>JAQSUU010000760.1:14922500-19922500 GCA_038087645.1 Saccharum hybrid cultivar R570
TACATTGTGTTTTAATACTTATAAAAAATTAAAACTTTAGGTCACATAATTTTCCTATGTGCAATAAAAAAATAGAATCTATGTTTTTTAAAACATTTGTATGCCTTGTATTTAATTTTCTATGCAATTAACAAGCCTTTTATCATTTGTATAAAAAGAAATATATCAAAATCCAAATGAATTGGCGGGCAGTGACACCTTTAGTCCCAGGCCCTGTTAACGCCCGGGACTAAAGGTAACCTTTAGTCCCGGGCTGCACCACCAGTCGTTCCGGGCAGGCGTTAACAGGGCCCGGGACTAAAGGACCTTTAGTCTCGGCTGGTGGTAACACCCGGGACTAAAAGTCCTGCCCTTTATATATCCGCAGCGTCCTGGCCCCCCTTGTTCCTCCTCGCCACTTCGTAGAATTCACCGAGCCAAGCCCTAACAGAGCCCCATCGCCGCTCGTCCGATCCGCCGCCGACGCCGCACCTCGCGAGCGCCCACACACCCGACGCCACCTCGACGCCGCACACCTCTGATTCCGTGTGCTCGCCGACGCGCCGCCCCCGACCACCCCGGCATAGTGCCCCGATGCCCCACCACCCCTGACGCCGCCTAGCCCTAATGACTCCACCCTGGCCCGGCCGCCCCCGATGCCGCACGCTCGCCGACGCGCCGCCCCCGACCACCCAGGCACGGCGCCCCGATGCCCCACCACCCCTGATGCCGCCTAGCCCTAACGACTCCACCCTGGCCCGGCCGGCCACGAAGCTCGCGCCACCACCGACGCCACCCGGCCCCAACTCCACCCCGGCCCAGCCACCGACACCGCCCTCGTCATCACTGCCTCCGGATGCCCATCACCGTCGACCCCTATGTACGTCGATTGTCACCGCTGACTTTGTATGTGTTTGTATGTGATATATGCGGAACAACGCCGCCCCGTTGTTGCATACGCGGAGCAACGCCGCCTTGTTGTGTTGTATACGCGGAGCAACGCCACCTCGTTGTGTTGTATATGCGGAGCAACGCCGCCCCGTTGTTGTATATGCGGAGCAACGCTGCCCCGTTGTGTTGTATATGCGGAGCAACATATGCCACGATTCGTCCCGGCGAGAATGACAATTCGCCTTGCGAGAATGACAATTCGCCCTAGCGAGAACGACGAAATCGCCCTAGCAAGAACGACGAATTGGCCCGAGCCAGAACAATGATTCACCCTCCGTCGTTCTCGCTAGGGGGAATTGCTTATATATATGACTTAGATAAAATTTGTAAATGACTTATTGTATATATATGACTTGTTTATATATGTGACTTAGATTAAATTTGTATATGACTTATTGTATATATATGACTTGTTGTATATATATGACTTGTTTATATATGTGACTTAGATTAAATTTGTATATGACTTATTGTATATATATGACTTGTTTATATATGTGACTTAGATTTATTTTGTATATGACTTATTGTACATATATGACTTGTTTATATATATGACTTAGATAAAATTTGTAAATGACTTATTGTACATATATGACTTGTTTATATATGACTTAAAATTTGTTAAATTTGTTAGATATGGCTGCTCCGGGAGACAACATGGAGGAAGAAATGATCAATATTATCAACGATGGAACTCAATTTATTGTCAATCCTGGCGAGCAGGATGTTGATGACAGAAGTCAATACCTAGCTCTTGAAAATGAGCAAGAAAATGTTTTGCAAGAAAATACAGGCGAGGTATATATACTAAATATATATTATATGTGAATATTGTATATATATATGCGAATATCTATCATCTCTTCTGCGTGCACAAGATATTTATTTATTATTTTATATATATATATAGCCCTCTGGATCGGTGACCACAATGACGAAGAGCAGGAATGTTCGAGGCTCAAAAAACCACTGGAGGGGCGGTACATAATATTGAATTCAACATCGAGACAGGCAAACCACTTGGTCCACATAAAACAAAATTTGTGGAACACTGTGGATACCTTGTAAGGGACAGAATTCCAATTAGTATCCGTGAATGGAAGGAAAAGATCAACGAGCCTGATGTTAGTTTTGTCTCTAATCATGACAAGAATCTGCTTTGGAATGATATCCTTCAACATTTCACGTTGCAAGCGGATGATTATGATGATATCAATGATGATGAATTGAAGGACCTAGTTTGATTGTGGGCTATGAAGAAGATGGCCACACAATTCCAGACTTGGAAGAAACACATATACAACACATACATCAAGAAGAACATAACGCTGAATTTCAATACTTCTAGGGGTCTGATCTCAAAGTTGAGGCCCTATTTGAATGATTTTGTAGAGTACAAGACATTGATAGAGGGTGAGGCACGGGTGAGAAGAAACCAAGAGAATGCCAGAAAAATGGTATACCACCATGACATGGGATCAGGTGGTTATGAGACTGCCATTCCGAAGTGGCGAAAAATGGAAGCGGACATTATTGCCAAGGGGATCAAACCAGAATCAGCCAAGTGGCCGCCGCGCACAAAGAATTGGTTTTCGGTCATGGGGGAAGACTCGACCCAGAGACCGGCCTGGCAGTGTATAGGAAAAAACTAGAAATAGCATGATGCCGATTCGCTTTTGCTATACAAGCTAAAGAGATTGGTGCGTTCAAGCCCAATAGAGAGAAGGATGAGCTGACGTATGCCATCGGGACTGCTGGACACACTGGCTGAACTAGAGGTTTAGGACGCAACACTTCATGGAAGCATGGTTTCCCTAATGATAGGGAAACCTACTGAAGCCACCAGAGAAGCAAGGAGGAGCAAGCAGCGCGGGTGACAATGTTGGAGGAAATGGTGCTTCAAGCACAGGAACGAGAAAAAGCAATGGAAGCAAGAATGCAGAAAGGAATCAGAAAGTAAGTGGGGATAGCATTGAGTGCCTAGACACAGGCATCAGAGCCAAGAATGAATGATAATATCAGCCCCCCTGGTCAGTTGAAAAGCAGCTGCGCTTCCACTAAGCTGCCAAATCAAGATGACGCAGCGTTGCGCTTCCCCGTGGATGATGTCACTACTCTGATGACATCAATTGAGCTACATGTTCCAAGGGGGAATGACACAATCAAGGTCACTATCGGTGTTTTTACTCCTCTAGACTCTACCAAGACACCAAGAATCCATAGGGCACCAATATAACCTGGATATGCTAGGGTCACAGTGGATAACTTGAGCAAAGGTTGTGAGGATCTAGCTCTTGACATTCCTAGAGGTGATGGAGAGAAGACTCTAGGAGAAGCAGAGAAGGCATATATACTATGGCGCAAGCGCTACATCATTATCCTTGGGGCGTCTACGCCACCGCCAACAGACATTAGGTGCAAACAAAAGTTGACAAAACAATTTTTTCATAATTTTCTATGGGCATGACTAATAATAAGCATTAACTTATATCTCATTATTTTTTGTACTCACAAAGCAGGGCCTCCACCAACCAAAGTCCAGTTGTTGCTTCTCCTGATCATCATAGTGCTCAGGGCAATGATGACGCCTTCGAAGGCACTGCTGCATCGCCACCATCTCCAACTCCTCCGCCGCCTCCAATGAAGTCCACAACTCCTCCGCTGAGGTCTCCAACGCCTCCGCCGCCTCCAAAGTCTGCACTGCCTCCAAGGCCGTCTCCAACGCCTCCCCTGCCTCCAAGGAAGCCAGCCCCTAAGAGGTCCACCCCGCAAACGAAGTCGTTGCCATGCCCGCCAGCAAAGAAGCAGAAAGCAAACATTCATCCAGTTATTCCCCAAAAACTATCTTACGAGAAAAGTGAATAGGAATTAAAGGATGCAGTACAAAAAGAAGTGAAAGATTTCTTTGAAAGTGCAAAATAGGCACGATGGGCGAGGGAGAACCCAGAGCCATCATACTTCTTCCTACCTCCAGATCAGCTAAGAAAGAAGTTGGAACAAAAAAAAACAGGATTCTCTTAAGAGCGCCGCGAAACAACCGATGTCGAACTATGACCGCTCTCTCACCAAGTCATATGAGGCGGCGCAAAAAAAGAAGAGAGTAGGGAAAGGTGTTGCACAACTCGGACAACAATCGCAACAATCAATCCCCCCCTTGTCGTTCCTAACGAATATGGTTCAAACTTAAACTTAGTGGAGGAGGTAGGCGGCTATGAGTTGTTTCTTCGGTTTTATGAGGACACTGGTTTGAACCTTGCCGAAGTGCTCGTTGAAGGACCATCTGCTCCAGAAGTGGATCCTTACAAGAAACTTGTACCAGGCCAGAGTTTATACAACCCAGAGAAATTAGGTGAACTAGGTATGCAAATGTACCTACTAAACGGGTGGTACATGTCGGAATTAGAAAGCACCATTACTTTCGTGGCAATGACATTATCTATGTCGAGTTTTTAGAATTACACAAACTATGCCACCTGGACTCTCTCGATAAAAGTCTCATTAGCTGCTATTGTCTGTAAGTGTGATTATTTTCTACTATATTCACAATTTCTTTATTATATATTCACAATATATATATTCACAATTTTCATGTATGCAGATATGAGATGACAGAACTTAGAAAGAGAAAGGATAATGATGTTGGTGTGTGTGTGTTTATGCAGCAATCATTGGATATTGATGTGTGTGTGTGTTTTTATGCAGCAACCATTGGATATTGATGGTCATCGATATGGCCAATAGTAGATTGAAAATCTTAGACTCGTTGAGAAAACCGCAAACGGAGTATCAAGACATGATAGATATTATCCAAGGGTAATTAATTTATTTTCTCTATAACAACTATATATATAATGGCACCGATCTCTCAACAATTATTAAAGGTTAAATTATTTTTTTTATTTTATTGGGAGCAGGGTTTGGAAAAAGTTCATTGAGGAACAAAAAATGAAACGTTACAAAGTGCCACTTGGTGTAATCGCACAAAAAGTAAGTACTATAACTACACATTTATATTCAATTAACACCATATGATGATTTCAATTCACCTAATTGATTTTTTTCTCGTAAAAGTGGGTTCTAAGGCAGGAGCAGGGTAACAACTACTGCGGATACTATGTTTGCGAGTTCATCATGGCGTACTCAAAGAGAACCCCTGAAGAGCAACTCAAAGTACGTATATAAATACTTTTTCCTTTATATTATTTCGATCGTAAATTCACAATTTCTTTATTGCTCTCATTTGTATAAGTAATTACATGAGCAACACACATACATATATATATTAATACTTGTTCCTTTAACTTTTATTGAAGACTGAATGGTTGAGGGAAAGAGTCATACGACTTGACCGACTTAAAGCAATTCGAGAGACTATAGCAGGATTTCTAAATGACCAGGTC
Organism: Saccharum hybrid cultivar R570; assembly: GCA_038087645.1. Lineage (NCBI taxonomy): Eukaryota > Viridiplantae > Streptophyta > Magnoliopsida > Poales > Poaceae > Saccharum > Saccharum hybrid cultivar. The sequence goes on from JAQSUU010000760.1 coordinate 14,927,834, forward strand.
ATCAACCCCAACGGCGAGTTCTACAATGACCCGGACGAAATGTGGAAGCCAAATCCGCGGAGTGAATTGTTAAGGGCATGATCATATATATATATGCACATATTATATGTACATAAAATAGCATGTGTATATATATGATCATCATATATATATGCATGTACGTGTATATTCGTTTGTTATTTATGTACAAAGTTCGAACGAAAACTCACGCGTGCGAAGTACATATATATTACTATTAGCAATGTATTCGAAAAATGTATTTTAATATCAAAACTAATCATTAATTCAAAAAAGAAACCAAAAATAGAAACCAGAAAAAGAAAAAAAAAAGCTTGCCATTTAGTCCCGGTTGGCAACCGGGACTAAATGGCCTGCCCCGCTGCCCTCGTGGCGAGGCCAGAGGCCCGATTTAGTCCCGGTTGGTATTTTCATCCGGGACTAAAGGTCCGGGCGCCAAGCCAGGACTAAAGGAGGGTACCCCTCCTTTAGTCCCGGATTGGTGCTCCCGGTTGGAAAACCAAGACTAAAGGGGTTTCCCAACCGGGAGCAAAAAGCGTTTCTACACTCATGGCCGCTGCTGCTTGCCAGTGTGCACCCTCTTTGAACTGCATGCAACACCAGGACCCGGCCGCTTGCAGCCGGATCTAGTGTCACGCCGCTAGATCCATTGTGCGCATGCCAAATCCATTGTGCTCATGCTGGATCCGTCACCTCTGAGCTCCTGCTCGTAAGATTGGGGCTCCTTGTCGCTGGATCCGCCTCTCCCCCGCACAAGCTCGCCGTCAAAGCCTCTGCCCCCGACCACGAGCTCACCATCGAAGCCACCACTAGAGGAGGGGATAGGGTCCCGCGCACCGCCCAGCACTGGAGGAGGGGGCCGGACCCCGTGCGACCGCCGACGCTGGAGGAGGAGGACGGGCCCTGCGAGACCGCCGGGCGGCCGCGCCCTAGAACCCCCACCGCTAGAGGGTGCACTACCGTGCACCACCGCGCGAGGAAGAGGGCAGTGCACCGCCGCTGCCGTCGCGCGATGCCGCGCGTCGCTACTGGAGAGGGAGGGCTCGTCACCGCGTGGGGAGTGGGAGGGGCGGCGCAGGGGAGAGAGGGAGGGGGCGGCGCGGGGTGAAAGGGTGCGAGAGAGAGTGTGTGTTTAGGGTTTCTGATTTCATTTATATATAATGGAGATGGTAGTGCGCTGGTGTGGGCTAGCGGACTGGGCCTGATTTACCGAAGCGGTTGTGTTAGAGTGTGCCTCGGTTAATGATTTACCGAGGCGGTTGTGTTAGAATACCTGCCACGGTAAAAAAAATAACCGAGGCGGTTCGGTTAGGTTGCCCGCCTTGATTAATAATTAATTGAGGCGGTTGCTGAACTGGCTGTCCGGCCACCCAATAACCAAGGCGGACAACCAGTTCACCCGCCTCTAAGGCCATTTGGCAAATGCCTTGGAAAAGATTTACTGTAGTAGTGTGTGCCCTCGGTGGAAAGTTTTTTTGTTTTTTTCCCTTCCATGCATGCTGGTATCATTCTCAAATGCATGGCTTGGCTTCATATGCGGTGTACTACATATATGCCAAGAAGTTTGTCATTTCAAGACTACGACTTTTAAATTTTGCATGTACTTGCGTAGCTAGAAATAATCCATGCAGCATGTCTTAAAGTCGTAGCTCATCTAGCTGGTACGTCCATACACGTGCGTCGGCTACCAAGTTTACCACCCACGTGTATATATACACACATACGAGTATATCTATATGTCTACATGTGCAACATAAAAGTCACCATGCATGCACGTTGCTTGTCCGTTCCCTTACTATGAAAAAGCAGTATTAAGCGCCGTACATGCAGCTTAATTTCCACCCCTCGAATTGAAGATATACATGCCTGCTTTCTCGCCTTTATTTAGATAATGGAAAAAAAGAGATCGATTATGCCGATCTTGAGCCTGTCCTTTGCCGCGAAAGCCTAGAAACGCCTCCTGAGTGGAATCATCGGGGAGGAGCACGCAAAGAGTTGTTGTAGGATCAGCAAAGGATACCTGCTGATGAATCTCACAGAGAGATGCAACAAATAGCAAGAGGGTTGGATACTGCTGCACAACGGGGCTTTAGTCCCGGTCCAAAAGGACCTCTAGTCCCGGGCTGCGAGCCGGGACTAAGGTTTCGGGACTAAATGTCCCACCTTTAGTCCCGGTTCTCAGGCCCGGGACTAAATAGAGACCTTTAGTCCCGGTTGGTAATACCAACCGGGACTAAAGGTTCTCTTTTCTTTTTTTTTTTCTTTCCAATTCATTATTGATTTTGGTTTTCAGTTATATTATTTTCCAATTTATTCTTCGCTGCTATTATCCATATACGTTGCACCTATACGAGAGCGTTATTATTGCACACAAATAAAGTATGAAACTACATATATATGTATTATAGAGCTATACATATACGTACATACACATTACATTTACAATAATATACAAGTAATCAAGTGTTCGGCCGCCGGTTAATGAGTTACACAAATGTTTGCCCGCCACTCAAAGCTCATACAAGTGTTCGTTCTTGTTTGGACTCTTCAAATTCAACCTAGGGTTGTTGTGAAACTCGCCGTCTTCCGGGATGACATGATCGTTGGTGAAACCTGCGATCGTCTCCTGGATTGCGACGAGTATTGTGTGCTTGAACACTTGTTCTTTCAATTCCCACTCCTTCCATTTGCATTAATTAAAGGAAAAGATATTAATATACATAAGATTTATTTAGTTTCAACAAATAAATAAGATATGAATTTACTGTATACACATGTTACTTACTTTTAGCATCTCTTTAGCATGTATAAATTTGATACACCCCATGTACTCGTAAACGTAGTATCCACATAAATTGGTTCCGTACGGTTTTCTGAACACCCACTTATGTAGAATAGGAGGGGGGAGTGGCACTTTCAGATCCGTACGATATCTTTGTTGTAGCCCTGCCCAATAAGTTGGTCGTTGATTAGGTATAGCATAATAAATTAAAGGAGCAGACAACGATAATTAACGAATGATAGAACTTACCTCTGGATCATGTCTATCATGTCTTGGTACATTGCCAGCTCTTTTCTCATTGAGTCCCACACATTTATAGTTTGTTCCTTGATCTTAATCTCAATGAGTATCCAGTGATCCCTACATTTGTTTATAGAGTCAACTTTTATATATATATATATATATATATATATATATATATATATATATATATATATATATAATGTTGGATTGACTAAGACATGATATAACACAACACTTTACCCCATATTGTAAGGGAAGAGTATCAACTCCTTATGCCTTTGGTTATAAAAGAACCTCCGGAGGTTTTTCTCCATTTCCTTGATCTTCAGATTGAATGGATCTTTAGTCTTTGTGTCCTTGTACACGACATACGGATCGATAAAACCAATTCAATCGTCTTGTTTCAATCTGAGTTCTCTCATCATGTGTCTGCACATCGTGAGCATAGTTATTACGAATACGTACATATGCTATAGTGGGATTATTGATTAAAAGGAAGAATCACTTACAGACAGTAGCAGCTTATGAGAGATTTGTCAAGAGCATCGATATAGAGAAGCTGGTGTACTTCACTAAACTATACCCAGATGACGTCATCTCCACGGAAGTAGTGACGGTCTCTGACTTGGACGCCCATATATTGTTTACTTTGATGTTGTGCACAGAATCTCAAGTAGTACTCGTGCAGCTTGTATATTTGTGTACCAAGATTTTTTACCTTTGCAGGGTCGCATAGACTCCTGCCATATATGTACTTCCTCTGCCATTCATCAACAACTTCGGCCTCTTTAATAGTTATCAGTTCCTCCCGACCGAGAAGTTGTTCTAAGGAAAGTCCAGTCACATTCATCCACTTGGCGAGTTCGTCTAAGTCCATATCATCAGGTACCGACATTTGCATCAAGTTCATGTTGGAACCATATTGATTCTCAACCACTAGTGGTGGCACTGATTGCTGCGCTTGTTGGCCAAGCTGTGCAACAACTTTCCCGACTGCCTTCTGTTTTCTTTTGTCCTCCTTGATTTTCTTTGTGATAGTACGCTCATAGTCTGATAGTGGCGACGCTGGTTTTTTACTAGTGACACGCTTCTCGTCTTGCATAGCCTGCACCACTTGACGTAGCTTTACACGAGGATACATTAGGTATGGCTTCTCTTGCTTTGCTCGTGCGTCAGCTTTGGTCTTTTCGAAGAACACTTTCACTTCTGCCTTGACTGAAGCATTAAGTTCTTCATTAGTCTTCTCGTATGAAAGCTTGGTCATCTTCGGGATCTTCGTGACCACAACTTGTTTCTTCGGCGGAGGTGGTGGGACCGATCTCTGTGGGCCAGCGGGCCTCTTGTTCCTCGATGGACCAGCCGGTGTCGATGAGGCGGCCGTTGTCGGCATTGGCGGAGGCGGCGGCGGTGCGGTTGGAGCTTGCTGATGTGGAGGAGATTGGGCCACTAGCGGCGTTCGAGTATGTCGTGGAGGAGATACGGCTAGCGATGGGGATGCAGCCTTGTCTTGTATGAAATCGTCATCGTCGTCGTGTCCCACGGCACTGTGGTCATGTGGTGAATGGATAGACGGACTTGGGGAGGTCCTGGATTTGAAAAAAAAAATGAACAAGGTATATACATGAGTGAACTGTAATTAGATACAGTACATAATTATTGAAAAGCAATTGCATTCACAATCATCCACACCTAGGGTTCGGTTGTGGTGGCAGCATCCCAGGAATGATGATGTACCGTTTCTTCCAACATATGAATGTCTTCTCCGCTTCACCTAGGGTCTTCTCTCCATCACCACCTTCGATATCCAGAGCCACATTTTTATGGTCTTTGACCACTCTATCCACTGAGACACTAGCATATCCGGGTGGTATTGCGACCGAGTGGATCCTTGGTGTCTTGGTGGGGTCGATAGGAGATATAACACCGGTAGCCACCTTGACTGTGGCATTCCCCTCCGGAATATGCAGCTCACAAGACGTCAACGGAGCGGTGACGTCATCCACCGAGAAGTGCATCCCCGCGTCATCATCTTGCCTCATAGGCACCTCCATAGAAGCACAACTGCTTTTCAACTGAGCTGAGCCAGGGCTGATGTTGGCGGTCGGCTGTGACAAGCTCTGGAGGCGGGAACTTACAACTTCCTCCACGGCCTTTCTGATTTGCTCATTCATAGTGGCCTTAAGCGCTTCCTCCCGCTCTAGTGCCTTACGAGCCACTTCACTGGTCTTCATAACAGCCTCCTCCAACTGGCGTAGCCATTCCCTGTCCTCTTCCTTCTTTCTCTAGCGACTTCTATAAGTTTCTCTGTCCTGAGGGAAGGCATGCTCCCACGACACAGAGCCATAGCCTCTCGTCTGTCCACCGTGCTCAGGGTTCCTCGGGGCGTATGTCAGCTCATCTTTATCTCTGTTCGGCTGCCACTCTCCACTTTGAGCGATGGAGCAGGCTTGATGAAAACTTTCTGCTACAGCTTGGATGCGTTCCCCATACATGACCTTTCCGGTCTCTAGGTCCAGGCGGCCTCCGTGAGCGAAAAATCAGTGCTTGGCGCGCTCAGGCCAGTCGAGGGATTCTGGCACCAACCCCCTGTCAATTAGCTCTTGCTCGGCTTTTTTCCACTTAGGAATGGCAGTAGGGTAGCCACATTATCCCATCGTATGGTGGTAGGTCTTGTGTTGGGCATTCTCTTGGTTCCTTCTCGCCCGTTGCTGACCCTCTTCCGACGTCTTGAACTATACAAACTCGTCCCAAAACGGTTGCAGCTTGACAAAGTGCTTATAGTTGAAATCCGGAGTCTTGTTCTTCTTGATATAGTCGTTATATAGATTCTTCTTATAACACTGGAATTGTGTGGCCATCTTCTTCATATATCAATCCCGAACTCTTTCCTTCAACTGTTCATTATTTGTGTCTAGCGTGAAATGTTACAACACGTCACCCCAAACTAGTTCCTTGTCACGGTCAGAGACATAACTAATTTCTGGGCGTTGCTTATTTTTCTTCCATTCACGGACATTGATCGGGATCCTATCCCGGGCAAGGTACCCTAAGTGGTTGGCAAAGGCCCTTGCATGGGGTCCACGTGGCTGGCCTATTTCCTCGTCGAAATCTGTGATAACCAACCCGCCCTCTATCGGCTTCTTCGGGCCTCGTACTTTTTTGCTCGTCCCCGTGGTTGTCGTTGAGACAGAGGGCTATGTAGGCAGAAATAAGACAATTAATAAAGGAATTTTTTATGAATTTTATGTATATAAACATAGGAGGCTGCATATATTACAGACCTCGCCAACATTGTCTTGGTCATTCGGGTCGACCAAGTACTGAGAACCGTCATCGATGCCCTCAGGGTTCTCATCGCCTTCACGATCGTCATAACGACCTTCTTCAGCGCTACTGCGGATCATGTTCAACAATATTTCTTCGTCTTCTCTCGGATCGACCATTTCTGAAAAAATATTTAGGGTTTAGGGTTTACAGTTTAGGGTTTAGGATTTACAGTTTAGATCAAGGTAATCATCTGGATATAAGTGTAGATCAAGGTAATCATACATCAACGGTATCGACCAACTCCTACTAACTTAATACATCTAATAACAAGTAAGTCTATCACAAGTTGTATTTCTTAATTAAAATAAATAATTTTAACTCATGGAAAAACTATTCAAATTTTAGGTTTAATAGTTTTCCTAGATATTACACATCATATAGAGTCTACATAAAATTTTTCATAATTTTATTACACTCCTAAAATCTTGTACAAAAATAACAAAAAACAACTCCAGTAATAGCTCTCAAAACATGGTACCTCCTTTTTATTTGAGGGCTCCCTACTTTTGAGGGTCCTATTTTCTAGGCTACACTCTAGCAGTGACCCTTAAAATAGAGCCCTCAAACTCATTCCAATAGATAATGACACCTAGGGCTTGCTTGCCATTGACTTTCTTGCCCAAAACACTAATATATATATATATATATATATATATATATATATATATATATATATATATATAAAAAAGCATCGGCCACCGGAGATAGGGAGGGTGCAGGATGCCGGTGAGCATCCCGGCCATCTCGACGCCACTGAGAGAGGAGCAGAGGACAGTACGATGCGGCGAACGGCCGGGATCCACGATGTTGCCACGAGAGGAGCAGACGACAAGACCTGCCGACGCGGACGCGGACGATGACGAGGGCGGCGCGCGGCGGTTCTTGGGGCGGCGCGCGGCGGTGCTAGGGAGACGGCAGCGGTTCGTGTCTGCGCACGGGTGGGGAGAAGGAGGAAGGCCGGGCTTTTATAGGCCAGGGACCTTTAGTCCCGGGTCTGGCCACCGCCCGGGACTAAAGGGTGACACCTTTAGTCCCGGTTCGTGGCTGGAACCGGGACTAAAGCCCCTTTAGTCCCGGGCGGTGGCCAGACCTAGGACTAAAGGTCCTTCCACCAAATTCTGGCGCCTGTTTAGGCGCCAGAATTTAGTGAATTTTATTTTTCACCATTTTTCCTTTCATCTTTCTAAGTGTATAGTAAATTAAATATTTATCATAATTTTTTTCAAAAATACACATTAGTTTAGTTTGACTCTATTATGCATTACAAAAATTGTAAACACTATTTTTTCAAATATTTCATATTATCCAAAATAAATGTTATTTATAATGAATATTGTGTTAATACAAAAATATAATGGGCAATTAAAATATATAAAATTATTGGCTTTCGACAGAAAAATTGTTTTTGGATCATTTAGACGTTAAACTTTTGTTTCTTCAATAATAATTATCCAAATGCGCGACATTAATTGTCTAAATTTAAAAATTTAAAATTTTCAAAGATACATGTCAGTTTTTGAAATCCTGGATGGTCTCGAATGGAAAACTCATGAATACAAAGTTTGTTCCTCTCATCAAGACCTACATTTGGTCTAACGGTCAACTTTTCATTTGTAAAAGTTTGAACCAATCAATTTTGAATTTTGAAAGAATTCATAGCCAAACGCCAGTTTTTGGAACTCTAGATGGTCTCGACTGGAAAAGTCATGAATACCAATATTGTTCCACTCCTCAATATCTACATTTCATACATAGACCATTTTGGCATTTGACAAAGTGTTGGTAAAGCGTAGTTGAAAATCCACATTTCCCACATATAGTTTCATATAGTTTGTGTGAGATTCAAGATTTGATGAGTATTGTTTATTTAAACTTTTTCAAATAGAAAAAATGGTCTATATAAAAAGTTTGGATCTTGATGAGCTCTAACAACTTGGTATTCCAAAGTTTTTCATTTCAAGTCATTTAGTCTGTCATTTGACCAAGTCTGACCAAGACCTGTCTTCGATTTTGAAAACATGTGCCTGGGACTTGCTAAAATTTATCCAGATGAAAATATGGTCCATGTATAAAATGTAGATCTTGATGAGCTCTAACAACTTGGTATTCAAATGTTTTTCATTTGAAGTCATCAAATAGGTCATTTGACCAAGTTTGACCAAAGTCAAAACATTAGTTTTTAGAAACACACTTTGACCGAACCCTGGATGGTCTCAAATGAAAAACTCATGAATACAAAGTTTGTTTCACTCATCAAGACCTACATTTGGTCTAATGGTCAACTTTTCATTTGTAAAAGTTTGAACCACTCAATTTTGAATTTTGAAAGAATTCATAGCCAAACATCGGTTTTCGGAACCCTAGATGGTCTCGACTAGAAAAGTCATGAATACCAATATTGTTCCGCTCATCAAGATCTACATTTCATATAGACCATTTTGTATTTGGTAAAGTGTTGGCAAAGTGTAGTTGAAAATCCACAATTCCCACATATAGCAAAGTTTGAACCACTCAAATTTGAATTTTCAACGCATAATGCTACAATTATATTACACAAGATGTCAAATACACATTATTAATTTGAGTTCACTACCTATATCAAGCGGGCACAGTGGTAAACTTTTTCTTGACGTAATGGCCTTGGTTATGATCATTCCGTAACCATGGAGTGTCCTTAGCAGCGAGCAGGATGCTTGGGTCTTTGGCCACACAGAAGGGTGGGATTCGTTCATCCTTTTCATAATCCTCTGACACGTCTGACTTGTCTTCAATTCCCATGATGTTTCTTTTCCCTGTAAGAACTATGTGGTGCTTTGGCTCGTTGGTTTTTTCTCGTCGTGTTTTCCTCTCTTGGGTTTTGTAGACATGTCTTTCACATAGAACACCTGATTCACATTAGCAGCAAGGACGAATGGATCATTTCTATACCCAATATTGTTGAGGTCCACTATTGTCATTCCGTACTCCTTATCGACTGATACCCCTCCGTTCATCTTCACCCATTGGCATCGGAATAGAGAGACTTTAAAATTATGTGCATAGTCTAGTTCCCAAATCTTCTCTATGCGACCATAATATGTGTGTATGTTCCCATTCGGTTCCATAGCATCCACGCGGACACCACTGTTTTGGTTGGTACTCTTTTTATCTTGGGATACGGTGTAAAATGTATTTCCATTTATCTCGTACCCTTTGTACGTGAGGACGTGTCATGCTGGTTGCCTAGCCAACAAATACAGTTCATCTCCAATAGTTTTATCACCCTGACATTTTTTGTGCAACCAATCACCGAATGTCTTCATGTGATGACGCGTAATCCAAGCTTCATTCTTCTTAGGATTCTCGGATCGTACAAAATTCATGTGTTTCTCAATATACGGTTCCACCACAGTGGAGTTTCGAATAACTATGTAGTGCGCTTTATTGAAAAAATCATCACCCTGGCTGATATATGTTTTCTTTCCTAGTGTACCCTTTCCACCAAGTCTCCCCTCATACCATGATTCAGGAAGACCAATCAGGTCAAGGTTAGGAATGAAGTCCACATAGAACTCAATGACCTCCTTTGTCCCGTATCCCTTGGCAATGCTTCCTTCTGGCCGATCCCGCTGGTGAACATATTTTTTCAGTACACCCATAAATCTCTCTAAGGGAAACATGTTGTGTAGGAACACAGGACCTAGGATATTAATCTCTTTGACCAGATGAACTAGGAGATGTGTCATGATATCAAAGAAGGATGGAGGGAACACCAACTCAAAGCTGACAAGACATTGAACCACATCATTCTGTAGAGTAGCTAGATTAAAAGGATTGATTGCCTTCTGAGAAATTACATTGAGGAATGCACACAGCTTCATGGTGGCCAGACGTACATGTGGAGGTAGAATTCCTCTTAAGGCAACCGGAAGCAGTTGCGTCATAATCACGTGGCAGTCGTGCAATTTTATGTTGACAAATTTCTTCTCTGACACATTTATTATACGCTTTATATTGGAGGAGAACCCAGATTGGACTTTGATGCTGCTTAGGCACTCAAACATGCTTTCCTTCTCCTCACTGCTAAGAGTGTAGCTAGCAGGTCTTAAGTAATGACGTCCATCATCTGCCTTCTCTGGATGCAGGTTGTCTCATTCTTTCATGTGCTTTAAGTCCTCTCGTGCCTCAAGGGTATCCTTAGGCTTTCCAAACACACCCATGAACCCTAGGAGATTGACACAAAGATTCTTTGTTAGGTGCATCATGTCGATCGAGTGGCGGACCTCAAGGTCTTTCCAATATGGTAGCTCCCAAAATATTGACTTATTTTTCCACATTGGGGCGCGCCCCGAAGCATCTTTTGGAACAGGTTCACTGCCTTGTCCCTTTCCAAACACTACTTTCAAATCCTTGACCATCTTGAATACCTCTACCCCATCTCGGTTGCCTGGCTTGGACCAGTGTTCTGTCGTACCTTTAAAATGTTTGCCTTTCTTTCTCAACTGGTGGTTCTTAGCAAGAAATCGATGATAGCCAAGGTACACGACCTTTCGACATTTTTTAAAATAGACAGCCTCAAGGTCACCAAAACAATGGGTGCATGCATTATATCCCTTATTTGTCTGTCCTGAAAGATTACTTAGAGCTGGCCAATCATTGATTGTCACGAACAACAATGCTCGCAGGTCAAATTCTTCCTGTTTGTACTCATCCCACACACGCACACCTGGTTTGCTCCATAGCAGCTAGAGTTCCTCAACTAATGGCCTCAGGTAGACATCGATGTTATTGCTAGGTTGCTTCGGGCCTTGGATGAGCACTGGCATCATAATGAACTTCCGCTTCATGCATAACTGTGGAGGAAGGTTGTAGATACATAGAGTAACGGGCCAAGTGCTATGACTAGAGCTCTGGTCCCCAAAAGGATTAAATCCATTCGTACTCAATGCGAACCTTAGGTTTCTTGCGTCATCTGTAAAGTCTAGAAATTCTCTATGTATTTCTCTCCACTGGGACCCATCTGCAGGGTGTCTCAACATGTTGTCCACCTTACGGTCTTCTTTGTGCCATCGCAACAACTTTGCATGCTCTTTGTTTCTGAACAGTCGTTTTAGGCGTGAAATTATTGGAGCATACCACATAACCTTGGCAGGGATTCTCTTCTTCGGACGTTCTTCATCCTCAACATCGCCAGGATCATCTCACAAGATCTTGTACCGTGACGCATGGCAAACAGGGCATTCATCTAAATTCTCGTGAATGCCACGGTACAGGATGCAGTCATTAGGACATGCATGTATCTTCTCGATTTGTAATCCTAAAGGGCAGACGATCTTTTTTGCTTCGTATGTAGTGGTGGGCAATTTATTAGGCTTTGGAAGTATCTTTTTTTGGATCTTTAGTAATTTTCCAAATGCCTTGTCAGATATACCATTCTCTGCCTTCCACTGTAACAACTCCAATATCATGCCTAGCTTTTTCTGCCCATCTTCGGCCGACGGGTAGAGTAACTTCTTGTGATCCTGTAGCATTTGGTCAAACTTAGCCTTCTCCTTTTCACTTTCACAATCTCTCTGTGCATCACGAATGACGTCACCAAGAGTATCGTCATCTTCAATGATACTGTTTTCTGCATCTGCCTCTTCTTTAACTTCCTCCATCGCGAAGTCACAATATTGAGCAAAAACATCGTCAGGGTCCGCTTGTTCTTCTTCACCTTCTTCCATCATAACCCCGGTCTCTCCATGCTTGGTCCAACAAATGTAGTTTGGCATGAAACCCGACTTGAACAAGTGCAAGTGAATACTTCTTGAGCTACAAAATTCTTTCAAATTCATACACACGGCACAAGGGCAGCACATAAAACCATCCTATTTGTTTTCCTCTGCCACTCTGCAAAATTCTCGCACGCCCTCAATGAACTCGTTGGAGCGGCGATCGGCATTGTACATCCAATGGCGTGTCATTATCTGGATTATATGGCATCACATAATTAAAAGATCAGCATGAGAAAAGAGCGCGGCACAACCTTGTCTAATTGAGTTCAAAATTTTATAAGTGGTTCATCATTTCATAAAATTAATTTGTGGACGTTAATAAAAAGATAGCAAAATCATAAAATTTGTATGTTTCTATTAAAAGGTGTAATTTTATCTCTAAATAAAATTAATTTGAAGAATTTTTAAAGTTAAAATAAATTTGTTTCAAAATTACAAAGAATCAACATTATTTAATATTTTAAAATAAGAACATGAACAAATTAAAGTAAAAAGTATCCTAAAAAGTCTATAATAGAACTAAACATTATATGTGTATACTACTTTCTAGGTACTATAATTAGCATCGTTCATAAAAATTCAAACATGAAAAGTGATTGGAGCTAGCAATATGAAATAAAATAGCCATATACAATATGGATTTACATATGGTGCTGCTAAAACATAGGAGGATGAAGCTAGCAACCTTTCAAACAAATCGACGACCGCGTAGAAGCGTTTGAAGTGGATTGATCGCCGGAGATGAGACAAGCAAGAACAATAGAAGAACAAGCAATAAGAACATGAAGGAAGGGCTCGGGCAGGGAGAAAGAAGAGGGGGGTTCAATTTATAGGGGGAGGTTTTAATTCCGGTTGGTAACACCAACCGGGACTAAACCCAGTCCTATAGTTCTGGTCGGTGCCACAGACCGGGACAAAAGCTGTAGTCCCGGTCCGTGGAACCGACCGGGACTAAAGGCAGGGATTTAGTCCCGGTTGGTATTACCAACCGGGACTAAAGGTCCCTCCCGATAGCGCCTGACAACAGAGCCGTTGGCTAGGGACCTTTAGTCCCGGTTGGTAACACCAACCAGGACTAAAGGTCTATTTAGTCCCGGTCGCCGAAATCGCCGAGACTAAAGGCATTTTAGGCGATCAACGAAAGGTCAGTTGTGTAGTAGTGGGAAAAGGAGCAAAAGTTAGGTAATAGATGCAAAGAATACCATTGAGTGTTGGATCCTTTAATAGGCAGTGATCCTATGACACATATAGAGGGGTGGTTTTATTATACTAGCAAACATGTGTCCAAAACATGTTCTCCCTGTTGCCTACATGAAAATAGATAAAAAAAACTTATTTGGAAGGAGGCGGGCTCGGATTCCGCCAGGGAAACTGGCCTAGCTGGGACCCAAACCGGCTAGGCCAGTTTTGTCGAGGCCGAGCCAGCCTAGCCGGTGGCCAGAGCTAGGGAACCTGACAAGTCGGGTCCAAACCGACCAGGCCGGCTTGGCGGAGGCATTGTACAGGACTGGCCTATCCAGGTCCCAATCCAGCTACGCCAGTTTCATTGGGGGCAAGAGGGGCGCAACATCAGGGGCATGGCCAGCAATGCATGAACCACCCTGGCCGGTTAGGGGAGGCCGGCCACACCCGTTGGGCAAGGATGGATGCATCCTTTTCCTCTTTCCCATGACCCAATGTGGTGATCCAAAATATGTTTGGGGCCTTTTCATCATCACTAGGTAGCATGCCCATGCATTGCGACGCGACAACAAAACTTTTGTACTAAAAACGCACGGATCGCAAGATAAGATAGCAATACTATGAAATTAAATACCGATGTTAAAGTGACATGGAGACGATGACGACAATACTGTTGGCCGCGACATCTTCTACCACCGCCTCGAGCTCACAGCCGCGCAACCGCCTCGCCCGCGTCGGATGGATAAGGTCAAAGCGACATGGACCCCACTGAAGCTTCTTGAGCGCCTCAACCCTATCCTCCTCGCCCGCGGCGCCCCTAGAGCGCTCGGCCATGGTCACCTCCATAGCCAAGCTCTGATCCCCGCTACCTTCTGGCCAGTGTGGATAAGCATGAGCTATTCCGAACCGCCTTGGTAGCCTGGATGCACGTGCGGAGGCAGAGTAGCACCCATGGAACCGAGGCGCGCAGTAAAATATCCGCCGCCGGTGAACCAACCTCGCTGGCCTATAAATAGGCCCGGCGGTAGCCCTCTACCTCAACCATCAGAACCACGAGCTTTCGCATGGTTCTAGAACACGCCGTCTCTCTCTTATCTCCTCCCCTCCTCTTCCCCTCCGGGCGAGAGCTCATCTTCCCCCCAATTTGGAGTGTCGCGTCCACCATGGGAGCAGAGCTCCAATTCCTGCTCTCTTCTGCGTCTCAAGCCAATTGGAGTAGAATTGAGTTCCCCTAGCCTTCTCTTCTATCTATTTTCTGCCGTAGTTAGCCATTTTTCCTCTCCCATGTTGCCAGCCACCGTGAGATGCTCGTCGCTGCGTTCGCCATGAGAGCAAGCTCCTAGCTCCCCCTCTTCTAGCGCGTCTTAGGTCAATAGTGCTAGTCGATGAGCTCCTAGGTCCTCTTCTCCACCTTCTCCTCCCCTCCTAGCTGCTCGATCTCCTTGCATCGCCTGGGTCCCGTGTGCAGTCCGCCGCCACGTCGCTATTGCCACTGCCCACCACCGGCGACGCCGAACCGGCCTCCTTGCCACAACCACACATGCCATGCCCATCACTTCCACATCCCCATGCACCCAAAGCATACACAAGCGCCCCGCGTGCACCAACCGCATCACCACGCCACCGCAACCCCTCCGGCAAGCCACTACCATCACCGCGAGGCTGCACCGCCACCCTCAACCCACCTACCACTGTGGAGGAGCCTAGGGAGCACCGTCCACCACTCCTCATCGAGCTCCGGGCAAGGATGCCACCGGCATACCCATTTTCAGCAAGCCCTGCACCCTTCCCCTCCTCCCTCGCCGCGCTGGGCCGCTGCCATCCATCCCCATTCACCTTCACCTCCCTTCCTCCCCCTGTCACATGGGGCCGAGCCAAACTCTATTTCCCCCTCCTCCTTCTCTTCTCCGTAGACCCGGTTCACGTGGATACAGTGAGGAGGGCAGGGTCCACAGCATAGTGCTACACCCGGCGCATGGCACAGAGTCGCCTGGCTGACCCCGCCGTGCTGGCCCCGTGTGTTAGCCACTGAACCCGAGGGAGAATTGCTAGGTGCACCCGAGTATGCAGGAGAGTGAAAACTCATTTTAAAATTCCCAGAAAATTCCTAAATAAACTAGGCACACCCAAGACCCTACCCAAGCATTTATATCCCATTTCCATCATTCTAACTTTCCATGAATAATTCCAAAGTTATATTCCGCATATACTTTTCTTTATTAAACTTTGAAAATTCATATATTCTCCATCCCAACTCCAAATCACTTGCTTCCACCACCAAAATTCTTCTAAAATCATGCCCTACATATCCATCATCCTTGCTCCATTATTTGGTGCCTAATTAAATTCTAGTTTGATTGCTTTCCCTTTTTGTATAAAATAAAATAAATGCTAAACGTAGTGACAGCTTTCCGCCGTAGGAATAGTTTGACCCCGGATATCCGCGTATGTGTATATACCATAACACATGCCCGGATATGTCCGCACCCAATCACCAAAAATAGTAACTACCTATACACACACACACACATACAAGGACACACTCGATACCTGGGTATACACCTATGTATGGCTAACACCATTTTTGCCCTTCTTTAACCTAACTAACCCTAGGCACATGCGTAGGCATGTGCGTGTGTAACACTAACCTGGGTGGACCTGAAGAGGCCGATCAGGTCATCTATGATGACTTGGTCAGGCTTTCTCTTTTTAGGTTCACATAATAGTGAACCCTGATAGTGTGGTCTGGTTTTCCTTTAGACCAGCCACCCTCCTTAACAAAACCCGTAGAAATCCTATCTGCTGGATGGAATACCTCTATCCAGGTCTTATTTCATATTGATGTAATAGTGATAACCCCAGATAACACCCACCACCCAATAAGACCAACCCGTTAGGATCAACTCGCCTAGGGTCGCTACCTTGTATTGCTATGCTTGTTTGTATGTCTTGTCTGTTGCCCGGGTTGCTACCTTGTATTGCTATGCTTGTTTGTATGTCTTGTTTGTTGCCCCTTGTGTGTCAGCACTAGATAAGCGTAGGATAGCAGACGTGGAGAACTCAATGGACCCCAGGAGCATGGCTACACCAGGACACGAGAATAAGAAGCATGAAGGATCAGAAGCCCTTAGATATACTTGTTAGAGAGTGGAGGCAAGTCCTAATTCCCACCTACCCCCTACATTACCATTCCTTAAATTACTCCTTTTCCACCACCTCTATAATTTTGCTAGGGTCCACCATAAACCCACCATACTCCAGCTTCCCCAATTAATAAGCCTAACCTACGATACCTAAATCCTTATTCATGAGTTAACATGGAACTATGATGAATCATGAGATTGATAAGGTTACCCTAATGTGATGTGGATGATATGAAACTTGACATACTCTAGATAGGAGGCGAGTAAGGGTAATTTAGGGAAGTAAATTACCCAGGCAGGTTTGCCTGTGTGGGTTCCTACAGGAGATACTCGCCTCAGTCACAAAAGGACCGATTCAAAGTCCCTCTCGCCTAGTGAGATGTTACATACAACCACATATCTATATGGGTAGACTGGATCTCACACCCCGTAAGATAGAAGTATAATTCCTACTAGGAGGCCGGTGTAGGCAGCAAAATATTAGGAGAAGACACGGATGCTATATGATCTTCCGTGGTCCGGTTGGCGTGGTTGCTATGTGATCTTCCACGTTAAGTTCTTGTGAATTTAGGCCGGGTACTAGCCCCTGACTTTGTGGCCGGGTATGAGCCACATATTATTTTATGTTGGGATGCTAAGTGATCTTCCCGAGTGATTTGATGGGATGCTATGTGATCTTCCCATGTGATTCCAACCCTGAGAAGCCATGGTAGGATTATATGAAAATCTAAGGTCAACTTTGGGTATGTGGTTCCGTCAGGCCTGTCTAACCCATGACGATGGTGCCGACTATGCCTATCATGTGGGGAATTGTGTACACCTCTGCAGAGTTAACTCAAATCTATTCGAATAGCCACGTCCTTGGAATGGGCAGATGCTGGGATGAGATACTATGATTAGAAGATGCATTCCTCCACGTTGATCTGGTAAGACATAATTATGAATTTGGTAACCTATAATTAACCGGGAACTGGCGAGGATGGTCATACCCTGCCAGGGCCCAACCTATATTTATAACTACTTCCCCCTATTACCTTTACCTTCGCTTCTACTACTAACCAACTCCACATATAGCCTCCATCCACCTATCCTCCACCTAAAGTTAGGACTTGCTAAGTACGTAAGTACTCAACCCCCCCTCCTCTCCACTCTATGTTTTTAGGAATGCATTTATAAGAGTACATCCGAGGATCGAGTTACCAAGGAATACACAAGGATAGGACCTCAGGAGGACTCTCAAAGACGGAGTTGTTCGACTGCATGAAGGAGCTACGCTAGGACCGCTACGATCGGGTTACAAGAACGCACCTGAGGAATACGCTAGGGTTCATCTGCACTCCAAGTTGCCTGTTGGTGTGCAGCCACGATGACTGTACAAATTCGTTATCTTAGAACTCTGATATATGACATAAAGTCTATGGCTGAGCCATATGATCATAAACCTTGTATTGTGTTTTCCCCGTTAGCAATAAAGTATGGCCTTTTTATATCTATCTTGTGAATTGTGCGTATCACCTACTGATCCAAGGAGTGATACATGATGCATAGTGGACCCTACAAGTTAGGGGCCTACACTATGTGAACATCATAATCATAGAACATCACATGTATACTACGTGAACTAACATGTATATTACGTGAACATCACAAAATACATCACAGCACGTCACATGTATATTATGTGAATATCATAAAATACATCCCAAAACATCACATGTATAATATGTGAACATCACAATATATCATAGAACATCGTATCGTGAACATCATAAAAATACATCACAAAAATATAATAGAACATCACATGTATACTACATGAATATCAGAATAATGCACCACAGAACACAACATGTATGATACGTGAATATCACAACATATATCGAAGAGGATTATTATATACTACGTGAACATTACAAATAAATAATAGAACATCTCATGAATAACCTGAACTAAACCTAGATTCTACAATACTGAACTAAACCATATACTGAATATATAATTAAGATGACATAATGATGCAAACTGAACTACAACTAAAAAAATTGGCTAAAACAAAACTAGAGTTAATAAAAAACTGAATTAATAACTATACTGAACCTGAAAATAAAGTCTATACTCTGAAATCTGAACTTAAACTGAAAACTTAACTAAAACAAAACGAGTAAAATAAAAACTAAACTGATAACTAAACTGAACCTAGATTCTGCAACAATGAACCTGAACTTAAAAAAATGAAAATAGATTCTAGTAGACTTAAACTAAAAATTCTATATACTCTGAAACCTGAATTCAAACTGAAAACTTAACTAAAATAAAACGAGTAAACTAGAAACTAAACTGAGCCTACATTCTACAAATCTTAACCTGAACTTAAAATGAAAATATATTCTACTGGACTTAAATTTAACTTAAACTGAAAACAGGTTATACTAAACTAAACCTGAAATCAAACAGAACTAAAACTGAAAATAGACTATACTAAACAATAATACAAACAATTCATCTTCAACTACATGAGTGATGTTATTGGTCTTCAAGATGTTCATATTCTTTCTTTATACTGTTGGTCAGCTAATTTTCCCAAGTCCAAGCAACTACCTTTGGATTTTGTTTCCTTTAAAATACAGGCCTCAGGTGAAACCTGCCCCCAACCCATACAGCAAAATCTCAAATAAGAAATATAATTTTGACCATGAGCAAAAACTTAATTTAACATATCACAAAAAGATCCCCGTCTAAGTTGTATAAGCACTTTGCCCAAAATGATTAAAGTTGAGTGGTGTCTCACTGTTGCATGAAAAAGACAATTCACATAATTAAACCTCTGTCAAGTGATGCATTGATGAACTGAAAAACTCAACACAATTCAGAAACCGAAACTCTGAATATTGACTAAACTATCTGATAAAATCCTGAAAAGTAATATAAGGAAGTCACTACATATCAATGCTAGCATCGCATAATGATAAAAAAAACTTAGGAATAATAGAAGCCAGAAATGTTCAGACAATTCGCATGCAAAGGCACTTCAGTTCAGACCAATCTGGAGGCTTTTCTTTTCTTTATTATATCCAAGCATGGAATGTAATGGAAAATTAGCTACATGCTACACCTGTCAACTGAGTTCCTTGTAGTGTAATACATGCAGGAAGTGAAACATCTCAACAACTTACTTCCAGAATACTTCCAAACTCTAAGTTGTATAAGCACTTTGCCCAAAATGATTAAAGTTGCATTTCCTTTTCAAAAAAGGAAAGCTCATGATATACTCTAATTTTTCTTCTTTGTGTCATTTATTACATTTTGTACTCAGGTACAGACAATCAGAAATCAACTCTAGAATTTCAAGGACAATCTACAGACTACAAAAGAATAATAAAATTGCCTATATCATAATATCAATATTGAGAATGGACTAGGAAGCATATATAATTATAGCCATGAAAAGGAGATCTTGGCAAGTAGGACAATCATGTGTTCTCAGCGGATGATTTGGACAAGATAGGATTCCTATGCGGCATCCTCGGCGGCAGAACCGAAACAGCCCGATTCATGCCCACGTCGGCCTTTCGCTTGCCTCTAGACTGTCGTTGGTGCCGCGCAATCGACGCCCACCGCGGCTTATAGGAGTCGAAGTCCATGGTTCACGGTGGGGGGGCTGCGGAAGGAGAGGATTGAGGAAGACAGATGCGATAGAGGAGGAGGAAGGGAGAGAAGAAGACGAGGGGCGGCGGGCGAGTGTGACCGTGGCACGAACAACTGCGACACGGGAGGGAGAGCACGAGAGAGTGTCTCGAGTGCGACCGGAGCAGGAGACCGGCCAACTATGACAGTCGGTTGCACGCGCGGAGACACGGCGGACACGGCTACCGCCACCGCCGACAAATCCGCTGCCGCCGCCGGCAAGGCCACGCCCACCGTCGACAACACCCAGAACACCAACTTGGAGGCGCGCGCACACAACTTGGATGGGCCCACAGAACAGAAAACAAAGGCGAAATGTTACTTGCCTGAGCACGAATCTTAACAAACATCTCCACCATACAAAAGTGGAAGAAAACAGAAACAAAAAACTGCTGGAAGATATTTAGAAATCCCGTTAAATAATTCACCCACCCAAAATGTGAGGTTCGTATATATAAATATTAATATGTACTCTATAAAAGGAAATCTGTTCGTTGAGCACTGACCGCAAGACAAACGAAGCTGCAGCCCAAATAATTTTTGTGCACCGAGGCCGAGTTCAGAAAAGGCCCACGGTGTGTAACGCCAGCAGCCCAGTACATCAGCCCAACCAGCCTAATTGTCTGATGCCAACCAAATGCACCCCCTCTGAGTCTCATCGGTACACAGAGACAACCTTACTATTTATAAATGCCTCGTCTCTTTTAAATTGCAAGTTTTTAGCTTTGTCTTATGTCAAACTTGTCTAATTTTCATTAAGTTTATACTGGTTTAAACAAATACACTATCAAAATTGCTGATAACCATATGATCCAGAGAATCAAAGATGGAAGGGAAAATCAAATCTATATCTATATATACGTAATAATAAAGAGGCAAATTTCATGCTCTTTTTTTCGTCCATTCATTTTTTTAGTTTGTCTTCCTCTAACTACCGAACAATGAAGAGTTTTTTCTATCCAGACTTATATATATACATCCTTGCTCATACGAGTTAGAGCTCTTAACTAACACGATACGGAGTCCGGTTCTAAAACGTATTAGGTTGTGTATGGTCTATGTTAAACCAAAGAGTCCATACTCTTAAAAAAAGTCCATACACAATAACATTACTATATATATAGTAAATTTGGTTTTTTTTTCTTTTCCTATTCCATCATCTGTTCAGCCTTTTATCATTTTTTAGACTATCTCCGATCATTTACTGTATCTTATCCTTTTTCATTTTCATATTCGTTCCACTTCTTTTCCTGATTTCCTCTTTTTATTTTTTCTTCTTAATTACTATATATAATAAATTCGGTTTTTCCCCTGTTCCTATTCTGTCATCTGTTCAGCCTTTTCTTTTTTTTTAAGACTATCTCCGATGATTTACTGTATTTGATCCTTTATAATGAAGCATATTCATTCCACTTCTTTTTCTGATTTCCTCTTTTTGTTTTTTCTTCTCCTATTTTTTTTCTTTTCTGGACTATCAAGTCCGTTCATGCCCTTTCCCTTTTTATTTTTGAATGCCATCTTTGTTTTCCCGATTCTCTCATGATTTTTTTATAAATAAATAATAATAATAAACACAATATTATGGTTCTTTGGATTCTTCATCCTTCCCTAATCCTTAATAATCAAATCTATATCTTCTAATAATAAAGAGGCAAAATTTCAGGTCTTTTCTTTCGTCCATCCATTTTTTTCGTCCAGCTCCCCCTAACTACCGGTAGTCGAGAGTTTCTTTCGTGCTCATACAAATTAGAATAGCTCTTGTTTAATGTGATACGGAGTCTGATTCCAAAACGTATTGGATTGTGTAAGGTCTATGTTTAACCAAAGAGTCCATACTCATGCGCAAAAAAAGTTCATACCTAATATGATTACTATATATAGTAAATTCACTTTTTTCCTTTTCCTATTCCGTCGTCTGTTCGGCCTTTTCTATTTTTTAGACTATCTTCGATCAATTACTTATCCGATCCAGTTTTCATTTTCATATTCGTTTCACTTCTTTTCCTAATTTTGTCTTTTTGTTTTTCTTTTTCTTTTTCTCTTTTTTTTCCGGACTATCGTTTCATGCCCTTTTCCTTATTATTTTGTATTTCATTTTTGTTTTCCTGACTCTCTCATATTTTTATAAACATAAAAAAAAATAATAAACACAATATTATGAATCTTGGGATCCTTCGTCCTTCCCTAATCCTTAATAATCAAACATTCCTACTACTAAATTATTGATGTAATTTAATTAAGAATAAAAATTATTCTTATTATAACCTAGATCAGCTAATGGTCTAATTAATTAAGTCATGAATGGAAAATCTTGCGCAGTTTATTGTCAATCTAACCTAGCAGATATGTATATATATAAAACTATTACTCTATACCTAGCTATAGAATATCATATTTTTTTTTAGCCGGACCAGAACTCCCGAGCCTGAGCGTCACCAGCGCTGGATTGCCCCTCCGTCCATTCCCCACCCCTAGTAAAGACAATAAATAAATACTGGTCCATTAATTCATCCAAAAATACTCTCCAGAAAAGTCACAGGGAGGGGGCACGGAGGTGCATCCCACCACCGACAGCAGCCCCGGCGGCACGGCACGGCCCCTTCCCTGACCGTCGGTACGCTACATCCCTCTCCGCAGGCACGGCGACCCCCGGCAGTCGCGTGCATAGGCCTGCACGCGCGGTGGCCAACGGCGGCGGTGCGACAAGGCCTGCGCACGGCAGCCCCATCCTGCGGCGCGCGCATGGCAGCCCCATCCGGCGACGCCCCCTTCCTCACCGGCAACGGAGACCTCTTCCCTCCCAGCAGTGGCAGTGGCTTTCCTCCCCCACCACCAATGGCGGCGGACCTTATTCGCCACCACGCCCAAATCCTGCTGTGGATCCGGCGGCAGCCCCACGATTCGCCACCGTCGGCGGGCAACAACACTCAATTCACGTCACAAGCTTCATGAGGGCACCTGCGATTTGTCACCCGAGGCATGGCTAGAGGCAGAGCAGATCTGCATCAACCACATACTCCACCTCAAGGTACGCAGATCTTGTGATTTTTTATTGCTGCATCTGCTAATCCCCCATTTTTGTTGGTAAGTACTTACTTCTCAGCTTGATTTTTTCTACTTGCTTACCCTTCACGACACAGTCATTCTCTTGGAGGATGGAGCTATGGCGAGCGAGGTACTGATGGTGTTAGACAAGTTTTTTTTTTTTTTGCTTGTGCGGCGTGCACCTGAAAAGACAGTGGTTGCGTTGCAGTGCCCAATTTCCATTGTGCTAAACGACATTGTGGTATTTCTTCGTAGATTTTACTAAATTGAATATGCCGTGCTTCTATTCATTTGATATTTCGTCGATTAATATGTTCCCAATCTAATCTGACATTTTTTTAGCAGATTGATTCACTGGCTCCGTCGACGAAGTGGCTGCCTGCGCAGGTGTGCTTTGCTTCCTTCCACGGGCGATTCCTCTAGTGGAGACACGACATTGAGGTGAGCAGCTGTGACATTCTGCCTCTCCCTCGTTTAACCTTCAGCCGATTTCCTTTGGATTTTGATTATTGCTTCACTGTACATCCACTTTTTATGCGTTTTCCCATTTGGAGTATTAGCCGTGTTGAATGGGAGTGAGTTGTGTTAGTTCTCTTTAGGATCTTACTAGAGGTAGAACAGTGGGGTAGGATCTATGCATTTCGTGTATAAACATCAAGTTCCTAGTACAAGATCTAACGGATCTTAGAGAGAGAGAGAAAGGGAGAGATCGAGGTAGTGCAAACCATCGGAAGGAAGGGTGGTGGTGTTGGAGCTCGAGCCGGTCGCCATCACGGACGTTGATGGTGGCTGCGCACGGGCAGCGACGTTCGGGGAAGGAAAGTCGACGCAGTGGAGATCCGGCGGCGCAGTGCAGTGGCGGTGACGGCGTGGAGGCGTTTCCCGTCGCTGGCTGCGCCCCTCTCTGGAGATCGGGATTAGGGTTGTAGGTGGGGAAACTGGCGGCTCAGGTGAACCTCGCACTAAGTGCCCCGGCCCCCCACCTCTCTTTTATATGCGCAGTGCGACGGGGGCCCTCCAGCCATAGATGGGCTGGACGCCCCCGATCAGGGCGCGAGACAAGGCCCAAAGAAGCCGTTGGGCTTCCTCGGTCAGGAGATCAATCTAACATTCTCCCCCTTGATCTCAACATATACTTAAACCTTTAAACTTTGACTTCAATATCTTTCACTTTACTCGTTCCATCACAGATAAGTGTATAGAGCATATTTCATCGTCACGGTCAATTGCCGATGGATTTGACAGCTACAATACACATATCTGATCTGAAACAGTTACTTTAACTTTGGGCCCTTTATTATAGTCCAGGAGTCATAGGCTTTCCCTTAAACCCATGCCGGCTACATGTTCTCTGAACACGTTGGGTGGTAAGCCTTTTGTAAGCGGATCCGCGAGCATCTTTTCAGTGCTTATATGCTCAAGACTTATAATTTGATCCCGGACTTTATCCTTCACAACATAATACTTTATGTCAATGTGTTTGGCAGCACCACTTGACCTATTGTTGTGAGCGTACTGTACTGCTGGATCATTATCGCAGTATAACTTTAGTGGCTTATGTATGCTGTCGACCACATTCAAACCGGGTATGAACTTCTTTAGCCAGTTCACCTGCCCCGTTGCCTCATAACATGCTACAAACTCGGCATACATTGTGGACGATGTAGTGACGGTTTGTTTCGAGCTTTTCCATGAAATTGCTCCTCCTGCGAGAGTGAATACATATCCTGACGTGGATTTTCTATCATCTCCCGCATAATCAGAATCCGAATACCCCACTATTTGGAGAGAATCTGATTTTCTGTACGTCAACATGAGGCCTTTCGTACCTTGCAAATATCGCAAGACTTTCTTTACCAATTTCCAGTGTTCAATTCCTGGATTACTTTGAAATCTGCCAAGCAACCCGGTAACAAAAGCTAAGTCAGGGCGCGTGCATACTTGAGCATATTGCAGGCTTCCGACAGCAGAAGCATATGGAACCACTTTCATTTGATCGAGCTCGTATTGGTTCCTAGGGCATTGAAAATCCCCATATCTGTCGCCCTTGACCATAGGTGCAGGTGAGGCACTACATTTATGCATACTGAATTTCTTTAAAACCTTTTCTACGTATGCCTTTTGTGATAGTCCTAATACCCCTTTATTTCTATCTCGGTGAATCTCTATGCCCAAAACAAATGAAGCTTCACCAAGATCTTTCATATCAAATTTTGAAGATAAAAACTTCTTTGTCTCCAGTAGTAGACTGATATCACTACTAGCGAGTAAGATATCATCTACATACAGGATTAGGAAGATATACCTTCCATTCTTAAACTTTGTATAAACGCAATTATCCTCAATATTTTCTTTAAACCCAAAATTCTTTATTGTTCTGTCAAACTTCAAGTACCACTGTCTCGAAGCTTGCTTTAATCCATAAATCGATTTCTTTAAGCGGCATCCCATTCGTTCTTTTCCTTCTACGACAAAACCTTTCGGTTGTGCCATATAAACATTTTCCTCCAGATCCCCATTCAGGAATGCCGTTTTTACATCCATCTGATGTAATTCTAAATCATAGTGTGCCACTAACGCCATTATAATTCTGAAGGAATCCTTACATGAGACTGGAGAAAACGTCTCATTGTAATCAATCCCTTCTCTTTGCGTAAAACCTTTTGCCACAAGTCGCGCTTTAAATCTTTCAATATTCCCTTGGGAGTCACGTTTTGTCTTGTAGACCCATTTGCAGCCTACTGTCTTGGCTCCTTTAGGAATAGGCTCTAAGTCCCAAACTTTGTTGGTACTCATTGACTTTATTTCATCTTCCATGGCCTCAAGCCACTTGGATGAATTATCGCTTCTCATGACTTCTTCAAATGAAGTGGGATCACCCTCCATTTGAAAATCTTCAGTGTTATACACCTCATAATCATTGGGTATAGCTGATCTTCTAACTCTTTGGGACCTTCTAGGGGCCTCCACATTTGGCACATCTTCTGTTTGGGGCTGTTGTTGCTCCCCCTCATCTGTGGCATCAGTTTGTATAGGTTCCTGAAGAACAGGTTCCTCATCATTGTTTATTGTTACCACAGGAGAACTGACAACAGGTGTTGGCACTACAGTATCTGGCACTGTTGGTGCAACAAGAACAGGTAGTTCAAAAAATGGTTCCTGAATCATCGGATTGGGCACACATACCCGCTTCTCCTCAAGAACAATTTCTCGAGCCACCATGCTCCCCCTCATCATTTCATCCTCTAAGATAACAGCGTGTCTCGTTTCTACAAATTTTGTGTATCTGTCTGAACAGTAGAAACGAAAACCTTTTGACTTTTCAGGATAGCCAATAAAATGGCAGCTAACTGTTTTGGGATCTAACTTCCCAATATTTGGGTTAAACACTTTTGCCTCAGCAGGACTCCCCCACACACGCAAGTGTTTTAG
Organism: Saccharum hybrid cultivar R570; assembly: GCA_038087645.1. Lineage (NCBI taxonomy): Eukaryota > Viridiplantae > Streptophyta > Magnoliopsida > Poales > Poaceae > Saccharum > Saccharum hybrid cultivar. Next base: position 14,954,446 of record JAQSUU010000760.1, read on the forward strand.
TGAAGGTTCTCTTCCTGTCCACAACTCATATGGTGTTTTGGGCACCGCTTTACTTGGTACTCTATTTAGAATATGAATGGCGGTTTTTAACGCCTCCATCCATAGACTCAATGGCAAGTCAGAGTAACTCATCATACTACGCACCATATCCATTAAGGTACGGTTGCGCCTTTCAGCTACTCCATTCTGCTGAGGTTCGCCCGGTGTAGAATACTGGGCTACTATGCCATTCTCCTGTAGAAACCTTGCAAAAGGTCCAGGAACTTGGCCATACGGGGTATGCCGACCGTAGTACTCCCCACCACGATCAGACCGGACCACTTTAATCTTTAAATCATGCTGATTTTCGACTTCAGCTTTAAATATTTTAAATTTATCCAACGCTTCATTTCTTTCTTTAATTGGATAAATGTAACCATAACGGGAGTAGTCATCTGTGAATGTTATGAACGAGTCAAAACCATCCACACTTTTCACAGGAAAAGGACCACAGATGTCTGTGTGAATTATCTGTAGAATTCCTGTGCTTCGTTTAGCATCCTTTTTAATTTGCTTTGTGTATTTTCCTTTAATACATTCTCTACACTGTTCAAAGTCTGAGAACTCTAATGGAGGAAGAATATCATTCTTAACTAGTCTCTCTATTCTCCCCCTCGAAATATGGCCTAAACGACAGTGCCATAATTTCGACGACGCATCTTGAGTTCTCTTTCGTTTTCTATTTGCGTTCACAAACGAGAATACGTTATCATTCACATCACATACGGAATTCACATTTTCACGAAGTGATAACAAATAAAGATCTTGCTTTTGAAAAGCAAGGCCAACACATTCATTATTACATAAAATTTCACATTTGCCATCTCCAAAATGGCAATCGAATCCATCGTTGTCCAAACATGACACACTAATCAAGTTTCTTTGTAATGACGGAACATATAAAACATCTTTCAGCAAAAGAGTGAATCCATCGGCAAGCTCTAAGGAGACATCGCCAACAGCTTCGACGTCTGCTTGGACTCCATTTGCGACTTTAATGTGCCTTTCGCTTCTTTGCGTAGTTCTCGTCGAACGGAATCCCTGTAAAGAATTTGCAACATGAACAGTTGCTCCTGAGTCAATCCACCAAGTAGATTTCGAATACTGTACATACAGAGATTCATTTATAAACGTAATCATGTTCTCACCTTGCTTTGCCATGATCATCTTTAGGAAATCGGGACAATCTTTCTTGTAATGTCCCGTCTTCTTGCAGTGAAGACACTGATCTTTGCTGACTGTAAACTTGTTCTGCTGAGGCTGATGCTGCATGGGAGCTTTGCCCTTTGGCTTTGAGGGAGAGTTGGCATTGGCATTGAAATTCTTTCTTTTGTTGTCTTTAACAAAATTGAGGGTACCACCATTGGCGGCTTTTATCCTCTCTTCTTCCTGTGCACACATCGCCATACAACGTTCTAAATCCCATTTTTCGGGCTGAATGTTGTAGTTGACAACAAAAGTGTCAAACTCTTTTGGTAACGAAGCAAAAATCAGATGGACAAGAAACTCTTCTGTAAGAGCCAGGTCCATTGATTTTAACTTGTTATTCAAATGATTCATCTTTGATATGTGCTCTCTAATGTCATTGCCATGACCACCTCCAGTGTATTTTTCTGTCACCAGCTGCTTTATCAGCTGAGTAGCATATGTCTTTGAAGAGCCATAGAACTGACTCTTTATCCTTTCCAAGTACTCTGTGACAGTGTCACACTCTTGGATTGAGCCCATTATGGTAGGCTCAATTGTGTTCTTTATGACAGCAACACACTTTTTGTTGGCATTGACCCATTTTTGCTTTTGTAGGTCATATGCCATCTGTACTGGAGCATGGTCCCTCTCTTTTTTCTGCCAGTCAGCATCAGACTCATTAGCCTCCCTCACCGGTGCCACAGGTTCACTGGGGCATGGTGTGGTGACCACCCAGTCTACCTCAGCCAAAACAAAAGCGAGGTCAATTTTCTTTTTCCACTCATTGTAGTTGTCACCTTTGAGGGGTGGGATATCTTTGATAAACCCCATCAAAGAGTAACCTCCTGAAAATATAAGTCATATAAAGTGAGAACTTAATTATAACATGAATAATTGCATGCTTTAGTTCCAACGTTGGTCAAAATTAAAACATACAAAAACATTCTTTTTACACTAATTCTAGATCACCGTTGGGCAGAAATAGAATTAATGCATGAGGAAATCATAATAACATCATAATACTGCTATTAATCAACGTTGGTCAGAATAATAACAACATTATGATCATATTTTAAATTTATCCATTTTTCAAAATTAAATTCTCCCGTTGGTTCGAATTTAATAATGAAATAACATCTTTAAGTACGCAGCGGAAACACTTTTAACATAAATATTCCCATAATTATTTTTCCAGAAACATGAAAAATACTGTACTGTTCTCCGAGAATTTATCGTTGGACAAAATTTCCACGGAGATCTTACAACAAAATTCAATTGAAAATATCCAAAAAGCATTAACAATGTTTCTGGAAAATAAAAAAGTGAGAAAACTATTTTCCTTTTCATTTGGCCCAAAACAGCAGGCATTCATCTAGGCCCAGCTGGCCTCGGCCCATTGTCTTTTTTTTTTTTTCTCAGCCGAATAAGGCGCGGCCCAAAACAATAGCGGGCCTCGGCCGAGCACTGTCCGTGGCCCAGCCGCGCCAAAACGGCCGGCCTGTGCGCTGAGTCGCCGAGGCAGCCGCGCCCAGGCCGCAACCTGGGCCTGGGCCGGCATTTCGGCCTCCCGCACTTGCCCGCCTGGGCCGAGTGTAGCCCAACTGCCCGAGACAAGATCTGAACCGTTGATCCTAGGGTTAGTCCATCCGACGGCCACGAGTCATTTTCGGAGGATCAAAACCCCTGGAGCCGCACGTTCTAACCCTAATTTCATTCATTCGACTTCTCCCCCTCTCGTCTCTCATCCGCGCGGCGGCCACAGCAGCGCCGGCGTCCATGGCGCCCGGCCGCTCGGTCGATGGGAAGAAGCCGGCGGTTTCCGTACCCTACCCTCTCTCTCTGCTTTCTCTTTCCCACCAGTCCGAGCGCCCGCAGAGGCGGCGGCCATGGCGGTCGTCCGCGCCGTTGAGGAGGAGGGCTCCGCCGCTGCACCTCTCGCCAGTGCACGCGTGCGGCCGAAACCGCGCGCGGCACTGTCGAGGGGAGCCACGGTGGTGCCTTGCGGACCGAGCGCACGCGGTGGTGTGGGTTTCGACCGTCCACCCGCACGCCGGCGCAGGCCAACGACGCGGTCTTTTCCCGCGCGGTGGGGATGCCGCCAGCGGGTTGCAGAGCCAGGTAAAACACCATATCATCTTTATCTTTGGTAGGACCGGAAATTTCTAGGGTTAGGGTTAGTTGTCTTTTCCGATTTAAAACGGTTCTTTTCATTCTTTTTCTATTCCCCGAACTGGATCTACATCTAAGTAGGCGGCCGATACCATTGTTAGTTCTCTTTAGGATCTTACTAGAGGTAGAACAGTGGGGTAGGATCTATGCATTTCGTGTATAAACATCAAGTTCCTAGTACAAGATCTAACGGATCTTAGAGAGAGAGAGAAAGGGAGAGATCGAGGTAGTGCAAACCATCGGAAGGAAGGGTGGTGGTGTTGGAGCTCGAGCCGGTCGCCATCACGGACGTTGATGGTGGCTGCGCACGGGCAGCGACGTTCGGGGAAGGAAAGTCGACGCAGTGGAGATCCGGCGGCGCAGTGCAGTGGCGGTGACGGCGTGGAGGCGTTTCCCGTCGCTGGCTGCGCCCCTCTCTGGAGATCGGGATTAGGGTTGTAGGTGGGGAAACTGGCGGCTCAGGTGAACCTCGCACTAAGTGCCCCGGCCCCCCACCTCTCTTTTATATGCGCAGTGCGACGGGGGCCCTCCAGCCATAGATGGGCTGGACGCCCCCGATCAGGGCGCGAGACAAGGCCCAAAGAAGCCGTTGGGCTTCCTCGGTCAGGAGATCAATCTAACAAGTTGGATTATGGTAATTCTGCATGTCCACTTTGTTTATCGTAAATCATATTCAGGAATTATGAAAACCCTCTTTCTGTGTTACATTTATTTTTGACTGAGAAATTATACAGTGGGCTGGTGGCTGTGAGCTTATTTGGTTCAATTGTATTTCTCCGTTGTCGATCATTGTAGCGATACTGCTAAAAACCAATGCTCATGATTCTGGTCACCATGTTATTTTTTAGTTAGTTCATAGATTGTTAATGTGATTGTTGTAATCCATAAGCAAGCCACCTAGTGCCTAACATATTGTTTACTATAAAATTTTATACATTTTACATTAATTTTATTGCATCATTTGGTAAATCGGCAATGTGGTAACTTGATGCCACTGTTGCGGTAACTATCTGAAATTTAATACAGAAGTGTCGTAAATTTATTATAATAGTCTGTGGTTGCTTTGGCAATGGGGAATTCTACTAATCCAAATGCATATTATAGTAAATTTGTTTATGTAACTGAGGTCTGAAGCACTAGTACAAAGTGAATGTTCATGTAGTTTCATGCTCAATGGTTTCTTGTTTCAGTGTCTTAACCAGGTCAGATATCCCTTTTCTTATGAATTAATCATGTGCAAAAACATGGACCTAGATATGATGAATTTTTCTAGCCTAGCATTTGTACTATTTTCAGTTCTCTTGCATTTGTCTATAGGTTTATTTCCGGGCTCAATTTCATTACATAGGACATAGTAGGTCAGTTACTAGATTTTGTTCAGACTAAAGATGGAAAAGGCCAACAATGATTTTACCTAGAACCGGTGATGAAAGACTGCTGGCTTCTGGCATTGGAATCAGGCGGCAGGAGATTTCAGCTTAGTGATTTTGCAATGCATGTTGAAAATTTGGGTATATGACGTCTACAAAAAGAATTTTATGTTAACAGGCTTATATATTGGATTGTTTTATTTTCCTATGCCTCCGCTTGATTTGGGCAGACTAGCCTGCAATCATAAGTTGTAACAACTGATAATACCCAAATCTGTTGGTAAGTCCTCCCTTTCTCAGCGCATTTTTCTTTTTTCTCACCCCTCCTGTGTGGATTGATAATCGATTTATTCTTGCAGACCTGTTGGGCAAATGTGTTTGTGATTCACAGCAGCAGGAAATATATGTGGTTCACTTCGTGTTGCCAGGCATTTCATACAGTAATAACAGATGTACCGGATTTTGCATTTCTTCAGAGATATTATAGCCAGTTGCCCAGTTGCCAACATTCTTCTCGTAATTCAGCATAGTTCATTGTCAGCACCATTCTCGTAAAAGAAACATGTGGATCTTTTTAAGATGATACTGTAAGCACACGTGTGGTGGTTATTGTAATTCTTTAGATGCGTTATACAAATTGGTGCTCTCAAACTTCATGAGGCCAAATAGTAGTAACTTCTCATCTTGCTTTGAGCCAACCGAACAATTTTTATCGTAAAATCATCCTGATATTATAGTAACTGTATGAGAAAAACCACATTTGATGTCATTTTTTGGTAGATTCTAATCCAAATTATCACCTTGAGACATTCAAAATTAAACCTGTCGCTGGGTATCCTAACCCGTTCTCCAAATCCACACCCACATAGTTTGGGTCGGGTATGGATGACTGGCTTCCTGCCCGTTCGATTAAGGGTAGGGTATGGGTATCCCCACTTTTACCTGTAATCCCGTCTCCTCCCTTGCGCTCTCTCTCCATAGCTCTTTCTCAAAGGTATCACAGAAAGCACAAGCTGGCGTGGAAGTGCGACACGAGAAAGGGTCCAACAATTGCATGTGTGGCTATGTCCGACTGCGCGGCCAGTGCAGCGGCGCTGACAAGGCCTGCTCCATGTCTAACTGCGCCTATGGACACGGACTGCGGCGGCGCCATGGCAGCAACAAGCTGACAAGGAAACCGTGCTCCTATAGCCTCACCCACAACACACGACCTTGGACATCGACGAAGGCATGGATGATGCTGAGGTGCGCCATGCGCGGCCAGCGGCAGTAGAGAGAAGACGACAAGTGGCACAACGACGGGCTATGCCTACAGGCAGGAAAAGTGCGCACTGGATGAAGCTGTATGCGAACTGTGGCGGGATGGAGCAGCCGAGGAAGACAGCGGCGAGGTCCTGACGGAGGAAGACGATAAGCAGCTCGGAGCCTCAGTGACCCGTTCAGTCCAGGCATGCAAATACTACGGACTACGGAGTATATGTGTTCGTGAGTATATGAATCAGATTATCCAACGGGTACGGGGAATTACGGGGAGGATATAGAATGGATATCTTACAAATGGATTTGAATATGGGTAAGAGCGGGTTTGATTCAAAATGTTGTAACTATTTTTTATCGTAAAATGATCTCGATGTTACAGTAACCAGTTATCAGAAACCATTTGACTTCAATTTGTGCTAATTATCATCTTGAAACATTTAAAATAACGTAACTATTTTTGTGCTAAGCATTTGTGGTAAATTTACCATGTAGCCTTTTTTTGTGACTAATTTACCATGTAGCCTTGGGAGCATGACACTACGTACTAGAGTACTTTCTAGCTTCTCGTAAACTAATTTTAAATGTTGCTCTGTAGGTTCTCGTAAATGCTTGTGCAATTGAACCCTCGTAAAATGCTAGGGCTTTGTTTAGATCCCAAATTCTTCTCCAAATTCTACTATACAAAAAGAAGATTTCTTATCACATCAAAATGCCGGCAAATGCATGGAGCACTAAATGTAGATGAAATCAAAAACTAATTGTACAGTTTTGTTGTACTTTACGAGACGAATATTTTGAGTCTAATTAATCATTTTTTGGACAATTTTTTACACTAAAAAACAAAAGCGGCTACAGTGTTCCGACAGAAACACTGTAGCAGCAGAACCTCAATTTTCGGCATCTAAACACGGCCTAGTACTGGTACTATACTGTAGGTTCTCGTAAATGCTACTTTCTAGGTTCTCTCAACCACTAGCAGATTTGACCGCTATTTATTATTCCTACTGTACGCTAATGCCGCGCTTTAATAAATGCGTTGACGAGCGCTGGTGTTCCGTGACTCAAGGTCATCTTTAGGCCAGTGTCAATGGAGTTTCACCAAGAGTGTCATGCACATTAAATAGCCTGCCACATCAGCAAGATCACACTTTTTGCATGAAATTGGAAGGAGAGAGAATAGAAAAGTTTCACCATGGTGAAACGATAGAGCGTTGTTTCCAAGACATGGGAAACTGCGTGAAACTCGCACTGAGGAGCTCAATTCGTTTCATCCACAGGGCTGCGGTCTTCTTCGACGCCGGTTGCGGTCGTAGGCGCAACCTCCACTGCGGGCTCCGCTGGCCGAGGCATGGCGGCGAGTGGGAACTCTGCCGGCCGTGGCGCGGACGCAAGCGGGACCTCCGCCGGTCGTGGCAGGGATGCGAGCAGGAGACATCCGCCGGCCACGGCACGAACGCGAGCAGGAGACCTCCACCGGCCGTTGCTCGGACGCGAGCAGGAGACCTCCACCGGCCGTTGCTCGGACGCGAGCAGGAGACCTCCACCGGCCGTTGCGTCCGCGGCATGGACACGAGCGGGACCTCCGCATGCCGCGGCACGGACGCGAGCAGGAGACCACGCCGGTGCCTGTACGGACGCGAGCGGGACCTCCGCCGCTCGCTGCGCGGTCGCGAGCACGTGCTTCGTCGGGAGCTCCGCAGGCCACGGCCACCGGCGCGAGCGCGAGCTCCACAGCGGGCTCGTCGGCCGCGGTCACGGGTGTGAGCTCCGCAGCAAGTGGGACCTCCGTCGGCCGTGGCGCGAGAGGAAGCACGGGCGCGTGCAGGAGGCCACGCAGTTGCCGATGCCGTCGGCGGCCAGGCCCCCCAGGTGTGCAGCTGCGGACCATGGTGGCTGTGGGGCTTGGAGCCGCTCCCCGCATCAATGTTGTACTCGCCCACGGCAGATGTCGACGAAATATGATCGGCAGTCTACCTAGGGGTATGCCTAAGGTAGTAGATTATCGGCAGACAGATGCGCAAGCTCCAAACAAGATGGTGACGCAAGACAGACACGAAGTTTTATCCAGGTTCGGTCACCAAGAAGGCGTAATACCTACGTCCTGCATCTGATTTGTATTGTGGTATGTCAATGAGAGATGTTTTTTAGAGGGGTCCCCTGCCCGCCTTATATAGTCCGAGGGGCAGGGTTACAGATCTGGAAACTAATCCTAGTCAGTTACAATTGCCATATGTGGCCGGATAAGGATTCCTATTCTAACCGACCAGGATCCTGCTTGGTCACCAAATCCGTCTTGATTCCTTATGCGGGACTCCGATCAGGTTAACTGGGCCACTCGTCACCTTTTGAGTAGACTGAAACCATCGATCCAGGCCAGCCCAAGCTTAGCCGTAGGGGTATAGGGGTTAATACCCCCACAGCTAGTCCCCGAGCATCATGTATTATGCTGCGACACACCATTTTAACCTTCTCCAACCACCGTCATCACCGGAGAAGTAGGTTGTCCGAAGAATGTATGGTGCTCTTAAAAAAAAGAAAAAGATTTCCGTCCCGGGAAGTGTGCCCACTTGTATTTCTAAAAAGAAATGTAAGTGCGTCTTGAAGCGTAGCATCTTTGATCATCAGAGGCATAGTGGTCGAAAAATAAGCACATTCACCGCGAGGTGAAGTGTGCCCACTTAGTCCCCGAGCCTGGTAGTAGGTGACATAGGCACGTGGTGCCAGGGTCTAAAAAGAATTCCTAGTTAAATTGAGAATCCAACCATCGTACAGGCGATACGAGATGCACCGGCAGGTGCATCGTACCAATGTAGTCCCCGAGCTTGCTGGAAGACGAGGTATGAGCCTTTTAGCAAGGTCTAAACGAGAAAGAATATCCCAACTATATGCGAGTCGCCAGTCGCATGTAGTTGAGACGCAAAGTCCCCGAGCCGTGGTCGGAGAGTGATCGACAAAGTCCCCGAGCCGTGGTCGGAGAGTGATCGAGGCAGTCCCCGAAGCATGAGCTCGCTGACCGAACTGTGTTCACTGGTGATGAAGGAGCGCATTTATTGGCGTAGATCTCGAGGTGGTGTGAAAAATCCGTCCGTCACGCGTGCGCACGTCTCCCAAGAATCTCGGGCAGGCGAAACGACGGTACTCTTTGTTATTTATAATATAGATCTGGCAACTTACAGTCACTGTTCCCCATCGTCATTCGCCGTCGCCACCTTCATCTTCGTCTTCCTCTTACCAAACCCTATTTCTCTGATAAACAGTGCCAAAATCCCATTGCCATCGCATCCACCTCCATAGCAAACTTCGCGTAATGGCGAGAAAAAACGCCCAGAAGAAAAGCGAAATCATGACGAAGGAGTGGTGGAAGTCTCGAAGCAACGAGCACACCATCAAAGACCTTGTCGCCATGGGAGTGCTCCACAACAAAGCCCTCGCTGGATGGCGCGCACCGGAAGGAGAAAGCTTCCCTGATCCACAACCAAGTGAGATCATGGTTTTCGAAGATTTCTTCAAACGGGGTTTCGAGATTCCAGTACACCCTTTCCTTCAAGGTCTCTGCTTGTACTACGAGATTGGGATTTGCAATCTGCATCCCAACTCGATTCTTCTCGTCTCTAGCTTCATCCATCTCTGCGAGGCGTATGGTGGCTTCCAGCCCCATTTCGACCTCTTTCGCCACCTGTTCTGTCTTCGGAAAAAAGGAAGCGGTGGCTCAAAGATCGCCGGAGGCGTATACCTGAACCTGCGTGACGGCATGAAGGCGCAATACCTGCACTGTCCGTGGAACACTTCTTTGGACGAGTGGTACAAGAAATGGTTCTACATCCGTGAAGAGCCGAACACCATCACTCTGTGCGCCGTGGGGCTAATTCCAGAGAAGAAAAATAGCTGGTCAGAAAAACCCGAAAACCTAGAACAGATCACCGAACTGCTCGAGATGATCCCGTGGAGAAGGCTTGATGGCCCGAGCGTGGTCGGAAACTTCATTAGCCGACGAATTCAGCCATGCCAGAAAAGGATTCATCCTGGCTTCGAATACCAAGGGAGCGTGGATCCGACAAGGACCAGAAAAGAGCCACTCGACAAGACGGAGATCAAGGCCAGGATTGGAGAGCTGTTCAATTTGGCCGATCCAAATTATGTTGTATTGAACGCCATCGAACACGCCTTCAAACTGACTCGACTTCCCCCAAAGGTAAATGACACCTCCTTTTAACTGGAGAGTCATGTTATATCAAGAAAATAACTGTCTTTTCCTTTATTTTGTGTCTCAGTGTAATGGCCATGACCGGACAGAAGTGTTCGTGTCGCCTCCCCCTGGTGTAGAATGGTCGCAACCTACCGGCCCAGCCACCCATACCAGCGCCAGGACCGACGACATTAACCGGGCAGTATTCGAGACCGTTGAAGACGCCTTGACCAGAGCCGCTGGCAAGCGTCCGGCTGCTGTCAAACGACGTCAAGCCATCTTTCCTTTGTCGGACGACGAAGCAGAGGATGCGGACATCTTCCGGCTCGTCCCCAAAAAGAGGAGAAGACAAGTAGAACCGACGGAGCAGGGTGGCTCCTCTAGGCCAGCAGTGGTCACAGCACCAACCACTGATGCACAGAGGACAGACGAAGGAAACTTGCCACCCATACTCCGACGCCCATACCAGGGATTGAACAAGTCCCGATGAAAGCTGCCGAGCAAGCGGAGCAGGGGCGGTCGAGGAGACGTTCCTTTGCCACATCCTTCCGCAAGTCGAAACTGTAAGTATTTTGTTTGATGTAAGCCTTGCATTTTGCATTGGATGCTATTATCTTCTTAATTTGTCTCTGAGTTCATTAGATCGGCCTCCACCGAAAGCCCCGACCAGCTAGCTGGGTGCGAAATGTCCTCACCGACAACAGCGGGACAAGCTGCTCAACAATCAGTCATGGAGGAGCCCGTAGCAGGGACTCCGCTTGAACCTCAGCAGGTGGACAACCAGACGCCAGTCCTCGAGCAGCTGGTCGAGAAAACAACCAAACAGAATACGAGTGCTCCAAGCACGAACCCTGCTGAGGCGGATACCACGACGCCAAGGGAGCTAAATCTAGCCGAAGAGCAGCAGCCAGAAGTTGTCCAGAACATGGTTGCTAACGCGACGGCTCGTGGGAAAGCCCTAGTGGAGTCTGTAAACTCCAGACCAGTGCCGCCTCCCGAATAGGAGGCTAAAGAGGATGAAGTGGAAGAAATCCTGGACCGTCCCCAAGATAGGCGACAACATGTATATGTGTCGCGCTATCGGAACGACGAATGGGTCATGCACGAAGAAATCCCAGAAATTGAAGAGACCTTAAGAGTCGAACGGGCGGCCAAGCGTCTGGTGACGGAAGTCCAGGTATATTTGGTTTGAGCCCCTGACCCTGTTGTATAGTTGAACTATTTGACGTAGCTTGTCTGTATGCAGGACTTGATGAAAACTGCAAGATACCGAAAACGGTGCTTCGACCAGATAGAAGGAATCACGACGGCCAATAAGGAGCTGACGGCTGAAGTGGAACGCCTACGGCACCAACTTGAAACCGCCAACCAGGAGAGGACAAACCGAGAAGCACAAAACCAAGATCTGGTCAGCCAACTTCAACGCAAAGAGCAGGAGAAAACAGGTAAGTTTTCACCGTATCATAACAAGTGTAGGACTTGTGTTAATTTGTTCTTTGCAGTAATAGCTGTAATGCAGGTTTAGAAGCTAAAGTGACCCGCCTCCAGGGGGAAAACAGCCGTGTGCTTGCAGAATGCGATTACCTAAAGGAGGACAATGAGAAACTGGCACGCAGCCAGTCGGAACTCCAAAACCAAAATAACAAAATGAAAGATGACCTGAAAAGTAAGCACTCCAGACCCCCTTTCTCATTCTATTGCCCACCTTGCCTTGCCGTGTCATCACGTTTGATGTCTTGTACTATTTTCAGTTTTGAAAGTCAATGCCAAGAAGCACCTGGAGGCCATGATCAAGGAACGTGACGACTTGAAAGCACAATGCCTTAAAACCACCGAGGAGTGGGACATGTGGAAAAAGCGGTTCCAAGAAATGGCAACTGGCATTGTGCCCATCCTCGACCTTATCGACCCGGCGCTCACAGAAGAAGAGCTAAAGATGCCCCAGCTCGGACTGGTCGAGAGATGCAAGAAAGCATGGGGATGGTTCCAAGACTTCGTGAAGGAGGCGGGTGAGTACACGGGTGCCCATGTGCTGAGCATGGTGCGTGCTCACTACCCCCTGATCGATCTCAAACGCTTGGAGGCTGGGTACCCGAAGGAGGTAGACCCAGACAAGGCCGAGGAGCTTCAGACGACCCAGCTGGAATTGTCTTCAAAGATAATTGGCGATATTAACCTGTGTGGAGGTGGGACAACACCTGTACAGGGTACGCCGTTGACAAACCAGCTGGAAATGCCATCAGCTGCAAGCCAACCAACGAAGCCTGCGGTCTCGACCAGCCAGGCACCAGTGGGGCCATCCCCTTCAGCTTGACTAGCTCAAGAGTCCCCGAGACTCGAGTAGGGTATTAGAGACGACGAGCAGTAAATGCCCTGCTCTCCGACTAGCCAATGTAATAGGCTTAGAGCTGTAGAAGGAGGACATAGTTGTGTTATTGTAAACTTGAGCCTCTTCAGGTAAGCTTGTAATAACGTAAATGTATATCATTATAAGCTTGTTTGCTTTATACAAAACGTGTTTAAGCTTGATTTTTTTTGTGTTGGTGTAACTAAGTAGGAACGTGTTAACGTTCAGTTTAGTTGTACCGTTTTGCTCATCACATCGTCCCGAAGGTTTTGTGCGGCCCTTGGTTGGCATGTGGTCGGAGTGTGAGGTAACATGACCTATGCACACGTGGACACGGACAAGTCAAACCAAGGGAGGACCTGCCGATCACCCGCGACGTGGAGAACGGATCTCATGCACGTGTTGGGAGGAACCGGAAACAAGATCTGCTCCGAAAACCATAGAAGGAGTGGTGGTCAGCTTGTACTGGCTAAATCAGAATATCCATAAAATTCGTAGTGACACATTAGAGTGGTCGGAGAAATCATGATTTCTTTATTAAAGTAAATCGAAAATGTAAGTTGAATACATATCTCATTAATTAAGCATAGAAACATTTAAGCTTGTCGATGTGCCACGAGTTTGGTACGTCCGTGCCGTCCAGGTGAGCTAACCTGTAAGACGTTGGGCGTGTGACTTCCTTGATCATGAAGGGTCCCTCCCATGGGGTTGCGAGTTTGTGGACGCCGGCCTGGTTCGTCTTTCACTTTAGTACTAAATCCCCGACCACGAAGAAACGCTCTTTAACGTTCTTGTTGTAGTACCTGCGCAAAACAGCAAGGTATTTGGCTGTGCGTACGCAAGAATCGAGCCTTTTCTCCTCTACGCTGTTGATTTCTAGCTCCCGTGCTTCCTTAACCTTGCCCTCATCAAAGTTCTCTACCCGTGCTGATCTGAAAGCTATATCTATTGGGAGGACTGCCTCAGCGCCGTAAACCATAAAGTATGGTGAGACGCCGGTGTTACGACTGGGCTGAGTTCGGAGGCCCCATACCACGGCTGGTAGCTCCTTGAGCCATCTACCAGGAGTTTTATCGTTTGCTCTGTACATCCTCTTCTTTAATGCATCCAAAATCATGCCATTTTCCCGCTCGACTTGTCCATTAGCTCTAGGGTGTGCCACCGAGACGTATTTTACAACTATGCTCCTTTCATCGCAGAAGTCCCAAAAAGCGTTCCCGGTGAACTGAGTACCCAAATCGGTAATGATGCTATTGGGCACGCCGAAACGGTGGATGACCTGGTCGAGGAATGTGATAGCTTTCTCTGAAGATGCCTGTACCAGAGGCATGTATTCTATCCACTTAGAAAATTTATCAATTAGCACGAAGACGAATGTAAATTTCCCTGGAGCCGGTTTGAAAGGCCCGATCATGTCCAGTCCCCAGCATGCGAAAGGCCAAGAGGCTAGAATCATCTAGATCTCGTGTGCTGGCACATGGATTCTCTTGGAGAAGAACTGACAACCCTTGTAGCGGCGAACTAGCTTCTCTGCGTCGGCTACTGCTGATGGCCAATAGAAACCTGCTCGGAAAGCCTTACCGACCAGTGTTCTTGAGGCCGCATGGTTGCCGCAGGAGCCAGAGTGGATTTGGTCTAGGAGATGTTCACCTTCCACCTAGGTTACACACTTCATCAAGATTTCCTCCTTAGCGTTTTTGCGCCATAACTTGCCGTCAACGAGCAGATACTGCTTACTGCGACGCATCAGGCGCTCATTTTCTAGTCGATCAATATAACCGCTACCATCTGTTAAGTACTTGATGAAGGGTGTTCTCCAGTCCGGCTCATTAGTGGTCGGAAGCGGCTCAGTTGTGCTCGGCGCCGGAACCGTAGCCACTAATTGCTTTTCTAAAACTTTATCGGTCGTTGAATCTTCGTCTTCAATGGAAGGCGTGAGCAGGTCTTGGACAAATACTCCATGTGGGATTTTGGCTCGGGAGGATCCTAACTTTGACAACGCATCTGCTGCTTGGTTCTTGTCCCGGACCACGTGTATGTACTCGATGCCATAGAACCTGCCTTCCAGATTTCTTATCGACTTGCAATATGCGCCCATCTTTTCACTGGTCGTGTCCCAGTCCTTGTTGAGTTGGTTAATGACCAGAGCTGAATCTCCGTAGACATAGAGACGTTTAACTCCAAGCTCAACCGCAATGCGTAGACCATGCAGGCAAGCTTCATACTCGGCGGCATTATTGGATGCTGGGAAGTAAATCCTGAAGACATACCGGAGCTGTTCCTTGGATGGTGATACAAAAAGAACTCCTGCTCCCGCACCATCAATATTGAGAGAACCGTCGAAGTACATCGTCCAAGATTCGTCGGATCCCGGAGAGACAGGCGTGCTTAAGTCTGTCCACTCGATGATGAAATTGACGAGTGCCTGAGACTTGATTGTAGTACGGCTTGCGAATTCCAAGGAAAAGGGGCATAGCTCCATTGCCCATTTGACAATGCGTCCGTTCGCATCCTTATTGCGAATGATGTCCCCCAAAGGATACTCGGTCATGACCACCACACGATATCCGTCGAAGTAATGTCTCAACTTTCGGGATGTTATCAGTATGGCGTAGAGCAGTTTGTGAATCTACGGGTACCTGGTCTTGGATTCGTTGAGTACCTCACTAATGAAATAGATTGGCCGCTGTACCTTGTAAGCGTGGCCCGGCTCGTCGCGCTCGACCACCATTGTAGTGGAGACCACCCGATCGGTTGCCGCAATGTAAAGGAGGAGAGTTTCGTCTTCTCTGGGAGCAGTAAGTACTGGAGGTGACGTGAGGTATTGTTTCAGCTGCGTGAAGGCAGCGTCTGCTTCCTCCGACCACTCAAATTTCTCGGATGCTTTGAGCAGTTTGAAGAACGGTAGTCCTTTTTCTCCTAATCTTGATATGAAACGGCTTAGAGCAGCCATGCAGCCGGTGAGCTTCTGGACATCCTTCACCTTTTTTGGGGGCTTCATGTCTAAGACAGCTTTGACTTTCTCCGGGTTAGGGCGTATGCCATCGTAACTGACGACGTTGCCGAGCAATATGCCAGAAGGGACACCAAAAATGCACTTCTTTGGGTTTAATTTCCATTGGAACGTATTAAGGGCTGCGAAGGTGCGTTCCAGATTGTCAACAAGGGTATGTGCTTCCTTGGTTTTGACAACTACATCGTCGACGTAAGCCTCGATGAGGCCATCTTTTATCTCGTCGTTGAGGCAGGCCTGTATAGCGCGTTGATATGTAGCACCGGCGTTTTTGAGCCCGAACGACATAGTCGTGTAGCAGTAGGCGCCGAAAGGCGTGATAAAAGACGTCTTGATCTGGTCGTCCTTTTTGAGAGCGATCTGGTGATAACCAGAGTAACAATCGAGAAAGGAAAGCAGCTCGCAACCGGCGGTCAAATCTACGACCTCGTCTATGCGAGGTAAGCCAAAGGGGTCCTTAGGGCAGTGTTTGTTGAGATCAGTGTAATCAACGCACATTCTCCATTCATTATTCTTTTTGCGTACAAGAACCGGGTTGGCTAACCATTCCGGATGATATACTTCTTTGATAAATCCGTCTGCCAAAAGCCGTGTAACTTCTACCCTAATCGCCTCCTTTTTGTCACGAGTGAAACGTCATAACTTATGCTTGATTGGTTTGGCCTTGCTGTTGACATTTAAGGAGTGCTCAATCAGGCTCCGAGGTACACCGGGCATGTCGGAAGGTTTCCATGCAAACACATCCACGTTGCCCCTCAGGAACCTGACGAGCGCGTCTTCCTATTTGGAACCCAGGTTGGCCCCGATGAGGACCGTTTTCCTGGGATCGCCCTCGACCAGCTGGATCGTCTTGTGCTCCTTGGACCTGGTGTTCTTACGCGGAGCCTCGAGCTCTAGGATCTCCAGGTGGTCGGCCGAGGTCTTCTTAGCGTCGAGGATGGTCTCGGCCATGCGAATAGAGAGGTCGTGGGCCTCTGCTATTTTGAAGCTGTCGTCCTCGCAGGTATAAGCTACGTATACGTTGCCCCTGAGGGTTAAAACTCCTTTCTCAGTAGGCATCTTGAACACCAGATACCTGTAATGAGGTATGGCCATGAACTTGGTAAGTGACGGTCGACCAAGAATAGCATGGTAGGTGCCATCGAAATCAGCGACCACGAAGTTGACGTAGTCGGTGCGAAAATGGTCTGGAGTCCCAAATTGCACAGGTAGCATGATCTGCCCGAGAGGCGTGGAGCTCTGTCCAGGGAGAACACCCCAGAACTGTGCTTCGTATGGCTTCAGGTCCGCCTGGGCTATTTTCAGAGCGGGCAGGCTGTTTTTGAATAGTATATCAATAGAGCTGCCGCCGTCGATCAGGACCCTGTCGAATTGAACCTTGTTGATACAAGGATTGAGAACCAGGGGAAAACGCCCTGGCTCGGGTATGGCCACCTATTGGTCCTTCCTGCTGAAGTAGATTTCACAGTGAGACCACGGGGGAAACCGCGGATCGGTGAGAAGGTTGTCGGTGTTTGCCACGTTCAAGCAAGCGCGGGCGAGCAGCTTGCGTTCTCATTTGGTCTCAATGGACACCTTGCCGCCGATGATGGTGTGCACATGGTCAGTCGGTTTGATGAATTTATGACGAGGGTCTGCATCGTCGTCGTCGTTGTCCTCGTTGCGCTGTTCCCCCGCGTCGTTAGGCTTGTCGGATGCATTCGGAGCCTACTGACGCATGAAGATAGTCTTGAGAACGCGGCAATTCTCCATGGTGTGGTTTGATTTAGGATGGAGCTGGCAAGGCCCCTTCAATGTTTTGGCGTAGTCGTCCTCGTAGTTACGACGTCCACCACCCTTTTTCACGGTATTGACCTCGCCATCGTCTTCCCGAGCGTGCTTGCTCCTGTAATCGTCACGGCGGTTGCGCCGCTGATTACGTTGATCACGGTGGTCGCGGGAGTCGTCGCGCTGGTTGCGGCGGTCAAAATTGTCGTTCCGACCACGATTGCCGCGGTAATCGTCGCGGTGTGGAGGGTGGTCGGAGCGTGGAAACCTTGCTGCTTCTTCAACGATTATTTTTTTAGCGTCGCCAGTGTCCGCGTATTTCTTAGCGGTGGCCAGAAGCGCTGTTACTGATTCGGGTCTCTTCCGGAGGAGCTTGTCTCTTAGGGCGTCGTGGAACCGGAGGCCGGTGATGAAAGCCTCGATTGCTTCGTTGTGGGAGATTGATGGGACCTTGATGTGCATCTCCGAGAAACACCGAACGTACTCGCGCAGTGGTTCATCCTTTCGATCTCGGATCCGTTGCAGATCGTACTTGTTGCCGGGTTGTTCACAAGTAGCGATGAAATTGTTGATGAAGGCCTGCCTGAGTTCCTGCCAAGAGTCAAAATAGTTCGCTGGCAAGCTAACCAGCCATTGGTGACCTGCATGACCAACCGCGACTGGAAGTAGTTAGACATGACGTGCTCGTCAGCCATAGCTGAGCGGCACGTAGTTTCGTAGAGCATAACCCATAATTCAGGGTTTTCCTTGCCGTCGTACTTCTGAAGTTTCTCGAGTTTGAAATTCTTGGGCCATATGACTTGGCGAAGGTGTGGAGTGAACTGTTTCAAACCTGGCGGGCCATGGGCAGTGTCATATTCCATGCGGCGATAGCTTTCATGGGATGCACGATCATCGGCTCTCTGGTTGATGCGAGCGTGCAGATCACGTCCGACGAGGTAATGGCGAAGATCGTTATTGCCATCTGGTTTAGCCCTGCGACCGTGGTTATCACGGCGATTGTAGCGGTTATCCCGGCGATCGTCGCCTCGAACGCCGTGGCGGTCACCCTCCCGGCGGCGGTTGTCGTCCCGACCACTATCATAACCACCGTTTCCACCTTGACGATTGTCCGATGGGTCGTTATTGCGCAAGCCGCGTTGATTGAATGGCTGTGAGCGACTTGAGTATTGGCGGCTGTGGCTTGATTCGACAGAAACGGATGGAGCCCGGGCTTGATTTATTTCTGTAGTCTGAGCCATAGCAGCTGTCAGATAAGCTTGTATGTCATCACGGACTGCCTGGGTCTCGGGAGTGTTAGGCAGCCGCTGCATTGTCGCCAAGGCGACGGCCACGTTGGCGCTTGGGTTCTTGAAGACTTGTTTGTCCCCTACCCTGTCAAAAGCATCGTTGAGGTCACGTGGTCAGACCCTTATGCGTCGTGCCTCCTGGTCTGCTTCAGCTTCGATTTGCCGGCGATTAAACCGGTCAATATTGCGTGCTTCGCGTGCAATCTTTTCTTGTTCTGTTTCACCAACTGCTGGCGGCTCGTCGTTGCTGACGACATGGATCAAATCCCCTCGTCTTGGCGGGAAAGACGGAAATTGGGGGAAACCCGGGGCGTGATCTGGTAGATCCAGATCGTATTTGACGCCTTCATCTTCGTGACGCTGAAGCTCGGTGTGGACAGATGCGTTGGATGCGATGCCGGATGAGGAGCCGGAGTCACCCTCTCGGACTGTGTGGACGGATCCTTCTCGGTAATCTTCAATCCGGACCATGTTGACGATGTTGCGTGGCTTCGGCCGAGATCGGTGTATAGGACCTAGATCCGAGCGGCGTCGTAGGTTGTGCGCGTAGCTGGAGGCAACGTTTTGCAGGCCGTAGGGCTGGACCTGGTGGTTCTCCATCGGGGCTTCGTACTCGCAGAGTCGGAGACCCATCGCGAAGGCTGGCTGGCGACGAGCGGAGCGCCCCTTAGGAGTAGATACGATCACAAGATCTGTTCCAAGTCGTGCAGGATGACTGGTCCGAGCCGGTCGGATAGATCTGTTGTGGGGAGCCGTTACCTGTTCATTAGGTTGGCTTCGAATCGTACTTACCAGAGCTAGGGTTTCAGTGAGTTTGATGCCGACCCGATCGATGGAGTCGAGCAGGTCGGTTTTGTCGATCTGCTTTTCTCTGTAGCGGGGAAGCGGACGACGGGTTGTCGGTGTGGCTGTAGGCGTGCTCAGAGCCAGATGTACCGTGGTTAGAGGCAGATCCATCGTGGTCGGAGCCGTGTTTGCCGTGGTCGGAGCCGTAGCCGATGCAGGTGAAGTAGTCGTCGGCGCGGGTTGAATCCACGCTTCCTCCGCGGTCATGGAGATGGAGACGTCGGGACCGGTGATCCAGGTGATCTGGCCAACGGTGAACGTGAGGCCGTTGGGCACGGCCATGATGCTAGAGATGATGACCATCTTGTTTGCTTGGAGAGCGGTACGCACACCCCCTACCTGGCGCGCCACTGTCGACAAAATATGGTCGGCAGTCTACCTAGGGGTATGCCTAAGGTAGTAGATTATCGGCAGACAGATGCGCAAGCTCCAAACAAGATGGTGACGCAAGACAGACACGAAGTTTTATCCAGGTTCGGCCGCCAAGAAGGCGTAATACCTACGTCCTGCGTCTGATTTGTATTGTGGTATGTCAATGAGAGATGTTTTTTAGAGGGGTCCCCTACCCGCCTTATATAGTCCGGGGGGCAGGGTTACAGATCTGGAAACTAATCCTAGTCAGTTACAATTGCCATATGTGGCCGGATAAGGATTCCTATTCTAACCGACCAGGATCTTGCTTGGTCACTAAATCCGTCTTGATTCCTTGTGCGGGACTCCGATCAGGTTATCTGGGCCGCTCGTCACCTTTTGAGTGGACTGAAACCATCGATCCAGGCCAGCCCAAGCTTAGCCGTAGGGGTATAGGGGTTAATACCCCCACAGCAGATGACATGAACGCAGACGAAGTTACCCGCCCGCGGCGGACGAGATGAACGCAGACGAAGTGTGTCGCCTCCTCTCTCCCCCATCTACTTGCCCACGTGCGCCGCCGCAGCAGTGCTCACCGTGCTGGTGTCGTGCTCACCCAGCTAGCTTGCTACAGTGGTCACCGTGCTGGTGTCCCAGCGCTTGCTGCAGTGCTCACCGTGCTGATGCCGTGCTCGTTCCAGAGTTTTCTTGGGGAAGAAACGGTGGGACCCACCGATGACTAAAATTATTCCTATGAAACTGTATAATGAAACTGTGCATTGAGAGACCCTATTTCACCCTGTTTTATAGTGGAGGTTACGTCTTGGAAACTGCGAGGTGAAACTTGCCATTGAGACTGGCCTTAGGCCCCGTTCAGTTACCAGAAAATTTTGCCAAATTTTTCAGATTTTTCGTCACATCAAATCTTTGGACACATGCATGAAGTATTAAATATAGATAAAAAATAAAACTAATTACACAGTTCAGACTAAATGAACGAGATGAATCTTTTAAGCTTAATTAGACCATGATTAGACACTAATTGTTAAATAACAACGAAAAGTGCTACAGTATCATTTTGCTAGAAAATTGGCAACTAAACCGGCCTGAGTAAATGATGACTCACGTAAATCTGGGCAGGGGCATTGCGTGGTTGAATGACAGGAGCGGCCGTTCGGTGGCTCCACCGTCTGGCCTGGCTACAGAATATCATATTGAGTTACGATAAATCTAAATAAGGCCATGTTTAGATGTGCAAAAAGAGACAAAAATTTTTGTATAGTAACTGTCACATCGAATCTTCGGATGTATGCATGGAGCATTAAATGTAGGTAAAAAATAACTAATTGCACAGTTTGTCTGTAAATGTCGAGACGAATTTTTTGAGCCTAGTTAGTCTATGGTTAGACAAATTTTGTCAAATAATAACGAAAATTGCTACCGAAATTTTTCCCCAAAAATTTTCACATCTAAACACGCCCTAACTTATTCTGTAGCCATATTATGGTAAATATTCTCATGTATTATAATAATTCAACTATCATAAATATATACTGATATTGTCGTAAATTAGTATATAAAATTATCGTAAATGGAAGTGGCTACAGAATAACTTATTCTGTAGCTAGCTATAGAGTATACTCTCCCTCTATATATATATATTCCTATCCAAGTACTGCACCAGCACAGACCATCCAAGGCAATTACCAACTTCCTATGCTGACTATTTAGATGTAGCAAGAGGTGTGTTTCTTATGATCAAAAAAAGAGGTGAGTTTCTCCAAGTTTCAGTCGTATGTGAACCAGTCTAAGTCTATAAGATACACAAGACAACATCTAAATCTATATGTAAACATGTCAATTGATCATGTTCTTCTACGTATCTGTACTGATGGTGTAGGTTTCTAAACATGAAAATACTTGAATTAATTGTGTTACATATATATACTCCTACATTGTTACGTGAATTCATTATCTATCACTAGTCATGTAACACCTCGGGTGTTATGGTTGCTAATTAACCTGCCATGTCATCATTTTGCATCGCAAAGCATCCATGATTAGGTCAACCCTGTTATGCATTAACTAAAATGAGTTTACCTTTCTAGGTTGGATGTGCTTCTCAGTGGTGTGATCCGAACCGAAAACCCTAATTTCGAATGCCACCGCAAATACTTAGTCCATGCCCTGCGTAAATTGAGGTGTGTGACTGTGTTACACACTAGTGTCAAGTGTATAGGGTATGAACTCAAGTACGACACGTAAAATGAAGCTCCAAGTTTGAGTTTGAATTGGAATCCAGAAACTTGTCATGAGTTTTCCGATTCGAATTTAAATTCAAATTTGGGGAAATATTAAAAGACTTTCAAAAGTTAAATTGATCAACCAAGAGTGGAATTTGGGCAACCATGTTATGCTTGTCTAAATGATGCCCTTGGATGATGGTTTGATCTTTAAATAATCACCAATTAAGGTAGCAACAAATTTCAATTGAAAATTCCTCCGAAAACCATAAAATCTAAAACCCTATTTTACCCCTTTTGAAATAATTCAAAATCTAAGCAAAATTTAGGAAAAAGTTTAAAACCAAGTTTGTAGAACTTTTCAAGGGCTACAACTTTAGTGTTTTGAGTTTTCAAAGTTTTAGTGTAAAATGTGGAGAAATTTTTGTGCTCGTGGTTAGTCTGGCTTATTGGTCAGCCGGGCGCGGTCACCACGGGGTTGCGCTCGTCGTGCCGTGCCGGGTTGCACCGCGTGCGCGCGCGCTGCCGCATGGGAGCCGGCCTGCCGGTGGTCCTGTGTGTTGCGCTCTGGCCGCAGCGCTGTTGCCGTTGACGTTGCGCAGTGAGTGCCCCCCCTCTCGCCGCAAACCGTGTGGGCCTGGGCGATCGCGTGCAGGCGCACGCTGCCGTGGCTCAGAGCTCACTGACCACCGTCCCGCCTTGCTTGGCCCGTCAGCGAACTTCGTGTCGCCTTAATGTTTTCCCACCGTGTTACCTACTCAGAGCCCAGGTCTGTCCTGCCGCCTGAGCGGCCACCGGGGCGACTCCCCTGTTCCCCTTGCCGCCCGGCTGTGGACCGCTACCGGTCCTACCTCGCAGTGCTTGCCCCCATGACTTTGCGGCAGCAGCATTGTAGTGATCTCACCTACCTCCCCGTACTCGGAATTGAAGCGGTGGAGCCCCCACGGCCTCCAATTTTGGAGTGTAGGTCCGGTGACGCCATTACAAGGCGTTTTCCCCCTTTTTGTGGTTGGCTTCGCTCGTCTTCTTGGGAGCTCGTTTAGTTGATTCGAGCGGTTCGCACCGAGCCCCCCCTTCGTTGTGCGCCCATTGGCTGGAGTTATGGTGCCCCTGTTCCTCCCGTGACATGTCCGTGTCCGTCCGGGGCGCCGCCGCACCCCTCGGGTCGCGTGTGGCCAGCTCGCCTCCGAGCAGCTCTCGGCTTAGCATCGCCTCAGTGGGGTTCGTCGTAAGTTACTCGTGCCCGTAGACAATCTTGTTCAGTTGGCCTAGGCCGTAGTTCACCGGAACAGTGACACCACCCCTTGCAGGTTGCCCCTGCCGTGGAGGAGTCGCCCTGCTTCATCTTCGCTCTTCGAACCACCGCCCATCGTCGTGTGTAAACCTGTAGGTGAGCATCTCCACCTTAGCTGCGTGGTAGAGGCTCTCCACGGGCTGGCGTAGCCTCTCAGTGCTGCCTCCGGCGCGTCGGAGTGCGCTGGGACAGCCAGGGACCCCCTTCGCGATGAAGACGGGTCAGTTCAGGGGTTTTAGTGCAAAGGCGCTGAGAGGAGAAATAGTAGTTCAGGGCGCGGGTTGTTTTTGGTGTAGTTCGAGGTGTTTTCGGCTATTTCACCAGCGCACGGGGGCTCCCTTGTCCCGTGGGCCATGTCGCTTGGGCCGCATGCATGGGCGCACGCTGCGCGCAGTTGGGCCACGCAACTAGGCCGCTTTCGCTTGGTTGCGGGCCGCGTCGAGGAATTCGGTTTCTTCTTCTAGGTAATCAAGCGATGCTTTGGTAATTTAGTTTTGAACCAAACTTTGACGAATTTTAGCAACTTGGGTAGGTGTCCAAAAATCAGGAAGTCATTTTGGTTAAGTTCCTAAATTCATGATCTATCAAGTGGTACCTTCCTTTCATGTGTTGCTGTGATGTTGTTAGGTTGATTAAATCAATGCATAAGGTAGTGAATTTTAAGGCAACCAATCTTGTAGGAATTTTTGTGGCTAATGTAGGGTAGCTCTAGCTATAAAACTTTTACAGTAGCTTCGTGATGTCATTAGATGCTTGCTGTAATTTTCTTATCCTTGGAATAGCTTGTTTGTTAGGATAGCTAAGTTCCCTAGTAGTGTTATGCAGCAATCGGTAATCAAGAGTTAAGGTGCTGGTTGGTTGCTGGAGTTGGGACACATCAGCCGACCTTTGACTAGTAGAAGTAATGGTAGCTTAGCAAATTAGCCATTAGAGTTTGCTAGTAGTTGGTGGTTGTTGTTATTAGAGTTACCGTTGTCACCTTTTTAAGTGTGGTGTTATCATTGCATGCATGTAGATCATGAGGTGGTTGAGTACGTGGCCACAGAGGAGCAGGACTTCGAGGAAGTCATCGAGGAGTACGAGGAGGAAATCTTTGTACCAGAGGAGTTCCAGGAGCCGCCCGCGACTGACACCTCTGACTTTGCGCCTGCCCAAGGCAAGCCCCGGTGCATAACCCTTATTTTTGCAAATCTTATGTATATTTAAGTGTTGTGCATTTACGTGGCAGGAAGTTCTATGATACCCACATGCATATATATATATATATATATATATACCCATGAGTCTTACTAGTACAGGATCGCATAGTTGCTTCGCTTAGGATCATCGGTAGAGTGAGTAACCTGTCGTTACTCACAATAGAGAGTTACTCATATGGTTATTACATTTTGGATAAAATGGTGGAAAGAAAATGGCGACCAGGCAGGGATGTGGTAGGGGTATTGGTGGGTGTAGCAAGTTGTGTCCCGCGGCCACGGGGCATAATTGGGTTGCACTGTTTCCCTGTCCGTGTCAATTAAGGACCGTTCGTTGCATGGACCCTGGTCAAGTCACAGATCTTCTTATCCCGAGCATATACTAGCGGATGGGGGCTAGGAAGACTTGTTACTCTCTTGTCATGGGCTCCGGCTCTTTCTGGACCGACTGATTGGAGGCGGGGATAGGTGGAGGTCTTAGCACCATATTGAGGCCGGGCCTCAAGTACGGGAGCTAGGAGTCCAAGTTTGGACGGGGACTTGGAAACCCGTGACAGGAGGGGAACGGGTTGGTCTTGCTTGTGTCGAGGGTACAAGCGAGGCGTGTGTTTTTCGGGGTACCCAGCTGGGCACATTGATTCGCGAATCACCGTTTCTGCGTGACGGTACAACTTAGCTACGCTTTGGCATCGTAGTAATGATTGGCTAATGAAAAGATGGAGAAATGGTCCTGAATTGCTCAACTTTTGCTTGATTATAGCATAGGTGCTTACATAGACTATTGGTTAATGAATAAAATGCGGCTTCTAAAATTCGAAATTAAGGACACACTCTTAGTGTTGTTTTCCGCAAGCAAGAAAACCCCACCAGCTAGAAAGCCTATCATAACCCTTGAGAGTCAGGAAATATAATTCCTAGTCGGGTAAGTCTTGCGAGTACATTGTGTACTCAGGGTTTATTTTACCCTTGTTGCAGGTGCACCTTGAGCAGGTAGGCCTTGTGTGGAGGATTCTTCTGGTGGGCACAGACAGATTCTCATCTCGCTCCATAGACGTTTATTTAAATTTCCGCTGTTAGTTATTGCACTCTGAACCTCTGGTATTGTAATAACTATTTCTGAGACTCTGTGTTGTATGAAATAGACTAAGTAATGTAAGTTTGTACTCATTATTGGATCCCGGGTGTAAAATGTGGAGTGTTCGAGTTCTCCCGTTGGGTGTGCTCGACGGAACCACCTGATTTAGCTCACTTTCAAGGCACTTAGTGTCTAGTGGAAGGCAAGTGCCCCTGAAAACGTGTTAAACTGGGCGATTCCGCCACAGATGGTACAAGAGCCAATAATGAGCTTACAAGCTTAATCACCTCTTTCAAAAGGCTTAAAACTTTGACCAACAAAAGATTTATAAAATTAGGATGCGGTAAAGTCGACATAATTAATTATTCAGCCCTAGCAATATGGTTTACTAGGATAGTGGCACTGGTTTACCTAACCATCTTCTGTAGGTACACTGACTTACGTTGCGTAAGGGAATGCTAGTTTCGGAAGTGAGTGTGCGATGTGCCAAGGATTGCTAGCGAAGTGCTGCTATATTTCCGGCTTGAGCGAACGTATAGGGCGATGCATGCATCACAAAGATAAAAACTTGGTTAATCTAAAAACCCCTTCACGATAACCATAGCTAGTAACAGGGTAGAACAAGAATTAAAATAAATTACTTCAACTCTTTTGAAGGTCATGTCATCGTCTCAGTCTTGTATTCTAAATCTGGAAGTGCCCTAATGGTTGGTCTTATCCGTTACAGATGGACCTGAGGTCCCGCCGTGTGGGAGTTGGGTCTGGTCACGGGAGTACCAGCGCTGGAGCGGGCCGTGACCCGGAGGGCCATGGCGAGAATGGTCGTGAGAATGCCAACGGGGAGAGTCATGACGCCCCACGCTTGGCTCCTCTTCCTCCTCCACCGCCACCATCGCCTCTGATGACTTAGGCGGAGATGATGGCAGAGTTGTTGGCTTCTCGGCGTGAGATAGCTCGTGCCCTAGAGTTGATGGCGCAGGCTGTCGGTGGCCTCGCTCGTGGGGGCCCCGGTGGCAACGGCGGGAACGGGGGCGGTGCCTGTGGTCTTGAGAGGCCCTATTCGTATCAGGACTTCTTGAAGACTAACCCACCCACATTCACACCATCTGCAGAGCCTCTGGACGTGGAGCACTGGCTTCGTGTGCTAGAGCAGAAGTTCCTATTGCTCACGGTGACCGATGAGCAGAAAGTGCGCTTCGCCGCACAGCAGCTGTTGGGGTCTACCAGCGCTTGGTGGGATACCTTCAACGCCATGCAGCAGGTGGACCACCGGGTGACGTGGCAGGAGTTTACCACTGCCTTCCGAGAGTATTTCATTCCTGTGGGTGTTCTGAACAGGAAGCTCTCGGAGTTCTTGGATCTGAAGCAGGGAAGTTTATCCGTGATGGAGTATGCCAATAAGTTCAACCATTTGGCACAGTATGCTGGCACCCACGTTGACACAGATGAGAAGAAGAGGGACAACTTCTACCGTGGCCTCTCTTGTATTTTACAGAAAGAGCTGTACACTGGGAACTACCAAACTTTTGGCACCCCGATGAATGCAGCCATTGCTATGGAGGGTCTGCAGCGTGACACTCAGGCTGAGTGGAAGCACAAGCTGGGGATTTCTGGGTCTCCTGGTCACCAGCAGGCGCAGAAGATGCAGGTTGTTAAGAGGATGTCCTACCATTCTCCTGGTGGACAGCTGTCTCAATAGCCTCAGCAGATTCGCCAGGCTCTGACGACTCAGTACCGTGCACCTTCCCAGCAGGTGCAACAGCCACAGGGACAGCAGTTTCTACCTCGTCAGGGGCAGATGGTCTAGTCTACTGGCTGTTTCAAGTGTGGCAAAGAGGGCCACTTTGCTCGGGAGTGTCCCGAGAACCGGCCTGTTCAGTCTGCCCAGCCGTCCGTCAACTCTCGTCTGATCAAGAGGACGGTTATCAAGAAGAAAGTCCTAGTGAGCCGTTCGGGACAGGTGAACTACACGGAGGCTGAGGAAATATTATAGGGTCAACCCGTGATGGCTGGTATGTTCACCATCAACTCTCAACCAGCACTTGTGTTATTTGATTCTGGAGCATCGCATTCATTTATGAGCATGGGGTATGCGGAAAGGCATAGTCTACCTATTATGGCCATCCCTAAGGCCTATAGAATCAGCACTCCGGGTGCGAACATGTTTATCAACACCCGGACGGATACTGTCAGTTTAGTGCTAGCCACTCACAGTTATCGCCTTCAGTTCATGTTGTTACCGGGGCATGGCATTGATGCAATACTGGGCATGAACTGGCTGAAGGTTTATGGGGTAGTTTTGGACCTTAAGCGGAGAGTTGTCGAGTTGCGACTTCCTGCATCCGAGGGTAGGATGTCTCTTCTCATTCCTTCAGAACTCACTTCGCTAATTGCGGCACCTGTGGAAGTCTCTTCTGATCTCACCTCTATTCCCGTGGTCTGTGAGTTCCCAGATGTTTTTCCTGATGATTTGCCTGGGTTACCACCGGATAGAGATGTAGAGTTCACTATTGAGTTAGAGCCTAATACTGCTCCTATTTCCCAGCGTCCCTACCGTATGGCCCCGAAGGAGCTAGCTGAAATGAAGAAACAATTAGAAGAGTTGCGGAATAAAGGGTTCATCCGTCCCAGTTCTTCACCTTGGGGTTGTCCTGCCATTTTTGTGAAGAAGAAGGATGGTACCCTTCGCATGTGTGTGGATTACCGTCCCCTCAATGCGGTAACCATTAAGAACAAGTAACCCTTGCCCCATATTGATGCTTTGTTTGATCAGTTGGCTGGGACAAAGGTGTTCTCAAAAATTGATCTTCGGTTGGGTTATCACCAGATAAAGATCCAGCCATAAGATATACCAAAGATAGCTTTTTCTACTAGGTATGGGTTGTATGAGTACCTAGTCATGTCTTTTGGCCTTACAAATGCTCCTGCATTTTTCATGTATCTCATGAATTCAGTCTTTATGCCGGAGCTGGACAAGTTTGTAGTGGTCTTCATTGATGACATCTTGATATATTCCAAGAATGAAGAAGAGCACACACAGCATATCCGCACCGTCCTAACCCGGTTGCGCGAGCACAAGCTGTACGTTAAGTTCAGCAAGTGCGAGTTTTGGTTGGATCGAGTTCAGTTCTTGGGACATGTTCTGACTCCTGAGGGTGTATCTGTAGATCCTAGCAAGGTTCAGGATGTGTTGAGTTGGAAGTCTCCTACTTCCGTGCATCAGATCCGCCAGTTTCTGGGTCTTGCCGGGTACTATCGGTGTTTTATTCCGGATTTCTCTAAAATAGCTCACCCCATGACCAAGCTGCTTCAGAAGGATGCAAAGTTTGTATGGAGTCCGGTGTGTGAAGAAGCTTTTCAGGCATTGAAGAAGTTTCTTACCTCAGCTCTGGTTCTGGCTCAACCGGATATTGAGAAGTCGTTTGATGTTTATTGTGATGCCTCCAGGACTGGGCTTGGGTGCGTGCTTATGCAAGATGGGCGTGTGATAGCATATGCTTCACGCCAACTGAAAAAGCACGAGGTGAATTACCCAACCCATGATTTAGAGCTAGCTGCAGTGGTGCACGCTCTAAAAATTTGGAGACACTACTTGTTGGGGAATAAAGTTCATATTTTTACGGATCATAAGAGCTTTAGGTATATTTTTACTCAACCCGAGTTGAATCTGAGGCAAAGGAGATGGCTTGAGTTGATTAAAGATTACAACTTAGAGGTCCATTATCATCCGGGAAAAGCTAATGTGGTGGCTGATGCTTTGAGCCATAAGTCACATGTGCATGACGAAGAGTCCTTGTCTCTCTCTCACTCTGCAGTGTTAGCACAGATTGCTTTAGTCTCAGAATTACTTGAGCAAATCATTGCGGAGCAAAGATATGATGACTTGGAGATTCCCCACATAAAAAAATTGATGGCTGAAGGGCGTGGTCCGCACTTCAGCATTGATGAGCAAGGTGTGATGAAGTATAAGAACCGGTTAGTGGTTCCTAGTAATGTGGAGCTGAGAAGGAAGATTCTAGACGAAGCTCACCAATCCAAGTTATCTATTCACCCGAGGAGTAACAAAATGTACCATGACTTGCGCTAGTTGTATTGGTGGTCGAACATGAAGCAGGACATCACTGGGTATATTGCAGAGTGTGATATTTGTGGGAGAGTTAAGGCATACCATCTACGGAGGCTAGGTTTTCTGCAGCCTCTGCCTATTCCGGTTTGGAAATGGGAGGATATTTCCATGAATTTTATTACCGGATTACCCCGCACGACCAAGGGCCATGATTCTATTTGGGTCATTGTGGATCGCCCCACGAAGACTGCTCATTTTCTCCCAGTGGGTACTAAGTATACAGCCTCGCACTATGCCAAGCTGTATTTTGATCGTATTGTGACCATCCATGGGGTTCCGCTTACTATTGTTTCTGACCGCGGAGCAGTTTTCATGTCGTGTTTTTGGACGCAACTCCAAGAATGCCTTAGTACTAGCCTTCTTCGAAGTTCAGCCTATCATCCCCAAACCGACGGTCAGACAGAAAGGGTGAATCAAGTGCTTGAAGATATGTTGAGAGCTTGTGTCATCTCTTTTCCTGAAAAGTGGGACGAATGTTTGAAGTTGGCTGAGTTTTCTTATAATAATAGCTATCAAGAGAGCATCCAGATGGCACCGTTTGAGGCTCTGTATGGCAAGAAATGCAGGACCCCACTCAACTGGGTTGAGGTAGGAGACCGGGGTTATTTCGGACCTGACTTTGTGCTTGAAGCAAGAGAGAAGGTTGGGATTATCCGGAGTCACTTGAAGGCAATGCAGAACCGACAGAAAACCTATGCAGACAAGAGAAGGAGGCCCTTAGAATTTGAAGTTGGGGATTATGTGTATCTCAAGGTGTCTTCCATGAAAGGTGTGCATCATTTTGGTGTTCGTGGGAAGCTAGCTCCACGCTATGTTGGGCCCTACAAGGTTTTGGCCCGGCGTGGTCCAGTGGCCTATCGCATTCAGCTCCCTGATATCTTGTCAGCTGTCCATGATGCCTTCCATGTGTCTCAGTTGAAAAAGTGTTTGTGGGTTCCCACTGAGGCAGTAGAAATTGAAGGACTTCCCCTTCAACCAGACCTTTCCTATGTGGAACATCCGATAAAAATTTTGGATGAGAAGGAGAGAGTGACTAGAAGCAGTGTAGTGAAATTTTACAAGATCCAGTGGCAACATCATTCCGAAGATGATGCAACATGGGAATTAGAGAGTTATATTGTGAAGCACTATCCCCATCTTCTGCCTAATCCCTGAAGGTAATTCATCTAGTGAATGTTGTTTTCCAACCCCTTTTCCACACTAGGCACGGGAAATCTCGGGTCGAGATTTTCTTTTAGGGGGGTAGCGCTGTAACACCCTCGGTGTTACCACGTGTTTCAATGCATCTAAGCTTGGCATGAGCATCTTTTCTTTTGTTTGTTTAGTGTTGTAGTGAGTAGAATCATTTGGTAATCCTAAATAGTTAATAAAAATGTTAATTGGAAAATTGACGTGTGAACCGAGAGATGGCAACTTAGGTTGGAAACTAATTTTTCTTGAACAAAACTGTTATAAAATAGATAGGTGAACCTTCGTGAACCCGCATCATAAATCAGCCCTAGGCGTACTAAAACTCCAAGTCTGGGACTGCTTGACGTTGCCGTGTTGAGCACCTTCGTGTGTGTTGTCGGGATAGGTAGTGTTGCTATGTGTTAGCCCGGGATGGCAGCCTTTTGGGTCGTCTCGAGTTGGGTGAGGGTGGTTTGTCGTTGGATGTCACCCTTTGGGAGTTCTCGGAGCTTTTATTTTCGTGCTCGCGATTAGTCTGGCTTATTGGCCAGCCGGGCGCGGTCACCACGGGGTTGCACTCGTCGTGCCGTGCCGGGCTGCACCGCGTGCGCGCGCGCTGCCACGCAGGAGCCGGCCTACCGGTGGTCCTGTGTGTTGCACTCTGGCCGCAGCGCTGTTGCCGTTGATGTTGCACAGTGAGTGCCCCCCCTCTCGCCGCAAACCGTGTGGGCCTGGGCGGTCGCGTGCAGGCGCACGCTGCCGTGGCTCAGAGCTCACCGACCACCGTCCCGCCTTGCTTGGCCCGTCAG
This sequence comes from Saccharum hybrid cultivar R570, assembly GCA_038087645.1. Classification (NCBI taxonomy): domain Eukaryota; kingdom Viridiplantae; phylum Streptophyta; class Magnoliopsida; order Poales; family Poaceae; genus Saccharum; species Saccharum hybrid cultivar. Next base: position 14,986,184 of record JAQSUU010000760.1, read on the forward strand.
CGAACTTCGCGTCGCCTTAATGTTTCCCCACCGTGTTACCTACTCGGAGCCTAGGTCTATCCTACTGCCTGAGCGGCCACCGTGGCGACTCCCCTGTTCCCCTTGCCGCCCGGCTGTGGACCGCTATCGGTCCCGCCTCACAGTGCTTGCCCCCGTGCCTTTGTGGTAGCAGCATTGCAGTGATCTCACCTACCTCCCCGTACTCGGAATTGAAGCGGTGGAGCCCCCATGGCCTCCAATTTTGGAGTGTAGGTCCGGCAACGCCATTACAGGGCGTTTTCCCCCCTTTTTGTGGTCGGCTTCGCTCGTCTTCTCGGGAGCTCGTTTAGTTGATTCGAGCGGTTCACACCGAGCCCCCCTTCGCTGTGCGCCCGTTGGCTGGAGTTGTGGTGCCCCCGTTCCTCCCGTGACACGTCCGTGTCTGTCCGGGGCGCCACCGCACCCCTCGGGTCACGTGTGGCCAGCTCGCCTCCGAGCAGCTCTCGGCTTAGCATAGCCTCAGAGGGGTTCATGGTAAGTTACTCATGCCCGTAGACAATCTTGTTCAGTTGGCCTAGGCCGTAGTTCACCGAAACAGCGACGCCACCCCTTGCAGGTTGCCGCTGCCATGGAGGAGTCGTCCTGCTTCGTCTCCGCTCTCCAAACCACCGCCCATCATCGCGCGTTGCCCTGTAGGTGAGCGTCTCCACCTTAGCTGCGCGGTAGAGGCCCTCCGTGGGCCGGCGTAGCCGCTCAGTGCCGCCTCCGGCGTGCCGGAGCGCGCAGGGACGGCCAGGGACCCCCGTCGGGGTGAAGACGGGTCAGTTCAGGGGTTTTAGTGCAAAGGTGCTGAGAGGAGAAATAGTAGTTTAGGGCGCGGGTTGTTTTCGGTGTAGTTCGGGGTGTTTTCGGCTATTTCGCCAGCGCGTGGGGGCTCCCCCGTCCCGTGGGCCATGTCGCTTGGGCCGCATGCGTGGGCGCGCACTGCGCGCAGTTAGGCCGCGCAACTGGGCCGCTTTCGCTTGGTTGCGGGCCGCGCCGAGGAATTCGGTTTCTTCTTCTAGGTAATCAAGCAATGCTTTGGTAATTTAGTTTTGAACCAAACTTTGATGAATTTTAGCAACTTGGGTAGGTGTCCAAAAATCAGGAAGTCATTTTGGTTAAGTTCCTAAATTCATGATCTATCAAGTGGTACCTTCCTTTCATGTGTTGCTGTGATGTTGTTAGGTTGATTAAATCAATGCATAAGGTAGTGAATTTTAAGGCACCAATCTTGTAGGAATTTTTGTGGCTAATGTAGGGTAGCTCTAGCTATAAAACTTTTACAGTAGCTTCGTGATGTCATTAGATGCTTGCTGTAATTTTCTTATCCTTGGAATAGCTTGTTTGTTAGGATAGCTAAGTTCCCTAGTAGTGTTATGCAGTAATCGGTAATCAAGAGTTAAGGTGCTGGTTGGTTGCTAGAGTTGGGATACATCAGCCGACCTTTGACTAGTAGAAGTAATGGTAGCTTAGCATATTAGCCATTAGAGTTAGCTAGTAGTTGGTGGTTGTTGTTATTAGAGTTACCGTTGTCACCTTTTTAAGTGTGGTGTTATCATTGCATGCATGTAGATCACGAGGTGGTTGAGTACGTGGCCGTAGAGGAGCAGGACTTCGAGGAAGTCATCGAGGAGTACGAGGAGGAAATCTTTGTACCGGAGGAGTTCCAGGAGCCGCCTGCGACTGACACCTCTGACTTTGCGCCTGCCCAAGGCAAGCCCCGGTACATAACCCTTATTTTTGCAAATCTTATGTATATTTAAGTGTTGTGCATTTACGTGGCAGGAAGTTCTATGATACCCACATGCATATATATATACCCATGAGTTTTACTAGTACAGGATCGCATAGTTGCTTCGCTTAGGATCATCGGTAGAGTGAGTAACCTGTCGTTACTCACAATAGAGAGTTACTCATATGGTTATTACATTTTGGATAAAATGGTGGAAAGGAAATGGCGACCGGGCAGGGATGTGGTAGGGGTATTGGTGGGTGTAGCAAGTTGTGTCCCGCGGCCACGGGGCATAATTGGGTTGCACTGTTTCCCTGTCCGTGTCAATTAAGGACCGTTCGTTGCATGGACCCTGGTCAAGTCACAGCTCTTCTTATCCCGAGCATATACTAGCGGATGGGGGCTAGGAAGACTTGTTACTCTCTTGTCATGGGCTCCGGCTCTTTCCGGACTGACTGATTGGAGGCGGGGATAGGTGGAGGTCTTAGCACCGTATTGAGGCCGGGCCTCAAGTACGGGAGCTAGGAGTCCAAGTTTGGACAGGGACCTAGAAACCCGTGATAGGAGGGGAACGGGTTGGTCTTGCTTGTGCCGAGGGTACAAGCGAGGCGTGTGTTTTTTGGGGTACCCAGCTGGGCACATTGATTCGCGAATCGCCGTTTCTGCGTGACGGTACGGCTTGGCTACGCTCTGGCATCGTAGTAATGATTGGCTAATGAAAAGATGGAGAAATGGTCCTGAATTGCTTAACTTTTGCTTGATTATAGCATAGGTGCTTACATAGACTATTGGTTAATGAATAAAATGCGGCTTCTAAAAGTTCGAAATTAAGGACACACTCTTAGTGCTGTTTTCCGCAAGCAAGAAAAACCCACCAGCTAGAAAGCCTATCATAACCCTTGAGAGTCGGAAAATATAATTCCCAGTCGGGTAAGTCTTGCGAGTACATTGTGTACTCAGGGTTTATTTTACCCTTGTTGCAGGTGCACCTTGAGCAGGTAGGCCTTGTGTGGAGGATTCTTCTGGTGGGCACAGACGGATTCTCATCTCGCTTCGTAGACGTTTATTTAAATTTCCGCTGTTAGTTATTGCACTCTGAACCTCTGGTATTGTAATAACTATTTCTGAGACTCTGTGTTGTATGAAATGGACTAAGTAATGTATGTTTGTATTCATTATTGGATCCCGGGTGTAAAATGTGGAGTGTTCGAGTTCTCTCGTTAGGTGTGCTCGACGGAACCACCTGGTTTAGCTCACTTTCAGGGCACTTAGTGTCTAGTGGAAGGCAAGTGCCCCTGAAAGCGTGTTAAACTGGGCGATTCCGCCACAGTCTTGTTGAGTACTCTTGTACTCAGGGTTTGTTAAACCCCTTGTTGTAGGTGCGGTTCATGAACAAGTCTGCTTTGAGCCTTATTGTATGACCGTTGTGGCTGAAGAAAGTGACGACGAATAGACTGTGTGGCCTCTGGGCAAGGCACTTCGTTTGTGTGATTGTAATAAAGTTACGACTAATACTTCCCTACTACCGGTTTGTAATAATGTTACATAAGATTTGAAGTTTAGAAACTGTGGTTTGTAAACTTAAGTTATTGTAAGACTTCCGCTACTTTACTCTGATGGTATTTTGAATAAACTATTGTAATATTGCAATACTCCTGTGATTAGATCCTGTTCGGAGGAAAGCAGACCTTTTAAGTTATGAAGAACATAAGTACGGTTGTCAGAGGTCATTATGACGATGACAGGTACATGTGGGCCATCATAATTAGGAGGTTACGTGACAAGTCATTTTCTGGCAGGCAATAAGATCTGTACCAATCTATGTACTTGTATAGTTACACACATAATAGCTGGAGGCTGATTGGGTGGCCTGAAAGAAGGGGAAGACAGCATCACCATTAAGGCATTAACTAAGCACATGCATGTACCACCCCACATCATGTACCTCATCCTGCCTTTATCCATCCTCTTACCATATGCCCTTCTCATGAACACAGGCACAATTCGAGCATGATACCACATAATCTCGGCCTTCTACACTGGCTACAGTACACTTGGACGGCTGCATGAACCCTATGCCCATCCTTTCCACTTGTATTTTCATTATTGTATAATGTGACGATACATACAAGGTACCTCCAGATTCATGAATCAGAATATATAGGACCTCCAATACCGTGTTACGGAAGGAAGAGACTAGGCACATGCAGGACCATGACGGCAATAAAGCGAGTAGATAGGGAGGGCCAACACATAGTACCAATGCGAGACATGATGGATAGAGTGAACATAGATTGGCAGCTAGAGCATCTCCAACACTACTACCTAAATCAGACTACTTAAATGTCTGTTTACCATCTACTTTTATATTACCTATATTTTGTCTCCAACTCCAACAGTCCTACCTAAAACATGGCTCCTAAATTTATTTTAGGAGTCTGACACGTGGGACCCACTTGTCATCCCTTCTTGTAGCCATAGACGAACTCAGCCATGGGGCCATGGGAGTTGCCGGTGCCGCCCGATCTCGGAGGCTGCGCCGTTGGGAGGGGAGGGAAGGGGAGCCAGAGTAATGTGTCGGAGCCCGCGCGCCGTCAGCAGGGGAAGGGAGCGGCAGAGCCCGCGCTCCGGGGGCTGCTCGAACCTCGCGCCGTCTGCAGGGGAGGGGAGCGGCAGAGCCCGCTTGCCCGTGCCAGGGAGGAGCCGTTGCGCCAGCAGGAGCTCCGCCGGGAGAGCTGCCGCGCCAGGGAGGAGCTCCGCCGGGTGCCGGGGTCCGACGATGGAGGCGAGGATGAAGCGGAGTCGGGCGGCCTCGCATGGTTGGAGCTTGTGCGGCAGGAGAGAGAAGATTTAGATAGAGCTTGTTGGCCCAACGGGAATAGGTAGGGAGAGGGAAGATTTAGGTAGCCCACAGATTTGTTGGGTTGAGTAGGTAGTCTGTTGGACCTCGTTTTTTTGTCTCCACTACCTAGATTTGAGATAGGTAGTCCATTTATGTAGTTTGTTGGAGATGCTCTTACCAGTTATCCAAAATGTTTGTATCAAATCAAAATGACCGAAAGCTAGATTGTACTGAAATGCTAGCACAAGATAAATAAAAGCCCTGGAGCTTCACCTCCTCAGGGTAAGGACCAAACTGCTCAAAACTGTCTTCTGAGGAGATGTTAGGTCAGGAATCTAAATGCACACCTCATACAAATGACCAGATTATCCATCAAGACTAAGAAGGTCACGTCTCTAGAGCTTACATGTTACAACATTGAATACGCAACATGTGCAGTGCAGGTATTGAGCATGGCAAGTGTGTCAGGTGTTGGGCAGTTGGATCGGACGAAGTGCAATAGTTTTAGTTGGTTGGCAGTTTACCGGCTTACAGTCGTGTTGCCGCCAATTCGGATCACACACTTGTGGGTCTCAGGGGGAAGAACATATGGCGGGATGACCTAAGATCAGCAACACCACATAGAACGCTGATATATCTCATCGAGAGATGTGCTGTACAACAAGAGGACAGAAAAAGCTTGAGGTATAGAAGATAAAAAGTATAAGGTAGATTGATTTTGATGATTGAGTGTTGGATTTGTCAATCAGCCGTCACCCTTTATAATTACGTAGAACGGTTAGTCTGTCCTTTACATATAGAAATTCCGAGCTGAATAGAAACATTTTCGGTATTTTGCATACGTAAATACACAACTATGTCGGGTCTTTGTTCCACGGCCGATGTATCCAAAAGAACAGGTCACTGGTCATCGTCTTCTAGCAAACAAAGTTGCATCCAAGATCAATGCTGCATGCACTACGTCAACAACCTTGGACTTATCTTGGTGTTTCCTTCCGTGCAACGTTGCCGAAGTAAAGTATCCTTTTCTTTGCTTCTATGTATAATATCCTGATGCCTTCCATATTGCACGTGTACTTCATCAGGAGCTTAGCAAACTACGGAATCCAATCTGATCCTTCTCTGTGCTCCTTCTGCTTTCTTTTCTTCGCACATGATCCTCAACAGGCTCAACTAAACACCATTCATAAATCTTTCGTCTTCAATAAAGATTGTACTAGATAGATCCGTAAGTCAAATTTAGGTGTCAATCAAGAAGTTGCTGCAGAAGGGTCCCAGGTGCCAGGATAAATCTGTACCAGATAAATTCAGCACATGCTTGGTAACTCGTAACTTTCACAGAACATGCTTGGTAACTCGCTCATACGAATCTCAATAACATGCCAGAACAGTTTTATGTTCCAATAAATTACTACACCCCTCCACCAAATTCAGAAATTAGTATAAGTTATGTTCTTGTTTTAAGTTTTAACATACCCATGTTACTCTCCTGCTCAATATCTACTCTCCTGCTCAATATCCACATCTTTTTTGGTTATGCTCCCTCCGTCCCAAATTATAAGTCATTCCAGCTTTCTTATAGAGTCAAAACATCTCAAGTTTGAGCAAATTTATATATAATAAAATAATAACATTTAATTCTTCATTAATTATATTTTTTATAGTATTACCTATTTGTTATCATAAATCTTTGTAATTCTCTCTGTAATTTTGGTCAAACTAAGATGCTTTGACTCTCCAAGAAAGTTAGAATGACTTATAATTTAGAGGTGGGAACGGAGGAAGCATACATTCTTAAAAGCCAATCTATAATACTCCTCTTACTCAAATAGCTCACACAATACCGATCAAACAAAATAGCTCACACAATACACATTCTTCAAAGATAATTTTTCAAAGATGTCCAGCAAAACAGAGACAGCAGGGGCACTAGTAGAACTCTGATCTCACCTGAGCAACTTTTCTATGTCAGAAACCAACACTAGTGACTTACATACATTTCTACCTGCTCAACTATCCATGTATACTCTCCAATTGCTCGACTATATACAAGAGTTTGGACCATTTATTTGTGCCGAGAGGACGAGATAGAAAAAATGAATCAAAACTAAAATAGTATGAACTACCATGACCGGTGGGTAGACTCCAAGTCTCAACCGGTGGTCACATGACATAACTCCAGTTGGGCCATCTTATACTCAACACACAAGATATTTTACACTGCTTCAACATTAAACCTGAGAAGAGGACCCTACAGGTTTTATGACCATTATTATATGTTATATGTCCTTCATAGACAATGGCAAGATGGAAAATTCCTAACATGTTGAAGCACAATTTTATAAGGCATTTCCTATATAAAGCCCCAGCCATGCACTGCAGAATCATATCACACACAGCAAAGCCTCAAAGCGTGATCAGAGCAAAGAAAAAGAAAGGTGAGAGTGGGAGAAAAGAGATATAACCCATAGAACATGGCTCTTATAGCCGATGAACTCAAGGCCAAGGCTGAGGTCTACTACGGCGACGAGATCTGCCAACTGTGTACCCAGCTCTTGCTCAGGGAAGCAGGCCTCCCCAATGGTCTGCTTCCATTGAAGGACCTAATCGAGTGTGGTTATGTCCAGGAAACTGGATATGTGTGGCTCAAGCAAAGCAAGAGGGTTGACCACACCTTCCAGAGTCTAGGAAGGATGGTCTCTTATGGCACAGAGATCACCGGCTATGCCGAGAAGGGCAGGATCAAGAAGGTAAAAGGGATAAAGACCAGGGAGCTCATGGTGTGGGTCCCAGTGGAGGAGATTGTTCTTGATGATCCAGCAACTGGAAAGCTTATCTGCAAGAGCATTGCTGGGATTACGAAAACCTTCCCTGCATCAGCTTTCCATGTCCCAGAGAAGGAGAATGTGAAGATGAACTGTGCTGCACCGAAACCAGTGGTCCTCATGGAGAGAGCTCCACGAGTTGTTAAGAACAACTGATCCTTCTGCATCCACTGGTATTTGGATTTAACGGTCATCGTCAGCCCTTAATCCTACATATTTAAATAATGATTGAACTAGTGCTTTCTTGTCCGGCTATGTACCTCGAAAGTGATAACCCAAAGTTCTTCCTATATACTGCAGTTGTATGATTGCCCTGGCATGTATTGTCCTGTAAGGCAACCACCCAACTTCCTTTCGTGTACTATGTAGCTCTATATTACTAATATAAAGCTGTTGTGGACTTCTATGAGATGTTTCCTTTTTTTCTCTTTGCAGAGAAAATACCACCGCATGATGCCTTTTCCATGTACTATACAGACAAAATAACACCTTTGGATGTATAGCTCTATATTACTAATATTGTTTCAGAGAAAATACCACTACATGATGCTTTCTTGTCATATTTTTTTTGTCTTATTTCAGACAACATAACACTATGAAGTGTTATGTATTTTTCTATTTTCCATCTTTACTTCACCAAAAAAAAAAGACATGAAAAGGCAAGTGAATAAGAAGGAACAAAAAGTCTAATCTATAAAAGGGGAAACAATATTTGCATGACTTGTAATTATGATCAATAAATGGTCTTTGCAACCATTTGTTGTTGTTTGCAACAATAGACTTTAGCAAGTGCACAAGTGGAAGATGAAAGTTTTACCCACAAGATTAAAATATGAGACGACAGTCAAGATTAGCTATACAAACCATCACTTAAGGTGATAGGGACCATTTTCCTGTTTATAGAATCAGGATCATAGGATGTTTTCCTGTTTATAGAATCAAGATCCTAGGACTGTATCATCAGGCCATGGGATGATCAAAATCATGATTACTCAAAGTACAATTTGTTGGCCTCTATATTACGAAGTTTTTCCACTACAAATAAAGTGTCATTTTTGGGATACATGCAAGTTTGCCTTGCGAAGTACTTTTATAATACTAATGACTTACTATGATTTAAAGATATACTAAATACAGATGCTGCATTTTGGAGCCCATGCTGATGCCCGAAAACCAAATGATATGCTTTTATGGATTGAGAATGCGAGATCACACTAGTGTTAGGATCAAAGTGGTCCAATAGACAGTAGGGTTGTTAGACCATACCACAAAAATCAAGACAGAACAACCTTGATGACAAGGAAACTCAATATATGTTATTGCTAAGACTTTCCATTAGATTGTTTAGCACCAAGAGATCAATGATTAACATGTCCAATAGTTCAGCTTCAAAAGGATGTATTCCCTCTGTGTATGTTCCCAACGAGAGACTAAGGAACACGTGAAAAATACCAATATACCCTTGTCTGTGATCAACCACCCTGCACCAGATTCAGGCCCATTCGTGTCGAAGCCGGCCAGTGCCAAGCTTGGCCCTACGGACTCGGCCACCATGGGCAACGCGTAGTGTGGGCGAGCTCGGCCCCGTCTGCCACAAGCTTGTGCAGCAGCCTTCCAGCGGCGCAGTGGGTTGGGGGAGGTGGAGCCTGGGGAGGATCACACGGGGGAGAAGACCAGAGGATTCCTGGATAGGAACTAGCCCAGAGGAACCTTTACTATATTTTTTCCAAAAAAAAAAATCTTATATTATGGATCCCACTGAAATTGCATCCCTTTACACGGCGGAGGGGGTAGTTACAGCAGAGTGCATGACCAGTCCTGTCAGTGGATATCAGGATATGCACATACTACAAATTTAGTTGTCCAGTACTATGTAATGTGGCATACATACAGAAGTTAGTGGACTGGTTCCTTCATAGAAGACATACACGGCCTTTAGAGAAGTTCCCAAAAGTCAGGTAAGGACCAGAACTGTTACAATAAGATATGGCGGTACTAAATTTTGAGGACGCAAGGAGCACTCGAAATCATGAGCTTGTGGAGGATAGATCTGCATTAATCGCACCGAATACTTAAAATTGGCTAACACAGTTAGGCGTATCCGCTTTGTGCATCGAAGTACTATGAAACCGGACCATCTCCCATCCTACACCCACCCCATCAAGGACGAATTCAATTACAGAACCAAATAGCCTCTCCATGGCTACATGTGTCAATTTCACTTAATGCGAATAACTGGCTATCATTGTACCTTCTGCTGACAAGTTTTATTTCAATTTTTATGCAAAAACATTCACACTCAAGTTAAATCATTTGTATGCCACTCACCTCATAATGGCATTGGTAAATATCCTAACTGTGACCAAGCCAGCTTACTTTAAGACAAAAATTCATTTCTTTATGGAGACTATGGCCAATGATATATAATGGATGATAAAAATTATAAATGTGGGAAGATAACTCATGACTGATGCATGGTGGATATACCTATGCAGGGGATTACTTGGAAAAATAGTGTCAGAGTTAGTTTGAAACTCATGTAATGATGGTAGCTCTGATCATGTGATGGATGCAGGGATTTAGATCAGAAATAGCAGCCATTAACTCAGACGACTTGCATGTGTATATTCACAAAGACGTTGATGAATCACAGAGGATTAGACAACAGTGTCTTTGTTGCCCACATGGTCAGTCAGACATTTCCCCAAAAGCATCTTCAATTAAGAAGTGCAAGACATAGGTCTGAGCTAGCAGATGTAGATATTTTGGGTTGGTAAAACAAAATTTAGTAGGATATGGGTCCACATGATGCTAAAACAGCCAAACCTTCAATCAAATGAAGAATTTAACGTGCAAGTAATTCTGGAGGAGATAACAATAACATAAAAGAAAGGTATATATAAGATACTTACTGCCATGATAAATAGTGCACATAGTAATTTATCCACAAAAAAGAGAAACTTCTGCTTCAAGGAACTTTTTATTTACTTTGTCTAGAAGACAAATCATGCTACTTTACCTACAGAAACAAGAGCAAGCAATTTTAGATAGATGATATATGGTGAAAGGGAAAAATCAGATTCTGACATTCTCTTGACTCACCAACTAGAGTAACAAGCATCAGGGAGAAATAGCATAAGAAATATCCTCATACTCAATGTAATGAATCTTCTTCTTGCGCAAAATTGGTGAAAAAATGGATCTTATAAAGCGACTGAAAGGATCCTGCAAGCCTTCCATTTCATAATGACCAAATCGCCAATCCCGCAATATGAATGGTCTCTGGATAGGCCGATCTAAACCCCCTGAAGAACAAAAGGCTCATTTTTCTTAGGTGGGGACAGCAACCACAGTTTATACCAACTAAAATTTCTATTTCAGCTAGTTTTTTTTCTCTCTATGCCCTTTGATAATTATGTAACTCAACTGTACAAAAAAAAAATTATATAACTCAACTGAAGGAGTTGTGGTATGAATTCTATATAAGAAAAAACTAACATGGAGCGTCACTCTCGACTCCAAGAAATTATATAACTCAACCTGAAGGCAGTAGCCATTGGCATATTTTACAATCTGTCAATAGTGGTTGTGTTATGACCGGGCTGCACTACTCCAGGCGCCGGCCCGTTAGTGGCTAATAAGCCATAAATTCAGGATTACCTTTTATATAATTAGAAGAGAGCTTGAGGGGTCAATTAGCAAAAGAAATATTTAGTTCTACAAATACCTTGTAATCAGGATGATTGAGATTAAGCAGAAACATATTTGTTTCCGGCTTCCTGAAGGGAGCCGGGAGACCTAACCCTAGCCGCCGCCCCTCTGCCTCTCCCACGTGAACAGTACCCGCGGGTACTGTAGCGCCGCGGGCACTGCAGCTCCACCGCCACTCCCCTCGACTCTCCCCTCTCGATCCCAACAGCCCACATAACAATCCTCTTCCTCTCTCTCACGTGCGCGTCCACTGGCTCCTCGCCACCGGTCCGTGTTCAAGCCTCGCCCTCCGATCATCCATTCATACAATCTCCGATCGGTACGTGGGAGGCAGCAGCAGCATATCAGGTTGTTTATCCTACTTATCAAGTTGTTTTAGGAGAGAAACAAACCACCCATGAATAATGTCAATTTACACCACATACCTGCATACATCCAACCATGTTTATCTACTGCCCTGAAAAATGGGCGTGTTTTCTTCTGAAATGCTGCTTGTTGCAGCTCCCTCCAAGCACCCAGTCTGTCCTGTCTTGTAATTTTCCCAGTTGTAACAACCTGAAGTTCAAGTGCATTTTGTTAAGATCATCAGAGAAACACCAAATGCTAATATGAAAAAAAAGGGGAGTGAGAAATTAAGTTATCACAAGTCTGCCCAATTTAATGCAAAACAAGGGACCCAAGAAACAAGATGCACAAACATTACAAATTTGTTTTATACTTTTGCAGACAATGTGTACACAGGATACTGTATAATAATTTGCTGAGATCAGAGATCACCTTGGAGAATAAATAGTATGAAGGCCTAGGTTTCCGTGCTAGGTTGTTAGCACGATCAACAGCTACAAGCCCAAACTTGGGACCATAGCCATCTGCCCATTCCCAATTATCTGACATCGTCCAGAATAGATAACCAAGCACAGGCACACCCTTCAAAACAATGTCTATCAGTGCTGGAAGTTACATATACATGACAGTAAGGAATTTTTCATTACAAATTAATTTAACAACGGACCATAATGATTGCAGCATAAATGGCTAACAGGTGCTCCAGAATATATGGTTTGCGAATCAGATCAGTCTCGTCAGAAACTCCATTTTCAGTAATTATAAAAGGTATATTTAAGCTCTTGTATCTTTCATTAAACTGAATCAGGATACGAAACAGCCCATCAGGATAAACACCACGACCAGATTCACTGTACTCATCATCGTCCACGAGCTTTAGGCCAGGGCCAGATATCACCTCCTGCATGAAAATGGAGTAAGCAGCTCCTGTTGCTTACATGTTCGGACCATTTATCTAAGCAGCTAGTATTTAATTTACCTGCCCATAGTAGTTGATGCCAATAAAATCCAATTTATCACATATGCTATCAATGTAAGGGAAAAGGGTCAATGAATTAGCCAGTGTGACAGCAGCAACATCAAATAGACCATAGGGCCGTGTAAACGATACATGATGAGCGACACCAACGATTGGCTTCCTTTTACTTTTGCTGTATAAATCACCAAAGAGTTCCACTCAGAATTGTGGAAATTCGTTAGAGAAATTGCATTTCAAGTAATGTATTATATACCTTTCTGAATGTATGTAGTCATAGGCTTCTGCATGTGCAATAGCCATCCAATGTAATGCTTGGTTATATACACCAGTTGGTAAAGCAGATGTTGCTACTTCAATTGCATTAGGGTCTCCACCAGGCCAAGCACCAGCACAATAGGTCAGCATTACAAACACATGAGGTTCATTAAAAACCACCCAGTAGTCCACCAAATCAGATACACGATCAACAACAAGCCTGCACAGCTAAAACTAACTTTATTTGAACAGATTCATGTAATAGAAGAGTACTGACAGCCAGTTTGACTGCTAGAAAAGATTACCTCACAAAATCCATAAAGTACTTCACGGTTTTTTCCATCCTCCACCCACCATATTCTCCAGCCCAAGGTGGAAGTGAGTGGTGAAATAACGTAAGCATCACTTTCATTCCATATTCATGAACCCTTTGAATGATCCATCTATACCGCTCGAGTGCTGCAAAATTGACCTACAAAAGGTGATGGATGTCTTATTCCACCATTGCAGAGAGTACAACACACTACACAGAGAAGAAAGAGTATAGGTGTTCAGAGAAAGCACATGAAGTGCAGAGTAGGTTCCTAAGACTTACTGAACTCTTCAACTCTTCAGTTGGTTCCTTAGGCATTACCCTTGTCCAATCAATCCCCAGGCGGAAAACACTGATCCCAGTTTCCTTAGCAAGTTTCAACTCAGTATCGGGATCAGACCAAAACTTAAGCCTTTCTTGCCTGAACAAATCGGTACAGTTTGCCCACATGTGAGAGTCCATTGTGTGTAAGCAACACATTATACACAATACTGTGCAGGAAAAAATACAGCATCTAGAATATTAGCACATAACAAAAAAGTTGCAAGTGAGAAAAGACAAAATGCACTTACGGGCAAGGAACATTGTGCCAAGCTGCGACGTTGTGGCTGCAATTATCGCCAGAACCAGAATCACCACCATCAGCAAACATTTCAAACCCCCTAAGCATCGCCTCCATGGCAACCTTAAGAGGCTTCCTCTTCTCTCCATCACCAGACTTTTCGTCCCCTCTGGACCTAGAAGCCAACTGAGCGCCTCCGTCCCCTGCAGCCGATGCCATCACCGCGTCTGCTGTCTTATGGTCGCGCACAGCCTCCTTGTCATCGCAGGAATGCTCAACTGCAAACTGAAGCCAAGCATCTTCCAACCTGTCCTCGACGTGCGCCGGTGCGGTCGCTAGCCCAAAGAAGAAATCTCCATCTTCTGCGAAGAATCAGACACACCATCAAGACTTCCATGTCGCTTGGAATTAACTGCTTTTCAATAATCAGGTGTCCATATGTCGGAATTCCAAATCTATGAAGCAAAGACTCTGACTTGTGCAAAATAGCAATGATGTACGGCTGAAGACTGAATATGATGCAGGGATACAGTACTCTGCACCCACAAATTCACATGAATCCTCCATGTTTTAGTTAGTTTCATTGTTTAATTCACATCATATGTGATCAATTACTCGTCTTAGATTACAAAAGCTAACCAATTCCGCAACAAATTACCATATATACTGTATAAACGAGTCAGTTGTGCTGCCTGTAAACCGAAACTGACAACCGCACCAATGCGGTGCTTCAGAACGATAACCAGGACCATTAGACCCAAGCAGTCGAAACGAGTACAAGGCGGATAGGGTTCGAGAGGGGGGAGAGGGGAGCGGGACCTGCGGCCTCCTCGGCGGCGGAGGCGGAGGGGAGGGCGCGGAAGTCGGCGATGGGGTCGGCGGACTCGTCGATGGGGTTGAGGATGCGGCGGAGGTGGCGGCGCCGGTACCGCGCGAAGGAGGCCGCGTTGGCCGCCGTCACGGCGGCGGCCACCAGGACGGCGAGCCTCGCCGCCGCCGCCAGGAACGCCGGGAGCGGCATTTCCGCAACAGTGCGCCTCTCTCTCTCTCTCTCTCTCTGCCTCTCTCGCCCGCTGTGTAGATTTATTTTCCTTAGAATTTTGTTTTTTTTTTCGGTGGGGAAGACATGGATGGATAGGAGTGGCGGGAACCAACGGGAAGTCCGTTGGCGTCTTGGCGACCGGACACGTGGCGAGAGGAGGTGGAGCCCGCCTGGTGGGGTTAGCGCGGAACCCACTTGGCAGTTTTGACCTGCTGTTTTTTTAAAATTTTTGCGGTGTTGTGTAGCCGGTTCTAAATTGAATTCAGGAGCTTTTTTTCGAAAACCTGACAGTGTCTCTCGGTTAAGGAAGGAAAGAAGTTTATACGAACAGGAAAGCCCAGAAAGACCCAGCTCCTACCCCGTGGGGGTTAAACGGTGAAGGCTAAGTCGGGTTGTTAAGAACCCTAAAGCGCATATCATCGTCCTCCTTGGCTTTGAAGACCACTTGTCAAGCATCCATCATAGCCACATCTTGAAATATACTTTTGTTTCTTTCCTTCCAAATATTTCACATTATGTACATGACCGCTCCGTTGAAGTGTCATGGTCGCTCCCTTGGGACTCTCGTTTCCACCATGTAATTCAGGAGCTTTGTCAAATAATATTTTATAAATAAATCATTGTATGCTAACTTTCATAAAGTGGCTTTTCTAAGATAAATTAAGAGGCTAAGAGCTTAAAAAGGTAGCTTTTTCATAATTTAATTGTGACACAGAAACTCATTTTACCTATACTTTATTTTATAGAATCCAAAAAAAATGTTCTTTTTTGGCTGTACAAAAAATCACTTCTACAATGAATCAAGAGCAGGAGAAGCTCTGCCGAACAAGCTGTCAGAGTTGGTTTTGGTTCCATCGATTTTTACAAGGTAGTGGTTTCGAAGAGACAGAGAATTTTTTTAATCAAGAGCAGGAAATGGTTGTCTATCATTATCTTGTTATTTTGCGATGACTACGACGTTATCTTTGTCTTTTTGGAGGACATATATAAATGTTAGAAAATATATAAATCAGGTTTTCTGCAGCCACATGACAGGAGAAACATCGCGATGGCCGACGTAGAAACCAGAAACATGCAGATCCACTCTTTTTTTTCACACTGTATTTTAGCGTATTTGGATTGCGTTGCATTGGATTACGTAGCTAGCGTAGTTGTCAGTCGATTCCAAGACTACACGATTTAATTGTTGGGCTGGCCCAAATAGGCGATGAATGATTAACATGGCATGTGAGCCCAATAGCGGTCGTCACAATTGTACCCCGCCGGCCTGCGTGTGACCACTTTGACTTTGGTGCCATTTGTCATTCTAGCCCACCGAGGATATATGATGAACCATCCACATTAATTAAGCATAGGTTAAGCAGATCCAGGCCTACATGTACAATCCTATTTTAGGAGAACACCTTGGCGGCTAGGCTAATCCGCGAACGATCAGCGGATTAAAAATCAGCATCCATATTCTGACATAGGCTGTGTTTGGTTCCCCATGAAATGCAAAATGCAAAATGCCAACTACTTTGGAATGATGAAATGCAAAATGCCAAAATTTTCATGGGTGTGTTTAGTTTCATCCAAAATGTCAAATTTTTCATGGGGTGGGTGAGGGCTTTTTGGCTTTTTTGTCTCTTGAGGCCAAAATCCAAAATAGAGAATGGATACCTTTTTGCCAAAAATTTTGCATGGTGTTTAGTTCCATTTTGCAAAATGATGGACCAAAACCCAAAAAATTTTGGGTGAAATGAGAAACTAAATACACCCATAGTATAATTTTCTTTTTTGCAAAGGTTGCTGCACGCTCCCACATGCGTCTGCATGTCTAGCTATGACATCACCCTAGGAAAAAAAAGCAAACTATTTATTTCAAAACGTTATAACTATGAACAGTGTATCTGTATTCAATTTCGTCTGCACCACTGTATTCTACGTGACGAGGCGAACAAAACTAGACCCATACTTATATATACATTTCAAAGATTTTTTTAGTAGCAATTTATGCTCCTTTATCTTAAAAGAATGGACTAAAGGGTCAGCTACTTAGCCAACTTTCATAATTAAATACTGTTATATGAATAGCTATGGAGCATGAGGTGTCAAAATTTGGATATTGTAGAAGAAGAATAACTAACAGTGTGTGTTACCTTATAAATTACAATTGGTTTAAAAAAAAACTTATAAATTACAACTTATACATAAAAGTTATGAAACACAAAGAAATGAATTAACTTATAACTTATGCCAAAACTTGAAAACACAAAAGTTATGAAAACACAACTTATGTTCATAAGTTATTCTATAATTTATTTACGTAAGTTATTCTATACAACTTGCCAACGCTGCCCAACAAAGTTCTGATAAAAACTTGTGCTAATAAGTTCTGCTCTGCAGAATGTTATATTATAAAAGCTGTGATATATAAGTTGTGTTAATAAGTTATGCATAAAAGTTATGAGTATAACTTAGTAACTTTCCAAAAAAAAAAGTTATGTGTATAACTTGCTTGTATAACTTAGATATATAATTTGAGGATGACTTAAATGTAAAATTGGACGTATAAGTTATATTTAAGAACTTAGATGTATAAACTAATATCATAACATATTAGTACAAAAACAAAACTATGTACGAAATAACTTGTATAAAAAATAAAAAGAAAAAGTAGAAAATAAAAAAAAAGAGAAAGATAGACACATGCAGAGTAGTCTAAAGAGACATGCATGCATGGTGCATGCATAGTGGTTACAATTTCTTTTGTTTACAACCAATAAATACGGCGGCCAATCCATGCCATGCAATGTAGCAATAATAGCACGACCAGAGGCGGAGCCACCTATATGGCGAGGTTGGGCGGCCGCCCTACCTCCCCTCTGGCGAGCACCACAGCTTGGACCCCCATCTCCGGCGGCAGCGCAGGTCCGAGGCTCCGACTCCGAGTGAAGCAGAGGGCGACGGCGACCGGGAGTCGAGCGAATGATCCAAGCAGAGGGCGTCCGTACTGCTGGGCCGTCTGGCCAACAAGGCCCGATGCACGAAGGCCCACCCATCACGCAGCCCAGAGGCCTTAGGGCAAGCAGCAGACCAGCAGTGGCGTTGCGCTCCCATCCCATCGCCGCATCGCACTCCGTAGCTCGCAGTCTGCCTCCGCGCTCCACGCCTCCGGCCGCCGCTCTGCCCCGCGCGTCCACGCCGGTCCGTCCGCCGACTGCCCTGCTGCAGTGCCGCTGCGCCCGAGCCACTGAGCGGCCGCCGACTGGACTGCCGGTACGCCCTACCTCATTTCTTCAGCTGGCTCCGCCACTGAGCACGACGTATGGTGGAGACATGTCGGCTCGTTCGGTGGGATCAGTGGGATTGTTCGCTCGATAAGAAACCGGTGAACGAACGCGGGAATGGAATTGGGGATAAATAGAGGTACCACGGTTCACAACACAGACCAAGCA
This sequence comes from Saccharum hybrid cultivar R570, assembly GCA_038087645.1. NCBI lineage: Eukaryota > Viridiplantae > Streptophyta > Magnoliopsida > Poales > Poaceae > Saccharum > Saccharum hybrid cultivar. The sequence goes on from JAQSUU010000760.1 coordinate 15,004,248, forward strand.
ACAGTCCCCCTCCCCTCTGCTTTATACAGACCAAGCACATTCAACGCGCACTCGAGCTAAGGATTAGATGAAGTTGAGATTATTGGAGATTGATTTGGGTCTATGTAATTTTGGAATGACTATATACATTCGAATTTTATCCTAGAGTGCTAGAGATAATAAATGAGAATAAAAACCAAAACCATACTCGGAACCTTTACCAGATTCGCCTTGCCCACGTCACCTTCTGTAGATGGCTCAAGCCACGAGACGCTTGCCTAGCCAAGCGAGACGATTTGGCTTTCTCGGAATAGCTACGTGTATGATCCAAACAACTAGCTCAACCTAGTTTCTTACTCGCCTAGCAAAACAGTCCCAACAAAAGTACCAAGCATGCCCTGAGAAATGAAATTGATTGATGCCACCTACAGGCCAAATGATTTATTGTTCATTGTTGCCTTGTTGGTATGCTACTTAGGCCAGGGGCTGGACCAGCTCTAGGAGCAGCTCCGCCTCGTGGCTAGCCAAACAGTACCAAACGGCTTTGCTTCGTGTCGGGAGTCCTAGAAAATACGCTGAGAGGAGAGGAGAGAGAAGGAGGGAGCTAGAAAAACCATCTTCACACAGGTCCGGGAACTGTTGTGGGTCCAAGTGCAGTGTGATGGGTGGATTTGCCCCCACCGGGCCAAACGGGCGCAGCATCGCCGGGGGCTGCTACCGCACGAGCGCAGGTCGCTTGGGGCCGCCACCACGAGAGCGTTGGTCGCCAGGGTCGCCAGGGGCGGGCGATGGCACTACGGGGCGTGTGGACGCGGGCTCACCGGATGCGCGGGGGCGGTAGCTGTCCTTCACTCGGAGAGAGGGCGCAGCGCCGGTGGCGGCACAGGGCCTGGTGCGCTCCTAGGCGCGGACGACATCGGGAGGTTGAAGAGTTGGACCACGAGCGACCAGATAAGGTAGGAAAACAAAAAGAACAGAAAGAAAAATAGAAAAATAAAAGGGTACTCTAGACTACTAATTATCTATTAGTCTTAATTTCATGTTTATTCTTGATTCATTAGAAACATCATACAAATTGAGATCAAAGATATAAATCATGTGTGCAACCATGTCAACTAAGCAGGAGTACTAAAGATACATTCCATATCTTTCATCCACTCAAAAAAAAAACAGGAGAAGCTGTTTTGCAAACGGTTTTCAAAAAGGCTTCTTCTCCTTCAAAAAAGCTACTACTTTGGAGGAGGTGGAGTAGAAGCCGTTTCTGTAGAAGCTGGAGCCGAAGTCGTGTTTGAAGATGCCGAAGCTGAAGTCGTGTTTGAAGAAGCCGGAGCCGAAGCCGAAGCCGAAGTCGTGTTCGAAGAAGACGGAGCTGAAGCCGTTTTTGAAGAAGTCGGAGCTGAAGTTGTTTCTGAAGAAGTCGGAGTCGAAGCTGCTTTTGGAGCAGCCGGAGACTTGCCAAACGGGGTGTTAGGCGGTGGCTGGAGCCACGTGTCGCCGAGGATGTAGTGCGTGCCGACGAAGGGCTTGGCCTGCTCCTCGGTGAGGTCCAGCGCCCACCCCACCCTCTTCTTCTTCTTGACGTCGGCGCCGGGGCCAAAGCACTTGAACTCGCCGTAGTAGATGCCGCTGCTCTCCGGCTTGGCGATTTCCCAGCCGTCCCAGCCGACGGGGACCACCTCCTCCCCCATCTCCGTGTACGCGTACACCACCCGGGACGAGTCCCCCCAGGCGCGGCCCAGGTAGATCTGGCCTCCCTTGACGCCGCCGATGCTGCAGTTCTTGAAGGAGAAGCCGGTGTCGATGGCGCCCTCGATGGACTTGGTCCGCTGCTGCGCCGTGAGCACCGCCACCTCCTTCACCACCGACTCGATGCGGCAGTCCTCGTAGAAGCTCCGGCCGAAGCCGAAGATGAAGTCGACGCTGCCCCGGATGAGGCAGCTCTTGAAGTAGTGCAGGCCCTTGTGGTCGTACAGTGTGTCCTGCCCGCCGTCGATGGTGCAGTTGTAGACCTGCGCCTTGGTCCCGAACAGCCGCATCGCCACCGCCTGCCCGCCCTTGGCGCCGGGCTTCGCCAGCGGCGCGTCGTTCCGGATCACCACGCCGTACGCCGTGAAGTAGTCCGACTCCACCGCCAGCGTGGCGCTCCCCACCGTGCCCACGGGCTTGCCGTCCTTGCCGTGCGACGCCGCCGTGTCGTTCCAGCTGACGGTGGCCGGGTTCATCGGGTCCGACTTGAACGTCACGAACGGCTTGCTGATGTTCACGAACAGCTTCTCGCGGAACACCGCGCCGGGCTTCAGGTCCAGGATCACGCGCTTCGTGTTGCTCTCCGGGATCGTGTCCAGCGCCGCCGTGATGTTGGGGTAGTCGCCGCTGCCGCTGGGGTCCACCACGTACGTCACCTTCTTCGCCTCCGCCTCCTGCAGGCTCTTGTCCATGGGCTCCTTGCCGCCGTCCCCGGCGGACTTCTGCGCGTACAGCGCGTAGCTCTGCTGGTTCATCGCCACCCAGTTGCTGAACGCCCCGCCGGGCGCGTTCGCGGCGGCCGGCGCCGCCCCAAGGAGCGCGGACGCCAGGACGGTCACCACGAGGAGGAGCAGGGGCTTCGTCGTCGCCGCCGCCGCCGCTTGCCGCGCCATGGTGGTCCGCCGATGCATGCCGACCGATGGATCGACCTCTCTTCTTCCTTTTTAGCGCGAGAGCACTGGTGCTGCGGGTGGTGGCCGGCCGTTTTTAAGGTGGGTTCTCCATGTTGACCGTCGGGTTGACCGCGCAGGTCGGCCATGCATGGGCGAGCTAATCCGGGAGCTCCGATCCTCCGCCTCCATGAGCGAATGGACGCACGTTGCTGCCTGCTTGGTTCTGTGGCCATGGATGAAGATGCACATGCACGCATGCTGCCGGCTGCCGCGCAGTTTGAAATTTGTGGGGTCGTGACAGAATCTCTCGCTCTCCGCGGCCCACGATATAACAGGCCCATCGTTTATGTTCCCGGACCAACGCTGACCTGGAAAGTGTACCGCGCCTAAGATTACTCGCAGTGGGTACTCTAAAACGATACTCTAAAACTTTAGAGTATGAATATAAAGTAAAAACTGCTGCACTGGGTACTCTAAAACGATACTATATCCTTTCTCTCACTCTATATTTAGAGTAGTACTGTGCTGACTCTATACTCTGTAGCGGCGGACCCCACTAGCTAAACAAAGGAAAAAATGATATAACTCACAAACCAAAAATCCAAATTAAATTTCGATTGCACCATTAAATTCGTCTCAATAAATCCTTCAAAACTAGATCACACATGTATATATTTAGATAAAGTGACAAGTGGGTCCCACGGTGAATAGAGTGGATAGAGGATGATATAGAGGATAGATGGGTGCAGGAGAATTGAGTATAGATGAGAGAATCTTGCTGACTAGGACATATAGAGGATGAATATAGAGGTCCATGAGTGCGGGTAGTCTAAGCCCATGCTGTGGATATAATATAATAATAAAGAAGATTCAGGTTGTTCTTCATTCGATTTTTTTAAATTGGATACAACATTTTTTTATATTATAAGGTAGATAACGGAGGTAATCTTTGTACCTGGTACTGTTGCATTTTACATCTCCTTTGTTCCTTGAAACTAAAAGAACTTGTTATCGTCCTTTAGAGAGACACAAATGCAACCTCATACTATACATGGGCTTAGGATGCAATCAAAATGTGTGCCGCCATGAACGTTTACTTTGGATGCATGCATCGTGAGTCACTCCTGTAAAAACAATTTTATGTCTCTATAAAAATTCACCATAAATTTCAAAGATGCTCATCATCTAATTTATAGATCAAGGCAGCCTAGAAAAAAAAACTTATAAAATCATATAACAAAGGAAGGCGAACTGAGCGTACCTTGTTAAGTTTCTTGTGGTGGAACTTGTCCACCGAGATTTAAGTCCTCGACTTGACATAAATGCTCATATTTTACTAGATTTATTATACGAGTGCTCATATTCTACTAGATTTATAGGCTGCCTAAACAGATTACTCGGGAGGTTGTGACACCCCTCTCGGAGTCTCGGTCTTGTCTCCTTTCCGCCGAGTGCACTCCGTCCACAGAAAACCGAATCATGCTCTCCTCCGGCCAGAGCAGGAGCCACCGCGGAGCAGAGGAGTGGGATATGATGCTCGACTCTATTAATTAGTCTATTTTGAGTTTTTTTTTGTTTTTACAACATTAGTCTATTTTGAGTTATTGACTGCCACGGCCAATGCAAGGACGCACCGACCAATACAAATTCTGTTGTACGCTAGTATGCTACAGTAGTCGTAGGCCGTGTATGTAGCCTCTCCTGCATCTATCTCCATCTGCATGTGTACTCGGCATGCAATTCGTTGATACGTACTGCCATATACGGAGCAAATAAATTTGAACTCTCGCTCACGTACACACCCAAGAAACCCGCGTTCGGTAAAGGAGACTGAACGGTAAATAAAGCGAACAACGCGCCGCACCGCGCAACGCTAAATCAATCAATACAGTAACATTTGCTACACTACACACACTAGAGGTAAAGTTTACCTATGCGCGCCTGTAAAAGAGAAGGAGGGGAGAGAAAGAGAGAGAGAGGAGAGAGGAGGGAGGAGAGAGAAAGAGAGAGAGAGGAGAGAGGAGGGAGGAGAGAGAAAGAGAGAGAGGAAAGAGGATATGAAATGGTTGTTGATATAGGCCCTGTTCGTTCGGCTTATAATCCGTCTTTTTCAGCTTGTTTTTTCAGCCGAAACAGTATTTTTCTCTCACAACAAATCAGCCAACAGTGTTTTTCAGCCGGCTTATCAGCACAGCCGAACGGCTCCATAGAGTATGATATAGAGTAAATATGGGTGCGGGAGGAGTTGGAATAGAGGTGAGAATCCTAGATGACATGGACGAAATATTCCTTTAGAGATGTGTTTAAAGAGTGGTGCGGTGCGGATAGCCTCAACTCCTAGACCGCCGCATGCACTGTACAGCGCCCAAATTCCAAACTCCGTGGGGAAAAAAAAGAACAAATTCGCTTGCCTAGAGGTCAGCCCGTGGATTCAGTCCTGGCCGCCCCTTCCCTCCCCTGGACGTACGTATTAAGTACCACCCACGACGACGACGACGGGGGCGGCAACAGCGACGTCGCCGCCTCCGCCGCAGACGACGGACGAGGAGGGACCGGGCCGGCGAGCGACGATTAGCGCAGCTAATCACGCACTAATAATGGACTGTTAGACGCGCAGGAGGGATAGTCGTCGTGTGTCTAGCTAATTAATATGGACTAGATAGCTACCAAGTGCATGGTGGTAGATAGGTCTGACGACGACCAGTCGCCTCGCCTGTCGCCGGTCGCATAGGCCTGAGACTACCCGCAGTTATGAACCTCCATATTTATTCTTTAAAAGGAATATTTTATCTTAGTTATCATAAAATATACAGTTTTTTCACATCCATCCATCATGTTCTATATCATCCTCTATCTACTATGGGACCTACTTGTTACTTTATCTAAATATATCTATGTGACATCTTGTTTTGAAGTATTTATTGAAACGAATTTAATGGTACAATCAAAATTTAATTTGGTTCTTTGATTTGTGAGTTATAATTTTTTTTTGTTGGTTGAAGCAGTGGGACCCGCCATGAGAACCTCCCGCATGCTCGTGCATGCGCGCGCGTCGCTGCTGCCTCTGCTTTAGCGTAGCTCCTATATTCCTCTATGGATAGCGAAGGAAGTTGTTTTACTGGGAAGTTTCCGGTAGCCGCTGCAACTGATTTTTCTGGCGTGCAGCGTACGTGGCTGGTAGCGTTAGAGCAGCTCCAGTGTGCTTGCTAAGGAGGTGCTAGCAGGAGAGAGAGAAAGAAGCAAGGCAGGTGCATCACATTGGAGAGACGGTGCACCTGTGACCAATTTGAGCAACGGGTGCTAGCAATAAAAAATATGTGTCAGAGTGCTTTTCACTTGGTCGTTGGCCTCAGCAACGGTTGGCATGTAGCCGTTGGCAACCTGTAGCATAGTTCTCACTTCAATTTCTTCTACAAATATGGACACAAGTATTCACGTATGGATCATAAATTTCTGAGACCTACACTACAAAAAAAAAGAAACACCATGGACGATTCATCCCGATGCAATCCTTCAAACTCCTCACCTGAGGAACACATGACAACCAACCAACCATTCCCACACTACCCAACACCACGATTTCCAGCCAATATTCCACCTCAGTTCAATCCACAATTCCAGCATCATTTTCCATTAAACTTCAATCCTTATAGCATGCCTCAATACCAACCATACGGCATGCCATATGAAGCAAACTTCAACTTTCCTCCTGGTCCTGTGTTTGGAAGAGGAACTGCAAGTGAAGCTGTTCAATCTTCCTCACCAGTTGAGTCTATGGCTTTTCATCATGCTGTTACAGGATCAAGTCCAGCCTCGCCAATCTCTGTTGCACCACAAAACAATGAAGATGATGTCAACAATAAGTATGGAGTGATAACAGTGATGATGAAGAAAAGAAAGGAGGGCGCATGAATTGGACCGAGGCGGAGGATCTGAAACTAGTTAGTGCATGGGTGCATAATTCAGTTGATTCAGTCAAGGGGAATGCACAAAAGTACAATGACTTTTGGAAGAAAATTGTAGCAGAATTCAATAGCTTGGTCACACCAGATCGAAGGAGGTCTGTTTCACAGTGCAAGTCACACTACACCAAGACAAACAAGCTTGTAGTGCACTTCAATGGCTGTTGGATCAGAATGAATAGAGCACGTGGAAGTGGTGAATCAGATGACCAGGTTCTGGAGAAAGCTCATGCAATTTACAAGGGAGAAGCAAAGGGAAATAAACAATTCACCTTTGAGTACTGGTGGAAACAAGTGAGAAACCAACAAAAATGGCTACAGAGACCAGAGAACCAAGACATACATATGAACAAGAGACTGAAGCACAATGAATCAGGGGCTTACACATCTTCATCAAACCAAGAAAGTGAGGATCCAGAACCAAGTGAACGGACTCGACCAGAAGGACAGAAGAAAGCCAAAGCTAGACTGAAAGGCAAAGAGAAGAAATCTATAGATGAGCTTAGCCTGGAAAAACTCAAGACTGAAAAAATGCGAATGTATCATGAAGCAACACATAAGAAAGCAGAAGCAGTTTCCCAAGCCGCAAAAGCCTAGGAAAATAGTACAAAGACTGAACTGCTGGGCAAGTACCTGGACCTGCTGGCTATGGATACTTCAAGCTTTGATGAAAAACGTAGAAAACGCCATGAGAATGCGCTGAACTACATGGAAATGGAGTTGTTCCCTGAAAAATAAATATTAGTATTAGTTCTAGAGATTATTTATGTATCCAGCAATGTATCTTCTTTTCAGTATTGTATTAGTTCTAGAGATTATTTATGTACTCAGCAATGTATCTTCTTTTCAGCATTGTATTAGTTCTAGAGATTATTTATGTACCCAACAATGTATTTTCTTTTCAGCATTGTATTAGTTCTAGAGATTATTTATGTACCCAGCAATGTATCTTCTTTTCAGCATTGTATTAGTTCTAGAGATTATTTATGTACCCAGCTATTTTTACTGAAAGTAATATTTACTGAAAGCAACTAGCCGTTGGAAGCTGTTGAAAAACTAGCCGTTGGAAAACTAGCTGTTGAAAAACTAGCTGTTGGAAAACTAGCTGTTGGAAAACTAGCCGTTTGAAAGGGGAATCCTTCTACTTATAGAGGATGCAGGGGCACCAACAAGCCAGAACACAAAATGGCTACCCAGGCACCAACTAGCCAGAACAAAAAACTATTATGGGAGTTCATCAATGATCCACTTGAAGCTGAGATTGAAGAAGACCTTGAAGCTGAGATTCAAGAGGAGGTTGATTTAGAGGTTGCTCAGCTGGTTGGTAATAATACCAATCACCGCCGAAGTGGGACTCGAAGGTACATAGATCGGAATCGGGAAGATGCAAACAGGAGGTTAGAAGCTGATTACTTTTGTGAGAACCCAGTATATACTGATGCTCAATTTAGGCGGAGGTTTAGGATGAAGAGGTATCTATTTGAGCGTATTGTGCACACCCTTGGTGAGTGGTCTCCATATTTTTGTCAACGTATAGATGCCTTTGGCAAGCTGGGTTTTTCTCCTTTACTTAAGTGCACAGCAGCTATGCGAATGTTGGCCTACGACCTTTGGCAAGCTGGGTTTTTCTCCTTTACTTAAGTGCACAGCAACTATGCGAATGTTGGCCTACGGCAGCCCAGCTGATCTATTGGATGAAGGTTTAAGGATTGCTGAAAGCACTGCTATTGAGTGCTTGACTAGATTTGTGCAAGGCATTAGATTGAATTTTGGTTCAGAATATCTAAGAAGACCCACTGAAGAAGACACCCGGAGGTTACTACATGTAAGTCAAGCTCGTGGCTTTCCTGGAATGTTAGGGAGTCTTGATTGTATGCATTGGCATTGGCAGAATTGTCCGGTTGCTTGGAAAGGCCAGTATACTCGTGGTGATCAAGGAGTATCAACAATCATGCTTGAAGCAGTTGCCTCACATGATTTGTGGATATGGCGTGCTTTTTTTGGTGTTCCTGGTTCAAACAATGATATTAATGTCTTGAATCAGTCACCGTTGTTTACAAACATATTACAAGGACGTGCTCCTACAGTTCAGTTTATAGTGAATGGGAACCAGTACAATATGGGGTACTATCTAGCTGACGGCATCTACCCAGAGTGGGCAACCTTTGTCAAGACAATCCTATTGCCTTATAGTGAGAAACACAAATTATTTGCAAAATTTCAAGAATCCACAAGAAAAGATGTTGAACGGGCTTTTGGGGTTTTGCAAGCTCGATTCGCTATATTACGAGGGCCTGCACGGTTTTGGAAAGAAGAAACACTTGCAGATATCATGTACGCATGTATAATACTGCACAACATGATAGTTGAAGATGAGAGGGATTCCTATGCCGTGCAATGGCACACCAATGAGCAGTACAATATCCATGATGAAGATGCTCACTATGATCAGGGAAGCTCTCAACCTTTGGCAGGGTTCAACCATGGCCCTTTTTATGAATTCTCCAGAGTACTAGAAGCAAACAATGCCATTCATGATCGAGAAAAGCAACATCAACTCAAGGCTGACTTGGTGGAGCATTTATGGCAAAAGTTTGGGGAGGAACAATCTTAGCTTCATATATTTCAGTTTAGCGCTAGGTCATTTTATATGTAATTTTTTAATTGTAAACCCCATGGTAGACCATTTAGCACTAGGTCTCTTCATATGTACTCCTTGTTTAATAAGATGCAAATTAATTTGGTGAACATGTACGACACATCCATCTTGTACTACGACAAAGCAAAACTAATTTGTGTCATTGATTAAGAAAAGCAAGAGCCTCACCATCCTGCAGATGCGGCTGCAGCTCGAACCACGGAACTAGGAAAAAGCAGGTCGTTGTGCAGAGATCTGCCGGTGTTCTTCGGTGCCTGCTGCGCCCGTGCCCCTGGCCGCAGCACCGCGGCCGTGGCTCCGCACGAAGCTGCTCGCCGGTTGCCTGATGTACAACGTCTTCTCGTGATGGATCTACGCAGCGCCGCCTGCTATTAGTCAGCCGCTGGGGAAGATGGACGCACGAGCGGCTCTGTTCTGCGAGGAGCGCCTGCCTATGCGCCGCCGCAACTAGGGTGTCGCGTGTAGATCTAGAAAGGGAGCGGAATGGGAGGAAAGGAAGGGAGGAGTCCACGACTTAGCGGGAAGGAGACAGAGTAGGTTGGGGAAAGTTCGAGACACACGATATTTTTATTTCTTGTGGGTCCATCTTAGCTTATGCTAACGAATTTATACGTTGGAGCAGTTTCTGACTAGCAAAGCACCGGTTGAGGTGTCCTTTGTTTGCACCCTCCTTCAGATTATACATTGCGGCTGAAGGTAGCTAGCGGATAGCGGTGCGGTCAGTCTCACGTGGACGGCAGGGCGGACCTGCCCGGCATGCCATGACGTGGCCGGCCGTCGCGATGCGTCGTCGTCTCCTCCGATCCACGTGCCGCCGTGCAGAAGTGGAGGCTCTGGACGGCGGAGGCCGGGACCCGCTGTGTTCTCCCTAGCTCCCAGTCCCAGCTGGATGGACGTGGACAGGGCGCTTTCCAACACGTGCGTCTTCTTCTCGTCTCCGTGCCTCTCTCTGCCTCCTAATAAATCCTGTACGTGGCCGCCGCCGCCGGCGGACGGCTGATGGCCGCCGGTGCATGATGAACTGCATGCGGCTCGCTTTAGGTGTAGGGGTTTGCAAAGCAAACTTTGTTCATTTATTCCACATTTGCTGCATCGACGGCGACGTGGATATATAAGGAGCAGGGGCCATTTGGATCGATCGAGTGATGACATAATCAACTACTCACTCCGTCCTAAAATAAGTGTTCATCGCGTACTTTGAAAAGTCAAATAATTTTAACTTTGACTAAATATTTTCATAGCAAATCTACTTAGAGATTTAAATGTTAATACTATTTCTTATAAATTATTAAGTCGAACTTTGGATTGGTTAACTCCTCAAAGTGCAAGATAAGCACTTAATTTGGAACGGAGGAAGTAGCTGTCCAAAAGGTCCGAGTCATCGAGTAGTCGGACTCGGAGTGCCACTCAATCATTAGTGCAGCTACAGATTAGATTAAGGTAAAACAACTACAAAGACATGTCATTATCGTACAATTTTACATTTGGTCCTCTATCTCTCACTCTTTTAACATATACATATATAGTACAAGGGAAAAAGAAAACAAAAATAAAGGTAAACCCCTTGACAGAGAAGGAACAGAGTAGCTAGTTTGTCAAAAAAAAAGTTAACTACCGAGTACTGATGAAAGAAGAAGAAGAAATCAACTTCCGCAGTGTGTATGTATATATAAATATATATACTAATATAGCATGTAGCTCTAATCTACTAGCTAGTACTGTATATGACAAAGTCAGAACTAATAATTGAACAAATCAAAGAGCACGTTTGGCTTTTGATCGCATCCCCTGCATCGTACGTCCTATCATATTACACCGTACCGTACACCAATTTGAATTTGAATTTCAATATGTGACTGACCATTTGATTTGATCCCAATGCATGCAAAGATGACGCGTAAGCAACAGCAGTTCCGTTTCACTGCGGCATCCTCCAGATGTCGTCGAGGCTCCAGAGGTTGTCCGACGACGGGGAGACGGACAAGATGCTGTCGGAGAAGCCCTGCACCCAGCCGGTGAGGTCGTGGTCGGCGGCCTGCTGCTGGAACTGGTGGTCGGCGGCGCCGGCGGTGAGGTGCTGCAGCGCGGACGCCGTGGACCAGAAGTCGGAGTGGTCGTTCTGCTGCTGCGGCATCGTCGTCGTCGCGGTGCCCCAGTAGTCGTCTTCGGGCGCCGCCGTCAACACGGGCTCCACGGCGGCGGCGTGCGGCCGGGCGCCGTCGTCGTGCAGTTAGAGAGGGACATTGCATACACCCAAAATTCATGCAAAAAAATAAATAAATAAAACTGGTAAAAAAAGATGATATATATGAAAATAGAGAATCCCGTACATCCCTTCTTTTCAAATGCTAGTAGTACGACCACATGTGCAACAGTGAGGCTATGGTGGGGACAGAAAACTGCGTGATGGCGGAGGTGTAGAGTATGTCATGGCAGCGGGGACGACGCAGAGCGTGGCATGACGGTTGTGGTTGCGGGGCATGGATTGACACTGCGGTGATGCCCTGCCAACCCAGATCAAGGCCCTAGGTGTCCCGGTCGGATGCCTTGGGCTATTTTTTTTGTTTTGGATTAACAGAGTTAGGCGTATACCATTGCCTCTCAAAATTGAGATTAACACTTTTTTAAGAAAGAATTGAAATTAATACATACATCAAGCACTTGAACTAGAGGCGAGTGGAATCTCGTTTGGATCCACTCTAGCTAAACTTTAGCCAGCTAGCCAGCTAATTTAGCTAGCTAAAGTTTAGCTAGCTAAAAGTTAGCTAGGGCTGTTTGAATCCCCTAGCTAATGGTTAAATACTGATTCTGTTGCCCCCTTTCTTCCTCCTTGCGCCCGCTCCCATGCCTGCATGACAATGGCCTTGTTCAACCGGCTTATAATCCGTACTTTTCAGCTTATTTTTTCAGCTGGAACAGTGTTTTTCTCTCACGACAAATCAGCGAACAGTGTTTTCAGCCGGCTTATCAGCGCAACCGAACGGGGCCAATATCTCCTTCCCCAGGACCTGTCGAACACATCTTCTTCCCTAGGCCCCAGTGACCGCATCTCCTTCCCCAGCCCCTGGCGACTCCATCTCCTTCCCCGACAGGCAGAGGAGCTCACGGACTCACGCGGGCAGGCACGGGCGGAGGAGCTCGCGGGCGAGTGCGGCTTGCTCACGGCTGGCGACCTTGCCAGCGATGGGAGGAGCTCACGGCCTCGTGTGAAGGATCCACCCAGCAGCTCCCACCGCCGGTGGCGCGCGGCGTCAAGAAGGACGCCCGGCCTCTTCTGCGTGTGTACAGCAAGGTGCTAGAGTTGCCGCTCCCGACGGACACCGACATCGAGGTGTTCGAAGGCCCCGAAGCCTTCCACTTCGTCGCGGCGCCGTCATCGTGCGGGTGCACACTGTCAGGATCCACCCCACGGTCAGCAACTTAACATAGGGCTCGATGGCCTCGCGTGGGCGGCCATGGCACGGTTGGGCACGGCCATGGGAGGGGGACGAAGCACCGGTGGGGGAGGTAGAAGGGGGTGGGGGACGAAGCGCCGGCGAGAGAGGAAGAAGGGGGGTGGGGGACAAAGTGTCGGCGGCCAGGGTGGGGAAAGGAGTGCCGGTGGTCGGAGGTGGGGGAGGAAGCGACGGCGGCCGGGGAAGGAGCAGGAGCCGCGCAACCATTTTTTCGCTCAGTGTGTGAGAGCAGATGCAATGTGAATGCGGTGGGGAAATAATTGTTGGGGAGTTTGGTAAATAGGCAGTTTTAGCTGCCATGAGCTGGGTTGGAATTGTTATTGGGATTTGCTGGCTCCCATTAGCTGGGTTTAGCTATGAACTGTTTAGATTCACTATAGCTAAATTTATAACCAACTAAAGTTTAGCTAGTAGATCCAATCAGAGCGTGATTTATTTTGACTGCTTCTATTATTAAATGTAACTAGTCTAAGCGCACGGCCAACGCTGGACCAATACAAATTCTGTTGTACTCTAGTCTCCTACAGTAGTCATAGCTCTCTCCACCTGCATGTACTTGGGATGGCAATTCGTTGACACGTACCAATATACGGAGCAAGTAAAATTGAACTCTGGCTCACGTACACACCCAAGAAACTCAACTCGTAGGCCGCCGCAGGCGTGCGCAAAGCCGCATGCACTGCACAGCGCCCAAATTCCAAACTCCGTGGGGGAAAAAAAAACAAATTCGCTTGACGAGGGGTCAGCCCGTGGATTCGGTCCGGCCGCCCCTTCCCTCCCCCGGACGACGACGACGGTGGCAACAGCGACGTCGCCGCCTCCGCCGCAGACGACGGACGAGGAGGGACCGGACCGGCGAGCGACGATTAGCGCAGCTAATCACGCACTAATAATGGACTGTTACACGCGCAGGAGGGATAGTCGTCGTGTGTCTAGCTAATTAATATGGACTAAGATAGCTACCAAGTGCATGGTGGTAGATAGGTCTGACGACGACTAGTCGCCTCGCCTGTCGCCGGTCGCATAGCCCTGACGTGGACGGCAGGGCGGACCTGCCCGGCCGTCGCGTTGCGTCGTCGTCTCCTCCTATCCACGTGTCGCCGTGTACAAGTTGGAGGCTCTGGACGGCGGAGGGCGGGGACCACCTGTGGACTCCCCAGCTCCCAGTCCCAGCTGGATGGACGTGGACGGCCGGGGCGCTTCCACTTCCAGCACGTGCGTCTTCTTCTCGTCTCCGTGCATGATGAACTGCATGCGGCTCGCTTTCGGCATCAGGGTTTGCAAAGCAAGCTTTGTTTCTTCCACATTTTGCAGCATTGACGGCGACGTGGATATACTGGGAGCTAGCAGGGCCAATTGGATCGATCGGTTCTTGACGATGACGTAATCAACTAGGTCCAAAAGCTCCGAGTCATCGAGTAGTCGGAGTGGCACTCAATCATCAGTGCAGCTGCAATTATATTAATTAGGTAAAACAAAAACACTACATAGACATGCCATTATATATCATACAATTTCACATTTGGTCCTCTATCTCTCACTCTTTTAACATATACATATCCAATACAAGGGAAAAAAACAAAAAGGAAAAACCCTTGACAAGGAAGTAACAGAGTAGCTAGTTTGCCACAAAAAAAAGTTAACTACTGATGAAAGAAGAAGAAGAAGAAAAAAATATATGTAGCATGAAGCTCTACTCTCCTAACTAGTACTGTATATGTGATGATAAAGTCAGAACTATAATAATTGAACACGAAAAAAAAATTGAAGAGCACGTTTGGCTTTTCTTGGTCGCCTCCCCTGTATCGTACGTCCTATCATATTACACCGTACCGTACCCCAATTTGAATTTCAATATGTGACTGACCATTTGATTTCATCTGAATGCACGCAAAAATGACGTAAGCAACAACGACAACTCCCGTTGTTCATCACTGCATCCTCCAGATGTCGTCGAGGCTCCAGAGGTTGTCCGACGAGCAGCCGGACAAGATGCCGCCGTCGGAGAAGCCCTGCACCCAGCCGGTGAGGTCGTGGTCGGCGGCCTGCTGCTGGAAGTGGTGGTCGGCGGCGCCGGCGGTGAGGTGCTGCAGCGCGGACACCGTGGACCAGAAGTCGTAGTGGTCGTTCTGCTGCTGCGGCATCGTCGTCGTCGCGGCGCCCCAGTAGTCGTCGTCGGGCGCCGCCGTCAACACGGGCTCCACGGCGGCGGCGTGCGGCCGGGCGCCGTCGTCGTGCGCGGACTCGGACGTGAGGGAGCTGCAGGAGGAGCTGCTGGTGACGGCGGTGCTGGGGGAGCAGCTGCTGCTATTGCTGCTGCTGTCCAGCTGCGTCATCAGCGCGGAGGAGGAGGCCGGTGCCGCCGCCATGCCGCCCATGCAGGGGGCCAACGGTGACGGCTGCTGGTGCTGGGCGGCGGCGCGCTCGGCGAGGCGCGGCATCCAGAGGAAGCGCATGGCGTCCTTGAAGCGCTTGCTGTTGACGTCGCAGTTGAGCTGCTTGGCGTGCTTCTGCACCCGCGTCCGCCAGTAGTTCTTGATCTCGTTGTCCGTCCGACCTGGCAGGTGCGCCGCGATCTTGGACCACCTGCATGCATGCAACCAATATATATGTTAATTATTGTTATTAATGTATTGATCTTGTTTATTAACAATGATGATATATCAAATCAGAACGTGCCTAATATGCTACATAACCATCATGGCTTTTATTTTATTAATGATTACTTTTAGAAACAACTAATTTGGAACATAAGAGAAAAACAAAGGAAAACAGAAGAAGCGTCCAAATTCAAAACTACACCATGGGCGATTGGGCATGCAGTACACCGGCTACACCTTTAAAGTGTCAGCGCACTCAGCAGGCATAGAGAGATCGATGATGATAGCATTTTTACTTTTTTTTTCGAAACGGATATATGATAGCCTTTTTTTTTCGAAACGGATATATGATAGCCTTTTTTCGAAACGGCTACACCTTTTAATCTTGAATTTTTTTTCTCCAAAGCTGATCGATACGACACGTTAATACGTGTACGTACACATACAGTTGCCTTTGCGTGCCGCAGGATACACTGTGTGTCTGTGCGTGCGTGACGCGTCAGGCACGCACACTGTACCTACGGCCGGGCTCGACACGTCCACGTCAACACCCACGTGGCGTAACAGGACCGAAGAGCGGCTACTAGCGTGCGTGCGTGACGTGTCGTAGTACGACGCGCTGCAGCGGCGCGGCGCTGCATGATGCGTCCACACGAGTCTCTCCGTCGCGTCAGCGTCACTTTGCATTGCGCAGTGCGCGTGCGTGGTTGGTTGGCCCGCGCGTTGGTGGTGTTACAAGGCCGATTAATACATAGGGCAACTAGTTATGAATTATGATTAACAAGTACTCGTACTACAATACTAGATTTTAGTTCACAATATTATTATATGGGTGGAATTCTACGTTTGGCGAGAATTTAACTAATTTAATTTATGTCAATTAAATTTGTAACAAAAATATATATTAGCACTTAATAAGACTCTACGTACGTAAGTGATTATGAGAGATGGTAAACTAGAAAGTATATACGCCATTAGGCAGGTGATGGTGGTGGATAGAAGATGATTATAATTATTACCGGTTGCCCCATCGGGAGTGGAGGTCGAGGATGAGGAGCTGCTCGTCGGCGGTGAAGTCGCCGCGCTTCACGTCCGGCCGCAGGTAGTTGAGCCACCGCAGACGGCAGCTCTTCCCCGTCCGCTTCAGCCCTGCATGCATGCATATGTATCATTCTATTATATTGCCTGAGGTATTCAAGAGAGAGATATTGCATAAACCCAAAATTCTTTTCGCAAAATTAAAGTAAAATGGTAAATTTTTTTTCGCAAATGATATATGCAGCTAGAGAATCCCGGACATCCTTTTCTCTCAATTGCTAATAGTACGACCACATGTGAGGACACATGTGCAAGTTGCATACATTTACATATATATTTATTTGATTTGAATTCTGCATATTGCTTATATCACCGCGCGGATGCATATGGGTGGCGGCAATGATTACTTCACTCTATTTGTCTATATCTACATGTATCTATCTATCTATCTATCTATCCATCCATCTCCGGTGGCGTCAGCCGTCAGCTCACCGGAGACGATAGGGACGACGACCAGCATCTGCATCAGCTGCACGCGCCGTGATTTTTATATTCGAAATCCATAGTATTCATATAGTTTATCAAACATGGCACGGGACCGCGGCGGCGACGGCGACGACTAGAGTCCTCCTCCAATAATCGCCAACAAGTTGGCAACTTGCAGGACGACGCAAACAATCCACGAACTTAATCGCGATCCATCATCCGGCCACTACTTCTTTTCTTTTCAAGGCGTCCAAGAACGAGGCAGAAAGGAAGCACACAGGCCAAACACGGATGCATGCGGCGGAAAGAAAGCAGCGATGACGGGAACGGCGATCGGCGGCGACGTACGTACCGGCGGCGCGCGCGAGCGCGTTCCAGCGGCCCTCGCCGTGGTCGGCGATGTAGTTGATGAGCGTGAGGTCCTCGTCCACCGTCCACGGCCCGCGCCGGAGCTCCTCCGCGCCCGCCTGCTGCTGCTGCTGCAGCTCCTCCTGCTCATCATCAGCGTCCCGCTCCTGCTTCGCCATCATCGGCGCCGTGGCGGGCGGCCTCGGCCCCGGCCGGCACGCCGCCACGCCTGGGATCATGCCGGCGGCACTCTGCTGCAGCATCATCTCCATTATTATATACGCCAAGAAAGTACGTACGAGTTGAGTTGTGGAGGAGGAGATCGATCGAAGCAAAAGAGAGAGACGGAGTTGGGGAAGATGGGGAGTGGGACTCGGACGCCTTTTATAGGGTTTCAGCCAGCGGGCCAGTGGGGAAGACTAGAGCTCTAGAAGAGGAGGAGGCAAAACGAAAAAGAAACAGAGGAGGGGAGGAAGAAGACTGGTGGTCAGAGATCAAACTGTTGGGGTGAGGAGTACGTGTGAAATGGGCTGGTGGGGTCACTCTCACTCGCAACCCCATCAGTTTCCAAGTCAAAAAAAAAAACCCGTCAGTCCAGGATCTTCTGTGGTGTGTGGTGGCCTGGATTAGCTGGCAAATCTTGCATGCTAGAGCTGTGCTGGTTAGAATCAAGGCATGCTTATACATGTGTCACTTATAATATACTAATATATACTCTGTGTGGTGCTCTATATGGTTCTCATTAACTTTAATATTAACACTTGGTAAAAAAAACTTTGTGACAGTTGTCGACCGGGGATCGTCGATATATGTAAATTAAAGTCGAGAGAAATTAAAATGACTTTCTAATTCGTTGGATTTTTTAAATCAAGGATAACGGTTGCGCATGTACAAGAATTACATGAGACAATGAGAACTGACCGTAGCTCTGCTTGGTTGGGTAACACGTGGTGTACCTGTCCACCTAAGTGGTTTCGTCAATCTCAAGATCTCGCCGCTTAGTCTCAATCTCTCAAAGGCACACGTTCATAGAGTTCAATGTCTCAGAGATGCTCATAGGGATAGTGGGTGTACGCATTCATAAAGGTGAGTGTGTGTCACTACTACAATATTTTTTCCGAAGGCGGGCAAAATGCATTTACCGAGGCGGTTTTTGTAACCGCATCGGATCAAAGGTCACTGTAAATGGGACCTTTTCCGAGGCGGTTGCCGCCCGCCTCGGTTAATAGAATAAAAAAACAAAAAAGCCAAAACCCATGGACAAGCCCAGCAAGCCCATCGACGGGTCCGGCGTCCTGGCTAGCGGATCCGGGCTCCCTGCCGCCGGATCCGTGCTCTCCGCGCCGTGCCGTGCCAGATCTAGAGGGAGGGGTGCCGCCACTAGAGGGGCCCGCGAGGCCATGCCGGAGGAAGAGGAGGTGGCCACACACGGGTACGCCATCGGAGGAGAGGGCCGTCGCCGGAGGAGAGGGCCGCGCGTCGGGAGGCGCGCCGCCACCCGTGGTGAGGAGGCGCGCCGTTCGTGGGGAAGAAGGGGAAGTCCACCGCCACGACCTCGCTGCCTCCACCTCGTTGCCAGTGATGAAGAAGGGGGAGGTCGCTGCCACCACCTCGTTGTTGGTAATGAAGAAGGGGGAGGTTGCCGCCCGCCGCCGAATCCACTGCTAGGCGCCTGGGCCTGATTTACTGAGCTAGTGTTGTATTTTACACAGGGTTTTGAAAGACAGTATGTTTTGCATGTACTAGTGTACAGGGTCTTGCTTATGTCTTTGTCAATAGATATTAAATATAGTAGGGCTGAAACAGCAATATATTTGTACCCAGTATTCAATAGGGTATAAATCATAGTGTTGAGGGAATGATTAGCTACCGTATTTTTACAACATTTCAAGTCCCGTTACCCTGAGTTTGCCCTGCTATCTGTGTCAAAGCAATTTTTTTTGCATTGCCCCGCTGCCTGTGTGTTATAATGAATGATAAATAAAGTGAGCAACCTATAGAGAGCATCTTGCATACTTGCATCTGGTGATATTCTCAGTTGGGAAATTTAATTTAGGAAAGGGTATGAGTATGTTTCTTATTGCAATCTGTATGTAGTGTTTTTGCCTACAATAACTATATGTATTATTTGTTTAGCTAACCTGTTTCCTTAATATTGTAGGGCAAGGCTCCTTTTGGTGATGATGCATTTTAGCAAGTTGTCTTCTAGCAATGTTAGTCTGTGAACAGGTGGATGCATGGTCTTTTGAATTGAACTGATGCATGATCTTCATCCTGTACAGTTATGTGAACTGATGTAAGGTCTCATGCATGCTTGTGGTGTGCCAAACTTCATATGTAACCAATAGCTATGTTGGTCATTTAGATGTAACTGTGATGATGGGGCCTCGACCTATTATATGTGATGGCATATTTGTATCTGTGGTGATATGTGACGACCTAAAGGGTGTGAATTCAAATTTGAATGTGCTGTGAATTTGGTGTTGATTTGAATTTAATTTGGTGCAATTTATGACATGGCAACAGCTGACATGGCAATAGATCCATGACGATTCAATTCATCACTATAGCATCTTCCTATTGTTGCTGACCAGTTCATCCGTGACGATCCAAAAAATCAATCCGTGACAATCCATTTTGGCGCAACAAATCTATGACGCGGGATACATGACATTTTTCTCAATCGTCATCGTGAGTTAACTGTGACGTATTTTCGCTTGTCTATGACGAAAGTAAACCGTCATGTATAAGGGAAATTCTTGTAGGCGCCTCGGTTAATGATTTACTGAGGCGGTTGCGTTACAAACAACTGTCTCGGTTAATATCTATTAAACGAGGCGGACATTTTAAGTTGCTCGCCTCGGTTAATCGATTTAGCGGGACGGTTGTTTGTAACCGCCTTAGTTAATAAGGAATGACTGCCTCGGTTAATCCTCAGCATTAACCGAGGCGGTTTGAATTGCCGCCCGCCTCTGAGGCCCAATTCCAAATGTCTCGTAAAAGATTTTTTTTTGTAGTAGTGTGTATACATGAGTGTAACAAAAGAAAAAGTTTACATGAAATAATAAATGGACTCTTTTCTGGCTCACATGCAAATCAATCAAGTCTGATGACCCATGCATGTTTCTGCACACGTTTCTTAGTTTGCGGTTTGCACAACTAGCTCAAACTGCCATGCACACATGTTGTGTTCTGCATGCTTATAGCCTCCTCATGCACCATGTTGTTGGTTTAAGTCCAGAATGGTTTCAATTTAGTGGGCATGTCAAAGGGAGCATGCATCTGACTTATGTATCTGTACAAAACGGTTTGGAACGAAATTCATAGCACAGCAGCATGTACAGAGAGGGAACGAAGAAGATTAGGGATGGCCGGGGATTAATTATCTACATGCCCATGTGAGCAGCAAAAGGACCACAGCACCCAAAATTCCTCCTAATCCCCTTCGTTTTCCAGACTCGTCTCATCTCTTTTTTTTAATTTCATTTCAATTTATTATTTCGCGAGAGCAGGGCTGCATTTTTTTCCCTTTTATAATAATTAATTATTTTCACCTCTAGTAGGTCCCACTGCAAAGATAAAACTGACATGGAAAACTGATGAGGTAGCTACACTGATTAGGGCCACGAGATGATGCGTATCCTCTTTACGTTCTTCAGATCATCGCGTCTAACCCTGTTCTAGCAATAGATACGCTCCTCAGCTCCAATGTGGAAAAAAGCTTGACCAGTAATTGGTACCTGAAAAAAGCTTTGACCGAGAAGAGCCGAACACTCCACGAACCACAGGATTAATCCTCCGACGCTGTAGATCGAGACAAACCCCCAAAAAAATAGGAGACCACACAAAAGTAGTAGGCTCCATTAATTTCAACAACCAACTGATGATGTGGTTCTAGATTCGGAGTCGTCCGCGGCCATCACCTTCCGAGCTATGATCTATGGTCGATAATTTTCAATACGAAGAACCTTATCTTCTGATTAACAACGAACACCCCATGCATGCATCCCCCTTGGCCTATTGGTGTGCCCATCATCCATCCAGTGCTGCCCTTCCATTCAATTCCATGCATGCTCAGGCCAGTCTCAATAGAATTTCATCAGAGTTTTATGAGCATTAAATATGCTGATGTGACACCGTATTAATGAAGTGAGAGATGATAAGAGTTTCATAAGAATAGAGAGAGTTTTATGGGGATGAAACTCTTCTGCACTGTTTCCAAAATATGGATGTATTTAAAACTGGGTCATGAAACCTCCATTGAGACTGGTCTCCAATCACCCATCACTACCCAACACTACTCACACTCTCTCACGCACGCATAGACAGCTTCCTAGTGATGGCAATGGCTTTATTTGCCTGTTGTGAGCTAGCTTAGCTAGCACCCGCCCATGTGAACACAACGTGAGTTGTTGACACTTTGAGAGTGCGTCACTCCCACACGCCACGTTTGAGAATGAATTGTGACACGCCCTTGGAAGTTGTGGCGGTAGCTGCCATGGGTGAAAGGGCGTCTCGTGGCTCCATGTTTTGCGGAGGACTTGTTGTCATCCATCAGCTGCCTGCACAAAGAGGTCAGCACCATGCATGCATGATGGAGGTCGCTAGCAAAAAGCTGAGCGTGCAAGGTTGTGGAAAGGCCGGGGGTAGACGAAGATGAAGATGATGACGATGGCACGGCACTTATTTTAGCTGGGTTGTTGATTAGTGGATGATGGTGTGTACTTGGTGATCGGTTTGCCGAGATGACGATGCATCTGCTGGCGGCGGCAGCAACAACAGTGACAGCCATCACCATGGATATGGCTAGCTGCTTGGGGGCAATGGAAATTGACGTAGCAACTAGCAGCAGCCGCACCACCGGGCTCAGATCGCTGGTGTATCTCTTAGTGCCGTGTGACGACAAGTGGAATGAATATTTACAGAGATCGTGCAGGAATTTTAAACAAAAAAATCTTTTTAGTCATCCCGAGCTTGAAAGAAAAAAAGTTATAATATATTCTTTTTCTTATGAATGAGTGCATGTTTCGAAGTTCGAACTCGACGATTTTACAGGAATTGTGAAAAAAATTCAGAGGAATTTTACAGAGGTTGCTCTGTTTTTCCTTTCCCGTCTGATGAGTCCTCTGTCTCCTTCTTTCCCCCGGCCGAGAACACAGCAACCGTGCAGGAAGGATATACCGAAACTCCTCTTGCTCTACGCTGAAGCAACATTTGCAAATATTTTTTTTCGTTCGCGAAATGAAGTAAAGCAGCTACCTGCAAAAATCCTAAACCACTAGATTAAACCTGCTTCTTTTTTTTCGCTCTCTTTTACTTGTGTTTCAGCGACAGAGCAAGTGTGGGGGTGGCTCCTGAAGTCTCTCGGTACGTGGCGACGAACCCGAAAGACTGGTCGTACTACAAGATTTGAGAAACAGACAGGTTGACGTATTTTATACAGCTTGTACACACTTGCACGCCATTCAAATTCAAAATCCGGATCCTACGCGCAGAGAAAGGTCACCTCCCGGGACAGGTACATATATACGTATGTATGACCAGTATGGCGAGCCGAGACAGCGACGCCGTGTATCAATGTCACGCCGGGCCGTAATTCCAGGTTCACCCTGAACTTTCTACTCTCACTGCAATCCTAAAACCCCATCAAAATGAAATTGTGTATGTATTCTGATCGAAGCATATATAAAATCCAGAAGAAAGAATCCTCAATGCAAATGCTAGCGTCAGTCAGTCAGTCAGTCAGTCAATGCGAGTTCGTTTGGAAGAAGGTACTCTCTCCACCGGTTCGCACTGGATGGAGGTGTCCTCTGCCCTCGTGCGCCGGCAACAACCGTGGCCGGCCAGGCGGGCTTCCACGGCGGCGCCATTGTCGTGCACGCTCCGGCGGTCCGGTCTTCCGTTGACGGTTTACCGGTAGGAAAACATGCCGAAATGCGTGCGGGAATGACCGGTGTTTCAGACGGTTACGCACGTACAACGCACCAGGACGAACGGTAACAGTGTATTGTTTGTTTCGTTTCAGACAGGGACCAATTCGTTATGCAAAAGGACGAACAATGATACAGTGGTTCTTTTCAGACAGGGATGACCTAGATGAACAGTAATGTCGCATTTTTCAGGCAGGGAACGAACAGTTACAAGCATTTCTCATGTGCCCCGACTACGTACGTTTGTTGTGTGTATTTCCATCGTTAACCACGAAAACGATCGAATGTTCAACGAAATAGAACTCCCTCCGTCCGTCCCAGAAAACTTGATGCATTCCTTTTAGGTAATGGCCACTTGATAACAATATCATTTCCCTTTCACTTGAGTTCGAACAAAATTCTGACGGAAAACGCAGCGAGTCTCAGGGCGACATTAAGGCTTCTCCACCGGCTCCCGAAGCCGTTTAGAGCCGTTTTATACCACATAGAGTAAAACTAAATGACTTCACCTGCAGCGGCGGAGCTAGAATTTTTTTTAGAGCCTAGGCGAGAGGCAACATAATAGTAAGGATTTGTTTGGCAAGTTTTTGGGTCCTCTAAAATAGCTTTGGCTCTGGTCCTCATGTGGAATGTTTTTTTTGGAACTAAGCTCTTTTGGAAAACGTTCGGTAAAAATAACTCAAGTGATAATTTTATAATAATTTGTATTATGTTTGTGAGGAGGAGCCAAGAAAACCACATTTCTACGGCTCCGACTCCTCTATAGTAAAAAAAAAGCTCTTGCTCCTCCAGGCTCTTGGGTAGTGTAGTGAGTTTTTGGCTAGTGTAGTGGGTCTTGACGTCTACCACTGTTATATACTATTTGGATGAGATTCTAAAATCTGGATTTTGGTGTTTCTTGGATTCTATGTCTTCATGTTAGAAATCTTCAAGAAAATTTTAGGTTGTTTGGATGGAAATCTTGGATTTTAAAAATTTTCTATTCAAATTCTTAAAATCCCTGTGGATGATCCAAACGCTATCTAAGGGCTTATATTGCTCTTGTTCATATTGTTTAATGTCTTTTTCTAGATTAAATTGCTATTAAAATTGCCTAATATTCTAACAATCTAAAAATGTGATGGGCAATTTTCGATAGTTGGCTTTGCGAGTATGCTGAAACCGAATGTCTTTGAGGGCACTCATTACAAGAGATGGCGGCAGAGGTGTATTCATTGGTTCACTTCTATACACTGCTATTTTGTTGCTAAACCTAGGGCTATTAGGCCGCATACTCCTGATAAGGAGCGTGCGTTTAAACATACTGACAATACGTTCAAGGCAGCAATTCTGAGCGTGCTAGGAGACTCCACAATTGATGCAAATGTGCCGCTACAGACCGGTAAAGAGATGTGGGATGCACTTGAGGCCATATATGCGGTTTTTGATGCTGGTAGTGAGTTGTATGTCATGGAGCAGTTTCATGGCTACAGGATGGTTGATGACCGTTCTATAGTAGAACAAGCTCATGTCGAAATTTTTGGTTATGTATTGCCAGATAAGTTTATGGCAGGCTGTATCATTGCTAAGCTGCCACAAGCTTGGACAAATTTTGCTACTTCTCTAAAACATAAGAGACAGAAATTGGCATTGCCGAGCTCATTGGCTCTTTGGATGTTGAAGAGAAGGTGAGAGCAAAGGACGTCCGTGGCAAGAAAACTGTTGAAGGAAGTTCTAGTGCCCATGTGGCGCAAAAAATCCTCAGCACTCCCATAAGAAAGAAATTCCAATAACAACTCAAGCAAAAGAACATTACACCTTTTAAGAAGAAGAAGAATAAGAAAAATGATAATTGTTTCACTTGTAGCAAGCCTGGGCATGCGAAGGATTGCCCGGGTGGCAAGTGGAAGCCCAAAAAAATGGAAACATGGTTGAGGCTGATGGAGGAATATCGGGGTATGATAATTTATTATGTACGGTTCTTTTATTTATTCATTCACCTGATTGATGGGTTGATACAGGAGCCAATATTCACGTGTGTCCTGATATTTCTTTGTTTTGTTCTTATCAGGTCGGCCAGACTTCTTCCTTATTGATGGGGGAACGGAGCACGTGCAGCTGTACGTGGTGTTGATATGGTCGATCTGAAGTTTAAAAACCGTGCAACTAAAGAACGTGCAACATGTCTCCTTAATAAGGAAGAATTTGATTAGTGGTTCTATGTATGTCGTGATGGTTATAAACTTCTGTTTGAGTCAAATAAGTGTGTACTTTCTAAGTATAGAACTTTTGTTGGCAAATGCTATGAGAGCGGAGGCTTGTTCCACTTGTCTTTAACCGATGCATGTGTTAATTCTATGAACCATGCAAGCCAGGATGATGAGACAAATATTTGGCATTCGCGCTTATGCCATATTAATTTTGGTTGTATGGCTCGCTTAGCTGGTTTAAATTTAATTCCAAAACTTGATTTGGTCAAAAATTCTAAATACCATGTATGCGTTGAATTGAAACAACATCGCAAGCCTCACAGGTTGCTGCGGCGAGAAACCTAGCACCATTAGAACTAATTTATTTCGATCTGTGCGAAATGAATGGTGAATTGACCAAAGGTGGAAAAAAGTATTCCATGACGTTTATAGATGATTATACTAGATTTTGCCATGTGTATTTACTAAAATCAAAAGATGAAGCACTGAATTATTTTAAGATCAATAAAGCTGAAGTATAAAACCAACTTAAGAAGAAAATTAAACGGTTGCGCTCTGATCGCGGGGGATAATATTTCTTAAATGAATTTTCTGAGTTTTGTGCTGAGCATGACACTACTCATGAGAGGACACTGCCATATTCGCCACAGTCTAATGGTATTATGGAAAAAAAGAACCGTACTCTAACTGAGTTGGTTAACGCCAAGTTAGAGACAGCGGGACTATCTAAGGAATGGTTGGGTGATGCGATATTGACAGCTTGCCATATCCTAAATAGGATGCCTACTAAAAACAAAGAAATTACACCATTTGAGGAACGAGAGAAGAAGAGATTAAATCTCTTTTACCTGTGAACATGGGGTTGTTTGGCAGAGGTAAATGTGACAATCAACAAGAAGCGAAAGCTTGGCCCAAAAACCGTTGATTGTGTTTTTCTTGGTTATGCTATTTACAGTGTGGGTTATAAATTTTTAAAAATAAATTCGAAAGTACTTGATATGATTGAATGTACAATTATGGAATCAAGAGACACTACATTTTTGACACTATATTTTTTAAGAGTGAGTTTCCTATGAAAAATACAGTAAGCACTTCTAGTCATGAATCTATTCTTTCTGAGATGCATGAACCAGTAATTTTAGATGATGTTGAAACCCATATGGAAAATCCAGAGGAAGATAATAATATAGTCACTTGAAAGAGTAAGAGATGAAGGGTCGTCAAATCCTTTGGTGATGACTATCTTATATACCTTGTGGACGACACTCCTAAAACCATAGAAAAGGCATATTCATCTCTAGATGCTGACTTATGGAAGAAGCAGTTTAGAGTGAGATGGAATCTATTATGTCTAATGGAACGTGGGAGGTGGTTGATCATCCTACGGGTGCAAACCTGTGGGATGTAAATGGGTGTTCAAGAAAAAGCTTAGGCCTGATGTTACTATTGAGAAGTACAAGGCGAGACTTGTGGCAAAGAGCTATACACAAAAAGAAGGTGAAGATTATTTTGATACTTATTCACCAGTTGCCCGTCTAACGATTATAAGGATGCTACTTTCCATGGCTGCATCATATGGTCTTCTCGTTCATCAGATAGATGTTAAGATAACTTTCTTGAATAGAGAGCTTGAGTAAGAAATCTATATAGATCAACCGGATGGATTTGTAGCGAATGGTCAAGAGGACAAGGTTTGTAAGTTATTAAAATCTTTATATGGCCTAAAGCAAGCACCTAAACAGTGCACGAGAAGTTCGATAGAACTTTAACATCACCTGGCTTTGTTGTGAACGAAGCTAATAAATGTATTTATTATCGGTATGTTGGAGGAGAAGGTGTGATTTTGTGCTTATATGTAGATGATATTTTAATCTTTGGAAGTAACATTAATATGATCAAGGAAGTGAAAGATTTTTTTGTCAAGTAATTTGAGATGAAAGACGGGTGCGGCTGATGTTATTCTTAACATAAAGCTACAGAGAGAAGGAAATGGTGTGGTAACACTTGTGCAATCCCACTATGTGGAAAATGTGATGAGTCATTTTGGATATAGTGATTACACACCTACTCCAACTCCTTATGACCCAATTGTGCGATTAAGGAAGAATCACAGAATAGCACGGGATCAATTGAGATATTAGCAAATTATTGGCTTACTTATGTATTTAGCTAGTGCAACGAGGCCTGATATCTCATTTGATATGAACAAACTCAGCCGGTTTATCTCAAATCTGGGAGATGATCACTGGCGTGCTCTTGAGAGAGTGTTGCGCTATCTAAAAGGGACTATGAGCTACGTCATACACTATACTGGGTATCCGAGGGTACTGGAAGGGTATAGCGATTCTAATTGGATATCTAATACTGATGAGTTGAAAGCCACAAGTGGATATGTGTTCTCACTTGGAAGTGGCGCTTTCCTGGAACTCTTGCAAGTAGACCATCATTACGAGGTCAACAATGAAAGCAGAATTAGCAGCATTAGATACCGCCACGGTTGAAGTTGAATGGCTTCGTGAACTCCTTATGGATTTGCCGATGGTTGAAAAACCTATCCCTACAATTTCTATGAACTGTGACAATCAAATGGTGATAGTCAAGGTGAACAGTTTTTAGGATAACATGAAGACAATTAGGTATATGAAGCGACGATTGAAATCTAGCAGAAAACTGAAAAACTCCGGAGTAATAACATTGTACTATGTCCATACATCTAAGAATCTAGCAGATCAGTTTACTAAGGGTCTGTTACGTAATGTGGTAGAAGGTGCATCGAGAGAGTTGGGCCTGAGACCCACTTGAGGTCATTCCATAGTGGTAACCTGTCCTATGTGATAGAAGATCCCATGAAATAGGATGATGAAACAAGCTAGTGGTTGACTGATGGAGAGATCCCTTATTTTAAGAACCAAATCATTTGAGATGCACTGTTTCTCTAATGCTGTACGGTAGGATGGTTAATTTCTTAATGTAATCTGAGTGACTTACTTAAGCAGGGATGTTGTCCTACAGAACATCCTAGAAGGAACACACCTATATGAGTTCGATTACTAGTCACAGTCTATGAGATGTGGGTAATCTTTAGATACTCATGGAAGGCCTCGAAGTGTGACTTATATGCTTCAACCAGAGGGATGCTTGTAGCAGCCTAGTACCTGAAAATAACTTGGGTGAAACTCACTTCACATAAAATTGTCAATTCAAGACATAATCCATTGTTCAGTTGTGACTGAGTGTAACATCTGTTCTAGACGGATATTCAACTTAATAGTTTTCGTTGAAACTCTGGTATATCAAAGAACAGTGGATTTAAGATTATTTAACATGTATCCTAGGTGGTATTGTTAGATTTAATGTGGGCCAACCCATATATTATCTAATTAAATCAAATAAATTCTAGGGCCCATATTAAATAATATGCACAATATTGTTTAGTTCCATACGGGATATTGACCGGATGTTGACTCAACTTATATGTGCCGGTTGTGTCGGCCTACATTGAGAAAGTTGAGAAGAGGCGTGACCGTATCGTTTTGTGATCGACGCGGGCCCTAGTGAGGAAAATAATGAGGAGAGTTATAGGAGTTTTCCGTTCCGTAGCTTGTGTCGATCTCCTCCTCCCATGGTGTCTCCTCCCTCCTGCGGCTAGTCTATGAGCTCATTTACTTGGCTTTGAGATAAAAGCAAAGCTCGTCTCCTCATTCTTCTCTCTTGGTCCAACACGCAAACACATCCACTGCTTTCGCTGCGGCCAAGTTTCTCGTCCCGGTTCCCTGCGCGCATAGGAATTGGGAGAGTAGGCCTCCAGAACGCCTGCCGTCTTCGAGTTCGCCTACTCGGGTAAAAGGTGGCAATCACGTTTTTAAGAAGTGTCGCTGGTAGCACAACTACTCGCTTCATCCTCTAATTCCTGGAGGATCGCTGGTGATCGGCACAACTTCTCATCTGCACTGCATCAAGCAAGACGATTACCTCGACAGACACTGTGTCTTCGAGAGCATCCTGCTCTGCGTCTTCCGTTGACGGTTTACTGGTAGGAAAACATTTAGCTTAGGGTGTGTTTAGATGGGTGTAAAGTGGGTGTAAAGTTCCTGTAGCACTTTTCATTGTTATTTAGTAAAATTTATCCAATCATGGACTAACTAGGCTCAAAAGATTCGTCTCGACATTTACAGACAAACTGTGCAATTAGTTATTTTTTTACCTACATTTAATGCTCCATGCATACGTCTAAAGATTTGATGTGACAGGGAATCTTGTAAAATTTTTGGAATTTTGAAGAATCTATACACTGCCTTAGTGATCCCTGCAGCAAGACAAAATGCGTGCGGGAATGACCGGTGTTTCAGACGGTTACGCACGTACAGCGCACCAGGACGAACGGTAGCAGTATATTGTTTGTTTCGTTTCAGACAGGGACCGATTAGTTATGCAAAGGACGACGAACAATGATACCGTGGTTCTTTCAAACAGGGACGACCAACAATAGATGAACAGTTATGTCGTATTTTTCAGGCAGGGAACGAACTGTTACAAGCATTTCTCATGTGCCCCTGAGTACATTCCTTGTGTTTCCATCGTTAACCACAAAAGCGAGAGAATGTTCAACGAAATAGCACTCCCTCCTTCATCCTAGACAACTTGATGCATTCCTTTTAGGTAATGGCCACTCAATAATTTGGTTTCCCTTTCACTTGAGTTCTTTTTTTTTTTGTGAAAAACCCTTTCACTTGAGTTCGAACAAAATTCTGACGGAAAATGCAGCAAGTCTCAGAGCGACATTAAGGCTTCTCCACCGGCTCTCGAAGCCATTTAGAGCCGTTTTGTGCCACACAAAGTAAAACTAAATGGCTTCACCTGCAGCGGCGGAGCCAGGATTTTTTTAGAGCCTGGGCGAGAGGCAACATAATAGTAAGGATTTGTTTTGCAAGTTTTCGGGTCCTCTAAAATAGCTTTGGCTCCGGTCCTCATGTGGAATTTTTTTTGGAACTAAGCTCTTTTGGAACACGTTTGGTAAAAACAACTCAAGTGATAATTTTATAATAATTTGTATTATGTTTGTGAGGAGGAGCCAAGAAAGCCACATTTCTACGGCTCCGACTCTAGTAAAAAAAGCTCTTGCTCCTCCGGGCTCCTGGGTAGTGTAGTGAGTTTCTGGCTAGTGTAGTGGGTCTTGACGTCTACCACTATTATATCTTATATTTGGACAAGATTCTAAAATCCGGATTCTGTGTTTCTTGGATTCTATGTCTACATGTTAGAAATTCTATAGAGAATTTTAGGTTGTTTGGATGGAATTCTTGGATTTAAAGATTTTTTTATTCAGATTCTTAAAATCCCTATGGACGATCCAAAAGCTATCTAAGGGCTATATATATATATATATATATATATATATATATATATATATATATATATATATATATATATATATATATATATATATATATATATATATATATATATATATCATTTCAATGCAAGTTAGCCTGCATCGCCAACGCCTTCAATGACGCGCAGCAGGTGTGCCCTTGCATGATGGACGTCACCGTCTACTACGACCCCTGCTACGTCCTCTTCTTTGTTGTGAACTAGCCTTTTTTTTTTTGACTTAGATGTGCTGGCACGTGTTCACAGCCAGGTGAGCCTGGGGCCTTAGCTCCGCCCCTGTTCACCTATGAAGCCTCTTAAAACCTACTGAGACAAAGAATAGGTAGAAGGTGAAGCAAAAAAAAAAGTGACTTCATCTCGACTTGGTGTGCCCAGCAAGATCAGAACCTGTTTTGCCACCGCGGATGAGAAAGCACACAGAGAAGAAAAGTCCGCGCGTCCGCCGGGGCATGCTGACACCGGAGCAGCACGGAGGTGAAGGAAGTGGAGGTTTGCGATGAAGAAGGCACAACAACGAAACAGGCTGGGCACGGACGGGTGAAGAAGAGATAAGGATAGCAAAAAAGGAAGGGTAGGTTTTGTCCACTATGATGACCTTTTTTTTGTTAAATGGATCATCAAAATGGCTCTAACTCTACCGGTAGAGCTGTTCATGGAGCTTTAAAAAAACGGAATCACTGGTGAGGGGAGGCCGTGCGAAATGGGACCTGCTAACATCGCCTCCTTCTCGCTTTGGCGACCCTGGAGTCGCGAATGGAAGCCTCCAAAGTCCACACAAGTGGCCAAGTACCGACCACCTCAGATGGCTCGCTGGCTCATCGTGGGTCCTGCTTGCTCGCAAGCAGCTGCAGACTTTGCAGTCTCCTCCCTCCGTGGCGTGCTCTGCGATCCATCACTCACTCATATCCGTCTGCTCTGCTGCCTCCGGAACGCTAGCATGTCAACTCTTTTCGGGAACTGGTAGGTAACAAAACACAGCTCCAACTTTGACGAAATTCAGTCAGTCACAGCAGCTGTGTTGAAAAAAAAACACACCAGACTGCTGATCGACCACATAGTATCCATTCAGTGTTCCGTTATGGACGACAGCTGTGCTGAAAACTACATCTCGCATCGCGCAAGGAACAAACAAATTCGTTGTGTTTTTCTATACCTATGGGTTCACAAGTTCGTGACCTACAGAGGAAGAAGCTGAAGAAACTAAGCACAGAATTTGACTAACCCAACACCTATGCAACGCAATCCGTCCGCTTGTCACGGCCGGCCGGCCGCCGCCGCCGCCGGGGCGGCGGCATGCACACAACTTCGGCGCTGATCTGGAATGGAAACCGTGGTTAGCTTATTAGAAGCTGACAAAGTCATTAGGTGGAGCTGAAAGGGACGGCAACGGCAAGTCGGCAACGGCAACGGCAACAGTTGTGGGTTTAGCAGTTTCCCGGTGTGACGATTTCTACACGCATTTGGCATGCGTGTGTTGGCAGATGAAATCTGGTCAAATTCAGAGGGAAGAATGCTCGTTGGCTTGACGGTCACGCAGGGCACGATTCACGGACCGACAGCTGGGCTGTATGTACTTGTGCGTAGGGGACATAGCTTTGAATGAAAATTCCTCAGGATTCAGGAATTTGATGCCACCACATTGTAGTATGGATGGAATATTTTTGCTTGAGTGGCAGAAAATGTCAGTTTGTATGCACACCACATGAGGATGGAGGATGGAAATATGCGCATCTCATTGTGTACATGCCTTTTTTTTAGTAATGGTGTATATGCCTTTGAAGTTTGAGTGCAAGTGCAGTGTGCAGAGTGGGAACATGGAAAAGCTACCATGGAGGCAGCAGGGAAATGCAGACGGCTCTTGTTCTTAGCCCTTGTTTAGATTGAAGATTTTTTCAACCTGATGAATAGTACCACTTTCGTCTTATTTGACAAATATTGTCCATTCGTAGACCAACTAGGCTCAAAAGATTCATCTCGTGATTTTGAACTAAACTGTGTAATTAGATATATTTTTTTTACCTACGTTTAGTACTCCATGCAAGCGGCTAAAAATTGATGTGATGAAGAGAGAGCGGAAAAAACTTGGAATTTTGAGGTGATCTAAACATGGGTTTAATTCAAGATCACTTTTTTTTTCAGTCATCTTTAGTTTGATCCCTTTTGACAGTTTGACTCTGTTTGAGGAGGTATCGATGATGCTTAGAAAGACGTGACAGACACGACAGAGCACGAAATGGGAGGGAAAAAGCATGCATGTCGCTGCAGCATTAGCATTCTAGGGTGCGTTGACTTTGCGAAAAGTAGCTGAAAAGTTACTGTAGCATCTTTCGTTGTTATTTAGTAAAATTTGTCCAATTATGGACTAATTAGGCTCAAAAGATTCGTCCCGACATTTACAGACAAACTATGCAATTAGTTATCTTTTTTACCTACATTTAATGCTCCATGCATGCGTCGAAAGATTTGATGTGATGGATGGAAGAGGAAATATTTTGGGTTAGAATGGGAAAGTGAACAAGGCCCTAGATGAATCATCGTGCTGTCAGAAAGCAGATCATCACTTCAGAATTTCATGTACTACTCGTAGAACGGATTGGGCCGGTTCAGTTCCAAAAAATTTGGCAAAAGCGATTTTTGTTGTTATTTGGTAATTAGTGTTCAATCATGGTCTAATTAGGCTTAAAAGATTCGTCTCGTCCATTTCGTCTAAACTGTGTAATTAGTTTTATTTTTTATCTATATTTAATGCTTCATGCATATATCTAAAGATTCCATGTGACGAAGAATCTTGAAAAATTCTGCAAAAATTTTTAGAACTCAACAAGGCTTTAGTTTACTCTCTGTTTAGTAGTACACTACTAGTGGTAGTCCACTTTCTAGAAGCTCTGTTTCTTTGACTAGCTTCCCTGCATGACTTGAACTAGGTAGGTACGCGCGCTGTCGCCGCGCGCGCGCAGGAAACGGCGAGGGGCTCACAGCAGCCACGCACAGCGACCGGACGCGTGGACGCGGTGGCTGAGCAGCAGCGTGTCAACAGTGCGCGTAGTAAATGGGCAGGCGCGGCGCTGAAGCTCGTGCACAGGAACAGACGTTGTCTGCGGTGCTACAGGTGCGGCTGTAGCGATGTGGGGCACGTGGAGAGGGCCGTCGCTGGCTGAGGGGAAAAAGACACGAGCTGCAACGGCTCGATGGAATGCCAGCTCAATGGGAGGGCACGCGTCGATGGCCAAAAGCAGGTGCTGTCGATGAACGCGGATTTTTTCCCCGATTAGGATGCAGATATTCCAAAATGCCGCCTCAGAAAATCAGGACATGTTCTTATATTTGTTCCTAGAGCACATTGTAGCTGTCCTGATATAGCCCTGATGTTTCCTTATCAGACAAATTTAAAACTTCTCAGTTTCTGGTGTTAAGTTAGTTATTACTTCATTTTTCTTTAGTTGCTGTCTTAGATCAACTCTCTTAATTTTCTGACTTTTCTCCATTGAATGAATCAATCGACTTCTGGTTAATGCACAATATGACCAGGATGGAGTTGGTGTATGGCAATAATTAGTGAAAGCTACTGGAATACTGGATATCCACCAGAAGCATACTTTAAGTAGTTAATCATGTGACTGACTATACTTAGTTTGTGATTGGCATTATTTGTCACACATTAATTATTCAGACGCCCCTGACCAATTATTGGTACCTGACCATAGTGTATCAGCCATCTAGTGCTCATTGCTTCATGACAAAACACTCCTGACTAGTGACCACTGAGCAGCATTCAGGCTTTGGTTACCCTGTCAGTGCCACACAGAACACAAGGATCAGAAGTTCAGAACTCTGACGAAAATAAAATCTATTCTCAAATAAAGTGTATCAGTATTAGTCACGCAAATCATGCTTCTGATTAAGATAACCCCTTATACTAAACAAAGCATAAAGTTGCATGCATGCCATGGATAAGGCTATGTATGTAATCTTGATTCCTGCACAGGCTACTCTACTCCAGCTAAGGCAGGCACCTACCAAACTGCACTGCCAAGAAAACTTTCTGCACCCAAAGTGGGGAACTAGTGGGAGGAAAGGGGACACCCAGGGGAAGTGCCATGCATCTATTCAACAAAGTAGGCCCTCATGTTCATCACCACTGCTTATGACCAAAGCTCGTGCTTAAGAGGAAACAAGACTTTTGAAGTTAAAGGATGGCTCAAAGTGATTAAAGCTGTAAATTGAAAACAACCACTGGTTATGTGAGATTCCTTTACCTTTGCTTCCTTGAGGAAAACACTTGGTGGCATGCATGCCTTTTGTACGATCACAATGTGAAATCAAAGGTGGAAAGCTGTGGAGAATTGCAGGTGCATGCAGGGAGAAGTTATTCCTTCGAGACAGTGAGAAAGCAGGAGACAGAGACACAAAAGCAATTCTCTCAGGTCAAATGACCAATCAAAACTGGCCTCTTCTTCTTCTAGTTGTATGATTTTAGATGCTGGTATCTTGAATTTTCTTGGACAGCTATATTTTGTTGACTCGTTTACTTTAGCCACTGGCCAGTCATTAAGTTACAAAGTAGTCCTCAGCTTAGTGTGCAGAGATATGACTCTAGTGGTGCAGTAAAACTGAAACGACAGTTTACAGGCAGGAATTCTTTTGGACATCATCTAGACCTGATGGCTGATGGGATCATTCCAAAAACAATAAAAAATATTTTTAATCTTTCAAAAGAATTCTAGACTAGATGGGTTAAAAGGTGCACCCCTGAATAGAACGCACCAATTGCAAGAAAGCGATGACCACAGTAATTGTCAGAAACTTTCCAGGGCACCAACACATCTGAGGGTGGACATGAGCAGTACTCGGCCAATGATCATACTCCCAACTTGCCATCAAGTGCCTGATATACTGAATTACTGACAGTCATGATCTCATCTGCTGTGTGCTTTGGTGGTTGTGCTAATCAGAAACCTTTTTGCCTGTGTCACCAGCAGCTGCGATTCAGCAGGCGCTGCGTGGTGCTACTGCAATGATGGTCTATTTCTCAGGTTGTTTGTTGGGTGGTGTGCATTGTGATGTGATTGTTCCACTGTGTGCAATGATGATCCGTGTCCAGATAGATTCTCGACGTGTCGATCTCACATGTGTTGCTGTTTGCCACCCCTTTTCCTCCCCATGATTTCGGAGCGAGCAGATGATAACACTTACATTGCAGATGCTTTATGTCATTCTCATTTTATCTTTAATGGTACTAATTAGAGGCTTACGTTAATTCTCACAAGCCACTCTAGAAAAAAATAAACTTTAGAAATTCTCACAATAACCAGAGACATCTAACTTTTAATTTAATAGAGTCTAATTATCATCATCAATAATAAACCATTGTATTTATTCTATTTTATAAAAATTATCTACATCAGTCATTTTGAAAAATACATAAAGTAACCCTTTAATCGCGTATTTAAATAATCACCTCTGCCTCTACAGAAGATAATTCTAAATAATCTCTAAATTTGTATCTAAATTATCTTCCTCTCTTACTATGAAAGATAATTCAAATAAACCCCTAAATTTTCAACAAAATTACCCACATCCACATGAAAAAGAAAATTCAAAAAAGGTCACTAATATAAGCTATTACGAAAAACAATTCAATATCCATAAAGTATGGTGTGTGTACTTCTAGGTTGCACACTTATACCTTTGTTATGTTAAAGGTAATCATAATACTATGTTCCACCATATAATTGAGGTAAAAGTGTATATATTAGGATAAATATCTATGTTGATCGTTTATGAAGTGTGAAAAATATTTTGTTAAAAACCACACATACTCCAGTTTCATAAGTTGTTTTTTAAATAAGTTTGTATGTTTTGCCTGAAACATTATGCCGTATCAATATTGCTAGTTTAATTTTAAGCACATGAAAATGTCATTTTAGCTTGCACCACTGCAACATGTTGAATTTGTTATATCAAAGAACTATATTTGTAGTAATATTCTTGTATAAAACATAAAGTGCTTGCTATGGTGCAAGCTGAAATTCAAACTAAGAGGGTAGCCTAGGTCATAGGATATTATTTTTAGTAAAATTAAAATGAAATTTTTTGAATAAAAGCGGTAATAATAACTAGATTTTCAACTTAACATGTAGATAAAAAATGAAACAACTAGACTAAAAGTTGAATGGTAAAATATTCTTGATGTTTAGCCCGTTTTTCATTAAGAGGAAAGGAGTTTTTTTTTAAAATATTACAAAGACGATCTACGACGGTGGTGAGAGGCCATTGAAGGCGATACGCCGAGCCCTAGCTACTAAAGTTACGCATGTCTATTACATATGATCCAAATTTTGCGACAAGACCGCGCATGGTAGAGCTATCGTCCTACTAGGCGGCGCGAACGGCCATAATGGCCCGCTGCTTCCTGCCTAGGAAAAGCTCTTCCGTTGCCTCTCGCATCGATGGCATGAGCGGTAGAGTGAAGGCCGCCTGGAATTCCATAGTGATGGAGTGTAACGATGCTAAAATATAGATTCTTGATGTCACATAAAGGGATGGGTTATATATAGCCTGTGCTATAGCATGGGTCGATGGACTAGTGATGGCCCAACAGTTTTCATATAGAGTCCATGTTACAATTATATCTTCGGTCCTAAAAAAATCAACTCCTAGAATCACCTACGTTAATCCTCACAAAATGCGCCAGCAAAAGATAAGAGAAACCTTATAAATTCTGAAGTAGAAGGATTAGAAAGAAGTAAACGTATCTTTTACTATAAGTTTAAATCATGGAAATATACGAGCCTGAATCATAGACTTCTTGTTCCAGTCGTCGACGCCAAGGAAGTTAACTGAAGCTTTTTGCAAAGGGTGTGAACACATCGTGACACCTAAAGAAACGGTGCCGGAGGAACTTGTGGCGAAACCTCGCCATGCATGTTCATACATACGGGCATCAGATGGTAAGAGCAGCAAGGAAATTTGGCTGCAGACTTGCAGCAGTCCAGAATGCTCCAGAGTGTAGCTAGCTGTTTGGATGGTCAACACGTCGAGGACTCGAGGAGGATCGGAGAAGCTATTTGTGGCGCTCCTACACTGCAGGACCGGACCTGTAACCTTCAGTTCAGCTGCTACAACGTAACTGCAAGTGGCGTCTGAACTCTGAAACCGTGTTGTTTTGTTGTGCCCTGTTGTGTTGCTGCTCTGCATGCCCCTCGACGTACGACTAAGACTACGAACTCGTCAGTCACCGGCACTGCATGCGACGGCCGGCGTGTAGACTGGCCCGAAGCCATGACCAGGATAAAATTAAGTGGAAACTGGAAAGAGCTAGCTACTAGCTATATGAAAAACAATTTGAGTACCTCTGGAATTAGTGGTCAAAATCACTTATTAGGTGGGCACTGGTAAGTTCATAAAATAAAATGTATATTTGTTTAGATATATGGTTATATTTGAGCTAAGCAAGCATTTCGAAACTGAAACTGAAGCCCCTGCGTCTTTTTCAGCGGTGGTGGTGAATGGGCCACATCGCTAGTTTGCTTGGGATATTCGGCCCAGTTACTACTATGTGGGGCCGTGCAAAGCAGGAACCAGGAAGGACAGTTGGGGCCCATTTAAGCCCATCATCTGGGTCCTCTGCTTTCAACTTTGAGCAGAGAGAGTAGGAAATCAGTCACAGCTTTAAACTTAGTTTGAGGAGACATGATGCAAAATGAAGACAGTGCTTAGGAATTGTAGTTTGTTTTTTTTATATAGCTGGGATTCTTATTCTGTACCCATTGACCATCAATGTTTTGTAAGCTCTGTTTTAATCTATGTCTGGGACAGGGAGACATCATGCCAAAAATGAAGACAGCTTTAAAACGTGTATCAATTATTTTAAGCAAAGTGGTATAGGCTCTGGAATTGAGCTCATGATTGGCATGGTGAGGTTCAGGAGTTAGTAACCTAGGTAGAAATAAGGAAATCTGGAAAATTCTCCATCAGGTAATCCTCTGATTCCCATGTAGCTTCATCCTCGGAATGATTATTCCACTGAACCTTGTAGAACTTGATCGTTCGCCTTCGAGTGACCCGATCTTTCTGATCCAAGATCCTAACAGGATATTCTGCATAAGTCAGGTCTGGTTCTAATTCAACTCCTTCAAAATAGCTTGTTCAGGTACTCGAAGACACTTCTTCAACTGAGATACATGAAACACATTGTGCACAACTAATAGTTGCTCCGGCAACTTAAGACGATACGCTACTGGTCCGCAGCGTTCCAAGATTTGGAAGGGACCAACATAGCGAGGTGCTAATTTTCCTCGAACTCCAAAACGGTTAACTCCCTTCATAGGTGACACTCTCAAATAGACATGATCACCAACTTTAAACACTAAGGACCGACACCTTTTGTTAGCATAACTCTTTTGATGAGATTGTGCCACTTTCAGACAATCTTGTATAAGTCGAACCTTTTCTTCAGGTTCTTTGACTAAGTCCACTCCAAAGAACCATCTTTCTCCTGGTTCTGACCAACTCAACGGAGTTCTGCACCTTCGACCATACAATGCTTCAAAAGGTGCCATCTTAATACTCTCTTGATAACTGTTGTTGTAGGAGAACTCAGCCAAAGGTAGACATTCATCCCACTTAGCTGAATAAACAAGGACACAAGCTCTTAACATGTCATCTAGAATTTGATTGACTCTTTCAGTCTGTCCTGCCATCTGAGGATGATAGGCGGAACTATGGATGAGTTTGGTACCCATTGATTTATGTAATTCTTTCCAGAATTTGGAGACAAACTGTGAACCTCTGTCGAAAACAATAGTCTTGGGTACCCCATGAAGACTCAAAATCCGATCAATATATAACTTAGCATACGTTGCTGTAGGATATAAGA
The DNA here is from genome assembly GCA_038087645.1 of Saccharum hybrid cultivar R570. Classification (NCBI taxonomy): domain Eukaryota; kingdom Viridiplantae; phylum Streptophyta; class Magnoliopsida; order Poales; family Poaceae; genus Saccharum; species Saccharum hybrid cultivar. The sequence continues at coordinate 15,043,802 of JAQSUU010000760.1, forward strand.
CTTTAACTGGCAAGAAGTGTGCTACCTTGGTGAGGCGATCAACAATGACCCAAATAGAATCACAACCTTTGGACGTCTTGGGCAGACCAACAATAAAGTCATATCATCCCACTTCCAAGATGGAATAGGCAAAGGGTTCAGTGGTCCTGCAGATTTCAGATGAACAGCTTTCACTCGCTGACAAGTATCACACTTGGCCACATACCGAGCAATCTCTATCTTCAGTTTGGTCCACCAGAATCTCTGTTTTAGATCCTGATACATCTTATTACTTTCTAGATGAATAGAGAATCTAGACAAGTGAGCTTCATCGAGGATCTGTTGACGCAACTCAGGAACTTTTGGTACTGCCAGACGATTCTTGAACCATAGAACTCCTTTATCATCAATCCAGAAACATGCAACCTTCCCTGCCATCACTCTTCTTTTAATAAAAGATATCCCAGTATTTTTACGTTGAGCAACAACAACTTGCTCTTGGATGGTGGAACTAATAGCAATATTAGCTAAAGTCCCATGTTGAATGATTTCTAAATTCAATTTCTCCGTTTCCTGACATAAAGTACTATCCAATGGTCTTGTTATGACACAATTGCGATGAGACATACGACTAAGTGCATCGGCAACAACATTAGCTTTGCCATGATGATAATGAACTTCTAAATCATAATCTTTGATCAACTCCAACCATCATTCAATTTAGACTGGGTAAAGATATATTTCAAGCTCTTATGATCAGAATAAATATGACATGTATTGCCCAGCAAATAGTGACGCCAGATTTTAAGTGCATGAACAACAGCAGCTAATTCCAAATCATGAGTAGGATAATGTTCCTCATGATGCTTGAGTTGTCTAGAAGCATAAGCAATAACCGACCTTCTTGCATTAATACACACCCAATATCAGTACCGGATGCGTCACAATAGACATCAAAGGGTTTCTCAATGTCCGGTTGAGCTAAAACAGGAGCAGTGGTCAAAAGCTTCTTCAAAGTTGGGAAAGCTTTCTTACATTCAGGTGACCAAACAAACTTAACATTATTCTTTAGTAGCTCAGTGATAGGCTTGGATATTTGGAGAAGTCGAGGATGAAATGACGGTAATATCCCGCCATTCCAAGGAAACTGTGAACTTGATGGATAGTGGTTGGTGGTTTCCAATCAAGGATATCTCTCACTTTGCCAGGGTCAACAGCAACACCCTCGGCAGACAAGACATGACCAAGGAATGGTATTTCATCAAGCCAGAATTCACACTTGCTGAACTTGGCATATAACTGGTGTTCCCTCAAACGACCTAGAACAATGCATAAGGGCTCCGCATGTTCCTCTTTGGTTTTGAAGTATACCAAAATATCATCAATGAACACAACAACAAATTTATCAAGCTCTGGCATAAACACAGAGTTCATGAGATACACAAAGTGAGCTGGAGCATTGGTTAGACCAAAGGACATGACCAAATATTCATAAAGACCGCATCGAGTGGTGAAAACAGTCTTCGGAATATCCTCAGGTCAGATTTTAATTTGATGGTACCCAGATTTGAGATCAATTTTGGAGAAGACTTTAGCTCCCGCAAATTGATCAAAAAGAAGATCAATGCGAGGTAGAGGATACTTATTCTTGACAGTCACCTCATTGAGTGGACGATAATCGACACAAAGTCTCAGAGTCTTATCCTTCTTTTTCACCAATATAGCAGGACATCCCCACGGAGAGGAACTAGGTCTAATGAATCCCTTATCAAGTAGTTCTTGCAACTGAGTCTTAAGTTCTGCTAACTCTTTTGGTGGCATTCTATATGCTCTTCTAGATATTGGAGTAGTACCTGGTTTCAACTCAATTACAAACTCCACATCTCTATCAGGAGGCAAACCAGACAAATCTTCTAGAAACACATCCAGGAATTCTCTCACTACAGGAATATCTTTCACTTCCTTGACAGTGGCTCCATACACCCTTTCAACTGCCCTTTTTGGGGTTGGTTGTTGGATTAACACTTTAGGGCTATTATCAGGTGAGTTCAATTGTATAGTTCTATGCAAAGCATCAATGACAACTCCACGCTGGTACAACCAATTTATGCCTAGGATCACATCTATATCCTGAACCTTAAGAACAATCAGATTGGTAGGAAAGGTATGCCCAACAAGATCTATAGGTATCTGATATACCATTTCCTTAGTAACCAGTCGTCCACCAGGGGACTGTACACAAACTATTCTCCACAGTCTCTATTGATAATTGATGCTTCATGACAAATGCTCTATTGATGAATGTATGTGATGCACCAGAGTCAAACAATATAATAGCAGGTTGATTGGCAATAGAAAACATACCCATCATCATAGGTTCACCTTCTAGAATTGCTCCAACTTGAATATAATGGACTCGACCTGACTTTGGACCAGGACCCTTCTTCTGAGCATTCTGTTGATTATTCTGCTGCTGATTCATTGGCAGTCTCTGAGCACTATTATTGAACTGCTTTGGATATGGACAATCCTTTGAAAAGTGACCAGGCTTCCCACAATTGTAACATGGGTAGTTATTATTCTGTGGAGTAGGTGGATGAATACCAGGGGTATTCGACTGACGTGGATAGGAAAGAGTGGCAGCAGGTTTGACAATTGACTATTGCTGGCTTTGCTGCTGAGGTGGATGATAGGGAGGACAATAAACAGGTTGGTAAACAACCCTCTGACGTTGACTGGTGCTACCAGAGGATACCATGGACACATTCTTCCTCTTCTTAGCCTCCTTGTGCTGACGATTCTTTTCCTCAGTAGTGATTGTAATACCGACAAGCTCATTATAAGTGGCAGTAGTGCATGTAGTCAACATAGTCTGAAGCTTGCTATTGAGACCACGCATAAAGCATCGCTTCTTCTTGGCATCAGTGTTGACATGCTCTGGGGCATACTGGGACAGATAATTAAATTTTCCCACATACTCCATAACACTCTTCCCCCCTTGCTATAGTTTCAGAAACTCCTCGAGCTTCATCTCCATAATGCCGTCCAGAATATGGTGTTTTCGAAAAGCATCACGAAATTCCACCCAAGGAACCTGATGTCCCTCTGGCTGCGTAGCAAGGTAACTTGCCCACTAGGCACCTACAGGACCCTGGAGTTATTGTGTAGCAAACAGAGTCTTTTGGTTCCCATTGCAATGAATAAGCAAAAACTTTTGTTCTATAGTATGGATCCAGTCATCCGCTTCTAGTGGTTCATTTGCCTTGATGAAGATGGGTGGTTGAGTTTTTAGAAAACAACATAGGTGTTGTTGCCTTTAGGATCACGACAACCATGCGGACTTGGTGCCATATTCTGAGCCATAGCCTGAAGGATACGAGTATTGTCAGCACTCGCGTTGATCAGGTGAGCAATGGCTTCAGTCAAGGTTGGTGCGGGAGGTGGAGGTGGTGGATTTGGCATGTTGTCGCCACCCTGCGAAGAGCCAGAAATATCTGTATTGACAGAACGGGTCCTCGTCATTCTGTAAGATCAGAAGAAATATCAGCCACCAGATTTCCACTAGGAGACGAGGATAGTAAAGACGGATAAAACAGGGTCGCATGAATAGGTTTGATAATATGCTTAACCCAAACCAACTGTAACTGGGGAGGTGTACAGTGTATTATTAATGACATGATGCATGAATGATTCCTACGTTTGACAGAATGACCTCACCAAAAGCAAGATGACCAGGGCATACATGATGGCACATACATATGAATCACTCATACTATTATAAGGTCGCTCCACACTCTCTTACTCATAAGTTAGTGTACCTGTAGAAAATCATTCATCACAGCCCACCCCAACATACATTACCACTTGTTGATGCAAAAGTGAATATGCAAACACAAAGGGCTAATACCCAATCCGATATCCAAAGCGTGCCAGTCGATTTGACCTGTTAATCGATAAGGATGATAACTCGAGTACTTTGGTCCTGACAACAGCGATACGCCCGGAAGCCACGGCCAAGAGGTACTCACACGGAACTCGAGGATCGTCGAAGGTTGCACTGAAGCGATGCAGCTCATCGAATCGATGAGAACTCGTAAAAAGAAAAATATGCAAATTGACGAAGTCACCGAAAAGGAAGTAGATGCAAATAGGAGTAAAATTGGTTTGATATTGATTGATATATCTTTTACATTGTCCCTCAATCTATATTTATACCCTGATCCGAAGAAACATAACCAGACACAACTAGAACACCGAGTCCATATCTAAGGAAAATCATGACTCTTACATGAATCATACTCTAACAAATATAGAAAAGGAAAACAACACCTATCTACTTCCTTGTCCGCCTTAATTATGATGAAATTTTCATCGGCCTCCTCTCCATCGGCATGCTTTTCGTCATCACAAGCTTCATCGGCAGTAGTCTTCAGATCTTCCTTCATCGGCATCAGCAATAACATCTCCGATCTTGTCAGCAACGCCTCTGAGTCTAAGTCAAATGACAACCTTTCCATCGGTCACCACCATTCATCGACAACAATCCTCACAGGCTGATCTTCATCGGCACCCTTCTACCAGCGTAATATAATAACTTTCCTTCTGCTGATTAGCCCACTCTGATCATTTTGACACGTGCCAAAAATGGTGTCAACATATGCCCCCCAATTTCAGAGTATAAAATCATTAATGTTCCGAAATTTACTCCAGACAACGATTGCCTTCACCCAATTATCTAGCTCATCCTCCAAGCATGGCATAATATGTTACCAAATCCAATCAAATCCAGCCCTGATTCATGCGTCTCAGTAAATATCGCACAATCTTCAATCACTCTCGTTCCGATTATGGTTAAGATACAAAAGCAATAGTCCATCGGCAAGAACCTAACATAGTACCGCTGCCGATCTCGGAATTAGAATATCCTGTACACCGAGATTTCTTCCGAGTCATGATTTCTTGCCATCAAACCACTAGCACAATCGCTTGATTATCATGCGAACAGTTACCATATCCATCTGAACCACCTCAACCTACACGCGCGCGGCAGAGAGATAAGTCTAGAATGCCCCTATTCCAATCGGCCTATAAATACATCTCTCCCAAATGCTCGTCTTCTACCCTTAGACTCCAACCTTCATCATCTTCTCTCTCCGGCGGTGACCCCGACGAGCAACCGTGTGATCCCAACCAGCAAGAACCTTCCCCAGCGGCAACCTCGAGTCTCTAGCTGTGTCTCCATCCTTCTCAAGATTATGGCAATCAACTTCGACGTCCCTGCGGTTTGTTTCACCTTCATCCCCTTTTACTGCAATTCCTTTTGCCCTTGCAAGTTCATATAGTTGGTGATTTTCTTTCTCTTTTAATTTCATCAGCAACTAATTTTCTTGTGACAGGTCGATGACCCAACACCATCCACGAGCAGGAGTGGGAGACCCTTTGACCTTCAACCCGTATCCCCGATATCACCGATAGGCTACAATGCTCCTACCCTGGCTATTCTGACTCATTAGAGAACCCGCACCAAGAAAATCACTACCAAGCCAAAATTGGCTAAGGCTAGGGCCACTACATTAGCTGCCGCTGCGACCCTGATAGAAGCGTTCAAGGTAACAACCTTATTTATTCCAACCCATGCTGATCTTAGTCCGTACTGACACTAATTTTCAGGACGCAAGAACTACAACTGGATCATCATCGGCAACTCCTCTTGCATCAAACACTACCATCTCTGACAAACCTTCAGAGGTATTCCTTCAACTCCATATTTAACTTGTTAAATATCATATCTTACACCTGTCTTCTAGCAACAAACAGGTACATCGGCAAGTGTCCTAGATGTCCAATCTTCACAACCAACAAGTGCCGATGCCCCCCAGCCAACCGTTGCTGAGGCCCAAACAAAGCGCAAAGCTTCAACAGACACCGAAGCACAGCCAAAATGGTAGAAGTCTGTACCGATCCCAACACCTTATCTGGCACCTCCGAGCCAACCAGAACCGGCCGATGCACCTAAGCGAGCAGTCGATCCATCTGCATAGGGTACATCATCGGCCGTTGCATCCCAAGGACTAATTACTGATGAGATCACAGAGGAATTGCCATCAGTCTTAGCACCAATTAATCCTGCAGCTGAAGACATTCCATCGGTAGGCACAGCCGATCCTTCACATGGCACACTCCAGACTGCTTCCTCCAGTCAAAGATAAGAAATTACCTTGAAGTAAGTAAGTTGACTGATTTAGCCAATTTATAATATTCACACTTATCCTCGATTAACCCCTTTTCTTCTTTTAGGAACAAGACTCCTCAGACAGTTTATTCTCCTTTCTCATCGACGTTTCTGACAATGAGGGAGAGGAGGCAAGCTCTACACTCGCACTGGGGACAGTATCAGCACAAGTCAAGTCCAAGCTGGAGGCTCTACTAAACCTACTGCAGCAAGACACCGCCCAGTTGGTAGATGATTCGGACCCTGCAAAAGCAATTTTCAAAACAATCCGTGGCCAAGTCCCTGCCAACATCGAAGAGACACTCTTCCCAGCAGCCCACTTAGAAAGCCGACAACTCCAATATCAGAGGGCTACTCAACGCATTGCCGATAGAGCTGCTCAGGCTCAGCTTAAAGAAGAGATGCTACAATTGAAGCAGACCGCCGATGAGAAGCACAAGAACATCGGTAGTTTGAAGACCTCAGGTGCTGAACTTAAGCAGAAAATCTTGGACTTATCGACAAAGAGAATGGCCCTACTGGTTGAACTAAAGGATGTCGAGGCAGCTCTAACTCATGCCAAGCAAAAAGAAAGCCAGTTACCCGATGCTATCAAGGCTCTCCAGCAAGAAAGAGATATCCAAGCTCGCAAAGCCCTGGCGGTGAAGAAAAAACTTAAGCCAGTGGAGGGTGCCGCCGATGAAGATATCAAAGAGATAGAGGAAGGCGATCAAATTCGCCTGCGTGCGATATCGGCCATCCAGTCTTTATTAAATTTATAAATCCTGTTTATCGGTAGTGCATTGCATCGGTGCTTTAGGAAACACTGATACCCTTGTCTGATTTTGGCCGATAGGACTGTTATCGGCACTTATGCTTTTATGCATCCATCTAGATACTATGGTAATATTTCTTTAAATATTTTCCGTTCAATGCTCTAGGAAACACAATCCCTTTGAGGGTTTCTAGAATGTATGCGCTGCCAGGAACAGATTGATTTATCCGATAAGGACCTTCCCAATTAGGAGACCACTTGCCAAACTTTGAACTTTTAGTCCCAATCGTTAAATCAATTTCCAAACCAGATCTCTATCGACAAACTCCTTTACCTTCACCTTCTTGTCATACAATCTGGCTATCCTCTTCTTATCTTCTTCGATGCTAACTAAAGCCCTCAACCGATGACCTGCCACGTCTTCTAACTTGTCTTTCATAAGAGTATCATAGTCATCGGCTGTCAGTTGATCTTGAGAAAATATCCGCCTAGAGCCAGTTTTAATTTCCCAAGGCAATACTGATGAGGACATCGCCACGCTGGACACACCGACGTTATGGTCTTTCCCAAGTTGCAATTCGTCCCCAACTCAGCTACCACGTCACCCTCGGATTCAGCAGACACGTCGTCACTGTTTTGGTCATAACTCTCTCATACGACATCAAAACGGGGCGTTCTTGGATGCGTTGGAAAGGGGACGACGACGCCGTCGTTTTGGATCTGGTCCCAGCTCTAGAAGGTCCATGGATCATTCTGTGTGACCACGTCAAGGTGCTGCGTCACCTATTTGGGCCAACTTGGCCATGTATCGTGTCGGGCCTTAAGCCCAAGTTGTGGACGCCCAACCCCTGGCCGTTTCCAACCCTAGGTCGAGTCTTAGACTATAAACACAGCCGCCGCCGCTGTTAGATAATTGGGTTTTGTTTAGAGTTTAGTTTTCCATCGAGAAACTGAATCGTTCATTGTAACTGTGGTGACAAATCCTTTTACAGTGATCCAGGGCCCTCGTTCTTGATCTCCTCCACTGTGTCGATTAGTCCTTTGGAACCAAGTTCTTGAACCCTCTATTGATATTCGCATCATTTATATTTGCAATTTCAGATTGCGTGTTTTTACCTTCTTGCTTGTGCGCTTCGACTGGCTTGCAGGAAAAGCCTTCTTGGCGAGGTCAATCAAGTTGTGCTTGGTTGATAACCAACGGAGCAGTGGTGTAACGGTTGCAGGGTTCGAATCATGTTTGATTTGAAGCCGGATCGCCAATGTCGAGATCTCCACAAGTCGAACTTACCGGTTACCTCTCGGAAGATCGGCCCAGCATTCATCAATTGGTATCAGATATTTCAGGTTTACCGCGAGGTATACTCTCGTTTGCCTTAGATTCATATTTGTTCATTACCTAGAGTCCACAAAAAGCCCAATACTATTTCAATTTCCGCTGTCCTATCACCTTTGTGCCTTTGCAATTTCGTTTCAGATTCGCGTTGTTGAGTTTGTGTCCGTGGTCGAGTCTTGTTGCTGGTTTAGGATTGTGTTCGTAGTCGTAGTTCAATCGTCCGTTGCTGTGATTTTTGTTTTCCGCCGCTATCCCATCCACTGTTTCCAAACAACAAGTCGAAGCCACCACATTACTTGACTTGCCCCGGTAGCCGCCTTGTGTAACTTCTCGCCACCGCGTAAACCCTAGATAGGTTGCTAGCCGCTCTTATTTTGCCTGCATCGCAGCCCTCCTTACATCATCAGGCGAATACCTACTGCTGTTAGTCACAGGAACCATCTTGTGATCGGTGCGAATACCTATTGCTGTTAGTCATAGGAACCATCTTGTGATCGGTGTTGGAGTTTAGGGACGTTTTGCCCTAACTGCCGTATTGTGCCTTCCGGAAAACATAACTTGAGATACCTTCGGTAAAACAGGCATAACTTTTCGCTCGTTTATCAGAAAAATCTGAAATTTTTTTAGCAGCTTCTTGACACCATTTGAGGCCGACCCAAACTGGGCTTTTTCCTGTTTGGTTTCATCAAAATTGCCAAAAAAATTCAGGAAGATAAAGAAAAAAATTGTCAACGTTTTTGCACGCTTTTCAGAGAACTTGCTGTATTTCTGTAGACCACATCCCACCTCAGTTGTAGGTGCCAATTTTTGTGGTTGCATCTTTTGTGATCCTTGTTCAGAAAAAAATATAAAAAAATAGCAAAAAAATAAAAAAGTTTGATTCCTACTAGTGCCTTTTGGGAAATTCTGGGAAAAATTTAGAAAAAGGAAAAATTCGGGTTACTTGCTTATTCTGTGAGTTCTTTCCATCGTCCTTTCCTTTCACCTTGTTGCGCTACGTCTCGACACGTCTTAGCCAGCAGCTGTGATTTGTACTTTAGATCCATATTGAACAATCGTTAATCTGCATTCGTTAATTGCTAATCCTTGCTGTCATATTGTGTGCCTACCCATAGCTCCACATATTCTTCTGTCAGCACAGGTTCATCTTGCAACTGTACCCACGCTCAACAACAGATTACTTTGCCACTTTGGTTTGGCTCCTGTTTGGCGTTGGTAAGAATACAGGCAAGACGGTGGTAAGCCGCTTCTGATTTTGCATTCCACTTTCACTACAACCACCACTTGTTTCCTTTTAGTTGATAGGGATAATACTTTGGTGTTGTCTTTTTCTATCTTCTAACCATGTCAGGATCTCCCTAAGTAATTCAAACTCTTTTATCAAAGCTTGATATTTAGCCTGATTGTTTGTCGATGTAGCAACAATCGGCAATAAAAACTCATACTTCCTTCCTTGAGGTGAAATCATCACAATGCCGATACCTGCTCCTTCACCACATGTAGACCCATCGAAGAAAAGTGTCCAAGGAGCAACTTCCAGAGAGTCTACTGTGTTGCAATGCTGAGTGACAAAATCGGCCATAACCTGCCCTTTAACTGCCTTAGCCGATTCGTAACGTAGGTCAAATTCTGACAATGCTAAAATCCACTTGCCGATTCTACCACTCAATATCGGCATCGACAGCATGTATTTGACCACGTCATCCTTACATATGACAGTGCATTCGGCCGATAGCAAATAATGCCTCAATTTAATACAAGAAAAGTATAAACATAGACATAGTTTTTTGATGGCCGAATACCTTGTCTCAGCATCTACCAATCTTCTGCTCAAATAACAAATAACATGTTCTTTCCCTTCAAATTCTTGAATAAGAGCTGAACCGATAACAATACATCAGTTGACAAATACAACCTAAAGGGTTTCCCATGTTGGGGTGGAACTAGCACTGGAGGGTTTGTCAAGTACTTCTTAATTTCATCTAGGGCCAACTGCGGCTCAGCTCCCCATATAAATTCCTGATCAGCCTTCAATTTATGCAATGGACTGAAAGCCTTGATCTTGCCCGATAGATTAGATATGAACCTTCTAATAAAATTAATCTTGCCGATCAAAGATTGCAGTTCAGTTTTATCGGCAGGAGCAACTACCTTGTTAATTATATCAATAGACTTTCTACTGATTTCAATACCTCTCTGATGCACCATAAAACCCAAGAATTGACCTGCCGATACACCAAACGCACATTTATTAGGATTCATCTTCAATCCATGCTTACTCATGCACTCCAGTATCTTTCATAGATCGGCTAAATGTTTTACGATATCCCCAGACTTAACCACCATATCATCAATGTAGATTTCCACTAATGTGCCGATGTACTCATGAAAAATAAAATTCATAGCTCTCTGATAAGTAGCACCGGCATTTTTCAAACCGAAGGTCATGACTATCCACTCAAACAACCCCACATGTCCTGGACATCTGAAAGCAGTCTTGGGAATATCTTTTTCAGCCATGAATATTTGATTGTAACCTGCATTACCATCTATGAAGCTGATAATCCGATGTCCGGTTGCAGCATCAATCAACAAATCAGCAATAGGCATTGGATAGCCATCCATCGGTGTAGCTTTGTTGAGGTTCCTAAAATCAATAAAAACACGGAGTTTCCTGTTTTTCTTATAAACAGGAACCACATTAGAAATCCACTCCGCATATCGACACTGCCGAATAAACTTTGCCTCAATCAATTTAGTTATTTCGGCCTTAATGTCTAGAAGTATATTAGGGTTGCATCGGCGTCTGGCTACTGATATGGCCGAAATTCAGATTTGATAGATAACCGATGTTCAACTATCGATCAGTCTAATCCAGGCATTTCAGTATAATCCCAAGCAAAATAATCTTTATATTCCTTTAACAAATTGGTTATTTGCTGCTTACACTTGGAATCTAACTTAGCGCTAATAAAAGTAGGACTTGGCCTATCACTATTACCAATATCTACCTCTACTAAATCATCAGCCGATGTGAACCCCTGATCTAACTTTCCATCATCGGCAAACCTATCCATTAAAACTCGTCTTCAGAATCGACTACTTAGATCGATGGAATTTCATAGTCGGCCACTCTGAGGAACTCTTTCTCCCAAACTTCTCCTGATATGCATTTGGTTTGCTCATAAATATCTGATTCTGCCGATGCGATGATGTAAGAAGGATCACTAGGGACAACCTCAATCTTATCCCCAACCCACTGTGTGAGGCATTGATGCATTGTGTAAGGAACACAACAATTGACATGAATCTAGTCCCTTTCTAGAAGTAGATTGTACGCACCCTTACCATTGATAACAAATAACGTCATCAGCAAGGTTTTGCTGCCGATGGTCAACTCAACGCATACTGCCCCTTTAGCTGGTGACACATTGCCTTCGAAATCTTTCAGCATCATATCAGTTTTGGTCAAGTCTTGATCTCCTTTGCCAAGTTTCTGATACATCACATAGGGAATAATATTAATCGCAGCTCCTCCGTTGATAAATATCTTAGATATAGGCTGCCCATCAACTCTGCCTTTCACAAACAAAACTTTGAGATGCTGTCTCTCGTCATCGGTAGGTTTCTAGTGCCAGCTGAGCTACTTGATCGGAGAGAACAACTTCTTCCTCATCATTAGAGGGTGCCAGAAACTCCATCGGCAACATAAATACCATATTAATATCTGCCGATGGGCCCTTACCTTTGGGTTTCAACTGCCACTGCCGATGTTCGGGCCTCTCGTTGGAAGAGCTTTCTTCTCTGTATAGGCCTTCCTGACGCTCACGCTGCATCCTCCTTTTCTGTGTCTTTGTCAGACCCTCAGGGCACCATTGAGGAAGCTTAGTTTTCAAAACCGGCTGATAACGGATCTCAGTTGATTCTACACGACGTATATTAGGGTCCCTGTAGAATATTTCTTCATTGAGAACTCTTGCATTTGCCATCTCCTCAAGCTCTTCTTGATTTCTTAGAAAATATCCAGCGCGCTTACCAAGCCTTTCATGTACACTGAGTCTGCCCCCCAACTGATCATGCACTGATGCTCTGCCTCTGATCGGCTCATTGATAGATAAGCCCCGATTACCAGGCTAAAACCTCCTTTCTGGCCGATTGGCTCGATAGTAACCATTACACTCAGTGCAATTTTCAACAGTTGTCAATTTAATGCCTTCTTCCTAGTAATGGATGAAAAACGGGCACCACCAATGATCATTATGCCGATGTCACTCTTCCTGACGTCTCTCTTCTTGCTGTTGTCGATATCGGTCCTTACGCTGACGCCAATCCTCCTGCTGCCTTCCTTCCTGTTGCCGTCGATGAGTGTTCACAATGCCAGGTCGAGGAGGTTTTTTAGAACTACCACTTTCTCCCAGCAGACCCTTGGCTTTTGCGTCATCGGTAGTTATCCGATGTTGGGGATCCACTGATGCGTTCTTCTCAGCAGCCTCTGATGCCAATACCTTGGTCTTACCCTTGGCATCCAACATATTTGCTGGAAAAGGATGCTGATCGATTTTCATCAGCTTCTGGGTCTTGGAGTTGTCAAACTTAATTCTCCCAGATTCGATAACCGATTGCAACTGTTGCCTGAACAGCTTGCACTCATTGTACTGTGTGAAGTTGCATTGTGCCATTTGCAGTACTTGATCTTCTTCAACTCTTCTGCCGATGGAATCACATGATTGGGTGACAGCTTAATTTGACCTTCTTGAAGCAAAAGATCAAATATCCTATCGGCTTTGGTGATGTCAAAGGTAAACTTCTCTGGTTCTTTCTGACCAAAAGGATAAGATATCGGCCTTTTATTCTTAACCCACTCAGCTAAGCCGATAACTGGTTCTTCATCAGAATCAGAGTCTTCTACCTCATTAACAAATGATATCTTTTTGCTCCAATTCTTTTTAGGCTCAAAAATCCTAGTGTCTTGATCAGAGATCCTTTGTACAAGATGACCCAGACTTTCAAACTCCTGAGAAGCATACTTATCCTTGAGATGTGGCAATAACCCTTGAAAAGCCAGATCGGCAAGCTGCCGATCATCTAGCACCAGGCTGTAGCACTTATTCTTCACATCTCGTAGCCTCTGCACAAAGCTTTCTACCGATTCATCATTACGTTGCCTCAATTTTATTAAATCGGTAAGCTTCTTTTTATGGGTTCCAGCAAAGAAATACTTATAAAATTGTTTTTCTAGATCAGCCCAAGTAATAATAGAATTTGGTGGCAATGATATGAACCACGTGAATGTCGATCCAGCCAAAGATGACGAAAATAATCGAACTCTTAATTCATCTTTGCTAGTTGCCTCTCCACATTGAATAATGAAGCGATTGACGTGTTCCATTGTCGATGTATCATCTTGTCCAGAAAATTTGGTGAAATCTAGTACCTTATACCGATTTGGAAGAGAAATTAAATCATATGCTGGAGGGTATAGAGTCCAATAAGAATAAGTATTAACTTTGGGTTTTGTCTCAAACTGATCTCTTATGATTTCTGCTATCTTATCGGCCCAAAAAGCATCAGCCTCCTGCCAACGAACTGGCTGAATTTCTACAGGAGGTACCTGCTGATATCCCTCCACGTGTCTTTGTGGCACACGATCTCTAGCAATCGGCATATTCGCCGCTACTTGTGGCCCACTAACCTACTAGAAAGGATCCATCGACTGAGCTGCCGATGCCTGATTCTGAAAACCAGCTTGTATATGACCTTGTTGAATTTCTGCAACTTGATAGTTCTGCTGAACTATATGCTGAACAGGTAACTGTCCTGACCAACCATTATTAGAACTCATCGGTATAAAGCTTGCCGATGGTTGGTAACTTGCTAACATTGTTGGATAACAATTAGCATAACCAGCTTGAGGCATGAACTGCACCCCAGGTTGACTCATAGTAGGAGCCTTCTGTTGCATCGGCAGCAGTCTTGTCGATGAACTTGTATTGGGTGCTTGAAACGAAGGCACCTGGAAACCTCCTGAAATTGGTTGCACAGTAGTCGATGTGGCATATTGAGGTACCTGAGTCATCGGTGAAACTAGAGCAGCCGATGATACATGAGTTTTTCCTGCTGCGTCAAACACTTGAGGCAACCCAGAGCTGATGGCAGACAACTCCGAAGGCATACCATATCCCCACCAATTAACAGAAATCTGGCTGTTCTGAGATACAGGCCCTGACATAGCTGATGCTGATGTATTGAGCTGAACTCGTCCTCCTGAAAGCACTGGACCTAATCTTATCGGTGTAGATTGAACATTAGGCAAACCTACCGAAACTGGAGGAGAAGTAACTTCTGTACCCGCAACGGCTGAGGGAGCCGATGGAGCATTGACCGATGCCAGTTCTGGTTGGTGATAAACTGGCCCAACATAAAGTGGTGGTACTTGTCCCTCTTTAAAAGTTCAAACCACAACATTATGAACAGTATTTGACAGCACATTGGAGTGGTTAATCAAAGCATGATTTACTGCAGAATTAACCATCTCTTGAAGTTTACCAGGATTAGAGTCAAAGGTAACCTGCCGAGGCAACGATAGATCTTGCTTCTGGATGACTTCTCCGCTCCTGTTCAAGCTGAATGATTTTAGGCAGAGCTACCTGTAATCCTCCATAGCCTTTTCCATAGCCTACTTCTGCTTTTCCTTAAGATCTTCCGATATCATGATCACGTTCT
Source organism: Saccharum hybrid cultivar R570 (assembly GCA_038087645.1). Classification (NCBI taxonomy): domain Eukaryota; kingdom Viridiplantae; phylum Streptophyta; class Magnoliopsida; order Poales; family Poaceae; genus Saccharum; species Saccharum hybrid cultivar. Next base: position 15,058,823 of record JAQSUU010000760.1, read on the forward strand.
CCGTGTCGATCTCATGATTGAATATATTGATTGTGTTGATTAGTCCCACTAGGCATGCTAAAAGATGTGTTGATGCAAAAGTGGATCTACAAACACAAAGGGCTAATACCCAATCCGATATGCAAAGCGTGCCAGTCGATTTGACCTGTTAATCGACAAGGATGATAACTCGAGTACTTTGGTCCTAACAACAGCGATACGCCCGGAAGCCATAGCCAAGAGGTACTCACATGGAACTCGAGGATCATCGAAGGTCGCACTGAAGCGATGCAGCTCGTCGAATCGATGAGAACTCATAAAAAGAAAAATATGCAAATTGACAAAGTCGCCGAAAAGTAAGTAGATGCAAATAGGAGTAAAATTGGTTTGATATTGATTGATATATCTTTTACATTGTCCCTTAGTCTATATTTATATCCTGATCCAAAGAAACATAACCAGACATGACTAGAACATCGAGTCCATATTTAAGGAAAAACGTGACTCTTACATGAATCATACTCTAACAAATATAGAAAAGGAAAACAACACCTATCTACTTCCTTGTCCGCCTTAATTACGATGAAATTTTTATCGGCCTCCTCTCCATCGGCATGCTTTCTGTCTTCACAAGCTTCATCGGCTGTAGTCTTCAGATCTTCCTTCATCGACATTGGCAATAATATCTCCGATCTTGTCAACAACGCCTCTGAGTCTAAGTCAAACGACAACCTTTCCATCGGTCACCACCATTCATCGGCAATAATCCTCATAGGCTGATCTTCATCGGCACCCTTCTACTAGTGTAATACAATAACTTTTCTTCTGCCGATTAGCCCACTCTGATCATTTTGACACGTGCCAAAAACGGTGTCAACACCACTCAAATATAGAAGTGGCACCCATGTGATTAACGCTGCATGGACAACGCAGCATACATGACTAGCACGTATTCACTTCCTGTCTGAGGGAAGCATTCGGATTCACATCACCGACAAGAGGACTACATCCACATCATGTAGTCGAGGTCCAGAATCACATCTCCGAAGGGAGGGATACATCCACATCATGCAGTCGAGGACTACATCCACATCATGTAGTCGATGCCCAGAATCACATCTCTAGAGGGAGGACTACATCTCTACATCATGTAGTCAATGTTACTTACCTTCTTCCTTAACGTAGGTGTGTCGTTACAGAATAGTAAGTTTGAAATGTAAAAAATGCACAAATGTAAACCCTTCCCATACATAACTTTATTTAGTTAGTTTACATAGTGCCATCATTTACATAACCTCTCACATAAACTCATAGGGCAATATAAACATGCTATCCCCACTATAACTTAACTCCTAAGCATAAGGTAAGTCAGGAGCATTATTTTCATCAAACTTGAAAACTATCTTTGTTATGTCATTTTTAAAGTTTTCAAAAGTAATACTAGCAATATTCTCTGTAACGATGCTCTGGTACCAGCTGTGGCAGAACTGCCCAAATTATATGGCCCACATACACCTGTCATTATCTTAAAGACCTCTGACTGCTATGTATGGAAACCAGATAATTCCGGTAGTCTGTCGGGTGTCCTCGGGGAACCCCGAATCATCCACTTTTCACATCTGATCAGGATCATTACAGAAGACACTGTAGTATTACAACAGTTGATACAAATATTTACATCAGAGTTAAAGAGCGGAGTATTACAAACCAAAAGTTTACAAACCATTTATTTAAGTCTTACAAACCATAAGTTTTAACTTCTCAAGCGAAGTAGGATAGCATGTCCAACACATCTTTATTCCTTACATAAAGTATCATCCAACCCATGGATGATAGTATAACACATCTACTGCTGATTTCCATCATCTTCTAGAACTGTCATACAGTAGGGGCAAAAGCCTAACTGCTGCTGGGGTTCACCTGCAGCAGGAGTTGACAAACCCTGAGTACTGAATTGTACTCCACAAGACTTACCCGACGAAAAGAAAAGACTCCAAGGGTATGCAAGCTCGAGGGATTCAAGGTAAAGTCTAAGCAAGAATCAAGATTAACATTTGTGGAAAAGCTTACTAATGTGGATCCTTACTTTCAACATTTTTAGCTCAACATTATGTTATCATCATATTCAATTTGCACCTGATCTAAATCACTCACTTTATAAATTATCTCAACATGTGATCATTAGTAACCAAGTTCCATTAATCAACTACGATGTAGATCAAAGATCAAGTTTCTCACTATCCAAGAGAGACGACGATTCGAATCGATGTACATCCAGCTGGAGTAAACCTTAACCAGCACGATATATGCAGGTCTCGGACCTACATATATCAACCATTCCCTTGGATTCTCCAAAACATGAACGGGTTCGCGCCACCCGAGAGCACAGTACTCCATCGCCCTACCCTATTCCAGTAGGGTGGGTACACGCTACTCTCGCCATCTCTCCACTCCCAGTGCACGGTTGTCCTTTCGTATAATGGAATAGCTAAGGTACTCAGGCTTACCGAGGGCATGCAGTTAAGTACTTTCAATCTTGATCAACAAGTCTATAATCGGAACGGTCCTTAATGGACTCAGGCAGAGCACTACATCAAGACTCTATTCTTGATGCAAGCTAACACCCGCCCGGTCTCATATTAATGATGTCCCATGTTCCATTAATTTATTTTTTTGAGAAAAGAAATATTGATTCGAATGATGAACTCATCATCCGACTTCTAGAAACTAAGCAGGGCTAAGCATCTATAATCTATAACAACTAAAGGGTAACAAGGAAAAGTATTGGAATATCAAGGTAGTCATGCAGCAATCGATACTTCACTCAATTCCTATATCACTTAATGCACATATTATAGGACTTGAATTATAAAAGCATTTGTAAATTCAAGGAATGGTTTGGATGCTCCGGGGCTTGCCTTGGTTAACGGAGGAGTTATGATCTTCAGACGAACCACAGATATCAAACCCAACCTCCACCGTTGGATTCTCTTCTTCTGAAGCTTGATCAACACTCGTTTCCTCGCCTTCGGTTACTACACGCGATAAAAGATGCATGCTTGACATGGTGATATGTAAATAGAAATGATGTATGCAAGTGCATGGATGAACTCAAATAAGATTAACAATTTTGAGGACAACTTTCCTTCGCGGTACAATTGTAAGTATTAACTACTAATCACTTTTAGTAATCCACATTTAACAAGTTAATGATTAGCACAAGCAATTAAATACAATGCCAAGGAACATCTTCATGTTTACGTCCCAAGGCCCACAATCAAACCAAAATTTCAAACACGTCATAAAATGATTAACCCTAATCACCTTTTCTTAATTAATTAATTAATTAAGCATGAAATAAGGATTTATTTAAACATTTCAAACTCATCCCAAACTTTTTGTGAAGGTTGATTACATCATGAAACAGTGGAAAAACAAATTTCATAACTTTTGGACAATTAATTTGGCCTACAAAAATCATGGAATTTGCATTTCTTAATTAAAAGAGGTAATTTTATTCCATGCCAAAACTATCCATTTTCTAGGTTTCATATTTTTCCTTGATAAACATCATCATAAAGAAGCTACACAAAAAGTTTCAAAATTTTAGGAGCTCTAATTATTTTGTTATGAATTAATCAAGTTTCAGCACTTAAAAGCATTTTCAGAAAGTAGAAAAACTTATTTTTCCCCTGCTGTTACACTGACAGGGTGACCCCACTGTTCAGCCCGAGCGATTGCTCGTCGGTGGCGGGGTCTTCGGCGGCGCAGCTGGCATCTACAGCTTCACCACGACCCCGCGCATCCTCTAAGCTAGCCGCTTAAGCGAACGGAACATGGCAGCGAGTACGGCGGCGACCATGGCGACACGGCTGGACTCCAGCGAGACGGAGACGGCTCACAGCGACCGCACCGGCAGCGTGAAGACCACCAACAGACTCAGCTCACACAGGCGAGCACGACTGACTAATTAATCGAACAAATCACAGCTTCTAGCAAGCTTGGCCACGCGTTCAGCGGTCATGGCAGAGCAGAGCTCGCCGGCGGTACATGGTCCGGCGCCTACAACGCGGTAGAAACTAAACGGCTGGCATGGTGAGGTTCAGGAGCTCACTGCGATGCTAGGACAAATAACGGTTGGGCAAACGGCTTACCGGGGAGAGCTGGCCACGGTGAAGTGCTGTGCGGCGGTGCTCCGGCCGAGCGCGAGGAAGATGATGTCGCGCGGTCGATTCCGGTGGAGCGAGGCTGTGCGGGCTGGTTCAACGGCTGCGAAAGGGCGAGGCGAACACAGCGGTGCTCTCAATTTGGCTTGGGATGGCTCGGCTGCGGCAGCGTGCTCAAGCGGATCAAGGATGCTTGACGGCGGCGACAAGAAGAAGAGAAACGACGGCCGGCTCTGGCTTTAAACGGGCTCGGATTGTCGGACTTACAGAAGGTAAGTCACGGGTGACTTGCCCCCTGCCGGATGCCCTCCGTTCCTCATCCAACGGCTGCATGTGGTCAGGTAGGATACAGCTGCTGGTCACCGTCACATCACTAGCCCGTAGACTCATGTATACATACATTTTCCTTTAGCAGTAGTACTTCTAGTTCAAGGGTGTACTACTCTGTCCTAATTTATCTGTCGTCTTCGGTTTTTGTGCCACAAGAAAATAAATGCAACATTTGTATCTCTAAATAAATTTATTAAAAAACTAGATTCAAAGATCTTTCTAATAATATCAATTATGTATCATAAATATTAATATTTTTTAATATATATTTTGTCAAAGTTGTTTTTCGAGAAGCGAAAGCGACAGATATTTTGGGACGGAGGGAGTAAAGTTTTGGAGTGTCACGTGAGGGTGTCGCATGTGGTGTTCAGATACTAATAAAAAAACAAATTACAGAATCTATAAGTAAACCGCGAGACGAATTTATTAAGCCTAATTAATCCGTCATTAGCACATGTGTTCCTGTCACCTTTGTGTTCTTGCACGGGCAAGATTCTTAGAAAATGTAAGCACTAGAAGCCCGTGGGGGAAGAAAAACGGTATGTCTATTGCATACTCGGATGATTTATGGCCTCATATCACCTGAGTGAGTCAGGACTAAAAATCACTCGATTCTGTAAAAAAAAAAGCCAGAATTGAGTGATTTGAAGCCATTAATCATTCGATTTGTAAAAACCACATGATCCAAATCCAATGGACCAGATAAAAAACAAATTAACAGATTATTTTTATGAAATACAAATTGAATAAATTCAAAAGACAAAACAGATAAAACATACAAATTACAAATAAAAATTAAAGAAAAATTACCATATCAGTTCTATGTAAGGTAAACAGGAAGAAATTCAAATATAACAGAAAGAAATACAAATTTCAAATGTAGATTTACAAAAATGATCAAACTAAAAACAAATTACAATCAACAAACACATAAGTTTACATTCAAATGGAAGTCGTAAAATATGGTACAACAAGTAGGTCTTGTTTAGTTCCCACCCCAAAACTTTACATCCTATCAAATATCGGATGTTTGGACACATGTATGGAGTATTGTGCAAAAATTTTTAGGTCTTTTTGAACTAAACAGGGGCTAAATGAATCTGTATTCATACATGAGTCTACGGGCTAGTGATGTGACGGCGACCACAGCAGGCCTGACTAGCAGCTGTATCCTACGTGACTGCGTGCACCCGAATGCACATGGTCCCGTGCATCGCATGCACCTGATCGCACGCAGCCGTTGGATGAGGAACGGAGGGCATCTGGCAGGGGGCAAGTCACCCGTGACTTAGTCAGTGTTTAGTTCCTTCAAAATTCTAAAAATTTTACAAGATTCTCCGTCACATCAAATCTTTGGATACATGCATGGAGCATTAAATGTAGGTAAAAAAATAACTAATTATACAGTTTGTCTGTAAATGTCGAGACGAATCTTTTAAACCTATTTAGTCCATGATTGGATAAATTTTAACAAATAACAACGAAAAGTGCTATAGGAACTTTACACACACTTTACAAACATCTAAACACACCCTTACCTTCTGTAAGTCAGACAATCCGAGCCGGCTTTAAACGACGAGAGGGCAAACTTGAGTTTGGCCAGCGCCTTTGTGAGCCCCCGCCACGCGGCCAGCGACGTGCTCCCATGCGCCTACGCGAAGAAGGACACCGCGACGGCGGTGAACAGAGGGAGAGAAGAGAAGGCAGAGGCACGACTCTGGTACTGTAGCACTAAGCCACCTCATTCCTCATTTTTCTTTTTCAAAAATTACTCACAATTTCATATGTAAACTTCAAAAACTTGCAACACGAAAGTTGTTCCAAATAACGAGAGCTACAACTTTGCTTTTGGGCTCATCTCCAAATTCCAAGTATTTTTGAAACTAGATTTTCAAATTTTAAATTTGAATTTATGGTTAATAAATAATTCATTTCCAATATTTTATTTTCAATTAGTGAATAATTTCTATTCAGACAACTCAACCAAGTGTACCATTTCAAAGCACAAAAAATTATTTATAAGATTTAGTTTAATAATTCTCCCAAGTTTGAATTTAAAACTTGAATCCAATTGATTATTTAATACTAATTTTATTTCATGAATCACCTAAAGCACCTCATAAACCTCAACTACATGCTACAAACAAAACCTGAAATGCATGAATCACTTGATGCTTGATGATTTTGCATGATGATATGATCAAGATTTTATTAATCGCTTAACACCGAGGGTGTTACAGCTCCTCCCCTTATAGAAATCTCGTAACGAGATTTAAAAATCACTAAAGCTTGGGTGTGAAGTAATGGAAAAGGAAACGTGTCAAACACCTTTCATGACAAAGTTCTCACAAAACAATAAGGGAGGGTACAATATTTTACATCAACTTTTCAAAAGAAAGGTTACAACTATAGAGGAGTTAGTAACCTAGGTAGAAATAAGGAAATCTGGAAAATTCTCCATCAGGTAATCCTCCAATTCCCATGTAGCTTCATCCTCGGAATGTTTATTCCACTGAACCTTGTAGAACTTGATCGTTCACCTTGTACAACTATAGAGGAGTTAGTTCAACTGAACTAAAAAGGCTTACATATAAAGATTTCCATGTATACAACATGCAAACCATACTCATCTCTATGATTACCATAACCCGCTCTATGTTACACAAAAGATAAAGTTGCACTGCATGGATAATGCCAACTGGCCAACAAACCTTTGATTTTTTGAACACCAGTAATACAAGGCTGGGGAACTCTAGATCAGCTGGTCACACCTGTCTAGTCCAAACTACAATGCCAAGAAAACTTTCTGCACCCCAAGTGGGGAGAAAGGGAACACACAAGCAACAACTGAGAAAAAAAGCAGGTGTTGGGACTTGAGAGTCACCTCTGTTTATGGCCATAGCCTGTATAGTTTAGAGAAAAACACACCTTTTCTCAAGTTAAAGGTTGGAATTTGGAAATAAACACACTAGTTATGTGAGATTATTCCTCCACCTTTGCTTCCTCAAGGCAAATGCTGTCATGCGGCCTTTTCTACCTTTGCGGTGTGAAATCATCAGAGGTGAATGAGTGTAGACAATAGAAATTTAATTCCTTCATTCACGAGCGAGTCGCTCATTTGGTCAGAATCGCGAGCCACGAGCTCGGCCACCTGGGTTCGAACCCAGTGCCTAGCGTATTTCCGCTAAAAAATGAGTGGGAATGGGGAAGCTCCCCGGTTAAAAAAAAAAAGAGAGAACGAGAAATCAAGAAACAAAGATACTATGGCTTGACGTCAAAAGGCCTATATATCAAGTGGGCTGTGGGCCTCTTTCGTTTCTTTCCAATAATGATGCGCCATACGCGTCGTTCACTAATTATACTGTAGACGGTTTCTTGTTGTTTGGCTTCTGTAGGGTTTCTTGGTTCTGATTCGTGGCTGACTAGCTCGTCTGAGTATTGTTCTAGGTTTCTTGATAGTTGGTTCTGATAACTGTTATATATATATATATATATATATACATGCCTCTTTTGTGCAAGGATATGATATTGCTTGAAGGTGCATAGTTAGCTTGGAAACTTGGACATCCCCCTTGTTGGTTGTGGCTACTAATGGTCCTGTTTCTTGTTATGAAGAGCGCGGACCTCGGCGGGTTTCCAGCGTATCCACGATAGTAAATTTAGCTTACGCCGTTGGATTACCTCGGTTGCTGCAGATTGGTTACCGCGTGTCCCTTAATTTGTACGGCGCTCACTCAGTCTCTCCCCTAGATCCGTGCACTCATGCTTGCCTATTATTGGGCCGTCCCGCTCGTCGTCGCCTCGGCGGCCTTTTACATCCGATTGGGTCGCCAGCTCGCGCCTCGCGGTCTCCCCTTCTTCCGCTCCGCGCTTTTTGTCTTCGCCGTCGCCATCGTTGACCTCGACGCCGGGGCCTTTCCTCTCCTCTTCAGCCTGCCGGGGTGACCTGCGGTCCCTTCTCTCTTGTTTTCCAAGAAGGGATCACCGAGCAGCTCACCCCCGTGTTTTGTAGGAGGGTAACTGAAGCAAAAAATTGCTTGTTTTCTTTCCCTTTATTCTTCCGTGTTTTGTGCCAGTCCCTTTTGCTCTGTCTGTGAGGCGGGATTGAGTCGTGTCTTAATCGTTGCCTTCGTTCCGTGATGGCCGGCCGGTTTACCGGCATGGACACATCATGTAGGTCATTCGTTGCTGTGGCCCAGTATTCCTTTGCTTCTTTGGTGCTCATTGCTTTGCTTGCAACGTCTGTAGACGAGCCTGTCCTCAGTGGTTATCAGTGCATTACGCGTTTGTTGTGCAGGTAATCCTTCTTCTCTTGTCTGTGGAGCACTCGCGTTTACCTATTGCTCTGCTCTGCATAGATTGCCTGCACGTTCTGTTAGGAGGCTTATAGTTGCCCTTTGCATAAGGGGGATTCTCCGTTTTTTTAGGCCAATGCTGTTTGCTTTGCCATCCTTTAGGCTGCGTTTCTCTTACTTAGAAAAATGTTGATCAGCAGCATCACTAGCCATGTTGTTTGTTCTAATGATGCTGCTGCCATTTTGTTGGCCGGTCTTTGCGATTATCCAGTACGTAGTTTTTATTTACATGATCCCGTTGGCTCTGCTCATGCCCAGTTTTCATGCTATCTATCGTTACTGCTGTCGTGGGTATAGCGTTGAATGGGTTAGGTTTTAGTTTTCTTATCCTGCTGCCACATAATTCAGTACATGTCATTTCTTCTGTTCTGAATGAGATCAAGCTTCTCAAGTATGCTAACAAGCATGATCATGCTGACAAGTACCGCCTTTTGTGTCTATGATTAATTACTTCTACTATTGGGTAAATTTGAGCCTTTACTCTTTGATAGACCCTTTTTTAGTGTTATTTAATTTTGATCGTGTTGAATTTATGTACAGCTCCACTGCTTGCTCTGCACTGTTCGGGTTGTCCATCTACCATTACCTAGCTCTGGTCGTTATCTATCTGGCATTGGCTTGGAGCACAACGGCCCCAGCTGCAGCACCCAGACGTCCATTGCCTGCTCCGCTCCATCAGAAAAAAAGGGAGGGTGCTTTTCTCCATGGACGCATCGCCTGAGCTATCCCCGTCCTCGTTTTTTTCCCTCTTTTCCTCTCCGGTGCGTGCTCTCCTTGCAAGCACATGTGTGGATCTGGCTAGCCGGCCTTAATTGCTGGACGAGCCCCACACCGGCGCATCTGGCCTGTTGCGCATGGCGGAGGTGCGTTGTCTCCTCTTCTCCCCCTCCTCTTTCCTCAGCTCCCTCCTCACTGCGAGGATCTTGGCCATCCTCCCCTAGGAGGCCATTTGCTCCTGCGCTTCTCTTGTTTTCAAATACGTGGACCATGTGCAGAACTGATATCCTTCATTGTACAATGATGATTAGTTGTTTCATTCTGCATGTTATTTACTGAGGTTTTGGGGTTGTGGGATGACGAACTTTTTTAGCCTGAGACAGTGGAATTATGCAATGATGGTTAGTTCTTCCATTCTTCCATGATTCTTGCTATTTGTATTAGTTTGGTGATGACTATGTCATTTATCTTACCAATTCACTTTTGCATGTGTTATTTCGTTTTCGTTAATTGGTACATTTTGTGCGCTCGTTGCTGAGCATTGGTCCACTGTCAGTGATGTCTTTACTTCACATAATTTGTAGGTTCTATTACTGACCACACCCCATTGCCAATGATGTTTTTATTCCTATCCATCTCTATCCACTTTCTTGCAGGTCTGAAACATCCGGAAATAAGGTCCTGTCGATCAGCTAGATTCGATCTTTGCACTGAATTCGTTATGCCTGTGATTTTTTTAGTGCATACGCTTTCTGGCAAATCCAATTGCTTATCCAGTGATTTTGCAATACATACATTACTGCCATTGCGGTGAATTTTAAAGTACTCCATACATGTGATCAGCTCCGCTTCGATCTTTGCACTGAATTGGTCCTGCTTAGAGGCCTTCTGTTAAACTATTCATTATTGTTTTTTACTACTCGTCTGTTTTTACAACCCTTTGCACCAGTGCTTTTACAATTAGATTTTAGCACATGATTATATACTCCGATTTACTGTATATGCTAATCAGAAAGCTACAGAAGATTCCCTTATAGTTCTATCTTTGTTTCGATAATTTTTTTCTTTGTCTTCGTCTCTCTCGTTGGCAGGGCCTCCCAATTTTTGGCATTGGTGTTGGACATATCACATATGACATGCCTTCAGTGATTACTTTGATGCTTGCTATTTGTTTAGTAGACTACAGGTACAGCCTGTTGATTAGTGACGATGTACAAAAAGTAAAAAGTCAACAATATTTCTTCATCCCAGGTTTTTTTTTGCAAAATTTTAAAACATAGTGCTTCTTTCTTATTTCAGTCAATATATGCTCTTATATTATACCTGTCTTGTGACAGAGACAGGGCTTTTTGATAGGTTAAGAGCTCCATAACTGTGAAATAGTCCTCCATTTCCTTGTGTCTTACAGCATCAGGTTCAAAATGTATGGTCATATTTCAATGCTTTTAAATAGTTCCTAATATTTATAGAGCACTTTTGGCCAGCCACAAAATCCTGAAGCACCACATTATTAACTGAGAACCTAATATTCCATCATCCCACTCTTCTTTGTTGTGTTGAAAAGATTTTCAGAAAACATTCATTGTCATTATGGTATGTTTATTTTTTCTTTATCCATACATACCCTATGTTTCATACAATTATCCAACAGTACACAGTTCTCAGTCTTATCATGGTTTCTTAATCTATATTACTCTGTTTTAATTTTTAGGGACATTGCCAACCTTATTGTACAAAAAAGAAACAGATGAGTGCCTTGTTTGCATTTCTTCTCCTTCTCTGACAGCCTTTTCTTTTATGGTATAATCAGATTTGCTATCTGCCTTCAAATGATTTGTTTTCTTCTTACTTATTCTTTTGCTTTAAAACCATGAAAAGAAGCAAGGGCATATACAACCAGATTTGCTGCTGCAAGTTATCCATCGGTTAATGAGTCATAGCAAAAAAGCAACATTGGATTTGAACTCCTGCAATTTCTACTTTGTTTCCTTATGAACACACCAACATATCCCAAATTTAGTCTTCCAAAGTCCCTTCTAATTGTTCTTGTGAGTGGTGGTCAGCCACAAGGCCCTCCTAAGGAGATGCCTATCCTGAGACAAACTGCAAACTTACAGCAGATGCCTATCCTGAGACAACTGCAAGCTTAAGAAGAGCCATCCTGCTTTATGGCACACCGGCTGCCTGAGCGGGTTGTTCCAGGCAGCAAAAATATTAGTGCGGTAGTATTGTAGGAGGTAATACTAGGCTAGTGTAGTAAGTAGCAGGAGTCCCAATTTGCCATTGATCAGAATATTCAAACAAACCAAGGTATGCTCAGGGACAGAATGCGTACAGTTCCTATTTGCCAGTCACTTCCCGGTGTGGGCAGGTTACTTCTCCTTGCCTGTATATGACATTAGCTGTTACTTACTATTGCACATATTTTTGTTTTCACCCAAGAGATACTCTGTACATGCCTGTTTGCCCAATTTGAATTATGTATTATTCTAACCACAGTAACAATTTTAGGTATCCAACATTTTCCATTATGGTTCTAACATGAAAATTGCTCATTTTGTCAATGCAAATATTGTTCCCGAATATCACTCAGCATACCAAGATTATAAAAAAAAATGGTTTGGCCTCATCAAAGTCCAGTTTAGCATTTGCCTAACCCTATGCCAACACACGTGGTTATAAGCTATGTTTTCCAATATTTTTCTAAGTCTAGACTAAATAAATGTCAGTTCACGATACCTGTATGCATTCAATCTTCAATGAGAGTCACCACGTTTATAGATGTAGGTAAGTGTTGATCATTTGCCAGTATGTTCTGCGTGTTTTTCACAGGTTCTGCAGAACCACCTTCAGAGGTAGTTATATCGCACCCCTCTGATGCAAGTCTCAAGACATTGCCAGGTACCATGGGCTACCTTTCTTCAGTCTTTATTACTTATTATGTGAGTTGTTATATTCAAATAATGATTATACTTGAAAACTAAAATGAAGTTCCACACCGTTGATAGATTTGATGTAGCAATGCTCATTGTTTAGAGTTCCGCTCTTTAGGTGCTGGTGCGCCTGCTAATTGAAATTGTTTCTCAACATTTTGCAGGAGTTTAGGGCATTGGTAAAGAAGAGTACCAATCCTGAATTCGACGAAGATCTATTGTACAAAGAGGATGCCGAGCACAATCATTAGCACCGGCCTTCATCGGCAACCAGCCTGGTGCACACCATCAAGTATACTTCTCCTTTTACTGATTTTTTGTTATAGTATTCTTAGAGACAAAAGCTAAAAGGTATCAGGACTTCTGGGGTATCAAAATGGCATACATTTCAGTGCCTAAAATTACTTGGATTGCTTTAGATTATGCCTTCAATTAAATATTTGTTATTATGCATTCAGTTTGGTTGTTGATTGCCTTCATGATGTCCACATAATAAGCTTACGAAGTGAGTTACAAAACAGACCACCATGTAACGCGGTTATTCAGGTATTATAATCTACAGCTGATTCCTGAGAGATGTACTAAAATTTTCAATTAAGAAAAGTAATCAAGGCTTTCGTTTCCCTTTGAGGACATGATGTATCTTATTTAGTTTTCTCATAGGATGCAGATTATGCAACTTCCTGTAGGTTGACATTTTCTTTAATAGCATTTTCTTTGTTTTGAGTTCACGGACTCTTGTACCAGAACATTAAGGAAAAAGGAATAAGAATGCATAGCCAGGGTTGTGTTTTGAAACACTAATAGCTTGGTTAGAATGGCTTCCCCTTCCATTTTTAAAATTTTTTGTTGGATTTAAATTAAAGGGTTATCTCACTGCTCCCCTATTTTAGCCACTCAATGGTGACATGTTTAGATGTCCTGTGCTTATTCAAATGATTTTTCTTCAAGCCGATGTTTGATTACCATCTAAATTCAGTTTATGCTCATGTAGTCATGTTTCTTCGATTTAATGCAGTATATCATCTTGCCATCTATTTACTGACAATTTTATCACCTCATGCTTTCCTAACAGGATCTCTAGATTCCCAAGCTTCGAATGTATAAGTGATGATCTTTCTGCAGTGATCTTAGAGGATTGAAATTATCAACCCCGTGATCAATCGTATGGCGCTATGGTTATTGTGGATTTCGTCTTCTATCTTGCTTTAATCTATCTTGCTGCTTCTGCAAAACTTCAGCTACTTTTGTAATGAATTTATTTTTTCATATTAGGACTTAACACTTAATATTTTAAACATATTCTTATAAATCCAACATATGTATTATTGCATTGCAAAGGTCCTACACTCGCATATGGTTGCGCACAATATACTATAATATTTAAATTTTTTTTATATTAGAACTTAACACTATTCATATTCTACATATATCCTTTCCCTGATCCTCTTTTCATGCAAAGATAAATAGAGTTTTTTTTTACTCAGGCATTTACTGCCTAATTCATGCCGCGTGCAAGGGCGTGCCCAATGGACTAGTGATATGTAAAGAACGAAGTGATATGACGCTAGAGGTGAGGTAAAACTGAAACGACCTCCCTAGGCCAAAAAAAGAATAAAAAACTAAGAGTCTGCACAGTACAGTCTGAATTATATTTGGTGCAGAGTTAAGGCCAAAAAGTTATATGGTTTTCAAACGGAAAACACGGGCGGCAGTAGCTTCTTCTGTCCGGATGAGACGAAATGTTCCGATCAACCCGGGTAAAGCAAGAGCTTCCAAAATAAATACACATTTCACTTTTGGAGAAGTTAGATTTTTTAAAGCTAAATATATACAAAAATATATTAATATTTATGATGTATAATTAATAAGTATCATTAGATTGAGCGTGGAATATAATTTTATAATAAACTTATTTAGAGATACAAATATTGATATTATTTTCTATAGTTCTGCTCAAACTTGAAAAATTTTGACTCCTCAAGAGCGAAAAGTAAATTTATTTTGGGACATGATCTCTCTCGTTCAGACTGAACTCCTTTTGCCGTGAGCAGCATCAGTTGCGATTATTCAACTAAGGGTGATACGTACAATAGTGACAGACTGATGGGTCTGGCTCCGACTCCGGCGCACGCTTATTAGCCATTAGTCACAGCACCTTTTAATCAAAAGTTTCAAATTACATGTTTTGATCGGCGTCTTAAGTCTCGCCTAGTTTGATATATAAATATTAATACTATCTACTATAAATTTGGTCAAAGTTAAGGCAGTCTTACTTGCACAAATGTCATAGTTGTATTTTTTTTGACATAGGCAGTAACTAACAAAGCAGCCTTTTTTTTCCCAAAAGTTGCAGAGTTAGTGCATTAAATACGCTCACAATTTTGTTTCCGAAATAAAGCAATTTTCTTGCACATACCTGTCAGCGTACGTACGTGCTACCGTGCTTTTGCGTCGGCTGAATTAGAATGTGTGGAGTGGAGCGAGTTCACGTAGTTACTAGCTAGTGCTGCTGCAGGACGGCACCAATGAACTGGGGATGATGTATTGTACTCATCTCTGGCCGGCCCAAGTCAAGAGGCGATTTTGATCTCCCAAGAAATTTGAGGCCGGCTAATCTTCAATGCTGCTCCATCCCTTGGTTTCTTGATATTTTTTGTAGACCGAGAGAGAGAGAGCAGGTACATCAAATCAAAGTAAGCATGCATACTCTATCTTGTCATCACCTGTTAGAAGAGTCAAGGGCCTATTGGGCCTTAGCCCGTTAGGGTTAATTAGTTGCTTGCTTAGGGGTCAAGTAAGCCTTGCTTGTAAGTCAAGAAATCCTCTCTATATAAGGAGAGGAGATGTATCAATCTAATCAAGCAAGAGATTAGAAGGAAAAACCTTCTCTCTTGCCGGCCGTGGGCGAAGCCCCGCGGTCGGCGTTCCCAGCGCCCCTCACAGCCCTAGCCGCCGGCCCTCTGCCTCTCGCCGACGTGAACAGTACCCGCGGCACTGTAGCGCGTGGGTACTGTAGCTCCGCCGCCGCTTCCCTCGACTCTCTCCTCCCAATCCCAACGACGTCCATAACAATCTGGTATCGGAGATGCCAGGTTTCGATGAGCCACTGTGGGATCAGCTCGCCAAGGCGACGGCCGACATCAACACATGGTTGGCCGCCATGGAGAGCCGTCAGGCGGCGTTTGCGCGCCAGGTGTCGGCGGCGGTACGGCTGCAGGCGGCGGCGCGTGGCCTCCTGGCGCGCCGATGAGTGCGGCGGCTGTGGGATCTGCAGCTGATTCAGCCCCGTACCCCGTCGCAGTTCCTCCAAGCGGTGCTTCGCCACACGAAGGCAGACACCGCACAGCAGATCAAGCAACGAACGGACATCGCAGCGCAGCCGATGCTTATTCAAGTGTCGGATGTGGTGCGGCTGCAGGCTGCTGCGCGCGGTCTCCGAGCACGGCAGCGGCTGCAGGAGATGCGCCAGAAGATGCGGGAGGCGGTCCTGGCGGCGGTGCGGTTACAGGCTGCAGCACGCGGACTCCTGGCGCGACGGCAGGCGCGGGAGATGCGTGGGTTGCAGCTGATGCCTGTGCCCCGTGCTTCTTTGCTTCACCACCAGGCTGCGCTTCGCCACATGGAGGGCCCCGATCTCGTCCGCTGCGTCATGGAGATCGGGCGTGGCATCGCCACCTCGGGTGGCGAACTCGGTGTCTACAGCGCCGACGTTTGGGGACGCGGGTGTGTGGCCACCCATAGGCGGGCCTTAATTAGCGCTGCCGTGCTCCGGCACCGGCCACCGCGAGGACGTCTCCGCTGGTCGCTATCGCGACTAATTCCTGGGGGCTATACCCGTACACCCCTCTCGTTCCGGTGGGCTCAATGGGATCTAGGTGGCTACACATGTGCAGGTCCATCACGCGGAGGGTGTCCGCCGTATCTCCAAAAATCAAAAATAAAGAGTCGCAGTCTATTTCAGGTCAATAAAATAAGCCGAGATGTAAAAGGCTTGTTTTTACGTGATAGGTTTATGTCGAGTCAGGTTAGGTTGCAGCTCGAGGACGAGCTGCATGTCCAGGTGGGGTGTAGTGTTAGAAGAGTCAAGGGCCTATTGGGCCTTAGCCCGTTAGGGAGGGCCTACTGGGCCTTAGCCCATTAGGGTTAATTAGTTGCTTGCTTAGGGGTCAAGTAAGCCTTGCTTGTAAGTCAAGAAATCCTCTCTATATAAGGAGAGGAGATGTATCAATCTAATCAAGCAAGAGATTAGAAGGAAAAACCTTCTCTCTTGCCGGCCGTGGGCGAAGCCCCGCGGCCGGCGTTCCCAGCGCCCCTCACAGCCCTAGCCGCCGGCCCTCTGCCTCTCGCCGACGTGAACAGTACCCGTGGCACTGTAGCGCGCGGGTACTGTAGCTCCGCCGCCGCTTCCCTCGACTCTCTCCTCCCAATCCCAACGACGTCCATAACATCACCAATAAGAGCGCCCGTAGTGTTTGTGTCGAAGCCGGTTCTGGTTGTGTTTAGATGGTGGTGTAAAATTTTTGGAAGCACAGTAACTCTTTCGTTTGTATTTGATAATTAGTGTCTAATCATAGGTTAATTAGGCTTAAAAGATTCGTCTTGTGATTTACAACTAAACTGTATAATTAGTTATTTGTTTATCTATATTTAATGCTCCATGCATACGTCTAAAGATTCGATGTGACGGGGAATCTTGTAAAATTTTTGGAACTTTGAAGGATCTAAACACACCCTATGCATTTAATGCATGTATAGGACCCGGTACTTTACACTGTTTGGTTGATTCGATGGTGGAGCAGCTTCGAGGCATAGAACCCGCCCTTTGCAATAAAAAAATATATCACTCTGACACATGACACAGCTCCAACGGCTCCAACTGCCATGAGCTGATGAGCACCCCGGTTTCATACACTGCGAGCTCAATACCACGAGAAGTCATGTCCTGCGATAGGAGCAACCCCGTTCCTTCACACTGCGGACGCTCTAATGTTCTTCTCTTGTGTTTCTCGCTTGTATGGACATGAGTATTCAACCATCGTACCATGTTGCACCGGTGGCGGTGCCGACTGCCGACTGCTCCATATATCTCACTTCATTGACCTACTGCGTGCATCACTTGATGACATAGTTTCTCTTAGAATATAATATGATTCTGGGAAGTATGTATTGCATGTATTCACTTCTACTACTCCCTCCATTATAAATTGTAACTTGTTATGACTTTTCAAGACAGGATGCAAATCTATGTCCGTAGCAACAAAAGCTATGTATACAGAAAATCCATAACAATTTGGAACGGGGTGTGTTTTTATGGGTGTTGTATGGGTGCATCGTCGGGATGTGTGTTAACGGTATCCCGTGTTGTATTGAACTTCTCTTCTTTTTAATTGAACGACACAGCTCTTGCCTTTTCTTTCAAAAACAATGCAATTTGGAGTGGAGAGAGAAAATTTTAATTAAGCCATACTAATTTCACAATCTTAATTAATTAGGATCGATCTGCACGAAAGATTTAGGAAAATTTTTAAGCATATGTTGTGTAGAACTACACTTAAGCTTGGTTTAGTGGATTGCTTTTGTTATGTCACTTACAAAGTTTAGCTAGCTATATTAGGGTGTGTTTTTTTTTGCCATCACAGCTGTCACGACTGCTCCTCGGCTAGTCCAGACGGTTGGGCCAAGCTATCGTCCATTGACCACGCTTAGTCCAGACCTCCATCCATGCAGTCACCTTGGTGTACTACCCATATAACACACATCTCTACGGCCTTCGTCCAAGATCAATTGCAATAGTAGACAAGACATTACATGGTTCACCACTGGTTTACATCACATTTGAAAAAAGGTTCTTAAGTTTACAACCCGTTTTGTTCTCAACTTAGTTCATAACACCACATTTAGAGTCTAGTGCAAGACTTAACATAAGATAAATTTGATACATGTCCATGGTTTGCGCCACAACCATGAGTTTCCACCTCACAGGGAGGGTCTCTACTACTCCCAATCCATGGAGGACTCGGGCTCATAGAAGAACCCATAAGCAGGGGCTACCTCACCTGCAAAACTCCACAAGTAGTATCATGGGTACACAATTGTACTCAACAGGACTTACCCATGATTAATGAACAACAATTATGCATTGAGCTTTAGCAAGGAATAGAGTTTAGTTTTGCATAAAGACATTTGTGTGATAAAGTAAAGTTGTCTATTCAACTAGGTAAGCATAACATGGTTAAATATGTGTAAGCAATAAGCAACAATTAATTGGAGCGTGGTTTTCCACGAGTCATTTCGATCAACACTAGTATGAATCTATAAGGATTGAACAAAAACTCTGCAGAGGGGTACAAGTTTACCCCACCAAAGACAACAACCACAACCCATACGACCCATCTGCACACAAGGAATGACTCGAGCTTTAACCTTTCCCATGTCCAGGAAAACCACTTAGGTATGGTTTGAGAGTGCTAGCCCTCCTAGATACCTTGTGCTACACCACACGCTGGATCCACGGGACACTCAGTCATAACGAAGTACTAGGCTTACCATACCCATTCATGGCAAGTGGTATGTATAGTGTATGTTCCAAACTTACTACGACAGACACATAGCCTTAACCGGTCTTAGCATGTGGGTCAAGTTTTAGACTATGGCTTCATTTTACGTTGTTTAGTGTTCGCATTTCCTATAAGACACTTGTGAGAAACCCATGACAATCTCAACTTCTACTATAGCTAAGCACTCTAAGCACAAATTACCTTCTAACAAAAGCATTTTTATGATACAAGGTAGATGGAGCAACCCCAATGTTACATGCTCAAATAGGGAAAATGGGCCTCTAGTCATATTGTAACATAATACGATATAAAACATAATAAACTTAATGCGATTATAAAAGAGTACAAAATGCTTAGGAGCCTGCTTACTCATTGTGTGGTGCTGCGACTTTGGGTCCGGCCACAACGTCATTCTCGGGGTTCACCTCCTTGTGTACTTCCTTTCATTTATGATGCATAACATGAATGAGTAAATGTGATGCTCATGCTTGGTACAAGATGCTTAAATAGTTGTATGATTTTGTATGAAAGTATATGATAACCCACTAGGAACAAAAATCATGTTGTAATACCATGTGTCCAAAATTTGTTTACGGTCCAACACCTCACATGAAATGGCACCGTATATGCGTAGCACCTCTCTTACACGTTTCATTTTCACTTCGTATAAAACTGTCAACCCGGAGGTGCAAAGTTCGGAGCGACGAGGACTATAAGCTGAGCCTCACCCTGTTAAACTAAGGTGGTACGAAACCGACCAACTACAATCACACATGGGCCAACTACTAGACGCTACTAATAGGCAGGGTGTTACACATGTGATGCTTATCGGGTAGTGTGTTAGCCTAGAAATAGTAGGGAGAGCGAGGCAACGTATGGGTCTACATGGAAGCATAGGTGTAAGGTCCTACATGGCTAGAGGGGAGTGAATAGCCTATAAAAATCCTATACGAACAACTAAGCAAACTTGTTAGAATAACAAACGGCGTAAAGCGAGTTTTGCTTAGCCTACGGTTGTTATGCAAGCCTCCTATCCACAAGTCTAGTAAATTATGATCTCTAGTTCACACAAGGGCTATGTTACTACTTTTACACTAGTGAGCAAGCTAACAACACTACTAGCAAAGCTACCACTAGAGCTACACAAGGTAATCTAGTAAATGTAAATGCAAGAGAGAGGATTGTGATTCTTATACCGATGGTGGAGTGAAAATGTTACCAATTACCAAGATGATATACAATCAATCAATATTGATAACAACACAATATGAAGACCAATCACCAGGAGACAAGAGATACAATATTTTTGTTCACCCGGTGTTCACTTGTGCACCAACAAGCTACGTCACCGGTTGTGTCGACCAACACTTAGATGGTTTCTCGGTGTGACCCTCAAGTCACTTGCCCCTCAAGGCACGCCCCGCAAGGCACCGTAATACACCACTCTCAAGTGAGGTAGCTCAATGACATGCGCATTCCACTACACTTGCTTTTGGCACTCTGTCGAGGAAAGCACAAGAACCTCTTACAATCAACCGGAGGTGGCCAAGAACAATCTCCTTCTCTTGCTAACGCCTCCAATAATCTCCAAGCCAGCTAGGAGCGGTACTCTCCAAGAGTAACAAGAAATCCACCGGCTAAACCACCCACAAGTGACACTAG
This sequence comes from Saccharum hybrid cultivar R570, assembly GCA_038087645.1. NCBI lineage: Eukaryota > Viridiplantae > Streptophyta > Magnoliopsida > Poales > Poaceae > Saccharum > Saccharum hybrid cultivar. The sequence goes on from JAQSUU010000760.1 coordinate 15,079,525, forward strand.
ATGCCCTCAAGCTATGTAATGCACTTTGGGATCACTCAATCTCACTTTTGATTTGCAATCAAGCAAGAGAGATGAGTGGGAGGGAGAAGCTTTTGCTCAAAGGATGCACAAGGGTGTTAGAAATGTCAAGAGACCTCCCCAAGGGCCGGCCAACAAGTATTTATAGCTCCCATCCTTGAAACTAGCCGTTAGCTTCTCTAAACAACAGAAACGGGGGCGATAGACGCTGCACTGTAGCGTCTGTTGCCGAACCAACAGACAATGCACAATAGCGTCCGTCGCTCCTACACGTGCCATGTGTCCCAGCGTTTGAAATCAACGCGTTCGCGCCCACTGCGTCAGACGCATTTGTCGCGACCGACAGACGCAGCCATGCCACCGTCAGACGCGTCTGACGCTCGGAGGCCGCGCATATGCTACCACGACGGACGTAGTCCAAAAACCATGTAAACGCGTGACACTTGATAGACACGTCCGGTCCTCAACCGACAGACACGTCTGGCACGTGAAGCTGCGCCGCGCTCAAGTCGTTCGAGCGACAGACGCTAGAACAGTGTTCCAGACCGCGTCTGTCGCTCACGCGACACCGCGTCTGACACTCCGCGCGAAGCAACCCTAACTAGGGTTTGTCGACAGACGCGCCGACACCGCGTCTGACGCTCCCCCAAGCGGCGTCTGTCACCTATAACGCATGTGTTTTGCAACTTTTTCTTGCTCCACTTGTTTCGCCCGTTCGCTTATGAGCTAGACAAAGTATGTGTAACACTTTAGCACATGTTTTAGCTCGTGAAACACCACGTGACATCACCTCCAAAACTCGCATCCAGCGCAATGGAAAATAGACATTTTATTTTCCCAAACCCATCTCTACCCTGCAAACAACAGCGCGACCAACGCCACCTTGGCAAATGTGCCAACACCACCAAGTGTACGTCTCCATGTGCTTGTGTGTTAGCTTTTTCTCAATCATTTTCAAAGGTTTTCCAGTTAGCTCACTAGGCCCTACATGCAATGCACTTCATGAATTCACCTAGTGGCACCCGTGCGTCGAGTAACCGATAAGAGTTCCTCTCTTAATAGTTCGGCTATCGATCCTAAACCACTCACACCCTCTATGGTGTCTTGAGTGCAAAACAAAATGACCCTATGGTTATACCTTTGCCTTGAGCCCATTTTATTTCTCCAAATGATATGATCCACTTCATATCATCACATGACCGTCTCGATCCATCGACCTTGACTTCACTTGCTCTTCACCGTTGCATCGGTCCATCGGCGCCAAGTCTTGCTCAAGCTTCACCATCGCATGGTCCTTTGCTTCGAAGCCTCGACTTGCCCTTCACCTTCACAACCGGTCCATCGAGCCAAGCCTCATCTTAGTGTTCACCATCTTGGTCACATGAGTCAATGTCATGTCTCATATTCAATGACCACCTTTATCTAGATCATCTACTTAGATACAAAGGTTAGTCCTAGGTTTCATCAATTAGCCAAAACCAAACTAGGGACTTTCAATAGGTACCCTGGTTAGTGTGGTGAGATATAGAAAAAAAAATGCCCAACAAAACCATGGGGTCAATTGAACATTATTAGATGTTTAAAGGGCTACAATATCTTATTTTATAGTTGAGAGGTTTTATAGTCAACTCTTGATCTGATTTGTCAGGGGTTTATGTAGACATTTTCCTATTGTTTGTTGAGTGGCCGTAATATGCGTAGTCAGCGAAACTGTTAAAGCAGCATAAGGGTGTTATTTAGATGGTTAGCTTTTAAGGTGCAGAATAACTGGTTTTATAGGTGAATGAATGAAGTATAGACAATCAGCAATATAGTAAGCAAGGTTAAATAGATATTTTCCTTTAATTTGATCTTATAATTGGGATTTTTTTGTGAATCAAAAAGGAAAATTGTTAGTCCAATCTCCTTTGACATTGCTGTGAGCGCAAGTACTGTACGTGTTGGCCATCCGGCTGTACCACCTTTGCTGTGCGTGGCTAATATTGGCTCTATGCTTTTCCACACAGACACAGTGGTATTTTAGCTAATTCATTTCTGATAATGATTGTTGTTGTTTCGGTCAAAAAAATTGATTTTTTATACGTACTTACATGGGATAATATTTCTAGTATCTCTCGATCGTATTGTATCTAGGAGTATGATATTAGATCATAACAGGACTGTCAGCACAAATGTCATAGTTGTATTTTTTTTGACACAGGCAGTAACTAACAAAGCAGCCTTTTTTTTCACAAATGCGTCGGCTGAATTAAAATGTGTGGAGTGGAGCGAGTTCACGTAGTTACTAGCTAGTGCTGCTGCAGGACGGCACCGATGAACTGGGGATGATGTACTGTACTCATCTCTGGCTGGCCCAAGTCAAGAGGCTATTTTGATCTCCCAAGAAATTTGAGGCCGGCTAATCTTCAATGATGCTCCATCCCTTGGTTTCTTGATATTTTTTGCAGACGGAGAGAGAGAGCAGGCACATCAAATCAAAGCAAGCATGCAGTACTCGATCTTGTCATCACCAATAAGAGCGTCCGCAGTGTTTGCGTCGAAACCGGTTCTATGCATTTAATGTATGTATGGGACCCAGTACGTTACACTGTGGGGTTGATTCGATGGAGGAGCAGCTCCGAGGCATAGAATCCGCCCTTTTGCAATAAAAAAATATCACTCTAACACTTGACACAGCTCCAACTGCCATGAGCTGATGAGCACCTCGGTTCCATACACTGTGAGCTCAAACCCTGCCCCTTTTGCTATTTTTTTTGGCCCGATTTCGTGAATTTTGGGAAATCATCAGCCGCCTCTAAAAAACCGATTTGTAGGGGCAGTTGGCCAGCCGCCCCTACAAATCAGCGATTTGTAGCCACCCCTTTGTAGGAGCGGCTGGCAAAACCGCCCCTACAAAGGGTTACAAGCCGCCCCTAAAAAATATTCCTGTAGTAGTGATACATAGAGAAAAATCTCTGCACTCATGATGTAGAAAATCTCCCGTGCAACATTGTTTTGATGCTATCCACGTGTCACTCAACTTGACGGAGTGCTATGTTCCGCAGAAAGATAGGGTGGCACCTTGGACCATGCTGTCACACCCGATTTTAAGGACAAAATCAGATATACACTATATGTGAAATAAAGAGGTCAAATCTCGCATATAGCTGTAGATAAGTGTAATATCAAAAGACAAATGCTTATTAAACATAACACAATAGTATAAGATATAACCTTAGAGAGCAACATAACGGCAAGACAACTCCGAACACCGGGTGTAACCTTCACTCCAGGATCAAACTGACTGGTTGATCACAAGCCTAACAATTCCAGAATCTAGCAATTTAGTACCCTTCCTGAGATGTGGGAAAAATAGCAAGGGTGAGTCCATGTCGAACTCAACAAGCATAACATGGGGTTCATGAGGCTCAAGAGGCATGACACAGGTTTAACTGTATGTAGCTTTTAGTTGGTCATATTTTAAGCAATTGAGTAGCAATAAATTGGTGATGTTCCCATAATCAACACATGATCATGTAAAGAGAATAATGAATAGCAAGAATAAGTAAATTAATAGTGATCTCTATTCCATAAGGGTCAAAGGCCGCTTGTGACCGTGAGCACGGCTGATATATTAGTTTTACACTCTGCAGAGATCGTACACTTTCACTATGAGTCGTGATCCCCAAAAGTCCGAGGTCATGACTCCCCATTGGACAGTTAAGTTTCACTATGAAGTCTTTCCAAGATTCGTCTAACAAGTTAGGGCCGCTAGGTTTCATCAGTCAGTCCGTGTGATACAACCATGCAGGGATCCACAGTCTGCTTTTCCCCATTTGCGCCACAAGGGTAACCACTAACAAGCTAGAAAAGGTCCTCTTATATGACTAAAGCCAGAGCCATGTAGCCCTCATAGCTGTACTGTAAGTCCTGGATGTTCGCTTATAGATAAGTCCTTATGGAGAGGAATCTAGAGAAAACTCTAGCCCTCTTGTTCCCTGTTGCTAAAAATCATCTTTTAGTGTTATTGCATATATCATTAGTCAAATTACAAGATTATTATTTATGTGAGCACTAGCAAACTACCCAATGCTATAACCATAGGATTCAAGGAACAAGATCAATACTAAGACATCCTTAACAAGGAGACACATGCATAATGAATTAAGTGAATTAAAGTGAATAGGTAACAAGGATAATCCCAAGCTATACTTGCCTTGATCTAGCTGATCCTGTTGATCTGGTTCATAATCTTACTCTTGATCACCAACGAACTGCTCACCCTCTATTCTCGATTAACACAACAACAACAATCATCCAAGAGCAATCATACAAAGCAAACAAAGCTACAATTAGAACAGTACTCCAACAGCAGCAAAATAAGATGAAAAGTTTGTAAAACGAATCTACATCTCACTAGGATCACACAGACGCGAATTGCACGCAAATCGAAGCTAAAACAAAAAAGTTATGATTTAAATAAGCTTTTCTTTATTAAAGTAATAGATTAAATCTAATCTCAAAATTTAAAAGTGGAGAACCTACTAAACAGTAGCGCTAACATGTAGATTATGAAATTACAAACCTAACGCAACTTGAACGGGTCAAATCGGAGTTAAAACGGAGATTTTATAAGCGAAATAAGATTGAAATAAACCCTATAGATATGAAAAACGTATTTTCAATTAAACCGACTGAATTTACGTTTTCAAACGAATAAAGCGTAATTAGGTTTTACGCTTATGGACTGCGGGTTAGATTATAGAAAAAACAGAGGGGCTCTTTTAGAAATCTGACAGCCGAAAGGGTATTGGCTAATATCAGCCATCCGATTTGAATTGAATGGACGAGATTAGATGGCGAGGATGAGAGAAGAGGATTCCTGCCACCAACGGTAGCCCGACAGCGGAGTTTGGCCGGCGGCGAGCCATTGCTCGTCGGCGTTGATCAATCTAGCGCTACAGCACGTTATCCGATGAACCAAGAGCACAGGGAGATAGAGAAGATGCCCGCGAACTCACCAAGGGCGAAAACGGGATCAGAGACAGACCGAGGACGACGCGCAGCTTCCAATGGCGGGTGACGGACCTCCTGTGCACGACAACAAGGCTAAATATCCAACCAAGATGAAAATTGAAGGAAGAAAGAGTTTGGTGACTTCGAAATAGCGACCCGAACCCTTCGGTAGCTTACGGAGGTGGCCGAATCGACGAGTTCATCGAGTTGCTTCCGAGCTTGAGCGGCGGCTGCTAGGTTGCGGCAGCTAGAGCTCGAATCGAGGCGATGACTTGCGATTAGGGTTGTGGAGCAAGCGGCGCGAGCGCGGCTGCTATTTAGGAGGGGCTCGGCGTGCAGGACAAGGCAAGGAGGAATCGGGGCGGCATCGGACTCCACCGAGCGGTGACCGGCTCGGTTACGAGCGAGAGGAGGATGACGACTCCGCTGTTGCGCGGGCCCGAGATGGCAGCGAAACGGAGAGAAGAGAAGGGCAAGGCGGCGGGCGGCTTCGGCTGGGCCGACCCGTTACGCGACTCGCGGCGAGAGAGGTTGGCTTGCTGGTTTCGGGCCGAACAAGAAAAGTGATGCGGGCTGGGCCAAGGAGGGAGGAGAGAAGGCCTGCGGGCCAAAACAGAGATGAAGAAGGCTTCCACTTTTCTTTTCCTTTTTCAATATTTTAAATGCATTTTTAAATAGTTTTTAAAACCCTTTTTTCTTGTAATTAAGACCAATCATCACAAATAAAAATATGTAGCGACATGTATGCACAAACATGTGTCTAACCTTATAGTTGATTTTATTTATTGAAAAAATTATTATTTCTTTAGGTTAAAATGTTCACAAAATTGCGTAAATAAATGCAATTCTACTATTTTTAAAATGATGCAAATTTTAGGGTGTTACACATGCAAACGACATGTAAAGAATAAGATGGGCGACGGTGACCAACAGAGCAAATATCGGACATCATAATAAAATCGGTGTTGCACGGGAGATTTTCTGCATCACGAGTGCAGAGAATTTTTTCGCATTCGGCCATACCACCTTTGCTGTGTGCTGCTATTATTGGCCCTATACTTTTCCACACATGGGTATCTTACTATTATAAATTAGAGGCCCCAACGGAGGCACCACGTTAATTCTCACCAAACGCACAAAAAATAAATCTTAGAAACTCTCACAATAATTAGAAACATCTGGCCTTTGATTTGGTAGACTCTAATCATCATCACCGATAATAGCCATTAGATCTATTGTAGTTTATTAAAAAATTACTCACCACTGCCTTTATGAAAAATACATAAAGTAACCCCTAATTTTGCATCTAAATTACCCACATCTACCATTACACAAGATAATTCAAAATAACCCCTTATATTTGTATGTAAATTATCCACATCTGTTGTTATAAAAAATAATTCAAAATAACCCCCTAAATTTGCATATAAATCACTCACCTTACCATTATGAAACATAATTTAAATTAACCCCCTAACATCGTGTCTAAATTACCCTGCTTTGTCGTTACGATAGATAATTTAAAATAATCCTCTAACTTTATATCTAAATTACCCATATCTAGTGCTCCTCTTGTAAGCACACCTAGCCCAAGTTGCTGTGGTTCATCTGTGTGCGGCACACAAACTCTGTAAATTACCCATATCTATCTTATCAAAGATAATTTATCCCCCTTTATCATTATGAAACATAATGCAAAGTAATATTCTAAGTTTGGATTTAACCTATCCCTATATGTTGTTTTGAAAGATAATATAAGGAATTATCTTTATATTTGTATGTACCTTAGCCACTTTTAAAATAAACAAAAAAAATCTCTGCAATCTACATGTTAACAGTATATATATATATTATTACAAGAAAAAAATCAATACCCATAAAGTATGATGCATATATATTTTAAAATTATAGACAAGTACAATCAAGAAATAAAATAACTATATTGCTATGTTCCACCATGTCTATCTAACATACATCTATACATTTGGATAAATATTTATTTTAACTACTTCCCGAACATGGAAAAATGTTCACTTAACAAACTACGTAGCAGTAACACTTTATACTAATACTCCATGGTAATAAATTGCATAAGTTATTATTTTAAATAAGTTTATACATTTTTATTGAAATATTATGTCATACAATATTATTCATTTAATTTTATGCACTCTAGGATATATAAATAATTGTACACACATATAATCCTGTGATATAACAATTTCAATATGTTTTGTGTCAGGATGCAAGCAGAGTTTCAACTTATGTGGAAAACAATACTACTAGGACCTAGATTCTTTTTAATAAAAAATTAATTTTTAAATAAAAGATAAAGAATACTAGAATTTCTAATTCATAATTAACACGTGAAAAAACTGCAACAACTTGATTAATAGTTAAAAAGATAAACTATAGATTTACAAAGTCACAAAAAGTGTTGTATCAAGAGTTTTTTAAAAATCTTGGATCAAGAGTTTATATATCTTAAGACTAGATTTCAACTAAATGCATATCACACTAGAAAAAAGATAAATACTACAAATTTTATCTAGAGGTCCCCGAGAGCTTGTATGTTAATCCTCACAAGACTTGGCAGGAAAACAAGATTCTAGAAATTCTCATAAAAATCAAAAACATCTTACCCTCAATTAGGTATAACCTAATCACCATTGATGATGATGATGATGATGATAATGATAATAATAATAATAATAATAATAATAATAATAATAATAATAATAATAATAATAATAATAATAATAATAATAATAATAATAATAGCAATTGGATCTATTCTATTTTCTTAACAACTATCCACTTCTTCTCTCATGACTCTAATTTATATTACCCAAATATGTTGTTAAGAACATGAATTTGCATTTAGATATCGATGTCCGCTTATTATATTACCCAAATAACTACTACAGTAGGGTTCAGGTTTTTATACTAGGGGAGGTATTGGTGGGCTGTGGTGGACCTTGGGCTGGGCTAAAAATTCAAACTAGGCCGAAATTTTTTGGCCGGGTTGTATTTCTCTCGGGCCTTGACGAAATGGGCGAATTTCACCGAAATTCGGCCCATTCGGTCCGAATCCAGATCCTTGGTTTCATCATTGTAGTAGTTATTTCTATATTCAGAGATCTAGTCTTAAATTTCTGTTCCTGTTTTAAAAATGTTTCAGTCTTATTTTAGTTTGTTCTACTTTTATTTTTGTTAAGTTTTTCAGTTAGAGTTCAGGTTTCAGAGCATCTAGAATTAGTTTCAGGTTCAGTATTGTTATTAGTTCAGATTTTAATTGACTCTAGTTTTGTTTTAGTTAAGTTTTTAAGTTATAGTTCAGTTTGTTTTCATTATGTCATCTTAATTGTATATTCAGTATAAGTGTTATATTTTCTCTCAATCTTCAGTATAAGTTTCTTAAAAGTAGCTTAGTATATATTCAGTATAAGTTTCTCTCAATCTAATTTCAGTAATAGTAATATATGTAGAATGTATCTTTAGTTTTAATTGGTTCCTTTTTTTCTTGGTGTGGAGTTTTTGTAATCTAGCCAGGTGCATGTTTTGTGTTTTTTATTTTCTTTTTCAGTATTATGTAGTTTCAGTATAAGTAATTCAGTCTCATCGTGACTCAGGTACTAAGTTTCAGTTACTTCGTGCAGCAGTTCAAGTCTGTATCTTGTCTAGTTGTGGCTGCAGTCTGAGTACTTGGTTCAGCTGCAGTGGCATTTTGGTGGTGCAGAGACGATACCTCAGTCCTGCTTACAGGTTTGCATTGTCTTTCTCAGCAAGTCAATGTGTGTTCAATTTATGACCATGTCATTTCTGATTTTCATACTACATTAAAACAATCAATGCATGTCTTTGTTAGATGCTTGGCCCGTTGGCAGATGGGTAGCTGTAGTTCAGTATCAGATCCACACATGTTTTTTTATTGAAGTTTGGCAAGTCTTGTGTTTAATCAAAGTTGCCTTGTCTCTTTTTGAGCTATAGGTACCAATTATTTTTTTATTTAATTTCTCTTGCAATGAGTTTTGAAGTCAGCATGTGTGGATAGCTAGATCAGTTCAGCTAGCCATTAAACTAAATTTGAAGTAAATTTGAGGCTCCTTTTGGAGTAAATTTCTCAGTACCCTAGTTTTTAGTTTTAGTTGACTTATGTAAATGGTGGTCAGACGACCTGGATGCCTAACATTATAGCTGAAATCTTTAAGCGAATCTGTTTGCTTAGATTTAATTAGCTGAGGCCGCACTAAATCCCAGATTTAGTTTTATGGCTCAGTTTTCATTGTTGAGATCCATTCATTATTCAGTTTGTTGGTTGGTTTGTTGGCTGATCGGATTCTCGCTTGCTCTGTGCATCGTGTATGGGGTTTTGCACTTTTGCTTGCAGGGGGCTAATTGTGAGTTCCGGCACTGCAAGGGCGCGCGGTTCAACCAGAGCTGCTGGTACTGGTTTTCAAGGCAACTGCGTCAACCCGAGCTGCAGTTTCCCGCGACCCCGTGAGTGATCGGAGCCTGTCCACGCTGAGTTCAATTTCTTGGATACTGTGATGAATACGCTGTGTAGTTGTGGACTTGTGGTTGCTGTGTGCCATGAGTAGATGTGTACCATGAGTAGAAAATGGGCTTCAGTTTGGTATTTTTATAGTTGATAGTGGTGGATGCAATCGCTAAGCTTGTGCTGTTATCGCTTGGTTGACTTATTTGTGGAGCCCTTAACGAAACATACTTTTGTGGAGATGTGTTGCTTGTAAGAAAGATTAGATGGCAGTGCTCTAGGCTAATGGGCCTGCTGTGATCTATTTTTTGAAAACAGTTGCAATGTCTGTGAGTCAATTTAGTGTGCATACAGCTAGCCTAGACTGTCTCCAATGGATTCTCTAAGAACATAGAACATTGATTCTACTACCCTGAGCATGCTGGTTGAAATTAATAATTCTCTGTGGCGACATTTGACTGATTCCGTGTTGCGCTGCTGATGTGTAAATGAGGTCGGGGAAGGAAATGAGGTTCAGTTGACCCAGTGGTTAATTTAATTTTGTTTGTTTCGTGTCCATTAATTCATTTCGATGCTGAAATCTGTCCAATTCTTATGTGCTGAAATCAGTAACTTCTCAGTTTTCTGTCCATGCTGATAAATCTGTGCCACTTCTCTGTGCTGTTGACGCATTTCAGGAACAGCTCAGGGACAAGAAGAAGGCCTCATCTGCTATACCCACGTTAGTTCAGCTCCATGAGCTCTGTCATCTCCTTCATACCTGATTCTTTGTTTGTCTCCCCTGTTCTTGATCTTGACTCTTGCTGTGCTCGTGTTCCCTCATTAGTGATATAGCAACTTTAGGAGTATTATAACTTCTTTTGCTGGCAAGACAGGACTGGGTTTAGTGTTCAGATCTTTAAGTAACCAGTGTTTATTGGAGATTTTCATGTTGAGAGGCAGGTGCTAGCTATTTCATGCCACTTCATATTTAGAATTCGACATGTAAGCTTTTTTTATTTGTTTTCATTTTCTCTCTCATGGTCTTTGTGGTGGCAGCACTAAACATTTTACTCTATCTCTGTTTCAGCTTAGCCACCCCTCCTACGAATAAGTAACAAGGCGCGGGCGGGGGCGGGCGGTATTAGTTTACTCTAGTTTTATATTAGTAGCAGTAGAACTGTGGTAGCAGGTAGCTTATTTATTTTGAGTTCAGATCGTTGCTTTTCTATTTGCCTTCTCTGTATCTCTATCCATGTTGCAAGAACTATAGTTTCTATGAGCGCGGGGTGGGTCGGAGGTGGAGGTGGAGGTGGAGTTGGGTGGCGAAGGTTTTTGGCCATGGTTACCGGTGGTAGGGGGGTGGGGGTGTGGGGTGGGTTGTGGTGGAGGCTGCTGCTGTGGAAGGGAAATGGGAAGTGGGGGCTGGATGTTTGCGTGCTGCAGCTGGCAGGTGTCAGCTGGAGCCAAAGCCAACCGAGGTGAGGCCAACAAGCTCAGCCCGATCCTGCAGTGATGAACGCGTTTTGTTTTTTTTTTGTAGGGTTCATACTTCAGATTGTATCAATGGTTGTTAGTTTACTCATTTTATTTAAGTCTAGTTTCAGTTTAGTTATTAGTTTACTCTAGTTTTATATTAGTAGGAGTAGAACTTTGGTAGCAGGTAGCTTATTTATTTTTGAGTTCAGATCCTTGCTTTTGTATTTGCCTTCTCTGTTTCTCTGTCCATCTTGCAAGAACTACAGTTTCTGTGTTTTCCTCTCTTTTAGTTCATTTTGTAGTTCATTGTAGCCTATTTTCAGTACTAGTTAACTTCAAATCGATTAGAATTTATTTTCAGGGCATGCACCCATTGACTTTGAGCTTTTTTGTTCCCCGGCTTGCATGATGTTGAGCTGATGCCTGAAGTGTTTTATTTTCTTTTTATGAATCAGATGGCTACAAAAAGGAAGAACCCTGCGGACCAGGGTGGTAATTCATTTTCTATTCGAGTAGGGCAGCATAACAACTTTTTTAGGTTTGAAGATTTTGAAGATGATAAGAGTGTAACTATATCATTTAAGTAGTTAGTCTGTTTCTTTATGTTAATTCTTACTATTATTGTGTTTGCCTTTTTTTTATTTTCCAGGTTGTTCTGATGGAAGCTCATTTAGAAATGATGCAAAAGTTCATTAACTTTTGTAAGGAGAAGGTATGTTAGTTTTGCTTTTCAATTCGTATCTACTGAGATTTTGAAGTTGATTTTTTTTGTTTTTGACTATTCTTTTTAGAAAGTAAAATATGTCCAGGAGCTCCCTGACAAAAGCAAACTCAATCTACATGAAGATAATGAGGTTTGTTTTTTTTATAAGTTTTTATATCTATTTTTTTATATAGTGTTTTGTTTAAAATTACTAGGAGTCCTTCAATAGGAATGCATTCAAGGAGAAGCTTACAACATATTTAGGAGAGCATTTGCCTTGCGATGTAAGTTTTTTTTCTTTTCAATTTACCTATTGTCATCTTCTTTTATTTTGTTGTTAAGTTTATTATATTTTGTATTAGACTGTTGATGAGTTATGTGTCACACTCAATTTTAAGGATAAAATAGAGTTTATGTGCGCCCCAGATCAGTTACACACATAAGTCAACAAATTACAAATAGTATCATCACAGTGTATATTACATCACGTTTAATACCATCACATAGTCTTTACATCACAAAGCGAAACAAAAGGATAACTCTCATGGTAGCATCATCATAGGGACTATCGGCTGGTTGACCCAAACCTAGAAATCCTTAGGGAAATCCTCATACCAACAACCATTTGTCACCCAACTGAGATTTTTATCCAAGTAAAGAAAATAAACAAGCATAAGTACATATCGTACTTAGCAAGATATCATGGGGTTATGAAGCTCAAAAAGGGGTGACTCTGGTTGACTGTGTTTAGCATTTTTAGTAGGTCAAGATTTTAGCATTAGGTAGTATCAAATTTAGCTTAAGCCCTAGTTAATCCCACATGATCATATATCAGAACCAATAGAATCAAAAAATATCATCATAATATCATCATAGTTCATCATGAATGACAACATTATAAGTAACAATTTATTCTGTGAGTTTTCTGGGCGGCTCGTGACCGCAAACACGGCTGTTATAACAGTTTTACACTCTGCAGAGGTTGTGCACTTTCACTGTGAGTCGTGTTTCCCAAATGCACGGGGGCCATCGACCCCCTAACACTCCCAAGGTGAGCAGGCAGGGTATACTATGAAGCCTTCCATAGGTCTATCTAACAAGTTAGGGCCGCTAAGTTTCCTCGGCAGGTAGATGTAGGAACCCCCTTTCCTATGGCACAAATTCTTCGTAGCTATACACATAAGAACAGGGGTAGTCCTATACCCAACGTGACGAGCCTCTTTTGAGCCATAAAGGTAACCTCTAACAAGCTAGAAAAGATCCTATTACTGAGATAAAGTTAGAGTCATGTGACTCTCACGGTTGCACTGTCAGTCCTAGCTTTTGCCGACAGATAAGTCCTTATGGAGGGCTGGGAGCAACATGATGAAAAGTCATTTGCTCTTTTGCCCTATAGTTCAGTTGTTTAAAACAAATTTTACCTTTTTGTTCCATAGAACCACTAGTCACTTTGTAGATCATGTAAAGTTATGTTGAGCACTAGCAAACTACCCATATGCCTTTAACCCATAGGAATCAAGGAACTATGTCATCAACAACTAGGATGTCCTTACGGTTATCAAGATTAGACACATGCAAATGGGTAAATGATTAAACGTGAATAGGACATCAAGGTAGATCCCATGCTATACTTGCCTTGGTTAGCAAACTCCTGCAAGTCCTGCTGGTCTTCAAAGAACTCTGGGTTCCCAATGTACTCCTCACCGTCTAAACATGACCAACACGGCAACATACAACATTTCAGGGACATTCATGTGAAGCAAACAAGCCTATAGTTAGAGCAGTACACCAGCAGCATAGAAAACAATATAAAATGTTTATGAAAAGAATCTACGTCTCGCTATGATTACGTAGATGCGAAGATCACGAAGATCGGAGATAAAACGCGAAAGTTATGAATTAAACAAGTTCTCCTATAGCAATTAATTAATTAAACATTACCATGAAATTTAAAAGTTTCAAACATGGTTAACTGTAGCATTAACACGTAGATTATGCAATTACGAATATAACGCAAGTTGAACGGATCAAATCGGAGTTAAAACAAAGTTTTTATGAGCAAAACAATTTCAGTGGCAATTCTATAAATAATTTGAACTCATTTTTGATTTAAAATAAATTCAAAGGATAATCGGATTTGAATCGGCTGAGGGACGCGGGGCATAAATTGCCGAAAGCCGAGGGGCTCTTAAGCAAAAATACCCGCGAAGGGGTATTGGCGTGTCTGGGCCATCGGATCTGAGATGGATTGCCCGGATTAGATCAGGGAGGAAGAGAGAGAGGGCACAGGCTGCCATGGCCGGCGGCGAGGAGGTCGCCAGCATAAGTGATTATGGCCCTACGGGCCATAGTTTGATGAACCGAAAGCACCAGAGGAAAGCGGGGACGAATGTGAGTCTACTCCGGGTCTAGTGCGGCCGGGGAATGTCCCGCGCAGTGTTTGCCATCGCCGGCGGCGAGAAGAAGCTCACCGGCACACATGAAAATGGCCCTAGCAGCCATGATTCAGAACAGGGACTGCACAGGGAGAAAGAGGGAAGCAAGGGGATCTCACCGCGGGTGAAATACAAGGGCGAGAACGAGTCGGAGATGGCTGACGGCGCGGGGGTGCGGCAAACGAGACCTGCGGGAGTTCGGCATCAATTAGCAACCGAATGGATGTGAGAAAACGAGAGGCGAATGTCTCTACGACTTCGAAAACTTGATGCGACGCTCGGCAGCGGAGTTACGGAACAAGCTCGAAGGCGGCGGGATGGTGGTTCCCGAGCTTGGTGGAACCCGGTGAGTCGCGGCGCTGTGGTTGGGTGCTGCGGTGCTCTAGCGAGGCGAACTGCAGCAGGGGGGTGGGTGGCGGAGACGGGGTCTGGGTTCTCCTAAATAGAGGCTAGGTGCGGGAGGTTGGGGAGGATGCTCCCACGACGCGGAACGTGGGCGCGGAGCGGCGGTTTCTCCACGACGCGAGCGACGCGGGAGGTGGACGACGGTGCTGACAGGTGGGCCAGGCTTGCCAGCGACAGAAAGGAAGGGGGAGGGAGTGGCAGCAGTTGTCGCCTCAGGTTGGCCCGGCCCAGGCAGGAAAGACAGGGAGGGGGGAACGGAAGGAAAGAGGGCGAGCGGGCTGGCTGGATCTGGGCCAACAGGCCGAAAATGAGCAAGGGAGGAGGGAAAATAATTTCCTTTTCTTTTTTTTCCAAATTAGTTTTCCAAATTCATTTTCAAAAGATTTTTGAATCCTTTTGAGTTTTGGATCAAAACCACTCAACACAATAAATAAAATGCTGCAGCATGAATGCATCAACATGTAGCTAACCTTATAGTTGATTTTAATTTCATAAAAATTATTATTTTCCTATATTTAAATGCATACATAATTGCATAAATAAATCAAATTTAACTATTTAAAAAGAATGCAAATTTTAGGGTGTTACATTATGTAACCTTGTTCAAGAGAATTCATACGGGAAGTGCCATTGCTGTAGTCTGCCAAGAGAAAGCTTAGTGCTCAGTGTTCTACGGATCCTCCATGATGGTTCTCAAACCTGGGGAAGAAAACCCACGGTTCTCAAGTAGCGAACACTAGCCATCCTTGCCGTAAGGCATATGTTTGTAACAACCATGACGCTAACATTAATTCCATCAATAAAAAAGCCCCCCAGCTTCAAGCATGTATAGATTTTTTTATGTTCAATATGTTTGTGCATTTATGCTTTTCGTTAGCTTTTTTTTATTTTTAAAATTTTTCAGACATAGTTCATGAGAAGTCCCCAGACACCAATGGTGAAAATGGAAAGTTTGCTGCATCAGATAAAGGTCGCCATCATTCTGCAGATGTGCGTATTTCTGGTTTTATCTTTTAAGTTTTTATTTTTATATTCAAATCATTAATTCATGTGAATCTATTTTTTCATTCGATTTTATTTGGTAGAATATATACAATGGAATTGAAGCTACTAAAAGCTTTCAGAACCAAATGAAGGTGAATCATGTTCCTATCCTCGACACACCAGTCTTCTTGTTTGGGAGGGAGTCTAGTAGAAATACATATGTATCATCGCAGCATGGTATTGTATTCTTTTTGTTCTTCACATGAATTTTGTTTTATCTATTAGTATTTTCTAGTATTTCTATTTACTGTATTTTTTAGCTCCAGCAATGCCGATGAATCCCAAATCGAAGACTAATCGTTTCATTAGCGAACTTCATCTACCTGCAGTTCCATCGTTACAAGCTCCAATTCCAAACCCTATCAAAGATGTAAGTTGTATAATTAGGCTGGGATATTTTTTGTGATATGTTAAATTAAGTTATTGCTCATTGTTAAAATTATATTTCTTATTTCTGAGATATATTGTTTGGGTTGTCGGCAGGTGTCACCTGAGGTCTATATTTCGAAGGAAACAAAATCAAAAGGTTGTTGCTTGGGCATGGGAGAATTAGCTTACCAGATGTACATCCAAAATAATTTGGACATCCGGATGACCAATAACATCAGTCATGCAGTTGAAGGTTACTATAGTCTTTATTTCAGTGTTTGTTGTGTTTTATTTCAGGTTTAGCAATGTGAAGTACATTCAGTATCTACTGCTAGCAGTTCAGTATAGTATAGTTCAGTTTTGTATAGTTTAATTTAGTATAGTTTACTTTTCCTTTTTTTAGTTAATTTTCAGTTTTGTTTTCATTATTTTGGTTTGGTCAATGGTGTTTGTTTGTTGATTCTGAGAAAGATTTGTACCTGCTATCTTGTTCTTTAGTGGCAAAGAGTTGGTTTGCCAATCCTTGCTAAAAATGTGGATATTGGTCGATCAACTTTCGAGCTAGGCATTCTTATTGGTATAGCCTATTAGAGCAGATTAGTACAGCATTAGGTGATGCAGCCATTCACCAATACTGCTGATCAAGAGATTGCAAGGTGTGCTTCATCCATCTTTCTACATATTTTTGTCGAAGACTCTGTCTGGCCTGCATCACTACCTCCAAAGCTTTCTCAGTTTACTGTGTCAAAAGGCCTTTTGCAAAGTCTAACTTTATCACTAGTGTGGTGTTCCCACGTTTGTGACAGCACTGAACTAACTTTATCATTTTTAGTTCTTTTTTTTTTGGTTCAGTTCAGTTCATTTTTGTGTAGTACTTTCAGTATCTACTGCTAGCAGTTCAGTTGAGTATAGTTCAGTTTGGCATAGCAGCAGCAGTGCTATCAGTTCAGTTCTGTAGAGTTCAGTTTTGCATAGTAGCAGCAGCAGTATGCTTTATGTGTGAGTCATTTTTAGTTCAGTTTCTGGTCAGTCAGTTGTACTTCTCTTGTGTTATTTAGGGCTTGGTTCCCGAAGGAGAGAACCACATCCGAACTGATGGGAAGCCGATTTTTTCTTGTGTCTGGTGTCTCCGGTGGTCAGTCGGTCGGTCACTGGTCAGTGACCCCCGACCGTTTAGGTGTCCATTGTTCTGGTAGCTATTGTTTGCTAGATGGTGCTGCTCTATAGGTTGTAAGAACAGCACGGTGTGATGTGGCATTTTTAAGTTAAGTAGTACTCCGTATGTTGTAAAATCAGCTAGCTGTGTCGAGGACTTGCAATCTGATGAATTGCTATTGTTAGTGCTACTATATTATTCTATATTGTTGTTGTATAAATAGTTTGTGCGAGTTGATTTGTTGTCCCCAGTTCTTCCTCGCCTCATGTTTCCCTTTTGTTTTGTGTTTTGTGCAAATCATAGTCACAAGCATAAAAAATCTTCTCACCATTTTAATGTGTCTGAAACTGAGATGCGCTACTATAAAGTCCTCTGTGGTCTTGCTCACAGTCAATGGAGCTGGTACATATTTTTTCATTTTTATTTTTTGTATTTTTTTGTCTATTTGTCATGTAGGTTTTTATGTGTATCTTTTTTTAATGTAGCTTTGAGGGTGTTAAGCTATTCAAGACTAGTGTTACATATCAGTCTTTGGGTGAATCAGTAGAGCCTTTGGGCCATGTTGATAATTTTTTCATTGCTGAATATCCGATCCTACATGGCACTTGAGGCTACTAGCAAAAAAGCATGCGTTGGGGAAGGTCTAAGAGGAAACAAGACTTTTGAAGTTAAAGGACGGCTCAAAATGATTAAAGCTGTAAATTGAAAACAACCACCGGTTATGTGAGATTCTTATTCTTTTACCTATGCTTCCTTGAGGCAAACACTGATAGATAAGCCTAGTGCTAAAGCACTTGTATCTTACTTTTCCTGCATTTTTTACTTTTCTTGGCTTCCAAGCCTAGTGTTAGGAATATGCTCGGCATCCACTTTAGTAGTTAGAACATGCTGTAGCAAGTGGGAGTCCCTTTTACCGATAAAGGGCAAGGGAGTGTCGTTGTAAAAATAAGTCATTGCATTTCCTTTCAATCCAAGCGGCCAAGGGCCAAGCTGCCCTCTGGTAGTTCCAGATCTGAATCTGAGATCCAATCGGGCCAACAATCTGGTATCAGAGTCGAGAGGGTTCTTGAGTGAGCGAGCGCCATGTCCACCGCCAGCCAAATCGCGAGAGCGCGCGCCATCGCGGGTGCCAGAGCCGACGATCGCGTGACGCGCCTTGTTGCCGCAGAGGCAGCAGTGGCCATGATGGCTAGGCAGGCAGTGGCTACGGCCTAGCCCGCGGTAGTCGCGGCCGTAGCGTAGCGCGGCGAGATGGAGCGGGAGCCAGGGCCAGCTGGAGGATCGCGTAGCTCGGTTGGGCACCACTGCTAGTCGCTGTCACCAGAGCGGCATCATGGTCGGCGCGGCCGCTCCCTAGTGCTGTAGATGGTCTACCGAAACTCCGAAGTGGGAACACCGTGGCCGATGCTCACCAAGTCGAACTACCATAAGTGGAGCCTGTTGATGAAGGTCAAGCTGTAGGCCCGGCGGCTGTGGGAGGCGGTTCACGTCAGCGGCGTCGACTACGACGATGATTGCTGTGCGCGGAGGCATTGTGCGCTGCCATCCCCATAGATCTCAGCGCCTCCCTCGCCAACAAGGCTACGACAAAGCTGGCGTGGGAATCGATCGCTGTGGCACGCATTGGCGGAGATCGTGTGCGCTGTTGGTGGTCCTTAACGCACATCTATACCACCAACATTTGAACATGACAAAGGAAATATAAATACCAAAACATAGAATAGGAGCTTTACAACTAACAATTCCGCAAGTTTTGGTATATACAAGTTTTGCAGGCATAAATGCAGAAATTCATTGAAATGCGCTTTCCAGAAGGCGTAAATGAGCAAAACAGAGTCAAAGCCCACTCAAACGTCGCAACTGGACCGAGACATCAACATGAAAGAGGTCCAGGCCTAGCCAAAAGCCCACATGCCAAAGGCGGTGGCTAGGCAGGCAGCCTAGGGTGCGGCCGCACCGCCCCCGGCTTGGCCTGGCCCCACATTTCTCCAGCGGTGCATTCAATGCACGTGGAGGCGGTTGCATGTGGTGTTTCCTAAAATACCTACGCAAACCGACCTCCTTCAAGCTATAAGAAAGGCCCCCTCCTCACATCAATGATCATACACATTGGAGAAGAAGAAGAAGGGCTACACACATTTTCATTAGCTTCTAGCTAGGTTAGTTAGGGAGTGAGAGAGGGAAAGAGTTAGAGGAAAAGCAGAGTAGTGGTACCTTCTACCTCGTGTACTTGGCAAGCCTAGTATATCGGGTGGACAGAGTGCCAGACTTGTCGGCTCCCCTCAAGACCGGTACCTCTACAAACATCATGCTACTTGAAGTAAGACATTCTTCTTTTGGTTTTGATCTCTTAAGTAAAGTTACCATTGTTTCTACTTACTTGCGGGTTCATCGTCCATCCTCGTGGTGGGTGCTCTAGTAATGGACTACTAGTAAAGATGGAAGTTCCTGGCCAAAGCTAGAGTAGTAACGGTTAGCGTAGACGTGGTGTCTAAGCTACATGTTACCTTTGTTTGCCTTGTATTCCATGGTTGAGGGGGTAGGTGGTAGGTGGTGATAGCCCTGTCCGTCCTTTGTAACCCCCCATGTTCGGATATGGCGTAGAGTCGTAGACTAGCATCGACTGACAGACTAGTTGCAACCCGGTGCCCGAAGTGAGTTTGTAGTAGCAAAGCTATCTGCACATAAGGTTTCAGCCTTTAGAAGAACCCCACTACCCAAGTTACCCTTCGTCATTTTCTCTAGGTAAACTAGCTAAGAGACTACTTACATTACCATTCCTTTGGTAAAATACGATACCCTGAATACTTCTGGATGAAGTGCTACAATGGTACTTCCGTGCGCTTGCGGATTTTTTTTTGCTTATGCTAAGTAGCACCAACAAGTGTTTCTAGCGCCGTTACCAGGGAACAATTGTTGTTTTAGTCTTCGGACCTAGTTTGCCTGTGTATCCTTTGTTTTTACCTTTCTTTTCTTTTTATACTTTCTCAATGGAGCAGATTACCATTCAAAACCTTTCTACTCCCAAGGGCGAGTTCATTGAACCTCCACAATCCTCGAAGCCAATCACAACTTCAAGCTACGAACTCCGCCCAGGCTTTATAGCCATGGTTTGGGAACAAGCCTTCTCGGGGTTAGATTATGAAAACCCTTATCATCACCTACGGGAGTTTGAGCAGCTCTGTGCTTGCCTGACCATTTCAGGCATGTCACAAGAAACACTTCGGTGGAAGTTGTTTCCGTTCTCACTTGATGAGAGGGCAAAACAATGGTATGCCCATAACATAGGGAAGGTAGCTGCTGATTGGGAGGAATTGCGGAACAGATTTTGTCTTGCATTCTTCCCTATATCCCAAATTGCTGCCCTACGACAAGAGATACTCAACTTCCAACAAAAAGAGAAGGAATCTATAGGTGCAACTTGGGACATATTCTCAATTTTAACGAGGTCTGGCCCAGACTTGTCTATACCCAACCATGTGCTCTTACAACATTTCTGGTTAGGGCTTAGCAAGGAATCTACCCTATAGCTTGATATAGCTGCCAGAGGTTTGTTTACCCATAAAACCACAGCGGAAGGAGAAGCTCTCCTAGACCGCATTCTAGAGAACACTCCCTCGCTAGAACCCCTCGAAGTAGAACCAAAGCTAAGTCACGAGGAAGTCTCTTCGGCTGAGGCCGAACCCATAAGATCCTTAGAGACCCTCACCCAAACCAAAAGAACCGGAGGAAGGTTTCCAACCTTTGGATCTTCCGTATTTCGAGGATGAATTTTTTGAAGATTTTAGAAATACCTCGAATTACGCGTGCCAAAAGAGGCCACTAGTTCCTGTCACTCCTCTTGAACCCTTAGATAAAGAATTCCTTAGGGAATCAATTAAGGAGTTGACCATGATCCTGGGCAACGAATGGATTGAGGAAGTGGAACGTTCTTCTAGAGAAATTTAGATTCATGTACCTTCTTCAACCATTCAATGCAAAATCCGAGGAACTTGGGTGGAGGCACTATATAACCCTTTTGTTGGAGAATACCTAATGTATGTGGCCTTCGCATTTGCTTATCTAGGTGAAAAATGCATGGTTCCAACAGTTAAGTCCCTTAGGTCTAGTCTAAGAACTAGCCTAAAAGGGCTTGAGATTCTCCACGGTATAATTTTACATCACTGGGATACTAAGGTAGCCCTTGATTTCCATATCTTCGAAATCCAGGATTTCAACATCTTAATAGGGCATCCCTTAGAAAAACTTATCGTGGAGCCTCCTTCATTAGGGGCATTGGACATAAAATTGGGGAGAGACACTTTTACCATTCCTATTACTCGAGTCAAAAACTCGGTGGCAAATTCTCTCCCCTATCCTAACTTGCCCAAGGAGGTCATGGCGGTTTTACCCTTTGATTCCCCCAAGTCATCCTTAGAAAAGGATGCAAAACTCTTCATAAAAGAAGAGGACGACTTGGGAGAAACCATTGATCTTCCCATAGAGGAAGTATCGGCACAACCTCTGGTTGAGCTAAAACCCCTACCCGTTGGTTTATGCTATGCTTTTCTAGATGGCAACAAAAACACTCCTGTAATCATTAGCGATAAGCTGTCTAATGAGGAGACATCTAAACTCATTGTCATTTTAGAAAAACTTAGGTCGGTCTTCGGGTATTCCTTGCAAGATCTCAAGGGGATTAGCCCAACACTATGTACCCATCGCATCCTATTGACCCTGCAAGCACACCATCATGTGAACCCCAACGCAGGCACAATAATGCGATGCGAGAAGTCATGAAGAAGGAAGTCCTCAAACTTCTTCACGCCAGGATTATTTATCCTATACCACATAGCGACTGGGTCAGTCCTTTCCGAGTGGTTCCCAAGAAAGGAGGAATGACAGTCGTTGAAAACAATAAAAATGAGTTAATTCCACAACGTACCATCACGGGGTGGAGAATGTGCATTGATTACCGGAAGCTCAACGTGGCAACAAAGAAAGACCACTTCCCACTGCCTTTCATTGATGAAATGTTAGAGTGGCTGGCAAAGCATTCTTTCTTCTGTTTTCTCGATCGGTATTTGGGATATCACCAAATTCCCATCCACCCCGATGATCAAAGCAAGACGACGTTTACATGCCCTATGGAACATACGCCTATCGTAGAATGTCGTTCGGGTTGTGCAATGCACCCGCTTCATTCCAACGGTGCATAATGTCTATCTTCTCAGACATGATCGAAGAAATCATGGAGGTGTTCATGGATGATTTTTCAGTCTATGGCAAAACCTTTGACCACTTCCTAGAGAATTTAGACAAAGTCTTGCAGAGATGCCAAGAGAAGGACCTGATACTTAACTAGGAAAAGTGCCACTTCATGGTCCGTGAAGGCATCGTTCTTGGGCACCTTGTGTCTAAGAGGGGGATAGAGGTAGACAAGGCCAAGATCGAGGTCATTGAGCAACTACCACCCCCTATGAACGTCAAAGGAATCTATAGCTTTCTAAGTCATGCAGGGTTCCATCGGTGGTTTATCAAGGACTTTTCACAAATCGCTAGACCCCTTACTAACCTGTTAGCTAAGAATGCATATTTTGAGTTCACAGATGAGTGCTTAGCTGCTTTCCACACTCTCAAAAGAGCACTCGTCTTAGTACCAATCATCCAACCACCCGATTGGTCGCTACCGTTCGAGATCATGTGTGATGCAAGTGACTATGCTGTTGGTGAGGTCCTTGGCCAAAGAAAAGATAAGAAACATCACGCGATTGCTTATGCTAGCAAAACACTAATAGGAGCATAGCTTAACTATGCTACCATAGAAAAAGAGCTCCTAGCAGTCGTTTTTGCTATTGATAAGTTTAGGCCTTATTTAGTGGGCGCAAAAGTTATCATCTATACCGATCATGCTGCATTAAAATATTTGCTCACTAAGAAAGACGCTAAACCTCATTTAATAAGATGGATTCTCTTACTCCAAGAATTTGACCTCGAAATAAAAGATAAAAAGGGAGTAGAGAATACTATCGCCGATCATCTATCGCGTTTGCAAGTCACTAACATGTAGAGGTTCCATTAAATGACTTCCTACGCGATGACTTGCTGCTCAAGGTGACGGATTCCAACCCATGGTATGAAAACATTGTAAATTGCATGGTTTCAGGCTATGTACCACCGGGCGAAAACAGGAGAAAACTACTAGTAGAAAGCAGACATCACCTTTGTGATGACCCAAACCTGTACAGGGTATGCTCTGACGGCTTGCTGAGAAGATGTGTACCAACGGCGAAAGGATTGCAAATCATCGAGAGATGCCATGCAGCGCTGTACGGAGGCCATTACAGAGTATTCCGCACACAAGCCAAAATCTAGCAATGTGGGTTCTTCTGGCCGACGATGTACGAAGACACCAAGGAGTTCATCCGAAGGTGTCGAAAATGTTAGCTGCAAGGTGGCGTTATAGCTCGCA
Organism: Saccharum hybrid cultivar R570; assembly: GCA_038087645.1. NCBI lineage: Eukaryota > Viridiplantae > Streptophyta > Magnoliopsida > Poales > Poaceae > Saccharum > Saccharum hybrid cultivar. Next base: position 15,103,057 of record JAQSUU010000760.1, read on the forward strand.
ATGCAATGCCCCTCCACTACAACCTGCAAGTGGAGATATTTGATGTTTGGGGCATTGATTTCATGGGACCATTTCAAAAGTTCCATGACAGTGGGTACATCCTTATTGTCGTCGACTACATGTAGAAGTGGGTGGAACCTCTACCATTTAAAGCTGCTGATGCTAGGCATGCAAAGAAGATGTTTCATGAAGTAATCTTCCCTCGCTTTGGAACACCTCAAATGGTGATAAGTGATGGAGGATCCCACTTCATTGACAAAACCTTTAGAGCTTTCCTAAAAGAACTTGGCACCAAGCATAACATTGCCACCCCGTACCATCCCCAAACAAGTGGTTAGACAAAAACTTTCAATAATAAACAGATAAAAATATCCTACAGAAAATGGTCAATGCAATGAAAAAAGGATGGAAAGATAAGCTACCTGATGCACTCTGGGCATACATGATAGCTTACAAGACTCCCATTGGCATGTCGCCATTCCAGCTAGTTTATGGAAAAAGCTGTCATTTACTAGTTGAGCTTGAGCATCGAGCTCAGTAGGCAATCAAAAGCTAGAACATGGATGTGAAGCAAGACGGAAGAAATCGCCAAAAGCAAATTGCTGAATTAGAAGAATGGTGAGAGAAGGCGTATCATAGTGCCAAGCTCTACAAAGAAAGAACAAAGAGATGGCATGATCACCGAATCCAGTACAAGCAATTCAAGGAGGGAGATAAAGTTCTTTTCAACTCTCGAGTAAAGCTATTCGGTGAAGGAAAATTACGGAGCAAATGGCAAGGACCGTACACCATCATCAACACTTCACCACATGGCGCGATCACCATCCAAGATGATGACGGTAACATTTTCAAAGTCAACGGTCAATGTTTAAAAATTTTCCTTGAGCCTTCTCATAACTTTGACTTTAACTTAGAAATAGATAAAATAGATTTAATAGATTTTGATAAATTTGTTCAAAACTTATGAAAACATAAAAATATGACCATGCTAACATATTCTTTCATTTACTCAAAAATATAAATATTTGTCTTTTAAACAAGCCATAATGGTACAATGACCAAAATGCCCTCACTAGACAAACCATGATTCTTGCTTGTCTTTTGCTTGATTCTTGCTGAGCATATTCATTCACTCATTAAATGCAAGTCATGAAATTTGAATTTGAATTATGAATATTCTTTTTGGATTCACCTTGATCATGCACATATCTTACACTATCACGTAGTGATCCTGATGATTCACTAACCGACACCAGCATCCACGTGATCCTCATACCTTCATGAGCACCTAGATGAAGTATCGGGCCAGGAGGAGCACCTAGGGGTGCGAGCGCACCCATGGTGCAGCCGCAACACCCATGCCTTCTCTAGTGCCCAATCTTCACGTATGTCCTGCGGATCCTTAGTGTATCGTGTCCATGGCGGTGTCTGGTTCACTTCCTTCTCGGTAGAGGCCTGAGCAGCTATAAAACCACCTCCCTAGCCTCTCTTCTCATCACACCAAGGTTCAAGCTTTCTCTTCTCCCTTGCACAAGCATTTCCAAGCTCTCAAGCTCTTATTGTAGCAATGGACAGCTACGTGCTCTCGCTTTATAAGGCTTCGAGCTCCATCTATGAGTTAGATGTAGCTCCTTTGTCGGTGGACTACACCTCGGAGAGCTCCTATGTACGGGAGGAGGCAAGGCTCATCATGGAGACGCCACTCACCATCATGCCACCTCCAAGCTACATGAGTGGTGGCTCAAGCTTGAAGTCCACGGTGTGCTCCAATGTGCCCAAGGGTGGCGCCAAGGAGAAGAACATGTTTCCCACACGACCTACCACTGGCGCCATTGGCCTCAAGCGGAAAGCACCCGTTAGTAGCGAAACTAGCAAGCGCACCAATGTAACGCATTCGGGTAATTCCGTGGCTCGCGCTAGTTCATCCATACCATCCGCTAGGCCAGGCACTTCCTACCACTGTAGTTGGTGTGCGCAAACCTGAAGGAGGGTACAGGAAGGCGCTCATGTGCAAGCTGGCTAAAAAGCCGGTAAGTGAGCCGACTCCCTCCAGGAAGGGGTCAGAATCCTCAGGTGCACCCCTTAGGATCAAGATGATAATTAAGCCTAAAATTAGAGGGCAGCCTGCTGGATTTCTCAGCGAAAGTGAGGACGAGCAATCGTCTAAGGGCCCTACGCTCGCCTCACTTAGTACTAGCAATAGAAGCTTGTGGCAAGTATTAGGAAGGCCAATGATCCTATTGCCGAGAGTGTTCTGAAAATCAAAGAACTGAGCGATGAGATCAATGAGCTTCGCCGCGGCTTCAGAGAGAAAGCTACTAGGGTGGCCAAGGCAGCGGGAATTGAGAATGCACTTAACCAACCCCTTTAGACCACTCTCGCTGCGCAAATAAATTAGGCACATCATTTTCTTTCAAGTTTTTCATTCCTATCATTTTGATTCCAAATGTAATACGCCTATCATTTATCATTAATAAAGATTATTATTATTAGAAATATTTTGTTGCACTTGTTTTCTTTTTCTTTGTGTCAAATAAAGAATAGATAAGAAAACAAGTATGGGGGAGGAACCACACTCACCTCCGACTCTGTTGCACAAAAGATGGACAAATTCAAAATTTGGTTTGTGCAACTGTCCTCTCTCGCTCCATACTTTAATAAAGAAGTTTAAAATAGAATAAACAAGAAACATGCTCCATCTCTATTTCTTCCTATGATAAAGTTTACATACTTTTTATTCCTCGCTAATATTCCTAAAAACTTGTGAACACTATTTAGTAGGGAACCCAATTTATCTAAGTAATTGACGAAGGAGATAAAATAGGATGACATGACTCTTGCTCAATTCTTGCAAAGTACTTGGGATTTATTTAGAAAACAAAAAATCAAATAGCATGTTCCTTGAATGATATTGAAATACCTACCAAGGCCATATATGATCATTCATGATTAAAACCTTCCACATATGCCTCTTACTCTTGTGTTGAGTCTTGTCAAGTTTTGTGACCCCTGTCGAGAGTTGTTTCATGCCCCAAGATCAAAACTCATGTACACGCCACATATAAACAGCTATTCCTACACTGGGAGTACGCTACAACATGCATTTTCATCCACAAAATAAATACTCCATGTTTTATAAATACAATCTCTCTGGCATATTTTAGAAAGAGACATCAAGGCTATGCAAAAAGAAAAAGAATGGGACACATGAAGGTCCCAAAGTATAGAAAAAAGAGAAGAGAGTGACACAATGAAGGTCTCTAGAATATAAATATATATATATATATATGATGAGCACATGAAAGATCATGAAAGGAATAAACATAGCCATGTCTCAAATTCAAAAGCTAGAAAAAAGAGATCCTATCCAAGAAAGGAGTATAAATTCCACCAAAAATATTCCACACACTTGCACTATTTTGATCTAGGAGTATGACGCTTCCCTCCAGTGTGGTCCGAGATTTGACTTGACAACATATACAAGGTAAGTGTGTTTCACAATGTTTACCCCTACCTACAACTCTAGATAAGCTTTTTAGAGGTAGGATGATCAAAAGAAGGCAAAACTCTCATATATGCCTTGGTAAGGAACCAATTACAAATTCTGAGTGATCCAAGAGAATCATTCAAGGAACAAATGCTATGTTGTTTTCAAAATCAAACAAAACCCAAGTTTCTGAGCATGATTGCAGTGAGAAGATTTGAATCCAAGCTATTCTATTTTTCGATACTTTGGTAGACACATGGAAGTTCACAGGTTAAGGTGAAGCTTGGAATAACCTATATGCAGATCTTTTCAAATCAAGGAGATGAACTCGCTTAGTCCTTAGAACTTTACTCGAGGACGAGCAAAGGACTAAGTGTGGGGGAGCTTGTTGGCGGTCCTTAACGCACATCTATACCGCCAACATTTGAACATGATAAAGGAAATATAAATACAAAAACATAGAATAGGAGCTTTACAACTAACAATTCCGCAAGTTTTGGTATATACATGTTTTGTTGGCACAAATACAGAAATTCATTGAAATGCGCTTTCCAAAAGGCGTAAATAAGGAAAACAAAGTCAAAGCCCACTCAAACATCGCAACTGGACCGAGACACCAACATGAAAGAGGCCCAAACCTAGCCAAAAGCCCACACGCCAAAGGCGGTGGCCAAGCAGGCAGCCCAGAGTGCGGCTGCACCCTAGGTGCGGGCACACTGCCCCCGACTTGGCCTGGCCCCACATTTCTCCGGTGGTGCATTCAATGCATGTGGAGGTGGTTGCATGTGGTGTTTCCTAAAATACCTATGCAAACCGACCTCCTTCAAGCTATAAGATAGGCCCTCCTCCTCAAATCAATGATCATACACATTGGAGAAGAAGAAGAAGGGCTACACACATTTTCATTAGCTTCTACCTAGGTTAGTTAGGGAGAGAGAGGGAAAGAGTTAGAGGAAAAGCGGAGTAGTGGTACCTTCTACCTCATGTACTTGGCGAGCCTAGTATCTTGGGTGGACAGAGTGCCGGACTTGTCGGCTCCCCTCTACACTTGTACCTCTAAAAACGTCATGCTACTTGTAGTAAGATGTTTGTGTTCTTCTTTTGGTTTTGATCTCTTAAGTAAAGTTACTATTGTTGCTAATTACTTGTGGGTTCGTCATCCATCTTCGTGGTGGGTGCTCTAGTAGAGGACTCCTGACAAAGACAGAAGTTCCTGGCCAACGCTAGAGTAGTAACGGTTAGCATAGACGTGGTGTCTAAGCTACACGTTACCTTTGTTTGCCTCGTATCCCACGGTTGAGGGGTAGGCGGCAGGTGGTGACAGCCCTGTCCATCCTTTGTAATCCCCCATGTTTGGATACGGCGTAGAGCCATAGACCGGCATCGACTGGCAGACTAGTTGGAACCCGGGGCCCGAAGTGAGTTTGTAGTAGCAAAGCTATCTACACTTAAGGTTTCAGCCTTTAGAAGAACCTAGCTACCCAAGTTACCCTACATCATTTTCTCTAGGTAAACTAGCTAAGATACTACTTACATTACCGTTCCTTTGGGAAAATACGATACCCTAAATACTTCCAGGTGAAGTGCTACAATGATACTTCCGTGCGCTTGTGGATTTTTCTGCTTACGCTAAGAAGCACCAACATGCACCGGGCAATGTTGGAGCGCCTCCGAGAGGAGTGGGAAGGCCTGACCTTTCAGCCTGGTGAGCAAGTCAAGGACTTTGGCCTTCGTCTTACCAATCTAATGGAGCAGATGGCACACAACGGTGACACCGACCTCATAGAGGAGCGCCCTCGGTGGAGAAATTCCTTCGCTGCATGCCGAAGAGGTATGCATAGATTGTTAGTTTGATTGAGACGCTCCTCTACTTCGAGCAGCTCACCATTAAGGACATCATTGGGAGGCTCAAGGTGGTGCAAAACCACGAGTAGGCACTAGACTCTGAGCAGGGCGCTGCAGGAGGCAAGTTGCTGTACACGATGGAGTAGTGGCGCGCCTTCGGCAAGAAGAAGAAGGAGGAAGGATCCGGCTCGTCTGGCTCCATGGAGCATCGTCTGCGTCCATGTGGCGGCAAGAAGAAGGAGGAGAAGGGACCCCTAGGGTCAGGTCAGCACTGATGGTGGTGCTGCCGTCGAGCGCAAGGTGACCTGAGATGACACCTGCAACAACTATGGCAGGACTAGCCACTGGGCCAAGGACTGCCGCCTTACTCCATGTCGCAGTGGATAGGCTCATGTCGCGCAAGCAGAGGAGCAGGATGCCACCCTATTCCTGGCACACGGATGCATCGAGCTGAAGCAAGACATAGGGGAGGGGGTGAAAGGTCCAAGCTTTCCCCTTTCTGGGTCGGCTAGCTCCGCCGAGCTCCACCTCGACGAACCTCATGCCTATGTCTTCCTCGGCAAAGGTGCCACCGATGACAAGATTGACGGCTGGTACCTCGAGTTCTTCTCTAACCTAGACTCTAGCGTGGAGGGCTTTGTCAAGTTCAGTAATGCCTCCGCCGTCAAGATCAAGGGCGTGTACTACATCCTGCTATATGTGGGGAGCACTGTCTTCTCACCGGGGTGTACTACATCCTGGCCTTGAAGAACTCCATCATCAGCATCGGGCAGTTGGATGAGAACGGCTCGTGGGTAGAGATTGAGGACGGCGTGCTACGCATATGGAATAGAGGCCGCTGTCTTCTTGCCTAGGTGAATCAGGGAATTAACCGCCTTTATGTGCTCATGTATAGGTGGCGCAACCCCTTTGTCTTGCCACACACTGGGATGATGAGGCGTGGCACTGGCTAGGCATATGGGATAGAGGCCGCCATCTTCAGGGACCTAAAGCAGCTCGGCAAGAAGGAGATGGTCCGCGGCATGTCCTACGTCGACCACATTGAGCAGCTCTGCAAACCTATGTGGTGACCAAGCTGAAGCGCCGGCCCTTCCCGCGTCAAGGCTCCTACCGTGCCAATGAGCAGCTCGAGCTAGTGCACGACGACCTCTGCAGTCCAATGTCACCGACCACTCTTGGTGGTCGGTGCTACTTCCTACTATTCGTCAGTGACGCCACCTGCTATATGTGGGCTATGCTACATGATTCCAAGGTGGTAGCTACAGACGCCATCAAGCGCCACTAGGTAGCCGCGGAGAGGGACTGTGGCCACAAGCTCCGGGTGCTCCGCACGGGCAATGGCAGTGAATTCACGATAGCTGTGTTCGTGGCATACTGCGCTGATGAGGGAATTCAGCGCCACTAGTCCACGCCCTACTCACCACAGCAGAACAGCGCGGTCGAGCGCCGCAATCAGAAGGTGGTGGCAGCAGCACGCGCGCTCCTCAAGCAATGTCGCATGCCAGCGGTCTACTGGTGTGAGGCTATGATGACCGCTGTACACCTGCTCAACCACTCTCTGACCATTATGCTCAACGGCAGGACAACGTATGAGGCCTGGCATGGGCGCAAATCAGCTGTCAGCTACCTGCGCATCTTTGGCTGGCTCGCCTTCTTCAAGCTCGATGATCGTAGCTCACCGAGGGTCTTCATCAGCTACGTAGAGGGGCCAAGGCCTACCACGTGCTGGACTAGGTGACACGGCACATGCGCATGGCACGTGACGTCGTGTTCAATGAAGGATGCGGCTGCGCATGGGACAAGGCGGTGGATGATGGGTCAGCGACCACACTTCGTGACTTCATCGTCGAGTACGCATGGGCTAGAGGTGCTGAGAAAGCACAAGGTGCATCTTCATCGACATATGGGTCTTCATCACTAGCTTCGACCTCTTCACCAACTCTGCCTCGTTTGCCATTACCAAATTTGGGGGAGCTTGGCAGCCCATTGGCGGTGCTCGGCAGCCCATCGGCGGTAGTCAGTAGTCCATCGATAGCAGCTCCGACCTCTCTAGCCCTGCAGCCGACCTCTCCGACCTCTATAGCATCACAGCCAATCTCTTCAGCGTACTAACCGACCTCCTCGGTGTCTCCTACCTCGCCCGCTGTGACACCAGTTCACGCAGGGCAGCTGGAGGTCGAGTACACCACGCCGCTGGAGAACGATGAAGACCGCCTGGACACCTACTACGATGATGAGCCTCTGCGATACCACATGGTGGCAAGCATCCTCGGTGACCAATCTTCACCAGACCAGCCTGAGAGGCTCTTCGCCCAGCTTCATCTGACGCACGCTGGTGAGCCGACCACTTATGCTGAGGCGCAGGATGATCTAGCATGGCGGGCGGCGATGGAGCAGGAGCTCAAGTCCGTTGAGCAGAACCACACATGGGAGCTGGTGCCACTGCCTGATGGCCACCGTCCTATCACCCTGAAGTGGGTGTTCAAGCTCAAGAAGGACAAGCTAGGCGCGGTGATCAAACACAAGGCGTGGCTGGTAGCACGCAGCTTCGTCCAGCAGGAGGGGATCGACTACGATGATGCCTTCACCCCTGTGGCGCGCATGGAGTCAGTCTATGTCGTCCTCATGCTGGTGGCTCAAGAGGGGTAGCAAGTCCACCACATGGACGTGAAGTCCGCCTTCCTCAATGGCAACCTCAAGGAGGAGGTCTACGTACGCCAGCCACTTGGCTATGCCGTCGCCGGAGAAGAAGGGAAGGTGTACCACCTGCATAAGGCACTCTATGGCCTGCGCTAGGCACCACGCGCCTAGAACGCGAAGCTCAACGCCACACTCAAGAAGATGGGCTTCAAGCAGAGCACATGAGGCGGCGGTGTACTGGCGGGGCAGCGGACACAACGTTTTACTAGTCGGCGTCTACGTCGACGACCTCATCATCATCAGCGCTGAAGAGCAGAAGGTGGAGATGTTCAAGGCGCAGATGAAGAAGGCGTTCGACATGAGCGACCTCAGCCTCCTCTACTTCTACCTCGGCGTCGAAGTGCGCCAGGACACCAGCGGGATCACCCTCCGCCAAACCCACTACGCCAAGTGCATCCTCGAGCTCGGCGGCATGACAGACTGCAATCTGGCCCACACCTCGATGGAGGAGAAGCTCAAGCTAAGTCTGGAGAGCATGGCGGAGGAGGTCGATCCAACCCATTACCAGTGGCTGATCGGGAGCTTACGCTACCTGGTCCATACCCAGCCGGACATCGCGTTCGCCGTCGGGTACATGAGCCAGTTCACGGAGCGACCGATGATGGAGCATCTGCAGGCCTTCAAGTGAATCTTGTGCTACGTGGCGGGCACCCTTAACTATGGTCTTCACTACAGAAGGGCCCCCGACATGTCATGGTTCGTCGGCTACTGTGACAGCGACCTCGCCGGCGATATGGATATCAGCAAGAGCACAACCGGGACGATGTTCTTCCTCGGTGATTGCTTGGTCAGCTGGCAGTCCCTCAAACAGAAGGTGGTGGCTCTCTCAAGCTGTGAAGCGGAGTACATTACCACCACCACTGCCGCAACACAGGCGCTATGGCTGTCAAGGATGCTGGGAGAGCTCCTTGGCAGAAAGGTGGATGTGGTTGAGCTGAAGGTGGACAGCAAGTCTGCTCTAGCTCTGGCCAAGAACAATGTCTTCCATGAAAGAAGCAAGCACATCCGCATCAAGTACCACTTCATCAGAGATTTCTTGGAGGACGGGAGCTTCAAGGCCAGCCACATTGCCACTATTGATCAGCTGGCTGACATTTTTACCAAGTCGCTGGGGAAGTCCAAGTTTCAGGTGATGAGGGAGAGGATTGGGCTACAGCAGATCGCCTCTAGTGCTCGGCATAAGGCTTAAGGAGAGATTGATAGATAAGCCTAGTGCTAAAGCACTTGTATCTTACTTTTCCTGTACTTTTTACTTTCCTTGGTTTTCAAGCCTAGTGTTAGGAATACGCTCAGCATACACTTTAGTGGTTAGAATATGATGTAGCAAGTGGGAGTCTCCTTTGCCTATAAAGGGCAAGGGAGTGTCATTGTAAAAACAAGACATTGCATTTCCTTTCAATCCAAGCGGCCAAGGGCCAAGCTATCCTCTGGTAGTTCCAGATCTGAATCTGAGATCCAATCGGGCCAACAAACACTTGGTGGCATGCATGCCTTTTGTACCATCACAATGTGAAATCAAAGGTGGAAAGCTGTGGAGAATTGCAGGTGCATGCAGGGGGGAGTTATTCCTTCGAGACAGTGAGAAAGCTGGAGACAGAGACACAAAAGCAATTCTCTCAGGTCAAATGACCAATCAAAACTGGCCTCTTCTTCTTCTAGTTGTATGGTGTTCGATGCTGGTATCTTGAATTTTCTGGGACAGCTATTTTTTGGTTGACTCGTTTACTTTAGACAGTGGCCAGTCATTAAGTTACAAAGTAGTCATCAGCTTAGCTAGTGTGCAGACTGCAGAAATACGACTGTAGTGGTGCAGTAATTCTTCTGGACATCATCTAGACCTGAATAGAACGCACCAATTGCAAGAAAGCGACGACCACAACAATTGTCAGAAACTTTGCAAGGCTCTAACACATCTGACGATGGAGTGATGGACATGAGCAGTACTCGCCAATGATCATACGCCCAACTTTCCATCTAGTGCCTGATACTGAATTACTGACAGCCATGATCTCGTCTGCTATAGTGCTATGTGCTGTGGTTGTGCCAATCAGAAACCTTTTTGTCGTCACCAGCAGCTGCGATTCAGCAGGCCCGGCGTGCTGCTACTGCAATGATGGCCTCTATGTTCAGGTTGTTTGCTGGTGGTGTCCATTGCGATGTGATTGTTCCACTGATGATGATCCGTGTTCACATAGATTCTCGACGTGTCGATCTCACATGTCTTGCTGTTTGCCAGCACCCCTTTTCCTCGCCATGATTTCACAGCAGATGATAACACCTTGCGGATGCTTTATGTCATTCTCATTTTATCTCTACTGTTGCCAGTTAGAGCCTGAAATGAAGACTTCATATTAATTCTCATGGTAGAAAAAGGTAAATCTTAGAAATTCTCGCAATAATCAGAGACATCTAGCTTTTAATTCAATAGGCTCAAAACATCATTATCAATAATAATCACTGGATTCTTCTATTTTATAAAAAACTACCAATCACTATCATATAAAAAAACATGAAGTGACCCTTGAATCCTGCATCAAAATTACTTATCACAGCTTATATGGAAGATAACTCAAAATAACACCTAAGTTTGTATCTAAATTATCTACCTCTGTCACCATGAAGGGAAACTCAAATAAACCCCTAAATTTGCAATGAAATTACCCATATCCACTATTATGAAAGAAATTTAAAACAACTTCTAAATTTGTATCTAAATTACCAACTTCTATCATTGTGAAAGATAATTTCAAATAACCCCTAATATTCTTATAAATTACCCACCTTTGTTATTATGAAAGATCAATATTACTAGTAAATTTGTTTTAAAATTATCCACATATGCCATTATGAAGATAATATAAACTAACAACTTTTAATTTGCATAAAAATTATCCACCTCAAAGATAATAAAAGGTAAAAAAATACCTTTCAAATTTGCATTAAATACTAATATAAGCTATTACAAAAGAAAATCAATATCCATAAAGTATGGGTATATATATATATATATATATATATATATATATATATATATATATATATATATATATATATATATATATATATATATATATATATATATATTGCGACGAGTATGTGGTATATATTTCTATGTTGCACACTTATACCTTTTGCTATTGATTTAAAAGTAATCACAATGTTATGTTCCACGATGTAGACGAAGTAAACATGTATATATTAGGTTAAATATTTATGTTGATAGCTTATCAAGTGTGAAAAATGTTTTCTTAACAAACAATATAGCAATGGTACTAATAATTTACTTTTAAGTTACATTATTACAATATTACCACAATTTCATAAGTTGCTATTTTAAAGAAGTTTGTATGTTTTTCCTGAAACATTATGTTGTATCAATATTGATAATTTATTTTAAGCACTCTATGTTTTATAAAACAATACTACTACAAATATTGTTCATTGGTTTAATATATTCAACATCTTACCCCAGTGCAAGCTGAAACGACAATTTATACCATTGTAAAAACTACAAGGGTAGCCTAGGTCATAGAATGTTTTTTTTTTGATAAAATTCAAATGAAAATTTTGGATAAAATCTATAATAATATCTACACTTTCAACATAAGATGTAGATAATAAATGTAAGAAGTAGATTAAAAGTTGAATGCTAAAATATAGATTTTTGATGTAACAAAAAGGGATGCAGTAAGAGCTTATGTAACTTAACCTTAGGTTTATACTAAATCCATATCATGCTAGAAAAAGGATAAATCATAGAAATTTTAAATAGAGGTTCCTAATGAAGCCTCCTTGTTAATTCTCATGGAGACCTCTAGAAAAAAAAGATTAGTCCTTGAAACAAAAACATCTAGCCATCATTTAGGAAGAATCTAATCACCATTAATAGGTACCCACCTCTATGATTGTGTAGTACAACCTAAAGTGTCATATAAATCTATATTTAAATTATCCAATTCTTTGATTAAAACAACATAAAGTACCACATAAATCTATATTTAAATTACCACTTATGACATTAAAAACATGATCTGAACTAACACTATATTTTCATCTAATTACCCACTCGCTATTACAATAGATGGTCTACGTAATTCCTTAAATTTGTGCCCATTGTGTTAGATGCATATTGAAGATACACAGATGTGTCAAGTAAATGAAAAATCTATTAATATAGATGAGTTGATGGTGCCAAACGAAGTGTATGTAGTGATACTAATATGATGTTATAAATATTGGTGGTTTTCTTTTTATAAATTTGTTCAAATATAAAATAAGTTAACTTAGCACAAATTCTTGAAGTTTAGGCACTCCACATTAAACCGCACAAAACACACCAGCAAAAAATAAAAGAAACCATATAAATTCTGAAGTAGAAGGATTGTAGTATCTTTTACGACAAGTTTAAATCATGGAAATATACCAGCCAGAATCATAGACTTCTTGTTCCAGTTGTAGACGCCAAGGAAGTCTTGCAAAGAGTGTGAACACATTGTGACACCCTAAAAATCAAAGTCGAACACCTGAAGCTAAGAAAGTAGAAGAAAAACGATGCCGGAGGAACTTGTGGCGAAACCTCGCAATGTTCATACTTCATATCAGTATCAGTATGAGTGCATGGCGACCGGTCGTCTGATGGTAAGAGCAGCAAGGAAATTTGGCTGCAGACTTGCAGTCCTGAATTCTCCAGAGTGTAGCTAGCTGTTTGGATGGTCAACTCGACGAGGACTCGAGGAGGATCGGCGAAGCTATTTGTGGCGTTCGTACGATGCAGGACCGTGCCTGCAGTAACCTTCAGCTGCTACAACTGCAAGTGCCGTCTGAACTCTGAAACCGTGTTGTTTTGTTTTTTTTGTTTTTAATTAAAACCGTGTTGTTTTGTTGTGCCCTGTTGTGTTGCTGCTCTGCATGCCCCTCGACGTACGACTACGACTACGAACTCGTCAGTCACTGGCACTGCATGCGATGGCCGGCGTGTAGACTGGCCCGAAGCCATGACCAGGATAAAATTAAGTGGAAACTGGAAAGAGCTACTAGCTATATGCACAACTATTTGAGTACGACTTGTGTATAACTCTGGAATTAGTGGTCAAAATCACTTATTAGATGGGCACTGGGAAGTTCATAAAATACAATGTATAAGTTTGTTTAGATATATATGTGGTTATATTTGAGCTAAGCAAGCATTTCGAAACTGAAACTGAAGCCCCTGCGTCTTTTTTAGCGGTGGTGGTGAATGGGCCACATCGCTGGTTTGCTTGGGATATTCGGCCCAGTTACTACTATGTGGGGCCGTGCAAAGCAGGAACCAGGAAGGACAGTTGGGCCCCATTTAAGCCCATCATCTGGGTCCTCTGCTTTCAACTTTGAGCAGACTCCTCTCAAAAAAAAAAAAACTTCGAGCAGACAGAGTAGGAAATCAGTCACAGCTTTAAACTTAGTTTGAGGAGACATGATGCAAAATGAAGACAGTGCTTAGGAATTGTAGTTTGTTTTTTTTATATAGCTTGGATTCTTATTCTGTACCCGTTCACCATCAATGTTTTGTAAGCTCTGTTTTAATCTATGTCTGGGACAGGGAGACATGATGCCAAAAATGAAGACATGCTTTTGTCCATGCAGTGCTTCAGAAAATTCTTAAAATAAATCAGAGATATTCTTCAGTTGCAATACTGATGAAACCAATCATTGCAAAGAATTATAACATAATTGTTAAATTTCTTAGTATCCGGTGTTATCTTACAACTGTAGCCTTGATTGGCTTGGAATATTTTTTTTATCCGATGTCACGTTCAAATCAGTTTCCTCACTGCAGCAGCCTTTGTCACTGACTAGGTGCGTAAGGGTATGAACTAGATGGAGTTTCAAGCAAACAATGATTGGCGAAAGGAACTTGTATCCAGCACGCATTGTAAGTTAGCTAAATAAGCGTTATGTATCAAGTGATCATTGGCTCTCGGCAAAGACATTGATGCCAGTGGTGGTTGGTGAGCACCAAGTAACATTTAGGCTTTCGTTACACTGTCAGTGCCAAGTGCTACACTGAACTGAACATAAGGATCAGGAACTCAACCAAATAAATATGCACATGCACACCTAAAGTTCAGCAGGTAGGATTCATGCGTTTCATGCTTCGGATTAAGATGACTCTAAAGGTGAATTGCATGGATAGGGTCTATCAGTCTTCATTCATCAACAATCAACACCAACACAAGGGTAGCTCCAGCTGGCCACACCTACCGGGTCCAAACTACCCTGCAAAATTCTGTGCAATTCCGCAAGAAAGCAGTGTGCTGTTCTCAACATTCCTTTCTTCTTAATGCAATACATGCCTACACACGTTCGTGAAAAGAACTCACGCTAGTGCAGGACTGAGTATCATTCCTGTTTGGGAAACCCCCTTTAGTCCCTATTTCCAACCGGGATTGCGAATCCTGGACTAAAGACCTCCCCTTTAGTCCCGGTTCTGGGAACCAGGACGGAAAGTGAACCTTTAGTCCTGGTTGTTATTACCAACCGGGACTAAATGTGCCCCTAGACCTTGCCCCGGGGCTGGCACGTTTAGTCCCGGTTGGTGTTTCCAACCGGTACTAAATGTTCTTTTTTTTCATTTCTTTCCTTTTTCTTTTATGGTTTCTTTTCAATTCAATTATTTTTTATTTCAATTAGCTTTTCGTATATGAATTCTACGCTGCTAATATATGTCCACATATACGTATAAGGTCCCGTTCGAGCATTATACATAAATAACACACTAAAATGTATAAAACTATATATATAAATATTTCAAAAGGTTGTACATGCATGAAATATGTACATAATAAAGTCACAAAAAGCTTGTACTCATGTCCTTGGGATTTCATTCAACCCTAATCTTCAGTCGTATGGCTACTAGGTAATATTTCTTTTCTGTCATAGTAGTACACGCCTTTGGGATTTATGACCTAATCCATAAGAAATCCTGACAATCCCTTTTGAATTGCTTTGATCTGGTCAGTTCGCAGGACCTTTTGCTTCCTCCATCGAACCTTCAATTCGAATGAAAGGAAAAGTATGAATATATTTGATTATATATATCAACATAATGGTAATAAATAAATTGTGTATATTTTTATATACTTCGATGATATCTTCACTTGTTTTCATTGAGTATTGCATGAGGAGATCACAAATGTAGTATCCATGTAAGTTGTTCCCCGATCCCGGCTGCAGCACCACTTTACGAGAAAAAGATTCATCATCAACCAATGAAGCATGGTAATAATTAATTGAATTAAATAAAGATGTGATGACCTAGCTAGTACTTACTTGGTATTGGATTACATCCAGAGGCACGATCCAATTACCACTATGGTGTTTCTGCGTGAATGTAGCCCAAGCACTGCCCAAGAAAATAAATAAATAGAATTATATCAATAAAATGGCATAAGAGAGTATACATTGTGCGAGACCAAATTACCATTGGGTAATATCTATCATATCTTGGTAATCTTCTCGGGGTTTTGGCGCTGAGTCAAAGATTTTTACAGGACTCCTGGGCATATCGATGACCAGCAGTATCCAGAGAGAGTATACAGTGTGCGAGACCAAAATTACCACTGGGGAATATCTATCATATCTTGGTAATCTTCTCGGGGTTTTCGCGCTGATTCAAAGATTTTTATAGGACTCCTGGGCATATAGATGATCAGCAGTATCTAGTGAAAGCTGCATGTTTATACGTAGGCATAACTTATTAACTAAAGTCAGCATGGAGTAAGCAAAATAAAATGTGCACAAGACATTAACACTCACTTGAAGTTGTAAGGGAAGAGTATCAGTGTCTTGTCATGTTGGTTATCTAAGAACCTGAATAGATTCTTCTCCACTTGAGGTCGCCATCTATCATATGGAGTAACCGTGTCCTTGAATGTGCGATTCGAATCCATGAAACCAACATCAGTCATCTCTTTTTTCTTTAGTTTCAGCATCTCATATCTGCGTATATTTAGTACAAAAGAATATATATAGTGTGAGGATAACTATATATGGACAACGAACTAACATGCAAGTTACTTCAATTGTATAAAGAATCACTTACAGACACCATCAACTAAGGAGAGATTTGTCGAGAGCGTCCTGGTGTAATAGTTGGTGTAATTCATTGACCTTAATATATATAACGTCATAGCCATTGAAGTAATGCTCTGGTCTAACTCTGACAAGAAGCCATGCCTCATCCTTCGCACACGCATCTAAGTACCACTTCTTTAACAAAAACATTTGCGTACCCAGTGATGGCCAGGACGCAGGGTTGACAAGACTCCTGCCACACTTATAGGTCTAGAATAGATCAAACTTGCTATTGGTATCAATGCTCCCCCCATGAGTTGTTCTGGTGTGAGACCTGTTGTGTCCATGAAGTTTTGGAGTTCCTCCCTATTGATTGGACCACCTTGTGCGTCTGTACAATCATCCTCAACAACTAGCGGGTCGATAGATTGCAAAGATTGCTGCCCGAGTTGTGCAACATCTTTTTCTGCTCTCTTCACTTTCAGCGATGCCTTATATGACTTGTTGAGAGAGCGTTCATAATCCGATAATGGCAAGGGCTTACATGCCTCACGCTGCCTTTTCTCGTGCTCATTGATTTTACTATGACTTTGGTGGGTTTTTCATAAGTTCCTCAATCTTTTTTATTCTTCTAAACTTCGCCGCCAGTTATCCAAATCTTTTTTTGCCGCCACTTTTGATTCCTCTTCAGACTTCTCGTAAGGCAGCTTCTTCGGAAGGGTTTTTTTTACGACGGCTGGCTTTCTTCTTCACCAGGGGCTGGGGCCTCTTATGGCTCTGTGGCGTAGGAGGTAGGGGGGAGGCGGAGGTTGGGGAGATCACCTTGGAGGAGACAGAGATGGAGATGCAGCCATGCCATGGAACACATCATCATCGTCGAGAGCACTTTGATGATCATTAGGGGATGGAAGAACTAGACTTAGGTTGGGAGACCTATGAGTACAAAAATGATTGGGAGTAAATGGTTATTACGCGAGTAGCTAATAATTGAGAATGATTATTGAAAAATTGTTTCATTCACTTTCATCCGCACCTATCATGAGGTAGTTGAGGAGGAGGCGACGGTACCCTAGCCGCCGCACCGGGAATAATGATGTAGTGCTTGCACCATACAACGAATGAATTCTCTGCTTATCCCATGGTCTTCTCCCCATCACCTCCAGGAAAGTCAAGAGCCACTTCCCTATAGTCTTTGATAACTCTATCCACCAAGATGCTATAATATCCAGGTGGAATTGGATTCCCATGGCTTGTTGGTGCCTTGGCAGGGTCCACAGGAGAAACAATACCATGTGCCACCATGACTGTGCTATTCCCCATGGGAATGTGTAGCTCAGATGGCATCTTCTCAGTGATGTCATCCATGGGGAAGTGCTGCAATGCGTCATCTTGAGCTGAGGAGGGCTAATGTTGACTTCATGCTCTGATGTTGACTGCCCTTTGGCTACTCAATTGTAGTGCCACTTGCTGTTTGTTGGTATTTATTAACATGACACTTGTAATTGAGGAAAGATTATATCAACAATAAGAAATCTGCAAGCACACAGATAATATACCATTGTAGCACTTCACCCGGGAGTATTCCAGGAATCGTTATTTATATTTTACCACAGAGAAGGTCTGGCAGGATATATATTGATAACTTATACTATCAATGGAGAAGGAAACCATAACCACAACTCTACTCACAACAGGGGTAAGTCATAAGATAAGATGTGTATATGATAAGTATTGGTTAATGATAAATCACTCAGAGCACTCCAATCTATGGCATTAGCATAGTCAAGTTAGAATATTAGAGGAATAATTCCTAAGTCATCCTTAATTACAAGTCAAAGCATACATTAATTAGTGTAATTACACCTAGTAATCATGGCTAAGATCATCATCGTATCTACATATAAGGGCATTACTCAGGGAGTTTGAGTACAAAAATCTCTCCCTTCCTTTGTAACCAGGCCCTACTTCTATGACCTATATTTGGGGAGTGGACTACAAAGAACTCAATAGGAGTGTTACATCTGCGATCTACCACATGACCCGGAATATAGAGTGTATTCACAGGTAAATAGCATATAAGCACCACGCTTACATGATCTCTACCACCCACCCTGTGAACATTGGGGTGAATGCTATACGAACTTAAGCATAGATATGATGATAACCCAACTATACTAAGCATATAACCAGAGTAGACTATGAACATTGCAACCAAGAACATGAATAAGATGAATATGAATATGAATGTCATATAATTGTACCAAAGCATATAAAAATAATGGAGATACAAAGGCGAGAGGGGCATAAGAATTATACCAAACCAAGCTCTTGACACTGTCAGGAATCCAAGCGAAGATTTGCTTGTCTCCCTCTAGACCTAGCCTAACTTTCTATGCCATAGAAACTAGAGGAGCTCTAAGGATGAATAGGGTTTCTATCTTCTTGAAAGTCCCTAGTTTGGTTTTGGCTAATTGATGAAACCTAGGACTAACCTTTGCATCTGAGTGGATGATTTAGATAAAGGTGGACATTGAATATGAGACATGACATTGACTTATATGACCAAAATGGTGAAGACCAAGATGAGGCTTGGCTCGATGGACTAGTTGTGAAGGTGAAGGGCAAGTCGAGACTTCGAAGCGAAGGACCATGCGATGGTGAAGCTTGAGCAAGACTTGGCGCCGATGGACCGATGCAATGGTGAAGAGCAAGTGAAGTCAAGGTCGATAGATCGAGACGGTCATGTGATGATATGAAGTGGATCATATCATTTGGAGAAACAAAATGGGCTCAAGGCAAAGGTATAACCATAGGACCATTTTGTTTTACACTCAAGACACCATAGAGGGTGTGAGTGGTTTAGGGTCGATAGCCGAACTATTAAGAGGAGAAGTCTTATCGGTTATTCAACGCACGGGTGCCACTAGGTGAATTCATGAAGTGCATTCCATGTAGGGCCTAGTGAGCTAACTGGAAAGCCTTTGAAAATGATTATAAAAATGCTAACACACGTGCACAAGGTGGTGATTAATTGTTGGTGTTGGCACATTTGCGAATACGGTGGAGTTTGAGCAGTAGAGAGGGGTTTGGGTTCCTCTCCCTCTCACGAGCTTCAGCAGTGAACTTGTTGGTTCAGGCATTTTCGGGGAAACGAAATGACTATTTTCCATTGCGCCGGAGGTTGAAAAAGTGGTGAAGTCACGTGGTGTTTCACGAGCTAAAACTTGTGCTAAAGTGACACACATACTTAGTCTAGCTCATATGTGAAAGGGCGATTGAAACAGAGGCGAACAGAGGTCACAGAGGTGACCGGACGCTGGACTGGACGCGGTCTATGTTTGACCGGACGCGTCCGGTCAGTGTACATCGTCTGCACGTGTCTCTGGTTTTTGATCGGACGCGGTGGCATGTCCGGTCACAGACGACCAGACGCGTCAGGTCGTTGGGGGAGCTTACTGGACTCCAACCGGACGCTGGCACTGTGCCGTCCGGTCAGTTCTCTAGCGCGTCCGGTCGGTGATTCGTTGGAGCGCTGCTTAGGCTTGACCAGCGCGTCCGGTCCGTTACGGGACCAGTGCGTCCGGTCGGGCTTCGCTGAGTCCAGTCACGCGATGACTGTTGTGGCGCTGAGTTGACCATTGTAATCTGGCGGCCGCGGTTGAATCTGGATGGACATGTGGATGGCGCAGGGCGACCGGACGTGGTGCAGCGCGTTCGGTCAGTTCAATCGGCGTGTCCGGTCATCCCGAAAAACGCCCAGTGAAGTGGCAACGGCTAGTTTCGAGGATGGGAGTTATAAATACGTGTTGGCCAGCCCTTGGGGAGGTTGCTTGGCATTTTCTAATACTCTTGTGCATCCTTTGAGCTAAAGCTTCTCCTTCCCACTCATCTCTCTTGCTTGATTGCAAATCAAAAGTGAGATTGAGTGTTCCCAAAGTGCATTGCATAGCTTGAGGGCATCTAGTGGCACTTGTGGGTGGTTTAGCCAGTGGATTTCTTGTTACTCTTGGAGAGTATCGCTCCTAGCCAGCTTGGAGATTGTTGGAGGCGTTGGCAAGAGAAGGTGATTGTTCTTGGCCACCTCCGGTTGTTTATAAGAGGTTCTTGTGCTTTCCTCGACGGAGCGCCAAAAGCAACTCTAGTGGATTGCGCGTGTCATTGAGTCACCTCACTTGAGAGTGGTGTCTTGCGGTGCCTTGCGGGGCATGCCTTGAGGGGCAAGTGACTTGAGGGTCACACCGGGAAACCATCTAAGTGTTGGTCGATACAACCGGTGATGTAGCTTCGGTGTACAAGTGAACACCGGGTGAACAAAAATATGGTGTCTCTAGTCTCCGGTGATTGGTCTTCATATTGTGTTGTTGTCAATATCGATTAATTGTATATCAGCTTGGTAATTGGCAACACCATCTCTCCATCGTCGGTATAAGGATCACAATCCTCTCCCTTGCATTTACATTGACTAGGTTGTCTTGTGTGGCTCTAGTTGTAGCTTTGCTAGTAGTGTTGTTAGCTTGCTCACTAGTGTAAAATTAGTGACATAGCCCTTGTGTGAACTAGAGATCATAATCTACTAGACTTGTGGATAGGAGGCTTGCATCACAACCGTAGACTAAGCAAAACTCGCTATACGCCGTTTGTTATTCTAACAAGTTTGCTTAGTGGTTCATGTAGATTTTTTTATATAGGCTATTCACCCCCCCTCTAGCCATCTAGGACCTTACAAGTGGTATCGGAGCCGTGGTCACCATTTTAATAAAGTCTTCAAAAAGAGAAATGACAATTTCAAGAGCAATGAGCAACAAAGGAAGTGCTTCAATTGTGATAGCACTGAACATCTTCAAGCCAAATGTCCCTATGACAAGAAGAAGAACAACAAGAGAGGAAAGTTTGAGAAGAAAAAAAGAGAAGCCAAGATGACTTTCAAGATGGGCAAGAATGGAGCCTATGTGGTCACTTGGGAAAGTGATGAAGAAGAAGAAGAAGAAGAAGAAGAATCATCCAACAAGGCTTTTGCTTCCATTGCTATCAACAAGAAGCCATCACTATTTGGTTCATCATCTTCATGCTTCATGGCCAAAGAAACTAAGGTATTATATGATGAGAGTGATGATGAAAGTGAAATGGAATATGTTCATGATAGTGATAATGATAATGAAAATGATGATGATGAACCAACTAAAGAACAACTATATGACTTGATGCAACAAACTAGAGACATAGCTATTGCCAAGGACAAGGAGTGTAAGAAGCTTTCAATGAAAGTAGCAATACTTGAGAAAGTCCTTAGTGATCTTAAGACCACTCATGAGAGTCTAGTGGAAGACCATGAGGATCTTGGTAAGGCTCATTCTAAGCTTGAAAAGGCTCACTCATTGCTACTTGAGCAACAAGCAAAGAAGGAGGTTGTTGTATCATGTGATATAGGTGTTACATGTGATATAATTAATGAATCCTTTTATGAACCTATCATCATGTCAAATACTAACCCTTCTCGTAGCTCTTCATCCACCACCACCGACTCTACCTCCACTACTAGTGATGGTTTCACTTGTGATGCCTCACTAATGGTTGAGAATGAGACTCTCAAGAAAGAGGTGGATGAGCTCACTCACACCCTAGGCAAGGCCTATGGTGGTAAGGCCCGCTTGCTTAAGTGCTTGGGTAGCCAAAGGTTCTCTCTTAACAAAGAGGGATTGGGCTACACCCCCAAGAAAGGCAAGTTGGCCTTTGCAACTCCAAAGCCTAGCTTTGTGAAGGGCAATGGTCGGTTTTCCAATAGATGCAAGCAAGTTGGGCACCTAGAGCATAATTGCAATAAAAAGAACCAAAGCAAGAACCTTGTTGATGCTATACCTTTTGATTCTTGCTATGTGCTTACCAAGAGTGTGAAGGGTGTGCAAGCTAAGTTTATTGGTACACCAATTGTGGGCCCAAAGAAGAAGGCTATTTGGGTACCAAGGAGCTTAGTTACTAACCTACAAGGACCCAAGCAAAAATGGGTACCTAAGCTTCATTGATTTGCTTGTAGGTTAATTACAAAGCCGGAGGAAGGCATTAGATTATTTATAGTGGGTGCACTCAACACATGACCGATACATCAAGAATATTTGACTCAATCAATGACAATGATAGTGGTGTTGATTCTATCACATTTGGCAATAACAAGAAAGGCAAGGTTATTGGCTTAGGCAATATTGCAATATCAAATGACATGAGTATCTCCAATGTATTGCTAGTTAAAAGCTTGGATTTCAATCTTCTATCTGTGGCACAAATATGTGATCTAGGCTATAAATATATCTTTGGGGTTGATGATGTGAAAGTTATTAGTGTGGATGGTTCAAATGTGGCATTCAAGGGCTTTAGATATGAGAATCTCTACCTTGTTGACTTCAATGCCAGAAAAACTTCTTTGACAACTTGCTTAATCTCCAAATCAAGCTTGGGTTGGCTTTGGCATAGAAGGCTTGGTCATGTTGGCATGAAACAATTGAAGAAACTTACAACTCACAATCTTGTTAATGGTTTGAAAGATGTTGAATTTGAGAAGAATAAGCTTTGTAGTGCATGTCAAGCCGGGAAGCAAGTTGGAAGCTTACATCCAAAGAAGAGTACAATGAGCACATGCAAAGCATTTGATTTGATGCACATGGATCTATTTGGACCAACAACATACACAAGCATAGGCGGCAATAAGTATGGCTTTGTCATAGTGGATGACTTCACAAGATTCACATGGGTATTCTTTCTTAGTGACAAAAGTGAAGTGTTTGATATCTTCAAGATATTTCTCACTAGAGTTGACAATGAGTTTGAGATTAGAATCAAGAAAGTGAGAAGTGACAATGGAAGTGAGTTCAAGAATACAAGAATTGAAGAACTTTGTGATCACTATGGCATTGGACATCAATTCTCGGCCAAGTACACTCCACAATCAAATGGCCTAGTTGAGAGAAAGAATAGAACATTGCTTGATATGGCTAGATCAATGCTTCATGAGTACAATGTGAGTCAATTATTTTGGGATGAAGCAATCAATACCGCTTGCTACTATATCAATAGACTATATTGTCATCCATTGCTAGAGAAGACCCCATATGAGCTACTTCATGGAAGAAAGCCCAATATTTCTTATTTTAGGGTGTTTCGTTGCAAATGCTATATCTTGAAGAAGGGCACTAGATTGGGGAAGTTTGACAAGAGATGTGATGAGGGGTTCCTACTTAGTTATTCAACTACAAGCAAAGCTTATAGAGTTTGAAACAACTCAAGTGGCATTCTAGAAGAAGCCCATGATGTGAAATTTGATGAAACCAATGGGTCACAAGATGAAGAAGAGAATCTAGATGATGTTGGTGGAACTCAGTTGGTGGAAGCAATGAAGAACATAGATATTGGGAACATTAGAGCAAAGCAAGTAATTGATATTCAAGATGATGATAAAGATCAAGTGCTCAATTCTCCATTCAAGCTAGCTAGTGACTCTCAAGTGCAAGATTATGGTGCTAGTTCGTCTCATCGAGATACATCAAGTGATCAACCAAGCTCAAGCAATCAAGTGCAAGTACTCCAATCACAACATGTTGCAAGAGATCACCCCATTGATAGTGTTATTGGTGATATTAGAAGTGGTGTGCAAACAAGATCAAGATTGGCTATGTTTTGTGAACATGCATCATTTGTGTCAACCATAGAACCAAAGAAAATAGAAGAAGCTTTGAGGGATGTCGATTGGATCATGGCTATGCAAAAAGAGCTTAACAATTTCATAAGAAATGATGTTTGGGAGTTGGTAGAAAGGCCAAATGACTACAGTGTGATTGGAACCAAGTGGGTGTTTAAAAACAAGCGAGATCAAGATGGCATTGTACTGAGAAACAAAGCAAGACTAGTTGCTCAAGGTTACACTCAAGTAGAAGGTCTTGACTATGATGAGACATATGCTCCCGTGGCAAGATTGGAGGCAATAAGGATTCTATTGGCTTATGCTTGTGCACACAACATCAAATTATTTCAAATGAATGTCAAAAGTGCATTTCTAAATGGGTTCATAAATGAGTTAGTCTTTGTTGACCAACCTCCCAGATTTGAAGATGATAAGAAACCCAACCATGTGTACAAGTTAAAGAAGTCTTTATTTGGCTTAAAGCAAGCACTTAGAGCATGGTATGAGAGGCTAAGGGATTTCCTTCTCTCGAAGGGATTCAAGATGGGCAAGGTTGATACAACTCTATTTACCAAGAAGATTGGAAATGATATATTTATAGTTCAAATATATGTTGATGACATCATCTTTGGATCAACCGATCAAGCTTATTGTGAAGAATTTGGTGCTATGATGACCAAAGAGTTTGAAATGTCTATGATTGGTGAACTTAGCTACTTCCATGGTCTCCAAGTAAAGCAATTGAAGAATAGGATATTTGTGAGTCAAGGGAAATACATAAGGGACATGTTGAAGAAGTTTGGGATGCAAGATGAAAAGCCAATTTCAACTCCAATGGGTACAAATGGCAATTTGGATAGTGGTCTTGATGGCAAAATGGTGAATCAAAAGGAATATCAGTCTTTGATTGGAAGTCTACTCTATGTCACCACATCAAGGCCGGATGTCATGTTTAGTGTTTGCATGTGTGCTAGATATCAAGCCTCACCTAGAGAAAGTCATCTCATGGCCGCAAAGAGAATATTGAGGTACTTGAAGCAAACAAGAGATGTTGGACTATGGTATCCCAAGGGGTCAAAGTTTGAATTGATTGGATATTCAGACTCCGACTATGGGGGTTGCAAGATCAATAGAAAGAGCACAAGTGGCACATGTCAATTACTTGGAAGATCACTTGTGTCATAGTCCTCAAAGAAACAAAATAGTGTGGCAATCTCTACCGCCGAAGCCAAATATGTGAGTGTGGGGAGTTGTTGTGCACAATTACTATGGATGAAATCAACTTTAAAGAATTATGGCCTCAACTTCAAGAATGTGCCATTGCTATGTGATAATGAAAGTGCAATCAAGATGACACAAAACCTAGTTCAACATGGAAGAACAAAGCATATTGACATAAGCATCATTTCATTAGAGATCATCAACAAAAGGGAGATATTGCCATTGAAAGTGTTGGCACAGATGATCAAGTTGTCGATATTCTCACTAAGCCACTTGATGAAAAGAGGTTTTGCAAGCTAAGGAATGAGTTGAACATTCTTGATTTCTCAAACATGAGTTGAATGCACCCCACCCACTTATTGACATGCCTCTCCTTTGACATTGCAAGGTAAAGTTGATTAACATGTCATTCATCCTATGCTAAGGACTTGCTAGAGCATGTAGACATAATAAGAGGTATGCATGAGCATTCATGATAAATCAAATGAATTTGATGGATATATGTTACCACTATTGCCTCTATGTTTGTTTTGATCTAGTGGTGGCATATGACATGTTTGTGAGCTTGCAAACCTAGTGTTGAATCTAGAAGATTTGCTATAAGTGTTTAATTCAACATAGGCAAGATAACCCTTATTATGAGGTGTGAAGAAGCTTGTCTTTGGTTCAAATTGAATTAAAAATCTTTGGCAAGTGTTCTAGGTTGAACCAAATTTGATAAAATTTAACCTACTCCATCAAACATTTTTTTCTCTCCATAATTTGATCCCATTTTTGGGTAAGTTGTTGACAAAGGGGGAGATAAAAAGATGATTCAACATGATAAAGGGGTAAATAATTTTTTTGATGAACACAAGTAGGGGGAGCAAGCTCATAAACAAAGTTGTTGCATTTGTTTGTGCATTTTCAAATGACTTGCTCATTGCACATGTATTTAAAGTCAATATAAATGCTTGTGTGGTGCAATGCTAGTATAGAACTTGAATGATGAAATGATCTACTAGCATGCATAGGAATAGTTATATGTGGTGTCCAGACATGCCTAAAGCTTTACAAGTGGTCCAAGAACCATTACATATAATGTTGATCTCACGGGGTTCTTGAGTTTTGATGGATGTCTAGTAACTTCATGATGCTAAGGATGGTGTAAAAGGCAACTCCGATTGGTATCACGCTTCAAAGGTCCATTTCTTACATCTTAGCATCATTTTAGTAGAATTACTCTCTCAACACTTCTATCCATGCATATGTGCAAAGCTTTCAATCCAAACTCTATGTACATATGTAGGGAGAGCTAATGCTACCAAAACCGAGCTTGTGATAATTGTCCAAACTTTACTTATGAGCAAAATGATTAGACAAGTATGACAAGTTCAAAACTTTTATTATCAACATCATCTTTGTGAGGGTTGTCATCAATTACCAAAAAGGGGGAGATTGAAAGTCCCTAGTTTGGTTTTGGCTAATTGATGAAACCTAGGACGAACCTTTGCATCTGAGTGGATGATTTAGATAAAGGTGGTCATTGAATATGAGACATGACATTGACTCATATGACCAAAATGGTGAAGACCAAGATGAGGCTTGGCTTGATGGACTGGTTATGAAGGTGAAGGGCAAGTCGAGACTTCGAAGCAAAGGACCATGCGATGGTGAAGCTTGAGCAAGACTTGGCACCGATAGACCGATGCAACGGTGAAGAGCAAGTGAAGTCAAGGTCGATGGATCGAGACGGTCATGTGATGATATGAAGTGGATCATATCATTTGGAGAAACAAAATGGTCTCAAGGCAAAGGTATAACCATAGGGCCATTTTGTTTTACACTCAAGACACCATAGAGGGTGTGAGTGGTTTAGGGTCGATAGCCGAACTATTAAGAGGGGAAGTCTTATCGGTTATTCGACGCACGGGTGCCACTAGGTGAATTCATGAAGTGCATTGCATGTAGGGCCTAGTGAGCTAACTGGAAAGCCTTTGAAAATGATTATGAAAATGCTAACACACGTGCACAAGGTGGTGATTACTTGTTGGTGTTGGCACATTTGAGAAGGCGGTGGAGTTTGAGCGGTAGAGAGGGGTTTGGGTTCCTCTCCCTCTCACGAGCTTCAGCAGTGAACTTGTTGGTTCAGGCGTTTTTGGGGAAACGAAATGACTATTTTCCATTGCGCCGGAGGTTGAAAAAGTGGTGAAGTCACGTGGTGTTTCACGAGCTAAAACTTGTGCTAAAGTGACACACATACTTAGTCTAGCTCATATGTGAAAGGGCGATTGAAACGGAGGCAAACGGAGGTCGCAGAGGTGACCGAACGCTAGACCGGACACGATCTATGTTTGACCAAACGCGTCCGGTCAGTGCACAGCGTCTGCGCGTGTCTCTGGTTTTGGATTGGACGCGATGGCGCGTTCGGTCATGGACGACCGGACGCGTCAGGTCGTTGGGGGAGCTTACTGGACTCCAACCGGACGCTGGCACTGTGGCGTCCGGTCAGTTCTCCAGCGCGTCCGGTCGGTGATTCATTGGAGCGCTGCTCAGGCTTGACCAGCGCGTCCGGTCCGTTACGGGACCAGTGCATCCGGTCGGGCTTCGCCGAGTCCGGTCGCACGATGACTGTTGGGGCGCTGAGTCGACCATTGTAATCTGGCGGCCGCGGTTGAATCTAGATGGACACGTGGACGGCGCAGGGCGATCGGACACGGTGCAGCGCGTCTGGTCGTCCCGAAAAACGCCCAGTGAAGTGGCAACGACTAGTTTCGAGGATGGGAGTTATAAATACGTGTTGGCCGACCCTTGGGGAGGTTGCTTGGCATTTTCTAACACTCTTGTGCATCCTTTGAGCTAAAGCTTCTCCTTCCCACTCATCTCTCTTGCTTGATTGCAAATCAAAAGTGAGATTGAGTGTTCCCAAAGTGCATTGCATAGCTTAAGGGCATCTAGTGGCACTTGTGGGTGGTTTAGCTGGTGGATTTCTTATTACTCTTGGAGAGTACCGCTCCTAACCAGCTTGGAGATTGTTGGAGGCGTTGGCAAGGGAAGGTGATTGTTCTTGGCCACCTCTGGTTGTTTGTAAGAGGTTCTTGTGCTTTCCTCGGCAGAGCGCCAAAAGCAACTCTAGTGGATTGCGCGTGTCAATGAGTCACCTCTCTTGAGAGTGGTGTCTTGCGGTGCCTTGTGGGGTGTGCCTTGAGGGGCAAGTGACTTGAGGGTCACACCGGGAAACCATCTAAGTGTTGGTCGATACAACCGGTGACGTAGCTTGTCGATGCACAAGTGAACACCGGGTGAACAAAAATATTGTGTCTCTAGTCTCCCGGTGATTGGTCTTCATATTGTGTTGTTGTCAATATTGATTGATTGTATATCAGCTTGGTGATTGGCAACATCTTCTCTCCATCGTCGGTATAAGGATCACAATCCTCTCCCTTGCATTTACATTGACTAGGTTATCTTGTGTAGCTCTAGTGGTAGCTTTGCTAGTAGTGTTGTTAGCTTGCTCACTAGTGTAAAATTAGTGACATAGCCCTTGTGTGAACTAGAGATCATAATCTACTAGACTTGTGGATAGGAGTCTCGCATCACAACCGTAGGCTAAGCAAAACTCGCTTTACGTCGTTTGTTATTCTAACAAGTTTGCTTGGTGGTTCGTGTAGATTTTTTTATATAGGCTATTCACCCCCTCTAGCCATCTAGGACCTTACACTTCTCCAAATGACTTATGCCTCAGGGGGGCTGGGGTCTTCTTATATAGCCTAGAGGGTCCAACGTGGGCCCTTGGATCAAATCGACTTAAGGAACGACGTGGATACAACCCTAAGAGGCGGTGGAGGAACATTCTAGAAGATGGAGGCGAGGGGGCACCAGGGGGTGCCGACCGGCATGGGGGTGGGACCGGTCAGTCCCACCTGGTGGCCTCTCGGGCCTCACCTCGGTGTGGTGTCCTCTAAAACCTTCCCATGTATATGTCACGAAATAATTCCTTGATTTCGTTTGACGAATAGGTCCCCCTTGACGGTTTTCTGGAATAATCCTGTAGAGATCACAGATTCACCAAAACTCATGGAATTTGTTAGTTTAAACCCTAAACCTTTGTTGGTGCTCTTATATGTGCCCTTATACATGTTTTATTGATGGTTAAATATGGTTGTTAACTACCATCAACACTGTTTGATTTCCTCTTGCATTCTCGCTCCTGCGATCGAAGCACTGCCTGCTCTAACCTATGGATCCGCTCTGTCTCCTCGTCCTTCCTTCTCTGGCGACTTCTGTAGCTAGTGGCGTCCTTAGGGAAGCC
Source organism: Saccharum hybrid cultivar R570 (assembly GCA_038087645.1). NCBI lineage: Eukaryota > Viridiplantae > Streptophyta > Magnoliopsida > Poales > Poaceae > Saccharum > Saccharum hybrid cultivar. The sequence goes on from JAQSUU010000760.1 coordinate 15,132,322, forward strand.
ATGCTGCCATGAAGTCAACCCTTTACCTCGCATTCACCCAGGGTGTTTAGGAGTCTCGAGGGCGTTCGTCAGCTCATCCTTCTCTCGGTTGGGCACAAAGGCACCACTGGCAAAAGCACCCACAATATCGAAAAGCCTTCTTGCTGCTATTTCGATTTGCCCACCAACAACTGGCTCCCTAGTCTCTGGGTCCAGTGATCCCCATGCGCGAAAAACCAATTCTTAGAGCATTCGGGCCAATTGATTGAAATTGGCGCGATCCCTTTGGCAAGTAGGTCTGCTTCCATTCTTTGCCACCTGGGAATGTCACTCCTGTAGCCACCTGATCCCATTTTATGATGGTATACCTTTTGTCGCGCATTCTGTCGGTTCCTTCTCACCCGTGCCTCACCCTCTTCCGAGGTCTCGTACCTTACAAATTCAGGCTAGTCATCTCTCAACTTTTTGTACATGCTATTATCACTGAAATCTGGAGTCAGATTCTTCTTGATAAATTCATTGTACAGCTTCTTCTTCTAGATCTATACATGTCACACCAATAAATGTCAATATATCAAAATTCATGTCACACTAATAATGTCAATATATCAAAATTCGGATATATATACCAAAAAATTCATAGCACTAATAAAATCAATCTTCAATTTTTAATTATGAAGATTCAAATACATTTCTTCAATATTATTTTCTACATCTATATTGTTTAATTTTCTATATTGTATTACTATATATATATTATACACTACAATATTTCTATCTATTTTTTCTAATTTTTTCTATGCCAAAAAATAATATGCACGCGCAGATCACACACACTCACACTCACTCACTCATCACACACACACACATGATGTACACACACATACATTGGTGATGATGATCACTCCGGCGAGGGCGAGGACAGAGAGGATGATGACGGCGACTCTGTCATGGACGACGGGGTGACGAACAGTGTGGGACGGTGACGCGAAGAAGAGGCGCGCGCGGTGCGGCTAGATCCTACCGGCGAAGACGAAGGCAGAGCGAGCGCACACGCTTCGGGGCCAGGAGCCGCGGCGTGACGAGGCAAAACTGGCCATGGGGTGGTGGTGGTCGGGTGATGGCGGTGCTGGATCTGGTGGAGACGAGGCGATGGTGTGGCTTGACATCCATAGACGATAGCCACAAAAGCACGCACGCTCTTTGCGCGAGGGTGAGGTATGAGCCAGGCGGCGGTGGGACAGGGACGAGGATGACGCGCGCTCCGGCTAGGACGAGTGAGAGGCGGGCTGGGGATGAGGAGGACTCGCGCTCCGGCACGGACGAGCGAGGCGGGCCGGGGACAAGGACGGCGTGAGCTCTGGTGAGGATGGATGAGGACGACATGCTCTAGCTCCGTCCGGTGAGGACGAGGACGAACGAGAGGTGCGCGCGCGGGCCGGCTGGGTGGAGAAGAAGCGTGCGTGTGCGTGGGGCCAGGGACGAAGCGCGCGCGCGTGACGACAAGGCGAGGCCAGGGTGGTGTGGCCGGGGGGCGGCGGCTGTAACACCCTAAACTTTTCATAATTTCAAAATAGTTAAATATGATTTATTTGTGTAATTGAGTGTGCATTTAAATATAGGGAATAATAATTTTTTGTGAAATTAAAATTAATCGTAAGGTTAGCAACATGTTGATACACTCATGCTGTCACATTTTATTTATTGTATTGATTGATTTTGATCCAAAGTTCAAAAGAGATTCAAAAACATTTGAAAATTGGATTTAGAAAATCAAATTAGAAAAAGAAAACTTATTTTCCTTCCCCCTCCCTCCTTCCGGCCCAATCGGCCCAGTCGGCCTGCTGTCGTTCCCGCCGAGCCGGCCCGCGCGTGCCCCTTCTTCCCCTCCTCTTCCTGGGCCGGCCCAGTTCAGCGGTTGAGCAAACCGCTGCCGTGCCCTTTTCCCCCTGCCGCTAACCCGTCGGTCCCACGCGTCAGCGCCGTCGCCCCCAACCTCCAGCCTTCCTGCTTCGCTCGCACTCGAGCGCAACCGCCGCCCGCGCCCACGCTCCATCGTGGGAGCATCTCCCCCGCGCCTCGGGTCTCTTTAAAAGGGAAATGTGACCCTATCTCCACCCTTCCCCCACTCCAACTCCCTCTCTCTCGCTCGCGTGAGGCCGCAACCACAGCACCACAAATCACCGGAGTTGCCATCCGCCCCTTTGCGTCGCCGTTGCTTTCAAGCTGCCCTCATCTCTGTTTTACCGCTCGGTGAGCTTCCCCATGATCCCATCTGTCTCCCCATGCTTCCCTTTTCTGGTTTGGTGGCCTATAGGGCCATTTTACATGAGCTCCAGCGAGCTCCTCCGCGGCTGGCCATGGCGGGTGCCGTGCGGGACTTTCCCTGCCCATGCAAAGTGCTAGAATGAGTTCGCCTTTGCCCCCTCTTCATTCCTGTGTCCTTGGATTTGGTAACCGAGCACCATAGCACCCTATTGGGCAACGCCGGCGAGCTTCTCACCGTTGGGCATGGCGGCGCCGCCGCAATCACCCTCCCCTCCGGCGGCTCGCCCTTCTCTTTCCTCCTCCCATCTAATCTCGGCCGCCCAATCCGAATCCAACAGCTGAGAAAGAAGGATACCCCTTCGGGGTTTATTTTGCTAAAGAAACCCCCAATTATCTGTTATTGAACCCACCATCCTTCGCGAATTCCCGAAATACGCATTCTCTTTTTAAATACGTAGTTTCTTCGGATTAAACGAAAAATACGTTTCTAGATTAATTACAGAATTGCCACTGCAGTAAAACACTTATAAAATCGTCGTTTTAGCTCTGATTTGACCCGTTCAACTTACGTTAGTTTCATAATTTCATGATCTACGCAATAGTGCTACTGTTAGACCTGTTAGGAACTTTTGAATTTCTCGATTAAGTCTAGTTTAATAGCTAGCTTTTGGAACCATAAATAGCTCGTAACTTGTGCGTTGTAACTCCGTTTTTCGTGCAATTCATGTCGTTGTGATCATAGCGAGATGTAGATGATTTTGGTAAACATTTTATACAGTTTTATTTATTGTTGGTGTACTGTTCTAATCGTAGTCATGTTTTGCTTGTATGTCTGCTCTGGAATGTGTGTTGTACTTTGTGTCGTTCGAGTTCAGACGGTGAGGAGTACTTTGGGAATCCGGACACGTACGAGGAGCAGCAGGACCAGCAGCAGTTCGTGAACCAAGGCAAGTATAGCATGGGCCTACCTTGATGTCCTATTCATTATATAATATACTCATTATGCATGTGTCTAATATTGCTCGACTATAAGGACTTCCTAGCTAATTGATGACCTGTACCTTGATCCGTATGGGTTTTATTTGCATATGGGTAGAATGCTAGTGCTCTAACTAAACATGATCTACACTATGACTGATGGAACCAATGGATAAACATGATGGTAACAGTGGAACTATAGGGTAAAGGTGTAGATGTTGTTGATCATGTTGCCCCAAACTCTCCGTAAGGACTTATCTGTAAGGCAAAAGCTGGGACATACAGTGCAACCATGAGAGTCATATGGCTCTGACTTTAGCTCAGTAATAGGATCTTTTCTAGCTTGTTAGAGGTTACCCGAAAGGGTGCAAGAGGGGCTTGCCACTTTGGGTATAGAACTGCCTCTGTTCTGATGTGTATAGCCTGCAGGAAGTGTGCCATCGAAAGGGGGGTTCTCTATATCTGCCTTCCGAGGAAACCTCACGGCCCTAACATGTTAGAAGAGGCCTATGGAAGGCTTCATAGTGTACCCTGCCTACTCACCTTGGGAGTGTTAGGGGGTCGACGGGCCCTGGGCATATGGGCAACACGACTCATGGGTAAAGATGCACAACTTCTGCAGAGTGTTAAAACTGTTATAACAGCCGTGCTCACAGTCACGAGCGGCCTAGAAAACTCACAGAATAAATGGTTACTTGACATATGGATGACTTATGACGATGATGATGAGATTATACTGATGCTTAATTACTCTCCTTAATTCCAGTAGGTGATCATGTGGGTTAAATGGGAGCTTAAGCATAACTTAATAATAATAATTAATAATGAAATGTTGATCTATTAAAAGTGTTAACTGCTGTCAACCGTGTCTATCATTTTTTAGCCTCATGAATCCTCATACTATACTTGCAGAGTACGAGTGTACTCACACTTGTTATTATTTCATTTTTGGATAAAAATCCCAGATGGGTAACAGATGACAGTTTCTACGAGGATTTCCCTGAAGAATTCTAGGTTTGGGTCAACCAGTCGACCTTCCCTGTGGAGCAGATACTTCGTTCAAGAGAGTTATTTACTTTTTCGTTTGTTATGTTAAGAACTACGTGAGGTAATATCGTGATGTATGTACATGGTGATGATACTTCTGTTAATTTGTCAGCTTATGTGTGTGACTATTCCTAGGGCGCACATAAGATGTATGCACTCTATATTGTCCTTTAATTGGAGTGTGACAAATTGGTATCAGAGCCGTGTTGACTGTAGGACACAAACCTAGATAGAAATGGTTGTTTCTAGGATTTTGGTTTTATTTATTTACTTGCTACTATCTCAATCTTGGTATTTTATTAAAATTTTATGCTCTATTCTTTATTCTATTGCATAAAATATTGACTCTGATAATATTTTATATCAAAACTATAGATGCCTCGCCTCAGTGCAGCTGTCTACGTCGCCCAGTTCACTCCAGCCGCACCTGCTCCACCAGCACCACTAGCAGTACCACCAGTGGTGCCAGAGGTCGTCCACATCACCGACGACGAGGAGGAAGAACTCATGAAAGTAGAGGCATCTTCAGCTACTGCATCAGATGGACCCGCTTCGACCCCCGTGGCCGTACCCATCCCACCAGTGGATGCGCTAGTCCCCGCTGCTACACCTCCACCAGCTTCCCAGGCCGCTTCTGCACCAAGACCAGTGCCTTCCCCAGCTGCTCCAGAGGAACCAGAAGAAATGGGGTAGACCAATAGAAACAAGTTTAAGGAAGCCTTCGAGGACGCCCATTACCACAACCTCCTCACCACCATGTTGGCCGAGTACTACCCAGATCTTGCTGCTTCGGTGAAGTACTACTGCGCAGAGCACAAGCATCTAGTAGAGGCGACATACTGGAAGACCAATGTGATCATCACCGCCTGGAACAACACCGACCAATCCCAAGATGTCGTGACTACCCACAGCCACCGGTCCAGGTGTGCCAGCGCCTACGACAGCATGGAGGATGCTGCGCAGGAGGCATACCTGCACTACCATGGCCGCCGATTTGAGGACATGCAGGGTAATCGCTACAGATTTCTTCCACGCTACGACCCGGTGGAAAAGACATGGGCGGTGTTGGCTCCCTCAGCTTCTGATCCAACCATGGACACCACAGTGAGGCACCTCAGCGCCATGCAGGAGGCCAATGAAGCACTCAAAGACGAGCTTCGTGCGGCGCAGAAGTCTGAGAAACACCTTCAGAAACAGATAGATGAGATGGCCGTTCAGCTAGGACAGCCTACCATGTACAAGAAGAAGGCTAGGGTGTTCACCATGGTGGATCGCTCTCCTTAGATGTTTGCAGCCCCGTCACAATAAATGCGTTCTAGATCGAGAGTCATGTTAAGTTTATGTTTGTAGTGTGAACATTTAGTTGTTCTGTTGGTTGTGTTGATGAACTTGGTATGATTTGGAGTTTGTGTGATTGCTGGAACAGTGTGGGCTTGTCCACATGTTCTTTTTGTCAAAACCTTAAGTTAGTATTTGTTTAACTTAGTTGGGGTTTAAAAGTTCACATCACTGTTGTACTGTTTTTCAGAGCAGTCTGCAATGTTTATCTCATATCTCTAAATCTCTGCATCCAAAAATTATGAAATTTTTGTGGAAGGAACTAGACTTGTGTATCTTTCATTTCCCGCTGGAATCACCTCATTATCAGTTTTGATTTAAAAGATATGCCTGCCACAATCTGGCAAGTCTGTACAGTCTATAACTTAGAATATAAATTGTTTAGCTCAGTTTTTGATGATGTTGCCGTCAGAATCTGTAAAAAAGTTCTATATAAAAGTTGTAGCAGACTTCTTAAGCTTTCCAACTATGTATGTCACGCCTCTTTTGCATCTCTGAAACTCGAGTTACACTTCAATTTCTGATCTGCTGTTGTAGACACCCGTCCAAAAATTTTCTGCTATGTTATTTACCTTTTGTAAATAATTTGTAAATTTTTGGAAGATCTCTAAAAGTTTGCACATTTGCTTGGAAGCAGATGGCCGCCAGAGGATGTGGCTGAGGCCGTGGACGTGGTCGTGGACATTGTGCTCTCGTGGATCCACCTCCGCCACCGCCGGTGATGATTGAACAATTGATGGCAATGCAAGCACAGCTCATGCAGACAGTGATGGACCATCTCGGTGGGCAACCAGTAGGAGCACCCCCACCTGTGCAGGTCCGTGACAAGCATGGTGAGTTTCTAAAAGGACGCCCACCTGTTTTCACACATGCCTCTGAGCCCATGAAGGCTGATGATTGGTTGAGAGCTGTAGAAAAGCAGCTAAACATTGCACAGTGCAACGACCTGGAGAAAGTCTTGTACGCCTCAGGCCAACTTCAAGGAGCTGCTCAGGATTGGTGGGAGTCATTCCAGTATGGACGTCCAGAGAATACTCCAGAGATCACATGGAATGAGTTCACGGAGAACTTTAGGTCCTATCACATCCCTGAGGGACTTATTGAACTGAAACAAGAAGAGTTTTGGGCTCTCAAACAAGGGTCCATGTCTGTGGCAGAGTACCGCGACAAGTTTGCCCAACTATCGCGATATGCCCCGGCTGAGGTGGCCCGGGATTCTGACAAACAATGCTATTTTCTGAAGTGACTGTATGATGGACTCCAACTGCAGCTGATGTCCAACAAGTATGCCAGTTTCTAAGAATTGGTGGATCGTGCCATTGTGATAGATAACAAGCGTAAGGAAATGGACCTCAAGAAGAGGAAGCTCTAGGGATAGGCGTCGGGTAGCAACAGTCGCCCGTGAGCTTTCCCACAGCAAGGTTTTCCACAGAGAAACCAAGTGCCACCCAACTAATGGAACAAAGGCCAGTACCTCCAGAGGAACCCCAACCAGCAGCGTCCTCAGTATCCACAGCAGTTCGGCAACTAGAATCAGCAGCGCCCCCAGCAACATCAAGCTAGCAACCAGGCACCACGTCAGGGAGTGCCCAACAATGCCCCAATCAAGAGTGGCACTCCAGGCAACCCCAATGCATGCTACAACTGTGGAGAGGTGGGACACTATTCGTACCAGTGCCCAAAGAAGCAGAACCGGCAGGCCCCGCAGAACCAGCAAGGTGAATCATGTGTCGTCTGAATCAGCTCAGGAGGCGCCTGAGGTTATGCTGGGTATGTTTAGCGTCAACTCCATCTCCGCTACCATACTTTTTGATTCCGGTGCCTCGCATTCTTTCATATCACAAGCTTTTGTTAGAATGCATAGCATACCCCTGTGTGCTATGAAGGATCCCATGTTAGTAAATTCACTGGGGGGTAGCATGCCAACAAACTATTGGAGCCCTTCTACTAGTATATTCCTAAGGGGTAGCTTTTAAAGTAAATCCAATTGTTCTAAGAACCACTGGGATTGACCTCATCCTGGGAATGGATTGGATGAAGCAGCATAGAGCAGTGATACAATGTCTGGAGAAATCCGTTGTTGTGACATCTCCAAGTGGTGATAGAATTTGTGTCGAAGTGGAAGTGCAAGCTCAACCAACCACCACTGTCAACTAGTTGAGCGATGTTACCAACCAGGAGAATCAGGTGGTGGATGAATTCCCAGATGTGTTCCCCGATGAACTGCCAGGTATGCCACTCGATCGCGACATCGAATTCCTTATCGAGCTTTTACATGGAACTGCACCCATAGCTAAGAGACAATATAGAATGGGGGTAGATGAATTAGAAGAACTAAAGAAACAAATTAAGGAATTGCAAGAGAAAGGTTTTATTCATCCTAGTTCTTCACCTTGGGGAGCACCTGTTATATTTGTTGATAAGAAAGATGGCACACGAAGAATGTGTGTCGATTATAGGTCCCTTAATGAAGTCACAATCAAGAACAAGTACCCACTCCCTAGAATTGATGATTTATTTGATCAGCTGAAAGGTGCTTGTGTGTTCTCAAAAATTGACCTCCGTTCTGGATATCACCAACTAAAAAATCGTGCATCAGACATACCTAAGACAACATTTACTACTAGATATGGCCTTTATGAGTATATAGTGATGTCTTTTGGACTGACAAATGCACCTGCATACTTTATGTATCTGATGAATAAAGTATTCATGGAGTACTTGGATAAGTTTGTAGTGGTATTCATAGATGATATCCTAATATTCTCCAAAAATGAAGAGGAACATGCTGAACACTTAAGACTAGTCTTACAAAAACTCAGGGAACATAAATTATATGCTAAAAGGAGCAAATGTGAGTTCTGGCTGAAAGAAATATCTTTTCTGGGACATGTGGTCTCTAATGGCGGAATAGCCATAGATCCCAGTAAAGTGCAGGATGTGTTAAATTGGAAAGCCCCAGCCAATGTTAGTGAAATCCGTAGCTTTTTGGGATTGGCCGGGTACTATAGGAGATTTATTGAAGGGTTCTCTAAGCTAGCTAAGCCTATGACAACCCTACTAGAGAAGAATGCCAAATTTGTATGGTCAGATAAATGTCAGGCAAACTTTGAGGAGCTAAAGAGAAGGTTGACAACAACCCCAGTGTTGACCTTACCTGATTTAAGTAAGAGCTTCTCTATTTATTGTGATGCATCTCGCCTAGGTCTTGGATGTGTGCTTATGCAAGAAGGAAAGGTTGTGGCATACGCATCCAGGCAGTTGAGAAAGCATGAACTGAATTACCCAACACATGATTTGGAATTAGTCGCAGTTGTTCATGCCCTGAAAATCTGGAGGCATTATTTGATCGGACATAAGTGTGATATCTATACTGACCACAAGAGTTTAAAATACATTTTTACTTAGTCAGAGTTGAACCTAAGGCAACGTCGTTGGCTGGAATTGACTAAAGATTATGATCTAGAAGTGTATTATCATCCTGGAAAGGCAAATGTTGTTGCTGATGCACTTAGCAGGAAGAGCTATGCCAGTGGACTTCAGTTGGCATTTATACCAGTAGAGTTGCGAGCTGAAATTGAATATCTCAATTTGGGTCTTGTCAATAATGTAGTGGAATTGGCCATAGAGCCTACATTGGAGCAAGATATACGCAAGGGTCAGTTGGAGGATGAGAAACTAAAGGAGATTGCAGAGCATGTAGTAGTTGGAAAGGCACCAGGCTTTAGGTTGGATGAGAATGGTACTCTATGGTTTGGAAAGAGAATATGTGTACCTAAAGTGAAAGCTATCCGAGATACAATTCTGTGAGAGACACATGATTCTGCTTATTCTATACACCCTGGAAGCACCAAGATGTACTTAGACCTTAAATAAAAGTATTGGTGGTATGGTTTGAAAAGAGATGTGGCTGAGTATGTGACCATATGTGATACTTGTCAAAGGGTAAAAGCTGAACACCAAAGACCTGCAGGATTGTTGCAACCAATGAAAATACCAGAGTGGAAATGGGAAGAAGTTGGTATGGACTTCATTACTGGATTACCCCGCACTCAACACGGATATGATTCGATCTGGGTAATAGTGGATCGACTTACTAAGGTAGCCCACTTCTTGCCAGTCAAAACCACTTATAGTGGCGCAAAGCTAGTGGAGTTATATATGGAGAGAATAGTGTGCCTACATGGGGTTCCGAAGAAGATCATGTCTGACCGCGGAACTCAGTTTACATCGCATTTTTGGCATAAGGTACATAGTGCTTTGGGAACAAAACTAAATTTCAGTTCTGCATATCATCCCCAAACCGATGGACAGACAGAAAGGACTAATCAAATCTTGGAAGATATGTTGAGAGCTTGTGCTTTATAGTATGATACTAGTTGGGATAAGAGTTTGCCATATGCTGAGTTTTCATATAACAACATTCACCAGAAAAGTCTCAAAATGGCGCCATTCGAAGCTTTATACGGACGTAAGTGTAGAACACATCTATTCTGGAATCAGATAGGTGAAACTCAAGTGTTTGGACCAGATGTCCTGCGCAATGCAGAGGAACAAGTGAGAATGATTAGGGATAATTTGAGAGTAGCACAGTCCAGACAGAAAAGTTATGCTGATATCCGAAGAAGAGAGTTGAGTTTCAAAGTGGGTGACTATGTGTATTTGAAAGTGTCACCCATGAGAAATGTGAGAAGATTCAATATGAAGGGCAAGTTAGCACCGAGATATGTGGGACCTTTCAAGATTCTGGAGAGACGTGGAGAAGTGGCCTATCAATTGGAACTGCCAGAAAGTTTGTTGGGTGTGCATGATGTGTTCCATGTTTCTCAGTTGAAAAAGTGTTTGCGGGTACCAGAAGAGCAGATTCCCTTGGAAGAGCTTACTGTTAAAGAAGATCTCACATATGAAGAGTATCCGGTAAAGATTCTTGAAACTACAAAAAGAGTTACTAGGAGCCGCACTATAAAGATGTGCAAAGTATAGTGGAATCGATATTCAGAAGATGAGGCTACTTGGGAAAGAGAAGATCTGAGAAAATCTTATCCGTAGCTTTTTGAGTAAGCATCACCCAATCTCGAGGATGAGATTTCTTTTTAAGGGGCTAGAATTGTAACACCCTAAATTTTTCATAATTTCAAAATAGTTAAATATGATTTATTTGTGTAATTGAGTATGCATTTAAATATAGGGAATAATAAATTTTTGTGAAATTAAAATTAATCGTAAGGTTAGCAACATGTTGATGCACTCATGCTGCCACATTTTATTTATTGTATTGATTGGTTTTGATCCAAAGTTCAAAAGAGATTCAAAAACATTTGAAATTGGATTTGGAAAATCAAATTAGAAAAAGAAAACTTATTTTCCTTCCCCCTCCCTCCTTCCGGCCCAATCGGCCCAGTCGGCCTGTTGTCGTTCCCGCCGAGCCGGCCCGCGCGCGCCTTCTTCCCCTCCTCTTCCTGGGCCAGCCCAGTTCGGCGGTTGAGCAAACCGCTGCCCCGCCCTTTTCCCCCTGCCGCTGACCCATCGGTCCCACGCGTCAGCGCCATCGCCCCCAACCTCCAGCCTTCCCGCTTCGCTCGCACTCGAGCGCAACCGTCGCCCGCGCCCACGCTCCATCGTGGGAGCATCTCCCCCGCGCCTCGGGTCCCTTTAAAAGGGAAACGTGACCCCGTCTGCACCCTTCCCCCACTCCAACTCCCTCTCTCTCGCTCGCATGAGGCCGCAACCGCAGCACCGCAAATCGCTGGAGTCGCCATCCGCCCCTCCGCGTCGTCGTCGCTTTCAAGCCGCCCTCGTCTCTGTTTTACCGCTCGGTGAGCTTCCCCATGACCCCCTCTATCTCCCCATGCTTCCCTTTTCTAGTTTGGTGGCCTATAGGGCCGTTTTACGTGAGCTCCGGCGAGCTCCTCCGCGGCCGGCCATGGCAGGTGCCGTGCGGGACTTTCCCCGCCCACGCAAAGTGCTGGAATGAGTTCGCCTTTGCCCCCTCTTCATTCCTGTGTCCTTGGATTTGGTAACCGAGCACCATAGCGCCCTATTGGGCAACGCCGGCGAGCTTCTCGCCGTCGGGCATGGCGGCGCCGCCGCAATCACCCTCCCCTCCGGTGGCTCGCCCTTCTCTTCCCTCCTCCCATCTAATCTCGGTCGCCCAATCCGAATCCAACGGCTGAGAAAGAAGGATACCCCTTCGGGGTCTATTTTGCTAAAGAAACCCCTAGTTATCTGTTATTGAACCCGCCGTCCTTGGTGAATTCCCGAAATACGCATTCTCTTTTTAAATACGTAGTTTCTTCGGATTAAATGAAAAATATGTTTCTAGATTAATTACAGAATTGCCACTGCAGTAAAACACTTATAAAATCATCGTTTTAGCTCCGATTTGACCCGTTCAACTTGCGTTAGTTTCATAATTTCATGATCTACGCAATAGTGCTACTGTTAGACCTGTTAGGAGCTTTTGAATTTCTCGATTAAGTCTAGTTTAATAGCTAGCTTTTGGAACCGTAAATAGCTCATAACTTGTGCGTTGTAACTCCGTTTTTCGTGCAATTCGCGTCGTAGTGATCGCAGCGAGATGTAGATGATTTTGGTAAACATTTTATATAGTTTTATTTATTGTTGGTGTACTGTTCTAATCATAGTCATGTTTTGCTTGTATGTCTGCTCTGTAATGAGTGTTGTACTTGTGTCGTTCGAGTTCAGACGGTGAGGAGTACTTTGGGAATCCGGACACGTACGAGGAGCAGCAGGACCAGCAACATTTCGTGAACCAAGGCAAGTATAGCATGGGCCTACCTTGATGTCCTATTCATTATATAATATACTCATTATGCATGTGTCTAATATTGCTCGACTATAAGGACTTCCTAGCTAATTGATGACCTGTACCTTGATCCCTATGGGTTTTATTTGCATATGGGTAGAATGCTAGTGCTCTAACTAAACATGATCTACACTATGACTGATGGAACCAATGGATAAACATGATGGTAACAGTGGAACTATAGGGTAAAGGTGCAGATGATGTTGATCATGTTGCCCCAAACCCTCCGTAAGGACTTATCTGTAGGGCAAAAGCTAGGACATACAGTGCAACCGTGAGAGTCATATGGCTCTGACTTTAGCTCAGTAATAGGATCTTTTCTAGCTTGTTAGAGGTTACCCAAAAGGGCGCAAGAGGGGCTTGCCACTTTAGGTATAGAACTGCCTCTGTTCTGATGTGTATAGCCTACGGGAAGTGTGCCATCGAAAGGGGGGTTCTCTATATCTGCCTGCCGAGGAAACCTCGCGGCCCTAACATGTTAGAAGAGGCCTATGGAAGGCTTCATAGTGTACCCTGCCTACTCACCTTGGGAGTGTTAGGGGGTCGACGGGCCCTGGGCATATGGGCAACACGACTCATGGGTAAAGATGCACAACCTCTGCAGAGTGTTAAAACTGTTATAACAGTCGTGCTCACAGTCACGAGCGGCCTAGAAAACTCACAGAATAAATGGTTACTTGACATATGGATGACTTATGACGATGATGATGAGATTATATTGATGCTCAATTACTCTCCTTAATTCCAGTAGGTGATCATGTGGGTTAAACGGGAGCTTAAGCATAACTTAATAATAATAATTAATAATGAAATGTTGATCTATTAAAAGTGCTAACTGTAGTCAACCATGTCTATCCTTTTTGAGCCTCATGAATCCTCATACTATACTTGCAGAGTATGAGTGTACTCACACTTGTTATTATTTCATTTTTGGATAAAAATCTCGGATGGGTAACAGATGACAGTTTCTACGAGGATTTCCCTGAAGAATTCTAGGTTTGGGTCAACCAGTCAACCTTCCCTGTGGAGCAGATACTTTGTTCGAGAGTGTTATTTACTTTTCCGTTTGTTATGTTAAGAACTACGTGATGTAATATCGTGATATATGTACATGGTGATGATACTTCTGTTAATTTGTCGGCTTATGTGTGCGACTATTCCTGGGGCGCACATAAGATGTATGCACTCTATATTGTCCTTTAATTGGAGTGTGACAGCGGTGCTACTGGATTTAGTGGAGATGATAAGGCGACGGCGCGGCTTGGCGGCTATTGGATCTGGGTGGAGAAGAAGGCGCGCGATGAGTTAAGGCGGAGACAATGACGAACAGCGTGGGGACAGCGGCGAAGATCGAAGCGAAGCGCGGTGGTGGCGCGGCAGGACCTGGATCGATCAGGCATGGTATATAAAGGGGGACCTTTAGTCCCGGGTGAAGCCACGGACTGGGACTTAAGGCCCTTTTATCCCAAGTGATGGTTACAACCGGGACTAAAGGTACGGGTGTAGCTACGGTCCAGGACTAAAGATGTTTTTTTGGCAGGCCGCGAAAACGCAGCCCACACCTTTACTCCCGGGTCGTTGATCCACCCGGGACTAATGGTGGGCTGCAGTTTTGCTTCCCACCAGTTTCCAGAAGTTTTTGCTTTTTTTTATATATTTCTTTTATAAATATGCAAAGAGTTGTTAATTGCCTAACAAATAAAATTTGAGCCAAAAAATTACAAAAAAAATCCTCGACCTAGTTTTGCTTTATTGTACACAAGAAAAATATGTAATCTAAACTCTTTTATTTTACCTTATAAATATTTAACATAGTGTAAATAATAATCACAATTTTGACCATGCAAAAATTTACTACTTAATTAAAATCATTAAAACTATTGCTTTTTGACAGAAAATTAGTTTTCACATCTTTTTAACGTTTATCATTTGGTTTTTCATCACACATTCTCTACAGGAAATCCACCGTCAAGCAGAAAATTCATTTAAATTGTAGCAAATATGAAAACACGATAGAAAAAATATGAAGTCATGATTATTACATAATAGGTCTAATACATCACCATATTAAGCGGGAACAACAATGAACTTCTTGACGTATGTCCCTTGGTTATGATCGCGCCATAACCATGGAGTGTCCTCATCATTTAGCAGGATGCTTGGGTTGTTGTTCACTGTGAAGGGCGAAATTCCGTCATTCTTTTCATAATCTTCTGACAAACTTGTCCTTGATTCCCATGATGTTTCTTTTCCCTAAATGAATTATGTGGTGCTCATTGTCTGAGACGTTATTGTTTTTCCCTTTATTCGGTTTGGTAGATATGTCCTTCAAATAGAACACCTGATTCACATCCTTGGCTAAGATGAATGGTTCGTCTCTATACCTAAGATTATTGAGGTCCACTGTTGTCATTCCATACTGATGGTCCACCGTTATCCCACCTCCGATCACCTTTACCCATTGGCACCGAAACAATGGGACCTTGAAAGAAGGACCATAGTCTAGTTCCCATATCTTCTCTATGAGGCCATAATATGTTTCCTTATTCCCATTTGGATATATGGCATCTATGTGGACACTACTGTTCTGGTTGGTGCTCCTTTTATCTTGGGCTGTCGTGTAAAATGCATTGCCATTTATCTCATACCCTTTGAATATCAGGATATGACAAGATGGTTCCCTAGACAACAACTATAGTTGCTCATCCAGACTCTCGTCATGCTAACATTATTTTCGCAACCAACCATTGAAAGTTTCCATGTGCCGACGCGTAATCCAGGCTTCAGTCCTCCCTAGGAATTCAGATCATACAATGTTCTTGTGGACGTCGATATACGGATCCACCAAGGAGGAGTTTTGCAGAACTATGTAGTGTGCTTTACAGAAATAGTCGTCCTCCTTGCCAATATATGCTTTCTTCCCTGGTGTTCGCTTTCCACTTAGTCTCCCCTCATGCCGTGATTTAGGAACACCAATCGGGTCGAGGTCTGGACTGAAATCAATGCAGAACTCAATGACCTCCTCTATTCCATAGCCCTTGATGATGCTTCCTTTTGGCAGAGCATGGTTGTTAACATATTTCTTTAGGACTCCCATGAACCTCTCAAAGGGGAACATGTTGTGTAGGAACACAGGACCGAGAATACTAATCTCTTTGACCAAGTGAACTAGGAGGTGTGTCATAATATTAAAGAAGGATGGTGGGAACACCAACTCAAAGCTGACAAGACATTGGTCCACGTCATTCTATAGCTTTGCTAGATGCACTAGATCGATTGCCTTCTGAGAAATTGCATTGAGAAATGCACATAGTTTCACGGTGGCTAATCGTACATTTGGAGGTAGAATCCCTTTCAATGCAACCGGTAGCAATTGTGTCATAAGCACGTGGCAGTCATGAGACTTTAAGTTTAGGAATTTCTTCTCTACCACATTTATTGTCCCCTTTACTTTCGAGGAGAAGCCAGATGAGACCTTGATGCTGCTTAGGCATTCAAACATTCTTTCCTTCTCTTCTTTGCAAAGAGTGTAGCTAGCAGGACTTAAGTAATGGCGTCCATCATGCATCTACCTTCACTGGATGTAGGTTTTCTCATTCTTTCAAACACTGCAAGTCATGTCTTGCTTCCAGTGTGTCCTTAGCCTTCCCATACACACCCATGAAGCCTAGCAGGTTCACACAAAGATTCTTCGTTAGGTGTATCACGTCGATCGTGTTGCAGACCTCTAGGACTTGCCAGTAGGGTAGCTCCCAAAATATAGACTTCTTCCACATGGGTGCATGTTCATTAGCATCATTCGAAACAGGTTGGTTGCTAGGTCCCTTCCCAAAGACTAGTTGTACATCCTTGACCATATTGAATACATCCTCACCACTACGGTAGTCAGGCTTTGTTCAGTGCTCTGCCTTACCTTTAAAATGCTTGTCTCTTTTTCTTAGGGTGTGATTCAATGGAAGAAATCGACGATGGCTCATGTACACGACCTTTCAATATTTTTTCAAAAATATACTTTCCATGTCATCAATACAGTGTGTGCATGCATTATATCCCTTGTTTGACTGTCTTGAAAGATTACTAAGAGTAGGTCAATCATTGATTATTATGAACAACAATGCTTGTAAGTCAAAGTATTCCTATTTATACTCATCCCACACATGTACCCCTATGTTGTTCCACAAAAGTAGAAGTTCCTCAACTAATGGCCTCAGGTACACATCAATGTCATTTTCAGGTTGCTTCGGGCCTTGGATTAGCACTAACATCATAATGAACTTTTGCTTCATGCACAGCCATGGAGGAAGGTTGTAGATACATAGAGTAATAGGCCAAATGCTATGACTACTGCTCGGCTCCCCGAAAGGATTCATGCCATCCGTACTTAAAGCAAACCTTAAGTTTCTTGCGTCATCTGCAAACTTTGGGAATTCTCTGTTGATTGCTCTCCACTAGGACCCATCAGCGGGGTGTCCCAACATATCGTCTATCTTATAGTCCTCTTTGTGCCATCATAGCAACTTTGCATGCTCTTTGTTTCTGAACAAATGTTTCAAGAGTGGTATTATCGGAGCATACCATATCACCTTGGCAGGGATTCTCTTCTTGGGACGTTCACCGTCGCCCTCAACATCACTAGGGTCATCTCGCCTGATCTTATACCGTGATGCATGGCATACTGGGCATGCATCCAAATTCTCATACTCGCCGCAGTAAAGTATGGAGTCATTAGGACATGCATGTATCTTCTGGATTTCAAATCCTAGAGGGCAGACGACCTGTTTTGCTTCATGTGTAGTGGTAGGCAATTCGTTTGCCTTCGGAAGCATCTTCTTTGCAATAGTCAGTAACTCCCCAAATGCCTTGTCGAATACACCATTCTTTGCTTTCCATTGCAGCAATTCTAGTGTGGTACCCAACTTTTTTTTGTCACTCTTCATAAGTCAGGTATAGCAATTTCTTGTGATCCTCTAGCATGCGCTCGAACTTGATGTTCTCTTTTTCACTTTTGCATTCTCTCTGTGCATCACGGATGGCCTGACCAAGATCATCAGCGGGCTCATCTTCTGCCGCTACCTCTTCTTCAGCTGGTACTAATTTTTTAGCTCCCCCCATTGCAGTATCATTAAAGGCACCATATTCAGAAAACCCACAAATAATAATGTTGTCATTGTTGGCAGTCACTATTGCATATTTAGAACCGCCAATTATAGTCAAAAACAGGAGAAATAAACAAACTTTGACACATGCATATACTTTGACCTTGTTCCACTTGTTTTCGAAGAAACATGTTTTGCAGGACACATAACCGAAACAAGTAAAAATACATAGAAAGAGAGGAGAAAGCGCAATGCTGAAGGCGTATTCTCAAAAGTGCGCAATCAAAAGTGCGCAATGCTTCGTGCAAATACCTGGGCCAGGCACCACAGTAGGAGGGTCTCAGGCCCAACCACTAGCCCACTGGCTAGAGGCGGTGGCCAAGCGTGTCAGCCAGGGTGCGACCGCACCCTGGGTGCGCTCGCACCCCAGGCGGCGTGGCCCAGGCCCAGTCTCCTCTGACGGTTGTTTGGCGATGCACTTGGTCGGTTCATGAAGGTTTCCTAAAATACAAAGGCCAAACCGTCCTTGTATCACTATATAAGAAAGGCTAGGGCTCTCCTCTCAAAGACACATCATTTGGAGCTACACACCTCACCTCTCTACTTGTACTCTTTAGCTTTAGTATTAGTTTGTGAGCAAGGCAAAGCTAGCAAGAGAGCTTGTCTCCTTGGAAGAAGATCACTCTTGGTATGAATACAACTATGAAGAGTTCTTCCATATTCAAGTTCTCAATTCAATCATATAGCAATGTATATGAACTAGAGTATAGTCTTGATCATGTTATAATCATGATATATGAACTAGCCTATAGTTTGTATGCTATGATCTTGACATGTTCATCTTTGTTCTTCAATATTCATACAACTTATATAAGTAGAATTAGAGCTAAGTTGAGGTGGTGGTTCAACATGCCTTCAGGTGTGCCCAAGTCCTTTACCTGTTGATCCGTAGGGACGGGAACCCAGGGAGACTTGGGTAGTTTCTACATACGCAAGCATGGTGCTTAGGTATGGAGGGACAGGTGAATACATTTTCCTTTCCATGGTTGAGGGGTAGGCGACAGGTAGTGACAACCCTGTCCGTCCCTTGTAATCTCCCACATTCGTCTAGGGTGTAGGAGTCTAAATTGTCACATGAGGTTGCTGGCAGACCAGTACTCAGTGGCCTCCCGACCCATCTCATGCTTAGCTCTAGCTCTAATCATGTAACTTGTTCTTTGCATGGCTATATTAGAACATGCATGCCTGCTCTACTTAGGAATATTCTTTTATTCTTTGTTTTCTTTTTATCCTTGAGGTTGGTTGTGTCCACTATCCTTGTTATACCAATATTTACCCTTATCATATGCTATGGTCCATCATGCAAGCATATAATCATGTCTATGTCATTGCTAGATACAAACACCTTTTCCTCCTTTAAAAAATATAAATAACGATACCTTAGAATACTCCTAGGTTAAATGCTACAATGATAGTTCCGTACGCTTGTGGATTTTGGTCTGTAAACATATTAGGACTATCATGATTGGTGTTTCTAAGTATCATTACCCAGTGACTCTAACTCCCAACATGCATACGCGCTAGTGCTGAGGGAATACATTCCTGAGTAGTCAGGGGCGGGCCCACCTTTATTCAAGGGTATTCAGTTGAATACCCATTATTTTTATCAAAATATTTTGTACATATATTGTATACATAGATGTATATATTAGAAAACATGAAGATAAGGCCACTATAATAGAGAATTTCTGAAACCAGCCCAAAACAAACCCTTTCCAATCCCTAACCCTCCTCACTCATTGGCTCAACAAGGCCCAATGGTCAGTAGACCGGCTTCTCCCTCATCACTGCGTCAGTACGACTGTGCCCCTTCCACACAAGCGCACATGCTATGGGTGACTCAACCTATCATGGCTCTCTGCTCATCGCTCAATTGACTTTGCATTTTAATACAGAGAATAAGTAACTTACTAATTTTAAATCAATGATTTTAATTTTTAGGTTCCAAGTATGAAGGACCTATAATTTGTATGCTTTTTACCGACCGTTTTGTTGTTTCATATACTTTATATAGTTCAAGTGCTGCCACTTTGGTATATTGAACAATTGGTACATCTTTATGTTAATTAATTTTAAATTATATGCACACTATTCTATATATGAAATTATATTTAATTATGCGTTATATTGCTATATATTATACAATTACAATTATGTGATATTATACACACTAAATATTAGGCTTTAGAGTGTAAAATTATTTTTTGACTTCCCTTTATATTTTGAATACCCAATCTTAAATTTTTGGGTCCGCCACTGTGAGTAGTGACGTTTAGGAATACCAACTAGGTATTTCTAAAATGTCATTACCTTGTAACTATAAATCCCTATCTTGTATGGGCACCAATGTTAGGGAACTACATTCCTAAGTGATGATGTTTAGAAATACTAGCCAGGCATTTCTAGCGCTGTTATCGGTGATGGACTTAAAAATTCCTCACTTGATGATTGCGTTAAGAAATGCCAACAGCCATCGCCCCCTTCTTCTTCTTCTTCCATTATAACACCTCTTTCTCCGTGCTTAGTCCAACAAATATAGTTTGACATGAAACTCGATGTAAATAGGTGTTCGTGAAGGATCCTTGAGCAAGAATAATCCTTCTCATTCTTACATAGAACACATGGGCAGCACATGAAACCATTCCACGTGTTTTCCTTGGCCACATTTAAGAAATCATGCATGCCCCTCATGAACTCTGGGAAGCGGCAGTCAGCGTTGTGTCGGTTCATCGGCATTACATGATGTACACCATATCAAGAACTTGTAATAACCCATATTATACAACATGCATGATTAGTAGTTAATTAAAAGATCCAAAATATCCATCAATCAACATGATTAATTAATATCATATACCACACGACTATTTCACTCTCGAATATTAATTTATTAAAGCCTTGATATAATGTAGACAATCACAAATAGCACTAAACAAACTAAACCTACAATGCACTTCAGCAGAATAAGGATTTCACGACCAATTCCAACTAAAACAGACAGATCATTCTTCTGTTGGTTCACAACCTCATCATACACAGGTGCACTCTCATCAGCCGCCTCAGTCTCCTTTGCAAGAGATTTTTGGACATGCATAACATACTCTTCCTCCCAGTACCAACCGTCACATGATCCAGTGCCATCCCACTAAAATTACAACAACAAATCAAGAACTTTAATCAAAATCATCACGAAGGCCACAGACCATAACAAAACATGACAAAAAATATCTCACTTCGCGATACGGACATGTGTAGAAGATGCACCCTTGGTTGACACCCTTCTTCTTCACCCTATACTCCCTCACAGTCTTCTGCCCACACTTGCTGCACGCAATGAGAGAGAGGTCCAGCCTCAGTCGCTTAGGGACCCCATCGAGGCCGAGGACCCGGAAGCAGTCGCCATCTATGACTCTCTATAATCGTTTTCATCAACTACTATAAATTTCTCATTTTGTGAACCGTGAAATTAAATGAGCTATATACTAGCAAATAAAGATGGATACTTGTTTAATTTTGATTAGCTACTTTAAGCTTTCTTCAATTACATTTGCAAACTATCAAGTGAGTCTGAGCTCAAATGGTGTTTAAATCCAAAAAATCCACCATTCTTTCTAATGTAAAAAACCTTAAATTTCTCTATTTCTAAACCATGAAATGAGGCAATGAAAGGTGCATACTAGTTTTGATGAGCTACTATAAGATTCCTTCGTCTACATATGCAAACTATCAAGTGGTTTCGAGCTCAAATGACATATAAATAAAAAATATCCACCATTATTCCCAATCTAGAAAACCATAAATTTCTCTATTTCTAGACCATGAAATGAGCCATGCTAGTGATGAAACATAAGAGGATGAAGTTGCTAACCTTTAGAACTAAAGAATGGATTGAGGAATCAAATGAAGTCTTGAAATGGCGGCCGACGATGAGCAAGAATAGAGGAGACGAGCAAGAATAGAGAGCTTGAAATAGCTCGGGCTGGGGAGGAAGAAAGAGAGTATATAGCCCGGGACCTGTAGTCCCGGTTTGTGGTTCAAACCCAGACTACAGGTGTACTTCTATTCTCGGTTGGAGCCACCAACCGGGATAAAAGGTATAGTCACGGCTGCTTGCTCTAACCGGAACTAGAGGATGACCTTTAGTCCCGGTTAGAGCCACCAACCGGGACTAAAAGTCTCCTCCTACAAAAGCTTGTGGCTCTAGCCGTTGGGCAGGGGACTTTAGTCCCGGTTGGGGGCTCCAACCGGGACGAATCCTATCTTTAGTCCTGGGCCCAAAATTAGCTGGGACTAAAGCCTAAAATCGAAAGTAGTGTCAACAAAGCAGGCCCTGATGGTCACCATTGATTAGGACAAAAGCTTGGGTTTGGTGGAGGGAACTCTGTTAAATTAAGCTATAGTATGGCTCAGAGCTGGAAATAATAACTAGTTCAGTGAGATTCCTCCACCATTGCTTCCATAAGCCAAACACTGGCATGCCGTTTCTACCATGCGTTCAAGAAATGCGGAGGCTATTATTTGACGTCAAATGACCAATATATATCAAGTGGGTCTTTTTGATAATAGGCCAATCAGCGTTTTTCATTAGTTATTATGCAAGCGAAGTTTTCTTGTTCTTGGACTTATAACTGTCTAATATTCTTTCTTTCCTGAATCTGATTCGCGGTTGACTCGTTTGAGTACATATCTTTTGTGCAATCATATTACTTGCTTATCGGGTAAACAGGTAAACGTATTGTCAGCTTTGAATTTTAGACATCTTGTTGTTTGCTACTCCTAAATATGTTTGAAATGGTCCTGTGATGTGCAGATAGCTGATATGACAGTAGTGGTAAGATAAAACTGACATGACAGCCTCGAGGAAAGAATTGTCCTGCACCTCATCTAGGCTCAAAAAGGTAAATCTGAAGACTATGCACAATCCAAATTTGGTGCTAGGCAAGTCACGGGAAGTTATCTTCAAATCAGTTTTCTCACTGAAAAAATGTCTGCAACTGAATTTTGACTAAAACAATAGTTAGTGAAAGCAGTCATGTGACTATTGTTACTATCATGTGATTATTGCTTGCTTAATGACAAAAAAAATGCTGATGCTAGTGGTCGTGGCGAGCACTGACCGAACAGCTTTCAGGCTGTTTCTTTGTTTTTTTTCTTTTGTTGTTTCTATGAGTGGCTTTGGTTACACTGTCAGTGCCACTCTGAACATAAGTATTAGAACTGAACTAAAAAGGCTTACATATAAAGATTTCCATGTATACAACATGCAAACCATACTCATCTCTATGATTACCATAAACCGCTCTATGTTACACAAAAGATAAAGTTGCACTGCATGGATAATGCCAACTGGCCAACAAACCTTTGATTTTTTTGAACACCAGAAATACAAGGCTAGGGAACTCTAGATCAGCTGGTCACACCTGTCTAGTCCAAACTACATTGCCAAGAAAACTTTCTGCGCCCCAAGTGGGGAGAAAGGGAACACACAAGCAACAACTGAGCAAAAAAGCAGGTGTTGAGACTTGAGAGTCACCTCTGTTTATGACCATAGCCTGTATAGTTTAGAGAAAAACACACCTTTTCTCAAGTTAAAGGTTGGAATTTGGAAATAAACACACTAGTTATGTGAGATTATTCCTCCACCTTTGCTTCCTCAAGGCAAATGTTGTCATGCCACCACCCTAGCCAAATTTTCTCCAGAAGGCCAGTTCCGTCAGGAAAAGTGTTGAAAACCGTCAGGAAAGGTCATCCATGACGGTTACCGTCAGGGATAAGCCATCAGGAAAGAAACGACATGGAAAGTCAAGTTTCCCTGATGGAAAACTGTCACAGACCATTTCCTGACGGCTGCTGCCATCAGGGAAGATCAACACACTCGGTTCCTAAGCTTCCCGTCAGGGAAATTTTTCCTGACGACCCAGACCGTCATGGATAGTTTTTATCTCCCCGTCGGTTGCTGAACCGTCAGCGAAATTTCAAACTTTCACTGTCGGTTTTTGAACCGTCAGGGATAGGCTCGACTTTCCCGTCGGTTGCCTAACCGTCAGGCATGAAAAATCTTTCCCGTCGGTTGCCCAGCCGTCAGATCTGAGATAATTCCTGACGGTTCGCCTCCGTCAAGGAAAATATTTCCAGTCAATTGGCTGTCCAATTTCGCTGATTATTTGGCCATTATAAGACCACTGTTCACAGCAAGTAATTAGCCATTACAAAACAATATTACAACAACTGATGTAACCATTCATCCACACTGAAGTAATAAATATTACATTCAATAATCTTCGAACATCATTCAAGTTGTTCATGAATACAAAGGCATATATATAATAATTGGTACAACAACTGATGTAACCATTCATCCACACTGAAGTAATAAATATTACATTCAATAATCTTCGAACATCATTCAAGTTGTTCATGAATACAAAGGCATATATATAATAATTGGTGCCTCCTAGTCAGCCTTCTAGTTAGGTACCTAACAGGGAGCACAAGTTAAAAGCGGTAACTCACAGCTAGGTGCTATCTATGTCCCAACACAACTACAGGTAGTTAGCTGCTATCTCATGACAGAGCAGCCACTTGTGCACAAGATAGCCAAAAAACGACATTCCTTCACCCAGGAAGTCTACAAGTAGCAAGCTGCTCTTTGATGGCAGTATGCACCCACTTCTGCACAAACACTCGTACAGTGAATAGGCAACATGTAGCTACTACTCCACAACTAGCACACATGCCTTGAAGCGCGATGGAATCCACATATGTTGCTTCAGAACCTAGATATGCAGCAGCTCATGCACAACCAAAATACCTCCCTTGCACAAAATACCCAGCATGACACATGCATGGCCTTCGAACTTGTTGGTTGTTGCCATCAGCCGTAGTAGATAAACAAAAGGCTATGGCTTCACAAAATACTTCCTGCCACCGCACAACTCCATGGCTATCGCTGTTGTCCCTGTCTATGTTGGCTGAAGCACAAGATGATCCATCTATAGTCCCTCCCTACAGCCAAACCAAATAAATAGGAGCAATTCAGGAGGCAAGCATAAATAAATAAAACAGCCTACTACTAACACCAATCCTAACAGGAGGCAAGCATGCATCTATTTACAACCACTGAATCACTTTTTGAATAAATAAAATAGGAGGCGGCAGCTGCACAGTTTCATTCACTGGATAGGATATATGATACCAGACATTACCAGTGGAAAACAATGTCAATCAGAATATGCTAGCCTTTTCTCACTAATATTGAGAATAATCAATATTTCACCATGTAATTTAGCTAGCCTTTTCTCCCAGAACATGTGTTGATTATAGAACATAAATAATAAATTTCTTATTTCTGAAGCAGCTGGTACAAGCAGCTGCAGGAGAACAAGTACAAATATAAATGCACCAGGAGAACAAGTATGATGGCAGCTGGTGTACAAGCAGCTGCAGGTGAAGATAATGTTAATCTTACCATGTCATTTTCTTCTTCCTGAAGCAGGTCCGGTGGTATCTCTATTTGTACTTTGTTTATAATGAGCTGTAGGTGAAGATACAAAATCAATGTTTATGAACCTTGAATTGTAGATAGATAGTGCACCAAAACAGAATTGTGCCTCAAGTACACGACCATTACGCTTCACATCTCGAGTCAATGCAGCATTCTGTTGAACCAAGGCATTGTTTTGTTCAGTTAAGCGACCAACGTTGGCAAGTGATTCCTCATATCTTGCCAACAGATTTTGAAAAGCCCTTGAGGTCGCTGGTCTTGTTCCACTTGCCTTGGCAGCATCAATTATTGTAGCCTTGTTGACAACACCATTTCCTATTGCAAGACGACCACACGGCAAGCCATGACCAATATTATATGCAATTTGACCATCAAAAGGTTGCTCTTGCCAGTTCTCTGGATACTTTTCTTGCAATGCTTCATTGTAGTCATCCTAGAAATAACAGAAATTATTAGTCACAAACTACAAATGGAAAAGCATGAAACTAGATAGAAAGTTCTTCTACATACAACAAGGTTCTTTGCCTGTTCTGGAATTGGGCCAGCATTCCCATTAGCATCACAATTCTTAAGGCCAGCTTTCATGCATGAAAAAGTATTTATTATAGTGCCCTTCCCAGGTCCATGCTTAGCTTCCTTCAAGGCATAAAAGAAGTGACCAATGTCAATGCGTATGAAATTTTCAAAGTTATTCAGAAATGGATGGTGATAAAGGAGATTACTAGATATTGTTGAGTCTCAACTAGTGGCCTAGAACCACCCCTGTTTTGAACGCCATCAGGATTTTTCTTCCAAGATTCTTGCCCAAGACTCCTTTTCTTCAAGTATTCAGCAGAGCACCAATACTTACAAAGGGACTCCCAGGCTTCTTCAGTGAACCATTCAGGCTTGCATTGCATGTACTCTTCAAAAGTAAGTAGTTTGGCACAGGCAAATGCATCATTCTTCTGGCTCTTTATGATTTCGCGATAGTAGTGGTTGACAGCATCTGGACGAGCTTGGTACATCATATTCTTGCATTGGGTGCGTGCATATTTCTCAAATACACGGTCTGCTTCATCTTCAAATTCTTCAGGAACTGAATATATGCTCTAGAAAAGAAACAATAATCAAGCATTACTGTAAATAGTGCTGAACACCACTTTCATATTGTTAGAAAGTGCAGCAGCTAATGAACAGGCTGATAGTAACAGCTAATGCTTCTAATATTAAAGCAGGAAAATTGGGCTAAAGTATTGTATTAAGTATATACACCTACTTAGATTAGTGCAAAGCCTACAGTTGACAACTAAAACTTGACAACTGCTCATACATGCCTACAGTTGAAAGAAATACAATGACATATCTTATATGCTCACCCATAACTCTTGTTTCACACGATCAGCTGGGGTCTGTGCATCATCCTCCCTTAGAATGTGCGAGTAGTGTTCCCACTTGCTTGCATGATATTTGAATGGACAACCATCTCTAGTTGTCCCTTGAATGATCAGATGATATTCTTGCTTTAAAAGCACTCCAAGGATGGGGCCTTTCTTCATTTTATCATCAATTGAGTAATTAGCATAGCGGAATTGGCTGCTCAATAAGAAAAATGAAGTAAACCATAAAAGGATTAGCAAGTTCTAACACTAGCAGTGTCCATGAAGAGAAAAAAATCAGCATGCACATACTTGTCACCCTCAGGTATTATGGCTATCCGACCACTGCGAGGCTTATGCAGTTTATTGCGACCCCTTATCCTCTTTCCTGCAGGGGGCTGACTCTCGATGTCATGTGAGACATCACTTGATCTTGGTCGCCTATTCGTCCGATGATTGAAGGACTGCATCTCCTGCCACATAACATGTTGCAACATAGTGTTAGTAGCAGATTTTTAAATGCAACAATACAAGCAGCAGAGAAAAAGACTGCATACAAAAGTTGAATA
This sequence comes from Saccharum hybrid cultivar R570, assembly GCA_038087645.1. Classification (NCBI taxonomy): domain Eukaryota; kingdom Viridiplantae; phylum Streptophyta; class Magnoliopsida; order Poales; family Poaceae; genus Saccharum; species Saccharum hybrid cultivar. The sequence goes on from JAQSUU010000760.1 coordinate 15,159,345, forward strand.
TAACAATACAGCAGTAGAAAAAAAAGACTGCATATATATGTTAAATATAAAAGTACAGCAGTAGAAAAAAAGACTGCATACATAAAACTGAGTCTAGATTACGATGCATAGCAGCACACAAAAGATATATAGCACTGAGTCCTGATTAGGATACATAGCAGCAAACACAAGATACATAGGTCTGAGTCCAGATTAGGATAGAACTAAGACTTAATCATTAGTACAATAATTTTCAGAAGAAAAAACAAGAAGCATATTTTAGAAATCCTCATCCTCATAACAGTCTTCATCATCAGATTCAGCATCATCTTTGTCGCCTTCTTCACCAGTTTCTAATATCTCTTCCTGCTATGGAGCATCAGTTTGCTTGTCCAGCTCTTCCAATTCTTTTGGATTAGTTATTTCATCTGCTAATGAGGCAACTATTTCAATGTCACCTAGATCAATCACAAATGTGCCCTCGAGTCCATCCTCTTGAAAAAATGAGATGTCATGTGATGGTTCTTCGGTTTCAATGGAATCATTGTTGATGTCAATTGGAGGCAAACGATCTCGTGGTGCTACATGGTACAATACCCACCAATCCCTCAAATTAGGTTTATCACAAGCATATGACAGATAATACACCTGTGTAACTTGACTTGACAACACAAATGGTTCAAAGTTTCGAAGCCTTGAGTTATACTTCACTTCCACCAAACCAAGATTTTTAGTTCGCCTAACACCCCTAGAGGTTAGATCAAACCAGCGACAATAAAATAAAACTAGCTCAAGTTGTTCCCTGCCCTCCCAAGGAATTTTAATAATATCCTCAATAACACCAAAGTACTCAAGAACATTGCCATTGGCATCAGTACACGTCACACAAACACCACTATTGGTTGTAGCTAATCATGTCCTATTATTCTCATACTTCTCTGACCGAAATCTATATCCATTCACATCATAGCAACCATAGGTGGACACTCTTTTGTGAAACCCATATGAAATTTGACGCAACACATTGTGAACACTTGGTCTGATTGTGTACTGCAAATAGTTGCGTTACATTTATTAGTGCTTGTGATTTAAAACAAAGAAGAAAGAAAACTTGCTCCAATTGATTTGAGGGCTTGAGGCATTACTATGTTTTTGAACCAATCAAAGAAATTGGGGCCTCTATTGCTGCCACGTGTGCCTTTCGAACCATCTAATCTTAAGCTATTGATTTGTTTGTCAGTTGGCTGTGAGCGACCCTTCCATTGTTCATGGTCAGATTCTCTACAAGGGCATATTTGATATTGTTATAGTGCAACTACAAATCAGAAAATAACTTTGAACCAAATAAAAAGAAGGCATACTTGAAGAAATCATCCATCTCTGGGATGTTAGTTAATATGTAGAGGGCTGCTGCCTTGCATTGTTGTGTTGTGAGGTCACGGAAGCCTTGTGAGATGAAGCATCTACCAAATTGCTCAAACAATTCAATGCCACAACCTCTAACAGAAGTTGAGCCACCATCATCATATCTGTGTGTTTTATTTCGTATAGAATGTACTTTAGATCTAAAATACAGCGAAAGGAAAGTTTGTAGTCTCTTCTACAAGGTAAGCCTCAACAACGGATCCCTCAACTCGAGCCTTATTTCGAACTTTCTATTTAATGCCCAGAATATACCTACATGTTAAATTCCATTTAGTAAATCCAGCAAGTACTTATTAAATAGACGAACAATAGAGTTTTGGCTTCACCTCTCAAATGGATACATCCATTGATACTGGACAGGGCCTCCTAATAATGCCTCATCAGCGAGATGAATTACTAGATGTTGCATTGGATTGAAGAAGCCTGGGGGAATATCTTTTCTAGTTTACAGATAAGGACTGCTATGTTCTCTTTCAATGCTAATATAGATTCTCTACTGATTTGTTTAGCACACAACTGTCTATAAAAATAACTCAACTCAGCCAAACATGTCTAAATATCATCAGGTAGAAACCCCCGGAATGCAACAGGAAGTAGGCGCTCAATAAAGATATGAAAGTCATGACTTTTTAAACCAAAAATCTTCTTTTGTAGTAGATTAACCCCACGCCTAATATTAGCCGCATACCCATCTTGAAACTTAAGCTGTTGGAACCAATTTAGAATTTTTGGTTTGTCATCCTTGTCTATGCAATATGGTGCCTTTGATCTCTGCCACTTGCCATTCTTTAGGTACAAATGAAAAGAAGGGCGGTTGCAAAGCAGTTCTAGGTCTTGTCTAGCTTTCACATTATCTTTAGTCTTATCTGAAATATCAAAACATGTGTTCCAAATAGCTTCAGCCACATTTTTTTCATTATGCATCACATCTATGTTGTGACGAAGCAGTAATTTAGTGAAGTAAGGAAGCTGCCAAAAGCCACATATATATGTCCAGTTGTGTTCTTTACCATATTTTTCTTTGTTATCAACCAGTCTGTATAGCTGAGCCTTAACCTCCTCTCCAGTCAATTGCCTAGGGGGGCCTTCTCGCACTACCTTGCCCTTGTGAAAGGCATTTACTTGGTTCCGAAAGGGATGATCTACAGGAAGAAACCGCCTATGGCAGTCAAACGAAAGAAACCGCCTATGGCAGTCAAACCAGGTAGCCTTAAGGCCTTTACGTAATCGATATGCATTAGAATCACACATACATTGTGAACATGCCATATGCAGAAAAATCATGTATAGACCATAAGTATGCTGCTCTCATTGTTAATTTTTGCTTCACTGAAGCATCCCATGTCTCTACCCCAGTCTATAACTGTAACAATTCATCTACCAAAGGTTGAAGAAAAATACTTAGTTTTTTCTAGGGTGTTCTAGTTCAGGTATGACCATAGCAAGGAATATATACTCAAGCTTCATACAAACACCAGGTGGAAGATTATAGGGAACCCAAAATACTGGCCAACAAGAGTAAGAGGCTGCATTCAATTTATATGATGTAAATCCATCAGTTGCAAAACCAAGTCTAACATTCCTAGCATCTTCTTCAAAGTCTGGGTGATTGGCATCAAATTGCTTCCATACCTCTCCATGACATGGATGCAACATTTTAGTAGACCTTGCTAGAGGAGTTTCTTTGTGTGAACACATGAGTTTTGTTGTGCCCTCATGTTCATATAATCTTTGTAGCCTATCTATAATGGGCAGGTAGCGCAACACTTTATGAGGAACCTTATTTGATCCATCCATATAGCGGGAGGTTCCACATATGTCACACTTATCCTTATCCTTGTTATCTTTGTAGTACATCATGCAATTTTTATCACAAACATCAATTTTATGGTATGGCATACCAAGGCCCTCTAGCAATTTTTTAGAACGGTAGAAGTTCTTAGGAATCTTAGAACTAGGAGGGAGGAGTTCATGAATGAGTTCCATATAGTCATCATAACATGCCACTGAATGATTGTACTACGATTTAATGGCCAATAGACGAGCAACAACAGAGAGCCTAGAGTGCAAGGTTTGCTCATGTACTTGCTCATATGCACTAACAACTATTCTATAGAAGGCTTCGGCAAAACCAGTTGGTGTTTCATTAACTAATGGTGGGTGCTCACTAGCTAAGTCAACTAGCATAGCATCCATCCGATTTGTCTCACCAAATCCCTCATGTTCTACCCCAGAACCAATCTCAAGGTTGTGATTTCCCTGCCTCTCCCCATGTGCTGTCCAAGTTTGGTAATTTTCCTTGAACCTATTGTGGCACAAATGTAGCTCTACCTTAGGCCTTTTATGCCTGAAATAATTCCAGCACATGGAACAAGGGCACTTAATTGTATCAGACTCAACTAATTCAGGAATTGAGAAGGCATGATCCAAAAACTCATTTGTTTTATTAACCCACTCATTTGATATCCTACTATGCTTCCAGCCACTATACATCCACTCACGATCTTCCATATCTTATCTGACAGCTTGTACAAGAAGATGAGAACTAACCAGCGGCTAGCCGAGTTACAGTAGTTGTCCAAGACTTCGAGGTTAGTTCACAAACCACAGAGAACCAAGTAAAGCAGTAATAGCCAACCATATCACAGTGAGAAACCTGTTACAAATTTTGACATATCACAAATTGCTTCAGTCAAACAAAATAAATATTCACATACAGCTAGTAATAGAACATTAAAAGACATAATAACAAATTTCCTATACAGCTAGCACACCATAACCAGTGAAATGCAAAATAGAGCATCTATAGCAAAATTAGTCACTGGAAACTTGTGTTATGTCTAAATTTGTGCAAAATAGAGCAGCAAAATTCATTGACAGGTGACTTAATCTGTATATATAGTGCAGCAAAAAATAGTCACTAGACATCAATCAAAAGCACATCTAGATGCAAGCTTTGAAATAATTGAAGCAAAATCTTCAGGTCGTTACTACAACCAAGCATTGACAGTGCAATATTGGTGCAGGGATCACAAGAGCTAGCAAGCAGATAGCAATTAATTCACCGCAGCTTGTCTATCACAGATCAAGAATATATAAGCTACATGGTGGCTGTGGTCTGACCTTGCTGTCCGTCAAAGAGAGACAAATTGTTTCTTCCAGACGGATGCCAGAGTTGGTGGTCCAGAAGCTAGAGTTGCTCCGGCTCGTCAGGTGCTGCAACAACAAAGAAGCCCCCCACGACATTCAAATGCCACAGCAGGCAAAAACAAGTAAGATGAGCGCATATTCAACAAGGGCGAGAAGAAAATACAAGATGCAAAATTGATTGAGATCTTGATGGGGAAAAAATCTAAATTGCAATAGAAAAAGAAAAGATGCAGCACCGTACGGAGGTGGAGGGGGCTGCTTCCCTTCAGGTCGGCGTGCGGCAGCGCTGCTGGATGTTGAGGGATGGCCGGCAGCATCGTAGTCGATTGGGAAGACACCGTGGTAGCTTGGGGCAACGGGAGAGGCCGGTGGTGGCTGCGAGCAGACACGGCAGCCGGCGGCGCTCGATCTGGTGGTTGGCGGCGCCGCTGACCGGCGGAGCCACGGTGGGCGGTGGCGTCGTGTCGGGCACCGGCCGCGTCACAGCGGGAGTCGCGGTGAGCAGCAGGCGGCTGCTGTGGCTGGGGGTGTGCCGCTGCGGGCGGCTGCTGTGGCTCGGGGCGTGCCGCGGCGGGTGGATGCTCGCGGCTCATGGGCGCCTGGACGACGGACGGGAGCTGGAGGCCGGGGTGGAGTGGATGGATAGGGATGGGAGATTTTTTTTTTTTTTGTTGAGGAGATGGGGTTGAGGCCGGTTGGACTGGGTCAAGAGCGTGGCTGGGGAAATAATCCGCTGGACTTCCAGGCGCGCGTCTCTTTTTGGTGGGCCAGCAGCCCGAGACAACTTCGTTTCGGCACGCGAAAAGCAGAGACGAGCGCGCGAAAGCCTGGATTGTGCGCGTGGAAGTCCCGAAAATCTTTCCGTGACAGTAGCCACCGACGGGATAGACTTTCCTGCACGGTCTAGCAGCAACGTCGGGGATTCTTGTGCGCCTCTGACGGAGGATGCACAACCGTAGGGAGTGCTCCCAGCCGACGGGAGAAAACTGATCTGGAGTGGTGTGCTGCCTTTTTCTACCTTTGCGGTGTGAAATCATCAGAGGTGAATGGGTGTAGACAATAGAAATTTAATTCCTTCATTCACGAGCGAGTCGCTCGTTTGGTCAGCATCGCGAGCCACGAGCTCGGCCACCTGGGTTCGAACCCGGTGCCCAGTGTATTTCCGCTAAAAAATGAGTGGGGATGGGGAAGCTCCCCGATTCAAAAAAAAGAGAACGAGAAATGAAGAAACAAAGATACTATGGCTTGACGTCAAAAGGCCTATATATCAAGTGGGCTGTGGGCCTCTTCCGTTTCTTTCCAATAATGATGCGCCATACGCGTCGTTCACAAATTATACTGTAGAAGCTTTCTTGTTGTTTGGCTTCTGTAGGGTTTCTTGGTTCGGATTCGTGGCTGACTAGCTCGTCTGAGTATTGTTCTAGGTTTCTTGGTACTTTTCTCCTCATTCCCATGAACAGTGTCACGGAAATACCGCGGTCGCCGGGATCGAACCCGGGTACATGCCTCTTTTTTGCAAGGATATGATATTGCTTGAAGGTCCATAGTTAGCTTGGAAACTTGGACATCCCCGTTGTTGGTTGTGGCTACTAATTATGTTGCTAATGGTCCTGTGATATGTAAAGAACGAAGTGATATGACGCTAGAGGTGAGGTAAAACTGAAACGACCTCCCTAGGCCAAAAAGAATTATATTCGGTGTAGAGTTAAGGCCAAGAAGTTATATGGTTTTCAAAAGGAAAACACGGGCAGTAGCTTCTTCGGTCCGGATGAGACGAAATGTTCCGATCAACCCGGGTAAAGCAAGAGCTTCCAAAATAAATACACATCTCACTTCCCGAGAAGTTAGATTTTAAAAGCTAAGCTAAATATATACAAAAATATATTAATATTTATGATGTATAATTAATAAGTATCATTAGATTGAGCATGGAATATAAATTTATAATAAACTTATTTAGAGATACAAATATTGATACTATTTTCTATAGTTCTGCTCAGACTAAAAAAATTTTGACTCCTCAAGAGCGAAATGTAAATTTATTTTGGGATATCACAACGCTAGATCTCTACATCACTGCCGGTTTAAAAACCCTCATCACTGCCGGATTTTGAACCGGTAGTGGCAAACCGGCAGTGACGTGGGGTTGACATCACTGCCGGTTCTTATGAACCGACATAGATGTTGAACCGGCAGTGATGTGATTTTCAGGAAATATGCCCAAAAATACAATGAAAAATAGAAAAAAAATTCTAATTCCGGCAGAGGTCCCACCGGACAGCCACACGGTCACACGTCGCAAGTCACACGATTTTTCGCATGAAAAACGCGCGCTTGATGGCCGCCGGTGCTCGAACCCCTGACCTCCTGCTCCGCGCGTTCATCCCCTAACCAATCCACCTGCACACATGTTTGTCTCTAGTTGGGATAGTCGCGCTAGCCATTTTATGTTCATCTAATTTTGAAATGAGTATATGGGACCCTAAACGAATTCAAATGAAAAAATTGTCAACTACAAAGTTTTATAGCTTTTTGAGATCTACAACTTTTATTTTGGCAGTTTCTCCATCCGAGGTCGTTTACAAAATTTGAATTTCAAATTTGAGAAATTTAAACGTAGTTTTTTATGACAAGATGATTTCAAATCAAAACATTATCAACTACAAAATTTTATAACTTTTTGAGATCTACAACTTTCATTTTGGTAGTTTCTCCATCCGAGGTCGTTTAAAAAATTCAAATTTTCAAATTTTTGAAAATTCAAACATAGTTTTTCTTGACCAGATGATCTCAAATCAAAAAGTTGTCAACTAAAACATTTCATAACTTTTTGAGATCTACAACTTTTATTTTGGTTGTTTCTCCATCCGACGTAGTGTTAGTATGAAACTATAAGAAAGATGTAAAAATTTTGAACAATGTTACTATCACTTTATCAGATGAAGAAATGACCAAAATAAAAGTTATAGATCTGGATAAGTTCTACAACTTTTATGTTTATGACTTTTTCAGCTGAAATAATTTAGTGTTCCAAAATGACGTTTGAAGTTGTCATTTTTTGAAATTCAAAATTCAAATAGATAAAACACAATCACTTGAAAAGATGGATAAAATAATAGCTGAAATAACATAACAAATTGATAGAGCGTGATTTTATAATTTTTTAGAAAAAAGAATCATCAAATTTGAAGTTAGTATGTGTGAGAAAGACTAGTTCCAAGTTTTAGGCAGAGATTAAAAGAGAAATTAGAGTTCTTCAACAACTTCAAAATATTATTTCAAATAACATTTTGAAGTAGTAAATTATTTCAAATGAAAAGGTTGTGGACTACAAAGTTGCATAACTTTTCAAGATCTACAACTTTTGTTCTGATCGTTTCTCCATCCGAAGTCGTTTGAAAAATTCAAATTCTAAATTTTAAATATTCGGACATCCAAATGATCTGAAATTAAAAAAGTTTGAACTATAAAGTTGTAGATCTCGTCGAGTACTACAAATTTGATATAAAGTTCGTTTTCATCAAATATCATATGAGAAACCTTTGAAGTTTTCTTACATATCACTGTCAGTTCAAGCCACGAACCGACAGTGATAATATCAGTGTCAGTTCTTAGCTAAAACCGGCAGTGATGACCCCATATCACTGTCGGTTTATGGCTTAAACCGGCAGTGATATGAACCGACAGTGAAGATCTAATTTTCACTGTCGGTTGGTCCTATCACTACCGGTTTAAGCCAAAAACCGACAGTGATGTGCTGGGAAGCACTATCATTGTCGGTGTTTTTAAAATCTGGCAGTGATGAAGCCGACAGTGAAGACAAAATCTGTAGTAGTGCATGATCTCTCTCGTTCAGACTAGACTCTTTTTGCAGTGAGCAGCATCAGTTGCGATTATTCAACTAGGGCACCGTTTAGATGCCAAAAATTTTGCCAAAATTTTCAGATTCCCCGTCACATCGAATCTTTGAACGCATGCATGAAGCATTAAATATAGATAAAAAATAAAACTAATTACACAGTTTAGACGAAATGGACGAGACAAATCTTTTAAGCCTAATTAGACTATAATTGGACAATATTTGCCAAATAACAACGAAACTGCTACAGTAGCGTTTCACCAAAAATTTTGCCAACTAAACAACCTCTAGGGTGATACGTACAATAGTGACAGACTGATGGGTCTGGCTCCGACTCCGGCGCACCCTTATTAGCCATTAGTCACAGCACCTTTTAATCAAAAGTTTCAAATTACGGTCATGTTTAGTTCCCCAAATTCACCCCCAAATTTTACTATGCAAAAAGAAGATTTTCCGTCACATCAAAATGTCGCACATGTATGAAGTACTAAATGTAGATGAAATTAAAAACTAATTGCACAGTTTTATTATACTTTGCGAGACGAACGTTTTGAGTCTAATTAATCAATGTTTAGACAATTATTACTAAATAAAAACAAAAATACTACAGTGTAGCACAGGGCTGCTACAGTGATTCAGAGATCTCCAATTTGGGAATCTAAACAAGGCCTACATGTTTTGATCGGCGTCTTAAGTCTAGCCTAGGCTCTATTTCAATCCTGGATCTGCTACTAAATTTAGCTAGCTGCCCAATAGGCGAATAATATTGCTGCCTTCTCCTGCTAAGTATGATTTTTTTTTGTTTTTTCCTGAGTACGATTGAGGGCAGATCCTCCAACCTAAGTAGTCGCCGAAAAAGGTACGCAAGTAGAACTGTTCACCGCTGTACATTACTGTAGCATATGGTCAGTACACAGAAAAAAAAATAGATGGCTGATCGTGCATTAGGTAATGATGATGTGCACAGGCCACGATTGTTGGCGGAGACTCGGCACAATTAGCGATTGAAGACCGCAGAATAGCAAGGATTTAGCTCAGAACTATCATCATCTCCTTGTTGTTATAAATATTGCCTCTGAAGTTTGCCAAGAATTTCAGCATAGAGTGAAGAAGGCATGGACAGAGTAAGGAATGAAATGAACAATCGCAGCTTAATTTGAGGACACGGAGCACTTTAGCACCGGTCAGTACATGCCTCTATCTAAAGTCCCCACCACTCCCAGAATCTTACTATTATTAATTAGAGGCTCCAACGGTGCCTCAATGTTAAATCCCACCAGACGCGTTAGGAAAAAAGATAAATGATAGAAATTCTTACAATAATAAGAAATATCTAGACATTAATCAAAATTCTAACTACCCCTAAACCATTGGAGCTTTATTTCTAAATAATATCCACCTCCAATTATACATTAAAAACCAGCGTGGAATTTGTCCAAGAAAAAACAACTTCTGTCGTACGTGGAAAATCTTTTTTTAGAGATACGGGAATTTTTTTTGAGAGGTACCGGAAAAATCTTGATAGCATGCATGTACCGAGGTTCACAGTTGACAAAACAGCCTCAAATTTGTCCGGTAAAAAACAACCTTTTTCCGTACGTGGGAAATCCTTTTGTACAGATACGGGGAAAGAAATTTTCCGAAAGGTACGGGAAAGATCACGATAGGATGCATGTACCGAGGTTCACAGTTGACCACCAAAATATGTGATTACGCTAACCGTTCACATTTTTCATTAATAATATATAATGAAATACGGTAAATACAGATATAATATATTTTATGAAAATTAATCTAATATCCACAGGGTACCATATATATATTATATATATACTTATATATGTTCTCATGTTTAAAATAATTATAATGTTTTAGTCATGTAGACTGAGTAAACACATATACTTTAGGATAAATACTCATTTTAATAGCTTATCAAACATGGAAAATGGTCCCTTACTAAAACCACATAGCAACTTTAATTTATATGAGTAATCCATGATAATAAAATACATAAGTTGTTATTTCAAATATTTTTTTTCATTTTGAGCACTCTATACTTATAAAACTGTACTAAGTACACATATAAATCTTTGATACAAGAAATTCAATATCTTGAGTGCCGTAGTGTAATGTAAAACAACTTTTTATGCTAATGCAAGAACTAAGAGGGTAGGCTAGGACCTAAAATAATTTTTAAATAAATTAAAAATGAAAAATTTGAACAAAATATGCAATAAGCATTAGAGGTTTAACTTAACAAACGGGTGAAAAATTCCATCAACTATATTAAAAGTTGAAAGCTAAAATATGGCATGTTATACAAAGGGACGCAACAAGAACTTATATAACTTAAGATTAAGTTTAAACTAAATACATATTATGCTAGAAGAAAATGATGAAACATAAAAATTCTCATAAAAACCAAAATGTATGGCCATTAGTTTAGTACAATTAATATAATTCATACTAATTACCGTTGGATCTATTCTATTTTCTAAATAATTACCTATTTTCGTGATTGTGTAAAATAATATAAGGTAACACATGAATTTATTAAAGCATAATCTAAAGTGAGCCAAAATTTACAACTAATTACCCACCTACTATTATGATAGATAATTTAGCATAACCACTTAGATCTGCTTCTAAATTACCACATCTGTTATTAAAAAAAAGATTCCTTAAATCTACATTGAAGTTATCAATATTTTCTACTATTAAAAATATTTAGATAAGCATAAAGCCCATATATGTTTCTATGTTACCCTGATCTATTATGCTAATATATTAGAATTTGATTAAAATAAATATACATATTGTGCCATCATGTAGATTGAGTACACATGCATACATGAGTGATAAATATATATGTTGTTTTTCAGCATTCGGGGAAAGTATTTTCTCAACAACTCATATGCTAATAAACCCAACAAAATATTTATAACTACATTCATATCAATGACATATAATTTATATATGTTTTCACATTAGATACATTTTAAATAAAATATTATCCTTATTGATAATATAACCACACATATGACTTCTTAATAAATAAATTGAAATATCTTCATAAGTGAGGAAGGTTAGTACAAGACATGTGGCTATACCTTCCTATTCTTTGGGATTACTTTAGAGTAATCCCAAATTAAATATAACAATTAAAATGTTAACATTCTCTTTATGTACCATGCTACTTCAAGCTTTATCCGTGGTTTTAATTGAAGTGCATGTTTTAAAAGACTACTTATGCCACTGTTGTAATTAAGTGAGCATTTTACAATCCAAAATCCTTATTTCAAGAACTACAAAAAGGAGAGTTAATATAAAATACCTTAGGATTTTCAATTTAACTTGAGGACAAAAACCTATAGCAATTAATAGGAATTATTTTTGAAAATCCAAATTTTAGATTAACAGCACATCACAAGAAATGGCCCACAACAAGACCATCATATTTTAAGCTAATGTTTCAACTAAATACATATTGATATTGAAAATACATAGTGGTAACATGGCAAGGGTAAAAACTATGTATATGAATGAAGAAACATATAGGTTAATAATTGTTACATTTATCACCACTTGATAGAGACAACATACTACCTATTGTCCTAGAGAAACGAACAAAATAAAAAAAACATATAATTTAATATTAGTATTTTAATTAGGTAGAGATATTAAACAGTAACTATTGCTTATTTGTATTTTAAGATTCTAACCGTGCGAGAGCACGGGTTGATGGCCTATTTCCAACAAATTAAGGTAAATTCTTGCTTTTTGAAAGGTCAAACTATCGATATTTAACCAAAATTATATAAGAAAAGTACTAACATTAATGATATAAAATAAGTATCATTAAATTATTTATGAAATATATTTTCGTAATAAATCTAGTTTGATATATAAATATTAATACTATCTAATATAAATTTTAGCTAATTCATCTCTGATAATGATTGGTGTTGTTTCGGTCAAAAAAAATTGATTTTTTGTACGTACTTACATGTGATATTATTTCTAGTATCTCTCGATCGTATTGTACCTAGGAGTAAGATATTAGATCATGACAGGACTGTCAGCACAAATGTCATAGTTGTATTTTTTTTGACACAGGCAGTAACTAACAAAGCAGCCTTTTTTCCCAAAAGTTGCAGAGTTAGTGCATTAAATACGCTCACAATTTTGTTTCTGAAATAAAGCAATTTTCTTGCACATACCTGTCAGCATACGTACGTACCACCGTGCTTTTGCGTCGGCTGAATTAGAATGTGTGGAGTGTGGCAAGTTCACGTAGTTACTAGCTAGTGCTGCTGCAGGACGGCACCAATGAACTGGGGATGATGTACTGTACTCATCTCTGGCCGGCCCAAGTCAAGAGGCGCGCGACTTTGATCTCCCAAGAAATTTGAGGCCGGCTAATGTTCACTGCTGCTTCATCCCTTGGTTTCTTTGTAGACCAAGAGAGAGCGAGAGCAGGTACATCAAGGGCCGGTTTAGTTGCAAATTTTTTTTGCAAAACGACACTGTAGTACATTTCATTGTTATTTGGTAATTAGTGTCCAATCATGGTCTAATTAGGCTTAAAAGATTCGTCTCGTCCATTTCGTCTAACTGTGTAATTAGTTTTATTTTTTATCTATATTTAATGTTTCATGCATGTGTCTAAAGATTCGATGTGACGGAGAATCTGAAAAATTTTGCAAAATTTTCTGGGAACTAAACAGGGCGCAAATCAAAGCAAGCATGCAGTACTCGATCTTGTCATCACCAATAAGAGCATCCACACCGTTTGTGTTGAAGTTGGTTCTATGCATTTAATGCATGTATAGGACCCGGTACGTTACACTGTAGGGTTCGATGGAGGAGCAGATCCGAGGCATAGAACCCGCCCCTTTGTAATAAAAAAATATATCACTCTGACACATGACACAGCTCCAATGGCTCCAACTGCCATGAGCTGATGAGCACCCCGGTTTCATACACTGCGAGCTCAATACCACGAGAAGTCATGTCCTGCGATAGGAGCAACCCCGTTCCTTCACACTGCAGACGCTCTAATGTTCTTCCCTTGTGTTTCTCTTAGAATATAATATGATTCTGGGAAGTATGTTTTGCATGTATTCACTTCTACTACTCCCTCCATTATAAATTGTAACTTGTTATGACTTTTCAAGACAGGATGCGAATCTATGTCCATAGCAACAAAAGCTATGTATACAGAAAATCCATAACAATTTGGAACGGGGTGTGTTTTTATGGGTGTTGTATGGGTGCATCGTCGGGATGTGTGTTAACGGTATTCCGTGTTGTATTGAACTTCTCTTCTTTTTAATTGAACGACACAGCTCCTGCCTTTTCTTTTAAAAACAATGCAATTTGGAGTGGAGAGAGAAAATTTTAATTAAGCCATACTAATTTCACAATCTTAATTAGGATCGATCTGCACGAAAGATTTAGGAAAATTTTTAAGCATATGTTGTGTAGAACTACACTTAAGCTTGGTTTAGTGGATTGCTTTTGTTATGTCACTTACAAAGTTTAGCTAGCTATATTAGGGTGTGTTTTTTTTGCCATCACAACTGTCACGACTGCTCCTCGGCTAGTCCAGACGGTTGGGCCAAGCTACCGTCCATTGACCACGCTTAGTCCAGACCTCCATCCATGCAGTCACCTTGGTGTACTACCCATATAACACACATCTCTACAGCCTTCGTCCAAGATCAATTGCAATAGTAGACAAGACATTACATGGTTCACCACTGGTTTACATCACATTTGAAAAAAGGTTCTTAAGTTTACAACCCGTTTTGTTCTCAACTTAGTTCATAACACCACATTTAGAGTCTAGTGCAAGACTTAACATAAGATAAATTTGATACATGTCCATGGTTTGCGCCACAACCATGAGTTTCCACCTCACAGGGAGGGTCTCTACTACTCCCAATCCATGGAGGACTCGGGCGCATAGAAGAACCCATAAGCAGGGGCTACCTCACCTGCAAAACTCCACAAGTAGTATCATGGGTACACAATTGTACTCAACAGGACTTACCCATGATTAATGAACAACGATTATGCATTGAGCTTTAGCAAGGAATAGAGTTTAGTTTTGCATAAAGACATTTGTGTGATAAAGTAAAGTTGTCTATTCAACTAGGTAAGCATAACATGGTTAAATATGTGTAAGCAATAAGCAACAATTAATTGGAGCGTGGTTTTCCACGAGTCATTTCGATCAACACTAGTATGAATCTATAAGGATTGAACAAAAACTCTGCAGAGGGGTACAAGTTTACCCCACCAAAGACAACAACCACAACCCATACGACCCATTTGCACACAAGGAATGACTCGAGCTTTAACCTTTCCCATGTCCAGGAAAACCACTTAGGTATGGTTAGAGAGTGCTAGCCCTCCTAGATACCTTGTGCTACACCACACGCTAGATCCACGGGACGCTCAGTCATAACGAAGTACTAGGCTTACCATACCCATTCATGGCAAGTGGTATGTATAGTGTATGTTCCAAACTTACTACCACAGACACATAGCCTTAACCGGTCTTAGCATGTGGGTCAAGTTTTAGACTATGGCTTCATTTTACGTTGTTTAGTGTTCGCATTTCCTATAAGACACTTGTGAGAAACCCATAACAATCTCAACTTCTACTATAGCTAAGCACTCTAAGCACAAATTACCTTCTAACAAAAGTATTTTTATGATACAAGGTAGATGGAGCAACCCCAATGTTACATGCTCAAATAGGGAAAATGGGCCTCTAGTCATATTGTAACATAATACGATATAAAACATAATAAACTTAATGCGATTATAAAAGAGTACAAAATGCTTAGGAGCCTGCTTACTCAGTGTGTGGTGCTGCGACTTTGGGTCCGTCCACAACGTCATTCTCGGGGTTCACCTCCTTGTGTACTTCCTTTCATTTATGATGCATAACATGAATGAGTAAATGTGATGCTCATGCTTGGTACAAGATGCTTAAATAGTTGTATGATTTTGTATGAAAGTATATGATAGCCCACTAGGAACAAAAATCATGTTGTAATACCATGTGTCCAAAATTTGTTTACGGTCCAACACCTCACATGAAACGGCATCGTATATGCGTAGCACCTCTCTTACACGTTTCGTTTTCACTTCGTATAAAACTGTTAACCCGGAGGTGCAAAGTTCAGAGCGACGAGGACTATAAGCTGACCCTCACCCTGTTAAACTAAGGTGGTACGAAACCGACCAACTACAATCACACATGGGCCAACTACTAGACGCTACTAATAGGCCAGGGTGTTACACATGTGATGCTTATCGGGTAGTGTGTTAGCCTAGAAATAGTAGGGAGAGCAAGGCAATGTATGGGTCTACATGGAAGCATAGGTGTAAGGTCCTAGATGGCTAGAGGGGGGTGAATAGCCTATAAAAATCCTACACGAACCACTAAGCAAACTTGTTAGAATAACAAACGGCGTAAAGCGAGTTTTGCTTAGCCTACGGTTGTGATGCATGCCTCCTATCCACAAGTCTAGTAAATTATGATCTCTAGTTCACACAAGGGCTATGTTACTAATTTTACACTAGTGAGCAAGCTAACAACACTACTAGCAAAGCTACCACTAGAGCTACACAAGGTAATCTAGTAAATGTAAATGCAAGAGAGAGGATTGTGATTCTTATACCGATGGTGGAGTGAAAATGTTGCCAATCACCAAGATGATATACAATCAATCAATATTGACAACAACACTTGAAGACCAATCACCGGGAGACAAGAGACATAATATTTTTGTTCACCCGGTGTTCACTTGTGCACCGGCAAGCAACGTCACCGGTTGTGTCGACCAACACTTAGATGGTTTCTTGGTGTGACCCTCAAGTCACTTGCCCCTCAAGGCACGCCCCGCAAGGCACCGCAAGACACCACTCTCAAGTGAGGTAGCTCAATGACACGCGCATTCCACTAGAGTTGCTTTTGACGCTCCGCCGAGGAAAGCACAAGAACCTCTTACAATCAACCGAAGGTGGCCAAGAACAATCTCCTTCTCTTGCCAATGCCTCCAACAATCTCCAAGCCGGCTAGGAGCAGTACTCTCCAAGAGTAATAAGAAATCCACCGGCTAAACCACCCACAAGTGCCACTAGATGCCCTCAAGCTATGCAATGCACTTTGGTATCACTCAATCTCACTTTTGATTTGCAATCAAGCAAGAGAGATGAGTGGGAGGGAGAAGCTTTTGCTCAAAGGATGCACAAGAGTGTTAGAAATGTCAAGAGACCTCCCCAAGGGCCGATCAACAAGTATTTATAGCTCCCATCCTTGAAACTAGCCGTTAGCTTCTCCAAACAACAGAAACGGGGGCGATAGACGCTGCACAGTAGCGTATGTTGCCGAACCGACAGACGATGCACAGTAGCGTCCATCGCTCCTACGCATGCCACGTGTCCCAGCGTTTGAAATCAACGTGTTTGCGCCCACTGCGTTAGACGCGTCTGTCGCGACCGACAGACGTAGCCATGTCACCATCAGAAGCGTCTGACGCTCGGAGGCCGCACATCTGCTGCCGTGACGGACGCAGTCCAAAAACCATGTAAACGCGTGACACTCGATAGACACGTCCGGTCCTTAACCGACAGACGCGTCTGACGCGTGAAGCTGTGCCGCGCTCAAGTCGTTCGAGCGACAGACGCTGGAACAGTGTTCTAGACCGCGTCTGTTGCTCACACGACACCGCGTCTGACACTCCGCGTGAAGCAACCCTAACTAGGGTTTGTCGACAAACGCGCCGACGCCGCGTCTGACGCTCCCCCAAGCGGCGTCTGTCGCCTATAACGCATGTGTTTTGCAACTTTTTCTTGCTCCACTTGTTTCGCTCGTTCACTTATGAGCTAGACAAAGTATGTGTAACACTTTAGCACATGTTTTAGCTCGTGAAACACCACATGCCATCACCTCCAAAACTCGCATCCAGCGCAATGGAAAATAGACATTTCATTTTCCCAAACCCATCTCTACCTTGCAAAGCACAGCGCGACCAACGCCACCTTTGCAAATGTGCCAACACCACCAAGTGTACATCTCCATGTGCTTGTGTGTTAGCTTTTTCTCAATCATTTTCAAAGGTTTTCCAGTTAGCTCACTAGGCCCTACATGCAATGCACTTCATGAATTCACCTAGTGGCACCCGTGCGTCGAGTAACCGATAAGACTTCCCCTCTTAATAGTTCGGCTATCTATCCTAAACCACTCACACCCTCTATGGTGTCTTGAGTGCAAAACAAAATGGCCCTATGGTTATACCTTTGCCTTGAGCCCATTTTGTTTCTCCAAATGATATGATCCACTTCATATCATCACATGACTGTCTCGATCCATCGACCTTGACTTCACTTGATCTTCACCGTTGTATCGGTCCGTCGGCGCCAAGTTTTGCTCAAGCTTCACCATCGCATGGTCATTTGCTTCGAAGCCTCGACTTGCCCTTCACCTTCACAACCGGTCCATCGAGCCAAGCCTCATCTTGGTCTTCACCATCTTGGTCACATGAGTCAATGTCATGTCTCATATTCAATGACTACCTTTATCTAGATCATCTACTTAGATACCAAGGTTAGTCCTAGGTTTCATTAATTAGCCAAAACCAAACTAGGGACTTTTAATAGGTACCCTAGTTAGTGTAGTGAGATATAGTGCAAAAATGGCCCAACAAAACCATGGGGTCAATTGAACATTATTAGATGTTTAAAGGGCTACAATATCTTATTTTATAGTTGAGAGGTTTTATAGTCAACTCTTGCTCTGATTTGTCAGGGGTTTATGTAGACATTTTCCTATTGTTTGTTGAGTGGCCGTAATATGCCTCGTCAGCGAAACTGTTAAAGCAGCATAAGGGTGTTATTTAGATGGTTAGCTTTTAAGGTGTAGAATACCTGGTTTTATAGGTGAATGAATGAAGTATAGACAATCAGCAATATAGTAAGCAAGGTTAAATAGATATTTTCCTTTAATTTGATCTTATAACCGGGATTTGTTTGTGAATTAAAAAGGAAAACTGTTTTACGTCCAGTCCGTCAACAACCGACTATTTTTTGGCCATTTGACCTGATATTTATAGTCCACGTCAGCGCAACAATAAAATTTATATTGTTGTTTTTCCAATCTCCTTTGACATTGCTGTGAGCGCAAGTACTGTACGTGTTGGCCATCCGGCTGTACCACCTTTGCTGTGCGTGGCTAATATTGGCTCTATACTTTTCCACACAGACACAGTGGTATTTTAGCTAATTCATCTCTGATAATGATTGTTGTTGTTTCGGTCAAAAAAATTGATTTTTTGTACGTACTTACATGGGATAATATTTCTAGTATCTCTCGATCATATTGTACCTAGGAGTATGATATTAGATCATGACAGGACTGTCAGCACAAATGTCATAGTTGTATTTTTTTTGACACAGGCAGTAACTAACAAAGCAGCCTTTTTTCACAAATGCGTCGGCTGAATTAAAATGTGTGGAGTGGAGCGAGTTCACGTAGTTACTAGCTAGTGCTGCTGCAGGACGGCACCGATGACCGAGAGAGAGAGAGAGAGAGAGAGCAGGCACATCAAATCAAAGCAAGCATGCAGTACTCGATCTTGTCATCACCAATAAGAGCGTCTGCAGTGTTTGTGTCGAAGCCGGTTCTATGCATTTAATGCATGTATAGGACCCGGTACGTTACACCGTGGGGTTGATTCAATGGAGGAGCAGCTCCGAGGCATAGAATCCGCCGTTTTGCAATAAAAATATCACTCTAACACTTGACACAGCTCCAACTGCCATGAGCTGATGAGCACCCCAGTTCCATACACTGTGAGCTCAAACCCTGCCCCTTTTGCTATTTTTTTGGCCCGATTTCGTGAATTTTGGGAAATCATCAGCCGCCTCTAAAAAACCGATTTGTAGGGGCAGTTGGCCAGCTGCCCCTACAAATCAGCGATTTGTAGCCACCGCTTCGTAGGAGCGGCTGGCAAAACCGCCCCTACAAAGGGTTACAAGCCGCCCCTAAAAAACATTCCTGTAGTAGTGATACATGGAGAAAAATCTCTGCACTCATGATGTAGAAAATCTCCCGTGCAACATTGTTTTGCTGCTATCCACGTGTCACTCAACTTGACGGAGTGCTATGTTCCACAGAAAGATAGGGCGGCACCTTGGACCATGCAAACGACATGTAAAGAATAAGATGGGCGACGGTGACCAACAGAGCAAAGATCGGACATCATAATAAAATCGGTGTTGCACGGGAGATTTTCTGCATCACGAGTGCAGAAATTTTTTTCGCATTCGGCCATACCACCTTTGCTGTGTGCTGTTATTATTGGCCCTATACTTTTCCACACATGGGTATCTTACTATTATAAATTAGAGGCCCTAACGGAGGCACCACGTTAATTCTCACCAAACGCACAAAAAATAAATCTTAGAAACTCTCACAATAATTAGAAACATATGGCCTTTGATTTGGTAGACTCTAATCATCATCACCGATAATAGCCATTAGATCTATTGTAGTTTATTAAAAAAATTACCCACCACTGCCTTTATGAAAAATACATAAAGTAACCCCTAATTTTGCATCTAAATTACCCACATCTGCCATTACAAAAGATAATTCAAAATAACCCCTTATATTTGTATGTAAATTATCCACATCTGTTGTTATAAAAAATAATTCAAAATAACTCCCTAAATTTGCATATAAATCACTCACCTTACCATTATGAAACATAATTTAAATTAACCCCCTAACATTGCGTCTAAATTACCCAGTTTTATCATTATGAAAGATAATTTAAAATAATCCTCTAACTTTGTATCTAAATTACCCATATCTTGTGCTCCTCTTGTAAGCACACCCTACCCAGCCCAAGTTGCTGTTGTTCATATATGTGCGGCGCACAAACTCTGTAAATTACCCATATCTATCTTATGAAAGATAATTTATCCTCCTTTATCATTATGAAACATAATGCAACGTAATATTATAAATTTGGATTTAACCTGTCCCTATTTGTTGTTGTGAAAGATAATATAAGGAATTATCTTTATATTTGTACGTACCTTAGCCACTTTTAAAATAAAACAAAAAATCCCTGCAATCTACATGTAAACAGTAATATATATTATTACAAGAAAAAAAATTAATACGCATAAAGTATGATGCATATATATTTTAAAATTATGGACATGTATAATCAAGAAATAAAATAACTATATTGTTGTGTTCCACCATGTCTATCTAATATGCATATATAGATTGCTATAAATATTTATTTTAACTACTTCTGGAACATGGAAAAATATTCACTTAACAAACTACGTAGCAGTAACACTTTATACAAATACTCCATGGTAATAAATTGCACAAGTTATTATTTTAAATAAGTTTATACATTTTTATTGAAATATTATGTCATAAAATATTATTCATTTAATTTTATGCACTCCATGATATATAAATAATAGTACACACATATAATCCTGTGATGTAACAATTTCAATATGTTTTGTGTCGGGATGCAAGCAGGGTTTCAACTTATGTGGAAAACAATACTATTAGGACCTAGATTCTTTTTAATAAAAAAATATTTTTTGAATAAAAGATAAATGATACTAGAATTTCTAATTCATAATTAACATATGAAAAAACTGCAACAACTTAATTAACTATAGATTTACGATGTCACAAAAAGGGTTGTATCAAGAGTTTTTTAAAAAATCTTGGATCAAGAGTTTACATATCTTAAGACTAGATTTCAACTAAATGCATATCACACTAGAAAAAAAAGATAAATACTACAAATTCTATCTAGAGGTCCCCTAGAGCCTACATGTTAATCTTCACAAGACTTGGTAGGAAAATAAGATTCTAGAAACTCTCATAAAAATCAAAAACATCTTACCATCAATTAGGTATAACCTAATCACCATTGATAATGATGATGATGATGATAATGATGATGATGATGATGATAATAATAATAATAATAATAATAATAATAATAATAATAATAATAATAATAATAATAATAATAATAATAATAATAATAATAATAATAATAACAACAACAACAACAACAACAGCAGTAATAATAACAACAATAGTAATAATAACAGTAGTAATAATAATAACAATAATAACAATAATAATAATAACAATAATAATAATAATAATAATAATAATAATAATAATAATAATAATAATAATAATAATAATAATAATAATAGTATCTATTCTATTTTCTTAACAGCTATCCACTTCTTCTTTCATGACTCTAATTTATATTACCCAAATATGTCGTTAAGAACATGATCCAGAGTAGACCTAAATTTGTATTTAGATATAGATGTCCGCTTATTATGATCGATAATTTACTAACTCAATTTTCATCTCATTATTATAAAAAATAATACCCCATCAAATCTACATCTAAATTATCAACATCTCCTATTATAAAAAATTTGTTTAGATAACAAATGAGCATATATATGTTTCTACAGTACCACACCTCTATCAATATTAATATAGTATAATATTTGGTGTCGTGCCAACATGCATGAGCAATAAATACATACGCTATGTTTCAACACAGAAAAATATTTTCTTAACAACTCATATACTAATGATACTAACAAATTATTTATAAATTATATAGATTGCTACTTTAGACATATTTATGTATTTTAACGAAAACATTTGACATGTTAATATTGATAGTATAACCATAACTGCAAATACAATTTGATGATAAGAAAATTCAATCATCTTGAGAAGTGTGGGAGACCACTAGTGGCTGTATTTTTTCTAGCTCTTTAAGAATACCTTAGAGTAAAAAGTCAATAATTATTAGGCTTAAGTATTAAAATTTTCTTGAGGTTAGCACTACTACCCCTGTCCGAGATCTCACTTCAAACTCTATGACTTATCTTAAGTGATATGGTGCATATTTCAAATAATGGCTTATGTTATTGTAGTACTAAAGAACATACTCTATGACCTAAAATCCTTATTTTAAAAAGTGCAAAAAAGGAGAGTTAATGAAAGATACAATCAGCACAAGAGTTTCAACTTAACTTGAGGAGAGAAAAAATCCATAGCAATGATAAGAATAAAATTTGAAAAATCAAAATTTAATTCATGACTTCGTAAGATACATGATGCAATAAGAGCCACCATGATTAATGCTAATATTTCAAAGTAATTCCATTTTTTAAATATGTGTAAAAATAAACGTCTTAAAATTTGGAACGAAGAGATTATTAAACAGTACCTAATACTTGTATCTTCTAAAATTCTAGCCTATGCGAGAGCATAGGTTGATGGACTAGTTTTAGTTAATTCATCTCTGGTAATGATTATCGTATTTACATGGGATATTATTATTGCTACTATATCTCGCTAGTACCTATGATACTATATTATTAGATTCTGACAGGACTTTGCATTGAGCCATATTTATCTTCGGATGACAAGTCCACATATCAGCAGGAGTACGTGTCACTGGAGTCGATTGAGCTGAGGTTGTCAAGAGAGGCTTCGTCAACTTTCACGTACAGTAAGTACGGTCGTAGAGCAACGCAACAGGGCAGCCGGGCAGCCTATAAATTCCGTCTACCATCTCCACTGCACTTCGCCGGCCGCTTTCCTCTCGCTCACCACGGACGACGACGACGACAGCGAGGTGTGCTTCAGTTGTATCGTCGTCCCTTCGTCGTCGTCCTCCTGTAACTGTAATAAGGCAGCAGGGATAATGGTGTCGGCAAATAAGGTGTCCGACCAGCAGACGACGGACGCCTCGTCACGGGGGCCCTGCGCCTTCATCGGGGTGCGGCCGCGGCCGTGGGGCACGTTCGCCGCCGAGATCCGGGACTCGACGCGCCGGGGCGCCCGCGTGTGGCTCGGCACCTTCGACACTGCCGAGGCCGCCGCGCTCGCCTACGACCAGGCCGCCTTCGCCGCGCGTGGCGCCACCGCCGTCCTCAACTTCCCCGTGGACCGCGTGCAGGCATCGCTGGCGCCGCTCGAGCTCACCGGGACGCTGGGGTCCCCTGTCCTCGCGCTGAAGGGGCGCCACTGCAAGCGGAAGCGCAGGCGCCGCCGCCGGTGCAAAATGATGTCGAGCTCCCCTGTGGCCACAACTAACGGCAGTAGTAATCCATGCTCCGACGACGGGTCCAGCAGCTCCAACGTGTCCATGGCAGCGCCGCCGCCGCAGCAGCTGACAGCGCTCATTGAGCTCGAGGACCTCGGCACCGATTACTTGGAGGAGCTGCTGCGTCTATCGTGCGAGTCCACAGCAGCTTGAGGACATTTTCTCACGCTCATGCATCCTGGTGTTGGTCACATCATCATAGCATAGTAAGCTAAGGTCATAGTCAAATGTGGTCACACTTTATTAATCACTGTCCTTTCAGTTATCCTGGCTCCGTAGTTATAGGTAAGCTTAAGGGACCACGTATTATACCTATAATATATATATAGTTACAGAGTAAGTATCCGTATACTACTTACAAAGTGAATACTCGTGGTGATTAAGTACTACTCCCTCCATTCGAAATTGTAAATTGTTTTGGCTGTTTTGGCTTTTCTCCATACATAGATTATATTATGATATAATGAATTGATGATGTATAAAAAAACGATGTATCTAGAAAAGCCTCGTCACCGCAGCATCATAATAGGATAGTGACAACCATGGTGCAGCACAGTGGACCTAATACCTTTTTCAAATCAAGTCGAATGAAGATGAGCTTTGTATGTACGTTGTAACTTTGTAGTCGAGCTTGTTTTCATTTGAAGTTGTCCAAAGATTCTGTTTGAAGTTATCATATTTTGAAATTCAAAATTTTCAAATCTTCCAAACGAACTCGGATGTAGAAACGACCAAAACCAAAGTTATAGATCTTAATGAGGTAGTTGATGACTGCTTAATTTGAAATCATTTGCGGTCCTAAAATTATGTTTGTAGTTCTCACGCATTTTGAAATTCAAAATTTTCAAATGACACCGAATGGAAAAAGAACCCAAAAAAAGTTGTAGATCCTGATAACACCAACAAGTTTTTAGTTAATGACTTTTTCATTGGAAATCATTAATGGTCCCAAAATTCTATTTGAAGTTCTCACGTATTGAATTCCAATTTTTTGAAACCATCTCGTATGGCAAAATGACTAGAAGCAAAGTTGTGGATCCGTACGAGATGTAGAATTTCCCGTTTGAAACTTTTTTTATTTGATTTCATTTAGGGCCTTTTTACAATACCTACAAAAGTTAATACAAATGGAAATTATCATTCACTCAGTCATTATTGACTTTTGCGTGGAGTGGTTAGAGGAGCTAAACGTGAAGCCAGATGTCACATGTTTGAATCCCGCCAGCCACACGGGTGTGTATTTCTGTCAAAATGCTTCACCCTTCCATGTTTGTAGGACGTGCCATGGAAAACAACACTCACAGAGTATTATGAAACGTTGTTTTCAAAATGAAGCCAACGTGGACACAGAATAATAGAAATGTTCCACTTTTATGATGAAGCTGTTTTGGCTTCCGGAGAAAATATTTTCGCGAGGAAAATACGACAATAGTGCAAAATACATCGTGGACATATATACTAGCATGGTTGGGCGTGCTGACACCACACCCGCGACAAACAGTGAATTTTTTCGTCTGAAAAAACTGAAAAAGCAAACAGTGATTCACTCGCGGTTGAGGGATGTCATTATTCATAACACCATGACTAGGATCGAAAAGTACACTAAGGCATTTCAGGGATAGCAAAGACGCAGCAGCATTTGGTCATGAAGGAAGCGACAAAAGGGTATATTCCTATATCTTACGTCTCAATCATTTTATTTAAATAGCTAAAAATCCCGTCAAACAAACCAGTCATTTTTTTCTCCGTGTTAGGCTCACTGCACTAGCGTCCGGTAAACGATCCGGCAGGATCATTTAGCGGAAGAACCCCCCGTAGCGGCGTACGCTATCGTGATAGCGCGTCCGCTATCGCAGGCTCCATCCGCCAAATTTGGCGTGATAGCGGGCGTGCGCTATCCGCGCATGGGGCCGCCACCCACCACTGGCCTCGCCTCGCACCTGGAGAGGGAAAAGGGGAGGAGCAGAGGAGGAGGTTGAGCCGCCACCAGAGCTCCATTGCCCGAGCTCGAGCAGCCGTCGCCGGAGGTCCATGGTTGCCGCCCTTGTGCGCCTCCGTGGAGGAGGAGCGACCGCCGGTGGAGGGCGTGGGGAGGGGGTGCCGTGGCCGCCGGTGGAGGGCACGGGAGGGGGTGCCATGGCCGCCAGTGGAGGGCGCGGGGAGGGGGTGCCATGGCCACCGAGGCCCGCCGCGCGCTGGTCCGTCGGCCGTGGCGACCATCTCTGTCGGATGCGGGCGCGCGCTTCGCCATGCGAGGGCGCCGCCGGACGCAGCCACCTCCGCGAGGGCGAGGAGAGGGAAAAGCGGAAGGAGCAGAGGAGGAGTGGTGGGGGTGGCCGCAAGGAGCGAGGAAGCCACCGGGTGAGGGAGAGAGAGAGAGAATGGGGAGGGAGGAAGGGAGGGAGGGCGTCGGGTGAGGGGAAAAAAGAAAAAAAAAGCCTGACGTGTGGGTCCCACGTGATATAGAGTAGAGATATAGAGGATGGACGAGTGCAGGACAAAGTTGTTACACCCGGTTTTCTAAAGAACAAAACCAGGCTAATCATATGTGTGCCCAGGAAGTCCACACATATGTCAGAATGAAAAAGTATCAAAACAATGTTTATATAAAGCGGAAAACATACTATATTAACACTTACAACTATCAGAGTGTCGCGGAACGGTCACTAATCTTTTCTTCAGGCTCCAACATCACAGGGACGGCTGACTGGGGGTTTCATATGCCAAGCACTTCTGAAAAGACTTCTGAAAACTCCACTCCACTTTCATCCTTCTTCTAAGCAGCACCTTTCAACACACTGGAGTGTGGTGGAAATAGCAAGAGTGAGTCCATGTCGAACTCAACAAATATAACACGGGGTTCATGAGGCTCAAAAGGATAGACACTGGTTTACTGCATTTAGCTTTTAATTATCACAGTTTTATCATATGAGTAGCATCAGGTTTGCATTAATTCCCGCAATAAACATATGATCAATGTAAAGATGAATAATGAATAGCAAAAACATATTTATAGTCATTAGTGATCATCAATTCTGTAAGGGTCCAAGGCCACTCGTGACCGTGAGCACGGCTGTTATAACAGTTTTACACTCTGCAGAGGTTGTACACTTTCACTGTGAGTCGTGATTTACCCTTTCGCCCGAGGTGATCAGCCTCTTGACCCACTACCAAGGAAGGTCGGCAGGGTTCACTATGAAGTCTTTCAAAGGTTCGTCTAACAAGTTAGGGCCATTAGATTTCACTCGGTAAACAGATGTAGAGCCCCCCTTCCTGATGGCACAATAACACGCAGCCTATACACATGAGGACAGAGGCCGCACTATACCCGATTCGTCAAGCCATTCTTACGCCATAAAGGAATACCTCTAACAAGCTAGAAAAGGTCCTTCTATATGACTAAAGCCAGAGCCATTTTAGCCCTCACAGTTGTACTGTAAATCCCGGATTTTCGCTTACAGATAAGTCCTTATGGAGAGTAACAAGAGCACCAAAGTAACCCCATGCTCTAGTACCCTTAAACAGTAATAAAATCATCTTTTAATGTTTATTGCATATTCCATTAGTCAAATTACATGATCATAGTTCATGTTGAGCACTAGCAATACTAATCCATGCAGTATAATAGGTATCAAGGAATAAGATCAACACTAAGTCATCCTTAACAAGGAAACATATGCATAATGATATTATTTGCTTAATGTGAATAGGACAACAAGGATAATCTCATGCTATACTTGCCTTAGAACTTGCTTTATGCCCAAAGCAACTTGCTCTGAAAAACTCAACTTAATCTTTCATTTGCAACTTCTGGCACTCAGCTTCTGATCTTCATCTTCGGATCTTCGATGCTCACAGATAGTCTTTCTTCTACTCGTAGCAACCAAGCACAGTAAACAAACAACAAACACAACTAAGAACATGCATCAAACAAAAGAAACGCTTTAAAAGAGAACGTATTAAAGGACACGGTACGTTGCTACAGTCACGAAAACGCAAGAACGACGGATAACGGAGCTACCATTAAAGAGAACACGCGACTATCGAGACGATTACAACATAACTTAGAAGACCGACTATAAACTTAATACATTTTAGTTATTGAAATAAGGTGATAAACATTCTGAAGAAATATTCTAAAATTAGATTAATCAATTGAATTACAAAACTAGGTTTAACCCTGGTCATATTTTATTTATAAGTATTACCGACTTTACAGAGATAAAAGAACATGTGAGAACAATTATTCCAATTATATGAGATATGTGGTTGGGCTAAGTAAATTATAATTTAAACATATTTTAAGTTGCCATTAGCTAAGTTCATGCTTAGTTACAAAGGACTGACGTGACAAGATTATATATTATTTTTAATTATAAAACTAATAACAAGCATATTAATTAATATAATATTCAGCTATATATGGAAAAGCATATGACATGAAAAACATTAGTGCTACTTCACAGAGAACGTTGATGCGAATCTAACGCAACTTAATTGGAGCAAAATAGATTTCAAACGAATAAATGCTCGAGGATTAAAGTCATATAACTATGAAGAGCAGATACGTACTGTAATATGAAATTATCTACGCAAGTCTATCATATATGCAACATACTGAGACTAAGCAAATTTTAATTTGAAATATACTGTACACTAATCGTATTAATCAATTTAATATTGAACTATATATATACAGAAAATATGTGGCAACTGAACGAAAGCACTTATGTTTCAAGGTTGAACTAAGCATCTTATAATTCAAAAGACATTTAGTTTAATATTAATTAGATTAACATTGATTTAGGACAGACTGAAGTATAAACCCGTGTTGCTTTTAATTAGAAACTCAACTGCACAAGCATAAATCAAATTAATATCTAACTTATAAATTTCAAAGATGTAAGACATGTTAAACATCGTTACTAATATATAGTTTACGTCGACACAAACACGACACGACGCGAATTGCACGCAAATCGGAACTCTAACGGAAAAGATACGAATTAAACAAGATTTCCTATAGTAGAATAATTCATTAAATACAAGCTCGAAATTTAAAGGTTGAAAACATGGTTAACAGTGGCATTAACATGTAGTTTACCAGATTACGAATCTAATGAAATTTGAACGGATTTACAAACCTAGATTGCTTTTAATCATAGAACTAATTACATGTCAATTAAATTAATATTTAATTTATATATGACTAGCATGTAACACGTCTACTGTAGTTTGCTAGCACGATACATAGATGTGGAATACTAAACACGAACGTGCAGGTGCTCACCACCAACAGAAAGCAGACGACAGCCATGGCAGGCTCAGCATATCTAGCAGCAGGGGTCAAACGTCGGTGGTCTGCAGCAGGAGCCGAGCGGCCACACGGAGGCACAAGCCGAACCACGGAGCCACGGTGACGCAAGGACGAGATCTAGCACCACATGCACAGAGAGCTATGGCCTTGTTGCCTGCAGGGCACGGCAAGATGTACAGAAGTTGTAGATACATGATGAGCAACATGCAACATTGCTGGTGCTGCTAGAGTCACAAGAAAGAAGGAAAAGATATTTTGAGATGTTTACCAAAAAGAGCCGTTTCTTTCTCGGACGTCCTGCACACATACATGGCCATGGTCAACCTGCCCTGCTTGATCGAGATGAGATGGCGCCGGCTGCAGGGAAGGTCAGTGCTCTGGCTCGTGCGGCCACGAGAAGACGACGACGGCACACGCTAAGCACGTACCGCCGGAGCAGTGACGCTCTCACATAGGGGCAACGCGGCGACGCACGGCAGTCTGCGGCGGCGGCGACACGATAAGAAGGGAGAAAATTCTAATTTACTACACGAGAGATTTCCCAAACTAGGGGCTCCTCCACGGTAGTTTTGGTGTGCTTTTACCCAAGGGATAGGTACGTATATATAGGAAGGAAAACTCTCCACCTCCATGTCAACTAGCGATATGGTGCTAATTGACGTTGCACCATCCACCTTTACTAATAGGCCTAATTAATTATTAAAGCCCATTAGTAAATAAAGACATGGGCCTTTGGGCATGAGGAAATCTGAGATATTTTATTATTTTCGGAATTAATTAATTTCATGGATAAAATAATTCTAGAAAAGTCCAGAATTATTATTTAAGCCACGAAAAATACCTCGAAGGCTCCGAAAATTTAGGGAAAATTCTCAGAGATATTTTAGAATGAGACGAACCCAAATAAAGTATTTGGAGCTCATGAAAAGATTGATGAAGATATCAAGGAAAAAGATTAAGCTCACGGAAATTGAAATTTTAAATCCAAAAAATACCAAAAAGTTTTCCGATGAGAAGTAAACGTCGTCCTATGGTATTTTAAAAATAAAAGCACTCACCAACACCAAAGACAAGCATCACACAAACACCACATTATCAAATTAATATGAAAAAGTTTAAAACCACACTTTTCTATATTTAAATTAGCAACAACTTAACTTATCTAATAAATTTATTCAAATATTGAAATCATTTATTTTATTTAGTGTTTTCCAAGCACAACCCAAAATTAGTAATTTTGGGGTGTGACAATTCTACCTCACTTAACAGGAATCTCGTCCCGAGATTCGAAGAGACTAGGGAGAAAGATAAAATAGACCAATAAGATTGTTTTGAAACTTTTTGACAAGTTCGGATATAAGTGTCGAGGATTATCAAAGGTTAACAAAAGAACATTGGATTGATCGTTAAGATTGATTCAAGTTAATGAAAGAAGGTCAAAGGATTGAAGGTCAGCATAAGTGAAAAGGAAGATCAAAGGAGATTGAAAAGATATATCAAGGTTGATCATCGAGTCTTCACTTTATAAGGTGTAAAAACAAGGGTGGAGATTAGCAAGAGATAACGTAAGAGATAAAGAGATATCCTAAGGTACTCAAAACTCCTGGATTCAAGATTTATGAGATATCACGAAAAAGTGACAGATTAGCATTAGTTGAAAAAAGGTAAAGACTAGTCTTCCATTTTACCATTCAGGGAGACCAGTAAGAAGGATAAATTGATCTTTAAGTCTTTGTAGGTCCTTGAATCAGGATTTATAAGATTTAAGGACAAGGGTCAAAAGTTGTCAAATGTTGATGAGAAAAAGTAAAGATTGATGGCAAGAAGGTGAGACTAGTTAAGAGGCAAGGACTAGCAAAAGATGATATTATGATAGCGATTGGTCTTTGGATCTTCTTGTCTCGTGACTTGAGATTGATGATGGTGGCGGACGCTACCCCACTTAACAAAGATCTTGTTCCACCTGGCGATGTCATTGAAGGCAACACTTTCTTTAAGGCTTACTACTATTGATGAGTCCTTCATGTGTTGATCCTCCATTAAGATGAGATAAAGAAGGCAACATGACAACCAATGGTAGGTAAGGACAATGTTAGAGAAAAATGGCAAGATTTAGGATCGATTGAAAGATAAGTAGGATAGAAGATGACACTACCCCACTTAACATGGATCGAGCTACTCCTCAAGACTTATACCTTTCGAGCCACCTTTGAAACATGAAAACAAGGATAACACACAAGCAATACATCAAGCACAACAAGCACACATCACATCATCGGTACTACATGTGCTTCTTCAACAATGGTGGTCATCCTACATGGCAGATTATAGATGATGAAAAGGCCATCAAATTTTTGAACAGGGTAAGATCAGAAACCTTTTGGTAAAAACAATACAAATCAAAAACCAAGAGAGTAAGAAATAATAGCTCAAAGAAAGCTATCAAGGAAGGGATACAACAAGACAAGGAACAGGAAATAATCAAAATCAATGAGTCAAGGGATGACAAAATAGTTTTATCGTAAAATAAGTTTTAGAATACGTCCAGTGCTACTTGGCATACGTCCTACAGTCAACACCGCTCTGATACCACTCTGTCACACCCGGTTTTCTAAAGAACAAAACCAGGCTAATCATATGTGTGCCCAGGAAGTCCACACATATGTCAGAATGAAAAAGTATCAAAACAATGTTTATATAAAGCGGAAAACATACTATATTAACACTTACAACTATCAGAGTGTCGCGGAACGGTCACTAATCTTTTCTTCAGGCTCCAACATCACAGGGACGGCTGACTGGGGGTTTCATATGCCAAGCACTTCTGAAAAGACTTCTGAAAACTCCACTACACTTTCATCCTTCTTCTAAGCAGCACCTTTCAACACACTGGAGTGTGGTGGAAATAGCAAGAGTGAGTCCATGTCGAACTCAACAAATATAACACGGGGTTCATGAGGCTCAAAAGGATAGACACTGGTTTACTGCATTTAGCTTTTAATTATCACAGTTTTATCATATGAGTAGCATCAGGTTTGCATTAATTCCCGCAATAAACATATGATCAATGTAAAGATGAATAATAAATAGCAAAAACATATTTATAGTCATTAGTGATCATCAATTCTGTAAGGGTCCAAGGCCACTCGTGACCGTGAGCACGGCTGTTATAACAGTTTTACACTCTGCAGAGGTTGTACACTTTCACTGTGAGTCGTGATTTACCCTTTCGCCCGAGGTGATCAGCCTCTTGACCCACTACCAAGGAAGGTCGGCAGGGTTCACTATGAAGTCTTTCAAAGGTTCGTCTAACAAGTTAGGGCCATTAGATTTCACTCGGTAAACAGATGTAGAGCCCCCCTTCCTGATGGCACAATAACACGCAGCCTATACACATGAGGACAGAGGCCGCACTATACCCGATTCGTCAAGCCATTCTTACGCCATAAAGGAATACCTCTAACAAGCTAGAAAAGGTCCTTCTATATGACTAAAGCCAGAGCCATTTTAGCCCTCACAGTTGTACTGTAAATCCCGGATTTTCGCTTACAGATAAGTCCTTATGGAGAGTAACAAGAGCACCAAAGTAACCCCATGCTCTAGTACCCTTAAACAGTAATAAAATCATCTTTTAATGTTTATTGCATATTCCATTAGTCAAATTACATGATCATAGTTCATGTTGAGCACTAGCAATACTAATCCATGCAGTATAATAGGTATCAAGGAATAAGATCAACACTAAGTCATCCTTAACAAGGAAACATATGCATAATGATATTATTTGCTTAATGTGAATAGGACAACAAGGATAATCCCATGCTATACTTGCCTTAGAACTTGCTTTATGCCCAAAGCAACTTGCTCTGAAAAACTCAACTTAATCTTTCATTTGCAACTTCTGGCACTCAGCTTCTGATCTTCATCTTCGGATCTTCGATGCTCACAGATAGTCTTTCTTCTACTCGTAGCAACCAAGCACAGTAAACAAACAACAAACACAACTAAGAACATGCATCAAACAAAAGAAACGCTTTAAAAGAGAACGTATTAAAGGACACGGTACGTTGCTACAGTCACGAAAACGCAAGAACGACGGATAACGGAGCTACCATTAAAGAGAACACGCGACTATCGAGACGATTACAACATAACTTAGAAGACCGACTATAAACTTAATACATTTTAGTTATTGAAATAAGGTGATAAACATTCTGAAGAAATATTCTAAAATTAGATTAATCAATTGAATTACAAAACTAGGTTTAACCCTGGTCATATTTTATTTATAAGTATTACCGACTTTACAGAGATAAAAGAACATGTGAGAACAATTATTCCAATTATATGAGATATGTGGTTGGGCTAAGTAAATTATAATTTAAACATATTTTAAGTTGCCATTAGCTAAGTTCATGCTTAGTTACAAAGGACTGACGTGACAAGATTATATATTATTTTTAATTATAAAACTAATAACAAGCATATTAATTAATATAATATTCAGCTATATATGGAAAAGCATATGACATGAAAAACATTAGTGCTACTTCACAGAGAACGTTGATGCGAATCTAACGCAACTTAATTGGAGCAAAATAGATTTCAAACGAATAAATGCTCGAGGATTAAAGTCATATAACTATGAAGAGCAGATACGTACTGTAATATGAAATTATCTACGCAAGTCTATCATATATGCAACATACTGAGACTAAGCAAATTTTAATTTGAAATATACTGTACACTAATCGTATTAATCAATTTAATATTGAACTATATATATACAAAAAACATGTGGCAACTGAACGAAAGCACTTATGTTTCAAGGTTGAACTAAGCATCTTATAATTCAAAAGACATTTAGTTTAATATTAATTAGATTAACATTGATTTAGGACAGACTGAAGTATAAACCCGTGTTGCTTTTAATTAGAAACTCAACTGCACAAGCATAAATCAAATTAATATCTAACTTATAAATTTCAAAGATGTAAGACATGTTAAACATCGTTACTAATATATAGTTTACGTCGACACAAACACGACACGACGCGAATTGCACGCAAATCGGAACTCTAACGGAAAAGATACGAATTAAACAAGATTTCCTATAGTAGAATAATTCATTAAATACAAGCTCGAAATTTAAAGGTTGAAAACATGGTTAACAGTGGCATTAACATGTAGTTTACCAGATTACGAATCTAATGAAATTTGAACGGATTTACAAACCTAGATTGCTTTTAATCATAGAACTAATTACATGTCAATTAAATTAATATTTAATTTATATATGACTAGCATGTAACACGTCTACTGTAGTTTGCTAGCACGATACATAGATGTGGAATACTAAACACGAACGTGCAGGTGCTCACCACCAACAGAAAGCAGACGACAGCCATGGCAGGCTCAGCATATCTAGCAGCAGGGGTCAAACGTCGGTGGTCTGCAGCAGGAGCCGAGCGGCCACACGGAGGCACAAGCCGAACCACGGAGCCACGGTGACGCAAGGACGAGATCTAGCACCACATGCACAGAGAGCTATGGCCTTGTTGCCTGCAGGGCACGGCAAGATGTACAGAAGTTGTAGATACATGATGAGCAACATGCAACATTGCTGGTGCTGCTAGAGTCACAAGAAAGAAGGAAAAGATATTTTGAGATGTTTACCAAAAAGAGCCGTTTCTTTCTCGGACGTCCTGCACACATACATGGCCATGGTCAACCTGCCCTGCTTGATCGAGATGAGATGGCGCCGGCTGCAGGGAAGGTCAGTGCTCTGGCTCGCGCGGCCACGAGAAGACGACGACGGCACACGCTAAGCACGTACCGCCGGAGCAGTGACGCTCTCACATAGGGGCAACGCGGCGACGCACGGCAGTCTGCGGCGGCGGCGACACGATAAGAAGGGAGAAAATTCTAATTTACTACACGAGAGATTTCCCAAACTAGGGGCTCCTCCACGGTAGTTTTGGTGTGCTTTTACCCAAGGGATAGGTACGTATATATAGGAAGGAAAACTCTCCACCTCCATGTCAACTAGCGATATGGTGCTAATTGACGTTGCACCATCCACCTTTACTAATAGGCCTAATTAATTATTAAAGCCCATTAGTAAATAAAGACATGGGCCTTTGGGCATGAGGAAATCTGAGATATTTTATTATTTTCGGAATTAATTAATTTCATGGATAAAATAATTCTAGAAAAGTCCAGAATTATTATTTAAGCCACGAAAAATACCTCGAAGGCTCCGAAAATTTAGGGAAAATTCTCAGAGATATTTTAGAATGAGACGAACCCAAATAAAGTATTTGGAGCTCATGAAAAGATTGATGAAGATATCAAGGAAAAAGATTAAGCTCACGGAAATTGAAATTTTAAATCCAAAAAATACCAAAAAGTTTTCCGATGAGAAGTAAACGTCGTCCTATGGTATTTTAAAAATAAAAGCACTCACCAACACCAAAGACAAGCATCACACAAACACCACATTATCAAATTAATATGAAAAAGTTTAAAACCACACTTTTCTATATTTAAATTAGCAACAACTTAACTTATCTAATAAATTTATTCAAATATTGAAATCATTTATTTTATTTAGTGTTTTCCAAGCACAACCCAAAATTAGAAATTTTGGGGTGTGACAAAAGTGGTATAGAGGAGAAAATCTTGATGATTAGGATGGAATATTGGTTTTAGAGGACGGATTTAGAGTATGAAGAGTTAGACAAAGTTGCAGAGGATGGAATATTGGTTTTAGAGGACGGATAGCCTTAGACAAAGTTGCAGAATACAGTACATTCACGGTTGTTAAACTCAGATGTCACTGGATAGTATCACACACCTTATACTCCTTTTATATATATATATATATATATATATATATATATATATATATATATATATAGGGAGAGTATACTCTATAGCTAGCTATAAAATAAGTTATTTTGTAGCCACCTCTATTTACGATAATTTTATATACTAATTTACGATAATGTCAGTATATATTTACAATAGTTGAATTACTATAACACATGGGGATATTTACCATAATGTTATAGTAAATCACATAGTAAAGAGTTACTATAATCTCATAAATTAGCATAGCAATTATCGTAACTCAAAGTGGCTACAGAATAAGTTATTTTGTAGCCAGCTGTAAGGTAATAGTTATATATATATATATATATACACACACACACGTCGAGTCAGACTGGCCTGCACATCACTGGTAGAATACTTGGCTTTAGTCACGGTTGGTAAAGGCCGGGACTAAAAGCCCATCCCTTTAGTCACGGTTGACTGGAACCGAGACTAAAGGTCCTTTGAGGCTAAACAAAATGATGTCTCCCACCCCTGTGTCTTATGGGATTCAAACCCAAGACCTCATGTATTGTCTCGCGTGTACTTTTCACCACATCTACACAACACATGTGACATTGAATGCGATGCTTTCCTTTTGAACTAACCCCTTAGAGGACCTTTAGTCCGGTTGGTGTTATCAACCAGGACTAAAGGGTCCTTTGGTCTGGGTTGGCAACACCAACCGTGACTCAAGGTCAAGGCTCTTTAGTCCGGGTTGGTGTAATCAACCGGGACTAATGTAGACCCTTTAGTTCGGATTGCTATTACCAACTGGGACTAAAGGTTCTTCGATGCGCAGGAAACTACCTGGGACTAATGCTCACATTAGTCCTGTGCCCAAGTCTGGCCAAGACTAATGTGTTGAACCGAAAGTTTGTTTTCTACTAGTGCATGCATGATGCATTCTGAACATTTATCTTGCATAACATCTCATGTACCTAATATGTCTAGCAAATATTTGCCGACTATATTTGAGTCCGAACCCGTTTAGAGAAGATCGGATCTATCCATATGCGAGTCTAGATATTCAATATATGATATCATATACATATTCGAGTACTCAAATAGCATATTTATGGTGTCGATATCCATTTTATATCCTATCTGACATAGCTGATACTATCTATATTTGAATCCAAATCTAAAAAGAAATACAAAAATAAATATAATATCAGCGATATCGATTCGTACTTATCCTTTTGCACCCGTAGCAGCAGGGCACCTTCACTACTGGAAACGCATGCAAAGGCCATTTTGCCCTCGGCAAAGGCTTTGCCGAGTGCCGCACTCGACAAAGGGTACACGGCAAAAATTTCATCGACAAAGACCTCTTTGCCGAGTGCTTTTTGTTGGGCACCCACGACGGCAATCGGCAAAGAAAAGTTGTCGTGATGGCACACGACACGTTAACGGATGTTTTGCCGAGTGCCCCTCTTCTAGGTACTCGCCAAAGAATTTTTTTATTTTTTAAACTTTGCCGAGTGTCCCTCTGCATGGCACTCGGCAAAGAATTTTTTTTTAAAAAAATTCTTTGCCGAGTGCTCTTCACCTTGACACTCGGCAAAGAAAATATTTTTTTGAAAATTTCTTTGCCGAGTGTCCCTCTGCATGGCACTCGGCAAAGAAAAACATTTTTTTTGAAAAATTCTTTGCCAACTGCTCACCATCCTGGCACTTGGCAAACAAACTCTGCATGGCACTCGGCAAAGAATTTTTTTGAAAATTTCTTTGCCGAGTGCCCCTCTGCATGACACTCGGCAAAAGAATTTTTTCTTTGCCAAGTGTCCCACTACATGGCACTCAGCAAAGAAATTTTTTTAAAAAATTCTTTGCCGAGTGTCTTCTTTCCCAGCACTCGGCAAAGCCTGCCTTAGCCAAGTGTAGCACTCGGCAAAGTGACCATAACCGACCTATTTTTTTGAATTTTTACATTCCATCACGATAAAAATAATATATCATATATATATATATATCACATCCATCACATATATCTCACATATATCACATATATATCACATAGATCACATACATCACAATATATATCACATATATAATCATAAGTGCATCACGAGTCCAAATTGCTAACACAAGTCCACAAGTCCATCACAAGTCCAAATAACTAACACAAGTGCATCACAAGTCCATCACCAAGTCGAAATAGCTAACACAAGTTCATCACAAGTCCAAATCCACAAGTGAACAACAAAAGCAAAGAAAATTACCGAGATCCCCAAGTTTCCCATTGAGCCTGTGGTGTACTATGAGCTGGATCATTCGAGGGTCCGAGAGGTGGATTATTCGAACCCGCCGATTGAGGCTGCACAAAGGAGAAGACATTGCATGTGTCAGACAAGTAGTGTTGTGGTTCGACCCTAAGCATGAACATACAAACTTAAACAATCATACTCATACTTACAGGAGTAGTGTGCCTGGGAGGTAGAGGTGGCGGTGTAACGAATAGCGAAGCTGGTGGAGCTACACCCGTCTTTTGCCCAAGTGCTTGCATCTGCTAGAGAACCTCCGCCATATGCTGCTACTGCCTCTGCTCTATCGCCATGCGCTAGACCTCCAAAGCCTCCACCCTCTGGCGATCGGCCTCCCACAGAGCCTCCAATTGCTCGATCTGGGCCTGCAACATTTCACCACAATGTTTAAACAATGCAAAGCTAAGGTATGTAAATATCAATGTACGACGAGTAAAATAGGAATCACCTAGAGTGACAGAATCCGCTGCTGTGAAGTGTCCGACCATGGGCATATGGGAATACTTGCGCCCGTGCTCTGTGCTCGGATCTGGGAGAGAGAGGGAGTAGAGATCGCATCGATGACGCCATCGCTGAGATAGTACCTCCCTGCTTCTTGCCTCCTCCAATCCTCATGACAACCTCTGGATCAAAGTCCAGGGAGCTCGGGTCATAGTCGTCTCCATGGAGAGTCCTTGCCGCCGACGTGTACTCATTGATGCGGGTGTAGACGGTCGGGTTGGTGTAGGCCTCAGGCCGGTCGTCCGGTGTAAGGTCCAAAAAGGCTAGAGGGGGGGGTGAATAGCCTAATTAAAAATTTCTACAAGAATTACTTAACCACACGTTAGTACGAAAGGTGGCGAAGCAAATGCACTAGCTCTAACTAAAAAAGCAAGCCACCTACACAAGTTTATAATAAAGCTATTCACTAAACACAACAACAACTACAAGCTAGAAACAAGAAGTAATACGAGAGAAGAGCTTTGATTGATTATACCGCCGTGTAGAGATAAGATGTACCAATCAATCAATCACACAAGAGAAATCCTCGGGAAGAGAATGACACAAGAATTTATCCCGAGGTTCACTTGCTTCCCGGCAAGCTACTCCCCGTTGTGGCGATACACCCACTTGTCGGTTCGCGAGCTAATCGACTATCAAGAGTCGAGCCCTCGGCGGGCGCCGCACAACCGCACACAAGATGGGGATCCTCCAAGCCACGAGCTTCACTAGAGTATCCAATTCACGAACTCCCGTGGGGAAGGATCAAGAACCCCTTACAACACTTGGTGAAGGCTCCAACAATCTCCAATTGCAAGCTCAATCACCTCCGCTGCTCCAAGCCATCTACCGTGTCGGGAAACACGGAAGAGTAAAAAGAAATCCACAGCAACTCGAAGATCAAGTGCCTCTAGAATGCAACTCTCAAGCAATGCACTTGAATCTCACTCAATCTCACTCAAGATATGCAACTAATCAAAGAGATGAGTGGAGGGGTTGTTCTCTAGCTCAAAGTATGTCTCTATATCTCAAAATGTGCAAGAGTTACCCTCAAACCCCGGCCAACCTCTATTTATAACGAAGGGGTACGCAGCTAGCCGTTACAGACGACGCAGCGAAAAACGCGCTGACCGGACGCTCCGGTCAGGGTGACCTGACGCGTCCGGTCACTACACGACAAACGTGAACAGTGCGCGTCAGAACTAGCCGTTGCCCTGACCGGACGCGCTCAACCGAGTGACCGGACGCGACAGTGCCAGCGTCCGGTCGCATTCCAGTAAGCTCCGGCTGCGACCGGACGCGTCCGATCGCACGTGACCGGACGTGCCGCGCGTCCGATCGTCACTCCGCTTCGCTCTGTGTTTCTGGACGCGTGACCGGACGCTCCGGTCCCGTGAAGGACCGGACGCGCCGGTCGCGCGCTTCTCTCTTACGCCCAGTTGAACTGACCGGACGCGCTGGTCAGGCCAGACCCGCGTCCGGTCACAAACCCTAGCGCTCGCGCCGCGTTGAACTGACCGGACGCGTCCGGTGAAACCGTGACCGCGTCCGGTGCAGCGTCCGGTGCAGCAACCGATCAACGCAGTGACCTCCTTTCGCCTCCGTTTCTTTTCCGACTTCCGGCGTAGTAGAAAATAGGCGTTTCACTTCTCCAAAAAGCGTCGAATCCCGCCTCGCAAGCTCGGCGGGTGTCACACCCATTTTTAAGGACAAAAATAGGATGCATAAAAGACTCATGTGCGCCCCAGGAAACAGTCGCACACATAAGTTGACAAATTACAAAGTACGATCACAGTGCTTATTACATAACGAATAAGTATTTAAGACATAGTCTTGAACGATAGGTAATAATAACTAATAATAGTTCTTCAGCGGAAACTCCACTACACCTTTGTCCTTTTTTCGAGTAGCATCTTACTACACACTGGAGTGTTGGAGAAATAGCAAGAGTGAGTCCATGTCGAACTCAACAAATATAACACAGGGTTCATGAGGCTCAAAAAGGCTAGACACTGTTTAACTGCATTTATCTTTTAATCATATATTAGCAATTGAGTAGCATCAAGATAAACCACTTCCCATTAAAGAACCAATGATCAATTGTAATAATGATAACGAATAGCATTAACATGAGCATAATAATAATCAACAATAATTAAACATGATATAGCAATGGTGATCATCTATTCTATAGATGTTCCAAGGCCGCCCGTATCCGTGGGCACGGCTAGTATACCAGTTTTTAACTCTGCGCAGAGGTGTACACTTTCACTGTAAGTCATGATTTCCAAATGAGTGGGGAGATCAAGCCCAAACACCCGAGAACCATATAAAGTCACTCAAAAGTTCGTCTAACAAGTTAGGGCCATTAGATTCACTCGGCAGGCAGATGTAGAACCCCCCTTCCCTGTGGCACAACAACCGCAGCCTATACACACTAGGCCAGGGGCTCGCACTACACCCAAAGTGGCAAGCCATTCTTACGCCATTTAAGGTAACCACTAACAAGCTAGAAAAGGTCTTTTGAACAACTAAAGCCAGAGCCATATAGCCCTCACAGCTGTACTGTATATCCCGGATAATCATGTACAGATAAGTCCTTATGGAGAGAAACCAGAGCATCAAAATAATACACATGCTCTAGCCCCTTTTAACAGTAATAGAATCATCTTAAAGGTTGATTGCTTAATCCATTAATCAAATTACAAGATCATTGTTCTTAGTTTAAGCACTAGCAGTAGCTACCCATATGCATTCCCAAGGTTGACAAGGAATCAAGATAACAATCACTAAGTTATAATCTCTAAGGTTGTCAAGGTAAGCACATGCATATGTATGACAATTCAATGTATAGGTAACAAGGATAGTCCTGTGTTATACTTGCCTTGATCAAAGCTCTCCAAGTGATACTGCTGACTTGGCTCAAAGTAATACTCCGAATCGTCCAAATACTGCTCACCTTCTATATTCGATCATCAATCAACACATACATGCATCCAATCAAACATACACGAAGCAAACAAGGAGATATAATTAGAACAGTACACCAACAATAGCAAAACAGTAATAAAAGTTTATAAAACTCTTCTACATGTTTCTATGATCACACAGACGCAAAGATCACCAAATTCGGAGTTAAAACGTGAAAGTTATGTATTTTCTAAGATTTCCTATAGATAAATAAATACTTAATTATAACCTCGAAAAATAAATTATCAAAACTGACTGTACAACTACACTAACATGTAGAGCTCGCAAATACGAACCTAACGCAACTTGAACGGATCAAATCGGAGTTAAAACGAAGATTTTATGACCAAAACAATTCTAGTGGTAAAACTGTAAATATCCGAAAACGTATTTTTGACTTAACCGGAAGAGAATACGCTTTCAAAACACGAAAACGCATTTTTAGAAATACGCTATGGACGGCGGGTTGATAACTAAAGAGTTGAGGGTCTCTTTAACAAATTTACCCGCGAAGGGGTAAGTTCTAATCTGGACCGTTGATCTCGATTTGGACGGCTCACGGTCATCTTCAACTCCACAGTAGAAGACCCGGCCACCTCCCTCAAGTCCGGCTAGTGGCCTCCATGGCCGGCCACCCGAGCTCGCCGGAAAACTCCGGATTCGCCGTTCCCGACCACCAAACATCCCCCAACCGACACCAACCGAACGAGAAGCTCAACGCGAATCCATCTATGCGGTACAAGCTAGTCACGGTGGATTGAACACGGCACGCTACGAGAGGAGGGCGGTGGCGCCATTGCCGACTCGTCGGTGCTCTTCAAAAGCACGATTCGAAGCCTCTCCACTCAAAAGAAAAGCATGAGAAGGTAGAGGGGAAGAGTGCGGACTCACCAACGCGAAGAACTCGACCCCAAATCCACCCGAGAGCTCCTCCTACGAGCAACCGCCGTGCTCCAACTACCTCAAACCCTAAACCTCGTTTTCTCACGGTGGAGTTCACGGTTTAGATGAAAAACGGAAATAGGAAGGTCAAGGCATCCTATTTATAACCTCGATTTGCCGTGTTCGGGTATGATTCTCCAGAAAACACGAAATCAACCGACGTCGTCCGCTTCGGTTTGGAGTCCGGTGCGTTCACGGGAGGTTGAAGACAGCTGACAACCGGCCCCCACCCGTCAGCGGGATGATGAAAGGAGAGGCGGGCACGGCTTTGCCTGGGCCGGCCCACGCGTGCGGGAAAAAGCCGCTCGGCCCAACAGACCAAACGAGTGGGAGCTCGGGCCAAAAAGCAAGCAGGCCAGACGGATCACCAGGCCGAAAAGGAGAGGGAGAAGGTTTTCTTTCTCTTTTTCTTTTCTAATTTCCAAACACATTTTCAAATCAAATTTTCCTAAACCAAATCAATTAAAACAAATATATCCGCACCACAAAATAAAATAAATGCAACAGCATGAATGCATCACCAAATAGTTTTAAAATTTTAATTCCCTCTCTCTAAATTATTTAAAATTTATTACTCCTAAAAATTTGGGTGTTACAAATTCTACCCCCCTTAAAAGAATCTCGTCCTCGAGATTGAACTGCTTACTCAAACAACTGCGGATATGACTTCCTCAATTCATCCTCTCTTTCCCAAGTTGCCTCTGCCTCTGAATATCGATTCCACTGCACTTTGCACATCTTAATAACCCGACTTCGAGTAACTCTCTCAGCAATCTCCAAAATCTTAATCGGAAACTCTTCATATGTAAGATCTTCCTTAACAGTCAATTCTTCTAAAGGTATCTGCTCCTCAGGCACACGCAAACACTTCTTAAGTTGTGAAACATGGAACACATCATGTACTCCAGATAAATTCTCAGGCAACTCTAATTGATAAGCAACTTCCCCACGTCTAGTAATAACTTTAAATGGTCCAACATACCTTGGTGCTAGTTTACCTTTCATGTTAAACCTCTTCACACTTTTCATAGGTGACACCTTCAAATAGACATAATCACCTACCTCAAAAACTAAATCTCTTCTTCTATTGTCAGCATAACTCTTCTGACGAGACTGCGCTACTCTCAAATTCTCACGAATCACTCGCACTTGATCTTGTGCGTTTCTAAGAACATCTGTACCAAACACCTGAGATTCACCTGTCTGATCCCAAAACAATGGAGTTCTACACTTACGTCCATACAAAGCTTCAAACGGTGCCATCTTAAGACTCTGTTGATAACTATTATTGTAAGAAAATTCTGCATAAGGCAAACTCTTATCCCAACTAGTTCCATATTGCAATGCACAAGCTCTCAACATATCCTCTAATACCTGGTTGGTCCTTTCAGTCTGTCCATCTGTCTGTGGATGATATGCTGTACTAAAATTCAATTTTGTTCCCAATGATTCATGCACAGCTTTCCAAAAATGCGACGTAAACTGCGATCCTCGATCAGATACAATCTTCTTTGGAACTCCATGCAAACATACTATCCTCTCCATATACAACTCTGCCAATTTTGGTCCACGGTAAGTAGTCTTAACTGGTATAAAATGAGCAACTTTGGTTAATCGATCTACTATCACCCAAATAGAGTCATAACCTTTCTGAGTACGAGGTAACCCCACTATAAAGTCCATACCAACTTCTTCCCACTTCCATTCAGGAATCTTCATTGGTTGCAACAATCCAGCAGGTCTCTGATGCTCTGCTTTCACCCTCTGACAAGTGTCACACAATGCCACATACTCAGCCACATCTTGCTTTAATCCAACCCACCAATATTTCTGTTTCAGATCCAAATACATCTTAGTACTACCAGGATGAATAGAATAAGCTGACTCATGAGCTTCGCGAAGAATTGCCTGTCTAACAGTTTGATCCTCAGGTACACACAACCTCTTTCCAAACCACAAAATTCCATTATCATCCATCCGAAAGCCTGGTGACT
Source organism: Saccharum hybrid cultivar R570 (assembly GCA_038087645.1). NCBI lineage: Eukaryota > Viridiplantae > Streptophyta > Magnoliopsida > Poales > Poaceae > Saccharum > Saccharum hybrid cultivar. The sequence goes on from JAQSUU010000760.1 coordinate 15,203,813, forward strand.
TACCAATCACTATATCTTCCGCTATCTTCTTTAGTTTCTCATCCTTCAACTGACCCTTATAGATTTCTTGCTCTAAGGTAGGTTCTATCACTAATTCCATTGTATTAGTAACAATTCCCAAATTCAAATATTCAAATTCAGCACATAACTCCCTAGTTATAGACAATGTCTGTATCTCATTGACATAACTTTTCCTACTAAGAGCATCAGCTACTACATTAGCCTTACCAGGATGATAGTGTATCTCAATATCATAATCCTTAATCAATTCTAACCATCTGCGTTGCCTCAAATTCAGATCTGACTGAGTGAAAATATACTTCAAACTCTTATGATCAGTGTATATATCACTCTTATGTCCAATCAAATAATGTCTCCAAATCTTTAAAGCATGAACTACAGCTGCTAACTCCAAATCATGTGTAGGATAATTCAACTCATGCTTTCTCAACTGCCTAGATGCATAAGCCACAACTCTGCCTTCTTGCATAAGAACACATCCCAAACCTTGACGAGAAGCATCACAATAAATAGAAAACTTCTTACTCAAATCTGGCAAAACCAAAACAGGCGCTGTAGTCAACCTCTTCTTCAATTCCTCAAAACTAGCTTGACATTTATCTGACCACACAAACTTGGCATTCTTCTCTAACAGAGATGTCATAGGTTTAGCAAGTTTAGAAAACCCTTCAATGAACCGTCTGTAATATCTAGCTAATCCCAAGAAACTACGAATCTCACTAGCATCAATAGGTGGCTTCCAATTTAATACATCCCTTACTTTACCTGGATCCACTGATATCCCTCCATTAGAAATAATATGACCAAGGAAAGAAACTTCCTTCAACCAAAACTCACATTTACTTCGCTTCGCATACAACTTATGCTCCCTAAGCTTCTGCAACACCAACCTCAAATGTTCAGCATGCTCTACTTCTGTCTTAGAAAATACCAGTATATCATCAATAAACATTACCACAAACTTATCCAAATATTCCATAAACACCTTATTCATCATGTACATAAAGTATGCAGGTGCATTGGTCAATCCAAATGACATAACAGTATACTCATACAATCCATACCTTGTAGTAAAAGCTGTCTTTGGAATATCAGAAGCACGAATCTTCAACTGATGATAACCAGAACGTAAATCAATCTTAGAGAACACACAAGCACCTCTCAACTGATCAAACAAGTCATCAATCCTGGGCAAAGGGTACTTATTCTTGATAGTTACCTCATTTAGTGATCTATAATCAACACACATCCTCTGACCGCCATCTTTCTTATCAACAAAAATAACTGGTGCTCCCCAAGGTGATGAACTAGGTCGAATAAAACCTTTATCTTGTAATTCTTTAATTTGTTTCTTAAGTTCTTCTAATTCATCTACTCCCATCCTATATGGTCGTTTGGCTATAGGTGCAGTTCCAGGTAATAATTCAATAAGAAATTCAATGTCTCGATCAGGTGGCATACCTGACAATTCATCAGGGAAGACATCTGGAAATTCCTCAATCACTGAATTCTCCTTAATAGTATCTTCAAGCTGATTCACCACAGCGGTTGGTTGCTTCTGCACTGCTACATCCACATTGATTTTATCTCCATTAGGTGCAGACACAACTACTACTTTCTACTGACACTGAATCTCTACCTGATTTTGCTTCATCCAGTCCATACCCAATATCACATCAATACCAGATGTCCTCAACACTATAGGAGTTATCTTAAACTCTACCCCCCTTAATACCATACTAATTGGAAGACAACGATTACTGGTTTGCATGGTACCTCCAGGTGAATTTACTAATAGGGGTTCTTTCATAGCTAGCATGGGTATACTATGCATTTTTACAAAAATGTTGGATATGAATGTATGAGATGCTCCAGAGTCAAAAAGAACAGTTGCGGGAGTGGAATGTACATTGAACGTACCAATCATAACTTCTGGTGCATCATGAGCTGTATCAGAAGACACGTGATTCACCCTTCCACTATCAGATTGCCTCTGGCTGCTCTTCTGGCTCTGAGGAGTCTGCTGGTTCTGCTTCTCAGGACAATGATAAGACATATGCCCCTCTTTACCACAGACAAAGCATCTAGTAGGCGTGCTGGGGGCACTATTCTTCATGGGGGTAACATTGGGAATTTCCAGTGCGAGGAGTCTGTTGCCCAGTCTGCTGATACTGTTGACGCTGTGGATATGATGAATGCTGTTGTGACTGATTACTTTGCCAATTCTGGGACCACCTCTGATTCGGATTGTGATTCCATTGACTAACCGGTCCCTGAAACTTCTGATGAAAACCATGCTGAGAATTAGTGCGCTGACGGTTGTTGCTTCCTGAGCCTTGTACCTTCATTTTCCTCTTCCTATCCATCTCTCTGCGCTCATTATCAAGCACAATAGCTTTATTTATCAGCTCTTGAAAACTAGCATAGTTGTTCCCCTTCAACTGCAAGCGAAGATCATAATAAATTCCCTTCAAGAAAAGACGATGTCTGTCTGCATCTTCCCTCACTTCATTAGGAGCATAGCGAGCCAACTGGGTAAATCTATCATGATATTCACTAACGCTCATCTGTCCCATCCTAAGGTTTCTGAATTCTTCCTGCTTCAGCTCAATTATACCTTCAGGAATATGACGAGCTCGAAAATCTCTAACAAACTCATTCCAAGTGATAGGAGGAGCATTATCAGGGCGTGCAGCTTGATACGACTCCCACCAAGTCTGAGCTGTCCCCTGTAACTGACCAGATGCATATAACACCTTCTCCATATCATTGCATTGGGCTATATTCAGCTGTTTCTCCACTGCCCTCACCCAATCATCTGCCTCTAAAGGATCAGCAGCACGAGAAAATACTGGAGGGCGTCCCTTCAAAAATTCCCCACGCTTATCCCTCACTTGCACAGGCGGTGGTCCTCCTGCAGGGGGATTGTTCTGCATGTGCTGCATAAACATCTGCATCATCTGGTTCTGAGTTTGCATGAGTTCCTCCATAGTAATGGGTAGGTTAGCACCTCCACGACCTCCGCCACGACCTCTGCCTGACATCTGTTTCCAAAAACACAGAAATTGAAATTCAGTACAATCCGAGATGATGTATTCAATAGATAAGCAAAATCTGATTTTTCTGGGCGAACTCCAATTTCAGCAACTCAGTAAAACTGTCATATCTCGAGCTACAGACGTCCAATTCAGATGATCTTTACATGGTTGAAAAGCTTACAAAATTATCTACAACTTTTGTTCACAACACTTTTTCTGATTCTGTCAATAAATTGGCCAAAAACTGAACTTAACCGAAACTGTTTCAGAATTCCAGACTGTGCAGTAACTCCAACTTGGAACAGGTATATCTCTTAACTTATAATAGATATTAAAGTGATTCTTGTGGGGTTGGAAAGATATAAAAGTCTAATTATTCCCAGTAAAATTTCTTAAATTTCTCATGAACGGATTTTAAGTTATTTCTAAAACATCCCAGACTGATCCAAAAATCAGCAAAGGACAGAACTAAGTTAACCTCATATTCAACTAATATATTTTGATCAAACTTAATATTCTTAACCATGGAACTTGTAGGCATGTCCACAGAACTCCAGCACACATTACAAAGATCCAAATCACACATTATCATAATAACAATTCATCAATCACACAATTGTTCACACCACAAACTGACTCTTAAAACAATCCAAACTTAAAATTAACTCGCAACTACTATCGTTTCTATTACATAGGGATTTTTCCTATTGCCTAATTAAGCTTCTCATAAATCTTGGGACGACCTAACTCCGCCCTTAATTGGTCAATCTCCTTATAAGCTTGCTCCTTAAGTTCTTTTTCTTTCAGCAACTCATCCTTCAAATCCACCTCATAGAGAGCCAATTCACGAGCTAATCCCACCGTAGCTTGTAAAGTCAAGGAAGAATCATCTGCAGGCGGCACGGTCCAAATACCCTTGTCATGTAAGAAACAAGGAAAATGCCGGAGTGCACCCTTTAACGTCTTGTCCGAGCGTAGACCATGGTAGTAAACAAATGCATTAAAAGCGACATCCTCCATGCTTATCTCCACAGTTGCCCGGCTCACTCTGGTAATGAACTTTGACTCCACCTTAGGCTCCTTAGTGGTAGGATCCCTTTTCTTAACCCATAACTCCGTTTCCCAATAGGAATCCATCCAGGGATGACTATACTCTGCACTACGATACTCCAACGTAGCTTCCCAGTCGTAGTAGTAGTTGTCCAATGTTCTTGTCAACATGTCATGGAAGAAAGCATCAGCTTTAGGAACCATGATATGAAACTTCGTAGTCCACCCCATAACTACATTCTCCATTGGTGTATCACCAACTCTTGATTCAGCATCAGATAGCTCTTGATCACCACCTTCATACGGCTCCTGAGGTTCGAAACGGGCAACGTACTGTGCAGCTGACAGACGGGGATGAGGAGGCATCTACAAGATTTAGACATAGATTAAATAGAATCAATGTATTTTCGCAATAGAATAAAGTAGAGGAAGCATAAAACTTTAGTAATTAACAAGGTGAAAAGAGGAAGCATGAATTAAGTGAAATATGAAGGCTATTAACGACCATTCTAACTAGGCTCGCGTCCTACAGTCAACACGGCTCTGATACCAATCTGTCACACCCATTTTTAAGGACAAAAATAGGATGCATAAAAGACTCATGTGCGCCCCAAGAAACAGTCGCACACATAAGTTGACAAATTACAAAGTACGATCACAGTGCTTATTACATAACGAATAAGTATTTAAGACATAGTCTTGAACGATAGGTAATAATAACTAATAGTAGTTCTTCAGCGGAAACTCCACTACACCTTTGTCCTTTTTCCGAGTAGCATCTTACTACACACTGGAGTGTTGGGGAAATAGCAAGAGTGAGTCCATGTCGAACTCAACAAATATAACACAGGGTTCATGAGGCTCAAAAAGGCTAGACACTGTTTAACTGCATTTAGCTTTTAATCATATATTAGCAATTGAGTAGCATCAAGATAAACCACTTCCCATTAAAGAACCAATGATCAATTGTAATAATGATAACGAATAGCATTAACATGAGCATAATAATAATCAACAATAATTAAACATGATATAGCAATGGTGATCATCTATTCTGTAGATGTTCCAAGGCCGCCCGTATCCGTGGGCACGGCTAGTATACCAGTTTTTAACTCTGCGCAGAGGTGTACACTTTCACTGTAAGTCATGATTTCCAAATGAGTGGGGAGATCAAGCCCAAACACCCGAGAACCATATAAAGCCACTCAAAAGTTCGTCTAACAAGTTAGGGCCATTAGATTCACTCGGCAGGCAGATGTAGAACCCCCCTTCCCTGTGGCACAACAACCGCAGCCTATACACACTAGGCCAGGGGCTCGCACTACACCCAAAGTGGCAAGCCATTCTTACGCCATTTAAGGTAACCACTAACAAGCTAGAAAAGGTCTCTTGAACAACTAAAGCCAGAGCCATATAGCCCTCACAGCTGTACTGTATATCCCGGATAATCATGTACAGATAAGTCCTTATGGAGAGAAACCAGAGCATCAAAATAATACACATGCTCTAGCCCCTTTTAACAGTAATAGAATCATCTTAAAGGTTGATTGCTTAATCCATTAATCAAATTACAAGATCATTGTTCTTAGTTTAAGCACTAGCAGTAGCTACCCATATGCATTCCCAAGGTTGACAAGGAATCAAGATAACAATCACTAAGTTATAATCTCTAAGGTTGTCAAGGTAAGCACATGCATATGTATGACAATTCAATGTATAGGTAACAAGGATAGTCCTGTGTTATACTTGCCTTGATCAAAGCTCTCCAAGTGATACTGCTGACTTGGCTCAAAGTAATACTCCGAATCGTCCAAATACTGCTCACCTTCTATATTCGATCATCAATCCACACATACATGCATCCAATCAAACATACACGAAGCAAACAAAGAGATATAATTAGAACAGTACACCAACAATAGCAAAGCAGTAATAAAAGTTTATAAAACTCTTCTACACGTTTCTATGATCACACAGACGCAAAGATCACCAAATTCGGAGTTAAAACGTGAAAGTTATGTATTTTCTAAGATTTTCTATAGATAAATAAATACTTAATTATAACCTCGAAAAATAAATTATCAAAACTGACTGTGCAACTACACTAACATGTAGAGCTCGCAAATATGAACCTAACGCAACTTGAACGGATCAAATCGGAGTTAAAACGAAGATTTTATGACCAAAACAATTCTAGTGGTAAAACTGTAAATATCTGAAAACGTATTTTTGACTTAACCGGAAGAGAATACGCTTTCAAAACACGAAAACGCATTTTCAGAAATACGCTATGGACGGCGGGTTGATAACTAAAGAGTTGAGGGTCTCTTTAACAAATTTACCCGCGAAGGGGTAAGTTCTAATCTGGACCGTTGATCTCGATTTGGACGGCTCACGGTCATCTTCAACTCCACAGTAGAAGACCCGGCCACCTCCCTCAAGTCCGGCCGGTGGCCTCCATGGCCGGCCACCCGAGCTCGCCGGAAAACTCCGGATTCGCCGTTCCCGACCACCAAACATCCCCCAACCGACACCAACCGAACGAGAAGCTCAACGCGAATCCATCTATGCGGTACAAGCTAGTCACGGTGGATTGAACACGGCACGCTACGAGAGGAGGGCGGTGGCGCCATTGCCGACTCGTCGGTGCTCTTCAAAAGCACGATTCGAAGCCTCTCCACTCAAAAGAAAAGCATGAGAAGGTAGAGGGGAAGAGTGCGGACTCACCAACGCGAAGAACTCAACCCCAAATCCACCCGAGAGCTCCTCCTACGAGCAACCGCCGTGCTCCAACTACCTCAAACCCTAACCTCGTTTTCTCACGGTGGAGTTCACGGTTTAGATGAAAAACGGAAATAGGAAGGTCAAGGCGTCCTATTTATAACCTCGATTTGCCGTGTTCGGGTATGATTCTCCAGAAAACACGAAATCAACCGACGTCGTCCGCTTCGGTTTGGAGTCCGGTGCGTTCACGGGAGGTTGAAGACAGCTGACAACCGGCCCCCACCCGTCAGCGGGATGATGAAAGGAGAGGCGGGCGCGGCTTTGCCTGGGCCGGCCCACGCGTGCGGGAAAAAGCCGCTCGGCCCAACAGACCAAACGAGTGGGAGCTCGGGCCAAAAAGCAAGCAGGCCAGATGGATCACCAGGCCGAAAAGGAGAGGGAGAAGGTTTTCTTTCTCTTTTTCTTTTCTAATTTCCAAACACATTTTCAAATCAAATTTTCCTAAACCAAATCAATTAAAACAAATATATCCACACCACAAAATAAAATAAATGCAACAGCATGAATGCATCACCAAATAGTTTTAAAATTTTAATTCCCTCTCTCTAAATTATTTAAAATTTATTACTCCTAAAAATTTGGGTGTTACAGCGGGAAGGAGAGAGGAACCCAAACCCCTCTCTACCGCTTAAACTCACCGCCTTCGCAACTGTGCTAACACCACCAAGTGTACACCTCCATGTGCATGTGTGTTAGCATTTCACAATCATTTTCCAAGGCGTTATGTTAGCTCTTTACTAGATCCTAATGCATATGCTCAAGACGTTGATCTAGTGGCACTTGATTTCCGAGCTAACCATGATTGCCCCTCTTGATAGTCGGCTATGTATCCTAAATCCGGTCAATCACTTCTCTACTCAACTTAGACCGGCAAAAGGAAAACCCTATGGTTTATACCTTTGCCTTGCGCTCTTAGTTCCTTCTCTTCTACTTGATCATCATGTACACCATATTATGTGCATCTCCACCACTTGTGATCTTGTGGCCATCACTCCATGCCACATGCTCCTTCATCACGTGTGTTGCTTGTGCCTAACTCAAAACACTTAACACATGACATTAGCAACTTGGTGTCATTAATTACCAAAACCAAACTTGGGCTTTCAATCTCCCCCTTTTTGGTAATTGATGACAACCATCACAAAGATATAAAATGAAATCAATTTTCAATTTCGATAGTATTAGCTCCCCCTACATATGTGCTTCTATGAGTTTGGTTCAATTGTGCACATATGTATGGATTTGAATTTTGGGAGAGTTACTACTATCAAATTGATGCTAAGGTATATAGAATGGACCTTTGAAGCGTGATACCAATCGGAGTTGCCTTTATATACCATCCTTAGCATCGAAGTAGCTAGACACCACTTGTAATACATCACTTGTAAAGATCATAAACACTAAAGTACTTTGTGAGATCAACATTAAAAGCAAAGGTGTCTAGATACCACATGTAAAGCTACTCTTAACAAAACATCATTCAAGTTCTATATCTAGCATACACCATTCAATCATGAATATCGAAATTAAACTTTGCAATGCAACATTTCATCATGTTAATGCACATACAAATGCAACAAATAATCCATGAGCTTGCTCCCCCTACTTATGTGCTCAAATTTAATTTCTCTCCTCCTCACTATATCTTTCTCCCTCTTTGTGACTTTTCTATCTTTGTGCTTTCTCTCTCCCTTTTTATATCTTTCTTGCTCTTTGCAATATCTTTGTGACTTTTCTCTCCCCCTTTGTCAATAATCACCAAAAAGGTGCCAATTTTAGTGAGAGATAAGTCAATCAATTATGAGGGAGTCAAATTATGGTTCAATCTAGATCACTTGCCTAGAATATGTAATTCGGTTTGATCCAAGGACAAGCTTTTTCACACCTCATAAAGTATAAGGGTTATCTTGACCATGTTGAATTACACATCATGAGCTTATTTTCTAGATTCAACACTAGGTTTGCAAGCCCACAAACATGTCATATGCTACCACTAGATCAATCAAACATAGAAGCAATAGTGGTACCATATATACATCAAAATCATTTAATTTTCATGAATGAGCCTATTTGTCATGCAAATATGTCTATATGTTCTAAACATGTCCTTAGCAAAGTATGAATGATATGCCAAACAACTTTACCTTGCTATGTTGGAGGAGAGGCATGTCATATAAGAATGTGGGGGTGCACTCATTTCAAGTTGGAGAAGTCAAGTATGTTCAATTCATTCTTCAACTTGTAAAATCTCTTTTCATCAAGTGGCTTTGTAAAAATGTCGGCTAGTTGATCTTCGGTGCCAATGCTCTCAATGCTAATATCACCCTTTTGTTGATGGTCTCTTATGAAGTGATGCCTTATGTCAATGTGCTTGGTTCTTGAATGTTGTACCGGATTTTGAGTCATCTTGATAGCACTTTCATTATCACACAACAATGGCACATTCTTGAAGTTTATTCCAAAGTCATTCAAGGTGGCTTTCATCCAAAGCAATTGTGCACAACAGCTACCGGCACTAATGTATTTGGCCTCGGCGGTAGATAGTGCAACACTATTTTGTTTCTTTGATGACCATGAAACAAGAGACCTTCCAAGCAATTGACAAGTGCCACTTGTGCTCATTCTATCAATCTTGCATCCTCCATAGTCGGAGTCCGAATATCCAATCAACTCAAAATTAGACCCCTTTGGAAACCATAATCCAACATCATGAGTGCCCTTGAGATATCTCAATATTCTCTTGGTTGCTTTCAAGTGACTTTCTCTAGGTGAAGCTTGATATCTTGCACACTTGCACACACTAAACATCACATCCGGCCTAGAGGCGGTGACATAGAGGAAACTTCCAATCATAGACCGGTATTGCTTTTGATCTACCATGTTTCCACTATCATCAATACCCAATTGATCATTTGTGCCCATTGGTGTACTCATTGGCTTAGCATCTTGCAATCCAAACTTCTTGATCATGTCCTTGATGTACTTGCCTTGACTTACAAAAGTGCCATTCTTCATTTGCTTGATTTGAAGTCCAAGGAAGTAACTAAGCTCTCCAATCATAGACATCTCAAACTCATTAGCCATCATATTTCCAAACTCTTCACAAAAATCTTGATTTGTTGATCCAAAAATGATATCATCCACATAGATTTGCAACACAAACAAGTCATTTCCAAGCTTCTTGGTGAAGAGAGTGGTGTCAACCTTTCCCATCTTGAACCCTTTAGAGAGAAGAAAATCCCTCAATCTCTCATACCATGCTCTAGGTGCTTGCTTTAAACCATACAATGCCTTCTTTAGCTTGTAAACATGGTCGGGCTTCTTGTCATCTTCAAAACCGGGAGGTTGCTCAACATAAACTTCTTCATTGATGTAGCCATTGAGAAATGCACTCTTGACATCCATTTGATAGAGCTTGATGTTGTGTGCACAAGCATATGCTAATAAGATTCTAATTGCTTCCAATCTTGCAACCGGTGCATATGTCTCTCCAAAGTCAAGACCCTCAACTTGAGTGTATCCTTGTGCTACTAATCTTGCTTTGTTCCTCACAACTATGCCATCTTGATCTTGCTTGTTTCTAAAGACCCATTTAGTACCAATCACATTGTAGTTCTTTGGCCTCTCAACAAGTTTCCAAACTTGATTTCTAGCAAAGTTGTTTAGTTCTTCATGCATGGCATTTACCCACTCGGAATCTTTCAATGCATCTTCTATCTTCTTTGGTTCTTCTAATGAGACAAATGAGTAATGCTCACAAAATGATGCTAATCTTGATCTAGTTTGAACACCACTTTGAATTCCACCAATAATTTGGTCCAATGGATGATCTCTTGCAATACTAGTAGGTTGGAGTATTGGGAGTTGATTGCTTCCACTTGTTTGACCTTGAACTTGAGCTTCATCATGAGAACCACTAGAGCTTGCTTGATTTGTATCAATTTGCACACTTTGGTTGATCACATGAATATCATCATCATCAACTTGCATCGGCCTTATATCACCAATGTCCATGTTCTTCATTGCATTTAACAATTGATCCCCTCTCACATCATCAAGGTTTTGAGCTTCATTTTGAGACCCTTGGGTTTCATCAAACTCAACATCATGAACTTCTTCCAAGGTGCCATTTGTGAGATTCCAAACTCTATATGATTTGCTTGTGGTAGAATAACCAAGTAAGAACCCTTCATCACATTTCTTTTCAAACTTGCTCAACCTAGTGCCTTTCTTGAGAATATAGCATTTGCAACCAAACACTCTAAAGTATGCAATGTTGGGCTTTCTTCCATTCAATAGTTCATATGGTGTCTTTCCAAGCTTCCTATGGCAATAGAGACGGTTACTACAATAGCAAGCCGTGTTGATAGCTTCACTCCAAAATGAATGACTAACATTGTATTCACTAAGCATTGATCTAGCCATATCAATCAAGGTTCTATTTTTCCTTTCAACTACACCATTTGATTGAGGAGTGTATGTTGGTGAGAATTGATGCCCAATACCAAGATCATCACACAAATCTTCAATTCTTGTGTTCTTGAACTCACTACCATTGTCACTTCTAATCTTCTTGATGGTGATTTCAAACTCATTTTGCACTCTCTTGACAAAAGACTTGAATAGATCATAAACATCACTCTTGTCATAAAGAAAGAGCACCCAAGTGTATCTAGTGTAGTCATCCACAATCACAAAACCATACTTGTTGCCACCAATGCTAGTGTATGTTGTTGGCCCAAACAAGTCCATGTGCAATAACTCAAATGCCTTTGATGTGCTCATCTCACTCTTACTAGGATGTATATTTCCAACTTGTTTGCCGGCTTGACAAGCACTACATAGTTTATCCTTCTCAAAGGTGACATCCTTCAATCCTCTAACTAAGTCATGCCTCAAAAGTTTGTTCAATTGTTTCATTCCAACATGACCAAGCCTTCTATGCCATAACCAACCCATACTAGATTTACTAAGCAAGCATGATGTCAATTGTGTCTCACTATCATTGAAGTCAACCAAGTATAAGCTACCATGTCTAAATCCTTTGAATATCAAGTTTGATCCATCAACACTTATGACTTCAACATCATCACTACCAAAAATGCACTTGAAGCCAAGATCACAAAGTTGTGCCACCGATAAAAGATTGAAATCTAAGCTCTCAACTAGCAACACATTAGATATGCCCAAGTCATTTGAGATAGCAATTTTACCAAGACCCTTGACCTTGCCTTTCTTGTTGTTGCCAAAAGTGATAGCATCAAAACCACCATTTTGACTTGTATCAATTGAATTGAACATACAAGAGTCTCCGGTCATATGTTGAGTGCACCCACTATCAAGCACCCAATGCCTTCCTCCGGCTTTGTAATTGACCTACAAGACAAGATCAATTCTTTTTAGGTACCCAAACTTGTTTGGGTCCTCCAAGGTTAGAGACTAAGCTCTTTGGTACCCAAATGGCTTTCTTCTTTGAGCCCATCCATGGTGTACCAATAAACTTAGCATGAACACCATTTGTACCCTTGGTAAGCATATAGAAAGAATTAAACTTGATTGAGGATACATTTGCATTGGATTTCTTGTTCATGCAATATTGCTCTATGTGACCAACTTGCTTGCAACTTTTGCAATAGCTACCATTGTTCTTCACAAAACGAGTCTTGTGAGGAGCAAAAGCGTCCTTGCCTTTCTTGGAGTTATAGCCCAATCCCTCTTTGTAGAGAGAAGCTCTTTGGCTACCCAAGCACATAAGCAAGCGGTCCTCACCACCATAAGCCTTAGCTAATGTGTGATTGAGCTCTTTTACCTCCTTCTTGAGATTTTCATTCTCAACTATAAGTGTGGAGTCACAAGTGAAACCATCACTACTAGATGAGGATGATGTAGATGAGCTACATGAAGGGTTAGTAGGAGCAACAATAATAAGCTTATGAAAAGTTTCATCAATTATATTACATGATATGCCTATGTTACAAGTTTTAGCTTTCTCAACATTAGTTGGCATGTTTTCACATTTTTCAACTAGAGAGGAATGAGCTTCTTCAAGCTTAGTGTGAGACTTTTGAAGCTTCTTATGGTCTACCTTTAGACTCTCATAAGATGCCCTAAGCTCATTAAGTTCTTGCATAAGGTTTTTCTTTTCCTTAAGCAAGCCCTTGCACTTCTTTCTAGATTCTTTAAAATGTTGAGTGCAATCTTCTAGCATAGTGATTAGTTCATCTTTAGTGAATTCTTCTTCATCACTATCACTATCACTAGCATTATCATGATCACTCTCATCGTCGGATGATACCTTAGCGGCCTTAGCCATGAAGCACGATGGAGTGTCGAAGAGGGAGACCTTCTCTTGGATGGCAATGCTAGCATGTCCCTTCTTCTTGCTCTTGTAGTCATCCTCATCATCACTTGAGGAATCATCACTATCCCATGTAGCAACATGAGAATCATTCTTCTTCTTATAAGAGCTTTTTTTCTTTTCTTGCTTCTTCTTCTCTTTCTTGATAGCATCTTCATCATCACTATCATAAGGACACTTTGCAATGAGATGGTCCTTGCTATGGCATCTAAAGCATCTCATGGTATGCTCACTCTTCTTGGATGAGTTCTTCCTCCTTCTTGCACGATAGCCTTTCTTCTTCATGAATTTGCTAAATTGCTTGACAAAGAGAGCCATCTTCTCATCAATGTCATCACTATCACAAGAGCTTGAGTCTTCATCACTTGATGATTCAATCTTGGATTTGCTCTTGGATGTGGTGGCTTTGAATGCCACACTCTTCTTCTTTTCGTCATCTTTCTTCTCATTTTCCTTCTTCTTCTTGACCAACTCATCCTTCTCATCATCTCCTCTATATGAATCATCGGTCATCACTTCTTGAAATATTTGTTGAGGAGTTGAATCCTTCAATGTAGTCCTCACTAGCACGGTGATCAATGTATCAAATCTCTTGGGTAGACTTCTCAAGAACTTCATAGAGAATTGATTGTCCTTGACCTCCTCACCAAGTGCCTTGAGCTCATTGACAATGACTTGCAACCTATGAAACATCTCCGGTACACTCTCATCATCTTGCATCTTGAAGCTTGAAAATTTTTCTTGCAAGATATATGCTTTAGCGGTCTTTGTACCTTCGGTGCCCTCAAATGTTTCTTCTAGCTTGGCCCAAGCATCATGAGCAATCTCTATGTTCTTTACTTGCTCAAATGTCTTGTCATCTAGTGCCCCATGAAGAGCACTAATGGCAATATCATTGCATTGGAGCTTCTTCTCCTCTACCGGTGTAGGTGCTTCCGGATTAGCAACCTTAAATTTTGTTTCGGTGACCTTCCACACTTCTCTATTGATTGACTTTAGGTGTGCGGTCATCTTAACCTTCCAATATGCATAATTTGTGCCATCAAAGTGAGGTGCCTTCTTGGTGTTGTTGATGTGCAAGCTTAATTGAGCCATTTCTTTTTCACCGTAGGTTGTTAAGCCTCAAATAAACGGTGCCTCGGCTCTGATACCACTTGTAAGGTCCAAAAAGGCTAGAGGGGGGGTGAATAGCCTAATTAAAAATTTCTACAAGAATTACTTAACCACACGTTAGTACGAAAGGTGGCGAAGCAAATGCACTAGCTCTAACTAAAAAAGCAAGCCACCTACACAAGTTTATAATAAAGCTATTCACTAAACACAACAACAACTACAAGTTAGAAACAAGAAGTAATACGAGAGAAGAGCTTTGATTGATTATACCGCCGTGTAGAGATGAGATGTACCAATCAATCAATCACACAAGAGAAATCCTCGGGAAGAGAATGACACAAGAATTTATCCCGAGGTTCACTTGCTTCCCGGCAAGCTACTCCCTGTTGTGGCGATACACCCACTTGTCGGTTCGCGAGCTAATCGACTATCAAGAGTCGAGCCCTCGGCGGGCGCCGCACAACCGCACACAAGATAGGGATCCTCCAAGCCACGAGCTCCACTAGAGTATCCAATTCACGAACTCCCGTGGGGAAGGATCAAGAACCCCTTACAACACTTGGTGAAGGCTCCAACAATCTCCAATTGCAAGCTCAATCACCTCCGCTGCTCTAAGCCGTCTACCGTGTCGGGAAACACGGAAGAGTAACAAGAAATCCGCAGCAACTCGAAGATCAAGTGCCTCTAGAATGCAACTCTCAAGCAATGCACTTGAATCTCACTCAATCTCACTCAAGATATGCAACTAATCAAAGAGATGAGTGGAGGGGTTGTTCTCTAGCTCAAAGTATGTCTCTATATCTCAAAATGTGCAAGAGTTACCCTCAAACCCCGGCCAACCTCTATTTATAACGAAGGGGTACGCAGCTAGCCGTTACAGACGACGCAGCGAAAAACGCGCTGACCGGACGCTCCGGTCAGGGTGACCGGATGCGTCCGGTCACTACACGACAAACGTGAACAGTGCGCATCAGAACTAGCCGTTGCCCTGACCGGACGCGCTCAACCGAGTGACCGGACGTGACAGTGCCAGCGTCCGGTCGCATTCCAGTAAGCTTCAGCTGCGACCGGACACGTCCGATCGCACGTGACCGGACGCGCCGCGCGTCCGATCATCACTCCGCTTCGCTCTATGTTTCTAGACGCGTGACCGGACGCTCCGGTCCCGTGAAGGACCGGACGCGCCGGTCGCGCGCTTCTCTCTTACGCCCAGTTGAACTAACCGGACGCGCTGGTCAGGCCAGACCCGCGTCCGGTCACAAACCCTAGCGCTTGCGCCGCGTTGAACTGACCGGACGCGTCCGGTGAAACCGTGACCGCGTCCGGTGCAGCGTCCGGTGCAGCAACCGATCAACACAGTGACCTCCTTTCGCCTCCGTTTCTTTTCCGACTTCCGGCGCAGTAGAAAATAGGCGTTTCACTTCTCCAAAAAGCACCGAATCCCGCCTCGCAAGCTCGGCGGGAAGGAGAGAGGAATCCAAACCCCTCTCTACCGCTTAAACTCCACCGCCTTCGCAACTGTGCTAACACCACCAAGTGTACACCTCCATGTGCATGTGTGTTAGCATTTCACAATCATTTTCCAAGGCGTTATGTTAGCTCTTTACTAGATCCTAATGCATATGCTCAAGACGTTGATCTAGTGGCACTTGATTTCCGAGCTAACCGTGATTGCCCCTCTTGATAGTCGGCTATGTATCCTAAATCCGGTCAATCACTTCTCTACTCAACTTAGACCGGCAAAAGGAAAACCCTATGGTTTATACCTTTGCCTTGCGCTCTTAGTTCCTTCTCTTCTACTTGATCATCATGTACACCATATTATGTGCATCTCCACCACTTGTGATCTTGTGGCCATCACTCCATGCCACATGCTCCTTCATCACGTGTGTTGCTTGTGCCTAACTCAAAACACTTAACACATGGCATTAGCAACTTGGTGTCATTAATTACCAAAACCAAACTTGGGCTTTCATCCGGATTGTAGGAGACGTCGGACGTCACCTTGCCCTTGTGGGCCATAGCATATGCCATGAAACTGATGCACTCCTGGCCTCCATGTAACGCCGACTACGAGAAAGACAGCAAGATGATTAGAACTCAGGTAGAATTAAGCGTTAGAATAGAGAAGTCGATTCATGTACCCATGCTTGTCCATATAAGGCGAGGCTGTGGCTGCCTTGATGGTGCCATACACCTGGCATCAGCAATCGCCGCTCCCGAACAGCGTTGTGCGCTTCGGCCCACTCAGGGCCTAACCACTTGTCCACCATCAAGGCAGAGTTCAGAGTTATTAAGGCGGTGCTAAATGCGTCATATGAGTTTTAACAGATTAAACCTAAAATGAGAAAGTTTAAAAATGGGATAATCTGGGAGAGCATGGTACAAAGAGACCTAACTCTGCAAGGAGGATGAATAATATAAACAATGATCTTGTTACATAGAACCTTGTAGAATTAATTGTCTTTTGGCAATAAAGATAAAGAAATGCTAGTAGCTAAGGCCCTAGAAAGTCTCAAAGAATAAGAAAATCAGATATTTCTGATGACTATAAAGTCTATATTAGTGAAATTCTAATAGAGGGTAATCCCTCCTAATTTGAAGAAGCCATGAGAGACGTTACTTGTCCAAGTGGCAAGAAGCAAAGAAAGATTAAATGAAATCGATAATACCAATAATATTTTGGGATCTAGAATAAATTCCTAAGGAGCCAAAATAGTAGGTTGTGATGGGTCTACAAGACAAAATGTGACTTTAAAGAGAATATCTAAAGATGTGGAGCGCGACTTGAATCAAAAGATTTTACGCGAAGCGAATGAATAGATTACAATGAGTGCTAGTGGCACATCATGATCTGAGTTACATCAGATGAAAGTAAAGACGGGATTTCCCAACAGGATTTGTATGAAAATGATTACATGGCACAACTCAGAGGTTTTGTCGTGAAAAGAAAAGAACGTATGGGATGTCATCTATAGAAATCTCTTATGGACTAGAGCAAATCTCTAGACAGTGGCATTTAAAGTGAAGAGTCAATTTGAAATTTTGGGTTAAAGAGAATGAGAGGACAATTGCGTTTGTATAAAGTTATAGAATAGAAAATTTATTTTCTAATCCTGTATATGTAGATGACATCTTACAGTGATGTCAATCTACTGCATGAGAAGAAGAAGTTCTTGTCCTCAAGGTTCAATAAGAAGGTTCTAGGTGAAATGTCTCTCGTTATAAGAATTAAAATTTACCGAGATAGAAGAAAAGGGGTATTAGGACTATCGCATAGGCATGCTAAGAAAAGTTTCTAAATAAATAAAGAACCAATGCGGGTAAACTTACGCCTGTTCTCATGGTCAAGGGTAATAGTTCTGAAAACTTTAGTGTTCCAAGAAGCAATGTGAGATTGTTATAGATGGACGGCAACTGTTGGAAGCTTAACGAGTACATAGATAAGATCTTACCCTGACATAGTTCACGTATCCGGGTTGTTTTGGCAAAAGTCCAGTCCAGATATAGATTACTGGAGTGGAGTTAAGATTGTCGGCCTCATGCTAAGAAAGAAAGAATAAGTACTCTCAAGTAATTGTGGATACAATGTTAAATTTTAGCGAGGTGTTTAGTGAAACCCACATAGTAGCTAACACTCGCAGTTGGAGTTTTATTGTGGAAAAGCTTCAAAGAAACAGTTATAGTATCATCAGTGATGCAAAGTTATAGTATAGCATGATACGAGGCTGCGGGATAGGCATAATGGTTGAGGAACTTGTACTCGGAATTGATAATGGTTGTCAACAGCAATAACCATTTAAGTAGTTTGCTCCAAAGACAACAGGTCAAGTGTGCTACCCAACACATTGACATTAAAGTTATACGTTATAAAAGAGAAAGTCCGGAATCATACTAAAAGTATTGAACGTAAAAGTAACAAGCAAGTGCTTGCGGATCCGCTTACCAAGGCTTACCACCCAGTGTGTTCAGAGAACACACAGTCGACATGGGTTTATGGTATAGCCTATGATTTTCGGACAATAAAGGGCCCAAAGTAAAAGAGTCTTTCATATCAGAGATGTGTATTGTAACTATTAAATCTATCGGCGATTGACTGTGACGATGAGGCATGCTCTATACACTAATTTGTGATGGAACAAATAAAAGTGAAAGCAATTAAAGTGAAAGTTTAAAGTTAAAGTATAAAATAAGATCAAGGGAGAGAATGTTAGAATTGATCTCCTCCGAGTCAAGCCCAACGGCCGCCTCAGGCCCTGATCTACGCCCTGATCGGGGTCGTCCAACCCAACAGGTTGGTGGGCCCCGTCGCCCTGATCGGGGGCGTCCAACCCAACAGGTTGGTGGGCCCCGTCGCACAGTGGCATATAAGAGGGAGTGGGGGCCACGGGCTCACGACACGAGGTTCACTGGAGCCGTCTGTCTCCTCACCGACCCTATCCCTAACTCGATCTAGAGAGGGAGGCGCTGCTAGCGATGGGAAGCGCCACCGGTGCCGCCACTGCCTCCTCGTCACCAACGTCATACGAGTTCCTCCAACCAGGATGGTCGGTAACATCGTCTCTCTCCATCTCTATCTCTCTTTCCCTCTTAATCGTGCACCATGATGTTCTGCTTGTTTCATCCCAATGCAAAGAAGTTGTACCCTCTAGATCTAGTGCCAGTGATCCGTTTTCCTATCACGTACGTACCTTTTGTGCCGTTGAATCGCCTCCTCCAGCCGGGACTTGAACCGTGCGGTCTCGTCGGCGACCCAATGGCTCCGGGCCTGGCCCTCCCGGACCTTAAGCTGCTTAGCAAGTCTGCCGAGCAGGTTCACCTTCTGGGCGGCGGCGGCGTGGACTCGGTGCCCGTGGATGAGCTCGTCGAGGAAGTCGTCGATGTCGTAAGACAGCTCGCGCACCTCCTTCACCCAGTACCTGGCCGTCGACGTGAGGCCCTCCACCTCCGACGGCTCCATCAGGTACACGTCCACCAGTTCTTGGAGGCGGTCCTTGAGGAGGCGAATCTTGTTCTTCTCACCTCTGGCTAGGAGTAGCCCGTCGTTGCTTGAAGGTGCATAGTTAGCTTGGAAACTTGGACATCCCCGTTGTTGGTTGTGGCTACTAATTATGTTGCTAATGGTCCTGTGATATGTAAAGAACGAAGTGATACGACGCTAGAGGTGAGGTAAAACTGAAACGACCTCCCTAGGCCAAAAAAGAATAAAAATCTAAGAGTCTGCACAGTACAGTCTGAATTATATTCGGTGTAGAGTTAAGGCCAAGAAGTTATATGGTTTTCAAAAGGAAAACACGGGCAGTAGCTTCTTCTGTCCGGATGAGACGAAATGTTCCGATCAGCCCGGGTAAAACAAGAGCTTCCAAAATAAATACACAGTTCACTTCCCGAGAAGTTAGATTTTTAAAGCTAAATATATACAAAAAAATATATTAATATTTATGATGCATAATTAATAAGTATCATTAGATTGAGCGTGGAATATAATTTAATAATAAACTTATTTAGAGATACAAATATTGATACTATTTTTTATAGTTTTGCTCAGACTTGAAAAAATTTGACTCCTCAAGAGCGAAATGTAAATTTATTTTGGGAGATCACAACACCAGATCTCTACATCACTGCCGGTTTAAAAACCCTCATCACTGCCGGATTTTGAACCGGCAGTGGCAAACCGGCAGTGATGTGGGGTTGACATCACTGCCGGTTCTTATGAACCGACGGAGATGTTGAACCGGCGGTGATGTGATTTTCAGGAAATACGCCCAAAATACAATGAAAAATAGGAAAAAATTATCTAATACCGGGAGAGGCCCCACCGGACACCCACATGGTCACGCGTCGCAAGTCACAAGTCACAAGTCACGCGATTTTCGCACGAAAAAGGCATGCTTAACGACCGCCGGCGCTCGAACCCCTGACCTCCTGCTCCGCGCGTTCATCCCCTAACCAATCCACCTGCACACATGTTTGTGTCTAGTTGGGATAGTCGCACTAGCCATTTTATGTTTATCTAATTTTGAAATGAGTATTTGGGACCCTAAATGAATTCAAATGAAAAAGTTGTCAACTACGAAGTTTTATAATTTTTCGAGATCTACAACTTTTATTTTGGCAGTTTCTCCATCCGAGGTCGTTTACAAAATTTGAATTTTGAATTTGAGAAATTCAAACGTAGTTTTTCATGACACGATGATTTCAAATCAAAACATTGTGAACTACAAAGTTTTATAACTTTTTGAGATCTACAACTTTCATTTTGGTAGTTTCTCCATCCGAGGTTGTTTAAAAAATTCAAATTTTCAAATTTTTTAAAATTCAAACATAGTTTTTCTTGACCAGATGATTTCAAATCAAAAAGATATCAACTAAAAAAGTTTTATAACTTTTTGAGATCTACAACTTTTATTTTGGCTATTTCTCCATCCGACGTAGTGTTAGTAACATTGTTCACAAATATTACATATCTCTCTTATAGTTTATGAAATTATAAGAGGGATATGTAACATTTGTGAACAATGTTACTATCACTTTATCAGATGAAGAAATGACCAAAATAAAAGTTGTAGATCTTGATAAGTTCTACAACTTTTATGTTTATGACTTTTTTAGCTGAAATAATTTAGTGTTCCAAAATGACGTTTAAAGTTGCCATTTTTTGAAATTCAAAATTCAAATAGATAAAAAACAGTCACTTGAAAAGATGGATAAAATAATAGCTGAAATAACATAACAAATTGATAGAGCGTGATTTTATAATTTTTTAGAAAAAATCATCAAATTTGAAGTTAGTATGTGGGAGAAAGACTAAGTTTTAAGCAGAGATTAAAAAGAAAAATCAGAGTTCTTCAACAACTTCAAAATATAATTTCAAATAATATTTTGAAGTAGTAAATTATTTCAAATGAAAAACTTGTGAACTACAAAGTTCATAACTTTTCAAGATCTACAACTTTTGTTTTGATCGTTTCTCCATCCGAGGTCATTTGAAAAATTAAAATTTTAAATTTTAAATATTTAGACATCCAAACGATCTGAAATTAAAAAAGTTTGAACTACAAAGTTGTAGATCTCGTCGAGTATACAAATTTGATATAAAGTTCATCTTCATCGAATATCATATGAGAAACTTTTGAAGTTTTCTTACATATCACTATCAGTTCAAGCCACGAACCAACAATGATAATATCAGTGTCGGTTCTTGACTAAAACTGGCAGTGACGGCCCCATATCACTGTCAGTTCATAGCTTAAACCAGCAGTGATATGAACCGATAGTGAAGACCCGATTTTCACTGTCGGTTGATCCTATCACTGCCGGTTTAAGCTAAAAACCGACAATGATGTGCTGGAAAACACTATCACTGTCGATTTTTTTAAAATCTAGTAGTGATGAAGCCGACTGTGAAGACTAAATCTGTAGTAGTGCATGATCTCTCTCGTTCAGACTAGACTCTTTTTGCAGAGAGCAGCATCAGTTGCGATTATTCAACTTGGGTGATACGTACAATAGTGACAGAGTGATGGGTCTGGCTCCGACTCCGGTGCACCCTTATTAGCCATTAGTCACAGCACCTTTTAATCAAAAGTTTCAAATTACATGTTTTGATCGGCGTCTTAAGTCTAGCCTAGGCTCTATTTCAATCCTGGATCTGCTACTAAAGTTAGCTAGCTGCCCAATAGGCGATTTTTTTTTGTTTTTTCCTAAGTACGATTGAGGACAGATCCTAAGTAGTCGCCGAAAAAGGTACGTAAGTAGAACTGTTCACCTCTGTACACTACTGTAGCATCTGGTCAGTACACAGAAAAAAATAGATGGCTGATCGTGCATTAGGTAATGATGATGTGCACAGGCCACGATTGTTGGCGGAGACTCGGCCCAATTAGCGATTGAAGACCGCAGAATAGCAAGGATTTAGCTCGGAACTATCATCATCTCGTTGTTGTTATATATATTGCCTCTGAAGTTTGCGAAGAATTTCAGCATAGAGTGCAGAAGGCATGAACAGAGTAAGGATTGAAATGAACAATCGCAGCTTAATTTGAGGACACGGAGCACTTTAGCACCGGTCAGTACGTGCCTCTGTCCAAAGTCCTGACCACTCCCAGAATTCCAACAAATTAAGGTAAATTTTTACTTTTTCGAAAAGTCAAACTATCGAAATTAACTTTTCCACACAGACACAGTGGTATTTTAGGTAATTCATCTCTGATAATGATTGTTGTTGTTTCGGTCATAAAAATTGATTTTTTGTACGTACTTACATGGGATATTATTTCTAGTATCTCTCGATCGTATTGTACCTGATATTAGATCATGACAGGACTGTCTGCACAAATGTCATAGTTGTATTTTTTTTTGACACAGGCAGTAACTACTCCCTCCGTTCAAGAAAGAATGCAATTCTAACACAGTGACATGGTTCAGTATCTTAAGTTCGATCAATTATAGATAAAAGAGTATCAATATGTATGGTATGAAATAAATATCATTAGATTAATTATGAAACGTATTTTCATAATAAATTATTTTGGAGCTATAAATGTGAATATTATTTATTAAAAATTTGGTCAAATATAAACTACTTTTGGTGGCACGTAACACGTAATTGCATTCTTTTCTGAACGGAGGGAGTACCAAAGCATCCTTTTTTTTCCCAAAAGTTGCAGAGTTAGTGCATTAAATACGCTCACAATTTTGTTTCCGAAATAAAGCAATTTTCTTGCACATACCTGTCAGCATACGTACGTGCCATCGTGCTTTTGCTTCGGCTGAATTAGAATCTGTGGAGTGGAGCTAGTTCACGTAGTTACTAGCTAGTGCTGCTGCAGGACGGCACCAATGAGCTGGGGATGATGTACTGTACTCATCTCTGGCCGGCCCAAGTCAGGCGACTTTGATCTCCCAAGAAATTTGAGGCTGGCTAATCTTCAAAGCTGCTCCATCCCTTGGTTTCTTGATATTTTTTTGTAGATCCAGAGAGAGAGCAGGTACATCAAATCAAAGCAAGTATGCAGTACTCAATTTTGTCATCACCAATAAGAGCATCCACAGTGTTTTTGTGTCCGAAGCCGGTTCTATGCATTTAATGCATGTATAGGACCCGGTATGTTATACTGTAGGGTTAATTCGATGGAGGAGAACCTCAATACTGTAGGCATAGGACCCGCCCCTTTGCAATAAAAAAATATATCACTCTGACACATGACACAGCTCCAACTGCCTTGTTTAGTTTGCCTCAAAGTTCCAAGTTTTTTCACTCTCTCCATCATATCAATTTTTAACCGCTTGCATAGAGTATTAAATGTAGGTAAAAAAAATAACTAATTACATAGTTTAGTTGGAAATCACGAGATGAATCTTTTGAGCCTAGTTGGTCCATGATTGGACAATATTTACCAAATAAGACGAAAGTGGTACTATTTATCGGGTTGAAATTTTCTTCAATCTAAACAAGGACCTGGTTCCATATACTGCGAGCTCAATACCAGGAGAAGTCATGTCAATGGTGGGACCCGCTCTAATGTTCTTCCCTTGTGTTTCTCGCTTATATAGACATGAATATTCAACCACCGTACCATGTTGCACTGGTGGCGGTGCTGACTACCAACTACTACTCCATATATCTTGCTTCATTGACCTACTGTCTGCATCACTTGATGACGTAGTTTCTCTTAGAATATAATATGATTCTGGGAAGTATGTATTGCATCTATTCACTTCTACTATTCCCTCCATTTCAAATTGTAACTTATTATGACTTATCAGGACAGGATGCAAATCTATGTCCATAGCAACAAAAGCTATGTATCCAGAAAATCCATAACAATTTGGAACGGGGTGTGTTTTTATGGGTGTTGTATGGGTGCGTCGTCGGGATGTATGTTAACGGTATCTTGTGTTGTATTGAACTTCTCTTCTTTTTAAGTAAATGACACAGCTCCTGCATTTTCTTTCAAAAACAATATAATTTGGAGTGGAGAGAGAAAATTTTAATTAAGCCATATTAATTTCACAATCTTAATTAGGATCGATCTGCACGAAAGATTTAGGAAATTTTTTAAGCATATGTTGTGTAGAACTACACTTAAGCTTGGTTTAGTGGATTGCATTTGTTATGTCACTTGAAAAGTTTAGCTAGCTATATTAGGGTGTGTTTTTTTTGCCATCATAGCTGTCACGACTGCTCCTCGGCCAGTCTAGACGGTTGGGCCAAGCTATCGTCCATTGAACACGCTTAGTCCAGACCCCCATCCATGCAGTCACCTTGGTGTGCTACCCATATAACACACATCTCTACGGCCTTCGTCCAAGATCAATTGCAATAGTAGACAAGACATTACATGGTTCACCACCGGTTTACATCACATTTGAGAAAAGATACTTAAGTTTACAACCCGTTTTGTTGTCAACTTAGTTCATAACACCACATTTAGAATCTAGTGCAAGACTTAACATAAGAGAAATTTGATACATGTCCATGGTTTGCGCCACAACCATGAGTTTCCACCTCACAGGGAGGGTCTCTACTACTCCCAATCCATAGAGGACTCGGGTGCATAGAAGAACCCATAAGCAGTGGCTATGTCACCTGCAAAACTCCACAAGTAGTATCATGGGTACACAATTGTACTCAACAGGACTTACCCATGATTAATGAACAACAATTATGCATTGAGCTTTAGCAAGGAATAGAGTTTAGTTTTGCATAAAGAAATTTGTGTGATAAAGTAAAGTTGTCTATTCAACTAGGTAAGCATAACATGGTTAAATATGTGTAAGCAATAAGCAACAATTGGAGTGTGGTTTTCCATGAGTCATTGCGATCAATGCTAGAATGAATCTATAAGGATTGAACAAGAACTCTGCAGAGGGCTACATGGTTATAAAAGAGTACAAAATGCTTAGGAGCTTGCCTTGATACTCAGTGTGTGGTGCTGCGACCTTGGGTCTGGCCACTAAGTCATTCTCGGGGTTTACCTCCTTGTGTACTTCCTTTCATTTATGATGCATAACATGAATGATAAATGTGATGCTCATGCTTGGTGCAAGATGCTTAAATAGTTGTATGATTTTGTATGAAGTTATATGATAACCCACTAGGAACAAAAATCATGTTGTAATACCCTATGTCCAAAATCTGCTTACGGTCCAACACCTCACGTGAAACGGCACCGCATATGCGTAGCACCTCTCTTACACGTTTCGTCTTCACTTCGTATAAAACTGTTAACCCGGAGGTGCAAAGTTCGGAGCGATGAGGACTATAAGTTGAACCTCACCCTGTAAAACTAAGGTGGTACGAAACCGACCAACTACAACCACACATGGACCAACTACTAGACGCTACTAATAGGCTAGGGTGTTACACATGTGATGATTATCGGGCAGTGTGTTAGCCTAGAAATAGTAGGGAGAGCGAGGTAATGTATGGGTCTACATGGAAGCATAGGTACTCTGGTTAGTGTGGCGAGATATAGTGCAAAAATGGCCCAACAAAACCATGGGGTCAATCGAACAGTAGTAGATGTTTAAAGGGTTACAATACCTTATTTTATAGTCGAGAGGTTTTATAGTCAACTATTGATCTGATATGTCAGGGGTTTATATAGACATTTTCCTATTGTTTGTTGAGTGGCCATAATATGCCTCGTCAGCGATACTGTTAAAGTAGCATAAGGGTGTTATTTAGATGGTTAATTTTAAGGTGTAGAATACCTGGTTTTATAGGTGAATGAATGAAGTATAGACAATCAGCAATAGTAAGCAAGGTTAAATAGATATTTTCCTTTAATTTGATATTATAACCGGGATTTTTTTTGAATCAAAAAGGAAAACTGTTTTACGTCCAGTCCGTCAACAACCGACTATTTTTTGGCCATTTGACCTTGATATTTATAGTCCACTCCAGCGCAACAATAAAATTTATATTGTTGTTTTTCCAATCTCCTTTGACATTGCTGTGAGCGCAAGTACTGTACGTGTTGGCCATCCGGCCGTACCACCTTTGCTGTGCGTGGCTAATATTGGCTCTATACTTTTCCACACAGACACAGTGGTATTTTAGCTAACTCATCTCTGGCCCGCCCAAGTCAAGAGGCGATTTTGATCTCCCAAGAAATTTGAGGCCGGCTAATCTTCAATGCTGCTCCATCCCTTGGTTTCTTGATATTTTTTGTAGACCGAGAGAGAGAACAGGTACATCAAATCAAAGCAATGCAGTACTCGACCTTGTCATCACCAATAAGAGCATCAACAGTGTCTGTGTCGAAGCCGGTTCTATGCATTTAATGCATGTATAGGCCCTGGTGCGTTACACTGTAGGGTTGATTCGATGGAGGAGCAGCTCAGAGGCATAGAACCCGCCCCTTTGCAATAAAAAAAATTATATCACTCTGACACGTGGCACAACTTCAACGGTTCCATACATTGCGAGCTCAATACTCGGCGCTTTTTGCTATTTTTTTTTCCCGATTTCGTGAATTTTGAAAAATTGATTTGTATGGGCGGCAGCCACTATTGGAATCAGGCGCACACTCGGCAAAGCCCAAGCCCTAAATATACTCGGCAAAGAGCACACGGTAAAAAAACTATCGGCAAAGCAGTCTTTGCCGAGTGTCTTTTATCGGGCACTCGGCAAAGACCGACCAAAAAAATCTGAAAAAAATAGAAAAAAAATTTAATTTTTTTTAATTGGGGGAGGGATCCATCGACCAGTCACATGGCAACTGCTCCCAAGTGACCCGCTAAAGCAATTTTTCAAAACTTTGCGCCCAGCAGGAATCGAACGTGCGACCACTCACACACGCGTGATCTCCTCTACCACTACACCTCTCTTTTATTTGTTTTTATATTCCATTTCGGTTCCTCAAATATTATACCAAAATCATGTGTAAATTGATTGTTTGAGGCCCTAAACGAATTGAAATCAAAAAGTTGTAAACTACAAAGCTTCATAACTTTTCGAGATCTACAATTTTCATTTAGGAAGTTTCTCCATCCGAGGTCGTTTGAAAAATTCGAATTTTAAAATTTTGAATTTCAAACGTAGTTTTACATGACAAGATGATTTCAAATTTAAAAGTTGTCAACTATAAAGTTTCATAACTTTTCGAGATCTACAAAGTTTATATTGGTTGTTTTTCTATCCGAGGTCTTTTGAAAAATTCAAATTGAAATTCGGATGCAGTTTTGCATGATAGCATGATTTCAAATTAAAATGTTGGCAACTACAATGTTTCATAAATTTTCGAGATCTACAATTTTCATTTAGGAAGTTTTTCCATCTGAGGTCGTGGTTCTAACATTATTCACAAATCTTATATGAGAGACGTGTAGATCTTGTAGTTTCATGAAACTATATGAGAGACGTGTAGATTTTATGAATAATGTTAATATCGCTTCGTCGAATAAAGAAATGACCAAACTAAACTTGATAGACCTTGAGAAGTTATGAAACTTTGTTGTTGAAAACTTTTTGATTTGAATTCGTTTAGGGCTTCAAAATATGCTTTGAAAAACAAGCTTCGTTGAGTGCAAAAAAACTCGGTAAGGACCCTCTTTGCCGAGTGTTTTTTTGCACTCGGCATCTTTGCCGAGTGTTTTTTTTTGCACTCGGCAAAACAGCTTCTTTGCCGAGTGTTTTTTTTTGCCGTGTTTTCTATTTGGCACTATGTAAAAAGCTTCTTTGCCGAGTGTCTAAAAAAATACTCGACAAACCACGTGGCACTCGGCAAAGAACCGGATTCCAGTAGTGAGCCACCCCTAAAAAACCGATTTGCAGGGGCGGTTGGCCAGCCGCCCCTACAAATCAGCTATTTATAGCCACCCCTTCGTAGGGCGTCTAGCAAAACCTCCCCTACAAAGGGTTACGAGCCGCCCCTGAACAACATTCCTGTAGTAGTGATACATGGAGAAAAATCCCTGCACTCATGATGTAGAAAATCTTCCGTGCAACATTGTTTTGCTGTTGTCCACGTGTCACTCAACTTGACAGAGTGCTATGTTATGCAGAAAGATAGGGCGGCACCTTGGACCATGCAGACGGCATGTAAAGATAAGATGGGCGATGGTGACCAACAGAGCAAAGATCAGACATCACTCCGTCAAGTTGAGTGACACGTGGACAGCAGAAAAATAGTGTTGCACGGGAGATTTTCTGCATCAAGTGCAGAGAATTTGTTTTCCATTCGGCCATACCACCTTTGTTGTGTGCCGCTATTATTGGCCCTACACTTTTCCACACATGGGTATCTTACTATTATAAATTAGAGGCACCAACTGAGGCACCACATTAATTTTCACCAGATGCGTAACAAATAAATCTTAGAAACCCTCACAATAGTCAGAAACATCTGCCCTTTGCTTTGGTAGACTCTAATCATCATCACCGATAATAGCCATTAGATCTATTGTAGTTTATTAAAAAAATTACCCACCACTACCTTTATGCAAAATACATAAAGTAGTCCCCTGATTTTGCATCTAAATTACCCACCTCTGCCATTACAAAAGATAATTCAAAATAACCCCCTATATTTGTATGTAAATTAACCACATTTGTTGTTATAAAAAATAATTCAAAATAACCCCCTAAATTTGCATATAAATCACTCACCTTGCCATTATCCTAAATTTGCATATAAATCACTCACCTTGCCATTATGAAACATAATTTAAATTAACCCCCTAACATTGCATCTAAATTACCCAGCTTTGTCATTATGAAAGATAATTTAAAATAATCCTCTAACTTTGTATCTAAATTACCCATATCTAGTGCTCCTCTTGTAAGCACACCCTACCTAGCCCAAGTTGTTGTGGTTCATCTGTGTGCGGCACACAAACTCTGTAAATTACCCATATCTATCTTATGAAAGATAATTTATCCACCTTTATCATTATGAAACATAATGCAAAGTAATATTCTAAGTTTGGATTTAACCTATCCCTATATGTTGTTGTGAAAGATAATATAAGGAATTATCTTTATATTTGTATGTACCTTAGACACTTTTAAAATAAACAAAAAAAACTCTACAATCTACATGTAAACAGTAATCTATATTATTACAAGAAAAAAATGAATACCCATAAAGTATGATGCATATATATTTTAAAATTATGGACATGTATAATCAAGGGTTCCACCATTTCTATCTAATATATATCTATATTGCTGTGTTCCACCATTTCTATCTAATATATATCTATACATTAGGATAAATATTTA
This sequence comes from Saccharum hybrid cultivar R570, assembly GCA_038087645.1. Taxonomy (NCBI): domain Eukaryota; kingdom Viridiplantae; phylum Streptophyta; class Magnoliopsida; order Poales; family Poaceae; genus Saccharum; species Saccharum hybrid cultivar. Next base: position 15,233,412 of record JAQSUU010000760.1, read on the forward strand.
TTTTAACTACTTCTGGAACATGGAAAAATGTTCACTTAACAAACTACGTAGCAGTAACACTTTATACTAATACTCCATGGTAATAAATTGCACAAGTTATTATTTTAAATAAGTTTATACATTTTTATTGAAATATTATGTCATACAATATTATTCATTTAATTTTATGCACTCTATGATATATAAATAATAGTACAGATATAATCCTGTGATGTAACGATTTCAACATGTTTTGTGTCGGGATGCAAGTAGGGTTTCAACTTATGTGGAAAAAAATACTACTAGGACCTAAATTCTTTTTAATAAAAAAATAATTTTTGAATAAAAGATAAAGAATACAAGAATTTATAATTCATAATTAACATATAAAAAACTGCAACAACTTGATTAATAGTTAAAAAGATAAACTATAGATTTACGATGTCACAAAAAGGGTTGTATCAAGGGTTTTTTAAAAAATCTTTGACCAAGAGTTTATATATCTTAAGACTAGATTTCAACTAAATGCATATCACACTAGAAAAAAAGATAAATACTACAAATTCTATCTAGAGGTCCCCTAGAGCCTGCATGGTAATCCTCACAAGACTTGGCAGAAATACAAGATTCTAGAAACTCACATAAAAATCAAAAACATCTTATCATCAATTAGGTATAACCTAATCACCATTGATGATGATGATGATGATGATGATGATGATGATGAAGATGATGATGATGATGATGATAATAATAATAATAATAATAATAATAATAATAATAATAATAATAATAATAATAACAACAACAACAACAATAATAACAATAATAAAAATAATAGCAATTGTATCTATTCTATTTTCTTAACAACTATCCACTTCTTCTTTCATGACTCTAATTTATATTATCCAAATATGTCGTTAAGAACATGATCTAGAGTAGACCTAAATTTGTATTTAGATATCGATGTCCGCTTATTATGATCGATAATTTACTAACTCAATTTTCATCTCATTATTATAAAAAAATAATACCCCATCAAATCTACATCTAAATTATCAACATCTCCTATTATAAAAAATTTGTTTAGATAACAAATGAGCATATATATGTTTCTATGTTACCGCACCTCTATCTATATTAATATAGTATAATATTTGGTGTCGTGCTAACATGCATGAGCAATAAATACATATGCTATGTTTCAACACAAAAAAATATTTTCTTAACAACTCATATACTAATAATACTAACAAAATATTTATAAATTATATAGATTGTTACTTTAGACATATTTATGTATTTTAACGAAAACATTTGACATGTTAATATTGATAGTATAACCATAACTGCAAATATAATTCGATGACAAGAAAATTCAATCATCTTGAGAAGTGTGGGAGACCACTGGTGGCTGTATTTTTTCTAGCTCTTTAAGAATACCTTAGAGTAAAAAGTCAATAATTATTAGGTTTAAGTATTAAAATTTTCTTGAGGTTAGCACTACTACCCCTGTCCGAGATCTCACTTCAAACTCTATGACTTATCTGAAGCGATATGGTGCATGTTTCAAATAATGGCTTATGTTATTGTAGTACTTAAGAACATACTCTATGGCCTAAAATCTTTATTTAAAAAAAGTACAAAAAGAAGAGTTAATGAAACATACACTCAGCTCAAGAGTTTCAACTTAACTTGAGAGAAAAAATCCATAGCAATGATAAGAATAAAATTTGAAAAATCAAATTTTAATTCATGACTTCGTAAGATACATGATGCAATCAGAGCCACCATGATTAATGCTAAGATTTCAAAGTAATTCCATTTTTTAAATATGTGTAAAAATAAACGTCTTAAAATTTGGAACGAAGAGATTATTAAACAGTACCTAATACTTATATCTTCTAAAATTCTAGCCTATGTCAGAGCATGGTTGATGGACTAGTTTTAGTTAATTCATCTCTGGTTATGATTATCGTATTTACATGGGATATTATTATTGCTACTATCTCTCGCTAGTATCTATGATACTATATTAGATTCTGACAGGACTTTGCAGCGAGCCATATTTATCTTCCGATGACAAGTCCAGATATCAGCAGGAGTACGTGTCACTCGAGTCGATCGAGCTGAGGTTGTCAAGAGAGGCTTCGTCAACTTTCACGTACAGTAAGTACGGTCGTAGAGCAACGCAACAGGGCAGCCGGGCAGCCTATAAATTCCGTCTACCATCTCCACTGCACTTCGCCGGCCGCTTTCCTCTCGCTCACCACGGACGACGACGCCGACAGCGAGGTGTGCTTCAGTTGTATCGTCGTCCCTTCGTCGTCGTCCTCCTGTAACTGTATTAAGGCAGCAGGGATAATGGTGTCGCCAAATAAGGTGTCGGACCAGCAGACCGCGGACGCCTCGTCACGGGGCCCCCGGCCTCCGGATTCATCGGGGTGCGGCCGCGGCCGTGGGGCACGTTCGCCGCCGAGATCCGGGACTCCACGCGCTGGGGCGCCCGCGTGTGGCTCGGCACCTTCGACACCGCCGAGGCCGCCGCGCTCGCCTATGACCAGGCCGCCTTCGCCACGCGCGGCGCCGCCGCCGTCCTCAACTTCCCCGTGGACCGCGTGCGGGAGTCGCTGGCGCCGCTCGAACTCGCCGGCACCGTGGGGTCCCCCGTCCTCGCGCTGAAGCGGCGGCACTGCAAACGGAAGCGCCAGCGCTGGCGGAGGTGCAAAACGATCACCCCTATACCTGTGGCCACCGCCACCAGCGGCAGTAGTAGTCCATGCGTCGGCGGCGGCGTACTGCCTCCGGCTTCTTGCTTGGTGCGCGGATGCTCCGACGACGTGTCCAGCAGCTCCAACGTGTCCATGGCAGCGCTGCCGCCGCAGCAGGTGAGAGCGGCCATCAGCCAGTGCTGCTGCAGCATCGTTGAGCTCGAGGACCTCGGCGCTGATTACTTGGACGAGCTGCTGCGGGTATCATGCGAGTCCACCGCAGGCTGAGGATATTTTCTCATGCTCTTGCATCTTGGTGTTGGTCACATCATCATAGCATAGTAAGCTAAGGTCATAGTCAAACGAGGTCACACTTTATTACTCCCTGTCGTCCTTTCAGTTCTCCATATACTACTTACTCTGTGAATATTCACGGTTGACTACTACTCTCTCCGTTCCAAATTGTAAGTTATTTTGGCTTTTTCTATATCAGAATTTCTATATGGTGCCCGGTTGTTTTGTGTCCTTGCAGTAACCATTTTTGTGGTCGTCGATGTTGTCATTTGTTTTAATTTGATGTGTGCGATCTCTGTTTGATTTGTTGCCGATCCCCCTCCGCTCGTGTCTGCACCCTGTGTATTTTTGCGGCAGTGACATGTGGGCCCAGCTTGTCTGTGTTATTCTTTTGATTTTTTGGGACTGGTGCCCGATTTTCTTGCATCCGTTTCCCCCTTTCCATTTCGTTTCATCTCCATCCAGGCAAGTCGAGGCAACTCGCCGCCCGCCGGCAGGGCAACTGGCGATTTTTAGGTTTTGGCGAGCTAAGTCCCCCCTGCCCTCTCTGTTTGTGTTTTTGTTTCCATCGATGCTATGGTTTCGCCCGATCTCGCTGCAAAGCTCAGGCCAGAAACCGCTGCAAGCCTCCGCCACCGCCGCTCTTCTTCCTCTCGTCCATGATCTTAGCCTCCTGCTCACCGCTGGAGCTGGGCCCATCGAGCGCAGCGCACCGGGGTGCCACGACGGCGCAGCGACGTGGCCCAGCGGGGCACCGCGACAGTGAGCATCGCGCGGCATGAAGGGCCTGCCGCTGCCGCCCTAGCCCCGCCCATCTACAGCGGTTTTTATAGGCATTTGTTGATGTTGATGTATAGGAGAGGATCAGAATGAGGTGGTGGTGTTGGTTGGGAGCGCGGGGTTAGAGGTGGATGTGGAGTCAGGCGGCGACGGCTTTTGGCCATGCTTACCAGGGGTGGGGTGGGGTTGTTGTGGCGGCAGCAGCTGCTGTGGAAGGGAAATTGGAAGTGGGGCTGGATGTTGGCGCGTGACAGCTTGCAGGTGTCAGCTGAAGCCAAAGCCAGCCCGATCCCGCAGTGGCGAACGCGTTTTGTTAGTTTGCAGGGTTCATGCTTCAGATTGTATATGTATTTTTGACTTATCACATGTCTTCTCTCTCTTTCTCCTTAATCATGCAATAAATCTGATGTTCAGATCCCTACTGTGTGTATTGTGGTCTAAGTTTATTTGGATCTGTATTGTTTGGTAGTATCAATGGTTGTTTCATCATTGTAGTAGTTATTTCAGTCTATATTCAGAGATCTAGTTTTAAATTGTTGTTCCTATTTTTAAAATGTTTCAGTCTTATTTTAGTTTGTTCTACTTTTATTTTAGTTAAGTTTTTCAGTTAGAGTTCAGGTTTTAGAGCATCTAGAATTATTTTCAGGTGCAGTATAGTTATTAGTTCAGATTTTAATTGACTCTAGTTTTGTTTTAGTTAAGTTTTTAAGTTATAGTTCTGTTTGTTTTCATTATGTCATCTTAATTGTATATTCAGTATAAGTGTTCTATTTTCTCTCAATCTTCAGTATAAGTTTTTTAAAAGTAGCTTAGTATATATTCAGTATAAGTTTCTCTCAATCTAATTTCAGTAATAGTAATATATGTAGAATGTATCTTTAGTTTTAATTGGTTCCTTTTTTTCTTGGTGTGGAGTTTTTGTAATCTAGCCTGGTGCATGTTTTGTGTTTTTTATTTTCTTTTTCAGTATTATGTAGTTTCACTATAAGTAATTCAGTCTCATCGTGACTCAGGTACTAAGTTTCAGTTACTTCGTGTAGCAGTTCAAGGCTGTATCTTGTCTAGTTGTGGCTGCAGTCTGAGTACTTGGTTCAGCTGCAGTGGCATTTTGGTGGTTCAGAGACGATACCTCAGTCTTGCTTACAGGTTTGCATTGTCTTTCTCAGCAAGTCAATGTGTGTTCAATTTATGACCATGTCATTTTCTTATTTTCGTACTATATTAAAACAATCAATGCTTGTCTTTATTAGATGCTTGGCCCGTTGGCAGATGGGTAGCTGTAGAGTATCAGATCCACACATGTTTTTTTATTCCCTTGAGGTAGAAGTTCCAGAAGGAGACCAGCATGTCCTTGGGATCCCGGCACACGTACACGAGCCGGCACCCGGAGCCCTCCACCGTGATGGCATCGGGAAGCAGGGAGTAGGGCACGTGTGTTTGTACCAGCAGTGGCCGTGGAGAACGGAGGGCCTCCTCGTCGTCCTGGGTCACCGTCATCTCCTGGAAGCCGACGCAGTCATGAGGGTTGTGGTGCCTGAGCAGGTGCTGGGCGTCGGACGGCGAGTGCCTGGCACGGTTCAGCGTCGCGAAGGCAAGGGCCTTGAGCCATGTGGTGCCGGATTTGGGCAAGCTGGCGAGCAAGATATCAGGTGGGTTGGACTTGATGCGTGTGTGAGCGGCAGCGGTGGCCTTTTGCATGATCTCGGCTAGCCAGAAGCCTCCGTACTGCCCATGGTTCTCGTTCCTCCTCATGGTGGTGCCCAGCTGTGTTTCGGAGAATAAGCGTTTAGTGCGTACATTGAATCATCCTTCAACTCAATTGATGAAAGAACAAAGAAGGCAACATGCATGGATTTGAATTGCCAAATAAAACTCACCAGAATGTCGCCCTCCATGAGCTCCTCCTTGCGAGTGCCCCAACCAGTAGAAACTACAAGTATATATATAGATGCTGCCAACCTGGAATACCAAGGGGCGGTTTGCTTTGGGACCTGGCCTCAGGAAGATTCACGATTTGAGTTCTTTTGTGGGACAGTGCATGGTTATCTGCAGTGTGACGACATTGGCGAATTAAGTTTGTTCTGGAGAAGAAAGTTCGATATTTAATCCTGAATACACATGCACATCTCTACATATGCACATATTACTTGACTATTTAAATTCATAGCCAATCCGATTCCGCTCCATATGCGTACCAGTTCCGACATTCTAAAAGTTCTGCATTCGAATCTGCATCCGCGTATTATGCGCTCCCATCCAAATCTGACAAAGAAAAGCGGATTAGGATATCGGAGGGGCATTATCCACTCTGATCCCATCCGTTTTCATCCCTAGTGTCTCCTTTTATGCTGTTTTGGCATAGTGGGTGTTTAGTTAAGTGCTTGGTTAATATATTTTGTTCACGTTGTACATATGTCGAACTCAGCTATATAGGCACGAAGGACAAATTTGAGGTAGGAGGAAGAATCTCCTAGCAAGCAATATATACTAAGGTGCCCTATTTCACCAACTATTGTGTGCATCACTATATATACCTGCTACGCATCATTATTAGCCCGGTTGTGCATCACTATCATGGTTCTTTTAATCTGTGCATCGATCATTATTGCTCCAATGTGTCACTGATTGCAATCTGTTTTATCAGCTGTGCATCTAGTTGGGAAGATTCTCTAATTACTTATCAATAGTGCATTTGTTTCCTATGTAACACCCAAAAATTCTAAACTTTAGGAATAATGAATTTCAAATAGTTTAGATAACAATTAATGGCAAATTAAAATTTTAAAAAAACTATTTGGTGATGCATTCATGCTGTTGCATTTATTTTATTTTATGGTGTGGTTATATTTGTTTTATTTTAATTGATTTGGCTTTGAAAAATATATATATAGAAGTGAATAAATGAAAGAAAAAAAAATATAAAACAGCTTACCTGTGCAACCGGGCCGACCTGCCTTCTCTCCCTCTCCCTTAGGCCATCGGGCCGAGGCTTGCATCTTCTCCGCGCCTGCCCGCGTGGGCCGTTCAGCATCGTCGCGGCCGAGCCAGCCCGAGCCAGCGGCAGCGCCTTCCCTCCCTCCTTGTTTCGCTGGCAAGTGGGACCCGGCTGTCGGATGCTCCTCCAAGCTCACGTAACCGAGCCGGTCACGAACCGTAGTCGAACGGCAACCGAATCTTGTAATCCGGGTATGTTAACCAAAATCAGCGATTGAGGCTATAAATAGGACGCCTAGGTCCTCTAGTTTCCGTTTTTCATCTAAAATTGTGAGTTCCACCGCAAAACGTCGAGTTCTAGGGTTGGGTTCGGTTGAGTACGACGGACGTTGGGGAGGAGTGCTTTCGCGTTGGTAAGCCTGCAAATCTCCTCCTTTTTCTTCCCGTGCCCTTCTTTGGTGTTGAGACATTTTGAATTGCGGTTTTGGTGAGCTCGGGTGCACCGGCAATGGCGCCGCCGCCCTAACCTAGCCGCGTCCCGTTTCCGCGCTATAGCAGTCTTCCTAAACTAGGTAGACGAGTTCGGGGGAAGTTTCTCTTTCGATTGAGTTGGTAAAGGGTCAAGTAGAGGTCGGAAAAGGGGGAGACGGAACTTCTCCGGCGAGGTGGGCATGGTGGTAATGGTGGACGGCAGCCGGACTTGAAGGTGGAGGCCGGGCCTTCCACTGTAGAGCTGCGGGTGATTGAGGGCCGTTCGTTTTGAATCAACGACCCAGATTAGAACTTACCCCTTCGCGGGGTAAATTTGTTAAAGTGACCCTCAGCTTTTTAGTAATCAACCTGCGGTCCGTAGCGTAAAACTGAAAGTACGTTTTCGTGTTTGGAAAGCGTATTCTCTCCCGGTTAAGTCAAAAATACGTTTTCAGATAATTACAGTTTTGCCACTAGAATTGTTTTGGTCATAAAATCTTTATTTTAACTCCGATTTGATCTGTTCAAGTTGCGTTAGGTTCGTATCTGCGAGCTCTACATGTTAGTGTAGTTGTACAGTTAGCTTTGATAATTTATTTTTCGAGTTTATAATTAAGTATTTATTTATCTATAGGAAATCTTAGAAAATTCATAACTTTCACGTTTTAACTCCGAATTTGGTGATCTTTGCGTCTGTGTGATCGTAGAAACGTGTAGAAGAGTTTTATAAACTTTTATTACTGTTTTGCTACTGTTGGTGTACTGTTCTAATTGTATCTCTTTGTTTGCTTCGTGTTTGTTTGATTGGATGCATGTGTGTTGTTGATTGATGATCGAGTATAGAAGGTGAGCAGTATCTGGACGATTCAGAGTATTACTTTGAGCCAAGTCAGCAGTATCACTTAGAAAGCTTTGATCAAGGCAAGTATAACACAGGACTGTCCTTGTTACCTATACATTGAATTGTCATACATATACATGTGCTTACCTTGACAACCTTAGAGATTATAACTTAGTGATTGTTATCTTGATTCCTTGTCAACCTTGGGAATGCATATAGGTAGCTACTGCTAGTGCTTAAACTAAGAACAATGATCTTGTAATTTGATTAATGGATTAAGCAATCAACTATTAAGATGATTTTATTACTGTTAAAAGGGGGCTAGAGCATGTGTATTATCTTGATACTCTGGTTTCTCTCCATAAGGACTTATTTGTAAGTGATAACCGGGATATACAGTACAGCTGTGAGGGCTATATGGCTCTAGCTTTAGTTGATCAATAGACCTTTTCTAGCTTGTTAGTGGTTACCTTAAATGGCGTAAGAAAGGCTTGCCACGTTGGGTGTAGTGCGAGCCCCTGGCCTAGTGTGTATAGGTTGCGGTTGTTGTGCCACAGGGAAGGGGGGTTCTACATCTGCCTGCCGAGTGAATCTAATGGCCCTAACTTGTTAGACGAACTTTTGAGTGGCTTTATATGGTTCTCGGGTGTTTGGGCTTGATCTCCCCACTCATTTGGAAATCATGACTCATAGTGAAAGTGTACACCTCTACGCAGAGTTAAAAACTGGTATACTAGCCGTGCTCACGGATACGAGCGGCCTTGGGGATTCTTATGGAATAGTTGATCATAATTGTTATATCATGCTTAATTATTGTTGATTATTATTTGCTCATGTTAATGCTATTCATTATCCTTATTACAATTGATCATTGGTTCTTTAATGGGAAGCGGTTTATCTTGATGCTACTCAATTGCTAATATATGATTAAAAGCTAAACGCAGTTAAACAATGTCTAGCCTTTTTGAGCCTCATGAACCCTGTGTTATATTTGTTGAGTTCGACATGGACTCACCCTTGCTATTTCCACCATAACAGATGAAGATATTGAGGAAGATTATCGAAATGAGTACTAGTCTTGGTGTCAACCAGTCAACCGTGTCCCTGTGTGGAGTTTCCGCTGAAGAATTACTATTAGTTATTATTACCTATCGTTCAAGACTATGTCTTAAATACTTATTCGTTATGTAATAAGCACTGTGATGATACTTTGTAATTTGTCAACTTATGTGTGCGACTGTTTTCTGGGGCGCACATGAGTCTTTTATGCATCCTATTTTTGTCCTTAAAAATGGGTGTGACAGATTGGTATCGGAGCCGTGTTGACTGTAGGACGCGAGCCTAGTTAGAATGGTCGTTAATAGCATTCATACTTCACTTAATTCATGCTTCCTCTTTTCACCTTGTTAATTACTAAAGTTTTATGCTTCCTCTACTTTATTCTATTGCGAAAATACATTGATTCTATCTAATCTATGTCTAAATCTTGTAGATGCCTCCTTATCCCCGTCTGTCAGCTGTACAGTACGTTGCCCGTTTCAAACCTCAGGAGCCGTATGAAGATGGTGATCAAGAGCTATCTGATGCTGAATCAAGAGTTGGTGATACACCAATGGAGAATGTAGTTATGGGGTGGACTACGAAGCTTCATATCATGGTTCCTAAAGCTGATGCTTTCTTCCATGACATGTTGACAAGAACCTTGGACAACTACTACTACGACTGGGAAGCTACGTTGGAGTATCGCAGTGCAGAGTATAGTCATCCATGGATGAATTCCTATTGGGAAACCGAGTTATGGGTTAAGAAAAGGGATCCTACCACTAAGGAACCTAAGGTGGAGTCAAAGTTCATTACCAAAGTGAGCCGGGCAACCGTGGAGACAAGCATGGAGGATGTCGCTTTCAATGCATTTGTTTACTACCATGGTCTACGCTCGGACAAGACGTTAAAGGGTGCACTCCGGCATTTTCCTTGTTTCTTACAGGATAATGGTATTTGGACCGTGCCGCTTGCAGATGATTCCTCCTTGACTTTACAAGCTACGGTGGGATTAGCTCGTGAATTGGCTCTCCATGACGTGGATTTGAAGGATGAGTTGCTAAAGGAAAAAGAACTTAAGGAGCAAGCTTATAAGGAGATTGACCAATTAAGGGCGGAGTTAGGTCATCCCAAGATTTATGAGAAGCTTAATTAGGAAATAGGAAAAATCCCTATGTAATAGGAACGATAGTAGTTACGAGTTAATTTTAAGTTTGGATTGTTTTAAGAGTCAGTTTGTGGTGTGAACAATTGTGTGATTGATGGATTGTTGTTATGATAATGTGTGATTTGGATCTTTGTAATGTGTGCTAGAGTTTTGTAGACATGCCTACAAGTTCCATGGTTAAGAATATTAAGTTTGATCAAAATATATTAGTTGAATATGAGGTTAACTTAGTTCTGTCCTTTGCTGATTTTTGGATCAGTCTGGGATGTTTTAGAAATAACTTAAAATCCGTTCATGAGAAATTTAAGAAATTTTACTGGGAATAATTAGACTTCTATATCTTTTCAACCCCAGAAGAATCACTTTAATATCTATTATGAGCTAAGAGATATACCTATTCCAAGTTGGAGTTACTGCACAGTCTGGAATTCTGAAATAGTTTCGATTAAGTTCAGTTTTTGGCTAATTTATTGACAGAATCAGAAAAAGTGTTGTGAATAAAAGTTGTAGATAATTTTGTAAGCTTTCCAACCATGTAAAGATCATCTGAATTGGACGTCTGTAGCTCGAGATATGACAGTTTTACTGAGTTGCTGAAATTGGAGTTCGCCCAGAAAAATCAGATTTTGCTTATCTATTGAATACATCATCTCGGATTGTACTGAATTTCATCTTCTGTGTTTTTGGAAACAGATGTCAGGCAGAGGACGTGGCAGAGGTCGTGGAGGTGCTAACCCACCCATTACTATGGAGGAACTCATGCAAACTCAGAACCAGATGATGCAGATGTTTATGCAGCACATGCAGAACAATCCCCCTGCAGGAGGACCACCGCCTGTGCAAGTGAGGGATAAGCGTGGGGAATTTTTGAAGGGACGCCCTCCAGTGTTTTCTCATGCTGCTGATCCTTTAGAGGCAGATGATTGGGTGAGGCCAGTGGAGAAACAGCTGAATATAGCCCAATGCAATGATATGGAGAAGGTGTTATATGCATCTGGTCAGTTACAGGGGACAGCTCAAACTTGGTGGGAGTCGTATCAAGCTGCACGCCCTGACAATGCTCCTCCTATCACTTGGAATGAGTTTGTTAGAGATTTTCGAGCTCGTCATATTCCTAAAGGTATAATTGAGCTGAAGCAGGAAGAATTCAGAAACCTTAGGATGGGACAGATGAGTGTTAGTGAATATCATGACAGGTTCACCCAGCTGGCTCGCTATGCTCCTAATGAAGTGAGAGAAGATGCAGACAGGCAGCGTCTTTTCTTGAAGGGAATTTATTATGATCTTCGCTTGCAGTTGAAGGGGAACAACTATGCTAGTTTTCAAGAGCTGGTAAATAAAGCTATTGTGCTTGATAATGAGCGCAGAGAGATGGACAGGATGAGGAAGATGAAGGTACAAAGCTCAGGAAGCAACAACCGTCAGCGCACTAATTCTCAGCATGGTTTTCATCAGAAGTTTCAGGGACCGGTTAGTCAATGGAATCACAATCCAAATCAGGGGTGGTCCCAGAATTGGCAAAGTAATCAGTCACAACAGCGTTCATCATATCCACAGCGTCAACAGTATCAGCAGACTGGGCAACAGACTCCTCGCACTAGAAATTTCAATGTTACCCCCATGAAGAATAGTGCTCCCAGCACGCCTACTAGATGTTTTGTCTGTGGTAAAGAGGGGCATATGTCTTACCATTGTCCTGAGAAGCAGAACCAGCAGACTCCTCAGAGCCAGAAGAGCAACCAGAGACAATCTGGTACTGGAAGGGTGAATTACGTTCAATGTACATTCCACTCCCGCAACTGTTCTTTTTGACTCTGGAGCATCTCATACATTCATATCCAACATTTTTGTTAAAATGCATAGTATACCCATGCTAGCTATGAAAGAACCTCTCTTAGTAAATTCACCTAGAGGTATCATGCAAACCAGTAATCGTTGTCTTCCAATTAGTATGGTATTAAGGGGGGTATAGTTTAAGATAACTCCTATAGTGTTGAGGACATCTGGTATTGATGTGATATTGGGTATGGACTGGATGAAGCAAAATCAGGCAGAGATTCAGTGTCAGCAGAAAGTGGTAGTTGTGACTGCACCTAATAGAGATAAAATCAATGTGGATGTAGCAATGCAGAAGCAACCAACCGCTGTGGTGAATCAGCTTGAAGATACTATTAAGGAGAATTCAGTGATTGAGGAATTTCCGGATGTCTTCCCTGATGAATTGCCAGGTATGCCACCTGACAGAGACATTGAATTTCTTATTGAATTACTTCCTGGAACTGCACCTATAGCCAAACGACCATATAGGATGGGAGTAGATGAATTAGAAGAACTTAAGAAATAAATTAAAGAATTACAAGATAAAGGTTTTATTCGACCTAGTTCATCACCTTGGGGAGCACCAGTTATTTTTGTTGATAAGAAAGATGGCGGTCAGAGGATATGTGTTGATTACCGGTCACTAAATGAGGTAACTATCAAGAATAAGTACCCTTTGCCCAGGATTGATGACTTGTTTGATCAGTTGAGAGGTGCTTGTGTGTTCTCTAAGATTGATTTACGTTCTGGTTATCATCAGTTGAAGATTCATGCTTCTGATATTCCAAAGACAGCTTTTACTACAAGGTATGGATTATATGAGTATACTGTTATGTCATTTGGATTGACCAATGCACCTGCATACTTTATGTATATGATGAATAAGGTGTTCATGGAATATTTGGATAAGTTTGTGGTAGTGTTTATTGATGATATACTGGTATTTTCCAAGATAGAGGTAGAGCATGCTGAACATTTGAGGTTGGTATTATAGAAGCTTAGAGAGCATAAAATGTATGTGAAGCAAAGTAAATGTGAGTTTTGGTTGAAGGAAGTTTCTTTCCTTGGTCATATTATTTCTAATGGAGGGGTATCAGTGGATCCAGGTAAAGTAAAGGATGTATTAAAGTGGAAACCACCTATTGATGTTAGCGAGATTCGTAGTTTCTTGGGATTAGCTGGATATTACAGACGGTTCATTGAAGGGTTTTCTAAACTTGCTAAACCTATGACATCTCTATTAGAGAAGAATGCCAAGTTTGTGTGGTCAGATAAATGTCAAGCTAGTTTTGAGGAATTTAAGAAGAGGTTGACTACAGCGCCTGTTTTGGTTTTGCCAGATTTGAGTAAGAAGTTTTCTATTTATTGTGATGCTTCTCGTCAAGGTTTGGGATGTGTTCTTATGCAAGAAGGCAGAGTTGTGGCTTATGCATCTAGGCAGTTGAGAAAGCATGAGTTGAATTATCCTACACATGATTTGGAGTTAGCAGCTGTAGTTCATGCTTTAAAGATTTGGAGACATTATTTGATTGGACATAAGAGTGATATATACACTGATCATAAGAGTTTGAAGTATATTTTCACTCAGTCAGATCTGAATTTGAGGCAACGCAGATGGTTAGAGTTGATTAAGGATTATGATATTGAGATACACAATCATCCTGGTAAGGCTAATGTAGTAGCTGATGCTCTTAGTAGGAAAAGTTATGCCAATGAGATATGGACGTTGTCTATGACTAGTGAGTTATGTGCTGAATTTGAATATTTGAATTTGGGCATTGTTACTAATACAATGGAATTAGTGATAGAGCCTACCTTAGAGCAAGAAATCTACAAGGGTCAGTTGAAGGATGAGAAACTAAAGAAGATAGCGGAAGATATAGTGATTGGTAAGTCACCAGACTTTCAAATGGATGATAATGGAATTTTGTGGTTTGGAAAGAGGTTGTGTGTACCTGAGGATCAAACTGTTAGACAGGCAATTCTTCGCGAAGCTCATGAGTCAGCTTATTCTATTCATCCTGGTAGTACTAAGATGTATTTGGATCTGAAACAGAAATATTGGTGGGTTGGATTAAAGCGAGATGTGGCTGAGTATGTGGCATTGTGTGACACTTGTCAGAGGGTGAAAGCAGAGCATCAGAGACCTACTGGATTGTTGCAACCAATGAAGATTACTGAATGGAAGTGGGAGGAAGTTGGTATGGATTTTATAGTAGGGTTACCGCGTACTCAGAGAGGTTATGATTCTATTTGGGTGATAGTGGATCGGTTAACCAAAGTTGCTCATTTTATACCAGTTAAGACTACTTACCATGGACCAAAATTGGCAGAGTTGTATATGGAGAGGATAGTATGTTTGCATGGAGTTCCAAAGAAGATTGTATCTGATCGAGGATCGCAGTTTACGTCGCATTTTTGGAAAGCTGTGCATGAATCATTGGGAACAAAATTGAATTTTAGTACAGCATATCATCCACAGACAGATGGACAGACTGAAAGGACCAACCAGGTATTAGAGGATATGTTGAGAGCTTGTGCATTGCAATATGGAACTAGTTGGGATAAGAGTTTGCCTTATGCAGAATTCTCTTACAATAACAGTTATCAACAGAGTCTTAAGATGGCACCGTTTGAAGCTTTGTATGGACGTAAGTGTAGAACTCCATTGTTTTGGGATCAGACAGGTGAATCTCAAGTGTTTGGTACAGATGTTCTTAGAAACGCAGAAGATCAAGTGCGAGTGATTCGTGAGAATTTGAGAGTAGCACAGTCTCGTCAGAAGAGTTATGCTGACAATAGAAGAAGAGATTTAGTTTTTGAGGTAGGTGATTATGTCTATTTGAAGGTGTCACCTATGAAAAGTGTGAAGAGGTTTAACATGAAAGGTAAACTAGCACCAAGGTATGTTGGACCATTTAAAGTTATTACTAGACGTGGGGAAGTTGCTTATCAATTAGAGTTGCCTGAGAATTTATCTGGAGTACATGATGTGTTTCATGTTTCACAACTTAAGAAGTGTTTGCGTGTGTCTGAGGAGCAGATACCTTTAGAAGAATTGACTGTTAAGGAGGATCTTATATATGAAGAGTTTCCGATTAAGATTTTAGAGACTGCTGAGAGAGTTACTCGAAGTCGGGTTATTAAAATGTGCAAGGTGCAGTGGAATCGATATTCAGAGGCAGAGGCAACTTGGGAAAGAGAGGATGAATTGAGGAAATCATATCCGCAGTTGTTTGAGTAAGCAGTTCAATCTCGAGGACGAGATTCTTTTAAGAGGGGTAGAATTTGTAACACCCAAAAATTCTAAACTTTAGGAATAATGAATTTCAAATAGTTTAGATAACAGTTAATGGCAAATTAAAATTTTAAAAAAACTATTTGGTGATGCATTCATGTTGTTGCATTTATTTTATTTTGTGGTGTGGTTATATTTGTTTTATTTTAATTGATTTGGTTTTGGAAAATATATATATAGAAGTGAATAAATGAAAGAAAGAAAAAAAATATAAAACAGCTTACCTGTGCAACCGGGCCGACCTGCCTTCTCTCCCTCTCCCTTGGGCCATCGGGCCGAGGCTTGCATCTTCTCCGCGCCTGCCCGCGTGGGCCGTTCAGCATCGTCGCGGCCGAGCCAGCCCGAGCCAGCGGCAGCGCCTTCCCTCCCTCCTTGTTTCGCTGGCAAGTGGGACCCGGCTGTCGGATGCTCCTCCAAGCTCACGTAACCGAGCCGGTCAGGAACCGTAGTCGAACGGCAACCGAATCTTGTAATCCGAGTATGTTAACCAAAATCAGCGATTGAGGCTATAAATAGGACGCCTAGGTCCTCTAGTTTCCGTTTTTCATCTAAAATTGTGAGTTCCACCGCAAAACGTCGAGTTCTAGGGTTGGGTTCGGTTGAGTACGATGGACGTTGGGGAGGAGTGCTTTCGCGTTGGTAAGCCTGCAAATCTCCTCCTTTTTCTTCCCGTGCCCTTCTTTGGTGTTGAGACGTTTTGAATTGCGGTTTTGGTGAGCTCGGGTGCATCGGCAATGGCGCCGCCGCCCTAACCTAGCCGCGTCCCGTTTCCGCGCTATAGCAGTCTTCCTAAACTAGGTAGACGAGTTCGGGGGAAGTTTCTCTTTCGATTGAGTTGGTGGCAGGTCAAGTAGAGGTCGGAAAAGGGGGAGACGGAACTTCTCCGGCGAGGTGGGCATGGTGGTAATGGTGGACGGCGGCCGTACTTGAAGGTGGAGGCCGGGCCTTCCACTGTAGAGCTGCGGGTGATTGAGGGCCGTTCGTTTTGAATCAACGACCCAGATTAGAACTTACCCCTTCGCGGGGTAAATTTGTTAAAGAGACCCTCAGCTTTTTAGTAATCAACCTGCGGTCGGTAGCGTAAAACTGAAAGTACGTTTTCGTGTTTGGAAAGCGTATTCTCTCCCGGTTAAGTCAAAAATACGTTTTCAGATAATTACAGTTTTGCCACTAGAATTGTTTTGGTCATAAAATCTTCATTTTAACTCCGATTTGATCCGTTCAAGTTGCGTTAGGTTCGTATCTGCGAGCTCTACATGTTAGTGTAGTTGTACAGTTAGCTTTGATAATTTATTTTTCGAGTTTATAATTAAGTATTTATTTATCTATTGGAAATCTTAGAAAATTCATAACTTTCACGTTTTAACTCCGAATTTGGTGATCTTTGCGTCTGTGTGATTGTAGAAACGTGTAGAAGAGTTTTATAAACTTTTATTACTGTTTTGCTACTGTTGGTGTACTGTTCTAATTGTATCTCTTTGTTTGCTTCGTGTTTGTTTGATTGGATGCATGTGTGTTGTTGATTGATGATCGAGTATAGAAGGTGAGCAGTATCTGGACGATTCAGAGTATTACTTTGAGCCAAGTCAGCAGTATCACTTGGAAAGCTTTGATCAAGGCAAGTATAACACATGACTGTCCTTGTTACCTATACATTGAATTGTCATACATATGCATGTGCTTACCTTGACAACCTTAGAGATTATAACTTAGTGATTGTTATCTTGATTCCTTGTCAACCTTGGGAATGCATATGGGTAGCTACTGCTAGTGCTTAAACTAAGAACAATGATCTTGTAATTTGATTAATGGATTAAGCAATCAACTATTAAGATGATTTTATTACTGTTAAAAGGGGGCTAGAGCATGTGTATTATCTTGATACTCTGGTTTCTCTCCATAAGGACTTATGTGTAAGTGATAACCGGGATATACAGTACAGCTGTGAGGGCTATATGGCTCTGGCTTTAGTTGATCAAGAGACCTTTTCTAGCTTGTTAGTGGTTACCTTAAATGGCGTAAGAAAGGCTTGCCACGTTGGGTGTAGTGCGAGCCCCTGGCCTAGTGTGTATAGGCTGCGGTTGTTGTGCCACAGGGAAGGGGGGTTCTACATCTGCCTGCCGAGTGAATCTAATGGCCCTAACTTGTTAGACGAACTTTTGAGTGGCTTTATATGGTTCTCGGGTGTTTGGGCTTGATCTCCCCCACTCATTTGGAAATCATGACTCACAGTGAAAGTGTACACCTCTGCGCAGAGTTAAAAACTGGTATACTAGCCGTGCTCACGGATACGAGCGGCCTTGGGGATTCTTATGGAATAGTTGATCATAACTGTTATATCATGCTTAATTATTGTTGATTATTATTTGCTCATGTTAATGCTATTCATTATCCTTATTACAATTGATCATTGGTTCTTTAATGGGAAGCGGTTTATCTTGATGCTACTCAATTGCTAATATATGATTAAAAGCTAAACGCAGTTAAACAATGTCTAGCCTTTTTGAGCCTCATGAACCCTGTGTTATATTTGTTGAGTTCGACATGGACTCACCCTTACTATTTCCACCATAACAGATGAAGATATTGAGGAAGATTATCGAAATGAGTACTAGTCTTGGTGTCAACCAGTCAACTGTGTCCCTGTGTGGAGTTTCCACTGAAGAATTACTATTAGTTATTATTACCTATCGTTCAAGACTATGTCTTAAATACTTATTCGTTATGTAATAAGCACTGTGATGATACTTTGTAATTTGTCAACTTATGTGTGCGACTGTTTCCTGGGGCGCACATGAGTCTTTTATGCATCCTATTTTTGTCCTTAAAAATGGGTGTGACATCCTAGCCATGGATGACAACGATTTAAGCAGTGACGCGTTTTGTTTACCTGTGTCACTGATAATAAATTAGTGACACATTATTCTACGACACTCGGTCACTGTGATTAAAGTGTCTCCTTTGTGCTGTTTTGACATAGTGTGTGTTTAGTTAAGTGCATGGTTGATATATTTTTGTTTTGGTAGTACTTATGTCGGTTTCAGCTATACAGGAACGAAAGATAAATTTGAGGCAAGAGGAAGAGAATCTACTAGCAAGCAATACTAAGACGCTCTATTTCACCAACGATTGTGTGCATCACTATGTATACCTGCTACACATCATTATTAGCCCGGCCGTGCATATATCACTATCCTGGTCTTTTTAATCTGTGCATTGATCATTATACCTGCTCTTAAATCATAGTTCGAAAACTAATTCACAAATATTTCGCACACAAGCTTTCAACCCATATACCGTCATCTGATAAGCATGGAGTATAATGCCATATAAGTCCATTATTGTTAGTGTCGTGGCCTTTAGTTGCTGGTCCACACTCCCTAATTTATCAACAAGTCATCAGTCTACCTAGTTGGATCTAGCGGCGATAGTCGTCACAAATGACTGAGAAAGCAGTAAGCTTATCATATGTTATATGAAAAAGGGTAAGTAATATAATTATAACTTGATTTCAACCAATAACACCAACAACAGTTCGCACTTTCCTAGACATTAACACTGACATTTCTGGATTAATATTTAAGAGAGCTGGCCAATGTGACATTAGTTTGTGAGAACCAATGCATGCTGATAATTAAGCTGGGTTAAAGTTATGCTCAAAGAATAAGCACAGCCAAAGGGTTCTATAGCTGCTTGTACATGTATATATACCATTCTCGAGGATGCATTTTACAATGCAATTACCCACACAACACTACACCTACAACACAAACCCCTGTCTTGCATCGGATGTCTAGCAACGCTACGAAAATGCGTTAGAGGCCGATTCCCACCTCCCCGCTTCCTACGCGAGAAGTGAACATAACCGCGTTCCAGACGTCTCCCCACCTCCGTAACCCTTTCCTTTCACCCACGCCTAACCCATCTCTGATCTCTCCCACTCCTAGATCTAACCTCCATCATGCACGCAGGGAGGAATCCATAGGCATAGCGACCATCTTGATTGCGCAGGTGGCGGCGTTGAGCATACAAGGTGGTGCAGCAGGTGCGTGGTCAAGTTCGTCGCCCTCACCGAGGGTCATCTCGGCGGTGAGCGCAGATGAGCACTGATGCGGAGTTGACACAAATCAGATATGAGGGTCCAGGCGGCAAGCGATGCGGCGGCGACGAGTGCTGGCCAACATCAGGGCATGAACAGTGCGTGTCCACCATCTCTTCGATCTGATGTCGAGGTTCCACTCATCTCTGGCCTTTGCGTCCTGCACTTGATCTATCCTGTTGCACCGTTTCGATTGGATCTAGTTAGTATTGCTCCACTCCCTCTGGTGAAATTCCCATTAAACTCTTTCTAACCCTAGATCTCTGTTTCAATCCTAAGTGATTAATCCGTTCACAAAAAGGCTCTGCAGGTGTGGTAACTGTCAGGCATCTTGCAGGGGAGGTCACGATGGAGTAGCTGATTAGAGGCACCACTAACACTAACTGTACATGGAGAGATCAGGACGAACATTTTGGTAAGTCACACCTCTCTATACATCCCAAATCAAAATAGTTGACCAAATCTCCAATTTATTTTTATTCAATAATTTGCCTTCTCCTAAAATCTATTTTTCTCTAGATTGTTTTTTTCATGAATTGCGTTATTTCTATGTGATTATTTTTAGTGCCTTGATATGTAGCTATCTTCATTTCTTTGAACTTGTGCAGACAAAGGCATGTCTTCTGAACCGTCATGCTTTATATGGACATACAAGGTAATTGAACAATTAAGGTTTAAGAAAATAATGTGTTGCAAGATCAGCCTCCCTTTTCCCTGTTTATACACTTGCCTGCATTTTGCATTGTATGATTGGATCTATATGAATATATACTGCAGACCAGTGCCTAATTTAATTTAGCTTCTAGATACTGCATTATTTAATCCGCAAGAACAACTATTTAAGTTATCATGCATCATAGTATATGAAAATAACACTGTCAATCTTGCAGATCAACAGTCGTAATCAAGTATTTCGAATAGTGTGTTGTTTTAAACATAAGTTTTTTGGTTGAAACTCTGCAATATTCGGTTCCGTCTGGTAGCACACTAGCTTCCTCAATATATGTTGAATAAAATACTAGGGACTAAATTTAGTCTTCAGTAATCTTTGAAATGTAATGGGCTTCTGCTCTAAACATGTTTGCAAATTGCAGTATAACTCCATGCTAAGTTTGAGGTATAATCCAAATCTGCATGTCAAAGCATAGTATCTTTGTGCAATGGATTGGTGATGGAGGCTAGCATTTGCTAGAGCAGGACATTGCCCTGGTAGTGCTTTCAACCATAACTATCCATCTCCCTACTTTAGATCAGGTCAAATTGTGAATCATGTCCCACCTGTGTGGGATTTTGTTTATTTTTTTGTTCTTGATCAGTAATATTTTAGTTTCTTCTCTGTTCAGTTGGATCAACAAATGCGATCATATCCAAGATCTGTAAAGCTACATCAACACAGGTAGTAACTGTTTATTATCTCACATTAATTAATTTTCTATGGGCTAACCATTCCTGTGGTCTGGGAAAAAATTATGGATGGTTTCTTTCTTGATCAAATTGCATCTTATCAGTTACCTGGCCCCTAGACAATTAGCATTGTTGCAGATTGTCTAGTCACACTTTGGACTAATATGGCGAAATGACATGCCAATTCAATAAGGTAGCACCTATTTGAATTTTCTACGGGCAATTTGATTTTATATATGATATCCTTTTTTTTTTTTGCTTTGATACTATGCAAAGCTTTAGCTGGTAAAAGTATTTCGCAATAGATTGTATCACGTTAACCATATATGATTTGCTCTATCAGTGAAATTAATTGAGACTTTTGGATTGACTATCTGTTATTTAAAAAAGGGCAGACCCAGTGTCAGAGGCTCCCACACGAGTGGGGTCTGGGGAAGGGAAAAACCGAAGCAAAGTCTTACCCCCGCAGAAAATTCTGCAGAGAGACGGCTTCGAACCCAGGACCTGGTGACTCGGCGAGCTAGCACTCACCAACTGCACCAGGCCTGCCCTTCATTGACTATCTGTCATTTATAGCCTAATATTGCTAAAGAATTGTGTAGCAGACTTACTGGTCCTTCACATCCACAGTTTGTCAACAAGGATCAAGGATGTGAACTATCAAATGTTTACTAGACTTAAGGTACGATTTCTTTCACTAATCTCATACTCATACTTGAGCTGATCCACTAGTATTATGTTTAATTCAGTGTTTTTTTTTGTCGAACCTACCAAATGTCTGGAATCAACAGAACCATCTAAAAACCATGGCATTCTTAGTTTAGGTGGTATGAGAACTCACAGGCATGGGTATGGTCACCTTAATAACACTGAATGAAATTTTACTGCATATACTCAATATGTCCAGGGTTTTACTTTTTCTCGTTTGACATTTGAGATATTTAAATAAGATAGAGTTTCAGTTTCTTATTTTGGGCAGAAGTTTGCATGTACAGTGTACTCAATTTTTTCTTGCTGTTGCGGTCACTGGATTTCAACTCCTATACTTTTTACTACTTAACTTTTGGTGATCAAGCGGTACTTTTCTGGAACTGTTATAATACTGTGTGGGCTTTAATGATTGATATTTGTGAAAGATATAATGTACATCTGGTCATCATATGATGCTAGTCTATAAGACACGTCTCTTAAACCTTCATACTATACTAATATTCTTAATTGCTCTTCCAGCTATAGACTAATATTCCTCGTATATACTTATGTAGAAACATTCAATGTGACACAATAAATGGATGGTCACATCAGTGGAATGCTAGACTAAACTGGAGGAAGGAGAAAGGAGGGTTGTTGGCATTCTAAGAGGGATCCCTTTTATGTTTTATATTTTACTCTCATAGGAACTTGTACTTTCAACAAAAAGTGTACATAAAATATGTGGATGGTACTCGTTGTAATGCAGCAAATTCTTTATACTATATGGCTGAGTATGCTTATTTTCTACGTGTTGGACGGTCTTGCATTTCACATTACTAGTTGTACATGCATTGTCTCTATTTGTATCCAAAAAAATAATTATGACATTAAAGATCGAATATAGTTTATTCCTTGCAACACAAATAAGTGTTGCAACAGACGAAATCTACATGTTGCTACAAGCCATAGAAGTCATTCGTTCATGGTTTGTACAAGCACATTTAAGCGTTGCTATAACCCATCATTATGTGTTGCAACTTTACAATGGTTATTACTATGTGTTACCAACATATAAACAAGTGTTGCAATAGATTCTTGCAACGCCACTTTAAGCAACTCATATTTGATGTGTTGGTATAGACCCTGCCAACGTTTATATGGACTTTTAGCAACGCATATTAGCGTTGCAAAAGGGGGTGTCATTTTGTAGGTACCACAACACCGAGATTAGCGATGGATGATCTGACGCTAAAAGCGGATACAGAGACAGGCGATCTGACGCTAAAACTTATAGCGTCAGACTTCTGCAGACGTTGTAAGTCCTGACGCTAAAAATCTTTAACATCAGACAATACTTTTAGCGTCAGACAGTCTGTTGCCCTGAATATATATAGCGTCAGACAGTACATTGCGACTCTTTAGCGACAGCTAGTCCATTGCTACATGCATTTATAGCGACAGGACAGTATAATGTACCAAAAAAATAAATACAATTTTTAGCACATATCAAACTGATATTCAAGCTTAATATGTGTCCACATGTCACATGAAGATACAGAAACACATATATATCACATGCAGGTCAATACATATAACGTCCAATTTGTCTTTGTCTTGTACACCATAAGTTTGTCTCAGCAAGCAATACTAGTACTTTGTGTTTCACATTCTAAGGTTTGTGCACACAATCATTTGTAGGAACTAAAAAACCAAAAGGACTGACTTGCCAAAACTATGCACATCCATCAGGTTATGTGGAGAATCATTTTCCAGAAACTCAAGCCAAAGGCTAGTGCTGAGCACTACCTGAAAAATATAACCATGTAATCAGCAAGTGTAGACAAGTTATGTAAAACTGATGTACAATATATGAGTTATCATCTAAAGCACTAGACCTCATTTGCGCCTAAGTGCGACGAATGTCTCTAACCAATTTAACTTTCAGTCAAGTTTAAATTTCGGCAGTAAATTATCACATCAACTAAGAGAAAAATGCCTCTGGTTTGTGCCTATCGAGAAAAAGGGAAGAGCAGCTCTGCTCTTATTCAGATAAACAAAACTCTAGTTGTAGAACTGCATGTGTTGCTCACACTATATGTGTAATTTACAGATTACAAAATGAGTAAGAATAGCAGCCGAATATATAAGTAGATACATATATTATATATGGTGGTCAAGAATGGAAATTGCAGAGCGGCACATAAGTCAAGCAATCTCTATACACAAGAACAGAGCAAGCATGAAAGGTGAGAATAGCACAAAAGGCAGCAGAAAAAGCTGATGTTCAAGGTTAGTTCGTACAAAAATGATGCCCTCTCTTACATGCACTGCAAGGGAAATTTCCCTGGTGAACCACACCTCTGTCAACAAGAACAGCAGACATCATAAATGAAATGTACAAAATCAAAGGCATATGTAGGAATGAAATGTGGTCAGAAGTGAGAACAAAATTGAACAAATGATGATAAAAGAAAAAAAACACAGGGGACACAGAAATTCGCTGCCACTAAAAATGACAAACATCTTACTTTTTGAAGGGCAATACATGCATTTGTTTATGTGCTCTCTGCATCCAGTGAACATTGCAAGACTTAGTGTAGGGAACCTTCCATTCTTAGTCTCAAATACATCCTATTCATCATTTATGAGAGGTCTATTTATACTCCTTAGTCCATTTCTTCAAGAGGAGCCTTAGAATATGTACAAATGTTTAACTGGAGAGCTATCGAGAACAAAAGGTAATGGTTGCCAACAACTATAATCAGCAACAAGCAATTATCACCAAAAGCTCAAAAGATGTCATTCAGAGGAAGCAATGATCCCTTGTTAAACAAAAGTGGAAAACTGAATTGACTACACATGTAAGAAAAAACAAAATATGTGTCCTTTCGAAAGAAAGTAAAAAAATATTTATGACCAAAGCTTTCTTCTCTGTATTAAGATGTAGGAAGTAACTTAGTATATCATAGTATAGGACTGATGAACAACTAAAACAATTAATGAATAGACTTGAGGTGTATCAAATTGTAGTTTAGCATACTGCAACGAAAAAACCTGTAAAGGTAGATGTACTTTCAGAGAGAAGAGTGGTGTGCCTACCGCATTGAGCAGTCTGAGAACTGATTGTTTAATGTTTCTGTACAAAGCTGTATCTTCTTTTTTTGAGTTTCAGTACTCCTATGGATGGTTATTGAGGTCCTGCAACACAGCATATATATATGTGGATTCAGTTTATATGTCCAAAAAAGGAAAAGGAAAACTGGCTTTTTATGATTATAGACTGCACAGATAAGATACAGCTCAACATTTTGAAGCAATGCTGTTGTGAATTATTTGGTTGATACAAAAAAAAGATAGATGAGAAAATCAAGTAGATAATAGAAAGACATATATAGCATCTGATAAATCTCTAAGGAAAACATCTGAGGTTGTGTCGTGCTTGCCTTACAAAGCATGACATGCACTATGCCAGAAAAGCAGGTTGATCACACATGCAGTTTCAAAAGGATAATTCCACCTTCCTCTTACAGAAATCAGAGTATACAGCATATGCATTTTTTTATTATCAGATTTGGCTGTATAGTCTCTTATAGAGCATACTTACAGAAGTACTTTTATACAGTTATGCATCAGATTGATCACACATGAGATTTATCCTGAATAAAAATTCAGTTACAATCTAAATGCAACTGAAAGTGTCAAAGTGATACACTGTGTCAGTAAATGTGGAAGTTTAACCAAAGCTATGTTCATGAAAGGTAAGTGCAATTAGTTAACTGACCAGCAACTAATAAGTACGTGATCTTTTGTCTTTTGCCAAAAGAGATGCATCAATCAAGATTGAGACAGTGTGTGGAATGAAAACTAGGAGAGCATGTGC
Organism: Saccharum hybrid cultivar R570; assembly: GCA_038087645.1. Classification (NCBI taxonomy): domain Eukaryota; kingdom Viridiplantae; phylum Streptophyta; class Magnoliopsida; order Poales; family Poaceae; genus Saccharum; species Saccharum hybrid cultivar. The sequence continues at coordinate 15,258,823 of JAQSUU010000760.1, forward strand.
ACTTGGATAATCAGTTCAGTTCACCAGTAGAGTGAGAAAAACTACTATTCAGAGGAGGATATCTTCTGTAATGTAGACCTATTCTTTTTGCACATAAACAAATCGGCATATAGAGATCAAGAGAACGAGGAAAAATATTCTTTATAATCCTACAAGCAAGAGCTTAACATGACTTCAAAATGACACCAGCAATCCATATTACGAATGCCAGAAAATCAACACCCTTGAACTAAATCTAGACGTAACAAATCACGAAAAAAAAACCTGGCCAATTCTTTGACTCCCCTAGGTCCCTTTCCCATTTTGCTGCCCTAGGTCACGCATCGCAGAAGATGTCGCCTGCCCCGCTGAACGCACCTCTGGCCGCGTGTTCGTTCTTGGCCGCCACCGATTGCGGCTTCGTTCTCGGCTGCCACCATGCCCTAGTCGCCTCTAGTTACGTGCTCGTTCTCGGACGCCACCACAACCCTATCACCTCCAGGCACATCTGGATCTGGATCTGGGCGAGGACCGACGGGGAGGGCGCCGGTGTCGGCCAGAGGCGGGAGGCAGAGGCGACGGTGTGTGGGGGAGGAGCAAGAGGGGCGATGGCTGGAGGTGGAGGCGTCGGCCGGATGTGGAGGCATCGGCGTGTGGGGGAGGAGCAGGGAGCGGCGGCTCTGCAAGGGAGACCGAGGGATAGAGGGAGTTAGGCGTGAGGGAGAGCTCGTGGGCTTTAATGAGGATGGGAATTGGTGTCGACATGTAGTCCTCCTCTCTCTCTGTTTTTTATCTCTTATTTCTTTTCTTTTTCTCTTTTTTTTTGAACTGCCTTTTTTATTGGTATATCTGATTGATATTATATAAGTCATGGAGAGGAGATGTGTGTGTAATGGATGTGTTCTTTTCTTCTTTTTTAATTTTTATTTCTCTTTCTATGCAATTATGTTTCTTGTTTCCATTTATGAAATTGTTTTCATTCCTTGGCTTTTCCGGAGTCTCACCTAAAATCTTTCAATAATTCTTATTAATTGCGTTGATGCATCCATGATTAGTGTTAATGACAGCCTAACACTTGGGTGTTATAATTAATTTGATTTTACACGTTAGTTTACGGTTAAGATTTACCACAGAGCTGGATAGAGGTGGGGCATGCGAGCTCAACATGGGGCCCATTTATTTTTAGCATCAGATAGATTGACGGTATACCTAGTTTCAGTGACAAACAATTAAACGTTAAAAATAAATACCTATAGCGACAGACATTGAATCGCTAAATCAAGATTTAGCGTCAGATGGTCTATGAGTTATTTTAGCGTTAGATCATCCATCGATAAATATAATTTTTAGCGTCCGATGTCTGACGCTAATACGGTGTTGTGGTGTAGTGCAAACAACCTCGTGCTTTTATCATTGTTGCGCCAATAGGAGGTACATGCACAAATGAATTATTATTAGAGGCCTGCTTCTAGTGCCCGATTGATACTATATAGTACTTTGTAGTTGTGGTTAATTGATCAACACAACGGACACAACTCCTAGAGCATGCAGGTAGCTAGCCATTATTATATCTAATACTCTTGGGCACATATAAAATCATACTACTTGCTGCTTCAGAATTATTTTCTCCTTTATTTAATTATTTATGCGTGTTATTTTCTGTGGCCAATTATAGTTATTTGTTTGTTCTGCTTGTATGTATGACTTGTGCCGTTACCGTAGTATTCATCCTTTGTTGCCCTGTTGTGTCTAAGCTGAGTACATACATAAAGGCATGGCAGCCGATCGCACATGCTTCAGGCCAAACCCATCTTCCTCGCCACCTTGCCCAAGTCCGGCACCACCTGGCTCAAGGCCCTCGCCTTCGCGACATTCAGTCGCGCCACGCACTCACCAAACGACAGCTAGCACCTGCTCAGACACCCGATACGTCTGACTAGTGTTGCATGCATGGATAGTAACTCGGTATTGCAGGTAGTTGTATCAAACCATATATATATCTCACATACGCTCGGTAGGGCTCAATGGAGGTGATGTTTGCATAGACAGCGAGGCCACCCGAGCATTACGATAGGTGTGAAAGTTGTCGTGTGTGAGTGTCTATGGTTGTACAAGAAAAAGATGGATCATGCTAGCTACTTCTTTTACAATGAAATTATACTTGTCCCTTATTATTCAACAAAGTGTGCTTTAATTTGCAGCAAATTTTAATAATTAATCATTGGGAGAAGAACTACAAACTGCAGTGACACTGGGTTTGATAGAGAAATCACACATACATATGATCTGCTACCACTATCGCAGATCCGTCTATGGAAAGCGCAAACTAAGAAAACATTTAAACATATATCTTACATACACACATACACTACTACAGAAAACTTTACCGAGGCGGGCAGAAATGATTAACCGAGGTGGGCATTGCAGCCGCCTCGGTTAAAAGGTCATGGTAAATGGGATCTTTTCTGAGGCAGTTCGATGCCCGACTCGGTTAATCGAGTAAAGAAAACAAAAAAAGGAAAACTCGTGGATAAGCTCGGTGAGCCCATCAACGGGCCCGCCGAGCCCATCCACGCGCCGCTGCTCTGCTCACTGGATCTGCGCCGCCACCGATCCCCATTGCCACACTCGCTCGCTAGATGTGGGCTCCTCCTCGCCGGATCAGGCTTCTCCTCGCTAGATCTGGTGGTGGCTGCTCAGATTCGGGCACATCCTTGCCGCATCGAGCTTATCCTCACCAGATCTGGTGGTGGCCACCGTAATGTGCTTCTTGCGGCCTCTAGCAGCGCGTGGGAGGAGAGAGGACGACGGAGCCACCGGAGCCCAACGGGAGGCCACACCACCAAGCCCCGCCACCGCGCAACCGAGGTCCTCCACCGCGCCTCTGAGATCCAACAGGAGGCCGTGCCACCAAGCCCGGATCTGGTGCCGGGAGGGGAGGGGAGGGGATGAGGCGCCACCAGGAAGAGAGAGGAAGGGGAGCCACCGGGATGGGGAGGGGAGGGCAGTGGGGAGGCGAGGGGAGAGGGGCGTCAGGAGGGGAGGGGAGGGGGGGCGTCAGGCTAGGGAGTGAGTGAGGGAGAGACAGCTGAGCATGGGGGAGAAGTGAGTGAAACCCTAGCTCCCCTCCTATATATATATATATAAACCCGATGTGGATTGGATATGAGCTTTTTGCTGGGCCTCGGGAATATTAACCGGGGCGGGCCTTATAAGGGGTCCGCCTCTGAAAATAGGGGTATTTTTGGAGGCGTGCCTCTTATAAGGCCTGTCTCGGTTAATAGATTTTAGGAGGTGGTTCTTTTTTAGCTGCCTCGGTAAATCCATTTTGCGAGGCAGTTGACTGCGACCACCTCGGTTAATAAAAAATAACCACCTCGGTTAATTCTATGCATTAACCGAGGCGGTTTAAAAGTCCGCCCACCTCCGAGGCCAATTTCAAAACGCCTCGTAAAAGATTTTGTGTAGTAGTGATAATTAAGACATTCCTTAATTCATTTCACAAGGGTCCTCTTTGAGGCCTCGACCTGCCAGATCGGATCCCAGATTATGTATGACGAACCCAAGCACTAACTCATTTTGCCACAGATTCGCCTGACTAGAGTATAGGATAGGGGAGTGTTGGGCTTTTCAATTTGAATGAAGTCTAAGTAGCGGGAGAAAGAGAGATCCAACTCCAAGTTGGCACGCAAGTACTACTCCACCAGAGATTAGCTGAAGCACGTGATCATCCCAAGAAAAGAAATAAATGAGCAAATCTCTATGCCTAAAAAGACTGGAACGTCACTATCTATCCGGTGATACCAAGTCCCATTCCGTGCTCACGCGTCCGCATCAGTGGCGTAGCTAGGGTTCAGTGCAAGGGTGGTCCATCTAAATGTAATGAGCCAAATAATAGTGTTCTAAATGCAATCTTCATTATAGTATAGAACACATATACTGTAGTTTCGACATTAATCTAAATTCTATGGTGGTCCATGGCACAACGTGCCACCTAGCTAGCTCCGCCTATGCCGCATCCTATAGGTCATCATCCTCCCCAGAGCTCACACGTCCGCATCCGCGTGCTTGTCATCCAGTGGTGCAGTTGAACACCTACTAGGACAAACCAGCGCCGATCTATCTGTGTTGCCTTCTCGATCTCCATGGAAGGCCAGCGCCACCAGAAGGAACTCCAACTCTATTCGTCAGTTCCTTGAGAAGAACTAAAAGGAGACCTCCGGCAAAGAGACAATTACTCTTATTATCGGTGCACTTCTAGTGGTATATATATCATAAAAAAATTCATTTTTTGTTTTATTCCTATCAAATTCATGCAACTGGCTACAAACCTAATGAAGTACTGGTTATCATGATATTATTTTGCCCCCTACAATGCACAGCCATGATTCTTTTTTTTCCACATGAGGCGAGCCCCATTCAGGTAAATGGAAATACAGGAGTTTGGTTTAACAAAAGAACAGAAAGAAACAAGCTAACATCTCCAGCATATCTGATATCTAGCTCAGAGACAGATAGCTATCAGGAGTAAAAGTTCTAAAGCCCACAAACATATGCATATTGAACGGGCATGATTCTAGTACTAATAGGAAAGAAATGCACTTATGGAAAAGTAAGAACATGGCCGAAATGCAGTAAGGACCTGTTAGGACCCCAGAGCGAAACATTAAGCCACCTTGTGAAAATAGGTTAAACATGAGCCAATAATGAGCTACCAAGGGCTAATGGACTCTAACCACCAATTAGCCCCATGAGCTCTTATTTGCCCTGAACTAGCCCACGTTTATTCTTTCTAAATGGTATCTGAAAACAGGGACTAATTTTTAGCCTCCTAGATCAAAACAAACAGCCCCTAACCTATGTAAAAAGAATACTCGTGGCACATATGATAGATTGGGCAGCACAGGTACAATGTATCCCATTACAATATTGTCTACCAAACAGTATTAGCAAAAATATATGTACTTGTACATGGGCTGCGCAGTCCAGGAATTCGGAAGCGGAGCACTAGAGTCAAAACCAGCCAACATGGCCATATAACAGTCCCGGACACGCTGGCCCCTACTCACATGCTTGCTTCTGCCCCTAGAAAAAGCATGCTGGTTGCTCCATGGGCTTCGTCCCTTACTGTTTTTGTCTTTGTCTCATACATGGGCCCTCACATTTTGTCATACCACAGTCGAGTGCAGTACGTGCAGTCCAGCTCGTTACAAAGAAATTCAAAATTCAGCAGGCCCATTGTAAGCTAGGTGATAGTGTCTCGGCCGTATCTGGCCATCAGTCTGTCTACATTATCCTCTTTCTTTGTTTTTCTTCCCCCTAATGTGCAAACGAGTCATGGTTGTGCTTTTTTTATTGATAAACAAGCATTTCCTTTACACCACACAAATCAGGTTACAATGCCATAGGACAGGCACAAAATCAAAAAGAGAAGACATCCATGCGCTTGATACAATTTAGATCTGTGGTGTCCTTTGCACTAAAACTTCAAAGTGTTTTCACATTAACCCACGCGATAAGAATAGGACCACCAAAAATTCTTGTACTGTTCAGTTTCACTGCAATCTTCAAATTTCAAATGGAATTGGAACATCATAAGGCGTTGCGACAAGGTGTAGTTGGTTGCGTCTCTTTGCTGTTGCACCAACGATTGTTTCCATGTCGAGCACCTCCGGAAGGATTTTTCCCGGTAGGCTCCAATCAAAGTAGTAGAGGAGTCGTGCCAGGATGAGCTCCAGTGCCGCCATTCCGAAGCCCAAGCCAGGACACATCCTCCTTCCACTGCCAAATGGCAAGTAATAGAATTCCGAACCTTTGTAGTCAGCCATAGAGTTTTCAAATCTTGTTGGCCTAAACTCCTCAGGATCATCCCAGTACTTTGGATTTCTTGCCATTGCACATGCATTGATCACCACCGTAGAACCTTTGGTGACCTCAAACCCACCGATCTCACAGGTCTCTCGGCAGAGACGGGGTATGAGAAGGGGAAGAATTGGATGAAGCCGCAGTGTCTCCTTGATCACCAGCCTTGTGTAGTGTAGCTTGTCCATATGAGACTCATGATGACGTGGGTTTATATTGTTAAAGGCTTCACGCACCTCTGCTTGTGCCTTCGCCATCTCACCCGGATGTCTCATGAGCTCGGACATTACCCACTCAGCTAAAGTTGAACTCGTTTCTGCCCCTCCTGTGAATAAATCCTGCATACAATTGATACAAAAACAATCAAAATAATGCTGGAAGAAAAACCTTTGCTCATATATACCCTGGTACTTATAAGTTACAATTTTCAGTTCAAAAAGGAGTTTCAGATTAACCTGCTGCAAATTTTGCGTAGTATATATAAACATTACATTGAAGGACATACCATAATGATGGCCTTGATGTTGTCGTTCTTGAAAGGGAACTCAAGCTCCTCCACATCCCGGACCCTCAGCATGATGCTCAGAAGATTATCTTCTCCAGCCACATCATCCTCTCCACCATTTTCGACCATCCTCTCCTTCCTCCTCGCCTCACACTCCTCGATGATCTTGTCGAACAATTCATCGAGCTGCCGGTGCGCCCTCCACATCCGGCGTCTCATCCCGGTGAGGACGTCCACGAACCGCAGCGACGGGAAGACGTCCGAGAGGCAGAAACCAAAGCTGTGGCTCAGCACCACGGCGACCGCCGCATGGAACTGCTCTTTGCGCTCTTCGCTGCAGACGTCGCCGAAGGTCGCCAGCCCCGTGATGGTGTTGGTGCACGACACTAGCATCTTGCCGATGTTCACATCAGCTTTACCTCCGGCGGCTGTAGCGGCGGCACAGATCTCCGTCACCAGGGACATGGTCTCGCTGTCCCTGATGGGCGCCAGCTGCCTGACCTTGCTCGTGCTGAGAAGCTTCAGCACGCAGAGCTTGCGCAGCGTCCTCCAGTAGTGACCGTAGGGCGAGAAGGCGAGGTCGAGGCCGCCGTAGCAGATGATCTCCGGCGCGATAAGCGCCGGGCGCGACGCGAAGGTGACGTCGTTGGTCTGGAGAACCTCCTGTGCTGCAGCCGGCGACGAGACCACGACGGTGTCGATCTGTCCCAGCCGCAGGTACATCACCGGACCGTGCTTCTCGGCCAGGTCGCGGAGGGCGGCCTGTGGCTGCGAGGTGATCATGTGGTGGATGCTGCCCACGAAAGGGATGGCCCATGGCCCCGGTGGCCGCCTCCTCTTGGAGTTGGGTGTCGAACTGTGCCTGTATGATGATACAATGATCAGCAGTGAAAAGAGAAACAGGAACACGAGGGCGAGTCCGTTTATCTCCATGGATGCTTATGGTCATCAGCATACGAGACTACATTCACATATATAGAGGAGTATCTAGTTATTATATACATCACTGTAATCAATTAGAAACTCCACTGGGTGCAGTGCAACTGCCCAAGTGCAGCTTCCGAACTTCACGCAAAGTTGATTGCAGAAGTTAACCATTTATTTATCTTAGGCTGTCTCTGGTCTAGAAATTGTTGTCGTCCAACCAAGAAGGAAAAGAGGGAGAGGAATCCTAAGCTGGTTTGCTCTCTATATAAGTTTTTATCAAACAGTTACGCTTCATCAGGACTTTATATACATGAGAGTCACACATTATTGTAATTGTTTTCATAAAAATTACAACATTAGTTACATATAATCAACATTAGTAGTACACTAACCCATGAAAAAATTACAACATTAGTTACATAATCCTAACCACTGACAATATATTTCACAATGCATTATTAGTACACAAGTCTATCAACGGCTGTGCTCTCGCTTGGGCTAGAACCAACATTAGTTATATAAAATTTACTTATAATAAATTGCATGTTTTACCTTTGTTTATTTTTTAGTACAATAGGTATACTAGAACTCTATAGTCCCAATCCAGTTCTGATAAACTTATCAGGAACTAAATGTTTTCATCCATATCTATAGTTTGTTCCTTTTCCATGTCATCTATGTGAATCGTTAGGGCTCGTTTGGCACGGCTCTTGCCGAGGAGCCACATTGTTCAGCTCCAGCTCCTCACCAAAATAGGGCTGTGACTCTTCTACAATTCAGCAGAAAATGTCTCCTCCAAAAGTGTTTGGTACAACTCCTCTGCAGAATCTAGTGCTAGAACTGGAGCTGTGCCAGACAGGAATTTAATATGCATTTAATTGAGACATTGGCTTAAACTATAGTGACTCTAGTTGCAGCCCATTTCTTATATGACACATTGAATCTAATTCTTTTTATTTTAAATTTGAATCTTATTAATTTATACAAATTTTTTATTCTGAAAAAGGTTGAAACTCTCGTCCTTATAATATCTATTATGAACTCTCCTTTTGTTCCTTCTAAAATACAAACTTTACGTCATAGATTACACTCTCAATTAAAAACTATGATGGCACAAATAATCATATATAACTAGCATCACATTGCATAAGATCATTGCTTGAGCTTGAAGTGAGATCTAGGATGGGATAGTGGTGGTAGTTTCAGGAGGATATTAATATCTAAATGTTACAATGATTGTTTACTCTAAAGTAATCTTAAGGATAGAAGATATAGGCACCTATAATATGCACTAACTCTTATTTTCAAATTTTTGAATTTCTTATCAAGGAATTATATGTACAATACTTGTCATATTTTCAATATAGATATGTCAAACATATTTGTTAAAATGCATAAAAATATTAAAAGTATAACTTACATAAATTACATGTCATGGATTTTAAAATAATATCTTAGTATTGTTAGAATGAATCATTAAGGAAATATTTTTTATGATCGCTAAAACATAACATATATATTTATCGTTCATGCATGCTTTGTAACACCCCAGAGTCGAAACAACTTAGATCCACTCTGCATGCTGAGCGAACCACACCTACCATTCACGTAAAAGGATTAACCCGGGAATGGTGGGATAAACTCTAGAAGTCTTATATGTTGGTCTACCCTACCTTTAACAACCAAGGTGGGGACTAAACTCTCCATAATATCTCATTAACATACACATGGGCCACTATGGGCCAAATTCTAAACTGGGCCGCAAGTGACATACACCCCCCTCAAAGCGAACCGACGTCCTCGTCAGCCCAACACACCCAAAACCAAGCAAACGATGACCAGGAATGTTCCTTCTTAGCACACGCGACCGTGCGTCCAGTGCTGGCACATGTGCCACACCATGCACCCCACGGGGCCTACACGTGCAATGAACCCCATGTTCGTGCCCCTGACCCACACGCGCCCGTGTCCGCGAAAGTCGGCTCCGATACCATTTGTAACGTCTCAAATTCAGTCTGCACGCTAAGCGAACCACACCTACCACTATCTCACTTATGCTTTCGTCCTCGCTTTACGTAAAAGGATTAACCCAGGGATGGTAGGATGGACTCTAGAATGCTTATATGTTGGTCTATCCCACCTTTAACATCCAAGGTGGGACTAAACTATCTATAATATCTCATTCACATACACATGGGCCACTATGAGCCAAATTCCAAACTGGGTCAGATGTGACAATATTATTGATCAGCAAGGTGCTATAACAAGCATGTTTACCTTAATCAAATTTAAATATATTAATATTAATAGAAGTTGATAATACACACACAGATATATATATATATATATATATATATATATATATATATATATATATATATATATATATATATATTACGATTATTTAAACAACACCAGACGTGGGTAATTATTCATCCATTCCTAAACTTTGTCCGATTTCCATTTTGAAAATAGAATAGATCCAATGGCTATTATCATCAAACAGTGATTATAGTCCTTCACAAAAAAAACAGTGACAATAGTCTACAAATTTAATGGCCTGATGTTACAGATTTGTGAGAATTTCTAATATTTATATTTTCCCCGTAGCATATCTCATGAAGATTAACGTGAAGGCTTCGTTAGACACCTCTAGTTAGAATTTATAATTTATTGGATGTATCTTCTTTTAGTGTGATATATGTATTTGCTTGAAATCCGAGGATGCTCTACCAGTGAACTCTATTTCTAATATATGATTTGAACTTACACTTCGTTAATTCAATTTTCAGAAGCCCATCCTGGAGCAGGAAACAATAACTTACCAATAAAACCAAAGCAATGTCAAAGCTATGTCGTTTATACCAATCTCAGGCCGCGTTCACTTGTCATGCATACCCAAAATATTTCCTCTTCCATCCGTCACATCGAATCTTTAGACGCATGCATGAAGCATTAAATGTAGGTAAAAAAATAACTAATTGCATAGTTTGTCTGTAAAGTTCGAAACGAATCTTTTAAGTCTAATTAATCCATGGTTAGACAAATTTTACCAAATAACAACGAAAAGTGCTACAGTAACTTTTCACCCAAATTTTCTCAACTAAACACAGCCTCAGTGGGAGTTTCATAGAGTTTCGTGGGCATTAAATACGCTGACATGGCACTGCATTGATGAAGGGAGAGATGATGAAAGTTTCATGGGAATAGAGAGAGTTTTATGGGGATGAAACTCTTCTGCGCTGTTTCTAAAATATTAGTGTATTGGAAACAGGGCCATGAAACACCCACTGAGATTGGCCTTAGGAGGCTACATCACATCAATGTCTAGAAAAATTGTGAAACCCCATACAGTAGTATATAATGATGAGTCTTGTCCACCACCATAGGGATCAACAATTCAGTGTTAATAAATAATAAAACCCTTTGGTTAATTTGCTTTCTTAAAAAAGATCCAGACATACAGTTAGATCTAGCTCGACCACTAGTCACAAAATGCGGCGCTTGCAGCGCTACTGGCTAGCTAGCAGTGGTGTCTTGTGGCGGCTAGCGGTGATGTTTTAGTATTCCTCCCCTATCTCGAGGCACTTAATCGTGCAAAACAGATGTCCCTAGCAGCCGAATCTATATAGCAAATATGGTCAACGACTACATATATATCTAGCAGCCGTATTTTAATCGGTATTGCTAAGGCTAAATTGATCCTCATTCGTCTCTTGGGACTTGGGGGGACATCTGATAAATTGATACTCATTCAACAAGCTCATTGTAAAGGGGACACGCATCCCATTTTGCGGCCAGACAGATTATTAGGCCAACTGCTTCTGCACTGCACTATGGATTATTTATTCAGTGCTGTTGATGGTTCTTAGGGCGCCCTCAATGGTGGTCGAAGTGGCTAGCATGTCTCAGACTTTGTCCAATGAGGAAGGAAGAGAAGGGAAAAGGAAATAGACTAGCGAGCTGCGAAGCCATAGTCTTGCACATATATCAATGAACACTGTGTCCATGAGATTTAATTTTAACTTTAATTTTTACGGTCTCTCACTGCCACATCAGCTGACGATTTAGGATTGCTGTTGAAGACGTCCTTAGATTCATATGCGTAATACAGATTCTAGTTGCTGAAATGACAAAAAAAAAAGTTGCTGAAATGACGGGCGAGGAAAAGCGGACCCACAAAAATGCTATTGCTGGACCTAGGGAAATGGCCTTTGGTCAAGTATTAATGCATCTATTGGACCTAGGGAAACCTCCTGGATTTCTGTACCAAAAGAAACAAGACAAGGAACGTGGTCCGAGGTTTCCATGACAAGGGCCTCGACAGACGTTGCTAGATAAGACAGCATCCAAGAAATTGATGTAAAAAACCAGTTAAGGAGTTCTAATAGAGGAGCACTTCGTTTGTTACTCCAAGTAAACAATTTGCCAAAAAGAGGGAGCTCTACAGAGCATAGAGCACTGATAGCAGCATTGAACATGAGCATCTCAGAAACATCCCCCCGGGCTTGTTACTGTCGTTGGGCTTCTGAGAATGTTAAAATCACCAAGCACTAACCAATCTACAGTAGAAGGCATACAGATGTTCTTGAACAAGTTCATAAAGGACGTTTGTCAGCTGCAACGTAGGGGCCATAAATATTAGTAAGAATCCAGGAGGTGTTGTCAAAACCCGAAAAGAATTCCACTCAGAGAGAGTCGGTGTTTTGGAAAACCACGGAGCCACGCAACCTATCCCCATGCCAGGCAATGAGAACAACCCCAGAAGCACCATTTGAAGGATGGTATTCAAAGTGATTAAAGGAGGGGGACGAAACCTCTAACAAATTGAGTGTCAAAAACTTCTTGTTTTGTTTCCTAAAGACAAAGAATGTCACAACTGCATTCAGAGATTTTGTCACGGATGGAGTTCCACTTTTTCTTGGCATTAACCACCCGGATGTACCAACAAAGAACCTTGGACGTCTTTACAGAGTTTAGATTCATAGGTAAACTAAAAGGATGAAAAACTAAAGTGCAAAGAACGCTATGGAATATTTGGCAGACCATTAACCTGCCGGCGGAAGTGCATTTGGACATGATGCTCATCATCCTCTGGCACATCTGGAAGGCCAGGAACGCCTTGATCTTCGATGCTGCTGACATCACCACGTCAGGACTTCTGCGCTCTGCCATCAAAGATGCCGGAGCCTGGGCCTGCCAGTACATGGGAGATAAGGCCTTGGTAGTGGCCTGGATCGACTACTTTCGTTCTTGTTGTAGCAATTTTTTGAGTCATCCACTCTGCTATGCTCTTTTACTTCCCCTCCCATTCACAATGTACACCTTCTGGTATGCCGGAAGTATGCTATATGGTTTGAGCTTTAGCTCCCTCGATTAATATAGTTGGTGGGAACTCCCCCCGAATTGGCAGAAAAAAAGAACGCGACACACCTAATGCAAGCAAAAGATAGAACTGAGGGCTTTAGGCCTTTTTCGCCTTTTGGTCCCCTGGAGCCCTTGCCTTAGTCTTCTTGACAGCTTTCTTGCCCTTCTTTGATTGAACATGTTCACCTGTCAGGTCTGGAGCCGCCACCTTGCAAAATGAAGCACCCAAACACAAGCCTAGGGGTTGGTAGGAGGACTGACATTGCAAGCAAGACAAAAGGACTGACATTGTCAAGCTTTTGGATTCTGTGACTGCGTACGACTTCTGTGCAGCTGAAGAATCTTCCTGTTTTGGTTCCCACACTAGCGAGTCCAAGAGAGCAAAAGGTTCTTCAGCATAATAAGGAGCAAAAGATGAAGACGGCGAATTGAGAGCTCAGCTGGTTGGTTCCATATGATGCAACCTGCCCATCCGGGTTCAAGCCCCAGACTTACACGGGTGCTCGTATTTTCCTAGATTTATTCCAGGGTTTAATGGCGTTATTCTTTTAGCGGTAGACGACATGCCCATCAACAGCGAAGCGTCTATGGTGACTTCGTCAATCTCAAAATTTGCTGGTCCAACTTAATTCTTCGGAGATGCTCATAGGGGTAGGGTGTTAGAGTGTTGTAACACCCGTGTTTTGCATCGTGATAAAAATCACTAAAAATTTAAACTTTTATTAAATTTACAACAAAATTAAACTTGATCAGTTATTTTCCCTCACAACCATTTTAAAAGAAAATGCTTTTCCAGAACCTGCATCAAAATTCACCATATATATTTAGTATAGAACGCTTGAATTGTTTGCTTGCGTGATTGAGTGATGAAATGCCTGTTTGATTGATTTCATGATTGTTTGCCTTCTTTCTGGAATTTACTTGCGGCACCAAAATCAGGGGTTTAATTACCAATGGCATGCTTGAATTATTTAGAGCATTTTCTTTATTCTATAGCAGTAGATTATGCATCGTAAATATAAACAATATTTAGTTACCTTCTGTGCTTAATTATATTAGCCATCGCATTGATAGATTTAATTGTCCTTCCTAATATTAGTTTACATATATTTAATCTCCATGGCGTCGAAGATATTTCGACGAACCGACCTCGTGTGTCGTCGTCTTCCCCACCATAGCTCAGGAACGGACGCGAGATATTTTCCGAGGAACCGACCTCCTCTGCTGTCGTTTCCGGCAGCATTCCTACCCTGTCCGGGATTTCCGTCGACACGTCGCCATGGCTGCCGGGAAATATCCGTGGCCGAACCGCCTTGCCAAGCCGAGGTTAAGCACGTCGATGAAGTGGAGTCCTGCCGGAGCCTCCTCTACGCTAGGAACCGTGAAGCTCGCCAAGCACAGCCGCCGGCGCCTTGACCCGCCTCGGAGACGTGCTCACCGGAGCTCGACACCACCAGGGTCGCGCCCTCCGCCCGCCCTCGCTGCGAAAGTCGAGCCCGCCGGAGCCGCGTTCGCCACAAGTCGGCGTCGAGGCCACCGCCGCACACTCGCCCTCCCTCTCACCTTCTCCTCTCCCTCCGTCTCTCTCTTTCTTCTGTTGACCGAGCAGCTGAGGAGACGAATGACCGAGCGGCCAAGGCATCCGATGCCTGCGTTGGCCACGTCGCAGCACTAATGAGAGCGCGACACGTCGCCCCTCAGGCCCCACAGGGCAGACGTGCACCCCTCTCCCATTTCTTCCCTCTCCTCTGTAGACTTAGTCCATGTAGACCACAGAGATGGGAGATGATGGACCACAGATCGGTGCATAGTGTAGCAACAAGCAGGCAGCGCCCTCCAGCCAGGAAGAATTGCTAGGCACACACAAGAAACATACACAGTATGAAAAATCGTAAGCTTATTAATTACATACAAATTCCCATAAAATTTCTAAATAAAAAAGAATATCTCTAGTTCATATTTATATAATTTTCACTCATGTTGAATATATAAAAATGGTAGAATTAATTCCCATGCTTATTTCCATTCGCGTATAATCGGTAGACTTTAATAATTTATAACTTCAACGCCATAATTCCGAATTTCATAATTCTTGCACCATAATTCCTCTAAAATAAAACCTTACATATTAAAATGCATTTCCCTAATTTTGGTGCCCATTTAAATTATTTTCTTTATTGAAATATTAATCCACAATTGCATTAATTAATTAATAACCCGTATTAGTAATTAGTCGCCATCACCATAGTAGTAGTTACTCATATATTCACGTATGGGTATGCACCATAACACATACTCGAATATATCCGTACCCAATCATCAACCCATCACCCAGTACGACCAACCCAACTAGGATCGTTTCCTTGACTGTCTATGCTCGTTTCACATGTCTTGCTTGTTATTTTCTTTGTTTGTGTTTTCTTGCTTGTCGATGCTAGACTACGTAGGATAGAAGATGTGGAGAGAACCCGATGGAGTCCAGAAGGCAAGAGCAGGAGACACAGGAATTGGACAAGGTTATAATCGTCAGCAAATGAAGGCAAGTCCTAATCCCCACCTATCTCCTGCATTTCATTCCTTTGTTTACTCCCCTTCTACCACCTCTACATTTTACTAGCCTCCACCATAACCCACCGTACCTGACCCTACCAACTGCTAATCTTAACATATACTACTTATTAAATCATCATTCATGGATTAATATTGTTTTATGATGAATTATGAGATTATTTATGATAATGTGATTTATGAGAAGGTATTGGTTACCTTGATGAGATATGAGAAATATGAACTTGAGGATAATAACTATGGAACTTAATTTGGTAAAATTGGACTAACCCTGACATGGGGCGAGTGAGGGGTATTTCACGTGGTGTGGATTACCCTTTTGGCAAGTTCGCCTGGTAAGGGTTCCTGTTGGGAGATACTCGCCTCGGTCACATAAGGACCGGTTCATTCGCCATCTCGCCTAGCCAGAATTTCGTACAACCACATGTCTATATGGGTAGACTTGATCTCACACCCCGTTAGATTGAAGTATAATTTTCACTAGAAGGCTGGAGTGGCAACGGACTAACATGAGAGGACACGCCTGCTGTGAGATCTACCGTGGTCTGATCGGCATGGTTGCTTTGTGGTCTTCCATGTAAAAATTATTGTTGTGCCGTGTGCGAGCACCCTTTTATTATTTAATCTGGATGCTATGTGATCATCCACCGGATGCTGTGTGATCATCCAACCACTCGATATTTCTAGGATGCTGTGTGATCATCCTGATGCTTGTGGGTTCTGGTCCCTAAGTAGTCCGTGGTGGAATTATATGGAAATCTAAGGTAGCACCATCCGGGTACGAGGTCTCGTTAGGCCTGTCCAAGCCAATGACGTCTGGTGTCGGACTGTGCCTATCATGTGGGGAAATTTGTACAACCTCTGCAGAGTTTTCTGAATCTATTCAAATAGCCACGTCCTTGGAATGGGCAACCGCTGGGATGAGGTCCCAAATGATTAGATTACAACAACTGTGATACTATGGTAAGGTGTATTTATGAATTTGGTAATCTATACTCAACTCGGGAACTGGTGAGGATGGTAATACCCTACTAGGGCCCAACCTATATTTATAACTACTTCACTCTACCACCTTTACAACTAACCACCTCTCTCTCTATATATATAGCCTTCATCCACCTCTCCACCTAAAGTTAGGGCTTGCTGAGTACTCACCCCCCTCCACTCTATGTTTTTAGGAATGAAGCTGTTGGAGTATATTCGAGAATGGAGCTACCAAGGACTACGCCAGGAAAGAACATCAGGAGGACACTCGAAGACGGAGCCATGTGACTACACAAAGGAACTGCGCTAGGACTATGATGAATGGGAGTACGCTGGAGGAATAAGTCTAGGGTTACATCCCCACTCCGAGTTGCCTGTAGGAATGAAGTCACGTTGTCATAGGACCACTGTTTTAGATCTCTGATATACTATGTATGGCCAGTGGCCCAAGCTATACAACCTGAACCATGTAATATATTTCTTCATTAGCAATAAAAGTATGGTTTTTGATATCAATCTTGTTCGAATTGTGCGTATCAGCTACTGATCCAGGGACTGATACATGATGCACAGTGGACCCTAAATTAGGGGTCCAACAGATGTGCGTTCATAGGGTTGAGTGTGTGCTCGTGTATGTGAGCTTTAGCGTCAGGGCTCGCAAAACGAAAAAAAGATGAAGATAAGTTTGGTCAATCTCAAGATTTGCCGGTTCAACTCAGTTTTTCAGAGATGCTCATAGGGCTAGTGTTGTATGTGTTCATAGGGGTAAGTGTGTGTGGTCGTGTATGTAAGCGTTTGCGTTTGTAACCGGGTCTCAAACAAAAAAGATCAAGACGAGTTTGCATAAACAGATGGTATAGAAAACTGAATGTTACCAAAAGATGGGTTAGCAAAGAAACTCCAGGTCTCCAGGCCTCAGAAGAGATGAACACTTCTTGATCTCCACGAAGTGATTGGGCTGGACAAGCGAACTAGTGACAAAGTCGGCCCACGGGAGGGGAACTTCAATAGCCTTCTGAGGTGGGCCAGAGTTGAAGTGTTTGGTCCATTGCCGAACAGCCTCAGTATTCTGCATAAAGCCCAGAGGATAACATGCTGTGAACAGGATCAGCTGCACGTTACGTCAAGTTACTCAAAAGCACATATATAGCATGGTGGTATACTGTTGGTAACATTACGTGAAAACGTTTTAGGATCAACCTATATAGTTCGGTTTACTTTCCTAGTAATTTTGTGTTTTTTTTCTAAAAAATGTTTTAAGTTATTTTGGGGGGTAACTTTCCTAAAAATTTCATCAAAAAGTTTTACTCTACCTTCTTATGAAATCGTAGCTTCCTTGCGTTTTTTTCTCCTCAGTAGAACATTACTTTTTTTACATGAACACTTAATCAAAGCTATTATTTTTATGTTTTGTAATGCAAAATATTCAATTATTCGCTTTAGCGAATTCAAATGAGCTTCTCCCATTTTATTAGAATTTTTAACAACAGTGCGGTAAAAAAGATCCTTAAATCACAAAAACATGTGAGTACATTCATACACTTATATCTGACATGCGAGTTTGGAAGGCAAAATTTAAATGTTTGTATAGTCTACTTTGTAGTTTTCATAGTCACTCTTTAGTTCATGAAATTTAAGAATACCCAAATTTTCTTAAAAATACTAAAATTCGATCAGGGACTAATTTCTATAGAATTCCAAAAGAAGGTTTTTGTGCTGATTAGAGAGCACATATTTTGCAATCATATTTTTGAATTTGGAGAGCACACAACTCATAGTTGAATTTATCATATTGGAATGGAAAATTAACAATAGTTTGTACGCTTTTATATATAAACAAATTCATTATAATTTGTTTCTCAATAACATAAGTTTTCTATAATTTAAGTGTATTTATGTTCATTTATCGGAATTACTAAGAATCTGGACTATTTGTGTAGTGGAAATAATAATAATATTCAAGAAAAATTATTTAGTAGTACATGCGTGCTTTTTAAGAGATGTGTGAGTTTGAAAGGAAAAGTTAAGTCACTTAATGATTTTTTATTTTTTATATTCTAAAGTTTAGTAGAGTCCAAAATACATACTAATAGCATCGTAAAGGAAGTTTCCTAAAAAAATAAAGTACTCGTTTTCCTACCTTTGGCGTTTTCCTACCTGTTCTGGTTCCCACACTAGTGAGTCCAAAAGAGCAAAAGTTTCTCCAGCATGAGAAGCAAAAGATGAAGACGAGTTTGGACAAACAGATGATACTGAATGTTAGCAAAAGATGGGTTGGCGAAGAAACTCCAGGCCCATGGGCTTCTCCAGTGGGTACTCTAAAGCGAAGTGATTGGGCTGTAGTTTTTACCCACTACGGGCAGTCTAAAGAGATACTCTAAAACTTTAGAGTATGAATATAGAGTAAAAACTGTTGCACTGGGTACTCTAAAACGATACTCTATCATTTCTCTCACTCTATATTTAGAGTGGTACTGTGCTTACTCTATAATGGGCAGTGGCGGACCCCACTAGCTAAACAAAGGAAAAAATGCTATAACTCACAAACCAAAAATCCAAATTAAATTTCGATTGCACCATTAAATTCGTCTCAATAAATCCTTCAAAACTAGATCACACATGGATATATTTAGATAAAGTGACAAGTGGGTCCCATAATGGATATAGTAGATAGAGGATGATATAGAGGATGGATGGGTGCGGAAGAATTAAGTATAGAGGAGAGAATCTTACTGACTAGGACATATAGAGGATGAATATAGAGGTTCATGAGTGCGGATAGCCTCAAAGCCGCTAAGCGTGGGGGTTGACGAAGAAACTCCAGGCCTTAGAAGAGATGAACTTCTTGATCTCCTCGAAGTGATTGGGCTGCAGAAGCAAACTAGTGACAAAATCGGCCCATGGGAGGGGACTTCAATAGCCTTCTGAGGTGGGCCAGAGTTGAAGTGTTTGGCCCATTGACTAACAGCCTAAGATTCTGCTTAAAGCCCAGTGGATAACGTGCTGTAAACACTGTTGGTAAGACTACGTGAAAACGTTTTAGGATCAACCTATATAGTTGGGTTTATTTTTCTAGTAGTTTTTGTGTGTTTTTTTTCTAAAAAATGCTTTATATCGTTTTTGGCGGATAATTTTCCTAAAATAATTTGGTCAACAAGTTTTACTATACCTTCTTTTCAAATCGTAGCTTCCTTGCCTTTTTTTTCTCCTCATTAGATCATTTCTTTTTTACATGAATACTTGAATCAAAGCTATTATTTTATGTTTTCTAATTCAAAATATTCAATTATATGCTTTTGTGAATTCAAATATGTTTATCCTATTTTATTAGGATTGCTAACTACATTGCATTAAAAAAATCCTTAAATCACAAAAAACACGTATGTGAGTACATTCATGCACTTACACTACTAGAGAACATGCCTTTGGTTGATGTCCAAAATTTGCAATAATCTCGGCGAAATCTACGCCCGGAACAAAAAGATATTTAGTCCCGGTTGGTAACCCAAACCGGGACTAAAAAGATGACTGAACCTTTAGTCCCGGTTTACCAAGGCATGTCAGTGCGAGAAACTTTTAGTCCCAGTTTGAGACACGAACCCGGACTAAAAGTGTGACTTTTAGTCCCGGTTTTGGACACGAACCCGGACTAAAGGTACCTTTAGTCCCGGTTTGTGTCTCAAACCGGGACTAAAGGTGTCCCTAGAGTGAATTTAAAAAGAGAGCGTATCTTATCTAAGTCAGATGTGTGGTGGAAGTTGAGATGGCAACACGTGCAAGGGCTGGAGTGGGAGGTCTTGGGTTCGAATCTCCACAGATGCATCTTTTTTTACCCAATAAACACCTTTAGTCCCGGTTGTAGGAACCGAGACTAAAAATCGAGACCTTTAGTCCCGATTCCGTAGTCCCGGTTCCAAAACCGGGAGTAAAGGGGGTTAGGAACCGGGACTAAAGGTAGGTTCTCTACTAGTGTTATATACGACATGCAAGTTTAGAAAGGAAAAACTCAAATGTTTGTATACCCTACTTTGTAGTTTTCTTAGTCACTCTTTAGTTCATGAAATTTTATAATACCCAAATTTTCATAAAAATACTAAAATTTGATCAGGAACTAATTTCTATAAAATTCCAAAAGAAGGTTCATCAGGAAACGGTAATGTTTGCTTCATTTTGTGTCCATTTGAGAGCAAATATTTTATAGTCATATTTAGGAATTTGAATGCACATAACTCATAGTTGAATTTATCACTTTGGAACGAAAAATTCATTAACAAGACTTTGTATGCTTTTATATATAAACAAATTTATTATAATATGTTTGTCAATAACATGAGTTTTCTATAATTTAAGTGTATTCATGTTCATTTATCGGAATTACTAAGAATCTGGGCTACAGGTGCAGTGAAAATAATAATAATTAACTACAAGCAAATATATTTATAAGTACATGCGTGCATTTTAAGAGGTGTGTGAGTTTGGAAGGAAAATTTTATATATAAGTAACTTAATAATTTTTTTGTACTTAGTGATATCCTGAAATATCATAAAATTTAGTAGAGTCCAAAATACATACTAACAGCATCATAAGAGAAGTTTCATAAAAAAATATCAATCGTTTTCCTTTATTTGGTGTTTGTGTGGAGACTCTCCCTCACTTGCAAGTTTCAAACTGACCACCAGTTCACTTTACCTTTTTTATACGAAAATAGTCTGACATTCATGGTCCCATACGTTTGTCTATCAACAATTCAATTAGTTTTGTCCTACTGCGATTTAAATGTGTTTTTAGCCTTTCGTTAAAAGTACTTCATAATAACTACATGTGGTGTAATTATGACATTTAAATTTCAAAAAATACTATATATATATAATAGCTTTGATGACGTTTCAAAGCGGTTGTCTGGAGAGCTGAGATGCCGTAGCACCGCAGCAGCCATGCTCCCGTTCCTGTTTGGGGAATGTTCATGTTGCTGGAACGTAGACTTTCTCGAAATATGAAACATGGGAATAGAAACGTGGGCCATGTCTCCGTTCTCAGACTACCCGTAGTGGGTACTCTAAAGAGATATTATAAAACTTTAGAATATGAATATAGAGTAAAAACTGCTGCACTGGGTACTCTAAAACGATACTCTATCATTTCTCTCACTCTATATTTAGAGTAGTACTATGCTGGGCAGTGGTGGACCCCACTAGCTAAACAAAGGAAAAAAATGCTATAACTCACAAACCAAAAATTTAAATTAAATTTCGATTGCACCATTAAATTCGTCTCAATAAATCCTTCAAAACTAGATCACACATAGATATATTTAGATAAAGTGACAAGTAGGTCCCATAGTGTATAGAGTGGATAGAGGATGATATAGAGGATAGATGGGTGCGGGAGAATTAAGTATAAAGAAGAGAATCTTGCTGATTAAGACGTATAGAGGATAAATATAGAGGTCCATAAGTGCGGATAGCTTTAAAGCCGCTAAGCGTGGGGGTCGTGGTGCATGGCTAGCTAACATTGAGTAACGGAGACAGCTAGACATGTGGTCACATAACGACGAGCAGGGAAGTCTCTGCTGATGTTCACGTGTAGGTACTATTGGTAGACAAGTCCACTCACCCTGACCCAAACTGTTAAGGGTGTGGCAACTAATAAGGGCGTCCCCGACGGCCCTCTAAGAGCATGGCTAATGATTTAGCCAGCTGTTGGCTCAATACACTTGCCATGTTATTTATAGTCAACAAAAACAACCAGCACATATAATAGGTTGGCTAAGAGGCTGACTGTAACACGGCTGTAAGCATTTAATATTTACATGTAGATTCCATCAGCTGTGATTAATATTTCTGTGGCCATCAATGAAACAACAATGATATGAAGGGGCGTGCAGTATAGCTGACGCAGAGGACCAAGAGAAGGGACGAGGCCCATGGAAAACGCCGACCGATGCGCTCGCTGTGGGATGTAAGGCAGTGATTTCTTCTTCGCTTCCTGCATTCAGCGTGGCGTTTCACCGGCAGCCCGCTTCCTTCTCTCTCATCTTTTCTCTTCCCTCGAGCTCAGACTTTATTGACGTGGAGAACCTACCAGCCG
The DNA here is from genome assembly GCA_038087645.1 of Saccharum hybrid cultivar R570. NCBI lineage: Eukaryota > Viridiplantae > Streptophyta > Magnoliopsida > Poales > Poaceae > Saccharum > Saccharum hybrid cultivar. Next base: position 15,281,103 of record JAQSUU010000760.1, read on the forward strand.
GCTGACTGAACAATATTATACTTGCTCTAAATTGCCAGCGGAAATTGTTTTATATTCCATTTGGATGTGAGAGAAGACGGAAAAGTGACTCCTTAGCGACGGGAGAAGCAGCTAGCTCTCACACTCACCAAGAAACCTTGAGTCTCTGACATGCTGCTTCGTTTTCATTGCCATGTGCAGCCATTTCTTTTCTCTCTTTTTCAATTCACTTACTCCCTTCGTCCCTTTATATCTGACGTCGTTGGTGTATGTACCATAAGTTTGACTCAATTTATAGAAAATATGTGCAACATTTGTATCTTCAAATAAATTTATTAAAAAATTAGATTCAAAGATCTTTCTAATGATACAAATTATGTACAATAAATATTAATATTTTAATACATATTTAGTCAAAATTATTTCTCGAAAAGCTTAAACAACATATATTTAATCACAGAGGGACTACCTCATCACGTCAGCTATCGATTTCCTCACGGGAAGTCCACACAAAGGTACAGCATTTGAGTGCGTGCATACAGATTATTTTCAAGAAGAACAATATTCGTATAGGAAAATGGCGTGCGTAGAGTTTTGTGCTCTCGAAAGCTACAAATGCAGAAAAACTCTGCTCCGGTGTGGAAAATTTGAAGATACAAACTGCCTGTATTTGCTAGTGCATGCATGGGCCGGCCGAGTCTTTATATTTCTCAAAACGTGGGCGGACCCTCGATCTTGGATTGGCTTCGTCTCGTAGGCGCATAATGTTCCCAAGTCACGCGCCCTGTGCTGTGACGACACATATGGGCCGGCCGAGTCTTTATTTCTCCACAAACGTTGGCTGACCCTTTTGGCCGCTTGGCGTAGTAGGCCGTAAGCGTAGGCTTTATTGCCACATCCATGGGTCCATGTATAGCAGGGAGACCACGCGGCCTTGTGGGCTTGAACAAACAAGCGAGCTCAAGCCTCCCGCACATATTTCCCTAAGGAAAAAGTCTATTTTTCCTCCCCCAACTTTCACGAAAGTCCGCTTTTCCTCCCTCAACTCCAAAACCGGCCAAATCACCTCCCTCAACTTTTCAAACCGTGCATTTTACCTCCCTGGAGCGGTTTCGAAGGCGGTTTTGCTACAGTAAACGGTGGTTTTGCTACAGTTAGGCGGTTTTGTCTTTTTCTTTTTTATTTATTTCGGCTGAATCTTTGAAAAATCATATTAAATCATAGAAAAATCATAAAATGAAAAATCCAATTTTGTTGCACTCCACATGAGTAGATCTACACAGTGAACATATAATATGATATCCTTTAGTACAAAGTTTTTGCTATGAAGGTTTTGTCTTTTTCTTTTTTATTTATTTTGGCTAAATCTTTGAAAAATCATAGTAAATTATAGAAAAATCATAAAATGGAAAATCTAATTTTATTGGACTCCACATGAGCATATCTACACAGTGAACATATAATATGGTATGCTTTAATACAAAATTTTTGCTACCAAGGTTTTGTCTTTTTCTTTTTTATTTATTTGGCTGAATCTTTGAAAAATCATAGTAAATCACAGAAAAATCATAAAATAGAAAGTCTATTTTTTTGGACTCCACATGAGTAGATCTACACAGTGAACATATAATACGGTATGCTTTAGTCCAACAAAATAATTATAGAAGCTGCAGCTATGAATTATTTCAATTAATTACAGAAAAGCATAGATCTAAAGCTACAATAAAAATTTTGTACTAAAGCATACCATATTATATGTTCACTGTGTAGATATGCTCATGTGGAGTCCAACAAAATTAGATTTTCTATTTTATGATTTTTCTGTAATTTACTATGATTTTTCAAAGATTTAGCCGAAATAAATAAAAAAGAAAAAGACAAAACCTTCATAGCAAAAACTTTGTACTAAATGATACCATATTATATGTTCACGGTGTAGATCTACTCATGTGGAGTGCAACAAAATTGAATTTTTCATTTTATGATTTTTCTGTGATTTAATATGATTTTTCAAAGATTCAGCCGAAATAAATAAAAAAAAAGAAAAATACAAAACCGCCTCACTGTAGCAAAACCACCGTTTACTGTAGCAAAACCGCCTTCGAAACCGCTCCAGGGAGGTAAAATGCATGGTTTGAAAAGTTGAGGGAGGTGATTTGGCCGGTTTTGAAGTTGAGGGAGGAAAAGCGGACTTTAGTGAAAGTTGGGGGAGGAAAAGTAGACTTTTTCCTTTCCCTAACCACTCTACCAATAAGACATCACTTATGTCTATATGACACATTGATCCTCATTTTATCTTGATCCGATTTTGAAATGAGTATTTGGTATTTACAACTTTTGTTTCCGTTGTTTCGGTTAGCACTTGTATTTGTGTCATATAGGCCTTGTACATGTGCACCTGTTGGCTCGCCATTTGTTGGGTTCCCCGACGTCTATATATGTAACAGTGTTCCCCATGAGTAATGCATATCGTATTCTCCTAAATTTACAGTTTTCCCTCCCAAGGTTATTTGAAAATTTTGAATTTTAAATGTGAGAAATTCAAACTAAATTTTCCTTGGATAGATTCCAAAAGAAATAGTTGTCAATTACAAATTTGTATGTCCCTTCCTCATCGGAGGTTATTTGAAAAAACAAATTTTTTTGAAGGATCGGCAAGGAAGAGTATGTACAAATTACAAGGCTTTCAAAGCCCAAAGAAAAAAAGGATGAATAACTATGGGAGTAAAATATGTGATAAATTCAAAATAAACTTTCTTTGGATAGATTATTTAAATTGAAAAGAAATGTCAACTACAAAGTTTTATAACTTTTTAAGATAGACAACTTTAGTTTTGGTGGTTTCTCCATCTGAGGTCTTTGCGGAAATTCAAAAAAATTAAATTCCAAAATGTGACAACTTCAAACTAAATTTGGTGGATCCAAATGATTTCAAATAAAAGTTGTCAACTACAAAATTAGACATCTCTTCAGTACACACAACTTTTATATAAAGTTTGTCTTCATCTAACTTAGATTGAAAAAGTTATGAATTTTAATGTGTGGTGGTCATTTTTAGAGACAACTTTAGATTTAGTCACTTTTAAAAATCCTTCTGTAGAGACAGATGGATTTAGAGGTGGCCCTATATCCAGCCACCTCTAGAAATCCATTAACAGTAGCTGCTAGATCAAGAGCCAACTCTAAAAATAGGATAATTTATACAGACGACTAAATTAGCCTTTCCTACAAATGCATTTCTAGAGGTGGCTTGTTTTGGGAACCATTTCTAGATGTGGTTTTAGATTGAGCCGCCCCTAAAAAAAGCAGGTGTTTCTACAAACGCATTTTGTACTGATGATTTGGCTGTGCGGCTGTTTTTGTTTTTCTTCTTTCACGAAACCCATGGAGCCGTTGTTCTCAAGTCGCGTGTCCTATGATGTACAAACCATTACTAGAAAAATAATTTTTCCAACTCTGTTTTCTCCATATTTTTTTTGAGATAAAGGATATAAAATCTTCTATATCCGCTTGCGATATACAGAACCAACTCTCCACCTCATACGTCTTGAAGAGGCTACATTTATCTAGTGAACATAGCACGCAATGTAGGAGCAACTCTCCACCATCTGAGATGTCCGCTAATGTCTAAGACATGTTGGACCTCATGCCCATCTATCTGGTAGGAATATGGGAAAAGCCACCATGCCGAGTCCTGTCGGCGGAGTGTAGAACGCAACATGCTGATGGAGAAAGTGCACAATGGCAGGGAACATGACGACGCCTCCAACGAGGGAGTGGCGCCCGTAGGTGTCACCCATCTCTTGCGCCGATAGCCTGCCACGGCCTTCTCAGTGGAGGAGATGCAGTGGGCTGATGGAGACGGCGTCCACCGCCAATGACGTCCAACCCACCGTGGCCTTCTGAACGTCGATATCTAGCCACCAGCCACGCCGATCCACATGGAACATGACGACGTCTTCAGCGAGGAAATGGCACCCATAGGTGTCAAAGCCGTCTAGCACCGATAGCCTACCACAGTCATTTCAGCGGAGGATCTGCAATGGGATGATGGAGAAGGCGTCCACCGTCAATGGCATGCAATGGGATCCGCATGGAATATCACGACGCCTCCAGCGAGGGAATGGCACCCATAGGCGTCATCGTCGCCTAGTGCCGATAGCCTGCCATGGCCTTCTCAGCCGAGGAGGTGCAGTGGGCTTGTGGGGAAGGTGCACAATGACGCCTCCAGCCAGGGAGTGGCACCACGCAGGTGTCACTGTCATTCACCGACAATGGCACGCAACCCACCTCGGCCTTCTTAGTTCCGATATCTGACAAGGTCTCATAGCCAATGGGTATTATTGGCCTGTTAATCGATTTTCAGAGGCTTTGTTGGGGATTTATGATTTTTCTAGCATGTCGTCGTGGTGAATGTCTACAGCAGTCGCCAGGATTATATGAATGACAATGCAAAGCTAACCACAAGTTTCTGAGAACCGTAGTCATCATTGTGTACAATGCAAAGCTGCCCTTTTGGTCGTCCGCACGGCCTCACCATATAGTTGCCCAACTTCTATATAAGACCTAGCATTCTCGACCTTGAAACACCCGCATCCTGCTTCTTACCCTAGATAATATTTTCTCATTTAGAAACAAAACTGTGCCATGGCGTCGTTTGGGTATGGTTTACCTCCTCCATCACACTTTGGTCTGCAATACTCCAGTGTTCATGGACCCGGAGTAGTACGGGGACTGCCGCGTGCATTCGAGCCGTTTCACAAGTCCGAGTTGCTAACTTGCTATGGCAACCACGAGCTCTTACTACCCCTCACACAAAACCACTGGAGGAGGTGATGAAGGAGAAGACGATCAGGGAGAACCTCCTGAACCCAGATCCACCGCAGCCATCGTCGTATGACACGGCATGGGTTGCCATGGTGCCGGCCCCAGGGTGCCCCCAGGCGTCTCGCTTCCCGCAGTGCGTGGAGTGGATCATGCAGAACCAGCGCGGCGATGGCTCCTGGGGCTTGGACGACGACGACGGCCACCACTCGCTGCTATTGAAGGACGCGCTGTCATCTACGTTGGCGTGCGTCCTGGCGCTCAAGACCTGGGGCGTCGGCGAGGAGCACGTCGGGAAAGGGCTCCGCTTCATCGGGCACAACTTGTCCTGACGACGACGAGTGTGACAAACCGGTAGGGTTCGACGTCATCTTCCCCGGCATGCTTGAACGCTGCATCGGCATGGGGCTCGAGATGCCTCTTACTCCGGCCGATGTTGACGGCGTCTTCAGGCTGCGTGACAAGGAGCGACAAAAGTTGGACTCGACCCCCGGCATGTGTTCATTTCTGTTTGTACGTCGCCAGAAAACGGGAAAATATTAGGTGCTGCGTGTGCTTACATTGACTGTCTGTTCTGCACGTCAACGTACAGCTTGGCCGCTGGAAGCAAAGCCTTGAAGGCCTACCTAGCAGAAGGTTTGGGGAACTGGGATGAGGCGACGATGGCGTTCCAGAGGAAGAACGGGTCTTTGTTCAACTCACCCGCAACAACGGCCGCAGCTGCCATCCACAGCTACGATAGGAGTCACTTGTCAGCTTGTTCGGCAGCTCAGGTGCAGTGCAAAAACATCAGCAACAAAGAGTGCAATCCCCAGATGGAGATACACTAGTTCTGGACTGCTGGTTATAACATGTTCATTTTTTGCAGTCCCAACAGCGTATCCAGGGAACTTACACACCCGGCTTCAAATGGTGGATGCTTTAGAAAAGACTGGGATCTCTCGGAGCTTTTCCAGTGAGATAAACTGTACACTTGACATGACATACGCGTATGTCCTAGCTGACCAAGAAAAGAACCGGCTTTATTTTGTTGTTACTATATATATCTTTAGTTCTTGATAGCTGTAATCTGCAGGTCCTGGCTGGCCAATGACGAGGAGACAATGCTGGACTTGACGATGTGTGCAATGGCATTCCGTCTCCCTGCGTATCCACGGATATGATGTCTCCTCCGGTAATCGTCTCAAAGGTCCTGTCTTCTGCTTTGTTTTAATTCTAAATTGGCATCCTGATTCGATGCGCTATGCGCAGACGGGTTGGCCCAGTTTAGTGAAGAATCCAGTTTTCATGATTCAATACAAGGGAGTCTAAATGATACAGAGTCGTTGGTTGAACTTCACAAAGTTTCACAGGTTCAGATCATGGAAGAAGAGATGATCCTAGAAAACATTTGGTCCAGGTCAGCTAAACTTCTGAAGCAACAACTCGGTGCAAAGAAGATATCAAGAACCATAGACCCCGCTGAGGCACTTTTGCTACTAATTTTTCTAGAACACGACTTCATATGTATTTCATTAAGAAGGAGCAACACAAAGCATACAAACGCTACCCGAGCGAGATGCCTGGATAGAAGAGTTTATTGTCGCACGCACCCAAGCTTAGAAAAGAAAAGAATAGTGCACTACATTTTAACAACATTTTGCGACATAGGGGCGGACGCTGCCATCAACGCCCGTCAACGATGATTAGAAACTCGGAGAGTGCCGTGAATCTAGCACAGATCCACTCATCTCCCTCCTCCAGCACCATGTGCCTTGCCTGTTGTGCCGTGGTCGAGACATTGTCGAAGACTCGGGAGTTGCGTTCTTTCCAAATTCACTAAGACACTAGCAGCAACACTGAATCAAAACTCCGCTGCAGGTTCCTGGGCAGCAGGCACCGAGACTCCATCCCCAAGAAGAAAGGCAGGAATCTGGCGTTGGAGCCAACTGAGCCCAGCCACCAGGAAGCAGCAGACGGTAATTTCTTGGTTAATTTCATATATATGTATGTATGTACTAATAAGTAGTATATAATTTCCATGTGGAACATGTGCTCAAACATCCCTTCTACACCACCTTAGATCGGCTGGAGCACCGGAGGAACATAGAACATTTCAAGACAATGGGCATCCAGATGCTTAAATCAGCATACCGCACTACAGGAATGCCCTAAAACAGGTGGCAAAGGCTTTGCCGACTGCATTACACGTGGCAGTCGGCAAAGAAGAGGTCGCAAAGAATTCGTCGGCAAAGAAAACTTTGCCGCCTGCCACGTGGAATGCAGTCGGCAAAGGCTTTGCCACCTGTCAACACGGCAGTGGGCAAAGGAGACGTACGCCATCGTGAGATGACGGTGCGCGTTTTATTTGCCGACTGCCACGCGGCAGTCGGCAAAGGCTTTTTTTAATTTTTTTAGAACATAATTTCTTTGCCGACTGTCTTTATTGGCAGGTGGCAAAGGTTTTTTTTATTTTTTTCAGGACAGAAATTCTTTGCCGACTGTCTTGATTGGCAGGTGGCAAATGATTTTTTAATTTTTTTCAGAACAAAAATTCTTTGCTGACTGCCTTTATTGGCGGGTGGCAAATGATTCTTTGCCGACTGCCTTTATTGGCTGGTGGCAAAGGATTCTTTGACGACTGCTTTGATTGGCAGGTGGTAAAGCTGCCATGGTTTCTGAGATTCTAGCTTTGCCACCTGCTTTCCACATGGCAGGTGGCAAAGCTGGAATAAGTAAATTTTTGATCTGTTTTTCTGTTTTGCATCACAGCAACAAATTCAAATATATCACACAGATCCACATATATATCACACAAATCCACATATATAGCATATATAATTCATAACAAAGGGGTCCAACAAGTCCATAATCCAACAAATCGTACTAATCGAGCATCCAACATCAAACATCCAACATGGTGTGCAAAACCAACATCAAACATCCTGCAAAGTAGAAGAACCACATAGGCAGTCACGCGTCCTGCGACCCGTCGCCACCATAGTGTGAAGAGCTCCCAGCTGGCCATGAAGGCCACGCGGACGGTCCAATCTGCGGCGCGCTGTTGTACACCCACCCGGATCCGATCTAGTGGGCAGGCGGAGAGTCGCTAGCCCACCCGGAGCCCCCCTCCTGCGTAGACCTAGGAGGAACGCCACCTGGCCACGAGAGCTGTGGCTGAGGGGCAACCGGCCCCACATGGCCTGGAGAAAGGCCATGTGGAGTCGGGTTCGAACCCGCCGACAGTGGCTGCATAGAGGAGAAGCGATCTCATTAGTACCTGTGGGATGGCCGCACAAGCGAAAAAAATACAAAGACTGCTAGAAACTCACTGGAGTCCCTAAAGGGCTAGGAACAGGGGGTGGACTGAGAACAGGTGGTGGAGCGAAGATCACGGAAGGAAACGGAGGACATCTGAAACCAGGGATCTCCAGGCCCTGAAAGAAGCTAGCAAACTCCTTCATCTGATGCGTCGAGTGCTCCTGGATAGCCTCCTACTGCCGGCGATGGGCCTCCTATTGGGCCGCCAGCTGCTGCCGATGGGCCTCCTCTTGGGTCACCTGTTGGGCCCGCAACTCGGCCAGCTGGGACTGCAATATTACACCCGCGATGTTGAAACAATGCATAAGGAAAGCTACATATGTAAAACCAATGAACGACAAATAGTTACCTGAACCGCCGCCATCATCTGCGTAGAGCTTGGCCGACGAGGTTGTATGGGGACATCCGAGGAGGTCGTGCTGTCTGATTGACGAACCTCACGAAGGGTGGGAACAGTGGTCGGGTCGATTACGCTGTGGGCAAGAAAGTACCGGCAATGCTGCTTCCCTCCTCCCGTCCTCATCAGGACGTCCGTGTCAAGGGGCTCAGTGGCTGGATCGTAGGTCTCACCATGGCGCTTGCGAACTGCCTCGGTGTACTGGACCACCTTCTCATAGGCGTTCGGGTTTGTGAACGCATCAGCCCCTTTCGTCGGGTCGTAGACGTTGTTCGGATTTGTCGCTTTGCCCTGGTGAGACAGGACGTAGCCCGTGAACTCGTTGATCATCTGGCCACCATGCGACTGGGTCTACGAGGAAAACACAAGAACGATTACATGTAATGAGAATGAATAAATAAATGAATAAATGAATAAATAAATCGGTGTGAAGGGTACCCATGTGTCCATGTACGCTCCGAGGGGGCGGCTCCCTTGGTGGTGTGCTGGCCCTGTCCTCCCCTTGGCATGTCCGGACTTCTCCCTACGCCTCGCGTACGCCTCTGGTGTTGTCCATGAGTCCACAATCGCCTCCCAGCAGTTTGGGACATGCGCTTTACCACGCGGCGATACCAATTGCACAAGGTACCATCCCTTAAGCCTCTCGTCTTTTTGGCACGCCCATGGAAGATAATAAACTTGTGTGGCCTGTTGAGCCACAATATAGACATCATCTCCACTATAGATAGAATCTTGTCGAATTTCGATTTGTCCAATGTCTTTGGCTCTTCTCATGACATTAGGATCGAACCAATGACATTTGAAGACGACTGGTTTTAGAGCTTTGGGGCCCGGGAACTCGAGCTCGTATATTTCTTCCACTATGCCATAATAGTTGACACCATAGTTGCCGGGCGTACAAACTCCTGTGCACGTGGTCTTTCGACCGGGCCGACTCTCCTCCTGGCTTCTCGTGCGAAAGCGATAGCCATTGACATCATAAACGGTGAATGCATTCACCCTACTACTGCAGCCGCATGCAACCTGTTTCAATTCAGGACTCATTTCCCTATCTGTGCGTGCCTGCAAGGTGAGGCCAGGTAGAGCGTTACATTACTCGCTCCTAGGTGCAAATTGGAATCTCAAAGTTGGAACGAGGTAAGTTTGATGGTACCTTTGTACAGAACCATGAAATAAAATCGGGCCTGGCATTTTTTAGGAAATCATCTTCTTCTTGGACGGTAGGAGCCGTATTCCTTCGCTAGTATTCCTTAAAAAACTCCCTGAAAAACAAGAGATGAAGGGGGTCGGACCGATAGATGGAGGATATTGACTACGTATGTAACAAGTCCAGAATTGAGAACTTACTTTCGATAAGGAACCACTTCTTCAAGGTTCAACAACACGTAGAGCGTGATAGTGCGAAACTCATGTTGTTGCAACGTATTGGGGGTACCTGCGCTTCCCCTTCCGAGTTGCCCCATGAAAAGGCTCAGGGTCGATAAATTCTCGTCCTCATTGTAACGAGGGAGTGGGTTCATGTTCGGAAGGTTATCGGTATAGTACGCCTTTGTGAAGTTCGACACCTCCTCCACTCTTGCTGCCTCTGCCACGGAAGCCTCAATTTTGGCTTTATTTTTACACTTTTTCGAAGAATCTTTTGACACCTCTCGATTGGATAGCACCAACGGGCCTGCACAGGACCCCCCAGCCGTGCCTCACGCGGTAGGTGCAAGATCATATGCTGCATTGGCAGGAAGAAGCCGGGTGGAAAGATCATCTCCAACTTGCAAATCAGCAGCGGTGCAAGACGCTCTAGGTCACGAATCACTTCTCGAGATAACTCCCTGGTACAAAGCTGACGGAAGAAATAGCTCAACTCTGCCAGAACGCGCCAAACTGGCTCGGGGAGGTATCCACGGGTCATCGCAGGAAGAAGTCGCTCAATCCATATGTGGAAGCCATGACTCTTCATCCCTAAGACTTTCATAGTCTTAAGGTTCACTCCCCTACTTAGATTCGCCGCATACCCATCAGGAAACAGTAAAGTCTTCATCCACTCTAGCACTTCCTTCCTATCGCTCCTTTTCAGGATGTAATCGGCTGGCCCTCTTCTCCAATTCTTGCCCGGCGTAGGGGTCCTCATCACTAGCTTTGGTCTATCGTAGATCACCTCCATGTCAAGTCTAGCCTTAACGTTGTCCTTTGACATCTGTTTTATGTCCATGAGGGTTCCCCAAAGTGCCTCGGCGATATTCTTTTCTGTGTGCATCACATCGATGTTGTGTGGAAGCAGAAGGTCCTTGAAGTAGGGGAGCCTAGTCAAGCCCGATATATGGGTCCACATGTGTTCCTGACCATACCTAATAAAACCACCGGTGTCTTTGTCGATTTTGAGAGCCTGTAACTCGACAAGGACCTGGGCACCGCTCTTAATCTCAGGAATAGGGTCAGTGACTTCAACTCCTTTAGTGAAGTGTTGGGTGTCTCGTCTGAATTCATGGTTCTCAGGCAAGAATTGACGATGTTTGTCAAACGAAGAGTACTTGCCACCCTTCTTCAGCCAAGTGAACGTCATAGATTCCATACATACTGGGCAAGGGAACTTCCCATGAACACACCACCCACAGAATATGCCATACGCCAGGAAGTCATGCATTGAATACAGATACCACACATGCATTGTGAAGTTCTTCTTTGTAGCTCGGTCGTATGTCAGTACCCCCTTTTCCCAAGCATGTTCCAATTCATCCCACAGTGGCTGCATGAACACACCCATATTGTTGCCCGGGTGTCCAGGTATTATCAGTGACAATAACACGTTCTTTGGTTCAAACATGACGCTGGGGGGAAGATTGAGGGGGATCACAAATACGGGCCAACAAGTGTATGGGGCTGCATGTGTTCCATACGGGTTGAACCCATCTGTTGCTATGGCTACATGTACATTCCGAGCGTCCTTAGCTTTGTCAGGATACTGCATATCGAAGTACTGCCATGCCTCAGCATCCGATGGGTGTACCATCTTGTCACTGTATCTTTTGCCATCCTTGTGCCATGTCATCTGCTTCGTGGACTCCTCTGTCATGAACATCCGTTGGAGCCTTGGGGTGAGTGGAAGGTACCGGACGATCATCTTGGGGATCTTAGACTCCACCTTCTTGCCAGCACCACCATCTACCTCCACATACCTAGAGGCCTTGCACTTTGGACAGTGCGTTGCAGCCTTTAGATCTTCTCCCCTAAATAGGACGCACCCATTAGGACAACCATGGATCGATTCATATGACATCTTAAGTGCACGGAGGAGCTTCACTGACTTGTACGTGTTCTTCGGCAGCGTGTGATCCTTCAGAAGCATTGTGCCCAAAACTGTCAACATGAGATTGAAGCCGTCTCGACTCAGGCTCAACTACGACTTCAACCCTAGAAGGCGACCAACGACATCTAGTTGTGACATTGTTGTATTCTCGTGAAGGGGCTTCTGCGCCGAAGACAACATTTCATAGAAAGCCTTTGCGATTTCCTCTGGATCCTCCTCCATCAATCCTTCATTGCCATGTGCCTCGTTATAGTCTACCACCATGTCGGCCAACCCAGCATCTCCATCATACTCCTCGAGGCGTGCTCTTACCTCCTCCTCTCTAATATGTGCTTTTGCTTCACTATGGAAGATCCACCTCTTGTAGTTTTCCATAAATCCGTACTTGAAAAGATCTTTGTAGACCTCCCTCTGTACTTTTCTTTTTTGGTTCTTACACTCTTTGCAGGGACACAACGTCCGATCCGACCCTTGAGCAGCTGGCCCAAATGCTTGCTCCAGGAAATTATTGGTCCCCCTAACCCATTCATCGCTCTTCCTCTTAGTTGTCCAGCCAGTGTACATCCACTCACGGTCATCCATCCTCTGTTATGCGCCAATGTAAGCAAGTAATAAAACCATCATTTGCATCTACAAGGCATTCCTACCATCTAATAGGTGAAGGATAGGTCCTAATCCCACCCGAAAATGCGTAGATGAGGTTAGCTTCCATGCTCTACTCCCGTCCGAGACGGAATTTCGGCAACACCTCCCCGCTGTTCTCCCGATACACGTCCCGGTAGGGAGAGTGTGTATCCGGAGAACAACGGAAAGGTGCGGCCGAAACTCTGACTCGAATGGGAGCGGAACATGGAAGCTAACCCATCTACGCATCCGCGTGTTGTCCAAAAAACGTGGACAATCCGAAAGAGATACTATCGCAGATATGCACTGATCAGCATACCAACGAACGCTTATCCCTTTCGGACGGGAGACGCCTAACTTGGCTGCGCAATCTACAACTACTATAAGGATGAGAGGTGAATTATACCTAGGGTAGCGGCACAAAGGCGAGTAGCAGGGCGGTGGAGAGTTGACGCGGTGCAGGAAGACCTGCAGCGCCCACGAAGACGATCGGAGTCACCGAGTACCTCCCACAGGTGATCCTACAAAAAGGACAAAAAAAGGTTAGTATCCACTCAAAATTCCGGCAGCACCTCCCCTACACGGGGAGGTTCTAAAACCTGCAAAAAACAACGGCGCGAATGCCGATAACCACCGCGGCACGAAGGCTGACATCACAACGGCGTGAAGGCCGATAACCACAGCGGCACGAAGGCCGATTACCACAGTGGCATGAAGGCCGACATCACAACAGCACGAAGGCCGACAAGTAGTGAAGGGGTTAATATACCTTGCTCTTGTAGGCGGTTCGACGACGGTGGAGGTGTCGACGGAACATAGACGCCAAGAAGACGGTCGAGGCACCTCCTCACCTTCTCTCCTTCTCTCTTCCTCCTTACTCTTCTTCTCCTTCTTCCTTCTCCTTCTTCCTTCTTCCTTCTTCCTTCTCTCTTCTCCCTTCTTCTTCTTCTTCTTCTTCTTCTTCCTTCTCCCTCCTTCTCCCTTCTCCTCCTTTCCTTGTCCTGCTCCCATGCCTCTCTGCCTTGGGACTGCGGGGGCCGGGGCGCAGGGGCTCCTGAGGAGCCAGGGTGGCCGCGGGGCTGCGAGGCGCCGAGGAGCCGGGCCTGTGGGGCGCCGGCGCTGCGGGGCGACGGGGCGTGGCGCGGCCAGGCTGGTGCGCGGGGCGCAGCGCGGCTAGGGCGCCGGGGCGTGCGGGCCGGGGCGCGGTGGGGGCGCCGGGACGGGCGGGCAGGGGCGCTGCGCGGTCGAGCGCCGGGGCGGGTCGCGGCGTGGTCGGGACGCCGGGGTGGGCGGGCCGAGGCGTCGGGGCGCGGCGCGGCCGGGCGCGCGGTCCGCGGCGCAGTCGGGGCGCCAGGGCAGGCAGGCCGGGGCGTCGGGGCGCGGCGCGGCCGGGCGCTGGGGCGGGGCGTGGCCGGGCGCCCAGGGCGCGGCGTGGCCGGCGTGCGGGGCGCCGCGGTGCGCGGCGCAGGGGAGAGGGGCGGCGGTGCTGCCTAGCGCTGGGGCGGGGCGCGGCGTGGCCGGCGTGCGGGTCGCAGTGGTGCGCGGCGCAGGGGAGAGGGGTGGCGGCGCTGCGGGCAGGGGAGGGTCGCGGCGGCGGCGCTGAAGGGAAGGGGAGGGTCGCGGCGGCAGCGCTGCGGGCAGGGGAGGGGCCGATTGGAGTGGAGAGAGAGAGTTAGAAATGGGTCGGCCCAATCTAAAGGCACTGAACAATATTTTAATATAATCTCTTTGCCGACTGCCCTAGACCAAGGCAGTCGGCAAAGAATTTTTGTGTTTTTCCCCTTTTTTTTGCAGCCGCAACTTGCTCTTAATTTTTTGAAATTTTTAACATAGGTTTCACATGTGATAAGTGTGAACCTCAAAAAGTTTTGTGATTTTTTGACTTTTTTTGCTATATTTCGTTAATTAATTTCTTTAAATTGAATTTTTCGCTGCATAATCCAACTTTGAACTGTAGGTGCATAAAATAGTAAAACTTAGCCATTCAAAAAATGATATTCATGTTGAAGAATGTATTTTGAGGCCATATCCAAAAACTCACCCAAAATTTTGAAGTCCTTGTCCACGGAACATGACCATCCAAGTGTGGTAGAAGTGATTTTTAATTATATAAAATTCAAACGAAATCGGAAAATTACGAAACTTGTTGAGGTGTCATGTTATCACACGAGGAGCCTATGATAAAAATTTAAAATTTTTTTGAGCAAGTTATGATGTCAGATGTACAAAACCCACACATTTCCACATGTGATCATAGGCTCCTCATGTGTGGGTTTTGTACATCTGACGTCACAACTTGCTCAATTTTTTTTTAAATTTTTATCATAGGCTCCTCATGTGATAACATGACAACTCAACAAGTTTCGTAATTTCTGATTTCGTTTGAATTTTATATAATTAAAAATCACTTCTACCACACTTGGATGGTCATGTTCCGTGGACAAGGACTTCAAAATTTTGGGTGAGTTTTTGGATATGGCCTCAAAATACATTCTTCAACATGAATATCATTTTTCGAATGGCTAAGTTTTACTATTTCATGCACCTACAGTTCAAAGTTGGATTATGCAGCGGAAAATTCAATTTAAAGAAATTAATTAACGAAATATAGCAAAAAAAAGTCAAAAAATCACAAAACTTTTTAGGGTTCACACTTATTGCATGTGGAGGCTAGAAAAAAACTTTGACCAAGTTTAGAGCAAGTGACGACGTCGAATGTCCAAAATCTAAATTTAAATTTCAAAAGTAAAAAAGGAGTCTTTGGCGACTGCCTGACGGCAAGGCACGTGGCAAAGGGGACGGCGATGGGCGCCCCGCCACCTTTGCCACCTGCTTTTCTTTGCCACCTGCTAGGCAGTCGGCAAAGGATGTCTTTGCCGACTGCTGGGAATGGCCGACAGCTGAGGAAATAATGGCAGTCGGTAAAGACTCCTTTGCCGACTGCTCATTGGGGCGGTCGGCAAAGAGCATGTTTGCCGACTACCTCGTATTTGGCAGGTGGCAAAGGGTACTAGCAGTCGGCAAAGCCGTGTTTTCCTGTAGTGCCGGTGGTCTTGCTACAGAATCTCTGTATTCCGGTTGAATACCTCTGAGAATTTTAAGCCATGGTTCCATTGGATCAGAGCTTGTGTCCCGGATGAGGAAATTGCATCCCTGGCTGCTACGGATTTCCATTCCTCGCAGACTGTATACCAAGAAGAGCTTCAGTACCTAGAGAGGTTAGGTCCATTTGTCTTGTTCTTATACCTAAACCCAGAAAAAATACATTCTTTTCATTTGCACAGTAAAGCTAATGTTTTCCACTTTTATACCTATCAATAGGTGGGTGAAAGAGTTCAAGCTGGAGGAGCTCGAGTTCGCTAGAATAATGCCGCTGATCTGCCTTTACCCTCCTGCTGCCACACTGTTCCCCTGTGAACTATATGAGGCTCGCATGGCAATGAGCAAACACAACATTCTGTTGACCGTCGTGGATGACCTGTTCGATGTGGGTGGGGGGGGGGGGGGGTCAAGGGAAGAGATAGAGAACCTCGTCAAGCTGATTGAAATGTGCTGTAATCACCCTTCATCTGAACACACACTTCTACATACATACACACAAACCAATTGCAAATAATCAATTCAACCAACTCATTGTTGCCTTTTGATATATTTTCGTCGCAGGTGGGACGCCCATGACCAAGTTGGATTCTGCTCCGAGCGCGTGGAGATTGTTTTCGGAGCTATTTACGATACGAACAACCAACTTGCAGCAAAGGCTACTGCGATACAGAACCGCAACATCAGAGATCATCTCGCCGACCTGGTAAGTGTGTCTACTGATCAATCAACTTTCTCCGGTGAACAACGAAGACGATCCTGCTACTAGTGTTGCTCTCTATCGCATGATGCAGTAGGCAAACACGGTGAGGGCCATGATGACTGAGGCGAACTGGGCGATGAGAGGGCACCTGCCCACCTTTGTGGAATACATGGCGGTCAGTGAACCGTCGTTTGGTCTTGGACCGATCGTCCTTGCCTCACTCTACTTGGTCGGGCCAGAGCTTCCGCAGGATGTGGAATACATGTTTCGGCGTATGAATGCTTGTGGCCGTCTCCTGAATGACCTCCAGTCATACGAGAGGGAGAAGAAACAAGAGAAGATCAACAGTGTGCTGCTGCTAGCAAAATAGAGCGGCTCTGTTGAGGCTGCGAAGAGGGAGGTCAGGAGCGCCATTGAGGCCAGTGGCGGAGCCACCCTAGGGGCGGGGTGGGGCGGCCGCCCCAGCTACCGGCGAGCTCGCCCTAGACCCCCGGAACCCTTCTTCCCTAGCAACGGCAGCGAGGAGCGGCGGCCACGAGCAGGCGACCCGCGCAGCGCAGGAGCAAGGAGGAAGAAGCTGGGCAGCTGGCGGATGGACCATTTCTCCACTTTGTTGAACCCAGCAAAGGTGAGAGGCCCATTGAAAGCCCACCATCGTAGACTCCTTCCCCTAGGCCGAATCGGTGGAGTTGTTCGCTCCCCAAACTCCCAAATCTCCAAATCGCCGTCGCCTAGGTTGCGAGGAGCCAGCCACCGCGGCACCACGCCATTGCCCAACTATCATGGAGCCGCCACTCGCCGGCTCGCCCGCTTCCCCATGGCCCCACGTGGTTGCGCCCTTCCCCGCCTCCCACTGCTGCACGGCCACGGCGGCGCCACCTGACGGTCGCCCGGCTGTCACCACCATCCTGGAGCCTGGTAGGAGCGAGTGAGCGACCGAGCAGGCAAGCTACGGCCTGGTGCGGCGGCCCGACAGCAGCCCCGCCCATGGTTGCTCAGGAGCTTTTGCTAGTCTATAGACTCTACTGCAACAGAGGGAGAGGAGGCATTGGCAAGCAAAACAATTGGTATTATTCATGAGCATCGCATCTCAATTTGTCAATTTAACAATTTATGTACATTCTGTAGTAGTAGAGCATGTCAATTTGAGAAGAGTAAAGCGTTACTTGAATTTCTGTGTTGACTGAAGAATTCTTTTTAGTAGTAGAGATGTGTCCAGGATTGGCACTGGCTCGCTACTTGAGTTAAGACTCTGAATAAATTGCACCCATCTTTTTTGTTACAACAATGCTTTGGGATAGCAATTCAATCTCAACTATGTAGTAATGTGCCCCTAGTAGTTAGCAGATGATAACCCAATGTGTGCTAATATAATAGTCATCTGCTGTTGGGGAGTTTGGGCTCTGGACGATTGCATTCACCTACTAGTGAAAGCGCTAGGTTTAGGTGATTGATATTGTCTCGTAACCTTCTTAAGTATGTTTTTTTTGCGCTTTTAGTTTATCTTGTGTATAGAGTTCGCCCCAGCTAAAAAAATATCCTGGCTCCGTCACTGATCTCAACTATGTAGTAACGTGCCCCTAGTAGTTAGCAGATGATAACCCAATGTGTGCTAATATAATAGTCATCTGTTGTTGGGGAGTTTGGGCTCTGGACGATTGTATTCACCTACTAGTGAAAGCGCTGGGTTTAGATGATTGATATTGTCTCGTAACCTTCTTAAGTATGTTTTTTTTGCGCTTTTAGTTTATTTGTGTATAGAGTTCGCCCCAGCTAAAAAAATATCCTGG
This sequence comes from Saccharum hybrid cultivar R570, assembly GCA_038087645.1. Taxonomy (NCBI): domain Eukaryota; kingdom Viridiplantae; phylum Streptophyta; class Magnoliopsida; order Poales; family Poaceae; genus Saccharum; species Saccharum hybrid cultivar. The sequence goes on from JAQSUU010000760.1 coordinate 15,299,120, forward strand.
CTCCGTCACTGATTGAGGCCTCCAGGATTCAGCTGCTGAGGTTGGTGCTGAGAAATGATAGTGCGGTACCCTGGCCGTGTAGGCAGGTTTTCTGGAATATATGCAAGGTGGTCCACCATTTCTACGTCGAGGTGGACGGATATGCGTCTGCCAAGGAGATGATGCATGCGGGGAACGCGGTGGTGCATGACCCGCTGCAGGTCCCAAAGAAGATGGACTCCCTAGCAGTGTCCAGCAAATAATTTCAGCTATCCTCCTTTGTCCAAAGATGTTGATGTTTGCAATGGGAGAGAAAAACCATTCTAATAAAATTTGGTGCATGCCACATGTTGGATTTTATTATGGGCTTGGCCCAAATAAAATGTAAGGCCCATATTAAATGTTAAATGCAACCCCTGTAACTCAAGCACGAGAAATAAAGAGATCTACTCTAAACTGGAAGATAAAAAGAACTACTCCAAACTGGATGTAGGGTATCATATACCTGAACCAGTATAAATTTATGTCCCGTGTGTTAACCTTCTGATTCCCTATGCGTGATACGCTGATCTTCATTCTCGGGGTCGAGAACTCCAACGGCTGACACAACAGGTAGGGGTGCTTTGCGCATAGATTCCTTTGTGTTTCAGATGGGGATCATCTTCAACTTCGACGATGTGAAAAAGATGCAGTTGGGCGACGAGATCACCTTCGGCAACCTCAACTTCATCATCGATCAGCTCAGGAACCTGCACCAGCAGGAATCCAAAGCCTCGGTGTAGAAGGAGCAACTGCCCTCCATCCGCATGTTCCTCACCGAGCTCATGGCCACCATTGGAGATGAGCCATGGGCGCTGGCCCACCACATGAACCTCTATGCTCCCAAGGCCTTCACTAACTTCATTCGGGTGTTCATCCTTGACAAGATTATAGCATGGCGGCAACGCCGCGTGGTGCTCACAGCCATTGAAATTGTTCGCCTAGCTGAGCAGACAGGGCCCGTGCGGTCGGCTCGAACGCCTGCGACCAACCGGGCCATCATGCTCTGCCGCCAACCAGCCCAAACGCCAACAGCCCTTCCTCCTCGGCGGCTAGGGTTTGGCTGCCTGCACTCATCCCCATCTCCTTCTATGCGATGCGGCACAGCTTCGACTGACCAGAATAGGGAACAAATAGGTAAGGGTAATTTCATCTTTTTGTGAAACTCGAAAGGGCTGGTTGACGGTCGAAGTTAACGGATTGGACGGAAGGGCCAAGAAACTAAATGAAATTCGTTTTGGGGCCAAATAGGAAAGTTCAAAAAAAAGGAATCAATAAACTAAGGACAACTTTTTTGCGGTAAAGCTAAGTAGTGCTCGGGTGTTTTGCGGGGTTTGGACACTCGATTTTGACACATGTTGCTTGTTGGGCTACCCGATCTCTCTCCGCTGCTCTGTTCGCTGCACGCGGGTGGAGTCCCACGCTGTGCCGGGTCCCATGCCATCTCTCTCTGACTCTGGGTGGCTGCAAGAGCTTGCAGCAGAATGCATCTCTCTCGGGATCGAGCCATAGCTGGAGCGGTAAACGCAGCTGCCATCCACAGCTACGATAGGAGTCACTTGTCAGCTTGTTCGGCAGCTCAGGTGCAGTGCAAAAACATCAGCAACAAAGAGTGCAATCCCCAGATGGAGATACACTAGTTCTGGACTGCTGGTTATAACATGTTCATTTTTTGCAGTCCCAACAGCGTATCCAGGGAACTTACACACCCGGCTTCAAATGGTGGATGCTTTAGAAAAGACTGGGATCTCTCGGAGCTTTTCCAGTGAGATAAACTGTACACTTGACATGACATACGCGTATGTCCTAGCTGACCAAGAAAAGAACCGGCTTTATTTTGTTGTTACTATATATATCTTTAGTTCTTGATAGCTGTAATCTGCAGGTCCTGGCTGGCCAATGACGAGGAGACAATGCTGGACTTGACGATGTGTGCAATGGCATTCCGTCTCCCTGCGTATCCACGGATATGATGTCTCCTCCGGTAAGCGTCTCAAAGGTCCTGTCTTCTGCTTTGTTTTAATTCTAAATTGGCATCCTGATTCGATGCGCTATGCGCAGACGGGTTGGCCCAGTTCAGTGAAGAATCCAGTTTTCATGATTCAATACAAGGGAGTCTAAATGATACAGAGTCGTTGGTTGAACTTCACAAAGTTTCACAGGTTCAGATCATGGAAGAAGAGATGATCCTAGAAAACATTTGGTCCAGGTCAGCTAAACTTCTGAAGCAACAACTCGGTGCAAAGAAGATATCAAGAACCATAGACCCCGCTGAGGCACTTTTGCTACTAATTTTTCTAGAACACGACTTCATATGTATTTCATTAAGAAGGAGCAACACAAAGCATACAAACGCTACCCGAGCGAGATGCCTGGATAGAAGAGTTTACTGTCGCACGCACCCAAGCTTAGAAAAGAAAAGAATAGTGCACTACATTTTAACAACATTTTGCGACATAGGGGCGGACGCTGCCATCAACGCCCGTCAACGATGATTAGAAACTCGGAGAGTGCCGTGAATCTAGCACAGATCCACTCATCTCCCTCCTCCAGCACCATGTGCCTTGCCTGTTGTGCCGTGGCCGAGACATTGTCGAAGACTCGGGAGTTGCGTTCTTTCCAAATTCACTAAGACACTAGCAGCAACACTGAATCAAAACTCCGCTGCAGGTTCCTGGGCAGCAGGCACCGAGACTCCATCCCCAAGAAGAAAGGCAGGAATCTGGCGTTGGAGCCAACTGAGCCCAGCCACCAGGAAGCAGCAGACGGTAATTTCTTGGTTAATTTCATATATATGTATGTATGTACTAATAAGTAGTATATAATTTCCATGTGGAACATGTGCTCAAACATCCCTTCTACACCACCTTAGATCGGCTGGAGCACCGGAGGAACATAGAACATTTCAAGACAATGGGCATCCAGATGCTTAAATCAGCATACCGCACTACAGGAATGCCCTAAAACAGGTGGCAAAGGCTTTGCCGACTGCATTACACGTGGCAGTCGGCAAAGAAGAGGTCGCAAAGAATTTGTCGGCAAAGAAAACTTTGCCGCCTGCCACGTGGAATGCAGTCGGCAAAGGCTTTGCCACCTGTCAACACGGCAGTGGGCAAAGGAGACGTACGCCATCGTGAGATGACGGTGCGCGTTTTATTTGCCGACTGCCACGCGGCAGTCGGCAAAGGCTTTTTTTAATTTTTTTAGAACATAATTTCTTTGCCGACTGTCTTTATTGGCAGGTGGCAAAGGTTTTTTTATTTTTTTCAGGACAGAAATTCTTTGCCGACTGTCTTGATTGGCAGGTGGCAAATGATTTTTTAATTTTTTTCAGAACAAAAATTCTTTGCTGACTGCCTTTATTGGCGGGTGGCAAATGATTCTTTGCCGACTGCCTTTATTGGCTGGTGGCAAAGGATTCTTTGACGACTGCTTTGATTGGCAGGTGGTAAAGCTGCCATGGTTTCTGAGATTCTAGCTTTGCCACCTGCTTTCCACATGGCAGGTGGCAAAGCTGGAATAAGTAAATTTTTGATCTGTTTTTCTGTTTTGCATCACAGCAACAAATTCAAATATATCACACAGATCCACATATATATCACACAAATCCACATATATAGCATATATAATTCATAACAAAGGGGTCCAACAAGTCCATAATCCAACAAATCGTACTAATCGAGCATCCAACATCAAACATCCAACATGGTGTGCAAAACCAACATCAAACATCCTGCAAAGTAGAAGAACCACATAGGCAGTCACGCGTCCTGCGACCCGTCGCCACCATAGTGTGAAGAGCTCCCAGCTGGCCATGAAGGCCACGCGGACGGTCCAATCTGCGGCGCGCTGTTGTACACCCACCCGGATCCGATCTAGTGGGCAGGCGGAGAGTCGCTAGCCCACCCGGAGCCCCCCTCCTGCGTAGACCTAGGAGGAACGCCACCTGGCCACGAGAGCTGTGGCTGAGGGGCAACCGGCCCCACATGGCATGGAGAAAGGCCATGTGGAGTCGGGTTCGAACCCGCCGACAGTGGCTGCATAGAGGAGAAGCGATCTCATTAGTACCTGTGGGATGGCCGCACAAGCGAAAAAAATACAAAGACTGCTAGAAACTCACTGGAGTCCCTAAAGGGCTAGGAACAGGGGGTGGACTGAGAACAGGTGGTGGAGCGAAGATCACGGAAGGAAACGGAGGACATATGAAACCAGGGATCTCCAGGCCCTGAAAGAAGCTAGCAAACTCCTTCATCTGATGCGTCGAGTGCTCCTGGATAGCCTCCAACTACCGGCGATGGGCCTCCTATTGGGCCGCCAGCTGCTGCCGATGGGCCTCCTCTTGGGCCACCTGTTGGGCCCGCAACTCGGCCAGCTGGGACTGCAATATTACACCCGCGATGTTGAAACAATGCATAAGGAAAGCTACATATGTAAAACCAATGAACGACAAATAGTTACCTGAACCGCCGCCATCATCTGCGTAGAGCTTGGCCGACGAGGTTGTATGGGGACATCCGAGGAGGTCGTGCTGTCTGATTGACGAACCTCACGAAGGGTGGGAACAGTGGTCGGGTCGATTACGCTGTGGGCAAGAAAGTACCGGCAATGCTGCTTCCCTCCTCCCGTCCTCATCAGGACGTCCGTGTCAAGGGGCTCAGTGGCTGGATCGTAGGTCTCACCATGGCGCTTGCGAACTGCCTCGGTGTACTGGACCACCTTCTCATAGGCGTTCGGGTTGGTGAACGCATCAGCCCCTTTCGTCGGGTCGTAGACGTTGTTCGGATTTGTCGCTTTGCCCTGGTGAGACAGGACGTAGCCCGTGAACTCGTTGATCATCTGGCCACCATGCGACTGGGTCTACGAGGAAAACACAAGAACGATTACATGTAATGAGAATGAATAAATAAATGAATAAATGAATAAATAAATCGGTGTGAAGGGTACCCATGTGTCCATGTACGCTCCGAGGGGGCGGCTCCCTTGGTGGTGTGCTGGCCCTGTCCTCCCCTTGGCATGTCCGGACTTCTCCCTACGCCTCGCGTACGCCTCTGGCGTTGTCCATGAGTCCACAATCGCCTCCCAGCAGTTTGAGACATGCGCTTTACCACGCGGCGATACCAATTGCACAAGGTACCATCCCTTAAGCCTCTCGTCTTTTTGGCACGCCCATGGAAGATAATAAACTTGTGTGGCCTGTTGAGCCACAATATAGACATCATCTCCACTATAGATAGAATCTTGTCGAATTTCGATTTGTCCAATGTCTTTGGCTCTTCTCATGACATTAGGATCGAACCAATGACATTTGAAGACGACTGGTTTTAGAGCTTTGGGGCCCGGGAACTCGAGCTCGTATATTTCTTCCACTATGCCATAATAGTTGACACCATAGTTGCCGGGCGTACAAACTCCTGTGCACGTGGTCTTTCGACCGGGCCGACTCTCCTCCTGGCTTCTCGTGCGAAAGCGATAGCCATTGACATCATAAACGGTGAATGCATTCACCCTACTACTGCAGCCGCATGCAACCTGTTTCAATTCAGGACTCATTTCCCTATCTGTGCGTGCCTGCAAGGTGAGGCCAGGTAGAGCGTTACATTACTCGCTCCTAGGTGCAAATTGGAATCTCAAAGTTGGAACGAGGTAAGTTTGATGGTACCTTTGTACGAAACCATGAAATAAAATCGGGCCTGGCATTTTTTAGGAAATCATCTTCTTCTTGGACGGTAGGAGCCGTATTCCTTCGCTAGTATTCCTTAAAAAACTCCCTGAAAAACAAGAGATGAAGGGGGTCGGACCGATAGATGGAGGATATTGACTACGTATGTAACAAGTCCAGAATTGAGAACTTACTTTTGATAAGGAACCACTTCTTCAAGGTTCAACAACACGTAGAGCGTGATAGTGCGAAACTCATGTTGTTGCAACGTATTGGGGGTACCTGCGCTTCCCCTTCCGAGTTGCCCCATGAAAAGGCTCAGGGTCGATAAATTCTCGTCCTCATTGTAACGAGGGAGTGGGTTCATGTTCGGAAGGTTATCGGTATAGTACGCCTTTGTGAAGTTCAACACCTCCTCCACTCTTGCTGCCTCTGCCACGAAAGCCTCAATTTTGGCTTTATTTTTACACTTTTTCGAAGAATCTTTTGACACCTCTCGATTGGATAGCACCAACGGGCCTGCACAGGACCCCCCAGCCGTGCCTCACGCGGTAGGTGCAAGATCATATGCTGCATTGGCAGGAAGAAGCCGGGTGGAAAGATCATCTCCAACTTGCAAATCAGCAGCGGTGCAAGACGCTCTAGGTCACGAATCACTTCTCGAGATAACTCCCTGGTACAAAGCTGACGGAAGAAATAGCTCAACTCTGCCAGAACGCGCCAAACTGGCTCGGGGAGGTATCCACGGGTCATCGCAGGAAGAAGTCGCTCAATCCATATGTGGAAGCCATGACTCTTCATCCCTAAGACTTTCATAGTCTTAAGGTTCACTCCCCTACTTAGATTCGCCGCATACCCATCAGGAAACAGTAAAGTCTTCATCCACTCTAGCACTTCCTTCCTATCGCTCCTTTTCAGGATGTAATCGGCTGGCCCTCTTCTCCAATTCTTGCCCGGCGCAGGGGTCCTCATCACTAGCTTTGGTCTATCGTAGATCACCTCCATGTCAAGTCTAGCCTTAACGTTGTCCTTTGACATCTGTTTTATGTCCATGAGGGTTCCCCAAAGTGCCTCGGCGATATTCTTTTCTGTGTGCATCACATCGATGTTGTGTGGAAGCAGAAGGTCCTTGAAGTAGGGGAGCCTAGTCAAGCCCGATATATGGGTCCACATGTGTTCCTGACCATACCCAATAAAACCACCGGTGTCTTTGTCGATTTTGAGAGCCTGTAACTCGACAAGGACCTGGGCACCGCTCTTAATCTCAGGAATAGGGTCGGTGACTTCAACTCCTTTAGTGAAGTGTTGGGTGTCTCGTCTGAATTCATGGTTCTCAGGCAAGAACTGACGATGTTTGTCAAACGAAGAGTACTTGCCACCCTTCTTCAGCCAAGTGAACGTCACAGATTCCATACATACTGGGCAAGGGAACTTCCCATGAACACACCACCCACAGAATATGCCATACGCCAGGAAGTCATGCATTGAATACAGATACCACACATGCATTGTGAAGTTCTTCTTTGTAGCTCGGTCGTATGTCAGTACCCCCTTTTCCCAAGCATGTTCCAATTCATCCCACAGTGGCTGCATGAACACACCCATATTGTTGCCCGGGTGTCCAGGTATTATCAGTGACAATAACACGTTCTTTGGTTCAAACATGACGCTGGGGGGAAGATTGAGGGGGATCACAAATACGGGCCAACAAGTGTATGGGGCTGCATGTGTTCCATACGGGTTGAACCCATCTGTTGCTATGGCTACATGTACATTCCGAGCGTCCTTAGCTTTGTTAGGATACTGCATATCGAAGTACTGCCATGCCTCAGCATCCGATGGGTGTACCATCTTGTCACTGTATCTTTTGCCATCCTTGTGCCATGTCATCTGCTTCGTGGACTCCTCTGTCATGAACATCCGTTGGAGCCTCGGGGTGAGTGGAAGGTACCGGACGATCATCTTGGGGATCTTAGACTCCACCTTCTTGCCAGCACCACCATCTACCTCCACATACCTAGAGGCCTTGCACTTTGGACAGTGCGTTGCAGCCTTTAGATCTTCTCCCCTAAATAGGACGCACCCATTAGGACAACCATGGATCGATTCATATGACATCTTAAGTGCACGGAGGAGCTTCACTGACTTGTACGTGTTCTTCGGCAGCGTGTGATCCTTCAGAAGCATTGTGCCCAAAACTATCAACATGAGATTGAAGCCGTCTCGACTCAGGCTCAACTACGACTTCAACCCTAGAAGGCGACCAACGACATCTAGTTGTGACATTGTTGTCTTCTCGTGAAGGGGCTTCTGCGCCGAAGACATCATTTCATAGAAAGCCTTTGCGGTTTCCTCTGGATCCTCCTCCATCAATCCTTCATTGCCATGTGCCTCGTTATAGTCTACCACCATGTCGGCCAACCCAGCATCTCCATCATACTCCTCGAGGCGTGCTCTTACCTCCTCCTCTCTAATATGTGCTTTTGCTTCACTATGGAAGATCCACCTCTTGTAGTTTTCCATAAATCCGTACTTGAAAAGATCTTTGTAGACCTCCCTCTGTACTTTTCTTTTTTGGTTCTTACACTCTTTGCAGGGACACAACGTCCGATCCGACCCTTGAGCAGCTGGCCCAAATGCTTGCTCCAGGAAATTATTGGTCCCCCTAACCCATTCATCGCTCTTCCTCTTAGTTGTCCAGCCAGTGTACATCCAGTCACGGTCATCCATCCTCTGTTATGCGCCAATGTAAGCAAGTAATAAAACCATCATTTGCATCTACAAGGCATTCCTACCATCTAATAGGTGAAGGATAGGTCCTAATCCCACCCGAAAATGCGTAGATGAGGTTAGCTTCCATGCTCTACTCCCGTCCGAGACGGAATTTCGGCAGCACCTCCCCGCTGTTCTCCCGATACACGTCCCGGTAGGGAGAGTGTGTATCCGGAGAACAACGGAAAGGTGCGGCCGAAACTCTGACTCGAATGGGAGCGGAACATGGAAGCTAACCCATCTACGCATCCGCGTGTTGTCCAAAAAACGTGGACAATCCGAAAGAGATACTATCACAGATATGCACTGATCAGCATACCAACGAACGCGTATCCCTTTCGGACGGGAGACGCCTAACTTGGCTGCGCAATCTACAACTACTATAAGGATGAGAGGTGAATTATACCTAGGGTAGCGGCACAAAGGCGAGTAGCAGGGCGGTGGAGAGTTGACGCGGTGCAGGAAGACCTGCAGCGCCCACGAAGACGATCGGAGTCACCGAGTACCTCCCACAGGTGATCCTACAAAAAGGACAAAAAAAGGTTAGTATCCACTCAAAATTCCGGCAGCACCTCCCCTACACGGGGAGGTTCTAAAACCTGCAAAAAACAACGGCGCGAATGCCGATAACCACCGCGGCACGAAGGCTGACATCACAACGGCGTGAAGGCCGATAACCACAGCGGCACGAAGGCCGATTACCACAGCGGCACGAAGGCCGACATCACAACAGCACGAAGGCCGACAAGTAGTGAAGGGGTTAATATACCTTGCTCTTGTAGGCGGTTCGACGACGGTGGAGGTGTCGACGGAACGTAGACGCCAAGAAGACGGTCGAGGCACCTCCTCACCTTCTCTCCTTCTCTCTTCCTCCTTACTCTTCTTCTCCTTCTTCCTTCTCCTTCTTCCTTCTTCCTTCTCTCTTCTCCCTTCTTCTTCTTCTTCTTCTTCTTCCTTCTCCCTCCTTCTCCCTTCTCCTCCTTTCCTTGTCCTGCTCCCATGCCTCTCTGCCTTGGGACTGCGGGGGCCGGGGCGCAGGGGCTCCTGAGGAGCCAGGGTGGCCGCGGGGCTGCGAGGCGCCGAGGAGCCGGGCCTGTGGGGCGCCGGCGCTGCGGGGCGACGGGGCGTGGCGCGGCCAGGCTGGTGCACGGGGCGCAGCGTGGCTAGGGCGCTGGGGCGTGTGGGCCGGGGCGCGGTGGGGGCGCCGGGACGGGCGGGCAGGGGCGCTGCGCGGTCGAGCGCCGGGGCGGGTCGCGGCGTGGTTGGGACGCCGGGGCGGGCGGGCCGAGGCGTCGGGGCGCGGCGCGGCCGGGCGCGCGGTCCGCGGCGCAGTCGGGGCGCCAGGGCAGGCAGGCCGGGGCGTCGGGGCGCGGCGCGGCCGGGCGCTGGGGCGGGGCGTGGCCGGGCGCCCAGGGCGCGGCGTGGCCGGCGTGCGGGGCGCCGCGGTGCGCGGCGCAGGGGAGAGGGGCGGCGGTGCTGCCTAGCGCTGGGGCGGGGCACGGTGTGGCCGGCGTGCGGGTCGCAGTGGTGCGCGGCGCAGGGGAGAGGGGTGGCGGCGCTGCGGGCAGGGGAGGGTCGCGGCGGCGGCGCTGAAGGGAAGGGGAGGGTCGCGGCGGCAGCGCTGCGGGCAGGGGAGGGGCCGATTGGAGTGGAGAGAGAGAGAGTTAGAAATGGGTCGGCCCAATCTAAAGGCACTGAACAATATTTTAATATAATCTCTTTGCCGACTGCCCTAGACCAAGGCAGTCGGCAAAGAATTTTTGTGTTTTTCCCCTTTTTTTTGCAGCCGCAACTTGCTCTTAATTTTTTGAAATTTTTAACATAGGTTTCACATGTGATAAGTGTGAACCTCAAAAAGTTTTGTGATTTTTTGACTTTTTTTGCTATATTTCGTTAATTAATTTCTTTAAATTGAATTTTTCGCTGCATAATCCAACTTTGAACTGTAGGTGCATAAAATAGTAAAACTTAGCCATTCGAAAAATGATATTCATGTTGAAGAATGTATTTTGAGGCCATATCCAAAAACTCACCCAAAATTTTGAAGTCCTTGTACACGGAACATGACCATCCAAGTGTGGTAGAAGTGATTTTTAATTATATAAAATTCAAACGAAATCGGAAAATTACGAAACTTGTTGAGGTGTCATGTTATCACACGAGGAGCCTATGATAAAAATTTAAAAAAATTTTGAGCAAGTTATGATGTCAGATGTACAAAACCCACACATTTCCACATGTGATCATAGGCTCCTCATGTGTGGGTTTTGTACATCTGACGTCACAACTTGCTCAAATTTTTTTTAAATTTTTATCATAGGCTCCCCATGTGATAACATGACACCTCAACAAGTTTCGTAATTTCTGATTTCGTTTGAATTTTATATAATTAAAAATCACTTCTACCACACTTGGATGGTCATGTTCCGTGGACAAGGACTTCAAAATTTTGGGTGAGTTTTTGGATATGGCCTCAAAATACATTCTTCAACATGAATATCATTTTTTGAATGGCTAAGTTTTACTATTTCATGCACCTACAGTTCAAAGTTGGATTATGCAGCGGAAAATTCAATTTAAAGAAATTAATTAACGAAATATAGCAAAAAAAAGTCAAAAAATCACAAAACTTTTTAGGGTTCACACTTATTGCATGTGGAGGCTAGAAAAAAACTTTGACCAAGTTTAGAGCAAGTGACGACGTCGAATGCCCAAAATCTAAATTTAAATTTCAAAAGTAAAAAAGAGTCTTTGCCGACTGCCTGACGGCAAGGCACGTGGCAAAGGGGACGGCGATGGGCGCCCCGCCACCTTTGCCACCTGCTTTTCTTTGCCACCTGCTAGGCAGTCGGCAAAGGATGTCTTTGCCGACTGCTGGGAATGGCCGACAGCTGAGGAAATAATGGCAGTCGGTAAAGACTCCTTTGCCGACTGCTCATTAGGGCGGTCGGCAAAGAGCATGTTTGCCGACTACCTCGTATTTGGCAGGTGGCAAAGGGTACTAGCAGTCGGCAAAGCCGTGTTTTCCTGTAGTGCCGGTGGTCTTGCTACAGAATCTCTGTATTCCGGTTGAATACCTCTGAGAATTTTAAGCCATGGTTCCATTGGATCAGAGCTTGTGTCCCGGATGAGGAAATTGCATCCCTGGCTGCTACGGATTTCCATTCCTCGCAGACTGTATACCAAGAAGAGCTTCAGTACCTAGAGAGGTTAGGTCCATTTGTCTTGTTCTTATACCTAAACCCAGAAAAAATACATTCTTTTCATTTGCACAGTAAAGCTAATGTTTTCCACTTTTATACCTATCAATAGGTGGGTGAAAGAGTTCAAGCTGGAGGAGCTCGAGTTCGCTAGAATAATGCCGCTGATCTGCCTTTACCCTCCTGCTGCCACACTGTTCCCCTGTGAACTATATGAGGCTCGCATGGCAATGAGCAAACACAACATTCTGTTGACCGTCGTGGATGACCTGTTCGATGTGGGTGGGTGGGGGGGGGGGGGGTCAAGGGAAGAGATAGAGAACCTCGTCAAGCTGATTGAAATGTGCTGTAATCACCCTTCATCTGAACACACACTTCTACATACATACACACAAACCAATTGCAAATAATCAATTCAACCAACTCATTGTTGCCTTTTGATATATTTTCGTCGCAGGTGGGACGCCCATGACCAAGTTGGATTCTGCTCCGAGCGCGTGGAGATTGTTTTCGGAGCTATTTACGATACGAACAACCAACTTGCAGCAAAGGCTACTGCGATACAGAACCGCAACATCAGAGATCATCTCGCCGACCTGGTAAGTGTGTCTACTGATCAATCAACTTTCTCCGGTGAACAACGAAGACGATCCTGCTACTAGTGTTGCTCTCTATCGCATGATGCAGTAGGCAAACACGGTGAGGGCCATGATGACTGAGGCGAACTGGGCGATGAGAGGGCACCTGCCCACCTTTGTGGAATACATGGCGGTCAGTGAACCGTCGTTTGGTCTTGGACCGATCGTCCTTGCCTCACTCTACTTGGTCGGGCCAGAGCTTCCGCAGGATGTGGAATACATGTTTCGGCGTATGAATGCTTGTGGCCGTCTCCTGAATGACCTCCAGTCATACGAGAGGGAGAAGAAACAAGAGAAGATCAACAGTGTGCTGCTGCTAGCAAAATAGAGCGGCTCTGTTGAGGCTGCGAAGAGGGAGGTCAGGAGCGCCATTGAGGCCAGTGGCGGAGCCACCCTAGGGGCGGGGTGGGGCGGCCGCCCCAGCTACCGGCGAGCTCGCCCTAGACCCCCGGAACCCTTCTTCCCTAGCAACGGCAGCGAGGAGCGGCGGCCACGAGCAGGCGACCCGCGCAGCGCAGGAGCAAGGAGGAAGAAGCTGGGCAGCTGGCGGATGGACCATTTCTCCACTTTGTTGAACCCAGCAAAGGTGAGAGGCCCATTGAAAGCCCACCATCGTAGACTCCTTCCCCTAGGCCGAATCGGTGGAGTTGTTCGCTCCCCAAACTCCCAAATCTCCAAATCGCCGTCGCCTAGGTTGCGAGGAGCCAGCCACCGCGGCACCACGCCATTGCCCAACTGTCATGGAGCCGCCACTCGCCGGCTCGCCCGCTTCCCCATGGCCCCACGTGGTTGCGCCCTTCCCCGCCTCCCACTGCTGCACGGCCACGGCGGCGCCACCTGACGGTCGCCCGGCTGTCACCACCATCCTGGAGCCTGGTAGGAGCGAGTGAGCGACCGAGCAGGCAAGCTACGGCCTGGTGCGGCGGCCCGACAGCAGCCCCGCCCATGGTTGCTCAGGAGCTTTTGCTAGTCTATAGACTCTACTGCAACAGAGGGAGAGGAGGCATTGGCAAGCAAAACAATTGGTATTATTCATGAGCATCGCATCTCAATTTGTCAATTTAACAATTTATGTACATTCTGTAGTAGTAGAGCATGTCAATTTGACAAGAGTAAAGCGTTACTTGAATTTCTGTGTTGACTGAAGAATTCTTTTTAGTAGTAGAGATGTGTCCAGGATTGGCACTGGCTCGCTACTTGAGTTAAGACTCTGAATAAATTGCACCCATCTTTTTTGTTACAACAATGCTTTCGGATAGCAATTCAATCTCAACTATGTAGTAATGTGCCCCTAGTAGTTAGCAGATGATAACCCAATGTGTGCTAATATAATAGTCATCTGCTGTTGGGGAGTTTGGGCTCTGGACGATTGCATTCACCTACTAGTGAAAGCGCTAGGTTTAGGTGATTGATATTGTCTCGTAACCTTCTTAAGTATGTTTTTTTTGCGCTTTTAGTTTATCTTGTGTATAGAGTTCGCCCCAGCTAAAAAAATATCCTGGCTCCGTCACTAATCTCAACTATGTAGTAACGTGCCCCTAGTAGTTAGCAGATGATAACCCAATGTGTGCTAATATAATAGTCATCTGTTGTTGGGGAGTTTGGGCTCTGGACGATTGTATTCACCTACTAGTGAAAGCGCTGGGTTTAGATGATTGATATTGTCTCGTAACCTTCTTAAGTATGTTTTTTTTGCGCTTTTAGTTTATTTGTGTATAGAGTTCGCCCCAGCTAAAAAAATATCCTGGCTCCGTCACTGATTGAGGCCTCCAGGATTCAGCTGCTGAGGTTGGTGCTGAGAAATGATAGTGCGGTACCCTGGCCGTGTAGGCAGGTTTTCTGGAATATATGCAAGGTGGTCCACCATTTCTACGTCGAGGTGGACGGATATGCGTCTGCCAAGGAGATGATGCATGCGGGGAACGCGGTGGTGCATGACCCGCTGCAGGTCCCAAAGAAGATGGACTCCCTAGCAGTGTCCAGCAAATAATTTCAGCTATCCTCCTTTGTCCAAAGATGTTGATGTTTGCAATGGGAGAGAAAAACCATTCTAATAAAATTTGGTGCATGCCACATGTTGGATTTTATTATGGGCTTGGCCCAAATAAAATGTAAGGCCCATATTAAATGTTAAATGCAACCCCTGTAACTCAAGCACGAGAAATAAAGAGATCTACTCTAAACTGGAAGATAAAAAGAACTACTCCAAACTGGATGTAGGGTATCATATACCTGAACCAGTATAAATTTATGTCCCGTGTGTTAACCTTCTGATTCCCTATGCGTGATACGCTGATCTTCATTCTCGGGGTCGAGAACTCCAACGGCTGACACAACAGGTAGGGGTGCTTTGCGCATAGATTCCTTTGTGTTTCAGATGGGGATCATCTTCAACTTCGACGATGTGAAAAAGATGCAGTTGGGCGACGAGATCACCTTCGGCAACCTCAACTTCATCATCGATCAGCTCAGGAACCTGCACCAGCAGGAATCCAAAGCCTCGGTGTAGAAGGAGCAACTGCCCTCCATCCGCATGTTCCTCACCGAGCTCATGGCCACCATTGGAGATGAGCCATGGGCGCTGGCCCACCACATGAACCTCTATGCTCCCAAGGCCTTCACTAACTTCATTCGGGTGTTCATCCTTGACAAGATTATAGCATGGCGGCAACGCCGCGTGGTGCTCACAGCCATTGAAATTGTTCGCCTAGCTGAGCAGACAGGGCCCGTGCGGTCGGCTCGAACGCCTGCGACCAACCGGGCCATCATGCTCTGCCGCCAACCAGCCCAAACGCCAACAGCCCTTCCTCCTCGGCGGCTAGGGTTTGGCTGCCTGCACTCATCCCCATCTCCTTCTATGCGATGCGGCACAGCTTCGACTGACCAGAATAGGGAACAAATAGGTAAGGGTAATTTCATCTTTTTGTGAAACTCGAAAGGGCTGGTTGACGGTCGAAGTTAACGGATTGGACGGAAGGGCCAAGAAACTAAATGAAATTCGTTTTGGGGCCAAATAGGAAAGTTCAAAAAAAAGGAATCAATAAACTAAGGACAACTTTTTTGCGGTAAAGCTAAGTAGTGCTCGGGTGTTTTGCGGGGTTTGGACACTCGATTTTGACACATGTTGCTTGTTGGGCTACCCGATCTCTCTCCGCTGCTCTGTTCGCTGCACGCGGGTGGAGTCCCACGCTGTGCCGGGTCCCATGCCATCTCTCTCTGACTCTGGGTGGCTGCAAGAGCTTGCAGCAGAATGCATCTCTCTCGGGATCGAGCCATAGCTGGAGCGGTAAACGCAGCTGCCATCCACAGCTACGATAGGAGTCACTTGTCAGCTTGTTCGGCAGCTCAGGTGCAGTGCAAAAACATCAGCAACAAAGAGTGCAATCCCCAGATGGAGATACACTAGTTCTGGACTGCTGGTTATAACATGTTCATTTTTTGCAGTCCCAACAGCGTATCCAGGGAACTTACACACCCGGCTTCAAATGGTGGATGCTTTAGAAAAGACTGGGATCTCTCGGAGCTTTTCCAGTGAGATAAACTGTACACTTGACATGACATACGCGTATGTCCTAGCTGACCAAGAAAAGAACCGGCTTTATTTTGTTGTTACTATATATATCTTTAGTTCTTGATAGCTGTAATCTGCAGGTCCTGGCTGGCCAATGACGAGGAGACAATGCTGGACTTGACGATGTGTGCAATGGCATTCCGTCTCCCTGCGTATCCACGGATATGATGTCTCCTCCGGTAAGCGTCTCAAAGGTCCTGTCTTCTGCTTTGTTTTAATTCTAAATTGGCATCCTGATTCGATGCGCTATGCGCAGACGGGTTGGCCCAGTTCAGTGAAGAATCCAGTTTTCATGATTCAATACAAGGGAGTCTAAATGATACAGAGTCGTTGGTTGAACTTCACAAAGTTTCACAGGTTCAGATCATGGAAGAAGAGATGATCCTAGAAAACATTTGGTCCAGGTCAGCTAAACTTCTGAAGCAACAACTCGGTGCAAAGAAGATATCAAGAACCATAGACCCCGCTGAGGCACTTTTGCTACTAATTTTTCTAGAACACGACTTCATATGTATTTCATTAAGAAGGAGCAACACAAAGCATACAAACGCTACCCGAGCGAGATGCCTGGATAGAAGAGTTTACTGTCGCACGCACCCAAGCTTAGAAAAGAAAAGAATAGTGCACTACATTTTAACAACATTTTGCGACATAGGGGCGGACGCTGCCATCAACGCCCGTCAACGATGATTAGAAACTCGGAGAGTGCCGTGAATCTAGCACAGATCCACTCATCTCCCTCCTCCAGCACCATGTGCCTTGCCTGTTGTGCCGTGGCCGAGACATTGTCGAAGACTCGGGAGTTGCGTTCTTTCCAAATTCACTAAGACACTAGCAGCAACACTGAATCAAAACTCCGCTGCAGGTTCCTGGGCAGCAGGCACCGAGACTCCATCCCCAAGAAGAAAGGCAGGAATCTGGCGTTGGAGCCAACTGAGCCCAGCCACCAGGAAGCAGCAGACGGTAATTTCTTGGTTAATTTCATATATATGTATGTATGTACTAATAAGTAGTATATAATTTCCATGTGGAACATGTGCTCAAACATCCCTTCTACACAGATCGGCTGGAGCACCGGAGGAACATAGAACATTTCAAGACAATGGGCATCCAGATGCTTAAATCAGCATACCGCACTACAGGAATGCCCTAAAACAGGTGGCAAAGGCTTTGCCGACTGCATTACACGTGGCAGTCGGCAAAGAAGAGGTCGCAAAGAATTCGTCGGCAAAGAAAACTTTGCCGCCTGCCACGTGGAATGCAGTCGGCAAAGGCTTTGCCACCTGTCAACACGGCAGTGGGCAAAGGAGACGTACGCCATCGTGAGATGACGGTGCGCGTTTTATTTGCCGACTGCCACGCGGCAGTCGGCAAAGGCTTTTTTTAATTTTTTTAGAACATAATTTCTTTGCCGACTGTCTTTATTGGCAGGTGGCAAAGGTTTTTTTATTTTTTTCAGGACAGAAATTCTTTGCCGACTGTAGAGCCTTGGATGGTTTCGGTGATCTCCTTAAGGACGCGATCTTCGAATCTACGTGTAGTTGTAGGATCTGTTTGTGTACATGGGGTGTAAGTAAGGTGTGCGTGTGTATGGTGTTTGTGTGTATGTCTGTTTATGAACATATACTACAGCTATAACTAGATGAGAGGCGTCAAAAAAAAGCATGCCTCTCTGTCTATCTCTGGGTTGCAGCAGCATGCATGCACCAGCTCCATGCCATCTCTGTCTAAGAACTCGTGTCCCATCACAATGCATCTCTCTCTGGGTTGCAGCAGTAAGCATGCATGGGCTCCCACTCCATCTCTCTTTAGGGTGTCCCCAATAGCTAGCTATTTGGCTAGCTATTATAATGTGGTCAGGAAAAAAATAGGAGAGAGTAATCACTAGCGACGAACAAATAGCTGATCTATTTCACGTAGTTCAAGAAACTAAGAGATGAACATGTGGGTCCAATAGTACATAGAAAAATAAGAATGTATAAAATAGTCTTTGCTTTTGTCTCTCACCTCCACGTTAGCTAGCTACGTAGATAGCATCATTGCGGACGGCCTTAGGAGCTTGTGCCACATCACCTAACAAGCTTTTTCTCTCTCTCACACTTTGCACTGATTAGTAGTTGCAGATTACATCTTATTGCACCATATTTTACTATTCTTGTTTGGGTGTAAGTTTTGTGTTTGATTGGTGTAAACTGATTGTTCGTAGATGAGAATAGTCATAATTACTCGAACTGTTATCTCATCTTTTTTTTGTTTTTTTTTTATTTTCTGTATGTTTTATTTGGTTTCCCTTTAAAATCTTCAAATTTGGCTTCCATAGAAATAATCTAGCTATTTTTTTGTTTTGTTTATTTAATATTTCTGCATTGTTTTTATAAGTTTTATTTGGTTCATTTGATCTTGAATGGTCATGATAATCGAGTGTTTATGGTTGCAAAATCGTGTGTTCATGGTTGCTGTAACACTAAGTTTGTGGTAGTCTGTGTTATCGGGTGTTTGTGCCTGGCCCAACCACCGAGTGTCAGAATCTCAAAAAACACTCGATTGCTACGTACCCTGTTTTTTTAGGGCCAAGAAACTAATTTTCTGTATATCAAATCAGCAACGTCCAATTACGCTCAATCCCACCGATGCACCTTCCTGTCGCCCTCTCCCTCTCCTATATATGTCCGCCACGCACGCTCCCTGTGTTCCCCGTCCACCGCTCGACCGCGCCTCCACCTAGAGACACGAGCACGACGAGCAGTAAGGAAGCAGACGGTGAGTAGACGAGCAGACGGCATCAACGAGATCTACGAAGACTATGATTTGTCAATTTTTTTTCGAGAGATATGATACCGGGCTGGCACGGCCATTAGCCCGTCGAATGTACTGGACGTGCATGGCACGGTTAATTGCATTTAGTGCCGTGCATGGGCCTGGAGTTGAGCCCTTGCGTAGCACGGCCCGACATGTTTTGTTATTCCTACCTACTGGGCTCGTGCCTAAGGGCTCATTCGTTTACAGCCATTCCTGGCCGGGAATATTTCTCGGTGAGGATTGGCTATACAAATTACACTAGCATTCCTGGTAGGAATGGTTCCTGGTCACCATTCCCTGCCAAACGAACGCAGCCTAAATGGGTCGTGCTTAAATGGGACCATGCTGGTTTGGGACGTACCGCCGATTTGGCAATCTATGGTGCCAACATATACGTCTACCACCATCGCACACACGTCTAGTACCTTGTGCCTTGTGAGTCACCATCTCACATGTCTGCAGACATTCACATGAATCCATGCACATCTCTCATGTCACAGCTGCCATTCACTATCACACCATAGCTTGTACATCTTCTATATACATCTCAAGGAGTGATCATCTTCGTGTACTTTATTCTCTAGCTCGAACGTCCCATATGACATCCTTAACTAATAGAACCTTGGTTCCTACCTAAACTTTTATCCCAAAACCTCAGATCATGCATGAACCGTTCTAGTCCATCATTCACCACGTTGTAGCCCCAGCAACACCTACACACCTCAACACATGCGACCGTGTATGAGCACAAGTCCACCACTTAAGCCTGTCCGCACAACACCGCACATATGCATGTTCTGCAACAATATCAAAACCGCTACACTACTACCAGTGTATCCAATCATCATGATATCACAAGCATAAATAAGTAGCACCTGCACATCACGATATGCCATAATTCCAATCACTTTGCAATACTAATTTCTTATCCAACCAAATTTTCATCACATGATCTCACACGCGTCGTCCTCGTAAGTATTAGAGGAGGGAATCTGTTGTAACATTGACGATACAGCAAAAGGTTCGCTAGAGAGAGGTGGCGTATCATCAAGAGCCTAGAGCGGCTGATGTTGGCTCATTGTCAGGAGCGCTTGTTGTCATGCCTTCGGGATGTTGGCTCTGACAGGAACTCATGATGACGAGCTTAGGATTCTTTGTACTGGTCTTGTCATCAGACATCGTAGTAGTAGACTGATTTGCTTTCTTCCCCAGCAGTGTCATCAAAAAGTGTGTTGACACTGATTCGTGTTACACATTAGTAGGGACTAGATAGCCTAAGGCCGCACACAGCCTAGAAACGTAGGTCCTAGCGGCAAGGCCGACCAGCAGGTCGACAAAGCTGATTATGCACTCTCGTTCTTTGCCTGAAAATGCCCATGAACGCCTCCTAGAAAGATCCGTCATGGAGATCCACAGCAGCGGTAAAGCCACCTATAATACCAGTAAATCTCATCGAGAGACATGTTCGACAGCAAGGGGGATGAAAGAGCTATGGTTTAGAGGTAAAAAGTTATGTAGACATATGTTTTTGATAATCGGAAAGATGGATCTCTTAATTGGCCATGATCCTCTCATGCAATTAAATCGGGGGTGATCTTATCCCAATAATAAGAAACTTACTCCACACGTCAATTATATTTGCAAAAGACTTGCTCAGGCCGGGTTTTATTGGCCTCGTGTGAAATCAGCCATAACCGGCTTGGCCTGTTTGGGAAATCGGCCAGAGCCAGTTTTCAAAATTGGCCTAGGCCGGTTTTCCTAAAAAAACACCAAATTGGTGCAAATTTAATCTTTTTTGCTTCCATGTGATTCTCCAATGCATCTTGAATTGATCCGATCCCTTTTGGCTGTCAACAGGTCCAGTCGGATCTGGATGTTGGTCGACAGAGATAAAATAAAGTGGTTCACAAATATGTTTAATGTAAAGTAAAAAAAAATTGCTCGAGCAAATTCTTTCGTTGTGCCATATTGGTATAACGTACTGAGGTACAGATGACCGGCTTCAAAAATTCTTGTTCAACCTTTGTTTCTTATGACCGGTGACTGTTTCCATCAACCGTACGTGACGGGCAGCTCACAAAGGACACACGTAGTCTTTCTTTTGTAATAACTACATATATTTTGTAGTTTTTGTAGTTTTCGTCTGGTGTCATGATCTGGAGGATCTCCAAGTTACAGTCCTAGAGACTCTGCCAAACTAGGATTAGCATCCAAACAGGCGCATCAATTGGCGTGTGCTGAACGGTCATCAGCTAAGCTAGCAGTCAGCGGAAGTTTAGCAAAGGCACTGCAGGGACCCAATTCAGTATGGCAGTCATGCCTCTACGTCGATAGCCTCCGAGCTCTTTCTCTATACCTTTCGAAGAACTTTCTCATGTGAACCGTGAAAAAAGTGATTCGCAAAAAAAAAGAAAGAATCCTGTACACTTGTATGAAAACATACTTTGACATTGACACTTTGCCCCGCCCCTGAAAATACGGCAAAGCCAGTCCATCGGAGACGTCTCAAACTGCCTTTGCGTCTCACCTTAACCATCAATGTTGAAGAGTCTTATTCCATGACGTATTAAGTTTGGTTCATTGCACAGACATGTTCTTTCATCTTCGTCCATGTATTTTCTCCCCATGGTTCCTTTTCCGTTTCATTTTTTTACATTAAGTTCCATGCGTTCCTTTTTCCCCATCTCGAAAGCCCCGTTTGATACGGCTTTTCCACTGGCTTAAGGAGCTGTTTGGAGCCGTTTTGTGTCAAAGGGACAAAACAAAACAGCTTCACCTAGAAAGCCCCTTAAATCGTGCTCTGAGGTTTAAGGTGGGATGGAGCCAAAATTAGTGGCTTTAATTCAGCTGGCTTCACCTTGTCCTAGTTGATCCTGTATGGGGATATGTGAGAGCATATTTTAAAGAACTCTATATATGGAGCTGTTTTGCCAAATGGTTAATCCACTGCTCTAGCTCCACCAATAGAGCTATTCATAGAACTGAAGCAAAAAAAAAAAAGCTTCACGAGTGAAGTGGAGCCGTGTTTTCTCTTTTTTGTCTGTTTTTTCCTTTTCTACGTTCCGTTATCTTTACCTTTTCTGGGTTTTTCTTTTCTCTTTCTTTTTTTCTTTCAATTTTGATTTTTACATTCTGTGTTTTCTATTCCCATTCCTATTGTTTTTTAATTTTTATTCTTTTTCATTCGGTATTTTCTTTTTTCTATTACATATTTTTATTATGTATTTTTTTCAACTTCGATCTTTTTTTGTCGGTTTTGCTTGTTTTTCTTGATTGGAGAAGCAAACCAAAAGTAGACAATGAAAAATGATGAAGTCAGTATTAGAAAATTCTAACATGAAATTAGGGAATTGAAAACCATAACAATAGCTTTAGACACGGCAATTCCCTTAAGCCTAGTTTGGGAGAGCTATGCTCCCTGATTCTTTAGCTTTGCTTCTTGATTATCTCATGGAGTGATTCCATTGGTTTCATAGGAGTGAGCAGGGTGGGGAGCTAATGAGAATTGATTCTCTGCTGATCCCCACCAGAAGTGATTCTCTCCTGATCCCCAACTGAATCAGTTAGCATTTTGAGTGTTTGGCTGGTTAAGAGTAATTCTCTTGGGAAAAGTTGAAGCTGTAGCTCTGCCAGATGGCCCCTTAGTATTTCTTTTTTTTTATTATGCATAAGTGATAAATAGAGACAACCATTTCATATTTGAATGTTAGCCAACGTTTCAACCTGCCTGCCTAATAACCAAACAAATTAAATCACTAAGGGATAAGTAAAACAATGTTTCATCTATAAATGTGTCATAAACAGACTTTCCGTTGCAGTGCACGATAGAAAAGTTATGCCGATACTCGACGGAGAGAATTGACTTTTGAAGTAGGAGATTATGTCTACCTAAAAGTGTCACCTATGAGAGGTGTGAAAAGGTTTAACTGGAAAGGAAAGTTATCACTGAGGTATGTCGGTCCTTTTAAGATTTTAGAGAGACGTGGTGAAGTAGCATATCAATTGGAATTGCCTGAGAGCTTAGCAGGTGTGCATGATGTGTTTCATGTGTCTCAGTTAAAGAAATGTTTGTGTGTGCCGGAAGAGCAGATACCGCTAGAGGAACACACTGTTAAAGAAAATCTCACCTATGAGGAGTACCCAGTAAAGATCTTGGAGATAGCAGAAAGAGTTACTAGGAGCCGAGTTATAAAGATGTGTAAAGTTTAGTGGAGTCGGTATTCGGAAGCAGAGGCTACATGGGAAAGAGAGGAAGATTTAAGAAAAGCGTACCCACAGTTGTTTGAGTAAGCATCGTCCGAATCTCGGGATGAGATTCATTTTAAGGGGGTAGAATTGTAACATCCTAAAATTTGCATTATTTTAAAATAGGAGAATTTGATTTATTTACGCAATTTTGTGAGCATTTTAACCTAGAGGAATAATAATTTTCAATAAATAAAAGCAACTATAAGGTTAGACACATGCTTGTGCATACATGCCGCTGCATAATTTCCTTTGTGTTGATTGGTTTTTATTACAAGAAGAAAAGGATTTCAAAAACTATTTGAAAAAAAATTCAATTGGAATATTAGAAAAGGAAAAGAAAATGGAAATTCTCTTCTTTCTCAACTTCTGGCCCGAAGCCCTGTTTCCTTTTCTCCTGTTCTCGCCCTGCTCGGCCTTTTCTCCTCCTCTCTCAGCCGAAGAAGCCGCTGGCCCGCTTCACAAGCCGCTGGCCCACTTGGCCTCAGTAGCCCGTGCGCCCAGCTTCTCTCTCGCGAGCCGCAACGGGCCGGCCCAGCCGAAGCTGCAGGCCGCCTCGCCCTGGCTGCCGCGCCCTTCTTCCTTCTTGTGTCACTGACGCCTAGGGCCCCCGCCTCGAGTCACTATCACACCGGGCCCACGCAACAGCGTCGTCAACTTCCTCTAGCTCATCACCGAGCAGGACTCCATCTCGGTCGAGTTCGTCTCCGACCCAACGCCCTTGCCTTGATCCACAAGTTCATGCTCTCTCATAAATAGCCGCGTGCTCTGCCGCTCTATTCCTGACCTTAATCACGAGCCAACGTCTTCGATTCGAGCCTGAGCTATTGCAACCCTAAAAGCCGCCGCCGCTCAAGCTCGGGAGTGATTCAACGAATTCGTCGACTTGACTGCCACCGTAAGAGCTCAATGGATTTCGTGACGCTACTCTGAAGTCGCCGAGCCCTCCCTCTCTCTTTTTCTAATTTGGTGTGCTAATCTTGACTCGCTGACATCGCATCTTGTTGACAACCGCCATCCCGAGCCGTGCGTCGTCCCCGATTCATCCTCGGCCACGTTTTCGTCTCCAGTGAGTTCGCCTTGAGCTTCTCTCTCTTTCTATGTTTTCCCGAGCTCGATAGTGGTTTCTAGGGCCGGATTCAAGAATGCCGGTGAGGTTTCTTGCCACCGACCATGGCCTCCACCGTGCGGGAACAGTGTAGGCCGGTTCGCCCTCTCTCTTCCTATTTCCCTCTTCTAATCTGAGCCGCATGAGTTGGATCCAACGGCCCAGATTAGGACATACCCTTTCGGCTAACAGTTTTGCAAATATGCCCTTACAATTATTGTTGACTCAACCCGCAGTCCAAAGCGCATTTACAGATTTTTGCTTTCTCTTTTTGAAAGCGTACTTTGGTTCGGCTATGTTGAAATACGTTTTCAATTATTTACAAATTTTGCCATTAAACTTGTTTTAGCCATAACTTCTCCGTTTTAACTCCGATTTGATCCGTTCAAATTGCGTTAGGTTCGTAATTTCATAATCTACATGATAGTGCTACTGTTTAGTAGGTCCTCCACTCTTAAATTTTGAGATTAGATTTAATCTATTACTTTAATAAAGAAAAGCTTGTTTAAATCATATCTTTTTCGTTTTAGCTCCGATTTGCGTGCAATTTGCGTCTGTGTGATCCTAGTGAGATGTAGATTCGTTTTATAAACTTTTCAACTTATTTTGCTACTATTGGTGTACTGTTCTAATTGTAGCTTTATTTGCTTTGTATGATTGCTCTTGGATGATTGATGTTGGTGTGTTAATCGAGAATAGACGGTGAGCAGTTCGTTGGTGATCAAGAATACTATTACGAATCAGGTCAACAGGATCAGCTAGATCAAGGCAAGTATAGCATGGGACTATCCTTGTTACCTATTCACTTTAATTCACTTAATTCATCATGCATGTGTTTCCTTGTTAAGGATGCCTTAGTGTTGATCTTATTCCTTGAATCCTATGGTTATAGCATTGGATAGTTTGCTAGTGCTCACATAAACAATGATCTTGTAATTTGATTAATGATGTATGCAATAACACTAAAAGATGATTTTTAGCAACAAGGAACAAGAGGGCTAGAGTTTTCTCTAGATTCCTCTCCATAAGGACTTATTTGTAAGCGAACATCCGGGACTTACAGTACAGCTATGAGGGCTACATGGCTCTGGCTTTAGTCATATAAGAAGACTTTTTTCTAGCTTGTTAGTGGTTACCTTTATGGCGCAAGAGGGGTGTGTTCCGGGTCGGGTGTAGTGCGGCTTCTGTCCTTATGAGTATAGGCTGCGTGTCATTGTGCCATACGGAAGGAGGGCTCTACATTTGTCGGCCACGAAACCTAGCGGCTCTAACTTGTTAGACGAACCTTGGAAAGACTTCATAGTGAAACTTATCAGTCCAATGGGGAGTCATGACCTCGGACTTTTGGGGATCACGACTCATAGTGAAAGTGTACAACCTCTGCAGAGTGTAAAACTGGTATATCAGCCGTGCTCACGGTCACGAGCGGCCTTAGACCCTTATGGAATAGAGATCACTATTAATTTACTTGTTTTTGATATTCATTATTCTCTTTACATGATCATGTGTTTATTATGGGAATATTACCTACTTGTTGCTACTCAATTGCTTAAAACATGATCAACTAAAAGATACATGCAGTTAAACCTATGTCTACCCTATTTGAGCTTCATGAACCCCATATTATATTTGTTGGGTACTTTCGTTCTCACCCTTGCATTCCCCCACCCCAGGATGGACTCCCGAATGTGTAAATAGTGACTACTACTTCTACTTTCCTGAAGATTACTAGACTTGTGGTCAACCAGTTGACATGTATGTGCTATGGAGCTAGCTACCACAAGAATATCTTATGTTTCCGCTTAATTATGTGAAGACTCTGTGATAATAATCGTTATGTAATAAACATTTGTGATGATACTATTTATATTTGTCATCTTATGTGTGATTGATCTCTAGGCGCACATAAGATTATGCATTCCATTTGTTCCTTGAAAATGGGTGTGACAACAAAAAAAAATCAATAAAAACAACCGCACCTCTGGCTGTGGCAGGCACGTCGTCTACTATTAGATGAATATGTTCTCGCTCACACTCCTCTTCTCCCATCCTTCGGTTAATCATCTGTCATCAGTTTAGAATTGTAGAATCTCACTAGTCTTTCTCGCTCCCACTCCTCTTCTTCCGTCCATCGGTATGTCATCTATCACTTAGTTTCAAGATGCATTTGGAATTGCAAAACCACACTTGTGTCACACTACGCATACCAGCTTGTTTCACTCAGAAGCTCTATGATCTGTAGGAAACTCCGAAGCTACCTGAGTCGTCGGGCGGGGGCACTGCACTGCATTGAAAATTCCTTGTCATTTAAACAGTCAACTGCCAGTTTCTTGTTCATTCCAAAAATAATGCTAAGAAATAAACACCACCAGAAATTGATTTTTGGTGGAAGTTGACTTAAGACAACCAGCTAAAGAATTAGGTTATTTGTACTGATGGTTGAAATGAACTATCGCCAGTGAAAATCTATCTTTTAAAATTTACAGTAGCTTATGTCAATCCTCAATACAAATTATAGCATTTCTAGTGACGGACGTGTTATATAGGCTGCCACTAGAGATGGTTTTCTCCAGATGGTTTTTAGCAGTACACACCATATTACCGTCTACTTTTGTGTGTACCGCTAACAAAAAAGGTGGTCTTAGTGAAAATCATTTGTATACTAATGTGGAAAGGCCACCTAGAGATATTCATATGCGCTAACATTTACTAGGACATAGACCATAGCTTTGATTTGTAAAAAAATCTAAACATGAATTGGTCACAAATTTAGGTTGTTGAGATGTTGTTTGGACATGGCTTTGCCCAGAGTAATTGATGCTACATTCAGCGAACACATCGGTATGGGCTAGATCCTCTGAAGCCACACACTGCTTAGATACACTGTAGAGATAGGCCTAAACGGCGAGGCCGATCATCAGGTCGATGATGCAGATTTGACATTAGTTCTTTACCAGAAAAACCCACAAACGCCACCTAGCAAGACTCACTGGGGAAGATGCAAAACAGAAGTGCCCTAGCATGGGTAAGGCCACCTAGAATGCAAACAAATTTCATCATCGAGAAGTGCTGGATAGCAAGAGGAGAGATAGGGCTCGGAGGTAAAAAAAGGTAAATGTGTTTTTATAGATTGGATGGATGGATCACTCAATTGGTCGCGATCCTCTCATATAAATAGAAGAGGGTGGTCTTAACCCAGTAGAAATGTATTTCACATGAGATCCACAAGTTTCTCACGAGAACGGATGCGTTTCTGAAGAAAAACTTGAAATTGGGCTTGCTAAAACTGGTCTATGTCGATTTCCAAAACTGGCCTAGGCCAGTTTGTGCAGGTTGTACACGTGGAGTCTTCCAAACCATCCTGAGCAGGTTTTCACAACAGATCCAGGCCCATTTTTTTCAGGATTTTGCAAATATTTGCTCAAACTATTCCAAATTTGATAATTTTTGTTCTTTTGTTGTTTGCATGTGTTTTGCAATCCATCTTTAAATGCTTGAACCATTATTGTCTCTCAACAATAAGTTTTGTCTTTGGATAATTTGGAGACTATGTGATCGAAATCGAATAACATTATTAGAAATGCCTGCTCAGGTTTATGTTAAGAGATATAATCCTTGTCACTTAAGCTAAAGCCCACACACTTATAAATAACAAAGGCCATGTCAATTGAAATTGCAACGGTCGGAGAAAAAAGAAAATACAGGATTGATTCACATTAAGATAAATTTTAACATTTCCACTAAAAAACCAAATTAAGTCTCTTTTCAATTTTTAGACCGAATACTGTACACTTAACAAAATTGATATATATATATATATATATATATATATATATATATATATATATATATATATATATATATATATATATATAATGGTAACTCTGATTGATCTCAAGTTTCATCAGAATAAACTAGATAAAATTTGCAAAATAACCAAAATAGAATGACGTTAACTGACAGTCTATAACTCTAGATATACATTAATCTAGCTTTCTATGTCAGATAGTAATTATAAGAATTGATTAAAAAATAATTTCGAGATCAAAAACAGAATTTACTGAGGGTTAATCAATCAAATTTCTTACATCAATAACTGGATGCACAAATATAGTTTTCAATGGATCAAAACAGGTCTAAAGTTCGAAACTTGAGAGCAATAAATCAATAAGAAACCTAAAGTTAGGCAAGTATAATAAATAAGCGAGTGGAGGAACCAGATTACCAATACGAACAACATAAGAGAATTCATTTATTAATTCAATCATATATCCATATGATGCATCAGACAAGTATCATACAGATTCTTTTTCCAAATTGGTACTCCTGTGTTTGCTCCCAAAAACCGACATTGCAGATCAACCCACTGGACCCTCTAGTTCAATCTGACAAACACATCAAGTCAGGTAAAAAATATCCATGCATCACGTCATATCAGTGATATATAGCACCATATAGTTCCTTGAACTTAGTACCAAAACCTCAGTTCTCTCTAAACATAGTTCCAATCCATCATCTACTACAAGAAACACTTGCACGTGAACAAACACACAACCATGTGCGAGCAACTCCACAACTTGCCTCAAGTCATTCTCAACACCACCTTGCATGAGCGTATCATGCAACAATACCAAATCATCATGCTATCAAAAACATATATAACCAAAACACACGCACATTACCTATGCCAAATTTCAAATCACTTTGCAATACTAATTTCATCTCAAATCAATTTTTCACCACACGTCCTCGATGTTGAATAGATCTATTATTTTCAAGATGTCTCGTATTGTTAACTGTTTTCATATATTGTTGCAACCCTTGACACCTCTGAGAAATTAACAGAGCCCAGATGGAGATATCATAGACTGTGTGCACATCACCAAACAACCGGCATTCAATCATCCTTTGCTCAAGAACCATACTATCCAGGTTCCTCCTGCGACATCATTTCAATTTTCAATTTATTGTTAGGTACGCGCAAATACCGATGTGTATTATGATGTCATTCATCGGTGCTCCATCATACCCTTTCAGATGCGGCCTTATTACCACCCAAGAGGCATGTATGATGAATCCAACAATGTAACCACTCATTTCACCCAAACATGGCATCAGAATGGCAAGTGCCCTGAGAACACCATACCGATCCGAAGGACCAAACAAGAGGATATCTTGACAGCCAGCTCTATCAAGAAGTATGCCAAGAAGATGGCCTGGATTGACCCAAGTTCCATATCTATCGAAGACCCTGATGACGCGAAAAATCACCTGGTGCAGCACATTCACTTTCATGAATCTCTTTGATATAAGTTAAGATCTTGGAATTGTACATTTACTTTGCTTTTTATCCCCACGGATCAGCATGCCGTAGTATCTTCATTGGGCCAGGATAAGTATTATGGAACCCAAGCCGCCTTCAATGTGTGGCAGCCAACACTTGAGACCACTAACGACTTCAGTTTGGCCCAGCTCTGGATCGTTAGTGGTTCAGGCAACGACCTCAACACCATTGAAGTAGGATGGGAGGTGAGACCTAAATGGGACACATTATGCCCATCTTGTCCATACAAATTGTATTAAATGATGCATTTTGGGCATATGTGCTGCTGAAAAATAGCATAATAAGTGGTGGACTAGGTTGCCAATTCACGCAAAACATTTTTTTCCTTTCATAATGAGTTCTACTAGAGTATTGTTTTTATGTGGTAAGGGCAAGCATAATGCAGTAGAGTATAAACTGCTGCTGTGTCTTTTCTAGGTCAGTGTTTGTTATCCACCGATAGTATTGAAGACTGCTTCCATGGTGGTCCTTTTAATTCATCTGGTAATGAATACAAGTTCCAATTAGGGTAAACCAAAGATAAACATTTTTAAAAAACATATTAGATATATCAATAAAAAATATTATAAATTTTGAAACTATTTTAATCTGGTAATGTCAATCTTGTTATTTCGATCCATATAAAAGTTTTTGGTAGTGATGGTCAAAGTTAAATAACTTAATTTAAGACAATCTAGGGTGTACCTATATTTATGATCATAGGAAGGATTTTTTTTCTCGAAAATGCAGGAGAACTGTGCTTCATTATATTAAGAAGAAATAAGGGGAAAGATATCCCGTACAACACACAACATGCCACGACAAAAAACTTTACACTACACGCCTGTGGAAACAATTAGGAAGGAATATTTCATTCTTAAAGACACTATCACACAACTAATTTGGTTAGAGACAAAAAGGATTTGTCACTATGACAAAAAGGTTTTTAGGAGACAGGCTCCTGGATTAAAAGAGGGAGACATTTTTAGGTGATATGTGTTCAATGGATTTACTAGATATTCTTGAAGGATGTTGTTCAGGAAGCTCAAAGCGTGGCACTCCAAGTTTGCTACGATAGCACTTCTCACGGATAAATATATATTTTTAGGTGATAGGTGTTCAATGGATTTACTAGATATTCTTGAAGGATGTTGTTCAGGAAGCTCAAAGTGTGGCACTCCAAGTTTGCTAAGATAGCACTTCTCACAGATAAATATATAAACAAAGTTAGGTGTACGTCTAATGTAACTTGATTGCGCCCAACCAATTTGATTAGCCTATCGAACTGACAAGCAACTCCAGATTTGATGATAACACTATCAAGACACCGGATAAAACATTTAAAAGATGGATTTTATTGGTATTTTGCATATTGGTGAACTTGCTGGTAGCATGTTACATTGTATCAAAATAATCTAATTGCAAGAAAGGCATAAACAAACACTCTGGTTTTTGTTTGCTTCATCAACTAGCAAAGTTACATACAGAACAAAAAACAACATGCATCCTCAAAATTTCTCTCATCTCTCTTCAGTCATTATTACTTGAGGTGTCCCACAGCAAAATACAACTAACTGCTTGCCCATTCAGCTGTGTAATATGTCAAAGAAATATGAGCAATTTCTTTCATTGTGGCTCACGGCATGTGCTCTCTACTATATTGCAGGTTTTCCCTTATCTTTATAAAGATAGCAATACTAGACTCTTCATCTTCTGGACTGTAAGATAAAGATAAAATTCTCTTTTATTCTTCATTGTTAATATTGTCTCCTTTTTAATAAATTTGTGCTATGGATTAAAGGTACAAATTTTCTATGGCTATGGAATATTGCAGAACGATGGATACAAAACAGGTTGTTACAACCTAAACCAATGCCAAGGGACAGGGTTCATCCAGACAAGCAATCAGATCGCCATTGGTGGCGGCATCTTACCACTGTCCCCGGTCTCAACCTACGGTGGCGCCCAATATGACTTCACTATTTTAGTTTGGAAGGTAATACATAAAGAGCTTTAAAATTTTGCACATACAAAATCATATTTATGAATGAGCACACATAAGTTGTGCTTGCTCCATCTTGTCCACTTTCATGGTGCCTTCAGACTTCAGGCCAAATTTCTAGGTGCTTTTTAATGTTTTTTATGTTGGCTTCAGACTTAAGGCCACACTATTGATTTGTCCTGTTTGTGGTGTCATCACTCATGGTGTTGCACTTGTCCCCTTGCATGTATCATAGTCTAGAAATGCAGCACTGTTATAAGTTAGCCTTTTCAACATTAATGTCCCTTTAAGGGCATATATTCCATCTTACTATATATTAGAAGGTAAAACTTGAAACAATAAATATCAGCCACTGATTTTTATTGTAGGCAAAGTACTTAAAACATTTTAATGAAACATTAACTGGTTAATACTAAATATTCGCCATGAACTTTTATGGGAGGTCTGCACTGCTGGGGTCCCCAGTAGGGAAGAAAGTCTTTTTTTGTGAGTGGCTTCATTCATTGATCATTCACAGAATTACAATCTGCAGTCACCAAAGCCGAGACACAGTCCGGTGCAAATTGCCACCACTCGGTCTGTGTTTCGCTTGTGACCTGTTTAGCAAGAACATGAGCTACTTTGTTACAAGTTCTACTAATGAATGAAAATTAGAAATCATGAAACAAAATGCTCAGCTCCCAGATTTCCCTCATGATCGTCATCACGCTGGATCTTTGATTCTCTCCCGCTGACCACAGCTTCAGGCGCTCCTGGCAATCAGATTCCAACCATACATGAAAGTTAGGAGGTAGCATTGTGAATGAAGTTTTAGTGATATTTTAAAATATTTATCATATGAACACGTCTGGTAGCAGGTGGTACGGCATGGCATTCTCTATATTGAGCGCAACTGTTCATTTAGGAATTATTCTTATATGCCAATATGCACACTTTATTAGGTCACAAATGCATGTCAAATTCCTACGGATCACCTACAAATTTGTAACGTACACATGTGATTATTGTATGTGCATAGCATTGGTTAGGTGATAAATCATCACATCTAATGCAATATTCATTAATGGCTACAATTAAACAATTATGAAACAAAGCAACTATTATGTTCTTGTTAACTTTCCAAAATGGAGAAAAACAAAAAATACAAGTAAAAATAATATATGACATATTACCCCCTAAGAGCCAATCAGCGGACTCCTATAATATGAGCCCTTGAGATCAAAATGGCCACGCTCATCATGGTCACTGACTCTGCCGTTGTACCACACAGTCTGCTTTTGAACAAAGCTTTAAATGAATCTTCATGATGAACTCGTGCTTTGAAAAATGCAAATCTAGCCAATTTTATAAGAAAAATATTTTATGATGTGATTTCCATCACCCTTAATATATCATGTTCTCCTGCTTTGCATATATAGCCAAAACGTTAATATACATTCATATCAATGTATAGGCTCCAAACAATGCTAAAAATATGTTGCATCTCCATTCGAATCAATGGGAATTATATAATTTTCATGGCGCAGATAAGAAAATACAATTTAATTTTTTGAGCTTGCATGATTTTAAAACTAGAGGGATCAGCAAACATAATCTCCCCATAATCCTATCTACTTAATCTCCTGTAATTTTTTTCTTTTAGGACCCAAAAAGTGGCAATTGGTGGTTGCAAGTTGGAAGCTATGTTTTGGGCTACTGGCCATCATCCATCTTCACCAACTTGGCAGACAGTGCCTCGAATGTCCAGTGGGGTGGTGAGGTGTACTCTCCTAACGCTGGCCAAACTTCCACACAGATGGGCAGTGAACACTTCCCTGAGGAAGGGTTTGGCAAGGCTAGCTACATCAAGAACATTCAGGTGGTAGATTCGTCCAATAGTCTCAGATCGGCAAGTGTTGTGCCCTTCGAACCCGAGAAGAAAAATTGCTATAGAGCCATAACAGGTACCGATAGCAATTGGGGAACTTATATCTTCTTTGGGGGACCTGGAAAGAATAATCCTACTTGCTAATAGCAAAAAAAAAATTGTACACTTTTAGAGCCAAACACATCCCCATGACACAGACAAGTAGCCCTTTAGCATTATCATGCATAATACATGACTACCTAAAGACGCAATAAAAGATGTTATGGTCTTTACTAGTGAATGTACTATCATTGCAATGGTCAATTGCTACATATACTTTTTTATTAGTAAATGGTGTGGACAAGAATTAGAAGGGATACAACAGATGGAATCATGTTTGAATACACGTTTTTTAAAATGCAATAAGGAGCATCCTTTATTTGTTATATCACAACTGTATATGCACTTCGGATAGTATCATGCTATCAGTAAGTTACATATTTACATCTTTGTGCATAGACAAAAGCAGTAGGAAGTTTAGAGAGGTCAAGATTTATTATCATTAAAAGAAAAGGTGTGATTCATGCAGTAGACAACCAAAATATGATCAGATGAGTTGAAGATGAACAAGAAAATCACATGCGAGAAGAACAGATCAAATTTGTATTGGATTGGGCAAAGTTTGCAAATATCATAAAAAACCAGACCTATTCGGTTTGGGCAGTTTTTTGCTGGCATAAACCAGTCTAGGACGGTATTGGCAGGAAGGCCACGATGGCCAGTAAAAACCGGCCCAGGCTAGTTTTGGAAAGTCGCTTGAGCCCATTTTGGCAGTCCAAGCCCCAAAACTCATGGGGAACTTGTGAATTGTGTATCAAATAAGTTTTCTAATGGGATAAGAGTTCCCCCTTCATTTATATTAGATGATCATGGACTCGTGGTGAATGAAAAGAATCATAAAAAACGCATGTATACCTTACTTTTTTCCTCTAAACCCTAGCTTTTCCACCACATTGTCCAATAAACAAGATGGTCGTGCTTATCCTATGGCACCCCCACTGTGCTTCTCCCTAGCTAGCCGATTTTCTTGGGAAGCGTTTGTGGGTTATTTTTGGTGAGGAGCGAATTTCTAATCGGTGTCGTACATCTGCAGGCTGGATGTAAGCTACAAGATTAGCAATTAAACATGCTCATGTGTTGTAAATGAAAACTATAGATTTATCAATGACTCCATCATTTGTCTCGATATGTCTTAGAATCTGACTCTGCCATCGCTGGACACATGATGTGATAACTCGTACGAGCACGAGTTGTGAATCTGGGCCACATATAGGGCATTGAAGTGTGTCAAGGGATGTGAGTCTGGGCCAAATACAGGCCATGGAAATGTTTTAAGGCATTGCTTGCGATGTAACCCATTTTTAGAAAAAGATTGCCCACATCTGTCATTATGAATGTAATATATATATATATATATATATATATATATATATATATATATATATATATATATATATATATATATATAGTATCTGCTATAGTATTACAATGGATAATACACGGTAAGGATCCATAGGCAAGGTATAGATGGTTCAAAATTTAAATTTACAAGTCGATCAAATAATTAAAAAATTTGCAAGGGAGTTGACAATAATGTTATTGAGCTCACTGAAGAATAACTGCCTGGGTATGTTATCGGCAGAAATTGCCGAGTCAGGGGATACTAGTGGAATAAAAAGGAAGGGAGTTGATGTAATTGAGAAGCCATGAAAATTGGTCGATGATAGACGTGTGGAGTCCGTATAACTCAAGCGCGGTCTTATATGAATATAATCAACTATTTTTCAAAGGATCAACACCTTTTGGCCACAGGAACAAGTTATGACCTGGTTGCCATGATGCCAGCCTTTCTTAGATGTCGTTCAAATCTGATTTCAGGACGTATGTGTCAGCAATGAAAATAATTAATTAACGACGACGGCCGGATATATAAGAACATTCTATCCGTTGACTGCAGCATGCATGCACAACGAATTCGCATGTCCAGCGTACGTACTTAATGCATGATGGTTACTTGTATATTTACAGCCAAATAAGAACAATTAGCTTCACGTCCATTTCAACATGGGAAAATACGAAACTGCGTGCTTTATTTCCTCGAAGACTTGGACCTGGTAAGTCTCTCTCCACAACTTTACGCACGCCAGACCACGATTAATTCTTCAACGACGTTGTAATCTGTATTATTGGACTCAGATATATTGTTGCCTGGCCAAACGCGGCAACAGCTTGTGCACTCGTGAAGTATTGGAGATAAATGGGATCTTGATAGTCAAAGTAGTCGAAAAGAGATATGAGCACCCAGCCGATATGGACTATACTTGTGAGTGAAACTGACCAAATTTTCCACACGGTCCTGACGACGGCTCCTTGCGGCGAGAAGCAATCTCAAGCATGTTCAGCAGTAGACTGGCAATGCAATTTGTCTCAAAGAAACAAGGGTTTGTGTCTCTTTTCCGTGTGGAGAATAGGTAAACATGGCATTTTTCATAGTATATAAGTACTCTATGTATTAATACCTTGTAAATAATAACCAAGTTATGGTTATACAGGAGATTTGGATGGATCATATTAAGTTAAAAAAAGAGAAAATGTCACACGTTTGTCGCAGCTGGGAATCCACCAAACCTATGACCTAAGTATTTGTGAGAACCGTTACTTACCACTACACTACTATGTCATTTCTAACTTAATGAAGGTTTATTTCTTTTTCATTCACTTTAGTGGATCATGTAATGAACTTAGGACTTTAAACAATTTTAAATGAAAATAATTTGAATGGAAAAGTATTATATCTTGTTGATTACTACAACTTTCGTTTAGGTTATATCTCCATTCAAGGTCATTTGGAAAATTTTAAAAAAAATGAACATCAAACCTCTGGGAACATAAAGCATAACTTTTAGACTACAAATAACTTCAAATTAAAAAGTCATCAGCTACAAATTTGTATACCTCTTCGATCTCTAAAATATTGGTTTAGGTTGTATCTCCATCAGAAGTCGTTTACAAAATTAAAAAAAAAATGAATTTCAACACTCCGAGAACTTTAAAACATAAATTTTCCTTGGGTTTTTGAATATAAATGATGGGATAACTTCTATTCGAAGAGGTCGGACAAAGCTCCATCCATTTGATCGATACGTACCTGCGGCATCCCTTGCCCACGGAACATCCACCACCTTTTTTTTTTTGCGATTAAACGGAACATCCACCACTTGTGGTTGTGGTGGCCTACCAGGCCATCTTGCAGGGTCAGTACAGAAATTTTCTTCTACGAGAGAGATGATCGTAGATTTTTTTTTTGGGAATACAGGGTATTTATATAGCTTGTATTTTATTTTCGCTGCTACTTTTTCCGCGGTCCTGCTTTTCATGATGAGTGAGGGGAAAAAGAATTAAAGAACCGTGTGGAGGACGACCTGAAAGGGAAGGAAAGGATGTGAAGGTGTCACAATTGGCGCAAGTTCTACAAGGCGCCCATCAACATCACCTCCGACGTCGTCGTTGATCTCTTTTCTCTTGCCCCGTCCCGCGGCTACTCCACGAGATCACGACCTGAACCAAGTAGCATGCATCGATGCTGTTTCGAGGCATTTTCTCCATTCTCCAGCAGCTAGCCATACATATAAAACGGCACAGTTCGTGCTCACGCCCATCGCAGCCGTCGTCTGCACATGCACAGCACATGAACCGCCGCCAGCGTCGCAGCTCGATGGCACCAACGCGAGTGTGCTTCTTCGCGCTCGTCTTCGTGGCTCTAGCGTTTCTCTTCTTCTTGGATGGTGCAACGGTGGCGAGAACTGCAGGGACGACGTCATCGGTGCAGCGGCGGCGGCAGGTCTGAAGCCTTCTCAGGCGGCTCAACAAGCCCTCTCTCGCGACCATTGACGTATATACTGGCCTATATAACACGCTTGTCGGGGCTGCTGTCTTCCTTTTGTTCGTGGGAGTGAATTCGATCTTGCCAAGACTGCATGATAGTTGATAGAGATTGCTTCTCATCCATTTTTCTGTACCTTTGCTTGTCCCAACCAGGGAAAAAAATATCGGCCGGTAGAATCCGAAATTTCCGAGATATCCCGTTTACCGGCTAGGTCCGAAATTTTTCCTCTATCGTCCGAAATTTTCATATTTTTAAAATTTTGTCATCCAAATAGACGCCAAAGCCCACCCAATACTCTAACCTTAATCCATGTTTAATTTTCTGTCCCCTTCTCTTCTAAGTTCAAGTTGCCACCGCCGCAACACACTCAGCACGCTCCAGCCATGTCACTGCCCTCCTCATTGAATAAGCAATTGATAATATGTTTTATTTAGTTTTTTATGTTAGATTGTTTAGAAATGATCTATACGCTTTCCTGAACAAAATGAGTCATTTTTTGTCTAAATTTTTTCCGAAATTTTATTTCTATCGCCGATAAATTTCCGATATATCCGATATTCCCGTTTATCAGTGACCACCGAGATTTTTAAAATACCGGTACAGAAAACCTTGGTCCCAACACACCAAATCCTCCTGCTGCCTCGTGAATTGCAGCACACATGCATGGTTCGCCATGCATGTGTATGGAGTAAAGGTATCAGGCTACGGATCAAAGCCTGACGGTGAGCTGGGTGGATTGCTACTAAGAACAGAGCAGTTGAAGAACAATAGAAGATAAACGAAGAACTCTATTGATTGTATGCAATAGGAATTGTAGCAACTGAATTCTAACTGAAATGTAACTGAAAGTTCAGAATAGACTTCTCAGATTCGTTGCCATCTCTCGCCTCGGACTTGGGGTTATATACTCCCCCTTACAAGGCCTTCGGCACAACACTGGCATCACTAGACCGCCTAACAAAGAGACTAGGCCGGCCCAATCTCCTAACCCCCGAACGCCATGGCTGTTGTCGGACCGTAAACAGTGCCCCTTGCCTTACTCCTGACAGTCGCCCCTCCTTGAAAAGCAGCTTGTCCCCAAGCTAGACTTCCTGGATAACGCCTCCGTAGATCATCAACTTCCTCCCAAGTATGAAGATATGCCGGCATACTTGACCACTGCACTTGAATCTGATGCAAGCAAGATGACCCTTTGGTTAATAAGCGAGAATCAGAGAATTTTACTGGACAGACTGATGCAGTTGGGTCTGTCGGCAACTATTCCAGGCTGTCCTCAACCACTGACGATACTGGAACATGTTGCTTCAACGGGGATACATGTAGCACTGGATGAATTCGTGAATCTTCAGGTAAATCCAGTCGATATGCTACAGCACCCACACGAGCCAATATAGTGAATGGTCCAAAAAAATCGATAGCTCAACTTCTGATTGCCTCGAGGAGCAACAGAAGACTGAATGTATGGCTGTAACTTTAAATAGACTTTATCTCCCACAGCATACTCTTTTTCACTTCTCTTCTTGTCAGCAAAATGTTTCATTCTCTGTTGAGCTCGCTGCAACTGATTCTTCAACACATCATTCTCTCTAACATCCACTGTTCCAAATCAGGGGAGTGGAACTGAATATCATTGCTCAGACCCAGTTGCCTTGGAACATAGCCATATAAAGCTTTAGATGGTGTCATGCCCAGAGATGAGTGGAAACAAGTGTTGTACCAAAATTCAGCCATTGCCAACCATTTACTCCATTGTTTGGGACAAGCACTAACACTGCATCTCAGGAATGTCTCCAGACACTGATTCAAATGCTCAGATCGCACATCAATCTGAGGATGATATGAAGAACTCATCAATAGTTGAGTGTCAGATAGCCTGAACAACTCCTTCCACAATGCACTAGTAAAAAATCTATCTCTATCTGACACAATGCTTTCAGGCAGTCCATGAAGCATATACACCTGCTCCATGTACACTTGTGCAACTTGAAGGGCAGTAAAAGGGTGAGACAAGGGCAAGAAGTGAGCATACTTGGTAAATTTATCAATCACCACCAAGATTGTATCATATTTCTGAGATTTAGGCAGCCCTTCAATGAAAACCATGCATACCACCTTCCAAGCTTGATCTGGAATTGGTAAGGGCTGTAGCAAGCCAGAGCTTTTATGATGATCCACTTTAGCTTGTTGACAAATAAAGCATCCCTGAATGTAAGGTTGAATGTCTTCCTTCATCTTAGGCCAAATAAACAAGTGTTTAATTCTGTGATATGTAGGAAGAACATTAGAATAACCTCCCACTCCTATACTATGGACAGCTTGAATAATGTGTTGCTAAGCTAATCTATTCACCCCCAACCACAATCTACCGTGCTGCCTGATTAGCCCATCTTCTATAGCAAAGCCTATGAACTTAGGTTCATCAGTGGGATATTCAGCTAGTAACTTCATAGCTAGAGGATCATCGTGATAGCCCCATTTGATTCTATCCAGCCAATCATTGTACATCGAAGATACATCACACAGAGGGCTACCTTCATGACATCTTGACAGAGCATTTGCTGCCAAATTAGAGCTTCCTTGTTTGTGCACTATTTTAAACTGCAGATCCATCAGTTTAAAATAGCTTTCTGTTGGATTTTGGATGTTACCCTCTGCTCAGTCAAATGCAAAAGACTTTTATGATCAGTTTTTATGATGAATTCCTTGTGCTGCAAATAGGATCTCCATTTCTCCAGCTAGTATAATAGCCAAGCATTCTTTTTCATATGTAGATAGAGCCTGATTCTTTCCACATACTGCCTTGCTTAAATAAGCAATTGGGTGGTTATCTTGCATAAGGACAGCTCCAAAGCCCACATCACTGGCATCTGTTTCAAGTACAAAGGGTTTATGAAAGTCAGGCAGTGCAAGAACTGGAGCTTGTACAAGAGCAAGCTTGAGCTGCTGAAAGGCTGTCTCACTAACAGATGTCCAAACAAATGGTACTCCTTTCTTCAGTAGATTAGACAATGGTCTACTGATTAGACCATAATGTTTGATAAATCTTCTGTAATATCTTGTAAGGCCCAAGAATCTTTTGAGATCTTTCTATGTCTTTGGGACAGGCCACTGCTGAACCACCTGAATCTTAGCTGTTTCAGTGGCAACACCTGCACCTGAAATAGTATGTTCCTAGTACTCCACCTCTTGCTGTGCAAATGAGCATTTGGACAGCTTGACATAGAATTTTTGATCTCTCAGTATATCAAAGACTTGTTGCAATAAATTGATATGTTTAGACAGAGTAGATGAATAGATGAGGATATCATCCATAAACACCAATACGCCTTTCCTGAGAAGATGAGCAAAGATGAGATTCATGACACTTTGAAAGGTTGCTGGAGCATTTGTTAATCCAAATGGCATCACCAAGAATTCATATAGGCCACTATGAGTCTTAAATGCTACGTTGTAAGTGTCTGCGGCTTCTACACAAATCTGATGATAGCCATCTCTTAAGTCCAATTTAGTGAACCAGTTAGCACCCTTGAGTTCATCCAACAGCTCCTCAACCACAAGCATAGGGTGTTTGCTTTTACCGTTTGTGTATTCAATTGTCTGTAGTCCACACAAAATCTCTAGGACCCATCTTTCTTTCTCACTAACAAGACACGTGAGGCATTGGGACTAGAGCTGGACTTTATGATGCCATTGTTCAACATTTCAGCAAGTTGCTTCTCTATCTCATCTTTCTGCACTGGTCAGTATCTGTAAGGCCTAATATTGATGGGATGAGCTCTAGGCACAAGATGTATCTGATGATCAAATGGCATATTTGGTGGTAATGAGGTAGGTGTCTAAAAGACATCATCATACTGATCAATCAACTCCTAAATCCCATTAGGTAGACATGTGTCTTGTACAACATCTACACAATCAGATGAGCTGAGTTGCTCAGTTTGCATTTCACCCTCATTATGAAATTGGAATTGAATACAATGAGTGATTGCCTGTCTATTCAGAAGACCTTTGAGTTTTGCTGCTGATACTAATGGACAATGCTCCATATCTTGACTCAGACCTTTCATCATAATTCTTTTGCCACCATGAGTGAACTTCATTTGCTTGTTACCCCAATGTACCCACATGGGACTGGAGGTTTCCAACAAGTCTTGGCCTAATATCATGTCAAAATATTTCAGTGGAAGAACCCCAACATTAGAGACAAACTGATGGCCTTGGCAGCTCCAAGACAACTGTTCAATTCTTTTGTCACAAATCATCGGGCCTCCATCAGCGGCAACATATTTAGCAGGCTCACACAATCACTGATAACTGAGCAGCCAGTTATTGACTGATGAAAGATCCCACACTGCAAGAATCAACTAAAATGAGCACCTGGAGCTTCCCTATCATAGCACACAGTCTCATAGTTCTTCTTTTCTGACCTTCTGACTGTACCGAGTGTCCCACAACTAAGACAGTCTCCTCCACCTCCACTGAATCCTCAGAATCAAGTTCAGAGTCAGTGTCCTATAAGGCATCCAGAAGTTCTTCAATAACATGCAATGAGACTTGGGCTGGGCACTTATGATTGTGACTCCACCTTTCACCACACTTAAAGCATAGCCCATTCTTTCTTTTGAATTCTTTCAGAGATGCCAACTTATCCTCGAAGTCAGGTTTGGTACTTCTCTGCTGGACTGAACCGCCATCAGTAAGCCTGGGCTTCTCTGTCATATGTCAGAAACCTGATTTGCCATACTCAGTGAATCATTTGGACCTAGATTTGTTGAGCTCGTCTTCCTGTAACAAAGCTAGAGCACTAGCTGTATCCAAATTCTTGGGCCTGTGTAACACAATCACCCTTCTAATCTCCTCCTTCAATCCGGCAACAAATCTAGTCACAAAGTAAGTATGATCGTAGCTATTGTTGTAGAGCAATAGGCCATGTGCTAACTGCTCGAACTCCATCTGGTATTCAGTCACCGAACCAGACTGCCTCAACTTCTCAAACTGATTCAGCAACAATGGATATTGATCCCCATCAAACTTTGCCATGACCAATTCACACAGAGTTCCCCAATCCGTGATCCTTCCACGCCTCTGAACTGTCTGAAGCCAGGACACAGCCACACCCCAAAAATTGAGGGCGACAAATCTTGTCTTCAATGATGGATCCACCACGTACTCCTCGAAATATATCTCGGCATTATCACGCCAAAGCCTTGGATTAGAACCGTCAAATTTAGGAAACTCCATTTTAGGAAATGGGGGTGATCGAGAGGATGACGCATGATTAGAATCACAGTGCATAAACGGAGCAGGAGGTGGTCTGGCGATCATACCCATGACCGGGTGCTGCAAGTGAGTTCCATGGAACCCACCGCAGTCATCCCGGTGATTGTATTGCAGGCCATGCCCCATGGGCCTATCATCACTGCCCAACGACGGGATCGGTGCAGCATTGAGGTCCAACCACCCCGGCGGCACCTGCGGCAGCTGCTATGGATGATGAATCGGTGCCATCGGCCGAGGGTGAAACTGGTTCGCAGGCTGCGGCGTGGATGTAGTTGGCGCCATCGGCCTCTGGAACGTGATCGGCAGTGATGGTGGGGGTGGTGGAGGCGGCGGCGGTGGTGGTGCTCCCAGCACCTGCAGCAGCGACGTCGTCTGGTCCACCTGAGTCGCCACCGCGTCGGTCTTCGGAAGCAAACTGCCGAGCGACTTGTCCGCAGTCAACCTCCATGACTCCAGACCGTCGAGCTTGTCAAGGGTATGCCGCATCATGTTCTGAAATATGGCGAACTGCTTGGACATCGTCTCCAGTTGCGCCGAGAGATCATCCATGGATTTCGTCATCTATTGCTGGAACTTGGTAGGCTTCCTCTTCGGCACCAGAGTTGAGGGCAAACCTGCAGCGCACCAACTCTGCTCCTCGCCGGCCCAGTGAACCACAACACGGACCTACGGGTTCACAAATCGTCACCGAGGTGATGACTCGCGATCACCAGCTGTCTGGAATTACCACCGTGATCAAGGCGACAAACAAGAATCAGGCCAAGGAACGCGGGTCTTTGATACCACTTGTCAGGCTACGGATCAAGCCTGACAGTGAGCTGGGTGGATTACTACTAAGAACAGAGCAATTGAAGAACAATAGAAGATAAACGATGAACTCTATTGATTGTAGGCCCAAGCCGGCACAATCGCGTAGTAAGCCTTACGCCGTGCAGGCCTAGGCCCGCTTTACAAGAAATGAATCCGGTCCGTTTCATGCCATGGCTGCTGCAAGCCTTATGCCACCTACGTAACGTACACAAACTAGACGCAATAGTGGATTAAAAAAATTTTGACCCACAATCATTTTTTTTAGAATTACATGTTACAACGTAGATGCCCACAACACACGCACACTTACTGCTATGAACACACGTACGCAAACCCTACCCCTATGAGCACCCCCGAAG
Source organism: Saccharum hybrid cultivar R570 (assembly GCA_038087645.1). NCBI lineage: Eukaryota > Viridiplantae > Streptophyta > Magnoliopsida > Poales > Poaceae > Saccharum > Saccharum hybrid cultivar. The sequence continues at coordinate 15,342,696 of JAQSUU010000760.1, forward strand.
AACTGAGCCGGCAGACCTCGAGATTTACGAAGTCAACACAGGCGCCTTGCTGTCGACGGGGACGTCACCTGCCACTAAAAGGATAATACCATTAAATTCTGGAATAAATCCTGAAAAATGCGAGAATGAAAATGAAATTTCTAGCCGTTTGAAAATCGTAACGATATTATCTGTATAGAAATTTTTGCTGATCAGTTAGGATTTTTATATATTTCTGAACTTAACCTTCTCATGACTACATTGCGATAATAAAAAGATTAGAATGTCCAATTTTGTACTCTTTTTGTACCCAGTTGCAAGTCGTTCCAACTTTTCTATATAGATAGCGTTACTATATGTCTACACATAATCTAAATCTAGGTCTAGGTGCATAGTAAAATTTATATACGATGAGTCGGCGGAACAACTTACAATTTGGAATTGTAAACGGTATCTCTTCTATAGAAACAAGCCTCAGTAAAAGATTTCTGGTTATGGTTTTTGCTACTAGCATGTAAAAATAGGCTTCCAGTTATTGCAACCTCCTATCAGTGCTACACATAAATAATCACATGTATTGGAGAATAAGTGTTTTGCAGGACACACAGTCACATCTTCGAGATTTTGTGGCCTTGTCCATTTCCCGTGACGTCCATTGTTGGTGAGGATTTTGCCATGTCAGTTCTGATCTCGAGGAACTCATTGAACATTTACTCCTCGGCTTTTTACGTCCCTCGGGTCCCGCAGAAGCTTCAAGGCCCACATCAAACATGACTATCATGAGGAAAAGGACAAAGCCACAAAATTTCGAAGATGTAACTATGTTCTATAAAATAGTGCTAACTTCGCCAGCAGACTCAGAATCAAGCGTTGTCGGTCTTGTTGGAAAGAGAACTCGAAATCCTACACCCCAGTAACGAAAACTCAAATATAGGAGCATGTATTATTTTTTTACCCAATAAAAACACCTATCACGATGTCTAAATGTGGCTTTTCTATAATCACCTTAATGAAAAATTCCAGGCTGCAGACTCTGAAGCTTCTCTGGGACCCGAGGGACGTAAAAAGCGAAGGAGTACCTAGTCCATTGTGTTCCTCGAGATCGTTACTGACATGACAAAATTCCCACCAACAATGGGTGTCATGGAAAAGGACAAAGCCACATAAATCTCAAAGATTTGACTATGTTCTAAAACGGTGCTAACTTCGTCCAGCAGACTCAGAATCAAGCGTTGTCGGTCTTGTTGGAAAGAGGACTCAAAATCCTACATCATAGGAACGAAAACGCTAATATAGGAGCACGTATTATTTTTACACATGTCAGTACCGTTCCACATAACATAGTCACATCTTCGAGATTTTGTGGCTTTGTCCTTTTTTCTCATGAAAGTTCAATGTATTCCTCGAGAGATCGGAACTAGAAGCTTTAGCCTTCCAGTTATTGCAACCTCCTCTCAGTACTACACATAAATAATCACCTCAGTTCTAAATCCCATATCACCACCAGTTTTTGGGCATTCATGGTAAACGTTGGTATCGATAATCAAGATCACCATAACTGGGTGCAAACAAGCAGTGGTAAGTGTTTGTCACTATTAGGTTGTTACACAAACTAGCCACAATAGTGGATTAAAAATTAAAACAAAATGCTGCCCTCTCACCAAGCTCGCCGCGTCTCCATGACCGAGTTTACGGCATCCAACAAGCCATGCATCTACCTCATTCGCGAACATGCTTTAGTTGGTGTTGGCGGTCCTTAACTCCTACTTTTAACCGCCAACACTCGCATAAAATCCACTCGAATAAACACCAAACTTAATGATAGGGTTTAAATCTAACATCTTTCCACAAGTTTTGGTGAATTATATTTTGTAGGAGGACTTATATGAAAACCATGGAAAACATATCAAAAAAGGCGCAATCCAGAGAAGCGTAATGCAAAACTATGCAACGGAATAAGGAGAAGGCCAATTCTCTGGAGGGATTTGGGCCAAACACCAACACAACTGAGGTCCAAACCCAACCAAGAACCCACCTGCCAAAGGCGGTGGCAAGGCAGGCCACCCATGGTTGGGCACACCAGGGGTGCACCCGCACCCCCCATGCCGCCTCTTAGGCCCACCTTTGGTAGGGCGGTAACTTTAATGCTCAGGAGGTTGGTTTGCCAAGTTTCCTAATTTATCTCACCCAAACCAACCATGAAGCACTATATAAGAAGAGGCCATCGCCTCCTCATAAAAAACACACAAGTGAAGAAGAGCAAAGCAAGGGCAAGAACATCATCACTATATGGGCTTAGGCTCTAGCTAGCTCTGGCAAATTTGTGGGGAGAGATGTGAGGGGGAGTTTGAGGAAGAAGTGTCGGGCTTGTCGGTAACCTTCCCCCACTTGTACCTTGATGAACACCGGCTTTGTATCTCAACAGGTATTTAGTAAGTGTTCGTGATTCCTATGATTATAAGACTTTGAGTAGCTAAGCTATACTTTTACTTGTTTGCGGGTTCATCGTCCGTTCCTGTGGCGAATACTCTAGTAGAGGGCTCCCGATAAAGACTGATCACCCTGATCGATGCTATTGTACTAGTCGATAGTGTAGATGTGGTGTGTAGGCTAGAGGCTACCTTCGTTTGCCTCGTACTCTCCGGTTGAGGGGTAGGCAGTAGGTGGTGACAGCCCTGTCCATCCCTTGTAAACCCCCATGTTCGGGTATGACATAGAGCCATAGGCTGGCAACGCTTGGCAGACCAGGTGTTCAACAGTGCTCGAAGTAAGCAATTAGAAGTAGAATTTATCTTCTCATAGACCCAAAAGCCATAGGGATCCATCTCTACCCTTATTAGCTATCCTTGTGTTGTCCTTAGACGAATTAGCTAGAAGAAATACCTCCGTTCCCTATAGAAATACAATACTCTAAATACTTTCGGGTGAAAGCTACAATGGTAATTTCGTATACTTGCGGATTAACTTCTATAGATGTTAAGAAATACCAACAAGCTTTCTGGCGCCGTTGCTGGGAAATAGTTGTTATTTTCTTTCAACTTAGTTCATCCTCGTATCTGTATTTTCTATTTTTATAAAAAAATATTTTCCTTTACCTTTTTCATCATGAAGCCTACTCAAATTCAAAACCTTTCTACTTCAAAGGGGGAGTTCCTTGAGCCACCACCACCAAAATCAAACCTTTCATCTAGCTATGAACTCCACCCTAGCTTGATTGCCATGGTTCGAGCACAACCCTTCTTAGGGCATGACAGTGAAAACCCTTGCCATCACCTGCACGAGTGTGAGGAAATGTGTTTGTGCCTAAGCATCTCAGGCATGACACAAGAAATCCTAAGGTGGGCATTGTTTCCCTTCTCCCTCACGAGAAATGCGAAGCAATGGCACGCACACATCGTAGGAAGTACGAATGGGGACTCAGATGAACTTAAGGACAAGTTTTGTCTTGCATTTTACCCCATGTCCCGTATCGTCTCTCTACCATGGTTGATCCTTGACTTTGAGCAGCACGAGGAGTCTACAGGTGCAGCCTGGGCCTGGTTTTCAATGTTAATACAAACTAGCCCAGATTTGTCTTTACCCGATGGCATGATTTTGCATCTCTTTTGTTCAGGTCTTGACATAGATGCTGACCTATGATTAGATGTGACTACCAGAGGTCATTTAACACACAAACCTATGATGGAACAAGTAGGATTCCTTGAAAACTTCATAGATAGACATACTTCTTCCATCATAAGAACCAAACCCCTCTAGGTCAAAGTCATGTCGAGTGTTGAGGAGTCTTCATTAGTCAAATCTAAATCCATATCATCCTTAGATTCGACTCATGAGCGCTCACCCGAACCACGAACACCGAAGGAAAGAGTATTCAAGGATTATGGCAATACCTCGAAGATATCACGACATAAAAAACACACAAAGGAAGTTTCCCCTAGAGTGGAACCGTCAAAGACCGTCAAAGGAATGGTTAATGGAAGTGAAATGTTCTTCTGAAGCAATTTAGATGCTTTCACCTTCCACGACCATACCTTGCTCATTAAGGGGAACAAACATAGAAGCCCTACACAACCCCACAATCGGGACTAGTATCATGTCAGAATTCCTAGCAAAAAAAACCTTTTGGGTAACATGCCGCTAGTCTCGACCAATAAACTCTTCAAAAGTCCTTTAGAACTATTTTTTGAGTGTTGTGGGATCGCTAGGGCCGTGCTAGTCATAATTGACAAAATCGAGGTTTTCATAGACTTCCATATCTATGCCATCCTTGAGTTTGATATTCTCATAGGCTACCCTTTGAAAAATCTTATCCAAGAGAAACCTTCCCATAGGGGCCCTAATGAAAAGTTGAGAACAACTGCTTCGGCCATTCCTATCCCTTGTCCTAGAAGTCCAAAGGCAAAGCAGCAACCCAACCATAACTCGTTCAAGGAGGTGAAGTTTATATCTCCGTTCATTTCACTGAAGCTTGCTTATGAAACTGAACGATCATCGTCACCCTCACCCGAATCCAAGCCATGTGCCTCTGCCCATCAAAATATTGTTCTTGATAGTGGTCGAGAGTCAACCATGATCCTACACAATGGAAACTCCTATGCCATGGACAGTCTTGAAACACCGACTCTAGAGTCCAAAAGGAGGAATTCCATAAATGAGCATGAAAGTTTTAGTTTTGAGACCCCTCACATTTCATGCTCATTGTCGAAGTCTCCAGAGTTTGTTTCACTTAGCGCCCAGTGCTTCTATGAGGATCACAACCATCTCTTGATCCTTGTCTCCAAACTTTTTAAGAGGATGGTTGTCGATGCTTTGTTTACCACAAATACTGCAAATCCTGTTGATGCACTATGACACTAACCTTGCAGCTTGAGCCATAACATTATACGCTTGGTGGTAAAGTTTGGGAACTATACCACCGTTGATAGCAGCAGGATGAAGTTCCCATGATCAAGCTTAAGACCATAAATTAAACACTGCTGGGAGATACCCCGGATTATCATAAAAAATTATATATATTGTTATCAATAAAAAAACTTTCCTTTTTAATAAAAGCAAGAACATGTTGTTAAGATAGTATGCTCCTTCAGGTATTCTTGGTTGCTAACGCTTTCAGGTTGAGATCAAGAAGAACAAGGTACATATGATGCTAAAGAATATGAGACTGCTTCAACAATACAACTTTGATTGCTATAGTTCTGTCTCTTAGACACACTACCTAAAGAGACGCTCATAAAGAAACAAGGAGCCCTCCCTTTTGATGAACCCATGTTTGCATGCGCATCCTACTCTGTGAGCACCAACATGAACCTGAGCATGCACATCTTGAGAATATAATGACGATAATCAATACATGCATCTTATTGTTGACGAGCACGTTGTCTAGGCCTAGATAGACATCACAGGCTTCTTCTTAGAAGAAGTTCAAAAAAGTGGGATCAACCACAGGAAGTACTAATGAATCCTGTGATGATAGTTTTTTTTAAATTACACAGTACAGCGTAGGTGTACGCACACTCATCCCTATGAACACACGTACGCAAACCCCACAAACACACGCGCACTCACCGCTATGAACATATGTACGCATACCCTACCCCTATGAGCACCTCCGAAGGACTGAGCCGGCAGATCTCATGGTCCATGAAGGAAAAGGCGCCTCACTATTGACGGGGACATCACCTACCACTGAATGTATAGCACTGTTAAATCCTAGAATAAATCCAGGAAAATACGAGCACCCGTGCCAAGTCGAGGACTTACCTGGTCGGTAGGTTCCAACACAAGGAACGCAACCAACTGATCGATGATCAGTTTGCCCTGCGATGATAGGCTGAACAGGCCACTAATGCATCATTCTCGTCCTACTGCATGGCCCTGCAATGATCAGTTTGTGCATGACTCTGCCTCTCACATATATATGATAAATTCATGTCTATACTTGTATAAGCAGTTGTATAGACTGGAAATTTGTAGAACCTTGACAATCCAAAGTATGTTTCCACCTTTCCACCTAACATGATTGATGGCTCATGGTCTTCCACTGGCAATCAGCAGTTGTGCTGCCGATCTGCCTCACAGTCTTCCACTGGTTGCTGGGACCTGGGCAGTTGTCCAGGGTCATCGAGTGGTGCCTCCAACAACCACAATTATAAACATAATTAAAAAATAAGAGTCCCTCCATATGCATCAAAAAAAACTCCTTTGTTGTTTAATCTTTCAACAGCCTGTTGTTGCTCGATTAAAAGATGCTAACCTGTGTTAATTTTAGTCAGCTAGCTTTTAGTCCGTCCAAACAGGCCATTAGATATGTTCGATAATGTTCACATTGGCATTGACCACATCTTTTGTTAACAAAACCAAATAAGATTGGGTTACAAACATAAGCCATTGAGATATCGCAAAATCATGTAAGGATAATTTTTAAATGGCCTTGCTTAGAGTAAGTGTTGTAAATTGCAAGATCACAAAACAAATAAACGTAGGACAGACCTGGTTGCATTTGGTCTAAGAGATTGAATCCTAGTGACCTAAGAGGGGGCCTTTAATCCCGGATTCGCAGTCCTGATTGAGAAACAGGGAGTAGAGGGGTTTCCCAACCGGGCTGTAGGTCCTTTCTGCACTAGTGTAAAGTCGATGCAATATATAAATACCAAGGGCCCACTGATAATTGAAATTGCTAGATTCCTCGTATTGCAGTCTATTACCATATCTTGTTGCAGAAATTCACAGAGCCCAGATGGAGATATCATAGACTGTGTGCACATCACCAAACAACCTGCATTCAATCATCCTCTCCTCAAGAATCATATTATCCAGGTTCCTTCTACAACACCATTTCTTATTTCATTTCACCGTTACCTGCCGATTAACTGTACCATCGTGCACTCGCATATACTCATACACATGTTTATTACAATGTCATTCAATTGGTGCTCCACCATACTGTTTCAGATGCGGCCTTCTGACTACCCAAGAAGCCATTATGATGAATCCAGCATATTATTGTAGGGAAACGGGTAGGCTACGCTAGCTAATCTACCGCGTACATCCAAGAAACTTGCGAGTAGGAGATCATAGATCGTTACCACTAGACGCACAGCGCAGCGGAAGAAGTCGCGCGTCGGTGTGGATGAAGTAGTCGATCACGTCCCACGAACCGAGCTCCTCGTCCTTGATCCCAGCAGCCGATCAGCGCAGCAGTCGCAGCAGCGCCTCTACGGAGTCCACACGTACGGGGATGGAACGCCGGGCGTCGGTGTGCTAGCACCGTGCGCACGGCAAGGGCGGCGGCCGAGAAGGGAGGGTGCGACTAGGAGGGGAGGCGCGGCGACTGATCATCGGCGCCCCTAGCCCCTCCCACATATATATAGGGCGTACCAAATGGGCTTCTATCTCATAGGCTCATTAGTAACCCTAATCCCTTTTTGGATCAATATCCTCTTGGGCCTTTAATCCGTATTGTGATGATGGGCTCTCGGGCATATCACCAACAATCTCCCACTTGCACTAGAGACAATCATCTATGCAAGTTTTCCAACATTCCAAACCCCTTAAGTGTGTGACCCGTTAGGTTCATGTGTAGATGGTTGTGAGTGGAAACCATTTCCGAATCACTAGTCAATAGCGGCACCTAGCAGGGCATAGTGACTCACAAATACACATAAAGATCATATCGGCCGAACCTTAGATATACTCATACACTGATCCTTTTGCCACACGATACCAGTCAAGCTCAAGGCGAGATGCGTGCCACCCTTGTGATAGCTCGACCATTCTCTCGATCTAATAGTGGATTCTATTCATGACTAACCTTTAGTCATTATGATTAACTCTTTAATCACTTTGGCATGGCCATGCACTTTCTAATCCATCTATCTCGAGGGGCCCAGAGATATCTCTCCTGTTATCTAGGAGGGGCAAATTCCATCTTGATCCGCACACATCCCATTCCATGTTTCATGATACACCTGTAAGCTACTTTTATAACTACCCATTTACGGAGTAGCGTTTAGCAACCCCAAGATGCACCACTACACACAGTGAGAAACAATGGCAATCTCAGGTCTAAGGATCCAGTAGGTATAACACTCAAGAACAACTGATGGCACATTCAAAATAACAATCCCAGTATTGTCTTGGAGTGGGTCAATCCAACACCATGTTCACTAACATGTGTCCACATCATTAATCTGATATCTCCATATCTATGATCCGTGAAACATGATCATCAATTAATGCATGTGCTAGTCTCTACGTCGTTATTGTCCCACATAACGACATAAACTAGGGATAATTTAGAACAACATCATTACAAACAAAGAGTTTCACGATCAAGTCACGTACTTGATAATCAATATAAATGATAATCATCCATGGAACAAATAACAATTATTTATTATTACATAAACATACTCATGACATAACACTCTCCCACGCACAATAGAATCACTTATGTAAGTATCTAATACCCATAGACCACATGTGCGCCTCATGCTTTGGTTGTGGGAGAGGCTTTGTCAATGGATCAGCAACGTTTGAATCCGTGTGCACCTTGCAAATCTTCACATCACCTCTCTCAACAAAGTGACGGATGAGGTGATACTTCCGTAGTATATGTTTGGACTTCTTGTGTGATCTAGGCTCCTTTGCAAGCGCAATGGCACCATTATTATCACAATAGAGGTCCACTGGACTGGACGCACTAGGAACAACACCCAACTCAGAAACAAATTTTCTGATCCAAACTGCTTCTTTTGCAGCTTCGGAAGCTGCAATATACTCGGCCTCTGTCGTCGAATCAGCCACCGTATCTTGCTTGGAACTCTTCCAGCTCACTGCCCCACCATTGAGGCAGAAAACAAATCCGGATTGCGATGCGGAGTCATCTTTATCTGTTTGAAAACTAGCATCGGTGTAACCCTTTACAACGAGCTCATCTTCGCCTCCAAATATTAGGAACATATCCTTAGTTCTTCTCAAGTTCTTAAGGATACCCTTTACAACTGTCCAGTGATCTTCACCGAAGTTTGATTGGTACCTGCTCGTAACACTTAGAGCAAAAGAGACATCTGGGCGCGTACAAAGCATAGCATACATGATGGATCCTATGGCTGAAGCATAAGGAATCGCACTTATCCTCTTTCGCTCATCAGGTGTCGTAGCACACTGACTCTTGCTTAGAGTAACGCCATGTGACATTGGCAAGAAACCTTTCTTGGAATCTTGCATATTGAACCGATTCAATATCTTGTCAATGTACGTGTCTTGGCTTAATCCAATTAGCCTTTTTGATCTATCTCTATAGATCTTTATCCCCAGAACGTAAGCCGCCTCTCCTAAATCCTTCATCGAAAAACTCTTTTTCAATGAGGTTTTAACGGCTTCAAGCATTGGAATATCATTTCCAATCAGCAATATGTCATCTACATATAGGACCAGAAACACAAGTGCGCTCCCACTAGCCTTTTTGTAAATACAAGGCTCTTCTTCATTCTTGATGAAGCCAAACCCTTTGACTACTTCATCAAAACGAATATTCCAACTCCGAGATGCTTGCTTCAATCCATAAATAGACCTGTGAAGCTTACATATTTTCCCAGCATTTTTAGGATCAACAAAACCTTCAGGCTGTGTCATATACACATCCTCGCTTAGATGTCCATTAAGGAAAGCAGTTTTGACATCCATTTGCCATATTTCATAGTCATAATACGCAGCAATTGCTAGGAGAATCCGAACAGACTTTAGCATTGCGACGGGCGAGAAAGTTTCCTCATAGTCAACACCTTGAATTTGTCGGAAACCTTTCGCCACCAATCGTGCCTTATAGATGTGAACATTTCCATCCATATCTAACTTTTTCTTAAAAATCCACTTACAATCGATAGGTCTCACACCGTCAATTGGATCAACCAAGTTCCAAACTTGATTGTCATGCATGGATTTTAATTCGGATTCCATGGCCTCAAGCCATTTGTCGGAGTCGGGTCCCATTATTGCTTCCGTGTAGGTCATGGGCTCATCATTTTCCATCAATAATACGTGGCGCTCCTCCGTGATAAGGAGGTTGAGCTTGTCAGTTGCGCGACGTGCCCTTATAGACCTTCGTGGGGCTGGTGCCTCAACTACAGGTTGTGCAACATCTTGCACTTCCCGTGGCTCTTCAGTGGGTGCTGAAACAGTTTCGGGTGTTTCCTGAATTTCTTCAAGCTGCACCTTGCTCCCACTAAATCCTTTTGAGAGAAACTCCTTTTCTAAAAAAACACCATTGCGAGCGACAAACACTTTGCCTTCCGCTTTATTGAAAAAATAGTATCCTTTGGTTTCCTTAGGATACCCCACAAAGAAGCATTTGTCTGACTTTGGAGTGAGCTTATCTGACATCAAACGTTTGACATAAGCCTCACATCCCCAAACTTTGAGAAAAGATAATCCGGGACGTTTCCCAGTCCATATCTCATATGGTGTCTTCTCAACAGACTTACTTGGAACCCTATTCAGTGTGAACGCAGCAGTTTCAAGAGCATAACCCCAAAATGACAATGGAAGATCGGCTTGGCTCATCATCGACCTAACCATGTCCAACAAGGTTCGGTTCCTCCGTTCGGATACCCCATTCCATTGAGGCGTTCCAGGCGGAGTTAGCTGCGGAACGATTCCACATTGCTTCAAATGATCACCAAATTCAAGGCTCAAATATTCACCTCCACGATCCGATCGCAGAAACTTAATTGTCTTGCCTAATTGATTTTGTACTTCACTCTGAAATTCTTTGAACTTATCAAACGATTCAGACTTGTGCCTCATCAAGTAGATATAACCATATCTACTAAAGTCATCAGTAAAAGTAATGAAGTACTGAAAACCACCTCTGGCTATTGAGCTCATTGGTCCACATACATCGGTATGTACAAGTCCCAACAAGTCACTTGCCCTCTCACTATGACCAGTGAAAGGCGCTTTGGTCATCTTCCCAAGTAAACAAGACTCGCACGTGTCAAATGATTCAAAATCAAATGAGCTCAACAAACCATCTTTATGGAGTTGTTCAATGCGCTTCTCATTTATATGACCTAAGCGACAATGCCAAATAAATGTGGGATTCAAATCATTTGGTCTAAGCCTCTTAGTATTAATGTTACAGACAGATTTATCCTCAAGATCAAGAACATATAATCCATTCACCAATGGACAATGAGCATAGAAAATACCATTGCAAAATATAGAACAACGTTTGTTCTCTATTACAATCTTAAAACCATCAACTTCTTCCAAACATGAAGAAGAAATAATGTTCTTGCTCAAAGCAGGAATGCAATAACAATTATTTAATTCCAAAACTAATCCGGAGGGTAGAGACAAGTGGTAGGTGCCGACCGCCAACACCGCAACCTTTGCGCCATTGCCGACACGAACGTCCAACTCGCCTCGTGCAAACCTTCTAGTCTCACTTAGACCCTGCAACGATTTGCAAGTGTGAATCGTCGATCCAGTATCAAATACCCATGATTCACTAGAAGATAATGCAATATTAATTTCTATAACATTTATACCTGAAGTGGAAGTCTCACTTCCCTTCTTCTTCTTCTTTTCTTCTAAGTACTTCTTGCAGTTCCTTGACCAATGTCCCTTTTCATGACAGTGGAAGCATTCATCCTCAGAAGTGGGGCCAGGTTTGGCTTTAGGTGCTGGCTTTTGCTTAGAGCCCGAGGACTCACCGCTAGGAACCTTTTCCTTGCCTTTACCCTTGGGAGGCGTCCAACGCTTCCTCTTTTTGTTCCCATTCTGAACCATCATCACATGATTGGGATTCTTCTTAATGCTCTCCTCTGCTGTTTTTAGCATCCCATGCAATTCACTTAATGTTTTCTCCAAGCCATTCATCTGAAAGTTCATGATAAAAGGCTCGTAGCTCGCCGGGAGCGACTGGAGAATGACATCAGTAGCCAGGTCATGGTGAAGTTCAGAACCAAGTCTGTCCAAAGTCTCGATGTAACCAATCATTTTGATCACATGAGGACTGACCGGACTACCTTCTGGCAGCTTGCACGCAAACAAGGACTTCGAGATGTTGAACCTCTCAGTCCTGGCTTGGTTCTGAAACATCCCACGTAGCCCCTCGATCATAGTGTGAGCATCCGTATGCTCATACTGCTTTTGCAGATCAGAGGACATAGTGGCGAGCATCAGACAGCTGACGTCAAGTGAGTCATTGCAGTGTTTCTCATAAACTCTGCGTTCAGCAGCAGTGGAACCATCAGGGAGATCATCAGGATATGGTTGCTCAAGAACATACTCCTTTTTCTCTTGCCTGAGAACAATTCTCAGGTTGCGGTACCAATCAATAAAGTTTGTTCCATTCAACTTTTCTTTCTCAAGAACAGATCGCAAATTGAAAGTGGAATTGTTACTGGCAGACATGATCTACAACATTAAAATAAAGCAAGATTTTAGCACTATGTTTATGTAAAGACTTTCATTAACTAATTTAACAAAAGACAACCTACTATATCAAAGTCATCTTCCCTCTAATGACATATAGTGGTTCAAGATCCATAATCACTAAAATCCTAGTGAGCTTTGGCATCACGGCTAGAAAAAAATAGTGACATAGGTAAGCAACAGATTGCTAATCATATCTCTATACGACTCTTGTTTGTCGGGTGGCATCCAATGCCCCGGCCCCAACACTATGCCTTAAAGCCCAAAACTTTTTTGATAGCTTTGCTGAGTTAACCAATACTGTGCTTGTAAATGTCCGACATCCACCCTATACAAAATGATAGCTGAGGGTACTCTACTTTGGTAAACCTACCACACAGCGATCAAAAAATTATAGGTGCAGCTATTGGTAAAAGGCATAAAAAAAAACTCAACTTTTCTGAGGGGAGCTATTCTACCATGACAAAACATCCACCATATGTAAAGCATGAAAGAATAGTATGACAGGAAAGTAAACATCACAGGCATATAATCATATTATATTGTGAATAGTATGGCCTCTTTCATCACAATGGGCTCCATCGCCATGGCTCCAATGTGACCTCCATTGCCATCCGTCCTGTCTTATGGTGATCAACATCGCCATCATGCTCGAAGCCTCCATGGATAGATACTAAACTATTACATCTAATAGCTAGTGAAATAATTACATGAGGATTCAAACATCACAAGTCGACACGCAGGTCGTTATACAATAATGGTGCAACCTCAACCCGGTTGTGTTAACTTGCGACACGCAGGCCGCACAAATTATCACATACATCATCACATGACATTGAGGCCATACCATTCACATCACACCCTACAAAAACAAGTTAGGCGTACGACGTGTTCTACCAAAGTAGCGCTTAGGAAGCCGCTATAACTGGAAAGCAACGGCGGGGGGTCGAGGGGGGAGCCGCCCCCCGCGGGTCTCAGGGCAGCGCCCTGAAAACCTCACAGAATTACATAGATCGCATCTATGGAATCCCTATGAAAATCTCATCGGAGTGATCGCATCACCTCAAATCCGAGCCATTCATAATGCCTCAATTTTCACTAGGTCAATCACATTGACCGTGCAACTTTTGCACTTGAGAAGACTGCATCTACACATGACCTCGATCTGTTGGTTCAATCTACTGACTATGCACACAGTTAGTCCCTTGTGGTGATTCCAGCCGGTAGGGACATGTCGTATGCACAACAGAGAATGAACACAAACTAATCTTTTTGGTCACATGCCGCAATCATCTTGCTCCTATTTTAACCCCTTATGACCAATTGATCCAATCAAACCGTGCAAGAGTAATAGATCCAATCTACTACAACAACATATCACATATATGCTAATGATCCAGACCAAAAACTACGCAAGATGGCTCCGATACCACTGTAGGGAAACGGGTAGGCTACGCTAGCTAATCTACCGCGTACATCCAAGAAACTTGCGAGTAGGAGATCATAGATCGTTACCACTAGACGCACAGCGCAGCGGAAGAAGTCGCGCGTCGGTGTGGATGAAGTAGTCGATCACGTCCCACGAACCGAGCTCCTCGTCCTTGATCCCAGCAGCCGATCAGCGCAGCAGTCGCAGCAGCGCCTCTACGGAGTCCACACGTACGGGGATGGAACGCCGGGCGTCGGTGTGCTAGCACCGTGCGCACGGCAAGGGCGGCGGCCGAGAAGGGAGGGTGCGACTAGGAGGGGAGGCGCGGCGACTGATCATCGGCGCCCCTAGCCCCTCCCACATATATATAGGGCGTACCAAATGGGCTTCTATCTCATAGGCTCATTAGTAACCCTAATCCCTTTTTGGATCAATATCCTCTTGGGCCTTTAATCCGTATTGTGATGATGGGCTCTCGGGCATATCACCAACAATTATAACTGATCCTTTCACCCAAACATGGCATCAAAATGGCAAGTGCCCTGAGAACACAGTAAATCCGAAGGACCAAAGAAGAGGATGTCCCGAAGGCCAGCTCTATCAGGAAGTATAGCAAGATGATGCCCATCAGTGTCCCAAGTATCATGTCAGTCGATGACCCTGAGACATCCAATGAAACCAAAGGTCACCAGGTACAAAACCTCCCATTCAAGAATCACCTTGATATTAGTTGTTATTGTCGTCTTGGATATATCCTTATTATTTCATCTAAATTTGCAAAAGCACACTTTACTTCCTATCGCATGGATCAGCATGCCGTCGCCTTTGCTTGGGGGCAATGATAAGTATTATGGAACCCAAGCCACCTTCAATTTGTGGCAACCGACAGTTGAGAGCGCCAAGCACTTCAGTTTGGCTCAGCTCTGGATCACCAGTGGGTCCTACAAGAACAACGACCTCAATACTATTGAAGTAGGATGCGAGGTAAGACCTAAGCGGGACACATAAATTATATTAAATTCTGCATTTTAAGCTCCATGACGTATCTGCTGCTAGAAGAACACAATAAGAGGTAGATTAATGTCGCAGGGTCAAAACCGCGGCAACCATGTTGTTCGGGATGGTGTCGTAGCACAACATATATGGTGGCTCGGGTGGACTCAAGAACACAAGAAACACGCAGAGAGATGTACGGTTTATCCTAGTCCGGGTCAAGTCGTTCCCTACATCCAGCAGCTGATGATCCTTGTACTCAAGAGTACCCAAAATCTAGGGGGTTACAATAGATTGTAATGAAGGGGTTTGGTAGGGGGTTACCTCAGTGCTAATCCTATGGAGGTTTGTGCCTTGCCGCCGGTGGAATATCCCCCTCTCCGGAGTGGAGGGAGACGGTGGAGGAATTGTCGGAGCTCCTCCATGGGTTACTCTGCTCTAGGCTGTAGAGCAGAGAACGCATAATTGAGTTGTGGCGAATGGATTCTTTTTCGGCCTCTGCCCTCTAGGACCGACCCTATACCTTATATATAATGAGATGGGTCGGGTACAAGTCAGTTTGGGGATCTAGTCTATAGTTTATGTGCGCCGGAGTCCATGGAGGTCTTGCAGCGGAGCGTCGTGGTCCGTTGAGGTGTCTTGGAGCCAAAGAAGCCTGGGCGCCATCCGGCTATTCTGTTCTGACACCCTGAGTGTCTTGTCGGCTTGGACTGGCCTCCCCTAGGTAGGACCTTTTGGAGTATTCTGGTGGTGAAGGACATCAGCTCCAGGGGCTGACACGTGGGCCCTGAAGCCCTCCAGAGCCCAGAGGCTACTGGGAGGCTTTGTCTTCTTGAGTAATGCCCCGGACGTGACCCTGTCGGAGGAGCAGCTGGCAGGGGCGCGCCTTGGGAGCGTTGCCGGGAGCCCCCGGGCATCGGTAGCTCGGATGCTTGTCTTCTTGCGCCCGGGCCTTGGCTGACGTAGGTAGCCGGGCAAGAGCCAAGGGCCAAGCATGGTAGAGCTGTAGATCGGGTGCCTAGGGCTCGGGATAGCCCCCGAGCCTTAAGCTGAAGGCGCCGCACGGTCAGGCTCGGCCGGACCCCTTGGCCAGAGGGTGCGAGTGAGCATGCCCGATGGGCATAGCTCCCGAGCCCCTGAGTGATGCAGGAGGGATCGACCAGGGGATCTTCTGATGATTGGGAACCACCTGAAACTGAGATTTTAACATACCTGGATGTTATGATCTCAACAACTAGGTTGTCCATTCATATGTAAAACTTTTTCTTTGATGAGTTATACTAACAAAGGCTAGAGAGTATAAACTAATCCTGTATTTTACTCTTTTTACATATCCGTGTTACCCACAAATAATACTGAGCACAAAATCCATACTGGGTTCTCTTTATTCACTCTTCTGGGGCCTTTGAGCTCCTCTAATCTTGAATGCATGTCTATCTAACTTTTCATATCCTAGTGAAACATTTTTGAACATATATTATAAATTTGAATAAAAATATGGACATACTATGAAACTATTTGAGTGTACTAGTGTTAATATTGTTATTTGGGTCTATAGATAGTTTTAGTTAATGATGCTATAAGTGAAATACTTTGCTTAGGACAATCAAGGATGGACATATATTTATAACCATTGGAAGGAATATTTTATTCTTAAAAGAAGACACTGCCACATAACAAAAACGATTGGAATCCCAAACAATTGTCTCAATTTATAGGTTTTTAACATTTGTGCAAGGTAGCGTGGGAAAAATAATGTAAATAAATACTCAAACACAACATGGTCTAATAAAATGGCAATACATTGTCCAAGAATGGCAGCTCATAGGACACACCTCAAAATGGCATACTCAGTTATTAGATCATCTAGGAAACGATGATATGGAAAATAGAAGTCAAACTGTCAAGAGGCAATTAAAGGGAAAGCAAATCAACCAAGAATTGTTGGGGAGTAATCTTAAGTTGGGCACAAGACGATTAACAGAGCAAAATACAACTAACTGCATGCCCATTTTGCTGTGTAATATGTCAAAGAAATATGTGAAATTTCTTTCATTGTGGTTCATGGCCTGTGCTCCCTACTATATTGCAGGTTTTCCCTGATCTGTATAATGATAGCAATACTATACTCTTCATCTTCTGGACGGTAAGATAAACATAAAATTCTTTTTTATTGTGCGTTGGCCATATTGAGATCTTTTTTATTAAGTTTATGGGATGCATTAAAGGTACTAACTGTTTATGGCTATGGAATATTGCAGCACGATGCTTACGAAACAGGATGATACAACCTATGCCCTGGATTCATCCAGACAAACAATCAAATCGACATTGGTGGCAGCATCTCACAACTGTCCCCGGTCTCCACTTATGCAGGGTCGCAGTATGACGACAACACAATTTTAGCTTGGAAGGTAAAACAGATAACCATTACGTACAAAACGCAACGCCACCTTTTTTTTTTTAGGGGCGGCTCTATAATGAGCCGCCTTTACAAATGGTTTTCAAACGAGCCACCCCTATAAATCGATTTATAGATGCGGTTGGTATTTTGTGACACCCTAATTTGTGTATTATTTAAAAATAGATAAATTTGATTTAAATATGAATTTGTTTATGCATTCAAATTTAGGGAGTAATAAATTTTGGGAAATTAAAATCAATCATAAGGTTAGCAACTCTTTGGTGCACTCATGCTGCTGCATTTTATTGTGATGAGTGGTTTTTGTTAAATAGCTGTAAGGATTTGAAAATCATTTGGAAATGTGATTTGAAAAATCAACTCTGAAAAAGAAAAACAAATTCTTTTTCCCGCCTTCACTTCCCTCCATTTCGGCCTGCTAGCCCAATTCTCGGCCGGCCCACCATTTCCTCCCCGCGCCCCTTCTCTTGGGCCGTGGCCCAGCCCAGCCGGCAGCCGTTGCCGCGCCTGCCCTCTCTCCATTGTGCGGCTGACATGGCGGGCCCACCTGTCGGCGCTCCCATCTCCAACCTCCAGCTGTTCCCCGACTCCCTCGAAGGCAACCGCCATGACTCACCCCGCGCCCACCTTCCGCGTCGTGGGAGCGTCCTTTTTCCCCGCGCTCGGCTTTCAAAAGGGAGCCGCAACCCTTCACCGCCTCCCCCCTGTTGTTTCCCGCTCCAGTCCCTCTCTTCTGAGCAGTCGAAGCCCCGCGGCGGCGCACCACCGAAGCACCGTACGGCCACCTCGTCGGTCTTTGCCCCGAGCCTCCTCCGTCTGTGATTTTTCGCTCGGTGGGCCTCCCTGTGCTTCCCTCCCTCTCCTTGCACCTTCAATTCTACGATTCGTGGTCTCTAGGGCCGTTCTACATGAACTCTGGCGAGCTCATCCATGGCCGGCTGTGGCGGGTACCCCTCGAGCCTTCCACCGGCCTTGTTTTGCCCCGGGATGGGTTCGCCATTCTCCCCTCTTCGCTCCGGAGCTTTTATTTTTGAAAATGACGTCCTGTAGCACCCGTGCGAGCAACGCCGGTGAGCTCCACGCCGCGGTAATGGCGGCGCCGCCGCGTTCACCCCCAGCTCTGGCGGCCGGCTCTCTCTCCCCCCCTTTTTCTTTCTTGACCGTACATCGCGAGATCAACGGCCCTGGTTGGCCGATACCCCTTCGCGGGTCTTTTTGTTAAAGAGACCCCTCACTTTCATATAATTGAACCCGCAGTCCTCGGCCATTTGAATAAATCCGAGTTTTGATTTATTTTAAATCCGAAAATAGTTTGATCTATTTATAGAATTGCCACTGCAGTAAAACGTGTATAAAATCGTCGTTTTAGCTCCGATTCGACCCGTTCAACTTGCGTTAGTTTCGTAATTTCATAATCTACGTATTAGTGCTACTGATAGACCTGTTAGAAGCTTTTAAGTTTCTCGATTAAGTCTAGTTTAATAGCTAGTTTTGGAACCTTGTTTAGCGTGTAACTTTTGCGTTGTAGCTCCGTTTTCGTGCAATTCACGTCAATGTGATCGTAGCGAGACGTAGATGATTTTGGTAAACATTTTATTCAGATTTATTTATTGTTGGTGTACTGTTCTAATAGTAGCTATGTTTTGCTTGTATGTCTGCTCCGAATTGCGTGTTGTACTTCATGTCGTTCGAGTTCAGACGGTGAGGAGTACGTTGGGAATCCAGACACGTACGAGGTGCAGCAGGACCAGCAGCAGTTCGTGAACCAAGGCAAGTATAGCATGGGCCTTCCTTGATTCCTATTCATTATATAATCTACTCATTATGCATGTGTCTAATATTGCTCGACTATAAGGACATCCTAGCCATTTATGACTTATATCTCGATACCTATGGGTTTTATTGCATATGGGTAGAATGCTAGTGCTCTATTCAAACATGATCAATACTATGATTAATGGAACAAACGGATAAACATGATGGTAATAATTGAAATATAGGGTGATGGTGCAAATGATGTCGATCATGTTGCCCTAAACTCTCCGTAAGGACTTGTCTGTAGGGCAAAAGCTGGGACATACAGTGCAACCGTGAGAGTCATATGGCTCTGACTTTAGCTCATTAATAGGATCTTTTCTAGCTTGTTAGAGGTTACCTGAAAGGGCGCAAGAGGGGCTTGCCACTTTGGGTATAGAACTGCCTCTGTTCTGATGTGTATAGCCTGCGGGAATTGTGCCATCGAAAGGGGGGTTCTCTATATCTGTCTGCCGAGGAAACCTCGCGGCCCTAACATGTTAGAAGAGGCCTATGGAAGGCTTCATAGTGTACCCTGCCTACTCACCTTGGGAGTGTTAGGGGGTCGACGGGCCCCGGGCATATGGGCAACACGACTCACGGGTAAAGATGCACAACCTCTGCAGAGTGTTAAAACTGTTATAACAGCCGTGCTCACGGACACGAGCGGCCCGGAAAACTCATAGAATAAATGGTTACTTGACACGTGGATGAACTATGATGATGATGATGAGACCACACTGATGCTTTCTCTTCTTTATTCTAGTAGTGGATCATGTGGGTTATATGGGAGCTTGAGCATCACTTAATAATGATTAATAATGAAATGTTGATCTACTAAAAGTGCTAACTGCAGTCAACCGTGTCTATCCTTTTTGAGCCTCATGAATCCTCATACTATACTTGCGGAGTACGAGTGTACTCACACTTGTTATTATTTCATTTTTGGATAAAAATCCCGAATGGGTAACAGAGGACAGCTTCTATGAGGATTTTCCCGAAGAATTCTAGGTTTGGGTCAACCAGTCGTCCTTCCCTGTGGATCAGAAATATCTTTCGAGAGTGTCATTTACCTTTCCTTGTGTGATGTTAAGAACTAAGTGATGTAATATCGTGATGTATGTACATGGTGATGATACTTTTGTTAATTTGTCGGCTTATGTGTGCGACTATTCCTGGGGCGCACATAAGATGTATGCACTCTATATTATCCTTTAATTGGAGTGTGACAAATTGGTATCAAAGCTGTGTTGACTGTAGGACACAAACCTAGATAGAAATGGTCGTTTCTAGGAGTTTGATTTTATTTATTTATTTGCTACTACCTCAATCTTGATATTTTATTAAAAATTTTATGCTCTATTCTTTATTCTATTGCATAAAATGTTGACTCTGATAATATTTTATATCAAAACTATAGATGCCTCGCCTCAGTGCCGCTGCCTACGTCGCCCAGTTCGTTCCAGCAGCACCTACTCCCCTAGCACCACCAGCAGTACCACCCGTGGAGCCAGAGGTCGTCCACATCTCCGACGAGGAAGGAGAGGAACCCATGGAAGAGGAGGCATTTTCAGTGGCTGCATCTGATGGACCTGCTTCGACCCCCGTGGCTGCACCCATCCCACATGTGGATGCGCCAGTCCCCGCTGCTACACCTCCACCAGCTTCCCAGGCCGCTTCTGCACCAACACTAGTGTCCTCCCCAGCTGCTTCAGAGGAGCCAGAAGAGATAGGATGGACCACCAGGAACAAGTTTAAGGAAGCTCCTGAAGATGCCCATTACCACCACCTCCTTACCACCATGCTAGCCGAGTACTATCCAGAGTTTGCTGCCTCGGTGAAGTACTACTGTGCAGAGCACACGCATCCAGTGGAGGCGGCATACTGGAAGACCAATGTGATCATCACCGCCTGGAACAACACCGACCAATCTCAAGATGTTGTGACTACCCATAGCCACCGAGCCAGGCGTGCCAGTGCCTATGACAGCATGGAAGATGCTGCGCAGGCGGCGTACCTGCATTACCATGGTCGGCGTTTTGAGGACATGCAGAATGATCGCTACCGGTATCTTCCACGCTATGACCCAAGGGAGAAGACATGGGCGGTGTTGGCTCCTCCAGCTTCTGATCCCACCTTGGACACCACAGTGAGGCACCTCAGCGCCATGCAGGAGGCCAACGAAGCACTCAGGGAAGAGCTTCGTGCGGCACAAAAATCTGAAAAACGCCTTCAGAACCAGATAGATGAGATGGCCGTGCAGCTAGGACAGCCTACCATTTACAAGAAGAAGGCCAGGGTGTTCACCATGGTGGATCGCGCACCTTAGATACTTGCAGCCCCACCATAATGAATGCGTTTTAGATCGAGAGTCGTGTCAAGTTTATGTATGTTTTGTGAACCTTTCGTTGTCTCGTTGATTGTGTTGTTGAACTTGGATGATTTGGAGTTTGTGTGATTGCTGGAACAGTGTGGGCTTGTCCACATGTTCTTTTTATCAAAACCTTAAGTTAGTGTTTGTTTATCTTAGTTGGGGTTTAAATTTCTGCATCACTGCTGTGCTGTTTTTCAGAGCAGTCTGCAATGTTTGTCTCATATCTCTAAATATCTACGTCCAAAAATTATGAAATTTTTGTGGAAAGAACTAGACTTGCTTACCTCTCATTTCCCACTAGAATCACCTCATTATCAATTTTGGTTTGAGAGATATGCCTGCTACAACCTGGCAAGTCTGTGCAGTCTGTAACCTAGAACAGAAATTGTTTAGCTCAGTTTTTGATGATGTTGCCGTCTGTATCAGTGAAAAAGTTCTATACAAAAGTTGTAGCAGACTCTTTAAGCTTTCCAATGTTGTATTCCCCGCTTATTTTGGATCTCTGAAACTCGAGTTATACTTCAATTTTTGATCTGCTTTTGTAGACACCCGTCCAGAAATTTTCAGTTATGTTATTTACCTTTTGTAAATAATTTGTAAACTTTTGGGAGATCTCTAAAAGTTTGCACGTTTGCTTGAAAGCAGATGGCCACCAGAGGAGGACGTGGCAGAGGCCGTGGATGTGGCCGTGGACACGGAGCTTTAGTGGATCCACCTCCGCCACCGCCGGTGACAATTGAGCAGTTGATGGCCATGCAAGCGCAGCTCATGCAGACAGTGATGGACCGTCTCGGTGAGCAACCAGCAGGAGCACCCCCACCTGTGCAGGTCCGTGACAAACGTGGTGAGTTCCTGAAGGGACGCCCACCTGTGTTCACACATGCCTCTGAACCTTTGGAGGCTGATGACTGGCTGAGAGCTGTGGAAAAGCAGCTAAACATTGCACAGTGCAACGACTTGGAGAAAGTCTTGTACGCCTCAGGTCAACTCCAAGGAGCTGCTCAAGATTGGTGGGAGTCATTCCAGTATGGACGTCTAGAGAATGCTCCAGAGATCACGTGGAATGAGTTCACGGAGAATTTTAGGTCCTATCACATCCCTGAGGGACTCATTGAACTGAAGCAAGAGGAGTTCCGGGCTCTCAAGCAAGGGTCCATGTCTGTGGCAGAATACCACGACAAGTTTGCACAACTGTCGCGATATGCCCCAGCTGAAGTGGCCAGGGATTCTGACAAACAGCGCCGATTTCTGAAAGGGCTGTATGATGGACTCCAACTACAACTGATGTCCAACAAGTATGCTAGTTTCCAAGAGTTGGTGGACCGTGCCATTGTGATTGATAACAAGCGTAAGGAAATGGACCTCAAGAAGAGGAAGCTCCAGGGACAGGCGTCGGGTAGCAACACTCGCCCGCGAGCTTTCCCGCAGCAAGGTTTTCCGCAGAGGAACCAAGGGCCAACCAACCAATGGAACAAAGGTCAGTACCCCCAGAGGAACCAGTACCAGCAGCGTCCCCAGTACCCACCGCAGTTTGGTAACCAGGGTCAGCAGTGCCCCCAGCAACAGCAAGCTACCAATCAGGCGCCACGTCAGGGAGTGCCCAACAATGCCCTAATCAAGAGTGGCACCCCAGGCAACCCCAATGCCTGTTACAACTGTGGAGAGGTGGGACACTATTCGTACCAGTGCCCAAAGAAGCAGAACCGGCAGGCCCCGCAGAACCAGCAGAACAACCAGAGACCCAACGCTCGACCTCCGTTCACCGGCAAGGTGAATCATGTGTCGTCTGAATCAGCTCAGGAGGCGCCTGAGGTTATGCTGGGTACGTTTAGCGTCAACTCCATCTCCGCTACCGTACTTTTTGATTCCGGTGCCTCGCATTCTTTCATATCCCAAGCTTTTGTTAGAATGCATAGTATACCCCTGTGTGCCATGAAGGATCCCATGCTAGTAAATTCACCGGGGGGTAGCATGCCAGCAAATTATTGGAGCCCTTCTACTAGTATATTCCTAAGGGGGGTAGCTTTCAAGGTAAATCCAATTATTCTGAGAACCGCTGGGGTTGATCTCATCCTGGGAATGGATTGGATGAAGCAGCATAGAGCTGTGATACAATGTGAGGAGAAATCCGTTGTTGTGACAGCTCCAAGTGGTGATAGAATTTGTGTTGAAGTGGAAGTGCAAGCTCAACCAACCGCCACTATCAACCAGCTGAGCGATGTTGCCAACCAGGAGAATCAGGTGGTGGATGAATTCCCAGATGTGTTTCCCGATGAACTGCCAGGTATGCCACCTGATCGCGACATCAAATTCCTTATTGAGCTTTTGCCTGGAACTGCACCCATAGCTAAGAGACCATATAGAATGGGGGTAAATGAATTAGAGGAACTAAAGAAACAAATTAAGGAATTGCAAGAGAAAGGTTTTATTCGTCCTAGTTCTTCACCTTGGGGAGCACCTGTTATATTTGTGGATAAGAAAGATGGCACACGAAGGATGTGTGTCGACTATAGGTCCCTTAATGAAGTCACAATCAAAAACAAGTACCCACTCCCTAGAATTGATGATTTATTTGATCAGTTGAAAGGTGCTTGTGTGTTCTCAAAAGTTGACCTCCGTTCTAGATATCATCAACTAAAAATTCGTGCATCTGACATACCTAAGACAGCATTTACTACTAGATATGGCCTTTATGAGTACACAGTGATGTCTTTTGGACTAACAAATGCATCTGCATACTTTATGTATCTGATGAACAAAGTATTCATGGAGTACTTGGATAAGTTTGTAGTGGTATTCATAGATGATATCCTAATATTCTCCAAAAACGAAGAGGAACATGCTGAACACTTAAGGTTAGTCTTACAAAAACTCAGGGAACATAAATTATATGCAAAAAGGAGCAAATGTGAGTTCTGGCTGAAAGAAGTATCTTTTCTGGGACATGTGGTCTCTAACGGTGGAATAGCTGTAGATCCCAGTAAGGTGCAAGATGTGTTAAATTGGAAAGCCCCAGTCAATGTTAGTGAAATCCGTAGCTTTTTGGGTTTGGCTGGGTACTATAGAAGATTTATTGAAGGATTCTCTAAGCTAGCTAAGCCTATGACAGCCCTGTTAGAAAAGAATGCCAAATTTGTTTGGTCAGACAAATGTCAGGCTAACTTTGAGGCGCTAAAGAGAAGGTTGACAACAGCCCCAGTGTTGAGCCTACCTGATTTAAGTAAGAGCTTCTCGATTTATTGTGATGCATCTCGCCTAGGCCTTGGATGTGTGCTTATGCAAGAAGGAAAGGTTGTGGCCTACGCATCCAGGCAGTTGAGAAAGCATGAACTGAATTACCCAACCCATGACTTGGAATTAGCCGCAGTTGTCCATGCTCTGAAAATCTGGAGGCATTATTTGATCGGGCATAAGTGTGACATCTATACTGACCACAAGAGTTTAAAATACATTTTTACTCAGTCAGAGTTGAACCTAAGGCAACGTAGTTGGCTGGAATTGATTAAAGATTATGATCTGGAGGTGCATTATCATCCTGGAAAGGCAAATGTTGTTGCCGATGCACTTAGCCGGAAGAGCTATGCCAACGGACTTCAGCTGACATTTATACCAGCAGAGTTGCGAGCTGAAATAGAACATCTCAACTTGTGTTTTGTCAATAATGTAGTAGAATTAGCTATAGAACCTACATTGGAGCAAGAGATACGTACAGGTCAGTTGGAGGATGAGAAATTAAAGGAGATTGCTGAGCATGTAGTGGTTGGAAAGGCACCAGGTTTTCGGTTGGATGAGAATGGTACCCTATGGTTTGGAAAAAGAATATGTGTACCTGAAGTGAAAGCTATCCGTGATATGATTCTGCGGGAGGCACATGATTCTACTTATTCTATACACCCTGGGAGTACCAAGATGTACTTAGACCTCAAAGAGAAGTATTGGTGGTATGGTTTGAAAAGGGATGTGGCTGAGTACGTGGCCCTATGTGATACTTGTCAAAGGGTGAAAGCTGAACACCAAAGACCTGCAGGATTGTTGCAACCAATGAGAATACCAGAGTGGAAATGGGAAGAAGTCGGTATGGACTTCATTACTGGATTACCCCGCACGCAACACAGATATGATTCAATCTGGGTAATAGTGGATCGCCTTACTAAGGTAGCCCACTTCCTACCAGTCAAAACCACTTATAGTGGCGCAAAGTTAGCGGAGTTGTATATGGAGAGAATAGTGTGTCTGCATGGGGTTCCAAAGAAGATTGTGTCTGACCGAGGAACTCAGTTTACATCACATTTTTGGCATAAGGTACATAGTGCTTTGGGAACAAAGCTAAATTTCAGTTCCGCATATCATCCCCAAACCGATGGACAGACAGAAAGGACCAATCAAATCTTGGAAGATATGTTGAGAGCTTGTGCTTTACAATATGGTACTAGTTGGGATAAGAGTTTGTCTTATGCCGAATTTTCATACAACAACAGTCACCAGAAAAGTCTCAAAATGGCGGCATTCGAAGCTTTATATGGACGAAAGTGTAGAACACCTCTATTCTGGAATCAGACAGGTGAAACCCAAGTGTTTGGACCTGATGTCCTACGCAATGCAGAGGAACAAGTGAGGATGATCAGGGATAATTTGAGAGTAGCACAGTCTAGACAGAAGAGCTATGCTGATATCCGAAGGAGAGAGTTGAGTTTCAAAGTAGGTGACTATGTGTATTTGAAAGCGTCACCAATGAGAAATGTGAGAAGATTCAATATGAAGGGCAAGTTAGCACCGAGATATGTGGGACCTTTCAAGATTCTAGAGAGACGTGGAGAAGTGGCTTATCAATTGGAATTGCCAGAAAGTTTATCAGGTGTGCATGATGTGTTTCATGTTTCACAGTTGAAAAAGTGTTTGCGGGTACCAGAGGAGCAGATTCCCTTGGAGGAGCTTACTGTTAAAGAAGATCTCACGTATGAGGAGTATCCAGTAAAGATTCTTGAAACTACAGAAAGAATTACCAGGAGCCGCACTATAAAGATGTGCAGAGTACAATGGAATCGTTATTCAGAAGATGAGTCTACTTGGGAAAGAGAAGAAGATCTGAGAAAGTCTTATCCGCAGCTTTTTGAGTAAGCATCATCCAATCTCGAGGACGAGATTCTCTTAAGGGGGGTAGAATTGTGACACCCTAGTTTGTGTATTATTTAAAAATAGATAAATTTGATTTAAATGTGAATTTGTTTATGCATTCAAATTTAGGGAGTAATAAATTTTGGGAAATTAAAATCAATCATAAGGTTAGCAACTCTTTGGTGCACTCATGCTGCTGCATTTTATTGTGATGAGTGGTTTTTGTTAAATAGCTATAAGGATTTGAAAATCATTTGGAAATGTGATTTGAAAAATTAACTCTGAAAAAGAAAAACAAATTCTTTTTCCCGCCTTCACTTCCCTCCATTTCGGCCTGCTAGCCCAATTCTCGGCCGGCCCACCATTTCCTCCCCGCGCCCCTTCTCTTGGGCCGTGGCCCAGCCCAGCCGGCAGCCGTTGCCGCGCCTGCCCTCTCTCCATTGTGCGGCTGACATGGCGGGCCCACCTGTCGGCGCTCCCATCTCCAACCTCCAGTTGTTCCCCCGACTCCCTCGGTCAAGGCAACCGCCATGACTCACCCCGCGCCCACCTTCCGCGTCGTGGGAGCGTCCTTTTTCCCCTGCGCTCGGCTTTCAAAAGGGAGCCGCAACCCTTCACCGCCTCCCCCCCTGTTGTTTCCCACTCCAGTCCCTCTCTTCTGAGCAGTATAAGCCCCGCGGCGGCGCACCACCGAAGCACCATACGGCCACCTCGTCGGTCTTTGCCCCGAGCCTCCTCCGTCTGTGATTTTTCGCTCGGTGGGCCTCCCTGTGCTTCCCTCCCTCTCCTTGCACCTTCAATTCTACGATTCGTGGTCTCTAGGGCCGTTCTACATGAACTCTGGCGAGCTCATCCATGGCCGGCCGTGGCGGGTACCCCTCGAGCCTTCCACCGGCCTTGTTTTGCCCCGGGATGGGTTCGCCATTCTCCCCTCTTCGCTCCGGAGCTTTTATTTTTGAAAATGACATCCTGTAGCACCCGTGCGAGCAACACCGGCGAGCTCCACGCCGCGGTAATGGCGGCGCCGCCGCGTTCACCCCCAGCTCTGGCGGCCGGCTCTCTCTCCCCCCCTTTTTCTTTCTTGACCGTACATCGTGAGATCAACGGCCCTGGTTGGCCGATACCCCTTCGCGGGTCTTTTTGTTAAAGAGACCCCTCACTTTCATATAATTGAACCCGCAGTCCTTGGCCATTTGAATAAATCCGAGTTTTGATTTATTTTAAATCCGAAAATAGTTTGATCTATTTACAGAATTGCCAGTGCAGTAAAACGTGTATAAAATCATCGTTTTAGCTCCGATTCGACCCGTTCAACTTGCATTAGTTTCGTAATTTCATAATATACGTATTAGTGCTACTGATAGACCTGTTAGAAGCTTTTAAGTTTCTCGATTAAGTCTAGTTTAATAGCTAGTTTTGGAACCTTGTTTAGCGTGTAACTTTTGCGTTGTAGCTCCATTTTCGTGCAATTCATGTCAATGTGATCGTAGCGAGACGTAGATGATTTTGGTAAACATTTTATTCAGATTTATTTATTGTTGGTGTACTGTTCTAATAGTAGCTATGTTTTGCTTGTATGTCTGCTCCGAATTGCGTGTTGTACTTCATGTCGTTCGAGTTCAGACGGTGAGGAGTACGTTGGGAATCCGGACACGTACGAGGTGCAGCAGGACCAGCAGCAGTTCGTGAACCAAGGCAAGTATAGCATGGGCCTTCCTTGATTCCTATTCATTATATAATCTACTCATTATGCATGTGTCTAATATTGCTCGACTATAAGGACATCCTAGCCAGTTATGACTTATATCTCGATACCTATGGGTTTTATTGCATATGGGTAGAATGCTAGTGCTCTATTCAAACATGATCAATACTATGATTAATGGAACAAACGGATAAATATGATGGTAATAATTGAAATATAGGGTGATGGTGCAAATGATGTCGATCATGTTGCCCTAAACTCTCCGTAAGGACTTGTCTGTAGGGCAAAAGCTGGGACATACAGTGCAACCGTGAGAGTCATATGGCTCTGACTTTAGCTCAGTAATAGGATCTTTTCTAGCTTGTTAGAGGTTACCTGAAAGGGCGCAAGTGGGGCTTGCCACTTTGGGTATAGAACTGCCTCTGTTCTGATGTGTATAGCCTGCGGGAATTGTGCCATCGAAAGGGGGGTTCTCTATATCTGCCTGCCGAGAAAACCTCGCGGCCCTAACATGTTAGAAGAGGCCTATGGAAGGCTTCATAGTGTACCCTGCCTACTCACCTTGGGAGTGTTAGGGGGTCGACGGGCCCCGGGCATATGGGCAACACGACTCACGGGTAAAGATGCACAACCTCTGCAGAGTGTTAAAACTGTTATAACAGCCGTGCTCACGGACACGAGCGGCCCGGAAAACTCACAGAATAAATGGTTACTTGACACGTGGATGAACTATGATGATGATGATGAGACCACACTGATGCTTTCTCTTCTTTATTCTAGTAGTGGATCATGTGGGTTATATGGGAGCTTGAGCATAACTTAATAATGATTAATAATGAAATGTTGATCTACTAAAAGTGCTAACTGCAGTCAACCGTGTCTATCCTTTTTGAGCCTCATGAATCCTCATACTATACTTGCGGAGTACGAGTGTACTCACACTTGTTATTATTTCATTTTTGGATAAAAATCCCGAATGGGTAATAGAGGACAGCTTCTACGAGGATTTTCCCGAAGAATTCTAGGTTTGGGTCAACCAGTCGTCCTTCCCTGTGGATCAGAAATATCTTTCGAGAGTGTCATTTACCTTTCCTTGTGTGATGTTAAGAACTAAGTGATGTAATATCGTGATGTATGTACATGGTGATGATACTTTTGTTAATTTGTCGGCTTATGTGTGCGACTATTCCTGGGGCGCACATAAGATGTATGCACTCTATATTATCCTTTAATTGGAGTGTGACATATTTTTAGCCGCCCCTACAAATGTCGTCTATTTGTAGGGGCGGCTCCATATCCAGCCGCCCCTACAAATTATTTTGTAGGTGCGGCTCTACATTGAATGGACGCCGAATATTTAAAATAAAGTACTAAAATTTGAATTTTTCAAAACGACCTTGGACGGACAAATTACCAAAATAAAAGTTGTAGCTCTCGAAAAGTTATGAATCTTTGTTGTTAACAACTTTTCTATTTAAATACATTTGATGCTTCAAAATACTGTTTGAAATTTAATTTTAAATTGTTGATGAACACTTATTTCTTTTTTAATCTGTGGCTAAAACTTGTAACTAGTCATTTTCTCTCATAATAACTCCAAATGTGATGGTTTTTTTCTAAAATTTTCTAAAATTAGGGTCTATCAAGATATTGTGTTCTTACTGCTATTCTTTTGGTCATCGTTTCTTGTGTATATTTCAAAATTTGAATTTAAAAAATGACAACTTCGGACAATATTTTAAAACATCAAATAACTTCGGTTGAAGAAGTTATGAACATAAAAGTTGTATAGCTCATCAAGATGTATAATTTTTGTTTTGGTCAATTTTTCATATGACAAAGTGAAAGTAACATTGTTCACAAATCTTACATATCTCTATAAGATTTGTGGTCAATGTTAGAACCACCATGTCAGATGAACATTTGACAAAATGACCAAAATAAACTTTGTAGATCTTGAGAAGTTATAGAATTTTGTAGTTGACAACTTTTTCGTTTGAATTCATTTTGTCAAGGAAAACTACGTTTGAATTTATCCAATTTGAAATTTAAATTTTTCAAACGACCTCGGATGGAGAAATAACCAAAATAAACTTTGTAGATCTTGAGAAGTTATGAAACTTTGTAGTTGGCAACTTTTTGATTTGAAATCATCTTATCATGAAAACTACGTTTGAATTTCAAAATTTCAAAATTCAAAATTTTCAAACGACCTCGGATGGAAAAACAACCAAAATAAAAATTGTAGATCTCAAAAAGTTATGAAACTTTGTAGTTGACAACTTTTTGATTTGAATTCGTTTAGGGCCTCATACAATTAATTTACACTTAGTTTAATATAATATGTGGGGAACCAAAATGACTTATAGGCACAGGTGACAAAGGGGTGTAGTGGTAGAGGATGGTACGCGCGAGGGGGAGGTCGTGGGTTCGAAGGCTGGCAACCGTGAAGTCTCCAAAAATCGTAAAAAATAGCCATGGGTCGGAGCTAGCATGTGGCTGACTAGTGGGGGCCTCCCCAGGATTAAAAAATGTTTTGCTATTTTTTTGGAATTTTTTGGTGGCTGAATTCGCGATTTCGAAAATGATTTGTAGGGGCGGCTTAATATCCGGTCGCCCCTACAAACCAATTTGTAGAGGCGGTTGGCCAGCCGCTCTTACAAATGCTCTGCAGCCTCTGCTACAAAGAGGATCTGTAGTAGTGAACACTTTATTAGTATGAGCATTGAAAATAAAACACATGAATGAGTGCACAGAATTTGTGCCAGTTGCATCTTGTCCACTCACATAGGCCTTGAGAATTCAGCAGAATTTCGAGCTGTTTTTTTTTGAAATGATGCCTTTATTTTTACTTTTTTTAAACCACGGGGGAGTTTCCCGGATACTCTTAAGAAGGGGTGAGGCGTCCGCGTCGGTAGTGGCGGATCTAGGATTTCAATCATGGGGGTATGGACAAAAATGATATAATTCATCAACATGGACAAGACATAATTAGATCACTAAATGATGATAAAATAGTTGCGGTTATATATAGATGGAACAAGTTACATGTTTCCATAATTCCATTACAAGTTTCCAACTAAATCTTATAAATTATAGTATGATTTGGAGTGGAAAAAGATACCTTTTGTGTTTTCTATTTCTGAGCATGAGCTTTTGTGGGGGGATAGACCCCGTATACCCTCATAGGTAGTCTCGGGCTGCTCGGCAAGACGGCCCAGACCAGGCGAAGCCCAGCTTGCTGCCAACCAGGCTGGTGGGCTGGATATCAAGACGGAGGTGTGGTCCGTAACCGACCTCAATTCGGATCACTACAAGGAAGCTTGTCCCGCAAGTAGTCTTTATCGGTTAGGATAGCTCGAGTTCTCCTAGGATACGACTTGGTGTAACCGACCTCTGTAACCCTGGCGGCTGACTATATAAAGCAGCCAGGGACCCCCCTAGAACGCATCTGATCTAATCTTCAACTCAATCAGCCCTAGATCGGTCCTCAGATCTACGAGCTGAGCACCTCATTGTATTCCGATACTTGAGAACATAGATAACACGAGAAGCAGGATGTAGGGTATTACGCTTCCGAGCGGCCTGAACCTGGGTAAATCTTTTGTCTGGGTTGTCGTCTTGCTCCTCAACATCCAGATCGCGGTCTAAACGTAACCCTTGCCGAAACTCTACTACCGTGGGGCATCCCGTGGTAGACCGAAGATTATCCGTAATCAATAGTGGCGCACCAGGTAGGGGCAGGTGTTTTAGATCTTGAGGCGATCCAGATGGTTTCCTTCCCCGCTTCCATGGATTTCCAAGCCGGCTACACGCTCACCGTCGGATCCTTCACCTGGACCACGAGCGTTGCTACGGCCCTCATGTCCTCGGGAGCGTCCAGGATGGTCCCAGCACCACCTGCTATTCAGCCGGTCACAGCACCGCTTGCTGCACCTTCGGTCACAGCGCCAAGGTCATCGCCGCTGGTCCCAGCACCAGTTGCGCAAGATTCCGTGTTGCCCTCAGCGGCCACGGAGAGGATGGCCGCCCAGGCCCCCCGGAGATAGCTTCCTCGCTACCAGAGGAGGCACATTGACAACTCAGATCTGATTGAGCTAATCGACCGACAGGGTCGTGGTTTGGTGGAGACGTTGGATCTAGTCGAGACTGCTCGCAACCAGCTTCACCAAGAGCCAGATTTCTCTGGCTTCACCCCTGTCCGACCATGACAGCGCAGCCACGTCCGCCGAGCACGCGCTGCAGATCCAGTTAACGGCCCTCGTTGGTTAGATCCCAACCAGCGCCGAGCACCCGCTGCAGAGAAACCCACCCTCCCTCTTTCCAACAAGATCCCAGGGGGTGGTCCGCCAGCACAAATCGGGTCGCCTACTGCCTCGGTACGACTCATCCGTGCGCAGCATGCAAGCCCCATGGCCCATGCTGCTGCACGAGTTCATCGAAGCACGACGCCCAAGTCTCGCTCCTCGCCGACAACGACATCGCAGAGCACACAGACCGCAGACCACAACGGCTCCGGCCAATGCATCTACAACGCCTGCGGTCAACCGAACAGTCCTTCCCTTTGGGATGGACAACGCAGCCACAACGTACTCCCGCAGTACTCAGCGTCATCACGCCGGACTACTATGTGCGGACCACGTCCCGGTAGATCCAACGCATGTCATCAACATGGTTGAGTTACGGACTCTCGATCCCGTACCTCAGGAAACCGAGCTGGTCTCTCCTACCT
Source organism: Saccharum hybrid cultivar R570 (assembly GCA_038087645.1). Classification (NCBI taxonomy): domain Eukaryota; kingdom Viridiplantae; phylum Streptophyta; class Magnoliopsida; order Poales; family Poaceae; genus Saccharum; species Saccharum hybrid cultivar. The sequence goes on from JAQSUU010000760.1 coordinate 15,375,680, forward strand.
TGTCAGATCTGCTCGCACAGATCCAGTTCACACCCTCGCCTTCCCGTGACTGCACGAACACCTTGATGTCCGAGGAGGAAGTCCAGGGGAACAAGGGTCCAGACGACGATTCCGCTCCGATGGCCTCCGAGCATCATGTTGACCCCGATAGTACCATGCTTGATCTCACCAGCTACCTCCCGGGTATTGGTGACATGATCTTCGTGGTCAGCGACAACGAGCCACTGCCACAAAATGAGACGGATGAACAAAGACGACTACACGAAGAACATAACACCGAGCGAGATCGTCGTCGCGCTGCCGAACTCGCCCCTATCAATCAAGGTGCGAGGAGAGAGGCTCGACAACCATAGCGTCGCCTATGGCGTCGCAACCTACGAGATGAGTTCCACGTGGCCGGCAATGCGCCCGTCCACCAGACACCCACGGCAAACATTGTTGTTGCCATGGAGAAGTTGAACCAACTACCTCCGAACACACCCGGCGTCGCTGAGATCCACTGATTCCTGGAAGCTGCAGAGGACCAAGTCAACGACCTCCGCTCCACAGGTTCCATGGCATCATCCTACCGGTCTCGCCATCCTCGGCGCTACCACGACCAGCGTGATCAGCGATCGGAGAGCGGGGGTGACAACTCCTCCAACAACGGAAGACGTGTTCCTGCTCGTGAGCGGTTGCGCTACGCAGAAGACGGCGGCTACGGTTACAACGACGATCGTAACGCCGATCATGACAATGCCCCGAGGCACAACCGTGGTCAGCCCAACCGACAGCGCGCACACCCACAGGGACGACACGACGACGAGGTGGTCCAACCTAACCGTCGCGATCTCCGCGAGCGAATTGATGAGCGCTATCGCGCACGCAGGAACCTCGGCGGCATCCCTCCCTTCTCGGAAGCACTCAAGGCTGTAATCTGGCCAAAGAGTTTTCGAACATCGGAGATCAAGTCCTACGACGGCAAAGCAGATCCTGAGCACTGGATCACGCTGTACGAAGTTGCTGTCCAGGCAGCCGGCGGTGACAAATATGTCATGGCTAACTACCTCCCGGTGGTGCTCGACAACATAGTCACTACGTGGCTGCTCCGTCAACGTCCGGGATCCATCCACAGTTGGGCACAACTTTGTCAGATGTTCATCGATCACTTCAAGCCGACGTGCGTCCAGCCCGGCTCCAAGTACGCCCTCAAGCAGATCCGACTACGCCCCAAGGAGTCTCTGCGGCAGTACATCCGGCGCTTCTCGGAAACCTGGAACCGGGTGACCGATATCTCTCCAGAGACGGTCGTCGACGCATTTATCAACGGCCTCGTCCAGCCACGAGGTCACGATCTACAAAAGGCGCTACTGCTCCGGCAGCCGAGAACCATGGAGGACGTCTTCAGCATTGCCCATGACTACGCCCTGCTGGATGACGGGATGAACCAAGGCGAAGAGGGCCCCTCACACCGCTACCGCCGTCGGAATGACGACTCTATAGAGATGCAAGATCGTTATTCCTCTTCATGCTGCTTGATGTTCTGCAATAATAAAATTAAATACATACTGAGTACTCTAGGAACCAATATTTTCTAAGAAAATAATTGGTAAAATTAGAAGATGAATTCCGCAAACTAGAACTATTGATTACTGAACTAATGTCTAATGATAGATTGGAATAGAACAAGACTGAATTTTACCGTTTGCAACTTTGCATCAGGGGTAGCAGCCGGACTGCCAGAGGGATCGTCAGGGAAGCAGCAGCGCCTCGGCCGGCCGACCGTTATGCTTCAGCGATGAGGGTTTCCGTCTTGCCAGCTGCCGGCGGGTAGAGAAGGAAGTCGCGTCGTTTCGTCTGGTTGTTCGGCAAATTGCTTATACATCAATAATACCTGTTGTGTAGTTTGGAACTAGGCTGTTGTTGGGCCTAGAAAGCAACAAATGTAGAGTATTGGGACTATTGTATAGGCTGAGCAGACAATACAATAAATTCAGAAAAATGCAAGCACACGTGTTATGTTGATGACTTGAACCTAAGTGGGCAAGTTCCACCGCAAGAGACGTAACCAAATAAGGTCCACTGTTACTTCACGCCTGTATCATACTCCCACCATCATGTAATGCAAATATATTCATGGATTAAACTTTATCAATGTGTGTTTCTCCTCAAATAATAAATTACTTTTAAACAATCTCTGCTAAACCTGATCATGGCCACCATGTAGAATGCCTTAAATTTCAATATACATTTGAAAGTCATAATGAATTGTATCACTAGTACAGATTTGGTCTTCCCTGCCGGCCTCATCACTGTCGGATTTAAAAAAAACGATAGTGATAGTGCTTCATGGCGCATAATAGCCGGTTTTTTCTTAAACGGCAGTGATAGGACCAACCGAAACTGAAAATTGGGTCTTCACTATCGGTTCTCAAGGACCGGAAACGGCAACTAGAGGGGGTGAATGGGAGCCTCAAATTTCTTTTCGAAACTTATGTCCTCGGCTTATGCAATTCATGAAAGCAACACTTATACTATTATGCTAACCAAACAAGACAAGGTATTATATCAAGTTTATCCATGAGAGCAAAACAATGATCATTTCATGACTTAATCATATGCATGCCACTAACCAATCATTTAAATAAACTATTGTATTTATTGATTAACAAGTTAATTATGAGCATACCATGAAAAGAATTAACTTGCCAAGGAACATCAAGGGATTAGTGTTCCAAGGTCCACAATCTACCCCAAAATACACCAAAGTCATTTTAGGGATTTATGGAAATCATTTGTTATTTTATTAATCCATAAAAGGTATTTAAGCACATCTAAATTAATTAACCAATTTATAATTATCAAAACAGTACCAAACTTTTAGTGAAGGCAGCTATAGACATGTAAAACATACACATAAATTTTCATGCTCATAGGATTAATATTTTTATTTATAAGAATCATGCAAGTTCCATTTATTAATTAAAAGAGCTAATTTTTACTCATAGCAAAAGTACCGGAAATTACCAATTCATATTTTTCTATGGTAGAGCATAGTATAACAAGCATACAAAATTAATTTCATAATTTTAGCAGCTATAATAATTATTTATGAATTTAGGAAGAAATTGAACATTTAAGCATTTTCTAAAAAGAGAAAATCACTTTCTGTTTTGAAAACCATTTCTCACTCTCTCTTCTCCTACCCTCTCTTTCTCTGCCGCATGGGTCCAGGTCAAGCCCGCTCGACTCCGGAGTTGACCACTCCCCCGCATCACCTTCCCCCTCCAAACGAGCAACAAGCCCACCACAGCGAGCACGACCAAGACTGTGGCGGCCCGGGAAACTCCGGCGTGGTGGAGCGCGAAAACAGTGAGGTCTCCAGCAGCGCAAACGTCACCAGAAGCCTTCCTATGACCTAGCGCATCTAGGCCAGGCAGCTATTGAGCAGAAAGAGGCTCCGCGTGAACCCTACGCCGACCATGGCGGCGACGGCGGCGCGTGGAGTGACGTGCGAGCCCCAAGAGGACGGTAGAGGTAAAATTGAGGGGCCGATTAGCTCCAGGAGCTCAGCACGAACATGATGGTGTGCTCAGCTGACACAGAGATGCAGCGGAGATGGTTCACCCACGGCGACAGCAGCGGCAACAACGCGAATACGGCGACGAGCGCGTGTTCCGAAGTGACCTGAGTAGGAAAATGAAAATGGTCACCTCGGTGAGCTGTGTGGAGTCAAGGCGAATACAAAACATGGAAGAGAAAAGGTGGGAGCAGCTCCATTGTGGGCTGGCCACGACGGAGGGGCAACCGGTGGCGCTGGTGACCACCGCGAGGAAGAAGATGACGCGTGGCTTGCTCCAACGAAGTGAGGCAAGGTGAGCGGATCTGGAAGGAGCGCATGGATGCTGCGAGGTTGTGGGACATGTGAATTGGGTTGCGGAGCTGTGGCGGTGGCAAATTTGACGCCGGCGGCGAAACAGTGCCGACGGTGAGCGAGAAGAGCAGAAAAAGAAAACGTCGTCTCGCTCGATTTATCTTGACCGAAACGATGTGCACAGGGTTGCCAGCTCCTGCTTGCTCAAGCCACGGTGCCAGCTGCATGTCGCCACGCGCGTGGGCGGTGGAGATGGCACGTCGGTGAGCTTTCGAGCAGGTAGCTGCCTCTGCCTCTAAACCCAACTGAAACCCATACTAACCCTTCTTCTATCTCCCAATTTTTCTAAGCAACTTGATGATCACCCAAAAGCAAAGTTGTTCCTCCACAGGAGATCAACATCTTAACTTAAAGGACCATCCCCAAAAACTCAATGATTTGAGAGATTTTCCAAAAGGGAACAGGGCACTTCGAAATGAAACAAAGAGTTTCGGATTAGGGTTTCAGAAAACAGTTTTGGTTAGCATCATTGAGCAATTAACAGAGAATTCAGCACTGATCCATCTTTACAACTAATTACACATTAGCAAAGCTTAAACATTACTTTATGGAACAAAAGTTGCACAAGTTTTATTTATGAAAACCCATTTAATAATATCCCAAATATTTAACCTTATAACTAATAACAAACACTTAACCATAAATGACAAGTCTAAGGATTAGTTATAGGATTCAATATTGGAGCTCAAATTTAAACATATTTGGCTTGGAAATATCATCCCTTTTTGACCCAACATAAAAGAGCACACTTTGTACTACAAAGTTTATCGTAAAAAAAATTTATTTGTTTAAGCATATTCTCATATAAAAATTAACAAAGTTTCTTAATTTTTAACATTAGCATCATTTCATGTACATGTGAAACATAACAATGAAACATATGAAACATCATATATGAAACAGGTGAGACACTATTTATGCAACTTATGAAACACCACCTATTCCACATATGAAACGTATCTTTGCAACATGGTCATTTCATGATTTGAAACCTACAATACTTTAGTGAAACATCTCTAAGCAACACATGTGAAACACTCCAATGCAACAAAGTAAAGCTATAACTGAAACATAGCTTACGCAACATATATGAAACACTATATGTGCAACACGAACATGCTCTTAATGAAACATGACTATGCAACATAAGAAACATATGAGTGTTATACTTGAAACATGGGATGCATTTATGCAACGATGCTGGATTGTTAAGCGTGATGATGCTCATGACCAAGTTTTTGTTGTTTCTTAACATCTGGGATGTTACACCATGGAGCAGCATATTGGTATATAGACATGGGTTCCATAACTAACTCGAACAAGGATGAATTTAGAAATCCTAATTCTAGATTCAAGGCAATCAGCTACCATTTCCCGGCAACGGCGCTAGAAAAGCTTGTTGACACAAGGGGTGGCACACACAGAAAAGAGCACAAGCGCACGGTTGTCAGAGTAGCTTTTGACCAAGCAGTAATCCTGGGTATCAAATCCATAGGGAACAAGGAGTGATCTAAATCTAGAGCTAAGGATTCCTACAGGTTCTAGTGAGAAATGGTATGGGGTACTATGATCTATCCTATAACTAATACTTGGATAAGAAATGATAAACAACTGCTATCTACTTCGGGGCACATACTACCTACCAACCAGGAGGGTTAACTAGGCAAGGTCTGCCAACAGCCCTACGATTTAATAACTAAGCATATCATGGTAGAATACAGAGGATGGACAAGGCTGTCACCACTTGTCACCTACCACTATTTATCCAGAGACTTAGCCGTATGCACAGGTAAGGGTTAGCCTAAGCACCACAATTAATCTAAATTCTTACTACTCTAATCTGGGTCCCGATGAAATAAGATTAGTGTGCTCTAACCAAGAGATGCAACCAGCACACAAAAGAAATATAACAAAAACTAAATGCAAGAATAGGACCAGAATAATTACCATAGAAGAGCCATGGAGCTACATGAAGAAGAGGTCACCGACAAGCCCGGCTCCTCCTCTAGCTACTCCTCTCCTCTCTCTCTCTCTACTCTAGAGACTAGCTAACCTAAGCTGTTTCTCAAATGGTGCAAGTTACAACTGAGCTCTAGGGGTCCTATTTATAGCTTAGCTGAAGCATGGGAGTACTTATACGTGTTGGAGAGGCGATGGAGGTGCCTTGGGCACTAGGCGGCCTAGGAGGGCGCCAGCTGGACGTGGGATGCACCGCCTTTGCATCCTATGGTGCTGGCTGGCCCTCCAAGGCGGTGACAATGCTGCACATGGCCAAATATTTGTTGCACGTGCTTTGGAACACCGGTGGGAGCTCTTTGTGTGTGTTGGCATTTCTTAGCATCACCACCAAAAGTAGCATGAGATCTACCCTCGGCAGCGGCACCAGAAATGTCGGGGTTGGCATTCCCTAGCACCGCTACTAGGACCCGGTGGATCCTAATGACAGCACCAAGGAATATCAACCGATAGGTCTTAACGTTTACAGATGTTATCTGCAAGCACATGGATCTATCATTGTAGCATTTTACTCGGAAGTATTCAGGGTATCATTATTTATATTTTTCCAAAGGAAGGAAATGGTAACAAATGTTATGACATGATTATGAACAAAGCAGACATACATGCATACTATCCAAATGATCATATAGGGGTAAACGGTTGTAGTTTATAGATAGTGGACACACACATACACTGTTAAAGAGACTCCACACTAAAGAATAAAGAATAAAAGAATGTCCTAAGCAGGAGTAGATGGTCCTAATATAGTTAGATTGCTATGAGCTAAGTTATCATACATGTAGATGAGTTAGACCAGGGTATGTGTGAGATGGATTGGGAGGCCACCGAGTACTGGTCTATCAGCAACCTCATGTGACAATTTACGTACTCCTACACCATGGCCGAACATGGGGGATTACAAAGGACGTACACGGCTGTCACCACCTTGTTGACATCGTTTTTTAGCACGTGTCAAGATGGTCAGGAAGGGCTAATCAGCAGAGGAAAGATTATTATGTAGATTGATAGCTGATGAAAATGAGTTTGCTTATGAGTGGTAGCGGCGTACAGGTTCAAATTGAAATGTTGCCAATAAGGTTAAGGGTATTATTGCCGATGCCGATGAAAGATGGTTTGAAGACTGCTGCCGATGAAACAGGGGATGTACCGATGGAAGGATCTTGAAGGCTGCTGCCGATGGAATAGGGATTGTGCCGATGGAACAGGGATTGTGCCGATAAAAAGGAGGTCGATGAGAATACCATCGTGACTGAGGCGGACTATGGAATAAGATAGGAGTTAATTTCCTTATATACGTTTATTAGAGTCTGAGTTGTATCAAAGTCATGTGTTTCCATAGATTTGGATTTAGTGTCCTAGTCGTATTTGGTTACATTTTTGTAGATCAGGATATAAATATAGGGTGAAGGGCAATGTAAAAAAGAGAGATCAATCAATACATCAAAAATAGCTTTTATTCTTATTTACATATACTTTCGATGACTTTGTCAATTTGCATATTTTTCTTTTTTACGAGTTCTCATCGATTCGGCGAGTTGCATTGCTCCAGTGCAATCTTCGGCGATCCTCGAGTTCCGCGTGAGTACCTCTTGGCCGTGACTTCCGGGTGTATCGCTGTTGTCAGGACTAAAGTGCTCGTATCTTCATCCTTGTCGATTAACAGGTCAAATCGACTGGCACGATTTGGATATCGATTTCAGGTATTAGCCCTTTGTGTTTGCAGATCTACTTTTGCATCAACACATCTTTTGGCACGCCTGGTGGGACAGATCTAGTCAAGATGCTTAATCCTGAGATCGATGCGGGGAACATCATCGCGGTAACAGAAGAAGATCTTAAGGATGATCAGAAGCAGGCTATGGAGAGGGCTATAGAAGAATACAGACAGCTCTGCTTGAAGTCATTCAGTTTGAACAAAAGTGGATAAGTCATCCAGAAGCAAGACTTGTCGTTGCCTCGGCAAGTTACCTTTGATTCTAATCCGGGTAAACTTCAAGAGATGGTTAATTCTGCAGTGAATCATGCTTTAATTAATCATTCCAATGTGCTGTCCAATACTGTTCATAATGCTGTGATTCGAACTTTCAAAGAAGGGCAAGCGTCACCTCGTTACGTTGGGCCTGCTTATCATCAACCAGAATTAGCATCTGCTATTAATCCATCGGCTCCCCCGGCCGTTGCGGGTATAGAGATTTCTTCTCTTCCAGTATCAGCAGGTTTATCTAACGTACAGTCTACACCGATGCGTCCGGATTCAGCATTATCAGGACGAGTTCAGCTTAATACAGATCTATCAGCATCGGCTTTATCAGGTCCTGTACCACAGAATAATCAGACTCCTGCTAAATGGTGGGGATATGGTATGCCTCCAGAGCCATCTGTTTTTAACCATGGACCACCTCAAATGTTTGATGCAATGGGAAAAACTCCTATGCTATCGGCCGGTTCACCGATAGCTCAAGTACCCCAATATACTACAGCAACTACTGTACAACCAACTCTAGGAGGTTTCCAGGTGTCTTTGGGTCAAACATCTAGTTCAAGTCCATCGGCAAATTTGTTACCGATGCAACAGAAGGCTCCAATCGTAAGTCAACCTGGAGTCTAGGTTTTACCTCAAGTTAGTTGTAATTATCCGGCAATGCCAACAAGTTACCAACCATCGGCAAATTTTGTACCGATGAACGCTAATAATTGGCCAGGGCAGTTTCCCACTCAACATTCAGTTCAGCCAAATCAGCAAGCCACAGGTGTTCATCAAGGTCACATGCATGCTGGTTTTCAGAATCAAGCATCGGCAGCTCAACCGATGAACCCTTTTTAGCAGGTTAATGGACCACAGATAGTGACAAATATGCCAATTGCTAGAGATCGTGGGCCACAAAGGTATGCAGAAGGGTATCAGCAAGTACCTCCAGTGGAGATTCAACCATGTCGTCAACAAGATGTTGATGCTTTTTGGGCCGATAAAATAGCAGAGATTATGAAGGATCAGTTTGGGATCAAGCCCAAAGTTAATACCTATTCTTATCGGGCTCCGTATCCTCCGGCATATGATTTAATTCCTCTCCCAAATCGTTACAAGGTGCCAGATTTCACTTAGTTTTCTGGGCAGGACGATACATCAACCATGGAGCATGTTAATCGTTTTATTATTCAATGTGGAGAGGCAGCTTGTAGAGATGAATTGAGAGTTCATTTGTTTTCATCATCTCTATCTAGATCAGCATTTATATGGTTTATCTCACTACCGCCAAATTCTATTGTTACTTGGGTTGATCTGGAAAAGCAATTTCATAAGTATTTCTTTGCTGGAGTTCATGAAAAGAAGCTTACTGATTTGGTAAAGATGAAACAGCGCAATGATGAATCGGTAGAAGGCTTTGTGCAAAGGCTATGAGATGTAAAGAACAAATGTTATAGCCTGGTGTTGGATGATCGGCAGCTTGCCGATTTGGCCTTTCAGGGATTGTTGCCACACCTTAAGGACAGATATGCTTCTCAGGAGTTCGAAAGCCTAAGTCATCTAGTGCAATGAATTTCTGATCAAGACACTAGGGTTTTTGAACCTAAAAGGAATTGGAATAAGAAAGTTTCATTTGTCGAAGAAGTAGAAGATTCTGATTCGGATGAAGAACCAGTTATCGGTTTGGCTGAGTGGGTTAAGAATAAAAAGCCGATATCTTGTCCCTTTGGTCATAAAGAGCCAGAGAAGTTTACTTTCGACGTCACCAAAGCCGATAAGATATTTGATCTTTTGCTTCAGGAGGGCCAGATTAAGTTGTCACCTAATCATGTGATGCCATCGGTAGAAGAGTTGAAGCATATGCTGTATTGCAAATGGCATAATGCAACTTCACACAGTACAAATGAGTGCAAAGTATTTAGACAACAATTACAGTTAGCTATTGAGTCTGGGAGAATAAAATTTGGCAATTCCAAGATTCAGAAGCCAATGAAAATTGATCAACATCCTTTTCCAGCAAATATGTTGGATACTGAAGGTAAAATTAAGGTGTTGATATCGAAAGCTACTAAAAAGAATGCATCAGTAGATCCCCAACATCGGATAACTACCGATGATGCAAAAGGCAAGGAGCTATTGACAGAAGGTGGCAGTTCTGGAAAGCCTCCTCGATCTGGCATCATGATTACTCAACAAACACAACAGGAAGGCTGACATCAGCGAAGGGACCGATATCGACAACAACAAGAGGAAAGACGTCAAGAAGAGTGGAATCGGCATAAGGATCATTGGAATTGTCTGTTTTTTATTCATTGTTGGGAGGAAGGTATTAAGTTACCTACTGTTGAAGATTGCCCAGAGTGCAATGGTTATTATAGAGTTAATCGTCCTATAAGAAGATTTCAATCTGGTAATCAAGGTTTGTCCATTAATGAGCCGATCAGAAGGAGAGCATCAGTATATGATCGGCTGGGGGGCAGGCTCAGTGTATATGAAATGCTTTATAAACACGTTGCATATTTTCTGAGAAACCAAGAGGAACTTGAAGAGATGGCAAATGCAAGAGTTCCTGATGAAGAAATATTTTACAGGGATCCTAATATACGTCGTGTGGAGACAACCAGGACCTATCAGCCAGTGTGAAAAACTAAACTTCCTCAATGGTGTCCAGAGGGTTTGACAAAGACACAGAAGAGGAAAATGCAGCGAGAGCGTCAAAAAGACTTTTACCAAGAAGGAAGTCCCTCCAATAAGAAATCTGGTAATCAGCAGTGGCAGATAAGGCACAAAAATAAAGGCCCATCGGCAGATGTCAATATGGTGTTTATGTTGCCGATGGAATTTTTGGCTCTATCTGATAGCGAAGAAGAAGTTTTTTTTTCTCTGACCAAATAGCTCAATTAACACTAGATCCAATGATGGCTATTTTTGAGAAGTCTGCCGATGATGAGAGACAACACCTCAAGGCTTTGTTTGTAAAAGGCAGAGTTGATGGGCAGCCTGTATCTAAGATACTTATTGATGGAGGAGCTGCAATTAATATTATGCCTTATGTGATGTATCGGAAGCTTGGTAAGGGAGATCAAGACTTAACTAAGACTGATATGATGCTAAAGGACTTTGAAGGCAATGTATCACCAGCTAAAGGGGCAGTGTGTGTTGAATTGACCATCTGCAGTAAAACCTTACCGACAACTTTCTTTGTTATTAATGGCAAGGGTGCATACAATCTGCTTTTATGAAGGGATTGGATTCATGCTAATTGTTGTGTTCCTTCTACAATGCATCAGTGTCTTATACAATGGGTTGGAGACAAAATTGAAGTTGTTCCTGGTGATTCTTCTTATATCATCGCATCGGCAGAATCATACACTTATGAGCGAACTAGGTGCATATAAGGAGAAGCTTGGGAAAAAGAGTTCCTCAAGGTTGCCGATTACGAAATTCTACCGATCCAAGCAGTCGGTTCTGAAGAAGAGTTTTAATGGATAGATTTGCCGATGATGGGAAATTAGGTCAAGGATTTACATCGGCAGATGATTTAATAGAAGTAGATATTGGTGAAGGCGATGGGCCAAGGCCCACTTTTATTAGCGCTAAGTTAAATTCCAAGTGTAAATAGCAACTAGTTGATTTGTTAAAGGAATATAAAGATTGTTTTGCTTGGGATTATACTGAAATGTCTGGGTTAGACCGATCTATAGTTGAACATCGATTGCCTATTAAATCTAGATTTCGGCCACATCAGCAGCCGGCACGCCGCTGCAATCCTAATATACTTCCTGATATTAAGGCCGAAATAACTAAATTAATTGAGGCAAAGTTTATTCGGCAGTGTTAATATGCAGAGTGGATTTCTAATGTGGTTCCTGTATACAAGAAAAATGGGAAACTTCGTGTTTGTATTGATTTCAGGAATCTCAATAAGGTCATACCGATGGATGGTTACCCAATGCCGATTGCTGATTTGTTGATTGATGCTGCAGCAGGGCATCAGATTATCAATTTTATGGATGATAATGCAGGTTATAATCAAATATTTATGGATGAAGAGGATATTTCTAAGACTGCTTTTAGATGTCCAGGACATGTGGGATTATTTGAGTAGATAGTTATGACATTTGGTTTGAAAAATGCCGGTGCTACTTATCAAAGAGCTATGAACTTTATTTTCCATGAATATATCGGCACGTTGGTGGAAATCTACATTGATGACATAGTGATTAAGTCTGGAGACATCACAAAGCATCTAACCGATCTACAAAAGATATTAGAGTGCACAAGAAAACATGAATTAAAGATGAATCCTAATAAATGTGCATTTGGTGTATCGGCAGGACAATTCTTGGGTTTTATGGTGCATCAGCGGGGTATTGAAATTAGTAGAAAATCTATTGAGGCAATCAACAAGATTGTTGCTCCTGCCGATAAAACTGAATTACAATCCTTGATCGGTAAGATTAATTTCATCAGAAGATTCATATCTAATTTGTCGGGTAAGATCAAGGCTTTCAGTTCATTATTGAAATTGAAAGCCGATCAGGAATTTAAATGGGGAGATGAACAACAGTTAGCCTTAGATGAAATTAAGAGTTATTTAACAAATCCTCCAGTGTTAGTTCCACCCCAACATGGAAAACCTTTCAGATTGTATTTATCAACTGAAGATACTGTTATCGGTTCAGCTCTTATTCAAGAATTTGAAGGAAAGGAGCGTGTTATCTATTATTTGAGCAGACGGTTAATAGATGCTGAAACCAGGTATTCGGCCATTGAGAAATTATGTCTATGTTTATACTTTTCTTGTATTAAGCTGAGACATTATTTACTATCAGCTGAATGTACCGTCATATGCAAAGATGACGTGGTCAAGTATATGCTGTCAATGCCGATAATGAATGGTAGGATTGGTAAATGGATTTTAGCATTATTAGAATTTGACCTATGTTATGAATCGGCTAAGGCAATTAAAGGACAGGTTATGGCCGATTTCGTTACTTAATATTGTAACACGGTGGATTCTATGGAAATTGCTCCGTGGGCACTTTTCTTTGATGAGTCTACTTGTGGTGAAGGGGCAGACATTGGTATCGTATTAATTTCCCCTCAGGGGAAGAAGTATGAGTTCTCATTGCCGATTGTTGCTATATCGACAAACAATCAAGCTGAGTACCAAGCCCTGATAAAAGGGTTAGAATTGCTCAAGGAAGTACATGCTGATGCTGTTGAGATCTTTGGTGATTCTATGTTAGTTATAAATTAGTTGACTGGGATTTATGAATGCCGAAGTGAAATTCTAATTTCATATCATGAAAAGTGTTTGAGATTATTAAAAGGGTTCAGGAGTTTTCATCTGGAACATATTTCTCAGATGCATAATGAAGAGGCTAACCGATTGGCTCAGCATGCTTCAGGATATCAACCTATTCAAGAAGTATTAATATCAGCAGCTGATACCGATGACTGGAGGAAGGAAATTATTGATTATTTAAAGAATCCATCTAAAAAGGTTGAAAGACGTATAAGGTTCCAAGCTACCAAGTATGTACTCCTCAATGATGAATTGTATTACCGTATCATAGATGGAGTTTTACTCAGGTGTGTTAGTATAGAGGAATCAAAAGGCCTGATGGGTGAAATTCATGAAGGAGTATGTGGGGCTCATCAGTCAGCCTTCAAGATGAAATGGATGATCAGAAGAAATGAATATTATTGGCTGACTATTCTTGAAGATTGTTTTAAATATTTTAAAGGATGTTAGAAATGTCAGAAATTTGATAATATTCAAAGGGCACTCGCATCGGCTATGAACCCTATAATTAAGCCTTGGCCGTTCCGGGGTTGGGCTATTGATCTCATCGGTCAGATTTATCCACCATCGAGTAAAGGGCATAAGTTTATTCCGATTGCTACCGATTATTTCACAAAGTGGGTTGAAACAATTCCTTTAAAAAAGGTGACATCGGCTAATATGATTGATTTTGTGAAGGAGCATATTGTTTACCGATTTGGCATCCCTCAAACCATCACTACCGATTAGGGCACTATGTTTACATCGGGTGAATTTGATGAGTTTGCTATAGGAATGGGGATTAAAGTTTTGAATTCTTCACCGTATTATGCCCAGGCTAATGGTCAGGCTGAAGTATCTAATAAAGGAATTATCAAGCTCATTAAGTGCAAGATTAAAGAGTATCATAAGAAGTGGCATACAATATTAAATGAAGCTTTGTGGTCATATCGGATGGTGTGTCATGGTGCAACCAAGGTAACACCTTATCAGTTGGTGTATGGACACGATGCAGTCTTACCTTGGGAGATTAAAATTTGTTCTAGGCGAATATGCTCTCAAGATCAATTAACAGCCGATGATTATGATATCCTTATGAAGGATGAGTTGGAAGATGTAGCAGGTCATCGATTGAAAGCTTTAGTTAGCATCAAGGAGAATAAGAAAAGAGTAGCTAGATGGTATGACAAGAAGGTGAAGGTAAAGGAATTTGTCGATGGAGAATTGGTTTGGAAGTTGATTTTACCGATTGGGACTAAAAGTTCTAAGTTTGGCAAATGGTCACCTAATTGGAAAGGTCCATATCGGTTAAATCAATCTGTTCCTGGTAATGCATATATTCTTGAAACTCTCGAAGGAGTTGTATTTCCCATAGCATTAAATGGAAAATATTTAAAGAAATATTACCCTAGTATCTGGATGGATGCATAAAAGAGTAATTGCCGATAACAATCCTATCGGCTAGAGTCAAAACAAAGTATCAATCATTACTGATGCGCTAATTTAACAAAGCTTGGATAGCCGATATCGCACGCAGGCAAATTTCATCGGTTTCTTTTAATTCCTTGGCATCTTCATCGGCACTTCCTTCCACAGGCTTGAGTTTCTTCTTGAGAACCAAGGCCTTGCGAGCTTGGACGTCTCGTTCTTGCTGAAGGGCCTTGATAGCGTCAGGAAGCTGGTCTTCTTCTTGCTTGGCTTGAGTCAGGGTTGTTTCAACCTTTTCCAGTTCGGCTAGCAGAGCTGCCCTTTTTGCCGATAGGTCTAAGATTTTCTGTTTAAGATCAGCACCGGAGGCTTGCAAGTTGCTGATGCTTTTGTGCTTCTCATCGGCAGTTTGCTTCAGCTGCAGCATTTCTTCCTTAAGTTGAGCTTGAGCTGCTCTGTCGGCAATACGATGAACAACCTTTTGATATTGAAGTTGTCTGCTCTCCAGATGGACTGCTGGGAAGATGATTTCTTCAACATCGGTAGGGACTTGGCCACGGATTGTTTTGAAGATGGTCCTTGTAGGGTCTGAATCGATCACCAGTTGAGCAGTATCTTGTTGCAGCAGATTCAGGAGAACTTCTAGTTTGCCATAGGTATCTGCCGATATTGTTCCCAATGCCAGGGAAGAACTCGCCTCTTCTCCGTCATCATCGGAGACGTCGATAGCAAAAGAAAACAAGCTATCGGGAGAATCTTGTTCCTGTGAAATAAAGAGAGTTAGGAATCCTATTTGTGGTGTCTAGGGATATTATAAACCAAACAGTTAATCGGTTTACCTGCTTCAGGGCAATTTCTTGTGTCTGGCTTGAGGGAGCGGCTTGAAAAAGATCATGCGAAGGATCGACAGAGGATGCCGATGGAATGTCTTCTATGACCTCATCAGTAGTCGGCCCTTGGGGTATAATGGCTGATGGTGTATCTTGTACAGAAGAAGCAGCTTGTTCAATTATATCAGTGGGTCGATGGACAGGTGTTAGAGCGGATGAAGGGGCTGATGTAGATTTATGTCGCTTTTGTTGAGCTTCAGCATTGGTTAAAGCTTTGCGCTTTGTTTGGGCCTCAGCGACAATTGGCTAGGGGGCATCGACATGTGTTGATTGGGGAGCTTGCATGCTTGGTGTGCTTGCCGATGTGCCCGTTTGTTGCTACAAAAACGAGTATAAGATTGGATATTTAACAGAAAAAATGTAAAAATAAGAGAATACCTCTGAAGGAGGAGTAGAGGTCGTGGTGCTTGATATTGGAAGAGTTGCTGATGACGATCCAGCTGCAGCTCTCACATCCTGATAGTTATATGTTAATATAGTGTGCATCAACAGAAAAACATAGTAAGCAAGGTTATTACCATAAAAACCTTGATTAGGCTTGAAGCAGCAGTCATTGGAGTGGCCCTGGATGTTGCTAGTCTTGGTCTGGAGGTGATAGTTTTGGCGCGAGTCCTCTGGAAGGTTAAGGCCTCTAAGGTAGGGGCGTTGTAGCCAATTATTGAGAGTGGAGAAATATGGTGGAGGTTGAAGGGTCTTCCACTTTTGCTTATTGATGAAACTGGATCATCGGCCTGTTTCAGGGAAGATTAGTTACCAATATACATATAAAAGGAAGGAGAGAGATGAAAGTTAAAAGGAACTTACTACATCGTCAGGAACAGCATAGTCGGGATCGATCATGTGCCGATATGTATGAACGGATGTTGAAAACAACTGTTCTTTCCACTCTTGCCACCATTGCTTATATGACTCTATGATGAAAGACACTGGTGACCAGGCGGAGAGATCAACATTTGAAATATCGGCATCAGGAGCAAGTCTGACTACTCTACTCCATTCAGTTCCAGTTGTAATAATTTCTCTGGGCTTAATCACATCGGCAAAGCATATCTTGATTGGCAGTTGCCCAAAGGCTAATTGGCGAGACACTGCCGATGGATTGTAGAATTCATAAGTGATATGGAAATTCTTCCCATTACCAAATGTGTTTACTGGGATTGCTCTGGGGGTAATAATAGCCATCATAAGATCATTATCTTGGTTTAGATCACTATCGGCAAAATTGAAAAGAAGAGGGAACTTGTTATCCTCATCGATATAGGGTACCCAAGCTCTGAGATCACGAGGGAGACCATGGTAGAAATTCTGAAAAAACCTGCCAATTTGATCTTCATTGGACTCTGTTCCAGGAAGGACGATTATGGCTTCGCCGAAGTTGAGAGGAGGGCGTGTTGCCGATTCATCATCTCCAAGGATGTAATCTTTGGCGATCTCTCGTGGGAAATCTTGGGCAAAGAAATCCCATTGTAGACGCTTATGCATGTGAGCGTTTAACCACATATTGATGAACCACCACGGGCCTCCCAGATTGCCGATGGGTTCACCAAGTAGAAGCTTCTGAGACGCTTGGTGGAGAAGGTGGTAAGTTGAGCTCAGGAGTTATCGGCCAAGTGGGAATCTGACACCGTTGGCCAAGAGTTCCGCTGCTGGGAGGAAGACATTAGTTGGTCCTACCGATCGACCACAGAAGATAAACTTCTCCAGCCACATGTTAAGGAATATGGCGTTTTCCCTTTGATTGACAGTACCAGTTTTTTGGTACTCTTGGATGTATCCTGTCCAGTCGCCGATGTTGCGTGTATTTACTCTATACTCAGTTTTTCTGCCAAAAATGTGGCCTTCATCGACAGTTGAGATATCCAAGCCGGTGAGCATATATACATCGGCAAGAGTAGGGGCACATGGGCCATGACCGAACATGAAGGTATTTGTGGTATCTGACCAAAAATGAGCAGCAGCTATCATCATGGATTCATTCCTTTGTATATCAGCAATGGATAGCCTGATACATTGATCTATCTTCCGTTCTGCCCAGAACACTTGCATTGATCTGTTTACTCTCAAGTACCAGTTTTTCCACCCTTTGGTAAGTTTGGGCCAAGATCGAAATGTATCTTTCCATAGATTCAAAGAAAAATTTTGAGCTTTGAAGGGAATACGATTAGCCTCTGCATTGATCAGGTCGGTTGGATCTAGATCACCCATTGGACCTAGGCAATGGAGGGGAGGTTGGTTGGTTGGAATAACTAGTGTGTTGCGTAGTTCCTGAGTTTGGAAGATCAAGAGAATGGAAGAAGTAGAAAAAATACCAACTGTAAGAATTCGCAAGGGGCCAGAAGGGTCGAAGTAAAAGTAATAAAAAAAGAACGAACCGCAGGGACGTTGAAGTTGACCACCATTGTTTCGAGAAGGATGAGGGCACGAGCTGGAGATTGGAAAATGACGATGGAAGGAGCTCTGGTGGGTTGAGGATGCGCAGTTAGGGTTGCCGCCGGAGAGAGAATGCCAAAGGTTGCAATTTGAAGGTAGAAGATGAGCAGTTCGGAGAAATCTATTTATAGGCCATTTGGGGTAGGGGTATTCTTGGATTATCTCTATGCCGTACGCGGATGGATCGAGGTGGTTCAGATAGATATGGTAACTGTTCGCACGACAATCAAGGGATTGTATAGAAGATTTGATGACATGGCAAGTAGTCATGACTTGAATGATATTTTGATACAGGATCTTTTAGTTCTAAAATGGTGATGTTGCTGTGATAAGATCTTGCCGATGAATTGTTATTTTGGTATCTCAACCGTAATTGAGGCAAAAAAAACAGTTGGAAAATGTGCGATATTTACTGAGATACATGGATTAGATCTAGATTTGATTAAATCTAGTAACAGATCATGTTATGCTTGGAGAATGGGTTGAAAAATAGGTAATAGCAGACATTATCTGGAGTAAATTTTGGAGCATCAATATCTTATACTCCAAAATTGGGGGGCATGTGTTGACATTGTTTTTTAGCACGTGTCAAGATGGTCAGGAAGGGCTAATCAGCAGAGGAAAGATTATTGTGTAGATTGATAGCTGATGAAAATGAGTTTGCTTATGAGTGGTAGCGGCGTATGGGTTCAAATTGAAATGTTGCCAATAAGGTTAAGGGTATTATTGCCGATGCCGATGAAAGATAGTTTGAAGACTGCTGCCGATGAAACAGGGGATGTACCGATGGAAGGGTCTTGAAGGTTGCTGCCGATGGAACAGAGATTGTGCCGATGGAACAGGGATTGTGCCGATAAAAAGGAGGTCGATGAGAATACCATCATGACTGAGGCAGACTATGGAATAAGATAGGAGTTAATTTCCTTATATACGTTTATTAGAGTCTAAGTTGTATCAAAGTCATGTGTTTCCATAGATTTGGATTTAGTGTCCTAGTCGTATTTGGTTACGTTTCTGTAGATCAGGATATAAATATAGGGTGAAGGGCAATGTAAAAAAGAGAGATCAATCAATACATCAAAAACAACTTTTATTCTTATTTACATCTACTTTCGATGACTTTGTCAATTTGCATATTTTTCTCTTTTACGAGTTCTCATCGATTCGGCGAGTTGTATTGCTCCAGTGCAATCTTCGGCGATCCTCGAGTTCCGCGTGAGTACCTCTTGGCCATGACTTCCGGGCGTATCGCTGTTGTCAGGACCAAAGTGCTCGTATCTTCATCCTTGTCGATTAACAGGTCAAATCGACTGGCACGCTTTGGATATCGATTTTGGGTATTAGCCCTTTGTGTTTGTAGATCTACTTTTGCATCGACACACCTGCTGCCTACCCCTCAACCACGGGACATGAAATGCATCCACCCGCCACTATATACCCGAGCACCTCACCCGCATATATAATGACCACCCAAGCCCCCCCGGGTCCCCGACCTTATGGATCGACAGGTTCTGACTTGGACATACCTGAAAGCATGATGAACCGCCACCTCAACACACAACTATTTATAATCATGAACATGGTATGAACGTGAAAGCCCTAAGCCAACTTAGCATATACATGATATATAAACTATAGACTAGTTCAAATACCACATATAAACTAGGATTACAATACATAGCCAAAGCATGAAATGAACATGATATATGAACTATATACTAGCACACATATCAAGAACATGTCAAAATGACTATACTCTAGTTCATAGCAACAACTATATAGATGTGAATAAAGCATGACTATTTGGGGAATGAAATGGATCATCTTTATTTCTCACCAAAACTTCCTCCAAGGAGCCAAGCCCTCCTTGTAGCTTCTCTACTCCTTCTCTTGTATTTCCTAATCTATTCCTAATCTAAAGAAGAGGAGGTGGAGGGAGTGTGGAGCTCAAATGAGCTAGTGGAGTGGTGTGTAGAGTGTAGTGTGGTGTGTGAGTGAGGGGGCTCTCCCCTCTCTTTTATAGGGCCAAGGCAGGGGATCCCAAGGGAATATTCCTGAGCCCACGCCTGCACCGTCCTCCTCTGCCATCAATGCACTGACATGAGTGAGTCGGGCCGAGGTGGTGTCATGGGGGGTGCGCCCGCACCTGGGCCGGGCCCCCTCGGCCCCATCTTCGCATGGTGGCTTGCCTCATGGGCCTAGATCACTGTGGGGAGGTGGCCTTGCCTAGTTGTGGTCGTGGGTTTGGGCTTCTCCCTCGTCTTGGCCCTTTGCGCTTTATAGAAAGCACCTTTCTTTCCCTGTTTCGTTTGTTTCTGGTGTTTTTTCTGCATTTATATCAAATCTACTGGTACAAGTGGAAACATATTAGTAGCACATGTGTATGTGTGTATGAATGTATGTTTTCCTCCTTTCTAGAATTATGTTGGCGGTATAAATATGTCAATAATGACCACCAATAGTTGGTATGACGGTGGACCCATAAATCCATCATCATTAAATCTAGTGCGTTGATCAAACCGACTTAGATATGAGCTTGTGATTGGTTGAGGAAGGTTTCCCATAGATCGGTGATGTGGCAGGGGTAGAGTAGGATAGGGCGGCGCCATGCTGGCGCCGGGCGACGCCCCTCTGTGGACCCTGCTTGGCCTAGGCACGTGGACAACCTCTACATGTTGTATTTCTGCTCCTTTTTGCCTATTTTTGCCCCGCAAGCACAATCTTCCAGTTACATGTGGAATGAAGTTGAATATAAACATAAAACATCATGTCATGTGTTTATGGCTAATAGTTGATGGTAGAATAGGGTGTTAAGAGCCATCAACATTGGTCACCATAGATAGCAATGACTCACTGGTGGAGGGTAACTTCAAGCAAAGATAGCCCGGGTGGAGGATTTCGCTGAAGACATTTGTGACCCCTTAGCCAAATATTGTGTTGTAGTTGTACAACATGTCCACCCCATTGAAGGTTATGTGATCATTTCTTCTAATGTTTTGGTCACCAAAGGTTACTAGGAGTGTGAATTTGCCAATGGCCTTCACTTGCTTTCCTCTGAGTCCATATAGTGGGTGCCCGACTATTTGAAGAAGGTTCTTGTCAAGTTTCATGTTGTCAAAGGTTGATGCAAATAGGATGTCGGCGGAGCTACCAGTGTCCACTAGTATTCTTGTTACTGTCCATCTGGCCAGGATTGTTTCAGTGACCATCGTGTTTATGTGGGGGTAATCCCTTAGTTTGAGGTCCATGCTATCGAAAGTTATTAGGATGTGGGACCATAGGGAGTTCTTATGGAGCCCCTCTATAGCAAGGTGATGCACTAGTCTCATGTGTTCCTTGCACTGCCGCTTGTTGTCGTGATCCTCGTTGGATCCCTGGTGATGGCGAGTATCACACCGAAGGTGCAGGTTGGGTTGGTTTGTGAGCTCTGTTTTTATTTGTTGTTGCGGTGGTTGATTTTGTTGTGGGTGTGGTGGTAGGGCTGGGTGCTAGTTTTGCATTTGCGATGGAGTGGCAGGATGGGTGATTTTGTATGGTTGGTTGTTTGAATGGTACTAGTAGTTGTATGACGCTTAAGGGTTATCGAAGGTGTTGTAGTGGTGATATGAGGGATTGTAGCTTGCGGAGGTTGGGTAATGTTGGTTGGGTGTTGTGAGGGTATGCCATAGTTTATTGGCATGTAGTTGTATGGGGTGGTTGTGGGGTTGTTAGGTTGCCTTCTTGTATAGTTTAAAGGTTTTTGGGCCCCCAATGCAACAGCCTGTTGTGCCTCTTCATATTCTTTTCATTTTGTGAAGAAAGCGCATTGCTTCATGCTATGCCCCTTTCCTAGCCTGCAAAAGTGACAGTAAAGCTTTGTTGGGTCTCTTGGAAGAGGTCTATTTTGAGTACAGTATCTGCTATTGTTGTGGCCGTTGGCGGAGGTTTGCTAGGATCTTCAGTTTAATTGCTATTTTTTGTGGTGCCGAGGTGTGGCTTCCATGGTGTTCATTGACTAGATCATTATGAGGGTATGGATTGCGCTGCTGCGGCCTCTGGGTTGTGCGCACTAGTGTTCTCTGAGCTTCGGTTTTGGATCAAAAGACTATATTTGCTCTGCCATATTTTTCCGTAACCTCATGGAGCTCAGCGATGGTTGTTGGTGCTTTCCTAGCTAGCCTTGAGGAACATGGTCCTGAACTTACTCCATTGACTGCTGCTAGGATTAATGCCTCATCTATTATGTCTAGAGTTCTAGCTCAAAGTTGAACGAACCTTCGCTAGAAGTCGTGGAGGGGTTCTCTTTCAGACTGAGTGCAAGTAAACAACTCCATGGTATTGTTCTTCAAAGGGTTGACACCCTTGAAGTTGTGGTAGAGTTTCTCATGAAGGCATCCCTAGGAATCTATCGAGCCTAGTGGGAGGTTGCTATACCAGCTTTGAGCGATGTCCCGTGATATGATTACAAAGGACTTTGCCATGGTGTACTGATCTGTGCCTGTTGCAGGTACTGCGGCTTCATTGCTCATTACGAACTAGTGAGGGTCCATGCTACCGTTGTACCTTGGTAGGATTTGAGGCTTGTATTCCAGCAGCCAGCTTTTGGTCTACAGTGTCTGGGTTAGAGGGGATTTTGGGTCATGAGGCATTGGCGGGGGTGGGTTTCTTTGGGGTTGTTGTTATACGGCTAGGGGGATGTATTCTAGTTTGACGTGGTCGAAGCAGGGGGGTAGTGGCGGAGGTGCAAGGTTTGGATGGTGTGGAGGTGGAGGGGGTGGTGGGTGGTTGTCTAACTTAGGCATGTGGTTTGGATCCACTTCGAGGGCTACTAAGCATTCGTCCATTCTCTGGAGCTCCTCTCTAGCCTCGTCTGCCTTTTATTTGATGACGTGCAAGCGTGCCTGCCTTTGATAGGCCTCAAATCCATGTCACTTTTCTTGGATCCCTTCATACATCTGGTTCAAGGCGTCGAGCCCCTTTCCTCGACATCTTCATCATCAATCTGATGCACCACACTAGGTACGTCAACCCTAGGTGGGGTGGGCTGGGGATGAGCCTCGTTCGAGGCTATGAGAGGCCTTTCTTGGCCGTCCAAGGCTCCGGTCAGTAGTGCGGTTGTCCGAGGCTAGGTGGGCTCCTTGCCTCCATCCATGGAGGTTCCATTGACCGTTTCTGCCCTGCGCGATGGCAGAGGATCTCTGTGTACTGTGTGGCTAGTTCTTCTTGTACCGGCCACCATTGGTTTGAAACTTGTGGTACGATGGGGTCCTCGCGGTCGGTGCTAACTGTGGGTACAACTCCTGGCCTCTCGCCCTCGCTGTAGAGTATGCGGGGAGAGGCTGAGGATTTCCCACAGGGAATCCCACAGAGGCGAGCTTACAAAGTGAAGGTTCCCATAGGGGGTGGGAATTAAATGTGAGTTAATTTCTTATTAAATTGCCAAAAAAGTAATTGTGAATACACGGGCACCTCCGTCTATTTATAGTGCATACCTGGTGTTGTGGCAAAATTACAGAAGGGTTGATGCGAGGCCATCAACTATAACATGGCGGTAAAGGGCAAAGGGGTAATCCTCCATATCCCTAACTAACCACCCTATTTCCCTACTAGACGCCTAGGACTGCCGCCGCTGCCTCCAGGCTGACCCTCGCTAGGGCTCGCGTGAGGCCCCCTGGCACCCCTGAGCGAGGGTTTGTCACCCGTTACCATCCGGCGCCGCTCCCTTGATGACTTCATGGATAGAGGTGTCGGACCCTCGCCCATGATACCTGCAAACACAGAGTGAATTGAACCCTAGTGACGGAGGCCACGCTTCGCAGCGAGGGGTGGTCAGATTGCCCAGTGAAGGGTCAGGTGTAATGGTAGGAGCTGCACTGGGGGAGCATCCCACAACAGTATATACCCTCAAAAGACTGATTTCATTGGAACCAACTTTGTTATCGACGTGTTTTGACTAGACCCTAAAAAGGTCCTACTCCGCAAGTTCTCCACCATCTTCGCCAAGCACATGGCCTGCCACCTCCTCTCCCCCGTGGCCAGAACATCACCTTGGAGCCAGGCTCGCACCTGGTGGACATATGGCTATCCCGACAACCGGTGATCGACTTACAAGGTTGAGTTGGAGCACTAGTGTGCCGCCATGCAAGAATGCAAAACTATTGGAGTATGGATTTTCAACATCATGTTGTCTATCAATGGGAGGATTGGATCAAAAGCAGCAGTGGCATTAATCCACATTTGGGATGCTTGGTGTCAATATTGGGAACCATCCACCCAATTGTGTCAAGTATTGCTCGCCGATTTCTCATGATTTAGTTGTGCCTAAAAGGACTATATATAAATACTTCAATAGACGCTACTCAACACAAGACATCTCATTGTTTATTATTCGTTGCAGACATGTACACATCTGAAATCAACCATGAAAGGACTTCAGATATCACACTCGCTAACATTATTCAATTGATGCTTGCCTTCTGATATATCAAGGCATAAAAAGTATATCAAGCTAGCATTTGCTATGCAATCTAGGCAATATACGGAGCCGGGTAAACACAGATGAGTTGCCCCTCGTTGTAGTCTTGGTAGATTACAACACGTACATTTCCTTGTGGGAGTGGTGGTTCTCCTTGTGGGAGTGGAGGTAGCGGATCGTTTGCAAATCTATGTTCAAATATTGGAACAACATTCTCATCCAGCAGCAGATCCAAACGGATAGTCGCTTCTGCACTCCGAACTGTTTTGTCAATCAGGTCAGGCCACGAGCGTTGGGGCACCGCACTAGGCATGATCACGTACTGTCCTTAGCATATCCCTCCTTTGAAACTGTTACAATCACAAATAAGCATAAATAATCGAGCACCAACATAATGAATAGAAATATAACATGTTGTTTGCAACTAATCCTAGCATCTTTGGCATGCATAAACATGAAACTGCGATAGACATCATACTTTCATAATAAGTGTCTTAACTAAATGCACTACATACCAAGCGAGGAGCAAACAGTCTAGTAAAATGGTAAAAGGAAAATTTTTGAAAGCAATAAGTAGCAAAGAAATACATGACAACCTGCAGAGAAGAAGAAGAACGCAGTAGCCTATGGCGATGATACATGCTCTACCTATGTTTGTGTATATATATACACTAACATTTGTATTGTAGCTTGGCTCTTCTCGGTGAAAACAATGTAAGCGTTTTGTCCACTGATAATTAGAAACACCGTCATATTGTATAGTAGCTTGGCGAATAACGATAGTTGTTGATCATAACAATGCATGTAGTCTGCTCCCTTTGACACAGTAAACATCATGACGGCATCATATATATATATCACCTTTATTGTTGAGATTATAAGCAGCTGTGCTACTAATTGTCTATTCTGCTCCTTCGTTGGCAGGGAGACGATTGAATGGCCATAGTTTACAACGTCCGTGATTCAAACAATGTACACCGTCATCGATGATTTCCCTAATAGTAACTAACCTAGAGGGAATTGGTGTTAATCACGTTTACATTTTATAACCTCTTTGTTATTCTCTGACGAATAAATTTGTTTGCCACAGGCTGTTTTTACATGTATGAACGTATGTGTTGTAGTGATTCGCATGAAAACAGGTGTAACTTTGTCCGCGCCCTAAAATTACATGCTCAGAGCTCATCCATTTTGGCTAAGTTCCACCAAAGTAACAAAGAAACCCTTGGAACAGGATAATCAAAATGGACATGTGGATCGTCTAATCTGGAGCCGAAAAATATCTACAATGCTTGGAATATCGCAAAGCTGGAAAAATAGCTACAATGCTCGGAATATCGCAAAGCCGGTAAGCATCTGGATGACGTAGGAGGAAGGAGGGCGATGACTAGCGGCATGCCAATCTCATTGTGTTGAGTCTGAGAGTCTTGTGGCTAGCAAGCCTAAAGAGTAAGGCAGGCATGGGCAGGAAGGGCTTAATTGGTTTGCTCGTGGCTGGAGGAGCTGCCTACTGGAAGCTAACCGACCTGGCTCGGCTTGAATCGGCAGCAGCTACAGCCAGATAGTGATGAGTTTCTGACTACTAAGATGTCGCGGTCACGGGAAGGGTTCCCACCTCTGAAGTGGGCGGACCACATCGCGGTGCAAAGCATTGGCCGTGGCGTAGATACGCGGGCTGATCCCATCCGTCATTCTCGCCTCCCTCAAGAAACGCCTCCAGTTGAGCCACCCCTGCCCTACACCTTTGGCATGTGAGAACAACTAGTACTGTATCATTCCCAATTAGGTGAGAGCAACTCCAACAGTTTGCCTATTTTTGTTGTGGAGGCTGTTTCAGAATTTTTATTGAAAAAGTAGGCTCCAACCGATATTCGTTTTGACTTTTTTGTAAATAGAAAGTTGGCCATAGAAAGTCAACCATGGGCGCTCACTATCTGACTTTGTAAAATAGCAAGGCTATTGTGGACATCTTCTTTTTTAAGGAGTTATTTTTTTCTATTTTACAACATAGCTAAACAATAAAATTTAGCTACTAATATTAGCCAAGCTGTTGGAGTTGATGTTCACCAAGAGGACAGGACAGATGCCCGGATAGCAGACTACATTGGTGTCATTGCGGGGACTAGCACAGGCGGGCTGATCGCGGCCATGCTGACAACGCCATACAAGACGGGGACGAGACGCCCAAAATTGGCAGCCGAGATCGAGGCGTACTACCGCACAAACGGTCCTAGAATTAATCCTCTCCCAGGTTGTAGTTTGTCCTATATACTAGTACTAGCACTATAGTACTATCTCTACAGCTAAAAAGACCCGGAGGTCATCGTCTGATATCGCTTCGCTCCGCTCCGGTCCTAATCACCCCGTGCTAATCCACGCCCGTGCTTTCTTTGACTCTACCGCGGAACTGCCCACGCGCCCACGACGCCTACCTCTGCAGCAACCAAAAGAGCCTCGAACGAGACCTAGGCCCGACGGCTTCCAACCACCTCCGCCGGAACCTAGAGCAAGCAGGAAAAGACAGCACCGTCATCGCGCCGCCCCCACCCTGCGACCCTGTCCCGGCCATCGCGCAGAGTTGCGGCTCCGGCGCTCAGTGCCTCTGCAGGACTGCGGCCGAGGGCGCCGCCACCGCCGGTTCCTCCATGACGTTCGTCTACTCATCTTTGCCCCATCACGCCTCGCGTCAACTCCCTGCATGGACGCTCCGCCCGGCCAAAAAGGAAACTCCCCCGAGTGAACGCTCCGTCCGGCAAGCCGCGCTCCGGATCTCCGCTCCCCAGGCGATCTCTTCCCCAGTCCCACACGCTTTGGATCTCCGCTCCCCATCCTGTGCGGTATCAGCCTTCACCCCCGATCTTCACCAGCACCTGGCCACCGCCGCCGGCTCAACGTGACCCACGCTTCGAGCCGGGATTCTGCCACGGCCGCTGCCGGTGCCCCACGTCCCACGCTCTGGGCCTTTGCCATGGCGTCCTGCAGCCCATGTGTAGGGATTCCTCCGTAGCCCGTCGTTCCACAGCCTGCCCTACGGAGTCCGGACCTCCATTGCCACTACCTCCACCATATCTTGGCCACAGAAGAGGCTGAGGCTGAGGGACGGCGGCGTTCGTGGCGGACTCCATCTCCCTCCGCGCGGATTTGAGACTCTGAGTCGGTGATGTTTGTCTCTCTGTGCAGAGGCCTTCGGCGGAGGCGAAGGGGGCGGATGTCCTAGAGTCTGTGCTGCGCAAGCGCAAGTGGGAGGAGCAGTGGCAAGTGGACAGGAAGGAGAAGGCCCTCGCAGACAGGAAGAACTAGAAGGCGCTTGTTATGACGGTGTTGCCCAGGTAAGCACGATTTGCAACCCATTTCCAGGACGATGTAGCATCTGCGTCTGAACCGGCGAATTAATTTTGTTTCATATATGATCGCGTACGTTTAAAACTGGTGTGGGCAATGGGCATAGCAGTGTTGGTTTAGAATGGGATTGCTGCACTGTTATTGACAGTTATATCTATTGCCATGTCGATCTTGTCTGTTGATTTTGTGGAAGAAAAAAAATTACTTTGTCAGTGACTCGAGGAGGCCACTGCCCATGTGTGCAGAATAGTTTTTCCCCCTGATCATTGAATGTTGCAATACTGGTACAGTTGGAAAATAGGACAACATTGCCAATTAGTATTTTAGTTGCAATTCAGTCCTCTGTATTAAGGTAGGACCTAAGAGTATCTGTTGTGATATATTTTCTGCAGCCTAGATAGTGTGTTCTAACTATAGCTTTATGAGAAATTCTACTTACCATTTCTTTTGGCACAAAACAAAAATGTCAAAATAGGATAAAACTAGAGTAACTAAATACTCTGTTACTGTGATATGACATTATAAGCAAAGCATTTCAGCTCTAACCAATACTCTGTGTTTGTTCTTTGAATAATATTTGGAGTGTAGGTGGTGCCATTGGCAGCATATTCACTAAATGATGATCTAAAGAATTACTGTTTATCTATGGACACATGTCAATATTTCTATGTGCTCCAGTCATCCAATTCTAGATGTCCTCTCTTATGCAGAAATACCAACAATGTTGTGGGTCTTAGAATGATAAACATTTAGAGGTAATCGACTGATTTTCAGCGAGTTTGGTGTTGGTTTTAGTTTTAGTTTTATTTAAATATGTAAGTTTGATTGTTGGTGACAAGTTCACTTGAGCTTGCCTGTAAGCTGTTACCACTTACCACCCAAGTCATTTTCCTACTTAATCTATAACTATCTAAATAGCTTTATATGCTCAATGCTATCCTGTGAATGCCGGACTTTATCTGAAAATTAGAGGCTGTGCATGGCACCAATCAAGGACCAGTTATCTGAACCTTTGGTCGATCAACTAGAGTAAACATTTCTGATTCACACTTTTTTCAGGAGGCGTGTGTGAGTTTGAGAATAAGAGGCAGTGCTATGCACTGCAGCAATTGAGACTGGTTATATGAATCTTTGGTTGATCACCTAGAGTAAACATTTCTAATTCACACTTTTCAGGAGACATTTTCAGAGAGAAGCTAGACATATTTGGATGTCTTCCTGTGAGCTGCCATGATGGTGTTGCAACTTCAGTAGCAAAGTTACAAGAATGTGCTGGTAACATTGAATCTCTAAGTTTGTTGGACCCAAATGTTTGGGTGGTGCACAATATTAGTTGGTGTTTAAGAATATCTGGAGAAAGTTTTGATTTGCTCCAGATTTGGGGATGGAAGGAGATTTTAATTAGTAATTGTCCAAGCTAATTGGTCATTAGTGTAGCAGACAAGCCAATTTGACTACAGTGATGTACTGATAATTTTTTTAGTTATGGACTCCTCGAGCCGGCCTCCACGGCCATGACCACAGGAACATTTTATTCCAATAAGCTCAGCACCTGTTCAGGAAGGTTTGCCCTGAACTACAATGTCTTCCAAGAAGTACTACTATGAACTATAGTTAAATATATAGTTTGCAGAGTTTTAGTTATCTGTTTTGCTATTGGATTGAACTCTACTTACCCAAAGTTGTTTCAGATTACATATTGGAATCGACTATAGTGCTAGATAGAGGTCTGAAAGTTGCACTAAAAAAAGAACCACAAAAAGAATATATTGATTTTTCTAAGAGTAATTCTCAGAGTGGAGCCATCTCTCTCAACCATCCAGATGAGCACGTATTAGGGTTTTATCTTATCCAATTTGCAGAGGTACTTTCCTCACTATAGTGAAATTGTTTATAATTTTGTGTAAGTTTCTGGAAGTCAAGATACCAGTGCCAGTTTTTGGATAGAAGGCAATAAGCTAAATGCATGGCTGGGGATTGTTTCTACCACTGAATCTATATTTGTGTCATGGATTACCTGTGTGAAACAAACTTGGATCAGTTATTTTGCTGGAATTGTTTCTACCAGACTTGTTTACTGAAACAATCCAAGGGCTGGATTGTATTTTTGCATTGAATAGTTTGCTTCATAGCAGTCATATGCTGCTCTTCTGCTTCTTCATGTGTTAACAGAAAGTTTTTGTTTTGCTGTGCTCCGTTAAGTAAACAAGCATGCTAATTGAGCCCTTATATTGTCCATCAGCGGGGAGGTGACATGTTGCTCCATATTTTGTCTTTGTACTAAAATATCCTTGCAGTTCCTTGAAGATCTTATACATTTCCATTAAGGATGGCTAATTGAGCCCTTATATTGTCCATCAGAAAGTCAGTTAACGTTGCTGAATATAAGTTTCTGTTGATCTATGACAAAGTTGTACCAGTGTTGTTTTTCACCTCAAAGTACCGTCCAATTCCTACCATCAACTTAATATCCATTATTGAGTTTCAGGATCACCTGAATTGCAAAATGGCAGTTCTTCTTTTAGTGCATGGCAATGTTTTACCCTGCTTTTGTTCATTCTGTAACAGTTTCTGAAGAGGTACTTTCAGGATGCTAACCTAAATCTACAACATGTAGAACTGTTGTCGGAAAGTGAATAGGACTGAATAGAAGACTGGTTCACCAAATTTTTGGGTAGGTAACACTGATTATTACTTAAAGGGATTTATTGTTAGTAGGTGGTAATATTTTCCGTGCAATTTGATTCATGGTACAGTCTCTGAATTCAGGTATAGTCTATGAATTTAGTTGCAATGAGCTTTTGGAGCTTAGTTAAATTTAGTTGCATTGAGCTTATGTGCAGACTTGTGCTTAGATGCAATACTTTCGTTCATTTACTAAGAATATGTGCAGTCCTGGCAATATACTATTAATCCTCTATAAATCACCAGGCAATACTATTAACTTTTTTTTGTGATCTTCAACTTGTGACCATCCAGCCCTGTCTAGGCTACTTAGTGTTTGTTAACACACGCAGTGAACTTCCTGGACAGAGCCATTGCTAGAGCACCTGTTCCAGCTGTCATTCCCTCTTCCCTGCAGCCAGACATGCACACGGCGCATCCCGTTGGTCGCTCAACGGCGGCGCTCTCCAATCCAAGGTGAAGGCGCCGCACGGTGGACAACGACATGGTGCGGCAAAAACCTCGGGTCATCGGTCTGCCGAATCCTGTGATCCCGCCCTAGCACTTCCCCATCCTTTCCCTCGAAATGCCACTCCCCCTATGGACCCACCCGAACGCTTATTGATAAAATGCCACCTGACAAACATTGGAAATTTCTTTCTGCAGATATAAAATATTATCTTAGCCGCATTACGGAAAGATCTATATATTAGAGTTTGTGAGCCTACGACGCCGCGCTCTCTGTAACTGTGTTAATTTCACAAACTTTGTTTTTGTATATCTTATCGTGCGATCCATATGTTTTAAGGACAAAAGTTTAGCTATCCCGTAGCAACGCACGGACATGAACCTAGTATATATACTATATACAGTCGTCCGACAAATTAGTCATCGTCTACTTAATTCGGTCTCCTGCCTGCTTTGCTTGACATACATACACTGACACACAGGGGCCCAGTATATGGGGCCGGTTCCACTCCATGTGAAGCTTCTTCTATGGGCATATTTTTTACGTGGGAAACTTAGAAAACGCAACTTGAAGATGTTTTTTTACTGGGATAAGATCACCCCCTCTATATATACAAGAGGATCATGGCCGATTGAGTTCCCATCTAACCAATCGACAAAAACAACAAAATCATCTACTCTTTTGCCTTAATTTCTTGTCCTCAACCTTTTCTGCTGTCCAGCAAGTTTCTCCATGAGATTTGTTGGCATCCTAGGTAGTTATGCTAGTCCTAGCAGATCCTCCACGTGCTCCTCCCTGACGGATCCTTCCACGGACTCTTTCGGTCTCTAGATCGATGTGTCCAATTATGCTGCGTTCTTGCTGCATTGTAGGTTGTGTGCAACCTCTTTGGGCATCCAAGGCCCTTGCTAGTGTGTTGGCTTGGAGCGATCTTTAGCATCAACATACTTTTTGGCGACTCCGCTGGAGAAAGCTAGGCGTCAGATCATGTTTTCTTCCGGCAACATGGGAAGCAATGGTGAAGATGCTGGTGACAAGACTAAGGTCCCTCATGAGGGCAACATCAACCATCCCATGAACATCGATGAGCTCCCTGAAGAGTTGAAGCAACAAGTGGAGGCCAAGTTCAACGCCGTTCTGAAGGCTTTTCTTTATAGTTGCACTAAAGATCGACGGGACAAGGTCACGCAATACAAGGAGCCGGATTTTAGCAAGCTCATCGCATCTTCATCAACCGCGCCTACTGCACATGAGGTAAGTGAACCTAGGTTTGATGAAGATCCTTATCCTACGCATCCTGATTACTTTAAAATGATGCAAGATCATAAGAAAGTTGTGGATAATAATCTTTTAGCTGCAATGGGTATCATCATGGCTCGTTTTGATAAGATGGAAGGAAAAGCAACCGATGAAAATCCATTGGGTGTTAGTTCTTCTTCTAAACAACCTGAATTTGGCATGTGTAACACCCAAAAATTTGCATCAATTCAAATAGGTGAATATGATTTTTCTATGAATTTTTGTGAGCATACAAATTTAGAAAAAATAATTTTTATTAATTTAAAATCAAATATAAGGGTAGAAACATGATTGAGCATTCATGCTGCTGCATTTGAATTTTTGTATTGAGTGGTTGGTTTCAAATCCAAAAGAGGATTCAAAATCTTTTGGAAAATGCCTTTGGAAAATTTGAAAACGAAAAAGAGAAGGAAATCCTATCCTATTCGGTTTTTGGCCCAGCTCAGCCCGAGCGCTCCATCTTGGGCCGTCCAGGTCGCAGCCCAGCAGCTTGCGTGCGCGCCCGCATCCGCCTTCCACCGCGCTGCCGGCCCAGGCGGTTGCCCCTTCTCCCTGTCCTCGCTCTCTTGGGCCGAGCCCAGCCGCTGGCCCAGCTCGCGTGAGCACGCGCCGCCTTCCTTTCCCTGCCTGACACTGACGCCGTGGGCCCGCGTGTCAGACGCCTTCTTCCTCCCCACGCCGGCGTCGGATATCCTTTCTTGTTCACCACCGATCGAATCCGCCTCCCATATCCCTTCCTTCCTTGTTTAGAGCATCACCGGGCTATATAAACCGGGTGTCACATCCCTCCGCTCCATCTTGCCCTGAAGCAGAGGTCCATCGTCGTCCCGAGGAGGCCACGCTCGAGACGCAGCCCTAGCCGCCCGCCTCCTCGAGCCGCGCAACTTCCTTGTCTCGTCCTCGGCTTCGATTTGATCCTTGGTAAGTTCGCATCGGTATGCTCTACCCGTTGGTGTACTTCTTTCGCGAGGTAATGCTCTGTAGCGCGAGATAGCCATCTCCGGCCATGGAGCCGCCGCGGAATTCATCATCGGGCCACTGTTCCGGCCGGAGTGCTGCCAGTTATTTCCCCGATCCAATCTGAGCCGTCCATTTTAAATCTAACGGCCGAGACTCATTGATACCGGTTCGGCTGATGATTTTGTTAAAGAGTCCCTGTACTTTCTATATATTGAACCTGCAATCCATAACGTAAAACCCAAATTCATTTTCTTCTTTTGAAGGCGTATTTGATCGCGGTAATTCAAAAATACATTTTCACTTATTTACAGTTTTGCCATTATGTTATTTCATGCGTAGAATCTCCGTTTTAACTCCGATTTGACCCATTTAAATTGCATTAGGTTCTATTTGCGAGCTCTACATGTTAGTAGTACTGTACAGTAGGTTTGTGACATTTTATTTTCGAGTTTGAATTAAAGTAATTATTTTTCTATAGGAAATCTTCGTAAATTCATAACTTCATCGTTTTAGCTCCATTTTTCATGATTTTCGAGTCTGTGTGATCCTAGCGAGTTGTAGATTCGTTTTAAAGACTTTTTATCTTATTTTATTACTGTTGGTGTACTATTCTAATTATAGTCTTGTTTGTTTATGCATGATTATTTCTAGATGAATGTTGTTGTTGTTGATCGAGTATAGACGGTGAGCAATTCGTTGGGGATCAAGAGTTTTTCTACGAGCAAGATCATCAGGATTAGTTGGAGAAAGACAAGTATAGAATGGGATTATCCTTGTTGTCCTATTCATAATAAGCAAATAATATCATTATGCATATATTCTCTTGTTAAGGATGACTTAGTGTTGATCTTATATCTTGATACCTATTATATTGCATTGAGTATCATTGCTAGTGCTTAACATGGACTATGATCATGTAATTTGACTAATGGAATATGCAATAAACATTAAAAGATGACTTTTGATTACTATTTAAAGGGGACTAGAGCATGGGGTTATTTTTTGTGCTCCAGTTACTCTCCTTAAGGACTTATCTGTAAGCGAACATCCAGGATTTATAATACAACTGTGAGGGCTATATGGCTCTGGCTTTAGTCATATAGAAAGACCTTTTCTAGCTTGTTAGTGGTAACCTTTTTGGTGTAAGAATGGCTTGATGAATCGGGTTTGGTGCGGCCTCTGTCCTTATGTGTATAGGCTGTGTGTCATTGTGCCATTTGGAAGGGGGGCTCTACATCTGTTTGCCGAGTGAATCTAATGGCCCTAACTTGTTAGACGAACCTTCGAAAGACTTCATAGTGTTTCCCTGCCTGCTCACCTTAGAAGTGTTTTAGGAGTAACTAACCCGGGCTTATGGGCAACACGACTCACAGTGAAAGTGTACAACCTCTGGAGAGTGTAAAATTGTTATAACAGCCGTGCTTACGGTCACGAGTGACCGTGGACCCTTATGGAATAGTTGATCATTAATAATGAATATGTTTTTGCTATTCGTTAATCATTTCACATGGATCATATGTTTATTGTTTACATGAAGACGTTTTGATGCTAATGATATGCTAAAATTATGCTAAATAAAAGCTACATGCTGATAAACCAATGTCATGCCTTTGAGCCTCATGAACCCCATGTTACACTTGTTGAGTACGAGATGTACTTACGCTTGTTTATTTTTCTTACTTGGATAAAAATCCCGGATGGGTAACAGATGGTGCAAATAGTGACTACTACTCCTACTTCCCTAAAAATTACTAGACTTGCAGTCAACCAGTCAATG
Organism: Saccharum hybrid cultivar R570; assembly: GCA_038087645.1. Taxonomy (NCBI): domain Eukaryota; kingdom Viridiplantae; phylum Streptophyta; class Magnoliopsida; order Poales; family Poaceae; genus Saccharum; species Saccharum hybrid cultivar. The sequence goes on from JAQSUU010000760.1 coordinate 15,410,581, forward strand.
TGCTTGTGATTGGAGCTACTACGAGAGATTTATATTTTTACTTCCGCTATATTTGTGTAAAGACTATGTGTTAATAATCGTGATGTAATAACATTTGCGATGATACTTACTTTATAATTTGTTAACTTATGTGTGATTGATCTTTGGGCACACATAAGAGTATGCATTCCATTTGGTCTTTAAATGGGTGTGATAAATTGGTATCAGAGCTTTTGTTAACTGTAGGACACAAGCCTAGCTAGAAATGATTGATTTAGTATCTTCTTTTCACCATTTTTATTCTTATTATCTTGCTCTTATTATTTGATAAATTTTTATGCTTCTTATGTCTCATTCTATTACGAAATTTTGCCTCTATTCTAACTACATCTAAAACTCTGTAGATGGTTCATGGTCGCAAGACTGCCCGCATCACCACTGGAGGACACTACCCACCTCGTGCCTTGCTTGCACTGGAAGAGCCACAAGAGGAAGCACCCCAGGAGCAGGAGCAGGCCCCTGAAGCACAAATCCAAGCACCAGCACCTCCCTAAGAAGAACCCGAGCCTGAAGAAGATCCTGATATCATTGGGATTGAAGATGATGAAGTGGAGGAAGCTAATGGAGGGGAGCAACCCCCGTCTCCATCACATGAAGAAGCTGCTGAGGATGTGCCACCTCCTCCAATGGGGTGGACTGTGAAGATCTACCACAAGGCTGGAGGAGACGCTGTCTCTCATCATCGACTTGTGGGAATGCTCTCTGCCTACTTCGTTGATTGGCACCCAGCTGTGGAGTATGTCTGCTAGGAGTATATCCATCCACTGGAGGACACTTACTGGAAGGAAAGAGCGAGTATTTTTCCTAAGGATGAGGAAAAAGGGGCATACCAGCTGGACAAGATGTATTCTCATGTGGGTCGTCGAGCTACCATGGAGGCTAGCATTAAAGACGCCGCTTTTGAAGCATGTATGGGCCTCCGCTACCTTCGCTTTGACAGCATGAAGCATGATGTTCACCGTTACTTTCCTCGTGCACACCCTGACCTTGGATGGGTCATGATGGATCCAGTGCAGTTGGAACCACTTCCTCGGGTGATGGTGAACCTTGTCTATGAAATGATGGAGAGGAAGCTATAGTTAGAGGAGATGGTGAAGGCACAGGGGAAGACCATCAAGAGGTGCCAGGCAACAATTGATGAACTCCGAGCAAACCAAGGCATGACCAAGATTTATGAGACATTAGAGCATGAGCCACGTCCTTAGAAAATAGGAGTCCTTTATGTAATAAGAACGTTCTTAGTAACGTCAGTTGAGTCTTCGAGTCTGTCGTGTGGTTTGAACTTTGGTGTGATAGTTGCTTTATTATTATGCTTATGTGTGAGTTGGATTTTTTGTTATGAGTGTTGGGGTTTGTAGGCATGTCTACAAGTTCCATTTTTAAGAACAATAAGTTTAATAGTCAAGGGAATAATAGTTAGGTTTGGTATTGTCACGTTTCTGTCCTTGCTGTTTTCTGGAGCAGTCTGCAATGTTTCTGCTATGGTTCAAAAACGGTTCATGCAACATTTATGAAATTTTTATGAGAGAAACGAGGCTTAAGCACCTTTCCAATGCCACTGGAATCACCTTTTTATCTGATCTGGTTCGAGATATATAACTGTCACAAGTTAAAGTTTCTGCACAGTTTAGAATCTGGAACAGTTTCTGTTGCGCCTTATTTTTCATTAACGTAACGACAGAATCTGATCTTATGGTCCAAATAAAAGTTGTGGATAACTTCATAAGCTTTCCAACCATATAAAGCACGCCTCTATTGGACTTCTGTAGCTCGAGATATGATTGATTTATCAAACTATTAATATTGATATTCGCCCAGAAAACTTTCAGATCTCATTCTTTATCTTATAAGTGGTTGATAACATGGAAATCTCAAAGTTTGCATTTTTATGGATGGAAGATGGCCGGAAGAAGAAGAGGCAGGGGTCATGGAGGTGTTCCCCCAAATCCACCACCACCACCACCACCAACTATTGGCAATGCAGACACAACTTATGCAACAACTGGTGCAGAACCAACAAAATCAGCCAGTTGCTGGGGCACAACCACATGATAAGCGTGGTGAGTTTTTGAAGGGTCGTCCCCCAGTGTTCACGCATGCCGCTGATCCATTGAAAGCGGACAAATTGGCTTCATGCCATGGAAAAGCAGCTCAACATTGCACAATGTGATGACCGGCAGAAGGTGTTGTTTGCTTCGAGACAACTCCAGGGAGAAGCTCAGGATTGGTGGGAATCATATGAGTATGGTTGCCCCGCCAATGCTCCCGCGGTCACTTGGTAGGAGTTAAGAGAGAACTTCAGAGCTTACCATATACCAGAAGGGATGATAGAACTGAAGGCAGAGGAATTCAGGAACTTGACCCAAGGGTCATTATCTGTAGCTGAGTATCGTGACAAGTTTGCCTAGTTGTCACGATATGCACCACATGAGGTGGCTAATGACAGTGATAAGCATCGCCGCTTCCTGAAGGGATTGTATGATGGACTACAATTGCAGCTGATGTCCAATACTTATCCCAATTTTCAGACGATTGTAAACCACGCTATCATGGTGGATAACAAGCGCAAGGAGATGGATGCTAAGAGGAAAAGGCTTCAGGGATAGGGCTCCGGTAGTAACACTCGTCCGCGTACTGGTTTCTAGCAAGGTAATCAATAGAGGCCTCCTTCTGGTCAGTGGAATCGTGGTTAGGTCCCTTTCCGTAATCAGTTTCCGCAACATCCCCCATTCCAGCCGCAGAATGGCAACCAACGCCCTCCGCAGCAGAGTGGGCATCAGACTCAGCGTTAGGGCCCTTCCAATAATACTCCCATGAAGACTAGTGTTCCCAATACCCCCAACAGGTGTTTTTGATATGGGAAATAAGGTCACTTGTCTTACAATTGCCCTGAGAAGCCCAACCAGCAGACTCCCCAGAGGCAGGGTAGTCACTAGAAGCCTGCACTTAACACTAGAAGGGTGAACCACTTGTCTCAAGAACACAGCAGTGGAGGAACCGGAAGTTATGCTTGGTACGTTCGATGTTCATTCCACTCCTGCCACTGTTCTTTTGATTTTGGAGCATCACATTCTTTCATATCACAAGCATTTGTTAGAATACATAGAATTAATTTGTGTGCCATGAAGAACCCTATATTAGTAAACTCACCTGGTGGAAGCATGCTAGCATCTTATCGTTGTCTTCCGATTAGTCTCATTTTAAGGGGGTAGAGTTTAAGGTGAGTCCTATAGTATTGAGAATAGCTGGGATCGATCTCATATTGGGAATGGATTGGATGATGCAACAATAAGCAGAGATTCAGTGCAAGGAGAAATCAGTAGTGCTGACAACACCGAAGGGGGATAGAATCAGGGTTGAGGTGAAAGTGCAAAAACAGGAGACCGCCATAGTGAACCAGCTTAATGATGGTGCCAACAAGGAGGACCCAGTTGTGGAGGAGTTCCCCGATGTGTTTCCTGAGGAATTGCCAGGTATGCCACCAGACCGTGACGTTGAATTTATTATTGAATTATTATCTGGAACTACACCCATAGCTAAGCGTCCATATAGAATAGGAGTAGATGAATTAGAAAAAATTAAGAAACAAATTAAGGAGTTGCAGGATAAGGGTTTCATTCGTCCTAGTTCTTCACCTTAGGGAGCGCCAGTGATTTTTGTGGACAAGAAAGATGGCACTCAGAGGATGTGTGTAGATTATTGGTCTCTCAATGAGGTTACTATCAAGAATAAGTACCCGTTGCCTAGAATCGATGACTTGTTTGATCAGTTGGGGGGTGCTTGTGTATTCACCAAGATTGATCTTCGTTCTAGATATCACCAGTTGAAGATCCGTGCTAGTGATATACCAAAGACAACTTTTACCACACGGTATGGTTTATATGAGTATACAGTGATGTCTTTTGGTCTGACTAATGCCCCTGCATACTTCATCTACTTGATGAATAAGGTATTCATGGAATATCTAGACAAGTTTGTAGTGGTATTCATTGATGATATCTTAGTATTCTCCAAGACTGAGGAGGAACATGCTGAACATTTGAGGATGGTCTTGCAAAAGCTCAGAGAACACCGGCTATATGCCAAGTGGAGTAAATGTGAGTTTTGGTTGAAGGAAGTTTCCTTTCTTGGTCATGTTGTCTCAAATGGAGGAATATCAGTAGATCCTAGCAAAGTGAAAGATGTATTGAACTGGAAGCCACCAACCAATGTAAGTGAGATCCGTAGTTTCTTGGGATTAGCAGGCTATTACAGGAGATTTATAGAGGGATTTTCTAAGCTTGCGAAGCCAATGACTGCACTATTGGAGAAGAATGCCAAGTTTGTGTGGTCTAAGAAGTGTCAGGCTAATTTTGAGGAATTGAAGAAAAGATTGACCACTGCACCAGTATTAGTCTTGCCAGATCTGAGTAAACACTTCTCTATCTACTGTGATGCATCTCGTTTGGGTTTGGGATATGTTCTTATGCAAGAAGGTAGAGTTGTGTCATATGCATCGAGACAGTTGAGAAAGCATGAATTAAATTATCCTACTCATGACATGGAATTAGCTGCAGTGGTTCATGCACTAAAGATATGGAGACATTATTTGATTGGACATAAGAGTGATATATACACTGATCACAAGAGTCTGAAGTATATCTTCACTCAATCAGATCTAAACTTGAGGTAGCGTTGATGGTTGGAGTTGATAAAGGACTATGATCTAGAGGTGCATTATCACCCAGGAAAGGCCGACGTCATTGCTGATGCTCTTAGTAGGAAAAGCTACGCTAATGAAGTGCAAGTAATGCCTATGCCAAGAGAGTTGTGTGCTGAATGTGAGCATCTGAACTTAGGGTTTACCACCAATGCAGTAGAATTAGTACTAGAACCTACTCTGGAGCAAGAAATACGCAAGAGTCAGTTGAACGATGCAAAGTTGAGAGAGATAGCGGAGAATATAGCGAAGGGCAAATCACCAGGATTCCATAAGGATGATAATGGTACACTATGGTTTGGAAAAAGGCTGTGTGTGCCTGAGGATAAGACTATTAGAGAGGCAATTCTACGTGAAGCTCACGAGTCAGCTTATTCCATACATCCTAGGAGTACTAAGATGTACCTGGATCTGAGAGAGAAATATTGGTGGTATGGTTTAAAAAGAGATGTTGCTGAATATGTCGCTTTGTGTGACACTTGTCAAAGGGTGAAAGTTGAACATCAGAGACCGGCAGGATTGTTACAGCCTATGCAGATACCCGAATGGAAATGGGAAGAAGTTGGTATGGATTTCATAGTTGGGTTGCCACATACTCAGAGAGGGTATGATTCAATTTGGATAATAGTATATCGTCTAACAAAGGTGCTCATTTTCTGCCAGTTAAGACTATATATAGCAGTGCAAAGTTGGTTGAATTGTATATGGAAAGAATAGTGAGTCTACATGGAGTTCCTAAGAAAATTGTGTCTGATCGGGGTACCCAATTTACATCTCATTATTGGCAAAAGATACATGAATCACTAGGAACCAAGCTAAACTTTAGTACAGCCTACCATCCACAGATAGATGGACAGACGGAGAGAATTAATCATATACTAGAATATATGTTGAGAGCTTGTGCTTTACAATATGGTACTAGTTGGGATAAGAGTTTGCCTTACGCAGAGTTCTCTTATAACAATAGTTATCAGAAGAGTCTTCAGATGGCACCGTTTGAGGCTCTGTATAGATGAAAGTGTAGAACCTCGTTGTTCTAGAATCAGACAGGGGAAAGTCAAGTGTTTGGGCATGATGTACTCAAGGATGCTGAAAAGAAAGTAAGAATGATTAGAGATAATCTAAAAATAGCTCAGTCCCGACAGAAAAGTTATGCTGATACTCGGAGGAGAGAGTTGACTTTTGAAGTAGGGGATTATGTCTACTTGAAAGTATCACCAATAAGGAGTGTGAAAAGGTTCAACATGAAAGGAAAATTGGCACCAAGGTATATTGGACCTTTCAAGATCATAGAGAGACGTGGTGAGGTGGCGTATCAGTTGGAATTACCTGAGAGTTTGGCAGGTGTACATGATGTGTTTCACGTGTCTCAACTTAAGAAATGTTTGCAAGTACCAGAGGAGCAGATTCCATTAGAGGAGCTCACTATTAAAGAGGATCTCACATATGAAGAGTTTCCAGTTAGGATTTTAGAGACTGCTGAAAGAGTCACGAGGAGTCAAACTATCAAGATGTGTAAGGTTTAGTGGAATCGGTACACTGCAGATGAGGCCACTTGGGAAAGAGAAGAGGATTTGAGAAAAACATACCCGCAACTGTTCGAGTAAGCATCAGCCGAATCTCGGGACGAGATTCATCTTAAGGGGGGTAGAATTGTAACACCCAAAAATTTGCATCAATTCAAATAGGTGAATATGATTTTTTTATGAATTTTTGTGAGCATACAAATTTAGAAAATAATAATTTTTATTAATTTAAAATCAAATATAAGGGTAGAAACATGATTGAGCATTCATGCTGCTGCATTTGAATTTTTGTATTGAGTGGTTGGTTTCAAATTCAAAAGAGGATTCAAAATCTTTTGGAAAATGCCATTGGAAAATTTGAAAAAGAAAAAGAGAAGCAAATCCTATCCTATTCGGTTTTTGGCCCAGCTCAGCCCGAGCGCTCCGTCTTGGGCCGTCCAGGTCGCAGCCCAGCAGCTTGCGCGCGCGCCCGCGTCCGGCTCCCACCGTGCTGCCGGCCCAGGCGGTCACCCCTTCTCCCCGTCCTCGCTCTCTTGGACCGAGCCCAGCCGCTGGCCCAGCTCGCGTGAGCGCGCGCCACCTTCCTTTCCCTGCCTGATGCTGACGCCGTGGGCCCGCGTGTTGGACGCCTTCTTCCTCCCAACGCCGGCGTCGGATATCCTTCCTTGTTCACCACCGATCGAATCCGCCTCCCATATCCCTTCATTCCTTGTTTAGAGCATCACCGGGCTATATAAACCGGGTGCTGCATCCCTCCGCCCCATCTTGCCCCGAAGCAGAGGTCCATCGTCGTCCCGAGGAGGCCACGCTCGAGACGCAGCCCCAGCCGCCCGCCTCCTCGAGCCGCGCGACTTGTCTCGTCCTCGGCTTCGATTTGATCCTTTGTAAGTTTGCATCGGTATGCTCTACCCGTTGGTGTACTTGTTTCGCGAGGTAATGCTCTGTAGCGCGAGATAGCCATCTCCGGCAATGGCGCCGCCGTGGAATTCATCGTCGGGCCACTGTTCCGGCCGGAGCGCCGCCGGTTATTTCCCTGATCCAATCTGAGCCGTTCATTTTAAATCTAACGGCCGAGACTCATTGATACCTGTTCGGCCGGCGATTTTGTTAAAGAGTCCTTGTACTTTCTATATATTGAACCCGCAGTCCATAACGTAAAACCCGAATTCATTTTCTTCTTTTGAAGGCGTATTTGATTGTGGTCATTCAAAAATACGTTTTCACTTATTTATAGTTTTGCCATTATATTATTTCATGTGTAGAATCTTCTTTTTAACTCCGATTTGACCCGTTCAAATTGCGTTAGGTTCATATTTGCGAGCTCTACATGTTAGTAGTATTGTACAGTAGGTTTGTGACATTTTATTTTCGAGTTTGAATTAAAGTAATTATTTTTCTATAGAAAATTTTCGTAAATTCATAACTTCGTTGTTTTAGCTCCGTTTTTCGTGATTTTCGCGTCTGTGTGATCCTAGCGAGTTGTAGATTCGTTTTAAATAATTTTTATCTTATTTTATTACTATTGATGTACTGTTCTAATTATAGTCTTGTTTGTTTATACATGATTATTTCTAGATGAATGTTGTTGCTGTTGTTGATCGAGTATAGACGGTGAGCAATTCGTTGGGGATCAAGAGTTTTTCTACGAGCAAGATCATCAGGATCAGTTTGAGAAAGACAAGTATAGCATGGGATTATCCTTGTTTTCCTATTCATAATAAGCAAATAATATCATTATGCATATATTCCCTTGTTAAGGATGACTTAGTGTTGATCTTATACCTTGATACCTATTATATTGCATTGAGTAGCATTGCTAGTGCTTAACATGGACTACGATCATGTAATTTGACTAATGGAATATGCAATAAATATTAAAAGATGACTTTTGATTACTATTTAAAGGGGACTATAGCATGGGGTTATTTTTGGTGCTCTAGTTACTCTCCTTAAGGACTTATCTGTAAGCGAACATCCGGGATTTACAGTACAACTGTGAGGGCTATGTGGCTCTGGCTTTAGTCATATAGAAGGATCTTTTCTAGCTTGTTAGTGGTAACCTTTTTGGCGTAAGAATGGCTTGACGAATCGGGTATAGTGCGACCTCTGTCCTTATGTGTATAGGCTACGTGTCATTGTGCCATTTGGAAGGGGGGCTCTACATCTGTTTGCCGAGTGAATCTAATAGCCCTAACTTGTTAGACAAACCTTCGAAAGACTTCATAGTGTTTCCCTGCCTGCTCACCTTGGAAGTGTTTTGGGACTAATTAACCCGGGCTTATGGGCAACACGACTCACAGTGAAAGTGTACAACCTCTGCAGAGTGTAAAACTGTTATAACAGTGGTGCTCATGGTCACGAGTGACCTTGGACCCTTATGGAATAGTTGATCATTAATAATGAATATGTTTTTACTATTCGTTAATCATTTCACATGGATCATATGTTTATTGTTTACATGAAGACATTTTGATGCTAATGATATGCTAAAATTATGCTAAATAAAAGCTACATGCTGATAAACCAATGTCATGCCTTTGAGCCTTATGAACCCCATGTTACACTTGTTGAGTATGAGATGTACTTATGCTTGTTTATTTTTCTTACTTGGATAAAAATCCCGGATGGGTAACAGATGGTACAAATAGTGACCACTACTCCTACTTCCCTGAAGATTACTAGACTTGCAGTCAACCAGTCAATGTGCCTGTGATTGGAGCTACCACGAGAGATTTATATTTTTACTTCTGCTACATTTGTGTAAAGACTATGTGTTAATAATCGTGATGTAATAACATTTGCGATGATACTTCCTTTATAATTTGTTAACTTATGTGTGATTGATCTCTGGGCACACATAAGAGTATGCATTCCATTTGGTCTTTAAATGGGTGTGACAGCATGCCTTTTAATTTTTATGATAACCAGAATTTATATACAGCAGCAAACAAAGGTAAATCGGCCCCTTCGGCACTTGAAACCGATAAGGTCGGTTTAGCTTGTAGTGCTCCGTCCAACCAAGTGGTTATCTATGGTCAAAATTCAGCTCAAAACGCTCAAAAGGCAAGCACAAGCCGAGTTTCGTGGGGGCAAAACATTCTTCCTAACCCACCGAAGTCTCCTAGCCAAATTCCTATACTTGATGATACACCTATTGCACCTTGTTGACGGTCGTTAACGTCAATAATTTATGGTACAATAAATGGTTCACAAACATGAAAACACATAAATATAGGGTTTAAACTAATAAAATTCTATGAGTTTTGGTGAATCTCTGTTTCTACAGGACTATTTCAGAAAACTGCCAAAAAGGACCTACACGTCACACGAATTATCAGAGTTTCACCGCGACAATTGTGTGTTCAGACTTAGGAAGGTGCTAGAAGACACCAGAACGAAGCAGAGGCCTAGTCATGGAAGTAGAGGGCCAGGCGGCCACCCCTCTCCACATCCTTTTACGATCCTCTGGTGTATTCCCACACTGACATCAAGGATTGATCTTAGCCCTACGTCAAGTCAGTTTGATCCAATGAATGACGTTTCTCCCACCGAGGTATAAATATAGGGGCAAACCCCCCCCTCCCTGAGGCATCCTAGTTCATAATTCATATCCCTAGTTAGGATTAGATGAGGGGTCCCTCGAAAGGATCTACCTCATAGAGATAGCCATCAAGAGAAGATTAGTTTTCCATAGGATCTAGTCTTATGAATAGAAATAGTGAGATGCAAAGTGAGGGAAGAATTAGGAGGAGGTGCCAGCCTGTCGGTGCTCCCTCTACGGCTTGTACTTCAGCGAATTCAAGTTCATCTTAAGCTTGTCTTCAAGATTTCTCTAGTAATATACTTTTGATCTAAGTTTACTTTGTCTGTATTGTTATATCTAGTTTACAACTCTTTTAGTGCTTTATTCCTGTTCCGGAGGGAGTAGAGTATTGATCTTAGGTGTAGGCGTGGTGCCTAGGCTTAGGTTAACCATAGACACCTCCTGATTTGCTGGATCAGTGGTAGATCATAGGTGTGACAGACCTATTGAGTCCTTTGTAGTCCACCTCCCGTTAATAGGATTAGTAGGCTTTATGGTGCTTGTAGGGAGCAAACCCTGTCTTTGTTCTTTATTGGGTTATCAGCCCGTGATTGAAAGTAGACGACATTGTTTACCTGAGCTGGAAGTAGAAACCCCTTAGTTATTCTAGTTATTCTCTCTACGCTCCTGTTTATCCTAACCTTGTTGCTACCCTTAGTTATCATAAAATTCAATCTAGTTATCCTTTACTTTAAATTCCCAATCTAGTTATCCTTTTTCGTTGAGTTAGATCGTAGTTACTTTCACATGTTTTCCTGTGGATACAATATTTAAAACCTCTGGGTGAAAGCTACAACGGTATCCGTGTGCTTGCGGATCTTTCTCTGTGATTATTTATGTGTGCGTTAAAAATACCAACAAGCTTTTCTAGCGCCGTTGCCGGGGAAACGGTTGCTGAATTAACTACGAGCCTAACTTAGCATTTTATCTTGTATTTTTTATTCTTTCTTTTTATTTTTGTGGCATGAGAGCAAACCTTGGACCACTAAAATCTATCGAGCCTATCCTAACACCTGGCTATGAGCTGCGCTCGTGCCTAATAAAAATGATTTGGAATAATTATTCCATCTTGGGAGAAATGATGAAAACCCATACTCACATCTAGAAGAATTTTTTGCAAATCTCTACATGCTTGCGTATCGCTGGCATGTAAGACAATACCTTAAGATGAAAGTTGTTTCCGTTCTCTTTGATGGGAATAGCTAAACGATGGTATGATCGAATCATAGGAAGTATGGGGGGAGATTGGGAAACTTTATGATCTGAATTTTGTCTACATTTCTTTCCCATCTCTAAATGAGCCAGCCTTCGAAGAGAGGTTCTAACTTTTAGGCAACTAGAAGATGAATCTTTTGACAAATCATGGGAGCGCTTTAATGAACTTATCCTTACTGGCCCTGACCTTGGTATTCCAGATCCAATACTTCTTCAATATTTTTACATGGGAGTTGGAAAGGAGTCTAGGGAATCCCTTAATTTATCCTCTAGAGGAACCTTCATTTGCCTACAAGTGAAGCTAGGGCTAAACTCAAAAAGTTTAGTGAAGCAACTCGTTTGAGTAATGAGCTCTCCGAGAAAGAGGAGGAATCATCTCCCGAACAAGAAGAGGAAGTTTTGATAGCTAAAACACAATCACTCCAATCCCAAAATTTAGTTGTCAACCCTAAACCATCAAAATCCCAGATTGTTGATTTAGACTCCCAAATTATCAAGATGTTTATAAATCGATGTAAATCATATCTTCTTAGTATAGCATCTTGGAAAAGGTGTTCTCAACTTCCTTTCTGCCCTATAGGTTATCGGTCAAAATGCAGGAATGGCATGCCTGGTGAAGCCATAGAAGGTGACCTAAACTATTTAAGAGAATTTTCTATCTTACCTCCTATGCCCATCGTTGAACCCATCCTTGACCCAGATGATACCCCGTATGCTCTCTTTCCTGAGCCCCATAATGACCCTAGAAATCCACAAGAAAATCATAGAAGTCATAAAGACCACATGGATAACGAAGAAGAGCTACGACAATGGCTACAATGTGTTAGAAATTGGTTAGAATCTATTAAAGATTCAGATGCCATTGCGGAAAAATATTGGAAGGACAAGGAAGGTGCCTTATGGCCCAAACTTGGAACAGACCTAAACGGTGAGCTTAATTCAAGCTCTTTAATAAACTTGACTCATCCAAGTTTGGAGGAAGACTTAGATGAGACCAACCCAAGAGACACCAATCCATGGGAATTCATTAAAATATCCAATGAATATAATGGGCATAAAATGATTCCATCTATAGACATTTATGAAGAAACACCCTTGGAGCTTGAGAAGGCAGATTATATCAGTGAGTATGGAAGTTATTTCATTAACACCTCATCATATCCACACTGATATGAGAAGTCTCCTGAGTCAATAAATGTCTCTACTATCCTGCACAAGATCTTCAACTCCCTTATTCTCCCTGTTCCTAAAAACTTTGAAAGGGTGGTTGTAGATGCATACATTTATCATAAGTATTATAGATTTCATCGTCAGAATCTTGAGATAGGTATACAAAGGATGGTGTTGACAGGGGAACCATGTCACTAACTAGAAACACAATTTAAGGTTCCCCAAGAATGAGCTAGTGTCCTAAAGCAAGCATTTTTTTATAGCATGAGCTTTGACTTTTTTGCCCCTGCTAAGTGATCATAGAAATATAGTTGCAAAAATATTTTCTTCGGGTATTTTTGTCGCTAACCATTTCAGGCTTAAGGCAACAAGGCAAAGAATGGTGACACAAGGTATGTCATCCCATCATCATGCAACATTGAATTATATCCATCCAAACTTAATTTTGCTTTGCAAAATCCAAGCTTGGGGGAAGGGTTTCACTGAAAAATCCTATGCCATGTTGCTAATTTTTGTCTGTCTCCACCTTTAAGCCATGCTCAATTTGCTAAACTGCAATCATGTTCTTTCATCTCTATTCTAAATAAATCTCTATAGTGCTTTCATGTTACCTTTGTCTCCTATAGTATGCATAGGTTCATAAGTATTTCCATACACCTTTTTAATTAGTCATGGTGCTTAGTTTAAAGTTTTCTTGAATCAAATTGTCCGAGGTGTTTAGTTTGATTTTTGAATAAAGAGGTGTGTTGATCTTACTTCTAAAGGTTTTTAAATTAAGAGTGGTGCTTAGGTTAAAATACCTTCCTAGATAAAATTAGACGTGGTGTCTAGGTTGATTTTTGAACTGAAAGTATGCTATAGTAGATATAGGATATTTTGTCAGACTAACCCCTGCAGGAAAACTCTGAAATTAATCTAGGTATGTCACGAGATAAATTCAAACTAGAGATGAAGCAAGGGACATTATAAATTCCAATCACTGTGCACAAGAAGACATAGCTCATTCATCGAAGATGTCAAAGAGCAAAATGATGGCATGATAGAAGTACAAGATGCTCATGAATAACTTAAGATACAAGGAAGGGAAGGACCTCTGAAGTCAACTATCCTTCATCACATGGTGTCATCACACTCCAATGAAGGTAACATTCTAAGTGGTCCTCAATTTCCTCTTAATCTTAGTATGCGCATAATTGAAGACACAAACATGTTAGAGTTGCAATATTGCTTGATCTAACCTAATTAACTCAACATGTTAAGAAACTTGTTCTAGCACTCTCTCATAACCTTAACCAATTAAAATTAATAAATACACAACTTATTCATAGAAGTTGATAGTTATGTAAACACATTGTGTATAAATAGACAATCCTTCCATTTGTTAAGCAATTCAACCATTTCTGCTCAATATGCCTAAATGCAACACCCATGCTCAATCTTCTAATATGACCTTTCATGTTGCAATAAAATACACATCAGTTCCATCTTGTTCTATGTGCCCAGGGTTAGAGAAGAATAGATAATTTTAGTTCTGTTGGTGTTTTTCCACCAGCAGAGCCCATGCACTTGATCTCTGCCTTGTCTTTGCAAGGACACACTTTGAGAAAAGAATGTAAGAGTTCCTGAACTCCCCAAAATTCCACAAGTGAAGATTCTGAACCCGACATGCACACTAAGCAAAATGCAGCCAGATGGACAGCTAAAATGGTGAAAAGTCTCCACCATTAGGATCAAATGCACCTAAGGCGTAAACATGGTGAAAAGTCCTATCCGGAGGACTTAAAAATCTGAACCTTCACCGAGAGGTAACATCGGTAGTTATCCATATTTACTTTTTGGCATAATATGAGTTATTTTCACTTTAGCATATTTACTTTTCTACATTAGCACTGCATTGGAAAAGAAAAAAAAAGAAGAAAAATATTTATTTACTGCATTGCATCATAAATCCTAAGCCCCATGTGAATACTTTTGTGGCATGAAATCTACACGAATATTCATTGTGGTGGCATAAAAATAAAAAAAATAAATATGCATTCATGTTGTTACTCTTCTCTTGCATCATAATTTTTTTTGAGAAAGAGATCCTTCAAAACTCTGCTTAAAAGAAAAATTAGAAACAATCTCACGAGCTCTGGACAACTGAGGCTTAAAGTGGCCAACAACTAATGCCTAATCTGTTCCACAAGTTTTGTTGTCTATTTGAGTTTCATAGGATTCGAAGGATCAAGATAAGTTGACAAGCAAGTGGATGTTCTGTCACACCCGGTTTTAAGGACAAAACCAGACATACACCATATGTGAAATAAAGAAGACAAATCTCACATATAGTCACAGATAAGTGTAATATCAAAAGACAAATGCTTAATATACATAGCACAATAGTAAAAAAATATACCTTAGAGAGCAACACAGCGGAAAGACAACTCCGAACACCGGGTGTAGACTTCACTCCAGGATCAAACTAACTGGTTGATCACAAGCCTAACAATTCCAGAATCTAACAGTCTGGCACCCTTCCTGAGATGTGGGGAAATAGCAAGAGTGAGTCCATGTCGAACTCAACAAATATAACATAGGGTTCATGAGGCTCAAAAAGTTTGACACGGGTTACTGCAATAGCTTTTAGTGAGTCATCTTTTAGCAATTGAGTAGCAACAAGTTTACCAAAATCCCAAATAACCTCATGATCATGTAAACGAGAATAATGTATAGCAAGAAACAATAATCATTATTGAGCATCAATATCATCAGTATTATCATTATCATCAGTGTTCATCATTTATTCTGTAAGGGTCCAAGGCCACTCGTGACCGTGAGCACGGCAGTTATAACAGTTTTACACTCTGCAGAGGTTGTACACTTTCACTGTGAGTCGTGATTTACCCTTTCGCCCGAGGTAGCTAATCTCTTGACCCACTTCCAAGGAAGGTCGGCAGGGTTCACTATGAAGTCTTTCAAAGGTTCGTCTAACAAGTTAGGGCCATTAGATTCACTCGGCAAACAGATGTAGAGCCCCCCTTCCAAATGGCACAATAACGCGCAGCCTATACACATAAGGATAGAGGCCGCACTATACCCGATTCGTCAAGCCGTTCTTACGCCATGAAGGTTACCACTAACAAGCTAGAAAAGGTCCTCATACTTGACTAAAGCCAGAGCCATATAGCCCTCACAGTTGTACTGTAAGTCCCGGATTTTCGCTTACAGATAAGTCCTTATGGAGAGAAACTAGAGCACCATAGAAACAACCAAATATGCTCTAGCCCTCTTGAGCCATGTTTCTATAAATCATCTTTTAAACGTTTATTGCATATACCATTAGTCAAGTTACAGATCATAGTTATTTATCTTGAGCACTAGCATAAATACTACCCAATGCAATGTCCCATGGGTGTCAAGGTACAAGATACAAAAACTAGGATATCCTTAGTGGTAACAAGGTAGACACATGCACATGAATTAAGTATATTAAAGATGAATAGGAAACAAGGATAATCCCATGATATACTTGCCTTAAATACCGATCCTTCGGTAAGCTTTAATCTTCAACGTTCTTCTTCTTCTTCTTGATAACCTCGTATATCTCACCGACTGGACGAAATCATAAATCACCACACAAGCATCCATATAATCATACACGAAGCAAACAATAGATCTAAATTAGAATAGTACACCATACATAAAATTAAGATGAAAAGTTTGTAGAACGAATCTACGTCTCGCTACGAATACACAGACGCGAAAAACATACTAATCAGAGCTACGGTTGAAAAGATACATCTATCGAAAAATTTGCTCTTAGAAGAAAATATAAAACTATTAACTTCATGAGTTTTAATTATATAATAACATATATAAAATATTTTATAAATACTATATACGGAATTAAGTCAAATTTAGATTCAAATTATGAAACTAAAGTAAAACAAATCATATTTTATTTACAAAACCCAGTTGCATAATTATTGATCAAGATATGATTTAAACAATAAAATTTCATAATTAGTAATATGGTAAACACTGTCACTAACGCGTAGATCTCGTTGCTATGAATCTAACGCAACTCGAATGAGCTAAAACGGATCTAAAACGTAGAAGATATGATTTAAACAAGATTTACTTTATTAAAGTAATAGATTAAATCTCACATCGGAACTTAAAAATAGAAAACCTAACCAACAGTAACACTAATAGTATAACAAGTTTGTAAAACTCTTCTACACGTTACTACGATCACATAGACATAAAGATCACGAAATTTGGATTTAAAACGTAAAAATTATGAATTTTCTAAGATTTTCTATAGATAAATAATTACTTTAATATAAACTCGAAAATAAATTATCTCAAACCTACTGTACAGTTCTATAGTTACATAGAGCTCGCAAATATGAATCTAACGCAATTTGAATGGATCAAATCGGAGTTAAAACGGATAATTTATGACTAAAACAAACTCAGTGGCAAAACTGTAAATATCAGAAAACGTATTTTTCAATTACTGAGACGAAATACGCTTTCAACAGATCAAAACGTATTTTCGGAAGTTACGCGATCAAAATACGCTTTACAGAAAAGAAAACGTAAACCGGGAATACGCTTTGGACTGCGGGTTAAGAACTTAAAAACTTCAGGGGCTCTTTAGCAAGTTTCACAGGCGAACCGGTATCGCGTAATATCAACCGTTAGATTTAAAACGGATGGTTCCGATCGGATCGGGGAGGAAGCCGGCGGCGCTCCGGCCAGAATCGGGCCCGACGGCGACTCTCCGCGGCGGCGCCATGGCCGGAATAGCCTATCTCGCGCTACGGAGCACGAGCTTACAAACGGAAAACACAGGGAGAAAGAGAATGACATAGCGAGCTCACCTAGGGCAGAATCGTGGCCGGGGATGAAGCAAGGAGAGCATGCGGCTTGGAGAGGCGGACGGTAGAGGCGGAGCTTCGGGCGTAGCCACCACGGGGTATTGGGGCTGCGATTTGTGGGCAAATGTGGAGCGGGGAGACGCGGAGGTTCCGTTTTTATAGCCCGGAGGCATCGGTATACATGGAAAGGGCGAAGATTTGCGGCGGATTCGATTCACGAATCGGAGAGAGAGAGAGGAAGGCGGTGCGAAGCCGGAGGAAGAAGAAAGGAAAGGAAGATGTGTCGCTGACCAGTGGGACCGACTTGTCAGCGGCACGGTTAGCGGCTCGGTGCGGAACGCAGGCGCGCGCGCGATGCTGGGCCAACAGGGCGTGCCTGGGCTCGGCCCATGCGGAAGCGGATGCGGGCACGGGGGAAGAAAGAGTGGGCCACCGCTGCAGGCCGAGCATTGGGCTGCGGGAAGGTTTCGGCCCGAAGAGGAAAATTCCCTTTCTCTTTTTCTTTTTCAAACTTTTCAAAGCCAAATTTCAAAGAATTTTCAAATCCAAATTTGAATTTGATCAAACCACTCATCTCAAAAATTTAAATGCAACAGCATGAGTGCACAAACATGTTTCTACTCTTATATTTGATTTTAAATTTATAAAAATTATTCTTATTCTACATTTGCATGCTCACAAAAATATATAAAAATCATATTTTTCCTATTTTTCATTTCTTCAAAATTTCAGGGTGTTACAATTCTACCCCCCTTAAGATGAATCTCGTCCCGAGATTTGGAAGATGATGACAAAAGAGATAGGGATAGTTCGTCTCTAGATTGTTCTTTACTTCATCGTATAGTTCCATCGTCTTGATAAGAATTCCGTCTTACTTTGCATACATGTAACTAATTCCAAGATTTTTGACAAATGCTCCAAACAATACTCTGGTATCTCCAATCACTAGGCACCTTTCCTATAATATGAATTTTCTTCCTTAAAATACTTATCTTCCAACAGAGCCTAACGAATCTCTTAGTCAGAAGGAATTTCTACTACCAACCTTCAAAACATTAATGATTTTGGTCAAGTTGCTCAAATTTGGAATACGATTCTTAATCCTTGGTGTCACCCGAACCTTCTTAGCATTATTCTCCATTGCTAAGGGTATCGGCTGCGACTTTTACTTCTCCAAGTAATAGCACTTTTCCAAGTCCTAATCCATTTCATTCCAACGAGGATATCACAAATTCAAGACCAACTTAACGAAGATGTCCTGTGGATTCTTGTGACCCTCCTATATGTCACTTTCCTTCCAAAAGACAGTACTCCATAGTGGAAAACTCCAGATAACACATTAGGTAATTCAACCCACACTTCCTTAGTTGACTTAATGAACAAGGTACTATATTTTTCTTCTTGCATAAGGACACATCCCACACCTTGATAAGGTGCATCATTGTAGATATGAAGCTCTTGTCTGGATCTGACAAAGCTAATACTTGGGTTTTACTTCAACCTTTTCTTAGACTCCTTCAAACATTTGCCTGAGGTCTCTTGATCTAAACGAACTTAAAAGCTTCTCCAAAGTTATTTGTTCCTCTACTATGACTCCAGTAAACTCATGGTCCACTTTGCTATCCTTGGTGTACCTATCTTCTAATTGATCATTCTCGTCTCCCTCAGGTAAAAGTCGACCACCTTGATACTCAATTCTTTTCCCTGATGGCGTTGTTAAGAGCATTGTGCACCGAGTACCATGAATCACTCCTTTGTGTGCACAGAGCCATCCATTACCAAGAACCACGCAAATTTTAAATGACTCCAACACAATGAGTGTTGCGGTGAATTTTTCCTTGTTTATGACAAGACTGACATTCGGGCATATCTGATCTGCCTGCATTTCTCCCACTGGGGTTTGAACTAGCAAAGGCCTCCTCATTGGACACTTCACCATCTTGCACGTCTCTTCCATGTCGGCGGAAATGAAAGAATGCGAAGCACTAGGGTCCAATAAAGCAAAAACTTGCACTGAGCTTACTTGAATATAACCTCCCACTACTTTGGTAACTCCATGAATTTTATCCATATCCACATTGCTCAGTCTTCCATTGACATAGTTTTGCTGCGCTTTGCTTCCTTGAGCAGGCTTCTTATGGGATTTCCTTTTTCGCTTTCGTTGTTGTGGATTCTGACTTAGTTCACTCCCAACTTTCTCTTCAACATTGTTGTTTTGATAGTGCTCGGCTTCATCATACCCATAACATCCTTCAATGGCAGAAACATCAATCTTTTCCCACATATTAGTGCGAGACGTCATATAGGGCTCCTGAGTCATGAGACACGACACTTCCTATCATCAAGTGACCAACATCAGCAACACGAGCAAGTATAGATGATCATAATCATGAACTATCCAAAAGGACAACTCTTGTCTCCATGGATCCAAAATTATCAACCTTGTTCACAGAACATTTTTTTGTTCAAGAGTGGCAACTCAATCATGGAGACTAACCAATACTTCCAACTAAAGAGTTCAATCTTAATAATCCTTCTTTACATTGGCTACCCCCCTTAAAATAAGAGACACTAAATAGGGTAGCTTTGAACCTTTTTCTTCTAGATGAGCTACTTAGCATAAAAGTGTTCTGGCATCCCAATGATACTCTTGTGTATGTGTAAGAAATCTGAAATTTCTCACGAGCAGAAAATCAGCAGTGCAGTAAAACAGCTGTAACTCTCATTTTGTTAATCCAATGAAACTGTAGCTTATACCGATGGAAAGCTTATAAAATTCTCTGCAACTTTCTTATAGAACACACTTCCAGATTCTGTAGTTAACTTGGTCGAAAACAACACATAACAGATTCTGTTCCAGGTTTCAGACAGCACAGTTGCATCGTCTTGTGATTTTTTTGTATCTCCCAATCCAAAATAGCTATGAGGGTAGTTCTTGCATTTAGAGAGAGATGTTGAAGTCCACTCTTGTCCAGAATTTTCTCATGATTTTTTTGGTCATTCAAGAACAGAGATATAAGTTGATAAAGACAGGCTGCTCCGAAAGACAAGATATAGAAAGCAGGAGATAACCAAAACCCAGCTATTTATTTCATTAATCCTTATACCTTATACATATAAACTAAATGAAATCATGGTCAAAACCCACGAGATCATTCCACTCATTACAAAATTCTAACTCAAGCATAAACATAAGCACAAAGCAACTAAACACTTAAATGTTCATTAGCCACACATTAAGACGACTCAACTTGGCTACTAACGGTTTTATTACACGGGACATAACTCCTATTCCTTAAACATGGTGTGATTGTAGCAGCTTCCAGAGTAGATAACGTCTCTTACATTCCTTATTGCTTTATATGGACATCTGAATCTCTGCATCTCTCTTTACCATTCTTATAACTCATATCTTAAGATGGGTCAACCTGGTATCCCTCAGGTATAGATTTAATACCCTCATACTCAATCCTTTCTCCTGAAAGTGTAGTTAGAAACACTGAACATTGGGCATACTCAATCACTCCTTTACAAGTAGATAACCAGTCTATTCCAAGGATAACATCAATGCCCATTAATTCCAAAACAATGAGGTTTACCTTAAAATTTACCCCCTTTATGTCAAGACTAACTTTTGGGCATACGCGGTCTGCCTTTATTTCACCTCTTGGAGTTTTAACCATAACTGTTTTCCCCCTTGGAAGCATAAGTATGTTATGATCTTTTGCATATTGTCTAGATATGAACGAATGTGAGGCACTGGGGTCAAACAAAACCTTGGCATTTCCTGAACTTACTGGAATTGATCCAAACACGACCTCCTTAGCTCCAGGAATGGTGGAAATATCCACATGTTTCAACCTTCCATGGATGTAATTTCTCTT
The DNA here is from genome assembly GCA_038087645.1 of Saccharum hybrid cultivar R570. Taxonomy (NCBI): domain Eukaryota; kingdom Viridiplantae; phylum Streptophyta; class Magnoliopsida; order Poales; family Poaceae; genus Saccharum; species Saccharum hybrid cultivar. The sequence continues at coordinate 15,431,565 of JAQSUU010000760.1, forward strand.
TAATTTATTTCCCTGCACATGCTCCTTTTGGACATCCTGTCCTGAGTCTCGCTGTTGTTGATTCTTCTGTGGGCAAGATTTGATATAATGTCCTTCCTGCTGGCAATGATAACACTTTCTCTTAGCTGGATCTTTTGTGATGTCATACTCCAAGGAACTGTTGTTTGGTATGCTGCTATCTTGCTGGCCATAAAAGTTCACCTTCGCCCCTTTGGCTTGTTTCTTAGCTTGTTTGGCCTTTCGGGGTTGATACTCCTTATAGGTAATTGTCCATCCATCTATGACTACTTCATGGGGAGTAGTTTTAGCGGGAGGGGCTTCTAACTCTTCAGGGTTTGGATTTGTTTGACAGGGGATCAGGGCTGCATGTGACAATGTAGTAGAACTCGCTTGCTCATTGCTTTCCACTAGTGGCTCTAATGAGATTGCCTTTCTCTTCTTGTCCATGTTGATCGCAAAATTTGGATCCACCTTGACTTTCCCCTTATTAGACTCGTTTCGAAGACAGGGAAAACCATAATGCTTACAGCAGTGACATTGTTCCTGCTCTCCAAATGCCTTACTATCAACATCTTTATTGGATTTCATATTCTTCCAAGCTTCTGCTACTTGTATCTTCTCTGACCCCTTAGATATGTTGGCTTGACCTTGAGATAAGCATCGTTGAGAATTCCCATGTTGAGCCATTTCTTCTAGTAATTGGTTTTGCATCGCTAATGGTTTCTTGTCAAAAGTGAGCAAGAGCGACACAATTCAGTCCTCTTAACCTCTGAAATCCATAGTCTTCTCGTCACGAGCCGTCTAATAGACAAGGAGAAAAGATTCAAAATAGAGACAAGGTTTTTATAACAGAACGGGGATAGAATTAAGCATAACTTTGAGAAAATAACAAAGTTAAAGAGAAGCAAGAAATAGGCAACAATGAGAACATGCTAAACGTCCAGTTCTAACTAGGCTTGCGTCCTACAGTCAGCATTGCTCTGATACCAATCTGCCACACCCGGTTTTAAGGACAAAACCAGACATACACCATATGTGAAATAAAGAAGACAAATCTCACATATAATCACAGATAAGTGTAATATCAAAAGACAAATGCTTAATATACATAGCACAATAGTATAAAAATATACCTTAGAGAGCAACACAGCGGAAAGACAACTCCGAACACCGGGTGTAGACTTCACTCCAGGATCAAACTAACTGGTTGATCACAAGCCTAACAATTCCAGAATCTAACAGTCTGGCACCCTTCCTGAGATGTGGGGAAATAGCAAGAGTGAGTCTATGTCGAACTCAACAAATATAACATAGGGTTCATGAGGCTCAAAAAGTTTGACACGGGTTACTGCAATAGCTTTTAGTGAGTCATCTTTTAGCAATTGAGTAGCAACAAGTTTACCAAAATCCCAAATAACCTCATGATCATGTAAACGAGAATAATGTATAGCAAGAAACAATAATCATTATTGAGCATCAATATCATCAGTATTATCATTATCATCAGTGTTCATCATTTATTCTGTAAGGGTCCAAGGCCACTCGTGACCGTGAGCACGGCTGTTATAACAGTTTTACATTCTGCAGAGGTTGTACACTTTCACTGTGAGTCGTGATTTACCCTTTCGCCCGAGGTAGCTAATCTCTTGACCCACTTCCAAGGAAGGTCGGCAGGGTTCACTATGAAGTCTTTCAAAGGTTCGTCTAACAAGTTAGGGCCATTAGATTCACTCGGCAAACAGATGTAGAGCCCCCCTTCCAAATGGCACAATAACGCGCAGCCTATACACATAAGGATAGAGGCCGCACTATACCCGATTCGTCAAGCCGTTCTTACGCCATGAAGGTTACCACTAACAAGCTAGAAAAGGTCCTCATACTTGACTAAAGCCAGAGCCATATAGCCCTCACAGTTGTACTGTAAGTCCCGGATTTTCGCTTACAGATAAGTCCTTATGGAGAGAAACTAGAGCACCATAGAAACAACCAAATATGCTCTAGCCCTCTTGAGCCATGTTTCTATAAATCATCTTTTAAACGTTTATTGCATATACCATTAGTCAAGTTACAGATCATAGTTATTTATCTTGAGCACTAGCATAAATACTACCCAATGCAATGTCCCATGGGTGTCAAGGTACAAGATACAAAAACTAGGATATCCTTAGTGGTAACAAGGTAGACACATGCACATGAATTAAGTATATTAAAGGTGAATAGGAAACAAGGATAATCCCATGCTATACTTGCCTTAAATACCGATCCTTCGGTAAGCTTTAATCTTCAACGTTCTTCTTCTTCTTCTTGATAAACTCGTATATCTCACCGACTGGACGAAATCATAAATCACCACACAAGCATCCATATAATCATACACGAAGCAAACAATAGATCTAAATTAGAACAGTACACCATACATAAAATTAAGATGAAAAGTTTGTAGAACGAATCTACGTCTCGCTACAAATACACAGACGCGAAAAACACACTAATCAGAGCTATGGTTGAAAAGATACATCTACCGAAAAATTTGCTCTTAGAAGAAAATATAAAACTATTAACTTCATGAGTTTTAATTATATAATAACATATATAAAATATTTTATAAATACTATATACGGAATTAAGTCAAATTTAGATTCAAATTATGAAACTAAAGTAAAACAAATCATATTTTATTTACAAAACCCAGTTGTATAATTATTGATCAAGATATGATTTAAACAATAAAATTTCAGAATTAGTAATATGGTAAACACTGTCACTAACGCGTAGATCTCGTTGCTATGAATCTAACGCAACTCGAATGAGCTAAAACGGATCTAAAACGTAGAAGATATGATTTAAACAAGATTTACTTTATTAAAGTAATAGATTAAATCTCACATCGGAACTTAAAAATAGAAAACCTAACCAACAGTAACACTAATAGTATAACAAGTTTGTAAAACTCTTCTACACGTTACTACGATCACATAGACATAAAGATCACGAAATTTGGATTTAAAACGTAAAAATTATGAATTTTCTAAGATTTCCTATAGATAAATAATTACTTTAATATAAACTCGAAAATAAATTATCTCAAACCTACTGTACAGTTCTATAGTTACATAGAGCTCGCAAATATGAATCTAACGCAATTTGAATGGATCAAATCGGAGTTAAAACGGATAATTTATGACTAAAACAAACTCAGTGGCAAAACTGTAAATATCAGAAAACGTATTTTTCAATTACTGAGACGAAATACGCTTTCAACAGATCAAAACGTATTTTTGGAAGTTACGCGATCAAAATACGCTTTACAGAAAAGAAAACGTAAACCGGGAATACGCTTTGGACTGCGGGTTAAGAACTTAAAAACTTCAGGGGCTCTTTAGCAAGTTTCACAGGCGAACCGGTATCGCGTAATATCAACCGTTAGATTTAAAACGGATGGTTCCGATCGGATCGGGGAGGAAGCCGGCGGCGCTCCGGCCGGAATCGGGCCCGACGGCGACTCTCCGCGGCGGCGCCATGGCCGGAATAGCCTATCTCGCGCTACGGAGCACGAGCTTACGAACGGAAAACACAGGGAGAAAGGGAATGACATAGCGAGCTCACCTAGGGCAGAATCGTGGCCGGGGATGAAGCAAGGAGAGCATGTGGCTTGGAGAGGCGGACGGTAGAGGCGGAGCTTCGGGCGTAGCCACCACGGGGTATTGGGGCTGCGATTTGTGGGCAAATGTGGAGCGGGGAGACGCGGGGGTTCCGTTTTTATAGCCCGGAGGCATCGGTATACATGGAAAGGGCGAAGATTTGCGGCGGATTCGATTCACGAATCGGAGAGAGAGAGAGGAAGGCGGTGCGAAGCCGGAGGAAGAAGAAAGGAAAGGAAGATGTGTCGCTGACCAGTGGGACCGACTTGTCAGCGGCACGGTTAGCGGCTCGGTGCGGAACGCAGGCGCGCGCGCGATGCTGGGCCAACAGGGCGTGCCTAGGCTCGGCCCATGCGGAAGCGGATGCGGGCACGGGGGAAGAAAGAGTGGGCCACCGCTGCAGGCCGAGCATTGGGCTGCGGGAAGGTTTTGGCCCGAAGAGGAAAATTCCCTTTCTCTTTTTCTTTTTCAAACTTTTCAAAGCCAAATTTCAAAGAATTTTCAAATCCAAATTTGAATTTGATCAAACCACTCATCTCAAAAATTTAAATGCAACAGCATGAGTGCACAAACATGTTTCTACTCTTATATTTGATTTTAAATTTATAAAAATTATTCTTATTCTACATTTGCATGCTCACAAAAATATATAAAAATCATATTTTTCCTATTTTTCATTTCTTCAAAATTTCAGGGTGTTACAATTCTACCCCCCTTAAGATGAATCTCGTCCCGAGATTTGGAAGATGATGACAAAAGAGATAGGGATAGTTCGTCTCTAGATTGTTCTTTACTTCATCGTATAGTTCCATCGTCTTGATAAGAATTCCGTCTTACTTTGCATACATGTAACTAATTCCAAGATTTTTGACAAATGCTCCAAACAATACTCTGGTATCTCCAATCACTAGGCACCTTTCCTATAATATGAATTTTCTTCCTTAAAATACTTATCTTCCAACAGAGCCTAACGAATCTCTTAGTCAGAAGGAATTTCTACTACCAACCTTCAAAACATTAATGATTTTGGTCAAGTTGCTCAAATTTGGAATACGATTCTTAATCCTTGGTGTCACCCGAACCTTCTTAGCATTATTCTCCATTGCTAAGGGTATCGGCTGCGACTTTTACTTCTCCAAGTAATAGCACTTTTCCAAGTCCTAATCCATTTCATTCCAACGAGGATATCACAAATTCAAGACCAACTTAACGAAGATGTCCTGTGGATTCTTGTGACCCTCCTATATGTCACTTTCCTTCCAAAAGACAGTACTCCATAGTGGAAAACTCCAGATAACACATTAGGTAATTCAACCCACACTTCCTTAGTTGACTTAATGAACAAGGTACTATATTTTTCTTCTTGCATAAGGACACATCCCACACCTTGATAAGGTGCATCATTGTAGATATGAAGCTCTTGTCTGGATCTGACAAAGCTAATACTTGGGTTTTACTTCAACCTTTTCTTAGACTCCTTCAAACATTTGCCTGAGGTCTCTTGATCTAAACGAACTTAAAAGCTTCTCCAAAGTTATTTGTTCCTCTACTATGACTCCAGTAAACTCATGGTCCACTTTGCTATCCTTGGTGTACCTATCTTCTAATTGATCATTCTCGTCTCCCTCAGGTAAAAGTCGACCACCTTGATACTCAATTCTTTTCCCTGATGGCGTTGTTAAGAGCATTGTGCACCGAGTACCATGAATCACTCCTTTGTGTGCACAGAGCCATCCATTACCAAGAACCACGCAAATTTTAAATGACTCCAACACAATGAGTGTTGCGGTGAATTTTTCCTTGTTTATGACAAGACTGACATTCGGGCATATCTGATCTGCCTGCATTTCTCCCACTGGGGTTTGAACTAGCAAAGGCCTCCTCATTGGACACTTCACCATCTTGCACGTCTCTTCCATGTCGGCGGAAATGAAAGAATGCGAAGCACTAGGGTCCAATAAAGCAAAAACTTGCACTGAGCTTACTTGAATATAACCTCCCACTACTTTGGTAACTCCATGAATTTTATCCATATCCACATTGCTCAGTCTTCCATTGACATAGTTTTGCTGCGCTTTGCTTCCTTGAGCAGGCTTCTTATGGGATTTCCTTTTTCGCTTTCGTTGTTGTGGATTCTGACTTAGTTCACTCCCAACTTTCTCTTCAACATTGTTGTTTTGATAGTGCTCGGCTTCATCATACCCATAACATCCTTCAATGGCAGAAACATCAATCTTTTCCCACATATTAGTGCGAGACGTCATATAGGGCTCCTGAGTCATGAGACACGACACTTCCTATCATCAAGTGACCAACATCAGCAACACGAGCAAGTATAGATGATCATAATCATGAACTATCCAAAAGGACAACTCTTGTCTCCATGGATCCAAAATTATCAACCTTGTTCACAGAACATTTTTTTGTTCAAGAGTGGCAACTCAATCATGGAGACTAACCAATACTTCCAACTAAAGAGTTCAATCTTAATAATCCTTCTTTACATTGGCTACCCCCCTTAAAATAAGAGACACTAAATAGGGTAGCTTTGAACCTTTTTCTTCTAGATGAGCTACTTAGCATAAAAGTGTTCTGGCATCCCAATGATACTCTTGTGTATGTGTAAGAAATCTGAAATTTCTCACGAGCAGAAAATCAGCAGTGCAGTAAAACAGCTGTAACTCTCATTTTGTTAATCCAATGAAACTGTAGCTTATACCGATGGAAAGCTTATAAAATTCTCTGCAACTTTCTTATAGAACACACTTCCAGATTCTGTAGTTAACTTGGTCGAAAACAACACATAACAGATTCTGTTCCAGGTTTCAGACAGCACAGTTGCATCGTCTTGTGATTTTTTTGTATCTCCCAATCCAAAATAGCTATGAGGGTAGTTCTTGCATTTAGAGAGAGATGTTGAAGTCCACTCTTGTCCAGAATTTTCTCATGATTTTTTTGGTCATTCAAGAACAGAGATATAAGTTGATAAAGACAGGCTGCTCCGAAAGACAAGATATAGAAAGCAGGAGATAACCAAAACCCAGCTATTTATTTCATTAATCCTTATACCTTATACATATAAACTAAATGAAATCATGGTCAAAACCCACGAGATCATTCCACTCATTACAAAATTCTAACTCAAGCATAAACATAAGCACAAAGCAACTAAACACTTAAATGTTCATTAGCCACACATTAAGACGACTCAACTTGGCTACTAACGGTTTTATTACACGGGACATAACTCCTATTCCTTAAACATGGTGTGATTGTAGCAGCTTCCAGAGTAGATAACGTCTCTTACATTCCTTATTGCTTTATATGGACATCTGAATCTCTGCATCTCTCTTTACCATTCTTATAACTCATATCTTAAGATGGGTCAACCTGGTATCCCTCAGGTATAGATTTAATACCCTCATACTCAATCCTTTCTCCTGAAAGTGTAGTTAGAAACACTGAACATTGGGCATACTCAATCACTCCTTTACAAGTAGATAACCAGTCTATTCCAAGGATAACATCAATGCCCATTAATTCCAAAACAATGAGGTTTACCTTAAAATTTACCCCCTTTATGTCAAGACTAACTTTTGGGCATACGCGGTCTGCCTTTATTTCACCTCTTGGAGTTTTAACCATAACTGTTTTCCCCCTTGGAAGAATAAGTATGTTATGATCTTTTGCATATTGTCTAGATATGAACGAATGTGAGGCACTGGGGTCAAACAAAACCTTGGCATTTCCTGAACTTACTGGAATTGATCCAAACACGACCTCCTTAGCTCCAGGAATGGTGGAAATATCCACATGTTTCAACCTTCCATGGATGTAATTTCTCTTTAATTTATTTCCCTGCACATGCTCCTTTTGGACATCCTGTCCTGAGTCTCGCTGTTGTTGATTCTTCTGTGGGCAAGATTTGATATAATGTCCTTCCTGCTGGCAATGATAACACTTTCTCTTAGCTGGATCTTTTGTGATGTCATACTCCAAGGAACTGTTGTTTGGTATGCTGCTATCTTGCTGGCCATAAAAGTTCACCTTCGTCCCTTTGGCTTGTTTCTTAGCTTGTTTGGCCTTTCGGGGTTGATACTCCTTATAGGTAATTGTCCATCCATCTATGACTACTTCATGGGGAGTAGTTTTAGCGGGAGGGGCTTCTAACTCTTCAGGGTTTGGATTTGTTTGACAGGGGATCAGGGCTGCATGTGACAATGTAGTAGAACTCGCTTGCTCATTGCTTTCCACTAGTGGCTCTAATGAGATTGCCTTTCTCTTCTTGTCCATGTTGATCGCAAAATTTGGATCCACCTTGACTTTCCCCTTATTAGACTCGTTTCGAAGACAGGGAAAACCATAATGCTTACAACAGTGACATTGTTCCTGCTCTCCAAATGCCTTACTATCAACATCTTTATTGGATTTCATATTCTTCCAAGCTTCTGCTACTTGTATCTTCTCTGACCCCTTGGATATGTTGGCTTGACCTTGAGATAAGCATCGTTGAGAATTCCCATGTTGAGCCATTTCTTCTAGTAATTGGTTTTGCATCGCTAATGGTTTCTTGTCAAAAGTGAGCAAGAGCGACACAATTCAGTCCTCTTAACCTCTGAAATCCATAGTCTTCTCGTCACGAGCCGTCTAATAGACAAGGAGAAAAGGTTCAAAATAGAGACAAGGTTTTTATAACAGAACGGGGATAGAATTAAGCATAACTTTGAGAAAATAACAAAGTTAAAGAGAAGCAAGAAATAGGCAACAATGAGAACATGCTAAACGTCCAGTTCTAACTAGGCTTGCGTCCTACAGTCAGCATTGCTCTGATACCAATCTGCCACACCCGGTTTTAAGGACAAAACCAGACATACACCATATGTGAAATAAAGAAGACAAATCTCACATATAGTCACAGATAAGTGTAATATCAAAAGACAAATGCTTAATATACATAGCACAATAGTATAAAAATATACCTTAGAGAGCAACACAGCGGAAAGACAACTCCAAACACCGGGTGTAGACTTCACTCCAGGATCAAACTAACTGGTTGATCACAAGCCTAACAATTCCAGAATCTAACAGTCTGGCACCCTTCCTGAGATGTGGGGAAATAGCAAGAGTGAGTCCATGTCGAACTCAACAAATATAACATAGGGTTCATGAGGCTCAAAAAGTTTGACACGGGTTACTGCAATAGCTTTTAGTGAGTCATCTTTTAGCAATTGAGTAGCAACAAGTTTACCAAAATCCCAAATAACCTCATGATCATGTAAACGAGAATAATGTATAGCAAGAAACAATAATCATTATTGAGCATCAATATCATCAGTATTATCATTATCATCAGTGTTCATCATTTATTCTGTAAGGGTCCAAGGCCACTCGTGACCGTGAGCACGGCTGTTATAACAGTTTTACATTCTGCAGAGGTTGTACACTTTCACTGTGAGTCGTGATTTACCCTTTCGCCCGAGGTAGCTAATCTCTTGACCCACTTCCAAGGAAGGTCGGCAGGGTTCACTATGAAGTCTTTCAAAGGTTCGTCTAACAAGTTAGGGCCATTAGATTCACTCGGCAAACAGATGTAGAGCCCCCCTTCCAAATGGCACAATAACGCGCAGCCTATACACATAAGGATAGAGGCCGCACTATACCCGATTCGTCAAGCCGTTCTTACGCCATGAAGGTTACCACTAACAAGCTAGAAAAGGTCCTCATACTTGACTAAAGCCAGAGCCATATAGCCCTCACAGTTGTACTGTAAGTCCCGGATTTTCGCTTACAGATAAGTCCTTATGGAGAGAAACTAGAGCACCATAGAAACAACCAAATATGCTCTAGCCCTCTTGAGCCATGTTTCTATAAATCATCTTTTAAACGTTTATTGCATATACCATTAGTCAAGTTACAGATCATAGTTATTTATCTTGAGCACTAGCATAAATACTACCCAATGCAATGTCCCATGGGTGTCAAGGTACAAGATACAAAAACTAGGATATCCTTAGTGGTAACAAGGTAGACACATGCACATGAATTAAGTATATTAAAGGTGAATAGGAAACAATGATAATCCCATGCTATACTTGCCTTAAATACCGATCCTTCGGTAAGCTTTAATCTTCAACGTTCTTCTTCTTCTTCTTGATAAACTCGTATATCTCACCGACTGGACGAAATCATAAATCACCACACAAGCATCCATATAATCATACACGAAGCAAACAATAGATCTAAATTAGAACAGTACACCATACATAAAATTAAGATGAAAAGTTTGTAGAACGAATCTACGTCTCGCTACAAATACACAGACGCGAAAAACACACTAATCAGAGCTATGGTTGAAAAGATACATCTACCGAAAAATTTGCTCTTAGAAGAAAATATAAAACTATTAACTTCATGAGTTTTAATTATATAATAACATATATAAAATATTTTATAAATACTATATACGGAATTAAGTCAAATTTAGATTCAAATTATGAAACTAAAGTAAAACAAATCATATTTTATTTACAAAACCCAGTTGTATAATTATTGATCAAGATATGATTTAAACAATAAAATTTCAGAATTAGTAATATGGTAAACACTGTCACTAACGCGTAGATCTCGTTGCTATGAATCTAACGCAACTCGAATGAGCTAAAACGGATCTAAAACGTAGAAGATATGATTTAAACAAGATTTACTTTATTAAAGTAATAGATTAAATCTCACATCGGAACTTAAAAATAGAAAACCTAACCAACAGTAACACTAATAGTATAACAAGTTTGTAAAACTCTTCTACACGTTACTACGATCACATAGACATAAAGATCACGAAATTTGGATTTAAAACGTAAAAATTATGAATTTTCTAAGATTTCCTATAGATAAATAATTACTTTAATATAAACTCGAAAATAAATTATCTCAAACCTACTGTACAGTTCTATAGTTACATAGAGCTCGCAAATATGAATCTAACGCAATTTGAATGGATCAAATCGGAGTTAAAACGGATAATTTATGACTAAAACAAACTCAGTGGCAAAACTGTAAATATCAGAAAACGTATTTTTCAATTACTGAGACGAAATACGCTTTCAACAGATCAAAACGTATTTTCGGAAGTTACGCGATCAAAATACGCTTTACAGAAAAGAAAACGTAAACCGGGAATACGCTTTGGACTGCGGGTTAAGAACTTAAAAACTTCAGGGGCTCTTTAGCAAGTTTCACAGGCGAACCGGTATCGCGTAATATCAACCGTTAGATTTAAAACGGATGGTTCCGATCGGATCGGGGAGGAAGCCGGCGGCGCTCCGGCCGGAATCGGGCCCGACGGCGACTCTCCGCGGCGGCGCCATGGCCGGAATAGCCTATCTCGCGCTACGGAGCACGAGCTTACGAACGGAAAACACAGGGAGAAAGAGAATGACATAGCGAGCTCACCTAGGGCAGAATCGTGGCCGGGGATGAAGCAAGGAGAGCATGTGGCTTGGAGAGGCGGACGGTAGAGGCGGAGCTTCGGGCGTAGCCACCACGGGGTATTGGGGCTGCGATTTGTGGGCAAATGTGGAGCGGGGAGACGCGGGGGTTCCGTTTTTATAGCCCGGAGGCATCGGTATACATGGAAAGGGCGAAGATTTGCGGCGGATTCGATTCACGAATCGGAGAGAGAGAGAGGAAGGCGGTGCGAAGCCGGAGGAAGAAGAAAGGAAAGGAAGATGTGTCGCTGACCAGTGGGACCGACTTGTCAGCGGCACGGTTAGCGGCTCGGTGCGGAACGCAGGCGCGCGCGCGATGCTGGGCCAACAGGGCGTGCCTGGGCTCGGCCCATGCGGAAGCGGATGCGGGCACGGGGGAAGAAAGAGTGGGCCACCGCTGCAGGCCGAGCATTGGGCTGCGGGAAGGTTTCGGCCCGAAGAGGAAAATTCCCTTTCTCTTTTTCTTTTTCAAACTTTTCAAAGCCAAATTTCAAAGAATTTTCAAATCCAAATTTGAATTTGATCAAACCACTCATCTCAAAAATTTAAATGCAACAGCATGAGTGCACAAACATGTTTCTACTCTTATATTTGATTTTAAATTTATAAAAATTATTCTTATTCTACATTTGCATGCTCACAAAAATATATAAAAATCATATTTTTCCTATTTTTCATTTCTTCAAAATTTCAGGGTGTTACAATTCTACCCCCCTTAAGATGAATCTCGTCCCGAGATTTGGAAGATGATGACAAAAGAGATAGGGATAGTTCGTCTCTAGATTGTTCTTTACTTCATCGTATAGTTCCATCGTCTTGATAAGAATTCCGTCTTACTTTGCATACATGTAACTAATTCCAAGATTTTTGACAAATGCTCCAAACAATACTCTGGTATCTCCAATCACTAGGCACCTTTCCTATAATATGAATTTTCTTCCTTAAAATACTTATCTTCCAACAGAGCCTAACGAATCTCTTAGTCAGAAGGAATTTCTACTACCAACCTTCAAAACATTAATGATTTTGGTCAAGTTGCTCAAATTTGGAATACGATTCTTAATCCTTGGTGTCACCCGAACCTTCTTAGCATTATTCTCCATTGCTAAGGGTATCGGCTGCGACTTTTACTTCTCCAAGTAATAGCACTTTTCCAAGTCCTAATCCATTTCATTCCAACGAGGATATCACAAATTCAAGACCAACTTAACGAAGATGTCCTGTGGATTCTTGTGACCCTCCTATATGTCACTTTCCTTCCAAAAGACAGTACTCCATAGTGGAAAACTCCAGATAACACATTAGGTAATTCAACCCACACTTCCTTAGTTGACTTAATGAACAAGGTACTATATTTTTCTTCTTGCATAAGGACACATCCCACACCTTGATAAGGTGCATCATTGTAGATATGAAGCTCTTGTCTGGATCTGACAAAGCTAATACTTGGGTTTTACTTCAACCTTTTCTTAGACTCCTTCAAACATTTGCCTGAGGTCTCTTGATCTAAACGAACTTAAAAGCTTCTCCAAAGTTATTTGTTCCTCTACTATGACTCCAGTAAACTCATGGTCCACTTTGCTATCCTTGGTGTACCTATCTTCTAATTGATCATTCTCGTCTCCCTCAGGTAAAAGTCGACCACCTTGATACTCAATTCTTTTCCCTGATGGCGTTGTTAAGAGCATTGTGCACCGAGTACCATGAATCACTCCTTTGTGTGCACAGAGCCATCCATTACCAAGAACCACGCAAATTTTAAATGACTCCAACACAATGAGTGTTGCGGTGAATTTTTCCTTGTTTATGACAAGACTGACATTCGGGCATATCTGATCTGCCTGCATTTCTCCCACTGGGGTTTGAACTAGCAAAGGCCTCCTCATTGGACACTTCACCATCTTGCACGTCTCTTCCATGTCGGCGGAAATGAAAGAATGCGAAGCACTAGGGTCCAATAAAGCAAAAACTTGCACTGAGCTTACTTGAATATAACCTCCCACTACTTTGGTAACTCCATGAATTTTATCCATATCCACATTGCTCAGTCTTCCATTGACATAGTTTTGCTGCGCTTTGCTTCCTTGAGCAGGCTTCTTATGGGATTTCCTTTTTCGCTTTCGTTGTTGTGGATTCTGACTTAGTTCACTCCCAACTTTCTCTTCAACATTGTTGTTTTGATAGTGCTCGGCTTCATCATACCCATAACATCCTTCAATGGCAGAAACATCAATCTTTTCCCACATATTAGTGCGAGACGTCATATAGGGCTCCTGAGTCATGAGACACGACACTTCCTATCATCAAGTGACCAACATCAGCAACACGAGCAAGTATAGATGATCATAATCATGAACTATCCAAAAGGACAACTCTTGTCTCCATGGATCCAAAATTATCAACCTTGTTCACAGAACATTTTTTTGTTCAAGAGTGGCAACTCAATCATGGAGACTAACCAATACTTCCAACTAAAGAGTTCAATCTTAATAATCCTTCTTTACATTGGCTACCCCCCTTAAAATAAGAGACACTAAATAGGGTAGCTTTGAACCTTTTTCTTCTAGATGAGCTACTTAGCATAAAAGTGTTCTGGCATCCCAATGATACTCTTGTGTATGGGTAAGAAATCTGAAATTTCTCACGAGCAGAAAATCAGCAGTGCAGTAAAACAGCTGTAACTCTCATTTTGTTAATCCAATGAAACTGTAGCTTATACCGATGGAAAGCTTATAAAATTCTCTGCAACTTTCTTATAGAACACACTTCCAGATTCTGTAGTTAACTTGGTCGAAAACAACACATAACAGATTCTGTTCCAGGTTTCAGACAGCACAGTTGCATCGTCTTGTGATTTTTTTGTATCTCCCAATCCAAAATAGCTATGAGGGTAGTTCTTGCATTTAGAGAGAGATGTTGAAGTCCACTCTTGTCCAGAATTTTCTCATGATTTTTTTGGTCATTCAAGAACAGAGATATAAGTTGATAAAGACAGGCTGCTCCGAAAGACAAGATATAGAAAGCAGGAGATAACCAAAACCCAGCTATTTATTTCATTAATCCTTATACCTTATACATATAAACTAAATGAAATCATGGTCAAAACCCACGAGATCATTCCACTCATTACAAAATTCTAACTCAAGCATAAACATAAGCACAAAGCAACTAAACACTTAAATGTTCATTAGCCACACATTAAGACGACTCAACTTGGCTACTAACGGTTTTATTACACGGGACATAACTCCTATTCCTTAAACATGGTGTGATTGTAGCAGCTTCCAGAGTAGATAACGTCTCTTACATTCCTTATTGCTTTATATGGACATCTGAATCTCTGCATCTCTCTTTACCATTCTTATAACTCATATCTTAAGATGGGTCAACCTGGTATCCCTCAGGTATAGATTTAATACCCTCATACTCAATCCTTTCTCCTGAAAGTGTAGTTAGAAACACTGAACATTGGGCATACTCAATCACTCCTTTACAAGTAGATAACCAGTCTATTCCAAGGATAACATCAATGCCCATTAATTCCAAAACAATGAGGTTTACCTTAAAATTTACCCCCTTTATGTCAAGACTAACTTTTGGGCATACGCGGTCTGCCTTTATTTCACCTCTTGGAGTTTTAACCATAACTGTTTTCCCCCTTGGAAGAATAAGTATGTTATGATCTTTTGCATATTGTCTAGATATGAACGAATGTGAGGCACTGGGGTCAAACAAAACCTTGGCATTTCCTGAACTTACTGGAATTGATCCAAACACGACCTCCTTAGCTCCAGGAATGGTGGAAATATCCACATGTTTCAACCTTCCATGGATGTAATTTCTCTTTAATTTATTTCCCTGCACATGCTCCTTTTGGACATCCTGTCCTGAGTCTCGCTGTTGTTGATTCTTCTGTGGGCAAGATTTGATATAATGTCCTTCCTGCTGGCAATGATAACACTTTCTCTTAGCTGGATCTTTTGTGATGTCATACTCCAAGGAACTGTTGTTTGGTATGCTGCTATCTTGCTGGCCATAAAAGTTCACCTTCGTCCCTTTGGCTTGTTTCTTAGCTTGTTTGGCCTTTCGGGGTTGATACTCCTTATAGGTAATTGTCCATCCATCTATGACTACTTCATGGGGAGTAGTTTTAGCGGGAGGGGCTTCTAACTCTTCAGGGTTTGGATTTGTTTGACAGGGGATCAGGGCTGCATGTGACAATGTAGTAGAACTCGCTTGCTCATTGCTTTCCACTAGTGGCTCTAATGAGATTGCCTTTCTCTTCTTGTCCATGTTGATCGCAAAATTTGGATCCACCTTGACTTTCCCCTTATTAGACTCGTTTCGAAGACAGGGAAAACCATAATGCTTACAACAGTGACATTGTTCCTGCTCTCCAAATGCCTTACTATCAACATCTTTATTGGATTTCATATTCTTCCAAGCTTCTGCTACTTGTATCTTCTCTGACCCCTTGGATATGTTGGCTTGACCTTGAGATAAGCATCGTTGAGAATTCCCATGTTGAGCCATTTCTTCTAGTAATTGGTTTTGCATCGCTAATGGTTTCTTGTCAAAAGTGAGCAAGAGCGACACAATTCAGTCCTCTTAACCTCTGAAATCCATAGTCTTCTCGTCACGAGCCGTCTAATAGACAAGGAGAAAAGGTTCAAAATAGAGACAAGGTTTTTATAACAGAACGGGGATAGAATTAAGCATAACTTTGAGAAAATAACAAAGTTAAAGAGAAGCAAGAAATAGGCAACAATGAGAACATGCTAAACGTCCAGTTCTAACTAGGCTTGCGTCCTACAGTCAGCATTGCTCTGATACCAATCTGCCACACCCGGTTTTAAGGACAAAACCAGACATACACCATATGTGAAATAAAGAAGACAAATCTCACATATAGTCACAGATAAGTGTAATATCAAAAGACAAATGCTTAATATACATAGCACAATAGTATAAAAATATACCTTAGAGAGCAACACAGCGGAAAGACAACTCCAAACACCGGGTGTAGACTTCACTCCAGGATCAAACTAACTGGTTGATCACAAGCCTAACAATTCCAGAATCTAACAGTCTGGCACCCTTCCTGAGATGTGGGGAAATAGCAAGAGTGAGTCCATGTTGAACTCAACAAATATAACATAGGGTTCATGAGGCTCAAAAAGTTTGACACGGGTTACTGCAATAGCTTTTAGTGAGTCATCTTTTAGCAATTGAGTAGCAACAAGTTTACCAAAATCCCAAATAACCTCATGATCATGTAAACGAGAATAATGTATAGCAAGAAACAATAATCATTATTGAGCATCAATATCATCAGTATTATCATTATCATCAGTGTTCATCATTTATTCTGTAAGGGTCTAAGGCCACTCGTGACCGTGAGCACGGCTGTTATAACAGTTTTACATTCTGCAGAGGTTGTACACTTTCACTGTGAGTCGTGATTTACCCTTTCGCCCGAGGTAGCTAATCTCTTGACCCACTTCCAAGGAAGGTCGGCAGGGTTCACTATGAAGTCTTTCAAAGGTTCGTCTAACAAGTTAGGGCCATTAGATTCACTCGGCAAACAGATGTAGAGCCCCCCTTCCAAATGGCACAATAACGCGCAGCCTATACACATAAGGATAGAGGCCGCACTATACCCGATTCGTCAAGCCGTTCTTACGCCATGAAGGTTACCACTAACAAGCTAGAAAAGGTCCTCATACTTGACTAAAGCCAGAGCCATATAGCCCTCACAGTTGTACTGTAAGTCCCGGATTTTCGCTTACAGATAAGTCCTTATGGAGAGAAACTAGAGCACCATAGAAACAACCAAATATGCTCTAGCCCTCTTGAGCCATGTTTCTATAAATCATCTTTTAAACGTTTATTGCATATACCATTAGTCAAGTTACAGATCATAGTTATTTATCTTGAGCACTAGCATAAATACTACCCAATGCAATGTCCCATGGGTGTCAAGGTACAAGATACAAAAACTAGGATATCCTTAGTGGTAACAAGGTAGACACATGCACATGAATTAAGTATATTAAAGGTGAATAGGAAACAAGGATAATCCCATGCTATACTTGCCTTAAATACCGATCCTTCGGTAAGCTTTAATCTTCAACGTTCTTCTTCTTCTTCTTGATAAACTCGTATATCTCACCGACTGGACGAAATCATAAATCACCACACAAGCATCCATATAATCATACACGAAGCAAACAATAGATCTAAATTAGAACAGTACACCATACATAAAATTAAGATGAAAAGTTTGTAGAACGAATCTACGTCTCGCTACAAATACACAGACGCGAAAAACACACTAATCAGAGCTATGGTTGAAAAGATACATCTACCGAAAAATTTGCTCTTAGAAGAAAATATAAAACTATTAACTTCATGAGTTTTAATTATATAATAACATATATAAAATATTTTATAAATACTATATACGGAATTAAGTCAAATTTAGATTCAAATTATGAAACTAAAGTAAAACAAATCATATTTTATTTACAAAACCCAGTTGTATAATTATTGATCAAGATATGATTTAAACAATAAAATTTCAGAATTAGTAATATGGTAAACACTGTCACTAACGCGTAGATCTCGTTGCTATGAATCTAACGCAACTCGAATGAGCTAAAACGGATCTAAAACGTAGAAGATATGATTTAAACAAGATTTACTTTATTAAAGTAATAGATTAAATCTCACATCGGAACTTAAAAATAGAAAACCTAACCAACAGTAACACTAATAGTATAACAAGTTTGTAAAACTCTTCTACACGTTACTACGATCACATAGACATAAAAATCACGAAATTTGGATTTAAAACGTAAAAATTATGAATTTTCTAAGATTTCCTATAGATAAATAATTACTTTAATATAAACTCGAAAATAAATTATCTCAAACCTACTGTACAGTTCTATAGTTACATAGAGCTCGCAAATATGAATCTAACGCAATTTGAATGGATCAAATCGGAGTTAAAACGGATAATTTATGACTAAAACAAACTCAGTGGCAAAACTGTAAATATCAGAAAACGTATTTTTCAATTACTGAGACGAAATACGCTTTCAACAGATCAAAACGTATTTTCGGAAGTTACGCGATCAAAATACGCTTTACAGAAAAGAAAATGTAAACCGGGAATACGCTTTGGACTGCGGGTTAAGAACTTAAAAACTTCAGGGGCTCTTTAGCAAGTTTCACAGGCGAACCGGTATCGCGTAATATCAACCGTTAGATTTAAAACGGATGGTTCCGATCGGATCGGGGAGGAAGCCGGCGGCGCTCCGGCCGGAATCAGGCCCGACGGCGACTCTCCGCGGCGGCGCCATGGCCGGAATAGCCTATCTCGCGCTACGGAGCACGAGCTTACGAACGGAAAACACAGGGAGAAAGAGAATGACATAGCGAGCTCACCTAGGGCAGAATCGTGGCCGGGGATGAAGCAAGGAGAGCATGCGGCTTGGAGAGGCGGACGGTAGAGGCGGAGCTTCGGGCGTAGCCACCACGGGGTATTGGGGCTGCGATTTGTGGGCAAATGTGGAGCGGGGAGACACGGGGGTTCCGTTTTTATAGCCCGGAGGCATCGGTATACATGGAAAGGGCGAAGATTTGCGGCGGATTCGATTCACGAATCGGAGAGAGAGAGAGGAAGGCGGTGCGAAGCCGGAGGAAGAAGAAAGGAAAGGAAGATGTGTCGCTGACCAGTGGGACCGACTTGTCAGCGGCACGGTTAGCGGCTCGGTGCGGAACGCAGGCGCGCGCGCGATGCTGGGCCAACAGGCCGTGCCTGGGCTCGGCCCATGCGGAAGCGGATGCGGGCACGGGGGAAGAAAGAGTGGGCCACCGCTGCAGACCGAGCATTGGGCTGCGGGAAGGTTTCGGCCCGAAGAGGAAAATTCCCTTTCTCTTTTTCTTTTTCAAACTTTTCAAAGCCAAATTTCAAAGAATTTTCAAATCCAAATTTGAATTTGATCAAACCACTCATCTCAAAAATTTAAATGCAACAGCATGAGTGCACAAACATGTTTCTACTCTTATATTTGATTTTAAATTTATAAAAATTATTCTTATTCTAAATTTGCATGCTCACAAAAATATATAAAAATCATATTTTTCCTATTTTTCATTTCTTCAAAATTTCAGGGTGTTACATGTTCTATCCACTGTTAGAGCATTGTCATCCCAACAGTCATCAACATCAATCCATGCTCCGATAGAGGAAGTGCATCTCTGCTACCAGTCTTCTACTCTGCAAGATCTAACGACTACATTAACATACAGCTAAGTATTTCTTTTCCTTTTTAGTTTTACTGTTTTAGAGTTTGCTATATACTTGCTAAAAAATATATATAAAAATAAATAAAAATATGCATAACAAACAAAACAAAATAAAAATTTGTCTTGGTTATATATATATTAGTAAGGTGTGATCTTGAATAAAATTAATGATGTATTTAGTTTTTTTAGGAGTTGAATAAAATACAAAGAACTCGATAATCTCTTAAAATGGAAATGATAAATAGTTGCTCTATCGTAATTTCTCTCAAGTACCTAGTTTCCAGTCTTGAATTCTCCTGAGTTTTGATTAAAATTGCTTTGATATAAGAATTTACTCTGAGCCGGAAACTCATGGGTAGAAAATGTTTGATCTAAGTCTAGGTAATTGATGGATATGATATGAGAAGGTTTAAGCTGCTATTTATTTTGTTCCTAGCGACACTAAAGTTTTGGAGATTTATCTTTTGAAAACTTAAAAATCATGATGAGCTCTTGTATGACAAAGCTTAAATCCTACCAAAGCCATACATTTTAGATTAGGAAAACCTTTACACATTTATGTTGCTTGCTTTGTATTGAGTTTGGTCAAGTTTTGTTGATACCTTATGAGAGGTTTGTCATGCTTTTAAAATCAAGATCACGTACACACACCACCCACATATGCACTATTCCTACACTGGGAGTAAGCAATCATTCTCCATCTTCATCTAGATCCACCTTAAAATGTTTTGCTCCTACACTGGGAGAGAACACCCAAAACATATACCCCATAGGACAACCCCCAATTAAATGCTCTAAGTTCTTAATGCAATCTCTCTCTCAAATATTTTGTGCGCAGAAAATAAGCATGTGACTATGCAAAAGAAATAAAATGAAAAAGTATGTTAAAAATAATGGACAAGTGTCCAAGTAAAAAAAGGGAAAGAGAAGAAAAAAAGGAAAAAGATAGCCCATGTTTTCTTGCAATTGTTTCCAAGTTCAAATGAGAGAAATGTTTTTAAAGAGCAATAGTTGAATTAGGATTAGTCACCATATATACACCTATCCACCATATTTCATACACATGCACATCTTGATTTGATTGTATGACTTAACTCTCTTTGGATCCATTGTTTAACTTTACAATATATGTATTGTAAGTATGCTCTTCCTTGTTATTGCCACTCCTATGAGCTCCATTATAAGCCTTAGTTGTAGGAAGAGAAGGCATAACATTATCATTGCCTTGGTAAGGATCCACAAATACCACATATATTGAGAGACTTGAAAGTGTCATACAATGAAAGCTCTGAGTTTTATTTTGAAAACTTGCAAAACTCCAAATAATGGTTGAACGAAGAGCTTGAGACAGAGTGCTTGACTTGATTATTCTGTCTTTCAATTGTCCAAGACCCAAGTGAAAGTTAAAAAGGCTCCATAGTTAAAGGTAATATGGGTAAGTTTGAAAGTTAGAGCAGTTTTGTCTAATCTAGAGGAGACTTTTTTTGTTTGAAAGCATGTGTACTTTTGAGGCGTAAAAGCATTGTAGCAACTCCTGATCCAAGTTTCTAGCTAATTAGGCTTTGCTATGGGACTAGCAAAGGGTAAGCTTGGAGGATTCTTGTTGATGGTCGTTAACATCAACAATTTATGGTACAATAAATGGTTCACAAACATGAAAACACATAAATATAGGGTTTAAACTGATAAAATTTCATGAGTTTTGGTGAATCTCTGTTTCTATAGGACTATTTCAGAAAACTGCCAAAAAGGACCTACACGTCACATGAATTATCGGAATTTCACCGCGGCAATTGCGTGTTCGGACTTAGGAAGGTGCTAGAAAACACCAAAATGAAGTGGAGGCCCAGTCTTCGAAGTGGAGGGCTGGGCGGCCAGGCCCATTGCCAGGCGGCCACCCCTCTCCACATCCTTCTACGATCTTCTGGAGTATTCCCACGCTGACATCAAGGATCGATCCTAGCCCTACGTCAAGTCGGTTGGATCCAACGGACGATGTTTCTCCCACTGGGGTATAAATATAGGGGCAGACCCCCCTCCCTGAGGCATCCTAGTTCATGATTCATATCTCCAGTTAGGATCAGACGAGGGCTCCCTCGAATGAATCTATCTCATAGAGCTAGCCATCAAGAGAAGATTAGTTCTCCATAGGATCTAGTCTTATGAATAGAAATAGTGAGGAAAGAGTTAGGAGGAGCTGCCGACCTGTCGGTGCTCCCTCTACGGCTTGTACTTTGGCAGATTCAAGTTCATCTTAAGCTTGTCTTCGAGATTTCTCTGGTAATATACTTTTGATCCAAGTTTACTTTGTCTATATTGTTATATCTAGTTTACGACTCTTAGAGTGCTTTATACCTTTTCTGGAGGGAGTAGAGTATTGATCTTAGGTGTAGGCGTGGTGCCTAGGCTTAGGTTAACCGTAGACACCTCCTGATTTGCTAGATCGGTGGTAGATCATAGGTGTGATATACCTATTGAGTCCTCTGTAGTCCACCTCCATTAATAGGATTGGTAGGCTTTACGGTGCTTGTAGGGACCACAAACTCTGTCTTTGTTCTTTATTGAGTTATCGGCCCATGATTGATAGCAGACGACATTGTTTACCCAAGTTGGAAGTAGAAACCCCTTATTTATTCTCTCTACCCTCCTGTTTATCCTAACCTTGTTGCTACTCTTAGTTATCATAAAATTCAACCTAATTATCCTTTACTTTAAATTCCTAGTCTAGTTATCCTTTTTCGTTGAGTTAGATCGTAGTTAGTTTCACACGTTTCCCTGTGGATACGATATTTAAAACCTTTGGGTGAAAGCTACAACGGTATCTGTGCGCTTGTGGATCTTTCTCTGTGATTATTTCTGTGTGCACGAAAAATACCAACATAGCTGTTGCTCTACCGATTTCACTAACACTTTGAATCGGTTTAAGGAAGAATTAAGTAAATCTCTTGAAAAAAGTTTAGGTGTACAAATCAAACCTAGCAGGACTACTTATCGTAAGCCGTACCCTTCACATTTTGATTTCATGAGAGCACCTGATGGGTGGAAGGTACTTGATTTTAATAAATTTAGTGGTGATGACAGTAAATCTACTATGGAGCATATTAGCATGTTCCTTGCACAATTTGGTGAATCTAGTGTTTATGATTTCATGAAAGTTCATAATTTTTCATTATCTCTTACTGGTATAGCTTTTGCAAGGTTTACTTTATTACCAGCTTGTTCTATTGGTTCATGGGCTGAAATAGAAGAAAAGTTCCATAGTCATTTTTACATAGAAGCCCAAGGAACTAGATTATCACATCTTGCATCGGTTCGACAGGGTCATGATGAACTTGTTGTTGATTTCTTTAAACGTTTTAGGGAGATGAAGAACCAATG
Source organism: Saccharum hybrid cultivar R570 (assembly GCA_038087645.1). Lineage (NCBI taxonomy): Eukaryota > Viridiplantae > Streptophyta > Magnoliopsida > Poales > Poaceae > Saccharum > Saccharum hybrid cultivar. Next base: position 15,454,387 of record JAQSUU010000760.1, read on the forward strand.
CTTTCATTTAATGATTTCTAAAAGTGATTTAACTGACTTGTGCTTTGCTGGTTTATTTTCTTGTATTAGAGAAAAACTTAAGCATTATGAGTTTCTTAATGTTAATCAACTCATGCAAAAGGACATTTCAGTTGAATCACGCCTCAAAGAGTATCGTGATGCATATAGGTCTAATCGTCATAATGTGCATATTGTTGATGCTCATTCCGATTGTTCTGATGATGAAAATAAAGAAGTTTTCCCTGCTGAAGTTAGATGGCCAGCAGAGAATAAGATGGTTACTTACCCGTCTCTCAAAACGATTTATAAGAATCAGGGTGAAGAGATGAAGTTTACTTTTGATTTCTCTAAATGTGACCGAATCTTTGATGAATTGTTGAAATTTGGTTATATTAGAATTAATTATACATTGTCTTTAGTTGATGAGTTAAAGAAAAGAGCTTATTGCAAATATCATAATTCTTTCTCTCATGCCACTAATGATTGCAATGTTTTTCGACGGCAGGTCCAATTGGCCCTTAATGAGGGACAATTGAGTCTTTCTAATATGCAAGTTGATAAGGTTGCTTTTCTAATGCATACTGTTGAAGCAGGGCCACCCACTATTTTGATCTATCCTGAGCAAGCCGATACAACTCAAGGCAAGAATGTGATTATCGGCGAGCCACATGTAGCACCAAATGTCAAAATGAATTCGGGCCGCAAAATGATGCTTGAGAAGGATGAGGAAGGCAAGGATAAATTGAATATCACTGCTAGATCAACATAGTATCTAACAAGACAACGGTGGTACAAAACAGTGGCGGCACAACAGAGGTAGGCTAGGCCAACTAGTCCAGTCACCAAGCCGACTTTGCCCACCAGCAGAGCCAGTCGGCTAAGCCGACTCAGGGTGTTGTCTTAGCTGACTCCATAACCTCTCTACCTAAGTCGGCTAAGCCGATTGCCCCAGTCGGCTTAGCCGACTCCCCTGGTTCCAACAGCTTCGGTCCCTCTGGTATTCGGGTTTTGCGCATATTTGTTCCATGCAGGCCGAAAATTGGTACTTAGAAGACAAATGAAAAGAAGAACCAAGGAGAGTTGGTGGTGAGACTACCCTATACCTTTGATATGCTCATGGCCAAGTACAAGCAAGAAAAGGTCGATTCCCAAAATCGTCCATTAAAAACAGAGGATCTACTCCGCCCAAGCGAGAAGATGATAAAAATAAGCAATTGGAGGTGGTTCCACCCGTAGCACCAGTTCAGAGGGCTGCTCCTTGTGTATCTCCTTGGGGACCCCGATTCCACCTCCAGTCACGCCACAATGGGGTCCCTACGGAGTTTGGGTACCATATCCTCCAGCGGTATCTGTGCAATGTTAACAAAGGTTGGGATGGCCTACTGATCCAGTTCCAATACCTTTCGTCTTTAGCCGATTGAACAATGGTCAATCGAGCTCTAGCGAGGCGATTCAAGGTTTGATGATTCCTTCCAAGGCTCTAGCCTTGCAAGGTTTAGGAAAGGCACCAATGCATCAAATTTATGTGCCTAAGAAGGTTGAAGCTCCTGTTGTTCCTCTACCAAGAGCTAGGCCTAGTCAGTCATCACAATTGGCTCCATGGAATCTCCTATTACTAACCATGATGGGCTAATTGTAATTGAAGAAACTCTAGCATCAAAGCAAGATGAAGTTACTAAAGAAGTTACTGGAGATGAAAAGAAGAAGCACGCTGAAGGAGACTCTAAGTACCGTCGACCCAAATGGTGTCCTCAGGGGTTGAATAAGAGTCAACAGCGTAAATTGCAATGTGCTCGTCATAGGCAATAGAAGCGAGAGATGCTTGTCAAGATGGAGGGTGAGGTTCTAAACCCCGAGCATGTCAGAAACCCTGCAAAAGATCAAAGCGCCACTGCTGCTGTTGAACAGTCGGCTTAGCTGACTCCCCCTGCTGGCCAGTTGGCTAAGCCAACCGCTGCTGCCCCTGCTACTCTAGAGGATCTAGAGTCGGCTAGGCTGACTCCCACTGCCCTGCACAGGCTCTGAGATGTCCTCCGATGATTTTGCTTCCACCGTTGTTGCTCTGGTTGGCATGGAAGTTCCTAAGGTTCTTGATGAGGAGATGGTTGACTATGAAGCTTCCTCAGAGAGCGAAGTTAATGTGGTTGTTTTATCCGTCGACTACTACATTATTGAGGATGATTCAGCCTCAGCAGTGTTCCATTTCCCCATAGAGGATGCTACATTCAAGAAAAAAGGAGATCCTATCAACCATCTTAGACCTCTACATATAAAGGGCCATATCAATGGCACGCCAGTCCATGGCATGTTGGTGGACAGTGGGGCAATTGTGAATGTAATGCCATATCAGCTTTACAAGAAGCTTGGTGGCATTGATGATGAGTTGGTCAAGACCAACATGACGATCACTGGCATAGGAGGAGGTGCTCCTATCCTAGCCAGGGGAATTGCTAACATGGAGCTCACTATTTGAAGCAAGACCCTGGCTACAACATTCTTCATGGTAGATGTGCAAGGTAGCTACAACTTGACCCTCAGGCGCGATTGGATCCATGCCAATTGTTGTGTGCCATCTAGCCTACACCAATTTCTCATTCAATGGGTAGGAGATGCTATTGAGATCATGCATTCAGATTCATTAGCTGATGTTGCCACAGCCGATGCTCACATGCTTGGGGCATGATGCTTTTGGTTGCTTGTCTGGTAGAGATCTTTCTAGCTATGAGTTCATTAGTGTTACCAGGCAAGGCTTTGTTCCGATATCATTGAAGTCAATTCATAATTGGCTCAATATCATCATGTAATCTTTTTATTAATGGATGATAATGTTGAATGGTTAAAACATCATGTTGAGCAGTATCGGGCTAATAAGACCAATGCCTGTGAGGCTATTGATGATTTTGATGAGCTCGATAAGTTGGGCCAAGGTTTTACATCGGCCGACTCTTTGGAGCAAGTTGATATTGGGGATGGCTCAGTGTCCTGGTCGACGTTTATAAACCAAAACTTGGAAGCCGACTACAAAATTGAGTTAATCACGCTTCTCAAGGAATATGTTGATTGTTTTGGATGGAATTATACAAAGATGCCAGGGCTAAGCCGAGACCTTGTTGAGCATCGGCTCCCCATCAAGGCTGGATTCAGGCCACATAAGCAACAACCCTGCCGATTTAATTCAATAATCTATGATAGAGTTAAAGAAGAAATTAATCGGCACTTGCAAGCAGGTTTTATTCAACCATGCTGATATGCGGAGTGGGTCTCTAATATTGTGCCTGTTGAAAAGAAAGATTTTGGGAAGATTAGAGTTTGCATTGATTTTAGAGATCTAAATAGAGCTACTCTGAAAGATGAATATCCTATAAGCCTTAGCTAAGGTGTGATTGAGCTCTTTTACCTCCTTCTTGAGATTTTCATTTTCAACTATAAGTGTGGAGTCACAAGTGAAACCGTCACTACTAGATGAGGATGATGTAGATGCGCTATATGAAGGGTTAGTGGGAGCAACAACAATAGGCTTATGAAAAGTTTCATCAATTATATCACATGATATGCCTATGTTGCAAGTTTTAGTTTTCTCAACATTAGTTGGCATGTTTTCACATTTTCAACTAGAGAGGAATGAGCTTCTTCAAGCTTAGTGTGAGACTTTTGAAGCTTCTTATGGTCTACCTTTAGACTCTCATAAGATGCCCTAAGCTCATCAAGTTCTTGCATAAGGTTTTTCTTTTCCTTAAGCAAGCCCTTGCACTCCTTTCTAGATTCTTTAAAATGTTGAGTGCAATCTTCTAGCTTAGTGATTAGTTCATCTTTAGTGAATTCTTCTTCATCACTATCACTATCACTATCATTATCATGATCATTCTCATCATCGGATGATACCTTAGCGGCCATAGCCATGAAGCACGATGGAGTGTCAAAGAGCTACCTTCTCTTGGATGGCAATGCTAGCATGTCCCTTCTTCTTGCTCTTGTTGTCATCCTCATCATCACTTGAGGAATTATCACTATCCCATGTAGCAACATGAGAATCATTCTTCTTCTTATGAGAACTCTCCTTCTTTTCTTGCTTCTTCTTTTGCTTCTTCCTCTCCTTCTTGATAGCATCTTCATCATCACTATCATAAGGACACTTGCTATGGCATCTAAACATCTCATGGTATGCTCATTCTTCTTGGATGAGTTCTTCCTCCTTCTTGCACGAAAGCCCTTCTTCTTTATGAATTTTCCAAATTGCTTGACAAAAAGAGCCATCTTCTCATCAATGTCATCACTATCACAAGAGCTTGAGTCTTCATCACTTGATGATTCAATCTTGGATTTGCCCTTGGATGTGGTGGCTTTGAATGCCACACTCTTCTTCTTCTTCTCATCATCCTTCTTCTCACTTTCCTTCTTCTTCTTTTTGTCCAACTCCTCTTTCTCATCATCTTCTCTATATGAATCATCGGTCATCACTTCTTGGAATACTTGTTGAGGAGTTGAATCCTTCAATGTAGTCCTCACTAGCACGGTGATCAATGTATGAAATCTCTTGGGCAAGCTTCTCAAGAACTTCATAGAGAATTGGTTGTCCTTGACCTCCTCACCAAGTGCCTTGAGCTCATTCACAATGACTTGCAACCGATGAAACATTTCTGGTACACTCTCATCATCTTGCATCTTAAAGCTTGAAAATTTTTCTTGCAAGATATATGCTTTAGCGATTTTTGTGCCTTCGGTGCCCTCAAATGTTTCTTCTAGTTTGGCCCAAGCATCATGAGTAATTTCAATGTTCTTCACTTGCTCAAATGTCTTGTCATCTAGTGCCTCATGAAGAGCACTAATGGCAATGTTATTACATTGAAGCTTCTTCTCTTCCACCGGTGTAGGTGCTTCCGGATTAGCAACCTCAAAATTTGTTTCGGTGGCCTTCCACACTTCTCTACTGATTGATTTAAGGTGTGCGGTCATCTTAACCTTCCAATATGCATAATTTGTGCCAACAAAGTGAGGTGCTTTCTTGGTGTTGTTGATGTGCAAGCTTAATTGAGCCATTTCTTTTTTATCGTAGGTTGTTAAGCCTCAAATAAACGGTGCCTCGGCTCTGATACCACTTGTAAGGTACAAATGGCTAGAGGGGGGTGAATAGCCTATTTAAAATCTACAAGCTTCACTAAACAACCAAGTTAGTATAAAAGATGGCTAAGCTAATTCTAGCACTAGCTCAACTACACTATGCAAGCCACCTATACAATTCTAGTGAAGCAAGGCTATGATCTCTAATACACACCAACAAGACTAAGTCACTAACAAACTTACTCCTATGTGATAAAAGCTACACTGAGATTAATATAAGAAAGTAAAGAGCAAGTGACTTGATTCTTATACCAACAATGTAGAGAAGTAATGCACTTGAAGAATCAATCACAATGATCAACCACAAGAGAAATCCTCGGCAAAGAGATGACACAAGATTTTTTACCGAGGTTCACTTGCTTCCTGGCAAGCTACTCCTCGTTGTGACGATACACCCACTTGTCGGTTCACGAGCTAATCGACTATCAAGAGTCGAGCCCTCGGTGGGCGCCGCATAACCGCACACAAGATGAGGATCCTCCAAGCCACGAGCTCCACTAGAGTATCCAATTTGTGAACTCCCACGGGGAAGGATCAAGAACCCCTTACAACACTTAGTGAGGGCTCCAACAATCTTCTATTGTGAGCTCAATCACCTCCGCTGCTCCAAGCCATCTACTGTATCGGGAAACACAGAAGAGTAACAAGAAATCCGCAGCAACTCGAAGATCAAGTGGCTCTAGAATGCAACTCTCAAGCAATGCACTTGAATCTGACTCAATCTCACTCAAGATGTGCAACTAAGCAAAGAGATGAGTGGAGAGATTGTTCTCTAGCTCAAAGGATGTCTCTAGGTCTCAAAATGTGCAAGAGTTACCCTCAAACCCCGGACATCTTCTATTTATTGCGAAGGGGTACGCAGCTAGCCGTTACCGGACGACGCAGTGAAAAACATTCTGACCGAACGCACCGGTCAGGGTGACCGGACGCGTCTGGTCAACTATAGGACAAGCGTGAACAGTGCGCGTCAGAAGTTACCGTTGCCGTGACCGGACGCGCTCTAGCGTTTGACCGGACGCGCTGCACCTGGCGTCCGATCGGAGTCCAATAAGCTCCCACCGCGATCGGACACGTCCGATCGCACGTGACTGGACACACCGCGCATCTGGTCGGCTCTACGACCAGTTCTGCCCCTCTAGGTGCCTAACCGGATGCTTCGGTTCAGTGAGGGACCGGACACGCCGGTTGGAAACCCTAACACTCGCGCGCCTGACAACTGCTAAGAGCTGACCGAACGCGTCCGGTCAAACCGCGACCGCGTCCGGTGTAGTGTCCGGTCGCCACAGTGACCACCGTTCGCCTCCGTTTCTTTTCCAACTTCCGGCGCAGTAGAAAATAGGTGTTTCACTTCCCCAAAAAGCACCGAATCCTGCCTCGTAAGCTCGGCGGGAGGGAGAGAGGAACCCAAACCCCTCTCTACCGCTAAAACTCCACCGCCTTCGCAAATGTGCTAACACCACTAAGTGTACACCACCATGTGCATGTGTGTTAGCATTTCACAAACATTTTCAAGGTGTTATGTTAGCTCTCTACTAGATCCTAATGCATATGCTTAAGACATTGATCTAGTGGCACTTGATTCCCGAGCTAACCGTGATTGCCCCTCTTGATAGTTGGCTATGTATCCTAAACCCGGTCAATCACTTCTCTACTCATCTTAGACTAGCAAAAGAAAAACCCCATGGTTATACCTTTGCCTTGCGCTCTTAGATCCTTCTCCTCCACTTGATCATCAAGTCCATCATTTTATGTGCATCTTCACCATGATCATCATTTCATGTCCATGCACCATCTCTTTGTGATCTTGTGGCCACCACTCCTTGCCACATACACCTTCGTCACATGTGTTGCTTATGCCTAGCTCAAAAGACTTAACGCATGACATTAGCAACTTGGTGTCATTAATTACCAAAACCAAACTTGGGCTTTCAGTTGGGGGCGGCTCCATATGACTCACAAGCCCAGCAGAATTTGCTAAGAGTCAAAATCCCATTGGGAGTAAGGTGGTGGATCTGGAGATGGAAAACTTCAAGAACCTGGTGAAGGAAGCTGATAGGGGGCAAGCAAAGGCCATAGGTGAAATAGTCCCTGAACACAACGGCGTAGCCCTAAGATGGATAAGGCATGACTTCCCTCGCTGATGGAGGCTTAGCCTGTCTAGCCTTGAAATAACCCTCCTCCTCCATCTTCGCGATTATCTCCTCCGTGATCAATGACTCACCGAAATCCAAAGTCTTGCTAGCCATTGATGCGCCTTCACTGCCTCCAACCAAATCGCTAACATAGGCTCCCACGCCGGTGAGATCCTCATCAATCTCTTGAGCTGTGATGCTTGCCACTATCCACTCCTCGTGACATGCAGACCAATCACTCACCCTAATGTTGAGGAGATGGTGATAAGGACCGTACAAGGTAGCCCGACGAGGATGGGAAGAAGAAGAAGCCACCGCCAAAAGATGCGAGAGGCGAAGGTAGCAACAAGCACAACGTAGGACACCGCGAGATGCGAAGGCAGCAACTAGCATGAAACAGAGCACGTAAACGCAAAGGAAACCGACTAACACAGAGCAAGGCGCAAGACGGAAGCAAGCAACTAAGCAGAGCACACAAAGAATAGGGCAGCCATGAAAACGACTGCGCAAGGATGGGGGGCCTTCACCACGACCCCCCTTATATAGGGCGCGGGCAGGGTGGTTCAACTTCCGCAACCCAACGGTCATGAGATTAGGCGGAACCGTCCCACTTCCCGAGGACCAACAGTCACATCCGCTCAATGGGAAACAACGCAACGTCTCAGCGCTCCAGAAATAGAATGACCAACGGTCCAATCCAGCTGGCCAAGGGGGAGAGAAGGGAGCAAAACCTCCGCCAGGGCCAAGAGAGCCTCCGCTGTATAAATCCAAAGCGGGATCAAACCATGGCCTCAAAAGGGGGGGAAACTGTCGGGACACAAGTCCCCCAAACGACGAAGGCCCAAGACCAAGCCAAAGCCGGAGGTTTTGCTACTAATCATTCATCTGGAATTTTGCAGACGAAGCCAAGACCTCCAGCACGGAGGGCGGAGGCCCGAGCCCAAGCCGAAGGCGATGGTCCCAGCAACGTGGATGATGGCTTCAGAGCTTGGTGTTGGAAGACCCTCGTGGGCAGAGGCTCCACACCAAGTCGGCAAATGAGACCAGGCCAAAGCCAGAGGTTTTGCTACTAATCATTCATTTGGAATTTTGCAGGAAAGGCAAGACCTCTGGCGCTGAGGGCGAAGGCCCGAGACCAAGCTAAAGGCGATGGTCCCAGCAACGTGGATGACTTGGTGTTGGGCTACCCCCATGGGCAGAGGCTCCACACCAAGTCAGCAAAAGCCACTGACCGGATACCAGTCCTGTGTACTGTGCAGGGGAAAGCGAGCGGAGGTCTCCTCAACGGCATCTAGCGTCCCCGGTTGGTGTAGCGGAGGTCCAGCCCACACAGGCGAAGGCCCCAGCGTCGCAGGCGAAGACCTTTGAGACAAGCTGACCGGGGATCACAAGGTGTTGCCGGAGGTCATCGGTGCCCGACCTGTAGCTCGGGCGGCCCGCGGCGCTAGCGCTACGGACCGGGTTTGGGTCTGGTCTCCCGACCTATATCACGTGAGGCGGTTTGTCGGAGGAGTTACCTTGATGCCCTAGTCCTGAGAGCGCAAGTTAAGAATATTCTTAGGATATTCCACCACCATCACGGGGCATTTTTGTAAAAATAGCTAGGCAGAAAACAGAGCTCTATAAAAGGGAGGTGTAAATGTGACTGAGATTGGTTGGTGAATACATTAATGAAACCCTAGCCTTCCTTGTGTTCACTAGTCTGGCCAGGTGGAGATAAACCTAACTCACCTGCTAGGATATGCTATTCCAACATCAACATACGTTCCAGGACGGCCAGCCAAGGTGGCATCAAAATACTCAGTTGTGCTGGCAGATCAGCAAGGAATCTATACTTGCAGTGAGTTGGGACCCACCTGTTATTGTCATGGCTCAAATTCAATCGGGCTCGCTTCAATTACGTGCAGATGGCAACGTGAATGATGATTTGCGATAAACGACTCTTAGATGAAAGATTGATAGGAGAGAGATATGACCCCTGGTTGCCTCAGTTTTCTTTTTATTTTGAACATACATGAAACAAATCTGGTGCATAATGCCACGTCCGATGGGCCTTGTCATCCCCTGAAAAGGTATTGTGCACACAACTTGTAATATGGTTGTAGCAAATAATGTGACATCAGTGAAAATATATAAATGTCATAATATGTCATCCATAATATGACTAGCTAGTATCATGTATTTATTATATCGTAAAGGGATAATGGTATCTTGCATGATTTACAAACTCAGCACACAAACCAAGAGAACAGACTAGTATCATGTATCAAGAAGTCCTAATTTGCATGGGAGAACTCAGGACACAACCAAGTCAGAAGTGAGAAAGAGAACATCGTGGTTTATTTATCTTATGATTTAAATTGCATTTGGGTTGGCAACTTTTTTTTTGTTAACATATGTTGATGTCATGGATCTTTTACTATTTGCTGCACTTTGCAGAACCGGGTGCTAATTGGTGCACCAGACTGCTATGGAGAAGAAACATCTTGAGTCGCCAAATCATATACGGACAGTAAAGAATTGATGAACCGTTGTGCTGCTGTTTTCTGGTTCTCGTCAGCATATATGCCTGTTTCTATGCCAAGCGGTGGCACTATAGATGTTGCAAAGTTTGATGGGTTGCTATCAGATTGTCATGGTCATTCGGTTCACCTTCCTTCTCTATTGAGTGTGGAAGTCATTTGGGTCATTTGTACTCTCTTCGTTGTAATTGTAGCTTATTTTATGTTCATCCTAAGCTAAGTTTGTGTAAATTTGACCGTGTTTTCAGAAAATATATTGTTATCTACACATTCAAATAAATTCCACGTCAAAACGTATTTTGCGGATGAAACTAGATTGATGTTATGTAGCCCCACGCTTTTAAATTACTATAACAAGACATTTTGACTTTAATAGATAAATTACTTTAACTTTGTAACCGGACATAACATATATCTAATTGTATGGAAAATCTATATATGAAAAAAAATATTTAATAATTTAAAATAGAGGTAGCACTTTTTTTCTCAAAACCAGGTCAACGATCTTCGGATCCACGTTAATTAATTAAACTATTTTCAGAAATGGAAACTGAGAGAGTACGAAACAAGACTGTTCTAAACTACAGGGAAGAGGGGAATGACATGAAGGCCCAGGTAGGCAACTCGCATGGTTGGAAATAAATACCGGTCCGGCCCAGGATCAAGATCGTAAGATTGTTGGGGCCCAGGCGGGCAGCCGAGCCGGGAGGCAGGCTGCTTTACCACTTTTTCCCGGATCATTTCTATCTCCCGATGGGCTACGTGGGTTGTGATAGTACCATAGTCCTACTTCGCTGGTACTATCACTCCATGTGTGCGATGCGGCCGACCTTCTCGTTGCTCGTTTTACCATTCGATGTTTCTCTTCTCAATGAAGAAATAAAAAATATGGCCAGTTTTCAGATGGTAAATATTGCCAGTTTTCTGAACTTAAAACATCTCAAAGAGACTTTGTAAATCTCACTCTCTAAATCATAATTTAGAGAGTCATTTGCATAAAATCGGGTTCTATATCTTTTCATTCTCCAACCGTTTTTCTATTTCTCATGCGCACTCTAGAGAGTCATTACTGTCTTTTATTTTTGGCTAGCGAAAAATTCAGAATAGAAGATGGCTATATTTGGATGACATTTAGAAAGGCTGTTGGAATGTAGTTTTTCAATAAAATTGTTATTGCTAGAGTGTTTGTTGACCAGGTCTGGGCTGCACCGATCAACCGAGAGATTAACCATAAAAACATAAATGTAATAATAAACTCTACTGTTCCTAGCTTTTGCTTCATTCTTCCATTTCTATCCCAACTTAAGTACACGTGCATGCTACTTAGTGCCATACACTAGCCAATGTACCCATCGCCTTGATTCTTGTATATATCAATCTAAGACTATATGAACTTATATCTAGGTTTGGAGTAGAAGGGAAAAATTTTGAAGCCCCCCATCTGTTCAAAAATAATTAATGATTTAGGATTATCTTCGAGTCAAACTATTTCAAATTTAACTAATTTTATAAAAAGTACTAACATTTATGATACCAAATAAATATTACTACCTTCGTTCTAAACTGTAAGTCATACTAGCTTTTACTACATATTTATGTATATAGTAGAAGGTCCAAAATGACTTACAATTTAGAGTAGAGTAGTGGAGATAGTATTAGATTTATCGTAAAATATATTTTCACATTGTACCTATTTGGTGCCATAAATTTTAATGTTTTTCTTATAAAGTTTGTTAAATTTAAATTTGTCTGACTTTAGACAGATTCAGAACATAGGATTTTAGAATATTTTTTATGAGGCTCAGTTCAGATAAAGGTGCTTATATACACAAACGTACACTCACCATAAGAATTCATGCACGCATACTCTACCACTATAAGCACCTCTCACGAAGTGAGTTGGACCAGTAAACATCGAGATTGACAAAGTCCATAGGCGCCTCACTGTCGAGGAGTTGAACCCAGGTAGGCAAATTCCACCATAAGCAAAAGAGCAACTAAATTATGTTAACACTTCACAACTAGTGGTCTAGTGACATAAATGCCATGTATTAGTTAAATTTTTACATGCAAAGATAAATGGAGGGCTGTAAATAAGTTACTGGTGGATTCTTAAAAGTCCTTATATCTAAACTCCACAAGTTATGTATCTCAACATATAAGTTGTCCACCTCAATATTACACCCGTTTTTCTAAAGAACAAAACCAGGCTAATCATATGTGTGCCCAGGAAGTCCACACATATGTCAGAATGAAAAAGTATCAGAAACAATGTTATTATATAACGTATACATAGCTATATTAATACTTACATCACAGTATCGCGGAACGATGACTAAACATCAGGCTCCATTCCTCTCAGGGACAGCTGACTGGTGGCTCCGTATGCCAAGCACTTTCTGAAAGACTTCTGGAAACTCTACTATACCTTCATCCTTCTTCTAAGTAGCACCTTACAACACACTGGAGCGTTGGGGAAATAGCAAGAGTGAGTCCATGTCGAACTCAGCAAATATATCATGGGGTTCATGAGGCTCAAAAAGGCTAGACACTGTTTGACTGCATTTAGCTTTTAATCATCATATAATTAGCAATTGAGTAGCATCAAGATGAACCAATTTCCATTAATGAACCAATGATCATTTGTAATAAGAATAATGAAATAGCATTATCATGACATAATAATATCAACATAAATTAAAACATGATATAACAATGGTGATCATCTATCTGTAAATGTTCCAAGGCTGCCCGTATCCGTGGGCACGGCTAGTATACCAGTTTTTAACTCTGCGCAGAGGTGTACACTTTCACTGTGAGTCATGATTTCCAAATGCATGGGTTCGCGACTTCCCAAAACACCAAAAATCATATAAAGCCATTCAAAAGTTCGTCTAACAAGTTAGGGTCATTAGATTCACTCGGTAGGCAGATGTAGGAACCCCTTTTCAAATGGCACAATTCCTTATCGGCTATACTCATAGACTAGAGGTTGTCCTACACCCAACATGGCAAGCCATTTTTATGCCATTTAAGGTAACCACTAACAAGCTAGAAAAGGACTCTTGAACAACTAAAGCCAGAGCCATATAGCCCTCACAGTTGTACTGTATGTCCTGGATAAATCACGTACAGATAAGTCCTTATGGAGAGAAACCAGAGCATCAAAATAACCCACATGCTCTAGCCCCCTTTTCAACAATAATTGAAATCATCTTAATGGTTGGTTGCTTAATCCATTAATCAAATTACAAGATCATTGTTCATAATTAAGCACTAGCAATAGCTACCGAAATGCATCCCCCATAAGTGACAAGGAAACAAGATATCAATAGCTAAGTTATAATCTCTATGATTGTCAAGGTAGACACATGCATATGAGTAATATTTTTAGTGTATAGATAACCAGGATAGTCCCATGTTATACTTGCCTTTCTCTCAGAGTTAGCTACTCATAAGTCTTCAACCTCTGTCTCTGATCTTGAGCTTATGTTGTACTTGTTGGTCCTCACCTCCTGGTCTTCATTGCTAACGAACCACGCTTCCTTTACTCGTAGCAACCAAACAACACAAATGGACAAACAAATAAACAACTAAGAATAATATACCAATCAAAAGAGAAACTTAAGAAGGAACGGTCTAAACGGCATGGCTCGGTGCTACGGTCGCGAGGGCATAAGAACGATAGAAAACGGAGCTATCTTTGAAAAGGAAATGTATATCGTTGTACTTGCAACGTAACTAAAAAGACAAAGTTTACACTGATATATTTTTATTTAATGAAATAAGGTGATGGACATTTTAGAAAACTATCCTAAGTCGAATTAACCAATTTACATTGAATTATAAAATGAAGTTTACCTTATTCATATTTTATTTATAAATGCCTCAATATTATTTAAAGTCACTTAACTATTCTGCAAAATAAATAAACTTGTGAGAGCACATATTTCAGTTATATATTCGAGTTTAAAATAAGCAAATTATATTTATAGAAAACATAGTTAAATTGGTATTAATAAAATTAACATTTATTTGTAAAAGAACCATTCACCTAACCTGTATTGTTTTTAATTAAAAACTAGTTGCATAAACATTAATCATAGTTGACGTTTATTTTATAGAATTTGTAAACATGTTATGTGGTAAACATCGTTACGAACACTTAGACAACGTTGGATCTACCGTAGAAGAATGGATTGAAATAATGCTAAAACGATAGGACGACAGATGTTCGAAGCAAGTAACTAAGAAACATAGGCAATAAAGTGGTCTGGATAAAGCATGGATGGTTCGATGTTAAAAAAAACTAGATTTGCTTTGAATAAGAAAAACTGGGTATATATATATAGTATATATCGGAGGGATTATACTAGGCATATAAGGCACTGATTCTGATGGCTCATATGCACGGAGGCATCCATATGGCACTTGATTGCTTGTGTGCTATACGTAGACTTATACATGATAGGTTTTGGTAACAAGGCAACTGAGCGCGCTCAAACCGATTGAAACAGATGGCGATGGACAATGGCAGGGTTCAATATACTCGACCAGCAGAATAATGCAACGATCATTAGCATGCAACACAGGACCTACGGCGATATGATCAGGTTTGGATGCAGGCTTGCAAAGCAGCAGGCCTGGCTACGTTGCAGGGACATCTGGGTTTCAGATAACCAGAAGGCAGCAGCTGCTCTTGTTGAACGCCGGTCGGCAGGGCAACAAGCAGCACAACAACGGCGGTAATGTGCAGGGCACAACGAGATCAGCGACGATGCGGTGGCGCTTCAGAGAGGGTAGCTTGGAATTGTGGAAATAAAATGAAAAGAGAAAAGAGAGGCAACGCTGAGATACTCACCATATGCAGAGGGCCATGATTCGGCTGTGGAGCTGGCTAGAGCCGAGGCTGACAAAGGCTGCTGCAGTCCGCACGGCAAGAGCAGCCCACGCCAGGATTTCATGAGGACACAGACAACACGGATGAGGTGATGCGCGATTTCGACATGGCGGATGGTGGCTCCTGTGAAGATTTGACGGTGTCGTGAAAAAGACATAGAGCGAGAGAGGGCGAGAAGACGGATCCTGCGGTTTCTTCACCTTGGTGCGGCGGAGTCTGACAGCGTGTCCTCGCGAACCGCAGCGAGGCTGCGTGGAATTTGATCAAATAGATTAAGGGTTGCAAGGGTTTGGAAAAGGATGCGATGGGAGGCCTTGCTATTTATAGACGAACACGGCACGGTGGATGTAGAGTCCCCAGCGTTTACGCATAAAGCACATGGCCTGGTTGCTTCTTTCTTTGGATTATGTGTCATCACGTCACGTCAAAGCAAAATTGCCCATGGAACCGAAACAAAAAGAACAGACGCACCAGATTCAACGAGAAAGAGAGTGGCACGGGCCTTGATCCATCCATAGGTGCAAGAGCGAGAAGGTTTGGCCACGGAAGGTTTAGGGTTAAGATTAATTATTTTTGGAATTATTAAATTTCGTGTATAAAAGTAATTTCAGAAAAGTCTAGAATTACCTTTTAAGCCATGAAAAATATTCTGAGAACTCCATAAATTCCGAAAAAAATCCCGAGAAGTTTGTAGAGATTCATTAACGGATGGTGAATTGAAATGAGTGATACGGAGTAGAAGAAGATGATCTAGAAATTCTCCATATGAAAAGATTAAGATCGAGAAAGTGGAGATTTAGTTACAGAAAAAGGCAGAGACAAGCCAGAAAAAGATAAACGACTTACTAAACGCGTTTTGAAAATTTTACTCGCTCATAACACCAAGTTAAGCAACAAGCAAACATCACATCATGAAAAGTCTATCAAATTAATATGGAAAAGTTTTAAACCGCAATTTTCTACATTTAAATTAGCAGCAACTTAATTTATCGGATAAGTTTTATTCAAATATTAAAATCATTTATTTTATTTAGTGTTTTTTATGCACAACCCAACATAGGAAATTTTGGGTGTGACACTCAACAACACACTATTATATACAATTAAAGTCCACTATCACATGCTATTATAATACTCACATCAGCAAGATATACACAAGTATTTTGTTGTCCACTTCAACATGTCACGCAATCCACTAATCTGTAATTCCAGCAGCAACGTGCGGGGTATGCTTGTAGTTTTACATAATACTAAAATGTCAGAAATTATTCTTATATATATATATATATATATATATATATATATATATATATATATATATATATATTAAGAATGTGTAGAGTTAATTTCCTGGGCTGTGCTTTCCTCGATCGAAAATAAAAGTTCTTACAAGTGTACAACTAACTATATAAGCTATGCGGCTGAATATAAATAAATATATATCGTTGGCGGATCTTACAATTTTCTTACTAAAAAATATATATATTTGGTGTTGTTATATTTCTTTGACGGTGTGAAAAAAAAAACTGATTTTATGTTTGGGGTTTTAATTTACATTCAAGTCTGGTGACGGTTGTACAATTTGGTTCTTATATTCGGATTCATGTTAGTAAGTGTTGGTCCCACTTGCTCACTTTAACGGTGAATGCTAAGGATGTATTAAGGATATATTCATGTGCTTTTCTTTTTAGACAGAAACCAATATTTCATTGGAGACTCCGTTCCACATTTGTCAAAGATTTTGATATTGTATTTGTTTTTAGTTCTAGTAATTTATTATGTAAAATAATCAAGTGACTAAATAACATTTGTCATGGTCCTATATGGGACCCCACGTCGGGCTAAAATGGGCCAGGCAAGGCCTAGGACCGAGCCCTAGCCAGCCACAGGGCCGCTGAGCGCTTGGCCCGAGGGGCACGTGGCCAAGGGGGCAACGCCGCCACCGCCTCGAGATGCTCCAACATTCGAGGTAATCTCGAATAAAATAGGAAAGTCGGAAAATGACGATAACACACAGACAACCCCCACAGAAATGACAATAACACACAGACAGCCCTCACAGAAACCAATGGCGGCCACAACTACCAACTTCGTTGACGACACAGTTAAAAACAAGAAGATTGGGTTTTTTTTTCCGAGGAGGAAGATTGGATATGGCACCGATGGGCATCAGACACTTGTTTCCACCATTAGCACCACAATGCTAGCAATACTTATAACCCAGCACAGGACAAGGAATCGTCGCAGCAGGATGCACCAAACGCAGATGAATCCATAGGCGCCTGCACCTACACACCCCCTTGCATTTATGCAGAGACATACGACATTGAGCCATATTTCGGGTCCCCGATCTGCGACACCTACGGCATCCTCGCCACAGCATGGTTGGAACCACCTGAGCCAATCTATGGAAACTTCTGCTCCATAGAGATGAACTCCAGACAACACCACCCTGCTCACAGCCTAACTATGGTGTCGGAACTACTCGCCAACAAACTGGAGGGAATACAAATGCAAACTCGCCTGCCATCCAGCAACACCTTGACACATAGAATGGTTCAGCGCAAGGACACACTGACAGAAGGAGGAACGCGAGAAGGCACGAGTCGAACCTTGACCCTCATGGCGCCACCCCAGCAACATCAAGCACCAACAGGCTCCAACAAGTACTTCTACCTGCAAGCACCATCCCCGGAGCTGATAGGTACTCACATGGCCGCGGCACAAACGATGAACTGGCACTGCAGCGCTGAAGACATCCATGTTAGATTGATCTCCAACAGTCTATTGGGCCTTTGATCCACACCATGACCGGGGACGCCCAGCCCATCCAGAGTTCGCGGGCCCCCGTCACCCTGCGCTATATAAAGAGGTGGGGGCCGGCAGCTCTCAGTACGAGGTTCACCTAAGCCGTACTCCCCACCGCACAAACCCTAAACCCGATCAGATTGAGGGGCGCAAGAAGTGACGGGAAGCACCGCCGCCGCCACTCCACTGCGCTGCGCACGGGCTTCACCACCGGTCTCCACTGCACCGCCTTCTTCTCTGACCGATGCTGCCCGTGCGCAGATTTCATCCCTCTGTTGTAGTAGTAGATGATGCATTGATTCACAAAGAATTGTACCCCTGATCTACTACTGATGATCCTAAAGAAATTAACAATCCACGCTCCAACAACCTGGACGCTCCTCTTCGCGGCGGCTGCAACAGCAAACACCGTAACTCCGGAGCCCGCCATCTCTTCACCAACACTGCTCCAAACACACTTGGACTGACATCGACCACTGGCTGAGAAATGCCACTTCATCTTCCGCTACATCAACAACCTCCAGCCCTATTCCAAATTCGTTAGCAACGGCAACGAGAACAAGCTGCGGCGCATCATCTTCAGCATGGAGGCGGCAACCTTTGTAGCAGCTAGCTTTCTTCCTCAAGCAGCGTCAACGACTAAGAAAGGCTACAGCACAAGGACGCGTTGTGCAGAGAAAGGACGGGGGAGGGGGATTCAAGGTCCTAAATGGGACCCCATGTTGGGCCAGATGGGCTAGGCGAGGCCTAAGATCGAGCCCTAGCTGGCCATAGGGCCGCTCAATGCTCGGCCTAACAGGGACGTGGCTACGGGGCAAAGCCGCCGCCCCTCGAGATCCTCTGATATCTGAGGCAAACTAAAATAAAATAGGAAAGTCGGAAAAAGTAGGAGAATAAATAAGAGATTTGCTTAGATAAAATAGACTAGGATTTATTAGGAAATAAGTATACTTGTAATGAAGGCAGTCCAAATCTATAAGGGCTCTTTCCCTGATTTCTTGGATGATAAGTTTAGATTGCTTAGGGGCTAAGTCTCCCATGACCATAAATTCATAGGTGATGCAACCTTTCAATCTTAAGCAAAGTATTGGCTTGGTGTATGCTAGCTCCCTTCCCCTCTCCCCAGCCCCTCTCCTCTCCTGCACCAGCGTCCCCGCATGCTGCTGCCCTCTTCAGCCCTAAGCTGAGCGACGCCACCGTCCCCAACCGCCAGCGCAATAGCGCTGCCGCCCCACAGACGCACGCTGCCACCTACCCTAGCCCCTCCAACCGGCCACGTGAAGGAAGGACCATCACATATTCTATAGAGGATTGTGAATTGTCTTGTAACAAAGTAAAATTAAAAGGAAACACAATTGCTATGTGCAACGCAATCCTTCACATAAATATTTATTTTTAACATTTCACTCATCACAATAATGTTGCCTTAACAAATCATGTACCAATGCTACTTAGAATTCATTCCGTTTGTATGTGCAGAAGTTGTAAGACTCAAGTAACACATGATTCGATCCTTCCATGTACCAATGCTACTGACAGTTCATTTTATTTGTGTGCACAGAAGTTGTAAGACTCATGTAACACATGATTCGATCCTTCCAGGATACGCTTGAGTACAAGTTGATCTACTCCCTTCATCCTAGAAACAACGAAATATTTATGATGTGTATAAATACCACTAAATTAATTATAGAATATAATTTTATAGAACTATTTCAAGATACAAACGTTGATACTAGTTTTATAAATTAAATTTAGTAAAACTTGTGATTGTTTGATACACTGGGAAGTGACATTTTTATCTTTTATATGGTGGCACTACTACATGCACTACCGTTCATGAGCCCCCAACCAATTCATTAGCCTTCTCCTTGAGCAGCTCCCACGCGTCCCGGACGTGTCGCATATCTGTCATGGCCCCGCCAACGGCGAGCCGGATGACGAACTTGCCGTCCACGACAAAGTGTGTCATGAACGCCTGCCCGCTTGCATTCACGGCCACGAGGAGCCTACGGTTCAGCTCCTCCACCGCATCGTCATCCTCCGGCCCCTCCCCGAGCCGATGGCGCAGGCGGAAGCAAACCAGGGACAAGTTCCTCGGCACAACAACCTCAAAGCGTGCGTCTGCCGCCACGGCGAGCTCGAACCACTTGGCCATCCGGACGTGCCTTCGGATGTAGGCGCGGAGGCCCGCCGCTCCGTAACGCCGCAGCACCACCCAGAGCTTGATGGCTCGGAAACGGCGTGACAGCGCGATCTGCCAGTCCTTGTAGTCGATGGGTGACACATCACCCCTGCTGCCGACGTTCTTGAGGTACTCCGGGTCAGTGGACAGTGCGCTGGTGAGGGCGGCCGGGTCGGCGACCCAGAGGCAGCAGCAGTCCATATTGGTGAGGAACCACTTGTGTGGGTTCATGCTCACCGAGTCCGCGAGCTCGGCGCCGTCAAGGTGACCCCTGAACTCTGGGCAAATGGCCGCGCTGCCGGCGTACGCGGCGTCGATGTGCAGCCACATTCCTATTATTTGTGGGAAATATATATAGTTAATAATCATGTCTCTTGTCAGGTGACAAGAAATCGTTTCAGCACTTGCATAGCAGTGCATGCCGTGCATGCATGAGTGGACGTACCATAGCGGCGCGCCACCTGACCGAGCTCGCGTACTGGGTCAATGGCGCCGAGACCAGTGGTGCCGACGGTGGCGCACAGGTACAGAGGCACCAGTCCACGGGAGACGTCCTCCTCGACCGCTGCTCGGACGGTGTCGGCGGTCAGGCCGTACCCGGACTCTGCCGTCGTGCGCAGGACACGGAAGTTCGCCACAGGGATGCCGACGATCCTGGCGCCCTTCTGGAAAGTGGCGTGGGTCTGGTCGGAGGCGTACACGACCGTCCTGAGGATGGCAGCATGGCCGAGCTTGCTGATCGCACGGTCGCGCGTAGCTGCAAGGGTGCACACCACGGCCTCGCACGTGCTCCCGTGCAGCACGCCGCCACCGCCTCCCGCGAAGCGGAATATCTCCGGTAGGCCGACGAGCCCGGCCATCCAGTCCACCACGACCTGCTCCAGCTCGGTGGCCACGGGCGACGCCTTCCACACGAACGGCACGACGTTGAGGCCGGCCGACAGCATCTCGCCGGCGAACCCCGCGCCGCTCGCGTTCGCCGGGAAGTAGGCAAAGAAGCTGGGGCTCTGCCAGTGCGTCAGTCCCGGGAGGACGTCGCGCTGCACGTCGTGAAGGATTCGGTCCATGGACTCGCCCGTCTCGGGCGCCGCATCGGGGAAAAGCTTGCGGACGGACCCTGGCTTGTCGTCGGCGGCCATGACCGGGTACCGCTCGATGTCGCGGTAGTAGCGGGCGAGGAAGTCGACCACGGCAGTCGACTCCTCGGCGAATGTCTTAGGGTCAAGTGGGAAAAGGGCATCGAGTGGAAGACTAGCCATGGCGGCCAAGTGCACGCAAGAAAAAAAATCACTGAGGTAGAAGGAAACTAGGGACGTGTGCTTTTATAGCTTCAGGAAACCCTATCGGTGTGCACGCGATGCAGCGCTGATGATGATCAATGTACAGCATGAGTTACGTGCATGTTTGCCTTGTGCCTCGCCACTTACCCTATCGATGGAACGGTTAGTTGATTAGGTTCCAACTGTAGTGCCACAACCTTGACACCTGGATTCATGTTTTAAATGCATAGGTTGTTTTATCTATACCTATATCTATAACTATATATACTATATAGTTCATACCCACTCAGCATTTACTCCCTTCAAATCTTGCTCTACGTTAAGCCACGTCATCTAGAGTTGCAGCCGTTAGATCAGCTTGAATTCCTTCATCTGGCCATCCAACTCTCGCCTGCGGCTGCCAACTCTTTGGCTCCCCCTCAGCGTTCACCAACACATCACATGGCCTTTGAGTAACTGAGAAGAAGGGCAGCTGAGCAGTCGTTCAAGCCATGCCCACCGATACAAGGAGGACTGGAGGATGAGCAGCATACCGTCGAGAACACCAGAAGTAACGGCAACACCTCCTATATGCAGCATGCTATCTCAAAACGTCTGCACAATGCAATTATATCGCTCTCCTAAAGTTGGCAGGTATATGAAGGGATCTAGGCCCTTTTATCTTCCCCGGATTCACCACATATCAATTTTGGCGGTGCCCCCTGATAAAGCCCCATTGCATCCGTGTGTTGCACTCGCTGGTGGTGGTGGTCCATAGCTTCCTCGATCTCTCCCTCGGTGCCTCCCCACCCCGGCCTGTGAGAGGCCGTCCGCACTTCCAATTTGACGACGCCATCGCCTTCCTCGATCTCTGCCAATTCTCAGTCTGTCATTAATCTAACCTGACATCTCTCTAACATAAAGACATGACAATTGACAATTTAGAAACCATAAGAAGCGAATAGAATCACATATTCTAATAGTATTATAGTAACATAGTTCTCACTTCTCAAGTCTCACTACAACATGCTAGATAATTGCTACAATATATATGATAATTAATTAAATTTTAAGATAGATTAGCTAAACTACCAAATCCTGATATGATATGATAATTACCTAAATTACAACCTATATCAATTTATCTAGGACGGCTGGATCCATGCTTCTCTGCGCGCTGCTTGGGTGAGATTTGCGTTGCCCCACTGCATAGACTTATGTCTAGGACACCTAGTTGATACTTATTTGGTACATTTACTATATTTCAAGGTAGATTGAATTAGAACAAATCTATGTTTGTAAAGACAACCGTTGGTAAGAGACGCTGGAGATATATAGTCTATGTATTTGAGTAATTCTTTTTATAGAAAACCATACAGGATGTTCGAAATTTCGGGTGAGTTCCTAGATACAGCCTCACAATACACTCAAAAACATGAATATCAATTTTTGAACTGCTAAATTCCATTATTCCATGCACCTGCAGTTCAAACTTGCATTTTACGAAAAAATTCAAGTAAATGAAACAAATTAACTAAATATAGCAAAAAACATAAAAAAAAATATACCAAATTTGAAAATTTAGGTCATAGTAGTGTAGTAGGACTGCCCAAAAAATTTGGGTGGAAAAAAAATTAAAATTCTTTGCCAAGTGCAAGGTTCCTGGCACTAGGCAAAGAATTTCTTTGTCGAGTGTCAGATTCCTGGCTCGGCAAAGTAAATAAATAAATAAATAAATAAATAAATAAAACTTTGCCGAGTGCCTAACAGCAGGCACTCGGCAAAGGGTCACCGCTAGGTGATTACCGTCAGCGGGGGTGTCTTTGCCGAGCGTAAATCTTTGCCGAGAGCTGGACTCTCGACAAAGACTTTCTTTGCCGAGTGCCCGATAAAAGGCACTCGGCAAAGCATTTGGCATTTGGCATAGAAGCCGTCTCCGGTAGTGACTTATACCAAAAGTGGAGAGCCCGGAGGATTTGGGCCAGTTCAGGCTGATAAGTTTATGCAATGTTATTTATAAAATTGCCTCTAAAGTCATGGCGAACAGGCTGAAGACTGTTCTACCTGAAATTGTGTCAGAGGAGCAGTCAGCCTTCATGCCAGGACGTCTGATTACAAACAATATCATTACAGCTTATGAGTGCCTACACTTTATGAAGAAGAAGCGAACCAGGGGATAGCGAGTACTGTGCTCTTAAGATGGATACGATGAAAGCCTATGACCGAGTGGAATGGGACTATCTAAAGGCTATCATGATCAGGATTGGTTTTCACCGGTTGTGGGTGGACATGATTATGAGATTGGTGACTACAGTCTCTTTCTCAGTTCTGTTCAATGGTGATCGACTTGATTCTTTTGTTCCAACAAGAGGGATCACTACCGGAATCCACTTCTTTGCCGAGCGCCGGAGGCTTTGCCGAACGTTTTTTTTCGGGCGCTCGGCAAAGAAGGCTTTGCCGAGAGCCAAATAAAAAACACTCGGCAAAGCCTCTGCACTCGGCAAAGAAGCCTTTGCCGAGCGTCCGATAAACGGCTCTCGGCAAAGAAGTTTCTTTGCCGAGAGCCAAAAAAAACACTCGGCAAAGAAACTTCTTTGCCGAGAGCCAAAAAAAAGCACTCGGCAAAGGCTTCTTTGCCGAGTGCCAAAGTAAAACACTCGGCAAAGCAATTTTTCAAACCACATTTTGGTGCCCTAAACGAATTCAAATAAAAAAGTTTTCAACTACAAAGTTTCATAACTTTTCATGATCTACAAACTTTATATTGGTCATTTCTTTATTCGACAAAGTAATAATTACGTTGTTCACAAAATCCATATGTCTCTCATGTAGTTCCATGAAACTACAAGAGAGATATATAAGATTTGTGAACAATGTTAGCACCACAATTTCGGATGGAAAAACTTCCTAAATGAAGTTTGTAGATCTCGAAAGGTATTGAAACATTGTAGTTGACCACTTTTTAATTTGAATTTATCTTGTCATGGAAAACTACGTTTGAAATTCAAAATTTTAAAATTTTAAAATTCAAATTTTTCAAAAGACCTCGGATGGAAAAACTTCCTAAATGAAATTTGTAGATCTCAAAAAGTTATGAAACATTGTAGTTGACCACTTTTTCATTTGAATTCATCTTGTCATGCAAAACTACGTTTGAAATTCAAAATTTTAAAATTTGAATTTTTCAGAAGACCTCGGATGGAAAAACTTTCTATATGAAAAATGTAGTGCTCAAAAAGTTATGAAACTTTGTGGTTGACAACTTTTTCATTTGAATTCATCTTGTCATGCAAAACTACGTTTGAAATTCAAAATTTTAAAATTTGAATTTTTCAAAAGACCTCGGATGGAAAAACTTTCTATATGAAAAATGTAGTGCTCGAAAAGTTATGAAACTTTGTGGTTGACAACGTTTTCATTTGAATTCGTTTAGGGGCTCAAACAATCAATTTTCAATTGGTTTAGTATAATATTTGAGTAACTAAAATGGCATATAGACGCATGTGAGTGTGTAGTGCAGGTGGCAGAGGAGGTATCGCGTGAGGGAGAGGTCACGAGTTCGAATCCCACCGACCGCGTAGCCGCGAATTTTGCGCGAAAAATGCCGCGACTTGCGACTTCGACGGATACGGGCGGGCGCTGGCCAGTGGGCCCCCTCCCCCGATTGAAAAATTTTTTTCCAGGTTTTTTTCGCATTTTTTTATTTCGCGCTTTGCCGAGCGTCGGGCTCTCGGCAAAGGCTTTGCCGAGTGCCCGATAAACGGCTCTCGGCAAAGAAGCCTTTGCCGATCGGATTTTTGCCGAGGGCGCTTTGCCGAGAGCTGCGCTCGGCAAAGGCTTTGCCGAGGGTCGTAGAGGCTTTGCCGAGAGCCTGGGGCCCTCGGCAAAGCAGCCGGCTCCGGTGGTGGATCCGTCAGGGGATCCAATCTCACCCTATTTGTTTCTGTTAGCAGTGAGGGCCTTTCGTGCCTCCTAAATGCGATAATTCAGTCATCGAACCTCAGTGGAATTAAAGTGGCAGCAACGGCTCCGATGGTCAGCCACCTATTGTTTGCAGATGACAGCCTGCTATTTTTCAGGGTGGATAGGGAGAGTGCGGATGCAGTGATGGATGTTCTGAATATCTATTGTCAGGCCTCTGGACAAAGGATTAATACAGATAAGTCGTCTATACACTTTGCCAAGGGTGTTAGTGCTGGTCTACGTGGGGAATATGGATTCTCTTGATGTACACAACGAGGACCTGAGTGAAAAATATTTAGGCATGCCCATGGATGTTGGTTCGTCCACGAACAGAGCATTCAAGTATTTAAAAGATAGGGTGTGGAAAAGGGTCCAAGGATGGATGGAACAAATGTTATCAGCCGGCGGCAAGGAAGTTCTGATCAAAGCAGTGGCACAAGCGGTGCCAACGTTCTCTATGTCTTGTTTCAGGCTGCCGTGCGGTTTATGTCAGCACATTGATGGGCTACTCCAAAGCTTTTGGTGGGGCAGCAAGGAGGGCAAAAGGAGGACATGCTGGGTAGCATGGGAAGAGATGACTAAACCCAAATTTTTGGGAGGACTTGGCTTTAGAGACATTGAGGTTTTTAACCTCGCTCTGTTGTCTCGACAGGCGTGGCGCATCCTACAGGAACCATCTTCTCTCAGTGCAAGAATCCTGAAAGCAGTCTATTTTTCGGATGTCGATTTCTTGAGTGCGGGGCTTGGCTCCTCGCCATCCAGGATATGGTGAGCCATTGTGGACGGCAAGGACGTTCTTGAACAAGGCCTGATTCGCAAATGCATGCTTATTTGATGCATGATTCTGACTATTGAACTCCCAACTGACATTTTGCTTGCAGGATCCACAGAGTAGCAATTGGTGGCTACAAGTGGGAGGCACTAACGTGGGATATTGGCCATCCTTGATCTTCACAGACTTGAAAGATAGTGCCTCCTCTGTTGAGTGGGGCGGTGAGGTATTCTCGCCTGACGCTGGCCAAACTTCGACGCAAATGGGCAGTGGACACTTCCCTAATGAAGGATTTGGCAAGGCTAGTCACATCAAGAACTTGCTAGTGGTAGATTCGTCGAACACCCTCAGAAGTCCAAGTGGTGTGAACTTGCTAGCTGAGCAGAGCAACTGCTATACTGTGCAAAGTGGTACCAATGGTGACTGGGGCACGTACATCTACTTTGGCGGACCTGGGAAGAATCCTAACTGCCCATAGTAAAACTATCTCGTTGACACATGACGGGTACCCATTTAGCAATATAATGCATGTATTACACCCAATAAGAATCGTTAGATGTGTGTGATCCATGTGTGGCCCTGCAATGGTCAATTGCTATGTATCCCATCAACATATGTAAGATGTGTGATCAAGTTTTAAAAGCTTTCACCAGATGTATCCATGTTTCGTTGCATGTTGTAGAATATGGAGTAAGAACTTTTCCCGTCGTTAATTATTACAATCGTATAGGCATTGCACCAAAGAGACGACCAACTTGATCTTTAAAAACTGAAACAATTGTTTTCCTCGAGTGAATAAATGTTGTTATATTTACTTCTAGAACTAAAAGATATATAATTCAACAACACTTGCTTCAAAAATGACTTTTAAAAGATGCTACCGTTTTAATAGATGGGTCAATCAAAAACCATCTATCAAAATAGTTTTAAAGATGGCAAACCTCTAGAAATCGATTTCTAGAGGTGGTTGGTGTTTTCAGCCACCTCTAATCAATAATGCCCTCTATTTTCAGAGATGGTTAGAAAGCCCAACTGCCCTCTAGAAGTCCCATTTTACAGGCCACTTGAAATAGAAGCATTTCAAGAGGTGGCTCAAACTTCATCTGTCTCTATAAATCGATTTCTAGAGGCGGCTGGCAATATATATGGCCACCTCTTGGGTATAGCAAAAAAAAAACGAAAATCCAACTTTAAAAGCTTGTAGAGAACTTTAACTTTGTAGCTGACCACTTTTTCATTAAACATATGATGTTCAAAAAATTACGTTCTAATTTCTAAGATTTTGAAATTCAATTTATTTATTTAATTAACCATACGTCTTATTCAACCTAAGCAACAAAAAGACAACTAGTTGATTAATATAGAATCGTTAATTATACCATAGAAAGTGGCAAATAATTTTACTAGAATATGATCTCTCGTATCCAACATGATATAGAAAAATTGTAGAAGATGACTGTGTATTTACATGTGTAATACTTGTATGTGGTATCCAATTGTCGCAACAACACTCTTTCATTCATCGTAACACTAGCGCCGTCAGATATCAATATAATAATCAACTACTTTTTTTTATCCGCGGTGATATGATTAGTTGTGAATTATAATTGATCAAACAACTTTTGCGTACAGGAACAAGTTACGACGTGGTTGCCATGATGCCAGCAAACTTGTTATCCTACTACTTCTGATTTCAGGATGTGTAATCGACGACAATAACTGACAACGACAGTTGCTTCCTTGTTTATTTGCTTTTCGACGACCGCAACATCCATAACGAACTCGTCCAGCGTACTTGATGCATGCTTACTTGTAATCTAATTTACAAAGAAAGGAGTAGCAGCTTCATGTCCATTTCAACGTGGGAAAGCTTCCGTCGAAGACTTGTACCTGGCAAGTCTATAACTTATCTAATTAACAAGATCCAAACCAAGAGTATTTCTTCAACGAAGTTATAATTTGTATGGAACCAAACGTACCATCGCCCGGTTAGACCCGGCAACACAACAAATTTACTGGAGCAGGAGTACCCTTAGCTTGGCCTGCTCTTCTCGTTGGAACATGTATGGTTGCGAGCATATGGTTGATTTGTGCCCATGTGTGTTGAGTTGTGATGAGTGATTATCGGCTTTGGTTGAGTTTGGTGACTAAACCTAGCTTGAGTGTGTGTGCAATATGTTTCTTGGCTGTATTGGTGTGCACACTACTGGGAAATTCAGATTTTTCTGTCGGCATTGGTGTGCACATCGACAGAAAAATAAAATTTTCCTGTCGTTATGGAAAACAAACATTTTCTTGTCGGTCAAACATTGCATTTTTTGCTGGTTGTCAACCAACAAGAAAAAATATTTCTGTCGGTAGATCACATTTTCCTATCGACTTTAGAAAACAAAGATAGAATTCTAAACATGATGGCACGGCACGGCCTTCACCACTCCTAGTCCATCGGCATGACACGTCACTACTAACATTCTCTACAGCCGTCAACCATCTTTGTGCTTCACACCTGCCACTACTAGAGGCTCAAATTTCTCTGTCGGTGGTAAACCGATAGGGAAATAGCAAATACCGACAGACAATTTTTCTATCGATAAAACGACATAAAAACACTGACAAGAATAAAGCGATAGAAAAATACAATTTTTCTATTGGCAATCAGGGAAATTCAAGCCTCCAGTAGTGGCAGGTGTGAAGCACAAAGATGGTTGATGGCTGTGGAGAAGGTCAAGTAATGATGTGTCGTGCTGATGGACTAGGAGTGGTGAAGGCCAGACGTGAGGCTTGGACTAAAGGACCAACATGGCTAGAAGACTGACTGTGGATGGCTGACACATGAGGACACAACAAGCAAGAGCACATGAGGAGGAGTGGACCGTGTTGGCCAAGTCAAGATGGTGGTTAACAAGTCAATCGGAGGTGCAAGAAAACTTGGTGATCGGGCGATCAAGGATGATGGTGACACCTGTCGGAATCATGGAGGAGCATAGCGGATACGCTCTCTCCAGCTTAGTTTGGTGGTTTGATCCTAAAACCCACCGGTGGATGGTTTTTGGGTTTGGGGCCTCAAAATTATCGCGAATCTTGCATCGAGGCAAAGCAAAGTTGTGGAGAGCTTATGGCCGTCGGATGCTTGGATCTCAAGTTATGGTTCGTGTAGTAGCTATATAAACAAGAGGATGGCTGCTCCTAACCAGCCCATCTCTAACATTAGGTTTTCCATTCTCTAGTTTTCAGTTTCCAGTCAAGACTCTTCACAGAGATCCACATATGAGAGCCTTAGTCCCTCTGTCTGTGTAATCCTTCATCCGTGTAACTTGGCAAAGGGCCTAGCCTTGCTCAAAAGAGAAATAAAGCAATCATCCTTCTTAATTTCGTGGCCAAGTTCTTGTGTTTGAATCGATTTAGTTTTTCCTCTTCCTTCCCCTTCCCTTCTATTTTTGTTTGGATTTTGAGTTCCTGTGGTTTTAGGAACGTTTTAAGTGGTTGGATTTGTGCTAGGCCCTTTGATGAACATCTATGCAAAGGGGTTTGGTCAGATTCCTCATGAGTAAACCCTGGCTTGAGAGCTTCTCTTTGGCTAACATTCAAGCTTTGATCTTTTGAGCTCAAATTTTGTGGACACCTTGTAAACATCCTTGCAAAGAGCTCTAAACCTTTGGCATTTGAGTGCTACGTAAATCTCTCCAAGATTTAACCAAGCTTGAAATATGTATTCGGGAAGCATGCCCTAACAGGAAAACAAAAATCAAACAAGTACGAGGCTCTCGAATATGGAAAAAATAGTTGATGACATTCCGATGTGTGGTCTATTAAGCTATGTACTTACACTAAGACGCTCCTTCGACCCATTTACAACTCGAAGGATTGTAAACGGTACTGCTTAGCTGTAACACGCTAGCCATTCGCCTAGTGGGGTCTGACATAAAACCACTCAAATAAAGGACTTGACGGTCCAACTCTTGAGTCAAAGTCTTAGCAGTCAAAAGATACAAATCGAAAGGTTTATGGGCGTAGGGTAGTTGAACTATCTTATGGTTGAACCTATTGATGAAGATCCACTAGGTTCGGTTACTCGAAAATGCATAAAAATGCTCGGCTAAGTAGGGAATAGGGTCAAATCGAGTTGAGTACACATTAACATTAGGTAATATTTCATTAAAGTAAAATTTTTATTGGTAACTTGTGTTATATTCAACAAGAGTACAATAATAAAGAACTATTGAAGACTACTAGGTGTACACTAATAAAGACCTATCTAGTACATGTACATGATTGGTGGCCTAGCACTACGATGATGACCACTATGCTTGTGCAAGATTAACTGGGGCGAATTTGTGTATACAGCAAAAACCAACCAGCGCCTCAGCAAATACTAGGCCACGGATCCGGAGAGCAAAGACTAGGTAGCACCTTGCGAAACTTCCACTTGCATCTCTCACAATTGAGGGGTGTCAGTGGAAGCATGGGAGAGGCATGCCGCCCTCGCTGCTCTAGAGGAAGGAGAACGTCCTGGCACCAGAGCTGGCAACAATGGCTACGCAGGGCACACTTAGGTGTGGTGATAATAGGCATAGCCATCACCAGTGTAGAGTCCCCGATGAAACCCACCATAGCTAAACCACAAATGCTTTCATAACTAAGTTGTAATCAGCACCTCGGGCCTGCCAATGGCGGCGATCCCCCCATAATTAGATTTTTCAAGTAGTGGTGACACACGGTGAGATTTTCCATGTAACACCCTAAGAGTTGAGCTCACACATTTGCACTTGCATTTCCTAGCATGAGCATGTATACCTCTCATTCCTGCATAATCATGAGCATAATACATGAAACACATCAATGCAACATGTGAAACATGCCACTGAAACATATGAAACATAACCCTGCTTTTCTATGTTTCAATGAGTGAATGCTTGACTTTTGAGTTTGGGTGATGCAAATGTGTGCAAAATGTCATAACAACACCTTATTCATGCTTAGAACACTATTGGAAACAAAGTTTGTATTTATGGTTCAGTCGAATTCCTTTTGAAATGCAAGTTGACCATGTTTGTCCATCTAGAGTACTTTTGTTTGACCTGTTTGGAATGAGCACTTAAAGACTTTGCATGTCAGTAGCACCTTAATAAAAGTTGTAGTAAATATTATAAGGAACAAAAGTTCTTTAGTGACCTTGAGCTATAAATAAGTAGAACATGTTCAAAAATGGCTCACAAAGCAGATTTAGGGGCTGTTTCAGCACTTAGAAATTCTGCTAAGTCATAACTGCATTTTCAGTTTCATGTACCTTTGTATAGCAGCTCATAACTTCAAATCTAGGCCAAACTAGGTCTTGTGCCTGTTAACAAATCTGTAGTACTCATGTAGATCTCCAACTTTGATTACTAAAGTTTTTGCAAGTGATGAACAGATTAGGAGATATAAACGCTAGAAGATGCTCTAATAGTTGGCATGATCGGCCCGATGCGCGCTCACCGCGCCGGGTGTGGCCGACCGGCCGTAGGGCCAGGCCGCCGCGTGGAAGCCATGCCTCACGCTTGCCCCCACGATGTGCGCGCTGGCGAGCTTGAACTGGAGACCGCATCGCGCTGCTGCCTCTCTCTCGCTTCACTCGCCTCGCATCACTCTCTCTCTCCCTATCTCGCTCTCCACCATGGTGACGCCGCTCCTCCACGCTCGCCGTGCCTTTCTCGGTAATGCAGCGCCGCCACCGTAGCCACATTGCCGAATCCACCGTGCCAGCAGCTTCGCCTTGCTCTGCTCTACAACCTTCATCGAGTAGCACCGCGACGTGCCCGTGGCCAAGCTCACCGGCGACCCCTGCTTAACCCTAGATGGCTTCGTTAGCTTCACCTAGATCCTAGGTAGCTATAGCGTGCTTAGTCGCCCATGGATTTGGACGGCGTACCGCCAGGCAGCTCCGCCATCCCGCCATCACTGCTGGTGACCTATCTTCGGTGAACCCTAGGTCAATTTAGGCACACCGCCTAATGTGGATCGACGTAACAAGTGTAGTGGTGCACTTCTCCTCGCCGGATTCCTCACCGGCGATGAGCTAGTGCCGGTCGAGCATCTCCCCTATTTCTGTGTGGCTGACAAGTGGGGTCAGCTGACCTCTGGGTCCCGCGTGTCAGCGACTGTAGCTAGGGTTTCTCTTTTATTTGTTTCAAGAAATGCCTGTGATGTTTGAAAAATCACATCTATTGTAGAAAAAATCCAAAAATGGTAAATGAGGACTTTTTAGAACCTTAGAAAATAACCTATGCAGTAGAGTAATAAAAGGTCAGTGGTTAGTAGAAAGTTTTCACTGTTTCTATTTATACCTTTGAATTAAGGTATTTCTATGAGAAATTCATATCTAGGTCTGTACTGCTCCTTTTGCCATGAGATTTTTGTGGTAGGCTGGTCATGATTTATGTAAGCTGTGATAAAAATTTGAGGGTCAATGCATGCTTGATGATTTAGTTATAAATTTCCTTTGAATAAATAGTAATACTTTGTGAGAATTTTAATGGCTAAAATATGGAAGCTATGAGTATGAAATTTATTGTGCAGTATTCTTGAGTGATGAGAAAGATAACAAGAATACAAAATCTGTTGTTTGACACTTTTTACTGGGCCAAATTAATTATGCCAACTAATTCATATCTAGCTTGTCCGTTTTGTAGAAGATGCTATGTATATTCAAATGCCATGAAATTTATACAGTAGCTTAGTTGGAGCATGTGGGTGCCACTGTAATGTTTCTGTAATTTTCTTTGCACTTTTGCTATATGTTCAAAATTCTATCTAATTATCTAAAGAAATTAATAAAGGTTATTGAATGAAAGAATTAAATTTGACCATCGTGGTTCCTAGTGTTTTCTTGGTGTACATAAACTGTTGGTAACTTTGTTGGTACTTGGAAGCCACTTCTAAGATGTAGTGAAATATTAATTCCGTATAATTCCATTTCTGTGGCTGCTGGAACAATTTTTAGAATTAAGCGATTTGAGTAATGATAATGATGTTGGCTGTAACACCCCAGGTGTTTGGCTCCCACAAATTGTATTTTTCATTTCATAAGCATGATCATCATTCATCTTCTCATGCATTTGTTGCTTGAAACATGTGTATGCAACATTCTCACTTGTGCTTGTTTCTT
Organism: Saccharum hybrid cultivar R570; assembly: GCA_038087645.1. Lineage (NCBI taxonomy): Eukaryota > Viridiplantae > Streptophyta > Magnoliopsida > Poales > Poaceae > Saccharum > Saccharum hybrid cultivar. Next base: position 15,487,190 of record JAQSUU010000760.1, read on the forward strand.
AGTTGTTTGCTCATGAAATATGGGTTGTGCAACATGTAGGTGCAACATGTGTTCTCCATATATTGAAACATGTCAATATTGCTAGTGTAACATGGCAAGCTTAAACTTGCAACAAAATTATGAAACATGTGAAATATGGTGTTGTAACAAGGTGAGCAATTTGATTGTTTTGTTTGTTTCAACATGTGTGATACTTAGAGGTTGGTGTAACAAATGTGTAGAAGGGTGAATTATGTCCTAATACACCTTAACTACACTTAGGGTAATTAGTGGAGCACTGTTCATGTTGACCAAAATGGCTAATTTGGCCTCTAGTTGAGGTTTGACCATGAGATGACCTATAGAGTGTCTTTGTTTGACTGTTTAAAAAGTCTAGCCTAGATGTCTTGCATGGATGTGCACCCTTTTACAAAGTTGTAGCAAACTTATTTAGGAACAAAAGTTTCAATATGGCCATCTCATGAAAGTGGCTAGAAAATGTTTAAATAGGGCCACAAGTCAGTTAGAGGGCTGCCCAACACTTAGAAATATTTCTAAGTCTGAAATTGACATTTGCAGTTGCAAAGTGACCATCTTTGGAGCATTGTAACTCTCAAACCGTGTCGAACCAGCTCGAGCTCCTATTGACAAACTTGTAGATCACATGTCCCTCTATAATTTTGCTAACTATGGCTCACACCAAATCGGCCTAGATTCAGAAAATTTAGTCGGACAGCGTGGCCAACCGGCTTAGGGCCAAGCCATCGCGTGGCGTCCATGCCCAGCCAGCTCCTCCATGTTGCGCGTGAGTGCTCACAGATGAAGGCCGTGCCAGCACCTCACTCCCTCCCTCTCTCTTGACATTTCATTTCCTCCCTATCCTCTCCATCGAGCGAGCGGCGACTGGAAGTGAGCAGCGACCGTCACCGTGAAACCCACCAAATCTGAGCACCATTGTCCAATTCCTCAGAGCCATAGCACCGCCTTGAGCCCCTCCACTTCCTCAACCTCACCGAGCCACCGTGTTTGTCCCAGGTAGAGCCTAGCGTGCTTGCAGATTCACCGCGTCGCCATGGATGCCGCTAAGCCGAGCTCACACGTGGTCATGCCTCTTGGGCTCCTTACCACCTCCTCTCTCCATTGCTCTGTGTCCGTCATGTGTTGCTGATGCTCACGGGGTAGGCCACTAGGGCCGAGCCGTCGTTGGCTCATCTGAGCCGGCAAGCCCAAGACCGTGGGGCGCCATTGCTGCTGCCACCCTCCCTAGCCACTGCCCTAGCTTCAATTAGCCGTACCCCTAGATGCGCACAGTTGTGGTGAACATGCCAGTACCCTCGACCTTTCCGAAGTCACCACCGGTGGTGAGCTATCGCCGTTGCCCCTTCTCCCCTGCCATTCCTCTCTTTGACCCGTGGAGCCGCGCGGTTAGCGCGCGCGGGGGCAGGAGGCCGACCGCGGTCCAAGCAAGCTGAGCGGGACACGCAGGCGAGCAAGCCGCGTCGAGTTAGCAGGCCGCGCAGGGTCACAGGCCGGCCCAGTCACCGGATGAATTGGTTTAGGGTTTTGGATTTGTTGTGTTTTTAGTCTTTTTTCACAAATTTGATGCTAGATACAAAATTCCATATCTCCTAAATGGTAGATCTAAATGGTGTGGTTCTAATTTTGTGGTGTTTCAAGTAAAGTCTAGTTTTTATTAAAAATATAAAATATGCTATGTTTTGTTAAGAAATTTGAATATATAAATTATCTCTTTCATTCATAAAGGATTAGGAGGAAATTGTATCTATAAATTTTGTATAGCTCCAAATGACTTGAAAATTTTATGTGGTGCTGTTTATGCCTTGAATAGCTTGTAGTTTAAATTTCATCAATTTTGCATAATGTATGGTGGAGTTTTATATTTATCTAGGTTGCTTGAGTGGATCTTGGGTGAATTTCATGAATTATTTGTAGATCTAGTAGGTATGAAATTTGGTGAGTATTATTCTCTGGTTAGGAAGAACTCAAGAAAAATATAAAATCTGTTGTTTGATACTTATCAATAGGGTTTCTTAATTATGCCAAAATCAGCCTTTCTGCCTGTTATTTTTGGTATAGGAAAATATACTTACTCAATTGCTTTAAAAATTTTATGGTAGCCTCCTGAATATATGTGATAGCCACTGTAATTTTTATAGAATTAATTGTGGAGTTTTGATATGGGTTCCTTTATTCACCTAATTATCTAGATAAATTAATAAATGGCATTAAAGAAATAATTTAGATGTTAGCACCACACTTTATGGTATTCTTTTGATATGAGAAATAAGTTGGTAAGTTTCATGTAGCTCAACTATGCCTTTGTTACATCACTTAACAATTAAGATAGTGAATCTACCAATTTTAGATAGATTTTGGGATGTTGTTAGTTACTCCATGTAAATGATGTTTTCATGTCTTGTGGTCTATAGAAAAGTTGTTATAAATTTCATGATCTAGCTGCTGTTAAATTTTGGTTACTTTTGGTCTTATGGTTTAGGAGTTATAGCTGTTCAAAGTTGGTTCTCGGCTTTGCTGGCTCTCTGTTTGAACAGAGCAGATTCTGTGTTTGCTTGATTTCGACCTAGTGAACTGTGGAATCATGGTTTGGTGATTATAAATGAATTGTAGATAATTTCATAAGATTTCCAGATTGTCCTCTTGCAAGTTGATTGGATTTGTAGAACTCCTGTTGTGATTGATTTACTGAACTGTTCTTTTCTATGTTTAACCCGAAGCTTTATGTTAAGTGTGCTTCTGTTGTACTTAAGCATGCTCGTGGTGCTACTAGGTTCTTAAATTGATTAAGGTTAGTTTAGGTGCAGGTGTTAGGCCTTTAACTGAAGATAAACATCTTTATCTTAGGTTATGCAAGTTAGGTAAGTTGATCTTGTGCTTCCAAGTCAAGTTAGATCAATGTTTTAAAGTGATTTGAATAGAGCTATCCGTACTCAATAAACGAGTGCCTAGTGATATTGGTTAAATACTTACTGTTACCCATTTATCATGAGCATCATGTCATTCCTTATGCATCCATGATTTTTATCTTGTGCATATTCATGCAATAGGTGTTCCAAAGGGAGTCACGCTTCCGGAATTCGAGAAGAACCCGAAGGAGCAAACCTCGGAGCAAGAGGTGCAGGCCCCCAAAGAAGCAGCAGAAGGAGAAGTGGTGGAGTGTCCGGACCACACGTCTTGTAAATTTGTGAAAGGCAAGCCCCGGAGCATTATAAGCCTCCTAATTTCTGAAATACAATTATATTATTATGTTATATATATTGTTGCATTAAGTTTAGGTGCTGGATGAAAACACTTGCTGCATAGTTATCCATTCCTTGTCCAAATAGTGATACCCTGAATCCTAAGTAGCTCAGGCTCGTGTAGTTGCTTAACCCTGCTTTAATGCGGTAGAAGTCAGGTGATTTCCTGTCACCTGCGAGCTATAGGAAGATACATATGGCACCATTGGCTATATTAGCTATCATGGAAAATAACATATCTTAATTTGAAATAAAGACCGGGCGAAGGCTTGCCGGTTTACAGTGACTCCGCCTGTGTCGATTATGGAATGATTCTTGGAGTCTTTCCTGTTCATGTTGAACGCATGCCTCTCTCTTAGTTGGCCGTGTCTGGAGATCGACCATGAAGCCCAGTAGCTCAACTCAAGCCGGGCTCCGGTAAGTATAAAGTATGCCTTAGAAGGGAGCCGTAGGCGTGAGTCCAAGGGCAGGTGATTTAAAAGTTCTGATCGTCCTGGCAGAATGGTAATCCCTGAGAGTGCTGGCGCTGACCGAACCCACGAAGTTGGTTCCTAAGTTGTACCAATGGTGATGCATGGCTACCCTTGCAAAGTATGGCTGGGTGAGAGTTAGGAATACCCCATCAACTGAGTTGTAATTCGATTCAAGTCGCCGTCTCTCACTGGTTAGTGAGAACTTGATGGGAGTATCTCCACAGTAGATACACTAAATAACATGATGGTTTAGGAATAATGTTATGATGATGATAGCCTCATTATACCTGCTATGGTTAATATTGTTTGCTCCTAATAAGTGGGTGCTCTAGTAGAGGTGCTAATATAGTTGACAAGTAATTGATGATTAATTTGATGCTAAGTTTAATTGGTTACTTATCCTCATAAGCTCTTTTATGCAATTGTGTCAAGCTAGCCCACCTTATAAGCCTTGCATGATCCATGGTGTCCTTTATTTCTGGTTTTGACAGGTAAGTCTAGCTGAGTACCTTCTTATACTCAGGGTTTATTTCCCACCTGTTGCAGATGACCTGTTCTACTATGGTTACTGCAGGTACTGCCTCCTCCCTGCTAGAGACAAGGACTAGATCATTGGGCATGATCTCTGCTAGTTATCTTACCTGAGATGCTTTTGGTTGGACATGACTACTACCTGGCAATGTATTTGAAACTATGAAGTTATGTACTAAACTATGTTGCTTCCATGAAATAAACTTGGTTTGTAATATTTTGTTTGAACTCTGATGGATGTAATCTGCATGCCACTTGTGAAATGTTGTAACAAATTATGTGTCATGTTGAATCACTACGATCTTGGTTTGTATGTCGAAAGTTGTTTGAAATCCTTTGAGATTTCCGGACTACCGGGATTATGGGAGCTTAAGTACAGGAATTTGATCACTTCAGTGATTATTTTTGTACTTACTTTCTTATAATTTGGTCAGTTCGGTTACAGCTGGCATCAGAGCAAGATTCAACACTAAACATGTCATTTGTGTATTTAAAACAAAAGTATTTGTGAAAACTCAAAATTAAATACTAAGTGTTGCTAGTGGTCATATCCTTTATGCCCAATTAAGAACTCTTAGGTGGCTTATTAAAGTACTAACTTAGGGGTTCTTATTGTTTTCTATTTTGTTGTCCATACGACGTGCTATTGTATGGATGCCATCCGCTTGGGTGGTAATGTATGGATCCGAATACCTCTACACTCTGGTAAGTGGGAGTTGTGAGAGCATGACCGTCCAACCATCAATCTAGGGGAGAGTAGTTGTGGTTACTCGTATAATTACATGTCAAATCATGTATCTATGGGAGTACTTAATTCTGGGTATATCTGTCAGCTAGCTGTGATACTGAAGTATATACATCGGGGGATGTATGTATGAAAGTATTTAGTTTACTGCTTATTTTGCATGTCTTATTGGAAAATTGTTGGGCTGAAATAAAAATTTTCTGCAGGTACCCTAACAACGTATCGTTGTAGATTGACTAGCTACCGTATATGAGAGAACATATGTAAGCCATCATATATTCCGCTAGCCTTTAATTTTTCTAGGTTTGTGAGAACGTACGGATCGTGCATGCATCATGTTCAAGCATACATGACATTTCTTGCATTATTCCCTCCCTTAAAATTTGGTTGTCCTGATTAATTAAATTTTTGTATCTCTTAATTGATCCTCACCTTAAGTTATACCCTGTTTACACAGATGACTTGCACAAAAAGCACCGCTCGCAAGTCCACCAGAGGTAGGGCTCCTCGGCACCAGTTAGCTCCTCGTGAGCCCCGCCCTAAGCCTACTATGGAGGAAAGGCTGAGAGCGGAGTTGGACTAGGTGACTGCTGAGAGAAATGTAGTCTAGCAGCGTCTAGAGCAAGTGACGCAGAAGAGGGATCAGGAGATGATGGAGGTACAGAGGTTGACAGTTGATCACCGTAACTGTGAACGTATGTTGATTCATGTGCTGAATTAGCGGAATGAAGCCTGACACGAAGAGAATATTTTGAGGACTCGACAGGTTGAGCTAGAGCAGTAGTTGGCAGCTACAGAAGAGTACAACGACCACCTCCATGAGGAGTTCACCTGCTACACAATCACCTTCATCCTCTCCTTCCCCTGATAATGATAATGATAATGATGATGAGATGTGCTCTGGTGTCATCATGGCCAAAGATGATGATGACTTTGAGATTAATGGACCTGAGGAAGATGAGGAGCTAGAGCCTGCTAGTGATGAAGATGGAGGAGAAATCTTCGACACTGACTCCAAGGATGATGCGTAGTTTAGCTTACCACTTAGCTAATGCGCTATAGCTAGTCTTTTGTTGATCCTCATGCATGGAAGAGTAGCTTTGTAGTAAGTTGATCTTTGTGATGTAACATCGAACCATATGTTATCTTTAATGTAAGGATGGGACCTTGATGGTTTGGGTGTAACCTATCAGACATATTGTGCTCCATGTTTGTGGACCGTTGATAAATTCCATCTTTGTTGTCGGTAAACATCCTTGTTCGTTAAATACATCACATTAATGTGTCAAATGATGCGCTTGATGGGTTGTGTGATCGTGATGAATTATTGTGTCTCTGTTTATTATGGTATACAATCTTCATCGCGGTTGTAGCCTTAGGGATGAGAAACAACCACCACCTCCTCCGCCACCGCCCACACCAGCTGAGTTGATGCAGACGGTTGTTGAAAGCCAGCATTTGTTGGCTGAGGCTATGCGCCAGCTTGTTAACCGTGATGATCGACACGTCGGCTAGGGACTTGAGCCAAATTAGTATAGTAGCTTTAAGGACTTCATGGATATGAAGCCCCCTATCTTTAGGGAAGTAGAAGAACCGTTACAAGATGATGAATGGTTGAACACCATAGAACAGAGATTCCAACTGCTCCGGCTATCTGAAGGCTTGAAAGCCTCATATGCTAGTCATCAGTTGTAGGGACCTGCAGGCATCTGGTGGAATCATCATAGAACCACCTTTCCCGCTAATGTTGAGGTCGTTTGGGACCAATTCAAAGAAGCTTTCAAAGGCCATTTTATTCCTCTTGGCCTCATGGCAATCAAGCACACCGAGTTCATGAAGCTGACTCAAGGCAACAAGAGTCTTAATGAATACCTCTAGGCATTTAACAACCTGGCAAGGTATATTCCTGAGTTTGTTGATACTGATGCCAAGAAGATAGCTAGTTTTAAGAGGGGACTTCCCCTAAACTGATGAAGTCTATGGGCAATAGTAAGTGTGTCACCTTCAATGAGTTTATCAATGACGTCCTGACTCAGAAGAACAATGATAAGATATATGCTGCTTCCAAGAACTGTAAAAGAAAATTTGAGGCAGGTGCTTCTCAGTCTAAGGCGCCAGTGGTGTCCAAAACCCAATATCGTCCCCCTACTGCTAATGTCCAGTACCGCCCACCTCAGAAGAAGAATCAAGCTAAAACTAGTTTTCGCAAGGGATAGACCGTCTCTTTGCCAAAGAATACTTCTGGGCAAGGCAGTTCCAATGTCCCACCATCTAACAGGTCGTGCTGGAATTGCAACAAGCCTAGTCACTTGGCTAACAGCTATCCATATCCTCCCAAGCAGAACTCTCAGGCAAACGGCCGTTAGGGATGTGTTCACTATACTACTATGGAGGAAATTCCTGCTGGTGAAGTGGTCACCGCTGGTAAGTTTCTTGCTAATGATCATCCTAAAGTTGTGCTCTTTGATTCGGGTGCTTCACATTCCTTTGTGAGTTCTACTTTTGCATTTGAGAGAAATCTGAATGTGATTAAAATTGCCAAGGGTGTTTATTGTATTAGTGTTGTTGGGAACAACATCTCGATGAATCAAGTAGTTAATAATGTGAGGATTGAGATTGGTGATCGAGAGTTTTTAGTTGATCTGGTAGTTTTATCGGGGCTGGGAATCGATGTAATCTTAGGAATGAAGTGGATGAGTGATAATGTGATGTTGGTCGATATCAACCCATGTGGTAATGTTGAGGGATCCCGTAGATAAGAAGGGTTTTCTAGTTTAGCTTTCTCGTGATATTGCTCCATAACACGGCCAATGCTACCCTAGCCAAGGCCATTGAGGATATACCGGTTGTCTATGAGTTTCCAGATGTCTTCCCTGATGACTTGCCTGGATTACCTCCAGACCGTGAAGTGGAATTCAAGATAGAACTCATTCTGGGTATGGCTCCTGATGAGGACATCACCATGCTGGACATACCGACGCTATGGTCTTCTCCAAGTTGCAATTCGTCCCCAACTCAGCTGCCACGTCACCCTCGGATTCAGCAGACACGTCGTCACTGTTTTGGTCATAACTCTCTCATACGACATCTAAACGGGGCGTTCTTGGATGCGTTGGAAAGGGGATGACGACGCCGTCGTTTTGGATCTGGTCCCAGCTCCAGAAGATCTGTGGATCATTCTATGTGACCACGGCAAGGTGCTGCGTCACCTATTTGGGCCAACTTGGTCATGTATCGCGTCGGGCCTTAAGCCCAAGTTGTGGGTGCCCAACCCTTGGCCGTGTCCAACCCTAGGTCCAGTCTTAGACTATAAACACAGCCGCCGCTGCTGCTAGACAATTGGGTTTTGTTTAGAGTTTAGTTTTCCATCGAGAAACTGAATCGTTCATTGTAACTGTGGTGACAAATCCTTTTACAGTGATCCAGGGCCCCTATTCTTGATCTCCTCCACTGTGTCGATTAGTCCTTTGGAACCGAGTTCTTGAACCCTCTATTGATATTCGCATCATTCATATTTGCAATTTCAGATTGCGTGTTTTTACCTTCTTGCTTGTGCTCTTCGATTCGCTTGCAGGAAAAGCCTTCTTGGCGAGGTCAATCAAGTTGTGCTTGGTTGATAACCAACGGAGCAGTGGTGTAACAGTTGCAGGGTTCAAATCGTGTCTAATTTGAAGCTAGATCGCCAACGTCTAGATCTCCACAAATCAAACTTACCGGTTACCTCTCGGAAGATCGGGCCTGTATTCATTAGCTCCTATCTTCCGAAGGCCCTATAGAATGCCACCCAATGAGTTAGCTAAGCTAAAAATTCAGTTGAATGAGCTGTTGAAAAAACGTTTGATTCCAACTAGTTCTTCTCTTTGGGTTGTCCTGCTATCTTTGTGAAGAAGAAGGATGAATCTCTGCACATGTGCGTGGATTATCGACTACTCAATGTTGTCACTATCAAGAACAAATACCCTCTTCCTCGCATTGATATTCTTTTTTATCAACTCTCCAAAGTTAAGGTATTCTCCAAGATTGAATTGAGGTCTGGCTACCATCAGATCAAAAATCATCCTGAAGATATACCTAAGATGGCTTTCTCTACTCCTTATGGCTTGTTCGAGTATCTTGTCATGTCCTTTGGATTGGCAAATGCTCCTGCACACTTTATGTACCTGATGAATTTGGTATTCATGCCAGAACTGGACAAGTTCATAGTAGTTTTCATCGATGATATCCTTGTCTATTCTCAGAATGAAGAAGAGCATGCTGAACATCTGAGGATTGTCTTAACTTGGTTGCGTGACAATTAGCTTTATGCCAAGTTTAGCAAATGTGAGTTCTGATTGAACAAAGTACCTTTTCTAGGTCATGTGTTATCTAGAGATGGAATCTCGGTTGACCCTACTAAGGTGCAAGAAGTGCTAGATTGGAAGGCACCTACTACAGTCATAGAAGTTCAAAGTTTTCTCGGTTTGGCTGGCTATTATCGTCGCTTCATCCTGAATTTCTCTAAAATAGCCAAGCCCATGACTCGACTACTTCAAAAAGATGAGAAGTTTGTGTGGACTCCAAAGTGTGAAGAGGCTTTCCACACTTTGTGGACCTTACTAACTTTTGCTCCTATATTGGCACAACTTGACATCGAGAAGCCTTTTGATGTCTATTGTGACGCATCAGGCACCGGTTTGGGGTGTGTTCTTATGCAAGAGGGCCAAGTCATTGCTTATGCCTTGTGCTAGCTTCAAAAGCACGAAGTCAATTATCCTACTCATGACTTAGAGCTTGCCGCAGTTGTTCATGCCCTAAAGATTTGGAGACATTACTTGCTCGGTAATGTGTGCAACATCTATACTGACCATAAAAGTCTCAAGTACATCTTTACTCAACCAGAGTTAACATGCATCAACGACGTTGGTTAGAGTTAATCAAAGACTACAATCTTCAAGTGCACTACCATCCTAGCAAGGCAAATATGGTTGTGGATGTCTTAAGCCGTAAATCTCATTGTAACTCTTTGGTTAGTGAAGACTTCCATCTATCACATCTCCTTCATCTTGTGGTACTCCACAACATTACTGTGGATTGCTCTCTTAGAAGTTGGATTATCGAGCTCCAGAAGACTGATGTGGGTGTGTTTCACATCAAGCGGAAGATGAAGGAGCAAGAAACCAAGCACTTGAGAGTGGATGATAAAGGAATTCTCTGGTTTAATGATAGACTTGTCATACCCAAAGACAAAGAACTTAGAAATCAAATTATGGCTGAAGCTCATTCTTCTATATTGTCCATCCATCCTGGTAGTAGTAAAATGTATCAAGATCTCAAGCCTTATTATTGGTGTACCAAGATGAAGAAAGAAATTGCAGCCTATATCGCTAGGTGTGATAATTGTTGTAGAGTCAAGGCTATTCACATGAAACCTAGTTTATTGCAACCACTCTCTATTCCTAGCAGGAAGTGGGAAGAAATTGTTATGGATTTCATTGTTGGATTACCTACTACAGAAAAGGGTTTTGATTCAATCTGGGTGATCATGGATCGTCTGACCAAATCTGCTCATTTTATTCCTGTCAAATCTAACTATCATCCTCATGTGTATGTTGAAGTTTATTTCCAACAAGTAGTGCGCCTCCATGGTGTGCCCAAATCCATTGTTTCTGATAGGGGACCTCAATTCACGGCTCGCTTTTGGGAACGCTTACATCAGAATCTTGGCACTCATCTAATCCGCAGTTCTTCTTATCATCCGCAAACATCAGGGCAGACTAAGCATGTTAATCAAATTCTTGAAGATATGCTTAGAGCTTGCCTTATCTCATGCAAAGGTTCTTGGGAGAAATGGTTGCCACTCGCTGAATTCTCTTATAACAACAGTTATCAAGAGAGTATCAAGATGGCTCCTTTTGAAGCTTTATATGGTCGCAAGTGTAGGACTCCTTTGAACTAGGTGGAACCTGAAGAAAGAAGATTTTATAGTATTGATTTTGTAAAAGAAGCCGAAGAGCAAGTCCGAGCTATATAGAAAAATATGACTGCCGCTCGGGCTAGACAAAAGAGCTATGCAGATAAGAGAAGAAAACCTATTGAGTTTGAAGTCGGTGACCATGTCTATCTGAAGGTATCACCTATGAGAGGCGTAAAGCATTTCGGAATAAAAAGAAACCTTGAGCCTCGATATGTTGGACCTTACCGGATTATCAAGAAAAGTGGAAGAGTAGCCTATAAGCTCAATCTACCTCGTGAAATGGGAGCTATCTTTCCGATATTCTATGTGTCTCAACTGAAGAAATGTCTCCGCATTCCCGAGGAAAGAGTAGCGGTGAGGAGAATCAAATTGGAATCTGATCTCTCTTATGAGGAGAAGCCCGTGCAGGTTCTAGATACTCAAGAAAGGGTGACTCGTTGTCGAGTAGTTAAGTTATACAAGATAGTTTGGAGTAATCATAGTGATTGGGATGCAACATGGGAGCAGGAAGATTATGTAAAGGAAAATCATCCGACTTTCTATACTAAATGGTACGCCTTCCAAATCTCGGAACAAGATTTTTATAAGGGGGGAGGGTTGTAACATCCCAGGTGTTTGGCTCCCACAAATTGCATTTTTCATTTCATAAGCATGATCATCATTCATCTTCTCATGCAATTGTTGCTTAAAACATGTGTATGCAACATTCTCACTTGTGCTTGTTTCTTAGTTGTTTGCTCATGAAATATGGGTTGTGCAACATGTAGGTGCAACATGTGTTTGCCATATATTGAAACATATCAATATTGCTAGTGTAACATGGCAAGCTTAAACTTGCAACAAAATTATGAAACATGTGAAACATGGTGTTGCAACAAAGTGAGTAATTTGAATATTTTGTTTGTTTCAACATGTGTGATACTTAGAGGTTGGTGTAACAAATGTGTAGAAGGGTTAATTATTTCCTAATACACCTTAACTAGACTTAGGGTAATTAGCGGAGCACTGTTCATTTTGACCAAAATGACTAATTTTCCCTCTAGTTGAGGTTTGACCATGAGATGACCTATAGAGTGTCTTTGTTTAACTATTTAAAAAGTCTAGACTACAGATCTTGCATGGATGTGTTCCCTTTTACAAAGTTGTCGTAAACTTATTTAGGAACAAAAGTTTCAATATGTCCATCTCATGAAAATGGATGGAAAATGCTCAAATAGGGCCCACAAGTCAGTTAGAGGGCTGCCCAACACTTAGAAGTATTTCTAAGTCTGAAATTGACATTTGCAGTTGCAAAGTGACCATCTTTGGAGCATTGTAACTCTCAAACTGTGTCAAACCAGCTTGAGCTCCTATTGACAAACTTGTAGATCTCATGTCCCTCTACAATTTTGCTAACTACGGCTCACTCCAAATCGGCCTGGATTAGGAGTAATAGGGCATCAAAGTGTCGTTGTCAGTCAGTCAACCCGGACTCCGATTCAGTCGGATTTAGAAAATTCAGTCGGACAGCGTGGTCGACCGGCTTGGGGCCGAGCCACCACGTGGTGTCCATGCCCATCCAGCTCCTACATGTTGCGTGTGAGTGCTCATAGATGAAGGCCATGCCGGCACCTCACTCACTCCCTCTCTCTCGCCATTTCATTTCCTTTCTATCCTCTCCACCGAGCGAGCAGTGACCGGAAGTGAGCAGCGACCGTCACCGTGAAACCCACCAAATCTGAGCACCACTTTCAATTCCTCAGAGCTATAGCACCGCCTTGAGACCCTCCATGTCCTTGACCTCACCGAGCCACCGTGTTTGTCCCAGGTAGAGCCTAGTGTGCTTGTGGCTTCATCGCGTCGCCATGGATGTCGTTAAGCCGAGCTTGCATGTGGCCGAGCCTCTCGGGCCCCTTACCGCCTCCTCTCTCCGTTGCTCTATGTCTGTCATGTGTTGCTGATGCTCGCGGGGTAGGCCACTAGGGCCGAGCGGCCATTGGCTTGCCGGAGCCGGCAAGCCCGCGACCGTGGGCTGCCATTGCCGCTGCCACCCTCCCAAGCCACTGCCCTAGCTTCCATTAGCCGTACCCCTATATGCGCACAGTCATGGTGAACACGCCGGTACCCTCAACCTCGTCAGACTTGCTACCGGCGGTGAGCTATCGCCGTCGCCCCTTCTCCCTTGCCATTCCACTCTCTGATTTGTGGGACCGCGCGGTCAGCGTGCGCGTGGACGGGAGACCGACCGCGGGCCAAGCAGGCCGAGCGGGCCACGCAGGCGAGCAAGCCGCGCTGAGTTAGCGGGCTGCGTAGGGTCATGGGATGGCCCAGTCGCCGGATGAATTGGTTTAGGGTTTCGGATTTGTTGTGTTTTTAGTCTTTTTCACAGATTTGATGCTAGATTCAAAATTGCGTATCTCCTAAATGGTTGATCCAAATGGTGTGGTTCCAATTTTGTGGTGTTTCTAGTAAAGTCTAGTTTTTATTAAAAATATAAAATATGCTATGTTCTATTAAGAAATTTGAAGCTATAAATTATCTCTTTTATTTATAAAGGATTAGGAGGAAATTGTATCTACTATTGTATAGCTCCAAATGACTTGAAAATTTTATGTGATGCTGTTTATGCCTTGAATAGCTTGTAGTTTAAATTTCATCAATTTTGGATAATGTAAGGTGGAGTTTTATATTTATCTGGTTTGCTTGAGTGGATCTTGGGTGAATTTCATGAATTATTTGTAGATCCAGTAGGTATGAAATTTGGTGAGTATTATTGTCATGTTAGGAAGAACTCAAGAAAAAAAATGAAATTTGTTGTTTGATACTTTTCAATAGGGTTTCTTAATTATGCCAAAATCAGTCTTTCTGTCTCTTATTTTTGGTATAGGGAAATATATTTCCTCAATTGCTATGAAAATTTTATGGGAGCCTCCTGAATATATGTGATAGCCACTGTAATTTTTATAGAATTAATTATGGAGTTTTGATATGGGTTCCTTTATTCACCTAATTATTTAGATAAATTAATAAATGGCATTAAAGAAATGATTTAGATGTTGGCACCACACTTTCTGGTATTCTTTTGATATGAGAAATAAGTTGGTAAGTTTGGTGTAGCTCAACTATGCCTTTGTTACATCACTAAATAATTAAGATAGTGAATCTACCAATTTTAGATAGATTTTGGGATGTTGTTAGTTACTCTATGTAAATGATGTTTTCATGTCTTGTGGTCTATAGCAAAGTTGTTATAAATTTCATGATCTAGCTGCTGTTAAATTTTGGTGACTTTTGGTCTTATGGTTTAGGAGTTATAGCTGTTCAAAGTTGGTTCTCAGCTTTGCTTGCTCTCTGTTTGAACAGAGCAGATTCTGTGTTTGCTTGATTTTGACCCAGTGAACAGAGTCAAGATTGAACAGAGCCTTACACTTAGTTGGAAGGATAAATCATTCCGACCGTGAAGCCTAATAGCTCTATTTGGGTCGGGAATCTGGTATGTATGTCGCGCATGCTGGAGGAAGGAAGATGTGCGGGGACACGGTTCGACCAAGGGCAGGCAAGGCCTAATGCATCATAGCAACCGGTTGGTCCCTAAGTATGCGGCTCAGCTCAGACCCACGAGAGAACTCAACTAGTACCAACGGTGACCAATGGCTGCCCTTGCAAAGCATGCTGGGTTTGTGTGGGAAAATTTCATTAGCTGGTTAGGAATCGATTCAAATCGCCATCTCTCATAGATAGTGAGAAACTTGATTGTTCTTCCTTCATCGTAGTAATATGATTATGGAACATGTTGATGGTTATAATAATGCAAAGGCCAAATATGATATGGTTATTATTGATTACTTAGTTTTAATCAAGTGATTGCCCTAGTACAGGTGGTAATCTAGAGATGGCTAAATGAATAGGTTTTAACTTGATGCTAAAGCTATTATATGCAAGTTATGTACTTAAACTTTTATGCAAAATGTTATTAAGCTAGCTCCACCGATAAAGCCTTGCATGATCCTTGAGAGTCACCTTATTTTGGTTTATGACGGGTAAGTCTAGCTGAGTACATTCTCGTACTCAGGGTTTATTCCCTCTTGTTGCAGATGAAAATATGTTTTATGGCTATTACAAGAATTCCTTCTATCCTGCCATGGATGAGGAGTAAGACCGTGGGCATGGTCCTTCTTTAGTTCCTATCTATATTGCTTTTGTTAGTAATGACCATGAACTGACACTATACTTGAACCAAGTGTGCGTGTGTGGGATGTTTCAAAGTAGTTCCTTCCGCTACTTCTATCGAACTTTGTATTGTAATAACTCTATGTTAAACTCCGATGTACGTTGAACTATGTGCGAACTTTATTTAACATGTGATGTGTGTATGCTGAACCCTGTACGATATTTGTTGTATGTTGATGAAAGATTGAAATCTCTCGTGATTTCACGGACTACCGGGCTTATATGGGCTCAAGTGCGAAAGTATAACTGTCTCGGCAGCTGTCATTGTACATGTGCTCGTATAAATTGGATGGTTTTGTCACATTCCAACTCCACAAAGAGGGCTGGGTGTGGGAAGGGTTGCAGTGAGTGGTGATACCAAGGGACGGAACAAAAAATTCCGCTCTTTAATATGAATATTAGGTGGAGATCTAAGCATGCCGTCTTACTGGAACCATGCAAGAAAAAGCAGTAGTTAATACTGGAAGAGATATTATAATTAATAGAACGGGCAAAAAGTCAAGCAATCATTTTAGCTATAATAGTATGATGTATCATATCCCAGCATGGTACAGCTATACTGTATTAGTGCGTATGTAGTTTCCATTAAACTAATGTAGCTTGGCCATCATCATGTATATATACAAATACATGCATGTTGCTTCTTCCAATTGTCCATCATAATAAAGTAAGCGCTTGGTCATGTCAACTATTTTCATAACCCGTGTCTAATCAGGTAAGGTCAGGAAAGGATTCAACGTTGAACAAGTCAAAATACCCATGCCTGTCTTGTAGTCATGATTCAGAATTGATCTAGCCATGGCAACAGGGCAGAGCAGCGCTCCTGACGACGACCGTGCCTCCGATCCATGTCAACAGCACCCGAATAATAATCGTCTGGAAAAAAAAGAACAATAATTGGAGGTGACGTCTCAATTATTCTCATCATTCTCTCTATCCCTCTTGCTCTGATCCCTGCTTATAAATAAATGGTTATACAGAGTGCACAGCAAGTGAGAGCAGCACGGGGCAGCTGAAGCTCTGATACACAAACTAACACATGAGGCCGTTAATGGCTTCGACGCGAACATGCTTGGTGGCCACGCTCATCATCGTCTCTCTCGTGTTTCATGCCTTGGAGGCTGCAGCTGCGAGGCAACTTAGCGAGGCTCCTCTCACAAGCATTGAGGTACATACTGACCCCAGATCAAATTTATACAGCGTTGCCACGTTGGTGTGTTTTGCTACTGGAAATCAAAATTTGGGAGTTCTTGTAGTCAATTTAGATGTTTGCTTGCTTACTTTGATTGCTATAGTTCTGTCTCTTAGACACACTACATAAAGAGACGCTCATAAATATGCAAGCAGCCCTCCCTTCCGATGAACCCATGTTTGCATGTGCATCCTACTCTATGAGCACCAACATGAACCTGAGCATGCACATCTTGAGAATATAATGACGATAGTCAATACTTGCATCTTGTTGTTGACGAGCACGTTGTCTAGACCTAGACAGACATCACAGGCTTCTTCTTAGAAGAAGTTCAAAAAAGTGGGACCAACCATATGAAGTGCTGATGAATCCTGTGATGATAGTTTTTTTTTTAGAATTATACAGTACAACGTAGGCGCCCACACACGCATGCACACTCACCTCTATGAACACAAGTACGCAAACCCCACACACGCACGCACACTCACCCCTATGAACACATGTATGCAAATCCTACCCCTATGAGCACCTTTGAAGGACTGAGCCGGCAGATGTCGAGGTTCACGAAGTCAACATAGGCAGGCACCTCGCTATCGACGGGGACGTCGCCTATCACTGAAAGCATAGCGCTGTTTAATCCTGGAATAAATCGAGCATTGTGCCAAGTCGAGGACTTGAACCCGGGTGGACAGGTTCCACCACAAGGAACCCAACCAACTGATCTATGATCAGTTTGCCCTAGGATGATAGGTTGAACAGGCCACTGAAGCATCATTCTGGTCCTACTGCATGGCAATATAATGGTTTGTGCATGACTCTGCCTCTCATATATATATATATATATATATATATATATATATATATATATATATATATATATATATATATATATATATATATATATATATATATATGATAAATTCATGTGTATACTTATATAAGCACTTGTATAGACTGGAAATTTGGAGAACCTTGACAATCCAAAGTATGTTTCCACCTTTCCACCTAACATGATTGATGGCTCATGGTCTTCCACTGGCAATCAGCAGTTGTGCCACCGAGATGCCTCACGGTCTTCCACTGGTTGCTGGGACCTGGGCAGTTGTCCAGGGTCGTCGAGTGGTGCCTCCAACAACCACAATTATAAACATCCTAATTAAGAAGAAGAGTCCCTCCATATACATCAAAAAAATCCTTTGTTGTTTATCAGCCTGTTGTTGCTCGATCAAAAGATGCTAACCTGTGTTAAATTTAGATAGCTAGCTTTTAATCTGTCCAAACGGGCCATTAGATATGTTTGATAATGTTTACATTGACATTGACCACATCTTTTGTTAACAAAACCAAATAAGATTGGGTCACAAACATAAGCCGTAGAGATATCGCAAAATCATGTAAAGATAATTTTTAAATGGCCTTGCTTAGAGTAAGTGTTGTAAACTGCAAGATCACAAAAGAAATAAACATAGGACAGATCTGGTTGGGTTTGGTCTAAGAGATAGAATCCTAGTGATCAAAGAGGGGGCCTTTAGTCCCGGATTTGCAGTCCTGGTCAGGAAACCGGGACTAAAGGGGTTCCCAACCAGGATTGTAGGTCCTTTCTGCACTAGTGTAAAGTCGATGCAACATATAAATACCAAGGGGCCACCGATGATTGAAACTGCAAGACTCGTCGTGTTGCTGTCTATTACCATGTCTTGTTGCAAATATTGATTCTCAGAAATTCACAGAGCCCAGATGGAGATATCATAGACTGTGTGCACATCACCAAACAACCTGCATTCAATCATCCTCTCCTCAAGAATCATATTATCCAGGTTCCTTCTACAACACCATTTCTTATTTCATTTCACTGTTACCTGCCAATTAACTGTACCATCGTGCACTCGCATATACTTATACACATGTTTATTACGATGTCATTCATTAATTGGTGCTCAAAGATACCATTTCAGATGCGGCCTTCTGACTACCCAAGAAGCCATTATGATGAGTCCAACATTATAACTGATCTTTTCACCCAAACATGGCATCAAAATGGCAAGTGCCCTGAGAACACCATACCAATCCGAAGGACCAAAGAAGACGATGTCCTGAAGGCCAGCTCTATCAGGAAGTATAGCAAGATGATGCCCATCAGTGTCCCAAGTCTCATGTCTGTCGATGACCCTGAAACATCCAATGAAACCAAAGGTCACCAGGTACAAAACCTCCCATTCAAGAATCACCTTGATATTAGTTGTTATTGTCATCTTGGATATATCGTTATTATTTGATCTAAAATTGCAAGTATACTATACTTCCTATCCCATGGATCAGCATGCCGTCGCCTTTGCTTGGGGCAATGATAAGTATTATGGAACCCAAGCCACCTTCAATTTGTGGCAACCGACAGTTGAGAGCGCCAAGCACTTCAGTTTGGCTCAGCTCTGGATCACCAGTGGTTCCTATCAGAACAACGACCTCAATACCATTGAAGTGGGATGGGAGGTAAGACCTAAACGGGACACATCATTCCAAGCGTATCCACATAAATTATATTAAATTCTGCATTTTAAGCTCCCTGACGTATCTGCTGCTAGAAGAACATAACAAGAGGTAGACTAGGTTGTCCATTCATATGCAAAACTTTTTCTTTCATGAGTTATACTAACAACATTGTTTCATGAGTTATACTAACAACATTGTTTTTAGTAACTAAGAGAGGCTAGAGAGTATAAACTACTCCTGTATTTTACTCTTTTTACAGATCCATGTTACCCACAAATAGTACTGAACACAAAATCCATAGTGGGTTCTCTTTATTCATTCACTCTTCTGGGGCCTGTCTATCTAGGTTCATATCCTAGTGAAACATTTTTAAACATATATTATAAATTTGAATAAAAATATTGACATACTATGAAACTATTTGAGTGTACTAGTGTTAATATTGTTATTTGGGTCTATAGATAGTTTTTGTTAATGATGCTATAAGTGAAATACTTGGTTAGGACAATCAAGGATGGACATATATTTATAATCGTCGGAAGGAATATTTTATTCTCAAAAGAAGACACTGCCACACAACAAAATCGATTGGAATCCCAAACAGTTGTCTCAATTTATGGGTTTTTAAGATTTATGAAAGGTAGGGCGGGAAAAATAATGTAAATAAATCCTCAAACATAACATGGTCTAATAAAATGGCAATACATTGTCCATGAATGGCAGCTCATAGGACACACCTCAAAATGGCATACTCAGTCATTAGGTCATCTAGGAAACGATGATATGGAAAATAGAAGTCAAACTGTCAAGAGGCAATTAAAGGGAAAGTGAATCAACCAAAAATTGTTGGGGAGTAATCTTAATTTGGGCACAAGACGATTAACAGAGCAAAATACAAATAACTGCATGTCCATTTAGCTGTGTAATATGTCAAAGAAATATATGAAATTTCTTTCATTGTGGTTCATGGCCTGTGCTCTCTACTATATTGCAGGTTTTCCCTGATCTGTATAATGATAGCAATACTAGACTCTTCATCTTCTGGACGGTAAGATAAACATAAAATTCTTTTTTTTATTCTGCATTGGCCATATTGAGATCTTTTTTATTAAGTTGTGGGATGGATTAAAGGTTCTAATTGTTTATGCCTATGGAATATTACAGCACGATGCTTACGAAACAGGATGTTACAACCTATGCCCTGGATTCATCCAGACAAACAATCAAATTGCCATTGGTGGCAGCATCTCACAACTGTCGCCGGTCTCCATTTATGCAGGGTCGCAGTATGACATCACTATTTTAGTTTGGAAGGTAAAACAGAAAAAGCTTTATTATTATGAGCATTGAAATAAAATTCATGAATGAGAGCACAGAATTTGTGCCAGTTGCATCTTGTTCACTCACATGGGGCCTTCAAACTTCAGCAGAATTTCTAGTGGAATTCCATTTCTAGCTGTTTTTTTCAAATGATGCCTTTATACTTATGGCCATACTAATGATTTGGTATATTTGTGGTGTCGCACATAGTAATTCATTTGTCAGGTTGCTTGTATCATACTCTTTTTCTTCGCGAAACAAAGTGCAGAAGCCTACCCCTATTAGGGCGTGAGAGAGACTAAGTTGGACCAGCAGAAGTCACAATAGGTGCATCATTGTCGACAGACACGTAATGCCGTTAAACAATAGAATAAATTCAGAAAAATACAAGCACACACATGTTATGTTGATGATTTGAACCTGAGTGGGCAAGTTCCACTGCAAGGAACGTAACCAAATGAGGTCCACTGTTACTTCATGCCTGTATCATACTCCCTCCAACGTGTAATGCAATGCATTGCAGAGATTTTAATATAACTTAAGAGATTACGAAAATGACAAATATATTCATGGATTAAACTTTATCAATGTGTTTCTCCTAAAATAATAAATTATTTTTAAACAATCTCTGCTAAACCTGATCATGGCCACCATGTACAATGCCTTATATTTCAATATAAATTTGAAAGTCATAATGAATTGTATTCTAGGATGTAGGGAGTAGTCTACAAGTGCAACATTGTAATATGTTAGCATTTTGAACAACAGGACTTTTAAGGGATTCTCTCTTACAATTTAAACAAGGAGCATATAAATTTTTTTGCACATTAATGATTTTAATTATACATTTTAATAGTATAGGTGAAGACAAGGAACATATAAATGTTTTATGCGCTTTCATGATTTTAATACTTATAAGTGATTGTCAACCATAATTCCGGTTGGTCACAGTCCTATCTTCCTAATTCTCCTGTAAATTTTTGTCTGCAGGGCCAAAATGATGGCAATTGGTGGTTGAAAGTTGGAAGCTATATTTTGGGCTACTGGCCATCGTCCGTCTTCACCAACTTGGCAAACAGTGCCTCGTCTATCCAATGGGGTGGTGAGGTGTACTCACCTAACCCTGGCCAAACTTCCACACATATGGGCAGTGGACACTTCCCTGAGGAAGGGTTTGGCAAGGCTAGCTACATCAGGAACATCCAAGTGGTAGATTCGTTCAACACTCTCATACCGCCAAGTGATGTGGCCTTGGGAGCTGTGCAACGCAACTGCTATCGAGTCCTAAATGGTACATCTAGCAATTGGGGCACTTACATCTTCTATGGAGGACCCGGGAAGAATCCTAACTGCCCATAGCAAAAAAATGCATTGATTTTAGAGTGCAAACATCTCCATGGCACAGACAAGTAGGTTTTATGTGTGAGCAGACACCCAATAAATAATTTTATTGTCTATAATAGAGAATGCATTATTCGTTGCAATGGTCAGTTGCTATGTATGCCTTTTTTCCATTTGCATGTGGTGTGAACAAGCATTAGAAGGATGCAATGGACATATTCATGTGTGAACGCATGTTTAGGAATAGGAATAAGCTGCATCTTTTATTTGCTATATTACAACTGTAGACAGTCTTGCTCTGAAGAAGGCAAAGAGCAGGGGAAAAGTTCCTTAAGCTAAAAGTTGATGGTCATGATCGTGCTTAGTTCATCATCTTCACTAAAGTCATCCAGAGAAGTAACTCTGTAGGAGATATCATAAAACAGCTGATGCCACGATGCTACCACAAAGTCATAGTGATCACGAGTCCCGATTTTTCGAGTGTCTCAAAGTTTAGGCGTTGTCAGTGAGGATTCAAACGCGGGACCTCTTGTCTCGCATGTAAAATTTTCTTCCATTGCAACAAAGAGTCACTTATGAATAAAGATATGATGTTATGGCTTTAAACTAACATGTATAAATCTTGTACTTACTATTTCAGATTGTAAACGATCCTAAATAAAAATATTATCCAAATACAAAGTTTTAGATCTCCTCAAGCACTATGACATTGATATAGGTTGTGTCACCATCCCAGATGATTTGGAATTTTAAAATTTGAATTTCAAAATCTGCGTAAATGGGCTAGCTGTTAAACGAGCTTAAATGAAAGTCTTTGACTGCATGATTTTAGACTTGGTTGCTCTCTACAATTTTCATATAAATTTTGTGCACGTCTACATAATTTAAAAGAAGTTATGTATTTATTAGTTCTAAAGCAATTTTGAAGGGCGGTTGACTAGGAAAATCTTGTTGTGGGGTGGTTGACTAATTCCAAAACCTCTAGAAATTGAGCAAATAATTTTATTGAGCACACTGAAGAATAACTGCCTGGGTATGGTATCAGCAGAAACTGCCGAGTCAGGGGTACGAGTAGAATAAAAAAGAAGGGAGTTGATACAATTGAGAAGCCAAGAAAATTGGTCCATGATTGAAGTATGGAGTTCGTGTAACTCAAGCGCGACAATATATCAATATAATCAACTATTTTTTATGTCCCATGTAATATGATTGGGTCTAATTAAAAAGGATCAACGTCTTTTATTTGCCCCCAGGAACAACTTACGACGTGGTTGCCATGATGCCGCCAGCCTTTCTTTATCGTTCATCTTATTTCAATCAGGACGTATGTGTCAGCCATGAAATTAATTAATTAACGATGACAGCCGGATAAGAACATTCTATCCGTTGACGGGCCCAAATTCCTCACAACGAATATATTCGTATATGTCCAGCGTACTTAATGCATGATAGTTACTTGTATATATATTTACATACAGCCAAATAAAGAACAAGTAGAAGCTAGTGAGCTGCACGTCCATTTCATTTCAACACGGGAAAATAGGAAACTGCATGCTTTGTTTCATCGAAGACTTGGACCTGGTAAGTCTCTCCACAACTTTACGCACGCCAGACCAAGATTAATTCTTCAACGACATTATAATCTGTATTATTGGACTCAAATATATTGTCGCCTTGCCAAACGCGGCAACAGCTTGTGCACTCGTGAAGTATTGGAGATATATAGGATCTTGAGAGTCAAAGTAGTTGGAAAAGAGATATGACCACGATCGAACGTCGCGTCGTCCGGCCACTCGGTTCCACCCAGCCCATATAGACTATACTTGTGAGTGAAACTGAACAAATTTTCCACACGGTCGTGACGACTGCTCGTCATTGCGAATTGGTAATGGCTTTTTTTTGGTAGTACTAGCAAAACATGCTCGTGCATTGCAACAGGAGAAAAACTATTATATATTTACATAACAATAAAAATAATAAGTAAAGAAACAATAATACTAAGAAATAAGTCAGGATACTCCAACAAGGATTTGTTGGTGTGCCGTACCATGCCAGGATTGTTCTTCGTTGCTTACATTAATATATCTCTTTTTTAGATTTATTTTCTTCAATGTACGACGGCGTACCATGCAGTGCCATGACTGTATGAGGACGCACAGGTCGCTGGCGACTTCGCGTCGTGTATCCAGCTCGCAGACGGTAGGTTCTAGAGCCTTGCCGGTGTTGGATGGACGTGATTGAGCCGATCAACAAAAAGGCCTAGAGAGTTTTAAAAAAAGACCTAGATCGGAGGATGGCGCACATCGTTGGGTGTCCCATGAAACCAACATCGCACTGGTGTGACCCGTGGCAGCTGTCGGCGTCGGTATCTGAGAATCCCCATGATCTGCTCATCTGAAAGGAGAACGAGGGTGTCCCCGTGCCGAATGACCGTCTTGGCGAGGACTCTTGCCACGGAAAACCAGGTAATGCGACGACAGAGTGACGAGTAAAGATCGACATCTATGTGAAGATTGATGATCGAGGACCAGCGACTGAGTGACGGGCGACGTCTATGTGAAGACGGCCTGGATTCGCGTGTGACCCAGACGCAGGGCTCGGCGCGTGTGTTGCCGCAGGGTGCGGGACTTAGCTTCTATCGCCGCAGGGCCTGGGACTCGGTGTGTGTTGTGCATTGTTTCAAGGCTCGGCATCCATGCCAATTGGTCTCAGTGTGCACCACCACGGCGCTCTGCATTAAGTCTGCCAAACCACTCGCTGGCATGGAGCGGGTGCCCACCCAAATCTCATATCGGAACGCTGGAGCAAGCGGGCGCGGAGAGAACTGCTAGCACAGTGGCACAACGCAGGTAACCTCTTTTCTCTACTCCTTGTTGATCGGCTATTAGGTATAGATATAGATATAAAGGTATAGATATAGATATATATATAGATAAGTACTCTAAATATAGTGCCCTCGTTGCAGCCTTTTGTAGCTGCGGCTCTGCAGCAGTGCAGCCAGAAAAATCACGGCGGTCAGGCTGATAAACTACATTTTTAAAGGCGGATGGAAGCACAACCACCTCTGAACATTTAACTTTAGGACGAGATTGGAAACACATCTGCCCCTGAATTGGCACACACTATGAAAAAGCTGAATGCGCTGAGGAGATTTGAATGTTGCCTCGGCCTGAATGCACAAAAAGCTGAGCACAACTGTGGTGACTTCTCTCTGCGACAGTGCGGCCTAGCTCTTCCAGTCTTCTCTCGCCATCTCTCTTCCTTATTTCTCTGTTGTTGCCTACTTTCTCCGTCCGTAAAAACATGCAACTATGGGTTGCGTGCCAGAAAAAGTAGTTCATGTTTAACCAAGTTTATAGTAAATAGTATTCATATTTATGGCTCCAAATCAATTTATTATAAAAATATATTTCATAATTAATCTAATAATATTTATTTGATATTATAAACATTGATACTTTTTTATCTATAATTAATTAAAGTTAAGATACTAAAACGTGACACTGTGCTAGAATTACATATTTTTCTGGATGGAGGGAGTATCTCTTTTCTCCCTCTCTTTTCTTCTCTACGAGAGCTCAACACCTGTACCTACCGACACAACCGTTTGAAAGGCTTGGCAGCGACCTGGCGCCCGTATGGGCCTAGCTTTGGCGATGGAGCGGTCGACTACCCTTGTGTCGTGTGGCGATGGCGCGGGTTATTCAGTACCACAAAAATATAATATCCTTTTGGATTAAAAACCCTCAAGGAAACCATGAAAGGCAGTAAGGAAATTATTCTTGGCAGCCAACAGTTAGGAAGGACCGCCTAGGGTAGATAGCAAGGGAAATAGCTATTATCTTGAGGGTTAGCCACCACAAATGATTTCCTTGGGGGTTTATCCGCCACGAAAACAAAGGTGACGTCAGATTTTTAACAAGATCAATATATATATATATATATATATATATATATATATATATATATATATATATATATATATATATATATATATATATATATATATATATATATTCTCCCGGCACTAGTTACTCGCACCTATCTAATTGGATTTGTATGCACAGAGAGAAGCCCGTTAAAAGTATTAAAAGTATATCAGGTACACCGATAGCCTGATTTGCAAGACGTCTGCATGTGTTCAGTTGACGTCAGCTGCAGTTATACGTCTCCATGATTTGTGACCGGCGCCGATTTGTTTGCTTCTTCGAAAACGTGTATACTTGTTTTTTTCCTTGCCGTATATACTAGTTTTTTTTACTGCCGTATGGATGCATACTTGTTGAGTATGAGCACATACGTACTGCTATAGTAGGGAGTATGTGTACGTACACATAATTTGATAAAAGTATGGACGCATACTTTAACAAAAAAAAAGTATATTTGTATACTTGTATTTGGGAATCCATATACTTAGTTGAGTATATCCATATACTTAGTTTTGACAGAGTATTAGTACATACACATTAACATGAAGTACATACATATTTGCGTGATAAAGTATGGGTGCATACTTTCATTAGAAAAATGAGTATATTTGCATACTTTTGTACTTGAATAGTATATCCGTATACTCAGAAGATTAACAGGATTAGGGACAAACAAATCAATCCAATAGAAAGAGCGGGAGATCTCTACACTTGATTGAATGCAACAGTGAATGAAAGCCGCATAAGGATCTTCGATTATAGGCCAGCAGGCGCACCATGGCCGCCAATTAACTTGTTTCTGCGCAATCCAGCGCCATAGGCTAGCCACAGCAGTGCCCTTCCTCCGAGCTGCTCCGGTACCACACTGCTGCCATGTCGTGTGCCTGTGCCTGATTTGCCCGTCGAGTCGCTACATCGCGGGCAAGAGGACGAGTAATGGTGAACTAGATGAGAACGCTCTCTTAGTCAGTTGGAACGAAACAACCATACATTCATATTCAAATGATTTAAATGAAAAAAACAGATCACCGCGAGGGTGCCGTGGTTGTAGCCGGGAGGAGCGAGGGATGCGTCGCGGTTGCAGCTGGCCACGAGGAGCCCGCCGCCCACCGCTGTGCACAGGACGCGCCGCCGTCGGGGATGCCGTGCGGGCAGGGTGCCCGCCGGCGGGTGTGCCATGCCGTCGGTGACTCACAGCACTACAGGGAACAGATGCTGATCCAAGAGGTAGAAGACAGGCAACATGTTGTACAGGGATGAGAAAAACATGTTGTGATCTATCTAACGAGATCAATAATTAACACACAAAAATTGTCAATCAACAAAACAAACCAGCGCCTCTCCTCAGCCGTACAGGAGTGCAGCCGAGACAGCGGCAAGCCTTCTGCACAATGAAGCCCGGCACCGTAGGACAGAGGCGGTGTCCTACCGCCGTGCCGTGCAAAGGGCCTGCCCGTCGACTCTGTATTCTGTAAGCGCCGGTGGATTAGACGAGAATGGAGGCAGTTTGAACCGACGGAGAATATATCGCGGGATAAAGATCAGTTTAAACTGACGTAGACGGATAATGATTAAAAACAATTCCTCGGTGGGTGAAATACCAGAGTAGAAGATTCTGTCGTCGACCGTACACGTGATTAAGCAGGCTCGAGTTAGTGACCCGCTAAGGGAGTGCGGCACCCTGATTTTTCATATATATATATATATATATATATATATATATATATATATATATATATATATATATATATATATATATATATATATATATATATATATATATATATATATATATTCTTGATTGTCGATGACCATCAAGGTATATCAAACAACCACCAAGGATGGATGTATAGGGCTTGTTTGTTTGCCTCGACGGATGAGTAGAGCCTAGGTATTCTCGGGCAGGCCATATTGATGCAACTCCTTTTGTTTGGTGGACTTATATCTATTGGTGGACTTGTATCTACAGTGGAGGGCCCACACATCAGCTATCTCCACTCACGAACCTCTGTTTTGTTTCCCCAGGGCCTGGCTCTAGGATGCTTTAGATTTCACGTTGCATAGTCTCCTAGGCGGTTGAAGCAAAGAAACAAATGCAGCACCATTCGGACCTGTTCCTGGCCCTTGTCCAGGCAATCAAGCATGCCCATATTCTATTGAGGCTGATGACCCTAAAGGATATATGCCGCACGCCGACCCCAAGGATATGTATAGCAAAAAAAATTGAATTTCAACACTCCTAGAACTTATAAAACATAAATTGTCCTCGATTGGTACAACAATTTACATGACAGTGTGCACTCGAAAAACTAGTACTTCCTTAGGCGTTTTTGAATAAGGCTAGCTGCTACTTTTTCGTCGGTCCTGCTTCATGATGAGCGGAAAAAAAGTCAAAGAACCGTGAGGACGACGAGGACCTGAAAGGGAAGGAAAGGAAGTGAACGTGCAACAATTGGCGCGTAAGGCGAACGTGTTGAAGAACGGTCAGCTAACTAGGAGTCCATCCAATGTCCGACGTCGTCGTCGATCTGTTGCCCCGTCCAAGACGAATCCACCCACGGCCGGCTACACGGCGAACCAGGGACGAAGCCAGAAAAAAATTTAGGGGGGGCTAAACAAAATTGCTACAGTGACTTAGCTCTACTTTAATCCCTCGTAATAGAAAAAGTATAATAGCTTGAAGTAGTCTTATATTTAAAACGTCAATTAACAATGAAATTCACAAAATACATCTAAAAAATAAATGTCTTAGCCCACCCTACCTTATACATCTGCGTCTAAAATTGGAAGAAGAGCACTAGAAGTTCCACTAGCTTAGCAGCAGTAGGGGGGGCTGGAGCCCCCCCAGCCCCCCCGCTGGCTTCGTCCATGCGGCGAACTGAACCAGCGTGTGCATATGCTGTTTCGAGGCATTTTCTCCATAACCCGGCCCAGCCTTATAAAACAACATACATAGTCCACCATCACGCCCATCCCGTTGTCTGCACCGCCGCCGCGGAACAAGGCCAAGCACGGAAGCAGCAGCTAGAAGAACCGCTGCTCGATATGATGGCACCTTCGCGAGCGTGCATGTTCGCGCTCGTCATGGCTCTAGCGTTTCTCTTCTTCTCGGACGGTGCAGCGGCGGCAAGAACTCCGGGGACGTCGTCGGCTCAGCGGCGGCGTCAGGTTCAAAGCCTCCTCAGGCGGCTCAACAAGGACCCTCTCGCAACCATTGAGGTATGTACTGTATATAGTGGCCAATAACACGCTCGATCGCTTGTCTCCAAATTTAATAAACACAATAGAGCTGCTCTTTTCCTTAGGTTCTCTCGGATTGAATCCGATCTTGTCAGTCGCTATATATTTAACTAGTGCAACTGTGTTGTAGCGAACACTGTAGTGCCCCTGTAAACCGCTATTTAACATACTGGTGCATTCTGATACAGAATACGCACGGCTGTTCCCAACTTTTTTATTTGAAGTCATTTTGGTGCTCAAATATTTGATTCACAAGATATTATAGAGTTAATACCAAATGAATCCATATGCTCTATAGTCACAAGTGAGTTTGTACTCGTAGAGAATGATATTGGATAGAGAAACAATAAAAACAAAAGATGTAGCTCTCAAAATGTTATGTAACTTTGTAGTTGATAACTTTTTCATTTGAAATAATCAATCCAATGAAAATTACGTTTAATTTCTCACATTTGAAATTTGAATGTTTCGAATGACCTCAGATGGAGAAACAACCAAAACAAATGTTGTAGATTTTGAAAAGCTTTGTAACTTTGTTGTTGACAACTTTTTATTTGAAATCATCTATCTTAGTAAAATTACATTTGAATTTCCTCACATTTGAAATTCAAATTCTACAAACGATCTCGGATGGGAAAAACAACCAAAACAAAAGTTGCAGATCTTGAAAAGTTATAAAACTTTGTAGTTAATAGCCTTTTCATTTGAATTCGTTTAGTGTCCCAAATACTCATTTCAAAACCAGATAAACATAGATTAGGGACGACGAATATCCCAAATGGACAGAAGATGTCTTATGCGCGGAGTAGTTATAGTTCGAACACGCGAAGCCTGAGGTCATGGATTCGAGCGCCGGCGGCTGCGAAGCGCGTGAAAAATTGTATGACTTGTGACAGCTCGCGTGTGGCCATCAAGTGGGGTCTCCCAGTATTTAATTTTTTTTTCCTATTTTAACAGCCCAAATTTGGTTTTATGGAACCGGCCATCACTACCACTTTACCAAAAATAACGGCAGTGTTAAGGGTTTTTGAACCGGCACCGGAGACCTACTATGAGGTAGTGTCCCCATTGTGGTTTTTAGACGATATAGGATACCAGAAAGACATAACTTACGGATGGTTTTATTAAGTCAACCATCCATAAAAACCATTTCTACCATCCATAAAAACCATTTCTAAGGGACATTTGACTTAGTCAACAACTGTTTCATATTTTTAAAAACAAATAAAATTAATAGACTGCAACAAAAAATAGAAAAATATTTTCACTAACAGGGGCTCTTATACCACAAGTTCCTTTTAGTGGAGCACCTCTAAA
Source organism: Saccharum hybrid cultivar R570 (assembly GCA_038087645.1). Classification (NCBI taxonomy): domain Eukaryota; kingdom Viridiplantae; phylum Streptophyta; class Magnoliopsida; order Poales; family Poaceae; genus Saccharum; species Saccharum hybrid cultivar. The sequence continues at coordinate 15,517,187 of JAQSUU010000760.1, forward strand.
AGTCAATTTTCACGGGTGGCCATAGAAAAACATCCATTTTCTGGGGTGATTGACATAATGAAGCTGCCCTAAATGATATAGATTTCTAAAGGTGGTTTAGTTATGTCAACCATCCCCAGTAATCATTTCCACTACTACATAAAACTTTTTCGTGGCGGGCATCGCAACCGCCTTGGCACAAAGGTCACGGTAAATGAGGTATTTTCTGAGGCGGTTGGATGCCTGCCTTGGTAAATCGAATAAAAAACAAAAAAGGAAAACCCTTAGATCAGCCCAACGAGCCCATCCACGGGCCCACCAAGCCCATCCACTGGATGTCGCTGCCGTCGCTACTCGCTGGTGCCAGCATCCTCGCCGGATTGCCTAGATCTGGCCGCCCAATGCTGGATCCAGTCGCTCGCCATCGGATCCGGCATTCGGCCACCAGATTTGCGAGCAAAGGAGGGGAGGGGAGGAGCGCCACCGGATCCAGCCACCCCCGCCGCCGGAATTGATGCCCCTGACGCTAGATCTGGCTTCCCCCGTCGCTGTGACGCCGGATCCGACGTCCACCGCCTCCATAACACCGGATCTGCGACGGAGAGAGAGGGTAAGGGACAGATCCTCCCTGGATCTGAGAGAAAAGAGAGGATGAGGACATACCTCTTCCACAACAGATCCACGCCGCTGCGACTAGGGAGTGCAACCACCACCGCTGTGGCCAGGGAGGGAGTGGAGGCGCGCGAGCCCTCTACGGGGTGAGGAGGGCGCCGTCACGCCATGGGGAGGGGGAAGGGCGAGCGCCGCCGCTTGGGGAGGGGCGGGCGCCGCCGCCATGGATAGAGAGAAACTGAAGAGAGGGAGAGAGTGGAGGGATGGGGCGGCAGGATGGGGGAGGGGTGCGGTGTCGCCACGTTGCGCTAGGGAGAGGCACGTCGGGGCTAGGGCGAGGCGCGTCGGGGCTGAGTGAGTGAAACCTTAACTCCCGCTGTATATATATAAACCCGATATTGGAATGGATATGGGCTTTTTGCTAGGCCTCAGGAATATTAACCGAGGCGGGCATTATAAGTGGCCCGCCTCTAAAAATAGGGGTATTTCGGTTAATAGATTTTAGGAGGCGGTTAATTCAAGGCATTAACCGAGGCGGGCGAAATTCCTGTCCTCCTTCGAGGCCCATTCCAAAACGCCTCGCAAAAGATTTTTTGTAGTAGTGTTTTTAGGATCGGTAAGCTGCAGTGCGGTCTAGAATTTATAGAAGCGGTTGACTAGATCATCCGCGCCTGACCAAATAGTAAGCAAATGTTAAAGTTATGTGTGTAGTCCTGCCAATATGTAGTTGTCTTTTTTACTTTTATATATAACCAATCATACTATTCAATATGTGTAGAATTTTTTGGTAAACTTATTAAAGAGGCCAACTCTATATTCTTCATTGTATAAGGTGGAATAAAGTTAATTACGTTTATTATGCTTTAATTTATGACGGCTTTGGCCAAAAGTACACAAATAGGCGTAAAGGAAATTTGATATATTTTCAATTAATGTGGTAACTTTTGGATCAAAATTAACGTAATGGAGGCTTTTAAATTTTGTTGATCAAATACTAACATAAAGGGTCTCTTCTCTTTCTCTGCCTTATTGCAAAAACTGATTCTGCAAAATTGATGAGAACATAACAGAGCCCAGATGGAGATATCATAGACTGTGTCCACATCTCCAAACAGCCTGCATTCGATCATCCTCTCCTCAAGAACCATACTATCCAGGTTCATCTCTTTACAGCACCATTTACCTTTTGGTTTAAGTGTTGTGCATGTTATGCCTACCTTATCGTGGTGTGTATATATCATGATATATAACTCAAATGGTTCTCTATGGTCGCCCTTCAGATGATGCCTTCTTGCCGCCCAGAAGGCTTCAATAACAAGTCAAACATTGCACCCAATCCTTTCACCCAAACATGGCATCAAAATGGCAAGTGCCCAGAGAACACCATACCGATCCGAAGGACCAAAGAAGAGGATGTCCTGAGGGTGAGCTCCATTGAGAGATATGGCAAGAAGTCGCCTTGGAGCATCCCAAACCGTTTTTCCATTGATGACCCTGACACGGTGAACGTATTAAGAGGCCACCAGGTACAAAATGTCCTCCTAGAATCACATTCATAGTAGTACAAATCTTCCTTCTGGGTTTTTGTTATTATTTCTGAAATTTCACATTAATTTTATTATTTTCTCTCCCACTGAGCAGCATGCCATAGCATCTGCACCGGAGGATGACAACTACTATGGTACCCAAGCAACATTCAATTTGTGGGAACCAATTGTTGAGAGGGACGAAGGATTCAGTTTGACCCAGTTCTGGATTAGTAGTGGGTCCTACTCAAACAATGACCTGAATACCATAGAAGCAGGATGGCAGGTGAGTCCTGATACATAAAAAAAGTTATCGTATGTCTAAACGAACTGATCAGTTGAACAAGCAAGCAACAACCAATTCACATATTGGACACAAAAGACACTACTGTGAGAACAGAATGAAGACACTACAGAAACAATCGAAAATAGGGTTCCATGGGCCTTTCACATATTGGTTGACTTGTTAGAGAGACTTCACACTGCCTCTAGACAATCTCAATGAAAAAAGACAGAATAAGCCATCTGCAATACTAAGGCCTTGTTTAGTTGGCAAAATTTTTGGCGAAATGTAACTGTAGCAGTTTCGTTGTTATTTGGCAATTAGTGTCCAATCATGGTCTAATTAGGCTTAAAAGATTTGTCTCGTCCATTTCGTCTAAACTATGTAATTAGTTTTATTTTTTATCTATATTTAATGCTTCATGCATGCGTCCAAAGATTCGATGTGACGGGGAATCTGAAAAATTTGGCAAAATTTTTGGCATCTAAACGGTACCTAAGATCGTCCTGCCAGTTTCGTTTGCTTCCACCAAATGACAACCTCAAATTCTCTGTCCTCTTTTGCCAAATTCTCTGTCCTGTTTTGTCACCTAACAAAATAAATCTTAGATAGCCTAGCTAGCTTAGAATTCCTTCAGTCATTATTGTATGCCAATTTAGCTGTTTAAAAGTTCAAGAAAATTGACAGAGTGGGTAAATGATAACATGTACTATTATATAAGACATAAGTATTCTCTAAATGTGTAGTTAGCTGTGACATATCTTTCGTTATTGCTAAGGTACATATGCCTTCTACAAATTGTAGGTTTACCCTGGTCTGTATAAGGATAGACACACAAGACTCTTCATCTACTGGACTGTAAGATAAACATTATGGTGCTTTGTATCATCATTTTTTATATTGGTCCCTTTTTTGTAAGGTCATAAATTGCATAACAATGAACTAATTCTTTTATGAATTTGGAATATTGTAGCGGGATGCGTACAATAAAACAGGATGTTACAATCTACTATGCTCAGGGTTTATACAGACAAGCAACCAGATTGCCATCGGTGCTAGCAACTCCTATCTCTCCCCTGTCTCCATCTATGGTGGCTCACAATACGACATCACTATTTTAGTTTGGAAGGTAAACACAAAAGGCTTTCACAATCCATGCCATCTGCTTTTTGTTCATACTCAACGTGCTTTCAGGCTTTAGGCCACACTATATATGGATTTAGTTGTCACCATGCATGTTTAATGTTTGTCTACAAATGCAGCACTTAGACTGTTATGCTCTTTTAAGGGATTTCCTCTACTGCTAATGATTTCTAAGGGAGGTAGAGTGATCCAAACATTTAATTAATACATAGGCTAGCTAATATCCAATTACCCCATTGTGAACTTGTTTGGTGGTCTTCCTGCTAAATTAGAACTTAACATTGATACGACTTAGGACTTAGGATCTATAGTACTGATTGAAAAACTATCAACTATTAACTTTTCTGATTACATATGGCATGACATGGCATTTTTTAATTTATGCATTAGCTTTTATCTAGTACTTATCCTTAGTCCAGTATTGCACACGTCTTGTGCCAAATAATGCATGCCAAATTCCTACACTCCCAATGGTAGTTCTTAGTCCACTATGCACACGTCATGTCATAAATAATGCATGCTAAATTCCTACACTCCCAATGGTATGCTCCAAACTAGCGTTACCATGGAAAAAAATGAAAAACAACGATTGCACTTACGTTACCATGGAAGGGAAGTATATAAACCATTCCTTAGTGAAAATAAAGAACACGTACACAAGCTTTTACTCGGATAGGGAATCTACGACAATATTCCCTATTCATGATTTTGTCTACTGAAATCTCCAATAAATTTTGAATTTCAGGACCCAAAGGAGGGCAATTGGTGGTTGCAAGTGGGAGGCCATGATCTGGGCTACTGGCCAACTTCGATCTTCTCTAAGTTGGCAGGTAGTGCTGCCTCTGTTGAGTGGGGAGGCGAGGTGGCATCATCACCAGATGCGGGCCAAACATCCACACAGATGGGTAGTGGACACTTCCCTGAAGAAGGGTTCAGCAAGGCCAGCTACGTCAAGAACATTCAATTGGTAGATTCGACCAACAATCTCAAATCGCCTACTGGTGTGAACTTGCTAGCTAAGTGGCCCAAGTGCTACAATGTGGAGAATGGTACTAGTGCTGATTGGGGCACTTACATCTTCTATGGAGGACCTGGGAAGAACCCTAACTGCCAATAGCAAAAGTTGAACTGGTTGCAGCCCAAACTACTCATTGACACAAGAACAATTCCCTATAAGAAATGTATTATGGACTACTCGACGCTGAGTAAGTGTTATTAGGATCTATATCATTGGGTGTAATAGTATGCATTCCCACTTGTCACACTGTAGGTATAAACAAGGAATAGAAGTTTGAAGGATATGTAACTCAAGAGCATGTTTAACAACATCAAATAAGTAGGTGTCATCATCTGTAAAAATATAAGTGTACTGGGACTACTGATAAGTGCCCTAACGTGGGTAAGCAGAGATTGACATATGCATGAGCATTTTTACTAGATAAATAAATGTGATTCGCTACTACACAAAATATTCTTAGAGGTGCCTCCAGTTTAGACCAACGACGGATCTATCAAGAACCGCGTCTAAAAGTGATTTCAGACTGGCCTCTGTCAAAATCAATTTTTAGAGGCAGTTGAAACAGTAGCATAAATTTGACTTTAGGAGATAGGCCATTTCTTTTAGAGGTGGTCACAGCATACGTGTGTCGCCCAATGTGCTCAATGATTTCCAAAGACAGATGCACCATTTTTGGAGACACCTATGCCTCTATAAATCAATTAACAATGGTGGGCCACCTAAGAGGCCTAAAGGCACACCACTGTTAATAGAGGCTAACCAATATTGGCCCACTTGCGACATAAAGCATTTGCTGCAACATACGTCCGAAACAAATAAAACATTTACAAACATATGCTTACAATATATATGTATGGCCACTGCAACATATATATGCTACATCTAGATAAAACACTTGCAACATAGTTTGAAAACAGTTGAAACATTCACTTGCAACATAAATGTATAGCCGGTGCAACATATAGATAAAACACTTGCAACATGCGTTTCAAACAACTGAAATATTTGAAACATACACTTGCAACATACGTGTGTCATTGTAACATATGCAACATCTAGATATATGTTTAAAATAGTTGAAAACATTTAAAATATACACTTGCAATATACGTGTATAACCATTGCAACATATGTAACATCCAGATGAAATATACATCTGAAATGCATGAAACATACGAAGCTATATGCCATGGAGTGACGGAAAATTTAGGCCAGCACTCAACTGCCATGTAGATGTGGGCCTGTGCTCCTCTCACAAACAGGCAAGCAGCCTGGCTAGCCCTGCATCTGGCTAAGCGCCTAAGCCAGTCGGTAAAAGCAGCAACGCGGCAGGCAGCATGCGGCAGGGGGTAACTTGGCCTTGGCGCAGACAACACAGAGAAAAAGAAGCAGAACGGCAAGCCACAGCAGGCATAAGCGCTAGGCAGCAGAGGGCAGGCAGGTAGGGAAGCCTATGGCCCTAGGCATGTGCGGCTAGGGGCCTGGCCGCAGTAGTCATTGTTTTCTTCCCTTTACCTTAAAGATACATAATATAGTGTATTTTCTTTTGGATTGGACTACTTTTTTCCAACTGGAACTTTTGTCTGATTGAATATTTCTTTAGCCCTCCATGGATGGAGCAGTTTGTTCCATATATAAAAGATGAGAAAAGTATTCCATCAATAATGAGGAAGAAAAACGCGTAGTCTCACTATGGTTTGGAGTACATCCACATCATCTACAGTACGTAGACATTGCCAATGACATTCATTAGATCACCGACTGCAGGAAAAGTATCACCAATCAGAGAACACGCAGAGCGTGGAACAACACAACGGTAAGGCCCACTCTAATGTTACGTGACAGTCCTGCAGGCCCAACCCGGCACAATCGCGTAGTGAGCCTTACGCCGTGCAGGCCCAGGCCTGCTTTACAGGATATGAATCCGGTCCGTTTCATGCCATCGCTGCCGCAAGCCTTATTTGCCACCTGCGTAACGTACACAAACTAGTCGTAATAGTGCATTCATTTCTTTTCACCCCACAATCATTGAAAATGACATTTCCAGTGGTCGGAAACTCTTAAAGATATTATTTGTATAGAAATTTTTTGCTGATCAGTTAATTAGGATTTTCTATATTTCTTAATTTATCCATCCAATCGGTGACTACATTCTGATAATAAAAAAAATACAATGTCTAAGTTTTAAACACTTTTTGTTCCTAGTAGTTGTAAATCGTTCCAACATTTCTATATACGTAACTTTACTATATGTCTACACATGATCTATAACTAGATCTAGGTGCATAGCGAAATCTATATACATTGAGTGAGTAGAACATCTTACAATCACTACTACAGAAGAGATTTTGCGAGACGATGCCAATAGATTGGCCGAGACGGTCACAAAATCCAACCGCCTAGGAAAATGCCAGAAGATTAACGGAGGTCGTTTTATTTACCGAGGCACAAAACAATGCCCGCCTCACAAAATCAATTAACCGAGGAGGAAATGCCCATCGCCGTAAATGGATTTACGGAGGCGGTCGTCTTACGGCAACCGCCTCCAAAGATAGTCTCTTTCAGAGGTGGGCGTCTATGTAAATCTATTTTCAGAGGCGGGCACACTATAAGGCCTGCCTCCAAAAATGTCGAGGCCTGATAGCCGTCTTCGAGTATAAATACAGGAACTAGTGTAACATCCCGGTTTTCCATGTGACCAAAAATACGGCCTTTTTAAAATTTTTCTTGCAATTGTGTGAAGCATATAGTCGCTAGATCAAACCTAAGCCAACTCCTTCCTTTCTCAGCCTAACTTGAAGACTAGGACTTCGTAATCTTGTGCACCGCTAGCTTAGTTGCATATTTGAGTGCCTTGAGTTGGTTCTTGTTGGGAGTTTATTGTTTGTTTGTGGGGATAACTAGCTAAATGCTTGGACTAAAAATCCGTCATTAATCTCCTAGTGAACAGACCCTCTCCTTCCTAATTCCAAGCTGCATGCTCCTGTATCTTGGACCCACACCTCCTCGCGTACACACATGAAGAAATGGACCAACCGGGCAAGTCAACAAGCTGCACAACCGTGCATGCTCTTGTACCCGTTTTGCTTAGCATGCAAGTCACGTCATTAGATAGGCATCCATGCTATGCACGACAAAGACCATGAGACCAAGCCGCACTCACAGCATCCACCATCGTCTCTCGTGGCCTAGCCTGGTGAACCAACCGGCCCAGCACCAACACTAGACGCGCAGCCCTTCCTCCCATGTTGGCCGCCCATCACGCGCAGCCAGCCAGGAACCGGATGGGGAATCGCTGCCTACTTCCCTTCTCGTGTACGAAGAAGCCACGCTGCACGGGCACGTGAAGCGCCCCGACTCCCCTCGCCTGCTTGCATGCGCCTGTACAGCCTCTACACCCCGCCCGTCAGCCGCCCAAGGAGGAAGCCAAGAACCCACGTTCTTTCCGTCGCTGGCTGGCAGCCACGGCACCTGACCGCGAGGGCCCCTAGCTTCGCGAACCTTCCTAGGCCGCCACCTACCCGCCGCGTCAGATGAGTGCCACATCGCGGCAGCCGTCCATCGGACGCACGGCCGCTGGTGCACCTCGCGAACCCTAGCCTTCGGCGCCACATAAACTCCACCGGCCGCCTCCTGCAGCGTCTCCCTCTCCCAGCCGCCACCACTCCATTTTCCCCATGCTTCCTTTCCCTTCCCCGCGATGCGCCTGAGCGTCGCCACACTCGTGGCCCCGTCCAGCCGCGTAGCACGCTTGCCACCGGCGCGCCCTGCGGACACCGCACGCGTGCCGTGACGCCCGTGGCCACACACACGACGGCGCCGCCTAGGACACCGTGCTGTACACACGAGCACGCACTTCACACGCGTTCTGGCACTCGAACGCCATGACCATGCCGTGCCACGGATTTAGCTCGGCCTTGCTGGCTTGCTGCCACGCGGACGGATCGCCACCCACGCACGGCGGCGGCACATCACTTTCTCCCTAGCCCACCTCAGTAGCAAGTGCCCAGGCTTTTCCTTTCACTGAGTTCGCCGTCCCATGCCTGTACGGGCCTTCGACGTCGGCTCGGTTTGCCACCGCAGTCCGAGTGCACCAGTCTTATGCTCGCTCGTGGCCGCGGTCGCACACGCCCACCCCAGCCCCATGCACGCACTCGTGCAGTGCAGTGCGCCGCCGCACATGCTCCCGTCGCGAGCACAGTACGCTTGCAGTCGCCGTCGGCGAACGCCGCTGTAACCATGACCTCGCCGAGCCCACGAAGACACGGCACATCACGACAATGCCATGCCAGTGGCCACCCATGACCACCGTGCGGCAAGAGCCGCCATCGCACTCGCGCTCCACACTAGGACATGACTATCGGACGCATGCACGCCACGCTCGCGTGGCAGACACGCTGGGCACGCACACGCACCAGCAAGGCTCACCTTGCCTCGTCACCACACCACCAGTGGCTGCCGTGACCTCGTAGCTGCCACTGTACTACCTAGGCCTTCCTACACAAGCACGACACCATGGACCATGTCCTTGACACGTATCGCTACATGCGTACTTGAGCACGAACCTGCACCGTTGTGTCACCCGCAGCCGCGGACGGGAGCGCAGAGCACAGCATGCTGCCGGCCTTGCCTGCTGGCTTCCGTCGAGCACTTGGCCACCCAATAGAAAAGCCAAAGTCAGGCGCAGACCCTCCTTCCCTCTCCCCGTAATGGCCATCGACCAGCCCAGTTGGCCTAGGCCCAGCTTGGACCTCTCCCTCCGTTTTCTCCCTTGGGCCGGCTGGCTTTGCCAAGCCCAACTCGGTTTCCGGCCCACGCACGAGCCCTCTCTCTTCCTTGCTGTTGGGCCAGCAGCAGCTTTGAGTGCAAGTTGACTCCTAAGGCCTTTTCTCTCTATCTAATTTTCAGCATACCTTGCCACCTTCAAAAATTCACAAAATATTCGTCCTTGCTCCAAAAATTATGAAATCACTTTCATAATTTTTCTAAAAACCTACTCTACCTCTTAGTACAGTTTTTGAGTCTAGCGAGTTAGGTTTCCATTGTGTTTTTATTTGGCTCTTATCGCAGTCTTTTTGTCTTTTTCGCGTAGTGACGACTTGAGTTCGTTGTTCGACGATGCACCCGGATGCGATGGACCCTGTTGGTGGAAGACCCCGACATCTGGAGACTCGTACCACTACTACCTCGACATCGCAGGTGTCATGGAAGCACTCTCTTACAGAGAATCCTATTAGACATTGCATAAAATCTAGAACTGCTAGCGCTTTATAATTATTCCTTTGATAGTACCTTGATGCATGCTACTACCTGAGCCATTATTACCCTGATGCAACCCACTCTACCACGTCACCCTGCTTTGCTTTTTGCTCGCTTATATATGCTTACTTGCCTGCTTGCTTGCATATTACACCACTATACTTATTATTAACTCCACTTCGCATTATATCGGGGATGTGATGCTGTTGGTGAACCCCCTGGGAATGGTTTAGCTATGGGTGCTGGACTTAGTGGTGTGCGAGCGTGTTGCGTGTGTCTTGGGTGCGTGGAGAGTGAGGGTTGTGTCGACCGAGCTGGAATAACAACGAGCCTGGGGCAAGTCTTGCTATGTGGTGCTACCTGGGCACTTGGATAGGGAATACCTATGGCGGGTAAAATGGTAATTGGAGGTGTCCTTGGGTGTGAACCTCGGAGAGGTGGAGCCCGGGGTAGAGGTGTTGTGGTGGCACGTAAAATGGAAACCCTGATGAAGACATTCTGGCTTGGTCAATCCCTAAGGACTTACCAGTACTCAGACTCACCGGGAATCATTTACATCCCACTTGCCCTATATGGTGCGGGACGGTCGGACTACTTGGTAGAACAATGCCACTACTGCTAGGCGAACGTGTGCAAGGAGGTACGGGGTGCGCGGTTGCCCCCACACCCTTCCGAGACTTTAGGAGGCCTTGTGGACATGGCTCTTGACATCTGGAGGCCCCCGGCTCTGTCTACGACTCACAGTATCAGCCATCCCAGACTAGACTTGGGATGTACCAGGGCTGAGAGGTAGGGTGGCATCGTTCTAGGCAAGCAAGCGGTCGGAAGCTGCCTAGACGGGGCACCGTCAAGGATGGCTATCTTGTGGGTATGTAAAACCTCTGCAGAGTGTTTGGTTGATCGATCGATACATATGCTGACTTGTCGGCTATGGACCTTTCCTGGGTTTCGCTTAAACTAGATAGGAGATGAGTCCTTCTTTCCTCCCTCCAGGTTTGGGGTATTTTCCGGCCGTGAGCCAGGGGCTGTGGGCCATTGAGACAAGTGCCGAGAGGGAGTCGGCCTGTCGACCTGGTGTGTGAGATGAGATGTGGTGATGGTGGTGTGGTTATGGTTGGGATGGGATGGTAGATGGATATGGATGGATGTAGATGTGTGTGGCTGGGAATGTGTTAAAACTGGATATTATTATTACATTACTACTGTTACTTACTTCTCATGCGCTAAGGATGCAAACCACAGCCAAATGTTAGGATCGCCAGATCCTCTTGTTTTATCTATTCCATTAAAGCTCATCGGTGCTGACCATGGCCTGCACACATCTGGCGGTGTGCAGATTTTCTTGACTTGCAGTAATAGCGAAGTTAGAAGAATTAGGTGGTCTCGTTCCTACGCTCAAGTTTGGTTCAGAAGATGAAGTCCATGCCGCTGACATTCTACGCCAACTCTGATGGTTGCCCGTGAAGGAGGAGCCTTCACCTGCTGACGCGCTACGACGACTCTGATGAAGACGCGTGTGTTTCCGCTAGAATACGATGTAATAGGTGTGTTAATCAGTGTTGTAAAGCTTTGTAACTTGTAATTTCTACAATGTATGACTGTGATATCATCTGATAAATGATAATGTGATGGTTTGCTCTCGTGGACTATCACATTATATTCCGTATCTGTGAATTTTCCCTTCAAGGAAAATCGAGGTCGTTTCAACTAGGGTTTCTCATTCAATCCTCTCTCTCCCCCCCTCGCGTAGTCGGGTCTCAAGGCCGATGCCCGTCTCCCTCTCTCGCGCATCTCTCCTCTCCCTCACATCTATCACTCTCCTCTTCCTCACCTCTCTCAGTCGCGCTTGCGTAGGGCGGCCTCATAGGCACGGCGGCACCCCACCCCTCCCCTCCCCTCCCGTGGCTCCCCACCCCTCCCCGCCCCTCCTGACGGCCCTCCTCCTGACGGCTCGTATTTGCTTGTAGATCTGGCGGCGCTCCTCCCCTCCCCTTCCTTGCTCGCAGATCCAGCAGCATCACTACCTGTTCATTTGGCCAGGTTGTATATGATGTTTGTAGACACCATTTCTCTAGTAATGTCTATAGACACAATATTCACACAAAGGAATTTTTGTCGCACCCGAAACCCAGTGCCTTTTCTCTTTTATTAACACACCTCAGCATACATAAACAATATGATAACCAGACTTCAAATAAACAACCACTCAACATGTTTCGCTAATTCACATGGACTCGGTAGATGGCTTGTCCACTAATTCACATTCTACGTGGAACATCAATCTCAATGCAAATTAAAGCACACCAACATGAGTACTAAAACGCACACAAACAGAGAAAATACAATATCATCTCTCACATATATTGGGAAACATAAGCACAACATCCTCCATTTATGCAATGGCGACATAGCTCGGCAAGTTTGCATCGCCTGGGCGAGCAAACACTATCTGCATGTTGTACATACAACAGTCGATCAAAAGGTGGCACATAACTGAAGCTATTAACTACTATTGTTAGCTATATATGGTGGATAGTAAACCCATACCTGGTAATCTAAACCCATGTGTGATTTGAACATAGCTGCACAGTAATTCAAATAGTACTCCCAAGTACGGATGAATTTTTCATCAAATCCTAGGGCCAAAACTTTTCTGAAAAAAAAGAAAATAGTACTGACTGAATGACGTAAATAAATCACTTGTGGCTGAGGTTGAGTTATATAGGGCTAGTACTTACTCTCTATTGGCCACAAAGTTGTCCCTCCAGCGGGTCAGAGTCGGGTAATAATGGTACCCAATATTCTCAACGTGTTGTATGCTGCAGAGGAGTACTCAGTAAATAACTGATAAATCATGGAGGTCTTAGTTAAATGATAGCTATAAGAAGTATATATATAGTTGAGTACATACCATAGCCTTGATGCATTAGACATGGCAGATGCAATCCGAGCTAAAGAAGGTATGCAGCCACCTGGGAAGATATATTCCTTCAGGAACTCAGGCCTCGTCCTCATTTTGTCGTACAATTCCTCTGGGATCGCGATGGACTATGCATATAAATTTAATTTTCAAGAAAAAATTAGTTAGTTGAAAACTAAAGATATCCCCAATCTTACTATGGTTTATAAGATAAATATATATTGGTAATGATCAACCTGGAGGACGAGTAGGCCGTGTTCTGCCAAATGATACTCGCAGGTGGCAAAAAAATCTTCGTAGAACTCATGGCCAACGTGTTCAAGCATCCCACTAAATGAACAAGGAGAAAATAGTTATCAGACCCCAGCAGCTGATCTATCAATTCTATGATCACTCCAGCAGTACTACTCACCAACTTATAATCCTATCAAACTTTTGGCCGTTCGGTATTTGACGGTAATCGCAAAGCAGGAGAGTTATGTGGTCCTGCATATACAGTTGGTATGTGTAATCATGTTTGTTTTCCTAATGCTAGCCAATATTTCTAAAAGACAGTCACAGGCCACTACTGTCATAAAGGAATATAACTCACCTCTAATCCAAATTCTTTCACCTTTCTCTTTCCGTATTTCAGTTGCTCCTCGGATAATGTGATTCCTGTGCACTTGCAACCAGTTTTCTGCACCAACCGTATTGCTAAACTACCCCATCCACAACCAATGTCAAGAACATGATGCCCCGGCTCCACCTTAGCCTTCAGTTAAATGGTTTCATTGCAATATATGAAGACATCATCAGGTCATGTTGATGTATATATGCAAGCACTTGAAGTTAATATGGAAAAGCTCAAAATCAGGAGAAAATTATGATGGGCGGAGTTCAAGGCGAGCACCGTACAAATTATGATAATGTTACCTTATTAATTAGATTGTCAAGTTTACGTAGCTGGGCTGCTTCTAAGCTCTCATCTTCCACCTATCATTGGAACCAATATCAAAGTAACCAGGTAATCTCCAATAGTGTACTATTATTCACAGCACTACGTTACAAGATTTACATGTTCGTCAATGAAGCTACATATAACATACTAGCTGGAGATCGAACCACAATATTTCCATACCTTAAAAATACCACAAGAGTAAGTCATCGTTGGATCCAGAAAAAGAGCAAAGAAATCATTACTCTGCATACAAATAATCATGTTTCAAAACAAGATAGTACTTTGACTGTTCATTTATACTAGAAATACATGATTTGTAGCATGTGGATGGACAGAACAAATTAGAAATATTTATGACATTGATTCAATGACATAAGTAAAATAGTTGCAGAAAATCTCAAGCAGATGGTAATAATACGTTTTCAGAAAAAAATAACAAAATCCACTGACCAGATCATAGTGTGCAGAGATATTTTTACGAGCTTTTGATATAGTGTTTCTCCTTAAGACTTCATGCAAAACATATTTTGCTAATGCAACTCCATTGATTCGAAGCAAGGGTGTCCACCAGCCCTTTTTTATATAACCACTGCAAGACATTTAAATGAGTTTATCAATAGCACACTTATGTTTGGTCCCTCACTTTGATGAAACAAAATGTTTATTTAAAATTAAGGTACCTTTTATTGCTGGCATGGCTACTGCTCAACCTCTTCCGTTCACTTCTATTAGCCAAAGTAATCTGTACCATATGGGTTATAAATTTAGTCAGCAAATAAAAAGAATAGCTTTGTGAACCCATGTAGCTTTTAATATATAACATGCACATTGTATCCGTCCATTTAGACATGAGATTTCAGATTTAGTTCATGAATTGTATTGGTATACAATTATCTTGATTGTGCCTTCATTTAGTATAACAACTTTATTTGATTTAAAAATATTTATGGACCAATCGAAGAGACCACTGTATACGTACCTCTATAATATTCTGAAGGCCTTCTTTTTTATCAACAAACGAGATATAACCATTGATGTAGGAATATGCAAAACCAGGGTCTCCTTCCGTTGCAATCTAATAGAACAATGAAAAAGCCTAGATGTTTGTCACATGAGGATACATGATGAACAAAGTTGAAGGTAGCGTAAAAGGATGAAAGAAGTAGGTATAAGAGAACCTTCCAATAGAATTGGGGGTTGTGAACTCGTATCACACATTTTAGTTGACATTTTTCACATGCTTTACCAAAACTAAGAGTAGTGCCTCCTTCTTCGAGCATGCTGTTCACAAAACTGAAGTGAGAATCATTATCTGGAGTTCGGTAGTATACGAGTTCGTACAAGCCTCACCTAAAGTTACCAATGGTTATGTATTTGCCCATATTTTTTGCAACAAGAAATCGTGCACCAGCCTCAGTCCATGATGGGACCATGGGTTTTGGGTTAACCAAAAGGTCACATTTCTTGCCAAGCAACCCTGAAGCTACTGCTTTCCCAGCCTAAATTAATTCAGTTTGCCATAAACAGAATGCACTCCCATGAGTATTTGTGTAACATTTTGGCGCCTTTGTGATTGAACCTAAAAGGCCAAGTGGGAAGGGAATACCTTGATGCTGTCCTCATGATTTCCATAACCTGTTATTCAGTAAAAAGGGACATTTCAGACTTATTATACTGAAATTGGTTAATTAATGAGAGGTTGCAGTGAAAACAATGAGCGAAGTCACCTTGATATGGGATGCAGAACCATATTCCCCTCTTCCCTTGTATGTTATTGAGCTCAAGAGTAGCCTTTGCAGCAGCCATGGAAGGAATCGGGTGGCTAGTATGCCATTTAAGCAATACATGATCGGGAACATGAGGAGGGTTGAGTGTTGCAAGAAAAGGTCTGGCAGATTCAATGTTCTAGCATTTCGAAAGGGCAATTTTTCACGGTTAATCCTTCTTCCATGTCATATGAAAAATAATATAAATTATTCAATGATCATCCATCATGCACAAGAAAAATAATCAAACTAACAGCACCTGAAGTATATTTAACCAGTAGGTAACACAAACACCATTGCTTGTAGTCCCCAAGAAGTTCCTCGCACTCCATGCAGAAGAATTATGTGGCATAAAACTTTCATCACAGTGGAAGTACAAATCACTGCAAAAAAAGGAAAACTTAAGAACTGTGAAAACATTGTATCAACAAAATGAAACCAGTGAAGAATAACACAATAGTGAGGTTAGATATACCTGTAGATATACTGGAAAGCTTCTAAAACTCTCTGTTCATCAGGTGTTGCTTCTGTTCCTAGTACTTTTAGAGCATCAGGAGCATGAACACAAAATATGATCCTGTCATACATCTCTTCTGAGCCATCAGTCTCCAAAATTCGGTAACCTGCTTCTAGCATCATAATTTTTCTCATGAGTGAATAAGTAGGGTAATTTACAATAAGTAAGTGACTGTAGTAGGCAATTTAAAAAACATGTCCCTCAGAATCCATGTACATGTTGGTCACTATAGTTGGCCAATTGGGTCATTTGAATAATCTTTCTCATATCCATACTGCGGATTATCTCTGAGCACATATAGAACTTGTGTGGTATTTTAACTTCTACTAATGTAATTATTAAACCACAATTGAGAGATATAACACGATTGGAAGATGGGTAATTGCCAAAAAAATAACATGTACACATAAAGGTTATGACAAGATATGATTTATGTACGGAACAAAAAGGATATAATACCATTTGAAATCAATAATCGTTCTCATAAGTACAATGCAAAAAAATCCAACAAATGCAAACAAGAAAATGGAAATATATGTGCAACTGTGCATGTCACTTGAAATACTCATGAATCACCAGGTACATGTACTTAGATATGGAACAATGGATCAACCTCCGTTAAGTCTTGAAACTGATCTCACTTCACATCCGGTTTTAATTTGACAACCCATGCTCTCCAATTCCTCCCTTACCTGCTTATATACAAAACCAGGTCATATAACATATTCCATTCCATGTTTTTGGACAAAGAGTTGCTGTTACCTTGTTCACGTAGGACCCTGAACCACCTTTGACATTTAGCCACTGTAGGGGACTAAACAACTGAATGCATACATAATTCCATTGGACGAATGGGCATAATATTAGCCAGACTGATAAGTTCTTGCGATGTATCACATATTAGAATGCAGAAGAAACTAATAAATATTTGAAGTAGAGTTTTGGGCACCTCAAGAAGATGATTATCGCAAAAAAATGAAAGCACAAAACCAGCAGGGAAGCCAAATACGTTCTGTGATGGACAGGACCAAATGCATGCACACATTGGGATCTGCAGCAAATTCAATATTTAATTTGTGCAACCATCTTAAAACTGATATGAGAAGCTGTGGTTAGAGTATGTATAATTCAATTAGTAGCATACAAGGTAAGCATCCTGGAACAGCTGCGAATATCTATGTGACTGAATAAATTGATCCAAAGTCTCATTCTTGTCAGGGTTTCTTGCATGGTCCTCTAGGTACCTTTAAAACAAAAGAAGGGTGCAAAATTATCATTCAGCTTCCATGTATATTTGACTTTAAAATAATGGACAAACATCGATCGCTAGATAGGTATATATATCCAATATTGTACAGTGTTATCCTAACAATGTAACAGATGATAGAATAACTAGTAAACTCACTTGAGAGCATGATTCTTGAACTTGAATATCTCATTGATCATGAGCCAGAATCTGGGGCTAAGAAAATTGCTCTTCTGCACCAGAACACTAGATATACCATTGCGGCTACCCCACTCAAAGCCGTTACCTTTGTTTAGCCGCATGCTAGCTGAGAATGACATGTCTGATGTCTCCATTTCCACCCCTAGACGTTCAAACCATTCCATCATGTTTGGGTACGTCACCTGCAATTCACTATTTTTGTTATTGTAGAAGAGGAGGTGATACCCATACAATACTATACACCAATGGTACATTTGTTTCTATTTGATGCTTTGGATGTGTATGTTATAATAGTTGTCCATTTGATTATCTGTCCCTTGCTATGAGGAATCTCGGTATGTGCTGAACCCATCCCCAAACATGGGAGCTGGACCTTGGGGAGGTACAAGTTGGAAATGATGGTACACAGGAATCCAGGCCATTTATTATACCATCGGTGGTAAAATTATGCCCTTTTTGCTTAGGTCTCGTTTAGTTTGTGGGTAAAAAGATTTTGGGTGTCACATCAGATGTTTCATGGGATATCAGGGGTGTTCAAATACTAATACAACAACAACAACAATATAGCCTTTTGTCCCAAGCAAGTTGGGGTAAGCTAGAGATGAAACCCAAAAGAGACGAGAAACAGGGATACACATAAAGGGACATAAAGGGCACAAGACAAAAGAGGTCACGGTTCAGGCACGTTGATTGCTAATCTCCAAGCGCTCCTGTCCATAGCTAAATCCTTGGGGATATTCCACTCCTTAAGATCTCTCTTAACGGACTCGTCCCAAGTTAGTTTAGGTCGACCTCTACCGCTCTTTACATTATCGGCCCGCTTTAGAACTCCACTACGCACCGGCGCCTCAGGAGGCCTCCGTTGGACATGTCCAAACCATATCAACCGATGTTGAATTAATTTCTCCTCAATTGGTGCCACCCCAACCCTATCCCGAATATCGTCGTTCCGTACTCTATCCCTTCTTGTGTGCCCACAACACCAACGCAACATACGCATCTCCACTACACTCAATTGCTGGACATGTCGCCTTTTTGTAGGCCAACACTCAGCACCATATAATATCGCCGGAGGAATCGCCGTCCTATAGAACTTACCTTTCAGCTTCTGAGGCACCCTTTTGTCACAGAGAATGCCAGAAGCTTGATGTCATTTCAACCAGCCGGCTGAAATTCTATGCCTAACATATTCATCAATGTCTCCATTCTTTTGTAGCATCGACCCTAAATACCGAAAAGTATCCTTCTTGGCCACCACTTGCCCATCGAGGCTAACGTCTCCCTCCTCGTGCCTAGTCGCACTGAAATCGCACCTCATGTACTCGGTCTTAGTCCTACTAAGTCTGAACCCTTTCGACTCTAACGTGTGCCTCCATAGTTCTAACTTCCTATTAACCCCCGTCCTACTGTCGTCAACTAGCACCACATCATCAGCAAAGAGCATACACCAAGGGATATCACCTTGTATGTCCCTTGTGACCTCATCCATCACCAAAGCAAATAAATAAGGGCTCAAAGCTGACCCCTGATGCAGTCCTATTTTAATTGGAAAGTCACTGGTGTCGCCATCACATGTTCGGACAAACGTCACCACATCCCTGTACATATCCTTGATGAGGGTAACGTACTTAGTTGGGACTTTGTGCTTTTCCAAGGCCCACCACATGACATTTCTCGGTACTTTGTCATATGCCTTCTCGAGGTCAATAAAGACCATGTGCAAGTCCTTCTTCTGCTCCCTATATCTCTCCATCAATTGTCGTAATAAGAAAATCGCCTCCATGGTCGACCTACCAGGCATGAACCCAAACTGATTTTGGGTCACATGTGTCACTCTCCTTAGGCGATACTCGATAACCCTCTCCCAGAGCTTCATCGTATGACTCATCAACTTAATCCCACGGTAGTTAGTACAACTTTGAACATCTCCCTTGTTCTTGAAGATAGGTACTAATATACTTCTCCTCCATTCTTCAGGCATCTTGTTTGACCGAAAAATAAGGTTAAAAAGCTTAGTTAACCATACTATCGCTCTGGCGCCTAGGTATCTCCACACCTCAATGGGGATACCATCAGGGCCCATCGCTTTACCTCCCTTCAAATACTAATAAAAAAACTAATTACATAACTCACCTGGAAACCGCGAGACGAATTTATTAAGCCTAATTAATTCGTCATTAGCACATGTGTGTTACTGTAGCAATTATGGCTAATCATGAACTAATTAGTCTTAAAAGATTCGTCTCGCGGTTTCCATGCAAACTGCGCAATTAATTTTTCTTTTTTATTTACATTTAATGCTCCATGCATGTGTCCAAACATTCGATGTGATGGGTTAAAAAGTTTTTGGGTGGAAACTAAACAGGGCCTTACTTGCAAGTAGTTGAAGAACAATGATAAACATAAATGATTTAAACTATATTTATGTTTGATACATTTATATACATTTTATTTGACCAGTCTATAAAAATATGTGCAGTACAAAAATCACAATTTTCCAAAGAAAGTCAGATTAATACGATGTTTATGGCAAACTTATAGAGGTCTAAGAGATCTACAACTTTGTAGTTTATTTTTTAAACCAACTAGGACCAAGATATGTCATATACAAAAGATGTAGTGCTCTGCGAGATCTAAAACTTGGTGGTTAACACTTTTCACATTTCAAACCATTTAGGAGCCAAAATATTTAACATGTGATTAGTAGAAGATAATCATGCAAATGGTAGTTTCGTATACTTAGTCACAAGAGATCTAGTGTGGTTGGTAATGTTCGTGCAAGCATGAGGTCTTGAGCTTGACTCCTGGAGTCCTAAGTACCACATGCGCACGTATCTCACAAGAAAAACATCTGCCGCCACAGTTTTGGACCAGTGGTTTTGTTCTAGCATTATTTTTGTTGCCATAGTGTTCCAATTTCTGGAAAATAGTCTTTTTTACGTGGGCCACATTATCAACGGCCTCTGTGTTGGAGCAGCTGGAAACAACAATGACCTCTAGAAATAGATTTCTAGTGGCGGTAACATATCTACCGTACAAATCCTTTTTTTTAGATGCCCTGAGTAGAGGTGGTTCTTACAACCGCCTAAACAAATGAAATATCAATTCTGTAGTAGTGGCCATACCAAAACGTTTTGTCTCATTCTCACTTATTAATAACTTTTCCATTAGAAACAGAGGAGTTTTATAGTGCTTGGAAATAATGATACCCATTCATTCATTTAGATCCAATGGTTACAAAATTAAATCAACCTACTACGAGGAACATAAAGTTGTGGGCCTCAACATAAATTAGGTGGGCCAGGAACTATTTACAAATTAAATTCAAAGGACATAATTTTAATAATATCATATATATATATAGGTAGCAGACTAATCTAGGAAAAGGAGAGCAAATGCAACAGTTTGCGTGTGTATGCATGATCCGCACCCGGTTGAAGACCATGAAGTCAAGGTCGACCGGAACAGGGCCTGATCCGCCATTGACTGCAATGGTCTTGGCGCCGCCGAGATGGTCCTCCTTCTCGTACACGGTGACGCGCACGCCGCCGCTCCTCGCCAGCTCATGCGCCGCCACTAGCCCGCTTAGGCCACCACCCACCACCGCCACTCTCATCATCTTTCTCTCTCTGTCTCTCTTAAGCGACTCCAAGTGCAAGCTAGTTCGGCTTGGGTTGCTGGCGAGTCTGCGTTTATATAGACATTGGAGAGCTTGGCTACAAGGCAGATAAGAAAACTAAATGCAACGCCATACCACCATCCTCCTTCTGTAATTATTGTCTCCAATTTACTACCGATCAAGCACCGGTGCAGTAAGGGTGTGTTCACTTCGCGAAATGCATATGAAAAGTTACTGTAGCATCTTTCGTTGTTATTTGGCAAAATTTGTCTAATTATGGACTAATGGGTGTTTGATTTGGGTGACTAAAAGAGACATTTTAGTCCATTTTAGTCAAGGTGTTTGGTTCCAAAGCGACTAAAAGGTGAGGTTTAGTCCCTTTTAGCAACAATTTGGTGACTAGTTGGCTAAAACCCATTAGGTCCCATTTAGTTATAGTGTTTGGGTGAGAAGTGACTAAACTTTAGGAGGGGCTAACCAAACATGCCCTAAGTAAGAAGGGTTGGCCCACTCAAGATATAATAATTTTTTTTCTTTGGTTGGCCATAACTTGTAAGCATGTCAATGCTTTGTAGTATATGGAGGCATATCATATTTTTTTTATTAAACATGGTCGGTCGTAAGTTGCAAAGTTATTTAATTTGACTACTACACAAATCTTTCTGCAGGCGGTCAAAAAAGATTATCGAAGGTGGGCATCACGTCCACCTGTACTCTAATGCCTACATTAATCTGATTTAATTTCTAGAGGTGGTTCTAAATGGCGCCTCCGTTAATCAAAATAAAAAATAGAAAAAAGCCCAGAACCGGGCATCCATCTGGGCTCGGAAGCCCACCGTTGCCAAGATGCCCGCCGCCAATGCCTCCCATCGGATCCGGCCGCCCTTCACCAGATCCGTTCAGGGGAGGAAACTGCATCATTTCGATGATTCCATTGACTCCGGCTAAATTTTGATGTGAAACCAATGACATTGGTGAGGTTATAAAATTATCTTTTCATCCATATATGGATCGGATGTCCAAAACAGAGTCCATACGTGTCCCACAGGGTGGTCCTAGAAGCCAAGCTCGACTCGAAATTGATATGGATCAGACCTTCATCTAGACATGAACGTCCACATCTCCATGTCTTTTCTAAGTACTTCTTTATCCTCTATGTATTTCCTAATAATAATAATATCATTAGGTAGCAATGTAGCATAGTTATGAAATAAAGTACATAAGAACGAGGTCATTGTGGGGGTATAGACCCGTATACCCCCATGGTTGCACATGGGTCGCACCGAAGGAGGTGGCCCAACTCGCCAGAACAGCCCGCCAACTGATTGGCGTACCATGCGGGATAGATGGAGACCAGCTTGACGATCAAGGGAACCTGGTCGGTTAGGATGGATTTCGTATCCCATGCGGATACGATTGTTGTAACCAATTAGAACTAGATTCCTTAGACCTGTAACCTTGCCCCCCGTACTATATAAGGCGAGCAAGGACCCCCCTCAATTCATTTGATACACAATCAATACAATCCACTGAGACGCAGGACGTAGGGTGTTACGCTGTTTCTGCGGCCCAAACCTGGATAAACCCTTGTGTTCGCCTTGCGTTGTCATCTAGTTCATTGTCTCGCGCACCTCCATCGATTAATCTACTACCGTGGGAATACCCCTCGATAAACTGTCGACCACATCTTGTCGATAGTGGCGCGCTAGGTAGGGGGTGTGCGTGCAGATCTCATGGCGAGCCAGATGGTCATCTTCCCTGCTTCCATGGACCTCCTAGCCGGCCAAAAGTTCACAATCGGGACGTTCACCTGGACCACTGGCGTGGACGGCGCCGTCGAAGTCATGGAGGCGGTGTATGCTCCTCCTACGCCAACCGAATCTACACTAGCACTGGCGGATTCGAGCCCAGGATTACTCTCGGGGTCGTCTTCTCCAGCAACTTGTCATCCGCTTCCCCGCTACCGAGGGAGGCGGCTCGACAACTCCGATCTGATCGAGTCCATCGATTGGGTCACCGCGAGCCTGGCCAAAACCCTAACCTTGGTAGAGTTGATCAGAGATCAATCTGCCAAGGATGGTTATGGCTCCATCCGTCATCACCAAACCGAGTGACCTGCTCGGGCTAGCCGCTAGAGGCATCTAGATTTCGTTATCGACTAGCTCCCGCCACCGCACTAAGGTCGACGGAATACGAGGTCCTAACGGAGCATCCATCCACCGTTTACCCGTACAGGCTGGTGAACGCGGCGTCTGAGTACATGGTCCATGTCCCGCATCTATTCTTGGATCCCGCTGAGCGCGACCACACTTCGGATGTATCCTTTTTAGAGCTGCCTGAGATCGACCGCCCTGCCCCCGTCGTCAACATGGTGGATATCAGGCAGATTGGTGGGGATTCACTCTCTACCATTCGGGAGGAAAGCACCGGATCTACCGGTTCTACCCATGCCATTACCAACCCATACGAAGAGCAGTTCCCGGTGTTTCCCCCAGCTTTAGAGGTGCAATCTTTGCCATCAGCGCCGATGAACCATCCCGTGAGGGAGAGATAGACCAAGAGAGAGCTGCTCGGGTGGAAAGAAATGTCGATCGCACGGCTCGCAGGGTGGAGCGAGAGAATGCTAAACACACAGAGGGACGGCGCCCCATTCAACTTGATCTAGCCGATGCTGTCGACATGTGATGAACGAGCTCATCCTCTAGTCCCCGGCGCTTGACACCGTCACGACCTATCTAAAGGCCGCCATGGTCTAGGTCAACGATAACTAGCTAGGAGACAAGCACCTGCTCCTTCTGTGGCTTCCAGTCACAGTCATCGTCCCCATAGCTCCTAGCGAGGTCAAAGTCAGCGCCCGGCATCGGGAGTCCACTAGAGTCAACAACAGGGAGGTCCCTACCTCTATCAGCGGCTAGATGGAAAGTACGAGGTGCACCCACACGAAGATGAATGACCTCCTCACCCCCGTGGCTAGGGCAGGGGACGTGACGCTGACCAGGGCCGCCCACGCAGCGCAGACTAGCATGGCAGATGCGGCACTCACCGTGGGGGCGAATGAGGAGCAAATCGCGGCGGTGGTCGCGGCGGCCATCGTGGTGCTGACCAGGAACTGGAGCAACAAGTCAGGGGCGACCTCCGTGACCATCTCAGTGCCAATATGAGTTTGAGGGATCGCATCGAGAATAGCAGAGATGCACGACATGCATCTGAGATGTGGCACAAGCGCGAATACGATCAGGAACACGGAGCACCCTAGCATGGTCGCGCACTGCCTAGGGCAATATCCTAGGCCTCTAACCTTTCACTGACCGGCTTCGTGCCATCGTCTAACCATAAAAACTTTAAGCTCCTCGACTTGGACACTTATGACGGAAAGGCCAACCCTGAGCAGTGGGTAACATTGTATGAGATCTTTGTCCGAGCAGCGGGAGGCGACGAAGATGTTACGGCCAACTACCTGCCTGTGGTCATCAATCAATCTGCAAACCAATGGCTCCTTAGCCTACGGGAAGGCTCCATCAACACCTGGGCTGAGCTCAGGAAGGCTTTTGTTGATAACTACATGGCCACTTGTCAGCAGCCCGGCAACAAATACGATTTGGAGAAAGTCAGAGACTATCCAAATGAGCCAGTGCGTGACTACATCTGCCGCTTCTCGAAGACACAGATATCCATCCCCAACATCAACAACGATGAGGCCATCTCCGCGTTTATCAGGGGCCTGCGCTATCATGACGCCCTCAAGACTAAGCTGCTCCGGAAGAGGCCTGAATCGGTCCAAGACCTGCTCATGGTAGTGAAAAAGTGGGCAGATGCTACCGAGGTCGACCAGCAGATCAAGGAGGACATCGGGTGAGCTCCTCGTCCTGACCAGCGAAATCACCGCTACGACGACCGGCGTGATGAGCGGCGCCATGATGACCGTCGCGATGATCGACGCAATGATAACTATGATCGCCGCAATGACAACTGCGACCGGCGTCGTGATCGGCAAGATGACACCAGGGGGCGACAGAGCCGCAACCGACCAGTGGACAACACCGTCAATGCCATCAAGCCAGGGGGCAAGCGTGACTATGAAGACGCCTACTCTAAGGTCCTCTAGGATCCCTGTTCGGCTCACCCGGATTGTGGCCACACGATGGGAGACTGTAGGGGCCTAAAGTCTATTTACCACTTAGATCCCCGCAAGAGGATGCACAGTGATGGCAAGGACAATGAGCGCGATGACCAGCGGGATGACAAGAATGGTGACAAGGAAGAGAAGGACGAAGAGGAGTGAGACAAAAACCGCCATCATGCCTACAAAGATCCCGACAGAACCATCCGCACCATATTTGGCGACAAGGTAACCTTGGAGACTAGGCAGGAGAGGAAGCTGATCGCCTGAGTTGTCATGGCCCTCGCCAACTCTGATGAAAAGATCGCTAATCCCAAGTTCTAGAGCTGGTCGCACCGGACCATCACATTCAGCAGAGCTGGTCAGTGGGCAAAGATTCTGAAACCAGGCCATTTTCCCCTTGTTCTGGACCCAGTCATCAAGAATGTATGGTTCGAGAAGGTGCTCATTGACAGTGGTAGTGCCCTTGACATCCTTTTCCGCAATGCCCTAACTGAGTTAGGCCTTAAGCTAAAAGACCTCAAGTCATACGATGCACCTTTCTGGGGGTGCTCCCAGGGCAGACCTCTCATCCCCTAGGTCAGATCACGTTGTCGAACCAGTTTGGCACTCCCGACCACTTCCGTGTTGACTAAGTCAACTTTATCAACGCGGACTTCGAGGGAACATACCATGCCATCCTCGGCAGACCAGCCCTAGCCAAGTTCATGGCGGTACCGCATTATGTCTACCTGCAATTGAAGATGCCAACTGAGAAGGGCGTGCTCACCCTCAGAGGCAACATGTTCATCGCCTACACATGCGAGAAAGAGAGTTTCGAAACTGCTGAGGCCCTCGAGCTCTCGATCCACATGCCGGAGTCCATCGCCGATTCTAGGAAGATTGCTCTGGAGGAGCTAGAGATCCCAAGCAAAGAGGTTGCTCGTGCTGCTGCGAAGTCTAAGGAGACCAAGGAGGTGGAGCTAGTCGAGGGTGATAAGACCAAGACGGCCCACATCGGGGCCAACCTAGATCCCAAATAGGAAGACACGCTCATCAGCTTCCTAAGGAGGAACGTGAGCGTGTTTGCATGGAAACCTGCAGATATGCCCGGTGTACCTCGGGAGTTGATCGAGCACTCCTTAGACATTTTGAAGACCGCTTAGCCAATCAAGCAGAAGCTACGATGGTTCTCGCGCGATAAAAAGAAGGCAATTAGGGTAGAAGTAACCCGACTCTTAGCTGCCGGTTTTATTAAAGAGGTGTATCATCCGGAGTGGCTTGCCAACCCAATTCTTGTACGAAAGAAGAATAAAGAATAGAGAATATGCATTGATTACACTGATCTCAACAAACACTGCCCTAAGGACCCCTTCGGCCTGCCTCGTATAGACAAGGTTGTAGACTCTATGGCCGGCTGCGAGCTCTTATCTTTCCTAGATTGCTGTTCTGGCTATCATCAAATCTCCCTAAGGGAGGAAGACCAGATTAAGACCTCTTTCATTACGCCCTTCAGCGCTTACTGCTACACGACCATGTCATTCGGGCTCAAGAATGCCGGGGCAACTTATCAAAGAGCAATCCAATAGTGCCTCAAAGACCAGATCAGAGATCAGCTCATTGAGGCATATGTTGACGACGCAGTGGTAAAGACCAAACTGGCCTCTAGCCTAGTCGACGACCTCAACCAGACTTTCAAGGCCCTTAATGCTTTTCAATGGAAGCTGAATCCTAAAAAGTGCATATTCGGTGTTCCATCCAGTATACTGCTCGGCAATATAGTCAGCCGTGATGGTATAAGGCCTAACTCAAAAAAAGTCCAGGCCATCTGAGGATGAAGCCACCCAAGTGCGTCAAGGACATCCAGAAGCTTACTGGGTGTATGACTGCTCTCAGTCATTTCATATCATGGCTCGGAGAGAAGGGTTTGCCATTTTTCAAGCTCCTCAAGGCGAAGGAGAAGTTTGAGTGGTTGGAGGAGGTTGATGCTGCTTTTGCAAAGCTCATGCAGTTTCTCACGTCCCCCTCCTCTGGTCCCGACGGCGCCCAAGGAAGGCGAAACTTTGCTTCTTTACATCGCGACAACTAATCGGGTGGTCAATACGGCCATCGTCATAGAGTGCGAGGAGGTCGGGTATGTGTACAAGGTCCAGCGACCAGTATACTTCATTAGCGAGGTCCTCAATGAGTCCAAAACCTGCTATCTGTAGGTCCAAAAGCTGTTGTATGCTATCCTGATCACCTCTCATAAATTGCGCCACTATTTCGACATCTACCCCATAGAAGTGGTTACGGAGTTTTCGCTGGGGGATATCTTGTGTAACAAGGACGCCAACGGGCACATCATCAAGTGGGCATTGGATCTCAGCCCGTATACATTGGAATTCCAAAGTCGCCAGACCATCAAGTCACAGGCGCTGGTCGATTTCATCGTCGACTGGACAAACATAAACACGCCTGTCTCGAAGAGCTACCCCAAGCACTAGAAGATGTACTTTGATGGTTCCCTCAACATTAATGGTGCCGGGGCAGGCGTGTACTTCAAGGCCTCCAATAACGCCACTGAATACGAGGCGACACTACATGGCCTCTGTATTGCTGTTGAGCTCGGCATCAAACAACTCATGGTTTTTGGTGATTCTGCTCTTGTCATCCGTCAGGTTAACAAAGATTGGGACTACACTAATGAGAAGATGGATGCTTATTGCGCTCAAATCAGGAAGTTAGAGAACAAATTCTATGGTCTGGAGTTTCATCACGTGCTCTGGGCTGGCAATCAAGCAGCAGATGAGTTGTCAAAGTTAGGAAGCAGAGATTCTCCATGGAGTTTTTGTCCAAGACCTTATCAAGCCGTCCATCGAGGAGGAAGAAAAGCCTGTGGCTAAAAAGCCGCCCCAGACAAGCTAGTCGCCGCGATTTCGACCAGCGGCGGGGAACTGGAGAGAACCATTCATATGGTATCTCACATCTGCAGATGTTTCCCATGATAAAATTGAGATGGAGCGCCTTGTCCGGCATAGCAAGCACTATGTACTCATCGAGGGGAAGCTTATGCGTAAGAATGCGAAGGAGGAATTGCTTCAGAAGTGCGTCTCTCAGGATGAAAGGGTGAAGATTTTGGAGGAGATCCATGCTAGCACCTGTGGCAACCATGCTGCTTCACTGACTCTAGTTGGCAAGGCTTTCTGTGTAGGTTTTTATTAGCCCTCGGCCATCGCCGATGCAGAGAAGCTAGTCCACCATTGTCAGGGGTGTTAGTTTTTTGTGAAGCAGATTCATGTTCCGGCCCATGAGCTCTAGACCATTCCAGCTTCCTGGTCTTTCGCATGCTAGGGACTGGACATGATCGGGCCATTCAAGTCGGCTCTAGGAGGTTTTCGTTGGATCTACATAATTATCGATAAGTTTTCCAAGTGGATTGAGTATAAACCTTTAGTCAAGGGAACTGCAAAGAAGGCAGCCGAGCTGCTCGATGAAATCATTCACCGCTTCAGCCTGCCCAACGATTTCTGGAACTTCTGCGATGATAGAGGCATAGTGGTCAAGTATGTTTCGGTGGCGCATCCTAGGGCTAACGAATAGGTCGAACGGGCCAACAACATGGTTCTAGATGCATTGAAGAAGAGATTATACAAGGAGAATGACAAGCATCTTGGGAGATGGTTGAAGGAGCTGTCGGCCATGATCTGGGGACTAAGAACCCAGCCCAGTCGCAATACTAGCATCTCTCCATACTTCATGGTTTTTGGTTCTGAGGCTGTGCTACCAGTTGATATCGCTTTTC
Source organism: Saccharum hybrid cultivar R570 (assembly GCA_038087645.1). Lineage (NCBI taxonomy): Eukaryota > Viridiplantae > Streptophyta > Magnoliopsida > Poales > Poaceae > Saccharum > Saccharum hybrid cultivar. Next base: position 15,546,099 of record JAQSUU010000760.1, read on the forward strand.
AGTCACCTAGAGTTGAGAATCACGATGAGAAGTCAGATGAAGCCAGAGAGCTTGAGGTTAATTGCGCCGAAGAAACTTGCGCATGCACAGCAAAGTACTTAGAGGGCTTGCGAAGGTACTACAACCATAATATCAAGGACAGGTTTTTCATGGTCGGCTATTTGGTCCCTATATGGTCAAGGCGGTCACTAGCCCTACATCTTACAGGTTGTGTGATCTTGATGGAGTTGACGTCCGCCTTAGGCGTTTCTATGCTTGATGCGCTCCTAAACAAAGACATGTACTCTTTTTGTATTCGAAGCATTCAATAAAGCACTTGTCATGCGTTTTGCCACAACCTTACTGTGTTTCCAGAATCCTGCTATATTTTTCTAAATGATTTGCTGACTAGTTCTTTCTCCTACTTGAGTTTCTCAAAGCCAGCACTGTCTCTGACTCCTCCCCACACGTGCACGACATCCGCTCTCTGCGTCCCGAGTGGTTGGCAGTAGCTATCTGGCGAGGCTGGCAGTCTTACACGTGCCCGGGCTCCATGCCTCACGCTCCGGATTGTTGGTTAGACCAAAGCTAGTGGAACTCTATGACAGATTAACTATTCATGCTAACCGTAACATGACAAAACGGCTAAAAAATAGAGTTTTTTTCGCTTAACACCACGACTGCATATTATACTAAGTATAATACCTGGGCCGAGCTGGCACCGAGTGTTCCAACACAACTTACTTAATAATTTACAAAAGCACCAAGTGCTTCATCGCAACTTAACTACAAAAAGTACTTCATTACACTAATTTACTGACTGGTCTGCCCAATCTCGCCATATAGGTCTACATCAGCGATCATCTTCGTAGCCGTCGCTTGGGAGCTAGCTTTGAGTTACTCTGCCTTCTCCTAGTTGGTGTTGCTTGACACACCGGCTTCAAGCCTTCTCAGGTCCACTCCGGGGTAATGTGACCACACAACGACCAAGACATGGGCGGCCACATACTCGCCGGCATCTCGGATGTATTGTTTGAACCATGACCAGGAGTTCTTGCACTTGTCGATGATGGTGCCAGGTCGGGGTTCTCGGCCGGCGGCTGGCCCCTCGGGCTCCATCCCAATCAGGTTCAGAACTTGCGTGATGCCATCCTCCATCGCCTGGCACCTATCTTGGCGTCGTTTGACCTCCTGAGTGAGGACATCAAACTGTGCCTTACTTTTTCAGCGAATAGCTGCATTTAAAACAAGAAGGTAATGCTGAGCATGATGACTTAAGGATTCGTTTACGATCGATTTGTCGAACACTTACTTTGGAGTTCCTTGTTGAGCAGGTCCACCTGTTTCACCAGCTCCTTATTTTCATTGGACAAGCGAGCCACCTCCTCATTTAGCAGGATTTTCTCTACTTCCATCTCTGTCGAGCAGGGCTTGGTTCATCAAGAAGTCAAAAGATGGACATGATCAGAATTTTTACTACGCACCTCTTCTCTCCAGGTTGAGGCAGTTGCGCTGCTTGGCCATTGCTGCCCTCTCCACATCTAGCGCAGCTTGCTCGTCCTGGGCCTCTTGCAACCTCTCCTGGAGACGTGCTACGTCATCCTTGAGCCTTTCATTTTCCTCCACCATCGGGACAATGGTGTCAAAGCATCGTCTGCGATACTCCGATGCTTTCTCAATACTCTGCAGTACAACAATGGGTTACTCCTATAATATTACAAAGGACTCATTTGCACAAGATAGGGCTTATATATGGCGGTTTTACCTTGAGCTGTCTCATCAGGTCGTCCACGATGCGCTACAGCTTACGCACAGCTCTGTCAGAGTGCCCTTCCTCATGGAACACCCACTCGCCATGACGCTTCCTGGCCACACGGATGCACTGCCCTTGCACTGTTTCCCTTGGAGCCCGGCTGATCTCCTCGATCTCCGGCTCCTCTTCGATTGCTGCTGCTTCTGGTACATCTCTTTCCGCAGCGGGATCGTCGTTGTCAGTCCCAACACCGAGCATGACACCCATAGTATCGCCAGAGGCGGCATCGGGCATGTCAGCATTGGGCACTGACCCTTCAGTGTTTTGGTCGGTGCCGTGCTGCACGGCGCTACCAACGTGTTTGGTGTGCTCCGTTGCACAACTGCTTTCTGCAGCCGCTGGCTCTTGGTCGCCAGTAGGATGTTCTACATTTTCTGTGGACTCTGGCCTGCAGCACTATGAATAAGAAAACACTCAAAGATAATTGCACATGGCTACAGAGTTACTTACATGTCAGAGCGTCTGAATGTAGCTCTAAATGGGTGACTGCTACAGCTACCACTCCCCATGACACGGGCATCAGCCAGTTGACTGCTGCCTACTTGTCCCACCGTGGTCTGTGCGTACTCAGGGACTGCTGAGCTTGTCCTGCAGGTGCTCACCGATGGCGCTCGGGGCGACGTCGCTGCTCAAGGCGGCGTTGGTGCTTGGGGTGGTGTTGGCGCCCTCGGTGGCGTTGCTGCTCGAGGCGGTGTTGGCACCCTCGGCGTCGTCGGTGCTCACGGTGGTGTCACTGCTCGGGGCAGGTGTGGGCGCTCTTGGCGGCATCGGCGCACGGGGCGGTGTCTGCGCCCTCTGCCGGTGCATCCGCGGCATCTCCTCTTCCTCCTCCTCCTCGTCGGTCAAGCCGACCACGACTTTACGTCGTTTTTAGCTGCTCTCCACATAAGCAATATTCAAGCGGCCCCCTATGCCTAGGGGGCCAGTGGATTTCTTCTTTTGGGAAGGCCCCTCTGATGCGGTAGTCAAACTTTCGAGTTTGGAGCTGAAATTTGGTAGAGACCTACCTCAAGGTGTCTAGAGGCTGCAGTTAAAATTTTATGTTATTTGGACACCGTTTGGTAGGCTTTTCGATTTTTCGCCCGAATTAGCTCTGTGTCGTTTAGTGCAACTCGGGCATGTCTGGTAGGCACACAGGACATATCCGGTAGGAGCTGTGGGTCTTAGTTTTGTTCTGGTTCTCTACAAGCTTCTCGGACATGTCCGGTAAGCACACCAGACATGTCTGGTAGGAGGGCCCGAATGCTGATTCTTGTTGTTCGCTTCTTGATTGTTTGAGCTCTGTTTTGAGTTCCGTCTTTTGCGTTGGCTTTGTAGTGTCCTGCTGTGTTCTTAGAGGATATCTACCCATTCATTTGGGTCAAGGACATCATGTTGGTTGCTTCGTGTGTTTGGCGGTGAATTTGAGACAATGATCGAAAAGTTTTGAAAGAAATTTTTACGGCTCCCATTCGCCTCTCTTCTGATCGCCGTTTTCGATCCTTCAATTTGTCATGCTGGCGCTCTAGTAATTGCTCCTGGCATAGCAACTTCAATAGTGTTGTGCCTATCCATAGGAGTGATGTCCACATCAATAGTGTGAGAAATGGTTTCCAGGCTCCAATTTTATCCTCTTCATTTAGTTTCATGACAGGTTAGCTTTTGCGCTGCATATACATGGCAAGCTAATCAATGCTCAATGCTATAGAAATTAACAGATGTGTCGCTTTGGACAGCCCTCATGGGTACTAGTATCAGTGTATCACTCAATATTTCGGAAGAAGAAAAACATTGGTATAATATAGTAAAATTGAAATTAGTATCATTTGTCATTGTCGTATGTCACACCCGGTTTTAAGGACAAAACCAGATATACACTATATGTGAAATAAAGAGGTCAAATCTCACATATAGCTGCAGATAAGTGTAATATCAAAAGACAAATGCTTATTAAACATAACACAATAGTATAAGATATAACCTTAGAGAGCAACACAGCGGAAAGATAACTCCAAACACCGGGTGTAACCTTCACTCCAGGATCAAACTAACTGGTTGATCACAAGCCTATTAACTCCAGAGACTATCCTAGGGTGTGGAAATAGCAAGAGTGAGTTCATGTCGAACTCAGCAAATATATTATAGGGTTCATGAGGCTCAAAAGGTTTGACACAGATTTACTGCGATAGCTTTTATTGAGTCATCTTTTAGCAATTGAGTAGCAACAAGTTTACCATAAGCCCAAATAACCGCATGATCATGTAAACGAGAATAATGTATAGCAAGAAACAATAATCATTAGTGAGCATCAACATCATCAGTATTAACATTATCATCAATGTTCATCATTTATTCTGTAAGGGTCCAAGGCCACTCGTGACCGTGAGCACGGTTGTTATAATAGTTTTACACTCTGTAGAGGTTGTACACTTTCACTGTGAGTCGTGATTTACCCTTTCGCCCGAGGTAGCTAATCTCTTGACCCACTTCTAAGGAAGGTCGACAGGGTTCACTATGAAGTCTTTCAAAGGTTCGTCTAACAAGTTAGGGCCGCTAGGTTTCCAAAGTCAGTCTGTGTGATACAACCAGTCCCAGGGATTCACAGTCTGCTTTTCCCCATTTGCGCCACAAGGGTAACCTCTAACAAGCTGGAAAAGGTCCTTCTATATGACTAAAGCCAGAGCCATGTAGCCCTCACAGTTGTACTGTAAGTCCCGGATGTTCGCTTACAGATGAGTCCTTATGGAGAGAAACTAGAGCACCATAAGATAGCCCAATGCTCTAGCCCCCTTTAAGTACGTTACTAAAAAGTCATCTTTTAATATTTATTGCATATTCCATTAGTCAAGTTACAAGACCATGGTTATTCAAAAAGAGCACTAGCATCACTACCCAATGCAACAATCCCATAGGTGTCGAGGTACAAGATACAAAAGCTAGGATATCCTTAGTGGTAACAAGGTAGACACATGCACATGAATTAAGTGTATTAAAGGTGAATAGGAAACAAGGATGATCCCATGCTATACTTGCCTTAACTTGCTTTTCCCCCAAAGCAATACGCTCAAAAGCCTTTAGTATCCAACTTCTAATCCTCTGCTTCCAATTCTCAGCTTCTAGTCTTCAGAGAACAACTTCTTAATCACCACATAAACCCCACCTACTGGACTTGATCAATAAATCACCACACACGCATCGAGCAATCATACACGAAGCAAACAATAGATCTATATTAGAACAGTACACCAATCATATAAAAATAAGTAAAAGAGTTTGAAACACGATTCTACGCATCGCTACGAACACAAAGTCGCGAAAAGCACGCTAATCGGAGCTACGGTTGAAAAGATACAACTACCGATAGATTTACCCATAAAACTATTAGCTTCATGTATCTTAATGGTATAAAAACATATATAAGATATTTTATAGAGATTATAATTTAAGTCAAATTTAGATTCGAATTATAAAACTAAAGTAAAACAAATCATATTTTATTTACAAAACCGAGTTGCATAATTGTTATTTAAGATATGATTCAAACCATGAAATTCCAATATTAGTGACATGATAAACACTTTTACAAATACGTAGATCTCGTTGCTATGAATCTAACGCAACTTGAATGGCTCAAAACGGAGTTGAAACGTTGAAGATATGAAATAAACAAGATTTCCTCTATTAAAATAATAGATTAAATCTAATCATGAATTTTAAAAGTTGAAAACCTACTTAACAGTAGTATTAACATGTAGATTATGAAATTACGAACCTAACGCAAGTTGAACGGATCAAATCGGAGTTAAAACGGAGAAGTTATGGCTAAAACAAAATCAGTGGCAATTCTGTAAATAGTTGAAAACGTAATTTATTCTTAACCGAAACAAAATACGTTTTCAAATGAAGAAAACAAAATCTGTAAACATGTTTTGGACTGCGGGTTTATTTTCCAAGAATACAGGGATGGCGGCGGACTTACTTGTTGCCGAGGAGAGTATGGCCAGGCTAGGCAGCGCGGCGGCGATGGCGACGGCGAGAGAAAGAGGAGAAAAATATAATTTACTACACGAGAGATTTTCCAAACTGGAGGCTCCTCTACAGTAGTTTTGGTGTGCTTTGCCCAAGGGGTAGGTACGTATATATAGGGAGGAAAACTCTCCACCTCCATGTCAACTAGCGATATGCTGCTAATTGACGTTGCACCATCCACCTCCGCTAATAGGCCTAAGTAATCATTTAAGCCCATTAGTAAATAAATGTATGGGCCTTTGAGATTTATTAAGATTTTTGCACATGGGCTTTGAGCGTTGGGGAAAATGAGAGATTTATTATTTTCTGAATTAATTATTTTCATGGATAAAATAATTCCAGAAAAGTCCAGAATTATTATTTATGCCGTGAAAAATACTCCGAAAGCTCTGAAAATTCGGAAAAATTTCCAGAGACATTATGGAACATGAGGTACCCAAATAAAGTATTTGGAGTTCATGATAAGATAATTTGGAGCATCTAAAAATTAGATTATGCTCACAGACAAGTGGAAACAAGCTACAGAAAAAGTCAGAAAAATTCCCGAGAAGTTTGTAGAGGTTGATTGACAGATGAGAAACAAGGAATTTGATTGTAGAAAAATGATATACGTATATCGGGAAAGGAAAATCGATCTAAACGCATTTTGAAAGAACAACTTGAATTCATTTTGATCTTTGGTCAAAACCAAGCAATACAAAAACACAAATGCATCTGCATGAATGCATCAACAAGTTGCTAAACCTTATGATAAATTTCAATTTAGTGAAAAATATTATTTCCCTATGTTTTCATGAGCACAAAAATTTAAAATTAACTTATTTTAGCTCTATTTCCAAAGAAGCAAATTTTAGGGTATTACATCGTATTTACTGCTTGGCAGCCGCTCGTTACAGCATTCATGGCTGCATGGCTGCGTCAAATTAGTCGTGCGGGTACACACAAAGAGCTTGCCGCGCCCATGTGGCATCTACGTCGGCTGCCGATGCTTTCCTCTTCAGGCCTGGTTCAGATCCCAAATTGGGGTACCCTGAATTATTGTTTGACACTGTAGCAATTTTGTTTTTATTTGGTAATAATTATCTAAACATTGATTAATTAGGCTCAAAATGTTCGTCTCGCAAAGTACAACAAAACTGTGCAATTAGTTTTTTATTTCAACTACATTTAGTACTCCATACATGTGCCAGTATTTTGTTGTGACGGGAAATCTTCTTTTTGCATAATGAAATTTATGGATAAATTTGGGGAACTAACCATGTCCTTACTACGGGGTAGGGATGAAAACGGATCATATACGGACGGATATCACTGATATCGTATTTGTTTTCATATTTATGTCCGGATTCGGATTCGAATACGGATAGTATCAAAAATACCGGATAGGATACGATTGGATATCGACATCATAAATATGTGATTTAAATATTCGGATACGAATACGGTATCGGATATTAAATATCCAGACTCGGATACGGACGGATTAAAACCCCTCTAAACGAATTCGGTCTCGAATACGGTCGGAAAATATCCGTACCATTTTCATCCCTACTACGGGGTACTGAACTTTCACTGCCTCTCCTTCAGTAATGTGCGTTTGTGCGACTTGATGTGACATGGTAGTAAATAAGACTTGATGTTTGTCCTCGCCCATGACTTGATGTTTGTCTCGTTCCGAATAATCCAAGAATTTGATTGTGATGCAATGGTTTCATAATGACTTTCATTGCCTGTGTCGTATACCTCATTGCAAAACGCTCCTAAGCATTACCACACTTCAATCCGGCATCTATAGTTAAATTTTGTAACTAGAAAGAACAAAAGATAGTAAGAATATTATCTTGAAAAAGAACGCAGAAGCAAAATGCGTCATCTAGATTAAACATTAAATTAATTTTTGTTAATAAACTTGAGCGACAACTGGCCACATCAATGGGTAAGCAAAAGATAAAACTCCAACATTTAAAAACACTATAACGAGCAAATGTGTTTATTTCAAGTGTATTGTGTATATCAAGAAGTATGCACTCTGTGCTGCTACTCTAATTCTGGCAAGCATTCTTGAACCTCATGTACTAGAAACGGGGAACAAGCATATCAAGTTAAAGGAAAACCTTAGTAACAATCAAAACTCCTTTAACAAAGCTATTCAAATGATAGTTTTTTTAAAAAAATTACACGGTACAATGTACACGGCCACAACATGCACGCACACTGTCACACCCGGTTTTAAGGACAAAACCAGATATACACTATATGTGAAATAAAGAAGTCAAATCTCACATATAGCCGCAGATAAGTGTAATATCAAAAGACAAATGTTTATTTAACATAACGCAATAGTATAAAATATACCTTAGAGAATAACACAGCGGAAAGACAACTCCGAACACCGGGAGTAACCTTCACTCCAGGATCAAACTAACTGGTTGATCACAAGCCTAACAATTCCAGAATCTAGAAATCTGGTACCCTTCCTGAGATGTGGGAAATAGCAAGAGTGAGTCCATGTCGAACTCAGCAAATATATCATAGGGTTCATGAGGCTCAAAAGGTTTGACACGGGTTTACTGCAATAGCTTTTAGTGAGTCAACTTTTTAGCATTTGAGTAGCAACAAGTTTACCATAAGCCCAAATAACCTCATGATCATGTATACGAGAATAATGTATAGCAAGAAACAATAATCATTAGTGAACATCAATATCATCAGTGTTATCATTATCATCAGTGTTCATCATTTATTCTGTAAGGGTCCAAGGCCACTCGTGACCGTGAGCACGGCTGTTATAACAGTTTTACACTCTGCAGAGGTTGTACACTTTCACTGCGAGTCTTGTTTACCCATATGCCCAGGATCGCGACTCCCAAAACACTTCCAAGGTGAGCAGGCAGGGAAACACTATGAAGTATTTCAAAGGTTCGTCTAACAAGTTAGGGCCGCTAGGTTTCAGAAGTCAGTCCGTGTGATACACCACGCAGGGATCCACAGTCTGCTCTACCCCGTTTGCGCCACAAGGGTAACCTCTAACAAGCTAGAAAAAGGTCCTCATACTGGGCTAAAGCCAGAGCCATTTTAGCCCTCACAGTTGTACTGTAAATTCCGGATTTTCGCTTACAGATAAGTCCTTATGGAGAGAAACTAGAGCACCATAAAAACAACCAAATATGACTTGGTCGAAAACAGCACATATCAGATTCTGTTCCAATTTTCAGACAGCACAGTTACATCGTCTTGTGATTTTTGTATCTCCCAATCCAAAATAGCTATGAGGGTGATTCTTGCGGTCAGAGAAACATGTTGAAGTCTACTATTGTCCAGAAAATTCCCATAATTTTTTTGGTCTTTCAAGAACAGAGATATAAGTTGATAAAGACAGGCTGCTCCGAAAGACAAGATATAGAAAGCAAGAGATAACCAAAACCCAGCTATTTACTTTATTAATCCTTATACCTTAATCCTATATCTAAATGAAATTGTAGGAATACTCCACAAGATCATTGCAATCATTACAAAGATCCAAAATAAACACAAGCATAATGACAATCCAACTAACACATTGGTTCACACATCACGCATTGACTCAACTTGTGGTGCTATCGTTTCCTTCATATTAAAGGCAAAGATCCTAATGCTCCTCTTCTGATAACGCAAGAAGATGGTAAGATGAGGTTCTAAACGCATACCAAATCAAGGAGTGAAGATGAGAACAAAGACTTTTAAAATAAGCAACAAGGTGGAGATAAATAACAAGGTAAGGATATAGTATAGAAGAAAATACCAAGGTTTTATAGAACAAGGATTGTTATAACAGTTTTAAAACCTTAACACGACTAATTTCTAACTAGGCTTGCGTCCTACAGTCAGTATTGCTCTGATACCACTCTGTCACACCCGGTTTTAAGGACAAAACCAGATATACACTATATGTGAAATAAAGAAGTCAAATCTCACATATAGCCGCAGATAAGTGTAATATCAAAAGACAAATGCTTATTTAACATAACGCAATAGTATAAAATATACCTTAGAGAATAACACAGCGGAAAGACAACTTCGAACACCGGGTGTAACCTTCACTCCAGGATCAAACTAACTGGTTGATCACAAGCCTAACAATTCCAGAATCTAGAAATCTGGTACCCTTCCTGAGATGGGAGAAATAGCAAGAGTGAGTCCATGTCGAACTCAGCAAATATATCATAGGGTTCATGAGGTTCAAAAGGTTTGACATGGGTTTACTGCAATAGCTTTTAGTGAGTCAACTTTTTAGCATTTGAGTAGCAACAAGTTTACCATAAGCCCAAATAACCTCATGATCATGTATACGAGAATAATGTATAGCAAGAAACAATAATCATGAGTGAACATCAATATCATCAGTGTTATCATTATCATCAGTGTTCATCATTTATTCTGTAAGGGTCCAAGACCACTCGTGACCGTGAGCATGGCTGTTATAACAGTTTTACACTCTGCAGAGGTTGTACACTTTCACTGCGAGTCATGTTTACCCATATGCCCAGGATCGCGACTCCCAAAACACTTCCAAGGTAAGCAGGCAGGGAAACACTATGAAGCCTTTCAAAGGTTCGTCTAACAAGTTAGGGCCGCTAGGTTTCAGAAGTCAGTCCATGTGATACACCACGCAGGGATCCACAGTCTTTTCTACCCCATTTGCGCCACAAGGGTAACCTCTAACAAGCTAGAAAAGGTCCTCATACTGAGCTAAAGCCAGAGCCATTTTAGCCCTCACTGTTGTACTGTAAATCCCGGATTTTCGCTTACAGATAAGTCCTTATGGAGAGAAACTAGAGCACCATAAAAACAACCAAATATGCTCTAGCCCTCTTGAGCCATGTTTCTATAAAGCATCTTTTAAACGTTTATTGCATATACCATTAGTCAAGTTACAGATCATGGTTATTTATCTTGAGCGCTAGCATAATACTACCCAATGCAATGTCCCGTGGGTGTCAAGGTACAAGATACAAAAACTATGATATCCTTAGTGGTAACAAGGTAGACACATGCACATGAATTAAGTATATTAAAGGTGAATAGGAAACAAGGATGGTCCCATGCTATACTTGCCTTAAATCAAAATCCTTCTTTGATCCAAATCTTCAATTAATAGCTTCTTGAATCTCCACGTAAATCTCACCGACTGGACTTGATCAATAAATCACCACACACACATCGAGCAATCATACACGAAGCAAACAATGAATAATAATTAGAACAGTACACCAAACATATGAAACAATATGTGAAAATGTTTTAAAGATGTTCTATGCATTGCTACGAACACACAGGCGCGAAAAACACGTTAATCGGAGCTATGGTGAAAGAAACTACTACCGAAAGATTTTGTTATATAAAACGGGAAATTATAGGTCTCATTTGTTTTAACTATATAAATCATATATATAGGATAAAATACTTTTTATAGATATTCAAAAGTGACTTAGGCTAAATTACATTTAAATTTAGAAAACTAAAGGAGAAATCAATAATATTTTATTTATAAATCTAGTTGCACAGTTATTAATCAAATTAGATCTAAACTATGAAATTCCAGAGATTTTGATAAGAAAACATTAATACTAATACGTAGTTCATATTGTTATAAATCCATTGAACTTTGAACGGACTAATTCAGAATTAAAACAAAATTATGTATTAAACGAGATTTTCTTTAGTAAAGTAATATATTAAATCTAACATCGAATCTTAAAGATAGAAAACCTAACCAACAGTAGCACTAACAGTATAAAAAGTTTGTAAAACTCTTCTACATATTACTATGATCACATAGACGTAAAGATCATGAAATTTGGATTTAAAACGTGAAAGTTATAAATTTTCTAAGATTTCCTATAGATAAATAATTACTTTAATATAAACTCGAAAATAAATTGTCACAAACCTACTGTACAGTTCTATCATCATGTAGAGCTTGCAAATATGAATCTAACGCAATTTGAATGGATCAAATCAGAGTTAAAACGGAGATTCTACGATTAAAACAAAATCAGTGGCAAAACTGTAAATATCAGAAAACGTATTTTTCATTTACCGAAACGAAATACGTTTTCAACCGATCAAAGCGTACTCTGAGCTTTACGTTTTAGGACTGCGGGTTGATATACTAAAAACTCAGGGTTTCTTTTACAAAATTACGAACGAACCGGTATTTTCTAATTACAACCGTTGGATTCAAAATCAACGATCCAGATTGGATCGGAGAGAGAGAAGAGACGCCGGCGGCGCTCCGGCCAATTCCCGGCCGTCGGCGACGTCCCGCGGCGACGCCATCATCGGAGAAGGCCAAAACACAACTCCGACCACCAAACGATGAAAGGAGAACACCAGGAGATCGAGAAGCTCACAGCGAACTCACCCCGCGCGAAGATAGGACCAGAGGATGACCGGAAAACGGCGGCTAGCTCACGATGGCGGCTATGGCGGCGGTGGTGCTTGCGGTGGTGAGACTAGGCGACTACGGCAGCTCCAAAGGGAGAGAATGAGGGCAGAATAGTGCAGGGGTCTCGTTTTATAGCTCGTAGGCGTCACGAAAAATAGAAAGGAAAGGATACAGAGGGGGATTCGGATCTCCCATATCCGATGGAGAGAGGAAGGCGTGCTCGCGGTTGGAAAGAACCGGAGGAAGAAGAAAGGAAAGGGGAGGCGGTCGCTGATGGGTGGGACCGGCTCGTCAGCGGCTCGGGTGCGGAGGAAGGCCGCGCGCACGAAGACGGGCCGGCTGGCCGTGGCTTGGGCACGGCCCAGAAACCGGAGGCGGGGCGCAGGGGAAGGCAGGCCACGCGTGGGGAGGGCAGGCCGAGCACTGGGCTGCGGGAGAATGCGGCCCGAAGAAGAAAATTCCTTTCTCTTTTTCTTTTTCAAAATTTTCAAAGCCAATTTTCAAAGGATTTTCAAATCCAATTTGAATTTGACTTAAACCACTGAACACAAAATTTCAAATGCAGCAGCATGAATGCTCAATCATGTTTCTACCCTTATATTTGATTTTAAATTTATAAAAATTATTATCATTCTAAATTTGCATGCTCACAAAAATATATAAAAATCATATTTCTCCTACTTTTCTTCTTTTCAAAATTTTAGGGTGTTACACACACTCACCACTATGAACACACTTATGCAAACCCTACCGCTATGAGCACCTCCGAAGGACTGAGCCGGCAGATCTTGAGATTCACGAAGTCACCGCAGACATCTCATATCGACGGGGACCTCGTCTACTATTAAAAGCATAGTGCCGTTAAATCCTAGAATAAATTAAGAAAAATGCGAGTACCCATTCCAAGTCGAGGACTTGAACCCAGGTGGGTAGGTTCCACCACAATAAACCCAACCAAATGATCTAAGACAACATGAGCCACTTCATAATGAATGTGAAAATTATGCTTTGCAATGCATGACATCTCGCTCTACCAACATGTCACAAGGAAGAGAGTGAAGGTTACCACCACATTGACCATTTTAATTTGTTCCTGTACCAGTATTTATCGCACTATTCCAGCTACTGTTTCCACAAATATATATCAACCGGAAGTGTGCAAATGAAATGCTACAATACATGCACTTTATATACATCATAATTCACAGTTTCAAAAAAACATAAGGTATTGAAAAGCATACTACAAAGTAAAACGACAACTTCAAATTTCATTTTATATGGATATTGTAAGAAACTTAAAAGTAGCAGTGGAAATTCATACAACAAAACTAGCTAAATATTGTGAACCACAATGCCATGTTTACTTGGCTTGACCGACAAATCGAGCAATAGAGATAGACATGCTCTAAAGGTAAATCACATTTTTCTCAAGCAAATCTCAGTACAAAACCTATCATGCAAGCAAGTACAAACATCAAATAACACGTTAAAACACCCAAAACTATCATTTAAACAACTACTCCCTCCATCCCAAATTATAAGGCATTCCAAGAATCTTGGAGAGTCAAAAGATCTCAAGTTTGACCAAATTTATATGATAAGATAATAATATTTATGACACCAATTAAGTATCATTAGATTCTTCATTAATTATATTTTCATAGTATACCTATTTGATGTTATAAATTTTTGTAATTTTCTCTATAATTTTGGTCAAACATAAGATGCTTTGACTCTCCAAGATTCTTGAATGCTTTATAATTTGGAATGGAGGGAGTACAAATGCACTACCGTTCATGGCAACAGCTCTGTCCCTTCATGTTTTTTATAGATTTTCAACTGCTCATTTTATAATTCTCAAAAATTACTCAGCAAAGGGAAAAAAACCCATTACCTACAACATTCGTATAACAAAGATTTACACAAAACTTCTCAAAAGTTAACTAAAATAACCAATGAACTGAAAAAATATTTCCGCTGACCAGAATAGGACAGTCACTATTACAAAAATGTTTTTCACCAATGGCATTTTCACCAGGGTTTGAACAAAACCATTGGTGATACTTTTTACAGCTAGTACGTAATATGAACCATTGGTGAAAGGGATTATCACTATTGGTTTGTATTTCGAGCAGGTAGTGACAATTATTTTCACCAACGGTTCATCATACCAACGTTGGTGAAAATATTTGCATAGCTATCATCTCTAAACCATTGGTGAAAGGGATTATCACTATTGGTTTGTATTTCGAGCAGGCAGTGAAAAGTATTTTCACCAACGGTTCATCATACCAACGTTGGTGAAAATATTTGCATAGCTATCATCTCTACAAATGGCCCATTCTGCCCATTTTAATTCGCGAATGTCCTAGAAGTATATAATAGTTAGAAAGCCTAGCCTCCCTTCCCACTCTCGCGCTGCCCCCCTCCCACTCTTTCTATTTCTGATTGCACCCAACTCTCTTGCACGGGCCCATCTGCCTCCTCCTACCTCCTCTCCCTCACCACGGTGGCAGCGACGAATGGCCGCACCCCCCTCCCGCCTCAATGACAATGCAGAAAATACCAGCTGCCCCCTATAAATGCATTTCTAGAGGCGGCTCGTTTTCGAAAGCATTTTTAGAGACGGCCTGTACAAATGTTTTTTGCAGTAATAAAAATAGATAAAAGAAAAACTTATGACGTTACTATAAATTGTTTATGTATAATTTCCGTAAAAAAATTTGTTTACGTAGTAGTGTGTTGGACCTGAAGATTTGAACGAGGTTAACTAAAGATAAGTAAGGTGGCATTTCGGACACTAGAAACGAAAGATTCCTCTTCGCAAGCGAATATCTTGGTAGAAATCTTGGGGCCGGTTCAGTTCAAAAAAAAATTTGGCAAAATGACACTGTAGCGATTTTCGTTGTTATTTGTCAATTAATGTCCCATCAGAGTCTAATTAGGCTTAAAAGATTCGTCTCGTCCATTTCGTCTAAACTGTGTAATTAGTTTTATTTTTTATTTATATTTAATGTTTTATACATGTGTCTAAAGATTCGATGTGACGGAGAATCTTAAAAAATTCTGCAAAATTTTTTGGAACTGAACAGGGCCCACATGGAGGTGCAATGATGTCGATCGGACGATTTTGACAATGCTAACAGCAGATGCACGGAGGAGCATTGGTGTAGTGCATCGTGCATCCAGTAGGTACCTCAAGCTAGCCCTAGGTGTGCCTAGGTGCTCCCTAGGTGCATCGTGCATCGTGCAATACATGTAAAGCATGCATGTGCGTTGCTCCCTAGGTGCCTGCAAAACAGCCCCAATTCGATCGACGACAGGCCTGATACCTTTGCCCCCGCTGGGAGCCCTGGCCCGCGCGCGGCGGCCAGCTGACGGACGGCGTGATCCAGTGGTGACCATGCCGGCCGAGTCCACCCACGGAGCTTCAGAGGCTCAGACAGCGGTATATATGCTCGTAGCCTCATCACGACATCGCTTCAAGGTCAAATGCCGAGCAGCTATAACAGTTACTGTTTACAGAGCATTCGCTGCTGGCTGCAGAGTGCTTGTGTCTGTGCCAGCCTGTATATAACGAAGTCATCCGGGACCTAGGAAACATCGTATGTAAAAAGTGATTCATATAGCTAGTCTCTACTCTCACTTAACACTATCGCAGATCGGCACATCACTGCCAGATCAACTCCCTTCACTGGCGTATTTTGTACCGGCACAACCAAATTGGCAATGATACGATGATCTAGGATGGTGTTATGCAACTTTCTAGTTTACAACTTTTTCATCCCAACTCATCTATGCGCAGAAAATTATGTTTCAATTTCTCACATTTGAAATTCAAATTTTTCAAACGACCTAAAATGGAGAAACGACCAAAGCCAAAGTTGTAAATCTTTTTTTAAAAAAAGGGAATATATATTAATATCTCAGCTTCTGCATCGACCGATGCATATAGCTATTCATTATTACACCACAAGCAAATCACAACCATGCAATCAGAAACACAAAGTTTTGATCTAAAGAAAAGAGAGAAAGGAGAGAAACTTCCAAACTCGATATCTAGAAAGCAATCCTATTACTAAATCTCCACCCGTGTCTTGCAAATATTAACATCGCGGTTGTCTCAATACTCCTGCATCCCATCATTATCATCTGGCGATCCTCCTCCTTCTGCAATAGAGACCAATACCGGGTCCACTTAACTAGTTATAGAACTTTGTATTTGACAATTTTTTCAATTGATTTCATTTGGGGGTCCCAAATACTCCTTTCAAAATCAGATGAAGATAAAATGTGATGAGGACATGGCACCTTCGGATATGAACAATGATTATAAGGTGTGCTTGTTTCTACATTTGCATAGTGGCTTTGGTTATAATTCACTTGGTTCCACATGTACATGTCACTATTTGATTGTAGGTTCAAATGTGTTTCATAATAGAAGTTCATCAAAGTTGAACTTTCGGTTCGTCGGCAGCCCGACAGTGCCTCATTGGGAAGGCCATAACTCATCTATCCGGAGTGCGATCGAGGTCAATGAGCACTTGATGGAAATCTTGTTTGTTAAGCTTTCAAATATATCTGGTCCCATCTCAATATCACGTCGGCAAGGCCTCCAAATCACCAATATATTCTGTCGCTATTTCTGGCGAGAGCTACACTGTCGTCATGGGCTTGTTAGACATCCTTAGGACCCAGGCCCAAGTTGGAGCACGCCCCAAGAAGATGGAGAACACTCCGAACAAATCGTTGTTTATCTTGAACCTGACGGAAGATCGGGAACCCTAGTTCACATCAAAATGAGGAGAATAAATATCCTGTAATTTGGACACATGTGTTGTATGGGTGGAGTGGTAAGGGAGGAACACATGAAGCGCACATTTTTAAGGGGCTCCTTGGATGAAGAGCCAGTGAAGAAGCCAAATAGGGTAAAACCAAACAGCTTCAGGAGACCGTAAAGAAGCCATGTCAAATGTGATCTAAATTGTCTATCTAGTATAGTCCGTAGGAGGTGAAAATTTGAACGTGGTTATTTTAATTATAGATGAGTAAGGTGACATTTCCTAGTGGAGACACTAGATCGAAACCAAAGGTCCCTCACCGGAAGTGAATATCTTGGTCGAGATTTTGGTTTCACATGGAGGCACAACATCAATCACTTATGGCGATGGATGTCTCGATCGGACAATCTTGGCAATTGCTAACACGTTCAACGTGGCTTTCAGGAGATCTTTGGTAGATGTTAATTTATAAGTATGACACGAGGTGGTCGTTATGGTTGCAGATGTATAGTTAACAAATCAGATGGATCATTTCGTGTGGGGGCTACAACAGAATGGATTGTTTTCAGTTAAACCCATATACAGAGCTGTTTTAGGAGTTGAAGCTATACCTTATAACACTTTAATATGGAAAATAAAACTACCTCTCAAAATCAAAGTATTTTTATGGTATTTGTATAAGGGAGTAATCTTAACAAAAGATAATTTAGCAAGATGGCAGTGCCAAAGAGATAGAAAGTGTTGTTTCCGCTCTTCTGATGAGTCTATACAACATCTATTCTTTGACTGTCATTTTGCTAAATTCATGTGGCGAATTATTCATGTTTCCTTTAATTTAATACCTCCAACTAGCATTCATAATTTGTTTACAGGCTGATTAGACGGGATTAATAGAAAACTGAAATCTAAGATTCCAGTGGGTGCAAGTGCAATTTATTGGGCGATATGGTTAACCCGGAATAATATAATTTTTGATAAGGCCGTAGCACCATCTTATTTGCAGGTTATCTTCAGGAGAACCTACTGGACCAGGTCCTAGTCCCTACTACAGAAGGAGGAGGATCGCCAAATGATAACGATGTGATGCATAAATATTGAGACAACCGCGATGAAAATTTTTGCTAGACACGGTTGGAGATTTAGTAATAAAATTGCTCTCTAGATGTCGAGTTTGGAAAGTTCTTTATTTTTTCTTTAAATAAAAACTTTGTGTTTGAGATTGCGTGGATTGCAAAATTTGCATTGTAATAAGGAACAGCTATATGCATTGATCAATGCAAGTTGGGATATTAATATATTTCCTTTTCTGATGCACGGAGTATTGGTGTAGTAGGTAACTCAAGCTAGCCCTCTAGGGTGTCCTTGTTAGGAAAGAATACAATGTGATGCATGTGTGTTGCTTCCTACATGTGCCTGCAAGCAGCTCTAAGAGCAGGTATAATAAGGGGTTACAAGCAGGCTAAAGGGCTGAGAGACAGGCTATAAGGATTCATACAGCCAACACCCCGCTATATTTATTAAACTTGCTCTAGGCCGTGTTTAGATGCCCAAAATCGGGCCCAAATTCGGGTTTCAACAGTGTTTGGGCCCCGAATTTGCATTTTGCATCTAAACGGAGTGGCCCGAATTTGGTCCCAATTCGGCCTTACAGGAGGGCCCAAATTCGCGACGCATCTAAGTAGCGCAACCCTAGCCTCGTCCGCGTCGCTCTCCAGAACCTCCTCCGCTCCTCTCGCCGCAGCCATTCTGGCGCTGCGCCGCCTCCTTCTCACCCTGCGCCGCTGTCCCCCTCCACCTCCGCCGCTCTCGCCGTCGCCTCCGGGACCGAATCCACGGCCTTGTTGGTCGGATCCAGCACCTCCGGTACTGCATCCACCGTCGTTGACCTCGTCACCGACTCCTTCCCCCCCTGCGCCGCTCTTCCCCTCCACCTCCGGTGCTCTCGCCGCCGCCTCCGGGACCGGATCCACAGCCTTGTTGGTTGGATCCAGCACCTCTGGTACCGCATCCACCGTCCTTGACCTCGTCACCGACTCCTTCCCTCCCTGCGCCGCTCTTCCCCTCCACCTCCGCTGCTCCCGCCGCCGCCTCTGGGACCGGATCCACGGCCTTGTCGGTCGGAGCCACCACCTCCGGTACCGCTTCCACCGTCCTTGACCTCGTCACTGGCTCCTTCCCCCCCCCTGTGACACTCTCCCTCTCCACCTCCGCTGCTCTCGCCGCCGCCTAGGGTACCGGATCCACGGCCTTGTCGGTCGGATCCACCGCCTCTGCTACCGGATCCACGGTGCTTGACCTCGTCGCCGGCGATGGACGACTACAATGGCCAGGGGGACGGCTCCGAGTTCAACGCGGGCGGATCCGCCAACCCCCTGGGCTTCCACTTCGGCAACTTCTCTGACTACGACGATGACCAAGGCACGAGGAACTTCTTCTCCCTAGCGCCGCCGGGATCCGGATCCAGTGCGTACTAGCAGTACGCCTCCCCGCCGCCGGGATCCAGATCCGGCGGGTACAACCCCTACGGCTCGGCGCCGCACCCGCACTCGTCGTCGACCCCAAGCCACCTCGGCCTGTCCGGCCTCAACATCAACGCAAGCTCCGGTTACCCGCACATCAACGAATACGAAGGCATCCTTCGTTCCAGCGACCAACAGGGAGGAGCTGGCAGCCGCAGGGGCGCCCCTCCCGTTGGCGTGCCTTCCGACAGCGTTGGTGTGGACGCGGCTCCCTTGCCTCGTCAGCGCCGAAGGCCATCGAGGGCGCGCGGTGCTCACAGTGGTGCCGCCGGCGCAGCTCAGGCCGCCGCCAACAATAACCCTCCAGACCCGGTACATTTCGCTTCACGTTACTCCCTCCAACTTCTGCCATTGTGTGTTGTTTCTCCAATGGTCATTGCTGCATTGTCTTTTGTATATCCATTGCTCACTCAGTATAGCATATTTTATTGTGGCATGATGAAGCAACCTACCATTATTTATATACAAACTCTGCTAGTTATCTACGTAATAAGTAGACATCAATACCATGCACTGCTTTAAAAACCAAACTATAGAAGAATCATTCAGTTAATTGTCAAATTGTTATGTTTCAGATAATCATTCAGTAAGTAAAAGGCATTCTACATGCATCTTTGGTTTAGTTTGAGATGCTAGATATAAAGGTTGTCACCAAAAAGTTTTCTGCTCTCTTGTGGCATTGGTCGGACCATCATATTGGCAGCATGGGGATCACAATGAACAAAACCATGCTTCAAAATCATCTCCGCAAATGCTTTACTGACCTAGACATCTAAAAGATGTGAGTATTTGTAACATATCACAGGCATGATTAATCAAAAGGTGTACTGTGGCAACTTACTAGGTTTGAAACATCAACAGGGTGAACTCCAATTGAGTTAATGCCACTAACATCAGTTACCTCCTTGGCATCCGTAAACTCCATGGTGAGAATTCTAGATGTGCTGAGATTCCAATAAACCTTGGGGGCATATATGCTACCAGGAACCTGAGGAGACAACCTTCTAAAGTTATCCAAACATTTTTTGTTGTTTTTGGCCTCATTCAAGAAGTCCAGTTCCTGAGAATCATAACAGCAAGTTAGCACCAGCTCCAATTTTTCTATTATTTTTTCCCAACCCTAAATTGCATAAAAATTCAAGATTGAAATGAAGATACTATTGGAAAGAATATTGACTAGCACAAAACTTAATTTTAACTGGGGACAATCATAGCCATTAATAGACAACAATTACAAAATATCCATTGCTCATTCATACATTGCTTGTTCATGCATTGCTTGTCCTTTACAATGTCCACAGAATCAGATGTCCAGGGCCAACTGGACGGCAGAGGATACTAAGAAGTTCTGTGAGATCTACTGCATCCAAATTGATTTGGGTAACTGCAAATATGGGAACATGACCAAGTGGGGATGGATAGATATCCAGAAGAGGTTCCGAGATGCAACTGGTAAGCTTCATGACAGTGAGCAGTTCGGCAATAGGGTCAGAGAGTTGAAAAAACAATGGCTTTTCATCGAGGAACTTCGGCACAAGTCCACTAGCGTAGGACGCCGAGAAGATGGCTCCGTGGTTATGAATGACAAGTGGTGGGAGGATATACTCGCCCGTCACAAGGTTCATGACCTTTGCATACTTCTTTCTGTACAAAGTTTTGTTCTATATTAGGTACTAACAGCATGTGGATTCTTCTTTGCACTGCAGGGCAAGCAAGAGTGGTTGGATCTCAAGGACGGATGGCCAGAATACATTGATGAAATGGACCGCATGTTTGCTGGAGTTGCGGTGACAGGAGAAACCGCATATGTTCCTGGGGCGAGCCGTCACCTGAACTTCATTAGTAGCGGCGACGAAGAAGAAACTGTTGAGTTGGGGATCCCTCAGAGCCATGTTGGCCCCCCGAGCAGTGGAACCCTAGGTAGCAGTGGTAGCAAGAGGACTTCGAGCAGCTGGCAAAGCACTGAAACAAGTCCTGGCAAGAAGGCCAGGAACACAACTGTCCGAAACATGAATACCAACATGACCAGGTTCAACTCCAGTTACGATCGTAGGACAGAAGTGATTGAGAACATCTATGCCTAGAAGAACCAGAGTGTTCAAATGGAAGTGAGCACCAAGAAAGAGGCAGAGAAAAAAAGGGAAAATGAACAGAAACAACTTGTAGACTCAGCTACAGAGTTAGGGGTGCACAAGATGGACCCGAAGCTGTGGAGTGGTGTGGTCAAAATCTGCATGAATGACAGCCTGAGGCATATCTACCTGTGTACCCTGGTTGAAGCAAGGCTTCCGATGATTCAGTCCAATGTTGATATGGTGTAGAACCAGCCCCTTCCATCCCTGCATTGCACCTACATGTGGCTGTAGTTGGCTTTTGTGTATGCTTGCCGTGTCTCGTATTTGAACTATGTGTTTTAAGTTGGTTGTTGTGATGAACTATGTGGTTAAGCCCTTAATTTGAAGCTTGTTTGTTCTAGTAAGTTGTAATGCTTAGTATTTGTTATACTGTTTGGCTGTGTGCGGGCATGGGAATAATGTCATTAAGGCATACATTGTGCTTACTGATTCTGTTCTGTATTGGAATGGCCAGGAAATTCATGCTGAGGTTGATGGTCCAGTGGACAATGAAGGCGACGAGGACGACTGGTGGGAAGAATTCTGGAACCTGGTGCTTGAAGACGATGATGAAGCACCATTTATCTTTGGTACGTATGAATATGCTCAGCATATCGATAAGTATTGCAGTAAACGGCCGTATAGGACTCCACCATATACCGGAGACGAATGGGTAAAAGACAAGCTTAATGATGAAACAGCATGCTATGACATGTTTAGGATGAGTCCCAAAATGTTTCATAGGCTGCATGAATTGTTGACAACCCAATATGGCCTAACATCATCACCAAAGTCTAGCTGTAGGGAGGCTCTAGGTATCTTCCTTTGGATATGTGGCGCACCACAGTCAGTTAGGCAAGCAAATGATAGATTTGAGAGGTCACTAGCCACTGTGCATAACCTTTTTTACAAAGTCCTAAAATGTCTTGTGGCCCTATCTGGGGACATCATTAACCCTAGGGACGCAGATTTTACCACAATGCATCCCAGACTACAGAACACTCGGTTCTACCCTGAATTCAAGAGATGCATAGAGGAATAGATGGCACTCACGTTCCTGTGGTAGTGGCAGAGGATATGTTCCAGCAGCACTTGTGTCGAAAGAGCAAGACAACACAGAATGTCATGGCCGCTTGTGACTTTGATATGTATTTTACTTTTGTCCTTGCTGGGTGGCCTGGTTCGGTGCATGACATGAGAGTGTTTGACGATGCAATCACACGATGGGCCTCCAAATTCCCGATGCCACCTAGAGGTAAAAACGTTGCTATGTCATTACTGTTTCCTAATTTCGACATTGTGAACTTACAGGTACCCCATGTTGTAGGGAAGTACTACCTGGTGGACTCGGGGTATGCAAACCGGCACGGGTTTTTATCGCCTTACCGGTAGACCAAGTATCACATCCAAGACTTTCAAAACGCCGCCGAACCACCACAAGGTACGAAGCAGACGTTCAACTATGCACATTTGTCTCTTAGAAATGTGATAGAAAGAGCGTTTGGAGTGTTGAAAATGAAGTGGCGCATATTGCTGGACATCCCCACATATCCACCTCAAACACAGACATAAATTATATGTGCATGCATGGCCTTGCACAACTTGATCAGGTTGAATGCTCAATTTGATAGTGACTTTTTTTTTGTAGTTGACAATGTTCCTGTTGAAGCCACTCTAGATCAGCTGGAAACAGAGCCTGCGCCAGAAAGTGCGGATGTGGAAAGCATGAATGCATTCCGAGACAGGCTGGCTGAACATTTGTACAATAGATGTAATTCGTGAGTGCGGATCTGTTATTGTTGCTGGGGATGTAATTTGTGAGGATGTGTTTCAATTTGCGTTCGATTTGAACATCTACCAAATTTCGGTCGATTTGAGAGTATTTGTCTTTGTAAACTGAAACAATTTTCTGTCCATTTCAATATGTACCAATAAATGTTGATAGTGCAGTTTATTTGTATCAAATGTAATAAAAGTGTGTACAGATTATAGTTGATCCTGCGTTTGTGCAGGACAACATGCATGAGGCAATGGAGATGCATGCAGGGCAGTAATGAGGGTGAAAAGTGCATGCAAACGGTACATAATTGGAAATCTCAGAATGACTACAGTACCTAAATTGGTTCAAACAGTGAATGCCAAATTTGGAGACCTAGAATTTGGGATCTAAACGAGGCCCTAGATAAACGAGGACCACAGGACAGAGTACTTGAATTTCACATGAACCTTTACACCCAACAGAGAGGTGTGAATTCATTCGTTCCATTATTGACATTAAAATAGTATTAATGCATGAGCACGGTCCAGTGCTGCGTCGACGGTACAGTCCTAGCAGGAGCACACTCAGCCTATACCAACAGAAAGATTTTTTTTTTTATCTCGACCAACAGAAAGATGTACACCTTCGATCGACCACAGGATCGGACTGATACCTGGGCCCCGGCCCGCTGGAAACCCTGCTGGCCGGCTGGGCGCGGCGGCAAGACGGACGGACGGCCCACAGGCACGCAGCCTCGTACTGTAGCAGCTATATACTAGTATTGTCGTAGCCTCATCACTGCGAGGTTAAATGCCGAGCAGCTAGCCTTCACTGTTTGCTGCCAGCTGGCCGGCGCTGTAGAGCATTTGCTGCTGACTGTACACTGCATGCATGTCTCTGTGCCAGCCTGTGTAACGAAGTCATCCGGGAGTCCTAACAAACATTATTGTGTGTGAAAAGTGATTCGTATAGCGGCGGAGCAATGATTAAAGTTAAGTTAGGGAATTGCTCCAGTACTCTTTTTTCTAATAATTGCACACATCTCAAACAGTCCATTTAATAAATTAATATTTTTCATTATTTGCAACTGGGTTCCGCATGGGCCCAGCCCATCCAAGCCCAACCCTGATCCAGAGGTGAAGTCACGTTTGTCGAGGTCTCTGTCTTCGGCCGCCGTTTCCCTCGCGTGTCTGCTCCCTCCTCCGATCCCTGCAGAAGAAGCCTAGGAGCTCGCTCCTCCGGTCCCTTGCGACGACGGGCGGACCGAGCCAAGTGCGGCACCTCCTTCCCCCTCCTCCCCGATCCCATTTGCTGGCAGCCAGCAAGGAGGTTTGGTGGCACTGTCATCGCCGGGGAGGAAGAAGAAGTCCCGGCAAGCCGCCGGGCAACTAGCCAGGGGAGGCGCCTGTCCGCGCCCCCCCCCCCCCCCCCCCCCCCCTGGCGCGCGCCAACGAGCCATCGACGCCCCTGTGAGCCGGGAGCCACTAGATCCAGCACGGAGCAGTGAATATTTGGGCCTTGGCACTGAAGGAGGGCACATCTTCGCTAGCTCTTGTACCGCGGAGAAGAAGACACTCTCGTTCTACAGATTGTTGTTGCTATCTGAATTCTGAAGCCTCGTGCTCTTCGCTTCACATCTCTGTTGAGTCGTTGTCAGAATGTCCACTGTCAAATTGATGTCTGCCTTCTTAGGTCCTGTTGGGGTGTTAAAGTTTAACAAACACTATAGCACTTTCGTCTTATTTGACAAAAAGTTTTTTTAATTTTGAACTAATTAGGCTTAATAGATTCGTCTCGTAAATTATTCATAATCTATGCCGACATGCATGCAATTAATCTACATTTAGTATTCTATGCATTTGCCGCAACATTGATGCCATGGGAGTTAAACTTTAACATGTGAAAACCAAACGATTGGAAACATGTGTCTGCTTGTTCCTGCGTCCGTAGGTAAAGTATTGCAAGCACAGGAAACTCTCCAGCCTTGAGAGCAATGCCTTCTGAAGCCTGTACGACATCTTCTCTGACTCGGTATGGCTGTGAATGTCTCGTTTCTTCAGATTCAGATGAGAGACATTGGCATTAACATTCTCATTTGAAACTAATGTTCCTTGGCTTCTTGCCTGAACAGCAACCTGTGTTCTGACTGAGTGCAAAACGTCGTTGGTCCTATCTGCACGGCCCACCTCCAGTGATTTTTTGTTCCAAAGTGCTCTATGCTTAGGAGATGCAGCTCTAGTCCCTGTATGGACTTCTTGAAAAATATAGTTTATCATGATATAACAAAGAGTGGGTCACAGAGTCTGTTTTGCTTAAGATCTGTCGAAAGAATTGGTTTAAGGCTATTGCCATTTGGCAGACGAGACTTTTCTGATATATCAGCCAATCTCAGTGTATAGCAATTTAACAATAATATTGCACCAAGAGCTGATCACCAAATTGTCATAAATTGATTACTTACCGCAATTTTTGAATCTTGTATTGCACATTTGAACCTGAAGATTTAACTAGCAGTACTCTTCTACATTGCAGCAGCATCCTGGTGCAGTTGGGGACGCCTTGCATCCATGTATTTTGCAATGACCGGTATAATATTCAGAACATCGCAAACATTAATATGGTTGCCTTTGTATGCAGCTGCTAGACGCTATCTTAAAGACATGCAAGCTTGTATATCTTAGTACCAAGTGAACCAACAGCTGCCTTGCTGATCTTATGCAATGCAAGTGGTAGTTGTTTCTATCTGCAATGATGGCCACAAATCTGAAACCAGGTGCAGGACAGAAGATATGTACAGATGGCATTGTGCTCACGTGCTTGTTGGTTAGAGAATAGGAATACTTGTTTAGTTAGCAGCCTAGGCCATAGAATAGAATGGCCAGAAATCTGCTTGTAAAATAATTTTCTTTTTATTTTTTCCACTTTATATTCATGATCCTGATCCACAAATTTGGAGGTGGTGTTCTAAGCAATTGTTGAGTATGTGAGTAATTAATTCCATCACAGTTAAGTGCTGAATCGCACCCTTGTTTTTTCAAGCATTGTGGACTTATGTCAAAATAGTGCATTGGTTCTTATGGACTGTACGTCTCTGCTACATTTGTGTCAGGAAGCAAATTATAGACTTCTGAAACTAATTCCATCCGGACGACAGCAAATACTTGTAAACAAGCTGTAAACTTTCCATTTAGACTTGGGCCTTGTTTAGATGACATCAAAATTCCAAGTTTTTTCACTCTCTCTCCATCACATCAATTTTTAGCCGCTTGCATGGAGTATTAAATGTAGGTAAAAAAAATAACTAATTACACAGTTTAGTTGGAAATCACGAGATGAATCTTTTGAGCCTAGTTGGTCCACGATTGGACAATATTTGTCAAATAAGACGAAAGTGGTACTATTCATCGGGTTGAAATTTTTTCAGCATCTAAACGAGGCCTTGTTCATGTGTATCTCTATAATTTCATTGGGGTGGTGTGCTGTCTTCAGCATCTTTGTGTGAGTGGCCAGCGGCGAGTACTTTTTCTTAGAGGATGTCCCCGAAGAGACAGCGGCGAGTACTTTACTCTTCTTATAAATTTGGCACCGAATCGGACGCAGCCACCAAACCTGCAAGCTCCCGGCTCACAGGGGCGCGGGCGGGCGCCTCACCAGTCCGGTGTGCCCTACGCCGCGGGAATCTGCTGGCTGCAAGCAGATAGGATCGGACGAGGAGGATGACGGAGGTGCCACACTAGGCTCGGTCCACCGGCCGCCGCTCCTCGGGAATGGCCGCCGCAAGGGACCAGAGGAGGGAGCACACGCGAGGGAAGCGGCGGCGTGAATACGGAGAGCCGGACAAAGGTGACTTCACCTCTGGATCAAGGCTGGCCTCGGGCTGGGCTTGGACGGGCTGGGCCCATGCGGGACCCAGTTGTAAAATAATAAAAATATTAATCAATTAAATCGATTGCTTTGAGATGTATGCAGTTTTTAGAAAGAGGAGTACCAGAGCAGTCCTCTTAAAGTTAAGGCATGACAAGGTACATGGCAATTAAGATGATGTTTGGTTATTATCTTATTTTTTGTAGTGTGATCCGTTCACACCGCCAACAGATCACGTTAGTTGTTGTTTGTTTCATGTATTATGTAATCATCAAATGGCATGAAAATAGATTGGGGCATTGAGCACGCCGATTACGCCCATGATCGGGCGGTAAACACTCATGCTTGCGTCAGCGTGAAAACAAACATGCCTTTTTTATTCCCATTGCCGCCGCGGAACCATCCCTCGAACGTTGACATTGCGTTTGTATATAACCAAATAGCTCCTCGATGGCCACCAATTCACCGAAGTTTTATAAAAGTGCGAGGATAAATAATTTTGTATAAAAAAAACTGTCATTTAAAAATTTACAAAATTCAATAGATACCTGTCGGTTAGCCATTAACTTTGCCCTTCGCAGGGATCGTAACTCGCTGATTGCCTCCACGACGTGGGAACTCGCATGGACTGCAAAAACAGTACACTAGACAGTCATCCCAAATAGAAGCCCAACTACAATAACTATTGGTTTAGCCCCCATCCCATTCCTCTTTCTCCAGCCATCCTGCAGAACAAGGATTCTTAGAGATTCAGTCATGGCGGACGCTGAAGTTTGATGAACTGACGAGAGACAAGTAAAACTCTCGGTAGTGTGTCGCGCCACCCGTGAGGGAGAATTCTACGTTTTCATTAGGATCATAAATAACTAAATAAAGCTTACAATATTTTTAACCATTTTATACATCACGGTTTTGGCCATCACGAAAAAAATTGGCTGGGGTACACGGGCGTGCAGTGGTGTGGAGTGTGGTCACAGTCGTAGCCACCTTGGCTTGTAAATGCTGAGCAACCAAACTAGCTCACCGGCCGCGTAGAGCATTCGCTGCTGACCGCACACCGTAGTTCTTTATCAACGTAGCTAAATTTACTTGTATATTTTTTTTACTGCACCGACGCCAGCGCGTTATTACAGCTTGCAGCCCGCCAGACGCCGTACGTGTTCGTTGCATATGCTGATGGCATTCTGATCTGATTCGTTAACGTCTGATGAGAGGGTATCGGAAGGACGATGAACAGGAGAAGGCATAAATGGAGCGATGGCATTCTCACCTGTCCAGTTGGTGGAGTGATAGATGGCACTCATTTCATGCATTTGCTGCGACGCAGAAACTAACAAGCTATTGCACATGCTATGCTAGACCAGTTGTAGGCTTAGGCGTAGGCTCATAGCCATGCACATGCCAAGCAGCATGATGTCCCTGGCCTTCCACTACAACGAAAGCATTTTTTTCCTACGGGGTGTTTAGTTTCTCCTTACAAAATTTTCACCCGGTCACATTAAATGTTTGACACATGCATAGAGTATTAAATATAAACAAAAAAATAACTAATTACATAGATTACGATAAATTTGTGAGATGAACTTTTTAAGCCTAATTAATCCATGATTTGACAATGCCGTGTTACAGTAAACATGTGCTAATGACAGATTCATTAGGTTCGTCTCGCGATTTTCAGACGAGTTATGTAATTAGTTTTTTATTAGTATCCAAACACTCATTCCAACATCCCATGAAATATCTGATATGACACCTTAAAATTTTTCACCTAAAAACTAAACACCCCTGTCTAAAAGTTTTATTTTGAGAGACATGTCAGGCATAAGCATAACAACGAGCTCCGTCTCAGTAGCATGTCATGTGACCACATAGGTTTTTTCTAACACGTCTGTTGGCCCACTATACAAGTATTCTCTTTCCACGAGAGTTGATCGATCCATTCAACCCAAACTGTGTGAAGAAACAGCTCCTAGGCAATAACCGAAAGAATAGTACAAGATACCAATGAATTCTCTGGGCATTGTTGCTGCGGAAATTGGAGTTAACTTTAGAGAAATACTGGGTGAATGAAACAAAGAGTGTTCATATAATTACAACAGCTGTTTCGGTCATTGGCAAAGAAAAAGAACGTGGAAAAGAAAAGGAAATGGAGTTATTTGGGCCAAACCTGAGCCATATCTAGCGTGAGCTTACTGCCTCCGTCCTCCATTGGGCCGTAACACACAGCAGGCCACGTGCTGCAGTATCAACTCACCCAACGGGCCAGCAGGAGAGCAACTTGGACGGGTCAGGCCGAGCCCTTGACACAGCTAGTATTGGGCGAGGCCTGGTCCAACTTCGACGGCCTCACTCAGCTCCATGCTTCGCAATGGCCAACGGGCTCAGTCTAATCGAGGAGAGTAGCCCTTGTCTACAATCCTATCTAGTAGAGAGCGACGCTGCATGCGTGAGAGGAGCATGAAAAAATGGGCTCGGGGTCCCATCTAGAAAACAGATGAGAACAACCAATTTGCACAAAAGGAGAACAGACCAATATAACCAAGTAAAAATCAGGGGTATAAGAAAATTGTTTTTATAGTTTGAACTTCATACTAATTAAAATATTTGGCAGTGTGACTCCTGAATGCATCAAACGTAGCCGAAAATTTAACAAAATCCAAAAACTACCATTACTCTATTAGTTAGTCTTATTCACATATCAAATGAGGAACTTTGGGGCGGTCAAATGTGACCAGAAAAGATGCTATGGAAATAAATAAGAGTTAAATGCAACAGTGGCTCTTAAACTTGTAAGATTGTGTCATATACGCCCACGAACTTTGAAAATACATTATTATGGATCCCTAAACTTGTTAAGTGGGTGCACCACAAATCCATGCGAGCCACGTGAGCATTTTTTGCTGACGTGGCATACTAGCGTGGCATGTGATTTTATGTTTAACCCTTCAAATTTATTTTTCTCTTGAAAAATAGACTATGAGCAGCAACGATGGAACTCCAGGAACCACGCGAATCACGCGGACTTCTGCGGGAGCAAGGAAGAGAAGAGTAGGAAAGAGAGGAAGGAGAAAGGATTGTATATTTTTAAAGTGAAAAATAAATAAGAGGGGTTAAAATTAAAATATATACATCAGAACCCATTGGCTATCTCTTGTGATGATTTCATATAGGTTTTGACTATAATATTTCCTAACAACACTTGGCGGAATGGTTTGGGATGTGTCTACCTTGGTATTAGTGATGTTTCTATGACAGTTTTTCTTATTCGTCGTTATTACAACCCGTGTTCTTTTTTACAACCCAATCTAGAGAACATTATAAATCAATGATGCGTTGCTCCATCGTAACTACAAATACGTCACAAAGAAGGCTAGATTTGTTGTAGTGCTAGTTGGTACAAATGAAATCATATGTTAGATTATCCTTTATGCATCACTGTATACCATATTCTAAACCTAGAGTAATACTCTAAGATGTTACTCCATGTTTGTGTTACAAACCCTGGTTCCAAACACAAACTCATGGTAATACTCACCCTGAACCCTACAACATCCAGTTTGAAACACAAACACAGGGTAACAATACTCTCAAACTTCACTCACCATGATCATCACTACAAGCTTTTAACATAAAGTGTGGTTGTACGTGCGTATCATTGCAAACGGTTCATTTATTGTAATATGATGATTGTAATAAAGCCTATTTCTCTAGTAGTGTCTAGAAACATGTTATCCACTCAAATGATTTTTTCGCACGCCACACATTAGTGCCTCTTCTCTTTTCTACATAACAAACTTCAACATATTTAAAAAATATTATTACAAGTCGGCAACTCATTTTGTTTGGCCGCATGACTAGGCCAAGCACTCAAATGCATCTTACGTGCAGCACCAATCAACATGCAAATTAAAGCACACCACTAACACACATAAGCAAGCAGTTAGGGTATTTCCCTTGAAATCAAGTACTAGACCACGCCTCCAAGCCACGGCATTCACTTGCATGGACTTCTAGTATGCATCTTACGTGCGCCTCTAACCAAACTGTCGCACGCATGCAGCTGCTGACCTACTCTCCAACACAAACGTACATGACTGAATAAAGCTCACACAGACACGTATAACACAATATTATCTCGACCCAACATATATTGTGAAACATAAACACAACATCCTCCATTTATGCAATGGCAACATAGCTTGGCAGCTTTGAATCGCCTGGCCGAGCAAACACTATCTGCATATCATACAAACAGTAGTCAACCCAAAGTTACCTTATAACTGAAGTTAATTACTATTGTTAACTATATAGTTTCGATAGTAAGCGTGTACCTGGTAATCTATAGCTATGCGTGATTTGAATAAAGCCACAGCGTAACCTAAATAATACTCCCAAGTGCGGATGAATTTTCCGTCAAATCCAAGTGCAGAAGCTTTCCTGCAGAATATCAAAATAAAACATAGAGAATCTAAATAAGCACTTGCAGCTTAGATTGAGTTTGATGTAGTATTGATTTACTCTCTGTGAACTTGCAACCAGTTTTCTTCACCAACCGTATTGCTAAAGTGCCCCAACCACAACAAATGTCAAGAACATGATGACCTGACGCCACCTTAGCCTTCAGTTAAATGGAATCATTGCAACAACAGGACATCATATATATATAAGGTCATGTGGACTTTTATATGCAAGCTACTAGTAATTAATAAGGTAGGTTGTCCCAAGATCAGGTGAGATTTATGATCTAAGAGAGTTCAAACAAAGCACAATTAATGCATGTTATGATTTTGTTACCTTATTGATGAGACTGTCAATTAAGCTTAAGTACGTAGCTGGGCTGCTTCTAAGCTCTCGTCCTCCACCTACCATTAGAAGCAATATATAGAGGTCATTGAGCAATCTCAAGAGGAGTATTACTCACAAGAGTAGATATACTACATAATTTTCTTGTTCGAGAACAGAGCTACATAATTTACAATGTGGAAATCAAATCATGAGATTTTGCAAACCTTGAAAATACCAGAAGAATACGTCATTGATGGATCCAGATAAAGAGCAAAGAAATCATTACTCTGCACAAAAATATTTCACATTGAAATAAATCTATCACCACTTAGTCAGTTCAACACAATGGAAGTGAATGATTTCCAGCATATGGATGGAGGGAGACTAGTTGTAAACTTCGAGCAGTTAGTTATCTTTTTTATTCTTAAAAATATAAACAAAGCTCACTAACCAAATCATAGTGTTCAGATATATTTTTACGAGCTTTGGATACACAAACGAAATGCTACAGTATGCTACAGTATTCAGGCACTATGAAGATACCGAATCCGGCGCCAACTATACAAGGCCTAAGTGTAAATGCCGAGCAACCTAACCAGCTGCCCGGCCACGTAGCGTAGACCATTCGCTGCTGACCGCACACTGTAGTGGTCTTCTCCGTCAACGTAGCTAAAATTACTTATCTTGTTTTTTTACTGCACCGACACCCGCGCGTTATTACAGCTTGCAGCGCGCCATACGCCGTACGTGTTCGTTGCATATGCTGATGACGTTCTGATCTGATTCGGTAATGTGAAACGAAGAGTGTAACTGAGATGCGAACAACCGTACCAATAAATTTTACTTTTAAATACAATGTTTGTTTTACGAAATGACTCCATTATACAATATATAGAGGGCGCATGATAAATCCTTTCGTGAAGGCAAGGGCCCTAAAATTTCATGAAAAAAGGGCCATCCTATGATGAGAGGGTACCGGGAGGACGATGAACATGAGAAGACATAAATGGAGCGATGGCATTTACCTGTCCAATGAGATGCCAAATTTATTTGCAGTTGGTGGAGTGATGGCGTAGGCCCATAGCCATGCAGGCATGCAGCATGATGTCCCTGGGGTTCCACTACCACGAATTTTTTTTTGGGTCTATCTAACAGATTCATTTTTAGAGACATGTTAGCCATAAGAATAACAACGAGCTCCGTCTCAACAGCATGTCATGTGACCACATAGGTTTCATCTAACACGTCTGCCTGGCCCACTATATATATATTCTCTTTCCATGAGCTGATCCATTCAACTCAAACTGTCTAAAGAAACACCTCCTAGGAAACTGAAAGAATACAAGATATGTACCAGATGAATTCACCACACGTTGCTGCGGAAATTTGAGTTAACCTTGGAGAAATACGGGGTGAATGAAACAAAGAGTAAAGTAGCATGTTTGTTGATACAATTACAACAGCTGTTTCGGTCATTGCCTCATTGGCAAAGACAAAGAGCGTGGAAAAGAAAAGGAAATGGAATTGTTTGGGCCGAACCCGGCCCTCGCTATCTTGCGTTCAACAGAAAGTGGAGTGGTGGGGCCATATCTAGCGTGAGTTTACTGCCTCCGTCATTCCATTGGGCCGTAACACACAGCAGGCCGCAGCAGTAGCAACTAGCAACAATAAGAGTTCCTACTCAATTAGTCTCCATTACTCTATTAGTCTTATTCACATATCAAAATAGGAACTTTAGGGTGGTCAAATGTGACCACACAAGATGCTACTGAATAAATAAGAGTTAACTAGTCCACGAACTTTGAAAAAATGCATTTATGGATCACTCTATACCATATTCTAAACCTGGATTAATACTCTAAGATGTTACTCCAAGTTTGTGATACAAACCCTGCTTTCTAACACAAACTCGTAGTAATACTCTAAACATTACAACATCGGGTTTGATACACAAACACAGGATAAAAAAATACTCTCAAACTTCACTCACCATGAACATTACTACAAGCTTTTAACATAAAGTGTGGCTGGACGTAGTATGATGTTTGTAATGAAAGCCCATTTCTCTATAGTAATGTCTAGAAACATGTTATCCACTCAAATGATTTTTTTCGCACGCCACAAATTAGTGCCTCTTCTCTTTTCTACATAACAAACTTCAACATATTTAAAAAATATTATTACAAGTCATCAACTCATTATGTTTGGCCGCATGACTCGGCAAAGCACTCAGATGCATCTTACGTGGAGCACCAATCTGATGCAAATTAAAGCACCACTTACACAAATAACCATGCAACTAGGTACTTCCCTTGACATCAAGTACTAGACCACGCCTCCAAGCCGAAACATTCACCTGCATGGACTTCTAGCATGCATCTTACGTGCCTCTCTAATCAAACTATCTCACGCATGCAGCTGCTAACCTGCTCTCCAACACAAACGTACATGACTGAATAAAGTTCACACTGACACCTATGATACAACATATATTGTGAAACATAAACACAACATCCTCCATTTATGCAATGGCAACATAGCTTGGTAGCTTTGAATCGCCTGGCTGAGCAAACACTATCTGCATATCATACAAACATTAGTCAACTAAAAGTTACCACATAACTGAAGTTAATTACTATTGTTAACTTATCTAGTGTGGATAGTAAGCGCGTACCTGGTAATCTATACAAATGCGCGATTTGAACATAGCCGCACAATAACCTAAATAATACTCCCAAGTACGGATGAATTTTTCGTCAAATCCCAGGGCAGAAGCTTTTCTGCGAAACATCAAAACAAATAAGAGAATCTAGTACTAAGTAGTATAAATAAATAAGCACTTGCAACTAAACTTGAGTTTGAGGTAGTATTGTATTTACTCTCTGTTTGCGGCGAAGTTGTCCCACCAGTTCATTAGAGTCGTGTAGTAGTGGTCCCCAATATTCTCAACATGTTGTATGCTGCACACAGGAGTACTCAACAATATAGAACTGTGTGATAATGCATAGATCACTTTGTAAAACGATAGCTATGAAGTATAGTTGAGTACATACTTGAGCCTTGATGCATTAGTCATGGCAGACACAATCCGGCCTAGAGACGGTAGGCAGCCACCGGGGAAGATATATGTCTTTGCAAACTCAGGCCGCAACCTCATCTTGTCATACATTTCCTCTACGAGCGCAATGGTCTGTGCATATAAAAATTTTCAGAAAAAAATAGTTTGTTGAAGACTAACGTTATCCCCAATCATACAATTCCTCTGGAATCGCGATGCACTATGCATATAAATTTAATTTTCAGAAAAAAATTAGTTTGTTGAAGACTAACATTATCCCCAATCATACAATGCTGTATAAGATAAATATATATTGGTAATGATCAACCTGGAGGACAAATATGCCATGTTCTGCCAAATGATACTCGCAGGAGGCAAAAAAGTCTTCGTAGAACTCATGGCCAACGTGTTCAAGCATCTCACTAAATGAGCAAAGAGAAGATATATCAGACCAGCAACTGAGCTATCATTTCTATGATCACTTCAGCAGTACCACTCACCAACTTATAATCCTATCAAATTTTTGGCCATTCGGTATTTGACGGTAATCACAGAGCAGGAGAGTTATGCGGTCCTGCATATACAATAGATATTTGTTGTCACGCTTTTAAAATTTCCAATGCTAGCTAATATTTCTAAAAGACAGTCTCGGGCCACTACTATCAAGAAAGGAATAAACTTACCTCTAATCCAGATTCTTTCACCTTTCTCTTGGCGTATTTCAGTTGCTCCTCAGATAATGTAATTCCTGTGCACTTGCAACCTGTTTTCTTCACCAACCGTATTGCTAAAGTGCCCCAACCACAACCAATGTCAAGAACATGATGCCCTGTGTTGGAGTATGTGTTTAGGCCCATGTGGCTAAGGCCCATGTGGCCCATGTATGGAACCTATATAGCTACCCTTCTAGGGTTAGCCCTAATTGAGAGAAGAATTCCTCAAACTTGGTATCAACAGCCTAGGGTTAGGTCCTCTCCTTTTCTCTCTCCCCTGCCCGCCGCCCCTGCCTGGCAGGGCCGCCGCCGGCCACTGGGGCGCCGCCGCCGGCTCCTCCCGCCATGGATGGCCGCACCCCACCTCCTCCCTCCCTCTACTCTTTCCCCCCCCCCCCCCCCCCCCCTTCTTCCCCTTCCTGGGCGCAGGTCATCTCTGGCGCTGCCTCTCCGGCCGGCGCGCCGCCCAGGGATCCTCCAGCCGCCACCGGCCGCCCCAGCCGCGCCCTTCCTCAAGCGGCGCCGGTACTAGGGGGTCTTCCTGGCTCCTCTGCCGCCATCTTCCCCTCCTCTGGCGCACCGTCCCACCACCCTGCTGCCCCTCCTGCTGCCTCCACCCGCCCGCCTCTTCCTGCCGCTCCTCCCGCCCTGGGGGCCGCCGCTGCAGCTCCTGGCATGGCCGGCGCCCTGGGAGCCGTGGCCCTCTCCTCTGGCTCGGGCGCGGATGCGGAGACTGCCGAGGGTGTTGTGGTCGCGGCTCTTCCTTCATCGGCGGCTCTCCCTTCCTCCTCCGTTCCACTGACCGGTGGTGGAGTCCAGCCGCACCACCCTGCTGCAACTCCTGGCGCGCCACTTCCATCACCATCCGGTGTCACCGCTGCCGCTCTCGGCCTCGCTCCAGGGCCGGACTCCGCACTCGCTGCGGCCATCGTCGCTGCCCGGGCCGCCGCGGCGGAAGGGCAGGCCCGAGTGCGCGCGGCGGCCCTCATGTGGGAGCGCGAGCGCGACGCGGCCGACGCCCTTGCCCGTCAGATCGCCGAGGCCGAGCAGCTCCTCACCTCTCCCGCGGGCCCGGACGCCGGAGCCACCTCTGCCTCGCCGGGGCGCCGTGTGTCACACCCTGCCGTTCTCTGGCACGACCCGGCCGACCCGCTCGTGGCTCAGCTGCACTACCAGGCGGGGGGGGGGGGGGGGGGGGGGGGGGGGGGGGGGGGGGTTCAGAACATTCGTCTTCTCGTCCCGGTCGTCCTCGAGCCGGAGTCGCCCTCCTACGCCCGGTGGCGGGATCTGGTGCTTCTCACCCTTCGCCGCTATGCCCTCGACGACCACGTCCTCGTCGAGGCCTCGGTCTCCGTCCAGACGCCGTCGTGGTTCCGTCTCGACAGCATCGTCCTCTCCTGGATCCTGGGGACGATCTCTCTGGACCTCCACGACCTCGTCCGCACCTCCCCTGACGCGCGCCGGGCGTGGCTCGCGCTTGAGGGCCAGTTCCTGGGCAACGCCGAGGCCCGGGCTCTGCGTCTCGACGCGAGCTTCCGCACCTTCGTCCAGGGAGACCTCTCTGTCGGCGAGTTCTGCCGTCGGATGAAGGGCATGGCTGACTCTCTGGGGGACCTTGGGTGGCCCGTCGAGGATCGCATCTTGGTCCTCAACGTCCTCCGGGGGCTCAGCGACCGCTTCGCCCACCTACGGACGTGGATCACCCGCCAGCGGCCCTTCCCCACCTTCCTGGAGGTCCGTGACGATCTTGTCATGGAGGAGCTCACACAGGGCCCCCAGCCGGGATCCACCACTTCCGCGGGGTCCTCGTCCTCGACGGCCCTCGCTGCCTCTTCGCCGCGCCCGTCTGCTCCACCGCGGTCCACCGCTCCACCGCCACCGTCGTCTTTCGTGGGACCTCCTCCCTCCGGGCCGAGCGGAGGTGGGGGGGGTCGTGGCTCTCGTCGTCGCCGTGGAGGGGGCCGCGGTGGTGGCCGGGGCGGTCACCCCCAGGCTCCGGCACCGGCCGGGACCCATGGGGGGGGCACCGTGGCCTACGTTCCAGAACCCGTGGTCCGGTCGCATCTCCATGTGGCCCTACCACGCCACCGGAGCCGACACTCGCCCACCAGTGGCCATGCTCACCGGAGCTCTTCCTGCTGGTCTTCCACCTGGCGCCTTCCCTACTACGCCGTGGGTTCCATCCTCCGGGACTCCACCGGGGGTCACCGGCTGGGATCAGGCGGCTCTAGCTCGCTCGTTCAGCACCATGGGCCTGACACCTCCAGTCGGACCCGAGTGGATCGCTGATTCGGGGGCCACCTACCACACTACTCCTGACCCCGGTATACTTTCGTCGCTTCACTCTCCCTCTTCCTCTCTTCCTTCGTCCATTATGGTCGCAAATGGCTCTTGTATTCCGGTCTCGTCTGTGGGTACCGCCGGTGCTCATGGCTCCTTTCGTCTTCCTGATGTTCTTGTTGCTCCTTCTATGGTTCATAATCTTCTTTCTATTCGACGTTTTACAGCTGACAATTCGTGTTCTGTGGAATTTGACTCTTCTGGTCTTACTGTAAAGGATTTGGCTTCCCGGCGTCCTCTGCTCCGATGT
Organism: Saccharum hybrid cultivar R570; assembly: GCA_038087645.1. Taxonomy (NCBI): domain Eukaryota; kingdom Viridiplantae; phylum Streptophyta; class Magnoliopsida; order Poales; family Poaceae; genus Saccharum; species Saccharum hybrid cultivar. The sequence goes on from JAQSUU010000760.1 coordinate 15,584,509, forward strand.
GACAGCACCGGGCCCCTTTACACTCTTCGCTTCCCGGCGGCTCCTTCGTCTTCTTCGCCGCCCGTTTTGTCAGCTGCCTTCGTCGCTTCTACTTCCTCTACTACCTGGCACCGGCGCCTCGGCCATCCTGGACGTGATGCCCTGATACAGCTCAGTCGTAGCTCCGGTCTTCCATGTACTCGAGCTCATGATGAGCAACTGTGTCATGCGTGCCAATTGGGCCGACATGTTCGTCTTCCATTTTCTAGTTCTACTTCCCATGCGGCCCGTATTTTTGATCTTGTACATTGCGACCTATGGACATCTCCTATTCTGAGTATTTCCGGTTATAAGTACTATCTTGTGGTTGTTGATGATTTTTCGCATTATTCATGGACTTTTCCTCTCCGTGCGAAGTCAGATACATTTACCACGCTCCTTCACTTCTTTTCGTGGGTGTCTACACAGTTCGGCCTCCCCATCAAGGCCGTCCAGTGTGACAATGGTCGCGAGTTTGATAACTCCACCTCCCGCGATTTCTTCCTCTCTCACGGCGTTCAACTCCGCATGTCTTGTCCATACACCTCTTCGCAAAATGGCAAGGCTGAGCGGATGATTCGCACCACCAATGACACCGTGCGTACCCTTCTGTTTCAGGCCTCTCTTCCCGCTCGCTTTTGGGCTGAGGGCCTACACACCTCCACCTACCTTCTTAACCGTCTTCCTTCCGCGGCCTGCCCCGCTCCCACTCCTCACCACGCCCTCTTCGGTACCCCGCCTCGGTACGATCACCTCCGCCTGTTTGGGTGTGCGTGTTACCCCAACACCGCTGCCACCTCTTCTCACAAGCTGGACCCTCGCTCCACGCTCTGTGTCTTCCTCGGGTACTCTCCGGATCACAAGGGGTACCGGTGCTTTGACCTTACCTCTCGACGGGTTCTCATCTCTCGCCATGTGGTGTTCGATGAGTCCGTCTTTCCCTTTTCTAGCACCACCACCCCTCCGGTACCTGACCCACCCTCCCTGTTTCCCACTGACCCGGTGGTCCAGCCACCTTTTTCGTGGTCTCCTGCAGGTACCGCTTCGCCGCGTGCCGGGCCGGCCTCCTCTCCCGGATTCCCAGCAGGTCCGTGCCCGCCGTCCTCGGGCGCGGCCCCGTCCTCTCCGGTTGATGCAGACCCGGGGCCTTCTTCCCCCGCTGCTGCCCCGGAGGGGTCATGTCGGTCGACGACGCCGGATCCCATCCCGGCACCTGTCCCGGCACCTCCGTCGAGGTTCGCCGCGCCGGTACGAGTGTACCAGCGCAGGCCGCGGCCGCCGCCGCTCGCGCTCCCTTCTCCACCGGGGACACCGACACCACCGCCACTGTCTCCGCCGGCTCGTGGTACCCCGCCGGTCTACCACCCGCCGCTGCTGCACCGACACCCGCGGCATGTTCACCCGATGGTGACACGACACGCGGCTGGCACCCTGCCGCCTCGTGCCCTCGAGGCTTCGACCGGCGATGCGGTGGTCTCTCCGGTACCCTCCTCCGTCCGCGACGCCCTGTTGGACCCTCACTGGCGCCGCGCGATGGAAGAGGAGTACGCCGCGCTACTCGCCAACCAGACGTGGGAGTTGGTGCCCCGGCCGCCGGGCTCCAACGTCGTCACCGGCAAGTGGATTTGGACCCACAAGCGCCGGGCCGACGGCTCTCTCGAGCGCTACAAGGCTCGCTGGGTCCTCCGGGGTTTCACTCAGCGCCCTGGCGTCGACTACGATGAGACTTTCAGCCCGGTGGTCAAGCCGGCCACCGTCCGTACCGTGCTATCGCTGGCACTTGCCCGGTCTTGGCCCGTCCATCAGCTGGACGTCAAGAACGCCTTCCTCCACGGCCTTCTCACCGAGACGGTGTACTGCAGTCAGCCGGCGGGGTTCGTCGACACCACCCGTCCTGACATGGTCTGCCGGCTCAACAGGTCCCTCTACGGCCTCAAGCAGGCACCTCGGGCGTGGAACCACCGGTTCGCCGCTTTCCTGCTGACCCTGGGGTTCATGGAGGCCAAGTCTGATACGTCTCTGTTCGTCTACCACCATGGAGCCGACACTGCATACTTGCTGCTCTATGTTGATGACATTGTCCTCACCGCCTCCAGTGAGTCACTTCTCCGCCGGATCATCACCGCTCTCCAGCAGGAGTTCGCGATGAAGGATCTGGGTGAGCTCCACCACTTCCTCGGTGTCACTGTTGAGCACCGTCCTACCGGGCTCCTACTTCACCAGCGACAGTACACTCGGGACATCCTGGAGCGGGCTGGGATGACCGACTGCAACCCCTGCTCCACTCCGGTCGACACTCAGGGCAAGCTGTCTGAGGCTGAGGGACCACCGGTGGCCGATCCCACTGCGTACAGGAGTCTCGCCGGGGCCCTTCAGTACCTCACCTTCACCCGGCCGGACATCACCTATGCAATTCAGCAGGTCTGCCTCCATATGCATGACCCCCGGGAGCCTCACCTCACGGCTCTCAAGCGCCTCCTCCGCTACCTCCGGGGCACGCTCGACCACGGCCTCCTCCTCCACCGAGCCTCCTCCACCGACCTCACCGTTTACACCGACGCTGACTGGGCCGGGTGCCCGGATACTCGCCGCTCCACCTCCGGCTACGCCGTCTTTCTGGGCGGCAACCTGGTGTCTTGGTCGTCCAAGCGCCAGCCAGTGGTCTCCCGGTCCAGCGCCGAGGCGGAGTACCGCGCCGTTGCTAACGGCGTGGCGGAGGCCGCCTGGCTCCGGCAGCTGCTGGCGGAGTTGCACACTCCACCCTCCCGGAGCACACTGATCTACTGCGACAACGTCAGTGCGGTCTACCTCTCCACCAACCCCATCCAGCACCAGCGGACGAAGCATGTGGAGATCGACCTCCATTTTGTCCGTGATCGGGTGGCCATGGGCGAGGTGCGGGTTCTTCATGTTCCGACGACCTCCCAGTTCGCAGACATCTTCACCAAAGGCCTCCCGTCCTCGACCTTCGCCGAGTTTCGCTCCAGCCTCAACATCGCTGCTGGCTAGTTGCGTCTGTGGGGGGGGTGTGTGTGTTCTTTCTTGTTCAGCCTCGAACTCCGCTGCGCCGGTAGTTCAGACTGCGGGGGGTGTTGGAGTATGTGTTTAGGCCCATGTGGCTAAGGCCCATGTGGCCCATGTATGGAACCTATATAGCTACCCTTCTAGGGTTAGCCCTAATTGAGAGAAGAATTCCTCAAACACCCTGACTCCACCTTAGCCTTCAGTTAAATGGATTCATTGCAACAACAGGACATCATATATATAGGGTCATGTTGATTTTTATATGCAAGCTAATAAGTAATTAATAAGGTAATGCATATACTGCGGTTGTCTCATGATCAGGTGAGATTTATGATCTAAGAGAGTTCAAACAAAGCACAATTAATGCATATTATGATTTTCTTACCTTATTAATGAGACTGTCATGCTTACGTAGCTGGGCTGCTTCTAAGCTCTCGTCCTCCGCCTACCATTAGAACCAATATATCCAGGTCATTAAGCAATCTCAAGAGTATTACTCACAAGAGTATATATACTACATCATTTTCTTGTTCGAGAACAGAGCTACATAATTTACAATGTGGAAATCAAATCAGGAGATTTTGCAAACCTTGAAAATACCACAAGAATACGTCATTGTTGGATCCAGATAAAGAGCAAAGAAATCATTACTCTGCACAAAAATATTTCACATTGAAATAAATCTGTCACTACTTAGTCAGTTCAACAATGGAAGTGAATGATTTCCAGCATATGGATGGAGGGAGAACAGTTGTAAACTTCGAGCAGTTAGTTATCTTATTTATTCTTAAAAATATAAACAAAGCTCACTAACCAGATCATAGTGTTCAGATATATTTTTACGAGCTTTGGATACACTATTCTTCCGCCAGGCATGACGCAGAAAATATTTTGCAAATGCAACTCCACTAATTCCAAGCAACGGTGTCCACCAGGCCTTCCTTGTATAAGCACTGCAGGGCACATTTGAACAAGTTCAGCAATATCATATTCATATACGATCCTTCATATTGATGAAGCAGTTCAGATGTTTGTCTTAGAATTAAGATGAGATACCTTGTCTTAGTAGTGCTGTATAACCTCTTTCGTTCACATCTATTAGCCAATATAATCTGTACCAATATGGCTCATAGATTTAGTCAGAAAACAGAAACAGGGTACTAGCCAATCATGCCTATGAAAACAATCAAACATGCCTATGAAAATTCTTTTTTATTAAGAATTTTCCGACTAACATAATTATTTTTTAAAAAAAAATGGGTTTCCCTTTTCTATTCCGAGAATAATTTGTTTTCAGCGTGCAAGTTTAATGTATTCAAGGCACGCCCACCATTTTCCCACTAACATATTGGAAAAGATTAGACAAGAATTGAATCAATTGTGGTAGAAGGATTATCTTGAACTTGCTTTCCTAGTCTCCTAACTTCACTAGATTTTATAAATATGTAAAAAACCAATCGGCCAGACACTCGTCTTACCCGCACAAGATTCACAAGGCCGTTTCGGTGATCAACAAATGAGATATAGCCTTGGATGTAGGCAGATGCAAAACCAAGGTCTCTTCTGTTGCAGCCTAATGAAAACATGAGGCAAAGTAAAGATGTATATCTCACATGAGATGTGAAGAAGAAAGCAGAATGTAGTTTGTAAGGTCAAAAAAAAACTTCGAAAAAGGCAGGAAAGATAGAAGAGAACCTTCCAATAGAACTGGGGATCGTGAACTCGTATCACAGATTTTATAGGACATTTCTCACATGCTTTACCAAAACTAAACGTAGTGCCTCCTTCCTCGAGCATGCTGTGCACAAAACTCATATGAGAATCTTGACTAGAGAGACTGTGCTGTGTAAGGATTCGTACTATCTAGCCTCACCAGAAGTTACCAATAGATATGTATTGGTCTAAATTTCTTGCTACCAAATAACGTGCGCCAGCCTCAGTCCATGATGGGACCATCGGTTTTGGGTCAACCAAAAGGTCACATTTCATTCCAAGCAATCCTGAAGCTGCTGCTTTCCCAGCCTGAGTTAATTCAGTTTGCCATAAACAGAATGCACTCCCATAAATATCTGCATAATGTTCAGCACCTTAGTGATGAAATCTAAAAAGGTCAAGTGCACATGGAATACCTTAACACTGTCCTCATGGTATCCGTAGCCTGTTATTCAAAAAGAGTGCAACATTTCAGTCTTACTTATATTGTAATTGGTTAAATGGCATCCAGGTTGAGCTCATGATTAGCCTTTGCAACATTTGGCATACCTTGATATGGGCCACAGAACCAAATTCCCCTCTTTCCTTGGATGTTCTTGAGCTCATGATTAGCCTTTGCAGCAGCAATGCAAGGAATTGGGTGTTTTGTATGCCATTTAAGCAATACATGATTGGGAACACGAGGAGGGTCCAGTGTCACAAGTAAAGGCCCGGCAGATTCAATGTTCTAGCAATTCAAATGTAGGAGAAAGTTCCACAGTTAACACTTCCATATTGTGTAAAATATATTATAAATATATTCGTTGTTCAAGCATCATGCATATAATAAGATAAAAAATAAATCTAATGTCACTTTATGAAGCTACCATGTTACTTAGTCACCTGAAGTATATTTAGCCAGGAGGTAACACAGACACCACTGCTTGTTGTCCCCAAGAAGTTCCTAGCGCTCCATGCAGAGGAATTCTGTGGCATCAGACTTTCATCACAGTGGAGATACACATTACTGCGAAGACAAAAAATACAAGAATTGAAAATTATTGTAGCAGATCATGTAAATGAGGAATAACACAATACATAGTGTATGTGTTACCTGCAGGTATACTGGAAAGCTTGAGTCTTCACTTCCTCACGTGTAGCTTCAGCTCCTAGTACTTTTAGTGCATCTTGTGCATTAACACCTAATATGATCCTATCGTACATCTCCTCTGAACCATCAACCTCTAAAATTTGGTAACCTGCTTCCAGTATCATAACATTTTTCTCATTAGTTAATAAGTAGGGTAATTTTCTGTAAGCAACTCTGTAGTTGGCAGTTCAAAAGTATTTTTTCCAGAACCCAACTATATGTTGGTTATTTGGTTCAGCTAATTGTAAATGCACCCTGGCATTGAAAGAGCAGCCTCAGATCAGCAAAACCTAATAAAATTTAACCCCATCTGCTTCAAGATAAGATTTGGTCTGCATAATTTGGCACCTTGAAGATTTGGACCAACTCCAAAATATATTTGTTCATCAACTTAATAAAGTTGTGATCTTAAAAATTTTAAACATTGTGATTAAAACATTGTATCATATGAATATTAGCAATTTAATTTTTAGCAATATATGTTTTATAAAATAATATTATCAATATAATTGTTTGGTATAATAAGTTCAATATCTTTAGTGCCATGGTGTAAGCTAAAATGATTATTTATACCATTGTAAGAGTTAAGAAGGTAGCCTAAGACCTACACTACTACACAAATCTTTTCCGAGGCGGACAAAAACGATTAACCGAGGCAGTTGAAATGCCCGCCTCGTTAATCAATAAAAAACAAAAAAATCCAGCGAGCTCGTCGATGCGGCCCGCTGAGCCCATCGACGAGGCCCGCCAAGCCCATCGAAGCGTCGCCGCCGCTCGTCGGATCCGCTTGCGCTGCCACCACCGCTTCTCGGATTCAGATAGCCGCGAGCACCCGCTGTCGCGCCCCCATGCGCACGGGTGGCAGCGTGGCCCCACCACCCCCGGACCCGCACGTCCGCGTTGCCACGCGCCGGGGCCGTGCAGGACCAGCGCCGCCGTGCTCCCGTGGCGCGGGCACATGTCCCCCGATGCAAATCCGCCGCCTCGGGGGCAGATCGACCATCGGAGGCACAGATCCACCGCCATGAGGGTGCCGTGAGGCCCTCGCTCGTGTGCCCGCCGTTGTATCCGCTCCCCACCGCCGTAGCCGTTGTAGCCGCTCCCCGCTGCCGCAGTCTACGCGCCAAATCCATTGAGGGGATGAGGGAGAGGGAGGATGCCGGGGCGCACGATGACCCTCCACCTCCACGCCGCAGCAGCGCGCCGAGGAGGCCCAGCGCCGCCGCAGTCGGTTGTTGCCGCCCCATGCGCCGCCGCCTCGGGGGTGGCCGCCTTGCGCCACCGCTGCATGCTCCCTCGATGGAGAGAAGAGGGCGAGTGAGGGAGAGAGAGGAGGATGGCGAGTGAGGGAGAGAGACAGAGGAGGCGTCGGGTGTGGCGAGAGAGGAGGCGTTGGGTGTTTGTGCGGCTGGGAAAGGGACGGAGTTGGAGGGGAGAAAACCCTAGGTGTTGTTTATATAGAAGCCCGACAGAGCATTGGAAATGGGCTTTTTCGTAGCTTCGCTGGCCCGTCTCCGAAAATGGAGGTCCGTTAATAGATTTTAGGTGGCGGTTCTTTTGTAACCGTCTTGGTAAATTGATTTTGCGAGGCGGTTAACTGTAACCGCCTCAGTTAAAAAATAACCATCTCGGTTAACCGCAATAGGTATTATAGTCCCAAAAATTCTGCCGCCTCTAAGGCCAATTTCAAAACGTCTCGCAAAAGATTTTCTGTAGTAGTGCTAGAATCTTCTTTTAATAATAAAACGAAATATGAAAATTTTGAATAAGTGGTGCAATAAGTATTATAGTCCCAATAATTGGTTGACTATAAACATTATTGAGAGTAGTAGTCATTAGATCTATAGCCAAAGGGGAAAAAAACCCATGGATATAGATGAAAATAGATATAGATCGATAATTGATAGATTTATTATGACAACTAAATAGAGACTACAGTGTATATCTATCATGGCTATTACTTTAGCAAATCACCAAAGAGAAAACATTTATTATATATAAGTATTTTTATTAGTCATTATCTCCTGAAATTCCACCCGTCTGAAAACACGGTTTGATTAAATAGTTTTCTAAATGTTTGGAACAATGGATTTACCTCCTTTGGACATTGAAATAGAGCTGACTTCACAGCCGATCTTAATCTGACAACCATTGCTCTCCAATTCTTCCCTTACCTGCACATACATAAAATACGTCATGTGATACATATGACGGTTTATATATTTTACAGAAGAAGAGTTGCACGCAGCACCTTGTTCACGTAGGACCCTGAACCACCTTTGACGGTAAGCCATTGTGAGTGACTAAACAACTGAATGCATGCAGAATTCCATTGGATTAATTAGCATCATAATTTGAATGAGATTCACAAGACCTTTTGATGCACGGTGAATTAGAATGGACAACAAGTAAAGAGAAAAATTCATAGCCGGTCCTTCAATTTGACAAGCGGTGTCATCTAGGTCATTTTACTCTTAAACTGCTGTTTCTGGGTCGATAAACTTGGCCTCGGGTATCATCCAGGTCCAAATGGATCCTAACCCATTCTATATGCTGACGTGGCAAGTTGACTGTGTATGACATGGGCCCACACGTTGTTTGAATAAATTATTTATTTTTGTTTCGTCACAGACCTGCCTGAGCGCACGTGCGTCGCGGAACGCCACGGTCTCCTGCTGTTCATCCTCCTCTAGCGGCAGCTCGAGGACGAGGGGCATGCGCCTCGCCTCCGCCTGCTGGGCCTGGCGGCCGTGCGGTCCGGGATTAGAGCGCAACGGAGGCCCTAACGGCGAGGACGGCGAACGTGGTGACCTCCTCACGGCGGCGCTTGGCAGTGGGGACCATCTACAGGTGCGGGTGGTGATGATAGTGGAGCAGCTGGTTGCCTTGCGCGCCAGCAGCATCCCTGGCGGGCCATGTGCCAGCTCGCCACCGCTCCCCTAGGCCGGGCCGTGACCGGAGCGAGTGCGGACCACCCTGGACTTTCACATACGGGCCATAGCTGTCACATGTTCCTATGCCACGCACCCACACGACGTGCACAAAGAGGTTGCCACCACGCGGTGAGAGAACATGGAGTAATCTGGGCCCAAGGCGCCGCTTTGGTGGCGCACGACGCGGACGCGCTCCACGCTCGACGCCATCCGCACCTCGCGGCTCTGGTGCAGGCTCTGTACCTTGGGAAGACAAAGAAGGGATCACTCCATGGCTCGAGGGATCTTTACTCCGCACGACGCAAGGGGCAGGGGCGGCGAGCGAGGACGATGCAGTGAGAGAGAGAGATGCGTGATCTGAAATTCGGATGGAGGCGTCGTCCGTTGGTTGGGCACGGTGCCCATGGCATAAGGCTGAGCTCGCCTAGGCATGGCGCCAATGGCATAAGGTCCAGCTCGCCCTGTGGCAGCATGGACCCGAGCTCGGTCCGAGCAGCATCCGCCGACCGAAGCTCGCCTCGATGCGTTGCCCATGATCCGGTGCTTAGCTTGCTGCATGGCGGTGGTTCGCCTGTGGATTGCCACCGGCCTTGCCCCCACGGTGCCTGCGGAAGCTGCCAGCAGCGCTCCCAGCAGCCATACCTAAAGACGAACCGTAGAGGACAGGGGGAGAGAAAAAAGGGTGAAGAAAAAAATGGGTCCCATGTGTTAAAGGCAAAGAATGTCCATGTCAGCATTGCCACATCAGCATATAGAGACAGCTAAGTCCTGTTTGGACCTGAATGAGACCCAAGACCAAGTTTAAGGACTTTAAAATAACTTTTTGAGAGTACAAACCCAGATGACACCCTCTGCCAAGTTCAAGGACCAGCCTTGAATTTTACTCACGAATAAACATATGAAGTAGATGTATAGTTACCTCAAGAAGCTGATTGTCGCGGAAAAATGAAAGAACAAAGAGAGCAGGGAAGCCCAATGCTTCCTGTGACGTACTGGGCCAAATGCATGCACACATTGGGATCTGCAGACAATATACAATTTTCCCAGTGTCTTGAAATGATATGCATGAGAAGCTAGAGAAAATCTGTATAAGTGAATTAGTAACATACAAGGTAGGCATCCAGGAAGAGCTGTGAATATCTATGTGACTGAATGAATTGCCCCAAAGTTTCATGCCGGTCACGGTCTCTTTCGTGGTCCTCCAGGTACCTTCACATCAAAATAACGGATCAAATTTATCAATAAGTCAGCATGACATATATATATATATATATATATATATATATATATATATATATATATATATATATATATATATATATATATATATATATTGCACAAATTCCCATCATTGAACCCGGCCCTTGGGAACTTACTTGAGGGCATGATTCTTGAACTAGAATATCTCATGGATCACAAGCCAGAATCTGGGGCTAAGCAAATTGCTCTTCTGCACCAATACACTAGACATACCATTGCGGCTACCCCATTCAAAGCCTTTTCCTTTGTTTAACCGCGTGCTTGCGGAGAATGACATGTCTGATGTGTCCATCGCCACCCCTAACCTTTCAAACCATTCCATCATGTTTGGGCTTGTCACCTGCAATTAGATCTTGTGTTACGATAGACGAGTAGCAATGCTGTATTTTTAAAAAAAAGCTTTCAGGGAATCACAAGATCTCCGAAAGATTCCCTAAAAGCTTTTTTTTAATACTTAACAGACACGGCCTGACTTGGGCCCACCATGCAGTTTTTTAGACAGAGCCAAGGCCAAGGCGCACCTCTGGAAATGCATTAGGCTAGTCTTAGTGGATAGTTTTGTTGTGTTGTTTTCAAAACAATGAAACTTGAATGAAACATCCACTCTCATTGTAAAGTTTCATTCTATAGTTTTATAGACATTTAATTTTATGACTCATAGATAGTTGGTAATCGTGGCAAGAGAATTTCTTCATTTCTTCTCTTTTCTTAAATACACTGCCATGTTATGAAAAGTGACCATGTGACAACCTATTTAATGCAAATTAATCTCACATGAAACTTTCACCGAGATTCTTAATGGCAGTTTTTCATAGATATTAAATAAGTTGACATGGTATAGTATTAATGAAGAGAGACAAGACAAAAGTTTCATGCGATGAAATGTGTTTTATTCGGATGAAACATGTCTACACTGTTTCCAACATATGAGAGTCTTGAAAACGGTGACATGAAACTCCCATTGAGACTAACCTTAGATGATGTGGTGGGTATAAGTCAGCTGCCTCTGAAAAGGGGTCTTCTGTAGACGGATTTAAATGAGCAACAGTGATCATTGTTTATAAAATGGCTCATTAATTAATAAATACCATTTGCCAGAGATGGCTGGGCCTACTGCTTTTATAAATGAGTTCGATCTGATCGCCTCTGTTTAGATTTTGTAACAGCGTGTTCTAATAGTTGTCCATTTATTTTTCTTTTGAGTAAAATGCATCAGAGGTCCATTAACTTTTAAGGAAATGTCATTTAGGTCCATCAACTCTCAAACTGCATTTCTAGGTCCTGAACTTTTTAAGTGATTCACCGTAGGTCCATACCCCTTCGTTTATGTTATTATTTTACAAAAAAAAACTCCCTCTATTTCTTTTTCTTTCACATGGTTACCCCAGTTCATCTTCTGATAGCATGGGTAGTACGAGCCGAGTGCCGAGGCAGACTCTGGCTCCACGGCGGTTCGCATGGGCGGGAAGCTGCCGTCGTCTAGGTACAGGGGCATCGGCAGGAAGCTGCCGCAGCCCAACGGGCAATAAGGCCGACACCGCGCGCGCGTACGACATCGCGGCACAGTGGTTCCGCAGCCACAAGGCACAACGCGGTCACCAGCCCGCTCGGGGACGCCGATCCGGATGCCGCCATGTGAGCAGGGAGATGGCCGACGAGGGATCAGGGACGCACGACCGTGTGGCTGTGTCAACAAAGCTTGTTAGCTTGTACTGTTTCTATATGTATGTGCGTTTGTCCACCACCGTAGAGAACACGTGAGTGTGCGAGTGTTTGTGATAAACACCACAAGTGAGAGAGGGAGAGTGATTCCATAGCGCTCGTCGAGGCCATGGTCGTACTGCCATGCTGTACGTCAGCGTGCGGCAGAAGGGGCACGCCGGCGAGGTTGACGACGTCGAGCCACACGCTGACGAAACTTCAGCTGTACCAGAAGGTGTCCCCGGCGCCGAAAGTGTAGGGACACACAGCGGCCGGTTTGACGACGCGTCCTTCACCTCCAAATCCGGTGTCAAGCTTATGCGCATTATATTCACAGCACCGTCCTGGACTACATGGCCAACACGGCAACACGGTCACGGTGTCGTCATGCCGCGGTGGAGTGCGCCGGTGCAGTCACAGATCGTGCCACCCCAAGGCAGCGCCTCTCGTCGGCGTCCAAGACAGTGCTGGTGGTTGCGGCCTCGCCACGTCGTGCAGCGAGCGCGTGCATGCTGAACTGAGACGGTGGCGCATCGTCAGACCAAGATGAGGCGTTCAGATGATGAAAAGGGGTAACCGTGTGAAAGAAAACCAAACGTAGGGATATTTTTGTAAAATATAAGCGCTTTGCTGTGGTACCCTCAGTAGATCGGATGGCTAGGAGGTAATAGATGAATTATGTATTTATTTTATTTTTTTATTTTGTAAAGTATGATAAATTAAGTTAGTTCTAGATATACTTTTTCTTTTGTAGATCTAATTGATGCATGCATGATTTATAGGATATAGTAAATCTTTTTAGTTTGCAAACTTTGGACGTGATTTATTTAACGAGCATGTTAGTTTTTTTTTAGTCTTTTTTTTTGGCATGTAACGCCTTTATGTTAGCTAGTGTCGTGTTAGCAACTTTTTTTGATGAATGTACTACGTTACCTCCTGTGTTAGTTTACAAACTTTAAATGTAGTAATTGATCGATTTTTTTCATGCATGTACGTATACCTCATGTGTTACCTGTGTTAGCTGACAACTTTTTTTATTTCATATATGCATGTTTATTTTGAACTCCCGTTGGTTGCTAATCTTTCTCATGTGCATAACATATTTTTTGAATCAATCATGCATGTATACAAAGGAAGGCCAGCCCGCTTCCATGTTATCCCAAGATTACGAGATCCAGAGAATTTTCCTCTCTATTTCTAGCTTGTTTTCCTGGATTTTAACTTATTAAGTAATTAATAAAATGTGAAGAATCAATGGCTCAGATTGATTTGAGATCTTACCTCCTTGTAGGTAAAATTTATACCGTAGCATTGCCCAAAATATAAACATAAACGAAGGGGTATGGACATACGATGAACCACTTAAAAAGTTTAGGTACTTAAAAATGCAGTCTGGGAGTTGATGGAGATAGATGACACACCACAAAAAGTTAATGGACCTAAGGTGCATTTAACTCTTTATTTTTCTCTCTGTTGCTGTGTGGTCTCTCATCTTTGTACGTTCTTCACTTCGTCTTCTAAAATAACGAAAGAACTTTGATTCGAGTGCTGAACTTTGTTTTTTATCGATTATTACACAGTCAACGGATATGTAGACCATCCTCATGTCATTTGGCATATATAGGTAGCAAATATTTTTGTAATAGCAAAGCCAATGGTCTGGGAGCTCATATATATGCATGTTCCGCACCGGGTTGAAGACCATGAGGCCGAGGTCGACGACGACATAGCCGCCTGGTGCTCCGCCGTCGACGGCAACGGTCTTGGCGCCGCCGAGATAGTCCTCCTTCTCGTACACGGTGACGCGCACGCCGCCGCTCCTCGCCAGCTCATGCGCCGCTACTAGCCCGCTTAGGCCGCCACCCACCACCGCTACCCTCATCTCTCCCACTCTCTCTGGCCGTCTGTCTCCTATGCTGCTTTGCAAGTTCCCGGTGTAAGCTAGCAAGGCTCGCTCTCCGCTGGACTGCTGAACTGCGCCGTTCTACACACGACTCTCCGTTTATATAGAGAGAAATCGTCACTATCGGAAACAGTATCTTTGCCGAGTGTCATATGCTTTGCCGAGCGCCAAATATCGGGCGCTCGGCAAAGAATCCTTTGCCGAGAGCCTGCGCTTGGCAAAGATTGGCTCTCGGCAAAGACAAGCTTGGCTCTCGGCAAAGCCAAACTTTGCCGAGAGCTCGACTCTCGATAAATAAAAAATCTCGGCAAAGCCTCAACCCCACAAACGGTACCCTTACGCCGTCATCTTTGCCGAGAGCCTGCTGTTAGGCTCTCGGCAAATTTTTTTTATTTTTGGTCCCAAATTTTTTATGCAGCCTTGCTACAGTACTACTCCCTCCGTCCTACAAATAGAGTCGTTTTACGATTCAAAACTTGTCCCAAAGAAAGAGTCGCTCTAGCCAACGGGCCCACTGCTGCACCTAAACAGCCTTATCTGTCGCTCATGTTCCCTTCGCAAGGACGGAACCGCTCGCTCCTCCCACCTCGTCTTCTCCGCAGGCTCCATCCCCAATCCCTGCCGGCGACCGCTCCTCTTCTTCCTCTCTACCGGCGGCCCCTCCTCTTCTTCCCCTTTGCCGGCGGCCCCTCGCCTCCTCCTCCGCCCCCTCTTCTACTCCAACAGCTCCGCGAGCAAGGAGGCTGTGCCGGCGGCTCGCCGTCGAGTCGAGGTGGAGGCATGGAGCGCGCGTCCCAGCGTCCAAGACGGAGCGACCGGCATGGAGCAGGGGCCACTCTCCTGCTGCTCCACCAAGATGCTGCCCTGCACATCGGAGCAGACCGAGGCCACGCTAGGAGAGGCTTCAGCGAGGGCGAGGCCGCCGGCACTAGGAGAGGGCCCCATGCTAGGCGAGGCCGTCGCACAGAGTGGGCGAAGCCCCCACGCCGGCAGGTGAAGCCCCGCGTGAGATCTGGATGGACATAAACAAGGAACTGGAGAGGAGAGGAGTGAGAACGTAGGGGTATAAATGTATTTTTCCATCTTCCTTGTTCACCGTGCCCAACTCTAAAACGACTCTTTTAACGGGACGGAGGGAGTAGAAGCCAAGATTTGAAATTTGGTGTATTTTCCATCCCTCTTGCTATATTTCGTGTATTTTTTTCATTTTCTTAATTTTTTCCTCAAGACGCACATTTGTACTGCAGGTGCATGAAATAATAAATCTCAGCGATTCAAAAAATTATATTCATTCTTCCGAGGGTATTTCGACGCCGTATCTAGGGACAGACGCGGAAACTCGACCATCTCGTGCACGCGACATGGCGACCAAGTTGCGTGAGATTTGATTTAAAAATATATAAAATATGAACGGAGTCGGAAAATTATGAAAATGGACGGGAGGCCTTGACATCACATGTAGAAGCTATAAAAAAAATTGAAAATGTTTGAAACAAGTTGTGCCGCAAGATGGTTGAAACCCTGAGATCTCCACATGTGATAACAAGATATCGCATGCGGAGATC
Organism: Saccharum hybrid cultivar R570; assembly: GCA_038087645.1. Classification (NCBI taxonomy): domain Eukaryota; kingdom Viridiplantae; phylum Streptophyta; class Magnoliopsida; order Poales; family Poaceae; genus Saccharum; species Saccharum hybrid cultivar. The sequence continues at coordinate 15,599,755 of JAQSUU010000760.1, forward strand.
TCAGGGTTTCAACCATCTTGTGTCACAACTTGATCCAAACATTTCCAAATTATTTCCATAAACTCTACGTATCGTGTCAAGGCCTTCCGTCTATTTTAAATCAAATCCTACACAACTTGGTCGCTATGTCTCGTGCACGAGATGGTCGAGTTTCCGTGTCTGTCCCTAGATATGGTGTTGAAATACTCTCGGAAGAATGAATATCATTTTTTAAATCGCTGAGATTCATTATTTCATGCACCTGCCTTCAAATGTGCGTCTTGCGAAAAAAATCAAGAAAATAAAGAAAATATGCGAAATATAGCAAGAAGAATGGAAAATACACCAAATTTCAAACATGGCCACCTACTACTATATCAAGGCTACTGGAAAAAATTGGGAGCAAAAATCCAAAAAATATATATATTTTGTCGAGACCCTCCTAAAGCTCTCGGCAAAGAGGCTCTTTGCCGAGAGCCTGGGCTTGGGGGCTCTCGGCAAAGAGCGCCGGACGAAATTTTTAAAAATTATATATATTTTGCCGAGAGCTAGGTCAGGTGGCTCTCGGCAAAGAAAATAAAAAAAACTCTTTGCCGAGAGCCACCTGACCTAGCTCTCGGCAAAGAACGCCGGACGAAATTTTTAAAAATTATATATATTTTGCCGAGAGGTAGGTCAGGTGGCTCTCGGCAAAGAGTTTTTATTTTTTTTTATTTTCTTTGCCGAGCCTGGGTTTTGGGGCTCTCGGCAAAGAGGCTCTTTGCCGAGAGCCTTGGCTGGGGCTCTCGGCAAAGAAAATCAAAAAAAAAAGAAAAACTCTTTGCCGAGAGCCGCCTGATCTAGCTCTCGGCAAAGAGGATATCTGAATAAAAACCGCCACCCGTGCCCCTCACCCCTCACAACCGCGCCTCTCGCCCCCGCACCCGCGCCCCCGCCAGGCCGTGCCCCCACCCCCGCGCCAAGCCCATCGAAGCGTCACCGCCGCTCGTCGGATCCGCTTGCGCTGCTGCCGCCGCTTCTCAGATTCGGATAGCCGCGAGCACCTGCTGTCGTGCCGCCATGCGCACGGGTGGCAGCGTGCCCCCACTACCCCCAGACCTGCATGTCCGCGTTGCCACGTGCTGGGGCCATGCAAGACCAGCGCCGCCGTGCTCCCACAGCACGGGCACATGTCCCCCGACGCAAATCCGCCGCTTGGGGGGCAGATCGACCATCGGAGACACAGATCCGCCGTCGTGAGGGCACCGCGAGGCCGTCGCTCATGTGCCCGCCGCCGTATCCGCTCCCTGCCACCATAGTCGTCGTAGCTGCTCCCCGCTGCCGCGGTCTGTGCGCTGGATCCATTGAGGGATGAGGGAGAGGGAGGATGCCGGGGCGCACGATGACCCTCCACCTTCACGCCGCAGCAGCACGACGAGGAGGCCCAGCGCCGCCACCTCAGGGGTGGCTGCCTTGCGCCATCGTTGCATGCTCCCTCGATGGAGAGAAGAGGGTGAGTGAGGGAGAGAGGGGAGGATGGCGAGTGAGGGAGAGTGACAGAGGAGCCATCGGGTGTGGCGAGAGAGGAGGCATCAGGTGTTTGTGCGGTTGGGAAAGGGATGGAGTTGGACGGGTGAAAACCCTAGGTGCTGTTTATATTGAAGCCCGACAGAGCATTGGAAATGGGCTTTTTCGTGGGCTTCGTTGTATATTTTCTGAGGCAGGCCTTATAAGTGGCCCGTCTCCGAAAATGGAGGTCCGTTAATAGATTTTAGGTGGCGGTTCTTTTGTAACCGCCTTGGTAAATTGATTTTGCGAGGCAGTTGACTGTGACCGCCTCAGTTAAAAAATAACCGCCTCGGTTAACTGCAGGTATTAACCGAGGCGGTTTAAAAGTCTACCCGCCTCCGAGGCCAATTTCAAAACACCTCGCAAAAGATTTTCTATAGTAGTGCTAGAATCTTCTTTTAATAATAAAATGAAATATGAAAATTTTGAATAAGTGGTGCAATAAGTATTATAGTCCCAATAATTGGTTGACTATAAACATTATTGAGAGTAGTAGTCATTGGATCCATAGCCAAAGGAAAAAAAACCCATGGATATAGATGAAAATAGATATAGATCGACAATTGATAGATTTATTTATGACAACTAAATAGAGACTACAGTGTATATCTGTCATGGCTATTACTTTAGAAAATCACCAAAGAGAAAACATTTATTATATATAAGTATTTTTATTAGTCATTATCTCCTGAAATTCCACCCATGTGAAAACACGGTTTGATTAAATAGTTTTCTAAATATTTGGAACAATGGATTTACCTCCTTTGGACTTTGAAATAGAGATGACTTCACTGCCGATCTTAATCTGACAACCATTGCTCTCCAATTTTTCCCTTACCTGCACATACATAAATAGGTCATGTGATACATACGAGGGTTTATATATTTTACAGAAGAAGAGTTGCACGCAGCACCTTGTTCACGTAGGACCCTGAACCACCTTTGACGGTAAGCCATTGTGAGTGACTAAAAAACTGAATGCATGCAGAATTCCATTGGATTAATTAGCATCATAATTCGAATGAGATTCACAAGACCTTTTGATGCACGGTGAATTAGAATGGACAACAAGTAAAGAGAAAAATTCATAGCCGGTCCTTCAATTTGACAAGCGGTGTCACATCTAGGTCCTTTTACTCTTAAACTGTTGTTTCTAGGTCGATAAAATTGGCCTCGGGTATCATCCAGGTCCAAATGGGTCCTTACCCGTTCTATACGCTGACGTGGCAAGTTGACTGTGTATGACGTGGGCCCACATGTTGGTTGAATAAATTATTTATTTTTGTTTCGTTACAGACCTGCCTGAGTGCACGCGCGTCGCGGGACACCATGGTCTCCTGCTATTCATCCCCTCTAACGGCGGCTCGAGGACGAGGGGCATGACAGCGCCTCGCCTCCGCCTGCTGGGCCCGGCGGCGGTGCGGTCCGGGATTAGAGCGTGACGGAGGCCCTAACAGTGATGGCGACGAGTGCGGCGACCTCCTCACGGCGGAACCCGCGGTGGCGCTTGGCGGTGGGGAGCATCTACAGGTGCTGGTGGTGATGATAGTGGAGCAGCTAGTTGCCCTGCGCGCCAGCAGCATCCCTGGCGGGCCATGTGCCAGCTCGCCACCGCTCCCCTAGGCCGGGCCGTGACCGGAGCGAGTGCGGACCACCCTGGACTTTCACATACGGGCCATAGCAGTCACAGGTTCCTATGCCACGCACCCGCACGATGCGCACAAAGAGGTTGCGCATCAGCTCCACCACGCGTATGGTTGCCTGTGGATTGCCGCCGGCCTCGCCCCCACGGTGCCTGCGGCAGCTGCCAGCAGCGCTCGCAGCAGCCATACCTAAAGACGAACGGTAGAGGAGAGGGGGAGAGAAAAAGGGTGAAGAAAAAAATGGGTCCCATGTGTTAAAGGCAAAAAAGGTCCATGTTAGCATTGCCACATCAGCATATAGAGACAGCTAAATCCCGATTGCCACATCAGCATATAGAGACAGCTAAGTTCATTTATTTTTCTTTTGAGTAAAATGCATCAGAGGTCCATTAACTTTTGAGGAAATGTCATTTAGGTCCATCAACTCTCAAACTGTATTTCTAGGTCCTGAACTTTTTAAGTGATTCACCGCAGGTTCATACCCCTTTCGTTTATGTTTTTATTTTACAAAAACCTCCCTCTATTTCTTTTTCTTTCACATGGTTACCCCTGTTCATCTTCTGATAGAATGGGTAGTACGAGCCGAGTGCCGAGGCAGACTCTGGCTCCACCGCGGTGGGCATGGGCGGGAAGCTGCCGTCGTCTAGGTACAGGGGCATGGGCAGGAAGCTGCCGCAGCCCAACGGGCAATAAGGCCGACACCGGATGCCGCCATGGAGCTCCGGTTCCTGGCGTCCCGTTCGAGAACCGAGGTTGTTGACCATGCTGCACAAGCACACCTACTTCGACGAGCTCGCGCAGAACAAGCGCACCTTCCCCGCCACCTTGTTGCTGGAGCCGCTTCGTCAAGGACAAGGTGGCCTGCAAGCTGCACTGTGAAGGCCTTGCGTCACCGCTGAAGGCCGTGCTTCTCTTCGGCGTCGACCTGCTGAAGGCGCCGGCCCGCCAGCGGAGGCCATGGACGGGTGCAAGAGAGCAGGGAGTCCATCAGGGTGAGCAGGGAGATCGCCGACGAGGGATCAGGGACGCACGACCGTGTGGCTGTGTCAACAAAGCTTGTTAGCTTGTACTGTTTCTATATGTATGTGCGTTTGTCCACCACCGTAGAGAACACGTGAGTGTGCTGAGTGTTTGTGATAAACACCACAAAAAGTTAATGGACCTACCGTGCATTTAACTCTTTATTTTTCCCTCTGTTGCTGTGTGGTCTCTCATCTTTGTACGTTCTTCACTTCGTCTTCTAAAATAACGAAAGAACCTTGATTCGAGTGCTGAACTTTGTTTTTTTTTATGGATTATTACACAGTCAACGGATATGTAGGCCATCCTCATGTCATTTGGCATGTAGCAAATATATTTGTAATAGCAAATCCAAAAGAGAGCAAAGCCAAAGGTCTGGGAGCTCAATGTTCCGCACCGGGTTGAAGACCATGAGGCCGAGGTCGACGACGACATGGGCGCCTGCTGCTCCGCCGTCGACGGCAACGGTCTTGGCGCTGCCGAGATAGTCCTCCTTCCCGTACACGGTGACGCGCACACCGCCGCTCCTCGCCAGCTCATGCGCCGCTACTAGCCCGCTTAGATATCCAAGGCACAGTAGGCAACAGCGCATATAGAGAGAAATCGTCGTTTTGTAGTCTTTTTTGGTAGATGAGCGAGGTAGTCATAGGGAGAGAGCATGCATGGATATCCAAGGCACAGTAGGCAACAGCGCCACTGGCTCGGACCACACCTCCTGCAATGGCTGTCCAGCAATTACTGACACTGAATACCAGCTGAAGAGTGAAGACTGGTGTCCGCGCGCGACACAGTGCCTCTCTAAATCAAAATTAAATTCTGTATATGATATCTGCATCTCCGTACATTTAATTCTATACTCCCTCCGTACTCGACTCGAATTAGCTGTCGTTCTGGACTCTTGGCCCGTTTGCGCAAAGGTTGTCGTCGTAGGCGCGGAGGGTTGCCTAAGGACGCGATTGCCCCTGGCCTCGCCACCCGTTACGGTCACCAGCCGGTCGTATCCCGCATTCATCACGCGCACGCGCGCCTCGTTCCTCTCCTGCATTCATCGCTCGCACGGCAGAAAAATCACAAGCGTCGCGCCAACCAAAGAGCTGCATGCAGCAAACAAACGTGCCCCATGCAGCGCGCGAGGCCAAACAAATAAAAAACGAGCAGCAGACAAATAAAAAACGAGCAGCAGACGATAATATGGTATCTACCAACTTTCACTACTCTGTTGCAGTGAAAATTTGGGAATAGTTCACTCAAGGTCATGGATCTGCATCTCCGTATAATATCAGCAGCAGACGATCGTGGCGCATGGACCGTGCAAAAAAACAATAGCGTGCAGATGGCGGGTAGATTTGAGGCTGCTTGCTGTGACCTGCCAGCGCAGAGCAGTAAAATCGACAATGACTACCGTTGTTAATTTGAAGAGCTTTTCTTAGACTGGCTCCCTATCTAACTGATTGAGGGAGGTTCTAAATATATTTCCCTCTGAGGTATTGGTGGTTTCAACGATGGATCTTTGAATGCAATTCACGATTTGTAAGAGACATGCCCTTCCTCGGTGCAAATCTAAAATTGTTAGTTGCTTGCCATCCTTCCTCAGTGTCCTTGCTTACTATGTGTAATATTCTAGGAGTTCCTCCCAAGGTCTATAACTAGAATATTCGTTTATGGAGTTGACTTTGCTAAGAAAGTTAACTTTCTTCAATGAACCTCATTTGTGATATGATACCTTGCCTAAGTAAGTAAACAGTATTTTCAGCCATGACTTTTCAACCAACGAACGGTGTTTTTCTCTCACAACAAATCAGTAAACAGTATTTTCAGCCATGACTTTTCAACCAAGCAGACAGGCCATAGTCCTTCTCGTACATGGTGACGCGCACGCCGCCGCTCCTCGCCAGCTCATGCGCCGCCACTAGCCTACCCGCAGTGGGTACTCTAAACGGATACTCTAAAGCTTTAGAGTATGAATATAGAGTAAAAACTGCTGCACTGGGTACTCTAAAACAATACTCTATCCTTTCTTTCACTCTATATTTAGAGTAGTACAGTGCTTACTCTATAGTGTGCAGTGGCGGGCCCCACTAGCTAAACAAAGGAAAAAAATGATATCACTCACAAACCAAAAATCCAAATTAAATTTCGATTGCACCATTAAATTCGTCTCAATAAATCCTTCAAAACTAGATCACACATGTATATATTTAGATAAAGTGACAAGTGGGTCCCACAGTGGATAGAGTGGATAGAGAATGATATAGAGGATGGATGAGTGCGAAAGAATTGAGTATAGAGGAGAGAATCTTGCTGATTATGACGTATAGAGGATGAATATAAAGGTCAATGAGTGCGGATAGCGTTAGTCCGCCACCCACCACCGCTACCCTCATCGTCTCTCTCTCCTATGCTGCTTTGCAAGTACCATGGGGCTCCCATGGGGCTCGGCCACAGTGTCGAGCAATGACTGACACTGAAGACCTGCTGAAGAGTGAAGACTGGTGTCCGCGCGCGACAGTGCGTCTTCAGATCCAAATTAGACCCTCTGTTCACAACCAGAACCGGAATCAACCAATATTTAATTCTACGGTACCTACCAAGTCAAGTTTCAGTACTCTGTTGCGGTGAAAATCTGGGAACAGTCACTCAAGGATCTGCATCTCCGTATCAGCAGCAGATGATCATGGCTCATGGGCCGTGCAAAAAGAAAAAGAAAATAGCGTGCGGATGGCGTGTAGATATGAGGCTGCCGAGCAGTAAAATCGACAATGACTACCGTTGTTAATTTTAAGAGCTTTGTTTGGCTGGTTAGAGAGTACCAGCATTAGTGGCCCTGATCGCCTGCAGTCATGGACACATGCCAGCCGAACGAGGCCATGGTACAGCTGCAGCTGAATCTAAATTGTTTAGCACTGCATGGCTACAGCAGGGTAGTACTGCCTTTGGCTGTTGCCTGATGACTGTGTTCTCACGAGGGAAACGTGGTGCTGTGGTCTGGTCTCATGTCTGCAGCAGGCTACAGCCTAACGACTGCACCCGATCAGGCTAACTAGCATTTTTTGGTATTTTTTTTACTTTTACTTACCATTAGTTCCAGAAATGATTAGCAAAATTAGATTTAAGAATTACCATTAGTATCGTATCTAAAAATTGTTGTTGGAGGCACTCTAGGCCAACCGTCGTTCTGCCACGCTCCTCCATGGCCGGCCAGCACGTACTGCAAGCCAACCACCATGCCCCGGCCACCGTCCACGGCCACCCACGCCCAGATCTATGTTTTTTTTAAAACTAAATCATACAACTTGATTTGAGACAAAAGCACTGTAAAACCAAAAACCCTTAGTCCATATAATATAGGGCCAATGCAAGTCGGACCATAGAGCAGTCTTTATATCATATCGTTTGCTAGATCCTGTTGAGCAAGATCCATTGCTAACGTCTAGAGACCAGCGGACCGAAAAGTAGGTAAATTAATTATCATTATTAGGTCACGTTTAGTTCTCAAAAAATTTCAAGATTCCCCGTCACATCGAATGTTTGGACACATGTATAGAGCATTAAATGTAAACAAAAAAAACTAATTACACAGTTTGGTAGAAAACCACGAGACGAATCTTTTGAGCCTAATTAGTCCATGATTGGACACTAATTGACAAATACAAACGAAAGTGCTACAGTATCCAAAGGTAAAAATTTTCGCAAACTAAACAAGCCCTTATTATTATGCTGCTGAGGGTGTGTTTAGTTGACCCTGTAAAATTTTTGGAAGCACAGTAACTCTTTCGTTTGTATTTGGCAATTAGTGTCCAATCATAGACTAATTAGGTTCTAAAGATTCGTCTCGTGATTTACAACCAAACTATGTAATTAGTTATTTTTTACCTATATTTAATGCTCCATGCATGCGTCCAAAAGATTCGATGTGACGGAGAATCTTGTAAAATTTTTAGAATTTTGAAAGAACTAAACACTGCCTGAACTGTGATGAACGAAAGACTTCTTACGGCCAGAGGTTACTGTGCAGTAGCACCATCTGCAGCGGCTGCTGCTGGTTTCTGAGTTAGACGGAACTGGGTGGTGGGAGATGATGGGTCTGATTGGTTTGGTTTCAAAATTTAGAGATGATGGGTCTGATTGGTTTGGTTTCAAAATTTGCGATGCCAAAGTTTTGGTAAGCTAAAATTTGGACAAAAAATTGTTATAGATTTGGTAAACCAAAAGTGAGATTGGCAAGTTCTAAGAGGAAACCAAATACTAGCTAAAATGATGGCTTGCCAAATCTTTGGTATGATAAATTTTAGAAGCGAAACGATCAGGCCTGATGAGCAGTGGTCTGGACGTGCACGTCTTTCTTCCTCAGTTTGCCTCCACAAATCTCTTTTAGTGGTCGTTTACCAGGACACTGTTGAGCGAACGATGCCGCATGCCAGCCGCTCACCCTCCTTCCCGCTTCCTTTCCCAGTTGCTCACATGATCTAAAAAAACAAAATATTTATTTAAATTACTATAACCTTCAAACGGTGTATCTATTTTTAATTCTATCGATATCGGTATTTTCTACGTGACGAGACATGTGACAAGACGAACAAAACTAGATCTCACTTGCATATTTAATTCTAGCAATATTTAATTCTACGGTATCTCCCAGCTTTCACTACTCTGTTGCGGTGAAAATACGAGAATAGTCACTGAAGGTCAAAGATCTGCATCTCTGTATCAGCAGGAGACGAACATGGCGCATGGACTGTACGTAGCGTGCGAATGGCGGGTAGACTGGTGGCATGCTAGCGCCGAGCAGTAAAATCGACAATGACTAACGTTGTTAATTTTAAGAGCGTTGTTAGACTGGTTAGAGTGTACCATTTGTAACGAGAGTGTCCGATTCACTGTGAGAGTGTTTGGTTTCCTGCCATGGTTCGCCATACTTCACTTACGGCACGCCACACCTCAGAAGGTTGCTGTTTGGTTAAGTAAAAAGCTGCGGCAACCATAGACGGTCCCAGTGTAAAATCTCGCGACAACTTAGGCATTGGTTTTCTCTGCCACCACCACAGACCGCCACGGTTTGGCGTGACATATTAAGGCCGGGAAGCAAACAGCCCCTATGTTTTTCATTCAGTATCTAATCGATCAGAGGGGTTTGTCCCAACTGGCTCCCTGACTGACTGAGCGAGGTTCTAATTATATTTCCCTCTGAGGGATTGGTGGATTCAATGGTGGATCTTCGATTGTTAAGAAACATGTCCTCGGTACAAATCTAAAACTGTCAAGTACTAGATTGCCATCCTTCTTCAATGTCCTTGCTTACTATATGTAGTATTCTAGGAGTTCCCCCATGTTCTGTAACTAGAATATTCATTTATGGAGTTGCCCTTGCTAAGAAAGTTAAATTTCTTCAATGGACCTCGTTCATGATATGATACCCAGTTTAAGTTAGTATAAATATATAAAATAAAAGGGCTAGCGCCCAAATGTCCAGACGGACATGGTGTCCGGACGCTGCTCCCACACACACCTCGCCAGCTCATGCGCCGCCACTAGCCTGCTTAGACTACCCGCAGTGGGTACTCTAAACGAATACTCTAAAGCTTTAGAGTATGAATATAGAGTAAAAACTGCTGCACTGGGTACTCTAAAACGATACTCTATCCTTTCTTTCACTCTATATTTAGAGTAGTACAGTGTTTACTCTATAGTGTGCAGTGGCGGGCCCCACTACCTAAACAAAGGAAAAAATGCTATAACTCACAAACCAAAAATCCAAATTAAATTTCGATTGCACCATTAAATTCGTCTCAATAAATCCTTCAAAACTAGATCACACATGAATATATTTAGATAAAGTGACAAGTGGGTCCCACAGTGGATAGAGTGGATAGAGGATGATATAGAGGATGGATGAGTGCGGAAGAATTGAGTATAGAGGAGAGAATCTTGCTGACTATGACGTATAGAGGATGAATATAGAGGTCATGAGTGCGGATAGCGTTAGGCCGCCACCCACCACCGCTACCCTCATCGTCTCTCTCTCTCTCCTATGCTGCTTTGCAACTACCATGGGGCTCCCATGGGGCTCGGCCACAGTGTCGAGCAATGACTGACACTGAAGACCTGCTGAAGAGTGAAGACTGGTGTCCGCGCGCGACAGTGCGTCTTCAGATCCAAATTAGGCCCTCTGTTCACAACCAGAACCGGAATCAACCAATATTTAACCTACCAAGTCAAGTTTTAGTACTCTGTTGCGGTGAAAATCTGGGAACAGTCACTCAAGGATCTGCATCTCCGTATCAGCAGCAGACGATCATGGCGCATGGGCCGTGCAAAAAGAAAAAGAAAATAGCGTGCGGATGGCGTGTAGATATGAGGCTGCCGAGCAGTAAAATCGACAATGACTACCGTTGTTAATTTTAAGAGCTTTGTTTGGCTGGTTAGAGAGTACCACCATTAGTGGCCCTGATCGCCTGCAGTCATGGACACATGGTACAGCTGCAGCTGAATCTAAATTGTTTAGCACTGCATGGCTACAGCAGGGTAGTACTGCCTTTGGCTGTTGCCTGATGACTGTGTTCCCACGAGGGAAACGTGGTGCTGTGGTCTGGTCTCATGTCTGCAGCAGGCTACAGCCTAACGACTGCACCCGATCAGGCTAACTAGCATTTTTTGGTATTTTTTTTACTTTTACTTACCATTAGTTCCAGAAGATGATTAATAAAATTAGATTTAAGAATTACCATTAGTGTCGTGTATCTAAAAATTGTTGTTGGAGGCACTCTAGGCCAACCGTCGTTCTGCCACGCTCCTCCATGGCCGGCCAGCACGTACTGCAAGCCAACCACCATGCCCCCGCCACCGTCCACGGCCACCCACGCCCAGATCTATGTTTTTTTAAAACTAAATCATACAACTTGATTTGAGACAAAAGCACTGTAAAACCAAACCCTTAGTCCATATAATACAGGGTCAATGCAAGTCGGACCATAGAGCAGTCTTTATGTCATATCGTTTGCTAGATCCTGTTGAGCAAGATTCTTTGCTAACGTCTAGAGACCAGCGGACCGAAAAGTAGGTAAATTAATTATCATTATTAGGCCACGTTTAGTTCCCAAAAATTTTCAAGATTTTTCGTCACATCGAATGTTTGACACATGTATGAAGCATTAAATGTAAACGAAAAAAAACTAATTACACAGTTTGGTAGAAAACCACGAGACGAATTTTTTGAGCCTAATTAGTCTATGATTGGACACTAATTGACAAATACAAACAAAAGTGCTACAGTAGGTAAAGCTAAAAATTTTCGCAAACTAAACATGCCCTTATTATTATGCTGCTGAACTGTGATGAATGAAAGACTTCTGACGGCCAGAGGTTACTGTGCAGTTGCACCATCCGCAGCGGCTGCTGCTGGTTTCTGAGTTGACGGAACTGGATGGTGGGAGATGATGGGTCCGATTGGTTTGGTTTCAAAATTTGCGATGCCAAAGTTTTGGTAAGCTAAAATTTGGACAAAAAAATTGTTATAGATTTGGTAAACCAAAAGTGGGATTGGCAAGTTCCAAGAGAAAACCAAATACTAGCTAAAATGATGGCTTATCAAATCTTTGGTACGATAAATTTTAGAAACGAAACAATCAGGCCCGATAAGCAGTGGTCTGGACGTGCACGTCTTTCTTTCTCAGTTTGCCTCCACAAATCTCTTTTAGTGGTCGTTTACCAGGACACTGTTGAGCGAACGATGCCGCATGCCAGCCGCTCACCCTCCTTCCCGCTTCCTTTCCCTGTTGCTGACATGATCTAAAAAAACAAAGGACTCTTTACAATGGTTGGAATTGGTTCCTATCGGTTTTCATCGGTTGTGCAAAATATTGCATTTAGCTAATTTTATTCGTTTAAGGGTAGTATGGTAATTGAGCTCGTCCGTGCCCCCACTCCACCACCCGAACACGCTCGCTGAAGGGGTCACGCGCCCCCCGTCTCCTCTCCCACCAAATCTCATGCCGAAGATTATAAAAAAATCTCACGCTGAAGCCAACCCTTGCTGCCACCGCCGCCTGCTCTCCCTCGACCTCTTACAGCGCCGCCGCCGCCGCCGCCGGCCTGCCCTCGCCCTCAATCGTCGCCGCCACCGAGCCTGTCGCTCCTCCCTCCTCCCCGGCGCACCCGCCGACTCATCGGCCCCTGCGCCCCTACCTAGCTCGTGGCCCCGTGCCGTCGTCGCAGACGCCGAGGAGACGGCCTTGGCCCCCTCCGTTCGCCTCCGCCGCTGTGCCCGCCGTCGACATCGCTCGCCCCCATCCCTGCCGTCGACAGTGCTCGCCCGGTCGCCCCCGCGTCCCGGTCCCTTCCGGAGGTCAGCGTCCGCCCCCGTCCGCGTGGAGAACTCTCCGAACTGGATCCGGTCGAGCTCCAATCGCGGAAGGCCAAGGTTGCTCTCCTCTGCACTTGTTTTGCATTTGATTTACCTCTTATGTCGAACTTAGGAAAAAATTGGCAGAGAAAAACTAGTAATTTTGCTTTGCTTTACTTTTAGATCCAGTTTTACAGAGAAAAATTCAACAACCAGCTATCATGTAACCTTTTTTTTTCTTAATGAAGCATCTGTCATGTAATGCAAACATGTTTAGATGCTTTCTCCTTGTTTACATGTTTTGACATTGCTGTACACTGCTGCTAGTTATTATATTTGTTCACTAGAGTAATGTTGTTCCATTTTTTAAAAGTAGTAGAGAAGCTGAGAAGTTGCACACAATCTGAGTAGCAAATATCTAGCCACGTTATTGCAGCCGAGATCCCTTTTTTTGATGAACATCATTGCACATGACATTGGTACAGTGCTGCAACAGCATAATGTAGACCTTGTATGGCACTTAGTTGCTTATCCATGAGAATACTAGATTGCTCAAGTTAAATTGTAGCCAATCTGTATGTGTAGACAAGATCATTTGCAAAAGAAAAAAATGCTGGAGCATGGCTATGTTTAATGTAGTTCTGGATTTCGTAAGTAACATGTAACACAATGGGCGATATTCTAGTTTCATCAAGTGATAACCTGGTTTTAGTTGCTTCTTTGGGGCAACAAATAAGCTTGTTTTCTATGATGTCTAATTTTCTATGATGAAAACTCCCAGTTGCAGCTATAACCGAATTACTGACAGGAATTTGTGTTCATTGCAGGGCTCGCCAACTTCTCAATAATAGGTTTGGCTCCTTCCTTCACACTCATGTCAATTGAGGCATTGGTTTCCAGTACTCTTTTTGTTGCTAAACTGAAAAATTCAGTTTGTGAAGGAGCTTTTATCTGCTGCCTTCAGTAGTTCAGTCACTATGATGATACACGGGGTGACTTTATGGAACCTTTTACTTGGGTTAATCTTCACTCTAAAAAATGTTCAAATTAGTGCTTATGAAATGAAAGTAAAATTGTGTGTCAAATTTGTCTTTCTGAAAATTTACATTCTTTTGATCATTTATCCTCAAATTGTAGTGTCTGGGTTTTAGAGTGCAATCTATCCAGGTGCTTTCCCCTAATATGAATTGGTTAATCAAAATGTTTAGCGTGATTACGAGTCTATGACTATGAACTAGTATACAAGTGAGTAAGATCCTGCTCTGCATCACCATGAGTAATTTAGTCCTGCTATTCTGTCTTTTCCACCTAACCTCCATGGTTACAATGTGTTCAAGATACTGTACTGTATGTCTCCCAATCTATCCTTGGCCAAAAATGATGGGAGTATTTGGATATTCTCTTTTTACCATCTATGAAATGTATGATGCTGTTGATTAGTCATTCCAAACTTTTTACTTGCCTCAATAGTAGAATATATACGTTGAGCTAGCTGACACCAATTTGTAGGAAAACACTGTAGTATTTGATCAATGCCAGTTTTCAATTTTTTGTTATCTGTCTGAATCATTAGCACTGTTAGCAAGGAATGCAATGCAACCGAAACTCCCTATTTTTGACTAATAGCTGATTGATGCAGGCTAAAATGCCGCTGGAGTACGATGAAATTGTTAGGAAGATGTTTGGTAATGAAGAAGAAGGATTTCAGTTTTATAACAGCTATGCTAAGGAGAAAGGATTCAGTGTGAGGAGAAGCTACTGTGAGTGGGACAATGGTCACAATGAGATGACCCTTTGGAAGTTTGTCTGCAGTCGTGAAGGTTACTCGTGTTGGATGCCGTGCTAAACTTGTGATTGCACGAGACCAGAACACAGGGCAGTGGTTAATGTTTGGACCTATATGTACAGTGTTAATTCATATGATTTATGTACTCATTTGGTGAGATTGGCTTGTACCATAAACCAAATACCACTACATTGTAATGCCTGATGGAACTAAGTTGTTGGGAGGAACTCTTGTGCTTAGCCGTATCTTGTCAGTGAGCAAGTTGTAATGCTTGGTGGTGTTGGGCTATGACAACCCAAGTTTTTTTTTGTCTATTTTTCTCCTTCTAATAAATGTTGTGTCAAAGGTTTTGTCACCCTTTTAAAAAAATGTAATGCTATTAGTAGCTCCAAATTTATCCTGTCAGGAATTTAACTAGATCATTTGGATCTATTGCTTCAGCTTCTTTAACTGAGACAAGTTATACTTGTAGGTGGCCACTTTTATTATTCAAAAGATTATGCTTGATGACGCAGGGCTTGCATATGTATGTACTTCTTCTGAACGTTTCTGTGCTGTAGCCAGTGTGCTAGGTCAAATGGTTGAAGAACTTGTTGAACAGCCTTCCCCAAGGTTGCTGAAGTACATAATCCGCTGCTACCTCAGGCTGACAGATGACCGAAGGTTTATCCTGTGTGCTATATGCAAATTCCGATCTTGTGAAGTTATTCTCATGCTGTCCCTGTTCTTTGCACGCTTATGCAGGGCCTGCAATGCGCTAGCAATAGCCTCCCCACCGCATTGAGAGACGGGACATTCAACGACTTAATCGAGGTGATTTCACTATTTCGGTGTCAGAAGAATTGAGCTATCTTTGCTTCCCCAAAGAAGCTACATGACAGCATACGCTGCAAATCCTAACCCTTCGCTGACTATGAATCCTTGATGCAACTCTAGGTCGATCTCACGGCAAGGCTATGGCTCCACCAGCTACTGCATAACATCATGATAATGTCAAACGGTGGAGGCGGCCCTCATCCTGTCCTGGGTCGTGCCATGGGGGTGTGAATGAAGCCGGTCGTGAAAACTTAAATCATCTGTCAAGACCCAAGAGCGTTCCTTGTAGTTGTAGGTAGTAAGTAACCATTGGGGAAGCAATCGTGGTTCACCCTTTTGGAGGGAAAAAGCTTTGTACTGTTTGGATAGCAAAGAGAATAGTACTTTTAAAAAAAATAGTACCTTTTTCGCTTTGGAGCTTAGTGTTTAGCGTTGTAAAAAAAACCAGCTTAATTTAGCGTCTTAGTTTGACACAGCACTCCCATCACTTCCATAAATAACACAACACTCATAGTAACACAGCACTCTCAAACTGATTTCAAATTCAATTCAGCCAATGCCAAATTTTGTACAAAAGCTAAAAGTAGAGAAAAAAAACCTAAACAAAAATAATAAATAGGAGTATCATCCATCACTTCCATAAATAACATAGCACTCATAGTAACACAGCACTCTCAAACTGATTTCAAATTCAATTCAGCCAATGCCAAATTTTGTACAAAAGCTAAAAGTAGGGAAAAAAACCTAAACAAAAATACTAAATAGGAGTATCATCCATCACTTCCATAAATAACAATTCGGTTCATCCAAAGTAGCAAAAAAATTTGAACCAGCAACATCTCGTCCTGCATTAGTCGTCCATTAGCACATCCGCATTAGACGTTTCCGCTTCTTCAGATTGCTCATCGGACTCCCATGGAAGATATGCTTCTATGTTATCCTGCATTACAAGTCCATTAGATGTTATAATATCAGTGCTGGAAGTCTATATTCTTTACAGTTTAAAAAGAAACACACAGCAAAGGTACTGGAAGTGTTGAACATAAAAAGAGGGTGTAAGCAACAATATGCATTTTCTATGTTGTTAGTAGATCTTTTTAAAACCCAAGCCTGGTGCTTTTGAGTATCAGCTGCCATTCTCCATATCATCATTATCACCATATCGATCCTCCTGGCGTGAGCGCGCAGTTAGAGAAAGATGTGCATGCTCATCCATGGCAAGCATCTCAAAGTAACTTTTTACTGAAATATTAGAGCTTGAACCTTCATGAGATGAGTTCGGGTCTATATCAGTATATGTCAGTTTACAACAAGCGTTTAAGATATTGAGTATTACAGCAATTCTATCATCTGAAAATAACAAGAATGGTAAGGTTTCATCTCAGTCTGGGACAACCAGGGCCTTAACTCTTGTTCAAGTGCCTTTCAAACTGAGCGTTACACTAAATAAATGGTCAATGATATTATGCAACGTGTGTGCATACATGATACAGCACTATGTCAAGAGTGATGCACAGTGATCCTAATGTCGTGCCGTTTCAAATACAACTTATTCATTCTCTCAGGTGATTAGGAGAATGTGCATTATGCAAAATCATATACACTTACACGTTACCCTATGACTCCGCTCTTTCAAATATGAACTGATTTGATTGCCCCAAACAATTACGAATGCATATCTGTTGAAATTCAACTGCAGCTATCTAGTTTTCACACTAAGTAAAAACAGGCGTAATTAATCCAATCTACAATAGAGGTCTCTTACACCCACAAAAAGACCTACCACTACAATAACCATGTCCAAATCACAAGCAATTACATACCAGAGCCGGGGTGATGCTAAAATGGGGCTTTTCACAGCTAATTACGTTCGGATTAATCAAGTTAGTGCCTAATTGTGTCTCTGTTAAGGAGAATTAGTCACGGTTAGGCCTAATTGAACCTCAGCAACTACCGATTTCATGTCAAATTGAGATGCAAATTGGGGCCTGGGTTTTCAGATCAGCAGTAAGGAGGGGAACGAGCAAATCAAGTCCAATTGCAATGAAATCCCCAAATTCCTGAAACCCTAAATCAAAAAAAATCAACGAATTGGACCCCTAAGCTCTACTGAGAAGGCCTGGGATGACGTTACCTTGGCCCGGGTTGCCGTTGCCCTCAGGATTCTGGCATGGCAGCGCCATCAGAGCAGCATAAGGCCACCGGACTGCTGCCGCCGCCGCTAAGGCCAGCTCGTGCGCTGATGGCCCTGCCCGCGCGCGTTGCTCCGTGAAAAAGACGCCGCCAACGCCGCGGGGAACTCGCCGCCACCGCGCCGCTGCGCAAGAGGCCCCGCGCGCTGCGCTACTGGCCCCGGTCGTGCACGCGCCGACACCGTTCCCGCTGCTGCCGGCGCTGGGTCGCCGCCGCCGCCGCCACACCCAGCTGCAGCAGATCGAGCACAGATGTGAGATGCAGATTCCATCACCGGCGGCGAAGGATGGCATGGGCGCGGGCGTGTCCGCGGGCGCCGCTGTCTTCTTCACGTACATCGCGACGGCGCGAGGTCGGGAGCCCCTGCGGGAGGCTGGCAGCAACGGAGGAGGATGCAGTCAATCGGTGTGTATGACCGGTGGCCAACATGAACCCTAGAAATTAAACGTTAATCTAACTATATTACTTCAATTATTCATCCTAACTATAATACTCTTTTTGCAATTATACATTTATCGTTTTACCCTTCATTAAAAAAAAGAACTACGAAAAAGGAATTACCACCCTTCTGATTGGGGGTGCTAATCTCCTCAATTTCGGAGGCGATGGAAGCCGACGTGATGCATATGGGCCCACCCGCTATAGACACACCAATCGGTTCCCATCGCCTTACTCCCCATCGCTTCTCATCGCTTCTCATGTTCTGGGTCCACCGGTCATAGACACACCAATCGGTTCCCATCGCCTCTCCAACCATTGTAAAAATTCTCACAAAGAAAATATTTATTTTAAATTACTATAACCTTCAAACGGTGTATCTATTTTTAATTCTGTCGATATCGGTATTTTCTACGTGACGAGACATGTGACAAGACGAACAAAACTAGATCTCACTTGCATATTTAATTATAGAAATATTTAATATTCTACGGTATCTCCCAGCTTTCACTACTCTGTTGCGGTGAAAATCTGAGAATAGTCACTGAAGGTCAAAGATCTACGTCTCTGTATCAGCAGGAGACGAACATGGCGCATGGACTGTACATAGCGTGCGGATGGCGGGTAGACTGGTGGCGAGCTAGCGCCGAGCAGTAAAATCGACAATGACTAACGTTGTTAATTTTAAGAGCTTTGTTAGACTGGTTAGAGTGTACCATTTGTAATGAGAGTGTCCGATTCACTGTGAGAGTGTTTGGTTTCCTGCCATGGTTCGCCATACTTCACTTACGGCACGCCACACCTCAGAAGGTTGCTATTTGGTTAAGTAAAAAGCTGCCTGACTGACTGACTGAGCGAGGTTCTAATTATATTTCCCTCTGAGGGATTGGTGGATTCAATGATGGATCTTCGATTGTTAAGAAACATGTCCTCGGTACAAATCTAAAACTGTCAAGTACTAGATTGCCATCCTTCTTCAATGTCCTTGCTTACTTTATGTAGTATTCTAGGAGTTCCCCCCATGTTCTGTAACTAGAATATTCATTTATGGAGTTGCCTTTGCTAAGAAAGTTAAATTTCTTCAATGGACTTCGTTCGTGATATGATACCCAGTTTAAGTTAGTATAAATATATAAAATGGAAGGGCTAGCGCCCAAATGTCCGGACGGACGTGGTTTAGGGTTTATCGCCTAAAAACGTTCACTGCCACAAAAACGATTTTAGGCGATAGACGTTCTCATTAACGGAGGCGGACAAAAAATGTGACACCATAGAGCAATCTTTAGATCATATTGGTTGCTTGATCCTGTTGAGCAAGATCCATTGCTAACGTCTAGGGACCAGCAGACCCCACAAATAGGCAAATTAATTGTTATGCTGCTGAACTGTGATGAACGACTTCTGATGGCCAGAGTTTACTGTGCAGTGACACCCTCCGCAGCGGCTGCTGCCAGCTTCGGAGTTGGTCTGGGCGTGGTGCCTTTCTTCCTCGGTTTGCTTCCATGCATTGTACATCTCCTCGGTCTTGTCGACCATGAGGCACTTCACCATGTGAGCATTCCAGGGAACAATAGCATGGTGTGGTAATCCACGGTGCAGTGGGAGTGGTGGAGGCGAATGGCCTTGAGAGCAAGGCCAATAAGCTTGTCTAATAGCCAAACCATATTATTTTGAGATTAGCTTAAGAGACTACTCATACAACAATTAGTCTCTTCAGAAATTCCAAAAACGTATTTTTTATTTATGTGGAGCCCAGCACTAGTGCATTTCCTCCCTTTATCTGCTCATTCTCCAAAGTAATCTCACTTTGTGCGGCACCAACGAGGCTCATAGGCCAGGGGCAGCCACAGGTCCACAGGAGCATGCGGAGGCGCCTAGCTTGTCGCCAAACAGTCGCATGCTCGGCGCTTCGTGTATTGGCCTGTGTGATGAGCTGGTTGACGGTAGAGTTGACCAATTTTCTCTCACTCCTCTTTTCTCTTTCATCCACCTAGGATTTTGCTAAGGTGGAGCTGACATGGATTATTGTACGTGCTCTGAGCGTGCGACGATGATGACACCACATCCCTAGGAGACCCTGCACCAACATGTTCAGCCCAGGCCCAGGGACTCTTGGCCATCGTGATGTACAGGTTGAGAATAAGGTCAACTTGGATTTTTTTGGTGCCAATGTAACTCAGGGCATTTTGGTCTTTCTACCATGGCCGACATGCTCCATTGTCCTCATAATAACAATTGAAATCCAGTTGGCTGCTGTTGTATGCACAGTGTTTGGTGAGACAGAACAACCACACACGGCTACAAAAGCGCTCAAAACAACCAGCCAAATAGGATTCACATTTATATTATACAGATAGAGTTAACTGCTCACGCTGTTGGGTCATCGTACCTAGCAAAAAGTCATTTTCCACTTAAAATCTTATGTGTCAACCACCCTCA
Organism: Saccharum hybrid cultivar R570; assembly: GCA_038087645.1. Lineage (NCBI taxonomy): Eukaryota > Viridiplantae > Streptophyta > Magnoliopsida > Poales > Poaceae > Saccharum > Saccharum hybrid cultivar. The sequence continues at coordinate 15,619,955 of JAQSUU010000760.1, forward strand.
GTTTTGAAGATCCTAGACCAAAGAAAGTCTTGTATCAGACTAGAACAAAAATTTAAGTCCCCGTTTTTGCTAAGAACTTGGTAGCCATGCTATTTAACACATAGCATTTGTTGCCCGGTCCCATCTATCTGATATACGGCAACATTCTTATTCTTATACAATATCTAAATCATGAATTCCCAAACCTCCCTATTTTATGGGTTCGTACAACATGTATATTTAATTTCACTGAGCGGTACATTTTATTTACCATCACTTTTTCTTAGAAAAAAGAATCGAGAGTGAAAGTAGTTCACAGTTGTGTAAGACACCATTAAAATAATGTTGTTTAACATAAACATTTAAAAGTCGGTTTACATTCCCTTATCATACTACTCTGTTGCCTCCAAAATTGCTATGATGTTCCCTACTTCCCTGTTAACTTGGTGATGACGTTACGTGAAACTGTTTGAAGTATAGGATCGTGTACTTTGCTTATAGTAGGTACGAAATTCGACTGCTCACAAGCAGACTGATTAATTTGTTCTCGTATCAAGACCGCGTGCATCATCCATGAATTACATTTTTAACCTCAGACAAGATAGTGAATCCAATATATAACTTGTAAAGAATCTAGGGGCATGTATGGGCAGAGGTGGGGAAACTAACTGAACGTGACCACATTGCGGCGAGCATGCATGTGCTTCTGTATGATCTTGGCAGAAAAGCATGTGTATGACACACGGGCAGAGCGATTTATGGCAAAGGTGTGTTGAGATGGTTGTAAAGTGTGTGTAAAGTTCCTGTAGCACTTTTCGTTGTTATTTGGTAAAATTTATCCAATCATGGACTAACTAGGCTCAAAAGATTCGTCTCGACATTTACAGATAAACTGTGCAATTAGTTATTTTTTTACCTACATTTAATGCTCCATGCATGCGTACAAAGATTTGATGTGACGAGAAATCTTGTAAAATTTTTGGAATTTTGAAGAAACTAAACACTGCCGAGTAAAGACATCCCATATCCGGTGGAAAAAGGAATCCAGGGCACAGCAGCCATTTATGGCAATGTTCGTACGAAACAAACCGAGTAAAGGCATCGCCTCTAACACCGACAGGCTAAAAATAGATAAGCAGCTGTCTCAATTATCTGTGTATGCCAAAACTTAGAACTATGAATGTCGGAGTTATTATTTATTAACCGATTCTAATGCAGATACTAAAATGGCTATTCCACGTTTCATTATTTTTCTCTCTTCAACCCTAGATATATGTAGTCAAACAAAATTCTTTGGTACATACGACTCACAAAGATTTTTTTGTAGGATTGTAAATCTATGTATATGAATTTTTCCTACGTGGTCCATTGGAATGGCTATCCCAACATCCTACAAAATTCTTATGGAATGGTTTGCTCCATGGGAATTTTAGAGAAAATCTAATATTACGTCTAGAGTAAAATTTACCGGCGGTCCTCACAGTTGTATGGAGGTGTCATCTAGTTTTCTAGAGTTGTAACGGGTCTCATCCAGCTCCGAATGGATGTTTACCCAACTAGCTATCCTATGTGGTACGTCAATTCAACGCTTACCTAGATCTGATATATGAGACCTACTTGTCAGAAGCAAGTCTCCACCTTGAAAAAGTCGTATTATACGACCACAGATGAAGATGATTTTTATAAGAAAACTATAGCCCTCGATGAAACTACAACTTTCTAGTTTTGATTTGTTTTTTCATTTGTGATCATTAATACACTAAAAAAATAAGGTAAAGTTTCAGCAACATATTACTATTATACAAAGGCTTGTCCCCTTAGAAAAATTATATTTTTATTTTTAGTGTCGGATAAAGATACCTTGTACTTGAAAATTGTAGCCCTCGATGAGTTCTACAATTTTGTAGTTTTGAGATTTGTCACTTGAAATCGTCAAGATGCTGAAAAAATAAAATGAAGTTTGAGTAGTATATTAATTGCGTACCAAGGCTTGTCGCTTTAGCAAATCATATCTTTTTTGTCGCTTTAGATATGATTTTTCTAAGACAACAACCCTTGATACACTAATAATATGCTACTAGAAATGCATATTACTTTTTAAGCATCTTTACGATCTCGAATGAAAAACTCAAAACTCAAGACTAGAAAGTTATAGATCTCATTTAGACCTACAATTTACATATGCAAAGTATCTTTATCGGACACCATAGAAGAAAGATATGTTTTTTCTAAGGTGACAAGCCTTGCTACATGATTAATATGTTGTTTAGATTATTTTTTTAGCATTTTAACAGTCTCAAATGAAAAAAAAACTCAAAACTAGAATAAGGTAGATCCCATCTAGGGATGCAATTTTCATATAAAAATCATCTTTACACAACATGGTTGTAAGAAAATGACGCAATTTTCCTAAGGTGGACTCTTATAGCTAACATGTGGGTCCCGTTGGTTAGATCCATGCAAGCGCTGAGTTGACATGCCATGTAGATAGCGGGTTAGGTAAACACTTGTTTGGATCTACATGAGACCCATTACAGCTTCAGGGAGCCAAAAATGCTGTTTGGAACTGTGCAGACCAATTTGACACCGCTAGATAACCTACAGGACTGCTGTTGAATTTTACTTTTAGGTCTAATCTCTTGCAATCTTTTTTATGTGTCTATCTCTCTGTTCTAAGTTTCTCTTGTGTTGTATCCATATATGTGCACCCCGTTAGAAACTTTTCTACATTTTCAGGACATTTGCAGGCCGCATGCAACTCCAATCTTGCGTTTTTTCTTTTTCTGTGTTTTAGATATCCTGTGTTCCATTGAGATCCCAAAACTGATCTCTACTAGCAAAAATTTAATATTAATCTTATAGTAAAGAATGATGTACCGATATCACTACTTGGTTTGCAAGCGGCAATGGTATAGTATATCACTATCGGACCAACAACCGATAGTATTTATCTATTCACAAACAAAATAAAGACGAAACATGCATGACGCAACCTGCTGTTGCCATCATCACCTCGCGCATGTGGCCAACACCAGCCACACACAAAGCCGGGCTCCTGCCTTAATCGCCAGTGGCACCGAGCTGCCTGCCTACCGCCGCACTCCCCAGTCCCCACATGGACGCCAACGCGCCGTAAGGCCTGCGTTTTTGCCCATGCTTGCCCAGCCGAGCTCGCCTGCCTTTGTCGTGCCACCGAGCCAGCCACCACACACTCCACACACCGCCGGCAATACATCGGTAGGCCTATGATTGCTTGTGCTTGCCCTGCCAGGGGCTCGATCGCCACCGCGGCACCCCGCATGTGCTCCCTCCCATGCATACGTATAGATGGGCAACGGCCCAGCCCGACCAGGTGAAAGGTCCTAGTATGGCTAGAGGGGGGTGAATAGCCTAATAAAAATTCTATAAGATCACTAGAGCAAAATATTAGTAACACAAATGGCGATAAAGCGGTTTTGCTCTAGCTCTAATTGTTAGGCAAGCCACCTATTGCAATTCTAATAATTATAGTCTCTATGGCACACAAATTCTATGTCTCTACTCTAACTAATTAGAGAGCTAGCAAGACAAAAAAATTACTCTAAGTTACTCTACTTGCTACTCTACCACAAGAAATATTGCAAGTATGAAAGAGAGGGGAAATTGACTTTTATACCAACGGTGAAGAGTAGAGGATGTTGCCAATCACCAAATAAATAATCCCAACAATATATATATCAATCAATCCAATGCACCGGAAGACAAGAGATGACACAATTGATTTTTCTCCCGAGGTTCCCTTGCTTGCCGGCAAGCTAGTCCCCGTTGTGTCGACCAACATCTTAAATCCACATGAGTAGATCTATGCAACACATCCATAATATGACATGTCTTAGTATGAATTTTTTTCATAATAATTTTTACCTATGCTTTTTAGGGTTAAAATCATATCGACAGTTATTACAGCAATGCGTTATTTTAAATACCAAAACTACTGCCATAAAGAAACTACAAACACAACCTTAACATCATATTTTGCTATAAAAAACAATGTCCTTCTACATCTTTACGTACTAGCACTACACCACTACTTCATTAAAGAAAATACTATCAAGGCTATGTATTGTTCTCCTCATTTCACAATTACATCAACCTAACCCCTTCTTTCTTCACGACAAATATAGTCAAAAAGATATGATAGTTCCATTTTAATACCCAAAATAATATATAAATAAAATTATACCTTCACGATGATAAAGTCTCGAAAATACATAAAAATCATAAAATAAAAAAATGGCTTAGTTTCTCATCAGTACACCTATATTCTTATTGCCACTGGCCCAATCAGAAGGGAAGGCATGGCAAAGCTGCGCCCGCGTTTCTAGTAATATGAGTTGGCACCCAACATAGTACTGTAGGCTTTCTTCTACCATCTCAGATGACCCATAATAATGATGTCTCTCATTCATCACGACACAAGTGGTCAGCCCTGGTGACCGACCAGCAGTGGTGGTGGTCGCTGCGATGCTGCACCTCGAAACAGTGTAGATGCTGCAAACAAACGCATGTGAGCTAGCATGCATTCAGGCTGCAGTGTGCCTGTAATGTGCGTCGTCTCTGCTAGCATGCATTCAGGCTGCAGTGTGCCTGTAATGTGCGTCGTCTCTGCTATCACTAATGTGTTTTGGGGCCATGCAGCAGCCTTTTCTTGTTTTTTGGTGAGACCTAGTTACAGTTTTCTTGTTTTCGTCGTGTTCAAACTCACGTCAACTGCATTTTCGCAACATAGTCTCATAACGCAACTAAGATCGGTTTGGTACAACTCTATCTCTAGCCAAAACAGCTTCTTTTTTTCGTGACCATGCAAAGCATGTATATCATTAAGAAGGAATAGAAGTTTTTGTTACAAAGTAAACTCCGGACGGCCTGGAATGCGAGCGGCACGCCGCGGCCAAACAAAGGTGACCCTGCAACAAAAAACGATCACGGCACCTAAAAAAGATTACATGATGACAGATTTTGCGACTCTAATTGCGACGAGGTAAGGGCACAGCTACACGGCGGCACACCGCGACCCAAACCGTTTGCGCGCCGGGAACAGCTCTCTCATGGCCTCTTTCGTGGAAGGTGACAGGGTCGGAGGACGTTTCGTGGAAACGACGTGCGCCGGAATCCTCCGAAGTGGGCAGCGGCACATCCCTACCAAGCTTCTTGAGCATAACATTTGTGGCCTGGACCTCAGGGTTGGACGCCTTCGGCTTGTCAGCCAGCCTGGTGCTGCGCCTAGGGACGACGCTGTAGTCCGGCACCTGAGACACCCTCAGCCTAGGGGGCAACGTCAGGATCGGCGTGTCAGGGTTGGAGGAGATCGACAAGATAAAATCGTCGACGGAGGTCATGGAAGGTGCAGTTACCAGTGCAGCATCCGCCGCGGCCACGGTCGCACAAGTAGGCGCCACCGCGTCCGGTGCCCGTGTGTGCGATGTCGACAAGTCGGTCAAGTGCGACGATGGGAGGGCCTCAAGTCCGTCACCTGACAATATCTCCGGGTCAACCTCCGCGGCATCCAAAGTGCGATGCACAGGGCTCAGAGGCATTGTGTTGTGGTGCTGCAGCGGCGACATTGGTGGTGTGGCTGGTTGCTGTACGCGAGGAGGTGATGACGGAGGTGGTGCCTGGCTTGGCGTAGCGCGATGTCCCGGTGATATGCTTGGTCGCCTCTGCCCACTGACGCAACACGGCGTAGAGGCGCGCCGACCATGCCCGGCCTCCGAGGATGAAGACATGTGCGGTGGCGAGCGACCTCGCTTGCATGCCCTGGCCCGATGGCCGGTGTCCCAACAATGGAGACAATGGGACGGGAAGCGGCACTGGGCGGCGACATGACCGTGCGCCAGGCAGTTGAAGCAACGACCCACCAGCTCCGGCGGGACAGGGCGGCGGCGTTTGGGTGCCGCCTTTCCCTGGCAGCGCCGATGGCGGCGACTCTCGACAGTTTGGAAACCATCGACGTCTACATAAGGCCCCGACGGGGCTGCCGAGACGTGGTAGCCACCGATGCCAAGGCCGCGGCCAAGGTGCAGAGCCCGGACCAAGCCTCCGCCAGTGGGTGTTTTGAACGCGGTGCAGGTTGCTACCGCCGTGGAGGGAACTCACCCGCTGCCTGCGAGGGGAAGCGGTGTGGCTGGCGTAGGACTCCGTCGCCGCAGGCCGCGCGTGTGCCTGCGAAGCGTCGCCTTGGTTCACGGCAGGCATCAGGGGTCTCGGAGCCAAAACAGCTTCAGCTAGAACTTCTATAGTGGAGCAACAATTTTTGGCTTCAGTTTGTCTGCAGCTCCTGTCAGCCGGATATTCGGATCTCCTCGTGCGAAGCTGTTGGCTAAGAGTGTTGTTGGCGGAGCGCTAAAACAGCTCCAGGATCAACCCGAGAAGCTATATCAAACCCCACTCTTAGAGGTTGAACTTATACAGGCACGGCTCTCTTGTTTGTTGTGCCATTCAAAAAAAAATGCAGCGGCCCACTCTCAAATGACACGGCCTATTGGACACCCACAATGCAGGTAATTCTCAGGCTTTGAGAATAAGTTAGTGTAACTCAGACAATGGATAAATGTTGCCCTGTTTTGCAGGAACATGCTACACATGCATACAACCCATCAATGCTACATAGTCAGTGAATTATTAGTGGAGCCTGCTCGGCCCATTAGACTACCCGCACTCATCGTACTCTAAATCCATCCTCTAAAAGGAATATTCCATCGTAGTCAGCAAGATTCTTTCCTCTATACAACATTCTCCTGCACTCATCCATCCTCCATATGTCTACTCTATACCCACGTGGGACCCACACATCAATTTTTTTTCTTTTTTTCCTCTTCCCTTTTCTTTTCCCCCTCTCTTTCTCCTTTATCCATTGGACCGCGGATGGTGCCGTGCAGCAGGCTCGCGGTTGCGTGTTCCTCGACCTGGCGAAGCGCACCCGCGGCGGACCAGCGACTGGCGTGCCTCGTGACGCGACGGCTGAGCCCGCGCGTAGCCGGGGAGCCCACCCGCGGCGGCCGAGCTCGCGCCCGCACGCGACGGCGGAGAATGCGCGTGGCTGGCCGCACACGGCGGCCGATCTCCCGCCCGCACGCGACGGCGGGGGTCGCGTGCCCGGATCTCGCTGGCAGGGCCGAGAGGGATAGCAGGAGGAGGACTAAGCGCCAGGGAAGGCTGCCAGAGTGCGCGACGAGCGGGTCCGCCGCGCTAGGTGAGCAGCTCCTCCGGCGGCGGTACAACCACCGCATCCACCGCCGCCATCTTTGCGGTTGCGCGGAAGTAGCTAAGGCGGATCCCCCCGGGTCTTGACGACGCGTGTGGCCATCTCGAACTCCGACGCCACCATCCGCACCATCCCCATCGCTTACTCTGCCGCGTTCCGAGCACGAGCACCGCCAGCCGCTGGTGCGACTCTGCCGCGCGCGGGTGAGCGCCTCCGGGCGAGCGCGGGGCAGCGGCGGTCGCGGTGGCCATCCACTCGACCTGCCTCCCCGCCCCTCCATGCAGCGGAGCATCCTCGTCACCGTGGCGGCGCGGCTCGAATCGCTGGCGGGCGCGGGCAGCTGCTCCCAGGCGTGGGCGGCGGCGGCTGCTGCTCCTAGGCGCGGGGCGGCGGCGGTCGCGGTGGTCCTCCTCGCCGGACCCTCTCTGCGCGACGGCCCTGGCTCCCCTCCCCTCCAGGCGGCAGAGCAGAGGCGCGGGCCCCACGCCACGTCGGTCGGTAGCGGGCTCCCGCTATCCCTCTGTATTTGGCGGACGAGAGCTCCGTCCGGGATTTTACCGGGACATTTAACGTACCCGCTGCAGCACCTCGGAACGGTATACGCTCTTGCAGGGACATATACCGTTCCCCAGTGCGGGTGGTCTTAGATGAGGCGTTGTCGGCTAGAGAGATTCTCTCTCCATCACGCATGGCTCCAAGCTCGTCCAGTCCAATCATGTGCCTGTGTTTCATGTATGCATATGTATGCGTTCAAAAAGGGCACCATCCTAACTTAATGTCAAGTTTGAAAAATAAATGGAAAAAGTAATTATATTTATCATATTAAGTGAATATTATATCAAGTTAATCATTGGACATATTTTCGAGTAAATTTATTTAGAGATAGAAATGTTAATACTATTTCTCTTAAACATACTTATACTTAAAATTTTAAGTTACACCATATCTAAATTGTATTCTTTTTAGAATGCTTGGGCAAACTTTTGAGGCAGTACTAAACCACCACACTAAAGCTGCCGTGTCCTAACTCCCATCATTGCTAGATTCGAACCGGCAATGATAAGTGGTAAAAAATTAAAAATTTTATGTTTTTCAGGATTCGATGTCTGACACCTCAACATTCACATTCCCTAGAGTGCACGTACAAACCGAGCTATGTAACTCATGTGACTATACAGATGACGCTTTTCTTTTACCTATATAATTTTAAATTTTAAATTGTATATTTGATAGTCCAAATGATGTCAAATGAAAAAAGTTGTTAACTGCAAAGTTGTAGATCACGTCAAGCAATACAAGTTTGCTTGTTCCAAATTTTTGATGAATATTCCACCGGGGATGGATCCATCCCACCACGACCCTCAATCAAATGCTATGCAAAAGGGGATAAATCAATCCCGTCCCTGATGATATGAGAGCAGCCAAACACACTGTAAAGCACAGCTCCCAACACATGTGAACCACGCGTTGTGGCCATCTATAAATACAACAATCTCCTCCGCAGTTCTCATCAAACACAAGTAAAGGGGAAAATATAGCTGTCATCTGATCCAAATGACACACACTCAACACTCTGCCCCGTTTAGTTGTGAAATTTTTTGGAGAAAATTTTCTGTAGCACTTTTCGTTGTTATTTGGCAAAATTTGTCTAACCATGGACTAACTAGGCTCAAAAGATTCGTCTCGACATTTACAGACAAACTGTACAATTAGTTTTTTTTTACCTATATTTAATGCTCCATGCATGCGTCTAAAGATTCGATGTGACAGTTACTAATTTTTGCCCCTTTTTGAGCATCTAAACACGGCCTCTCTCTCACTCCGCTCGCTAGCCACCAGCATGGCCTATTGCACCATTGCTCCTCGTGCGCCAGCTCAATATCGTGAGCTTAAGATGACTCTATACACAAACAAGGAGGTGTATTCTGGACCAAACACTTATAGAGTAACTACCACAAGTGGATAAAAAATGGGCACAACCTGGGTCTTCTCGTGGCCTGTAGCCGATGGATCCGGTCCTGACGCAAACATCGTCGGCCATCTGCAGGGTACTGGTGTTTAAGTACCCGATACTCCCAATCTGGTGTTTCACTACTCCCTGGGACTTGTGTTCGCCGACTAAAGGTACAGTGAGCAACAGAGAACGATGTATTAATTCTTAGTAGTACGTACACACTTTCATTTCCACAGCATTTGTTCAATTCCCATTTTTCAAGAAAAAGCCTTGTCCGCATTTTCCAGTTTCTGTCAACATACCACATGATATATATTGATAATGTCAAAAGTTTTTGCTGGTTTTAACTGCATGTAACACACATAGTCATTTTTTTATAATGCAAAGTTTTCTTATATCTATATAGACCTCTAAACGCGGTGGCTTAGCTACAGTACCACCCGTTTTCCTCTCATAGAGCCACTGTTCATCTACAGTACCAACCCCATTAGTAAACAGTGCCGGGTTCAGTGAACAGCCCTGGCCCATTAGCAAACAGTCCGGTTCAGTTACTGGGTTCAGTGAACAGTCTAACATGTTAACAAACCGTGCCAGATTCAATGCACCTCCCTGCCCGCGCGAAGCATGGGGCTGTGCACAACATAGGTTCAGTGGGTCTACACTTCAATTGTCTGGAACTTCCCAAATCAATGGTGACTGGAGCATTGTTGGAGGGACGGGAGAACTGACTATGGCAACTACACCACAACCCAAAAATAGCATCAGAGGAGGGTCGCTAAAAGTACCAAAATATCGATGGACGGTCGGTCACTAAAGATTTGTAACAGATGGTGGGTCGTTATTTCATGTTTCTCCAATCGAACGTCGGTCACTATTTTTATTTTACTTTATCGTAGGAGGATCGGTCACTAAAGCCCCATATTTGGATCCAAACATCCGTCGCTATATATATTGGGCTTGTGCGTGGTTTGCTGGCCCATTTCGCGTCTAAAGGGCCCACCAGTCATATGAAACCCTATAAAACTTTGTCAACCCTAGAAGACACATTTCTCTCTCTTTTCTCTCCTGCCAATCGGCTGAGAGCCCTGGCGGCGTCTCAGCCACCTACGGTCGGCGGCGTCTCAGCCCTCCCCTCTGGTGGCGCCACCTCCCTTGGCCTTGTCGATCTGGCGGCGCTCCCTCCCCATCCAATCTGTGGATTTGGCGCTACGTTCCCATTTTCTCTCTCTCTCTCTCTCTCTTCTCATTTTAGATCCAGATCGATCTGAGCTTCCCAGGCGAATGGGGGCAGCGGCGGCGGCAGCCCCCTTCCCTCACGCGACGGGGCCCCTTCTGCTGACCTACGCCCAGTGGTGGTGGCAGCGGGCCCCTCCCCTCCCACCTGGTGGCCGCGTTGACAGCCAGCAGCGACGAATCAGCCCCTATGGCAGTGGTGGCAGTGGCACCCCCTCTCCCGGCGTGGCGAGCACGGGGTTTGGTGGATCCCGACCCCTCGCTGATGGCGACGGGGCCCCTTCACATAGCGGATCCAACGTTGGCACCTATGAGATCCATCGCCCACGGTCTGCAACATGTGATGGTGCGTTGATGCAGTGGTGAATCCACCTGCGGAGGCCAACTGCTGGCATGCAGATCCGGACATCGTCGGCAGCCGCAGTGGTTAGACGTCTTCAGCAGCAAGATTCGCATCTACGAAGGTACTAGCCAACAAGGCGGTGGTCAAATCTACGAACAAGAGCATGTCGGGTGCTCCACCTCTCGTGCTCCTTCCCCCAGGTACAGATGTTCTTGTTGATTCCATTGTCTTTTTCCTGAATGATGCTTTTTAGTTGGATTACTACTAGCTGTGTTCCGATTATAACAATTACTTAGAAAGGAGCTCTATAAGAAAATTACTACTATCAGTGAAATGAACTCAATAGAAGTAATTTCAGAGTGTTTCTCTTTCTGCCATACATACATATAAAAAATACTCTCATGTAGCAGGACCATCCTGTAAGACAATTACTTTTCTACAGCTAATTTCCTCCCAACTGATTACCACACACGCACAGCTATGCAGAGTCTCTGCTATTATGGGTAGCTAAGATGAAGTCACATTTCAGTTCCTAGTACTTACTTTTCTAGACTGTATTTGTAGTATTGTGTGTCAAGTCTGTCTGTTGGTGCAGCCAGTCGATCATTTGTTCTGTCACTATTTATAGCAGTTTGCAATCCAATTAGTTCCATCTTAGCATCCTAATTAGCTTCTTTTTCAACCTTGCTAATTTTCCAATTTTACACATTTATTTTATGACTGCTATAGCTTCCAAATCATTAACGCTAGTTATGTCTGTTTTTTTTATCATTTTAGTTAGCCTTCTGCCAGTAGGAGACGTCAGCTTCATCTGCACTCCAGAAATAGTGGCGTGCCGCTAGCACGAAAAAGGTACGCTGGAGAATGCTCTACACTTGTTTGGACTTATCACTGTCTCCGCTAGTCATAAATTTGGCATTAATTTTATGATTCATCTATCTTGATCTATTGTGCTGCTTTACTCAAAGACTGACACATGCAAGCCTCCGCGTGTAGAACTCGCATCATTAGTCATGATGCAGGGGTTACTGGCGCACCCATAAAGTGCCTCGTTTAGAGATGTGCCCTGGGACGGATTCAGGAAAATATCTAGGAGGGGTTTCTTCAAGCTCCAGACAACTTCAGCCTCTCCTTAATGTGCATCCATGGCAAAGATTTCTAGGAGGGCTAAGGGGGTTTCCATGTGTCCAGCGACCGTAGGGGGGGCTAGAGCCACGCCCGCCCCACCGCTGGATCCATCCCTGGACGTGCATCTTTGGTCTTCCAAGAATTGCAGTCAGTGGTAAAGAAGGCGCACTAGTCATTGAGAGTGCCCACTAAAATTATGGTTGCTTTTGCTAGCACCATAATTTGTTTTATCAAAATCGTACGGGAGTAAGCCAGGAGGCAAGTGTGGTCTCATTAGTTCTCTGTCGCTCTTGGCACGGCCAAGTGGGCTTGCGTGTGTGCGCATCTTTACATTTTTTTATTTTGTTCATGAAATTTGACTGCAGAAAAGCGAAAGGAACCAACTTGTAAGTGAAAAACAAGGACTTCCTTTATCATTTATATTTGTACAACAAAGCCCTGTGATTAGGTTTGAAATTTGTAGCAATAATGCTTAACCACGCACGCCTCTAAGGATGCATCTAAACCCCACGCCAAGGTCGGTTTGATCCAAGGGCTGTAGTTCCACACCCTGGGCTATATAAACAGTCCCCAAGATCTCCTCTCAAGAAATCAGTTGAAGAATTAGATCATCTCTTCCTCATTTGTAAAGGCAAGGCCAGAAGTTACAATTTCCAGAAAGAAACAAAGAGAGTTAGAGTTCTAGTTCAAGTTTAGAGTTTAGTCTAGATTGATTCAAGTAGAGGCAAGCAACTGCTTGGGATCAGGATTGTTCGTCGAAAACTTGGTAATTTCGTTGTAATCATCATTCGACTTTATGCTACTTTAATATATTTCTATATTTCAACTTTATTCTGTTCTTGAGATTGTTCTTGTTCTACATCTTGATATGAATATGATTAGTAGAGCGTTTATGAATATATTCGTAGAAAGCTTGATCCAATTCTGGATAGGATTGAGTGGCTGGCATATTATAGGCGTGGTGCTTAGATTATGCTTGTCTGCGAATGCACTCTATGCTTCGGGCCATGTGGTAGATCGCGGGTGTGACATTCCTATTGAGTCCTTTATAGTCCACTCCTCGAGTATAGAACTTAGTAGAACGCGGTTACAGGGAAGAGATCATTACTCTGTTCTTGACTTTTCTCTCAGTAATGTTCCTTATTCATAGATGACATGTTGATTATATCATAGATGATTGTGTATAGCTAGATTGATTAATAGACTGATTGAATAAGAAATACTTATGATTTACATCTCTAAATTAATCTCCATGACTACTTGACTTGAATAATGTTAACTGCCTCTTGTCTCTGGAATACCCATGATTATCATTTACCATTTATCTTATTTGGCTTACCTCTTTCATGACAAGTAATTAGTTGTTTTGATATTTATTATTGAGTAAGTGCAAATGATTATCTCTACTGTCATTGTAACTATTTATATAGTCCTGTTTCGATTTTCCTTTCCTTAGTAAAATTATAAATAACGATACTTAGGAAAACCTGGGTGAAATGCTACAATGGGTGTATTTATCTGTGCGCTTGCGGATATATACTATAATATCTTTATTTAGTTAAATGACATGAGTATAATACAACCACACTCTTGGTGTCATATTGGGGATGACAACCTAACACGAGTGTCATTAAGAAGTGTCAACAAGCATTTCTGGTGCCGCTGCCGGGAAGATGGAAAACTTCACTTTTCCGACATGGGATGTCATAGGGATTTACTTTTCAAGGGAATTACCTTTATGGCAATAAGAGATTAATCAATACCACTTACTCATAATAAAAATCACAACTAGTACCTCTGTCTTGACAGGCTTACCCTTGTTTCGTCTTTGTTCATATCTTATGCAGGGTAATACAGGTTCGGTTGTGACTTATCAATTTCTAATCTAAGAGTCAACCAAATCTAGAGGAAGATCAACACCAGTAGTGAAGCTATGGCTAATAAGACTTTACTTGAATGTTCAGCTTCAAGTGTAAGAAACATTCGTACCGGACCAACACTCCAAACGGACAACCTTGAATTCGAGCTCAAGCAAAGTCATCAACCTAGTGCAAGCTATTACATTTGGTGAAAAGGAAGAAGAAGATACCACTAAACATCTGCAGAATTTTTTGCAGATTGGAAGCACCATCATCATCAAGGACGTCGCCCAAGACATCATACTCCTTCGTCTCTTTCCATTCTCACTAGAAGGGAGAGCGAAACAGTGGTTCTACACCAACAAAGAAGACATCAACATATGGGATAGATGTTCGAAGGCCTTTCTGTCAAAGTTTTTCCCTATAGGCAAAACTCATACCTTAAGAGGAAAGATTTACAATTTTCAGCAGCGAAAAGGAGAAACCATTTCAGAGGCATGGGAACATTTTCAAGAGAACATCTTGGAATGCCCACACCATGGAATGGAAGATTGGTTACTTATGCACAGATTCTACTATGGATTAACCCAAAGATCGCGTGAGCAACTAGATGCTACTGCTGGAGGTTCATTCATGTCACTCACTTTTGGAAAAAGCAGAATATCTGATGGAGAAGATAGCAAAGAATCAGAGTTGGAAACAAGACAACACTCAACGCTATCGTCAGATTGAAGAAGTTCTAGAAGAAGTGTGTGCACTATCAACAAAGATGGATACACTGTTGAACTGGCTTGACCAAAGAGTCAATTTCAAGAAAGATCGTCAAGCAATTTAAGATGCATTCGATGCTCAGACCAGATGTGAAGAGTACCTAGGAATGGAAATTCTGGAGAATCAAGAAAATGCAAACATCATCAACAACTCTTCCACGCTGCAAAAGCAAAGATGGAATCAAAAGCAATAGACTACATATCCAGCTAAGTACTCAGGCAATTTTAATAATTCTTCCAATTTTAAGCAACCCCCTCTATGAAATTTAATTTTAGAACAAGCTAGAATTAATGATACTATTGTTAAGAAACTTGCTTCTAATGATAAAATTCTAGAGGATATAAATACTAAAATGGATGACTTTTCTTATGCTATAAAAGACCAACTTGATCATAATAAAAAGGTAGAAACTCAATTATCACGGTTAGCTGCTTCTTTTGCCACTAACAATGAGCAGGTCAAGGGTATAACCACCAGACATGGTAAAACCACTAAAGATCCACCTTATCCAGAAGGGGCACTGAGAAAACCAGTACCAGTGATACCCACAGTGACAGAAGAAAAGAATGATGAAGTAGAAGAAGTTTAACCACAAGTGCAAGATTTCCAAGACACCAATATCTTACCCTTCCCACGCAGAGATCGAAAACTCAAGATGGATGCACAGTTCAGTAAGTTTGATAAGATTATTCAAAAATTATATATCAATGTCCCTTTGTTAGATGCGTTGCAGGTTTCCACCTATGCAAAGTATGTTCGAGACATCCTCAACAATAAAAGACCACTGCCTACCACTGAAGTGATCAAGCTGACAGAAGAGTGTAGTGCGGCCATCCTTAACACATCAATCAAGAAGAAGGATCTAGGATGCCCCACTATTGACTGTTCAATTGGAGATCAACATTTTGACAATGCGCTGTGCGATCTTAGAGCATGTGTCAGTGTGATGCCCAAGGTGATCTTCGATAAACTTCCACATGCAAAGCTCGATCCAACCTCAATGTGCCTGCAGCTAGCGGACCAGTCACTCCGTTACCCTATGGGAATCACCGAGAATATTCCAGTCAAGATCAGAGAATTCTTCATACCAGTCGACTTTGTGGTTCTAGACATGCAACCTGACTCAAGAGTGTCACTCATTCTTGAGAGACCCTTTTTGAGTACCGCAAATGCCCACATCGACGTCAGAATTGGAGAAGTCAAATTCAACATTGATGGACGAGAAGAATGTTTTCCATTCAGACCAAGACCTGAATTAAGCCCCACTGCAAAGATGATAGATGAAGGAGTCACACAGTCACCACTCACAGGGATGACTATGACCCCCGAAGAATAAATTCAGCTGGAGTAGTCTGATTCGGTGGACTTAAAAATCCCGAACCATCGCTGGGAGGTAACTCGTTATTTATCTACATTTAATTTTTGCATATCATATTTACTTATTCATGCATAGGAATAAAATAATAAAAATCAATCTCATGGCATAATTATTAAAGCCCCATATAATTAATATTTACCGAGCATGAAAACCTCTGGTAAATAATAATCATTGTGGTGGTAGAAAAATATAAAAATACCATCATTAGAATTCTAATTCTTCATAGTTTCATAAAAGTAATTTTTCTTTGCATACTTGTGTGATTATATGGTGCAAATTCGGGAGACATACGGACCCACGGGACCCACCTCAATCACCTCACTTCACATCACTTCACTCCACCACCTTCACTCTCCTCCATTCTTTTTCAACCACCACATCACATGGTGCGTCGGCAGGTAAAGGCATCTCTTAATAACGAAGCAAGTAAGTTAGAGAAGGAAGGGATGGATGAGTGAGCCCCACATGGGGCCGGTCGGCCCCACCACCAGGCCGGCCGGCCTCCCTCTCTCGCGCCTATAAAAAGGCTGCTTCTCCCTCTACTCCACACACCATAAAACACTCAGAAAACATACCCCCAACTCGAAATTCCAAAATCCAAGTACGGTTTGAGAATTCTTAGTTTTTAAGTAGATTCTGGAAGTTCTTGAGTGGAGAGAAGTATTCTGAAATTTTTAGAGCCATATTGAGAGAAGAATCAGTAAGAGAGAAGTGCTAGAAGTTATTTAGAAAATCATTTAGTAAAGAGAAGTGTTGTCCGAATAATCTAAGTACTAGGAGAAGTCAAGATATAAAATTTCCAACTTGAATGACTGACTTCTGGACGACTGACTTTGGGATCACTGACTCCTAACTATTTATTTATTCTAACCCCTCGTTATTTCCACCAGTTGTGTTTGTGTTTCTGTATGTGTAACAGGCTGAGTGGACTCAAGAAAACACATAGGAGTGCGCCTAGAGTATTCTCTTTTCGCAAGAGAACCCGCTCCTAGACCGGATCATTATCACGGGCTGGTTCTGACTTAGACATGTCATCCGTGCCCCGGTCCTCATCCACCAGCCAGCCAGAACACCACGTACTCCTTCAAGAGTGTCATATAAAGCTTTGCACCACCTATGAGAAGGATCTGATGAGATTGTACAAAGATCGTGAGTTCGAGCATACCCCAACCTTTGACCCCTACTTATTACAAAAAAAACAGGTATGGATGCTGAATTCGATCTTATTTTTCGCAATATTGGATGGGATAATAATTGGAGTATTTCGAAGGATGGATGCAAATTACTTACTTTAGAATTTCTCTGCACTCTATCTTTTCACCGAGACTTATGTTTCCTTTAGGCTGTTTAACGAACAATATGAATTTACTTGGAAAAAATTCAGCCTCAGACTAGGATTCATTTATGCTTGTGAAGTAGAAATAGATGAACTTTTGAGCGATTTTCATAGAGAGCAATTTTAGGAAGATATTTCGGGTAAAGACTACTGTTCCGACCCATGCACGAATGACATTCACAATCCCACTTTGAGAATTATGCATAAATGATTAGGGATCACTTTCTTTCCTAAGAGGGAAGGTCGCATAGTTAGGATCAACGAGATGAAATTAATGTATGCTATGATCAAGAAATGTAAAATATCTCCTGTTAGGCTCATGGTAACATTCTGGGCTATCCTTCACACTTTGCGAGGCCCTATCACCATCACTTCTTGGACTACATGTCTTGCCGGAAACCTGAATTTGTTAGGGAATGCTAGTATTACCTACATCTCCACGTCTCGCCGATCTCTTGATATTTACTTTTTTAGTCAAGCACATCTATTGAAACAAAATGGCAATAGAATCTTTGTAACATACAAGGGATTTGTAAATGAATATGAACTGCCAAACAGACCACTTGGTCTATATGCCATGAAGACATTTTTGCAAGATTTGCATAGACCGACTTGGGAAGTTGGAAGAAGTCCGTCCGCCAGAATAACGAGAAACACTATGCCTAGGTACATAGCAGAAGATGGTGCACCCTCTGCACCAGATTTCACTCACTATCAAGAATTGACCAACCAGGACTATCTGAACCGAGACACCGGGCATGGAAAGATCAAACTTCCTATGATCCACCCACACCAGAAGAAAATTGGGGGCAAGGTAATTTTTCTAATTATGTTCTGTAGGAATACGAAGATTCAGCATACATCCAGAGATGACGCATGTATTTTTCTGCGAGGGGAGTCCATGATGGAGCACCTACACCACCACCGTACTCATACCATGCCTCTCATGGCTACCCCGGGTACCAGCCGGAGCAATACCCGCCTCATCCTCAGCCTCAGCCGTACCACCAGCCAGGCTTCCAGAACTTTGATACCCGTCTCACTCATCTTGAGACGGGGCAACAAGGTATCATAAACACGCTACATCAGCATACAAAGTGGCAGGAGAGCACGAGCAACACGCTTGGGGAGATGTGTGAACAAGGGACACAAACGTATGAAGGCCTCCTCTACTTCTTCGAGCAAATGGGTGTCGATTACCTGCCACCAGCACCACCTCAGTGACCGAAGTTGAGCTAGCTTGGGAAGGACCCCTTCAGATAGTAAGTTTTTCTTACTCGTATTATTATTAGTATTAATATTAGTATTACTACTATATCTAAAAAATGGGGAATATGATAAAAATACAAAAATATATATTAATATGTTTAGATTATTTTTATTTGCGAGCCTTTTGAAATAAAAATAGAGTGTGTATAAACTTGTTTTTGTGTCGAATAAAAAACTTGAACTATCATAAATAGTTGCTTCATTTGTAATTCTTCTGAAGTACCTAGCTTCATTTAAGAATTATTTCTCTGTTTCAAAAATATTCATTACCAAATCTTTAAACCTATGTAGGAATATGCTTGATCCAAAGCTTAGGTAGTTGGGAGATAAGAAGTGAAAGAGTTTTGAGCTGCCATTTATCTTGTTCTAAGTTTCAATGAAGTCCTAAAGAGTTCACTTTTGAATTTTTTTTAAATGCACATGATGAGTCTTTGTATGACAAAGAGATTAAAT
This sequence comes from Saccharum hybrid cultivar R570, assembly GCA_038087645.1. Taxonomy (NCBI): domain Eukaryota; kingdom Viridiplantae; phylum Streptophyta; class Magnoliopsida; order Poales; family Poaceae; genus Saccharum; species Saccharum hybrid cultivar. The sequence continues at coordinate 15,638,901 of JAQSUU010000760.1, forward strand.
TTCTACCACAGCCATATATATGCTAGGATAGAAAACCAGCACTTCTTTTATTGCTACTTGTATTTACATTGAGTACTGTCAAACTTTGTTGACCTTTAGAGACCTGTCATACTCTTAAAATCAAGATCACGTACACTCCACTTAAATTTGCTGCTTCTACACTGGAAGTACGCAACAACATGCCTTTCCATTTAGAACCACTATAAAAATGTTTTACTCCTACACTGGGAGTGAACAACAAAAACATGCCTTATAGGATTTTCCACCTATTCATATATTTCATAGCCTTAGTTATTATTGCTCCAAATGTTTATTGTTATTATCTCTCAATTGTTTCATGATAGACAAAAAGTCTGAGCTATGTTAAAAAAATAATATATAGAGAGTAAAACATGGACAAGTGTCTGACTAAAACAATGGGTGCTAGACACTAGCCACTCTAAAAAAATTATATATATATATATATATATATATATATATATATATATATATATATATATATATATATATATATATATATATATATATATATATATATATATATAGTCAAGACTTTCTTTGTCTAAGTTTTTAAGTTTTAAGAGATCAATCTTTCTAAAAGGAGCAAGATAGAATTAGGATTCATTATTACTTCCACCATATATTTAACATATTCCTTGTATCCATACACATGCACATCTTGATTTGATTGTATGACTAGTTTCTCTAGATCCATTGTTTGACTTTACAATATATGTTTTGCAAGTATGTATGAGTGATCTCACCTATAAACTCCATATAAGCTTCTTAGTCATACGGTGAGAGAGAAGACACAATGATATTCTGCCTTATTCCAAAATACCTTGAGAGAAGGCAAAACACCATCGTTGCCTTGGTAAGGAATTTCAATATCACATATTGAGAGATTTGTAAGTGTCATACAATATAGACTCTGAATTTTATTTCAAAAATATAATTAAAAACTTCAGGATGAAAATAGAGATGAAGAATTTGAGACATAGTGCTTGACTTGATTACTTCTGTTTTCTGATTATCCAAAGCTCAAGTGAAAGTTAAAACCCCATGGCTAAGGAATTAGAGCAAATTTTCAAAATCTTTTTGAGGATAATTCTTTTCTGATGGCTTGTGTATTTTTGAAGGATGATAATTTGAAGTAACTTAGTTATCTCTAAATTTAGTTTTGCTAAGGGACTAGCAAAAGTTTAGCTTGGGGGAGTTGTTGACGGTAATTAACTATTATTTTAAACCGTCAACATAAGAGGAATAAATGATAAAAAGAATCACCACAGTAGGTTTAGAGGTTTAAACTAACAAATTCTACGAGTTTTGGTGATTCTGTGGGGCTAAGCTACATAATACAGAATTGATCCTCCTTCTAAAGGAAGAAACCGAAGCAATCGGTCTAATCTCCACGTCATGGATGCGGATAGGGATTCTAGAAGACCTAATTAGATTAAGTATATATATGTTTTATGTTTAACTAAACAAATTATAAAATATATGTTGTCCTATGTTTCTTTTATTTATAAACATTAATATTATTTAAGTCACTTAAACATTTATAATTTAGAAAGCACCGAACATGAGATAGCAACTAATTGATTATCATATTTCATGATTAGATTAAGCAAGTTATAATTAACAATGAAACATTTAAGTTGTTATTTATCAAGTTAGCATTTTATTTATAACAGCTCGAGATATAAACCTAATTCTCTTTTAATTTAACAAGACAATAAATAAGAATTAATCTAATTAATTATAGATTTCATGCTTAACTAAACAATTTATAAATAAAAACGCATTAATGTGAATATTAATCGAGTTAACATTTTAAGAAAGTGCCGACGCATGAACCTATATCATTTTAAATTTAAAGGAGCATGACATAAACATTAATTATTCTAATTAAATATTTATAATTTATATAACCTGACACATATACAAGTACTAACCGAACCATCTCATGTTTTATATTTAAACTAAACAAATGATAATCAAAAACCAGTTAATATTAATCAAGTTAAACCTAAATTGTTTTTTTAATTAATTAAAGAGAGCACTCGCAAACTAAACATTAATCTAATTAATTATATTCATAAATGCGGGACATGAAAAACAGCGTTGCTAACATGTCACTTACATCGCCACGGTCAAAAGCAACAAAAACAAAATTATAAACCTATGTCACTTTTAATTAAAAACTATTAAATTAATACTAATCAAATTGTATTTTAAATCAATAAATTCATAATTATAGGTCAGGACAAACATTAGCACTACTGCGTAGAGCACGACGACACGAATCTAACGCGACAAGAACTACTCAAATCGGACTTAAAACGAATAAACAGTGGAGATAAAATGATCGATGGCAAAATCGTAATTATTTTCATCTTTTACCTTTGATTTTCATCTCCATCACGACATGACATGGTGGCCCTGGTGGGTGCTGCTGCTGCTACACGTCGTAGGGAAAAGGAGAGGCCTGGCCGGCCAGCCAGCTGGCAGCGGCTGCGGCGTGAGGCCGGACCGTAGGAGCGCACAGCCAGGGCAGGAGCCCGCTCGGCTGGTGCAAGCCGGCGGCGCAGACCACTCCTGCACTGCTCGGCCGTGAGCAGGCGCACGCGAAAGCGATGGGCAGCGGTGCGGGAGGCACGGGGCTATGTGGCCTGATTGAGAGGCGCAGGGCGACACAGTGACCGTAGAATACGATGAACATGGCCGCCATGGTGCACCTCGCCGGAAAAGAGAAGTGGAGGTTAGGGAATCGATCAAACGGACACGAATTCGCAAAACGAAAGAAGTGTCGTTGAAGAGGACGACGAGACGAACCTCGGAGTGGAAGCGGAATTCGCTGGAGATGTCCGAGGTGGCCAGAAAAGCTCGCCGAATCATCGCCGGAAGTTCGCAAGCTGTATATGAAGAACTTCGGCGAGGGGTGAAGGGAGCTACGAGCGGCGGCTCGCGATAAGGGTTGTAAATCTGAAACAAAGACGTCGAGGGCTACGCCGGCATATATATAGGTCTAGGGTTTGGAATCTTTTGGGAATTTCTTAATTTCGGGATTATTTTAATTCCGTGAATAAAAATAATTCCAGAAAATCTAAAATTACTTTTTTGGCCGTGAAAAATAGCCCGGAGCTCAGAAAAATCACGGGAAAAATCCTGAAGACTCTTGGAAGGATAAGGAACTCAACTAAATGAGTTTGGGCTCATGAAAAGATTGATGAAGAGATCAAGGAAAAAGATTAAGCTCACGGAAATTAAAATTTTAAATCTAGAAAATATCAAAAAGTTTTCCGGTGAGAAGCAAACGTCGTCCTATGGTATTTTGAAAATAATAGCACTCACCAACACCAAAGACAAGCATCACACAAACACCACATTATCAAATTAATATGAAAAAATTTAAAACCATAATTTTCTATATTTAAATTAGAAGCAACTTAACTTATCTAATAAATTTATTCAAATATTGAAATCATTTATTTTATTTAGTGTTTTTCATGCACAACCCAAAATAGGAAATTTTGGGTGTGACACTTGTTCAGCTGTATTACAAAAAGGGATTGGACCAATAAGGATTTTGATTGTGGAAATTGGACTTCGGACTTTGGTAATTCAAAATGGGGATTCGAACTATAATTTGATTCAAATTCAAACTAGCAATTAATCTGACAATAAATTATGGCCCCATTTGACACAACTACATGTCTGACTTTCACGTCATATCTGAAGTTGGTGTGATAAAATCAAGTACTTTAGTACTCTATTTTTATTTTTCCAGAATAGAAAGAAAACATTTCAAGCAAACAAATTAGGTGTTTCCGTAACATGAGTTCTATGGATTATTGGAGCAAGAAATACCCAGCTCCCAGAAATCAAAAGTTGGAGCTTTGACAAACAAGGCTGAAATCCAAACTGCAATAGGTTTTTTTTCATGTTTTTGAATTATAAAGTTTCAGAATTTCGGTTGTTTAACCCCAACTCAATTACATAGACATTGATTTTGTTACAAATTTGAAAAAGTTCAAACCTTCATTCTTTTTTTATCAGGATGTAAAACACACGCAAGGAGCATCACTGAAAAAATATTTTCCTAATGTCATTACCAATAAGTGTGCCTATTTTCCTCATATGTGTTTGTCTTTTATTTCTTCCCAGGTATCTCCTCTTAATTGATGACATATGGTCTGCAAAGACATGGGAGAGCATCAGAATTTGTTTTCCAGCAGAGAATAACAGAGGCAGTAGAATAATAGTGACTTCAAGGTTTCAAGCTGTTGGTGCTACGTGCTCCCCAAATGATAAAATTGACCTTCTGTATACAGTTGATTTTCTCACTGATGATGAGTCCAAGAGATTATTCGTTCAAGGTGTTTCTGAATCCAAAAGCAGCAAAAATAATGAGATAGTTCAGAACCATGTCCCTGAAGAGATTTGGAAAATTTGCGGGGGTTGCCTTTGGCCATAGTCACCATGGCTGGCCTAGTTGCCTGCAACCCAAGCAAATACAGTGATGATTGGCACAAAGTCTGCAAATCATTATTTCCAGAACCTGTGACTTCTCTTACTTTAGATGGGGTTACAAGGATACTTGACTGTTGCTACAATGATTTGCCTGCAGATCTCAAGACCTGTTCATTGTACTTGAGCATATTTCCAAAGGGTTGGAAAATTAGCAGGAAACGTTTGACCCGGCGATTGATAGCTGAAGGTTTTGTTAGTGAGAAGCAAGGGTTGACAGAGGAGGAAGTTGCAGAGACATATTTTAATCAGCTCACAAGAAGAAAGATAATACGTCCTGTGGAGCACAGCAGCAATGGGAAAGTAAAAAACTTTCAAGTTCATGACATGGTCCTTGAATATATCGTGTCCAAGTCAAGCGAAGAGAACTTTATTACTGTAGTAGGTGGCCACTGGATGATGCCAGCATCTAGCAATAAAGTCCGTCGACTTTCAATGCAGAGCAGTGGTTCCAAGTATGGAAATTCAACAAAAGGTATGAACTTGTCTCAGGTTCGATCACTGACCATTTTTGGGAGCCTGAACCAACTGCCATTCCATTCATTCAATAATGCAATAATACAAGTGCTCGATCTTGAGGGTTGGAAGGGGTTGAAAGAGAGACATCTGAATGACATATGTAAAATGCTTGTCCTGTAGTATTTGGGCCTTCGACGGACAGAGATTGCCAAAATTCCCTCAAAGATTGAGAAGCTTGAGTATTTGGAAACTCTTGACATCAGAGAGACAAATGTTGGGGAGCTTCCAAAGGCTGTAGGGCACCTAAAACGAATCAGTAGCATACTTGGTGGAAATAAAAACCCAAGGAAGGGGTTGAGGTTGCCTCAAGACAAAAGTAAGGACCCGAGGAAAAGTATGTTGCCACAGGAAAAAAGCAAGGATGGAATGAAAGCACTCCGTGTACTATCAGGAATTGAGATCATTGGGGAATCAACAGCTGTAGCAGGCCTTCATCAGTTGACTGGATTAAGGAAGTTTGCCGTCTATAAGCTCAGCATAAAGAAGGATGGTGACACATTCAAAGAGCTACGCTCCTCTATCGAGTACCTTGGCAGCTGTGGTTTGCAAACTCTGGCAATAACGGATGAAGGCTCTGATTTTATCAACTCTTTGGACACCATGTCTGCACCTCCAAGATACCTCATTGCCCTTGAGCTGTCTGGAAAGTTAGAAAAGCCCCCACAGTGGATGAGTAAACTACATATGCTGAACAAGTTGACCCTGTCATTAACAGTTCTCCGGACTGACACTTTGGAGCTCATCTGCAGACTGCCGTCGTTGTTTTCTCTCACCTTTTCTCTGAATGCAGTGAATCTGGATGAGGACACACAGGATATCCTTGAGAAGAACAAAGAAGAGTCCGATGGGGAGATATTTGTCCCTAGTGGATTCCAAAGCCTTAAGCTGCTCCGCTTCTTTGCCCCTCTTGTGCCAAAGCTAGGTTTCAGCGACAATGCAATGCCATTGCTGGAGATGATTGATATGAGGTTTGGCGCCTTCGAAGGTTTGCTCCGCATTGACACCCTCGAAAATCTCAAAGAGGTGCATCTCAGAGTTAATGACCAAGCAGACGAAACAACCAAGTTCTTTATCGATGATCTGAAGAATAATGGCCATGGACTGAAGGTAATTGTTGATCATGTCATCACTGCTTGAAATGGCAAGATATTGGTGCCGCCCAGAGCTCTTTCCAATTCAGAATTCACTGCCGCATACTGTGTTGGTTTCTAGTGGATATTTTCCTTATTACCATATATTGTTGATACTCATGTTTGATAAATAAATAGGGATGGACAAAGTATGCATTCACATCCCATGGTATTGTACTTTGTCATTGTCATTTATTTGGTTTTCCTCTTTATGTTTGGATGGTGTGCTATTAAGGTGAAACCTTGTTTGTTCTAATGACATTATATCTTCTAAAGAAACCACTGTTTTCGTTTTATCGTTGGGTCCGTTGGTGATATATTCTTTTGTGGTACATATTATATAAAGCTCAGGAAGTTTTAGCATATATTGTGAATGAATCTGTGATGAAATGTTGGTGGTCTGAATGGACGCTTGGCTTGCCAAGTGAAACAAGATGCAGAAGCTATTTTTTTAACGCAATAGCAGGAGCTCTGCCTTTCAATTAAGGATAGAGAAAGAGGGTTTATGTACAAAGTATATAGATGAAAACACAGCCCTCACAGCCATAACAGGAGACAAACGAAAAACTGAAACCGCTCTCCTGAAGCACTAGTCCCCACTAACGAAGACCCTTTTCCTCTGTTCTATGTCCTCTTTTGACTAGTCCCCACTAACAAAGGCCCTTTTCCTCTGATCTTCTGATTTTGTCAATTTTCTTCTTTGCCCATGCCGCCAAGGGAAACACCATGAGGTGATAAGTTGGCATGGAAGAGAGGACTGAGGTGACTAGCGTGAGGCGTCCTGCTCTGTTTAGCCACCTTCCTTTCCAACCGGGGAGCCTTTGGCCAATGCGTTCGATGAGGGGTTGGACATGAACCTTTTGTAGTGACCTTGTGTGTAGTTGCAATCCCAGGTATTTACAGGGGAAAATGCCTCTTGTACCAACAAAAGAGGAGAGCACCAGGTCGAGGTCGATATTCTCGCATTTGATCGGGTGTATGGAACTTTTTTGCAAATTTATGTGAAGGCCTGAGAATGACCCGAAAGCCTCGAGGATAATCTTGACCGCTTCTACATCCTCTCTTAGTGGGTTAATGAAGATTGCCGCGTCATCCGCGTACATGGAGGTTCTCCACTTGGCTGCAGTCAGAGGCAAAGGCGTGAGAATCCCTTGTTGAGTTGCATGCTCGAGTAGCCGCTGTAATGGGTCCATGGCTAGGATGAATAGCATGGGTGATAAGGGGTCGCCTTGTTGAACTCCTCTAGCATGGCTGAAGCTAGGACCGTGTTGCCCATTGAGTAGAGTGCTCGAGGAGGCTGTGCAAAAGAGGATGGACACCCATTCTTGCCAACGCAGCCCAAAGCCTAGGGCCTGCAAGACCTCTAATAGATAGCTCCAATTGACGGAATCGAACGCTTTGTGAATGTCGAGCTTCATGAATAGGGTCGGTGTCTTCAATTTGTGCATTCGTCGTACTGCTCCCTGGACATAAAGGAAGTTATCGTGGATGCTTCTCCTTTTTATGAATGCACTTTGGCAGTTGGAGACCAGAGAGTTTAGCCGCGGTGCGAGCCTATTAGCAAGGAGTTTGGAGAAGATCTTTGCAATGTTGTGGATGGGGCTGATGGGCCTGAAATCTATGACCCTTATGGCTTCCGATTTTTTGGGGAGAAGTACGATGTTTGCCGTATTAAGGAACTCAAAGCCTTGGGAGTTCAATGCAAACAGGCTGTTTATAGCAGCCATGACATCCTCTTTGATGATCTCCCAACAGGCTTTGAAGAAGGCTCCCGTAAAACCATCCGGGCCCGGGGCTTTTTCTGATGGCATGGAGTTTATAGTGTCTTTAACCTCCTCCTGAGTGAATGGAGCCTCTAGCTCTGAGAGGTCATGCGGTGAGTAGCCCAGAGATTGCCAATCTAGGCTTGCAAGCCTTCGTGCTGTGGAACCGATGTTGGCCTTGAAACATTCTGCAATTACTTTCTCTTTCTCTTCATGAGCAATCACCACACCTGTGTCCGTGTGCAAACAATGGATGTAGTTTTTCCTCAAACGTGCACTAGCCCTGATGTGGAAGAATTTTGTGTTGGCATCTCCACAACGGATATAGGTGAGTCTCGATCTTTGCCTGATTCTTGATTTTTCAATGGCTGCCAACCCAATGTTGCGGGTTTTTAGGCGTTGGCATAGGACGAGTTCTTGGCTCGTGAGCATGGGCGGATCTACGTTGTCCAGGCTGGGTGCGGCCGCACCCAGGCCAAAATCCAAAAGGCTTTATAGTATACAGAAATTTACCCTATCCGCACCCATTCCGCCCAAACAACTGCACCCACAGCCTGCGTGATGCGTCGGCGACGCTCGAGTCTTCGACTGCAGGCTTGGTCGCTTCAGCTCCCTCGGACTTCTCTCTTTCTCCACGGCTCCGACGCTGCGTCCGTCGTTTCATTTCCCCGCCTCGAATAGTCGAATCCACGCACGACGCGACGGCTGCGGCACGCCGGCAGGTGGAGGTGTGGCCCAACGGCGCAGTTGCTGCTGCCCGCTGGGCGCAGCGCAGCACGGCCGCACGGGACGGCAGCGGCAGCAGGCAACTACTCCGTAGCTTCTACGTAGCTAGCAGTTCGCTCGCCTCCCAGTGGCCCTGTTCTCTGTTCTGTCTTCTCTGCTTCTCTTCTGTTCATCCGACCGTGAGGCAAAGTAAATAGTACTTCTCTTCTGTTAATTTTTTTTTCCAGTTCCGTCAATTTAATCAGGTTCTTGTCGTTGTGCTCTTATAGTCAGTACTCAGTAGTCATGTTAGTTTGTACAGATTTTAGGCCTTTAGAGTTAGGCTTTTTTTTGTTCTTTCCATAATAATTTATAATTGGTACAAAGTAACTACATTTAAATGTTTTTGAAGCATGGAAAGGTTTTACAAAAGACTAGCAAATATGCTCGTGCATTGAAACGAGAGTCCTTTTTTTCTTAAGAGTCCAAGAACGGCAGCAGGTCTTAGGGTTTGTTTGATTTATAACCACAACTTGCCACGTAAGTTAGTCACGCCATAGTTTCTTACGTAATTGTGTGGTTCACTGTCATAACTACGATGTGCCACACTTTCTTAGCACTGTTTCCACATGTCATAGTTTTATTTTCTTGCCAAACTTTGCTGTAAGTGTGGCTTTTATTTTGCTCACCGTACTTTGATCATGTTTGGCTCGGCTTGTGCATTCCCACCGTGCGGTGCGTCTGTGGTGGGAGTCACGATACCAAAAAAAAATAGGACTCTAGTTCAGATCCCATGGCCTGTGGCCTGATGCGAGGAGGAAATCACCGCAACCGTGATGTGTTTGCATGATTGCCACGTTCTGCAACTGAGAATCCACTTTTAAGCGGTTTCAAACAGGATATATCCGTGGCAACCAAACTATGACACCAACCAAGCCTAAAAGTATCTAGGTTGTGGTGCTGTTAAGTTACATTATTACTTTGTCGCTGGCATGTAAGGCTGCACCCCCCCTCCGTAAATCTCTAGCTCCGCCCCTGCTCGTGAGCTGTCTGGACTCTTGTGCCGCTTCCAATTGTAGCAACACTTCCTTCACTAATGCCAGTTGCAGTCTAGTGTCACCAATTTTCTCCTTACGCCATCGCTTGATGCCTTTAGCAACATTTACCATTTTGATTTGCAAGCGCTTCAGAGGCAACGCCGAATTGACCTGCTTGTTCTAGATGTCTTGGACGAGCTCTTGGAATCCCTGCACTTTAATCCAGAAATTTTCAGAGCGGAAGGATGTGTTGCGATGGTGGTCGACCTCTCCCTGCAGGAGCAATGGTGTGTGGTCCGACATGAGGGACGGCAAAGAATGGAGAAAGCAGGCCGGGAAGATCAGCTCCCATTCTGGAGTGCACAGGAGCCTATCAATCCTAGTAAGAGTTGGGTTGTCTTGTTCGTTACTCCATGTGAAGCGGCGTCCATTTAATTTTATTTCTTTGAGGCGCAAGTCGTCTATCGCCGCCTTGAACGAGCCCATCAATCGCCGGTTGAGGTTGGAGTTGTTTTTGTCCTCTGCTTGGTAAATGAGGTTGAAATCCCCAAGGATGAGCCATCGACTGTGATCCGGCGGTGGTGAAAGTCCTATGTTTGGTGTTGGTAATTAGTGACAATGCCTAAATACTAATCATATGCCTAAGTTATATGTAGCATATGAGGATTAGTACATTCCAAGATTGGTGGCAAGATGGACATGGTGATCATGATGGCCACACTTGGATTTGGACGTAACCCTACGTGATCAAGGCAAAGGTATATGCTTAAGGGTTGTGGTTTAGTAACCAAGACACCTAGTGGGTATGGTTACATTATAGGATAGATAGTCATACTATAAAGAGGGAAATAATGCGGCTATTGAACTCCTAAGTGCCTCTAGGTGTGCATTTCATAATCATATGCATTTGGATAGAACTATTAACGTCTCAAAAAATGATTGTGAAAAGGCTAACACACTCACACTTGACGAGATCACTTGGTGGTGTTAGCATATTTGCAAAGGCAGTGGAGTTTGAGCGGTAGAGAGCGTTTTCGAGGAGTTGAAACGACTATTTTCCACTACGCCGGAAGTCGGAAATCAAACAGAGGCGAACGGAGGTCACAGAGGTGACTGGACGCTAGACCGGACGCGGTCTCTGTTTGACCGGACGTGTCCGATCAGTGTTCAGCGTCTGCGCGTGTTTCTGTTTTTGATTGGATGCGGTGGCGTGTCCGGTCACTGTCGACCGGACGCGTCCGGTCGTTCAGGGAGCTTACTGGACTCCAACTGGACGCTGGCACTGTGGCGTCTGGTCAGTTCTGCAGCGCGTCCGGTCGCTGTTTCGTTCTGCGTTGCTCAGGCTTGACCAGCGCGTCCGGTCCGTTACGGGACCAGCGCGTCCGGTCGAGCTTCGCGCGTCCAGTCGTTGCGTGGAGCACGTCCGGTCGGTTGTTCGCGAGCATAGTCGCTGTGTGATCTGCGCGTCCGGTCAGTTTGACCAGCACGTCCGGTCAGCGTGACTTCGGCTGTTTCAAGTTTCTAATGGCTATATTCGAAGGGGTACGTCTATAAATACTCGTTGGCCGGCTCAAGGCTCTAACTCTTGAACATTTGACATACTTGTGAGCACTTTGAGCTAAGCAACTCCCCTCCCACTCATCTCTCTTGCTTCTTTGCATATTCGAAGTGAGATTGAGTGATCCAAGTGCATTTGTATTGTGAGATTGCATCTAGTTGGCACTTGGTGGTTGATTTGCTGCGGGATTCTTGTTTCTCTTGGTGGTTGCCGCCACCTAGACGGCTTGGAGCAGCTTGGAGGCGTTGGCAAGAGTTGGTGATTGTTCTTGGCCACCTCCGGTGATTGTGAGGGGTTTGTGCCTACCTCGGCGAAGCGCCAAAGACAACATTAGTGAATTGCTCGTGTCATTTGTAATCTTTTACCATTTGGTAGATTCTTGTGGCGCCTTTTGAGAGGCTCGGTGTGTGACTGATTAGCCACCAAACCACGTGGTGAAGAGGGACACAACGGGGACTAGCGTGCCGGCAAGCACGTGAATCTCGGGATAAATCTTCGTGTTATCACTTTCATATTGTGATTGATTGATCCCGATGTTCGGTTATCTTGATATTCATTGTTGATCATATTGGTTGGCTCAATACTTCGCCCCTTGGTGAAACTCTCCTAACTCAACTCCGCTTTACCTTCTTAGTTATCTTTGCTAGTTAGTTAGCTTTGCTAGAGTAGCTCCTTTGTGTAGCTTGCTAGTTGTAGTTGTAGTTACCTTCTCGGTTTAACTTGTGCGGTTGAGTACAAATATACTAGAATTGTGAAATGGTTAGGTGGCTTGCAAACACCCCGTAGGCTAATCAAAACTCGCATCTCGCTACTTGTTAAATTGATAAACTTGTTTAGCTTGTCTTTGTAGAAAATTTTAAAAGGCTATTCACCCCCCTCTAGCGATCAAGACCTTTCAGGTGGGATGTTCTTTAGTTCTTGGAGGAATTGAAGTTTTGCGGCGTCCCCTTGTGGTCCATAGACTACCGTGACTTGCCAGCTGATTCCGTCCGCTCTCATTTTTAAAGATGCAGTGATGGCATTTCTGCTAAGCTGGATGTCGGAGAGGTCGAAATAGTCTTCATTAACAGCTAGTAGGATGCCCCCTCTAGTTTGTATCGCCGACAGTACGGCGTAGGAGTTGGCGAATTTGGCACCCACTGTGCGCCTAACCACATTTTGATCCAGCACTTGAAGCTTTGTTTCCTGAAGGCATACAATGGAGGTGCCGATGTTTCTAACTAGTTCATTTACTGCATCTTGTCTTGCGCCATCGTTCAGCCCCCTTACATTCTAGTTTAGTATGTTGCAGTTATGTTGTGCCATAAAAACCGATGATTATCCCCTGTAACAGTAGAGCAAGCACTAAGCCTGGGGATCGCCTGCTGCGTCACCAACGTCGAGGCCACATAAGGCTGTCAGGGCTTGAACCATCGTGGTGGTGAGCGGCCCCTTGAAGAGGTTGAAGTAGCGCAGGAGCTGATCATCTGGGGTGAGGCCATCTTCTTCCAGGATGCCGAGGCGCTTCATGAGGACCTGTCGTGCCCTCGCATGTGCATCACCTCTGGGCCAGTGCATGGCCGCAATACGTACACTCTTGCGCACCGGGGCCGTCAGCCTCCTGCGTCGTCTTGGCACAGCGGTGCGGCGTTGGGGGATCTGCATGAGGGCTGGAGGCAGGGGCCGCGACACAGCGTCGATGAATGTCGTCGCTCTGCTTGCAGCTTGGCGTGGCTCCTCAGGTGAATGATCTGTCGTTTCCGTGGTGATGTTCTAGCTCGGTGATGACGCAGTCAGCCTGGCAGTCGTAGAGCCTTGACGCGGCCTGGAGAGGTTCGGCCCACGAGGACGGTGCCGAACGTAGACCAGGCCCGGGCGAAAGCGTTGTCCCAGCGCACCTCTGATTGTGGGGTCCGATGCCACCGGCCCCGAGCGCTCCAGCGGCGGGATGGAGCGCGGCGAGAAGTCCTGTCGCGCAGGCGTCTCGACGAACATCTCTACCGCCGCGACGACTGCAGCAGGCGCTGCATTCACCTCCTCATCTGCGTCTGCTGTCTCGAGGTCTCTTGGGTTGCGGCGTAGATGGACTTCCGGAGACGGTTCCCTTGGTGACGCACTGGCCGCCAGGCTTTCCTTTCCACTATTGTGGCCGCGGCTGCCGCGCTCGCGGCTGCGCCCCCGTTCGCACGTCGGTGAGGGTGGGCGAGCCTAGGTCGTGGATGGAGCAGGGGAGTGTCGAGTGATCACTTCCGCCAGGGGGCAGGTTTTGCACAGCTCCTGGTTGTGCCCGCCGAGACCGTCCTGGGATGTAGAGGCCTCTCCCCTGTGCGTAGGAGTCCTCCTTGGCGAGGGAGAGTGACGACGTTCCGTGTGCGACACGGATGTGGCCCAACGTTCATCAGCGCACTGTTGGTGTCGGCGATGCCCTCCTGCATGCCTTGACTCTAAGCGCCCCCACTCGCGCTCTCTGGCCAGAGTGCGGGAGAGGCTACAGTACAGCCTAGAGCCCAAGCTGCGGCTCTTATCCTCTGGGCATTCGTCGCCGTCGTCGTTGTCCATGCATTGTTTCTTGCTGTTGTCAGTCGGTGTTTGATCATGCCGATCGCGATGCGCGCGCTCGCCATCGATGACGCCGTAGCACCATGGCAGCTCTCGAGTCGTGGAAAAGCCATAGCTGTCGGCCGGTGACTGGATGAGGTCGAGGTGGACGATGACCCTGAAGGTGAGACCCCTTCGGCCTCTGGGTGGAGCTGCGCCGTCATGTACCCTCACTGAGTTTCCTGTCAAGGTTAGCCATGTTACCTTTGGTATGTCAGAGGGATCATAAGTCCATGCCCACAGGCAGAGTGCTCTAGTGTCATCGCGGCGCCGGGAACGCGTGTCGACATAGTCAAGATCGCAGGCCCTTGCAATTGTTCGCTTGGCTATGCTCTCATTCCATGCGTGGGCGGGGATCCCTTCAAGGCACAGGCGGACATGGTGACGGAGGTCGTAGTGGTCGCCGTAGGAGAGCATACGCCATGGCTTGATGCGAATGTCGAGGCTGCCGACGGGAAGACGCTTCAGTGCCACTGCCGCATCCCGGTGGTGAGGGAACTTGAAATCGATGAGGAAATCTTCTGGGCGGTGCCGCACCACCTTGATGTCGGTCTGCCTGACGCCGATGCGTGAGCAGAGTGCCTTCTTGACGCTCTCCGGTTCGACGTCGTCGCAGCCCCTGCACAGACATGCCACCACAGCACATGTTTGCAGGTGTGCTAGCTCCTTCTCCATGGCGTCGTTGGATGCAACGACCGCCGAGGTCTCCTCCGGCCGCAACGCCGGGTCTCCAGGCTGGACCATGGTAGGTTGGAGCAGCTTAGTGGAGGAGGTGAGTCTAGGCAGCTCGGGGAAGTTGACGGTGTCTAGAGGTGGTGGTCCTAGCGGTGGAGGGGGCGGGTGCTCCGGACGAGTGCGGCTATGTGGGCCCGCCGCTCTGCACTCCCTGGCTTTATGGCCGAGGCCCCTGCGGCGCAAGCACTTCACCGGCTCCCTGCAGGCAGCCACCAGGTGCCCCCCAGCGAGACAGCGAAGACATTTACCTCAGAAGCTCTCACTGATGGAGGGGTGGGGCCGAGGAGCGTGGGCCGATGGGCGTCTTGAATCCACTGCGTTGGTGAAGTCGGAGCGGCGCCACCAATGCTTTGGTAATACCCGAGACCAGCCAGCTTCACCGTCATGAGTCCCCATCCAGTCGACGGTGCACTAGGAAGGGGCGTCGCCATGGATGGCGGAGGAGGAGGAGCCAGTACGAGGCGACATGGTGGATCTGAGGCACGATTTGGGGTGGATTGGGGCGGAGCAATGGCTGGCGTTGAGGAGGTGGCTAGCTGGGGGAGCCGGAGTTAGATCGAAGCTTACCCGCTTCCGGCCAGCTGGAGGAGGATTTGGTGGATTCTGTGGGTGGGCGGCGTCAACGGGGACCTGAATCGTCCCCACGACAATGGACTGGAGGCGCGTACGCTGCACGGAACCGTTGGTCTGGGTCGCGGCAGAGGACTCCCGGCGCCTGGGCTCAGCAACCAGCGAGGCAGCAAGGTCCAACTGGGGGACTCCGAAGGGCGAGGTAGGACGAGGGAGAGGCGCGGCAGCGGATCCGGGCCCGGACGGCATGGCGGCGGCGAGGGGGATGGGGGAGGACGAAGGGGCTAACGGCTCCATTCTCGGACTTCCTCTGTTGCAAGATCAGGTTGGATCGTTTTCCCCCTCGCTTTTGAATAAAGCTTTCTACTTGTTTATTTACCAAGATGCAGCAGCTACACTCGATGCGCAATAACAAACTAATGGAATGTACATCGTGCCGCTCATCGTTGAAACGAAAACTGCATGTCGTTTTCTTGTTTCTATTCGTATGGAACAAATGCCAAAATGACAGGTGAGTTGAAGAAAAACGGTGCCTAAAATAGGAACAGGGCATATGACAGGACGGACTGCATAAAGGGCAAGGCGTTACCTAGATTTCATCTGGCGAGGGGCGGCAGATTGGGAGGGAGTCGAGCTTGGCGGGGAGGAATCTCGCGGGGCTGATGACGACGGCGACGTTGACGGCGGCGGCGGCGCGGCGCTGCCATAGCTGCTCCTCTCACCAGATCGTAGTCGCAGCTCTGTTAATGGGCCCTTAGGGGTCACAGATCAAACGTGGTGGCAGGAGGATTGTTGTTTGGTCGGGCCGTCCCAACGCTTGCGAGAGGGGCCTTTAGCCTGATAGGCCCAGGCCCACTTGAAATGGAAGCGAGAATTCAATCATTTTTTTTCCATTGCGAGTTTTGGATCTTCTGTCATTTGTCCAGGGCTACGGTGGGGCTGTTTGGATCAGTTCATCGCTCTGGCAACGATTTCAACCTCGTGACTGAAATCGGACGTCTAAAAACCATGTGTGGCCATACAACCTTTGCCTATGGACAAAGTAAACGGGCACCGCCAGAGCGACGGTTGTGTCTTTTGATACTACTAGCGTCCACACGTCCGGACCGATATCACCCACAGCTGCTGCATGCCCACGCCAAGTGGGGACTGGCCGCGCTGCTCCCCATGCTTCTCCCTCTGCTTCCCGCATCCGCAGCCGCGCAGCGCCTCATCCCTCCACTTCCCACACGCATGCATGGCGCCCCAACAGCTGCGGCAAGCGGCTGTGGCAAGTAAGTCATATTACAATATGTACAATACCTGATCTACTTTTGAAACATTGAGATGAACACATTTGTAACATATGTCTAAAGATAGATGAAACATGTGAAACATGTGTCTGAAACACTTGCAACATATATGTGAAACATACACAACATCTAAATAAAAACACTTGCAACATACGTTCAAAAAAAATAAAACATTTGAAACAGAGGCTCGCAACATATGTGTATAGTCATTGCAACATATGCAACATCTCGATCTACTTTTGCAACATCAATATGAAATACTTGTAGCAATGATTTTTTTGTTGCAATTTCTAGATCTTGTGGCATTTGTCCAGGGCTGCGCTATCGATCTGGCAACCATTTCAACCTCAGGCGACCGTAATCGGACGTCTAAAAACCATGTTTGGCCATACAGCCTTGCCACAAGTAAACAGGTACTGCCGGAGCGACGGTTGTCTTTTTTGGGTGCCGGCCGCCGAGCGTCATGAGCGTCATGCCTAGGATAGTATTTGTTCTCCTTTTTTATTTCGAATTCGGAGACGCTAGACCCCGTCCGGACGCCCGCACGCCGCCCGGTCTGCTATGCCTATCCCGACTACCACGCATGCTACTAATCCTACCCCGTCTTTTCCAAAAAAAAAGCCTGCCTCACTTACCCCACATGCAACTCTGACCTACACATCCCACATGCAACTGTTGTGCTTGCACATCTGACCGCTGCATGCTAGTGCATCTAGGCATGCAGTTGTGTGCCTCGTGCCTACTGATGCGCATGCAGGTGGGGACCACATCTGCATGCGCCCGCTTGCTACGCCTACTAATATTGCAACACAAAAGCACTTTTACAACATACATTTAAAATAGGTGAAATATTTACAAACATATGTTTACAACATATGTGTATAGCAACTATAATATTCTGATAAATAAATTTACAATATATGTCTAAAACAGATGAAACATTTTAAATAGATGCTTCAACATATGTTTGGAACATATGCAACATTACAACATATGCAACATAGGTTTGAAACAGGTGAAACATTTAGAACATACACTTGCAACATACAAGTATAGCCACTACAACATATGCAATATCCAGATAAAACACTTGCAACGTATGTTTGAAACAGCTGAAACATTTGAAACATACACTTGCAACATATGCGTATAGTCATTGCAACATATACAACACCAGATCTACTTTTATACGCATATACTTGCTGCCACCCAATGGAGGCTAGTTGACGCGGCACGGGGAAGCGCAGCGCGAAGCACCAGCGGGGGCGCGAGGCATGGACGGCACAAGCATGGGTGGGCTGTGCGGCATGAGGCGTGAGGCGTAGGGGCGCACGAGACAGGACAACCGTCTTGATAGAAGCAATACGGTATCAAATTTGGTCTACTCACTTCATCCTAAAAAGAATACAATTTTAGCACTCACGTATTATTCTAAAAAAAGTGCAACTGTCATGACGTAATCGTGCACATTGATTTGTCATAACCATCATGGGCATAATCTGCATTTTATTATCATATTTTCAAAAAAGCATGACAATTTTTGCATTATCCGGGCTTTGTTGTCATTTCTGAGACAGTCTGACCTCTTTGTTGGACAGTTCATGAACGTTAGGGCATGTATGAATAAGTTTGCACTTTTTTACACTGCACATCCTCCCAGGGGCGGAGCCACCACTAGGGCGAGCTAGGGCGGCCGCCCTAGGTCCCCTTGGCCGGGCACCATATCCCCACCCCCTGGATTCCGCCAGAGTTGGAGCTGAAGGGCGCGGAACGGCGACGGTGATGGAGGCGCGGCGCTGTTTTCTCTGCGAGGGCAAAGCCGAGCGCTGAGTTGAGGCGTCCTGGGCTGCGGTCGCATTCATTTTGGGCATTTTGGCCCAGAGCAGGCCCAGTTATAAGGCGCCCACTACCCCAGTTAGGTCGAACAAAGTCACGGACGCACGCCGATCGCCGCCGCTTCGCACTGCCTCTGCCCTTCGTTGTTCGCTCCACGCCTCCACGGTCCGCGCCCAGCGCCCTCCAAGCTCGGCATCACGGCATCGCCGCTCGCTGCATTGTCTCCGGCTGTAACACCCTAGGTGTTAAGCATGCATTAGGCACTGCAAATCATGAGCATGAGCATCATCTTGCATTCATAATCACATGATATATAAATGAAACATTGGTTTGAAACATGTGTAACAGAGCTCTGAAACATGAATGTTGCAATTGCTTGTTTAAATAAAACTATGCTATGATTATGCTTGTTAGGTCAATAAACATGTTTAATTGGTGGTGCAAATAATTTAGAAATGTTTAACATGTAATTTGGAGCAAGTTTTGTATTTAAAGTTTCCTCAAATGTTCCTTTTAAAAATGGTTTAGAAAAATGAGATTTTGTTTTAAATAAACTTTAAATCTCTATTTCAAAATCTAGTTGGAATTTTAAAATACACCTTTAAGCAAAGTTGTAGAGAATAAAATTCTAAACAACTTTTGTCTTTGGACCAACTTGTGAAAATATATTTTTGTTGTTCAAAAATGGAAAAATATTGTTGTTTAGGTAAAGTTGAATTTGAAAAATAAAAAGAAAATCTTGTTTTCACTTAAGTGGGTCGGCGCCCCACTTTCAGCCCGCTAGCCGAAGCTGGCCCAGCTCCCGCGTCCGCGCTAGCCCGCACTCGCCTCTCCCGCACACCAGCGCCCGACCACGGCGGGCGTCCGCCGCCACATGGACTCCGTGCGCCGGCGACGGCGGCACCTAGGCGTCCGGTGGCCCCCACGTCCCACGCGCTAGCCTGCTCCCTCCACGAGAGCGCCCGCCTCCTCTACTCTCTCCCATTTTTCTCCTGCCCGCGCAAGCTCCTCGCCAGAATTGGCCGTCCGTAGCTCACCGCCAGCGCCTCCATCTTGCTCCGGGCACCATCTCCTCTTCGCGCAACCCGTGCTCACCTTGGCTCGCAGTGGTAATGCCCCTATCCTCGGAGATTGCTTGTCGAAGCTCGGGCATGCTCACCGGAGAAGCTCTGCTCCGCGGACACCTCCTTTCTGTTTTACCTCCTATCCTCTTTTCTCACGCATGAGCACCGCACTACGTACCTGATGCTTCCGAG
Source organism: Saccharum hybrid cultivar R570 (assembly GCA_038087645.1). NCBI lineage: Eukaryota > Viridiplantae > Streptophyta > Magnoliopsida > Poales > Poaceae > Saccharum > Saccharum hybrid cultivar. Next base: position 15,658,409 of record JAQSUU010000760.1, read on the forward strand.
CACCTCCACTCACCATGCCATGGCCCAGGATGCCTTACCAGCGACGACCCGCGCCGCCGCTCCACCATGCACGGCAGCGCCCGGCTTCCCAAGCTCCCTAGGCCATGCCACGGGCACTGTCAGGTTCGCGTGAGGGTGAGGAGCACACTGGTCGCCTTGGCCTGGCCGGAGACCTCGCCGTCAGCGAGATCCCACCGGTTAGCCCCGCCCCGGCTCGACTTGGCTGACAGGTGGGGTCCCCTTGACCCGAGGGCCCGTCTGTCTGTTTCTCTGTGCTGATCCGGGGTGAAAGAACGGGGTGCGCGTAGCAGTTTGAACCAGGTGGATTTTCGGGTTTAAAAGAAAACATTTTCTAGAAATTGTGAAAATACTTCCAAAAATCATATCTTGATGAATATGGCTCCAAATTAGATGAAACAAATTTTGTTGTGCTCCTTAGAACTAGATCTATCTGTTAAAATTATTGAATGTCAATTTTGTGATACTTTTATACAGGGCTTTATTTAATTCTTATAAATACTGATTTCTTAGAAAATGCATAGTAACTCATATATTGCTCAGAAAAATATGGTTCTAGTTTTGTTAGTCTTCTTATGTGATGCACTTTGTTTGAAAAATATATGGCATGCCTATTCTATAGAAAAATATTGAGGTTTAGTTCAAGTGCCTTTGTTTGCTTATATTTGTTATTTTTGCTAGAGAGAAAAATAAGTATAAAACATGGGCATGATAATTTTTGTACAGTGTTTGTTTACTGTGTAGAACATGGAAAAATACTAAATCTATTGTTTGATACTTTTCATAGTACAAAGTATTTTCATTCTCATTTATCTCCCATACCTTTTTATTTTTGTGTAGGCTGTTTTACTTATCCAAATGCAATGAAAACTTTATGGTAGACTACTTATAGTATGCTAAAGCTACTGTAATTTTCTTAGATTTTTATGAGCACTAAAAATATATATATTGCTGTTGTAGCCCTAGATTAAGTTGAAATGAAATAATATACTTTATACATGATTAGTTTAATGGTGTAGCTTTGGTGTATCTTTGAAGCATCAGATAACTTGTTGATGTCACCTGACATGTTAGTATAGTTGTGGTGATGAAGTGTTTTAGCACATGTGTTGTGGCTTTATGGAAATTAGCGGTAATGAATAGTAGTTAGTAGTAGAAAAAAATGCAGTAGATAACATGTACTTGTGGTACATGTTTTTGGGATGATGTTAACTACCTAGTAGAAAAGTTTTACCTATATTCTATCCAATGAATCTAAGTGTGTACATCTCCATTTCATGCCATCATGATCATCATATGTCATCGCATCCGATGCACCACTTGCCTAATCACTTATACAATTGCATCATACAAGATCACAGGAGGAAGTGCAAGTAGCGGTGCAAGAGGAGCAGGCCGGGTCCGACCCACAGGAACTCCAGGCACAGGAGGTGCTAGAATTAGAGGAGCAAGGAGAGGACCTGCCCGAGTGCGAGGACCATCAACCTAGTTCGTTCGAGCGAGGCAAGCCCCGGAGCATTCTAGGTCTACTACTTTATAAAAGCAATCTTTTGTATATGAGTTCTATATATTGTTGCATAGTTATTGGAGCTGAGTGAAACTATTGATGCATTTACTACTATCCTTGCCTATCTTATTCTATTCTTGCCCTATTAGGTTTAGGATCTAATAACTGCTTAGCCATGCTTAGACTGGTAGCGATTGATGATTTCCGGTCACCTACAACTGTAGGTGGTTACTGAAATACTTTAGCTATGGAAGGGGTGATATCCGAAAAATAACCAAGTGTTGATGTGATGGGAACGTGATTCCCGATCTTCCGTCAGGTTCAAGATAACTATCGATTTGGTTGGAAGCGACACACCGATCCGGCTTCAGATCACAATGACCCAAACCCTGCAACCTTAGCACCACGTCTCGTCTGGTTATCAACCGTGTCACAATCCAGTTGACCACGCTACGAAGGCTAATCCCTACTGCGAATCGAAGAACACAACCAAGAACAAGATAAAATGTAACTCAATTGAAGTGACAATTGCAGATGAATGATTAAGCACTCGAAGTTGGGGTCTCGCAAACCGAAAGACGGTGACTGTCAATGGACAGAATAATCTAAGCAAAACCCCAAACCCTATCGTAGGCGGTGGCTACTGATTATAAAGCCTAAGGGGCATCCAAGGACTCCCACTTATGTCCCTAAGGAGTCTCGACACGTTACATGGCCCAAACGGCCCAAAAGACGACGACGCAGCGTCCTGACAGATTCTGGACGTCAACTTGTTTCGACGATATCCATTGACTCCGATGGAATTTGGGCCTCAAACCAAAGCCATTGATTAGCTTATGAAATTATCTTTCCATCCATATGTGTATCATAAAAAACGGAGTCTGGATGTTTTCTGGGCGTCCGTTTTATTGCAGACTGGTCCAAAAGACCGAGGCAGACTCGGACTCGAATTGGACTGGGCCTTCGGCTTGGCTTGGACGTCCTTGCTGGCCTCCTAAGGTGGTGGCCAAGGAGAAGGACGTCCTTGGGAATCTCTTAGGTGTTCTCCATCTTCTTGGGGCATGCTCCAACTTAGGCTTAGGTCCCAAGTGTGAATAACAAGCCTGCGACGATGCCGTAGCACCCGACAGAAATAACATCAGAATGTCTCGATGATTTGGAGACTTTGCCAATATGATATTGAGGTGGGACTAGATCTATTTAAAAGCTTATCAAATAATCTTTCCATCAAGTGCTCATTGACCTCGATCGCACTCCGGATGGATGAGTTATGGCCTTTCCAACGAAGCACTATCGGGCTACCGACGAACCGAAAGTTCAACTTTGATGGACTTGCACTTTGAGACGTATTTGTACCTACATTTAAATAACGACATGTACATGTGGAACCAAGTAAATTGTATCCAAAATTACTATATAAATATAGGAACAAGCGCACCTTATAATCAATGGTCGTATCCGTTGATGTCATGTCCTCATCATCCTCCCCTTCTTGATAATAAACCATCCTCGGTTTGAGCTTAGTTGGAGGACAGATTGTAGGTTGTAGCTAATATTGCTCCCCTTCTTGAAATTTAACCTGTTGCTTTATAATAAAACTTGGGGACCTTTACATGACATGATTATATCTATTGTAGGCGTCGAAATTATCATATTGTTGCACAACAAAAGGAGATTTCAGATTTGAACAAATATAAACTCTGTGTACCATATACTCTCATTTATTATTATATTTGTCAATAAAGTGAAATGTACATTTAGATGACCATGACCAATCAGCAAACCAAAATTTCTCTTCCAAAGTAGTAAGAGCACACGGAGTATCAAACTCAATATGATCCAAAGTATCTAAAGAATACAATAATTTTAGATCATCTTTTTCAGCAGCAATGGGAAGCAAATTTTTATTTTTAGTACAAGTATTTGGTTCCAAAACAAAAGTATCATGCTCATTCACTAGTTGTGGCATATGTATATTAAAAGCATTGTCACACAACTCTTCTTTATCACAAGCACTGTCAGAACAATTATTTTGTGACAAAGGAAATTCAGACTTTGTGTCCACTAAAGGTTGCTCTATTATAGCATGAGTGGTGGACAAATTCAGCACATCATCATCAATTTGAACATTATCATATTTTGTAGCAAGCATAAAAGGATCTTCTAGTTTAGATACTTGGTGATTTTTATTTTTAATATCAACCTCTTTGTTCTTAGTAGAAACACTCTCTTTATGAAGTTATACAATTTTAGTCAAGTTTAAAATTTTACCATGCTCCAAAGTGGGTGTGGGAGGTGGTGGTGAAGATGCTGCTGTAGAGGGGGAAATGACCACTTGTCTGCTTATCGCAGTCTCGATCTTCGCGAATGCTTGCTCCACCCTTGCTAAAACCTGGTTGAGGTTGTCGCTAATGTTGGTCTGGTTTTTTTTTGTTGATGTCCCTGCAATTCTTTTTCTACAAGCATAGCTAGCTGGAACAACTGGTTTGTAGTGTTAAAATCTTTATAATAAACAATATCCTGAATTTCACGTCTCAAACCACCATGAAAACGACAAACTTTATTCTCCGGATCCTCCTCTATTTCATAACATATTGCACACTTTTGAAACTCTACATAATATTCCTGGATAGACATATTATCTTGCTCTAAGCGTTGTATTTTACGTTTATAAGATGGAGGAATAAAATGATCACGCATTGCTTCTTTTGGTCTATCCCATGATTGGGGTTGTTGATGTAAATTACCTAGTTCTCGCCACCAGAATTGAGCAAAATCTTTGAATTCTCTAGTGGCATATTTAACTCTATGTTTCTCAGGAACTAGGTGTGAATTAAACTCTTGTTCTACAACCATCTCCCAATCAAAATATTTTTCTCCATCATAAAATTCAGAATAGAATGGTATGGTTAATTTACCTCTCATACCTTGATGATTATAGTCAATATGTGATGGCAGATTGTTCATCATGTGGTCCATCCTTGCAAACATCTGGGCCATGATTTTCTGCAATTCACTCTTAAACAGAAACACGTTGTTTGATAATGTTAGAAATCAAAAGAAATTCTTATCAACTATTATATGTGTTGGTGGAAACACACTCTTACATGTCTTACCAAGTTCTTACAAGGTTCTTATCAACACAATGCAGTGGATGGTAAAACCAGTGGCTGGTTCGTGATACCTGTGAGAGCGTGGCACCAAGATTGCAAGGATCTTTTTCTATGCTGATCTGGAGTATATATGTGGAGCTTAGAAGGCACACAAAGAACAAATATATATATGTGGCACACAATTCAGTAACAGATAGCAATATTGAATAAATGTCCAGAGCACTTGTCCTAGTTGCTGGCCTATACGTGTTCTTACACCAGTTGTGATAAACAAGAGAGTGAAACAAGTATGAAAGGTAGCAACGGAAATACGGATAAGGTAAAAAGGCACCACAAATAATAGAGCTATGGAGGTGTTCCTTATGTGCTCCCTTTTCTTTTATCTTCCCTTTTCTTTTACTATTTTTTTTCTTTTCTTTTTTTTTGTCCAAACTTTTTTTAGATTTTGCTCTTTTGAATTTTTTTCTCATCAAGAAGCACACAAGAACAAATCTTAAAAAAATTTGAGTTCAATTAAACAAAAGATGTGGCCTATACAAATTCAGGATTGTGATCTAAAAAGCTGGTCAAAATTTGTGGGCCCTGAAACTCGATGTGTCTGATCGAATTTCGCAATTCTAAATTTTGCGAACCCAGCTTTGCTGGGATGAAATAGATATAAAATTTTTTGGCGTTCTCCGTAGATATAAAATTTGCCCTGTTTCGAGTTCGGAAGTAAAAGTTATGACTGTGTTTATGAAAACTGCTCGAATCAGGGTTTTATGTGAACACAACATGCAAACTGATGATGAGACGGGATGATGGCAGATGGAGGGATCAACACAAACTAGAAAAGACCACAATCTAAACCAGAAACAAGACCTTGACCTAGGACACAAACTCAACACGGCGGACTCTGAAACTGAAATATGCAAAGGCTATGGCGTGGATGGTTGTAGGACAGGAAACAAATATGGCAGTGGACTTTGGGACGAAGGCAAAAAACAACTAAACTAGGATAAATATAAATTTGATGGTATACCTTAGCTCTGAATATCACTTGATGTGGACGTGATTCCCGATCTTCTATCAGGTTCAAGATAAGTATCGATTTGGTTGGAAGCCACACACCGATCTGGCTTCAGATCACAAAGACCCGAACCCTACAACCTTAGCACCACGTCTTCTCTGGTTATCAACCGTGTCACAATCCGGTTGTCCTCACCACGAAGGCTAATCCCTGCTGCGGATCGAATAACACAAGCAAGAACAAGATAAAATGCAACTCAATTGAAGTGATAATTGCAGATGAATGATTAAGCACTCGAAGTTAGGGTCTCACAAACCGAAAGACGGCAACTGTCAATGGACAGAATAATCTAAACAAAATCCCAAACCCTAATATAGGTGGCGGCTACTGATTATAAAGCCTAAGGGGCATCCAAGGACCCCCACTTACGTCCCTAAGGAGTCTCGACACGTTACATGGCCCAAACGGCCTAAAAGACGACGACGCAGCGTCCTGACAGATTCTGGACGTCAACTTGTTTCGACGATATCCATTGACTCCGATGGAATTTGGACCTCAAACCAAAGCCATTGATTAGCTTATGAAATTATCTTTCCATCCATATGTGTATCATAAAAAACGGAGTCCGGATGTTTCCTGGGCGTCCGTTTTATTGTAGACTGGTCCAAAAGACCGAGGCAGACTCGGACTCGAATTGGACTAGGCCTCCGGCTTGGCTTGGACGTCCTTGCTGGCCTCCTAAGGTGGTGGCCAAGGAGGAGGACGTCCTTGGGCATCTCTTAGGTGTTCTTCATCTTCTTGGGACATGCTCCAACTTGGACCTAGGTCCCAAGTGTGAATAACAAGCTTGCAACGACGCCGTAGCACCCGACAGAAATAGCGGTAGAATGTCTCGATGATTTGGAGACCTTGCCATTGTGATATTGAGGTGAGACTAGATCTATTTGAAAGCTTATCAAATAATCTTTCCATCAAGTGCTCATTGACCTCGATCGCACTCCGGATGGATGAGTTATGGCCTTCCCAATGAAGCACTATCGGGCTGCCGACGAACCAAAAGTTCAACTTTGATGGACTTGCACTTTGAGACACATTTATACCTACATTCAAATAACGACATGTACATGTGGAACCAAATGAATTGTATCCAAAATTAATATATGAATGTAAGAACAAGCACATCTTATAATCAATGGTCGTATCCGTTGGTGTCATGTCCTCATCATGATGATAATTGGAGACCGGATGGAAAAGTTATAGGCAACCAGACAGGGTTCTAGGATGCTATTAGATTTCCGTCTGTGTCGGTTAAGGACCGATCGTTGCTCTTCCCTCTTGTCATATTGAACGCATGTCTCATATTTAGCTAGCCAAATAAAGTACCTTTCGACCGCGAAGCTAGTGGCATTATTCAGGTCGGAATCTACACGGGTGCGCGTATTGGTGCTGAAGGAGGTATGATGGGGACGCGAAGAGTGAGCCCATGGTGCATCCTGGCTGTTGGGCGGTCCTGGGTAGCGGCCCCGGTTTCTCCCGCGACGTTTACCTGGATAGTGTCATTGGTGATCTAAGCAACCTTAACGGGGGAAACGTGATTTGTGTGAGGAATAAATCATCAGCTGGTTAGGAATCGATTCGAATCGCTATCGCTCCTGGATAGTGAGCACTTGACTTGATCTACGACATCGTAGTAATGATGATGGAATACTGATGGTTATGTGGATGATGTTGAAAATGCTAAATCTAAGTTGGTAACTGGATGTTATTGGTTAATCAATTGATTACTATAGTATAGGTGCTTACCTAGATTGATAGGTTATAATAAAGATGATGCAAAATACTTAAATGATTCATTGTGTCAACTTTGCTCTTTCGCAAATGAGTCAGCTAGTCCACTAAAAGAAAGTCTTATATATATTTCTTGGTGTCAATTTATTTTAGTTTAAGACGGGTAAGTCTAGTTGAGTACTTTCTCGTACTTAGGGCGTTATTCCCATTATTGTTGTAGATGGTTAAATGTACTACGGATATTGCATCAACTGCCTGTACCCTGCGATGAGCGACAACTAGAACCAAGGGCATGGTCGTTCTGTATGTCTTACCTACTGCTTTTGTTGGGCATGACTATCTCCTGGCACTATATCTAAACTAAATGTGTGTGTATGATTTTAAGACTATTTGCTTCCGCTACTTTATTATGGATTTGGTTTGTAATAACTTTATGTTTTAAACTCCGATGTATTTCAAGGATGTTGTGAACTTTATGTAATATGTGACTGTGGCTGCTAAACTTCTATGATCTTAGTTTGTATGTTGGTTGGTTTGAAATCCGTCGTGATTTCACGGACTACCGGGTTATACGGGCTTAAGTTTGCTAAATTATCTGCTTTGACGGGTGATTTTCTTACTTAATTTCATATAATTGGTCGGTTCTGTTACACCGGCCGTCGGCGCCCGCATGGATCCAGTGACCCCTTCCCAACCCCCACTCCGCCAGGTGCCCAGGTACAAGCCCTAGCTGGGCCTATTCGGCTGCTTGCAGACATTAGGATTGGGAATTTGGTAGTTCATTCATTTGGTGATTTTTGATTTGGAAATTTTAGGATTTCGGTGATGGATGGGGGAGCAAATGAAGACGTTGTGGGTGGAGGAGATGAAGTTGGAGATGTGGTTCCTTCAAATAATGCCAGTGCCAGCACGGTTAGACAGACCTCTGCTTCAGTTCCACTAAGCAAGAGGCGCTATAAGAAATTAGGTGTTGCCAAATTTGTGCTTGATTGTTTGATTCGATTACAGATTGTTTGATTCAATTTCTTAATTATGCAGATTTGACAAGCTTCTTTGGTACTAGTAGTAGCAGAAACTCAGCAAGTGATAGTACTCGGGGCCAAGCACTCATGAAAGTGGTACTGTTGCTCCTCAAACTGAAGAACTAGAAGTGCCGCAGCCATTAGAAACAGTGCAAGGTGCTAAAAATGAAGACCAACCATCACATGTGCCTGATGTCGAAGGTATTACTATTATGGTATTTAATCCGGATGTTCATGTTGTTTCTGATCCGGGCCTTCGTGTAGCAATTGAGCAATTCCATCCTAACATTAGAGATGATGTTAGGAGGGCTTATTTGGTCAAAGGTCCAACCAAACCTTTTGGTCACAAATTTCCTCATAAATCAGTTAAGGATAAGAGGATGTTTGTAGAGAAAGTGGTTAAGACAAAATGATTGGTTGGAATATAGTATTGCAAAGGATGCAACATATTGCTTCTATTGCTTTCTTTTTAAGTAGCAGCCCTTAGAAGCACACTTTGGTCATGATGCATTTAGTAAAGAAGGGTACACAAATTGAAAAAATACATATCTTGGACTTCCTCAACATGTTGGTGGCCCGGCTAGCTGCCACAATAGAGCTAGAATAGCTTGTGAAGATTTTAAGAATCAGAGGGCTAGTGTCACACATAGGATTGAGGCCCATAGTGCTAATGCAGAAAGAAAATATGAAACACGTGTGATAGCTTCTTTAGATGTTGCTGGTTTTCTTATTTCACAAGCTCATCCATTTCGAGGCCATGATGAATCTCCCTCTAGCTTAAATAGAGGGATTTTTTAGAGATGATTGAGTGGCACAAAAAAGGAATGACAAGGTACGACTTGCATTTGAGGAGTTATGTCCATTAAATGCCCAAATGCTTTCACCCATGATTCAGAAGGACCTTTGTACTAGCTTTGCAAGAGAGGTTAAGGAAGTGATAAAGAAAGAGATTGGTGAAAAACCTTTTTCAGTTTTGATCGATGAATCTCGTGATATCTCAATAGCGGAGCAAATGGTTGTCATTGTGAGGTTGGTTACTATTTAATTGCTGAATTCTAAATTGTAACACAAACTAATGGTGATCTCATTTAATCATATATTCTAAATTGTAACACAAACTGCAGGTATGTCAATGACAAAGGAATGGTAGTAGAAAGATTTTTGGGACTTAAACATGTGGAGGACACAACTTCTAGTGCACTGAAGAAGGTGTTGCTTGATGTTCTTGCTGAATATGGTTTATCTTTTGCAAAACTTCGAGGGCAAGGTTACGATGGGGCTTCTAATATGAGAGGTGAATTCAATGGTTTGCAAAAACAAATCCGTGACGAAAACCCACATGTTTTCTATGTGCATTGCTTTGCTCATCAGTTGCAACTAGTAATTGTGGTTGTTTCAAATTGTTGTTCCTCGTTCTCTGATTTTTTCAACTATGTGGGTTTGATTATGACTAGTGCTAGTGCATCTTGTTGAAGGAAAGATAGCTTAATTGCTGATCACCGTAATACCATTTTGGAGAAATTGAATAGTGGAGAGATTTTTTTAGGGAAAGGGAAGCATCAACGAACTACCTTGGTTAGACCCGGTGATATAAGATGGGGTTCTCATTTCACCACATTACTCCATATTGAGAACATGTGGGATTCTGTAACAAAGGTATTGTCTATGGTTCATGGGGACGAACGCAATCCTGGTGGAGCAGCCGGTTTGTTGAAGAAAATGGAGAGCTTTATATTTGTTTTGAATATGAAGATAATGTTGAAATTGCTTCGCATTACTAATTTGTTATCTCTCTTACTGCAAAAAAGGATCAGAATATTGTTCAGGCCATGTCATTGCTAGTTGATGTCAAAACACGTCTGGTGAACTTGAGAAATGAAGGTTGGGCACCATTATTTCAAGAAGCGAAAGACTTCTATGTTGCAAAAAATATAAAGCTACCAGATTTCAGTGAGCGTAGACTAAGATGGGGTCGTTCAAGGCTTGATGATGACTTGATAACTAAAGAATATCATTATCGTGTTGATACTTTCTTGGCTGCACTTGATGCTATTCTCATAGAGATGGATTATCGCTTCAATGAGGCATCATCAGAGGTATTCATTTGCTTCTCATGCCTTGATCCAAGAGATTCATTCTCTATGTTTGATATTGCTAAGATTGCTCGTCTAACGGAGATCTATGACCAAGATTTTTCATTTGTTGATTGTACTAATATAAGAGATGAACTTGAGACATTCATTTTACAAAATGCGAAGAATTGATGATTATAGAACTTGTCATGATTTTGCAAGTTTGGCCATAAAGTTGGTTGAAAATAAGGCACACCTTGCTTTTCCATTAGTCTATCGCATCATTGAGCTAGGATTGATTCTTCTAGTGGCTATGACATCAGTTGAAAGAGCCTTCTCAGTTATGAATATAATCAAGACTGATTTGCACAATAGAATGAGCGATGAGTGGCTTAATGATCTGATTTTGTGCTACATTGAGAAGGAGATTTTTAGAGGACTAGATCCTAAGAAAATTAAGAGGACTTTCCAATCCATGAAAGATCAGAAAATGAGTTTACCACCTCTAAAATGGCCTCGATGTTCTTAGTATTTTAGGAAAGGTATGTCTAGATGTCCTTTTTAAATTCTTCAATGCCTTTTTATGATTAATGTCATTTTTTAATTGACATGTCTATAAAAATGACAGGTTCTATACTTCATTTGTCTATCGATTGAAACATCTATTATTGATACTTCTATTATTAAAACAAAACATCTTGATTCTTGTTGGTTGTTCTATAATTTTTGCCCAAAACATAAGTTGTCGGTGGTAGCAAAAATTTTAGAGTATAAGTCCGCCCTAGGTGAATTCTCCGGCTGGATTCGCCACTGCATCCTCCTAACGAACAGTCCAACAAAATACGTCGAACAGTTCAACAGATCATAGCCATGCACCAAATGGTGAGTTGTCAAACTCTAAACTCACCTAGGTCCACATGTCCGGCTCTCGTGAAATTAGAACAGCAGGAGGTTTCTCACCATCTATCTCACTCTTTCACTCTCACACTCCCCTCTCTCTGTGGTTCTTCCTGCTTCTTGTTTTGCTCTTCATTCTTTTTTTCTTTTGGCCTTTGTGTTGACTTTTCTAAATACCTAAATCAAAGCAATAGTTAGCTTTATAGCAACCCCAACAAAGGCCCCTTTTACATAGGACACCTACTTAGGATTTGAGGGTTTCTCTTCTCTTACTTTTAAGAGCCTTAATTTATTTGGTTAAACTCTAGCAGCAGCGCTCAAATTTAGGTTCTTACTTTTTTACAACCTAGTTGTTAGTTACTTCATTCTGATTTTTCCCACTCATATTCCTTTGCTCTCGCTCACTAACTAGCGACGGGAAAGAGGATCTCACCGAGAAGTGACGAGCTTGGCCTTGGTGGCGGCGTAGCAGAAGGGGAGGACCTCAAGGGAGGGATGGTCTTGGCCTCGGTGGTAGCGCGGCGGGAGGGAATAGGGCGATGGCGTTAGAGAAGAGTCTAGACAAAAAAAATGCACCGGAGGGTGTTGATATAGGAAAAAAATTCCTAGAAAGAAGGGAGCTCTGTATATGCACCCTTGGGAGTCAGGGCTGAGGGAAAGATTTAGGTGTCTCCATATAGTAGGGATTCGAGTTCGGCCCTTAGATTTTTTTCGCTTTGGCTCTAAAAAAGAGTAGGAGCCCTGTGTTTTGTCCCGTGTTGGAGATACTTTGCAGTGAACATAAAAATCTTGGAACATGAAAGCCAAATAGTTTCCCAAACGGTGAATTTTTTTATTGAAGGAAACGATGTTTATAAGAGAAAAATATTACAAGTTTAGCAAAGAGTGTCCTAGGTTTATGAGAAACTATCCCAATTTCATAAAAAATGTTCTAGGTTCAAAAGAAAAACGTTTAGCTTCAAGAGAAAAAATGTTCTGACAATAAAACCAATGTTCCAGTAGCACTGACAGTGTTCACGAATAAAAAATGATAATACGGAAATTATAAGAAGAACAAAAAAATAGAGAGAAAGAACAAACTTAATTCTTCCTAACAATTTAAATTCCTATAAAATTTTCTTCTTCCTAATAGTACGAAGAAAAATAAGGAACGAACTTCTATTATAATATATTAAAAATAAAAAACCCTAAACCCGCAACGGGACTATATATTATATATATTATATTTTATTTACTAGAAAAAACGGGACTAGACACAAAAGTGAAAAAAGAAAATTATCTTAAAGGCTTTCGCGGATTGAGGAACGGCCCAGCGCGGCCCACCGGCGACACTTCCGTCTCTAGTCATCCCCGTTTCACCCCGCGTACGCTCTCCCTCGTCCCTCTCCCTCTCCCACTCGGCGACGATTGGGCTAGCGCCGCCGCCGCCGCCGCCGCGCTACGCCAGGTGCCGAGGTCTCCGTAGTGCCCTTCGCCGGGTCTCCGTAACCCCCTCGCCGTCGACGAGCACCCTCCAAGTACGCCAGCCCCTCTCTTCCCTTCCTGCTGCGCGGGACCGGGCGCCCAAACCCTAACCTAAGTTATCCGGCTATTTGTCTCCCGATCTGTTCTAATTGCAAGTTTACGCATCTATAATGCTTCCGAACTTCGATTTCTTGCAAAACTATTCGAGTTTCCCTAACTGGTTCCGCCCCCTGAATTTTACTGGTTTGCAGGGCATTTGCATTATGGTCGCAGCGTAGGTGGGGAGCCATTAGAAGGAGGGGGCAAGAAGAGTTACTGGGCATGGCGGCTCAGGAGGCCGCCGCAGCTGATTCTTCGGGCCCTCGGTTCGCTCCGGATGACCCGACGCTCCCGGCGCCTTGGAAAGCGCTGATTGATGGCGTGACACTGTACTATTGGAACCCAGAGACGAATGTGACCCAGTATGAGAAGCCTGCTGCAACTGCAGGGGTGCCCCCCTTGCCAGCAGGTCCTCCGCCGTCGACCCCTGCGCAAGTCCCGGAACCTGCACCTGGGGCGTATTCGCAGCCTAACGTGCAGTTCGGTCAAGCTGGGCAGGAAGGGCACCAGGAGCGTCCTGGCCAGGCAGCTTATCCTCCTCAGGGTGGTCAGCTTGGGCAGCAGCATACTCAGCAGCCAGCTCAGCAGCAACCGTTTCAGCAGCATGTCACGGCTCAACACCAGGCTTTGTTTCAGCAAGTGCCATATCAGCAACAGCAGACGCACATGCCAAATCAGCCGCATCAGTACCACAGCGCGCATCCTCAACACATGCCGTATCAACATGGTCCTTACATGCAACCTCTGCAGCAACAGCAGGCTCCACCATATTCGTATCAGGTAGACCAGCAGCCGCAGATGCCACAAACTGCCTATAATCAAGCTCAGCAGCCACCGATGCCTCAAGCTGCCTACAATCAAGGTCAGAGTCAGCAGCCACCGATGCCGCAACCTTCCTACAATCAAGGTCAAGTTCAGCAGCCACCGATGCCGCAAACTTCCTACAATCAAGGTCAAGTTCAGCAGGCACCGATGCCACAACCTTCCTACAATCAAGGTCAGCAATCCATGATACCACAGTCTGCCTACAATCAAGCTCAGCAGCCTCAAATTCCACATGGTGCTTATAATCAAAGCCAGCAGCCGCAGGGTGTTAGGATTCCTCAGAGTCAAGGGCAACATCCTCAACAATCTATGAGCTTTCACCACCCTGCCCAAGCTTCGCAGTCGCCGCAGGTTTCTCAACCTCAAGGACTTAAAATGCCATCTCAACAAGATCAACTGCAGCATGGATTGCCGTTCGCTCAGCATGGAAAACCGCCACTGTCACATGGGCAACAAAGTCCATTGTTGAAGGGTGATGATGGAGGAGTTCATGAAGGCAAGCGGACTGGCTTTTCATTACCACTTAGTCAGCAGCGTGGCCAAGCTCCTCTTCCAAATCAGCAGTTACCTTCTAGTCATCAACATCCTGGAGCCCTTAGTAGCCAGCCAAATATACCTGGAGTCGGTGGGCCATTATATCCTGCCAAGCATCTTCCTGGTGGATCATCCTCTGCTGAGACTAATAACATGGGTGGTTTTGTGAACTCACCTGCTCAAATGCATCAAGGGGGAGCTGATACAAACTACCAGCAAAAACCAGTTAGTGGCCATGCAGTTCCAAATCATGTTGGTCCATCACCAATTCGACCTCCAATGGGTTTTGATATGGGTAATAGTGATGGTCACTTTGAAAGAGATGACCCTCACTCCTATGGAAGGTTTGATGGAACAAAGGCTCTCCAGCAGCAGCCAAAGCTTGCTCCTCTCCCAACTTCACAAAATCCTTTGGTAATAATCTTTGGTACAGTAATGTTAATATTAATGAAGCCAAAAGCTCACCCTTATACTGTCTAAATTTATGTCCTACCATAACAGTAGTAAGCTATGAACTTTCTTGTACAGTATAAAGTCTGATGATATTTCCGCACCATATCAATGGAACTAGTTGTAAAAATGTTGGCAACAATGCCCATTAGCTTTCTGATATATTCAATGCTTTCTATATATTATGCTCATGCTAACCTCAATTCTAAAGTTCTAACCATTCACTCTGAATTGCATAAACTTTTGTGGCAGGGCATGCATAATGGACCGCCTTATCCTCGTCCAGACAATTTTGGTGGTTATAACATGGCACCTCCACATTCAGTACCATATCCCCATAATCTTGGTCCATTGCCTATTGGAACTTCAGTGAGGCCACCATCAAGTATGTTTGCTCCTCCAGATTTTCCAAGCGTATCTTCAGCTGATGCATACCGTCAACACCATGAAGTCACTGCCATGGTAAGGAGTTGATTGCATGGACATATTTTGTCACAAAACTAAGGCACAGTTTACAAAAATTTCTCCAGAGGTTGTTTGCCATTGTACTTAAACATTCTGGAAATGCTGTTCCACATGTGGTTTTTAACGTACTCCGTATCTCTGAATAATTTAATAACCCGTTTTGCATAATGGAGGTACTGGTCAATACCTAACATTTACATGACTAAAAAATATTTTTTGTGGCACACATCTGACATTTCAAGCATGATATATACATCTCTGGCAAATTGCCACTCAAGAAAACCAGACAGAGGTATAGTCTAATTTGTTTTACACAGAAAATACATTCGAGATACCAAAAGCTCATAAAGCCTGAGAGGTGCACTTCTGCAGTTGGACATATTTTAGTATGCCCTGTTCCCGTATGTATAGCTCGGTAACAGGGTATTTCAGAATATTTCTCTTGGTGTACAAGTTCATTTTCTTGTTTAGTTAGCTCATAAAGCCTGAGAAGTGCACTTCTGCAGTTGGACATATTTTAGTATGCCCTGTTCCCTTATGTATAGCTTGGTAACAGGGTATTTCAGAATATTTCTCTTGGTGTACAAGTTCATTTTCTTGTTTAGTTAGACTGCTACCAGTTTATTATTCTTTTATACTGTCACCTGTGGATTATTTATATTTTGACTGCTATTTTTTTAATATCCAGGGTGAGAATGTTCCTGCTCCGTTTATGACATTTGAGGCTACTGGATTCCCTCCAGAGATTCTGAGAGAGGTATGTCTTCTTTAGTTGGGCTTTGCTACTTGTGGATCCATGGATGCATTATCTACAAATTTATCTACAAATTTATCTTAATTAACCTAGAAATTCTTGACAATGTGGGCCACTGAAAATGATATGTTTGAAATGGAAAATTATCTTCTCTCGTAGTAAGCACATAGTATGGTATTGCTCACTGATGTAGCACAAAGGATTTGCGGTGATGCTGAGTGCCCTAATACAAAGAGTAGTTTTCAATTTCTGGGCACTGTAGTGAGATACTTGTGGCTATTTTCTGCTGACAAGTATTGGGAGGATTGATGTTGTTTCAGATTATAAAATGTGGCTGAGGCTTCCTGCTTTGTCTCTGCCACTGAATCAACAAAGAGCTTCTTCATGCCTTGAGTTGCTTAAGTAAGCAGCCATATTCACCTAGGATAGAATTTAACCACTTTCTCATTGTTTGCAATCATTTTTTACTCGCTATGGAAAATACCAATTATCTGCTGCAGGTGGGCATGCACTTATGATGCTTATTCATTTTTTTTTCATTTCAGATCCATGCAGCGGGCTTTTCAAATCCCACTCCAATTCAAGCTCAGACATGGCCTGTTGCACTGCAAAACCGGGACATAGTAGCTGTTGCCAAGACAGGGTCTGGAAAGACGCTGGGGTACCTAATTCCTGCTTTTATACATCTGAGGAGATGCCACAATAATCCGATGTTGGGTCCTACGGTATTGGTTTTGGCCCCTACTCGCGAGCTTGCTTCACAAATACAAGACGAAGTAGTTAAATTTGGTCAATCATCTAGAGTTTCCTGCACAGTAAGTTCTGACCTGATATCTTTTATTAAGGCATTATCTTTTCTTGCATAGAATAATAAAGCATAGATCACAACCAATTGTAGTCCTGAAACTATGTGCACACATTTTTTCTGTTTTGTAAGACAATGCATAGTAATTAAATTATTGGATATAAAATGTTAATAATGTGCTCTATTGACTTTAAATTAAAACTTTCTAACCTTTAGAAAGGTCAATGTTGCTGAGGCGGCTATCAGGGCACTAGGCTAGCTTGAGCACCTACCTAGGCCTAGTGTGTTTTTATAGTAGTTATCTTAGAAAATGAACTCGTGTGGTTCTGAACAACATTGCTGTGCATCGATCATTCAAGATTTCTGTACCTAAGTGCCTTGTAGAATATGTGCATTATTTCTGGTACTATGTCTACTAATGACATGTCACATTTCTTACATTGAGATCATTGTTGATACGTTCTTTTTCAGTGCCTATATGGTGGAGCTTCAAAGGGCCCTCAGCTAAGGGAACTTGAGCGTGGAGCAGATATTGTGGTAGCAACACCAGGACGTCTTAATGATATTCTGGAGATGAAGAAGATTAGCCTCCATCAGGTTTCATTACTTGTGCTTGATGAAGCAGACCGTATGCTTGACATGGGGTTTGAGCCACAAATACGGAAGATTGTGGATGAGATTCCTAATACTAGACAGACTCTAATGTACACTGCCACTTGGCCAAAGGAGGTTACAAAAATAGCTGGGGATTTACTAAGAGACCCTGTCCAGGTCAACATTGGCAGCATTGATGAACTTGTTGCCAACAAATCCATCACTCAGGTATTCTAGTGAAATTATGATTGTTTCTTTTCATACTTTATATGCCTTGCCTTTCTTTAGGATGCAGAGTCCTTGAAGTGCCATTCCTGACTGGTGTGAGAATTTCTATTATTGTTAAGTAGTTTGGAAAAGCATTCTTTGGCACTTAATTTCTATGTGTCAGGCTTTATCTGTAATATATTATGTGTCTGTTTCTAGGATGATCCATTTCTAAGGCTCCTGTTTGGTTGCAGTATGTAGAGGTGGTTCCACCTATGGACAAGCAGCGACGCCTAGAGCAGATTCTTAGAGATCAAGAAAGGGGCTCAAAAATCATCATATTTTGCTCGACTAAGAAGATGTGTGACCAGCTTGCTCGCGGCATTGGTCGCAATTTTAAGGCTGTAAGCATTCATGGTGATAAATCGCAGGCCGAAAGAGATAATGTTCTCAATCAGTTTCGAACTGGCAGGGCTCCAATATTAGTAGCCACAGATGTTGCTGCTCGTGGACTTGATATCAAAGATATCAGGTGAGGCTTATTTGATTGTGAGATATTAAATCCTTAAAATATTTCAATGTCCAATATTAACACTGAACACTGACAAATTTCTGTTGCTCATTTGTACTGCACCATGTGTTTTTTCCAGGGTGGTAATCAATTATGACTTTCCAACTGGGATAGAGGACTATGTGCATCGCATAGGGCGTACAGGAAGAGCTGGCGCTACTGGTGTTTCGTACACTTTTTTCTCTGAACAAGATTGGAAATATGCTGGTGATTTGGTGAAACTCTTGCAAGGTGCCAACCAGCATGTCCCTCCACAGCTGCAAGACATGGCTGCACGCAGTGCTTCTGGAGGTCCAAGAAACCAGGCAGCTGGGATGAGTCGCTGGGATGGGCCTGGTGGTCGTCGTTTTGAACCTGGTGCTGGTGGCCCTGTTGATTATGGTGGTGTTAGGGAGGGTCCTGGAGGTTTCGGTGGTCGTGAGGGCCCAGGTGGATTTGGTGTTCGAGAAAGCCCAGCAATGTTTGGTGGACGGGAAGGCCCTGATGGCTTGGGTGGCCGGGGTGGCCCTGGTGGCTTCGGTGGCCGGGAAGGCCCTGGTGGCTTCGGTGGCCATGAGGGCCCTGGTGGCTTTGGTGGTCGGGAACGGGAGGGACCTGGTGGCTTTGGTGGCAGAAAGGGCCCAGGTGGCTTTGGTGGACGGGATGGCCCTGGGTCAGGTGGTTTTGGTGGTAGAGGGGAGCGTGGATCCGGTGGTTTTGGCAGTAGAGGCGGAGGAAGCGCTGGGGGCTTTGGTGGACGTGGTGGCAGGGGCGATTCTCCTGGTTTTGGTGGGCGTGGCAGGGGTGATTTTTCCGGTTTTGGTGGGCGTGGCAGGGGTGATTCTCCCGGTTTTGGTGGACGAGGTAGGGGAGATTTTTCTGGTGGACGCGGTGGCAGGGGGCGTGGATTTGGCGGGAGGGGACGTTCTGACCAAGGCCCACATGACCGGTTTGTCTCAGATGGACGGGGACGATATGACAACCGTCGAGGATTTGGAGACAAGGGTCAGGATCGGAGCTACAGCCGCAGCCCAGATAGAGGCCGGTCACGGGGCTACGACAGAAGAAGTGATAGCAGGAGCATTAGCAGAAGCAGGAGTCACAGCAGGAGCTGGTCACGCAGCAGGAGCCGCAGCAGGAGCTGGAGCCGTAGTAGGAGCCGCAGCAGCAGCCTGAGTCGCAGCAGGAGCAGGAGCCGTGACCATGGGGCAGCACAGGAGCGCAGGCCCCGAGCAAGATCTGGTTTCGATGTGCTGCCTCCTGCATCTGGAGCAGCCGGACCTGCACCTGTCCCTGTACCTGGACCAGCACCGCCACCTGTTCCTGCTCTCGCACCTCAACAATCACTGGCCGATACATCTTCAATGTCGCCAATGTCTCCTGGTGGCCTAGTCCAGCCAGCTGCCGCACCGTTGATTGGTGGGAATGATAACAGCTTTGGCGGCACACCGGCTGGCCAGCCTTTCCAAGGGACTGACGCTGCATTCCCCAGTTTTCCTGCAGGCGAAACATTTCCAGGCGCAGCAGTTCAGCAGGCCGCCCCTGATGTATGATGATGAATTAGTTGAACGATATCTAGTGCACTGCCCCTTTTCTCCCTATTCAATCTGGTGTACAATAGGAGAAATGAGTTTCTGGGCAGTAGTTTATATGACTAAAATCAGTTTTTCCACAATTTCGGAAGATCTCGTGGTGAATTGACGTATGAATCTTGTGTGTTCTTGGCTGAATGGATGAAAAGGAGATGTGGTCTTTTGCAACTATGTTGTGTTGTTTTTTTCGTTTTACAATCTTTGTGTATCTTTGAAGTTTTTGTTGTTTTGCCTATATTCTGCCGTTTCAACGGATTTTGCGTAGAATTGCACTCCCTGGTTAGCATTCTATTTTTTATTTATCAGCTGCTAAATTCAGTCTCTTTAACGGGCTTTCAGCAAAACACGTCAATGCAGATTTTTGTAGTTCAAAAATTAATGGCGAGCATGTGTACATTCTTAAAATTTCTGTCAAAATTTGTTGTTTCCGAGCCAACTGAATTGTCGCTTATGGTGTTCTAATGTTTCTTATTTCCTCTTACTACATAAATGTTTCTTATATTTCCTCTAAATCCTGTTTGTTTGATCGTTTTTCTGCCATACGCGAGGTAAATTCAATTTTTTGGTAGCTGAAAAAAATATTCGCAAACATGAGTTCAAAGCAACAGGCGATTAAATTTTGCACAAACTCAAAGAGGATTTTCTGCAGCGGTCGTGTCTCTCGTTCTACAGTCACTGACAATGTGTCCGCGTCTCGGCGGTCTCCCTATTCGTCTCGGACCATTCAGTGGGGCTCACTTGTCATTGCGACCCCCTCTCCGTCGCTGACAAATGTGTCTCGGTCTCCCGCGATCTCCCGTCCGTCTCCGACCATTCAGTGGGGCCCACTTGTCATAGACACCCCTCTCCTTTCCCTTCGTCCCCTGCTGTATCTGCCTCTCACGTGCCCGCCGCCTCCCCCCACGCTCCTCGCCTCCTCCTCCGTCGTCGCCTGCGTCTCCAGCACCCCCTACCCATCCCGTGCCACACGCCACTCGCCGCCACCGTCGCCCGCGCCGTCCCGAGTTCTCCTCCGCGCGCGGCTCCGAATCTCGCAGGAGCGGGGAAGACATGGCCGCGGCACCGGCGCGGGCACTCGCCGCCGACAGGAGGTCCCATCCGCTTCGCCTCCTTATTATTTCTCCCATTTCTATTTCTGTTGTGTTTCGATTGGGTTCAGTTGATGCTCCCGAACTACAAGGGTTTAGGGTTTATCGCTGCAGGTGGGGGTTTGCTGCTGCCGCTGCGGCTCCGGGGAGGCCGCCGGCCGCGGGGGTTCTGGAGACGGCCCCGAAGCCCACGAAATTGCCAGCCCAGAGGTGAAATTTCTTTTCCCCGGCGTAAATCATCATCTGGAGATGACATTCTTAGTTGAATTGGGGGTTTTGAATTGTGCTTATCATCCACTGGGGCTTCATCCCAGAGCGGGTTGTTCCCTTTCCAATGTTTATGTGTTTATATAGCTTCACAATGATTTTTATAGTTGATGGATGGAGGCACAGTTAGGTTTGCACTAAAGCAAAGGAAGGAAGTTGGGTTAGTCATATGTATGCTTTCGTATTTTTTGTCCCTTGATTGAAATAATGTTCCAGATTTTGTCAACTAACTATGCTTGCTTAGATGCATAAACAGTGTTGGTTCGGTGTCAAAATGGTAGTCTTTAAGCCGTCATGGGGATCCCTTGTGTGTATTGTCTGAGTAAATACTAGTTTAACAATTTTTTTACTGTTTCCTTATGATTGCTGTTTAGCAATTTCCCCTTAAGTCTGAACTGTGCCCAGTAGTCATGTTAGCTATCATGCATGAATAGTATTGATTCAGTGTTGAAGCGGTCTTGATAATATGCAGTCATGAGGATCCCTTGTGTGTTTTTTCTGACTAGACAAATTTTTACGGTTCCCCTGTACCCTGTTGGTGATATTTTTCTATCTGATGGGATGTTGGAATGGATGCAGGGGTGCTCTACCATGGGGCGACAAGCCAATGCCTCCAGCACCAAATGCATGGGGTTCATCATCACTCCTATCTCTCAAGAAGGGTGAAGGTTCTGGGTCATTTGTGAACATCGATGACCGCCCTTCTTCTCCAGGAAACTCAAGCATGTTGACAGATGAAAGTGACTTGCTCGACTCACCTGTTGCTTGTGGTCAAACTTCACATGATTCTGTAACTACGATAAGCCATCCTCAAAGCACAGAGTTAAGATCAGGAAGCTGGAAATTTGCACATTCTCAAATTTCTTTCTTGGGTGTTCTGAAAGCCCCATTAAGGACTATTGCCAAAAAGGTATGCATTCCATATGGTATTCATGTTATCAGCTAACTGAACACATAGAAGTCATGTATAATACAATAATATATTTTGCCAATGCAGAGGCCTACATCACACAGAAAGGGGTTTACCATATGTGCAGATGATTTCCCAGTACTTGATTCCAAGAACTCTCAGTCAAACGGTAAACAAGGTGTCTACATGTACCACCAGATTATCTTGCCTAAGTCTGCTTATAGTTGTTTATGCAGTTACATATCTAAAATCATAATTTTGCCCAACAATAAACTGTATTCTTGATAAATTTATGTTAATGGTGCTAAATGCTCTGTCAGTTCCATATAGTTTATTTAATAAACCTATAACATATGTTCTTTACTTAGTGCCTTCTCATTTGCAGGCCATTGTTTTCAAGGGCGACCATCTTTTAGCTCTGTTGTTATCGCGGCACGAGATGAACAAAGAAAGATCCCGTTAACTGGTACACACCTTGTTCACCGATTCTCCCCCATTATTTTATATTTCATAACTTAGGTTATCATAGAATTGTTCTTTTATACAATTTTACTTTCCTTTCCATATGATGAGATATATTTGTTTTGTCAGGAGGTGATCCTGTTTCTACTGTAAATTTCTCTTCGGAACCAGAACAGGCTCAACCACATGCTACACAAACTCCTGATATATGTATGCCTCCTCCATGTATTAATTACTGGCATCCTCCTCCTGATCACCCTCCTGACAGGAATGGAATCGTCTTGGAGGAGTTGTATCATATGGTCCGTGCAAGCCTGCAGACAAGGCTGTCAGCTTCCCTGTTGAACCATTTACTCATGACGGTCAATCCATTCTGAACCCGGGGGGAGAAGAAAGGCATGGTCCACATGGGGTTTATCACCCAGAAAACAGTGGTTCCTGTTATGCTCATGTGCCTGTTGATAGTTTTGTCAAAAGTTTACCTCATGTCATACTTGAAAAGGTCAAAGATAACCATTCAGATGCACTTGAGAAGCAACCTGTCATCAAGAAGGATGTGGCACTGTTAGAGAAAATAAAGTGTCTACCTCATCACATACTTGGAAAGGTCGAAGGTAACCATTCAGATACACTTGAGAAGCAACCTGTCATCAAGAAGAATGTGGCACTGTTAGAGAAAATTAAGTGTCTAAACATAAAAGCTAGAAATCTTCGTGCCTGTAGCATGCCAGAAATATCTTTGTGCAAGGAATCCAAGGTTGAATCCCCCAAAAACCTCAATTTAAAAGCAGATCATCTAGCAAATGATGCCCCCTTCAGCGCTGCCACCAACTATATCACCTCTGCCTTTGATATGGCCAATTCTGTTTCTGAAAGAAGTAAGCATGTGTTGGTTGGTACATCAAATATGTCTGCTATTCTTGTAACGACTGATCTGCCAGAAGGACATGTTGCTGAATTCAGTGAAGCTAAAAAGATGGGCAACTCTGCTGATAATCATGTATATGGAGTAGCAGATACACCAACAAACCTCTGTGGCAGTTCAGCTACGGAAGCTGCATCTAATATCTGGGGACATGGATGGAAGGAACACTACTGTTTACGCTTTGCCAGTCTCTACAACAAATAATCATGAAGATCAACCACTTGCTGGGAACTGCTCACAGCAGGTGCATGCGAGAACTGCTAATGATATGCTGAAATCTCCTCCAAATGAAATCCAGGTACTTGATTGCCATTTTGCATGATGCAATGTAATTTTCCACCAGTATTGTTAATATTGTGTTGCATTGTTTTCAGGTCGTCCGACGCGATTAATCGTCCTGATCGCCCCAGGGACTCGATAAGGTTCCTCGACTCGACTAGTTCGACCAGAAACCTGGTCGTCCGATTAATCGTCGATTAATCGCGATTAATCGTCCGACCAGGCCATGGACGACCAGTTTAGAACCATTAGATGGCTATTGGCTAGTTTGCCTACTTTGTGTTTACCGTTGAACACTTGAACACTTTAGCTTATCTATTCTGTACTGAACTTGAACTTGGTTTTGTAATATGCTGGCAGCTGGCTGTATGGCTGCTATGGTCTGCTAATTTGTAGCTATTTGCTAGTGCAGCAGTGCTGCTGTTAAGGTGTGTCAAGATCAAGACTGAATTAGTGTTGCTACTTGCTAATTATGGTCTTCGTTGGTCCTGTAGGCTTGCAGCAACAATTCAGCGAAGAAATGGAGTTTGGGACAGGAATTTGGACCTCTGGACAGTGTAGAAAAGAGAAGAAAACAACTCCCACAAGTAAGTCACTAGCTAAACACTAATGCAGTCTTGATGCTTGCTTTATTGTGTATACTATATAGTATATATAGGTCTATATATATAAGTATATATGTCCTGATAAGGTGGACGATTAGGTGGACGACCAGGTCGACCAGGGTTCGATTAATCGACCTGGTCGACGACTAAACGCGATTAATCGTCCGGTCGACCCCAGGGCGACCAGTTTCGACCAGCCGACTTGAAAACAATGTTGTGTTGCACTTGAACTGGAATACACTTTTCCTGTAACATAATCAGGGTCACTGAAATGTTTTGTAATTTTGTTTGTACAAGATATACTGAGTACTAGACATGTAAAGAGAGGCTTCTGTTGCTCTCATTCATGGCTTTTACTCTATATAAATGTAAATTCATCTGTATCCATGTTAAGGTTGATGCATATCCTTCAAAATATGCACCCTTGTCCTATATAGTGTAATTCTTACATGTTCTATTTAGGCATGCTCATTTCCTTATTATTACTCCACTTGTATTGCCTCCTAATTTCTGAACGTAGTACTCAAGAATTTGGCATGTCATAAATAAAATTTTAAAAGTGAGCAAGCAACATTGTAAAAGGACGAATTAACTACCCTATTTCATTAAATCTTAGTGGTTGTTGTTTGAACTTTTATTCTATGTTTTTACGGCGTCGCCTAGGCGTCGCCTAGGCGACGACTTGGCGTCTGGGCGCGATTCGAATCTGGGCGTCGTGCTCGCCGTGAGGAGCGCGCCTATGGCGTCGCCTTGGCGCAATAAGCGTCGCCTAGTCGTCCAATCCGCTCAGGCGGACGCCATAGCAGGGGAAAACCGCGACCGCGCGGCTCGAAAACGCCGCGTGCGGGAGAAAGAGCGGCGCGTCGCGCGCGTGCGGGAAACAGAGGAGTGAAAGCGCGGGAAAGAGCAGCAGCGCGCGTATACTTCCCGCCAAAGCGCGTCCGCCTCACTCGGGCCGGTCCAGAGAGGGAAGGAAAGGGAGGTGAGAGGGGGAGAGAGAAGAGCGCGGCGGCCGGTGGTTCACCTGAAATCGGCGTCGAGCGGCGGCACTTGTGAACCTGACTCTGCTTCGTGCGAGGTCGCTCCCGTCCGCGCGACTTCTCCGCGCAAGGCCGCCCCGTCCACGCGACTCTGCTCTGCTCGACCACGAGCCTCCGCTTCGTCTGCGACCCGACTCCGGCGCCATCGGCTTCCACGACCGCTTCCACGACTCTGCTCCGCGCGACTGACAGGTATATCGCCCCCTCTTTCCTCTGCTGCTCGCTGCGGCTCTGCCCTCCCTCCCCCGGACATCCCCCTCCCCCTTCTTCCTCTGCCCTCCCTCCCCTCAGTGCCCATGCTCTGCTCCTTCCTACCCCTCTCTATTGCTCTCTCTACTGTGTTCCTTTCTTCTATTTATTCTGATGTGGTTGCCTAATTACTGTCATGCTTGTCTGTTGGATGTCTGAACTTTGCTGCATAAGAGATTAATTTATTGAACTTTGCTGCATAAGAGAGATTAATTTATTGATCTGTGTCATTGACTCATTGTTATATGTGCCCTGAGGCTCTGATGGTGAACACCAATATAAAAATGCCTAATTGCCTACTGGTTGTCTGACTGTCTGCCTTTACCAAGTTGCTAATTTCATGCCGTTTCACTACTTAGATTAGATTACAAAGATTGAACTTTGCTGGTACTCATTAAGTACACCAATATAAAAATGCTGTTTGGGAGAAGAAAAGAGAGTTCAGATCATCAAAAGGTATTTCACTTTCACTATCCATCTTTAATCTGATTACAAAGTATTTCTTTTACATAATTATATTAATGAGTCACACATGTTGAAACTTGTTAGGGGCTGTATGGCACATGGAACAAGACAACTGGAAACAAGAGGGTCTCTGCTACATGGGCTCCAGAATTGGCAGCTGAAAGGTGTGTATAAGTCTATGTTTGTGCTGTCCTATTGAAGGTTTAGGGTATGTCTATGGCGTCGCCTCGCCGAGCGCCTAACTCGCCTAGGCGTCTGGAAGGGGGTCCAACGCCGTAGCTCGCCTGACCGCCGTAAAAACATAGCTTTTATTTAATTGATTTATCGAGCATCGCCTAAGGAGAGTGACACATGTGACCCAAAATCAGTTTGGGTTCATGCCTGGTAGGTCGACCATGGAGACGATTTTCTTATTACGACAATTGATGGAGAGATATAGGGAGCAGAAGAAGGACTTGCACATGGTCTTTATTGACCTCGAGAAGGCATATGACAAAGTACCGAAAAATGTCGTGGTGGGCCTTGGAAAAGCACAAAGTCCCAACTAAGTACGTTACCCTCATCAAGGATATGTACAGGGATGTAGTGACGTTTGTCCGAACATGTGATGGTGACACCAGTGACTTTCCAATTAAAATAGGAATGCATCAGGGGTCAGCTTTGAGCCCTTATTTATTTGCTTTGGTGATGGATGAGGTCACAAGGGACATACAAGGTGATATCCCTTGGTGTATGCTCTTTGCTGATGATGTGGTGCTAGTTGATGACAGTAGGGCGGGGGTTAATAGGAAGTTAGAACTATGGAGGCACACGTTAGAGTCGAAAGGGTTCAGACTTAGTAGGACTAAGACCGAGTACATGAGGTGCGATTTCAGCGCGACTAGGCACGAGGAGGGAGACGTTAGCCTCGATGGGCAAGTGGTGGCCAAGAAGGATACTTTTCGGTATTTAGGGTCGATGCTACAAAAGGATGGAGACATTGATGAAGATGTTAGGCATAGAATTTCAGCCGGCTGGTTGAAATGACGTCAAGCTTCTGGCGTTCTCTGTGACAAAAGGGTGCCTCAGAAGCTGAAGGGTAAGTTCTATAGGACGGCGATTCGTCCGGCGATGTTATACGGTGCTGAGTGTTGGCCTACAAAAAGGCGACATGTCCAGCAATTGAGTGTAGCAGAGATGCGTATGTTGCGTTGGTGTTGTGGGCACACAAGGAGGGATAGAGTCCGGAACGACGATATTCGGGATAAGGTTGGGGTGGCACCAATTGAGGAGAAATTGATTCAACATCGGTTGAGATGGTTTGGACATGTCCAACGGAGGCCTTCTGAGGCGCCGGTGCGTAGTGGAGTTCTAAAGCTTGACGATAATGTAAAGAGCGGTAGAGGTCGACCTAAACTAACTTGGGACGAGTCCGTTAAGAGAGATCTTAAGGAGTGAATATCTCCAAGGATTTAGCTATAGACAGGAGCGCTTGGAGATTGGCAATCAACGTGCCTGAACCGTGACATCTTTTTGTCTTGTGCCATTTATGTCTCTTTATGTGTCTCCCTGTTTCTCGTCTCTTTTGGGTTTCATCTCTAGCCTACCCCAACTTGCTTGGGACGACTCAGCATTCAAGAAGAGAGTTGTCTGCTCAAAATGCACAACCACAGGGAGAGGAGAGGGAAAAAAGTCAACAAAAGGCAAAGTCTATTGCAAAACTGGAATTTGTACAAAGTCAGAAGTCAAATGATGCACCTGGTAAATCTGGTGATTCCCATGTATATGGAGGATGGAATGCTTTGATAAACA
This sequence comes from Saccharum hybrid cultivar R570, assembly GCA_038087645.1. Taxonomy (NCBI): domain Eukaryota; kingdom Viridiplantae; phylum Streptophyta; class Magnoliopsida; order Poales; family Poaceae; genus Saccharum; species Saccharum hybrid cultivar. Next base: position 15,686,255 of record JAQSUU010000760.1, read on the forward strand.
AGCTTGGTTGTGCTGAGGATATTCCATTTAACATTTCGAGACATGGATGGGAAGGTCACCCTGCAGTTGACTCTTTGCCAGTTATGACAGATTCTCATCAAGATAAATCTTTTCCTTGGAACACCTCTCAGCAAGGGCATGTGCTAACTGATGATATTCTTAACTCTCCTCGTTATGAAATTGAGGTATGAAGTTGTCACTTTGTCTGACACCATGCTATTTTCTATTGTCAATTAATTGATATCTTGTACTTGTCCAGGAATGCATGCTTTTCTATGACATTATCAAGGCCACAAAACTGTTTTGTTATTTTGACGAGACCAATCAATTGATATTTAAATGCAATAGTTAGCATATCATTCAAACATACAATATGAAGAGAAGTTTGTGTTCAGAAATTTTTCTATTCAATAAGTTCATCAATATCAATGGTAACATCGATGTCTATCCTCCAAAAGCTACAGTCTTTCCTATACATTGTTATTCCATGTACAGTGTTTATTGAGTATCTTGAAGGTGTGCATGATATAAATAAAAATAGCTAAAAGCAGGCAAACAAAGTGAAAGAAGGACCTGAGGTGTCCATTGTCCCTGAATCTTATATTTGTGTTATTGTAACTTCAGTTTATTTGGTTCATTTAGCATTCAAAATGGAGATAGTCTTCTACCAAATATGCAAAACAACTACAGATGGAGAATGAAAACATCGAACATAAGGCAACATTTATTGTCAAACTGGAAGACCTGAGGACACAATCATTTGTACATAGTCTGAAATCAAATGATGCACCTGGTGAATCTGCTGATTACCTTGTATATGCCAGATCGAATGCATCAAGAAACAGGCATGGTAGTTCTGCTGAAGATATTTCATTTAGCATGCCTGGACATGGATGGAAAGATCACTCTACAGTTGACTCTTTGCCAGTTGTAAGGACAGATACTTATCAAGATCAATCATTTCCTGAGGGCACTTCTTTGCAGGTGCAGGGGAGAGCTGTTGATGATATGGTTAACTCTCCTGGTTATGACATTGAGGTACCCAATTGTCATGTTGTGTGATGCCATGTTATTTTCTTCCTTTGTCAACTAAGTGTTGTCTAATATTCGATTAGGAATACTTGATTTCATATCATGGTATCATGGTCACTATACTGTGTTGCAATTGTGAGACCAGTTTACATTGAAATGAAATGCCATGCTAATCAATCATAAAATATAAAAAGATATTTCTGTTGCTTCTAGGAATGCTTCTACTTGATGTATTCATCTATGATGTTAAGATTTAATGCTTGTCCTGTAGAAGTTGAACTTGGTTGGGCTCCTTTCCTACAGTTTTGCACACATCCTATTTAGGTGCATCCTTTTCATTATAGGTTGCTCCATTTCCGTTGCTGTCAAATTTCTTAAAAGAGTACCAAAAAGAGTGACGCTTGTACATAAATAAAATGTGAAAAATGGGCAAACAGCACAGACAAGTCTTAGTGATGTGTTATGTCTCCAAGAATCTTGTATTTATTTATTTATTTATTTATTTATTTATTTATTTATTTATTTATTTATTTATTTATTTATTTATTTATTTATTTATTTATTTACTAGTATAGTGCCCGTGCGTTGCCACGGTTTCATTAAAGGGATGTACTTAAAATCAACCAGACAACAAGATTTAATCCATAGTTTTTGATATGACCATAAATATAATCCGGAATACATTCATACATAACAAGGCATAATAAAGTCATGTATCGCATACTACAAATAAGTTCCGAAGAATCTTGTATGTCTCCAAGAATCTTGTATTTATTTATTTATTTTTTATTGCTAACTATGTTTATTTGGTTCATCATTCAGCTTTCAAGGAGAGAATTGTCTGCACAGCATCCAAAACAACTGCAGGAAGATGAGAGGGGAAAACTTCAACAAAAGGCAAAAGCTAATGCAAAACTGGAAGAACTGAAGAGATGTTTGTTTGTACAGAATCATGTCGAATGATGTGCCACAAGAAACAAACAAAAATATTTGTAAACAAAATGCTGGAAGTGCCGCGAAGAATACTGCAGCTGCTATCTCAGAATGTGATGTGTGCAGCCAAGAAAACTGACATTAGCATGCTGGAACACATTGCCCAGAAAACTGAAGCAGAGTCACATGATAGTAATGCTCGAAAGCACTTGCAGACGTTGGATAGGGAAGGACAAGTTCATAAACAGGAGAGTATTTCATGGGGCTCCACTCCAGCATCAGACACTGCAGATGCTAACATAAGTCCTTTGATTCCGAACACCATTTCCCCAGTGAAGAACACTGAAATCAAGATTATGGAACCAATTGACCTGAAAGGCTTGTCACACACAAATGAAAGCAGGACTCCAATGCATTTGCAGATGGAGGAAAAGAGAAGGCAAGTTCATTCACATAGAAGAATTTTAAGGGGCTGCACTCCAGCATCAGGACCTGCAGGTGTCAACAAAGGGTCTTTGATTCATAATGTCATACCTTCAGCAAAGAACAATGAAAACAGCATGATGGAACACATTGCCTGGAAAAGTGCATCACAGTCACACGAGAATAGTTCTCCAAAGCGTTTGCAGATGGAGAATAGGCAAAGGCAAGTTCATCCACAGGAGAGAGTTCTAAGGGAGAGATGAAACATAGCTGAAAGCACAGAAGATATTACAACTGTTTCTGCAACTCATGAGAACGTACCAAATGCTGAAGCTAAACCTCATGTGGACCTCTCAACACAAAGCAAGAACATACCTGTGTCACCATGTGTGTTTGGAACTAAGAATACAGAAACATCAGGTTTGCGTAAAGCTCCTGTATCAGGTGTTGTTATCAACAGTTCTATAATCACCATGCAGACTCCTTGGGCTAGAGGCTTTACTGTGGGGAGCATAATGCTTGGGGATGTTTCACTTGCATTGAATCAAGAGAAGACAGTTGCCAAGGAAGTGGATGATACAACAAATAGCTGTGCTAGTCCTAAGCAGACAAAGCAATTGGGAAAGAATCAGCATGATGAACAGCATGCCAAGGATCCCAATGGGGATGACAGTATCATGTGCGCAGAAGTTAAAGAGCCAAGCAAGAAAGAACGGCCTGAGGCTGGTGGGGTGAACTGCATGGCAATACCTGCTTCAAACCAGCCATCTGGGAATCAAAGCACTGTTTTGCCTGAATACATAGAGCTGCACCTGCAGAATCCCAGGCAAATGGTACAGGCAGAGAAGCACATGACATCATCTGATAATTCATTAACGTCCATATTGGAAACTAAGAGTCATGATAAAGAAACCCTGCATACTTCCACTGTTACACAATCTGGGATTAAAACAGGACCTGAGAACCGGGAGGATGAGAAAATTAGCAAGCATCTAGGGAGGATGCACAAATGGTTCAGCTACATTAGCATCAGATCTTACTGAACAGGAAGCCAACTCTCTAGTGTTAAAAATCATGCAGGTAGAGAAACAACTCAACTCCACCCATGTGGTTGCTGTGAGCCACTCAGAACCAACTCAAACGGTTTCGCTACCTGGGTACACTTGGGGAGAACATCGTGTGAGTCACAGTCAAAGGCAATACCATGTAGATGGGCAAGGAAACGTGCGGGTCAGCTACGCTGCAAATATGTGTGGCATCACACCGGGGGCATCAGCTCTGTCTACCGCTCATGTGTTGCCTGGACCCATCTATGTTCCTGAGAAAAACATACTGAATGGCAGCAGTGCTCCAGTTTGGATGTGGGATGCCGCCGAGGGCATATTGACATCCGACATCGGCAACATCGCAGTTGTGGGTACTGCAATTACAAGCAGAAGTGGCAGCGAACTGACTGAGAGCATCTACGGGGTCAGTCAAATGGATCCGCACTGCATGCAAGTCATAGGTGGCATGTCATATGACACTGTCGTGGTGAACCCTGAGATCCAGTACCACGCAGGTCTGGCACACCAGCAGGTCAACCCGGTATGGTTCCCCCACAGCCAGCAGGATGTGAGTTATCATAGCAGCAGTGGTACTGGCGTGTGTTGGCCACAGATGGACGTAGGCGCTGCGATGCAAAGTCATGGTGTGACCGGACCAGTAGCAGGCGCTGGGCATCCTGGTTACCAACTAATGCCACCACAGATGGACGTAGGCGCTGCGATGCAAAGTCATGGCGTGACCGGACCAGTACTAGGCGCTGGGCATCCTGGTTACCAACTAATGCCAGTTGCATCTCCTGGCGCTGCCTACACTGGGGGCACAATGGTGAGCGTGGAGCATCCGGCGGCGGCGTGGACTTAGGGAGCGGCGTATGGCGAACATGTGTACTATGCCTGATTGTCTGGATAGCAGTAGAGTTTGGTGTTGGGTAGCTCATATAAGTTGGCTGTGCTGCTTAATTGAATCGTCTTTCAAGTGTCAAACAATCATGTGTGCACGTACTGGTGTCACAAGCAGATCCTTTGAAGCAATGATGAATGAATGGCATCAGCTTTAGTCTCATATATTTGACGCAGCTGTACTACTGGGAATCATTGTCTTTCATCTTTCATTCAGTCACACAATTGTATGGCCACATGCTCCAGCACTGTTTTTTAGGACAAATCTGTATGATGCCTGAATATTATGTATGCAGCCACAGTGCGTTCCATGTTTTTGAGTACTATTGTCTTGGGCTGGCTGTACGCAGCCATACTATTGTTAAACACTGTTAGTACAGTCTCTTAGCTTGATTTTAATATGTTCTACTTATGACACTAGTGCTACTCCCTCCATTCATTTATCTCCTTCACCTAAGCAAAACCTTTCTATTCAAAAATCTCCTTCATGTTAGCTTGGAACTTGTCCACATTTATTATCCGTTTGCTGCTCATTGGCTACCACCCGCCTGTATTTATTGTCTCTTTGCTGCTCATTGGCTGTTCCTAGCCTGTGACTCCTCGTATGTGCTCAACACGCGATGATTAAATGCAAACTGAGTGGTTTTGTTCTGCTCCTTGGTCACTATGCCGAAGGCTAAAATGATGGAGATAAATGAATGGAGGGAGTATTGCCAAACAGTACTACATGTATGTAAACTTGATGTGTTAAAATTGCTTTTCGGTTGCAATTTCCGAGTTTCCTTAATTTCCAAAGTGCCACTAATCATAATTTTCATCCAATTTGGATGTTTTCAAACACCAGTTTGGTTGGGTGCTGACATGTACTTGGCCAACTACATTGGAACAGATTACTACTCTCCTTTGGAAACTTGATGCTGGTCCACATGAGATGCTATCCCATAAACATTTTCACCACCATTGCAATGCTTGGGCATTCACCTATATAGTATTAAAAATTACTATCAAACCAACACATTGGTTCACCAAAAACAATGATAAAAGAAAATTTTTTGTACAAAATGGAAATACTTTCCAGCCTTTTGCATTACTGTGCGCAGCCTGGGTCTTACTACATCGTTTTCAGCAATCCAACTAAGATAAAAAAGGAAAAATACACAACACTTTGAGTTAAGGATAACACAGAACCTTTTATTGAATTTCCATTCATGATAGAGTAAAACACCGTGGGATCAATCTTGAATAATCATGACCAGTTACAATGAAAAGTGGAAGGAAATCTTTGTCCCACGAACCAATCAGGCATGTTCATGAGGTCAGACCATATCAAGGAAATCGTAGTTGAATGGTGTATTACGGTATCTAATTTTCAGCTTCAAGATGGGCCATTCACCAATCAGCATCGTAAGAATAGGGAGCAATGCAGATAGAACGCAAATTGCAATGGCCAACCAATGAAGTCGACCTGCCAGAACTGTGTATAAACCAGTTGCAAATGCTAGGGTTGTTGCCATGTATGCAAACCACATAAGATTCTTTGTGAAAAACCGGTAGTGTAACAAGAACTCAAAATCCATCCACCTTGCTATGATGCATATGAAGGCTACAGCCAGGGAGGAGCACATTGCTAAAGTGTCAAAGATTAAGAATGCTTGAAATGCAGGCTTCCTGGCCATGATGGGAAACCCCTCACTTCCAGCCTCACTGCTGTATCCTCCTGGCAATGTGAAAGCTGCAGCGAAGGTAATTGTTGCGATGAGGATAGCCACTAAAGAAGTATTGCCGGTGTATGTTTGAATAAGAGATTTAGCATCTTTCCTTGATGCTTCAATTACTTTATTCCAGATTTCCTTGTGAAGATTACAAAAGTCAGTGTCTGGTCTAGAATCATGTTTCATTATATGCCAACAGATTTTACTCTGCATGAATTAAAAGGAAGGTACAATTAGATCCCAACCTAACATTATACTCAAGGAAAAAAAGATGATGTACAAAATTGCCAGGTGGTCTAAGCACATGTGCACATAATTAAGCTACTCAAGGAAAAAAGATGATGTACAAAATTGCCAGGTGGTCTAAGCACATGTGCACATAATTAAGCTATCTCCAGTAATTGCATATAGGATTCTATACATATGTTGCTGAAAATTTATTTTTTTTACCATCTTAATGACCTCAATTGACAAAATTCAAAACTATTAATTTGTAGATCGCATTGAGCACTACAATTTTCATATACAAAGTATCTTTATCCGATGGTGTACACAAAGATATGATTTCCTAAGATGACAAGCCCTAGTACGTGATTAATATGTCACTGAAATTTTACATTATTTTTTTTTCACCATTTCAACGATCTCAAATGACAAAAATTAAAACTATGATTTTGTAGATCTCATCGAGAGCTATAATTTTCATACACAAGGTATCATTATCCGACACTGTACAAGAAAGATATGATTTTTCTAAGACGACAAGCTTTGTACACGATTAATATGCTGCTGAAACTTTATGTTATTTTTATGAACATTTAATTATCTCCAATGGAAAAACTCAGATCTAAAAAGTTGTAGATCTCATCGAGGCCTATAATTTTCATATAAAAATCATCTTCATTCAAGGTTATATGAAAAAGATACGAATTTTCTAAGATTGTTGACCCTTGCTACTGACATGTGGGTTCCATTTGTCAAAGCCATTTAAGCGCTGAGTTAGCATGGCACATCTGCTACCGGGTTGGGTAAGCTCCCGTTTGGACCTGGATGAGACCTGAACTAACTTCAGAGACCTAAAAATGCATTTTGAGACTTTGGGGACCTATATGACAACTGCAAACAACTTCAAGGACCAATAGTGCATTTCACTCTTCTTTTTTCATTCCATAAATGAAGAAAAGTGAAACTACTACAATGTAACTGATGAGATAACCTTTATAAACATTCCATGTTATGTCAGTAATAATGAGACAGCCTACTAGAAAATACCACTTTGCTGACCTAACCACTATTCATTTCTATTACATCATTTCTATGTTTTGAGTAATTTTTCTGTTACATAGAACGAACCATATGAATCCAATAACAATAACACATGAATACTTTGAGCACACATAAAGCAGTGTGCCCTCAGCAGGATAGACTGACACACAAAATGATGACAAAAAAACTACCCCTTCTGTGCACTACATCAAACATCATCCTTAATCTTGTTCGTGGGTCGTACATAAAAGTCAAGAATGAACCAGAACTAATGTTTTTGGTCCCTTTTCAATTTCAGACTACTGGAACTCCATTTGAAATACTAATTCCAATGTGTATGATTGGCATTGGATGTTTGCTTGAATTACTTCAGCAGTACTTTTCAGCAAGCAAACAGTGTTTTCCTCTTATAACAAATTAGCATAAGCATCGCTATGTAACTTGGGATGTGCGACCGTGTGCCTGTCTAGTGGGGTCTCTCCCTGTATTAAAATTTTTTCCCTATTTTTTCAGCTTGTTTTTGGATTTTCTAGAAACAATATCACTGTCGGTTTTGTAGAACGGGACATCACTGCCGGTATGCCACTGTCAGTTCAAAATCCGGCAGTGAAGGGGGATTTTGACCCGATAGTGATCTGAAGCCCTATGTCCTAGAGGAAGCACCCGAAGATTGACCCATAGGATGGAAACCCATGTCTATCTTGTCCTAGTTTTAAGGAAAAGGGTACGACAAAGCATCAGAAAAATCTAAATATGTTGATTTTTTTTGAAAACTAATCTAAATATGTTGAATCACTATGTTACCCAATGGTTTCTTCTAAAATGTTCTAATTGAGTTTATGTTACAGAATTTGAAAACATTCGATAGGAATTATACCACATTTGGGTAAAAAAAGAAAACAATACTAACAGACTGCTTTATTGATGTTCTGTTTTGAAGCTACCAAATTGTATGGACGAAGTTCGATGATAATGGTTAATTTAAATTATCAGTCATGCATGTATACCCGGAGAGTTCATATAAATCGAATCCCTCTCTTCGTCATTGAAATGTATATATGGTACTTCAGTCTCTCTAAATCGAAGTGTCAATTTTTTTGGTAACTAAGTCTAAAATTTACTTTTCAGCTGTGGAAATAACTTCTGCAATATAGTAAATCACATAGAGGATTTCAAAATGTATCTCAAAACCTGTTTTAGAAGATCATTTATCTCAAAATGTAGTCATAAAATACAATAAGTTTGAGGAGAGAATGCATACCCAGTTTATATTCTTGGCATAGTAGTCACATTTAGATAATTCCCAAATTGCTGCACAAGTTTCTTCATTAATAATAGTAATGTCGATGTCAGGGTGATCCAGTAAAGCACTGACCATCTCCGGATTGTTGTTTTTAACTGCAAGATGCAGGGCAGTGTCACCGGCATTATCTATCAAGTTAACAAGTTTCCGAAGTACTGAGTTCCCCTCAAGGATAAATTCAACAAACTCCATCTGGTCTTTCTCTACAGCTTCATGTAGACATGTTCTGCCCTCTTTATTGCAATACGGAGCATCTGGACAATGTTCAAGAAGTGCTCGAGCAAAAGCAACATGACCTCGACTTGCAGCGTTAAACAGAAGAGGATTATCCTTAAATGTGGAGATCATATACCCTAAGGACCGGTCACATCTCAACATTACTTTCAGAATTTTATCCCTGTTATAATGTGCAGCAAGATGCATTGGAGTGTCATGTTTGCAGTCCTCTTCTCTAGCTAGTCTTCTGGCCTCCTCAGAATGTTTATCCACAAGTTGTTCAACGAATACTGGAAGCAAATAAATGCACAAACAATTGTTAACAACCAGGGAATTATAATATATGCTTACTCATTAGGTATGATGATTCAGGAGTTAGTTATTACTGTTGTAATTAACGTGTATTAGAATCAATAGCATCATGGCTCTGTTTTTTGGAATATGGATTGTAGATTTTGCATGCTAAAAATCCAAAAGCTAAAAAATAGATCAGATTTTGGAATCCAGATTCCAGAATGTTTAGGCCAGATTGTGGAAATGCAAATTATCCCTCCTATTATATGCCATTATGGCTGGCTTTTAACCAAAATGTAGAATCAAAGTAAGGAAATAGCACATTGATTCTACAAACCACTACAAAGATTTTCACAATATAAAGCTTAAAGCAACATGCCATATTATATAGTTTACACTATACAATTCCTGTTTTTCATATATACTCCCTCTATCCCTTTTTTAAGTGTCACTATAGTATTTGTGTTGGTCAAATTTTCTTAAGTTTGACAAGATTTTTGAAAAATTATTAGCAACATTTGCATCTCTAAATAAGTCTAGTATGAAAATAGATAAAGATCTATCTGATGATACTAAGTATGTACCATAAATATTAATATTTTCTTGTATATATATTTGGTCTAAGTTGAGTACATTTGACTTCTCGGAAAACGAGAATTAATGACATTTAAAAAGCAACGGAGGGAGTATGTGTCAGTATCGTACCTTCATTGCCATATTTAACAGCCGCGTGCAAAGCATTGTAGCGCCTAGCCCCCGTATATATCGATGTTTCATTGTCCAATAGTGCCATGTAGACCTTCTCCAAACCTCTCATCACTGCCATGAACATAGGTGACTCTTCACGATTGTTACAGCAACCTGGAAGGCCAGGCTGCTGACTTATGAGGTCAAGCGCGAGTTGCTCATAACCATTGCGGATGGCATGGTGCAGAACGGTGCACCCATGCCTGTCTTGCCTCAAAAGAGCATCATTTAGATTGTTCTTATGGCATTCTGTGATTAAATAACGAGCTAAAGGAACATTGCCGCTCTTCACAGCGACGAGCATTGGCGTCTCACGGTCATTGTTTGTGATGGAAAGCAAGGAGGAGACAGAAGGGAGACGTGACTTCTGCCCCAGGACTTTGGTGCAGAAGTCTTTGTGTCCACAGAGAGATGCAATGTGGAGGCATGTGTTCCCCCCTTCAGTTGTTTGAAACAGCACCTCTGGTTTCTGTTGTGTCAAGGTTTCGAGCTCCATTTCTTTGACATTGTCTTCTATGGCTGCATTCAGTAGCCTTTTGAATTCGTCCATCTACATAAAGGAAAGGAGATTATCATTACGCCAGATTAGCCCACTGTCGGATCCCTAAACCTGGCAGTGTTAACTGATAAAAGTTAGAAAATGTGTTTCTAAGATTTGAACTCAAGACCTCAACATTTCCATTCTCTTATCAGCTAAGCTACACAACACATTTGACGCTCTAAAAGTTGTCTCCATTTGGCATTATTAACCATCTCAAATTAAAAAGTTACCAACAAAAAAATTTTAGATCTATTTGAACTCCACAATTTTGATACAAAGTTTATCTTAATTCGACCTCATATAAAAAAGTCATATATTTTTTATTGCAAAATAGCATATCATTGGCAGTTCAAGCTACAAATTGATAGTGATAGTCTGGCAGCGATAACGTTTTCTGTGGTAGTTTATTTTAACATATTTAGCAATATATATAGTGCGACGCAAGCAAAATTCACAATACAAGAAACAGAGCACCTAACTGGACAGGCAAGAACACAAAAGCACTTCAGAATAGGTAACCGACACATTATTTAACATCTCCAAGAGCTCTTCTGTTTTTTCCTTTGTTTTCATTCATTGTTATCCTAGACGCTAATTACTAAATGGTCAGACACCCTCTGTTTAGAATTTAGATAGTTTAGAAAATTAAACGGTTTGCAATGTTGCAGTAAATATACATATAAAATTGTAAATTTTTAATTTCAATTTCATGCAAAAACATAGTTAAACAATTTGACAAAAAAATAAACAATTATACATACAGTCATACATAGTCATGTAGACATCATTTAAATAGCACCAGAATTTTCCCTCCACACACAAGCCCAACTTTGCCTACCCATAAAGTTTGTCTAGCACCCAAACTTTCACGGTTTATCACCTAAACAAATGTTTAAACATATATTTTGGTGTTTACACCCTGGAGTGGAAAGAGTGTCCCCATAGGTGTGGCCCTGTGGCAATGGGAATGGTGGCTACCGGATCCGCGCATGGTGGTCGCAGGGTCCTAGATCCTTATGGAGCTCAACTTTCCCACATGGGATGGCCCATTAAACACAAAGCTTGCCGAACCTATAATTTGCTGATTTTGTTTTATCCGACTTGAAATTTCAATGAATGAATATGTGATGGAAAAGTCTAGATGTGTTTCTGCATGTGATGGCATTGAATAAAATAAACAAGTGGCCGGATACTCAAAATGATGGCAGTGGAACCAAAATGAAACAAACGGCTGAACTTCTTTTCACTGCTTCAGAGAAGCTCCTTTGAAACCAGAGCAAGGAAATTAAGAAACTTAATCAAATATGCGAATGCTAAGCAGATATAGTTGCTATGGTGAATCTAGAAACGTACCACGGTATGTATGTGGCTGGCGACCCAACTGCAAAGATGTTTCTGCTGCTAGCTGCAACTCTTCCGCCCTAACCCCTTCCCCTCACTTGTGATTATATACAATCGACGCAGGGATCCCCAGAGCTCCCATTAGATGGGAATGCAAGGATGCTTGCTGCAGTGTATTCATCGAACAAAGTCAACAACCCATTTTAATACAGTAGTAGGATGGCCCTGCAGACATAGAGGGGGCAAGCCACGCATCTCTTTCAAACATATGATACAAGACAAAATCAACTGCAAATCTTCAAAGATATAGAAATTGCTCATGTATAGTTTAGAGCGCTTCATTGTCCTACTTATTTTCTTAATTTTATGAGCACATGCAGGGCACCAGGCCAGCCATAGATCTAGAGGAAAAGGATGCATGAAACATAAGCATCTTTTATAAATTATAGCTTTGGACAACTATTTGTCATGTTCGGTTTGCACTACTCCTAGCCCAAGAAACAGAAAGACCAGTAGGTGTCATGGGGATATATAGTCCTCTGATCATCGTCTTTATTCAAATTTGTTGGATTATACTGAACTTATTGGCTTGTTCAGGTCATGGCTGTTTTTTTTAAAAAACGTTCAGGGGATTTTATGGCCGGCCTCATGTGTCATATAAATAGGGGAGCCGAGACCGGCTGTAGTTTCCACCAAGATGCATGATGAATTAATCTGTTATAAAACTTGCCGAGTAAATTAAATTAAAAAAGTTTGTTACTTAAAAAGAAAAGAACACAACAAATTCTCTAGCATTCTTCACAAGTGCCCAGCCTATATATAGTTTTTCTTGTATATCCTGGGGGTATATCTCTTGGTTGTTTAAACCGATTATCAATGACATCAAGGTAAAAAAAAGTTGTCATCCTCAATGACTTTGTCTCCTAATTAGTGTGGAAATAACAACTAAACTTCTCCCTTCATCATAATTAGTCAGGGACATGATGGTATTTTGTCAGACTCCTTATTTTATCTGAAAATTGTTTGGATACATTGTGTTTTAAGACAAAGAGAGTAGTTAACTATTATAATAGGAGCAAGTCGCCAGTACATCCTGTATTGAAACTCGACAACGGCATTCTCGCCATTGATCCGGAGATGAGACGGAAAGAGCATGGGATATCGAGACAATCTAGTGCGATGCCAAGAAAATCATCACAGAAAATGAAGAAAGTTGATGGAGCAACCAGACAGATTAGGATGCAAGGTAGAAGTGGTATCAGCTGTGCTCAAGAGCACTCAGGATCCAGTGGCGTGTACCGGGGCAGTGTCATATTGGGAGCATGTGTACTACTCTCGATTGTCTGGATAAGTTCATATATGTCAGCTGTGCTGCTTGGATTCATTGTCTTTATTTCAAGTCTGGTTTAGTTGCTACCTAATGATCATTGTGGCGTGTTCTATTTACGGTCTTGTTAGCAAATAATGCAAATAAAGATCAAATGCAAGACATAGATTTTACATGGAAAACCATTTTGGAATAAACATTGGGCACCAATCGTCAATCTTCGCCATATGAGAAGAGTCTACAAAAGACAGGGAATACAATGGCTCGCAACATGAAGGAGAGCACCGCACCATAGAGAGAGGCCGCCACACTAGCTAGCAAGACACGCAGATGCCTATGTAGAAACTCCTGCACCCGGGAGCACCGCAAAGGCGCAGGTAGCAACAGGATGTGTCCACCTCGGTACGTGGAACTCTGCGCTGGGGAACCTGCCGAAGGGGCACCGGCCTCTGTCACGCAGGCCGGTGAAGGAGACGGAGATGGCAGACCCGAGCCCGGTTGGCCCAAATCCACCCTGCCGGCCACCCAAAGTTGCCAGAGATGACGGGAAAGAGGAAGGGGAGGCAAAGGCTCCCCCATGTCTGGGAGCACCGCAACGGGGACGCGCCAAGGGGAGCAACATCAGCACGCGTCCGCGGCAGATCATGGAGCCCCGTGCTATGGAATCCTGTGGACTAGTGGCACTGATCGCAGCCATGTAGGTCAGGGGTAGAGACAGCAGATCCAGGCCTCGGGGGCCAGATCTGCCCCGCTGAATGCCCAAAGATGCCGCCGACAATGGGGAAAGGTAGGGGAGGGGGCTCCGAGGGGGTAGGAAGGACGGGTTATTGGCTGCGCACGGATTCCCATTTTTTGGGGCCTGCCACGGGCCGCCACCGCTGCGCGTCAGAGGGCGGTGATGGTGGCTGGAGATGGCTCGAAGGGAGGGTTGCTAGCAGTGCCAACAAGCGCCCCCTCTGAGTCGGCCATGGGGAGCTCGGGGGGGGGGGGGGGGGGGGGGGGGGATCGACTCCTTCGGAAACTCCACAATATCTGGATTCCATATTTACATATATTCATTTGCATAAGTCAAAGAAAAATGTTTACATATATTGGTCAAATACAGAAACTTTTGGAAACCAAATATGAAATAAATTAATTATCAATTAATGAATATAAAACATGGACACAATGTACTTAAGGTAAAGCGATGCCATCAGAGAATCATATTCGGATTGCTTCAAAAGTTGTTATTCAATTAAGAGACAAACCTATCTGTCATCAGAGGCCAGTGGGTTAATCATTTTGTGCCCTTGTGATCCACGCATAAGAGTTCACAAATGCTAGTTTTTAAAAGGCTAGCTCCAACCACTGTATGATGCACACTAACATGACTAACTGCAGTTAGGAATATAATCCTTTTCCAACTAATGTGACTCAGAAACTTGTTTAATGACAGCACACTAGTCGAGTGAAGAGGCATGCGATGTACAAATTGTAAAATAATAGTTTCACACAAAAGATAAGATAGCCAGGATCAGCTCCTGATCGTTTGCATCAATACTGAAGATCAGACTCAGTGTCCAAGTCGCACATAACGTGTCAGTCTGACAAACTCCGTTTTTTAGTGAAAGATACTTGCACTACACAGCTGTTAGCTGTACGTACTAATAATTCAGATCAACTGTCATGATTAAGTTTATAATTTCCCTCTTGTTTCATTTGACCCAAAGATCACAGATCCGGAAAACCTAAGAAGAATAGAAATAACAAACCCCAATCACTGATTATCAGGATTAGGAGAGGAGAGCTCATTGTAGATTCCTGCCGTGGCTCCCTCAGGAGAGGAGAGTTCAGATTGAAAGGCAAATCAAAATGTAAAGTTCATCATTGACAGATTGGAACCACAATCACTGAACTTATTGGCTTGTTCAGGTCTCTTTTTTTTTTTTTAAAAAAACGTTCAGGGATTCTATGGCCGGCCTCATGTGTCATATAAACAGGGGAGCAGAGAACCGGCTGTAATTTCCACCAAGATTCTCTATCATTCTTCACATGTGCCCGGCCTAGCTATATATAGTTTTTCTTGTATAGCTGGTAGATATATTTCTTGGTTGTTTAAATAGATTATCAACGATATCAAGGTAAAAAAGTTGTCATCCTCAATGATTTTGTCTCCTAATTAGTGTAAAAATAACAACTAAACTACTCCCTTCATCCAAATTAGTCAGGGACAAGATGATCTTTTGTAGACTCCTTATTTTATCTAAAAATTGTTTGGATACATTGTATTTCAGGATGAAGGGAGTAGTTAACTGCTATAATAGGAGCCAGTCGCCAGTACGTCCTGTTGTGAAACCAGACCACGGTATTCTTGCCATTGATCCAGAGATGAGATGGAAAGAGCATGGGATATCGTGAGGCAATCTAGTGCCATGCCAATAAAATCATCCCACAAAATGAAAAAAGTTGATGGAGCAACCAGAGAGATTGGGATGCAGGGTAGAAGTGGTATCTGCTGTGCTCAAGAGCACTCAGGACTCAGTGGCGTGTACTTGGGGAGTGATGTATCGGGAGCATGTGTACTACACCCGATTGTCTGCATAGTGGTTGAGATTGCTATATGCATAGTTCATATAAGTCAGCTGCGCTGCTTGGATTCATTGTCTTTAATTCAAGTATGGTTTAGATGTTATCTAATGATCATTGTGGTGTGTTCTATTGTGGTCTTCTTAGCAACTAATGCAAATAAAGATCGAATACAAGACATAGATTTTACATGGAAAACCGTTTTGGAATAAAACCATTGGCGCCAATTGTCAATCTTCAATTTATAAGATTCTACAAAAGACAGGGAATACAATGGATTGCAACATGAAGAGACACCACACCATAGGGAGAGGCCGCCGCACTGGCTGGCTGGATGCACAGATGCCTATGCAAAGACTCCCATGCCCTGGAGCACCGCGCAAATGCGCAAGTCGCAACAGCTTGTGTCCGTGTCTATGTGGAACTCTGCACCGGGGAACGCACCGAAGGGGCGCCGTCCGCCATCGCGTAGGTTGGTGAAGGAGACGGAGACGACAGACACGAGCCCGGTTGTCCCAAATCCGCCCTGCCAACCGCCCAAGGTTGCCGGAGACGACGGGAAAGAGGAAGGGGAGGCAGAGGTGCCCATGCATTGGCGCCCACACCTGGGAGCACCACAATGGTGAGGCGCAAGGGGAAGCAACATGAGCACGCGTCCGTGGCAGGTCACGGAGCTCCGTGTTGTGGAATCCTATGGACTAGTGGTGCCGGTCACCGCGGGCCAGGGGCGCACATCAGATCTGGGCTAGGCTCCGGGGTCCCACATCTGCCCTGCCAGTCCCTCAAGGATGCCGCCGACGACATGGAAGAGGTAGGGGAGGGGGCTTAGAGGGGTTGTTGGCTGCGTACGGATTCCCATTCGCCACACACCGGAGGGCGGCGACAGCAGCAGGAGATGTGGGTCAGAGGGAGCGGTGCTAGCGGCGCCGAGTGCCCCCCCCGTTTGCCTGTGGGGAGCTAGGGGGAATAGGGGGAACAGCTCCTTCGGGAACTCCACAATGTCTGGATTCCATATTTACATATATTCATTTGCATAAGTCAAAAAAATATTTACATATATTCACTAAGTACAGAAACTTTTTGAGAACCAAATATGAAAGAAATTAATTATCAATTAATGATTATAAAACATGGACACAATTACTCCTAGTAAGGTAAAGCGATGCCATCAGAGAATCATATTCAGATTGCTTCAAAAGTTGATATTATTCAATTAAGAGACAAACCTATCTGTCATCAGAGGCCGGTGGGTTAACCATTTTGTGCCCTTGTGATCCACGCATAAGAGTTGACAGATGTTAGTTTTTAAAAGGCGAGCGCCAACCACTGTATGATGCACACTACCAAGACTTCGTGAAGTAAGGAATATAATCCTTTTCCAACTAATGTGACTCAGAAACTTGTTTAAAGCCAGCAAACTAGTCGAGCGAAGAGGCATGCGATGTGCAAATTATAAACTAATTCAGCTCGTGATCGGTTGCATCAATATTGAAGATCACTATCGCAGTCCAAGTCGCACATAGCGTGTCAGTTTGGCAGTCTGACAAACTCCGTTTTTTAGTGAAAGATACTAGCACTGCACCGCTGTTAGCTGTACTAACAATTCAGATCAACTGTCAAGATTAAGTTTTATCATTTATCTCTTGTTTCATTTGACAAAAAACCATAGATCGGGAAAACCTAAGAAGAATGAAAATAACAAACCCCAATCACTGATTGTCAGGATAAGGTGAGGAGAGCTCATTGTAGATTCCTGCCGTGGCTCCCTCAGGAGAGGAGAGTTCAGATATAAAGGCAAATCAAAATGTAAAGTCCATCATTGAAATAATATTTTGGCTCCTATAGGCAAATTTGAACAAGCATCTGTTGTTCCAGGGATTTATTGAAAGCTAGCTAGAATCTTGCAAATAACAGAAACCTCACAAAAGCCAATAACCAATCTAGCATAACGTGTACGGGTGCTCAGAGGAGAAAGGATGGATGTTCCTAGTGTCACTACCGGAAACGGCTTATTTGCCGACGGCCGAAAGGTTTACCGATGGCCAGAGAATAAGCCATCGGCAAATCACATGCTTTGCCGATGGCAAAGCAGAGCCATCGGCAAAGATATTTTGCCGACGGTCCAGCCATCGGCAAAGACAGGCCATCGCCAAAGCCAATCTTTGTCGACGGCCGGGCCATCGGCAAGCCACAGCCATCGGCAAACACTAATCTTTGCCGACGGCCAGGCCATCGGCAACGTCCGACCATCGGCAAAATTGGCCCAGGGCAGACGTCGGCCGACGCCGTGCCGTTTGCTGATGGCCGTGCCGTCAGGCCGTCGGTAAAAGGGCAGGCTATGCCGACGGCCGCGGCCATCGGTATAGACGGGCCACGTGGCCGCCTCAGGAGCTGCCGGGCCCACCGGCTATGCCGATGGCCGGCCATCGGCAAACCTACTTTGCTGACGGCCTTCACATGCCATCGGCATAGTTTGATTTTTTTGTTTTTTCCTGCCCATTTTTTTCTGGTGTCTTCCTACCTCAAATACAACCCAACTTCAAAAGTTGGGACAATTTTGAGTTATTTAGCTATATTTTGTTAATTATTTCGGTTTCTTTGAATTTTTCCGGCGACTCTAAATTTGAACTGCAGGTACATGAAATAATAGGATTTTTTGATTCGAAAGATGGTATTCATGATTCTAAGAGTATGCTGAGTCCGTATCCAGGAGCTCGCATGAAATTACGACCATGTTGGTGTCGTAACATGAGGAGTTACATACGTGGAAAGTGTTTTTAAATTATATAAAATCCATACGAAGTTCGAAATTGACGAAACTTGATGAGTTGTCTCGCCATCGCATGCGGAGGCCGTGGTAAAAATTTCAAAAAGTTTTGAACAAGTGGTGACGTCGGATGGCCAAAACTCATACATCTCCGGCACAGCAGCCCCTTCACGCGAACACCCACATTTCTAAACTGGATGCCATTTCACGCATAATACGACATCTCGTGTTGGCGACTGTTGGTGGGCTGCTTCCGGAGCTTCACTGCCTGCCGAAGAGCACGTACGAGTCATAGAGGCTCCTTCGAGCACTCAAGATGCCGTATGACCCGATCCAAGCTTGTAAGAATGGGTGTGTACTTGTTATTAATACTAACTCTTTTAATCTTTGTCATTGCAGGCACTCGACAAAATGCCAGGCGGAGGGCGGCCACGATGAAACGTCACCTCGAAGTACATGGCGCCGGTCGACCAGGACGAGGAGGAGGAGGAGCACGTGGTGGCCGACCCCCGCGAGGACGAGGACGAGGACGAGGAGCTTGAGGTGGAGCACCGCACGCCATCGAGGAGGCAGTACTGGCAGTATGGTTCGGCCCCGCAGTCGGGTTGGTCGCAGCGGGAGCAAGGTAGGGGCATGACTCCGAGTTGGTCTCCGTGGGAGCAAGGTGGTGGGGGCTCTGGGACCCCTAGGGATGGCGCCTCGAGCTAGGTACTACACTTGTCGCTTTTGGAACTTGTATGGATGACTTGTATGGATGACTATGTATGGATGATGATCGACATTTGTCGCTTGTGTATGGATGACTTAGTGGATATGTGAGTTACATGCTATATATGTGATGTGTGGATGAAAATGGTATTTTGTTGCTATATATGTGGATCATATGCTATACATGTGATGTATGTGAAATGTCGTGGAAATGCAAGAAAATAGAAAAAAAAATTTCCCAGGTTTGCCGATGGCCAGCCATCGGCAAACCTGGGATTACGTGTCAGCAAATCCCCAGGTATGCCGACGGCTGGCAGGCCATTGGCAAAGTGACCATAACTTTGCCGATGGCTGGTCGTCGGCAAAAATAGTATGCCGATGGCCGAGGCCATCGGCAAAGAAATTCCAAAAAAATAAAAAAACCCTTTGCCGATGGCCGCCCAACGTCAGCCGTCGGCAACCCGCTGTCAGCCTGACAGCGCGTCGGCTGACGTGGCGCCTTTGCCGATGGCTGACGTGGCTGACGTGGCTGTCGGCAAACTTTGCTTTGCCGATGGATTCTTTGTCGACGGGGCTTTGCCGATGGTCGTGTCACTTTGCCATCGGCAAAGCCTTCGCCGATGGCTTTCTGTTCTTTGCCGACGGCGGTCAGCCATCGGCAAAGGGGGCGACTCCGGTAGTGTGTGTGCTAGTAGCAGACAATGATGAACAGTGTGGGGACTCGGTGGTGGTGGTTAGCTTCAGCAGTGAGGCTGAGGATAGTGACGCGTGGAGACAACATGGTGCAAATGACGACAAGCTTGGCACGTGGGAGGACGACGAGCTCAGCAGTAACAACAATGGTTGAGGATGACGCAGGAGCACGGAGGCGGTGGTGGTCGAGGACGACACAGGCTATGGTTCGGCGGTAGTGGATGAGGATGGTGAGGTAGGCTCTTGGTCGACGAAGGTGGCACAAAGGACAGGTGTGGAGATCGGCGCGCTGTGAGACCGTAGTGGACTATGGTGACAGTGGTGAAAAAAATTTGGCAGCCCTTCAGGAGGAACGGTGGCACATGGTGAAGACAGAAAATTTGAAAGAGCTAGGTGGGGTTTTATAAACTATGATTAACAGACGTGGACATCCTTAATAGCTCGTCCCTTCACTACGGGAATCAGGCGCTTTGCCGAGTGTCCAGGACACTCGGCAAAGCCATAAATGCACTCGGCAAAGACTTTGCCGAGTGCTGCACTCGACAAAGAGTACACAACAAAAAATTCGTCGGCAAAGACCTCTTTGCTGAGTGTTTTTTGTCGGACACTCGGCAAAGGCCGACAGCACTCGGCAAAGAAAAGTTGCCGTGACGGGGGAGATAACGTTAACGGGTACTTTGCCGAGTGCCCCCACCACTGGGCACTCAACAAAGAATTTTTTTTAAAAACATTCTTTGCCGAGTGTCCCACAGCTGGGCACTCGGCAAAGAATTTTTTTTGAAAATTCTTTGCCGAGTGCCCCTCTGCTTGGCACTCGGCAATGAATTTTTTTTAAAAAAATTCTTTGCCGAGTGCCAATCAGAGGGACACTCGGCAAAGAATTTTTTTTTGAAAATTCTTTGCCGAGTGCCCTCTCTGTGTGGCACTCGGCAAAGAGATTTTTTTTAAATTCTTTGCCGAGTGCCTTCCTCCCTGGCAGTCGGCAAAGCTGGGAAATTTGCCAAAATTTGCCACCATCTTTTCCTAGCTTTGCCGAGTGTTTTTGTGATTGCACTCGGCAAAGGCTTCCTTTACCGAGTGTTACACTCGGCAAAGTGACCATAACCGCCCCATTTTTTTTTGAATTTTTACATTCCATCGCGACAAAAATAATATTTCACATATATATCAAATTCATCACATATATCTCACATACATCATAAATATCTCATATAGATCAGATGCATCACAACATATATAACATAAGTGCATCATAAGTCCAAATAGCTAACACAATTTTATCACAAGTCCAAATAACTAACACTAGTGCATCACAAGTCCATCACCAAGTGAACAACAAATAGAAAGACAACTACCCAGATCCCCAAGCTCCCCACTAAGACTATGGTGTACCATGAACTGAATCATTCGAGGGCCCGAGAGGTGGATTATTCGAACCCGCCGATTAAGGCTACACAAAGGAGAAGACATTGCATGTGTCAGACAATAATCCACTAGGCTACAAGTAGTGTTACGGTATGACCCTAAGCATGAACATACAAACTTAAACAATCATATTCATACTTACAAGAGTAGCGTGCCCTAAAGGTGGAGGTGGCGGTGTAACGAATAGCGAAGCTGGCGGAGCTAACCCGTCTTTTGCCCAAGAGCTTGCATGTACTGGAGAACCTCCGCCATCTACTGCTGCTGCCTCTGCTCCATTGCAATGCGCTGGGCCTCCATAGCCTCCATCCTCAGGCGATCGGCCTCCCGCAGGGCCTCCAATTGCTCGATCTAGGTCTGTAATATTTCACCACAATGTTTAAATAATGCAAAGCTAAGATATGTAAATATCAATGTATGATGAATAAAACAGGAATCACCTGGAGTGATAGAATCCGCTGCTGTGAAGTCTCTGGCCATGGGCATATGGGAATGCTTGCGTCCGTGCTCCGTGCTCGGATTTGGGTGAGGGAGGGAGTAGAGGTAGCGTCGATGACGCTGTCGCCAAGATAGTACCGCCTATGCTTCTTGCCTCCTCCAATCCTCATGACGACCTCTAGATCAAAGTCCTGGGAGCTCGGGTCGTAGTCGTCTACATGGAGAGACCTTGCCGCCGATGTGTACTCATTGATGCGGGTGTAGACGGACGGGTTGCTATACGCCTTGGGCGGGTCCTCCGGGTTGTAGGAGACGTCAGACGTCGCCTTGCCCTTGTGGGCCATAGCATATGCCATGAACGTGGTGCACTCCTGGCCCGCATGTGACGCCGACTACGAGAAAGACAGCAAGATGATTAAAAATCAGGCAAAATTGAGCGTTAGAATAGATAAATAAATTCGAGTACCCATGCTTGTCTGTATGCAGCGAGGTTGCGGCTGCCTTGATGGTGCGGTACACCTGGCATCAGTAATCGCCGGTCCCGAGCAGCGTTGTGCGCTTCGGTCCACTCGGGGCCGCACCACCTGTCCACTATCATTTCCCAACACTCGGGATACGCGGCGCACCACCATGGACACATCTGCACGTCATCAAGTATTTGACATATAAGATGAACAAATTAAGAATACTTAATGTCAAAAGGAATCAATATTAATGTTCTTTATCTACTTGTATGTACTGGTCCCGGGTCAACGTCATGCTTCTTGCTTGTGGCTTCTTAACATCCTTTCCAAGGATCGACCTGTGGTAAGTGACGACAGCCTAGATGCGCGCCTCATAATGGATGTCCACGACAAGCTTTTTGCAGGCTTTAGTAAGCACCGCCTCCGCCCTGGCCTCAAATCCCTCCTCGCATCTGTAATAAAGTTGCATATAGACACGATGTATCCATTCATTATTTCAAGAAAAGTCTAATGAATGTGATGCGATGTATTAAGCAATGTGGTGTGATGAAGACTTACCCAAAAGTCTCGCTTCACCTGCACCATCTTGTTCTCAGCCTCCCGTCGGGGGCGTTGGCGTAGTGGTCAAAGGTGTAGGCTGGCTCCCTCTTCCCGACGTAGTCAACTAGGCCAGGAAAGTGGGTCCCGCACAAAAGACCCAGGATGCCATTGACATGGAGTGCGATACCTCCACCCGACACAACGTTCCAGTTCCTGCATAATTGATTAAGAAAAAAATATTAGTTTCTACTTTAATTTTCAACATATCATATGAAAAAGTATTGATAACATATTAATTTACTTACTTTTACCCTTCGGGACGAATCACCGGGCGTCGATGAGTTGCCGACGGAGGAGGGAGGCTCGCGGGACCTCACAAGTAGACACTCGATGAACTAGAGGAAGCGGAACCCGTACCTACCGCCTCCACCTCATCGTCCGAGTCCCCACCCTCCCTCCTCGGTCGTCTACCGAGCCTGCTCCTCCTCGTCCTCGTCTCCGTCTTCGTCCTCGGCCTCCACCTCCTCCTCCACCTCGTCCTCCACCGGTGTGGGAGGACGAGCCTGCCTCCTGCTGCTGCTCCTTCTCCTATCCGACGGCTCCTCTTCTGTAGCTGGCATAGGGCGTGTCCTTCGGTAAATCGATAACACGTTCCTCTGACGGCTACCCACCATCTCTATTCAAACATCTGCAATTAGAAAGAATAAAAATGAGCTAATTAGAAATTAGAAAGAATAAACAAGGAGTAATTAGAAATAGATGCAAAATAAACAAAACATAATTACAAAATAACATTGTATTACATGTATTAGAAATAATCTGTATGATCGGGATTAGCTGGATCATAAGTCTCATCATCACTATCAACCATGTCGAAATAATCAACACTATCCGAAGGAGGAATGTTGTCTTCATTGTCATTGCCTAAACATAATCGCTCAAGCATTTGTAAGTCCTTCACATCTTGCACGTCATCTCCATCGTCCTCGTCATCAACCCAATCATCGTCTACATCCATTCCTATCGCTTCGGTTAAGTCCATCTCGAACCTCCCTTGTAGCCCCTCTTCTTGATAGAACTCCCCGTCATATGTGTTTGTGTTGAAGTTGTAATCTTCATCGTTTGGGACAGGTAGTTTACCGTGTGGTGATACCTTGTGCACAATAGACCAACCCTTAAGATGCTCTTTGGTTTGGCATGCGTATGAGGTATAATAAACCTGCGTGGCCTGTTGAGCCACAATATAGACATCATCTCCTGATAGACAGAATCCTGTCGAATTTTGACTAGCCCAAGATGAGGGGTCCGTCTCGTTACTCCAGGATCAAACCAATGGCATTTGAATATGATAGGACTAAGAGGTTTGCAACCGATGGCATTTACAAATGAAAGTTCGTATATTCCTTCAATTCTTCCATAATAGTCGAGGCCATCAGTGTCGGTGGTAAAAACTCCGCTATTTGTGGTTCTTCGGTTAGGCCGACTTTGCTCGTAGCTTGCTGTGTGAAAGCGATATCCATTCACATCTTAACCGGTAAATGACTTGACCCTATAGGCACAGCCATTTGCAACCTGTCTCAGCTCGCCACTGATAGACGCATCGATTTGGGCCTGCAAGCTCGAGCAGGATAGATCATTATATTATTTCAACATACGATCAATTTGGAAGGTCGAACTAAGTATGAGCTAAATTCGAAAGTACCTTGTTTTTGAACCATGAAATAAAATCGGGCCTCCCTGGTCCCGCACCCTTTGAAAGAAGGGTATCAGCTTCCTGCGGGGTAGGATCCCTTGATTGATTCCAGAAGTGATGAATAAATTCCTTGTACCAACATAAAACAAGGGGTTGGATGAGGAACAGTGATGGCGTATTGAAACAAGTTCGTTGAGAACTTACCCAATGTATGGCGCCACCTCGTCAAGGTTGTTCAACACATATATCATGATGCGCCACTCTTTATGTGTCAAGGTCTTAGTGGTTGATGCACTTGCGCTTTCGAGTTGCCCTTGGAAAAGGCTGAGGTTCGATTCATTTTCACTAGCATTGTAATGAGGGGGTGGATTATGCACGCTAGGAAGGTTCTCGGCGTAGTATTTCTCTGTGAAGTTTGACACCTCCTCCAGAATGTATGCCTCTGCAATAGAAGCCTCAATTTTCCCTTTATTTCTACATTTTTTGCGAAGAGTCTTTAGACATCTGTCGATTGGATAGCACCAACGGGCCTGCACGGGCCCCCCATTCGTGCCTCATACGGGAGGTGCAATATCAAATGCTGCATCGGATTGAAGAAGCCGGGTGGGAAGATCTTCTCCAACTTACAGAGCAACACAGGTGCCTTGTTTTCCAAGTCATCAATCATGGTCCGAGATAACTCCTTAGCACAAAGCTGGCGGAAGAAGTAGCTTAACTCTGCCAGCGCTAGCCACACATGCTCAGGGACATAGCCTCGAACCATCACCGGAAGAAGCCGCTCAAGCCATATGTGGTAGTCATGACTCTTCATCCCGTTGACTCGCAGAGTAGATAAGTTCACTCCCCTCCTCAGATTCGCTGCATACCCATCAGGAAACATTAGCGTCTACATCCATTCAAGCACTTCCCTCCTGTATTTTATAGCCAAGACGAAATCGATCTTAGGCCTTTTCCATGTCTTGCCGCCTCTAGGAGGCTATATCTCTTGCTTTGGTCTATCGCATAACGTTGCCAAGTCCACTCTAGCCTTAGGATTGTCTTTTGACTTTTTAGTTTCCATGATGGTTCCCTAAAGTGCCTCGGCGACATTCTTTTCAGTGTGCATTACATCAATGTTATGTGGGAGAAGGAGGTCATCAAAATAGGGGAGCCTCGTCAACCCTGACTTATGAGTCCACATGTGTTCCTCACCATACCCCACAAAACCACCACCTTCTTGATTGGGCACGAGAGCATCTATCTGAGCATGAACCTCGGCACTAGTCATCATTTGCGGTGAAGGCTCTTTCACTATGACACCTTTCATAAAGTTCTTGATGTCTTGTCTGAATGGATGGTCAAGAGAGAGGAATTGACGATGTTTGTCGAATGACGAATACTTGCCACCCTTCTGTAACCAAATGAACCTCAGACGTTCCTTGCATATTGGACATGGGAACTTTCCGTGAACACACCAGGCGCAGAATATCCCATAGGCCAAGAAGTCATGCAGAGAGTAGTGGTACCAAACGTACATTTTGAAGCTTGTCTTTGTAGCTCGGTCGTATGTCCGTACGCCTTCCTCCCAAGCACTGACCAATTCATCAATCACAGGCTCCATGTACATACCCATATTACTTCCTGGGTGTCCAGGAGTTATCAATGACAATAATATATTCTGTCTTTGAAAGCATACACCGGGGGGAGATTGAGGGGGATAATGAACATGGGCCAACATGTGTATGGGGGCAGCCATCAATCCATAAGGATTGAACCCATTTGTTGCCAACGCAACACGTACATTATGAGCCTCATCTGCTTTCTCACGATAAATGCAATCAAAGCGGGTCCATGCTTCACCATCAGATGGATGTACCAGTTTGTCAGCATTGTATCGTTTTCCCTTTTTGTGTCATGTCATCTGTTTCACGGATTCCTCGGTCATGTATAGCCATTAGATCCTTGGTACGGACGGGAGGTACCGTAGGATCTTCACAGGGATCGTAAGCTGCCTCTTCTGGCCATCACCAGAGTCTACCTCCAGGTACCTGGATGATTTACACTTTGGACAGTAATTTGCATCCTTGTGTTCTTTCCTAAATAGGATGCACCCCTTTGGACAAACATGTATCTGATCATATGGCATCTTGAGTGCACGAAGGAGTTTCTGTGACTCGTACATGCTCTTTGACAGAATGTGGCCATCTGGAAGCAGGCTGCCAATCACGGTCAACATATTGTCGAAGTGTTCTTGACTCATGCTACACTCAGACTTGAACCCCATTAAACGTCCAATGGCATCTAGTTAAGAAACTGTTGTCTAGTCGTGAAGGGGTTTCTGTGCTGAAGACATCATGTCATAGAACGCCTTTGAAGTTGCCTCCATCTCCTCCTCCATACGTCCTTTAGTGTACTGTCCTTCATGAAAGTCATCTAACATATCTGCTACCCCGGCAGTAGGATCAAAATCCTCGACGCGGAGTCTCACCACCTCCTCTCTCAGACGATGGGCTTCACCATGGTGGACCCACCGAGTATAGTCTGGCGTAAATCCATTCTTCAAAAGATGTTTACCCATATCCACCTTGTTTTTCCTTTTTCTATTTGCACATCTCTTGCAGGGACACAAAACTAGAAACACTCCTTTAGCAGACTCTCCAAATGCTAGTTCCAAGAAATCATTGGTCTTCATCATCCATTCAGTGGTGAAATCACTCTGACTTGAGTGACCCGTGTACATCGATTCACGGTCATCCATCCTCTAACA
The DNA here is from genome assembly GCA_038087645.1 of Saccharum hybrid cultivar R570. Taxonomy (NCBI): domain Eukaryota; kingdom Viridiplantae; phylum Streptophyta; class Magnoliopsida; order Poales; family Poaceae; genus Saccharum; species Saccharum hybrid cultivar. Next base: position 15,713,375 of record JAQSUU010000760.1, read on the forward strand.
TATATACCAGCGAGCAAAGTAACCATCAATTGCAGCTACATGTCGTTCGTACTATCTAATAGGTGAGGATAGGTCCTAATCCCACCTGTGGATGCATAGATGAGGTTAGTTTCCATGCTCTACTCCTATCGGAGACAGAATTTCGGCAGCACCTTCCCGCTGTTCTCCTGATACACGTCCTAGCAGGGAGAGTGTGTATCTGGAGAACAACAGGGAGATGATGCCGAAACCCTGTCTCGAATCAGAGCAGACCAAGGAAACTAACTCATCTACGCATCTGCGGGCTGTCCAAAATACGTGGACAATCCGAAATAGATACGGTCATAGATATGCAAAGATCTGCATACCAATAATTGTATCTCTTTCGAACGGGAGACGCCTAACCGAGTTACGCGAGCTACGACTATGATAAGGAAAGAGGTTATACCTAGGGTGCTGGTGGAGTCCGGATAGCGGAGCCGTGGTTTGTCGGTGCAGTGGCGAGGCGACGCGGTGCAGGCAGACCCGCAACACCGAGGAAGACGATCGGCGTACTCCGGCTCCGCTTCAACGGGCTCTTCTCTGCAAAAAAAGAAAGAAAAATAATACTGTCAATTAAAATTTTTGGCAGAACCTCCCCTGCACGAGGAGGTTTCGAATACCTGCAAAAAACAACGGCACGATGGCCGACATTCACATATGACAGCTCAATGGCCGACATCCACATACAACGGCTCGATGGCCGATATCCACATACAACGGCTCGATGTCCGAAAACCACATACAACGACTACTGACACGACTATTTCACGCAATGCACGGATTGTATAGAAAAAGGAATGGGCAAACCTAGTGTGTGCGGCGAAGCGGCGGTGCGGCGGCGTGGCGGCGCGGCCGTGCAGGGCCAGCGGCGCGGGCGCACGGCGCGGCGGTGCAGGGTGAGCGGCGCGGGCGATCGGTGGCGTTGGCGTGCGAGCGGGCCTATCTAGAAGCAGAGGGGTATATATTTTACGTGATTTGCCGAGTGCCCGCGATTCGGCACTCGGCAAAGTTTTTATTTTTTTTAAAAAAATTGCTTTGCCAAGTGCCGGCGATCTGGCACTCGGCAAAGCCTTTTATTTTTTTTAAAAAAAGTCTTTGCCGAGTGCCAGATCGCCGGCACTCGGCAAAGTTTTTATTTTTATTTTTTAAAAATTGCTTTGCCGAGTGCCAGCGATCTGGCACTCGGCAAAGACTTTTTTTTTAAATTCTTTGCTGAGTGCTCGCGATCTGGCACTCGGCAAAGAATTTTCAGCGTTTTATTTTTTTTAATTACTCACTCGGCAAAGAATTTTCGTCAGTTTTTTAATTTCTTTGCCGAGTGCCACGAATTGACACTCGGCAAAGAATTTTCAGCATTTTATTTTTTTTAAAAAAATTCTTTGCTGAGTGCCAGCATCCTGGCACTCGGCAAAGAATTTAAATTTTTTTTCTTTTTGCACCCAATTTTTTTTGCAGCCCTACTGCAGTATTAGGAGCTAGATTTTAAAATTTGGTACATTTTTTATGTTTTTTGCTGCATTTAGTTAATTTGTATCATTTACTTGAATTTTTTCGTAAAAAACAAATTTGAACTGCAGGTGCATGGAATAATGGAATTTAGCCATTCAAAAAATGATATTCATGCTTTCAAGTGTATTATGAGGAGCTATCTAGGAACGCACCAGAAATTTCGAACATTGTGTTCATGAAACATGGGCACCGACTTGCGGGCGATTTGTTTTTTAAATTTTATTAAATACAAATCAAGTCCGAAAATCACAAAAATTGCCAAGATGTCGGTATCGCATGTGGAGGCTATGATAAAAAATAAGAATGTTTTGAGGAAGTTGTGACGTACGTTGCTTGAAACCATGACAAACCACATGTGATATTGTGATAACACATGTGGAGATGTCTGGGTTTTAAGCAACGTACGTCACAATTTCCTCGAAACATTCTTAATTTTTTTTTATCATAGCCTCCACATGCGATATCATGACATCTTGGCAACTTTTGTGATTTTCGGACTTCGTTTGTATTTAATAGAATTTAAAAACAAATCGCCCGCAAGTCGGTGCCCCTGTTTCGTGAACACGATGTTCGAAATTTCAGGTGCGTTCCTACATAGCGCCTCATAATACACTCAAAAGCATGAATATCATTTTTTGAATGGCTAAATTCCATTATTCCATGCACCTGCAGTTCAAATTTGCTTTTTACGGAAAAAAATTCAAGTAAATGATACAAATTAACAAAATGCAGCAAAAAACATAAAAATGTACCAAAATTTAAAATCTAGCTCCTAATACCGTAGTAGGGCTGCAAAAAAAAAATAGGTGCAAAAAGAAAAAAAAAATTAAAATTCTTTGCCGAGTGCCAAGATTCTGACACTCGGCATTCCTGGCACTCGACAAAGTAATTAAAAAAAACTTTGCCGAGTGCCTAACAGCATGCACTCGGTAAAGGGTCACCGTTGGGGCTCACCGTTTGTGAGGTCATCTTTGTCGAGTGTAAATCTTTGCTGGAAGCTGGGCTCTCAGCAAAGACTTTCTTTGCCGAGTGCATTTCTTTGCCGAGTGTCCGCACTCGGCAAAGCGATCTTTGCCGAGTGTCTTACTTTGCCAAGAGCGGCGCTCGGCAAAGAGCCTCTTTGCCGAGTGCCCGATATTTGGCACTCGGCAAAGCATATGACACTCGGAAAAGATACCGTTTCCGGTAGTGCTTAAAATATTTGCAGAGGTAGGCAGCTAAGCGTGCCTGCCACTATATGAATGTATTATATATTATGACATTCAAATAAATCCATGTTGTTTATATATATCATAAATATATTATCCCATTGAAATAAATCTATCTTGTTTATATACATGATAAATTTTCTTATACAATTATTATATATGATATATGATAACTTTTCTTGTACTACTTCTGTATACGATAGATTTTTTCATAAACCATTTTATATAAGATAATTGTTACTTATTTATATATATAAATATACACAGAGAGAGAGAGAGGACCATACTATTTTTCATGCTGTTATTGAATAAAATTCAATGCGCGCTGGAATTCATTCAGATTAATGTGTGCAGTAGTAAATTTTAGACTTTTGTATGCTAGCAACTATAAATTCGAGGAAGATGATGCTTTGTCAGGTTAGCCAGATGCCGACACAACGGTAAATCCAGGAAAGACGTAATAATAAAATTATTTCTGATGGTAAACCGGGAACAATTTTCTCATCGGTTAAATGGTTATTTATCCAAGATAAAATTTGAGAGATCTAGACTTTATTTATGGTTGGATTAGACATATTACGGTCCAATGTGCGATGTGCTCATTTGTCTAGTAGTAAATACAAGTCCATTTTAAAGTCCATTTTAAACTGTGTTGCAATTGTGAGACCAATTTACATTGAAATGAAATGCCACGCTAATCAGTCATAAAATATAAAAAGATATTTCTGTTGCTTCTAGGAATGCTTCTACTTGATATATTCATCTATGATGTTAAGATTTAATGCTTGTCCTGTAGAAGTTGAACTTGGTTGGACTCTTTTCCTACAGTTTTGACCACATCCTATTTAGGTCCATCCTTTCCATTATAGGTTGCTCCATTTCTGTTGCTGTCAAATTTCTTAAAAGAGTACCAAAAGAGTGACGCTTGTACATAAATAAAATGTGAAAAATGGGCAAACAGCACAGACAAGTCTTAGTGATGTTTGTTTGTATTTATTTATTTTTTGTTGCTAACTATGTTTATTTGGTTCATTCAGCTTTCAAGGAGAGAATTGTCTGCACAGCATCCAAAACAACTGCAGGAAGAGGAGAGGGGAAAACTTCAACAAAAGGCAAAAGCTAATGCAAAACTGGAAGAACTGAAGAGATGTTTGTTTGTACAGAATCATATGTCAAATGATGTGCCACAAGAAGCAAACAAAAATCTTTGTAAACAAAATGCTGGAAGTGCCGCGAAGAATACAGCTGCTGTCAGCTCCACTCAGAATGTGATGTGTGCAGCCAAGAAAACTGACATTAGCATGCTGGAACACATTGCCCAGAAAACTGAAGCAGAGTCACATGATAGTAATGCTCCAAAGCATTTGCAGACGGAGGACAGGGAAGGACAAGTTCATAAACAGGAGAGTATTTCAAGGGGCTCCACTCCAGCATCAGACACTGCAGATGCTAACATAAGTCCTTTGATTCCGAACACCATTTCCCCAGACAAGAACACTGAAATCAAGATTGTGGAACCAATTGACCTGAATGGCGTGTCACACACAAATGAAAGCAGGACTCCAATGCATTTGCAGATGGACGAAAAGAGAAGGCGAGTTAATTCACATAGAAGAATTTTAAGGGGCTGCACTCCAGCATCAGGACCTGCAGGTGTCAACAAAGGGTCTTTAATTCATAATGTCATACCTTCAGCAAAGAACAATGAAAATAGCATGACGGAACACATTGCCTGGAAAAGTGCATCAGTCACACGAGAACAGTTCTCCAAAGTGTTTGCAGATGGAGAATAGACAAAGGCAAGTTCATCCACAGGAGAGAGTTCTAAGGGAGAGATCAAACGTAGCTGAAAGCACAGAAGATATTACAACTGTTTCTAGGACTCATGTGAACGCACCAAATGCTGAAGCTAAACCTCATGTGGACCTCTCAACACAAAGCAAGAACAGACCTGTGTCACCATGCGTGTTTGAAACTAAGAATACAGAAACATCAGGTTTGCGTGAAGCTCCTGTATCAGGCGTTGTTGTCAACAGTTCTTTAATCACCATGCAGACTCCTTTGGCTAGAGGCTTTACTGTGGGGAGCATAATCACTACTGGAAACAGCAGGCAAAGCCCATAAAACACTCGGCAAATGCGGAAAAAAAACTACGGCAAAGGGCGCTTTGCCGAGTGTCATTTGTCGGGCACTCGGCAAAGACTTTGCCTAGTGCCGGCCCGACACTCGGCAAAGCTGGCCTGACACTCGGCAAAGTGAACTTGTCGTGACGGAAGTGGTGCCGTTAACGGCTGGTTTGCCTAGTGTCGTAGTCATAGCACTCGGCAAACCTGGCCACTTTGCCGAGTGTCCCTGTCCACGGCACTAGGCAAACCCGTCTAGTTTGCCTAGTGCCAGGCCCGAGGCACTCGGCAAACCTGCCCAGTTTGCCTAGTGCCTGTGGACAAGGACACTCGGCAAAGTGGCCCAGTTTGCCTAGTGTCAGGCCCGCGATACTCGGCGAACCCGTGCAGTTTGCCTAGTGCCTGGCCCACGGCACTAGGCAAATCAGCCCAGTTTGCCTAGTGCCAGCCCCACGACACTCGGCAAACCCACCCAGTTTGCCTAGTGTCATGGCTTTGACACTCGGCAAAGATTCCCAGTTTGTCGAGTGTCTTAGTCATGACACTAGGCAAACCGGGAAAAAACAGTCTTTTTTTGTTTTTCCATTCCATCCAAGCAAACATCATATATATATATATATATATATACACATCACATTTCACAAACATCTCACATATATCACAAACACCACATATATTCACATATATATATCACAAACACAATATATATCACAAGTCCATCACAAGTGCATCATAGTTGTCCAAAATAAACCACAAGTCCATCATAAGTCCAACATCAAGTCCAACCACAAGTGCATCATAGTTGTCCAAAATAAACCACAAGTTCATCACAAACTACCATCATGGCGACTGTCGGTGTCGATCCTGGTGAATCTCCGAGGTGACGAGGCATGCTATTAGATGCCACCGATGGATTCTGCACAAAGAAGAACATATTGCATGTGTGAGAGACAAGATAAACATATACCATCAATGTTGCAAGAGTAGTAGTTGCATGAGTTAGACAAGATAAACATATAGCTAGGTTTCAAGTAGTGTTCTGGTTTGACCCTAAGCATGAACATACACATTAAAACATCCATATTCACAGGAGTGGTTACATGAGGAGGTGGAGGTGCAGCGAATAGCGTAGGTGGCGGCGGTCGACCCACAGCGGCGCCAAGAGTCTGCACGTACAACATCATTGCCTCCATCCTTGCCTCCATCCTCAGATGCTCGGCCTCCCGCTCGGCCTCTATCCTCTGCTGTTCGGACGCCATCCTCGTCTCCATCTCCTCTCGAAGCCTCCTCTCTTCTTGTAGCTGGGCCTACAATATTTCACCCGAATGTTATAATAATACAAAGCTAAAGAGTGTGAGAATCAATGAACGATGAAAAAAACCAAAATAACCTGTAGTTCGTCGACTCGTTGCTGTGCAGTGCTTGGCCGTTCACGTATAGCCGGGCTTGACCTTGTGCTCCTTGCTCGGATCTGCGAGAGATTGGGAGTAGCGGCCATGTCGATTGTGCTATCGTCAATCCAGTACCGCCCATGCTTCTTGCCTTCTCCCACCCTCATGACGACTTCTCCATCAAGGTTTGCAGTGGTCGGATCGTACTCTGGCCCATGGACCTCCTTTGCCACCTCTATGTACTGACTGAGGCGGCTGTGGACGGTCGCGTTGCTGTACGCCGATGGAGGGTCCTCTGGGTTGTAGGAGACGTCAGACGTCGCCCTGCCCTTGTGGGCCATAGCATATGCCATGAAGTCCGAGCACTCCTGGCCACCATGTGATGCTGACTGCGAGAAAAACAACAAGATGTTTAGAAAATCATGCAGAATTGAGCGTTAGAATAAATAAATGAATTCTCATACCCATGTTTGCTTGTATCCGTTGAGGTTGCGGCTGCCTTGATGGTGTGCTACACCTGGCATCATCAAACACCGCTCCTGGCAAGCGACGTGTGTCTCCTTCCGCTCGGGGGAGCACCACTTATCAACGATCACTTCCCAGCAATCGGGATGCGCGGAGCACCAGCACGGAATCACCTGCACATCATCAAGTACATGACATATAAGAAGTTCAGATTTAGCCCACCTATTCTCAGAAGAAATCAGTATTAATGTTTGACTAAGCTTACCTCCATGTACTATTCCTTGGTCAGCATCATCTCTCTTGCATCTTTCTTGGTGACCTTCCTTCCAAGGTACGCCCCGTAGTATGTTATGATGGCCTGGATGCGCGACTCGTAGTGCATGTGCTTCACGAGTGTTTTACATTCTTTGGTAGTCACCAAAGCCGCCTTGTCCTCAAATCCCACCTGACATCTGAAGAAATCCTGCATATAGACGTGATGTTTTCATTCATTTTAAAAAATGTTCAATGAATGCGATGTATTGAGAAATGTAGTGTGACAAAGACTTACCCACAGCTCCTCCCTCACCCGCTCCGCCTTGTTTCTAAATTCCCTGCCACGTAGATCTTCAGCATCGGGGGCGACGGTGTAATGGTCAAACGTGTAGGCCGGCTCTATCTTCCCGGCGAACTCAACCAGGCCAGGGATCACTGCAGCAATGGGGCTAGTACATTTACGAAGTGAAGAAGAATACTGGTCGGGCCGCATGAGGCAATTAATACAGCCTTTTTAAGCTCAGGCGTCACAGCGACTACAACAGGGGCAGCAAGATGGCAAAAAGGTTGGGAGTGGAGGACTGGTGGGACTCCAATGTTAACTCCTGGTCCACCAAGGTCCCAAAACTTGTCATCGAAAAGGTGATGGAACTAGTATCGACAACTGAAGACATTACGAAATCACAGGGCCTGAATGCCGTTCGGAGAGGCATGGTCTTGGAGGTGGGGGCAGACATGCGGTTCTACATGGTGGGACAGCATGTATGTGTGTGTGTTTAGCTGGGAGAGCAATTCCGTTACAACGATGATGGTGAACCTTCTAGCACAGCTGGGAAGCCAATATACTCCGCCATCATTTCCTCTAGCATTGACATGGTCATGGTGGTTGTGATTAGGTAGTCATTTTGTCAAGTAACACACTTCATTTATACGTTCTCAATCAAGACCTTACCGATCTGTTTTAGCGATCAGTAACTGGTATCATCTATACGTGTACACCCCATCACATATTTTGACAGGTTTCATTCTTGTAACTATCATCTTACCTTATCTCTCTGTTTTGAATGACATGAATAGATATTTTGGAGGCATAAAACTGGGAACTGGTGGACTGGTGAGAGCTTATGGTGGGGTTGCTTCTGAATGTCTTGAAGATGCTCCTACTCGTCTTGTGAAACCAAAGGTGATCGATGTCTAATTCTTAAGTATTTGCTTTTTTATCGATATAATGTTCTTACATGGTGTGTGTTTACATTCCAGGCTCGTGTGGGGATGGAGGTACCATTTGATCTGTTGGGCACGGTCTATCATCAGGTGATTATCATTAATTCATCATATTGCTTGGAATCTAGAGCACACATGTAAAACTGGATTTTACCTACCCTTTTTTGTCCTTGATTATAGCATAATCTATTATGAATTGTTTTAAGCATGTCTCAGTGCATTGATGGTGTGTACCGGCACTGATACTAATTAGAAATTATCCTTGAAAAAACTAGGTCTAGGTTATCTTATTTGCACGTTCACTTGCTATGTACGTGCAACAACATACAGAGGCTGTACATCTAATTGTTTGATCTGCCATGCAGTATGTATGTTTTGTATTACCTGCATAGTTACTGACCTGATTCCAGTACCTTCTTGAACATCTTTTTGCAACCTAGAAGGTTTTCTGATACTAGTAGGTTTGGTTATGACATATGATTCTTTTTTGTTAGGTAAATTTAAACACTCAATATATATCTAAAAACTGATTGTGCTAATTTTATTATCTGGTATACTATTTTGGCACCCTAGTAAGTAATATGCATTGGTAATATGTACTTCAATTTAATCTTTCAGAACATACTGTTTTGTTCGCATGTTGGACCAATATACTACTGAGCAGAATTGAACTCCTGATAGTCTATTTACAGTGAGGCTCTATCTCTGTTAACCGAGTATACAACTATGATGGGCCAAATAGGCGCTGGTGGCCAGGCTGCATGGTCTAAACATGGTGCATCACTGTGTGCAGAGATGGTAAGTGTTTTTTTTACTGATACAGCATAAAAAGAATTTGAGAAAGGCAATGTTCATCAGGTGTGAAAAAGGCCTCGTGAACACTTCTACCACACTTGAAATCTTTGTTATTTTCTTCTTGTTTCTACCTACTATTTTGTCAGTGCCTTGTTTGTCAAATCACAAAAATGAAGCTGCATCATCTTTCAGCTAATCTTCTAACCGTTACTTATTCAATGGGCCAATTAACCACAGCACATGGAGAAAGAAACAACGTTTACCCTTTGAGGTGGAAGTAGCATAATATGAGTCGATGGTACAGGCTGCTCAGGCTCCTTCATTGCGGGCAACTTCTGATTCCTTTGCCGTGTTTCTCCTCCAACTAGGCCATCACGGGCTTCTCCTCCTCTAACTGACTGCAGACTTGTGGTCACATACACCTCCACAAGCAGATCTGGGGATTAGGGTTATGGATTTTAGCAACTTGACCGCGGGACTGTGAAATCCATGAATAGAGTAGTAGTAGAGAGAAGAAGTACCTCAAGTATACCCGCAGGGGAGCGAGCACCTGGCAACGGCGGTGGACGCTGGGCGCGGACGACGGCGGCGGACACTGGGGCGGACGGCGGCGCGAGGCCCGGCGGCTGGGCTGCGGCGGCACGAGTGCAGGCACCGAGCCCCTGGTGACGCGCGACTGGCCGGCGCTGCAGGAGGTGGCGGCGTAGGGGCGGACGACGGCGGCGGACGCTGGGGCGGACGGCGCCGCGAGGCCCGGCGGCTGGGCTGCGGCGGCGCGAGTGCAGGCACCCGAGCCCCTGGTGACGCTCGACCGGCCGGCGCTGCAGGAGGTGGCGGGGTAGGGGCGAGCGGGAGCGGCGCAAGGAGAGGGGACGAGGTCGCGAGTGAATGTGTGTGTGAGGGCAGGGGGCACGAGGTTATCCATTTAGGGCGTTTGCCGAGTTTTAGATCATGGCACTCGGCAAACTGTCCAGTTTGCCTAGTGTCAAGGGTGTGACACTCGGCAAAAATGACCCTTTTCCGAGTGTCAGACCTTGGCACTAGGCAACTTATTTTTTTTTGGATTTTGACCTCCCAAATTTTTCTGCAGTCGTCCTATGGTACCTTGAACTACATGTTCAAATTTGGCATATTTCTCAGACCTTTTGCTATATTTCTTTAATTTATTTCATTTAATTGATTTTTTAGATAAAGCAAATGTGAACGGCAAGAGGATCGAATAATGAAATTTAATGTATGAAAAAATGATATTCATGTTATTGAGTCTAAAGTGAGGCCGTATCCAAGAACAGACCATAAATTTTGTACATCTTGTTCACAAAATATGACTATGAACTTGTGGGCGAGTTGGTTTTAAATTCTATAAAAAGCAAACGAAGTTCGAAAATCATGAAACTTGACAAGATGTCGTGATATCGTATGTGGAGTTTGTAATAAAAATTTGAGATGGTTTCGCGCAAGTTTGTCACGGCATTGCTTACAAACCAATACATCTCCGCATATGATATCTATATGTTATGTGGAGATGTCTTGGTTTTTAAGCAACGCCGTGACAAACTTATGCGAAATCATCTCAAATTTTTATCACAAACTCCACATACGATATCACGACATATTGTCAAGTTCATGATTTTCGGACTTCGTTTGCTTTTTATAGAATTTAAAAACAACTCGCCCACAAGTTCGTTGTCATATTTTCATGAACAAGATGTACGAAATTTTTGGTCTGTTCCTGGATACGGCCTCACTTTAGACTCAATAACATGAATATAATTTTTTTCATACATTAAATTCCATTATTCGATCCTCTTTCAGTTTACATTTGCTTTATCAAAAAAAAATCAATTAAATGAAATCAATTAAAGAAATATAGCAAAAGATCCGAGAAATATGCCAAATTTGAACATGTAGTTCAAGGTACTATAGGACGACTACAGAAAATTTTGGGAGGTCAAAATCCAAAAAAAATTAGTTTGCCTAGTGCCAAGGTCTGACACTCGGCAAAGGATCATTGTGCCGAGTGTCACAACCTTGACACTAGGCAAATCACATGTTTGCCGAGTGTCGGCCGTGTGACACTCGGCAAACTCAAACGGTAGTTCATGGCCGTCAGCTGCCGTCGGTGTTTGCCGAGTGTCAAACATTTGCCGAGTGTCCGACACTAGGCAAAATGCAGGTTTGCCTAGTGCCTAATTTTGCCAAGTGTTTGACACTCGGCAAAGGCTTCCTTTGCCTAGTGTAGTTCTTTGCCGAGTGTTACACTTGGCAAATAATCTGTTTTCCGAGTGCCCGACATATTACACTCGGCAAACCTTTTTACACTAGGCAAATTAGGCGTTTCCGGTAGTGAATGCTTGGGGATATTTCAGTTGCATCCAATCAGGAGAAAAGAGTGGCCAAGGAAGTGGATGATGTTACAACAAATAGCTGTGCTAGCCCTAAGCAGACAAAACAACTGGGAAAGAATCAGCATGATGAACAGCATGCCAAGGATCCCCATGGGGGTGACAGTATCATGTGCGCAGAAGTTAAAGAGCCAAGCAAGAAAGAACAGCCTGAGGCTGGTGGGGTGAACTGCATGGCAATACCTGCTCCAAACCAGCCATCTGGGAATCAAAGCACTGTTTTGCAGGATGCAGTGCCAGCAAAAACAAGTGAAATAGAGAGGCATGCCCATCAGCCTGAATACAAAGAGCCGCACCAGCAGAATCCCAGGCAAATGCTACAGGCAGAGAAGCACATAACATCATCTGATAATTCATCAAAGTCCATATTGGATACTAAGAGTCATGATAAAGAAACCCTGCATACTTCCACTGCTACACAATCAGGGATTAAAACAGATCCTGAGAACCGGGAGGATGAGAAAATTAGCAAGCATCTAGGGAGGAGCAGTGCTGCTTCTGACCAAGGAAGCACAAATGGTTCAGCTACATTAGCATCAGATCTTACTGAACAGGAAGCCAATTCTCTAGTTTTAAATATCATGCAGGAGTGATCTGACCAGTTGGAGCAACTAGAGAAACAACTCGACTCCACCTATGTCACTACTGGAAACAGCGGCTTTGCCTAGTGCCGGAGTGTCAAGGGTGAGCCCATAAAACACTCGGCAAACGGTTTGCCGAGTGTAACACTCGGCAAACCACACTCGGAAAAAAAACTACGGCAAAGAGCGCTTTGCCGAGTGTCATTTGTCGGGCACTCGGCAAAGACTTTGCCTAGTGCCGGCCTGACACTCGGCAAAGCTGGCCTAACACTCGGTAAAGTGAACTTGTCGTGACGGACGTGGTGCCGTTAACGGCAGGTTTGCTGAGTGTCGCGAGCCTGACACTAGGCAAACCTGGCCACTTTGCCGAGTGTCCTTGTCCACGGCACTAGGCAAACCCGTCTAGTTTGCCTAGTGCCAGGCCCGAGGCACTCGGCAAACCCGCCCAGTTTGCCTAGTGCCCGTGGACAAGGACACTCGGCAAAGTGGCCCAGTTTGCCTAGTGTCAGGCCCACGATACTCGGCAAACCCGTGCAGTTTGCCTAGTGCCTGGCCCACGGCACCAGTTTGCCTAGTGCCAGCCCGCGACACTCGGCAAACCCGCCCAGTTTGCCTAGTGTCATGGCTTTGACACTCGGCAAAGATTCCCAGTTTGCCGAGTGTCTTGGTCATGACACTTGGCAAACCGGGAAAAAACAGTCTTTTTTTGTTTTTTCCATTCCATCCAAGCAAACATTATATATATATATACATCACATTTCACAAACATCTCACATATATCACAAACACCACATATATATATATATATATATATATATATATATATATATATATATATATATATATATCAAAAACAATATATATCACAAGTCCACAAGTGCATCATAGTTGTCCAAAATAAACCACAAGTCCATCACAAGGGCATTTAATTGTATCAGACTCAACTAATTCAGGGATTGAGAAGGCATGATCCAAAAACTCTTTTGTTTTGTCAACCCATTCATTTGATAGCCTACCACGCTTCCAACCACTATACATTCACCCACGATCTGTCATATCTTATCTGCCAACTTAGAGTCAGAAGATAGGAGCTAACCAGTAGCTAGCAGAGTCACAGTAGTTGTCCAAGACTTCGAGGCCAGCTCACAGACAGACCCAAATAAAAGCAGCAACAGGCAACCAGATCACAGTGAGAAACCTGTTACCAATTCAGACATAACACAAATTGCTTCAGTCAAACAAAAAAAATCATGTACAGCTAGTAATAGAACACTAAAAGACATAACAACAAATTTCTATCCAGCTAGTACACCAATAGCTAGTGAATCACAATGCAAAAATAGAGCAGCAAAAGAAAAAATTAGTCACTTATATTTGTGTTATATATAAATCTGCGCAAAATATAGTAGTAAAATTCATTGACGGTGAGGGTTCGATTCCCATCCCCGTCCTCTCATTTTCTTCTCTTCCGTGAAAAAAAAGAAACGTCGGGCTGGCTCCGTCGATGCTGTCGGTTCCACCTCGCGTGTGGGATCCTTCCCCGACGCGGGCTGCCGCATCCCCCACCGCCGCAGCCCTGGCCTCGCGCCACTAGCGCCGCCACCCGCAGCCTCGCTGGTCGCCGCCGTGGGGGCGTCCGCAAGTCACTGCGGACCTGGCCGCGCGCCCTTCGACCTGCCACCGGCCGCATCTCTGCCGATGGGGGAGGACGCAGCCGTTGCTGCGCAGCACAACCTCACGCTACAGAAGTCACAGGTTGGTTTTTTGGATCGTCACGGATGAACTGATCGGCAACAATAGGAAAAGGCTATAGTGATGAAATGAACCGTCATAATTCTGTTGCCATGTCATTTGGTGATTTGGATTTGACATGGCAGCCACCTTGCCACATCATCAGTAGACCGTCTGTGGCCCATTTTCACCAATTAGGCCCATGTTCTGTGTACTTTTTTAGTTTCAGTTATGCCCATAATGTAGCAGGTACTATTGGGCTAGCATTTTCTATACAATAAAAAAATATATTTAATATCATTTGCACATAATCATATATATCAACAGTCCGATATGAATCCAATATGCACAATTATTACTATTACTATTACTATTATTATTATTATTATTATTATTATTATTATTATTATTATTATTATTATTATTATTATTATTATTATTATTATTATTATTATTATTATTATTATTATTATTATTATTATTATTATTATTATTATTATTATTATTATTATTATTATTATTATTATTATTATTATTATTATTATTATTATTATTATTATTATTATTAGTCTAACATGAATCCAATACAAAGATGTCCTAGTATTTGCATCAATATATCGAAATACACAGGATGTCCCCATCTACCCAAAGCAACTTCTCCAAATATTTCGCATCAACATAACAGACTCTTGCTGTTCCAAAGGCCCAGTATAGCTGTTTCTGTTTTAGATCCTTACAAGCAAAACATAATAACATCATTATAGCTGTTCCAAAGGCCCAGTATACTCATGCTGTTCAAACAGAAACATAATTTTGCCATGCATCTACTTAAGAGCTACAAAGTCCTTCACTGTGCTATATTCTAGTACATTAGAGAAACTGAAATGTAAGAAGTCCAGTAGACAAGACATGAAAAACTGTAATTGAAACATATAACACATCTGTCTATATCCATTTCCCTATTCCACTCATCATCCGAATGCCACCTAAGAAAAGGTGTGAAGACTGTTAGACTGGTACGCTATCTTCTAATTCAACATAAGCTAACCGAAGCAACAAGGGGAGCAGGCTGTCACATTGCTCAATGCTCATTACTATTGTAAAATAAAATTCACTACTACTAGTAGAATTGTTTTGATATGTTACTGTTTTACAAAACAGAAATAATACTACAGCATATCAGCTAGTGCAGGCCATCGCAAATAGCAGAACAACGGAACTTTGAAAATGGCAGCTCTAGCAGGCCTATGTACATGTATGTGGACAAGATCTTTGAACAAATTGTATATATACACTAAATCTAATCAATTTTTGCAGCAATATCTCAACAACTGAATATAGTATTTTATATTTGCAGCCTGCCTAATGTTGCTGGAGTAAATTCCTCGGATCTAGAAACTCCGCATACTTGCATAGTTACTATTGCGTTCAGGTTCGGACGCGAAATACGAAGGGTATGGATTGGTCAGGGATAGGGCAGTGTTTCGTACCGTTCGGAGTCAGGGGCGAGGGCGTGTGAGATGGCGGCTAGCCCCGGAACGCCACCCGGATCAACGAGCTTCACAAGCGCCGCCGCTTCAACGCTGGCTCGCGAATCTACTGAAGGAGAACGCCACCCGGATCTGCCCTATCCCATTGAAGCATAGGATATCCTCCACGGATCCGCCCACCTACACAGATTTCTAGCCTATGAGTAGACGGAGAGAGAGGAGGGAGAGAGCAGATCAGGGGCCAGCACACCTCTTGGAGATGAACTCCTCCAGATCCTTGGAGCTGAGCCGGTGGGGCATCGGAAGTGGATGCTGGCGTCAAAGCCTGAGGTGCAGAGTCGAGCGTCGAGGACGGCGTCGAGTTCTCAGGCGCGGAGCTGGCTATGGCCTTGGGGGCCAGGGTTCGCTTTACCGATAGGAAAAAAATACCGGAGGTCACCGATAAACGGGTTTATCGGATTTCTCGGAAAATTTCTCGGTCAAAAAATAAAACAAAAAATACCTAATTTATCTAGAAAATTACTAAAGTTCTCTCTAAAGCATTTAACATTGAGAACTAGTACACAATAGCATTAATATAACATAATATTATACTTTCATGGAGGTGGACTAGTGAAAATTGCAATCTCGGCGATAAATAAAATTTACCGGACCTTAGCGATAAACGGGATTATCGGATTTCTCGGTTTTTTCTCGCCGAGATTTTATTCCCTGTTGGGGGCGCCCGGAGCCTGAGAGCGATGGTGAGGGCGGCGGCTGCGTGGGGAGGGCTGAGTGAGAGACTATGAGCGGCGGCAGCTGGGTGAGTTTTTACATGTCTAGGGTTTGCATCATTTCCACAGGATTAATCTGGGACGTTCATAAACAATCAGACGGTGGTCGATCGATCCAAGAAGATGGGCCACGAACTACCGTTTGAGTTTGCCGAGTGTCACACGGCCGACACTCGGCAAACATGTGCTTTGCCTAGTGTCAAGGTCGTGACACTCAGCAAAATGACCCTTTGCCGAGTGTCAGACCTTGGCACTAGGCAAACTAATTTTTTTTTGGATTTTGACCTCCAAAATTTTTCTGTAGTCATACTACAGTACCTTGAACTACATGTTCAAATTTAGCATATTTCTCGGACATTTTGCTATATTTCTTTAATTTATTTCATTTAATTGATTTTTTTTATAAAGCAAATGTGAACTGCAAGAGGATCGAATAATGGAATTTAATATATGAAAAAATGATATTCATGTTATTGAGTCTAAAGTGAGGCCGTATCCAGGAACAGACCAAAAATTTCGTACATCTTGTTCACGAAATATGACAATGAACTTGTGGACGAGTTGGTTTTAAATTTTATAAAAAGCAAACGAAGTCCGAAAATCATGAAACTTGACAAGATGTCGTGATATCGTATGTGGAGTTTGTAATAAAAATTTGAGATGGTTTCGCGCAAGTTTGTCATGGTGTTGCTTACAAACTAAGACATCTCCGCAATGATATCTATATGTTATGTGGAGATGTCTTGATTTGTAAGCAACGCCGTAATAAACTTGTGCGAAATCATCTCAAATTTTTATCACAAACTCCACATACGATATCACAATATCTTGTCAAGTTTCATGATTTTCGGACTTCATTTGCTTTTTATAGAATTTAAAATCAACTCGCCCACAAGTTCGTTGTCATATTTCGTGAACAAGATGTACTAAATTTTTGGTCTATTCCTGGATACGGCCTCACTTTAGACTCAATAACATGAATATCATTTTTTCATACATTAAATTCCATTATTCGATCCTCTTGCAGTTCACGTTTGCTTTATCAAAAAAAAATCAATTAAATGAAATAAATTAAAGAAATATAGCAAAAGGTCCGAGAAATATGCCAAATTTGAACATGTAGTTCAAGGTACTATAGGACGACTACGGAAAATTTTGGGAGGTCAAAATCCAAAAAAAAAATTTAGTTTGCCTAGTGCCAAGGTCTGACACTCGGCAAAGGATCATTTTGCCGAGTGTCACAAACTTGACACTAGGCAAAGCACATGTTTGCCGAGTGTCGGCCGTGTGACACTCGGCAAACTCAAACGGTAGTTTATGGCCGTCAGCTGCCGTCGATGTTTGCCGAGTGTCAAACATTTGCCGAGTGTCTGACACTAGGCAAAATACAGGTTTGCCTAGTGCCTAATTTTGCCGAGTGTTTGACACTCGACAAAGGCTTCCTTTGCCTAGTGTCGTTCTTTGCCGAGTGTCACACTCGGCAAATAATCTGTTTGCCGAGTGCCCGACATATTACACTCGGCAAACCTTTTTACACTAGGCAAATTAAGCGTTTCCGGTAGTGTGTGGTTGCTGTGAGCCGCTCAGAACCAACTCAAATGGTTTCGTTACCTGGCTACACTTGGGAAGAACATCGTGTGAGTCACAGTCAAAGGCAATACCATGTAGACGACCAAGGAAACGTCCGGGTCAGCTACGCTGCAAATGTGTGTGGCTTCACACAGGGGGTATCAGCTCTGTCTACCGCTCATGTGTTGCCTGGACCCATCTCTGTTCCTGAGAAGAACGCACTGAGTGGCAGCAGCGCTCCAGTTTGGACGTGGGATCCCGCTGAGGACATATTTTTTTTGATAAGCATCGCAGTTGTGGGTACTCCTATTACAAGCACAAGTGGCAGCGAACTGACTGAGAGCATCTACGGGCGAGTCAAATGGATCCGCACTGCATGCAAGTCATAGGTGGCATGTCATATGACACTGTCGTGGCGAACCCTGAGATCCAGTACCACGCAGGTCTGGCACACCAGCAGATCAACCCGGTATGGTTCCCCCACGGCTAGCAGAATGTGAGTTATCATAGCAGCAGTGGTACCAGCTAATGTCATGGTGTGACCGGACCAGTAGTAGGCGCTGGGCATCCTGGTTACCAGCTAATGCCAGTTATGCCAGCACAGATGGACGTAGGGCGTGTTTGGTTACGTTTTTGTTAAAGTTTAACTCCCATCACGTCAATGTTCCCTCAAATGCATAGAGTACTAAATGTAGACTAATTGTATGCATGTCGACACAGATTAGGAGTAATTTACGAGACGAATCTATTAAGCCTAATTAGTCCAAAATTGGAAACTTTTTGTCAAATAAGACGAATGTGCTACAATGTTTGTTAAACTTTAACACCTCAAACCAAACACCCCCGTAGGCGCTGCGTTGCAAAGTCATGGCGTGACCGGTGGGGGCCTTCCGGTAAAAAAAATAATTTTTTTGCTATTTTTTTAATGATTTTTTCATTTTAAAACTCGGCAAAAGCTTTGTCGAGTACCCGACAAAAAGCACTCGACAAAGCGGCCTTTGCCGAAACTTTTTTTTCCGTGTACGCCGCCTGTTTCTAGAGGGAAGCAAATTAAACAAGCCACGTGACAAGCAAGCTGCCAGTGTGCACTGTGCAGTGGGACGGAGAGATTCGCCATGAGACAAGCGCGAAGACTCGCCCTGGGTCAAAGTCAACTATACCGTACGTAGTAGTTCCGATCCTACGCCTTGTTTAGTTTGCTTCAAAGTTCCAAGTTTTTTCACTCTCTCTCCATCACATCAATTTTTAACCGCTTGCATGGAGTATTAAATGTAGGTAAAAAAAATAACTAATTACACAGTTTAGTTGGAAATCACGAGATGAATCTTTTGAGCCTAGTTGGTCCATGATTGGACAATATTTGCTAAATAAGACGAAAGTGGTACTATTCATCGGGTTGAAATTTTCTTCAATCTAAACGAGGACCTAATGTGATTGATAACTGATGAGACAACGCACCAGCCTTCAGCAGTACACGCAAGCACCATTTTTTTTAAGAGAGCACCATCTGTTTTGGCGAAGCACAAAGTACTATACATTTAATTTGACAAGTTCCTTGCAATTTCCTAGGCTAAGAACAAGACAAGAATGTCAGTATCTTAGACCGAAGCACGTCACGTACTGTAACTGGGCACCGCTTGCCTTCTGGACCCCGCCGATTAATCTTACTATTAGTAGTAAAAAACTCCAATGAAACCTTCACAATAATTCTCATAGGACACGCTATAAAAAAAGCTAAGTTATAGAAATTCTTACAATAATCAGAACCCTCTAACTTTAGATTGCTATTACCATTTATTAATTCTCACCAGACACACTGGAAACAAGGTAAATACTAGGGATTATCATAATAATGAAACAAATGTAGCCTTTTATTTGGTAGGTTGTAATCATCATCGTCATCAATAATAGTTGTATGATATATTCTGTTTTAAAAATTATCCACCCTAGCCTTTGAATAAGAAAAAACATAAAGTAGCACCTGAATTTTTATCTAAATTACCCATCTTTACAATTATGAGAGATAATTCACCATAACCCTCTAAAGTGTCTTCTAAATTACCCATATCTATCATTATGAAACTTAATTTGAAAGAACCCTTCTTTGGCTAAATTCCTCAGAACTCTATCACTATGAAAATAATGCTAATATTTATTATAAATTAGGCACATCTGTCATTATGGAAGACTAGCAAACGTGTTTGGGTGTTGCAAAGAAACCTAATATGTCTAAGACTACATATCGTTAATGGATACATGTCGTTTAAGAACAAGTCGTGAGTCTACATCACATATAAGAAACCCCATGCCGACAAGCAATGTGATTAGCAAACGACCAGCGTGCAGTGCACTGTGCAGTGGGGCGTCGAGAGACTCGCCCTGAGACGACCAGCAAGACTCGCCGTGGGTCAAGTTAACCACATACTTCTCATCCTAATGTGATAAGACAATGCACCAGCGTTCAGCAGGAGGTAAGTACGTACTTCCGTCTGAAGATAAAAGCACATCTCGTCTCGAGGAGTCAAACTCTTTAAAATTTAACTAAGAATATAAAAAATATCATCAACATTTACATCTCTCAATAAATTTATTATAAAAGTATATTTTATACACAATTATTTGATAATACTTATTATACATCATAAATAATAATATATTTTTATATATATTTAGTCAAATTTTTAAAAAAGTTTGACTTCTTGGAAATCGAGATGTACACTTATTTTGGGGGCGGTGGATGTGCATTGTGCCTCCCTTCGGCGAAGCACGTATTACTATACATTTGATGAGTTCTTTGATGCATATGTGTGCGGGCGAGCCGCCACTGCCGCCATCCAAGCACACGCACGAGCAGCCGCTCAGTGGAGCTGCTGTAAATAGGCACATACATTTTTGTCCTATTTAGTTATTGAACTATAGAGTTAAAAATAGAAAATTTATGGTAATTTCTTTTATTCTAATTTAAAGTAAATGTTATCAGGAGTCCAACAAAATTAGATTTACATTATTCGAAACAGTTCTATAAATATATACTGAATTTACAAGTTTATAGTATTTAGGGACAGTGATGACACAACTGAATAAGTTTGAGGACCTAAACAGGTGATTTGCAAGATTTGGGGCCCAGATAATACAGCCGAACAAGTTTGAGGACCCAAACGAGCGATTTAAGAGTTTAGGGACCAGGATAACATAGATGAACAAGTTTGAGGACTTGAACAGTCAATTTGCAAGTTTAGAGACCCGAATGACACAGCCGGATAAGTTCAAGGACCGCTAATGCACTTTACTCTCTATTATTTAATCTGATTGGCCTTCCATGATTTTACCGGTAGGCTTTCTTCTCAAGACCCACACCATGCGACCGTTCCCTCTATATATACATATGAACTCAGAGAGCTCTCCATCACTCCATCTATGTACTCCCTTCATTGGAGTGAGGTATAAAGCTAGCGCCGACTCTTATTCATTTCTTGCATTAGGAAAGAAACCATGGCTGCTGCCAACATGGTTCATTTTACACCAAGTCCCTCCCCAAGTTCACCTCCCACAGATTGCAATGATAGGGATATAGCCCATATAGGTTTAGTAGTAATTTTGGTTGTCCTGGTCATTGTGGCCATGTTCCTCTTGCACATACTTGGTTCTTTACGCCGGTGGTCGAGCCACGGACTCCTCCACATCATGGTGATGGGAATCAACACGCTGTCCTACCCACTGGTGAGCTACACCATTGGGCGGATGAATTCTTCCAACTACTATGTCAATGACTTCGCCGTGTGGGCGGTGTTCATGCTTCTGCTGCTCGGCAGCACTGACAACCTCACGGTCTGCCGCCTCGATGACATTGACAACTGGAAGAGCATCTACGTAAAATACATTTTCAAGGGATTCTTGGTGGTGTACATTGTTGTGGATATTACCTTGTGGCAGAATCGTCGTCCCTTCCCCTACCTTCGCCCACTCCTGGCCATCCTGTCAGTCGGCGTCCTCAAGTGTTATGTGAGGATCGCTTCCATGAGGATGGTGAGCAAGTCCTACATCAACAAGAACATGAAGGTGATAGCTGAATACATGGAGAATGTGGACAACCTCCAGCCGGGGTCCTTCGATCCAGTGACCATGGAAGGCTACAAGTACATGGTCGCCGGTGAGAAGTACTGCATCAAGCGGTCAA
The DNA here is from genome assembly GCA_038087645.1 of Saccharum hybrid cultivar R570. Taxonomy (NCBI): domain Eukaryota; kingdom Viridiplantae; phylum Streptophyta; class Magnoliopsida; order Poales; family Poaceae; genus Saccharum; species Saccharum hybrid cultivar. The sequence goes on from JAQSUU010000760.1 coordinate 15,735,092, forward strand.
GCCGCAAGCCATGGTACAAAGAGGAAAGCTCGAAGGTTATTACCGTGGAGCAGATCTGGCAATGCACGGGGAATCTGCTGCTGCCTGAACGGCGGGGCATGTCTCTCAAAGACGTGTGCCTCTCCATGGCGCTCTCCAAGATGCTGAACCGAAGGTTTGCTGGCTTCAAGCTCTCAGAGGCAGGGCTTGAGAAAACCCATGACTTCGTCTTCAAAGGCCTGCTCGTCGCCGGGGACAAGCCATACCAGCGGGCCTTCAGGGTCATCGAGGAAGAGCTTGTGTTTGTTCATGACTTATACTACACAAGGTACTCTTACCTCTACCAGAAGGGCCGATACTTACCTCTCTATCTGCCCATCATGATGTGTGGCCTATGCTTGTGGCTTACCTACCTCATCATCAGGGATGGCTCTCCCTCTCTGAGTCGCTTGACCATATTCATAACAGTTGTCTTGGCGTTCCTAGAGGCATACCAGCTATACCTTTACCTAGCCTCAGGTTGGTTCAAGGTGGCACTGATACGAAGCTATGTCAAGACACCTCTTTCGCAAAGAAGCGGTTGTTTCCTTGAGATGATCATAGGACTCCTCCTGAGTCCCAAGGCATTTCGCCCGTGGAAGAAGAGACTTGGGCAGTACAGTATCCTCTGGGAGATTGGCCGCAAAAGTGGAGCTAGAAATTGCCTCCATTATGCTACGCTGCGGCTGGTGGAGAAGAAGGCCAAGAAGGGGCGCAAGAAGTCAGTCAAGCTGTCCGAAAATCTGAAGAAAGCTGTAGTTGAGTCCCTACTAAGAAGCAATGGCCTCCTGACCAGCGGGGTAACATCATTGCGAAACAATGGCGTCGATTGTCTCCTCCCAGCGTGGGCATGTGATGCTACAGCTACAGACGGATCAATCACTCGAACAATACTGGCCTGGCACGTTGCTACAACACTGTGCAAGCACCAGCTGGATTCACAAGCTAAAGAAGAAGAACACGACGCCAAAAGAGAAGACGACACGGTCACAACAGCCACAACCCTGTCGCAGTACTGCATGCATCTCCTCGCTTTCGCGCCAGACCTCCTGCCTGACCACAGCTCTATATCGGAATCCATACTTGATCAGACAATCGAGGAGGCAGGCAAGATACTCATAGGGTACAAGAAGAAGGAGAACTGGTGTGACGAGCTACTCAAAAATAGCACACATAATGGTGATGGTGATGAAGCACAGCTCTTTGCGAAGGGCGTTCAGCTTGCAAGTCATCTGATTGAAGACATACAAGAGTCGGCACTGCGGTGGAAGGTCCTCTCTGATTTCTGGGCAGAGATGATGTTGTACGTCTCGCCGTCCGACGATGCCCGGGCACACCTGGAAGCTCTTGCCAGGGGAGGGGAGTTCATCACCCACCTCTGGGCGCTGCTCACCCACGCCGGTATCCTGAATCGGGGACCTACAGGTCCATAGCATTTTGTCTGATCGATCTCGCCAACCAGTGCACACTCAGCACTGCATATCTAACTAGTGCTTGTAACTATTCTATGTGTATATATAGTCCATATATATCGTCATGATGGGACATATCTACTAGCAGCAGCATTACACTTTGTTTCCAGTTCAGGGTAAAGGTAGGTAAGGAAGGCTTGAATAAGCCAGGCTAGTGGGGCTGCTGGGAAAAATGGAGTCCGTTTGTGTTTGTGCTAGTAGTCTGTTCAGTGTCCATGTAGTAAGACTATATTAGTTGTCTGAACAAGTGCATATAAGTTACAAATTATTGTAGCTACTTTATTGTGTACTAATACATACTCCCTCTGTCCTGTCATACAGTGCATTTTAAGAATTTTAAGACAAATTAAGAGTGAACATAAAAGATGCATGTACTTTCATTTAATTTCCTAATCAGACGCTACCATCAACATGATTAATGGTGATTGGTTGATAAATGGAAAGTATTTAATGTAAAATTGGTTTTGTTCTCTAGAATGTATTATATTTAAGGACAAATTTGAATGCTAAAATGCACTGTATTACAGGACAGAGGGAGTATTAATCTTCGCTATTGGACTAGCGAGAATGATATGAGACATGTGTATTAGAAGTCTATTATTAGCCTTTTGACAGTGAGCAAAGTTTGAATTTAGTGATCAAATTTCAAAACCAATTGGGCAACTAACTATATTTAGAGTTATTTGTTTTTGCCTGTCCTCGCTACTAGTATTTTATTGGTCGTGGCCACTACTACTATTTATGTAAGTTATTGTTTTGCACTATAAAGGAAGATCTCAATGGTTTCAAATAAGGCAGCGGCTCAAATGTCATGCAATAAACATAAAGTAAATGGGCTTGCTAGCGCCCGGACGTCCGGAAACCCGCACCTGTAGCTATTTCCTGCGCCCATGCAGGTCCGTGCCGTCTTGAGCGTCACTAGCATCGAGAAGCGGGGGAGGCAGCGGCGGATGCCCAGCTGATGCTGGGTTGAGGAGGAGGCACCGAGGCGAGGCAGTAGAAAGCGAGGAGAGAGATGCAACACCGGATCTATGTTTGAAACATCTAGATGCAATAGTTGAAACATACGTCTACAGATAGATGAAACACTTGAAACATGAATCTGAAACACTCGTAAAAACACATGAAAAACACTTGAAAACCATTATAAAACATACTCAACATCCAGATAAAACACTTATAACATATGTGTGAAACATATACAATATTCAAAAAAACACACTTGCAACATATATCAGGAAAAAACAGAATAAACATTCGGAACAGAAGCTTGCAACAAACATATACAACCATTGCAATATATGCAACATCCCTTTTGCAACATCCGCATGAAACACTTGCAACATACCTCTAAAACATTTGAAACATCCTCTTGCAACATGCGCTTTCAGCACAATGTCACCTTGCTGCTTGGACGAATGGACGCTCGTCATTGCGGAGCTCGATGCCGGCGCGGAGGTCGGTGGCTGCGCACGGAGCTTGGCGTTGCAGTAGCGCCACAGCCCTCCTGTAATTCTCCGACGCCTGCTCGCGGTCCAAGTTCGCGTTCGTCGGCGCGACCCTGTTGCTGCAACTCCAATGCCGTTGCTTGCTCGACCGCGGTCGTCTAGCCCCGTCAGCTCGCAGGGGATGCGACGCGGTGGGGGGGGGGGGAAGGGCACAACATGACTCTACGATGGGGCCGGGACGCGGTGGGGGAAGGGGGCACAGCGGGGCCTTGGCAGATGGATGAGCGGCCCGAAAATGCTCAGCCATGCCGCAACGGGCGGATGCGCGTAGTGGGAAAATTTTGAGAGGCTGGTTTGCTGTGCGGGAGGCAGGACTAGGAGCCACGTCTGACAGGACGGACGCCAGTGGCTGAGCTTCTCTATTGTAAAGCGTGAAATGAAAGTCTAAATAAAAAATAGACGCAATTACAAACAAGCAACATGAACAAGGATGATCCAAAGAAATCTGCACTGAGCACCAACAGATAGATTGTATTTTTAGAAACATTTTTTTGAACAGATCCGCAGGTAGCATCTACCTATTATCTGTATCGTAAGGACAGTATATTCATATTGCAAGGCCTTAGCCCAAAGCAGAAATAGATAAAAAAAACTAACACAAGTTCTCTAGACAAATAATTATGAGCAATTTGACAAGCTCTTTGTCTCCCTAAAATCATTGAATTGTAAGTAACTTCTTGTCCCTTCCTAGCAGCTTAATGCATGTATAAGGATGAACCGGTTGCTGCATGCAATTTAACTTGGTATCTTAGAGGCAAGTTGAAACTATGGTGAACACAATTAAATAGAATAATTTCAGATCAGATCGGAAAAGAAGGTGGAAATAACAAAAATAATAATGTCTTAATTAAATTTGGCAAGCACAATAGTTTTCGGCATAAATAAAGTCCAACACACTAGAAACAAAAAAAAAATCACGAACAAGCACCAAGCATCCGAATGCAGCAGGCAGAACACAACTAGAGTTATAGCATTACCTTATCTGGTAGCTGTAGCATGAAGCGGGTACTACAGTGCACAGTAGCTATATATCTACTGTCCAAGCTAGCACAAATTATTGGTCGTCCCTTTGTGACTTTGTCTCTGTAGCAGATTAGCGACTTAGCGTAGTGTCCAGTCTAGCGGAAGTAGACTCTTCACTCTTCGCTAGACTAGATGGTGCATGTCAGCACATGTCTGAACTCCAATTATTGGAGGGGAATTAACGCCACATACCAAGTTGGCAACTGTTGCCTCGCTAGATGAGACTAGACTGCGATGTTCCATGTGCTAGATGAGACTAGATTGTCCACAAATGCCAGGTGCGCAATTGTCTTCATTATGCAACACTGCGCCTAAGGCCAAGAAAGGGTGCAAGAAGTCAGTCAAGCTGTCCGCAAATGTGAAGAAAGCAGTTGTTGATTCTCTTCTAAGAAGCAATGTTGATTTTCACTGGTTTTCACGATTTTCGTTTCTATGGCCGCCCTCCGGTATTGGTGTTTCAACCGTAGGCTGAACACTGAACGTACTTCACTGCAGAACAATGGCGTCCATGGTCATCTCTCATGTGCGTGTCAAGCTACTGGTACGGACGGACCAGTAACTCGCACAATACTAGCTAGTATCAGCTGGAGGCACAAGCTAAATTAAGAAGATAGATGAAGATTCCAAAAGAGAAGACACGGTCACGGCAGCCACCACTTTCTCAAACTACTGTATGCATCTCCTTGCTTTCTCGCCTAACCTCTTGCCTGGCCACAGGTCTATATCGGAATCCATACTTGATTAGACAATCGACGAGGCAGGCGACATACTCATGTTATACTGTAGGATCTCATGGAGTAGATCAGTGGGGTAGTAGCTTTTGCATTTCGGGTATAAACAACAAGAACCTAGTATGAGGTCTACCGGATCCGAGAGGTAGAGAGAGAGAGGGAGAGAGGGGATTAGGGTGCGTGCAAACCATCCGAAGGAAGAGCAGTGGCGATGGAGCTGGAGCTGGTGCCGGCCATCTCGGTGCAGTGGATCGCCGTGAAGTCGGAGATGTAGTGGCGGCGCGGTCGGTGGCGTTTCCCGTCACTGGCTGCGCCCCTCTCTTAGATCGGGATTAGGGTTTGTTGGGGGGGAGTGCGGCTCAGGCGAACCTCGTAGGTAGAGCCGCCGGCCCCCACCTGTTTTTATAGCGCAGTGTGACGGGGCCCACCAACCATTTAGGGTTGGGCGCCCCCGATCAGGGCGCGTGACCAAGGGCCCAAGTGGCCGTTGGGCCACTCGGTGGAGAGATCAATCCAACATTCTCCCCCTTGATCTCACCTTTCACTTTAACCTTTAACTTTAACACTTTTCATTTTACTCGTTCCATCACAGATAAATGCATAGAGCATGTTCCATCGTCACGGTCAATCGCCAATAGATTTGACAGCTACAATGCACGTCTCTGATTCGAAACAGTTACTTTAACTTTTGGGCCCTTTATTATAGTCCAGGAGTTATAGGCTTTCCCTTAAACCCATGCCGGCTACATGTTTCTGAACACGTTGGGTGGTAAGCCTTTTGTAAGCGGATCCGCGAGCATCTTTTCAGTGCTTATATGCTCAAGATTTATAATTTGATCCCGGACTTTATCCTTCACAACATAATACTTTATGTCAATGTGTTTGGCAGCACCACTTGACCTATTGTTGTGAGCGTACTGTACTGCTGGATTATTATCGCAGTATAACTTTAGTGGCTTATGTATGCTGTCGACCACCTTCAAACCGGGTATGAACTTCTTTAGCCAGTTCACCTGCTCCGTTGCCTCATAACACGCTACAAACTCGGCATACATTGTGGACGATGTAGTGACGGTTTGTTTTGAGCTTTTTCATGAAATTGCTCCTCCTGCGAGAGTGAACACATATCCTGACGTGGATTTTCTATCATCTCCCGCATAATCAGAATCCGAATACCCCACTATCTGAAGAGAATCTGATTTTCTGTACATCAACATGAGGCCTTTCGTACCTTGCAAATATCACAAGACTTTCTTTACCAGTTTCCAGTGTTCAATTCCTGGATTACTTTGAAATCTGCCAAGCAACCCGGTAACAAAAGCTAAGTCAGGGCGCGTGCACACTTGAGCATATTGTAGGCTTCCGACAGCAGAAGCATATGGAACCACTTTCATTTGATTGAGCTCGTATTGGTTCCTTGGGCATTGAAAATCCCCATATCTGTCGCCCTTGACCATGGGTGCAGGTGAGGCACTACATTTATGCATACTGAATTTCTTTAAAACTTTTTCTATGTATGCCTTTTGTGATAGTCCTAATACCCCTTTACTTCTATCTCGGTGAATCTCTATGCCCAAAACAAAAGACGCTTCACCAAGATCTTTCATATCAAATTTTGAAGATAAAAACTTCTTTGTCTCCAGTAGTAGATAGACATCACTACTAGCAAGTAAGATATCATCTACGTACAGGATTAGGAAGATATACCTTCCATTCTTAAACTTTGCATAAACACAATTATCCTCAACATTTTCTTTAAACCCAAAATTCTTTATTGTTCTGTCAAACTTCAAATACCACTGTCTTGAAGCTTGCTTTAACCCATAAATCGATTTCTTTAAGCGGCATCCCATTCGTTCTTTTCCTTCCACGACAAAACCTTTCGGTTGAGCCATGTAAACATTTTCCTCCAGATCCCCATTTAGGAATACCGTTTTTACATCCATCTGATGTAACTCTAAATCGTAGTGTGCCACTAATGCCATTATAATTCTGAAGAAATCTTTACATGAGACTGGAGAAAACGTCTCATTGTAATCAATCCCTTCTCTTTGTGTGAAACCTTTTGCCACAAGTCGCGTTTTAAACTTTTCAATATTTCCTTGGGAGTCACGTTTTGTCTTATAGACCCATTTACAACCTACTGTCTTGGCTCCTTTAGGAATAGGTTCTAAGTCCCAAACTTTGTTGGTACTCATTGACTTTATTTCATCTTCCATGGCCTCAAGCCACTTGGATGAATTATCGCTTCTCATGACTTCTTCAAATGAAGTGGGATCACCCTCCATTTGAAATTCTTCAGTGTTATACACCTCATAATCATCAGGTATAGCTGATCTTCTAACTCTTTGGGACCTTCTCGGGGCCTCCACATTTGGCACATCTTCAGTTTGGGGCTGTTGTTGCTCCCCCTCATCTGTGACATCAGTTTATATAGGTTCCTGAAGGACAGGTTCCTCATCATTATTTACTGTCACCACAGGAGAACTGACAACAGGTGTTGGCACTACAGTATCTGGCACTGTTGGTGCAACTAGAACAGGTAGTTCAAAGAATGGTTCCTGAATCATCGGAGTGGGCACACATACTCGCTTCTTCTCAAGAACAATTTTTTGAGCCACCATGCTCCCCCTTATCATTTCATCCTCTAAAACAACAGTGTGTCTCATTTCTATAAATTTTGTGTATCTGTTTGAATAGTAGAAACGAAAACCTTTTGACTTTTCAGGATAGCCAATAAAATGGCAGCTAACTGTTTTGGGATCTAGATTCCCAATATTTGGGTTAAACACTTTTGCCTCAGCAGGACTCCCCCACACACGTAAGTGTTTTAGTGAGGGTTCTCTTCCTGTCCACAACTCATATGGTGTTTTAGACACCGCTTTACTTGGTACTCTATTTAGAATATGAATGGCGGTTTTTAACGCCTCCATCCATAGACTCAATGGCAAGTCAGAGTAACTCATCATACTACGCACCATATCCATTAAGGTACGGTTACGCCTCTCAGCTACTCCGTTCTGCTGAGGTTCGCCCGGTGTAGAATACTAGGCTACTATGCCATTTTCCTGTAGAAACCTTGCAAAGGGTCCAGGAACTTGGCCATATGGGGTATGCCGACCGTAGTACTCCCCACCACGATCAGACCGGACGACTTTAATCTTTAAATTATGCTGATTTTCAACTTCAGCCTTAAATATTTTAAATTTATCCAACGCTTCATTTCTTTCTTTAATTGGATAAATGTAACCATAACGGGAGTAATCATCTGTGAATGTTATGAACGAGTCAAAACCATCCACACTTTTCACAGGAAAAGGACCACAGATATCCGTGTGAATTATCTGTAGAATTCCTGTGCTTCGTTTAGCATCCTTTTTAATTTGCTTTGTGTATTTTCCTTTAATACATTCTCTACACTGTTCAAGGTCTGAGAACTCTAATGGAGGAAGAATATCATTCTTAACTAGTCTCTCTATTCCCCCCCTCGAAATATGGCCTAAACGACAGTGCCATAATTTCGAAGACGCATTTTGCGTTCTCTTTCGTTTTCTATTTGCATTCACAAACGAGGATACGTTTTCATTCGCATCACATACGGAATTCACATTTTCACGAAGTGATAACAAATAAAGATCTTGCTTTTGAAAAGCAAGGCCAACACATTCATTATTACACAATATCTCACATTTGCCATCTCCAAAATGGCAATCAAATCCATCGTTGTCCAAACATGACACACTAATCAAGTTTCTCTGTAATGAAGGAACAAATAAAACATCTCTAAGCAAAAGAATAAAACCATCAGCAAGCTCTAAAGGAACATCGCCAACAGCTTCAACATCTGCTTGGACTCTATTCGCGACTTTAACGTGTCTTTCGCTTCTTTGCGTAGTCCTCGTCGAACGGAATCCCTGTAATGAATTAGCAACATAAACAGTTGCACCTGAGTCAATCCACCAAGTAGATTTTGAATACTGTACATACAGGGATTCATTTATGAACGTAATAATGTTCTCACCTTTCTTTGCCATGATCATCTTTAAGAATTCAGGACAATCTTTCTTGTAATGTCCCTCCTTCTTGCAGTAGAGGCACTGATCTTTGTTCACTGCAAACCTGTTTTGCTGAGGCTGATGCTGCATGGGACCCTTGCCCTTTGGCTTTGAGGGAGAGTTGGCATTGGCATTGAAATTCTTTCTTTTATTATCTTTAACAAAATTGAGAGAACCACCATTGGCGGCCTTTATTCTCTCTTCCTCTTGCACACACATCGCCATACAATGTTCTAGATCCCATTTCTCGGGCTGAATGTTGTAGTTAACAACAAATGTGTCAAACTCTTTTGGTAAAGAAGCAAAAATCAAATGGACAAGAAACTCTTCCGTAAGAACCAGATCCATTGGTTTTAGCTTGTTGTTCAAATGGTTCATTTTTTATATGTGCTCTCTTATGCCATTGTCATGTGCAACTCCAGTGTATCTTTCTGTTACCAGCTGCTTTATCAGCTGAGTAGCATATGTCTTTGAAGAGCCATAGAACTGACTCTTTATCCTTTCCAAGTACTCTATGACAGTGTCACACTCTTGGATTGAGCCCATTATGGTAGGCTCAATTGTGTTCTTTATGACAGCAACACATTTTTTGTTGGCATTGACCCACTTTTGCTTTTGTAGGTCATATGCCATCTGTATGGGAGCATGGTCCCTTTCTTTATTTTGCCATTCAGCATCAGACTCACTGGCGTCCCTCACCGGTGCCACTGGTTCAGTAGGGCATGGTGTGGTGACCACCCAGTCCACCTCGGCCAATACAAAAGCGAGGTCAATTTTCTTCTTCCATTCGGTGTAGTTGTCACCTTTGAGGGGTGGAATATCTTTGATAAACCCCATCAAAGAGTAACCTCCTGTAAACACAAATCATATAGAGTGAGAACATAAGTACCAAAAATAATTGCATGCTTTAATTCCAACGTTGGTCAAAATTAAAACATACAAAAAATATCCTTTTTACACTAATTCTAGATCACCGTTGGGTAGAAATAGAACTAATGCATGACAAAACCACATAATAACATCATAATACTGCTATTAATCAACGTTGGTTAGAATAATAACAATATTATAATAATCTGTAAATATATCCATTTTCAAAATTAAATTCTCTCGTTGGTTCGAATTTAATAATGAAATTAACAACATTAAGTACGCAGTGGAAACTTTGAATAAAATTCTCATGATAATATTTTCTAGAAGCAACTTTACTGTTAACTGAACAAAAAATATCGTTGGATAAATTTTGTACAGAAAATATGCATCAAATTCAATTCAAATTCTTTTAAAAAAACATCAAAATTTGCTTCTGAAAAATTTAAATGAAATCTGTGCTTGACTGTGTCTTCATTTCGGCCCAGCTGCGCAGCCTACTCGCTCGGTCGGCGAGGTAGCCGCGCCCAGGCCGCAACCTGGGCCTGGGCTGGCAATTCAGCCCACCGGGCTTGCCCGCCTGGGCCGAAACAAGCCCATTATGATCGTGACCGTCCGTCTGCATCCGACGGCTCACCGTCGAGATCGGAGGATGAAAAACGCGTGACCGCAGCCGGCCTCCTTCCCAAACCCTAACCATTTCCATTTCTCCAGCAACCGCAGCCGCTAGGTCACGCAGGGAGGCGCGCCGGCGTCCGGCCATGCCTGGACGTCCGCGCGGCTCCCCTTGCATCCTCGGCGTCCGGCCGTGCCTAGACGTCCGCGCGGCTCCCCCTGCCTTCTACTGTCTTTTCTCTTTCTCTTTCCTCCCCTACTCCTCTCTCTATGCACGGCACAGAGAAAGCAGCAGTGCCGGCCCATGGCCTGCCGGAGAAGGAAGAGATGAAGGTGACACCGCCGCGGGCCCTTTCGCCGGCGCGCGCGTTCCCCAGAGGGTGAGCGCGTGGCCGTCGAGCGGCCCCGTGCCGGTGTCCAGAGCGCGCGCGTGTGAGTGCCGCGGCTCTCTTTGCCGCTCGGCGATCCTAGACCAGCCGACGGTGATGGGAACATGGTCCAGGTAGGCACCATCACCCCCAAAATTCTTTCTTTTAACCTTTTAAGGGTTCGATTTGAGTTAGGGTTAGGGTAAACTTTCAGATCTTAACGGATCTCGTTCAAACTATTAACCCCGATCTACTACATGTGTAGGCCTCAGATACCATTGTTATACTGTAGGATCTCATGGAGTAGATCAGTGGGGTAGTAGCTTTTGCATTTCGGGTATAAACAACAAGAACCTAGTATGAGGTCTACCGGATCCGAGAGGTAGAGAGAGAGGGAGAGAGGGGATTAGGGTGCATGCAAACCATCCGAAGGAAGAGCAGTGGCGATGGAGCTAGAGCTGGTGCCGGCCATCTCGGTGCAGTGGATCGCCGTGAAGTCGGAGATGTAGTGGCGGCGCGGTCGGTGGCGTTTCCCGTCACTGGCTGCGCCCCTCTCTTAGATCGGGATTAGGGTTTGTTGGTGGGGAGTGCGGCTCAGGCGAACCTCGTAGGTAGAGCCGCAGGCCCCCACCTGTTTTTATAGCGCAGTGTGACGGGGGCCCACCAACCATTTAGGGTTGGGCGCCCCCGATCAGGGCGCGTGACCAAGGGTCCAAGTGGCCGTTGGGCCACTCGGTGGAGAGATCAATCCAACAACTCAAAGGGTGCAGGAAGGAGAACTGGTGTGACAAGCTACTAAAAATTAGCACACATAATGGTGATGCTGATGAAGCACAGCTCTTTGTGAAGGGTGTTAAGCTTGCAAGGCATCTGATTGAAGACATACATACAAGAGCCAACATTGCGGTGGAAGGTCCTCTCTGAATTCTGGGCGTGGGCGGAGATGATGCTCTACGTCCGACGATTCCTGGGCGTTCCGCGATGCTCGGGATATCGTGGATCCCGAGTTCCAGCCCACCGCTGAGCCCTTCCCTGCCAAGCTGGGTCCTTTTCCTGGACACGATGCCCCTGACCTGCTAGCTAGGCCACCGAGCCGCTTCGCCGCAACTGCTGGATGCCCCGGCCGCTGACTGCGCACCCCTTTGTGGCATGCCACCACGGCACCTCCTGCGTACGCACCCCGTAGCCGCAGCAACACCGCCGCGGCTTCGCGGAAACATCACGGACACGCGACACCGCACGGCACACACCCCACACAGCACAGACACGGCACACACCCCACACAGGTGACACAGGCACAGAGCACCGGCACCACACCATCACCGCCGCTCACTCGAGACCCCGCACCGCACGCCACCGTGGGCAGCCCTGGATCGCCGACCCTACCTTGCCGCCTTCGCGGCCAGGACTCTGGCACCCGGCCCTCTTACCCAAACCTCGGAACCTCGGCGCAGTCGCGCACAGGAGCCCAGCCGAGAAGGTCCGCCGTACGCCTGGGCACCAGCTTCTCCCGCCGTGCGGCTCCAGCCACTCGCACACGCGGGCGTCGACCACGCGAGCAGCGGCCATATGGCGAGCCCCCTGCGGTCTCGGCGGCGTCGAACCAGTGCCGTCCCTGAGAATTTGGGGGCCCAGGGCAAGACTAAAAATTTGAGGCCCCTTAAGCCAGTCTCAATGCAAATTTTATGTACATTAGATAGGGTATCACATCAGTAGAAATAGAACTTTTGTATGTATCGATGAGAAGAGGGAAGGGAAATGTTTCATAGGGACGAAACGAGTGAGCATTGTTTCTAAAATGTTGGAAAACAGATGAAACCCCCACCGAAAGCCTTTGTTCGTTTCATCGCATGCGCAACTTCTTCTTCCTTCGAGCATGGGTGAGGCCGCCACTGCCAGACATGGACGAGGCCGCCGCTGCCGGAGGGAAAGGCGGGCTCCGCCGGGCACATCATACACTTTTAGAAAATTATCTTGTCACATACTGGTTATTATCCTCATCAATGCTCAAGTTATATATTATCTACCGTAAGGCCTTGTCATGACGACCAGTAGTATTTGTTTGCTCCTATGCGCAATAGTTACTGATTCGTCTATATTTCTCCTGTGTTTGTGTTGGAATTTTTAAAATACGTTTAGTAAGTGAAAACTAGCACAAAACATTGATGCACACATTGTTGTATGGCAAAATAAAACAAAAAAAATTGATGCACACATTGCCCCTGGGCTCATGGCCACAGCAGTGGCACTGAGAAGCCGCCCGCACTATGGTACTTCAGCCAACCCCCAACTATACTACTCCTACATGTTTCCCAAAAAAAAAGCATACTGCTCCTACATGGTATACATACAGGGGCCTGACGGCTACTCCTACACCGTATACATGCAGGGGGCCCTGACGTCTTGGGGGGCCCGGGGCAGCCGCCCCGCTTGCCCGCCCCCAGGGCCGGGCCTGCGTCGAACACCTGGAAGTGGAAGGTGCCCTCCTCCACTCTGGATTTGGGTCTAGCCAAGAGGCCGAAATCTGTTTCCGCAGGCCCGTGAAGCCCAGCAGTGCCTTCTAGTCACATGGCCTAGCTCGGATTTGGATGGGGCCAAACCCAGCACGAGAAAGCCCACCTGACCCTGGTCCCTTTTCCCTTTTATCTTTTTTTTTTTCAGAATCCCATCTAGCTCCAAGATTCATATATAGAAATTTCATCCTAACTCTAACAATTACGAAACCAGTTACATAATTTTTCTAAAACCTTGCCTTACATCCTAGTGCAGTTCTTGTATATTTTGGGCCAGTCTTTGCTGCGGTTTTATTGGTTTTTATTGGTGGGCGTTCTCGTCATTTTCTCTACGTATGGATGACATCGACTTCCAGAGACGCGCAACACTACTTCCTCGACATCACAAGTGTCATGGCAACACCTTATCTGAGAGAATCTTATTAGGCATTGCAAGTAGAATTGCTAGTGCTTTACTTTTGTTCATTTGCTAAAATATGTAATGCATGCTACTGCCTAGCTTTGTGCTCACACTTATATATTGCCTACCCTATCTGCTTTCATTTACTTTCATTATAATTACATAAATGCCTTGTTATGTGATGTGATGATTGGATGGTTAAAGTGGATGGTGGATAGGGGTAGGCCGAACAGATGGTGGGTTGCCACGACAGGAGTGTTAAATCCTGAGTGGGTGGTGGCGCTTGAGGAGCTCTGGAGATATTCATTGTCTTGACCCCTTTCCTTTGTGAAATAGGCTGAAGCGAGAGAATCTTGGAGGGGTGCACATAGGGTGCATGGAGTGCCCCGGATCTAGTTCCTGTGGATATGAGGGACATGATTGGATATGAGACATGCATTGTGGAGATGGCTACCCGTGAGTAGTGGGTCACGTGTTTGTGGAAGGTGCTTGCTTCGGCCATTTAAGGATAGGGCTGACACCAGTTGATTGGGTATTTGTAAACGTGAACACCGCGAGCCTCAAATGACGTGGGGTCTATTCCGTTGAGTTAGTGCAGACTAAGCAAGTTCTGTGGGAGAAAAGGGGGATTTTAGGCCTAGGAGCACAGTGAGAAGGATGCGGTGGGCTTTCCTGCTACCCTAATCACAATCCCAAGTGTATGCGTCGTGTTGTATGCTACACTAACTGGGGGCAGTCTAGTGCGGAATGTGCTAGTTCTTGAGCGATGTTTGATGGGCGTCGGTCGGCATCTAGCGATCTTGTGAGTAATGGTGTACACACTCTACAGAGTTAAAACTATATGTATAGCTGTGATTCTTTCATCAGGATGGATTTCCTGTGAGCTATTTCATCCCTTTAGCTTCTCTTGTGCTTGTTTCTCTCCCCTTGAAGATAGGTCCGTCTTGAGGTCGTTGGGAAGAGGGGCATGCGGAGGCTGCCTCATGGCTTAGACTGAGAATATGAGGGTGATGTGAGGGATGATAAGAGGTGAGATGTGAGTTGTGCTGATGAGTGGATAGTGAGAATGGGAGTGTGGATTGGGATTAGAGAAGATATAATATATATATATTTGACGCTATCATGCATGAGCTAGGGTTGCAAACTACAGCCAAACTATTAGGATCACCAGATCCCTTTATTTTCTATTTTTCACTAAAGTTCATTGGTGCTAACTATGGCCTACACACTCTGGTGGTGTGCAGATTCCTTGACTTGCAGCGGTGTTGAGATTAATAGTTGGTTTACGGTCTACTCTCAAGGATGCCTGTGGAATGGAGAAACGCCAAGCTTCGCTACTACGACTAGATTATCTGGGCTTGTAATTCGAATAGTTTTATTGTTATTTTTGTACTGTGTTGTTGTATGACTTTGTAATCAGCTGAAAAGTAGACGCCCGTGATAGCTGAGGTATCACTACAAGAAATCTGCGCTTCTATGACAAGTGCCAGATGACAGAGCACCTATTTATCATAAAACATAGGCTGTTTATGACGATTATTCACAGGATGACAACTGTTTATGACCAAGTTGTGTTTTTGTCATAATCATCGTCATAGTATACTCTGTTGGGGCTTTGTGATGATAGATCGTGACAATAGTTGATCGTCATAATAAAATATAAAACTATTATAATTTTTTAAAAAATATTATCTTATCCAACGCTATGTTGCCCAGATATAGATACTTGTATCGCATACGATACGCGGATATGCAATTCTCAAAAAAGAGTGACGCGGGGATATGTCTACAATATTTTGTAATAATAAAAATTACACATAATTAAAATGAAATAACATGGTGCTAGTAAAAAAGTGATTCAACAACAATTTTGAGATCGTACTACACTAACAAACAACACAAAAGACAAAAGAACAAAACTATATTTAGATCGGAACATATGAGAGGAGTACTAGTACTGAATACTGATTGTTTGGAGTCAAACAATGAGAACTAACTCGTTGGAGTCAGATAATGAGAGTGGTGCCACATTTGTTTGTCGGCATCCAAATTAGCCCACACGTATCAGGCACGTTTGTTGGCAGGGAAAAAACTTCCGAAAGAAACTCTAAAATGGCCGTGTTTGTTAGCAGGGAAAAAACTACAAAAAACTCAAAAATGGCCGTGTTTGTTATTGGCAGGGAAAAAAACTACAAAAGAACAATTTGGCGACAAAAGGGGTTCGAACCTGCGCCCCCCCAGCTCCAAAGCAAAGTGCGCTAACTACTTGGACCATCATATGCGGGTGTTTTTTGGGTCGTTCTGACGTACTTCTTTAGATTTCGATGCAGGGAAAAAAACATCGAAAATTTGGTGTAAAGAAGCGGCGCACAAGTTCTGAACCCGTGACCTCCTGCTTCTAATTTGAGTGAGCTAACAACTAAAACATTTGTATATTGTTGTAAGTTACCGCATTTTGATTTTTCTACTGTGGAGCCCCTACGTGGGTTTTCCAAAACCGACCCGCGCGGGGAAGGCGGCAGTTTCGCGTGGAAGGCGCGCGTCCCTTTCCAAAACAGACGCGCGCGGTCAACCGAGGAAAACTTTGTGTAAAAAAAAATACCTTGCACGTCGGTAGGAGGATTCGAACTAGCTGAGTTTAAATTGATCGTTTTGAGGCCTAAAAGAATTCAAATATAAAAGTTGTTAACTATAAAGTTTAATAACTTTTCGAGATCTACAACTTTAATTTTAATAGTTTCTCCATCTAAGCTCGTTTACAAAATTTGAATTTTAAATTTTAGCAATTCAAACGTAGTTTTGCTTGACAAGATGATTTCAAATCAGCAAGTTGTCAACTACAAAGTTTCATAACTTTTCGAGATCTATGACTTTCGTTTTTGCTATTGTCCATCCGAGGTCATTTAAAAAATTTAAATTTCAAATTTTTAGAAATTCAAATATAGTTTTCCTTGACAAGATGATCTCAGATGAAAAGTTGTCAATTACAAAGTTTCATAACTTTTCGATATTTACAACTTTCGTTTTGGTAGTTTCTCCATCCGAGTTCGTTTGAAAATCTAAATTTTAGATTTAAAAAATTCAAACGTAGTTTTCCTTAACAAAATGAATTCAAATAAAAAAGTTGTCAACTACAAACTTTTATAACTTTCTCAGATCCTACAACTTTTATTTTAGTCATTTTGTTCATCCGTCATAGTGGTAGTAACATTATTCACAAATTTTAAATATGAAACTATAAGAGGGACATGTAAAATTTGTAAACAATGTTACTATCATCTTGTCGGATGAAGAAATAACCAAAACAAAAGTTGTAGATCTTGATGAGTTCTACAACTTTTATGTTCATAACTTTTTCAGCTGAAATCATTTAATATTTCAAAATAACATCTGAAGTTACTATTTTTTAAAATTCAAAATTCAAATAGATAAAATACAGTCACATGGAAAGATGGACAAAATAATAGCTGTAAGATTACAATAAATTGACAGAACATGATTTTAGAAAAATTTAGGAAAAAAATCATCAAATTTGAAGTTATTATGAAGAAGAAGGACTAGTTACAAGTTTTAGCTAGAGATTAAAAAGAGAAATCCGAGTTCTTCAACAATTTCAAAACTAAATTTCAAACAGCATTATGAAGCAGTAAATGATTTCAAATGAAAAAGTTGTAAACAGCAGAGTTCCATAATTTTTCAAGACCTACAACTTTTATTTGGTCGTTTCTTCGTCCGAGGTCGTTTGAAAAATTTAAATTTTAGTTCTTAATTTAAGAAAGACTATGAAATTTATTGTAAATAAATTAAAAGCAAAAACTAAACAAAGTCTCTTAAAGTAAAGCCCATCTCGCGTCTGGCCCACCCCAGCCCACAAGCCTCGCCTCATCCTAGCTATTGGATCACAACGAACAAACAGGATGCACCAAACCTCTCGTAAAAGCACCTCCAAAACCCTAGCCTAACACCAGGTTCCACACTTCCACTCAGTCCTCCCCTTCCTTCTCTTCCCTGTGCCTCCACACCACTGCCCGCCTCCTGTTGCCATCACTCCCCTTCCCTTCGGATGCCGACTGCAACGCCACACCTCCATATCCGATCTAAGGCGCTGGCGGCTGGGATCGGAACCAGCGATTGTGGATCCGGTGCTGGTAGCAATGGATTAGGCGCTGGCGACCGCGTATTGTCGTGGAGACGTCGACGAGGAAGACCCGAGAAGGAGGCAGCGGATCTAGGCATCACGCCAAGGTCGTGGATGGAGGATACCAGCGACCTCTGGGCAGCGTTCACGGTGGAGTTCTGTGGGCTGCAGGCAACGTGCGAGGAGATCCAGTGAGGACGATGCCTGATCCGGCCCCGGTGCAAGGCAGTTGGTGCCGGATCCATCCATTCCGTGGTGGAGGGTGCGCGGCGGTAGCACGTCTCTCTCCCGCTCCTACGTGCATACAGCGGCCCAACGGAGGGGGCGTAGTGGTGGCTCATCTTCGTCTCCACCAGTGAGTGCTCCTTCATCATACTATCTCTCCATTTTTTCTTCAGATTTGAGTCATCTGAGGAAGTCTCAAGAAAGGAGATCTGGTTCACTGCTGCCTCCATTATTTTAGATCATTTACCAGTGATTGAAGTGGAGCAGCGAGGTGCAGTAGGTGAGCAGCCTGCATGTTTTTTTTCATTTTTGATTGATGGCAGCAACTATTACTTGTGCAATAGGATGACATTTAATATAGACTGATTACTTTTAAAATAAACTACTTGTGTCAATCTGTCAATGATACATGCATCTGGAGTTAACCCTAAACTAAAATGCATCCTCACTGTGTAGTAGGGCTACTTGTGAAACCGGCCAGGCCTAGTGACAGCAGAGTGTTGTTGTACTGTTAAGTTCTTTAGTAGATTTGCTTGCTTGCTTGCTCAGGAATTTAGAGTTGAAAGTTCAAATGGCAAGGCAAATAAACATGAGTCTTGATTTCAGAGTTAGCAAAAAGTGACCTGGAAATTAGTAGCTTGCTTGTTCTTCATTTTTTTTCCTGATCTGTTTTATCTAGGTCCTTGTGTGTGATTTGGTATGGACAGCTGTCCTCTGTATCCTACTGTGTCGTATCTATATTCCTATGGGTCTTTGTATGTATTCCTTAACTTGAATACATGTACTTTTGATAAAAAAAATATATATATTGCTGTTCAGTAGTACCGTTTGCCTGTACTGAAGTAGCTTGCATGTTATCACTTGTTGGATTATTTAAAGTTGGTTATTTAACTTCTACATTTGGTTAAACATCTTTTCATATCTTTTATATTTAGGTCCCCTATACATCATCAGATTACCCGCTGACTATTGTACATGTTCCTTCTGTTCGTGCATGCTATCAGACAGCCCATCTACAAATATTCATCTGCTATTAATCTGGACAGGAACACTAGTGATAGGATGGTCACTTTTAAATAATCAAGTGCCGTGGGCATATTTTTTTCCCTGTAGTTTGCAGCAAAGACCCATCACTTCTGCATTTTTACTCCTTTGTGCAGTGCATCTTGATACTTATATTTCATTCTTTGTTCATTTAGGACTCAGAACCTGCTGTTGGCTCTACTCTTATTGGTGGTGAGACAAAAGCTATGGAGAGGTTGAAGAAGTTTGCTGCAGACTGCACTATGCAGCCAAACAAAGCAGACAAAAGCAATACCCGAGATAGCATATATGGTGCTAATTTCTCCTTCAAAATTTCTCCATAGCTTGCTTGTAGTTTTTTTTACTGAAGTGTTCCACATCTTCTCATAGTAACACACTGGAGTGTAACGGGTTATACCTTTGGCTTGAACTTGTATTCTGTTGTATGAAGCATTATTTATGAACGAGTACTATGTATGGTTATTAAAATTATGTAATTGGTTATTTACTTTATAATGTGATGATTTTTAAAATGGGCCAGCCCATAATGGAAAGGACACGCCAATTTGTATTTGGGCCAAAAAAAACATTTGGCCCAATTGGGTTGATTGTAAATGAAAATAATAATAAAAAAGCCCATGCTATATGGGTTGAATGTGAATTGCCATGTCATCCGCTACGTTATATGTGCCATGTCATTGTACATGTGGCGATATTCTGTTCAATATGTTATGATGAGTTTCATTCTGTCATTGCATCAATGACAGGAGAATTATTGTCACTGTATCAATGACAAAGTCCTTTGGTGGTCACAGAAGCTGGTTAGTAACCCACCTTCTGTGACGACAGTCACTTCGTCACTGCGGATAGGCAGTGACAGGAAACAAGCTGTTATCGTCATATTCTAATTATTATAGAAGCTCAGAATTCTTGTAGTGTATCTTGGGACTATCACAGAAGGGTAAAAGATTTGGAATTTTAAGTTTTGAACCATGTTTCAAATATTAAAGTCTCAAGAAGAGGATGTCCCTGAAGGAATAAAGTCAATGAAAGTCTTTATATTGAATAACTATATTTTATTGTGTGTATCGCATAATAATATCTTTTGTAATAGAGAGTATACCTCATAGAAGAGAAATGTTATTTACTAAGAATGATAACATATTTAAAGGATTTAATATATGAAGGATTTACCAGTCGATTCTTAAATGAATACCATTAATCCCTGAAGTGAATATAGACCCAAGACAAACAAAATGAGGAATCATAAACACCATGAAAGTGTCATATAAACACTTAGAAAGTCCATATTAAAAAGCTAGTAATGAAGTGATGATATCCATTAAATACCGTGGAAGGTATAAGAATAATGATGATTTTGGCAGTTGAATTATCTCCTGAATGCCAAATACAAGACTGGAATTATTATCTAGTGGTACAATCAAAATCCTGAAGATTTGTAAAAAATATAATTTGGAAATGCACTAAGGAAGAATTGGAAGTATTCAAACTCTAGTATAAGAAAGTTTGACGAACACGAACTTATAGCTGACTTTTTAGGACGGAGGGATTAAGGTCATTGATTATAAGCCACTAGATATTTCTAGAGAAAAGTTGGCCGAAGGGATAATTAAGAAAGTACCTAGGTACCTCTAGGTTTTTTTTTCTAAGTAATTAATTAAGAAATTTATTATAGAAGGTATTTTAGTAATTAAGGTTGTGCCCTTCTGAAACCTATGATGCATGGATATGTGGGGTTGGTAGCGTATTCCGAATACGCGCAGGATATGCCTTCGATACATATCAGAAACGTTTCAGAATAAAAATAAATCCAATATACAGCGAGCAGATACGTATCAAGGCAGACTGCCGATACGGCCCAGCCCAGTTAAGCTTTGATGCAGCACGGATGAGTACCCCCGCCCACTGGGAACGGGATTCATGCGCTGAGCAGGAGCGCGGGAGCCGCGGATACGTGTGGGCGGGAACCGCTGATGCTGCGTGCTAGGGCCAACGACGCGATGTTTCAGTTTTTTTTTTAATTTTCTTTTCCTGTTTCATTTCTTTTTCTTTTTCTTTTATTTTTTCTTTTATTTTCTTGTTTCATTTCTTTTCTTCTTTTTTCATTTTTTCTGGTGTCTTATTTTTCCCAATATTTTATTTATATTTTTAGCTTCCATTTTATTTATTTTATTTTACTCTAAATAATATTTTTTAATTTTTTGTTTTCCTTCTATTTCTATTTATTTTTCTTTTTCTATTATTTCTTTTTAAATTTACTATATGAACTACTTTGGTTTTTAAAGTTTTTTCATTTAATATGTTACATGAGATACATGTCATGTTATTCATGTTTTTATGTGAATTTTTCTTTGGTATTTATTTTAATTAATTACTTTAATAATTTTATTTTTATTTTTTATATTATACTAGATAATGTGATGTTCACATAGTATAGACATGATGTTCTACGATGTATTTTGTGATATTTACGTAGTACATACGATGTTCATGTGGTATACATGTAATGTTCTATGATGTATTTTATGATGTTCACGTAGTATACATTTGATGTTCTATGACGTATTATGTGATGTTCACGTAGTATACACATAATGTTCAGATAGTATAAATGTGATGTTCTACAATTGTTTTTCAGTATTCACACAGTGCCTGTGATATGTTCTATATTATATTTTAGATTTTTCAAATAGTATCATATGATATTTCTTGTATTTTTCTCTAGATTTTATTTTCTTTTTATTCGTAATTTTACTTCATTGAGTAGTTTATTTTTTATTTTTATTTTTTACTTTTTAAATTTCCTACTTTTATGGGATATATATGATGTTCACGGAGTATACATATGATGTTCTATGATATATCTTGTAATATTCCCGTGGTATATTTGTGATGTTCTATGATGCATTCGTGATGTGCCTTCCCTCAGTTACATCACATGCCAAATCTAGGAGAACAAATTATAGGTTTATGCTATTGGAATTATAATATTTGTGAAAATAAAAAAAAGAACAACAAAAGATTATCTTTTGTTGTTCTTTTTTTATTATTTTCACAAATATTATAATTCCAATAGCATAAACCTATAATTTGTTTTTGTTGTTCTTGTTTTATTTTCACAAATATTATAATTCCAATAGCATAAACCTATAATTTGTTCTCCTAGATTTGGAATATCGTTTCCTAAACTAATAATATTTTTTTTCTTGTGAAGGTTGAACATTATTTTCTGGACCTAGAATATAACCTCTGCTCAATAAAAGAAAAAAAATGTTTCATCTTCACAGAAGAAATGTTCGTTAATGAAATTTTATCTAAATATATTTATATGAGGTCTTGTTTTGAAGGATTTATTGCAAGAAACACGATGGTGAAATTAGAATTTAATTTGGATACTTGGTTTAGCAGCTACAACTTTTGTTAGTTTATATAAAACTATGACGTCAAACGTCAGCCTTGCAAGCTCACAGCCCGAGAATATAGAATCTGTCAGTAGCAAATTTGCATCACAGTATCACATTGCATCACGGTGCAACGTGTTTTAAATTGATCCATTATGTTGTATATCGGCCCACTTAATCATCTTGGTAATCAGGCTGGTCACTCGAGACATGGCGGGAGAATAATAATCGTCGGCGCGTTGGCGGGAGTAATAATTGCCGGCGCGTTGTTAGCGTCCGGCTGTCCTCCGGATCCTAACACGCCCCACCGCCCACCGGGGCCACGCGCTCCACCATGTTGCCAAGCAACGCACCTCGTCAAAGCCCACGAAGAAGATCCGCCATGCGCCCATTTAGGGATGGAAAAATAGAAATGGATATCCAAATTATCGGTATCCGTATCCGTTAGAATCTGTAATATGGATATCCGTATTCATATTTGTTACTAATGTGGTAACTGAATGGATATATTCGAATTCGTTTTTCAGTATTTTTCTCTATCCAATTCCATATCCGTATTCGACAATATCCGGCAGTATCCGTATCCGCCTATTTAAAAGTTTTCTCTTCATAATGAGTAACAAGTTAGGCTCATTTAAACTTGTTATTAATGGTACATAAAGATTAAATTAATTTTAGTATTTTCTGATTTAGTTTAAACCTAATTTGTTTGTTGTTTTAAAATATTTGAATGATTTAGTTTATTTATTTATTGATGTAATGGATGGCCCATATTTTTTCTAACCATTGTAAAATTTCTCAATTAATATTGTAATCGGCTGTTCCATGCTACGAATCTGTATTATTCGCCTTATCCTCGTTGCCATGCATCATGGGCCTGTTTGTTTGGAAGCCTAGAGAACTTGTCTGGTAAAAAGTGATGTATGGGAATTGCCTGGAAAGTTGATGGTTTTTGCCTGGCGAGGCAAGTCTGAAGAAAAACCGTTTGGTTGGAAGCCTGTGCCTGAGAATGTTAATAATAGGAGATATTCATAGTATCAGTGTGTTAACTAATGTTTGTGGTATATAATTAGCATATAGCTTTTGCAGTTTTACTAAAAAATATATTTGTGTAAATATTTTAATTAGTTAAATAAATAGAGAATTATTTATAAATCTAAAACTTTATGTATGTTTAATAATTAGTTACGTTTACTTCAATAGAGGAAAAATAATCTAGTTTATTGAACAACTAATTATATGAGTGGCAGATTAGTCTCGAGAAAACTAATAGCATGTCTCTCATTTAATAGTTATGCCATGCAAAGAAAGCGACGGAAGCCAGGCACCCAATTTTATAAATATCTATGAGTTGTCTCAGTAAAATAAAATAGAGAATTGTTTCTAATAATTAAATATGAATGCATATTATTTCTATTTTATTAGCTTACTAATTAGATTTATTTTAGATTAGTAAGCTAATAAAATAGAAATAATATGTATTCATATTTATTACTTAAATCAATAATGGTACACGTTTGCCTTAATAAAATAGCCAATGTACGTTTTCCTTAATTAAGTTGCTAATGCACCGTAGTTAAATAGCTAAAGCAATCAAATCAGTCATTGGAGTAGTACTGGTCCAGGCAAAGAAGCAGCGGGAGCCAGGCGACCATTTTTCTACGCCTGGCGTCCGGCCGAAGATGCCTGGGGCAGGCAACCCACCAGGTCTGCAACCAAACAAGGTGCAGTCAGCTCCCCGGCAAGCTACAGGCGAGGCATTTTTCTCCCAGGGTTCAATCCAAATATGCCCCACATTCCCAAACTACCTAGCCCTGTGATTATTAGCACAAGCAGTCCACACTCCACAGGCCACTTAACAATTTCTAGAAGCCTTGGGATGTAAGGAAGTTGGATAAATGCTTGCATTGTATTGTACCGTGAGGTTACCAGTTACTTAGCTGCATTAGATTTTTGTATTAGTGTCTGGACTGTTGTAACATTCCAAACTTTTCATACATCAATAGACACAAATGTCTTCAAATAAATATTTGAATATACGGTATATCTGCACATAATTTTTTTTTCCATAATCATACTTAAAATATATAAACTTAGGTATATAGCACATAATATGTTGCTCGACATGTTTAAAAATTTGGACATCAAACGGGGTGCGGTGTTTCTTGAGTTTTTGCTAGCATGCACCGATATTTTGCCCACGAACCTAACTCGCTAAAGTTGCACGAGATGCGTTCCATTTTAAACCTGCATGTGCATTGGTTTTGTTCTAAAGCATTCAAGCTTGTGACGGAACGGGATATGATTAGAAGCCTGCATGCCACATATCATGTTGAACCTCCCAAAAAACTTGACATTCTACTTTTGTTCTAAAGCAAAATTCATAGTATACCTATTTGTAGTGTCATAAATGTTGACAATCTTGTCTATAAACTCGATCAAACTCAAATAGTGTGAGTTAGGAAAAATCTACAATGACATGTTTTTGGGACTAAGGTATTATTTTCCAACAACGTGGGCTTCTTGCGCCTCCTTATTTCTCAAAGAAAGAAGAAAGAGTTGGCCTTGAGTATAAAGGGGAAAGGCAAACCTTGACGCAAAATGGCAGCTATATCTCTTTGCGAGAGAATTAAATATAGCAGGATAAAAGGAATCAAAATGTGTATGGCTCATTAGAAGTAAAGTTCATATAAAGTTTCCCTTAAAAGTTTTAATGGAGGATCCAAATGTGACACAGATTTTATCATCACTAGTGTAAGTTTTAATGAACGCTTGTGCCATGCAAAACGGCGACTGCCGGCGTGCCCACGAAACGCGGCCTGGTAGGTTTCGTCGAGAGAAGCGAGGAAAAAGGAGCATATAGGGTTGGAAAAGTAGAGTCTAAGGGATAAAGTAAAATAATTGACGATTGGATGCCTCAATTGGCAGTGGACCTCTCATATCTGACTAGGAAACGAATCTATATCGAAATTCACAAGTTTCCTAGTTTTAGATTTGGACTAGGCAAACCCGCCCTAGTCGGCCTTCTGTTTTCGGCTCAAGAACAGGCAAACCGGCCTAATCTGCTTCTACAAAAGTGATTTTTTCAGAACCTGTAATTCCTTCGTATGAACTCCAAATTGTACGATTATATATGTTTTTTATCGTCTCGACGAGAGCAAACACTGGTGGAGTTCATTCTGTAATTTGAGGAACTTACCAAACTTGTCCTAGCTGGGTTGTAAACCTGGCCTAACCTATTTTCAGATTTTTTTTTCATTTTTAATCCTTTTTTATCTTTTATTTTAAAATAACCCCACTTATTTTTTTTATTTTTATTTTTAACCTTTTTGGTCTTGCCAACGCGTGTGGCACAACAAAATCACGCTACTATGCTGCTCCTGTTGGCTTGACAGTACTGCGGTATTGTTTATTTTGTCGCTCCAAAGGGAATAGCGTGACAAGACTGAGCCTTAGAAATCATATATTTTCCATACAACTTTGGACGAAGATGATTTTTATGTGAAAATTATAGACCTCGATGAGATCTACAACTTTCTAGTTTTAGTTTTTTCATTTGAGATCGTTAATATGTTTGGAAAAATATTTCAGTAGCATAATAATCATGTACAAGCACTTGTCGACTTAAAAAATAATGTCTTTCTTGTATGATGTCAAATGTGCCACGACAAAATCATGCTATCATGCTACTCCTGTTGGCGTGACAGTACTGTTTAATTTGTCGCTCCAACAGGAATGGCTGAGCCTTAAAAATCATATATTTTCCATGACATTGGATGAAGGTGATTTTTATGTGAAAATTATAGACCTCGATGATGTTTCTGTAGCATAATAATCTCGACTTAAAAAATAATGTCTTTCTTGTATGATGTCAAATGAAATACTTTTTACATGAATGTTGTAGCTCTCAATAATATAAAGTTTCAGTATAATATTAATCACGTACGAAATCTTGTTGCCTCATAGGAATTATATCTTTCTCGTATGGTGTCAAATGAATATAGTTTTTATATTATACTTGTAACTATAGATGAGATCTACAACTTTTTAGTTTTGAGATTTTTAATTTGAGATAGTTAAGATACTCAAAAAAGCCTTCTCAGATGAAAAACCTTAAAACTAGAAAGATGTAAATCTCATTGAGATTTACAATTTTCATATAAAAATCATCTTCATCCGTCATCGTTGAATCTTATCATGTCATTTCTGTTGGTGCGACAAATCAGTATTGTCATGCCAATGGATGTGACGTGCCAAGGTTTTCCACATAGAAATCGTCATCCAACATGGTAAATCTTATTGTGCCAGTGCATGTGGCACGGCAGCGTGATTTTGTCGCGCCAAACGTATTGGCACACCAAACGATTAAAATAAAAGTAAAAAATAAGTGGAGATATTTTTAAAATAAAAGTTAAAAAGGGATCAAAAATGAAAAAAATCCCCTTTTTTCGGAGTAAAACTTGCCTTCTTTGGACACTTTGAGTGTAAACACATATCTTTAGAACGAAGATGCCTTGATCCAGCGTTTGTAGAGTGATCCCGATAAAATAACATACAGTGTATATATACTAGCATGGTGGGCGCGCCGCCGCAGTGCCCGCCATGAACAGTGAAGAAATTATTTTAAATTCGCCTGAGCGAAAAAATGAAAGTAAACATTGAATGTCGATGTCACGTCATAAATAGTGTCAGACGTCGCGTCCTTTTCATTATAGGTTGCTCTATTTCCGCTGCTGTCAAATTTCTTAAAAGAGTACCAAAAAGTGTGACACTTGTACATAAATAAAATGTGAAAAATGGGCAAACAGCACAGACGTCTTAGTGATGTGTCATGTCTCCAAGAATCTTGTATTTTTTTTTTGTTGCTAACTATGTTTATTGGTTCATCATTCAGCTTTCAAGGAGAGAATTGTCTGCACAGCATCCAAAACAACTGCAGGAAGAGGAGAGGGGAAAACAACAGCATCCAAAACAACGCATGCGGTGATCCACCGGGCCGACGAATCGCCGAACGCACGGGGAACAGGAAGCGACACAAGTAGCGAGTTATCACGTGAATCGCGAGGCGCTGATGTTTACTCTATGCGAGTCATCTGCGACATCTCTGCTTCCATTGCTGACTTGCTCGGCTGGGCTGCCGAGGGGGGGTCCAAGAAAAATTTGCCACTTAGGGGGTGCCGTGGCCCCAGCTGCCCCCCCTGGTTCCGCCTCTGACCGGGGGAAACACAGTGTGCTACCTCTCCTGCCTGTCACTGCCACTGTTACAATCCGGTTCGTCCTCATCCCACCTCACCCATGCGCCATTACTTTCTGGTTGCTTGGTTTTTCCAAAAAAAAATGTTGCTATGTTATTTTCATTACATATAGGTGTCCCGCGTATTGTTAGCTTTTTATTTTGAAGCCAGCTTAAATTGCATGTATTGATGTGTAATGTTGCTATGTTATTTTTCATTACATATAGGTGTCCCGCGTATTGTTAGCTTTTTATTTTGAAACCAGCTTAAATTGCTTGTATTGATGTGTGCAGGTTCTTTTCTGCGCTTGACCCGAGTTCACATCATATGCACCGACATAGATTATTTTCCAGGCCATCACCTACTTACATTGACGACTTCCACAATTGTCGATTGAGTGAGCCAAACCTAAATAGGTCTTTTTTTGGCTAATATTGTTTCAGTTTCACGGTCTCCACATAATAGATGAAACCTAATTTTAGGAAATTTCTATTTTATACGGTGCATTCACTTGAGTACATGCATCTTTATTCTGCTACCTTATGTTTTCAGGTAGAAGATATAATTGAAGCGATAGAAGATGCTGGATTTGAAGCATAAATTATCCCTCAAGCTCCTGCCTCTCAGCCTAAACGTAAAAACCTTAACAATCTGTTGACCTCGGCATCATTAGCCTTCGAGTCTCTGCTTATACAGCTACTGAAACACCTTACCTCCCTTCACTTGCTCATGCCTCACATGTTCTTAGTTGCTATAGTACACAGCACGTGGCTTCTTTTGCTTGCCCACTACAATTTATCTTTCCGCTATAATGCCAGCCGAACACACGGGCCTTCTCTTAGTAAATTCAGATGACAGTTTACCTTGCCTCACATAGTGTATTTCTGCACAGAGATTTACGCATTGTTCGCTCCACCTTTTGACACAGTGCTGGCAACTCTGTGAATGAGAAGGCAATTCTTTTCTGATGATACTGCAATTACTCTTTGCTTTTGCATTTTATTTAGGTTTTTGGGGGTATCTTCTGCTCTTTAACATTGTTTGCTCTAGCCAGCTATCTCTACAACCTTACATTGTCATGTCATCCGTCCGTAACGCAATGATGATTACCTACAAATCTGGAATTGCCATCAGATGTCATGTGTACAAAATACGGTTTAAGAATGTAAGCTGTTTGGTTATCAAAAAAAAAATGTAAGCTGTTTCAATCTTCTGTTTAGTTCGCAGCAAAGTACTGTACATTGGGCCAGCTCTCCCCTGGAACTTTTTTTTAATAATTTTCGCAGCTATATGTTCGAGCTTCTTGGCTGTGCTTTGTTGTGAATGCAGGTACTTTGTGAGGCTTTCTTGAAGGAGCTGAAATCAGTTGCCCATCGAAGGGATCACAAAGTGACTGATGTTTGGCTCGTCATGCTTATCTATGCCAATGGTGACGCCTCTTCATGCGCTGTTCTTACCTTTATTGATGCTTCGGTTTGCAGTTATGCCAGAAAAAATGTCATCAGGAAATAATTCATCATTACATCATATTGGGGTGAATTATCTGAACCTCAAGTTATATTCAGTCCATCTTATGAAGTGTGCCACAATTTACAGAGTGCCTCTCCATCTCCAATTTAATTTGGACATTTCCTTCATTAGTTTGGATATGATACTTCTATTTTTGAAGTACATTGCTGCTATGAGAAAGTAAAACTCTGTTTCTTTTACTGAACATCATGTAGGTCTGCCATACACTGGAAACTGATAAGAGGAAGGTGCTACTACAGCTGGGTACACTTAAGTTTTAGAGCAAATATTTTGCAGATTCGCCAATGTTCTTGCACTGCTACTTTGCACTTCTTTGTTAGATCATGACACGACATCTGAATATCTATCCAAAATGCCTATGGACTCTGTTATGAGTTCAGTGCTTTGCACCATCCACAGTGCCTACAGACTCAAATTGTTCCAGCCGAAGATGAAATTAGCTCAATGGACTGATGTGCTCAGTTAGGCAAATTCCTAGCTAATATTTCTTCTGATATTAAGTACGCTTAATTTGATCTTCTTATATGTCATATACTTGATGACGTGTAGGTGCCTCCGTGGTGGTGCAATAGTCATCCCCAGTGCTGGGAACAGATGGTGGATAGGTGGTGCGGGGCTGAGTGGGAGGAGATGCACAACGCTTGCCGGGAGCGACGTTTGATGATGCTAGGTGCACCACACCATCAGGGCAACCTTAGCCTCGACCAATTCACGGCTAGATGGGTACGAGAATTCATTTATTCATTCTAACGCTCAATTCTGCATAATTTCTAATCATCTTGCTGTTTTTTTCGCAGTCGACCGCACATGGTGGCCAGCCTTGCTCCCAGTTCAAGGCATGAGCTTTGGCCCACAAGGGCAAGGCGACGTCCGACGTCGACTACAACCCGGGGGACCCGTCCTTGGCGTACACCAATGAGACCGTCCACAGCCACCTCAGTAAATACACATCAATGGCAAGGACGGTCTATGGGCCATAGTACGATCCATCCACCCAGGACCTTGATGGAGAAGTCGTCATGAGGGTGGGAGGAGGCAAGAAGCATGGGCGGTACTAGATTGGCGACAGCACACTCGACATGGTTACTACTCCCACTCTCTCCTAGATTCAAGCAAGGAGCACGAGCTCAAGCCGGCCATACGCCCAAGGCCGGACACTGCACAACACCGGGTGGAGGCACTCTAAGTTATTTCTGTTTTATTCGTTGTTCATTGATTTTTACATACCTTAGCTTTGCATTGTAACATTGGGGTGATATATTGTAGGTCCAGCTGCAAGAAGAGAGGAGGCTACGGGAGGAGATGGCGGCGAAAAATGGAGGCCGAGCAGCAGAAGATGGAGCAGATGTTTCAGTACATGCAAAGTCTTGGCGCCGCTATGGGTCAACCGCCGCCACCATTGCTATTCCCTCCTCCACCTCCTCCTGAAGGCACTCCTGTGAGTATGAATGTTATTGCTTTCGCTTGTGCTTTGCTTGTATGACCTAAATTAGCTATCCAAGTAATTCCTAGATTAGCTATCCAAGTTAGAACACAGTACAAAAACAATCTCACACATGCAAGTAATTCCTAGATTAGCTATCCAAGTAATCTTGCCTCACACATGCAATCTCCTCTCCTTTGTGCAGAATCAATCGGCGGCATCGAATGATGGACCTTGTGACCCACCGCAAGGCTGGCCGTGGTAAAATCTGTGATTGTTTGTGGTTGTCGCACTCGGCACTTGTGTTTGTGATATACTTATGCTTGTGATGCACTTGTGGTTGTAATGCACTTGTGATGTGATATACTTGTTGTTTGTGATGCTTATTTATGGACGTGGATATATGTGAACTGCCTGTGATGCTTATTGTGGTTGTTTCTGTCTATATGAACTGCATATGATGTGTAATATGATATATGTACTGTTTGTTTGATTGGAATGCAAAAAAACAAAAGAAGATTGTTTTTAGTCACTTTGCCGTATGCTGCACTCGGCAAAGGCACCCTTTGCTGAGTGCTAGGGCCATAGCACTCGGCAAAGTGGCCCATCCTGGGAACCTGGGAACATGCTTTTGGCGAGTGCATTGTCCATAGCACTCGGCAAAGCCGTCATCTTTGCCGAGTCTCTGCATGACGGCACTCGGCAAAGTTTTTTTCAAAAAAAATGACGTCTTTGTCGAGTGCCTTCAGGGTGGCACTCGACAAAGCATTTTTCAAAAAAAAAACGAGGACTTTGCCGAGTGCCTGCAGTGTGGCACTCGGCAAAGCATTTTTCAAAAAAAAATACGACGTCTTTGCCGAGTGTCTTGTCGTCCTGGCACTCGGCAAACTCTCCGTCACCGTCTTGTCTCTGTCTGCGTCGCTTTTTTTTTGCCAAGGGTCAACTGGGCACTCGCAAAGGCTTTGCCGAGTGCCCGAGAGAAAGCACTCGGCAAACATCTCTTTGCCGTCTAATATTTTGCCGTGTGAGGTATGCCGAGTGTGGCACTCGGCAAAGGCTTTGCCGAGTGCTTTATGGCTCGGGCACTCGGCAAAGAAGCTGAGTCCGTTATATGCTGAATAAATTACAGATTTTCAACTCCTGGAGGGCAGGGAAGTGGTGAAACAGGCTGAAACTGTATGCTAGAGCATCCACTGAAATCCAAAATGCACAAACACTTTGCGAATGAAAATGCTCCACTAGCGAGATCCAGCTTATTGCAATCTGAAAAATGAAGTGCTCTAACCTTGGAGGGCAAAATACATGATAATTTTGTTGTCTGCCTGGTCATACTTTGTAACCAATGCATAGCGACAATATTTCTAGCCATGTTTATTATTGCTCTTCGATGCAACATCTGAAGCAATTAACTCATATCAGCCATGACTAATGTTGCTAGGTCATGCACCAAGTCGTGCATGGTGTATTGCGCCATATGCTGTGTTGCAATTGTGAGACCAGTTTACATTGAAATGAAATGCCATGCTAATCAATCATAAAATATAAAAAGATATTTCTGTTGCTTCTAGGAATGCTTCTACTTGACATATTCATCTATGATGTTAAGATTTAATGCTTGTCCCGTAGAAGTTGAACTTGGTTGGACTCTTTTCCTACAGTTTTGCACACATCCTATATAGGTGCATCCTTTTCATTATAGGTTGCTCCATTTCGGTTGCTGTCAAATTTCTTAAAAGAGTACCAAAAAGAGTGACGCTTATACATAAATAAAATGTGAAAAATGGGCAAACAGCACAGACAAGTCTTAGTGATGTGTCATTTCTCCAACAATCTTGTAGTGATGTGTCATTTCTCCAAGAACCTTGTTTTTTTTTTTGCTAACTATGTTTACTTGGTTCATTCAGCTTTCAAGGAGACAATTGTCTGCACAGCATCCAAAACAACTGCAGGAAGAGGAGAGGGGAAAACTTCAACAAAAGGCAAAAGCTAATGCAAAACTGGAAGAACTGAAGAGATGTTTGTTTGTACAGAATCATATGTCGAATGATGTGCCACAAGAAACAAACAAAAATCTTTGTAAACAAAATGCTGGAAGTGCCGTGAAGAATACTGCAGCTGCTATCAGCTCCACTCAGAATGTGATGTGTGCAGCCAAGAAAACTGACATTAGCATGCTGGAACACATTGCCCAGAAAACTGAAGCAGAGTCACATGATAGTAATGCTCCAAAGCATTTGCAGACGGAGGATAGGGAAGGACAAGTTCATAAACAGGGGAGTATTTCAAGGGGCTCCATTCCAGCATCAGACACTGCAGATGCTAACATAAGTCCTTTGATTCCGAACACCATTTCCCCAGTCAAGAACACTGAAATCAAGATTATGGAACCAATTGACCTGAAAGGCGTGTCACACACAAATGAAAGCAGGACTCCAATGCATTTGCAGATGGAGGAATAGAGAAGCCAAGTTAATTCACATAGAAGAATTTTAAGGGGCTGCACTCCAGCATCAGGACCTGCAGGTGTCAACAAAGGGTCTTTGATTCATAATGTCATACCTTCAGCAAAGAACAATGAAAACAGCGTGATGGAACACATTGCCTGGAAAAGTGCATCACAGTCACATGAGAATAGTTCTCCAAAGCGTTTGCAGATGGAGAATAGGCCAAGGCAAGTTCATCCACAGGAGAGAGTTCTAAGGGAGAGATCAAACATAGCTGAAAGCACAGAAGATATTACAACTGTTTCTGGGACTCATGTGAACGCACCAAATGCTGAAGCTAAACCTCATGTCGACCTCTCAACACAAAGCAAGAACAGACCTGTGTCACCATGCGTGTTTGGAACTAAGAATACAGAAACATCAGGTTTGCGTAAAGCTCCTGTACCAGGCGTTGTTATCAACAGTTCTATAATCACCATGCAGACTCCTTTGGCTAGAAGCTTTACTGTGGGGAGCATAATGCTTGGGGATGTTTCAGTTGCATCCAATCAGGAGAAAACAGTTGCCAAGGAAGTGGATGATGATACAACAAATAGCTGTGCTAGTCCTAAGCAGACAAAGCAATTGGGAAAGAATCAGCATGATGAACAGCATGCCAAGGATCCCAATCGGGGTGACAGTATCATGTGCGCAGAAGTTAAAGAGCCAAGCAATGAACGGCCTGAGGCTGGTGGGGTGAACTGCATGGCAATACATGCTCCAAACCAGCCATCTGGGAATCAAAGCACTGTTTTGCTGGATGCAGTGCCAGCAAAAACAAGTGAAATAGAGAGGCATGCCCATCAGCCTGAATACACAGAGCTGCACCTGCAGAATCCCTGGCAAATGCTACAGGCAGGGAAGCACATAACATCATCTGATAATTCATCAAAGTCCATATTGGAAACTAAGAGTCATGATAAAGAAACCCTGCATACTTCCACTGCTACACAATCTGGGATTAAAACAGAACCTGAGAACTGGGAGGATTAGAAAATTAACAAGCATCTAGGTAGGAGCAGTGCTGCTTCTGACCAAGGAAGCACAAATGGTTCAGCTACATTGGCATCAGATCTTACTGAACAGGAAGCCAACTCTCTTGTGTTAAAAATCATGCAGGAGTTATCTGACCAGTTGGGGCAAGTAGAGAAACAACTCAACTCCACCCATGTGGTCGCTGTGAGCCGCTCACAATCAACTCAAACGGTTTCGCTACCAGGGTACACATGGGGAGAACATCGTGTGAGTCACAGTCAAAGGCAATACCATGTAGATGGCCAAGGAAACGTGCGGGTCAGCTACGCTGCATATGTGTGTGGCTTCACACAAGGGGTGTCAGCTCTGTCTACCGCTCATGTGTTGCCTGGACCCATCTCTGTTCCTGAGAACAACATACTGAATGGCAGCAGTGCTCCAGTTTGGATGTGGGATGCCAGTATGCCACCGAGGGCATATTGATATCCGACATCGGCAACATCGCAGTTGTGGGTACTGCAATTACATGCAGAAGTGGCAGCGAACTGACTGAGAGCATCTACGGGGTCGGTCAAATGGATCCGCACTGCATGCAAGTCAGGTGGCATGTCAGTTTACACTGTCATGGCGAACCCTGAGATCCAGTACCACACAGGTCTGGCACACCAGCAGGTCAACCCAGTATGGTTCCCCCACGGCCAGCAGGATGTGAGTTATCATAGCAGCAGTGGTACTGGCGTGTATTGGCCACAGATGGACGTAGTCGCTGCGATGCAAAGTTATGGTGTGACCAGACCAGTAGTAGGCGTGGGGCATCTTGGTTATCATCTAGTGCCACCATAGATGGACGTAGGCACTGCGATGCAAAGTCATGGCGTGACCGGACCAGTAGTAGGCGCTGGGCATCCTGGTTACCAACTAATGCCAATTGCATCTCCCGGCGCTGCCTACACTAGGAGCGCAATGGTGAGTGCGGAGCATCCGGCGGCGTCATGGACTTAGGGAGCGGCGTACAGTGAGCATGTGTACTACGCCTGATTGTCTCGATATCAGTAGAGTTTGGTGTTGGGTAGCTCTTACTCTTATTAGTCGGCTGTGCTGCTTAATTGAACTCTTGTCTTTCAAGTCACAAATGCTCGTGTGTGCACGTACTAGTGTCACAAGCAGATTGTTAGAAGCAATGATGAATGAGTGAGTGAATGGTGTCAGTTTAGGCCCCGTTCGCTTATGCTGAAAAAACAAGCTGAAACACTGTTCTGGCTGATTTGTGTGAGAGAAAAATACTGTTCCAGCTGAAAAAACAAGCTGAAAAGTATGGATTATAAGCCGGCATGGGCACCCCTATTTTTTTCTGCCTTATCAGTGTTTAATCTGTTTGTTTGCAAATAACCCCATTTAAAAATAAGCACATTTTCTGCCTTTTTTCATCTATCATTGACCATTGTGCATTCGGTACCTGTGTCGTTAGCTTTACTGCAGCTAGGAGGAGGTCGGAAAAAAATGGAAAATGCCAATACCCTGCTGCTTCTCTTGCGGTACTTGTATTTTAATTCAGAGAAAGATAAGTCTCTTTGTTTATAGAAGTGCGTGGGATAAATGCCAATAATCTGCTTCTCTTTGCAGATATAATATTCTATTCTCATGTAGTTTCCTTCTGTTTGTTGCCCGGCTTTTCAGGTCTGGGAAAACTAATTTCAACAATAATACAATATTGAATTGTAAGAAAGCCCAGTTATCTTAATCAATGTACTTAATCTGATTCTCTTGCTAGTGCTGTCTCACAGGGCTGTGGACATAAAACTAACACAGTTGGCAATTTGATTGCATCACCTGACCACACCAGTTATGTGCTGAAATTTGTTTTTTCATTTGTTTTCTGTGAGAGAAGACAGAGCTTTCTTAAAGTTGGAATTTGATGATAGCACAGTCCCTTAGCTTGATTTTGATATGTTCCACTTACTACACTAGTTCTATTGGCAAATAGTACTACATGTTTGTAAACTTGATGTGTTAAAATTGCTTTTCAGTTGCAATTTCCGAGTTTCCTCAACTTCCAATGTGCCACTTACCATAATTTCCATCCAATTTGGATTTGGATGTTTTCAAACACCAGTTTGGTTGGGTGCTAGTGTGCAGCTGTGCTAACCTGTACTTGGCCAATTACATTGGAACAGATTACTTACTACTCTCCTTTGGGAACATGATGCTGGTCCACATGACATTCTATCCCATAAACATTTTCACCACCATTGCAATGCTTGGGCATTCACCTATAATATTATTAAAAATTACTGTCAAACCAACAGATTGGTTTACCAAAAACAATGATAAAAGAAAAATCTTTTGTACAAAATGGAAATACTTTCCAGCCTTTTGCATTACTATACGCATCCTGGCCCTTACTACAGTATTTTCAGCAATCCAACTAACACTACCGGAAAATAGATCTTTGCCAAGGGTTTTTTGCTTTGCCGAGTGTAATTTTTCGGGCACTCGGCAAAGACCCTCTTTGTCGAGTGCCAAAACAAAAACACTCGGCAAAGAGGGCCTTTGCCGAGTGTTTTTTTTGACACTCGGCAAAGAGGACCTTTGCCGAGTGTTTTTTTTGACACTCGGCAAAGACCCTCTTTGCCGAGTGTTTTTTTTACACTCGGCAAAGAGGGTCTTTGCCGAGTGTTTTTTTTTGACACTCAGCAAAGAGGGTCTTTGCCGAGTATTTTTTTATTACACTCGGCAAAGAAGATCTTAAAATCATATTTTGAGGCCCTAAATGACTTCAAATTAAAAAGTGTTCAACTACAAAGTTGTATAACTTCTCAAGATCTACAACTTTTGTATTGATAATTTCTTCATTTGACAAAGTGATATTAACGTTCTTTATAAAATCTACATCTCTTGTGTATAGTTTCAGGAAAACTAGAAGACAGATCTCTAAGTTTTGTAAATAATGTTAGTATCGCTTTGTCGAATGAAGAAATGACAAAAATAAAAGTTGTAGATCTTGAGAAGTTATACAACTTTATTGTTGAACACTTTTTAATCTGAATTAATTTTGCTAGTGAAAAGTACGTCTGAATTTCAAAAAAATTAAAATTTGAATTTTTCAAACGACCTCGGATAGAGAAATGGCCAAAACGAAAGTTGTAGATCTCGAAAAGTTATGAAACTATGTAGTAGAAAACTTTTTGATTTAAAATCATCTTGTCAACGAAAAGTACGTTTGAATTTCTCAAATTTAAAATTCAAATTTTTGTAAACGACCTCGGATGGAGAAACAATCAAAATAAAAGTTGTAGATCTCAAAAAGTTATGAAACTTTGTAGTAGACAACTTTTTGATTTGAATTCGTTTAGAGCCTCAAATAAGCAATTTACACTCGATTTAATATAATATGTATAGAACGAGAATGAGATATAAACACAAGTGACAGTGTGGTGCAGTGGTGGAGAGGATTACGCATGAAGGAGAGGTCGCGGGTTCGAATCCCGTCGGCCCCGTTAGCCGTGGCTTGCTGAAAAAATACCGCGAAAAATGCGTGTTTGAAGAGATCGGTGGGCGCTAGGCCCTCCTCCGATTAAAATTTTTTTTCCTGTTTTTTTGGGATTTTTTCGATTCGCGACTTTGCGTTGCCGAGTGCTCAGTCTTTGCCGAGTGTTTTTTCAGCACTCGGCAAAGTCTTTGCCGAGTGCCCGATAAAAAACACTCGGCAAAGAGCCTTTGCGGACGCAAATTTTACCGTGTGCTTTGCCGAGTGCAAAAAGGTCTTTGCCGAGTGCCACAGGCACTCGGCAAAGCACTGGATTTCAGTAGTGTAAGATAAAAAAGGAAAAATATATAACTGTTTAAGGATAACACAGAACCTTTTATTGAATTTGAATTTCAATTCATGATAGAGTAAAACACTATGGGATCAATCTCAAATAATTATGAGCAATTACAACCAAATGTAGAAGGAAATCTTTGTCCCACGAGCCAATCAGGCATGTTCATGAGGTCAGACCATATCAAGGAAATCGGAGTTGAATGGTGTATTACGGTATCTAATTTTCAGCTTCAAGATGGGCCATTCACCAATCAGCATCGTAAGAACAGGCAGCAATGCAGATAGAACGCAAATTGCAATTGCCAACCAATGAAGTCGACCTGCCAGAACTGTGTATAAACCTGTTGCAAATGCTAGGGCTGTTGCCATGTATGCAAACCACATAAGCTTCTTTGTGAAAAATCTATAGTGTAACAAGAACTCAAAACCCTTCCACCTTGCTATGACGCATATGAAGGCTACAGCCAGGGAGGAGCACATTGCTAAAGTGTCGAAGATTAAGAATGCTTGAAATGCACGCTTCGTGGCCATGATGGGGAGCCCCTCACTTCCAGCCACACTGCTGTATCCTCCTGGCAATGTGAAAGCTGCAGCGAAGGTAATTGTCGCTATGAGGATAGCCACTAAAGATGTGTTGCCTGTATATGTTTGAATCAGAGATTTAGCATCTTTCCTTGACTCATCAATTACTATATTCCTCACTTCCTCATGAAGATTATAAATGTCCATTTCTGCTCTAGTATCAGCATCGTATATATCCAAAAAGATTTTATTCTGCACATATTCAAAGGAAGGTACAATTAGATCTCAATGTAATACTATACTCTCAATGGACCGTAAAAAAAATACTATACTCAATGAAAATACGTTGAACAAAATAGCAGACTGGTGTACGGGCAAGTGAAATTGTACACATAAGCAATCTTATACGACATATCCTAGAATTGAACTTAGGATTATTATATATATAATGTGGAGGAAAGAGACCAAGGTTAGAGAAAAAATTATTATTGTTTCATGAAGGCATTGCTTCATAAACCAACTTCGGGACCATACTGTGTATTACAAAATATTTAGGTGGAAACTTTTCATTTTGTGAACAAGATCAAGATTAGATGAAGCTTTTGTGAACACTTTTCATTTGTGAACACTTTTTATTTGTGTCATCCATTGAATCAAAGAAGATAGATGAAGCTTTGAAGGATGTTGATTGGGTCAATGCTATACATGAAGAGTTAAATAACTTCAAGAGAAATCAAATATGTGAATTAGTAGAGAGGCCAAAGGATCATAATGTGATTGAAACTAAATGGGTTTTTCACAACAAGCAAGATCAAGATGGGATAGTAGTAAGGAATAAAGCAAGACTACTGGCTCAAGGTTACACTCAAGTTGAAAGTCTTGACTTTGGAGAAACATATGCCCCGGTTGCAAGATTGGAAGCAATTAGGATCTTGTTAGCCTATGCTTGTGTCCACAACATTAAACTTTATCAAATAGATGTGAAGAGTGCATTTCTCAATGGATATATTGAAGAGGAAGTCTATGTTGAGCAACCTCCCAGTTTTGAAGATTAGAAGCAACCCAACCATGTGTACAAGCTAAGGAAGGCATTGTATGGATTGAAACAAGCACCTAGAGCATGGTATGAGAGACTAAGAGATTTCTTGCTCCCTAAAGGGTTCACTATGGGCAAGGTCGATACCACTCTCTTCACCAAGAAGATTGAAAATGACTTGTTTGTGTTGCAAATCTATGTTGATGACATCATATTTAGATCAACCAATCAAGACTATTGTGATGAGTTTGGTAAAATGATGGCTAAAGAGTTTGAGATGTCCATGATTGGTGAACTAAGTTACTTCCTTGGACTTCAAATCAAACAATTGAAGAATGGAACTTTTGTAAGTCAAGACAAGTACATCAAAGACATGCTCAAGAAGTTTGGCATGGAAGATGCAAAGGGCATTAGTACACCAATGGGGACAAATAGAAGCCTAGATAGTGATGCAAGTGGCAATATGGTGGATCAAACAATGTATCGGTCTATGATTGGAAGCCTACTTTATGTGACCGCATCAAGGCCAGATGTGATGTTTAGTGTATGCATGTGTGCAAGATTCCAAGCCTCACCAAGAGAAAGTTATTTGAAGGCAACAAAGAGAATATTGGGGTACTTAAAGCATACACAAAATGTTGGTTTGTGGTATCCCAAAGGAGCTAAGTTTGAATGATTTTGGAATCAAGTTCAAACAAGTGTCATTGCTATGTGACAATGAAAGTGCCGTGAAGCTCACCAACAATCCAGTTCAACATGCAAGAACAAAGCATATAAACATCTGTCATCATTTTATAAGAGATCATCAACAAAAAGAGGATATTTGCATTGAGAGTGTTGGCACCGATGATCCACTTGCCGATATCTTCACCAAGCCACTTGATGAGAAGAGGTTTTGCAAGCTAAGGAATAAATTGAACATACTTGACTTCTCAAATATGTGTGGATGCAACCTTGGTACATGACATGCCTCTCCATCGAGCCCCAAGGTAAAAGTTGTGTGTCATGTCATTCATCCTTTGTTAAGGACTTGTTTAGTGCATCTAGTCATTCCTTGCATATCTAGGCTCATTCATGAAAATTAAATGAATTTGTTGCTTGTTTGGTGCCACTATTTCTTGTATGCTTGAATTAATCTAGTGGTAGCATATGACATGTGTTATGGGCTTGTGAACCTAATGTTTGATCTAGAAAATGAGCTATAAGTGTTTAACTCAACATGGTGCATGATAACCCTTATTTGGAGGTGTAAAGAAGCTTTCCTTTGGATCAAACCCAGTTAAATATCTTTTGCAAGTGATCTAGATTGAACCAATTTGAGAAAATGATCTGCACTTATCATGGTTTCACTCAACCTATCTCAAATTTAAGCTCACATTTTGTGGTCATTGATGCCAAAGGGGGAGAAGTAATTCACAAAGATAATGTGATAGGAGGAGCAAACAAATAAAATAACATTGTAAGGGGATAAATTAAAATTTGAAGCACACAAGTAGAGGGAGCAAGCTCATAAACTTGTATTGTGCATTTGAATGTGCATTACATATGTTTGCTTGCATAGCACAAATTTCGTTTCTCCAATACTTGCTTGTGTGGTGTATGCTAGTTGTAGGTTTGAATGATGAAATGAAGAACTAGCATGCATAGGTTATAAGTTAGATATGACTTGTTTGCTTTACAAGTGGTACTAGAGCCTTGCTTATAATGTTAATCTCACGGGGTATCTAGTCTTTTGTAAATGCAAGTGGTATCTAACAAGCAATAGTGCTAAGGATGGTGTACATTGGTAACTCCGATTGGTATCACGCTTCAAAGGTCCATTCTTTACACCTTAGCATTATTTGGTAGAAATTGACTCCTATATTTCCTATCAAAGCATATGTGCAACCTTTCAAATCCAAACTCTTAGCACATATGTAGGGAGAGCAATTGCTACTAATTTAGGTTTATGAAACTTGTCTATATCCTTTACACATGGTAAAATGCTTGGACAAGCAACATAAATCTAAAAGAACTTTATTCAAAATCTTTGTAAATGGGTTGTCATCAATTACCAAAAAGGGGGAGATTGAAAGTCCCTAGTTTGGTTTGGTTAATTGATGAAACCTAAGTACTAATCACATGTGCTTGAGTGTTGACAGCGAAAGGTGATTGGTACACTCCTGAGTGATGGCAAGATGCATGTTGATCATGATGACTTGGTGCCATACTTGGAGAAGAAGAGGAGATGGAGTGCAAAGTCCTATGGAGTTCAAGGCAAAGGTATAGATAGGATTTACTTTTGGTGATCAAGACACTATAGAGGGTGTGATCATATTTAGGATCGATAGCCATACTATAAAGAGGGGAATTTCAGAGGCCATTAATCACTTAAGTGCCACTAGATGAAGATTCATTTGCATATGCATTTAGATCTAGTGGTGAGCTAACTTAACGCCTCAAAAATGATTGCGAAAATGCTAACACACATACACATGATGATGTACACTTGGTGATGTTAGCACATTTGCGAAGGCGGTGGAGTTTGAGCGGTGGAGATGGGATTCAGCACTTTTGTGGAAGTGAAACGCCTATTTTCTACTGAGTCAGAGGCGAAGAAACGAAGACGAAAGGAAGTCACTGGGGTGACCGGACGCTGAACCGGACACTGGATCGGACGCGGCCGGCGCGTCCGGTCAGTTCATTCCGCGTGCAGCTAGTGCGCGCACCGGCGCGTCCTGTCTGTCAAGGGACCGGCGCGTCCGGTCAAGCCCCAGAGAAACTAAGAAGCACGCGACCTCGATCGGACGTGGTGGCGCGTCCGGTCACGATCGACAGGACGCGTCAGGTCATGAGTGAGTGCTTACTGGAATCGACCGGACGCTGGCACTGTGGCGTCCGGTCAATTCAAGCGGCGCATTCGGTCATGTGGTTAGCAACGCGAATCAGTGGCGACCGGACGCCTAGGCGCGTCCGATCAATTTTGATCGGCGCGTCTAGTCACTCTAGTGCGTGAACGAGTACATTTATGTGACCGTTACGATCGAACGATCGAGATTCAAAGCGAGACACGTGGCGTTCATCGGGGAAGTCGCGCAGGCGCGACCGGACGCTGTGACCGCGTCCGGTCAGCACGACAGCAGTAGCAACTTGTTCCTAACGGCTCTATTCTTTGGAGTTGCTTGTAAATATGTGTTTGGCCGGTTTGGGGTGATGACTCTTGGACATTTGGACTCTCTAACATCCTCTTGAGCTGAGCACATCCCGTCCCACTCATCTCCCTTGCTTGATTGCCTAATCAAAGTGAGTTTGAGTGATCTCAAGTGCATTTGCTTGTGAGTTTGCATCTAGTCGGCACTTGTGTGTGCTTTTGCTGTGGGATTCTTATTTCTCTTGGTGGTTGCCGCCACCTAGATGGCTTTGAGCAGCGGAGGAGGTCCGGCACGAGTTATTGTTCGTGGCCGGCTTCGGCGACTTGTGAGGGGCTT
This sequence comes from Saccharum hybrid cultivar R570, assembly GCA_038087645.1. NCBI lineage: Eukaryota > Viridiplantae > Streptophyta > Magnoliopsida > Poales > Poaceae > Saccharum > Saccharum hybrid cultivar. The sequence continues at coordinate 15,777,966 of JAQSUU010000760.1, forward strand.
TGCACCTTCTCCGGCGAAGAGCCATAAGGTAGCTCTAATATATTGCCTGTGTCATTGAGTTACCTCACTAGCGGTAGGTTCTTGCAGCGCTCTTGGAGAGCTTGTGTGTGGATTCCCAATTAGCCGCCGAACCACGTAGTGTTGGTCGACACAACGGGGACTAGCGTGCCGGCAAGCACGTGAACCTCGAGAGGAAATCTTGGTGTCTCTCTTGATATTGTGATTGATTGTCTCCAGGTGATTGGCTTCACATTGGTATTCGTCATTGGTTCACTTGCCTCTACACGTCGGTGTAAAATCATCTTCCCATCGTTTACTTACCTCAACTTTACCTTATGTTTTAGCTTGTCTAGTTGTGCTTGTTCTTGTTGCTAGCTCTCTAGGTATTAGTAGTTGTAGCAACCTAGCTTGTGTGTGCCAAAGAGTCTTTAGGTAACTAGATCTGCAACTAGGTGGCTTGCTAATCACTTAGAGCTAGAGCAAACCGCTTTTATCGCCATTTGCTATACTAACCTTTTGCTCTAGTGAGTTTGTAGAATTTTTAATAGGCTATTCACCCCCTCTAGCTATATTAGGACCTTTCACACATGTGAGTGGGTCCAACCCAAAGAATCCTTTAGATTGGACTCCGGATATGTGGACTGAGCGTACCCATGTCCTAGAGCTAGGAAGCATGTGAAGACTGACCCATGTATATTCCATCCTCTAGCCACATCAGATGGTCATATGTGAATCAATGATTTAAACTCCAGTTCTATCATCTATGGAATGGCCTCTCAAACAACTAATAGGGGAGCTAAATGATGAGGCTGTAGCCACTAAATTTTATATGGACACAAATACCATGATCTGCCTCAAAAAAAACAAACAATAGCAGTAGCTATAGCCCGAGATTTAAAACCTTGATGTGAATCCCGTATCCACATCTATCCAACAGCATAGGATTCTTGGCAGGTGCGCCATGGAGCGCTTTAGTCAAATTAAAGTTGCACTAGGGCTCTTATGCTATCTATGGACTAATACAGAAAAAAAAGCAAAAGAGAAAACATTGGGCTAAAAAAATCTCAATGTTTTGTCTTCAGATTTTCCCGAAATTACTACGATTACTCAATATGCTTTGTCTTCAAATTTATATTTTTATCCTGAATCAGAAAACATTGGGTAAAAGAAAACAACAACATACTATTTATTGTCGATTCAAGTTTAAGTGAGCAAATTGTATCAACAAAATGTTCTATAGTAATGGTCATTTTAAATTATCAGCCCTGAAGGCGCGTATGCCCAGAGAGTGCATATAACTCAAATCCTTATCTTCTACATTATTGAAAGCAGGTACTTTAAAGTGTAAATAAATTTATCTCTAAAACGAAGTGTAAATAAATTCTTTGGCAACTAGGTCAAAACTTTATGCTACAGCTGTGGACAACTTCAGCAACATTGGAAAAGTTGAACCGTATTGTAAGTCACACAGAAGATTCGTCTCTTCTACGAGATCATTTCTATTAATAGAAAGTACTACAAGTTTGTGGAGAGCATGCGTACCCAGTTTATAGTCTTGGACAAGTCTTTGAATTCATTTAATGTCCAGATTGCTGTGCAAGCACCATTGTTAATAACACTGACATCGATGTCAGGGTGACCCAGTAAAGCACGCACCATTTTCGGATCGCACTTTCTAACTGCCATATGCAGAGCACTGTCACCGTTACCGTCTAGCATATTAACAAGTTTCCCAAGTTTCGAGTTCTTCTCAAGGATAAATTCAACAAACTTTATCCGGTCTTTCTCTACAGCTTCATGAAGACATGTTCTGCCCACGTTATTGCAGTAGGGAGCATCTGGGCAATGTTCAAGAAGGGCTCGAGCAAAAGTAACATGGCCTCGGTGTGCAGCAGTGTAAAGAAGAGGACCCTTTTCTTCGGAGATTGTATACCCTAAGGACCGATCATGATTCAACATTACTTTTAGAATTTCATCCCTGTTATAATGTGCAGCAAGATGCATTGGAGTCTCATTTTTGTGGTCCTGTTCTCTAGCGAGACTGTTGGCCCTCTCAGGACGTTCATCCACAAGTTTTTTAACGAAATCTGAAAGCAAATAAATGCACGAACAATTGTTAACAACCATGGAATTATTATATATACTTACTCTATGCTGACAGAAGAGTTAGTTATTAGTGTTGTAATTAACCTGTGGATTTTGAGGACAGATTGTGGAAGCCAGGAATCTGATTTCCTCCATTTTTCTGAGATTATATATGGTTTTGGCTTTTAAAAAAAGATGAATAAAATCCACAAGTAGAATCAAGGTAAGGAAACAACACCTTGATTCTACAATCCACAACCAAGATCTTACTATTACTAATTGGAGGGTCCATGCTAATTCTCACCAAACGCCCTCAAAATAAAAAAAGATAAATCCTAAAAACTCTCACAATAAAAAAAAACATTTGGCCTTCAATTTGTAGTCTCTAATCATCATCTATAATAATAGTTATTGGATCTATTCTCTTATATAAAATTAATTACCTACTAGTACCATTAGGAAAAGTAAATAAGGTAATCCCCTAATTAAATTTGCATCAAAATTACCCATCTCTACCATTACGAGTGATAATTTAAACAAGCCCATAAATTTTGTATATCTAAATTACACACTTTTGCCATTATAAAATATAATTCAAACTAACCCCTAAAATTTACTTCTAAATTACCCACCTCTGCCATTGTGAAACATAATTCAAAACAACCCCTTAAATTTATATCTAAATGACTCACATATGCTATTGTGAAAGATAATGTAAATTATCCCAAAGTTTGCATTCAAATTACATATATGTGCCATTTATGAAAGATAATATAAAGTAACATCTTTTAATTTGTATCTAAAATATCCACATCGTCCATTACAAAAAATAAACAAAATCATCTCTCAAATCCATGGTGCAAGCTGAAATAACTATTTATGGTATCATAAGAACGAAGGGGTAATCTAAGATCAAGAATTTTCTTTTAATAAAATAAAAAGAAAGATACGAGAAGCACTGGATTTCAACTTAGTGCGTGGTTTGAAAATTTTTACAACTAGATTAAAATTTTAATGTTAAAGTATAGATTAATGACAAGGAAAGAGATGCAACAAGAGCTTATATAACTTATAAGCTTACATTTAACTAAACAAATATCATGCTAAAATATGATAGATCATAAAAATAACTAAGGCCCACAACCGGAGAGCTTCTAACATAATTGTCAAGAAACCTACTAGAAAAGGATAAATTTTAAAAATTCTCATAGAAATTAGAAATGTCTGATCATCAAGTCGGTGGACTTTAATACCATAGATGACAGTCGGTGGACTCTAATACCATAGATGACAATACCAATTGAATCTATTATATTTTCAAAATAATTATCCACCTATGCGACTGTGTAAAACAACATAAACTAACCCATGAATACATATTTAAATTATCTACTTGTATACCATTAAAAACATGATCTTGGTAAACCCAAATTTGCATCTAACTACCCACTTACTATTATGATAGATAATCTACAAAACCCATTAAATTTGTATCTAAATTACAACTTCTGTCATTATTGAAAAAACAAAAGATATGCCCTTAAATCTGAGTCTAGATTATCAATGTTTAAAAAACCATAAAGCACATATATATATTTCTATATTGCCCAATTCTATTAATATTAACATTGGATTAAAAAATATACATGTCGTGCCATCATGCAGATCAAGTACACATGCATGCATGGGCATAAATATATATGTTACGCATTAGCAATCATGAAAATATTTCTTTTACAACTCATATTATAATAATATAATAGTAAAAAATATTTAAAATCATATTAATAAACATATACGTTATATAATTTGTTACTTTAGATATATCTATAATTTTTAACTAAACTTTTTGACATATTTATACTGATAATATAACTAATACTTCACATACATTTGCTTAATAAGATAATTCAAACATCTTAAGAAGTGGAGAAGGTTAGTGCATAGGAAAGGTGGCTGTATCTTCATTGCCTTTTAGATTTATTTAGAGTAAATATTTATTATAAGGCTTAAATATTAGTAGTCTCTTAAGGTTAGCAATATTGTCCCCTTAAATCTCAGTTTAAACTCTACCATGGATCTTAAGTGATGTGGTGCAGGTTTCAAGTGACTTTTATGCCATCATAGTACTTAAAAGTGTAGTTTATGCTAAATTCTTATTATTTTAAAAAATACAAATGAAGAATTAATAAAAGGATACAACAAGCACAAGAGCTTCAACTTAATTTGAGGATTCATGAAGATATGGACCACAACAACAGCCTCCATCGTTTAGGGCAAGTTTTCAACTTAGTGTATTTATGGATATGGATGAAGGAACATATAGATTAATAATTGATAAGTTTATCACGACTACATAGACACCTTAGAGTATATATTATGTCTATTGTGTTAGAAAATGAACACAGAGGAAATTATACCATTTAATATGAGTAACTTTTAAGAGTCAGGGGCATAAACAATAATAATGAATGCTTTTGTCTCTTAAGATTGTGTAGCTAGTGTGAGAGCATGGGTTCATGGACTAGTTTTCATGATCCAAAGCGGAGCTGTCAGAAACAGGCATTAAGTACATACTGTAGTTTCGTAAGTCGCGTACCTCTGTCGCCATATTTAACAGCAGCGTGCAAAACATTGTAGCCACCAGGTCCAGTATATGTTGAGTTTTCATTGCTCAACATCTCGACGTAAACATTCTTGAAACCTTTAAGGACTGCCATAAACATGGGGGACTCTTGGTGATTGTTACAAGATTCTGAAAGAGCCGGCTGCTGTTGTATCAGTTTAAGCGCGAGCTCCTTGTAGCCGTTCCGGATGGCATGGTGGAGGACGTTGCATCCATGCACGTCTTGCGTCAACAGATCCTGGTTCAGCTCGTGCCTACTGTATTCCCTGAGTAAATCATCAGCCAAAGAACGATGGCCGCTCTTAACGGCGATGTGGCGTCTCGCCGTACATGTTGGGGACGGATAGAAGAGACGAGACTGAAGGGACACGAGACTGCAGGATCAGAGAGATGCGATGTGGAGGCAAGTATTTCCCTGGTCAGTTGTTCCACCACATAGCACGTCTGGGTTGATTTCGTCCAGGCGCACCATTTCTGCTTTATCTTCTATGGCTGCCTCCAGTAGCGTTTGACAAAGTTCTTCCATCTGCATAAAAGGAGAGGAGATTTTGTCAGATGGATCAATAACAGAGCACCTAGAACTGGGGACGACGCAAGCAAAATTCATAATATACAAGAAACAGAGCACCTAGGACTGGGCACGCAACACAAAAGGGTCAATACATCTAAAAAAGGGTAACCCACACATTATTTACAACATCTCCAAGAGCTCTTCAGATGATTCCTTCACTCCATCAGCACCTTCGACTGCATCTCACAACTGCCTCGACTCAACTGAGACACTATACTGCCTCCTTCTCGCTTTGCCTATCCTCTCTAGGTGCTGGCCATGACGATAGCTGTTTTCATCCTCAAACCCCTCTCGGCGTGCAGCCTCCGCGGCAAGACACCCTATGAAACGTGGCAAGGCGAAGGGCCGGCAGTGAGTCTCTTTCGCAGATTTGGGTGCATTGGGCATGTGTACCTCTGATCCGGTCGCACCTGAAGAAGCTAGAGGACCGAAGTAAAAGCCGATGATCTTTTCATTGGCTATGAAGCAGGATCAGAGGTACAGGATGTTCAATCCTGTGGATGGATGTTGATTGCTAGAGGCAGCAAGCAGTTTGGCCTACCCATAAAAATAAAATTAGGTAGAGCATAGTAAAACTCATAACCTTTGGAAATCATGTTAGATGAAGACAAACTTTGTATCAAAGTTGTAATGTTTGAAGAGGTCTATAGCTCTGTAGTTGATGGCTTCTCCATTTGAAATCATTTAAGACTCTAGATTTTTTTTTAAAAGTTTTCATGATTTTTAAATTTTTTTCAAATGAGTTTTAGTGGAGAAATGACAATCTAAAGTTGTGGTAGATCTGCAATTTTGTAGTTGATTATTTTTTTCATTTTAAATTATTTGGTATCCAAAAGTTCTATTTTGTTCTTTTGGATTTTGAAATTCATTTCTTGAAAATTTTCCAACGTATCTTGAATGGAGAAACACCTAAACCATAGTTGTAGTACTCAATGAGATATCCAACTTTAGATGACAACCTTTTTATTTGAAATCATTTAGGTCTTAGAAATTCTATTTTAAGATTAATAATTTTTAAATTCATATTTTTTGAATGTCAAATGGCCTTGGATGAAGAATTAACATATACTAAAGTTGTACTCAAAGAGTTCTAAAACTGTTCAGTTCAAACTTTTTTCATTTGAATTTATTTGTGGCCTTAAATATTCATTACAATATTCACTGAATACAAAAGCAATATATCAGTCACTTGACCACTAGTGATTTTGAGGTGAAGTGGTAAGGAGCCATTATTTTAAAAACATAAAACGTATCTCTTCTTCAGACTTTTTAGACGCACCGTTACTATGTGCTCCAATTAAGAAATCATGTCTAGTCAATTTGATTGTCAATCTAGTAAAATAATGCCAAATATTACCTTGTACGAAGCTGTTTGGTTTCTGGTACAGTAACGTAAACGTAAACAATATCGGTCGCCAGCTAGTTCAAATTTGTTGCCGCCGGTAACGTTTGCAGGTTAATTTTATTTACGTTTGCGTTTACATCGATGCAACGAAACAGGGCAGCGCTGAGCGCTTCTACATTTTAGTAGCCGGATGTGGTGGTAGTCAGGTGGTGGCCGGGCGGTGGCAGGGGCCGGGGAATTCTCACCGTCTCGCATCGACGCCGTGGACTCGAGGTCTCGAGCACCATGGCAGGAGGGCGGCAAGCCGGCAACCGCTCTGGGCGCTGCTAGCGGAGATGGAGCACGCCGTCGTCGTGATGCGGACTCGCGGAGGCGGAGATGGAGCACGCTGTGCGCCCGTGACACGGAGGCAGACAGCCGAAGAGGAGTCCGAGTCTCCATGCCTCTCCATTTGTGGCTTCTGTGTACGTGAGTGGGCTGCAGCCAGGCTAGCTTCTGGAGTAGGCCCGCTAGGAAAATTGTTGGGCCATAACAATTTGATGTGGATCAAGGGGGGACCGGGAGCCCAGTTTCGCTTTTACTAGGCTACGCCCCTAGCGGCAGGGTACTAGATCCTCAAGGAGCTCAACTTTCCCACATGGGATGGACCATGAAACAAAAAGTTTACTGAACCTATAATAAGATGCTGATTTTGTTTCTCCCACTTGAAATTTCAATAAATGAATACGTGATGGCAAAGTCTAGATATGTTGCTCCATGAGATGACATTGAATAAAATAAAAAAGTGGCCTGATACTAAATATAATGGCAGTGCAACCAAAATGAAACAAACAGTTGCACTTCTTTCCACTGCTTCAGAGAAGCTCCTTTGAAACCAAAGCAAGGAAATTAAGAAAGTTATTACTCAAATATGTGAATGCTAAGCTGATTATTGTTGCTATATGGTGAATCTAGAAACGTACCTCGGTATGTAGCTGGTGACCCAACTGCAAAGATGTTTCTGCTGCTAGCTGCAACTCTTCTCCACCCTAGCCCCTTCCCCTCACTTGTGATGATTATATACAATCGACACAGGGATCCCCAGAGCTCCCATTACGTGGGAATGCAAGGGTGGTTGCTGCAGGGTATTCATGGACGCAAAGTCAACAACCCATTTTAATACAGTAGTAGGATGGCCCTCCAGACATAGAGGGGGCAAGCCACGCATCTCTTTCGAACATATGATACAAGATAAAATCAACTGCAAATCTACAATGAAATAGAAATTGCTCATTTATAGTTTAGAGCGCTTCATTGTCTACTCATTTTCTTAATTTTATGAGCACATGCAGGGCACCAGGCCAGCCATAGATCTAGTCGAAAATGATGCATGAAACACAAGCATCTTCATAAATAATAGCTTTGGACAACTATTTCTCATGTTCGGTTTGCACTACACGTAGCCCAAGAAACGGAAAGAGCAGTAGGTGTCATGGGGATATAAAGTCCTCTGATCATCGTTTTTGTTCAAAATTGTTGGATTATACTGAACTTATTGGCTTGTTCAGGTCATGTTTTTTTTAAAAAAAAACGTTCAGTGATTTTAAGGCCGGCCTCATGTGTCATATAAACAGGGGAGGCAAGACTGGCTTTAGTTTCCAACAAGATGCATGCTGAATTAATCTGTTATAAGGGCAAGTACATTGATGTTGTCTAATAAGTTGACTCATGCATTGCCACGTAATTTTGAGACAACCAAACAAACAAGTACTACCATACATTGTTTTTCAAATTGTCTCATACTAATATATGGTTCCTAAAATTATGCATTGACCCAATTAATATTATGATTGTCTACACGTCTTAACTTTGTAGCTTGTTTACGTCACTGAGTTGTGTACACATTGTTTTATTATGAATAAAATGTGTTATCTCCCGTCCCTTGCCTCTATCTTCTTCTCACAGGAGAGCACAACCAGACCGCCCTATGTCTCAGAAGAAAAAAGAAGCAAGCATACCGACGACACACCAGGAAGGCATCAACGGGGCACTGTGCGCTCGAGAGCGCTTCGATCGAGCTCGGCCTCACCTACATCACGCCCTGTGCACGACTTCACCGGCAGCATGGTCATCCTGGACTCCTGGCACCAACCGTGGTGGCGTGGCACTCGCCGCTGTTCGTGTTAATGCCGGCCAGCGGCCACGGTTTCCATGTGTGCTTGCTTGTGGGGAGACAGCGTAGGAGATCTGAAGAGAAAAAATCACCTCCCGTAGCAACAACACGACGTACAATGGTGGTGAGGTCGTTGCCGACAAAACAACTGCTTGTCTCTCTCTCCTTGTGCTCTCTCTTTCAAATCAGCAAAAATCCTATGTGGCAATGCATGAGACAACTTATCAGACTGCTATGTGGAGCAATATACCTGCCCCAAAACTTGCCGAGTAAATAAAATTAAAACAAAAGTTTGTTACTTAAAAAGAGAAGAACACAACAAATTCTCTAGCATTCTTCACAAGTGCCCTGACTATATATAGTTTTACTTGTATATCTGCCCTAAAACTTGCAGAGTAAATTAAATTAAAACAAAAGTGTGTTACTTAAAAAGAGAAGAACATAACAAATTCTCTAGCATTCTTCACAAGTGCCCTGCCTATTTATAGTTTTTCTTGTATATCCGGGGGGTATATTTCTTGGTTGTTTAAACAAATTATCATGGATACCAAGGCAAGAAAAGTTGTCATCCACAATGACTTGCTCTGTTCGCATGGCTGAAAAGCCATGGCTTTTTTTACTGATGGCAGATTTATTGTGAGGGAAAAACACTGCTGGCTGGTAAAAAAAGTATGGCTTATAAGACAAGCGAACATGGCCTTAACTAAACTACTCCCTTCATCCTAATTAGTCAGGGACAAGATGGTCTTTTGATAGACTCCTTATTTTGTCTAAAAAATTGTTTGGAAACATTGTATTTTAGGATGAAGATCGAGAGTAGTTAACTATTATAACAGGAGCTAGTCGCCAGTACGTCCTTTATTGATCGAAACCCGACCACGGCATTCTCGCCATTGATCTGGAGATGAGACGGAAAGAGCATGGGTATATATATATATATATATATATATATATATATATATATATATATATATATATATATATATATATATATATATATATATATATATATATATACACACCAAGAAAATGATCCCACAAAATAAAAAAAAAAGTTGATGGAGCAACCAGACAGATTGGGATGCAAGGTAGAAGTGGTATCAGCTGTGCTCAGGAGCACTCAGGATTTAGTGGCGTGTACCTTGGGAGTGTCGTATCAGCAGCATGTGTACTACTCCCGATTATCTGGATAAGTTCATATATGTCAGCTGTGCTGCTTGGATTCATTGTCTTCGTTTCAAGTCTGGTTTAGATGCTATCTGATGATCATTGCGGTGCATTCTATTTGTGGTCTTTTTAGCAAATAATGCAAATAAAGATCAAACACAAGACATAGATTTTATGTGGAAAACAATTTTGGAATAAACCTTGGGTGCCAATCGTCAATCTTTACCATATGAGAAGAGTCTACAAAAGATAGGGAATACAATGCTACAACATGAAGGAGAGCACCGCATCATAGAGAGAGGCCGTTGCACTAGCTAGCCAGACGCGCAGACGCCCGTGTAGAGGCTCCCACACCCGGGAGCACCGCAAAGGCGCAGGTCACAACAGCATGTGTCAACCTCGGTATGTGGAACTCCACGTTGGCAAACCCACCGAAGGGGCGTTGGCCACCGTCGCGTAGGTCAGAAGGAGACAGAGACGGTAGACCCCAAGCCCAGTTGGCCCAAATCCGCCCTGCCGACCGCCCATGGTTGGCGGAGACGACGGGGAAGAGGAAGGGGAGGCAGAGTCCCTCCCATGTCTAGGAGTACCGCAATGGGGACACGCCAGGGGGAGCAACATCAGCACGCGCCCACGGCAGGTCATGGAACTCCGTGTCGTGGAACCCTATGGACCAATGGTGCCGGTTGCTGTCGCTCAGGCCTGGGGTAGAGGCAGCAGATCCGACCCCAGGGGCCAGATATGCCTTGCCGAATGCCCAAAGATGTCGTTGATGACGGGGAAGAGGTAGGAGAGGGGACGTGACATTGAGGGGGTGGGATGGAGGGGTTGTTGTTTGTGCATGATTTCCCATTTTTTGGGGGCTGCATGGGCCGCCACCACTGGATGTGAGACGGGGGCGACGTCAGCTGGAGATGGCTCGAAGGGAGGGGTGCCCTCTGAGTCGGCCATGCACTACTACAAAATTGGACATCACTACCGGCTGCATAATTACCAGATTTTAACAAGCCGACAGTGATAGCCCATCACTGCAGGTTTTTGGCTAAAACTGGCTGTGATAGGACCAATCGACACTGATATCTGGATCTTCACTGTCGGTTCACATAACTATCGATTTTAGCCAAGAACCGGCGGTGATATTAGATCATCGCTGCCAGTTTTAGCCAAGAATCAACACTGATACTATCAATATCGGTTCGTGACTTGAACCGACAGTGATATGCTGCAAGAAAACTTCATAAGTTTCTCATATGATGTCCGATGAAGACGAACTTTATATTGAAGTTGTAGTACTCGACGAGATCTACAACTTTGTAGTTTAGACTTTTTAAATTTGAGAACATTTGGATGTCCAAATATTTTCATTTGAAATCATCTATCTAACGAAAATTACATTTGATATCTAAAATTTAAAATTTTAATTTTCGAAATGACCTCAGATGGAGAAACGTCCAAAACAAAAAGTTGTAGATCTAAAAAAGTTATGAAACTTTGTTGTTTACAACTTTTTCATTTGAAATCATTTACTTTAAGTGAAAGACACTAGCACTGCACAGCTAGCTGTTAGCTGTACTAATAATTCACATCAACTGTCAAGATTAAGTTTTATCATTTCTCTCTTGTTTCATTTGACCCAAAGACCACAGATCCCGAAAACCTAAGAAGAATAAATATAACAAACCCCAATTACCGATTGTCAGGATGAGGAGAGGACAGCTCATTGTAGATTCCTGCCGTGGCTCCCTCAGGAGAGGAGAGTTCACATTGAAAAGCAAATCAAAATGTAAAGTTCAACATTGAAATGCGTTGGCTCTTATAGGCAAACGTGAACAAGCATGTGTTATTCCACAGATTTTGTCAAACGCCTAAATATGGACCCCCACGTTGGACAAGGCCTGGACGAAGGCGCCCAGTTGGGCTCAAAACAGGCCCAGCATGAGGTGTAGCACCATGGTACTGTAGCACAGCAGCCTGCCGTCGTCATTCCCTCAAGTCCGGGAAAATCTAGAATAGAAGGAAAAGTAGGAAAAATAAATAAAGAATTGCGTCGTCGCTCCCTCAAGTCCGGGAAAGTCTGGAACAGATGGAAAAGTAATAGGAAAAATAAATAAAGAATTGTTTAGGAAACAGGATCTAGTTTGTTTAGGAAATAGGATTGGTTTGCTAGGAAAGGGGAAGTCCAAATCTTGGACTCCTCTAGTTGCTTGGAGTAAAGTCCTTTAGAGACTATAAATATAGGGGCATGTAATCATTTTAATCCCAAGCGAATAGAGCAATTTCTCTCCCTACCCCGCTCTCCCTCTCCCACACTGCCGCTACCCTAGCCACCGGCCATCGCTGGAGACAACAGCCCAACCGCCCACCCGGATCAGGTCTGTGACATATTTATTGAAAGCTAATTAGAATAATATTGCAACCAGAACGAACCTGACCAAAGCTATTCATCAATCTAGCATAATGTGTAAACATTAAGTTATGGTTCGGGTGCTCAAAAGAGAAGGGACGGATGTTCCTAGTGTTTGCTAATAGCAAACGATGTTGGGCGAAGGGGGGAGGCGTGGACTCGGTGGCGGTGGTTAGCTTTAGCGGTGATGCTAAGGATAGTGGCGCTACGAGATTTTTACTCAATAAAGACAACTTGGTGCAAGGGATGATGAACCTAGCACGGGGGAGGACAATGAGCTCAGCAGTGACAGCAACAGTTGAGGATGATGCAGGAGCAGGAGGCACTGGTGGTCGAGGACGCTGTAGGCTGTGGTTCAGCAGTAGTGGTTCACTAGCAAAAAGATTTTTACTCACTGTCAAAAATGATCATCTTAAAAACCGCTATGTTATAATGCCACCAATTGTAAAAATAAGTGATTTTTAGAGGCGGTTTTAAAATCATCCCTAAAAATTGATTTTCAGAGATGGTTTTCTTAAGACAACCGCCCTTTTCAGTGTGGCCAGAGGCCTTGAGGACCAGCTAGCCACTTGCAGAATTTAATTTTCGCCATTTTTTGACAGCTGCTAGGATTTGAACCTACAAGCTCCGCGCGCTTTGTCTTGATCTTGTAATCAATATTTTGACACATAAACTATCTTAAATGGAAAAATTTTCAACTACAAAATTTTAGATCTCGTCAAGCACTACAACTTTGAAATAGGACATGTCTCCATTCAAGGTCATTTAGAAAATTCAAAAATTTAAAATTCAAAATCTAAGAGCTTAATATAAATATTTGGCCCCCTAAACAATCTCAATTAAAAATTTCATCAACTACAAAGTTGTAGATCTAGTCAATCTCTATAATTTTGATATAAATTATGTCTTCATCCAACTTCATTTGAAAAAGTTATGAATTTATTTGTGCTACAACTATTTTTAAGGGTGGTTGATTTAGCCAACCATCTATAGAAATCAATTTCTAGGAGCGAATGACTTAAGTCAACTGTCCATAAAAGTCAGCTATTTTCAAAAGAAGTTGATATAAGCAACTGTCCCTGAAAATATGATTGTCAGAAGCAGTTCTCTAAACACGACAATCCTTAAAAATAGATCTATTTCTAGTGACGGCTAATTTAACAAAACCAACTCTGAAAATTGATTTCCAGCAATGGTTGTTTAGCTACAGTGCCACTCGGCAAGGTTAGAGACGGGTCCTAGTTTAACCGCCTCTGTTAGAAAAGGAAGGCGTCTATAAAAATCATCTCTATACTAGTGGTTGAGGATGGCGAGGTCGGCTTTGGGTTGACAAAGGTGGCACAAAAGATGGGTGTGGAGCTCGGCATGCTGAGAGACGGCAGTGGAGGATGGCGGCAGCGGCCAAAATTTTTTTGCAGCCGTTGAGGAGGAATGGCAGCCCGTGGTGAATACTTAGAAATTTTGAAGGAGAGGGATGGAGTTTTATAGACTATAATTAATAGACATGGACATTGTCGCGGGGTCAAAACCGCGGTAATCATGTTGTTCGAGTCGGCATCAGAGTATAGGTTCTCCGGTGGCTTGAGTGGACTTAGGAACACAAGAATCACGCAGAGAAGACGCAACGGTTTATCCTGGTTCAGGCCAATTCGGTGCCTACGTCCAGTAGCTGATAATCCTTATACTCAAGAGCACCCAAAATCTTAGGGGTTACAACAGAGTGTAAAGGAAGAAGATGTCTGGTAGGGGGTAAGCTCGGTGCTAATCCTAAGGTTTGCCTCCAAGCCGGTGGAGTCTCCCCCTCGTCAAAGAGGAAGAAGACGACAGAGATGCGGTGGAGGAGCTCTCGGTGCCCCTCGGTGGGTTGCCTTGCTCTCAGTGCAGAGCGGAGGCAGATGGAATGGAATGGAGTGTCTGGTGATCGATCTTGGATCATCCCCCTCCTAGGTCCGACCTTATTCCTTATATAACGGGATAGGTTGGGTAATGGCGATTTGAGGGTTCTAGTCTATGGTCTACGTGTACTGGAGTATAGGAGGGCCTTGTAGGGGTGCGTCGTGGACCATCGAGGTGTCTTGGAGCCGAAGAAGCCTGGACGTCGTCTGGCTGCTTTGTTCTAATACTCTTGTAGGGTCGAGATGATGGACTAGAGGGGGTAATTGCGCTCGCTAAATGAATGCAGAATTAAAACTATCGGTCTAGCCAAGATTACACCCCTCTATCTAAGTTCTCAAGCACCTTATAAAAGATCCTAATTAGGCAACAAAGGTGCCGGGCTAGTTATAGCTCACCTAAACAATTTTAGAAGCAAGGTCACACAAACCTATGCAACTAGTACTTCAGGCAACGGGAGAGCTCCTACACATGCTAGTAAGCAAAAAGCACAAAGCCACCTATGCTCACAAGCAATGCTCAATAATAAGCCAACTAATGCAAATTAGAGAGTGCAAATTATTTAGCTATACAAACTAAGCAAAGTGACAAATAAGGTTACTCAAACCAAATTAGTCACGCAAGAGCTACTTCTATGCTACACAAGCAAGAAGGTAACTAGCAAGCTACACAAGCTAACTAATTACAAGAGCAACTACACAAGCACAATGTATATGAAAGCAAATGCAAGCTTGTGTAAATGGATTGCAAACCAACTGGATGAACAAGGTTGACACGGGGATTTTTATCCCGAGGTTCACTTTGTTGCCACCAAGCTAGTCCCCGTTGAGACAAACTCCAAGTTTGCCGCCAGTCCTCTTGCTAGTGGTGACCCGCAAGTCACACTATCCCACGTGGAGTGCTTATCACAAGCTCTAGCACTTGACGCGGTCGGACCACTTGTCGCTCTTCGTGTCTCGCTCTACAAGAGTTCCTCTTCGCGACTCCCGCGGGGTGAGCATAGCACCCCTCGCAAGCTCTTCTACGGAGCACCGCACAATCACCACGTGGGCTTCACAACAGAGACCACAATTCACCAAGCCGTCTAGGTGATGGCAATCACCAAGTGTAACAAGAAATTCCCAATCACAAAGATTTTCGAGTGCCACCAAATGCAGTACTCAAATGCACACACTAGGTTTCTCAACCCCTCACTCAAATTAGCACCAAGCTTGAGAGGGAGAGAATGGGGAGGAGGTGGATCTTCAACCTCTCATCCACACCCACACAGGGCTCTCAATCTCTCCATGAAATTTTAGCTCAAATCATGGGAGAGAGAGGTGGAGAGGAGGAACCCTAACTTTTTCTCTCTAAGAGAAAGAATGGGGGAGAGAGCTCTGTTGTGTACTATTGAAAGGGAAGGGGAGAAATGGCTTGACCTTATACCCCAGGCCACCCAGGCAATCTCCCAACGGTAGGAAACGGCCAATGGACGGAAGGGGAGGGCCCCAGCGGACCCAATGCCACACGCGCGAGTGCGTAAAACAGCAGCGTCGCAGCGGCTTCCCACCTCCGTGAAGCAATGCGCCTCCTACGCGGACAGACAAACGGTGCCAGCTTCACCACTCGGCGTGGTTGATGGGCTGGCCCAGGAGCTAGGCCCTAGCAGTGCTCCCTCGCTCACCACTCGCAGGACGGGCTGGCAAGCCAGGAGCAGCAGCAGTGCCACTACTGGGCCAGCGCGCGCAGCAGGCCACACGGCAGCCCAGCAAGCAGCAGTGCAAGCACAGCAGCTGCAGCAGCGCGTCCAAGCCTGGACGATGGGCCAAGCAGCAGCGCGGCCTAGCTTGGCCCACAAACACGTAGCACCAGCAGCCCAAGCGCGCATAGCAGTTTGAGCACACCAGCAGCCCAGCGACCATAGCGCCTGGTCGATGGGTCGGCCCACTTGGCCTCCAGCGCCAGCAGCCCAGGCGAGAGCAAGAGCCCAGCGCCAAAGCTGGTTCAAGAAGCCACCTTTCTCCCCTATAAAGCACTCCCAGCACCTCTTGACAAGCCTTTCCAAGAGCTAACTCCACCAAAAATATTCCAAAATAAATTGGACACTTAAGTTAGCTCTTCACAAATATTTTTCACGGCTTTCTCATGCACCTCATCACGTCACAAAGCGCAAAGCATATGCAAATGAAACTCACACTTAGTGGCACTAGACAACCATTGCAAATAAAGATTTTCCATCGTTATAGTACGACTATCTATCCTAAATCCGGTCAAGCACTTCTCTACTCAACCTATGACCGTTGAAATGAAATGCCCTATAGGTCATACCTTTGCCTTGTGCATTCCATTCCATCTCCTCCAATGTTGATGCAACACATGCACCAATCAATCACAAATGATATGATCCACTTCATATCATCACATTACCGTATTGGTTCATCGATCTTGACTTCACTTGCTCTTCACTATTGCTTTGGTCCATCGGCGCCAAGTCATCACTCAACTTGCCCTTCACACTTGCCACCGGTCCATCAAGCCAAGTCTTGTCTTGATCTTCTCCACCTTAGTCACATGAATCAATGTCATGTCTCATATGCAATGAGCCCCTCCATCACATTTCTACCTGTGGACTAATTTCCTATGTATCTCACATAAACACATATTAGTCCACCTAGGTTGTCACTCAATTACCAAAACCAAACAAGGATCTTTCAATCTCCCCCTTTTTGGTAATTGATGATAACTCTATAAAGATATGAAAATTAAGCTCATTTCAAGCTAGCACTTCACACAAGCGTAAAATTGCTAACTTGATTTGGATTTTATGCTACTTATCCAACATTTATGCTCTATGCAAAGATTTGGATAAGCACCATAAAACCCGACATGGTAGTGATAACTCCCCCTACATGTGTGCTCATATGGTTTGGTTCAAGTTTGCACACATGCGTAAATGTGAAATTTGTGGGAGTGTTACCACTACTAAGTGATGCTAAGGTGTATAGAATAACCATTGAAGCGTGATTCCAATCGGAGTTGCACTTTAAACACCATCCTTAGCCCCATGGTTAGCTAGATATCACTTGGAAACAAAAACACTAGATACCCCATGAGATTAACATTAGAACCAAGGTACTAGCATTACTTGAAAAACATACCAGGTGTCTAGCTATCATCCTATGCATGCTAGTTTTCATATCATCAATCAATTTACAACTAGCATACACCACACAAGCATGTATATCAAATTTAAAACTTATGCAATGCAAGCAAGCACATGAATATGCACATGTCAAATGCAATGCAAGCAAGCACATGAATATGCACATGTCAAATGTAACCGATCAAGTTCATGAGCTTGCTCCTCCTACTTGTGTGCTTCTCTTGTCCATGAATTTTGATCCTTCTTCAATGTTGCTCCCTCTTTGTCCATGTCCATGTCCAAATCCAACTTCCCATAATACCTTCCCATAATATCTTTGTACTAATCTCTCCCCCTTTGTCATGAATTTCCATAAAAGGTATGCATCTCTTGATACAAAGGGTTGCAATAGGGATAGATGGTTGACACTTGAATCTTGCTTTTTTTATGGACACTAGCAAATATGTCAGAATGACACCACTTGTATAGCTCTTGAGATACCACATATAGGATCTTTGACCTTGATACCAATTGGTGGAGCACCTCCCCCTATGTCAAAGCATAGGTCATCCACTTGATAAACTTGAGCCCTTGTAGATGAGGGAACTTGCTTCACTTGATGATCACTTAAAGTTGAGGATCACTTGTGGAACCACCGTCTTGTATAATACCATGTGTAGGAATGTGACATTATTTGAAAGAATTTCATAGTATGGAACCACTTGTTTGCTATCTCAAACATTTGCTATCTTGATGAGTACTACTTGTAGGTTATCACTTGAAGCTTGATCTAGACACCACCTGTGAATACCACTTAAAAAACAATTGAGTCTAGATACCACTTGAACCAAACTAGATATCCATTTGCATTGTTGTCTTGTTCTTGTACTCTTATCACTATCATGAGCTTGAAATTGTTAACTTGAACTAAGTTGATTTGCCTAAGCTTCCAAGTCCGGTTTGAACTAATGACAAGCTTCTTCACACCTCTTACAAGGGTTATCTTTGTAAGCAATCCAAAATAAATTAAGTACTTTGGGTTCACTAGCTGATGAACAAATTCATACACATGGCACTAGATCAACTAACCATTCAAGCAATAGTGGTAGGCTAGGAATTTAAAGTTTTCATTTGTCATCCTAATAAGCATGTACTATATTCACTAACCACATACTAGTTAGGGATGAAATGATCATGCACATTACAATGATACCTTAGCCATGTTGGAGAAGAGGGTAGTCACATAAATTCTAATTTGTTTCCCCAATAGCAATGTGAAGTCCAATTTATGGGCTTGGTGAAGACCAATCATCAATATGACAAATCCATTCTTCACCCATATGAAATGGGAACCACTTATATGATCAAGTGTACTATCTTGTTGTGATTGGCTTGCTTCATATTTTGGCCAATGCTTGCATGAGAGAACTATATAGAATACCACTTGAAATGTAATGATTAGCTCTCTTTTGGGTGTTGCTTGCTTTCTTGATCAACCCTTTAGATAGCTTCAACTAAGCATCTCAAATGTCCTTTAGATTACCACGTCCATGTTAGCCTTCCAAGTACCACACTTGGTTTACATACACATAGGTGGCAAACCCATAGGGAGAAGTGATCTCTCTCCAAAGAACCATTCTTGACACTCACTTGAAATAACTTTGTTTGATTGATCCAAGTGATAGACTTAACTCAATGAGTATTTTTGAAACCTTCTTTAAGTTCTTTTCTTTCTACTTGTTTAAGTCCTTTTCTTTCAACCAAATGATCTCCAATTATCACTAGAACTTAAACTTCATCTTCATCTTGAGTTTGATCTTGATCTTCAAATTGAGTACAAGTGCGTGCCAAGTACACTCCACAATCAAATGGCCTCGTACTCTTTGCTTGTCATGCTTCTAGATCAATCCAAAACCAAACTTAGGTACCTCAAACACTTATAGACATGTTTCCAATGTGAGGACCTTTCAATCAAAGTGACTCTAAATCAATACAATAAATGTCACTTTTCTGGCAGATTCTGTACCCTTCAAAGAAAATTCCATAACTCCCTATGTACAGATCCAAATATCACAAAATTTGGTGGATATGTGCTTTACTAAGTCATATAGCATCTGTAAAAAGTTTGGACTTCATTTGATTTCTAGATTGCTACCAGATTTCACATCTTCCCACACTGCTACATGCTGAAATCTGCTGCACTATAGCTGACAAGAACCACTCCAAAACCGAAGCATTTCTTATCCAATTCTCATGAAATTTGTACAAAACCTTCTATCATAAGTGTACAGCATGCATACCAAATTTCAAGCCAATCCAATAAGATTTGATCACTGGAACTCAGACTTGATCTCAGCTAGCTCAGATTTTCAAATCAGTGACATAATTCAACACTTGAGCTAATCTTCTTCAAATTGAACCAAACTTGAACTAGACTTGTTTCAATACTTTCACAAGACATATATCCATTCAATCCACTTAAGTCATCTTATGAACTTATCCAACTCAAATCAATCCAAACTTGATTACTAAACAATTTATCCATTCAAACATCTCATAGCAAGCAACATATGCATATATTTCCAATTCAACCGACTTATATGCACCCAAATAAAATAGACCATCAAAGAGTATACATTGGTTAGCTCATGATCATCCAAAGCAAGCTTGAACTCTCATATTTGCAAGCCACTAACTATATTCAATAAAATTACCACAATTTCAATTATAGCACTTGTATGTTGTAACATTTGGGCTTCACTTATCTTGACTTGGCATTAGGGTAGAATATGCACGAAGCTTCAATACTTGACTCAATCATATGATGAACAATAATAATTCCATTGAACCAAGCCTCCAATGCCAATGGTACCTACAAATAATCATCCACTTTTTGATGGTACCCAAACTAGTTTGGGTCCTCTCAAGTTAGGTGCAACATACTTAGGCATATCTATAGTATGAGTAGCGGGATGTTTTGCAATAGCAACCAATAAGGTACCATTACCATCATTTCTAAGCACAATATTATCATCAATTGAAATGAGCTTAGAATTATTACCTAGGGGACATGAATGAGCCATGTGTCCCCTTTCCCGGCATGAGTAGTACTTTCTCTTTAGTTGAGCCTTCTCTTCCCTGCTCATGTGGTGCATCTCATTGCCTTGCTTCTCCTTGTTTGCTTGAGCCTTCTTCTCAAGCCTGTTTGGGCAACCCGAAGCCAGGTGACCCAATGTGTTAGAACTATAACATCTCATGTGAGCAATCTTCTTCATCTTCTCTTCTTTGTTCTTGCTCACTTGTCTTGCATCTTGATTCATTCTTGGACGCATTGCTCTTTCTCTTGCTTTTCCACCCCTTCTTATTTTCTTCTTCTTCACCATCAAATCACCACCATCATGTTTGATCTTGATTTGAGCTTGGGGCTTCTCTTCTTGCTCAACTGTGGCTTTGGCTGAGGCTTCACTTGTTGCTTCACCAATTTCTTGGTTGGGCACATAGAGGTGAGGTGACCCCATGCGCGTAATTTGAAACACTTGACATACTTTAGGCTCTCTTCTTCTTTCTTCAACTTGAGCTTTTCTTCATTTGGGCAACCATTTGCAAGATGTCCCACTTCATGGCATTTGAAACACATGAAATGAGATAGCTTCTTTTGTTCTTGCTTCTTCGTCTTTCTTTCTCTTTTTCTCTCGCCCTTGGTCATGATCTTCTTGTTGAAGCCAATGTCACTCATGTCACCAAAGTTTCTTTGACTCTTCAATATATGCTCAAAGGTGACTTTAGAGTTGTAGCACCTTTCTAACTTGTTGCTCAAATTCTACACTTGTTCATTGAGCTCATTGTTCTCCTTCAAAAGGTTAGTCTCACAAGACATAGAAGTAGAACAAGCGTCTATATGTGAAGAACATGGCATAGCTAATAAATCATCACAAGAGGTGGATACATTCTTCTTGCCTACATCATAAGGGTTAGCAATAATATGTAATTGATCATTTGACCCATGTGAAGAGCTCTCACTAGTTTTTATCTTTTCATTGTAAAACTCTTTAGTGAGAAAAGCATGGTCTTGTACCAAGTTATCATGAGCAACACTAAGTCCCTCATGAGCCAATTTTAGCTCCTCATGTGAACAAGTAGTAATATAAAGTAGATGCTTTTGTTGTTCACATGTGTTCTTTAGAAAAGAGTTTTCATTTTTCAATTTCTCAGTTTTAGCCATCTCTTTTTCTAAAGCTTTGATCATGCAACCATATCTATCTAGAAGCTCCTCATATGAATCAAGATCAATCACATTTACATCAGATACCTTAGTGTTACCATGTGACATGAAGCAATGTGATGTAGTTGGAGAGCTTGTAGAGACATCACTCTCATATCCTTCACCATCATCATCAATCTTGTCAAGTAATCTTGTGGTAGAATCATCATCATCATTTGACCATGAGGTGGAGCATTCTTCCACAATCACCAAATTGTGGTCATGCTCAACATCCTCATGTGCCTCCTTCTTGGGCTCATCATCTCCAACATTAGAGGCCGTCCCATATTTCTCATTGAGATAGCTCCAAATTTCATAAGCGGTCTTCATATTAATGATCTCTCCAAATATTCAATCATCCAAAGATCTATACATAATGTTAGTAGCTTGGATGCCGAGATCTAGGCATTTCTCTTGTGCTTGAGTTAGATTATCTTCATCCACCCACCACATTTGAGGGCAAATAAACTTAAAATTGCATATCATCCAATTTTTCCGCCGTGCAAAGTGTGTGCCATAAAAAATGTGTGGTCAATCAACATCTAGCCCATAAGCCGCCATCCTCTTAGGTCGGTGAAGACCACAAATGAGAGACCTAGCTTTGATACCACTCGTAGGGTCGAGATGATGGACTAGAGGGGGGTGAATAGTAGTTTCTAAAAATAATTCCGCCGGCTAACCGAAACGAATGCGGAATTAAAACTATCGGTCTAGCCAAGACTACACCCCTCTATAAAAGTTCTCAAGCACTTTATAAATGATCCTAATTAGGCAACAAAGGTGCTGGGCTAGCTAGAGCTCACCTAAACAATTCTAGAAGCAAGGTCACATAAACCTATGCAACTAGTACTTCAAGCAATGGGGAAGCTCCTACATATGCTAGTAAGCAAAAGCACAATGCCACCTAAGCACACTAGCAACGCACAATAACAAGGCAACTGATGCTAAATTAGAGAGCATAAATTACTTAGCTACACAAACTAAGCAATGTGACTAACAAGGTTACTCAAACCAAATTAGTCATGCAAGAGCTACTTCTATGCTACACAAGCAAGAAGGTAACTAGCAAGCTACACAAGCTAACTAATTACAAGAGCAACTACACAAGAACAATGTATATGAAAGTAAATGCAAGCTTGTGTAAAGGGATTGCAAACTAACTGGATGAACAAGGTTGACACGGTGATTTTTATCCTGAGGTTCACTTGGTTGCCAGCAAGCTAGTCCCTGTTGAGACAAGCTCCAAGGTTGCTGGCGGTGCTCTTGCTAGTGGTGATCGGCAAGTCACACTCTCCCATGTGGAGTGCTTACCACAAGCTCTAGCACTTGACGCGGCCAGACCACTTGTCGCTCTTCGTGTCTCGCTCTACTAGAGTTTCTCTTCGCGTCTCCTGCGGAGTGAGCACAACACCCCTCACAAGCTCTTCTCTGAAGCACTGCACAATCATCACGCGGGCTTCACAATAGAGACCACAATCCACCAAGCCATCTAGGTGATAACAATCAGTAAGAGTAACAAGAAATCCCCAATCAAAAAGGTTTCCTAGTGCCACCAAATGCAATACTCAAATGCACACACTAGGTCTCTCAACCCCTCACTCAAATTAGCACCAAGCTTGAGATTGAGAGAAAGTGAAGGAGGTGAACCTTCAACCTCTCATCCACACCCACACAGGGCTCTTAATCTCTCCAAGAAATTTTAGCTCAAATCATGGGAGAGAGATGAGGAGAGGAGGAACCCTAACTTTTTTCTCTCCAATTGAATGAACGGGGGAGAGAGCTCTATTATATTCTGTTGAAAGGGAAGGGGAGAAAGGGCTTGGCCTTATCGCCCAGGCCACTCAAGTGCTCTCCCAACGGTAGGAAATGGCCAACGGATGGATAGGCAGGCCCTAGCGGACCCAGCGCCGCACGCGCGAGCGCGTCAAACAGCAGTGTCGCAGCGGCTTCCCCACCTTCTGTGAAGCAGCACGCCTCCTACGTGGACAGACAAATGCCGCCGGCTTCACCACTCGGCGTGGTTGTTGGGCTAGCCCAAGAGCCAAGCCCCCAGTGGTGCTCCCTCAGCTCACCATGTGTAGGACGGGCTAGCAAGATAGGAGCAGCGGCAGCACCTCTACTGGGCCAGTGCGTGCAGCAGGCCGCATGGCAGCCTAGCAAGCAGCAGCGCAAGCACAACAGCTGCAGCAGCGCGCCCAAGCCTGGATGATGGGCCAAGATGCAGCGCGGCCCAGCTCGGCCCACAAATGCACAGCACCAGTAGCCCAAGCGCGCACAACAGTTTGAGCACAGCAGCAGCCCAGCGACCACAGTGCCTGTTCAATGGGCCGGCCCACATGGCCACCAGCACCAGCAGCCCAGGCATGAGCAAGAGCCTAACGCCAAAGCTGGTTCCAGAAACCACCTTTCTTCTCTATAAAGCACTTCCAGCACCTCTTGACAAGCCTTTCCAAGAGTTAACTCCACCAAAAATATTCCAAAATAAATTGGACACTTAAGTTAGCCATTCACAAATATTTTTCATGGCTTTCTCATGCACTCATCACGCCACTAAGCAAAAAACATATGCAAATGAAACTCACACTTAGTGGCACTAGATAACGGTTACAAATAAAGATTTTTCCTCTTTATAGTACAGCTATCTATCCTAAATCCGGTCAAGCACTTCTGTACTCAACCTATGACCGGTGAAATCAAATGCCCTATAGGTTATACCTTTATCTTGCGCATTCCATTCCACCTCCTCCAATGTTGATGCAACACATGCACCAACCAATCACAAATGATATGATCCACTTCATATCCTCACATGACCGTATTGGTTCATCGATCTTGACTTCACTTGCCCTTCACCGTTGCTTTAGTCCATCGGCGCCAAGTCATCACTCAACTTGCCCTTCACACTTGCAACCCGTCCATCAAGCCAAGTCTTGTCTTGATCTTCTCCACCTTAGTCACATGAATCAATGTCATGTCTCATATGCTATGAGTTGCCTTATCACATTTCTACCTATGGACTAATTTCCTGTGTATCTCACATAAACACATATTAGTCCACGTAGGTTGTCACTCAATTACCAAAACCAAACAAGGACCTTTAAACTCTGTGTGTTAGAAGGTGTCAGCTTGGACCGGCCTCTCCCAGGTGAGACTATTTGGAGTCTTCTTGGTGGTGAAGGAGACCGGCTCCAGGGTCTAACGCGCGGGCCTAGAAGCCCATGAGCCCCTAGAGGGCATGGAAGCTTTGTCTTCTTGTGTAACGCTCGGAACATGACCCTGTTAGAGGAGTAATTGGTAGGGGCATGCCTAGGGAGCGATGCCAGGGAGCCCCGAGCATCGGTGGCCTAGGCTTGTCTTCTTGTGCCCGGGCCTTGGCTAGCATCGTTAGCCTGGTAGGAGCCAAGGGTGAAAGTCCTATGTTTGGTGTTGGTAATTAGTGACAATGCCTAAGTACTAATCCTATGCCTAAGGTGTATATAGCATATGAGGATTAGTACATTCCAAGGTTGGTGGCAAGATGGACATGGTGATCATGATGGCCACACTTGGATTTGGACGCAACCCTACGTGATCAAGGCAAAGGTATATGCTTAAGGGTTGTGTTTTAGTAACCAAGACACCTAGTGGGTGTGGTTACATTACAGGATAGATAGCCGTACTATAAAGAGGGAAGTGACGCGGCTATTGAACTCCTAAGTGCCTCTAGGTGTGCATTTTATGATCATATGCATTTGGATAGAACTAATATCGCCTCGAAAAATGATTGTGAAAATGCTAACACACTCACACATGTCGAGATCACTTGGTGGTGTTAGCACTTTTGCGATGGCGGTGGAGTTTGAGCGGTAGAGAGGGTTTGGGTTCCTCTCTCCCTCCGGAGATCACTTGGAGGCGTTTTTGAGAAGTTGAAATGCCTATTTTCCACTACGCCGGAAGTCCGGAAAAGAAACGGAGGCGAACGAAGGTCACAGAGGTGACCGGACACTGAACCGGACGTGGTCTTCGCATGACCGGACGCGTCCGGTCAGTGTTCAGTGTCTGCGCGTTTTTCAGTTCAATGATCGGACGCGAGGCGCGTCCGGTCACTGATGATCGGACGCGTCCGGTCGTTCAGGGAGCTTACTAGACTCTAACCGGACACTGGCACTGTCGCGTCCAGTCATTTCTTCAGCACGTCCGGTCGTTATTTCGTTGAGCGCTGCTCAGGCGGCCAGCGCGTCCAGTCACTCTCGGGACCAGCGCGTCCGGTCGTCAGCAGCGCGTCCGGTCTGCGCGTCAAGCGCGTCCGGTTAGTGCTTCGCGACTTAGCCGTTGTGCGACCAGCGCGTCCGGTCGTTTGGACCAGCGCGTCCGGTCAGTGTTTCACGTGTTAGCCGTTGGGCGACCGGCGCGTCCGGTCAGTTTGACCAGCGCGTCCGGTCAGCGCGATTTCGGCTGTTTAAGTTTCTAACGGCTCTATTCGAAGGGGTACGTCTATAAATACTCGTTGGCCGGCTCAAGGCTCTCTCTCTCTCTCTCGAATTTTGACATACTTGTGAGCACTTTGAGCTAAGCAACTCCCCTCCCACTCATCTCTCTTGCTTCTTTGCATATTCGAAGTGAGATTGAGTGATCCAAGTGCATTTGCATTGTGAGATAGCATCTAGTTGGCCCTTGGTGGTTGATTTGCTGCGGGATTCTTGTTTCTCTTGGTGGTTGCCACCACCTAGACGGCTTGGAGCAGCTTGGAGGCGTTGGCAAGAGTTGGTGATTGTTCTTGGCCACCTCCGGTGATTGTGAGGGGTTTGTGCCTACCTCGGCGAAGCGCCAAAGGCAACGTTAGTATATTGCTCGTGTCATTGCAACCTTTTGCCATTTGGTAGGTTCTTGTGGTGCCTTTTGAGAGGCTCGGTGTGAGACCGATTAGCCACCGAACCACGTGGTGAAGGACACAACGGGGACTAGCGTGCCGGCAAGCACGTGAACCTCGGGATAAATCTTCGTGTCATCACTTTCATATTGTGATTGATTGATCCCGGTGTTTGGATATCTTGGTATTCATTGTTGATCATATTGGTTGGCTCAATACTTCGTCCCTCGGTGATACCCTCCTAACTCAACTCCGCATTACTTTCTTAGTTATCTTTGCTAGCTAGTTAGCTTTGCTTTAGTAGCTCCTTTGGGTAGTTTGCTAGTTGTAGTTATAGTTACCTTCTTGGTTTGACTTGTGCGGTTGAGTGCAAATTCTAGAATTGTGAATTGGATAGGTGGCTTGCAAACACCCCGTAGGCTAAGCAAAACTCGCATGTCGCTAGTTGTTATATTGATAAACTTGTTTAGCTTGTCTTTGTAGAAAGTTTTAAAAGGCTATTCATCCCCCTCTAGCCATCAAGACCTTTCAAGTGGTATCAGAGCCATGGTCACCGTTTGCAAGGCTTAACAACCTCGGTGTAGGATGGCTCAAGTTATGTTCAACCATGTCGGGGGCAAACCTCCATTCTTTGATGGTGTCACATCTTTTGATCATTGGAAAAGAAAGATGAAGCAATATCTTGGCTCTCTTCATGAGAATATTTGGGAGGTGACACACCAGGATTATGCTATCATTGATCCTGACAACCTCACCAACAATGACCGCATCAACAACCAATGCAACACTATGGCTCTCAATACTCTCTACAATAGGATTGATGCAAAGGTCTTTGAGCAAATCAAGGATCTTAAAATAGCAAGTGAAGTGTGGACAAGATTAGAGGAAACATATGAGGGCACTTAAACGGTAAAGAGTGCCAATCTCTATATGCTCAAGGATAAGTTTGCAAGCTTCAAGATGAACGATGATGAGTCCATACCGGAGATGTTCTATAGGCTACAAGTTATTGTTAATGATCTCAAGAGCCTAGGAGAAGATGTCAAGGACAAGGACTTCTCACATAAGTTCTTGATGAACTTACCTAAGAAGTTTGCTATCTTGAGGAAGATGATCCAAAGAGAGGGTTTGGACAAGGTAACTCCAAACCAAGTGCTTGGAGATGTCATGACCGATGCTCAATATGATGATGATGAAGATGAGAGGAAGGAGATCAAGGTCAAGCATGAGAAGACCACCGCATTCAAGGCCTCTTCTTCCAAGGACAAGAGCAAGGTTGATGATGATGATGATGATCCTTTTGATGATGAGATCATGGCCCTTCTAGTGCAAAAGATGGGTCGGTTCATGAAGAAGAGAGGCTATGGTGCAAGAAAGAGAAGGGACTTCATGAAGGCAAAGGAGGTGCTTTGCTACAATTGCAATAGCCCCGATCATGTAGTGGCAAAGTGCCCCTATGAAGACAAAAGATATCATGATGGAGAGTTGAAGTTGAAGAAGAACAAGAAGGACAAGAAGGAGAAGAAAGCAAAGAAGAGCTTCACATTCAACAAGAAGAAGAAGGGTGGTGGTTATGTAGTCACTTGGGATAGTGACAACTCCGATAGTGATAATGATGCAAGCTCTAGTGATGATGAGAGGATCACTCGGCGAGCCATTGCAAATATCGCCCTCTCCAATAAGCCATCCATCTTCGACACTACATTGACATGCCTTATGGCCAAGCCTACCAAGGTAAAATATGATAGTGATGATGATTCTTGTGCTAGTGATGATTGTAGGAGTGATGATGAGGAGGATGAGGACTACTCCAAGAATGATCTATTGGGCATAATAGATCAAATGAGCAATGGCTACAAGAGAACAACCAAGAAATACAAAATCTTGGAACAAGAGCTCATTGCCAAGAGCAATGAAAATGATGCCTTGATGGAGGAGCTTGTTGCTCTCAAAAAGAGTAAGGAGTGCAAAGGAATCGAACAAGAGGTCAAAGCTCTTAGGAAATCCTTTGATGAGCTAGAGGCTTCTCGTGAGTGTCTAAAGGAAGACCACGAGGACCTTGAAGTTGCTCACACTAGGCTTAAGGAAGCCCACTCCACTCTACTTGAGCTCATCAAGGAAAAGGACCTCAAGTTGGAGAAGCTCATGAAGGAAGCTAAGGAGGAGCAAGTGATTGTCACTTGTGACATTGGACTAACATGTGATATTATTGATGACTCTTTATTTGTTGGTCCTACTAATGCTTCATGTAGCTCATCATCATCCACCACAACCAACTCTACCTCTACTACTAGTGATTCATCACTTGTGGTTGAGAATAAGACTCTCAAGAGAGAGGTGGATGATCTCACCCGCGCATTAGGAAATGCCTATGGTGGGGATGCCCGTGCTAGAATGCTTGGGTAGCCAAAGGTTCTCTCTTAACAAAGAGGGTTTGGGCTATACTCCCAAGAAGGGCAAGGCGGCCTTTGCAACTCACAAGCCTAGCTTTGTGAAGAGCAATGGTCGTTATTGCAATAGATGCAAGCAAGTTGGGCATCTAGAGATTAATTGCAACAAAATGAACAAGAACAAGAAAAATGCTAATGTACCTTACATTCCTTTTGATTCTTGTTATGTGCTTACCAAGGGTGAGAAAGGTGTGCATGCTAGGTTTGTTGGTACACCAATTGTGGGCCCAAAGAAGAAGGCCATTTGGGTACCAAAGAGCTTAGTGACTAACCTCCAAGGACCCAAACAAGTATGGGTACCTAAAAGACATTAAATTATTTTGTAGGTAAATTACAAGGCCGGAGGAAGGCATTGGGTGCTTGATAGTGGGTGCTCTCAACATATGACCGGTGATTCAAGAATGTTCAACTCTCTCAAATCAAATGATAGTGGCATTGATAGCATCACATTTGGTGACAATAGCAAGGGTGATGTAAAGTCTCTTGGAAGGATTGCAATCTCAAATGATCATAGCATCTCCAATGTGCTACTAGTTGAAAAGCTCAATTTCAACTTGTTGTCGGTTGCTCAATTGTGTGATCTAGGTTTCAAGTGCATATTTGGTGTTGATGATGTGGAGATAGTTAGTGTTGATGGCTCTAACTTGATCTTCAAAGGTTTTAGATTTGAGAATCTATACTTGGTTGATTTCAATGCTAGTGACACTCAACTTTCAACATGCTTGCTCACCAAATCAAGTATGGGTTGGTTATGGCATAGAAGACTTGGTCATGTTGGCATGAAGCAATTGAACAAGTTAGTGAAGCATGACTTAGTTAGAGGCTTGAAGGATGTCACATTTGAGAAGGATAAGCTATGTAGTGCATGTCAAGCCGGAAAGCAAGTAGGCAACACTCATCCATTGAAAAGCATTATGAGTACTTCCAAGACATTTGAGTTGTTGCACATGGATCTATTTGGGCCAACTACATACACAAGCATTGGTGGCAACAAGTATGGCTTTGTGATTGTGGATGATTTCACTAGATACACATGGGTGTTCTTTCTTATGGACAAGAGTGATGTATTTGACATATTCAAGAAGTTCATCAAGAGAGTACAAAATGAGTTTGAGACCACAATCAAGAAAGTAAGAAGTGACAATGGAAGTGAGTTTAGAAACGAATTGATGAGCTATGTGAGGAGCTTGGAATCAAGCATCAATTCTCGGCCAAGTATACACCTCAATCTAATGGCTTAGTTGAGAGGAAGAATATAACCATAATTGATATGGCAAGATCAATGTTGAATGAGTATAATGTGAGTCATTCATTTTGGGCCGAAGCAATCAACACGGCTTGTTTCTATAGCAATCGTCTCTATTGCCACAAGTTCCTAGAGAAGACACCATATGAGATCTTAAATGGAAGAAAGCCCAACATTGCATACTTTTGGGTATTTGGTTGCAAATGCTATATCTTGAAGAAAGGCACTAGATTGAGCAAATTTGAGAAGAAATGTGATGAAGGATTCTTACTTGGTTACTCCACTACTAGCAAAGCTTATAGAGTTTAGAACCTAGCTAGTGGACAACTTGAAGAAGTACATGATGTTGAGTTTGATGAAACAAATGGCTCTCAAGATGAAGAAGAAAACTTGGATGATGTGAGAGGAACTCAATTGAGTAATGCTATGAAAGAGATGGATATTGGTGATATTAGACCAAAGCAAGTGATTGATGTGAATGACAACAAAGATCAAGTTCTCCAAAGTCCAATTACACAAGCTAGTGGTTCTCTAATGCAAAATCAAGCTAGTACATCGTCTCAAGTGCAACAAGATCAACAAGTGGCTAATTCATCATCTCCAACTTATGATCAACATCAACATCCAAGCAATCAAGTCCAAGTGCTTCAACCAACTAACATTGCAAGAGACCATCCATTGGATTCCATCATTGGTGACATACAAAGAGGAGTTCAAACTAGATCAAGATTGGCATCTTTTTGTGCTCACTCTTCTTTTGTGTCAATGGAAGAACCCAAGGACATTGATAAAGCATTGAGAGATCCGGATTGGGTAAATGCAATGCATGAAGAGCTCAACAATTTCAAGAGAAATGAAGTATGGGAATTAATTGAGAGGCCTAAGGATCACAATGTCATTGGAACAAGATGGGTCTTTCGCAACAAGCAAGATCAAGATGGGATAGTAGTAAGGAACAAAGCAAGACTAGTGGCTCAAGGTTACACACAAATAGAGGGTCTTGACTTTGGTGAAACTTATGCTCCGGTTGCAAGATTGGAAGTAATTAGGATCTTACTTGCCTATGCTTGTGCTCACAATATCAAGCTATATCAAATGGATGTGAAGAGTGCATTTCTCAATGGATACATTCAAGAGGAGGTATATGTGGAGCAACCTCCCGGTTTTGAAGATGACAAGAAACCCAATCATGTCTACAAATTGAGAAAAGCTTTGTATGGATTGAAGCAAGCACCTAGAGCATGGTATGAAAGATTGAGGGACTTCTTGGTATCCAAAGGATTTGTCATGGGCAAAGTGGATACTACTCTCTTCACCAAGAAGATTGGGAAAGACTTGTTTGTGTTGCAAATATATGTTGATGATATCATATTCGGTTCAACCAATCAAGATTATTGTGATGAGTTTGGGAAAATGATGGCAAAGGAATTTGAAATGTCAATGATTGGTGAACTTAGTTTCTTTCTTGGACTTCAAATCAAACAAATGAAGGAAGGAACATTTGTGAGCCAAACCAAGTACATCAAAGATATGCTCAAGAAGTTTGGCATGGAAGATGCAAAGAGTATTACAACTCCAATGAGCACTAGTGGAAGTTTGGATAGTGACAAGAATGGCAACATAGTGTATGCATGTGTGCAAGATTTTAAGCCTCACCAAGAGAAAGTCATTTGAAGTCAACAAAGAGAATATTGAGGTACTTAAAGCATACACAAGATGTTGGATTGTGGTATCCCAAAGGTGCAAGCTTTGAGCTAGTTGGATATTCGGATTCTGACTATGCCGGTGACAAAGTGGAGAGAAAGAGCACCTCCAGGACTTGTCAATTGTTGGGAAGATCACTTGTCTCATGGTCATCCAAGAAGCAAAATAGTATTGCACTATCTACCGCCGAAGCCGAATACATCGCCACGGGTAGTTGTTGTACACAAATCTTGTGGATGAAGGCAACATTGAAGGATTTTGGAATCAACTTCAAGAATGTGCCATTGCTATGTGATAATGAAAGTGCCGTAAAGCTAACCAACAATCCAGTTCAACATCAAAGAACAAAGGATATTGATATTCGCCATCACTTTATTAGAGATCATCAACAAAAGGGTGACATTGCTATTGAGAGTGTGGGCACCGAAGATCAATTAGCCGATGTATTCACCAAGCCACTTGATGAGAAGAGATTTCACAAGCTAAAGAATGAGTTGAACATACTTGACTTCTCCAACATGAGTTGATGCACCCCATATATGACATGCCTCTCCTTCGAGCCCCAAGGTACAATTGGTTGACATGTCATACATTCTATGCTAAGGACTTGTTTAGTGCATCTAGTCATAATTTACATGTTCTAGGCTCATTCATGAAAATCAAATGAATTTGAAGTTTATATGGTGCCACTATTATTTCCATGACTTGTATGATCTAGTGGTAGCATATAACTTATTTAAGTAGCTTGTGATCCTAAGTGTTTAATCTAGAAAACTTGTCTAAATATTTGCTTCAACATGGTGCATGATAACCCTTCTAGTGAGGTGTGAAGAAGCTTGCCCTTGGATCAAACCGAAGCATTTTATTTATGCAAGCAATCTAGGTTGAATCACAAACTTGATCCTCACCCCATAATTCAACATGATATTCTATCTAAAATTGGTCCCTTGTGGTCATTGGTGCCAAAGGGGGAGAAAATGTTGTTCACAAAGATAGAACTCAAAGGGGGAGAAGCACAAAGGGGGAGAAAAATGTTAACCTAAAGGGGAGAATTGATAAAAGAAGGGGATCAACTAAAATTTTGAGCACACAAGTAGGCGGAGCAAGCTCTTAATCATGAATGTTGCATTTCCATGTGCAATTCATTTGTATGATGCATAGTTATGCATTTATTTTTCTCTGATACATTGCTTGTGTGGTGACTTGCTAGTATAATTTGAATGATGTATTGAGGTACTAGCATGAAAAGGAAGTAGTTAGATTTTTCTTGATTCATGTTTTTCATAGTGGTACTAGAGCCCTACTTATAATGTTGATCTCACGAGGTTTCTAGTTATGTTTGTGTTTTTCCAAGTGGAATCTAACTACACAAGGTGCTAAGATGGTGTTTATCGCTACTCCGATGGTATCACGCTTCAAAGGTCTATAATCTTAAACACTTAGCACCTATTGATAGTCAATGCTCCTATATTTTTTTCCTATCTAACATGTATGCTTCCAAAATCCAAACATATAGCATACATGTAGGGGGAGCCATTGCTATCAATTTGAATTCATGATCACATGTCCATAATTCTTACACATGGTAATATACTTGGACAATGTGATATGGGTTCAATCAAAATTTCATCATAACATCTTTGTGAAAGGTTTGTCACCAATTACCAACAACGGGGAGATTGAAAGTCCTATGTTTGGTGTTGGTAATTAGTGACAATGCCTAAGTACTAATCCTATGCCTAAGGTGTATGTAGCATATGAGGATTAGTACATTCCAAGGTTGGTGGCAAGATGGACATGGTGATCATGATGGCCACACTTGGATTTGGACACAACCCTACGTGATCAAGGCAAAGGTATATGCTTAAGGGTTGTGTTTTAGTAACCAAGACACCTAGTGGGTGTGGTTACATTATAGGATAGATAGCCGTACTATAAAGAGAGGAGTGACGTGGCTATTGAACTCCTAAGTGCCTCTAGGTGTGCATTTCATGATCATATGCATTTGGATAGAACTAATATCGCCTCGAAAAATGATTGTAAAAATGCTAACACACTCACACATGTCGAGATCACTTGGTGGTGTTAGCACTTTTGCGATGGCGGTGGAGTTTGAGCGGTAGAGAGGGTTTGGGTTCCTCTCTCCCTCCCACCGAGCTTGCGAGCGCGGGATTCAACCGTTTTTGAGAAGTTGAAATGCCTATTTTCCACTACGCCGGAAGTCCGGAAAAGAAACGGAGGCGAACGGAGGTCACAGAGGTGACCGGACGCTGAACCAGACGCGGTCTTCGTATGACCGGACGTGTCCGGTCAGTGTTCAGTGTCTGCGCGTTTTTCAGTTCGATGATCGGACGCGAGGCGCGTCCGGTCACTGATGATCGGACGCGTCCGGTCGTTTAGGGAGCTTACTGGACTCTAACCGGACGCTGGCACTGTCGCGTCCGGTCATTTCTTCAGCGTGTCCGGTCGTTATTTCGTTGAGCGCTGCTCAGGCGACCAGCGCGTCCGGTCACTCTCGGGACCAGCGCGTTCGGTCGTCAGCAGCGCATCCGGTCTGCGCGTCAAGTGCGTCCGGTCAGTGCTTCGCGACTTAGCCGTTGTGCGACTAGTGCGTCCGGTCGTTTGGACCAGCGCGTCCGGTCAGTGTTTCACGTGTTAGCCGTTGGGCGACCGGCGCGTCCGGTCAGTTTGACCAGCGCGTCCGGTCAGCGCGATTTTCGGTTGTTTAAGTTTCTAACGGCTCTATTCGAAGGGGTACATCTATAAATACTCGTTGGCCGGCTCAAGGCTCTCTCTCTCGAATTTTGACATACTTGTGAGCACTTTGAGCTAAGCAACTCCCCTCCCACTCATCTCTCTTGCTTCTTTGCATATTCGAAGTGAGATTGAGTGATCCAAGTGCATTTGCATTGTGAGATAGCATCTAGTTGGCACTTGGTGGTTGATTTGCTGCGGGATTCTTGTTTCTCTTGGTGGTTGCCGCCACCTAGACGGCTTGGAGCAGCTTGGAGGCGTTGGCAAGAGTTGGTGATTATTCTTGGCCACCTCCGGTGATTGTGAGGGGTTTGTGCCTACCTCGGTGAAGCGCCAAAGGCAACGTTAGTATATTGCTCGTGTCATTGCAACCTTTTGCCATTTGGTAGGTTCTTGTGGTGCCTTTTGAGAGGCTCGGTGTGAGACCGATTAGCCACCGAACCACGTGGTGAAGAGGGACACAACGGGGACTAGCGTGCCGGCAAGCACGTGAACCTCGGGATAAATCTTCGTGTCATCACTTTCATATTGTGATTGATTGATCCCGGTGTTTGGATATCTTGGTATTCATTGTTGATCATATTGGTTGGCTCAATACTTAGCCCCTCGGTGATACCCTCCTAACTCAACTCCGCATGACTTTCTTAGTTATCTTTGCTAGCTAGTTAGCTTTGCTTTAGTAGCTCCTTTGGGTAGCTTGCTAGTTGTAGTTGTAGTTACCTTCTCGATTTGACTTGTGCGGTTGAGTGCAAATTCTAGAATTGTGAATTAGATAGGTGGCTTGCAAACACCCCGTAGGCTAAGTAAAACTCGCATCTCGCTAGTTGTTATATTGATAAACTTGTTTAGCTTGTCTTTGTAGAAAGTTTTAAAAGGCTATTCACCCCCCTCTAGCCATCAAGACCTTTCAAAGGGTTGGGCCGAGAGGTGCCATAGATTGGGTGCCCAAGGCTCGAGGAAGCCCCCGAGCCCCAAGTGGAAGCTACGGCCGAGTCGGGCTTGGCCAGATCTCTTCGCCATAGGGTACGCGCGAGCGTGCCTGATGGGCCCAGCCCCTGAGCCCCTGGGTGATCCTGGATGGGTCGATCGAGGGGTCTTCTTTCCATAGGGAACCACTAGACCCGAGGCTTAACATACCCCTATGTTAGGATCTCATCAGGAGCTCCTGAGCCCTTCGTGGCCTCACTTGGCGTGATGGCGACAGAGGGCTGAATTCGATCTTATGGTGATCGAATCCTCGTTGGTGGTGACAACTTCCGCTAACAAGAGTGTTGCGCCTTGCTTGGGGCCTTCTTCTCCAGTGTGATAGATGCTGCTCAGCTATTGGGGCCAAGCAAGGATGATGTCAATAACCTTGTGAGTCCATGTCACTCTAGTCTTTGACTTGAGCGAGGGCTCAGCGAATTCGTCTAGGAGTTGTCGACCGTAGGCCTAGGGGTGCCCTCCTTTTTGATCAGAACCTACCGTGGGTCGGGTGATCAAGAGCGCTGGGCTCTAGCTCGGGGCCATCTGATCATCCGAGGTACCACGCCCTTCTGAGGGTTATGACAACAGGTCCCGATCCTCTCGATCTGGCCTTCTGGGGCCAACCTTCTATGGCCATAGATTGAGGAGCGGGGAGCGCGCTGAGTCTTAGACGGAGGTCCTTGTTGGGCCCAGTGCTCAGCGACTTCCAACCCAACTACGGGGGTTGGTTGACTTTGGGAGATACGCCACCTGAGCCCCCATCGATTGGGGGTCAGGTTGCTCCATCTGGGGAGCTGGCGTAGCCTACGAAGCTGTTGTGGGGCCTCCTTGACAGCGGAAGGAGCGGCTTCTAGGCACGTCCCATCCACTGACACCTTGCGCAGGTGGTTCATGGCATCTGGGCCACTGTGCCTAGTGGAGGAGTTAAGGCATGTACCTCCGTGCCGCCTAGTCTCATCTGGGAGATGGGACGTCTGGGAGATGGGACATCGGGGCAACGTGGAGCAGTTCTAGTGGAGGAGGAGCCGCGATGCTTGGCATGCGTGGATCCGGGACGTCGGTGGTAGCAGGCTGGCCCGGGGGGTGTCAGATCCCCACAAGTCCCATGAGGAGGTGTGCATAGAGTGGGCGGCGCGCATGGTGGAAAGTAGAGTGGGGACTTGACTTGTTGTCAGCGGTTCCCTGACTCTGCCTTTACTGTGCGGCCGTCATTTTGCAACTGCCCGGAGGTACGCTGCAGGGATTTAAGTAAGTGACCTCTTTGTCTGGCATTTTGTTTAAGTGGTGGGCGGACCATGCTACGGCTCCTATTTTCTTTACCCTTGACATGGCCACCCCTGCTGTAGTAATATTTTGCATTTTGTTTATTGACAAATTCTTCAAAAGCACGAGCCAACAAAATAAAATATTGATATAAAATTATTAGTTCATCAATGTGGCACGTGGTCTTAATATTATTACAAATGTTCCAGACATAAATGAATAATTAAGTTGTTACAACTCTTCCTTCCGTATTAGTGCGCACTTATGGAATGACATTTGATTTTTCCACCCGTGCTTCTACAAGCTTGATCATGTTTGGTA
Source organism: Saccharum hybrid cultivar R570 (assembly GCA_038087645.1). Classification (NCBI taxonomy): domain Eukaryota; kingdom Viridiplantae; phylum Streptophyta; class Magnoliopsida; order Poales; family Poaceae; genus Saccharum; species Saccharum hybrid cultivar. The sequence goes on from JAQSUU010000760.1 coordinate 15,815,144, forward strand.
GGTCTATGAATAGTTGCATTTCGCAATACTGATTGTGCTCCTCCAAATCCTCCACGTTGTCTACTCCTAGGATCCTCTGTTTCCCAGATATAATAACATGCCTCTTTGAATTCTTGGGATCAGCATAATACAAGACTTGTGCCACATGAGTAGCAGGCACCCATGTGTGATCCTTGTAACCTATATTGTCGAGGTTGACACGTGTGAGTCCAAATTTCTCAACCTCAATGCCACCTAGCTGTTTGACCCATTGGCACCAAAACATGGTGATCTGTATATCTTCCATAGTCCAATTCCCATATGTCATCTATGAAACCATAGTGTGTGTGAACTTCTCCAAATGCATCGACATTTTCAATACGAACCCCACTATTTTGAGTCACCGACATTTTCAATACGAACCCCTCTATTTTCAATACTTGAAGAAGATTGACATCTTGTTGTACGGCACGCCGTCAATCGGAGGTGTATCTCTCTTATAGGTGTATCTCTCTTATTGATCTTTCTATTCTTTTTCTTTTTACCATTGGTGATTTTGATGTTCTTCACCATGTTATACATGTAATGCCTGTCCCACCTCTTTGGCGCATGCCCTGTCTCAATAGTACTACCAATGAAGCATTTCATCATCCTCTTGCTTCGGTACCTATGTCCTTCCCCTAAGAAGCGTCGGTGACGCATGTACACTACCTTTCGGGATCCCTCCAAGAATTGAGCTGCAGTGTCAATCAAACATTCCGAGCATCCCATGAATCCTTTGATCTGTCCCGAAAGGGAAAACTGTCCTGGGTAGTCAGTGATGGTAACAAAAATGATGGCTTTGCATGTGAAGGTACTCTTCGCAAGCTCATCCCACATTTTCACTCCATGCTTTCATAGTGTCTCCATTTCTTGCATCAACGGCTCGAGAAAAACATCTATGTCGATACATGGTGCTCTGGGCCCTTAAATTATAATGGTCAGCAATAAATACTTCCTCTTCTGACACAACCATGGAGGGAGGTTCTAGATCGATAGGATTACTGGCCATGTGCTGCGTGTGCTAGTCCTATCACCAAAAGGATTCATTCCATCAGTGCTCAAAGCGAACCTGACGTTTCTCGGATCTTCATGAAATTCTTGGTACTTGGCTTCGAAGTCCTTCCACTGTTGTGCATCGGATGGGTGACATAGCACTCCATCATCTTTCTTGCGTTCATCCAAAGCCCACCATCGCATGAGCTCTAAGTCCCTTGGGTTTGAGAACAAACGCCTCAAGTGATCAATCGGTGATAGATACCACAAAACCAATGCAGGAATTCTTCTTTGGTTAGTATAATATATTGCTAAGGTGCTGTTTTCCTCTTCAACGGTCTGAGAAGCATCATTTTTCTTTCCACCCTTCTTTCTCTTTTTCCCAATGTTAGTACCCCCACTGTAGTCTTCGTTTCTTTGTATCGACTAGCTCCACAGTTTGGATACTTCGTTAGGTCTTTGAACACCCCACGATAAAGGACACAATGGTTTAGACGCGCATGTATTCATTCCATACCCATCGTTAGTGGACTGATAAGCTTCTTCGCTTGATACGTGTTGGTAGGCACAAAGTTTGGCTTAGGAAGCACAATAGCCAATAGAGTCAATAGGTCATTGAAGCTCCTACAGACCAGCCATACTTAGCCTTCAAGATCAGTATGTCTAGCACAAAACATAGCAACTACCACCTTTTCTCACAACCCTATTCCTTTGGGTATAAACGTTCTTCCCTTGCCTTCCACACCGTCTCCAAGTTATCTAGCCCTTTCAATAGTAATTCTTGTTCTATGTGGCGCAACATGTCGTCCAGGAAGTCTTCTTCATTGTCTTCACCAACATCCTCCCCACCACAGCCTTCTCCACCACCACAGTCTTCGCCGCCGCCACCACCTACAACGTCATCTCCTGGACCATCATCCTGACACGATGGGCATCGTCATCTTCCCTTACTTCTGGTGCATTTGTACCTTCCATGTTGCCTGCTTCTGTACATCTCTCACCAGGATGAACCCAAATCTCATAGTTCTCTATGAAACCCCTTCTTACCAAGTGTGATCTTATCGTATTTGGATCTCGACATACTATATGGTTCCGACAGTCAACACCGGGACAATATATATCCTTTGTCTGCTTAATCAAAGCGTGCCTTTTAGCTACTTCAATAAAACAATTCACATCTTGTATGTAGGAAGCTTCATATCTTCTTTTCATGTACATCCATGACCTGTCCATATGTGCCCTTCAAAAATAAATGGTATATTTGCATGAAGGTATTATTCGCATATAAATGTTGAAGCAATTGATGTCTATTTTTCTATACAAATATTACATCATTCTACACCTAAAGCTTAAAAATGATAAAATAAATATAGAAATTAACTAGAGTTCATGTGAGACAAAGCAAGTTGGGTAAAAATCAGTCTAACTTGCTAGGAAAAATAAAAAAAAATCTAACATCATGCATGTCTCTCTAGATCTCTAAGTGAAAGAAATGAACATGTAAAGTTTGAAAAGAGTTTAGGGATGCCAACTATCTCACCGCTCAAACCCAACTCCTTCAAAGGTTCAAAGGGCAAAACCTTCCCCCTCTATTTTTGCTATTTCTCGCCCTCCAAGTGAGCTGAACAGTGCTGCTCAGCAGACTCTCCCGAGGAGGAAGAAGAGGTATTTAGGGGGGCATTTTTAGGGGCGGTTGACTAACGAGAACCGCCTCTGAAGATCCTGAAGATGGACCAATTTCAGAGGCAATTTTCTTAATAGAACCGTCACTGAAGATGGAGTAGCTTGTTTTTCCTTCTTTTAGTTGCAGCGCTAGGATAGTAAGGGCATGTTTGGATGCAGGGACTAAAGTTTAGTTGGTATCACATCGGATGTTACATGAGGTGTCGCATGGGGTGTTCGGATACTAATAAAAAAACAAATTTCAGATTTCATCAGTAAACCGCAAGACAAATTTATTAAGCCTAATTAATTCGTCATTAGCACATGTTTACTGTAGCACCACAGTGTCAAATCATGGACCAATTAGGCTTAAAAATTCATCTCGCAAATTAGTCACAATCTGTGTAATTATTTATTTATTAGTCTATATTTAATACTCCATGCATGTGTACAAACATCCGATGTAATAGGAACCAAACTTTAGCTGTGGAACCAAACACCCCCTAAGTTCGATCTGATTTGTTTTTTTGGTTTTAAGCATTCATAAGGCATTTCAATCGTACACGAGTTAAATTTCATAAACCTAATCAAACATAACAATACAAATAAACGTAATGAACACATGAACCATACAAACCAGACGCAACTCTAGTCTGTCTCCACTGCCAGTACCGTATGTCTCGGATGGTGTAACCACGGTCATTGTCTATGTAATGCAAGGCCCGCACTACAACACTCTCCAATGCCTTACAACGCCAAGGACATGGCATCCCATAGATGTAGCCTACTGACGGATTATCAATTGCTTGGTTCTGCCTAAATCTCACGCAATACTAGATGCTAGTTGTCGTTCTCTGTCCCATCGCTTCCACGAAGTCCTAGACGTACCCCAGTCGCTTAAGAGCTTGTGTGAGAATTGGCTACAAGCCACATGTAGCATAAGTGAAATCATAGAGCAAAACCTACAAGCGGACAAACAAAAAATATCAGAAAGCGCTCATATAATAATAAGAATGAAGAAATATTACTACACGATGTACCACATCCATATGGTTGAATGTCGCATGCCTCTCGCTTACTCGTGGCAATTCCAGACTATGCTGAATTAAAGCTTGAATCTTTAAGGACGAGAAATCTGGCATACGGTAGCCAATTCGCTCAAATGCCTGTAAAGAAAGCAGCACGGCATCGATCTGGGCACCTATCTTGGTCGGCGACCGTCGTCCAGTCTGCACATGTCCTTGCGCACCTCATTATTCTACCTAATGGGAATTTCAAAGGCAAGACTGCATGTCCATAACTCGGCTCCTTCACCATTCACAACCTCACTTGTCGTGTTCTCGAAGATCTCCCATAGTGCTGCTTCTAGCCACTTGACCGGTTTTATAGTCTGTGACATATGCAACAATCATATTATGAATGAATGTATATATGCAAAAATTACATTAGCACGCAAAACTTAAAATATTCCATACTATTGATAGGTTTGGGTAATGCGGAATGGCCCTGTCTAGCGAGGGCACGAATGGAAGATTGCTAGGGTAGAAACCTGGTCCGTGTGGCTCGGGAAGTCCGCCGCCATTCATCGTCACTAAAAAACTGAAAAAAATCCTAATAAATATAGAACCCCCATATAAATATACCATGCAACAATATATATTAGAGAAACATATAAACAATAAATAATGTATAAATAAAGATAAAATCCACCATTATTATCCTAATCTAAAAAACCACATATTTGAATATTTCTATGCTTATTACTAAAAAAAGCATGAAAAACGATCTACATTATCAGCAATGAAAGATTAGAATGGATGGAAGAAGATGCTAACCTTTAGAAAAAAGGTTGGAAGAAGATGCTTGACAGCGGCCGGCAAGAACTGCTCTTGCTCCCCCAAGCAAGAACACACACGCAAGTGAGGCCTTGTTTAGATTCCAGAATTCACCCCCAAATTCCACTATGCAAAAAGAAGATTCCCCATCACATCAAAATGCTGGCACAAATAAAAAACTAATTGCACAATTTTGTTGTACTTTACGAGACGAACATTTAGAGCCTAATTAATCAAGATTTGGACAATTATTACCCAAAAAAACAAAAGTGCTACAGTGCTCGAGGGTGGCACTGTGCCGAATCGGCCACCCCGAGTCGGTCATCTAAACAAGGCCTGAGCTAATGGTGCTCAACATGCGCGTACTGTCCGAGAAGGAAGAAGGTATTTAGTGGGTGGCCATTTTTAGGGGAGGTTGACTAAAGAGAACCACCTCTGTTAATTCATTTGTCGGGGCGGTTCTCTTAAGGAACCGTCTCTAAAAATAGGACACTTTTAGAGATGGTTTTGTGAAGAAGATGCCTCTGAAGATCCATTTTCAGGGGCGGTTCTCTTAACGCAACCGCCCCTGAAAATGGACGACTATCAAAGGCGGTTTTCTTAATAGAACTGCCCCTGAAGATGGATCTTCAGAAGCGGTCACGAAGCTACAGTGCCCCCAGGCGCGGTTAGAGGCGGCGTGCTAGGTGAACCGCCTCTGATTGAAAAGGGGGCGTCGCTGAAAATGATTTCTGAAGTAGTGCAAGTGGATAAGAAATAAGAAGAAAGCAGAAAATACAAACGAAAGAAACACAAGAGGGCGTTATAGACACTTAACTTTTTTTTACCAAAAATCACCGATGCACTACAATTTGATCAGGTGACTTGGGATGGGCAGACACAGCCAGATAATGTCACCGTCACGTTCGAGTGAGTCTAGTCAGATCAGTATAACGTAATATAATATTTTTTTTGATGGTGAACATTCGTCAGATGAGCTATTTTGCTGCCTACAAAGATTACAACGATCCTTTACCAATTGAAAAATAACTAAAGCAATACCCTAAACATAAGGGGGCTTGTGCCCCCCTCTTTCCATCCCCGATCGTTCCAGAATTGGACATAATAACTTCCAGAATTGTTTTTCAAAGAAGTAATGGACGCCGAATGACGACAAAGATCGTATGCTAGATTGTCCATTGTAACAAGGAATGGCGCTGTCTACAAGGGGACCAACGATAGAAGTGAGCAAGTGGTCGTCAGATGCCCAAGGTGAAATGGACAGGAGTCAGCAAGGACAAGTTCATGAAGGAGAGCACCTTCCAGTTAAGGATCATCAGCCACCCCAACATCATCTGCCTTGTTGGGTGTTGCTTGGAGACAGAGGTTCCCATACCGAATTTTTTATTTTTTAGTCTTTTTTTTTTAAAAAATATTCACATCTAGACCCTTGGACGTTTTATTTCCGTTTCTGGACCCAGAGCTCGACGCCGTGATGCACGGCACCGAGGTAACACGTCTCAGCGCCATAACCTATGGCGCCGAGGTTCAAGATCAATTATGACGTGGCAACAGATGTGGCACTGACGTGGCCGAATCTCAACGTCAGAACACATGGCGCCGACCTCGGCGCCGCAGATCTTGGCGCCGAGGCCTCGCATATGGGTCGTGGAGACCTGGCCTGACACTTGTTCCCAAGAAATAAACGCACCGGCCAGTAATAAAGCCTCTGCTGAAGGATACTCCTATATGCTATGCTACCCTAGCTAGTACTCCTACTCTTGATGGCCTCCATGCAGTGGCACAGTGCGCCAGCGAAAGGAGGGCCGACGCCTGCTGCCTCGGTGATTCTCCGTGCGCGCAGTTCAGCAAGGGACTCAGTTTTGTATCCATGCATACTCCAACTACATAAGTGCATTTACTCCTACAACATACACTCATCTTTTCATTATTTAGAGCATTTATTTATTTACATTGCAAAAATAAAATATGCTATCTCCATCCAAAATAAATCACCCTGTTCGCTTGAACTTATCTGCCAGAATCAGCTAGCCGTTCAGCAGTGTTTTTCTCTCACAACAAATTAGGATCAGCATCAGCATCAGCCATTTAGCAGTGCGTTTACAGCCAGCCGAACAAGGTGAATATATAATTTTAGTCTTAAAAGTTTAACCAAATCTACAATAACAAAATGAACGGTTTTTGCAACTTTCTCATTTTCTGGTGGCAAGTTCAAATCCGAACTCATTGTTATCTAGTAGAGTGCACAAGAACATGTACACTTAGACTTCAAATGTAGGGACCAGGGAGTATGCTAAATGTTGTCCAGATCACTTTATTTTTTAGTACGTTGGGTATATGTAATATAAATATTAAGTGTTTGACTTATTGGGAAACGAGAATGACACTTATTTTGGAACAGATGAATAGTTTATAAGGTATTTTGTACTCCCTCCGTCCACAGAAGAATGCAATTCTAGCTTTTCAAGAAGTCAAACAGTTTAAACTTTGACTAAAATTATATAAAAAATTACTGACATTCATAATACAAAATTAGTATCATTAAATTAGTTATAAAATATATTTTCAATAATAAATTTATTTGAAGACATAAATGCTAATACTATTTGCTATGAACTTGGTCAAACTTGAGCTTGCTTGACCGGTACAGATCCCATAATTGCATTCTTTTACCGACCGAGGGAGTATATAGCAATAATCATTTTTTTTTAATTTTTTATCAATAATTTGACCAATATTTTCTAATTAAATAACCCTTTTGATGTAACCACATTCATGTTGATTAATTGTATACAACTATAGATGAATGTGAAAGATTTCTACTCACTTTAATCAACCTTGGGTGAAAAAGCATGCACATTTTTAAAGATGGAGGCAGGAGACATGCATGCATACAATGCATGCTGCCTGCTAGTGTCAGGTTGCGTGCATGCTAGGAGGGTAGCTGCCAAAACGCCAGTGTTTGATGCATGCCTACGCTAAGACTACCCGCAGTGGGTACTCTAAAACGATACTCTATGGTAGACTTCTTTCATGTATAAATTTCGAGATGAATCTACTTATATTACTTTCATGTATATATTATGAGAGCAAAAAAACTATGAGAAACTTGGTAGACTTCTTTGTGGAAGGGTAGCAAAAAAAAAATAAGACCGTACACAACAGCATGGTAAAATATTAATATTCATAATACATAATTAGTATCATTAGATAGATCGTTGAATATACTTTCGTAATAAAATTATTTGAAGATATAAATGTTTTAGTGGATAGCTTGCATAATTGTATGTGATACTGTATTGCCTAGGGTTTTAATTCGTAATTTTCAGCCGTCGAGAGGAGCTCTCTATCCCTCCTTTGTCGACTAGTTTCCGCGCTACTTATATTTATGGCTATTATAAACTTATATTTATGATTATTAAAACTTATATTTATAATTTAAAACTATTAAAAACTTATTATACTTATATAATTTAAAACGATTGGGTCTGCTCGGCTGTATTTTTTTGTTGTCGTAGATGTGGCTGAAAAATACTGTAGAATAAACTAGCTAAAGGTACTGCACAGGAAACGTAGCCGAGCAGGCTGATTAAAAACTTATATTTATGATAATTTCAACATTATAATTAATGGTATATGAACTTGGTGGTTTGGTTTGGTTATAATTAATAGCCCAAGATTAATTAACTTTAGTGGTTTGGTTTATTTATGTATTTTATTTCATAGTTGTTTGACCGAAATACTGAAACAATATGACATGCAATTGCATAGATTGGAGATGAGAGAGGAGAAAGAAAAGAAGAGTTATTAAAAAAGCTAGTACCCCGTACTTGGCCTTCATCAATTCCATCGTGACAGGACAGGGCCCCATCGAGCTCGCCATGGCATAGTGCACACTATGTCAGGTCTTTTCAACTCCTCTGACATTCATTTGCAAAAGTAAGTAAAGCTGCAGGCATGTGAATTCGCGTCGCAGGATATCTGACCTCGGCGCCAAGATCTACGGCGCCGAGGTCAGCGCCATGATTTGTGGCACTGATCTCTTGCCACCTTAGCACCACGTCGTCAGCCACATCATTTTTGAGCTTCTACCTCGGCGCCATGATCTATGGCGCCGAGACGTGTTACCTCGGCGCCGTAAGTCACGGCGCCGAGAAAAAGGTCTAAATCTGGATTTTTTACGCTTAGAGGTCTAAACGTTAATTTTTCACAGAAAAAGGGCTAAATTGTAAAAAATTATACGGGTCTTCGAGTTCACCCAAAAGGGAAACTATACGACGTGCTCCATGGTGGTGACGGCCGGACGCACCTGCTCTCGATGCCGGAGCGGCTGGACATCACCATCGGCTCCACGGAAGCCTTGTCCTACATGCACTCGCATGCCGAGCACCATGTTCACAGCGACTTCAAGATCGCCAACATCCTCCTCAGCAATGACCTCAGGCCCAAGGTCTCTGACTTTGGGTCGTCCAAGATGCTGGTGATGGGCATGTACTCCAGGTCCGTGGCAGCGGATATGAGCTACGTGGACCTAATGTACATGAAGATGGGTCGTTTCATAGACAAGAGCGATGTGTATAGGTTCGATGTGGTGCTCCTGGAGCTCATCACTCAGAAGATGGCCAAGTATGACGGCAATAGGAGCCTCCCCATGGACATGATCGCATCGTACAAGGACGACAAGGGCAGCATCAGAAGGGCCATGTACGACAAGGACATATTGGCTGCAGGCAGTGCTCAGTCTCAACTTCACTTGGAGTGCCTCGAAATGATTGGCGAGCTTCCTTTCAGATGCCTCAAGGATCACATAGAGGACAGACCCCCAATGGCAGAGGTGGTGGAGGTCAAGAAAGTTAAAAGGCGCTTAGATGAAGCCGGCAACTAAGCTTCTGCGTCCACGCCTTGCACAATCGCTAGGAGTTTCTTGTGTTATTTTTAATTAATTGTTATGCTCCTAGCAGTTGCCTTTTATTATTGTCAGTATGGCATGACTTATTAAGCCTCTTCAATCTTCATTCAAGTGTCCTAGTTATTCAACAGTGCTTCATTCTCTTTCACAAGACATTTTTTTTGTGCTACATGTATTTGACATGGAAATTGTTGTTTTTTCATGTTCAACGATGCATAACTAGCTAGGACGTACTAATGCACAGAAGTTATGAACGTTTCACTAAAACAGAATAAACAACACCCCTGCCTTGGAGACACAGGAACCAAACATGTCATTCATGTCAAATTAGAGACACGGGTTTACCATACGTGTCTCTGCTGGTATCGCTCATCATGTGGAAACTTCTGAAACATCACTCATTAGAGATGCGTCTTTATCTAAACTGATCTAACAGATGCGTTTCAGTAACTCGTATTTGATGTGTGAAGTGGGACAACCTCGCCACAAACATGAGTAGCTCAACTCCATGGATAGGTTCACCTACGAATACACCAAATGAAAAACTACAGCTCTAGGGCTTGTGATTTCAAATTGCGAGCATATAATAAAATGCTTGGTACCATCAAACAAGGACTGCGTTGATGCACGACAGGTCGCAGTCTAGGTGAGCGCGTGGCCACATCGTATTCTCCTTCCTTGCTGTAACAACCCGGGTTTTCGAGCATCCAAAAATGCGAGCTTTTTAAATTTTTTTCCTGCGATGTGTGAAACATGTAGTCACTAGGTCAAACCTAGGTCAAACCAAGGAGAGCTTGCTAAATAAGTCATTGCATTCATGTAGAATTATTTGTAGAAGTGTGCCCAAGTTCTTGAGTCGGTTTTCGGTTTGAGTCGGTTTTGAGTTTACAGAGCACAAATCCGTAGCAATTCTCTCCTTCAATCCGTCTTGAATTTCCCATAATCCCAGTTGAATATTCCTTAAATCACTTGATCCAAATTCATAAAATCATAAAAGGATAAATCCCTTTTCCTTTTCCTCCCTCAATTCCTCTAATCGAACTCCCTTCAAATCTCTTTCGAATCCCTCTCGAATACCATTTGAGTTCCTTTAAAATTCCTTTAATCCTAAGAGGAAGGATCCTTTTTCCTTTTCTCCTCACCAATCCCTCTTGTCTTTGAATCAAATTCATAAAAGGAAAATCCTTTTCCTTTTATTTTCTCCCTCTTCCCCTTACCCAACTCGTGGCCCAGCTGGAGCCTGCAGCCCACCTCCTCCTCATCTCCACTCCCGTGGCCTAGCTCACCTTCTCTTGGCCCATTGCACGCCCACACCAAGTCCCCAGCCCGCCTGTGCCCCGCTCGGCCCAGCCACACAGCGCCCGCTCCTGCCTGGCCCAGGCTGCGGCCCATCTGGCCCAAGCCGTCACGCCCCCGGGTGAAACCCTAGAGCGGACGCGCCCAGACGCTCCCAGGAGCCGCCGTCGCCGCTCCCCAGGTCTCGCGCTCGCGCCCCCACCTCGGCGTCCATACCCTGGGCATCGCATCCACCGCCACGCGTCCCGAGCATGGAAGCCAAAGATCCTCGCCATCCAACAGTGCCTGGAGCTTGAACCCTAGCCTGCGCGCGCCTATAAAAGGGCATACCCGCCGCCGCTCCTCTTCTCCATCACTGTAGCCTCCGCCATTCTCGCCTCCCTTTGTTGCTCCTCACCGCTCCGCCTCGGCCTCAGCCCACCTCGCCACCGGCATCTCGCTGTGCCGCGCCACCAGCCATGCCATCATCGCCAGAGCTCCCTCCGCACCACCGCGACGTCGTCCACCCAGCCGCGTCCACGAGCTCCTTCCACCCGCGACGCCGACGCCATCTCCTCTGGACCACGGCCAACCATGCCCGCGCCACGCCCCTTCCTCCTCACCGCGTTGGGGCTTCCTCATCTGGAGGTTGGTGAGCTGCTGTATACATTGAGGCAAAGACTTGATGCTCGTACATCCACGGATGATGCTCGTGCACCACCTACTGTCCGGGAGGGATTTGAGGCTCGAGCAGTCCTTCACATTCAAGGTATGTAACCTTCTGAGGTTACCAATATTCTTCGGGAGGGACCTGAGCCCTGAGCAATTCTTCAGTTCCAATGTATGCAAGCTTTTGAGGTTACTAATACTTTCTGGTAGATACTCAAGTATATCATTGTACGATAGGTACAGACTCTCCAGATTGGTTAGTGTACCGATAAAATCAAGACAACCATCATTCTTTTTTACATCAAATCATTTATCAAGGCTTTTTCTTAAATTCAGAACCTTGAGGTTGGTGAGGTTTCTCATGGAATCAGGTAGATCATCCTTCTCCAAATTCTCCACCCGCCTATGAAATGACATATCCAGATACTCTAATGCGGCCAGTCCACACAAAGCTTCCAGTAACCCTTTCTCAACAGAGGAGCCTGCCAATTCAAGATGCAACAAATTACGGAGCCTCTTAAATGACTTTGGAAGTTCCCTGACGCCACAACCTGTCATGTTTAAATACTGTAGTTCAACCAGGCAGCCTATAGCTTCGGGTAGCCGTACATTGTAACGGCAAAATTTAAAGTTCAAATATTGGAGTTGTCTGAGGCCACACAAAGATTCAGGTATGGCTGTTAGACTAGAGCATTCAGATAACTCAAGATGCTGCAAATTTGTGAGATCACCAAGTGAGTCTGGCAGTTTTCTTATAGCAGAACAACCTGACATGTCAAGATGCATTATACATTTTAAATCACCAAAAGATTCTGGCAGTTTTGATATGCCAATGCAACCTGACAAACCCAAATATTTCAGACACCCGGCGAGCTTGCCAAATGATTCTGGTAGTGCCGATATTCTAGAAGATCCATTCAGGTTCAGGTACTCCAGTTTTGCTAGCTCAGTGATATAGTCAGGGAGAACATCATTTTGCATTCTTGGAGCAAGGAGATACTTCAGCTGCTTTAGTTTACCAATAGAGCCTGGAAACTGTATAGTAGAGCATCCACTGAATTCCAAAATACGGAGACACTTTGCAAATGAAAATGCTCGACTAGCAAGATCCAGCTTACCACTATCAGAAAAATGAAGTGCTCGTACATTGGAGGGCAAAATACATGATAATTCTATTGGCTGCAACTGGTCATACTGCGTAACCAGTGCATAGCGACAATATTTCTGGCCATGTTTATTATTGCTCTTCGATGCAACATCTGAAGGGATTAACTCATCAGCCATGATTAAGGTTGCCAGGTCATGCACCAAGTCGTGCATGATGTATCGTGCCACATGCTCTCCAAAAGTCTGAAATTATATCAGCATACGTAGTTAATGACTGAAAGCGTGGACGTGGAAAGTTAAGATCTATCACGGTGATGTTTCCATTAACTGGGATGAAAATGTATACACGAATTGTGTGATAAAACAGAAAACAACCTACGTAGATCAGATCACATCACACTAGGATTTTCATCATACATAAAGATTTTCAATGAGAACTAAAAATAGTCTGTTAAGAAAAAGAACATCCAAATCTACTTTGTGGAAAATTTTAAAAATAAATAAGTATTTGAAATTTGGATAACTATATCCAATAAAAACAGTATTACAATATCAATAAATATAGTAACAACATACTAAGACAAATGACTAGTGAAATGTCAACAATCAAGCTGTGGAAATGACTAACATGAGTAGGCAAAACATGTACAAGAACTGATATTTAGCAGGGTGTACTGCTTTTGAAGTTATATACATACCGCGGGCAACTTTGAAACTTGAAAGAACGACATCCCTAAAAGTTGCCTGATGTATTCCTTCCCCATCGATGGCTTGATAAAATCGAGGGCAATCCACTGGTGAATCAAATCATCTTCAGCAATATTGTGGCCTTTTTGGAATAAGGCACAATAGGTGAAGCATATTCTTAGCTGTGATGGCATCGTTTCATAACTCAACTTCAAGGATGGGAGAACACTACCTTCAGCTTCTGAATATTCATTCCAGAGATCACTGTTGTTTATTTCTGTCCATCTGGACAAATCTTTGGATTGTAGCAAGTATCCAACTGCTTGAGCTGCTAATGCCATACCTCCACATTTCTTTGAAATATCCAATCCTATCTGCTTCAATCTTTCTTGGTTATGTTTATGTTCGAACTTACTAGTTCTCTTAATTATTTCCCAGCATGTATCATCCTTCAAAGGCTGAAGCTTGTATGGTTCACTGGTGGAAACTTTCCTTGCAATCCCTTCATCGCGCGTGGTTACTATGACATCTATCATACTGCCCTTCTTGCCCACATGAAGCATGCTTCTCAGTTTCCGCAACTCGTTGTCCTTTTCCTCCCATAAGTCATCTAAAACAATCAAAACCTTCTTGCCATGGAGCTGGTTATCAAGGCACTGATTTATCGCTTCCAGTGTATTCCAGTTCTGTTGGTGTCACACCCATTTTTAAGGAACAAATGGAATGTATAATCTTATGTGCGCCCAGAGATCAATCACACGTAAGATGACAAATATAAATAGTATCATCACAAATGTTTATTACATAACGAATAATATCACAGAGTCTTCACGTATTTAAGCGGAAACATAAGATAACTCTTATGGTAGCTAGCTCCATAGCACAGGCACGTCAACTGGTTGACCACAAGTTTAGTAATCTTCAGGAAAATAGTAGTAGTAATCACTATTCGAACATTCTGGAGTCCATCCTGAGGTGTGGGGGAATGCAAGGGTGAGCACAAAAGTACTCAACAAGTGTAACATGGGGTTCATGAAGCTCAAAAGGGATAGACACAGGTTTAACTGCATCGGTTGCAACAATCCTGCAGGCCTCTGATGTTCAGCTTTAACCCTCTGACACGTATCACATAGTGCAACATACTCTGCAACATCTCTTTTCAACCCATACCACCAATACTTCTCTTTCAAATCCATATACATCTTGGTACTTCCAGGATGAATAGAGTAAGCGGACTTATGAGCTTCACGTAGAATTGCTTCTTTTATAGCTTTGTCCTCAGGCACACATAATCGTTTCCCAAACCATAGAGTTCCTTTATCATCCAAACAGAATCCAGGTGCCTTGACTTTCGGTATATTCTCAACTATTTCCTTTATTTTGTCATCTATCAACTGACCTTTACGTATCTCTTGCTCCAATATAGGCTATATCACCAATTCCACCGCATTAATGGCAATACCCAAGTTTAAATGCTCAATCTCAGCACACAACTCATTTGACATAGGCATTACTTGTACCTCATTAGCATAGCTCTTTCTACTAAGAGCATCAGCAACAACATTAGCCTTTCCTGGATGATAATGTACCTCCAAATCATAATCCTTAATCAACTCTAACCATCGATGTTGTCTCAAGTTCAGATCTGACTGAGTGAAAATATACTTCAAGCTCTTATGATCAGTGTAAATATCACTCTTATGCCCAATCAAATAATGCCTCCATATTTTCAAAGCATGCACCACTGCTGCTAACTCCAAGTCACTAGTAGGGTAATTTAACTCATGATTTCTCAACTGTCGAGATGCATAGGCCACTATTTTGTCGTCTTGCATAAGCACACAACCAAGACCCAAACGAGATGCATCACAATAGATAGAGAAGTTCTTACTCAAATCTGGCAAAACTAACACCGGGGCTGTAGTTAATCTCTTCTTCAGTTCCTCAAAATTAGTTTGACACTTATCAGACCACATAAACTTAGCATTCTTTTCTAACAATGCTGTCATTGGCTTAGCAAGCTTAGAAAACCCTTTAATAAATCTTCTATAATATCCAGCCAATCCTAAGAAACTACGAATTTCTCCCACATCGGTTGGCGGCTTCCAATTCAACACATCCTTTACCTTGCTAGGATCCACTGAAATTCCACCATTAGAGACTACATGACCTAGAAAGGTAACTTCCTTCAACCAGAACTCACACTTACTACGCTTAGCATAAAGCTTATGCTCTCTGAGCTTCTGCAAGATCAACCTTAAATGTTTAGCATGTTCTTCCTTAGTCTTGGAGTGTGCCAATATATCATCAATGAATACTACTACAAACTTATCGAGATACTCCATGAATACCTTATTCATCAAGTACATAAAGTATGCAGGAGCATTAGTCAAGCCAAAAGACATCACTGTGTACTCATACAAGCCATACCGTGTTGTGAATGCTGTCTTTGGTATATCAGTAGCACGAATCTTCAATTGATGATAACCAGAGCGAAGATCAATCTTAGAAAACACACAAGCACCTCTCAACTGGTCAAACAAGTCATCAATC
Source organism: Saccharum hybrid cultivar R570 (assembly GCA_038087645.1). Taxonomy (NCBI): domain Eukaryota; kingdom Viridiplantae; phylum Streptophyta; class Magnoliopsida; order Poales; family Poaceae; genus Saccharum; species Saccharum hybrid cultivar. The sequence goes on from JAQSUU010000760.1 coordinate 15,830,855, forward strand.
CTAGGCAGTGGATACTTATTCTTAATAGTTACCTCGTTGAGTGACCGATAATCAACACACATTCTTTGAGAACCATCATTCTTGTCAACAAAGATCACTAGAGCTCCCCACGGTGAAGAGCTAGGACGGATGAAACCTTTCTCTTGCAACTCTTTTATTTGTTTCTTAAGTTCCTCTAATTCGTTAACCCCCATTCTATATGGACGCTTAGCTATAGGTGTAGTTCCAGGTAATAATTCAATAATAAACTCAATGCCGCGGTCGGTGACATACCTGGCAAGTCACCGGGGAACACATCCGGATATTCATCCACAGCTGGATCCTCCTGATTAACATTATCATCAAACCAATTCACTGTAGTTGTCTGCTGCTTCTGCACTACGATCTCCACACTAATTCGTTCTCCCTTCGGTGTTGTCAGAGCAAAATCCCAGGCACCAGTACCCTTCACACTAATGGGTATGCAGATTAGATCTGAAGCCCCTCTTAGGGTGGCAGGGGTGGCGGTGGTAGATGGCTGCAGATGGCAAGGGTGGCGGCACGGGTGTGCAGACTGGCAGGGGTGGCGACCGTGCAGGTGGCAGGGGTGAGGAGCAGAAGAGGGGATGGGGATGGCCCATGACTGCGACGCAGTGAGGGGAATTGCGCTGCGGCTGCTAGATGGCCTCAGGCGGTGAGGGGGCAGATCACAGGAGAATGCTGGGGCAGCGGATGGCTGTAGCTTGGTGGAAGATGCCCTCCTCCATAAATGCATTTTAGTAGGCGGGCATTTTCTGTCTGCCTCCATAAATAAAATGACCACCTTCCTAAATTGATTTTACGAGGTGGTCATTTTTTGGTGCCTTCGTAAATAAAACGATTGCCTCCGTTAATCGTCGGGTATTTTAGGAGCCACCTAGACTTTGTGCCCACCTCAGAAAATCCAAGGGCCCTGCCTCACAAAGTAATTCTTGTAGAAGTGCAGCAACAATCGCAATGGGGTGCTTGGCCACCCACTCCGCCTGGTTCCCAAGAAGCTAGAGGATCCCACTAGCACCAACTACTTGGAGGTCACCACTGGCACTAGCTGCCAGTTGGAGGCTCTCCATGGGATTAGCCACCCATTGGAGGTCCTCAATTTCATCAGCCGCAATATGGAGGATCTCAGCTGCACCAACATGGAGGGTCTCCCAATGGCATTGTCAGATGATTTAGCTCTGGCAATGCCTAGCAACTTCTTCACGTAAGAGGAATCAGATGGTAGCACACGAGACACAAGATTTATACTTGTTTCGGCCACTGTGTAGCGTAATACGCCAGTCCAGTCAGGGGTGTTGCTCTTCTTGTATTCGTATACTCGGTTACAGGGGCTGTTTCTCCTAGCTATGTTGTAGACAGGATGAATGATAATGAGATGGATACCGATCGCGGGGTCCCTACCCTCCTTTATATAGGCAAAGGGGGTAGGGTTACAATGAGGGGCTAATAGATTGGATTCTAGTTTGTTACATGGAAGGTGTAATATATCGATTAATTCTATCCTACCATCGATGTGACAGCGCCAGATATCCTCGATGCTCATGATCTCCAAGCTGATGGATTCATTTAGTCTTCGTGGGCTTCATACTTTCAACGTCCTCCATCTGCCAGACTAGTGACAGGCTAGATATATATTGGGTGAAGGTACCCTAGGCCCATATACAACGAATGCGAGTTTTACGTATTGTGCGCAATGTACCATTATGTCAGCAGGAGAATAAAAACCTCAGATGAACTGGTGTGTATGCTTCCCATATCATGTATTTCAATAAAACAATCTACTATTTTGTCTTACAGTTGTGCATTTCGATATCATCTTGCTTGAACGACAACACCAGAAAATCGGGAGCTATTGGCTGTTAGAACCTGAGATCAGAGGATTCTAAGATGCGCTAGCAGGCTTCATCTTGCGCGAGGTGTGTAGTAAAACGAGGATATTCTCCCTTTTATGGGCCAGGACCAAGGAGAAGAAGGCACATGCAAAAGCTGCCAACGATAGATTACTGTAATAGGGATCTTGATGGCCTTGTGATAATGTCGCCGACTTTGATAACTACTTTTTCATTGTAACTGTCACATTTGTAACATAATCTTGTGGGATTTGTGATGTATGTGAGTCTAGTCTATGTAGCAAATACAATGTCACACACAAAAATAATAAAATAGATTCCAAAGAAAATATAAAATAACAAAATGCAAAAAAGAGATCACTACCGGTAAGCACGAAACCGGCAATGATGCCAGACACAACATAGCCGGCTTGAGCCAAAAACTAGCAATATTGGTTGAGAGAACACTGTCGATTTGTAGTTCAAGGTGGCAGTATTCTCTTGACTAACACCGTCGGTTTGTGACTCGATCCAGCAGTGTTGGCCAAGAGAATACTACTGGCTTGAGCCAAGAACCGGCAGTGTTGGTCAAGAGAACACTACTAGCTTGAGCCACAAACTGGCAGTGTTGGTCAAGAGAACACTGGTCACATGAGCCACAAACCGACAGTGTTGGTCAAGAGAACACTGCCAACTGGAGCCACAAATCGGCAATGTTGTATGATAGAACATTGCCGACTTGAGCCACAAACCAGCAGTGTTGGCTCAACAGGACACTGCTAGGTTATGCCAAGAACCGGTAGTGACATTTCATATCACTGCCAGTTCGTAATTATAGGCAGTGATGTGCACCCCCCTTCACTGCCGGTTTGGCTGTGCCGGTTCAAAATCCGGCAGTGAAGGGGGGTTTGGAACAATGATTTGCAGATCTAGAGTACTGTAACCACCGCCACCCAACTCTTTCAGGCACCTTGATGGCGTGTCCACTATGGAGTTTCTTCACTTTGTGTGTGTGTGATTGGGCGGGGGGTGGGGGGTGGGGGCTCTGCTCACCTGCTGCACACAAATATGATGATGATCCACAACAAGAACACAGGGTCACTGCCTCTAAGGCAACCACACCTTCATTTGAAGGTCACAAAGACCTCATGCTCTAGATTGTGTAGATACCTGGTGCTGTGGGCCCTTAAATTATAATGGTCAGCAATAAATACTTCCTCTTCTGACACAACCATGGAGGGAGGTTCTAGATCGATAGGATTACTGGCCATGTGCTGCGTGTGCTAGTCCTATCACCAAAAGGATTCATTCCATCAGTGCTCAAAGCGAACCTGACGTTTCTCGGATCTTCATGAAATTCTTGGTACTTGGCTTCGAAGTCCTTCCACTGTTGTGCATCGGATGGGTGACATAGCACTCCATCATCTTTCTTGCGTTCATCCAAAGCCCACCATCGCATGAGCTCTAAGTCCCTTGGGTTTGAGAACAAACGCCTCAAGTGATCAATCGGTGATAGATACCACAAAACCAATGCAGGAATTCTTCTTTGGTTAGTATAATATATTGCTAAGGTGCTGTTTTCCTCTTCAACGGTCTGAGAAGCATCATTTTTCTTTCCACCCTTCTTTCTCTTTTTCCCAATGTTAGTACCCCCACTGTAGTCTTCGTTTCTTTGTATCGACTAGCTCCACAGTTTGGATACTTCGTTAGGTCTTTGAACACCCCACGATAAAGGACACAATGGTTTAGACGCGCATGTATTCATTCCATACCCATCGTTAGTGGACTGATAAGCTTCTTCGCTTGATACGTGTTGGTAGGCACAAAGTTTGGCTTAGGAAGCACAATAGCCAATAGAGTCAATAGGTCATTGAAGCTCCTACAGACCAGCCATACTTAGCCTTCAAGATCAGTATGTCTAGCACAAAACATAGCAACTACCACCTTTTCTCACAACCCTATTCCTTTGGGTATAAACGTTCTTCCCTTGCCTTCCACACCGTCTCCAAGTTATCTAGCCCTTTCAATAGTAATTCTTGTTCTATGTGGCGCAACATGTCGTCCAGGAAGTCTTCTTCATTGTCTTCACCAACATCCTCCCCACCACAGCCTTCTCCACCACCACAGTCTTCGCCGCCGCCACCACCTACAACGTCATCTCCTGGACCATCATCCTGACACGATGGGCATCGTCATCTTCCCTTACTTCTGGTGCATTTGTACCTTCCATGTTGCCTGCTTCTGTACATCTCTCACCAGGATGAACCCAAATCTCATAGTTCTCTATGAAACCCCTTCTTACCAAGTGTGATCTTATCGTATTTGGATCTCGACATACTATATGGTTCCGACAGTCAACACCGGGACAATATATATCCTTTGTCTGCTTAATCAAAGCGTGCCTTTTAGCTACTTCAATAAAACAATTCACATCTTGTATGTAGGAAGCTTCATATCTTCTTTTCATGTACATCCATGACCTGTCCATATGTGCCCTTCAAAAATAAATGGTATATTTGCATGAAGGTATTATTCGCATATAAATGTTGAAGCAATTGATGTCTATTTTTCTGTACAAATATTACATCATTCTACACCTAAAGCTTAAAAATGATAAAATAAATATAGAAATTAACTAGAGTTCATGTGAGACAAAGCAAGTTGGGTAAAAATCAGTCTAACTTGCTAGGAAAAATAAAAAAAAATCTAACATCATGCATGTCTCTCTAGATCTCTAAGTGAAAGAAATGAACATGTAAAGTTTGAAAAGAGTTTAGGGATGCCAACTATCTCACCGCTCAAACCCAACTCCTTCAAAGGTTCAAAGGGCAAAACCTTCCCCCTCTATTTTTGCTATTTCTCGCCCTCCAAGTGAGCTGAACAGTGCTGCTCAGCAGACTCTCCCGAGGAGGAAGAAGAGGTATTTAGGGGGGCATTTTTAGGGGCGGTTGACTAACGAGAACCGCCTCTGAATATCCTGAAGATGGACCAATTTCAGAGGCAATTTTCTTAATAGAACCGTCACTGAAGATGGAGTAGCTTGTTTTCCTTCTTTTAGTTGCAGCGCTAGGATAGTAAGGGCATGTTTGGATGCAGGGACTAAAGTTTAGTTGGTATCACATCGGATGTTACATGAGGTGTCGCATGGGGTGTTCGGATACTAATAAAAAAATAAATTTCAGATTTCATCAGTAAACCGCAAGACAAATTTATTAAGCCTAATTAATTCGTCATTAGCACATGTTTACTGTAGCACCACAGTGTCAAATCATGGACCAATTAGGCTTAAAAATTCATCTCGCAAATTAGTCACAATCTGTGTAATTATTTATTTATTAGTCTATATTTAATACTCCATGCATGTGTACAAACATCCGATGTAATAGGAACCAAACTTTAGCTGTGGAACCAAACACCCCCTAAGTTCGATCTGATTTGTTTTTTTGGTTTTAAGCATTCATAAGGCATTTCAATCGTACACGAGTTAAATTTCATAAACCTAATCAAACATAACAATACAAATAAACGTAATGAACACATGAACCATACAAACCAGACGCAACTCTAGTCTGTCTCCACTGCCAGTACCGTATGTCTCGGATGGTGTAACCACGGTCATTGTCTATGTAATGTAAGGCCCGCACTACAACACTCTCCAATGCCTTACAACGCCAAGGACATGGCATCCCATAGATGTAGCCTACTGACGGATTATCAATTGCTTGGTTCTGCCTAAATCTCACGCAATACTAGATGCTAGTTGTCGTTCTCTGTCCCATCGCTTCCACGAAGTCCTAGACGTACCCCAGTCGCTTAAGAGCTTGTGTGAGAATTGGCTACAAGCCACATGTAGCATAAGTGAAATCATAGAGCAAAACCTACAAGCGGACAAACAAAAAATATCAGAAAGCGCTCATATAATAATAAGAATGAAGAAATATTACTACACGATGTACCACATCCATATGGTTGAATGTCGCATGCCTCTCGCTTACTCGTGGCAATTCCAGACTATGCTGAATTAAAGCTTGAATCTTTAAGGACGAGAAATCTGGCATACGGTAGCCAATTCGCTCAAATGCCTGTAAAGAAAGCAGCACGGCATCGATCTGGGCACCTATCTTGGTCGGCGACCGTCGTCCAGTCTGCACATGTCCTTGCGCACCTCATTATTCTACCTAATGGGAATTTCAAAGGCAAGACTGCATGTCCATAACTCGGCTCCTTCACCATTCACAACCTCACTTGTCGTGTTCTCGAAGATCTCCCATAGTGCTGCTTCTAGCCACTTGACCGGTTTTATAGTCTGTGACATATGCAACAATCATATTATGAATGAATGTATATATGCAAAAATTACATTAGCACGCAAAACTTAAAATATTCCATACTATTGATAGGTTTGGGTAATGCGGAATGGCCCTGTCTAGCGAGGGCACGAATGGAAGATTGCTAGGGTAGAAACCTGGTCCGTGTGGCTCGGGAAGTCCGCCGCCATTCATCGTCACTAAAAAACTGAAAAAAATCCTAATAAATATAGAACCCCCATATAAATATACCATGCAACAATATATATTAGAGAAACATATAAACAATAAATAATGTATAAATAAAGATAAAATCCACCATTATTATCCTAATCTAAAAAACCACATATTTGAATATTTCTATGCTTATTACTAAAAAAAGCATGAAAAACGATCTACATTATCAGCAATGAAAGATTAGAATGGATGGAAGAAGATGCTAACCTTTAGAAAAAAGGTTGGAAGAAGATGCTTGACAGCGGCCGGCAAGAACTGCTCTTGCTCCCCCAAGCAAGAACACACACGCAAGTGAGGCCTTGTTTAGATTCCAGAATTCACCCCCAAATTCCACTATGCAAAAAGAAGATTCCCCATCACATCAAAATGCTGGCACAAATAAAAAACTAATTGCACAATTTTGTTGTACTTTACGAGACGAACATTTAGAGCCTAATTAATCAAGATTTGGACAATTATTACCCAAAAAAACAAAAGTGCTACAGTGCTCGAGGGTGGCACTGTGCCGAATCGGCCACCCCGAGTCGGTCATCTAAACAAGGCCTGAGCTAATGGTGCTCAACATGCGCGTACTGTCCGAGAAGGAAGAAGGTATTTAGTGGGTGGCCATTTTTAGGGGAGGTTGACTAAAGAGAACCACCTCTGTTAATTCATTTGTCGGGGCGGTTCTCTTAAGGAACCATCTCTAAAAATATGACACTTTTAGAGATGGTTTTGTGAAGAAGATGCCTCTGAAGATCCATTTTCAGGGGCGGTTCTCTTAACGCAACCGCCCCTGAAAATGGACGACTATCAAAGGCGGTTTTCTTAATAGAACTGCCCCTGAAGATGGATCTTCAGAAGCGGTCACGAAGCTACAGTGCCCCCAGGCGCGGTTAGAGGCGGCGTGCTAGGTGAACCGCCTCTGATTGAAAAGGGGGCGTCGCTGAAAATGATTTCTGAAGTAGTGCAAGTGGATAAGAAATAAGAAGAAAGCAGAAAATACAAACGAAAGAAACACAAGAGGGCGTTATAGACACTTAACTTTTTTTTTACCAAAAATCACCGATGCACTACAATTTGATCAGGTGACTTGGGATGGGCAGACACAGCCAGATAATGTCACCGTCACGTTCGAGTGAGTCTAGTCAGATCAGTATAACGTAATATAATATTTTTTTTGATGGTGAACATTCGTCAGATGAGCTATTTTGCTGCCTACAAAGATTACAACGATCCTTTACCAATTGAAAAATAACTAAAGCAATACCCTAAACATAAGGGGGCTTGTGCCCCCCTCTTTCCATCCCCGATCGTTCCAGAATTGGACATAATAACTTCCAGAATTGTTTTTCAAAGAAGTAATGGACGCCGAATGACGACAAAGATCGTATGCTAGATTGTCCATTGTAACAAGGAATGGCGCTGTCTACAAGGGGACCAACGATAGAAGTGAGCAAGTGGTCGTCAGATGCCCAAGGTGAAATGGACAGGAGTCAGCAAGGACAAGTTCATGAAGGAGAGCACCTTCCAGTTAAGGATCATCAGCCACCCCAACATCATCTGCCTTGTTGGGTGTTGCTTGGAGACAGAGGTTCCCATACCGAATTTTTTATTTTTTAGTCTTTTTTTTTTAAAAAAATATTCACATCTAGACCCTTGGACGTTTTATTTCCGTTTCTGGACCCAGAGCTCGACGCCGTGACGCACGGCACCGAGGTAACACGTCTCAGCGCCATAACCTATGGCGCCGAGGTTCAAGATCAATTATGATGTGGCAACAGATGTGGCACTGACGTGGCCGAATCTCAACGTCAGAACACATGGCGCCGACCTCGGCGCCGCAGATCTTGGCGCCGAGGCCTCGCATATGGGTCGTGGAGACCTGGCCTGACACTTGTTCCCAAGAAATAAACGCACCGGCCAGTAATAAAGCCTCTGCTGAAGGATACTCCTATATGCTATGCTACCCTAGCTAGTACTCCTACTCTTGATGGCCTCCATGCAGTGGCACAGTGCGCCAGCGAAAGGAGGGCCGACGCCTGCTGCCTTGGTGATTCTCCGTGCGCGCAGTTCAGCAAGGGACTCAGTTTTGTATCCATGCATACTCCAACTACATAAGTGCATTTACTCCTACAACATACACTCATCTTTTCATTATTTAGAGCATTTATTTATTTACATTGCAAAAATAAAATATGCTATCTCCATCCAAAATAAATCACCCTGTTCGCTTGAACTTATCTGCCAGAATCAGCTAGCCGTTCAGCAGTGTTTTTCTCTCACAACAAATTAGGATCAGCATCAGCATCAGCCATTTAGCAGTGCGTTTACAGCCAGCCGAACAAGGTGAATATATAATTTTAGTCTTAAAAGTTTAACCAAATCTACAATAACAAAATGAACGGTTTTTGCAACTTTCTCATTTTCTGGTGGCAAGTTCAAATCCGAACTCATTGTTATCTAGTAGAGTGCACAAGAACATGTACACTTAGACTTCAAATGTAGGGACCAGGGAGTATGCTAAATGTTGTCCAGATCACTTTATTTTTTAGTACGTTGGGTATATGTAATATAAATATTAAGTGTTTGACTTATTGGGAAACGAGAATGACACTTATTTTGGAACAGATGAATAGTTTATAAGGTATTTTGTACTCCCTCCGTCCACAGAAGAATGCAATTCTAGCTTTTCAAGAAGTCAAACAGTTTAAACTTTGACTAAAATTATATAAAAAATTACTGACATTCATAATACAAAATTAGTATCATTAAATTAGTTATAAAATATATTTTCAATAATAAATTTATTTGAAGACATAAATGCTAATACTATTTGCTATGAACTTGGTCAAACTTGAGCTTGCTTGACCGGTACAGATCCCATAATTGCATTCTTTTACCGACCGAGGGAGTATATAGCAATAATCAATTTTTTTTTTAATTTTTTATCAATAATTTGACCAATATTTTCTAATTAAATAACCCTTTTGATGTAACCACATTCATGTTGATTAATTGTATACAACTATAGATGAATGTGAAAGATTTCTACTCACTTTAATCAACCTTGGGTGAAAAAGCATGCACATTTTTAAAGATGGAGGCAGGAGACATGCATGCATACAATGCATGCTGCCTGCTAGTGTCAGGTTGCGTGCATGCTAGGAGGGTAGCTGCCAAAACGCCAGTGTTTGATGCATGCCTACCCGCAGTGGGTACTCTAAAACGATACTCTATGGTAGACTTCTTTCATGTATAAATTTCGAGATGAATCTACTTATATTACTTTCATGTATATATTATGAGAGCAAAAAAACTATGAGAAACTTGGTAGACTTCTTTGTGGAAGGGTAGCAAAAAAAAATAAGACCGTACACAACAGCATGGTAAAATATTAATATTCATAATACATAATTAGTATCATTAGATAGATCGTTGAATATACTTTCGTAATAAAATTATTTGAAGATATAAATGTTTTAGTGGATAGCTTGCATAATCGTATGTGATACTGTATTGCCTAGGGTTTTAATTCGTAATTTTCAGCCGTCGAGAGGAGCTCTCTATCCCTCCTTTGTCGACTAGTTTCCGCGCTACTTATATTTATGGCTATTATAAACTTATATTTATGATTATTAAAACTTATATTTATAATTTAAAACTATTAAAAACTTATTATACTTATATAATTTAAAACGATTGGGTCTGCTCGGCTGTATTTTTTTGTTGTCGTAGATGTGGCTGAAAAATACTGTAGAATAAACTAGCTAAAGGTACTGCACAGGAAACGTAGCCGAGCAGGCTGATTAAAAACTTATATTTATGATAATTTCAACATTATAATTAATGGTATATGAACTTGGTGGTTTGGTTTGGTTATAATTAATAGCCCAAGATTAATTAACTTTAGTGGTTTGGTTTATTTATGTATTTTATTTCATAGTTGTTTGACCGAAATACTGAAACAATATGACATGCAATTGCATAGATTGGAGATGAGAGAGGAGAAAGAAAAGAAGAGTTATTAAAAAAGCTAGTACCCCGTACTTGGCCTTCATCAATTCCATCGTGACAGGACAGGGCCCCATCGAGCTCGCCATGGCATAGTGCACACTATGTCAGGTCTTTTCAACTCCTCTGACATTCATTTGCAAAAGTAAGTAAAGCTGCAGGCATGTGAATTCGCGTCGCAGGATATCTGACCTCGGCGCCAAGATCTACGGCGCCGAGGTCAGCGCCATGATTTGTGGCACTGATCTCTTGCCACCTTAGCACCACGTCGTCAGCCACATCATTTTTGAGCTTCTACCTCGGCGCCATGATCTATGGCGCCGAGACGTGTTACCTCGGCGCCGTAAGTCACGGCGCCGAGAAAAAGGTCTAAATCTGGATTTTTTACGCTTAGAGGTCTAAACGTTAATTTTTCACAGAAAAAGGGCTAAATTGTAAAAAATTATACGGGTCTTCGAGTTCACCCAAAAGGGAAACTATACGACGTGCTCCATGGTGGTGACGGCCGGACGCACCTGCTCTCGATGCCGGAGCGGCTGGACATCACCATCGGCTCCACGGAAGCCTTGTCCTACATGCACTCGCATGCCGAGCACCATGTTCACAGCGACTTCAAGATCGCCAACATCCTCCTCAGCAATGACCTCAGGCCCAAGGTCTCTGACTTTGGGTCGTCCAAGATGCTGGTGATGGGCATGTACTCCAGGTCCGTGGCAGCGGATATGAGCTACGTGGACCTAATGTACATGAAGATGGGTCGTTTCATAGACAAGAGCGATGTGTATAGGTTCGATGTGGTGCTCCTGGAGCTCATCACTCAGAAGATGGCCAAGTATGACGGCAATAGGAGCCTCCCCATGGACATGATCGCATCGTACAAGGACGACAAGGGCAGCATCAGAAGGACCATGTACGACAAGGACATATTGGCTGCAGGCAGTGCTCAGTCTCAACTTCACTTGGAGTGCCTCGAAATGATTGGCGAGCTTCCTTTCAGATGCCTCAAGGATCACATAGAGGACCACTAGTACAGAGACGGGCTTTACTCCCGGTGGGGAACCCCCTCTAGTCCCGGTTCCCCACCCGGGAGCAAGCATCCGGGACTAAAGGGGGTCCTTTAGTCCCGGGTGAGGAACCGGGACTAAAGGAGGACCTTTAGTCCCGGTGGGTAACACCAACCGGGACTAAAGGTGCCTCCTAACATGCCACGATGGCCAGCACCTTTAGTCCCGGTTGGTAATACGAACCGGGACTAAAGGTTTTTTTTTCTTTTCTTTTCATTTTTTTGTTTTCTTTTCAAAATAGGTTTTCGAAGTCGTATTGTACGCTGCTAATTATACATTTATACGCGCATATAGTATGTTTCGGTTCAAGCACAATGAACGTATTAAATCACACAATTCAAGCATAGAAATATATATATGTATATATATATATATATATATATATATATATATATATATATATATATATATATATATATATATATATATATATATATATATATATATATATATATATGCATGCATCATATATATATTTACATGCATGCATGCATATGTGTATTTTACATTATATTATTTCATGTGCATATATTACAAAAGATTGCATTATAGTTGTTGTGACATAACGAGTTTCTTCTCATCCTCTAGCTTGGCTTCAATGGCAGTGTTGGGTCGAAGTAGAACTCGCCCTTGGAATCGATGACCTGCTCATTAAAAAATCCGGCTATAGACTCTTGAATTGCTTTGATTTGGTCTTGCCGTATGACCTTTTCCTCCAACCATCGAGTCTACAGGTTTGAATTAAAGGAAAATAAATTAATATATGTACATATATATATAAAGACATAGTAACACAATCAATAATAATAATTAAATGAATATATAGTGTATTTTTAACGTACTTTGAGTCTCTCTGTAGGAGTTCTTTGGGAGACCACCTTGATAAACTTGCAAACATAGTAACCACAGTAGTTGTTCCCCTGTTCCTGCCTCAGACACCACTTTACGAGAAAAAGATTTGTCATCCAATCTGGTGATCCGGTGAAAGCTATATGTTTAATTAATAAAGATGATGCGATTCAGGGGACTTACTTTCAATGGGATTACATTCAGTGGCGCTTTGCATTTTTCCATGTGTTGCTTCTCAATAAAGGTTTTCCAAACACTGCCCAATAAAAAATTTGCCACATCATTAGATATAGTTAATCATCATGTTTGTGTGTATATATAGTTGCTAGAGATCCCGAAATTACCTCTGGATAATATCTATCATATCTTGGTAGTCTTGTTGTGGTTTTCTCATCGAGTCATAGATTATCAAGTGACTTTTCACCAGATCGATGTCCATCAATATCCAGTGATTGCTGCATATGTTTATAGGATATAACGCATAACACTCATTAATTAACTAGAATCAACATATGAGCCATTAAGGCTATGATCGACATGATTAACACTCACTTGAAGTTATAGGGAAAGAGTATATCCTTCTTGTGGCGTTGGTTCACTAAGAAGTTCATGAGGTTACTCTCTGACTCAGACTTCCAATTAGTCATTGGAGTAATTGGGTCTTTGAATACTATATGGGGATCAACAAAACCAATTTCATTGCATCCTTCCTTTCTGAGCTCTGTCATTGTAAATCTGTATATATATAGTACTTGTTAGGATAATTTATATGCATATACACACATACGATGAGTTTAATAATAGATCGAAAGAATTATTACTTACAGGCAATAGCAGCTAATGATAACTTTGTCCAGAGAGGTCAGGTGGCATAGTTGATGAAATTCTGCAAAGTCAACATACATAACATCATCGCCACGAAACCAATGTTCGTCTCTAATTCTGACACCAACGCAGAAGTCTCCACTGGTAGACGCCTGCATGTACCACTTGTTTAGCAGGTACATTTGCGTCCCCAGATCAGATAAGGCTTGAGGGTTGTATAGACTCTGGCCTAGTACAAATTTTTTCTTCCAAATATCAACCTCCGCCGCACTCTCAATGTTTCCATCACCAAACATCTGGTAAAGGTCGAGACCAGTCTCATCAAGAAATTCACCAAGGTGATCCAAATCGACATCCGGAGGTATGTTTGCCTGATGCATTAATCCTAAATTCGAACCATATTCATTACCAACAACTAGCGGGGGGATTGATTGGTGCGCTTGTTGTCCGAGTTGGGCAACTCCTTTCCCTGCCCGCTTCTTTTTCTGTGCCGCCTCAATTGACTTGGTGAGAGTGCGGTCATAGTCTGATAACGTTGATTTGGACGGCTTACGAGATTCCCGCTGTTGATGCTGGTAAGAAGTCACCTTTTTTCTTAAAATATCCGGAGCTACGAAGAAGTACCGTTTCTCTGGGTTTCTCCTTGCTTCTTGATTCATTTTAAGTTTGTCATAGAATCTAGACATGTCTTTTTTATATGCATCAGTTCCTTCTTCCTTCTCTTCAGATATTATTTTGGGAATAGCCCTTGGTTTTACGGTGGCTTTCTTTGCAGGCGGGGACTGGTTCTTCGTTTGAGGGGCTGGCCTCTTGCTAGGCTTCTTGGTAGGCGGGGGCGGGGGAGGCGTTGGAGACCTCCTTGGAGGTGTTGGCAGCGGCGTTGGAGACCTCCTTGGAGGTGGCGGCTGCGGCGTTGGAGACCTCCTTGTAGAGGGTGTGGATGCAGCCTCGTCTTCCAACATAATGTCATCGTACAGAGCACTATGATGATCTGGCGATTGAACAATTGGATTTAGGTTGGGGGAGGATCTGCTACAAAAAAAGGAATGACATATTATTATGAGCAGATTGTTAATTATTTAAGCCAATACAAATTAATGATGTAGTGTTTTCATCCGCACGTACCTATGGTGAGGTAGTTCAGGAGGAGGTGGAGCCGACATCCCTGGAATGATGATGTAGCGCTTGCGCCATAGAATGAATGTCTTCTCCGCTTCTCCTAGAGTCTTCTCACCATCACCTCCAGGAATATCAAGAGGCAAATCACTAACACCTTTTTCAGCTTTATCTACCGAGATGGTGGCATATCCTTCTTGGATTATATTCCCATGAATCCTTGGTGTCTTGGTTCGGTCGATAGGATTAACAAGACCGATAGCCACCTTGATTGTGGAATTCTCCTTCGGAATGTGTAGCTCACACGTTGTACAAGGTTCAGTGACGTCATCCACAGGGAAGTGCAGTCCTGTGTCCCCTTGATTTGGTATCTCCGTGGAAGCGCAGCTGCTTTTCAACTGAACAGATTGGCTAATGTTGATTCCTGGCTCTGATGCCTGCTTGCTTGCACTCACTGCTATTTGCACTTGCCTTTTGATTTCCTCCTGCATTCTCGCTTCAAGGTTTTTTTCCCGCTCCTGTGCTTCACGCACCGCTTCCTCCAACCTCTGGAGCCGTTGTGCCTCTTCTTCCTTCTTTCTCTGGCGACTTCTGTAGGAAGGTCTGTCCTGAGGGAATCCATGCTCCCACGAGACACTTCCTTTGCCTCTAGTTCGGCCACCATGTTCAATAGTCCCGATGGCGTATGTCAGCTCATCCTTATCTCTGTTGGGCCTGAACGCACCACTAGCAGTAGCTCTCTGAGCATAAAACAATCTTTCTGCTGCTTCTTGCAGTCTTGCGCCATAAACGCACTTCCCTGTCTCCTGGTCTAGTGTTCCCCCATGAGCGAAAAACCAATTCTTTGCACGTTCTCCCCACTCGAGTGATTCTGGTCTGATACCCTTGGCAAGAAGGTCTGCTTCCATTTTGTTCCACTTCTTAATGGCAGTCGGGTAGCCACCTGATCCTAAGGTATGGTGGTATGTCTTCTGTTGGGCATTACGTTGGTTCTTTATCACTCGACTCACACCCTCTTCCGAAGTCTTGTACTGTACAAACTCATCCCAATAGGGCCTCTGCTTTGAGATCGGGCCTGGGACAGTAAAATCTGGTGCTATGTTCTTCTTGACATACGTCGTGTATAGGTGTTTCTTCCAAGTCTGAAACTGGGTGGCCATCTTCTTCATTGCCCAATCCCTAACTCGCTCCTTCAATTCATCACCATCTATTATATCATCATAATCATCTGTTTGGAGCGTGAAATGTACCAAGACATCATTCCAAATTAACGCCTTGTCACGATCGGAGACAAAACTGATATGAGGAGCATTGGTCTTCTTCTTCCATTCACGGGTACTAATCGGGAGCCGGTCCCGTACAAGGTAACCACAGTGGTGCACAAATTTCATTTTATTCGGCCCCCCCGGTTCTCCTGTATCCACATTGAACTCCGAGATGATGAAGCGACCCTCCAATGGCTTTTTGGGACCTCGAACATTTTTACTCTTCGTTGTAGTTGTTGATGTCGATCCAGAGGGCTACAAAACATAAACATTATTTTTAATGTCATGAGCACACATAAGACATATGATAATATATATATATAGCTAATAATAAAAAATATATACTTGGCCAATATGTTGTTGCTCATTTTGTTCAAGAGCTAAGTACTGACTCCCGTCATCTACATCCTCTTGCACGTTATTTTTAGCACCATCATCGCCGGCAACTTGAGTGCCAGTGTTGATCAAATTCATCATCAACTCCTCCTCATCCATATTTCTCGGGTCGGCCATCTAGCTTCAAAAAACAAAACCAATATATAGTACGTCAACCATGTAGTCATTCATCATATGAGAAAAGTCTATGTTAATAATATAAGTATAAGTCATTATGAAATGTAAGTATATGTGTCTTATTGCTCATATAGCCATTACTATTTCCGAAATGATAAGAATTTATTTTCTTCTTCTACAGGCGATCTCTGATGCTATGATATAAAGTTTGAAGATAGTCTTCCCGGAAAAAAATATGTAATGCTCATATTACTTTAGCAACATTAATATATTATATCTGTATATTCAAAGTTCACAAATGAAGAAACATGTGATATTTTTGATAAACTAAAAAACGCTTAGTTTACAAACTGGGTATCAAAATTGAGTTCCTATTTGACCATTATATATCCTACAACAAATCCTTCAAAAAAAACCCTACATGAATATATTTGGATAAAATTTCGTTAACAAACCCTCATCCATATTTCTCGGGTCGGCCATCTAGCTTCAAAAAACAAAACCAATATATAGTACGTCAACCATGTAGTCATTCATCATATGAGAAAAGTCTATGTTAATAATATAAGTATAAGTCATTATGAAATGTAAGTATATGTGTCTTATTGCTCATATAGCCATTACTATTTCCGAAATGATAAGAATTTATTTTCTTCTTCTACAGGCGATCTCTGATGCTATGATATAAAGTTTGAAGATAGTCTTCCCGGAAAAAAATATGTAATGCTCATATTACTTTAGCAACATTAATATATTATATCTGTATATTCAAAGTTCACAAATGAAGAAACATGTGATATTTTTGATAAACTAAAAAACGCTTAGTTTACAAACTGGGTATCAAAATTGAGTTCCTATTTGACCATTATATATCCTACAACAAATCCTTCAAAAAAAAACCCTACATGAATATATTTGGATAAAATTTCGTTAACAAACATTGATCTATGTCCTCGGTGGAGGGCCTCGGGCGCGGAGGAGGGCGCGGTGGAGGGCCTCGGGCGCGGAGGAGGGCGAGGGCGCGGTGGAGGGCCTCGGGCGCGGAGGAGGGCGCGGTGGAGAGCCACGGGCGCGGTGGAGGCCGCACGAGGAAGAAGACGGCGGCGCCGGTGTCACGGAAGACGAACGGACGCGGTGCGAGGAGAAGAGGGCGGCGGTGTTCGACGAGGAAGAAGACGAGCGGATCGATCTGCCAGGCGCGGTGGAGGCCGCACGAGGAAGAAGACGGCGGCGCCGGTGTCACGGAAGACGAACGGACGCCGTGCGAGGAGAAGAGGGCGGCGGTGTTCGACGAGGAAGAAGACGAGCGGATCGATCTGCCAGGCGCCGGAGGTTATATAGCAGAGGAGAATTACTCCCGGTTCCAGCCACCAACCGGGAGTAAAAACCCTTTACTCCCGGTGCGTATTACCAACCGGGAGTAAAGGTACCTTTACTCCCGGTGCGTGTTACCAACCGGGAGTAACGGTATACCTTTACTCCCGGTGCGTGTTACCAACCGGGAGTAAAGGTATACCTTTACTCCCGGTTGGTAACACGCACCGGGAGTAAAGGCTTTTTTTGGCGGGCCACGAAACTGCAGCCCACCTTTACTCCCGGGTGGGCTTCCCACCCGGGAGTAAAGGTGGCCTGCAGTTTCGTTTCCCGCCTGTTTTAAGGAATAGTCTTGTTAAATACAATAGAAATGCAATAGTTTTTATTAAATACATAGTAAATTAAATAAAAGGCATAAAATTATTTTGTTAAAAATATGAATTTTATTTTTGTTTATTGCACATAGGAAAAATCGATAACCTAACTTTTTTTATTTTTTGTTAGAATTATGAAACATAATGTAACTAATATTTATTATTTCGTTAATGCAAAATGTATTGTTTAATTAAAATTATTAAAATTATTGGTTTTGGACAGGAAATTTGTTTTCACATCATTTTAACGTTAATATTTTAATATTTCATCACTCAGTAACCAAATCAAACATTGATTTAATTTGAAACATGACATAATAAACATCTGAATTCACAATTATTACATAATATCTCAAACACACACTATATTAAATCACTATATCATCAAGTGGGCACAGCAGTGAACTTCTTCTTTACGTATGTCCCTTGGTTATGATCGCTTCGTAACCATGGAGTGTCCTCATCATTTACCAAGATGCTAGGGTCTTTGTTCACTTTGAAGGGCGGAATTCGGTCATCCTTTTCATATTCTTCTGACATGTCCGACTTGTCCTCAATTCCCACGATGACTCTTTTCCCTGAAAGAACTATGTGGCGCTTTGGCTCTTTGGTTGAGTCATTATCGTTTTTCCCTCTTTTTGGTTTGGTAGACATATCATTGACATAGAACACCTGATTCACATCCTTGGCAAGGACGAATGGTTCGTCTTTGTACCCAATATTACTAAGGTCTACTGTTGTCATTCCATACTCGTTGTCTACTGTTACCCCGCCTCCGGTCACCTTGACCCATTGGCACTTGAACAATGGGATCTTCAAAGTAGGTGCATATTCTAGTTCCCATATTTCATCTATGCGTCCATAATATGTCTGCTTATTCCCATTCGGGTCTGTGGCATCTATGCGAACACCACTGTTTTGGTTGGTACTCCTTTTATCTTGGGCTACTGTGTAGAATATGTTCCCATTTATCTCGTACCCTTTGTATGTGACGATATGCCATGATGGTTGCATAGCCAATAAATACAGTTGCTCATGGATGCTCTCATCACCTTGACATTTTTTTCGCAACCAACCGCCGAAAGTTTCCATGTGCTTATGCGTAATCCAAGCTTCAGTCTTCCCTGGAAACTCGGATCGTAAGAGATCCTTGTGTGTCTCAATATACGGATCTACCAAAGAGGAGTTCTGTAGAACTGTGTAGTGCGCTTTATTGAAATAATCATCATCCATACCAATATATGTTTTCCTCCCTAGTGTCCCCTTTCCGCTTAGTCTCCCCTCATGTCTCGATTCAGGAACACCAATCGAGTCAAGGTCGGGAATAAAGTCAACACAGAACTCAATGACCTCTTCTGTTCCATAGCCCTTGGCGATGCTTCCTTCTGGGCGAGCACGGTTGTGAACATATTTCTTCAGGACTCCCATGAATCTCTCTAAGGGGAACATGTTGTGTAGGAACACAGGACCGAGAGTGAAAATCTCCTTGACTAGGTGAACTAGGAGGTGTGTCATAATATCAAAGAAGGAAGGAGGGAACACTAACTCAAAGCTGACGAGACATTGAACCACATCATTCTGTAGTTTAGCTAGATCAGTTGGATCAATTGCCTTCTGAGAAATTGCATTGAGGAATGCACATAGCTTTACGGTGGCTAGACGTACATTTGGAGGTAGAATTCCTCTTAATGCAACTGGAAGTAATTGTGTCATGAGAACGTGACAGTCATGGGACTTTAAGTTACAGAATTTCTTCTCTGGCACATTTATAATACCCTTTATATTCGAGGAGAATCCAGATGGTACCTTGATGTTGTTTAAGCATTCAAACATGATTTCCTTCTCCTCTTTGCTTAGAGTGTAGCTAGCAGGACGTAAGTAATGGCGTCCATCATCTGTCTTCTCTGGATGCAGGTTGTCTCTTTCTCTCAAACAACGTAGGTCCTGTCGTGCTTCAAATGTGTCCTTAGGCTTTCCATACACACCCATAAAGCCTAGCAGGTTCACACAAAGATTCTTCGTTAGGTGCATCACGTCGATCGAGCTACGGACCTCCAGGACTTGCCAATAGGGTAGGTCCCAAAATATGGACTTTTTCTTCCACATGGGTGCGTGACCGTTAGCGTCTTTCGGAATAGGTTGGCTTCCATGTCCTTTTCCAAAGACGACTTTCACATCATTGACCATATCGAGTACATCCTCACCGGTTCGGTTGCGAGGCTTGGTCAGGTGGTCTGCTTTCCCTTTAAAATGCTTACCTTTCTTTCTTACGGGGTGATTTGCAGGAAGAAATCGACGATGGCCAAGGTACACGACCTTTCGACATTTTTTCAAGAATACACCTCTAATATCACCGAAGCAGTGTGTGCATGCATTATATCCCTTGTTTGACTGTCCTGAAAGATTACTTAGAGCAGGCCAATCATTGATTGTTACGAACAACAATGCTCGCAGATCAAAGTGTTCCTGTTTGTACTCATCCCACACACGTACACCTTCTTTATTCCACAAAATGAGAAGTTCATCAATAAGTGGTCTCAGGTACACATCGATGTCATTGCCAGGTTGCTTCGGGCCTTGGATGAGCACAGGCATCATAATGAACTTCCGCTTTATGCATAACCAAGGAGGAATGTTGTAGATACTTAGAGTAACAGGCCAAGTGCTATGACTACTGTTCTGCTCTCCAAAAGGATTGATACCATCTGTACTTAAAGCAAACCTTAAGTTTCTTGCGTCATTTGCAAACTCCGGGAATTCTCTGTCGATTGCTCTCCACTGGGACCCATCAGCAGGGTGTCTCAACATATTGTCTACCTTACGGTCTTCTTTGTGCCATCGTAACAATTTTGCATGTTCTTTGTTTCTGAACAGACGTTTCAAGCGTGGTATTATAGGAGCATACCACATAACCTTGGCAGGGATTTTCTTACGTGGACGTTCGCCCTCAACATCACCAGGGTCATCTCGCCTGATCTTATACCGCGACGCATGGCATACCGGGCATGCATCTAATTTCTCGTACTCTTTGCCATGGTATAGGATGCAGTCATTAGGACATGCATGTATCTTCTCTATTTCTAGCCCCATAGGACAGATAACTTGTTTTGCTTCGTAGGTAGTGGCGGGCAATTCATTGTACTTCGGAAGCATCTTCTTTTGGATTTTTAGTAACTCTCCAAATCCCTTGTCAGATACACCATTCTTTGCCTTCCATTGCAGCAATTCTAGTGTGGTTCCCAACTTTTTCTGCCCTGCATCACAAGTTGGGTACAACAATTTCTTGTGATCTTCTAGCATCCGCTCGAACTTGATCTTCTCCTTTTCACTTTCACATTCTCTTTGTGCATCACGAATGACCTGACAAAGATCATCAGCCGGCTCATCTTCTACGGCTACCTCTTCTTCAGCTTCTCCCATTGCAGTATCATTGAGGCACGCACCATCAGGAATAATATCATTGTCGTCCCATTTTTCTTCTTCATCTTCTTCCATTACAACACCGGTTTCTCCGTGCTTTGTCCAACAAATATAGTTTGGCATGAAACCCGACTTGAACAAGTGTGAATGAAGAGTCCTTGAGCAAGGATATTCCACTGTATTCTTACATATGGCACATGGGCAGCACATGAAACCGTCGCGTTTGTTTGTCTCGGCCGCACGTAATAAAGAATGCACGCCGTCAATGAACTCTTGTGAGCGGCGATCAGCATTATACATCCAATGACGGCTCATCTGCATTACATGACATAAATATCATATTAAAACCTAGATCATAATTAATTATTTATACAACATGCGTGCCACCACAAAAGATACAAATTTATGAAAGCATCGCTACAATGTAGACAATCTCAACTACCACTAAAAGAACTAAAGCTAAAATACATTTCAGGAGCACAAGGATTTCGCGACCAATCTCAACTAAAACAGACAGATCCCCCGATTGTGCAACATCTTTGGGCTTCTTCGGCTGGATCACTGCCTCATTAGCCGCCGTATCTGCCTGTTGTGCAAGATATTTTTGCACGAGTTCAACATACTCTTCCTCCCAGTAGAAGCCTGAACATCGTCCACTGCCATCCCACTGAAATTAAAACAAAAAATTAGAACTTTAATCACAACCATCATGAAAATAGGTATAAACTAACCATAATCATTAAATACGATAAAATAACTCACATTGCGATCCGGACACTTGTAGAAGATACGATCCTTGTTGGGACCCTCCTTCTTCACTCGGTACTCCATCACAATCTTCTTCTCATCATGACACTTGCCACATGGAATGAGAGGAAGGCCCGGCCTAAGTCGCTTTGAAAACCCATGAGAGGCCGAGGACCCGGAAGCAGTTGCCATCTACTCTCTATACTCATTTTTTAATACACTATAAATTTCTTCTTTTATAAACAAATAAAATTAACAAACTATAAAATTATCTACATCTCTAAACAATGATATTTTTAACCTTCTTTCATGTAAATATGCAAGCTTAAAGTGATTTTGAGCTCAAATTGCTTACAAATGAAAAAAAAACCACAATAAAGAACCATAAATATATATAGTGAATAAAATGGCATAAGAAAATGGTAAAAAATGAGAGTATGAGATTGGTAACCTTTACAACTGAAGAATCGACGGAGGAATCGAAGAATGGATGGAGGAACAATGGAGGGAGGGAGGAAGCAAGAACACCAGTGAGCTTCAAAATGTGCTGAGCTCGGGCTCGGGGAGGAAGGAGGAGACGACCGATTTATAAAGGGAGAACATTTAGTCCCGGTTGATAGATCCAACCGGGACTAAAGGTAACTTTCCAACCCCGGGCGCAGCCACGGCCCGGGAGTAGACCTTTACTCCCGGTTGGAGCCACCAACCGGGAGTAAAAGTATACCTTTAGTCCCGGTTGGTGGCTCCAACCGGGACTAAAGGTCCCTGCCACCTCTGTCTGGCGCAGTAGCCGTTGGGCAGGGACCTTTAGTCCCGGTTGGAGCCACCAACCGGGACTAAAGGTATTTCTAGTCCCGGGGGCAAAAAATTCCGGGACTAGAGCCCATTTTGGCCGAGGATCAAAGGTCTGTTCTCTACTAGTGGACAGACCCCCAATGGCAGAGGTGGTGGAGGTCAAGAAAGTTAAAAGGCGCTTAGATGAAGCCGGCAACTAAGCTTCTGCGTCCACGCCTTGCACAATCGCTAGGAGTTTCTTGTGTTATTTTTAATTAATTGTTATGCTCCTAGCAGTTGCCTTTTATTATTGTCAGTATGGCATGACTTATTAAGCCTCTTCAATCTTCATTCAAGTGTCCTAGTTATTCAACAGTGCTTCATTCTCTTTCACAAGACATTTTTTTTGTGCTACATGTATTTGACATGGAAATTGTTGTTTTTTCATGTTCAACGATGCATAACTAGCTAGGACGTACTAATGCACAGAAGTTATGAACGTTTCACTAAAACAGAATAAACAACACCCCTGCCTTGGAGACACAGGAACCAAACATGTCATTCATGTCAAATTAGAGACACGGGTTTACCATACGTGTCTCTGCTGGTATCGCTCATCATGTGGAAACTTCTGAAACATCACTCATTAGAGATGCGTCTTTATCTAAACTGATCTAACAGATGCGTTTCAGTAACTCGTATTTGATGTGTGAAGTGGGACAACCTCGCCACAAACATGAGTAGCTCAACTCCATGGATAGGTTCACCTACGAATACACCAAATGAAAAACTACAGCTCTAGGGCTTGTGATTTCAAATTGCGAGCATATAATAAAATGCTTGGTACCATCAAACAAGGACTGCGTTGATGCACGACAGGTCGCAGTCTAGGTGAGCGCGTGGCCACATCGTATTCTCCTTCCTTGCTGTAACAACCCGGGTTTTCGAGCATCCAAAAATGCGAGCTTTTTAAATTTTTTTCCTGCGATGTGTGAAACATGTAGTCACTAGGTCAAACCTAGGTCAAACCAAGGAGAGCTTGCTAAATAAGTCATTGCATTCATGTAGAATTATTTGTAGAAGTGTGCCCAAGTTCTTGAGTCGGTTTTCGGTTTGAGTCGGTTTTGAGTTTACAGAGCACAAATCCGTAGCAATTCTCTCCTTCAATCCGTCTTGAATTTCCCATAATCCCAGTTGAATATTCCTTAAATCACTTGATCCAAATTCATAAAATCATAAAAGGATAAATCCCTTTTCCTTTTCCTCCCTCAATTCCTCTAATCGAACTCCCTTCAAATCTCTTTCGAATCCCTCTCGAATACCATTTGAGTTCCTTTAAAATTCCTTTAATCCTAAGAGGAAGGATCCTTTTTCCTTTTCTCCTCACCAATCCCTCTTGTCTTTGAATCAAATTCATAAAAGGAAAATCCTTTTCCTTTTATTTTCTCCCTCTTCCCCTTACCCAACTCGTGGCCCAGCTGGAGCCTGCAGCCCACCTCCTCCTCATCTCCACTCCCGTGGCCTAGCTCACCTTCTCTTGGCCCATTGCACGCCCACACCAAGTCCCCAGCCCGCCTGTGCCCCGCTCGGCCCAGCCACACAGCGCCCGCTCCTGCCTGGCCCAGGCTGCGGCCCATCTGGCCCAAGCCGTCACGCCCCCGGGTGAAACCCTAGAGCGGACGCGCCCAGACGCTCCCAGGAGCCGCCGTCGCCGCTCCCCAGGTCTCGCGCTCGCGCCCCCACCTCGGCGTCCATACCCTGGGCATCGCATCCACCGCCACGCGTCCCGAGCATGGAAGCCAAAGATCCTCGCCATCCAACAGTGCCTGGAGCTTGAACCCTAGCCTGCGCGCGCCTATAAAAGGGCATACCCGCCGCCGCTCCTCTTCTCCATCACTGTAGCCTCCGCCATTCTCGCCTCCCTTTGTTGCTCCTCGCCGCTCCGCCTCGGCCTCAGCCCACCTCGCCACCGGCATCTCGCTGTGCCGCGCCACCAGCCATGCCATCATCGCCAGAGCTCCCTCCGCACCACCGCGACGTCGTCCACCCAGCCGCGTCCACGAGCTCCTTCCACCCGCGACGCCGACGCCATCTCCTCTGGACCACGGCCAACCATGCCCGCGCCACGCCCCTTCCTCCTCACCGCGTTGGGGCTTCCTCATCTGGAGGTTGGTGAGCTGCTGTATACATTGAGGCAAAGACTTGATGCTCGTACATCCACGGATGATGCTCGTGCACCACCTACTGTCCGGGAGGGATTTGAGGCTCGAGCAGTCCTTCACATTCAAGGTATGTAACCTTCTGAGGTTACCAATATTCTTCGGGAGGGACCTGAGCCCTGAGCAATTCTTCAGTTCCAATGTATGCAAGCTTTTGAGGTTACTAATACTTTCTGGTAGATACTCAAGTATATCATTGTACGATAGGTACAGACTCTCCAGATTGGTTAGTGTACCGATAAAATCAAGACAACCATCATTCTTTTTTACATCAAATCATTTATCAAGGCTTTTTCTTAAATTCAGAACCTTGAGGTTGGTGAGGTTTCTCATGGAATCAGGTAGATCATCCTTCTCCAAATTCTCCACCCGCCTATGAAATGACATATCCAGATACTCTAATGCGGCCAGTCCACACAAAGCTTCCAGTAACCCTTTCTCAACAGAGGAGCCTGCCAATTCAAGATGCAACAAATTACGGAGCCTCTTAAATGACTTTGGAAGTTCCCTGACGCCACAACCTGTCATGTTTAAATACTGTAGTTCAACCAGGCAGCCTATAGCTTCGGGTAGCCGTACATTGTAACGGCAAAATTTAAAGTTCAAATATTGGAGTTGTCTGAGGCCACACAAAGATTCAGGTATGGCTGTTAGACTAGAGCATTCAGATAACTCAAGATGCTGCAAATTTGTGAGATCACCAAGTGAGTCTGGCAGTTTTCTTATAGCAGAACAACCTGACATGTCAAGATGCATTATACATTTTAAATCACCAAAAGATTCTGGCAGTTTTGATATGCCAATGCAACCTGACAAACCCAAATATTTCAGACACCCGGCGAGCTTGCCAAATGATTCTGGTAGTGCCGATATTCTAGAAGATCCATTCAGGTTCAGGTACTCCAGTTTTGCTAGCTCAGTGATATAGTCAGGGAGAACATCATTTTGCATTCTTGGAGCAAGGAGATACTTCAGCTGCTTTAGTTTACCAATAGAGCCTGGAAACTGTATAGTAGAGCATCCACTGAATTCCAAAATACGGAGACACTTTGCAAATGAAAATGCTCGACTAGCAAGATCCAGCTTACCACTATCAGAAAAATGAAGTGCTCGTACATTGGAGGGCAAAATACATGATAATTCTGTTGGCTGCAACTGGTCATACTGCGTAACCAGTGCATAGCGACAATATTTCTGGCCATGTTTATTATTGCTCTTCGATGCAACATCTGAAGGGATTAACTCATCAGCCATGATTAAGGTTGCCAGGTCATGCACCAAGTCGTGCATGATGTATCGTGCCACATGCTCTCCAAAAGTCTGAAATTATATCAGCATACGTAGTTAATGACTGAAAGCGTGGACGTGGAAAGTTAAGATCTATCACGGTGATGTTTCCATTAACTGGGATGAAAATGTATACACGAATTGTGTGATAAAACAGAAAACAACCTACGTAGATCAGATCACATCACACTAGGATTTTCATCATACATAAAGATTTTCAATGAGAACTAAAAATAGTCTGTTAAGAAAAAGAACATCCAAATCTACTTTGTGGAAAATTTTAAAAATAAATAAGTATTTGAAATTTGGATAACTATATCCAATAAAAACAGTATTACAATATCAATAAATATAGTAACAACATACTAAGACAAATGACTAGTGAAATGTCAACAATCAAGCTGTGGAAATGACTAACATGAGTAGGCAAAACATGTACAAGAACTGATATTTAGCAGGGTGTACTGCTTTTGAAGTTATATACATACCGCGGGCAACTTTGAAACTTGAAAGAACGACATCCCTAAAAGTTGCCTGATGTATTCCTTCCCCATCGATGGCTTGATAAAATCGAGGGCAATCCACTGGTGAATCAAATCATCTTCAGCAATATTGTGGCCTTTTTGGAATAAGGCACAATAGGTGAAGCATATTCTTAGCTGTGATGGCATCGTTTCATAACTCAACTTCAAGGATGGGAGAACACTACCTTCAGCTTCTGAATATTCATTCCAGAGATCACTGTTGTTTATTTCTGTCCATCTGGACAAATCTTTGGATTGTAGCAAGTATCCAACTGCTTGAGCTGCTAATGCCATACCTCCACATTTCTTTGAAATATCCAATCCTATCTGCTTCAATCTTTCTTGGTTATGTTTATGTTCGAACTTACTAGTTCTCTTAATTATTTCCCAGCATGTATCATCCTTCAAAGGCTGAAGCTTGTATGGTTCACTGGTGGAAACTTTCCTTGCAATCCCTTCATCGCGCGTGGTTACTATGACATCTATCATACTGCCCTTCTTGCCCACATGAAGCATGCTTCTCAGTTTCCGCAACTCGTTGTCCTTTTCCTCCCATAAGTCATCTAAAACAATCAAAACCTTCTTGCCATGGAGCTGGTTATCAAGGCACTGATTTATCGCTTCCAGTGTATTCCAGTTCTGTTGGTGTCACACCCATTTTTAAGGAACAAATGGAATGTATAATCTTATGTGCGCCCAGAGATCAATCACACGTAAGATGACAAATATAAATAGTATCATCACAAATGTTTATTACATAACGAATAATATCACAGAGTCTTCACGTATTTAAGCGGAAACATAAGATAACTCTTATGGTAGCTAGCTCCATAGCACAGGCACGTCAACTGGTTGACCACAAGTTTAGTAATCTTCAGGAAAATAGTAGTAGTAATCACTATTCGAACATTCTGGAGTCCATCCTGAGGTGTGGGGGAATGCAAGGGTGAGCACAAAAGTACTCAACAAGTGTAACATGGGGTTCATGAAGCTCAAAAGGGATAGACACAGGTTTAACTGCATCGGTTGCAACAATCCTGCAGGCCTCTGATGTTCAGCTTTAACCCTCTGACACGTATCACATAGTGCAACATACTCTGCAATATCTCTTTTCAACCCATACCACCAATACTTCTCTTTCAAATCCATATACATCTTGGTACTTCCAGGATGAATAGAGTAAGCGGACTTATGAGCTTCACGTAGAATTGCTTCTTTTATAGCTTTGTCCTCAGGCACACATAATCGTTTCCCAAACCATAGAGTTCCTTTATCATCCAAACAGAATCCAGGTGCCTTGACTTTCGGTATATTCTCAACTATTTCCTTTATTTTGTCATCTATCAACTGACCTTTACGTATCTCTTGCTCCAATATAGGCTATATCACCAATTCCACCGCATTAATGGCAATACCCAAGTTTAAATGCCCAATCTCAGCACACAACTCATTTGACATAGGCATTACTTGTACCTCATTAGCATAGCTCTTTCTACTAAGAGCATCAGCAACAACATTAGCCTTTCCTGGATGATAATGTACCTCCAAATCATAATCCTTAATCAACTCTAACCATCGATGTTGTCTCAAGTTCAGATCTGACTGAGTGAAAATATACTTCAAGCTCTTATGATCAGTGTAAATATCACTCTTATGCCCAATCAAATAATGCCTCCATATTTTCAAAGCATGCACCACTGCTGCTAACTCCAAGTCACTAGTAGGGTAATTTAACTCATGATTTCTCAACTGTCGAGATGCATAGGCCACTATTTTGTCGTCTTGCATAAGCACACAACCAAGACCCAAACGAGATGCATCACAATAGATAGAGAAGTTCTTACTCAAATCTGGCAAAACTAACACCGGGGCTGTAGTTAATCTCTTCTTCAGTTCCTCAAAATTAGTTTGACACTTATCAGACCACATAAACTTAGCATTCTTTTCTAACAATGCTGTCATTGGCTTAGCAAGCTTAGAAAACCCTTTAATAAATCTTCTATAATATCCAGTCAATCCTAAGAAACTACGAATTTCTCCCACATCGGTTGGCGGCTTCCAATTCAACACATCCTTTACCTTGCTAGGATCCACTGAAATTCCACCATTAGAGACTACATGACCTAGAAAGGTAACTTCCTTCAACCAGAACTCACACTTACTACGCTTAGCATAAAGCTTATGCTCTCTGAGCTTCTGCAAGATCAACCTTAAATGTTTAGCATGTTCTTCCTTAGTCTTGGAGTGTGCCAATATATCATCAATGAATACTACTACAAACTTATCGAGATACTCCATGAATACCTTATTCATCAAGTACATAAAGTATGCAGGAGCATTAGTCAAGCCAAAAGACATCACTGTGTACTCATACAAGCCATACCGTGTTGTGAATGCTGTCTTTGGTATATCAGTAGCACGAATCTTCAATTGATGATAACCAGAGCGAAGATCAATCTTAGAAAACACACAAGCACCTCTCAACTGGTCAAACAAGTCATCAATCCTAGGCAGTGGATACTTATTCTTAATAGTTACCTCGTTGAGTGACCGATAATCAACACACATTCTTTGAGAACCATCATTCTTGTCAACAAAGATCACTAGAGCTCCCCACGGTGAAGAGCTAGGACGGATGAAACCTTTCTCTTGCAACTCTTTTATTTGTTTCTTAAGTTCCTCTAATTCGTTAACCCCCAATCTATATGGACGCTTAGCTATAGGTGTAGTTCCAGGTAATAATTCAATAATAAACTCAATGTCGCGGTCGGTGACATACCTGGCAAGTCACCGGGGAACACATCCGGATATTCATCCACAGCTGGATCCTCCTGATTAACATTATCATCAAACCAATTCACTGTAGTTGTCTGCTGCTTCTGCACTACGATCTCCACACTAATTCGTTCTCCCTTCGGTGTTGTCAGAGCAAAATCCCAGGCACCAGTACCCTTCACACTAATGGGTATGCAGATTAGATCTGAAGCCCCTCTTAGGGTGGCAGGGGTGGCGGTGGTAGATGGCTGCAGATGGCAAGGGTGGCGGCACGGGTGTGCAGACTGGCAGGGGTGGCGACCGCGCAGGTGGCAGGGGTGAGGAGCAGAAGAGGGGATGGGGATGGCCCATGACTGCGACGCAGTGAGGGGAATTGCGCTGCGGCTGCTAGATGGCCTCAGGCGGTGAGGGGGCAGATCACAGGAGAATGCTGGGGCAGCGGATGGCTGTAGCTTGGTGGAAGATGCCCTCCTCCATAAATGCATTTTAGTAGGCGGGCATTTTCTGTCTGCCTCCATAAATAAAATGACCACCTTCCTAAATTGATTTTACGAGGTGGTCATTTTTTGGTGCCTTCGTAAATAAAACGATTGCCTCCGTTAATCGTCGGGTATTTTAGGAGCCACCTAGACTTTGTGCCCACCTCAGAAAATCCAAGGGCCCTGCCTCACAAAGTAATTCTTGTAGAAGTGCAGCAACAATCGCAATGGGGTGCTTGGCCACCCACTCCGCCTGGTTCCCAAGAAGCTAGAGGATCCCACTAGCACCAACTACTTGGAGGTCACCACTGGCACTAGCTGCCAGTTGGAGGCTCTCCATGGGATTAGCCACCCATTGGAGGTCCTCAATTTCATCAGCCGCAATATGGAGGATCTCAGCTGCACCAACATGGAGGGTCTCCCAATGGCATTGTCAGATGATTTAGCTCTGGCAATGCCTAGCAACTTCTTCACGTAAGAGGAATCAGATGGTAGCACACGAGACACAAGATTTATACTTGTTTCGGCCACTGTGTAGCGTAATACGCCAGTCCAGTCAGGGGTGTTGCTCTTCTTGTATTCGTATACTCGGTTACAGGGGCTGTTTCTCCTAGCTATGTTGTAGACAGGATGAATGATAATGAGATGGATACCGATCGCGGGGTCCCTACCCTCCTTTATATAGGCAAAGGGGGTAGGGTTACAATGAGGGGCTAATAGATTGGATTCTAGTTTGTTACATGGAAGGTGTAATATATCGATTAATTCTATCCTACCATCGATGTGACAGCGCCAGATATCCTCGATGCTCATGATCTCCAAGCTGATGGATTCATTTAGTCTTCGTGGGCTTCATACTTTCAACGTCCTCCATCTGCCAGACTAGTGACAGGCTAGATATATATTGGGTGAAGGTACCCTAGGCCCATATACAACGAATGCGAGTTTTACGTATTGTGCGCAATGTACCATTATGTCAGCAGGAGAATAAAAACCTTAGATGAACTGGTGTGTATGCTTCCCATATCATGTATTTCAATAAAACAATCTACTATTTTGTCTTACAGTTGTGCATTTCGATATCATCTTGCTTGAACGACAACACCAGAAAATCGGGAGCTATTGGCTGTTAGAACCTGAGATCAGAGGATTCTAAGATGCGCTAGCAGGCTTCATCTTGCGCGAGGTGTGTAGTAAAACGAGGATATTCTCCCTTTTATGGGCCAGGACCAAGGAGAAGAAGGCACATGCAAAAGCTGCCAACGATAGATTACTGTAATAGGGATCTTGATGGCCTTGTGATAATGTCGCCGACTTTGATAACTACTTTTTCATTGTAACCGTCACATTTGTAACATAATCTTGTGGGATTTGTGATGTATGTGAGTCTAGTCTATGTAGCAAATACAATGTCACACACAAAAATAATAAAATAGATTCCAAAGAAAATATAAAATAACAAAATGCAAAAAAGAGATCACTACCGGTAAGCACGAAACCGGCAATGATGCCAGACACAACATAGCCGGCTTGAGCCAAAAACTAGCAATATTGGTTGAGAGAACACTGTCGATTTGTAGTTCAAGGTGGCAGTATTCTCTTGACTAACACCGTCGGTTTGTGACTCGATCCAGCAGTGTTGGCCAAGAGAATACTACTGGCTTGAGCCAAGAACCGGCAGTGTTGGTCAAGAGAACACTACTAGCTTGAGCCACAAACTGGCAGTGTTGGTCAAGAGAACACTGGTCACATGAGCCACAAACCGACAGTGTTGGTCAAGAGAACACTGCCAACTGGAGCCACAAATCGGCAATGTTGTATGATAGAACATTGCCGACTTGAGCCACAAACCAGCAGTGTTGGCTCAACAGGACACTGCTAGGTTATGCCAAGAACCGGTAGTGACATTTCATATCACTGCCAGTTCGTAATTATAGGCAGTGATGTGCACCCCCCTTCACTGCCGGTTTGGCTGTGCCGGTTCAAAATCCGGCAGTGAAGGGGGGTTTGGAACAATGATTTGCAGATCTAGAGTACTGTAACCACCGCCACCCAACTCTTTCAGGCACCTTGATGGCGTGTCCACTATGGAGTTTCTTCACTTTGTGTGTGTGTGATTGGGCGGGGGGTGGGGGGTGGGGGCTCTGCTCACCCGCTGCACACAAATATGATGATGATCCACAACAAGAACACAGGGTCACTGCCTCTAAGGCAACCACACCTTCATTTGAAGGTCACAAAGACCTCATGCTCTAGATTGTGTAGATAAAATGATAACATGATCCAGTTCTTAAGCTCTAAGGACTAAATCCCACAAGGATGCATTATTATAGTGTCTATCGTAGTGTTGCATGTGATATTGAATGACTTGAGAGGGTGGATGGAGTATAGAAACACTAGGTTTATCTTCTAATTATCTTCTAACAAATTTGAGCACTCCAGCACACTCGAAAGAAAGTAAAGAACCTCATATATATAGCCCTACCCACCTAAAAAGGCAATTGGAAAATGTCTACCAGAAAATTAAGCATGGCCGGATAATCTAGTGGGTTGTCCTTGATACTGCATCTTATCATTGGGCGGGATATATCTTCACATTATACTTATTTTTTATATAATAGATATGTATTCTTGCATATAAAGTTGTTGATCAAACATGCATAAAATAGTTTCATTTAGGACAACTCCATAAATTGACCTATTTTAGGATAGAGGGGGTATTACAATTTCCATTGCCGTACACCTTTGTACCATGTGACACAAGTTACAAATCTTCCTTTGATAACGTCACCATCCCCGCGCGTATGGTAGGTGTGCTGATATATGAATCTTCCAATGCTGGCATGAGCATCTAGCGCTTAAAATAAGGGCAAAAGAAGGTGATACCGAGAACTTTTTTCCTTGGTTTTGTTGATAATTAGTTAGCCACCTTTTCTCAAACAAAAAACAAATTGGGGAGACCTGCAAGGTCTCCCTTCACAAGTCTACGCCCAAGAACAGATGACATTTAATAGGTGTATGCTTAATTATTGATGCCACATTTTTCAAATATAGAATAGTACCGAAATGGAATTGAATACGTTGACCATGCATAAGTCTATATGTACCCAAAATTAATACGTATAAACTTCAAAAACCTCCCCTACACCTTTGGTTTCATTGTGCCAAGGTCATCTACAAATGTACTCGCTCTATTGCATCCAATGTTTTTGAGGCAAAACATTAGTTGCACTACTATATGTTTCCCTGGTACTATACCAGCATGTGCACTGGCAAAGAATAATGTATGAGTCGCTACAAAGACAAATGTCAAATCACCGCAATCATCTAAATCTCTATCTTAGCATCATTCAAGTCATTATGTGTGTATAGTGGGCATATTGCAGCTACATATTCTTTTATATCCTGATAAGCATTGTATGGCATGTGATCTCGCATGGTCATGCACAAACCTAGTGAATCTGTATTAGGAGTAGCAAGTACAGATAAGGTACAGCTAATGCTAGTTAAGAACCCCGTAATAAATGGCCGTCGACTTTGACTACAAGTTGTATCTTCGCCCCTGCCATGGAGCTGTCAGGCAACTGAACTTTCATTCAAGATGTATCTTCGCCCCTGCAAAATAAAGCACGTTGAGATCAGTCCAGCCTTTAAGATAATACCCCATGCAGAAGAGGGAATACTTAGTTTGGTTGATGCTCCACTTGTAAGTCCACTAGCTGTAGCAGCAAGACCGACACTACTTTAGGTTCATGAACGTTCACTGCAAACGAAGAAGAGGTCAAGTCAAGGGATTTTCATTATTTTCTGTTGATGGGATGGAACAACAGGTTCATATTTTTTTTGTAGGACTATATAAGGCAGCCATGTACGGAGTACTGACTTGCGGCGTGTGTTTATTCTAACCAGTTGGACTGTGAGGCCAAGTCGCTGTGGTTGTAGTTGTTTGGTTCGTCGTTGTTTCTTCTCGGTGAGCAATTTCCAAAATTTCTGAATTTCCCAAAAGATCGCATTTATCGGCAGGTGCACAAGTTTTTTTCTCTACTGGTAAAAAAAACCGTGCTGCATACCACTATTGGAAGGCTTCATTTGAGTGGTGTACCGTGATTTTACAGGACGGCTTTCATTCTGTACCTTTAGATGGTTTAGCTCTTCCACCCACAACTACCATGTGATGCCTTTCTCTCTATGCTCCGAAAATTTAGTTTAAACTCCTCAATATTGAAATTCAATTTTTTCACATGACCTTGGATGGAGAAATGACAATAGCCAAAGTTGTAGACCTCGATACAACTTTGTTATTGACAACTTTTTCATTTGAAATCATTTATCCAAGGAAAATTATGTTTGAATGTATCACATTTGAAATTCAAAATTTTCAAGCGACCTTGGATGGAGGAACGACCAAAACCAAATTTGTACTACTCTGCGATGTATTTTCAAGCGACCTATTTTAGGGTAGAGGGGGTATTACAATTTCCATTGCCGTACACCTTTGTACCATGTGCCTTTGATAACGTCACCATCCCCGCGCGTATGGTAGGTTTGCTTGTATATGAATCTTCCAATGCTGGCATGAGCATCTAGCGCTTAAAATAAGGGCAAAAGAAGGTGATACCGAGAACTTTTTTCCTTGGTTTTGTTGATAATTAGTTAGCCACATTTTCTCAAACAAAAAACATATTAATTAGCATCAAAAGGTTCATGACAGCAAGGTAAGTGATCAACATATGTAAATCATCTCATAAACAATTATGTCATTAACACTACCATGGGTATAGAAAGTAGGAACAACCAAAAGCGTTCTGTCCCGAGGGATTTCAGGCTTTCAACACTCTGCAAAGGTGTACAACTGTATCCACAAGGAAACCAGGATTGCCTCACGTTTTCTAACCTTTCCCTAATTTGGCCCGAATATCACATGAAAGGTTCGACTGGTGCCCGGTTAATGCTACCACCATCTTACTAATGCCTCCTTCTTGCTAGTTTCACGGATAGACCGGTCATAGTTAGTTACTAGGATTGCTGACCCCATATGCCACATGTGGCCTCTACGGGCGGTTACTTGGACTCACGTATCCCAATGCTTAGTCCTTAACTGCTCCATGAGCGAGCCATGACATTTGAGATCCCACGCTCACAGTGACCTACCCCTCGCTTGAGCAAGAATTACCAAATTGATCATCATGTTCATACTTCTCAAAATTAAGTTGGGTCCTTACTCAAAATTAGGGAAGTAGGTAAGTTGTAACCCTCATTCATTTAAATAGTTAATTATACCGGTGTAGCATCCTACACGTGCAAGCATGAGTTCCCTTCTCATACTTGACTTCTACCGTTACTAAGAAAGTAAGCAATTAAGAGTTACCAAACCCGTTGATTAAGTGTAGGCTCTAATTACATGATGAGTAGTTCTAACTTAGTGAATCATCATTAAGTTGATTAACCAAGTCTACATGAAATGCATAACTCATAATGAAACACAATAAGTATCCAAAATAGGGTTCATAGTAGTAGGGTGCCTACCTGGTTTTGCCAGTCCCAGAGATTAGGGGTAGCGATGATGACTTACGCACGATTCCTCACATGATAGCTGAACCTGAAAGAAGGATTCAAGAATTGGAGATAGCCTCGCGATCGATAAAGAGATAAGGATTGAGAACTTGATTTGGAACTTGCGAAGAGACATCTAACTATGCTCTGATGTCATACTAACTATTATCTATTGTGACTCCAGTTTACTATACTAGGGAGTAGGGTTATAGGCTTCTCACACTGGTTCAGTGAGCCACCGGACACCCCAACATATGTGGCTGGCACTCCGCTGGGTTAGCCACGGGGTTGACAGTCTCTGTTTCAGCTCTGGTTTGGGTTGATGGAAAATCCGTCATGGGTGATGGACTCTCCATTAGGAATTGGGTGCTCTCAGGTTTTCAGTTTGCTCGAGCTAATAAATCATCGGACACTCCATGAGATTTCAGGGATGCTCCAATACAAACTCGGTGTTCTCGGGTTCTCTGGATATGGGTTGTATAATTCAGTGGACGCTCCGACACATACCACGGACACTCCGTTGAATCATACCGAAAGGGTATCAGGTTCTAGTGACTGGGTTTAAAGGTTTGGCGGATGCTCCGACAACATTGGCGGACACTACGGCATTTGGGTGACAGAAGCTATGTTCTTGTGTTCTTGGGTGAAGGCTTAGGGATTCATTTCTAGATGCTGAGTTAAGGCCTCCATGCATGTGCAAGGTATTCCTATGGTGACTTGGGCAGTTTGCTAGGCTTAGGATACTTTGGGTTTTGGTGAGTTCCTTGTCACCAAGATCTGAGATCCAACTCTTGACATCTTTGCTTCCAAGCTAGAGAGAGATTCCACCATCTCATGCAAGATATTCCAAAAATCCAAATGAAAGAATATCTAGGGGTAAACTTGAGAGGTTGAGTTGTAGCATTCTTGATTCTTACCCTTGGGATGACCAACTTCAAGCAATCCTCATGATTCATCCATGCAAAGGGAGAAACTTAGATTAGGGTTTTAAGGATTGATCCCAAGGCAATGAGAAGAGAGAGTTCTTGAGCTAACCATGAGATGAGAGGTTGTTGAATCTCAAGACCTTGATCTAGTGCTGACCTTGCTGTCCTTTGTAGACATGATTCTCTTCTAAACTACTTCTTCTTCACTTTCTCACTCTAGTTCATCATTTCATTAGGTTGCTTTGGCGATGCTAAAAAATGAGAGCCTATATTGTAACAAACTTGGATCATTACAAAACTTCCACTACTTGAAGTTAATATTTGGAGGGTTGTGTCGTTCAATTGTGCCCCATAGCAGGGAAGTTAATATTTGGAGGGTTGTGTCGTTAGTCGGGTTGTGCTAGGGCTTGGAATTTTTGTGTTCAAAATGTTCTGTGCCCAAAATTCGTAGGATTTTTTTCTTGAATTCCGTCATTATTATGTGAAGAACATGGTTGATTCCACTCATGGATGCCTTTGGATTGGAGATTTGTTGCTGCTATGATTAGGTTATCTTAATGTACAGGCACGTTTGGACACACCTCTGCTCCGCATCTGGCTCAGCTACCTTATCTTTTCTTCCACCAATAAGCTTGTTACCAGGCCTCCATACTCAGGACTGAGTCGCTAGCGTCCCAGTCAGTCAACGCAACAACCAAACACAAATATTTATTTTATAGAAACAAGGGAAAGGTCAGTTTCTGCCAAGCCTTCAGAGTTCGGATTGTGATATATATAGCTGCAACGTATAGCATGGAGACTTGAGTTTGCTTCAAGGGCAAGAGCAATGAATCTTCCAGGAATGGGAACCCAAGTGGCAGGCACGAACCAGATTAAACAACAACTGGTGGAATTTTATAATACAGAGTGTACTAGCTAGGGCACTTGCGACCTCTCTATATAAACATCCGGCTATTTACTAAGCGCAAAACACTAAGCTACCTAGCGGCAGCCATGCTACAAGTGCTCTGGCCTCTCCTTACTCTCTCATACCTAGTAGCATCACATATGCCTGCAGCCGCTGCCTCCAGCTTGGTTTCGTCACTGGCACCTGGCTCGCCCCCATGCCTCAGAAAGTGCGGCGGGGTAGACATTCCCTACCCGTTTGGCATCGGTGTTGAGTGCTCTTGGCCAGGCCAGGATAACTTCACCGTCACTTGCAACAATAGCTATAACCCTCCTAGACCATACATGGGCAACATCGAGATCATCACCATCTCGATCAGGACCAACGAGATGCGTGTCTTCTCGTCCGTTGCATACAGCTGCTACGACTCCTTCAACACCACTGAAGCTGGCAGTGTCACGGAAACGTCCTTCAACACCATAGGCTCACCCTTTCTGATCTCGCCGAATGGGAATGTCTTCACCGGCATAGGCTGCTATACACAAGCAATACTGGACGGCATGGAGGACAAGGACTGGAGTTACTCATCCGGCTGCGTCACCACCTGCATGAGCTTGGAGACAGCAGCCAAGGATGGTGACAAGTGCACGGGGCTCGGCTGCTGCCAGACAGATATCCCGGGTAATCTTAGCTTCATCTCAGTCTCCTGGGGTGCAAACGCCACAAATCCTGCGTGGAACTACAGCCCCTGTAGCTACGCTTTCGTAGCCGAAAGAAACTGGTACGTACGTGATGGTGTGTGTGTGTGTGTGTGTATATATATACACACGTCGAATAATGGGATATATTTCATGCCTTGGTACTAAGTTTTAATTTTATCCGCTCATGGCGCTATGCAATGTTGGATCTGACTGATCCAGGTATAGATTCAGGCGGGAAGACCTTTTTGGTGAGGGAAATGATAGCTTTATCAAGCATGTTGGAGAAAGGGGTGTCCCTGTGGTGCTTGACTGGGCTATCAGGAATAACGGGTCCTGCAAGCTCGGCGCGTCCGGGAAACACACAGCACCTGCGTGTCTTAGCACCCACAGCTCCTGTGAGAACACCACATATGGAGGTGGGTACGTATGCAATTGCTCAAAGGGATACAAGGGCAACCCCTACATGGCTGACCACGACGGCGGGTGCACAAGTAAGCTGATTTGTTTTTCTGCTTCCACACATCCATATTGTTGTTCCTTACTGTGTGAACAAATAATTTTGGACACCAAATCTGTTTGCAGCCGGTTCCAACTTAATATGTGTTTGCAGTTGGTTCCAACTTCATATGTATTCAGTATTCTCACAGGAAAGAGGAAACACATGAGACCACGCAACTTCCTCACCTGCGTTATTTGCACGCGCTTTACTAGTCATTGCATCACCCACAGTGATCCTAGGGTCGTCATTTTGTTTTCTTCCTGTACGTGGCCTTCTGTTTATTTATAGGATGTTTGGTTACAGCAGATAGCGCTATGATGGTAAGGCTTGATTTCTGCATCACTTAAATATGGTGCAATGATCCCATTCCTCATAGTTGTACTAGTTAATTTATATGTGGAATTCCATAAAACCGACAAAAAATTGAGAAGTGACAAGACAATAGACTAGTCTAAATTCCGTACGTGTGGAAACACTCTAATGAACCTGCAGGTGGGAAAAGAAACATGGCACTTGAGCATTTTTCACATATATTCCATGATCTGACTGTGAATCTCTATTGTATACTATATTATGCAGATATCAACGAGTGTAGTACAATGTTTCGTCCTTGTGGGCCGTATAGCATATGCAGCGATACAGACGGTGACAGAATTTGCAAATGCAATTTTTTCCGGAAAGGAGATGGTAAAAGTGAAAAAGGATGTGATCAGTTAATACTTCCGTATTATGCAATAATTGTCATAGGTGAGGTTCATTAAACAACTAACACCTCTCTCTCCACAATTACATTTTCAATATGTGTTTGGCACCTACATGTACTCTCTGCATTCCAAATTATAAGATGTTTTGACTTTTTTTTTTTGGATATGTAGCTTTCCCTATGCACTTAGATAGACACTATGTTCACATACATAGAAAAACCAATGTATCTAGAAAAGCAAAATGTCTTATAATCTACAATGGAGGAAGTAGTTAATAGACAAATTCTATTTCGGTTACTGACAATGTATTATTTATTTGAAACATGCTCTCTAATGTGCTAAGAATTACTATAAAATCAAGATATAATTTTAGGGGAACTTTGAAATAGAAATCCATGGATATAAAAAGGTCACACACAAGTATAAATATGGGCCCTGTTCGCTTGAGCTTATCAGCCGTACTATTTCAGCGAAATAACAGCGTTTTTCTCTCACAACAAATCAGCATCAGCCGTTTTTCCAGCCAGCCGAACAGGGCCCTTGACAATTCATGGAGTAATTATTGACATCAACTTGAAGTGGACAGAAAATACTATCATCAGAATATATTTCATGCTGACTAAGCGTTTTATTTCATTTTTTCTTTCCAACGTCAGGCATACAACAACTCAATACCACTTTACAACAATTTTTTTTGTTTAAAGCCTACATATGTTCTTGCACAGTTAATTAATTTATAAGAAATTTGAATGGTCGAACATGTTTTTTTATTGTCTGCAGCAATAGTTGTTTCCGTCATCCTAGCAAGTTTTGCGGTTATTTTGCTTCAGAGAAGAAATCGAAGGAAACTTTTTAACAAAAATGGTGGAAAAATATTAGAGGCACGTGGCATTACCATCTACTCCAAAAGGGACCTGAACAACATCACAAAGGGCTATAGCAAACGCCTTGGAGGAGGGCACTTTGGCGAAGTCTTTGAGGGTAACATCGGCGGCACCCAAGCTCAACAACTGGTGGCAGTTAAACGCTCCGTCACGACCAGCATGGTGCGCCGCTGGAAGAAGATGATCCAACAAGTCATGCCGCGGGAGCACGAGCAGGAAGATGACGGATTTGTCACGGAGATAATTTTCCAGTCTTCAGTGAAATATGATATTCCTCAACTGGATCGTGATACAAGGTTCACTCTATGGCAAGTCAAGATGCGGGCTATTCTTACGCAGGCTGATGTTTATGATGCTCTTGATAAATTCGGTAACAAGGATTCTAAATCTTGGACCGATGAAGAGAAAAAGAAAGATCGTAAGGCCTTGAATCAAATTCAGCTTCATCTTTCAAATAATATTTTACAAGATTGTCTGCAGGAGAAAATTGCAGCTGCTCTATGGCTCAAGTTAGAGTCAATTTGCATGTCTAAGGATTTGACAAGCAAGATGCATATGAAGATGAAGTTATATTCGCACAAGTTGCAAGAGGGTGGTTCTGTTATTAACCATCTGACGGTCTTCAAGGAGATCGTTTCTGATCTACAAGCTATGGAGGTAGAATATGATGATGAGGATTTGGGTCTGATTCTTTTGTGCTCTTTGCCTAGTTCCTTTTCAAACTTCAGAGATACTTTATTATATATCCATGATACACTAACTCTTGATGAGGTATGTGAGGCGTTGCATGCCAAGGAAAAGATGAAATTGATGGTGTCTTCTGAAGGTTCTGCTTTCAAAGGAGAAGCATTGTCTGTTCGTGGGAGGACAGAAAATAAATCAAATAATGGTAATAGAGGCAAAAGTTCTAATCGTTACAAAGGCCAATCAAAGTCTCGAGGTAGAGGTGATAAATTCTGCAAGTATTGCAAGAAGGATAATTATTTTATCGAGGATTGTTTGAAATTGAAGAATAAAGAGAAGAGAACTGGCACATATAGAGAGAAAGGTAAACCCAATGATGAAGGTAATGCTTCTGTTGCTGCTTCTAAGGCAGATTATTCCGATGGTGATTCACTTGTTGCTTTTGCTGGATGTGCTAATAGTGATGATGAATGGATTTTTGATTCTGCTGCTTCTTTTCATATATGCACTAATAGAGATTGGTTTGTCACCTATGATTCTCTCCAAGGTGGAGGTTCTGTTAGATTGGGTGATATCAGTTCACGTGATATTGTTGGCATTGGTTCCATTCAGATTAAGATGCATGATGGCATTGTCAGAACATTGGCTGACGTGAGGCATATTCCTAGCATGAGCAAGAATCTTATTTCTCTCAGTACTCTTGATGCTAAAGGGTACAAGTACTCCGGTGGAGATGGAGTATTAAAGGTGTCTAAAGGTTCTCTCATTGTGATGAAAGGTGAATTAAAATCTTCAAATTTGTACCGCCTTCGTGGTACTACAATTACAGGTGATGCCGCTGTAATTTCTAATTCATCATCTAATTTTGATGCTACTGATCTTTGGCATAAGCGTCTTGGACATGTGAGTGAGCAAGGCTTGCATGAGTTGTGCAAGAGAGGACTTCTTGATGAACATAGCATCAGTAAGTTGAAGTTTTGTGAGCATTGTGTGTTTGGCAAATACAAGAGGGAGTCATTTAATATCTCTACACATAAAAGTAAAGGTATTCTTGATTATGTGCATTCTGATTTATGGGGACCGTCTCGCAAGCCTTCTTTTGGTGGTTCTCGTTATATGTTGACAATCATTGATGATTATTCTCGTAAGGTATGGTCTTATTTCTTGAAGCATAAATCAGAAGCATTTTCAACATTTAAAGAGTGGAAGATTATGATTGAAAATCAAACTGAAAAGAAGGTTAAAAAGCTTCGCACTGATAATGGGATGGAATTCTGTTCTAATGAGTTTAATGCATATTGCAAGTCTCAAGGCATTGTTAGGCACTACACTATTCCTTATACGCCTCAACAGAATGGTGTAGCTGAGCGTATGAACAGAACTATCATCTCCAGGGCTCGTTGCATGTTGTCTAATGCTGGCTTGAATAGGCGTTTTTGGGTTGAAGCCGCTTCCACTGCTTGCTATCTTATTAATCGTTCACCCTCTATTCCTCTTGATAAGAAAACTCCAATTGAGGTATGGTATGGTTCTCCAGCTGATTATTCACAATTGAGAGTTTTTGGTTGTACTGCTTATGCTCACGTTGATAATGGTAAATTGGAGCCTAGAGCTGTTAAATGCATTTTTATTGGTTATCAACATGGTGTTAAAGGTTATAAATTGTGGAATCCCCAGACTCATAAGGTTATGCTTAGCAGGAATGTTATCTTTAATGAGACTGTTATGTTTGTTGATAATCCTTCTGTTGATGCTCCTACTGAGGAAGAGAAAATAAGTGTGCAGGTGGAGCACTTAATTGATTCACCAGATGTTGATAATGTTGCTGTGCTAGATGCACCGATTGCTGAAATTTCTCCAATTATTGATGATTCTTCTATTGCTAAGCATTCTTCTCCAGTTGTGCAGTCTCCACAATGTTCTATTGCTGTTGATAGATCCAGAAGACAGCCAAAGCCTGTTAAAAGGTATATTGAAGAATGCAATGTTGCTTATGCTATGAGTGTTGCAGAAGAGATTGAAGGTAATTCAGAACCTTCTAATTATTCTGAAGCTATTACTTCTACTGATCGCAACAATTGGATGACCACTATGCAAGATGAGATGGAGTCACTTGAAAAGAATGGTACATGGGATTTAGTGGAATTGCCCAAGAATAAAAAGCCTGTCCGTTGCAAATGGATTTATAAAAGAAAAGAGGGTATTTCTCCTAGTGAACCAGCAAGGTATAAAGCGAGGTTGGTTGCTAAAGGCTATAGCCAGATTCCAGGTATTGATTATAATGATGTCTTTTCCCCAGTTGTTAAGCATAGTTCTATTCGCACTTTGCTTAGTATTGTTGCCATGTATGATTATGAACTTGAGCAACTTGATGTTAAAACTGCATTCTTACATGGGGAGTTGGAGGAAGACATTTATATGAACCAACCTGAAGATTTTGTTATTCCTGGAAAAGAAAACCTTGTGTGTAGACTAAAGAAGTCTCTTTATGGTTTGAAGCAGTCTCCTAGGCAATGGTATAAAAGGTTTGACTCATTTATGCTCTCTCGTGGCTTTAAGCGGTCTGATTATGATAGCTGTGTTTACTTGAAGATTGTTAATGGCTCAGCTATTTATTTGCTCCTTTATGTTGATGATATGTTAATTGTTGCTAAAGAAAAATCAGAAATAGCTAAACTGAAGGCACAATTGAGTAAAGAATTTAAGATGAAGGACTTAGGTGCAGCTAAGAAAATTCTTGGTATGGAAATTACTAGAGATAGAAAATCTGGTAAATTATACCTCAGTCAACGAGGTTATATTGAAAAGGTTCTTCGTCGTTTTAATATGCATAATGTAAAACCAGTGAGTACTCCATTAGCTACACATTTCAGATTATCATCAGATTTATGTCCACAGTCAGATCATGAGATTGAGTACATGTCTAGAGTTCCATATTCCAGTGCAGTTGGTTCTCTTATATATGACATGGTTTGTTCTCGTCCTGATTTATCTCATGCATTGAGTGTTGTCAGTAGATTCATGGCTAATCCTGGTAAGGAGCATTGGAGGGCTGTTCAATGGATTTTCAGATATTTGAGAGGTACTTCTCATGCCTGTTTGCAGTTTGGGAAATCTAGAGATGGACTTATTGGTTATGTTGATTCTGATTTTGCTGGTGATTTGGATAAGAGGAGATCTCTCACGGGTTATGTTTTCACCATTGGTGGTTGTGCTGTTAGCTGAAAAGCATGTTTGCAGTCCACTGTTGCTCTATCTACAACAGAAGCTGAATATATGGCTATTTCTGAAGCTGGTAAAGAAGCTATTTGGTTGAGGGGTTTATACTCTAAACTTTGCAGGGTTACTTCTTGTATTACTATACATTGTGATAGCCAGAGTGCTATTTGTCTGACTAAAGATCAGATGTTTCATGAAAGGACCAAGCACATTGACGTGAGATATCATTTTATTCGTGGTGTCATTGCTGAAGGTGATGTTAAAGTATGCAAGATAAGTACTCATGATAATCCCGCTGATATGTTGACAAAGCCAGTTCCTGGAGCTAAGTTTGGGCTATGCTCAAGCTTAGTTGGCATTACAAATTAAGTCCTAGTGACTTTTTGGCGCCGGTGATTATTTATTATTGAAGTGAGTTGATTGATGATACTTCATTCAC
Organism: Saccharum hybrid cultivar R570; assembly: GCA_038087645.1. Taxonomy (NCBI): domain Eukaryota; kingdom Viridiplantae; phylum Streptophyta; class Magnoliopsida; order Poales; family Poaceae; genus Saccharum; species Saccharum hybrid cultivar. The sequence continues at coordinate 15,875,279 of JAQSUU010000760.1, forward strand.
TACAAGATGGAATTCGTCTCAAGGTGGAGTTTGTTGAAATATGATCCGAATTATAACGTTGGTCTTGTGGGGACGCCTGGAGGGCCCACGGTTCAGTCATGTTTATTAGCGGATTTGTTTCCGTATTTGACTGCAGTCAGTCCGTCCTATAAATACATCTTGTAAGCCGCACGGGAAGAGCTGACGACTCATTGTATTCCCTGCGTTCTGTAAACTCTCTCCATATAATGAAGATCGCCGGTTGGCGCCCGTGGTTTTTTCCCGAAAGGGTTTTCCACGTAAAAATCTGTGTCTCGTGTTCGATCTTGATTTGCATTATTTACTAACACTTCGTCAAGTGCTTCAAGGATGAGGGTAGCGGAAGGAAGATGTATGATGTAGAAGTCTTCTCAGGTGATGATGCTCAATCTCAACGTAACATGGAATGCCTCGATAGGATCAGCATGCTGGCAGTTCGATGTCTCAAGGAAGATGTGGAGGAGAGACCAACCATGGTAGAAGTGGTTGAGGAGCTTAAGCAGGTGAGGGAAATGGCCTGCGGAGGCTCATCATCCGCAGAGGCGAGCTGAAGGGCAGGCACGCAGAAGATGAATGGTCAGCACTTGAGCCTTGCAAAAGTTAAGCTTTACCCCGTATCCATCAACGTCCATCATTATAGTTGTCCAGTTGCAATTTAGTACGAGTTATTCATTTGTAATTGTGGATTTGTTGGACACTTATTATTAAGCTGCTTGTAATTGTGTATTTGGTTTCAAAATACTACGTATTCAGGGAGTGATCTAGTATGTGGGTTCATGTACCTCCTCAATCAATCATATGCTAATTCAATCTGTCGAAACAAACATCAATATCTATTTATTATATTATACACCTAAAAAATAATTAAGGGGGTCGTCGTGTGCTAATCATCGCCTCCCTCCCGCTGCCTCTCGCCCGGACTTCGACACCGTGTCGGACACGCCGCCCGTGCGCAGCACGTGCTCCCGTCGTATGCAAATCCGGGTGCGTGCGGTGCTGCTTGAACCAGCTTCAAAGTACCATCGCGATGCGGCCAAAGTTATCGAGACCTGCACCTGTTCGTCGAAGGACCACGCCGGCGGAGTGCTGGGGTCGGCTGGGAGGCGGCGGATGGCTATGGACGCGGCGACGGCGAGGAGGAAGACTTCCCAAGAGTGTGCGGCGTGACTTTAGCCCATGCGCTTCTCCGCCATGGACGAGGCAGAGGCCGACCTCGGCGGCCGCGGCGGTGTCCACGGCGCGGTACGGTGAGCCGAGGCAGACCAGCAGCTGCCATGGCCGGAGCCAGCGCTGCGCGGCGCTCGGGAGGAAGGCGAGCGAGGGGAGCAGCACGACGGCGGCCTCGACGCGGCTCGCGGATAGCGCCGAGAGCAGCGCGTTCTCCACGGCCGCGGTATACCGGACACGGCGTCCTGCTCCAGCGACGGGTCCCGAGGCAGATGAGCGCGACCACCAGCGGCTCCGGCTGCACCCTTTTCTCCGCCATAGACAGCTCCACGCCAGGCATCAGAGGGACTGAGGGAGTACCGCCATCATGCTGGCCGGTCGTGACTCCGCAGCCGTCGCCGCCCCTTTCGCATACCAGCTGAGCACGTCGCAGCGAATCACGGGCGCTGGCCCTGGATGCTCGCCGCCATGGCCATAATTTTGATCTCCCTTGCTTGCCTCGCCCTACCCTGTGGTGCTGTGTAAACGATCTTGCCGCCATGGCCATGATTTTGATCTCCTTGTTTGCCTTGCCAGGCCCCTGGGCCGCCTTCCTCACGCGTGTGCGTGTGCGGCCGCGCCGCCGTGCCGAACGCTGGTCGAGCAGGGACGAAGTGCTCCCCTATACTCCTGGAACGTGATGTCAGCATGTCATGCTGACATCATATACCTCCTTTTCCCTTCCAAAATAAAATCAGAAATACAACATGCATAGTGCGTGCATTCTTATAATCTAGCCCCTCTACTTCCATCTAATAAACCTTCTGTTTCATGTTTCTAGACTAAAGAAACTTGATTGCTACTCCCTGTTGTCTGTATCGCGCAAACGGTCTATGCCAGCAAATGACCTTCCCAAACTGAGCTTTTATACCTTATAAACTTTTTACAGAAGTTATTGATACATCATACTATTTATGCTGACATCACAAATAATGTTTAAAGTGCAAAAATGTTTCTAAAAATATTTAAATTTAAATATTAATTCTATAGATAGAAAACATAAATTCATATCTAAAAATATGAAATCTAAAAATTAATAGGTACTCATGTGAAAAATTATTTGGTTTCCGTGCAACGCACGGCCATTTATCTAATGTATATATATAGTGCCCTTCAAAAATAAATGGTATATTTGCATGAAGGTATTATTCGCATATAAATGTTGAAGCAATTGATGTCTATTTTTCTATACAAATATTACATCATTCTACACCTAAAGCTTAAAAAATGATAAAATAAATATAGAAATTAACTAGAGTTCATGTGAGACAAAGTAAGTTTGGTAAAAATCAGTCTAACTTGCTAGGAAAAATAAAAAAAATCTAACATCATGCATGTCTCTCTAGATCTCTAAGTGAAAGAAATGAACATGTAAAGTTTGAAAAAGAGTTTAGGGATGCCAACTATCTCACCGCTCAAACCCAACTCCTTCAAAGGTTCAAAAGGCAAAACCTTCCCCCTCTATTTTTTCTATTTCTCGCCCTCCAAGTGAGCTGAACAGTGCTGCTCCGCAGACTTTCCCGAGGAGGAAGAAGAGGTATTTAGGGGGGCATTTTTAGGGGCGGTTGACTAACGAGAACCGCCTGTGAAGATCCTGAAGATGGACCAATTTTAGAGGCGATTTTCTTAATAGAACCGTCACTGAAGATGGAGTAGCTTGTTTTTCCTTCTTTTAGTTGCAGCGCTAGGATAGTAAGGGCGTGTTTGGATGCAGGGACTAAAGTTTAGTTGGTATCACATCGGATGTTACATGGGGTGTCGCATGGGGTGTTCGGATACTAATAAAAAAACAAATTTCAGATTTTGTCAGTAAACCGCAAGACAAATTTATTAAGCCTAATTAATTCATCATTAGCACATGTTTACTGTAGCACCACAGTGTCATATCATGGACCAATTAGGCTTAAAAATTCGTCTCGCAAATTAGTCACATTCTGTGTAATTATTTATTTATTAGTCTATATTTAATACTCTATGCATGTGTACAAACATCCGATGTAATAGGAACCAAACTTTAGCTGTGGAACCAAACACCCCCTAAGTTCGATCTGATTTGTTTTTTTGGTTTTAAGCATTCATAAGGCATTTCAATCGTACACGAGTTAAATTTCATAAACCTAATCAAACATAACAATACAAATAAACGTAATGAACACATGAACCATACAAACCAGACGCAACTCTAGTCTGTCTCCACTGCCAGTACCGTATGTCTCGGATGGTGTAACCACGGTCATTGTCTATGTAATGCAAGGCCCGCACTACAACACTCTCCAATGCCTTACAACGCCAAGGACATGGCATCCCATAGATGTAGCATACTGACGGATTATCAATTGCTTGGTTCTGCCTAAATCTCACGCAATACTAGATGCTAGCTGTCGTTCTCTGTCCCATCGCTTCCACGAAGTCCTAGACGTACCCCAGTCGCTTAAGAGCTTGTGTGAGAATTGGCTACAAGCCACATGTAGCATAAGTGAAATCATAGAGCAAAACCTACAAGCGGACAAACAAAAAATATCAGAAAGCGCTCATATAATAATAAGAATGAATAAACATTACTACACGATGTACCACATCCATATGGTTGAATGTCTCATGCCTCTCGCTTACTCGTGGCAATTCCAGACTATGCTGAATTAAAGCTTGAATCTTTAAGGACGAGAAATCTGGCATACGGTAGCCAATTCGCTCAAATGCCTGTAAAGAAAGCAGCACGGCATCGATCTGGGCGCCTATCTTGGTCGGCGACCGTCGTCCAGTCTGCACATGTCTTTGCGCACCTCATTATTGTACCTAATGGGAATGTCAAAGGCGAGACTGCATGTCCATAACTCGGCTCCTTCACCATTCACAACCTCACTTGTCGTGTTCTCGAAGATCTCCCATAGTGCTGCTTCTAGCCACTTGACCGGTTTTATAGTCTGTGACATATGCAACAATCATATTATGAATGAATGTATATATGCAAAAATTACATTAGCACGCAAAACTTAAAATATTCCATACTATTGATAGGTTTGGGTAATGCGGAATGGCCCTGTCTAGCGAAGGCGCGAATGGAAGATTGCTAGGGTAGAAACCTGGTTCGTGTGGCTCGGGAAGTCCGCCGCCATTCATCGTCACTAAAAAACTAAAAAAAAATCCTAATAAATATAGAACCCCCATATAAATATATCATGCAACAATATATATTAGAGAAACATATAAACAATAAATAATGTATAAATAAAGATAAAATCCACCATTATTATCCTAATCTAAAAAACCACATATTTGAATATTTCTATGCTTATTACTAAAAAAAGCATGAAAAACGATCTACATTATCAGCAATGGAAGAAGATGCTAACCTTTAGAAAAAGGGTTGGAAGAAGATGCTTGACAGCGGCCGGCAACAACTGCTCTTGCTCCCCCAAGCAAGAACACACACGCAAGTGAGGCCTCGTTTAGATTCCAGAATTCACCCCCAAATTCCACTATGCAAAAAAAAATTCCCCATCACATCAAAGTGCCGGCACATATATGGAGTACTAAATGTAGATAAAATAAAAAACTAATTGCACAGTTTTATTGTACTTTACGAGACGAACATTTAGAGCCTAATTAATCAAGATTTGGACAATTATTACCAAAAAAAACAAAAGTGCTACGGTGCTCGGGGGTGGCACTGTGCCGAATCGGCCACCCCCGAGTCGGTCATCTAAACAAGGCCTGAGCTAATGGTGCTCAGCATGTGCGTACTGTCCGAAAAGGAAGAAGGTATTTAGGGGGTGGCCATTTTTAGGGGAGGTTGACTAAAGAGAACCGCCTCTGTTAATTCATTTGTCGGGGCGGTTCTCTTAAGGAACCGTCTCTAAAAATAGGACACTTTTAGAGATGGTTTTGTGAAGAAGACTGCCTCTGAAGATCCATTTTCAGGGGCGGTTCTCTTAACGCAACCGCCCCTAAAAATGGACGACTATCAAAGGCGGTTTTCTTAATAGAACTGCCCCTGAAGATGGATCTTCAGAAGCGGTCACGAAGCTACAGTGCCCCCAGGCGCGGTTAGAGGCGGCGTGCTAGGTGAACCGCCTCTGATTGAAAAGGGGGCGTCGCTGAAAATGATTTCTGAAGTAGTGCAAGTGGATAAGAAATAAGAAGAAAGCATAAAATACAAACGAAAGAAACATGAGAGGGCGTTATACACACTTAACTTTTTTTTTACCAAAAATCACCGATGCACTACAATTTGATCAGGTGACTTGGGATGGGCAGACACAGCCAGATAATGTCACCGTCACGTTCGAGTGAGTCTAGTCAGATCAGTATAACGTAGTATAATATTTTTTTTGATGGTGAACATTCGTCAGATGAGCTATTTTGCTGCCTACAAAGATTACAACGATCCTTTACCAATTGAAAAATAACTAAAGCAATACCCTAAACATAAGGGGGCTTGTGCCCCCCTCTTTCCATCCCCGATCGTTCCAGAATTGGACATAATAACTTCCAAAATTGTTTTTCAAAGAAGTAATGGACGCCGAATGACGACAAAGATCGTATGCTAGATTGTCCATCGTAACAAGGTGCCTACGGCGCAGTCTACAAGGGGACCAACGATAGAAGTGAGCAAGTGGTCGTCAGATGCCCAAGGTGAAATGGACAGGAGTCAGCAAGGACAAGTTCATGAAGGAGAGCACCTTCCAGTTAAGGATCATCAGCCACCCCAACATCATCTGCCCTGTTGGGTGTTGCTTGGAGACAGAGGTTCCCATACCGAATTTTTTATTTTTTAGTCTTTTATTAAAAAAATATTCACATCAAGACCCTTGGACGTTTTATTTCCATTTCTGGACCCAGAGCTCGACGCCGTGACGCACGGCACCGAGGTAACACGTCTCGGCGCCATAACCTATGGCGCCGAGGTTCGAGATCAGAACACATGGCGCCGACCTCGGCGCCGCAGATCTTGCGCCGAGGCCTCGCATATGGGTCGTGGAGACCTGGCCTGACACTTGTTCCCAAGAAATAAACGCACCGGCCAGTAATAAAGCCTCTGCTGAAGGATACTCCTATATGCTATGCTACCCTAGCTAGTACTCCTACTCTTGATGGCCTCCATGCAGTGGCACAGTGCGCCAGCGAAAGGAGGGCCGACGCCTGCTGCCTCGGTGATTCTCCGTGCGCGCAGTTCAGCAAGGGACTCAGTTTTGTATGCATGCATACTCCAACTACATAAGTGCATTTACTCCTACAACATACACTCATCTTTTCATTATTTAGAGCATTTATTTATTTACATTGCAAAAATAAAATATGCTATCTCCATCCAAAATAAATCACCCTGTTCGCTTGAACTTATCTGCCAGAATCAGCTAGCCGTTCAGCAGTGTTTTTCTCTCACAACAAATTAGGATCAGCATCAGCATCAGCCATTTAGCAGTGCGTTTACAGCCAGCCGAACAAGGTGAATATATAATTTTAGTCTTAAAAGTTTAACCAAATCTACAATAACAAAATGAACGGTTTTTGCAACTTTCTCATTTTCTGGTGGCAAGTTCAAATCCGAACTCATTGTTATCTAGTAGAGTGCACAAGAACATGTACACTTAGACTTCAAATGTAGGGACCAGGGAGTATGCTAAATGTTGTCCAGATCACTTTATTTTTTAGTACGTTGGGTATATGTAATATAAATATTAAGTGTTTGACTTATTGGGAACGAGAATGACACTTATTTTGGAACAGATGAATAGTTTATAAGGTATTTTGTACTCCCTCCGTCCACACAAGAATGCAATTCTAGCTTTTCAAGAAGTCAAACAGTTTAAACTTTGACTAAAATTATATAAAAAATTACTGACATTCATAATACAAAATTAGTATCATTAAATTAGTTATAAAATATATTTTCAATAATAAATTTATTTGAAGACATAAATTCTAACACTATTTGCTATGAACTTGGTCAAACTTGAGCTTGCTTGACCGGTACGGATCCCATAATTGCATTCTTTTACCGACCGAGGGAGTATATAGCAATAATCAATTTTTTTTAAAATTTTTATCAATAATTTGACCAATATTTTCTAATTAAATAACCCTTTTGATGTAACCACATTCATGTTGATTAATTGTATACAACTATAGATGAATGTGAAAGATTTCTACTCACTTTAATCAACCTTGGGTGAAAAAGCATGCACATTTTTAAAGATGGAGGCAGGAGACATGCATGCATACAATGCATGCTGCCTGCTAGTGTCAGGTTGCGTGCATGCTAGGAGGGTAGCTGCCAAAACGCCAGTGTTTGATGCATGCCTACGCTAAGACTACCCGCAGTGTGTACTCTAAAACGATACTCTAAAGCTTTAGCGTATGAATATAGAGTAAAAACTGTTGCACTGGGTACTCTAAAACGATACTCTATCCTTTCTCTCACTCTATATTTAGAGTGGTACAGTGCTTACTCTATACTCTATAGTGACGGGCCCCACTAGCTAAACAAAGGAAAAAAATGATATAACTCACAAACAAAAAATCCAAATTAAATTTCGATTGCACCATTAAATTCGTCTCAATAAATCCTTCAAAACTATATCACATATGGATATATTTAGATAAAGTGATAAGTGAGTCCCACAGTGGATAGAGTGGATAGAGGATGATATAGAGGATGGATGGATGCGGGAGAATTGAGTATAGAGGAGAGAATCTTGCTGACTAGGACGTATAGAGGATGAATATAGAGGTCCATGAGTGCGGGTAGTCAAAGACATGCGCGGGATGAACTTAGGCCTGGTTTAGATGGAAGAAGTTAGAAAAATTTGGAACGGTAGCATTTCATTTGTATTAGACAATTATTGTTCAATCATGGACTAACTAGGCTCAAAAGATTCGTCTCGTGATTTATAATCAAACTGTGCAATTAGTTATTTTTTTTATCTACATTTACTGCTCCATGCATGCGTCCAAAGATTGATGTGATGGAGAGAGAGTGAAAAAATTCTAACTTTTGGGGTAATCTAAACAAGGCCTTAGTTATAAAATTGTACTCCCTCTGGTTCCTAAAAATGTTGTTTTGGACAGCGACACACTCTCGAAAAACAACTTTGACAGTTACTTTTTGTTATTATAAAATATAGTCAATATATACTTTTATGAAACTATATTTCGAGATGAATCTACTTATATTACTTTCATGTATAAATTATGAGAGCAAAAAAACTATGAGAAACTTGGTAGACTTCTTTGTGGAAGTGTAGCAAAACAAAATTAAAACCGTACACAACAGCATGGTAAAATATTAATATTCATAATACATAATTAGTATCATTAGATAGATCATTGAATATACTTTCGTAATAAAATTATTTGAAGATATAAATGTTTTAGTGGATAGCTTGCATAATTGTATGTGATACTGTATTGCCTAGGGTTTTAATTCGTAATTTTCAGCCGTCGAGAGGAGCTCTCTATCCCTCCTTTGTCGACTAGTTTCCGCGCTACTTATATTTATGGCTATTATAAACTTATATTTATGATTATTAAAACTTATATTTATAATTTAAAACTATTAAAAACTTATTATACTTATATAATTTAAAACGATTGGGTCTGCTCGGCTGTATTTTTTTTGTTGTAGATGTGGCTGAAAAATACTGTAGAATAAACTAGCTAAAGGTACTGCACAGGAAACGTAGCCGAGCAGGCTGATTAAAAACTTATATTTATGATAATTTCAACATTATAATTAATGGTATATGAACTTGGTGGTTTGGTTTGGTTATAATTAATAGCCCAAGATTAATTAACTTTAGTGGTTTGGTTTATTTATGTATTTTATTTCATAGTTGTTTGACCGAAATACTGAAACAATATGGCATGCAATTGCATAGATTGGAGATGAGAGAGGAGAAAGAAAAGAAGAGTTATTAAAAAAGCTAGTACCCCGTACTTGGCCTTCATCAATTCCATCGTGACAGGACAGGGCCCCATCGAGCTCGCCATGGCATAGTGCACACTATGTCAGGTCTTTTCAACTCCTCTGACATTCATTTGCAAAAGTAAGTAAAGCTGCAGGCATGTGAATTCGCGTCGCAGGATATCTGACCTCGGCGCCAAGATCTACGGCGCCGAGGTCAGCGCCGTGATTTGTGGCGCTAATCTCTTGCCACCTTAGCACCACGTCATCAGTCACGTCATTTTTGAGCTTCTACCTCGGCGCCATGATCTATGGCGCCGAGACGTGTTACCTCGGCGCCGTAAGTCACGGCGCCGAGAAAAAGGTCTAAATCTGGATTTTTTACGCTTAGAGGTCTAAACGTTAATTTTTCACAGAAAAAGGGCTAAATTGTAAAAAATTATACGGGTCTTCGAGTTCACCCAAAAGGTAAACTATATGACGTGCTCCATGGTGGTGATGGCCGGACGCACCTGCTCTCGATGCCGGAGCGGCTGGACATCACCATCGGCTCCACGGAAGCCTTGTCCTACATGCACTCGCATGCCGAGCACCATGTTCACAGCGACTTCAAGATCGCCAACATCCTCCTCAGCAATGACCTCAGGCCCAAGGTCTCTGACTTTGGGTCGTCCAAGATGCTGGTGATGGGCATGTACTCCAGGTCCGTGGCAGCGGATATGAGCTACGTGGACCTAATGTACATGAAGATGGGTCGTTTCATAGACAAGAGCGATGTGTATAGGTTCGATGTGGTGCTCCTGGAGCTCATCACTCAGAAGATGGCCAAGTATGACGGCAATAGGAGCCTCCCCATGGACATGATCGCATCGTACAAGGACGACAAGGGCAGCATCAGAAGGGCCATGTACGACAAGGACATATTGGCTGCAGGCAGTGCTCAGTCTCAACTTCACTTGGAGTGCCTCGAAATGATTGGCGAGCTTCCTTTCAGATGCCTCAAGGATCACATAGAGGACAGACCCCCAATGGCAGAGGTGGTGGAGGTCAAGAAAGTTAAAAGGCGCTTAGATGAAGCCGGCAACTAAGCTTCTGCGTCCACGCCTTGCACAATCGCTAGGAGTTTCTTGTGTTATTTTTAATTAATTGTTATGCTCCTAGCAGTTGCCTTTTATTATTGTCAGTATGGCATGACTAATTAAGCCTCTTCAATCTTCATTCAAGTGTCCTAGTTATTCAACAGTACTTCATTCTCTTTCACAAGACATTTTTTTTGTGCTACATGTATTTGACATGGAAATTGTTGTTTTTTCATGTTCAACGACGCATAACTAGCTAGGACGTACTAATGCACAGAAGTTATGAACGTTTCACTAAAACAGAATAAACAACACCCCTGCCTTGGAGACACAGGAACCAAACATGTCATTCATGTCAAATTAGAGACACGGGTTTACCATACGTGTCTCTGCTGGTATCGCTCATCATGTGGAAACTTCTGAAACATCACTCATTAGTGATGCGTCTTTATCTAAACTGATCTAACAGATGCGTTTCAGTAACTCGTATTTGATGTGTGAAGTGGGACAACCTCGCCACAAACATGAGTAGCTCAACTCCATGGATAGGTTCACCTACGAATACACCAAATGAAAAACTACAGCTCTAGGGCTTGTGATTTCAAATTGCGAGCATATAATAAAATGCTTTGTACCATCAAACAAGGACTGCGTTGATGAACGACAGGTCGCAGTCTAGGTGAGCGCGTGGCCACATCGTATTCTCCTTCCTTGCTGTAACAACCCGGGTTTTCGAGCATCCAAAAATGCGAGCTTTTTAAATTTTTTTCCTGCAATGTGTGAAACATGTAGTCACTAGGTCAAACCTAGGTCAAACCAAGGAGAGCTTGCTAAATAAGTCATTGCATTCATGTAGAATTGTTTGTAGAAGTGTGCCCAAGTTCTTGAGTCGGTTTTCGGTTTGAGTCGGTTTTGAGTTTACAGAGCACAAATCCGTAGCAATTCTCTCCTTCAATCCGTCTTGAATTTCCCATAATCCCAGTTGAATATTCCTTAAATCACTTGATCCAAATTCATAAAATCATAAAAGGATAAATCCCTTTTCCTTTTCCTCCCTCAATTCCTCTAATCTAACTCCCTTCAAATCTCTTTCGAATCCCTCTCGAATACCATTTGAATTCCTTTAAAATTCCTTTAATCCTAAGAGGAAGGATCCTTTTTCCTTTTCTCCTCTCCAATCCCTCTTATCTTTGAATCAAATTCATAAAAGGAAAATCCTTTTCCTTTTATTTTCTCCCTCTTCCCCTTACCCAACTCGTGCCCCAGCTGGAGCCTGCAGCCCACCTCCTCCTCATCTCCACTCCCGTGGCCTAGCTCACCTTCTCTTGGCCCATTGCACGCCCACACCAAGTCCCCAGCCCGCCTGTGCCCCGCTCGGCCCAGCCACACAGCGCCCGCTCCTGCATGGCCCAGGCTGCGGCCCATCTGGCCCAAGCCGTCGCGCCCCCGGGTGAAACCCTAGAGCGGACGCGCCCAGACGCTCCCAGGAGCCGCCGTCGCCGCTCCCCAGGTCTCGCGCTCGCGCCCCCACCTCGGTGTCCGTACCCTGGGCATCGCATCCACCGCCACGCGTCCCGAGCACGGAAGCCAAAGATCCTCGCCATCCAACAGTGCCTGGAGCCTGAACCCTAGCCTGCGCGTGCCTATAAAAGGGCATACCCGCCGCCGCTCCTCTTCTCCATCACTGTAGCCTCCGCCATTCTCGCCTCCCTTTGTTGCTCCTCGCCGCTCCGCCTCGGCCTCAGCCCACCTCGCCACCGGCGTCTCGCTGTGCCGCGCCACCAGCCATGCCATCATCGCCAGAGCTCCCTCCGCACCACCGCGACGTCGTCCACCCAGCCGCGTCCACGAGCTCCTTCCACCCGCGACGCCGACGCCATCTCCTCTGGACCACGGCCAACCATGCCCGCGCCACGCCCCTTCCTCCTCACCGCGTTGGGGCTTCCTCATCTGGAGGTTGGTGAGCTGCTGTATACATTGAGGCAAAGACTTGATGCTCGTACATCCACGGATGATGCTCGTGCACCACCTACTGTCCGGGAGGGATTTGAGGCTCGAGCAGTCCTTCACATTCAAGGTATGTAACCTTCTGAGGTTACCAATATTCTTCGGGAGGGACCTGAGCCCTGAGCAATTCTTCAGTTCCAATGTATGCAAGCTTTTGAGGTTACTAATACTTTCTGGTAGATACTCAAGTATATCATTGTACGATAGGTACAGACTCTCCAGATTGGTTAGTGTACTGATAAAATCAAGACAACCATCATTCTTTTTTACATCAAATCATTTATCAAGGCTTTTTCTTAAATTCAGAACCTTGAGGTTGGTGAGGTTTCTCATGGAATCAGGTAGATCATCCTTCTCCAAATTCTCCACCCGCCTATGAAATGACATATCCAGATACTCTAATGCGGCCACTCCACACAAAGCTTCCAGTAACCCTTTCTCAACAGAGGAGCCTGCCAATTCAAGATGCAACAAATTACGGAGCCTCTTAAATGACTTTGGAAGTTCCCTGACGCCACAACCTGACATGTTTAAATACTGTAGTTCAACCAGGCAGCCTATAGCTTCGGGTAGCCGTACATTGTAACGGCAAAATTTAAAGTTCAAATATTGGAGTTGTCTGAGGCCACACAAAGATTCAGGTATGGCTGTTAGACTAGAGCATTCAGATAACTCAAGATGCTGCAAATTTGTGAGATCACCAAGTGAGTCTGGCAGTTTTCTTATAGCAGAACAACCTGACATGTCAAGATGCATTATACATTTTAAATCACCAAAAGATTCTGGCAGTTTTGATATGCCAATGCAACCTGACAAACCCAAATATTTCAGACACCCGGCGAGCTTGCCAAATGATTCTGGTAGTGCCGATATTCTAGAAGATCCATTCAGGTTAAGGTACTCCAGTTTTGCTAGCTCAGTGATATAGTCAGGGAGAACATCATTTTGCATTTTTGGAGCAAGGAGATACTTCAGCTGCTTTAGTTTACCAATAGAGCCTGGAAACTGTATAGTAGAGCATCCACTGAATTCCAAAATACGGAGACACTTTGCAAATGAAAATGCTCGACTAGCAAGATCCAGCTTACCACTATCAGAAAATGAAGTGCTCGCACATTGGAGGGCAAAATACATGATAATTCTGTTGGCTGCAACTGGTCATACTGCGTAACCAGTGCATAGCGACAATATTTCTGGCCATGTTTATTATTGCTCTTCGATGCAACATCTGAAGGGATTAACTCATCAGCCATGATTAAGGTTGCCAGGTCATGCACCAAGTCGTGCATGATGTATCGTGCCACATGCTCTCCAAAAGTCTAAAATTATATCAGCATACGTAGTTAATGACTGAAAGCGTGGACGTGGAAAGTTAAGATCTATCACGGTGATGTTTCCATTAACTGGGATGAAAATGTATACACGAATTGTGTGATAAAACAGAAAACAACCTACGTAGATCAGATCACATCACACTAGGATTTTCATCATACATAAAGATTTTCAATGAGAACTAAAAATAGTCTGTTAAGAAAAGAACATCCAAATCTACTTTGTGGAAAATTTTAAAAATAAATAAGTATTTGAAATTTGGATAACTATATCCAATAAAAACAGTATTACAATATCAATAAATATAGTAACAACATACTAAGACAAATGACTAGTGAAATGTCAACAATCAAGCTGTGGAAATGACTAACATGAGTAGGCAAAACATGTACAAGAACTGATATTTAGCAGGGTGTACTGCTTTTGAAGTTATATACATACCGCGGGCAACTTTGAAACTTGAAAGAACGACATCCCTAAAAGTTGCCTGATGTATTCCTTCCCCATCGATGGCTTGATAAAATCGAGGGCAATCCACTGGTGAATCAAATCATCTTCAGCAATATTGTGGCCTTTTTGGAATAAGGCACAATAGGTGAAGCATATTCTTAGCTGTGATGGCATCGTTTCATAACTCAACTTCAAGGATGGGAGAACACTACCTTCAGCTTCTGAATATTCATTCCAGAGATCACTGTTGTTTATTTCTATCCATCTGGACAAATCTTTGGATTGTAGCAAGTATCCAACTGCTTGAGCTGCTAATGCCATACCTCCACATTTCTTTGAAATATCCAATCCTATCTGCTTCAATCTTTCTTGGTTATGTTTATGTTCGAACTTACTAGTTCTCTTAATTATTTCCCAGCATGTATCATCCTTCAAAGGCTGAAGCTTGTATGGTTCACTGGTGGAAACTTTCCTTGCAATCCCTTCATCGCGCGTGGTTACTATGACATCTATCATACTGCCCTTCTTGCCCACATGAAGCATGCTTCTCAGTTTCCGCAACTCATTGTCCTTTTCCTCCCATAAGTCATCTAAAACAATCAAAACCTTCTTGCCATGGAGCTGGTTATCAAGGCACTGATTTATCGCTTCCAGTGTATTCCAGTTCTGTTGGTGTCACACCCATTTTTAAGGAACAAATGGAATGTATAATCTTATGTGCGCCCAGAGATCAATCACACGTAAGATGACAAATATAAATAGTATCATCACAAATATTTATTACATAACGAATAATATCATAGAGTCTTCACGTATTTAAGCGGAAACATAAGATAACTCTTATGGTAGCTAGCTCCATAGCACAGGCACGTCAACTGGTTGACCACAAGTTTAGTAATCTTCAGGAAAGTAGTAGTAGTAATCACTATTCGAACATTCTGGAGTCCATCCTGAGGTGTGGGGGAATGCAAGGGTGAGCACAAAAGTGCTCAACAAGTGTAACATGGGGTTCATGAAGCTCAAAAGGGATAGACACAAGTTTAACTGCATCGGTTGCAACAATCCTGCAGGCCTCTGATGTTCAGCTTTAACCCTCTGACACGTATCACATAGTGCAACATACTCTGCAACATCTCTTTTCAACCCATACCACCAATACTTCTCTTTCAAATCCATATACATCTTGGTACTTCCAGGATGAATAGAGTAAGCGGACTCAAGAGCTTCACGTAGAATTGCTTCTCTTATAGCTTTGTCCTCAGGCACACATAATTGTTTCCCAAACCATAGAGTTCCTTTATCATCCAAACGGAATCCAGGTGCCTTGCCTTTCGGTATATTCTCAACTATTTTCTTTATTTTGTCATCTATCAACTGACCTTTACGTATCTCTTGCTCTAATATAGGCTATATCACCAATTCCACCGCATTAATGGCAATACCCAAGTTTAAATGCTCAATCTCAGCACACAACTCATTTGACATAGGCATTACTTGTACCTCATTAGCATAGCTCTTTCTACTAAGAGCATCAGCAACAACATTAGCCTTTCCTGGATGATAATGTACCTCCAAATCATAATCCTTAATCAACTCTAACCATCGATGTTGTCTCAAGTTCAGATCTGACTGAGTGAAAATACACTTCAAGCTCTTATGATCAGTGTAAATATCACTCTTATGCCCAATCAAATAATGCCTCCATATTTTCAAAGCATGCACCACTGCTGCTAACTCCAAGTCATGAGTAGGGTAATTTAACTAATGCTTTCTCAACTGTTGAGATGCATAGGCCACTATTTTGCCGTCTTGCATAAGCACACAACCAAGACCCAAACGAGATGCATCACAATAGATAGAGAAGTTCTTACTCAAATCTGGCAAAACTAACACCGGGGCTGTAGTTAATCTCTTCTTCAGTTCCTCAAAATTAGTTTGACACTTATCAGACCACACAAACTTAGCATTCTTTTCTAACAATGCTGTCATTGGCTTAGCAAGCTTAGAAAACCCTTTAATAAATCTTCTATAATATCCAGCCAATCCTAAGAAACTACGAATTTCTCCCACATCGGTTGGCGGCTTCCAATTCAACACATCCTTTACCTTGCTAGGATCCACTGAAATTCCACCATTAGAGACTACATGACCTAGAAAGGCAACTTCCTTCAACCAGAACTCACACTTACTACGCTTAGCATAAAGCTTATGCTCTCTGAGCTTCTGCAAGACCAACCTTAAATGTTTAGCATGTTCTTCCTTAGTCTTGGAGTATACCAATATATCATCAATGAATACTACTATAAACTTATCGAGATACTCCATGAATACCTTATTCATCAAGTACATAAAGTATGCAGGAGCATTAGTCAAGCCAAAAGACATCACTGTGTACTCATACAAGCCATACCGTGTTGTGAATGTTGTCTTTGGTATATCAGTAGCACGAATCTTCAATTGATGATAACCAGAGCGAAGATCAATCTTAGAAAACACACAAGCACCTCTCAACTGGTCAAACAAGTCATCAATCCTAGGCAGTGGATACTTATTCTTAATAGTTACCTCGTTGAGTGACCGATAATCAACACATATTCTTTGAGAACCATCCTTCTTGTCAACAAAGATCACTGGAGCTCCCCACGGTGAAGAGCTAGGACGAATGAAACCTTTCTCTTGCAACTCTTTTATTTGTTTCTTAAGTTCCTCTAATTCATTAACCCTCATTCTATATGGACGCTTAGCTATAGGTGTAGTTCTAGGTAATAATTCAATAATAAACTCAATGTCGCGGTCGGGTGACATACCTGGCAAGTCGTCGGGGAACACATCCGGATATTCATCCACAGCTGGATCCTCCTGATTAACATTATCATCAAACCAATTCACTATAGCTGTCTGCTGCTTCTGCACTACGATCTCCACACTAATTCGATCTCCCTTCGGTGTTGTTAGAGCTACTGCCTTTTCCTTACACTGAATCACTGCCTGATTTTGCTTCATCCAATCTAGTCCTAGAATAAGATCAATCCCAGCTATTCTCAACACTATAGGGCTCACTTTGAATTCTACCCCCTTAAAATTAAACTAATAGGGAGGCATTGGTAGGAAGCTTGCATCCTTCCCCCAGGTGAATTTACTAGTATGGGGTTTTTCATGGCACATAAAGGGATGCTATGTGTCTTAACAAATATTTGAGATATGAATGAATGTGAAGCTCCAGAATAAAAAAGAATAGTGGCAGGAATGGAATGAACATCGAACGTACCGAGCATAACTTCAGGTTCCGCCATTGCAGTTTTCTCAGACACATGAGTCACCTTTCCGTAGTACGGTGGCTTCTGGTTACTGTTCTGCTTCTAGGGGTTTGCTGATTGGCCTTCTCAGGACAGTTATAAGACATGTGACCTTCTTTTCCACAACGAAAACACTTAGTAGGAGTATTAGGAGCACTAGTCTTCATTGGGGTGTTATTGGGGGTACTCTGATGCTGATTCTGGTTCCCATTCTGCTGCTGAGGGCGTTGACTGCCATTCTGCGGCTGGTACGGAGGACGTTGCAGAAACTGATTACGTGGAGGAAGTTGACCACGACGCCATTGGTTAGGCGGATACCTCTGCTGATAACCCTGCTGATAGCCTTGTTGAAAACCAGTGCGCTGGCAAGTGTTGCTTCCAGATTCCTGTCCTTGAAGCCTCTTCCTTTTGGCATCCATCTCCTTGCGCTTGTTGTCCACTATAATAGCGTGATTCACTAATGTTTGATAATCTGGGTAAGCATTGGACATCAGCTGCAATTGAAGACCATCATGTAGACCCTTCAAGAAGAGTCGCTGCTTATCGACATCATTAGCCACCTCATTCGGCGCATAACGTGACAACTGAGCAACAAAAGAAAGAATTTTGCCCATACAAGAAAGAACACATTTCGCCAAGAAAGAGCTGAACTGCACATTACCGTCAATGCTTCAGCTGCTGTACGGCAGCACCAACAAATTTCCACGTGGTCACCGCAAAATCCTAGGCACCAGTACGGCAGTACCCTTCACACTAATGGGTATGCAGATTAGATCTGAAGCCCATATAGAATGGCAGGGGTGGCGGCGGTAGATGGCTGCAGATGGCAAGGGTGGCGGCATGGGTGGGCAGACTGGCAGGGGTGGCGACCACGCAGGTGGCAGGGGTGAGGAGCAGAAGAGGGGATGGGGATGGCCCATGACTGCGAAGCAGTGAGGGGAATTGCGCTGCGGCTGCCAGATGGCCTCAGGCGGTGAGGGGCAGATCACAGGAGAACGCTGGGGCAGCGGATGGCTGTAGCTTGGTGGAAGATGCCCTCCTCCATAAATGCATTTTAGTAGGCGGGCATTTTCTGTCCGCCTCCATAAATAAAATGACCACCTTCCTAAATTGATTTTACGAGGTGGTCATTTTTTGGTGCCTTCGTAAATAAAACGACTGCCTCCGTTAATCGTCGGGTATTTTAGGAGCCACCTAGACTTTGTGCCCACCTCAGAAAATCCAAGGGCCCTGCCTCACAAAGTCATTCTTGTAGAAGTGCAGCAACAATCGCAATGGGGTGCCTAGCCACCCACTCCGCCTGGTTCCCAAGAAGCTAGAGGATCCCACTAGCACCAACTACTTGGAGGTCACCACTGGCACTAGCTGCCAGTTGGAGGCTCTCCATGGGATTAGCCACCCATTGGAGGTCCTCAATTTCATCAGCCGCAATATGGAGGATCTCAGCTGCACCAACATGGAGGGTCTCCCAATGGCATTGTCAGATGATTTAGCTCTGGCAATGCCTAGCAACTTCTTCACGTAAGAGGAATCAGATGGTAGCACACGAGACACAAGATTTATACTTGTTTCGGCCGCTGCGTAGCGTAATACGCCAGTCCAGTCAGGGGTGTTGCTCTTCTTGTATTCGATGTGACAGCGCCAGATATCCTCGATGCTCATGATCTCCAAGCTGATGGATTCATCTAGTCTTTGTGGGCTTCATACTTTCAACGTCCTCCATCTGCCAGACTAGTGACAGGCTAGATATATATTGGGTGAAGGTACCCCAGGCCCATATACAACGAATGCGAGTTTTACGTATTGTGCGCAATGTACCATTATGTCAGCAGGAGAATAAAAACCTCAGATGAACTGGTGTGTATGCTTCCCATCTCATGTATTTCAATAAAACGATCTACTATTTTGTCTTACAGTTGTGCATTTCGATATCATCTTGCTTGAACGACAACACCAGAAAATCGGGAGCTATTGGCTGTTAGAACCTGAGATCAGAGGATTCCAAGATGCGCTAGCAGGCTTCATCTTGGGTGAGGTGTGTAGTAAAACGAGGATATTCTCCCTTTTATGGGCCAGGACCAAGGAGAAGAAGGCACATGCAAAAGCTGCCAACGATAGATTACTGTAATAGGGATCTTGATGGCCTTGTGATAATGTCGCCGACTTTGATAACTACTTTTTGATTGTAACCGTCACATTTGTAACATAATCTTGTGGGATTTGTGATGTATGTGAGTCTAGTCTATGTAGCAAATACAATGTCCCACACAAAAATAATAAAATAGATTCCAAAGAAAATATAAAATAACAAAATGCAAAAAAGAGATCACTACCGGTAAGCACGAAACCGGCAATGATGCAAGACACAACATAGCCGGCTTGAGCCAAAAACTAGCAATATTGGTTGAGAGAACACTGTCGATTTGTAGTTCAAGGTGGCAGTATTCTCTTGACTAACACCGTCGGTTTGTGACTCGAGCCAGCAGTGTTGGCCAAGAGAATACTACCGGCTTGAGCCAAGAACCGGCAGTGTTGGTCAAGAGAACACTACTTGCTTGAGCCACAAACTGGCAGTGTTGGTCAAGAGAACACTGGTCACTTGAGCCACAAACCGATAGTGTTGGTCAAGAGAACACTGCCAACTGGAGCCACAAACCGGCAATGTTGTATGATAGAACATTGCCGACTTGAGCCACAAACCAGCAGTGTTGGCTCAATAGGACACTGCTAGGTTGTGCCAAGAACCGGTAGTGACATTTCATATCACTGCCAGTTCGTAATTATCGGCAGTGATGTGCACCCCCCTTCACTGCCGGTTTGGCTGTGCCGATTCAAAATCCGGCAGTGAAGGGGGGTTTGGAACAATGATTTGCAGATCTAGAGTACTGTAACCACCGCCACCCAACTCTTTCAGGCACCTTGATGGCGTGTCCACTATGGAGTTTCTTCACTTTGTGTGTGTGTGATTGGGCGGGGGGTGGGGGGGCTCTGCTCACCCGCTGCACACAAATATGATGATGATCCACAACAAGAACACAGGGTCACTGCCTCTAAGGCAACCACACCTTCATTTGAAGGTCACAAAGACCTCATGCTCTAGATTGTGCAGATAAAATGATAACATGATCCAGTTCTTAAGCTCTAAGGACTAAATCCCACAAGGATGCATTATTATAGTGTCTATCGTAGCGTTGCATGTGATATTGAATGACTTGAGAGGGTGGATGGCGTATAGAAACACTAGGTTTATCTTCTAATTATCTTCTAACAAATTTGAGCACTCCAGCACACTCAAAAGAAAGTAAAGAACCTCATATATATAGCCCTACCCACCTAAAAAGGCAATTGGAAAATGTCTACCAGAAAATTAAGCATGGCTGGATAATCTAGTGGGTTGTCCTTGATACTGCATCTTATCATTGGGCGGGATATATCTTCACATTATACTTATTTTTTATATAATAGATATGTATTCTTGCATATAAAGTTGTTGATCAAACATGCTTAAAATAGTTTCATTTAGGACAACTCCATAAATTGACCTATTTTAGGATAGAGGGGGTATTACAATTTCCATTGTCGTACACCTTTGTACCATGTGACACAAGTTACAAATCTTCCTTTGATAACGTCACCATCCCCGCGCGTATGGTAGGTGTGCTGATATATGAATCTTCCAATGCTGGCATGAGCATCTAGCGCTTAAAATAAGGGCAAAAGAAGGTGATACCGAGAACTTTTTTCCTTGGTTTTGTTGATAATTAGTTAGCCACCTTTTCTCAAACAAAAAAAAAATTGGGGAGACCTGCAAGGTCTCCCTTCACAAGTCTACGCCCAAGAACAGATGACATTTAATAGGTGTATGCTTAATTATTGATGCCACATTTTTCAAATATAGAATAGTACCGAAATGGAATTGAATACGTTGACCATGCATAAGTCTATATGTACCCAAAATTAATACGTATAAACTTCAACTACCTCCCCTACACCTTTGGTTTCATTGTGCCAAGGTCATCTACAAATGTACTCGCTCTATTGCATCCAATGTTTTTGAGGCAAAACATTAGTTGCACTACTATATGTTTCCCTGGTACTATACCAGCATGTGCACTGGCAAAGAATAATGTATGAGTCGCTACAAAGACAAATGTCAAATCACCGCAATCATCTAAATCTCTATCTTAGCATCATTCAAGTCATTATGTGTGTATAGTGGGCATATTGCAGCTACATATTCTTTTATATCCTGATAAGCATTGTATGGCATGTGATCTCGCATGGTCATGCACAAACCTAGTGAATCTGTATTAGGAGTAGCAAGTACAGATAAGGTACAGCTAATGCTAGTTAAGAACCCCGTAATAAATGGCCGTCGACTTTGACTACAAGTTGTATCTTCGCCCCTGCCATGGAGCTGTCAGGCAACTGAACTTTCATTCAAGATGTATCTTCGCCCCTGCAAAATAAAGCACGTTGAGATCAGTCCAGCCTTTAAGATAATACCCCATGCAGAAGAGGGAATACTTAGTTTGGTTGATGCTCCACTTGTAAGTCCACTAGCTGTAGCAGCAAGACCGACACTACTTTAGGTTCATGAACGTTCACTGCAAACGAAGAAGAGGTCAAGTCAACGGATTTTCATTATTTTCTGTTGATGGGATGGAACAACAGGTTCATATTTTTTTGTAGGACTATATAAGGCAGCCATGTACGGAGTACTGACTTGCGGCGTGTGTTTATTCTAACCAGTTGGACTGTGAGGCCAAGTCGCTGTGGTTGTAGTTGTTTGGTTCGTCGTTGTTTCTTCTCGGTGAGCAATTTCCAAAATTTCTGAATTTCCCAAAAGATCGCATTTATCGGCAGGTGCACAAGTTTTTTTTCTCTACTGGTAAAGAAACCCGTGCTGCATACCACTATTGGAAGGCTTCATTTGAGTGGTGTACCGTGATTTTACAGGGCGGCTTTCATTATGTACCTTTGGATGGTTTAGCTCTTCCACCCACAACTACCATGTGATGCCTTTCTCTCTATGCTCCGAAAATTTAGTTTAAACTCCTCAATATTGAAATTCAATTTTTTCACATGACCTTGGATGGAGAAATGACAATAGCCAAAGTTGTAGACCTCGATACAACTTTGTTATTGACAACTTTTTCATTTGAAATCATTTATCCAAGGAAAATTATGTTTGAATGTATCACATTTGAAATTCAAAATTTTCAAGCGACCTCGGATGGAGGAACGACCAAAACGAAATTTGTACTACTCTGCGATGTATTTTCAAGCGACCTATTTTAGGATAGAGGGGGTATTACAATTTCCATTGCCGTACACCTTTGTACCATGTGACACAAGTTACAAATCTTCCTTTGATAACGTCACCATCCCCGCGCGTATGGTAGGTGTGCTGATATATGAATCTTCCAATGCTGGCATGAGCATCTAGCGCTTAAAATAAGGGCAAAAGAAGGTGATACCGAGAACTTTTTTTCTTGGTTTTGTTGATAATTAGTTAGCCACCTTTTCTCAAACAAAAAACAAATTGGGGAGACCTGCAAGGTCTCCCTTCACAAGTCTACGCCCAAGAACAGATGACATTTAATAGGTGTATGCTTAATTATTGATGCCACATTTTTCAAATATAGAATAGTACCGAAATGGAATTGAATACGTTGACCATGCATAAGTCTATATGTACCCAAAATTAATACGTATAAACTTCAACTACCTCCCCTACACCTTTGGTTTCATTGTGCCAAGGTCATCTACAAATGTACTCGCTCTATTGCATCCAATGTTTTTGAGGCAAAACATTAGTTGCACTACTATATGTTTCCCTGGTACTATACCAGCATGTGCACTGGCAAAGAATAATGTATGAGTCGCTACAAAGACAAATGTCAAATCACCGCAATCATGTAAATCTCTATCTTAGCATCATTCAAGTCATTATGTGTGTATAGTGGGCATATTGCAGCTACATATTCTTTTATATCCTGATAAGCATTGTATGGCATGTGATCTCGCATGGTCATGCACAAACCTAGTGAATCTGTATTAGGAGTAGCAAGTACAGATAAGGTACTGTAACACTCAAAAATTTTAAAATTTAGAATTAAGAGAAAAGAAAAAAAAATTAGAGTTGGAAGGGTTTTGGTATGGGTTTAAATAATTTAGAGAATAATTAATGGGGAATTAGGATTTAAAATTTTAGATAGAGTATTTGATTATGCATTCATGCTGTTGCATTTATTTTATTTTGTGGTGTGAAATTTATTTTATTTAATTTGGATTTGAAATTCTCTTTGAAAAGGGTTTTGAAAAACAAATAGAAAGAAGTACTTACTTGCTGGTGGGCCAGTTAACCCGACCTGCTGTCTCCTCCTCTCTTGTTCTGGGCCGCGCAATGGGCCGACGTCGCTGCCGCTTTCCCTCCCGTGATCGCGCCCGCGTGGGCTGGCCCAACATAGCTGACGGGTAGCCGCGCTCTCCTCTTCCTCTCTTTCGGTCGCTGAACGCTGGGGCCCACTGTCAGACGTCTCTTCCTCCTTCTCTCGTAGCCGAGCCGGTCACGATTTTCACCACCGTATCGAAACCAAATCCGCGAACTAGGGAATATCTTTCCAAATTGGTCATGTTATCCTCTATTTAAGCTAGAGCCAAGTTGTTCCGGTCAATTTTAGATCAAAACGAGACCTAGCCATACCGTTTGAGCTCTAGCCGCCGCTGCAAAATCTAGAAGCCGCTGTGGGGGGAGATTCGGCGGGTACGTCGGTTTTTCACCACTGTAAGTTGCTCTACTGGCCTTGGTTTGCTTTTGTGAATCTAATGGTGCTTCCAATTTCGTCGTTAAGGGCTTGTTGCGTCATTACCGTGTGTAGGGGCTCTGCCGTCCGCCTACTGGAGCTGCCCGTCGTTCTCTTTCCGTTTTTGACTGCATTGAAACCCTAGGTGAGATCTCCACAAGCTTCTCGATCGGTTGATGCGTTCCGCGTGTCTTTTGGTGAGGTTTTGAGCGAGTTTGCATGACCAGCAAGCCGCCGGCCATGGCGCCGCCGTGGAGATGGGGCGGGGCGGCGGCAGCACCACCGGTCTCATCGGTGACAAGCATGAGCCGTTGGATTTGAGATCAAGGGCTGCGATTAGAAGATACCCCTTCACGGGGTAAACTTCTTAAAGAGCCCCTGGGTTTATTAGTAATCAACCCGCCATCCAAAGCGTAAAGCTGGAAATACGTTTTCACATTTTGAAAGCGTATTTACTCCCGGATTAATCAAAAATACGTTTTCGGATATTTACAGTTTTGCCACTAAACTTGTTTTGGTCATAAAAACTTCGTTTTAACTCCGATTTGATCCGTTCAAGTTGCGTTAGGTTCGTATTTGCGAGCTCTACATGTTAGTGTAGTTGTACAGTCAGTTTTGATAATTTATTTTTCGAGTTTATAATTTAGTATTTATTTATCTATAGGAAATCTTAGAAAATTCATAACTTTCACGTTTTTACTCCGAATTTCGTGATCTTTGCGTCTGTGTGATCGTAGAAACGTGTAAAAGAGTTTTATAAACTTTTTATTACTATTTTGCTACTGTTGGTGTACTGTTCTAATTATATCTCTTTGTTTGCTTCGTGTATGTTTGATTGGATGCATGTATGTGTTGATTGATGATCGAATATAGAAGGTGAGCAGTATTTGGACGATTCGGAGTATTACTTTGAGCCAAGTCAGCAGTATCACTTGGAGAGCTTTGATCAAGGCAAGTATAACACAGGACTATCCTTGTTACCTATACAATGAATTGTCATACATATGCATGTGCTTACCTTGACAACCTTAGAGATTATAACTTAGTGATTGTTATCTTGATTCCTTGTCAACCTTGGGAATGCATATGGGTAACTACTGCTAGTGCTTAAACTAAGAACAATGATCTTGTAATTTGATTAATGGATTAAGCAATCAACCTTTAAGATGATTCTATTACTGTTAAAAGGGGCTAGAGCATGTGTATTATTTTGATGCTCTGGTTTCTCTCCATAAGGACTTATCTGTACATGATTATCCGGGATATACAGTACAGCTGTGAGGGCTATATGGCTCTGGCTTTAGTTGTTCAAGAGACCTTTTCTAGCTTGTTAGTGGTTACCTTAAATGGCGTAAGAATGGCTTGCCACTTTGGGTGTAGTGCGAGCCCCTGGCCTAGTGTGTATAGGCTGCGGTTGTTGTGCCACAGGGAAGGGGGGTTCTACATCTGCCTGCTGAGTGAATCTAATGGCCCTAACTTGTTAGACGAACTTTTGAGTGGCTTTATATGGTTCTCGGGTGTTTGGGCTTGATCTCCCCACTCATTTGGAAATCATGACTTACAGTGAAAGTGTACACCTCTGCGCAGAGTTAAAAACTGGTATACTAGCCGTGCTCACGGATACGAGCGGCCTTGGAACATTTACAGATAGATGATCACCATTGCTATATCATGTTTAATTATTGTTGATTATTATTATGCTCATGTTAATGCTATTCGTTATCATTATTACAATTGATCATTGGTTCTTTAATGGGAAGTGGTTTATCTTGATGCTACTCAATTGCTAATATATGATTAAAAGCTAAATGCAGTTAAACAGTGTCTAGCCTTTTTGAGCCTCATGAACCCTGTGTTATATTTGTGGAGTTCGACATGGACTCACCCTTGCTATTTCCACCATAACAGATGAAGATATAGAGGAAGATTATTGGAATGAGTACTAGTCTTGGTGTCAACCAGTCAACCGTGTCCCTGTGTGGAGTTTCCGCTGAAGAATTACTATTAGTTATTATTACCTATTGTTCAAGACTATGTCTTAAATACTTATTCGTTATGTAATAAGCACTGTGATGGTACTTTGTAATTTGTCAACTTATGTGTGCGACTGTTTCCTGGGGCGCACATGAGTCTTTTATGCATCCTATTTTTGTCCTTAAAAATGGGTGTGACAGATTGGTATCGGAGCCGTGTTGACTGTAGGACGCGAGCCTAGTTAGAATGGTCGTTAATAGCATCCATATTTCACTTAATTCATGCTTCCTCTTTTCATCTTGTTAATTACTAAAGTTTTATGCTTCCTCTACTTTATTCTATTGCGAAAATACATTGATTCTATCTAATCTATGTCTAAATCTTGTAGATGCCTCCTTATCCCCGTCTGTCAGCTGCACAGTACGTTGCCCGCTTCAAACCTCAGGAGCCGTATGAAGATGGTGATCAAGTGCTATCTGATGCTGAATCAAGAGTTGGTGATATACCAATGGAGAATGTAGTTATGGGGTGGACTACGAAGTTTCATATCATGGTACCTAAAGCTGATGCTTTCTTACATGACATGTTGACAAGAACCTTGGACAACTACTACTACGACTGGAAAGCTACGTTGGAGTATCGTAGTGCAGAGTATAGTCATCCATGGATGGATTTCTATTGGGAAACGGAGTTATGGGTTAAGAAAAGGGATCCTACCACTAAGGAGCCTAAGGTGGAGTCAAAGTTCATTACCAGAGTGAGCCGGGCAACTGTGGAGATAAGCATGGAGGATGTCGCTTTTAATGCATTTGTTTACTACCATGGTCTACGTTCGGACAAGACGTTAAAGGGTGCACTCCGGCATTTTCCTTGTTTCTTACATGACAAGGGTATTTGGACCGTGCCGCCTGCAGATGATTCCTCCTTGACTTTACAAGCTACGGTGGGATTAGCTCGTGAATTGGCTCTCCATGAGGTGGATTTGAAGGATGAGTTGCTGAAGGAAAAAGAACTTAAGGAGCAAGCTTATAAGGAGATTGATCAATTAAGGGCGGAGTTAGGTCATTCCAAGATTTATGAGAAGCTTAATTAGGAAATAGGAAAAATCCCTATGTAATAGGAACAATAGTAGTTGCGAGTTAATTTTAAGTTTGGTTTGTTTTGAGAGTCAGTTTGTGGTGTGAACAATTGTGTGATTGATGAATTGTTATTATGATAATGTGTGATTTGGATCTTTGTAATGTGTGCTGGAGTTTTGTAGACATGCCTACAAGTTCCATGGTTAAGAATATTAAGTTTGATCAAAATATATTAGTTGAATATGAGGTTAACTTAGTTCTGTCCTTTGCTGATTTTTGGATCAGTCTGGGATGTTTTAGAAATAACTTAAAATCCGTTCATGAGAAATTTAAGAAATTTTACTGGGAATAATTAGACTTTTATATCTTTCCAACCCCACAAGAATCACTTTAATATCTATTATAAGTTAAGAGATATATCTGTTCCAAGTTGGAGTTACTGCACAGTCTGGAATTCAGAAACAGTTTCGGTTAAGTTCAGTTTTTGGCCAATTTATTGACAGAATCAGAAAAAGTGTTGTGAATAAAAGTTGTAGATAATTTTGTAAGCTTTCCAACCATGTAAAGATCATCTGAATTGGACGTCTGTAGCTCGAGATATGACAGTTTTACTGAGTTGCTGAAATTGGAGTTCGCCCAGAAAAATCAGATTTTGCTTATCTATTGAATACATCATCTCGGATCGTACTGAATTTCAATTTCTGTGTTTTTGGAAACAGATGTCAGGCAGAGGTCGTGGCAGAGGTCGTGGAGGTGCTAACCTACCCATTACTATGGAGGAACTCATGCAAACTCAGAACCAGATGATGCAGATGTTTATGCAGCACATGCAGAACAATTCCCCTGCAGGAGGACCACCGCCTGTGCAAGTGAGGGATAAGCGTGGGGAATTTTTAAAGGGACGCCCTCCAGTGTTTTCCCATGCTGCTGATCCTTTAGAGGCAGATGATTGGGTGAGGGCAGTGGAGAAACAGCTGAATATAGCCCAATGCAATGATATGGAGAAGATGTTATATGCATCTGGTCAGTTACAGGGGACAGCTCAGACTTGGTGGGAGTCGTATCAAGCTGCATGCCCTGACAATGCTCCTCCTATCACTTGGAATGAGTTTGTTAGAGATTTTCGAGCTCGTCATATTCCTGAAGGTATAATTGAGCTGAAGCAGGAAGAATTCAGAAACCTTAGGATGGGACAGATGAGCGTTAGTGAATATCATGACAGATTTACCCAGTTGGCTCGCTATGCTCCTAATGAAGTGAGGAAAGATGCAGACAGACAACGTCTTTTCTTGAAGGGAATTTATTATGATCTTCGCTTGCAGTTGAAGGGGAACAACTATGCTAGTTTTCAAGAGCTGGTAAATAAAGCTATTGTGCTTGATAATGAGCGCAGAGAGATGGATAGGAAGAGGAAAATGAAGGTACAAGGCTCAGGAAGCAACAACCGTCAGCGCACTAATTCTCAGCATGGTTTTCATCAGAAGTTTCATGGACCGGTTAGTCAATGGAATCGCAATCCGAATCAGAGGTGGTCCCAGAATTGGCAAAGTAATCAGTCACAATAGCGTTCATCATATCCACAGCGTCAACAGTATCAGCAGACTGGGTAACAGACTCCTCGCACTGGAAATTCCAATGTTACCCCCATGAAGAATAGTGCTCCCAGCACGCCTACTAGATGCTTTGTATGTGGTAAAGAGGGGCATATGTCTTATCATTGTCCTGAGAAGCAGAACCAGCAGACTCCTCAGAGCCAGAAGAGCAGCCAGAGGCAATCTGATACTGGAAGGGTGAATCACGTGTCTTCTGATATAGCTCATGATGCACCAGAAGTTATGATTGGTACGTTCAATGTACATTCCACTCCCGCAACTGTTCTTTTTGACTCTGGAGCATCTCATACGTTCATATCCAACATTTTTGTAAAAATGCATAGTATACCCATGCTAGCTATGAAAGAACCCCTATTAGTAAATTCACCTGGAGGTACCATGCAAACCAGTAATCGTTGTCTTCCAATTAGTATGGTATTAAGGGGGGTAGAGTTTAAGATAACTCCTATAGTGTTGAGGACATCTGGTATTGATGTGATATTGGGTATGGACTGGATGAAGCAAAATCAGGTAGAGATTCAGTGTCAGCAGAAAGTGGTAGTTGTGAATGCACCTAATGGAGATAAAATCAATGTGGATGTAGCAGTGCAGAAGCAACCAACCGCTGTGGTGAATTAGCTTGAAGATACTATTAAGGAGAATTCAGTGATTGAGGAATTTCCGGATGTCTTCCCTGATGAATTGCCAGGTATGCCACCTGATCGAGACATTGAATTTCTTATTGAATTATTACCTGGAACTGCACCTATAGCCAAACGACCATATAGGATGGGAGTAGATGAATTAGAAGAACTTAAGAAACAAATTAAAGAATTACAAGATAAAGGTTTTATTAGACCTAGTTCATCACCTTGGGGAGCACCAGTTATTTTTGTTGATAAGAAAGATGGCGGTCAGAGGATGTGTGTTGATTATCGGTCACTAAATGAGGTAACTATCAAGAATAAGTATCCTTTGCCCAGGATTGATGACTTGTTTGATCAGTTGAGAGGTGCTTGTGTGTTCTCTAAGATTGATTTACGTTCTGGTTATCATCAGTTGAAGATTCGTGCTTCTGATATTCCAAAGACAGCTTTTACTACAAGGTATGGATTGTATGAGTATACTGTTATGTCATTTGGATTGACCAATGCACCTGCATACTTTTATGTACATGATGAATAAGGTGTTTATGGAATATTTGGATAAGTTTGTGGTGGTATTTATTGATGATATACTGATATTTTCCAAGACGGAGGAAGAGCATGCTGAACATTTGAGGTTGGTATTGCAGAAACTTAGAGAGCATAAACTGTATGCGAAGCGAAGTAAATGTGAGTTTTGGTTGAAGGAAGTTTCTTTCCTTGGTCATATTGTTTCTAATGGAGGGATATCAGTGGATCCAGGTAAAGTAAGGGATGTATTAAATTGAAAGCCACCTATTGATGCTAGTGAGATTCGTAGTTTCTTGGGATTAGCTGGATATTACAGACGGTTCATTGAAGGGTTTTCTAAACTTGCTAAACCTATGACATCTCTATTAGAGAAGAATGCCAAGTTTGTGTGGTCAGATAAATGTCAAGCTAGTTTTGAGGAATTGAAGAAGAGGTTGACTACAGCGCCTGTTTTGGTCTTGCCAGATTTGAGTAAGAAGTTTTCTATTTATTGTGATGCTTCTCGTCAAGGTTTGAGATGTGTTCTTATGCAAGAAGGCAGAGTTGTGGCTTATGCATCTAGGCAGTTGAGAAAGCATGAGTTGAATTATCCTACACATGATTTGGAGTTAGCAGCTGTAGTTCATGCTTTAAAGATTTGGAGACATTATTTGATTGGACATAAGAGTGATATATACACTGATCATAAGAGTTTGAAGTATATTTTCACTCAGTCAGATCTGAATTTGAGGCAACGCAGATGGTTAGAATTGATTAAGGATTATGATATTGAGATACACTATCATCCTGGTAAGGCTAATGTAGTAGCTGATGCTCTTAGTAAGAAAAGCTATGTCAATGAGATACGGACATTGACTATGACTAGTGAGTTATGTGCTGAATTTGAATATTTGAATTTGGGAATTGTTACTAATACAATGGAATTAGTGATAGAGCCTACCTTAGAGCAAGAAATTTACAAGGGTCAGTTGAAGGATGAGAAACTAAAGAAGACAGCGGAAGATATAGTGATTGATAAGTCACCAGGCTTTCGGATGGATGATAATGGAATTTTGTGGTTTGGAAAGAGGCTGTGTGTACCTGAGGATCAAACTGTTAGACAGGCAATTCTTCGCGAAGCTCATGAGTCAGCTTATTCTATTCATCCTGGTAGTACTAAGATGTATTTGGATCTGAAACAGAAATATTGGTGGGTTGGATTAAAGCGAGATGTGGCTGAGTATGTGGCATTATGTGACACTTGTCAGAGGGTGAAAGCAGAGCATCAGAGACCTGCTGGATTGTTGCAACCAATGAATATTCCTGAATGGAAGTGGGAAGAAGTTGGTATGGACTTTATAGTGGGGTTACCTCGTACTCAGAAAGGTTATGACTCTATTTGGGTGATAGTAGATCAATTAACCAAAGTTGCTCATTTTATACCAGTTAAGACTACTTACCGTGGACCAAAATTGGCAGAGTTGTATATGGAGAGGATAGTATGTTTGCATGGAGTTCCAAAGAAGATTGTATCTGATCGAGGATCGCAGTTTACGTCACATTTTTGGAAAGCTGTGCATGAATCATTGGGAACAAAATTGAATTTTAGTACAGCATATCATCCACAGACAGATGGACAGACTGAAAGGACCAACCAGGTATTAGAGGATATGTTGAGAGCTTGTGCATTGCAATATGGAACTAGTTGGGATAAGAGTTTGCCTTATGCAGAATTTTCTTACAATAATAGTTATCAACAGAGTCTTAAGATGGCACCGTTTGAAGCTTTGTATGGACGTAAGTGTAGAACTCCATTGTTTTGGGATCAGACAGGTGAATCTCAGGTGTTTGGTACAGATGTTCTTAGAAACGCAGAAGATCAAGTGCGAGTGATTCGTGAGAATTTGAGAGTAGCGCAGTCTCGTCAGAAGAGTTATGCTGACAATAGAAGAAGAGATTTAGTTTTTGAGGTAGGTGATTATGTCTATTTGAAGGTGTCACCTATGAAAAGTGTGAAGAGGTTTAACATGAAAGGTAAACTAGCACCAAGGTATGTTTGACCATTTAAAGTTATTACTAGACGTGGGGAAGTTGCTTATCAATTAGAGTTGCCTGAGAATTTATCTGGAGTACATGATGTGTTCCATGTTTCACAACTTAAGAAGTGTTTACGGGTGCCTGAGGAGCAGATACCTTTAGAAGAGTTGACTGTTAAGGAAGATCTTACATATGAAGAGTTTCCGATCAAGATTTTAGAAACTGCTGAGAGAGTTACTCGAAGTCGGGTTATTAAGATGTGCAAGGTGCAGTGGAATCGATATTCAGAGGCAGAGGCAACTTGGGAAAGAGAGGATGAATTGAGAAAATCATATCCGCAGTTATTTGAGTAAGCAGTTCAATCTCGAGGACGAGATTCTTTTAAGGGGGGTAGAATTTGTAACACTCAAAAATTTTAAAATTTAGAATTAAGAGAAAAGAAAAAAAAATTAGAGTTTGAAGGGTTTTGGTATGGGTTTAAATAATTTAGATAATAATTAATGGGGAATTAGGATTTAAAATTTTAGATAGAGTATTTGATTATGCATTCATGCTGTTGCATTTATTTTATTTTGTGGTGTGGAATTTATTTTATTTAATTTGGATTTGAAATTCTCTTTGAAAAGGGTTTTGAAAAACAAATAGAAAGAAGTACTTACTTGCTGGTGGGCCAGTTAACCCGACCTGCTGTCTCCTCCTCTCTTGTTCTGGGCCGCGCAATGGGCCGACGTCGCTGCCGCTTTCCCTCCCGTGATCGCGCCCGCGTGGGCTGGCCCAACATAGCTGACGGGTAGCCGCGCTCTCCTCTTCCTCTCTTTCGGTCGCTGAACGCTGGGGCCCACTGTCAGACGTCTCTTCCTCCTTCTCTCGTAGCCGAGCCGGTCACGATTTTCACCACCGTATCGAAACCAAATCCGCGAACTAGGAAATATCTTTCCAAATTGGTCACGTTATCCTCTATTTAAGCTAGAGCCAAGTTGTTCCGGTCAATTTTAGATCAAAACGAGACCTAGCCATACCGTTTGAGCTCTAGCCGCCGCCGCAAAATCTAGAAGCCGCTGTGGGGGGAGATTCGGCGGGTACGTCGGTTTTTCACCACTGTAAGTTACTCTACTGGCCTTGGTTTGCTTTTGTGAATCTAATGGTGCTTCCAATTTCGTCGTTAAGGGCTTGTTGCGTCATTACCGTGTGTAGGGGCTCTGCCGTCCGCCTACTGGAGCTGCCCGTCGTTCTCTTTCCGTTTTTGACTGCATTGAAACCCTAGGTGAGATCTCCACAAGCTTCTCGATCGGTTGATGCGTTCCGCGTGTCTTTTGGTGAGGTTTTGAGCGAGTTTGCATGACCGGCAAGCCGCCGGCCATGGCGCCGCCGTGGAGATGGGGCGGGGCGGCGGCAGCACCACCGGTCTCATCGGTGACAAGCATGAGCCGTTGGATTTGAGATCAAGGGCTGCGATTAGAAGATACCCCTTCACGGAGTAAACTTCTTAAAGAGCCCCTGGGTTTATTAGTAATCAACCCGCCATCCAAAGCGTAAAGCTGGAAATACGTTTTCGCATTTTGAAAGCGTATTTACTCCCGGATTAATAAAAAATACGTTTTCGGATATTTACAGTTTTGCCACTAAACTTGTTTTGGTCATAAAAACTTCGTTTTAACTCCGATTTGATCCGTTCAAGTTGCGTTAGGTTCGTATTTGCGAGCTCTACATGTTAGTGTAGTTGTACAGTCAGTTTTGATAATTTATTTTTCGAGTTTATAATTTAGTATTTATTTATCTATAGGAAATCTTAGAAAATTCATAACTTTCACGTTTTTACTCCGAATTTCGTGATCTTTGCGTCTGTGTGATCGTAGAAACGTGTAAAAGAGTTTTATAAACTTTTATTACTGTTTTGCTACTGTTGGTGTACTGTTCTAATTATATCTCTTTGTTTGCTTCGTGTATGTTTGATTGGATGCATGTATGTGTTGATTGATGATCGAATATAGAAGGTGAGCAGTATTTGGACGATTCGGAGTATTACTTTGAGCCAAGTCAGCAGTATCACTTGGAGAGCTTTGATCAAGGCAAGTATAACACAGGACTATCCTTGTTACCTATACAATGAATTGTCATACATATGCATGTGCTTACCTTGACAACCTTAGAGATTATAACTTAGTGATTGTTATCTTGATTCCTTGTCAACCTTGGGAATGCATATGGGTAGCTACTGCTAGTGCTTAAACTAAGAACAATGATCTTGTAATTTGATTAATGGATTAAGCAATCAACCTTTAAGATGATTCTATTACTGTTAAAAGGGGCTAGAGCATGTGTATTATTTTGATGCTCTGGTTTCTCTCCATAAGGACTTATCTGTACATGATTATCCGGGATATACAGTACAGCTGTGAGGGCTATATGGCTCTGGCTTTAGTTGTTCAAGAGACCTTTTCTAGCTTGTTAGTGGTTACCTTAAATGGCGTAAGAATGGCTTGCCACTTTGGGTGTAGTGCGAGCCCCTGGCCTAGTGTGTATAGGCTGCGGTTGTTGTGCCACAGGGAAGGGGGGTTCTACATCTGCCTGCCGAGTGAATCTAATGGCCCTAACTTGTTAGACGAACTTTTGAGTGGCTTTATATGGTTCTCGGGTGTTTGGGCTTGATCTCCCCACTCATTTGGAAATCATGACTTACAGTGAAAGTGTACACCTCTGCGCAGAGTTAAAAACTGGTATACTAGCCGTGCTCACGGATACGAGCGGCCTTGGAACATTTACAGATAGATGATCACCATTGCTATATCATGTTTAATTATTGTTGATTATTATTATGCTCATGTTAATGCTATTCGTTATCATTATTACAATTGATCATTGGTTCTTTAATGGGAAGTGGTTAATCTTGATGCTACTCAATTGCTAATATATGATTAAAAGCTAAATGCAGTTAAACAGTGTCTAGCCTTTTTGAGCCTCATGAACCCTGTGTTATATTTGTGGAGTTCGACATGGACTCACCCTTGCTATTTCCACCATAACAG
This sequence comes from Saccharum hybrid cultivar R570, assembly GCA_038087645.1. Taxonomy (NCBI): domain Eukaryota; kingdom Viridiplantae; phylum Streptophyta; class Magnoliopsida; order Poales; family Poaceae; genus Saccharum; species Saccharum hybrid cultivar. Next base: position 15,910,244 of record JAQSUU010000760.1, read on the forward strand.
ATGAAGATATAGAGGAAGATTATCGGAATGAGTACTAGTCTTGGTGTCAACCAGTCAACCGTGTCCCTGTGTGGAGTTTCCGCTGAAGAATTACTATTAGTTATTATTACCTATTGTTCAAGACTATGTCTTAAATACTTATTCGTTATGTAATAAGCACTGTGATGGTACTTTGTAATTTGTCAACTTATGTGTGCGACTGTTTCCTGGGGCGCACATGAGTCTTTTATGCATCCTATTTTTGTCCTTAAAAATGGGTGTGACAGGTACAGCTAATGCTAGTTAAGAACCCCGTAATAAATGGCCGTCGACTTTGACTACAAGTTGTATCTTCGCCCCTGCCATGGAGCTGTCAGGCAACTGAACTTTCATTCAAGATGTATCTTCGCCCCTGCAAAATAAAGCACGTTGAGATCAGTCCAGCCTTTAAGATAATACCCCATGCAGAAGAGGGAATACTTAGTTTGGTTGATGCTCCACTTGTAAGTCCACTAGCTGTAGCAGCAAGACCGACACTACTTTAGGTTCATGAACGTTCACTGCAAACGAAGAAGAGGTCAAGTCAAGGGATTTTCATTATTTTCTGTTGATGGGATGGAACAACAGGTTCATATTTTTTTGTAGGACTATATAAGGCAGCCATGTACGGAGTACTGACTCGCGGCGTGTGTTTATTCTAACCAGTTGGACTGTGAGGCCAAGTCGCTGTGGTTGTAGTTGTTTGGTTCGTCGTTGTTTCTTCTCGGTGAGCAATTTCCAAAATTTCTGAATTTCCCAAAAGATCGCATTTATCGGCAGGTGCACAAGTTTTTTTTCTCTACTGGTAAAGAAACCCGTGCTGCATACCACTATTGGAAGGCTTCATTTGAGTGGTGTACCGTGATTTTACAGGGCGGCTTTCATTATGTACCTTTGGATGGTTTAGCTCTTCCACCCACAACTACCATGTGATGCCTTTCTCTCTATGCTCCGAAAATTTAGTTTAAACTCCTCAATATTGAAATTCAATTTTTTCACATGACCTTGGATGGAGAAATGACAATAGCCAAAGTTGTAGACCTCGATACAACTTTGTTATTGACAACTTTTTCATTTGAAATCATTTATCCAAGGAAAATTATGTTTGAATGTATCACATTTGAAATTCAAAATTTTCAAGCGACCTTGGATGGAGGAACGACCAAAACCAAATTTGTACTACTCTGCGATGTATTTTCAAGCGACCTATTTTAGGATAGAGGGGGTATTACAATTTCCATTGCCGTACACCTTTGTACCATGTGACACAAGTTACAAATCTTCCTTTGATAACGTCACCATCCCCGCGCGTATGGTAGGTGTGCTGATATATGAATCTTCCAATGCTGGCATGAGCATCTAGCGCTTAAAATAAGGGCAAAAGAAGGTGATACCGAGAACTTTTTTTCTTGGTTTTGTTGATAATTAGTTAGCCACCTTTTCTCAAACAAAAAACAAATTGGGGAGACCTGCAAGGTCTCCCTTCACAAGTCTACGCCCAAGAACAGATGACATTTAATAGGTGTATGCTTAATTATTGATGCCACATTTTTTCAAATATAGAATAGTACCGAAATGGAATTGAATACGTTGACCATGCATAAGTCTATATGTACCCAAAATTAATACGTATAAACTTCAACTACCTCCCCTACACCTTTGGTTTCATTGTGCCAAGGTCATCTACAAATGTACTCGCTCTATTGCATCCAATGTTTTTGAGGCAAAACATTAGTTGCACTACTATATGTTTCCCTGGTACTATACCAGCATGTGCACTGGCAAAGAATAATGTATGAGTCGCTACAAAGACAAATGTCAAATCACCGCAATCATCTAAATCTCTATCTTAGCATCATTCAAGTCATTATGTGTGTATAGTGGGCATATTGCAGCTACATATTCTTTTATATCCTGATAAGCATTGTATGGCATGTGATCTCGCATGGTCATGCACAAACCTAGTGAATCTGTATTAGGAGTAGCAAGTACAGATAAGGTACAGCTAATGCTAGTTAAGAACCCCGTAATAAATGGCCGTCGACTTTGACTACAAGTTGTATCTTCGCCCCTGCCATGGAGCTGTCAGGCAACTGAACTTTCATTCAAGATGTATCTTCGCCCCTGCAAAATAAAGCACGTTGAGATCAGTCCAGCCTTTAAGATAATACCCCATGCAGAAGAGGGAATACTTAGTTTGGTTGATGCTCCACTTGTAAGTCCACTAGCTGTAGCAGCAAGACCGACACTACTTTAGGTTCATGAACGTTCACTGCAAACGAAGAAGAGGTCAAGTCAAGGGATTTTCATTATTTTCTGTTGATGGGATGGAACAACAGGTTCATATTTTTTTGTAGGACAATATAAGGCAGCCATGTACGGAGTACTGACTTGCGGCGTGTGTTTATTCTAACCAGTTGGACTGTGAGGCCAAGTCGCTGTGGTTGTAGTTGTTTGGTTCGTCGTTGTTTCTTCTCGGTGAGCAATTTCCAAAATTTCTGAATTTCCCAAAAGATCGCATTTATCGGCAGGTGCACAAGTTTTTTTCTCTACTGGTAAAGAAACCCGTGCTGCATACCACTATTGGAAGGCTTCATTTGAGTGGTGTACCGTGATTTTACAGGGCGGCTTTCATTATGTACCTTTGGATGGTTTAGCTCTTCCACCCACAACTACCATGTGATGCCTTTCTCTCTATGCTCCGAAAATTTAGTTTAAACTCCTCAATATTGAAATTCAATTTTTTCACATGACCTTGGATGGAGAAATGACAATAGCCAAAGTTGTAGACCTCGATACAACTTTGTTATTGACAACTTTTTCATTTGAAATCATTTATCCAAGGAAAATTATGTTTGAATGTATCACAATTGAAATTCAAAATTTTCAAGCGACCTTGGATGGAGGAACGACCAAAACCAAATTTGTACTACTCTGCGATGTATTTTCAAGCGACCTATTTTAGGATAGAGGGGGTATTACAATTTCCATTGCCGTACACCTTTGTACCATGTGACACAAGTTACAAATATTCCTTTGATAACGTCACCATCCCCGCGCGTATGGTAGGTGTGCTGATATATGAATCTTCCAATGCTGGCATGAGCATCTAGCGCTTAAAATAAGGGCAAAAGAAGGTGATACCGAGAACTTTTTTCCTTGGTTTTGTTGATAATTAGTTAGCCACCTTTTCTCAAACAAAAAACAAATTGGGGAGACCTGCAAGGTCTCCCTTCACAAGTCTACGCCCAAGAACAGATGACATTTAATAGGTGTATGCTTAATTATTGATGCCACATTTTTTCAAATATAGAATAGTACCGAAATGGAATTGAATACGTTGACCATGCATAAGTCTATATGTAGCCAAAATTAATACGTATAAACTTCAACTACCTCCCCTACACCTTTGGTTTCATTGTGCCAAGGTCATCTACAAATGTACTCGCTCTATTGCATCCAATGTTTTTGAGGCAAAACATTAGTTGCACAACTATATGTTTCCCTGGTACTATACCAGCATGTGCACTGGCAAAGAATAATGTATGAGTCGCTACAAAGACAAATGTCAAATCACCGCAACCATCTAAATCTCTATCTTAGCATCATTCAAGTCATTATGTGTGTATAGTGGGCATATTGCAGCTACATATTCTTTTATATCCTGATAAGCATTGTATGGCATGTGATCTCGCATGGTCATGCACAAACCTAGTGAATCTGTATTAGGAGTAGCAAGTATAGATAAGGTACAGCTAATGCTAGTTAAGAACCCCGTAATAAATGGCCGTCGACTTTGACTACAAGTTGTATCAATTGGGGAGACCTGCAAGGTCTCCCTTCACAAGTCTACACCCAAGAACAGATGACATTTAATAGGTGTATGCTTAATTATTAATGCCACATTTTTCAAATATAGTATAGTAGTACCGAAATGGAATTGAATACGTTGACCATGCATAAGTCTATATGTACCCAAAATTAATACGTATAAACTTCAACTACCTCCCCTACACCTTTGGTTTCATTGTGCCAAGGTCATCTACAAATGTACTCGCTCTATTGCATCCAATGTTTTTGAGGCAAAACATTAGTTGCACTACTATATGTTTCCCTGGTACTATACCAGCATGTGCACTGGCAAAGAATAATGTATGAGTCGCTACAAAGACAAATGTCAAATCACCGCAATCATCTAAATCTCTATCTTAGCATCATTCAAGTCATTATGTGTGTATAGTGGGCATATTGCAGCTACATATTCTTTTATATCCTGATAAGCATTGTATGGTGTCACACCCAAAATTTCCTATTTTGGATTGTGCATGAAAAATACTAAATAAAATAAATAATTTCAATATTTGAATAAATTTATTAGATAAGTTAAGTTGTTGCTAATTTAAATATAGAAAATTGTGGTTTTAAACTTTCTCATATTAATTTGATAATGTGGTGTTTGTGTGATGCTTGTCTTTGGTGTTGGTGAGTGCTATTATTTTCAAAATACCATAGGACGACGTTTCCTTCTCATCGGAAAACTTTTTAGCATTTTCTGGATTTAAAATTTCAATTTCTGTGAGCTTAATCTTTTTCCTTGATCTCTTCATCAATCTTTTCATGAGCTCAAACTCATTAGGTTGAGTTCCTTATCTCTCCAAGAGTCTCCAGGATTTTTCCCGTGATTTTTCTGAGCTCTGGACTATTTTTCACGGCCAAAAAGGTAATTTTAGATTTTCTGGAATTATTTATTCGCGGAATTAAAATAATCCCGAAATCGACGCCCTGGTTTCAGAAGTACAACCCTTATCGCGAGCCGCCGCTCGTAGCTCCCTCTACCTCTCGCCGTATCTTAAATATATATATATATATATACACGTGCATGCAAGTGCTTTGACGTGATGACAATCTAGGAAGCAAGTGAACTCTCCTTTATTCGTAGCTGGCCGTCAGCCTTATCCTAGTAGAATAACCTTTGTTTCTTTTTCCCTTGGATTATTGATTGGTCTAATCTATATGCCGTGCACAGCAAGGACTCCTGAACAATCGTAACATGCTCGTCTATAAATAGCAACGCCCCTATAGTATCCTTTTCCAAACCCTTGCAACCCTTAATCTATTTGATCAAATCCCACGCAGCCCTATGCTGCCGCAATCACCACCGTCGTCACCAAGACAAGTGTTGCCAGACTCCGCCGAACCAACAAGCCACCATCGACCGCCGCCGGCCACCATCGAAATTGCGCCGAAGAAGCCATTTATATCAAGGCGCCGTGAAGGACGCAGCCACCGGGAGCATCGCCAGAGGTTGATTGGTTTAGACCTCATCAGCATCATCCTGTGGCCTGATCATCAACGCTGCAGGAAATACCGTTCTCCATATGCACGTCCAGCCACCGTCCATCCTGCCCCGTGTTCCTTGCAGATCGAACTCCGGCCGTCGATCCTTGTTTACCATCGGAGATGCAAGTCACGATCACCCTGTTCCTGTCCAACAGCATAAACCGATGTTATTTCGTCCATCGCCTTATTGACACCAATAACAAGCTGTCATGCATGCTTGATTTAAAGGTGAGATCACACGTCTCCTTTGGCCAATATTTTATTGATCAAATATTGTGCTGATGTCATGCCTTTTCATTCATACAACATAAATCATCATTCTCTATTTATTCCTCAATCAAGAAATATACATCGTGAACCTGATCAGACTGTCATGGAGTCTCCGTATAGTTATACATGCTGATCATTGTCGTTATCTTATTTCCATCTATCTGAATCAATGCAGTCTAGTGCTTGGCAACGACTTTAATTTGCTACATGTTTTCTAGCGTTTATTTTAAATATTAATGTTGACTCATCCCTGTTCACGCCGCGTCTCAAAATTATAAACATCATAGAGATTAGTATGTCTCACGTTAACTTGAATAATAGCAATATAAATATGTTTTTAATTTTTAATTTCCCATATATATTAACCATTTATTTATGGGAGTCCGAATGATGTCATTAAAAAAAAATCGTGTCCATTGCACCCAGCTCACGTAGCCCAGCTTCCCACCCTGCAGGTTCGTGGCTTCGGCCCAAAGGCACCAGACCACCGAGCCCCTCCTATAAGAAGATGAGGACCACGATGTGCATCTGTTTCCCCTCTGTACAAGCCGCCGCTAGCCCTACCCTGCGTCGCGCCGATCTTGCCGAGCAGAGCTGTCACCGTGTCATCTGCTGAGCTCCCGTCCATGGCGCTGCCGCTCAAGCCCTAGTTTCTCCCTACGCTCGCCTTCGATCTTGCCGACGAACCGACGAAGCCACCGTTCTTGCGGACGCCGTCCAAAGCTTCGCCATCATGCCTGCCGAACCCCGCACCAAGGTGAAGGAGCTGCAGCAGCCGTTTTCTCGTTATCTTGAGCCCTCTGTTTTGCTCAGGTCATCGCTGATCTTGGCAGGAACTGCCATCATTCACCCCCACCGACGAGCTCTGCAACGCGGCCGAGTTTCCTCCGACACCGAGCAGCACCTAGGTGAGATCGCTATCGCTCGAGCTTTCATTCTATGCTTTCTCCGTCTAGTTCCATGCCCAGAACTGCCTTTTCACGAGCGTCTCGTCGTCGCTAATGGCCTCACCAGCGCCGGCTGCTCCAGCCGCGCCGTGCCCAACCCACAGCCGGGATTAGCGCGCAGCACCCTGAGCTTCCTCCGCAAAGATGCCAAGAAACACTGCCGCGTAGAATACTCTGTTCAGGGCATGTTACGTTTGCTAGCTTGATGACCTCACACGACGTCATGGAGATGTTTAGTGCCCATTTTTCATTAGTAAAATAAATCTCGAAATACAATAGAAATACGTATACACATACAATCTTGGTTAGGCCATAGCTTCTACGTTTTAACTCCGATTTAGCCCGTTCAAGTTGCGTTAGGTTCGTATTTGCGAGCTCTACATGTTAGTGTAGCTGTACAGTAGGTTTAAGAAATTTAATTTTCAAATTTATATTTAAGTAATTATTTATCTATAGGAAATCTTAGAAAATTCATAACTTTCACGTTTTAGATCCGAATTTCATGATCTTTACGTCTGTGTGATCGTAGTAACGTGTAGTAGAATTTTACAAACTTTTTATACTGTTTTGCTACTGTTGGTATGCTATTTTAATTATGTCTCTTTGTTTGCTTTGTGTATGATTGCTCGGATGATTGTGTGTTGATGCTTGATGATCGAGTATAGACGGTGAGCAATTTCTTGACGATCAGGAGTATTATTTTGAGCCAGACCAGCAGTATCATCAGGAAAGCTTTGATCAAGGCAAGTATAACATGGGACCATCCTTGTTGTCCTATTCACTGAAATTATCATACATATGCATGTGTCTTCCTTGACAACCATAGAGATTATAACTTAGCTATTGATATCTTGTTTCCTTGTCGCCTATGGGTTGTGCATTTGGGTAGCTACTGCTAGTGCTTAATTATGAACAATGATCTTGTAATTTGACTAATGGATTATGCAATCAACCATTAAGATGATTTTATTACTGTTGAAAGGGGGCTAGAGCAAGGGGTTATATTGTTGCTCTGGTTTCTCTCCGTAAGGACTTACCTGTAAGTGATAACCGGGATATACAGTACAGCTGTGAGGGCTATATGGCTCTGGCTCTAGTTGTTCAAGAGACCTTTTCTAGCTTGTTAGAGGTTACCTTAAATGGCGTAAGAATGGCTTGCCACTTTGGGTGTAGTGCGAGCCCCTGGCCTAGTGTGTATAGGCTGAGGTTGTTGTGCCACAGGGAAGGGGGGTTCTACATCTGCCTGCCGAGTGAATCTAATGGCCCTAACTTGTTAGACGAACTTTTGAGTGGCTTTATATGGTTTTCAGTGTTTTGGGAGTAATTAACCCATGCATTTGGAAATCATGACTCACAGTGAAAGTGTACACCTCTGCGCAGAGTTAAAAACTGGTATACTAGCCGTGCTCACGGATACGAGCGGCCTTGGAGATTCTTACAGAATAGTTGATCACCATTGCTATATCATGCTTAATTATTGTTGATTATTATTATGCTCATGTTAATGCTATTCATTATCCTTATTACAATTGATCATTGATTCATTAATGGGATTGGATTACTTTGATGCTACTCAATTGCTAATTATATGATGATTAAAAGCTAAACGCAGTTAAACAGTGTCTAGCCTTTTTGAGCCTCATGAACCCTGTGTTATATTTGTTGAGTTCGACATGGACTCACTCTTGCTATTTCCCCAACACTCCAGTGTGTAGTAAGATGCTACTCGGAAGAAGGACAAAGGTGTAGTGGAGTTTCTAGAAGACTAGTACAAGTGCTAGGCATATGTTACCCCCAGTCAGCCGTCCCTGAGAAGAATGGAGCCCGAAGTTTAGTCACCGTTCCGCGATACTCTGATGTAAGTGTTAATATAGCTATGTATACGTTATATAATAACATTGTTTCTGATACTTTTTCATTCTGGCATATGTGTGGACTTCCTGGGCACACATATGATTAGCCTGGTTTTGTTCTTTAGAAAACCGGGTGTGACATATGGCATGTGATCTCGCATGGTCATGCACAAACCTAGTGAATCTGTATTAGGAGTAGCAAGTACAGATAAGGTACAGCTAATGCTAGTTAAGAACCCCGTAATAAATGGCCGTCGACTTTGACTACAAGTTGTATCTTCGCCCCTGCCATGGAGCTGTCAGGCAACTGAACTTTCATTCAAGATGTATCTTCGCCCCTGCAAAATAAAGCACGTTGAGATCAGTCCAGCCTTTAAGATAATACCCCATCCAGAAGAGGGAATACTTAGTTTGGCTGATGCTCCACTTGTAAGTCCACTAGCTGTAGCAGCAAGACCGACACTACTTTAGGTTCATGAACGTTCACTGCAAACGAAGAAGAGGTCAAGTCAAGGGATTTTCATTATTTTCTGTTGATGGGATGGAACAACAGGTTCATATTTTTTTGTAGGACTATATAAGGCAGCCATGTACGGAGTACTGACTTGCGGCGTGTGTTTATTCTAACCAGTTGGACAGTGAGGCCAAGTCGCTGTGGTTGTAGTTGTTTGGTTTGTCGTTGTTTCTTCTCGGTGAGCAATTTCCAAAATTTCTGAATTTCCCAAAAGATCGCATTTATCGGCAGGTGCACAAGTTTTTTTCTCTACTGGTAAAAAAAACCATGCTGCATACCACTATTGGAAGGCTTCATTTGAAGGGTGTACCGTGATTTTACAGGGCGGCTTTCATTCTGTACCTTTGGATGGTTTAGCTCTTCCACCCACAACTACCATGTGATGCCTTTCTCTCTATGCTCCGAAAATTTAGTTTAAACTCCTCAATATTGAAATTCAATTTTTTCACATGACCTTGGATGGAGAAATGACAATAGCCAAAGTTGTAGACCTCGATACAACTTTGTCATTGACAACTTTTTCATTTGAAATCATTTATCCAAGGAAAATTATGTTTGAATGTATCACATTTGAAATTCAAAATTTTCAAGCGACCTTGGATGGAGGAACGACCAAAACCAAATTTGTACTACTCCGCGATGTATTTTCAAGCGACCTATTTTAGGATAGAGGGGGTATTACAATTTCCATTGCCGTACACCTTTGTACCATGTGACACAAGTTACAAATCTTCCTTTGATAACGTCACCATCCCCGCGCTTATGGTAGGTGTGCTGATATATGAATCTTCCAATGCTGGCATGAGCATCTAGCGCTTAAAATAAGGGCAAAAGAAGGTGATACCGAGAACTTTTTTCCTTGGTTTTGTTGATAATTAGTTAGCCACCTTTTCTCAAACAAAAAACAAATTGGGGAGACCTGCAAGGTCTCCCTTCACAAGTCTACGCCCAAGAACAGATGACATTTAATAGGTGTATGCTTAATTATTGAAGCCACATTTTTCAAATATAGAATAGTACCGAAATGGAATTGAATACGTTGACCATGCATAAGTCTATATGTACCCAAAATTAATACGTATAAACTTCAACTACCTCCCCTGCACCTTTGGTTTCATTGTGCCAAGGTCATCTACAAATGTACTCGCTCTATTGCATCCAATGTTTTTGAGGCAAAACATTAGTTGCACTACTATATGTTTCCCTGGTACTATACCAGCATGTGCACTGGCAAAGAATAATGTATCAGTCGCTACAAAGACAAATGTCAAATCACCGCAATCATCTAAATCTCTATCTTAGCATCATTCAAGTCATTATGTGTGTATAGTGGGCATATTGCAGCTACATATTCTTTTATATCCTGATAAGCATTGTATGGCATGTGATCTCGCATGGTCATGCACAAACCCAGTGAATCTGTATTAGGAGTAGCAAGTACAGATAAGGTACAGCTAATGCTAGTTAAGAACCCCGTAATAAATGGCCGTCGACTTTGACTACAAGTTGTATCTTCGCCCCTGCCATGGAGCTGTCAGGCAACTGAACTTTCATTCAAGATGTATCTTCGCCCCTGCAAAATAAAGCACGTTGAGATCAGTCCAGCCTTTAAGATAATACCCCATCCAGAAGAGGGAATACTTAGTTTGGTTGATGCTCCACTTGTAAGTCCACTAGCTGTAGCAGCAAGACCGACACTACTTTAGGTTCATGAACGTTCACTGCAAACGAAGAAGAGGTCAAGTCAAGGGATTTTCATTATTTTCTGTTGATGGGATGGAACAACAGGTTCATATTTTTTTGTAGAACTATATAAGGCAGCCATGTACGGAGTACTGACTTGCGGCGTGTGTTTATTCTAACCAGTTGGACTGTGAGGCCAAGTCGCTGTGGTTGTAGTTGTTTGGTTCGTCGTTGTTTCTTCTCGGTGAGCAATTTCCAAAATTTCTGAATTTCCCAAAAGATCGCATTTATCGGCAGGTGCACAAGTTTTTTTCTCTACTGGTAAAAAAAACCGTGCTGCATACCACTATTGGAAGGCTTCATTTGAGTGGTGTACCGTGATTTTACAGGGCGGCTTTCATTCTGTACCTTTGGATGGTTTAGCTCTTCCACCCACAACTACCATGTGATGCCTTTCTCTCTATGCTCCGAAAATTTAGTTTAAACTCCTCAATATTGAAATTCAATTTTTTCACATGACCTTGGATGGAGAAATGACAATAGCCAAAGTTGTAGACCTCGATACAACTTTGTCATTGACAACTTTTTCATTTGAAATCATTTATCCAAGGAAAATTATGTTTGAATGTATCACATTTGAAATTCAAAATTTTCAAGCGACCTTGGATGGAGGAACGACCAAAACCAAATTTGTACTACTCCGCGATGTATTTTCAAGCGACCTATTTTAGGATAGAGGGGGTATTACAATTTCCATTGCCGTACACCTTTGTACCATGTGACACAAGTTACAAATCTTCCTTTGATAACGTCACCATCCCCGCGCTTATGGTAGGTGTGCTGATATATGAATCTTCCAATGCTGGCATGAGCATCTAGCGCTTAAAATAAGGGCAAAAGAAGGTGATACCGAGAACTTTTTTCCTTGGTTTTGTTGATAATTAGTTAGCCACCTTTTCTCAAACAAAAAACAAATTGGGGAGACCTGCAAGGTCTCCCTTCACAAGTCTACGCCCAAGAACAGATGACATTTAATAGGTGTATGCTTAATTATTGAAGCCACATTTTTCAAATATAGAATAGTACCGAAATGGAATTGAATACGTTGACCATGCATAAGTCTATATGTACCCAAAATTAATACGTATAAACTTCAACTACCTCCCCTGCACCTTTGGTTTCATTGTGCCAAGGTCATCTACAAATGTACTCGCTCTATTGCATCCAATGTTTTTGAGGCAAAACATTAGTTGCACTACTATATGTTTCCCTGGTACTATACCAGCATGTGCACTGGCAAAGAATAATGTATGAGTCGCTACAAAGACAAATGTCAAATCACCGCAATCATCTAAATCTCTATCTTAGCATCATTCAAGTCATTATGTGTGTATAGTGGGCATATTGCAGCTACATATTCTTTTATATCCTGATAAGCATTGTATGGCATGTGATCTCGCATGGTCATGCACAAACCCAGTGAATCTGTATTAGGAGTAGCAAGTACAGATAAGGTACAGCTAATGCTAGTTAAGAACCCCGTAATAAATGGCCGTTGACTTTGACTACAAGTTGTATCTTCGCCCCTGCCATGGAGCTGTCAGGCAACAGAACTTTCATTCAAGATGTATCTTCGCCCCTGCAAAATAAAGCACGTTGAGATCAGTCCAGCCTTTAAGATAATACCCCATGCAGAAGAGGGAATACTTAGTTTGGTTGATGCTCCACTTGTAAGTCCACTAGCTGTAGCAGCAAGACCGACACTATTTTAGGTTCATGAACGTTCACTGCAAACGAAGAAGAGGTCAAGTCAAGGGATTTTCATTATTTTCTGTTGATGGGATGGAACAACAGGTTCATATTTTTTTGTAGGACTATATAAGGCAGCCATGTACAGAGTACTGACTTGCGGCGTGTGTTTATTCTAACCAGTTGGACTGTGAGGCCAAGTCGCTGTGGTTGTAGTTGTTTGGTTCGTCGTTGTTTCTTCTCGGTGAGCAATTTCCAAAATTTCTGAATTTCCCAAAAGATCGCATTTATCGGCAGGTGCACAAGTTTTTTTCTCTACCGGTAAAAAAAACCGTGCTGCATACCACTATTGGAAGGCTTCATTTGAGTGGTGTACCGTGATTTTACAGGGCGGCTTTCATTCTGTACCTTTGGATGGTTTAGCTCTTCCACCCACAACTACCATGTGATGCCTTTCTCTCTATGCTCCGAAAATTTAGTTTAAACTCCTCAATATTGAAATTCAATTTTTTCACATGACCTTGGATGGAGAAATGACAATAGCCAAAGTTGTAGACCTCGATACAACTTTGTTATTGACAACTTTTTCATTTGAAATCATTTATCCAAGGAAAATTGTGTTTGAATGTATCACATTTGAAATTCAAAATTTTCAAGCGACCTTGGATGGAGGAACGACCAAAACCAAATTTGTACTACTCTGCGATGTATTTTCAAGCGACCTATTTTAGGATAGAGGGGGTATTACAATTTCCATTGCCGTACACCTTTGTACCATGTGACACAAGTTACAAATCTTCCTTTGATAACGTCACCATCCCCGCGCGTATGGTAGGTGTGCTGATATATGAATCTTCCAATGCTGGCATGAGCATCTAGCGCTTAAAATAAGGGCAAAAGAAGGTGATACCGAGAACTTTTTTCCTTGGTTTTGTTGATAATTAGTTAGCCACCTTTTCTCAAACAAAAAACAAATTGGGGAGACCTGCAAGGTCTCCCTTCACAAGTCTACGCCCAAGAACAGATGACATTTAATAGGTGTATGCTTAATTATTGATGCCACATTTTTCAAATATAGAATAGTACCGAAATGGAATTGAATACGTTGACCATGCATAAGTCTATATGTACCCAAAATTAATACGTATAAACTTCAACTACCTCCCCTACACCTTTGGTTTCATTGTGCCAAGGTCATCTACAAATGTACTCGCTCTATTGCATCCAATGTTTTTGAGGCAAAACATTAGTTGCACTACTATATGTTTCCCTGGTACTATACCAGCATGTGCACTGGCAAAGAATAATGTATGAGTCCCTACAAAGACAAATGTCAAATCACCGCAATCATCTAAATCTCTATCTTAGCATCATTCAAGTCATTATGTGTGTATAGTGGGCATATTGCAGCTACATATTCTTTTATATCCTGATAAGCATTGTATGGCATGCGATCTCGCATGGTCATGCACAAACCTAGTGAATCTGTATTAGGAGTAGCAAGTACAGATAAGGTACAGCTAATGCTAGTTAAGAACCCCGTAATAAATGGCCGTCGACTTTGACTACAAGTTGTATCTTCGCCCCTGCCACGGAGGTGTCAGGCAACTGAACTTTCATTCAAGATGTATCTTCGCCCCTGCAAAATAAAGCACGTTGAGATCAGTCCAGCCTTTAAGATAATACCCCATGCAGAAGAGGGAATACTTAGTTTGGTTGATGCTCCACTTGTAAGTCCACTAGCTGTAGCAGCAAGACCGACACTATTTTAGGTTCATGAACGTTCACTGCAAACGAAGAAGAGGTCAAGTCAAGGGATTTTCATTATTTTCTGTTGATGGGATGGAACAACAGGTTCATATTTTTTTGTAGGACTATATAAGGCAGCCATGTACAGAGTACTGACTTGCGGCGTGTGTTTATTCTAACCAGTTGGACTGTGAGGCCAAGTCGCTGTGGTTGTAGTTGTTTGGTTCGTCGTTGTTTCTTCTCGGTGAGCAATTTCCAAAATTTCTGAATTTCCCAAAAGATCGCATTTATCGGCAGGTGCACAAGTTTTTTTCTCTACCGGTAAAAAAAAACGGTGCTGCATACCACTATTGGAAGGCTTCATTTGAGTGGTGTACCGTGATTTTACAGGGCGGCTTTCATTCTGTACCTTTGGATGGTTTAGCTCTTCCACCCACAACTACCATGTGATGCCTTTCTCTCTATGCTCCGAAAATTTAGTTTAAACTCCTCAATATTGAAATTCAATTTTTTCACATGACCTTGGATGGAGAAATGACAATAGCCAAAGTTGTAGACCTCGATACAACTTTGTTATTGACAACTTTTTCATTTGAAATCATTTATCCAAGGAAAATTATGTTTGAATGTATCACATTTGAAATTCAAAATTTTCAAGCGACCTTGGATGGAGGAACGACCAAAACCAAATTTGTACTACTCTGCGAAGTATTTTCAAGCGACCTATTTTAGGATAGAGGGGGTATTACAATTTCCATTGCCGTACACCTTTGTACCATGTGACACAAGTTACAAATCTTCCTTTGATAACGTCACCATCCCCGCGCGTATGGTAGGTGTGCTGATATATGAATCTTCCAATGCTGGCATGAGCATCTAGCGCTTAAAATAAGGGCAAAAGAAGGTGATACCGAGAACTTTTTTCCTTGGTTTTGTTGATAATTAGTTAGCCACCTTTTCTCAAACAAAAAACAAATTGGGGAGACCTGCAAGGTCTCCCTTCACAAGTCTACGCCCAAGAACAGATGACATTTAATAGGTGTATGCTTAATTATTGATGCCACATTTTTCAAATATAGAATAGTACCGAAATGGAATTGAATACGTTGACCATGCATAAGTCTATATGTACCCAAAATTAATATGTATAAACTTCAACTACCTCCCCTACACCTTTGGTTTCATTGTGCCAAGGTCATCTACAAATGTACTCGCTCTATTGCATCCAATGTTTTTGAGGCAAAACATTAGTTGCACTACTATATGTTTCCCTGGTACTATACCAGCATGTGCACTGGCAAAGAATAATGTATGAGTCGCTACAAAGACAAATGTCAAATCACCGCAATCATCTAAATCTCTATCTTAGCATCATTCAAGTCATTATGTGTGTATAGTGGGCATATTGCAGCTACATATTCTTTTATATCCTGATAAGCATTGTATGGCATGTGATCTCGCATGGTCATGCACAAACCTAGTGAATCTGTATTAGGAGTAGCAAGTACAGATAAGGTACAGCTAATGCTAGTTAAGAACCCCGTAATAAATGGCCGTCGACTTTGACTACAAGTTGTATCTTCGCCCCTGCCATGGAGCTGTCAGGCAACTGAACTTTCATTCAAGATGTATCTTCGCCCCTGCAAAATAAAGCACGTTGAGATCAGTCCAGCCTTTAAGATAATACCCCATGCAGAAGAGGGAATACTTAGTTTGGTTGATGCTCCACTTGTAAGTCCACTAGCTGTAGCAGCAAGACCGACACTACTTTAGGTTCATGAACGTTCACTGCAAACGAAGAAGAGGTCAAGTCAAGGGATTTTCATTATTTTCTGTTGATGGGATGGAACAACAGGTTCATATTTTTTTGTAGGACTATATAAGGCAGCCATGTACGGAGTACTGACTTGCGGCGTGTGTTTATTCTAACCAGTTGTACTGTGAGGCCAAGTCGCTGTGGTTGTAGTTGTTTGGTTCGTCGTTGTTTCTTCTCGGTGAGCAATTTCCAAAATTTCTGAATTTCCCAAAAGATCGCATTTATCGGCAGGTGCACAAGTTTTTTTCTCTACTGGTAAAAAAAACCGTGCTGCATACCACTATTGGAAGGCTTCATTTGAGTGGTGTACCGTGATTTTACAGGACGGCTTTCATTCTGTACCTTTGGATGGTTTAGCTCTTCCACCCACAACTACCATGTGATGCCTTTCTCTCTATGCTCCGAAAATTTAGTTTAAACTGCTCAATATTGAAATTCAATTTTTTCACATGACCTTGGATGGAGAAATGACAATAGCCAAAATTGTAGACCTCGATACAACTTTGTTATTGACAACTTTTTCATTTGAAATCATTTATCCAAGGAAAATTATGTTTGAATGTATCACATTTGAAATTCAAAATTTTCAAGCGACCTTGGATGGAGGAACGACCAAAACCAAATTTGTACTACTCTGCGATGTCTACAACATTGTAGTTGAATTTTTTTACATGAATTCGTTCGTGGTCCAAAATACTTAGGAATACTTAGGATGAAGTAATTACGAGGGGAATATTTGTGCCCTTTCGGCATAAGTGACTTGGGGGTGGGGGGGTGGGCGGGGTCTCACCAGATGAATTATTTTTTTTGCTATTTTGTTGTTCCTTTTTTGTAATTCCTAGATAACTTCTGGAAAATAATTTGTAGACATGGTTGACAACAATAGGCACATCTATAACTTATTTCTTGTAATCTAGGCATAGAAATGGCTGGTCCAACCACTTATACAGAACATCTATAGCTGACACTAAAAATTGTCTCTCTGTAGTAGTGTCTACCACCAGGCCACCTGACTCAGGTCGAGTCACTAGCTAGCGTCCTGTACCATCAACACAACAACCAAACACAGTCCGAACATCTATATCTGTTTATATTAGTAAAAAGATCGGGAAAATTGTGAGGGGCGGTTCCCTGCACCGGTTGGGGAGACACAAGTGTCATCCTCTTGACCAACCTGAGCCGCTCCCAACTGACACGGTTCCCTCAGGAGGGCGCCATCCACACCTCCTCTTCATGATCTTTTGCTTTTGAGTGGCATACAGCAATCCGAGCATTAAACTAACACATGACTCAATGAATAGTACAACAAATTAAGGGTTTAGAAATCTTTAATAGTAATTCGTCTTAAATTACAGAGGTTCAAAATAAAGTTCATCCCAACTAAGGTTATCATCTCCAATCTCTCTTACATGAGTTTTGGAGTTAACTTGTAGCTATCTTGGAGTCACCCACTCCAGGGTCTACTATGCAGCGGTGGATAGAGCATTAGCTCAAATCGACCATATTGACTTTACCTACAAAACAACATAACGGCAGCACCGTGAGTACATTGCATACTCGTAGGACTTAATTCCAATACATAGATATTTGGTTGATGCAAAGGTATTATTAGGCATTTGTACATTTGCAGAAAAGCATATGGCGTTTCTTAGATGACATGCTACAGATTCATTATTAGAAGTATTAATTAGCATCAAAAGGTTCATGACAGCAAGGTAAGTGATCAACATATGTAAATCATCTCATAAACAATTATGTCATTAACACTACCATGGGTATAGAAAGTAGGAACAACCAAAAGCGTTCTGTCCCGAGGGATTTCAGGCTTTCAACACTCTGCAAAGGTGTACAACTGTATCCACAAGGAAACCAGGATTGCCTCACGTTTTCTAACATTTCCCTAATTTGGCCCGAATATCACATGAAAGGTTCGACTGGTGCCCGGTTAATGCTACCACCATCTTACTAATGCCTCCTTCTTGCTAGTTTCACGGATAGACCGGTCATAGTTAGTTACTAGGATTGCTGACCCCATATGCCACATGTGGCCTCTACGGGCGGTTACTTGGACTCACGTATCCCAATGCTTAGTCCTTAACTGCTCCATGAGCGAGCCATGTCACTTGAGTTCCCACGCTCACAGTGACCTACCCCTCGCTTGAGCAAGAATTACCAAATTGATCATCATGTTCATACTTCTCAAAATTAAGTTGGGTCCTTACTCAAAATTAGGGAAGTAGGTAAGTTGTAACCCTCATTCATTTAAATAGTTAATTATCCCGGTGTAGCATCCTACACGTGCAAGCATGAGTTCCCTTCTCATACTTGACTTCTACCGTTACTAAGAAAGTAAGCAATTAAGAGTTACCAAACCTGTTGATTAAGTGTAGGCTCTAATTACATGATGAGTAGTTCTAACTTAGTGAATCATCATTAAGTTGATTAACCAAGTCTACATGAAATGCATAACTCATAATGAAACACAATAAGTATCCAAAATAGGGTTCATAGTAGTAGGGTGCCTACCTAGTTTTGCCAGTCCCAGAGATTAGGGGTAGCGACGATGACTTACGCACGATTCCTCACATGATAGCTGAACCTGAAAGAAGGATTCAAGAATTGGAGATAGCCGCGCGATCGATAAAGAGATAAGGATTGAGAACTTGATTTGGAACTTGCGAAGGGACATCTAACTATGCTCTGATGTCATACTAACTATTATCTATTGTGACTCCAGTTTACTATACTAGGGAGTAGGGTTATAGGCTTCTCACACTGGTTCAGTGAGCCACCGGACACCCCAACATATGTGGCTGACACTCCGCTGGGTTAGCCACGGGGTTGACAGTCTCTGTTTCAGCTCTAGTTTGGGTTGATGGAAAATCCGTCATGGGTGATGGACTCTCCATTAGGAATTGGGTGCTCTCAGGTTTTCAGTTTGCTCGAGCTAATAAATCATCGGACACTCCATGAGATTTCAGGGATGCTCCAATACAAACTCGGCGTTCTCGGGTTCTCTGGATATGGGTTGTATAATTCAGTGGACGCTCCGACGCATACCACGGACACTCCGTTGAATCATACCGAAAGGGTATCAGGTTCTAGTGACTGGGTTTAAAGGTTTGGCGGATGCTCCGACAACATTGGCGGACACTACGGCATTTGGGTGACAGAAGCTATGTTCTTGTGTTCTTGGGTGAAGGCTTAGGGATTCATGCCTAGATGCTGAGTTAAGGCCTCCATGCATGTGCAAGGTATTCCTATGGTGACTTGGGCAGTTTGCTAGGCTTAGGATACTTAGGGTTTTGGCTTGAACATAGCTAGTGCAGCTAGTGATTCCTTAAACTACTGGAAAACCTAAAAAGATTGAGAGCTTGAGATTGAGCATGGCAACTTAGATTGGGGGTTTTGGTGAGTTCCTTGTCACCAAGATCTGAGATCCAACTCTTGACATCCTTGCTTCCAAGCTAGAGAGAGATTCCACCATCTCATGCAAGATATTCCAAAATCCAAATGAAAGAATATCTAGGGGTAAACTTGAGAGGTTGAGTTGTAGCATTCTTGATTCTTACCCTTGGGATGACCAACTTCAAGCAATCCTCATGATTCATCCATGCAAAGGGAGAAACTTAGATTAGGGTTTTAAGGATTGATCCCAAGGCAATGAGAAGAGAGAGTTCTTGAGCTAACCATGAGATGAGAGGTTGTTGAATCTCAAGACCTTGATCTAGTGCTGACCTTGCTGTCCTTTGTAGACATGATTCTCTTCTAAACTACTTCTTCTTCACTTTCTCACTCTAGTTCATCCTTTCATTAGGTTGCTTTGGCGATGCTAAAAAATGAGAGCCTATATTGTAACAAACTTGGATCATTACAAAACTTCCACTACTTGAAGTTAATATTTGGAGGGTTGTGTCGTTCAATTGTGCCCCATAGCAGGGAAGTTAATATTTGGAGGGTTGTGTCGTTAGTCGGGTTGTGCTAGAGCTTGGAATTTTTGTGTTCAAAATGTTCTGTGCCCAAAATTCGTAGGATTTTTTTTCTTGAATTCCGTCATTATTATGTGAAGAACATGGTTGATTCCACTCATGGATGCCTTTGGATTGGAGATTTGTTGCTGCTATGATTAGGTTATCTTAATGTACAGGCACGTTTGGACACACCTCTGCTCCGCATCTGGCTCAGCTACCTTATCTTTTCTTCCACCAATAAGCTTGTTACCAGCACTAGTACAGAGACGGGCTTTACTCCCGGTGGGGAACCCCCTCTAGTCCCGGTTCCCCACCCGGGAGCAAGCATCCGGGACTAAAGGGGGGGTCCTTTAGTCCCGGGTGAGGAACCGGGACTAAAGGAGGACCTTTAGTCCCGGTGGGTAACACCAACCGGGACTAAAGGTGCCTCCTGACATGCCACGATGGCCAGCACCTTTAGTCCCGGTTGGTAATACGAACCGGGACTAAAGGTTTTTTTTTCTTTTCTTTTCATTTTTTTGTTTTCTTTTCAAAATAGGTTTTCGAAGTCGTATTGTACGCTGCTAATTATACATTTATACGCGCATATAGTATGTTTCGGTTCAAGCACAATGAACGTATTAAATCACACAATTCAAGCATAGAAATATATATATATATATATATATATATATATATATATATATATATATATATATATATATATATATATATATATATATATATATATATATATATATTTACATGCATGCATGCATATGTGTATTTTACATTATATTATTTCATGTGCATATATTACAAAAGATTGCATTATAGTTGTTGTGACATAACGAGTTTCTTCTCATCCTCTAGCTTGGCTTCAATGGCAGTGTTGGGTCGAAGTAGAACTCGCCCTTGGAATCGATGACCTGCTCATTAAAAAATCCGGCTATAGACTCTTGAATTGCTTTGATTTGGTCTTGCCGTATGACCTTTTCCTCCAACCATCGAGTCTACAGGTTTGAATTAAAGGAAAATAAATTAATATATGTACATATATATATAAAGACATAGTAACACAATCAATAATAATAATTAAATGAATATATAGTGTATTTTTAACGTACTTTGAGTCTCTCTGTAGGAGTTCTTTGGGAGACCACCTTGATAAACTTGCAAACATAGTAACCACAGTAGTTGTTCCCCTGTTCCTGCCTCAGACACCACTTTACGAGAAAAAGATTTGTCATCCAATCTGGTGATCCGGTGAAAGCTATATGTTTAATTAATAAAGATGATGCGATTCAGGGGACTTACTCCTCCTCATCCATATTTCTCGGGTCGGCCATCTAGCTTCAAAAAACAAAACCAATATATAGTACGTCAACCATGTAGTCATTCATCATATGAGAAAAGTCTATGTTAATAATATAGGTATAAGTCATTATGAAATGTAAGTATATGTGTCTTATTGCTCATATAGCCATTACTATTTCCGAAATGATAAGAATTTATTTTCTTCTTCTACAGGCGATCTCTGATGCTATGATATAAAGTTTGAAGATAGTCTTCCCGGAAAAAAATATGTAATGCTCATATTACTTTAGCAACATTAATATATTATATCTGTATATTCAAAGTTCACAAATGAAGAAACATGTGATATTTTTGATAAACTAAAAAACGCTTAGTTTACAAACTGGGTATCAAAATTGAGTTCCTATTTGACCATTATATATCCTACAACAAATCCTTCAAAAAAAACCCTACATGAATATATTTGGATAAAATTTCGTTAACAAACATTGATCTATGTCCTCGGTGGAGGGCCTCGGGCGCGGAGGAGGGCGCGGTGGAGGGCCTCGGGCGCGGAGGAGGGCGAGGGCGCGGTGGAGGGCCTCGGGCGCGGAGGAGGGCGCGGTGGAGAGCCACGGGCGCGGAGGAGGGGCACGGGCGCGCGCGGTGGAGGCCGCACGAGGAAGAAGACGGCGGCGCCGGTGTCACGGAAGACGAACGGACGCGGTGCGAGGAGAAGAGGGCGGCGGTGTTCGACGAGGAAGAAGACGAGCGGATCGATCTGCCAGGCGCCGGAGGTTATATAGCAGAGGAGAATTACTCCCGGTTCCAGCCACCAACCGGGAGTAAAAACCCTTTACTCCCGGTGCGTATTACCAACCGGGAGTAAAGGTACCTTTACTCCCGGTGCGTATTACCAACCGGGAGTAAAGGTATACCTTTACTCCCGGTGCGTGTTACCAACCGGGAGTAAAGGTATACCTTTACTCCCGGTTGGTAACACGCACCGGGAGTAAAGGCTTTTTTTGGCGGGCCACGAAACTGCAGCCCACCTTTACTCCCGGGTGGGCTTCCCACCCGGGAGTAAAGGTGGCCTGCAGTTTCGTTTCCCGCCTGTTTTAAGGAATAGTCTTGTTAAATACAAACTCCGGGAATTCTCTGTCGATTGCTCTCCACTGGAACCCATCAGCAGGGTGTCTCAACATATTGTCTACCTTACGGTCTTCTTTGTGCCATCGTAACAATTTTGCATGTTCTTTGTTTCTGAACAGACGTTTCAAGCGTGGTATTATAGGAGCATACCACATAACCTTGGCAGGGATTTTCTTACGTGGACGTTCGCCCTCAACATCACCAGGGTCATCTCGCCTGATCTTATACCGCGACGCATGGCATACCGGGCATGCATCTAATTTCTCGTACTCTTTGCCATGGTATAGGATGCAGTCATTAGGACATGCATGTATCTTCTCTATTTCTAGCCCCATAGGACAGATAACTTGTTTTGCTTCGTAGGTAGTGGCGGGCAATTCATTGTACTTCGGAAGCATCTTCTTTTGGATTTTTAGTAACTCTCCAAATCCCTTGTCAGATACACCATTCTTTGCCTTCCATTGCAGCAATTCTAGTGTGGTTCCCAACTTTTTCTGCCCTGCATCACAAGTTGGGTACAACAATTTCTTGTGATCTTCTAGCATCCGCTCGAACTTGATCTTCTCCTTTTCACTTTCACATTCTCTTTGTGCATCACGAATGACCTGACAAAGATCATCAGCCGGCTCATCTTCTACGGCTACCTCTTCTTCAGCTTCTCCCATTGCAGTATCATTGAGGCACGCACCATCAGGAATAATATCATTGTCGTCCCATTTTTCTTCTTCATCTTCTTCCATTACAACACCGGTTTCTCCGTGCTTTGTCCAACAAATATAGTTTGGCATGAAACCCGACTTGAACAAGTGTGAATGAAGAGTCCTTGAGCAAGGATATTCCACTGTATTCTTACATATGGCACATGGGCAGCACATGAAACCGTCGCGTTTGTTTGTCTCGGCCGCACGTAATAAAGAATGCACGCCGTCAATGAACTCTTGTGAGCGGCGATCAGCATTATACATCCAATGACGGCTCATCTGCATTACATGACATAAATATCATATTAAAACCTAGATCATAATTAATTATTTATACAACATGCGTGCCACCACAAAAGATACAAATTTATGAAAGCATCGCTACAATGTAGACAATCTCAACTACCACTAAAAGAACTAAAGCTAAAATACATTTCAGGAGCACAAGGATTTCGCGACCAATCTCAACTAAAACAGACAGATCCCCCGATTGTGCAACATCTTTGGGCTTCTTCGGCTGGATCACTGCCTCATTAGCCGCCGTATCTGCCTGTTGTGCAAGATATTTTTGCACGAGTTCAACATACTCTTCCTCCCAGTAGAAGCCTGAACATCGTCCACTGCCATCCCACTGAAATTAAAACAAAAAATTAGAACTTTAATCACAACCATCATGAAAATAGGTATAAACTAACCATAATCATTAAATACGATAAAATAACTCACATTGCGATCCGGACACTTGTAGAAGATACGATCCTTGTTGGGACCCTCCTTCTTCACTCGGTACTCCATCACAATCTTCGTCTCATCATGACACTTGCCACATGGAATGAGAGGAAGGCCCGGCCTAAGTCGCTTTGAAAACCCATGAGAGGCCGAGGACCCGGAAGCAGTTGCCATCTACTCTCTATACTCATTTTTTAATACACTATAAATTTCTTCTTTTATAAACAAATAAAATTAACAAACTATAAAATTATCTACATCTCTAAACAATGATATTTTTAACCTTCTTTCATGTAAATATGCAAGCTTAAAGTGATTTTGAGCTCAAATTGCTTACAAATGAAAAAAAAAAACCACAATAAAGAACCATAAATATATATAGTGAATAAAATGGCATAAGAAAATGGTAAAAAATGAGAGTATGAGATTGGTAACCTTTACAACTGAAGAATCGACGGAGGAATCGAAGAATGGATGGAGGAACAATGGAGGGAGGGAGGAAGCAAGAACACCAGTGAGCTTCAAAATGTGCTGAGCTCGGGCTCGGGGAGGAAGGAGGAGACGGCCGATTTATAAAGGGAGAACATTTAGTCCCGGTTGATAGATCCAACCGGGACTAAAGGTAACTTTCCAACCCCGGGCGCAGCCACGGCCCGGGAGTAGACCTTTACTCCCGGTTGGAGCCACCAACCGGGAGTAAAAGTATACCTTTAGTCCCGGTTGGTGGCTCCAACCGGGACTAAAGGTCCTTGCCACCTCTGTCTGGCGCAGTAGCCGTTGGGCAGGGACCTTTAGTCCCGGTTGGAGCCACCAACCGGGACTAAAGGTATTTCTAGTCCCGGGGGCAAAAAATTCCGGGACTAGAGCCCATTTTGGCCGAGGATCAAAGGTCTGTTCTCTACTAGTGCAGGCCTCCATACTCAGGACTGAGTCGCTAGCGTCCCAGTCAGTCAACGCAACAACCAAACACAAATATTTATTTTATAGAAACAAGGGAAAGGTCAGTTTCTGCCAAGCCTTCAGAGTTCGGATTGTGATATATATAGCTGCAACGTATAGCATGGAGACTTGAGTTTGCTTCAAGGGCAAGAGCAATGAATCTTCCAGGAATGGGAACCCAAGTGGCAGGCACGAACCAGATTAAACAACAACTGGTGGAATTTTATAATACAGAGTGTACTAGCTAGGGCACTTGCGACCTCTCTATATAAACATCCGGCTATTTACTAAGCGCAAAACACTAAGCTACCTAGCGGCAGCCATGCTACAAGTGCTCTGGCCTCTCCTTACTCTCTCATACCTAGTAGCATCACATATGCCTGCAGCCGCTGCCTCCAGCTTGGTTTCGTCACTGGCACCTGGCTCGCCCCCATGCCTCAGAAAGTGCGGCGGGGTAGACATTCCCTACCCGTTTGGCATCGGTGTTGAGTGCTCTTGGCCAGGCCAGGATAACTTCACCGTCACTTGCAACAATAGCTATAACCCTCCTAGACCATACATGGGCAACATCGAGATCATCACCATCTCGATCAGGACCAACGAGATGCGTGTCTTCTCGTCCGTTGCATACAGCTGCTACGACTCCTTCAACACCACTGAAGCTGGCAGTGTCACGGAAACGTCCTTCAACACCATAGGCTCACCCTTTCTGATCTCGCCGAATGGGAATGTCTTCACCGGCATAGGCTGCTATACACAAGCAATACTGGACGGCATGGAGGACAAGGACTGGAGTTACTCATCCGGCTGCGTCACCACCTGCATGAGCTTGGAGACAGCAGCCAAGGATGGTGACAAGTGCACGGGGCTCGGCTGCTGCCAGACAGATATCCCGGGTAATCTTAGCTTCATCTCAGTCTCCTGGGGTGCAAACGCCACAAATCCTGCGTGGAACTACAGCCCCTGTAGCTACGCTTTCGTAGCCGAAAGAAACTGGTACGTACGTGATGGTGTGTGTGTGTGTGTGTGTATATATATACACACGTCGAATAATGGGATATATTTCATGCCTTGGTACTAAGTTTTAATTTTATCCGCTCATGGCGCTATGCAATGTTGGATCTGACTGATCCAGGTATAGATTCAGGCGGGAAGACCTTTTTGGTGAGGGAAATGATAGCTTTATCAAGCATGTTGGAGAAAGGGGTGTCCCTGTGGTGCTTGACTGGGCTATCAGGAATAACGGGTCCTGCAAGCTCGGCGCGTCCGGGAAACACACAGCACCTGCGTGTCTTAGCACCCACAGCTCCTGTGAGAACACCACATATGGAGGTGGGTACGTATGCAATTGCTCAAAGGGATACAAGGGCAACCCCTACATGGCTGACCACGACGGCGGGTGCACAAGTAAGCTGATTTGTTTTTCTGCTTCCACACATCCATATTGTTGTTCCTTACTGTGTGAACAAATAATTTTGGACACCAAATCTGTTTGCAGCCGGTTCCAACTTAATATGTGTTTGCAGTTGGTTCCAACTTCATATGTATTCAGTATTCTCACAGGAAAGAGGAAACACATGAGACCACGCAACTTCCTCACCTGCGTTATTTGCACGCGCTTTACTAGTCATTGCATCACCCACAGTGATCCTAGGGTCGTCATTTTGTTTTCTTCCTGTACGTGGCCTTCTGTTTATTTATAGGATGTTTGGTTACAGCAGATAGCGCTATGATGGTAAGGCTTGATTTCTGCATCACTTAAATATGGTGCAATGATCCCATTCCTCATAGTTGTACTAGTTAATTTATATGTGGAATTCCATAAAACCGACAAAAAATTGAGAAGTGACAAGACAATAGACTAGTCTAAATTCCGTACGTGTGGAAACACTCTAATGAACCTGCAGGTGGGAAAAGAAACATGGCACTTGAGCATTTTTCACATATATTCCATGATCTGACTGTGAATCTCTATTGTATACTATATTATATATGCAGATATCAACGAGTGTAGTACAATGTTTCGTCCTTGTGGGCCGTATAGCATATGCAGCGATACAGACGGTGACAGAATTTGCAAATGCAATTTTTTCCGGAAAGGAGATGGTAAAAGTGAAAAAGGATGTGATCAGTTAATACTTCCGTATTATGCAATAATTGTCATAGGTGAGGTTCATTAAACAACTAACACCTCTCTCTCCACAATTACATTTTCAATATGTGTTTGGCACCTACATGTACTCTCTGCGTTCCAAATTATAAGATGTTTTGACTTTTTTTTTTTGGATATGTAGCTTTCCCTATGCACTTAGATAGACACTATGTTCACATACATAGAAAAACCAATGTATCTAGAAAAGCAAAATGTCTTATAATCTACAATGGAGGAAGTAGTTAATAGACAAATTCTATTTCTGTTACTGACAATGTATTATTTATTTGAAACATGCTCTCTAATGTGCTAAGAATTACTATAAAATCAAGATATAATTTTAGGGGAACTTTGAAATAGAAATCCATGGATATAAAAAGGTCACACACAAGTATAAATATGGGCCCTGTTCGCTTGAGCTTATCAGCCGTACTATTTCAGCGAAATAACAGCGTTTTTCTCTCACAACAAATCAGCATCAGCCGTTTTTCCAGCCAGCCGAACAGGGCCCTTGACAATTCATGGAGTAATTATTGACATCAACTTATAACAAAGTTGAAGTGGACAGAAAATACTATCATCAGAATATATTTCATGCTGACTAAGCGTTTTATTTCATTTTTTCTTTCCAACGTCAGGCATACAACAACTCAATACCACTTTACAACAATTTTTTTTTGTTTAAAGCCTACATATGTTCTTGCACAGTTAATTAATTTATAAGAAATTTGAATGGTCGAACATGTTTTTTTATTGTCTGCAGCAATAGTTGTTTCCGTCATCCTAGCAAGTTTTGCGGTTATTTTGCTTCAGAGAAGAAATCGAAGGAAACTTTTTAACAAAAATGGTGGAAAAATATTGGAGGCACGTGGCATTACCATCTACTCCAAAAGGGACCTGAACAACATCACAAAGGGCTATAGCAAACGCCTTGGAGGAGGGCACTTTGGCGAAGTCTTTGAGGGTAACATCGGCGGCACCCAAGCTCAACAACTGGTGGCAGTTAAACGCTCCGTCACGACCAGCATGGTGCGCCGCTGGAAGAAGATGATCCAACAAGTCATGCCGCGGGAGCACGAGCAGGAAGATGACGGATTTGTCACGGAGATAATTTTCCAGTTCAAGGTCAGCCATGCAAATGTGGTCAAACTCATTGGGTGCTGTTTAGAGACAGACGTTCCAACATTGGTCTTCGAGTTCGTCTCCAACGGAAGCTTAGAAGACAGGCTTCATGGTGGTGATAAGCGGTATACACTTTCACTGCTGAAGCGCCTAGACATTGCTATTGGCTCCGCCGAAGCACTCTCACACATCCACTCCCATGGTGATCACGTCCATGGCGACGTAAAGCCAGCCAACATCCTCCTTGATGACGACCTCATTCCCAAGGTCTCTGACTTTGGTTCGTCCAAGCTCCTGTCAGTTGACAGATATGCTAGAGCAGTGGCTGCAGATAGGAGTTACGTAGACCCAGTTTATGAGAAGACAGACCATTTCACGGTGAAGAGCGATGTCTACAGCTTCGGTGTGATTCTTCTGGAGCTCATCACGAGGAAAACAGTCAAGTATGACGGGAATCGATATCTCCCCTTGGACTTCGTCAAGTGCTTCAAGGATGAGGGTAGCGGAAGGAAGATGTATGATGTAGAAGTCTTCTCAGGTGATGATGCTCAATCTCAACGTAACATGGAATGCCTCGATAGGATCAGCATGCTGGCAGTTCGATGTCTCAAGGAAGATGTGGAGGAGAGACCAACCATGGTAGAAGTGGTTGAGGAGCTTAAGCAGGTGAGGGAAATGGCCTGCGGAGGCTCATCATCCGCAGAGGCGAGCTGAAGGGCAGGCACGCAGAAGATGAATGGTCAGCACTTGAGCCTTGCAAAAGTTAAGCTTTACCCCGTATCCATCAACGTCCATCATTATAGTTGTCCAGTTGCAATTTAGTACGAGTTATTCATTTGTAATTGTGGATTTGTTGGACACTTATTATTAAGCTGCTTGTAATTGTGTATTTGGTTTCAAAATACTACGTATTCAGGGAGTGATCTAGTATGTGGGTTCATGTACCTCCTCAATCAATCATATGCTAATTCAATCTGTCGAAACAAACATCAATATCTATTTATTATATTATACACCTAAAAAATAATTAAGGGGGTCGTCGTGTGCTAATCATCGCCTCCCTCCCGCTGCCTCTCGCCCGGACTTCGACACCGTGTCGGACACGCCGCCCGTGCGCAGCACGTGCTCCCGTCGTATGCAAATCCGGGTGCGTGCGGTGCTGCTTGAACCAGCTTCAAAGTACCATCGCGATGCGGCCAAAGTTATCGAGACCTGCACCTGTTCGTCGAAGGACCACGCCGGCGGAGTGCTGGGGTCGGCTGGGAGGCGGCGGATGGCTATGGACGCGGCGACGGCGAGGAGGAAGACTTCCCAAGAGTGTGCGGCGTGACTTTAGCCCATGCGCTTCTCCGCCATGGACGAGGCAGAGGCCGACCTCGGCGGCCGCGGCGGTGTCCACGGCGCGGTACGGTGAGCCGAGGCAGACCAGCAGCTGCCATGGCCGGAGCCAGCGCTGCGCGGCGCTCGGGAGGAAGGCGAGCGAGGGGAGCAGCACGACGGCGGCCTCGACGCGGCTCGCGGATAGCGCCGAGAGCAGCGCGTTCTCCACGGCCGCGGTATACCGGACACGGCGTCCTGCTCCAGCGACGGGTCCCGAGGCAGATGAGCGCGACCACCAGCGGCTCCGGCTGCACCCTTTTCTCCGCCATAGACAGCTCCACGCCAGGCATCAGAGGGACTGAGGGAGTACCGCCATCATGCTGGCCGGTCGTGACTCCGCAGCCGTCGCCGCCCCTTTCGCATACCAGCTGAGCACGTCGCAGCGAATCACGGGCGCTGGCCCTGGATGCTCGCCGCCATGGCCATAATTTTGATCTCCCTTGCTTGCCTCGCCCTACCCTGTGGTGCTGTGTAAACGATCTTGCCGCCATGGCCATGATTTTGATCTCCTTGTTTGCCTTGCCAGGCCCCTGGGCCGCCTTCCTCACGCGTGTGCGTGTGCGGCCGCGCCGCCGTGCCGAACGCTGGTCGAGCAGGGACGAAGTGCTCCCCTATACTCCTGGAACGTGATGTCAGCATGTCATGCTGACATCATATACCTCCTTTTCCCTTCCAAAATAAAATCAGAAATACAACATGCATAGTGCGTGCATTCTTATAATCTAGCCCCTCTACTTCCATCTAATAAACCTTCTGTTTCATGTTTCTAGACTAAAGAAACTTGATTGCTACTCCCTGTTGTCTGTATCGCGCAAACGGTCTATGCCAGCAAATGACCTTCCCAAACTGAGCTTTTATACCTTATAAACTTTTTACAGAAGTTATTGATACATCATACTATTTATGCTGACATCACAAATAATGTTTAAAGTGCAAAAATGTTTCTAAAAATATTTAAATTTAAATATTAATTCTATAGATAGAAAACATAAATTCATATCTAAAAATATGAAATCTAAAAATTAATAGGTACTCATGTGAAAAATTATTTGGTTTCCGTGCAACGCACGGCCATTTATCTAATGTATATATATAGTGCCCTTCAAAAATAAATGGTATATTTGCATGAAGGTATTATTCGCATATAAATGTTGAAGCAATTGATGTCTATTTTTCTATACAAATATTACATCATTCTACACCTAAAGCTTAAAAAATGATAAAATAAATATAGAAATTAACTAGAGTTCATGTGAGACAAAGTAAGTTTGGTAAAAATCAGTCTAACTTGCTAGGAAAAATAAAAAAAATCTAACATCATGCATGTCTCTCTAGATCTCTAAGTGAAAGAAATGAACATGTAAAGTTTGAAAAAGAGTTTAGGGATGCCAACTATCTCACCGCTCAAACCCAACTCCTTCAAAGGTTCAAAAGGCAAAACCTTCCCCCTCTATTTTTTCTATTTCTCGCCCTCCAAGTGAGCTGAACAGTGCTGCTCCGCAGACTTTCCCGAGGAGGAAGAAGAGGTATTTAGGGGGGCATTTTTAGGGGCGGTTGACTAACGAGAACCGCCTGTGAAGATCCTGAAGATGGACCAATTTTAGAGGCGATTTTCTTAATAGAACCGTCACTGAAGATGGAGTAGCTTGTTTTTCCTTCTTTTAGTTGCAGCGCTAGGATAGTAAGGGCGTGTTTGGATGCAGGGACTAAAGTTTAGTTGGTATCACATCGGATGTTACATGGGGTGTCGCATGGGGTGTTCGGATACTAATAAAAAAACAAATTTCAGATTTTGTCAGTAAACCGCAAGACAAATTTATTAAGCCTAATTAATTCATCATTAGCACATGTTTACTGTAGCACCACAGTGTCATATCATGGACCAATTAGGCTTAAAAATTCGTCTCGCAAATTAGTCACATTCTGTGTAATTATTTATTTATTAGTCTATATTTAATACTCTATGCATGTGTACAAACATCCGATGTAATAGGAACCAAACTTTAGCTGTGGAACCAAACACCCCCTAAGTTCGATCTGATTTGTTTTTTTGGTTTTAAGCATTCATAAGGCATTTCAATCGTACACGAGTTAAATTTCATAAACCTAATCAAACATAACAATACAAATAAACGTAATGAACACATGAACCATACAAACCAGACGCAACTCTAGTCTGTCTCCACTGCCAGTACCGTATGTCTCGGATGGTGTAACCACGGTCATTGTCTATGTAATGCAAGGCCCGCACTACAACACTCTCCAATGCCTTACAACGCCAAGGACATGGCATCCCATAGATGTAGCATACTGACGGATTATCAATTGCTTGGTTCTGCCTAAATCTCACGCAATACTAGATGCTAGCTGTCATTCTCTGTCCCATCGCTTCCACGAAGTCCTAGACGTACCCCAGTCGCTTAAGAGCTTGTGTGAGAATTGGCTACAAGCCACATGTAGCATAAGTGAAATCATAGAGCAAAACCTACAAGCGGACAAACAAAAAATATCAGAAAGCGCTCATATAATAATAAGAATGAATAAACATTACTACACGATGTACCACATCCATATGGTTGAATGTCTCATACCTCTCGCTTACTCGTGGCAATTCCAGACTATGCTGAATTAAAGCTTGAATCTTTAAGGATGATAAATCTAGCATACGGTAGCCAATTCGCTCAAATGCCTGTAAAGAAAGCAGCACGGCATCGATCTGGGCGACTATCTTGGTCAGCGACCGTCGTCCAGTCTGCACATGTCTTTGCGCACCTCATTATTGTACCTAATGGGAATGTCAAAGGCGAGACTGCATGTCCATAACTCGGCTCCTTCACCATTCACAACCTCACTTGTCGTGTTCTCGAAGATCTCCCATAGTGCTGCTTCTAGCCACTTGACCGGTTTTATAGTCTGTGACATATGCAACAATCATATTATGAATGAATGTATATATGCAAAAATTACATTAGCACGCAAAACTTAAAATATTCCATACTATTGATAGGTTTGGGTAATGCGGAATGGCCCTGTCTAGCGATGGCGCGAATGGAAGATTGCTAGGGTAGAAACCTGGTTCGTGTGGCTCGGGAAGTCCGCCGCCATTCATCGTCACTAAAAAACTAAAAAAAAATCCTAATAAATATAGAACCCCCATATAAATATACCATGCAACAATATACATTAGAGAAACATATAAACAATAAATAATGTATAAATAAAGATAAAATCCACCATTATTATCCTAATCTAAAAAACCACATATTTGAATATTTCTATGCTTATTACTAAAAAAAGCATGAAAAACGATGTACATTATCAGCAATGAAAGATTAGAATGGATGGAAGAAGATGCTAACCTTTAGAAAAAGGGTTGGAAGAAGATGCTTGACAGCGGCCGGCAAGAACTGCTCTTGCTCCCCCAAGCAAGAACACACACGCAAGTGAGGCCTTGTTTAGATTCCAGAATTCACCCTCAAATTTCACTATGCAAAAAGAAGATTCCCCATCACATCAAAATGCCGGCACATATATGGAGTACTAAATGTAGATGAAATAAAAAACTAATTGCACAGTTTTGTTGTACTTTACGAGACGAACATTTAGAGCCTAATTAATCAAGATTTGAACAATTATTACAAAAAAAAAAAACAAAAGTGCTACAGTGCTCGGGGGTGGCACTGTGCCGAATCGGCCACCCCCGAGTCGGTCATCTAAACAAGGCCTGAGCTAATGGTGCTCAGCATGCGCGTACTGTCCGAGAAGGAAGAAGGTATTTAGGGTGTGGCCATTTTTAGGGGAGGTTGACTAAAGAGAACCGCCTCTGTTAATTCATTTGTCGGGGCGGTTCTCTTAAGGAACCGTCTCTAAAAATAGGACACTTTTAGAGATGGTTTTGTGAAGAAGACTGCCTCTGAAGATCTATTTTCAGGGGCGGTTCTCTTAACGCAACCGCCCTTGAAAATGGACGACTATTAAAGGTGGTTTTCTTAATAGAACTGCCCCTGAAGATGGATCTATCTTCAGAAGCGGTCACGAAGCTACAGTGCCCCCAGGCGCGGTTAGAGGCGGCGTGCTAGGTGAACCGCCTCTGATTGAAAAGGGGGCGTCGCTGAAAATGATTTCTGAAGTAGTGCAAGTGGATAAGAAATAAGAAGAAAGCAGAAAATACAAACGAAAGAAACACAAGAGGGCGTTATAGACACTTAACTTTTTTTTTTACCAAAAATCACCGATGCACTACAATTTGATCAGGTGACTTGGGATGGGCAGACACAGCCAGATAATGTCACCGTCACGTTCGAGTGAGTCTAGTCAGATCAGTATAACGTAGTATAATATTTTTTTTGATGGTGAACATTCGTCAGATGAGCTATTTTGCTGCCTACAAAGATTACAACGATCCTTTACCAATTGAAAAATAACTAAAGCAATACCCTAAACATAAGGGGGCTTGTGCCCCCCTCTTTCCATCCCCGATCGTTCCAGAATTGGACATAATAACTTCCAGAATTGTTTTTCAAAGAAGTAATGGACGCCGAATGACGACAAAGATCGTATGCTAGATTGTCCATCGTAACAAGGTGCCTATGGCGCAGTCTACAAGGGGACCAACGATAGAAGTGAGCAAGTGGTCGTCAGATGCCCAAGGTGAAATGGACAGGAGTCAGCAAGGACAAGTTCATGAAGGAGAGCACCTTCCAGTTAAGGATCATCAGCCACCCCAACATCATCTGCCTTGTTGGGTGTTGCTTGGAGACAGAGGTTCCCATACCGAATTTTTTATTTTTTAGTCTTTTATTAAAAAAATATTCACATCTAGACCCTTGGACGTTTTATTTCCGTTTCTGGACCCAGAGCTCGACGCCGTGATGCACGGCACCGAGGTAACACGTCTCGGCGCCATAACCTATGGCGCCGAGGTTCAAGATCAATTATGACGTGGCAACAGATGTGGCATTGACGTGGCCGAATCTCAACGTCAGAACACATGGCGCCGACCTCGGCGCCGCAGATCTTGGCGCCGAGGCCTCGCATATGGGTCGTGGAGACCTGGCCTGACACTTGTTCCCAAGAAATAAACGCACCGGCCAGTAATAAAGCCTCTGCTGAAGGATGCTCCTATATGCTATGCTACCCTAGCTAGTACTCCTACTCTTGATGGCCTCCATGCAGTGGCACAGTGCGCCAGCGAAAGGAGGGCCGACGCCTGCTGCCTCGGTGATTCTCCGTGCGCGCAGTTCAGCAAGGGACTCAGTTTTGTATGCATGCATACTCCAACTACATA
This sequence comes from Saccharum hybrid cultivar R570, assembly GCA_038087645.1. NCBI lineage: Eukaryota > Viridiplantae > Streptophyta > Magnoliopsida > Poales > Poaceae > Saccharum > Saccharum hybrid cultivar. Next base: position 15,944,891 of record JAQSUU010000760.1, read on the forward strand.
AGTGCATTTACTCCTACAACATACACTCATCTTTTCATTATTTAGAGCATTTATTTATTTACATTGCAAAAATAAAATATGCTATCTCCATCCAAAATAAATCACCCTGTTCGCTTGAACTTATCTGCCAGAATCAGCTAGCCGTTCAGCAGTGTTTTTCTCTCACAACAAATTAGGATCAGCATCAGCATCAGCCATTTAGCAGTGCGTTTACAGCCAGCCGAACAAGGTGAATATATAATTTTAGTCTTAAAAGTTTAACCAAATCTACAATAACAAAATGAACGGTTTTTGCAACTTTCTCATTTTCTGGTGGCAAGTTCAAATCCGAACTCATTGTTATCTAGTAGAGTGCACAAGAACATGTACACTTAGACTTCAAATGTAGGGACCAGGGAGTATGCTAAATGTTGTCCAGATCACTTTATTTTTTAGTACGTTGGGTATATGTCTGCTGACCACTTCAAAAGAGGGGATGGGGATGGCCCATGACTGCGACGCAGTGAGGGGAATTGCGCTGCGGCTGCCAGATGGCCTCAGGCGGTGAGGGGCAGATCACAGGAGAACGCTGGGGCAGCGGATGGCTGTAGCTTGGTGGAAGATGCCCTCCTCCATAAATGCATTTCAGTAGGCGGGCATTTTCTGTCTGCCTCCATAAATAAAATGACCACCTTCCTAAATTGATTTTACGAGGTGGTCATTTTTTGGTGCCTTCGTAAATAAAACGACTGCCTCCGTTAATCGTCGGGTATTTTAGGAGCCACCTAGACTTTGTGCCCACCTCAGAAAATCCAAGGGCCCTGCTTCACAAAGTCATTCTTGTAGAAGTGCAGCAACAATCGCAATGGGGTGCTTGGCCACCCACTCCGCCTGGTTCCCAAGAAGCTAGAGGATCTCACTAGCACCAACTACTTGGAGGTCACCACTGGCACTAGCTGCCAGTTGGAGGCTCTCCATGGGATTAGCCACCCATTGGAGGTCCTCAATTTCATCAGCCGCAATATGGAGGATCTCAGCTGCACCAACATGGAGGGTCACCCAATGGCATTGTCAGATGATTTAGCTCTGGCAATGCCTAGCAACTTCTTCACGTAAGAGGAATCAGATGGTAACGCAGCTCTTGGCAAAACGCCCTCGGCAAAAATCCGATCGGCAAAGGCTTCTTTGCCGAGAGCCGTTTATCGGGCACTCGGCAAAGCCTTTGCCGAGAGCCCGACGCTCGGCAAAGCGCGAAATAAAAAAATGCGAAAAAAACCTGGAAAAAAAAATTTCAATCGGCAAGTCGCGGCATTTTTCGCGCAAAATTCGCGGCTACGCGGTCGGCGGGATTCGAACTCGTGACCTCTCACTCATGCGATACCTCCTCTGCCACCTGCACTACACACTCACATGCGTCTATATGCCGTTTCAGTTACTCAAATATTATACTAAACCAAGTGAAAATTGATTGTTTGAGGCCCTAAACGAATTCAAATCAAAAAGTTGTCAACCACAAAGTTTCATAACTTTTCGAGCACTACATTTTTCATATAGAAAGTTTTTCCATCCGAGGTCTTTTGAAAAATTCAAATTTTAAAATTTTGAATTTCAAACGTAGTTTTGCATGACAAGATGAATTCAAATGAAAAAGTGGTCAACTACAATGTTTCATAACTTTTTGAGATCTACAAATTTCATTTAGGAAGTTTTTCCATCCGAGGTCTTTTAAAAAATTCGAATTTTAAAATTTTAAAATTTTGAATTTCAAACGTAGTTTTCCATGACAAGATGAATTCAAATTAAAAAGTGGTCAACTACAATGTTTCATAACCTTTCGAGATCTACAAACTTCATTTAGGAAGTTTTTCCATCCGAAATTGTGGTGCTAACATTGTTCACAAATCTTATATATCTCTCTTGTAGTTTCATGGAACTACATGAGAGACATATAGATTTTGTGAACAACGTAATTATTACTTTGTCGAATAAAGAAATGACCAATATAAAGTTTGTAGATCATGAAAAGTTATAAAACTTTGTAGTTGAAAACTTTTTTATTTGAATTCGCTTAGGGCACCAAAATGTGGTTTGAAAAATTGATTTGCCGAGTGTTTTACTTTGGCACTCGGCAAAGAAGCCTTTGCCGAGTGTTTTTTTTTGGCTCTCGGCAAAGAAACTTCTTTGCCGAGAGCCGTTTATCGGACGCTCGGCAAAGCCTTCTTTGCCGAGTGTTTTTTTTTGGCTCTCGGCAAAGAAACTTCTTTGCCGAGAGCCGTTTATCGGACGCTCGGCAAAGCCTTCTTTGGCGAGTGTAGAGGCTTTGCCGAGTGTTTTTTATTTGGCTCTCGGCAAAGTCTTCTTTGCTGAGCGCCCAAAAAAAACGCTCGGCAAAGCCTCCGGCGCTCGGCAAAGAAGTGAATTCCGGTAGTGAATGGCAGAGGTGGTGGAGGTCAAGAAAGTTAAAAGGCGCTTAGATGAAGCCGGCAACTAAGCTTCTGCGTCCACGCCTTGCACAATCGCTAGGAGTTTCTTGTGTTATTTTTAATTAATTGTTATGCTCCTAGCAGTTGCCTTTTATTATTGTCAGTATGGCATGACTTATTAAGCCTCTTCAATCTTCATTCAAGTGTCCTAGTTATTCAACAGTACTTCATTCTCTTTCACAAGACATTATTTTTGTGCTACATGTATTTGACATGGAAATTGTTGTTTTTTCATGTTCAACGATGCATAACTAGCTAGGACGTACTAATGCACAGAAGTTATGAACGTTTCACTAAAACAGAATAAACAACACCCCTGCCTTGGAGACACAGGAACCAAACATGTCATTCATGTCAAATTAGAGACACGGGTTTACCATACGTGTCTCTGCTGGTATCGCTCATCATGTGGAAACTTCTGAAACATCAATCATTAGAGATGCGTCTTTATCTAAACTGATCTAACAGATGCGTTTCAGTAACTCGTATTTGATGTGTGAAGTGGGACAACCTCGCCACAAACATGAGTAGCTCAACTCCATGGATAGGTTCACCTACGAATACACCAAATGAAAAACTACAGCTCTAGGGCTTGTGATTTCAAATTGCGAGCATATAATAAAATGCTTGGTACCATCAAACAAGGACTGCATTGATGCACGACAGGTCGCAGTCTAGGTGAGCGCGTGGCCACATCGTATTCTCCTTCCTTGCTGTAACAACCCGGGTTTTCGAGCATCCAAAAATGCGAGCTTTTTAATTTTTTTCCTGCAATGTGTGAAACATGTAGTCACTAGGTCAAACCTAGGTCAAACCAAGGAGAGCTTGCTAAATAAGTCATTGCATTCATGTAGAATTGTTTGTAGAAGTGTGCCCAAGTTCTTGAGTCGGTTTTCGGTTTGAGTCGGTTTTGAGTTTACAGAGCACAAATCCGTAGCAATTCTCTCCTTCAATCCGTCTTGAATTTCCCATAATCCCAGTTGAATATTCCTTAAATCACTTGATCCAAATTCATAAAATCATAAAAGGATAAATCCCTTTTCCTTTTCCTCCCTCAATTCCTCTAATCGAACTCCCTTCAAATCTCTTTCGAATCCCTCTCGAATACCATTTGAATTCCTTTAAAATTCCTTTAATCCTAAGAGGAAGGATCCTTTTTCCTTTTCTCCTCTCCAATCCCTCTTATCTTTGAATCAAATTCATAAAAGGAAAATCCTTTTCCTTTTATTTTCTCCCTCTTCCCCTTACCCAACTCGTGGCCCAGCTGGAGCCTGCAGCCCACCTCCTCCTCATCTCCACTCCCGTGGCCTAGCTCACCTTCTCTTGGCCCATTGCACGCCCACACCAAGTCCCCAGCCCGCCTGTGCCCCGCTCGGCCCAGCCACACAGCGCCCGCTCCTGCATGGCCCAGGCTGCGGCCCATCTGGCCCAAGCCGTCGCGCCCCCGGGTGTAACCCTAGAGCGGACGCGCCCAGACGCTCCCAGGAGCCGCCGTCGCCGCTCCCCAGGTCTCGCGCTCGCGCCCCCACCTCGGTGTCCGTACCCTGGGCATCGCATCCACCGCCACGCGTCCCGAGCACGGAAGCCAAAGATCCTCGCCATCCAACAGTGCCTGGAGCCTGAACCCTAGCCTGCACGTGCCTATAAAAGGGCATACCCGCCGCCGCTCCTCTTCTCCATCACTGTAGCCTCCGCCATTCTCGCCTCCCTTTGTTGCTCCTCGCCGCTCCGCCTCGGCCTCAGCCCACCTCGCCACCAGCGTCTCGCTGTGCCGCGCCACCAGCCATGCCATCATCGCCAGAGCTCCCTCCGCACCACCGCGACGTCGTCCACCCAGCCGCGTCCACGAGCTCCTTCCACCCGCGACGCCGACGCCATCTCCTCTGGACCACGGCCAACCATGCCCGCGCCACGCCCCTTCCTCCTCACCGCGTTGGGGCTTCCTCATCTGGAGGTTGGTGAGCTGCTGTATACATTGAGGCAAAGACTTGATGCTCGTACATCCACGGATGATGCTCGTGCACCACCTACTGTCCGGGAGGGATTTGAGGCTCGAGCAGTCCTTCACATTCAAGGTATGTAACCTTCTGAGGTTACCAATATTCTTCGGGAGGGACCTGAGCCCTGAGCAATTCTTCAGTTCCAATGTATGCAAGCTTTTGAGGTTACTAATACTTTCTGGTAGATACTCAAGTATATCATTGTACGATAGGTACAGACTCTCCAGATTGGTTAGTGTACCGATAAAATCAAGACAACCATCATTCTTTTTTACATCAAATCATTTATCAAGGCTTTTTCTTAAATTCAGAACCTTGAGGTTGGTGAGGTTTCTCATGGAATCAGGTAGATCATCCTTCTCCAAATTCTCCACCCGCCTATGAAATGACATATCCAGATACTCTAATGCGGCCAGTCCACACAAAGCTTCCAGTAACCCTTTCTCAACAGAGGAGCCTGCCAATTCAAGATGCAACAAATTACGGAGCCTCTTAAATGACTTTGGAAGTTCCCTGACGCCACAACCTGACATGTTTAAATACTGTAGTTCAACCAGGCAGCCTATAGCTTCGGGTAGCCGTACATTGTAACGGCAAAATTTAAAGTTCAAATATTGGAGTTGTCTGAGGCCACACAAAGATTCAGGTATGGCTGTTAGACTAGAGCATTCAGATAACTCAAGATGGTGCAAATTTGTGAGATCACCAAGTGAGTCTGGCAGTTTTCTTATAGCAGAACAACCTGACATGTCAAGATGCATTATACATTTTAAATCACCAAAAGATTCTGGCAGTTTTGATATGCCAATGCAACCTGACAAACCCAAATATTTCAGACACCCGGCGAGCTTGCCAAATGATTCTGGTAGTGCCGATATTCTAGAAGATCCATTCAGGTTCAGGTACTCCAGTTTTGCTAGCTCAGTGATATAGTCAGGGAGAACATCATTTTGCATTCTTGGAGCAAGGAGATACTTCAGCTGCTTTAGTTTACCAATGGAGCCTGGAAACTGTATAGTAGAGCATCCACTGAATTCCAAAATACGGAGACACTTTGCAAATGAAAATGCTCGACTAGCAAGATCCAGCTTACCACTATCAGAAAATGAAGTGCTCGCACATTGGAGGGCAAAATACATGATAATTCTGTTGGCTGCAACTGGTCATACTGCGTAACCAGTGCATAGCGACAATATTTCTGGCCATGTTTATTATTGCTCTTCGATGCAACATCTGAAGGGATTAACTCATCAGCCATGATTAAGGTTGCCAGGTCATGCACCAAGTCGTGCATGATGTATCGTGCCACATGCTCTCCAAAAGGTTGAAATTATATCAGCATACGTAGTTAATGACTGAAAGCGTGGACGTTGAAAGTTAAGATCTATCACGGTGATGTTTCCATTAACGGGGATGAAAATGTATACACGAATTGTGTGATAAAACAGAAAACAACCTACGTAGATCAGATCACATCACACTAGGATTTTCATCATACATAAAGATTTTCAATGAGAACTAAAAATAGTCTGTTAAGAAAAAGAACATCCAAATCTACTTTGTGGAAAATTTTAAAAATAAATAAGTATTTGAAATTTGGATAACTATATCCAATAAAAACAGTATTACAATATCAATAAATATAGTAACAACATACTAAGACAAATGACTAGTGAAATGTCAACAATCAAGCTGTGGAAATGACTAACATGAGTAGGAAAAACATGTACAAGAACTGATATTTAGCAGGGTGTACTGCTTTTGAAGTTATATACATACCGCGGGCAACTTTGAAACTTGAAAGAACGACATCCCTAAAAGTTGCCTGATGTATTCCTTCCCCATCGATGGCTTGATAAAATCGAGGGCAATCCACTGGTGAATCAAATCATCTTCAGCAATATTGTGGCCTTTTTGGAATAAGGCACAATAGGTGAAGCATATTCTTAGCTGTGATGGCATCGTTTCATAACTCAACTTCAAGGATGGGAGAACACTACCTTCAGCTTCTGAATATTCATTCCAGAGATCACTGTTGTTTATTTCTGTCCATCTGGACAAATCTTTGGATTGTAGCAAGTATCCAACTGCTTGAGCTGCTAATGCCATACCTCCACATTTCTTTGAAATATCCAATCCTATCTGCTTCAATCTTTCTTGGTTATGTTTATGTTCGAACTTACTAGTTCTCTTAATTATTTCCCAGCATGTATCATCCTTCAAAGGCTGAAGCTTGTATGGTTCACTGGTGGAAACTTTCCTTGCAATCCCTTCATCGCGCGTGGTTACTATGACATCTATCATACTGCCCTTCTTGCCCACATGAAGCATGCTTCTCAGTTTCCGCAACTCATTGTCCTTTTCCTCCCATAAGTCATCTAAAACAATCAAAACCTTCTTGCCATGGAGCTGGTTATCAAGGCACTGATTTATCGCTTCCAGTGTATTCCAGTTCTGTTGGTGTCACACCCATTTTTAAGGAACAAATGGAATGTATAATCTTATTTGCGCCCAGAGATCAATCACACGTAAGATGACAAATATAAATAGTATCATCACAAATGTTTATTACATAACGAATAATATCACAGAGTCTTCACGTATTTAAGCGGAAACATAAGATAACTCTTATGGTAGCTAGCTCCATAGCACAGGCACGTCAACTGGTTGACCACAAGTTTAGTAATCTTCAGGAAAGTAGTAGTAGTAATCACTATTCGAACATGCTGGAGTCCATCCTGAGGTGTGGGGGAATGCAAGGGTGAGCACAAAAGTACTCAACAAGTGTAACATGGGGTTCATGAAGCTCAAAAGGGATAGACACAGGTTTAACTGCATCGGTTGCAACAATCCTGCAGGCCTCTGATGTTCAGCTTTAACCCTCTGACACGTATCACATAGTGCAACATACTCTGCAACATCTCTTTTCAACCCATACCACCAATACTTCTCTTTCAAATCCATATACATCTTGGTACTTCCAGGATGAATAGAGTAAGCGGACTCATGAGCTTCACGTAGAATTGCTTCTCTTATAGCTTTGTCCTCAGGCACACATAATCGTTTCCCAAACCAAAGAGTTCCTTTATCATCCAAACGGAATCTAGGTGCCTTGCCTTTCGGTATATTCTCAACTATTTCCTTTATTTTATCATCTATCAACTGACCTTTACGTATCTCTTGCTCCAATATAGGCTATATCACCAATTCCACCGCATTAATGGCAATACCCAAGTTTAAATGCTCAATCTCAGCACACAACTCATTTGACATAGGCATTACTTGTACCTCATTAGCATAGCTCTTTCTACTAAGAGCATCAGCAACAACATTAGTCTTTCCTGGATGATAATGTACCTCCAAATCATAATCCTTAATCAAGTCTAACCATCGATGTTGTCTCAAGTTCAGATCTGACTGAGTGAAAATATACTTCAAGCTCTTATGATCAGTGTAAATATCACTCTTATGCCCAATCAAATAATGCCTCCATATTTTCAAAGCATGCACCACTGCTGCTAACTCCAAGTCATGAGTAGGGTAATTTAACTCATGCTTTCTCAACTGTCGAGATGCATAGGCCACTATTTTGCCGTCTTGCATAAGCACACAACCAAGACCCAAACGAGATGCATCACAATAGATAGAGAAGTTCTTACTCAAATCTGGCAAAACTAACACCGGGGCTGTAGTTAATCTCTTCTTCAGTTCCTCAAAATTAGTTTGACACTTATCAGACCATACAAACTTAGCATTCTTTTCTAACAATGCTGTCATTGGCTTAGCAAGCTTAGAAAACCCTTTAATAAATCTTCTATAATATCCAGCCAATCCTAAGAAACTACGAATTTCTCCCACATCGGTTGACGGCTTCCAATTCAACACATCCTTTACCTTGCTAGGATCCACTGAAATTCCACCATTAGAGACTACATGACCTAGAAAGGCAACTTCCTTCAACCAGAACTCACACTTAGTACGCTTAGCATAAATCTTATGCTCTCTGAGCTTCTGCAAGACCAACCTTAAATGTTTAGCATGTTCTTCCTTAGTCTTGGAGTATACCAATATATCATCAATGAATACTACTACAAATTTATCGAGATACTCCATGAATACCTTATTCATCAAGTACATAAAGTATGCAGGAGCATTAGTCAAGCCAAAAGACATCACTGTGTACTCATACAAGCCATACCGTATTGTGAATGCTGTCTTTGGTATATCAGTAGCACGAATCTTCAATTGATGATAACCAGAGCGAAGATCAATCTTAGAAAACACACAAGCACCTCTCAACTGGTCAAACAAGTCATCAATCCTAGGCAGTGGATACTTATTCTTAATAGTTACCTCGTTGAGTGACCGATAATCAACACACATTCTTTGAGAACCATCATTCTTGTCAACAAAGATCACTGGAGCTCCCCACGGTGAAGAGCTAGAACGAATGAAACCTTTCTCTTGCAACTCTTTTATTTGTTTCTAAAGTTCCTCTAATTCATTAACCCCCATTCTATATGGACGCTTAGCTATAGGTGTAGTTCCACGTAATAATTCAATAATAAACTCAATGTCGCGGTCGGGTGACATACTTGGCAAGTCGTCGGGGAACACATCCGGATATTCATCCACAGCTGGATCCTCCTGATTAACATTATCATCAAACCAATTCACTGTAGCTGTCTGCTGCTTCTGCACTACGATCTCCACACTAATTCGATCTCCCTTCGGTGTTGTCAGAGCTACTGCCTTTTCCTTACACTGAATCACTGCCTGATTTTGCTTCATCCAATCTAGTCCTAGAATAAGATCAATCCCAGCTGTTCTCAACACTACATGGCTTACTTTGAATTCTACCCCCCTTAAAATTAAACTAATAGGGAGGCATTGGTAGGAAGCTTGCATCCTTCCCCTAGGTGAATTTACTAGTATGGGGTTTTTCATGGCACATAAAGGGATGCTATGTGTCTTAACAAATATTTGAGATATGAATGAATGTGAAGCTCCAGAATAAAAAAGAACAGTGGCAGGAATGGAATGGACATCGAACGTACCGAGCATAACTTCAGGTTCCGCCATTGCAGTTTTCTCAGACACATGAGTCACCTTTCCGTAGTACGGTGGCTTCTGGCTACTGTTCTGCTTCTAGGGGTTTGCTGATTGGCCTTCTCAGGACAGTTATAAGATATGTGACCTTCTTTTTCACAACGAAAACACTTAGTAGGAGTATTAGGAGCACTAGTCTTCATTGGGGTGTTATTGGGGGTACTCTGACGCTGATTCTGGTTCCCATTCTACTGCTGAGGGCGTTGACTGCCATTCTACGGCTGGTACGGAGGACGTTGCAGAAACTGATTACGTGGAGGAAGTTGACCACGACTCCATTGGTTAGGCGGATACCTCTGCTGATAACCCTGCTGATAGCCTTGCTGAAAACCAGTGCGCTGGCAAGTGTTGCTTCCAGATTCCTATCCCTGAAGCCTCTTCCTTTTGGCATCCATCTCCTTGCGCTTGTTGTCCACTACAATAGCGCGATTCACTAATGTTTGATAATCTGGGTAAGCATTGGACATCAGCTGCAATTGAAGACCATCATGTAGACCCTTCAAGAAGAGTCGCTGCTTATCGACATCATTAGCCACCTCATTCGGCGCATAACGTGACAACTGAGCAACAAAAGAAAGAATTTTGCCCATACAAGAAAGAACACATTTCGCCAAGAAAGAGCTGAACTGCACATTACAGTCAATGCTTCAGCTGCTGTACGGCAGCACCAACAAATTTCCACGTGGTCACCGCAAAATCCCAGGCACCAGTACCCTTCACACTAATGGGTATGCAGATTAGATCTGAAGCCCCTCTTAGGGTGGCAGGGGTGGCGGTGGTAGATGGCTGCAGATGGCAAGGGTGGTGGCACGGGTGGGCAGACTGGCAGGGGTGGCGACCGCGCAGGTGGCAGGGGTGAGGAGCAGAAGAGGGGATGGGGATGGCCCATGACTGCGACGCAGTGAGGGGAATTGCGCTGCGGCTGCCAGATGGCCTCAGGCGGTGAGGGGCAGATCACAGGAGAACGCTGGGGCAGCGGATGGCTGTAGCTTGGTGGAAGATGCCCTCCTCCATAAATGCATTTTAGTAGGCGGGCATTTTCTGTCTGCCTCCATAAATAAAATGACCACCTTCCTAAATTGATTTTACGAGGTGGTCATTTTTTGGTGCCTTCGTAAATAAAACGACTGCCTCCGTTAATCGTCGGGTATTTTAGGAGCCACCTAGACTTTGTGCCCACCTCAAAAAATCCAAGGGCCCTGCCTCACAAAGTCATTCTTGTAGAAGTGCAGCAACAATCGCAATGGGGTGCTTGGCCACCCACTCCGCCTGGTTCCCAAGACGCTAGAGGATCCCACTAGCACCAACTACTTGGAGGTCACCACTGGCACTAGCTGCCAGTTGGAGGCTCTCCATGGGATTAGCCACCCATTGGAGGTCCTCAATTTCATCAGCCGCAATATGGAGGATCTCAGCTGCACCAACATGGAGGGTCTCCCAATGGCATTGTCAGATGATTTAGCTCTGGCAATGCCTAGCAACTTCTTCACGTAAGAGGAATCAGATGGTAGCACACGAGACACAAGATTTATACTTGTTTCGGCCACTGCGTAGCGTAATACGCCAGTCCAGTCAGGGGTGTTGCTCTTCTTGTATTCGTATACTCGGTTACAGGGGCTGTTTCTCCTAGCTATGTTGTAGACAGGATGAATGATAATGAGATGGATACCGATCGCGGGGTCCCTACCCTCCTTTATATAGGCAAAGGGGGTAGGGTTACAATGAGGGGCTAATAGATTGGATTCTAGTTTGTTACATGGAAGGTGTAATATATCGATTAATTCTATCCTACCATCGATGTGACAGCGCCAGATATCCTCGATGCTCATGATCTCCAAGCTGATGGATTCATCTAGTCTTCGTGGGCTTCATACTTTCAACGTCCTCCATCTGCCAGACTAGTGACAGGCTAGATATATATTGGGTGAAGGTACCCCTGGCCCATATACAACGAATGTGAGTTTTACGTATTGTGCGCAATGTACCATTATGTCAGCAGGAGAATAAAAACCTCAGATGAACTGGTGTGTATGCTTCCCATCTCATGTATTTCAATAAAACGATCTACTATTTTGTCTTACAGTTGTGCATTTCGATATCATCTTGCTTGAACGACAACACCAGAAAATCAGGAGCTATTGGCTGTTAGAACCTGAGATCAGAGGATTCCAAGATGCGCTAGCAGGCTTCATCTTGGGCGAGGTGTGTAGTAAAACGAGGATATTCTCCCTTTTATGGGCCAGGACCAAGGAGAAGAAGGCACATGCAAAAGCTGCCAACGATAGATTACTGTAATAGGGATCTTGATGGCCTTGTGATAATGTCGCCGACTTTGATAACTACTTTTTCATTGTAACCGTCACATTTGTAACATAATCTTGTGGGATTTGTGATGTATGTGAGTCTAGTCTATGTAGCAAATACAATGTCCCACACAAAAATAATAAAATAGATTCCAAAGAAAATATAAAATAACAAAATGCAAAAAAGAGATCACTACCGGTAAGCACGAAACCGGCAATGATGCCAGACACAACATAGCCGGCTTGAGCCAAAAACTAGCAATATTGGTTGAGAGAACACTGTCGATTTGTAGTTCAAGGTGGCATTATTCTCTTGACTAACACCGTCGGTTTGTGACTCGAGCCAGCAGTGTTGGCCAAGAGAATACTACCGGCTTGAGCCAAGAACCGGCAGTGTTGGTCAAGAGAACACTACTAGCTTGAGCCACAAACTGGCAGTGTTGGTCAAGAGAACACTGGTCACTTGAGCCACAAACCGACAGTGTTGGTCAAGAGAACACTGCCAACTGGAGCCACAAACCGACAATGTTGTATGATAGAACATTGCCGACTTGAGCCACAAACCAGCAGTGTTGGCTCAACAGGACACTGCTAGGTTGTGCCAAGAACCGGTAGTGACATTTCATATCACTGCCAGTTCGTAATTATAGGCAGTGATGTGCACCCCCCCTTCACTGCCGGTTTGGCTGTGCCGGTTCAAAATCCGGCAGTGAAGGGGGGTTTGGAACAATGATTTGCAGATCTAGAGTACTATAACCACCGCCACCCAACTCTTTCAGGCACCTTGATGGCATGTCCACTATGGAGTTTCTTCACTTTGTGTGTGTGTGATTGGGCGGGGGGTGGGGGTGGGGGGGCTCTGCTCACCCGCTGCACACAAATATGATGATGATCCACAACAAGAACACAGGGTCACTGCCTCTAAGGCAACCACACCTTCATTTGAAGGTCACAAAGACCTCATGCTCTAGATTGTGCAGATAAAATGATAACGTGATCCAGTTCTTAAGCTCTAAGGACTAAATCCCACAAGGATGCATTATTATAGTGTCTATCGTAGCGTTGCATGTGATATTGAATGACTTGAGAGGGTGGATGGAGTATAGAAACACTAGGTTTATCTTCTAATTATCTTCTAACAAATTTGAGCACTCCAGCACACTCAAAAGAAAGTAAAGAACCTCATATATATAGCCCTACCCACCTAAAAAGGCAATTGGAAAATGTGTACCAGAAAATTAAGCATGGCCGGATAATCTAGTGGGTTGTCCTTGATACTGCATCTTATCATTGGGCGGGATATATCTTCACATTATACTTATTTTTTATATAATAGATATGTATTCTTGCATATAAAGTTGTTGATCAAACATGCATAAAATAGTTTCATTTAGGACAACTCCATAAATTGACCTATTTTAGGATAGAGGGGGTATTACAATTTCCATTGCTGTACACCTTTGTACCATGTGACACAAGTTACAAATCTTCCTTTGATAACGTCACCATCCCCGCGCGTATGGTAGGTGTGCTGATATATGAATCTTCCAATGCTGGCATGAGCATCTAGCGCTTAAGATAAGGGCAAAAGAAGGTGATACCGAGAACTTTTTTCCTTGGTTTTGTTGATAATTAGTTAGCCACCTTTTCTCAAACAAAAAACAAATTGGGGAGACCTGCAAGGTCTCCCTTCACAAGTCTACGCCCAAGAACAGATGACATTTAATAGGTGTATGCTTAATTATTGATGCCACATTTTTCAAATATAGAATAGTACCGAAATGGAATTCAATACGTTGACCATGCATAAGTCTATATGTACCCAAAATTAATACGTATAAACTTCAACTACCTCCCCTACACTTTTGGTTTCATTGTGCCAAGGTCATCTACAAATGTACTCGCTCTATTGCATCCAATGTTTTTGAGGCAAAACATTAGTTGCACTACTATATGTTTCCCTGGTACTATACCAGCATGTGCACTGGCAAAGAATAATGTATGAGTCGCTACAAAGACAAATGTCAAATCACCGCAATCATCTAAATCTCTATCTTAGCATCATTCAAGTCATTATGTGTGTATAGTGGGCATATTGCAGCTACATATTCTTTTATATCCTGATAAGCATTGTATGGCATGTGATCTCGCATGGTCATGCACAAACCTAGTGAATGTGTATTAGGAGTAGCAAGTACAGATAAGGTACAGCTAATGCTAGTTAAGAACCCCGTAATAAATGGCCGTCGACTTTGACTACAAGTCGTATCTTCGCCCCTGCCATGGAGCTGTCAGGCAACTGAACTTTCATTCAAGATGTATCTTCGCCCCTGCAAAATAAAGCACGTTGAGATCAGTCCAGCCTTTAAGATAATACCCCATGCAGAAGAGGGAATACTTAGTTTGGTTGATGCTCCACTTGTAAGTCCACTAGCTGTAGCAGCAAGACCGACACTACTTTAGGTTCATGAACGTTCACTGCAAACGAAGAAGAGGTCAAGTCAAGGGATTTTCATTATTTTCTGTTGATGGGATGGAACAACAGGTTCATTTTTTTTGTAGGACTATATAAGGCAGCCATGTACGGAGTACTGACTTGCGGAGTGTGTTTATTCTAACCAGTTGGACTGTGAGGCCAAGTCGCTGTGGTTGTAGTTGTTTGGTTCGTCGTTGTTTCTTCTCGGTGAGCAATTTCCAAAATTTCTGAATTTCCCAAAAGATCGCATTTATCGGCAGGTGCACAAGTTTTTTTCTCTACTGGTAAAAAAAACCGTGCTGCATACCACTATTGGAAGGCTTCATTTGAGTGGTGTACCGTGATTTTACAGGACGGCTTTCATTCTGTACCTTTGGATGGTTTAGCTCTTCCACCCACAACTACCATGTGATGCCTTTCTCTCTATGCTCCGAAAATTTAGTTTAAAGTCCTCAATATTGAAATTCAATTTTTTCACATGACCTTGGATGGAGAAATGACAATAGCCAAAGTTGTAGACCTCGATACAACTTTGTTATTGACAACTTTTTTATTTCAAATCATTTATCCAAGGAAAATTATGTTTGAATGTATCACATTTGAAATTCAAAATTTTCAAGCGACCTTGGATGGAGGAACGACCAAAACCAAATTTGTACTACTCTGCGATGTATTTTCAAGCGACCTATTTTAGGATAGAGGGGGTATTACAATTTCCATTGCCGTACACCTTTGTACCATGTGATACAAGTTACAAATATTCCTTTGATAACGTCACCATCCCCGCGCGTATGGTAGGTGTGCTGATATATGAATCTTCCAATGCTGGCATGAGCATCTAGCGCTTAAAATAAGGTCAAAAGAAGGTGATACCGAGAACTTTTTCCTTGGTTTTGTTGATAATTAGTTAGCCACCTTTTCTCAAACAAAAAACAAATTGGGGAGACCTGCAAGGTCTCCCTTCACAAGTCTACGCCCAAGAACAGATGACATTTAATAGGTGTATGCTTAATTATTGATGCCACATTTTTCAAATATAGAATAGTACCGAAATGGAATTCAATACGTTGACCATGCATAAGTCTATATGTACCCAAAATTAATACGTATAAACTTCAACTACCTCCCCTACACCTTTGGTTTCATTGTGCCAAGGTCATCTACAAATGTACTCGCTCTATTGCATCCAATGTTTTTGAGGCAAAACATTAGTTGCACTACTATATGTTTCCCTGGTACTATACCAGCATGTGCACTGGCAAAGAATAATGTATGAGTCGCTACAAAGACAAATGTCAAATCACCGCAATCATCTAAATCTCTATCTTAGCATCATTCAAGTCATTATGTGTGTATAGTGGGCATATTGCAGCTACATATTCTTTTATATCCTGATAAGCATTGTATGGCATGTGATCTCGCATGGTCATGCACAAACCTAGTGAATGTGTATTAGGAGTAGCAAGTACAGATAAGGTACAGCTAATGCTAGTTAAGAACCCCGTAATAAATGGCCGTCGACTTTGACTACAAGTCGTATCTTCGCCCCTGCCATGGAGCTGTCAGGCAACTGAACTTTCATTCAAGATGTATCTTCGCCCCTGCAAAATAAAGCACGTTGAGATCAGTCCAGCCTTTAAGATAATACCCCATGCAGAAGAGGGAATACTTAGTTTGGTTGATGCTCCACTTGTAAGTCCACTAGCTGTAGCAGCAAGACCGACACTACTTTAGGTTCATGAACGTTCACTGCAAACGAAGAAGAGGTCAAGTCAAGGGATTTTCATTATTTTCTGTTGATGGGATGGAACAACAGGTTCATTTTTTTTGTAGGACTATATAAGGCAGCCATGTACGGAGTACTGACTTGCGGCGTGTGTTTATTCTAACCAGTTGGACTGTGAGGCCAAGTCGCTGTGGTTGTAGTTGTTTGGTTCGTCGTTGTTTCTTCTCGGTGAGCAATTTCCAAAATTTCTGAATTTCCCAAAAGATCGCATTTATCGGCAGGTGCACAAGTTTTTTTCTCTACTGGTAAAAAAAACCGTGCTGCATACCACTATTGGAAGGCTTCATTTGAGTGGTGTACCGTGATTTTACAGGACGGCTTTCATTCTGTACCTTTGGATGGTTTAGCTCTTCCACCCACAACTACCATGTGATGCCTTTCTCTCTATGCTCCGAAAATTTAGTTTAAAGTCCTCAATATTGAAATTCAATTTTTTCACATGACCTTGGATGGAGAAATGACAATAGCCAAAGTTGTAGACCTCGATACAACTTTGTTATTGACAACTTTTTTATTTCAAATCATTTATCCAAGGAAAATTATGTTTGAATGTATCACATTTGAAATTCAAAATTTTCAAGCGACCTTGGATGGAGGAACGACCAAAACCAAATTTGTACTACTCTGCGATGTATTTTCAAGCGACCTATTTTAGGATAGAGGGGGTATTACAATTTCCATTGCCGTACACCTTTGTACCATGTGATACAAGTTACAAATCTTCCTTTGATAACGTCACCATCCCCGCGCGTATGGTAGGTGTGCTGATATATGAATCTTCCAATGCTGGCATGAGCATCTAGCGCTTAAAATAAGGGCAAAAGAAGGTGATACCGAGAACTTTTTTCCTTGGTTTTGTTGATAATTAGTTAGCCACCTTTTCTCAAACAAAAAACAAATTGGGGAGACCTGCAAGGTCTCCCTTCACAAGTCTACGCCCAAGAACAGATGACATTTAATAGGTGTATGCTTAATTATTGATGCCACATTTTTCAAATATAGAATAGTACCGAAATGGAATTCAATACGTTGACCATGCATAAGTCTATATGTACCCAAAATTAATACGTATAAACTTCAACTACCTCCCCTACACCTTTGGTTTCATTGTGCCAAGGTCATCTACAAATGTACTCGCTCTATTGCATCCAATGTTTTTGAGGCAAAACATTAGTTGCACTACTATATGTTTCCCTGGTACTATACCAGCATGTGCACTGGCAAAGAATAATGTATGAGTCGCTACAAAGACAAATGTCAAATCACCGCAATCATCTAAATCTCTATCTTAGCATCATTCAAGTCATTATGTGTGTATAGTGGGCATATTGCAGCTACATATTCTTTTATATCCTGATAAGCATTGTATGGCATGTGATCTCGCATGGTCATGCACAAACCTAGTGAATCTGTATTAGGAGTAGCAAGTACAGATAAGGTACAGCTAATGCTAGTTAAGAACCCCGTAATAAATGGCCGTCGACTTTGACTACAAGTTGTATCTTCGCCCCTGCCATGGAGCTGTCAGGCAACTGAACTTTCATTCAAGATGTATCTTCGCCCCTGCAAAATAAAGCACGTTGAGATCAGTCCAGCCTTTAAGATAATACCCCATGCAGAAGAGGGAATACTTAGTTTGGTTGATGCTCCACTTGTAAGTCCACTAGCTGTAGCAGCAAGACCGACACTACTTTAGGTTCATGAACGTTCACTGCAAACGAAGAAGAGGTCAAGTCAAGGGATTTTCATTATTTTCTGTTGATGGGATGGAACAACAGGTTCATTTTTTTTGTAGGACTATATAAGGCAGCCATGTACGGAGTACTGACTTGCGGCGTGTGTTTATTCTAACCAGTTGGACTGTGAGGCCAAGTCGCTGTGGTTGTAGTTGTTTGGTTCGTCGTTGTTTCTTCTCGGGGAGCAATTTCCAAAATTTCTGAATTTCCCAAAAGATCGCATTTATCGGCAGGTGCACAAGTTTTTTTCTCTACTGGTAAAAAAAACCGTGCTGCATACCACTATTGGAAGGCTTCATTTGAGTGGTGTACCGTGATTTTACAGGACGGCTTTCATTCTGTACCTTTGGATGGTTTAGCTCTTCCACCCACAACTACCATGTGATGCCTTTCTCTCTATGCTCCGAAAATTTAGTTTAAAGTCCTCAATATTGAAATTCAATTTTTTCACATGACCTTGGATGGAGAAATGACAATAGCCAAAGTTGTAGACCTCGATACAACTTTGTTATTGATAACTTTTTTATTTCAAATCATTTATCCAAGGAAAATTATGTTTGAATGTATCACATTTGAAATTCAAAATTTTCAAGCGACCTTGGATGGAGGAACGACCAAAACCAAATTTGTACTACTCTGCGATGTATTTTCAAGCGACCTATTTTAGGATAGAGGGGGTATTACAATTTCCATTGCCGTACACCTTTGTACCATGTGATACAAGTTACAAATCTTCCTTTGATAACGTCACCATCCCCGCGCGTATGGTAGGTGTGCTGATATATGAATCTTCCAATGCTGGCATGAGCATCTAGCGCTTAAAATAAGGGCAAAAGAAGGTGATACCGAGAACTTTTTTCCTTGGTTTTGTTGATAATTAGTTAGCCACCTTTTCTCAAACAAAAAACAAATTGGGGAGACCTGCAAGGTCTCCCTTCACAAGTCTACGCCCAAGAACAGATGACATTTAATAGGTGTATGCTTAATTATTGATGCCACATTTTTCAAATATAGAATAGTACCGAAATGGAATTCAATACGTTGACCATGCATAAGTCTATATGTACCCAAAATTAATACGTATAAACTTCAACTACCTCCCCTACACCTTTGGTTTCATTGTGCCAAGGTCATCTACAAATGTACTCGCTCTATTGCATCCAATGTTTTTGAGGCAAAACATTAGTTGCACTACTATATGTTTCCCTGGTACTATACCAGCATGTGCACTGGCAAAGAATAATGTATGAGTCGCTACAAAGACAAATGTCAAATCACCGCAATCATCTAAATCTCTATCTTAGCATCATTCAAGTCATTATGTGTGTATAGTGGGCATATTGCAGCTACATATTCTTTTATATCCTGATAAGCATTGTATGGCATGTGATCTCGCATGGTCATGCACAAACCTAGTGAATCTGTATTAGGAGTAGCAAGTACAGATAAGGTACAGCTAATGCTAGTTAGGAACCCCGTAATAAATGGCCGTCGACTTTGACTACAAGTTGTATCTTCGCCCCTGCCATGGAGCTGTCAGGCAACTGAACTTTCATTCAAGATGTATCTTCGCCCCTGCAAAATAAAGCACGTTGAGATCAGTCCAGCCTTTAAGATAATACCCCATGCAGAAGAGGGAATACTTAGTTTGGTTGATGCTCCACTTGTAAGTCCACTAGCTGTAGCAGCAAGACCGACACTACTTTAGGTTCATGAACGTTCACTGCAAACGAAGAAGAGGTCAAGTCAAGGGATTTTCATTATTTTCTGTTGATGGGATGGAACAACAGGTTCATTTTTTTTGTAGGACTATATAAGGCAGCCATGTACGGAGTACTGACTTGCGGCGTGTGTTTATTCTAACCAGTTGGACTGTGAGGCCAAGTCGCTGTGGTTGTAGTTGTTTGGTTCGTCGTTGTTTCTTCTCGGGGAGCAATTTCCAAAATTTCTGAATTTCCCAAAAGATCGCATTTATCGGCAGGTGCACAAGTTTTTTTCTCTACTGGTAAAAAAAACCGTGCTGCATACCACTATTGGAAGGCTTCATTTGAGTGGTGTACCGTGATTTTACAGGACGGCTTTCATTCTGTACCTTTGGATGGTTTAGCTCTTCCACCCACAACTACCATGTGATGCCTTTCTCTCTATGCTCCGAAAATTTAGTTTAAAGTCCTCAATATTGAAATTCAATTTTTTCACATGACCTTGGATGGAGAAATGACAATAGCCAAAGTTGTAGACCTCGATACAACTTTGTTATTGATAACTTTTTCATTTGAAATCATTTATCCAAGGAAAATTATGTTTGAATGTATCACATTTGAAATTCAAAATTTTCAAGCGACCTTGGATGGAGGAACGACCAAAACCAAATTTGTACTACTCTGCGATGTCTACAACATTGTAGTTGAAATTTTTTACATGAATTCGTTCATGGTCCAAAATACTTAGGAATACTTAGGATGAAGTAATTACGTGGGGAATATTTGTGCCCTTTAGGCATAAGTGACTTGGGGGTGGGGGGGGGGGGGGGCGGGGTCTCACCAGATGAATTATTTTTTTTGCTATTTTGTTGTTCCTTTTTTGTAATTCCTAGATAACTTCTGGAAAATAATTTGTAGACATGGTTGACAACAATAGGCACATCTATAACTTATTTCTAGTAATCTAGGCATAGAAATGGCTGGTCCAACCACTTATACAGAACATCTATAGCTGACACTAAAAATTGTCTTTCTGTAGTAGTGTCTACCACCAGGCCACCTGACTCAGGTCGAGTCACTAGCTAGCGTCCTGTACCATCAACACAACAACCAAACACAGTCCGAACATCTATATCTGTTTATATTAGTAAAAAGATCGGGAAAATTGTGAGGGGCGGTTCCCTGCACCGGTTGGGGAGACACAAGTGTCATCCTCTTGACCAACCTGAGCCGCTCCCAACTGACACGGTTCCCTCAGGAGGGCGCCATCCGCACCTCCTCTTCATGATCTTTTGCTTTTGAGTGGCATACAGCAATCCGAGCATTAAACTAACACATGACTCAATGAATAGTACAACAAATTAAGGGTTTAGAAATCTTTAATAGTAATTCGTCTTAAATTACAGAGGTTCAAAATAAAGTTCATCCCAACTAAGGTTATCATCTCCAATCTCTCTTACATGAGTTTTGGAGTTAACTTGTAGCTATCTTGGAGTCGCCCACTCCAGGGTCTACTATGCAGCGGTGGATAGAGCATTAGCTCAAATCGACCATATTGACTTTACCTACAAAACAACATAACGGCAGCACCGTGAGTACATTTCATACTCGTAGGACTTAATTCCAATACATAGATATTTGGTTGATGCAAAGGTATTATTAGGCATTTGTACATTTGCAGAAAAGCATATGGCGTTTCTTAGATGACATGCTACAGATTCATTATTAGAAGTATTAATTAGCATCAAAAGGTTCATGACAGCAAGGTAAGTGATCAACATATGTAAATCATCTCATAAACAATTATGTCATTAACACTACCATGGGTATAGAAAGTAGGAACAACCAAAAGCGTTCTGTCCCGAGGGATTTCAGGCTTTCAACACTCTGCAAAGGTGTACAACTGTATCCACAAGGAAACCAAGATTGCCTCACGTTTTCTAACCTTTCCCTAATTTGGCCCGAATATCACATGAAAGGTTCGACTGGTGCCCAGTTAATGCTACCACCATCTTACTAATGCCTCCTTCTTGCTAGTTTCACGGATAGACCGGTCATAGTTAGTTACTAGGATTGCTGACCCCATATGCCACATGTGGCCTCTACGGGCGGTTACTTGGACTCACGTATCCCAATGCTTAGTCCTTAACTGCTCCATGAGTGAGCCATGTCACTTGAGATCCCACGCTCACAGTGACCTACCCCTCGCTTGAGCAAGAATTACCAAATTGATCATCATGTTCATACTTCTCAAAATTAAGTTGGGTCCTTACTCAAAATTAGGGAAGTAGGTAAGTTGTAACCCTCATTCATTTAAATAGTTAATTATCCCAGTGTAGCATCCTACACGTGCAAGCATGAGTTCCCTTCTCATACTTGACTTCTACCGTTACTAAGAAAGTAAGCAATTAAGAGTTACCAAACCTGTTGATTAAGTGTAGGCTCTAATTACATGATGAGTAGTTCTAACTTAGTGAATCATCATTAAGTTGATTAACCAAGTCTACATGAAATGCATAACTCATAATGAAACACAATAAGTATCCAAAATAGGGTTCATAGTAGTAGGGTGCCTACCTAGTTTTGCCAGTCCCAGAGATTAGGGGTAGCGACGATGACTTACGCACGATTCCTCACATGATAGCTAAACCTGAAAGAAGGATTCAAGAATTGGAGATAGCCGCGCGATCGATAAAGAGATAAGGATTGAGAACTTGATTTGGAACTTGCGAAGGGACATCTAACTATGCTCTGATGTCATACTAACTATTATCTATTGTGACTCCAGTTTACTATACTAGGGAGTAGGGTTATAGGCTTCTCACACTGGTTCAGTGAGCCACCGGACACCCCAACATATGTGGCTGACACTCCGCTGGGTTAGCCACGGGGTTGACAGTCTCTGTTTCAGCTCTAGTTTGGGTTGATGGAAAATCCGTCATGGGTGATGGACTCTCCATTAGGAATTGGGTGCTCTCAGGTTTTCAGTTTGCTCGAGCTAATAAATCATCGGACACTCCATGAGATTTCAGGGATGCTCCAATACAAACTCGGTGTTCTCGGGTTCTCTGGATATGGGTTGTATAATTCAGTGGACGCTCCGACGCATACCACGGACACTCCGTTGAATCATACCGAAAGGGTATCAGGTTCTAGTGACTGGGTTTAAAGGTTTGGCGGATGCTCCGACAACATTGGCGGACACTACGGCATTTGGGTGACAGAAGCTATGTTCTTGTGTTCTTGGGTGAAGGCTTAGGGATTCATGCCTAGATGCTGAGTTAAGGCCTCCATGCATGTGCAAGGTATTCCTATGGTGACTTGGGCAGTTTGCTAGGCTTAGGATACTTAGGGTTTTGGCTTGAACATAGCTAGTGCAGCTAGTGATTCCTTAAACTACTGGAAAACCTAAAAAGATTGAGAGCTTGAGATTGAGCATGGCAACTTAGATTGGGGGTTTTGGTGAGTTCCTTGTCACCAAGATCTGAGATCCAACTCTTGACATCCTTGCTTCCAAGCTAGAGAGAGATTCCACCATCTCATGCAAGATATTCCAAAAATCCAAATGAAAGAATATCTAGGGGTAAACTTGAGAGGTTGAGTTGTAGCATTCTTGATTCTTACCCTTGGGATGACCAACTTCAAGCAATCCTCATGATTCATCCATGCAAAGGGAGAAACTTAGATTAGGGTTTTAAGGATTGATCCCAAGGCAATGAGAAGAGAGAGTTCTTGAGCTAACCATGAGATGAGAGGTTGTTGAATCTCAAGACCTTGATCTAGTGCTGACCTTGCTGTCCTTTGTAGACATGATTCTCTTCTAAACTACTTCTTCTTCACTTTCTCACTCTAGTTCATCCTTTCATTAGGTTGCTTTGGCGATGCTAAAAAATGAGAGCCTATATTGTAACAAACTTGGATCATTACAAAACTTCCACTACTTGAAGTTAATATTTGGAGGGTTGTGTCGTTCAATTGTGCCCCATAGCAGGGAAGTTAATATTTGGAGGGTTGTGTCGTTAGTCGGGTTGTGCTAGAGCTTGGAATTTTTGTGTTCAAAATGTTCTGTGCCCAAAATTCGTAGGATTTTTTTTTCCTTGAATTCCGTCATTATTATGTGAAGAACATGGTTGATTCCACTCATGGATGCCTTTGGATTGGAGATTTGTTGCTGCTATGATTAGGTTATCTTAATGTACAGGCACGTTTGGACACACCTCTGCTCCGCATCTGGCTCAGCTACCTTATCTTTTCTTCCACCAATAAGCTTGTTACCAGGCCTCCATACTCAGGACTGAGTCGCTAGCGTCCCAGTCAGTCAACGCAACAACCAAACACAAATATTTATTTTATAGAAACAAGGGAAAGGTCAGTTTCTGCCAAGCCTTCAGAGTTCGGATTGTGATATATATAGCTGCAACGTATAGCATGGAGACTTGAGTTTGCTTCAAGGGCAAGAGCAATGAATCTTCCAGGAATGGGAACCCAAGTGGCAGGCACGAACCAGATTAAACAACAACTGGTGGAATTTTATAATACAGAGTGTACTAGCTAGGGCACTTGCGACCTCTCTATATAAACATCCGGCTATTTACTAAGCGCAAAACACTAAGCTACCTAGCGGCAGCCATGCTACAAGTGCTCTGGCCTCTCCTTACTCTCTCATACCTAGTAGCATCACATATGCCTGCAGCCGCTGCCTCCAGCTTGGTTTCGTCACTGGCACCTGGCTCGCCCCCATGCCTCAGAAAGTGCGGCGGGGTAGACATTCCCTACCCGTTTGGCATCGGTGTTGAGTGCTCTTGGCCAGGCCAGGATAACTTCACCGTCACTTGCAACAATAGCTATAACCCTCCTAGACCATACATGGGCAACATCGAGATCATCACCATCTCGATCAGGACCAACGAGATGCGTGTCTTCTCGTCCGTTGCATACAGCTGCTACGACTCCTTCAACACCACTGAAGCTGGCAGTGTCACGGAAACGTCCTTCAACACCATAGGCTCACCCTTTCTGATCTCGCCGAATGGGAATGTCTTCACCGGCATAGGCTGCTATACACAAGCAATACTGGACGGCATGGAGGACAAGGACTGGAGTTACTCATCCGGCTGCGTCACCACCTGCATGAGCTTGGAGACAGCAGCCAAGGATGGTGACAAGTGCACGGGGCTCGGCTGCTGCCAGACAGATATCCCGGGTAATCTTAGCTTCATCTCAGTCTCCTGGGGTGCAAACGCCACAAATCCTGCGTGGAACTACAGCCCCTGTAGCTACGCTTTCGTAGCCGAAAGAAACTGGTACGTACGTGATGGTGTGTGTGTGTGTGTGTATATATATACACACGTCGAATAATGGGATATATTTCATGCCTTGGTACTAAGTTTTAATTTTATCCGCTCATGGCGCTATGCAATGTTGGATCTGACTGATCCAGGTATAGATTCAGGCGGGAAGACCTTTTTGGTGAGGGAAATGATAGCTTTATCAAGCATGTTGGAGAAAGGGGTGTCCCTGTGGTGCTTGACTGGGCTATCAGGAATAACGGGTCCTGCAAGCTCGGCGCGTCCGGGAAACACACAGCACCTGCGTGTCTTAGCACCCACAGCTCCTGTGAGAACACCACATATGGAGGTGGGTACGTATGCAATTGCTCAAAGGGATACAAGGGCAACCCCTACATGGCTGACCACGACGGCGGGTGCACAAGTAAGCTGATTTGTTTTTCTGCTTCCACACATCCATATTGTTGTTCCTTACTGTGTGAACAAATAATTTTGGACACCAAATCTGTTTGCAGCCGGTTCCAACTTAATATGTGTTTGCAGTTGGTTCCAACTTCATATGTATTCAGTATTCTCACAGGAAAGAGGAAACACATGAGACCACGCAACTTCCTCACCTGCGTTATTTGCACGCGCTTTACTAGTCATTGCATCACCCACAGTGATCCTAGGGTCGTCATTTTGTTTTCTTCCTGTACGTGGCCTTCTGTTTATTTATAGGATGTTTGGTTACAGCAGATAGCGCTATGATGGTAAGGCTTGATTTCTGCATCACTTAAATATGGTGCAATGATCCCATTCCTCATAGTTGTACTAGTTAATTTATATGTGGAATTCCATAAAACCGACAAAAAATTGAGAAGTGACAAGACAATAGACTAGTCTAAATTCCGTACGTGTGGAAACACTCTAATGAACCTGCAGGTGGGAAAAGAAACATGGCACTTGAGCATTTTTCACATATATTCCATGATCTGACTGTGAATCTCTATTGTATACTATATTATGCAGATATCAACGAGTGTAGTACAATGTTTCGTCCTTGTGGGCCGTATAGCATATGCAGCGATACAGACGGTGACAGAATTTGCAAATGCAATTTTTTCCGGAAAGGAGATGGTAAAAGTGAAAAAGGATGTGATCAGTTAATACTTCCGTATTATGCAATAATTGTCATAGGTGAGGTTCATTAAACAACTAACACCTCTCTCTCCACAATTACATTTTCAATATGTGTTTGGCACCTACATGTACTCTCTGCGTTCCAAATTATAAGATGTTTTGACTTTTTTTTTTGATATGAAGCTTTCCCTATGCACTTAGATAGACACTATGTTCACATACATAGAAAAACCAATGTATCTAGAAAAGCAAAATGTCTTATAATCTACAATGGAGGAAGTAGTTAATAGACAAATTCTATTTCTGTTACTGACAATGTATTATTTATTTGAAACATGCTCTCTAATGTGCTAAGAATTACTATAAAATCAAGATATAATTTTAGGGGAACTTTGAAATAGAAATCCATGGATATAAAAAGGTCACACACAAGTATAAATATGGGCCCTGTTCGCTTGAGCTTATCAGCCGTACTATTTCAGCGAAATAACAGCGTTTTTCTCTCACAACAAATCAGCATCAGCCGTTTTTCCAGCCAGCCGAACAGGGCCCTTGACAATTCATGGAGTAATTATTGACATCAACTTATAACAAAGTTGAAGTGGACAGAAAATACTATCATCAGAATATATTTCATGCTGACTAAGCGTTTTATTTCATTTTTTCTTTCCAACGTCAGGCATACAACAACTCAATACCACTTTACAACAATTTTTTTTTGTTTAAAGCCTACATATGTTCTTGCACAGTTAATTAATTTATAAGAAATTTGAATGGTCGAACATGTTTTTTTATTGTCTGCAGCAATAGTTGTTTCCGTCATCCTAGCAAGTTTTGCGGTTATTTTGCTTCAGAGAAGAAATCGAAGGAAACTTTTTAACAAAAATGGTGGAAAAATATTGGAGGCACGTGGCATTACCATCTACTCCAAAAGGGACCTGAACAACATCACAAAGGGCTATAGCAAACGCCTTGGAGGAGGGCACTTTGGCGAAGTCTTTGAGGGTAACATCGGCGGCACCCAAGCTCAACAACTGGTGGCAGTTAAACGCTCCGTCACGACCAGCATGGTGCGCCGCTGGAAGAAGATGATCCAACAAGTCATGCCGCGGGAGCACGAGCAGGAAGATGACGGATTTGTCACGGAGATAATTTTCCAGTTCAAGGTCAGCCATGCAAATGTGGTCAAACTCATTGGGTGCTGTTTAGAGACAGACGTTCCAACATTGGTCTTCGAGTTCGTCTCCAACGGAAGCTTAGAAGACAGGCTTCATGGTGGTGATAAGCGGTATACACTTTCACTGCTGAAGCGCCTAGACATTGCTATTGGCTCCGCCGAAGCACTCTCACACATCCACTCCCATGGTGATCACGTCCATGGCGACGTAAAGCCAGCCAACATCCTCCTTGATGACGACCTCATTCCCAAGGTCTCTGACTTTGGTTCGTCCAAGCTCCTGTCAGTTGACAGATATGCTAGAGCAGTGGCTGCAGATAGGAGTTACGTAGACCCAGTTTATGAGAAGACAGACCATTTCACGGTGAAGAGCGATGTCTACAGCTTCGGTGTGATTCTTCTGGAGCTCATCACGAGGAAAACAGTCAAGTATGACGGGAATCGATATCTCCCCTTGGACTTCGTCAAGTGCTTCAAGGATGAGGGTAGCGGAAGGAAGATGTATGATGTAGAAGTCTTCTCAGGTGATGATGCTCAATCTCAACGTAACATGGAATGCCTCGATAGGATCAGCATGCTGGCAGTTCGATGTCTCAAGGAAGATGTGGAGGAGAGACCAACCATGGTAGAAGTGGTTGAGGAGCTTAAGCAGGTGAGGGAAATGGCCTGCGGAGGCTCATCATCCGCAGAGGCGAGCTGAAGGGCAGGCACGCAGAAGATGAATGGTCAGCACTTGAGCCTTGCAAAAGTTAAGCTTTACCCCGTATCCATCAACGTCCATCATTATAGTTGTCCAGTTGCAATTTAGTACGAGTTATTCATTTGTAATTGTGGATTTGTTGGACACTTATTATTAAGCTGCTTGTAATTGTGTATTTGGTTTCAAAATACTACGTATTCAGGGAGTGATCTAGTATGTGGGTTCATGTACCTCCTCAATCAATCATATGCTAATTCAATCTGTCGAAACAAACATCAATATCTATTTATTATATTATACACCTAAAAAATAATTAAGGGGGTCGTCGTGTGCTAATCATCGCCTCCCTCCCGCTGCCTCTCGCCCGGACTTCGACACC
Organism: Saccharum hybrid cultivar R570; assembly: GCA_038087645.1. Taxonomy (NCBI): domain Eukaryota; kingdom Viridiplantae; phylum Streptophyta; class Magnoliopsida; order Poales; family Poaceae; genus Saccharum; species Saccharum hybrid cultivar. The sequence goes on from JAQSUU010000760.1 coordinate 15,973,132, forward strand.
GTGTCGGACACGCCGCCCGTGCGCAGCACGTGCTCCCGTCGTATGCAAATCCGGGTGCGTGCGGTGCTGCTTGAACCAGCTTCAAAGTACCATCGCGATGCGGCCAAAGTTATCGAGACCTGCACCTGTTCGTCGAAGGACCACGCCGGCGGAGTGCTGGGGTCGGCTGGGAGGCGGCGGATGGCTATGGACGCGGCGACGGCGAGGAGGAAGACTTCCCAAGAGTGTGCGGCGTGACTTTAGCCCATGCGCTTCTCCGCCATGGACGAGGCAGAGGCCGACCTCGGCGGCCGCGGCGGTGTCCACGGCGCGGTACGGTGAGCCGAGGCAGACCAGCAGCTGCCATGGCCGGAGCCAGCGCTGCGCGGCGCTCGGGAGGAAGGCGAGCGAGGGGAGCAGCACGACGGCGGCCTCGACGCGGCTCGCGGATAGCGCCGAGAGCAGCGCGTTCTCCACGGCCGCGGTATACCGGACACGGCGTCCTGCTCCAGCGACGGGTCCCGAGGCAGATGAGCGCGACCACCAGCGGCTCCGGCTGCACCCTTTTCTCCGCCATAGACAGCTCCACGCCAGGCATCAGAGGGACTGAGGGAGTACCGCCATCATGCTGGCCGGTCGTGACTCCGCAGCCGTCGCCGCCCCTTTCGCATACCAGCTGAGCACGTCGCAGCGAATCACGGGCGCTGGCCCTGGATGCTCGCCGCCATGGCCATAATTTTGATCTCCCTTGCTTGCCTCGCCCTACCCTGTGGTGCTGTGTAAACGATCTTGCCGCCATGGCCATGATTTTGATCTCCTTGTTTGCCTTGCCAGGCCCCTGGGCCGCCTTCCTCACGCGTGTGCGTGTGCGGCCGCGCCGCCGTGCCGAACGCTGGTCGAGCAGGGACGAAGTGCTCCCCTATACTCCTGGAACGTGATGTCAGCATGTCATGCTGACATCATATACCTCCTTTTCCCTTCCAAAATAAAATCAGAAATACAACATGCATAGTGCGTGCATTCTTATAATCTAGCCCCTCTACTTCCATCTAATAAACCTTCTGTTTCATGTTTCTAGACTAAAGAAACTTGATTGCTACTCCCTGTTGTCTGTATCGCGCAAACGGTCTATGCCAGCAAATGACCTTCCCAAACTGAGCTTTTATACCTTATAAACTTTTTACAGAAGTTATTGATACATCATACTATTTATGCTGACATCACAAATAATGTTTAAAGTGCAAAAATGTTTCTAAAAATATTTAAATTTAAATATTAATTCTATAGATAGAAAACATAAATTCATATATAAAAATATGAAATCTAAAAATTAATAGGTACTCATGTGAAAAATTATTTGGTTTCCGTGCAACGCACGGCCATTTATCTAATGTATATATATAGTTGGCCCAAAAGTTAGCAGAGTATGTAGCAAAAAAAAAATGACCATCTATCTGCAGATCGAAAGAAAACATTTTTGCGATGGTCCAATAGAGTCCATATAGACATTAACCTGTTCAAACATAGGAATGCAGATTTGCAAAGATAGAAAACCAATATATAGTTACTCCCTCTGTAAAAAAAAATGCAGTTCTTGTTTTGCGAGGAATCAAACAGTATGAACTTTGACTAAAGTGATATAAAACGTACTACTTTCATCATACCAAATATGTAACATTCACTACAAGAAACTTGTTAATCCGTGATGATTTTTTTGTGATGGATTTACAAATTGTCACTGACATATGTAATCCGAGACGATAATTTATTTTTCGTCATGGTTGTGCCTAGTGGATATTCTCAGCCCCTAACTCGTGACGATTTTATCCGAATCGTCATAGTGCATGATTTTAAATTCGTCATACTCTAATTAGTCCAAACCCATGCATTTAGAAATCATGACTCACAGTGAAAGTGTACACCTCTACGCAGAGTTTAATAAACTGGTATACTAGCCGTGCTCATGGATACGAGCGGCCTTAGGGATTCTTACAGAATAGTTGATCACCATGGTTATATCATGCTTAATTACTGTTGATTATTATTATGCTCATGTTAATGATATTCATTATCCTTATTACAATTGATCATTGGTTCATTAATGGGAATTGAAATACCTTGATGCTACTCAATTGCTAATTATATGATGATTAAAAGCTAAACGCAGTCAAACAATATCTAGCCTTTTGTGCCTCATGAACTCTGTGTTATACTTGTTGAGTTCGACATGGACTCACTCTTGCTATTTCCCCCACACCTCAGTGTGTAGTGAGGTGCTGCTCAGAAGAAGGATAAAGAGGTAATGGAGTTTTCAGAAGTCTTTCAGAAGTGTTTGGCATACGGAGCCACCAGTCCGCCGTCCCTAAGAAGAATGGAGCCTGAAGTTTAGTCACCGTTCCGCGATACTCTGATGTAAGTGTTAATAGAGCTATGTGTACGTTAAATAAATAACATTGTTTCTGATACTTTTTCATTCTGACGTATGTGTGGACTTTCTGGGCACACATATGGCTGACCTGGTTTAGTTCTTTAAAACCGGGTGTCACTACAAGAAATGTGTTGGTTTATGACGATTATAGCATGACATTTGATCAAAAGGTCACTAAATCGATTTGTTTATGACGTTTTCTTTGGAAGCATTTCAACTTAGTGATATAACTAAATAAACGTCATAAAAACGTCTTAAAGGTAGTCACATTCCATATTGTGACAATTTTTGTCTTGTCAAAAACACCAACTGCAGTCGTCATAATTATACAAAAAGGATAGTGTTTCAAAAAGTATTTTATATGACAAGAATGATGTGTCATAACTTCTAATTTTTTAAATATTATTGTCCAAGATGGTTTATGGGCCCAACCACCGCCTAGTCAAGTGGGTCCTACGTGCATATATATATATATATATATATATATTTCTGGTATTTAACCCAACCTCGAGTGCGCAAGTGGAGAAGCCTAGAAGCACCCGTTACACGTGTATATACTTAAGCAGTAAATACAATGACGAATGCTGCCGCATATTCCGCATACATATATGTATATAAATTAGCACACTGCAGGATGAATTGTATGTGGACTGGTGACAATATTTTGGCCCATTACATACGTATCCATTGATCAGGTTCGTACGTATATACGTTCACATTTGTGCCGTCCGGAGGTCATCTTTGTACATCAAGTCTCGCTGAGTCATCTCAACAAAAACCACAAGGAACATGTGACATTCAACTCATGGAGCCACTCATGGAGCCCAGCCTACCAGCTGCTCAAGCGCACACAGCCCACTTTCCCATGACTGAAGCCCAGCCTGGCAGCAGCAGACGCAGCCCAGCCTCCGCCTCCCAGCAGACCAGCCCACGCACACGCAGGAATCAAAAAAATCTGCCGCCCAGCAGACCAGCCCACGCAAACGCAATAATTAAAAAAAAAGCCCCGACGAGGGCTCGAACTTGAGACCTGAGGAAGCAGAGAGTAAGGACAAACTATTGTGTTAGGTCTTACAACTTAGTACTTTTGATTATTAGCAGGAGCGTGCTGAACTAAAAAAAATAACCCAACCAAAGTCTGCTCGTCACTCACAGTCGCAAGTGCCATTGCGGTTGCGGCGGCTCCTCGCGCAGTCGCGCTCGCGGTGTGCGGCTGCCTGCGTCGTCCGGATCCGGTCTCCGGTGGCGCTGCGGCGGCTCCCTGCTCTCAATCGCCCACTCCCTCTCGGCCTCTCCCATCTCCCTCCCGGCGGCCTCCCCGGTCCCGGTCCCGGTCCCGGTCCCGGTCCGGCGGATCCGGCCTGGGGTGGCACTGCGGCGGCTCTCAGTCGCTAACTCCCTCTCGGCCTCTCCATCTCCCTCCTGGCGGCCTCCAAGGTCCCGGCACGGCGGTCTCCGGCGCTCCACCCGCTGGTGTGCTCGGTGCAGCTGCCGCCTGGTGTCCTGTGCACGAGACACCTCTGCCGCGAGCCAGCGGCAGCGACCAGGGAGGAGCCAGGCAAGGACTAGCGACACTACGACAGCGAGGCGGCCTGACTACACGCAGGCCCGTCTCAATAATTTTAAGGGCCCTTGGGCAAGTAAGACACTAAGGTCTGGCAATCTAATATTTTAATATAATAATTAATAAAGTATATAATACTATTAATAAGAAATAACTTGCAACATATATTCACCAAATAATTTTTCAATGAACTGATCTTCTTGTTTTCTTTTTTTCCTTTTCTGAACACTAGAGAAATGTTTTTTTGGCAACATCTAGCATGTTCAAAAAAAATATATTGAATTAGAATTTAGAAATTTAGTTAATTAGATCAAACAGTCTGCAACTCTGCAAGTGCAGACCATCACGGCCACGCCAAGCCCTATCATTATAACTGATAAACTGAACTAATGAACTCTGGACTGCAATTACTTACCGCTGTCCGCTGGCCAGTCCAGAGATACAATGGATCACAGAGGCCGCGGAGAAAGGATTCACGCCCGCTGCCCAAAGAGGTCGCGGCCGTTGCCTGCAGCAGCACGCCGTCACCGGCCAGCGGCCGCGAAGCCAAGCCCCGACTCGCGATCGCAAATTGGAAGGGTTGTGACTCGCCGACTCCCTGCACGACTCACGCAGTCACGCACGCCACATGAATAGAAGCGACTAGCGAGCACCTAAGCTATCAAATGGACCTAAAGAGCGACCGTATGAGCCATTGGGCCAGAATACATGTACTATACAGGGGTATACTCATGGGCCCCCAAGAGCCATGGGCCCCCGGCCGTCGCACTGGCTGCCCTCCCCCATGAGACGGGCCTGACTACACGGCTGCAAGGTGAGCAACTCTCTGTAGTCTGAAACTCTGAATTGTGATGCGAGCAAACTCCATGTAGTCTGAAACTTTGAAATTGCATATTACGATGTGCCATTTTCTGTGTAGCTGTGGTCCATGGTTAGTCACTTCTTGAGCAGAAAAATAGAGACCAGAGAAGAGAAGGCATAAATATTACAATGCAATCAACACATGGTAGCCTGTTTACAATAAAACAGGAGTATGCCTTAGATATACATACAGAAGGAGGGACTATCAAATATAATACTGAAAAAGACTTGTGAAACGTCTATCAGCAAAGAATTAAATGTCAATGTATCAAAAAAAATAAAACAGGGCTCAGGACATATTAAAGATTAATATATTTCCCATGTTTAATTGAGATTAATAAAGTTGAGATGATTCCTAGCCCACAACATAAATGAGTAGGTCAACATATTTCGCATGATTCCTACTGTATACAGATTTGTTATAATAATATGTCAAATGTTAGATAACTTTGGTCAATTATTATTTGTCAAATATTTTGAATCAATGTATCTCATGATTTGGTGCAGATGGACAGATCTTGGATCAATAGATTTGGGTGTTTCTTTTCTGTATGTTCAGCTCATATGTGCAAGTGTCATTTTGTCTCTGCAAGTTACTAGCGAATTATCTACAGAGCTGTATCAAGTCAAATTGGCCTGCACTTGCCTATTGCCCCTGGAATTCCTTGCATGTTTGCCAATTATCTGCAAAACTAATAAATAAATGCATTGTGCCTCAACTAGCTAATCATCACTAGTAGTCACCAGTAGTGAAGTATTGATTGATAGTAAGGACACACATTGCTTTAAATTATTGTTTCAACTGCGGTTAACTTTCTTTTTCAAATGTTTAAACTGCTGTTTACATGTTTCAGAAGTCTAAATTGAAGGATGACCCACCTACTGCGATTGACTTCTTCAAGGCCACACATTGCAGCAGTAAGACAGGATATAGTGAGGATGCACAAAAAGCTATTGTGAGTACATCTTCCTGTCTTCTTTTGTACTATGATGGATAAAAATTGGAATGTGAGAAACTTGACTTGCTTTGTTTTCCATGCTAGGCTGAAATGGAGGCCATCGCTGCTCAAGCACCACAAGAAGGGCAAGCTGCAAAAACTCCAACCCAAGCTGTAGCTCAAGTTCTGCCAACCTCAAAATTTCTTCAAAATATTGGCATTGAGTCTGCAGCAATGAAGAGAATTGCTAAAGCTGCTGAAGTTGCTAAGCGTGTATAGGAGCTTGAGAGTGAATTAGTTGCTGAGAAGGCAGGAGCAGTAGAAGTTCGAGTTGAGATGGACGATCTGAAGAATCAAGTAGAGGAGGAGAGGGATGCAAGAAAGAAGGTGGAAGAAGAGACTGCTAGGCTGAAGAACCAAATAAGTGAGATGCATGGTTTCTTTCGTTCTTTCTTTGCTCCACAGTAAGTTTCAAAACTTTCTCAAATTAGTGTCTTGGCTGTCATTTTGATATGGACACATACCTGTGACCGAAGCTGTGGCCATGTATGCGATTTTGGAGTGACCATGGTAATCACTATAACGGCAAGTGTTCTCAGATTAGCATGTATCTAAGAACTTGGGTTGTTCATCTTATGTGAGAACTGAGAAGCCTATGTGTGGCTGGTCCTGTAATATTTTGGTCATGTGAACCTATTGTCCTGTAATATTTTGGTCATGTGAGCCTGTTGTCATAGTGGTCACATGGCTGTGAACTAATGGTCATAACCTCTTGGTTCTGTAATGAAAGGTTCTGACCTTGGAGACTCAACTGTGAATGTACTGCTTATATTTGCTGGTGAAATGGATGTTATTTGAAGTGCAAGATTTGTGTATTGGTTGTATTTGAAATGCAAAATTTGATATATTTGGAATGCATGTATGAATGTTTTTTTTATTTATAAATTGTGCTGTTTGCCTGGCCCAATTAAAAGCTATTTGGGTTGGCCCGAATAAGTATTGGATAGGCTCTAAACAGCATAGAAAAAAGTGGGCTGGTTCAAAAAAAATTCGTATGGGCCATAAACAGTAGCGAAAAGCTCTGGGCTGGCCTAAAAGATCTCATGTGGGCTCAGCCCAATCAAGTTAGGTCGGGCTGAAATCAATAGAATTCAGATATGGGCTAAAAACAAGCTTCCAAACAGAAAATGGACTGAGCTAAAATTCAGCCACAAAGAGCCCACTATAAGGCTGTTCTTACATGGGCTTTAGCAGGCCATGGTTTAATTTTGTGACTTAAAACCTATCGTCATAAACTTTTGTGACTTCTAAACCAATGTCATAGATTTATGACTCCAACGTCAAAATGTCACAAATCATGGTTTAAGGCGCATGGTTTTTGACGCAAGCTTTTTCGTCATTCAGTCGTCATAAATGATGACCTATGATATAAATTGCAGATATTATGACAAAAGTAAAATGACATAAACCAACACATTTCTTGTAGTGTGTGACAGAGTGGTATCAGAGCGGTATTGACTGTAGGACGTATGCTAAGTAGTACCGGACGTATTCTAAAACTCATTTTACTATAAAACTATTTTGTCATCCCTTGACTCATTGATTTTGACTATTTTCTCTTCCTTGTCCTGTTGTATCCCCTCCTTGATAGCTTTCTTTGAGCTATTATTTTTTACTCCCATAGTTTTTGTTTTCTTGTTTTTTTAGAAATTCTGATCTCACCTGGTTCAAAGATTCGATGGCCTTTCATCATCCATAATCTTTCCATAGGGTGACCACCATTGTTGAAGAAGCACATGTAGTATCGATGATGTGATGTGTGCTTGTTTTGCTTGATGTGTTGCTTGTGTGTTGTCCTTGTTCTCATGTTTAGAAGGTGGCCGGAAGGTTTCGTCTTGATGAGTAGCTCAATCTATGTTAAAGTGGGGTAGTATCCTCTCTTGACCTACCTAACCTTCAATCAATCCTAATTCTTATAGTCTTTTCCCTATGTCATCATTGCTTACTCTTGGTTTCTATGCTTTCTCCTTTATCTTAACACAATGGAGGATAAACACATAATGGACTCATCAATTGCAGCAAGCCTCAGAGAAAGTGTTGCCTTCAATGATATTGCCTAATGGACCAAAAATCTTTGTTAAAGTGGGGTAGCATTCGCTACAATTATCATCAATCTCAAGCGATGAGGTACGAAGAACTAAAGATCAAACTTTATCTTTCTTGTAATCTTTTGGCTATCCTCGATCCATGTCTTGTATCTCATCAACACAAAGCAAAGAAGCATGAAGAGTTGAAGATTAGTGTTATCTATCTCTCTAATTTCTCTGAATCTCATTTTCATCTTATCCTGTCTTTTCAGAGCAGTCTGTCTTTCGTAGCTTATATCTCTATTTTTGGATGCCCAAAAATCATGAATAAATTCTGAACAACAGTAGACTTCAATATCTTTCTCTAGCTGCAAGAGCCACCCTGATAGCTATTATGGTTTGGGAGTTATGAAAATCACAAGGCGGCGCATCTGTGCTGTCAGCAACCAGAAATAGTTTCTGTTGTGCACGGTTTTCGACTACCTTAACTCTAGAATCTGGAGAAGTGTTCTATAAGAAAGTTGTAGTAAATTTGATAAGCTTTCCAACGGTATAAGCTACAATATCATCGGATTCGTATCACTTGAGTTATAACTATATTTCTGCACTGTCATTTTTCTGCTCGCGAGGAAGTGCAGGATTACTTGTTCTTGCATATGCTCATAAATCTCTTTAAGATGGTAGAAGGACATGATGGTAGTTATCACTCGGAAACAAATGTAATCTATCCATTGTTGTTCTCCAGTTGATCTCTTCTTAAGAAGGGTTTGACGAACTAAATACGATACAAGATGGAGGTTTTATACGTTCTATTTCTTCACCTGGAAGCATCAGCTATCTATATGGTTGTAAAGTCACTATCGAGCGCAGGTATCTTTTCTCAGGGTTGGTAACCTGTTAGAACATCTACAAGGATCGTAAGGGTCTAAAGGACACCTTTACAAAGTTAGTTTTGAGCTTGTGGCATCATCATTGGATAAGAGTTGATCAGGGAAGAATGAAGACTTGCAGATCAACTTTATCTTTCTCCCTAGTCTCTTCAAATCTCGGGACGAGATTCCTGTTAAGTGGGGTAGAATTGTCACACCTAAAAATTCGTATTTTGGGTTGGGCATGAAAAACACTAAATAAAATAAATAATTTTAATATTTGAATAAAACTTATCAGATAAATTAAGTTGCTGCTAATTTAAATATAGAAAATTATGGTTTTAAAATTTTTCTATATTGATTTGATAATGTGGTGTTTGTGTGATGCTTGTCTTTGGTGTTGGTGAGTGCTATTATTTTTTTAAAATACCATAGGACGACGTTTACTTCTCATCGGAAAATTTTTTGGTATTTTCTGAATTTAAAATTTCAATTTCTGTGAGCTTAATCTTTTTCCTTGATCTCTTCATCAATCTTTTTATGAGCCCAAACCAATTTAGTTGAGTTCCTTATCTTCCCAAGAGTCTCCAGGATTTTTCTTATGATTTTTCTGAGCTCCGGGCTATTTTTCGCGGCTTCAAAGGTAATTCTAGATTTTCAGGAATTATTTTTATTCGCGGAATTAAAATAATCCCGAAATTAAGAAAATCCGAAAAGTTTCCAAACCCTATGACTATATATATGCCGGCGTAGCCCTCGACGCTCTGGTTTCAGAAGTACAACCCTTATCGCGAGCCGCCGCTCGTAGCTCCCTCCACCCCTCGTCGAAGTTCTTTATCTACAGCTTGCGTTCCGGCGAACTCTCCGACGAGCTTTTTCGGCCAAACCGTCGCGTCCCGACGCCAGCCACCACCACCAAGAGGCAGCCCTCGTCGTTCTCTACACCGTGGTATATCCGTTTGCGCGAATCCATCGCCGTTTCATCGAGTTCCCATCTCATCTTGCTTATCTCCGGCGAGGTTCCATCATGGCTGACAGGAGCTCCTCCAAGCCCAAGGTAGAAGATGACGTATTTACAGTTTTGCCATCCATCGTTTTTCCTCCGCTGTTTATTCGTTTTAACTCGGATTTGACCCATTCAAGTTTCGTTAGATTCGCATTTACGAGCTCTACATATTAGCGTTATTATACAGTAGGTTTGGAAATTTTAATTTTCGAGTTTATATTAAAATAATTATTTATCTATAGAAAATCTTAGAAAATTCATAACTTTCACGTTTTAAATCCGAAATTTGTGATCTTTACGTTTGTGTGATCGTAGTAATGTGTAGAAGAGTTTTACAAACTTTTTATACTATTTTGCTACTATTGGTGTATTGTTTTAATTATGTCTCTTTGTTTGCTTCGTATATGATTGCTCGGATGATTGTGTGTTGATGCTTGATGATCGAGTATAGACGTTGAGCAGTTTCTTAACGATCAGGAGTATTATTTTGAGCCAGATCAGCAGTATCATTAGGAAAGCTTTGATCAAGGCAAGTATAACATGAGACCATCCTTGTTACCTATTCACTGAAATTATCATACATATGCATGTGTATTCCTTGACAACCATAGAGATTATAACTTAGCTATTGATATCTTGTTTCCTTGTCACCTATGGGTTATGTATTTGGGTAGCTATTGCTAGTGCTTAATTATGAACAATGATCTTGTAATTTGATTAATGGATTAAGTGACCAACCATGAAGATGATTTTATTACTATTAAAAGAGGGCTAGAGCAAGGGGTTATATTGTTGCTCTAGTTACTCTCCGTAAGGACTTACCTGTAAGTGATAACCGGGACATACAGTACAGCTGTGAGGGCTATATGGCTCTGGCTCTAGTTGTTTAAGAGACCTTTTCTAGCTTGTTAGTGGTTACCTTAATTGGCGTAAGAATGACTTGACACGTTGAGTTTAATAAAGTGTACACCTCTGCGCAGAGTTTAATAAACTGGTATACTAGCCGTGCTCACGGATACGAGCGGCCTTGGGGATTCTTACAGAATAGTTGATCACCATGGTTATATCATGCTTAATTATTATTGATTATTATTATGCTCATGTTAATGCTATTCATTATCCTTATTACAATTGATTATTGGTTCATTAATGGGAATTGAAATACCTTGATGCTACTCAATTGCTAATTATATGATGATTAAAAGCTAAACACAGTCAAACAATGTCTAGCCTTTTGTGCCTCATGAACTCTGTGTTATACTTGTTAAGTTCGACATGGACTCACTCTTGCTATTTCCCCCACACCTCAGTGTGTAGTGAGGTGCTGCTCAGAAGAAGGATAAAGAGGTAGTGGTGTTTTCAGAAGTCTTTCAGAAGTGTTTGGCATACGGAGCCACCAGTCAACAGTCCCTGAGAAGAATGGAGCCTGAAGTTTAGTCACCGTTCCGCGATACTCAAATGTAAGTGTTAATATAGCTATGTGTACGTTAAATAAATAACATTGTTTCTGATACTTTTTCATTCTGACGTATGTGTGGACTTCCTGGGCACACATATTGCTGACCTGGTTTAGTTCTTTAAAACCGCGTGTGACAGCATGGGTCCATGAAAATATATTATTAAGGCTATTAAGTTTTCCCACTGAACAGAAAAAAGCGCTAAAGCTCTTAGGTAAAAACACGTTATAAAATATATTAATCCTAGATGTTCTCACAGTAATTACAAACATCTAACTTTCATTTTTTAAGCATCAGTGCTAATAACAATTATTGGATCTGTAATGTTTTACAAAAAAAACCCACCTTAATCATTGTAAAAAATACATAAACTAACCTCTAATTTTCCATCTAAATTATCCACCTCCGTCATTGTAAAAGATAATCAGTACACAACAATATGTATGCAATTCTTTCTATCAACAAAGCAGCAAAGGAATCTGAGCTGTTCCCCATACTGATGTTCTCCATGTAATCACGCACGCTCGAAACATACGGACTGTACACTGGCCCAACGTAAACGAACGCCTGGCAACGCCGCGCGCGTGGTTTCTAGTCAAAGGTTAATTTTCAACGATATATTGCTACTTGTTTTTGTGGGGGAATTCAGTTGTTAGTGACGTAAATGCCACTTCTATTAAAAGCGTTTGTACTAGTGGCAAATAAAGGTATAAACATGATGTCAAACTAATCAACAGTGTGGAAGTGTTGACACGGTATTCGTCCCACACTGAAAGTGATGCCACGCTTGGTCGTGGCTTCAACCGGCAGTGATAAGATGTGTACTATCACTGCCGGTTGAAGTACGAATGGGTAGTGGCATAAAACTTTATAGTTGACAACTTTTTTTTTTGATCTAGTTCTTGTGAGAAAATGAACTGATTCCTATGAAATTCATGCATGATTCTGGCCTGTATTTCAAATAGGCCTTTAATACCACAGAATTATAAAACAATGAAGCCTGCTATATATGATGTATCTATTATCGCTAGTATAGGGAAGTGCAGGGCTACAATTATTTAATTTCTTGAGGCAAGTGTTTGATTCAATAATATATATTCTATGCACCGCAAGTTGATAGACGTGATCATTTGCAATGAGCTGAGTTTGCATCTGGTGCAAAATGAAAGTGAAGTTTATCTTTGTCCATGGTGGGACGACATGCTTTATATTTTTTATATAGCTTACATATATCTCGGAGCAGGTAATAAGTTAGAGGATCTTGGCTGGCACACAAGAATGTAGAGCAACTAGATTAATGGCATCAAATGAAACCAAAATATATATTTAATGCTATGTACGAAACGATTTTAAATGCTAGTACATATAATGGCGTATTAGCATACGATACCTGAAAATACTGTAGATTGTCATCATCAACATCCAGTTGATTATAATGTGCCAAGAGTTGACTTACAATATAAATTCAGATAGAATAAAACAGAAGTAGTGACGGAAGTGTACCTTTCTTAGGTTCAATGAGATATATTTAAAAGATTTCAAAGCACTACCACACAAATGCGTTTTGGACACGGTCAGAGCTGATTTTCAGCTGTGATTTTCCAAATCGTCACTATGCCATGGATGGTAGAAATAAGACATTTACAGGGGTTGTATTGCAACGACTCATGAAAATCAATTTTTAGAGATGGATTTACTGTTCATGCTCTTGTGAAAATCAATTTTAAGAGCAAGTAATAAGTCAACCGTCTCTATAAACATGTTTGAAGTTTCAGAAAAAAATTATTAAACCCAGCTGATAAAATTGAATATTTTTCTGGTGACGTTGGACTATCACAAAATCGCACATCATAGCAACTATTGTTTGGGTGGTTGACTTAGTAATCACCAATTTCTAAGGGCAGTTTGGTATAACAAATTTCATATGAAAATAGATAGATTTTCATAGATGATTTTACAAAGTGAACCAGTACTTTATGTCGAGTTCTGGACATTTGTTGGGGGCAGTTGTCAAATAAATTTACGGCTAACAAATTTGCAAATGACATTTATCAGCATCGGCACTTAATTAGCGGCGATTTGGTTGATGCCCTCTCTGGCACCTCTTGGCCACGTAAAGCATCTCAGAGCAGGCGCTATAAATCGAACGCTGGTGGAAGTCTCTGGCTCAGGCAAGTTTCTGTTAACACAGACCAGACAGGCAATTAGCCCCTTCATAAATAAGTTCAGGCAGGTTTCGGTGAACACAAACCAAACAGGACATTAGACCTTTTCATAAATAAACAGGAGCTATAAATCCGAACCCAGTTTTAGAGCTGGGCAAGGGCATGCATGGTTATCTGTTACCCAACTCCGAATGAAATAAAAAATGGTCTGGCTCCCGTATTTATTTCCACCAATCAGTAGGGAATCTGTCAGCATCACTAACGGCATGCAGAATATTCTTTCACAAGCTCTTCAACAACTGGGGTACGGCTGGGACTATGTCGAACACCTTGGCCAGCCTACCACACATGGAATTCAGTATTGCATGAAATTTACTCAAAACCTGGCCGCCTTCAATAGTCCGACAGTAGGTTATATCTATGGCCTACCATGTGTTAGTCGTCATGAGGCAAGAGAGAGTGCGTTAGTGAGGGCCTTGCATTACAGAGACACTGACCGCGGTTACACAATCCAAGACATATGCTACTGGCAGTGGAGACAGATTAGAGTTGCGTCCGGTTTGTAAGGTTTATGTTTTAATTAGGGTCATTTGTATGGTTTTCATTCGTACGGTGATGTTTAATTAGGTTTATTTATATGGTTATAATTATGTTTATCTCATCTTTATTTCTCATATATGCATTTCGGTGCCATATGCGATTTAATCTTTTTTCTGACGGCTTTATGTGTCACAAGTTAAGGAAACACTTAGTTTAAAAAATTCATATCGATATCAATAAATTCATATCAAAATTAATATATACAATATATCATAATTATTGCGTATTATCATTTACTGCAATTTATTTAAATCACACAGAAGTAATTATTGTAGTTTTTATTAATAATTATTGCTGGTAAAAAAGCAGCATTTAGGTGGGAGCAGTGCGGGCTGCGGTAGGTGGGGGACTTTTAGTCCCGATTTGTAACACAAACCAGAATTAAAAGTCCTTTAATCCCGGTTGGGGTCACGAACCCGGACTAAAAGTCCCTGCCAACATTGCTGCCACCTACCACGGTGCACGGGGGCCACTCATCCCACCTACCACCGCTGCGGCAGCGCCTACAAAAACCAGCCACCGCGCACCAAGCTCCACAGCCACCGTGCGGCGAGATGCTCTGCCATATATTGTTTGCCAATTCAAATTGTTATTGTTTGCCCAAATTTGTATCCACATATATGGCCTCTCTGTCGGAAAAAGCCCTCCACATACAGATTTTAGTACGCGTAGTTAGCAATGATGCAAACAACAGGTACTAGAAAAATGTTTTTGAAGATAAAGCTACGCCAAAGCTTGGAGAAGGTGGGTGTGATGTCCGTGCAACATAATTGTTGCATGGACTGCCATATAGGTCGACGGATCCATCCAATCCTGTGGGCTCTGGACGGTCTGCAGACTATGTCCAGTCAAGGTATGAATGTATTGTCTCCGGAGAGGCATGGGTTCATCACTGCTCGCGCAACCGCCCCTCGTCTCCAAATAGGCATAGTTGATCATCCACCTCTGGCATCATCTGGCACTTCTTTGACCCTACCTGGGTGCTAGAAGAGTGTTTTTGAGGTGGTTATTTTATAATGTGTTGGTACACTTTGATTGTAACATTGACCTATTCGGAAAAAAGGTATTTGTTATCGTATATGTAATTTTGTTTGTAAGGTCTTTGTTATCGTATATGTGGTTTATTGTACGGTTATGTTTAATGAAGTTTATTGTAATGGATATTATAATTACGTTTACATATGGCTTATGTTTTATTCTCATGCATTTTGGTGCCGAATATTAGAAACTAAGAATTAAAATTTGATTTGTTCAAATGAACTTGGATGAAGAAATGACCAAAACGAAAGTTGTAGATCTCGGAATGTTATGCATCTTTGTAGTTGACAACTTTTTCATATGAAATACTACTTCAAAATTATGCTCTATCAATTTATTGTGTTATTATAGCTATTATTTTATGAAACTTTGTAGTTGTCAACTTTTTGATTTGAAATCTTGTCAAGGAAAACCACGTTTGATTTTCTAAAATTTGAAATTCAAATTTTGTGAACGACCTCGGATGTAGAAACTACCAAAATAAAAGTTGTAGATCCCAAAAAGTTATGCAACTTTGTAGTTTACAACTTTTTTCATTTTAAATCATCTTGTCAAGGAAAATTACGTTTGAATTTCTAAAATTTGAATTAAAATTTTATAAATGACCTCGGATGGAGAAACTATCAAAATGAAAATTGTAGAACCCAAAAAGTTATGGAACTTTGTAGTTTAAAACTTTTCATTTGAAATCATCTTGTCAAGGAAAACTACGTTTGAATATTTATGTTAAAGAAAATGTAAAAACTATTGCATGGGCCGAAAACGAAATTGCCGGGTATGCAGCAGTTTCACCGCGTGCCAAAATTGACCTTTAGTCCCGGTTGGTGGAACAATTCCGGAATATAGGTCCCTGGTTGGGCCTCCAACCGGGACTAAAAGCCTTTCGATCCCGGTTGGAGGCCCAACCCGGGACTAAAGGGTACGGCCCTACATAGGCTCCCCCACCGTTGACCCCCCGACGCCACCCCGTCCCCGACGCCCCAGTCGACGCCTCCGACACCACCGCACCCCCAACGCTACCAATGCCACCGCGCGCCCCAATGCCATTACGTGCCCCGATGCCACCACGCGCCCCAACGCCACCGATGCCCCGACTCCACCGGTCTCGGCTCTGACCACCGCACTGCCAACGCCACCGACGCTAGCGACACCACCACGTGCCCCGACACCACCGACGCCCCCAACGCCACCGACGCCACCCGACGCCACCGCGCGCCCTGACGCCATCGTGCACCCTAACGCCACCGATGCCCCGACGCCACCGCGCGCCCCGGCCACCGACGCCACCGCGTCTAGCCCTGCACCCCCGACGCCTGGTGCCACCCCCAATGCCACTGACGCCACCCCCGTGGCCACTGACGCCACAGTGCGCCCCCAACGCCCCGGCCCGTGCCACTGATGCCGCCGCGCCCGGCCTCCGACCTTGCGCCCCCTCTGTATGTATTCTGCCTTATCCCCATTTTTGGGATTCAATGGTGACAACTTGATTTTTCGAGTTAATTATATGATCGAATTTTGATATATGGTTTACATGTAAATTTTCATATGTACACTTTACTGATATGCATTTTGATATATTGATTTTAGTGATATATTGTGTATATATATGATATGCATTTTTTTACATGGATATATATTTTGATATAGACTTATGGAAAAATGGACTTCAGTGATATACATATATGAATTTTGATATATTGACTTTAGTGTTATGCATTTTGATATATTGACTTTAGTGATATGAATTTTGATATATAAGTTTTATTGATGTGAATTTTGATATATATTACTTATAAAAAATTGACTTTAGTGATATACATATATGAATTTTGATATATCAACTTTAGTGTTTATGCATTTTGGTATATGATAAATATTGACTACAGTGATTTGAATTTTGATATATAGGGTTTAGTGATGTGAACTTTGATTTATAGACATTGGTCATATGCATTTTCACGTATGAAAAATATTGTCTCCAATGATATGATTTTTGATATATTGACTTTAGTGAGAAGTGATGGCTGGACGTAGTCCCCCTATGTCGGAAGTCGTAGGTTTCCGCGGCAATGTAATTGTTGGTATAAATTAAGTGCAACTAAAATATGAAGGATTCTGCAAACGCACAGAATATACCATTGTAGCATTTTACCGGGAGTATTCTAGGTATCGTTATTTATATTTTACCACAGGGAAGCAAGGGTTAAAGAATCCGATAATTTACCATCATGTATCTACTAACTTAGTAAACCAACTAGACTATAGCAGGGGTAAATGATACATGAATGATAGGATTTATGCAATATGACACACATGGGATAGGTCACTAAAGATACAACTAGTTAACTTGGGAGGTCAACGCATGAGGTAGATTCCTATGATAATCTTATCACATGGTAAAGGTATACCCAACTATGCTAAGACTTACCATACTCTTGTGTACTTTAGGACACCACTAGACAGGAGAAAGTACCACAAAGGATACCTCTACTGATGTGACTACGGTCCTACAATTTAAGAACTTGCTGGATTCGATATGGACGGGGCTGTCACCTCCCGTAACTACCATACAACTAGGGAACAGGGTGTACTAATAGGCAGAGCATCGTGTAAGCACCACGCTTACACGAGGCTCGGCTACTTAGCCCAACCGGTAAAGCCTAGACTAAGCGCTCTATGAACTAGCACACAAAAGCAATGATAAGCTCAACTAGAAAGATATATTCAAAGTAAGCATATGCATGTAAATAAGAGAATAAGTATAAGTTTACAGAATGTTGAAGTGAAGATATAAGGCTTTACCAAGCCTCCATGACTAGATCTGGAACCTTGAGCAAGATCCTAACTCGACCCTCTCTCCCAAGATACTAATCTACTATATTAGAGAAGCTAGACCTAATCCCCTAGAGAGGCCATCCTTTCATGGGACACCTCTCACCTGATCCCGGCTGGGAAATAATGAATTAGGGTTTAAGGGATGCCTCCTCCAGGGGCCAGGGGCCCTGCTTATATAGCCCTCTAGGAAGCACCATAGCCCTCGAATCAAACTGACCTTGATACACGGTGTAGATTTATCCTCAAAGGCGATGGGGGCAGGATCCACGAGACTGGACCTGATTGGTCCACGTAGGTGGATGGGCGCCCAAATGGACAGGGCGGGCGCCCTGCCTACGTGGCCAACCGGCCTCCGGTCTGGTCTGGTGTCTTCTAGAGTCTTCTAGAGTATTCTTATGCGTGAGGTCTTTCTCTCTATGTAAATCTTACATGTGGGCCTTCTTTGGTCATTTCCTGATAACCCCTTGCAGAAATAGATATTCACCAAAACTCATGAAATTCTGTCAGTGTAACCCCTATAGCTAGATGATATTTATATTTAGGTCCTTTTTCATGCTATGTTGAAGGTTAAAAATGACACTTATCTATCGTCAACAACTCCTCGAAGCTTACCTTTTGCTCGTCCCTGAGCAAAGATAAACTCAGTGATGGATCAGGAGTTGCTACAATGCTTTCACGCCTCAAAAGTACACATGCATTCAAACAAGATCTCTCCTCTAGATTAGAATGAATTATTCTCATTATAGACTTACTCATATTACCTTCTACCATGGGGCTTATGGCCGTCACTTGGATCTTGAGCAGTTGAAAGACAGAACGGTCAAGTCAAGCACCATGTCTCTAGCTCTTTAATCAACCATTATTCTGGAGTTTTGTAAGATTTTCAAATAAAACTCAGAGATTCCTTTGTATGACCCTCTCAAGTCTCTCATTTGTGGTATTTATGGATCCTTACCAAGGCATTAATGATGTATGCATTCTCTCTTCTCTCAAGATATGTGGTATTTTTGGCATAAGGCAAAGTAACATTGTGCCTTCTCTCTCTCACCCTACAACTAATGGGCTTATGTGGAGCTCATAGGTGGGGAGACAACTAATATATACTTGCAAACATTTATTGCACAGTCAAACCATGGATCTAGAGGAACGAGTCCAGCCATACAGTCAAATCAAGATGTGCATGTGTGTGGTCCTATGAGTTGAATGGATATATGGTGATAGTGGCAAAGGGTGATGATGGTGAGTAGAAATGAAGGGGTAAGAAAATGATAACGGTGAGCACCTAATTCTACTTTTGCTCCTTGAAGAGATTTATACCTCTCTTGAACTTTGAAGAATTTGGGGAGAACTTGGGCCGCTCAAGACCTCTCTATGTTGGGACATTTGTCCTCTTTCTTTTTCTATTTTTTTCTTCTTTTCTCTTTTTTTAGAGCGCCCAAGCCTCTTTTAGAAATATTAATGGAGGTAGTAACAAAAGGATATTTGGAGCTTTATTGCATAACAAAAGGGCTAGCAATGGATGAAAGAATATTTTTGATGCTCACTCCCAATGTAGGAGTAGAACATTTTTGGGACGTGTCTAAATGGGAAGTATGTGGATGCGTACTTCCAGGGTAGAAGCAGCATATATGGGTGGAGTGTACATGATCTTGATTTTAACCGCATGACCAATCCCTAAGGGTCGACACAGCTTGACCAAACTCAATGCTCACAAGCAGTAAATATAAGTGGAAGTTTTTCCTAGTCTACAAGCATGTATATATGGTTGTGGTAGGAATTCAAGCTCTCGTCATACAGGAACTCATGATGCAGCATTTTTTTTCAAAAGATAAAATCTCCAGAACTCTAGTATCTCTAGGAACAAGATAAATAGCAGCTCAAACCTTCCTATATCATATCCGCCAACTACCTAGATGTAGATTAAGCATTTGCTACCCATAATTTTCAGGTTCAGAGCAAATCTTAGATCAAAATAGTTGTATCCAAAACTCAGGAGAGTTTGAGATTGAAAACTAGGTACTTGAAAGGAATTATGATAGAGCAACTATTCATCATTTCTATGCAAGAGATTATTCTAGGGGTTCACTTTAGCAAGGTAAAACTTTGCACACTCTCCTATATTTATTTAGCAAACTTAAAGATCATTCAAAAAACATAAATATATAGAAAGGGAAACATTAATTGGTTTTCTAAAGGTTATGCATCTTTTTATTTGTTTCATATATCAAAGCAGAAATATATAAGTAAATAGATAGGTAATAAAAATACTTAGCTGGATACACGGGGGATGCTCTCCCCCAAGCTAGATGTTGATGTAGTCTTGCTTGACACAGTTGATAGACAGTGAAGGTGTACTCCCCTTATCAGAGTGCTTATGATAATGACTGCTGAGACAGCATTCTGACGGGGGACAAATCGTCCTTCTGTCTGTTAGCTTTCTTCGATCCTTCAAATTCTATGATGCTTCAAATAGACAACAAAGCTTGTGAAACTTGATTAAGTGTTAGCGATAAACCTCTAAGCCTTGAGCATCTAGAATCTCTTAACATGTGTACCTTTCTAGCAGGATCTCTATAGCAATATTTTTATAATTTCATATTTATATATATGCAAGGAATTATAGAGAATGATGAATGCATTTTTATTTTATTTTTATGCCACCATAACAAATAGACTTATGGGTTTTATGCCATAAATTTATTCATATAGGGCTTAGCAGTTTTAAGATGCAATGCAAGACATATTTATTTTCTTTTCTAATGCAGATCTAGCAAAGTGAAAATGCAACCTAAATTGATTATGGTAATGTGGGAAAGTAGATATGCTAAATGAGAAAGTAATTAATGCAATGCCAAAAAACAGAAATATGGATAACTACCAAGTTTACCTCCCTAGCGAGGGTTCGGTAATTTACGTCCTCCATATAGGACTTCTCTGCACGTTCACTCCTTATGTGCATCATTTGATCCCAAAGGTAGAGACATTGATAACTGCACCTCTTAAGAGGGTAACTCTGAGGAAGGTGTCATCCATGTTCTTTGCTTGTCTAGCAGTTTAAATTGAAGCTTTCATTGGGGAAGCTGGTAGCATCTTGTTTAGTGTTGCACGTTCAGAACTTCACTTGGAGGATTTGGGAAATCAACTAATTATTCCCCTTCATTGAAGTGTGTCCTGCTTACAAAGACAAGGTAAAGATCGAGTGCATGGGTCCTGTTAGTGGAACAACACCAATAGAACCATAACCTTATTTATTCTTCTTTAACCTTAGGCACATTGAACATGATGAGATTGGTGTATGTTGTTCATTTTATGGGTGGCAATATCAGAAGGATGAGCATGAATGTAGCAATTAAACACTTTTATCAAAAAGAGTGGAATTGCTTAAATAATGGAAGAATTGTTAACTTTGTATCAAACATTTTCATGATTAAGACAATCATCTCCCAAAGATGCAACATTCAGCTTATTTAATTATGACTATGAAATCAAGGGAGTGATGTTATGAACAAGCTTAAGAAACAAGACATGTTGAGTTAGTCAAATTGAATCAAGCAAGTTGTAATTCAAACTTATTTGCTCCTTTCTTTACGTGCATACCAAAGTCAAGGAAAGCTTTTTAAATATTTAGCACTTACCTTAAGATCTTACCTTTATTACTGGAGCACACTATGATGAAGAGTAGATGCTTCTAGTGGTCCTTTCCTTCTTCTTGGGGTTTGTCTTGCTCGATTCACCTCTCTCCTTGACTTGTTCATGGTCCTCTAGATTTACACTCCTTCTTTCTCCTTCCTCTTCTCTTTTTTTTCATTATGTCCAGACCTTTGGCTCCACTAATTGTTTCTTCTCTACAAAGGATTAGTGGACAACACATACCCGAAGGAATGTACACACAATGAAAAGGGTAGTGTTATTCATAGAGCTAAAGGTCATTTTCTATGCTACAAAAAAAGTTGGTTTGAACATTTTAATTAGCATAGAACCTTTACTCACCATTACTTCTTCTCTTAAGGATTGATTTTACTTTGTCTTAAGTTTGATTTGCATATATGCTATCTATAGAAACATTCAAACTTATAGAGAGAATGTAATTATGAGTGGAGGGATTGCAAACCAGCGTGCCAAAGCGACGAGGGCTTGAGAAGAGGAAGAGCATTGCTAGATCATCATTAGAGGAGTCGGCAGCCTTCCTCCCCCAAGCTTGAGCCTTGCTGTTGCTCGTCACTTGAAGCCAAGTGTGAGTGTTGAATCATCCCTCAGAGTGTGTTGTAACTCCATGTCCTTAGACACTGTTCGTCCTCTGTTCTTAAATCTGTCGAAGAGGGCTCTTGATTCTGGGTCCATTGAGCAAAGATCTCTCCTTTGCATTCTGCTTTTCTTTGGACTGTCCAATCTAGGAGATGAGGATATAGACAGTTGCATGATCTTCTTTTGGCAACCATTGTTGATTTTTGTTGAGTCTTGGTTGACGAATTGATGTTCGTTGGAGATGTAGACTCGAGTTCTTCCTTGATGGTCTTTGTCTTCTAGCGGCATGGCGAAGAGTTGTTCAGTTAATGATACGCCATCCGTCTTGATGATCAAGGAAGGAGTTTCCATAATATTTGTATCTAGGCTTCATCTCCAATGGCTTAGGAACATCATCTTGCAACCATAGTCATGGTCTTTCAAGGCTTGGTCGGTAGTCAACCCTTGATTGGTGATTGGTTGACACAAGGATGCATGATATCAGGTGATCCTTGTCCTTGCCACCGACGTGCAAGATCGTGTCTTCAAGAACAATGAGAGCAGGTCTTTGGTTGGCTAAAATGAGGTGAGTTGTGCCCTGCTCCTCTTCGGCATCCTAGCTCGAGTTTTGGGCTCAATGCTATGATGTCTTCAAGGTTGCTCATAGCTTGTTGCCTTGTTCATCCACTTCTTTTGAGTGAGTTCAAGATGTTGATCCTTCTTGTGGCACTCTTCTCTCCTTCTTTGTTCTATCACTGAAGTGGTGGTTTGGCAGGTTCATGACAAACCATGAACAGGCACATCGTAGGTTCTTTCGTACAAAATGTTAGTGGACACATACCCGAAGGATTGCAACAATTCAAACTATGGGCTATTATCCACTATCTATTTGAATTTCTTCCATGCTAACAAAGAGATGGTTTTCGAGTTACTTTAGCATAAGATTTATTTATCATGTTTTCTAACAACTTTTTTATGGCACTTTAACATGGTTTAAGGCAAAGGTAACTTGCAACAAAAGACAATGTGAATGATATTTGATACTTACAATTCTTCCTTGGACGATGAATGAGCTGTGTCTTTTGTGCGAAGTTGTTGGAGTTCATCATATGCCTTACTTCATCTCTGAAGTGAGTTCATCTCTTGACTTACCCAAATTGGATTTGTGAGTTTTCTATAGGGGTTAGTCTGACAAAATAACTATTGTTTACACTAGCAATTTTCAGTTCAATAACCAAACTTGACTCTATGTATTAATTGGGTTAAGGATGGCTATTTAACCTAAGCACCACGCTTAGGGCTACTCCCCGCCCCTTGTTCGTTTGTCATTGGGGATTCATTGCTCGTTCTGCGGTTATTAGTCACGTAGCCAGCCTCATTTCTAGAATAGGGCTACGGGCGGGAGGGCTTTGTTTATGCAATCTTGCTCGCAACACCCTCTCCTCCGGCGAACCTGCCATCGCCGTCTCTAACTGAATGCTCAACTGAGGTCGTGTACAACTCCGACTCGGTGCGGGAGCCGCTCGCACCCACTAGAGACTTTAAAGAAAAGTATGGATTAGACCAGATATGGGGAGAAGTCTCCATTTCTCCTCACGTCTCGTCTGTTGGCGGAACGCACGGTCAATTTAAAAAGCCTTTGGAAGCATGTCAACAGTACTTCCAAACCAAAGCATACTATGGTAGATAAAGGTAGCATGAAAGCACTGTAGAGATTTACTCAATTAGAGATGAAAGAGTATGATCATGGTGAGGATTTTTTTATAAAGATGTAGGCAACATGGATGTATGTAAGAAACTAAACATGCAGTAGATTTGATGTGAGAAAACATAAACTAAATGGAGTGGATGCATGGATTATAGAAAGTAAACATGTAGTGAGATGCAACAATTAAAAAGATAACTACCCATTAATTTTAAAGTCCATGAGCAAGACTATCTCACCTTTATTGATCATACTTACCATGACTCACAAGATGGTTGTGAGTGGTGCATCTTCTAATTTTATCACTTGAGATGTGAGTTGAGTTCTTGTAACAACGACCTTTTCTCCAATCTACACATGGTTAGAATAATATATATATATATATACACAAACCTGTGAGATGGCAGAGTTCCAGTGTTGTTGAATGTTGAGGCACCCTAGGCTCTTTAATGTCTTGTTGAAGCTTGTCGGAAGGTCGAAACGACATCTTTTGTCCTGTCTATTTTACACTCAATAGAATAAGGGTAATCCTACTAAAGCAAGTGATACACTAACTTAGTAGACATCAAGATCATTATCAAAATCTTTACGCCAATTGCTTCACCGGCAACGGCGCCAAAAATGCTTGTTGGTATAAATTAAGTGCGACTAAAATATGAAGGATTCTGCAAGCGCACAGAATATACCATTGTAGCATTTTACTGGGAATATTCCAGGTATCGTTATTTATATTTTACCATAGGGAAGCAAGGGTTAAAGAATCCGATAATTTACCATCATGTATCTACTAACTTAGTAAACCAACTAGATTATAGCAGGGGTAAATGATACATGAATGATAGGATTTATGCAATATGACACACATGGGATAGGTCACTAAAGATACGCAACTAGTTAACATGGGAGGTCAATGGGTGAGGTAGATTCCTATGATAATCTTATCACATGGTAAAGGTATACCCAATTATGCAAAGACTTATCACACTCTTGTGCACTTCGGGACACCACTAGACAGGAGAAAGTACCACAAAGGATACCTCTACTAACGTGACTACGGTCCTACAATTTAAGAACCTGCTCGATTTGATATGGACGGGGCTGTCACCTCCTGTAACTACCATACAACCAGGGAACAGGGTGTACTCATAGGTAGAGCATCGTGTAAGCACCACGCTTACACGAGGCTCACCTACTTAGCCCAACTGGTAAAGCCTAGACTAAGCGCTCTATGAACTAGCACACAAAAGCAATGATAAACTCAACTAAAAAGATATATTCAAAGTAAGCATATGCATGTAAATAAGAGAATAAGTATAAGTCTTATAGAATGTTGAAGTGAAGATACAAGACTTTACCAAGCCTCCATGACTAGATCTGGAACCTTGAGCAAGATCCCAACTCGACCCTCTCTCCCAAGATACTAATCTACTACATTGGAGAAGCTAGACCTAATCCCCTAGAGAGGTCATCCTTTCATGGGACACCTCTCACCTGATCCGGGCTGGGAAATAATGAATTAGAGTTTAAGGGATGTCTCCTCTAGGGGCCAGGGGCCCTGCTTATAGAGCCCTCTAGGAAGCACCACAGCCCTCGGATCAAACCGATCTTGATACACAGTGTAGATTTATTCTCAAAGGCGGTGGGGGTAGGATCCACGAGACTAGAACTAATTGGTCCATGTAGGTGGTTGGGCACCCACATGGACAGGGCAGACGCCCTGCCTACGTGGCCAACTAGCCGTTGGTCTGGTCTGGTGTCTTCTAGAGTCTTCTAGAGTATTCTTGTGCATGAGATCTTTCTCTCTATTTAAATCTTACATGTGGGCCTTCTTTGGTCATTTCTTGATAACCCCCCTGTAGAAATAGATATTCATGAAAACTTGTGGAATTCTGTCAGTGTAACCCCTATAGCTAGATAATATTTATATTTAGGTCCTTTTTCATGCTATGTTGACGGTTAAAAATAACACTTATCTACCGTCAACAGTAACTTGGATGGGATTCGATCCAGGGTTGCCGAGTGTACCGTTTAATTATCTAAGCATAGTAAACAACTCTATATGTTTCCAATAAATTAATGTGTCAAATACGCTTATCACTACTACAAAAAAGATTTACCGCGACCCTTTGAAAACATCCTCCAAGGCGGGCAGGAATTTCAACCGCTTCGGCTAATGCTTGGCATTAACCAAGGCGGTCATTTTTTATTAACCAAGGCAGTTACAATAACCACCCCACAAAATATATTAACTGAGGCGGGCGCCCTTAAAATGTCTGCCTCGGGTAATATATATTAATCGAGGCGGTCATCCTAACATAACCGCCCGCCTCGGTTAATCATTAATCGAGGCGAGCATTCTATCCATAACCGCCTCGGTAAATCTGGCCTAGTCAAAGCCCAAAACCCACCGCCCTACTAGGCCTATATATATTGGGAAGTTAGGGTTTGCAGCCCCACTCCCTCAGCGCACCCTCACATGGCGCGCCTCCCTCAGTCCCTCTGACTCTCTCCCTTCCCTACCATGCCCTCCCACGCCCCAACTCTCTACTTTCACTCTCTCCCTCTCTCATTGGTGCTCACACCCGAGCAGCGCCTCTCCTGGCGGCGCCACCCCCCTCTTCCTCACTAGGCGGATCTGCAGGCCGGAAGGAGGAGAGGCGGTGCTGATCCTGGCGCTATAGATTTGGAAGCTAGAAGGAGGAGCACACGGCGGCCCGGTGGCACAGCCACGTGGGTGTCGCGGTCTGGCCTCATGGCGACCCGGCAGCTCGGCCTTGTGGGCGCAGCGGCTACTCCCCAGGACCACTGTGCGCCACCCTCTCCCTTCGGCGGCCCTCTAGGTGGAGCGGCGGTGCAGATCCTAGCGGCACGGGCGTTGGAGGCTGGATCCGGTGGCGTGGTGGCCGGATCCAGTGGCGCGGTGGCTCCCTCCCTCCCTCCTGAGCAGTAGCGGCGATAGCTCCCTCCCTCCCTTCCGAGTGGTGGCGGCGCCCTCCCTCTCGAGCAGCGGTGGCGGTGGCTCCCTCCCTTTCGAGAGGCGGCGGGTGGTAGATCCGATGAGATCCACCACCTCGAGCTCCAGATATGGTGGGTGGGTGGCGGGCGAGGGACGATGATGGGGTGGTCGGATCCAGCAATTGACGACGACGTGATCCAGGCCGGCTGCCTCTTCTCCGATGGGCTCTTCCCCTCCCCTCCGACGGGCTCTTCCCCTCATCTCCGATGTGGTGGAGGTGGATCCGGTCACGGCGGGCAAGCAGATCCAGAGGCCGGCGGGCAGATGGGCTCACCGGCGAGCAGTAGCGGCGGTGGCGGCGTGTGGATGGGCTCGCCAGGCTTGTCCATGGATTTTTTTTCTTTTTTCATTTTTTATTTGATTTACTGAGGCAAGCACCAAACCACCTCGGAAAATAGGCCATTAACCATGACCTTTGATCCAAGGCGGTTCGTCTGCCCGCCTTGGTTAAGCCCTTTTGCCCGCCTCGGTTAATCTTTTGTGTAGTAGTGTCATGTGTTGATATGATTTTTGATATATTGACTTTTGTGAGAAGAGATGGCTGGATGTCGTCGTCTTCCTCCGTCGGAAGTCATAAGTTTCGGCGGATACATGTCGTGGAGGGGATATGATCCAGTGTTGCTGCAAGTACCCTTTAATCATCTAGACATAGTAAGCAACTCTATATGTTTCTAATAAATTAATGTGTCAAATATGCTTGTATAAATATATTTTCTGATATGTATATATATGTGATTCTTAGATGTACCATAGGTAATTGACCCAATCATTTGGCTTAGAGAGATAATCTCATATTTTGGGATTCAGGCAGTGGATGTTCAGACGTTTCATGTAAATAATGGTCCATTACTCCAATGTCAAATTGGCTTTTCCATCGCCGCTAGGAGTGGTAGACGTGTTGTACAAATCTTAGAGGTGGGAATAAAGACACCCTAGCAGGCTGTTGCACAAAAATATGCTGTCATGACATGTGTAACTAAGCTTGAGAATATTGGGTACACCCTGCCTACGGTATCCTCCACGTAGATACAAGCTATAAATGCAAACATGCATCATGATGTTGAGGGCTTTCGCGTAAGCATTGCTCTGAACAACCAAAATGATGTGGTAAAGTCGAAGTCGAACTTATAGCTTATATCTAGATTTATTGTTATATGTTGCAAAGCTTGGTTCTCATAACCTTTTTTTGCCAACACTTACAGGTTGAGCACTATGACTTAACCTATGCACGGTGCGGTTTTGAAGCCATTCTAAACCAGAGAATGTATCAATTGGTTTATGATTAGAAATATGCTCATGAATGGCCAACACTCACTACAGAAGGATATCAGGCAAAATTGATTGCAACTAAGATGGGAGACCCACCGACTGCTCGAGCACCGTTAAACGTCATTAGCAGACCCTATGCTCGTAGTTGTGAAGCAAGGGAGAGTGCGCTACTTAATGCGTTGCTCTTTATCAATGATATTTTTGGACACCACATCGGTGACCTACAATTCACCGAATGAAAAATGCGAGAAAGTGAACTTTATCGGTGTACTTTGGGGAGTACTTAGACATGTAGTGTGTAATTGAACTTTGGGGTTGGACAACTAGTTTATTTTAATGACTTGTATTAAATTATTATGGTTTGTATGAACTTGGTGAATGGGGATGATCATTATAATATACAAGCTCCTAATTAGTTTCATTCTTAATTAGTTTCACTCTTAATATGTGCATACAATATTCAATGCAAAGAAACTGTAAAAGAAAAGAAAAGAAAAGAAAAGAAAGAGACATTTAGTCCTGCTTGGTATAATCAACCAGGACTGCAGGTGTTCCTATGTGGCAGCGCCTAGTGCTGGGCTAGAGCCACCTTTAGTACCGGTTGGTAATACCAACCAGGATTAGAAGTCCCAAACCAATCCCGGTTGATGGGCCTGGAACTAAAGGCAGGCCTTCCACTACTATAGAATTGATTTCGCATGATGCCTCCCTAAACTTATCCGAGGCGGGTGCCATTTTGGCCCGCCATGGTTATTCTATGGCCGGTGAGGCTAGCCAGCTTACTAGGCGCCCACCTCAGTTAATTCATTATTCGCGGCGGGCGCCCTAACGCGCCCGCCTTGGTTAATCCCCAATATCCGAGGCGGGCACATGTAAGGCGCCTACCTCGGAGGTAGGCGCCTTACATGTGCTCCCCTCGGATATTGGGGATTAACCGAGGCGGGCATATTAGGGCACCCGCCTTGGTTATTCTCGCTGCTACATAAGCACAGCCACTAGCCCCCTTCTTCCCCACGGGTCTTCCCTCTTCCTTCAAGTTGGGGGGAGGTTTTGCCCTAAAAATTAACAAATTCTTGAGGAGAGGTTTAGACCTTGGATTTGGGTATTTGGACACCCCAAGAGGTACATAAAGGCTCTCTCATCCTCCTTCCTCTCTTCAATTTGGGTGATGCTCTAAATCTAGATCTAGATCCATTTTCATGGAGGAGAGAAAACTTGTATTTGTTTTGATCTAGATATATTGTAGATAAAGGCTCTCTCCCACCCACATTCCTCTCTCTTCTTGGTCATTTTGGGTGCTCTTGCTGTAGATCTAGATCCATTTTCTTATAGGAGTGACAAAACTTCAATTTTTTCTTTAGATGATCTAGAGAGGTGTGTATTTTTCTCTGCGGTGATATTTTCTTTGAAATTCTCCTCATTGTACTGTGCTTGTGTATAAGGTTTGCAGTTATTGTGGTTGACAAGTCCGAATGGATGTATCGGTGGTCGAGAGTGGATGATCCGCGGTACCTGGATCAAGTGAGAAAGTTTGTTACCGCTGCGAAAACTCACCATGAGAGTTTGAATCGAACGACAACCATATGTCCGTGTTCTCACTGCAAGAACCTAAAATGACATGAAGACGGCATGGTGCAGTCTCACTTGGTTAGGTTCGGTTTTGTCAAGGATTACACGATTTGGACTTTTCATGGCAAAAAAGTAGATCTGAGTGGCGGCGCATCTGGAGGGAACTCGTCAACGATGATGACAGCGGTACTGGTGAATGCAGATCCTGTACAAGAACCCATCTCATCATCATCAGCGGCATCAGCTGGTAACGGTGAAGGTGGTCGTGATTACATCACGATAGAGGACATATTCGACGACATGGCTAACAATGATGATGGTGGTGGTGAGGGGATGGTGAGGAGGCTACTGTGATGGAAACCCGAGATGTGGAACTTCTTGAGAGTTTGGTTAACCACCTCGATGAAGATGACATTTTGTTTGGTTGCGCTAGATGGCTGGAGAATTTCAGAGAGGTAAAGCAGGCGGCAGTTGATCCTCTATATAAGGACAGTCCTAAGGAGTCCACGGCGCTGTGCTTTAACCTCCAGTTGTTGATGTTGAAGGCTTGGCATGGCTGGTCTGACACTGGCTTCAATGAGCTCTTGAGTCTCCTTGCTACCACGTACCCAACGCCTAACAAGGTGCCCGCCAATATGTATCGAGCGAAGAAGCTGATCCGGCTAGTGGCAATGAAACTTAGAAAGTTTGATGCCTGCCCTAACCACTGTATCCTATATCGGGGCAAGGAGTATGAGAACTTGACGAGTTGTCCGCACTACGGCACGAGTCGATACAAGAGGAATGCTGGCTGTCATGTGGATGCAGACGATGATGGAGCCTTGCGGAGTGGGCTGAAGAAGAAGAAGGAGGCCTAGAAGAGCACTATGGAGAAGCAGATCGCGTCGCCTTCCCGGAGTTTGGCAAAGACGCCAGGAACGTTAGGTTTGTGCTAAGTACGGATGGGATGAAATCTTCGGTGACCTCAATAGCTCGCACAACACTTGGCCGGTTGTCCTCACCATCTACAACCTACCTCCATATCTGTGCCAGAAGTGAAGGTACCTTATGCTGACCATGCTCATTTCTGGACCAAAGCTTCCTGGCAATGATATAGATGTGTTCCTAGAGCCATTGATGGAGGACATAAAGATATTGTTTGACCATGGGGTCGAGATGATGGATGCGTCATGCAAGGAGAAGTTCACCCTAAAAGCCATCATCTTTGTCACCATCACTGATTACCCCAGTCTTTTTTCATTGTCAGTGTAGATCAAAGGGAAGACCGGCTGTGTGGTTTGCATCGACGGGACCTGCTACATGTACCTTAAGGGATCCAATAAGATGGTGTACATGAGGCATAGACGGTTCCTCGTCAAAGGTCATAGGTACAGAAAAGTTATTATGAATAAATACTTCGACAACTAGGATGAGCCGCAGCTTGAGGAACCAGCACGAACAAGGTACGGGGATAAGGTGTTTGGACTGGTGAAGGACATAGAGGTCGAGTTTGGAAAAAAAGAAGAAAGTCAAAGAGGGGACTGGCAAGACAAAGAAGAGAAAGCGGAACCAAGACAAAGAAGAGACACCGCCTACCCGACCCGTTCCTTTCAAGAAGTCAATTTTCTTCAAGTATCTGTCGTACTGGAAAACATTAGGTACACCCCATGCCATCGACTGCATGCACCTGGAGAAGAATGTCTTCAAAAGCATGATCGGTGTCCTACTGGACATCAAGGTGAAGACGAAGGATGGTTACAAGTCATGAATGGATCTTGTCAACCAGGGCATTAGGCAGGACCTTCACACAGAACAATCTCAGAACGGGAAAGTCAAAATCTTGGGTGCGGCCTACAACCTAACGAAAGACGAGCAGCGGGTTGTGTGCCAGTTGCTTCAGGGTGTAAAGGTGCCAACCGATTTCTCTTCTAACATCAAGAGCCTGGTCTCGATGAAAGACCTCACAGTGACCAACTTGAACTCACACGACTGCCACGTCATGTTGACGGTGTTCCTTCCAATTGTGATCAGGGCTATCGGTCCAGAGTACGTGAAGATGGTGATCACATGGATGTCGTATTTCTTTAACCGCATCACCCAAAAGGTCATCGATGAAGCTGAGCTGCCTGCCTTGAAACAGTTCATCGCGGAGACTCTTTGCCAGCTCTAGATGTGCTTTCCACCGTCTTACTTTGATATTATGCCACACCTTATGATGCATATCGTCGATCAGATCCAGCAACTGGGCCCCGTGTACCTACACCAAATGTGGACATACGAGCGGTTCATGTCCACCCTCAACAGATACGTCCATAGTCGTGCTTACCCGAAGGGCTCTATGATCGAGGCATACACAACCGAGGAGGTAGTGAACTGGTGCATGAAGTACATAAGAGATGGGAGGGTGATTGGGCTGCCAGTACATCTGCACAAAGGCAGAACCACGGGGATCGGGTGCACGGGCCAGAAAGTACGCATCGATGTACCAAGGAAAAGGTGCAAGAAGCTCATTACAGCATCCTTCATTAGTTAGTGGCTATGGACAAATACGTTGGAAAGCACTTGGAAGAGATCTGCACCGCTCATGATGGGCAACGCACCGAGGCATGGTTCAAGAAGGAGCACAAGAGCAATTTCATTGAGTGGCTCAAAGAACAGGACATACCCCATGGAGGATATTATGAGGCGGAGACCGTTAAGAAGCTTGTATCAGGCCTGTCCACCCAAATCACCACGTGGCAAGGGTATGACGTCAATGGGTATAGGTTCCACATGAAGGAGAAGGACAAGAAGAGCGCGGCACAGAACTGCGGTGTTCGATATGATGGCATCGATGAGTCCACGGGGCGTAGAAGGCCATACTATGGGCAGGTCGAAGAAATATGGGAACTTGACTATGGCGGTGAGCTATGGATAACCGTCTTCCACTGCCAGTGGGTCAAGCCAAAGGTGGTTCCAGTGGACAATTATGGTCTAATCACCGTGGACCTCCAAAGTATCGGCTACAAAGATGATCAGTGGGTAGTAGCAACCAATGTCGCGCAAGTAGCCTACTATGTCTATCCAGAGGACACCAAAAAGCACGTGGTTGTGTCAGGAAAGCAACGGATCGTGGGAGCTGATGGGGTACAAAGTCCAGAACAATACAACAACTACGAAGAGGTCCAGCTATTTACTGATCATCCAACGAAGATCAAGACCGTTGAGGACCAATCCAACAAGACCAAAATGATGCCATGGGCTCGCCCAGACGGTGAGAAGAGGTCCATGAAAGCGCCTACAGCGAAGCCATTGAAGACAAGATATGTAATAATGTAGTGACTCCATTGAAGACATGTTTTGTAACTTATTGTTAATGATATGCATGCCGTTGAGGAACCAAATTATTTAATGCATCGATCATTTCTCTTAAGTGTTCTGTAACTGCTCTCGTGCTAAGTGTTAAGTGGCTGCTGTGCTCTGGTGCTAAGTGTGAGGTGACTCAAAAAATTATCCAAACTCAAAAAAAATTATCCAAGGCGGGCACCTTAGCTGCCCGCCTCGGTTAATATTAACCAAGGCGGGCACCTTAAGTTGCTCGCCGCGGTAAATCGATGCCTATATATACTCGTTCACTCGCCCCAAATTTTTATAAGTCCTGCACCCGGTTCATTTTGACCCCGAAGGGCTGCCGGATTTTTCCGCCGCCAAGCTCCATCCGCACCCTGGTCCCTGTCCCTGCCCCCGCGACAAGCTCCTCCGTCTCTGGCCCCACGCCAGGCTCCACCTGACGCAAACCCTAGCTCCGGCCGCCGTCATCTGCGGCCCCGTCCTCCGTCGTCCGCGGCCGCTGCGCCACCGTCCTCCACAACCCTGGCCTCCGTCCTCCATGACCCCGGCCTCTGTCCACCGCGGCCTCGACGTCCGCGGGCGCTGCGCCACCGTCGTCCGTGGCCCCGGCCTCCATCCTCCACGGCCCTAACATCTGCGGCCGCTGCGCCACCGTCCTCCGCTACATCTCCATCGTCCGCGGTTTGTGATATGTGCAGCTCGATCCTCCCCGGTCCTCCTCCCCGAGCTATGTCCCTAATCCTGTGATGTAAGCCTTAGATTCATGCTGCCTGTGATGCAATGTGATTTGTTACTGAGCATGTGCCACTGCCAATGATGCCCTAGCTTGATTTTTCGATGATTTTTCACTGCCCTAGCAGGATTTTTGCTGTCTGAAATTAATGAATGGCCTCACTTAGTGAAGGATGGGATCCTTGTTGGCTCTGATTTTGTCAGATTTGAGTTTATTTGGAGATAAAAATTCTGAGCCACATTTTGATTTCACTTGAAAATGGTGTCAATGTGATGCTGTTATAAAAGTAAAATGCACATCTTCCTGGTTACTTATTACTGTTGGACATCCTGAATAACTATGCACCATTGTTCTAGCAGCTTGATTTGACCGAGGATTTTCCAGTGATGCACTGGCTTGATTTCAGTTAATTATAGCTTAGATGAAGAAGTGTGCTTCATCTAACATCGGGAATCATCTAACATCGAGGATCTTCCAGTGATGCCCTAGCTTGAAAGGTCTTTTTAGAGTCATGTAACCATGGATGCTCTACTCATTCAACTAACATTGTCTGAAAAGCAATGATAAAATAATTTGATACATACATAATCTTCTGTGTATTGTGCAATAGGAATAGGTGATAGTGAGGCATCACATTTCTGTGCACTCTGATCAGTCAGTATGCACTTACCATTTCTGTGCACCATTTCTACTCTTCTACTGTACTGTGCACAATTTCTGTGCACCATTTCTACTCTTCTACTCTAATGTCCTACACTACTCTCCTACTGTCTCTGTAGTACTACTACTACCTCTGTACTCCTACTACTATCTTAGTGGCTGTAACCTGGTCTAGTTCTACTACCTCTGTACTACTGCTCTCCTACTATCTCTGTACTACTACTACTCCTACTCTTTCTTAGTGGCTGTAAGCTAGTCTAGTTCTACTACCTCTGTATTACTACTATCTCTCTTTACTACTACTATGTACTACTATCTCTCTGTACTGCTATGAATTTTAGTGAGGCAGTGGCACATACATGCAAAGATGTAAACCCTTTCATGCTGAGGCAGTGACATATATGCAATGATGTAAACCCTTTTATGCTGAGGTAGCGGCTATGATGATCCAATGCCCCCTACTTGTAAGCTTCTGAACTAGGATGGCTTGTGTACCATATAGAAGCAACCAGTTTAGAAGCAATGTGATGACAATGCTAACTATGTAAATGATTTTTTTTGTATTCGATCGATTTGTACCTTATCTTCTATAGTTGTTTCATTACAAGTGAGATGTCCAAATAACTCTATTCTTCGTAGCTTCAAATGACGAAAGAATCGGAGCCTCTGAAACTCAAGGGGCGCGAGCCTACCCCTGATAGCAGTGACGGCGAAGGGTCAAGTAGCACCAAGTACGAGTTCGGCATGACCATCACACCGAGGGCCACAAAGAAACGTCGTACAGAGGAGGAAGGTGATCCGGATTTCGACCCGAAGGGCAAAACACAACGGTCGTCTCGCGAGGAAAAAGATGACAGGGTACTTGCTTCATTACACGCGTCAATTAAGAGTACCCTTAATTATTTGTGTAGTTAATGTGAGTTTTTGCACTCAACAAATACCCATGGTGCCTCGAACTTTGGAGTTCGAGGAGGAAGAAGAAAGGGACCCAGAACCCCCCCTCCCTTCACGGTGACCTCTTCAACCGCACCTACCGGTGAGACGAACGAAGTAAAGCTGAGAAGGGGGTAACACGGGAGGCACAGGCAGCACAACGATGTCCACCTTATTCTCGAGGTGGGGCCACAAGGACAGCCATTGCTGCCAACGTCGGTCATCGGCTAGTTCATCAGCCAGTACTCCTGTCTACTGAAGGAGAAGGTGCCTATCTCATATAAGGACTAGCGGGATGTCCCAGAAGACTTCAAAGAACATGTGTGGAAAGAGATGCTGAGGCGGTTCATTTATCCCGAGAACGCAAATATGCCAAAGTGCAGGGAGCATGTCATGCACGTGGCAGGAAAAGCTCTCAGGAACTTTAGGTACATGTTGACCAAGGAGTTCTTGCAAAAAGGGAAGATACCATTTTTCAAATACAACATGGTGGAGTGTGAAGACTGGGAAGTGTTCGCCACACAAAGACAAACCCCAGAAGCACAGGCCAGGAGCAAGGAGTTCACAGTGCTCGCGAAGAGGAACGAGCACCTCCACCACATGGGCATGATTGGGTATGCCGATCACAAGCCGAGGTGGCGGGCGGAAGAAAGGGTTAGAGCTGAGGCAGGGGAGCCTGATCCGTATGAAGGTTTGGATGAGAGGGCAAAGGACTTCCTCAAAGGCCACAAGCCAAAGAAGCTAAAGGAGGGCAAGAAGAAGTTCAATGAGCCTAAGATCGAGGAGGCAGAGAAGGCTATTATCGTGGTCACAAAGGACAGGGAAAGCAGGAGCTTCCAACCTCGCAAGGGCATGGACGTGTCGAGTCCATGGCATGTCCTTGAGGATGAGCTGGAAGGAAGTGGATTCATAGCAATCCAATGCGAATACGTACTACACGAGGCAGAGGTACAAGGAAGGCCTTAGACAGGAAGGCCACGGTGAAGTCATGCAGCAATTGATCAACAAGTCGATCCAAGAAGCTTTCATGAGTAATGACCCCAAGATGGTGGAGATGAGGTCACAGATGCTTCGCTAGGTTGGCGTGTCGCTGACACTTGTGCAAAGGCAGAAAGTGCCGATGATCGAAGGACCACCCCCCCAAGGTACCCGATCGATGACATCGTGAAATAGATGGCCTGCACGCTCCTGGTGCCTTACGGCAGGAGTTCGAGGAAGAAGTAAGTGGGCGCGGGTGTTGCAATACCGCCCCATGAAATCACCGACTACGCCAGTGATCAGATCCCTGCCGACTATGCCGTTGTTATTGTATCATGGGTGGTGCCAGGGTTTGAAGAATATGATCTCAAGATTCCCACTCCAAATGGGGTGAGATTCCTTGGAGCTGCCATATGCTTAGAAGTGTTGTGGAATAAGGAGGACATCTTGCTGGAGCTACCGAAGCCAGTGTCACAGCCCTCAGAGCATGCCTCTTCGCCCCCGGACCCGGATGACAGTGGTGGCAATGATTACGATGATGGCGACGATGACAAGGGTAAGAATGGAGGCCCACCCAAAAGCCCTCCTCCTCCAAACAGTCTGCCTCCCACCAGTTAGCCTATAGGCCCGAGCAATGAAGCGGGAGGCATAGAGGCAGCACCAGGGGAGAAGATGCCGCCTCAAAGCCAACCAAGCACAAGCCAATGTCCTCCCCCGCCGACAAAGGATTATAAGCAGGAGGCCATACCAGAGCTTGCATGCTCGACTGAATTTGAAAGGTATGCTACCGGGAAGCATAGTCAAACTATGTTATGTTAACACCTACTTGTTTTGACACCATAACCTTTGAAACCTCGTTGTTCCAGGCCGAAAACCCCGCTTCATTTGTTTCCCATCTCGGATGATTGCCCCGGCCATTTCGAGAATGGGAAGTTCATGATAACTAGGGCCTAGCTCAGCTGCGAGGAGCCGTGGGAGACAAGGAGGTTCCATCTGTGGTATATGGAAGCAGCAAAAGCCGGCCTGTCAAGTTTCGTCGCCAAGATTCCGGTGGAGTACTTCTACTTGCCCGATGATGCTAGACTGGTCATGGAATTCCACGACATGTATAGGCTACTGTGACGAGACGACCTTGACGTCGCTCAAGTCACCTTGTTTGCTCTGTAAGTGAACTATGACTTTCACACATCCCTTGCATCCATATATAGGTACTTCGTCAAGACTACTTACGACACGACGACTTGTCCTTGCAGGCTTTCTGCCTATGTAAGCAAGGAAATGTCACTGGGTATTTTCTATCTCTCCAATGCATATTAGTCAGAGAGTCATCATGGGTTACGAGCTTCCGGACACCCATCTAGAGATGGTGGACTTGACCAAGCGACAGAGAGACAAATATCGGAAAGAAAAGCTCGACGATTCCAAGTTGGCGGTGGCAACATACATATATGGAGCAATGAAGAAGATCAAGGGAAATCGGTGTATTTTAGCGGCCCACCACTTCGGGTAAGTCAGGAACATATATATACATATATATATATATATATATACATATATATACATATATACATACATATATATATATACATATACATATACATATATATACATATATATATACATATACATATATATAGCTACTGTGGCTAGGATCACCACTTCTCATCATAATGTGTTTCTTGTTTCAATGGTGCAGCTCGGTCCTCACGGGCCACTGGATTGCCTTTATCATCTATCCTTAGGACGGCAGGGCCTTCATATTTGACCCATTGCGAAATTCAAACAAAGCTGGGTACAAGCACTTTGAAAGCTACTTGAGATTGTAAGTGACAGAACTTCTTATTCATTTACGGTTATCATATGCATTCAAATTTGTTGTTAACACTAGTGTTATTCGTACAACACTTATAAACTATACTTGCAGGATCTAGATATCTATGATAGAAGATCTAAGAAGTTTAAGGCGAAGCATGGGAACAAACTAAAACTCAGGCGTGAGTTCTCGGTATGTATATCAAAAGTTGTTTATGTTATTACACCTACCATTCTCTCTCTCTCTCTATATATATATATATATATATATATATATATATATATATATGTTCTAATCTAATGCTTGTGTATCATGCAGTGCGCCAAACAGCTGGAAGGAATACTTTTATGTGGGTACTACATCTGTGAGTACCTTAGGGCGTGTGGGAAGTTCAGCCACAGCTGGCGCAGCTCAAGAAGTCAATGGACTGGTGGCAAAGGGAACAGGTGAACCAACACTGCTTCAATCAAACAGTAGCGGACATTTGCAAGTTTGTCACGGACCAACGCGTGCATGAAGGGCGACCCTTCTTCAACAAGGACACTCCGTTAGGGTTGCTTCTTGAATACGAGCACCTCAGAAACTAGAGCACCATGCCACATATCCCGGATTACACATTTCCAGATTTGTTTGGATTAGGCAAAAAGAAGTAGCTTCCTATGGACATGTAACTTAACTACTTTCATCAAGATGTATGTGTTAACACTTTAACTATTTCGTCGTTGGTTTCATGTATGGACAAGAACTACAAGACCTAAATGAATGTATGAATGTCTTATATATATGTCTGTATGGATGTCTTATATATTTGAACCCGTTTGATTTGTGAATTCTGTATTTCTGAATATATATATAATCTACTCACTGCTGTATTTTATTTTTTTTTAAAAAATATTTACCGAGGTAGGTAAATAACAATAACCGCCGTGGTTAAAGACATTAATCGAGGCAGTCAGCTTAACTCACCTGCCACGGTGAAAACTTTAACCGAGGCGAGCGGGTAAGGCTGCCCGCCTCAGTTAATCAGCATTAACCGTGGCAGGAATCATTAAGCGCCCACCTTGATTAATCTATTAATCGTGGCGGGCACTCGTGCCCGCCGCAGTTATTCGGCCATTAACCGTGACATTACAACCACGGTGGACGCCTTTGCCCGCCTCGGATAAGCAAAAGCGCCCGCCTCGGTTAAGATTTCTGTAGTAGTGTTTAGTCCCGGATTGGCAATCCCGGTTGGGAAACCAGGACTAGAGGGAGTTTTCCAACCGGGACTGAAACCCACCCCTGCACTAGTGAGTGATGGACAAATAACTGGTTCTAGTTAATCCAAATAGTTTAATATATGTCATTTTTTCATAACACTAATGTCAATATTTTTGGTTTCTAGAAAGATATATTAATATTGACGTACTTAATTTATGCCGTTCTTGACTCAACTATATATTTTGATGTTTGTAGGTGTTAGTATTTTCTTCCTTTTTTTTTGAAAGCCGACCACGGAGGAGAAAGATTGTCCGCCTCGACAGCATTGATTTATTATCAACAGCCTCTTTTTTTTGAGAATGAGGAAACTTCCCTGGGCAACAGAACTAGCACAAGGGCTAGATTGTGGCATATCCACAAATACACCAAAAAAAGAGAGAAAGAAAAACTACAACACCAAGGCACAAGAAGTCTTGGACGATGCCTCTAGAGAGGTGGATGATGCCGCAACGTAATCATCGTCAGCCAGGCAACGCAGGAGCTTAGCACGGCTTTCACCTGAGCCTTGTGCCGAGGGATTTTTTTGGTAACGCCTTGAAAAAGGATATCTTCATCACTGACCCAAATAGATCTGAGCTAAGTTTTTGCCCAGAACCTTTGCCAGAGCTACCTTTGACCCACACACGATGGGGGGAGGCGCATGCACTGGCGAGCGACACCGTCGGATGGATGGGTGTGCTGGTCGTCGCCACCCCGTGCGGAGCCGTTGTCAGACTCGCCCGCGACAGTGAGAGGCGCGCTCCGACTAGAATCCGCATCCGGATGGAGGGGGTGCTAGCTGCCGCTGCACCTTGCGGTGCCATTACTGAACTCAACCACGACAGTGGGAGGTATGCAGCATCAAGCATTCGCACTTGGACGGAGGAGGAATGCTTGTCGCCGCCACATTGCATGGAACCGTTGACGGATTCAGCCCGTGGCGGTGAAAGGTGCGCACTGGTAGTTGACCGTGCCTGGACTGAGTCGGGTGTCGGTCGTTGTCACACCGCGTGGAGCCGTTGTCGGACTCACATGTGACGGTGGGAGGTGCACACCGGGAGGCTCTCGCACTTGGGATGAGGGGGTGCTGGTCGCCGACACACCTCACGGGGCCGTACCTGGACTCGCCCGCGATAGTGGCAGACGTGTCCGTTGCCTAGATGGAGGGGTCCCTGTACTCCCACTTCGTGGCAGACCCACGTTCAAACTCGCTCACGATGGCGGAGACGCACACAGGTTGTGCCGGTCGCCACCACACCGCGCGAAGCCACTGCTGGGACCCACACATGTGATGGCGAGAGGCGTGCAACGGCAGTGCCGGTCGCCGCCATACCTCGTGGAGCGGCTCCTGGACTCATATTCAACGATGGGAGGCGCACATCGGTAGGTGTCACCCCACACTTGTGCCCTACTGGCGTGCCACCGCAGCCGCAGCAATAAGCCGTATGTCACAACGCCCAAAGACCGCCGAAGCCCCTAGCCCTCAAGCCGGACGCATCGCTCCCAAACCCGATGCACCGTATCGGGTCAACACCGAAGCCAGAGCTCCGGCCAGCCGCACACATGGCATCTAGCAGCTGCAGCTCGTCGGTTGCAACATGTGTGGGGCGCCTTCTCGCGCCTGCTGGAGGCTGGCAGACCTAAGGCCTAGGCGAAGATCCAAAGCGCCCGGATGGTGGTGCACCGGCCACCGCCTCGCTGTGCAGGCTGCGGCCTTGTCCTGCAGTCCGGAGCCAACGGATCCAGGCCCGAGGACGCAGATCCTGAGGAGGAAGCGGCACATCCTGATGCACCACACGGGGTATGGTGGTGCGCCGGTCGCTGCCTTGCCGTGCTGGCTGCGGCTTTGTCCTGCCAGCCGGAGTCAACGGATCCGGAAGAGGAAGCGGTGGATCCGGGCCCAGGAAGGCTGGGTCCGCCTCAATGACCACCAAAGGTTGGTGGAGATGGGGAAGAGCCGCGCCTGGCGATTTCGGAGGTGGAAGCGGTGGATCTGGGCTCGTGGAGAACGGATCTGCCTCGTCGACCGCCGGAGCTTGCCAGACATATGGAAGAGGAGCGCCTGGCCGCCGAGCGTGTCCCCTGCCTGGAGAGCTCACGATTTGAACCTGGGCGAAGAGCCTCGCTGCCGCTGTCCTAGGGACCCGCGCGGGCTTCCTGGTAGCTCCTCTGGCGGTAGCGAGGGGAAGGGAGGGGTGGTGTTGGGGCAGCGGCGGCTAGGTTTCTTGTGTCCGAGCCACCCAGACAGGTGGGTGACGCGGGCCTCAGTATTTTCTTTATTAAAATAGTTAGAATCATAGAAAATCAATTTATGGCCTAAAGTAACGTGTGCTTTTTGAACCGTGGTAGCAGAGGTAAGTTTTGTATTGGCAACAAACAAACTTTATGTCATTCTCGCGCACACTGCGCTCATGCAGAGAGAAATAGAGCCCAGGCACAAGGTACTAAATAGCGTATTGCGGGTCGGTAGCGGATTGACGTCGAGGTAGCGGATTACGGATAGCGGGCGATATTGCGGACGATAAGTTCCAATAGCGGCATCCAAATAGGCTCATATAATTTTAAGCACATATATCATGAATAATGAGTATAAATAATTTTAAGTGCATATATCATGAATAATTTTAAGTTCCACAGCCGATGCGTGAGTTTTGAATTTGGGGTGTGAGTCATAGTGGGCTGGACTAATCAGGGATATTTGCTTCCATGCTATTGCGGCCTGCTACGTGCAATTGCGGCCGCAATATCAGCCCGCTATTCAAAATTGCGGCCGCAAAGTTCCAGGATACAAAGTTCAGAACGCTACCTCATAGCGGTAGCGGCAATGGACCGCTACCGCTATTGCGGGTGCAATTGCGGCCGCTACCACCGCTATTTATTACGTTGCCCAGGCATCAAAAGCAAAAACAGCTGACTCTGCTTTGGGTCTAAATTAATTGTACTATTTCCGTTCCAAATTATAAGTTGCTTTCACTTTTTGGTACATTCATTTTGCTATGTATTTAGATATAATAATGTCCAGATACATAGCGAAAATGGATGTACCAAAAAAGTCAAAGCGACTTATAATTTGGAACGGATAGACTACATACTACGTAAGCGTCACTACATCTATATTATGGAATCTCTTATGAGACATCTATTAAGTGTTATAAATGATGATAATATTCTTTATAGAATTAACCAAACATAAAATAATTTCATTTAGAGGTGTCCGCCAGAGATGGAGACGAGGGAGGAAGAGACCTCCGGTGGGGGCGCGGGCACAGGTGCAGGCACGGGCACGGTCACAGGCCGGCCAGAGCGGGAGAGGAAGGAAGCGGGAGGGGCTGTTCGGACAGAGTATCGGATCCAAATGTTCGGACCCCATGATTTCTGAAAAGACATTGACTTGTGACCTGGAGCCATTGCCTGCACACATCGGTGCAATGTGGCACGTTTGCCGACACAATTAAACACGGCAGGCTGGCTCCTAATGTCTGACACAATTAACCATGTCGGCCAATATCCATAGCCGCCATAAAAAAATATTGAAATGACGGCACGTCATGTGGCGGACACATGCACATATAGTGGCAAAATTGGCGGTTCTGTTGGAAGCTCCCTAAGGTTCCAGTCTCCCGATAAGTACGCATACCACGCATGCATCACAATTCACAACGAAATTACGCAAAGTGCCGGTCAGCGTACCATTCAGCAACGTGGCAGACTCGATGCATGAAGCATGATAGTTGACTTTCAATGGATCCTAGCCGCCACGGCAGTTATTATGAGCCATACACACACACACACACACACACACACACACACACACACACACACACACACACATATATATATATACATCACAATTAACCACAACAGAGCAGACTCAGATTCAATGGCCATTCTAATAGTATTGACCAGCTGCCTCTTGGCCCTCCTGCCGGGTGCCGCCTCCTCTTCTCTAATCACCAGAGCAACAAACCCTAATGGCAGCCACAGCGACCTTGATGCACTGCTGGCTTTCAAAGGCGAGCTCGCTGATCCCACCGGCATCCTTGCCAGGACCTGGACAACCAACA
The DNA here is from genome assembly GCA_038087645.1 of Saccharum hybrid cultivar R570. Taxonomy (NCBI): domain Eukaryota; kingdom Viridiplantae; phylum Streptophyta; class Magnoliopsida; order Poales; family Poaceae; genus Saccharum; species Saccharum hybrid cultivar. The sequence goes on from JAQSUU010000760.1 coordinate 16,016,471, forward strand.
TGTCGTTCTGTCGATGGCTGGGAGTCTCATGCAGCCGCCGCCACCAGCAGCGCGTCATGGCTCTGTCGCTGTCGGATGTTCCTCTACAAGGGGAGCTCAGCCCACACCTCGGTAATCTTTCGTTCCTCTCCACACTCAACCTCACAAACACCAGCCTCGCTGGCTCCATCCCTCCCGAAATTGGTATGTTACATAGGCTTAAGGTTCTGGATCTTTTTGGCAATGGCCTCACAGGCCCTATTCCAACTGCCACAGGAAACCTAACGAGGCTTGAGGATCTTGACCTCAGTTACAATAGCCTGTCCGGGGAGATCCCGCCAGGACTACTGCACAATATGCACAGCCTTGAGAGGTTTTCTCTTGACAATAATGAGCATACTGGCCACATACCACCAAGCCTATTCAATACACGATCCCTAAAGAAGATCGGCTTGATGAACAACAGCTTATTAGGTCCTGTACCACACAATCTAGGTTCCTTGCCTAAGATGGAAATCTTGCACCTGGGGTACAATAACCTATCCGGTATAGTGCCCCCAACCATCTACAATAAGTCAAGGATGCAGTACCTTTACCTCTCACACAACAACTTTGCAGGTCCCATTCCTAACAATCAAAGTTTTAGCCTTCCTCTACTACAGAAGATTGGTCTCTCAGACAACAACTTTGTGGGTCCGATTCCATCAGGACTTGCAGCTTGCAAATTCTTAGAAATTCTCAAATTGTCAGACAATTATTTAGTGGACGTCATTCCAACATGGTTGGCTCTACTGCCACGTCTCACCATTCTTGACTTGTCAAAAAATAAGCTAGTTGGCTCTATCCCAGCTGTTCTTAGCAATCTCACCACCCATCTTACTGGACTATATCTCGGATCCAATCAGCTAACTGGTCTGATTTCAAGTTTTCTGGGGAACTTTTCGGAATTATCCGACCTATCTCTGTTCGAGAATAATTTCTCCGGCTCAGTACCACCAACGCTTGGGAACATCCCAGCTCTGAACACGCTTGGTCTTTCATCGAATAATTTAGATGGGAATCTTAACTTCTTCTCTTCCCTTTCTAATTGTAGGAATCTCCAGTTCCTGGACCTGCCCTATAATTCTTTCAAAGGGGGGCTCCCAGATCATATCGGGAACCTATCAACAGAGTTACTTTGGTTTAATGTAGGTGATAACAAGTTAACAGGTAGGCTTCCATCAACACTGTCAAACTTAAGTCATCTTCAAAGATTAGGTCTTTATAACAACCTATTTACAGGGGATATCCCAAATTCTATCACGGTGATGCAAGAGCTCGTCTTTCTTAACGTCGTTAACAATGACTTGTCCGGCTATATACCAACAGAAATTGGCATGCTGAGGAGCTTACAGCACTTGTATCTTGAACGAAACAAATTCTTTGGCGCTATACCTGCTAGCATTGGCAACCTTAGTGTGCTAGAAAAAATAAGCTTATCTAGTAACCACTTAAACTCAACTATACCAGCAAGCTTCTTCCACCTCGATAAACTTCTCATACTAGATATTTCTATCAATTTCTTAGTTGGTCCACTTCCAAGTGATGTTGGTGGGCTAAAACAATTGTCTTACATTGACCTCTCTTCCAACTATTTCCATGGAACCATACCAGAATCATTTGGACATATTGTAATGCTTAACTTCCTAAATCTATCAAATAACTCATTCGATGGGCAATTCCCAGATTCATTTCAAAAGCTTACTAGCTTAGCATATTTGAATCTCGCCTTCAATAACATCTCTGGTACCATTCCCATGTTCCTTGCCAATTTCACGGCCTTGACATCCTTGAACCTCTCCTTCAATAAGCTAGAAGGGAAGATACCAGAGGGAGGTATTTTTTCAAACATCACGTCAATATGTTTGATTGGAAATGCTGGGCTATGTGGATCTCCCCATCTTGGATTTTCTCCTTGTCCTGAGGACTCTCAATCAAATAAAAGACACCTTCTAATTATCCTTCTTCCAGTTGTCTCTGCTGCATTTGTCTCCATTGCTCTTTGTGTCTACCTAATGATTAGAAGGAAAGCAAAGAGCAAGGTGGATGATGAAGCTACTGTTATTGATCCAGGCAATGCTGTAAGACAAATATTAGTTACCAACCATGAGATCATTTCTGCCACTGATAACTTTAGCGATTACAACCTTCTGGGAACTGGAAGTCTTGCAAAAGTTTTCAAATGCCAACTGAGCAATGGTTTGGTCGTTGCAATTAAAGTTCTAGACATGCGACTAGAACAGGCCATTAGAAGCTTTGATGCTGAGTGCCATGTGCTTCGCATGGCTCGACACCGCAACCTGATAAAAATACTAAGCACATGCTCCAACCTGGACTTTAAAGCACTTGTGCTCCAGTACATGCCCAAGGCAGCTTAGACAAGCTCCTACACTCTGAAGGTACATCAAGTAGCTTGGGATTCCTTAAGAGGTTGGAGATCATGCTAGATGTATCAATGGCGATGGAGTATCTGCACCATCAGCATTTCCAGGTTGTCCTGCATTGTGACTTGAAGCCTAGCAACGTCCTATTTGACAGTGACATGACAGCACACGTGGCAGACTTTGGCATCGCAAAATTGCTATTGGGTGATGACAGCTCCATGGTCACCGCAAGTATGCCGGGAACACTTGGGTACATGGCACCAGGTACTATCGCTAGCTTATACTGTAGCAATACCTGTAGGTTCAATCCTTCTGATTGCACGATTGTTCTAATATTTTGTTTTCTGAATTATTGAGCAGAGTATGGATCATTTGGGAAGGCATCCCGCAAGAGCGATGTGTTCAGCTTTGGAATCATGCTTCTTGAAGTCTTCACTGGAAAGAGACCCACCGATCCCATGTTCATCGGAGATCTAAGCATCAGGGAGTGGGTTCGTCAAACATTCGTGTCAGATATTGTCCATGTTCTGGATGATAAGCTCCTGCAAGGTTCTTCCTCTGCTGACTGTGATCTGAAGCCCTTTGTTCGACCAATATTTGAGTTGGGTTTGCTCTGCTCAAGTGATGCACCTCACCAAAGATTATCGATGAGCGATGTTGTAGTTGCACTCAAGAAAGTAAAAAATGATTATATCAAATCCATGCCAGCAACAAGGCCGGATGCTCCCCAGTGATCTCCCTTATTTGCATATCTCTGTTCTGTTCTTTCGCTTTTACACTAGCAGAACAGCACCAGCTGCAGCATACTCTTACAACATTTTGGCTGCTTTTTCCTTAGTTCATGACCGAGTATGTCTGTTCCTGTCATGCTTCACTTGGTTGTTGAGTTTGAAAGAATTTTTTGTACTGTGAAATGGAGATTTAATCAATGTGCTGTTGTAGCCTAAGACCTGGTCCTAACAGTTTTTGACATTTTATTTTCACTAGCACAGTAACCTTTGACCGAAATGGGCAAAACCTTTCTAGAGGTGGCCTTAGCCCCAACCTCTGCCATAGGGCCTATATAAATCCAAGAATTCTAGAGGAGGCCAAATTCAATATATTTAATATGCAAAACCTGAGGTGTCTTTTAAATAAACATTGGATGGCGATATGAATAAGGAGCCAGCAAAAGACTAGGGTGTAGATGTACATATACATTTGAATTTCAATTTTCCTAGGCTACACTAGTACATAAATCAGTTTTACAGGCGGCATCAATTTCTTATAGAAACGGTTGGCATAGAAAACCGACTCTAACTTGGAAGGGAGAGCACTATACCTAGCAAACCGTTACTAGAAATTCATTTTCATGGGGCGTTGCATTAAGAAAACTGCCCCCCTAAAGATACATAAATTTTTAAGAGTGATTGTAATAAGACAACTGTCTTTAAAAATATAATTTTTAGAGGTGTACCCCGTAATTTATCCGTTCCTAAAAATAGACTCGATTTATAGTAGCTGTCGTAATTTTTATTAGCAGCAAACAGGACGAAAAAGTAGGTCGTGCGCATGTTGTACAAATTTTAGTAAGCGCGTGGATTGAAGGCTATCCACATATTCACAACCATTGTGCTTGTGAACCACCCACATGCTTCTTTATCTTCCCAGCCAGAGCATCCTTATCTTCTTCTATTTGGAAAACTTAACTATTTGATACTATTAAAAACGCCACCTCTCTGATAACCACTCTTACGGCTGCTTTTACATGATTGCCGCTGCAGATAAGTTTTAACAAACACTTTGCCATTTTTGGATATGTGACACTCCATGCATGTTAGCCACTCTAGAGCCCAGTCAGCCGAGGCATGGCAAATGTCCCTCCTGCCCCTGCCCCTGCCCCTGCGGTTGAGAAACTCCTAGGACCCTCTTCTTTCTCTCAACAACCACGCCATCTCCCGTTCGATGCCTGGGATGAACGCCTCGCAATGTGGAGTGAGGACAACGAGCGGCCCTACACCTGGGACGGCATCACCTACGATGCGCGAAGCGGCCCATCTCAGCACTCTTCCTCACTGGCTCTCCGGAGGGAGCTTCGGCCAGTCTGCTCCCTCCACGATGTCTCGCTCGCCAGCAATGCCTTCTCTGGCGGCATCCGACTGGACATTGCCACGTGCGCCACACTCGCATCCCTCAACCTGTCCTCCAAACGCCTGCCCAACACGCTGCCTAGCAACATCAAGTCATTCCCCAATCCGCGGGTCGCAGCCAACTATCGGATATATGGGCTAGGGGTACTATCACCGCCTATATAAGTGACACGTCCATGCTATCGGCCCAAGTCGAGCCATCGAGGAGCAAGTCCATGCAGGCTATGGCAGGCGACCAACGCGGCGAGCAAGGCACACCACCAAGTATCTAAGACGGGCGTATCTGGACAATAGTGAGGATACAAACCTGATCGCCCTCCTTGTAACCCTGCTCCCCTCCGTCTATATAAAAGACAGTAGGGTCCTCGGGCTCGGGACCCATCTTCATATATCTCATTGAACCCCCATACTACCACATAGCTAGGAGCAACAGCCCCTATAATCGAGTATACGAACATCAAGATCAACAACAACGCCACTGGACTAGGGTTTAGCACATGCCGTGCTCCAAACCAGTATAAATCCTTGTGTCTCGTGTGCTACCATTTGATTCGATCTTCACGACTATGTTGCCTTAATATTGCCGGAGCAAATAATTCCGACAGTTGGCGCGCCAGGTAGGCGCCTTTCGTGTACAGATCTAACTTGTGTTTCAGATGGGAGTCGTCTTCAACTTTGGCGATGAGCTGAAAGGAGTCCAGCCGGGCAAGGTCACCGTCAGCAAACTTGACTTCGTCGCCAATTGTTTCAGAGATCTGTGCTTGCAGGAACCCGACCCAGCCGAGGAGGGAGAACAGTCTCTCTAGATCTGTGCTTTCGCCGTCGGATTGGAGGAGGCTGTGGATGCAGGAGGATCTCACCTCACCAACCACATCAAGCGCTACGCTCACCTCTTCACCGAACCCAGTCGGGAGTATGAGCATGGGCACATCTCCACCTTCCACATTCGCCAGGTTACGGATTTTGTTTCTCATGCAGATCCTACACCTCGCCTTGTTGCCCCTCAATCTCTAAGGAGAACGGAACTAGTGACGAATACCCATCGTGAACAGACTGCGGTGGAACCCACCACACCTCCCACGGAGGAATAGCAAACTTTGGACTCGATAGTTTAGAATGACGTGGACTCTCCCCTCGATCAACACGATTGGTGGGACAATGCTAACGTATCCGGTCTCATCGACCTAGAAGCTTTTCATCGTTTTCTTTATGATTGCAATCATCTGCTTGAGAGCACAAGTTCTAATGACAATGACTATGATGTCGTCTCACGAGAGGCAAGTCATGAGCTCAGACGCCTGCAGGGCGAACAACCAAAAATCGGCCAATGCCCAAAGACGCCTCATCAGATCATTAAAGAAACGACCACCTGAATACTCAGGAACTGCCTGTAACACCCTAGGTGCTAGGCTTGCACTTTTGCACTTGCATTGCAAGAGCATAAGCATCATTCATTCATATATGAGCATTAACATATGAAACATACATGTGAAACATCGATATGAAACATACCCTTGTTATTCTATGTTGCAACATGTGTATGCTTTATGATCATGAGTGTTAATGCAAGTGGTTGATGTTTGGTCACCGAAACACCTTATACACACTTAGGGTACAAGATGGAACAATGTTTATGTTGATGACTTAGCTTAATTATGCTTCTAAGTGTTAGTTTGACTAGGAACCCCTCTAGAGTGCTTTTGTTTGACCTAACATGAACAGTAACATAGATTGTTTGCATGTTGGTGCACCCAAAATAAAAGTTGTAGTAAATTTTATAAGGAGCAAACTTTGTTTAATGACCTTGAACTAGATCAGTGCCCAACTTAGTCAAAAAGTGCTCACAAGGTAAAATTGAGGCCTGTTTTGGGACTTATAAATTTTCTAAGTCTTGGAATGACTTTCAGTTCCATCGTACTCCTCTTTGACGCATTGCAGTTTGAAAACCATGGTGATCTAGACCAAACCCATAGAAGCAAAGTTGGAGTTTACATGTAGCTCTACAACTTTTGTTAATGAAGTTTTTGCAAAGGACGAATGGATTAGGAGATAGAGGTGGAGGAAGTCACGCTGTCAGTTGGTTCATCAGAGCCTGATGGCCGTTTTCAAACCGGCCGAGTGGCCGACCAGCAGCAGGCAGGCACACTATCTAGCGGCTGTACACTGGCGCTGGCTCCACCGGCTAGGCTGGGGTGGGCTGCACAGCCGCCGCGTCGCGCCTATGCTCGCTCACTCACCTCACTTCGCTCTCTCTCCCTCTGGTCATGGCGAAGCCAAGCGCCATAGCCGCCGTGAGCTTCGCCAAGCTCGCGTGCAGCCCTCACCTCTCCATTTCCAACTTGACTATGCCAATAGCTCTGCTTTACTCCCCTCTACCACCTCGACCCAGTAGAGCCGCTATTCGAGCCCAAGGTAAAGGCCAATGGCCATTTTCGCCACCGCGACATCGCCGGAGCACCACCGAGCTCGAAGCTCGCCGCGGCTAGCTTGGACCGAAGCACCTCCACTCTCTTTTTCTCACGTCTCGTCTTTCCCTCTAACCCTAGAAGCTCACATCGGTGACCGTTAACCTCTACCAGTGTGTGTACACCGGAACGCGGCTGCGCACCGCCATGCCATCGTCGCCGCCGAGACCTGCACGTGGTTGGAGCTCACTGCCGCCTCACCAGAACCTTAACCTAGGATCCCACAAAGCCATAACGAGCCTTGACTGACCACCCCATGGTCGGAGAATGCCAGTGTATCACCGTGCTACCTTCGCCGTCCGCCATCGCCACCGGCAAGCCCTCTCCGGTGAACCCTAGGTTCTGTTTTCACCACCCATCGATGCGGCTTGATGAGAGGAACACAACGGTGGTGATCCTACCACTGGAAACCTCACTGACAGTGAGCTATCACCGGTCAACCACCGTCCCCTGCCTCTGTGTGACTGTCGTGTGGGCCTAGTTGACCTATGGGGCCCGGCCATCAGTTAGTGTTGTGTTGATTTTCTTTTATTTTTTTTCAAATTTTGATGCTAACTTCAAAAATCCATAACTAATTGTAGGAATGTCTAGATGGGGTGAACCAAATTTTGTTAGACTTGTTATGAAACGCTCTACATGATAAAAATATGAGACTTGCTATTTGGAGTACTTTTCTGTGCTGATTTAATTAGATTAGTTAAATGCTTTTAAAATGGCTTTTATTTTCTTAAATGCATAACTTGAGTTGGGAGTGTGGGAAAAATGTGGTTCTATTTTTTGTTAGTGTTGTCTTGACATGTTGTAGCTAGGAAAAATATTGCACCTACAATGAACATGCTTGAAATATGACTTTACTTTTTATTTTGAATAAATGCTAGTTTATTGTGGAATTTATTGTCGCAAATATATGTAACTAATAAACATGAAACTTTTTCTACAATGTTCTTGTGTTGAGGTGACCATAAGAAAAATATAAAATCTGTTGTTTGACACCCTTCACTAGGCTAAACTAATTATGCTATTATAAGCCTTGCTAGCTTGTCAATTATGTAGAGGTTACTATACATATTCAAATGGTATGAAATTTGTACAGTAGACTATTGTGTGCATGCATGAGCTATTGTAATTTTCTTAGAATTTATTGTGCACTGAAAATATATGTTCTTTATTTCACCTTATTATCTAAGGAAATTAATAAAGGCATTTAAATAATTGAGTTAGGCTTGACCATTATGTTTTCTAGCATTCTTTTGATGTTTATGAACTGTTGGTAACTTTGGTTATGCCCAGATTTGACTGCTTGTATGCAGTGAAATATTATTTTGTTCCATAATTCAATTATAAGGGCTGTTTTGTGCAGTTTCTGTTGTTAAGCTAATTGCATGATGAAAATGATGTTTGCTGTGAATCTTATCTATAACAAAGTTGTAGATAACTTACTTATCTTGCTTGTGTCAAATTTTCATGGCAATAGGCCAAATGGTTTGAGAGTTATAGCTGTTGGAAGTTGGTCAACAGAAATGCTTGTTCTCTAGAAATTCTGGACAGATCAAGAAGATTGCCTTGTTTGACCTAGTTAACTAAGAGATGATTATAATAAAGTTTTAGAAAATTTCATAAGATTTTCAAAAAGTCTTGTTTCATGTTTGTTGGATTTGTATAACTCCAGTTATAGCCAAAACAAGTGGCTGCTACTTGCAATCCAGAAAATGACAGATTCTAGTTATAGTTGTTTGCTTAGTGTGATGCTTGTGTAGGTGCTTAGGCTAACAAAAATTAGTTGTTAGCTGCAGGTTCTAAGCCTCCCACTGATGATGAACAACTATACCTTAGATTGCTAGAACTTGGTGATTGTATGTTTCTTGTACTAGAGAAGAGATATGCACCTACTCAGTAAAAATCAATAAGAAAGGAGATATGCACCTACTCGGTCAATGAATGTTAAACTTGTCACTATCATGTTATCTTATGGTTAAGAATGTCCATGTTTATGGACTTTATCATGTCATATCCTCTCTTATGCATTCATGATACTCATTTGGTGCATATGTATGCAATAGGTTCCTTGGAAGGAGTGACACTTCTCGAATTCGAGCCCGTGAATCCAGAGGAGCAACAGCGGAAGCTACAGGAGGTGCAGCCACATGAAACCCTAGGAGAAGGAGGACCCAACTTCAAAGATCTTCTTGAGTGTCTGGATCATGAGCCTACCTATTTTCTAAAAGGCAAGCCCCGGAGCATTCTAAGCCTCCTATGTTTTCATAAACATCAACTTGAGTTCTTTATGTTTGATGCATTAAGTATAAGGAGTTGATTGGAAACACTTGCTGCATATACTCTCCTTGTTTAGAAATGTTTCTTGAACCCTATGTAGGTCCATGATCAAAATTATGCTTAGCTATGTTTAGTCCGGTAGAAGTCAGATGATTTCCTATCACCTGCGAAATATTGGTGAATATCTGGTCACGGTTGGCTATATTTATTATCGTGGAAAATAAACATATGTTGATGAATAAACAGAGATTGGGCGGGACTAACGATAAAGAGGCAACGAGGCATAGAGGTCTTGTGTGTATGTTTATCCCCGCCTGTGTCAGTTAAGAACTGGATCATTGAGGGCCCTCTTGTCATATTGAATGTATGCCTAGCACGTTGGCCGGATAAGTCATTTTGACCGCGAAATCGAGTAGCTCAACTCAGGCAAGGACCCTTTAAGTGGAAGTACGCACACTAGAGGTAGTAAGAATGTGTGGGGAGCTGGTGGCGTGAGTCCAATGACAGGCCGGGCCTGAGCTTCCTAGTAGACCGGTAAGATCCCTGAGGGTGCACCGCTGATCAGACCTGCGACTGTACCTGAGTTATACCAAAGGTGATCCGACGCGACCCCGATGGAGGAAGTATGAGTTTGTGTTAGGAATAAATTCCTAGCCAGCTGAAATCGATTTGAGTCACCGTCTCTCCCGGATAGTGAGAACTTGGCAGAGCCCCCTTCATCGTAGTAATACTTAATGGAACATTTTGGTTATGATGATACTCAAATCACTACACCAGATATGGTTACTATTGTTTGTTTAGCTTAATCAAGTAATTGCTCCAGTACAGGTGCTAACCTAGACATGCTTAATGTAAATAGGTATTAACTTGATGCTAAAGATATTAAATATCCAAGTTATGTTCCTTAAGCTTGTTATGCAAAATGTTGTCAAGCTAAGTCCACCGATAAAGCCTTGCATACTCCTTGGTGTCATATTATTTCTAGTTTATGCAGGTAAGTCTAGCTGAGTACATTCTCGTACTTAGGGTTTATTTCCTCTTCTTGTGAACTCCAATGTATGTGAGCTACTTGTGAAATTTTTGTGAACTGTGATGTAACATGTGACTTATTATGTTGAATCATGTACGGTCTTGGTTGTATGTTGGTTGGTTTGAAACCCTTCATGGTTTTATCGGACTACTGGGTTTATATGGGCTCAAGCACAATGATTTGATCACTTCGGTGATTGCTATTGTACTTGTGCTCTTATAAATTGGACGGTTATATTACAGCTAGCATCGGAGCAAGATTCAACACTAAACTTGTCATATATATATAACAAATGTTTTGATTTATAAAATCAGTTTTGACATCTTATAGCTATGTATATAGGTGTGTTGAAATCTGAAATTTAAATCTAGAGTGTGCCAGTGGTCATATCCTTTATGTCCAATTAAGGACTCCTAGGTGGCTTAGTGTAATACTAACTTTTGGGGTTTACTTTTTTATGAGTGTCCTTTGCAACGTCACACCTACGCCCAGGTAAGAAGGTAAGTTGATGAGTGGTAGACTGCAAGTGTGAGCGTGTGGTCGGGAAGAGCTAGTTTGGTGCGACTATATATGCATGTTTGTATGTATGTATGGTGTGTACTTAATTATGGGTTTATAAATGATTCAGATAGATTGGTACAGAAGTATATATATATATATATATATATATATATATATATATATATATATATATATATATATATATATATATATATATATATATATATATATATATGGAGAGTACTTAGTTTACTGCTTTCAAATATAAACTGTGGCTCTTGATTATATCTGTGGATATATTTATCATGCAACCTAGAGACCAGATTTGTGTGCTTGAATATATATCGGGTGGGGTTGGGCTGAAGTGAAATCTTCTGCAGGTACACTAACAGCGTAACGTGTAGCCCGACTTGATACGTTTATTGAGAGAACGTATGGATGCCACCATGCATGTTGCTAGAATTTTAAAATTCTTCCTAAGTTTGTGAGGACGTACAGAATGTGCATGCATCATGACAATTCACACATTTATATTTTTGCATTACTCCCTCCCTTATAATTGCTTATCCCAATTATTAAATTTCTTCTCACGTAAGATATCCTCTCACAAGAGTTTGACCATTTGGCTACAAATGGCAGAACCAGTGGCCCCAGCTAGGAGCGACACATTCTTGGAGCTGTTTAGCACTGCCACGTTGCTTTGGAGGGTGCCAAACTTAGTGGGGTATGCTGAGCCACCCCGCTACTTCTGGAGGGAAGTAGCAGCTGAGGGGCAGCCACGGTATGATGTGCGGGTGACAATTCAGCCCGTGCAGACAACCCATAGTGGCAAGGATGGAGTATTGAGTCAGATGGACAGTCTCCTTGGGAAGGTGCCCAAGTGGTAGCTTCTGAGGTATTGAGTGAGATTTGTCAGGAGTTTGGTGATGAGCTCACCAACGGTCAACCTAGATCTTTTCCTCAGATAGATCCATTGCAAACCGCTTGGACGCAGCCGGGCGGCGATGCATTGGTGAGAGACCCTGATGAGCGAGCACAGAGCTCAAATGCTGCTATGAGCGCTATGTTCGCGGTCATGAAGATGTTCTATTCTTGACAGGAGGGCTACACTAGTTGCATGCTAGAGCTCACATGAGCACAGGCAGCGCAGCGAAGGCTGCAGGGACGTGTGCGCAGGCATCGGAGGGCAGCTAGAGAAGCCTAGTGGGATGCTGATGATGTTATGGCAGTTCTGAGAGCTCGCCAGACTCAGTTGGAGAATGCTGTTGCAGATAGAGATGAGGTCATCCACCTTGCAGAGGCTAGACAGGCAGCTAGGATCAGGACTATGTTTGCAGCTGCTAGATAGGCGACTGAGTTTGACCATAGGGAGGCGGATTACCAGCATCAGATTCAGGAGCTTCAAGAGGGTATTCATCGTCTCCACAACATAATTGATGTAACACCCTAAAATTTGCTTATTTGGAAAATAGAGCTAAAATGATTTAATTATGTATTTTTGTGCACATTTAAACCTAGGGAAATAATATTTTTGTTGAATTTAAAAATTCATCATAAGATTAGAAACATGTTTTTGCATTCATGCTGGTGCATAAGTTTTATTGTAATGAGTGGTTTGATTGGATTTAAAAAAAACTGTTACAAATTTTATTTGAGATAAGTTTTGGAAAACAAATGTAAAAAAAAGAGCTTACCTGCTGCTGGCGGGCTGGAAGCCTGCCAAGCCGGCCTGCCTTTCTTCCCGCGCTGTTGGGCCGACGAAACCTGAAGCCCGCATTGTCCCGCTCTTCCCGCGCCTGCGTGGGCCGGCCCAGGGTGATTAGCCACGTGCGTTTTCTCTCTGGAGTCGCTGACGTGCAGGGCCCGCCTATCAGCTGTGCCTCTTTCCTCTTGCCGTGACCGAGCCAGAGACCGACGCCACCTTAACCAAAACCAACCGAGTATCCCAGGATCTCCTGCACGAAAACGTTGTTGTGGAGTTATAAAAGGGTAGCCGCGTGTTCCCTCGTCCCTTTTTCCATCTAAATTCCGAGCCAAATCACGTGAAACCGAGCGTAGGAGGTTGGAAACCCTAGGATTTGCTGTTGCTCGTCGTCGGGGCTTGCGGGTTGAATTGAGCCTTTCTTCTTTGTTTTGGTGAGTTTGCCATCTCCTTCTCTCCCTCTCCATGCTCTTCTTTAGGTTTGTGGTGCTTTAAATCATGAATTTGGGGAGCTCCAGTGAGCTGGCAATGGCGCCGCTGCCTTCCCGAGCCGCATCCCATCCTCGACCCGTCGTAGTTTTCCTAAACCGCGTAGATGTGTTCGCGTTGATCTTCTCGTTCGATTGGTGTTGGTTGCGGTCGAGTAGTGGTCGGGAACGGGGAAGCCGAAGCTCTCCGGTGAGTTTTTGGGGGCCGGCCATGGCGGCCACCGGCCGACGCTAGAGAAGATCACCGCGCCCTCTCTCTCTTTCAGCTGAAATTGATGGCAGCCGTCCGATCTTAGATCTAGGGTCGAGATTAGAAGATACCCCTTCGCGGGTAAAATTGTTAAAGAGCCCTTGCACTTTTACTTATTAGAACCCGCGGTCCTTGGTGTAAACCAGGAATTACGTTTCTTTGTTTTGAAAACGTATTTTATCTCGGTAATTCAAAAATACAGTTTCTGATATTTACAGTTTTGCCACTAAACTTGTTTTGATCATAAAATCTCCGTTTTAACTCCGATTTGACCCGTTCAAGTTGCGTTAGATTCGTATTTGTGAGCTCTTCATGTTAGTGTAGCTGTACAGTAGGTTTGGAAAATTTAATTTTCGATATTATATTAAAGTAATTATTTATCTATAGGAAATCTTAGAAAATTCATAACTTTCACGATTTAAATCCGAATTTCGTGATCTTTACGTCTGTGTGTTCGTAGGAACGTGTAAAACATCTCTAAAACATTTTTACTTGTTTCACTTGTTTGGTGTACTCTTCTAAATTATTATTCATTGTTTGCTTCGTGTATGGTTGCTCGATGCGTGTGTGGTGATTTATTGATCAAGTCCAGTCGGTGAGATTTACGTGGAGATTCAAGAAGCTATTAATTGAAGATTTGGATCAGAGAAAGGATCTTGATTTAAGGCAAGTATAGTTTGGGTTTTCTTTCTGTGACCATGATCTTGTGACTTGATTAATGTTTAAGCAACAAACGATAAAAATGACTTTTTAGCAATATAAGATCTTGTCTGTACGTGAACCTCCGGGATTTACAGTACAACTATGAGGGCTATATGGCTCTGGCTTTAGCTCAGTATGAGGACCTTTTCTAGCTTGTTAGAGGTTACCCTTGTGGCGCAAATAAGGAAAAGCAGACTGTGGATCCCTGGGACTGGTTGTATCACACAGGCTGACTTCTGAAACCTAGCGGCCCTAATCTATTAGACAAACTTTTGAAAGGCTTCATAGTGAACCCTGCCGACCTTCCTTGGAAGTGGGTCAAGAGATTAGCTACCTCGGGCGAAAGGGTAAATCACGACTCATAGTAAAAGTGTACACCTCTGTGCAGAGTTTAATAAACTGGTATACTAGCCGTGCTCACGGACACGAGCGGCCTTGGAGACATCTACATTAAAGATGATGATTCTTGTTTTGTTAAGATGCTCATTTACTTATCGATTATGCTTTATATTTATTATGTTACATTGATCATGAGTTTATGGGATCTATACTACCTTGTTGCTATACTTGCGGAGTTCAACATGGACTCACTCTTGCTATTTTCCTCCACACCTCAGGAGAGGTTTAGACTTGTGATCAACCAGTCAGTTTGTTCCTGGAGTGAAGTCTACACCCGGTGTTTGGAGTTGTCTTTTCGCTGTGTTGCTCTCTAAGGTATATTTTATACTATTGAGTTATGTATATTAAGCATTTATCTCTTGATATTACACTTATCTGTGGCTATATGTGAGATTTGACTCCTTTATTTCACATATAGTGTATGTCTGGTTTTGTCCTTAAAACCGGGTGTGACACTATCCTTCCCCAGCTCCAGCAATGGTGGAAGAAGGGACCAAATGTGTTGATCGCTAACGATGACAGTGTGGAGGTGGATGCAGAGGCTGAGCCTGAGAAGGAAGAGGAGGTTGATCCATGGGAGGATGACCATGGTAATGGTGTGTCCGACGTTGACAGCAACCATTCCGAGGCGTAGTTTAGCTGTAGTGCTTAGCTAAATGCGCTAGATGATGTCTTTTGCTATCTTTTCCTGTTAAACATGCAATTTAAGTTTCATCCTATGATTATGTGACTTTGATGTAATCTTCGCACTTTGATGTACTTTCGGAACCTTGCATGTTTAACTTATGCGGATGTTGAACCCTAATAAAAGTCCAGCTTTAATGTTGGCAAAAACTTGGCATGTATGTGTACGCGTTACAATAATACAAAGTAATATAATTGATGATGTTGTGTTGTGGGAATAAATTATTGTGCCCCTATTTTATTGTATGAATTTATTCTCTCCAGTAAATTCAGTTTTGCATAATTATACAATTCATCTACAATTTTTGTGGCATCATCAATAATTACTTGTTGTTGCAATTCTGCAGATGACGCGCACACTTCGGGGGCTGGTGGACACGAAGTTAGTGGTAGTGGGCTACACGGTAATGACAATGAGGACCTGCCACCACCTCCCACGGAGGCACAGATGATGGGCATGTTTATAGAAAGCTAGCGTGTCATGGGCAAAGCGCTGCGCAGCATCACGCAGAATACTGCTCAGGACCGACACCAATGTCAGGGGGCAGAGCCAAACCAATATAGCGACTTCAAGGATTTCCTATATACCAAGCCACCTATCTTTAAGGAGGCTAAAGAACCTCTCCAAGCAGACGAGTGGCTTAATACCTTTGAGCAGAAGTTTCGTCTGTTAAGGGTCACTGAACACATGAAAGCAGAGTATGCATTACACCAGCTATAGGGGGCTACAGGTATCAGGTGGAGTCATCATCGATCCACTCTGCCTGAAAATACTCATATCACCTGGAATCAGTTTAAGGGCATTTAGAGGACATTATATTCCCCTAGGTCTGATGAACGTGAAGCATACAGAGTTCATGAGGCTTACCCAAGGCATAAAGAGCCTGACAGAATATTTGCATGCTTTTAACAATCTGTCAAGATATGCTACAAAGTTTGTTAATACTAATGAAAAGAAGATTGCCAATTTCAAGAGGGGGCTTAGTCCTAAGCTGATGAAGACTATAGCTAACAACAAGAGTGCTACTTTCAATGAATTTGTTAGGGATGCTTTAACGCAAGAGAATCAGAACAACATCTATTCAGCATCTAAGAGTCGCAAGTGGGCCTATGAAGCAGGTGCATCTCAAGCAAAAGCTCCTATTGCTGCAAGACCTTAGTTTCACCCACCTGCTCCAAGATATAGGCCACCGCAGAAGAAAGCATAGCCCAGTTAGGCCCAGAAGGTGTATCGCAAGCCCTTTTTTGTTGCTCTACCCAAGGGCAGCACAGGACAAGCAAGCTCAAGCATCCCACCTAGCAACATGCCTTGCTGGAACTGCAACAAGCCTGGCCATTGGGCAAGAAATTGCCCCTATCCCAAGAAGAACAACAACTAGAAGCAGGATAATCCAAATGCACATCAGGGACATGTGCACTATACCACCCTAGAGGAGATTCCTTCTGGAGAAGTTGTTACTGCTGGTACGTTTCTTGTGAACCAACACCATGCAGTTATTTTGTTTGATTCTGGAGCTTCACATTCATTTATGAGTCCAACCTTTGCATCCAAGCATGGTCAGAAGATAGTTACTGTAGAAAAAGGGTGACTATTGCATAAGTGTAGCCAAAAATAATATTTTCACCAATCAGATAGTCAGAGATGTGCGCATCTCGATAAGTGAACGAGAGTATACCGCAGATCTTATAGTATTGCCAGGATTGGGAATAGATGTAATCCGAGGTATGAAATGGATAAGTGGCCATGGAGTTCTTATTGACACATCCACTAGAGTCATTATGTTGAGGGAACCTAAAGGGAATGATGCTTTCATAGTACCACTTCCCAAAGATTTTGACCTCCAAAACATAGCTATTGCTATCTAGAGCATGACTATTGCTGATGTCCCAGTGGTATGTGAGTTTCTGGATGTATTTCTACATGAATTATCTGGTTTATCATCGGATAGAGATGCAGAGTTCAAGATTGAGCTAGTGCCTGGTACAACGCCTATCTCTAGAAGACCTTATAGGATGCCACCCAATGAACTAGCAGAACTCAAGACTCAGTTGCAAGAGCTCCTTGAGAAGGGTCTCATTCGACCTAGTTCATCTCCATAGGGTTGTCCAGCTCTGTTTGTGAAGAAGAAAGATAAGTCTTTGTGCTTTGTGGATGTGTGTAGATTATCGGCCGCTCAATGCCATAATGATCATTGCCACGTATTGATATCTTGTTTGATCAGATGTCAAGGGCAAAGGTATTCTCTAAGATTGATTTGAGATCTGGTTACCATCAGATCAAGATTAGACCGGAGGATATACCTAAGACTGTTTTCTCAACCAGATACAACTTGTATGAGTATCTTGTCATGTCTTTTGGCCACTACAAGAAATGTGCCGGTTTATGATGTTTATGGTATGACATCAGGTCAAAAAGTTACTAAATCAACTAGTTTATGACGATTTTTCTAGAGGCATCTGAACTTAGTGACATAAGTAAATGTATGTCACAAAAAAATGTCTTAAAGCTAGTCCGATTGTATATCGTGACAATACTTGCCATGTCATAAAGATAAATTTAAAATTTCATGAATATATGACAAAGGGTGGTCTGTTACTTTATTGAATCTTTTGAACATTGTTATCCAAGGTGGTATGTGCAACACCTCGGGTGTTACGCATGAGTTGAGCATTTGTAGGCTAAAACTTGATAAAACACATCTCTCAATTGTTTGGTTCGGTGCATCCATCGCAGCATATCATAAACATGAGTTTAAAATTTAATCCTAAAGACTTAACTCAAACTAGGTTGCTAGAAAAAATAATGTTTTATATAATTAGTTTATGCAGGGAAATTATTCATAAAGGTTTCAAAATATTTTGAATGTGGTGTTTTGCAACGAGTAAAAAAAGAAAAGACGGGCGCATGCGCTCTTGGCTGTTTTATACAAATAATAAGAAAAGAAAAAAGAAGAAGAAAAAGAAAATGAAAACCAACCCAAGCACGTATCCACCAGGAAAGGAAAACATAATGCAAAAAAAAAATACAAAAACGCACACCCTAGACTTTCATCACTCAGCCTCTATCCCACCAAAATCCCAACGTGGTTCTCGCCGTCTCCCTCAGTCTTCTTCTCCCCAGCATGCGCTCTCCCTCGGCTCTCTCTCGCTCCTCGAAGCGCCAACGCCGGCTCCCTCCGCATCCTCCTCCCCGGCGCAGATCCCAGCTCGTCCCCGCGGCTTCGCTGCGGTAGGGCAGCGTGCTCCGGGATGGGGCGGCCGACAGCCATGGCTAGCATGCCGCCGCCGCCGCCGCTCCATGGCGGGCCAGCCGGCTGTCCAGCGCCGCCGCCTCCAGGCCGGGAGAGCTGGCTGTTGGCCGAGCACTGCTGCGCGGGTCGACCGCAGCAGCAACTCAACACCGCGCTTGTCCCAGGCCAAGATGGGCCTGGATGCGGGCTCGATCCACGTCATCTCCGTCCGATCTATGCCGTCCAGTAGCTCTAGCTGCTCCTCCATCCTGTGTGGTCTGTATATTGGGTATGCACATCCGCGGTGAGCTGTTTTCTGCCTCGGATATGTTCATTCTGTTTGGTGGTGCATGGACGAGTTGTGTGTATGTATGGTTGTTTAGGCGCTGTGGTTAGAAGATCTAGGGTTAGAGCTGCCCTGCGGTGAATTGCTACTGTCGTGGCTGCCGGGATATTGTATTGGCTGTGGTTTATCCTTTGTTTCTGTGTGAAATATTGATTTGGGCCTTGCTTGCTAATGCTAAGTGAGTTAAATAGCAGACTGTTGTTAAAGAACACAATTTTCCGTGGTCTAGAACTCCTGTGGTGAATTATTTACTTGAATGTGTTGTTGCTGTCTTGGAGTTTCATATTCTTTTCTAGCATAACTGATCTACCTAAGGAGCACCAATGCACCATTGGAGCATGGTTCCTGTACGAGAGCTATAGATGCTCTGTAGTTTTGAAACACCTACCAATACTTGTTCTCCCTAAATTTAATATTAGAGTTAATTATATCAGTCACACCGGAAATGCCATAAACAAAGTAAAGTGCACCTCTCAGTTCCCTTATTTAAACCTTAACTAGCTTTCGTAGTGCATCCCCAGGGTGCAGACTGATGTGCTTATGTGAACTAATACTCTCTTATAAGCACACCCATTGTACATACTCTTATGTTAGCCATCGTTGTTCATGCATATTCAATTTAATCTCAGCTACTAGTTCCATGGTTTACAGGGGCATATGTGCCTAGATCATATGTGCTATTGCTGCACATCTATTGGTTGATTGAACTTGCCTAATGGAAATTAGTAAAACTATTTGAGAAAAAAATAGAAGATTGTGTAAGCATATGCAGCTTGTTTTTTAATAATCTCATTTTAGTACTTATGTTGTTACTTTTTCATTAGAAATTAGTGATACATACTGATATTATTTGATAAAAAAAAGATGTGTGAGTGTGACTAATTGGTGATAACATGTTGACTAATGCTTGCAGGACTGCAGGTTAGCTGGGTTGGCTGCATGCTGGTAGTAAAACACACTAAATGTATAGCAAGGTAACTTGTGTACATGTACCATTATTTTTTATGATCCATCATTGATTTTTAATTGCTGCCAGGGTCAGGGTGTTCACATCTTGTAACCTTGTAATGAGGTGGCCTTGAACTGTATGCTCTGTAGTAGTGATCAATAGAAACTAATACCTTTTCTTTTAGTTCCACACATTTTATTCACTGTCATGGTATTACAATTAAACTGAAATGACCTGTATGAACCATGTGCCTTACCATATAAAGACTATGTGTTATGTTTCTAAGGACTCTAGGCAGTGCAGACTGCAGCACCTGGTTATTATCTGTTATGTGTTATTTCTTGCTATTCCAGAACAAATTTTACACTGCAAACTTGCTGATAGTTGACTTGACAATATTTGACAAATATATTAATATGGCTTTAAAAATCTACTAATATGGTTGTTCATTCTATAGTATTTTGCTGTTCTGTATCTTTTGCAAAATTAGCATTTGGTCATGTTTGTGTGCATTAGTATGGTTTGCACTTTTTTTCAACTTGGCACAGAAATTCTCTGCAGAATTTGTAATTTGAGATAACTGGGATGGCCATGACCAGTGAGAACTTGGACAAAAATACTGTCATGATCGGCTGGTACTTGTTCATAGTGTATTAATGGAAGTTCATCAATTTGTTTATTAGGAGGAGCAGGAAAGTGTTTTATGGGCTCATAAAAGCTTCACCAATATGGTCTTCTCTTTGAAGGTAAATGCATGCATGCATCAATTACTCTGCTTGAAAACATCAATTACTCTGCTTGAAAATTACAACATAGTTTCTCTGCTACAACACAGTCTCTCTGGTCGAATAGAATCAAGTTTTGTTAGAGGCATAGTTGACATGGCAAAATTTGACAACTACTATTTAACAAATATGCCAATATGGCTGTGAAATGTGCTAATATGGATGCTCAAAATTACTGATATGATAGTGTAGTTCTGATTCTGCAATTTTGATTTTGATCTGCAATCTCATAGCAGCACGTATGCATGATTGTCTTTCGTAATTCCCTGGAGGTGGTGTCCTATGCTATTTGTGAAAACTGCTTCCTTACTGTTTGTAAAACTTCGTTTCAGCAGCTAGCTAATCATTAAGGTTTCCTTCCATGTTTTTCTTTTTGACTGGTAGCTAGGCCTTTGTTCCATTCGTTGCTAGTATTTCTAGTAGTTAAATGGTTCAGGTGCAGCCTCTGTCTTTTTCAGTTCAGTGTATCCTTGGTCCAGAGTTGCATTCTCAGTTCATTGACTGTTGTTCTATCCTTCTTGTTTGCTCAGTCTGTCTAGTTTATTCAAAGTGCTTTTTCTGTTTAGTTTGGTAGACTGAATAGTATCTACGCAAAGCTTGTTTTTATTTTTATTTTCATTTTCAGTTCAACGCAAAGCTTGTTTTGAACTTCAGTAATCAGTTTGCAATAAGATCTGTAATGGTTTTTTTGACAACATCTTCTTACTAATGGTTACTATCATTTGACATAAATCTTCATCAAATTTCTTGTTTTATTTTGGTGGGCAATTGCTATAAGTCTTTGACAATTTCTTTATTTTTCTAGGACAGTTTTGTGATTGATGAAAATGGTTGCTAATGAAGCAAGTGCTTCCTGGCAACATACTGCAAATGGTTGCCTAGTTCAGGAGGATAAGAAGACAGCTCCAAAACAATAGAATACGATTATGTATTTATTGTTAATTTGGATTTGGCCATTAATAAAATTCAACTGTATATGGATATTAATGTATTCAGACCAGTTGATTTAACATTTGATTTGTGCTTGTTATGTGGGCTTAACATGCCATAATTTAATTTTATGATGTTTTTTAACTCGCTATCTCAGCGCCGCATCGTAATTTCATCCTATGTGGCATGTACCTATGTGGCAAGATCCAAGAACCTGTGATGTAGAAACAAGAGTCATAAACCTTTGTGACATTAAAACCATAGTCATAGATTTATGACATGGACATCTAAACAACATAAAACATGGTTTAAGGTGCATGGTTTTTGACGCAAGCTTTTTCGTCAATCGGATGTCATAAATGTCAATCTATAGTTATCAAGAAAGTATTAAGATGGCTCCTTTCGAAACATTGTATGGCCGTAAATGTAGAACTCCTTTGAACTAGGTTGAACCTAGGGAAAGGAGATATTATGGTATTGACTTTGTCAAGGAAGCAAAGGAACAAGTCTGTATCATTCAGAAACATATTGAAGCTGCTCAATCTAGACAAAAGAATTATGCTGACAGAAGAAGAAGACCTATTGAGTTTAATGTTGGTGACTATGTATATCTGATGGTGTCACCAATGAAAGGAGTGCAACGATTTGGTGTGAAACGGAACCTTGCACCTAGATATGTAGGCCCATACCAAATCATTGAGAGAAGTAGAAGAGTAGTCTACAAACTTCAGTTACCACAAAAAATGAGAGCTATTTTCAATGTTTTTCATATCTCTCAACAGAAGAAATGTCTGCGAGTTCTGAAAGAAAGAGTTGAAACTACTGGTGTCATGATATAATCCGATTTAACCTATGAAGAAAAGCCGGAGCGGCTTTTGGATACCAAAGAGAGAGTAACTCAGAATTGAGTGATCAAGTTTCACAAAGTAATGTGGAGCAACCATAGTGAACGGGATGCAACTTGAGAAAGGGAGGATTATCTACGAGAGGTTTACCCCACTTTTTATTGAAAAATGGTAGATCATTCAAATCTCGGGACGAGATTTCTATAAGGGGGAGGGTTGTAACACCCTAGGTGTTAGGCTTGCACTTTTGCACTTGCATTGCATGAGCATAAGCATCATTCATTCATATATGAGCATTAACATATGAAACATACATGTGAAACATGATGCGCAAGAAAATCGGAGGGGACCAGAGTGTCCCAAGCCAAATTTAGAAGGTGGACGATCTCGCTGAGATGACGCGCCTGACCTCGACACCGACCAACAGCATCAAGCGGATCTAAAGAGGCAGGTACGTCGCGACGGTTACTGCTACACCTACAACTCATGGCTCTAGGAGCTTAAAGGTCCAACTCTGTTATACATTGGAATAATACATTACATTCCGCATTAATTGTAGTCACTCGATATATGTGCTCACGTGCGCAATCACTCTTTTTATGGCATGTTACGCTCCGCTCGGGGACTCCGTCGAAACTCCAAGGCAGGCTTCGGGGCTAGCACGCATTGTCGATCCTTTCCGTCATCTCACCCGAGCAATACCACGTGTATCCCAAACTCACAAACACGCTCGGGGGCTGGAGCTATGGCATTCAGTGTCGCACACCTATTTTTCCTTTTATGCCCAATAATAGTCTCATAGAGCTTGGATCGGTTGCCAAAACCCAGAACAACTCCGAGCGGGCATGACTATGCGGCACGTAGGCCAACCCCCTGATGAATCGGGTTTCAATCGACACCAAAACTTAAAGACAAAGAATGGCAAAAAGCATAAAGCAGGGTGGCATAGGCGTTTATAGGAGACACACGAGCTCTCTGCAAAACAAAGAATCGAGCAAATAACCTGACACGCCACCAAAAGATCAACAACGACGAACCCCATCAATCAGGCAAATGACTGGAGCTTTGCGCCACGCAGCAAGCAAAGCGCCAACACTAGTCCATTGGGGAAACATCAGAAAGCCAAAACGAGATCTGGCTACGGCGCCCAGGCACCCGATTCTCGTCGTTCTGCCCACATAATTTCGACCAAGGACTAAAAACCTTGCGTCCTCACCTGTACTACAAGAAAGCAACCCCAAAAACTCACCTAGGTTACACTAACAAGGTGTCGTCGCCTCCCGACAACCGTCGCCGAGGGCTTCGCAGGTCACGTCTAGCTCCTGTATATAGGAAAGGATGCTCCTCCTGCCATGATCTGCATCCTCGCCGCCTAGCGGAGGAACAGTTGGCCTTGCGGCTGACCCCAATGGAGGGCGAGAAGAAGACGTGGTCAGCTCTACAGGCCAGGGATGGGAGCGCACCGTTGAGATGGCCCTAAGCCAATCAATCAGTCAGATCCTCCCCTTCAAGAACAAGGTGGAAGGAAGAAGCAGAACACAAAGCTTACAAGCGATAATCCCGGTGAGGAGGGCCTCCCCATGAACACGCGTTCCTTGGTGACCCCTCCTCTCCATCATCCCTCGCGCGCTTCTCTCCGGCCATCTCTGACGAGGTGGAAAGCGAGGGAAGTGAGGAAGTGCTTCTACAAGCAGGAAAGGTGAGTACACGAGAGATTTCGATTGCAAACTTTCTAACTCCCTTCTTCTTCTCTCCTCTATTTTATAGGCAGAGGACGCGCGGCGCCAATAGGGATTCCAGAACCTCTTCAAGTGACAACAGGACTTAAGGCTCGGCCACGTCCCCACGATCTCTGGGAAGGACGCTTTCTAAGAAAAACGTGTGGGGAAACGAGCCGCCAAAACCCATGCCAAAGCTTTGTTGAGAAGGAACCCATCCACGTAAGCGCGGGACCTCGGGGTTCAACTTGACACACTGTCAAACCCGAACCGGTGTCGACGCACGATCTGCTACCCAGATCGTGTGCACAGCCCAGTTCACCACTCGGCAGGTGTAGGTGGTGGTAACCAGTTTACTACTGACCCTGCCAACTTTGGAGTCAGGGGGGTGCTCAGGGGGGTCGCCAGTACGATCCTAAAACCACTGGCACGCAAGTGCTATGTAAATCACCTAGTACCTGGACGGCTCGATGTACCTTATCTTCAGAGGGCGTGTGCCCCATCGTGGGAAACCAGAAAAATGGTTGGCCAAGTGCTGTAACCAAAGTACGATCTCCTGGAGTCTGGGAAAAGAGTTTCATGATGTGCCCATGCCAGTCAGGATTTTGTCCTGCTGCTTCCTTTCAGTGGAGTCAGACGCTGACCCGTATTACCCGCTAACAGCTCAAAGGGTAACACATACACAAATGCCGACAGCAGCTCACGCATCCATTATCCGCCCGCGATGCGTTCCGGCCCGGGACATTGCTTGTTTGGTCTCAGGACTACGGGACATGGCCCTGCTTACTCCATGGGTGCGATAACGAAAATTCCAGGCTCGTTGCTTAGTGGGTCTCGAAGAAAAATGTGACACGCTCAATGATGAACTACCCGATCGGGTCACCTTCTGGCATAGCAATGTGCGAAATAGAGGTGGTACCAGCTACCCTGCACTAATAAACCGTTCTATAACTAGGACTCAATGACGTGCAACTGCTAGGTCATGCTAGAACAAATCAAGACCAGCCTCTCGAACATGGTGGTACAACCACTCGAATAACAGTGACCACGTCACAAGGGCCACACCTAGGAAACTAGGTTTCCCGGTCTAAGGTGCAACCACCCTAGCCGAATCCGTTCACAGCGACTCGGGACCAAGCTCCCGACTACGGGCGCAACTATCCTGTCCCTCGACACTCGAGACAGCCCCTCGACACCCGAGGGAAAGTTCTCGGTACCCGAGAATGGCCACACTGGTCATACAAAACTTGACCATGCGCTGTGCTGATTCCTCAGCACCCGAGGCACAGAACTATGACAACTCATAGCACTCAAAACTTGCAGGGAGCTGACTCTACCCGAGGGCTAAAGCTACCAGCTAGCTTGTCATTAAGTCCTACGGGGGCTACTGCCAGATACATGGGCCAGGGGTACCATCACCGCCTATATAAGTGACACGTCCATGCTATCGGCCCAAGTGGAGCCATTCGAGGAGCAAGTCCATGCAGGCTACGGCAGGCGACCAACGCGGTGAGCAAGGCACGCCACCAAGTATCTGAGACGGGCGTATCTGGACGATAGTGAGGATCAGTCGGTTGCACAATACACGAAACAGAATAGGCACCCCACCAACAAACCCGGTTGCCCTCCTTGTAACCCTGCTCCCCTCCGCCTATATAAAGAACAGCAGGGGCCTCGGGCTCGGGATCTGTCTTCATCTATCTCATTCAACCCATACTACCATGTAGCTAGGAGCAACAGCCCCTGTAATTGAGTATACGAACATCAAGATCAGCAACGGCGCCACTAGACTAGGGTTTAGCACACGTCGTGCCCCAGACCAGTATAAATCCTTGTATCTCGTGTGCTACTATCTGATTCAATCTTCGCGACTACGTTGCGATAATATTGCCGGAGCAAATAATTCCGACACCAACCCTGCCGGTGACCGGGCCGTGGCCATCGAGCGGGAGGCAGGTATCCTTCGGTGCCAACGGCAACGCCACGTGGTGCTGCTCCACATGATCCTAGTGATGCCGGCGGCGAGCTGGTGGTTTGAGGGGGCAAGGAGCGGTGTTCTTGGGCGAGCCCGCCGCGGCTGTGTTGGCCTGCGTGGATCGAGCTGCTGGAGCCAGCCGTGAAGTCCCTAACGCTGAGCTGCTGAGGCGCTGAGGGGGTGAAGCCGTGTGTGGTTGCCGCCGCCGTGTTCGCCGTGGTTGCTGGAGAAGAAGCGCCGTCCGACGGCGGAGCAGGTGCAACTGCTGGAGTGGAGCTTCGAGGCAAAGTGTTTGTGAAAACTTCTCTCCAGTGGCAATGATGTAAGGGCAACCGTAAGAGTGGTTATTGGAGAGGTGGCGTGGCTCCATTTATTCTATCTCCTCAATTCTCCAACAACTTCTTCTTTCGTGTTTCTCTCTTGAACAGCAACGGCAAAGGGGTGTGTGGCGAGCATCATGGTGAGGCTGGCGCGAAACATGCAACAGTGACGGCGACACGGCCAAATGCCACAATGCACGGCCCCAGCTCGCAGCCAAGGCGTGGTCGCGGCGACAATGATTGTGATGGCGAGCTAGCAGGCTGCGAGCTGCGCTATAGCACAGGCGAGCTGGCTTGCTGGCTCGCCACGAGCGGCAGGCGAGCTGGCCTGCTGGACGGTCGCGAGCTCCGCAGCAGCACCTGCGACTCTAAGCACCGGCGAGCTGCCCAGCGCAGTAGCACGTGCAAGCACTGGCGAGCCGCATAGCAGCACCTGCGCCATGGTGGCTCAGCACTGGTTTGCTGACCGGCCGCGGCAGCGCGGCCGCCGGTGACCTTTTTTTAATTGCCAAAAATCATTTTCAAGGTCGGTTGCTTAGACAATCCGATTCTATAGATGTGTTTTCAAGAACGGTTTGTATAGCACAGCCGCCTCTACTGATGGATTTTTAGTACAGGTTGACTTAACATGATCACTTTTAAAAATGTGTTTTTAGATTTGGTCGCTGTTCCGCCCCTAGAAATAAACTAATTTTACAATCAATGGCATAATGTCACTTTTTAGAACCATTTCTAAAAATTGAGGTTGACCATGTCGAAAATCATTTCTGACATGGGCTTATGGGCTTTTCGTAATATTCTCCACGAGCGACAACCACTAGCCACGTGGCCTATGATGTGTGACTTCCAACTTTGTTAGAGCAACTTTGGGCCCTGTTTGGTTTGCTTTTGTTAAAGTTTAACTCCCATCACATCAATGTTCCCTCAAATGCATGGAGTACTAAATGTAGACTAATTGCATGCATGTCGGCACAGATTAGGAGTAATTTACGAGACGAATCTATTAAGCCTAATTAGTCCCAGATTGGAAACTTTTTGTCAAATAAGACGAAAGTGCTACAGTGTTTGTTAAACTTTAACACCCCAAACCAAACACCCCCTTAATAGGTTAGCTAAAAATAGATTAAAAAATACATGATTTAGCCATCTTAAAAAAAACCCTCTAAAAAGTAGAGCACTTACAACAACCCATGTAAATTTTCTCTTCTCTATATTTGAAACATCTACGTCATCATGTTCCTTCGAAGATTGGACCGATCCTGCATCAAAAGGACTCCCATGGGGGACGGCCAAACGGTGGCATCTCCAGTCGTCTCCTTGCGACATGGCCTTCCTGCGAGAGGACTGCAGTTGCTCCTGGCCAGGCAGCGGCTGTCCTTTGACCCCTGCCACTCGGTGGCACCGTGGTACTAGGCCAGTACTGGTGGCTGAAGGCTGATGTCCCTTGGATTCACAGGAGATGGCGGGAGAGGCACGGTGCGTGCAGGAGAGGCCACTGCGGCTTGTGGAAGACGGGTTTTGCTGACTTGACATGCGAGCCTTGCTTTTTATGCCAAGCAAAAAATGAGGGATAGCACGTGTCTATTTTCGCAAGATGAGATAGAGAATTTGTTGGAAGCTTATGTTACACCAAAATCTTCAGTTCTGATTATAGGTAGGAAATAGCACGCAAGTCTCTTTGAGATGCTCTTTGATGGGGAATCGGGAATAATCTTCGAGGCATAAATCCCGCCTGCACTGACTTAGCAACCTCATTTTCGGTGACAAGTGTGCACACTGCGATTACCAAACCAGTATTGATAATTTAGAATACTCTACTCTCAAAGTTTGTACGTGCCAGTAAGCAATGTAAAGATTTTTTCGTTTTGAAGAACTTACAAGTATTGTAGCAATGAGTTTTGTGTATTTTCCTGGCCCTCTGTATGGACTGCTTCTTTGATAGGCTACAAGATTGGTTTGACTAGTCTATTTGCTAAAAATATCAACCTACTCCGTATACAAGTAATATTGACTGTTATATTGCGGGTCATGTTCATTGTTCTCGTGCATTTTGGCTTGATTTGACTAAGGACAAAGAGTATCATCCCTTGGCGGCACCAAGGTAAATACAAGTGGCATATTGGAGTTCACTAAATCGTTATCTATTTAAGATTATTCACGGTTATATTTATCATATTGTTATAATAAATCACTTTGCAAGAATTCCAATAATTTGTACATAGTACAGTCATTACAGTAACTCAATGTGGACCTGGAGTAAGTTATATTCTCATAAGCTGTAAGGAAAATGACACCTTGCATGGGCCATTAAGTGATTTTGGTATTTGGTGAATAACATAACCATTTGGACTAATGATGTTTGTTAGTAGATAAGGTATATAGTTAAAATGGATGCATGGTTGCCTTAAGGACTTAGGCAATGTGGAGATCGGATTAACCATCACTGTGATATATGCACATCACTGCCGGTTCAGAGCAGAAACCGGCAGTGATATTCATGTCTATCACTCTCGGACTAGGTCTTGAACCAGCAGTGATGTGCTGAGTGCCACTCCCAGTTTAGACAACCACCGACAGTGATACTCATGACACCACTGCCAGATCAGTGCACATCCTGCAGTGAATTGTTGGGTGCCACTGCAGGTCCAATACCACACTCGATAACTCTCATTTTTCGCAAACACCACACATTTCTCACAAGGTACAATACATCATATATATATAACTACAAAGAACAAATTAACTTGATCAGAATAACTACAAAGTTTCAGCCTTCCATTGCTATTGAATTTTTCCCTACATCAGAATAACTTTGCAGGTAAAATCCCATTTGAGCTTGCAAGGTGCCAATACATAAAAATTATAGACCTGTCTTACAATGTTTTCGCTGATGTTGTGCCCACATGGTTAGCTCAGCTGACACGCATCACCTTTCTTGGCTTGGCCAAAAATCAGCTTACTGGAGATCTATCCCTTCAGTTCTTAGCAACCTCACCAGTCTTACCATACTAGACCTCGGTTGCAACAACCTCTCGCACCAGATCCCACCAGATCTACTACAGAACATGCAAAGCCTTCAGAACATTTATTTGTCAGAGAATGAGTTGAGTGGTCAGATACCAACATATTTGTTCAATGACACACCTTGGCTGAGGCTCATCTACTTTACAAATAATAGCTTATCTGGTCCAATACCACAGAGCATTGGTGCCTTGCCCATGCTCCAGTACTTAGAGCTAGCCCACAATCATCTATCCGGCACAGTGCCACCAGCGATCTTCAATATGTCTTGGCTGCAAATCATTTATTTCTCAAATAACAGTCTAACAGGACCTATCCCGACCAATCAAAGTTTCAGACTTCCACTTTTATGGTGGATCTCCCTCTATAATAACAATTTTGAGGGCGGATTCCACTTGGGCTTGCAGCATGTCACTACTTGCATGCTATTTACTTGGAACTAAACTCCTTTGTCGACATTATACCAACGTGGATGGCACAACTGCCACAGCTCACCATTCTTTCTTTTGGTGGGAACCAGCTTGTTGGCTCAATCCCAGCTGCACTAGGCAATTTGACCAGTCTTACAATACTAGACCTAGCTTTATGCAATCTGACAGGAGAGGTTCCAAACGAAGTAGGCATGCTTCGAGAACTCTCGTATTTGCATCTCGGATCAAATTTGTTAACGGGGCCAATCCCAAATTCTCATGGAAATTTATCGAAACTATCCTACCCGGGATTGTATAAGAACTCATTGTCTGGCTCAGTACCAGCAACACTTGGGAGCATCCCAACTCTGTGGACGCTTAAATTTCATTCGAATAATTTAAATGGGAATCTTGGTTTCTTGGTGTCCCTTTCCAACTGCATGCAGCTCCAGATCCTTAGCCTACATTACAATTCTTTCACGGGACAAATTCCTGACCTTGTGGGAAAGATGTCTACAAAATTACTTGTGTTTGATGTAGGTACAAATAAATTAGCAGGTGGGCTTCCATCATCATTGTCAAACTTCAGCAGTCTTGAGTGGATTGCTGTGAACAACAACCAGCTCATGGAAGCAATCCCAGAATCTATCACAAGGGTACAAAATCTCGCTTGGCTGGGTGTCGCGAATAATGACATATCAGGCCCTATCCCGAAACAAATTGGTAGCCTCATGAATCAACAAAGCCTTTATTTCCATAGAAATAGATTAATGGGTCCTATACCTCATAGTATTGGCAATCTTAGTATGCTAGAAAATATCTATTTGTACAATAACGATTTAAATTCATCTACACCAGCAAAATTGTTCCACCTTGACAAAATTATAAACCTTTACCTTTCTTACAATTCCTTTTCTGGTCCACTTCCGACTGATGTTGGTAGGTTAAAACAAGTATATGAAATTGACCTTTGGGGCAGCAGAACTGTGGTTGTGTGTGCAAGCGTTGAAGAAGAATCAATAGATGACGGATGGGATATTTATCTCCTAGCCAGGAAAGACAAGCAGACGCCGGAAATCAAGAGACGAGATAGATGTCACGGAATAAACGCTCACAGGAGAAACTCCCGACATCATGAACGAATAATTCACGTCATTAGGATTGGAAACTCCTATAACTACCGAACTCCCAATTTAACCAGCATTAATATGAGAAACTCCTGCACTTACTCGATTTAAGTGGCAAGACATCACAGGCAAGGCATGGCATGCACGCAATGCCTCCCACATCTAATCACAATTTGTATGGCATTAAACCACCACATGCACATGCACATTATTTATGCGGCCCTTAGAATTATTTGATATATTAAATATTATATAGGTCAAATCCATAATATATCTAACAATCCCCACCAAATTCTAAACACGCAACAAATAATATCAAATCCACAGTTCTTTGATATACCAGAGTTTCAATGGAGACTGTTAAGTTAAACATCCGTCTAGAACAAGGGTTAGGCTCATTCACAACTGAACAATGGACTATGCCTTGAATTGACAGTTTTGTGCGAAATGAGTTTCACCAAAATTCTTAACTGGTACTAGGCTGCAAGAAGCATCCCCTCTATTTGAAGCATATAAGTCACACTTCACGGCCTTTCATGAGTATCTAGAGATTACCCACATCTCATAGATTGTGACTAGCAATTGAACTCATATAGGTGTGTTCCTTCTAGAATGTTCTGTAGGACATCCCTGCTTAAATAAGCCACTTAGATCACATTAAGGAATTAACCATCCTCCCTTACAGCATTGGAGAAGCGATACATCTCCAACAAGTTAGACTTTAGTATAAGGGGTCTCTCCGTCAGTCCACCACTGGTTTGTTTCACTATCCTACTTCACAGGATCTCCGATCACATAGGACAGGTTACCACTATGAAAACGTATCAAGTGGGTCTCAAGCCCAACTCCCTTGATGCACCTTCTATCACACTGCGTGACAGACCCTTAGTGAACTAATCTGCCAGATTCTTTGATGTATGGATATAGTTCAACGAAATTACTCTGGAGTTTCTCAGTTTTCTGACATATTTTATCGGTCTTTCCACATGCCTTGTAGACTTCATGTTGTCCTTAGAACTGTTGACTTTAGTTATCACAGTTTAGTTGTCACGGTTTATGAAAATAGCAGGTATAGGTTTCTCTACCACTAGTAAATCTATAAGGAGTTCACGAAGCCACTCGGCCTCAGAGCCAGCGGTGTCTAATGCAGTGAGTTCTGTTTTCATTGTACACTTTGTTAAGATAGTCTGCTTGCAAGACTTTTAGGAAACAGTATCACCTCCAAGCAGAAATGCATATCCGCTCTTGGCATAAAGCTCATCAGCATCAGATATCCAATTAGCATCACACTATAACCCTCTAGTACCTTCGGGTACGTGGTAAAGTGAATGTCATAACTCATTGTACCCTTTAGGTAGCACAACACCCTCTCAAGTCCATACCAATGTGTATCTCCCGGATTTAAAACAAACTGGCTAAGTTTGCTCACAGCAAACGAGATATCAAGCCAGATACATAAGAGAGCCAATTATTTGTGAATATCTCAATTGATCCCGTGCTATTCTATGATTTTTCCTCAATACCACACTTGGGTCATAGGGAGTTGGCAAAGGCGTGCATTCACTGTAACCAAAATAGTTTAGCACATTTTCAACATAGTGGGACTGTACAACAGTTACCCCACCATTTCCTTCACTATGTAGCTTTATGTTAAGAATAACATCAGCTTCAACCAAGTCTTTCATTTCAAAATTATTATACAAGAAATCTTTCACTTCCTTGATCACATCAAAATTATTCCAAAAGATTAAAATATCATTCACATACAAGCACAAAATTACGGTATCTCCCCCACCATAACGATAATAAACACATTTATCAGCTTCATTTCCTATGAAACCGGCTCATGTTAATGTTTTATGAAATTCTCATGCCACTGTTTTAGAGCTTGCTTTAGGCCATACAAGGACTTTAGTAACTTGCAAACCCTATTCTCTTGACCTTTTGCTACAAATCCATCAGGCGGATTCATGTAGATCTCTTCCTTAAGCTCTCCATTCAAGAAAATTGTATTAACGTCCATCTGATGAACGAGAAGACCGTGTGAGGCAGCCAAGGACAACAGCACGCGAATGGTCGTCAGACTGATGATAGGTGACTAAGTATCAAAATAATCCTCTCCTTTCTTTTGAGTATAGCCCTTAGCCACTAGCCTCGCTTTGTACTTCTCAATAGTACCATCGGGCCTTAGCTTCTTTTTAAATGCCCATTTACAACCCACAGGTTTACATCCATAAGGATGATCAACCACTTCCCAAGTCCCATTAGACATAATAGAATTCATCTCACTTTGAACAGCTTTCTTCCACAAGTCAGCGTGAAGAGAGAAATATGCCTTAGCAATAGTTGTGGGAGTGTCATCCAGGAGGTATATAAGAAAGTCTTCACCAAATAATTTTGCAACCCTATGTCTCTTACTCTTTCGAGCGACTGTATTATTATCCTCCTTAGGAATTTCATCATGAGTTTCCACATCAGCGTGTACTACCGGTTCAAGTGTCTCAGGCAGAAAAATAGAATCATGACTAGAAGTGCTAGGTGTATTCTTCGTAGGAAATTTATTCTCTAAAAATGTTGCATCTCTAGATTCCATGATTGTATCAACAACCATCTCAGGAACGATAGAATTTATTATTAAAAATCTATAACCTATATTGTAAATAGCATAGCCAAGGAAAACACAATCTACAGTCTTTTGTCCAAGCTTTCGCTTTTTATTTATTGGCACATTTAGCTTTGCTAAACTACCCCAAGTTTACAGGTAAGAGATATTTAATCTCTTCTTCTCCCATTCCTCAAATGGTGTAATTTCTTTGTTATTTGTGGGCACCCTATTCAGGACATGACACGCTGTCAATATAGCATCATCCCACCATTCCTTAAAAAGTCCTGCAACCTCCAACATGGTGTTAACCAAATCAATTAGAGTGTGGTTCTTTCTCTCAGCAATCCCATTGGACTGTGGTGAGTATGGTGGTGTCCTCTCATGAATTATTCCATACACCACACAAAACTCAGAAAATTCATTTGACAAATATTCTCTCCCATGATCGGACCACAAACCTTTGATTTTATTCTCAAGTTAATTTCTACCTCAACTTTATAGATTTTAAAATAATAAAATGCTTTATCTTTAGTTTTTAATAAATACACATAGCAAAATCTAGTGCAATCATCTATGAATGTTATGAAATATCTCTTGCTACCTTTGGTCAACTCTCCACTCATATTACACACATCAGAATGGATTAGTTATAGCGGTGCCAACTCCCTCACCACAGCAGCCATGTGAGGCTTGCGAGGCTGTTTTGCTTCAACACAAGCATGACACTTAGAACATTTGTTCACATCAAATTTCAGAATTAAATTTAAACCAGCTAAGCGAGTCATGGTACCAAAATTAATATGACATAAACGTGAATACCAAATATTAGTGTCAATGTCATGGCTTACATGATTCATAGAATTAAAACAAGTGTCTGTTAAAGACAAGCGGAACAAGCCTCCACTCTCATAGCCTTTCCCAACAAAAGTACCATATACTTAGAAAGTACGGACTTATTCGATTCAAACACAAGTTTATAGACATCTCGACACAGCAAAGAACCTGTAACGCACCAAAATACTTTTTATGTATTGGAAAGAGTAAAGTGGTAAAGGGTTTGTCGGTTGTTTCAATAGGTGGCAAAAAAAAATTATTTGTCACTCACATGGACGATCAGATGCCATAGATGCGTAGAGATCGTCGAACACATTCCGTTTGACTACTCATACACATTGTTTGGAGTTTGGATCATAAAGATATAGTTTTTGCAAGATTCAACAATAAAAAATAGGAGTCCTTAATGCACAGGTCTCCGGTCCTTTTTACCGTGGCTTTTCCTTTCTCTTCCCACATAACCTAATTCTGTTAGTCTATTGAGCCGCCGCCTCTCTCACGCATCGTAGATAAGAGAAGTTCGGAGAAATAGAGAGGAGAAGAGGGAGAGAAAATTAGGGCTTGATTGCCGTTGGCCACCATGTCTGTTCCCCATCAAAAACTGGTTGGTCATCTTCTTCTTTTTGTTTTGTCCTCAATCCCATAGTTCTCCTCGCTGTTCTTGATGGTGATGTCGTCCATGGAATAGATCAAGTCAACAGTACGTGTATCGCGGAGATTGCTGCGAGGGAGAAGGGGAACGGGAGATCAATCGTTGCGTATCTTTGCCCTAGTTGCTGATGGGGTAAGATCCCACTTCTTCCCTCTGTTTTGATGTGAAATCCATGTTAGGGTTTACCGTATTCGATGGATTAGTTGACGGGTTAGGGTTCTAATCTCGTAATTAGACCCTGTTGTTTTATTCAGATTGCGCAGTCATGATTTGGGTGTGGTTTAGGGCTGTTTTATTTGTCTAAAAATTCATAGAAAAATTATATTCAAGTAGTAGACTTCAATATCTTTCTTTTGGCACAGAGATCACGTTTACAGCTCTTATGGTTTGGGAGATATGACTGTTGTTCGGTGATGTTTTTGTGTTGTCAGATTTCTGGACAGTTTTACATACATTCAGTTTTGTCATATATTAAGCCCTTAATATCGTGAAAAAAATATAAATTAAAGTTTTAGGTAATTTCATAAGGTTTTCAGATTGATAAAGATCATAAATGTTGGTTTAGTATATCTCGAGTTATGACAGTTTTAGTGTCCAGCTATTGTTCTGTCACCAGAAAAGTGTACTTTCTTTGTCGGCTTGTTTTGGTTATCTTAGGGTCTTCAAACTCCAAATGTTATAACATGAAAATTGTAGAAAATGTTGTTTTACATACTCTAACATCGTTTTATATTTTTTGTATGAGTAGTTTATCCATAGTGAAAATGTGAAGTTATTGTTGCCAATTAAGCGTTTGACTGCTGTCTTGACGATGTTCTGAACAGTAGTGGATTGATTTAGTTTTTGATAATGTTAAAGGTCAAACTAGTTTTTGCAAATCTTGACAATGTTGTAGAGGACTCAAATAGCTTTCTTTTGACTCTAAAATCACCATCATAACCACTGTAGTTTGAGAGATACGGTCTGTTTAAGTTGGCAGCTTTTCTGTGATGGGAATCATGACAATTTTAGATCCAATCTGTTTTGACTATCTTAACGGGTTATTTTGAATATATGATCTGAATAAGAGTTGTAGTGTGTTTCTTAAGCTTTCCATATTCGTAGAGATTGTAATTATTGGATGAGTATAACTGCAGTTATGTATTTTATAAATTTGCTGTCTTGTCTAGGTTGTTAGAAAAGTTCAGTTATGTTCAGGGGTTGTTTATGTCATCTTAAAGATCTCATATGCTTGATAGTTTTATATAGAAGTTGTAGATAATGGTGTTTTCCATCTTCTGTGAAAGTTTCATAATTTTTGAGCAAGTAATTTGTCCACAACAAAAATGTGAAGCAGGGTTCCTGCTGTTGATTGATTGTTCGGTTGTTGTTTTGGGGAAACGATAGCACAGGTCGTAGAGCGATTCATGAGCCATTTAAGAATGTTTGTATGAGTTTATTTTTCTGAGGTGATGATGTTTAAACAGGTGGTGTGCCTTTGGATCGTACTTAGCTCTCATTTTGCATCATCGTCTTGAGGCAAGTAAACATAGCGGTGGTTGCTACAGCTTGACTTGTTGTTCATTCTACCTACACTTTGTCTTAACATGAATAAAACCAAGATGATATAACTATGAAATCACTTATCCTTTAAAGTAATTTATACATGATCTTCATTGTTGAATCTTTCATCAATTGTCTATCATCATGAGGTAAGTGCTATGTTTTATTGTTGTGGAGGTATATGACATATGTGGTAAGTATTTGTCTATCATCAGAAGGTAAGCGATATGTTTTATGATTGTGGAGGTATATGACCTATGTGGTAAGTATTCTTGTGGTTGCATCATATTATGCCATCATGTGCATTCTTGTCATGACCATATGCATCGAGCCAGGTCGGTGAGAAAGTCATATAACTATTTCGGAGTGCTCTTGAGCCAGGTCGATGAGAAAGTTATATGACTATTCCGGAGTGCTCTTGTGGATTATGTCGTTGACCTATGGTCATGACCGTACCGGTACGCATCGTACGTTGCCCGAGGAGGGGTGCGATGTAAAAGTGGACATGCATTGCATTTGCACTTTTGACGTTCTGTCGTATTGAAGCCTTATGTTGGCATGAAGTGGATATGAGGAGTATTCTTTTTATTTATATGAGAAGTATTGTTCTATTCATAGGTGGATATCTTTTATTTATTGTATATCATGGTCATTACATGTTTATGGGAATTCCGTTGGATAAATATTCTTATCATGAACCTTTATTTATTATGATATGTATTCTTCTATGATTAAATCATTGTCTAATTAAATTGTAGTTTGAATGACATGTTTAGGCAGTTTGCTTGCTGAGATTTATTCTCACCCCTTTATCTTTCCAGGTGCTTAATTGGATGCTTGCTTGAAGGGATAGGATTAGCAGCACACCTTCACTTTTCACCCACATCTAGATATAATAACGACACTCTTGGCTTGTTGTAATAAACATAGTTCATCTTCAGGATGATCCTTCATGGTTTAATAAAAACATTTAATTTGGACCTTTATTAAATGATAGTTTTGTTCTCTTTGTTGCTTCTGCATTACACTTTGTTCATGGGTTTATGTTACCGAATTTTTAGAATTTGGCATGAGGGAAGGGACGTTAGTGACATCCTAGGCTTTTATTGCGCCTGGGGTGTTACAGAACCACTAATCAAATTCTTCTTCATTAAGGGGATATGATGCACGTTCTTGAGCTGCACAGTCTTTCCTGAAGTAAGTTTCAGATCGACCGTACCATCACCACGTACAGCCGCACGCGCCCCATTCTCCATCAACAAGGAGGAAGCCCGCCCTGCCTGATAAGTAGAAAACAAGGAAACATCAGCACACACATATATATTAGCACCGGTATCAATCCACCGATCATGTGAATGACAAGCTGAAAGAACAGTAGACAATAAATTACCATACCCTGCAGTTCCCGCATCAGTCTCAACTGTGTTTGCTGATTTCTTGGCTGGTGGCTTTCACTTTGTATCTGGGCAATCTCTAGCAAAATGTCTAGTCTTGCCACAAG
The DNA here is from genome assembly GCA_038087645.1 of Saccharum hybrid cultivar R570. Taxonomy (NCBI): domain Eukaryota; kingdom Viridiplantae; phylum Streptophyta; class Magnoliopsida; order Poales; family Poaceae; genus Saccharum; species Saccharum hybrid cultivar. The sequence continues at coordinate 16,054,287 of JAQSUU010000760.1, forward strand.
TGAAACAATTACCCTTTTCCTTGTTCTTCTTGTTCTTCTTAAAAGGAGTGGTAGACTTTTGTTTATGTTCTTACTGAAATTTTTTCATTTGAGGCTTGGGATGATTCTTTTTGCACCAGATGTGCGCTAGAACTCTCCTCACCGACCTTCTTGCCGTGGACATCTTTTGCTCTCGCCTTCTCTTCAACATCCAAAGAGCCAATAAGGTCGGCAATGCCAAACTCTTGTCTCTTATGTTTTAGAGAGATAGCAAAATTAGTCCAAGTTGGTGGCAGCTTGGCAATCAAACAGCCTGCCACAAACTTGTGAGGTAGCACACATCTAAATATTTCGAGTTCTTTTGCCAGTGCTTGTACCTCATGAGCTTGTTCCACTACATAACAGTCATCGACCATCCGGTAGTCATGAAACTGCTCCATGACATACAACTCAATACCAGTTTCAGACACGCCATACTTGGCCTCAAGTGCTTCCCACATAGCCTTACCGGTCTGTAGCGGTACATAGACATCTACAATGGAGTCTCCCATCACGCTCAAAATTGCTGCCCTGACCATAGTATCAGCATGTTCCCAAGCACGCTCCTCCTCTTAAGTATGCAGCCCAGCTGATCTAGGTTCGACAACATAATAGCAGTGCATAGCAGTCAACCATAATATGCACTTTGCCCGCCACCTCTTATAGTGAGTGCCCTCAAACACATTCGGTTTCAGCATACTTGCAAAGCCAACCGATGAAAATTGCCCATCACGTTTTTGGATTGTTAAACAATTAGACAAATTCAGCAGCAATTTAATCCAGAAAATAATCATGACAATAATATGTATATGACACTAACCAGCAAGATTCTAACGAAAAATCTTACTGGATGATGGAGATTAGAGATATACCCAGCGGCACCAGTGCCGGTTGCGCTAGTTGACATAGCGCTTGTTGTTGTAATCGTCCCGCTTGATGCCGTGCAGGAAGGAAGCAGTGCCGATCAACCCGATGACGTTCGCTGCCACTAGGAAGAAGAGGATGTCGATGCGAGTAGTCGTGCCGCCAGCGACACTGCCCAAAAACGTGATTGTCGTCCTTCACCTGAGCAGGCGAACTCGAAGACGAAAGCGTTTCGGAGGCCTACTCTTTCAGGACTCATGCGCGCAAGTACCGGAACGGAGAAGCTTTGGGGCAGCAGAACTGTGGTTGTGTGTGGAAGCGTCGAAGAAGAATCAATAGATGACGGATGGGATATTTATCTCGTAGCCAGGAAAGACGAGCAGGCGTAGGAAATCAAGAGACAAGAGAGATGTCACGGAATAAACGCTCATAGGAAAAACTCCCGTCATCATGAACGAATAATTCACGTCATTAGGATTGAAAACTCCTATAACTCCCGAACTCCCAATTTAACCAGCATTAATATGAGAAACTCCTACACTTACTCGACTTAAGTGGTAAAACATCACAGGCAAGGCATGGCATGCACGCAACGCCTCCCACATCTAATCACAAGTTGTATGGCATTAAACCACCACGTGCACATGCACATTATTGATGCGGCCCTTAGAATTATTTGATATATTAAATATTATATAGGTCAAATCCATAATATATCTAACAGGACTCACATGCATGGTGGTTGACTTTTGATAGTTTTTGCACCGCGTAATACAGCTCAATTAATTCTGGTTCAACCATTTCCATGAACGACAGGAACAGGTTGTTCTTATTTGGATCCTAGCCGCCACTGCATATGCATACAGCGGTGCAGGGTGTGTAGTGCACGTGGGCGGCTGACTGCAGTTATTACTACCCATGCACATATATATCACAATTAACCGCAACAGGGCAGACTCGGATCCGATGGCCATTCTAATAGTACTGGTCTTCTGCCTCTCGGCCCTCTTGCCGGGTGCAGCCTCCTCTTCACTAATCCCCAGAGCAACAAACGCTAATGGAAGCCAAAGCGACCTTGATGCACTGCTGGCTTTCAAAGGCGAGCTCGCTGATCCCACCGGCGTCCTTGCCAGGAGCTGGACAACTAACGTGTCCTTCTGTCCATGGCTCGGAGTCTCCTGCAGCTGCCGCCACCGGCAGCGCGTCACGGTTCTGTCCCTGCCGGATGTTCCCCTACAAGGGGAGCTCAGCCCACACCACAACTAGAAATACCCCCTATAGTGACGCTTTATTTATATGTTAGACCAGTTTTATTTCGTCACTACAAGATTGTAGGCACGTTTTTATAAAGCATGTCAGAAGCGTCTTCGCATGGACCGTGTCAGGAATTGTAGAGACGAGTTCTCTAAACGTGTCAAGGTCATAAAGAGACATTTTGTAGAGACGTTAGTTGCATGCCTATGCATATTGATATACTTTTATAGATACATTCATATAACGTGTCTATTTGTGTAGTAACGTTACATAGCAGCGCTTCATTATGTGATAAGAAATGTAGAGACGTTCTCATAGATACACTTATATTATGTGTGTACTAATGTAGTCACGTTGTGTAATGATGTTGTATTTTGTGTTTAAAAGTATAGAGACGGTTGGGAAGATTCATTTATATTGCGTGTCTAATAATATAGATACATTGTCATTTATATTTCGTGTCTACTAATATAGCCATGTTATACTTTAATGTTTTTATAATGTCATATAAAAAATATAGATATTTACGAGAGTGAATCATGCAGGCATTGCACTGAACAATCCATTTTTGTCTTTACAAAACAAGATACTGATTAACAACTCATTAAAGTACACTCTCAAAGACAAACCATGTTCATAAAAAAATAGGCAAAGTGAAAATATCATACAAATATCTATTATTTTTTCACTAACATCTAAAATCTATGTTGTCCACTCCGAAACTTGTAGCTTGTCTTTCCATCCATATCAAGTTACATGTTTTCACCATACTGCAAAATAAAAGGAGATTAAATTGACAAACATGAATTCTAATCAAACGGATCTCGCAAGAATGAAACATACCAAGGTTGTGCAGTTTGAGTTGAACTCTTAAGCCTCTTAACCTACAATAAGTCATGTGTTTAGAGAGATAGTATAATTTTAGAAATTACAAAACTATAGAGCATTTAATATAAGAGAAAACTGACATGTGAACGGGGCCAAGCAACAACAAGCCAATAGCATCTCTTGTAGTTTTGATAGAATAGAGTGGTCTACGTAACATCTCATCCCCATGGTTCCCATTGCCATTATTTTCAAGGGCATCAACATGAACCCCAACAAATTCTTTTCCAAGCCCATCAATGTTTCGAGTGCTATCAGTAGTCACTAACTTTCCTTTGCCCACAACTTCATATTTGTTTCTTAGTGAAATAAGATACACCCTGTTCACTTGAACTACTTTTCAGCCAACAAATAATGTTTTTCTCTCATAACAAATCAGCATAAGCTAAATTTCAGCATAAGCGAACAGGGTGACTTCCATTTGGCTCTACCATTTTGTAAAACACAAAGCTGTGATCATGGAACTTGTAATTAATTTAGCTTTGAAACAACAAGGAAACAAGTACATAATGATCTTGATTGATTATGAGCTGGAGCATTAATTCTTTAAGGCCTCTGTAGTAGACACTATCAAAGCATATCATTGATTTAGCAAGTTTAGACATACTGTGAGGGATTACAGTAAGAGGAACGTAGTCATACCATGTTGGTCATTATGGTACCACGTGGTAAAGTTAGGCCTTCAGAACTCTTATAGTCTTATCTCATTGAACACCTCATTAAAATCATTAGCTGAAAGGTTACCATTGTTCTTCTCATTTCTTTTTTCTAATTTCTCAAATGATGCATCCTATTGAAATAAGCATATAGGAAGGTCACATAATCGTAACAACAATTTCAAATCCATGTAATTAATTAGGAGTAGAAATATACCATTACTAACTTCACTTTGTTGGTGCTGTATCTCCTATTCTTTTTCTTACAAGCAGCATCCCATAATTCTATCATATGAACCCTTCCATTCCTTCGATCTTCCTGCACAAGATATTCAAATCTTTTTTTTTTTTTGCCTTCTATTGGTTATAGTGAAATGTGTACAAAATGTGGGGATATTCAAATTGACATAAAGATCTGACAAAGAGATTATACTGCATTCCATTGGTTACATCCTGCAGTGCTATCTATTTTTAAACGAACTAAAGAACAAAATTGCAGGTTTAATAGATAAATGATATGTGCAAAGAAAAGCAGAACAAATGTGGAGGGGCCAATTCTAATTTTGACTTAGCCGAGATTCCTAGTACGTACTTCAGTATTTTGTCTTTGACAGTACTGAACCTGGCAGAGAAATTGAGAAAGAGGAAAGGAGTTCACGGGGTTGCCTGCCGGTCGCTGGGCGCTTGGCTGCCTAGCTGCTCTGGCCTGCTGCGCTGCGGTCCACCGCCAGACCCCCGCCCCCTGCTGGCTGCTGCTGCCGCCGACTGCCGAACGGACAGAGGGCCGAACTTTCTCCGTGCTGCTGGCGCCCCCGCCGGACCCTTCACTCCTGACCTACGCCGGGCCGCTGGCCGCTGACCCCAAATCAGCCGGGACCCCTCATCTACTGCTAGATCAATAGCTCCTCGCGCCGCACGCAGTGACGGGAACAGCCGGAGCCTGTATGGAGAAGATCGACACCCCCAGTACTTTTCACACAGGTTGATTATGTAGATGGAACGAAGGTGAAGTGTGCTCACCGATGGGAAGGGAAGATGTCCGCCCTCTGCGTACAAGAGCAATGATGACCAGTGGATCGGATAGCCTGTGCCGTCAGAGGAGCGGCCAAGAATTGGGCGGTTGATGCCTCGGCGTCGAGGAATCAAGGGGTGCGGGCGTGCCGTGGGCTGCGTCGAGTGAGAGAGGATGTGGAGACGGGGGAGGGAGAGGCCGGAGGGTAACAGATCCCATTTTTCTGTAATCTGCAGACTAGGCACCAACCGCCAAGTTCATGCGTGGGGCAGTTTAGGCGTAAAATTAAAATGCAGTAAATCACTACCACTGGGCGGCAAGTTTTACTATTGCACACTGCAGTAGGCGGCAAAAAAAGCGTTCATCAGAAAATCTGATTTGAATTTTCTGGTTTGTATGTTAATTAATATCCATGAACCCACAATTCACATTATATTTCTAATAAGGATCAGATCCTTTTACGATATGTTTTTGAAATATTTTTTGTACATATGTTAATGAATATGGAAGTACCATCAAATATTGACATTGTATTGAAATTTTAAAAATTTAATACTAAAATTTTAATTTTTTCAAATGACTTTGGATGGTGAAATGACAACAATAAAAGTTGTAGATCTCGAAAAGTTATAGAACTTTGTTGTTTACAACTTTTCCATTTGAAATCATTTACTGTTTCAAAATGTCGTTAGAAATTCAATTTTTAAATTGATGAAGAACTCTAATTTCTCTTTTTAATCTTTGGCTGAAACTTGGAACTAGTCTTTTTCCCTCGTAATAACTTCAAATTTGATGATTCTTTTTCCTAAAATTTTCTAAAATCATGCTCTATCAATTTTTTGTGTTCTTCTAGCTATTATTTTGCTCACCTTTTCATGTGACTGTGTTTTATCAATCTCAAATTTGAATTTCAAAAAATGCAACTTCAAACGTCATTTTGAAACATTAAATGATTTCAGCTGAAAAGTCATGAACATAAAATTTGTACAATTGCTTAAGATCTACTGTCATTTCTTTATCTGACAAAGTGGTATTAATATTGTTCACAAATTTACATCTCTCTCTTATTGTTTTATAAATATAAGAGGGATATGTAAAATTTGTGCAGAATATTACTACCACTATGTCAGATGAACAAATGATGAAAATAAAAGTTATAGATCTCGGAAAGTTATAGAACTTCGTAGTGGACAACTTTTTCATATGAATTCATTTTGTCAAGAAAAACTACATTTGAATTTTTCAAATTTGAAATTTGGATTTTTCTAAATGACCTCGAATGGAGAAACAACTGAAATGAAAGTTTTAGATCCCAAAAAGTTATACAACTTTGTAGTTGACAACCTTTTGATTTGAAATCATCTTGTCAAGGAAAACTCCGTTTGAATTTTCAAAAATTTAAAATTTGAATTTTTTAAACGACCTTGGATGGACAAACATCAAAAATAAAAGTTGTAGACCTCGAAAAGTTATGCAACTTTGTAGTTGACCCAATTTCTGGAATTAATCGAGGGATCCTACCCCACAGGAAACTGATACCCTCCTTTCAAAGGGTGCGGGACCGGGCAGACCCAATTTTATTTCTTGGTTCAAAAACAAGGTACTTTCCAATTTAGCTCGTACTAAGTTCCACCTTCTAAGTTGCTCGTACGTTCGAATAATATAGCGATTTATCATGTACCACTTTGCAAGCAGTTGTGCCTATAGGGTCAAGTCATTTAACGGTTATGACATCAGCTATCGTTTTCAAACAGCAAGCCACGAGCAGAGTCAGCCCAATCGAAGAACCGCAAATAGCAGAGTTTTTGCCCCCGGCATTGATGGCCTCGACTATTATGGAAGAATTGAAGGAATATACAAACTTCCATTCGCAAATGCCATCGGTTGCAAACTTCTTAGTCCTGTCATATTCAAATGACATTGGTTTGATCTAGGAGTAACGAGACGGACCTCTCATATTGGGCTAGTCAAAATTCAACAGGATTTCGTCTATCCAGGAGATGATGTCTATATTGTGGCTCAACAGGCCACGCAGGTTTATTATACCTATTACGTATGCCACACCGAAGAGCATCTTAAGGGTTGGGATATTGTGCACAAGTTATCGCCATACAGTAGACTATTTGTCCCAAACGATGAAGATTACAACTTCAACACAAACACATATGACGGAGAGTTCTATCAAGAAGAGAGGCTACAAGGGAGGTTCGAGATAGATTTAACCGAAGCGATAGGAATGGATGTAGACAATGATTGGGTTGATAACGAGGACGATGGGGATGAGGTGCAAAATGTGAAGGACTTACAAATGCTTGAGCAATTACATTTAGGCAATGACAATGAAGACAACATTCCTCATTCGGATAGTGTTGATTATTTCGACATGGTTGATAGTGATGATGAGACTTATGACCCACCTAATCCTAATCATGCAGATTATTTCTAATACATGTAATACTATGTTACTTTGTAATTATGTTTTGTTTATTTTGCATCTATTTCTAATTACTTCTTGTTTATTCTTTTTAATTTCTAATTAACTCTTGTTTATTCTTTCTAATTGTAGGTGATTGAACAAAGATGGTGGGCAGCCGTCAGAGGAACGTGTTCTCAATTTACTGGAGGACACAGCCTGTGGCGGCTCCAGAAGAGGAGCTGTCGGACAGGAGGAGGAGGAAGAGTAGGAGCAAGAGGTAGCCTCGTCCTCCCACGCCGCCGGAGAATGAGGTAGAGGAGGAGGAGGAGCAGGAGGTGGCCGAGGACGGGGACAGGGATGAGGAGGAGCTAGTCTGGCAACGGACGAGGAGGAGGGGGGTGGGGATGAGGACGACGAGGAGGAGGTGGTAAGTACGGGTGTCGCTTCCTCTAATTCATCGCGTGTCTACTTGCGAGGTCCCACGACCCTCCCTCCTCCGCCGCATTGTAATCAACGCGCCGGTGATTTGCCCTGAAGTACAAAAGTAAGTAACTTTATATGTTATCAATACTTCTTCATGTGATATGTTGAAAATTGAAGTAGAAACTAATATTTTTTCTTAATCACTTATGCAGGAACTGGAGGGTTGTGTCGGGTGGTGGTCTCGCACGCCATGTCAATGGTATCCTGGGTCTTCTGTTGAAGACAAACTACCCTGGCATCATTGACTTCGCAGGCAAGAGGGAGCCGGCCTACACCTTTGACCACTATTTCAACGGCCCCGACATGGAGTAGGAGAACAAGGCGATGCGGGTGAAGCGGGACTTTTGGGTAAGTCTTCATCGCACTACATTGCTCAGCACATCGCATCATTGGAATTTTCTTGAAATAATGAGTGGATACATCGTGTCTCTATGCAGCTTTATTACAAATACGATGAGGGATTTGAGGTCAGGGCGGAGGGGGTGCTTACCAAAGCCTGCAAAAAGCTCATCGTGGACATCCATTATGAGCCATGCCCCCAGGCCATCGTCACTTACCACAGGTTGGTCCTTGGAGAGGATGTCAAGAAAAAACAAGCAAAAAACATGACGCTGACCAAGGACCAGTTCATGCAGGTAGATAAAGAACATGAATATTGATTCCTTTTGAGATTAAGTTGTCTTAATTTGTTCCTCTTATATGTCAAATACTTGATGACGTGCAGATATGTCCATAGTGGTTCACCGCATATCACGACTGCTGGGATATGATGGTGGACAAGTGGTTAGGCCTCGAGTGGGGCCAAAGCGCACAACGCTGCCCGAGAGTGGCGATTGCTGATGCCAGGTGTACTGCACCATCAAGGCAGCCGCAGCCTCACCTCATACGGATAAGCATGGGTACTCTAATCGACTTCTATATTCTAATGTTTAATTCTACCTGAGTGCTAATCATCTTGTTGTCTTTCTCACATTCGGCGTCACATGGGGGCAAGAGTGCACCAGTTTCATGGCATATGATATGGCCCACAAGGGCAAGGTGGTGTCCGACGTCTCCTACAACCCGGACAACCCGCCTAAAGCCTACACCAACCCGACCGTCTACACCTGCATCAATGAGTACACGTCAGCGGTAAGGACTCTCCATGGAGACGACTACGATCTAAGCTCCTAGGACTTTGATCCAGAGGTCGTCATGAGGATTGGAGGAGGCAAGAAGCATGGGCCGTACTATCTCAGTGATGGCGTCATTGAAGCGACCTCTACTCCCTCTCTCTCCCGTATCCAAGCACAGAGCACGGGCGCAAGCATTCCCATACGCCCATGGCCAGACACTTCACAACAGCGGATTCTGTCACTCCAGGTGATTCCTGTTTTATTTATCGTACATTGATATTTACATACCTTAGATTTGCATTATTTAAACATTGTGTTGAAATGTTGCAGACCCAGATCGAGCAATTGGAGGCCATGCGGGAGGTTGATTGCCAGAGGGTGGAGGCTTTGGAGGCCTAGCGCGTGGTGATGGAGTAGAGGCAGCAGCAGCAGATGGCGGAGGTTTTCCAGTACATGCAAGCTCTTGGGCAAAAGACGGGTGTAGCTCTGCCAGCTTCGCTATTTGTTACACCGCCACCTCTACCTCCCGGGCACGCTACTCCTATAAGTATGAGTATGATTATTTAAGTTTGTATGTTCATGCTTAGGGTCAAATCATAACACTACTTGTTTGACACATGCAATGTCTTCTCCTTTGTGCAGCCTCAATCGACGAGTTCGAATAATCCACCTCCCGAGCCCTCGAATGATCCAGCTCATGGTAAATGGGGAACTTGGAGATCTCGGTAGTTCCCCTTGCTTTGGTTATTCACTTGTGGATTTGGACTTGTGATGGACTTGTGTTAGCTATTTCGACTTGGTGATGGACTTGTGATGCACTTGTGTTAGTTATTTGGACTTTGTGATGGACTTGTGGACTTATGTTAGCAATTTGGACTCGTGATGCACTTATGGTTATATATGTGTTATATATTGTGATACATGTGATCTATTTGAGATATATGTGATGTATGTGAGATATGTGTGATGGATGTGATATATATGTGATATATTATTTTTGTCGGATGGAATGTAAAAATTCAAAAAAATGGGTCGGTTACGGTCACTTTGCCGAGTGCAACACTCGGCAAAGGCAGCCTTTGCCGAGTGCAACACTCGGCAAAGGCAGCCTTTGCCGAGTGCAATGCCAAAATCACTCGGCAAAGCTGGGAAAACAAAGCCAATTTTGGCCAGTTTCCCAGCTTTGCCGAGTGCCGGGGAATAAGGCACTCGGCAAATTCTTTGGCGAGTGCCGTGCAGTGGAGCACTCGCAAAGAAAAAAGATTGTTTTCAACAATTTTTCAAAAAAATCTTTTTTCTTTGCCGAGTGCCATGCAGAGGGGCACTCGACAAAGAAATTTATCAAAAAAAAATTCTTTGCCGAGTGCACTGTAGAGGGGCACTCGGCAAAGAAATTAAAAAAAACTTTTTTCTTTGCCGAGTGCCAGGAGGTTGAGCACTCGGCAAATAATTTTTTTAAAAAATATTTTTTTCTTTGCTGAGTGCCACCACTCAGCAAAGTTTTTAAGAAAAATAAAAAAATTTTGCCGAGTGCCTAGCAGAGGGGCACTCGGCAAAGCATCCGTTAACGTGTCGTGCACCGTCACGGCAATTTTTCTTTGCCGAGTGCCATTATGGCACTCGACAAAGCCTTTACTGAGTGCCCGACAAAAAGCACTCGACAAAGAGGTCTTTGCCGATAAAATTTTTGCCGTGTACCCTTTGCCGAGTGCGGCACTCGGCAAAGCCTTTGCCGAGGGCAAAATGGCCTTTGCCGAGTGCCCCTGCGTTTCCAGTAGTGTAACAACGATTATTTTGTCAAAAAAAAGCAATAATATCTATCTGTTGTTATAGTAATTAGCCAAAAAGAAAGGCTAATATGATAATTCTAGCAAACAACAAATTAAAAAAACAATCTAAGATTGGACGGTCAGCGTCAAACCATCCAAAGAAGTGGTTGACAACAAAAACGACGGCCAGGTCCAGGGCAGTGCGCCCAAGCTTCATCTGGAGCATGCCGATATCGAGTTGTAGGCCACCATTCTGAGTGAGGAGAGGTGTGTAAGAGAGTGGGAACGATGGTGAGTTCTTCGGTGGTGCTACTGATGGTAGGCTCCTGGCGGGCCATGTCAAGAACAAAGAGGAGGTGGCGTTGAGCTGCGACAAGAATATAGGATATGGCAGTTACATGTGAACTCTTGATGAGAAGTAGTAAGGTAGGTGCGTCTCCTTGGGAAGCCAATGCAAAGCAACAGGAATTGGTGCAGGAGGAACCTTGCATGGACACATTGGGTGCTCGACCCAAACATGGTCATGGTGCAGTGGCGTCAATTGGTGCATTAAGCAAGAATGAAAGCATGCATGGGAAGCGGAGGTGGCTGTGACACATGCGCTGTGTCCGGGCAGGAGGTATGTGGGACGAGGTAATGGCACTTGGCAGCGCTTCCGTTGATGGCTGAGCATCGTGTTCTGCATGATTGAATGGGGAAAAGGTACGGGAGAACATAGAGGATCGGGTGCTGCTGGTTTGTGTTACGTGGAAGCGCTTATGTTCACGATTCCAGATTGGCTAGACTGCTCTTGTTACGGGCATTCAAAATGGGCTGGTGGCCCAGCAAGATTGGAAAGGAAGCACAGCTGCACAGGTGCTAGCAAGCCTTGCCGAAGAGCCCGATGGAAAAGGGGAACATGGCAAAAGAGAAATGAAGAAATCTCTACAACTAAAAAGACTCGAATGTTATCATCTGATTAGCAACTAATCGCCCCGCCCCCGTGATTAACCACACTAATCACTCCGCTAACAGCGATTCGCCCCGCTCAGCTCGGCTCGCTCGGCGGAACCACCGCCTGCCACCCCGCTCTCTCTACCGTGGAACCGCCGCCCACACACGACGCCCAGATGCGCAGCTCTCCCCGCGGCCTTCGGCGTCCCGGCGGAGGCGGCGCCCCACAGCCTCCTCCGTCCGACAGAGGCGGCGCGGCATCCCAGCTGCGGAGGCAGAGCGGCGTCCTTGCGCCCTCACCCTCGCCGTCCTCGCCGAGATAGCCGCTACTGCGCAGCCCCCGAACCTCCCCATTTGCGGAGGCGGCGGCCTGTCGCCACCACCGCTGGCTCCCTGCCCCCATACCCCGTCTGAGGAGACGTTCGGTGCCGGCACGGGTGGCTCCAGCATCGATCTCCTCAAGTGCGTGACATCCACCTACCGCCGTCGAGGAAGAGGTAACCTCGCTTGCCTCCTTCGGTCCTTCCCATCCCAACATCTAGAGGCGCAAAACCATTGCAGGGATTCTGACTGCGTATTCTCTCGGTCTAGCTACAGCAGTGGTGATGCAGCAAGAGGATTTGTACCGGGACGGCGGAGTAAGGCAGGACCTGCCACCAGAGCAGGGGCACAGGGGGCAGGACAATGGTCCTACGCCGCCGTCGTCGATGGTGTTGGCACTGCCATGCCAGGTTAGCTTCGCTTTTTTTTATTCTTCCCCATTCTCACCTTTTCAATGAAGAAAAAACAACCTCTCTAGATCGGTGAGAATGGTAAGGTAGCAGCAGTAGGAATTTATGCTATTCGTCACCAACATTGATGTGAGTTGGATGTTAAATCATTAAAAAACATGAACACCAAACCAATAGACATTACCTCTAACATTTGTGCTGAATTTTCCCTCCCCCTCAATAGGAGGTGGTTGTATTAATCAGAAACAAACATGATCATTGATGGTATGTTGCTGGGTACCAACAGTGTTGCTATACAATGCAAAACTGATCCATAAACAAAGAGGACTGACGATGGTAAACCTGGTTGTTCATGTCCATGCATGGATAGTGTTTATCGATCGGCTTGCCATCGGCGACCAGGCATAGTCAGGCAGCGGCTAGCGGCGGCCAGGCCTAGCCATATGCGACCAGCGATTGTAGAGAGAAATGGTAGCCCTATAACCCTGTTCATTGAAAATGGTAGCTCTGTTATGAAAAATGGTACCTCTGTTCCAAATGTCTGTTCAATGAAAATGTACTATGTTCTAAAAAAATATCAGATGCTCTGTCCTTGTGTCCAAGTAGAGAAGGGATTAGATAAGGCCTAAAATATAGTTTGATTGCATTAATATACATGCAGTAAGGTCACTAAATATTAGCAAAAAGACAAAAATGCAATGCTAAAGATTTTAAGGAAATGTCCTTCGTGTTTACTAAGCAACATATAATACTGTATCATTTCTAACAGTAGGAAATTGGAAATATTCTTAATTATAAAAAAACTTAATTTAATTCATATATATGACTACTTAATAACATTAGAGAGGCGAAGTGAAACTATGTACAACTCGATTGCATTCTTCAAGTTCAATAGTACACAGAAAATATATATGCAGTGCAACGTGCATTGGAACATATAAGTGTCCTCTGTATTATTTGCAAACTGGAAACATGAATAAATGGCAATGCTTTAATTCCTTCAAACTAATTCCTTTCCTCTCATCTCAGCTCAATGCAACAACTCATGTGTTAGATGGAACATTTCAAATAAAGCTTCTTCATAACAGAAGCAAGAAAAATATACATACATGTAAGCAATATCATTGTGCTGAGAAGGAGCTCACTGGTGTTGCTATATGAACAATGACGAACTAGACCAAACGTTTGAAGCTCAGCGTCTATTATACTTCCAAAATACTGGGCACTTCTAAATCAAATCTATTTTATCTATTAAATAAAAATACCAACAGAGCCAGTAAATAAAAAAGCCTGAGCACTTTTAGCTTCCCTGCAAACACAGTAGTCAGATCCGATGTGTACTCACTGTTCACAAACTTCAGGTTTAAAAATCTCTACTGAAATACATCATTTGCATTCAAAAATATTATGCAACTCTGACCCTAAATTCAGTGTTGTTCCATTTATAATCAGTTTTTGGATGCCACATGGGTGGTTGGGGTGGTATGCAAAATATGTTTAACTGCTGCATGGAAAATGCTAACAAAATTTACTATGGAACAAATTTATCTTTCTGAATATACACTGATGTTCTGTATTGCCTAAACTACCGAGACCAAAGAGAGAATGATCTGTGCTAACTGATATGTTGATTTTTTTGGCTTTTTAAAAAAGAATCGGAGTATTCAACTCCAAAAAAGGATGATCTTAAACATCATAGAACCGTGATTCTCTATTATATAAAAAGAGATATGTGCCAGTTGTATCATTTGTACTGTTGCAGGTATATTAGGACCACTCATCCAAGCTTGCTTTAATTCCCTTCTATATTGTAGATTTATTATACGCTTGGCTCTTGGCTAGCCAAGCCTGCAGTTCACGACTTTGCCAAAATTGTTTTTGACATTTACCGGGCTTCTCTAATTCCTTTTTCTAATTACTTTGTAGAAAGCATACTTAAATTAACCACTCTGCTTATAGCTCGTACTATTAGGTCAATTGTTTTGTTGTTTAATCACATATACATTACACATGTTTAAGCATTTTTTTCCTAAGACAGCTGCCATGCTCACTAACAGGTGATTGGGGAGTTTCTCAAGGTAGTTATCCTCAATGCATTGTGATATCAAGTCTGTTATGACCTCCTTGTTCATAGAAATTTTAGTTGAATCTTGTTTGAAAAATGGAAGAATTACAGGCTTACAACTATATATTTCTACATTAGATTTTGATTTACTCATTTTGAAGAACCTTTGTTTTTGCTACCAGCTTATACGAGATCTGTTCAGATGATGATCAACTTGCTACATATTCAGTTGTTCAAAATTTTAGCCAGCATATGCTAAAGCTTGGTGGTGATGCAAACCTAATTAAATGCAAAGTTCTCCTTATGTAGGTATATTGTTCAACCCTTCCTCTTGTCACACCCATTTTTAAGGACAAAAATAGGATGCATAAAAGACTCACGTGCGCCCCAGGAATCAGTCGCACACATAAGTTGACAAATTACAAAGTATCATCACAGTGCTTATTACATAACGAATAAGTATTTAAGACATAGTCTTGAACGATAGGTAATAATAACTAATAGTAATTCTTCAGCGGAAACTCCACACAGGGACACGGTTGACTGGTTGACACCAAGACTAGTACTCATTCCGATAATCTTCCTCATTTTCTTCATCTGTTATGGTGGAAATAGCAAGGGTGAGTCCATGTCGAACTCCACAAATATAACACAGGGTTCATGAGGCTCAAAAAGGCTAGACACTGTTTAACTGCGTTTAGCTTTTTAATCATATATTAGCAATTGAGTAGCATCAAGATAAACCACTTCCCATTAAAGAACCAATGATCAATTGTAATAAGGATAATGAATAGCATTAACATGAGCATAATAATAATCAACAATAATTAAGCATGATATAACAGTTATGATCAACTATTCCATAAGAATCCCCAAGGCCGCTCGTATCCGTGAGCACGGCTAGTATACCAGTTTTTAACTCTGCGCAGAGGTGTACACTTTCACTGTAAGTCATGATTTCCAAATGAGTGGGGAGATCAAGCCCAAACACCCGAGAACCATATAAAGCCACTCAAAAGTTCGTCTAACAAGTTAGGGCCATTAGATTTCACTCGGCAGGCAGATGTAGAACCCCCCTTCCCTGTGGCACAACAACCGCAGCCTATACACACTAGGCCAGGGGCTCGGACTACACCCAACATGGCAAGCCATTCTTACGCCATTTAAGGTAACCTCTAACAAGCTAGAAAAGGTCTCTTGAACAACTAAAGCCAGAGCCATATAGCCCTCACAGCTGTACTGTATATCCCGGTTATCACTTACAGATAAGTCCTTATGGAGAGAAACCAGAGCATCAAAATAATACACAAGCTCTAGCCCCCTTTTAACAATAATAAAATCATCTTAATAGTTGATTGCTTAATCCATTAATCAAATTACAAGATCATTGTTCTTAGTTTAAGCACTAGCAGTAGCTACCCATATGCATTCCCAAGGTTGACAAGGAATCAAGATAACAATCACCAAGTTATAATCTCTAAGGTTGTCAAGGTTAGCACATGCATATGTATGACAATTCAATGTATAGGTAACAAGGATAGTCCTGTGTTATACTTGCCTTGATCAAAGCTCTCCAAGTGATACTGCTGACTTGGCTCAAAGTAATACTCCGAATCGTCCAAATACTGCTCACCTTCTATATTCGATCATCAATCAACAACACACATGCATCCAATCAAACATACACGAAGCAAACAAAGAGATATAATTAGAACAGTACACCAACAGTAACAAAACAGTAATAAAAGCTTATAAAACTCTTCTACACGTTTCTACGATCACACAGACGCAAAGATCACCAAATTCGGAGTTAAAACGTGAAAGTTATGAATTTTCTAAGATTTCCTATAGATAAATAAATACTTAATTATAACCTCGAAAAATAAATTATCAAAACTAACTGTACAACTACACTAACATGTAGAGCTCGCAAATACGAACCTAACGCAACTTGAACGGATCAAATCGGAGTTAAAACGAAGATTTTATGACCAAAACAATCCTAGTGGCAAAACTGTAAATACCTGAAAACGTATTTTTGACTTATCCGGAAGAGAATACGCTTTCAAAACACGAAAACGTATTTCAGACAATACGCTAAGGACCGCGGGTTCTATTATGAAGAAATCCAGGGGCTCTTTAATAAATCTACCCCGCGAAGGGGTATCTTCTAATCTTGACCGTTGACGCAAGATCGGACAATCACCATTCATTCTAGGAGAGAGAGAAAGACGACGCCGGCCATCAACCACATCTCCGGCCGACGGTCACCATGGCCGCCGCCATGAACTCGCCGGAAAAGTTCGGCCTCGTCGTTCCCGACCACCAAACATCCCCCAACTGACACCATTCAAAAGAGAAGATCCCCCCGAACTTGTCTACATAGTTTAGGAAGGCTACGATAGCGCATAATCGGGATGCGACTAGGATAGGGCGGCGGCGCCATTACCAGTTCACCGGAGCTCACCAAAACCATGATTCAAAGCGTCTCAACACAAAAGGAGAGCACGGGAAGAAAGAGGAGGAGACAGCGAACTCACCAATGCGAAGAAAAAGAGCCCGAACCTACCCACAAGCTCCACCGGCGACCAACCGAAAGAGCCTAGGGTTCCGACCTCCTATGCTCAAAATCACGTGATGAAGCTCGGGTTTTAGATGGAAAACGAGAAATAGAGGGTCACAACTTCCTATTTGTAACCCCAAGTTGCCGTATACGGTTAGGAAGTCCCGGAAATCTCGGAACCGACCGACATGGTCGTGTTCGGTTTGGAGTCCGGAACGAATACGAGAGGTAGAAGAAGACCAACGTCCGGGCCCCACCTGTCAGCGAAACAAGGAGAGAAGGCGCGGCTGGGCGGGCTCGGCTGCTGGGCCGCTCACGCGGCAGGCGCGGCGCTGGCGCGGAGAAGGAAAACAGCGGCCCACCGTGCGGCCCAGGCGGAGAGGTAAGCGGGCCGGCGGCTGCCAGGTAAGTAGGTAAGTTGTTTTCTCTTTTTTTTTCTTTTGTTTCTTTTCTTTTCAAATTTTCCAAACACATTTTCAAATCAAATTTTTCTAAACCAAATCAAATAAAACAAAACCAATATAACCACACCACAAAATAAAATAAATGCAACAGCATGAATGCAACACCAAATATTTTTTTTAAAATTTTTAACTTCTCATTAATTGTTATCTAAATTATTTAAAATTTGTTAACTCTAAAATTTGGGTGTTACAAATTCTACCCCCCTTAAAAGAATCTCGTCCTCGAGATTGAACTGCTTACTCAAATAACTGCGGATATGATTTTCTCAATTCATCCTCTCTTTCCCAAGTTGCCTCTGCCTCTGAGTATCGATTCCACTGCACCTTGCACATCTTAATAACCCGACTTCGAGTAACTCTCTCAGCAGTTTCTAAAATCTTGATCGGAAACTCTTCATATGTAAGATCTTCCTTAACAGTCAACTCTTCTAAAGGTATCTGCTCCTCAGGCACACGCAAACACTTCTTAAGTTGTGAAACATGGAACACATCATGTACTCCAGATAAATTCTCAGGCAACTCTAATTGATAAGCAACTTCCCCACGTCTAGTAATAACTTTAAATGGTCCAACATACCTTGGTGCTAGTTTACCTTTCATGTTAAACCTCTTCACACTTTTCATAGGTGACACCTTCAAATAAACATAATCACCTACCTCAAAAACTAAATCTCTTCTTCTATTGTCAGCATAACTCTTCTGACGAGACTGTGCTACTCTCAAATTCTCACGAATCACTCGCACTTGATCTTCTGCGTTTCTAAGAACATCTGTACCAAACACCTGGGATTCACCTGTCTGATCCCAAAACAATGGAGTTCTACACTTGCGTCCATACAAAGCTTCAAACGGTGCCATCTTAAGACTCTGCTGATAACTATTATTGTAAGAGAATTCTGCATAAGGCAAACTCTTATCCCAACTAGTTCCATATTGCAATGCACAAGCTCTCAACATATCCTCTAATACCTGGTTGGTCCTTTCAGTCTGTCCATCTGTCTGTGGATGATATGCTGTACTAAAATTCAATTTTGTTCCCAATGATTCATGCACAGCTTTCCAAAAATGCGACGTAAACTGCGATCCTCGATCAGATACAATCTTCTTTGGTACTCCATGCAAACAGACTATTCTCTCCATATACAACTCTGCCAATTTTGGTCCATGGTAAGTAGTCTTAACTGGTATAAAATGAGCAACTTTAGTTAACCGATCTACTATCACCCAAATAGAGTCATAACCTTTCTGAGTACGAGGTAACCCTACTATAAAATCCATACCAACTTCCTCCCACTTCCATTCAGGAATCTTCATTGGTTGTAACAATCCAGCAGGTCTCTGATGCTCTGCTTTCACTCTCTGACAAGTGTCACACAATGCCACATACTCAGCCACATCTCGCTTTAATCCAACCCACCAATATTTCTGTTTCAGATCCAAATACATCTTAGTACTACCAGGATGAATAGAATAAGCTGACTCATGAGCTTCGCGAAGAATTGCCTGTCTAACAGTTTGATCCTCAGGTACACACAGCCTCTTTCCAAACCACAAAATTCCATTATCATCCATTCGAAAGCCTGGTGACTTACCAATCACTATATCTTCCGCTATCTTCTTTAGTTTCTCATCCTTCAACTACCCCTTGTAAATTTCTTGCTCTAATGTAGGCTCTATCACTAATTCCATTGTATTAGTAACAATTCCCAAATTCAAATATTCAAATTCAGCACATAACTCACTAGTCATAGACAACGTCCGTATCTCATTGGCATAACTTTTCCTACTAAGAGCATCAGCTACTACATTAGCCTTACCAGGATGATAGTGTATCTCAATATCATAATCCTTAATCAACTCTAACCATCTGCGTTGCCTCAAATTCAGATCTGACTGAGTGAAAATATACTTCAAACTCTTATGATCAGTGTATATATCACTCTTATGTCCAATCAAATAATGTCTCCAAATCTTTAAAGCATGAACTACAGCTGCTAATTCCAAATCATGTGTAGGATAATTCAACTCATGCTTTCTCAACTGCCTAGATGCATAAGCCACAACTCTGCCTTCTTGCATAAGAACACATCCCAAACCTTGACGAGAAGCATCACAATAAATAGAAAACTTCTTACTCAAATCTGGCAAAACCAAAACAGGCGCTGTAGTCAACCTCTTTTTCAACTCCTCAAAACTAGCTTGACATTTATCTGACCACACAAACTTGGCATTCTTCTCTAACAGAGATGTCATAGGTTTAGCAAGTTTAGAAAACCCTTCAATGAACCGTCTGTAATATCCAGCTAATCCCAAGAAACTACGAATCTCGCTAACATCAATAGGTGGTTTCCAATTTAATACATCCTTTACTTTACCTGGATCCACTGATATCCCTCCATTAGAAACAATATGACCAAGGAAAGAAACTTCCTTCAACCAAAACTCACATTTACTTCGCTTCGCATACAATTTATGCTCTCTAAGTTTCTGCAATACCAACCTCAAATGTTCAGCATGCTCTACCTCTGTCTTGGAAAATATCAGTATATCATCAATAAACACTACCACAAACTTATCCAAATATTCCATGAACACCTTATTCATCATGTACATAAAGTATGCAGGTGCATTGGTCAATCCAAATGACATAACAGTATACTCATACAATCCATACCTTGTAGTAAAAGCTGTCTTTGGAATATCAGAAACACGAATCTTCAACTGATGATATCCAGAACGTAAATCAATCTTAGAGAACACACAAGCACCTCTCAACTGATCAAACAAGTCATCAATCCTGGGCAAAGGATACTTATTCTTGATAGTTACCTCATTTAATGATCTATAATCAACACACATCCTCTGACCGCCATCTTTCTTATCAACAAAAATAACTGGTGCTCCCCAAGGTGATGAACTAGGTCTAATAAAACCTTTTTCTTGTAATTCTTTAATTTGTTTCTTAAGTTCTTCTAATTCATCTACTCCCATCCTATATGGTCGTTTGGCTATAGGTGCAGTTCCAGGAAGTAATTCAATAAGAAATTCAATGTCTCGGTCAGGTGGCATACCTGGCAATTCATCAGGGAAGACATCCGGAAATTCCTCAATCACTGAATTCTCCTTAATAGTATTTTCAAGCTGATTCATCACAGCGGTTGGTTGCTTCTGCACTGCTACATCCACATTGATTTTATCTCCATTAGGTGCATTCACAACTACCACTTTCTGCTGACACTGAATCTCTACCTGATTTTGCTTCATCCAGTCCATACCCAATATCACATCAATACCAGATGTCCTCAACACTATAGGAGTTATCTTAAACTCTACCCCCCTTAATACCATACTAATTGGAAGACAACGATTACTGGTTTGCATGGTACCTCCAGGTGAATTTACTAAGAGAGATTCTTTCATAGCTAGCATGGGTATACTATGCATTTTAACAAAAATGTTGGATATGAATGTATGAGATGCTCCAGAGTCAAAAAGAACAGTTGCGGGAGTAGAATGTACATTGAACGTACCAATCATAACTTCTGGTGCATCATGAACTGTATCAGAAGACACGTGATTCACCCTTCCAGTACCAGATTGCTTCTGGTTGCTCTTCTGGCTCTGAGGAGTCTGCTGATTCTGCTTCTCAGGACAATGGTAAGACATATGCCCCTCTTTACCGCAGACAAAGCATCTAGTAGGAGTGCTGGGAGCACTATTCTTCATGGGAGTAACATTGGAATTCCCAGTGCGAGGAGTCTGTTGCCCAGTCTGCTGATACTGTTGACGTTGTGGATATGATGAACGCTGTTGTGACTGATTACCTTGCCAATTCTGGGACCACCTCTGATTCGGATTGCGATTCCATTGACTAACCGGTCCTTGAAACTTCTGATGGAAACCATGCTGAGAATTAGTGCGCTGACGGTTGTTACTTCCTGAGCTTTGTACCTTCATCTTCCTCTTCCTGTCCATCTCTCTGCGCTCATTATCAAGCACAATAGCTTTATTTACCAGCTCTTGAAAACTAGCATAGTTGTTCCCCTTCAACTGCAAGCGAAGATCATAATAAATTCCCTTCAAGAAGAGACGTTGTCTGTCTGCATCTTCTCTTACTTCATTAGGAGCATAGCGAGCCAACTGGGTAAATCTATCATGATATTCACTAACGCTCATCTGTCCCATCCTAAGGTTTTTGAATTCTTCCTGCTTCAGCTCAATTATACCTTCAGGAATATGACGAGCTCGAAAATCTCTAACAAACTCATTCCAAGTGATAGGAGGAGCATTGTCAGGGCGTGCAGCTTGATACGACTCCCACCAAGTCTGAGCTGTCCCCTGTAACTGACCAGATGCATATAACACCTTCTCCATATCATTGCATTGGGCTATATTCAGTTGTTTCTCCACTGCCCTCACCCAATCATCTGCCTCTAAAGGATCAGCAGCATGAGAAAACACTGGAGGGCGTCCCTTCAAAAATTCCCCACGCTTATCCCTCACTTGCACAGGCGGTGGTCCTCCTGCAGCGGGATTGTTCTGCATGTGCTGCATAAACATCTGCATCATCTGGTTCTGAGTTTGCATGAGTTCCTCCATAGTAATGGGTATGTTAGCACCACCACGACCTCTGCCACGACCTCTGCCTGACATCTGTTTCCAAAAACACAGAAATTGAAATTCAGTACGATCCGAGATGATGTATTCAATGGATAAGCAAAATCTGATTTTTCTGGACGAGCTCCAATTTCAGCAACTCAGTAAAACTGTCATATCTCGAGCTACAGACGTCCAATTCAGATGATCTTTACATGGTTGGAAAGCTTAAAAAATTATCTACAACTTTTATTCACAACACTTTTTCTGATTCTGTCAATAAATTGGCCAAAAACTGAACTTAACCGAAACTGTTTCAGAATTCCAGACTGTGCAGTTACTCCAACTTGGAACAGGTATATCTCTTAGCTCATAATAGATATTAAAATGATTCTTATGGGGTTGGAAAGATATAGAAGTCTAATTATTCCCAGTAAAGTTTCTTAAATTTCTCATGAACGGATTTTAAGTTATTTCTAAAACATCCCAGACTGATCCAAAAGTCAGCAAAGGACAGAACTAAGTTAACCTCATATTCAACTAATATATTTTGATCAAACTTAATATTCTTAACCATGGAACTTGTAGGCATGTCTACAAAACTCCAGCACACATTACAAAGATCCAAATCACACATTATCATAATAACAATCCATCAATCACACAATTGTTCACACCACAAACTGACTCTTAAAACAATCCAAACTTAAAGTTAACTCGCAACTACTATCGTTCCTATTACATAGGGATTTTTTTCCTATTGCCTAATTAAGCTTCTCATAAATCTTGGGACGACCTAACTCCGCCCTTAATTGGTCAATCTCCTTATAAGCTTGCTCCTTAAGTTCTTTTTCCTTCAGCAACTCATCCTTCAAATCCACCTCATGGAGAGCCAATTCACGAGCTAATCCCACCGTAGCTTGTAAAGTCAAGGAGGAATCATCTGCAGGCGGCACGGTCCAAATACCCTTGTCATGTAAGAAACAAGGAAAATGCCGAAGTGCACCCTTTAACGTCTTGTCCGAGCGTAGACCATGGTAGTAAACAAATGCATTGAAAGCGACATCCTCCATGCTTATCTCCACAGTTGCCCGGCTCACTCTGGTAATGAACTTTGACTCCACCTTAGGCTCCTTAGTGGTAAGATCCCTTTTCTTAACCCATAACTCCGTTTCCCAATAGGAATCCATCCAGGGATGACTAAACTCTGCACTACGATACTCCAACGTAGCTTCCCAGTCATAGTAGTAGTTGTCCAAGGTTCTTGTCAACATGTCATGGAAGAAGGCATCAGCTTTAGGAACCATGATATGAAACTTCGTAGTCCACCCCATAACTACATCCTCCATTGGTGTATCACCAATTCTTGATTCAGCATCAGATAGCTCTTGATCACCATCTTCATACAGCTCCTGAGGTTTGAAACGGGCAACGTACTGTGCAGCTGACAAACGAGGATGAGGAGGCATCTATAAAATTTAGACATAGATTAGATAGAATCAGTGTATTTTCGCAATAGAATAAAGTAGAGGAAGCATAAAACTTTAGTAATTAACAAGGTGAAAAGAGGAAGCATGAATTAAATGGAGTATGGATGCTATTAACGACCATTCTAACTAGGCTTGCGTCCTACAGTCAACACGGCTCTGATACCAATCTGTCACACCCATTTTTAAGGACAAAAATAGGATGCATAAAAGACTCACGTGCGCCCCAGGAATCAGTCGCACACATAAGTTGACAAATTACAAAGTATCATCACAGTGCTTATTACATAACGAATAAGTATTTAAGACATAGTCTTGAACGATAGGTAATAATAACTAATAGTAATTCTTCAGCGGAAACTCCACACAGGGACACGGTTGACTGGTTGACACCAAGACTAGTACTCATTCCGATAATCTTCCTCATTTTCTTCATCTGTTATGGTGGAAATAGCAAGGGTGAGTCCATGTCGAACTCCACAAATATAACACAGGGTTCATGAGGCTCAAAAAGGCTAGACACTGTTTAACTGCGTTTAGCTTTTTAATCATATATTAGCAATTGAGTAGCATCAAGATAAACCACTTCCCATTAAAGAACCAATGATCAATTGTAATAAGGATAATGAATAGCATTAACATGAGCATAATAATAATCAACAATAATTAAGCATGATATAACAGTTATGATCAACTATTCCATAAGAATCCCCAAGGCCGCTCGTATCCGTGAGCACGGTTAGTATACCAGTTTTTAACTCTGCGCAGAGGTGTACACTTTCACTGTAAGTCATGATTTCCAAATGAGTGGGGAGATCAAGCCCAAACACCCGAGAACCATATAAAGCCACTCAAAAGTTCGTCTAACAAGTTAGGGCCATTAGATTTCACTCGGCAGGCAGATGTAGAACCCCCCTTCCCTGTGGCACAACAACCGCAGCCTATACACACTAGGCCAGGGGCTCGGACTACACCCAACATGGCAAGCCATTCTTACGCCATTTAAGGTAACCTCTAACAAGCTAGAAAAGGTCTCTTGAACAACTAAATCCAGAGCCATATAGCCCTCACAGCTGTACTGTATATCCCGGTTATCACTTACAGATAAGTCCTTATGGAGAGAAACCAGAGCATCAAAATAATACACAAGCTCTAGCCCCCTTTTAACAATAATAAAATCATCTTAATAGTTGATTGCTTAATCCATTAATCAAATTACAAGATCATTGTTCTTAGTTTAAGCACTAGCAGTAGCTACCCATATGCATTCCCAAGGTTGACAAGGAATCAAGATAACAATCACCAAGTTATAATCTCTAAGGTTGTCAAGGTTAGCACATGCATATGTATGACAATTCAATGTATAGGTAACAAGGATAGTCCTGTGTTATACTTGCCTTGATCAAAGCTCTCCAAGTGATACTGCTGACTTGGCTCAAAGTAATACTCCGAATCGTCCAAATACTGCTCACCTTCTATATTCGATCATCAATCAACAACACACATGCATCCAATCAAACATACACGAAGCAAACAAAGAGATATAATTAGAACAGTACACCAACAGTAACAAAACAGTAATAAAAGCTTATAAAACTCTTCTACACGTTTCTACGATCACACAGACGCAAAGATCACCAAATTCGGAGTTAAAACGTGAAAGTTATGAATTTTCTAAGATTTCCTATAGATAAATAAATACTTAATTATAACCTCGAAAAATAAATTATCAAAACTAACTGTACAACTACACTAACATGTAGAGCTCGCAAATACGAACCTAACGCAACTTGAACGGATCAAATCGGAGTTAAAACGAAGATTTTATGACCAAAACAATCCTAGTGGCAAAACTGTAAATACCTGAAAACGTATTTTTGACTTATCCGGAAGAGAATACGCTTTCAAAACACGAAAACGTATTTCAGACAATACGCTAAGGACCGCGGGTTCTATTATGAAGAAATCCAGGGGCTCTTTAATAAATCTACCCCGCGAAGGGGTATCTTCTAATCTTGACCGTTGACGCAAGATCGGACAATCACCATTCATTCTAGGAGAGAGAGAAAGACGACGCCGGCCATCAACCACATCTCCGGCCGACGGTCACCATGGCCGCCGCCATGAACTCGCCGGAAAAGTTCGGCCTCGTCGTTCCCGACCACCAAACATCCCCCAACTGACACCATTCAAAAGAGAAGATCCCCCCGAACTTGTCTACATAGTTTAGGAAGGCTACGATAGCGCATAATCGGGATGCGACTAGGATAGGGCGGCGGCGCCATTACCAGTTCACCGGAGCTCACCAAAACCGTGATTCAAAGCGTCTCAACACAAAAGGAGAGCACGGGAAGAAAGAGGAGGAGACAGCGAACTCACCAATGCGAAGAAAAAGAGCCCGAACCTACCCACAAGCTCCACCGGCGACCAACCGAAAGAGCCTAGGGTTCCGACCTCCTATGCTCAAAATCACGTGATGAAGCTCGGGTTTTAGATGGAAAACGAGAAATAGAGGGTCACAACTTCCTATTTGTAACCCCAAGTTGCCGTATACGGTTAGGAAGTCCCGGAAATCTCGGAACCGACCGACATGGTCGTGTTCGGTTTGGAGTCCGGAACGAATACGAGAGGTAGAAGAAGACCGACGTCCGGGCCCCACCTGTCAGCGAAACAAGGAGAGAAGGCGCGGCTGGGCGGGCTCGGCTGCTGGGCCGCTCACGCGGCAGGCGCGGCGCTGGCGCGGAGAAGGAAAACAGCGGCCCACCGTGCGGCCCAGGCGGAGAGGTAAGCGGGCCGGCGGCTGCCAGGTAAGTAGGTAAGTTGTTTTCTCTTTTTTTTTCTTTTGTTTCTTTTCTTTTCAAATTTTCCAAACACATTTTCAAATCAAATTTTTCTAAACCAAATCAAATAAAACAAAACCAATATAACCACACCACAAAATAAAATAAATGCAACAGCATGAATGCAACACCAAATATTTTTTTTAAAATTTTTAACTTCTCATTAATTGTTATCTAAATTATTTAAAATTTGTTAACTCTAAAATTTGGGTGTTACACCTCTCTACCTAAGAGCCATGGTAACTATAAAGTTTGTTGATGGTGCTGCTTCCATTTCTCAAAATCTCAAGTGTTCCTCTTGCCATGCTCTAAATTGCTTGGTTTGGTTGGTTGGCGTTTGGGCTCTGAGGAGGGGCAAGATCATTGATAGATTGAGGCACTGCAGAACCTGATGCCGAACACCACCATGGTCAGTAAGTGGGGAGAGCATCTGAAACAACTGTAGCTGCAAGTGCAGGTGAGCTGATGCAACATATCCACATGATGCGAATGCATCTTGCTGATCAGAGCATACTAAACACTGACATCGAGTTGGTACTGTACAATAGAGTATCTAGCTTTTTCATTGATTCTTCATCACATATACTTGCATGGAGGTAATGCTTTTCTAAAGTTAGTGTTCGTTAAGGCAGATGAGTTAATGTGTTGTCCCTAGTGTTTCAGGTGCCGGAGGATTTTGTGTGTTTCAGAGTTTCAGGTTGTCATGTTCCTATGTAAAAAAGGTGGAAGAATATAAAATCTCATTTAGAATGGCAGTGCTTAATTTCGATCGGAATTCATAGAATGATAATGGTATCTCATATCAATATTTGTAACAAATTGATTTGCTCCATTGGCAAATGATAAAAGGTACTTTTGAATAGGCCATAGGTGTCATCTATATATCTTTCCTTAAACAAATATATGCCTTGCACATATATGATGTGCTGTAACAAAAAACCAATGTATAGTTGAATGGAGATTTTTCTGTTGAATTAATGCATATATGTATAAATGCTGAGTATAGTTTCTCGTAGCAACGCACGGGCACTCATCTAGTAGATAAAAGAAGGGAGAAGCTGTGTTTCTAGGCTGAGTTTTGGGTAGTCCAGGGCTGATTTTGGCCATCAACAGTCTTGAAAAAATAATAATCCTCCTAATCTTGTTTTCAAGAATGTTTGTAGTGATAAAACCTCTTGAGAATTAAAACATGGAGAATACGTACAATTCTTGTTTAGCTGATTTTGAACTCATGTATTTGTAAACCCTTTTTCAAACTCATTTAGAGATCCTTCATAAAATCCTTTTTCCAAACCATTTAAACTATAATTTGTGAAAAAGATTCTAAAAATATTTTGAAGCTATTTTTAGAAAACCATATAAACTATCTTTAAAACTGCTAGGCTTTACCCAAATATTAAACAGGGAACTCCTTGTGTTTGCCCCATGGAATGTATTTAAAGGGAACGTGGATGTGGGGAGGCAATTTTTGACCCAACGTTCTTTAGTTCACAAATTATGCACATGTTTGTAGCCATTATCGCCTAGGCCTTTTGGCAAGAGGGGTATGACCCTCGGCACATCTATGCTTGTTAACAGGCAGTCCGTCTTTTTTGTTTTTTTGGCCATTTTTTGGAAAGATTCTCTCAAACATGACCCTCGCCGAAAGAATTCAAAAAATGGACCCTGATCTTGGCGCCACAGTATTTGGCGCCAAGATATAATGTCTTGGCGCCAGTGACATTGGCGCCAAGACCATGCGTCGTGGCGCTGACGTGGAAGGGGCCTAACAACCTGACGCAGGGGCTTGACGTCGTGGATCTTGGCGCCAAGCATGACGCCGTGGATCTTGGCGCCATGCTTGACGCCACACATCTTGGCGTCAAGCCCCCTGTAATAAGCTGTTTCCTTTCTTTCTTTCTTCCTCCTCTCTTCCTTTCTCTTGTCACCGATTTCCACCGCCGCCGTGCCCCTCTGCCGGCTCCTCCGGCCGCCCGTCGTTCCCCTGCGCCCGCCCGGCCGCTGCCGCCTGCCCAGCCGCCCTCCGCCGCCGCCGGTGAGGCCCCCCTCCGCCGCCGCACTTGCCACGGGAGGCCGCGGCCGCCCCTGTGCCACCCGCCGGCCGCCCGCCCGGCCGGGCGGCGCCGGTGAGGCGGCCCTCCCCGGCCGCCCTTGCCACGGGAGGCCGCGGCCGCCCCTGTGCCGCCCGCCGCCGGTGAGGCGGCCCACGCTGCTGCACCTCCCTCCATTGCCGCGTGCCGGCATCTCCGCTTCTCCTACATTGAAGCAAGGTAAAATACTTTGTTGTTCTTACTTAACAATAGTTAGTTTGTTAGTTAGTTAGTGTATTAGAGATTAAGATTTGTAGAAAGATGTTTAGATAGATATGTAGATTGATGGATATTTTATATAGGTACTTAGTTATTTAATTAGTTAAATAGTTATATAGTTAGTTACATAGATAGTTAGTTGACATAGTTAGTTAGTAGTACTGAGCAGTTAGTAGTAGTTATTAGTTATGAATACTTAGTAGTTAGTAGTACTTAGTATTTACTTTTTATGTATTAGAGACCTTGTACTTAGTATGTTTCATTTATATTGGAGTAAAGGAATTGTGCTTCGTTATGTTTTGGAACTAGATGGACAACCTAGTGAGCATATATCATGGAGGCACTGTGGAATGAGATCGCTATGGATTGGATTTGAAACAATTGAATTTGCTACAGACCCCTCCACCGCTATGTGATTTTGAGCAGTGGATCGACACTGAGATCAAGGAGGCTGACATGCGGCTTCTACAAGGCTTGAAGGAGTGGGATGCGGAGCGCCTGGAGATATTAGAGAAGAGACGCAGAGAGGAGGCAGCAGCGAAGGAGCACAAGGAAGAGGAGGAAATGAGGCGTGTTGCTGCGTATAGGGAGGAGAGGGAGAGGAAGCTTGAGCGCGTGCGCCGAGCGAAGGCAGTGATGAAGGAGAATCCCGATGCCCAGAACAAGGGAAAGTGGCCTCGTTGTACTCAGTAGTATGCTAGTTGTATGCCCAGAACATGGTCAATGTACTTTGCAAGGTGTTTAATCTAATGTACTTTAGGTAAATCATGTACCTAGGGCATGTTCTGTGTTGTTTAATTCGTCGTCATGTACTTCATATGCACTTTAAGTTTTTGGACCTTGCTTAGTGTTGTCATATATCATGTTTAATGTTACTGAGTTACTGAAACTAGTTATCGTGGTGCACATAAAACATAAGAAAGTACTGGATTTCACAATTCACCACGCATAACATAGGACATGACATGTCAGAACTTGTACCAAACAAGGGCACATATGTCCTGGACTAAACCTAACATGCCTTAGGTAATTAGAGCGAACAACAAGTACATTACATGGCATGTGCACACGATAGATTTATTCTATCTAGTAGTGCGGCCACATAGCAAACTGTGTAGCCCCTTCTCCACAGTACCCTCCCATTGTTGATGGTGGAGGTGGCGGGGGTGGTGGCGGAGGCCCGTTGTTCTTGTGGTTAGGGCAGGTGCAATATGGATCATGGCATGGCCCGTCCTGTGAAACGGCACCACTAGTGGTATCGTCTGCTTCGTCGTCCTTGTAACCGTTGCTAACTTCCCTTTCTAGTTCGAAGATACGGTCTTGCAAGTAGTAGATGTACTGTGCGTACGGACAGATTGGTCTAGGATCGACCCATCTAGTGAAGCCACAATTTTCTTTGGACTCTGAACACTGCATTTCAAAGATTTCATTGAACATGCAGTTAGTATCGCCTATGAGATGCAAAATAATAGAGAAAAAAATTGAGTAATAAATTTTAAAACCAGTTACCTCTGCTCGCGGACATTTGAAGAATCGGCGACCTCCATCCAAACCCTCCACGAACATCTGCACTAAGCAGTCCTCACCATGCCTACATTTTGGCCAATCTTCTTTCCGGTTATCACATCCTCGGAGTGGACACTCTTTGGTGAAATCTCTCTTGGTCTCGACAGGAAAATGATACACTCGCTCATCAAAGTCTTCCGGACCTAGAGACCCCTCCCACACAATGGGAGTACCCTTACTCCCCCCGTTCCCTTCCCTCTAGATGACCCTCCAGACATTACTACTCATAGATAACCAACTTCTGGTTTCAAGTGACTAGCATTGTATGGAGGAAGGTGTATATATAGCCAGCAGTGGAGTGGAGAGCCGTTGTATTGTGGCTTTAATGCTCCTGAAAAGCCTAGATGCTATCCCTGAAAAACCTATTTGAATTACTGAAAAGCCTATTTAAAAACTCATCTGTAAAGGCTAGATTCCTTGATCAATAAATTCATCTATAAAAGATGATGTAAGATAGGACAGTGACATGATAAATCACTGAAAAGGCTATATGCTATCGGTGTACTGCATGACTTGACATGTTGCAGAAAATTTTGGCCGAGTTTTCCCTGTTTTTGATTCAATCCAAACACAGATATCACATAAACATATGTCATCAACAATAATATATGACATTCACCTTAAACAAATATATGATCATCATCAAAGCGTTTAAAGTGCATATGCCATAAACTCCATAGTAGTTCATACAGTATATAATAATAGGATATAAAAGTCCATACAGTCCATAAGTCGGCTACAGTCCCTCACTGTCTCCTAAACTTACCCTTGCCCTTGTGTCCAAGAGCGTGGGTGCCTGGAGTGTAAGGGTCAGGTGGTCGACGTCGCCTGGTACCGACCGGCTGCGTAGGCTGAGTCCAGGGAGCATCGTCTAGCTGAGACGGTCCAATCTCCTTGTGCCCCTGGTCCTCGTCCTCGTGGTCGTCCTCGTCGTCCTCGTCGTCGTCCTCCTCGGTGCCTTTGTCTCGCGACCCTGTAGGTGGGTGGCTAGACGAACCTACGCCACCTCTGGGTGCAGAAGGCACGTGCACGTCCTCCGTCGTGCATGTCCTGCAACCATAGCGCGCAGCGGTACGGCGTAGCCGACGTGCCAGTCTCTGGTGCACAAAATCATGTTTACTCAATGTATTGAATGTATTAGTACTCTAATATTTGCATATTTATAGGTACTTACGTCAAGGAAGCTACGTGTGTCGTCGTCCCTCACCCTCGGATGAAAGCGTTCTATTTCTTGGACCAACATCCTGAGGGAGTTGCCCTACAACAAAGTTTTAGGTTGTAATTCATTGTTACGCAAATCGATATATAAAAGTAGAGCAAATGACATACCACTCTGTCCATGATCGGTCCTGCTCCCACCTGGCGACCTACATGAGTAGAGTGGTCGTACGCCGTGTCCTCATCTTCTGACGACTCAATGTCAGCGTAGTCATCCTGTGTCCACTGTAGCTTAAGCCTCGGACGAGTCGCTTGGTGGTACCAAGCTTGGTACCGTTTGTAGTCTATGTTCGTGTGCGCCTCATTGTTGTCGTCCACGTTCTCGTCGAACAACTCCCACATTTCGATGTAGTCTCGATGGTGATGGGCCCAATCAAAGATTTTCCTATTTTTCTTACGATCGAGCCTGCAAAACATGTACAGAAGTTAGTCAACATCATGTGGCTATAGCATGCATGTATGGCAAAGTTAAAAATTTCGGCAGAGTTTCCTTTATATGTCGAAGCAAACCACACATATATGCATTCCATAGACATACAAACATACCAACAATTATTTCATCCATCTTATTCGACATATATCATGTGGTATGGGTAAGTGCAACTTCAGGAAAATGGTCCGATTACAAAGAAGAGAACACTTACTTGTGCAAGTCAACACCGGTCGACACAGGAGATGGTGGACAACGCTGCCTTGCTCCAAACTGGCGTGCAACTCGATGTGGAAGGTGGTACTCGACAGCATAGAAGCAGATAAGAGGCAAGGGTCCTAGTCTGTGAGGCAAGGGATCCACATCCACGACGCAGTGTCGCCCATTCTGTCGGGGAAGAGAACAGAGCCAAACAAGTGTAGGATCCACGCCCTACAGTAGTACTGAACCGTCTGGTCGTCTGCCTCTGGAGGACATTGTCTGAACTCAGCCCGAAGCCAGGAGAGAAGGACACCAGAAGTGCGCTCTCCTTGGTCACCCACCTCACGCCCAAGGAAGGCCTCCACCCTAGCTCTCCAACCCTCTGACCTACACAGCCCTGTCACTGCCCTCCCACGAATACTCAGACCTAGCATCTTCTGACAGTCCTGTAGCGTGACTGTCATCTCTCCAAATGCCATGTGAAAGCTGTGAGTCTCAGGTCGCCACCTATAATTTTAGCAAAACAAAAATGGTTCTCAGAAACATAACCGCGTGAACAAATGATTATTAATACAACCTATTTGTTAAAAAAATACCTGTCAACCAACGCAGTCAAGCCCGCCGAGTTGAACAAAGGCAGGCCACGACGAACCTGGAAAGATATGATGTCTAGGCCAGCTCTCGATAGGTACGGTGTGTACCTGTCGTCGTACTGCATTTCCAAGAACCCTCCATGTACTCTAGAACGAAGGAGGGGAAGATTCTGCATTTAAACGAAATACAAATGTTACTTGACACACATATATGCACTTATAATTCGAAGTATGTGATATGAGAGTGTAAAATCTTACCTGCCCCGATGCTACGAGACGTCCTCGGTGGGTCTCGTCGTACACCGGGTCCAGAAGGTGGAATTGCGTCATCCTAAAATAAATTATTGTCAGTAAGTTATTAAATAAATATGCAATTAAACGTAAAGGAAGAATTGGACAATCAATATGATTGGTATTAAATAATAGAAACACCTACAAGTCGCACCTCACTAATTTGCCAATGGCAGGTGCGGGAATTGTGGCCAAGTCTACCACACTTGCCACACTCGTACTGCTCTGGGTCATTAAGAAATGGCGTCGCTCTACCACGTCGCGTTCTACCAGGTATCTGATCCATAACCATCCTATGCCTCATCCTCTTTCTAGAGCCCCGCTTGTCCCAACGATAAGCTGGATCTGCAACGTACCTTGGACCGTCATATGGAGGCCACTCTCCAGGGTCTCGGAAAGGCACAAAGCGGGGCCTCCATGCTTCGACAAGCGTGTCGACACTGAACTCGTAAAGTATCCTAGCCTCAATATCATAGTTGCGATGCCTAGCAGCTGCTACAAGGTGAGACCATACAAAGTGATACTGCCTTGGTTTCCCACAAGTGCATGAGAAATCTTGGAGGACTACCACATGAATCCTCGACTCTCGGACCTCGCCATCAGATGTAGTACCACCGGTATGCTTCACCTCATACCTTCCAGTGGCATGGTCAAAACATGTGACCTCATGTGTCCCAGCCCTTTCCTTCGCCTTGTCTAAATGTGCCTGTGGTGTTGGGGCCCAAATCTTACCTTCACTCTGCAACTGCAATGCATGGGCGTGCCGATCGTTGAACCATGCAACAAGCTTGTAGAATGTTAATTGAATGATAGCGTTCACGGGCATACCATGAATCCCCAGCAGCAGCTTATTAAATGACTCGGCCATGTTGTTGCACTGAAACTCGTACCTCCAACCACCTGCGTTGTGAGCTCTTGTCCATTTCTCCACATCTCTCATCAAACCTATCAGCCATTGTCTACCTTTTGCATTAGATGCGGTTCTGACCTCCTCTAACTTCCTCCGAAAATACCTATCCTCAAGTTGTCGAGCAGCCTCCTGGAAAAGCCTTCCGGAGTAGATTCTCAGCAAGGTGCCGAGTACACCAACGATGGTGCAAAGGTGCGTACCCCTCTATCTCCTCTCGCACAACATTAAGTATGCCCAGGTGCCTACCAGATATGACACCCACCTCCCTGCCAGGCCCAACCACATGTATCCGGACTAGCCTCAAGAACCATCCCCAGCTATCATTATTCTCCCTCTCAACCAAAGCAAATGCCAAAGGAACAAACTTGTTGTTTGCGTCACACGATATGGCTATGAGTAGTGTGCCACGGTACTTGCCAATCAAGAATGTACCATCAATGGAGAAGACTGGACGGCAGTGCCTAAAAGCCTCGACACACTGAGGGAAGCACCAGAAAGCACGGAAGAATATCTGTCTCCTATCCTTCCATGCGTCTAGCCTAGGGATGTACTCGTAATGCATGCTTGGATTCACTACTTTGATTGCATTGAGAAGTACTGGAAGCTGCTCATAGCCATCCTCCCAGTCCCCATATATCATCTTCCACGCCCGCTGCTTAGCCCTCCAGGCTTTGCCATAACTTATGTCATATCCTCCATATACCTCATTAACTATTTTGATAATTGTCCTGACCTTCATGTTCAGCTCTCCCTGTAATACTTTCATCAACCGCTTGGTAATGAGGGTAGATGTCAAGTGCCGATGCTTTGTGCTGAGGTCATGTGAAGAACAAGTATGTGGCCCGACAACTCTTGTGATCTTCCACTTTCCGGAGACCTTTTCCTTCCTTGCACAAACCCTCCATGGACAGCGTTCCTTGTCACACACAACCGTGTAACGCCGCTCCACATAAAAATGCAGGACCTTATACGGTCTCTTGCGTAACACTGCAAACGCCTGCAACCACCTCTTCAATGCAGGGAGGTCATTGAAAACCCTCCCCTTCTCTATCTCCATACTAGGACCAGCCTCTGGAGCTTCCTGCAACTCATCATCACGTCCTTCTGCAAACGCCTGATCTGAATGAGTAAGATCACTGAACTCATGAACCATAGGATCACGACGGCCAGGAAAAATACGCCTAAGCATCTCAACGTCACTCTTCGTGAGCTCTCCAATGGGATGATCATCGTCAGAATCAACAGCCCTTGCGATCTCATATGGCTATGAATCATTCATAATTTCAACACTATTGGAGGCGCGGATTCCATCTCCAATCTAGACTTGAGCATCAGCAGCAGGAGCGCCCTCATTATCGGGAACATCTCCTGCAACATAGCCACAAATAAGAGGAGATGATAAGAAGAGTGGATGAAAAGAAGAGACTTAAGTTACAAAGATAAAAGGACACCTAATTGACACTTACTCGGATGATTCTGTGTCAAAGGGATCTCCTGAGGAGGATGTGCCACATCATTGGGGGCAGATTGTGCATCGGAAACGGTAGGCGGGACCTCCGCATCCACATCACGTTCCGGGATGGGAGGTTCAAAATATGCCTGCTCACCCATTGGCGGGGACAACCCAAGAGGGATGGGATCAACGAGCACCCGCTGCACAACCACATCCAAACTTTGGAACTGGCTTTTCATAGCCGATATCACATAATTATCCCACTGATCTGTACAACCTATTGGGATCATCTTCCTTAGCATGTTGGGAGGGTAACCTAGGTGAAGTACACCCTCAACTATGATGCCATCATCTCTACGGCAATGTACCTCCTCACGAGCTCTTGCAGTCAACTCACTAAATGATGGCTTCTCATTGAATAGCACAGGCACACTTTGCATGTCAACAAGCTCAACATATCCATAGCGATCTCGTTCCATAGTTCCTCCATAATAAATGCTCACTAGGTTGTCCATCTAATTCCAAAACATAACGAAGCACAATTGCTTTACTCCAATATAATTAAAACATACTAAGTAATAGGTCTCTAATAAATATAAAATACATACTAAGTACTACTAACTACTAATTATTCATTACTAACTAACTAATTAAGCACGATACTACTAACTAACTAACTAACTAACTAACTAACTAAATAACTAACTAAAAAATACATACTAACTACTACTAACTACTAAGTATTCTTAACTAATCACTACTACTAACATAATACTAAGTAATAGGTCTCTAATAAATATAAAGTACATACTAAGTACTACTAACTACTAATTATGCATAACTAACTAACTAACTAATTAAGCACAATACTACTAACTAACTAACTAAATAACTAACTAAAAAATACATACTAACTACTACTAACTACTAAGTATTCTTAACTAATCACTACTACTAACTAACTAACTATTGTTAAGTACTACTAACTAACTATTGTTAAGTAAGAACAAAAAAATATTTTACCTCACCGATCGGAGGTGCGCGGTCGGGCCGGGTGTGCGGCCGGCCGGCGGTAGGCGGAGCGGCGCGGGGCCGGGCGCGGCAGGGGGCGCGCGGGCGGCGCGGCCGGCGTGCTCGGGCGGTGGCGCGGGCGGCGGCGTGGGCGCGGGCGGCGCGGATGCGGCCGGCGGCGGCGGGCGCGGCCGGCCCGCGTGCGGCACGGGCGGGAGCGGCCGGCGCACGGACGGGGGCGGCCGGCGGCGGCGTGTCCGGCGGCCGGCGGCGCAGGCGGCGGCGTGGGCGGCGGCGTGGGCGGCGGCCGGCGGCGCGGGCGGCGGCGTGGGCGGCGGCGTCGTGCGGCCGGAGGAGAAGAGAAGAAGAAAGAAAGAAGAGAAAGGAAGAAAAAAGAAGAGGCCGACCTTTTTGCAGCCTGCTTGGCGCCAAGATCCGTGGTGCCAAGGCTTGGCGCCAAGATCCATGGTGCCAAGCAATGCCACGTCGATTGCCACGGTGGCCACGTCGGCGGCGTCTTGGCGCCAGGGAAGATGGCGCCATGCCGTTATATCTTAGCGCCATCGATAATGGCGTCAAGCTGAGGGTCTAGTTTTTGAAATCTTTCCGCCAGGAGCATATTTGAGAGAATAATCCTTCGAAAAAGGGGCCAAAAAAACAAAAAAGACGGGCGCCCTCCTACTCGGTCTTGGGACTGACGCATGGGCCAGGGCTGGTGGGCTCGGTGGCCAGCCCTGTTCTACAGACCGGCTTGGGTGCTGTGTTGTGGGCCCCGTACTACTGCTTGGTCTATGTGAGCCAGGTCTACACCAAGAAGAATAGAGAAGGGGTGGAGGCACTGTCCATGACACGTGGGACGTGGACGGCTTATCCCTGTCTTGGCTTCACGGCTACTGTGTCCACCCCGACCGAGAAAGACAGTAAGCAGAGGGGAGGAGCAGAGCAGAGCGACGCCGGGGATGTGGTCCAGCTCCGGCAGTATGGTGGCCACAGCGTCGGTGGAGCGGCTTCCGTCGCGCGGGTGCAGGCGTCGTTGTTCTTAGGCAGGGGTTCTCGCTCCTGGGCTTTGGCATGGCGCATGGCGATGCCAGAGCCAGGCGGTGGTGCCGGCGAACCGAGACAGCCCTGGCCGACTGCGTCGAGGAGGTGGTGCTCAGAAGGAGCGCAGAGGGAGCGAGCTCGGAAGGGGGAATGGTCGAAGCCAGAGCTCGATGGGGAAAAGGCAGCTTGCCGGCCGACTATTTATAGCCGAGCTCGTGTAACAGTAAGGCGGTGGCGGTAAGAAAAGTCTCAGTGGGCAGAGGATTTTTGCCGTCAGCCATGGCCACACGGCGACGGTTGCTTGG
Source organism: Saccharum hybrid cultivar R570 (assembly GCA_038087645.1). Lineage (NCBI taxonomy): Eukaryota > Viridiplantae > Streptophyta > Magnoliopsida > Poales > Poaceae > Saccharum > Saccharum hybrid cultivar. Next base: position 16,091,766 of record JAQSUU010000760.1, read on the forward strand.
TGTCTGAGTGCCGCAGGCGGCAGTAGTGCATCGTCCACACGTGCACACGCGAGCTGCGAACCTGATGGCGTGGCGACGGGAATCGCGGCGGCGGCGTGCAGCTGCGAAGACGATGCTAGGAATCGGACACCGGGAAGACGACGCGGACGCTGAACCAGCGTGGTGCATGTGCGGCTAAAATATCTTGCCACAGGGAGAGCTTTACCGGCAGCCATGGGAGCAGTGGCGCACTCGTGTGCTGGTCGTGCTGCTCCATCAAACATCAGTGGCTGGTGTCCACGCGACCACGCGGAGACCTAGCACAGGTGCACAACGAAGGGAAGGGAATTTGGGCCGGCGTACACAGGACAAGTAAGCCATGTGTGGAGGATTTAGGCATGAGGGGGGACTACGAGTTTTTGGGGAAAACGTGTTTTGGAAACTAAAGAAATATTTCTGGTGCCACAAATAAATTTCAGAAAAGCACTCAAACACTCAAAAAATGCAGCTGGTGAATTTTTAATGCATGGTTTGTGGAAAAAAGATTTTCAAAATGGTTTTGCAAAAAATCAACTAACCAAGTTTTAATTTGTTGTGAAATTCTAACAGTTCAAATTTTTAGTGAATTTCAGCATGAGGAAAAAAATACAGGGTGTTACATTGGTCCCCATAGACTTCACGATCCAGGCAGCCGCTCCAGCGCATATGTGGAGGGGCCGCCTGTAAAATCAATTTGTAGACGGCAGTTGTACTTCGAGCTGCCTCTACAAGTCGTTGCCCAGAAGTCCAATATCCAGGCCAAAAAATAGCAAAAAAAATCTTTTAAACCCGACAAGACCCCACTAGGCAGCCTCTCGCGTGCGACGTCACTAACCACTAGTCACACAATTTTTCGCGCACTTTGCTACACGCTCTCAGCCCTCACGCATTTGTCCCCTAACCATTCCACTCATAGGACACTTGTGTCCATTTGTCGCCCTCCTCGTTTTATCTTCAACCAATTTCCAAATGGGTATTTGGGACCATAAACAAATTCATATTAAAAAGTTGTCAACTACAAAGTTTTATAACTTTTTCATGTCTACAACTTTGGTTTCAGTCTTTTCAACATCCGAGGTCGTTTGAAATATTTGAATTTCGAATGTGAGAACTTCAAACATAATTTTCCATGCATAGATGTTTCAAATTAAAAAGTTGTCAACTACAAAGCTATATAACCTTTTGAGATCTACAATTTTTATTTTATTCGTTTTTCCATCCGAGATTGTTTGAAAAATTCAAATTTCAAATGTAAGAAACTCAAATGCTGATTTTCCAAGCATAGATGATTTCAAATGAAAAAATGGTCACAACAAAGTTGCATAACATTTCGAGGTCTGCAACTTTTGTTCTGGTCGTTCCTCCATCGAGGTCATTTGAAAAACTCAAATTTCAAATGTGAGAAATTGATCGTAATTTTGCATACATTTCAAATGATAAAGTTGTCAACTACGAAGTTGCATAACATTTTGAGATTTGCAACTTTTGTTTTGATCGTTTTTTCATCCGAGATATTTTGAAAATTTTGAATTTACTATGCAGCTCCTAATTTTAGAGGCGGCTGCAAATCGAGGAAAAACAAAACAAAACGAAACAAAACAACACGTCTAGCAAAAAATGTGTGTACCAACCTTTGTCATATGAAGTTCCGTTTTTTTCAACATCTTCATTAAATAATTGATCCCCTTTCCTCCCAAAAAAAACCGTTATAACATGTATTTACCTTGCAAATTATGGTTGTTGCAGACTCATCAAGGTCACGTGTGGTCCCGACAGAGCAAGAAACCTAAACAAATATGATTAATTACCGTTATCACATCATGTGTGGTTCCCTTATAGAATGGCTGGCTGGTTTATTTTTCCACAAAGTGTTTCTAAACAAAAAATATAGTGACCTATTGTCTCCTACATGGTAATAGGTCGCTTTGTTTTATCAAATCTCCTAGTTTCTATTAATAAGAAAGGTTTAACATTGTGCCCAAAAGTCAACGTTTTAGACATTTGTAAAGGAGTTAAATGTATGACGGACCCCTGGACCTATCAATGGGAATCACTTAGGTGCACGAACTTTTAATTAAAACACATTTCTAGGTCCAGGGGTCCGTCATACATTTAACTCCCTCGGATGGAAAAACACCCAAAATGAAAATTGTAGATCTCGAAAAGCTATGAAACTTCGTAGTTGACAACTTTTTAATTTAAAATCATCTTGTCATGCAAAACTATGTTTGGATTTCTCAAATTTGAAATTCAAATTTTGTAAACGACTTCGGATGGAGAAACTTTCTAAATAAAAGTTGTAGATTTCGAAAAGTTATGAAACTTTGTTGTTGATAACTTTTTGATTTGAATTCATTTAGGGCCACTTGCAGTGTAGTGTAGTGGTAGAGGGTGTTACGCATGAGGGAGAGGTCGCGGGTTCAAATCCTGCCGGCTGCGTAGCACGCGAATTTTGCACGAAAAATGCCGCCACTTGCAACTTCGACGGAGACAGGTGGGCACTGGCCGGTGGGGGCCTCCTCCTGTAAAAAAGTTTTTTTTGTAATTGTTTTTGGTTTTTTTTCTATTAATAAGAAAGGTTTAACATTGTGCCCAAAGCCAATGTTTTAGACATTTGTAAAGGAGTTAAATGTACGAGGGACCCCTGGACCCATCCACAGGAATCACTTAGGTGCACGAACTTTTAAAATATATTTCTAAGTCTCTAAACTTATTAAGTGGTGGATTGCATGTCACTAAACTTGTTATGTGGTGCACCGAAGGTCCATATTAATCCACCATACTGACCACTGCAATGTACCACTCAACAAGCTGATGTCATGGACCTCGGTGACACCCCAAGTTCAAGGACTGCTCATGCTGGGATGGATTTAACTGTTTCTAAAGTGACGTAGCATGTATTATTTGCTGAGCTATTTATTTTTGATAGAACAAGTTCCTTGAGCTATTTATATAAACGGGGTATTGCATCTTGTTGTACAGATATCAATGATTGTGCAAATAACAATAATCCTTGTGGAAAGGATAGCACGTGCAAGGATACAGATGGTGGTTTTCAATGCCAATGCAAGTTTAACCGTAAAGGAGACGGCAAAAGTGCAAGAGGATGTGATGAATACGTACTAGTTCCGCCATATGCTATAGCTGCCGTAGGTGAGGTTCATTAATAACACGCACCAATCTAGTTTTGAATTATTACACTCTGCATTGCTCACTGTTGTAACGGTTTCTTATGGAAAAAATGTTTAATAGTAGATTTTGGATTTTATATTTTTGCAACATGGTGTATAGTCTATTAAAATCAACATAACAATAAAAGCATTTCGCACTATATATTTTGGCCACAACTTTTAACTATACACCAAATATGAATAAGCGTTGAGTTGTTATTGATGAACTTCTTCACAGCTAACCTCATTTAACCGTTTGGTATGGAAATATATTTAAAACTATAGTTGAGAATATCTAAAAGGTCTTTGTGATCTATATTTATGGATTAATATTTCTATGTAAATTTGTTTTAAGAAATTATTTTCTAGGTCCAATATGCTCAACATTCAGATTAAATATATATGTGGATAGAAATTTTACTTTGGCATAATTAAGCTTAACATTCTGTTGCCAATGTGAAGCATACACAACAACTGAATGGCTAAACTTGTATCTTACTGTTTGCAGCAACAGTGCCGGCTGTCATCCTAGCATGTTTCGCCATTATTGTCCTTCAGACATGAAAGCAGAGGATGCTTTTCAACAAAAAATGTGGTGATATTCTGAAGAGTGTTGGCATTAACCTTTTCACCAAAGCAGAGCTGAAGGTGATCACAAAGAGTTACAGCAGACATGTTGGAGGAGGGTCCTCCGGTGATGTGTACAAGGGCACCATCAAAGACGGTGACCAAACCCAACATGTCGCCGTTAAATGTACTGTGGCAAAAAAGCTGGCACGCCTCCGGCAAAACAAATTGCGGCGTGAGGCGTCACATCACAAGCAGGAAGAGGCCTGGAAGAATGGGTTTGTTAAGGAGATCACCTTTCAATTCCAGATGAAGCATCCAAACGTCGTCTGCCTCATTGGGTGCTGTCTGGAATGTTGAGATAACATAACAACTTCTTTGCGTTCCATTGTGTATTCGTCGAGGAGCCCGGGCGGCTGGCCGGGGTCGCCGGGTGCTGAGTCCGCCTATGTCTGGAAACGGATGTCCCCATACTGGTCTTCGAGTACGTCAGCAATGGAAGCCTCCATGACAAGCTTCACGTTGCTGAAAAGCACTGCTACATCTTGCTGCTTCAGCGCCTCGACATTGCCATTGGCTCTGCAGAAGCTCTCTCCCACATTCACTCCCATGGTGAATACAACCACGTGCATGGGGACATCAAGCCAGCCAACATCCTCCTTGATGAAAACCTCGAAGCCAAGGTCTCTGACTTTGGTTCATCAAAGCTCCTATCTGTCAATAAGTATGTTGAGGACGTGGCTACAGATGGGAACTATGCAGACCCTCTGTACTACAAGACTGGGCAATTCACCGTGAAGAGCCATGTCTACAGCTTTGGTGTGGTGCTCTTAGAGCTAATTACAAGGAAGACATATAGGTATGGTGAGAACCGCAGCCTACCCATCGATTTTGAGAAGTCCTGGAAGGACCAAGATCAGAGATGGAGTATGTATGATCCAGATATCTTATCTGATGATCTTGCTCTCAAAAAATGCCTAGACATGGTTGGCACACTTGCAGTTCAATGTCTCAATGGGGATGCAGATAAGAGACCAACAATGGGAGACGTGGTGGTGGAGCTTAAGAAGGTGAAGTCAATAGCCTATGGAGGCTCGTGACCTATAGCAGATGAAGCAAGCAAACATGCAGGGTCAGCTTAAGCAACCCAAATTGTGTTCTTATAATTGTTCAGTCGATTTTATAAAATGTGTATGTACGTTGCTTCTATTTCCTTGCATTGGTAGCTTGGTAGTGTTACATTATTACACTGTGTCTATCAAGGAAAAGGACATGGAAACCACCTCTTCGAGCCCAAGGCCATTTATTGATACATAGAAGTAGGATGCAGTGTGCTATTATAAACGTCGTGGACTCTAACGTTTTATAAAGTCCACCTAACTGGTCTATGGCACTTCATGAAAAAGGTGATGACTTTATCATGACCATCCATTTTTAAGGCGCAGCGGGCGTTTCCCCAATCTCACCTTCCCCGACTCCCAACTCCGCGCCTGCACCCAAATCCAGCGGCCGCGCCCAACTCTGGCAACTGCTCCCCAACTCTGCCAGCGGGTTCATTCCTCCCCACGTGCATGTGTCTCCTCTCTCTCTCTCCCACATGCATGCAGGTCTTGCAGCGGCGGCGGCACCAGCGAGGTGTGTTCTCCTCCTAGATCTGCAAGTTATGGCTCCGGCGATCTTCTTCTCTCTCTCTCTCCCTCTCATCTTCCCCAACTCTGGCAAGCATAGAAGTGAAGTGGTTTGGGGGAGAAAGGCGAGCAGGCATTGGGTATGGTGGCAAGGTGGATTAAGGGCCCTAGCGACAGTCAAGGTGGCTGGGCCAGGTTGGGGCTGGTGCGTCGTGGCGGTGCTCTCCGGCGAGGATGGCCATGACAGCAGCGGGAATGGTGGAGATGGTGGCCGCTGTGGGTGCCGCGGTGGGGCGGTGGGCGGCTGTAGGGACGAGGGTCGCCGGAGAGGGAGAAGACACTGGGAGGAAGAAGATGAGGTGCTAGGGGGCATTGCCCTGCCCGAATTTGGCGCCCGCATGCCGTGAGATTATTGCTGATCCAGCCTCATGGTACACGGGGTAATCTAGAGGTTGTGCCAGATGGCGGCTCTCTAAGATAGTTACATCAGTGGCGGTGTCCTTTGGGCGGCGACTGGTGTTGAGAGAACGATGGCGGCCTATGCATCGATAGCCAGTCCTTGGCAGGGAGAAGACGACGAACGTGTTTCTATAGACAGCTACGTCCTAGGGATGGCGGCAGATTCGGAGTCGAAAGACCTCGGTGGCAGCGCCAATCCTAGGGGCGGTGGCGGCCTGAGCGCCGGTGAAGATCTCATTGAGGAGGAGGCGAATCCCGTCGACAGCAGCAGCCCTACGGACGGCGCAGGCCTAGGAGTCTGGGTGGAAGAGGATATGCTCGGCGGCAGCGACCGAGGACTCTAGCAGAGGCAACGACCATAATTTCAATGACGGCGGCTCTCCTATGGGCGGCAGAGGCCTCGGAAACTGGAGAAGCAGTTTGAGCTGTCAAAATAATTAATGGTAACTAACAAAAACTGGCGTCTCTGCATTCATACTCTTTCTTACCAAAACAGAGGGAAAACGTGGACGACATATTTCAGTTGTGACCACTTGTTTTATATTACGGCCCACTAGAAGAACGATTCCAATGCAGGGTCCTGTGTTGTTTTATATTATGGCCCACTTGAAGAACAAGGCCGATGCAGGGTCCTGTGTGGGCTGAAAATACGTGCACATATGTCAAATCATCACCTTTTTATTTTGTTTGCAGCCAAAATTGACCCTGCCAAAAAAGTGAAAGCTGCTGGTAAATGACATTCCAACCAAATGGGGTTAAGGTATCGATTTGCTTGCGATAGAAGGTTATAATGGTATGTAAACTATGTAAGTAAAGGTGAGATCCGGTTCCTCTGATTTACTTTTGTGCGCTCACTATATATTATCTTGGGCCACTACAAGGTGTAATGCACAGGCATGCAAATCCAAGCAGAAGAATAGGACTTGTTGGTTTGGTCACCATGGCACATCATGTCAAGAAGGGCACCGCCAGTCTTCTGCCGGTAGCGGCTCTTGTAGTAGCCATGGCCATGTTCTTATCATCTTGCGACGCAACAGGTAAACAAGTATATTGTAATTTATACGGCATGCATGCAAGTACTTCATTTTCTGTCCTGATTCTGCATATAGATACACTAATTAATAACAGCGTGAAGCATAAATGACATTCCAACCAAATGGGGTTAAGGTATCGATTTACTTGCGATAGAAGGTTATAATGGTATGTAAGTAAAGGTGAGATCCGGTTCCTCTGATTTACTTTTGTGCGCCCACTATATATTATCGTGGGCCACTACAAGGTGTAATGCACAAGACATGCAAATCCAAGCAGAAGAATTAATAACATTTGTATGTATGTATGGCTGATCATCACACAGACTACTGCCACGCGATCGTGCCGTGCTCCGACGAGACGTGCTTCTACTACTGCCAGAAGAACAACTACAAGAACTTCCAGACGTACTGCACGCCGGGCCAGTACTACCCAAACTGCTGCTGCCGTGTGCCCGATGCATGAATTGCTGATCCAACGTCCCGGCGTCGGGCACACAGCGTGTAGATCCGGCTGCCGGCACGGCTTCCAACGTCCATCGCTACAGCGAAATGGCTTGGTTTGATTTCACGGCAGGCAGCGACAGGGCTTGTAATAACTTATATATAACCAGAGAGATATAAAAGTATATATAGTTACATGGATGTCATGATGCTATCGTATTTTCTCTTTTGAATGCACTAGTGCTGACTTAACTTGCAGCAGTGTTTTATTTCTGAATGATGCGTGCCGATACTGCAGAATCAACAGTACCATACTGTCGTACGTCAAGTTTTTACTGTTTCAGCACTGCAAATACGCTGAAAGCAGCTTTTTCTTCACTAGCAAATATGCCCGTGCGTTACAACGGGAGTTGATTTTTCTTGAGCGTCCAAAAAAGACCGTGGGTTTAGGGTCTGTTTGGTTCATGACCACAACCTGTTACATCATAATTTTCTAGGTAGTTCTTTAGTGACCACAACCTGTTACATCATAGTTTTCTGGGTAGTTCTTTGGTTCACTATCACAACAACGGTGTGCCACACTTTGTTGAACCCTTCCCACATGTCATAATCTCATTTTTCTTAGCAAACTTTTGTCATAAGTGTGGCTTCGATTTTACTTGTCACAGGTTGATTGTGTTTGGTTCGGCTTGTGTGTGCTCATCGTGCAGTGCGGTATGCCATCCGTGGTGTGTGAGTCTTGGTACCAAAAAATCAGGACTCGAGTTGCAATCCTGCGTTCCGTGGCAAGATGCGGGGAGAAAACCACAAAAACCACAATGCGTTTGGCATGACTGTCGCATTCTGCAACTAAGAACCGCTTTTAAGCTGTTTCAAATAGGATGTTTTTGTGGCAACCATGGTTTGCCTAAGATTAGGCATAGCAAACTACGGCACCAAAAAACCAACCATAAAAGTATCTTGGTGCCAAGATCCTTTTTGAACTAATGCAATTTAGTTGTTGTAGTGCCAAATCTAGATATCTATGATCATCAAGCACTTCAAGATTACTTAGACCTAATCATTTATAAAATTTCATCTGGTAATTATAGTATCCCTACTGCCAAGACTGAGGTGAAATCAAAAAGGGAATCAAATATTTATGTATAAACCATTTTTTAAGACTGCAAATAAACTGCCAAACCTAATAACCTAATCATGTATAATACTCATTTGCAAACTAAAGTATCCATATTGTTCCATTGCTACCGGCTCAAAGGCAAATCGAATACATATCCAACATGTATCCATATCTGATATGGGATACGTTCCTATCTCGGTGTATCGGGGTAACGTATGTCTCAGGAGATTGATTGGTCCCATGCCCCATGCGCCGCCGTCTCCCGCACCACCGGCGGCCGCTCAGCAGCTCTGATGCCATCACCGACCCATCCACGGTCTACTATAAGATTGACATATGAAATTATCTTGCTTGTTTAATTATATACGCTTCTTCTATTCTATCCATTTTCGTGTACATAAAGCAATAGTTAACTTTATTGGGTGGGAGCCATGGCATAGTGTGTAGGACGAGTGAGTTTTTCTAGACATAGTCTGATTTGTTGACGTTGTCTCATGTAATACGTCAAGGACTAACAGAAAGAGTCTGATATCGTGAGGTAATGACGGACAAAGAACTAAGAAATTATCTTACGGACCAAGAAACGAATTCAGCAACTAAAAAACGATGGACGATGGACAAGGGGCAGTTTAGGAATAAAAAATATTTTTTTCGCGAAGTTCGAAGGTGCTGATGGACGGGAAGAAAGAAAAACACTCAAGACAGACGGAAAAAGGAAAACAAAACAAGAAAACAAACAAAATCAGACATACGTGCAAACAGAAAAAAGGAAAGCAAGGTGCAAACTACATATCGATAGAAAAAAGAAACAAACATAAATTAAGAATCAAATATGATGCACAAAGATAAAGGGTTACCTTTTTTTCCTATTTGGGTATGTTTTGGAATTGGACTCCGTATTGCGCTAAATAAGACCTATTTTATCTCGTATAAGTACGGGTACATATATAAGTTTGGACGAAAGCAACTCTATATTATCCGGTGGTTAGAGAGAGACGGACCAAACAAATAGATGGACGAAAAAAAAAGCCTGAAATTTTACCTCTTTTTCGCGAAGTCCGAAGGTGCTGATGGACAGGAAGAAAGAAAAACACTCAAGACGGACGGAAAAAGAAAAACAAAACAAGAAAACAAACAAAATCTGACATCCGTGCAAATAGATAAAAAAAGGAAAGCAAGGTGCAGACTACGTACCAATGGAAAAAAGAAACAAACATAATTTGAGAATAAAATATGACGGACAAAGATAAAGGGTTACCTTTTTCTATTTGTACGTTTTGGAATTAGACTCCGTATTACGCTAAATAAGAGTTATTCTAACTCGTATATTGTCCGGTGGTTAGAGGGAGACGGACCAAACAAATGGATGGACGAAAAAAAAGAGCCTGAAATTTTGCCTCTTTATTATTAGGTATAGGTATAGATTTGGAAGATTAGTATAGATGGCAATCCAAGGAAGCAAACAGGGTATCAAATCTTAACGGATTAGTATAGATGGCAATCCAAGGAAGCAAACAGGGTATCAAATCTTAACGGAGCGATGATATATATATATATATATAAACCTTTACAGAGCACGTATTCCTGGGCCAGGCCCATTAAAAAGCGAGCTTAGTTTCTCTAGCAAAATACGGCCTGTGATAAATTAAGTTTAATTTCAGCCTGTGATAATGATTGATGAACTAAAAAAACAGTCATGATTTTCTCAAAAAAAAGAAAAGAAAACAGTCATGAACAATTCTTTTTTTTTGGAGAGGAGAACTGAATTCCTTACTTTTTGGACACTAGCAATTAATTCATATAAATATTATAAAGCACAATATATCATTAAAAATCAATTCGGTCATATAATGTGTATGTACAGATTGGGCAAATATAATACGTCATATCTCCGGCTGGTATAGACGTCTCTACTTCATCTCTACGAATCAATGATTTATAGAGTTGGATATCCAGCCATCCGTAGAAATGAGATTTGCCGCTGCTTCTACAAGTCATTTCCCATAAATGATCCAAAAAAATCAGGCCAAAAATAGAAAAAAATTTAATCAAGAGAGACCCCACTAGACAGCTATGTCATACAGCACATCCATTTCCTCGTGTTATGCTCGTCTGATTTTGAAACGAGTATTTGGGAACCTAAGTGAATTCAAACGAAAAAAAAAATTTGAATACAAAGTTGTTGTCACACCCATTTATCGACCAAATGGAATGCATACCCTTATGTGTGCCCAGAGATCAATCACACATAAGTTAACAAATTATAAAGGATGTATCATCACAAATGTTATTACATCACGATTAATAACACATAGTCTTTACAATAATATAGCGGAAGTAAAATATAAAAACTCTCGTGGTAGCTCCAATCACAGGCACATTGACTGGTTGACAGCAAGTCTAGTAATCTTCCGGAAAGTAGAAGTAGTCACTACTTGCACCATCTGTTACCCATCCGGGATTTTTATCCAAGTAAGAAAAATAAACAAGCGTAAGTACATCTCGTACTCAACAAGTGTAACATGGGGTTCATGAGGCTCAAAGGCATAACATAGGTTTATCAGCATGTAGCATTTATATAGCATTAATTCAGTATATCAATGATATCAAAGTGTCTCAATATAATCAATAAACATATGATCCATGTGAAATGATTAACGAATAGCAAAAACATATTCATTATTAATGATCCACTATTTCATAAGGGTCCAAGGCCACTCGTGACCGTGAGCACGGCTGTTATAACAGTTTTACACTCTGCAGAGGTTGTACACTTTCACTGTGAGTCGTGATTTACCCTTTCGCCCGAGGTAGCTAATCTCTTGACCCACTTCCAAGGAAGGTCGGTAGGGTTCGCTATGAAGTCTTTCGAAGGTTCGTCTAACAAGTTAGGGCCATTAGATTTCACTCGGCAAACAGATGTAGAGCCCCCCTTCCTGATGGCACAATAGCACGCAGCCTATACACATGAGGACAGAGGCCGCACTATACCCGATTCGTCAAGCCATTCTTACGCTATAAAGGAATACCTCTAACAAGCTAGAAAAGGTCCTTCTATATGACTAAAGCCAGAGCCATTTTAGTCCTCACAGTTGTACTGTATATCCCGGATTTTCGCTTATAGATGAGTCCTTATGGAGAGTAACAAGAGCACCAAAGTAACCCCATGCTCTAGTACCCTTAAACAGTAATAAAATCATCTTTTAACGTTTATTGCATATTTCATTAGTCAAATTACATGATCATAGTTCAAGTTGAGCACTAGCAATACTAATCCATGCAGTATAATAGGTATCAAGGAATAAGATCAATACTAAGTCATCCTTATAAAGGAATATATGCATAATGATATTATTTGCTTAATATGAATAGGACAACAAGGATAATCCCATGCTATACTTGCCTTGCTCAAACTGGTCCTGGTGATCTTGTTCGTAGTAAAACTCTTGATCTCCAACAAATTGCTCACCGTCTATACTCGATCAACAATAGCAACAACATTCATCCAAAGGCAATCATGCATAGACAAACAAGACTATAATTAGAACAATACACCAACAGTAAGAAAATAAGATAAAAAGTCTTTAAAACGAATCTACAACTTGCTAGGATCACACAGACGCGAAGATCACGAAAAACAGAGCTAAAACGACAAAGTTATGAATTTACGAAAATTTCCTATAGATAAATAATTATTTTAATTCAAGCTCGAAAATAAATTATTACAAACCTACTGAACAGTTCTATCATCATGTAGAGCTCGCAAATATGAATCTAACGCAATTTGAATGGACGAAATCGGAGTTAAAACGAAGATTCTACGACTAAAACAAGTTAAATGGCAAAACTGTAAATATCAGAAAGCGTATTTTTCATTTACCGAAACGAAATACGTTTTCAACCGATCAAAGCGTACTCTGAGCTTTACGTTTTAGGACTGCGGGTTCTATATTTAAAAACCTCAGGGACTCTTTAGCAAATTTGCCGGCCGAACCGGTATCGTTAAATAAGATTCGTCCGATTCAAAACGGACGGCCGAGATCGGATCGGTGTGAGGGAAAAAGAAAACGCCGACGGCTACAGTAACCCCGACGGCGGCGCCATGGCCGGATGGAGCCCGAGCTCGCCGGAGCTTGTGAAGATGACCATACCGAGCACCAATCGCCAAACCGAAAGTACCAAAAGAAAGAGTACATCACCGCGACCTTACCCCGCGCGAGAACGAAGCTGGAGAGCAACCGGAGGGCGACGGCTAGCTCGTCAAGGCGGCGGTGGAGGCGGAGCTCCGACGGTGACCTTCCCGGGATGTCGAGGCTAGGGTCTTAGCGGCTCAATGAGAAGCGGGGAGTCACGGGGTTCCATTTTAAAGTCCGGAGGCGTCGCTAAGTAAGGAAGGGAGGGAGATTGGAGGCGGATTCGAATCACCGAATCGGGAGAAGAAAGGAAGGCGTGCTCACGGTTGGAAAGAACCGGAGGAAGAAGAAAGGAAAGGGGAAGCGGTCACTGACAGGTGGGACCCACTCGTCAGCGGCTCGGGCGGGAGACGGCCGCGCGCGCGAAGCTGGGCCGTTGGCCACGGCTTGGGCTTGGCCCAGGAGGAAGATGCGGGCGCGGGAGGAAACAACGGGCCGCATGCTGAGCAGGCCGAGGCGGCGGGCTGCGGCTGAGTTGGGCCAAAATCCGAATGAAGATGAATTTCCTTTTCTTTTTCTTTTTCTAATTTTTCAAAGCCATTTTTCAAAAGATTTTCAAATCCAATTTGAATTTGACTAAAACCACTCAACACAAAATTTCAAATGCAGCAGCATGAATGCTCAATCATGTTTCTACCCTTATATTTGATTTTAAATTTATAAAAATTATTATCATTCTAAGTTTGCATGCTCACAAAAATATACAAAAATCATATTTCTCCTATTTTTCTTCTTTTCAAAATTTTAGGGTGTTACAATTCTACCCCCCTTAAGTTGAATCTCGTCCCGAGATTCGAAAGATGCTTACTCAAACAGTTTCGGGTAGGTTTTTCTCAGATCCTCTTCTCTTTGCCAAGTGGCCTCACCCTCTGTGTACCGATTCCACTGAACTTTGAACATCTTAATAGTTCGACTTCTCGTAACTTTTTCAGCAGTCTCTAGAATTTTCACTGGAAACTCTTCATATGTAAGATCCTCCTTAACAGTGAGCTCCTCTAGCGAAATCTGTTCCTCTGGTACTCGCAAACATTTCTTCAGTTGAGACACATGGAACACATCATGTACACCCGCCAAACTTTCTGGTAATTCCAACTGATATGCTACTTCACCACGTCTCTCTATAATCTTAAAAGGTCCAATATATCTTGGTGCCAATTTACCTTTTATGTTGAACCTTCTCACACTCCTCATTGGCGATACTTTCAAATATACATAATCTCCTACTTCAAAGATTAACTCTCTTCTCCGAGTATCAGCGTAACTCTTCTGTCTGGACTGAGCTATTTTTAGATTATTCCTAATCATTCTTACTTTCTTTTCAGCATCCTTGAGTACATCAGGCCCAAACACTTGACTTTCCCCTCTGATTCCAGAACAACGGGGTTCTACACTTTCGTCCATACAGAGCCTCAAACGGTGCCATCTGAAGACTCTTCTGATAACTATTGTTATAAGAGAACTCTGCATAAGGCAAACTCTTATCCCAACTAGTACCATATTGTAAAGCACAAGCTCTCAACATATCCTCCAATATCTGATTAATTCTTTCCGTCTGTCCATCTGTCTGTGGATGGTAAGCTGTACTAAAATTCAGCTTGGTTCCTAGTGATTCATGTATCTTTTGCCAATAATGAGATGTAAATTGGGTACCTCGATCAGACACAATTTTCTTAGGAACTCCATGCAGACTGACTATTCTTTCCATATACAATTCTGCCAACCTCGCACTGCTATATGTAGTCCTAACTGGCAGAAAATGAGCAACCTTTGTTAAGCGATCTACTATTACCCAAATCGAATCATACCCTCTCTGAGTACGTGGCAATCCAACTATAAAATCCATATCAACTTCTTCCCATTTCCATTCAGGTATCTGCATAGGTTGTAACAATCCTGCAGGTCTCTGATGTTCCGCTTTCACCCTTTGACATGTGTCACACAAAGCAACATATTCAGCAACATCTCTTTTTAAACCATACCACCAATATTTCTCTCTCAGATCCAGATACATCTTAGTACTCCCTGGATGTATGGAATAAGCTGACTCATGAGCTTCACTCAAAATTGCTTTTCTGATAGTCTTATCCTCTGGCACACACAACCTTTTTCTAAACCATAATGTACCCTTATCATCCTTATGGAATCCTGGTGATTTGCCCTTCACTATATTCTCTGCTATCTCTCTCAATTTTGCATCTTTCATCTGACTCTTGCGTATCTCTTGCTCCAGAGTAGGTTCTAGTACCAATTCTACTGCATTGATGGTAAACCCTAAGTTCAGATACTCACATTCAGCACACAACTCTCTTGCCAAAGGCATTACTTGTATTTCATTAGCGTAGCTTTTCCTATTAAGAGCATCAGCAACGACGTTAGCCTTTCCTGGGTGATAATGCACCTCTAGATCATAATCCTTTATCAACTCCAGCCATCTACGCTGCCTCAAGTTCAGATCTGATTGAGTGAAGATATACTTCAAACTCTTGTGATCAGTATATATATCACTTCTATGTCCAATCAAATAGTGTCTCCATATCTTTAATGCATGAACCACTGCAGCTAATTCCAAGTCATGAGTACGATAATTTAATTCATGCTTTCTCAACTGTCTTGATGCATACGCCACAACTCTACCTTCTTGCATAAGAACACATCCTAAACCCAAACGAGATGCATCACAGTAAATAGAGAACTGTTTACTCAGATCTGGCAAAACTAATACTGGTGCAGTGGTCAATCTTTTCTTTAATTCCTTAAAATTTGCCTGACACTTCTCAGACCACACAAACTTGGCATTCTTCTCTAATAGTGCAGTCATTGGCTTCGCAAGTTTAGAAAATCCCTCTATAAATCTTCTATAATAGCCTGCTAATCCCAAGAAACTACGGATCTCACTTACACTGGTTGGTGGCTTCCAGTCCAATACGTCTTTCACTTTGCTAGGATCTACTGATATTCCTCCATTTGAGACAACATGACCAAGAAAGGAAACTTCCTTCAACCAAAACTCACATTTACTCCGCTTGGCATATAACCGGTGTTCTCTGAGCTTTTGCAAAACTAGCCTCAAATGTTCAGCATGTTCCTCCGCAGTCTTGGAGAATACTAGAATATCATCGATGAATACCACTACAAACTTGTCCAGATATTCTATGAATACCTTATTCATCAAATACATAAAGTATGCAGGAGCATTAGTCAGACCAAAAGACATCACTGTATACTCATACAACCCATACCGTGTGGTAAAAGCTGTCTTTGGTACATCACTAGCACGAATCTTCAACTGATGATATCCAGAACGAAGATCAATCTTGGAGACTACACAAGCACCTCTTAACTGATCAAACAAGTCATCAATCCTGGGCAATGGGTACTTATTCTTGATGGTGACCTCACTGAGAGACCGATAATCTACACACATCCTCTGAGTACCATCTTTCTTATCCACAAAAATCACTGGTGCTCCCCAAGGTGAAGAACTAGGACGAATGAAACCCTTATCCTGCAATTCCTTATTTAGTTTCTTAAGTTCTTCTAATTCATCTACTCCCATTCTATATGGACGCTTAGCTATGGGTGCAGTCCCAGGTAATAATTCAATAATAAATTCAATGTCACGGTCGGGTGGCATACCTGGCAATTCCTCGGGAAACACATCGGAGAACTCTTCCACAACATGGTCCTCCTTGTTGGCACCATCAGTAAGCTGATTCACTAAAGCGGTCTCCTGTTTCTGCACTTTCACATCAACTCTGATCCTATCTCCCTTTGGTGTTGTCAGTACTACTGATTTACCTTTGCACTGAATCTCTGCTTGTTGTTGCATCATCCAATCCATTCCCAAGATAAGATCGATCCCAGCTGTTCTCAATACTATAGGACTCACCTTAAATTCTACCCCCCTTAGAATGAGACTAATCGGGAGACAACGATAAGATGCTGGCATACTTCCACCAGGTGAGTTTACTAATATAGGATTCTTCATGGCACACAAATGAATTCTATGTATTCTAACAAATGATTGTGATATGAAAGAATGTGATGCTCCAGAATCAAAAAGAACAGTGGCGGGAGTGGAATGGACATCGAACGTACCAAGCATAACTTCTGGTTCCTCCACTGTGGTTTCCTGGGACAAGTGGTTCACCCTTCCAGTATTAGATGCAGGCTTCTGGTGACTACCCTGCCTCTGTGGAGTCTGCTGATTGATCTTCTCAGGGCAGTTGTAGGACAAGTGACCTTCTTTTCCACATCGGAAACACTTGTTGGGGGTATTGGGAGCACTGGTCTTCATGGGAGTATTATTGGAAGGACCCTGTCGCTGAGGTTGATTCCCATTCTGCTGCGGAGGGCGTTGGTTACCATTCTGTGGCTGGAATGGGGGACGTTGCGGAAACTGATTGCGGAAAGGGACCTGTCCACGATTCCACTGACCAGAAGGAGGCCTCTGTTGATTAACCTGCTGGAAACCAGTACGAGGACGAGTGTTACTACCAGAAGTCTGTCCCTGAAGCCTTTTTCTCTTGGCATCCATCTCCTTGCGCTTGTTGTCCACCACGATAGCGCGGTTCACAAGCGTCTGAAAATTGGGATAAGTATTAGACATCAGCTGCAGTTGTAACCCATCATACAATCCCTTCAAAAACCAGCGCTGCTTATCATTGTCATTGGCCACCTCATTTGGTGCATATCGTGACAACTGGGCAAACTTGTCACGATACTCAGCTACAGACAATGACCCCTGGGTCAAATTCCGGAATTCCTCTGCCTTCAGTTCTATTATTCCTTCTGGTATATGATAAGCTCTGAAGTTCTCTCTAAACTCCTGCCAAGTGACTGCAGGAGCTTTGGCGGGACGACCATACTCATATGATTCCCACCAGTCCTGAGCTTCTCCCTGGAGTTGTCCAGAAGCAAACAACACCTTCTGACGGTCATCACATTGAGCAATGTTGAGTTGCTTTTCCACGGCACGGAGCCAATCATCCGCTTCCAATGGATTAGCGGCATGCGTGAACACCGGGGGATGACCCTTCAAAAACTCACCACGCTTATCACGTGGTGGTACTCCAGCAACTGGATGATTATGTTGGTTCTGCACCAATTGTTGCATGAGTTGTGTCTGCACTGCCAGAAGTTGCTCAATAGTTGGTGGCGGTGGTGGTGGTGGATTCGGGGGAACACCTCCACGACCCCTGCCTCTTCCTCTTCCGGCCATCTGACATCCATAAGAATGCAAACTTTGAGATTTCCATGTTATCAACCACTTATAAGATAAAGAATGATATCTGAAAGTTTTCTGAGCGAATATCAATGTGATCAGTTTAGTAAATCAATCATATCTCGAACTACAGAAGTCCAATAGAGGCGTGCTTTATATGGTTGGAAAGCTTATGAAGTTCCCCACAACTTCTATTTAGACCATAAGACCAGATTCTGTCGTTAAGTTAATGAAAATTAAGGCGCAACATAAACTGTTCTAGATTCCAGACTGTGCAGAAACTTTAACTTGTAACAGTTATATCTCTCGAACCAGATCAGATAAAAAGGTGATTCCAGTGGCCTTTGAAAGGTGTTTAAGCCTAGTTTCTCTCATAAAAATTTCATAAATGTTGTACGAACCGTTTTTGAACCATATCAGAAATATTGCAGACTGCTCCAGAAAACAGCAAGGACAGAAACGAGACAATACCAAACCCAACTATTATTCCCTTGACTAAAAGACTATTATTCTTAAAAATGGAACTTGTAGACATGCCTACAAGCCCCAGCACTCGTAACAAAAATCCAACTCACACATAAACATAATGATAAAGCAACTATCACACCAAAGTTCAAACCACACGACAGACTCGAAGACTCAACTGACGTTACTAAGAATGTTCTTATTACATAAAGGACTCCTATTTTCTACTGGCGTGGCTCATGCTCTAATGTCTCATAAATCTTTGCCATGCCTTGGTTTGCTCGGAGTTCATCAATCATTGCTTAGCACCTCTTGATGGTCTTCCCTTGTGCCTTCACCATCTCCTCTAACTGCAGCTTCCTCTCCATCATGTCATAGACAAAGTTCACCATCACCCGAGGAAGTGGTTCCAACTGCACTGGATCCATCATGGCCCATCCAAGGTCGGGGTGTGCACGAGGGAGGTAGCGGTGGATATCATGCTTCATGTTGTCAAAGCGAAGGTAGCGAAGGCCCATACACGCTTCAAAAGCAGCATCTTCAATACTATCCTCCATGGTAGCTCGACGACCCATGTGAGCATACATCCTGTCCAGCTGGTATGCTCCTTTTTCCTCATCCTTAGGAAAAATGCTCGCTCTTGCCTTCCAGTAAGTGTCCTCCAGCGGATGGGTGTACTCCCAACAGACATACTCCACAGCTGGGTGCCAATCAGCGAAGTAGGCAGAGAGCATTCCCACAAGTCGATGGTGAGAAACAGCATTTCCTCCTGCCTTGTGGTAGATCTTCACAGTCCAACCCATTGGAGGGGGTGGCACATCCTCAGCAACTGCACCAGGTGGGGGAGACGGGGGTTGCTCTCCTCCATTGGCTTCCTCCTCTGCATCATCTTCAATCTCGATGATCTCAGGGTCTTCTTCAGGCTCGGGTTCTTCCTGAGAAGGTGCTGGCACTTGGATTGGTACTTCAGGGGTCTGCTCATTCTCCTGAGGTACTTCCTCTTGTGGCTCTTCAGGTGCAATCAAAGCACGAGGTGGGTAGTGTCCTCCAGTGGTGATGCGGGCAGTCTTGCGGCCACGAACCATCTACAGAGTTTTTAGATGTAATTAGAATAGAGGCAAAATTTCGTAATAGAATGAGACATAAGAAGCATAAAAATTTATCAAATAACAAGAGCAAGATAATGAGCATAAAAATAGTGAAAAGATGACACTAAATCGACCATTTCTATCTAGGCTTGCGTCCTACAGTCAACAATAGCTCCGATACCAATTTGTCACACCCATTTATCGACCAAATGGAATGCATACCCTTATGTGTGCCCAGAGATCAATCACACATAAGTTAACAAATTATAAAGGATGTATCATCACAAATGTTATTACATCACGATTAATAACACATAGTCTTTACAATAATATAGCAGAAGTAAAATATAAAAACTCTCGTGGTAGCTCCAATCACAGGCACATTGACTGGTTGACAGCAAGTCTAGTAATCTTCCAGAAAGTAGAAGTAGTCACTACTTGCACCATCTGTTACCCATCCGGGATTTTTATCCAAGTAAGAAAAATAAACAAGCGTAAGTACATCTCGTACTCAACAAGTGTAACATGGGGTTCATGAGGCTCAAAGGCATAACATAGGTTTATCAGCATGTAGCTTTTATATAGCATTAATTCAGTATATCAATGATATCAAAGTGTCTCAATATAATCAATAAACATATGATCCATGTGAAATGATTAACGAATAGCAAAAACATATTCATTATTAATGATCCACTATTCCATAAGGGTCCAAGGCCACTCGTGACCGTGAGCACGGCTGTTATAACAGTTTTACACTCTGCAGAGGTTGTACACTTTCACTGTGAGTCGTGATTTACCCTTTCGCCCGAGGTAGCTAATCTCTTGACCCACTTCCAAGGAAGGTCGGCAGGGTTCACTATGAAGTCTTTCGAAGGTTCGTCTAACACGTTAGGGCCATTAGATTTCACTCGGCAAACAGATGTAGAGCCCCCCTTCCTGATGGCACAATAGCACGCAGCCTATACACATGAGGACAGAGGCCGCACTATACCCGATTCGTCAAGCCATTCTTACGCCATAAAGGAATACCTCTAACAAGCTAGAAAAGGTCCTTCTATATGACTAAAGCCAGAGCCATTTTAGCCCTCACAGTTGTACTGTAAATCCCGGATTTTCGCTTATAGATGAGTCCTTATGGAGAGTAACAAGAGCACCAAAGTAACCCCATGCTCTAGTACCCTTAAACAGTAATAAAATCATCTTTTAACGTTTATTGCATATTTCATTAGTCAAATTACATGATCATAGTTCAAGTTGAGCACTAGCAATACTAATCCATGCAGTATAATAGGTATCAAGGAATAAAATCAATACTAAGTCATCCTTATCAAGGAATATATGCATAATGATATTATTTGCTTAATATGAATAGGACAACAAGGATAATCCCATGCTATACTTGCCTTGCTCAAACTGGTCCTGGTGATCTTGTTCGTAGTAAAACTCTTGATCTCCAACGAATTGCTCACCGTCTATACTCGATCAACAATAGCAACAACATTCATCCAAAGGCAATCATGCATAGACAAACAAGACTATAATTAGAACAATACACCAACAGTAAGAAAATAAAATAAAAAGTCTTTAAAACGAATCTACAACTTGCTAGGATCACACAGACGCGAAGATCACGAAAAACAGAGCTAAAACGACAAAGTTATGAATTTACGAAAATTTCCTATAGATAAATAATTATTTTAATTCAAGCTCGAAAATAAATTATTACAAACCTACTGAACAGTTCTATCATCATGTAGAGCTCGCAAATATGAATCTAACGCAATTTGAATGGACGAAATCGGAGTTAAAACGAAGATTCTACGACTAAAACAAGTTAAATGGCAAAACTGTAAATATCAGAAAGCGTATTTTTCATTTACCGAAACGAAATACGTTTTCAACCGATCAAAGCGTACTCTGAGCTTTACATTTTAGGACTGCGGGTTCTATATTTAAAAACCTCAGGGACTCTTTAGCAAATTTGCCGGCCGAACCGGTATCGTTAAATAAGATTCGTCCGATTCAAAACGGACGGCCGAGATCGGATCGGTGTGAGGGAAAAAGAAAACGCCGGCGGCTACAGTAACCCCGACGGCGGCGCCATGGCCGGATGGAGCCCGAGCTCGCCGGAGCTTGTGAAGATGACCATACCGAGCACCAATCGCCAAACCGAAAGTACCAAAAGAAAGAGCACATCACCGCGACCTTACCCCGCGCGAGAACGAAGCTGGAGAGCAACCGGAGGGCGACGGCTAGCTCGTCAAGGCGGCGGTGGAGGCGGAGCTCCGATGGTGACCTTCCCGGGATGTCGAGGCTAGGGTCTTAGCGGCTCAATGAGAAGCGGGGAGTCACGGGGTTCCGTTTTATAGCCCGGAGGCGTCGCTAAGTAAGGAAGGGAGGGAGATTGGAGGCGGATTCGAATCACCGAATCGGGAGAAGAAAGGAAGGCGTCCTCGCGGTTGGAAAGAACCGGAGGAAGAAGAAAGGAAAGGGGAAGCGGTCACTGACAGGTGGGACCCACTCGTCAGCGGCTCGGGCGGGAGACGGCCGCGCGCGCGAAGCTGGGCCGTTGGCCACGGCTTGGGCTTGGCCCAGGAGGAAGATGCGGGCGCGGGAGGAAACAACGGGCCGCATGCTGAGCAGGCCGAGGCGGCGGGCTGCGGCTGAGTTGGGCCAAAATCCGAATGAAGATGAATTTCCTTTTCTTTTTCTTTTTCTATTTTTTCAAAGCCATTTTTCAAAAGATTTTCAAATCCAATTTGAATTTGACTAAAACCACTCAACACAAAATTTCAAATGCAGCAGCATGAATGCTCAATCATGTTTCTACCCTTATATTTGATTTTAAATTTATAAAAATTATTATTATTCTAAGTTTGCATGCTCACAAAAATATACAAAAATCATATTTCTCCTATTTTTCTTCTTTTCAAAATTTTAGGGTGTTACAGTTGTAGATATCATCAAGATCTACAACTTTGGGTTTGGTCATTTCTCCATCTAAGGTTATTTGAAATGTTTGAATTTCAAATGTGATAAATTGAAAAGTAATTCTCCCTAGATAGATGCTTTCAAATGAAAAGTTGTCAACTATAAAGTTGCATAACTCTTCGAGAACTACAACTTTGGTTTGGTGGTCTCTACATCGAAGGTCATTTGAAAATAATAAAATCTATATCCACATCTATATCTCTTATAAGGCTAAAACCCACAAGAAGTCTATCTTAACATGCAAGCCATCCACATCATTCCTCACAAGTATCCACATCATCGCCCACTAATAGTCATGTCATCCCATTAAATTTCAACCACTTAATTGCAAGTATCCACATACATCATTTACACTCAAGTTCATTAAAAACTTTTTGCATTCCTTGCAGCAACGTGTGGGATATCTTCTAGTTTTACTATGCGGCACCTAATTTTAGAGATGGCTCTAGATCCAAGCGTCTCTATAAATCGATTTTTAAAGGAGGCTCCAGATCCAGCCATCTCAAGAAATCCATTTGTAGTGGCCCATGATTTGAGGGCCGCCTCTTTAGATAGAGGCCCATCCATTTGTGCATCATGCTCCGCTACATATTGATCTAGGTAACTAGGAGGATTCCCCACGCGTTGACGTTTGTATGAAGGAGGAATATAAATATAGCCTCACTGTAGTCTATCAAGTCATCTATATATAGCTTGATTATTAGTAGTCAGTTTTTGAAGAGGAAGAGAGGAAGTCACGTGAGACAATAACGCTAGCAGTATGCGTGCATGGTCATGTGTAGGTAACTGCATCCACTACTGAAACCATTTGTGAGTGGGCACTTAATTGCGTGCATTTAAGAGAGAGAAAACCGTGCATTTAAGGATGACTAAATAAGGGTACAATGTTATTCCCCTAACAAATTTACCCTAGTACCTTTAAATCTTTGGTCCAATTTGCATCATAAATGGTTCAATCACCATTTAAGAGAGAGAAAAGCAAAACTCTAATTAACCACTGACCTACCATTAAAACTTCAAAAAATATATGGAATAGCATTTTCTTACCTTCTACATCCTCTCCACCAAAAAAATTGAAATCAAAACTTTTCTCCCTTAAAAGAGAAATTTTTGGGAGGTAGCCCAAGGCCCCCCTTTCTTTTTTTCTTGGGTAAGAGTGACTTACATGAGGAGAATGAAGGGGCTTGCAACCCCTATATCTGGAGCATTAGTAGGCGCGGTTGGTTATCCAGACGCCCCTACAAATCGACCCATTTATAGGTGTGGCTGGTATTACCAGTGTAAGGTCCAAATGGCTAGAGGGGGGTGAATAGCCTATTTAAAAATCTACAAACTTCACTAAACAACCACGTTAGTATAAAAGATGGCTAAGCTAATTCTAGCACTAGCTCAACTACACTATGCAAGCCACCTATACAATTCTAGTGAAGCAAGGCTATGATCTCTAATACACACCAACAAGACTAAGTCACTAAGCTACTTACTCCTATGTGATAAAAGTTACACTAGGACTAGTACAAGAAAGTAAAGAGTAAGTGACTTGATTCTTATACCAACGATGTAGAGAAGTAATGCACTCGAAGAATCAATCACAATGATCAACCACAAGAGAAATCCTCGGCAAAGAGATGACACAAGATTTTTATCGAGGTTCATTTGCTTCCCGGCAAGCTACTCCTCGTTGTGGCGATGCACCCACTTGTCGGTTCACGAGCTAATTGACTATCAAGAGTCGAGCCCTCGGTGGGCGCCGCACAACCGCACAAAAGATGGGGATCCTCCAAGCCACGAGCTCCACTAGAGTATCCAATTTGTGAACTCCCGCGGGGAAGGATCAAAAACCCCTTACAACACTTGGTGAGGGCTCCAACAATCTCCAATTGCGAGCTCAATTACCTCCGCTGCTCCGAGCCGTCTACCGTGTCGGGAAACACGGAAGAGTAACAAGAAATCCGCAGCAACTCGAAGATCAAGTGCCTCTAGAATGCAACTCTCAAGCAATGCACTTGAATCTCACTCAAGATGTGCAACTAAGCAAAGAGATGAGTGGAGGAGTTGTTCTCTAGCTCAAAGGATGTCTCTAGGTCTCAAAATGTGCAAGAGTTACCCTCAAACCCAGCACATCTTCTATTTATAGCGAAGGGGTACGCAGTTAGCCGTTACCGGAGGACGCAGTCAAAAACGAGCTGACCGGACGCACTGGTCAGGGTGACCGGACGCGTCCAGTCACTACAAGATAAGCATGAACAGTGCACATCAGAAGTTACCGTTGTCGTGACTGGACGCGCTCTAGCGTTTGACCGGACGCGCTGCACCTGACGTCCGGTCGGAGTCCAGTAAGCTCCCACCGCGATCGGACGCGTCTGATCGCACATGACCGGACGCGCCGAGCATCCGGTCGGCTCTAAGACCAGCTCTGCCCCTTTGGGTGCCTGACCGGACGCTCTGGTTCCGTGAGGGATCAGACGCGCCAGTTGGAAACCCTAGCACCCGCGCGCCTGACAACTGCTGAGAGCTGACCGGACGCGTCTGGTGCAGCGTCCTGTCACCACAGTGACCGCCGTTTGCCTCCGTTTCTTTTCCGACTTCCGGCGCAGTAGAAAATAGGCGTTTCACTTCCCAAAAAGCGCCGAATCCCGCCGCGCAAGCTCGGCGGGAGGGAGAGAGGAACCCAAACCCTTCTCTACTGCTTAAACTCCACCGCCTTCGCAAATGTGCTAACACCACCACGTGTACACCACCATGTGCATGTGTGTTAGCATTTCATAAATATTTTCAAGGCGTTATGCTAGCTCTTTACTAGATCCTAATGCATATGCTCAAGACAATGATCTAGTGGCACTTGATTCCCGAGCTAACCGTGATTGCCCCTCTTGATAGTCGGCTATGTATCCTAAATCCGGTCAATCACTTCTCTACTCATCTTAGACCGGCAAAAGGAAAACCCTATAGTTATACCTTTGCCTTGCGCTCTTAGATCCTTCCCTTCCACTTAATCATTATGTCCATCATATTATGTGCATCTCCACCATGATCGTCATTACATGTCCATGCACTATTTCTTTGTGATCTTGTGGCCATCACACCTTGCCACATACACCTTCCTTATATGTGTTGCTTATGCCTAGCTTAATCACACTTGATACAATAGCATTAGCAACTTGGTGTCATTAATTACCAAAACCAAACTTGGGCTTTCAACCAGCCGCCTCTACTGAACCATTTGTAGGGACGGTTGGTTGGTGGGTCCTGAGCACACCCACTGTAGGGGCGGCTAGTGAGTGAGCCGCTCCTAGTGAAAAAAGGAGGCATTGCTACAATTTGTTTTCATAGTCATGATCGATGCTAATAAACTAATATATTAGAATTCTTTCCACTATGTTCTCTATCTCATTCCATATCACTAATAAAAATATACTCCCACCAGGTTGGTAAAAGAAGTTGTTTTGGAAAGCGACATGGTCTCCAAAGCATAACTTTGACTTCTTATTATTATAAAAATATTTATTGAAAATTGATATATGTATATTTTTGTGAAACTATTTCTCAAGACAAATCTATTCATATGGTTTTCACATTTCCAAATTGAACAATTTAAAAGTTATTCATGATTTATATTCCATGTTTGAGCCAAATCTTGTTCAAAACGACATATTTTTACCAACCTGAAGGGAGTATGAAATATCTGAAACTATGTGTATCCACGAAGACTAAGTGAAACCGTCCAGAACTTTATATCTATAACTAATTAATTACTAGTAATATAAATGATGCTTGAAATATTTAAAACTTTGTAGTTGAAACTTTTTTATTTAAGTTCATTTTGTAGCCAAAATATTCAATACAAGATTACAAAATACTGACAAAAAAGAAAACATCATATATGTATATATACTCACAAATAAGTATGTGGTGCAGTGGTAGGGTGGTGTTATTGTTGAGTAGTAGGTCATGGGTTTGAGTGGAAAACCAGGCAGCCATCTAACACGCCCGCCTCTTTCAATGGCATTCACAGAGTTGGACATCTTAAGGTGTCTGGCTCTATTAATCGATTACAGGGGTGGACATGCCGACCACCTCTGTAGATGCTGATTAACAGTGTGACCATTGTTTAGAGTCCAAATATGCCCATATATGAAAATTTTCCCTGTAGTTGTGATAGATAGACAGACAGACAGACAGACAGACAGACAAGCAGATAGATAGATAGATAGATAGATTGACTGACTGACTGACATACAGACAGATACTTAACACAAAGACTGATTTTTCGTTAAAAATAGATAGATACTAAACTGGATATAGATTGAGATATCAACACAAAGAAATATATGTAGGACATCTAAACTTAGCACTGAGATATTAGCATAGTAAGGAGATGTAATGACCTGCATTGATATATGATTTGGTCCTTGCTGCTTCTGTCTTTATAATCACCAGCGACATATATTAGCTAGCTAGCTTGCATAGGGCAGTACTCATTGATAGTTGTACTACTTGCTATATGGCACTCAAGAGCACAAGAAGCAGCGTGCACTGGATGTCTGCTGCTGTTTTGGTTGCTGTACTGGTCGTGTCCTCTCTTGTCTCATCCACCTCTGCATCAGGTAAAAGGGCAATCATATAATGTATTCTGATTCATCCATTAATTTGTTAACTATCATCAACAGGCTGTATATACGGCATTAGGGCTGTACGCCCTGCATGTGCCGTGTTTAACTCGATTTGATTTTGTGTGTGTACGTTATACTGACTGACTGAGTTTTATGGTGGTTGTTTCTGTGGCTTGTGTGTGTGCAGCGTATGGTATGGAGGAGTGCCAGGACGTGAATTATAGCTGCTTCTCTCAAGGACTCCAGTTGTGCGGAGCTCCGTGCAAAGCCAAGGGCCGCTCCATGGGCAGTACGCATGTGAGGTCAAGATGCTTTGGTACCTTTCCGCATGAGCAGTGCTGCTGCACCGTATTTGCTCCATAGAAGAGGCAGTGGCCAGCAAACTAAATAATAGCGTTGTTAGATGTCGATGCTACAAATCGCAAGCATGTGCGTAAATGATTACTGATGTATGGAACAACATATATATGCCTATGTCCATATATCCATCAGTATCAAATCTCTATCTATACTATACTAAAAAACTTGCGATGTTATCATTACCAAAATAACTAATCACCCCGCTCTAATCACCCTGCCCATTCGGTCGCGTGTGGGACACGACTGCTCATTGTGTCGTGCGTTACTGGCTTCTTCTCTCATCTGGCACACATGTTTTCATCCGACTACCCACCCCCCACACGTGTGCGTACGCCCCACATCTCTTCCCCGCACTGCCGCCCGCACCTGAACCTCCTTGCCTATCCGTAGCCCTATTCATGAAAAGAAAATCGCCAAATCCCACATCTGACCATGCACCACCTTGCCCTGATTTGGAGTCCTGCCATTGGCATCCCGCCCTGCCTGCACCCGCACGCTCCTCCGTGCCACCTTCCAATCCTGCCAACACCACCCCTACTCCCACGCGCTCACCGTTTCGCCACTGCAGCTTGCTCACGGAAGGGATCCAAGAGGGAGTACCTGGAGATGCCATACATTGATGCACACATTGGTGGAGTTTGATCTCGGTGGTGGCTAGCGCTCTGGTTAGTGCAGCAGTAGCTCATGATCGCCGAGTCTCAGTGCAGTGGTGGGGAGCCGGGGACACTACACCTATTTTTCTTTCCCTCAATGCCACTACCATGTGTTTGGCTTCAAACAGCGCAAACAGATGAACAAAATAACCAATTTGTCCTCAACTCATCTAGTCTTTAATTTTCCTCTCTTTCCTCTAGTGCCACTCAAATTAGTTATAGTTCCAATTTTTTCCGGTGCCACTTGATGTCATGATTAGAACAAAACTAACCCAAAAGAAATAGTGACACAACAAAACCATATTATCAAGATGGGTCACAAACACAGCCACCAGTGGTGGGCCCTCCGCACCTCCTGGGGGCCCAAATATCATGGTCCGAAACTTTGCTAGGAGAACATGGATACACAGTGGACTGGAGGCGATCACGCCCTGCCTTCACGCACCAACTGACTATCCTCGTCGGCCACGATAGGCCGGAGTGTCTTGTCTGCGCTGGTCGTGCATGCCAGGCCACAGAACCGTAGGCTACCACTGCTCATCACCTACATCACACACACACACCACTCTTCTGGACAGCCGTGTGGCATGGAAACAACAGCATGTGATGCAGCACGGCAAGGAGTCACGGCGTGCACAACGCATGGCATTGCTATGCTCTCCCATCTAGCCTCCTCCACTGCACGACCATCACTGTAGCGATCACAACATCGTCATCGGTGTCCATCACTATGGCCACCAAATCATCCTCCATTGGGTCAACTAGCACAGTCGGTTCTGCCTCCAACTCCTTGACCATCGTCCATCACAATGCTTCCTCCTTCACCTCGACCTCTGTCATAGTGATCTCCATGGCCAACCCATGCAACGGCATGGACTCGAGATGAGTAGGACGAGTTTGATGTCCCCACAGCAAACACAACCACGCGCTTGATGGTGGTCCTCACGGACTTGGTGGCCCGAGCAGCAGCCGCAGATGACCTAGACGAGGGCGAGCACAGTGCCCTACCTACGCCGGCTGCGGCACCAATGGCGTGGTGGAACGGTAATTTCCAGCACCGTGGACGTGCCGCATCCATGACCATGTTGTCCTCAGATACCCACTTTTTGTTGAAACTAAGTTCTATCGCGCTGGTGCATGTCAACATCGAACCGCACATTGTTGCCGTGCCACTTCTTGCTGAGAAAATGACGTGGACAGTGAGAGAGAGAGAGAGAGAGCACGCATAAGAGATAGAGCTGTCAGTTGTCACCATGCGCAAATCCATCAGTTCTTGCCCCTCGGCTCCCGAGACCCTTAATCCAACGGCGATGAAAAAATATTTAAACATAAAACACATATATATTTGGGACATTAAATGACTTCGAATCAAAATCTTTTCGAATACAAAGTTGTAGATTGTATTGGGAACAACAACTTCCGTATAGTCCATGTCAACATCCGAGTTTGTTTGAAAATTTAAATTTCAAAATCTATGAAACTAAAACAATGTTCTCAGCTATAAAGTTGTAGATCGTGGTGAGATCTCCAAATTTGATACATAGTTTGTCTTCATCCGTTTCATAGTCAAACGCTTAGAATGGCCGCCTTTGTTACTATCAATTTTGCGGGATGGCCGCCTTTGTTAATATCAATTTTTGCGGGCACGTTGAGAGGCCTGCCTCTATGAATCAATAATTTCTAGAGGTAGTCGTCATAGGACGTCTGACTCTGTAACTGACTTTCAGATGTGAGCATTTCCCTGGAAGCAGCGTGACCATTTACCGAGGCGGTCTCTAGATTTGTCTCCTAAAATTACTTTTGAGGTAGTAAGGCTGGATAATACTGTTTTAGGATTTTTTACTCCTAAACTTTCAGCACTACCTTCATCCCAAAATATACACCCTCCACCGCGAAGTACACGATGTTTTAGGATTTTTGACAAAAAAATTTATGATCAATGAAAATTATCCATTTAACTCTATTTATTAAAATTGATCCATCCTAATTAATGAATAATTAACCCATTGAATGGAGACACGCATGCTGCAACCTCAATCTGATATGGGCCCGATCTATGGTCCAAGAGCGAAAACATCAAGTTTTCTAGGACGGAGACATGAAACATCATTTTACAATGTAATCAATATAGGCGTAGAACATAGATAGATAGATATACAGACATATAGATAGATACTAAGTGCATCAATAGTAGATTATTCATTAAAAAGATAGAATAGACAGATACTAATACATAAATAGAAATATTTTTTTTGTAAAAAAAGATAGATAGATGGATAGATAGATAGATAGGTAGATAGACGGACGGACAGACAGACAGATAGCTATGTATGATTTCATTTAGCACAGTATACGAAGTGGATATTTTCATATTTATGTTTTGATTTAGCATAGGATATAGATCGAGACAGCAACATAAAGCAGCAATAATATAATATGTAGGATAAATAAACTTGGCACAGAGATATCAACACATCAGTAACAATGCAGCAGATGTAATGAACTGCACTGATGAGTTGGTCCTAGCTGCACCTATCTAGCTATATAAGCACCAGCCCACATCGGGTAGCACTCAGTCGGAGTACTAGCTACTATAGCTATGGCATTCAGGAACACAAGAAACAGCAAGGCGCACTGGATGGCTGCTCTTGTGTTGGTTGCTCTCTTGGTCGTGCCCTCTCTTCTCACGTCCACCTGTGCAGGTACGAGCATCAATATATAGAATCTTGGAATTTAGTTGTTAATTGATTAGTTATAATAAACAGAGACTACTGACTTTTAATCTGCATTGCATGTGTGTATGCCGAGTTTGATAATATGGAGTGTACCCATTTGGATTATTTGTGCTTCTTCCACCTGGATCAATGAGAAACATCATGCAAAGCCAAGGCCAGCGCCGAGGGCAGTGAAAATTTCAGGGCAGGATGCGACGGTCCCGGTCCCGATCCGCGGCATCAGTGCTGCTGCACCACACTGCCACCGGGACCTCCTCCGCCGTTTTGGCCTCCGGGACCTCCGCCGTACTAGCTATGTGTATGTGTGCATGTGTGTACTCATTAATGGATCAACGTATGCCTATATATAGCCATCGATGTATCTAATAATAATAACATATGCTACTACTCAAATAATTTTTATAATAGACGTCTCTTTCTGGAGTGGTTCACTTAGCAAACCGTTTCTAGCTAGTCAAGTGAACACCGTAGCTTACGAACCACCCTATAAATATATTTTTACTGATGGTTCTGTTAAATAAACCGAAACTGGAAAGTCATTACCAGACAGATGATTTATGACAATCGTGTTTGAAAATATGATTTCTAGGAGGCTGTTTCTTATGCCAACCGCCATTAAAAAGGCTGATTTTTAGGGACGGTTGCCATAGTTAGCCGTCTCTAGATATTGATTTTCAAAGGTGATAACGTCATAAATTCATAACTGAAGTTAATCGTCCTTATAAATAACTGCAAAATGAATAAATTCGTAACTTTACAAATAAAGTCGAATGATGATAAAGTTTATATGAATCTTATAGAGAATGATGAGGTGAAAAACTTTGTAGTTGAAAACTTTGTCGTTTGAGAATTTGTTTAAGATCTCAGATACAGATATTTAGTTCTTAAATTTTGAAATCCAATGCCATGGCCACTGCCCTTTCAGCATATAAACCCATCGGCAGCGACCAGCCTGGCTATGGTGTTGACGTACAAGGGCATTAAGGACGATAGATAGATCCCTCTGTCCCCATTTAACTGTCGATGTTGCTTTCCATGCCAAAAGTTTGACTCGATTTATAGAAAATACGTGTAAAATTAATATCTTCAAATAAATATATTAAAAAACTAGATCAAATACATATCTAATGATATCCCTTCATACACACTTTCCACCTTCTTCTTCCCTTACCACCAGACAGAGTACACAAAAGTCTTCAACTATTTGTGGTCTCAGTCGCCATGGCATTCGTCGTCCCGTGGTATCTTTAGCACTGCTGGGAGAAGGCTTTCAAGATCAACTTCCACCTGGGCATGGCTATGGCTGTTCATCTTAGGTGTTAGTGGAAGTTTCATGAAGATAGGAAGGAACGCCACCGTGGGTAGGTGGCCCAGGCTTCTGATCGTACTCTGCGGCCTAGGCTTCTGGTCTCCCATTCTAGCACCAACAAATGCAACCGCCGAGATGATGTGGGTATAGAAATTACTGACTGAATTTGGTGTTCATCATCCTCTTGTGGCTCGATTGTGGTGTGATAATTTATGTGCTACATATCTATCGGCAAATCCTATGTTCCATGCAAGAACAAAGCACATTGAGATTGATTTTCGTTTTGTCAGAGAGTGAGTGGCTTAGAAGCTGCTAGACATCCGGTTTATTCACTCAGGCGTTCAACTTGCAGATGGGTTCCCTAAACCATGACGGAAGGGTCATGGGTGCATATTTTTTCAATTAATATGGGATTTTCTTTAAGACAGATACATAGGGATAGAGATAGAGATAGAGATATAGATATAGATATAGATATAGATATAGATATAGATATAGATATAGATATAGATAGTGGCACACATAAGATGTTTATAAAAAATATGTTGATTAAGATATTAGTAATAATATATATTGTAGGTAGAAAGTGAAGTATTAAAAGGTGCACTAATGTCCCAACAGGATGTTGTCGTATTTACTATTTCAACATTACAGACAGGATATCAAAAACATATCATTAAGATGATATGAATTAAACAAACATTAATTAATCGGTCATGCCTCTATATAAGCACTAGCGACTGAGGTACCTCACATTGCCGGAGCAGAACAGTCCGAGTACTCGCGGCCAGTGACATCTCACTGGCTATGGCACTCATCAACACAAGATGCTGCATCGCACACTCGATGCCTGCTGCTGTTTTGATCGCTCTGGTGATCGTGTCCTCCGTCCTCTCATCTACCTGCATAGGTACGCGAGCGTTTAAGCATGCATGTAGAGTAGTAGGGTTTAGGGCTGCTGCAACATTATAGTATATCTTCAGATCTGCTGTACACGTCCTCCTGCTGTTCGTGCTGGCTGTTGATTGGAATATTGCATGTGTGCAGAGTTCAATAAAGAGGAATGCACAGACATCCGTGTCTGCGACATTGGCGGCGAGTGCGGAAGGTTATGCCTACAGAAGGCCCGCTCCCTGGGCACTGCGAGTTACAAAACAAGATGCCCCACTGACGGTCCGAATAAGTGGAAGTGCTGCTGCACCATTACAAAATAAAATTGTAAATCGGCCGGGGCCGCTGTGGCCTCCTCCAAAGGGAGTTAGCTTCTTTTTTGTAAGGAGATTATCTCAGCTTAATTAATCTTAAGAAAGCCATAAAGGTTTGGATACAACGTATATACTGCCGGGTTAATTACTATTAGCTAATATAAAGAGAAATTACTAGAAACTTGAATTCTTCTGTGGGTGCGAAAATGCACAGAAAAAATGCAAATACCAATGGAAAAAGATTTTTCTAACTGTGTACCCACTAAAAAATACCCAAGGGAACTCACGGAAATATAACTGTCAGAAACAATTTTCCTGTGAGTTGTACACGCACGGAAACATTGCGTTAGCCTAGATTAAAAATAATTTTTCTATGTGTATATCCACACAGAAAAAAGAAATAAATGCACAGAAGAACATGTATTTTTCTGTCGGTCTAGATTAACTCACAGAAAAATTCCTTTTGCCCAAATTAAAAACAATATTTCTGTGCAGCCATCCACACAGAAAAAAGAGTTAAAAGCACAAAAAAATAATTTATTTTGAAACAGTAGCAATATAGCATGTTAAAATATATATTGTCCATACAACAATTTTTGTGCATGACCGACAAATAATACACAAATCAATAGTCCATCATGAATGGAGTCAACACTTATGTAAAAAATGGAATCAATATACAGATATGATATCTGGTCATCTACATGTTCAACATGAATATACTACAATGAATTCACAAATATGGATATGGAAAAAGAAACCAAACTATTTTTTCTTGTTCAACCAATATTAAACAGCTTCACCAAGCACTCCACCTCTGCCTGTTAAGCAAAGAAATATTTTTAGACAACAAAAAAAACACTAGTATTGTAAAAACGGTCAATTGAAATCGTGGTGACAAAGCACATATAAGCTTTTGCCTTAAGGAGGATAAAAAAACTACAACTTGGATTGTTAAATTGTATAGGTCACCAGCATGCAACAGAGTCAAAAGACATTACATATTGTATTTTTTGAAAAGAACGATATATGTGGCTAAGCACAGATATACAGCTGGATCAGACAACTAACAATCTCATAATGAATATATTTTAGATCCACCAACCTAATTAACATTTCATTACACAATGGGCCAAAATCTAGCATCATAAGCAGGCACTATATGTGAGGAACCTAAACCCTCAAATAAATTCGTACAAATTATTATTCTCAATTGAGGCAGTTAACGACATAATTTTGTAATCGCTTATTATATATATGAAAACGATGGGAGACTGGAGCTTAAATTTCAACCGTGCATTCTGAATGGAGTCAGTAAACGAACAGAATTTCTTCATCGCTTACTATTATCTGAAAATGATGGGAAATATGGAGCTTAAATTTCAACTGTCCACAAATAGTACTATACATAAAAGTAGGCATGTATATACTAGTAATTAGATCAGATCGGGATGCAAATAGCTTAATAGCTTCAGTTAGGGTTTCGGTTCTGGCTTTTGCACAACAGCAGGGGAAGAGAAGGGGCGGGCATACCTGGTGAGTGCTCGCCGCGGTGCAGGGTCGGTGGTGCTAGGGCCGTGTGCCCCAGGTGCGCCGCCGATCTACACCTCCCGAGCATTGTCGTCGCGTCGTCCTCCTCTTCCCTCGTCGGCATGCCACACGGACCGCCGGACGGCCGAGAGCAGCAGCTCCAGCACCACTGCCGCTCCTCCTCCTCACCACTTCCGCGCGGCACCTTGCGCCTAAGGGTTGGCGTTGCCCGCGTCTATCATCACACGCGCTCAGGTCGCGCCGCGCCGTGGGAGCCGCCGCTGCCGTCCGTCGTTTCTCTGTCCTCTCCTTGGATGCATGGTCGGTCAAAAGACCGAGAGAGAGATGAGAGAGGGCGGCTGAGAGAGGGATGGAGTGGCCATTGGAAACCCTAAGTCCGTAATATATAGGTGACTGCCGGTTGGGCCTCGCTTGGGCCTCTTGGGCCTCACCTAGGATTAACGGGCAACTTATAGGGCCCAAGACTATTTTCTTTTTATTCTTTTCTTTTGCTGGTAGAAATGTATTAAATTCTAAGGTATCAAAAATGGTTTCAAATGAAAATGTTGTCAAAAGCAAAGTACTAGAACTCATCAATATCTAGAACTTTAGTTTTGGTCATTTTTCCATATGAATTTTTTTGAACAATTCAAAATTTGAATTTCAAAATATGAGAACTACGACATAATTTTTGTATAGAAAATGATTCCAAATGAAAAAGTCATAAGCAACAAATTTTGCACTAAGATGGTTCTATTCCATAGGTTATATGGGCATTAGAATATTTGCAAACTAAGTCTTGTGATAATTTCGCAAAGATATTCACAAAGTCTACCATACTCCACATTTCTTATGTGTTGAGTGCATTGGTATGAATCTACTTTGAAATTTGCAAGTATCAAGGGGAGAGTCTCCCTGATTAATAACTTGTTGCAAACATCATATTGCACTCTTTTCTTTGTATGAGTTTTCCCTTGGGTTTCTCATATAAAGTTTTTAATGAGACAATATCAACACAAGATTATGTCATATCATCTATTTTTCCCTACAGGGGTTTTTGGTGGATGATTGGGACATAATATGCATTGTACTCTTTTCTTTATGTGAGTTTTCCCTTTCGAGGTTTCTCATATAAAGTTTTTGACAAGGCAATGTCAACACAAAGATATATACTATATCATCTAGTTTTCCCCATCGAGGTTTTTGGAAAATGATATTTGAAGCATATTGACCCTATGGTCAAAGTGTTTTTAGACGAAGGTTTTAGGTTTATCGCAAAGGGTCTAATAACATTGGTGATTGTATATCATGGTGTTTCTCCTTATTTTTCCCACTGGATTTTAAGGAGTTTTGCCTATCATAGCGGTATTACTTTGGTTTTTCCCACAGGTTTTTAGAAGATTCATAAAGATGCATAATAGATGAACAGTAAAGACTATAAGGAGCTAATTGATCAAGGAGTGTTGAGAATTATTATTTAGTGCTCAATTAGGGATTAATATCCAAGGGGTGTCTGTTCACCCTTCCAAGGGGTGTCTATTCACCTCTCTCTCTTTCACACTTGTAACCACCCAAATGGGCTCTGTATATATATGTACACACTGTTCATGGGAATACAACACAAATCATTTACCTCTACTCGCTTGTCTCTCGTTCGTCGCTACTTTTCTAACAATAATAATAGTCATAAGAACATTATAGATTGATAGAGCGTGATTTTAGAAAATTTTAGAAAAAAAAATTATCAAATTTGAAGTTAGTAAGAGAGCGACAGACTAGTTATAGGTTTTAGAGAGAGATTAAAAAGAAAATTTGTGCTTATTCATATGAAGTTAGTATGAGGAAGCTTGTTCTATTTTTCTGTGCGTTTTATAGAAAGCCACAAAAAAATTGTAATTTTTTTGTGTGTGTTTGTTTACTTTTTTCTATGCGTTCTATAGAAACCCACAGAAAAATATAAAAACCCACACAAAAATTTCATGAAGTATTCGAGTTTCTAGCAGTGAAAACAGCTAACCAGAACAAACAGAGTAGCCTATTACATCGCAACAACGTCCATGATGTCCGACACGACGCTTGCGTTAGGCTTCAAGTGCAGGTACAAATGGATTCAGTCATGTGTGTATGCAGAGACTGGAAACACGTGGATTATTTGTGCTTCTACCACCTGGGATTGTGTGCTGTGAATCATGGGAAGCCATGGCCAGCGCTGAGGGCATGCAGTACTCATTTCACGTCCGGATGCGACGGTCCTGGTCGCAAACCTACGCCGTGGTGGCCTCTCTCTGGTAGGGATCAAAACCGACGGAAACGGACGGAAAAACTCTATTTCTACTTCTGTTTGTATATATTTTTCAACGGAAATAGGAACGAGTTCGAAAAATACGGGTTTGAAAACGGAATCAGAATATGCGGACATACATAAACGAACAAATACGGATGGAGAGACGGAAAATTAAATTAAGGTCACATAATCTAATATTCTCAAAGTATACATATATAAAGTCATGTAATAATATATACAAAGTTTAATATTCATTTACATGCTATGTACGTGAACATAACATGTAATTGTTGAACATGTTGAGCATAGATTGAAAACGGGATAAATACGGGTCTATTCTGTATTAAAACAGGATTACTCGGAAACGAATGGAAAACACAATTTTCTACTTCCGCAAATACAAAATGGGATCTCGCAAATACGAAAACGGACTGGAAAATGTAGAAAACGGAACAGGACGGTACGGGAAAAATTCCGTCCGTTTTCATCCCTACTCTTAGGAGCGGTTCATTTGGCAAACCATTTCTATAGCTACTCCTGTCAACACTGTAGCTTACAAACCAACTAAGAAATAAAGTTTTGGAGAAGGTAAATTTGTACCGATATCGATAAAGATATAGTCATAGATGTGGAATAGATATAGATATAGATATATAGATTAGATATAGATATAGATATCATCATAAATTAATATATAATAGATACAGATATAGATGGCTCGCTCAGCACATGAGGTCGATCAAGCCCACTGACGGAAAAAGCGCGTGGCCGATCCATACATCTGTTTGAGGAAAATTCATGGCCGGTTTCTTAATTTGGTAAGAGGTGTCACTTAGGTCTCTCTACTTTTAAAATATTATTTCTAGGTCCCTGAACTTAGCAAGAGGTGTTATCTGGGTCCCTGAACTTGGCTTCGGGTGTCATCCAGGTCCCGACGGGTCCAAACCCGCTATGGATGCTGACGTGACGCGGTCCTACATGTAGGTTCCACATGTCGGTTGGTTATATTTATATTTATTTTTATTTTTATTTCGAGGTACCGTAGCTACAATCCCTTAAATATTCCAAAAATTGTATCTTTATCGTACGATCTTGGATGAAGATTTTTTTATAGAAAAATTGTAGCTCTAGACGAGATCTACGACTTTCTAGTTTTGAGTTTTCTAATTTGAGGTCGTTAAGATGCTCAAAAAAATTAAACAAATTTTCAGCAAAATATTAATCGCGTACAAGCGTTTGTCGTCTTGGAAAAATCATATCTTTGTTATATAATGTCAAATGGAGATACTTTCTATATAAAAGTTGTAGATCTTAATGGGATCTACGACTTTCTAGTTTTGAGTTTTTAATTTGAGGTCATTAAGATGCCTAAAAAAATTAAACAAAATTTCAGCAGTATATTAATTTTTGAAAGTTTGTTTAATTTTTTTGAGCATCTTAACGATCTCAAATTAAAAAACTCAAAATTAGAAAGTTGTAGATCTCATTAAGACCTATAACTTTTATATAAAAAGTACCTCCATTTGACAGCATATAAGAAAGATATGATTTTTCCAAGGCGACAAGCGCTTGTACGCGATTAATATACTGCTAAAAATTTGTTTAATTTTTTTGAGCATTATAATGACCTCAAATTAAAAAAACTCAAAATCATAAAGTTGTAGATCCCATTAAGAGGTAGAACTTTCATATATTAAGTATCTCCATTTAAGAGCATATAAGAAAGATATGATTTTTCCTAGGCGACGAGCGCTTGTACATGATTAATATACGGCTGAAAATTTATTTAATTTTTTTGAGTATCTTAACTACCTCAAATTAAAAAACTTAAAACTAGAAAGTCATAGATCTCGTCGAGAGCTACAATTTTTATATAAAAATCATCTTCATCTGAGATCGTATAGATAGCGTAGCTACAGTACCCCGAAATAGAAATATAACCAACTGACATGTGGGCCTCACATGTAAGACCGAGCCACGTCAACATCCATAGCGGGTTTGGACCCGTTGGGACCTGGATGACACCCGAAGCCAAGTTCAGAAAACCAGATGACACCTGAAGCCAAGTTCAGGGACCTAGAAATGACATTTTTGAAAGTAGAGGAACCTAGGTGACACCTCTTGCCAAGTTCAGGGGCCTAAAAATAAAATTTTAAAAGTAGAGGGACCTAGCTGACACTTCTTGCCAAGTTGAGGGACTGGCCATGAATTTTTCTCCATCTGTTGTGACCGAACGAGTTTGTTTGTGTACGTATGAGTGGAAAAGGGCAGCACAGCTTCCTTGGCCTTGGACGACGCCGCGCCTGCTATGAAGACAGGGTCCGGGCAGCAGGACGAGACATAAGAAATAAACTAGCCTACAACAGGAGTGCAACATACTACATACATAATACCCTGCAGCAAACGTACACGCCAACAAAATAAACTGATCGATGGCGCCGTTGATGAAGATCCAGCTTGTACTCGCTGCTCTCCTCGTCGTCGTTGCCGCCGCCGGCAGGGGCCAGACGCCGCGTGGCACGGACGCGAAGGGGGCCACTGTTCCCAACAACGCCGTCGTCATTGGCGTAGTGCCATGCGCCATCGGGAGCCCCATAAACGTGGCCACCGTCATCCCGTTCCCTTGTAAGCACTTGATACGTACCCCTCTTTCTAGTATTCCGTGCGACCCTGGGCCGGTGGCCGGGCTCAGCTGTGGATGAACACGTTCATGCTAGTATGGTGCACATGAAGCAGATTGCTTCTACTTCTTCTTGTTTTTTTTAATGCGGATTGCTTTACTAATTGGTCCACAAGTTTAGTACAAACTATATGCTACTCAGTGTAGGCGGTAGTTAGTAGTAGACGTTAGGACCCGTTACACACTAGCCAGGAGTTGTACTAGGGAGATAGATTAACTTTAAATTATTATGGTTCTCTAATTTTGTTTTCATATACAATGTTCTACATTATGTGTTAGACTCTTTGGCAGGATTCTGGCTCTGGCTTCTCGCGAATCCTCGTAAGGAGCCCTGCTAAATGGTCATCTAATAATGACTCTTTGCAAGGAGATGGAAGAGCTAGAGCCATTTTTATAGATAAATCAGAGCCGTAGAAATGAGGCTTCTCTCGGTTCCTCCTCACAAACCTTACAACATCTCCAGCAGTAGTACCTAAAACACACTACCTATTTCTCTATTTGGGTAGCCAGCTATTTTAATCCTACCTATATTTTGGTGTTGTCTCCAGCAGTACTACCTCCTGTTGCCATCGACAAACTCGGACAAGGAACGGACTGCCACCGGTGAGGGCGGTCTGCAGTGGAGGTGTGCCAGGGAGAGCCGGTGAGGGAGGAGGATAGCCGCGAGGTGTGCCGAGGGAAAAGGCGCAGAGGCTTGCGGCCGGTGAGAGCTGCCATTGAGGAAGGCCCGCAGGGTGCAGCCATCCGCAATTGACGCGGCCTTGTGAAGACGACCGGGGAGGTGGCCCTCCAGATCCGGCGGAGGAGGACACGGACCGAGTTAGAGGAAGGGCGGCGCTAGTCATCTTCCTGGCGGTCATCGAGGAAGGCCCGCAGGGGCGCGGCCGTCCGCAATCGACGTGGCCTTGTGAAGACGACCAGGAGGCGGCCCACCGAGTTGGAAGTAGGCGGCGCCGGTGAGGGGCGGCCACTAAAAGAAATATGTTAATCCGTGACGGATTCTTAATGACGGATTCGAAGAACGTCACAGATGGTATACCACCACTAGTAATACCCAGTCTAGTATAGTGGATATCCAGCCCAAAACTCCATACCCGCTTGCGTATATAAGCTGTCCCTAACCTAATGCACCAACGACTGCCTC
Organism: Saccharum hybrid cultivar R570; assembly: GCA_038087645.1. Lineage (NCBI taxonomy): Eukaryota > Viridiplantae > Streptophyta > Magnoliopsida > Poales > Poaceae > Saccharum > Saccharum hybrid cultivar. Next base: position 16,132,680 of record JAQSUU010000760.1, read on the forward strand.
CCCAGTCTCCACCATCCGCCTCTCATGTCTCATCCAAGCGCCACCACCCAAGTTCAAAAAAAAAAGCGCCGCCACCCCTACCGCGCCTCCCACCCGAGCGCCACCGCCCCCCTGCGGATCGGAGCCTCCCACTCGAGCGCAGCTGCCCCATGCCGTACCCTCTAGTGTGCCATGAGTGCAGGATCAGGATCCAGCCCGAACACCTCGATCTGGCCTTGGCAGCATCTAGAAGCACAGGAGGATCTGGAGGGGGATGCGTCCAAGAGCGCGTCGACCCGGGTCACGGCGGCGTTCAGGAGCCTCGATCCGACGATGGCGGCGGCAGCAGCCACAAGCGTAGGATCCGGTCCAATAGCTCGATCTGGCCATAGTTGCGTCCAAGAGTGCAGGATCCGGCCCTGGCACCACAATCCAGCCATTGGGGCATCTAGAAGCGCAGGATCCGCTAGGGGATGCGTCCAACAGCTTCGACCCGGGCCACGGCGGTGTCCGGGAGCCTCGATCCGGCGATGGCGGCAGCAGTAGCCACGAGCGCAAGATCCGGCCCCAATGGCTCGATTTGGCCATAGTGCCATCCCGGAACGCAGGATCTGGTAGGTGACTACTGGTTGTATTTCTTTGAATTCTCAAATTGCTCTTCATTAAATTCTTTTTGGTGGATTTGTAGCAGCTCGATTTGGCAAGTGGTGACGCTGCTGTTCAGCATCACTAACAGCAGAAAATTTGGCAAGTGCACAGAACGACCATCCATCCTTTCAGGATTGTGGCTTCAGGTCAGCGTGGTCTCATTTCCTGTGATGTTCTTTTTGGGCTATAGAGATGAAATGTCAAACTAGCAGTATCAGTATGTGTGCTACTATATGATCATGTGCTGTAGTACAAGATTTGATGCAGATAAGCAGATCATTAGTAGTATTTTCTTTGATGCAGAACTGTCAGCCATGCATTTTAATGAGACTCGATTCTGTGATAATTAACAGTGAATTTAAGAGCAGTATATATGTATGTTCATTCATTCATTCAGTCATATACAAAAATGAAAACGGCATTATAGTGCTAGTCAGCTTAGTTATCAGTTTTTCTTTGTGCTCTGCAGCATGTCAGTACACTTGTAGATCACTCGAGAATCAGCTTAGCTATCAGCTTAGTTTAAAAGCTTTAACTTTAGCTTAGCTGTTTGCTTGCCTTGGTTCAGTACAGTACACAGAAAAAATGGTAATGCTGCTATTTGATTATGCTGTGTATATGCAACTTTGCTGCTTGCTCTTGCTTTAAATTAATTATAAGACATACCTGAACAGTCATTTAGAGTTTCAGTTTAGTAAATAATTGTAGTGTCCAGCTGATCTACTTGGTGATGCTACTGCCACATTGTGCCACTAGTGATATAAATTTAGCAAACTAGCAGTGCTGAACTGCAGTGAACGTAGTGCTGATCTTTCTTCAATTCTTGTACATTTTCTTATCTCAAGTGAATAAAAGCTATACTTTTAATTTGGCACATCAATTTCTGAATGTTGTATTACAAAAGTCTGATATATATTTCTCTTGGATTCAACCAGTTCACAGCATGGGGTACTTGCATTGGATATAGTTAGCTCTATATTTTAGTTTTGCACCCCTGCATTCTATAATTCTTCCTTGTATATATCCTGATCTTGGCTGCATGCAGTACCAAGTTCCATGTATAGAATCTGTCAAGTGTTAGCTAAAAAGTTGAAATTTTAGAGCTGCAGATGAATGTTCCATGTATATCTTGATCTGTGCTGCATGCAGGACCAAGTTCCATGCATAAAATCTGTCAAGTGTTAATTAAAAACTTCTTAAGAATAATATAAAAAAACTCGGCCGGTGGGGGATAAGACCGCCCCCCACGGTATTCAACTAAGAAGAAACTCCTCAGTTCCCCAACCGAGAAAACCCCCGAACCCTGGCCCCGCCCTGACACTGGGAACAGTTTCACCGTGGGGACCGTTACCAGGGCCAACCGCCACAGGCCGGGACGCCGTTGCCCGTAGGCCGTGTCGCCGTTGCCTGCCGTGGCTTACTGGCCGGATACGGGCTGTTACCACCAGTGCTTTGGCTGCGGGGCCAACGAGGGGGTTTTTTTACCTCCAGGGCCGAAATTCGCTCCCACTGGGAGTCGAACCCGGGACCTGGAGGGTGCCGCCGGAGTGCTAGACCAACTGGTCTAGCATCCTTTGGCTCTTAAGAATAATATGATTAGTTTAAAAGACTAAACTTTTCTCAATAGGTTTAGCTCACTAAATATTTCATAGACTGCCATTTATTTGAGTCACTCAGTTCCTGTAATTCCTTTGATGGTTTATGTTAGAAGAAAGGACACCTATTTCTTTGTTGTAAACAACTGAAATTTTGAGCGAGTATTATAGGTTCTAACCTCTTGTTTTCTAAACAAGAAGTTTAATTTTAAGTATGCTGGACATTTTTGATAGTATAGTGGGTAGTAACAGTAGCATTTATTTTTGAGCAGGCATCCAGAAAAGCAAGGGTGGAAATTGAGATTTCAGAAAACTCTAAGTTTGCTGGTTTCTACTTCAACTGGTATGTCTCTTTGCCACCATAATTCAAAGCTGATGCTCCCTTGGCAAATCATGTATTTCTCTAGCTGCACTGACTATGGCTATGTATCTTTCGTGTATGTGACTTGTATTTGTTTCTATTTTTGATGAAATAGCAGCCAGACTATTGAATAGATGCATAAGATTTTTTTACAGGAATTAATAGTTTTTTGTGTTGTAATTTATAATTCAACATTCAGTAGTGTCACATTATCTTGTCATTGCAGTGCTATCTATTAAGTTCTCTGAATCACTATTTGATTGAACATTTCTTTTTCATGGTTTTCAGGAAGGGAATTGGTGGATAAACAATATTGGAGAAGTGCTTGATGAAGGAACATCATTCCACCGAGGCGGCTGCATTGCTTATTTGCTTATTGCAGCATGGTGGATAGACAATGTTGGCTGTATGAATTAGTGTTGTTTTTAAATCCCTTCATCATCAATGTGTAAATCTTTGTATATATAAAAACATATTTGACCAAATGGTTGTAAATCTATAATTGGGAATTCTATAAAGAAATGTCACCATATTTGTCATTCAATAAATGTCAAGATTTCTTACAACAAAAATAGATGGTCTAGTTGGTGATGTAAGCATCCAAGTAAGCGGTCTAGATGATGTGGCAATTCATCCGTGACGATTTATAACCGTCATAGGTATTGGGCTTGGGCTGGGCTAACTAGGCCTTGGGCTCTACTGTGACGGTCTGAGATCGTCACAGAATCTGTTAATTCGTGACGGTTTTGTGAAAATCGTCACGGAGGTTAATCCATGACGCTCAATCCGTGACAATATCTGAAACCATCACAGATATTGTATTGTGACAGTTTTTTGGTGATCCGTGATAGAAATTTTTCGTCATGGATTAACAGGATTCTTGTAGTGGGCGCCGGTGATCTTCGTGCCACCAGTGAATGGGCACGGCAGCGGCCTGCTCTATGGGCGCGGGGAGAGAGTCGAGCAAGCTCGCACGGCCAACAAAAATAGGTAGTCAAGTAGGTAGCCTGCTAGAGTGGATTTTTTTGGCATCCACTACCTAAATATAAAATAGGTAGTGGGTTTAGGTAGCCTACTGGAGATGCTCTTATATAACTATTACAAATCTGTCACTGGAGCTATTTTCCTAAATGTTTTCTAAAACGGCTTTAGCTTAAAAAAAACTACCCTACATGAGGTGTCAGAGTTATATATTTTCAGAAGGGTATATATGTATATATTTATGCGAGCCTAATACTGGCGGACAGTGACTGACTGAGTTTTGTGCAGAGTTCGGGAAAATGGAGTGCACCAATGTAGATTATAACTGCAACCAATTCCCAGGATCCTGAAAGTGCGGAGAATCGTGTAGAGACAAGGCCCGCTCGTAGGGCAGTAGCAGCTACAGCTCAAAATGCCAACCTGCAGCTGCACCGTCAAGGATCCACACCACCCGTGGCCTCCAAGCTCCTAAATAAATAAATATATATTGTAATATGTAGCGTCCTAGGCCGCCGAGATGCTGGATCAGCCTAGTAGCATATGCCAGCGCCAATGCCTATCCAACTATCTTATATCTAATACAGTACCTAATATATATAAATAAACATATGTAAAGAGAGGCAGTTCTTGAGACATTTCGTTCTTTATTGATTAATATTACTAGCAAATGTGACTGTACTATTCAACCTAACACTAGTAGAGAACAGACCTTTCCTCTCGGCATCATTTTCGGGGTTACTCCCGGTATTTTTTGGACCCGGGAGTAAAGAGACAATTAATCCCGGTTGTAGCCACCAACCGGGACTAAAGTCCCACGCCTAACGGATACTGCGTCATGCGATGACATTTACTCCCGGCTGGGTACACCAACCGGGAGTAAAGGTCAACTTTTACTCCCGGTTGGAGGCTCCAACCGGGAGTAAACCTTTACTCCCGGTTGGAGCCTCCAACCGGGAGTAAAAGTTGACCTTTACTCCCGGTTGGTGTACCCAGCCGGGAGTAAATGTTTCTGTATATATACGTAGCACTGTTCCTTCCTCTCTTGGCAGAGCCATTTGGAGCTCTGCACTGTTCCTTCCTCTCTTGGCAAAGCCATTTGGAGCTCTGTTCTTCGTCATTGCTTCATCCATTGTTGTGTTCTTGCTCAAACGAGCCAACTGGTCATCATAAGAACGATTTCTTCGACTCCTCCATCAATTCTTGTTGTTGAAAAGGTCGCCATCTTCTTTCTCCTTTCATCTTCATCCTCCATTTCATAGTTTAGATATTTAAAGAATTTTATTTTTTTCATTTAATTTCTTTTATTTAGTAAATGAGGAATATGCAATAGTTGAATTGTAAAAATTAAATTGTTTTGAGGCTTCCATGAATTAATCAGTTATCATGCATGCATGTTATGTAATTAATATAACTAATTATATGCTTAAAATTTTAATACATACTTATATTGTGTACTGCAGATGAGTCGGAATTGGATGTACAACACTGATCGGCGCTCCCAAGAGTTCATTGATGGAGTGCATTATTTCTTAAGTGTGGCCGAGGCAAACAAGCGAGACGGTTTTATGTGCTGCCCATGTGCCCTATGTGGGAATTTGAAGGAATATGCCTCCTCAAGGAATATTCATTCACACTTGTTTAAGTCGGGTTTCATGCCAAACTATATTTATTGGACCAAGCACGGAGAAAGCGGTGTTATAATGGAAGAAGGTGAAGAAGAACAATTAGACGACGACGTTATTGCTGAATATGCTGGTGTCTTAAATGATACCGCAATGGGGGAAGCTGAAGAGGAGGTACAGGAGGTAGCGGCAGGAGATGAGCCTGCTGATGATCTTGGTCAGGCTATTCGTGATGCACAGAGCGAATGCAAGAAGGAAAAGGAAAAGAAAAAGTTCGAGCGCATGCTAGAGGACCACAAGAAGTTGTTATACCCGACTTGTGATGCAGGGCAGAAAAAGTTGGGTACCACACTGGAATTGCTGCAGTGGAAGGCGAAGAATGGTGTGTCTGACAAGGCCTTCAACGAGCTATTGACTATCCAAAAGAAGATGCTTCCGAAGGACAATGAATTGCCCACCACTACATACGAAGCAAAACAGCTTGTCTGTCCTTTGGGATTAGAAATCAAGAAGATACATGCATGTCCAAATGATTGTTTCCTCTACTATGGCGAGGAGAACGAGAAGTTGGATGAATGCCCGATATGTCATGCATCACGGTATAAGATCAGGCGAGAGGACCCTGGTGATGTTGAGGGCGAATGTCCCAGGAAGAAAATCCCTGCCAAGGTTATGTGGTATGCTCCTATAATACCACGTCTGAAATGTTTGTTCAGAAACAAGGACCATGCAAAGTTGTTGCGGTGGCACAAAGAAGACCGTAAGGCAGACAACATGTTGAGACACCCAGCTGATGGGTCCCAGTGGAGAGCAATCGACAGAGAATTCAAGGATTTTGCAGATGACGCGAGAAACTTGAGGTTTGCCTTAAGTACGGATGGTATGAATCCTTTTGGGGAGCAGAGCAGTGGCCATAGCACTTGGCCTGTTACTCTATGTATCTACAACCTTCCTCCCTGGTTATGCATGAAGCGGAAGTTCATTATGATGCCAGTACTCATACAAGGCCCGAAGCAGCCTGGCAACGACATCGATGTGTACCTGAGGCCACTAGTTGATGAACTTCTAGTTTTGTGGAAAAAACCAGGTGTACGTGTGTGGGATGAGTACAAACAGGAACACTTTGACCTGCGCGCTTTGTTGTTCGTAACAATCAACGACTGGCCGGCTCTAAGTAACATTTCAGGACAATCAAACAAGGGATATAATGCTTGCACACACTGTTTCAAGGATTGTAAAGGTATATTCTTGAAAAAATGTCGAAAGGTCGTGTACCTTGACTATCGTCGATTTCTTCCTAAGACACACCCTGTAAGAAAGAAAGGCAAGCATTTCAAAGGTAAGGCAGACCACCAGCCCAAGCCTGCCAACCGGAGTGGTGAGGATGTACTAGAGATGGTAAAGGATGTGAAAGTAGTCTTCGGGAAGGGACCTGGCAGTGAACCTGTTCCGAACGACACTGACGGGCATGCACCAATGTGGAAGAAGAAGTCGATATTTTGGGAGCTACCCTATTGGCAAGTCCTAGAGGTCCGCAGCGCAATCGATGTGATGCACCTAACAAAGAATCTTTGTGTGAACCTGCTAGGATTCATGGGTGTGTATGGGAAGCCTAAGGACACACTTGAAGCACGACAGGACCTTCAGTGTTTGAAAGAACGAGATAGCTTGCATCCAACCAAGACAGATGATGGACGCCAATACTTAAGCCCTGCTAGCTACACTCTTAGCAAGGAAGAGAAGGATAGCATGTTTGAATGCCTAAATAGCATTAAGGTACCATCTGGATTCTCCTCGAATATAAAGGGTATAATAAATGTGCCAGATAAGAAATTCCAAAACTTAAAGTCCCATGACTGCCACGTGCTCATGACGCAATTGCTCCCAGTGGCACTAAGAGGAATTCTCCCTCCAAATGTACGTCTGGCCACCGTGAAGCTATGCGCATTCCTCAATGCAATTTCTCAGAAGGCAATCAATCCACTAGATCTAGCTATGCTACAGAATGATGTGGTTCAGTGTCTTGTCAGCTTTGAGTTGGTGTTCCCTCCATCCTTCTTTAATGTCATGACACACCTCTTAGTTCACCTGGTCAAGGAGATTGCTATTCTCGGTCCTGTGTTCCTACACAACATGTTCCCCTTTGAGAGGTTCATGGGAGTTCTGAAGAAATATGTTCACAACCGCGCTCGTCCAGAGGGCAGCATCGCCAAGGGCTACGGAACAGAGGAGGTCATTGAGTTCTGTGTTGACTTTATTCCTGACCTTGACCCGATTGGTGTTCCTAAATCACGACACGAGGGGAGGCTAAGTGGAAAGGGGACACTGGGAAAGAAAACATATATTGGTATGGGGGATGATTATTTCAATAAAGCACACTACACAGTTCTGCAAAACAGCACATTGGTGCATCCGTATATTGAGACACACAAGCAGTTCCTACGATCAGAGTTTCCTGGCAAGAATGAAGCTTGGATTAGGAGTGAGCACATGGAAACTTTCAGTGGTTGGTTGCGAAAAAAATGCCAGGGTGATGGGAGTCTTCCAGAGCAACTGTACAGGTTGGCTATGCAACCATCGTGGCATGTCCTCACATACAAAGGGTACGACATAAATGGGAACACATTTTACACAATAGCCCAGGATAAAAGGAGCACCAACCAAAACAGTGGTGTCCGCATAGATGCCACAGACCCGAATGGAATTAAGCTAACATATTATGGCCGCATAGAGGAGATATGGGAACTAGACTATGGTTGTAATTTGAAGATCCCTTTGTTCAAGTGCCAATGGGTGAAGGTCACCGGAGGCGGGGTAACAGTCGACCCGGAGTATGGAATGACAACAGTGGACCTCAATAATATTGGGTACAAAGACGAACCATTTGTCCTCGCCAAGGACGTATGTCAGGTGTTCTATGTCCAGGACATGTCTACAAAACCAAAGAGGGGGAAAAACAACAAAGACCCAATCAATGATCAGCCCAGGCGTCACATAGTTCTTTCAGGGAAAACAAACATTGTGGGAATTGAGGACAAGTCAGACATGTCAGTAGATTATGAAAAGGAAGATAGAATTGTGCCCTTCACAGTGAACAAAGATCCAAGCATAGCGCTAAATGATGAGGACACTCCATGGTTGCGACACGATCATGACCAAGGGACATACGTCAAGAAGAAGATCACTACTGTGCCTGCTTAATTTAATGTTGTTTAATGTTGTGTATTGAGATATTAATTATGTAATAATTGTGACCGCACAATCATTCTAGTGTCGTATTGGTCCCAAACTTTTTCTTAACATTTTACATGCCCTATGTGAAGAAACCGCCAAGTTTGAGATTTTTTTGAATTGGTTTGGTACTTTTTCCAGTTTAATTGAATTTCCGCGCGACTTCACCGGGTAATTCTACGTTGAACTGAGTCCATCCTAGAAAAGATCTGGAATAGTGCCAAACTTTGCGACAAGGTCTCTTGTGCCCTAGGAGGAAAATATTTGTGGAGTTTGCTGCATAATTCCATAGTTTTCGATCTGTAATTCACCATACTTTGTCTCACGCAGCACGGAGAAAAATGTAATAATAAAAATAATGATAAGAATACACCTGGGTTCTTAGGGATTATGAGGTCCAACTGTCCTATTGGTCTTAAACTTTTTCTCAGTCTTGCAAATGCCCTATGTGAAGCAACCGCCAACTTTGAGATTTTTCGGAATTGGTTTGGTACTTTTTATAGTTTAATTGAATTTCCGCGCAACTTCACCAAATAATTAAACGTTCAACTGAGTCCACGAACGAAAAGTTTGACGTACAAATGATCTGAAAAAGAAATTCCTGTCTAAAAACAATAGATTTAATGATATTACTTAAAGACTATATTTTTGCATTAATGAAATAAAGATTATTCTTTCCATTATGTTTAATATTTAAAAGAAAAAATAAAATATTTTAGGTTACATATTTTTCATGTCTGCAGTATAGCAAAAGAAACTCTAATTTATTTTTTCAAAAAAATATAAGTACTTTGTTATTTTCTGCACAAATAATAGTACTTTACCCATTATAAATAAAAAGAAATATAAAAACCTAAATCCTGTTTAGGAAATGGCGGGCTGCACTTACCCGCCAAAAAAAAACATCTTTACTCCCGGTTGGTGTTTCCAACCGGGAGTAAAGGTCTAACCTTTACTCCCGGTTGGAAACACCAACCGGGAGTAAAGGGTCTTTAATCCCGGTTACTGGTGGGAACCGGGAGTAAAGGTCCAGGTTTCTAATATATCATTTCTCCGCGTCCATCGTCGTCTCCGTCACCGCTTCGGTCGCACCGCCGCCGCCGCACCGCTTCGGTCTCCACTGCGCGCGCTGCCGCGGCCGCACTGCTCTGCCTGCCCCGGCCGCTGCTCCCCTGCCGCGGCCGCACTGCACTGCTCCCCTCAGCCCGCGCGCGCCCGGCCGCTGCTCCCCCGCCGCCGCGCCATCGAAACGGCACCGTGAAGCGCCCCACGCCGGGATCCTCCCCCTCGCCGCCTGGCCTCCACCGCGCCGGGATCCGCCACCCACGCCGCCCGGTCTCCACCACGCCGTCTTCACCAAGCCCAGGACCGCGTGCCGGCCGCCGGGATCCTCCGCCGCGACTTCGGGCCCGGCCCGCGACTCTTCCCCGCCGGACTCCCCCGCGCCTGGGACAAGGGGCTTGGCAGCACAGGCTGCTGTTGCATTGCATTATACCGGTGACCACCCAAGCTTGGATCCCATTCTGGTAAGTCTTCATGGTTGCGGTCCCAAGGCTTGGCTGAATCATATATTCCTCCATACTTGCGAACCAGTTGCCTGACTAAGTCCATTGGGGGAGAAGGAGAAAGAGCCTGCCCATGCTGCTGCCTCCGGTAGGAATATGGCATAGCTGCATTTGGGGACAGGGATCTGCTTGAGATGCTAGCACAATCATATACAGGAAGGAAGGTCATTGTCATCCTTGGCGACGCCTTGGCCAAAGCTAGGAGGAACATTGTCAGTAGCATCATACTCAAGGCATTGATGCTCATTGGGGTGGACAGATTGGGAGGCTGGTCTCGTAAGCTGAGAAGACATGGGCACTACAATTTTTGAATCTGTCTAGATGGCAATACAATTTTTGGTGTATGAAAGTGTCATGATTGATTTTGTCTTAATTGGGGGAGGTCCTTTTCATGACCGCATCATGATCCAAGTATCTGATGATGGCTGATCATGGGTATAATGTTTTTTATTTTTGTTAAAAAAGGAGTCCCTGAGGCCTGAGCCTGGATTTGAGGCTGCATGTGCAACCTGCCATTGTGGCAATTGAAAAATATAATGGCAACTAGATGGAACCTAAGTTTCCCTTCTCAATGAAACACGGGCTAGGTGAAGGCAACCCCCCGCGTTACCTTACCTGTGTGATGAGGTTTGTGTGCATGAACATTTGATTGCTGCCTGTCACGAAAAAAAAAAGAAAACGAAAAAAAGAACATTTGATTGGTGTCCAAGGGCTTTTTTCTTTGATAAACTAGGACTAGTTGCTGTCAGTTTACTAGATGTTACAACTAATTGTCAGGTGGTTAATGTTTACCTGATTAAAGTTCAGGCTTATTCTGTTTAGATAAGTTCAGGCTTAAAGTTCAGGCTTATTCTAATTTAAAGGAAAAGGTCAAATACAGTTGAACTCCTATCTTGAACCTTCAAATAAATAGCAGTAACATAGAATTTTCCAAGGCAGATAAGTGATTGTCATCATGGCTTGCATTGTTGGGTAGGCTAATAGTATTCTACTCTGTAACAGAAAATTCTAATATAGGATCAGATGAAACTGTTAACATGTTAGCAGCACGATAGTTTCAGAGGGAAAAACTGCAGGACAGAAAGAACTTGGGAAGAATCATATAGGCAGGAAGATAGCTTAATTCATGTTGCCTCACATGGTACTGATGCGCTCGGCACAGCTCTACGCTTCGGTTAAGACTTGGGCGTCACAGATAGCCACAACTTAGAATAAAGAATCAACAGAAATCCCAGTGGAGAAGAGATTCAGGCTGTTCGAGCTCATGCATGAAACCATTCATCATCGCCAGGAAATCCTTCATATGCAGTTTCTTCCACTCCTGTGGAGAAGAGATAATCTTTGTAGTTAGAAAGCACAAGGCCACATATGTACATACCACATTTTGGGCTATGGGTGTAATGGAATGGAAGATGTATTGGTAAAAAGTAGTTGCCAGAAGAGGGCTACATACCACATTTTGCCTGTATAGTTCATATAAAATTAGGGAATGCTACTACAGCTCCTTGCTGAGATTGATTACTCTTTTGATTGGCTGAATATTTGTCACTGCCCATTTGTACTAATTTTGATGTGTTCTTTTACAATTTGAAGTCCTGCCAGTGTTTTATGTCGAGTTTGATTTTATGTCGAGTTCATCAACCTTTGTTTTGTTTTCTGATATATTAATTAAGCAAGATGTCCGACTCGACGGACAACATGGAAGACGAGATGATGGATCTTATCGCCAAAGGCACTCAACCTTATGGCGATAATAACCAGCAGGGTGATGAAGATTACAGGAATGAATACTTCAATTTCGATCATAATGACGGACAAGAGATGGATGTTGAAGATAATGTTGGCGAGGTATATTATTGAATATATCTAGCTATCATTTTTTTAAGATAAGCCGTTGGAAGGCCTCTGATATATTCTGTGATGATGTACGTAGCCCTCTGGATCGACGAAGACGACAACGGGCAAGAGCAAGAATGTTCGAGGCCCCCAACAACCGTTGGAAGGCCGCTTCATCATCACAGAATTTGACGTGGTTACAGGGGAACCACTAGGACCATATGCTAGTAAATACAGGTACCACTGTGGTTTCCTTGTAAGGGATAAGCTCCCGATCAGCGCCCGTGAATGGAAGAAGAAGATTCATGCTCCTCATATTAGTTACGTCTCTGATGTTGACAAGGAGGCACTTTGGTCTGATATTAAAGAGCATTTCACGTTCGACACAGAGCGTTATCATGACGGTGATATCATCACCCATGAAAGGTTGGTGGAACTAGTTAGGCATTGGACTATGAAGAAGATGGCTACACAATTTCAGACTTGGAAGAAGGAGCTGTTCAATAAATACGTCAGCAATGACGAGACTCCAGATTGGCGCGTCGTTAAGGGCCCGCTCGCGAAGCAGAGGCCCTGCTGGGAGGAATTTGTACAGTACAAGACATCGGAAGAGGGTATGGCACGGGCAAGAAGGAACCAAGAAAATTCCCACAAAAAGCAATACCACCATAACATGGGATCAGGTGGCTACCTAACGGCGGTTCAAAAGTGGGAAAGGGCAGAAGCAAAACTTCGTGAAAAGGGGATCGAACCCGAATCAGACAAGTGGCCTGAACGCACGAGGCGTTGGTATTTAGCTCATGGGGGATCATTGGACCCACTCACTGGAAAGATGGTTCATGGCAAAAAACTGGAAGAAGCAACAACAAAATTAATTCAAATTCTAAAAGCTAAGGCTAGTGGACTGTTCAGGCCCAACAGAGAGAAGGATGAACTGACATATATCCTTGGGACTGATGAGCATCCTGGCCGAACAAGAGGCTTTGGGGCGGTTACGTGGGAGCATGGTTTCCCTCAATGGAGAGATACTTACAGAAGCCGCCAGAGAAAGAAGGATGAGGAGGCAGAGAAGCTCCACATCTTGCAACAGTATGTTCTTGATGCAAAGAGGCGAGAGGAAGAAATGGAAGCGAGAATGCAAGAGGAAGTAAAGAGGCAAGTGCAAATAGCAATGAGTTCCCAGGGGCTTACAATAGCTCCGAGAACCAACATTCTTAGCCCCGCGAATCAGACGTTGAGAAGCAGTTGTGCTTCCACAGAGCTGCCAAAGCAAGATGAGCGTTTCCCCGTGGATGACATCGATAAACTTACAGCATGTGAGCTGCACATTCCAAATGACGATGGCACTGTGATGGTGGCTACTGGTGTTGTGGGTCCTATAGACCGTACAAAGACACCAAGAATCCATGGTGTAGTAATACCAGCTGGATACGCTTCCGTCTCAGTGGATAAAGCTGTTAGAGGTTTTGAAGATGTGCCTCTTGACATTCCTGGAGGTGATGGTTCTGCTACTGTAGGAGAAGCAGAGAAGTCATTCATTGCATGGCGTAAGCGCTACATCATTATTCCTGGGATGCCGTCGCCGCCTCCTCAAGTACCTGACCATAGGTACGCATGAAACTTAACGTCAAAACAAAAATTTTCATTAGTTTTCTATTAGCACTTAAATAACAATGTACTCATACCTCATTCTTTTCTGTACTCATACAACAGGCCAATAATCCAATCCCCAGACCAGCTTAGTGCTCCGTGCGGTGGTTACGATGGAGAAGACACGGTACCATACCCACCATCTCCAAGGCGATCTCCACCGCCACTGCCTCCTCCCATGACGGGTGCATCCCTACCATCTCCAAGGCGGTCTCTACCACCACCACCGCCGCCGCCTCCTCAAGTGACAAACGCATCTACCAAGAAGAGAACCGCCTCGACACCTTGTCCTGCCATGACAAAGTCATCTGCCCCGCTGACAAAGACGAGGAAGAAAGCCCCCGTGCACCCAACAAGGCAAATTCCCCAAAAATTGGTTGGTGAAAAGAGTACAGAGGAACTAGATGATGCAGTCAAAGAAACAAATAATTTATTCTTCTCAAAGATGGCCAAGGGGGCGAAGAAGCCGATGGAGCAGAAGCACTTCCACCTACCTCCAGCTGAACTAAGGCGGATGGTGGATGATGTACAAAAAAAGAGGCGGGAATCTCGTAAGCCCTCGCCCCTATCTGATTATGACCGCACTCTAAGCAAGGAATATAAGAAAATGGTTAAAGCAAGGAAGGGTGTTGCACAACTCGGAGAACAAGAATTGCAATCACACTCCCCACTTGTTATTGGTAATGAATATGGATCAAACATAGACCTCCTACAAATACCTCAAGATGATGGACCAGTCGACTTGGTACAACTTTGTAACTTCTATGCTACCACTTGTGGTGTCGACATTGCCGATATGGTCTTTGCAACCGCGCCGGTAGTCTCAAGTTGGGAGAAATATGAGCATGGCAGGAGTCTGTGGGATCCTGAAAAACTCAATGATTTGGGGACGCAAATGTACGCCCTGAACAACTGGTACCTCGATGCGTGTGCCCGGAAAGAAAGTGCTATTTCTATCAGGGTTAGAGACGAACATTGGTTCCGGGGCAATGATGTCATGTACCTGGAGTTTTCTGAATTGCACCAACTATGTCACCTATACTCTTTAGACAAAACTATCATAAGCTGCTATTGTCTGTAAGTGATTCTTTCTACTAGTTAACAATAAGTCACTACGGAAGTACATCTATAATGTGTGTTCATTATCCTCAATATATATATGTATGCAGATTTGAGATGGGAGAGTGCAAAAAGAGAGGGTGTACCGATATTGGTTTCATTGATCCACATGTTGTATTCAAAGACCCTAAACCCCAACCAACATGGTACTCGGAGACGGTGGCCAATATCAAGATGTTCTTAGAGAAGCAACACGACAAGAAGGTTATACTCTTCCCCTATAACTTCAGGTGAGTGTTCATAATGTTGACTCTATCATATATATATATATATATATATGTTGACTCTAACAAGTTAAATAATGAGTGTTATGTACCTTCGTATGCATACGCACGTAGCAATCACTGGATATTGATGGAAATCGATCTAGAGATATCTTCTCTAGTCATCTGGGACTCGATGAGAAAAGAGCAAAAAGAATACCAAGAAATGATAGATATTATCCAGGGGTAATTGCAGTCTCTCTAGCACAACTCTCTATATATATATCAGTCTCTCTATATGCAATAATTAATACTCCAAACATTTTTAATTTTATTGGACAGTGTTTGGAAAGAATTCATTCAGAAACACCATATGACACAACGCAAAGCGCCATTGCGTGTAAATAAACTTCGAGTAAGTACTATATTGCTCTATAAGTTCAATTTCCCTGTGTTGCTTCCTATATGTATCAATTTACCTATACCGGATTGGATACTGAATCTGTTTTTCTCCTAAAGTGGATTCTGCGCCAGCCACAGGGGACCGATCTATGTGGATACTATGTTTGTGAGTTTCTGAAGTTGTGCTCAAAAAGAACTAATCTAGAGTACGAAAAAGTATGTATCTAAATACTACTACTTTTTCTTGATTTATCATTATTATTGATATATATACTAATAATATTTCTTTAACTCAAATTGCAGACTAAAAATTTGAAAGGGAAAACCCTACAAACACACCATCTCAAAGCAATGCAAGAGACGATAGCAGGATTTCTTAATGAACAGGTCTTAAAGCCCGGCGCCGAGTTCTACTTTAACCCCGATGAACAATGGCTTCCAAAAAATTAGGGTCATGATAACTTTATTTTGAATGTAATGGGTCATGACAACTTATTATCGGATCCAAAGAGTAGATATGATGATGAAAGTCAGACATGATGATGAAAATATACAATGCAAGCTTATATTATATATGGTGCACAAATTGTTTGTATATACTTTCTTTTTAGTCGGGTTACTTGCGTACATTGCTCGAAACCAAACTTTACTACACGCATGCGTATGCATATATTATTCGTAGGGCAAAAATTGTATACAAAAACTTATTTTAAAATCAAAATGAATTATGAATTGAAATGAAAAAGAAAAAGGAAAAAAAAGAGAGGACTTTTACTCCCGGTTGGTAATACCAACCGGGAGTAAAGGTGTCTGCGAGGCCACAGGCCCAGCGGACTCTTTACTCCCGGTTGGTATTATCAACCGGGAGTAAAAGTCCCCCTTTACTCCCGGTTCCGAAAGTTTTACTCCCGAAAACGTACTCCCGGTTGGGAAACCGGGAGTGAAAGGGGTTACCAACCGGGAGTATATGTCACTTCTGTACTAGTGTAACGCAATACATATTAGGATCCATCTCATACAAACGATAAACACAAGCAACAAAAAGCACTTAGAAAAGGATATTAAGAAACTGATCCACTATTTGTATCATCCACGTTAGAAAAAGAGCCATATAAAGCATAGATCCTCAAGGAAAGGAAAAAAACACCACTTTGTCTATTTACAATTCCCATAAACCAGGCCGTGCTTTCTTTTATTTAGTAAGCTCAGCCGAAGAGCCCTGGACCAGCAGCACCTGCAAATGAAACATGCATTTCGCTGCGCGCCTTTACTTGCTTCGGAAATCAAACAATGCATTTCGTTGTTCCAACTCGTAATGAGTACGGGTCATGAACATAGGTAACGTACGTACGTATGTACGTGATAAGGTGGACGCTAGCTCCCTTTAGAAAGTAAAGTAAAAAAACACAGATGGAATAATCATTTTTCTGTTTATTATTAAGCTAGCAAACATGCCTCAATGTTACAATGAAACCCAATACAAGCTCACACGGGAGGATGAGCGGTAGCAGCCGGAAGAGGACAAGGTGCGCTCCCTAGGAACGACGGAGAAGAGAACGAAGAGAAAAATATGACACGGGAGGATGTGCGGTGGCGGCCGGAAGAGGACGAGTGCCCTCCCTAGGAACGACGGAGAAGAGAACGAAATAAAAATATGGCAGCTCCAATCCTTGGGGTGCTCACTGTAAGGAAAATGAACCCTAGGCCTATTTACTTTGGATTTTGGTGTTTGATGATCAACAAGACCAAATTGGACTAATGTGTTTGCAAGTGTTAGATTTGTAGTCCAATAGGATGCAAACGTGACATAGACAAAGGTGACGTGATGATCCGATCATCAACACCTCAAGCAAGATGCTAGAAGCATAGTAGAAGACCCAGGAAATCAAGCAAAGTTCAACCACGAAGATAGGAACCAAGCCGGACGCAAGATCGCGAGGAAACGGCAACGGCAAGGAGGACCAGACGCTGCCACAAAGGCACCCGACGCGTCCGATCGTTGACTGAGCAACAGAGGCGTTAGTCGCGGTGACCGGATGCTGCACAGTAGTATGCATTGGACGCACCGGTACTTGCACTGTAGCAGCAAACGATCGGTGTTTACTGAAGACCGGACGTGATGGGGGTGATCGGTCAGACGCACGAGCTGCAGCATCCGATCGACAATAGATAGGTTCCAGAGCGGCGCAAATGTGATTGGACGCGTCCGGTGGCATGTGACCGGACGCAGGGCAGCGTCCGATCGGTACGCGTGCGCTCCAATGGTCAGGAGGAATGGACGTGTCCGATGGAGATGACTTGCGCGTCCGGTGTGTGGCAAAAACGCCTGTTTCAACTCCAACGCCTAGTTTCTCCATGGGGCTTATAAATAGAACACCCAACCAACCATTTCAAAATGGTGGGAGCTTAGAGAAGATACTAGGGTGTTACTACACCTCTTTGTTGCTCTCCACTTGTATAGAGCTTAAAGATCACAAGGTGATTAGCATAGGTGCTTTGCGAAGTGCTTAGGTTAGTTAGACCATGCTCATATGCACTTGCTCTAGGCCTAGGTCTAGTTGCTAGTGAGGTTTGCATACCTCTTGATCAAAGGTACTTGCGCGCATTGTGTCTGTACTCGGCGGGGCTTGTAGTCTTGCGAGACCACACCAACCGCGTTTGTGGTGTGGCCGCCTCTGCATACCGAAGGGAACAAGGCCCGCAGCGGTTTGGCCGGAAGCTTGATAGTAAAGACGGCGGGGAGGAGTCCGGGAGAGGCTTGTCGAAAGGCACACCGGAGACCCACTTGCACGTGGGGAAGGCTCAGGGCTATCCAAGGAGTTACCCCATTGGGAGCTTGGCCCTTGCAAGGGATTCCTTGCGAGGGGCTCAACAAGGACTAGGAGGAAGCTTGAGCGCTTCTCGATACCTCGATAAAAATACTAGAGTCATCGACGGGAGTTTGCATCTGTACCTCATCATTACCTTCCGCATTTACTTTTCTACCTTGGTTATGTTCTTTATCTTCCTAGCTTAGTTGATAGGCTAGTTGATAGGATTGGAACTTAGGTTGCATAACTCTTTTGCGGTAGAGATAGCAACACACCTAGCAAAACCGTAGTTGCACATCTAGATAGTAAAGATGGCGGTTCGGCCGGAAGCCTGATAGTAAAGACGGCGGGGAGCGGTCCGGGAGAGGCTTGCCAGAAGGAACACCGGAGACCCACTTGTGCATAGGGAAGGCCCAGGGCTACCCATGGAGTTATCCGGCAAGGAACTTGGCCCTTGCAAGGGGCTCCAACGAGGACTAAGGGGAAGCTTGGGCGCTTCTCGATACCTCGGTAAAAATACTAGAGTCATCGATGGGAGTTTGCATCTCTGCCTCATCATTACCTTCCGCATTTACTTTGCTACCTTGGTTATGTTCTTTATCTTCCTAGCTTAGTTGATAGGCTAGTTGATTGGATTGGAATCTAGGTTGCATAACTCTTTTGTAGTAGAGATAGCAACACACCTAGCAAAACCGTAGTTGCACATCTAGATAGATTACTTTCTTACATAAGATTTGACTTGGTGAAATTAGAGGCCATAGTTTAGAGTAGTTTTTAAGTTGCCTAATTCACCCCCCTCTTAGGCGTCACAAGTTCCTTCAAGTGGTATCAAAGCCGGTTGGCTCAATTTAGACTTTGGCTTAGCCGCCGTTGAGCCAACGCTACTAAGAGTGGTTGGGATAGATACCTCTAGGCCTCCACACTTTGACGGCACTAACTTCCCCTACTATAAAGCTAGAATGGCTTGTCACCTAGAGGCGGTTGACTTAAGTGTTTGGAGAGTCACTCGTGATGGGATGAAACCCATTAATAATCCCGATAAACCGATAAAAAGTGAAAAAAAAAGAAATGCATTTCAATGCTAGAGCTAAAAATTGCTTGTTTGAATCTTTTAGCATGGATATGTTTAACCAAGTGTTCACTCTAAATACGACACATGAAATTTGGTTAAAATTACAAGAGCTCCATGACGGCACAAGTAATGTCCATGAGCAAAAACATTGTCTAGCTCAACAAAGTTATGATTCTTTTGAAATGAATGATGATGAGCTTGTTTGTGATATGTATTCTCGTTTGAATCTAATTATCAATGAGTTCAATTCTATAGGATTAACAAAGCTAGGTGATGCAGACATCGTGAGGAAGATCATCTCTATGCTACCACAAAAGAAATATGCAAGCATCATCACCATCCTTCACAACTTGGAGAACTTGAGCACCATGACCCCAGCCATTGTGATTGGCAAGATTGTGGCATTTGAGATATCACGCAAAATGGGTCAAGAAGAAGCCTCTTCATCAAGCAAAGGCAAAGCTCTCGCATGTAGTGAGAAAAAGAAGATGAAGGGTAAGCAAGTTAAGACAAGGTCAAGCTCAAGCTCCTCAAGTGACGATGAAGATGAAGATGAAGATGATGATGATGATTATGAAGAATCAAGTGATCATGATCAATCTTCGTCCTCCACCTCTGACCTTGATGAAGAATCAATCAAACTTATCAACAAGGTGGAGAAGATGATCCAAAGGCTCAATGTCAAGGGTGTGCCCATCCAAATTCAAGATTTCATTTTCACAAATCAAAGAAATGAGCAAAGGAAGAAAGGATGCTATGGATGCGGCAGGTTGGGGCACTTTGTGAAAGTTTGTCCAAACAGGCCCACACCCATGACAAAGAAGAAGGCATGCAAGGACAAAGCCCTCACATCAATAAGGTCATGGGATGATTCTTCAAGTGAAGAAGAAGACCACCACAAGAGGCGTGGGCACAAGCATTCATCATCAAGCACTTCATGTGTGTGCCTTATGGCACGAGGTAACAAAAAATCTATCCCTAGTGATAGTGACAATGATAGTGATAGTGATGATGAGATACCTTCTTATGATGAAATTGTGCAAGAAAATCTCAACTTTGCTAAGATTTGCACTAGTCAATGAAAGAAGCTTAAAAAATTGAAAGAAAAACTAGATAGCTCACAACAAGCTTATGCTACTTTGCTTGAACAATATGAAACTTTTGCCAATCTTAATGTGGAGCTATCTACTAAAATTGAGCAACTTGAGGCTAGTGCAAACACAAATAATTGCACAATCAATGATAAGCATCTTGTTAAGAAAAATGAAAAGTCAAAAGAAAAGTTAGCTTGCTCATAAGATGCTTATAAAAGTTTGCTTGCTAAAATGGAAACCATGTGCAAACATTGTGATGAGCTAACTAATAAAGTTGCTAATCTTGAAGCCGTCGGTACAACCCCCACCAAGGCATCTAAAAAGAAGAATTCAATTTTGACATGCCTAAAAAGGATGTCTCTACTTCTTGCAATGATTTATGTTTAGACTCACCTTTGTGCAACCAAGCTTGTGTTTAGAAATTTGTTGTAGAAACATGTCAAGAAGTGGCTTGTCTCACCAAGGACTTGACTCAAGTAAAAGGAAAGACGAAGCAAACCCATCTTCATCAAGATAACACTATCAAGGGAGTGAAGAAGCTTGATGAAGGACGAACCATGGTTTGCTATGTATGCCACAAGGAAGGCCACAAGTCCTATGAGTGCAAGGTGAAGAATGGGGTAGGAGTAAAGAAGAAAGAGAAAAACAAAAAGCAAACAAGCAAGCTATCCAACACCTATACCAACAAGGTGGACAAGAAGGCCTCCACACCTTATCTCTTGAAGAAGAAGAAGAATGACAAGGTGGTGGCCATCAAGGTGAACAAGCAAGCCAACAATGGGGCCAAACGCATTTGGGTGCCTAAGGAGATCATTTCTGACATGAAGAGCACCGAGAAGGTTTGGATCCCGAAGGGGAAATGGGAAGTCAAATGGACTTCGAGGAATTTGGAGACTTGGCAAAGTTTGGGTGCAATTCATGGGGTGCATCACATCGGATCATGTCATTGCCAAGTGGGTTAGTGAATACTATGGACCCAAATTCCCCTTCCCATGCTAGGTAACTAGATTTAAATTCATGCAATTTCATTTAGCATCTAGTTCCTTTTATGCCTAGGTTTGCATTTGCATGTTTAATCTTTTGCCATGCATACACTAGGTATTTCATATGGCAGGCTTGCTTGGTTTCACTCTTAACCCTTGGAGCAAACCTACATGGTTTAAATTGTTTAGGAGCACATCATATAGCTTATTTTACAATTGTTTGTCTAATATGTGCCAAAGTCCAAACTCTAAATAATTTCCACCAAATATCATTTTTGAATATGATTCTCATATTCATGTGATATCATCTTTCAAGTGCTATTTTTTATTTTCAAAATCAATGTGCATGTCTCCTACAAGTATTCTATGCTTGTATGCACAAATTTAGGGGAGGTTACTCTACAAGTTGGATGCTTGAGACTAATAGTCTTTTCAAGTTTATCATGTGTAGTAGTCTCATTGCAAGGAAAATGGAGTCCCCGGAGATAAGCATCACACTTCAAAAACCCACCACCCATTTCAAGTGGTGTCAATGATATTGGTTTCTACATGTGATATTCCTAACCGATATCATTGTGTTGAATTCATTTTGATATTTATATGCTTTCTCCATGCATTATATAGATTAAACTCCCTTGTGCATTGAGTTGCCGATTATGCATATATTTCACCCTCCATCATATGTATGCATATATTTAGGGGGAGCTTAGTCTAATGTGAGAGTCAAGTTTTGTGATCTATTCCACTCCACACACAAAAGATCACAAAATTTGATCCTCCCTTGTGCTAATAATGTCTTCCTTTTTAGTGTTTGACTCCAAAGGGGGAGAATTTGTAGGACAAAAAGCAAGCCCGATCATAATAATTTACAAATGGTAATGGTCCGAGAAAGGGAGAATAGTGGATTATAGAGTTAGGGGGAGGCTTAAGTTCATAATACCACTTGGGGACATTTGCAAGGCAAGATAAGTTTCCTAAGTTTTTTCACAAGTGGTATCTTTTTGCATCATGTAAACTTGCCTTTGGAGATAGTTTTTTCACAAGTAGATAGTTTTTCAATTTCAACATTTTTATTATTTGCTTTGTTTTGGTCGTGTTGTCATCAATCACCAAAAAGGGGGAAGATTGTAAGGAAAATGGACTCTAGGCCCATTTACTTTGGATTTTGGTGTTTGATGATCAACAAGACCAAATTAGACTAATGTGTTTGCGAGTGTTAGTTTTATAGTCCAATAGGATGCAAACGTGACTTGGACAAAGGCGACGTGATGATCCGATCCTCAACACCTCAAGCAAGACACTAGAAGCATAGTAGAAGACCCAGGAAATCAAGCAAAGTTCAAGCACGAAGATAGGAACCAAGCCGGACACAAGATCGCGAAGAAATGGCAACAGCAAGGAGGACCGGACGCTGCCACAAAGACACCGGATCCGTCCGATCATTGCCTGAGCAACAGAGGCATCAGTCGTGGTGACCGGACACTACACAGTAGTATGCACTGGATGCACCGGTACTTGCACTATAGCCGCAAGCGATCGGTGTTTACTGAAGACCGGATGCGACAGTGGTGATCGACCGGATGCACGAGTTGCACCATCCGATCAACAACAGAGAGGTTCTAGAGTGGCGCAAATGTGATCGGACGCGTCCGGTGGCATGTGACCGGACGCAGGGCACCATCCGATCAGTATGCGTGCGCTCCAACGGTCGGGAGGACCAGACGCGTCCGATCGAGAAGACCTACGCGTCCGGTGCATGGTAGAAACGCCTATTTCGACTCCAACATCTAGTTTCTCCACGGGGCTTATAAAAAGAACACCCAACTGGCCATTTCCGAATGGTGGGTGTTGGGGAAGATACTAGGGTGTTACTGCACCTCTTTGGTGCTCTCCACATGTATAGAGCTTAAAGATCACAAGGTGATTAGCATAGGTGCTTTGCGAAGTGCTTAGGTTAGTTAGACCATGCTCATATGCGCTTGCTCTAGGCT
This sequence comes from Saccharum hybrid cultivar R570, assembly GCA_038087645.1. NCBI lineage: Eukaryota > Viridiplantae > Streptophyta > Magnoliopsida > Poales > Poaceae > Saccharum > Saccharum hybrid cultivar. Next base: position 16,155,822 of record JAQSUU010000760.1, read on the forward strand.
TAGGTCTAGTTGCTAGTGAGGTTTGCATACCTCTTGATCAAAGGTGATTGCGTGCACTGTGTTTGTACTCGGCGGGGCTTGTAGTCCTGCGAGAGCACACCAACCGCATTTGTGGTGTGGCCGCGTCCGTGTACCGAAGGGAACAAGGCCCATGGCGGTTCGGCCGGAAGCTTAATAGTAAAGACGGCGAGGAGCGGTCCGGGAGAGGCTTGATGAAAGGCACACCGGAGACCCACTTACGTGTGGGGAAGGCTCAGGGCTATCCAAGGAGTTAACCCACTGGGAGCTTGGCCCTTGCGAGGGGCTCCAACAAGGACTAGGAGGAAGCTTGAGCGCTTCTCGATACCTCGGTAAAAATATCGGAGTCAACGACGGAAGTTTGCATCTCTACCTCATCATTATCTTCCGCATTTACTTTGCTACCTTGGTTATGTTCTTTATCTTCCTAACTTAGTTGATAGTCTAGTTGATAGGATTGGAACCTAGGTTGCATAACTCTTTTGCGCTAGAGATAGCAACATACCTAGCAAAACCGTAGTTGCACATCTAGATAGATTACTTTCTTGCATAGGTTATGACTAGGTGGAATTAGAAGCCATAGTTTAGAGTAGTTTTTAAGTTGCCTAATTCAACCCCCCTCTTAGGCGTCACAAGTTCCTTCACTCACCTAGAGTCCAAACGGGATGAGTGCGCTCCCTAGGAACGACGAAGAAGAGAACAAGAGAAGAATATGGCAGCTCCAATCCTTGGGGTGCTTACCTAGAGTCCAAACGGCTTAGATCCACTTTACACGCTGAGTGAACCGCACCTACCACCATCTCACTTACGTTTTCGTCCTCCCTTCACGTAAAAGAGTTAACCTGAGGATGATGGAATGGACTCTAGAAACCTTATATGTTGGTCTATCCCACCTTTAATTACTAAGGTAGCACTAAACTCTCCACAATATCTCATTAACATGCACATGAGCCACTATGGGCTAAATTTCAAACTGGGCCGGATGTCACACTGCTCCATGGTGACTCTATTCTGATTGGCCCCTCAACATTTGATTTTTTTTGCCAACTAAAATTTGAGAGATATACATATTGGTCAAAAAAGGGTCTCTAGCTGAGTTGGTTAGGTGGCTTGAGCAGTACTCTTCAAGTCTTGAGTTCGACTCCCTATGGTAGCGATGGTAACGGCTAGGGGCTATGGTGTCGCTGTGTATAAATGAGATAGGGGTTCGCGGGTTTGCCTCTTCTTAATGGATTACCCACAATAGGGGGAGTTTTTCTTTAATCTATCTTTGTACTAACAGAGAAGTCAAGTGTTACATGAGCTTCTAATGCCTTAACTTTCAGGACACCTTCGTCTCTATAAAATAGTAAAAAGTAATTTTAACTCATGTTTAAATAAATCTTAACTTTTGGTCGGACAAAAAATATTTTTACGACACTATCTATAAAACACATGAACGTCCTCATCTATTATATTTACTCTCTCTAATAAGCCACAAAATCTTAACATAAATCAGATACATCAAATCATGTGCACTACTACAAAAAAATAATTTTATAAGACAGAGGCCAAACATTATCGAAGGCGGGCACATGTAGCGACCGTCTGCCTAAATGATTATAGGAGGCTCTTGGAAAATGCCAGCCTCCGAAAATCATTTATGGAGGCGGAAGTTCTAAGGTTGAGTCTTCGTAAATCATCGATTAACAAAGACGGTCATTTTAGGACATTCATCATCACAAATCGATTTTGAGAGGCACAAGATATCATGCAATCTCCGAAAATTGCTATTAACAGAGGCAGCGTTCTAACATGACAGTCTCTATAAAAAATTGCAACAAAAGATAATTCATAACTTTTTCACATCAACTCAGACGAAGACAACCATTATATCAAAATTATAGCCCTGGCCGCTGTCTACAACATTTTAGTTGAAAAACCTTTGCAGTTTGTCCTCGTACACTACTGTTGCAAAATCCTTATCAGTGGGATATAATTATATAGTGGTCAGGCCAATGTAGTCCATCCGCATTGGTTGTTCACTTTCACTCTTGGGCTGGACCAAGCACACTATCTACAGTATATTTGGTGAACGGAAAAGCGCAGCACATGTTCCTTGGCCGTGGACGCCTGCATGCTATAAACACCGGGTCCATGCAGCTGCATGAGACACACAAGCTCCATGTCCTCGCTGCTCTCCTCCTCATTGCCGCCACCGCTGCCGGCATCAGCCGTGATGCGGAGGGGGCCAAGGCGCCCTCGTCTTTGGCATAGTGCCATGCAGCACGGGGAGCTTGATCAACGTGGCGACCGCCCCGCCGTTTGCTAGTAAGTATATAACAGCTAACGTGGTGTAACCGAACCTAATACATTCTAAATTGGATTTCGTATTATCCCTGGACGCGATTCATTCTAATTCGATCTATGTGCACGGATTATGGGTCTACCGGTTATATAAACGCCCGAAAGTGTGTTTTAAGAATAAAAAATAATGTTCCAAGAATTGCTTGCTCTTTAATAGTAGTAATATTAGCCAGCGTAGAGTAGAGTAGATATAAATATGTAATAAATATATATATTCTCATATGTTGTTTTTGTTTTATTTATTTTAATTACGATATGTACGTGTCCGCCAAATTAATATTACGGTACGGTAACATGACCTTCCCAATAACTTCATTATTACTCCTACATTTTTTTCAAGTGAAACTTTTTTACACTAATGTTTATTTCATTCAATCAACTCGCTGGCCAGGAGAGGGAAGGCCGCAGGGCCAGCTGTCGTCTCTGCCTCCGGCATTTCTGTGTGGGCCAACGTGGGGGCAGACACCAATGCGACTTCCTCCTCACCCTGGGCGTCATTCGCAACAGCAGCGGTAGCGGCGACGGCGTGCTCTCCTCCATGCTGCATGGTGGTCACCACCCCGTTGGCCGCCTGCGACGTGTCCCTGGCCAGCGTCACTGGCACGCTGAGCGCGCCCGTTCAGGTCCTCGGCGGCCTGCCGCCCGGCGTCATCGGCGGATTGGTCGGTTTCGTCCCCAGGCCTTTCTCTTTCTCCGTTCTCTAGGCCGCTGGAGAAATTTGTATGACCGTGCTGTTGATGGGTGTAGCTACGATTGAATAAAAATCAGCACGCAGCATGGAATTTGAACAACCTAATAATGGTTGCCATGCTTTCGTTCGGCCATTGCTGTACCTGCACGTTAATCAGGTGCGTTACTTAATTATATGTATGTATACCTGTACCGTGCATTTAGTACTAATAATAAGCATGTACGCATCACGTGCTTGCACTCTGTTGTCTCGTCCTGTTTTAATTTTCTGAATAATAAAATCTAGAAACGTCAGAAAAAAAAACCCTACACTACACTCTCTTGTCTTCTTCCTCGCGCCTCCCACTACGTGAAAAAAGCACAATGGGAGCGCCTACAGGCCACTGTAGGGGCGGCTGGCTTTTCGAGCAGCCCTTACAGTGGTTCAGGCGGGCCCTAGCTTACCGGCCGCCCTTACAGTGGTCACTGTAAGGGCGGCTGGTAATCCCAACCGCCCTTATAGTGGGGGGTCACTGTAAGGGCGGCTAGTTATTCAGCCGCCCTTACAGTGGCCTGTAGGTATAAGTGGCTGCCCTCCTTTCTTCCTCCCCGAGCCACTCTTTTCCACTCGCAAAAAAAAGGCTTGGGAGGCCTTGGGCACCTCCCAAAAATTGCTCTACTAAGGGGAGGTTTTAATCTCAAATTCTTTGGTGGGGAGCTTGTTTAAGGTAAGAAAATACTATTCAAATCCTTTAATCCAAGTTTTATTGGTCGGTTAGTGAGCAATTTAAAGTTTTGTTTTTTCTCTCTTCCATGGAGCTTGAGCTTTGTGTGGACCAAATTGGAGCTTAGCTTTGAAGCTATTAGTGTAGATTAGGTGGAGACATGAGCCTTGCACCCTCAATTAGTTGATCTAGCTTGATTTTAGTAGAGATTAATTAGAGTTTCATGTATGGAGAGAAAGGCATGCTCTTTAGATCTAGGGTTTCCTTTTCTTTTTTTATTTTGTAGTTTTTGTTTCATGAAATTGGAATGGGGTTGACATGAAAAGTTGTTGGTAAACTAATAATTGTTGTTAATAATTGTTGCTAATAATAATTGTTTCTAATAATGGTATCTAATAATTGTTGCTAATAATTGTTGTTATCAATTCTTGCTAATAATTGTATTTAGAGTAGATTTAGTGTAGATTGCACCCTAGTTATTTCATCTATGTTGCTAATATATATATTACTTTTGTAAATATTTATGTATGCGGCTAATTATATTTTTTTTATAATTATTCTCAAGTAATTACTTTATTTCTTTATTTTTTTAAAGATGGAGGACATGACTTCTTGGATGTATGGTTCGTATAGGCACTCGCAAGCCTATCGTGATGAGGTGGACAATTTTATTATAGTCGCAGTGAAGCATGCAAAGACGTTGCCAGGGACTAACGGTTCAGTTATTTGTCCCTGCAAAGATTGCAAGAACCACATTGCATTTTATGATGTGGAAATCATCAGATCACATCTGATTAGGCGAGGATTTGTTCTGGACTACACGGTATGGACTCATCATGGTCAAGTCATGGTTGTTGACGACAACGATGATCATGAAGAAGAAGATGCCGAAGCCCTACAATACTTGTCCCAATGCTCAGCCACGCTTGAAGCACAAATGCAATGACAGGAGTCAGCCAATGAACAAGCACTTGGTGATGATGCCGGTGGTGTCGACAACAATGATGGTGATGTTGGTGGTGTCAACAATAATGATGGTGGAGCACATGAGGGGGATGCAGAAAAGTTTGACAACTTAGAGGAAATGCTTCGTGCCCTTGGACCAGAAATACTATAACAGAAGAAGGGTCTAGAAAATCTAGAGAGGGTGAAAACAGCGTCGAAGGAGACTGTGTATGGTGTTGAGAAGGGCTGTCCAACACACTGGACACTGCTCCGTTTTGTGCTTGAGCTACTCATCCTGAAGGCTAAGTACGGCTGGTCGGACTGCAGTTTCGATGATCTGTTGCGTCTTCTGTCATCGGTGCTGCCACTGCCAAACTTAGTTCCATCCAACACATACGAAGCGAAGAAGGTTATAAGTCCATTAAAAATGGGTGTTGAAAAGATCCATGGATGCCCCAACCATTGTATCCTTTTTCGCGGTGAAACGTTCGGAGGTCTGGACAAATGTCCTCGTTGTGGGGCCAGTCGGTACAAGGACAATGACCTTTACAGTGGCGGAGAAGCCTCCACCGGGAACAAGAGGAATAAGAAGGGTTCCAAAAAGGTGGTACAAGAATCTCAACCTCCAGAGGACACCCCATTAGGCAATGATGCAAAGAAGAGAAAAATTCCTGCCAGTGACCGACCGCTTGAGGCGTATCTTCCTGAACCCTAAGGAAGCCGCGCTCATGACATGGTGGGACGATGAGCACAAGGTCAATGATGATGTGATTGCACACCCGGCCGATGGTAGTCAGTGAAAGGACTTCGATAAGAACAACCCACTGTTTAGCTCGGACCCTAGGAATGTACGGCTCGCCTTGAGCACCGATGGAATGAATCCCTTCAATGAGAGGATGAGCGACCACATCACTTGCCCAGTGATCTTGACCATGTACAACATCCCGACGTATTTGTGTCAAAAGAGAAAGTACCTTTTCCTCACCGTTCTTGTTTCTGGCCCTCAACAACCAGGCTTCGATATGGACGTGTTCCTCGAGCCTGTGATGGAAGAATTCGAGAGACTATCGTGGTCTAGGGAGCTGATGTACGATGCATTCCGAAATGAGGCCTTCACATTAAAAGCAATAATATTTGTGACTATCAACGATCACCCCGCACTGTATGCCTTGTCTGGACAGTTCAAAGGCAAGACAGGATGCTTAGTCTGTCTGGATGATACTAAATGGGTGTACCTAGATGGATCCAAGAAGGTTGTTTACATCAGGAATCGTCGCTTCTTAAAGGAAGGTCACAAGTGCCGCAGCAAACTATACTTAAAGTACTTTGGCAACATCCCAGAGGATGAAGATCGACCTCCAGAGAGATGTCATGATGGACAATATGTGTACCAAATGGTGAAAAACATACGCGTCATCTATGGAAAGAAGAAAATGAATGGAACGACTAGAGATAGAAGCACACCTCCTATCGAAGGCGTACCTTTTAAGAAACAGTCAATCTTCTTTTAGTATCTTGAGTATTGGCCACAATTGGAGGTCCCCCATGCCATTGATGTTATGCACGTGCAGAAGAATATCTTTGAGAGTATCATCGCTACCTTGATGGACACAGGCAAGTCAAAGGATGGTCTGAAAGCACGGAGGGACATGGAACAGCTGAACGTGATGCCAGAGCTTCACGCGATACTTGAGAAGACTGGAAAATACACTCTGCCCGCGGCTAGCTTCAACCTAGACCAACCAGAGAGGAAATCTCTATGTACTTCTATGAAGGGGATCAAAGTCCCAACTGGGTTTTCGGCAAACCCGAAGAAGCTAGTGTCGATGAAGGACCTATCATTTCCACACTGCAAGGCTCACGATTGTCATATGATGCTGACGGTGTTCCTACCAATCGCAATCAAGGCTATCAAGCCAGAGTTCTTGAAGATGGCTATCACCCGCATGTGCTACTTCTGGTCAAAGATCTCACAGAAGAAGATTAGCAAGAAAGAGTTGAGTGACCTACATGATTTCGTGGTGGAGACCCAGACCCAACTAGAGATGTGTTTACCTCCCGCTTTCTTCGACACAATGGTACATCTCATGATTCACATGGTTCATCAGATACTGGCGTTGGGCCCTTGCTACTTGCATGAAATGTGGTCCTACGAGCGGTTCATGTCGGTTCTAAGCTGATACGTGCATAATCGTGCATACCCAGAGGGCTCCATGATAGAAAGCTATAGTAGCGAAGAAGTCATCGAGTGCTGTCAAGAGTACCTAAAAATACAGAGAGGGATTGGTATTCCCGTTTCTCGCTACAAGGGTAGGCTGGCTGGGAAGGGCACAAATGGTAGAAAAATGTTCATCGACAGTGAATACACAGAAGTGAGTCGGGCACACTACGCTGTCTTACAGAGCACAAAACTGATGGAACCATACATTGATGAACACATGGATATCATTATGTTAGAGAGAAATGGTCGTACAGATGATTGGGTCATGAAACAGTACAAGCAACGCCTAACTTCATGGTTGAAGGACCTGAACATACCACCTGGAGAAACCATAGATTCTATTACCATCAGTAAGTTGGCGGCGGGGCCATCGAGACAAGTGACATCTTGGAATGCTTATGAGATCAATGGGTACACATACTATACCTACACAAAGGATAGTAAATCTGTCAACCAAAACAGCGGTGTTCGAGTAGTGGCTATCGACAAAGATGGGCGAAAGGCCGACTACTTTGGCATAATTGAAGAGATATGGGAACTTGACTATGGAAGTGAGGAACTAAATGTGGCCCTATTTCGATGTCGCTGGATCAAGCAATATGAATTCAATGACATTGGATTGAGAGTCATGGACCTCCAGAACATAGCCTACCACGATGATCCTTGGGTGCTCGCTTCACGTGTTGCACAAGTTTTCTATATGACCGACCCGCTCAGTATCGTCCCCCCAAAGAAGAAACCTAAGCATGTGGTTATCCCTGGGAAACAACACATTATCAGAGTTGATGGCGTCGATGATCCTGAAACCTACAATAAGTGCGATCAGATGCCGCTATTCACAGACTTTATTAAGAAGATTGGTGTCAAGAAAAAAAACCTACCCAAAGACATATTGCCATGGGAACGAAAAGGTGTGAAGTGGAAAACTGTTACGGCGGAGGCAGGGACGAATAATTAGTTTTAAGTGTGTGTAATGTTCGTGAGACTACATTTATGTATGTATGTGAGACTACATTTATGTAAGTGTGTGAGACTAAATTTATGTATGTGCGTCAAACTTGGTCAAATGAGCCACTATATGTCAGACTTATGGATTTAGAACTACACTTGATCAAACTTGGTCAAATGAGGCACTAAATGGCCCCAAATGAAAAACTTTTGAATACCAAGATTGTACAAGTCATCAAGATCTACATTTGATACATAGGTCATTTTTTCGTTTGAGAAAGCGTTAGTAAACACTAGTCACAAAATCTTGAATCTCACACAAACTTTATGAAACTATATGTGAGACTTGTGGATTTAGAACTACACTTTGCGAACGCTTTATCAAATACAAAAATGGCCTATGTATCAAATGTAGATGTTGATGAGTGGACCAATCTTGGTATTCATGACATTTCAAGTTGAGGCCATCTAGGGTTTTGAAAACTAGTTTTCAGCTGCCAAAATTTGAAAATTCAAAATTTGAACCGTTCAAAATTTGTCAAATAAAAAGTTGACCAAAACAACTTGTGTAGATCTTGATGAGTTTAGCAAACTTGGTATTCATGACTTTTTCTAGCCGAAACATTTTAGGGCTTCAAAAACTGCAGTCAAAGTGTCATTTTTTTAAATCCAAGATTTGACTTGGTCAAACTTGGTCAATTGAGCCACCAAATGACCTCAAATGAAAAAAATTTGAATACCAAGATTGTACAACTCATTAAGATTTACATTTGATACATAAGTCATTTCTGCATTTGACAAAGTGTTAGTAAACACTAGCCACATTTCTTAAAATTCAAGATTTGACTTGTCAAACTTGGTCAAATGAGGCACCAAATGGCCCCAAATGAAAAACTTTTGAATACCAAGATTGTACAAGTCATCAAGACCTACATTTGATACATAAGTCATTTCTGCATTTGACATCTACATTTAAGGTCATTTTGTCTCCTAAATTTATTTTCAAAGTTTCAAAATTTAAAGTTTTTATTCTTTTAAAGAAGAAATTATGCATTTGTATGTATAAAAAATCACATAAATATTTGGAATGATTAAAAAAATTTATATAAATATTTTTGGAATTTTAAATTATATAAACCTATTTTTATCTAAATAGATGTGATTTTTTCAAAAAAAACAACTGTAAGGGCGGCTGATAAACTCAACCGCCCTTACTGAGCCAGGGGCCAAATATAAGGAGGGGTGCCCGAGCGGCTAAGTCATTGGGCGAAATCAACATTTGGCGCCGTCAGGCTGCCAAAATCTGGCGCCGCCTCTCCTTCCCTCCGGCGCGGCCTCCTCCACCTCCGGAGCCGCATCCTCCCCTCCCTGGCCCCTCCTGCGCCACCTCCACCCCTCATTGACCCCTCCGCTGCCACCTCCTCCCTCTCCCGACCCTGCCGCCACCACCCCGTCTCCCGCGTGTGCCGCACGCCGTGGTTAGGGTTTGAGCCGGCTGATGGAGGACGTCGGCGGACCGTGAAGGACACCACGCAGGGTCGCCGTGGAGAGGGTCACCAAACTCGACACCCGCATGTGCTGTGGCGACCTCCCGACGGCGCCCCCAACCCGCTCGTGCGCTCGGGCTGTCATCCCCGCCACCGACGTTCTCTCCTTCATCGACGGTTGTGCTACAGCCAGATCCCTGTGCACCACCACCGCCGCCGCCGCCCGCCCCTCCCTCCTCCCCACACCACCATCCTCACCACACTAGGGTCTGAGCTTCCCCTCCCCCTTCTCCATCCCTGTCTTGTGCTTGCAGTGTCTCTAGATGATGTTCATGAAGTTATTGGGATGAATTTTTGTTCATGATGAGCTTCACCTCGCCACTGTCTATGATGCCTTAACCCAAATCTGAGTACATGCTAATGCCACTACCTATGATGCATAAACCCAAATCTGAGCACATGCCATGCTGCCTTTATTGGAATTTTTGATTTAGGTCTGAGTACACTAAATTGAGATGAATTGGGATGATAATTGTCTCCTATGCACTTCTTTGTTTTGTTGCCAATGATGAAATAATCATGATTATGGATATTTTGATATTTTAACACTGAGCAAAGTGCCTTAGGACAATGATGTTATTGTGCTTCTTGGATATGATGATGGATATCTCAATTTTTACATACAGAGCTAAGTGCCTTAGGTCCATGATGATGGCTATTTCGATTTTTACACACTTGTAGGCGCAGGAGGAGCACCCTTAGATGCGGCAGCCGCGCTTTGGTAAAATTGTTGACTGCAATTTTTGCTTGGTACTAATCAGTGCACCCCCACAGTAGCTTTGATGACAACTTGTAATATTACTTGAGATTTAAGGCACTTTGCAATGATGTTGATTATTAGCTCATGCTTTTTCACAGTTCATATTGAGACCTAAGGCACTTTGCAATGATGTTGATTATTAGCTTATTTTTTCACAACTCTGTACTCTAAACTTATGCTGAACTACTACTGTCCACTACTCTACTCTCATACTACTCCACTACTACTATCTGTCATCTCCTTTCCTCTCTTCTCCTTCTATCTCTCATCTCTCTTGTTCTCTCTTATCCTCTCTCCTACACTACTACTACCACTACTACTACTGTACTCTACTATACTACTACTGTACTCTCTCTACTCTACTACTACTCTACTCTACTGCTGCTCCACTCTACACTACTGTACTACTACTCTTACTACTTTACTACTGTCACTTTGATCTACTACTATGCTACTACAACTACTATTGCTGCTGTTGTCCAATTTTTGGTGCCATTTGAATTTGAGCGAAACTGAACTGAGCTTTGCTAAACTGATGCTTAACTGAACCTGTTAGCTTGAACTTGTTAACTTAACTGAGCATAATAACAGTGGGATTTTTTATTTGTAAAAGTTTTTTATCTGAGGACACTACTATTAATACTACTAGTCCTACTACTACTACTTCTGTACTCCTACTCTACTACTGTCTCTACTCTCTACTTTTAAACCTTTATAATATAAGTGCTGAGGCAGTGGCATATGCAATGATGTACTTTTAAACCTTTATAATATAAGTGCTGAGGCAGTGGCATATGCAATGCTGAACTTTTTTGACATCTTGTCCTTTATGTTTTGGTAAATAGTTGATGTTTCTTTTTTTGCCAACTCTTCCCTCTCCTATGCACTTCTTTGTTTTGTTGCCGACGATGAAATACTCTAAGTACATGATTATGGATATTTTGATATTTTAACACTGAGCAAAGCGCCTTAGGACAATGATGTTATTGTGCTTCTTAGATATGATGATGGATATCTCAATTTTTACATACAGAGCTAAGTGCCTTAGGTCCATGATGATGGCTATTTCGATTTTTACACACTTGTAGGCGCAGGAGGAGCACCCTTAGGTGTGGAAGCCGCGCTTTGGTAAAATTGTTGACTGCAATTTTTGCTTGGTACTAATCAGTGCACCCCATAGTAGCTTTGACGACAACTTGTAATATTACTTGAAATTTAAGACACTTTGCAATGATGTTGATTATTAGCTCATGCTTTTTCACAGTTCATATTCAGACCTAAGGCACTTTGCAATGATGATGATTATTAGCTCATTTTTTCACAACTCTGTACTCTAAACTTATGCTGAACTACTATTGTCCACTGCTCTACTCTCATACTACTCTAATACTACTACTACCTGTCCTCTCCTCTCCTTTCCTCTCTTCTCCTTCTATCTCTCATCTCCCCTGTCCTCTCTTATCCTCTCTCCTACACTACTACTACCACTACCACTACTACTACTGTACTCTACTACTATACTACTACTGTACTCTCTCTACTCTACTAATGTACTCTACTACTCTACTACTACTCTACTATACTGCTGCTCCACTCTACACTACTACTACTACACTGTCCACTACTCTACTCTCATACTACTCCACTACTACTACTATCCGTCCTCTCCTCTCCTTTCCTCTCCTCTTCTTCTATCTCTCATCTCCCTTGTCCTCTCTTATCCTCTCTCCTACACTACTGTACTCTCTCTACTCTACTACTGTACTCTCTCTCTACTCTACTACTGTACTCTACTACTCTACTATACTGCTGCTCCACTCTACACTACTGTACTACTACTCTTACTACTTTACTACTGTCATTTTGATCTACTACTATGCTACTACAACTACTATTGCTGCTGCTGTCCAATTTTTGGTGCCATTTGAATTTGAGCGAAACTGAACTGAACTTTGCTAAACTGATGCTTAACTGAACCTGTTAGCTTGAACTTGTTAACTTAACTGAGCATAATAACATTGGGATTTTTTATTTGTAAAAGTTTTTTCTCTGAGGACACTACTATTAATGCTACTTGTCCTACTACTACTACTTCTGTACTCCTACTCTACTACTGTCTCTACTCTCTACTTTTAAAACTTTATAATATAAGTGCTGAGGCAGTGGCATATGCAATGCTGAACTTTTTTGACATCTTGTCCTCTATGTTTTGGTAAATAGCTGATGTTTCTTTTTTTGCCAACTCTTCCCTCTCCTATGCACTTCTTTGTTTTGTTGCCGACTCTGAAATACTCTAAGTACATGATTATGGATATTTTGATATTTTAACACTGAGCAAAGTGCCTTAGGACAATGATGTTATTGTGCTTCTTGGATATGATGATGGATATCGCAATTTTTACATACAGAGCTAAGTGGCTTAGGTCCATGATGATGGCTATTTCGATTTTTACACACTTGTAGGTGCAGGAGGAGCACCCTTAGGTGCGGCATCCGCGCTTTGGTAAAATTGTTGACTGCAATTTTTTCTTGGTACTAATCAGTGCACCCCCACAGTAGCTTTGATGACAACTTGTAATATTACTTGAGATTTAAGGCACTTTGCAATGATGTTGATTATTAGCTCATGCTTTTTCACAGTTCATATTGAGACCTAAGGCACTTTGCAATGATGATGATTATTAGCTCATTTTTTCACAACTCTGTACTCTAAACTTATGCTGAACTACTACTGTCCACTACTCTACTCTCATACTACTCCACTACTACTACTCTACTCTCAGTGGCCAACGCCGGAGACCGCGTTGTCATCGTCGTCATCGCCGGCCTAGGGCTCCCGGGGGCTTCATGGCGGACGCGCGCTGTGCTGACCGGCGTGACAGTCCGGCCACCCCGCCACCACCTGGCAGGCTTCGTTCCCATGTTGTTCACCCGACCAGGCTATCCGCGGAGCCGGACTCTGACGGCTTCCGCGAGGTCCATAGTCGCCGTCGGTGGCGCAGGAAGCCATCTCCTGCCCTAGCGAGGCTGGTGCCGGTGGATCTCGTCGAGCTATGCTTCAACTGCCTAGGTGACGACCACGTCAAGGCGGATTGTCACTTCCCGTCGCGATGTCGCACTTGCTGCCGCGAGGGCCATCGGGGGCGCAACTGTCCACAGGGTCCCGCACCACTTGCGGGTGCCAAGCGGAGGCGCTCGCCTGCCGCCGTGGGTAGGCGCCGTGGCTCGTTCCGGTGGCTGGCCTCCCATGGCCAGTGGTGAACGGCCCGCGAGGACATGATTTCGGCTCGCTCGGCGTCCACTGGTCGGTCGCCCTCAGTCCCCCGTTGCTGTGCACCCAACCCCGAAGCGGTCAACCTGCCGGGGGACGCGGTCTTACCCGCGCAGATGCTTCCTATTCAGGCGAGCTAGGCTGCCGGGGGTCCTTCCTCGCGCCCTCACCTGCAGCTGTGGTGAGATCGTCGTACACGCCTTACGGAGGCCGATTGCCCGTACGTCGAGGTGGTCGTTGTCTCGCGCTCCGTGGATGTCCAGGCGGCGGAGAACGGGCTGTCCCTGGCCCTGGTCGCTTTGGTCGGTGGCACCAGGCCTCCGGTCACGTCGGTGATGGTGCGGGAGCACCTGCATGTCCGGTATCGTGTTGATGATGCACCATGAGCGTGAGGATTTCATCGTCTGCTTCACTCGTAGGGAGGACCTCGAGCAGGTGCTTGGCGCGCCACCGGATGGCTCCGTACCGTTCTCGCTAACATGGCGGCGCTGGACGCGGCTTGCTCGGGCAGTCGCTGCCTCGTTCACGTTCCGGGTCCTTGTGGGAATCAAGGGCATCCCTGCCCACGCCCTCAGCGAGGGCGTCGCTCAGCAGCTCCTGGGGTCTTCATGTGCCCAGGTCGAGCTTGCCTCCTCTAATGCCGACGGAGTTGAGGCCGACGATGCTCGTGAGCTCTTCGTTGCTGCGTGGTGTCTTCACCCGCTTCTGGTCCCCGAGCAGAAGCTCCTCGTCATTCCAGAGCTGCCGGAGCCGCATGATCCCGGCAACCTGTTCCTCAGGGAGCATGAGATCATACACTCTCTCGTCTTCCGATCCTACACTACCTAGCCCGGATGCGCGTCGTCGAGTACCAAGATTGGGACGTGTTGTCCAGCTCGTCGGATGATGACTTCCCTGCAGGGCCGGCTCAACAATTTTAAGAGCCCCAAGACAATAAGGGCCGGTCAAACTAATTTCTTAATATAAAGACTAATATATATAGTACGAATAATAAAAGTTAAGCAAAATATATTTAGTTTGTAATGATAGTACAACAACAAAAATAAAAGAACAATAACTATTATGGTTACCTCAAAAAAAAATATAATGCTTCAGTGCCTTGTAAAAAAACCTTATTTAGGTGTTTCTAGATGTAAAATCTTCAAGAACAATATAGAGATCAACGTGGTCCAAAACATTCTTCTCAATATTTTACTTTCTGAGCGCGCGACAAATGCTTCTTACACAGCATCTAACATATCTAAATAAATAGATTGAATTAGAACTTTATAACCCTACCTCTGTATAGGTAAAGCGCAAGCACAAAACAATTAAACAAATAAGAAAAAATAGGCTTCAATACGGTGACGTTTCTAGCGCTAGCTTCCAGCGATCTAAGTTAGAAATTAGAAATTGGAAAATACTAATCGGTCATGGGTGTAGGCGTGTTGGGGTTGCTTACGGTGATCGCATCTGTTGTTCCCCGTCCTTGCTTGCACGCAGTTGCAGCTCACACCGTCGCGGCACCACGGCGGTGTGCTGGTGTGGGGTGTGCCGGTGAGTCGGCGACCAACGTCGGGTGAGTCGGCGTCTCCTCGCGAGAATAGCGCATCCGCGTCGATGATCGAGAATAGGAAGCTCCAGCGCCGACCGAAAATGAAACGCTATCTCCTCGCTCGATCCGCAGCCTGTGCGGTAGAATAGGAATAGGTGGTCCGGTATGGCATGGGCTGATGTTTGTTAGGTTTTAGAAGGCTTATGCCAAATAGAAAATTATATCTAGTAATTACCTATATGCTTTTGGGCCCCCGGTGGTCGGCCCCGGTGGTCGCACCAGCTGTCCTCCCCCTAGAGCCGGGCCTGCTTCCTCGGCGCCTTCGACTCCGATGATAGCGAGGATAGCAACTTCAACGGCTATGACCCGGGATTGGATGGGCCGTCTAGGTCCTGTTCGTTTGGCCCGGCCACCTTCCGCCCCCGGCGGCAATGGCGGGGCGTCACTAGGGCGCGGCTCTGGGCCAGCTTTCCGACCGTGGCAGCGTGTGTGGAGGCTGGCCGACGTCAACAACGACGCGGTGCATGCATGCCGGCGGGTCCCGGAGAAGATGGTTATCCGGTGGTCCCCCAATCCGTACGAGATGGTGCATGAGGGTCGCTGCTCCTGGCGTAGCGCACGCCGATTTGGCCGCGGCCACCTGGCTCGCAAGATGCCAGATGTCCAGTCGCCGCGGAGGCAAGACCGAGACAGAGACGACGTGGCGTACCTTTCCGAGTCTACTCCTGTGCCGGACGCAGGGGGGCTGGCTACACTTGCGTGACGCGGCGTGCAGGCGACATGGCCCAGGCCCCCTCCGGTGCAGTGGGCTTTGACGTCATGGACCTTGTTGAGTTCCTGGGCCTCCTCCAATCCACCGTCCGCTGATGAAGATGCCAACGGAGACAACGGTGACAACGTCGCCACCGAAGACGACCAGCCTGTTGCAAACTGCAACGCGGTCCAGGATGACCTCGAGGCCAGGATCTGCATACCACTACAAACGCCGGTGATCCGCGGGGGGCCGAGGCTGCGTCGCTCCAGAACGCCGAGATCTGTTCCCTCGATCAGGCGCAGGGGCAGCCTGGCAGCGAAGCCACGGGCGGCAAACTCCACCAAGCAAGCGCAGTCCGTGCTCCTGAAGAAGCTGGGGTGCACGTCGATGATGCTTCTGTCGACTCGGAGAGATCCAGCGGAAGTTCAAGGAGACCTTCCGGGGCAACATGTCTGTGAGGAAGCAGCAGGCACTACAAATTCTATTCTCCAGCGAACTAGACCCGGCAGCCTTGGGGCTTGACATGACGGGGGTGGACGCTGAGTGTTCACCGTACTACGTTGCAGAGCTGTTCTTTATGTTGTCGTTAGCTAGTGCGTGGCCTCAACGGCCGCGCACGCCGCAACGTGGTCAGGGAGTTCGTGGTCCAAGAGCGACCCACTCTCGTTTGTATTTAGGAGACTAAGGGCATGTTTGGTTCGCTGGACTAACCTTTAGTTCCCATCATATCGAATGTTTGACATATGCATAGAGTACTAAATATAAACTATTTATGAAACTAAAAATATAGGGTGAGGATAATTTGCGAGACGATTTTTTAAGCCTAATTAGTTCATAATTAGCACTAATTGCTACAGTAACAAAATGTGCTAATGATGGATTCATTAGGCTTAATAAATTCGTCTCACGGATTATCCACCAAATATGTAATTTATTTTTTAATTAGTATCCGAAAACCCCATGGTCAATCCCGGTCAACATCCGATGTGACACGGATTAAACTTTAGCTCCCTGAACCAAAATAGACCCTAAGCTAGCCGACATCTGTAATGCCATGGCTAATGAAATCCTAGGAGCTGCGTTTGACTACGACTACCTTCCTGCGGTCAACGTGTCTGGCGGCATCCTGCTTGGCTGGAACAGCGACTGCTGGACGGTGAGCGATGTCACCGAAGGTCGCTTCACTCTTCTGGCAATACTGACCGAAACTACCTCGTCGCGTGACTCTTGGTGGATCACAGTCGTTTACGGACCGCAGCTCGACCATGAGAAAGTCGAATTCCTTGATGAGCTCCTTCACTTTTGGGAGTCTTGCCCGGGGCCTTGGTTCATTTGTGGCAATTTTAACATGATCTACCGTGCGCAAGACAAGAAATGGCCGGCTAGATCGTCGCTGCATGAGGCGTTTCCGCTCGTTCCTCAACAGAATGCACCTCGAGGAGTTAAACCTCATTGGGAGAAGATTCACGTGGTGGAGTGATAGAGAGTGGCCCACGCTGGAGTTGCTGGACCGCATGTTTGCGTCACCTGAGTGGTTCATGGCTTTCCCTAACCACGTTCTCAAGCCCCTCTCCTCAGATTCTTCGGATCACTGCCCACTACTGCTACAGCTACATGCTGTTTCCGGGATGAAGAGAAGGTTCCGGTTCGAGTCCTTTTGGATAAAGTTTCCGGGCTTCAATGACGTCATGGCGGTTGCTTGGGCACCGAGTATACTGAACGCGGACCCCTTCCACGTGCTTGACTGCAAGCTCAGGGCCGTTGCGAAGGCGCTGCGTCGTTGCAGTAACACCAAGATCAGCAGCGTACGCCTACAGCTGGCGATGGCGCGGGAGGTCATTCAGAGATTTGATGAGGATCAAGAGTCCAGGAACCTGTCGCAGTGGGAGGCCGATTTGCGTAAAACACTCAAGCTACGAGTGCTGGGTTTGGTGTCGTTGGCGCGCACGATCGCTAGGCAGCGTTCGATGCTGCTGTTCCTAGCCGAAGGGGACGCGAACACAAAGTTTTATCATCTGCAAGCCTGTCACCGCAACCGGAAAAATAGGATTGATTCGCTGCGCGTCCAAGGCATGGAGGTCATCAGCGACAGTGCGATGGACAATGCACTATATGACTACATCGTTAGTATAGTCGATGCAAATTTTGATAGCTCCAGAAGACTGGACTTGCATGCACTTGGAGTGCCGAGCGCCGACCTGTCGGCGTTGGTGGACCTGTTCATCGAGGATGAGGTGTGGTCTGTCATTTTTTACTTGCCGAACGACAAGGCCCCTGGGCCTGACTGCCTCACCGGTATTTTCTACAAGAGGACCTACGGAATAATCAGGCTGGATATTATGAACGCTTTCTGGTCATTGGACTCAAGGAGCTTCAACCATCTTAATGATGCATACATGTTTCTTCTAAGGAAGAAAGAGCACCCTGTTGAGATCCGCGACTACCGCCCCATCAGCCTCATCCATGCCCGTGGCCTCCGCCAGGGTGATCCCCTCTCGCCATGCTCTTTGTCTTAGCCATGGAGGTCCGGAACCACTTCCTACAGTGGATTGAGCAGCAGCTGCTGCTGACGCCGTTGCAGCGCGGCATGGTCAACAGGGCTAGTCTGTACGCAGACGATCTGGTTATCTTTGTTGCCCCAAATGTGCAAGACCTCAGTGCCATCAGGGCATCGCTGATAATTTTTGGTCTGGCTTCTGGGCTCTTCTCCAATTTGGACAAGGGCGTCGCGACTCCGCTGCACTGCTCAGAAGTAGACGTCGCACGTGTGCGTGAGATCCTCTCCTACCGAGTCGAGGAGCTCCTGTGTTGCTATCTGGGTGTTCCACTGTCCGTTCGCAGATTGAAGAGGTCGGATGAGCAACCACTCATCGACAAAGTTGCTGCTAGAATTCCGAAATGGAAAGGGAATATGTTGAACGTCGCTGGTCACGCGGCTCTGGTAAAGGCCACCATGTCCACCATCCCGACGCACATGTCGATTGCGCTATGCATATCCCCCTAGGCGGTGGAGACTATTGATAAGTTGTGTCGGGCTTTCATCTGGTCTGGAAGGGAGACGGTCGGTGGAGGACGCTGCAAGGTGGCTTGGGAGACTGTCTGCCGTCACAGAGACCTCGGTGGCCTGGGTGTCGCGGACCTGCTGAAAGCCCTAGTTTGGTTTTGGATAATTGATGAAACCTAGGGACTAATCATTATGCTAAGTGTGTAGACATGAAATGATAAGTCTAATGCCAAGTGATGGAGTTAGATGATGGTCATAGTGATGGAGGTGACCAAAAGATGATCAAGTGCTTCACATTTAGAAAATAAGAAAGAGAAAAACAAAACCCAATGGAAATCAAGGCAAATGTATTGCTAAGGTTTTGATTTTGGTGATCAAGACACCATAGAGGATGTGATCACGTTTAGGATCAATAGCCGTACTATAAAGAGGGGAATCCTTTGGCTATTTGGTCTCATAAGTGCCACTATATGATGACTTACATGCATGTGCATTAGGATCTAGTGGACTGCTAGCATAACCCTTAGAAATATTTTTGTGAAAATATGCAAACACACGTGCACAAGGTGATACACAAGGTGGTTAGCATATTTGGAAAGGTTTTGAGAGGAAGAGAAAGTGGAGACTCCCTCCGGCAGGATTCGGCGAAGAAACAAAGGCGAAAAAGGTAACTGGAAGTGACCAGACACTGGCCTCAGGGGCACCTACGCGTCCGGTCAGTGTTGGTCAAGTAGAGCAGTAGCCCGTGAAGCTGAGGCGCGACCAGACGCTGCACAGGCAGTGCGACCGGACGCACAGAGGGAGAGTCTGGTCATGAATGACGTATGGTGACATCAGCAGTTGAGTCTCGTGTAGTACAGAGAGAGAGAGAGAGAGTGATCGGGCGCTGTGGCATGTCCGGTCAACATAGACCGAACGAGTCTGGTCGACTTTTTCTGGTTCTGAAACCTCTTTGTACTCGATAGGACGCCACGTGGTAGAGAGTCCGGTCATTTCGAACGGCGCGTCTGGTCGATCATTAACCGCGTGCTGACTGGCTAAGTGACCGTTGAAATCCAACAAACGATATTTGAATAGGGACACGTGACAGCCATCCGGGTGCTTGGACAGTAGTGACTGGACACTGCGGTTGCGTTTGGTCGATCCGACCGGCGCGTCCGGTCAGGTCGAGCAGTACCCCTTCGTGATCCTAACGGCTCTATTCTTTGAGGGGGCCTTTAAATTGTTGTGGTCGGCTCTAAGGGATTGCTCTTAAACATTTGAACATCTTGACATCCTTGTGACCTGAGCATACTCCCTCCCACTCATCTCCCTTGCTTGGTTGCTAATCCAAAGTGAGATTGAGTGATCCAAGTCATTGTGCTTGTGAGTTTGCATCTTAGTGGCACTTGGGTGATCTTTGGCTCCGGGATTCTTGTTTCTCTTGGTAGTTGCCGCCACCTAGACAGCTTAGAGGCAGCGGAGGAGTTTGTGGCAAGAGTGGTGATTATTCTTAGTCACCTCCCGGTGCTTTGTGAGGGGTGTTGTGCCTTCCCCGGTGAAGCGCCAAAGGCAACTCTAGTAAATTGCTCATGTCATTAAGTTACCTCACTTGTGGGTAGGTTCTTGCGGTGTCCACAGGTTGAAAGAGGTTCGTGCTACACCTCTTAGCTGCCGAACCACCAAATGTTGGTCGACACCACGGGGATTAGCGCGCCGGCAAGCACGTGAACCTCGGGAGAAAAATCTTGTGTTCATCTTGTGTATGATTGGATTTCTCCCAGTGATTGGTCATCATATATTGTGATTGGTTCATCCTCTACGTGGTGGTATAAAGATCACATACCTTTCTTTACTTTTCAGCAAACTAGTTGCAACAAGCTCTTTAGTGTAATTAGTTTTGAAAGCTTGTATTATCTTTGCTAGTGTAGCCTCTCACCTAGTTGAGCTCTTTAGTGTAGCTAGCTTTTGAGAGCTCATAGTGACTTGGCGATTGATTGTTATAGTGATCATAGTCACTAGAATTGTTAGATAGGTGGCTTGCAACCCTTATAGAGCTAGAGCAAAATTACATTTCACCATTTATTATACTAACATTTTGCTCTAATAAGTTTGTAGAATTTTTAATAGACTATTCTTTCTCCTCTAGCCATATTCGGACCTTTTATCTGCAATGTGCCGGGATCGCGCTCCAGGTGCGCCGGGAGTGGCAAGCGAGAACGAAGCACAGGCTGGCCTTGCGTTCGAGCGAACGGTCGGTCGTCGCGGTGTTCCAGGCTGCCATGGTATTTGGTTTCGGCAATGGGGAGTCCACGTTCTTGGACCGACGATGGCTCCAGGGCTCCAGCGTCCAGTTCCTTGCCCCGGCGGTCTTCGCCGCTGTGAATGCCAAGAAAAAAAGGGCCACTGTGGCGGAGGCGTTGCATCAAAACGCTTGGATCCAACACATCACTGGACCGCTCACCATGCTGGTTCTACTTGAGTTTGATCGCCTTTGTGACATCCTGGAGGGGGTCCAGCTGACGGCGCAGCCGGACACCTTCGCTTGGAAGCTAACTGCCGACCGGAACTATTCGGCAGCGTCAGCATACGGGGCCATGTTCCTTGGTTCGTCGCAGCCGCTTGGAGCCAAGCAAATCTAGAAGACCTCGGCGCCTCTGAGAGGAAAGTTCTTCTGGTGGCCGGTAATGCATGGCAGATGTTGGATGGGGGATAGGAGGTTTCGCCATGGCCTGCAGGACTCAAACACCTGCATCATCTATGATCAAGACGCAGAAACGATGGACCATATCCTCCTTGAGTGCCCCTTTGCTCATGAAGTTTGGGAATCATGGCTTAGGAGAGTGCACCTCCAGGACACGGTGGCTGCTCGGCAAGGGTCGGCGTTGCCGTGGTGGCTACAAAGCAGGAAGATGGTTCCAAAGCCCATCCGTAGAGGTTTCGTCTCCCTCTTCTTCCTCATTGGATGGATAATATGGAAGGAGCGAAACGCAAGGACCTTCAATGGCATTGCAACTTCGCCAGCGCAAATGGGCACGATGATCCAGGAGGAGGTCAACACTTGGTGTCTGGCAAGCTACAGGCGCTCATGGCGTTTCCTTGACTAGGCTCGGTCTTCAGTCGCAAATTGGGGCCGTATGTAATCACAACCACGTGGAAATCCGGTTGGGGAGGGCTTTGGTAACCTTGAATTACTATGGCTGCTTAACGAAATATGTGCTTCGGCACGATCGTGAAAAAAAAATTATTCTATATAAACTAGCACGCCAAACAGCAGCGGTACAGGCAAAATCAGCCTTGGTTCTCCTCCTGGCACCCGCGAAGGTGAAGACTAGTGTTGATAGATCCGATGAGGGCCGCCTTGCACTCGCTTGCTTGGGCAACTTGCATCGACGTCCTCATGGTCGTGTCTTGCGCCCTGATGACGGCCACCTATGCCGGTACACTTCGAACCAAGTTACTTCATCTTCATGCATCTTACTCGGTAATTTCTCTTTGGTTAGTTACTAAAATTGGTTACCCATGTATGTATATGTCTGCATGTGCGAACACAAGGTTGACAAGTACCCTTGTGTGTTTGTTTTGTGATGAGTGATTATTAATGTGATCCATAAAGTAGGTTGAGTGGTGACTAACCCTACCATGACGAAAGCTATGTGTGCGACATGTCTCTTGGCTTGTGTTGTGCAGGTGTGGAGCTCGGAGGCGGTGGTCGACGGCGAGGAGAAAGTCAAGTAGAGACGTGTCGTGCCGACGGACCGGGAGCGGTGAAAGGCGGACGTGAGGCTTGGACCGAGGGACCAGGAGGCCGGGTGACCAGCCGCGGTGGCTGACATCTGGGACATCAACAAGCGCAAGTGTACATGGGAGTGACGGTGTTGACCGAATCAAGACGGCGGACGTGCGGGTCGAGCGAGGCTCAGGAGGACTTGGCGTGCCGGGCGGTCAAGGACGGCGGTGAAACGCGTCGAGGCGGGGGACGCGTATGGAGTACGTTACTCGCGAGCAGGTTTGGTGGTTTGGGCCTCAAAACCATCGGTGGCGGGTTTACGAGTTTAGGCCTCAAAACCTGGACGGAGGTTTCGAGGAGGAACGGACGGCACGTGGCGGCATCGGGGAGGTCGCGTCGAGGCGAAGCTACCGGTGAGGAGGCGCGGTGACAGTCGGATCAAGATGAAGACCGGGTTGGACCTTTACGCCCTTGGGCTAAATGGTTTGGCTCATTCGTATCCAGGGACAAATCAGGGATTGTGTCATAGCCCTGTTAAATAGGATGAGGGAGTCTCTCTCCTCACTTTTATTTTCCCCTCTTCCCCCTAGGGTTAGGTCTTCTGGTGTTTTATAAGAGAGGTCCCATGAACTAAAAATTCGTGGTATATTTCCTATGATCTCAGGTACTCGTCAGCTCGCCGTGGTGTGCAGCCCCACCACCGGCGGTGTCCTGTGCAGTTTGTGCACCTTCAGTCAAAAGCCAAGCAGCAGCGTGTTCATCTCCTTCTCTCTGTGCATGCTTGACCGAGCGGAGCAGACCCGCACCAGCAGGCAGGCAGCAGGCAAGCAGTGACGTCAGAAGCAGCAGTACGCCCTGTCTACAAGCTAGTGCATTTGTTGATCGTGAATTGATTTCCAATATCTTGAGTTGTCTTCTCATGCTACAGGAGGCATTCAGTGCAAGTTCATCAATTTCATTTCAGTGATGTGCGTGTGATTGAATTTTGCTCCCAGCATTACTGGTCCTTGTCGGCATGTTTTGTGATCCCATCTGCATACAGGTTGTTGCGTTGTTTTTCTACCATTCCGAGTACTCGTTCTAGGTACTCTTATCACTAGTTGACTTGGGTATCTTAGTGTCGGCAATTCGCTTGTGTTATTAGTGATTTTGGGATAGCGGTCAAATATTTTAAGAGAAATTTAAGGCTTTCATTCACCCCCTCTGGTGGTCGTTTTTAGTCCTTCGGCATGACGGCTCGTAGATGATACTACGGAGGAGATTTGCAGCCCGAAGCGTCCGAAGTGCATGGATCACGTGTGCGAGGTGGTATGCACGCGTAAACACCACAACAAGTGGATCACCATGACTTGCAAGAACAGTATCAACCCTCCGAAGTGCTGCTGCACCGTCAGGAAGACACACAAGCCCCCTAGCTTTGCTGCCGCCATCATCCCGGCGGAGGACTGACGGCGGCGGCAGCTGATGACGGCCGGTCGGTCGGGCGGCATTCCGGCATGCTGGAGTGCAATGCTGCGACCGAATAACCAGCATTCTTCCCATCGTTGAAAACAATAGTAATTCCATGAATGTAACGTAACAAGCTAGTCAGCATGCATATATGCTCCTGGGATATTCTGATGCGACTCCAGTTTACAGAGATGCATGTTTTTATTATATATATCGTCGTGTGCCTCGGGTGCGCGGTGTCTTTCATTTCTATGCTTCCAAGCGAACGGTCAAATACACGATTATGACTCGAATATCATATATGGATGGATGTAATATATATATATATATATATATATATATATATATATATATATATATATATATATATATATATATATATATATATATATATATATATATATATATATATATAGAATTAGTGATAGACCATAGAGCTAGCTTGCTATAAAGGAGCAATGAACCAACACTAGTACACAAATTTTAATGGAGGCGGTTGTTTTTGCTTAATGGAGGCGGGCAGGGGCAACCGCCTCCAATCGAAGGTCTCGGTTAACGGGGGAATAACGGAGGCAGTTTCCCTTGCCCCGCCTCGGTTAATCTGTTTATGGAGGCGGGCACATTAGAAATGCCTGCCTCTGTAAATCGATTAGAAAAAACAAAAAAAATCAGGAGCCCGCTGGTGAGCCCGTTCCCAAGCCCACCGGCGAGCCCGTTCTCAGCCCAGTACCCATCGAGGGGCTGCTGCCACCGCACCTCGCCGGATCCGCTGCCAAGGAGGTCCTCCTCGCCGGATCCGCCGCCGGCGGGCCCCTCCTCGTTGATCCGCCACTGCATCACGCCGAATCCGCTGCCAAGGAGTTCCTCCTCGCCGGATCCACCGCCGGCAGGTTGCTCCTTGTCGGTCTACCACCGGAGCTCGCCGGAACCGCCGCCAGGGAGGTTGTCCTCACCGAATCCACGACCAGGGAGGCCGTCCTCGCCGGATCCGCGGCCATCATCGGGAGAAGGGGAAGGAGTGGCGCCAAGGGGAAGGAGGGGCGCGGGATCTTCCGCAAGGGGCGCCACCACCGCGCCTCTGCTCCTGCACCTCCGCCCGCACTGTAGAAGGGGAGCGGCGCCCACACCGCAGAAGGGGAGTCGGGCCTCTCCTCCTGCACCTCCGCTAGGGAGGCCACGCCCCTGCTCCTGCACCTCCGCCCGCGAGGGAGAGAGGCACAGTTGCCAGGCTTCGTGGCCATGCCGCCGGAGCAGTTGCGGCCACCGAGCTACGCTCTGCCTACGTGAGGAGCCGCCGGAGGAGGTGAGGGAGAGACACGCTGCCTACGGGGTTAGGGAGGAGCTGTGCGCTGCCTACTGGACGGAGAGAAAGCAACGCGCGTGCCGCTACGGGGTCAGGGAGAGAAAGAACGGCGCGACTGAGAGAGAGGAGTGGCTGCGGGTTTGCTCAAACCCTAACTTTGGTATATCTACACACGCGCACAGTAGTGGGCCACCTGGTGGCTGTTGGGCCTCGGCCTTTTTGGAGGCGGGTTTTATAACATGCCTGCCTCCAAAAATCGATTTATGAAGGCGGACAAGTTAAGACGAACGCCTCAAAATATAGACTATTTTTGGAGGTGTTCGACTTAATTTACCCACCTTCATAAATCGATTTTTAGAGGCAGGTACATTACACCGACCACCTCCATTAAGATGGATTAATGGAGGTGGTCAAGTTACAGTGTCCGCCTCCATTAACCTTTTACCGAGGTGGGCGTTTGGGGGCCGGCCGGGGCCATGCTCGGCTAGCAACAATGGAGGCGGGCAAAAGATGTGCCCACCTCCAATAAAAAAATGTCACTGCCACCTAAAAGAAAACGTGTACTAGTGCAAAGGGCCTATTCTCCTTCTTATCTTACTGCTACTAATTAGGGGCCGCAACAGAGGCTCCACATTACTCCTCATCAGACATGCCAGGAAAAAAAGATAAATGCTAAAAATTCCCACGTGTTAATCAGAAACATCTAACCATCAAATCTATAGACTCTAAGCATCCATAACCATTGGATCTACTTTTTCTAGAAAATTACCCACCCTTGTCATTATCTATCTACATCTAAAAAAACTCTAAAGTAATCATCTACTTGGTTGTAACAAAAACGTATACTATCCGTGTGGATCATCAGCCGAACCAGCACACGTGGGAAGGATAGGTGGATGGCCAGGAAGCGGTGCTGTACGGGAGTCGAGTAAGGCATGAGCGCATACATTTTTTTTCCTGCTTACGTAAAGCTAGCTTAGATGGCAAGTCGAGGACACAAAGTGACACCACAAACTGGCGTCCGTACGTTGTCCATGTTACGCGTCCTATGTATTTGCTCTTTAAAACTACAACCTGGTAAGGCAAGCTGAGTTCACAACGTCCAGGCTGACTCACCACATGTGGTGTGCAAGCATGCACGCGCTGAGGTGGATTAGATTACACAGTTTACTGAATACACACATGCACGCATACAACGCTGCCGTCGAGACCAAATATATCTGACCATTTGTTTATTGCAAAGTTTTCACTACAGAAAACTAGCTCTTTGCCGACTGCAATTTTCTTTGCCAACTGTTTTTTCTCGACACTCGGCAAAGAGGTCCCTTTGCCAACCGACTGCCAAGCAGTTGGCAAAGAATTGCAGTCGGCAAAGGCAGGCCTTGGTTGACGCCATCCACACCGTCACCTTTGCCGACTGCCACTCCGTCAGCAGTCGGCAAAGGCGCAGGCTTTGCCAACTGCCATCCTCCCTGGCAGCCGGCAAAGAATTTTTATTTTTTTTATTTTCGATCCCAGTTTTTTGTGTTGCCTTGATACAGTAAGAAAAAATCAATGGAATATAGCAAAATAAATCAAAATGACCCCAAACTTGGAATATATCATGTACTTACTGTAGCAAGGCAACACAAAAAAAACTGGGATCGAAAATCGAAAAAAAAATAATTCTTTGTCGACTACCATCAGTGGCAGTTGGCAAAGAGCCTTTGCCGACTGCCAGGGAGGATGGCAGTCGGCAAAGAATTTCTGAGAAAAAAATCAAAAATAACCTTTGTCGACTGCCAGGGAGCAGAGCAGTCGGCAAAGTATTTTTAAAAAAAATAAAAAAAAATAAAAAAAAAAGAAAAACGTCGCCTTATCCGCTCGGCCCGCCCTCCCCCCTCCCCAAAATCCCGCCCGCCTGCCCCAAATAACCCGCTCGCCCGCCGCCGCCACCCAGGTCGCCCCCGCCGTCGACGCCGTCGCCCGGCCGGCCGCCGGCGCATCCCCCCCGCGCCCTCCCCCTCCCCCGTGCCCCTCCCCTCCCTCTCTCCCGCGCCGGCGGATCCCCTCCTCCTCCCCCCCCGGCCGTGCGCGCCCTCCCCGGCGGCCGCGCGCCCCCTCCCAGGTGGCGCGGCACCCTCCCCCGCGCGGCGCGGCCCTCCCCGGCGGCGCCCCCCCTCCCCCCGCGCTGGGCCCCTCCCGGCGCCGGCCGCCCCGCCCAGGCCCCTCACCGGCGCTGCCCCGCCCTGATCCGGCCCCGGCCAGGCGCGCCGCCGCGTGCAGCTCCGGCGTCGGCCCCGCAGTGGCCGCGGCCTCGCCCCGACCCGCCCCGGTGCCGTCGCTGCCCCGACCCGATCCGGCGTGCCCCGCTCCGTCCGCCGTCCGCCGTCCGCGCGCCGTTCGCCGTCCGCTGGCCCTGCGTCGCCGTCCTCGCCGCGCCGTCCTCGCCTCGCCGTCCTCGCCTCGCCGCGCTGTCCTCGCGTGCGCCTCTGCTCCACGCGCCGGTGACGCCGTCCGTGACGACGAGGTAGTAGTACTACTAGTAGTTTACTTTGTTAATACCTGCTTATATTCTTCTGCATGGATTGGAAATACATTTGTGGTTGTCGGCCATCGTGCCTGACATGTATATGTGTTTGTCGGCCATCATGTCATCTTTTCTTACAGGTTTTGTAACCTTCCCGTACATGGGAGGTGCTGCCGAAATTTTTTGTTCTCACTAATTGTTTTTCTTTTTCAGGAGGGCTCCCATTGGAGGCTAGCCGCGCGCAGATGCGAGGGGTGTCACACCACCAAGGGAATCAGCCCCTCCCCCAGTTCGCGACAAGATGGGTATGCGTCCGTTAATGTCTTAATCCTTGCGCTCAATTATCAATACTTGTAACCATGTTTGTGTTTTCAATACAGACGCAGACGCACGGTGGGAAGGAAATCAACGAGTACACCGCGTACCTCCTCTCTCACAAGGGCAAGGCGACGGATCCGAACAACGTCTACAACCCGGAGGACGGGCCCGATGCGTACACCAACCCCACCGCCTACGAGAAGGCACCGAGTACACCGTCGCGGCTCGCCAGCGCTACGGGGAGACGTTCGACCCTACCGCCGAGCCCCTGGACACAGACCTCCTGCAGAGGTTGGGACCAGGGAAGCAGCACGGCCGCTACTACATGGCCCACAGCGCCCTCGACCCGTCCTAGGTTCCTACGCTGACCCAGGTTCGATCCACGCCCATGAGCTCCAGCGACATCCCGGTAGCGCCCCGGCGGCAGTCAGCGTCACAGGTAAGTGCCGTTTCGTTCATCGTTCACTCGTTTCGCACCTGTACATACAATCAACACTGCGGATGTAATATTGCAGGCCTAGATGGAGGCCAAGATGGAGGAGAGGATCGCCACGTTGCACGCGTAGATGATGGCGCAACAGATGGCTTACCAGCAAAGCCTGCAGCAGCACTACAACACTCAGATGCAGAACATGGCCAGCTTCTTCCAGTCCATGCAGACGCCCGGGGCGTCTACACCGCCTCCTCTTCCAATGTTCGCTCCACCGCCTCCTCCTCCAGAGTTTTTTCCTGTGCCTGCTCCTGTCGCTCCTGGAGGGACCCCGGTGAGTATATTGACTCTTGCTTTAACTTGTGCGTCCATGCTGCAGATACTAATGACATCACTTGGCGTTTAACTTGTGCAGGTACAGTCGGCGGGTTCGAACCCGTCTCCTGGAGGTCCCGGCCATCAGATGATGTCGTATCCACCACCTGCACCCTATCCACCGTATCCACCTCCGCGTGGCCCTCCTCCGACGTACTCGTCGCCGCCGGTGCGCGGAGGGTGGCAGTACGCGCAGGCGCCTCAGTTTGGTCCAAGGGGGTTTCCATGGGCAAACCCTGGGGGCTCTGGGGGCGGAGCGGATGACGAGACCGGGGACGGCGCGGCGAGCTAGGTACTTGTCGATTCTGTTATCATGTATCCACCGTATCGTCGAAGTTGTTGTCATGTATTTCTTTTCTTCGTTGTGGACCTAGACTTGTTATGTTCAACTTCGTGTGATGGACGTTGACTTGTGGTGTTCGACGTGTTGGACTTCATGTGATGGTTGTAATGCACTTGTGTGGTTGTTATTGTGACGTATATGTGAGATATATGTGATGTTGTGTGTTATTGTGATATATGTGGTGATGTTGGCGACAAATGTGATGAAATTGTGATATAAATTGTGCTACCTGTGCTTTTGGTGAAATTGGATTATAATTTGTGATTTTGCAGGGTTTTGATGCGAGAAAACAGAAAACAAAAGCAAAAAAAATTCCAGCTTACAGTTGGCAAAGCTGGGCAAAAAAACCCAGTACGGAGTCTTTGCCGACTGCAATGGGAGGCAGTCGGCAAAAAAGTCAAATCTTTGCCGACTGCAACTCCGAAAGCAGTCGGCAAAGAACATTTCAAAAAAAATATTTTCTTTCTTTGCCGACTGCCGAGCTGGCGGCCAGTCGACAAACAATTTTTGGAAAAAAAAAATTCTTTGCCGACTGCCGAGGAACCAGCAGTCGGCAAAGACTGCCGTCAGGGCTGACGGCGCCACGTGGCTATGCCGACTGCTGGCGTGGCAGTTGGCAAAGGATTTGCCGACTGTGTGCCACGTGGCAGTCGGCAAATCTGCCTTTGCCGACCCAGGCTTTGCCGACTGCTCTTTGCCGACTGCCACGTGGCTTTGCGGTTGGCAAAGCCTTTGCCGACTAGGTTTATGCCTTTGCCGACCGGGGCAAGCAGTCAGCAAAGAGGCGTTTTCCTGTAGTGTTTATTACATTTGTTTGCAACTTGACGGTCGGGGCCACGCGTACCATGGATCGGATCCCATTGTTTTTTGTTTTTCTATACATACAGGAGTATGTGATTGTTCTTTGACCGCACAACAGGTCAGACGGATAGCTCATTTTCATGTCTATTATTAGACTTTTTTTATGAAACAGGAGGGGCTTGACCCCCTACTGGAATTTTATTCATTTTCATTTTAACTAATGCCTAAATACATGTACAGTGTGATCACGAGACAAAGAAAGTAAGAAAGAAAATTTAAAAAAATTACAAATAATGATCTAGCCATAAATCAATATGTGGCTGAAATTTTGCCTTTGCTCGTAGGATAACTAGAGCAAATTCCTTCCTGAACACCGACTTGCACCTTTGCACTGAATGGGAGATGTTGTTGAATATTAAGTTATTTCTCATCATCCAGATGGACCAACACATTGCGATGACTATTTCCATGAAGAAAGGAAGCTGCAATTGCACCCTGAAACTTTCTGTGATGACACTGGGATCTGAAGTAATTGGCACTACCAAGTGGAGAGTGTCCCAGCAAACTAATGAAAAGGGACAGTGGAAAAGGAGATGGCTGACTTCCTCCTCTATTCCACAGGCACAAAGCACACAACTGTAATCTGGCAACGGCATATTCTTTCTTTTGAGAAGAGCCCTTGTGTTCAATCTCTCCTGAAGAACCAACCAGAAAAAGAATTTTCTTTTATTCTGACAAGAAGATTTCCAGAGCCAACTAAAGGATAGGTGAATGTGTCTGTGCCCAATAAGCTGCTTGTATGCATTCCTGGAAGAGAATGCTGCTGATCCCCAAATATAAGACCAAGTATCTGTGTCATCCCGAAGATTCAAATTATGTAGAAGCAATTCCAACTCTAGATATTGTGCATAAGCTTCTGGAGATAAAGGCAGATGAAACTGGTCATGAAGTGGACCTGAGGTGACTGCCATGAAAACTGTCATATGGGGATTCTTTACAAAAGAAAAGAGCTAGCTCTGGGAAAACTTGACTACAGATTCTACCATCCCAAAGATCATGCCATAAGAAACGTGACTTGCCATCTCTAACTGTCACCATTGCAATTCCTTTGAACTTATCTGTTAATTTTAAAATATCCCTCCACCAATATGAGCCTCTGAAGGTCCCTCCAGCAATTGGAAGTCTATTTCTTGTGTAATACTTATCCCAAACCAACTGAACCCAAGGAATTGGTGCTCTATTATAGAATTTGTGCATATGCTTGAGTAGTAAACTCTCATTCTGAACTGTGAGATTAAGAGCACCAAGGCCTCCTTCAGGTTTTGGGAGGCAAACTAAAGGCCAGGCTGCCTTTGGAGGCTTTTTACTTGTCATATCAGATCCTCTCCATAAACAATGCTTTCTGTATTTATCTATTTGTTTTATCACAGTCTTGGGTAGCAGGAAACTACACATAGCAAAAGTTGGGAGGGTTGTCAGGACTGCATTGGTAAGTTCCAACCTTCCTGCCTCATTCAGAAAGGAAGAAAAAGCAACAAGCCTTCTTTCACATTTAGAAACTAGAGGCCAAAAATCAGCAACAATTGGTTTGGTCAGACTAAGTGGCAAGCCCAAATAAGTGAAAGGTAAAGAGCCCTCTGAGCAACCAAAAGCAGTGGCAAGTAAATCAAATCTGTCATCAGCTATATTAATTGGCACCATCATGGATTTCTCAAAATTAACTTTGAGACCAGAAGACTCGGCAAAGCTTTGCAAAATATCTTTCAGATGAATTAATTCAGCAATTTCACCTTTCATGAAGATCAATGTGTCATCTGCATACTGGAGTATGGGGAAGTCTTCATCACTCGGCAATGGTAGGGGCAGAGACAGTTGTTTATTCCTTCTAGCATCATTCAAGATGGTTTGGAGAAAATCTGCAACTAAAACAAAAAGGAGGGGGGAAAGAGGATCACCTTGTCTGACCCCTCTCCTACAATGAATAACCTTTCATGGTATACCATTCAGAATAACTGAAGAAGTGCCTGACTGAAAAATGAGTCTCATCCAATGCAGCCATTTAGTAGGAAAACCTTTGTGCTCCATTATTTTCAGCATAAACTCATGCTCAACCTTATCAAATGCTTTTTCAAAGTCAAGCTTTAGAATTATTAGCTCTTTCTTAGATTGATGACACATATGCAAATATTCCAAAGCCCAAGAGATACAGTCCTGAATGGTCCTATGTTTGATAAAACCATACGGATTCTTATGCAAAAGTGAAGGAAGCTCAATCTGAAGTCTATTGGCCAGTAGCTTGGTGATGATCTTCACTGAAGTATTCAAGAGAGAAATTGGCCTATAATGTGGCACTTTTATAGCCCCATCCTTCTTTGGAATTAAGGTGATATGAGAACCATTGATGCTTTGTAAATAGATATTCCCTGAATGGAAAGCATCAAAGAGGTTATAGAAGTCCTCACAAATGATTGACCAACAATGCTTCACAAAGTCTGTGTTGAATCCATCAGGTCCTGGTGATTTGTCAGATGGCAATCCTTTGACCACTGCATCAATTTCAGACCTTGTAAAATTCCCTACCAGATTACTCAAGTCTGCACCCTGTGAAAAATGAGCACTTAAATCAAAGCCAAGGGATGTGAAGTTGCTGGTGCCTAATCTTTCCTTGAAAGCTAACCAAATAAGATTTGCTTTTTCTGAATGTTCAGTCACTACAAATCCCTGATCATCTTGTAGCTGTGTAATTATATTTCTCCTATATTTGGTTGTTGCCTAAGCATGAAAAAACTTCATACTAGCATCACCAAGAGTGACCCATTTAATTGCTCCCCTCTGCTTCCAATAAGCCTTTTGTTGCTTTAGCAAGGAAATGAGTTTGTCTTCTAAGAGTCTTTTGAAGTTCCATTCCACTAAACTGAGATCTCTGAACTCCTCTAGAAAATTCACAAAAGTAAGTACAAGCTTCACATTGCTTATTATTTCATTGAGGCTGGATAAATTCTGCTTCAATTGCTTGAGGGCACATCTCAAGCTTTTAAATTTTGCAGTAACATTTTTTGCTGCATCCACTTGCTGAAAAGAAGTGTGCCATCCCTGCTGCACTTGATTGATAAAACCTCATGCTGTAACCAGTAGTTTTCAAACCTGAAAATGTGCCCTTTTGGAATAACTGTAGAAATATTGATTAGGCAAGGGACATGATCAGGTGTTTCCATTGTAAAAGTAAAGGCATTAGTATTAGGATAGGAAATAGTCCAACTGGGAGAAGTAAAAAACCAGTCAAGCCTTTCTAACAGAGGACGATGTTGCTTATTTGACCAAGTAAAGCGTTGACCTTTCAAAGGAATTTCAACTAGCCCCAAAGTGCTAATAGTTGCATTGAACATAAGCATGTCAGAGTAGTCAGCACCAGGTATATTACGATCAGATGGGTTCCTGTAGAGGTTGAAGTCACCCACTGTCAGCCAATCAACAGAGTCAGGCATCTGAATATTTTGGAACCAACCAATGAAGTCCCTCTTTCCAGTTGGTGTACATGGAGCATATACATTGGTTAGTATCCATGATGAATTATTATGGACAGATGAAAAGAGAATAGAGGAAGCATAATCATTTTGGAAAACGTGGGAACCAGAGAAGATGGAGCTTTTCCAAATGATTGCAGATCCACCCGAAGCCCCAATTGAGGGCAAGAACTCAAAACGATCATAGATGGGAGGACAAAATTGATGAATATACGCAACATCAAAATGAGAACATTTTGTCTCCTAAAGACAAATAACATCACAACAAGTTTCAGAAATGCGATCACGAATAGCATTCCATTTCTTGTCTGAATTTATTTCATGAACATTCCAACTTAACACTTTCCAATTCTTAACAGCCATTTAACAAAACATATAAAGCAAAAGGACTATCATAAGAAGTAATCCAACTACTTCTTAGTCTTGGAGGTGCCAGCTCCCTTTTTGCTCTCCTCTGAGCTCTTGGCCTTCTTGTTCACCCCTGAGCACTTTCCTTTTTTTTGGCTTTGGGCTATCCAACAGTGCCTGCTTTGGAGGTATTGGAATGGAGTTGGTCATCAGAGAGGGCTGTAGGATCAAGCTGGCAAAAGGTGCTGCCGAGCTCACGAACTACAGATGAGGAAAGAAGAGGGGGATTAGATGAACATCCCAAACAATTCTTATCCCTACAATTAGAGGATTTGAACCCACGAGTATTGTTATGAACACGTGGACTGCGCCTAACATTGGCATCAGAGATATGAATTGTCTTACCCCTTTTTCCTGTCGGAGCAGAGACAAGTGGGGCAGCAGGTGGTGGGGTGACAGCATCAGGAACTTGCAGATTGCTCTGAGACTCGGCCAGCTCTAGGCTTGGGGTCACCTCCTCAGGGGCCACTGGATAAACTGATGGTTCACTGATAGCAACTTCTTCTAGGTGGTCAAGACAAACAGGATCAGGTGGATCAGAGCATGAGAATTCAGAGATTTGTATAGAAGGAGGCGAATTAGGAAGAGAAAAGGAGAAGGTGTTACCATTGAAGAGTTGGTTGAGGGCAGCCCATGCAGGAGACTGAAGAAAGCTTTGGGCCCATTCAAAGGACCCAGGCTTGAGAAGCAGCAACGTGAAGAAATCAACCCACTGAGTCGAGATGGTGACTGTTGGAAGGGACCTATCCACATTGGAAAAGTATTTGGCCCAGCACCTAACAGCAGCTACACTTGGGCCGGCCTGGGATAAAATTGGTTGGACTGGTGGCACAAAAGTTTCAACAAAGCCCACTTGAATGTTGCCGAGGTCAAAAGGATCATTTTGAAGCTAGCCGTTTTCATTGTTCTGAATCTAGAAATTGTCTTGTGATTGCACCTCGTTCTGAACAACCAGTGGTGGGTTTGCTTGTAGCTGCACATTGTTCAGATCATTTTGATTGATGACCAACTGCTCAACTTGGTCATTCTGAGGGATCAAACCATTCTAAGGCTCCAGATCATCAAAAGCAATGTGATCCTCAAGTGGCACTTCCTCAACTTGAATGTGAGGAATATTCTGGAGGTTTGGGAAATTTGGTATATCAACTAAAACAACAAAGGCAGGCAGTGGAGGCATCTGAAACTCATCTTCTGATGCATCAGTGTTATCATCCATTTCTAGAACCTGACCTTCAATCAAAGGTGGTGGGACTTCATCCAATTCAGCAACTGGAGCTTGGATAACTTCTTCAACTGGAGGGGCACAACTTCAACATTGCTCTAGCTGAATAGGGGGTCAACATTGGTGGATCATCCACATTGGGCTACTGATTGCCAAGAGCAATTGGCTGCTGATGAAGGTTGCCACCAATATCCTCCACTGCTTGATTGGGCCACGCACCCCAGCCCATGGCCTGTAGATGCTCCAAGATGAAAGGTGCAGGTGAGTCATTTGGTGGTGGGGGTGGGCCTTGCCCAAACTGGCCAAACCCATAATAGAAGAAATTATTTGGGTCAAAATCATCATCCCCAGGAGGCAGGTCCTCATCCTGAGCAGCACTACCAAGCATAGGAATGTCAAGAACCTCACATTGTACAGTCCAGCTGTATGATTCAAAATCAGTACCCTCAGAGAAGACAAAGAACCATGGAATTTCATCTAAGTCTGACACTCTGACCTTTATGATTGCACGAGACATGTAAAAGTGATCCTCTTCCCAAATTAGCAATTGACCAAAAGAGGACACTGCCTTTTCCAGAAGAGGTTGTGTCCAGAGATCGAAATCCAAGCCCAAAAGCATCAATCAGGCCTCATGTGTAGAGATCACAGTCCTATTATTCCAGGCCCTATTGTGAGCAACGAAAGAAATAGTGCCATTACCATATTGATGTGGGCTGTTGTCTATGAGCAGATCTTTGTCAAGACGGTAATTAAAGCGAACGTAGGCCTGAACATGGTGGCACGGTTGCATAGTTATGTACCCCACCTAAGCATGATTGCGAAGAAAATCATGCAAGATGTTACGGATGTCCATGAAATCAATCGGACCTTGCGGCATTGGGTTGAAGATGGCAATGGCCAGGTCATTGTTACGCTGCGGAACATGACCCACAACGACACGGCGCATGAGTGGGCGTCCATTGATGATCTGACGTTGAGTTCCATGTGGGAGGAAAGGAGTGGGATCAATGAACCGGAACGCCATTGAGGATTGCGACGAAGAAGATGAGGTTACTGTAGCAGGTGGGGTTTTCACATACCAAAACACATGGGTGACAGACGTGGAAGACTGAATACCAAGAACAACACAAGCAAACTCACCAAAGGTGGCGAAGACTGGCGAAGAGGAAGTAGACGAAGGAGTGGTGACAACTTGATCGTCGTCAGCACCTTCGTCGTCCTCAGGGAAGTCAGGGGCTCGGATACACCAAGTACGCCCCCAACTGATGACGATGGGAGGTAGGGGAGAATGGCCGGTAAGGTTATTGCCTTTAGTCCCAGGCAGGGCCTCCAACCAGGACTAGAGGCCCTTTAGTCCCGGTTAGTAGCCTAACTCGGGACTATAGGGTTCTATCGTATATATGCGAGTTCTTCTTCCTCTCCGAAAATTCACAACGCCACCTCTTCAATCCCGCAAGCCGCCCACATGCCACACTCTTCCTCGTCTGCGGCCGCGCTCGCCACCCACGCCGTTCGCCCTCGTCCTCTCTCCCCATTGTGCACAGCACCCTCTTCTCATCTCAGGCGCCCGGTGGTGCCCTCTTCCTCGACTCCGGTGCACGCTCGCCCTCCCCCTCGTCTCCGGCCGGCCTCGACCTCGTCCTCGTCTCCGGCGTGCCCTCAACCTCCCGCTCGTCTCTGGCCGGCATCAAGCTCTTAATTAGTTTCATTCTTATTTATGGATGACATACAATAGTATAGCATATAATACGAGTATGAAAACTATTTGAAAGGAAAATAAATTGAATGCAAAGAAAATTGTAAAAAAAAGAAAAAAACAGAAAAGGGGATATTTAGTCCCGATTGGTTATACCAACCGGGACTGGAGGTGGTCCGCCCCCTTTAGTCCTGGCTGGTATAAGTAACCAGGACTAAAATGCCCCCGTTCAATCCCAGTTGGACGGCCCGGGACTAAAGAGAGGGTCATTAGTCCTAGATTGGCAGTCCCAGTTGGGAAACTCCAACCGGGACTGAAGGTGGTCGCCGCCCTCTAGTCCCCGTTGGTATAAGTATTCGGGACTAAAAGACCCGCATTCAATCCCAGTTTGATGGCCCGGGACCAAAAGGGGGGGCCTTTAGTCCTGCATTGGCCGTCCCGGTTGAGAACTCAGGTCCTGTACTAGTGGCAGGCAAGCAGTATGCGACGATGTCGATGAGTTGTACTGTGTGCACGCATGCTTACGTGGAAAAAAATTCTCTGCGCCAACCTTCG
Organism: Saccharum hybrid cultivar R570; assembly: GCA_038087645.1. Classification (NCBI taxonomy): domain Eukaryota; kingdom Viridiplantae; phylum Streptophyta; class Magnoliopsida; order Poales; family Poaceae; genus Saccharum; species Saccharum hybrid cultivar. Next base: position 16,193,206 of record JAQSUU010000760.1, read on the forward strand.
GTGGCTCCGCGGCGAACGATCCGCATGACAGCAGCTGAACCAGCACGATCCTACTGCTTCCCGATCTCTCCGTGTGGATCATCAGCCCAACCAGCAAACGTGGAAAGCATAGGTGGATGGCGAGGTTGATTAGATTAGATTACACAGTTTACTGAATACACACATGCACGCATACAACGCTGCCGTCGAGACCAAATATATCTGACCATTTGTTTATTGCAGAATTTTATTACATTTGTTTGCAACTTGACGGTCGGGGCCACGCGTACCATGGATCGGATCCCAATGTTTTTTGTTTTTCTATACATACAGGAGTATGTGATTGTTCTTTGACCGCACAACAGGTCAGACGGATAGCTCATCTTCATGTCTATTATTAGACTTTTTACCCCCTCCTCGTCCTTCTTCCTCTCCCACTTGCCAGCAACTAGCTAGTACGTCCTCCTACTCTAGACATGGCCGTCACAATAGATGCCTGGCTGTCCCTGCAACACACCTCCTCCCACAGCTTTTCGTCGCCCTCCCTACGGGCAAGGTGAAGCGTGTGGTTACCATGGTTTCCACGTATATATTAATTGTTCTCGGTCAGGCATGCACAGGGAGCGGGGAGCATGGCTGCACTGGAGACGCCAGAGTCTTGTCGACCTGCGCAAGGGGAAGTATGTCTTGTCGGTCGAAGTAAACGTGACGGGAGATTAGCACGTGCTTGGTGACTGGATTGTAACACTTGTAGCCACTTGGATAGCCGAGAAAGATGCAGCGTGCCGAATGGGCGCTAGCTTGTGAGGAGTGGCGGCGGTGTTGGCAGAGCATAGATAGCAGAAAAATTGGAGGTGATCGCAACCCAGTGGCATGCCAAAGATGAGCTCAAAGGGAGTGGAGTTGGCACGCAGGTGACATGGCCTGCGATTGAGAACGTGCATGGACGCCGCGAGGGCATCAGGCCAGAAAGAGCACTGCACCGAGGCTGGAAAAGGTAGGGAGCGGAGGCTGTCATTGAGAGTGCGGAGAACCCTCTCGGCCCAGCCATTTTGTTGTAAGGTATATGGACACGTGAGACAAAGAGCAATGCCATGCATGGAGAAGAACAAGCCATGCCGACTTTTTGAAGGACCGGAAATGACGACCAGAGGGGGGTGAATGGGAGCCTCAAAATTCTTTCAAAACTTTGGTCCTCGGCTCAAATCACAAGCCCCAAGAGGCAAACATAAACACTATGATGACCACGACCAGAGAGAAGGGTGGAAGTTCCCTCAGAACGCAATGGATCACCATAAAGCGAGCGGAGCGAGCACCGAACCAATAGACAAGAAAACGAGACTTTCCACTTATATTGATAAGAAGCGAGGTCCCAAATCTTGGATACTCGAGCCAACCAGTGACAGAAGCACCTAGATAAGATCTACGGAACGATAGAAAGCCAATGCAACAATCGTTAAAAGAAACGGAGCTCAAACGACAAAAACACAGAAGAAAAGACACTAGCACTGGTCAAAGCCGGCTTAGCCGAGTTAGAGGGCCAGCCTAGCCGGGTTGTCTCTCTGCAGTGTCCAAACTCGGCCTAGCCGGGATGAAGAGCCGGCCTAGCCGGGTTTGAGGATCAGCCTAGCCTGGTTGGAGGGTCGGCCTAGCCGGGTTGCCTCTCTGCAGTGTCCAAACTCGGCCTAGCCAAGATGAAGAGCCGGCCTAGCCGAGTTTGAGGGTCGGCCTAGCCGAGTTGGAGAGTCAGCTTAGCCGGGTTGCGAAGAACAGAACACGAGAAAAACCGCCTCCAACCAAAACTCTCCCAATTTGTGGCTAAATCTTCACCAACTGCCACGATACTTTGTAGGCAACATCACAAGACAGTTGGGGAGCTGTCTCTAAGAGATCATCGCTCAATTTGAAGCCAATCAAGAGAAATCAAGGACGAACAAAAAATCCCCTTTTCTTGCACCCTAGACCAAGAACTTGCCCGATCTACATGCTCGTGAGGAATCAAGTGATTTCCTTCGGTGAGGATGATCTACTCACGTCATAGCTTAGATCAAGGCAACCAAAACCAACGAAAATGGTCTAGAAAACGCGAATCAAAGGCAAGAACAAGAGGGACCAAAACAAGAACGTGAGGAACGGTTCAAGAACACACAAGATGATTACTTCTCCGAACTCCGGAGGAAACAAGAAGGATTCGGGACCTCCTTTCCCTTGCAAACTTGGTTCTTACACTAATCTTAACAATTAGTGGACCTCTCTCATAAGCAAAGCAACTAGAGGAAGAAAACCCTAGAAGGATGAAACAAAATGAGGTGGGTGGAGAGGTGAAGATAGCTTGGGGCTGCCATCCCCTATTTATCAGGGCTATTACACATTCCCCTAATTGCCCCTGGATACATAAGAGCTAAACCATCAAGCCCAAGGGCGTAGAGGTCCAACTCGGTCTCCATGTTGATCCGACGGCCACCGCGTCTCCTCACTGGTAGCTTCACCTCGACGCGAACTCCCTAATGCCGCCACGTGCCATCTGTTCCACCTCGGAACCTCCGCCCGGGTTTTGAGGCCCAAACCCGTAAACCTGCCTCTGATGGTTTTGAGGCCCAAACCATCAAACCGCTCCGCGAGTAGCGTACTCCATACGCATCCCCCGCCATCCGATGTGTGTCACCTCCACGGTCAACACGGTCACTCTCATGTCTTCTCGCGCTTGTTGATGTCCCAAGTGTCAGCCAGCGTGGCTAGCCACCCGGCCTCCGGGTCCCTCGGTCCAAGCCTCACGTCCGTCCTTCACCCCTCAGGTCCATCGGCACGGCACGTCCTCCTAGACCTTCACCTCGCCGTCGGCTACCGTCTCCGTGCTCCACACCTGCACAACACAAGCCAAGAGACATGTCGCACACAAGGCTTTCGCCAAGGTAGGGTTAGTCACAACTCAACCTACTTCGTGGATCACATTGACAATCACTCATCACAAAACGAACACACAAGGGTACTTGTCAACCTTGTGTTCGCAATCTCCCCCTTGATGAGTGCATTGTCAACACCAATACGCGAACAACTTGAGCAAAAGAAAAAGAAGAAGAATAGAAAAACAAGGAGCTCAACCAAATAACCAAAAAACCAAAGAAAAGTCAAAACCAGGTCATTTGAAATGAGCAAAAACTTGGTCCCCAAAGACATGGGCAACGGCTCGACGCAACCAAGTAAAACAAAGCTAGCCCTCAAGATGAGGCAACGGGCTCAACACCACTAGCAACAATCGAAAAGCCGAAAAACTGCTAGACCCTCCAGAAGAGGCAAAGGCTCAACACAACTAGCAAAATCAACTCAAGTGCAGCCCCCCTGAACAAATGCAATCTCACTCAAAAGAATGCACGAAATGGAGACTTCTCCCCCTTGTTGACACATGCACTTATCAAGCTAGAGCCCAAGGATTACAACTCTCCCTCAAAACATGCTATGAATGCAAAAATGCACAAATGCAGAAGCTTTAAGATTATAGCAAGTAGATTGAAAAGATGCTCTAACTGATGCTGTCATATATATATAGCAACAAATACAAGTGCTAGCAAATGCTCAAAATGACAAAATGAGATGAAATATGGTATTTTAGCAAGTTTGATCAAGTTTGAGCAATTTAAAAGAGGGTCCACCACCAAATGAGCACATAGCAAGTATAGACAGGAGATCAACCTTGTGCTACACATGTATGCAAAGTGAACTACCCCAAACAAAGTTCACACATCATGTCATGAGACAAACTTATGATTTGATCAAATTTTCAATCAATTGAATTATATCAGAGTTATGCAGCTTATCAAAGTTTGTCAAACAAATGTGTGCGGAAGGTTATCGATGCCATCAAAACCTGACTTATCGATCATTTCAAGCCTATGCCAAAAGCAATCAGAAGCTTAAGACAGTGATCTCGGTATCCATTACAGAGCTCAAGTTCACCCTTAAGTGCAATAGGGAGCTGTCTCGATACTCTGACATGGGACAGCAAAGACCCATCCCGATCTTTTCATACCTTGATTTTTTTAAGTTTTAGCACAAATTCAAGTTTCTCAAGCAAGTGTGTAACTCAAGGTATGAGCCGTAGCAACTAAGCATATATACGAAGCAAAAAAGGGTTCTCGACACACTTATACATGCCAGTTGCTACAGGTAGTGGTGAACATGTTTCAAGTTTCTTCAAGTGTTATTCATGTTCACAATTGAAAGAGGCATTTTTAGCTCATATCAAGAGATCAAAGTGAGCCTAAGCAAAGCACATCATATATATCCATAACATCCCCAACAAGAGCATAGTATCAATCTAGCTACTATAAGGATGAAGCTCAAGATGCAATATGATACATGATGATATGATATGCAAATATGATACAAAAGCAAAAACAAAAGCTAAACTAAAAACAAAACCAAAAACTAAAGTACAAGAACCACAAACTTCCCTCTTCTAAAAAGGATAACAAACCCCAAACTCTCCTTGCAAGCGAGCAAACTGGGTTTGGTCAAGGGGTTTAGTGAAGATATCTGCAAGCTGGTTGTGGGTGTCAACATGAATAAGATCAATGTCCCCTTTCTCATAGTGGTCTCGCAAGAAGTGAAAACGAACCTCTATGTGCTTGGTTTTGGAGTGAAGAACGGGGTTTTTGGCTACACAAATGGCACTGGTGCTATCACAGAACAAAGGCACTCACCTAAACTCTAAGTCATAGTCTCGCAAAGTAGCAACCATCCAAAGCAACTGGGAACAGCAAGCAGCAGCAGCAACATACTCAGCTTCTGTGGTGGATTGGGCTACAGTGGACTGCTTGCGAGAAGACTAAGACACAAGAGAAGACCTAAGAAACTGACAAGTCCCAGAAGTGGACTTCCTCTCAGTACGACAGCCAGCATAATCCGCATCAGAGTAACCGCAAAGAGAAAGAGAGGAGGAAGCTGAAAACCAAAGACCAAATTCGGGTGTGAACCGAAGGTACCTCATGATCCGCTTGACGGCTTGACGATGCGATGTGCGCGGTGAAGACTGAAAGCGCGCACACAAGCAGACCGCGAACTGGATGTCCGGTCTCGTTGCCGTCAGGTACAGCAACGATCCGATCATGCTTCGGTACTCCTGGTCCACAGCTTCTCCTTCCTTGTCCTCATCCAGGGCCATCGTGGTCGACATGGGCGTCGAAAGAGGCTTGGCCTCGCCCATATCAAACTTCTTCAGAAGATCCTTGGTATACTTGCCTTAGTGCACGAATGTTCCTTCACGTGTTTGCTTGATTTGCAGCCCGAGGAAGAATGTCAACTCGCCCATCATACTCATCTCGCATTCCCTGCTCATAGTCTCAGAAAACTTTGCAACAAGAGCGTGAGAGGAACCACCAAAAATGATATCATCCACGTAAATCTGAACCAAAAGTGTGTCAGTGCCTTGCTTGAGGAGAAACAAAGTTTTATCTATGGAACTCATCTTAAAGCCCTTAGCAAGCAAGAAGGCTTTCAAACGTTCATACCAGGCTCTCGGGGCTTGTTTCAATCCATACAAGGCTTTGTGGAGTTTGTAAACATGGTTGGGATACTTGGGATTTTCAAAGCCAGGGGGTTGTCTCACATACACCTCTTCCTCTATGTACCCATTCAAAAAGGCGCTCTTCACATCCATTTGATACAGCTTGAACCCTTTCGAAGCTGCATAAGCTAAGAGCATCCTTATAGCCTCGATACGGGCCACAGGAGTAAAGGTTTCTTCAAAGTCTACTCCCTCTTTCTGACAAAACCCCTGAGCCACTAGCCTAGCCTTATTCCTCACCACCACTCCATCCTCACTTTGCTTGTTCTTGAAAACCCATTTTGTACCTATAGGGTGACACTTAGATGGAGGTGGAACTAAGACCTAGACTTCATTCCTCTCAAAGTTGTGTAACTCCTCGTGCATAGCATTGACCCAATCGGGATCAGAAAGTGCGTGTCCAACATTTTGTGGCTCAAAATTAGCGACAAAAGTGGAATGAGCGAAATGTGAGATTTCATATGACCTTGAGCGTGTAACACGCTGACTGATGTCGCCGATCATGGTTTGAGGCGGGTGGCGACGCTGTATGTGCCGAGGGGCTTCCCTCAAAGATGTTGCCTCCCCCTCAACATCTACTGGGGCCTCCTCAGGTGCAGCCGACGTAGGCTGAGGAGGTGGCTCGTGCGGACCCCATGTAGTGGAAGAAGATGGATCTGGTCCGTGAGCTGAAGTAGTTGTCGTAGACTCGACTGGAACAGCCGAAGAGGTCGGCTCTGCATCTCCCCAATCAGCATCTTCCTCATTCTCCTCAACGAAGATGCTCTCACCAATCTCCTAATCACCTGTACTTTTAAAGACAGGAATAGAACAAGGCATGGTCTCGTCGAAAGTGACTTCACAAGTTTCTACGACTCGATTAGTTTCAAGATTAAGTACTCGATATGCATAAGAATGTAAAGCATAACCAAGAAAGACACCATCCGAGGATCGAGACTCAAATTTATCTAAATTACCTTGTTTCAGAATGAAACACCTGCATCCAAACACTCGAAAGTGGCTCACCTTGGGTAATCGACCGAATCGCAACTCATAAGAAGTTTTCTTCATGAAGGCTCGAAGAAAGATACGATTAGAAATATGACACGCGGTGTTGATAGCTTCGGCCCAATATTTCCTAGGAGTCCTATGCTCATCGAGCATCGTCCTGGCCATCTCAACAAGGGTCCGATTCTTGCACTCAACAACACCATTTTGCTGAGGGACATAGGGAGAGGAAAACTGATGCTCAAGGCCCAAAGAAGCACAAAAGGTTTCAAAGTGAGTATTCTTGAATTCTGTGCCATTGTCACTGCGAATCGCTCTCATGGTATTTTTAGGGAACTCATTTTGCAACCGAAGAATCAAATCTCGAGCATGTGAAAAAGCCTCATCCTTACCCTCCATGAAAAACACCCAAGAGTAGCAAGAAAAATCATCCACGATCACTAGAACGTACCACTTCCCACCCTCTGACCGAACCCGAGCTGGACCAACTGTGTCCATGTGAAGTAGCTCACCGGGTTCCTTGGTCATGACTTGATTCACAGGTGAGTGAGAAGCGGCAACCATCTTCCTGTGACGACAAGGGTGACACACCAAATCCTTCTCAAATTTCAACTTGGGCAATCCTCGGATTAGATCAAGTGAGCTCAACCTAGCTAGTAAGTCAAAGCTCAAGTGACCAAGTCTCCTATGCCACTTCCAAAGCTCAGAGGAGGATCCAGCCACCAAACATTGAGAAGAGCCAAAGGAATGAGAAAAATCAGCTCGAAAGACATGGCCAAAAGGAACAATCTGGCAAACAAGATTTCCCTGAGAGTCAAGAACTCGAGACAAGCCGGTCTTAAAGCGCACTTCAAATCATCTTGAAGGAGTTGCGAAACAGAAAGCAAGTTGAAATGCAAGTTTGAAACCAAAGCAACATCCTTCAAGACAAAACTCTCATTGACCCGAATGGTCCCACGAGAAAGCACTTTACCTTTGCTATTATCCCTGAATGTGATGTACTCCTTACATTGCACGGGGTCGAGGCTAGAGAACCATTTGGAACTTTCGGTCATGTGGCGCGAACATCCGGAATCAATGAGCCATGTGTTCTCCAGACCTCCATCTTGCATCAATAGAAAGACATAGGATGAGCAAATGGTGCAACACTGGGGTTAGTAAACTGTGAAGGATACCTGTGTTGGCTCATTTGCCCTGGAAAAGTGTTAGGAAAAACACCAAACAAGCCATGTCCCATTTGAGGAAAGCGGGCACCATGTGGGGAAAACATGGTCCGCTAGATCTATAGGACTGAAAGCCACTGTCATGAGGTCCAAAGTCATATTGATCATGATCTGAACCACGCCGGGCATGACCACCATGACCACCGCGTGGTCTAGCAACCTGAGGCCTAGCACCTTGAGGCATTGCACCTCTTGGCCTAGCATTGCGCCTCTGAACAGGAGGCACATATACGCCATGGGGCGGACGGTACATGTTCCATTTGTTCAACTCATACTCCCGCCGCTCATCTCTCTTCCTCCTGAAGCAAAACTCAACAAGGTGACCATCCCTATGGCAATAGTCACAGTGATATCTCACCTCTCTCTTAGGTGGTTGTTGGCTCACTCTCTTGTGGGTACGGTTCACTCTTGGTAGCTTTTTGGCTTTAGGGAGGGGATCGTTAGAGATGTTCGGTAGAGTGTCAAGTGGGTTTCTGAGATGGTTTGGTTTTGGAACCCAAACTTGTTTCTGGGGTGGAGCTCTTGGAGGTTCTTCAAACACTCCATCTTTCACAGTGGGATCGGTAGGCTTAGGTGGATTGATCTTGATCAATTTGGGAGTAGTGGAAGGTTTCTCACTTGGGCTCAAACCACTGAACTCACTAACTTTGCCATAGACATTTTCACCCTTCCCACCTAGAGCAAAGCCTATTCCCGATGTCCCAGTTCCCTGTCTGAACTGGCTCATCATCATGCCTAACTACGACTCACTACAAGACACCCAATTCAAGATGGACCGAAGGTATGTGTTGTCTTCCTCGGATCTCATCTTGTCATGCCTGCAAGACTCAAGCTCCAACACCAAACTCTCACAACGTGCACACTCAACAACAGTGCTATCTGAATTGACCTTCTCAAGAGCAAGGATCTTGACATTCTTCTCTGCCAGCTCAGATTGCAAGCCTGAACAAGACTTGCACGCACCCAATAAGCTAGACCTAGCTTTCAGCTCATCGTTCTCATCTAACAAGGCAACATACTTAGATTGCAACTCAGAAAAGTTAGTCATATGAACAGCACATTCATCGCACTCAACCTCGTCAGACACATGAACAACAAGCTTCTTAGCTTCCTCAAGCTCTTTCTCCACAACTTCTAGCTTGTCCTTAAACTCTTTCCTCTCACGAGCAGCACGTTTCAGCAGCTTATCTTGACTCATCAAAGTATCGGTCATGATATCAAGCTCGGTAATAAGAGCATCGATGGAGGGTTTTACCTCGGTAGAGTCATCGTCGCCGGGAAGCACGTCCTTATTGGGCTTCACCCCTTCATCCATAGCCATGGTGTAGTAGCCTCCGTGGATGGACTTGGCGACGAAGCAAAGCCCAGTCAACTTGTCCTCACGCCTCTTCTCGGACTCATCATCGCTCGAGGGAAAAGAAGACCGGTCGTCGTCGGTGTCGTTGTCAAGGTCGCTGAGGGAGGCGAGGAAGGCGCGCTCTTGAGCCTTGGCCTTCTTGAAGTACTTCTTCTTCAGCGCCTCCTTGTTGAATCCTCCCTTTGACTTGTGCTTGAAGGTGTACTCGCGCTTGTTCTTACACTTGCTAGAGTCATACTTGTTGAAGGAGTGCTTGTTCTTCTTGGGGCAATGGGCGACAAAGTGGTCAGGATCTCCACAGCCGTAGCATCCTTCCTTCGGACCACCACCATGTCGGTGATTCAAGCGGTTGTTGTGAAGCTGTGAGAACCGGCTGATGATCAACGCCAGCTCGTCGTCCCCAAGACTCTCCATCTGCTCCTCTGTGACAGACACCAAAGAAGACAAGGCAAAAGACACATGTGAAGGGTTAGCCAAAGAACTTGAGCCATTACCTAAGACCAAGGCCATAGTCGGTGCAGAGGGATTCTTGAGCTTGGCTTGGGTCTGGTAGTCGATCTCGGTGGACTTAAGCTTGCTAAAAAGCTCATCCACAGTGAGGGTCTCATACCCCGAAGACTCAATGATAGCGGTCACCTTCACATCCCATACCTTCTGATCTAGGGCATATAGAAGCTTGAGTGCCCTCTCATGATCGTCATAAGGTAATTGTGCCTTGTTTGCTCGCATCTTGTTAACGATGGTCTGAAAGCGAGAAAACATGGCATCGATGGACTCGCCATCAAGCTGGGTGAAGTTCTCGTACTCCCTCTTGTACATCTCGTAGAGTCTGGTTTTAAACTATGCAGTCCCCTCGTGATAGCTCTGAAGCCTCACCCAGATCTCCCGAGCAGTAGTACAATCAGAGACTCTTTCGAACTCCTAAAGAGAAAGACTGGAGAAAAGAACTGCGCGAGCTCTGCTATTAGCGTTGTGTCGATCTTTTTTTATCTTGCGTGACATGAGCACGGGGTTCAAGCACAACGTAAGTAGCATCCTCGCAAATCTCCCAAACAAGCCAATCAATCCCCTAGAGATGCGCGGACATGCGGATCTTCCAATAGGGATAATTTATTCCATCGAAGAACGGTGGTTTACCGGAACCACGCTCCATGTCGCCTTCGTAGATCACGGACCGATTAAGGTGGAATGATCCTTAACCGGCTCCGATACCAATTGAAGGACCAGAAATGGCGACCAGAGGGGGGTGAATGGGAGCCTCAAAATTCTTTCAAAACTTTGGTCCTCGGCTCAAATCACAAACCCCAAGAGGCAAACATAAACACTGTGATGACCATGACCAGAGAGAAGGGTGGAAGTTCCCTCGGAACGCAACGGATCACCATAAAGCGAGCGGAGCGAGCACCGAACCAATAGACAAGAAAACGAGACTTTCCACTTCTAATGATAAGAAGCGAGGTCCCAAATCTTGGATACTCAAGCCAACCAGTGACAGAAGCACCTAGATAAGATCTACGGAACGATAGAAAGCCAACGCAACAATCGTTAAAAGAAACGGAGCTCAAACAACAAAAACACGGAAGAAAAGACACTAGCACTGGTCAAAGCTGGCTTAGCCGAGTTAGAGGGCCGGCCTAGCTGGGTTGTCTCTCTGCAGTGTCCAAACTCGGCCTAGCCGGGATGAAGAGCCGGCCTAGCCGGGTTTGAGGATCGGCCTAGCCTGGTTGGAGGGTCGGCCTAGCCGGGTTGCCTCTCTGCAGTGTCCAAACTCGGCCTAGCCAGGATGAAGAGCCGGCCTAGCCGGGTTTGAGGGTCGGCCTAGCCGAGTTGGAGAGTCGGCTTAGCCGGGTTGCGAAGAACAGAACACGAGAAAAACCGCCTCCAACCAAAACTCTCCCAATTTGTGGCCAAATCTTCACCAACTGCCATGATACTTTGTAGGCAACATCACAAGACAGTTGGGGAGCTATCTCTAAGAGATCATCACTCAATTTGAAGCCAATTAAGAGAAATCAAGGATGAACAAAAAATCCCCTTTTCTTGCACCCTAGACCAAGAACTTGCCCGATCTACATGCTCGTGAGGAATCAAGTGATTTCCTTCGGTGAGGATGATCTACTCACGTCATAGCTTAGATCAAGGCAACCAAAACCAACGAAAATGGTCTAGAAAACGCGAATCAAAGGCAAGAACAAGAGGGACCAAAACAAGAACGTGAGGAACGGTTCAAGAACACACAAGATGATTACTTCGTCGAACTCCGGAGGAAACAAGAAGGATTCGGGACCTCCTTTCCCTTGCAAACTTGGTTCTTACAATAATCTTAACAATTAGTGGACCTCTCTCGTAAGCAAAGCAACTAGAGGAAGAAAACCCTAGAAGGATGAAACAAAATGAGGTGGGTGGAGAGGTGAAGATGGCTTGGGGCTGCCATCCTATTACACATTCCCCTAATTGCCCCTGGATACATAAGAGCTAAACCATCAAGCCTAAGGGCGTAGAGGTCCAACTCGGTCTCCATGTTGATCCGACGGCCACCGCGCCTCCTCACTGGTAGCTTCGCCTCGACGCGAACTCCCCGATGCCGCCACGTGTCATCTGTTCCACCTCGGAACCTCCGCCCGGGTTTTGAGGCCCAAACTCGTAAACCCGCCTCCGATGGTTTTGAGGCCCAAACCATCAAACCACTCCGTGAGTAGCGTACTCCATACGCGTCCCCCGCCATCCGACGCGTGTCACCTCCACGGTCAACACGGTCACTCTCATGTCTTCCCGCGCTTGTCGATGTCCCAAGTATCAGCCAGCGCGGCTAGCCACCCAGCCTCCGGGTCTCTCGGTCTAAGCCTCACGTCCATCCTTCACCCCTCAGGTCCATCGGCACGGCACGTCCTCTTAGACCTTCACCTCGCCGTTGGCTACCGTCTCCGTGCTCCACACCTGCACAACACAAGCCAAGAGACATGTCGCACACAAGGCTTTTGCCAAGGTAGGGTTAGTCACAACTCAACCTACTTCATGGATCACATTGAGAATCACTCATCACAAAACGAACACACAAGGGTACTTGTCAACCTTGTGTTCGCAGTTTTCAAATTATTTGCCATTATCTGTTCGGAATAACATAATTCGAAGCTGGAAATGAGTGCGCACAAAATGGAATGAGAGGAATGTGGGAAGAACGTCAAATTTTTGGAGCAAAGGAAATGTCCAAGCATAATGTGAGTAATCATCCAAAATGACAAGGTAAAATTTGAACCCTGAATTGCTTATTGTTGTGGATGTCTATACATCACAATGAAGTTGAAAAGGGACTTGCGAAACATTGTTGAACTCATGAAAAGGTAAACCTGACATGCTTGCCAAGGCAACAGGCATGGCAGGTGTGACTGCTAGACCTAGAACAGGAAAAACCAATGGCGGTGCATGACAGACACTGAAGGATGGCATGGCCAGGGTCACCAACATGCCAAAGGGAAGTGTCGTGTGATGCAAGAAGTGCCACCGGTTAACGTCGTGGCGCCTCATGGTGCGGACGAGGGGGATACAGATCTCTGGACAAATCATAGCGGAGTAGAGCCATCTTGGTTCGATGATCCTTAACCGAAATACCTCGGCCCGGGGACGAACTCAACAGAAACTGAATTATCACGAATAAGTGCACAAACGCAAATAGGGTTTTTCACTATCTGAGGGGCGATCAGATGAAGATGATGAGGAGAAGAGGATGTTGGGACAGAGGCATGGCCCGTGAACTACGCAGGAATGAGTTTGCCATTGCTAACAACAACATGACGATGAGTTGGCCATTGCCAACAACAACGTGACGATGAACAGTGGAGGTGGAGGGAGTGGTTAGAATACAAGGATTGGATGCCATATGCGCCATCGCACCTGTGTCGAGGAACCAATCACTACAATCGTCGGTGGAGTTGTTGATGGACACCGCGGCCTTCTCCACCACAACAACGAGCTCTATACCGGTAAACTCCACACATCGACGAGCCTCGATTCGTCCAAGCAGCAAATAAATGTTCCGCTGAAAGCGTATGATGCAAGCATATGTTTTGAGTCTTTCAAATGTTTCAGATGTACATTGCAAATGTTTCATATGGATATTGTAAAAGTAGATCCGAATATTGCATATATTGTAATGGCTATGCATGTATGTTGCAAGTATCTATTTTCAAATGTTTCATCTACTTTTAGACGTATGTTGCGAGTGTGTTTATCTATATGTTGCATATGTTTCACACATATGTTGCATAATTTTACAATGGTTTCAAGTGTTTTCAAGTGTCTTGCAAGTGTTTCATTCGTATGTTTTAAGTGTTTCAGCTGTTTGTGACATATGTTGCAAATGTTTGGTTTAGATGTTTTAAAAGTAGATATGATGTTTGCACATATTACAATGGGACCCACCTGTTGCAGTCGCCTTCTGTAGCTACTGGGCGTCGTTGAGCGGACTTAGATGGTTTGGAGGGGGCACGAGCAGTCCCCTCGTGTGGTCGAGCGGCGTGGGCGATGCCCAGGCGGCGCGGCCCCCCATGTAGGCATGCGGAACGGAGCAGGCATGGAAAAACGGGTGTAGGTGCAGGCGTCTGGATGGATGCCCGGGCGCTAGCAATCCCCCAAAGGATCTTTGAGCCGATGTTGGGCGTCAGGCCAGTTTACAGCGGCAGAGCTTTAAGTGTCCTGCTTTAAAAAATAGCACTGATTTTTCAAATGTGAACCTTCTCAGACTTGCTTGAGTCTTTGGCTAACGGAAAAGGTGTCAAGCGTGAATGGGCGCCTGCTGCTTTAATGGGATGAACAAAATAAAGCAAGGCCATTGCGTATCGAATGGCAAATGCTATTGGTTTTGGCTTCTTGCTGCTTCAAAACAAACGTTAAATGTAGAGCACTTGCTGCTTCAACTAGCTTTTGCTCCGCTCACTGTGAGAATCCAGGTTATTTCCGTTCAAAAGAAGGTCCCCGCAAAATTAAGAATCCAGGTTGTCAGCTTCATCCTGCATGGTTATTCTAGTATATTTCTATTCAGAGTAGTAGCTCAGGTTCAGGGTGTTGAGAATTTGCTACACGAGGCAGAACGCAGCAAAGTTTTATCTGCTTGCTGGCTCCTCACAGCTGATCTGAATTACATCACTTTGTATTTTTCTCATTTCACGGATCAAGATATATAGCTGAATTGCCCACTTTTATTTGTAGGTAGGAATGCCGTATTCTTGCCTGTATGTTTCTATGTAGGCGCAGTGCAGTTTAACTCAATACTGTGTCTGATATGAGGTGCAACCGTGCAACTAGCAACCCATTCGTATCTCATCTCCGGCAACAATATCAGAATCCTGGCTAATTTCTCACTCTCCGTCGTCTGCTTTCAAGGTTCCATCTGCTTCTAATCTGGGCCATTTTGCAAAGCCATTAAAATCATGTACAACGACATGGAGTGCGCTACGCATGGCGTCTTGCATTATTGGTGCGTACTGCATGGAGTGCTGCAAGTAATCACTTGATCTCGTTCTCGTTCCAATGGAAATCCATTATGGGACGATAATGAGATTCAGTGAGCACTCAGTTATGTGGCAGTCAGAGACAGAAAACAACACCATGACCGTGGTTTCACTGCCTTGGTCTGCAACTCCCAGTCTTGCACTGTTTTGTGAAGTGCACAAGCACACTTCGCCTGCAGCTGATTCTTGCTGAGACACACAATTCAGATTTTTCAAGAACGCCACCCACAATGCCAGTATGTGTTCAGAAATCAAACGACTCAATGGACAATGACAGAAATAAGTAAAGGAAAAACAAACAAAGACAGGTGATGCTCTTCTTCTACTCAAGAAATCAACAAAAAAGATGAATACATGGTAAATTTGATTTGTGGACTCTGCACAAACGGGTGAACGCAGTCATTACAACAGTCTTGCTAAGTGGACAGCAGCATCTGCATAGTGGAACACAGGATATGAAAGGTATTGTTTCTTATCAGCGTACGTAGATATAATACATACTCAGAGTTTAACTTCTCCAACTGTTAACTGAGTAGATAGATTATTAAAAATACAAAGGATAGCAACAAATGGACCAATTTGCGGATATCTGTAGAAAGAAAACCCACAAATCCAAGCACGAATCCAAGAAATATTTATTTTTTATTGGAAAACATTGAGAGGCCTCCTGGTTAGCGAGGATATTATGTCAGGACGGGCGTGGCTGAAGGACCTTGAGGACAGGTTTATCTTTATCTTGACACTGGTCTAGTTGGCGCTGCAAGTCTTGTTTGAGTGCGTGGCTGCAGGAGCCCTTAAGCCACACTTCCTTGAGGGATCGAATCCCTTGCAGCCCAGAAAGTTGCAAAGAGGACCCACTAGAGCACTCAACCCTCAGTACATCAACAGCTCCTATATTTCCAATAGTTGCCTGTAAGTTGGTGGTGCAAACAATTTCAAAGACCTCAAGTTGTAGCCCAACGAACTTGTGCTCATCATTAATGCCTATACGGAGCTCAACATTGTGAATTGCTTGATACAAAGACGATCCCTGGACCTGTTTGTACGATGTATCAAATCATCCAGGATGACCTGCATGTCATTTTGTTCCTGTAAGGTTACCTCAAGGTCCAATCTATAGATGCTGACAAAGTCTTTGATCCAGCTGCCTGGTAGTATGCGTACATGCCCATGCAGCTTAAGCCAATCATCCAGGGTCTTTGGTGGCCGGGCAAGAGTACCATCCAGAGAAGGAAATAGACCATCCATGTTCTTATCCGGTCGCACAGACAATTGCTGCAGATGTTTGAGACCCGCGATGGCAGAAAAGAACTGACGGATGTTGTCCATGTTTATGCCACACACAGCAAGCCTGCTCAGTTGTGTAAGCTTATGGAGTTCCTTTAGAATGACCGACTTATTTCCAGGTCCAACATTAGCAACCCTATGTAAGGTTGTCAGCTTCCCAATCCCTGCTGGAACATCAACACCTGATTAGTATTATCATGTCTGCTCTGCCTCCGACAACCCAGTTTCGATAGCCAGCTAGGTACCAAAGCATGAGGCCTCCTCCTTGGTACTGCTGCAGCCGTAGAAGTGTCCTCTGGTGGTGCTGTTGCAGCTACTGATGTAGCGTCTTCTGCTAGAACTGGTGCAACTATTATAGTGTCTTCTACTGCAGCTACTGAAAGCACATATTGCAACCATATATTTCAGGTGTTTTAAATGTTTCAGACGTACATTGCAAGTGTTTTATATGGATGTTGAAAAATAGATCTGGATGTTGCTTATGTTGCAATGGCTATATATGTATGTTGCAAGCGTCTATTCCAAATATTTCATCTATTTTCATACGTGTGTTGCAAACGTTTTATCTAGATGTTGCATATGTTTTACAAATATGTTGCATATGTTTGCAATGATTTCAAGTGTTTTCAGGTGTTTTGCAAGTGTTTCAGATGTATTTTGCAAATGTTTCATCTTGATGTTGCAGAAGTAGATCTAAAGTTTGCACATATTGCAATGGGGCCCACCTATTCCAGTCACCTGCTGTAGCTGCTGAGGCGCCGGCAAGCAGACGTAGACGGTCCTGCGTGCATGCGCATGCGAGGTGGAGGGGGCGCGAGCAATCCCCGCATGCGGTTGGGCAACGCGCACGCCCCCGCGTGTGCACGTAGAACAGAGCAGGCATAGAAAAACAGGGTGCAGGCTCAGGCATTCGGACGGATGTGCGGGCGCTAGCAATCCCCCAAAGGATCTTTGAGCCCATGTTTTGCGTCGGGCCAGTTTACAGCGGCAGAGGTACAAGAGTCCCGCTTTAAAAAAAATAGCCCTGATTTTTCAAATGCGTACCTTCTAAGACACTTTGCTTGAGTCTTTGGCTAACGGAAATGGTGTGCGCCTGCTGCTTTATGGGATAAACAAAATAAAAGAAGGCCATTGTGTATCGAATGGCAAATGCTATTGCTTTTGGCTTCTTGCTGCTTCAAAAAAAAACGTTAAATGTAGAACACTTGCTGCTTCCGCACTGAGCTGTGCATTATTACAAACATGCATTGGCTGCATAGTGCCATCCAACAATAAGCTACTTCATCCATTTGTTCTGTTTTGCAGTTATCCCTGCTACATGGCATTATACTATCCGGAATTTGTCACAAAGCTTCAGACCTAGGTATGTTCTTTTCTGGAAAAGCTAATGTTCATTTGACATTAGTGCTACCTATGTCTGGATTAATGGATTTTGCTAGATGTTTTAGATAATGAGATGATCATTTGGGCTAGATATCTTCGGGTGGTGTTCATCTAGCTGGGAACTTAATAGAGTACAGCTCTGTGTTTATTTTAATACATTTCAATTGTATAAAATACCTGAGTGTTCTACTCCTATGCTAAATGTGGCTGTTGCTCTGCCTTAGTTGACTTTTAGCTGATGTGCATTTATCCTGTGTCTGCAGTGAAATCCCTCTATTTCTGTATGTAATCACACCTGAACATCCAAGAGATGTAGCTTTGTATTTGCATTATTATGATTGACTACTTTTCTGTATAATACTATAAGATTTTTTTTGCTGATACTGCTCACCACAAATCAAAATCACAAGTTAATTGGAGGCCAACATGATATCACATTCAGTTTGAGTTTAGATTAGCTGATCTCTGTATGCCAACTGAGATTTGAATTGATCGTAGATTTCATATGTATGATTTCATCTTAAACAATCAGATCCTTTCAATATCATCTCCTTGCTAACTTGATGCTTAGGCAACAAGCTGCTTGTTTAATCTCTGCATCCATATGAAATTGGAAATTCAATCGATCTTGGTTTCTCCAACTTAGTAAAGGTTGCTCTTCCAACTTGAGTTGCATCAGGACTCATTAACTATATTCCTTGTAGGGTACCGGATATGATGATGCTTCTAGTTCGCTCAGCGACAGCAAAAGAACATGAAGATTCATTAACTATATTGCTTGTAGGGCACTGGATATGATGGCCTGTTAGGACCTATTAGGAAGCAGTAGCTTCATGTCCTTGTATTGGTCAAGCACTTGTTAGGATCGTGCTAGTAGCTTAATGTTGACCTGTTAGGAATGAAGCATTGCAACTTAAGTTTCCTCCTTACTTTATTTGATAGTAGCTTCATGTATGACTTGGGTAGCAGTAGCTTCATGTAGCTTGGATGATGTAATATTTTAATAATGATTAAATATTGTACTGACACTGCTGAATGTAAATTTTATTGCCTTCTTGTGGTGGAATAGCTATTTGAGTTGATGTGTTATTAATTTGCATAATATTTAGGTGGTATGTAGATAGACAGTGAGGCTGAGGCCTGTCCTGACGGTGTAGTACTGAGGGGGAAAGAGGTTTCCCTGACGGTATGTTACTGACAGGGAAGGTAATGGGCTTTCCTGATGATTAAGACGGATAATAGGTCACCTGCAACAACAAAACAAACCACCAGTTCCTCGCGCGGTGCATAATTCCAAGCATAGCCACCACACCCGTTGCCGATCAATGCCACACCTTTAGGCGTTTGAGCATGCCCCACTAAGCCAGCATCACGCCAGCGCAGCGCAGATGGCGCCACTACAAGAAACCTTCTAATCTGTGACGAAATTAGAGAACGTCGCTATCATAGCACCAGCACTAGCAATCCATGATCTAATGTGGTGGCCCATTGGCCCAACACCCGCTCTCATATATAAAGCAGCCCCAAACCTAAATCCCACCCCCGCTCCCTCTTGCCTCCAGCCGCCGCCACACACCAGAGCATCTCGGCTACCTGCCATGCCCGTCCCAATATCCCACACCGGCCGGCGGCCTCCATCCTAGTACCCCACCCCATCGGAGAAAGCTGAGGATGGCGCATGGCACGCGGAGGAGGACGGCGGCGGCACCACATCCCGGTCGTCGCTCTGTCCCTAGCCGTCGACGCTGAGGTGGGCACGCAACCTGTGGAGGCCGAGAAGGTCCGCTCGGCCTCTGGGCATAGGCTGCCTATCGGCGCAGATGAAGCTGCCCACTAGTAGGCTGATTCTACCGCGTGACTTCAGATAGAGGTGGCCTGGCGCCATGGACGAATTGGCCTCGCAGCCAGCCAATGGGAGCGCGTGGCTACGAGTGAGCTAGGCCGCAGATGAAGCGGCTGCCAACGTCAAGGTGAGTCGCATCCACGCTCAATCAAAGTTTGGTTCTGCATCCGTCGCCCCTCAGCTCCTCTCTCTCTCTCACTCTATCCATCTGTGCAAGGAGGATCCACGCAATGGGGGCTCTGGATCTGTTGTGGGCAGACCAAATCCATCGTGGATGTCACAGATCCACGCTATGAGGTACACTCATTGCAGATTTTTTGGTTATGCCAACTGTAGCCACTCTGCCACTTTCTAGTCTTCCATTGCTGTTTATTAATTTGGCGTCATTGCTGTACATTACCCACTATTTAGTTAAGACTTATGACTCATTATAATACTAGAGAAGATCTATCATTTGCTATTGTTGTGCACATATATTGGCCTGGAGCTGAATATTCTGTTTTATTGTATAGCCCGAGAAATATATACTAGACTAGTCTAGTAGTACAGGAGAAAGAGGTGTATAGCACTGAGTCTTGTTTGTTTATGAGTTCGGATTCTAACATTATGGAGAATAAATCCCAAGAACTCCTAGGAAAATCCCCTGGCTAAATGCTCTTTGAATATATTTGGATGCACGTGCCCTTTCTGCGCTCATTTTTCCTTTTAAACACTTGATATATTTTCTTTTTTTGATGGCCTGATTTTTATTTTAGTATGAATTTTTTAGCAGTCATGTGAGTCTTATTTGCACCTAATAGCAGACTATTGTCCTGTTGCTCATCATATTGTGAATATTTTGTTCTATTGACAGCTTTCTGATGGACAACTGTCTGCTGTCTCATTTTACAAATTTTTGAGGTACTGATTGTTTTGCTTGATTCAGATTCACATTTGCATTGAAACATAGTTGGTATACCTGTGTACAGTTCACATGTGTTGTTGTGCTATTATGATAAAACTTAGAGCACGTGGAACTAGTATCTAAAGAAATTTGTTTAGTCTGATAACAATCCGTTTTCTTGCTATTGCCAAGAGAATTGACAATTGTACTTATTCATGCTTATATGTGCAGTGGAGGAAGCAAGCATGGCTTGAGCAGCAGCATGGACATGGAGACCCTATCAAAGAAAATTGAGAATGGGGCAGTAACCTTTCTATTTGATTCCTGTTTTATATTCAATTAATCTGAACCTGCACACTTAATCCTCTGTTCTGCCCCTATTCAGTACTTGGTTATATTTGCCTGAAACCTTGACTAT
Organism: Saccharum hybrid cultivar R570; assembly: GCA_038087645.1. Lineage (NCBI taxonomy): Eukaryota > Viridiplantae > Streptophyta > Magnoliopsida > Poales > Poaceae > Saccharum > Saccharum hybrid cultivar. The sequence goes on from JAQSUU010000760.1 coordinate 16,213,636, forward strand.
TGATTGTGATTCAAAATCATTGTATGAATGTGCCTGTAATTATAAATCTGCTACTACTACACAACTAGTAAACTATAAATGGAGCCACAGTCTGTAAGCATTCTTTGCTTACAGTCTTGATTCAGCGAATTTACAAATGTGACTGTTTGTGTAACCATAAGTATATGAATGGTAATGGAAACTTATGCTCTCTAATTTACACATCATCACCTAAATGTATAATTCACAGGACTGCTGATTGTACTTCTATTATGTACATGTATTGTAATGAAGAACAATTATTGTGTTCAGCTCTGTTTTCTGCATGAGCAGGAGCTCACTATGTCCTCTCTGGTCTCTGTCTTTGTGGAGCTGCTTCTGTGTATTAGCTTCCTTGTTTTTCTTTGATAGCATCTAAGCCACATTTGCTTCTTGGTTCTAACAGAGCAGCTAGAGTATCTCTACAACAGCATCAGTTCAGCTGTATCGTTTTATTCAGAGCGTCAGTTCAGTGTTTCTCCAGCAGCAAGTCTCCAACAAGTGTAGTAGCAGTGTAGTTCAGTGTGTTGCTTATTTTTAGGTTTGCACTGTGCAATTTGATTGAGAGCAGCAGCTTGGCATGCAATGTTTTTATTTTGTGAAATGTCATTTTCTTGCTACAGCAGCATCAACTTTAATTACTCCAATGCTGAACATTTTGGTTCTTTGGCTCCTGATCTTTGGTGCTAGGAATTTATTAGCTTGATTCTTTGCGAAGCAATCAATCCCTGTTTCAGCAGATGCACATGATGTCCTTAACTACCATATGCATGTTCTTGTTGCTTAAACGATGTGGCTACCTAGAGGTAACAATTGAAATATACAGATAGCACTTTTCATCTTTACACAGTATTTATTTACTAGTTGAGCTATATTGTCTTTACTTATCTTACGTGCTTGAGCTAGTCATTCATGAATGTACAATAATCTTCATTGTGCCTGTTATCTAGCTGTTTATTGTAGCTTAAATGGCTATTTTGTTGTAACTTATGTACAGTAAGGTTGATTTGTGCTGTGTTTTGTTGTAGGGTGGCAGATCAAATGGAATTATAGTGCAGTTTGGAGGATGGACAATCGGGCTGTTCTTGCAGCAAAGCAGCTGCTTCTAGCTCAAGCTCTCAAGCGAACACCCCCATAATGTAGTGGAAGACGATTGAAAATAAATGTTATATATTGTATCAACCAATTCTTATAATTTGACCTGTTGGATGAAACTTTTATGTAATCTATTATTGGGTGAAAATGTGACTCTGTATTTGATTACTAGATAAAAACTTGATTTATCGCATGCGATTAGGGTTGTCATTATGAGATTTCAAAAAATCGTCTAGAGTCCACATCAGCACTGACATTAGTGTCCACATCAGTGCTGATGTCAGCATCCATGTCATTGCTGGCTCAACGTCCACATCAGCATCCATGTCAGTGTAACGATGAGGTGGCTGTTCAATCTGTGACATTTATATTTCGTCACATGAAATGGGTTTGGGCTGGGCTAACTAGGCCTCGGGCTCTACCGTGATGGTTTAAGATCGTCACCGATTCTGTCAGTCCGTGACGATTTTCGGTAAACCGTCACGGGAGTCAATCTATGACGATATCTAAAACCGTCACAAATGCTGCATAGTGACGGTTTTTTTGCTGATCCGTGATGAAAATTTTTGTCATGGATTAACAGGTTTCTTGAAGTGATAGAGTCCCCCATTCTTGGCGTGCGTCTTGACCATCTTCTCGAGCGCTTTGAAACCTCTGAGGCCAACTAATCCAGGCATTCCTCCTTACAACCCACAAATTTATCGACTGGAGGAGGACGAAGCAATCTGACTCAGTGAATCCTCACCTTTGCTCTATGCTAGCCGCAATCCGCTGCACTGCCTATTGGCCGCCTGATGTCCTAGCTACTGGCTGCCGCCGCCCTTGGCCGCTCCAGCCACAACCGCCGCCCATCTAGTGACCTAGACGCCGCCGGCCGACTGCCCTCGTCCATCGTGCCTCAGCCCCAGCCGGACAACCACCTGCGCCTAGGAGACAGCGAGCCCCCAAGGAGCCTTGTCACCTAAGCTGCATGGAGCGAGGAGCCCTCCCGCCGGCCGGATGCCAGGAGCCTCACTAGTCGCCACCAGGTAGTAGAGTTTAGGGACGGATGAGGTTTGGGGGTGTTGTGGCATGCGAAACTGCGGTGCCTGCGTCCATGTGAGTTGGGAGAAAAAGGGTGCGCACGGAGGACCGGGGTGGATGTGGGTACCCTCTGGCGGATAGGAAAATTGACACTGAAAACACAGAGGGGAGTGCGGCCATATGAGAGAAACATGTGTAAACGTTTATAAGTTTTACGGCTGGGTCCACTTGTCAGATCACGGTGGATGTTTTAGATGTGTTGGATCTGATTTTAATATAGATCTAACAGACAAGAATTAAGTTGGGTAGAAATATTAGGGTAAAAGGCTATTTTTAATTCCTTCGCTCTTCTGTAATGTAGATATAGATAGATAAAATGGATAATAAGCATGTACGTACATGCATATTACATGCTTGTGTAATGCATTTTTCGGGTTGTTCGGTTGATGGTTTCTGCGGCTGACAAGCCGATTTATGCTATTTTGTTGCACGAGAAAAACGATGTATCATGACTGATAAGCCATGTTTTGTTGTCTCGCCTTATTTTAGTTTTGTGAAAAAAAAATCATGTGTCTCGTTATATGGTCGTATTTGGACTTTTTTCTAAGGACACTGATCGATGAAATTGATTAAGAAATAACACATACCTGCAGGTAAATTGTGTTCTTTTTTGTTAAGCATTAGCTAGAAATTCCAGTTTGAACCCAAGTTTGACCTCTCCATTCCTAATTATAATTCTTGACTTTTTGACCCCAAGTTTGACCTCTCGTTTTACTCTAAAAAAATTTGCAAACATAATTAAATTTAAGTCATTTCTAAAGAAATTTTATTAATAAAATATGCCACAACCAGTGATATTATGCATAAATTTTAATTAAAACAAGTGGTCAAACTTAGTGTTGAAAAAAATCAAATGAACTATAATTTCAAATGGAGGGAGTACTACTGCTAATAGTTTGCAGAGGTGGGTAAAGCCCGTAACACATCCTACGAAGACCCGAGCTAGATACTTCCACAGAAATATAAATATCCAAGCATCAGAAATTTATCCCAAATTGCAATGGATTCTATCATAAGTAACTTCACTATTATATTTAAAAAGGAAATGTGCACACAAACATATACATACCAATATCTATCGTCAATACGAATATGTTAATCAGAAAATGTTAAGGTACGGTAACACGCTTTATTTGTCTTGCCATATAATATATCGTAAAATTTCTAGGTATCTTTTATTTTGGGACAAACAGACACGCAGATGCATGGATAAGTAGATAGATAGACAGATAGACAGACAGACACGCAGATCGGGATGCACTATAGATAGATAGAAAAATAGATATAAAATAGCTGTGTAATTAATGAACTGTAGCACCGGTGGTCGGTTTGGTCTTGTCCTCTCTATATATCTACTCCCTCTTGTCCGTTTTATCCGGTGCCAGCACTAATAGTCCACATACTAAGAACAATTTAATCCAGCTTTGTTTTGCGAATTTAGTGGAGCCGTTATCAATTGCATGCAGCAAAGAGAGGAGGAGCCGGCCAATGGAATTACTGATCAATTATGCATGCACGCATGCATGGAGTGGGAAAAGAGAAAAAACGCTCGGTAACTACTGCATACCATTTAATAGAAGCGCATGTTATGGTGCTACGCCAGATAAAACGGCCATTCTAAAAACGGACCGGTACCTGCATAGGTCGAGTGCATCCAGCGACATATATAGCCTGCATCGGGGCGGGGAGTAGTCAGAGTACGCCTACATACTAGCCATGGCACTCAACGACGACACAAGAAGCAGCACCGTGCACTCGACGGCTATGTTGGTCGCTCTCCTGGTTGTGTCCTCTCTCGTCTCCTCCACCTATGCAGGTACCGGCAATAATATATACATACTGCTACAGTGCTGCCCTGCAACAATCTAATCTCAAGATTATTTACTTGTTAATTGGTTAACGACAGTCTAGCTACTAGAGCTGAGACTGATGATTCGCCATGTTTATATATTCTCATTTGTGCGTGCGTATGTACGTGCTAGTATATATAACAAACTGATCTGATATGATCTGTGATGATTGCATTGCATGTACCTACCTGTACGTGTGCAGAGTTTGATAGAGAGGACTGCACCGTAGTCGATTATGACTGCGACGCCAAACCGTATTTGTGCGAAGAATCATGCAGAGCCAAGGCAGCCTCAGAGGGCAGTTGGAGACACGATCAACATTGCGAGGATAGCTTTTTGTCGCCCCAGATGAAGTGTTGCTGCACCGTACTGAATCCACGCCCGCCTTCAAACTATATAGGACTATAAAATTATAAATAAATAAAATAAATAAACAAAATTATAAATAGCGTCGTTGGCCGCATGCTGACTGATAGATAGATGCATATATAAATCGTATTGCGTGCGTGCATGTGTGTAATCAGTGAATGGATCAGCCTGTGTCTATCCATCTGTCAGTGTATCCGATAATAACAACCAGCATACGTGATGAACAAGTGTTTACCTGTCATATCAATTTCAACATTGATGCTAAATAGGTGGACTTGAACATGTCATAGATATTACCGGAAAAATATGTATTTTTTAGTTCGAACTGAGGATCACAACGTTCACATTCATTTGAGCATTCATACAGACTACACTATTACAAAAAAGACACTATAGAGTGTTCAAATGAAAATCTTGTCAACTACAAAGTTATATAACTTTGCAAGATCTACAGCTTTGGTCATGATCGTTTCTTCATCCGATGTCGTTTGAAAATTTTGAATTTCAAATATGAGAAATTAAAACGTAATCTTTCTTGCATATATGATATCAAAGGAAAAGGTTGTCGACTACAAAGTCGTATAAATTTTCAATGGCTAGTGAGCATTAGAGGGAAGAAAAATGCTAGAGCTATGTTTTCCTAGAGGTGGGCTATTTAGATGCAGTGTAAATGCTTATTGGGCTGGGTTGATTTTTGGACACACTGGACCTTCATTTTTCAGAGGTGGCCTGCTTCGGTGTCTGCCACTGAAAATTGTACGAGCTTTTACAAAGGCGGTAGTTGATATGAAAAATAAATTTAGTTGTCTGCTAAAATCAATAAATTTTGTTGCAGAGGTAGGCGGTCTTGGAGGTAAATGGGGTGGTCAAGGGGGACATAACCCCTCCATGACGCAAGGGTAGTGATTTGGTTTCTCATCCAGCAACGAATACACTATCCACTAAGTGTGAAATTTGGAGCGTGCAGAGGATGCCCTTCATGTTGGAGATGGGTAAGCTGCAATTGCCCTAGTCCCAAAGTTAGAAACCCGACCAATGAACGAACTCTGTGAACCATTTTTAGACTGCGATCGGCCTGTTCGTTTCGCTGGTTTATTGTGCTGAAAGCACTGTTCGCTGGTTTGTTGTGAGAGAAAAACACTGCTGGATGGCTGCTGATTCTGCTGATAAGTCCAAACGAACAGGGCGGATGGAAGCAGTTTCCCACCCTCTAACAGTAACTGGCCGGCTCCCTCTCTCTCCCTCCCACAAAAAGTCAAACAGCAACGTGGTGCCCCTTTGGGCCTCTGGACTCGGCTGTTGAAGATTCTGGAGTAATGTTATTTGATAGCAATTTGTTGTTTGTTACTATTGTGCTCTAGCTTATGACCAACAAGTAATGTTATTCTGGAGTAAGTAAAACATATAATTTTTTGTTTCCTTTTAACTTTTGAGAGAGTGATACTTTGTTTGAGTGTTTGGCCAACGGAAAAGGCGTGAGGCGTCAACGGGCGGCTGCGGCATTAGGGGGGAGGGGGGTGGGCTGTTTGGAAATGAAAACAAGGCCAGTGCAAATCCAATGGCATATACTCTTTTTATGACGAAACAGAGCTGACAACAGTGATGCGACTGGCTTTTTGCTCGGCTCAGTGTGACATTTTTCGGCCCTGCCACTCCTGCACTTTGTTCTGTGAAGTGCAGAAGCACACTGGGCCTGCTGCTGATTCTTGCTGAGACACACAGCTCCGGGAACTTGGCGTTGAAACGCTTACACTGCTTGCCATCGTCCTTCTTACGTTCAGCTGATGCATGTCACGACATGAGCTTGGCATCCTCTGGGTTCCCGAATAGTGCACGTAGTCGATCGATCACGGGCATGTACCAGATCGACAGGGCAAGACTTTTCCTCTACGTGTAACCCTCTTCTTCATCATCCTCAGGAGGCAGGATCTGCTTCTTGGCCGTCTTCTTCTTCTTCAGCCCTCTTCAGGGTCCCTCCTCATCCGCGCGACAACCGGCATTCTTCTTGTACCGACTCGCGCCGCAGTGCGGACAGCTCTACAAATTCTCATACTTGCCCCGATATAGAATACAGTGGTTAGGACATGCATGAAACATTTTAAGCTTCGGATCAGCTTCTTCGACCGATAGGTATTGGCGGGCACCTTATTACCCTCTAGGCACGTGTCAGTAAGGATACGTAATAGGTCGTTGACGCTAGTGTCGGACCACCCGTGGCGAGCCTTGAAGATCAGCAACTGGAGGTTGAAACGCAGTGCTGTCCAATGCTTCGGACAATTGCCGCCGTCCTTGTAGAGGGGATCAATTGCCGCCTGCTTCATCTCTCTGAAATTCTTGAGCCACTTCTGATTCCCAAACAGAATGTCATTGTGGTCGAGACGGTTAGCAACATCCTCAAAAAGCTTGGCATCCTCGGGCAGCAACTTATCAACCGGGTCACCATCCCCACCGCCATCGTCGTCTGCCATGTCTTGGAGCAGATCATTCATCGTGATGTAGTCACGACTCACATTATCATCGCCGGATGCTGCTACTGCTGAGGGTTGTTGTCCTCCGTCATTCACCGCCGCCATCGATGTCGTCGACGAGGTTCCTCCAGAAGCACCGGCGACACTCGGATCTTTTTCGTCGTGATACTTCCACATAGTGTACTTCGGATCCTTGATGAAACCATACCGTATCAAGTGAGATTGCGCCATGTTATCTTCCTAGGCAAGCCGATTCTTGCAGTCATTGCACAGACAAATCATGTGCTCCCGACCCAGACTCAGATGATGCTTTTGCGCAAAGGGGAGGAACTTGTTCCTCACATTTTTTTTCAGGAAAGACGGATCTAGCCTAGATGTCTTGTACATCCAATCCTGTCCACGACTGTGACCTTGCAAACACAGCGAAAAAGTCATATTAGCAGAGCGGTATAAGAAAAATGCATCGGAGTAGCGCTAGATCTGTTATTCTCTCTCCTCCATTTAGATCTAGATCTAGATCTAGAGAAAAAGCACCTAAATCATGTAAAAGAGAGGAAAATGAGAGTTGGAGAGTAAGAATCAACCTCTTGTGGTGCCCCTTCACTAAATCAAGGGCAAAACCTCCCCCCTCTAAAATGGCCACTTTTAGGGTTTTGAGCTCAAAACCCTAAAAAATGGAGGTGGAGCCGCGGGGAAGAAGGGGGTGGTGGTGGGTGTTATATATGTGCAGACTTAACCGAGGCGGTTGTGTTAAGACAACCGTCTCGATTAATAGATTAACCGAGGCGGTTAAATTAGCCGAGGCAGTTACATTATGTCGCACGCCTCAGTTAACATATTAACCGAGGCGGTTGTTAGCCCGGCAGCTCAGCCTCGGCCAGGCTCGATTAACCGTGGCGGTTTGCAGGCCTGCCCGCCACGGTTAATCAAATGAAAATGCCTCGCAAAAGATTTATTGTAGTAGTGTGTGGTGGTAGTCAGGTGGTGGGCTGGTGGCCGGTGGCCAGGGAATTCTCGCCATCTCACATCGACGCGGAGGACTCAAGGTCTCGAGCACCATGGCAGGAGGGTGGCAAGCCGGCAGCAGCGCTGGGCGCTGCTAGCGGAGATCGAGCACACCGTGCGCCGGTGACGGGGAGGCAGAGAGCTGAAGATGCCAGCACTCGATTCCCCGTCCGGTCTCTCCGAGAGTCCGAGTCTCCATGCGTCTCCGTTTGTGGCTTCTGTGTACGTGACGTGAGTGGGCTAGCTTCTGGAGTAGGCTGGCCAGGAAAATTACTGGGCCATAACATATTGATGTGGATCAAGGGGGGCCGGGAGCCCAGTTTCGCTTTTACTGGGCTACGCCCCCGGCGGCAGGGTCCTAGATCCTCAAGGAGCTCAACTTTCCCACATGGGATGGCCCATCAAACAAAAAGTTTGCTGAACCTATAAGTTGCTGATTTTGTCTTGAAATTTCTATAAATGAATATGTGATGACAAAGTCTAGATATGTTGCTCCATGAGATGACATTGAATAAAATAAACAAGTGCCCGGATACTCTCATACTCAGTATAATGGCGGTGCAACCAAAATGAAACAAACGGTTGCACTTCTTTTCACTGCATGCTTCAGTGAAGCTGCTTTGAAACCAAAGCAAGGAAATTAAGAAACTTACTCAAAAATGTGAAGCTGCTATGGTGAATCTAGAAACGTACCACGGTATGTAGCTGGTGACCCAACTGGCAAAGATGTTTCTGCTGCTAGCTGCAACTCTTCCGCCCTAACCCCTTCCCCTCACTTGTCATTATATACAATTGACACAGGGATCCCCAGAGCTCCCATTAGATGGGAATGCAAGGGTCCTTGCTGCAGTGTATTCATCGACACAAAGTCAACAACCCATTTTAATACAGTAGTAGCTTATAGGATGGCCCTCCAGACATAGAGGGGGCAAGCCACGCATCTCTTTCAAACATATGATACAAAAAAATCAGCTTCAAATCTTTAATGATTTAGAAATTGCTCATGTATAGTTTAGAGCGCTTCATTGTCCTATTCATTTTCTTAGTTTTATGAGCACATGCGGGGCACCAGGCCAGCCCTAGATCTAGAGGAAAAGGATGCATGAAACAAAAGTGTAACAGAAACGTCCAATTTTTAAGAGCACAAATACTACACCCGCTGCCGAGACAGTTGATTTGTCGCACTTGAGCCCATATAAAACCCGGTAGTTCATGAAATCATGAGGGATTTTAAACTTTCAACAACATACAGCCAAGATCGTACATGGTTCAGCATACACACATCACATGTTACATAAAGTTCACACATAGTTCAAATACATCGGAGTTCAACATGAAGTTATTACAATACCAAGTTTGGAAATAAAGTAGCGGAAGCAAATAATTTGAAACATCTCACACACATTGAGTTCAAGTACGGTGCCAATCCATGATCATAACCAATAAAAGCATCAAAGATAAGAAACAAAGGAAAGACCGTGCCCCCGGTCCTACTCCTCATCCATAGTAGGATAGAAGTAGTTCTTGCAGTAGCCCACATATATATTGCCATCTGCAACAAGAGGGAATAAACCTTGAGTACGAGAATGTACTCAGCTAGACTTACCCGTCATAAACCAAACAAATATAACTCTCAACACTAGTAGAGAACCGACTTTCACTCTCGGTACCACTTTTGGAATTACTCTCGGCATTTATTGCACCCGGGAGTAAAGGAACAATTACTCCTGGTTTTAGCCACCAACCGGGAGTAAAGTCCCACACTCAACGACCAGTTCATCATGCGAGGACCTTTACTCCCGGTTGGAGACACCAACCGAGAGTAAAGGTAGACTTTTACTCCCGGTTGGAGACACCAACCGGGAGTAGAGGTGGAGTGAACCTGTACTCCCGGTTCGTGGCTCCAACCGGGAGTAAAAATGGACTTTCAGTCCGGGTTTTTAAGCACAACCGGGAGTAAATGTTTCTCTATATACTGAGCCCTGCATTCCTCTCGCGCCAGAGCCATTTGGAGCCCTGTTCTTCGTCGTTGCTTCATCGTTCTTGTGTTCTTGCTCAAACGAGCCAGCTAGTCATCACAAGAACGATTTCTTCGACGCCTCCATCAATTCTTCTGTTGTAAAGGTCGTCATCTTCTTTCTCCTCTCATCTTCATCCTACATTTCATGGTTTAGATATTTATAAAAGAATTTTATTTTTTTCATTTAATTTCTTTTATTTAGTAAATGAGGAATTTACAATATTTTAATTACAAAAATGAGTGTAGAGAGTAGATGTAAACAGTTCTGAGGCTTCCGTAAATTAATCAGTTATCATGCATGCCTGCATGTTGTGTAATTAATATAACTAATTATATGCTCAAGATTTTAATACGTATGTACTTATATCGTGTACTGCAGATGAGCCGGAATTGGATGTACAACGCTGATCGGCGCTCCAAAGAGTTCATTGATGGGGTGCATTATTTCATACGTGTGGCCGAGGAAAACAAGCGAGACGGTTTTATGTGCTGCACATGTGCCTTATGTAGGAATTTAAAGGAATATGCCTCCTCAAGAAACATTCATTCACACTTGTTTAAGTCGGGTTTCATGCCAAACTATATTTGTTGGACCAAGCACGGAGAAAGCAGTGTTATAATGGAAGAAGGTGAAGAAAAACAATGGGACATGACATTATTGCAGAATATGCTGGTGTCTTAAATGATACCCCAATGGGGGAAGCTGAAGAGGAGGTATAGGAGGTAGCGGCAGGAAAACAAATATTGTGGGAACTGAGGACAAGTCAGACATGTCAGAAGATTACGAAAAGGAAGATAGAATTGTGCCCTTCAGAGTGAACAAATATCCAAGCATAGCGCTAAATGATGAGGACACTCCAGTGTCGTATTGGTCCCAAACTTTTTCTTAGCATTTCACATGCCATATGTGAAGCAACCGCCAAGTTTGAGATTTTTCCGAATTGGTTTGGTACCTTTTCCAGTTTAATTGAATTTCCGCGCGACTTCACCGGGTAATTCTACATTGAACTGTGTCCAACCCAAAAAAGATCCGGAATTGTGCCAAACTTTGCCACATGGTCTCTTGTGCCCTAGGAGACAAGTATTTGTGGAGGTCGCTGCAGAATTCCAGTGTTTTCGATATGTAATTCACCATATTTTGTCTCACGCAGCACGAAGAAAAATGTAATAATAAAAATAATGATCAGAAAAACCTAAGATCTTGTGTGGGGACATATTTTGGGTGTAAATGACTGCCAAAAAAATCTCAAGCCATTTCGACAAGGGCGGAGTACACGTGCGTCACAAAGGTATATGGAACATTTCATCGAACCATGTCTATACTCCTGGGTTCTTAGGGATTCTGAGGTCCAAGTGTCGTATTGATCTCAAACTTTTTCTCAGGCATGCAAATGCCCTATGCGAAGCAACCGCCAAGTTTGAGATTTTTCTGAATTGGTTTGATACTTTTTCTAGTTTAATTGAATTTTCGCGCGACTTCACCATGTAATTATACGTTGAACTGAGTCCACCAATGAAAAGATGGACGTAAAATAGATGTGAAAACAAATTTTCTGTCTAAAAACAATAGATTTAATGGTATTACTTAAAGACTATATTTTTGCATTAACAAAATAATGATTATTATTTACATTATATTCAATATTTAAAAGAAAAATAAAATATTTTAGGTTACATATTTTCCATGTCTGCAGTATAGCAAAAGAAACTCTAATTTATTTTTTCAAAAAAGTTTATAACAACTATATTAATTTCTACATAAATAATAGTAATTTAGCAATTATAAATAAAAAGAAATATAAAAACTAAAATCCTGCTTTGAAAATGGCGGGAAGCCAAAATCACCCCAGCTTTGGTGGGCTGCATTTTGCGCGGGCCCGAAATGTCTGACCTTTACTCCCGGTTTGTATCGCCAACCGGGAGTAAAGGGTTTTTAGTCCCGGTTAGGGGTAAGACCCGGGAGTAAATGTCCTCCGTATATAATGGGCCTTCTTTCCTTTGCTCTCTCCCCTCTTCTCGGTCCCGAAGTTACTGCCGCCGCCGCCGCTCCATCTTCACGCGTTTCCGATCCAGATCGGGCACCGCCGCCACTGCGCCGCTGCCGGACTCCACTTGCCCGAGCTCCGGCCGCTGGACTCCACCACCGCAACACACAGCGCCGTGAGCTGCCTCCGACGCGAGCCCGGCCGCTGCTCCCCCGTCCACGGTAGCTGCTCCCCCGTCCACGGTAGCTGCTCCCCGAACTCTCCATCCGCCGCGCCGGGATCCAGGACGCCGCCGATAGCTGCTTTCGTTGGTAAATACTCCATCTGAAGATGCAAACTTTTACCCATCAGTTCAATAGCAGATCGAGCGTGAGACAGGAGCAATGGCGCCTGCAATTCCATGTTTTTTTAGATGAGAGTATTCATACTTTTTTCAGATTAGATTAGATCCAGTATATGACTACATACTCCCTATAAGCGTGTACGTATTTATACTCCATAAAAGCATGTACGTATTCATACTACTCCTTATAAAAAATGTATGTACTCATACTCTCATTACACGTGTGGGCCATACTCCATTGGTAGGTATACATATATACTCACTAGTATGTACGCATACTCTCCTGTGAAGAAAAGTATATGCATATACTCTGAGTATAAATGCATACATGCTTCTAATAGTATGAATACATACTCTAATTAATCTAGTGATACGTGACTGTATGCATGCATACTACTATAGCAGTACGTATGTACTCATACTCAACAAGTATGCATACATACATACTAGATGTTTTCACATGGATGCATATACGGTAGTAAATAGAAAACTAGTATATAAAGTATGCATCCATACTAGCTGTTTTCACATGGATACATATACGGCAGTCAAAAAACTAGTATATACGGTAGGGAAAAAATATACATGTTTTGGAATAAGCAAACAAATTGGCACCGGCCATATATCATGGAGATATATAACGGCAACTGACGTCAACATGCACATGCAAACGAGCCGCAAATCAGGCTAGCAGTGGAGCTAATATACTCTTAGCGGGTTTGTTTGTGCACACAAATCCAATTAGATAGGTAGGAGTAACTATATATATATATATATATATATATATATATATATATATATATATATATATATATATATATATATATATATATATATGTGTGTGTATGTTGACTCTAACAAGTTAAATAATGAGTGTTATGTACCTTCGTATGCATACACATGCATCAATCACTGGATATTGAAGAAAATCGATCTGGAGAAATCTTGTCTGTACATCTGAGACTCGATGAGAAAAGAGCAAAAAGAATACCAAGAAATGATAGATATTATCTAGGGGTAATTGCAATCTCTCTAGCACAATTCTATATATGTATATATCAGTCTCTCTATATGCAATAATTAATAGTCCAAATATTTTTAATTTTATTGGACAGTGTTTGGAAAGAATTCATTCAGAAACACCATATGATACAACGTAAAGCGCCATTGCGTGTAAATAAACTTCAATTAAGTACTATATTGCTATATTAGTTCAATTTCTCTATGTTGGTTCCTATATGTATCAATTTACCTATACCGGATCGGATACTGAATCTGTTTTCTTCTAAAGTGGATTCTGCGGCAGCCACAGGGGACCAATCACTGTGGATACTATGTTTGTGAGTTCCTGAAGTTGTGCTAAAAAAGAACTCATCTAGAGACGGAAAAAGTATGTATCTAAATACTACTACTTTTTTCTTGATTTATCATTATTCTTGATATATATACTAATAATATTTCTTTAACTCAAATTGTAGACTACAAATTTGAAAGAGAAAACCCTGCAAACACACCATCTCAAAGCAATGCAAGAGACGATAGCAGGATTTCTTAATGAACAGGTCTTAAAGCCCGGTGCCGAGTTCTACTTTAACCCCGATGAACAATGGCTTCCAAAAAACTAGGGTCATGATAACTTTATTTTGAATGTAATGGGTCATGACAACTTGTTATCGGATCCAAAGGACGGACACGATGATGAAAGTATACAATGCAAGCTTGTATTATATATGGTGCACAAATTGTTTGTATATACTTTCTTTTTAGTTGGGTTACTTGCGTACATTGCTCGAAACCAAACTTTACTATGTGTACGTGTATGCATATATTATTTGTAGGGCAAAAATCGTATACGAAAACCTATTTTAAAACCAAAATAAATTATGAATTGAAATGAAAAGAAAAAAGGAAAAAAAAGAGGACTTTTACTCCCGGTTGGTATTACCAACCGGGAGTAAAGGTGTCTGCCAGGCCGCGGGCCCAGCTGACTCTTTACTCCCGGTCGGTATTACCAACCGGGAGTAAAAGTCCCCCATTTACTCCCGGTTGTGAACTTTTACTCCCGAAAACGTACTCCCGGTTGGGCAACCGGGAGTAAAGGGGGTTGCCAACCGGGAGTATATGTCATTCCTGTACTAGTGCAAGGATCATGGAAGGCTTTATCTGTGTAGCTAGTTGACCACCATTTTGCATAAAAGCTTAAGTATAGATCTTACATATTAAATCTTTAGCATCAAGTTAAACCTATTCATTTAGGCATCCCTAGGTTAGCATCAGTTCAGCTGTATCGTTTTATCCAGAGCGTCAGTTCAGTGTTTATCCAGCAGCAAGTCTCCAACATGTGTAGTAGCAGTGTAGTTCAGTGTGTTGCTTATTTTCAGGTTTGCACTGTGCAATTTGATTGAGAGCACCAGCTTGGCATGCAATGTTTTTATTTTGTGAAATGTCATTTTCTTGCTACAGCAGCATCAACTTTAATTACTCCAATGCTGAACATTTTGGTTCTTTGGCTCCTGATCTTTGGTGCTAGGAATTTATTAGCTTGATTCTTTGCGAAGCACTCTATCCCTGTTTCAGCAGCTGCACATGATGTCCTTAACTACCATATGCATGCTCTTGTTGCTTAACCGATGTGGCTACCTAGAGGTAACAATTGAAATATACAGATAGCACTTTTCATCTTTACACAGTATTTATTTACTAGTTGAGCTATATTGTCTTTACTTATCTTACGTGCTTGAGCTAGTCATTCATGAATGTACAATAATCTTCATTGTGCTGGTTATCTAGCTGTTTATTGTAGCTTAAATGGCTATTTTGTTGTAACTTATGTACAGTAAGGTTGCTTTGTGCACTGTTTTGTTGTAGGGTGGCAGATCAAATGGAATTATAGTGCAGTTTGGGGATGGACAATCGGGCTGTTCTTGCAGCAAAGCAGCTGCTTCTAGCTCAAGCTCTCAAGCGAACACCCCCATAATGTAGTGGAAGACGATTGAAAATAAATGTTATATATTGTGTCAACCAATTCTTGTAATTTGACCTGTTGGATGAAACTTTTATGTGATCTATTATTGGGTGAAAATGTGAGACTCTGTATTTGATTACTGGATAAAAACTTGATTTATCGCATGTGATTTGGGTTGTCATTATGAGATTTCAAAAAATCGTCTAGAGTCCACATCAGTATTGACATTAGTGTCCACATCAGTGCTGATGTCAGCATCCATGTCATTGCTGGCTCAACGTCCACATCAGCATCCATGTCAGTGTAATGATGAGGTGGCTGTTCAATATGTGACATTTATATTTCGTCACAGGAAATGGGCTTGGGTTGGGCTAACTAGGCCTCGGGCTCTACCGTGACGGTTTAAGATCGTCACCGATTCTGTTAGTCCGTGACGATTTTCAGTAAACCGTCACGGGAGTCAATCCATGACGATATCTGAAACTGTCATAGATGCTATATAGTGACGGTTTTTTTGCTAATCCGTGATGAAAATTTTTCGTCATGGATTAACATGTTTCTTGTAGTGATAGAGCCCCCCATTCTTGGCGTGCGTCTTGACCATCTTCTCGAGCGCTTTGAAACCTCTGAGGCCAACTAATCCAGGCATTCCTCCTTACAACACACACAAATTTATCGATTGGAGGAGGACGAAGCAATCTGACTCAGTGAATCCTCACCTTTGCTCTATGCTAGCCGCAATCCGCTGCACTGCCTGTTGGCCGCCTGATGTCCTAGCTACTGGCTGCCGCCGCCCTTGGCCCCTCCAGCCGCAACCGCCGCCCATCTAGTGACCCAGACGCCGCCGGCCAACTGCCCTCGTCCATCGTGCCTTAGCCCAGCCGAACAACCACTTGCGCCTAGGAGACCGCGAGCCCCCAAAGAACCTTGTCACCTAAGCTGCATGGAGCGAGGAGCCCTGCTGCCGGCCGGATGCCAGGAGCCTCACTAGTCGCCACCAGGTAGTAGAGTTTACGGACGGATGGGGTTTGGGGGTGTGGTGGCATGTGATACTGCGGTGTCTGCGTCCATGTGAGTTGGGAGAAAAAGGGTGGGCACGGAAGAGCGGGGTGGATGTGGGTACCCTCTGGCGGGTAGGAAAACTGACACTGAAAAAAAAACAGAGGGGAGTGCAGCCATATGAGAGAAACATGCGTAAACGTTTATAAGTTTTACGGCTGGGTCCACTTGTCAGATCACGGTGGTTGTTTTAGATGTGTCGGATCTGATTTTAATATAGATCTAACAGACAAGAATTAAGTTGAGTAGAAATATTAGGGTGAAAGGCTATTTTCAATTCCTTCGCTCTTCTA
This sequence comes from Saccharum hybrid cultivar R570, assembly GCA_038087645.1. Taxonomy (NCBI): domain Eukaryota; kingdom Viridiplantae; phylum Streptophyta; class Magnoliopsida; order Poales; family Poaceae; genus Saccharum; species Saccharum hybrid cultivar. The sequence continues at coordinate 16,230,189 of JAQSUU010000760.1, forward strand.
TAATGTAGATATAGATAGATAAAATAGATAATAAGCACGTACGTGCATACATATTACATGCTTGTGTAATGCATTTTCGGGTTGTTCGGTTGATGGTTTCTGCGGCTGACAAGCCGATTTATGCTATTTTGTTGCACAAGAAAAACGATGTACCATGATTGATAAGCCATGTTTTGTTGTCTCGCCTTGTTTTAGTTTTGTGAAAAAAAATCATGTGTCTCGCTATATGGTCGTATTTGGACTTTTTTTTCTGAGGACACTGATCGATGAAATTGATTAAGAAATAACACATACCTGCAAGTAAATTGTGTTCTCTTTTGTTAAGCATTAGCTAGAAATTCCAGTTTGAACCCAAGTTTGACCTCTCCATTCCTAATTATAATTCTTGACTTTTTAACCCCAAGTTTGACCTCTCGTTTTACTCAAAAAAATTTGCAAACATAATTAAATTTAAGTCATTCCTAAAGAAATTTTATTAATAAAATATGCCACAACCAGTGATATTTTGCATAAATTTTAATTAAAACAAGTGGTCAAACTTTGTGTTGAAAAAAAAATCAAATGAACTATAATTTCAAATGGAGGGAGTACTACTGCTAATAGTTTGCAGAGGTGGGCAAAGCCCGTAACACATCCTACGAAGACCCGAGCTAGATACTTCCACAGAAATATAAAATATCCAAGCATCAGAAATTTATCCCAAATTGCAATGGATTCTATCATAAGTAACTTCACTATTATGTTTAAAAAGGAAATGTGCACACAAACATATACATACAAATATCTATCGTCAATACGAATATGTTAATCAGAAAATGTTAAGGTACAGTAACATGCTTTATTTGTCTTGCCACATAATATATCGTAAAATTTCTAGGTATCTTTTATTTTGGAATGGACAAAGGGATGCGCTATAGATAGATAGAAAAATAGATATAAAATAACTGTGTAATTAATGAACTGTAGTACCGGTGGTCGGTTTGGTCGTGTTCTCTCTATGTATCTACTCCCTCTTGTCCGTTTTATCCGGCGCCGGCACTAATATTCCACAAACTAAGAACAATTTAATCCAGCTTTGTTTTGCAAAATTTAGTGGAGCCGTTATCAATTGCATGCAGCAAAGAGAGGAGGAGCCGGCCAATGGAATTACTGATCAATTATGCATGCACGCATGCATGGAGTGGGAAAAGAGAAAAACGCTCGGTAACTGCTGCATACCATTTAATAGAAGCGCATGTTGTGGTGCTATGCCAGATAAAACGGCCATTTAAAAAAACTAGCTTACGCTAGATAAAACGGACTATCTATATATATATGGTCCAGCGACATATATAGCCTGCATCGGGACGGGGAGTAGTCAGAGTACGCCTACATACTAGCCATGACACTCAACGACGACACAAGAAGCAGCACTGTGCACTCGACGGCTATGTTGGTCGCTCTCCTGGTTGTGTCCTCTCTCGTCTCCTCCACCTATGCAGGTACCACTAGTAGAGAACAGACCTTTGATCCTCGGCCAAAATGGGCTCTAGTCCCGGAATTTTTTGCCCCCGGGACTAGAAATACCTTTAGTCCCGGTTGGTGGCTCCAACCGGGACTAAAGGTCCCTGCCCAACGGCTACTGCGCCAGACAGAGGTGGCAAGGACCTTTAGTCCCGGTTGGAGCCACCAACCGGGACTAAAGGTATACTTTTACTCCCGGTTGGTGGCTCCAACCGGGAGTAAAGGTCTACTCCCGGGCCGTGGCTGCGCCCGGGGTTGGAAAGTTACCTTTAGTCCCGGTTGGATCTATCAACCGGGACTAAATGTTCTCCCTTTATAAATCGGCCGTCTCCTCCTTCCTCCCCGAGCCCGAGCTCAGCACATTTTGAAGTTCACTGGTGTTCTTGCTTCCTCCCTCCCTCCATTGTTCCTCCATCCATTCTTCGATTCCTCCGTCGATTCTTCAGTTGTAAAGGTTACCAATCTCATACTCTCATTTTTTACCATTTTCTTATGCCATTTTATTCACTATATATATTTATGGTTCTTTATTGTGGTTTTTTTTCATTTGTAAGCAATTTGAGCTCAAAATCACTTTAAGCTTGCATATTTACATGAAAGAAGGTTAAAAATATCATTGTTTAGAGATGTAGATAATTTTATAGTTTGTTAATTTTATTTGTTTATAAAAGAAGAAATTTATAGTGTATTAAAAAATGAGTATAGAGAGTAGATGGCAACTGCTTCCGGGTCCTCGGCCTCTCATGGGTTTTCAAAGCGACTTAGGCCGGGCCTTCCTCTCATTCCATGTGGCAAGTGTCATGATGAGACGAAGATTGTGATGGAGTACCGAGTGAAGAAGGAGGGTCCCAACAAGGATCGTATCTTCTACAAGTGTCCGGATCGCAATGTGAGTTATTTTATCGTATTTAATGATTATGGTTAGTTTATACCTATTTTCATGATGGTTGTGATTAAAGTTCTAATTTTTTGTTTTAATTTCAGTGGGATGGCAGTGGACGATGTTCAGGCTTCTACTGGGAGGAAGAGTATGTTGAACTCGTGCAAAAATATCTTGCACAACAGGCAGATACGGCGGCTAATGAGGCAGTGATCCAGCCGAAGAAGCCCAAAGATGTTGCACAATCGGGGGATCTGTCTGTTTTAGTTGAGATTGGTCGCGAAATCCTTGTGCTCCTGAAATGTATTTTAGCTTTAGTTCTTTTAGTGGTAGTTGAGATTGTCTACATTGTAGCGATGCTTTCATAAATTTGTATCTTTTGTGGTGGCACGCATGTTGTATAAATAATTAATTATGATCTAGGTTTTAATATGATATTTATGTCATGTAATGCAGATGAGCCGTCATTGGATGTATAATGCTGATCGCCGCTCACAAGAGTTCATTGACGGCGTGCATTCTTTATTACGTGCGGCCGAGACAAACAAACGCGACGGTTTCATGTGCTGCCCATGTGACATATGTAAGAATACAGTGGAATATCCTTGCTCAAGGACTCTTCATTCACACTTGTTCAAGTCGGGTTTCATGCCAAACTATATTTGTTGGACAAAGCACGGAGAAACCGGTGTTGTAATGGAAGAAGATGAAGAAGAAAAATGTGACGACAATGATATTATTCCTGATGGTGCGTGCCTCAATGATACTGCAATGGGAGAAGCTGAAGAAGAGGTAGCCGTAGAAGATGAGCCGGCTGATGATCTTTGTCAGGTCATTCGTGATGCACAAAGAGAATGTGAAAGTGAAAAGGAGAAGATCAAGTTCGAGCGGATGCTAGAAGATCACAAGAAATTGTTGTACCCAACTTGTGATGCAGGGCAGAAAAAGTTGGGAACCACACTAGAATTGCTGCAATGGAAGGCAAAGAATGGTGTATCTGACAAGGGATTTGGAGAGTTACTAAAAATCCAAAAGAAGATGCTTCCGAAGTACAATGAATTGCCCGCCACTACCTACGAAGCAAAACAAGTTATCTGTCCTATGGGGCTAGAAATAGAGAAGATACATGCATGTCCTAATGACTGCATCCTATACCATGGCAAAGAGTACGAGAAATTAGATGCATGCCCGGTATGCCATGCGTCGCGGTATAAGATCAGGCGAGATGACCCTGGTGATGTTGAGGGTGAACGTCCACGTAAGAAAATCCCTGCCAAGGTTATGTGGTATGCTCCTATAATACCACGCTTGAAACGTCTGTTCAGAAACAAAGAACATGCAAAATTGTTACGATGGCACAAAGAAGACCGTAAGGTAGACAATATGTTGAGACACCCTGCTGATGGGTCCCAGTGGAGAGCAATCGACAGAGAATTCCCGGAGTTTGCAAATGACGCAAGAAACTTAAGGTTTGCTTTAAGTACAGATGGTATCAATCCTTTTGGAGAGCAGAACAGTAGTCATAGCACTTGGCCTGTTACTCTAAGTATCTACAACATTCCTCCTTGGTTATGCATAAAGCGGAAGTTCATTATGATGCCTGTGCTCATCCAAGGCCCGAAGCAACCTGGCAATGACATCGATGTGTACCTGAGACGACTTATTGATGAACTTCTCATTTTGTGGAATAAAGAAGGTGTACGTGTGTGGGATGAGTACAAACAGGAACACTTTGATCTGCGAGCATTGTTGTTCGTAACAATCAATGATTGGCCTGCTCTAAGTAATCTTTCAGGACAGTCAAACAAGGGATATAATGCATGCACACACTGCTTCGGTGATATTAGAGGTGTATTCTTGAAAAAATGTCGAAAGGTCGTGTACCTTGGCCATCGTCGATTTCTTCCTGCAAATCACCCCGTAAGAAAGAAAGGTAAGCATTTTAAAGGGAAAGCAGACCACCTGACCAAGCCTCGCAACCGAACTGGTGAGGATGTACTCGATATGGTCAATGATGTGAAAGTCGTCTTTGGAAAAGGACATGGAAGCCAACCTATTCCGAAAGACGCTAACGGTCACGCACCCATGTGGAAGAAAAAGTCCATATTTTGGGACCTACCCTATTGGCAAGTCCTGGAGGTCCGTAGCTCGATCGACGTGATGCACCTAACGAAGAATCTTTGTGTGAACCTGCTAGGCTTTATGGGTGTGTATGGAAAGTCTAAGGACACATTTGAAGCACGACAGGACCTACGTTGTTTGAGAGAAAGAGACAACCTGCATCCAGAGAAGACAGATGATGGACGCCATTACTTACGTCCTGCTAGCTACACTCTAAGCAAAGAGGAGAAGGAAATCATGTTTGAATGCTTAAACAACATCAAGGTACCATCTGGATTTTCCTCGAATATAAAGGGTATTATAAATGTGCCAGAGAAGAAATTCTGTAACTTAAAGTCCCATGACTGTCACGTTCTCATGACGCAATTACTTCCAGTTGCATTAAGAGGAATTCTACCTCCAAATGTACGTCTAGCCACCGTAAAGCTATGTGCATTCCTCAATGCAATTTCTCAGAAGGCAATTGATCCAACTGATCTAGCTAAACTACAGAATGATGTGGTTCAATGTCTCGTCAGCTTTGAGTTAGTGTTCCCTCCTTCCTTCTTTGATATTATGACACACCTCCTAGTTCACCTAGTCAAGGAGATTTTCACTCTCGGTCCTGTGTTCCTACACAACATGTTCCCCTTAGAGAGATTCATGGGAGTCCTGAAGAAATATGTTCACAACCGTGCTCGCCCAGAAGGAAGCATCGCCAAGGGCTATGGAACAGAAGAGGTCATTGAGTTCTGTGTTGACTTTATTCCCGACCTTGACTCGATTGGTGTTCCTGAATTGAGACATGAGGGGAGACTAAGCGGAAAGGGGACACTAGGGAGGAAAACATATATTGGTACGGATGATGATTATTTCAATAAAGCGCACTACACAGTTCTACAGAACTCCTCTTTGGTAGATCCGTATATTGAGACACACAAGGATCTCTTACGATCCGAGTTTCCAGGAAAGACTGAAGCTTGGATTACGCATAAGCACATGGAAACTTTCGGCGGTTGGTTGCGAAAAAAATGTCAAGGTGATGAGAGCATCCATGAGCAACTGTATTTATTGGCTATGCAACCATCATGGCATATCGTCACATACAAAGGGTACGAGATAAATGGGAACATATTCTACACAGTAGCCCAAGATAAAAGGAGTACCAACCAAAACAGTGGTGTCCGCATAGATGCCACAGACCCGAATGGGAATAAGCAGACATATTATGGACGCATAGATGAAATATGGGAACTAGAATATGCACCTACTTTGAAGATCCCATTGTTCAAGTGCCAATGGGTCAAGGTGACCGGAGGCGGGGTAACAGTAGACAACGAGTATGGAATGACAACAGTAGACCTTAGTAATATTGGGTACAAAGACGAACCATTCGTCCTTGCCAAGGATGTGAATCAGGTGTTCTATGTCAATGATATGTCTACCAAACCAAAAAGAGGGAAAAACGATAATGACTCAACCAAAGAGCCAAAGCGCCACATAGTTCTTTCAGGGAAAAGAGTCATCGTGGGAATTGAGGACAAGTCGGACATGTCAGAAGAATATGAAAAGGATGACCGAATTCCGCCCTTCAAAGTGAACAAAGACCCTAGCATCTTGGTAAATGATGAGGACACTCCATGGTTACGAAGCGATCATAACCAAGGGACATACGTAAAGAAGTTCACTACTGTGCCCACTTGATGATATAGTGATTTAATATAGTGTGTGTTTGAGATATTATGTAATAATTGTGAATTCAGATGTTTATTATGTCATGTTTCAAATTAAATCAATGTTTGATTTGGTTACTGAGTGATGAAATATTAAAATATTAACGTTAAAATGATGTGAAAACAAATTTCCTGTCCAAAACCAATAATTTTAATAATTTTAATTAAACAATACATTTTGCATTAACGAAATAATAAATATTAGTTACATTATGTTTCATAATTCTAACAAAAAATAAAAAAAGTTAGGTTATCGATTTTTCCTATGTGCAATAAACAAAAATAAAATTCATATTTTTAACAAAATAATTTTATGCCTTTTATTTAATTTACTATGTATTTAATAAAAACTATTGCATTTCTATTGTATTTAACAAGACTATTCCTTAAAACAGGCGGGAAACGAAACTGCAGGCCACCTTTACTCCCGGGTGGGAAGCCCACCCGGGAGTAAAGGTGGGCTGCAGTTTCGTGGCCCGCCAAAAAAAGCCTTTACTCCCGGTGCGTGTTACCAACCGGGAGTAAAGGTATACCTTTACTCCCGGTTGGTAACACGCACCGGGAGTAAAGGTATACCTTTACTCCCGGTTGGTAACACGCACCGGGAGTAAAGGTACCTTTACTCCCGGTTGGTAATACGCACCGGGAGTAAAGGGTTTTTACTCCCGGTTGGTGGCTGGAACCGGGAGTAATTCTCCTCTGCTATATAACCTCCGGCGCCTGGCAGATCGATCCGCTCGTCTTCTTCCTCGTCGAACACCGCCGCCCTCTTCTCCTCGCACCGCGTCCGTTCGTCTTCCGTGACACCGACGCCGCCGTCTTCTTCCTCGTGCGGCCTCCACCGCGCGCGCCCGTGCCCCTCCTCCGCGCCCGTGGCTCTCCACCGCGCCCTCCTCCGCGCCCGAGGCCCTCCACCGCGCCCTCGCCCTCCTCCGCGCCCGAGGCCCTCCACCGCGCCCTCCTCCGCGCCCGAGGCCCTCCACCGAGGACATAGATCAATGTTTGTTAACGAAATTTTATCCAAATATATTCATGTAGGGTTTTTTTTAAGGATTTGTTGTAGGATATATAATGGTCAAATAGGAACTCAATTTTGATACCCAGTTTGTAAACTAAGCGTTTTTTAGTTTATCAAAAATATCACATGTTTCTTCATTTGTGAACTTTGAATATACAGATATAATATATTAATGTTGCTAAAGTAATATGAGCATTACATATTTTTTTCCGGGAAGACTATCTTCAAACTTTATATCATAGCATCAGAGATCGCCTGTAGAAGAAGAAAATAAATTCTTATCATTTCGGAAATAGTAATGGCTATATGAGCAATAAGACACATATACTTACATTTCATAATGACTTATACTTATATTATTAACATAGACTTTTCTCATATGATGAATGACTACATGGTTGACGTACTATATATTGGTTTTGTTTTTTGAAGCTAGATGGCCGACCCGAGAAATATGGATGAGGAGGAGTTGATGATGAATTTGATCAACACTGGCACTCAAGTTGCCGGCGATGATGGTGCTAAAAATAACGTGCAAGAGGATGTAGATGACGGGAGTCAGTACTTAGCTCTTGAACAAAATGAGCAACAACATATTGGCCAAGTATATATTTTTTATTATTAGCTATATATATATATTATCATATGTCTTATGTGTGCTCATGACATTAAAAATAATGTTTATGTTTTGTAGCCCTCTGGATCGACATCAACAACTACAACGAAGAGTAAAAATGTTCGAGGTCCCAAAAAGCCATTGGAGGGTCGCTTCATCATCTCGGAGTTCAATGTGGATACAGGAGAACCGGGGGGGCCGAATAAAATGAAATTTGTGCACCACTGTGGTTACCTTGTACGGGACCGGCTCCCGATTAGTACCCGTGAATGGAAGAAGAAGACCAATGCTCCTCATATCAGTTTTGTCTCCGATCGTGACAAGGCGTTAATTTGGAATGATGTCTTGGTACATTTCACGCTCCAAACAGATGATTATGATGATATAATAGATGGTGATGAATTGAAGGAGCGAGTTAGGGATTGGGCAATGAAGAAGATGGCCACCCAGTTTCAGACTTGGAAGAAACACCTATACACGACGTATGTCAAGAAGAACATAGCACCAGATTTTACTGTCCCAGGCCCGATCTCAAAGCAGAGGCCCTATTGGGATGAGTTTGTACAGTACAAGACTTCGGAAGAGGGTGTGAGTCGAGTGATAAAGAACCAACGTAATGCCCAACAGAAGACATACCACCATACCTTGGGATCAGGTGGCTACCCGACTGCCATTAAGAAGTGGAACAAAATGGAAGCAGACCTTCTTGCCAAGGGTATCAGACCAGAATCACTCGAGTGGGGAGAACGTGCAAAGAATTGGTTTTTCGCTCATGGGGGAACACTAGACCAGGAGACAGGGAAGTGCGTTTATGGCGCAAGACTGCAAGAAGCAGCAGAAAGATTGTTTTATGCTCAGAGAGCTACTGCTAGTGGTGCGTTCAGGCCCAACAGAGATAAGGATGAGCTGACATACGCCATCGGGACTATTGAACATGGTGGCCGAACTAGAGGCAAAGGAAGTGTCTCGTGGGAGCATGGATTCCCTCAGGACAGACCTTCCTACAGAAGTCGCCAGAGAAAGAAGGAAGAAGAGGCACAACGGCTCCAGAGGTTGGAGGAAGCGGTGCGTGAAGCACAGGAGCGGGAAAAAAACCTTGAAGCGAGAATGCAGGAGGAAATCAAAAGGCAAGTGCAAATAGCAGTGAGTGCAAGCAAGCAGGCATCAGAGCCAGGAATCAACATTAGCCAATCTGTTCAGTTGAAAAGCAGCTGCGCTTCCACGGAGATACCAAATCAAGGGGACACAGGACTGCACTTCCCTGTGGATGACGTCACTGAACCTTGTACAACGTGTGAGCTACACATTCCGAAGGAGAATTCCACAATCAAGGTGGCTATCGGTCTTGTTAATCCTATCGACCGAACCAAGACACCAAGGATTCATGGGAATATAATCCAAGAAGGATATGCCACCATCTCGGTAGATAAAGCTGAAAAAGGTTTTAGTGATTTGCCTCTTGATATTCCTGGAGGTGATGGTGAGAAGACTCTAGGAGAAGCGGAGAAGACATTCATTCTATGGCGCAAGCGCTACATCATCATTCCAGGGATGTCGGCTCCACCTCCTCCTGAACTACCTCACCATAGGTACGTGCGGATGAAAACACTACATCAGAAAGGAAGGATGCAATGAAATTGGTTTTGTTGATCCCCATATAGTATTCAAAGACCCAATTACTCCAATGACTAATTGGAAGTCTGAGTCAGAGAGTAACCTCATGAACTTCTTAGTGAACCAACGCCACAAGAAGGATATACTCTTTCCCTATAACTTCAAGTGAGTGTTAATCATGTCGATCATAGCCTTAATGGCTCATATGTTGATTCTAGTTAATTAATGAGTGTTATGCGTTATATCCTATAAACATATGCAGCAATCACTGGATATTGATGGACATCGATCTGGTGAAAAGTCACTTGATAATCTATGACTCGATGAGAAAACCACAACAAGACTACCAAGATATGATAGATATTATCCAGAGGTAATTTCGGGATCTCTAGCAACTATATATACACACAAACATGATGATTAACTATATCTAATGATGTGGTAAATTTTTTATTGGGCAGTGTTTGGAAAACCTTTATTGAGAAGCAACACATGGAAAAATGCAAAGCGCCACTGAATGTAATCCCATTGAAAGTAAGTCCCCTGAATCGCATCATCTTTATTAATTAAACATATAGCTTTCACCGGATCACCAGATTGGATGACAAATCTTTTTCTCGTAAAGTGGTGTCTGAGGCAGGAACAGGGGAACAACTACTGTGGTTACTATGTTTGCAAGTTTATCAAGGTGGTCTCCCAAAGAACTCCTACAGAGAGACTCAAAGTACGTTAAAAATACACTATATATTCATTTAATTATTATTATTGATTGTGTTACTATGTCTTTATATATATATGTACATATATTAATTTATTTTCCTTTAATTCAAACCTGTAGACTCGATGGTTGGAGGAAAAGGTCATACGGCAAGACCAAATCAAAGCAATTCAAGAGTCTATAGCCGGATTTTTTAATGAGCAGGTCATCGATTCCAAGGGCGAGTTCTACTTCGACCCAACACTGCCATTGAAGCCAAGCTAGAGGATGAGAAGAAACTCGTTATGTCACAACAACTATAATGCAATCTTTTGTAATATATGCACATGAAATAATATAATGTAAAATACACATATGCATGCATGCATGTAAATATATATATGATGCATGCATATATATATATATATATATATATATATATATATATATATATATATATATATATATATATATATATATATATATATATATATATATATATATATTTTCTATGCTTGAATTGTGTGATTTAATACGTTCATTGTGCTTGAACCGAAACATACTATATGCGCGTATAAATGTATAATTAGCAGCGTACAATACGACTTCGAAAACCTATTTTGAAAAGAAAACAAAAAAATGAAAAGAAAAGAAAAAAAACCTTTAGTCCCGGTTCGTATTACCAACCGGGACTAAAGGTGCTGGCCATCGTGGCATGTCAGGAGGCACCTTTAGTCCCGGTTGGTGTTACCCACCGGGACTAAAGGTCCTCCTTTAGTCCCGGTTCCTCACCCGGGACTAAAGGACCCCCTTTAGTCCCGGATGCTTGCTCCCGGGTGGGGAACCGGGACTAGAGGGGGTTCCCCACCGGGAGTAAAGCCCGTCTCTGTACTAGTGTACCGGCAATAATATATACATACTGCTACAGTGCTGCCCTGCAACAATCTAATCTCAAGACTTGTTAATTGGTTAACGACAGTCTAGCTACTAGACCTGAGACTCTGATGATTCGCCATGTTTATATATTCTCATTTGTGCGTGCGTATGTACGTGCTAGTATATATAACAAACTGATCTGATATGATCAGTGATGATTGCATTGCATGTACCTACCTGTACGTGTGCAGAGTTTGATAGAGAGGACTGCACCGTAGTCGATTATGACTGCGACGCCAAACCGTATTTGTGCGAAGAATCATGCAGAGCCAAGGCAGCCTCTGAGGGCAGTTGGAGACACGATCAACATTGCGAGGATAGCTTTTTGTCGCCCCAGATGAAGTGTTGCTGCACCGTACTGAATCCACGCCCGCCTTCAAACTATATAGGACTATAAAATTATAAATAAATAAAATAAATAAACAAAATTATAAATAGCGTCGTTGGCCGCATGCTGACTGATAGATAGATGCATATATAAATCGCATTGCGTGCGTGCATGTGTGTAATCAGTGAATGGATCAGCCTGTGTCTATCCATCTGTCAGTGTATCCGATAATAACAACCAGCATCCGTGATGAACAAGTGTTTACCTGTCATATCAATTTCAACATTGATGCTAAATAGGTGGACTTGAACATGTCATAGATATTACCGGAAAAATATGTATTTTTTAGTTCGAACTGAGGATCACAACGTTCACATTCATTTGAGCATTCATACAGACTACACTATTACAAAAAATACACTACGGAGTGTTCAAATGGACATCTTGTCAACTACATAGTTATATAACTTTTTGAGATCTACAACGTTGGTCATGGTCGTTTCTCCATTCGAAGCCGTTTAAAAATTTTGAATTTCAAATATGAGAAATTCAAACATAATTTTTCTTGCATATATGATATCGAAGGCACTCCTGCACTTTGTTCTGTGAAGTGCAGAAGCACACTGGGCCTGCAGCTGATTCTTGCTGAGACACACAATCTGGATTTTCAAAAACTCCACATATAAACCTTGATTTTAATTATTCCTGGAGAAAACTTATTTCACAAATGCCAGTATGTGTTCAGAAACCAAACGACTCATGGGACAAAGACAGAAATAAGTAAAGGAAAAAAATAAACAAAGACAGGTATATGCAGATATAATAGTAATACACGCTAAGAGCTTAACTTCTCGAACTGCTAACAGAGTATATAGCAAGGTTTTCTCTACCGGTATTTTAAAAATCTTGGTGGTCACCAATAATAAGAATATCGGATATATCGGAAATTTATTGGGGATACAAATAAAAATTTCGAACAAAATTTAGACAAAAAATGACGCATTTTGTTCGGAAGTTTATCGGGGATACAAATAAAATTTCAGAAAAAATTTAGACAAAAAATGACTCCTTTTGTTTGGGAAAGCACATAGATAATTTCTAAACCATTTAACATAAAAAACTAAATAAAAACATATTATCAATTGCCTATTCAATGTGGAGGGCAGCGACACGACCGGACCGTGCGAGTGTGTTGCGGCGGTGGCAACTTGAACCTAGAAGAGAAGAGGAGAGAAAATAAAACATGTATTAAGGTTAGAGTATTGGGTGGGCTATGGAGTATATTTGGATGGCAAAATTTTAAAATTATGAAAATTTTGGACAATAAAGGAAAAATTTCGGACCCAGCCGGTAAACGGGATATCTCGTAAATTTCAGATTCTATCGGCCGAGATTTTTTTTCCCTGGTATATAGATAGATTTAAAACTCAAGCAGAGCAACAAACGGACCAACGTAAGGATCTCTGTAGAAAGAAACCCACAATTTTTTTATTGGAATACACTGAGTGGCCACCTGATTGGGAACATTATCATATCAGGAAGAGCGTGGCTGAAGGACCTTGAGGACAGGTTTATCTTGCTGGTCAAGTTGGCGCTGCAAGTCTTGTTTGAGTGCGCCGCTGCAGGACCCCTTAAGCCACACTTCCTTGAGGGATCGAATCGCTTGCAGCCCAGAAAGTTGCAAAGAGGACCCACTAGAGCACTCAACCCTCAGCAGCTCAACACCTCCTATATTTCCGATAGTTGCCTGTAAGTTGGTGGTGCAAACAATTTCAAGGACGTCAAGTTCGAGCCCAACGAACTTGCGCTCATCATTAATGCCAATACAGAGCTCACCATCTTGAATTGGCTTGATACAGAGACGATTCATGGACCCATTGGTACGATGAATTAAATGATCCAGGATGACCTGCATGTCATATTGTTCTTGTAATGTTACCTCGAGGTCCAAGCTTTTGACGTTAGCGAACTCCTTGATCCAGCTGCTTTGGAGTATGTGTACATGCCCACGCAGCTTAAGGCTTCCTTCCAGGGTCTTTGGTAGAGAAGGGATAGTGCCATCTAGAGAAGGAAACAGACCATCCCTGTTCTTATATAGTCGCACTGACAAATGGTCCAGATGGTTGAGGCCCGTGATGGCAGTAAAGAACTGGCGGATGTTGTCCAAGTTTATGCCACACACAGCAAGGCTGCTCAGTTGTGTAAGCATATGGAGCTCCTTTAGAATGACCGCCTTATCTCGAGTTCCAACATTAGCAACCCCAAAAAGACACCAAGGTTGTCAACTTCCCAATCCCTGCTGGAACCTCAACACCGTGACTAGGGCCCAGTTTAGATCCAGAAAATTTTGCAAAAGAACAGTAGATTTCCCGTCACATCGAATCTTTGGACGCATGCATGAAGCATTAAATATAGATAAAAAATAAAACTAATTACACAGTTTAGACGAAATGGACGAGACGAATCTTTTAAGCCTAATTAGACCATAATTAGACACTAATTGCCAAATAACAACGAAAATGCTACAGTTGCATTTTGCCAAAATTTTTGGCAACTAAACAAGGCCTAGTATTATCAAGTCCGCACTGACTCCGACAACCCAGTACCAAAGCACGAGGACTGCTCCTGAGCGCAGCTGCAGCCATAGAAGAGTCCTCTGCTGGTGCCGTTGGAGCCGTAGCAATTGTTGCATCATCTTCTGCTAGTGCTGATCGAGCTACTGCAACTTTTGTAGCGTCTTCTGCTAGTGTCAATGGAACTGGTGCAACTATTATAGTGTCTTCTACTGCGGCCGTTGGGTGTGCTGCCAATGATGTAGTGTCTTCTGCTAGTGTTGATAGAGTTGGTGCAACTATTGTAGCATCTTCTGCTGGTGCTGTTAGATCTGCTACAACTAGTGTGTCTTCTACTAGGTGTCGATGGAGCTGGTACAAATGTTGTACCATCTTCTGCAGCCGATGGAGCTACTGCAACTGTTGCAGCAACATCTTCTGCAGGTGCTAATGGAGCTGCTGCAACTTTTGCAGAAGCATCTTCTGCTTGTGTCCAAGTAGTTGCGGCAAATGATGCACCATCGTCTGCAGGTGCCAATGGAGCTGCTGCAACTGTTGTAGAAGCATCTACTGCTTGTGTCCAAATGGCTGCCGCAAATGATGTACCATCGTCTGCAGGTGCCAATGCCAATGGAGCTGCTGCAGATGATGCAGCAGCATCTTCTGCTGGTGCCAATGGAGCAGGTGCAAATGTTGTACCGTCTTGTGCCGGTACCATGTTACCAATAATCTCTTCTGGTTTTGTTGTTTGGTATGGAACCATGATACCACCTTCATCCCATGGGGCACTATGAATGGTGCCAGCACGAACATACCTGAGCTTCTGTAGCTTCAAGATAGCCTTTGGAAGCGTGGCTACAGAGGTATGTCTAACATCTAGAATCTCAAGCTATCTTAGGCTCCCTAGTGACTTCGGCATACGGGTAATCTCTTTGCAACCCCGTAAGGAGAGGAACTTGAACTGAGGAAACACCTCCACAATGTTCATAAGGTCATCATTTGTCACACCTGATGCATCCTCTAGATCCAGCACCCGAACATATGCCATCTTTATTTTGGCAGGGTCAAACATGAACGGTCTGCACTAACCAAAAACAGTTAATGAACGTAGCCGCGAGAAATCAGTGCTCCAAAACACATTCTTGTCCCTGTCCCAGTTGTCCCTTATGGTGAGGTGATGTCCCCCTGTATGTTGCGACCCCATGCAGCATGATCCCTCCAATGCATAAACAAGATTATCTTCCATCGGTCGTGAGTTGATGTATTCATGTAAGGAACCATTAATTTGGCACTTGACTGGCTTGCTTGATCGCTGCACTTGGAACATGCTGAATTCCCAAAGCTCAGCAAGCAGCATTTCTCTATTCTTCTCTTCGGTATGACTGGATGTGTCCCTGGTGTAACCCTATGCTATCCACCACGTGAGCAAACGCACCAATCTAATGTTATAGCCTATAGGAAAAATTGGTAGATAGAATATACAAGGCTTCAGGTCATCCTTGCAAGTTTCCAGGTAATGCTGCATCCAAGAAAACAGCCCCTTAAACTAGGCAATCTTTCCAAAATGTGCATAAAGTTATCATTTATATCCTTCAACTTCAAGTAGGTCAGCTTATCAGAGGACCAGTTGTAGTGCCCGGCTACAGCGTCTATTACTTTTGGAAGACCACCACACTTGGTCATGATACTTTCTGAAAGTTCTAAGACACGTTCCATGTTGGAAGGTTCCTTGTCCATATTTTTGATGTGAATCTACAATCCAGAAATAAATGAGAGCCGTAAGTTATACGCGCCATTTGGGAAGAATGTTACTAACTTCACATTTAGAATTTCTTATACAATTTTACTTGCATTCATGACAAAAATAAGATTAATACACATTCTTACTTATTAAATGCATTCTTGACAAAATTGAGATAGAATTTTACTTGTCTATATTAATAATTTCAAGTTAAATTGTGAATGCATTCGTACTTATTAAATGCATAGATACTTCTCTAGAAATGCAAAATTCATGAAACTGTTTTTTAGCTTTCTTTTAGCATGTGACATCTAGGAAACATGTTTATTGCATCATGTCACTGAATATGTTTGCATTGAATCTCTTTAAGGCCTCACATGTTAAACCATCGGTAGAAATATTTTTTTTTGCACAATTAGCACATGCATTTTATTAGATGGCCTCCCAGGAACCCCAGGAACAACATTGTACAAGTTGTTTGACATGCAAAATCTCCCACCATACTTGTCACCTATGAAAACACTGGAACCACCTACACTCTCTTTTCGGATAGCCCAACCTTCACCATCGGACAGTTCGTCTGTCACCCAATAGTCAAAACCCATCTGCAGAAATATTTTAGGACTTTTGGACAGTCAAACAAATCTCATCAGACAGTCCGATTAATTCCCAATCCTAAACCAGAGAGCACCAGAAACCTACATGAGTTACCGCATGGTCCAATATCACTAATTGGACAGTATGATAGGTTCAACACTTAGATTTTTGGGATGGCTCAAACTCTTTGGATTGTGCCCATGCTTTAACCTAATAGTCCCAAGACCATAGGGCTATCCAACACACGTTGGATAGTCCGATAAAAAATCAACATAAACCTAATAACCGTTTAGAGGAAGCATGCCCTTAGTGCAGCTACCCCTCTGTGCGTGGCCTTGACACCAAATGCTTGGACATTTGCTTAAGGTAGTCACTTGTCCTTCTAGGTACGCCTAGGCCTGAGCATATAGTTAGACTTGATATGAGGTCCTTGAACAAACTCACTTGTCCCAAAACACCTCCAAAAACTAAGTCATTCTTCTTCTTATGTCTACAATACACATGCATCCTTCCAAAAAAATAAAGACTGTATGATCATCAGTTTGAGGTGGCTATTCATAGGCTTAGTTAGATCGATGGGTTGAAATGATACACTTTTTGAGGTACTCTATGGGGCCATTCTTTTATAGAAGACGGGATTTTGGGTCAATTCAGAATATATCACTACTACACAAACAGTTATTTCCAGCAACATTACTGTCAGTTTTATTAAAACTATTGGTGATAATATACCACTTTCGGTTCAGACTAAAATTGATAGTAAAAAAGTAGTATCACTGCCGGTTTGGGACAAAATTTCACAGTGCACGCCATCCTGGTTTTAATTTCACCACCAATTTCGAACACAAACTGGCCATGAAAATGAATTTCACCGCTGTTCATGATTTAACACCGGTGCTGAAAACATAACCGCATGCAAAATAAGCTCAGTGTTCAAAACACTAGTGGGTGGTGGCTGACATGGCCCAACCTATGCTTCTTGATAATGAAGAGGCATGGATTTTAGACCCCATGACTGCTGTTCACCCTCCCCCCCCCCTCCCGGTGATGGTGGAGCTTCCTTATTGTGGTAGTAGGGGCTCAGAGGTCCAGCGTGGACACTTCTCATCGTAGCAGAAGGAGCTCGACCTCCCTGATAGGAGCCCCACGGCGTGGTAGTAGGGACCGGCCGCCTAGCGGCCAGCGTAGGTGATCAAAGGCCCGGCATGAGCACTCTCCCACACAGGTGCTCGACAACCTGGTGCAGGCAGTCCCTACTGCAGGTGCTGGTGCGGCCTCTCGACCATCGAAGGCCCGTAGGGCGCGGCGGTGTTCACACGTTTGTTGTTCCATTTATGTAATATCGAACTGAGGAACATTTTGCTAGGTGGTCCGGATGTTAGACCACCTAGCGCACTAGACGCGTGTTGTTTGTACTGAAAACTCCCTTCTTTTTAATAGCAATGATACGCAAATCTTTTGCGTATTCGAGAAAAAAGGCTGTTTTTAATTGATTTTGACCGCCGGCACCCAGTGGTGATGTCAACCTATCATCTTCATGTGGTTAATCAAGCTGGCAGTGGTATCCACTAATGAGCACCAGTTGCAAAACCGTGGTGGTGACCACAATTATCACCGCCGATTACCACCAATGAGGGTGAAAACTGGCAGTGATCCCTTCCCAACCAGCTGTGGTAAAGATTGTGTAGTAGTGTATGCCACGATTTTCTCGAGAAGAAACTTGAGGCTCCCTTGCAAACTCACTGGATGCAGCTTCCTGTCCTTTTAGCACTTTTCCTAAAAAGTGGACCAATTCTCTTTTTTCTAAAACACCTTCAATACATTGTCATCCTTTTATAAAAGGATATCAAGAGCAAGGAATCAATTGGATGAGCAATTTCTATACGATGTTTCATCTCTCACAGGCTTAGTCTGATCCGTGGGTTGATGTGCTACAAAGTGGTAGCTCTATTTATAATTTTTATGTATACTGTAGTTCTGTTGCATGGTAGTTGATTTGGTTTGCCAAGCTAAGGTTCACAGTTTAAGTTCTGCTTATTCCATTATTAATTTTAAGGGTGCTAAACAAATGTCCTTTTCCTATAATTTATAAAGTCGCAGTTCCATATATGTAGTTGATTTCGGGCAACGACTTGGTTCCACGAGATAATTAATGTAGCTAGACAAAAAGGAATACTATTAATAAAATCTGTCCTGTTCCATGGTCAGCTAAAAGAACTACTGGGGCAATCAAGGGCTGAGTACGTACACACACCTTTTCCTTGAAGAGGTTAAGAGCTTCATCAGCTTCGAGACCTTGGACGCTGATCACTTGTTTGTCGTTTTTGTTTACACAATACATGGCTACATTTCGTTCATTTGTAATGACAATGGTCCGGCTACCAGGAGTAGGCTGTGACAAGCAGAAGGCCTCATTTATGGTGTCCCAATCATCCGTGGACCGTAGGCATCAAGAATAAGCAACCATCGTGTATGGTGCTGCAGTAACAAGCGACACTCTTGAATTGGGTCTCGGTTGCCTTCAAGGATACCAATCATCGCTCTTTCCTTGCCTTGAGAAATATAATTGGAAAAGAATACCCGAAGCAGGCGAAGAAACAGCTTTGCTAGACTGAAGGGGTGTGGCACATACACCCAGCAGTAGTAAACAAAGACAGGTGATGCTCTTCTTCTACTCAACAAATGAACAGAAAAGATGAATACAAGTAAATTCAATCTGTGGACTCTGCACAAACTAGGGTGAACACAGTCATTAGTCATTAACAATAGTCTTGCTAAGTGGACAGCAACATCTGCATAGTGGCACACAGGATAAGAAAGGTATTGTTTTTCATCAACGTATGTAGATAAATAAGTACTACATACTAAGAGTTTAACTTCTCCAACTGTAACTGAGTATATAGGTTATTAAAAATATAAAACATAGCAACAAACGGACCAATTTGTGGATATCTGTAGAAAAAAACGCACAAATTGAAGCACGAAGCCAAGAATTTACTTTTACTAGAAAACATTGAGAAGCCTCCTGATTGGAAAGGATACCAGGACGAGCGTGGCTGAAACATCTTCAGGACAGGCTTAACTATAGCTTTACGCTAGTAAAGTTGGTGCTGCAAGTCTTGTTTGAGCTCGTGGTTGCAGGAGCCCATAAGCCACACTTCCTTGAGGGATCGAATTGCTTGTAGCCTAGAAAGTTGAAAAGATGACCCACTAGAGAACTCAACCCTCAGTACATCAACATCTCCTATATTTCTGATAGTTGCCTGTAAGTTGGTGGTGCAAACAATTTCGAAGACGGCACATTGTAACCCGAGGAAATTGTTCTCATCATTAATGCCAATAAGGAGCTCACCATCTTGAATAGGCTTGATACAGAGAGGTTTTATGAACCCCGTACGATGTATTAAATCATCCAGGATGACCAACCTGTCGTTTTGTTCTTGTAAGGTTACCACAAGTTCCAATTCCTCGATGTCAGCAAAGTCCTTGATCCAGCTGCCTCCTGCCTGGTAGTATGCGTACATGGCCATGCAGCTTTAGACTTGGGTCTCTTGTGGCTGGGCAATCGTGCCATCCAGAGAAGGAATCAGATCATCCTTGTTCTTATCCAGTCCTACTGACAATTGCTCCAGATGCTTGAGATCCGCGATGGCAGAAAAGAAGTCACAGATGTTGTCCACGTTTATGCCGCATACACCAAGGCTACGCAGTTGGGTAAGCTCAGAGAGCTCCTTTACAATGACCGCCTTATTTCGGGTCCGAACAATAGCAACCCCAAAAGTATGCAAGGTTGTCAGGTTCCCAATGCCGGCTGGAACCTGACACCATGATTAGTATTATCAAGTCTGCTCTGACTCCGACAACCCAGTTTCGACAGCCAGCTAGGTACTAAAGCATGAGTCCTGCTCCTTGGTGCTGCTGCAGGCATAGAAGAGTCCTCTGCTGATGCCGTTGGAGCTACTGATGTAACATCTTTTGCTAGTGCTAATCTAGCTACTGCAACTTTTGGAGAAAATGTAGGTGTTTCAAATATTGTAGTATCTTCTGAATCTGATGTTGTTGCAGTTGGAGTTGATGCATCTTCTGCAGGTGCCGATGAAGCTGTTGCAAATGTTGTTGCCACTTCTGCTGGAGACAGTGGAGGTGTTTCAAATATTGTAGTGTCTTCTGAATCAGATGTTGTTGCAGTTGGAGTTGATGCATCTTCTGCAGGTGCCGATGGAGCTTCTGCAAATGTTTTTGCTACTTCTGCTGGAGACAGTGGAGGTGTTTCAAATATTGTGGTGTCTTCTGAATTTGATGTTGTTGCAGTTGGAGTTGATGCATCTTCTGTAGGTGCCGATTGGGGAGATATCTGGACATAGCCCTACAGCCGATATATATCCGATTACCTGGTGTACCTGCTATTTGTGAATCTAGAGATGCTCATGACTGGAACCAGGGGCAATCTATTAAAGACCACCTATCGCAACCTCAAGCAGTCAAGCGGATGATCCAACTAGATGCCATAGAAGATCCGATGCTTGATGAAAGGAGGATCAAGGATAGTCGAAGAGATGACGATGATGATCGTGCTAGGCGAAGGAGGTCTCATCCAGAATGCCTTTGAACTAGCCGACGCGCTCATGCATGTTGGAATGGATAGGCATGCAATGTGGAGGATAATCCAAGGTGTGTGGGTGGAGATGTTCTGCTTTTCTGCCGGCCGGTGCAGAGGGTACCTGCAAGCGAAGAGCCTTGGGAAGGGCGGGGAGTACCTTTCTCATGTCTAGTTGCTTCTGCCCCACTTGGGGATGGAGACTCTAGTAGAGAGGCTGCAGAGGACAGAGCAGCCAAACCAACGTTTTGCGTGGGGTGCAGAAAATGGGCCGTAGTACTACATCGGTGATGAATGAGGAGGACTAGGAAAGTCACAATGTCACTCTAGGTTGCCTATTTGGAGGTGACCTGGCTTCACTATGATGCTGCTATCTGTTCTGTTTTATTCCTGAATTCAGTATGAATTTAAATTATAGATGTAGACTGGATGTATGTACTCATTGCATTCATGATAAATTATGGATACTTCTATGCATATGTGATAAATTTATGGATGATGTGACTCACTTGACATAAGAGCATGTACATTTTGCAAACTGGTTGGTTTTTATGCCTTGCTCAATATTCGTGTGGAGGTTATATGCATCAACAGAAGGGGGAGTGTAGAAAACATTTCCCCCTATATATGTGAGTACATTGAGTGATAAACCATAAACAAATAAACATGGTTTCACTACTAGAAACTCAAAGGTTCTTATTGATACATGGGTTGACAAGAGCCTAGTTGACCATGCATGCACCAACTGTCACCCAACCAAATAAGAACCGATGGGAACTGCTTCTCAAACCCTATCTTTGTTTTCCTAGACACATAGCCACATCCACCAAGGGTTATCTCAAGCCTCATGAAAGAAACAAATCCATGTAAGAGAAGAGAAATAAGCGACACAAGAAGAAGGTCATGGATCCCATTAGTCACTTCAAGTGCAAGAAAGTGGGGCACCATGCAAAAGATTGCATAGTAAAGATAGAAGACAAGGACAGGAGAAGACAAAGATCAGAAGAGTGAGTAGAAGATGGTATCGTGGGTCCGTAGCCGTGACGAGCATCGAGTTTGCCCTTCAAAAGTCGATGTGTAGGTCTTCGGTGGCTCGGACACTCAAAAACACAAGAGGGACACAACAATTTATCCTAGTTTGGGCTTCTGAGCCCTACGTCCACCAATATAGTGATCTTCATGTTAAGGAATGCCCAATCGGGGATTACAATGATGGAAATCGAGAGAGTTTGGTAGAGGATTGCTCAGTGCGATCCTAGTGTTCGTCGATCGTCCCTCTCCTGAATTCAATATGAATTTAAACTATACTGTACACTGGATGCATGTACTCATACTCTCCGCAAGCCTGATAAATTATGGATACTTCTATGTATAGATATGAGTACATTGAGTGAAAACCCATAAACAAATAAAAATTGGTTTCACTACTAGAAACTCAAAGGTTCCTAATGATACATGGGTTGACAAGAGCCCAGTTGACCGTGCATGCACCAAATGTCACCCAACCAAATAATAAGAACCGATGGGAGCTGCTTCTCAAACCTTATCTTTGTTTTTCTTGACACACAACTACATCCACCAAGGGTTGTCTCAAGCCTCATGAAAGAAACTAGTCCAGGTAAGACAAGAGGAATAAGCAACACAAGAAGAAAGTCATTGATCCCATTACTTGCTTCAAGTGCCAAAAAGTGGGACACCATGCAAGAGATTGCATAGTAAAGATAGAAGACAAGGACATGAGAATACAAAAAAAGAGCCAGAAGAAGATGGCATGCATGCACTTCCTTGAGAAGAGACACAAGATTGGAGCGTGTCCCCACGTCGAACATGCTCTCTCTAGTAAAACCAAAGGACCTAGTCCATGAAACCGGGTGACCCTTTTGGGAATTAAAACACACAACACTATTATCCAAGAAATGGCTCATGTCCTCAACTAACGAACAAGTTATCGTTGTTTTTTCCACCAACGGTGATTATGGTGTGTTGTACACACAGTAGGTCTAAATAGTAGCATACATGTCACACCTAAAAATTTTCATTTTAGGATGTGACTAGAAAACACTAAATAAAACAATTATTTTATTAATTTTCTTAAATTTTCAAAGACTTATTTAAGTTGTTTTCAATTTAACAAATGAAACTGATGTAAATTGGTAAAAAAGAAATTACAATGTTAATTTAATTGTTTGTTGCATACTTGCACTTGCTGCCTTTGCATTAATTCTTGGTACATGGAAAATGGATTTAGAAAACTTGTTATAGTACTGAATATGTTTTGTTCTATTTTCATAAAATAAAGATACAAATTATTTTACAAAATAAGTTTAAAAATAAATTGACTTTTCGGTTCCAAAAATGTTGCAAAATGTGTATTGACTTATTTCCAATGTTTCTAAAAAGATGGTATTTAATTCCTCAAAGTAGTTGCATATTTCGAAAACAAGAATAATTCTTGAAAGAATAACTTTCAAAAAGGTTTCAAAATAGTTTATTTTTATATCAAAACTAGCCTTAGAATACTTTAAACTATTTTTAAAAATGGTGTTTAAAAAGATTTCAAAATAGTTTTAAATGTTTTCACAAAGTATATATTTTTAAAAAGACATCAAAATATGTTTGGAAATTCTAAAAAAGATAATGGTTATTATAATTTGCAACTTTCAAAAAGGTTAATATAAGTTTGAAAATTAGTTGCAAAACTTTCAGACCATCAAAACCTGTATTGGGCTCAATTCAATTCAAAACCAGCCCAAATATCCATCACCTTTTTTCTCTTTCCTGTTATTTTCTTTTGGGCCTAACCCAAGCCGATGGTCAAGGTGGGCCGTTCCTCGCTGGTCAAAGACTTCCCTGTGAAAGTCCTGCCGATGGTTGAGGTGGGCCTCCTGGCTAACTTTACCTTGGAAGGCAAAATTTACATTACATGCTTTCCAATTAGTTTTGACCCAAGCAAAACTGTTCCTTGCCCAAAAACATGAAAAATATGTATTGTTTCATGGCACTTCATGTTTGCAACAGTGCAAAAAAAGGCAAAATTAATGGTCGAACGAACTGACAGCATTACCATAATGTTTCACAATTTTGTCCACACCACATATATGTGACGCTCGTACATCATCACCCATATCTAATCATCACTCACATCAAGGGAAAACAAAAAACTTAAGAAGCCACTACACCATATCTAAGAGAAAAAAATACATCTCGGAACAACGCTCAAGGGGAAATACTTAGAAGCTAACAAAAAATGACAAGAAATACTAATATATCGAAAAGACAAATCTGCACATGTTTCCTATACTCTAAGCTTGTCGATGGACTTGGAAAAACTGTTCGTATTCTGGGAATGTCTCTGTAATTCTTTCAACCAGGCTTTCTCAAAACGTTTGTGTTGGAACCGAACGCAGCTAAGCTAGGAACGTGGACGCCGGCGGCTGTGCGGTGACCGCGGCGAGAGCACGAGCAGATGGAAACTCACACAACAAACACAGGAGAAAAGTGGATCTTTGGCACTGCCAACATCGCAGCCCCTTCACTCTCTTATTCATGCTTTTATACACATTGCATGCTACAATCTAGGTCTAGCAACAACCAAGCCTCCCCGCGCCATGCCGCACAAAGTGCGCCACGCTGTTTCGATGCGGCGCGCGCGCTGCGCGTGCTCGCCACGCCATGGTCATGACTAAGCATGCCATCGATCATGCCCTGCCCCTAACCTGACTTATGCATGACTCGAACTAGAACGAAAAATACATGATGTTGTGCAGCAATTTAGCTAACTGATCACCCCTACTTGCACATCGACGACGCCCTAAGCACTCCTCAGTTCCACGAACTTCACTCGCCCCAGCGACATGGTGAAGATGTCGGCGAGCTGCCCTGCAGTCCCAACATGATCAACCTCCACCTTGCCCTCTTCAATGCATTTGCGAATAAAATGATACTTAGTATCAATATGCTTGCTGCGATCATGATGCACTGGATTCCTGCTAAGAGCGATGGCAGACATATTGTCCATGAGTAGCTTCATTGTCGTCTCCTTCGTTCCCATTATATCTGCTATCAGCCGGCTCAACGATACGCCCTGACACGCTGCTGCCACATATTGAGCTTCATAGGAGGACAGAGCAACAATCCTTTGCTGTGATGCTCATATCACCAGACTATTGCTGAGGAAATATACTATACCCATGGTGCTCTTCCTATCCTAGACATCTCCTGCAAAGTCACTATTACTCTACCCGAGCAAGATGGGTTTCAGCTCAGCACCCTTCTCCTATTTGCAGCCATACCCCAATGTTCCCTTCAGATACCTCAGGATGTGTTTAACAGCAGCCCAATGCGCTCTCCCTGGTGCCTCCATGTACCTGCTCACAACACCCACCGAATAAGCAAGGTCTGGCCTGGTGTTGACAATATACCTGAGGCTACCAATTATACTTCTATATGCTGTAGGATCCACAACTTCACCCTCCTTCTTGCTAAGCCTGAGCCGACACTCCATAGGTGTATCACAAGGGTTGCATTTTTTCAAGCCTGCCCATAGGAGCTCTGACTCAGTGGGATTCCTCCATCTCCCTACTTCACTTCTATGCCCAAGTAATAGCTCAAGAGACCCAAATCACTCATGCTAAATTTCTTCTTCATCTCAGACTTAAACTTCTTGATGTCACCAACATTCAGTCCTCAGATGATCAAATCATCAACATATACTCCCACAAGAAGAAAATAATTATTGCTGCTCCTCCTGTACACACGCTCGCTCTTCACAAAGTCAAGAGCAATCAATTCTTTATCAAGTTTTGCATTCCATGCTCTAGGTGCCTTCCTATGACCATACAATGCCTTTTTCAGTTTTAGCACCATGTCTCCACTGCCCACAATCAAACCTGGAGGTTGCTGCACAAACAGAGTTTTAGTCAAGTCACGATTCAAAAATGCAGATTCACATCCATATAATGTACTTCACATCCACCATGTGCTGCAAGTGCCAACAACACCCTTACAGTCTCAATTCTAGCAGCAGGGGCAAACACTTCATCGAAGCCCACTCCCTGACGTTGAGCATAGCCTTTTGCAACAAGTCCTGCTTTATACTTGACAATATTTCCCTTTGGGTCCTTCTTCACGTTAAAAACCCATTTCAGGCCTGTAGCCTTTTGCTTGGCTTGTAAATCACTGACAACCCAAGTTCTGCTGTCTTCTATCGCCTACATCTCTAACTACATCACCTGCCTCCAACATTGTTCAGACAGTGCTGCATCAAACGTCCTCGGCTCTTCTGCTGCTACAAGGCATAGCCCACTGTACTCAAAATCAAGCACCTAATCCGTTGAGTCAAGCAAGTTTGGAATGGTTATGAAACGCAGTGGAGCACCGTCAGAGTCTTCAGAGGCATCAGAAGATGGTGTGGCCCACTGAACGTGTGAAGGTGTATGAGCAGGTTTACTCAAGCTGGCACTTGGACTATGTGGTGGTGTGTGCTAGGTGCACCCCCGCACCGAAGGAATTCACACCGCAGGCGAAGGCGGTTCACCATCTATATGTTCTGAACCGACAAAACCTTCTGAATGAGATTCAGGTCCTGTTGTCAGACCGGGAACAGTAATACTGAACCGTGAATATATCAGGAATCACTGCTTCACTGCTTTGCCTGCTATCACTTCCCTCCCAATTCCATGCCTTCTTCTCACTGAAGATCACATCTCTAGTCACCAACAATCTGTCTTTCACAAGATCATACACATAGGGATGAAAACGGACAGAAACGGACAGAAAAACCCTATTTCTACTTCCGTTTCTATATTTTTTGGCGGAAACGGGAGTGGGTTCGGAAAATGCGGGTTCAAAAACGGAATCGAAATATGCGGACATACGGAAACGGATAAATACGGATGGAGAGCCAGAAAATTAAATTAGGATCACATAATCTAATATTCTCAAAGTATACATATATAAAGTCATGTAATAATATATACAAAGTTTAATATTCATTTACATGCTATGCACATGAACATAACATGCATATTTGGTGATTCGTAGTTATATTAACATAACATAAGGACATGTAATTGTTGAACATGTTGAGCATAGATTGAAAACGGGATAAATACAGGTCTATTCCGTATTAAAACGGGATTAGTCGGGTACGAACGAAAAACACCATTTTCTACTTCTGCAAATACGAAAACGGGATCTCACAAATACGGAAACGGATGGAAAAATGTAGAAAACGGAACGGGACGGTACGGGAAAAATTCTGTCCATTTTCATCCCTACATACACCATGTACCCCTTCATCCCCGGCTCATAGCTGAGAAACACACCAAGCTGTCAGCCAAATTTGTCACACCCAGCCCATTGCGCTTGGCATAAGCAACACAGCCAGACTTGCACAAGTGTCGAACTCCCGGTTTTCTCCCAAACCAGCCTTCAAATGGTGTCTTTCTATTCAAGCTCTTCGGCGGCGATTGGTTCAACAAGTACACCACCACCTTGACAGACTCCCCCCAGAATTTCCCTGGCACCTACATCGACTTGAGCAGACACCTTGCCATCTCCATGACGGCTTGATTATGCCGTCCTACAACACCATTCTGTTGTGGGAAAACGGTGTTGTGGTGGTGTTGTGCTTGATGTCATGCTCATTACAAAAAGCTACAGAAGCACCAGAGTTAAACTCACCACCACGATCCATGCGGAACGCCTTGAGATGACGACCCGACTCCACCTCGGCCGTCATCTTGATCTTCTTGAGATACTACAACACCTCATCCTTGGAGCTTAAGCCACATAAAGCGATTGTAGTCATCGACGATGAGCAGGAAGGAGGATTTCCCTCCTGGTATGGGTGGCGTGATGTGCCCACACAGAACGCCT
This sequence comes from Saccharum hybrid cultivar R570, assembly GCA_038087645.1. Lineage (NCBI taxonomy): Eukaryota > Viridiplantae > Streptophyta > Magnoliopsida > Poales > Poaceae > Saccharum > Saccharum hybrid cultivar. Next base: position 16,257,980 of record JAQSUU010000760.1, read on the forward strand.
TGAGACGATGACCCGACTCCACCTCGGCCGCTAATTTGATCTTCTTGAGATACTATAGCACCTCATCATTGGACGCCAGTAGCTCGAGCCACATAAAGCGATTGTAGTCATCGACGATGAGCAAGAATGAGGATTTCCCTCCTGGTGTGGGTGGCGTGATGTGCCCACATAGATCGCCATGCACCAAACTCAAGCCCCGCTATCACGCGGTATGCCGAGGCCTGAGGGAATGGTGCACGGTGCAGCTTACCCAAAACATAGCCATCGCAGACCTGCTCCATGCGCTGGATCAGTGGTATGCCATCCACCATCTCCTTGGCACCCAGCTCACGAAGGGACATGAAATTGATATGTCCATAACAAGTGTGCCAGAGCCAAGCATCTTCATCCATCTTGGTCTCATCAGGCAGATAGGCGAGGTCAGGTTCACCTTCATTATGTACAGGCGATTCCTTCTATCTGCCCAAATTAGCATGTCATGCTTCTAGGTCGTCAACTAATGCTGCTCAAAGAGTTGCATCACACCATTGTCGATCTCGACACAACACCCGCCTTCCTCCAGCTGACCAAGGCTAACAATGTTGCATTTTAAAGACGAGATATAATATACCTCCATGAGAACGTGAGGTTCTTGGTTCTTGCCGGAGATCGTGACTGCACCGATCTCGCAGATCTCATCATGGAACCATCTTTGAAGTGCATCACCCCACGCACCATCTCATCTAGGGTTTCTAGTGATGCCTGGCACCCTGTCATATGGTTTGTGGCACCGGTGTCAAGCACCCACGACCCAGCATCGTAGCTCGTCGGGAACACACGTTCCTAATTTAGGAACACGTGTTGTGACGTGGTGTTCATAGTCAGCACAAGATTGTAGATGTGCGCCACCAACACTGCTGGTTGTTCAACTTCCACACCAGCAATGTGAGCAGCCTCATGCCGCTCCTCCTTTGGTGCCTTCTTACATTCCTTCACTGTAGGGAATTAGCCCGACCCGGCGATCAAATTCTTGGTGGGAATCATCAACTTTATAATGTTTTAACCCGAGGAAGTAGGTCAACAACCTTGAATATGGCTCCACAGAAGTAGTTAGGGGATAAGCCCAAGGAGGATAGGCCTATGGGATTTCCACAATGAGTCCTAGTACCAGGTAGGTTAAGGCGTAATAAGTAAAAGAGGTCTTAGCGGAACTCGATAGGCCAAAAAGGAGGGATGTGACTCATCAAAGGAAGTTGCCGACTCGGCATCCCCTCGCCTAGTTGCTAACTGTTAAGGTCCTTTCGAACCCTGACCAGGCACCCTCCCGGTAGTGCCAGGGGACAACTACTTCTATTGGGTCTCATTTCTGAGTGGGAAATCCCAATAGTAGTAGCTAGTGACCGCCTTCTTGTCGCCCATCTCTCTAACTCCTGTAGTAAACCTCCGGCTAATGACCTCTTCGATTCCTCAAGAAAAGTCAACTATCTCTTTCCCTGCTTTCAGGAACTTCCAACTAGTTACTTCTCGCTTTTGATCTCTTCCATTTCCCAAGTCCGGTAACCCGCTTTGCTTTCCTGTTTCCTTTTATGAAACCTTCATCACTACTTCTCATATGATTTATTATATGACTTTCTATGAAAACTCTATACTCAGGATATGTTCTCAAAGCACTCCTTGGCCCGGCATCGCGATAATAGTCCTTGGCAAAGAAGCAGGAGCCTTTCACCAAAGAGAGCAAAACAGTTCTGTAAGTGGCAGATCAAAGCCTGAAGTAAAGTGTCTGGTTGTCTACGCATGGGACTCACCCTTGAGTGGAGAATGGAAGAAGGGAAACATAGCATGTCACAAGAGCGAGGCGAGGGGGCTCTGCCCTAAAGCGAGAGGGACGCCTCGCGAGCCGGGCTTTGGAGATGAGGCCTTTTGGCGAAGCCAAGTTGCCATAGATGCCACACATCGTGGTGTACCCATCATGTTAGTTTGACACCAGAGTCACACCCATCACCACCGCCATGCACCCTAGTCTTCTCCTTCTTGGCAAAATGCCCACCACCACCGCCCTTCGCACCAAATCATGATGAAGAGTCCGTCACCATAAGGCTCTTGTTCCTAAACGCCCACTCCTCTGTAAGTAGGAGATGACAAGTTTTGTCCGTCATCTGCTCCACCGAGGCCTCGAAAAATTCCTTCGCCACCCGCAGACGCCCGACGAGCTCCTTGATGGATAGCTTCTTCATGTCATAGAACATCTTGATCGTCACTGCCACCTGATTGTAGCGTGGCGGCACGACCCAGAGAAACTTCTTCATGACACGCGTGCCATCCACGCTTTCCTCGCCAGGACCACACAGATCGGTGGCGAGTCTTGTGATGTGCATGGCAAAATCATCGATGGTCTCCCCCATCTTGAATGCGATCGACTCCGCCAGCAGCTTCTGTGCATTCACCTCCTTCACACGTTCCGCACCGAGACACATCGATTTGATTGTGTCCCATGCCTCCTTCGCTAATTTCTTGTTCAGGAGCATGGAGTGCATATCCTGGGGCACACCATGGATCATGGCGCCCAGAGCAAGCCGATCATAGTGCCACTCCACCTTGTTGGACTCGATCGCATCCCACTGATACATGCCTTCGAGATTGCATTGCACAAACATGGACCACTCCTCGTAATTGGTTCAGGTTAGCATTGGCCATACCAGATTTCCTATGGCCTGATTCTATGGTTGTTCCATCACCTCCTTGTCCTTGTCCTTGTCATTGTTGCTGGTCATGGCGGCAACGCTAGGGTAAATGCCCTTATCCTTGTCTTTTGTTCTCTATCCATGCAAGACCTCACTAATAGACTTCTTAGAAAGGACCTCCCTTTTTTTGAATTTTAAATACCGTAGGGGAGGCCCCCATTGTAAGGATTTTGTTATTAGAAAAAAACAAAACAAGAAGAACAACACCACTGTACAAAGAGGAGCCAGGAAGCTACAACCAAGAGAACTGCACAGGGTGTACAAGCAGAAACAAGACCAACAAAGTTAAGCTAGGTTAGAAAGAAGAGAGAGGAAAATAGGTCCACGATCAAAGATGAAGTTATAGCTTTGCTTCCAAATCAGCTAGACTCCTTTGCTTCTAGAAAGGACCTCCCTAATAATAGTATAACAAGAATAATGGGATTAATATACCTTGCTATTGTGCACTTCAATCTTACGAGAAATCTCCTGTGTAGCAGTTCCTGCTGTGGTGCTTTAGTTGCTGCTTCAAGCGGCTTCTCATGAGAACCCTCCTACGAATCTGGAGCAGGAGCGGCTCTGGCATTATCACCATCCATCGTTGCCCCATCGCTGCTTCAAGCTTATTCTCCACAGCGGCATTGCTATATTATTAAAGTGAGCCAAAACCAAGATTGTTAGAGGACATGGGGGAGCATATTTCAAATCAGGCTACAATAAGTTACTCCTGTCAGAAACAGTGACATAAATCAAAGGATTTCCATGAGGAGGAAAATCAGAAAGTAGACTAAATGAAAGGAGATGATTTTTTTTTATTACAGGAAGTTCGGTTCCATCTCGTACCTGAGGTGTGATACTACATTTCCACTCAACCGAATTAAGCTCTTCTATGGTATATTCAGCTCCATGTTGAGGGCGCAAGTACTGAAGGATTACAATTGGGCAATCATCAGGTAACGAAAGTAATTGCATAGTAGATCATGTCACACTGAAACAAAGTTCTATTGTGGCCAACTCTGTAACTTGTTGGATGAAACCACATATCAGAAACATAATTGATAGACACAAAATAGCTATAGATGTGTTTTAGCAATTTTAGCTTCGTTGTGAACTGTCACATGCCTAATAATAGGCCCAAGGCCTATGCCCAAGACATGGGCCAAGAAACCACGCTGGCCCCAAACAGGCCCAACGTGAACAGTACCCGTGAGTACTGTAGCACCACGCGTGGTAGCGCGTCCGCCGCCACCCTAGGTTAGGTTAGATCAGTTTATATTGCTTACAGGCTAAGTCTCCCAGGACTATAAATACAAGCCTATGTAACCGTTCAACTTTAAAAAAGGAATAGGCCAAGTGCCTTCTATCTTCCCCTTCCCCTTCCCCTTCTCTGTTGCCGCCGCCTCCTCTTTTCTCTCTCAGCGTCATGGCCCCCTCCAAAACCCTAGAGCCGCCCACCTCCTCCACGCCGTAACCCTAGCCGTCGCCCCCAAAGGCACCCCCGCATCGGACGTATTACACCGGTATCAGGAGGCCAAGTCGATCCTTTAGGCACCCATGGCCATCAACGTTGCCACAATGATGGAGCTATTCCAGGAGTTCTCCTCCAGCCTCTATGCCAAACTAGATCTGATCCAGAACCTCAAGGGCAATGCCAATGTGAACCCCGTCGACGAGCTCGCCATCCTTAAAGCACGCTGGCTCGCCTTCGAGAAAGCAGACGGCTACAGCGATGCCATCATCACCAACACCAGCAGCAGCCTACAATTACTCACCGCAGTTCCCACCATCAACTTGGACACAGCCATGGTCAACCCTGCTGAGGACAAACAACAAGTCCGCCAGGTGAGCACCTTTGCCACAGGAAAGCTCGAGCCATTGATGGAGTACGTCAGGCTCAAGCAACTCATTGTCATCTCCGTCGTTGCATCACCACCAACCCTTGACATATCGGCCATCATCAACAACTCCATCGACAACACCAACACTGCTAAACCTCTGACTGATCAAGCAACGCCACCAACGCCACCAATTCCACCGTCGACGCCATCTACTCCACGCACACCGACAAGGCCAAACCCTAGGGCTACACAGCTAGCACCACCTAAATCACCATAGCCACGCCTATGCTGCAGCTGACGCCGCTGCACACGCCACCGACAACACCGCCCAGATCATCGCAACCTTCTATGCTGCAGTAGCAGGCACCGCCCATACCAGCACTACCACCCATGCTGCTGCCCATGCCACTGCCACCAGCGGCAGCTCCAACCGCACCACCGCACCACCGCAACCTCCTATGCCACCGCTACCACTAATGCCACAACCACCACAGATATCGCCACCACTAGCGCCAACGCCAATGCTACACGACATCGGCCTCATCTGATGATTAGCGCACCTGAGGCAACCCTACGTGGTAGCACCACCATGTTCTTAGCAAGAACAGTGCTAGACATGGGTGCCAACCTGTTGGTCAATACGGGCACCTCCCACAATATCATCAACACCACCTTCGCCCGTGTCATCAGCCTCATGGAGCAGTGCGTCAGGGCGACCATCCTCCTTGGCAATGGAGGAGAGATCACCTGTCAAGCGGCCTGCCACCACGTACCCCTCCGCATCGACAACGAGTATCCTCTAGTCATCACCTTCGAGGCGAGCCCCGTCAACAGCAGCAGCTATCCGCTACCGCCCAACACTCAGAAGTAGGCGCCCCACCACCTCTCTAGGAGCACCAAACTCCTTTGACTACAACAGCGACACCACCGGCTACACCACCAAAACCAGAGATGCCCCTCAAGGCGTCTATACCTCCACAGCGGTTGCTGCAATTAGCGGCAACAAAACTACCACCAATCGCCCAACAACTCCACGATGGATCATCCTCCATGAACAACGACGTGATAGATCCATTGTCGTGGCTCAGCGGCTACGCGTTCTCCATCAGAGGGCAACATACCCCCAACAACATGAAAATTAGGTATGAAATCCTTCATCTCATTGAAATAGCACAGCTATAGTATATGCATCTAACAAAGAACAAGGCGGCAATGGATGGGGAACACTTAGCCCCTTGGGACACCAAGTATATCGGGCCCCCAAATCAAGGTGATCTGCGAGAGGAGCGCCTATAGATCAACATCTACATCACGCTCATCAACGACATCAACGATATCAACTACAGCCACCTCAAGATGATCATCGCCCCGTGGTATGTCGTTCTTGGCTGGCACACCATGTACCTTGCAGGCTCCATCCTCAACACTAGCGACCTCATGCTTGTCAACATAGGCATGATGCACAACCTTATCCACATCAACTTCGTGCACATCCTCAACCTCCTAAGCACCACATTGACACCACCTTCATCGTATGAAGCGGCAACAAAGTCCTTCGCTGAGCTGTGGCATTTGCTACACTTCTTAGGATCAACGCCTGCTCCACATCGGTAACGTGAACAACTACATCAACACCTGCTCCACCATTCTAATGTGGCTCGTGCCTCAGTGTGAGGACGTGCTGATCGGAGAAGGGGGAGTAGTGCCATATGATAGATGGGGGCCCAAAACCCAATCAGCCTAGGCCGCACCAGCGGCAGTGGCGCCCAGGAAGCCACCATAGCCGACGACACGGCAGCATTAGTCTGGTTTATGGACCAAGGGCTAACCTTCTTCAACGGTCGTCTCCACATGCTTGCCGCACCATCTATTCTAGCTAACGTACTGCAGGTGTCACTACATGTTGAACCCAGGCACATGGAACAACTAGCACGCAGTGCGCGCCTACCTCCATCTACGGCACACTGCAATGGTGCATCGACGAGTCCTCCTTGGGCACAGCACGGTGTCTATCACGGCCGTGGTATTCATTGACAACTTGGGCCGCCAACTCATCTCCGTCAATAACACCTACACCACAGGCATCAGAAACAACCGCGTCCACGACCTCGTGACCTGGTGAAAGTCCTATGTTTGGTGTTGGTAATTAGTGACAATGCCTAAGTACTAATCCTATGCCTAAGTTGTATGTAGCATATGAGGATTAGTACATTCCAAGGTTGGTGGCAAGATGGACATGGTGATCATGATGGCCACACTTGGATTTGGATGCAACCCTATGTGATCAAGGCAAAGGTATATGCTTAAGGGTTGTGTTTTAGTAACCAAGACACCTAGTGGGTGTGGTTACATTATAGGATAGATAGTCAAACTAGTGGGTTGCGTTTTTGAGGAGTTGAAACGACTATTTTTTCCATTACGCCGGAAGTCAAAAAAGAAACGGAGACGAACGGAGGTCACAGAGGTGACCAGACGCTGAACCGGACACGGTCTTTGGTTGACCGGACACGTCCGGTCAGTGTTCAGCATCTGCGCGTGTTTCAGTTTGATGATCGGATGCGCAGCACGTCCGGTCACTATCGATCGGACGCGTCCAATCGTTCAGGGAGCTTACTGGACTCTAACCGGACGCTGGCACTGTGGCGTTCGGTCAGTTCTACAGCGCGTCCGGCCGCTGTTTCGTTGTGCGCTACTCAGGCTTGACCAGCGTGTCTGGTCAGTTACGGGACCAGCGTGTCCGGTCTGCGCGACCAGCGCGTCCGGTCGTTGCTTCGCAGCTAGCCGTTGTGCGACCGGTGCGTCCGGTCAGTGTGACCAGCGCGTCCGGTCAGCACAACTTCGGCTGTTTAAGTTTCTAACGGCTACATTCGAAGGGGTACGTCTATAAATACTCGTTGGCCGGCTCAAGGCTCTTTCTCTTGAATCTTTGACATACTTGTGAGCACTTTGAGCTAAGCAACTCCTCTTACACTCATCTCTCTTGCTTCTTTGCATATTCAAAGTGAGATTGAGTGATCCAAGTGCATTTGTATCGTGAGATTGCATCTAGTTAGCACTTGGTGGTTGATTTGCTGCAGGATTCTTGTTTCTCTTGGTGGTTGCCGCCACCTAGATGGCTTGGAGCAGCTTGGAGGCGTTGGCAAGAGTTGGTGATTGTTCTTGGCCATCTCCAGTGATTGTGAGGGGTTTGTGCCTACCTCGGCGAAGCACCAAAGGCAACATTAGTAAATTGCTCATGTCATTGCAACCTTTTGCCATTTGGTAGGTTCTTGTGGCGCCTTTTGAGAGGCTCGGTGTGTGACCGATTAGCCACCAAACCACGTGGTGAAGAGGGACACAACGAGGACTACCATGCCGGCAAGCACGTGAACCTCGGGATAAATCTTTGTGTCATCAGTTTTATATTGTGATTGATTGATCCGGGTGTTCGGTTGTCTTGGTATTCATTGTTGATCATATTGGTTGGCTCAATACTTCGCCCCTCGGTGAAACTCTCCTAACTCAACTCTGCATTACCTTCTTAGTTATCTTTACTAGCTAGTTAGCCTTGCTAGAGTAGCTCCTTTTTTAGCTTGCTAGTTGTAGTTGTAGTTATCTTCTCGGTTTGACTTGTGCGGTTGAGTGCAAATACTAGATTTGTGAATTGGTTAGGTGGCTTGCAAACACCCCATAGGCTAAGCTAAACTCGCATCTCGCTATTTGTTATATTGATAAACTTGTTTAGCTTGTCTTTGTAGAAAATTTTAAAAGGCTATTCACCCCCCTCTAGCCATCAAGACCTTTCAAGTGGTATTGGAGCCGTGGTCACCATTTGTAAGGCTTAACAACCTCGGTGTAAGAAAGCTCAAGTTATGTTCAATCATGTTAATGGCAAGCCTCCATTCTTTGATGGTGTCTCTTCCTTTGATCATTGGAAAAGGAAGATGAAGCAATATCTAGGCAATATACATGAGAAGGTTTGGGATGTGACCAAAGAAGGATACATCATCCTTGATGAGGAAAATCTCACTCCAAATGACCGCATCAACAAACAATGCAACACGGCGGCACTTGACACAATCTACCGTGCCATTGATGACAAAGTATTTGAGCAAATCAAAGATCTTGAAAAGGCAAATGAGCTTTGGATAAGGCTTGAAGAAACATATGAAGGCACTTCAACGGTAAAAAGTGTCAAACTATATATGCTCAAGGACAAGTTCTCCACTTTCAAGATGAAGGATGATGAATCCATCCCGGAGATGTTCTATAGGCTCCAAGTCATTGTCAATGATCTCAAGGGGCTTGGAGAGAAGGTTGATGACAAGGACTTCTCACACAAGTTCTTGATGTGCTTACCCGAAAAGTTTGCCACCTTAAGAAGAATGATCTTTAGAGAGGGATTGGACAAGGTCAAACCAACCGATGTGCTTGGAGATATAATGACCAATGTCCAATACAATGATGATGAAGATGAGGTAGATGAGAAGGAGACCAAGGTCAAGCAAGAGAAGCCCATTGCATTCAAGGCTTCATCTTCTAAGGGCAAGAGCAAGGTGGAGAGCGATGATGATGATCCATTCGATGATGAGACCATGGCCCTCCTAGTGCACAAGATGGGGAGGTTCATGAAGAAGAAAGGATATGGTGCAAGAAAGAGAAGAGACTTCATGAAGGCAAAGGAGGTGCTTTGCTACAATTGCAATAGCCCCGATCATGTAGTGGCAAAGTGCCTCTATGAAGATAAAAGATATCATGATGGGGAGTTGAAGTTGAAGAAGAACAAGAATTACAAGAAGGAGAAGAAAGAGAAGAAGAGCTTCACTATCAACAAGAAGAAGAAGGGTGGTGGCTATGTGGTCACTTGGGATAGTGATAACTCCGATTGTGATGATGATAGCTCTAGTGATGATGAGAGGACCACTCGGCGAGCCATTGCAAGCATCACCCTCTCCAACAAGCCATCCATCTTCGACACTACATCGACATGCCTTATGGCCAAGCCTACCAAGGTAAAATATAATGATAGTGATGATGATTCTTGTGCTAGTGATGATTGTAGGAGTGATGATGAGGAGGATGAGGACTACTCTAAGGATGATCTATTGGGAATAATAGATCAAATGAGCAAAGGCTACAAGAGGACCACCAAGAAATATAAAATCTTGGAACAAGAGCTCATTGCCAAGAGCAATGAAAATGATGCCTTGATGGAGGAGCTTGTAGCTCTCAAAAAGAGTAAGGAGTGCAAAGGAATTGAACAAGAGCTCAAAGCTCTTAGAAAATCCTTTGATGAGCTAGAGGCCTCTTGTTAGTGTCTAAAGGAAGACCACGAGGACCTTGAAGTTGCTCAAACTAGGCTTAAGGAAGCCCACTCCACTCTACTTGAGCTCATTAAGGAAAAGGACCTCAAGTTGGAGAAGGTCATGAAGGAAGCTAAGGAGGAGCAAGTGATTGTCACTTGTGATATTGGACTAACATATGATATTATTGATGATTCTTTATTTGTTGGTCCTACTAATGCTTTATGTAGCTCATCATCATCCACCGCAACCAACTCTATCTCTACTACTAGTGATTTATCACTTGTGGTTGAGAATGAGACTCTCAAGAGAGAGGTGGATGATCTCACCCGCGCATTAGGCAATGCCTATGGTGGAGATACCCGCTTGCTAAAATGCTTGGGTAGCCAAAGGTTCTCTCTTAACAAAGAGGGTTTGGGCTATACTCCTAAGAAGGGCAAGGCGGCCTTTGCTACTCCAAAGCCTCGCTTTGTGAAGAGCAATGGTCGTTATTGTAATAGATGCAAGCAAGTTGGGCATCTAGAGATTAATTGTAATAAAATGAACAAGAACAACAATAAGTTTCATGCTGAAATAGATTACATTCCTTTTGATTCTTGTTATGTTCTTACCAAGGGTGAGAAGGGTGTGCAAGCTAAGTTTGTTGGTACACCAATTGTGGGTCCAAAGAAGAAGGCCATTTGGGTACCAAAGAGCTTAGTGACTAACCTCCAAGGACCCAAGCAAGTATGGGTACCTAAGAAACATTAATTTGTTTTGTAGGTCAATTACAAGGCCGGAGGAAGGCATTGGGTGCTTGATAGTGAGGGCTCTCAACATATGACCGGTGATTCAAGAATGTTCAACTCTCTCAAATCAAATGATAGTGGCATTGATAGCATCACATTTGGTGACAATAGCAAGGGTGATGTAAAGGCTCTTGGAAGGATTGCAATCTCTAATGATCATAGCATTTCCAATGTGCTCTTAGTTGAAAAGTTGAACTTCAATCTTCTCTCGGTTGTTCAATTGTGTGATCTTGGTTTCAAGTGCATCTTTGGTGTTGATGATGTGGAGATAGTTAGTGTTGATGGCTCCAATTTGATCTTCAAGGGCTTTAGATATGAGAATCTATACTTGGTTGATTTCAATGCTAGTGACACTCAACTTTCAACATGCTTGCTCACCAAATCAAGTATGGGTTGGTTATGGCATAGAAGACTTGGTCATGTTGGCGTGAAGCAATTAAATAAGTTAGTGAAGCATGACTTAGTTAGAGGCTTGAAGAATGTCACATTTGAGAAAGATAAACTATGTAGTACATGTCAAGCCAGAAAGCAAGTAGGCAACACTCATCCATTGAAAAGCATCATGAGTACTTCCAAGGCATTTGAGTTGTTGCACATGGATCTATTTGGGCCAACTACATACACAAGCATTGGTGGCAACAAGTATGGCTTTGTGATTGTGGATGATTTCACTAGATACACATGGGTATTCTTTCTTGTGGACAAGAGTGATGTATTTGACATATTCAAGAAGTTCATCAAGAGAGTGCAAAATGAGTTTGATACCACAATCAAGAAAGTGAGAAGTGACAATGGAAGTGAATTTAGAAACACAAGAGTTGATGAGCTATGTGAGGAGCTTGGAATCAAGCATCAATTATCGGCCAAGTATACACCTCAATCAAATGGCTTAGTTGAGAGGAAGAATAGAACCTTAATTGATATGGCAAGATCAATGTTGAATGAGTATAATGTGAGTCATTCATTTTGGGCCAAAGCAATCAATACGGCTTGCTTCTATAGCAACTGCCTCTATTGCCACAAGTTTCTAGAGAAAACACCATATGAGATCTTGAATGGAAGAAAGCCCAACATTGCATACTTTCGGGTATTTGGTTGCAAATGCTACATCTTAAAGAAGGGCACTAGATTGAGCAAGTTTGAAAAGAAATGTGATGAAGGATTTCTACTTGGTTACTCAACTACTAGCAAAGCTTATAGAGTTTGGAATTTGGCTAGTGGACAACTTGAAGAAGTGCATGATGTTGAGTTTGATGAAACAAATGGTTCTCAAGATGAGGAAGATAACTTGGATGATATGAGAGGAACTCAATTGACCAATGCTATGAAAGAAATGGACATTGGTGATATTAGGCCAAAGCAAGTGATTGATGTGGATGACAACAAAGATCAAGTGCTCCAAAGTCCAATTACACAAGCTAGTGGTTCTCTAATGCAAAATCAAGCTAGTACATCATCTCAAGTGCAACAAGATCAACAAGTGGCTAGTTCATCATCTCCAACTCATGATCAACATCAACATCCAAGCAATCAAGTCCAAGTGCTCACTCTTCTTTTGGATTCTATCATTGGTGACATACAAAGGAGAGTTCAAACTAGATCAAGATTGGCATCGTTTTGTGCTCACTCTTCTTTTGTGTCAATGGAAGAACCCAAGGACATTGATAGAGCATTGAGAGATCCGGATTGGGTAAATGCAATGCATGAAGAGCTCAACAACTTCAAGAGAAATGAAGTATGGGAATTAGTTGAGAGGCCTAAGGATTACAATGTCATTGGAACAAGATGGGTCTTTCGCAACAAGCAAGATCAAGATGAGATAGTAGTAAGAAACAAAGCAAGACTAGTGGCTCAAGGTTACACACAAATAGAGGGTCTTGACTTTGGTGAGGGTCTTGACTTTGGTGAAACTTATGCCTCGGTTGCAAGATTGGAAGCAATTAGGATCTTACTTGCCTATGCTTGTGCTCATAATATCAAGCTATATCAAATGGATATGAAGAGTGCATTTCTTAATGGGTACATCCAAGAGGAGGTGTATGTGGAGCAACCTCCCGGTTTTGAAGATGACAAGAAACCCAATCATGTCTACAAATTGAGAAAAGCTTTGTATGGATTGAAGCAAGCACCTAGAGCATGGTATGAAAGATTAAGGGACTTCTTGCTATCCAAAGGATTTGTCATGGGCAAAGTTGATACAACACTATTCACCAAGAAGATTGGAAAAGACTTATTTGTGTTGCAAATATATGTTGATGATATCATATTTGGTTCAACCAATCAAGATTATTGTGATGAGTTTGGGAAAATGATGACAAAGGAATTTGAAATGTCAATGATTGGTGAACTTAGTTTCTTTCTTGGACTTCAAATTAAACAAATGAAGGAAGAAACATTTGTGAGCCAAACCAAGTACATCAAAGATATGCTCAAGAAGTTTGGCATGGAAGATGCAAAGGGCATCACTACTCCAATGAGCACTAGTGGAAGCTTGGATAATGATAAGAATGGCAACATGGTGGATCAAAAACTATATAGATCAATGATTGGGTAGCCTACTCTATGTGACGGCATCAAGGCCCGATGTAATGTTTAGTGTATGCATGTGTGCAAGATTTCAAGCCTCACTAAGAGAAAGTCATTTGAAGACAACAAAGAGAACATTGAGGTACCTAAAGCATACACAAGATGTTGGATTATGGTATCCCAAAGGTGCAAGCTTTGAGCTAGTTGGATATTTGGATTCCGACTATGCCGGTGACAAAGTGGAGAGAAAGAGCACCTCCGGGACTTGTCAATTGTTGGGAAGATCACTTGTCTCATGGTCATTCAAGAAGCAAAATAGTATTGCACTATCTACCACCGAAGCCGAATACATCACCACGGGTAGTTGTTGTGCACAAATCTTATGGATGAAGGCAACATTGAAGGATTTCAGAATCAATTTCAAGAATGTGCCATTGCTATGTGACAATGAAAGTGCCGTGAAGCTAATCAACAATCCGGTTCAACATCAAAGAACAAAGCATATTGATGTTCGCCATCACTTTATTAGAGATCATCAACAAAAGGGTGACATTGCTATTGAGAGTGTGGGCACCGAAGATCAATTAGCCAATCTATTCACCAAGCCACTTGATGAGAAGAGATTTCACAAGCTAAAGAATGAGTTGAACATACTTGACTTCTCCAACATGAGTTGATGCACCCCATATATGACATGCCTCTCCTTCGAGCCCCAAGGTACAATTGGTTGACATGTCATACATTCTATACTAAGGACTTGTTTAGTGCATCTAGTTATAATTTACATGTTCTAGGCTCATTCATGAAAATCAAATGAATTTGAAGTTTATATGGTGCCACTATTGTTTCCATGACTTGTATGATCTAGTGGTAGCATATAACTTGTTTAAGTAGCTTGTGATCCTAAGTGTTTAATCTAGAAAACTTGTCTAAATATTTGCTTCAATATGGTGCATGATAACCCTTCTAGTGAGGTGTGAAGAAGCTTCCCCTTGGATCAAACCGAAGCATTTTATTTATGCAAGCAATCTAGGTTGAATTCACAAACTTGATCCTCACCCCATATTTCAATATGATAATCTATCTAAAATTGGTCCCTTGTGGTCATTGGTGCCAAAGGGGGAGAAATTGTGTTCACAAAGATAGAACTCAAAGGGGGAGAAAAATGTTGTTCACAAAGATAAATCCTAAAGGAAGAGAATTGATAAAAGAAGGGGATCAACTAAAATTTTTTAGCACACAAGTAGGGGGAGCAAGCTCTTAAACATGAATGTTGCATTTCCATGTGCACTTCATATGTATGATGCATAGTTATGCATTTCTTTTTCTCCGATACATTGCTTGTGTGGTGACTTGCTAGTATAACTTGAATGGTGTATTAAGGTACTAGCATGAATAGGAAGTAGTTAGATTTTTCTTGCTTCATGTTTTTCAAAGTGGTACTAGAACCTTGCTTATAATGTTGATCTCACGAGGTTTTTAGTTATGTTTGTGGTTTTCCAAGTGGTGTCTAACTACACAAGGTGCTAAGATGGTGTTTATCGCTACTCCGATGGTATCACGCTTCAAAGGTCTATAATCTAAAACACTTAGCACCTATTGATAGTCAATGCTCCTATATTTTCCTATCTAACATGTACGCTTCCAAAATCTAAACATATAGCATACCTGTAGGGGGAGCCATTGCTATCAATTTGAATTCATGATCACATGTCCATAATCCTTACACATGGTAATATACTTGGACAATGTGACATGGGTTCAATCAAAATTTTATCATAATATCTTTGTGAAAGGTTTGTCACCAATTACCAACAAGGGGGAGATTGAAAGTCCTATGTTTGGTGTTGGTAATTAGTGACAATGCCTAAGTACTAATCCTATGCCTAAGTTGTATGTAGCATATGAGGATTAGTACATTCCAAGGTTGATGGCAAGATGGACATGGTGATCATGATGGCCACACTTGGATTTGGATGCAACCCTATGTGATCAAGGCAAAGGTATATGCTTAAGGGTTGTGTTTTAGTAACCAAGACACCTAGTGGGTGTGGTTACATTATAGGATAGATAGTCATACTATAAAGAGAGGAATGACGTGGCTATTGAACTCCTAAGTGCCTCTAGGTGTGCATTTCATAATCATATGTATTTGGATAGAACTAATATCGCCTCGAAAAATGATTGTGAAAATGCTAACACACTCACACATGACGAAGATCACTTGGTGGTGTTAGCACGTTTGCGAAAGCGGTGGAGTTTGAGCGGTAGAGAGGGTTTGGGGTCCTCTCTCCCTCCCGCCGAGCTTGCGAGGTGGGATTCAGGCGTTTTTGAGGAGTTGAAACGACTATTTTTTCCATTACGCCGGAAGTCGGAAAAGAAACAGAGGCGAACGGAGGTCACAGAGGTGACCAGACGCTGAACCGGACACGGTCTTTGGTTGACCGGACGCGTCCGGTCAGTGTTCAACGTCTGCGCGTGTTTCAGTTTGATGATCGGATGCGCAGCACGTCCGGTCACTATCGATCGGACGCGTCCAGTCGTTCAGGGAGCTTACTGGACTCTAACCGGACGCTGGCACTGTGGCGTCCGGTCAGTTCTACAGCGCGTCCGGTCGCTGTTTTGTTGTGCGCTACTCAGGCTTGACCAGCGCGTCCGGTCAGTTATAGAACCAGCGCGTCCGGTCGATCCCAGCGCGTCCGGTCTATGTGACCAGCGCGTCCGGTCGTTGCTTCGCAGCTAGCCGTTGTGCGACCGGCGCGTCCGGTCAGTGTGACCAGCGCGTCCGGTTAGCACGACTTCGGTTGTTTAAGTTTCTAACGGCTACATTCGAAGGGGTACGTCTATAAATACTCATTGGCCGGCTCAAGGCTCTCTCTCTTGAATCTTTGACATACTTGTGAGCACTTTGAGCTAAGAAACTCCCCTCCACTCATCTCTCTTTCTCTCTTGCTTCTTTGCATATTCGAAGTGAGATTGAGTGATTCAAGTGCATTTGCATTGTGAGATTGCATCTAGTTGGCACTTGGTGGTTGATTTGCTGCGGGATTCTTGTTTCTCTTGGTGGTTGCCGCCACCTAGACGGCTTGGAGCAGCTTGGAGGCATTGGGAAGAGTTGGTGATTGTTCTTGGCCACCTCCGGTGATTATGAGGGGTTTGTGCCTACCTTAGCAAAGCGCCAAAAGCAACGTTAGTAAATTGCTCGTGTCATTGCAACCTTTTGACATTTGGTAGGTTCTTGTGGCGCCTTTTGAGAGGCTCGGTGTGTGACCGATTAGACACCGAACCACGTGGTGAAGAGGGACACAACGGGGACTAGCGTGTCGGCAAGCACGTGAACCTCGGGATAAATCTTCGTGTCATTACTTTCATATTGTGATTGATTGATCCCGATGTTCGCTTGTCTTGGTATTCATTGTTGATCATATTGGTTGGCTCAATACTTCGCCCCTTGGTGAAACTCTCCTAACTCAACTCCGCATTACCTTCTTAGTTATCTTTGCTAGCTAGTTAGCCTTGCTAGAGTAGCTCCTTTTTGTAGCTTGCTAGTTGTAGTTGTAGTTACCTTCACGGTTTGACTTGTGCGGTTGAGTGCAAATACTAGATTTGTGAATTGGTTAGGTGGCTTGCAAACACCCCGTAGGCTAAGCTAAACTCGCATCTCGCTATTTGTTATATTGATAAACTTGTTTAGCTTGTCTTTGTAGAAAATTTTAAAAGGCTATTCACCCCCCTCTAGCCATCAAGACCTTTCACCTGGCCTTGGCAGATGCTTCATGTCACCATGGTGGTCGCCGTACCTCGACTACCTTGCTTGACCAGCCACCAAGCAGCAAGCGCCAGCAACAGCATGGGCTTGAACAACTACTACTTCTACGGCTACATCGGCAACCTCCGCTACTACCTAGAGTTTGCACCAACTCACATATGAGAGAACATCACCGGCGCCGACCCTATCAATGGCCAACTCCACGTTTACATCAGGGCCATGCTACCATGGCAAGCCTCTCATCCCAACGATGTCAACGCTTGGGCTATATGTTGGCACGAGGACGCACTGATCGGAGAAGGGGGGAATGATGTCACATGCCTGATAATAGGCCCAAGGCCTAGGCCCAAGACTTGGGCCAAGACACTCGGCTAGCCCCAAAATAGGCCCAACATGAACAGTACCCATGGGTACTATAGTGCCACCGCCGCCCTAGGTTAAGTTAGATCAGTTTAGATTGCTTACAGGCTAAGTCTCCTAGGACTATAAATACAAGGGCCTATGTAACCGTTCAACTTTAAGCAAGGAATAGGCCAAGTGCCTTCTATCTTCCCTTCCCCTTCTTTGTTGCCACCGCCTCCTCTTCTCTCTCTCTCAGCATTGCCACCTTCTCCCAAACCCTAGCACCGCCCACCTCCTCCACGCCATAACCCTAGCCGCCGCCCCTCTCCTCCATAACCGCCGCTCCCATGGGCACCCCCGCGTCGGACGTATTACATGAACAATAACCATTAAGGCATACAGTGATACGCTCAGGGGGTCCCGATCTTCACGACGTAGGATGATCACCGATAACTAGCTGAAGAACAGCAGGATAACTTGCTGCAGGCAGCAATAACTAGTGCAACCTGGCAAATAAAACTCAAAGCCAACCACCGTCTTTAACCGGCAACCTGAATCGAGGATTCGCCCAGCCACACTCTCAAAGAACCAACCAACACAGCCTACAATCAATCGAGGAAACCTCGAAGGGAGTAGGAGCACCAATTGGGAGCGGATGAAGCCGCCGTTTCTGTAAATCCCGCAAAGGAAATCACAAGAGCAAAGGGGTAGAGATCTCTCTCAATATTTGTTAGCACACAGCTGAACAAAAAAAGGGGGTTTGTATTCCATTATCAAAAGTCTGCGATTACAATGAGTCTAGGAGGTATTTATACTAGCAACAGCCCTGCTAGATAGGTGGAAACTCGAAAAGAAAAATATAAGACGCACTATGTGAACGGGCCTCCTCGAGATGCCTTCCTGGAGAGTTTTCGCGTGGCTGCTGGTTGTCAGCGCAGTCTTCAGTGTTTTGGCAATAACTCTATCTTGGAAACTCCAAATGACATGCGGTTTGTTGGGTTGGAAAGTTAACTTGATAACCTTTCACACCATGTGCAGCATGTACCACGAAATATTGTAGATTGGTATAGTTTTGCATGGGAACTTGGACATCAGGCTGACTGCTGACTAGCTGACCAGTCTGTATTAAATCAGTCGAATCTCAACATTGGAGAATCCAAATCAAGTGGGAGAACTTGGGCTTGAAACTAAACTTGATAAGATTTCCATCAAGTCCTCATGGGCCTTCATAGCTTTTGCGAGCAAAAAGTTGTGACTGATTCTTTCTGATGGTTCTGTCACACGGGACTGGCTCGAACGTGATCCTCCTCTTTGGTTCACCCTTGGTGTCTTCTTGTCATCCTCCGTGGTGCACCTAAGCAATAGCAACGTGCACGACTTAGGCAGTATATAATTCTCATTAACATTAAAATGATTTTTAGAAAGTAGCGCGTGCACCTCTTGTTGTAGCTTCTTGGCTCGACTACGTGTAATTGGTCCATCAAAGACTTGGACTGGTGTTGGTGTAACTTGACTTGGAGGTTGTAACATGTTGTTGGTTGACGTGGTCATATCATCCTCCCCCCTTGAAAAAGAGTCGTCCTCGACTCTAATCCGTCGAAGTCCAAAAATTGTGCTAGGCCAACAGGGTAGATGTTATGTTTCTGTTGCAATCTCCTTCTTCCATCACAGCAATGTGTTTGAATCTGTAATCATATAAACCAAGTAGCAGTCTTATAGGTGGAAACCAAAAGGATTTAGAATCAAGTTTAGCTTTCACCTTGAATGGATCCTTAGAATTAAGAGTGAATGTTGATGTCCTTGGTATGATCCTATCATCCTTCCTCTCTTCCAAAAAACTTGTCCTCTGCTTTTGCTCTCCTGCAAACAGTCTAAAGAAAATAGAGAGTGGATGTATATGCCAATTGTTATGATTACTTGTTGAAGTTTGTTTATTATCTTCTTTATAATTCATATGCACATTATTTCCTTTTCGATGAGATGAATAGTTTCTCAGATTTTGTGAACCTGAAATTAACTTTGAAAATGGAAGCACAAAAATTTCTTTTAAACCACTCATTTGATTCAGGTTGTCATGTTTTATCTTTGCAAAATCAAACATTTCAACAGATGTGAACGAAGCATGTTTGATATTCCAATAATTCTTGATGCTCAACTCATGCAAAGGTTTAGTAATGTACCTTTCATACTTAATGGTTCCACATGTATATGGAAAGACTTTGGGTGAATGAACCAAACACATTTGTACAAGATTTCTTTGTTTCAGTGAAGAATATGAACAAGAAAATAACACTAATTGTTCTGAACAGCAAGCTCTAAACAACCTTTTTATCTCAAATAAAGAAAAGTATGGTTCACAAGATGTACAACTCATTTTATTCAACTTCAATTCAGCAATGTTGTGACATGTTATGCAAAGAGCACAAACATAAAATTTATTTATAATGTAGTGTCCAATGATGTTAAATGTAAACTTGCAGCTGTAGGCACTATTCAAAGATTTCATAGATGATATATCAAGAACACTTTCAACCATTTTATTAATATCAACAAAATCATCAAGCTTGACATAGAACATACATTCAGCAAGAGATATTCTTCTAAAGAATTCAGCATGACTAATCAATTTCACATGGCCCACATTATCGACATGTAAATTATCATATATTTCAGTCAAAGTATAGCAATGGTCATGCATTATTGAACAATGTTTGTCAACTTTCAAAATTTCAGCACTTGTATCAACATGTGGATCAATCAAATCAGCACAAAGATTTCGTGTATACTCAATTTCAGTTGAAGCAAATTTGTCATCACAATTACTGGTCAATATATGTTGCAGATTCAGTTCTAAATTGTTTGCATTACCTTTCAGATTTTGTGATGGTGCATGAATGATGCATTGTATCTCTGAACTTTTACCTTTTTCCTTGTCATGGTTCAGGTTTTGCACAGCATAGAGTTGGTTCTCAATAATGGCAACCCTCGTATTTCTCTGGCCAAGTTTGGGGGTCTTTTGAGCAGCTATCTCCACCGAATCTTCTTTATAGACCTGCATGTTGGGAGAAACAACACTAAGAGTAGACATTAGTGGGTTAGTGTTAAAATCATCCGTGCATGCCTTGCAATAAAGCTCTCTCTTTTTGTGTGGTGTATCTCTCACACTCATACTGTGGATACTCTCAATCTCACATTTGGTAGAATCACACAACTCACTTTTGTTTTCACTCTCACTCAATTTGGCTATGTGGCACTCATTCTCACAAGGGATTTGATGCATAATATCTTCAATGTCTTCTAGAGCAACATATGAATATCTTCCATCATTCATGATGTAATCGATTGCTATTGGGGCAGTAATGGTGGCAGCAACACCATCAGGTTTATCCTCTTCAAACAATGATGATCTCTCAATTGCTGATGTGGATTCATCCCCACTAATATTGCCTTCAATATGAACTTTCTGTGGCATTGGAACAGCAATAGATGCAACCAAATAATCATCTTTGACCTCCTCCAAAGATGCTGGACTGACATTAGTATAAGTGGAATCATGTGCACTAATCTTTCCTTCAATAATCTCAACACTCTGTGACATGGGGGAGCACAAAATTTCTGCACCACTGTCCAATAATTCATCACATAATGCAGCTGATGGTACAATACATCTTGACACCACATTTGTGCTTGGAACCATGTTGGTTCAAAACTTCAGATCCATTAGATCATGATGAACTTCATCTTGGACAGATTTATTACTAGCAATAGACGGCACATAGCATCATCTTTGTGCTCACATTCAGCTCTCAAACTGAAACAATGATTGGCCTTCAAATTCAGATTAGATTCACCTTCAAAAATCAGAGTGTTGTCAACCTCTTGGTCATAATTGGGTACTGATTTTTCATCAGATGACATAGAAAATTTCTGGACAGATTTGGAGCATATAACTTCTTTACTTTTAGCACTAGAATAAGGCTCAGAACTTCTAAGATCTGCAACACTTGTGTTCAGACATGGTGGTAGTGCTTCTTGATGAATTTTTTTTAGATTTCCATGGCGTGGAACTGTAGCATGTTCCCTCAATTCAACACACAAAGGATCAGCCTCGATCAGAGAAGTATCTTCTCTAGTTTCACAACTCAACTGATGATCTTCCATAACTTGCATAGTGGCTTCTGCTACCTCACTTTGTGTGTCATGTGCAGCAGAATTTTCTTCTTGATCTTGCTCAAAACTGAGACAAACATTGATGGGAACATTTGCAACTTGATTCTCATCAACCTCAGATTGTAAATGGCACTTTGGGATAGCAACAACATCAAGAGATGGTGTAACACTATGATCCAATGTAATGTCACACACCTCAACATTTTCTATATCAATTTGGGACATAGAGCCTTCTTCTTGCTGCACAACAAAGTTCTTCTTGGAGTTGAATTGTTGATGTTCACTTCTTTTGGTACTAGAATCAACTAAAGAAACTTTTGGGACAACATGTCCTCTCTTCTTGCATGGACTTGATGATTGCTTCTTTCCAACAATGGAGGACATATTGGGCTGCAACTTAGCACTTTTATCTTGGCACAAACTAATGTTCTGGGTGACCTTGCCTTGCTGCACCTTCATAACTTTCTTTTCCTCTCTAATTGCACAACTTAGAAGATCTTGCATACTTCTAAAATATTTGCCCTCAAGTGCAGCAGCAATGTTACCATTAAGACCTCTCTTGAAATATTCCATTGCATTCATGTCATCAACAACATTTGCACGATGCAAGGAAGAATTCAGCTTATCATAATATGCTTGGATAGATTTACTACCTTGCTTCACACGCTGCAAACGACGAAGCAAAATCAGCCGATATTCTCTTGGAACAAATTCTTTTCTCATAGCCTTCTTTAAATCTTCCCAATTCTTGATGAGATGCTTATGTCGATATTGTTTCCACCAATCATGAGCATAATCTTCAAATTCAAGCACAACTCGTGATATCTCCTTGGCTTTTGAAAAATCTTGAACCTCAAGTTCAATCTCCATTTCTTCTGCCCAAACGAGAAATTCCTCCGGATCATTACTTCTATAGAATGGAAGATTGGTATATCTTCGGCCTGTCATGGTTATTGCATATGCAAAATAGCAAGCTTATATGTGGTATAGGAAAATATGTAGAACTCTCACAACCTCACCTCTCTTACCAACCAAAGCTCTTATGAATTCCCTGCTGCGGATTACAGAGAAACAAA
This sequence comes from Saccharum hybrid cultivar R570, assembly GCA_038087645.1. Taxonomy (NCBI): domain Eukaryota; kingdom Viridiplantae; phylum Streptophyta; class Magnoliopsida; order Poales; family Poaceae; genus Saccharum; species Saccharum hybrid cultivar. The sequence goes on from JAQSUU010000760.1 coordinate 16,280,470, forward strand.
TGTGTGGTGGTAACTGAAAGTGATGGCGAGGCAAATACAAGACTAGAGAGTACCGATTACGGTGGTTTTTATATGGAGCTTGGTGGGGAATAATACAAGGAATGCAATCTAAATTCTAGTTATTATAATATTAAGTAACAATTCAAACTAGAAGTTCTCTGCCTAGTGCTGATCATAGAATATGAATGAGATGTAAATCGATCACACACACACGCAAGGAAATTTCAGATTTGATGCAAACAAGAAGTATGATTGGGATGCAAGTGTTGCGATCAAACCCAACCAAAATTTTGCAGCAAACAAGGATTGCACACTGGTTGCACTACTTGATATGAAAACTTTCAGCACTTGTGCACATAAATCTACTGATCTTTCAACCTTTCTTTCTCAGTTTTTCTCTATTCTTTTTTTCTACTTTTCTTTCTTCTCTTTTTTTTTGACACACCTTTTTTATAACTAAACACAAAGACCAGATTAAGACACTTGCACAATTAAGATAAGAACAAAACACAACCGGTAGCTATAATAGGATCAAAGTTTACGCGAAGGACATGATATGCGTTTTCAGATTTTTTGAAGGGATTTTCAGATATATAAAGAGGCTCAAAGGACACGCAAAGGATAATGATCAGCAACTAAAACAAAGACTCTAATGAACTGAAACTTGACAAAACTCACTAAAATAATAGATTGAAACAAAGGGCTAAAGCAATGTATTTTTCAGGCTTTTTGGTGGATAGGACGAAACAAAATATATAAGTAGCTAAGGGAAAAAATCCTACCACTGTAACGAAAGCTTTGATACCAGATGATACGCTCAGGGGGTCCCGATCTTCACGACGTAGGATGATCACCGATAACTAGCTGAAGAACAGCAGGATAACTTGCTGCAGGCAGCGATAACTAGTGCAACCTGGCAAATAAAACTTGAAGCCAACCACCGTCTTTAACCGGCAACCTAAATCGAGGATTCGTCCAACCACACTCTCAAAGAACCAACCAACACAGCCTACAATCAATCGAGAAAACCTCGAAGGGAGTAGGAGCACCAATTGGGAGCGGATGAAGCCGCCGCTTCTGTAAATCCCGCAAAGGAAATCACAAGAGCAAAGGGGTAGAGATCTCTCTCAATATTTGTTAGCACACAGCTGAACAAAAAAAGGGGGTTTGTATTCCATTATCAAAAGTCTGCGATTACAATGAGTCTAGGAGGTATTTATACTAGCAACAGCCCTGCTAGATAGGTAGAAACTCGAAAAGAAAAATATAAGACGCACTATGTGAACGGGCCTCCTCGAGATGCCTTCCTGGAGAGTTTTCGCGTGGCTGCTGGTTGTCAGCGCAGTCTTCAGTGTTTTGGCAATAACTCTATCTTGGAAACTCCAAATGACATGCGGTTTGTTGGGTTGAAAAGTTAACTTGATAACCTTTCACACCATGTGCAGCATGTACCACGAAATATTGTAGATTGGTATAGTTTTGCATGGGAACTTGGACATCAGGCTGACTGCTGACTAGCTGACCAGTCTGTATTAAATCAGTCGAATCTCAACATTGGAGAATCCAAATCAAGTGGGAGAACTTGGGCTTGAAACTAAACTTGATAAGATTTCCATCAAGTCCTCATGGGCCTTCATAGCTTTTGCGAGCAAAAAGTTGTGACTGATTCTTTCTGATGGTTCTGTCACACGGGACTGGCTCGAACGTGATCCTCCTCTTTGGTTCACCTTTGGTGTCTTCTTGTCATCCTCCGTGGTGCACCTAAGCAATAGCAACGTGCACGACTTAGGCAGTATATAATTCTCATTAACATTAAAATGATTTTTAGAAAGTAGCACGTGCACCTCTTGTTGTAGCTTCTTGGCTCGACTACGTGTAATTGGTCCATCAAAGACTTAGACTGGTGTTGGTGTAACTTGACTTGGAGGTTGTAACATGTTGTTGGTTGACGTGGTCATATCATACAGTCAGCCAATTGGAACCCCATGCTCTTAATCATGGCTTGTAATGTAGCTTACCAAAGGACCAGTAACCTCCTACTTCTTCTGCTTGCTATACAACTTCCCCACCAAGGCAAGAGCAAACTCGACTGCCACCCGGGCTGGTCAGCAAATTTCTATCGACAATGACCCTCGAGTCCACAGGGATCACCTCTGTAGTGCACTTGTCCATGATAGACGGATATTAGGTCACCTGCAACAACAAAACAAGCCACCAGTTCCTAGCGTGGTGCATAATTCCAAGCATAGCTACCACACCTGTTGCCGATCAATGCCGCACCTTTATCCCTTTGAGCATGCCCCACTAAGCCAGCATCACGCTGGCACAGCGCAGATGGCGCCGTAGAGTCCCCTCTTCTTGGCGTGGGTCCTGACCATCTTCTCGAGCACTTTGAAACCTCTGAGGCCAACTAATCCAGGCATTCCTCTTACAACACACACAAATTTATCGATTGGAGGAGGACGACGCAATCTGACTCAGTGAATCCTCACCTTTGCTCTATGCTGGCTGCAGTCCGCTGCACTGCCTGTTGACCGCCTGGTGTCCTAGCTGCTGGCTACCGCCACCCTTGGCCCCTCCAGCTGCAACTACCACCCATCTGGTGACCTAGACGCCGTCGGCCGACTGCCCTCGTCCCTCGTGCCTCAACCCCAGCCAGACAACCACCTGCGCCTAGGAGACGGCGAGCCCCACAGGAGCCGCCTGACGCTGATGGAGCGAGAGGAGCACCGCCGCCGACTGGATGCCAGGAGCCTCACTAGTCGCCACCAGGTAGTAGGGTTTAGGAGCAGATGGGGTTTGGGGTGTGGTGGCATGCGATACTGCGGCGTCTGTGTCCATGTGAGTCGGTAGAATAAGGGTGGATGTGGGTACCCGCTGGCGGGTAGGAAAATTGACACTAGAAAAAAAAACCGAGGGGAATGCGGCCATAAGAGAGAAACATGCGTAAACATTTATAAGTTTTACTGCTGGGTCCACTTGTCAGATCATGTTGGATGTTTTAGATGTGTTGCATCTGATTATAATGTAGATCTAACGGACAAGAATTAAGTTGGGTAGAAATATTAGGGTGAGAGGCTATTTTCAATTCCTTTGCTCTTTTATAATGTAGATGTAGATATAGACAGATAAAATAGATAATAATCACGTACTCGCTCCATCCTAAAAAGGATGTTGTTTTAGTTATGAATCTTGACAAGCATACATATTACACGCGTGTGTAATGCATTTTCGGGTTGTTTTGCTGATGGCTTCTGCAGCTGACAAGCTGGCTTATACTGTTTTGTTGCATGAGAGAAACAATGTACCCTGACTGAAAAGCCATGCTGATAAGCTATGTTTTGTTGTCTCTCCCTGTTTTAGTTTTGTGAAATAAAAAATCATGTATGTCTTGTTATATGGTCGTATTTGGACTTTTTTTTCTTCTGAGGGCACTGATCGATGAAATTGATTAGGAAATAACACATACCTGCAGGTAGATTGTGTTCTGTTTTGTTAAGCATTAGCTAGAAATACCAGTTTGAACCATTATAATCTTATACTCCCTCCGCTCCTGAGTATAATTCTTGACTTTTTGACCCCATGTTTGACCACTCGTTTTACTCAAAAAAATTGCAAGCATAGTTAAATTTAAGTCATTCGTAAAGAAATTTTATTAATAAAATATGCCACAACAAAAGAAGTGATATTTACATAAATTTTAATTAAAACACGTGGTCAAACTTAGTGTTGAAAAAATCAAATGAACTGTAATTTCAAACGGAGGGAGTACTACTGCTAATAGCTTGCAGAGGTGGGCAAAGCCCGTGACACATCCTACGAAGACCCGGGCATCAATAATTTATCCCAAAATGCAAAGGAAATATGCACACAGACATACATAGCAATACGTATATATCGTCAATACGAATATGTTAATCAGAAAATGTTAAGGTACGGTAACATGCTTTATTTGTCTTGCACTATAATATATCATAAAATTTTGAGGTATCTTTTATTTTGGAATAGATAGATAGACAAACAAACACGCAGATGCATGGATAGATAGATAGATAGATAGATAGATAGATAGATAGGTAGATGGGTAGATCGGGACCCGCTATAGATATAGATAGATAATTAAATAGATACTCTCTCCGTATCGGATTTAGAAGTCGTTTTGGATAAGGTTTGGGTCAAACATTGGGAATATAAATCATCAATAACTTTTAAGTAGTTGAGTTTGCAAATGTAAAAATTATATCAATAGATTTATCTTGAAAAATACTTTCATAAAAGTATACATATATCACTTTTCCATAAATATTTTTTATAAAAACAAGAGGTCAAAGTTGTGTTTTGTAGACCGTGTCGCTGTCCTAAACGACTTATAAATCCGATACGGAGGGAGTAAAAAATAGCTGCGCCAGCACCGATATTCCACAAACTAAGAACAATTTAATCCAGCTTTGTTTTGCAAAATTTAGTGGAGCCGTTATCAATTGCATGCAGCAAAGAGAGGAGGAGCCGGCCAATGGAATTACTGATCAATTATGCATGCACGCATGCATGGAGTGGGAAAAGAGAAAAACGATCGGTAACTGCTGCATACCATTTAATAGAAGCGCATGTTATGGTGCTATGCCAGATAAAACGGCCATTTAAAAAAACTAGCTTATGCCAGATAAAACGGGTCCAGCGACATATATATAGCCTGCATCGGGACGGGGAGTAGTCAGAGTACGCCTACATACTAGCCATGGCACTCAATCCACGCACCGTGCACTCGACGGCTATGTTGGTCGCTCTCCTGGTTGTGTCCTCTCTCGTCTCCTCCACCTATGCAGGTACCGGCAATAATATATACATACTGCTAAAGTGCTGCCCTGCAACAATCTAATCTCAAGATTATTTACTTGTTAATTGGTTAACGACAGTCTAGCTACTAGAGCTGAGACTCTGATGATTCGCCATGTTTATATATTCTCATTTGTGCGTGCGTATGTACGTGCTAGTATATATAACAAACTGATCTGATATGATCTGTGATGATTGCATTGCATGTACCTACCTGTACGTGTGCAGAGTTTGATAGAGAGGAGTGCACCGTCGTGGATTATGACTGCGACGACAAACCGTATTTGTGCGAAGAATCATGCAGAGCCAAGGCAGCCTCAGAGGGCAGTTGGAGACACGATCAACATTGCGAGGATAGCTTTTTGTCGCCCCAGAAGAAGTGTTGCTGCACCGTACTGAATCCACGCCCGCCTTCACACTCTATATAGGAGTATAAATTTATAAATAAATAAATAAAATTATAAATAGCGTCGTTGGCCGCATGCTGACATATAGATAGATACTATATATAAATTGCATTGCGTGCGTGCATGTGTGTAATCAGTGAATGGATCAGCTGTGTCTATACATCTGTCAGTGTATCCAATAATAACAACCAGCAACCCTGATGACACTACTACAACATTTTTTTGCGAGGCGGGCAAAAGTGGTTTTGCGAGGCGGGCATCCTGTCCGCCTCCAACCAAAGGTCACAGTAAATGGAACGTTTACCGAGGTTAATCAAGTAAAAAAACAAAAAAAATCACAGCCCAACCATGCCTGGACCTGGGCCGCCGCCACTGGGGGAGCAGGCCCCGCCCCACCACCGCCACTGCGCTGCCCTAGATCAGCAAGACCCGCTGGAGGACGAGCGCCGCCGCCTCCAGATCGCTGCCCATCCTTCCACCGTTGGATCTGGTGCCACGCCGCCAGATCCGTTGTCGGCGCGCTTCACCCCGCTGGATCCGTCATGGGTGGGCACCTCCCATCGGATCCACCGCCTCCATGAAACTGCTCCCCACCGGATCTACCCATTGCCGCCGTCGATCTAGTCACCAGCGAGAGAGAAAGTGAGGGAGACGAAGAGAGGAAAAGGGTAGGAGATGGGTGAGCTAACCTACCTCGAACCCACGCCGGCCGCCGCAACCCTGTCCTCGCCGGATCCAATGCCGACCACCGTCGCGAAGCCCACCCGCTGCGGATCCGCCGGCCTGGAGCTCGCCCTAGCCCTCCTCACTTCTCTTCCTGCGCCTGCGCCTGCCGGGAGGGAGACCTGGACGGGAGGGGCATCGCCGCGAGGTGGCCCCGGCTAGGAGAGAGAGGGAGAGGGAGAGGGAGTGCGAGCGGGAGTGGGAGGAGAGGGAAGGGGTGCGGAGGCGTTGCGCGTCGGAGAAACCGCACAGGGAAGACTGCGTCGCGCGTCGGAGAAGGGGAGGGGAGGTGTCACGCGTCGGGCTGGGTGGCTGAAAGAAAGGCTATATTTACATGAGCCTAGCAAGAATACAATTTAGGCTTTTTGTGGGCCTCAACAGTATTAATCGAGGCGGGCTTTATAAGAGGTCCACCTCCAAAAATGAGGGTGTTTTTGGAGGTTAATAGATTTTGGGATGCGGTTATTTTTTTACCGCCAGCCTAAATAGATTTTGTGAGACGGTCTTTTATAACCGCCTCGGTTAATAAAAAGCGTTTGCCTCAGTTAATCCAATACATTAACCGAGGCGGTTGAAGGTGTTGCCCACCTCCGAAAATAAATCAAAAACGTCTCGCAAAAGATTTTTTTTAGTAGTGTGAAGAGGTCTTTAGCTGTCATATCAGTTTCAACTTTGATGCTAAACAGGTGGACTTGAACATGTCATAGATATTACCGGAAAAATGTGTTTTTTTAGTTCGAACTGAGGATCACATCCAGTGCACATCCAATGGCATATATTCTGTTTATGACGGAACAGAGCTGACAACAGTGATGCGACTGGCTTTTTTTTCGGCTCAGTGTGACATTTTTTGGCCCTGGCACTCCTGCACTTTGTTCTGTGAAGTGCAGAAGCACACTGGGCCTGCAGCTGATTCTTGCTGAGACACACAATCTGGATTTTTCAAAAACTCCACATATAAACCTTCAGTTTAATTATTCCAGGAGAAAACTTATTTCACAAATGCCAGAATGTGTTCAGAAACCAAACGACTGCTAGTGTTGATAGAGTTGGTGCAACTATTGTAGCATCTTCTGCTAGTGCTGTTAGATCTGCTACAACTATTGTGTCTTCTACCAGTGCCGATGGAGCTAACTGTTGAAGTGCCTTGTGCTGCTGTTGTTAGATCTGAGGCAACTATTCTAGGGTCTTTTTCTAGAGCTGATGAAGCTATTGTTCCAGTACTAGCGTCTTCATCTGGTGCCAATAGAGATGTTGCAACTGTTTTACCATCTTCTGTTTGTGCCAATAGAGCTGCTGCAACTGTTGCACCTATTGCCCTAGCGCCGCCGCCGCCGCCGCCCCCGCCATCCACCACCGCTGGTCCCCCTCCCTTCTCCTCCGGCATCTCGCCGGGGGCTGAAGGGAGTGGGGATCCATTGTTTTTAATAAGTTTTTCCCAGTAGATCGAGTCATTAGGGTTAGTGTCTCTCCATGTCAAATTACTTGGTATTGGAGTTTTATCTCCTCCTTCTCCTCATCTCTGTCGACGGTGAAGGAGAAGGGTGGAATCGTTTTCTCCATGGCGGCTCCGTTGAAGATGAGGGCGACAACGCCGGCGTCAGCATCTTCATCGACATGACGACATGGAGACTTTTGTTTCCGGACGGTGGCATCAAGGCGGAGATGATGTCGCCGCCATGGAATAATTTTCTCCGGTCTCTTCTCCGTTTTGTTGTGGTTAGATTTGGCCACGATGAAGGACTAGGGAGAATAATTTTCAGATCAGTCTTCCTTACTCTTCGGTGGCAGAAAGAAGAAGAAGGAAGACACCAGAAAGAAGAAGTTTCTCAATTCCACCTACAGGAATGTTGGCCGTTGTTCGTTGGGCATTTGTTCTCAGGCCATTTGCCGAGTGTTTGCCTGTGCGGTCATCCATACTGCAAAGCATCTAACAGGTTAGGTTTTGAGTTGTGCTATTCACAGCGTGGGTACTATTTTGTAATCCATATTGCTTGTAATGTGTTGATGTATCCAGCTATCATATAATATAATTCTTCTTTCGTCCAAAAAAAAAAAAAAAAAACTGTTGCACCTATTTCTACCGGAGACAATGGAGCTGTTCCAGTTATGGCAGTGTCTTCTTATGCCGATGGAGTTGCTGCAACTTCTGCAGGTGCGGATGGAGCTGCTACAACTGTTACAGCGGCATCTTCTGCTAGTGTCGATGGAGCTACCGCAAATGTTGTACCATCTTCTGCAGGCTCCGGTTGAGCTGCTGCAACTGTTGCAGCACCATATTCTGTATGTGTCGATGGAGCAGCTGCGAATGTAGCACCATCTTCTATAGGTGCCGATGGAGCTGCTACTACTCTTGCATTAGTATCTTCTGTAGGTGTCAATGGAGCTGGTACAAATGTTGTACCATCTTCTGTAGCCGATGGAGCTACTGCAACTGTTGCAGCATCTTCTGCTTGTGTCCAAGTAGTTGCGGCAAATGATGTACCATCGTCTGCAGGTCCCAATGGAGCTGCTGCAACTGTTGTAGAAGCATCTACTGTTTGTATCCAAGTGGCTGCGGCAAATGATGTACCATCGTCTGCAGGTGCCAATGCCAATGGAGCTGCTGCAGATGATGCAGCAGCATCTTCTGCAGGTGCCAACGGAGCAGGTGCAAATGTTGTACCGTCTTATGCTGGTACCGTGTTACCAATAATCTCCTCTGGTTTTGTTGTTTGGTAACACGGAACCGTGATACCACCTTCATCCCACGGTGCACTATGAATGGTGCCAGCACGAACATACCTGAGCTTCTGTAGCTTTAAGATAGCCATTGGAAGCGTGGCTACAGAGGTATGTCTAACATCTAGAATCTCAAGCTGTCTTAGGCTTCCTAGTGACTTTGGTAGACGGGTAATCTCTTTGCAACCCCATAAGGAGAGGAACTTGAGCTGAGGAAACACCTCCACAATGTTCATAAGGTCATCATTTGTCATACCTGACGCATCCTCTAGATCCAGCACCTGAACATATGTCATCTTTATTTGGCAGGGTCAAACATGAACAGTCTGCACTCACCAAAAACAGTTAATGACCGTAGCCGCGAGAAATCAGTGCTCCAAAACACATTCTTGTCCCTGTCCCAGTTGTTCCTTATGGTGAGGTGCTGTCCCACTGTACGTTGTGACCCGATGCAGCATGATCCCTCCAATGCAAAAACAAGATTATCTTCCATCGGTCATGAGTTGATGTATTCATGTAAGGAACCATTAATTTGGCACTTGACTGGCTTGCTTGATCGCTGCACCTGCAACATGCTGAATTCCCAAAGCTCAGCAAGCAGCATTTCTATATTCTTCTCTTCGGTATGACTGGATGTGCCCAGGTCATCCTTGCAAGTTTCCAGGTAATGCTGCATCCAAGAAAACAGTCGCCTTAAACTAGGCAATCCTTCCAAAATGTGCATAAAGTTATCATTTATATCCTTCAACTTCAAGTAGGTCAGCTTATCAGAGGACCTGTTGTAGTGCTCGGCTACAGCGTCTATTACTTTTGGAAGACCACAACACTTGGTCACGATACTTTCTGAAAGTTCTGAGACACGTTCCATGTCGGAAGGTTCCTTGTCCACATTTTTTATGTGAATCTACAATCCAGAAATAAATGAGAGATGTAAGTTTATACGCATCATTTGGGAAGAATGTTACTAACTCCACATTTAGAATTTCTTCTACAATTTTACTTGCATTCATGACAAAATTAAGATTAATACACATTCTTGCTTATTAAATGCATTCTTGACAAAATTGAGATAGAATTTTACTTGTCTATATTAATAATTTCAAGTAAAATTGTGAATGCATTCTTACTTATTAAATGCATAGATACATCTCTAGAAATGCAAAATTCATGAAACTATTTTTTAGCTTTCTTTTAACAAGTGACATCTAGGAAACATGTTTATTGCATCATGTCATTGCATATGTTTAAGGCCTCACATGTTAAACCATCGGTAGAAACCTTTTTTTTTGCACAATTAGCACATGCAGTTTATTAGATGGCCTCCTAGGAACCCCATGAACAACCTTGTACAAGTTGTTTGACATGCAAAATCTCCCACCATACTTGTCACCAACGAAAACACTAGGACCACCTACACTCTATTTTTGGATAGCCCAACCTTCACCATTGGACACTTCGTCTGTCATCCAATAGTCAAAACCCTTTTGCAGAAATATTTTAGGATTTTTGGACAGTCAATCAAATCTCATCAGACAGTCCAATTAATTCCCAATCCTAAACCAGAGAGCACCAGAAAAATACATGAGTTACCGCATGGTCCAACATCACTAATTGGATAGTATGATAGGTTAGACACTTAGATTTTTGGGATGGCTCGAACTCTTTGGATTGTGCCCATGCTTTAACCTAATAGTCCCAAGACCGTAGGGCTATCCGACACACATTGGATAGCCCGATAAAACATCAACATAAACCTAATAACCGTCTAGATGAAGCGTGCCCTTAGTGCAGCTACCCCTCTGTGTGTGGCCTTGACACCAAATGCTTGGACATTTGCCTAGGGTAGTCACTTGTCCTTCTGGGTAGGCCTAGGCCCGAGCATATAGTTAGACTTGATATGATGTCCTTGAACAAACTCACTTGTCCCAAAACACCTCCAAAAACTAAGTTGTTCTTCTTCTTCTTATGTCTACAATACACATGCATCCTTCCAAAAAAAATAAAGACTGTATGATCATCAGTTTGAGGTGGTTATTCATAGGCTTAGTTAGATCGATGGGTTGAAATGATACACTTTTTGAGGTACTCTATGGGGCCATTCTTTTATAGAAGACAGGATTTTGGGTCAATTCGGAATATATCACTACTACACAAATAGTTATTTCCAACAACATTACTGCCAGTTTTATTAAAACTATTAGTGATAATATACCACTTTTGGTTCAGACTAAAACTAGCAGTAAAAAATAGTTTTCACTGCCGGTTTGGGAAAAAATTTCACAGTACACACCATCCTGGTTTTAATTTCACCACCAACTTCGAACACAAACTAGCCATGAAAATGAATTTCACCATAGCCCAGCGTGGACACTTCCCATCGCAGCAGACAGAGCTCGACATCCCTGCTGGGAGCCCCACGGCGTGGCAGCAGGGACCGGCAGCCTAGCGGCCAGCATAGGTGATCAAAGGCCAGGCGTGAGCGCTCTCCCACACAGGTGCTCGACAGCCTGGTGCAGGCAGTCCCAGCAGCAGGTGCTGGTGCGGCCTCTCCACCATCGAAGGCCTGTAGGGCACGGCGGTGTTCGTACATTTGTTGTTCCATTTATGTAATATTGAACCGGGGAGCATTCTGTTTGGTTGGTCCAGATGTTAGACCACCTAACGCACTAGACGCGCGTTGTTTGTACTGAAAACTCTCTTCTTCTTAATAGCAATGATACCCAAATCTTTTGTGTATTCGAGAAAAAAGACTGTTTTTAATTGATTTTGACCGCTGACACCCAATGGTGATGTCAACCTATCATCTTCTCGTGATTAATCAAGCTAGCAGTCATATCCACTAATGAGCACCAGTTGCAAAACTGTGGTGATAACCACAATTATCATCGCCGATTATCACCAATGAGGGTGAAAACTGGCAGTGATCCCTTCCCAACCGGCTGTGGTAAAGATTGTGTAGTAGCATATGCCACGATTTTCTCGAGAAGAAACTTGAGGCTCCCATACAAACTCAATGGATGCAGCTTCCTGTCCTTTTAGCACTTTTCCTAAAAAGTGGATCAATTCTCTTTTTTCTAAAACACCTTCAATACATTGTCATCCTTTTAGAAAGGGATATCAAGAGCAAGGAATCAATTGGATGTGCAATTTCTATACGACGTTTCATCCATCACAGGCTTAGTCTGATCCATGGGTTGATGTGCTACAAAATGGTAGCTCTATTTAGAATTTTTATGTATACTGTAGTTCTGTTGCATGGTAGTTGATTTGGTTTGCCAAGCTAAGGTTCACAGTTTAAGCTCTGCTTATTCCCTTATTAATTTTAAGGGTGCTAAACAAATGTCCTTTTCCTATAATTTATAAAGTCACAGTTCCATATATGTAGTTGATTTCCAGCAATGACTTGGTTCCAGGAGATAATTAATGTAGCTGGACAAAAAGGAATACTGTTAACAAAATATGTTCTGTTTCATGGTCAGCTAAAAGACCTACTGGGGCAATCAAGGCCTGAGTACGTACACACAACTTTTCCTTGAAGAGGAGCTTCATCAGCTTCGAGACCTTGGACGCTGATCACTTGTTTGTCGTTTTTGTTTACACAATACATGGCTACATTTTGTTCATTTGTAATGACAATGGTCCGGCTACCAGGAGTCGGCTGTGACAAGTAGAAGGCCTCATTTATAGTGTCCCAATCATCCGTGGACCGTAGGCCCTCAAGAATAAGCAACCATCGTGTATGGTGCTGCTGTAACAAGCGACACTCTTGAATTGGGTCTCGGTTGCCTTCAAGGATACCAATCATCGCTCGTTCCTTGCCTTGAGAAATATAATTGGAAAAGAATACCCGAAGCAGGCGAAGAGACAGCTTTGCTAGACTAAAGGGGTGTGGAACATACACCCAGCAGTAGTAAACAAAGACAGGTGATGCTCTTCTTCTACTCAACAAATGAACAGAAAAGATGAATACAAGTAAATTCAATCTGTGGACTCTGCACAAACTAGGGTGAACACAATCATTAGTCATTAACAACAGTCTTGCTAAGTGGACAGCAACATCTGCATAGTGGCACACAGGATATGAAAGGTATTGTTTTTCATCAACGTACATAGATAAATAAGTACATACTAAGAGTTTAACTTCTCCAACTGTAACTGAGTAGATAGGTTATTAAAAATATAAAAAATAGCAACAAACGGACCAATTTGTGGATATCTGTAGAAAGAAACGCACAAATTGAAGCACGAAGCCAAGAACTTACTTTTACTGGAAAACATTGAGAAGCCTCCTGATTGGTAAGGATATCAGGACGAGCGTGGCTGAAAGATCTCCAGGACAGGCTTAACTATAGCTTTACGCTAGTAAAGTTGGTGTTTGAGTTCGTGGTTGTAGGAGCCCTTAAGCCACACTTCCTCGAGGGATCGAATTGCTTGTAGCCCAGAAAGTTGAAAAGAGGACCCACTAGAGCACTCAACCCTCAGTACATCAACATCTCCTATATTTCCGATAGTTGCCTATAAGTTGGTGGTGCAAACAATTTCGAAGACTGCAAATTGTAACCCAAGGAAATTGTTCTCATCATAAATGCCTATAAGGAGCTCACCATCTTGAATTGGCTTGATACAGAGACGTTTTATGAACCCCGTACGATGTATTAAATCATCCAAGATGGCCTGCATGTCATCTTGTTCTTGTAAGGTTACCTCAAGTTCCAATTCCTCGACGTCAGCAAAGTCCTTGATCCAGCTGCCTGGTAGTATGCGTACATGGCCATGCAGCTTTAGACTTAGGGTCTCTGGTGGCTAGGCAATCGTGCCATCCAGAGAAGGAATCAGACCATCCTTGTTCTTATCCAGTCCTACTGACAATTGCTCCAAATGCTTGAGACCCGTGATGGCAGAAAAGAAGTCACTGATGTTGTCCACGTTTATGCCGCACACACCAAAGCCTTCGTAGTTGGGTAAGCTCAGAGAGCTCCTTTACAATGACCGCCTTATTTCGGGTTCGAACATTAGCAACCCCAAAAGGATGCAAGGTTGTCAGCTTCCCAATGCCGGATGGAACCTGAACACCGTGATTACTATTATCAAGTCTGCTCTGACTCCGACAACCCAGTTTCGACAGCCAGCTAGGTACTAAAGCATGAGTCCTGCTCCTTGGTGCTGCTGCAGGCGTAGAAGAGTCCTCTGCAGCTGGTGCCGTTGGAGCTACTGATGTAACATCTTCTGCTAGTGCTGATCGAGCTACTGCAACTATTGGAGAAAATGGAGGTGTTTCAAATATTGTAGTATCTTCTGAATCTCATGCTGCTGCAGTTGGAGTTGATGCATCTTCTACAGGTGTCGATGAAGCTGCTGCAAATGTTGTTGCTACTTCTGCTGGAGATAGTGGAGGTGTTTCAAATATTGTAGTGTCTTCTGAATCAGATGTTGTTGCAGTTGGAGTTGATGCATCTTCTGCTGGTGCCGATGGAGCTTCTGGAAATGTTGTTGCTACTTCTGCTAGAGACAGTGGAGGTGTTTCAAATATTGTGGTGTCTTCTGAATATGATACTGTTGCAGTTGGAGTTGATGCATCTTCTGCAGGTGCTGATGGAGCTGCTGCAAATGTAGTACCATCTTCTACTAGTACCGAGGAACTAATAATTTCTTCTGGTCTCGTTGTCTGGTATGGGACCATGATACCACCTTCCTCCCACCGTGCACTGGTGCCAGCATGAACATACTGGAGCTTCTATAGCTTCAAGATAGCTTTTGGAAGCGTGGATACATGGGTATGTCTAACATCTAGAGTCTGAAGCTGTCTCAGACTACCTAGTGACTAGGTAATATCTCTGCAACCATGTAGGGAGAGGAACTTGAGCCAAGGAGACACCTCCACGGTGTTCTCAAGGTCATCATTTGTCACACATGACGCATCCTCCAAGCACCCTAACATATCTCATCTTTATTTTGGCAGGGTCAAACATGAATGGTCCGCACGCACCAAAAATAGTTAATGACCGTTGCCGTGAGAAATCAGTGCTCCAAAACACATTCTTGTCCCTGTCCCCGTTGTCCCTTATGGTGAGGTGTTGTCCACCTGTACGTTGCCACCCCATGCTGCATGACCCCTCCAATGCAAAAACAAGATTATCTTCCATCGGTCGTGAGTTGATGTATTCATGTAAGAAACCATTTAGTAGGCACTTGACTGGCTTGCTTGATTCCTGCAACTGGAACATGCTGAAATCCATAAGCTCAGTAAACAGCCTTTCTGCATTCTTTTCTGTGGTGTCCCTGATGTAACCCTCTGCTATCAACCTCTGCCGCAAGCGGCTGAATCTAATGTCATGGCCTATAGGGAAAACTGGTAGATAGAATATACATGGCTTCAGGTCATCCTTGCAAGTTTTCAAGTATGACTGCATTTGTAACAGAACCAC
Organism: Saccharum hybrid cultivar R570; assembly: GCA_038087645.1. Taxonomy (NCBI): domain Eukaryota; kingdom Viridiplantae; phylum Streptophyta; class Magnoliopsida; order Poales; family Poaceae; genus Saccharum; species Saccharum hybrid cultivar. Next base: position 16,295,582 of record JAQSUU010000760.1, read on the forward strand.
CCAAATTATAAGAACGTAAGTACAAAAACAATCATCATAGTGATTAATTTTCTGTACTTAAGCTTCCATAATCCCGGTAGTCCAAAAATCTCGAAGGATTTCAAACAACTCTCGACATACAAACCAAGATCGTAGTGATTCAACACAACACATCATTCATTACAACATTTCACAAGTGGCATCTAGATTACATCCATCGGAGTTCAAATAAAATATTACAAACCAAGTTCAAACTTTGCGGAAGCAACATAGTTTAGTACATAACTTCATAGCTCAAATACATTGCCAGAATAACGGTCAGGTCCCACAAAAGCATCTTCAGGTACGAGAACTAGGAGAAACCGTGCCTAACAGTCTAGTCTTCATCCCCAGCCGGGAGAAGGCAATACTTGCAGCAACCAAAGTAGAACTGGTCATCTGCAACAGGTGGGAAATAAACCCTGAGTACGAGAAGGTACTCAGCTAGACTTACCCGATAAAACCAAAAATAAAGAACACCAAGGATCATGCAAGGCTTAAGAGGTGGGCTAGCTTGACACAGTTGCATAAACGAGCTTATGAAAGTAGTAACCAATTTAAACTTAGCATCAAGTTTATCATCAATTACTTGTCCACTAGATTAGCACCTGTACTGGAGCAATCACTTATTAGGAGCAAACAATATTAACCATAGTAGGTATAATAAGGCTGTCATCAACATATCATCATTCATAAACCATCATGTTATTTAGTGTATCTACTTTGGAGATAAGCCCGTCAAGTTCTCACTAACCGGTGAGAGACGGCGACTCGAATCGAATTACAACTCAGCTGAGGGGGCATTTCTAACTCTCACCCTGGCATACTTTGCAAGGGTAGCCGTGGGTCACCTTTGGTACTACTCAGGAACCAAATTCACTGGTTCGATCAGCGCCAGCACTCTCAGGGATTACCCTTCTGCCAGGACGATCAGGACTTTTAAATCACCTGCCCTTAGATCACGCCTATGGCTCCCTTCCGAGGCGCACTTTATACTTATTGATTCCCGACCTGAGTTGAGCTACTCGGCTTTGTGGTCGGTCTCCAGACCCGGCCAACTAAAAGAGAGGTATGCGTTCAACATGAACAGGAAAGGCTCCAAGATTCGGTCCTTAAGTGACACAGATAGAGTCACTGCAAACAGGCAAGCCTCCGTCCGGTCTTCAATTCAAATTAGTACAGGTTCTTTTCCACGATAGCAAATATAGTCAACCGTGCCATATGTGTATCCCTATAGCTCACAGGTGACAGAAAATCACCTGACTTCTACTGCATTTTAAGCAGGACTAAGCACTACACGAGCTTGAGCTACATAGGATTCAGGGTATCATTATCTAGACAAGGATTGGATAACCAATGCAGCAAGTGTTTGCATCTAACACCTAAACTTAATGCAACAATATATATGTAACAATAGTACTTTAATTGCATTTCCAAAATTAAGGGGCTTAATATGCTCCGGGGCTTGCCTTTCACAAAGTTGCATGGACGATGCCCTGGGCACTCAACGGCGACCTTGTCTGGCACTTCTCCTGAGGGCTACACCTCCTAAGCCTCCGGTGTTGACTGCTGCTGCTCCTCGCCTGGTTCCTCCAATTCCAGCAGTGTCACTCCTTTCGATACACCTATTGCATGTAAATGCGCAAGATAAATATCATGGATGCATAAGGAATGGCATGATGCTCATGATGAATGGATACATTAAGTGTTTAACAGCACATCACTGGACACTCGTTGGCCGATTGAGAACAGCTCTACATAAATCACTTTAGAAGATGTATCTCACTTAACTCGAAGAACAAGATCAACTTACCTAACTTGCATAACCTAAGGTAAAGATGCTCATCTTCAGTTAAGGGCCTAACACCTAGGAACATGACCACCAGCTTAGGAATCGTGAAGGCATACTTAAATCAAAAGTTCAGGTTTCATATGTAGAAGAGCAGTTCTTAATTCAATCACAACAGGAGTTCTACAACTTCAAATGACTTGCAAAAGGATATTCTGGAAAGCTTATGAAATTCTCTACAGATCATTTATAAACATCAAAGCATGATTCTTACAATAACCTAGCCGAATTCGAGCAACTACAGAATCTGTTCATAAGTGGCAGATTCACCAAATTAAATATTTAGTGATGATGCAAAAGCATAATTGGACCAAACAAGTGTACCAACTAGTAATGCATACTAGAGAAACACTAGAAAGTATAGTGCCAACTTCTAAATATTTTATTTAATGCTCTTTTCTAATTTATTTAGTTAATTAGGTGATTAAAGCAATATATAGTAAAACTATACAGAAAAATCTGTAAAAATTACAGTAGCTATCTCATACTTCACGTAGATCACCATTAAAAAATTCAAAGCAATTGGACAAGCAGAACTTGCTGTATCAAAAATAACAGAAGGCATAGCTATTTCTAGCATAAATAGAAAACCCTATTGAAAAGTATCAAACAATAGATTTTATATTTTTTCTAGTATCATTCTAGCATTAAAACAACACTCACCAATTTTTACCTTTACTGGATCTATACAAAAATTATGAAAATTCACACAAGATCCACCTAAGCAAACAAGAGAAATACACAACTCCTATATATAGTGTCCAAAATGTATGAAAACTTAACTACAAGCTATTCATGATATAAAAAGTACACCATAAAAATTTCATGCCATTTGGAGCTACATAGAAAAATATATAATTACCCCTATTTTCCACATGATTAAAAGAGATGATTATTAACCCTATTTTGCACAACAGAACATGACATATATTATATTTTTAATAAAAACTAGACACTACCAGGAACTCAAAAAAATTGGAACCACAACATTTAGATCTACCAATCATGAGATATGCATTTTTGAATCTACACACAAATCTGGGAAAAAGAATAAAAGAAACAAATTATGGAAACCCTAAACGGATTACTGGGCCGGCCCAGGAAATCGCCACGGCCCAGAGGCGCACGCGCCCGCGCCGTGACAGTGCGGGCCACCAACGCGCGTGGCCCACGCTCGGTCTCCCAACCGCGCGCGCGCGGCTGACATGCGGGCCCCGCAGGTCAGCGAGAGCAGTAGGGGGAAGAAAGGCTACAGCGGTAACTCGCCACCGGCGGTAGCTCCAGCAAGGCCAAGGGTACAGGCGTGTTCGCCTCACCCTTGCGCACCTAGGGGGCCACTAATTGAAGCAATTTCAGCGGCTACGGAGGATGGCGGCGGTCATGGCAACTCACGACCGCGGTTTGGCCGGCTCCGGCGAGCTCACGGTGTCTCGGCCCTAACGGCCTACTCAGTGAGCATCACCAACCCTAATAGCATCTAGCACATGGGAAAGAGGGGATAGTAAGGCGTCCGAGCGGCTCGGCCATGTGCGACTCGATGGCGGCAGACATGGCGAACCGGTGGGGGCGCCTTCGCGGTGAGCGCTACCTAGGGAAGGGATGGCGGCTCAGTGAGGTCGAGGGCACGTGTGGGCTCATGGTGGTGCTGTGGGCGAGCTCAGGGGTGCGGTGGCATGGTGGTTCATGTGCACGAGCTCATCGGAGCTCGCGGTGGCACGATGTCGTGGAGACGCCGAGGAAATTTTGAAATGGTGAGGGCGATGGAGGGTGAGCGGGGTCGTCCAGGCCTTCACAGCGAGCGCGTGCATGACGTGGAGTCACTGGCCAGGCATGCACGCCACACGGTGGCCATTCTCTGCACGCGGCCGGCCACGACACTCGCTGTCGGCGTCTAAAACGCGACTGAATCGGCCCACCAGAGCGACTGACAGTGCGATTTCATCGCCTCACATCTCCTAATCTAGCCCGAGTTAGCGATAGGTGTCAACAACAAAATTGTAGAGCTATATGTGGACAACAATATTGTCAATTGGAGCTTGGGCTGGTTCGGCCTAGATTTGAAACTACAGAGCCCTAAAGTGGGGTACATTGAAACTGTAAACCAGTTCAAGACTTGAAAATTTTATAAGTCTGAAACCAGCAGGGATACCTGACTTGTGGGCCCTGTTTGAGCATGTTCTAGCTATTTTCATGAGATGGTCATATTGAGACTTTTGTTCCTTGACAAATTAGCTACAACTTTGGTAAAGTGTGCACATCCATGCAAGGTCTCTAAGTTAGACTTTTTAATCAGTCAAACTGAGACCCTCTAAAGGCAATTCTAAAGTCAAACCTCACCTAGAGGGCAATTTAGTCATTTTGGTCCACATGAACAATGTTCCATCACTTACCCTAAGTGTAGTTAAGGTGTGTTAGACCATAATTAACCACTCTACACAAGTGCTACCGCAACTTCTAAGAAGCACATGTGATGAAACAACAATTCACTTCCTTTACCCTAATGTTGCAATTCTATGTTTCACATGTTCCAAGAATTTGTTGCAATTTTTAACTTGTCATATTACTCTATCATGTGGCCATGTTTCAAAATATGAGAAGCTCATGTTGCATTCACCTGTTGCACTAACTACCAATCACACAATCAAGTATGAAACAATCATAATAGAGAATGTTGCATATACATGTTTCAGTAACATTTGCATGATGAGATGGATGATACACATGTTTATGAAATGAAATGCAATTTGGTGTGAGCCAAACACCTAGGGTGCTACAGCTCTCCCCCTTATAAAAATCTCGTCCTAAGATTTGGAAAGCGTACCATTTAGTGTAGAAAGTGGGATAATTTTCCTTTAGATAATCTTCCCGCTCCCAAGTCGCATCCCGTTCACTATGATTACTCCACACCACCTTGTATAACTTAACTACTCGACTACGAGTCACCCTTTCTTGAGTATCCAGAACTTGCACGGGCTTCTCCTCATAAGAGAGATCAGATGTCAATTTGATTCTCCTCACTGCTACTCTTTCCTCGAGAATGCAGAGAGATTTCTTCAGTTGAGACACATGGAATACCAGGAAAATAGCTCCCATTTCACGAGATAGATTGAGTTTATAGGCTACTCTTCCACTTTTCTCGATAATTTGGTAAGGTCCACCATATCGAGGCTCAAGCTTTCTTTTGATTCCAAAACGTTTTACTCCTCTCATAGGGGATACCTTCAGATAAACATGGTCACCTACTTCAAACTCAATAGGTTTTCTTCTCTTATCACCATAGCTCTTTTGTCTAGCCTGCGCGGCAGTCATATTCTTTTGTATCTCTCGGACTTGCTCTTCGGCTTCTTTTACAAAATCAATACCATAGAATCTTCTTTCTCCGGGTTCCACCCAGTTTAAAGGAGTCCTACACTTGCGGCCATATAGAGCTTCAAAAGCATCCATCTTGATTCTCTCTTGATAACTGTTATTATAAAAGAATTCAGCGAGAGGCAACCATTTCTCCCAAGAGCCTTTGCATGAGATAAGACAAGCTCTAAGCATGTCTTCAAGAATTTGATTAACGCGCTCAGTCTGCCCTGATGTTTGCGGATGATAGGCAGAGCTGCGGATTAGATGAGTGCCAAGATTATGATGTAGGCATTCCCAAAAGCGAGCGGTGAATTGCGGTCCCCTATCAGAAACAATGGATTTTGGCACACCATGGAGACGTACCACTTGTTGAAAATAAATATCAGCATAATTGTGAGGCTGATAGTGAGACTTGATCGGAATAAAGTGAGCGGATTTGGTTATACGGTCTACGATAACCCAGATTGAATCAAAACCCTTTTCCGTAGTGTGTAACCCAACAATGAAATCCATCACAATTTCTTCCCACTTCCAGCCGGGAATAGAGAGTGGCTGCAATAATCTGAGCTTCATATGAATGGCCTTGACTCTGCAATAGTTATCACACCTTGCCACGTGGGCTGTGATTTCCTTCATCTTGGTCAACCAATAATACGGCTTGAGATCCTGATACATTTTACTACTACCAGGATGGATGGACAATCTAGAAGAATGGGCTTCAGCCATAATTTGATTTCTAAGTTCTTTGTCTTTGGGTACTACAAGCCTATCATTAAACCAGAGAATTCCTTTGTCATCGACCCTAAAGTGCTTGGTCTCTTGCTCTTTCATCTTCTGCTTGATGTGAAACACACCCACATCAGTCTTCTGGAGCTCGATAATTCGACTTCTAAGGGAGCAATCCACAGTGATGTTGTGGAGTACTACAGGATGAAGGAGGTGTGCCAGATGAAAGTCTTCAGTAACTAAGGAATTCAATGGGCCTTTCTGCTTAAGGCATCGGCAACCACATTTGCCTTGCCAGGATGGTAGTGCACTTGAAGGTTATAGTCTTTGATTAATTCTAACAATCGCCGTTGACACATGTTCAACTCTGGTTGAGTAAAGATGTACTTGAGACTTTTATGGTCAGGAGACCCTGGAGGTTCAGAAGTTGACAGTTGCTCACCGCAACTGTGAGCGTATGTTGATTCACGTACTCAACCAGCGGAATGAAGCTTGGAACAAAGAAAATGCGTTGACGGCGCGACAGGTTGAGCTGGAGCAGCAGTTGGCCACTGCAGAAGAGTACAATGACAATCTCCATGAGAAGGTCCACCGGTTGCACAATCAGCTTCACCCTCTCCTGCCCCCTAATGATGAGATTGGCAATGATGATGATATGGGCTCTGGTGTCATCATGGCTGAAGATGATGATGACATGGAGGTTAATGGACCTGAGGACGTCCCACCTGAAGAGGAGGAAAATGAGGAGCTAGAACCTACTAGTGATGAAGATGGAGGGGAGATCTTCGACACGGACTTCGAGGACGATGCGTAGTTTAGCTTACTACGTAGCTAATGCGCTAGAGCTAGTCTTTTGTTGATCCTCACGCATGAACGAGTAGCTTTGTAATAAGTTAATCTTTGGGATGTAATATTGAAACCTATGTTATCTATGATGTAAGTCTAGAACCTCTATGGCTTGGATGAAACCTATCAAACGTGTTGTGCTCCATGTATGTGATCCTTTGATAAATTCCATCTATGCGGTCTATAGATCTCATTGTTGGATAAGTTCATCGCATTAATGTGTCAATTGACGCGCTTGATGAGTTGTGTGATTGTGATGGATGATTGTGCCTCTGTTTATTGTATGAATTCATTCTCTCTAATGGAATCATTTTGGCATCATTATACAATTCATCTACAAAATTTTCCACATCGTCAGTGCTCATTAGCTATACATTTTGCAGATGGCTTATAATCTTCATCGCGGTCGTAGCCTTGGAGATGAGGAACAACCACCATCTCCTCCACCACCGCCCACACCAGCTAAGCTAATGCAAACAGTCGTGGAAAGTCAGCGCATGCTAGCTAAGGCTATGCGCCAACTGGCGAACCGCGATGATCGACATGTCCGCCAATGACCTGAGCCAAACCAATATAGTAGCTTTAAGGACTTCATGGACACAAAACCTCCTATCTTTAGAGAGGCAGAAGAACCATTACAAGCTAATGAGTGGTTGAATACAATAGAGCAAAGGTTTCGATTGCTCAGATTGATAGAAGGTATGAAGGCCTCGTATGCAGGACACCAACTCCAAGGCCCTGCAGGCATCTGGTGGAACCATCACAGGACCACCTTCCCTGCAAATGTCGAGGTGGATTGGGACCAGTTCCAGGAAGCTTTCCAGGGACATTTTATCCCTCCTGGTCTCATGGCAATCAAGCACACTGAGTTCATGAAGCTAATTCAAGGCAACAAGAGTCTTAATGAATATCTCCAGGCATTTAACAACCTGGCAAGATATGCTCCTGAGTTTGTTGATGCTGATGCCAAAAAGATAGCCAGTTTCAAGAGGGGGCTTTCCTCTAAACTGATGAAGTCTATGGGCAACAGTAAGTGTGTCACCTTCAATGAGTTTGTCAGTGACGCCTTGACTCAGGAGAATAATGATAAGGTGTATGCTGCTTCCAAGACATGTAAAAGAAACTTTGAGGCAGGTGCTTCGCAGTCTAAGGCACCAGTGGTACCCAAAAATCAATATCGTCCACAAAATGCTAATGTTCGGTACCACCCACCTCAGAAGAAGAATCAAGCTAAAACTGGTTTCCACAAGGGGTATACAGTGTCCTTGCCAAAGAATACCTCTGGACAGGGCAGCTCCAATGTTCCCCCATCTAACAGGTCGTGCTAGAACTGTAACAAGCCCGGTCATTGGGCTAATAGTTGTCCTTATCCTCCCAAGCAGAATGCTCAGGGAAACGTCCGTCAGGGGCGTGTTCACTACACTACTGTGGAGGAAATTCCTGTTGGTGAAGTGGTCACTGCTGGTAAGTTTCTTGTTAATGATCACCCTGCAGTTGTGCTCTTTGATTCGGGTGCTTTGCATTCCTTTATGAGTTCTACTTTTGCATCTGAGCATAAGATGAATGTGATTACAATTGTCAAGGGTGGGTATTGTATTAGTGCTGCTAGAAACAATATCATGACAAATGAAGTAGTTAAAGATGTAAAAATTGAAATTAGGGATCGAGAGTTCCTAGTGGATCTTGTAGTTTTGCCGAGAGTAGGAATCGATGTAATCCTAGGAATGAAGTGGATGAGTGGTAATGGAGTGTTGATCGATACATCAACCCGGGTGGTAATGTTGAGAGATCCGGTAGATAAGAAGGGTTTTCTAGTGCAGTTGCCTCATGATATCGCTATCCATAATACAGCCAATGCTACCCTAGCCAAAGCCATGGAGAACATATCGGTTGTCTGTGAGTTTCTGGATGTCTTCCCTGATGACTTGCCTGGATTACCTTCGGACCGTGAAGTAGAATTCAAGATAGAACTCATTCCGGGTATGGCTCCTATTTCTCGAAGGCCCTATAGAATGCCACCCAATGAGTTGGCTGAGCTAAAGATTCGGTTGAATGAGCTATTAAAGAAAAGTTTGATTCGGCCTAGTTCATCGCCTTGGGGTTGTCCGGCTATCTTTGTGAATAAGAAGGACCAGTCTCTGCGCATGTGCGTGGATTATCGCCCCCTCAATGATGTTACTATCAAGAACAAATATCCTCTTCCTCACATCGATATCCTGTTTGATCAACTCTCCGAGGCTAAGGTATTCTCCAAGATTGATCTGAGGTCGGGCTACCATCAGATCAAAATTCGTCCTGAAGATATACCTAAGACCGCTTTCTCTACTCGTTATGGCTTGTTCGAATATCTTGTCATGTCCTTTGGGTTGACAAATGCTCCGGTACATTTTATGTACCTGATGAATTCGGTATTCATGCTGGAATTGGACAAGTTCGTTGTAGTGTTCATTGATGATATCCTTGTATATTCTTAGAATGAAGAAGAGCATGGTGAACATTTGAGAATTGTTTTAACTCGATTACGTGACAACCAACTTTATGCTAAGTTCAGCAAGTGCAAATTCTGGTTGAACAAGGTACCTTTTCTAGGTCATGTGTTATCGGGAGATGGGATTTCGGTTGACCCTACTAAGGTGCAAGAAGTCCTAGATTGGAAGGCACCTACTACGGTCACAGAAGTCCGAAGTTTCCTGGGTTTTGCTGGCTATTATCGTCGCTTCATCCCAGAATTCTCTAAAATCGCCAAGCCCATGACTCGACTACTTCAAAAGGATGAGAAGTTTGTGTGGACTCCAAAGTATGAAGAGGCTTTCCACACTTTGCGGACCTTACTAACTTCTACTCCTGTATTGGCACAACCTGATATCGAGAAGCCTTTTGATGTCTATTGTGATGCATGTGGCATCGGTTTGGGGTGTGTTCTTATGCAAGAGGGCCAAGTCATTGCTTATGTTTCGCGCCAGCTTCGAAAGCATGAAGTCAATTATCCTACCCATGACTTAGAGCTAGCCGCAGTTGTTCATGCCCTGAAGATTTAGAGACATTACTTGCTTGGTAATGTGTGCAATATCTATACTGACCAGTTCTACTTTGGTTGCTGCAAGTATTGCCTTCTCCGGGCTGGGGATGAAGACTAGACCGTGGGCGTGGTTGCTCCTAGTTCTCGTACCTGAAGATGCTTTTATGGGACCTGACCGCTGGCAATGTATTTGAACTATAAAGTTATGTACTAAACTATGTTGCTTCCGCAAAGTTTGAACTTGGTTTGTAATATTTTATTTGAACTCCGATGGATGTAATCCAGATGCCGCTTGTGAAATGTTGTGACGAATGATGTGTTGTGTTGAATCACTACGATCTTGGTTTGTATGTCGAGAGTTGTTTGAAATCCTTCGAGATTTCCGGACTACCGGGATTATAAGAGCTTAAGTACATAAAATTGATCACTGTGGTGATTGTTTTTGTACTTACGTTCTTATAATTTGGACGGTTCTGTTACAGCATCCAAGAAAACAGACCCCTTAAACTATCGGATCCTTCCAAAATCTGCATAAAGTTATCATTTATATTCTTCAACTTCATGTAGGAGTAGGCCTCCTCAAGCATTAATATCTCATAGTGGTGGGCTACAGCATCTATTACTTTGGGAAGCCCACCAGACTTTTTGAAAGTTCTGAGACACGCATGTCTGTATTATCATTATTGCGAATCTAGAATCCAGATATAAATGGGACCAGTTAGTTTAAATGGACCAAATTGAAAATAATACTACTAACTTGAATTTAGAAATTCTTATTATACAATTTTAATTGGATTTATGACAAAACTAGACCATCAACCCATGCTCTCGCACAGGCTAGAATTTTAGAAGATATAAGTATTAGGTTGGTGTGGTTTAATTATTCCTTCATTCCAAATTATAAGATGTTTTAGCTGGTAGATATATTGTTTTTACTATGTATCTAGACAATACATCTAAGTGTATATCAAAAGCTATGTATTTAGAAAACTCAAAATGCCTTATGATTTGGAATGGAGGGAGTATATCTGAATAATAAAGAATTACCTATATTAATTGTTTTTTCCATTTGTTTATTTTCTAACATAATATATACATTGTAGTCTATATCTAGTTATCGTAAGATTATTATTTACTATTTTTCAAAGAAACTAACCAATATATTTTTATCCATACTCATATTTTTCTTTTGCATGACACCTCTATATATTTTAAATATGCAATTACTTTAAAACCTTACAATTGGCTTTTGTTGCATCATATCTTATGTACTCGTGAATCTAAATTTTGATTTTTCAAATTTTAGTCTTATCGACTTCTATGGATTGTTTTTCGCTCCTCAAGTTTAGTTGAAACTCTTGTGCCTATTCTATCTTTCATTAACTCTCCTTTTTACACTTTTCTAAAATAAGGATTTTAGGTCATAGAGTATATTCGTTAATACTACAATAGCATAAGCCGTTATTTGAAATATGCACTATATCACTTAAGATAAGTCATAGAGCTTGAAGTAAGATAAGCCAAGCCTTTAATTAGCAATAGTAAGATTCAAGTTAATACATTTTTTCAAATTACTAAAATTAGGATCAGAAAAGTGAATTCCAATACGAATAACCAGTACTATGGATGAAAGCCAAACTCATATACAGAACCAATGCCAAAGGATGTTAGATCAGTTGGTCTAGCACTCCGGCGGCACCCCTCAGGTCCCGAGTTCGACTCCCGGTTGGAGCGAATTTCAGGTCTGAGGGTTAAAAAAACCCCTCGCTGGTCCCGTGTGCCAAAGCACTAGTGGTGCGGCCCGTCCGGCCTACGGCAACGGAAGTCTGGGCAACGGATGACCCGGCCTACGGGCAACGGAAGTCACCGGCCCGGCACCGGCCCAGGTAACGGTCCCCGCGGTGTCCGCTCCTAGTGTCGGGACGGGGCCAGGGTTCGGGGGTTTTCTCGGCTCGGGGAACTGAGAGTTCCTTCTTATTTGAAAACCGTGGGGGCGGTCTTTCCCCCACCGGGTCGAGTTTTTTTTATATATACAGAACCAATGCAAATAGAACCCAAAACCAGTAAAGATAATAGGTTTTAGTATGAATGGCTTGTAGTAAAATTTAATTCCATATTGTAGTCTAACAATTTACATTGAAGGTAATGCATCAGTATTATTTGCGAACAGGCAGCAATAATATACCTTCAGTTCAGAATTTAGTGTTTCCACTAATGACTTAGTTTAAATTTTGTTGACAGCAAAAGGAGGTCACGGTGTCAAATTCAGACTTGGGTAATCATTTACAAATAAAATGGATCAAATTATGATGAAATTGGACAAAGTGGACAAAATACAGTTTTCTCCTTCACTGTGTTCAGCCTGCATAAACCCGTCTAAGCTTGTTTTGACTGTCCGAGTCTATATCAACCCAAGTTGCAACCTCCCATCCTAGTTGAGGTTATCCGACACAATCAATCAAAAAATCAATCTATTCTTTCTCCTACCTTTAGCTTCTCCATCCTCCTGCTGAAAAGCACCATCTTGGAGAGATTCATTCACGTTCTAGGTGCCTTGCCTATCCTAAAGCAACCCTACTGCACACCTCCTGAATGGGCAATGAATGGGTGTCAGATCTAAATAGTTGTCCTGCTGGTCAGCCTTGTGCCGTTTGATCTCTCTCGCCGGTGCATGCTAGGCCTTGTGAGGCTTCAAGGGAGCTAGCACTTGCTGGTCTATGATCCAAATCAGTGTCAATATATTTTTTTGTTGACTCCACTATGTAAGAATAACAACAGACCTTCTAGTAACATGGTTGATGCCAATGGCAAAAGGTCGAGTGATTGGATCGATCCAAACAATCAGGACAACATACCCCATATTCCCACAAACAACAAAAAGGACAGGAGAAATGGCGGCCGGGCTAGAAAATCCGGCCCAGGCCAGTTAATTTCTGCAGACGTTTGGACTGAGCTAGAGAAACTAGCCTAAGCTGGTTTGGAGAACCGGCCTAGATCAGTTTTGGCAGAAAGCACAGCGTCGGTGGCTGTTGATGCTAACACTATGCCATCTGCGCCTCAGATCATTTTTGATGGGGACGAGGATGAGTCTATAGTACCGCCATGCTTGAGGTAGGTCAGGATGTGGGAGTTAGTCTCCAAGGTATGCCCCATCACTCGTATTAAATGTGAATATAACCAAGCACTGAATACCTTTGGCTTGCTGCTCCAACCTTTTCTTAGCTCGTACAACTGCGCCGGCAACCCCAGACACCTTTTTTTGCCTCCCCTCGATCATTGTTCACCTTGCCTAAATTGTAAACAGTAGGTCACCAACCATTTAGCCATTATTCAGTCTAGATAGCCATTTAAATAGGATAAATAGACAATTGAAGAAGATAGATTATTGAATATAGAAATGACATACCACCATGTATGGTGTGTAAACACGAAATGACCATTTAGACAAACGTTACCCTTAAGTGCAGCTGCCCTCGCCCCTCCCCATATTAGGTGACCTTGACACCAAATGGTTGGACATTCGCCTCAGACCGAGTGGTCCATTGCCTTTCCGGGTGGGTATAGGCTCACTCCCCAGGCCATGGTAAAATTTTGATAGTGTCCAATAACACTGATAGAAACTGAGTCAATTCTTTTCTTCTACAATTATTTCTATAGTGGACTTCCATCCTTTGGGGCAAATAAAGAAAAGCAAGGATCGATTTGAGGTGCATTTTCTAGACAGTGGTTATTCATAGGCTTTGTTGGATCCATGTGTTGAATTGTTAGAAAGTGCAAGCTTTAGGGCTTCTCCAACAACTATCCACGTAGCTTACTGATATTAAAAGTGACATGGAAGATACAAAGACAGAGATAGAGATAGAGAGAGCACAATGCAAATCGTTGTTGATTTGCTCGTCACTAGCTTGGAGCGCATGAACCAATGAACGGGCTCGGAGAAACGAAAAGCAGAGCAGGTTCGTTGATGAAAGAAGATGCAGCTCGGCTGTGTGATAACGAAAAGAATTGATGATGGTGGCCCCACAGAGGGAGAGCAGACAAGGTTTTTAAGAAAAATTATCTTACAGGTGGGGCCAACTTGATGATTTGGCGTACAAATAGATAGCAGCTTGCTATTTCCATTGGAGGTGACCTTAGTTACAGTTTTTGTGGTGGACCATGGTGTTTGCTAAAAGAGAGGATCGTGGACCAATTCCTGTATCTTGTCGAGAAGAAACTTTAGGCTCCCATTCAAACCCACTGGATGCACTTTTCTATCCTTAATGACTTTTTCTAAGAAGTGGATCAGTTCTCTTTTTCTGGGAAAACCCTTCAGCATTACTTTTGCTGTCATTTTAGAAAAATATATGAAGAGCAAGGGATCAATAGAATGTGCACTTTCTATAAGATACGTGGGTCGATGTGCTACAAAATGGAAGTAGCTCTATTTAAAATTTTTATGGTATACTAGAATTTTGTTTTGTGTGATACAATTCGGTTTGCCAAGCTTGGGTGATAGGTTTACACTTTAGGGTCTGCATATTCCGCGATTAATTCTAGGGGTGCTGAGCACATGTTTTCCCTGTAAATTTGTAAAAACACCCTGTAGTGGATTTCAAGTAATGGGTTGGTTGGGATAATTCATGTAGCTGCAAAAACGAATGTTGGGAACAAAATATCTTCTGTTCCATCTGCCATGTTGAGCTAAAAGAACTACTGGGGCAATTAAAGCTGAGTACGTACACACACCTTTTCCTTGAAGAATTTAAGAGCTTCGTCAGCTTCGAGACCTTGGACGCTGATCACTTGTTTGTCGTTTTTGTTTGCACAATGCATGGCTACATGTTGTTCATTTGTAACGACAATGATTTTGCACCCAGGAGTAGGCTGCGACAAGCAGAAGGCCTCATTTATGCTGTCCCAATCATCCGTGGACCTCAGGCCATCAAGAACAAGCAACCAGCCCTTATAGTGCCGCAGCAACAAGCGACACTCTTGAATTGGGTCTCGGTTGCCTTCAAGGATATCAATCATCGCTCTTTCCTTGCCTTGAGAAGGATAATCCCAATAGTATGCCTGAAGCAGGCGCAGAGACAGCTCTCTGCTAGGCTGAAGGGATGTGGCACATCCACCCAGCAGTAGTGACTGAACTTGTACTCATTCTTTGGATCAAGCATTTTTTTGAAGTAATACCAAGTGACCAGTGTTGATTTCCCAACACCAGCGATCCCCCACACTGACGTCACAGGAGGTCTTCTTACTATCATACAACGACTGATCAGCATATCGTAATGCCACAGTCTTCCAGTAAGATGACGATCAGAGATACTTATCATCCAAGCAATAGCCATTTCACGTCTACAAGGAAATAAGGGCTGCTGTGGCTGCAAGAGATAAAAGAGAGCAAGTCCCGCCTGCTCATAGCATGTATATATATGCCTGCTTTGTATCGGCATAATTTATTTTAATTTATTTAAAACTTGTGTATGAACTCAGCTTTAATTGCATACACACATACCATGCCCAAGTGGACTTGTTCGCTGACATGGACCAATAGATCTTCGTTACCACCTACGCAGTACCGCGCCACACTTTGGTCATGCGTGACAACAACCACACAGCATTTAGTTGGCATATCATGTAAGATGGTACCAAATTTCACCAGATCATGGCACTCTTTCGTGGACCGCAGGCCATCGATGACCACAAGCCAGTTTTCGAATTGAAGAAGAGAGCGGCACTCTTCAATCAAATCTTCTTCCGTGGTACTGCGTAAAATATACTTAATATTAGGACAACCAATAATGTCGAATAATACCGGTAAACCACCATTGTAGAATCCATAATGAGACAAATCCAGAAGCAAGCGCAGTGAGAAATCCTCCTGGCTGAACGGACGGCCGTCGTCTACCACAGGGACCCAACGAAGGCCCCTGAACCTCACTCCGTCCAATATTCCCGAATTCTGCTGTATGCTGAGGTACGTCTTTTTTACAACACTTGATTAATTTCCTCGGACCATCACCATACACAGAGATCACACCACCACGCTTTATTTTCCCAATAAGTATGTCCATAGCACTGTAACTACGGGAGAGGGAAGATTTGCCGAGTGTCAAAATCTTTACCGAGAGCCAAAACTCGAGCACTCGGCAAAATCATGCTTTACCGAGTGTTACACTCGGCAAAGAATTGCACTCGGCAAAACTGGCCTTTGCCGAGTGCCGCAGTGTCCTAGGCACTCGGCAAAGAAAAGCACTCGGTAAAGGCCTTCTTTGCCGAGTGCAACACTCGGTAAAGAAGGCTCTCGGCAAAATAAATATGTCACTTAACGGCCAATACATGACACGCCGTTGAAGGTGAAAAAAAAATTATTTTGCCGAGTGCCTAGCCGAGGCACTCGGCAAAGGAGCCATCTTTGCCGAGTGCCTTGCACTGGGCACTCGGCAAAGGTCCTCTCTGCCGAGTGCCGCGGCCGGCACTCGGCAAAATTTTTTTTTTGTTTTTTGGCCTTTTTTTGCGAGGCCTTCCCACATTATTTAAAACTCCCTGTTTAAATTTGGGATAATTTTAACTTTTTCTGATATATTTCCTTAGTTTTTTTCTTTTGTTGAATTTTATGGAATATTTCAAATTTGTACTGCAGGTGCATGGAATAATCAAATTTGGTCGTTCAAAAAATGATATTCATGATATTTGGTGTCTTTTGAGGCCATATCCGGGAACTCAACATACAATTTCAAGCATCTTCTTGACGTAACATGACGAGGTTATTGCGGGGAAAGTGTATTTAAATTATATAAAATCTAAACAAAGGCGGAAAATCATGAAACTTGTCGAGGTGTCATGTTATCGAATGTGGAGGTTGTGAAAAAAAATTAACAAAGTTCCGAGCGAGTTGTGACGTCGGATACCTAAAACCCACAAATCTCACATGAGATCAGACGTCCGATCACATGTGAGATTTGTGGGTTTTAGGTATCCGACGTCACAACTCGCTCAGAACTTTCTTAATTTTTTTTCACAACCTCCACATTCGATAACATGACACCTCGACAAGTTTCTTGACTTTTCTCCTTTGTTTGGATTTTATATAATTTAAATACACTTTCCCCGCAATAACCTCGTCATGTTACTCAAGAAGATGCTTGAAATTGTATGTTGAGTTCCCGGATATGGCCTCAAAAGACACCAAATATCATGAATATCATTTTTTGAATGACCAAATTCGATTATTCCATGCACCTGCAGTACAAATTTAAAATATTCCATAAAATTCAACAAAAGAAAAAAACTAAGGAAATATATCAGAAAAAGTTAAAATTATCCCAAATTTAAACAGGGAGTTTTAAATAATGTGGGAAGGCCTCACAAAAAAAGGGGCCAAAAAACAAAAAAAATTACCGAGTGCCCAGTGCAAGGCATTCGGCAAAGATGGCCCCTTTGCCGAGTGCCTCAGGGCAGCTCTCGGCAAAATGATTTTTTTCCTGTCGAACCGCTTTAAAAAAATCTAAGGCAAAAAAAAAATTTGCCGAGTGCCCTATCACTTGACACTCGGTAAACAAAATTAAAAAAAAAAGAAAAAATATAATGAAAAAAGTTTGCCGAGTGCCCTATCACCTGGCACTCGGTAAACGAAATTTAAAAAAAAATGCCGAGTGCCCTTGACCTGGCACTCGGCAAAGCCCGGCCGTTTATTGGGCCCGGCCGCCGCGGCCCACCCAATCCCGTGCCCTATTCGATCGCTAGCGTCTCTCCCTCACTCCCGCCGCCGCCGCCGCTCACCCGCCGCTGCCGTCTACTCCCGCCGGCGAGCCCCACCCCGTCCCCGTCGTCTGCTCCCGCCGGCAAGCCCCACCCCATCCCCGGCGTGGCCCTGCCTCCCCGCCCCGTCCCGCCCCGTCCCCGGCGCGGCGCGCCCCGCCCCGTCCCGGTGCGGCCCCGGCGCGGGCCCGGCGCGGCCCCTGCGCGGCCCCTCCTCCCCGCCCCATCCCCGCCCCGTCCCTGGCGCGGCACGCCCCGCCCCGTCCCGGTGCGGCCCCGGCGCGGCCCCTCCTCCCCGCCCCGTCCCCGGCTCGGCGCGCCCCGCCCCGTCCCGGTGCGGCCCCGACGCGGCCCCGGCGCGTCCCCGCGCGGCCCGCCCCCGCCGGCCCCGTCCCCGCGTGGCCCCGTCCCCGGCGTGGCCCCGGCACGGCCCCGCGCGGCCCGCCCCCGCCGGCCCCGTCCCCGCGTGGCCCCGTCCCGGCGCAGCCCCGGCACGGCCCGGCCCGGCCTGCCCCCGTCCCGGCTCGGCCCCCACGCGGTCCCGTCCCAGTGCGGCCCCCGTGCGGCCCTGGCCCGGCCTGCCCCCGTCCCAGCATCGGCCCCTGCGCGGCCCTGTCCCGACGCGGCCCCCGCGCGGCCCCCGTGCGGCCCCGTCCTGGCCTGCCCCCGTCCCGGCATCGGCCCGGGTCTCGGCTCCCCCATCGGTCAGTAAGGAGGAGGTCGGTGAGGAGAGCAGTAGAAGGCCGAGGAGGAGAAGGCGAGGAGGTGTCTCCGTTGCCACGTCTTGTCCCGTTGTCGGCGTCTTCTCCACGTGCACGTCCCGCCAACGTCCAAGGTATACAAACCGTCCCTTTATGGTTGTCGGCCATCGCGCCGGGTATGTGTTGATGGCCAACGTGCCGGAATGGTGGATGTGTGGGCCATCGTGCCCCAAATGTGGACGTCGGCCATCGTGCTGGCTTTTTCTTGCAGGTTTTGGAAACCTCCCTGTACAGGGGAGGTTCTGCCAAATTTTTGAACTTATATTGTTATGTTTTTTCTTTTGTAGAGTAGGACCTGTCGGAGTGTAATTGGAGCACCTAGGCTGTGGTCCTTCCCGCACAGCGCCGACTCGTCACTGCGTCGCTAGCCTGTCTCCACCGCCACCCTAGGTATAATTAACCTCTCTTCCTTAACATTGTCGTACATAGATCGTTGTAGCCCAATTAGGCGTCTCTCGTCCGAAACAGATACGGTTAGAGGTATGCAGATCTTTGCATATCTATGACCGTATCTGTTTCGGATTGTCCACGTTTTTTGGACAGCCCGCGGATGCGTAGATGAGGTTAGTTTATATGTTCTGCTCGGATCTAAGACGGAGTTTCAGCACCACCTCCCTATTGTTCTCTGGATACACACTCTCCCTTCTAGGACGTGTATCAGGAGAACAACAGGGAGGTGCTGCCGAAATTCTGTTTCGGATCGGAGTAGAGCATGGAAACTAACCTCATCTACGCATCCGCGGGTGGGATTAGGACCTATCCTTACCTATTAGACTGTAGGCACGCCGTGCAGATGCAACTGTTGGTTATATTACTCCGTTATGTGTATATGCTAGAGGATGGATAACCATGAGTGGATGTACACGGGACGCCCAAGTCAGGCTTGAATCACCCCTGAATGGATGGCTAAGACCGAGAAATTCTTGGATCAAGCATTTGGCAAGGCAGCTAAGAGAGCGAATGACATGTTCTGTCCGTGCAGCGAATGTGAAAACAAGAAAAGAAAAACAAGGATAGTCATGGGGCAGCATCTTTGCAAGTATGGATATATGCCAAACTATACCCGGTGGGTGTACCATGGTGAAGCCTATCGTCCTAGAGAGGAGGTCATGAGACCACGCTTGGAGGCATTTGATAGTGATGGCGGTGTAGCAGGATGGTTAGGTGACTATCAAGATGCAACTTTTGCTGAAAGACCTACGGAGGAGGAGCAAGAGGATGAGGATGAGGATGAGGATGAGGAGGAGCCAGAGCCAAGCGCTAAGGCGTTCTTGGCCATGTTGGAATCGGCACAGAAGCTCCTACATGAGAAGACAATGGTTTCTCAACTGGATGCCATTGGGCGCCTACTGGGATTGAAGTCGCAGTACAACATGACTCGAGCCTGCTTCGATGCTATGCTGGCAATTATTGGGGGCTGCTTCCAGAGGGTCATCATTTGCCAAGCAGCTTGTACGAGTCAACGAAACTGCTTCAGGCACTGAAGATGCCATATGAGCAGATACATTGTTGTCCGAAGGGGTGCGTCCTATTTAGGAACGAACACAAGGATGCAAAGTACTATCCAAAGTATAAATCCTCTAGGTATGTGGAGGTAGACAAAGGTGATGGCAACAAGGAGCAGAATGAGGAGATCCCTATGAAAGTCCTACGACACCTTCTGATCATACCGAGGCTCCAACGGCTATTCATGTCTGAGGAGTCCACGAAACAGATGAGATGGCACAAGAATGGTGTTCGATACAATCCTGAGAAGATGGTACATCCAGCAGATGGTGAAGCATGGAAAAGCTTTAATGGCAACCATCGTCGCAAAGATGAAGAGGCCCGCAATGTACGTCTTGCGCTGGCAACGGATGGGTTCAATCCTTATGGAATGATGTCGGCCCCATGCACTTGTTGGCCTGTATTCGCTATCCCCCTCAATCTCCCCCCTGGGGCCCTACTTCAATGGCAAAACATGTTTTTGACGTTGATAATTCCTGGACATCCGAGAAACAAAATGGGTGTGTACATGGAGCCTGTTTATGATGAATTGATCAAGGATTGGAATGAAGGCGTATGGACTTACGACCGAGCTACAAAGAAAAATTTCAAAATGTATGTCTGGTACCAGTATTCCATGCATGACTTCCTGGCGTATGGGATATTCGCCGGCTGGTGTGTCCACGGGAAGTTTCCATGCCCGGTATGCAAGGCAACTCTACAGTTTATTTGGTTGAAGAAGGGTGGCAAGTTCTCATCGTTTGACAAGCATCGACAGTTCCTCCCTCTTAGCCATGCATTCAGAGAAGACACCAAGAACTTCACGAAAGGTGTCATGGTGACCGACCCTGCACCTCAGAAGATGACTAGTGCTCAGGTTCATGCTCAGATAGATGCTCTCGTGGTCTAATTTCATTCGTCATTCTTTGTCTTTTACGTTCCTTAGCTCTGCATTATTGAAACATTGGGGTCAAATGTTGCAGGCCGAGCTGCAGCAACTTCGGGCCCAGCAGGAGGCCCAGCTGGCTGAGCGGGAGGCTGAGCGGGTCGAGCGGGAGGCCGAGCGTCAGAGGCTACAAGCTTTGGAGGTCCAACAAGAAGGTTTGCTCAAGTTCGTGCAACAAATTGGGCAAAAACAAGGTTGGGAGATCCCACCAGAGCTGCTTGCACCACCACCACCACCACATCGTCCAGATTCTACTCCGGTGAGTATGAGTACGGATGTTTTACTTTCTATGCTCATGCTTAGTGTCAAACCTAATGATGGCCTTCGTGCCGGATTTGTTGATGTGTCGGCCTTCGTGCTGGAAATGTGGTTGTCAGCCTTCGTGCTGCCGTTTTTCTTGCAGGTTTTGGAAACCTCCCCGTGCAGGGGAGGTGCTGCCGAAATTTTCAACTTTTCTTTTAACTCTTTACATTTTTTATCTTGTCACTAACGTGCAATATCTTATCTTTTGTGCAGCATCAATCGGGGGCGGCGTCGAACCAATACGGAGGGTCGCCAGCATCGCACGTCGGGCCATCCCAACCCGGACCATCGCCAGGATCGCACGTTGGGGCGTCCCAACCATCACAGTCGCCATGATTCGGTTGCGGAGTCTGTTTATGTCACGAACTTGTAAACTTTGAACTTGTGGAGTTCGAACTTGGAGTTTGTAAGATATTGTGGATTTCGGACTTTTGGTGAAAATTTAGTCGTTTGACTAATAAATATGTGGTTTGTGATATATTACTGCTGAATTGTGGTTTCTGATATGTATATATATATATATGTATATATATATAAATGTATATGTATATATATATGTATATATGTATATATATATGTATATATGTATATATGTATATATATATGTATATATATATATATATGTATATATATATATATGAATTGTTGTTTGCATGGAAAAGAAAAAACAAAAAAAAAATTCTGGAGGCTTTGCCGAGTGCAATTACCATAGCACTTGGCAAAGAATTTTTTTAAAAAAAAAAGCGACAGGGTTTGCCGAGTGGCAGGGAAGCAGCACTCGGTAAAAGAAAAATTTAAAAAAATAAAAAAAAGGCTTTGCCGAGTGCCCTTCCTTTGGCTCTCGGCAAAGAAAATAAAAAAAAAACAGCATGATCTTTGCCGAGTGCCCTGCCTTTGGCACTCGGCAAAGAAAATTGAAAAATAAAAAGCAGTTGAAGCTTTGCCAAGTGCCTGAGTTGAGGCACTCGGCAAAGATTTTTTTTAAAAAAAAAATTTCTTTGCCAAGTGTTGCACTCGGCAAAGAATATAAAAAAATCGTCGTGACCTTGACGGACGGCGTCAAATATTTTCCGAGAGCGTGGGCGGCACCCGGTAAATATTTTGCCGAGTGGACTGGGTTTAGCACTCGGCAAACGAAGGCTTTACCGTCAAGTAATTTGACGGAACCTCTTTGCCGAGTGTTGCACTCGGCAAAGGCTTGCAGTAGACACTCGGCAAAGTGGGGACCTGCTGTAGTATATATATATATATATATATATATATATATATATATATATATATATATATATATATATATATATATATATATATATATATATATATATATATATATATATACAGTTAAGTTGTGAAATTCAAATGCATCCAGTAAAGGTTTTTGCGTAGGCCCTTCCATGGATTACTTCCTTTCATTGGTTCTTTAAAAGATATAAACATGTTCGACAAGTTTTTAAACATAAAAAGGGCATATGCATCGACTTATAATAATGAAATGTACTTTCAGCTATTATCTGTTCTATCTACTACTGGAAAATCGTGGTCTGTGTCCACCACACTGCTATCCGTATGTCTACCGCACCGTGTCCAAATCATCTTGCTTTCCAATGCGGAGGGGATCAAATTGCTAGTTTCTCTATTTGAGCTGACCACCTTATGAACATATGAACATATTATGTCACATATTCCATATTTATTAGTTACCTATCAGGCTATCACACAGTTTTTATAATAATTTATTTATCACTGCTATTAATTACGAAAAATAATTAAATAAACTATGGTTGAAACTTTTACTTCGACCCAAATGGAAATGTCATGTGAGATAAATCGACACATATTAGAAAATGAAGAGTCTTGGATTTCTGGATTTGGAACCCACTCCAACCCAGCAAAACTACTAGAAACTAAAATTGCTCTATCAGTGCAAAACCGACAAGGAAATTGCAAAAAAAAATCCCTGTCGACGCACCGACAAGAAATTAGATACTACAAAAGCCATAGATTAAGATAAATTTTCAAGTCACTGAAATAATTTTCTTCTTTGTACGTTAATTTTCTTGTCGGTACACCATCGACAGGAAAATTACCGATCGTCAGGTCTACAGTTCTATCCTTGCCGGACGAAGAACATAGAAAAAGGCAATTTAACATCAAGAAATGGTTTTCCCTGTTGGGTTTAACAGACTATATTTATGCAATTAAAACTCTATCTGGAAAAATAACATAAAGCTAAAAGTAAGGAAAAACATTTGTGAACATGGCTGTAAATGAATGCTGAAAAAAGGTTTAATTAGTGTAGTTCTAATAGTAATAGATAAGTAATATGACAAAAGGCAGAAGTAACTACAGTCCGCAACAAACATGTATTAAGCAAGAAATAAGTTAAGCAAGTACTAGTTACTGTTGGCATTGTTCCAAACTTGGTATATATATACTCCATCCCCCCAAAAAAACTATCATTCTAGTCTGAGACAAATTATTTAAGCTCCACCAAGTTATAGTGTAGATTGTCAACATTTCATTACACCAATGCAAATATGTATGGTACAATAATATGTTTGATGAACCTAATGATACTTATTTCGTAATATACTATCATTATTTTTACACATGGTTAAATTTAACATAGTTCAACTAATCACAAAACTAGAATGCCTAGTTTTTTTATAATTGACGAAGTACCTTTCATAAAATGCACAGATAGATGGACGTCCGTCAGGGAACCATGCTACCTCTGACACTAGGTACGGCATCCTCACGCCGCAAGTTTTGAGATGACACGACTGTCCGGCTGCCCTTCTTATTGTCTGGCAGGTACTTTCTGATGGTGTTCCACTCTACGAAATCGGATACATGTTCCAGAACAACCAGGTACCTTTGCTCCTTGGTCGCTTGTTGTATGAGCTCAGCAGTGCTGGTAAGACCATCACTGGTTGCTTGGTGGTGAGAGGAGCCCACGAACAAGAGTTGAGCTACCAACTCGTTGAGGAAGGCTTGAAGGTTATAAAAGGATGCATAACCTTGACCCAGGCGTGGAGCTTGAACGATCGGGAGATTTCTTCGTCTTGGTAAGCCATGTGGATAAGCTGGGACGCATAACGATCATCACTTTCCCATAGCCAGATTACTTGAAGGTTATCGCCAACTACTTCACTAGTGATCAGTTTTTGGAGGCTATCCACGTTACGTAATCTATCAGTCTCATTCATCCACACTTGGCGTAGCAGATGGAATGCCATTGATGATAGGTCGGATCCAGCAGGCACGACAGACTTGGAGTCCAAGCCGGAGCTCGAACTGGAGCCATCGCTGTTGAAAAGGTTGTAGCGTGTGCTCCTTTGGCTCACATCGTGGACCCTGGCCTTGAGCAGCTTCATCTCGGCGGCAGCCTCGTCGAGGTGCCGTGGTGGCGCCAAGCGCCGTGGCACCGCCCAGGATGGTACCAGGCGCCACCAGCATGAACACAGAGACTTGTCCTTCTCCAGGTGGGCGACGAACTCGACCCAGTCTTCTACGTCAAAGGCCAGGTCACGGAGCTGCCGCACCCAGGCCCTCACCACCTCGTTCTTCTTGGCGCACTCCTTGTTTGCAACCTTGAGGAAAGATTGCATGATCTGGAACTCTCCGGTGATGAACTCTAAGTCCTGCTGCACTCCTTCCTTGAGCTTCTCCTCCTCCTCTATCGCCAACTGGATCCGACTCAGTGCCCCCTCCACCACCGTTTTGGTCAGCCCAAGCGCCAACTCTGCCATGATGAACTTCTCTACGGCAAAAATAAGGAGTCAATCATTCTTGAGGTCATGAATGGAAGAATTTATATGCCAAAGTAGTGAAGGTAATCAATTACATGTTTTTAATTATGTGGTTCAGAAAGAAATATAGTACCAATTATATATATACCTATGGCAATTCTAAAACCTGCATATGTGTTTACTAGTAATGGAACCAACACTAAAAGTACTAACAATATCAAAAGTGTAAATAGTGCGACCACTGCACGGATACACATAACACGATATCAAGAGAGGTGAATAAGATTTTGGAAAATATATAGCCATACTTTTTTTTATTTTGGTAATAATAACCTTGGCAAAAAAAATATAGACACAAGTTTGTAAGAGCATCTCCAGCAATAGCAATGGCCACTAAAATAGGAGGGTCTTATTTTTGGGCTCAACTCGAGGGCTCCTACTTTTCCAGGACCCACCTGTCAGTCACATAAGTCTCATTTTTTTTCTTTTTTTGTCTCTCATCTCCTATTCACCTGCTTCCATTGTTACTGCACACCACAAGAGGAGGCCGCGCAGGGAGGAAGTATTTGCGCCATGTGAGGGACCACCGCGCTGGGAGCCAATGTCATCCGGAAATGACCAATGCGGACACAGGGAGGGGTCCAGGACTCCAGGCAAAGTGCGGTTGGGAGAGGACACGTGGGCATGGATATGCTGAGGAGAGGGATGCCCACGCTAGTGATGGAGGTAGCTGCATCGGTGAGGATGTGTTGTCGCCACGCAAAGGGCTGTGGCGGGACTAGGGATGGCAACGCAACGGGACTCACTGTTTTTTTTTAATTTATGAATAAATTTTCCAGTAGGGGGTGCAAACCCCTCCTGTTTCATCAAAAAAAACGGGGCGGATTCGGATTGGGTGGAGTCTCTATGCACCTGAACTCAAAACCCAAAATCAAAACCCGAAACCGCACCGAACACCGATTCAGGTGATAATCCGTCCCAAAACCAAACCCACCGATACCCGAAACCCGCTTTTAATGGCAACATAGTAAGAGCAAAAATGACTTTCTATAAACATATGCATATGCCCTGGACAGCCATAGAGCCCCAGCCCAATAGTAAGGCTTTCTCTGAAGTCGCTTTCAGAATCAATGCAATGCATGGGGTTCCATGTTATGCTGCTATGTTATTTTGGTAAACTAGGTACAAATTTCCATAGTGTCTTCATTTACAGTGTGGAAAAGATTGGGTTTGTGTTTTAATAATAGCTAGCACAGCTGACCAAAACATTACTTCGCTTCCAAGCAGATAGTGCATAGTCAAGTTGATGCCCTTAGATGCTCTACACTTTCAAATTTTAGATACGTCACTCAAAGATGGATGAAATTTGTCAGTGATAGGGTAACCTGAAATTAATGCTTTTAGAAAATCGAAACAGCTCGCTACTGATGAGTTGTTATGTAGTATCATTCTAATATGTTTTACTGTCTAACCGTGGTAATCATGGGAACATGATCAATAGCTTTTTCTCTATGTTGGACAATTAATAGTTCCGATGTGAAATCTTACTCAACTGCAATACAAGATGTTAAATAGTATCATTTTACTGTGTTGAACAATGAATAGTTCCTCTAAAATTTTCAGTGATCTTACACTGGTTGTATGTCTACCTATTAGCCTTTAAAGACTTGGTAGCCTGCAAAGTTTGGCCTGATTTTTAAATTCAGAGCATCAAGCCTCTATGGGTCCATGTTTATGTCCACATCTCTTAGAGATGAGTTTATTCATATCTAATAACTATGTGTGTATGATGTTTCATTTTTCTGCAGGTTGTTCATACTGATAATAAGCAGGATTGTAATGATGATAGTATACATGGCGCATATAATGATAATGATATTGACATTGACCCTAAAGACCCAAACGATAATGTGTACTCTAGAAACTTTTGTTCAGGTAACACTATACCTTTCTTCAGCCTACTTGTTTGTGATTCTATGTTACTGCAGCTATGAGACGTGGCCGCGGCCACAAGAATCAGAACAAGTGCAGCTCTTATTTCTAATTTCTTAGCTATAATATACTATGTAAGTACACACTAATGTCCCAAATACTATGGTTACAAATACGCAGGGGCCACATACTTGGAATTATTGGGGTTTATGTTGATGCCATTGAAAATAATGGCAATGGAAACAATGGAGATGAGATGTTACCTACACTACTCTATTCTATCAAAACTATAAGAGATGCTATTGACTTTATTGTTACTTAGCCCAGTTCATTACAATCTCCATTTGAGAATTATGGTCTGTCAACTTAATCTTCTCTTATTTTGTAGTATGATGGAAACGTGTAACTTGATGTGGATGGAAAGACAAGCTATAAGTTTTGGAGTGAACAAGAAAGATTTTAGATGTTAGGAAAAGTATAGATATTTGTATGATATTACCACTTTTCCTATGCTTCTTTATGAATATGTTTTATCTTCGAGAGGTACTTTAATAGGTTATTAATCAATATCATGTTTTGTAGAGACAATAAATTTTCCAATGCAATGCCCTCTTTATTCACTATAAATGTGACTATATTAACAGACCCGTTATATAGATGCATATATAAATATCTGTATTTTTATATACCATTATAAAACATTACTTTATAACATTTCTATATTAGTAGACACGAAACATAAATGTATGTATAAGATTGTCTCTATATTTTCTTGAAACGCAAAATGACGTTACTAGACAATGTATCTATATTGTTAGACACGTAATATAAATGTATCTACTCAAAAGCTTCTATACTTCTTAATACACAATACGACGTCACTACACAATGTGACTACATTATTACACACATAATATTAATGTGTCTATGAGAACGTCTCTTATTTCTTAGCACATAATGAAGCGCTGCTATATAATATAACTACATAGATAGACACGTTATATAAATGTATCTATAAAAGTGTATCAATATGCGTAGGCATGCAACTAACATCTCTACAAAATGTCTCTTTATCACCTTGACACGCTTAGGGAACTCGTCTCTACAAGTCCTGACACGGTCCATGCGAAGACGCTTCTAACACGCTTTACAAAAACGTACCTACAATCTTGTGGAGACAAAGTGAAACATGTCTAACATATAAATAAAGCATCACTACAGGGGGTATTTATAGTAGTGCATGATATGTATACACATATTCACATGTATAAACAAGAGGCAATAAATAATAAATATTTTCATGAGTCAACTTAGAATAAATTTAACAATCTAATAACTAAATAAGTTATTATTAGCATATTATAAAACATGACTTTTAGTTCCTAATGATTTATTTTGGATATCCATTGGATATCCACGGGTGGAAAACCAAACCGAAAGCAAACCTGATAGGTTTCAGGGCCCCGAACTCGAAAACCGTAGGTGAGAAATCATCCCCAAACCCGAACCCGTGAGACCCGAAACCCGCAGATATCCAACCCGAAACCACCTCATTGGCATCCTTAGGTGGGACAAGGCGATTCAACCACCCCTAGAAATAGATGTCTAGAAACGATTGAATTGGCCACCTCTATAAATTCCAATTTACAGATACACTCAGACACATAGGTAGAAGCGGGTACAATAACCGCCTATACGAATATCTCTGGACCACCCGCACAAATCATTTTCCTAGTAGCACTAACCTGGAGATTACCTTAAAAGCAAGCAAGCTGGTTGGTAATTAGACCCTGTTTGGATCCAAGGAAATAATAGTTAGCGGCTAATAATTAGCTCCTTTGAGCCAAACAGATCTAGCTAATTGTTAGCTGAATACCAAACTAACAACTATTTCATTAGCCAAATGAAACTAGCTAATAGCAGCTAATATTAGTTATGGCCTGTAGCTAGCTACTAACTACTAATAGCTAATGAATCCAAACAGAGCCTTAGATGCAATTTAGGTGTACTTTATATCATGTTTCTTAATGATATAGGCGTGGGTCATTTTAAAATAGACTGAGATTATTTTATGTTGTGTTACACAGCCAAAGAGGTGGGTAACTATTTTGGAAATAGAATTAATAGATCCAATCTCTATTATTATCTATGGTGATTAGAGTCCACAGAATTGAACACAAGATGTTCATGATTTTTTGAGAATTTCGATGATTTGTCTTAGTTCTAGTGTGTCTCGTGAGAATTAACGTAAAGACTTCATTTTTTTTAACTGAAACCGTGGGGCAAAGCCCCCCGGCGGCACGAATACTTCATTGTAGATCTATAGTTAGAATTTCTATGATTTATCTTGTTTTTTCTCTAGCTTGTATGGATTTAGTAGAAACCTAATCTTAAGTTTGACAAACTCTTATACAAACCTTCCGTGACACTATGAACCTACATTTTTGCTTTTGACGTTTAATTTAGTTGTTATGAGATTTTGTCCATATCTTAAGTTGAAATCTAATGCATATTGTATAGCTTTTTCAAAAAAATATTAAAATGATTCTAGGTTGTAGGATATCCTCTGTTGTTTTAGCTTCCAACACAAAACTCAAGATGTTGAATTTGTCATGTGAAAAAATATATCAAAAAATTATATATCTTGTAGTATTGTTTCGTAAAACATAGAGTACTTAAAACAAAATTACTGATATTGATATGATATAATATTTCATTCCAAATATCCAAATTCATTTAAAATAACAATTGATGAAATTTATTACAATGGGGTATTAATATAACTTAATGTGAATAGTCAGTGTTATTTCTATGTTGTCTGCTAATGGAATATTTTCCACGCTTGATAAACTATGAAAATAATTATTTATCCTAATGTATATATTGTTTAGTTTTTCTAGATGGTATAAGTGTCTAAATTGTAAATACATATAAATATAGTGTACTTTATTGATTACAAATTGTTTTTGGCAGTAGCTTAAATTAGTATTTACATGTAAATTTATGAGATATTTACATGTAAATTAGTATTTAATTTATGAATAATTTAGATATAAATTAAAAGTCGCTACTTTATGTTATCTTTTATAAAAGTGTATTTGTCAGGAGAGGCAGCGTTGGACCCCGACTACGCAGCCTGTGACCATGTTCGATAATGGGCGTGTTCTTTCCCCTCTGCGACCTATGTTAGACAGAGAGAGAGACAGGAGAATATTGATCTATAGCATGATAAACATGATGTCCAATACAAGATTTAAATAGGCCCTTGGCCAGCTAGCTAAGTTACTGGACTATAAATCAAGTTACGAGAGCCAAGTTACACAATAAATTTCTCCAATTTATCTTAAAAAAGTCTCTCTCTCCTATTCCTTCTCACAACACTTGCTACTTGAGTCCACTAATGCATATGTTTTCGTGCCCAGCTTGGTGCTTGCATGGGAGCCAAGCACTCATCTCTCTCCTCTCTTCTCTCCTCCATATCAGCATTAGTTTGACTATAAGTCCATTATTGTACCGGCTCTATCTAGAGATGCAAAAGTCCTAAAATCTAGGCAAGATTATTTCCTTGCCTAAACAACTCTAACAGTTTGGCTAAAATTATAAGCTAGATTTCATAGTTTAGCCATTTTGTAAAATAAAAAACTCCTAAAAAAAAGAAGAGGTCTACAATGTTTTGCTATTTCTCATCTTTAAATAGCTAGCGCCTATGGTTTGCTAAATATGGCCTTAGAGCAACTCCAATAGATCGGTTATTCTTGTTTTGTAGGCTATT
This sequence comes from Saccharum hybrid cultivar R570, assembly GCA_038087645.1. NCBI lineage: Eukaryota > Viridiplantae > Streptophyta > Magnoliopsida > Poales > Poaceae > Saccharum > Saccharum hybrid cultivar. Next base: position 16,326,085 of record JAQSUU010000760.1, read on the forward strand.
TTAGAATTTTTATAGCAAAAAGCAGGCTCCAACAGATATGTTATCTGGTTTTGTAAAATAAAAAGCTAGCTATCCCATTATTTTAGGTGGCCATATTTAGCCAACCATGGACCACTACCGGAGCCGGCTGCTTTGCCGAGCGCACAGGCTCTCGGCAAAGCCTCTAAGGTCCTCGGCAAAGTCTTTGCCGAGCGCAGCTCTCGGCAAAACGCCCTCGGTAAAAATTCGATCGGTAAAGACTTCTTTGTCGAGAGCCGTTTATCGGGCACTCGGCAAAGCTTTTGCTAAGAGCCCGACGCTCAGCAAAGCGTGAAATAAAAAAATGCAAAAAAAAACCTGAAAAAAATCGCTGGTACTCGGCAAGTCGCGGCATTTTTCGCGCAAAATTCGAGGCTACGCGGTCGGCGGGATTCAAACTCGTGACCTCTTCCTCACGCGATAGCTCCTCTGCTACCTGCACTACACACTCACATGTGTCTATATGCCGTTTCGGTTACTCAAATATTATACTCAACCAAGTGAAAATTGATTGTTTGAGGCCCTAAACGAATTCAAATCAAAAGGTTGTCAACTACAAAGTTTCATAACTTTTCGAGCTCTATATTTTTCATATAGAAAGTTTTTCCATCCGAGGTCTTTTAAAAAAATTTAAATTTTAAAATTTTGAATTTCAAACGTAGTTTTGCATGACAAGATTAATTCAAATGAAAAAGTGGTCAACTACAATGTTTCATAACTTTTCGAGATCTACAAACTTCATTTAGAATGTTTTTCCATCCGAGGTCTTTTGAAAAATTTGAATTTTAAAATTTTGAATTTCAAACGTAGTTTTGCATGACAAGATGAATTCAAATGAAAAAGTGGTCAACTACAATGTTTCATAACTTTTCGAGATCTACAAACTTCATTTAGGAAGTTTTTCCATCCGAGGTTTTTCGAAAAATTTGAATTTTAAAATTTTGAATTTCAAACATAGTTTTGAATGACGAGATGAATTCAAATGAAAAAGTGGTCAACTACAATGTTTCATAACTTTTCGAGATCTATAAACTTCATTTAGGAAGTTTTTCCATCCGAAATTATGGTGCTAACATTGCTCACAAATCTTATATATTTCTCTTGTAGTTTCATGAAACTACATGAGACATATAGATTTTGTGAACAACGTAATTATTACTTTGTCGAACGAAGAAATGACCAATATAAAGTTTGTAAATGAGAAGTAATAAAACTTTGTAGTTGAAAACTTTTTTATTTAAATTCGTTTAGGGCACCAAAACGTGGTTTGAAAAATTGCTTTGCCGAGTGTTTTACTTTGGCACTCGGCAAAGAAGCATTTGCTGAGTGTTTTTTTTTGGCGCTCGGCAAAGAAACTTCTTTGCCGATTGTTTTTTATTTGACACTCCGAAAAAAAACGCTCGGCAAAGCCTCCGGTGCTCGGCAAAGAAGCGGATTCCGGTAGTGGGCGCTAGCTATTTGAAGATGAGAAATAGCACGGCTGTTGCAGACCTGTTCTTTTTTTAGGAGTTTTCTATTTTACAAAATAGCTAAACTATAAAATCTAGCTCGTAATTTTAGCCAAACTATTGAAGTTGCTCGGGATAGTCAGCTTTCTATTTTACAAAACCAAATAGCATATCTGTTGGAGCCTGCCTTTTGCTATATAAATTCTAAACTAGCCTACAAAACGAGAATAGCCGATCTGTCGGAGTTACCCACAGCCTCGGTGCGGTGACCGCACGCCTATGGCGTCTGTAGTGCGCCTGGCATGTTCCTGCCCCTAGACCGGCCAGAGTAGCTTTTCCCGCACATCACAGTATGTGAGTAATTTGAATGAAAACTTAGGGTAACATAATGTCAAAGATGGGTATTTTATAAAGAAAAGAATATGGGTTATCTTAATCTCGTCGACATCGGTGGCTCCGGACGTCGTGTCCGTTTCTTTTTCCGGGTACGTTTTTTCTCAGTTTTCTGCTTTTTCCGTCGTCAGTTCTTTTTTATTCAATTGTTCTTGCGTCATCCATGTATGGCCCTTTTTTTAGACTTTCGTTCCATCATCCATCCGTTTCTTCTAGTTTCTTTTTTTCTTTTTCTGTTTTCTTTTCCCAAATATCTCCTGTTTTTTTTATAAACACCAAAAAGTAAAAAGTCTCTGAAACATGACATTCCGACACTCTAATAAATAAATTTCTCATCCTAAATTATTGATTTAGTTTTGGTAGGAATAAAAGTTATTCGTAGATATGTTTGGTAGCTTCTCCAATAGATTTAGAAGTTGTTTGGCACAATTTTTTGCCCCTCCGCTCCTCTGTGCGGGTGCAAGGTGGACAATGGTCAGGGCGCAATAGATGGCAGTCAGAGCAGGGCGTGGGGTGGATGGCGGCCTCCTCCATGCGGGTCGGGTGCGGCGAACGACAGGCACGGTTAAACGGCTCCTCCGTGCAAGGTGGGGCGAAGGGAGACACATGCAAGGCCGCAAGGGAGGTCATGCGATCAATCGATGGTCCAACTAATCAAACCATAAAATTGAAATTTTGAGCAATTTGTTATCCAATCTACTATATCTCCAACATGTACATATATACCAATCCATTCCTCAACAAGAGCTGCCATGTGAAAAATCGAGAGAGGTCGTCGTCACAAGTTCACAACCATGAACGGCCAAACCAATATTTGACACAAAAGCAATTAACTACTTGTCGACTTTAATCCGAGATTAGAATTACATATTTTTATGGATTCTCATATGAAGTCACATAACTCGATATTTAACTTTGCCAATACATGAATAATAATATAAAAATTAAACTGATGATATATTTATGACTAAATATGTTCTACCTTACAATGGAAGAAATTGTTTTTTTTATCAAGATTGTATTTTAATTTGATATGGACTTAATAGAACACTGTCATATTATTACCAATATTAACTTATATTATGGATGTCATAGTCTTCATATAATAAATTATAGTTTTCCAATTTTATAGAAAGAGTAAAACATAAATAGACATGTAAGATTGCCATCTATGTTTTTCATTAGCATTTGATAGCTTTGTTCCTCCCGTTGCAACGCACGGGCATATTTGCTAGTAACAATAATATAGGAATATCTTTTTTTTTTTGAGGAGAAAGGAAGATAAGAAGAGATGTCTCTAACTCTTGTTTGTCTACATGTTCAGGCCAATACTACGTGTGAAGGGCTTTAATTGAAAGCCCAATTGCCTCGTACCAGTTTCAGCCCATGAAACTGTCCATTTGGACCAGGCCGGGATGGCTACATTAGACATTAAAAAATAATAATGTATACATATCTTCTCGATGGGCGGAGATCTCAGGTCGCCGCCGCTACCTCGCTGCCACCTCCTCCGGCGGCCAGCCAGGGAAGGCGACTCCCATGGCAAGCGGCCGTGGTGGCCCGGTGGCGGTGATACATGGGAGCGCTGCGAGGCGTGCCAAGTGAGGCGTGGTCTCCTCCTACTCAGTATCCTGCGCAGGACAGGGGCGTAGGACAGAACCATGTTTCTCAACAACTGCAGCGTCAAGGTAGAGTCTACTCTGCTAGATGCTCTAACACAAATCCAGTCTTGACAACATTTTCTATTCCTATTGTGTTTCAATTTGGGTTATCGAAAATTGGCTAAATTGATGCGGGTGACATTGGGGGATTTCCAGACTGTAGATCTGGGATTGGTAATAATACATAACAGTAGCAAGGCTTACTGTTAATTTACTGGAAAGCTTACTCTGAGGTGTAGCATAATAATCCTACAGAAGTCTGATTTGAAATATAGACAAAACCACGGATTCGGAAAATGGAACTTCTGTAGTCAGTAGTCACTGTTGTTGGTTGACTCTAGGTCCACCCCTATCTGTTTAACGACATAGATTTCCATTAAACAAGGGATTGTTCGTTAGCTACTAGTCTCTGTTGTTCGTCAAATGGCAACTACGCACTCGCCCATTGACTGGACTGAGGCTTAAGAAATCTGACTGATTAATTGTTGGTATGCAATACTCTTTTTTTTCCCGAACGAGTGGCATAGGCATTTCCACATATATTATTAGAGTAGAAGAAAACAGTTGAGTCAATTTTTAAGGCGAAACTGGACCCATAAACCGAACAACCGCTCAGCTCAAAAAGCTAACAAGACCCACTACTAGAGGAGCAATCCATACTAAGAAAAACAACTAACCGGTTTGAAACAGCCGGAAAAAAACCGCCAAAAGCAAAGAAAAAACAGTACAGAGTTACTCTGATACTCTATTGTTGAAGGATGTGAACAGGCAGTTTCTATCTCAGGAAAAAAAATTACTTTCTTTTGGAAAACGATGTCCATAGAATTTCTTCTGTTTGAATAAGTGGACGATTGGGTTGCTGGCGCAATTTTTCCCTGTTACAAATAGACAAGTGATGTGATGCCTCATGAACGTGTAAATGGGGGTGGAATAGGACCACACCCACCTCATGATGCATTTGTCTTTCTTTCTACGTACCTGACACGGTGCAGTGACTTGCACGTAATGGAATTCAATTCAATCTCCACTGCAGGTCACTGTACGATGCTAGAAGACAGTCAAGACACTGCTTGCTACTATTGGATGATCAATGGTTTCTTTTCCTGACAGTGATTGCCATTATCTTGTGAGTCCAAGACTGAATATAGTGCAGTAAACATAAGCTTTGTGGTAGCCTCAATAGCACAGTGTGGAGCTTTCAGTATCACCCTGACTTAGTTCAGGTATTTGATTTACCGATTTGAATGAAAAGGTGGAAATGTCGATTAGGCTGTGCCCTATGCTCCCCCCCCCCCCCCCCCCCCCAGATAAATCCAAGGTTTGCATTCCATTTTATTTGAAAGGGTGTACCCAGAATTTAATTTGTTGGCACAACAAGTTACAGGAATATACTGAAGTGAACACTGGCGATAGTGGCTAATTAGGACAAAGTGAACTGAGAGAGAAACTATTTGTTGATAGTGACATCTCCAAAGCCCAATCCCAGGGTTTATTTAAGATGATCGAGAATCCACCAGGTTTTTCTCACAGTTAGTGGCAAGATGTTAAACTCCTCTGCAATGGCCCTTCCGTTTACTCTGAGCATTCTAGCCCTGGCTGTGCTGCTACCCCAGGCTGTGGGAAACATTTCTTCACCAAGCAATGATACTGATCTCATGGCGCTGCTTGCCTTCCAAGCCCAGCTCAGTGACCCACTTGGCATCATCCGTCGTAACTGGACGACTGGCACACCTTTCTGCCACTGGGCCGGCGTGTCCTGCAGCCACCGCCGGCAGCGCGTCACAGCTTTGGTTCTGCGCAACAAGCCCCTTCAAGGAGAGCTCAGCCCTCATCTTGGTAACCTCTCATTCCTCACTGTACTCGACCTCAGAAACACAAACCTCACAGGCTCCATCCCTGCTGGTATTGGTAGCTTGCATCGTCTCAAAGTTTTAGATTTGAGCCTTAACATCTTATCAGGTTATGTTCCTTCTGCCATTGGAAACCTCACTAGGCTTGAGAAGCTTGTTCTCAACAAGAACCGCCTATCAGGGAGTATTCCATCAGAGATGCAAAGTATGCAAAACCTGAGGCAGATATCTTTGCAAATGAATTACTTGAGCGGCCCAATAATTGAAAATATGTTCAATAGCACACCTTTGCTGAGACAAATAGATCTAGGGAACAACACACTGTCAGGACTGATACCAAACAATATCGGTTCTCTGCCCATGCTTGAATCCCTCAACTTGCAAGGAAATCAGCTATCTGGCCCAGTTCCTCCAACCATCTTCAACATGTCCAGGCTGCAAATACTGGTTCTTGGAAGCAATAATAATCTAACTGGTCCTATTCCTGATAATCGCAGCTTCAGTCTCCCTATGTTGCAAAAATTTGATCTGTATCAGAACAATTTCATGGGTCTAATCCCACTAGGATTGGCAGCATGCCAGCAGCTTGAAGAGCTCTCTTTGGGCGAAAACTCTTTTGTGGATATTGTACCAATATGGATAGTTAAGTTGCCAATGCTTTCTGCCATTTCTATCGGTGGGAACAACATTTCTGGATCGATCCCACCTGTTCTCAGCAACATCACTTCACTTGCTGTACTTGACCTTGCACGCTGTGAGCTAACTGGAGAGATTCCTACGGAGCTTGGCCGAATGGGACAGCTATCATGGCTTCATGTTTCTCAGAATCAGCTGACTGGTCCCATTCCTGCTTCATTGGGCAACTTGTCCGCACTATTCTTCCTAGCAATGGAGGAAAATCTTCTGACTGGATCAGTGCCATCATCACTTGGGAACATTGAGTCCCTAGTGTATCTGAGTGTCGGCGGGAACCTCCTAAATGGGGATCTTGGCTTTTTGGCTTCTCTTTGCAATTGTAGACAACTCCAGTCTCTTGTCATATCCTATTGTTCTTTCACAGGGACTCTCCCTGACTATATGGGGAACCTGTCTACACAACTCCAATCCTTTTATGCAAATAACAATATGTTGACTGGTGGAATTCCTGCTACAGTATCAAACCTAACTGTCCTAGCATTGCTAGATCTTTCAAACAACATACTAAGCGGTTCTATCCCTGGATCCATTATATCCATGGAGAACGTCCAATTACTCGAACTTTCTAGGAACAGTTTCTTCGGTTCCATCCCTCCAGAGATCAGCATGCTAAGAAATATCCAGCAGCTATTCCTCAATGGTAATAACCTCTCTGGCTCGATACCTGATGTATTTGATAATCTCAGCATGTTAGTATACATATCCCTGTCCTTCAACCAATTTTCATCAACTGTACCAGCAAGCTTGCTTCACCTTGGCAACCTAGTCGAGCTCGATCTGTCTTATAATGCCTTGACTGGTTCTTTACCTACAAATGCCAGTGGATTAAAGCAGATAAACCGAATGGATCTCTCTAGTAATAGTCTGTTTGGTACCATTCCAGAATCATTAGGGAAATTCCTAATGCTAACCTACCTTAACATATCGCATAACTCATTCCAAGATTCAATCCCAATCACCTTCAGTGAGTTAACTGGATTGAATACACTGGACCTCTCCTACAACAATCTGTCTGGTATCATTCCAAAATACTTCGCTAACTTAACCTATCTCACTAGCCTTAACCTCTCTTTCAATGATCTACAAGGCCAGATACCGGAAGGTGGAGTTTTCTCGAGCATTACCTTTGAATCTTTGAAAGGGAATTATAGATTGTGTGGTGCACCACGTCTTGGATTCCCATCATGTAGTACAGAAAATCACCCCTCTAAGACTAGGCATATCGTCAGAATTTTTGTCCCTATTGCTGCCATAGCTTTTGCAGCTTTATCTATTTGCATATGTCTAATCTTTAGAAGAAAGTATCCAAAGAAGAAAGGCCCAATGGATTCTGCTGAAGCAGGTGATATGATCAGCTTCAGGTTAGTGTCCTACCATGAGATTGCTCGTGCTACTGAAAATTTCAGTGAAGACAACCTACTAGGAGCAGGGAGTTTTGGTAAAGTTTTCAAAGGCCAATTGGATGATGGCCTGGTTGTCGCAGTAAAAGTCCTGAATATGCAGCTGGAGCAGGCCACAAGAAGCTTTGATGCGGAGTGTCAAGTGCTGCGCATGGCACGGCACCGTAACTTGATAAGAATACTGAGCACATGTTCCAGCCTGGATTTCAAAGCATTGCTGCTTCAGTACATGTCCAATGGTAACTTGGAGATGTACCTGCATGATGGAGATAGGCCACACCTACCATTTATGAAGAGGTTGTACATTATGCTAGATGTGTCTATGGCACTACAGTATCTACACCATCAGCATTATGAGGTAGTTCTGCACTGTGACTTGAAACCTAGCAATGTCCTGTTCGATGAAGACATGGTAGCACATGTGGCAGACTTTGGCATTGCAAAACTGCTACTAGGAGAAGACAACTCCATGGTTTCAGCGAGTATGCCTGGAACTATAGGATATATGGCACCAGGTAATGTTCAATTTTGAAATCGTTCTGTTGTAGACAATTGATATCTTGCATCAATTCTAACAGTTCTCTTATATACTTGTCTATGAAACTTTGATGGCTAGAATATGGATTGATGGGAAAAGCATCACGCAGGAGCGATGTTTTCAGCTATGGAATTATGCTGCTTGAAGTTCTCACTGGGAAAAAACCCACGGATACCATGTTTGTTGGAGAACAAAGTCTCAGGCACTGGGTTTATCAGGCATTTCCAGAGAGACTTGCGGATGTCTTGGACAGCAGACTGCTGCATGACCTAGAATCATCCTGGTATGCTAGTGCTTGTCCTGAAGCTGCTTCTAGCAACTTGAGCAACTCTGTCATGCTCACATCAATATTCGAATTGGGTTTGCATTGTTCGAGCGAGCCACAAGACCAAAGACCAACCATGGATGATGTGGTGACCAAATTGATGAGAATTATTCAGAACAGTGGCAGAGCCAGGACCGGTGCTGGTGGTGCTGCAGCACCTGTCCAAGCTACGTGATTTTACTTAATCCTATGTAACATAAGCAAACAACAAGTCTAAATTTTATTAGTCAGGTACTTGTTTAGCGTTTCCAATTATAATAGCACCGGATGTAAGACCTGTTTGTCTGCGTCCCTGATTCAGAAGGATCACTTACGTTAAGAACTCCATGATGTTACATGCAAGCATGTCTTATCTCCTTACCATTTTCTTCCAGAATTGGGATTTGTGATGATCGATGTGTTATGATGTTCTATGCTCTGGTTCAATATTTAGTGTCTTTGCCGCTTTAGGCTAATGTCTCAACACCGCCACATCTCACGATCCAAGCCCACCACTGTTCGTTGCCCCCCACTACCGGCGATGATGTCCTCTTCACCTCAAGCTGTGACCATCATTACGGCCACCGACGTCTCCGCACCAGGACACTCAGCCTCTGCTGACACCGCCAATGCCTTCCATCTCACCAGTCATTGCCGCATGTCTTCATTCTAGATCCAATCCTCATGCTGCCCTATTTCCTCTTAGCCATCAAGTGCCAGAATGTGCAACATATGCTTCCTCATCAATCATCAGAATAGGTTGTTGCTTTGATCAGTTATTGGCATAAGTAGTCAGCAAGTTGCTTTGGACTATGACATTTTATATTACTTATATTTATATACTTGCGCACTAAGGAGAAAACTATAGCAAAACTACTAGGATCATTAAATCTCCTTTTCAGTTTTTCACTAAAGCTCATACCTTATAGATGTTGACTATGGCCTGCACACATCTAGTGGTGTGCAGATTCCTAACTTGCAGAGATGTGTGAGAATGGTAGTTGAATACGTCTACACTCAAGGATGTCTGTCGAGTGGTGTTTCGCCAAGTTTCACAGCTATGATAGGTCTCCTGTGTTTCTTTTTGATTTAGCCTAGACAACTTGTACATAGAATTATTGCATGACTCATACTACATACTCTGAAATGCTTGTATGGATTTATAATCAATTAAAGAATGGTGCCCGCGATAGCTGAGATATCGAAAGAGTTGAAATTTCTAGTTGGGAAATTCTAGTTTGTCACAGCAACATGATTTGGTTTTTGTGCCTTGTTCAATATTTGGAGGTGTTTATATGCATGAACGCAAGGGGGAGTTTGCCAAACGTTTCCCCCTACAGACATGAGTAAGTAGAGCAGCAAACCCTAAATCAATAAACATGGTTTCACTACCAGAAACTCAAAGGGTCCTGATGGTACATTGATCGACAGGATCCGAATACGTTGTGCCTCCACCAAATGTCGCGTAGCCATATAAGAACTGATGGGAACTGCTCACTCAAACCATATATCCTTGCTTATCTTAACACACAGCCACATCTCACCATCCAAAGTCACTGTTGTCATTGCCTTTATGCAAAACTTGACCTCCACCACTGACTATGATGTCCAATTCACCTCGACATGTGACCATCATCATCGACACCGACATCATCCACACAAGGACCCTTGGCCTCTGTCAATGCCACTGATGTCCTACATCTTATCGGTCATCACCATCTGCCTTCCTTATGGATACAATCCATATGCCTACCCCATCTAGGTAGCCCCTAAACTCAAATTGATTTATCTTTTGCTAATAATCCTTGTTTCTTGTTAGAGATTTAGACAATTTTCTACACAGTTTAATTCTAAAAAATAATGATTGCATGGTGATGACATGTATGATAATAAACAATTGTAGCATAGCATCATATACATTCACATGAATAAAAAAGGATGATCAACATGTTCATATGTACCAAGATAAGACAAAACAAATATAACAGCAAGGTTATATATCATATATGAGCCAAGATCATGATCAAAAACATATAAGCATGATAGTCTAAACATACCAGCAAGCATGAGTATCACATAAACAAACATCCATGGCATATAGAATGTAACAGAGACAACATAGCACATGAATACCATGAATTGACAAAGAGAAGAGAATAGGATGTACCCATCAGAGGGTCCCATGCCGAGGGCATGGGAGGCTCCATTCGCACTAGTCGCCATAGTGCGTTGCTCGAAGTCGTGGACCGCAGTTGATGCATGAAGGTGATCGCAGTGCAGTTCCCGTCTGCGTCCAGAGGAAGAAGATGTCACTAACCGGGAACGAGTAGTCGCTCCCCAAAAACCTAATTGCCGCACTCCCCGAGCAGGGATCGCAGACGACAAGGGTTTCGGAGGCACCTGCTCTATCGTATCTCTGTGCGCGCAGAGATATGAGATGGGGAAAACCTTTCCGCAGCAGAAGATGAGGTCTGATTTTTCTAGGTACCGAGAGAGGGAGCCGGAGGAATTGGTGCCATCTCTTTTATGTCAGTGCGCAGAGGGAGGAGAAGAGCTCACGCAGGCAGTCCAAGAGAGGGGCAAGTGAAGAGACGGTAACTCCCGGGATTAACTCAGCGAGTTGTAACTCCCGCCATCATGGAGAGTGAGTGGCAAAACCGGGCCACGCCTCGCCCACGCCCATGCCCGGCCGCCGCTAGCGGCGGCGCGCGCGCGTGGCACGCCTTTATCCTTTTCTCAACTTATCAATATGGACGGATGAAGTCCAACCATATAAGTCGAATCAACATTTGGTCAAGTTCCAATCCAGTACAAATATTAAATGTCCAACAGTTACACATCGTAGAGTTTTATTGATTTATTAAATTTAAAAATGGGACTGGCCCACAATAAATCCAACATTTCTCTCAAGCAAACAAATCTTGTGTTGAGAATGTACCTGTGGAATCTATGATGACCTCGTTGCTCTAGAAAAAGGTAAACTCAACAAAGGGTTTGAAAAGCTCAAAAAGGACTTGATCAAGTTGAAGGGCAAGAACAATACTAAGCCATCTCAAGGTAACTGCGAAGACGTTGCGAAGAAGCATAAGAAGGGATCAACCAAGGATTGTCTCATGCCTCATTATGGAAGTAATAAATCCAAGCAAGAGAAGAGAAACAATTAGCAGAAGAAGAAGATCATGGATCCCATTACTCGCTTTAAGTGCAAGAAAGCAAGGCACCATGCAAGTGATTGCATAGTAAAGATATAAGACAAGAACATGAGAGGACAAAGAAGTGCCAATAGAGCATGCTATGATGACTTCTTTGAAAACGAACACATAATTGGAGTGCATCCCTACATCTTAGGCCTGCTCTCTGGTAAAACTGGAGGATGAGGTGGGGGTGGGGGTGGGGGTGGGGGAGTGGGGGGTGGGGTAGTTCACACCTCGTGCACCTTCGCTCCAGCTAGCTGCGACACCACCACTAACGCCACAACGAACCTCCACCGAGGAGCCAGCCTGACGTGTCAGTTACATATATATAGACACTATCGGATATAGAATTTTGCCAAAGAATATGTCAAACAAAAAGTTCTACAATTCATTTAGCGATTTTGTAAATAATTATGAAATTTACACCAAAATTAGATATATAAGTACAAAAATAATTTAATACATCAGACATTCAACTATTACTTTTGATACTTGCATATTATAATACAATTATCCTAATAGTTTAAAATATGCATAAAAGAATGTTACCATACTGCTCTCTCCGTTTCAAATTATAAGTCATTTTGACTTTTTGGTACATAAAATTTGCTATAAATTTATGTATACGTTATATCTAGATGCATAAGGGCAGTCCCAATGAGATATTAATGGTGGTTTCTATCCCTATTAAATGACATATAACATAAGCAAAATGCTGACATGATAGTCTAATTAATGAGGAAAAATAAGAAAATTACTCCCTCCGCTCCATTTTATCTGGCGTAAGTTAGAATGACATGGTCTTCTAAATTATACTTTGATCATGCATTTGCTTTATATTATACTATTTATGCTTATACACTTATAATCAGTGAATGGTATAATTTCTTACAAATCTAATCATATAAAGTTTGTATTATATAGTTAAAAATTATGGCCAAATTATTGGTCAAAGTTTTTGAAGTTTGAATCTTGATATACGTGTGCGCCAGGTAAAATGGAGAGACTTTTACATGTATGCCATTATAAAAGTTGGGTCAAACCTACACACCACTGAAAAGTTTGAACACGCCTGCATGCCCAAGTCGAACTTCGTTTTACCCTGTATGCCATTCCGTGTGCATTCTATGAGGTTTCTACCATTTGGGTGCTCTTACATGTGGGCCTAGTTGGGGTGAATATCCATCGTGCCCCTTCAGTTAACAGGTGAAGGGCCCGTGTTGACCCAAATTGGACCGGCCTCTATCTTATCCTCTCACTCTCCTCTCTCTCGGTCGTGGTACTGTGGCGGCAAAACCCTAGCGTCGGCGGAACCGTAGCGGCGGTGGAGACGGTGATCCGACGATGGCGGCTGTGGCTGGTGGGCGGCGGAGAAGAAGAAAGAGCGCTCAAGAAGAAGAGGACGTGTGCTGGTGCCAGCGCATGGATTAGTTGATCCAAACGACTTCTCATGGCGGCGAACAAGGGCGTTGGCCAGCACCAGGACTCGCATCCAGAGCGGTGAGTGTATTGGTTGATTTTTCCCTTTTGTTTGTGTGTCTTAGGTAACCTGGCCTGCGCCTATGGTCCTAGTAGTGTTGATTGCCTGCTCCTTGTTCATGTAGTGTTGATTGCCTGCTCCTTGTTCATATGTAGGATGGACGCTCTGGAAATACAAAGTAGCTACAACTTAGAAATCAGGATTGTTGCTTCCAATTGTCATGGTCGGTGGTATGAGCTGAGCAAAAATGTGGATGCTGACCGCACTAGTTTGGGAGACCTGGTTGATGAAATTGTTGACAAGAATCCTCATGGCTATGGAGAGATAGTGAAAGTTTTTTATTTTGACTTGGATAGAAAGGTCAACATCGAAGTAGGCACTGACCAAGATTTGCTTGCCTTGTTTGCAAAACATTATGTGTCCAAATGCTACTTGATGACTTTTGCATATTATAGGCCAGCCAGTGGTCCTCCCTATATCCTAGATTGGGACTTTGGTAGTAGTGAGAAATTTGTTGAGCCCCCATTCACCCCTTCAATCCCTGGTCCTAGCTTTGCTGAACCAAGCCACAGCACACACACTCAAAATGGTGATGATGAAATCCTTGCTAACCCAAACCCAATGAATGAGCATGTGGGTGTTGATGATGAATGCTTATATATTGACCTTGGTCCCAAGCACTCCCCAAACCCTCCAAATCCTACAGCTAGCAATAAAGATAGGGAAGAGGAAAGTTTTGATGATGAATTCTGCTCTGATTCAGATGAGAGTTCTGGTGATGAGCCTGATGATGAAATGGTTACAGATAGAGGCCCTAATCCTATGCCTGATGTTCATTATGACAAGAAGAACCCTCCCATGTCTGTAGGAACTATGTATTCAGATATGGCTTCTTTTAAGATTGCTTTAGCTACTCATTGTGCTAGGACTGAGCATCAATATAACATTGAGAAGAGTGATCCAGGGAAGTATAGGGTGCACTGCAAGTTCAAGGATGATTATTGTTGCCCATGGAGAATTCATGCTGCTACTCTAAAGGATGGTGTGACAGTTAAGGTAATCTGATTACATTGCATCCTTTCCATTACTATTGTCCCAATTGTGTTACAATGAGCCTTCTAATAAGAATTTGGCTTGATGACTGTTTTGTAGGTGAAAAAGAACCCACATCCTCATGAATGTCAAAGTGCAAGGAGGGTTAGAGTGTGTGTAGGTATCACACAGTTCTGGGTTTGCAACCAAGTGATAGATTGGTTGAAGGAAGATGGAAACATTCGGATAAAAGAACTGATAAGGAGATTGAAGGATGAGTACAAAGTCACTGTGCCATACAGGAGAGCATACAAAGGTAAAAATCTTGCAATGGATAAGATTTATGGGCCTTGGGACAAAAGTTTTGACAATTTGTTTAGGCTTAAGGCCCAGATAGAGGAATCTAGTCCTGGATCATATCTTATCATTGATCACCACACAATCAACAATAAGATCAGGTTTAATAGATTGTTCTTTGCATTCAAACCATGTGTAGATGGGTTTCTTAGAGGCTGTAGACCATATCTGGCAGTAGATAGCACCTTTTTGAATGGTAGGTTCAGGGGACAGCTGTGTGTAGCTTGTGTAGTAGATGGACACAACTGGATGTACCCAGTAGCTATTGGTGTCATTGATTCTGAGACCAATGAGAATTGGGTGTGGTTCATGCAGAGGTTGAAAGAGGTAATTGGTTCCCCAGATGGCCTGACTTTCCACATAGACTGTGGCCAGGCAGTGATGAATGGGGTTACTGAAGTTTTTCCTGAAGCTGAACATAGAGAGTGTATGTACCACCTAGTACAGAACTTCAAGAAAAGGTGGAGTGGAAAGATTTTTGATGATCACTTTGGGCTTCTTCATACTCATGGAGCCTGTATATGTTTAACAAGCATTATGAAGCAATGGCTAGGGCCAAACCAGATGCAATGGTGTACTTGCTTGACAACCACAAGAAGCTATGGAGTAGGAGCCACTACAAGACAGGTTCAAAGGTGGACTATGTCACTAACAATCTGGCTGGGTCATTCAACAATTGGATAAAGCCTGAGAAGGGAAAGAACCTAGATGACTTGCTTGACACCATAAGACAAATGTTATTGATCAAATGGAATCATAGAAAGAGAGTTGCCATGAAGTTTACAGGAAAGATTCTGGCTCACATAGAGAAGAAGCCGAGGGAAGATAGTTACAATCTAGACATTGAAGTGATCATAGCCTCCCCTGAAGGTGTGGCAGAGGTTTGTGCAAAGGGAGACAATCTGGCCTACAGATTTGTGGACAGTCTAAATGATAGAAGCTGCACCTGTAGAGTTTGGCAAGGGACAGGAATCCCTTGCAAACATGCAATTGCATATATCACTTCAATCCCTGGTGCAAGACTGGAAGACTATGTGGATGATTACTACTCTGTCAACAAATTCAAAATTGCATATGAAGGTTCAATCCCTTGCATCCCTGTAGGGGTATAAACCTCCGGTACCACAAGATGGTACATGGGCCGCACCATCTGAGGTGGCCCGGCTCGTAAGATCAAGGCGTACATCACAAGATTATAAGTTGTACTAGATATTGTAATAGTACCAAATAGGTTATTCTGCTTGTAACCCTCCTCCTCTAGAGTATATAAGGAGAGGCAGGGGTCCCTAGAGGACAGGGGATACACCACATAAAATCAATATAAAATAATAGAGCATAGGACGTAGGGTTTTACGTCATGCTGACGGCCTGAACGTGTATAAATCTTGTGTCTTGTGTCCTATTACTATCTGGTTCGTGTCTTACGCACATGTCTACTGACAAATTACTACCTTGGGCATACCCCTTGGTAGACTGTCGACCATGTTTCGTCGATAGTGGCATGCCAGGTAGGGGGTGTGCGTACGGACTCCCATGCGAGCCAGATGGGATTCTCTACTAAAAACCAGGTGAGTCATTCTACATTGTTGATTGGATCAGTCTGTTCTTCAAATATCTAATACATGTTGATTTTTCTGCATATAATGACATCTCCCTCGTTCACAATCTACTTCGCTAATATCGCCCTGGAGCTTACTGGGATTAATATCGAGAATTAACTCGACAACGATGGACTCGGCGGCTTCAGCAGCAGGAGAGCAGCTCCAACATGCTCCGACTACGACCACAGCCTCTTGCCCCGACCACCTACCACGTCGCAATAATAATCGCCACAAGAAAAAGACACTATGACAACTGCGACGCCATCGTCATGACGAATCTGAAAGCTCGAGGGCCAGACAATTTCATCACCACCGACCAGACAACGTCTCGACTAAAGCTAAGTACACTTCCAATATTTATATTTAATACAATTTTTGTTATGACGTTTCTCCACAACGTCCTCGTCATGTTTTTGCTATGAAGTTTCTCCACAACGTCCTCGTCATGATTATTCTTCAAATAATGTTTGTCCATATATATCATCTTAAAGATGACATACATCTATACTTAACGCAAATCCCTGACCAGTCATGTTGACGTTCGATGTCTCTAGAGACGGCCCTGTCTCCGGCTTCTCCCTACATATGCACGAGCGTCTGCCCTCTGCGTTATGGGTGGTCAGCAGTGGCTCCTTAGCGATGCCATCCACATGCACATGGGCTCCGCGCTCAGCGTAATGCGGGCAAGCTAGGGCTAGAAACTTAGCTACATACTAACTAGTTGGGCGGTTTATGCTAAGTGTAAACACAAACCTCACATCAACACTAATGCTTACAAAGCACCGGTTGTCTTATCACATCATGCTCATTTCCAACTGACTGCTGAGCGTCATATACTATTTCATCATTACTGATTCTCTTCGGAGTTCATATATTCCTACATCACGTACTACCGCTCTACATATTTATATTGCAGGATCTTCACCGAGCTCTCGTCGCTCCTTGTCAGGCTCATCGCTGAGCTCTCGCCTCTCGACCACGTCTTTGGCCACACTGGAGACTCCTCGCCGAGCTTTCGTCGCTCCTCGTTAGGGTCGTCGCCGAGCTCTCGTCGCTCGACCACGTCTCTAGCCATGCTGGGGACTCCTCGCCGAGCTCTCACCGCTCCTCGCTAAGCTCTCGTTGCTCGTCACCGAGCTCTCGCCAAGCTCTTGCCGCTCCTCGCCGAGCTCTCGCTGCTCGTCGTCGAGCTCTCACCAAGCTCTCGCTGCTTTTCGCCGAGCTCTCGCTGCTCAAACCACGTCTCCAGCCATGCTCGAGGACTGGTCTGGCAAACGTATCTTGTCTCAGACCACCGAGCATGTTATACTCCTCAACCACGCTCGAGGATTTGTCGACCACACCTCACGATGTGCTCGAGGACTGCTTCGACCACTCTCCGACTACAGCTCGATGACTGATTTCCTCGGCTACATGTGATATTGGACTCACATACAGTTGAGATGTTATTATTTTCTTAGACCTTGCTACAAGGCTTATACTTCACCTTCCAGCAAGCTCGGGGACTACATCGGTACGATGCACCTATCAGTGTATCTCAGTATCAAGTTTCCACGGAGTTTCATTTAAGAACCTAGCACCACGTGCCTACATCACCTACTACCAGGCTCGGGGACTAAGTGGGCACACTTCACCTTGCGGTGAATGTGCTTATTTTTCGACCCCTACACCTTTGATGATCAAAGATGCTACACTTTAAGACTTACATTTCTTCACAGAAATCCAAGTGGGCACACTTCACAGGAAGGAGAAATCTTTTTCTTTTCTCAAGAGCACCATACATTCTTCGGACAACCTCCTTCTCCGGCAACAACGCTTGCAACAACTGCTCGGATGCCGCTTTGACTGGTCAAAGACGTCAAGAACTCAAGCCTCACAGTTCGGAGAAGGTTAAGATGGCGTTTGTCGCATCTGAATACATGGCGCTTGGGGACTAGCTGTGGGGGTATAAACCTTCGGTACCATAAGATGGTACATGGGCCGCACCATCTGAGGTGGCCCGGCCCGTAAGATCAAGGCGTACATCACAAGATTATAGGCTGTACTAGATATTGTAATAGTACCAAATAGGCTATTCTGCTTATAACCCTCCTCCTCCAGAGTATATAAGAAGAGGCAGGGGTCCCTAGAGGATAGGGGATACACCACATAAATCAATACAAAATAACAGAGCACAGGACGTAGGGTTTTACGTCATGCTGATGGCCTGAACCTATATAAATCTTATGTCTTGTGTTCTGTTACCATTTGGTTCGTGTCTTACGCACCTGCCTACCGACAAATTACTACCTTGGGCATACCCCTTGGTAGACTACCGACCATGTTTCGTCGACAATCCCTAACAAGAGCATGTGGCCCAAAGCCACCCATGGCTTCTTCATGCATCCTCCATTACTAAGGGCAACAGCAGGAGGAAGAAGGAAGAATAGGATGAAATCAGCTCTTGAAGGTGGCAGCAGTAGCCAGAGGGGGAGCTCAAGGAGACATGAGTGCCCAATATGCCATCAGAAAGGGCATCACTGGTACACATGCAAGAATGGCAATCCTGATGACATTGCTGCAATGGAGGTTGCAAGGTAAAATAAGTTAACTTAACTACATGTATTGCATTATCTTTATTCGAAACTAATATGCACATGTTGTATGCAGGGGTCTCCCAAAGAAAAGGCAGAAAAAAGCAGCACTCTGTAACATAGAGACCAGCATTGTGGTTGCTACTCCATCAGTTATGCAGTTCCCAAGAGTTGAAGCTGTAGAAAAAGCAGCAGCCAAGAAGAGGAGTAGGAATGCATCCTCATCTTCTTCTTCTGGTGTAAAGAAAAGCAAGGGGTCAGCTACAAGTACATCAAACAGGTTTTCTTCTGAGCCAACTTTTGTTATCATCTTCTTTTTCTTTTGCTATGATCTAATTTGTCATCTTTATCACAAGGTCTGGAACTAGTTCAAATGACCCAGTTCCATTGCAGACTGTCTTCCTGGCTACTTGTCATGAGAAGTCTACAGCCACAGTTCAGATAGAACCACTAGACACTGTGCTGCCCCAAGCTACTTCACCAAGGAGGAAGCTAGGAGTCAAGAAGAAGCTGACACCAAAGAGGCCATTAGTTGCAGTAGCTAGCCAAGCTTGCCCAACCAGCCCTGCTTCCAATACCAGAAGCAAGAAGAAGCTGGAACTGCAGTGAAAACATGTCCCTGTTTTCTTTTGCTCCCTGCCATGTGATGGACAATGCTTATTTTGTTATGTGATGCCATGTCCAGTACTTTGGATGTGATGAAAACTGGTGGTTTTGGATGGATGGATGGAACTGATACTTTTGTATGAAACCTTAGCTATAATGTGATTAAACCTGACTGTTGGGACCAAACCTGTTAAGTGATGTCATGATAACTTAGCTATTATGTGATGAAATCTTTTGTGTTAATAATGTGATGAATGTTGATGAAATGTGATGACTTAGCTATTAATGTTATTGATTCATTCATTCATCCATCCTTCCATACATCTTGTCATTCATACAAACACATATGGCCCTACTTCTTCATAATAGCATACAAAGATAGGAAAATGCATACATATACCATCTTTTCTAGCCACCTAAGCTGCTACATGAACCTATTGTAATCCCTATTTTCCACTGCTACATTGCCTACCACACCACCAGCCTAGGAACCATCCTGGTAGATGGCCTGGCTCTCAGATGCATGGAGAACTGCAGGTTGTGGCACTGTCTGCAGTGGAACTGCATGTAGGGGAGCTGGAGCAGTTGGTGACTGCACTCTAGTGTCCACCATTTCATCCTCCCATTGGTAGTATTGACAGCCACCAAACTGCAAGCCAAAGCATCTCAAGCATCAGCACATTGAAAACAAACAAAAATGGCAACCAAGAATGAGAAGGGAAGAAACACAAACTGCAAAATAGGGGCACTTGTGAAATGCACGGTTGGGGTTCTTTGTTGTCATGGAGATGAACTGGTTGGCAAGATCATGACAGTTCGGGCAAAGGACCCGCTTTGCCCTCCCACCATGACTGCTTGAAGCTTCAGACATGGCTGTGATAGGAGTGGATGCAGGAGTGGATGCAAGGAGAGAGCAATGGAGAGGATGAGAGAGCAGGATGAGATGTAGAAGAGGGCTGAGGCCATATATATACAAGGGGAGCAGGACAGTGGCTTTTGCCGCCAACAACTATGGCTTTGGCACCATAACACTAAGCCTCTGAGTGGCACCAAAGGAAACAAACAAAGTTCACTGACTAGTCAGGCCTAAGGGCATTCATGTCCTTTCTAAGCGCGGTTAACGTCCGTTACCACATAATGTACACGGAATGGCATACAGGGTAAAACGAAGTTTGACTTGGGCATGCAGGCGTGTCCAAACTTTTCAGTTGCGTGTAGATTGGACCCAACTTTTATAATGGCATACAGGTAAAAGTATCTAAAATGGATTGGAGGAAGTAGTAGAAATCGTTTCCTCTAAGGGAAACCACATCTTCGCTCGCAATGAGGTAGCGAGACACGATGACTTCGCCATAGGGAGGAAACCGGTAGTTTCTATGGAAGTTGGGTTTGCGATTTCATCTCTTCGCGCATGCTCCTCCATGGGCGCCCGACTGCGCTTGCTCTGCGCGGCCCGCCGGCCGTCACGCGCTCACCCGCCGGATGCCACATGAGCTCGCCCGCGATTGTTTGCGCTGGCCGTGCTCTCCAGCGCCGCCAAGCTGGTTCGCTGGCTGCGCTCGCGTGTGCTCGTCGCCAGCACCATGGCTGCTCGCCCATGATTGCTTGCACTCATGCGCTGGCCGCGCTCGCCCGCGCGCGCATGTGCTCGCTCGTTGGCGCAGCGGCTGCTCGCCCGCGCTGGCCACGCTGCCATGCTGGTTCGCTGGCCATGCTCGCTCGCGCCGCCAGCCCCTGCGCTGTCCGTGCTCACATGCGCTCACTCGCCGGTGCCGCGGCTGCTCGCCTGCACTTGCTTGCAATAGCCGCGCCACTGTGCAAATGCCGCGTGAAATCGGATGTATTTGTCGCTGTGTCCGCAAATTCCTGCTCGGCCGCGTCGCTGCGTCCGCAAATGCCGGCGGCTCCTGCGTACGCCCGCTCCGCTCGGCCGCGCGGCTTGCGCCCGCTCCGCTCGGTTGCGCCTGCCTGCGCCGGCTCCGATTGGCCGCGTGGCTCGCGCCCGCCTTGCTCGGCCGCACCGCCGCGTCTACTCACGCCGGCTATGCCCGCTCACACTGGACCTGCTCGGCCCTGCCGTCATGTCCGCTCAGGACGCGCAGCCGTGCAGTAGGCCGCCGCTGCCATGCTCGCCGCCACGAAGGCCGTGTCAAGGTTTTGGGATTCGTTTTGGAAAAAAAAAATTCAGTCCCAACCGAATTGGACGAATTTTGGGAAAATTCGGATGAATTTTGGACTCAATTCGGTGAATTTTCGGAACGTGAAACGTAAAATTCGTTTCGAACTTAACCGAAATGGACAAATTTTGCCAAAATTCAGACTAATTCGGTCGAATACCACAACCTTTGGCTGTGTCGCCGTCACGGAAGCTACCGCTGCCACAAGTTAGTGAGCTTTTGCCGCGAACGGTGGTGGCCTGGCCCTTGCCTCGATGGCGCTCTCCATGGCGAGGTGGAAGCCAGCCTCAGGACACGCGGCCATCCATGGTGAGGCGTAGGTCGCGATGTGCTCTCTGTGGCGAGTTCGCGGTCGCCTGGCCCCTTGGCTCCACGGCGCTCTCCATGGCGAGGTGGTCGTCCGTGCAAGCTCGTAGCGAGCAAATATGCAGCGGCTCCAACAGAAAAACGATGGACTTAGGAGAGAGAAAGTAATAAAAAAATAAAACATTTATTAGGAAAAGAAACCTCCGTTGAGGGAGATAATTTCTAATTAGGCCCTATTTAGATGCTAAATTTTTCCCCAAATTTCCACTATGCAAAAAGAAGATTCTCCATCACATCAAAATGTCGGCACATGTATGGAGTACTAAATGTAGATGAAATCAAAAACTAATTGCACAGTTTTGTTGTTCTTTACGAGACGAACGTTTTGAGCCTAATTAGTCAATGTTTGGATAATTTTTACCAAATAAAAACAAAACGCTACAGTGTTCTACGGTAATTCGGTCACCCCAAATTTGGGCCAACTAAACAAGGCCTTGCTCGGCAGCAGTCGCCTGATATTTTGTTTACTCGTCAGTCAACTTTCGGCGTCCGTCCGATCTGAGATGAGTGGTCGTTGTTCTTTTCTTGTATTCTTCTCTATCTGTGTGTGTTGTCTGTTCCTTTCCTATCTGGCTGTTGCTGCTTTCCCCACTTTCCCCAGTTTACCGAGCGCGTACTGCTACGCTCGTGAGGGAGAACGGAGGGGGAGCACCAGAGATCCAAGCGAGGTAAGTCGTGGTGACGTGCGAGTCCGGCCGGCGAGCATGTCTCTACCTCTCTCATGATGTGGTGGTGCGTGGGCTCGCTTCGTTGCTTACCACCGGTTGTCCGTGCGTGCACCTCGATCTCCCCTAACTCGAGTGTTTCTGGCTCCAGATTGTCGATGTCGTTGCCGAGCGAGACAAGGGTAGAGGGAAGGTGAAGGGCTAGCGACGACCTTGCTGCCGGATACGCTCACTTTCGGCGGCGGGAACCTCTTCTAGGCTCCGGCACGACTACTCCTGTTGACGGCGTCGATCTGTTCCCCATGACTTTTTGAGGTAATTTGTGTTGTTTCGTAACCCTATTCGTTTAGGATCTGCTTTGTGCGAGTATTTTGATTGGTTTTGTGTTCGATTTCTAGTTCATTTGGGATTTTTTTGTGGTTGATTTGAGGACTAAGGTGGGGATTCGTGGGAAAAGGAAAGGTCAGAGCGTAGCATGAAAATGTATTCTTTTGGCTGTTTGCACATAACGTTGTCAGATCTCTTGTTTCAATATTCATCATTAAGTAGGTCTTGGATTTTCGCAGAAGTGGTTGTATTATTTTGACAGTGTTTTGAATTACAGACAGCTAACCTTCAGTATCTCCAGATAAGATTGTACCTTTTGTGTCAGAGTAATTCCCGTCATTTTATAACTCTGGTTAAGGAGCCTGGTGGCTATGTATAGTAGAAGCTTCGTGTGTAACGAAATCAAATTTTTGTATAAGTTTCCAATGTGTTTGCCTATGTATATCCTTGAAAGTGTCATAGGTATGATCTACTTTCAGTCAGGAATCAGAATTTTCTCTGTTTAGTGTATGATCTACTTTCATTCACGAATCAAAATTTTACTTTGTTCAGTGATTTACAAGCTGTGTTGACTAACAGCATGTGGTTATCGCATAAACCAATTTGAGATATTTATGAAGTTTGTTACATAAGTGTTATAAGACACTTTCATCATGCTGTTGAGATTGTCAGTTAAGGGATTTTACTAGTGATGGCCAAATCATGTCAGTGCTGAGGTGTGAAATGCCACTTTTTATAATCCCGCGTATCGTAATCATTACTGAACTTGACCATCTTCTTGAGGATCTTTTCAGTATCAGACCATGAGGCCTCATCAGTCATCACTGTACCTGTTTGATCTGCTGTACAGATTACTTGGTCCACATGATTCACATAAGCCTTTTCAAACTTTACGCCCAAACAGGATCACATATTTAAAATAAGTGGAGCATGGGGATCTTGTTAATGTAGTGATATATGCTAAGATAATCCATGTGATTCCAGCCATCTGTGTAGTAGGCCTTCTTGGCTAATTTTTTTAGTAAATAGGCAGTACTGTTGATTCAGTCCCTTGATCAAGTGTAGGCTTAAAACAAAAGATTGATCTCACTTGGTTGTAAGTGAGTGTGATGACCTTATGTGAGGCTGAAGGGGTTCTGCATAAATTAAATCATATCCACGTGACAACCTGTATGGTGTTTGCAACTAATTGGACTCAGCTTCATGTGCCTTGTCACACATGCTGCCATCAGGATACAATTTGATCATCTCTCACTAGCTGGTTTTTGATTGGCGATTTGGCATATTATACTGAATTAACATCATACTTAAGAGCTACATGGTCCCTTGCATAGCATCTTCCCCTATATGTGTTCTTTTGAATAATAGAGCAGTTAGGTTGTTTGATAAAGAGAGGTACCATTTAGTTGTATTCGCAGAGTGACGGTGCTGGAGGTGATTGAATCTAATTTTATGGCTGTGGATATTTTCTAGAGAATTGATAATTAATTCCCTTCAGCAAGATAAAATGGTATATCTTGTATTTTGTATGTTTACATTTTCATGACCTGCAATGGTTTTTTTTTTTGCAAAATCTGTCGTCCGCCTATCCACGACCCTGCTCTTTTTTCGAGCTGTCCTGGGTTAGCTTCAGTGAGTTGTCTGATTGCTCCATCTTCTGTCTCTTGTACCGTCTTCCTCCACCATTTCAACTGATAATTGTCCCCCGTTCCCTGACGTTTGTTCGATTTTTGCTTGTTTTCTTGATCGATGTTGGATGATGCCTAGGCAAGAGGCCATCTTATTTTGCTATACATTTTTGTTTTGCTATAGGTGCACATCTATCCCCTTGCTAGTGACTTCTCCTGCATTCCTGAAAGTTATTTTTTGGTTTAACCATTTTTTCCATATTTTTTGTCCTTGTAGAGTCATTGTAGATTCCCTTCTTATGAACAAGTCATCTATTATTTGTGTTCATCGATTTCTACTATGTCAAGTTTTTTAACTAGCATCAAATTACTTTCTTTCTCAAAATATGTTTTGATAAAGTAATGTTTTTATTCTCTTTGATTGTACAGGTTGTTATACGAGGTTCTGTTTCTTTTCTTTAATCATGGAACAGATGCATTGGGCTAGCCGCATCGATGTAGATGCTGAACATGAAGGAGTTTCTAAAGATTCAGATAAGGTGTCTGCTAATGACATTGGATGTGAAGATACTGAAATGAATGCATCAAATGTTCGTACAAATGCATATGCTTTTTTACAACTGGATGATGAAGCTTTGTTTGGAATCATTAAAAAACTTGTACGTATGTGTGTTGCATATTAAGTACACATTACTCCTTTTTATCTCATGATGCTATTACCTTTTGTATTGTCGATGTTTGTAATTTGTTAAATAATTACATAATTGGTATTTACTTTTTTGTTCGTGACTAATCTAATTATTTATCTGCAACTCTTTCTTATATTTTTTTAGGCCTGCAATGGTTTGAGACAGATATTGTCTGGTTCGGTTGGCCCTTGTGTTGATACCTCAAGTATTCCATTTGATGGCCCTGATGTTGCTACCTGTGTAGGGTTTCATGGTAGTGTTGCTGTTAAGACTGCCAAGAAGACTGGAGTTAGTGAGAAGACTGGAGTTAGTGTTTCTTTATTTTCTGATGTTATTGATAAGCTTAGCCCAGAAAAGAAGCTTGTTATTAAGGCATATGGTTTTGAGTCACTACTGAGTTTTGACAAGTGTGCTATACCTCTTCCATTTGCCCATTGGCTGGCTGATCATGTTGAAGTTAGAAATTCCAGCATTGTTTTTAGGAACACTTGTATTCCTCTGAATCCCCAGATCGTTCATGATGTTTTAGGCATTCCAATTGGAGGCTCAACAATTACAAATGCAAAGTCTGACAGTGTGAAGCATGGCTTTCTTAGCGTCATGGGTTTGAATGCTTTGCCATCTGCAAGGACTTGTGTTGATAATCTCCTTAAGGATGGTATATCTGATGATGATTTTGTCCGCAATTTTTTGATTGTTGCAATGGTAACATTCTTGTGTCCCAATTTAAACAATTATCCCAGTACCAAGTATCTGCAACCTTTGATTGATGTCAAGGATGCCAAGGAGTGGGATTGGTGCAAGTTTGTACATTATTGCCTATTGAATCAGATCAAGAAATATAACATACTCAAGAAGAAAGCAGCACATGCATCTGTTACTCTTGGAGGATGCCTATATCTTATATGTGTGAGTGTCCATTGATCTGTCTTTTCATCTTTCTTTCTTTTTTTTCTGTTGCATTGATCTTTGTCTTTTATTGATTTATACAGGTTGTGTACCTTGACTTTCTGGATTTTGGACAAGAACTGCTACCATCCATTTTTCCTTGCATTAAAGTATGGAGAGGTGACATGATCAAAGAATACTCTGATTTTGATTGTGTGGAAGGACATTTTTACGGCAAACATCCTGTAAGTTTGTTTTCTACTAACTTTTCCTTCCTGTTCTTAGATTATTATGGTGACTTGATCTAAGATTTTTTCTGTGCTTCTTATTTTGTTTCTTTCTTTCTTTGTCTAGATCTTACAGTTTAAATGTACCTGCTATGGTAAGAGGAATTCCACAAGAACTCCTTCACCCTCCTGCAATATTGATGGATCCAGCTTCAAGAGAACATTGGTTGAATCTGTTTGTGCATCTTTATCTCCCCGGGTTAGTATTTATATGCTCATTTCTTTTTTGTGTTAGTGGTATATGCCCTTTTTTTTCTTGTTGCTCATTGTTCATTGAATCTTTACTTCTTTACTCGGATTGTTCTAATAATTTTGTCACGAAAATCTGTCTCGATTGTCATGTATGTGTTTTTTAATTAATATACTAATGTTGTGTTTTTCCTATTACTTCATGTCTTGTTTTAAGTTGTCTTTTTAATTATCTATTGTAGACATTCGATGACGTTACTGCATTATACCTGAAGCATGCAACTTCTCCCAATGAATTGGTTCCTGTACATGTTCAAAGTGCTATTGTGGATGTGATAAATTATTTTTGTCACCATGCTCAGACAGATAAGATTCCTCGTAGCCAGGATAATTTTGATTTTGTTGCTCCTGAAAATGTTACAGAAAGTGAAGCTGCTGCTCCTATTGTTAAGTCACATACTATTGAAAGTGAAGGTCGTATTGCTATTGTTGATGGACATGTTCATACCAATTATTCTCAAGGAGTTCATGTCTTTGGAACTGCTGTTTGTGATGAAATAGCTACTCATGATGAAATAGCTGCTGGTAATAATGTTGTGCACGTAGCTTGTCACACCTATTTTTAAGGACAAAAATAGGATGCATAAAAGACTCATGTGCGCCCCAGGAAACGGTCGCACACATAAGTAGACAAATTACATAGTATCATCACAGTGCTTATTACATAGCGAAAAAATATTTAACAAATAGTCTTATACAATAAATTATAGCAACTAATAATAGATCTCCAGCGGAAACTCTAAACACAGGGACACGGTTGACTGGTTGACACAAAGACTAATACTCATTACAATAATCATCTTCATATTCTTCACCTGTTATGGTGGAAATAGCAAGGGTGAGTCCATGTCGAACTCAACAAGTACAACACAAGGTTCATGAGGCACAAAAGGATAGACACTGTTTGACTACGTTTAGCTTTTAATCATCATATTACTAGCAATTGAGTAGCATCATGGTATTCCAATTCCTATTAATGAGCCGATGATCAATTGTAATAAGGATAATGAAATAGCATTAATCATGAGCATAATAATAATAAACAGTAATTAAGCATGATATAACAATGGTGATCAACTATTCTGTAAGAATCCCCAAGGCCGCTCGTATCCGTGAGCACGGCTAGTATACCAGTTTATTAAACTCTGTGCAGAGGTGTACACTTTCACTGTAAGTCATGATTTCCAAATGCATGAGTTTGCAAGGCCCAAAACACTGAAAACCATATAAAGCCATTCAAAAGTTCGTCTAACAAGTTAGGGCCATTAGATTCACTCGGCAGGCAGATGTAGGAACCCCTTTTCAAATGGCACACTTCCTTCACGGCTATACACATAAGATTAGAGGTTGTCCTACACCCAACGTGGCAAGCCATTCTTACGCCATTTAAGGTAACCACTAACAAGCTAGAAAAGTTCCTTTAAACAACTAAAGCCAGAGCCATATAGCCCTCACAGCTGTACTGTCAATCCCGGTTATCACTTACAGGTAAGTCCTTACGGAGAGTAACTAGAGCGTCAAACAAACAACACAACACACGCTCTAGTCCCCTATTTCAACAGTAATAAAATCATATTAATAGTTGATTGCTCAATCCATTAATCAAATTACAAGATCATTGTTCATAATTAAGCACTAGCAATAGCTATCCAAATGTATAACCCATAGGTGTCAAGGAATCAAGATATCAATCGCTAAGTTATAATCTCTATGGTCGTCAAGGAAGACGCATGCATATGTATGATAATTTCAGTGAATAGGACAACAAGGATAGTGCCATATTATACTTGCCTTGATCAGAGCTTTCCTGATGATACACGCAACTTGAACGGGTCAAATCGGAGTTAAAACGAAGATTTTACGATCAAAACAAGTTTAGTGGCAAAACTGTAAATATCAGAAAACATATTTTTGATTTACCGAGAAGAAATACGTTTTCAGAACAAAGAAACGTATCTCCTAAATGACGCTAAGGACTGCAGGTTCTATTTCATGAAAACACAGGGGCTCTTTATAAACTTTACCCCGCGAAGGGGTATCTTCTAATCTCGACCCTAGATCTAAGAATGGACGGTTGATATTGATTCCAGATGAAAGAGAGAGGGAGCGCGGTCACCTTCTCCAGCGCCGGCCGGTGGCCGCCATGGCCGGCCCCCAAAACTCGCCAGAAAGCTTCGGCTTCCCCATTCCCGACCACTACTCGACCTGCAACCAACACCAATCGAACGAGAAGGTCAACGCGAACACATCTACGCGGTTTAGGAAAACTACGACGGATCGAGGATGGGATGCGGCTCGGGAATGCGGCGGCGCCATTGCCGGCTCACTGGAGCTCCTCAAACTCGTGATTCAAAGCACTACAAACCTAAAGAAGAGCATGGGGAGGGAGAGAAGGAGATGGCGAACTCACCAAAACGAAGAAGAAAGGCCAATTCAACCCGCAAGCCCCGACGACGAACAACAGCAAATCCTAGGGTTCCCAACCTCCTACGCTCGGTTTCACGTGATTTGGCTCAGGATTTAGATGGAAAAAGGGACGAGGGGGAATGCAGCTACACTTTTATAGACCCAAACGTGATGATTAAGGATAGAAATCCCGGTTTCCTCGGTGGATTCGGTTGAGGCGGCTTCGGTCTCCGGCTCGGTCACGACGAGAGGAAGAAGGGGCTGTGGCTCCTGGGCCGGCCCTTCACGTCAGAGACTCCAGAGAGGGGAGCACGCGTGGCTGTGGCTCCTGGGCCGGCCCACACAGGCGCGGGGAAGAAGCGGAGAAAAGCGGGCTCGGCATTCGACGACCCAATCGCGAGGGAAGGGAGGGAGTAGGCCGGTTCGGGTGGGCTTCCAGGCTACCAGCAGCAGGTAAGCTCTTCCCCTTTTCTTTTTTTACATTTGTTTTCCAAACCATTTAAATAGATTTTTTAAATCCAAAATAAATAAAATCAAAACCACACCACACAATAAAACAAATGCAACAGCATGAATGCATCATCAAATATTTCACCTAATATTTTAAATTTTAATCCCCATTAAATATTATCTAAATTATTTAAACTCATAACTAATTCTCTTTTAACCCAAATTTTATCAAATTCAAAATTTTAAAATTTTTGGGTGTTACAAATTCTACCCCCTTAAAAGAATCTTGTCCTCGAGATTGGACTGCTTACTCAAATAACTGCGGATATGATTTCATCAATTCATCCTCTCTTTCCCAAGTTGCATCTGCCTCTGAATATCGATTCCACTGAACTTTGCACATCTTAATAACCCGACTTCGAGTAACTCTTTTAGTAGTTTCTAAAATCTTAATCGGAAACTCTTCATATGTAAGATCCTCCTTAACAGTCAATTCATCCAAAGGTATTTGCTCCTCAGGCACACGTAAACACTTCTTGAGTTGAGAAACATGAAACACATCACGTACCCCAGACAAATTCTCAGGCAACTCTAATTGGTAAGCAACTTCACCATGCCTATCGATAACTTTAAATGGCCCAACATACCTTGGTGCTAACTTGCCTTTCATGTTAAACCTCTTCACACTTCTCATTGGTGACACCTTCAAATAGACATAATCACCTACCTCAAAAATTAAATCCCTTCTCCGCCTATCAGCATAACTCTTCTGACGAGATTGTGCTACTCTCAAATTCTCACGAATCACTCGCACTTGATCCTCTGCATTTCTAAGAACATCTGTACCAAATACCTGAGACTCACCCGTCTGATCCCAAAACAATAGAGTTCTGCACTTACGTCCATACAAAGCTTCAAACGGTGCCATCTTAAGACTCTGTTGATAACTGTTGTTGTAAGAGAATTCTGCATAAGGCAAACTCTTATCCCAACTAGTTCCATATTGCAATGCACAAGCTCTCAACATGTCTTCTAGTATCTGGTTAGTCCTTTCAGTTTGCCCATCTGTCTGTGGATGATATGCTGTACTAAAATTCAACTTTGTTCCCAAAGATTCATGTACAACCTTCCAAAAATGTGACGTAAACTGCGAACCTCGATCAGACACAATCTTCTTTTGAACTCCATGCAAACACACTATTCTCTCCATATACAACTCTGCCAATCTTGGTTCATGGTAGGTAGTCTTGACTGGTATGAAATGAGCAACTTTAGTTAACCGGTCTACTATCACCCAAATAGAGTCATAACCTCTCTGAGTACGAGGTAACCCCACTATAAAGTCCATACCAATTTCCTCCCACTTCCATTCAGGAATCTTCATTGGTTGCAGTAATCTAGCTGGTCTCTGATGCTCAGCTTTCACTCTCTGTCAAGTGTCACACACTAGCACATACTCAGCTACATCTCGTTTCATTCCAACCCACCAGTACTTCTGTTTGAGATCCAGATACATCTTAGTACTTCTAGGATGAATAGAATAAGCTGACTCATGAGCTTCACGAAGGATTGCCTGCCTAATAGCCTGATCCTCAGGTACACACAACCTCTTTCCAAACCACAAAATCCCATTATCATCCATTCGAAACTCTAGTGACTTACCAATCACTATATCCTCTGCTATCTTCTTTAGTTTCTCATCCTTCAACTAACCCTTGTATATTTCTTGCTCTAATGTAGGTTCTATCACTAATTCCATTATATTAGCAACAATTCCTAAATTCAGATATTCAAATTCAGCATACAACTCACTTGTCATAGACAACATTTGCATCTCATTAGCATAACTCTTCCTGCTAAGAGCATCAGCTACAACATTAGCCTTACCAGGATGATAGTGTATCTCTAGATCATAGTCCTTGATCAATTCCAACCATCTGCGTTGCCTCAAGTTCAGATCAGACTGAGTGAAAATATACTTCAAACTCTTATGATCGGTGTATATATCACTCTTATGCCCAATCAAATAGTGTCTCCAAATCTTCAAAGCATGAACTACAGCTGCTAACTCTAAATCATAAGTAGGATAATTGAGCTCATGCTTTCTCAACTACCTAGATGCATAGGCAATAACTCTACCTTCTTGCATAAGAACACACCCCAAACCTTGATGAGAAGCATCACAATAAATAGAGAACTTCTTACTTAAATCTGGCAATACCAAGACAGGTGTTGTAGTCAATCTCTTCTTCAGTTCTTCAAAATTAGCTTGACATTTATCAGACCATATAAACTTGGCATTCTTCTCTAATAGAGATGTCATAGGTTTAGCAAGTTTAGAAAACCCTTCAATGAACCGTCTATAATATCTAGCTAAACCCAAGAAACTATGAATCTCTCCCACATCAGTAGGTGGCTTCCAATTCAATACATCCTTTACCTTGCCTAGATCTACTGATATTCCACCATTAGAGACAATATGACCACGAAAAGAGACTTCCTTCAACCAAAACTCACACTTACTTCGCTTAGCATACAGTTTATGCTCTCTAAGTTTCTACAATACCAACCTCAGATGTTTAGCATGCTCTTTCTCCTTCTTGAAAAATACCAATATATCATCAATAAATACCACCACAAATTTATCAAGATACTCCATGAACACCTTATTCATCATGTACATAAAGTAGGCAGGTGCATTGGTCAAACCAAATGACATAACAGTATACTCATACAAACCATACCTCGTAGTAAAAGCTGTCTTTGGAATATCAGAGGCATGAATCTTCAGTTGATGATAACCAGAACGCAAATCAATCTTAGAGAACACACAAGTACCTCTCAACTGGTCAAACAAGTCATCAATTCTGGGCAAAGGATAGTTATTCTTGATAGTTACTTCATTAAGTGACCGATAATCAACGACACACATTCTCTGACCACCATCTTTCTTATCAACAAAGATAACCGGTGCACCCCAAGGTGACGAACTAGGACGAATAAAACCTTTATCTTGTAATTCCTTAATTTGTTTCTTAAGTTCTTCTAGTTCATCTACTCCCATTCTATATGGTCGTTTAGCTATGGGTGCAGTTCCAAGTAATAATTCAATAAGAAATTCAATGTCTCGATCAGGTGGCGTACCTGGCAAATCATCTGGAAAAACATCTGGAAAATCACCGATAACTGGATTCTCTTTACTAGCATCTTCATCAAGCTGATTCACTACGACGGTTGGTTGCTTCTGCACTGCTACATCCACACTGATTTTCTCTCCATTAGGTGCATTCACAACTACTACCTTCTGCTAACACTGAATCACTGCCTGATTTTGTTTCATCCAATCCATACCTAAAATCACATCAATACCATATGTCCTCAACACTATAGGAGCTATCTTAAACTCTACCCCCCTTAAAACCATACTAACTGAAAGACACCGATTAGTGGTTTGCATGGTACCCCTAGGTGAATTTACTAAGAGAGGTTCTTTCATGGAAAGCATGGGTACGCTATGCATTCTAACAAAAATGTTTGAAATAAAGGTATGCGAAGCTCCAGAATAAAAAAGAATGGTTGCAGGGGTAGAATGAACATTGAATGTACCAAGCATTACTTCAGGCTCCGTCTGTGCTGTTTCAGTAGACACATGATTCATCTTTCCAGTATTGGATGACCTTTGCCCCTGTGGTGTCGGTTGATTCTGCTTCTTGGGACAATGATTAGCATAGTGTCCAGGCTTTCCACAGCGATAACACAGATTAGGGGTACTAGGTGCACTGGTCTTCATTGGGGTAGAGTTGGAATTACCCTGGCGTGGAGTTTGCTGACCACTCTGCTGTTGGAACTGTTTGTTCTGCTGATACTGGGGTCGTTGCTGAAACTGATTATTCCGCCAATTCTGAGACCACTGTTGGTTTGAATTACGGTTCCACTGACTGACTGGTCCTTGGAATTTCGAATGAAAACCATGCTGAGAATTTGTACGTTGGCGTATATTGTTTCTAATACCTTGTCCTTTCATCTTCCTTTTTCTGTCCATCTCTCGACGTTCATTGTCCAGCACAATAGCCTTATTCACAAGTTCCTGGAAGCTGGCATAATTATTACCCTTCAGCTGCAAACGAAGATCATAATAAATTCCCTTGAGAAAGAGACGCTGCTTATCTGCATCTTCCCTCACTTCATTGGGAGCATAGCGAGCCAACTGCGAGAACTTGTCATGATACTCACTGACACTCATCTGTCCCATCCTGAGATTTCTGAATTATTCCTGCTTTAGCTCAATTACACCTTCAGGAATATGGCAAGCTCTAAAATCTCTAACAAATTCATTCCAAGTGATAGGAGCAGCATTGTCAGGACGTGCAACTTGATACGACTCCCACCAAGTCTGAGCTGTCCCCTATAACTGCCCAAATGCATATAACACTTTTTCCAGATCATTACATTGGGCGATGTTCAACTGTTTCTCCACCGCTCGCACCCAATCATCCACCTCCAATGGATCAGCAGCATGCGAGAACACTGGAGGGCATCCTTTCAAAAATTCACCACGTTTGTCTCACGTGAACAGGTGGCGGTCCTCCTGCAGGGGGTTGTTCTGCAGATGCTACATGAACATCTGCATCATCTAATTCTGTGTATTCATAAGTTCCTCCATAGTAATGGGTGGGTTAGCACCTCCACGACCTCTGCCACGGCCTCTGGCTGCCATCTGTTTTCAAAGCACAGAAGACAAAGCTCGGTACTATCCAAGATGATGTATACCATAGATAAGTAAATCTGAATTCTCTGGGCGAATTCCAATTTCAGCAACTCAGTAAAACTGCCATATCTCGAGCTACATAAGTCCAATTAAGGTGATATTTACATGGTTGGAAAGCTTATGAAATTATCTATGACTTTTATTATTAACAGTTTTCCATATTCTGTCAATAAATTAATCAAAAACTGAGCTTAACCAAAACTGTTTCAGAATTCCAGACTGCGTAGTGACCCCAACTTGGAACAGGTATATCTCTTAGCTCATAATAGATAAAAAGTTGATTCTTAAGGGGTTGGAAATATACAGAAGTCTAATTATTCCCAGTAAAATTTCATAAATTTCTCACAAACAGATTTTGAGTTATTCCCAAAACATCCTAGACTGATCCAGAAATCAGTAAAAGACAGAACCAAGTTTACCCCGATCCCAACTTAATATTCATGATCAAACATAATATTCTTAACTATGGAACTTGTAGACATGTCCACAAAGCTCTATCACTCATTACAAAGATCCAAATCACACATTATCATAATAACACTTCATCAAGCACACAATTGTTCACACCACATACTAATACTCGACATTACCAAACTCAATTTGACTCGCAAACTAATATCATTCCTATTACATAGGGACTTCCTAATTTTAATTGAGCTTCTTATAAATCTTGGGACACCCTAGCTTAGCCCTTAGTTCATCGATCTCTTTATAAGCTTGCTCTTTATGTTCCTTTTCCTTTAGCAACTCATCCTTCAAATCCGCCTCATGAAGAGCCAACTCACGAACTAGTCCCACTGTGGCTTATAAGGTCAAGGATGAATCATCAGCAAGCGGCACGGTCCAAACACCCTTGTCATGTAAGAGATAGGGAAAATGCCGGAGTGCACCCTGCAACGTCTTGTCTGAGCGAAGACCATGGTAATAGACAAACGCATTGTAGGCGACATCTTCCATGCATGTTTCTACAGTTGCCTAGCTCACTCGGGTGATGAACTTTGACTCCACCTTAGGCTCCTTAGTGGTAGGATCCATTGTCTTAACCCATAGTTCAGTCTCCCAGTAAGAGTCCATCAATGGATGACTATACTCCTTGCAGCGATACTCCAACATAGCTTCCCAATTATAGTAATAATTATCCAAAGTTCTTGTCAGCATGTCATGGAAGAAAACATCAGCTTTAGGAACCATGATGTGAAGCTTCGTGGTCCATCCCATGACTGAATTCTCCATTAAAGTGTCTCCCACTCTTGATTCAGCATCCCATATCTCTTGGTCACCATTAACATGGGGTTCCTAGGGTTTGAAGCGGCCAATGTACTGAGCAGCAGACATGCAAGGATGAGGAGGCATCTACGAGAATTTTGACATAGATTAGATAGAATCAATATATTTTCACAATAGAATGAGATAGAAGAAGCATAAAAATTTAGCAATTATCAAGGTGTAAGAAGTAAGCATGAAATAAGTGAAGCATAGATACTAATAACGACCATTCTAACTAGGCTTGCGTCCTACAGTCAACACGGCTCTGATACCAATCTGTCACACCCATTTTTAAGGACAAAAATAGGATGCATAAAAGACTCATGTGCGCCCCAGGAAACGGTCGCACACATAAGTAGACAAATTACATAGTATCATCACAGTGCTTATTACATAGCGAAAAAATATTTAACAAATAGTCTTATACAATAAATTGTAGCAACTAATAGTAGATCTCCAGCGGAAACTCCAAATACAGGGACACGGTTGACTGGTTGACACCAAGACTAGTACTCATTACGATAATCATCTTCATATTCTTCATCTGTTATGGTGGAAATAGTAAGGGTGAGTCCATGTCGAACTCAACAAGTACAACACAGGGTTCATGAGGCACAAAAGGATAGACACTGTTTGACTGCGTTTAGCTTTTAATCATCATATTACTAGCAATTGAGTAGCATCAAGGTATTCCAATTCCCATTAATAAGCCGATGATCAATTGTAATAAGGATAATGAAATAGCATTAATCATGAGCATAATAATAATAATAATAAACAGTAATTAAGCATGAATAATGGTGATCAACTATTCTGTAAGAATCCCCAAGGCCGCTCGTATCCGTGAGCACGGCTAGTATACCAGTTTATTAAACTCTGCGCAGAGGTGTACACTTTTACTATAAGTCATGATTTCCAAATGCATGGGTTTGCAAGGCCCAAAACACCGAAAACCATAAAAAGCCATTCAAAAGTTCGTCTAACAAGTTAGGGCCATTAGATTCACTCGGCAGGCAGATGTAGGAACCCCTTTTCAAATGGCACACTTCCTTCATGGCTATACTCATAAGATTAGAGGTTGTCCTACACCCAACGTGGCAAGCCATTCTTACACCATTTAAGGTAACCACTAACAAGCTAGAAAAGGTCCTTTAAACAACTAAAGCCAGAGCCATATAGCCCTCACAGCTGTACTGTCAATCCCGGTTATCACTTACAGGTAAGTCCTTACGGAGAGTAACTAGAGCGTCAAACAAACAACACAACACACGCTCTAGTCCCCTATTTCAATAGTAATAAAATCATATTAATAGTTGATTGCTCAATCCATTAATCAAATTACAAAATCATTGTTCATAATTAAGCACTAGCAATAGCTATCCAAATGTATAACCCATAGGTGTCAAGGAATCAAGATATCAATCGCTAAGTTATAATCTCTATGGTTGTCAAGGAAGACACATACATATGTATGATAATTTCAGTGAATAGGACAACAAGGATGGTGCCATATTATACTTGCCTTGATCAGAGCTTTCCTGATGATACTGCTGGTCTAGCTCAAAATAATACTCTTGATCGTCAAGAAATTTCTCACCGTCTATACTCGATCGTCAAGCATCAACACACAATCATCCGAGCAATCATACACGAAGCAAACAAAGAAACATAGTTAGAATAGTACACCAACAGTAGCAAAACAGTATAAAAAGTTTGTAAAACTCTTCTACACGTTACTACGATCACACCGACGTAAAGATCACGAAATTTAGATTTAAAACGTGAAAGTTATGAATTTTCTAAGATTTCCTTTAGATAAATAATTAATTTAATATAAGCTCAAAAATTAAAATTTTCAAACCTACTGTACAGCTACACTAACATGTAGAGCTCGCAAATACGAACCTAACGCAACTTGAACGGGTCAAATCAGAGTTAAAACGAAGATTTTACGATCAAAACAAGTTTAGTGGCAAAACTATAAATGTCAGAAAACGTATTTTTGATTTACCGAGAAGAAATACGTTTTCAGAACAAAGAAACGTATCTCCTAAATGAAGCTAAGGACTGCGGGTTCTATTTCATGAAAACACCGGGCTCTTTATAAACTTTACCCCGCGAAGGGGTATCTTCTAATCTCGACCCTAGATCTAAGAATGGACGGCTGATATTGATTCCAGATGAAAGAGAGAGGGAGCGCGGTCACCTTCTCCAGCGCCGGCCGGTGGCTGCCATGGCCGGCCCCCAAAACTCGCCAGAAAGCTTCGGCTTCCCCGTTCCCGACCACTACTCGACCCGCAACCAACACCAATCGAACGAGAAGGTCAACGCGAACACATCTACGCGGTTTAGGAAAACTATGACAGATCGAGGATGGGATGCGGCTTGAGAAGGCGGCGGCGTCATTGCCGGCTCACTGGAGCTCCTCAA
Organism: Saccharum hybrid cultivar R570; assembly: GCA_038087645.1. Lineage (NCBI taxonomy): Eukaryota > Viridiplantae > Streptophyta > Magnoliopsida > Poales > Poaceae > Saccharum > Saccharum hybrid cultivar. The sequence continues at coordinate 16,363,832 of JAQSUU010000760.1, forward strand.
ACTCACGATTCAAAGCACTACAAACCTAAAGAAGAGCATGGGGAGGAGAGAAAGAGATGGCGAACTCACCAAAACGAAGAAGAAAGGCTCAATTCAACCCGCAAGCCCCGACGACGAACAACAGCAAATCCTAGGGTTCCCAACCTCCTACGCTCGGTTTCACGTGATTTGGCTCGGGATTTAGATGGAAAAAGGGACGAGGGGGAACGCGGCTACACTTTTATAGACCCAAACGTGACGATTAAGGATAGAAATCCCGGTTTCCTCGGTGGATTCGGTTGAGGCGGCTTCGGTCTCCGACTCGGTCACGACGAGAGGAAGAAGGGGCGCGGCTGACATGCGGGCCCTTCACGTCAGAGACTCCAGAGAGGGGAGCGCGCGTGGCTATCCTAGGCCGGCCCACGCAGGCGCGGGGAAGAAGCGGAGAAAAGCGGGCTCGGCATTCGACGGCCCAATCGCGAGGGAAGGGAGGCAGTAGGCCGGTTCGGGTGGGCTTCCAGGATACCGGCAGCAGGTAAGCTCTTCCCCTTTTCTTTTTTTTACATTTGTTTTCCAAACCATTTAAATAGATTTTCAAATCCAAAACAAATAAAATCAAAACCACACCACACAATAAAACAAATGCAACAGCATGAATGCATCATCAAATATTTCACCTAATATTTTAAATTTTAATCCCCATTAAATATTATCTAAATTATTTAAACTCATAACTAATTCTCTTTTAACCCAAATTTTATCAAATTCAAAATTTTAAAATTTTTGGGTGTTACATAGCTGATGACAGTGCACCTAGTTATGCTAATGGTTGTCATGCACATGTTGGCACTACTAAGGTTGTTGTTAGTGAGAATGTAGCAGTTGTTTCTGAGGAGTTACATGGTGGCAACACAATTGAACCGATTGTTGGAAATCAAAAGGACACACCTAGCAGTGACACTTTGATATTACCGTCTTGTGGGGGTTATTCTAGTTCTACCAAAGCTAGCATCGCTGATACAGAGATAATTTCGTCATCTCCCACACTATCAGATTCAGTTCAGTTGTCTCTAGGTAATTAGTTAATTATTACTTCTGTAGTTGTCACATATTTATCATTTTTTAATCTCACTTGCTTTTGTTCTTGTGTATTTCTATGTGGTTCACTGGTAAAGAGAAAAAGGGTTTCCAGTCCTATTACCTCATTGAACTCTGAACTTGTTGGTTCTACTGTTGCTGGACGTACTCGGTCACGTCGGTTATCTTCATCGCCTGTGGTAGATGCCAATGAAGCTGCCGTTATGGATAATCCAGAGGTGTTTTCATTTGCCTTCTCTATTTTCCCCCATTTTTTCATATTGGCTGTGTTGACAAATATTCTTCCCCATTTCTTTTTTTTCGAGGCTATTTTGAGAAAGAATAGCAAGAAGAGAATAGCTACAGAGATGAGAGAAATAGGCCAAAATCTTAAAACTGCATGCAATGCAATTGATGTTGGAGACAACAGTGCGACTCTAGGTAATGATACTAATCCTAGCTCAATTTTAACAAAAAATGTTCATCCTTCTTTTGTGACAATTTTGCACACCTGATTATCATGTTCTTGCAAAAAACACAGCAAACAAGAGTTCTAGTTTTAATTATATGGTACGCGAAGATATCTGTAGCCATAAGTCCAGAGACCTCGAACCACCATATGTAAGTATCTATAATTTGACTTCTCTTTTCCTTTTTTAATAGACAATTCTTTTTCTTTAACTAATTTATTACCAGGTCGATGATTGTCATAGAGGAGCCAGTTTTGATGTAGGCTCTTTACATACTTCTGAATATCCCCAAGTAGGACTTGGTTTGCCCAATTCAACTAATCTGCTGCTCAAAAAGTTAATATGTGGGATTTTTCTGTTCCAACATTTAATCTTTTAGATGAAGATGATGGTTGTACTTATGTGGCTTCGCACAATGAGGTCAGCTTCCTTTTTAATCTGCCTGTTTTTTTCACCAGTTGCTATTTTGGAAATAGTTTGTTGATTTGTTTGTTTATGTTTTTTAGAGTTTCAGTCGTTCAAACATCTGTGATGCTAACATTAATGCTCAAAACAATGACAAAGCTCCTGTTTATGATAAGACACCCCCGTCATGTTCACATGTGGTCCGCAATTGCGCCCCTGATGCTGTCCCTCTGGGTGCACTTGATACTGTTGGTCATTTAGTTGTCATTGTACGTATCGCTCCTATATTATCTGAATATTTTATACCAAATTTTGTCATTGATTCAGTTTTAATGGTCTTTTTATTTTTCTTATTTATCTGTAGAGTTCACAGGAATCACCTCCTGATGTTCATGTTACTGGTCATAGATCCTGTGATAATGAATCTGAAGTTGTCATTACTGGAGAGAGACAATTCATTGTCAACCAGAATAGAATGGCACAAGAGGCTGAAAATATTTATGATGTTAATGAGGGTTCTTGTTTTCATAAATGTCAAATGATTGGATTTAATCTTGGCAGCTCATCTAAGGGTGAAATTGACAAATCTCGCCATCCTAGGCGTATTATTCAGCCCAACTCTTATTTTAGAAATTTCCAAGTGAACGTCTGTAAAGCAAGATTTAGTGTTACTGTACCTGAGAGACTGGTTTATGATTGTGTCTTGCTTTATTCTCAGTTTCCTGAGTGTGCTAGGTAACTAATCAAACATTTTTTTAATATTGTATTTTGATATGTACACAACTATAGAGTTATTTCATTCATTAGTTATCTAATATTTGTTCCTTTTTACTCCTAGAGATGAAGTCATCAATTTTGATAATGTCCGGGTCACTTTTGAGGAGTTTGGATCTTCAATGAGGCGTTGCAAAAAAAATCTGTGCATAATCATGTGGTTAATGCATTCTGTAGAAAGCTATTCAAGGACAAGCACCCAAGAGTTTCGCGGACACATTACTTCTTCTCTCCTGTTGGTGTAAGTTTCTTAATGTTGCTTCTCCTTCTTCCTTTTTTTTCATTTTTGTCCGTAATGCACTTTATTATCTGTTTGCTTTTCTTATATTTTCCCATTTAAAAATTTTATTATGTGTAATTTTGTTTTATCCCTTGTGTCATTGTTTTTTAGGATTATCTTTTGAATCATGATCACGAAGGCAACAAAAATTATCTACATGACAATTGTGAGAGATGCTTCAAGCTTGCCAATGGAAGCCTTAACTTCAAGTCATCAGATTTTGTGTGTCATACTTCAATGCTTCTGTTTTTTACTTTATCTTTTTTCCGGTTATACATTTAAAACGTGCTATCCTAAAAGATTTATGTGTATTTTTCTTTTATTGTGCAGCTCTTTTTTCCAATATGTCATGACACACATTGGTTTGTGTTTGTTGTTGCTCTTCGGGATGGATATTTTGTTTTCCTAGATTCATTCTTTGACGAGGACAGTTTATATCAGAAAGAAGTTAGAGCCATTCTTGTAAGTTTTGCTCTTGTACTGAGTTTTTTTTCTGCATTTGATGTATATTACCAATCTAGGTTTAATTTTGTGTTTTTATGTAGATTCTTAATTTCTTGAAAGCATGGGATGAGTTCATCCATTGTGATTGGAATTTTCATGAGTTTGTTGTTCACTATGCCGCTGTCCCTCAACAAGATAGGAAGTTTCATGCTAGTATATTTGATGATGGCATCTTTGTCATGAAGTTTTTGGAGCTTTGGGACCCTTGCATAAATATGATGGTTCAATTTTCGTCAAGCAATATTCAAGAAATTAGAATGCTCCTGGTCAATAGTATGATATTTAGCAAGCATAACTCATGTAATGATGCAAAGAATCTTGTTTAAGATCACAAAGCAATGGTTATAACTTTTTTGCGCAACTATTTTTTTATTCTTTTAATCCTTGTATGCATGTTTAATGCTATTCTTTATTTCTTTCTTTCAGGTGGCATTGAGGACGTCTATGAGCAATCTGTCTAAAAGTATGTTTTAGTTGTAGTGTGGTTATTAGCATACTGTAGTAGTGTAGCGTTGGAGAGAGGCTCATTTTGTTTCCTGTTTGAGTCTATGAAGGAGTGTATCTCTATTTTCACCATTAGATCCATGTGGAAGGATGGCTTTAAAGGCCATAATGTTGCTGCTACGATTATGCTTTGTCATGCTCATGTAAATAGTATTTTTGCTAATTTTGTTATTCTAGCTGAGCTTTGTTATGTTTTTTTCTGTTGGTTTTGAAGTAAAGTTTCTCAGCTCTTCTTTTCTCCGGTTTTAATTGTTTTGTATTTTTTCGCTCTTTTTGTTAGTTGTTTTTAGGTACATTTGTTTTCTAGTTTCTTCTTTCAAACACATTTTCAACAAGACTGTGGTTATGATCTTCAATTTTTAATTATACACATAGTAGGACCCCCTCATTGATGTTCCTTGGTGGCTATGGGTATGACCCATATGCTCATTATTCTCCTATTGCAATGTGTGTGTGTGCGCTTTTGTTTGTGTTTGTGTGACATTGAGGAGGTGGATTAAGATCCACTACGGTGACGGCCTGCAACTGGGATGGCGGATGTGGATCAAAAGGGGGGCCAGGGCGCTCCTCTCCCCATATTGTATACGTCTGCCTCACATGGAGGTGTCAGGTTTGAAATTTCTTTAGTCACCTCTACATGTACTTTAACCACTCAGACTGATATGTCTAAGTTCTTATGTGAAGCAATTTTTTATACTGATATTTTTTAGTATAAAAAAATAGAAGATGTTTGAGCATGGCTAATTAACGATAGCATGTTCTTTGATACTTGCAGGGCTGCAGATAGCTATGTTGGATGGTAACTGGTAATAAAATACCCAATCAACAGCGAGGTAATAAAACACTTGATAACTGGGTGGAGTTGAAGTAGTGCTATTGCTGCACCAACTTGTTATGTGATACTGAGATGTAACCAATGTTTCAGATTTTCCTTTTATCATTCATAAGTGACCTCCTTACTCAGTTTCTTTTATTTGCTATGTTGTTGCAATAGGTTTGAATATGAGCATGAAATCTGTGGATAAGAATAATGCCAACAATGATTCTAGCCAAGGGTTGCTAGCTACAATGTGTGATCATTTTGGATCAGTAAATTGTGTGAGATGCGCAGGGCATGGTCGCTATCTGGCTTGTGGATGAGATGCTCATGTTATCCTAATTCATGAGCGAAAAGCTGGTTCTGGAACATCTGGTTTTGGTAGTGGGGTACCTCCAGATGTAGAGAATTGGAAGGTTGTTATGACCTTGTAGAGGGCATACTGCAAACATGGTAATTATCTCTCTCTCTCTCTCTCTCTCTCTCTCTCTCTCTCTTTGTGGTTGTCTCGTGTCTGTGTCTGATATTACTTGTTTGTCATCCAGTGAACAACTAACTGAATTGCTCGTCGCTTCTTGTGCAATTCTGTTGCTGTCATTCAGTTACCTATTCAACATCTGTTATCCGACGTGTGAGTGTGAAGCCATAGCTGGTTCAGTTATCCAGTCATCCAGATTTATGTTAAATTGTTATCCAAAGGAGCACAACAACCATATCAATTGGTAAGTTTACCTGTGCACCTTTTTTTCCCATGCAATCAAAATGACAGTTGAAGTACTGGAACCAAAATCATCTCTGGACAAAAACGTATGCAATCGTAGTTCTGAGCATAATTCAATTTAAGCTTGTAACATCCTGTTCATTACATAAATTAATTAGACACTCAAATTGAACGCATGCTCCCTTCTGATTGATAATTTTTGCTTTCCATCTATTGTTCCTAGTTTTCTCAGTTGTTGACTTTCCCCTTCTTAGTTTTCTTTGCTGCACTTGCACTGCCATTGTTGTTGACAACATCTCCTGCATCGTAATATCAACAAAATTTGATAAATATACATACAAGTGAATTGTGTTAACAAGGTTTTTAAGTGCTTACATCATTGCTACTTCTACATTCTAATTTGGCTTCTTTATGTCACACTCAATCTGCGAGTATGTTTGAATTTGTTTTACATCCACGTGACACAAATTTTTCCTTGTTCAGCCTGATTGCAACATATGTTGTGGGAATGACCAGGTTAACCAATCTATGCTTATAGTGTTGCATCCCAATCCCCAAATAAGGTCATTGGCTGGGAATTGGACTCCAGGAACATTTCCTTGCCACAAGCATATGGAAGCTATATATGCAGATTTAGTTAATAAAAGGACTATCCTTAATTATCTATGCTACGAAACCTTTTTATGCTTTGGTACACTTTGTGTATATTTATGCATGGCACTGGACACTATTTTTGTTAGTATTTTGAATAATTTGGATACTGCTTGTGTTAGTATTTTAAATAATGCCTCCACACTTTCTGTCACAAATATAATTTACATTTTGAATTTCATACTCAAAATAAAAGCATATGAACTGTTGTCCTTGCATCTTACCTTGTATTTCTGTAGACTTATTTCCACTATTTTCCTTTTTTATGGCATATCCTTTGTTGGATTTGTACATGTTGCCCTGTTGTGTTCATGAGAGCCACAGTTACTGCATGTTATCTTTTGCTTTATCCTCACTATCTCTGCTGTTGGAATCATCCGTTTGCTTGTTTGGATGTTGCGAGGCCTTCCTCTCTTTGGAACAACATCAGGGTTCTTTAGTGTTTCCATCTTGGTGTAGTCAATATGAGGGTTTATTGACATTGCCGTTTTTCCTTTCACTGTGTCTTGCTTTGTCTTGTGGGTTGTATTCTGTATAAGGACAGTTGTATTCTGTTCAAGGACAGTTGTTTGTTGTGAAACTGTTGATGTTGACATGCTAGCTGCTGTTTTGCTTCCATCACCTCTGCTTTTTCCTGTATTCTGATCATTAGTGATTACATGTTCAGTTCTGATAGGTATTTTTCTCATCTCAGACTGGATTCTGTCAAACTCTGATAGCATGTAATTAGTTCTGTGAAGATCCAAGCATCCCTCTGAAGCCATGTTGACGAACTTTCTCGATAGTAAGTTGTATCTTAATGTATTGTTGCTTCCTTTCAGATCTGTTGGAATCAATGTATTCATGTTCCTGACTTGTTTTTTCTCCACTAGTCTCCACCTATTTATGAAATACTTTTCAGGCAAAGTTTGCTTGTTCAACTGGATGAGGGTTCTTAGGATGTGTGCACATAGTATGCCATCCTTTTCGAATCGAGCACATATGCAGACATAGTTTTCTTGTGGCAGATCAACTAGTACCAAGTATTTTCTTGGCCTAACCTCTAGTTGACAATGTTCCTGGGATTTATATATCACATATATCTTATCCTTCTCATGCTCTTGTGCCACATACTTTCCTGTTGTTTTCAGTAGTTGTTGGAACCTATAGAATATTTGGGTGTTGTAGTAATCTCTGGCCTGTCTTTCAAATGTATATGTAGAGTAAAGGATTGCCTTTTGCTGTGCTTTGTTCTTGTCCCTCAAATTTCCTTTTTCATCCATATTCTTCATGATTCTATCATACTCTTTAATGAACATAATCAAACTAGATGTTGGTCCAACATTGTCCTTGAATATTGTATTAGTACCCTCGCTTCTAGAGGTTGAACATATGAAGGGAAAGAAGTTGTGTTTGAAGTACACTGGGACAAACCTGTGTCTGTTCTCATACATAACCTTCAGAAACTTCAGATGATGTACATTGTGTTTGTCCAACATATTGTTCCATAGTGTCTCAAACTCCTCAATTGTCAATGAATTGTATATAATGTCATAGAAGTCGCGTGCAAAGTCCTCATTCTTTGACAATGTTGTACCTAGAAACATCTCTGCCTTTGATACAATGTGGAATAAACAGTTCCTGTGTATTGTTTCTGTGTATTCCAAACTGATTGTTGATCTCATTGCCGCATCCTGGTCCGTTATTATTGACTTTGGTGCTTTTCCACCCATGCAGACAAGAAATGTTCTAAAGAGCCATCTAAATGTTGGGATTGTCTCATCACTAAGTACAGCCCCAGCAAATAGCATGTTATCGCCATGTCCATTTATTCCAACAAATGGTGCAAACTTTAGGTTGTATCTATTTGTTGCATAGGTAGGGTCAAAACTGATTACATCTCCATATTCTTCATAGCTAGCTCTACTGTTACCATAAGCCCAGAATAAGTTCCTCACTTTGTTTTCTTCTCCTGCGTCAAATGCAAAGAAGAATAGTGGGTCTTTAGTTTGCTTCTTTCTCAAAAATTGTATCACTTGTGAGATATCAGTCTCCCCACATTCTCTCAGCATCCTTGTTCTGTAATTGCTGATGTCGATCTTCACTAGGTTTGTAAACTGCATTCCACCCCTCAAGTATGACAAAAATGCTAGGATCTTTCTATTTGGAACATTCAATGAAACAAATGTTCTTATCATAGCCTTTTCCTGTTCTGTGAAATGCTTATGAGATCTCAGCAGTTTTGAAAGTTGTGGACTTAAAAGATTGTGATTGTGTTCTAGATTTAGTCTAGTTACAACCCATATACTATTCTTCAATGTGATAACCATCTCGGTGGGGCAATTTGTTTTGTCAATCACATTGCATCTTTTTTTCCTTGCAGCTGCAGTTGGTGCAGCTTCATCTGTGTTGATATTGTTATTTTTCCTTTTTCTTGATTCTGTGCTTGACTGTACACCGGGCCTTTGCTGTCCACTTGATTTGTTCTCTTGTTGTTTATCAATTCCTCTTCACTGGCATTTGAAAGTCATTCTAGTTACTTGGCCCATCATTTTCTTGTCTCTTGAGTGATAGTTGTGAGCCATAACAATTGAGAATCCAACAATCAAAGCATAGTTGTTGTAGAATTCGTGTGCCTCATCTGATGATTCAAACTGCATATCTATCCTTGGAACATGCTGGCTTTCCCCCTCTTGACTGAGTGTAATAGTTGCTTCCACACTCTCATTATGCTTGAATATTTGTATATCTTCTTCTGTGATGTCTGTGTTTTGGTCATGTTCTGAGTTTGAATCTGTTGCTGCATAGTTCACAGGAGCTTCGATGGCTTCACCAACAATTGATATGTGTGTTTCTTGATCTGGAATTATTTCATCATTTAGTTGTCCTTCATGTTCTGCATATTCTATGCCACCATTTCTTGCATAAGGAGCTGACTGAGCTTTCTTCATTAGTGCTTCTTCATACAAACGTTCAAGGATTTGTGTACTGCTTGAATCTGTTACTGCATAGTTCATAGGAGCTTCAATGGCATCATCAGCAACTGGTATGTGTGTTTCTTGATCTAGAATTATTTCATCATTTAGTTGTCCTTCCTGTTCTGCATATTCTGTGCCACCATTTCTTGCATAGGGAGCTGTCTGAGCTTTCTTCATTAGCTCTTCTTCATACAAACATTCGAGAAAATGTGAACTGCTTTCTGTTTTGTGCAGGTCATTGTTATTTGGGCCTTGGTCTTCAGCAGGACACATTGATGTATTGATTGGATACTCATCTGTCTCCATTCCATTCATTGTTGTTGGGTGTTCATCACATCTGCTTGTTGTGATATACATACTATTCTGCTTCATTAGAAGGCAATCATGTGAGTACTTGCTTAGCTTTTGTCAGATCTTTTCTAATATTCATTGTATATGTCAAATGTGTCTTTTCTTACCTCAAACACATGATCACACTCTTCTGGTGCTTCCACCATATGCATAAATGAACCAACTGGGCCCTGTTACACATTAAAGAAGTGAGTGCTTGGGGTTTTTCCCCTTTTTAGTTTTTTGACAACTATTTAAATTAGTTACAGTTGTACCTCATACATCTCCATGAAATTCATATCATTTTTGTGTTCTCCTTGGCAAACAAATGACTCCCAATTCTGAATATCATATTGTGAATTTGACATTGCTTCCTGTTTTTGCCTTGTTTCCTATTTCATATGTCGATATAGTATCTCCATAAGCATTTCATATGATACAAGAAAACATATTTCAAATTATGTACAGCAGTATGTGTTTTTTTTTTGCAATTTCTTACCTCATTACTATCATTTTCCTTCCCATAGCTAGAATAGTGCACTTGAAGATTGAATGCATCAAATGTCTTCATAAATTAAAATTTAACTTCATAAGTAAGCGAGAAACCTTCTAATAGGCACATCATCAATTTTGTTGTTGACATCCACTGAAAATTGAAATTCGAATGAACTATAAATCATACCTCAACATAATTTGTGTATGTTGGTCCTTCTTGTGAATTTCTAATTTGTTCTAACATCAGTGATGTGTATCCTCCAGTTGGAATTATCTGTGTATAGCTTATCATGCCTCCTGTTTTCATTGTTTCTTGATCTTGTTTCGATTTTGTAGTCCCAGTAATATCATCAGTCTCCTGCACTTGAAAAAGGGATTACATCAAAGTTGTTTGTAACTCTGTAGTTGAAGAACATGTGAAAGTGAAGTTGTCACAATTTTGTCATGTTTCGATAAAAATGTTGCCTGCCCAAGAGTTTTTTTAAATAAAAATGTAGTCATTAAGTCATTTAAGTAGCACTAGTATGAGGCTGTTTAGCAGAGAGAACTCTTATACTGGTTACCAAACAACCTCATCAATTCTACTAGCTAGCAAAAGACAGTCACAGGTCCTATTTTCAATGATATCTAGTTATAGTTTTGGTCTGGCAAACAAAAGAAATATAACCATGTCACTACTAGCTAGAGAAATAGTCACAAATTTGAGGGACAAAAAACTATATGCAACAGGCTAGCAAATATAGCCTTTATTAAAGGAAGATCAAACTACTAGTTCCCCAATACAGACTAAACAACAGAACCTGTAGATATGCCTCACAGGAGCTGAGTAATTTTCTAAAATAAACTTTGCCTAACAGCTGCTGAATTATTTTCTAAATAAACACATCTACAGGTGACTTCTACAATGCATCAGGCGTCTACATTTCTATATTGCTTTTAGCATGTGCCAGTGTTACAGCAAATGTTCTGGTGTTTGTTTCCCAGCTAGTACATAGCAATTTTTTCTGCATGTAATGATGAGGATATCTAGTTATTCTTAGCTCGATCAAGGATTTTGATTAGAATGGTGCTACAGTTCATGTCTGTTCCACATAATGGTTGTTAATACTACAATTATTTTGACTTCTACAGATTAAGGAAAACTAACAGATGTAACAGATTGAAACTAGCAGATGTGACAAATTGAAATCTCTACAGATTTGGGAAACTAGCAGATTTGACAGATTAAAATCAGCTAAACTACTAAACTGTAAGAAGCACCTCCCACATCTTTCACTAACTGCAAATCTTCTAAACTGCTAAAGAATTCAAATCTTTTTTATACATGCTTTCATGTTATTACGGATTGTTTCTTTAATACTGCAGTTTTCCCATTGCAGATTTAGGGCTGCACAGCAATAGGAGAACAAATATTATCTTTTGGGAGATCTGAGGTGCAAAAGCAATTCAGATTTGGATCCGTGGGTATCATTGTAGAGAGAGAGAGTAAAAGTACACGTAGCAGGCCAGAACCTCACCTCAGTTGAATCTGCACCATTTTTGTCCTTTATCCATTGCTCTTCCATCCTCCCCCTCTTCTTGCTTCTTTGGATTTCTTCCTCCTCCATCGCTGATGGTTTATGTTGTTCCAATGACATGAAAAGGATTTGGGATTTCTTTTTTATAGCCTTGTTTGTTTTGGCGGGTACAATTCCTAGATTTCCCGCCGGATCTGTTTCCCCTTTAGATTTTTTTAGTTTTTTTTATTTTTCTGCTTGCTAACATTTAAGGACGACAGCCCAATATAGATTTTTACAAGGCCAAGTGCACACAAAAAAGGCAGCCCATGCCTGTTAAACAAGCTATAGCCCACGATGCAGCTGTGCCCATGGGCCTGTTTATTTAAAAGTTGAGCTGCGAACGCATGCGTGTTATGGCCGGGAAAAGTTAACAACAGAACGTTAGATGGTGAAGTGAACGACAGAACAGAAAAACTCCTGTTCGACAGAACAGAAAAACTTGACGTTCCCGGCGGTGGACAACATCCAGGGCAGCACCTTCTCGCCGCTGACGCGGGACAGCACCAGCAGCTTTGATGCCCTACGCACCGCGCAGTGCAACTCCAGTGCCAGTCTCGTGTCGCCCGGACGGCCCGCACCACGCCGATGTCCACGCTGTGGTAGTCCTCGAAACCGTACAGGCTCGCATTCGCCATGCCGGCCATGTTCACGGTCGTCAGCGCCGTCTCGCCTAAGATCTTGGTCAGCAGCACCTCCGTCTGCACGTTCATGAACATGAAGGGCCCGCCGGAGGGCTATGATGTCCGCGCGCGCGAGGGTGTCCTTCAGGGAGTTGTACCGCGTGTTGGACCCGTCCGTCGCCTTGGGCAGCAGCAGCAGGGAGAGGAAGCAGCTCGTACCCGTGGCCGATCTTGACATCGGGTCTTGCTCTTTTTTACGCGACATCTGTGGACGTCGGGTCGTGCGGTCAAATAGCTTCTTCGTGAAGGAGAAGGCACGTACACGGTATATTCTCCGTTAAAGCTCCACCTATTACTACCCTTCTCTCACTTAATTTATTTTTACTGATTTTCTTTCTTAAATTAATTGTTTGTCAAAATAAAAAAATACAAAGTATCTAAAAGTACTAGCAGTACTTTAGAACCACCGAAACCAGCCTCTTTTTAGATTTGTTTTCTTCATTGTACGATGGTGCATACAGTACACCTTCAAACGGCGCTGCGGATGCGGTTGCAACTGTACGAGAACACGCAGGTCGCTGGCAATTTCGCGTCGTGTAGCTCACGGATGGTAGGTTCTACGAGCCTTGCCGGTGTTGGGTGGACGTGTTTGAGTCGATCAACAAAAGGCCCGGTGGATAGTGTATAAAGTCGGGTGCCCCGTGAACTCCGATGTCATGCTGGTACGTGATTTGCGGCAGCTATTACCGTCGACGTCGACGTCCGAGAATCTCTGTGATCTACTCACCGAAAGACGAACGAGGGCGTTAGTGTCACCGTGCTAGATGCCCATCTTGGTGAGGACTCCCGCCACGGAAAGCCAGGTCATGTGATGGCGAAGCGATGAGTGAAGTGTGACGTCTATGTGAAGTCTGAAGATCGACGACCGGCGACCGAGTGAAGAGGGACGTCTATGCATTGTTTTAAGGCTCGGCATCCATGCTCACCAGGCTTGGCGTGCGCCACCGTGGGGCTCTGTGTTGAGGCCGCTAACCCACTTGCCGGCACGGAGTGGGCGCCAACCTGAATCCCACTTGCAGGTAACCCCTTTTCTCTCCCCCCCTTTCGCGGCAGTGAAGGACGTGGGTGTGTGACACACAGAGCTGGATGACAGCTCCAAGCAGTGTGCTTGTTGTAAGCACTGTGGTAGTACGGGGCCAATGGCTACCTGGCAGTCGCTCTCACATCACCATGTTGACGTAGCAACTGCGTGGTCGATCGTGAGCCGTTTTTATATATCTTAGATCCCATGTCCTGTCTGCCTGGTGTTTGTTCGATAGGAAGTAAATATTTTGTGTTTTGCACGGAAGAAATAATCTTGCAAAGTTGTATCAATTTAATATAAACTTCATAGGACTTTGTTCTATTATTGCCAATATTAACTTATATTATAGTTAACCAATTTCATAAAAGAATAAAACATAGCATTTATGTTCTCATTTTTCATATATATATTTAATACCTTATTTTACCCCGTTGCAACGCACGGACATATTTGCTAGTAAATATAAAAAAGTCAAAACGACTTATAATTTTAAACTGATGGAGTGCTTGTTTTTTTATTGCACTCTCTAAGGAGTTCAAAAGGCACAAGTCACACGGGTTGCACTGGTATGGTCCTCCGCGACCACTCAAGGCGGTGACTGGGGCGGCAGCTAGATGGTTCGACGGCGTGACCGATGCCCTCACCGCTGAGGCCTTGACGGCGAAAGATGGACTGGAACTCGCATTGGAGCTGGGCATGGATCGGGTCATCCTTGAGGTCGACTGCCAGGGGCTTGCCAATCTTCTAAAGGACCCGACCTCGATGAGATCCTCCATTGGAGGTTTGTGTTTTGATATTACAGAGCTAGGCAAGAGTTTTTTTGAGTTTAGTGTTAAGTGGGTGCGTAGGGGTGCTAATTCGGTGGCGCATGTTTGTGCCTCTACGGTTTCGGCCACCGAAGGCTCCTGTTTTTGGCTTGACATTGTTCTGGACTGGCTAGTCGAACTAGCAGCCACCGATTGTACTCTTGCCTTGATTTAATGAAAGCTCTGTGATTACTCAAAAAAAAAAGGCCCAAGTCACACGTGGCTTTGTGGGGCCGAGCTGCATCCATGTGCGGATGTGGAAGATCTCCTACCCTGCTGAATGAGCCGGGGAGCTCTCAGCAATTGTGGCAGCAACTTGATGAAGAGATCGTGGTGGATGAAGCTGAGAAAGACATCTCAATGCAGTTCACAGGAAATCCATTTTGACAAAGACGATTGTTTTAATAAAACTTTCAGTAGACGCCTTGCGCCTCTCCTGATTCCTCAAAAAAATGGTTGAAAACCAGCTTAAAATCAAAACTTGACTAGGGCCACTGCCTCCTAGGGTCCCGACACCGACAACTCTGGGGAATTTATTAGACGCGACCTATCGCTATACAAAGGCATGCCCAACGAGATTTGGCGACACTAACACACCAGTGATACCTGACGAGCATTGAAAACCTACAATTATGAAAAAAAAAATATAAGATCACGATGGTTTGCGGCACAGGACAAAAATGTCTCAACTATGCACAACCGGGACAGGTGCTTATCAGCCTAGGACTGTGGTTTAGGCCCAGCTAGCCTGGTTGCCCTATTCGCTCGGACAGGAACACGCGTAGCAAGCCTTAAGCATCGGCAAAAATCGCGACTGCCTATGCCAACTGTTACGGAGGCAAAACTCCAAGCAGATGTGCATCGGTTACGGAGGCCTACTCTTCCAACTTTTATGCACGTAGCTAGAAGGTGGAACGAGGAACACTCGAAAGCGAGGATTGCTCTTCCAATTTGTGTGTTTAAAGGCTCTGGAACTCTTGTAACCACTACGCTCAAACTGCTCAAGTGGGAAAACCCAGCCCACACCCACACCCCACCCCCACCACCACCGCATCATGTCGTTGCATAGCCCAAACCCACACACGTCACACTCACACTCACGCCTCACCTTGCCACACAACAACTCAGCTCGGCTTGGCTCGGCTTGTGCATATGACACACCCTTGACCACTCTCAACTTCACCATAGATGCACACAAGCCACCTATTTGAGTTGAGTCAGAAAGCTAGCAAGCTAGATCTGCATTGCACAGCAAACTAACTATACTACCACGTGGATTAATATTTGGATTAACACATGGCTTGCATACATGCTACTGACTTTCCCTATACCTGGAACTCTGTCCGTTTTTAGGCACAGTTTTTAAGCTAACACTACCTCGATTCGCACCCAGCACAGCTATCTAGGGTCTGAAAACGATATGCATCGGGTTATGGCCATGTAGAGTTTTGTGTCACATCGGCACTGTAGGACAACGATCCAGTTCCAGTTCCTCACAACTGTTTGGTTATATATTAGTAAAAACCATGTCACAATAGTAAAAACAAAACTACCATTGACACAACGAGAGAAGTAGTCCCAATCAATCACTGCCTTGTCTTGGGGTAACGCCAAAGAAATAAAAAGCGATGGCCAACTACGACAGATAATCCCAATCAATCACTGCGGCATCAACAAAAGATTGAGCTTTTCAATATCTCATGCATGATAGCCAGTACTTCATTAGGTTTTACCCACAGAAAACCATATCTTCCTTCGAAAAAAAAAGAAAACTCTGTTTCAGGGCACTTGATGTTCGGCGATAATGCAAAAACATGGATTGCCCTTGCCATAACGTTTCACAATTATGACCACACTGACACCACAAATGTAACTCTCGGACATCATCACGCATATCTTACCACTCACACCAAGAGAAAATAAAATTTGAGAACATACAACACCATGTATGTCATCTGACAAGAAAAATACATCTCAGAACAAAACTCCAGGGCAAATACGTAGAAGCTAACAAAAAGGGACAAGAAATACAAACATATATATCAAAAAAGGAAAACCTGCACATGGTTCCTGTACTCTACTTGCAAGATTTATATAAATAGTATAAAATAAGTTTCAAAACTACTCCCTCTGTCCCTTTATGGATGTCGTTTTAGACTCTGACGAGGTACAACGCAGATTCAGTGAATGTGGAGAGGGAGGGCGTCCAGGTGCACAGGAGCAGCTGTGAACGGGGACACTTAAATGCAGTGCTAAAACGACAGAGAAAGGGGGGACAGAGGGAGTAGTTTGCAAGACTAAGAGGGTGTTTAGTTTGATGAGTTAAAGTTTAACAAACACTGTAGCACTTTCGTCTTATTTGACAAAAAGTTTCTAATCTTGGACTAATTAGGCTTAATAGATTCGTCTCGTAAATTACTCCTAATATGTGCCGACATGCATACAATTAGTCTACATTTAGTACTCCATGCATTTGAGGAAACATTTATGTGATGGAAGTTAAACTTTAACAAGTTGAATCCAAACAGGCCCTAATAAACCTTAAAAACCTGTCTTGGGCCGAATTGAAACCAAAACCAACCCAAACCTTTTCTCTTAATCTTTTTTATTTTCTTTTCGGCCTGACCAAGTTCTCTTGGGCCCAAATCGACCAGCCCAACTCCATCCCCTTGGTGGCCCAGAAACCAATCAAGCCAGCCTGTGTTTCTCCCTCCCAGTCTCAATGGCTCCAGGACCCCACATGTCATCCCTTCTCTTCCATCTTGCCACAACCTCCGCCATTACCAGGGAACTCGAGCTCTCCGCCACCCAAATCCCCCCCCCCCCCCCCCCACGAGCTTTCCCAAGACCATAGCAGCCCCACCACAGTCCCCTTCCTTTTCTCCTTCAATCCGTGCATGTTTGGCGAATGGTGACAGTGCAAAAACATGGCAAAATGGTAGAACGACGAACTGATATAATGTTTTAAAATTATGCCCACACCACATATGTAACCCTCGGACATCATCACGCACATCTTATCACCCACATCTGACATCAAGGGAAAATAAAATTTTGAAATGTCACTACATATCTGATAAGAAAGTACCTCTCAGAACAGAGCTCAAGGAAAATCTGCACATGTTTCCTATACTCTAAGCTTGTCGATGGGCTTGGAAAAACTGTTCGTATTCTGGGAATGTTTCTGTAATTCTTTCAACCAGGCTGTCTGGAAACGTTTGGGCCTGCAAAGCAGGACGTTTCTGCATCAGGGAAATAACCACCTCTTGTATGTCCACGTCATCCAGAGAGCCTGCGTTTACTCAAGAGGCAAGTGGTCACGAAACTATCCCCACATGTTTAAGGTTAAAAAGAAAACAGATTGGGGTAACAGATGAAGAAACTTACCCAATTCAATGTCTTGAGTTTCTTCATCAATGTCTCTTTCCTCGATTGACTCACCCGCAGCCACTAGTCCATATCTTTCAAGGAATTCCTCTTCTGTTTCTTCCCGCACATCATCGTCGTCCGAATCCTAGTTGCATTAATTTTTTTTTATATTGAGAAGAGTGCTTAAGCATGACAAGAAAAGGTACAAAGCAGTGTCTTCATTCTATTACCTCATCATCATCTTCGGTGTCCTCTTCATCATCAAGATCTTCAGCACCATCATCATCATCATCATTGTCCCCATCCTCTTGAACTTCCTTCAGCTGAATGCAAGATTCCATCAGTGATACATAGCAGTCTTGTACCACCTTGGTGCCACCCATGGAAAGGGACACGAGATGGTTAATCACAGTTGATAAGGTCAGCACTGCATCATGGAAACAAACAATTAAAAGATGACCCATGTTCATAGGATGTCAGAGAGAGAGTATCAACAGTATAAAACAATGCAGTCATCTGTACATAGCCACCTACCAGCTAATTTGATCTCGGATTCAGATGACAGGCCAGGATTGAATGAGCTGCTTGCGACTTGTGCCAATGCAGATGTCCAGATTGCAAAACCATTACCATCAAAGTTGTTCAAGACTTGTTCAATGGCATCTGGATAGCAAATGTAGCATGAAGATATTGCCAACAATAGTGGTTTCCATAGCCCAGCAGGACTGTCAGATATAGATTTGAAACGGGAAAATGCTGCTTGCGCAAAGGATTCAGCAATAGTCTTTCTAGCATCTTGTGTTCCAAGGGAGAAATTTGGAGCATGCAGTAGTGTATGGATGCATGAGCATGCCCTCCATGTTGCAGATGGGTAAGCTGCAATTGCCCTAGTTACAAAGTTAGAAACCCAACCAATGACTGAACTCTGTGAACCATTTTCAGACTGCGAGGGAAGCATTTTCAGGAAGAAACCATCAAGGTCAAATCTTTGGTGGAAATTGACGGCTTCTTTAATTGCGTTGAAAACCCCCTGATCCTCCATCTCCTCCCAGGAGTCCCAGTTCGCAATAATGTCAGCCCATATAGCTACCAGCTCAAAGACCTTCATACTTGCAGTTTCTTCCGTGCAACTAACAGAACTCATGACAAACTCAAGTAACACAGAAGCATCATTTACACATGACGGAGGTGGCAATGCAGAACCTATGTTCTCCTGAAATGAATGTTGAAAACAGTCAAGCAAATTTCACTGCGTGAATACCTCAAGACAAAAGGTCAACAGCAAACGTAACATACCATATTGTCAACTTGCAACAACCAAGTTTTTTGTAACAGTGATGAAATTGTTTGAGCAATAGCAGACTGGCCTGACTGCCAGACCCTCTTTTCATGTGTCTTGTTTTCATCTGGTGCAGAGCTCTCCCAAGCTTGAACCATTGCTACCAGGGCTGCAAAACCCTGTTCAACAACCTACATAGCAGAAATATTAAATAGTGTTGTTGATTGTTGGGATTTCCTCAAGGAATCCAAAACACCAGTAATACTGGGAAATGATGAAAAGTGATCATACGGGCATGACTGAGAAACATGAATTTCTTTTAAAAAAGTAAGCTGGCAGTAGTTCCAAATGATTTTTTCATCGTATTAGTTATTCTATTGAAAGAAGTTTACAAGGTAAGTTGAGATTCTTATGTCCGATGTTTAGTACAAATATGTATACTGAATCAGCTAATCCATAATTTGCCAATGGCCGGAAATAATATTGTTAATATGAAAGTAATAACTGATCATAATTTACCAAAATATTGACCACACAGAAGAAAGATGCGCTACTACCTGAGGCCAAGGATCTGGGACAGGGGGCAGGAGCTCCATTACAGTATTAGCAATGTTAGACACAATTTCAGGAATATGAGATAGAACTTTTTCTTGTCCACCCTCAACTATTGTGCCTAGAAGCTTAAACAGAAGAGCAGACTCTTTTTCGTCTCTAGTACTTATTCTTTTCACAACCACTTGCAAAAGAAGAAGCCAATCAGGTGGAGCATAACTATTCTGAAAAAAATCAGAGACAAAATATATCGGTTTATACTTCCAGGTGCAAGTAGACTACAATGGAAAATACTGCATTGGCTCTTACCTCGATGAGTTCTGCAATAGCACCAGAAGCAGAGGCACAAACTGGATAACAATTTATGTCCTCCACATCCTCCATCATCAACGCCTTCATTAAGGACTGATAAATACTAGTACTCATGTCCTGTGGTAAGCAAACAAGAATTAGAAAGCCAAATATATAATGTACAGGAATATACATATTACATGAAGCCTTTACTTTGATCTAGCATGTCCTATGAGATGATGGAATTAAAAAACAGGGAAAGCAAGTAACCTCTGGTAGGCATATAGCAAGCTGACCAATAACCCAATTAGCCGTTGAAATCAAATATGGGCTGCATGGATCCAAAGAATATAATGGAAGAATCCGATTCCTGATCAATGTAATTGTCATATCTTTCTTTTCAGTCAGAAACTGCAAGATGGATACTGAAATGAATTAGCAGCAACAACAACAACAACAACATAGCCTTTTGTCCCAAGCAAGTTGGGGTAGGCTAGAGATGAAACCCAAAAGAGACGAGAAACAGGGAGACACATAAAGGGACATAAAGGGCACAAGACAAAAAGAGGTCACGGTTCAGGCACATTGATTGCCAATCTCCAAGCGCTCCTGTCCATAGCTAAATCCTTGGAGATATTCCACTCCTTAAGATCTCTCTTAACGGACTCGTCCCAAGTTAGTTTAGGTCGACCTCTACCGCGCTTTACATTATCGGCCCGCTTTAGAACTCCACTACGCACCGGCGCCTCAGGAGGCCTCCGTTGGACATGTCCAAACCATCTCAACCGATGTTGAATCAATTTCTCCTCAATTGGTGCCACCCCAACCCTATCCCGAATATCGTCGTACCGGACTCTATCCCTCCTTGTGTGCCCACAACACCAACGCAACATACGCATCTCTGCTACACTCAATTGTTGGACATGTCGCCTTTTTGTAGGCCAACACTCAGCACCGTTCTATGCCTAACATCTTCATCAATGTCTCCATCCTTTTGTAGCATCGACCCTAAATACCGAAAAGTATCCTTCTTGGCCACCACTTGCCCATCGAGGCTAACGTCTCCCTCCTCGTGCCTAGTCGCGCTGAAATCGCACCTCATGTACTCGGTCTTAGCCCTACTAAGTCTGAACCCTTTCGACTCTAACGTGTGCCTCCATAGTTCTAACTTCCTATTAACCCCCGCCCTACTGTCGTCAACTGAAATGAATTAGCATTTGTTATAAAATAAATTCATAAAACAAGACACACTAGAAGGATATAATTTAAAATCTTACATCTTGGAGGCCTCCATATGCCATCAAAACTCCATAATAACTGAAATGAAACCGTTTAGTACATCAGGATAAGAGTAAAGTAAATAAACATAGTGTTATGTCTAAACGTCTATAATCCTTTCTTTCATGATAAAGACAATTGATTGTTATGATCTTACTTCCGCACTGCCATTGATGATGCATCTTCACCATGGGAAGGTATAGGAAATTTTGACAAGAATGGGATGACCAATAACTCCCCAATTGAGCTCCTTTCAGATTTCCCTTTACTTTTATCACCTTTCTTACGCTTGGATGCTGCAGATGCAACTGGTGGACCCTGAAACCAAAAAAAAAATGTAATGTAAATGATAGCACTAGCTCCGCATTTTATTGTAATTCAACAAACTACATGGTTCAGTGGAAAATAACAAATGTGTATGAACTTGGAAGATTGTGCATGTAACCACTGAAATCGCTTGATATACAATGAGTAAGTTATGGATTACAATATAGCAAAACAATCTTTTAAAATGTTTGCTCAGCCTGAACTCAGTACTCTGTGTGTTCAAAAAACAAGAATAAAAAATGAATCACAACCATTGACAGCGCTATAACACCAAGTGTATTGATTGCACTTTTTCTGGCAGTGAACAAATCTTCAGTCCATCCTGAAATGTCATCCTGCCAATAAATATATCAGCAACAGAAGGAACACCAGGGGAGAGAAAAAAAAAACTAGAAACACTGAATCCTGTCCTTACAAGTTCAGAAGGAAGATTCTTTTGCATATACTCATCAGTATCCTCCTCCCATTCTGCTATATCCTATTATAGAAAAAAGTTAGGACTTAGGACAAAAGAAGTGCATATTGGGCATGGTGTTATTTATGACCAAAAGATAGGGAGCTAACCTTCTCATTCAATGCTAATGCTGGAAAAATTGCTGAATCAAGAAGTGAAGAAAAATGTGGTGAAACTAGTCGCCATCCCTTCAAACAAGGGAGCAGATGGACATCAATTTTTGAACATCTGAGAGAAATATCATCTCAACTATTTGGTGCAGATACTTACCGGTCCTGTTTCCAAAACTCGAGAAATCACATCAAATGCTAATGAAAAAATCCGATTAGGGAGAGAGTCAAGTTTCTGCAATCATTTGCTATATTAGGATCTAATCCAATAAGAGTTTAAAAACAACTATTCCAACATTCATTAATCTATAATGTCAGCATTGACTCAGAATGCTAGTCTCCATCTTTTTGCGAAAATAATTAAATTCTTTGAGAACTTACACTTAAATGAATGCTTTGTTTTGATATTTTGATTGCGCAGTTGACAATATGTGGCATCTGGCTGAGAACATCGGAGCATAAGTTTTGAAGAAAATATTGAAGCATAGCTGCATAGGTAAAATGGAAAATATGCTAGAAAAGAAGAATAGTAAAGGCCAAAGTACATACTTATTTGCATGTTTCCGGTGACGTGTAACAAGTGCGCAAAATATAATGAGACACCTCTTTGCAATCTTGAGCCTCATGGTAGGTCCATCTTCAATAAGACTATTAAAGTTCAAAGAATCTAGGATACGGAACACATCTTTGCAAAAGGACGGCAAAATTTGTTTCACCCTAGATGGCATGTATGACCTCACCTGCAAGAGTATAACAATTAGATACCCATGAGAAAAGTTAGCACTTAACAGCATGCATGCCACAAAATTAATAAGCTGCAGTGCTGCACAAGTGTCAATGCACAGAGAAGCAATTAATAGATTTAGAAACCAAAATGGCAAAGCCAAGCCCAATATAGCAATCCTATAATACAACCATAAACAGACATGAAGCTCAACAACTCAACCCACCATTTCAATGATTTACCTTCCCAGATTTTAATAATTGGCAATATTAAATATATTCCTGCAAATGGCACTTAGTTTTCTGATAGCAAATTTTGGTTTGCTTCTTTGCCATAATTACATTGTTGTCATAATTCAAGAAAATGTCATGATGATATTGTTAATACAAAAGGAATAAGAAATAAAAACAGGGCTTACAGTGAAATACATGCATTTGCATGTGATGAGTAGGAGCTGCTCATATTCCATGTTAGTCCCATCAGGTGACGACAGAACCTATTGCACACACCATAAATGTTCAACAGAAAAGATCAAGCTGGCTGTAACATTTAACTAAATACAGAGTGCACAAACATAATACCTTGTCAGAGAAGTGATGGAATGTCACTTGCAATGGTACAAGAATCTCTGCTGCAATTTGCTCCAACTGTTGTGGAACGGGCTCTTTTGCAACTCTTGGATTCAAGAAATACTGTAAGATGACACATAAATTAGAAAAATCAAATGTGGAACATATTAAATCACTATAGGTGAATTCTGGAACATCATTGAATAGAACCTAAATAAATTAGTGTGGACAGTACAAGTCTGATAGCAGCATACTAGACTTACTAGTGTATTGAAATGCTAAGTTATGAGTATAGCATCTCAAACAGAGTATACCAGGGAATAAGGATAAAAAGTAAACTCCAAAAAGAAAGGAATCAGCTTTCAGTTTCATTCATAGCAAAGCTAATGACTACACTGAACAAGAAATTGGTAACTGTGGATGATACAGGGCTACACCATATAGACGTAAAAGTCACAATCATATGTTCATGCTTCTAGAGATAAAATGGAGGGTGAAACAGATGGTTTTCAACAGATGGCAGAAGCATAGAAAGCAAGAGATGTACCTGGAAGGGCCTCACAACAGATTGAAGTACTTTGAGAGCATTAATTGTATTCCACTCAGGATGCTGGCCTGGACTAACTAGATTGCTGCTTTGGATCACTAGTTTCAACTGAGGGATAAGCTCAGGCCACAAGTTATCCTTGACAAAATCTTTTTCAATAACTTTGCGCAACTGGTCAGAAGATATTGTAAGCCGTTAGTAAAACAACCTTCAATAAAACATACAAAACAGGGCTCTTGAGGGATATAAGATTATAAGACTTACAACTTCAATCAGCGCTCGAAGAATTGCAGGTTCCACTCGAAGCAAAGCCTGGGCAAGTTGGTCACGGAACTCCTTGTAAAGCTCAGACAAAGACAGACTGCTTTCCAAATTGCGCCGGGTAAAATTTTTCAAGTATGTTGCTGCAGCGACTCTCATCCCCTGATCACCATCCCCTATGACCGCATCACAAATAGTAAGCACATAACCACCAAACTTTCAGAAGTAAATAATAACAAACTTCTGCTTCTGTTTATAAGGAATTTCTCTTCCCAGGTAAAAAACATATGACTTGTCGTCAATCGAATATACCCATGGCCAGAGTTGGTAAATTCATTCATGTCCCCCAATCCAATATTTTCCTATATTTGGTTGGTGAGTTCATTCATGTCACTCAATCCAAGATTTTCCTAAATTTGGTCTTTCCATGTGCATAAACAGAATCCACACATGGTAAGTGCCGTCTTTCTGTAAAAATTAGGAGCATTTTAGGTGCTGTGCGTACCAATTCACTGTAGCTCATACGAATGAAACACTCAGAACTACCAGTGGCATCGGTAGAGCCCAGCAAGGTATTAATTCCCGAAGGGAAAAAGGCGTTATTTTTCACGGAATTACAGTGAAACAAGAGAACAGCCCTTTGCCAGCCGGAAGAAGCTAGACCGTGGGAACACAAACCATACACCGGGATCCCCAAAACCGAGCTCCAAGCGGCGCAATTAAAGGCGCAAGCTTTCGCAAGACCGCACGGAACTAGAGCTGGCGCGAGCGCACAGCTACAATTTCAAGCAGCGGCCGGAGGAAGGAAGGAAGGGTTGGGGTACCTGCAGCGACGGCGAGGATGGCGAGGGGGAAACGTGGGTCCGCAGCGAGCGCGTCGAGCCCCGCGGCTGCGGCGTCCACCGACGCCTTGTTGGGGCTAAGGGTGGCCGCGAGGAGCCGCCGCAGCTCGTCGCCGGCCAGGGCGGCGGCGGCGGGGGTGTCGAACTCCATGGAGGCTGAACCCTAGGATATTTTCCCCCCTTTCCCTTTTTTGATTGACTGGAGTGGCAGGTGGAGGGAAAGAAGAAAGGAAGGGGTATTGCGCGGGAGAGTGTGGCGGGAAAACGAAATGTTAGTAGCAAATCATCAAAGGGGCAGGAACAATGATCGGGTGCCGTTCGTCGGTGATTGGGATTCTCTCTCTTTTTTTTTCCACTTTTGTTTTCTCCAGGTTCTTTATTTGTAGATTTTCACTTTTGTGCGATTGTTTGGCTATCCATCCGTGGAAGAAGTGTATGTATGTGTGGGGGTGTTACTGTGATGAGAAACCACAATAAAAACCAAATTGTTGGTCCTGCTTTATGTTTGAGTTTCATAATCTAAGTCAAACATTTTTTTCCGCTATGTATGAACAGTGGTATGACATTCGTAGAATAATTCAAGAATCATTTTTCGCGTGTCGTTAGAACAATAACTTTCAAGCACCATGAGCCAGAATGGTGTGGTCAATGTGGAGCCTCGCCACAGCAAGCTCGAATGATGCTGATGAATACCATCGGAGCGGTCATGGATGATTAGCTGTTTCATTACCCAAGAAACAACAAGTTTAGGGGACATTGGGACAAGGGGTTCTCCCTTTCTTCAAGGAAGTGGCTGGTTTTTTTTCTCAAGGAAAGGAGGCATTTTTCAGACCAATGGTGGTATTTGGGAACAGTCAGTGCACAAACCCTCATACTGCTAGTTTGTTCTCATTACAGGGATGTTGTATGATACATACCGTTGGATACACTTATAGAAGCAAGAAAATAAATAGAAAGGTGCATATACACCTTTATGATAATCAATTCAGAGTGTTCCATGAATTAATGGCGACTTAACCTAGCTACTTGTTGATTTAACTTCATCAAAGGAAATATTAAAACATGTGGAGGGAGGGGTTTGAGGGTTTGTTCGATTAGGAATTGCTATACCACTCAAGTAAGGATAGTTAAGGAAAGATCCACTATGGGGTTGGGGGGGCTCGAGCGAGCCCCCTACCCCGCGCAGACAATGGAACAATTTTTATGCATAGACGAAAAGAAGGTAGAAATGGAGGAAGATGAAGAAAAAGAGGTCAAAACGGAGAAGAAAAGGAGAAAGAGGAAGTAGTAGCCTCCTTTACAGCGATCCTCAATCCAACATTGATGATAGCTATACTAAATTGTTGATCTTGAGATCATCCATATGGAAACATAAACAACCATAATTTGATTTTAGCTTAGGATAAAATTAAAGGTGTGATGATCCAATCAATTTGTATTTACAACACTGAGCTAGGGGTCAGATGTACGATGCAACAGGAACAAATTCAACTGTTGTAAGGAAAATGGAACCTACCTAGTGCCATATATGATTTTGGTGATTGTTGACAACATGATCATTTGGACTATTGTAGTTTGCTAATATACATGGTATTTAGTCAAATGGATGCAAGTAGGGCTGGATATCGAGTCAATCGTAGTTTTTTCGAGCTTTTTTAGAAATTGGTATAATCTTATTCATCATTATTTCCTGCATTGTTTAAGACCCAACTTCACGACGAGCTTAACGAGCCGAGCCTAACGAGTCGAGCCAAAGTTGAAAGTCGTTCTAAATCAAGTCATTTTTATTTTAAAAGATAAATGAGTCCAATCGGAGCACTTTGGTACCGAGCCACCGAGCCAGCTTAACGAGCTTTTTGTCCAGCCCTGGATGCAAGGATGATTGGACATAAGACAACATGAAGACCAAGTGATAAACACCTCAAGCATTGCCAATGAGTTATGTTGAAGACTATAGAATACATGCAAGAAGTCCAAGATATCAAGTACTTGAAGCCCTGGCAAGAATACATGAAGGAATGAAGCTCAACGCGCGCTGATTACATGCGGCGGAAAAAGGTTCGGTGGTAGGCTTGAGGAGAGCATCGAAAGAAAAAGCTCACTGTGCAAAGGGGACAATCCAGGCGTCTTACATGGGCAACACCGGAGCTTAGGCTCGAGGCTAACAATAGGGCAGAGGGAAAAGTGGCTCTGCAGAAGGTTTATGAAGGCACCAAACAATTGCGAGCTATATGCAGAAGCTACATGGAAGGTTTCGGTCTCCACCTGAATTCTTGGACAATCACCGGAGAAAAGGTGTCCACCCCAACGGTTGGCAACGGCTAGTCATAATAGCTAGTACACGTGGCAGGAAGTGACATTTCTGGTGATGTCACCAGAGCTTTCCAGTGAACGTTGCACGAGTGCAGTCTATTGCGAACGACTATATCTCAGGGTAGAGGCTGTATATACCCCCTCAACAAGCCGCCATTCGAGTGTTGTTGGAGTCGAGGATCAATGCAGTGAGTTGGGGCTCGTCTCTAAGATGCTCAGGGCACTATACCACATTAGGAAAAATTAGGTGAATTAGTTAGTGTGTTTACAAAGTGCTTAGGCTAGTTAGACTCGTATATTGACGCTTTGCTCCAGGGTTAGGCCCAATGTTTAGTAAGGTTTGCATAACTCTTGCCACTCAGTGCTTGCGCACAGTACTGTTGTTGTACACTAGGGGCTTATAGTTTTACGAGACCCTCCGATTTGTGAAGTTTGAATGTAGACGCCTGTGTTGAGTTCATCAATTCGAGATTTAGCGGTCAAACTCAGTTCTTCAAAGATGCTCATATGAGTCGCACGTTTACATAGGTGAGTATACGTTTTTGTATATAAACGTCTGCGTCTGCATCGAGTCTGTAAGAAAAATAATAGTGGTAGTTCATTTTTTCTGAGCGAATTAATGGTCGTTCATTCATCATAAATAAATAAAATAAAGGAGCAAAAGTTGCCGTTGGGATCATTGGAGCGCAAAGTGCTCCCACCAAATCACCTCCTCCATGCCACGACAAAACGGGCCTATGTTCCTTGCGAAAAAAAAATTCGAATTGGGCCTTTTTTGTTTGCTCCTCCTACGCTGAGAGGGTAGAACACGCGAAAGGCCTAGGCAGGCTCACGGCCCACCTGTACTGGTTGAGGCCAGGGGAAGCATCGCTGACGTGGCGCCAAGTGTTGGGTGCGTGGTGTAGGTTGCGTGTGTGGCTACAAAGCAAACAGAGCACAACAGAGTAAGGCACCGTTTGGATGCCAAAATTTTTGGCAAAACGCTACTGTAGCGTTTTCGTTGTTATTTGGCAAATATTGTCCAATCATGGTCTAATTAGGCTTAAAAGATTCGTCTCGTCCATTTCGTCTAAACTGTGTAATTAGTTTTATTTTTTTATCTATATTTAATGTTTCATGCATGCGTCTAAAGATTCGATGTGACGGGGAATCTTGAAAATTTTGGCATTCTGGGGTGCAACTAAATAGGCCCTAAGGGTGTGTTTAGTTCACAAAATTTTTTGGTTTTAGCTACTGTAACACTTTCGTTTGTATTTGTCAATTAGTGTCCAATCATAGACTAATTAGACTCAAAAGATTCGTCTCGTGATTTTATATCAAACTGTGTAATTAGTTTTGTTATCTACATTTAATACTTCAGGTATGTCAAACATTCGATCTTGTACATGACCTAAGCTGCCTAACCAACTGACACCAACCTACTACCGCTGCATGCAGATGCATCATCTACCGGTCAGCCTACCAGCATTGAGCCCATACAAAATGCATTCATTCCGGTCAGCAGCAGGCCCATCCGTTCCTCGCCGCACCTGCCACCAAACACCAAACTCCTCGTTCCCTTCCTTCGCTTGCAATTCAGCGCAAAGCCAACCACCATTCCAGTTGTCATCAGACAGAAAGAGGGAAAACACGAACACGTGTACGGACCAATGTGCACCGCCTGGTCACAAAGCTTGACGAATTTGACGAGGTGCTGCCATTCCAGTTCATATGTATGTACTGCTACTATACACATATAAGTATTAGTGTACGCTTTTTGTGTCACTTGAAATGCGTAATGTTTGAGACCCGGCCGTGTCCACTAATGTCAACCACGTTTTTGACCAAAATAAGAAGAATCGAGCAATTTATTTGCATCTGGTCAAACATTGCTTGATATACGGCTACTTAGTCGCTTACTACTAGTGGTACAACCGCCATCAGGTCAACACACGAGTTAATACTACCTGCACGTGGTATTTGACACACGCACACACAATCTTGTAGAGTATATTAGTAGTACAGCGCTCAACTTCTTTCTTTATTTATTTCTATCCATTTTCTCCGCTAAGACGTAAGAACACAATTTCCTCCCTCGTTGTTTTGGACTTCCAAAAGGCAAAAAAAGGGGGGGACTTGTTGATGTACTACAGTTAATATCACTGCAACACACAATCTATTTTTTAATTCATGTCCATTTTCTCCCCTAAGAACACAATTTCCTACCTCGTTGTTTTGGACTTCCAAAAGGCAAAAAAAAAGGGCGGACTTGTTGATGTACAGTTAATATCACTGTAACACACAATCAACAGACAACAGTGTTATTAATATCTCCTTGATGGACAATTAAGATTTTAATAATGTTAGCACTGCAGTGCTGTGCTGGTGCCGCTTATATTTTTCTTAATTCATTCATGTCCCTTTCTGTGTAACTACCAGTATTTAGATCCCATCCAACCCCAAGCCTCCTCTGAATCTCTCGGTATATATAAATAAAACCATCCTCTGTTCTTCCCTCTCGCTGACTGACTTACGTGCACCCGGCACGCCCAGCGCCACTCACCAACCCGCCCACTTTCCAGTCCAACACCTCCTTCCCTCCGTCCGTCGCCATGGCGCGCAAGAAGATCCGGGAGTACGACTCCAAGCGCCTCCTCAAGGAGCACCTCAAGCGCCTCGCCGGCATCGACCTCACCATCCTCTCCGCCCAGGTCAGTGCCTCTGCCTCTGCGTCCGCGTCGCCTCCCTCCCGGCCTCCTCCACTCTGTCTGAATATCCCCCCTGACTCTTCCGGGACTGGATCTGCCGCCGCGTGCTCGGTTTCACGTGATCTTGCCCGGGGTAGTGCAAAGATCGGTTTTGATGAGCGCCGGGCGGATTAAGCAGCCGCATTCCTAGGATATTAGCGCCGGATGGTTCGAGGGTATTGCCTTCATTGGTAGGAAATGTGGCGTGTTAGGAATTAGGATGGGGATCTGGACAGACAGAGGTTGAGTGGAGATCCATTCTGTCGCAGGCTGGTGCTATGCCTGAAAAGGTGCGATTTTTTTATTTTTTATCCAACTGATATGAGCTATCGTTGCTTGCTGCAGGTCAATACTCCAATGTCAGTAGGTGTGGTAGGTAGGACGGAGGAGTCTATAAGCAGAACTATTTATTTAGCCAGATCTGGTGGTTGTTTGGCCGTGTAGTGTGATTTGCTTATTCAGGCCTGTCTAAATTATTATGTCTAAAGCAGCTTGGATCCGTAGGACAGTGACAGGGGAGCTCAGATTGTTGAATCTGGGGTATTTGGGTATTTTAAGTAACTGTACAATAGGCATACAAAAGAAATCCAAGATCACCGGTTTGAATTAGTATAAAATTGTACTCTGGGTGGTTCCAGTCTTATACTACTGATGATGATGATGATTGGACACAGTGTCATGTCGCCAGATAATAATTGACAAAAAGAAGTAAAGACTGAATTTTGTACCTTGCTTAATGACAGATCACACAGTCAACATACTTTGCAGAGCTTCTGAGCCAGCAGCCATGGCTGTCAACCATGAAGCTAGTGGTGAAGCCCGATATGCTGTTCGGGAAGCGTGGGAAGAGCGGCCTCGTGGCTCTCAACTTGGATTTTGATCAAGTCAAGGAGTTTGTCAAGGAGCGGCTGGGAGTTGAGGTATAGCAGTTGCTTGTGTGAAAAAGATTTTCCTCGACATGCTACATGAGTTGATTTTCCCTTTTACTGATCCATTAATTTTCAGGTTGAGATGGGTGGCTGCAAGGCTCCAATCACGACCTTCATAGTTGAGCCGTTTGTGCCCCATGATCAAGAGTACTACCTTTCGATTGTTTCAGAGAGGTTGGGCAGCACCATCAGCTTCTCAGAGTGTGGAGGGATTGAGATCGAGGAGAACTGGGACAAGGTTAAGACGATTTTTCTTCCCACTGAGAAGCCAATGACACCTGATTCATGTGCTCCATTGATTGCAACCCTTCCTTTGGAGGTACTTGTTGCTTTCCTCCTTCGTTTTAACCTCAATACCTCCATGTTATCTCATTTCTCACATTGGAGGTACTCCTTGTTTGCTGATCAGGCACGTGGAAAAATTGGTGACTTCATTAAAGGAGTGTTTGCTGTCTTCCAAGGTACACAGATTTGGGAAATGTTCATTTGGCAGCTGTAGTAAATATAAAATTGCTCATGTTGGTATCTTTCTTGATTTGCCATGTTGACAAGAAATCTGCATTTCTGCTCCTTCTGCAGACTTGGATTTCTCGTTTCTTGAGATGAATCCATTCACCATGGTCAATGGGGAGCCATATCCTCTGGACATGAGAGGAGAACTAGATGACACAGCAGCTTTCAAGAACTTCAAGAAGTGAGTCTCAGATTTCCCAGGGATACCATTTCTTCATGTCATAGTTGGATTTACTCTTACTTATCAATTGTGCAGGTGGGGAGGTATAGAATTCCCTCTACCTTTTGGAAGAGTACTCAGCCCTACAGAAAGTTTCATCCATGAACTAGATGAGAAGGTATTGATCTCAGGGCTATGTTTTTATCTTTCCTTTTTGTTTCTGAGGTCTATCACCTCTAAAATAATCAGTTTCCATGAGCAATACTGGATCTGCAGTATATTTTGTTGACTTGTGCGTTAATTCGCCAACCTTGTTATTTCAGACAAGTGCCTCTCTGAAGTTCACAGTTTTGAACCCGAAAGGTCGTATCTGGACAATGGTTGCTGGTGGTGGTGCTAGTGTCATATATGCTGATACAGTAAGCATCAATTTGTATCCTATTTTTATTTACCC
This sequence comes from Saccharum hybrid cultivar R570, assembly GCA_038087645.1. NCBI lineage: Eukaryota > Viridiplantae > Streptophyta > Magnoliopsida > Poales > Poaceae > Saccharum > Saccharum hybrid cultivar. Next base: position 16,395,563 of record JAQSUU010000760.1, read on the forward strand.
ATAAAAAGATTTTCATGCTGATGCCTGTTAAACTGTTCAACTATATTTAGCTGCCATGATGAAATTATTCCCCCCATGTACCAGGTTGGAGACTTGGGGTACGCGTCAGAGCTTGGAAACTATGCAGAGTATAGTGGTGCTCCTAATGAGGAGGAGGTTCTGAATTATGCTCGAGTTGTACTTGATGTAAGCAAACACTGTAACCTTGTCAATGCTGCTCTTAACTCCACCTTAGGACCATCTTCTGGCCAGGACAATGTTAGGATCATCCGTTAACCGTACAATTAAATGCAGTGTGCAACCGCTGATCCTGATGGCCGCAAGAGAGCCCTTCTCATTGGAGGTGGCATAGCTAACTTCACTGATGTTGCTGCCACATTCAATGGCATCATCCGGGCCTTAAGAGAGAAGGTACCTAAGACCACGCACTTCAGAATCCTCGCTGATGTTTGGCACCACTCATATCTGTTCACCTAATTGATTCTTCACCAATCGTCACACAATTCAACTTTCAGGAATCCAAGTTGAAGGCATCAAGGATGCACATTTATGTTCGCCGAGGTGGCCCAAATTACCAATCTGGACTGGCCAAAATGCGCAAGCTTGGTGCAGAACTCGGTGTTCCAATTGAGGTACTGATCTAGTTGCCTTTAAGCATATTGGAAAACTTTTTTATGGAAACCCTTTAGCTCAGAAAACAGATGTGAAAAAGAATATTCAACCGTTTGTTGTTGGTAGTTGCGAATCGTTGTCAGCAGTCCACATTGATGCCCTGATTGTGATTTGAAAAATCCACTGCAGGTGTATGGGCCAGAAGCGACTATGACTGGAATCTGCAAACAAGCAATTCAATGCATCATGGCTGCAGCATAATCGGAGCCTAGTTCTGGGTAGTTTGGGATCTGCAAACACGCAATTGAATGTGTCATGGACTCAGCATAAATGAGAGATGGAGAGTAGTAGTTGCAGTAGTTCACCACACATGATTGTTCTTTCTTTTTGTTTCAGATATGTTGTAGCGTGTTGTTTGAACTAAACCTTCATAGATCATTACTGCAAAGAAATTACTGTTGTGTTAAAATAAATCCAAAGTTTAGTTTCGTGCGTTTTGGAATGCACATTGAACTGCAATGCAATGAAATGTGCTTGCATTGGTTTGTAATCAGGGATGGCAATGAGTTTGTAGCCGATGGGTATCACCTGCCCATACCCATTAGATTTTATGCTAGGATATTATTGTCCGCCTCCTAGCTTGTGGGCTGGTTCGGCAGGTGGAAAAGCCGGCTGGTTTTGGCTGATTCAATAGTATTTTGTGAGAGAGAATAAGCTGAAATAAGCTGAAACAAGCCGAAACATGACCAGCAGAACAGGGCCTATCTCTGCTCCTGGTACATGGATATTATTGTTGTTATGAAATACGTGGAAAAATAAAAGTCGAGAACCAAAAAGACAGAATATATAGAAAAGAAAATGTGCACGTGGTCCTAACGAAAAACAAACATACTTAGAGGCAGAACCAACGATTTTAATTAAGAGGGCCGGACAAATGTGATCGTATTTTTTTAGTGTGATAAAATATACATAATTATATGTTTCAATAAATTTTCAAAAAAATCTACACTATTTCTAACCAAAATCATCATATTTTAATAAAAAAGATGAAATTAATATTTTTATGCTATAAATACAAATATTTATATAAGTATTTAAATGAATATACTGTGCTGGAGGGCACGGCCCTGCTAGCCCCCCTGGTTCCGCCTCTCAACATACTCTAGCTAGGCACTTTGGATGTTCATGTGTCATCGGAACATGATGCAGATTGCATGGTAATTAAGGGAAAAAGTCAAATTTATCTCCCTCAACTATCGGTTATCCAATTTTCCTCCTGAACTATAATATTAGTTTTTTGGCCACCCTGAGGTTTTAGAACCGTTTATATTTTTTCATCTTATAGGTTGTTTTCATGGTGGTTTTGTTGATGGGGCGCCACATTAGAAAGAGGTAAATCAGACTAAGTCGGAAGTTTAGGGAGGCAAACTAGATTATATCTTTTTAAAAAAATCCAAAAATTCATAAAAATAAAATTTCAAAAATTATCTACATATTTTTACAGGAAAAACAATTAAATTATAAATCCTAAAATCTAGTTTAATTTTACAACATTCATAGAAAATTTGTTTTAACTCAGAAAATTCTAAAACTACAAAATCTGTTTTTTGATAAAAAAAATCATAGAAAATTTGTTTTCTATCTTATGATGCCTTGATTAAATAGGATAGAGCATGATTTTTGAAAAAAATATCTAAAGCTAGTTTCATAAATTTTCGAGGTAAATCAAATTTTCTATGATTTTTCTAAGATTAAACTAGATTTTAGGATTTTTATTTGCATTATTTTCCCATGTGAAATATTTGGATAATTTTGGAAATTTAATTTTAAGATTTTGTGCATATTATTTTGTAAAAAATAATTCTAGTCTGATTTACGTCCTGAACTTTCAACTTATTCGCACCACATCACATCAGCAAAACCACCATTAAAACCATCGGAGGTGCAAAAATAAATGATTCTGAAAGTTGAGAGAGGTCAAAAATATTTGTTTTGTAGTTCGGGGAGAAAAATCGAATGGCCGGATTAGTTGGAATTTTTTTCCCTAATTAAGGGGCTTGCGTTTGACCTGGGCTTCGGCCTGTTGGGCTGGACAGGCGTGGGTAGCATCAGCCCGAAACGTGAGCTTGTAATAGCAGTACAAATGTACGATACCTCCCTCGCCAGTCGCCAAGGCAAGTAGCAGCTAGCGTGGCTGTTGCTTTTGGCAACGGTGGGCTGTGGGCTTGATTTTCGTTAGAACATTCTAGGCACAATTCTTATACAGCACGCGTACGCCGGGCTAGCAACGCGCGTTTTCTACTTTCGGCACCTGCCTCTTCTAACATGTGGCACCTTCCGTTTTCGTTCTAAAAATCTGAAAGGTTGTCGCCATTTAAAATATTTTAACTAGCACCACCTATATTTCCCCTTTCTTTCCCCTCAACGAGCGTTTCTTCTTCAAGCAAGAGGCGGAAACTCCTACGCCGCCGCCGCAGGCTCGATTTAGGCAGCCCCAACTGATCTTCCCCATCCACGGCTCCAACTGATCTTCCGCATCGACGTGGAGGCGAAGAGGGCCCTGGCGAGCGGCGAGTCCACATCAATCATTGGTTTGTCGCCACACCGGTCTTCTCACCATTCCCGCTCTGGTCTAGAGCTCGGGGTCATCTGAATCGTCCACTTGCCCCAGTTTGTTCGTCAGGGAGCCTGCACTTGCATCCACCCCTCGCATGCAGGCGGCGTTCCTTCCCTCTCGCGGCAACGGTGAAGATTTGGGGCGGATTCGTCGCCGGTCAGGCCTCGATTTGGGGTGGATTCAGCGACAAGCTCGATTCGAGGCGGAGGCGGAGGCGGAGGCGGTAGAGGCTGATTCAAGCGTGCTTCGGGTAGAGGAGCGAAGGGCCCTACGAATCCGCCGCCCATCGAGACCCAGCATTTGCAGTCAGGACCGAGAACAAGGATCTGAACCCTACTACGACACGACTGCTGGCCGCGCGGCTGTGAGGACATTGACATCGTCACCGGCGACGGTCTCGAATGACTCCGGCTCCTCTTGGTACACGCCACCGCTTCGTCTGCCTGCCCCTACCCGCTTTTTGTCCCTTTGCTCCCGCCGGGTGCACGTGCGAGATTTGTGTGCGTTGCGCCGGTCGTTCAGTGATCCCCAACGTCGTGTTCCGTGGTCACCAGGACATTGGTGTCGACTCACGCGTCGTGGTGGTCTCCCTTTTTGCAGTTGATGCCTGGTTAGGCACCCGCAAGGTCCTGGGCAAGGCGGTTTGCTAGTTTCATTCTTGTTCCTGCTTTGTTGCGTGCTAGCAGAGTAGTGGGTTTCGTAGACCTTGCTAAAAATTTACAAGCAAACCAGACATCTGCAACATCTGTTTCAGATTGACCTTATGTTTGATTGATAAGAATAATTGTGTATTGCAAATCTACAGGGTGAAATTTGTTGTCATCATATAGTATTAAAAACCGAGAAGATGAAACGGACCATTACCCAAAATCACCTGTTTCTCAGTTTGGAGATATTCTTCCTCAAGGTATTTTATGTGGGTTTTGATTGCTTAGACAGGCCATTAGCTCCATCCTCTGCTGACACGGATCTGGTGATGTGATTAAAAGTGTTCAGCCACATAGAAGATGCTTTGAACAAATTAGATTGAAAAATGAAAACCGTACCTATCACCAAAATATTTTCAAGTTATCAACAAATGCTTTGATACAGTCAATAGAAGTGCTTAGCTCTTCCTAGAATTCCAAAAGAAAACTTCAGTAGAATAACTAATATTGGTGTGCAAAAGCTCGTAAACAGAGCCTCAATAGTGTATCAAAACTCGACCCGGTGGGGGAAAGACCGCCCCCACGGCTTTCGAATAACAAGGAACTCTCAGTTCCCCGAGCCGAGAAAACCCCCGAACCCTGGCCCCGTCCCGACACTAGGAGCGGACACCGCGGGGACCGTTACCTGGGCCGGTGCCGGGCCGGTGACTTCCGTTGCCCGTAGGCCGGGTCATCCGTTGCCCAGACTTCCGTTGCCGCAGGCCGGACGGGCCGCACCACTAGTGCTTTGGCACACGGGACCAGCGAGGGGTTTTTTTTAACCACAGCCTGAAATTCGCTCCCACTGGGATTCGAACTCAGGACCTGTGGAGTGCCGCTCGAATGTCTTAACCACTCGGCCAGACATCCTTTGGCGCCTCAATAGTGTATCACTTCTTCAGAAAGTAGAAGCTAAATTTAGTACCACAGATGCAAACAACATGATACTTCATCAATTTCGCAAAGCAGAGTCCACATCTATCCAATTCTTCGCCGCGGTCAACATAAGAGGAATATATGTCAACAAATATTTTGAGCCTGTAACTTCTGAGAATGATTATTAGTTATCACAATGTGTTGTTCAGGGGTTCAAGGAGAGAGCCTACTTACTTGGCTTGCTTTTCCCTTAGTTCTTCAAACAAGGACTGCAATTTCCTTGTATCTTTTCAAAAAGCTGATCCATGTACTGACGGTGCTTGCTTCTAATTTGCATGAAGCTATGGATCTTCAAAGTTCATCTTTCTGGGCATATGTCAGAAAATAAAAAATAGAACAAGTGAACTGTGCTAACACAATGCATTTCTTAAACTAGAAACTGACAAATACAATTATTGACTTACCTCTATTTTTTGAGGTCATGGTCAGTGGGAGCATTTCAAGAAAAGAATGCTTCTAGACAAGAGTGTTTTTGGTTATTTCCTCCCTGTTTTTATTATCGAGGTATAGTCTAGTACTCTTCCTACGGTATTTGCTAACTTTGTACCTCTGGTTACAAATTGACTAGTTTTTTTTTTATTGCTAAGATATTTTCCTGATTCAGTTCAGAAAGCATAGCAGATTTAATATTCCTATGTTATTCAGAATTTTTAACAGTACAATGAAGCTTGCTAGGAAAGATCGAGTCAACTAAGTTTGTAATGATCGATATCAGCACAGTTTGCACAAAGTTATCTTATTGTCTCAAAAAAAATCTTAAGGTTGTATATAGTTACCTGAAATTTGAAGAGATACCTCTTGTAGCTAGGATTTGAGGGCATAAATTTTTTGTGATCTGGTGTTTTTGTGCGGATAAGATTGTTTTGCCATAATTTTTACAGCTACATGTTAATAATTTATAGCATATATCAAAATATATTACATGAGTGTAAAACAATTGCAGCCAAAATATATTTTTTAGCTATCTATTTTTTAGCTTTTGGTGTGGTTTGGATCTGCTAGCTAAAACAACCACCTAAGACTCTGCTTGGATTCAGTACCACCCAATAGTTAGCTAGTTTCTATAGTTGCTAATACTGAATAGGAAGCTGTGCATTCCATATATGTTTCTGTAGATGTCCAAGCAACGGTGCCAACATATACGTCAGCACATGCATTGGCTCAGCAGATATCAACATTTCAATCTAACTTGCTCTCTCTTTAGTCTGACCAGAAAAGATGTATCGATGAGTTGTAAGTTAACAAAGTATTGTCTAATAATTTCTTTCCTTTACCATATTTCCTGTCCAAGTCCAAATACATATAAAATCAAAATTTTAGATGTTTCATTTAATGTTTTTTCTACTACGTACTTTTACCGTGTACCAACCTATCCATGTACAAACAATTGATTCCAGGTATTCAACTAACTGGTTTTCCATATAAACTAAGTCGACTCATTTCTATATATGTTGATTGAAAGAAAGAGCTCCTGCGACTTGCATTAAAAAAGATATCCAATTGACGATTCACAACATGTATTTTTCTAGCTTGCAGACAAACTCTGAGTGGTAGTTCCAACACCCATGACTTATGGTGTGTTTTCACATCTTGATTTTTGTATTTGTGCATAGCTGCTGCCTCGTCACTGTTCATGAACATAAATAAGGTTTCACTATGGAAGTATCAGCATGCTGAATATCTTGTCTTCCCTGCAACCTATTCACTAGAGCTCTTGCAACTCATGATCATCAGGATTGCCTATATCCTCCTCGCCTCTAAGAAGTTCACTAGCCACAAGATTTCCTCTATTAGGACTTATGAGCACTTTGTGTTACCTTACCTGATACTTGGAGCACACTATGATAAAAAGGAACAAACTCATATTAGAAAGTTCCGTGGCTACGCCATGCAAACATTTGTGCATCAATAAAATACCATATTATTAGTATCTAATTACAAAAGTTCTAGATATACGAATATAAAATTAGAAATATGTTACATAGTTCAGAAACTTGAAGTGAAAAGTTTAGAATTACAAAGTTGTGAATCTTAAAGTACTATGTTTCAAATATGCTAGTATAAAGTTTTAAAAGTGCTGGTATAACGTTCCTGGATTTTAAAAGTGTAACAGCCTAAATTTTTCATAATTACAAAATAGTTAAATATGATTTATTTGTGTAATTGAGTATGCATTTAAATATAGGGAATAATAATTTTTTGTGAAATTAAAATTAATCATAAGGTTAGCAACTTATTTTTGCACTCATGCTGTTGCATTATATTTTGTGTGATGACTGGTTTTATTCAAATGCCAAAAGGATTTAAAAATCTGTTGAAAATGTATTTGGAAAATCAAATTGGAAAATGAAAAGGAATTCTTATTCATTTCCCTCCCTCCCTCCATTTCGGCCGTTGGCCCATTTCCTTTCAGCCCGCTCGCCTTCCCCTTCTCCCTCCTTTCTCTCTGGTTGGGCCGGCCCGTCAGCGCTGGTAACCGCCGCTGCCGCTCTCTCCTTCCCTCTCTCAGCGGCTGACAGCCCGGGCCCACTTATCAGCGCTCTTCTCTAACCTCCGCCCGCTCTCTCGGTCGAAGCTGCAACCGTCGTCCGCCGCCCCGCGCCCACGTTCTCCGCTTCGTGGGAGCGCCTCCCCGCTCCTTGGCCTCTTTTAAACCAAAGTCGGACCCGCCCCGCTCCACCTATTGCTCTCCAGTTCGCAGTTCTCCCCTCCCGACCTCGCCAAATCGCAGTGCCGCGCCCACCGGAGTGCCGTCTGTCCCCAACGCATTGGCATTCGTCTCCGAGCCGCCCTCGTCCTTGTTTTACTGCTCGGTGAGCTCGCCTTCATCCCCGCTTCCTCCCCATGCTTTCATTTTCATGTTTGGTGGCCTCTAGGGCTGTGTCCGCGAGCTCCGACGAGTTTCTCCACTACCATCCATGGTGGGTGCCCCTCAGGCCTTCCCCGGTCGCACTTGTGACATGGCCGAGTTCTCCATCCCCTCCTCATCCTCCCCGTAGCTTCTATTTGGAGAATGGGGCTCCATAGCGCTCAATTTCATCGCTCCGGTGAGCTCTCCGCCGCCGGCCATGGCGGGCACGCCGCGCAGGCCACCCCGTGGCTGTATTTTGTTCCGGGGCGAGTTCGCCTTCCTCCCCGCGTCACCCCGGTGCTCTCGGTTTTGAAAACCGTGCACCATAGCGCCGGTTCGGACCACTCCGGCGAGCTCCCGATCGCCGGCCATGGCGGCGCCGCCGCCTCTTCCCCAACTCCGGCGACCCAGCCTCTCTCCCCTCCCCTCCATCTAATCGCGACCGTCCAAATCTAATCCAAAGGCCACGATCAATCAATACCCCTTCGCGGGTTCTATTTCTAAAAGAGTCCCTCAGTTTCTGGCATATCTAACCCGCCATCCTTGGCGTATTCCCGAACTACGCATTCCCATTTTGAAGATGTAGTTTCTTTGGTTTAAATAAAAATACGTTTTCAGATTAATTACATATTTGCCACTGTAGTAAAACGTTTATAAAATCGTCGTTTTAGCTCCGATTTGATCCATTCAACTTGCGTTAGTTTCATAATTTCATGATCTACGCAATAGTGCTACTGTTAGACCTGTTAGGAGCTTTTGAATTTCTCGATTAAGTCTAGTAAATAGCTAGCTTTTAGAATCGTAAATAGCTCGTAACTTGTGCGTTGTAACTCCGTTTTTCGTGCATTTCACGTCGTGGTGATCGTAGCGAGACGTAGATAATTTTGGTAAACATTTTATTCAGATTTATTTATTGTTGGTGTACTGTTCTAATCGTAGTCATGTTTTGCTTGTATGTCTGTTCTGGAATGCGTGTTGTACTTCGTGTCGTTCGAGTTCAGACGGTGAGGAGTACTTCGGGAATCCGGACACGTACGAGGAGCAGCAGGACCAGCAGCAGTTCGTGAACCAAGGCAAGTATAGCATGTGCCTACCTTGTTGTACTATTCATTATATAATATACTCATTATGCATGTGTCTGATATTGCTCAACTATAAGGACACCCTAGTCGTTGATGAATTGTACCTTGATTCCTATGGGGTTATTTGCATATGGGTAGAATGCTAGTGCTCTAACTAAACATGATCTACACTATGACTAATGGAACCAATAGATAAACATGACGGTAATAGTGAAATTATAGGGTGATGGTGCAAATGATGTTGATCATGTTGCCCTAAACCCTCCATAAGGACTTATCTGTAGGGCAAAAGCTGGGACATATAGTGCAACCGTGAGAGTTATATGGCTCTGACTTTAGCTCAGTAATAGGATCTTTTCTAGCTTGTTAGAGGTTACCCGAAAGGGCGCAAGAGGGGCTTGCCACGTTGGGTATAGAACTGCCTCTGTTCTGATGTGTATAGCCTGTGGGAATTGTGCCATCGAAAGGGGTTCTCTATATCTGCCTGCCGAGGAAACCTCGTGGCCCTAACTTGTTAGAAGAGGCCTATGGAAGGCTTCATAGTGTACCCTGCCTACTCACCTTGGGAGTGTTTGGGGGTCGACGGGCCCTGGGCATATGGGCAACACGACTCATGGGTAAAGATGCACAACCTCTGCAGAGTGTTAAAACTGTTATAACAGCCGTGCTCACGGTCATGAGCGGCCCGAAAAACTCACAGAATAAATGGTTACTGGACATGTGGATGACTTATGACGATGATGATGAGATTATACTAATACTCAATTACTCTCCTTAATTCTAGTAGGTGATCATGTGGGTTAAACAGGAGCTTAAGCATAACTTAATAATAATTAATAATGAAATGTTGATATACTAAAAGTGCTAACTGCAGTCAACCGTGTCTATCCTTTTTGAGCCTCATGAATCCTTATACTATACTTGCTTTCATAATGAAATGTTGATCTACTAAAAGTGTTAACTGCAGTCAACCGTGTCTATCCTTTTTGAGCCTCATGAATCCTTATACTATACTTGCGGAGTACGAGTGTACTCACACTTGTTATTATTTCATTTTTGCATAAAAATCCTGGATGGGTAGCAGATGACAGTTTCTACGAGGACTTCCCTGAAGATTTCTAGGTTTGGGTTAACCAGTCGGCCTTCCCTGTGGAGCAGATACTTCGTTTGAGAGTGTTATTTACTTTTCCGCTTGTTATGTTAAGAACTACGTGATGTAATATCGTGATGTATGTACACCGTGATGATACTCTTGTTATTTGTCGGTATGTGTGCGACTATTCCTGGGGCGCACATAAGATGTATGCACTCTATATTGTCTTTTAATTGGAGTGTGATAAATTGGTATCAGAGCCGTGTCGACTGTAGGACGCAAACCTAGATAGAAATGGTCGTTTCTAGGAATTTGGTTTTATTTATTGACTTGCTACTATCTCAATCTTGGTATTTTATTAAAATTTTATGCTCTAATCTTTATTCTATTGCATAAAATATTGACTCTGATAATATTTTATATCAAAACTATAGATGCCTCGCCTCAGTGCAGCTGCCTACGTCGCCCAGTTCACTCCAGCAGCACCTGCTCCCCCAGCACCACCAGCAGTACCACCAGTGGTGCCAGAGGTCGTCCACATCATCGACGACGAGGAGGAACCCATGGAAGTGGAGGCATTTTCAGCTACTGCATCAGATGGACCCGCTTCGACCCCGTGGCTGTACCCATCCCACCAGAGGATGCGCCAGTCCCCGCTGCTACACCTCCACCAGCTTCTCAGACCGCTTCTGCACCAACACCAGTACCCTCCCCAGCTGCTCCAGAGGAACCGGAAGAGATGGGGTGGACCACCAGAAACAAGTTTAAGGACGCTCCCGAAGATGCCCATTACCACAACCTCCTCACCACCATGCTGGCTGAGTACTACCCAGATCTTACTGCTTCGGTGAAGTACTACTGTGCAGAACACAAGCATACAGTAGAGGCGACATACTGGAAGACCAATGTGATCATCACCGCCTGGAACAACACCGACCAATCCCAAGATGTCGTGACTACCCACAGCCACCGGTCCAGGCGTGCCAGCGCCTATGACAGCATGGAGGATGCTGTGCAGGAGGCGTACCCGCATTACCATGATCGTCGTTTTGAGGACATGCAGGATAATCGCTACAGGTATCTTCCACGCTACGACCCGGTGGAAAAGACTTGGGCGGTGTTGGCTCCCTCAGCTTCTGATCCAACCATGGACACTACAGTGAGGCACCTCAGCGTTATGCAGGAGGCCAACGAAGCACTCAGGGATCGAAGAGCTTCGTGCGGCGCAGAAGTCTGAGAAACACCTTTAGAAATAGATAGATGAGATGGCCGTTCAGCTAGGACAGCCTATCATTTACAAGAAGAAGGCCAGGGTGTTTACCATGGTGGATCGCGCTCCTTAGATGCTTGCAGCCCCGTCATAATGAATGCGTTCTAGATCGAGAGTCATGTTAAGTTTATGTGTGTAATGTGAACCTTTAGTTGTCTTGTTGGTTGTGATGATGAACTTGGTTTGATTTGGAGTTTGTGTGATTGCTGGAACAGTGTGGGCTTGTCCACATGTTCTTTTTATCAAAACCATAAGTTAGTATTTGTTTAACTTAGTTGGGGTTTAAAATTTCGTATCACTGCTGTACTGTTTTTCAGAGCAATCTGCAATGTTTATCTCATATCTCCAAATCTCTGCGTCCAAAATTTATGAAATTTTTGTGGAAAGAACTAGACTTGTGTACCTTTCATTTCCCACTGGAATCACCTCATTATCAATTTTGGTTTGAGAGATATGCCTGCTACAATCTAGCAAGTCTGTACAGTCTGTAACTTAATACAGAAATTGTTTAGCTCAGTTTTGGTGATGTTGCCGTCTGAATCTGTGAAAAAGTTCTATATAAAAGTTGTAGCAGACTTCTTAAGCTTTCCAACGATGTATGCCACGCCTATTTTGGATCTCTGAAACTCGAGTTACACTTCAATTCCTAATCTGCTGTTGTAGACACCCGTCCAGAAATTTACAACTATGTTATTTACCTTTTGTAAATAATTTGTAAATTTTTTAAAAGATCTCTAAAAGTTTGCACATTTGCTTGGAAGCAGATGACCGCCAGAGGTGGATGTGGCAGAGGCCGTGGACGTGGTCGTGGACATGGTGCTCTCGTGGATCCACCTCCGCCACCGCCGGTGACGATTGAGCAGTTGATGGCAATGCAAGCGCAGCTCTTGCAGATAGTGATGGACCGTCTCGGTGAGCAACCAGCAGGAGCACCCCCACCTGTGCAGGTCCATGACAAACGTGGTGAGTTTCTGAAAGGACGTCCACCTGTGTTCACACATGCCTCTGAGCCCATGGAGGCTGATGACTAGTTGAGAGCTGTAGAAAAACAGCTATACATTGCACAGTGCAACGACCTAGAGAAAGTCTTGTACGCCTCAGGTCAACTCCAAGGAGCTGCTCAAGATTGGTGGGAGTCATTCCAATATGGACGTCCAGAGAATGCTCTAGAGATCACATGGAAGGAGTTCACGAAGAACTTTAGATCCTATCACATCCCTGAGGGACTTATTGAACTGAAGCAAGAAGAGTTCCGGGCTCTCAAACAAGGGTCCATGTCTGTGGCGGAGTACCACGACAAGTTTGCCCAACTGTCGCGATATGCCCTGGCTGAGGTGGCCAGGGATTCTGACAAACATCGCCGTTTTCTGAAGGGACTGTATGATGGACTTCAACTGCAGCTGATGTCCAACAAGTATGCCAGTTTCCAAGAATTAGTAGATCGTGCTATTGTGATCGATAACAAGCGTAAGGAAATGGACCTCAAGAAGAGGAAGCTCCAGGGACAGGCGTCGGGTAGCAACACTCGTCCGCGAGCTTTCCCACAACAAGGTTTTTCACAGAGGAACCAAGGACCACCCAACCAATGGAACAAAGGCTAGTACCCCCAGAGGAACCCAAACCAGCAGCGTCCCCAGTACCCACAGTAGTTTGGCAACCAGAATCAGCAGCGCCCCCAGCAACATCAAGCTAGCAACCAGGCGCCACGTCAGGGAGTGCCCAACAATGCCCCAATCAAGAGTGGCACTCCAGGCAACCCCAATGCATGCTACAACTGTGGAGAGGTGGGACACTATTCGTACCAGTGCCCAAAGAAGCAGAACCGGCATGCCTCGCAGAACCAGCAGAGTAACCAGAGACCCAACGCTCGACCTCCATTCACCGGCAAGGTGAATCATGTGTCGTCTGAATCAGCTCAGGAGGCACCTTAGGTTATGCTGGGTACGTTTAGCGTCAACTCCATCTCCGCTACCGTACTTTTCGATTCCGGTGCCTCGCATTCTTTCATATCACAAGCTTTTGTTAGAATGCATAGCATACCCCTGTGTGCCATGAAGGATCCCATGTTAGTAAATTCACTGGGGGTAGCATGCTAGCAAATTATTGGAGCCCTTCTACTAGTATATTCCTAAGGGGTAGCTTTTAAAGTAAATCCTATTGTTCTGAGAACCGCTAGAATTGATCTCATCCTGGGAATGGATTGGATGAAGCAGCATAGAGCAGTGATACAATGTCAAGAGACATCTGTTGTTGTGACATCTCCAAGTGGTGATAGAATTTGTGTCGAAGTGGAAGTGCAAGCTCAACCTATCGCCACCGTCAACCAGTTGAGCGATGTTGCCAACCAGGAGAACCAGGTGGTGGATGAATTCTCAGATGTGTCCCCCGATGAACTGCAAGTATGCCACCCGATCGCGACATCGAATTCCTTATCGAGCTTTTACCTGGAACTGCACCCATAGCTAAGAGACCATATAGAATGGGGGTAGATGAATTAGAAGAACTAAAGAAACAAATTAAGGAATTACAAGAGAAAGGTTTTATTCGTCCTAGTTCTTCACCTTGGGGAGCACCTGTTATATTTGTTGATAAGAAAGATGGCACACGAAGAATGTGTGTCGATTATAGGTCCCTTAATGAAGTCACAATCAAGAACAAGTACCCACTCCCTAGAATTGATGATTTATTTGATCAGCTGAAAGGTGCTTGTGTGTTCTCAAAAATTAATCTTCGTTCCGGATATCATCAACTAAAAATTCGTGCATCTGACATACCTAAGACAATATTTACTACCAGATATGGCCTTTATGAGTATACAGTGATGTCTTTTGGACTGACAAATGCACCTGCATACTTTATGTATCTGATGAATAAAGTATTCATGGAGTACTTAGATAAGTTTGTAGTGGTATTCATAGATGATATCCTAATATTCTCCAAAAATGAAGAGGAACATGTTGAACACTTAAGATTAGTCTTACAAAAACTCAGGGAACATAAATTGTATGCTAAAAGGAGCAAATGTGAGTTCTAGCTGAAAGAAGTATCTTTTCTGGGACATGTGGTCTCTAATGATGGAATAGCCGTAGATCTCAGTAAAGTGCAAGATGTGTTAAATTGGAAAGCCCCAGTCAATGTTAGTGAAATCCGTAGCTTTTTGGGATTGGCTGGGTACTATAGGAGATTTATTGAAGGGTTCTTTAAGCTAGCTAAGCCTATGACAGCCCTATTAGAGAAGAATACCAAATTTGTATGGTCAGACAAATGTCAGGCTAACTTTGAGGAGCTAAAGAGAAGGTTGACAACAACCCCAGTGTTGACCTTACCTGATTTAAGTAAGAGCTTCTCTATTTATTGCTCGCCTAGGCCTTGGATGTGTGCTTATGCAAGAAGGAAAGGTTGTAGCATACGTATCCAGGCAGTTGAGAAAGCATGAACTGAATTACCCAACACATGATTTGGAATTAGCCGCAGTTGTCCATGCTCTGAAAATCTGGAGGTATTATTTGATCGGACATAAGTGTGACATCTATACTGACCACAGGAGTTTAAAATACATTTTTACTCAGTCAGAGTTGAACCTAAGGCAACGTCGTTGGCTGGAATTGATTAAAGATTATAATCTGGAAGTGCATTATCATCCTGGAAAGGCAAATGTTGTTGCCGATGCACTTAGCCGGAAGAGCTATGCCAACGGACTTCAGTAGACATTTATACCAGCAGAGTTGCGAGCTGAAATAGAACATCTCAATTTTGATTTTGTCAATAATGTAGTGGAATTGGCCATAGAACCTACATTGAAGCAAGATATACGCAAATGTCAGTTGGAGGATGAGAAACTAAAGGAGAATGCAGAGCATGTAGTGGTTGGAAAGGCACCAGGCTTCAGGTTGGATGAGAATGGTACTCTATGGTTTGGAAAAAGAATATGTGTATTTGAAAGTGTCACCAATGAGAAATGTGAGAAGATTCAATATGAAGGGCAAGTTAGCACCGAGATATGTGGGACCTTTCAAGATTCTGGAGAGACGTGGAGAAGTGGCCTATCAATTGGAACTGCCAGAAAGTTTATCAGGTGTGCATGATGTGTTCCATGTTTCTCAGTTGAAAAAGTGTTTGCGGGTACCAGAGGAGCAGATTTCCTTGGGGGAGCTTACTGTTAAACAAGATTTCACATATGAGGAGTATCAGGTAAAGATTCTTGAAACTGCAGAAAGAGTTACCAGGAGCCGCACTATAAAGATGTGCAGAGTACAATGGAATCGATATTCAGAAGATGAGTCTACTTGGAAAAGAGAAGAAGATCTGAGAAAATCTTGTCTGCAGCTTTTTGAGTAAGCATCACCTAATCTCGAGGACGAGATTCTTTTAAGGGGGTAGAATTGTAACAGCCTAAATTTTTCATAATTACAAAATAGTTAAATATGATTTATTTGTGTAATTGAGTATGCATTTAAATATAGGGAATAATAAATTTTTGTGAAATTAAAATTAATCATAAGGTTAGCAACTTGTTTTTGCACTCATGCTATTGCATTATATTTTGTGTGATGACTGGTTTTATTCAAATGCCAAAAGGATTTAAAAATCTGTTGAAAATGTATTTGGAAAATCAAATTGGAAAATGAAAAGGAATTCTTATTCATTTTCCTCCCTCCCTCCATTTCGGCCGTTGGCCCATTTCCTTTCAGCTCGCTCGCCTTCCCCCTCTCCCTCCTTTCTCTCTGGTTGGGCCGGCCCGTCAGCGCTGGTAACCGCCGCTGCCGCTCTCTCCTTCCCTCTCAGCGGCTGACAGCCCAGGCCCACTTGTCAGTGCTCTTCTCTAACCTCCGCCCGCTCTCTCGGTCGAAGCTGCAACCGTCGTCCGCCGCCCCGTGCCCACGTTCTCCGCTTCGTGGGAGCGCCTCCCCGCTCCTTGGCCTCTTTTAAACCAAAGCCGGACCCGCCCCGCTCCACCTATTGCTCTCCAGTTCGCAGTTCTCCCCTCCCGACCTCGCCAAATTGCAGTGCCGCACCCACCGGAGTGCCGTCCGTCCCCACCGCGTCTGCATTCGTCTCCAAGCCGCCCTCGTCCTCGTTTTACTGCTTGGTGAGCTCGCCTTCATCCCCGCTTCCTCCCCATGCTTTCATTTTCATGTTTGGTGGCCTCTAGGGCCGTGTCCGCGAGCTCCGACGAGTTTCTCCACTGCCATCCATGGCGGGTGCCCCTCGGGCCTTCCCCGGCCGCACTTGTGACATGGCCGAGTTCTCCATCCCCTCCTCATCCTCCCCGTAGCTTCTATTTGGAGAATGTGGCTCCGTAGCGCTCAATTTCATCGCTCCGGTGAGCTCTCCGCCGCCGGCCATGGCGGGCACGCCGCGCGGGCCACCCCGTGGCCGTATTTTGTTCCGGGGTGAGTTCGCCTTCCTCCCCGCGTCACCCCGGTGCTCTCGGTTTTGAAAACCGTGCACCATAGCGCCGGTTCGGACCACTCCGGCGAGCTCCCGATCGCCGGCCATGGCGGCGCCGCCGCCTCTTCCCCAACTCCGGCGACCCAGCCTCTCTCCCCTCCCCTCCATCTAATCGCGACCGTCCAAATCTAATCCAAAGGCCACGATCAATCAATACCCCTTCGCGGGTTCTATTTCTAAAAGAGTCCCTCAGTTTCTGGCATATCTAACCCGCCATCCTTGGCGTATTCCCGAACTACGCATTCCCATTTTGAAGATGTAGTTTCTTTGGTTTAAATAAAAAATGCGTTTTCAGATTAATTACATATTTGCCACTGTAGTAAAACGTTTATAAAATCGTCGTTTTAGCTCCGATTTGATCCATTCAACTTGTGTTAGTTTCATAATTTCATGATCTACGCAATAGTGCTACTGTTAGACCTGTTAGGAGCTTTTGAATTTCTCGATTAAGTCTAGTTAATAGCTAGCTTTTGGAATCGTAAATAGCTCGTAACTTGTGCGTTGTAACTCCGTTTTTCGTGCATTTCGCGTCGTGGTGATCGTAGCGAGACGTAGATGATTTTGGTAAACATTTTATTCAGATTTATTTATTGTTGGTGTACTGTTCTAATCGTAGTCATGTTTTGTTTGTATGTCTATTCTGGAATGCGTGTTGTACTTCGTGTCGTTCGAGTTCAGACGGTGAGGAGTACTTCGGGAATCCAGACACGTACGAGGAGCAGCAGGACCAGCAGCAGTTCGTGAACCAAGGCAAGTATAGCATGGGCCTACCTTGTTGTCCTATTCATTATATAATATACTCGTTATGCATGTGTCTAATATTGCTCAACTATAAGAACACCCTAGTCGTTGATGACTTGTACCTTGATTCCTATGGGGTTATTTGCATATGGGTAGAATGCTAGTGCTCTAACTAAACATGATCTACAGTATGACTAATGGAACCAACGGATAAACATGATGGTAATAGTGGAACTATAGGGTGGTGGTGCAAATTTTGTTGATCATGTTGTCCTAAATCCTCCATAAGGACTTATCTGTAGGGCAAAAGCTGGGACATACGGTGCAACCGTGAGAGTTATATGGCTCTGACTTTAGCTCAGTAATAGGATCTTTTCTAGCTTGTTAGAGGTTACCCAAAAGGGCGCAAGAGGGGCTTGCCAAGTTGGGTATAGAACTGCCTCTGTTCTGATGTGTATAGCCTGCGGGAATTGTGCCATCGAAAGGGGTTCTCTATATCTGCCTACCAAGGAAACCTCGCGGCCCTAACTTGTTAGAAGAGGCCTATGGAAGGCTTCATAGTATACCCTGCCTACTCACCTTGGAGTGTTAGGGGGTCGATGGGCCCTGGGCATATGGGCAACACGACTCACGGGTAAAGATGCACAACCTCTGCAGAGTGTTAAAACTGTTATAACAGCCGTGCTCACGGTCACGAGCGGCCCGGAAAACTCACAGAATAAATGGTTACTGGACATGTGGATGACTTATGACGATGATGTTGAGATTATACTGATACTCAATTACTCTCCTTAATTCTAGTAGGTGATCATGTGGGTTAAATAGACGTTACAAAGTTCTTGAATTTTAAATTACAAAGTTTTAAATATGCTAATATAAAGTTCTTGAATTTTAAAAGTAAAAATAGACGTTACAAAGTTCTAAATCTTAAAATAGAAAATTTTAAGTGTGCTATTATAAAGTTTTTAATTTTAAAATAAAGTTTTAAATTACAGAGTTTTAAATCTTAAAGTACGAAGTTTTAAATGTACTAGTACAAAGTTTATAATGTGATAGTTCAAAGTTAAAAATTCTGAGTGTAAAGTTTTGAACCTAACAGTACAAATTTATAATGTGATAGTTCAAAATTTTGAAACCTTCTAGTATAAAGTTAGTAATATAATAGTTTAAAGTTTATAAATTCTATGGGTAAAGTTTTGAACTTAGCAGGACAAAGTTTATAATATGATAGTTTAAAATTTTGAACCTAGCAGTACAAAGTTTGTAATATCATAGTTCAAAGTTTATAAATTATGTGTAATGTTTTAAACTTAATGGTACATAGTTTATAATGTGATAGATTAAAATATTAAATATAGCAGTATACAATTTGTAGTGTGAAAGTTCAAAGTTCATAAATTGTGAATGTAAAATTTTAAACCTGGCAATTCAAAGTTTATAATGTGATAGTTTAAAGTTTTTAAATTTAGCAGTACAATGTTTATAATATCATAGTTCAAAGTTTATTAATTTTAAATATAAAGTTTTGAACCTAGCAATACAAAGTTTATAAGGTGATAGTTCAAAGTTTTAAATTTTAACAGTACAAAGTTTGTAATGTCATAGTTCAAAATATATAAATTCCGAGTATGAAGTTTTGATAGATCAAAATATTGAATCTAGTAGTACAAAGTTTATATTGTCGTAAATCAAAAGTTTATAAAATCTTAGTTTAAAGTTCTCAATCGAGCATTATAAAATTTTTAATGTGATAGTTCAAAGTTTTGAAACTAGCAGTTTAAAGTTTGTAGTGTCATAAGTGAAAGTGTATGAATCCTGAGTGTAAAGTTTATCAATGGTCCACTGTTATTGTGTGTTGTAACTAACAAAAAAAAAATTACAGAGTTCCATGTTGCGTGCATGTACTGAAACATAGTTGAAGTCCACAATGGGGGTACAGGAGATGCCCATTGTTATCATGAAAATAACCGGCCCGGCGGGTCAGGGTTGCTTTGGGAGAGCGCCGCGACGACTGGGGCCATGGCCATCCGAGTTCCACTGAAGCAGCATCCAGATCATGGATGTCACTGCAATGAAACATATATGGAAAATCATGTTAAATATCAGTGTCAAGGAAACAAAGTATGATTATGTGTTGTACCTGCGATGCAGGTGAACGGCGCGAGACTAGCTGCACTGATGGTGTGGTACACCACGCACTCGACGCTCAGGTAGCCGATGGCATAGACGAAGGACAGGAAGGTTGCCACGTACAGCGGCCTGCTGCTGAGGTTGAAGGCGCACAGGAAGCAGAGCGTGCACGACAGCAGCGTCCACACCGCAAACGTGCGCCCATGCACGCCGTTCACTGAAAAGCCCAGCCCTGGTCGTCAGACTGTATGGTCTAGAAGTTGAGCATGATGAGGACATACTTTGAAAGGTTACCAGCACGCACCTTGGGTCTCAGAGAAGATGGCCGAGCAGAGCGACGCGGAGCCGAAGAAGCACGACCAGGTGAAGGCGGAGCGGTAGGTGCCGACAGCCATGAGCCACCACCCAAGTGCCGGCATGCCGCCCTTCAAGGCACTGGCGGGCATAGGTGCACAGGTGAGCTATCGAGAGCCTTCACGCACACAGCGATGCAGCAGGTTACATGTACTTTCGAAACGCCAGTGGTGTGTATTGCTCCGTTTCTGCCTCGCTCCATTTATAAAATAAAATGGACAGGCTTGTAGCTTTTTGGCTAATTAGCCCACATCAGTTTCTTTAATGCTACGACGATATATGAATATGGCCATCTGGGCAAAAGAGTTTTGCCACAGACCTCCTGTTACCCATAAAAGATAAGATTTCAAAAAATTCCAAGCCTTGATTTTGGTTTATTAAATAAACAATGAAATAATTAGGTACAAATGAAAAATCTGTCCCAAAAAATAAGTAAATACCGAGCACCATGGGAGTGGTTCACCGGTCATTCTATTCACGTGAGATGTTATATCCCTATCTCACAGTGCCAAGAAAGTTGCTGGGCACATGTTTTTCACTACTACACGATTCATTAACGGAGGTAGGCACGGCGTCCACCTCCATTAATGAGGCTTTTCAGAGGCGGAAGACATACATGGCAAGCATCTTAACACGTCCGCCTTTGTTAATGCAATTTACGGAAGTCAAGACACCTGCGCTAATCAGGTTTTTTTTGGAGGAGGGCATCATACCTGCCTCCATTGGCGTCTTAACACGTCCGTCTCTATTAACGCCATTTACAGAGGAGAGCGCCTTAACGGTTGATAGTCTCCATGAAACCTAAAACCCAAAAACCAAAAAAAAAATTGTGAGTTACAAAATTCAAACCTACAACCTAACACTCAACAACACTACCTCGTCTCCACCACTCTACACCAAACACTCATCATGTCCATATATAATATGTCATTTTATAGCAATGTTTCATAATCTTATATTGGATATTTTGGCTACTAAACGAACTCAAATGAAAAAACTTTTAACTACAAAGTTTTAAATCTTATCAAGTACCACATCTTTGTTATAGGATGTATCTCCATCTGAGATCGTTTGAAGATTTCAAAAAAGTGAATCTAAAAATATGTGAATTTAAAACACATATTGTAGACTCTAACAACTTTAAATAAAAAACTTGTCAACAACAAACATGCAGCTCAGGTCGGCCACTACAACTTTGGTATTCACTATGTGAACATTTGAGATCGTTTAGGAATTCTAAATTTTAAATTTCAAAATCTATAACCTTCGAACACATATTTGGGACTCAAAACAACTTCAAACAAAAAACTTTTCAACTACAAAGTTGTAGATTCTATTGAGAACTGTAACTTTCTATAGACCATGTCAACAACCGAGATTGTTTGATAATTTTAAATTTAAATTTCAAAATATCTAAATTTACAACAATATTTTGGCACCATAAACAATTTCAATTCAAAAACTTTTTACTACAAAGTTGTAGATCTCATTGAGGGCTACAATTTTGATATAAAGCTTGTCTTCATCCGAGTTCATACGAAGAAATTATGAATTATTTTTTAATAAAACTATTTAATGAGGCGGACATCTTAAGACATCCGCCTGCATAAATCGATTTTAGGAGATGAACCCTTAGAATGCCCACATCCGAAAATCATCGATTAATGGTGGTAGTTGTCTTATGACGTTCACCTCCGAAAATCGATTTACAGAGGCAGACGTCCTAGGACTACTGCCTTTTCGGAGGCGGTCGTCTAAGGATGCCCGTCTCCGTAAATGATTTTGGGAGGTGGGCATTTTGCAGGAGCGCTACTAACCATTTACGAAGGTTGCCGATAGATGTGCCCGCCTCCATTAATATTTTGGCTTGCCTCGCAAAATCATTTTTGTAGTAGTGTAAGTTTGCTTTTTAAGACAAGGACATCTTTATTTTTGTCCTTGCTAAAAATCTATACAAAAAGTAACAAGTGTGCCAAAAGTATGTTAAACAATAAATCACATCATCATGACACCTATCTCTCTCTATATATATACATATATAATATCATGTTAAGAAAACATTATAATTAAGGAAGAGTCACATCGGAAACATTGTCATGTCTCTGAACGAGTGGTTAGGAACTTTCTTGGCATTAAATTTGCAGAGAAGTGTCATCTTAGCAACAAATTCCCTGTCACATTTAAAAGGTTAACAGGTCGAACTGTGACGCAGGGATTTAAACAACTCACATGAATAGCATGATCCGTAAAGCACTCCCGTGATGCCAGGGAATTATTTATGTTTTGGGGAGAATTTTCTTTTTTATCTAATTATTTTAATTATTTCATTGTTTATTTTATAAATCAAAATCAAGGCTTTGGATTTTCTAAATCTTACCTCTAACTGGAGCACTGTAGCAAAGTTCTTAGTTACAAGTAACTGAAACAGTAGCAATATACTAGCCTTGATTGTTGAACTGCACTTGTTCGGCCGGACTTGGTTCCAATATTTTTGCCTTGGACTTGCATGACTCGTAGTTCTTCTACTTAGTTTCAAAAGTATTTCTTGAGGTGTTGATTATCGAATCATCTCGTTGCCTTCCTCCAAGTCACGTTTGCAACTTATTGGACTACAAAATAAATACTTGCAAACATGTTAGTCCAACTTGGTCATGTTGATCATCAAACACCAAAATCCAAGCTAAATGGGTCGATGGTCCATTTTCCTCAGATTAGGTATCTACAGCCGGTTCCAGAACTACCAAGACAAATAATGATTGCGAACCTCTTGAACCAACAGTAAATATGTTTATGACTACTAGTTTTACCTACTAACCCGGTAGTGTTATAGCATTGCCAGTTCCAATAACAAATACATAGAAAAAAAAAATGAAAATACCGCTGCAGGTTCGTTGTGCAACCAGGCTAGTAGTAAAGTTCATTTCAGCCCTCAAATGAATTCAGCCCGTTAACAGCCAACATAACCAGCCTCCCCTCAACTATCCGATCAGATTGATGGTGGAGATCACCACCAGTGAATACATGAATCAATCATCATCCTCTCCTCACTGTTGGCACCACCTCTGACTCAGGCATTTAACTATTTAATTAACATCCTTACAGGAGGGAAATATTCTATTTGACAATTTACCATCCTTACAGGTGGCAAATATTCTATGTGACTGGTTTACAGGCCAACCTGAGTTTCTATCACTATTTAGGGTGCAATTTGGGCTGCTATTCTCTTCATAAGGAAGACAAACTGGCAAATATTCCCCACTGCCGCCTCCCTCTCCAGTTTCCACACTAACACTTGCCCCTGCGATCCTTATCCTCGGACCACATTCTGTACCACTCAAGAGGATGATGACCATGACACGCGCCATGGTGAAAACAGTCAACTATGAATGTTTAACTTTCTAACATTGACAGATCTCTAGTTTAAGGATGATGTGCATAATATATATTTGTTTGCTTTAATACCAGGATTATAAACATATGGAGAGTTGGAAACTACAGCTTGAATGACTCTGCTTTTAGAAGATCTGACTTGAAGTGCTCATGGGGAACTCATCTATTGTGGTAGTTCTTTTTTACCAGAGTACAAATTTTCTTATGCACTGATATGAATATATGATACAGAAATTCACTGCCCATCTAGAATATGTGTATTATAAGATGGCATCTTTTATGGTAGTTTCTTTACACAAAATGCACACATGTCACTTGCAGAAACTCAGAAGGATGGACAATTCCTGCAGCGCTCTATGGATAGATGGAAATAGCGGTGAAGTCTCTACATTGTTTCAATATATAAGATATGTACCACTGTTGGAAAGGCCAGCATATCCGAACTGATATGCCGTTGTCCTGTAGTGAGGCTGTGTACTAGGTGGATGTTGGAGCTTTTTTGTAGTTGTTTTCTGTATGTACCATATACAATTCAAAGAATAAATAAAATTATTCCCAGCAGCTACTCGCAATTGTCCATTTTTTGTTCTCCTACGTTCTTGAGCCAAAGCTTTTGAAATTGTAAAAATATTGATATAGTTGTGATGTATATGAAAAGAATATTATAGTATACATTGCCTATCCAAGCTGCAATGCATATAAAGTGTTGGTGGCAACTAAATATATGCGTTGGCAGCTAGGAACACATTTTTACACTAGTTACCAACGCATATGTATGTGTTCCAATAAATCCTTGCAATGCCATATCTTGCAACGCATACTAAATGCGCTGGTATAGATGCTAGCAACACTTATTTGCACTTCTAGCAACAAATAGATGCGTTGCAAGAGGGGTGTTCCTTTTGTAGTGTAAGAAAGTGGATGTGGTTGAAGTGAAGGATTTCCAGCCTATAAGCTTGACTCATAGCTTTGCCAAATTGGTGACTAAGATCTTGGCCAATCGGCTGGCCCCTCTTTTACCTTCCTTGATCTCTACAAACCAAAGTGCTTTTGTGCAGGGAAGGAAGATCCATGATAATTTTATGTTGGTTCAGCAGATGGTAAAAACTTTGAATCTGAAGAAAGAGGCACATGTCCTACTCAAACTGGATATCTCCAAGGCGTTCGACTCTGTTTCATGGTTGTTTCTTCTAGAAGTCATGAGCAAAGTGTGGTTTGGTCAGCAGTGGTGGGATCTCATATGCTTGATCCTATCCACCTCTTTGACACAAGTCTTGGTTAATGGAGAGCCAGAGTGTAGCAGACCGGGATTTCCAAAATAGAAATTCCGATCCTTTTGCCCATCTGTGATAGTCCCAAGATACCTCAGCTATCATAGGCTTTCATATTATAGATGATTACAGAGTCATACAACATCAGAGTGCACAAATAAATATATTACAATATTTTGGTTACAACTAACAACGAACAAAACACCATTGTCCTATCGTGGAAGCGAAGCTTGGCGATCTCCCATCCCGAGGCATCTTTGAGTGTAGAATGAAACCAACTACCAATCTCAACATCACTGCAAGTCAAGAAATCTACACACCGCTAGATGTGTGCAGGCCATGGTCAGCACCGATGAGCTTTAGTGGAAAATAGAAAAAAAGGGATCTAGCGATCCTAATAGTTTGGTTGTGGTTTGCATCCTTAGCGCATGTAGAGTAGCGATAAATATACAACACAGGTATCTCATCCCAACCATCCATCCATCCCACCCCACACGTCTCGCCACACTCTCACTCTCCAGGCGACAAGGACAACTCCCTCTCGTGCCTTGCCTCAACGGCCCAAGCCGGAAACCAACAAACCCAAGGAGAGAAGAAGAAAGGACACCTCTCACTAATCAAGTGAAGCGTAGGTCATAGGAATGTCCATATCCGAGGACATGGCTATACGTATAGATGGATCAACTCTGCAGAGCGTGTACACCTAGAAATCCACAAGATCACCATCATCGACGGTGGCCCCCCGTCTAGGCTGATACTGACTGCCTCCCAACCGGTATGGTGCCACCCTACCACTCAGCCCTAAGCCACCCTGGAGTCCACCGAAACACTGAGACTGTGAGACGTAGTACCGGGCCCCCAGAGGTCACTACGTTGTCTGAGGAGGGTGTGGTCCCCCATGCCCGTACCTCCCTACACTATCACCTTCCATTCTAGTAGTAGTGGCATCATCCTAGTTAGTCGAGTAATCGTCTCCCGCCCATTCAGGAGTGAGTGGTGTGCACGTAGGGTCCTATGATTCCGGTTCTCAAGACATACCAGTCCTTAGGGGGACCAGATAGGATATCTTCTCAAAGGGGATAACCAACACCCCGTGCCTCGATGGCACCCCCATCCCAGGGCTTCATCCCACAAAGACACTCCACCCCGGGATCTCCTCATCTCACATGCACCCGCCACAGGTACCTCTCGTAGGGGATGCCCAGGTCGCACCCCCCTGGCGAGACTCGTCCTAAAGACTTGTCATAGGATCCTGTCCAGTCGACTCAACCCTCGCCACTCACCCAAGACACACACCAGAATCACTCATCCATGACATAACCATAACATCCACACACATCACATATCAAGGATTATATGTAAGTATGATGGAGTAATTCAAGCAAGCAGACAGGCATATTATATATAAGTGCGAGTGTGGAGCTAAGTGATCAGGGTGAAGTGGTTTCAATCAAGGCAATCAAGGCTCAAGCAATAGCATGCAACACATAATCTAGCAAAGGAATAAATGTAAAGCGCTAGCAGATCTACTTTGCAATGCTTAATAGGATTCTCTAAGTAAAAAGTGCTTCCATGACACCTGCGATGTCGAGTTAGTAGTGGTACAAGTCTTCGTCAGTCGGTGTAGATGTTCAGCGCGGACCTCCACCTCCATGGTCGGCTCCACTTCACGGGTCCTCCTCCAGAGTTGTCGCATGTCCAATCGATAACCTATAACCTACCAGTTATCACAAAAAGAGCCAAAAGAAAGAAGAAGAGCCAAATTCACTCTTACATGGCTGTGAACCTGTGGCTTGACTTAAGCTTTGGTAGGCGCAAGGTGGCTTCGGGTCTAAGTTAAGTGCCATGATGAGACTGGGTTTGTCAAGGACACAAGGGTGACGGGCCCCTTATGACGGCGTCAGGTCCTCAGGGCCACCAGGGTTGAACTGCCGTAGTTATGTCAAGCTACGCTTGGGTATAGACGAAGCTGTCAAGTGGAGGTCTGTCTAAGCCAAGGGCTAGGATTAGGTCGGTCTTGGCATTACCACACTCGAAAGATGAGGTAGATTGCACGGGTGTATGCTGGGACTCTACTCGATCATGTTGTGACCGAGTCATGGTGGCACACTTGTAGGCTTGATGGCATGGTTGCATGTGGTTGGCCCTGCTCCAACGGGGGACAGCCAAGGTCATGGGCACTCGGATATCATGACAGGACTGGCAAAGGGCCTTAGGCTTGGCTCGGCTCAGCCCAAGCTGAGTGATCATGATTGTGCTTGATGTGGCTACATGGGCAAAAAGGCTCGCTTTGGGTAAGGGTGGCGGCCTAGGGCTCAGCACGACCGTGCCCGTCGACAGCGATCACGGTGGCACAACACCGTGCGCAGCGAGGCCTCATGGGTGTTCTGTGTTTACGTGGGGGTGTGTAAGGCGGTTCCCTTGGTCGCAAGTCGAATGACGCTAGTGACCATAAGGCACAGAGAAGGCCATTCGACAACAAAGGCTTAGATAGCTATGGCTTTGGGCACCCGCATCCTTCAGTGGCAACAGAAGGGCGCATGCCACGTGCTCGACAAAATGTCCGAGGAGCTCACCAAGAGTGCTTGGCTTGCGCGTTCGGTGGTCATGCGTGCAATGTCGTGTGGCCGCGAGGCTCTGGGTTCGTGCAGGTTCAAGGGGCATGGCATCCACGGCGATCTGCGACCGGCGCCAAGGGTCGCAGACGACGGCCATGCGGGTGAGGCTGAGGTTCGAGCTTATGCGAGATCACGGTCATGGCAAGGTCGCGGTGGCGTTGCATCTCTGACAGGACCATGGGTGTGTGCAAGGCAGTGGCTTGGCTATAATGGCAAGGCAAAAAGATGTCTTGGACCGGCGAGTGCGCACACGTGATTGTCCAAGCGGCAGAATCGGCAAGGGCCAGTTCGCCACCGTACTGTTCGTGTGCGCCGCGTGCGTCAAGCTGCGGCAGATCGTCCGTGAGCGCAGCATGGCACACCGAACGATGACATGATGAGGCCGCGGAGGTGTGGCGGTGAGGCGAGGCACGATGGGCTCATGCGAGCGCAGGCACCATGGCAGCGCATGTCCGCGGCTCGTGGCGTGCGAGCATGAACAGCAGTGGCGCCTCTGTAGGTGTTTGGTGAAGGTCCGAAGGGACTTGGCTTGTGCACCGGCGCGTGGTCACGACCGTGAGCGGTCCGCTACGGAGGTGATGTGCCGAAGCTCGCGCAGCGGCGTGCATGGCACGGCCGTGCGTCACCGCGTGCAGGCGTGCGTGCGGTGTGGTGCTCATGCGTGTGGCCGCAATCGCTATGGGCGGCAGTGCATGTGCTGGTGCGGTATCTCCATGCCGGTCCATGTAGGGCTGTGTCTGAGGGCACGTGCGGAATGCGGCCACGGATGACAGGGGCAGCGGCTCGACGGCCGGTAAACAGAGGGCAGCGACGCGAAGGCCGGGCTGCGGTGCAGGTGCGTTGCCATGCCGGCGGCAGCCGTGAAAGGTTCCACCTTGGCCTCCGTGAAGCAAGGTGAGGGCAAGGGCCGGGGTTTGTGCATCCTTGGATGGATAGCAGTAAAGCGGCTAAGGTGCAGGGTTGCGTGCGTGCAGGGCGATGCCCTGGCCACGAGGGCGGCGAGGCATGCTCTGCTTGGCGGCGCTCGGTCACTCGAGTGCGTGGCCGTGGTGGCTTAGCTGTGGGTGCATGCGTGTGTAGGCACCATGGTGGCGTGTGCGAGAGCGCATCCGCGTGCTAGGAAAGGAAAGGTCTAGGCTTGTGTTCGTGTGGATCCGTACTCATGCATGGGTGGGCACCAAACGCCCAGCGATGCCCCAGGGTCAAGCCGGCGTGAGGGCAGTGCTGGCGTCGAAGGCCGGGATAGGCAGGCAGCAAGACGATGCACCAAGGTGGGGCTTTTGGCCTGTGGATGCGATGTACGAGCTTGGCTAGGAGGGGGCTTACCCTTGCTGGGATGATGGCCGTGGCAAGGTCGCAGCTCGTCGGTGGCTCGGTACAGCTCGATGCCTCGATGTCCTGCTCGCGGTTCAGTGAGGGCGCCGGTGTGGCTAGGTCAAGGTGGAACGCAGCCGGTCGCGGTCGTCGTGGTTCGGCTCGGTGCAGGGGACGAAGCAGAGGCGCCGTCATGGATGGCTGCTGCTGACCGAGCACGACAGCGTGGCACGGCGGGGTGGCGCTGCCTTTGACGGAAGCAACGGAGCTTCGGCTTCGCGATGAGGAAGGGGCGGCGCGAGATCGAGGAAGCCGTCGAGGGCGCGGTCACGTCGCGGTTGCGGCTTTGACACAGGGTCACGGTATAGGGCGAGGTCGACGGCGTGGCTCGGGGTCGCAAGCTCGACGGGCTCGGAGTCGTTGTGGCCACGGGTTGAAGCAGGGCGCGTCGAGGTCGCGTCACGGCTGCTCGCTGCTGAACGCACGTGAGAGGGCGAGGGAGACAGAGAAGGCATATGAGGGAGGCTTGTGGCAGTGGGGCTAGGAGATGGCGAGGCAGGCGGCCGATCCAGGCTTCTTATAGCCGGAGGCTAGGGTTCCAGTGCGCCGGCGTCCGTGCCGCTTGATGGGATGGCCGGTGCACGTGGCTGTCTTCCGGGGTGCGGGCAGGTGAGCCGCCCGAGAAGCTTCAAGCAGGGGAGCCGAGGCTCCAGTGCGGTCAAGGGCGCGGTCTCATCTGCACCTGGCAATCCTCGACGTCTGTGCCCACGAATGATCATAGTAACATAAACGCCGTGGCAACAAACGTCTGTATCTTGGCTATTATTAATGATAACACAACTCGGGACACACTTGGAACACGAGAGGAGACTCGCCGGGCGACCCATGCCTGCTGGGGCGACGAACGCCTTAGCGGCGACACAACATCGGCAGTCTCTCTATTTCTCTCGGCTCACTTCTCACACCTGTCTACACGATGGCTTTATACACCACACGGTGGCACCACAGCCACGAACACACATACCGGCGCGGGTCTTCATGCGCACCTACGCATGCACATCGATGATCCTTCTCACATGCAAGCCACCACTCACGCGAGAGTTGATCTTGAATGTCGCTGCTTGGTCCGTGCTCCACGTTTGCCTCTGATGATGCATGCAGCTAACTGTCTTGACTTAGACAACATCCTACCAAACTTAGCACTTGACGCTGCACACACATACATCAAGCGCCATTGACAAATCATGGTTTATTTCTAACATGGACAACGGGGTGCGAGACGCTGTGCTGGGCGGCGACGTGGCCAAGGGGCTCCCGGGAGGGCTCGCGCTAGGGCAACGTGAGGGCGCGGAGGATGGACGGGCCTGCTGTTGATCGTCCGCTTGCCGGTCAAAAAGGAAGCGCTCGGCCCTGCTGCTTGCGTCGACACTCGACAGCACAGGCGGAGGCATCCGAGGCGGTTTTGGAGGCTTCCTGGGGTGTCTGCCCTGGATGGAAAAAGGAAGAGGAAGGAGCGGTATTGGTCCCGCCTTGGGCCGAAAGATGGGAGAAGGGCAGGGTAAGGAGCTAGGCTGGTTAGGAATTTCGGCCCAAGTGTGAGAGGGTCGCTTTTCCATTTCTAGATCCCTCCAAGCTAGCTAAGTAAACTACAATCAAACAACAAACTCCAACAAGAACCAACTCAAGCCACCTAACATGCGACTAAACTATATGAGTAAATTATGTTTTATTGCGAAGTCACTTCGAAACAAGGGAAGGGGATAGAGTTAGGATTTTTATTTTAGATATAAATCGAAATCATGTGAGAGTTGACATGTTGAATTCGAGTGGAGCTGGAATTCCGCCAATGTTTATTTGACTTTCAAATATTTCGTTTTTGAAAGTAGCTCTTGTCATGATGTTGACTTAGCCAACACTATGATAAGTGGCGTATTGTAAAAATGACTTTTAAATTGGTGTATTTGAAGTTAGGTCAGGAAGGGAAGGAATTGGCTTAGTGTAAGGTCCTAGATGGCTAGAGGGGGGGATGAATAGCCTATAAAAAATTCCTACACAAGTCACTAAGCAAACTTGTTAGAATAACAAACGGCGTAAATCAAGTTTTGCTTAGCCTACGGTTGTGATGCAAGTCTCCTATCCACAAGTCTAGTAGATTATGATCTCTAGTTCACAAAAGGGCTATGTCACTAATTTTACACTAGTGAGCAAGCTAACAACTACTAGCAAAGGCTACCACTAGAGCTACACAAGATAATCTAGTAAATGTAAATGCAAGAGAGAGGATTGTGTATCTTATACCAACGGTGTAGTGAAGATGTTGCCAATCACCAAGATGATATACAATCAATCAATATTGACAACAACACAATATGAAGACCAATCACCGGGAGACAAGAGACACAATATTTTTGTTCACCCGGTGTTCACTTGTGCACCGACAAGCTACGTCACCGGTTATGTCGACCAACACTTAGATGGTTCCTCGGTGTGACCCTCAAGTCAATTGCCCCTCAAGGCACGCCCCGCAAGGCACCACAAGACACCACTCTCAAGTGAGGTAACTCAATGACACGCGCAATCCACTAGAGTTGCTTTTGGCGCTCCACCGAGGAAAGCACAAGAACCTCTTACAATCAACCGGAGGTGGCCAAGAACAATCTCCTTCTCTTGCCAACATCTCCAACAATCTCCAAGCCGGCTAGGAGCGGTACTCTCCAAGAGTAACAAGAAATCCACCGGCTAAACCACCCACAAGTGCCACTAGATGCCCTCAAGCTATGCAATGCACTTTGGGAGCACTCAATCTCACTTTTGATTTGCAATCAAGCAAGAGAGATGAGTGGAAGGAGATGCTCTAGCTCAAAGGATGGACAAGAATGTTAGAAATCACGAGAAACCTCCCCAAGGGCCGACCAACAAGTATTTATAAGCATCCCATCCGAATAGAGCCGTTATACCCCTTCACTGGGTCCTTTTCGGGATGACCGGACGCGCCGGTCAAAACTGACCGGACGCGCTCAACCGCGTCCGATCCTCCAACGGTCACTGTGCCAACGGTCAGACCCCATGACCGGACGCGCTTCTCATAATGACCGGACGCGTCGGTCCTGAGTGACCGGACGCGCTCCAATCAACGACCGGACGCGCCGATCGCACAGCACTGCGCGCCCGCGAAGCAACGACCGGACGCGCTCCAGTCAATGGCCGGACGCGACAGTGCCCGCGTCCGGTTAGAGTCCAGTAAGCTCCCTCAACGATCGGACGCGTCTGATAGCATGTGACCGGACGCGCCCCGTGTCCGATCGTCCTTGCGAACCGCAGTTCCTTCTGGGCACCTGACCGGACGCGCCGGTCCCGCGAGTGACCGGACGCGCCGGTTGCAAACCCTAGCACCCGCGTGCCTGACTGCTGTGAAGTACTGACCGGACGCGTCCGGTCATACCATGACCACGTCCGGTGCAGCGTCCGGTCACCTCTGTGACCTCCGTTCACCTCCGTTTCTTTTCCGACTTCCGGCGTAGTGGAAAATAGGCATTTTAAGTTCCCGACTTCCGGAGAGAGAGACCCAAACCCTCTCTACTGCTCAAACTTCATTGCCTTCGTAAATGTGCCAATACCAACAAGTGATCACCACCTTTGTGCACGTGTGTTAGCATTTTCATAATCATTTTCGAAGGTTTTCCAGTTAGCTCACTAGGCCCTACATGCAATGCACTTCATGAATTCACCTAGGGGCACCCGTGCATCGAATAACCGATAAGACTTCCCCTCTTAATAGTTCGGCTATCGATCCTAAACCACTCACACCCTCTATGGTGTCTTGAGTGCAAAACAAAATGGCCCTATGGTTATACCTTTGCCTTGAGCCCATTTTGTTTTTCCAAAAGATATGATCCACTTCATATCATCACATGACCGTCTCGATCCATCGACCTTGACTTCACTTGCTCTTCACCGTTGCATCGGTCCGTCGGCGCCAAGTCTTGCTCAAGCTTTCACCATCGCATGGTCCTTCACTTCGAAGCCTCGACTTGCCCTTCACCTTCACAACCGGTCCATCGAGCCAAGCATCATCTTGGTCTTCATCATCTTGGTCATATGAGTCAATGTCATGTCTCATATTCAATGACCACCTTTATCTAAATCATCCACTTAGATACAAAGGTTAGTCCTAGGTTTCATCAATTAGCCAAAACCAAACTAGGGACTTTCAATCTCTCCCTTTTTGGTAATTGATGACAACCCTCACAAAGATGATTTTGATAATAAAAGTTTTGAACTTATCGTACTTGTCCAATCATTTTGCTCATAAGTAAAGTTTGGACAATTATCACAAGCTCAGTTTTGGTAGCATTAGCTCTCCCTTCATATGTGCATAGAGTTTGGATTGAAAGCTTTGCACATATGCATGAATAGAAGTGTTGAGAGAGTAATTCTACCAAAATGATGCTAAGGTGTAAGAAATGGACCTTTAAAGCGTGATACCAATCGGAGTTGCCTTTTACACCATCCTTAACATCATGAAGTAACTAGACATCCATCATAACTCAAGAACCCCGTGAGATCAACATTATATTTAAAGGTTCTTGGACCACTTGTAAAGCTTAAGGCATGTCTAGATACCATAAGTAAACTATTCCTATGCATGCTAGTAGATCATTTCATTATTCAAGTTCTATACTAGCATTGCACCACACAAGCATGTATATTGAACTTAAAAAAAACATGTGCAATGAGCAAGTCATATGAGAATGCACAAACAAATGCAACAACTTTGTTTATGAGCTTGCTCCCCCTACTTGTGTGCATCAAAATTTTATTTACCCCTTTATCATGTTGAATCATCTTTTTCTCTCCATCTTTGTCAACAACATACCCAAAAAATGGGATAAAATGCAGGTTCGAGGTCATGGCCGGTTCGAGCTTCGGCTCTCGTCCCCTTGTGGGCTAGTGCATTCAATGAGGTAGGTGGCTGTTACGTCCCATCCTGTCAAGTTGCCTTGACGGTGTGGTGCGCGACTACTGAGCCTGGCTGTGTCTGTGTGCTACGTATCGGGGTACATGATCTAGGTGAGGCCAAGTGGTGTCGTCGATGCTGTAACGGCTCTGCCTTTGGGAGGATCATAATTTCCCTAAGCTCCGTCATGCGGCGCGGGGGTCTCAGGCGGCTCAGTCCGCCCTTGGGCATATAAATAAGGGCCCTCTATCGTTTGAACCACTTGCAGCCACTTCTACAAGCTTGCTCTCAGACTCTTCGAGAGGCTAAGTGTCACACGGTCAAAACCACGGCAAGCATTATTGTTCGAGGTAGTGTCAGAGTACGTATCTCCGGTGGCTCGGGTGGACTCAAGAACATAGGAATCCTAGAGGGACGCAACAATTTATCCTGGTTCAGGCCAATCGATGCCCTACATCCAACAACTGACGATCCTTATCTTGTTTGGCCACTCGAGCTTGCTCGTTTAGCTCATGAGCCATGGTAATACACTACTAGATGATAGGCTATCACTGTCGGTCACTAGTATAGAGACATACTATACAGGCGGGTCTATACGCATTTCCATTGGCGTTTTCCAGCATCGCCTGCGCTGGAGGCCAGTGGAAATGGGACCATAGCACAGGCGGTTGCTTTTGAACCGCCTGTGGAAATAGATTTCCACATACAAAAAAATTCTGAAAAAACCCAAAAATAAATAGCAAAAAAAGAGGTTTTAATTAGGGGGGAGGACCCCACCGCAAGTCACGCAATTTTTCACGCAAAAATCACGCGCTACGCGCTGCCGGTGGGATTTGAACCCACGACCTTGGCCTCGCGCGGAGCCTCCTCTACCACTGCACCACACACTCACATGTGTCTATATACTCTTTCGGTTCCCCACATATATACAAATTCGAGTGTAATTTGCTTGCTTGAGGTCCTAAACGATTTCAAATCAAAAAGTTGTCAACTACAAAGTTTCATAACTTTTCGAGATGAACAACTTTTATTTTGGGTGTTTTCTCATCCGAGATCATTTGAAAAAAATCAAATTTTAAAAAACACAAGTAGTTCTAGTGGCGGATTTCTTAACGAACCACCTGTAGAAATGTATTATTTTCACAGGCGGTTGCTTAACAAACCTCCTGTAGAAATCCATTTCTATAGACAGTTTTTGTCTTGGGGTCCACCGTTTCATTTCTACTGGCGCGTGATAACTAAAACCGCCAGTAAAAAAAACAGGCGCCGGGAAAAATCATCTTTGTACTAGTGGGTTCTTCAATTGAAATTGACAGTTTTATGTGTCTACTGCAGGTTCTCGAACTACCAAGACAATGAATGATTGGGAACCTCTTGAACCAGCACTAAATATGTTTATCACTACTATTTTTACCTACTAATAACTGGTAGTTTATAGCACTGCCAGTTCCAAAAACAAATACATAGTAAAAATGAAAATACCGCCGGTGCTCAAGACTACGGCCCTAGAATCCACTAAACCGGAATATGAAAGCATGGGGAGGAAGCGGGGATGAAGGCGAGCTCACCGAGCGGAGTCGACGGAGTGTAGGCGGCTCGGGAACGGTGGCCGACGCGGAAGCAACGGACGCTCCTCCGGTGAACCTGCGGTGCTACGGTTGTGGCCTCACGCAAGCGAAAAAGGGAGCGGAGAAGGGCAATAGAGGGAGCGGTGGAGCTTCGGCTTCCATTTGAAGGCAGGCGCGGCGCGGAGACGCTCCCACGCACGGAGATCGTGGGCGCGGGCGGCTCGGCGGTTGTTGTTTTTGCGAGCGAGACGGAAGGGGGCGGCTGGAGGTTGAGGAGTGCGCCGACACGCGGGCCCGGGCAGTCAGCCACAGCGGAGAGGAGGAGAGAGCGGCAGCGGCCGTTTCCAGCGTTGACGGGCCAGCCCAGCAAGGAAGAAGGAAGGCGCGCGCGCGGGCCGGCTCGGTGGGGAAGGCAGCAGGCCGACTGGGCCGAAAGGAGGGAGGGAGAGGAAAAGAAGTTTTTCCTTTTTCTTATTTGATTTTTTTTCCAAATCCATTTTCCAAAGTTTTTGAAATTCTTTTGCACTTTGGATCAAAACCAATCAATACACTAAATAAAATGTGGCAGCATGGGTGCATCAACATGTTGCTAATCTTTTGATGAATTTTAATTTCACAATATTTATTATTTTCTATATTTGAATGCACACTCAATTACACAGATAAATCATATTTAACTATTTTGAAATTATGAAAAATTTAGGGTGTTACAATAAGGAAGACAAACAGTTAAATATTCCCCTCTGCCTCCTCTCCCTCTCCGGTTTCCAAACCAACACCTGCCCCTGCGCTCCTTGTCCTCGGACCACATTCTGTACCACTCGAGAGGATGATGACCATGACACGTGCCACGGTGAAAACAATCAACTATGAAGGTGGTAGGTCCCAATGATATATATGTTGTGTGATTCTACGTAGGAAGATGCCAATGACCTCCCGTGGTGCCACCGGCCATGGCATACAGTGACCGCATCCTACCTAGGAGGACTCCAATAAGGAGAGAAAGTATGACTAGTAGACCACAAAACTTATGACATGGCCACTAAATACGAATAGATTCATGTTCTCATACTTATACTGTAATCATTAGAAGATGCGGCTCTTATGACCATGGAGGCCTCTATAGAGGTAGCTGGGAAAACAGCAGCCTGTGCCCCAAAATGCTAGCGTTGCTATACTTCTATTTCATAGGTTTCTTAATGACTATTCATTCGTTCGAAGCCATAGGAAACTAGAAGGGAAAGCGACCATTTTTTCGAATGACTGATTTCGAGAATCAACTAACCAACAAATTCGTAGCCCAGGTGATTCACTGCCTCCCTCTCACCTAATCAAATTTGGATGATCTAGCTTTTCTATTTGATGTAACATGACATGTGGATAAGATCTAAAGTGTCTTTCTTCTAACATGATAATTTTGCAAAAAAAAAATTGAACATGATTTGTTTGTAACATGCTAAGAATATATCATTACTTTGGGGGTTGTAGAAAACCTGCAAGGATATGCATATTGATGAGGACATCACTCATGATACTCCATTGGCCACCGTTGAACATGATCGTGGCCGTCGTGAACAAAGCACCCCTTAAAAAGACCCACCTCTGTTCGTGTTTTGATCTGTTTGTGTTCTGAAAAATCCACCCACAGGTGTATGGGCCAGAAGCGACTATGACTGGAATCTGCAAAGAAGCAATTGAATGCATCATGGCTGCAGCGTAATCGGAGCCTAGTTCTGGGTAGTTTGGGATCTGCAAACACGCAATTGAATGTGTCATGGACTCAACATAAATGAGAGATGGGGAGTAGTAGTTGCAGTTGTTTCAGATGTGTTGTAGCATGTTGTTTGAACGAAACCTTTATAGATCATACTGCAAAGAAATTACTGTTGTCTTAAAATAAATCCAAAGTCTAGTATCGTGCATTTTGGAATGCACATTGAACTTCATATGCGAAGGGCAGGCCTGGTGCAGTTGGTGAGTGCTAGCTCGCCGAGTCACCAGGTCCTGGGTTCGAAGCCGTCTCTCTGCAGAATTTCTGCGGGGGTAAGACTTTGCTTCGGTTATTCCCTTCCCCAGACCCCACTCGTGTGGGAGCCTCTGGCACTGGGTTTGCCCCTTTATTGAACTTCATATGCAGTGAAATGACCATCTCCTTCTTTGATTTGTAATTAGAGATGGCAATGATTTTGTAACCCATGGGTGTCATCTGCCCATACCCAATATAATTTATGCTAGGATATTATTGTCCACCTCCTTGTCTCTGCCCCTGGTGCATGGATATTATTGTTGTCACAAAATACGTGGAAAAATAAAAGTACAGAACTAAAAAGATAGAATATATAAAATGTACTCCATCCATCCCAAATTCTAAGACATTTTGGCTTTTTTAGGTACATTGCTTTTACTATGTATCTAGACATAGTGTATATCTAAGTATATAACAAAAAAAATGTATTTAGAAAAGTCAAAACGTCTTAGAATTTGGAATGAAGGGAATAAAAGAAAACGTGCATGAGGTCCTAATGAAAAACAAACATACAAATACTCTAGCTAGGCGCTTTTAATGTTCATGCATCATTGGAACATGATGCAGATTGCATGGTAATTAAGCAGACAAAGTCCAATTTATCTCCTTCTACTATCGTGGTCATTTGATTTTTCTCCCTAAACTATGAAACCAGTTTTTTTGACCACCCTCAACTTTTAAAACCATTTGTTTTTTTTCATCTTCGGTTGTTTTCATGGTGGTTTTGTTGATGTGGTGCCACATCAGAAAAGGTAAATCAAACTAAGTCGAAACTTTAGGGAGTAAACCAGACAACATTATTTTTAAAAAAAAAATCCAAAAATTCATAAATAAAACTTCATAAAATATTTAAATATTTTTACATGGAAAAATGATAAATTATAAATCCAAAAATCTAGTTTAATCTTACAAAATTTATAGAAATTTTGTTTTAACTCAAAAAATCTAAAACTATAATATCAGTTTCTTGACAAAAAAATACATAGAATTTTTTCTATCATATGGTGCCTTCATTAAATAGGATAGAACATGATTTTTGAAAAAAAAAATCTAAAACTAGTTTCATAATTTTTCGAGGTAAAGCAAACTTTCTATGTTCCTAAGATTAAACTAAATTTTATGATTTTTATATTCATTATTTTCCCATGTAAAATATTTCGATAATTTTGAAATTTTATTTTTAAGATTTTGTGCATATTATTTTGTAAAACATATTTCTAGTCTAATTTACCTTCTGAACTTTCAACTTATTCACACCACATCACATTGGCAAAACCACCATTAAAACCACTAGAGGTGCAAAAATAAATGATTTTAAAAGTTGAGAGAGGTCAAAAAAATTGGTTTTGTAGTTTAGGGAGAAAAATCAGATGACCGGGATAGTTCAAGGAGATCAATTGGAATTTTTTTCCTAAGCGTAATAATATTGCACCCTGACCTGGGCTTCGGGCTGTTGAGCTGGACAGGCGCGGGTAGCAGCAGCCCGAAACGTGAGCTTCTAATAGCAGTACAAATGTACGCCAAGGCAATGTAACACCCTAAAATTTTGGCATGATTCAAAAATAGATGAATATGATTTTTATGTATTTTTGTGAGCATACAAACTTAGAAGAATAATAATTTTTATTAATTTAAAATCAAATATAAGGGTAGAAACATGATTGAGCATTCATGCTGCATTTGAATTTTTGTATTGAGTGGTTTGATTCAAATTCAAAAGATAATTCAAAATATTTTGAAAAATAGCTTTGAAAAATTGGAAAAGAAAAAGAAAAGGATATTTCCACTCCTTTCGGCTTTTGGCCCAGCTCAGCCCGAGCGCTCCGTCTTGGGCCATCCAGGTCGCAGCCCAGCAGCTTGCGCGCGCCCGCATCCACCTCTCACCGCGCTGCCGGCCCAGGCGGTTGCCCCTTCTCCCCGCCCTGCTCTCTTGGGCCGAGCCCAGCTGCTGGCCCAGTTCTCGTTTGCGCCGGCGTCAGCCTGCCTGTCGCTGACGCCGCGGGTCCACAAGTCAGGGCCGCCTTCCTCCTCAAGTCGCCGGCCACGGCGCTTTCCATGTTGCCACCGACCGAATCCGCACCCAAATCTTCTCTTTCCTTACATGGAACCACTCCAGGGCTATATAAGCTGGGTGCCGCACCCCGCCGCCTCCATCCCGCCCTCTCGAAGCTGTTGTGGTGCTCGAGAGCACTGCCACCGCGAGCGTGAGCCCTAGCCGCCGCCATTCCGAGCCGCGCGCCTCCTTTGGTCCGTCCTCGGCTCCGTTTTCGCGCGAGGTGAGCTCATCGTGCTCCGCTCTCCCTCCCCGTGTTTTTGTTTCTCTGAATCGTGCCCGGGAGCGTGGTAATGCAAGATCCGGCCATGGCGCCGCCGTGTTCGCTCGCCGCCGGTGGTTTTTCACCGCCGTCGCCGCCAGCGGTAATCGTGGGCCGTCCGATCTCGGATCGACCGTCCAGATTAGAAGATACCAGTTCGTGGCTATTTTGTTAAAGAGCCCCTCTCTTTTCTTGAAAACAAACCCACGGTCCATGGCGTATTCCTGAATTACGTTTTCCTTTTCATAAAGTGTAGTTTGATCTCGGTAAATTCAAAAATATGTTTTTACTTATTTACAGTTTTGCCACTAGATTAATTCATGCATAGAATCTCCGTTTTAACTCCAATTTAACCCGTTCAAATTGTGTTAGGTTCGTATTCACGAGCTCTACATGATAGTACTACTGTACAGTAGGTTTGTAACATTTTAATTTCGAGTTTGAATTAAAGTAATTATTTATCTATAGGAAATCTTAATAAATTCATAACTTCGTCGTTTTAGCTCCGTTTTTCGTGATCTTCACGTCTGTGTGATCCTAGCGAGTTGTAGATTCGTTTTAAAGACTTTTTATCTTATTTTATTACTATTGGTGTACTGTTCTAATTATAGTCTTGTTTGTTTTGCATGATTGTGTTTTGGATGAATGTTGTTGCCATTGTTGATCGAGTATAGACGGTGACCAATTCGTTGGAGACCAAAAGTTTTTCTCCGAGCGAGATCTTCAGGACCAGTTTGAGCAAGGCAAGTATAGCATGGGATTGTCCTTGTTGTCCTATTCACAATAAGCAAATATAATCATTATGCATATATTCCCTTGATAAGGATGACTTAGTTTTGATCTCATACCTTGGCACCTATTATATTGCATTGAGTAGCATTGCTAGTGCTTAACATGAACTATGATCATGTAATTTGACTAATGGAATATGCAATAAACATTAAAAGATGACTTTTTAGTAATATGATAAAAGGGGGCTAGGGCATTGGGCTATTTTATAGTGCTCTAGTTTCTCTCCCTAAGGACTTATCTGTAAGCGAACATCCGAGAATTACAGTACAACTGTGAGGGCTATATGGCTCTGGCTTTAGTCATATAGAAGGACCTTTTTCTAGCTGGTTAGTGGTAACCTTTTTGGCATAAGAATGGCTTGATGAATCGGGTATAGTACGACCTCTATCCTTATGTGTATAGGCTGCGTGTCATTTTGCTATTTGGAAGGGGGCTCTACATCTGTTTGCCGAGTAAATCTAATGGCCCTAACTTGTTAGACAAACCTTCGAAAGACTTCATAGTGTTTCCCTGCCTGCTCACCTTGGAAGTGTTTTGGGAGTAATTAACCCGGGCATATGGGCAACACGACTCACAGTGAAAGTGTACAACCTCTGCAGAGTGTAAAACTGTTATAACAGCCGTGCTCACGGTCACGAGTGGCCTTGGACCCTTATGGAATAGTTGATCATTAATAATAAATATGTTTTTGCTATTCGTTACTCATTTCACATGGATCATATGTTTATTGTTTAGATTAAGACATCTTGATGCTATTGATACGCTAAAATTATGCCAACTAAAAGCTACATGCTGATAAACCAATGTCATACCTTTGAGCCTCATGAACCCCATGTTACACTTGTTGAGTACGAGATGTACTTACGCTTGTTTATTTTTCTTACTTGGATAAAAATCCTGGATGTGTAACAGACGGTGCAAATAGTGACTACTACTCATACTTCCTTAAAGATTACTAGACTTGCAGTGAACCAGTCAATGTGCCTGTGCTTGGAGCTACCATGAGAGATTTACCTTTTTACTTTCCGCTACATGTGTGTAAAGACTATGGTGTTAATAATCGTGATGTAATAACATTTGTGATGATACTTCCTTTATAATTTGTTAGCTTATGTGTGATTAATCTCTGGGCGCACATAAGAGTACGTATTCCATTTGGTCTTTAAATGGGTATGACAAATTGGTATCAAAGCTTTTGTTGACTGTAGGATGCAAGCCTAGCTAGAAATGGTCGATTTAGTATTTTCTTGTTCACTATTTTTATGCTTATTATCTTGCTCTTTTTATTTGATAAATTTTTATGCTTCTTATGTCTCATTCTATTACGAAATTTTGCCTCTATTCTAACTACATCTAAAACTCTGTAGATGGTTCGTGCCCACAAGACTGCCCACATCACCGCTGGAGGCCACTACCCACCTCGTGCCTTG
The DNA here is from genome assembly GCA_038087645.1 of Saccharum hybrid cultivar R570. Taxonomy (NCBI): domain Eukaryota; kingdom Viridiplantae; phylum Streptophyta; class Magnoliopsida; order Poales; family Poaceae; genus Saccharum; species Saccharum hybrid cultivar. The sequence goes on from JAQSUU010000760.1 coordinate 16,437,067, forward strand.
CTTGCACCGAAAGAGCCACAAGAATAAGCACCCCAGGAACAGGAGCAGGCCCCTGAAGCACCCATCCAAGCGCTAGCACCTTTCCAGGAAGAATCCGAGCCTGAAGAAGATCCTGAGATCATTGAGATTAAAGATGATGAAGAGGAGGAAGCTAATGGAGGAGAGCAACCCCCGTCTCCACCACATGATGAAGCTGTTGATGATGTGCCACCTCCTCCAATGGGGTGGACTGTGAGGATCTACCACAAGGCTGGGGGAGACTCTATCTCTCACCATCGACTGGTGGGAATGCTCGCTGCCTACTTCGCTGATTGGCACCCAGCTGTGGAGTATGTCTGCTGGGAGTATACGCATCCACTGGAGGACACCTACTGGAAGGCAAGAGCAAGTATTTTTCCTAAGGATGAGGAAAAAGGGGCATACCAGCTGGACATAATGTATTCTCACGTGGGTCGTCGAGCTACCATGGAGGCTAGCATTGAAGATGCCGCCTTTGAAGCATGTATGGGCTTCCGCTACCTTCGCTTTGATAGCATGAAGCATGATGTTCACCGTTGCTTCCCCCGTGCACACCCTGACCTTGGATGGGCCATGATAGACCCAGTGCAGTTGGAACCACTTCCTCGGGTGATGGTGAACCTTGTCTATGATATGATGGAGAGGAAGCTGCAGTTAGAGGAGATGGTGAAGGCGCAGGGGAAGACCATCAAGAGATGTCAGGCGAAGATTGATGAACTCAGAGCAAACCAAGGCATGGCTAAGATTTATGAGACATTAGAGCATGAGCCACATCCTTAGAAAATAGGAGTCCTTTATGTAATAAGAACGTTCTTAGTAACATCAGTTGAGTCTTCGAGTCTGTCGTGTGGTTTCAACTTTGGTGTGATAGTTGCTTTGTCATTATGTTTATGTGTGAGTTGGATTTTGTTATGAGTGTTAGGGCTTGTAGGCATGTCTACAAGTTCCATTTCTAAGAACGATAAGTTTAATAGTCAAGGAAATAATAGTTGGGTTTGGTATCTTCATGTTTCTGTCCTTGCTGTTTTCTAGAGCGGTCTGTAATGTTTCTGCTATGGTTCAAAAACGGTTCGTGCAATATTTATGAAATTTTTATGAGAGAAACTAGACTTAAGCACCTTTCAAATGCCACTGGAATCATCCTTTTATCTGATCTGGTTCGAGAGATATAACTGTCACAAGTTAAAGTTTCTGCACAGTCTGGAATCTGGAATAGTTTCTGTTCCGCCTTATTTTTCATTAACTTAACGACAGAATCGGATCTTGGGGTCTAAATAGAAGTTGTGGATAACTTCATAAGCTTTCCAGCCATATAAAGCACGCCTCTATTGGACTTCTTTAGCTCAAGATATGATTGATTTACTGAACTGTTAATATTGATACTCGCCCAGAAAACTTTCAGATCTCATTCTTTATCTTATAAGTGGTTGATAATTTGGAAATCTCAAAGTTTGCATTTTTATGAATGGCAGATGGCTGGAAGAGGAAGAGGCAGGGGTCATGGAGGTGTTCCCCCAAATCCACCACCATCACCGCCACCAACTATTGAGCAACTATTGGCAGTGCAGACACAGCTTATGCAACAACTGGTACAGAACCAACAGAATCAGGCAGTTGCTGGGGCACCCCCACGTGATAAGCGTGGTGAATTTTTGAAGGGTCATCCCCTAGTGTTCACGCATGCCGCAGATCCATTGGAAGTCGATGATTGGCTTCGTGCTGTGGAAAAGCAGCTAAACATTGCACAATGTGATGACCGACAGAAAGTGTTGTTTGCTTCTGGACAACTCTAGGGAGAGGCTCAGGATTGGTGGGAATCGTATGAGTATGGCCGCCCCGCCAATGCTCCCGCAGTCACTTGGTAGGAGTTTAGAGAGAGCTTCAGGGCTTACCATATACTAGAAGGGATGATAGAGCTGAAGGCAGAGGAATTCAGGAGCTTGACCCAAGGGTCATTGTCTGTAGCTGAGTATTGTGACAAGTTTGCTCAGTTGTCACGATATGCTCCAAATGAGGTGCCTAATGACAGTGATAAGCAGCGCCGCTTCCTGAAGGGATTGTATGATGGTCTACAGTTGCAACTGATGTCCAATACCTATCTCAATTTTCAGACGCTTGTGAACCACGCTATTGTGGTGGATAACAAGCGCAAGGAGATGGATGCCAAGAGGAAAAGGCTTTAGGGACAGGCCTCCGGTAGCAACACTTGTCAGCGTACTGGTTTCTAGCAAGGTAATCAACAGAGGCATCCACCTGGTCAGTGGAATCATGGTCAGTTCCCTTTCCGCAATCAGTTTCCGCAACGTCCCCCATTCCAGCCGCATAATGACAACCCATGCCCTCAGCAGCAGAGTGGGAATCAGACTCAGTGTCAGGGCCCTTCCAACCATACCCCCATGAAGACAAGTGTTCCCAATACCCCCAACAGGTGTTTTCGATGTGGGAAAGAGGGTCATTTGTCTTACAATTGCCCTGAGAAGCCCAACTAGCAGACTCCCCAGAGGCAGAGCAGTCACCAGAAGCCTGCACCTAACAATGGAAGGGTGAACCACTTGTCTCAAGAAACAGCAGTGGAGGAACTATAAGTTATGCTTGGTATGTTCGATGTCCATTCTACTCCTGCCACTGTTCTTTTTGATTCTGGAGCATCACATTCTTTCATATCACAAGCATTTGTTAGAATACATAGAATTTATTTGTGTGCCATGAAGAACTCTATATTAGTAAACTCACCTGGTGGAAGTATGCTAGCATCTTATCGTTGTCTCCCGATTAGTCTCATTTTAAGGGGGGTAGAGTTTAAGGTGAGCCCTATAGTATTGAGAATAGCTGGGATTGACATCATATTAGGAATGGATTGGATGATGCAACAACAAGCAGAGATCCAATGCAAGGAGAAATCAGTAGTGCTGACAACACCGAAGGGAGATAGAATCAGGGTTGAGGTGAAGGTGCAGAAACAGCAGACTGCTACAGTAAACTAGCTTAATGATGGTGCCAACAAGGAGGACCCGGTTGTGGAGGAGTTCCCCGATGTGTTTCCCGAGGAATTGCCAGGTATGCCACCAGACCGTGACATTGAATTTATTATTGAATTATTACCTAGAACTGCACCCATAGCTAAGCGTCCATATAGAATGAGAGTAGATGAATTAGAGGAACTTAAGAAACAAATTAAGGAGTTGCAGGATAAATGTTTCATTCGTCCTAGTTCTTCACCTTAGGGAGCACCAGTGATTTTTGTGGACAAGAAAGATGGCACTCAGAGGATGTGTGTAGATTATCGGTCTCTCAGTGAGGTTACTATCAAGAATAAGTACCCATTGCCTAGAATCTATGACTTGTTTGATCAGTTGAGAGGTGCTTGTGTTTTCTCCAAGATTGATCTTCGTTCTGGATATCACCAGTTAAAGATTCGTGATAGTGATATACCAAAGACAGCTTTTACCACACAGTATGGTTTATATGAGTATACAGTGATGTCTTTTGGTTTGACTAATGCCCCTGCATACTTTATGTACTTGATGAATAAGGTGTTCATGGAATATCTGGACAAGTTTGTAGTGGTATTCATTGATGATATTCTAGTATTCTCCAAGACTGAGGAGAAACATGCTGAACATTTGAGATTGGTCTTGCAAAAGCTTAGAGAACACCAGCTATATGCCAAGCGGAGTAAATGTGAGTTTTGGTTGAAGGAAGTTTCCTTTCTTGGCCATGTTGTCTCGAATGGAGGAATATCAGTAGATCCTAGCAAAGTGCGGGATGTGTTGAACTGGAAGCCACCAACCAATGTGAGTGAGATCCATAGTTTCTTGGGATTAGCTAGCTATTACAAGAGATTCATAGAGGGATTCTCTAAGCTTGCGAAGCCAATGACTGCACTGTTGGAAAAGAATGCCAAGTTTGTGTGGTCTGAGAAGTGTCAGGCTAATTTTGAGGAATTGAAGAAAAGATTGACCACTGCACCAGTATTAATCTTGCCAGATCTGAGTAAAAACTTCTCTATCTACTGTGATGCATCTCGTTTGGGTTTGGAATGTGTTCTTATGCAAGAAGGTAAAGTTGTGGATATGCATCGAGACAGTTGAGAAAGCATGAATTAAATTATCCTACTCATGACCTGGAATTAGCTGCAGTGGTTCATGCACTAAAGATATGGAGACATTATTTGATTGGACATAAGAGTGATATATACACTAATCACAAAAGTCTGAAGTATATCTTCACTCAATCTGATCTGAACTTGAGGCAACGTAGATGGTTGGAGTTGATAAAGGACTATGATCTAGAGGTGCATTATCACCCAGGAAAGGCCAACGTCATTGCTGATGCTCTTAGTAGAAAAAGCTACGCTAATGAGGTGCAAATAATGCCTATGCCAAGAGAGTTGTGTGCTGCATGTGAGCATCTAAACTTAGGATTTACCACCAATACAGTTGAATTGGTACTAGAACCTACTCTGGAGCAAGAAATACACAAGAGTCAGTTAAAAGATGAAAAGTTGAGAGAGATAGCGGAGAATATAGCGAAGGGCAAATCACCAGGATTCCGTAAGGACGATAACGGTACGCTATGGTTTGGAAAAAGGTTGTGTGTGCCTGAGGATAGGACTATAAGAGAGGCAATTCTGTGTGAAGCTCACGAGTCAGCTTATTCCATATATCCTGGGAGTACTAAGATGTATTTGGACCTAAAAGAGAAATATTGGTGGTATGGTTTAAAAAGAGATGTTGCTAAATATGTTGCTTTGTGTGACACTTGTCAAAGGGTGAAAGCTGAACATCAGAGGCCTGCAGGATTGTTACAGCCTATGCAGATACCTGAATGGAAATAGGAAGATGTCGGTATGGATTTCATAGTTGGGTTGCCACGTACTCAGAGATAGTACGATTCGATTTGGGTAATAGTAGATCGTCTAACAAAAGTTGCCCATTTTCTGACAGTTAAGACTACATATAGCAGTGCAAAGTTGGCTGAATTGTATATGGAAAGAATAGTGAGTCTACATGGAGTTCCTAAGAAAATTATGTCTGATCGGGGTACTCAGTTTACTCATTATTGGCAAAAGATACATGAATAACTAGGAACCAAGCTGAACTTTAGTACAACCTACCATCCGCAGACAGATGGACAGACAGAGAGAATTAATCAGATATTGAAAGATATGTTGAGAGCTTGTGCGTTACAATACGGTACTAGTTGGGATAAGAGTTTGCCATACGTGGAGTTCTCTTATAACAATAGTTATCAGAAGAGTCTTCAGATGGCACCGTTTGAGGCTCTGTATGAACAAAAATGTAGAACCCCATTATTCTGGAACCAGACGGGGGAAAGTCAAGTGTTTGGGCCTGATGTACTCAAGAATGCTAAAAAGAAAGTAAGGATGATTAGAGATAATCTAAAAATAGCTCAGTCCCAACAGAAAGTTATGTTGATACTCGGAGGAGAGAGTTGACTTTTGAAGTAGGGGATTATGTCTACTTGAAAGTATCACTAATGAGGAGTGTGAAACGATTCAACATGAAGGGAAAATTGGCACTAAGGTATATTGGGCCTTTCAAGATCATGGAGAGGCGTGGTTAGGTGGCATATTAGTTGGAATTACCTAAGAGTTTGGTAGGTGTACATGATGTGTTTCATGTGTCTCAACTTAAGAAATATTTGCGAGTACCAGAGGAGCAGATTCCGTTAGAGGAGCTCACTGTTAAAGAGGATCTTACATATAAAGAGTTTCTAGTTAGAGTTTTAGAGACTACTGAAAGAGTCACGAGGATTCGGATTATCAAGATGTGCAAAGTTCAGTGGAATCGGTATTCAGAAGCTGAGGCAACATGGGAGAGAGAAGAGGATCAGAGAAAAACCTAACCGCAACTGTTCGAGTACGCACCAGCCGAATCTCGGGACGAGACTCATCTTAAGGGGGGTAGAATTGTAACACCCTAAAATTTTGGCATGATTCAAAAATAGGTGAATATGATTTTTATGTATTTTTGTGAGCATACAAACTTAGAAGAATAATAATTTTTATTAATTTAAAATCAAATATAAGGATAGAAACATGATTGAGCATTCATGCTGCTGCATTTGAATTTTTGTATTGAGTGGTTTGATTCAAATTCAAAAGAGAATTCAAAATCTTTTGGAAAATGGCTTTGAAAAATTGGAAAAGAAAAAGAAAAGGATATATCCTCTCCTTTCGGCTTTTGGCCCAGCTCAGCCCGAGCGCTCCATCTTGGGCCGTCTAGGTCGCAGCCCAGCAACTTGCGCCCGTGCCCGCGTCCGCCTCTCACCATGCTACCGGCCCAGGCGGTCGCCCCTTCTCCCCGTCCCGCTCTCTTGGGCCAAGCCCAGCTGCTGGCCCAGTTCGTGTTTGCGCCGGCGTCCGCCTGCCGGTCGCTGACGCCACGGGTCCACAAGTCAGGGCCGCCTTCCTCCTCAAGTCGCCGGCCATGGCACTTTCCATGTTGCCACCGACTGAATCCGCGCCCAAATCTTCTCTTTCCTTACTTGGAACCACTCTAGGGCTATATAAGCCGCGTGCCGCACCCCACCGCCTCCATCCCACCCTGTCGAAGCTGCTGTGGTGCTCGAGAGCACTGCCACCGCGAGCGTGAGCCCTAGCCGCCGCCATTCCGAGCTCGGCTCCGTTTTCGCGCGAGGTGAGCTGGTCGTGCTCCGCTCTCCCTCCCCATGTTTTTCTTTCTTTGAATCGTGCCCGGGAGCGTGGTAACGCAAGATCCAGCCATGGCGCCGCCATGTTCGCTCGCCGCCGGCGGTTTTTCCCCACCGTCGCCGCCAGCGGTAATCGTGGGCCGTCCGATCTCGGATCGACCGTCCAGATTAGAAGAGACCGGTTCGTGGCTATTTTGTTAAAGAGCCCCTCTCTTTTCTTGAAAACAAACCCGCGGTCCATGGCGTATTCCTGAATTACGTTTTCCTTTTCATAAAGCGTAGTTTGATCTCGGTAAATTCAAAAATACGTTTTCAATTATTTACAATTTTGCCACTAGATTAATTCATGCATAGAATCTCTGTTTTAACTCTGATTTGACCCGTTCAAATTGCGTTAGGTTCGTATTCACGAGCTCTACATGATAGTACTACTGTACAGTAGGTTTGTAACATTTTAATTTCGAGTTTGAATTAAAGTAATTATTTATCTATAGGAAATCTTGGTAAATTCATAACTTCGTCGTTTTAGCTCCGTTTTTCGTGATCTTCGTGTCTGTGTGATCCTAGCGAGTTGTAGTTTCATTTTAAAGACTTCTTATCTTATTTTATTACTGTTGGTGTACTATTCTAATTATAGTCTTGTTTGTTTTTGCATGATTGTTTTTGGATGAATGTTGCTGTTATTGTTGATCGAGTATAGATGGTGAGCAATTCGTTGGAGACCAAGAGTTTTTCTCCTAGCGAGATCTTCAGGACCAATTTGAGCAAGGCAAGTATAGCATGGGATTGTCCTTGTTGTCCTATTCACAATAAGCAAATATAATCATTATGCATATATTCCCTTGATAAGGATGACTTAGTTTTGATCTCATACCTTGACACCTATTATATTGCATTGAGTAGCATTGCTAGTGCTTAACATGAACTATGATCATGTAATTTGACTAATGGAATATGCAATAAACATTAAAAGATGACTTTTTAGTAATATGATAAAAGGGGGCTAGAGCATTGGGATATTTTATAGTGCTCTAGTTTCTCTCCTTAAGGACTTATCTATAAGCGAACATCCGGGATTTACAGTACAACTGTGAGGGCTATATGGCTCTGGCTTTAGTCATATAGAAGGACCTTTTCTAGCTTGTTAGTGGTAACCTTTTTGGCATAAGAATGGCTTGACGAATCGGGTATAGTACGGCCTCTGTCCTTATGTGTATAGGTTGTGTGTCATTGTGCCATTTGGAAGGGGGGCTCTATATCTGTTTGCCGAATGAATCTAATGGCCCTAACTTGTTAGACGAACCTTCGAAAGACTTCATAGTGTTTCCCTGTCTGCTCACCATGGAAGTATTTTGGGAGTAATTAACCCAGGCATATGGGCAATACGACTCATAGTGAAAGTGTACAACCTCTGCAGAGTGTAAAACTGTTATAACAGCCGTGCTCATGGTCACGAGTGGCCTTGGACCCTTATGGAATAGTTGATCATTAATAATAAATATGTTTTTGCTATTCGTTACTCATTTCACGTGGATCATATGTTTATTGTTTAGATTGAGACATCTTGATGCTATTGATATGCTAAAATTATGCCAACTAAAAGCTACATGCTGATGAACCAATGTCATGCCTTTGAGCCTCATGAACCCCATGTTATACTTGTTGAGTACGAGATGTACTTATGCTTGTTTATTTTTCTTACTTGGATAAAAATCCCGGATGGGTAACAAACGGTGCAAATAATGACTACTACTCCTACTTCCCTGAAGATTACTAGACTTGCAGTCAACCAGTCAATGTGCCTGTGCTTGGAGCTACCACGAGAGATTTACCTTTTTACTTTCCGCTACATGTGTGTAAAGACTATGTGTTAATAATCGTGATGTAATAACATTTGTGATGATACTTCCTTTATAATTTGTCAGCTTATGTGTGATTGATCTCTGGGTGCACATAAGAGTACGCATTCCATTTGGTCTTTAAATGGGTGTGACAGGCAAGTAGCAGCTGGCGTGGTTGTTGCTTTCGGCAACGGCGGGCCGTGGGCTTGATTTTCGTTAGAACATTTTAGGACCCAGCGTTCATTTCTGATGTCAATATAATTAAAGTTACGGTAGTGCTAGCGCCCGGATGTCCGAACAGATGCCCGCGTGCTCCACTCTGTTTCGCGCTCTACGTGGGGCCTGCGCCACCCTGAGTGGCAAGAGGGGAAGGGCACGTGGCACCTCCGATATAGAAGGACCCAGCCACAGCTTCGTATGGATGCCTGCCGGCACCGGGAGAAACGATGCAACTGAAGGTGGGGAGGAGACATGCAACGCTTGATCTACTTTTGAAACATTCAAATACACCAGTTGCAACATACCTCTGAAGGCAGTTTAAACACTTGAAACATGCTTGTGAAACACTTGAAAAAACACTTAAAAACACTTGAAAACCATTACAACCATACACAACATCCAAATAAAACACATGCAAATATGTGCAACATCCAGATAAACACACCTGCAACACGTGCCTGGAAAACACAGATGAAACATACCTCTAAAACATCTAAAACACTCAAAACATACACTTGCAAAATACCTCTGAAACAATGGCAACATATGCAACATCCTCTGATCTACTTTTGCAATATCCATATGAAACAAATGTAACATACATTTGAAAAGCCTGAAACACATCAAACATACATATGTAGCATAGGGGAGGAGAAGGTTGGGCCGGTCGATTCTGGCTGCCGGGGTGGGGGTGGGGGAAGCTCGGTCGCCAAGGTGAGAGAGGGCACAACCAGGGGTGGGGAGAGTGCCGCATCGGGGTGCGAAAGAGTCGTCTACTCCCCTGCAATACCGCCGCGTCACCTCTATGGATCTCGTTCGTGCTCCATGGATCTTGTCAGGGTTGAGGAGAGGACAACCGGATCTGCAAGCGTAGGGGCGGGGGGTGGGGTGCCACTGGTGTGGGGAAGTGGCCGCCGGGGTTAGGAAGGAACCTACCAGGGTTGGGGAGGAGGCTGCTTGGGTTGTGGAGCGTGCACGCGGGGGTGGATGAGGGTGACGCCACCGCCCAGTAAGGCAGCCATGGCCGCATGTTGGGGTGGGGCAGGGCGTGAGCGCAGAAGGGATAAGAACGGGGAGGAGGAAGGGAGGGTGAGTGGCGCATGCGGGAATGAGCGGTGCGAGCCACGTCAGGAAGCAGAGTCACGGACGGGCGTCCTGATTGGAGCATTATCGATAAAGTTAATATTCATTATTTTACATTTCAAAATTATTGACACCGTAACAATACACGTACTAGTACAAAATAATTTATTGGAGACAACACCTTTTATTTATATAGAATCAATCTAGAAATTCATGTTTCTCCTAAAATTCATGTGCCTTAGATGCCATAGCCTTCTTCGCCTCGTAAGGAGCAAGGGCCTGATGAGATGCCATAGCATTCTATGAATAGTAACGAGCAAGGGCCTGATGCGGACCCAATACATGTATAACAAGAAGGTGCCCGCAAGGAGCTAGAACTTCGACAAAAGCATCCAATGACCATAAGGCCAATTTATACACCGATGAAATGCGTCTCATCAATGCCCAAGTTGTATGCCCATGACCAGCTCAAGCGTCAGAACCGAGTCAAAGAAGTCCCAGTATCTGAGGAGGCAGTCACCAGCAAACAACAACCGGCAAAAAGGTATCCAAATATTGGTGCCATCAAATGGTCAAAGGATTGCCTGTTAACCTATGAAACAGGCAAGCCCTTCCTATGAAATCGGGACATCTAGTGCCTACCACTTGGAATGAAAAGGTTTCATGATTGGTACTTGCGTACTCTCCCGATGACCATCGAACTCATTCAAGCACGCTTCCCCTCAAGGACGTTTGGAGGCCCAAAAGGGAAATTGCCTTTGACTTTAATGACATCCAGACAACCTTTCACCTCTTAGAAATGGAAATGAATCTAGTTTGCACGTGATGCCTATAAGTCCTTGTCCTCTTCATATGATATGATTCTAATCTTTAAATTTTGTTATAACTAACACATGCTGTGATTTGTAGAATACAAGTGCACCTTTCAAAATAAATGCCAAGTGTGCGAGATGGGTACTTAGACCCTCCATGCATAGCACAGACAATCTTTAATTACGCCAAAGACTGGGCACTAGATGACAAAGACCTAGCTACTGGAAAGACCATTGTGGAGAAAGAGAAAATCTAGCAGAAGGAAATAAGGGAGGCGTCCCTTATGGTTGCGGCATACATTTCCGCCTAGCTTTTAATTATCTCCAACATAACTCCACTATATGGCAGCCATACAACTTCAAGTAAGTTGAACTATATACATGAAGCTTTATGAATACACATTATTTTGTTCGATGCAAAAGAGCTTATCCATTTCTATGATTAAATTCATGCAGCCGCCACTGGATTGTTATAGGCGTCAAAGGTTGCGGCATACATTTCCGACTAGCTTTTAATTATCTCCAACATAACTCCACTATATGGTGGCCATACAACTTCGAGTAAGTTGAACTATATACTTGAAGCTTTAAGAATACACATCATTTTGTTCGATGCAAAAGAGCTTATCCATTTCTATGATTAAATTCATGCAGCCGGCACTGGATTGTTATAGGCGTCAATGTTGGGATGGGCATGGCATGCGTCTTTGATTCCATAGATAAGGACCCCAAGACATATAAAGAATTCATATCGATTATCAAGATGTATACATATCGGCAATCCTCTTATATGTTTGTATATATACTTGTAACGTTCACTTTTGGATAATAATAAGTTGCATTTGTTAAATTCATTCGAATAGGGCGTACAAGTTCTACGCTAATACACAAAGGGATGCATGATCCACAAAGGAAGGGTAACCTGTGTGTCAAAAACAAAATGTGCGGTGAATGTAACTTACTTTAGTACTTCCATTACATTACTGTCAAAAGCATTACTTAATATTTTTATATGCGAAAGCTTTCTAGGTGCTGCTCAAGAAGGTTTGTAGGCGCGGCTCGGCCGCCGCCCCTACAAAATCATTGCTAGAAAGGCTGGTTTTCTAGGGGTTGTTCGCAAGCCGCCCCTACAAATCATATTTGTAGAGGCGGCTGGTGTTACCATCCACACCTACAAATTATTTTGTAGCAGTGGCTAGTAACACCAGTCGCCTCTACAAATTAGATTTGTAGGGATGGCTGGTGTTACAAACTGCCCCTATAATTTCCATTTGTACGGGCGATTGACTTTATAGCCGCCACTACAGTCTGTTTCCTGCAAAAAAATTCAAAATTTCAGTATCAAATTTGACCAAATCATATATATATAAGTCATATACAAAACAGTATATCCACAAGTCCATGAGACCATTATATATATTCAGATCGAACAACAATATATTGCATATAATTCATCATTGCATCACATTCATAAGTCCACACACATTCACAAGTCCGATCACATCATATACACAAGTCCGATCACATTACATTCACAAGTCCAATCAATGGCCTAAGCCTAGCCTTTCCCACTCACGAAGATGTTGAGGATTCCTACCTAAGTCGGACACTCTGACGTGTATAGTCTGGTCCATTATGAGCCGCAAAGGTCACTGACGAGCTCTAAGAAGTTGTCATCTTTGTGTGGTTCATCTCTCACACCTTTCTCATCTTGCCACTACAAGAAAACAAATTTAGATTTAGTATTTCGCAACATATGCGTGTGTTTTGTACCAAGTTTTTATACTACAGGTGAAGAGGTTCAAACTTACCCTACATGGGTGTCTCCTGTAGGTAGTGGTGTTACTCACGATATTGTTTTGGATATGAATTTATATATATATATATATATATGATTTGGTTAGATTTGATACTAAAATTTTGATTTTTTTGCAGGAAATGGACTGTAGTGGCGGCTGTAAAGTCAATCGCCCCTATAAATGAAAATTATAGGGGCAGCTTGTAACACCAGCCACTCCTACAAAACTGATTTGTAGAGGCGGCTGGTGTTACTAGCCACTGCTACAAAAACAATTTGTAGATGTGGCTGGTAACACCAGCAGCCTCTACGAATATGATTTGTAGGGGTGGCTTGGGAACCGCCCCTACAAAACTGGCCTTTGTAGCAATGGTTTCGTTGGGGCAGCGGCCTAGCCGCCCCTACAAACCTTCTTGAGCAGCCCCTACAAAGCTTTAGCGTAGTAGTGTTTAGGCTGCTTCAACGAAGCAGTCCAAAAGTTTGTTAGTTTTAGAGCATCTCCAACAACTTCTTAAAACAGGTTGCTATTCTTATAACTTTAGCAAAAACACAAAATTCCTTTTCCAGCAACTCCTCAAACCAACTTGCTATTTATCCGCACTTGCTATTCACCGGCCTCGCGCGCGGAAGAATACGCGCACGGAAAGGACTTGCTATCCCGATCTCGGGGCCTCGGTGACGCTCCGGGACGGCCTCAGGGCTGGAGCCGAGGGGCGGGGCTGGTCGGAGCGAGGAGGACCGCCGCCAGTGCTGCTGTTCCTCGCCGGCGCGGGGAGGAGGTGCCGCGGCTGCCGGTGAGGCGCCAGCGACGAGCGCGGACCGCCGTTGTGACGAGAAAAGTTAACGGGGCTCTTCGTTCGCTAGCGGGACTCTTCGTTCGCTTAGTGGGGCTCTTCGTTCGCTTAGCGGGCCTCTTCGTTCGTTAGCGGGCTTCTTCATTTTGGCAAGTGAGTTTTAAGGAGTTGTTGGAGAAAGGTCTTTTTTTTTCACTTGCCAAATAAATTAGCAACTTGCTAAAACTCAAGATTTACCAAGTGATTTTTTCCAAGTTGTTGAAAATGCTAGTAATATCTTGAACAAATCATACCCCTTGACTTAATAAAAAGATATACTTTTAAATGCAATAATATATTTATATAATTAAAAATAATGGAAAAACAAAGATTATCTTGGCTGGCCTTTCCTTTCCTTATCCTGACGCCGCAAGAATGGAAAAACAATAGCGGAAAAAAATCCTGTTACGCGATCTTCATCCGAGATTTTTGTTAGGATATGGTGCACATGTTATGTTGAGATTGTTCGCCTTATAAGAACGTACAAGAGATGCAATCAAGACGAGGTCATCTCACGGCTTGGTTACACTTAGCATACGAGCGTACAAGATATTGTGCAATCAAGATGACGCACACATAACAGAAAAAACTAATTCTAGTTAGTACCTAGTAATTATATGTACTTACACGTAGCAAGCTGTCATGCACCTTGTATTGTTTGACATATTATTTTGTTCGGAAAAGGTACATCGAAGATCTTTCATTTTGCCCTTGACATATTATAAATTAAAAAGTTTTATAGTGACGAAAGTTGTTCGTCATGTACGTTCGCATCCCTACTAGTCAATGCCATACACACCTCGTGTTAAAAATTTTTTTGCCCTTGACCATATAATAAATTAAAAAGTTTTATAGTGACGAAAGCTGTTCGTCGTGTACATTCGCATCCCTACTAGTCGACGCCATACACACCTCGTGTTAAAAAACACTGTGCACCAATGTATATCACGTTCAAAAAAATTGGTACCATTATGTTATGCACGCCATACATGCATAGACATCTATCACGTTAAATAAATCATTGCTAATTCTCTATAATGTTACTTTCCAAAAAGAAATAGTCCACATATTTGAAAACTTTCTTTTCTTCAAAATTAAAAGCAATTAAATATTTAATTTTATTATTACCTCCTATGAAGTAATATGTGTTAAAAGACATCCAGATCAATGGTCCACGGTTATTTGGACGTAGCACAGGCACCACATCATCACCATGCATGATTGCTGTGCAACCTAGAGTTAGTGGCACTATACACAAACAATTTGTAGCAACGCCTTCCTTTCTTTGTAGGGGTACAAATGGTTGCCAAATGAGCCGCCCTTACAAATGGATTTGTAGGGGCGGCTGGTGTTATCAGCCGCCCCTACAAATTGCCTGATTTGTATGGACGGCTCTATATCCAGCAGCCCCTACAAAATCGGATTTATAGGGGTGGCTCAATATTGAATTACCCCTACATATAGATGTCGAGTATTTAAAATTAAGCACTAAAATTCGAATTTTTTCAAATGCCCTCGGATGGAGGAATGACCAAAATAAAAGTTGTAGATCTTGAAAAGTTAAATAACTTTGTTGTTTACAACTTTTACATTTAAAATCATTTACTACTTCAAAATGCTGTTTGAAATTCAATTTTGAAATTGTTGAAGAACTCTGATTTCTCTTTTTAATCTCTGGTTAAAACCTGTAACTAGTCTTTCTCCCTCATACTAACTTCAAATTTAATGATTTTTCCTAAAAATTTCTAAAATCATGCTCTATCAATTTATTGTGTTGTTACAACTATATTTTTATCTATTTTTTCATGTGACTTTGTTTTGTCTGATTGAAATTTGAATTTCAAAAAATAGCAACTTCAAGCGTCATTTTGAAACATTAAATGATTTTAACTGAAAAAGTCATGAACAAAAAAGTTGCAGAACTCGTCAACATCTACAACTTTAATTTTAGCCATTTCTTCATCCGACAAATTTAAAGTAACATTCTTCACAAATTTTACCTATCCCTCTTATAATTTCATAAACTATAAGAGGGATATGTAAAATTTTTGAACAATATTACTACTACTGTATTGGATGACCAAATGACCAAAGTAAAAGTTGTAGATCTCGAAAAGTTATAGAACTTTGTAGTTGACAACTTTTTCATTGGAATTGATCTTGTCATGGAAAACTATGTTTGAATTTCTTAAATTTGAAATTCAAATTTTGTAAACGACCTTAGATGGAGAAACAACCAAAATAAAAGTTGTAGATCTCGAAAAGTTATGAAACTTTGTAGTTGACACCTTTTTGATTTGAAAACATCTTGTCAAGGAAAACTATGTTTAAATTTCTAAAAATTTAAAATTTGAATTTTTAAATGACCTCGGATGGACAAATAGCAAAAATGAAAGTTGTAGATCTTGAAAAGTAATGAAACTCTGCAGTTGACAACTTTTTCATTTGAAATCATCTTGTCGTGAAAACTATGTTCGAATTTCTCAAATTTGAAATTCAAATTTTGTAAATGAGGTTAGATGGAGAAACTATCAAAATGAAAGTTGTAGATCTCGAAAAGTTATAAAACTTTGTAGTTGACAACTTTTTCATTTGGATTAGTTTAGGGCCTCAAATAATCAATTTATGCTCTGTTTTGTATAATATGTGGGGAATCAAAATGGATTATAGACATAAATTATTGTGAGGTGCAGTGGTAATGGAGTTTACACGTGAGAGAGAGGTCGTGGGTTCGAATCCGGGCCGGCACCAAGTGTGCAAAAATCATGAAAAAATGCTGCCACCATAGATTGGGTGTGTAGCTGACCGGTGGGGACCTCCTCGGATTAAAAAAATTTATATTTTTTTGCCACTTTTTCATGATTTCTAAAAATTGATTTGTAGGAACAGCTCGCTAGCCACCATAAATTATTTTGCAGCCAGCCAACCGCCCCTATAGATCGGTGATTTGTAGCAACTGTTTGGCTGGGGCGGTTGTTAAAACCGTTGCTGCAAATCATCTGGAGCCGCCACTATAAATGCAGTCTGGCGTAGTGTGGCAAGCAGCCAATGCAATTTTCTTCTTCCAGTGCCGTCCTCGGAAAAAAGACAAGGCCAGGCAAGATCCATGTTTAAGGTCCGTAATACTTCACATGCTACTTTCGTTCTTTATTTAATGAAACAAGTAGGGTTTTCAGGAAGAATCCTTTGAACCCGCGCAAAATATCATCAAATCTGATGCATGTTATATTAATAGTTTGCGTCAATATTCTTTGTTAATTTCATTTATGTAGATGGAATTGTGTCTATGATATAGTCTACTTTTGTAATCCTTTTAGCAAATAAAATGCACTACTGTTTGGATGTATGGCATATCTTTCATGTTTGGACACTTAGAAGAACTAACATACGTAAGAAGAAACTAGTACCCACAAGGTACATTGTTCTTTAGTCACTTTCTAAGCTAACCCAGTAATTTTTTTATTTGAGAAATAACCATCAAGCTTGTTGTAACTATAGACACTAGGTTTGGCAATTTGACAGCCATTTACAGAGGTGCTTTGCTTAGGAGCGCCGTCATAGAAGTAGCAGCATAGGGCATTGGATCCTCCTGGTGAACTCCATAGGTGGTACGGTAGCCCAGCTAGTCTGCCTTTTTTTAAGTAGTACGAAGTTTATACACAGCCTGCATGCAACGAATTATTGGGGTGATCTGGTTAAACTAGTAGGCATGTCTTCTTAAAGAATTCGCATAATCATCAGTGTACCATTTGTGTTTGTAGTTGAGGTTGTACATGTGATTAGCTGGGTGCGCGTATGATATATATATGAACACAAAGTATTCATATATACAGACTTCGTCTTAGGAGTCTTCCATTTATTCTCTGATGGTGGTGGACCACACAACTTGTGTATATCTTTACATAAGTAGGGAAATAAGAGCACGGCCAACACACCATGCTGGCTGGTGGGCCATGTAGGCATGGATGCCACCTGTGAAGAAACGATAGCACCGCAGGTCATCACTGCGACTTGCAGTTTCAGTTCACTTTTTCCAAAGTGTCACACAAACGCCTTTTTCTCTTAAAAAGTACTCCTTTAGATTACGAACTTCAGTGTACATGAAGACCCTGCGTGGCACAGCTTGGTGCCAATCGGAAGGCAGATCGAGGGTGGGCTCGGCGGCCATCGGGGCGCATGAGCACAAGAGCTCATGACCGGAGATGACGACGTCAGCAGGGTGCATGGGAGCCGGGGCTGCGCACAGATGCGTGAAGGAATGAGGGGGATAACGATGACGAAGAAGAAATTGGAGAGGAGGAAATACAAGACTTTTTGTGTACCATGAGGAGTCGTTTGCCAAATGTTTTACTAAAAAATAGCTATGAAGCTGAAGCAACAAAATTGGTCAACTAGTGAAGCAGATTGAGCTGTGACAACGAGGCATGGGATTTAGGAGCGTTTGCTGTGGCACATTGGGGTGGTTTAATTTATATATTTGGAACCCTAAATGATTTCAAACAAAAATTTTATCAACTACAAAGTTTTAGATCTCACTGAGCTCTACAATTTTGATATAAATTTTATCTTCATCCTACTTCATTTTAAAAAGATATGAATTTGTTTGTGCTATTTTTAAGGATGGTTGACTTAGTCAACTGCCCTTGAAAATCGATTTTTCATAAGCGATTGACTTAATAAAACCGCCTCTAAAAATCACTCATTTTCAGAGATGGTTGACATAAGCAACCGTTCTTGAAAATAACATTTTCAGAGGCGGTTCTCTTAATGGAACCGCCCCTAAAAATGAATATATTTTTAGAGGCGGATTTCTCAGTGAAACCGCCTCTAAAAATTGATTTCTAGCAACGGTTTGTATAGCTACAGTGTTTCCCGCGAAGGTTAGTGATGGCGTACTAAGACAACCGCTTCTGTTACAAAAGGGAGACACCTCTAAAAAATCATTTTTGTACTAGTCAACTGTAGTTGTGTTATTTCACTGTTTTTAATTTGTCTACTCTAGTCTAGTTTTCCTCATATGAATTAGCAACTTGGGTGCCTATAGAAACTAATTTGCCATGTCCCATTGGGTTTGGTTTAAGTTGTGAGTCATCGTTTGCTGAAGCATTCACGATACATGTCGTTTTCTATAAGAAAACACGAGAAACGTTAAAAATAAGGAACCGGCAATTCCAGAGATTAGCTATAACGATCCAGGGTCTAGTAAAGTCTAAATTCTAAACTGTCCAACCTGCGTAAAAATTACATTCCAACAACTTGGGAGCAAATGTGCGCATGCCTCACATGGAACACACCGGAACTGGACTTGCAAAATTACTTCTTCCGTCCCAAAATAAATGCACGTCTCCTTTATCAACGAGTCAAACTTTTTAATTTTAATTAGATATATAGAAAATAGTACAGCATTTATATCCATAAATAAATTTAGTATGAAAGTAGATCCAAGATGAATCTAATAATATTTATTACACGTCATAGTAATAATACTTTATTATATCTTTAGTTAAACGAAAAATGTTTGACTCCTCTAGAAGCAAGATTTGCATTTAGTTTGGATTCAAGGGAGTATAACTTGCGAACAAATGACACATGCCTTACATGAACACTGAACCTGGACTTCTGACCAATAAGAATGAACAGTTTGCTTGCAGACCCGCTCTCCAAAATCTATCCTAGATCGAGCTGACATCTACAGACCGGCTGCTCCGTGTTTTTATTTGACACAATACTATATACAAGAGACTTAACAAGCCTGAGTGTTGAATAGTATAACAAGTTAGGTCAGATGTCCACGAATAATCAGGTGTGGTTGGCACTTGATGCCTTGTTAAGGGAGAGAAGCCCAAGACGAGGGATGTTTTGTGTGGTTTTGTTAGTGATTACTTATGTTGTGAGTGCAATTGTTTCAGATTGCAGGGATTATTGAAATTTGGTCTACTTTGACGGGACTATGGCTGCTTAGATATAGTAATTGAGTATTTGGATATTATTGGGTACTTTCACGGAAACCTGTAATTCAAAAAGCTTCAAGCAATGTTGCTTTCAAGAATTCCAATTATGTCGACGGCCATATATGTTGTCATATACGACTCAGGAGCACTGCACATTGTCTAAAGTATATTCTTGTACTGCACATTGTCTAAAGTTATAGTTCTCAATATTATCTACAACTTTGTAGTTGAAAAGTTTTTTATTTGAAGTCGTTTATTATCCCAAAATTTAATTTTAAATTTTTTAAATTTCAAAATATGTAAACTTACAATTAAATTTTGGGATAATAAACGACTTCAAATAAAAAACTTTTCAACTACAAAGTTGTAGATAATATTGAGAACTATAACTTTCATATAGACCATATCAATATCCAAGATTGTTTGATAATTTGAAATTTGAAATTTCAAAATCTATAAACATACAACAATATTTTGGGACTCTAAACAGTTTTAATTCAAAAACTTTTCAACTACAAAGTTGTAGATCGCGTCGAGGGCTACAATTTTGATATAAAGTTCGTCCTTATTTGAGTTCATATAAAAAAAGTTATGAATTATTGTTTAATATCAAGTTTTTAAATTGCCCAGTTTGGACCCAGATGAGATCCAAAACCAAGTTTAGGGACCAAGATGACACAACTGAACAAGTTTGAGGACCTAAACGGTCGATTTGCAAGTTTGGGGACCGGGATGACACAGCCGAATAAGTTTAGGGACCGAGATGACACAGATGAACAAGTTTGAGGACCTAAATGGTCGATTTGCGAGTTTAGGGACCGGAATGACACAGCAACGCAAGTTTAGGGACCGCTGGTGCACTTTACTCTTCTTGTATTGTACCTTTTAGGGCCTCTTTGGCACAGCGCAGCTTTACAAAGCTGTTTTTTTGGTAAAATGGCTTCATAAGCAATTTCTAGACTAAGCTGAGCTGTTTTGAATAAATTGTTTGGTAAAACAGCTTGATACAGTGTATCAAAACAGCTTCACTGGAAACAATTACTATAATACCCTTGGCCTTTTCTTTTTCTTTTTTTCTTGTCTTCTTCCTACGCATCGCAACGGCGGCCCTGACGAGCCACCACGGCGACACCCATCCTGGTGGCCCGCGCACCAGCGGCGGCACCTCTCCTGGCCGGCCCGCGCCCCCACGGCGGCACCCCTCCCGGTAGTTCACACCCCCCACAGCGGCCTTTCCTGGTGGTCCACGCCCCTCCCCGCGGCCCTCCCGGCCAACGCTTCGCCTACGAGCGCTCCCGGTAGTGGGCCAGTAGCTTCCCGACGGCTGCGCCCACAACGCCCCGGTGGCTTGGGTTGCGTTTGTCTGCACTCGCTAGCTCGGCTCCACCTCCCCTTACGGGCTTGCCGGCGGCGCCGCCCACACTTCCCCGTGCATCCCACGGCGGCTGCGAGCCTGCCTTGGCGGGCTGCGCCTTGGAGGTCATGGCCCGATAAGACGCGCCCCGGTGGCCGTGCCTAGGCGAGATGCTCCCCAGCAGCCGCGCCTCCCTCCCTCGAGCACACACACACTCTCACTCTCTCTCTCCTTGGACAGCAGTAGTCTTTTTTCATGTTGGGCCCCACATGTGTCCAGTGAAGCTAGGATAAGCTAGTTTTTTCATCTCTCTCCCATCCTATTCCCTTATGAGAGGAGAAAAAACAGCTTCACTCATGAAGCTGTTTTGGAGATGGATGTTTGGCAAAAAATAGCTCACAACAGCTCATAAAGCTATTGTAAGCTATGCCAAACAGGCCCTTAGTAAGAGTAGATGCACCAAATCATTCCCTTCCATTTTTTGACTTATGCTAATAAATAAGCACTACACCAGAACATCAACTAGCTCTACCCACAAAACGGCAGTAATAGTCCACATCTTAGCGGGTTCATGGCTTGAGCTGCTAATGATAGGTTGTTTTCACAAAAAATAATCATAACAATTTTCATATGAGGTTGCATCAAGACAGACTTCATATCAAATTGTAGAGTTTATAGAGATCTAAAACTTTTGTACTTGACAACTTTTTAATTTTAGGTGGTTTGCTTGTCGAAATACTCAATATAAGTGCTTGGATATGATTTGAGATGGTTAGCAGTGTCAAATAAATGGAGACAAAGTCAACATTATAATTGTGTTACTCGATGGGATCTTCAACTTTACGGTTAAGAACTTTTGTATTTGAGATCTTTTAGTGTCAAATATACAATATAAGATTCGAAATTGTGTAGTTAACAAAATCGCATCAATTGAATAATCACATGTGTTGTGTAACTCAACTGGTATGGATGCTCTAAAAAACATGAATGTTGAGGTCTCGAGCTTAAATCTTTAAAACACATATTGTCCGGTCACTGCTCGGTCTAACAGTGATACTGGGTTTGGACCCAGCAGTGATGGGCAAATCTAGCATAGTGATGGAAATATTTTTCTTTTGGTCACACACACACACTTTCTCGGTTTCTCCATCTAGATCTGGCTATCTCCCGTTATGTGGTGATCAGGTAGACAAACGTGAAATTGATGCTATATTATATGAGAATCACGTGAAAGCTAATATTACATAGTTGTTGAGGGGCGGTTGATGTAGTAAATCATCTATAGAATATTTTGCTGCAGTGTAGCTTGTCGACCCGCCTGTCCCTAAAAATCACATTTTAACGGTGACCCACATGTTCAGCTACCCTGCAATCGGTAGTCGACAGCGTAACAAGCGTTGCATGTGCATGCATCTGGGCATCTGGCCCAATGAACTGCCCAGACAGCCTTCTCCGACCACAAGGATTTGCAGTACTTTGTAGGCCACGGCAACTGGCCCAGCAACTCGCGACACAGTTCGGCAACAACCCGATGCATGCAGTACAAAGCTGCATTAGCACGGATTCGTTCGGTCCCCCACCATACCCAGTCAGTGTCGACGCCCTGGGACCTCAAATGGCTGTGTAACCCATAACGAAAATTAAGTCCATTTGAGGTCCGCCGACAAATCCCCAGTTGGTTGTCACTAATGTAAAAAACATATATATGACCACCAACATTTCTTTGTATGAGAAGTAAAACTATCATATATGTGTTATTTTTATCTTAACTACTCGAGTTCTATCTCGGAAGATGACATAAATTATGAAGATATAACTCTAAAAAAGCATATGAGGGGCATAAACTTATCTTTTGGATCCAACTCCTAGGAATTGAAGAAAAATGTCTCTCCCCTCTAAAGATCAAAATTTTCGGCCTCCTCCTAGAGCTAGCACCTCCACTCACAGACGCATTGTACTTGTGGAGGGGACCTTGGGGTGAATAAAGGTGTGGCTGTTATTTTGTCGAACGTTTACAAAGGAGGGTCTCCTAAGGGCACCTGCAATAGTTACAGCTAGTTAATAGCTCTAAGACAACTTTTCCAATGATGCTAACTTCTAGCATATTGCTTTTAAAATGGATAGCCCCCACAATACACTCTTACATAATCTTGAAACGTGTTCAAAAGCTTAGCTATTGATGAAGAGCTAGCTTTTCTCTCGTATTAAAATATGAAAAAAAATACTTAGAGCTAGCTTAAAAGTTGATTGTTGGATCTACCCTAAGGTTTAGATGTGGGCACCTTTAGTGTGCCCTTTTAGAGAGGCCATAATGTATATCCTTTACATTTGATTAAGTGTTATGTACAAAGGCGGGCCGTGGGTTCTCCTGGCAAACTGCACAAGCAGTAGCTTACCTAGTCCACCTATGTTAATTAAGTGGTATGTCTGTGCAAATCATTTTGCAGTAGTGGCACAAATTTGTGCAAACTACGTTTAAATAATTATTTGTATGAACTGGTATAATTTTCTTCATCTAGGCAACAGTCAAGGGTTAAAAGCCTTATGACTAGCTGAACTACACAAGGGGCACACCTTAAGTATGTAGATACAACTTGTTTTGACCTCCATACTTGCTTTATGGATGTATAATTTGATGGTGTATTCCTTCTACTTGTTGCTCTATTGATCTTTTCTTGCACATTCCTTGTAATATTCTCCTTTGGGTGTAAGATATAAGCCTGCACCTCACGTATAAATACTTTGATTCTTCTTAGATCACTGCCCTTTTCAGTTTAGCTAGCACTAGTTCTTCTCAATTTACAAACAAATAAGGACATTTTTTTTTGTCACGCTTATGCATTCTCTTCATCTAGATCTAGATCTAGATCGAGCCAACTCCCAAAACATCCTCATTCATGGTGAACATATTAGAGAATAAATATAAAACATGCAATGAAGGCTATATAAATATTTGCTTGCATCATGGAGTACACGTCGTTGCATAGTCTACGGCAGGAGGGGAAGTGCACATATAGACATCTTTTTGCATCTTGTCGCCGTCCCTTCCTCCATCCACTGGCGTCCAAGAAAAGCGTTTCCATGCAACCAAGATTCTGTTCTGCTGTGGTCCCGAACATGCACGTTGTTTTCATTGTCTCAAGGTTGGTCACTGGCATCCTGTTCGTTTGATTTCACACATGTATGATCGAACTAAATCATGTTGATAGAAGTACTTACGGTGTTTCACTAGTGCAATGAAATATAGCATGAGCTTCAGGCTCCTTTTGTGTGCCGAGGCCGGTGGAAACAAATTGGTCGCATATCATCTTAACTGACACTTATCTTGAAACGAACAACCATGGTTGGTCATGGGTTATTTTAGTCCATCATTGCCATTGACGTAAATACATTAAATATTTGTTAGTTTCACAGGTTAATAGTTTCGTTTGTGCAGCACAAGAAGCTGAAGCTGCCAGCTTGTTCTGAAATATGCCGCATTCGGCCTTTTGGCTACCATGAGGAGTTGTTTTGCCGAATGTTTTATCTTTAAAGCTGAAGCAAAAAAAACTGGTCCACTAGTGAAGCAGATCTGTGGCAAGCAGGCATGGGATTTAGGAGTGTTTGCTGTGGTTCATTGGGGTGGTTCAATTTGTAAGCAACCGTTTCATGACTATTTTCTCTCTCCATGACTTTCAAAACAAATTGTAGAAAATTAAAAATGTAGTAGCTCCAATGCCAGAGATTATCTGTGTGGTTCGGCTGTCTAAACTGACCAAGCTGATGGATAATTTCGTGCTAACAACTCTTAAACAATTGCCACGCAACTCCATGGGACACTGAATCTGTACTTAGAGAAGTTTATACCTTTATTTCAAGTACAAGCGTTGCCGTGATGCCTTCAATGAATAATATGGCCGCGCAACCACATGTTAAAACGACAAGCCATCAGCTGCTTCGATTTTTTAGTGTTTACTGATGCAATCAGAATGTCATTTAGATCCTCTGCTCAGTTTAGAAAGTGTGTTTTTTAAAGTTTCAGAGCATTTGAAGCAAGGTGTGATAATGTCAGCATTTTCATCCACTCGCTTTCCTTTTGCTTCCCCATGAAAACAACAGGGCTCACGCACTCAGTCCACTTGCTTTTTCTTTACTGTCCGAGCTGGTGAATTACATAGAGAAGATGATACCTAAAGTACACAAAATAAGTTGTCGCGATGCCCTCTACAGATTCTTGGCGCGAGCAATCTTGCAAACCGTCAGGTCAACTGATCGTGTTTTGACCGGTTTACATATATAGAGACCAGGTCTACAAAATTTATATATCCTAGCAGTTCGGAAAAAATAACCCCATCCCATGCCACACCCAGTTCTGAACGTTGCCGTCAAAGGGCGGTTGGACATAGCTGCCCTTGGGATTTACATACTAATATTGTACTCCAGATTCAAAGGCCCATCCATTATTCTCCTGCTGCTTGCGAATCCTGGTTGTTATCATGCTTCCATCCTGATTGGTAGTGTGCTGTTGCTCTGGAGGAACAGATCAGCGTACTAGTTCCTCCAGCTACAACGGAGAAGCTGCATTCTTGAGCCATTATTGTCAATTTGAGGGAGGCACGGCAGCAGTGGCGATGTTCAGAATGGGAGAGCGTAAAAGGGGAAGAAGGAAGACAGAGCGGGGAAGTGGGAGGGACGGGGAACCATAGCGGGGTTAACGGCAAAAGATAACCCAAAAAGATAATGGACCTATGATGCATGAATCTCTTTTTATTGTTTTTCGAATATATATAGAAAACCATCTTTAAAAGCACCTATAAGACCTTGTCCGGTTCCAACAGTTGAAGGGCGTCTAGTACGCAATTTCATAGTTTAAAGTTAAAAATCGGCCTGCATTATAAATTGTAGCTTGAGAAATTCTCTATAGCCTTGATAATAGAGCTATCTGCGTACACAGAAAGACCATAATGTCCGTAGTGCTTTGCCACTCCTACAAATAAGAATGAAATCCTGTCATCTTGAGGAAACGCAGCCACTCGATCCTCTGCCTTGAGCCGCTTGCCTGCTCGTCATCTCGTCCAAGGAAGGAAGAGACCGATGGCTTCTCTGCCAGGCGCCGGCAGTGCTGCTGGTGGCGATTCAGACCAGGTAGTTCCCAGTTCGTTCACTGTGCGTGGAGACCATTGCTGCTCTTTTCCTCCGCATCTGCTCCGTTTGGTTCACCTGCTGCTTCTGCCTCTGCTGCCACAGCCCACAGCACGAACCCGTCCCCATCCATTGCAGGCCAAAAGGCCACCAGACGCCCAGGTTTTTCTAATACAGTGTTTCCATGGATGAAGGTCGTGTTTGGTTCATTTTTCCAAACTTTTCCTTACATATTTTTGACCAAGTTAACAGGTGTTTGGTTAGCAATTAATTAAACTTAGCCAACTGGTTTTGACCAAATTTTGTAGTAGGCATCAGGAGGTGTGAGCCCCTACTGGTCATATATAAAAAGTAGGGAAAAGAAGGATACAAGTTTACAAAGTTAGTAAACAAAGAAGCCATAACATTGGGGTTGGCATTTATCAAAACCCATATTATTTCTTACTGCACCACCTATCAATAATAACAATGTCTTATTTGATCCACCTTTTTTTTGTGCCTGTAACACCCACATTTTAGGAGTAATGAATTTTAAATAATTTAGATAACAATTAATGGGGAATTAGAATTTAAAATTTTAGATATAGCATTTGATGATGCATTCATGCTGTTGCATTTATTTTATTTTGTGATGTGGAATTTATTTTATTCGTTTTGGATTAGAAATTCTTTTTGAAAAAGGTTTTGAAAAACAAATAGAAAAAAAAGGGAAAGGAAATTTACCTACTGGCGGCCCGGTTAACCGGCCGGCCTGCTTCTTCCTTCCCCGCGCTGGGCCGCGCAATGGGCCGACGTCGCTGCCGCTTTCCCTCCCGTGATCGCGCCCGCGTGGGCTGGCCCAACACAGCTGACGGGCAGCCGCGCTCTCCTCTTCCTCTCTTTCGGTCGCTGACTGGTGGGGCCCTGATGTCGGTCGTCTTCTAGCTCCCGTAACCGAGCCGGAAACGAACACTTCTCCAACCGAACCGCAACAGAATCATGTATTCCAGATATGTTAACCGAAATCAATGATTTGAGGCTATAAATAGGACGCCTTGACCCTCTATTTTCCGTTTTTCATCTAAAATCGTGAGTTCCACCGCAAGAAGTTGAGTTCTAGGGCTTGAGTTCGGTTGAGGACGTCGGTCGTTGGGGTGGGGTGCCTTCGGGTGATTTGGAGGTCTAATTCGTCGCGTTGGTGAGTCCGCACTTGTCTCCTCTACCCTCTTGTGCTCTTCTTTTGGTTGGAGGTGCTTAGAAGAGAGCTTTTGAAGCTCACCGTCGGCCGGTAATGGCGCCGCCGCTCTCCTCTCATCGCGTGCCGTGTTCAATCCACCATAGCTAGCTTGTACCGCATAGATGGATTCGTGTTGAGCTTCTCGTTCGGTTGGTGTCGGTTGGGGGATGTTTGGTGGTCGGAAACGGCGGATCCGGAGTTTTCCGGCGAGCTCGGGTGGCCGGCCATGGAGGCTGCCGGCCGGACCTGGAGAAGGAGATCGGATTTTCTACTGTGGAGTTGATGATGAACGTGAGCCGTCCGATTTGAAATCAAGGGCCCAGATTAGAACTTACCCCTTCGCGGGTAAATTTGTTAAAGAGCCCCTGGGTTTATTAGTAATCAACCCGCCATCCATAGCGTATTTCTGAAAATGCGTTTTCGTGTTTTGAAAGCGTATTCTCTTCCGGTTAAGTCAAAAATACGTTTTCGGATATTTACAGTTTTGCCACTAGAATTGTTTTGGTCATAAAATCTTCGTTTTAACTCCGATTTGATCCGTTCAAGTTGCGTTAGGTTCGTATTTGCGAGCTCTACATGTTAGTGTAGTTGTACAGTCAGTTTTGATAATTTATTTTTCGAGGTTATAATTAAGTATTTATTTATCTATAGGAAATCTTAGAAAATACATAACTTTCACGTTTTAACTCCGAATTTGGTGATCTTTGCGTCTGTGTGATCTTAGAAACGTGTAGAAGAGTTTTATAAGCTTTTATTACTGTTTTGCTACTGTTGGTGTACTGTTCTAATTATATCTCTTTGTTTGCTTCGTGTATGTTTGATTGGATGCATGTATGTGTTGATTGATGATCGAATATAGAAGGTGAGCAGTATTTGGACGATTCGGAGTATTACTTTGAGCCAAGTCAGCAGTATCACTTGGAGAGCTTTGATCAAGGCAAGTATAACACAGGACTATCCTTGTTACCTATACATCAAATTGTCATACATATGCATGTGCTTACCTTGACAACCTTAGAGATTATAACTTAGTGATTGTTATCTTGATTCCTTGTCAACCTTGGGAATGCATATGGGTAGCTACTGCTAGTGCATAAACTAAGAACAATGATCTTGTAATTTGATTAATGGATTAAGCAATCAACCTTTAAGATGATTCTATTACTGTTAAAAGGGGCTAGAGCATGTGTATTATTTTGATGCTCTGGTTTCTCTCCATAAGGACTTATCTGTACATGATTATCCGGGATATACAGTACAGCTGTGAGGGCTATATGGCTCTGGCTTTAGTTGTTCAAGAGACCTTTTCTAGCTTGTTAGTGGTTACCTTAAATGGCGTAAGAATGGCTTGCCACTTTGGGTGTAGTGCGAGCCCCTGGCCTAGTGTGTATAGGCTGCGGTTGTTGTGCCACAGGGAAGGGGTGTTCTACATCTGCCTGCCGAGTGAATCTAATGGCCCTAACTTGTTAGACGAACTTTTGAGTGGCTTTATATGGTTCTCGGGTGTTTGGGCTTGATCTCCCCACTCATTTGGAAATCATGACTTACAGTGAAAGTGTACACCTCTACGCAGAGTTAAAAACTGGTATACTAGCCGTGCTCACGGATACGAGCGGCCTTGGAACATTTACAGATAGATGATCACCATTGCTATATCATGTTTAATTATTGTTAATTATTATTATGCTCATGTTAATGCTATTCGTTATTATTATTACAATTGATCATTGGTTCTTTAATGGGAAGTGGTTTATCTTGATGCTACTCAATTGCTAATATATGATTAAAAGCTAAATGCAGTTAAACAGTGTCTAGCCTTTTTGAGCCTCATGAACCCTGTGTTATATTTGTGGAGTTCGACATGAACTCACTCTTGCTATTTCCACCATAACAGATGAAGATATAGAGGAAGATTATCGGAATGAGTACTAGTCTTGGTGTCAACCAGTCAACCGTGTCCCTGTGTGGAGTTTCCGCTGAAGAATTACTATTAGTTATTATTACCTATCGTTCAAGACTATGTCTTAAATACTTATTCGTTATGTAATAAGCACTGTGATGATACTTTGTAATTTGTCAACTTATGTGTGCGACTGATTCCTGGGGCACACATGAGTCTTTTATGCATCCTATTTTTGTCCTTAAAAATGGGTGTGACAGATTGGTATCAGAGCCGTGTTGACTGTAGGACGCGAGCCTAGTTAGAATGGTCGTTAATAGCATCCATATTTCACTTAATTCATGCTTCCTCTTTTCACCTTGTTAATTACTAAAGTTTTATGCTTCCTCTACTTTATTCTATTGTGAAAATACATTGATTCTATCTAATCTATGTCTAAATCTTATAGATGCCTCCTCATCCCCGTCTGTCAGCTGCACAGTACGTTGCTCGTTTCAAACCTCAGGAGCCGTATGAAGATGGTGATCAAGAGCTATCTGATGCTGAATCAAGAGTTGGTGATATACCAATGGAGAATGTAGTTATGGGGTGGACTACGAAGTTTCATATCATGGTTCCTAAAGCTGATGCTTTCTTCCATGATATGTTGACAAGAACCTTGGACAACTACTACTACGACTGGGAAGCTACGTTGGAGTATCGTAGTGCAGAGTATAGTCATCCATGGATGGATTCCTATTGGGAAACAGAGTTATGGGTTAAGAAAAGGGATCCTACCACTAAGGAGCCTAAGGTGGAGTCAAAGTTCATTACCAGAGTGAGCCGGGCAACTGTGGAGACAAGCATGGAGGATGTCACTTTCAATGCATTTGTTTACTACCATGGTCTACGCTCGGACAAGACATTAAAGGGTGCACTCCGGCATTTTCCTTGTTTCTTACATGACAAGGGTATTTGGACCGTGCCGCCTGCAGATGATTCCTCCTTAACTTTACAAGCTACGGTGGGATTAGCTCGTGAATTGGCTCTCCATGAGGTGGATTTGAAGGATGAGTTGCTGAAGAAAAAAGAACTTAAGGAGCAAGCTTATAAGGAGATTGATCAATTAAGGGCGGAGTTAGGTCATCCCAAGATTTATGAGAAGCTTAATTAGGAAATAAAAAAAATCCCTATGTAATAGGAACGATAGTAGTTGCGAGTTAATTTTAAGTTTGGTTTGTTTTAAGAGTCAGTTTGTGGTGTGAACAATTGTGTGATTGATGGATTGTTATTATGATAATGTGTGATTTGGATCTTTGTAATGTGTGCTTGAGTTCTGTGGACATGCCTACAAGTTCCATGGTTAAGAATATTAAGTTTGATCAAAATATATTAGTTGAATATGAGGTTAACTTAGTTCTGTCCTTTGCTGATTTTTGGATCAGTCTGGGATGTTTTAGAAATAACTTAAAATCCGTTCATGAGAAATTTAAGAAATTTTACTGGGAATAATTAGACTTCTAAATATTTCCAACCCCACAAGAATCACTTTAATATCTATTATAAGTTAAGAGATATACCTGTTTCAAGTTGGAGTTACTGCACAGTCTGGAATTCAGAAACAGTTTCGGTTAAGTTCAGTTTTTGGCCAATTTATTGACAGAATCAGAAAAAGTGTTGTGAATAAAAGATGTAGGTAATTTTGTAAGCTTTCCAACCATGTAAAGATCATCTGAATTGGACGTCTGTAGCTCGAGATATGCCAATTTTACTGAGTTGCTGAAATTGGAGTTCGCCCAGAAAAATCAGATTTTGCTTATCTATTGAATACATCATCTCGGATCGTACTGAATTTCAATTTCTGTGTTTTTGGAAACAGATGTCAGGCAGAGGTCGTGGCAGAGGTCGTGGAGGTGCTAACCTACCCATTACTATGGAGGAACTCATGCAAACTCAGAACCAGATGATGCAGATGTTTATGCAGCACATGCAGAACAATCCCCCTACAGGAGGACCACCGCCTGTGCAAGTGAGGGATAAGCGTGGGGAATTTTTAAAGGGACGCCCTCCAGTGTTTTCTCATGCTGCTGATCCTTTAGAGGCAGATGATTGGGTGAGGGCAGTGGAGAAACAGCTGAATATAGCCCAATGCAATGATATGGAGAAGGTGTTATATGCATCTGGTCAGTTACAGGGGACAGCTCAGACTTGGTGGGAGTCGTATCAAGCTGCACACCCTGACAATACTCCTCCTATCACTTGGAATGAGTTTGTTAGAGATTTTCGAGCTCGTAATATTCCTGAAGGTATAATTGAGCTGAAGCAGGAAGAATTCAGAAACCTTAGGATGGGACAGATGAGCGTTAGTGAATATCATGATAGATTTACCCAGTTGGCTCACTATGCTCCTAATGAAGTGAGGGAAGATGCAGACAGACAACGTCTTTTCTTGAAGGGAATTTATTATGATCTTCGCTTGCAGTTGAAGGGGAACAACTATGCTAGTTTTTAAGAGCTGGTAAATAAAGCTATTGTGCTTGATAATGAGCGCAGAGAGATGGACAGGAAGAGGAAAATGAAGGTACAAGGCTCAGGAAGCAACAACCGTCAGCGCACTAATTCTCAGTATGGTTTTCATCAGAAGTTTCAAGGACCGGTTAGTCAATGGAATCGCAATCCGAATCAGAGGTGGTCCCAGAATTGGCAAAGTAATCAGTCACAACAGCGTTCATCATATCCACAGCGTCAACAGTATCAGCAGACTGGGCAACAGACTCCTCGCACTGGAAATTTCAATGTTACCCCCATGAAGAATAGTGCCCCCAACACGCCTACTAGATGTTTTGTCTGTGGTAAAGAGGGGTATATGTCTTATCATTGTCCTGAGAAGCAGAACCAGCAGACTCCTCAGAGCTAGAAGAGCAGCCAGAGGCAATCTGATACTGGAAGGGTGAATCACGTGTCTTCTGATACCGCTCATGATGCACCAGAAGTTATGATTGGTACGTTCAATGTACATTCCACTCCCGCAACTGTTCTTTTTGACTCTGGAGCATCTCATACATTCATATCCAACATTTTTGTTAAAATGCATAGTATACCCATGCTAGCTATGAAAGAACCTCTCTTAGTAAATTCACCTGGAGGTACCATGCAAACCAGTAATCGATGTCTTCCAATTAGTATGGTATTAAGGGGGGTAGAGTTTAAGATAACTCCTATAGTGTTGAGGACATCTGGTATTGATGTGATATTGGGTATGGACTGGATGAAGCAAAATCAGGTAGAGATTCAGTGTCAGCAGAAAGTGGTAGTTGTGAATGCACCTAATGGAGATAAAATCAATGTGGATGTAGCAGTGCAGAAGTGTAACGCCCTAGAGTCCAAACGGCTCAGATCCACTCTGCACGCTGAATGAACCACACCTACCACCATCCCACTTACGCTTTCGTCCTCGCTTCGCGTAAAAGGATTAACCCGGGGATGGTGAGATGGACTCTAGAACCCTTATATGTTGGTCTATCCCACTCTAAACAATCAAGGTGGGACTAAACTCTCTACAATATCTCATAACATTCACATGGGCCACTATGGGCCAAATTCCAAATTGGGCCGGGTGTGACATACACCCCTCCTCAAAGAACCCGACGTCCTCGTCGGGCCCAACATACCCACAATCAGGCAAACGATAACCAGGAACGTTCCCTCTTAGCACACGCGACCGTGCGCCCAGTGCTGGCACATGTGCCACGCCGTGCACTCCGCAGAGCCTACACGCGCAATGAACCCCATGTCCAGCCCCTGGCCCGCACGCGCCCGTGGCTGCGAAGGTCGGCTCCGATACCATTTGTAACGCCCTAGAGTCCAAACGGCTCAGATCCACTCTGCACGCTGAATGAACCACACCTACCACCATCCCACTTACGCTTTCGTCCTCGCTTCGCGTAAAAGGATTAACCCGGGGATGGTGAGATGGACTCTAGAACCCTTATATGTTGGTCTATCCCACTCTAAACAATCAAGGTGGGACTAAACTCTCTACAATATCTCATAACATTCACATGGGCCACTATGGGCCAAATTCCAAATTGGGCCGGGTGTGACAAGAAGCAACCAACCGCTGTGGTGAATCAGCTTGAAGATACTATTAAGGAGAATTCAGTGATTGAGGAATTTCCGGATGTCTTCCCTGATGAATTGCCAGGTATGCCACCTGATCGAGACATTGAATTTCTTATTGAATTATTACCTGGAACTGCACCTATAGCCAAACGACCATATAGGATG
The DNA here is from genome assembly GCA_038087645.1 of Saccharum hybrid cultivar R570. NCBI lineage: Eukaryota > Viridiplantae > Streptophyta > Magnoliopsida > Poales > Poaceae > Saccharum > Saccharum hybrid cultivar. The sequence continues at coordinate 16,470,154 of JAQSUU010000760.1, forward strand.
GGAGTAGATGAATTAGAAGAACTTAAGAAACAAATTAAAGAATTACAAGATAAAGGTTTTATTCGACCTAGTTCATCACCTTGGGGAGCACCAGTTATTTTTGTTGATAAGAAAGATGGCGGTCAGAGGATGTGTGTTGATTATAGATCACTAAATGAGGTAACTATCAAGAATAAGTATCCTTTGCCCAGGATTGATGACTTGTTTGATCAGTTGAGAGGTGCTTGTGTGTTCTCTAAGATTGATTTACGTTCTGGTTATCATCAGTTGAAGATTCATGCTTCTGATATTCCAAAGACAGCTTTTACTACAAGGTATGGATTGTATGAGTATACTGTTATGTCATTTGGATTGACCAATGCACCTGCATACTTTATGTACATGATGAATAAGGTGTTTATGGAATATTTGGATAAGTTTGTGGTAGTGTTTATTGATGATATACTGGTATTTTCCAAGACAGAAGTAGAGCATGCTGAACATTTGAGGTTGGTATTGCAGAAACTTAGAGAGCATAAACTGTATGCGAAGCGAAGTAAATGTGAGTTTTGGTTGAAGGAAGTTTCTTTCCTTGGTCATATTGTTTCTAATGGAGGGATATCAGTGGATCCAGGTAAAGTAAGGGATGTATTAAATTGGAAGCCACCTATTGATGCTAGTGAGATTCGTAGTTTCTTGGGATTAGCTGGATATTACAGACGGTTCATTGAAGGGTTTTCTAAACTTGCTAAACCTATGACATCTCTATTAGAGAAGAATGCCAAGTTTGTGTGGTCAGATAAATGTCAAGCTAGTTTTGAGGAGTTGAAGAAGAGGTTGACTACAGCGCCTGTTTTGGTTTTGCCAGATCTGAGTAAGAAGTTTTTTATTTATTGTGATGCTTCTCGTCAAGGTTTGGGATGTGTTCTTATGCAAGAAGGCAGAGTTGTGGCTTATGCATCTAGGCAGTTGAGAAAGCATGAGTTGAATTATCCTACACATGATTTGGAGTTAGCAGCTGTAGTTCATGCTTTAAAGATTTGGAGACATTATTTGATTGGACATAAGAGTGATATATACACTGATCATAAGAGTTTGAAGTATATTTTCACTCAGTCAGATCTGAATTTGAGGCAACGCAGATGGTTAGAATTGATTAAGGATTATGATATTGAGATACACTATCATCCTGGTAAGGCTAATGTAGTAGCTGATGCTCTTAGTAGGAAAAGCTATGTCAATGAGATACGGACATTGACTATGACTAGTGAGTTATGTGCTGAATTTGAATATTTGAATTTGGGAATTGTTACTAATACAATGGAATTAGTGATAGAGCCTACCTTAGAGCAAGAAATTTACAAAGGTCAGTTGAAGGATGAGAAACTAAAGAAGATAGCGGAAGATATAGTGATTGGTAAGTCACCAGGCTTTCGGATGGATGATAATGGAATTTTGTGGTTTGGAAAGAGGCTGTGTGTACCTGAGGATCAAACTGTTAGACAGGCAATTCTTTGCGAAGCTCATGAGTTAGCTTATTCTATTCATCCTGGTAGTACTAAGATGTATTTGGATCTGAAACAGAAATATTGGTGGGTTGGATTAAAGCGAGATGTGGCTGAGTATGTGGCATTGTGTGACACTTGTCAGAGGGTGAAAGCAGAGCATCAGAGACCTGCTGGATTGTTGCAACCAATGAAGATTCCTGAATGGAAGTGGGAAGAAGTTGGTATGGACTTTATAGTGGGGTTACCTCGTACTCAGAAAGGTTATGACTCTATTTGGGTGATTGTAGATCGGTTAACTAAAGTTGCTCATTTTATACCAGTTAAGACTACTTACCGTGGACCAAAATTGGCAGAGTTGTATATGGAGAGGATAGTATGTTTGCATGGAGTTCCAAAGAAGATTGTATCTGATCGAGGATCGCAGTTTACGTCACATTTTTGGAAAGCTGTGCATGAATCATTGGGAACAAAATTGAATTTTAGTATAGCATATCATCCACAGACAGATGGACAGACTGAAAGGACCAACCAGGTATTAGAGGATATGTTGAGAGCTTGTGCATTGCAATATGGAACTAGTTGGGATAAGAGTTTGCCTTATGCAGAATTTTCTTACAATAATAGTTATCAACAGAGTCTTAAGATGGCACCGTTTGAAGCTTTGTGTGGACGTAAGTGTAGAACTCCATTGTTTTAGGATCAGACAGGTGAATCTCAGGTGTTTGGTACAGATGTTCTTAGAAACGCAGAAGATCAAGTGCGAGTGATTCGTGAGAATTTGAGAGTAGCGCAGTCTCGTCAGAAGAGTTATGCTGACAATAGAAGAAGAGATTTAGTTTTTAAGGTAGGTGATTATGTCTATTTGAAGGTGTCACCTATGAGAAGTGTGAAGAGGTTTAACATGAAAGGTAAACTAGCACCAAGGTATGTTGGACCATTTACAGTTATTACTAGACGTGGGGAAGTTGCTTATCAATTAGAGATGCCTGAGAATTTATCTGGAGTACATGATGTGTTCCATGTTTCACAACTTAAGAAGTGTTTACGGGTGCCTGAGGAGCAGATACCTTTAGAAGAGTTGACTGTTAAAGAGGATCTTACATATGAAGAGTTTCCGATCAAGATTTTAGAAACTGCTGAGAGAGTTACTCGAAGTCGGGTTATTAAGATGTGCAAAGTGCAGTGGAATCGATATTCAGAGGCAGAGGCAACTTGGGAAAGAGAGGATGAATTGAGGAAATCATATCCGCAGTTGTTTGAGTAAGCAGTTCAATCTCGAGGACGAGATTCTTTTAAGGGGGTAGAATTTGTAACACCCACAATTTAGGAGTAATGAATTTTAAATAATTTAGATAACAATTAATGGGGAATTAGAATTTAAAATTTTAGATATAGCATTTGATGATGCATTCATGCTGTTGCATTTATTTTATTTTGTGATGTGGAATTTATTTTATTCGTTTTGGATTAGAAATTCTTTTTGAAAAAGGTTTTGAAAAACAAATAGAAAAAAAAGGGAAAGGAAATTTACCTACTGGCGGCCCGGTTAACCGGCCGGCCTGCTTCTTCCTTCCCCGCGCTGGGCCGCGCAATGGGCCGACGTCGCTGCCGCTTTCCCTCCCGTGATCGCGCCCGCGTGGGCTGGCCCAACACAGCTGACGGGCAGCCGCGCTCTCCTCTTCCTCTCTTTCGGTCGCTGACTGGTGGGGCCCTGATGTCGGTCGTCTTCTAGCTCCCGTAACCGAGCCGGAAACGAACACTTCTCCAACCGAACCGCAACAGAATCATGTATTCCAGATATGTTAACCGAAATCAATGATTTGAGGCTATAAATAGGACGCCTTGACCCTCTATTTTCCGTTTTTCATCTAAAATCGTGAGTTCCACCGCAAGAAGTTGAGTTCTAGGGCTTGAGTTCGGTTGAGGACGTCGGTCGTTGGGGTGGGGTGCCTTCGGGTGATTTGGAGGTCTAATTCGTCGCGTTGGTGAGTCCGCACTTGTCTCCTCTACCCTCTTGTGCTCTTCTTTTGGTTGGAGGTGCTTAGAAGAGAGCTTTTGAAGCTCACCGTCGGCCGGTAATGGCGCCGCCGCTCTCCTCTCATCGCGTGCCGTGTTCAATCCACCATAGCTAGCTTGTACCGCATAGATGGATTCGTGTTGAGCTTCTCGTTCGGTTGGTGTCGGTTGGGGGATGTTTGGTGGTCGGAAACGGCGGATCCGGAGTTTTCCGGCGAGCTCGGGTGGCCGGCCATGGAGGCTGCCGGCCGGACCTGGAGAAGGAGATCGGATTTTCTACTGTGGAGTTGATGATGAACGTGAGCCGTCCGATTTGAAATCAAGGGCCCAGATTAGAACTTACCCCTTCGCGGGTAAATTTGTTAAAGAGCCCCTGGGTTTATTAGTAATCAACCCGCCATCCATAGCGTATTTCTGAAAATGCGTTTTCGTGTTTTGAAAGCGTATTCTCTTCCGGTTAAGTCAAAAATACGTTTTCGGATATTTACAGTTTTGCCACTAGAATTGTTTTGGTCATAAAATCTTCGTTTTAACTCCGATTTGATCCGTTCAAGTTGCGTTAGGTTCGTATTTGCGAGCTCTACATGTTAGTGTAGTTGTACAGTCAGTTTTGATAATTTATTTTTCGAGGTTATAATTAAGTATTTATTTATCTATAGGAAATCTTAGAAAATACATAACTTTCACGTTTTAACTCCGAATTTGGTGATCTTTGCGTCTGTGTGATCTTAGAAACGTGTAGAAGAGTTTTATAAGCTTTTATTACTGTTTTGCTACTGTTGGTGTACTGTTCTAATTATATCTCTTTGTTTGCTTCGTGTATGTTTGATTGGATGCATGTATGTGTTGATTGATGATCGAATATAGAAGGTGAGCAGTATTTGGACGATTCGGAGTATTACTTTGAGCCAAGTCAGCAGTATCACTTGGAGAGCTTTGATCAAGGCAAGTATAACACAGGACTATCCTTGTTACCTATACATCAAATTGTCATACATATGCATGTGCTTACCTTGACAACCTTAGAGATTATAACTTAGTGATTGTTATCTTGATTCCTTGTCAACCTTGGGAATGCATATGGGTAGCTACTGCTAGTGCATAAACTAAGAACAATGATCTTGTAATTTGATTAATGGATTAAGCAATCAACCTTTAAGATGATTCTATTACTGTTAAAAGGGGCTAGAGCATGTGTATTATTTTGATGCTCTGGTTTCTCTCCATAAGGACTTATCTGTACATGATTATCCGGGATATATAGTACAGCTGTGAGGGCTATATGGCTCTGGCTTTAGTTGTTCAAGAGACCTTTTCTAGCTTGTTAGTGGTTACCTTAAATGGCGTAAGAATGGCTTGCCACTTTGGGTGTAGTGCGAGCCCCTGGCCTAGTGTGTATAGGCTGCGGTTGTTGTGCCACAGGGAAGGGGGGTTCTACATCTGCCTGCCGAGTGAATCTAATGGCCCTAACTTGTTAGACGAACTTTTGAGTGGCTTTATATGGTTCTCGGGTGTTTGGGCTTGATCTCCCCACTCATTTGGAAATCATGACTTACAGTGAAAGTGTACACCTCTGCGCAGAGTTAAAAACTGGTATACTAGCCGTGCTCACGGATACGAGCGGCCTTGGAACATTTACAGATAGATGATCACCATTGCTATATCATGTTTAATTATTGTTAATTATTATTATGCTCATGTTAATGCTATTCGTTATTATTATTACAATTGATCATTGGTTCTTTAATGGGAAGTGGTTTATCTTGATGCTACTCAATTGCTAATATATGATTAAAAGCTAAATGCAGTTAAACAGTGTCTAGCCTTTTTGAGCCTCATGAACCCTGTGTTATATTTGTGGAGTTCGACATGAACTCACTCTTGCTATTTCCACCATAACAGATGAAGATATAGAGGAAGATTATCGGAATGAGTACTAGTCTTGGTGTCAACCAGTCAACCGTGTCCCTGTGTGGAGTTTCCGCTGAAGAATTACTATTAGTTATTATTACCTATCGTTCAAGACTATGTCTTAAATACTTATTCGTTATGTAATAAGCACTGTGATGATACTTTGTAATTTGTCAACTTATGTGTGCGACTGATTCCTGGGGCGCACATGAGTCTTTTATGCATCCTATTTTTGTCCTTAAAAATGGGTGTGACAGTGCCAGTCATGAAAGATATCCATTCATTCAAAGTGGGTTTGAGACCCAAAACAAAATGTATCTCCCGCCACAGGAACTTTGCATACAAACACTCGAAGAAGAGGTGTTCAATAGTTGCATCCTTACTACAAAACACACAAGATTTGTTCCCGTTCCAAATCCTCTTTAATAAATTATCTTTAGTTAAAATCACCCCCTCTTGATGAACCACAAAAAAATTAATTTTCAGTGGTATATTTAAATGCCAAATATCCTACAAGACTTTATAATGTCCATCGACAAGATATTTATACATGGAATTTACTGTGAACTCGCCACTACTTTTAATGAGACAAAAGAACAATCTTGTACAACTTTTAAGTTAAGGTTTGGTACTCTTGCTACTAAGTTATACCACTCAACCAACTTAATTCCCACTATAGCCCTTCTGAAGGAAACATTTAGGGGAACTACATCTGGAAACATTTAGAGGAACTACGTCTAGAGGATGTGCAACCAACCAGATATCTTTCTGAAACCTTATTTCACTACCATATCCTAATTTGAATTTCCCTAAGCTCATGGACTGATCCTTCACTCCCAATGATCCATCTGAAAATGAGAATCATCAGGTTGTTTTAACCCGTGACAATGTCTAGTCTTTAATGTAACTTTTTTTTTTCTTAGCAGCTCCTGCCAAATACCATCTTCATTGCACAGTTTGAAAAGCCATTTGTTTAACAAGCATTTATTCTATAAATTCAGGTTCTGTATACCAAACCTCCATGTTCCTTTGGTTGGCAGATAACAGACCACTTAGCAAGTCTATTTTTTTTTTCAGTTGATCATAGTACCAAAAAGAAAAATCAACAATCTAACATACTCTATTTCCTTTAGAACACCTCTTGGGATGTCAAAGAAAGAAATCATGAACATGTGTAGGCTAAACAAGACTGAACTAATCAGGACTAACCTTCCACCCAATGACAGTATTTTCCCTTTGCAGCTACATAATCCCTTCTGAATTCTTTCTTCAATTAATTTTCAGTCCTTATTGTTGAGCTTCTATAGTGTACTGGTATTACCATGTATCAGAAGAGATAAGTACCTATTTTCAAACAAATAATTGTGAATATTGTGTCTCACACAACTTGGACTGCCGAAATACATTATCTCAGTTTTGTGAAAATTTGTCTTTAGATTTGATATTGTTCAAATGTGTAGAGCAATAACTTCATATTCATAGCTGTGCAAAATCATGATGTAGCAATAAAATAGTGTCATCTGTGTATTGTGAGATAAGTAAACCATCATCTTTTACGTGGAGTACGATCCCACAAATTTGACCACATTCCTTGGCCCTAGCAATGGATGATAACCAACATATCCATCACTATATTAAAAAAATAGGACATAGTGGGCCACCATGCCTTAAACCTTTCTTTTCGGAAGATGAGTGGAAAATATTTGGTTTCTGTACATTGGATAACCAATGTGAACTCCTGCTTGGAGATCATCTGACATCTCTATTGGCTTTGTGGGATTTGATGCAAAATGAATTCATTCCTTGACATAAACATAGCCAATGTTGTTTTGTGCTCCACATGTCTTAGAGTAAAAAAGGTATGGCAATATTTTCTTAGACATGGAAAAGTCTAGCCCCAAATTTTCTGTTCACACTTTTTGTGGCTTGCCACACTTAGTTTAGTTGCAGCAAATTAAATCTAGGAACCAAATAGCCTTGAACCCAATAAAACATTAGGCTGAGAACAATAGTAATGGAAGTTTCTCAGCACACGTCACTAATACATATGCAAAGTGGCACGCATTGTTTAGACTAAGCACTAGTAACTAGATACATCCTGTACCTGTAACTAATAATGGCCCCTTAAAAACGATGGTTCAGTGTAGTGTGCTCAGTTTTCATTAACAATTGTTTGCTTGTTGGTACCAGAACTGAAAACATTTTCCTGTATCCTCTATTTTCTAGGTTTTGGTAGAAGCACATGGCTCAACACGGACACTTATTTTGAATAGGCCAAATCAGCTTAATGTACTCTCCTCCGCAATGGTATGTTAAGAGTTCTAGTATTACAGTACCATGTTTACTTTTAGATTAGTAGGTACAGGATGATTGTTCTTTCATGTTGCAGATTAAGGGACTCCTGAGGTGGTTCATTGTTTTTGAGAAAGATGACAGAGTTAAATTGTTGATTATGAAGGTATCTCATAGCACTGTGTTTGTATTGTAATTCAATATTTGAGGTGGTCAGTTGTCTAACTTAGACTATAGATGTCTATTAGGCTTCAGCTCACAGAGCTTTCACAAGCTCCGGCTTCTCCAAATGAACTAGGAGCCATTGAAACAACTATTTTTGGTTTCACTACCTTCAGCTCTACCGCGCACTGTAGCAAGGAGCTGGAGCCATTTAGAGCCATGCCAAATAGGGCGTAAATGTGTGTTTCTCCAATAGAAATTACCATGTCGCAAGAGAGTCACAGAGAACATGAGTTGCCCAAGCTATCATGTCTCAAATAGATAATACACAGAGGTAGACGTGAAGCATTTTACTCCATTGCATTTTGAAGCACGTATTGAACTTATGAATTCATAATGATTCTTGTTGCAATGCTAAGTCTTGCAAAATATAAAGGGAACAATATTTGAAAATTGAGCTGCTTGTATTCCAGTGATCTAACTTTTCATTCCTTAAAACATTGTCAGGCTCGCTATAGAGTTTACTTTAACTTGCTTTTCTTTCTTCATTTCAGTATGTTTCTCATTTCCTTCTATTAGCTAATTTAAATGGATATGATAATAACTATAATTTTATCACCACTGGGAAACCGTCTGTTGATCTCAATGTTTGTCATTGTGTTGAAGCATGAGTTGTTTTCAGGGAAAAGGAAGAGCATTTTGTGCTGGAGGTGATGTTACTGAATGTGTCCGGTCTATACATAACGGTAATTACTTCTTTAGAATGCCTCTAAGGTATCTATTGTCCAATGAAGATTTCACTTTGCATGTTTCTAACCGTCTTGTGTTACCTGACTCAACACCCATGCTACATGTTTCAAACGGCCTAAGGTAGTTCTACATGTTTTGTTGACTGTGTTGTGTGTTTAATTCTTAAATCAGAAAGCTGGAAATGGGGTGCTGATTTCTTCAGAGATCTATATATGTTAAACTACATAAGTGCAACATATATCAAACCTCAGGTGAGCTGCATCCCTTCACATTAATTCATTCTAATTATTCACTTCTCTGTTCATTGCCTCTAAATTAAATGCTTAGATAATTTAACTATAGGTTTCTCTTCTTACTGGAATTGTCATGGGTGGAGGTGCTGGTGTTTCTTTACATGGAAGATTTCGAGTTGCTACTGATAACACGGTATATACTAGAAACCAAAATCGAGTGACATTTTTCTTACGTTGTCACTTTTACTTATCTATTCAAGACAGCAGTACTTTTTAAGCACAAAAAGTTCGCGTGTCATGATACAACTCGAGATCTGCTTGTTTAAGGTTCTGCTGAATATAAACTATTGCAGGCATAGTATTGGTCACAAAAAAAGACCCAGGATCACTGCCTTTCACTACCTTTTCTGTTGGATATTACACCTAAATGTTCAATTGTTTATTGGACTAGATTTCAGTTATGGTGCATATATACTTTCCTTTTTGTGAGCTTGATGAGTGATATTAGTTCTTTTACTCATTTGGAATATTGAGAATCTTGCTTTATTTTAATTAGAAAATCATAGCATTTTCAAGTGCCAAAATATGGGTCATTTACATTTCAAATATTCCTGCAGGTTTTTGCTATGCCAGAAACAGCTCTTGGTTTCCTTCCAGGTGTAGGGGCCACATACTTTCTGTCTCGGCTTCCTGGCTTCTATGGTTATCTAATATCTATCATTGCCATTTATTGAATGTTTCTATGTATTATTGACAGTACGGAATACTATGCATCCTTGGATTATTCTTTAGTTTGCAGTTTTACAAATGACCATGTTCTTAATTGATTTTTAGCAAGTGTGCTAGATTTTTGAGGAAATGATCTATGCAATTATGTAAGTAATTATGAAGATATAATTATATAAAGAAATAAAGAGTGGCCAAGTTTCTTGTATTCTATTTGATTTTTGGTTTCATATTTTGTTAATTACTTGTACTTAGTGAGGTCAGCATTCTAGTTGGTGGTAAAGGTAGCTTGAGAGATACTGTTAACTAAAATGTTATCTTAATTTTTTACAGGAGAGTATGTTGCTCTTGCTGGTGCCAGATTGGATGGTGCTGAAATGCTGGCATGTGGTCTGGCAACTCATTTTGTCCAGTCAAATGTAGGTTATCTTAAAGTTTAACTGAGCTGCCAAATTTTTGCTTTCGGCTATGATGTTTGCTGTTATATTTGTGGTTATTATTCTTTGGAACATGCTACACAAATCCTGACCTTATTCATATAGTATCCGAATGCTTTCATATTTTTTGGCCAGCATCATTGAAGTCATGTATATGGTATATTAGTCTACAACTCCTAGTAAATACTCTTTGTTAATTTACCAGCGACTACTATTGCTCGAAGAATCACTCAAAAAGCTGGACACCTCCAATACTTTTCCTGTGTGTAGTATTATCGATCAATTTGCTCAACAGCCATCACTGAAAGAAAACAGTTCCTTGAATAGGCAAGGGTGTTTCTGATTGAATGACAGAAATATGCCCCATTCGTGATGTCACTAATTTTTCATTCTCTGGTGCACCCCAGGTTGGAAATAATCAACAAATGCTTTTCTAAAAGCACAGTTGAAGAAATTATATGCACTCTAGTGAGTTTGTTACAGCAAATGCAGGTTTCTATGGGTTCACCGATTCTGTCTTGACAAATAATTATTAAATATATATTTATCATGTCAGGAGCAAGTAGCCTCAAGTACGGCTGATGAATGGGTTGCTAGGACAATCCAGTATTTAAAGAAGGCTTCTCCTACTAGTCTGGAAATCACTCTGAGATCGGTATCCATTAGAACCCACACCCCATATTTGTCCCACTAGTCTACGTTCTCAGTGTTGCCGACAAGAATATAGCTGTTTCATTATTTGTTTTGTACCTCGGAATTCAGATAAGAGAAGGGAGAACACAAACTGTTGGGGAGTGCTTGCATCGGGAATATAGGGTGAGTTGCCATCTCATACGTGGTGACTTCAGCCGAGACTTCTTTGAGGTGATTAAAAATGAACATTATTAACCCTGTTATGTATACTTCATTGCCATTGCACAGCAATGCCTCTGTACCTAACATTCAATGCCTCTGTACCTATCATTCAATTCCCGTTGCATCAAATTTTATTGCTACAACTTTATTTTATCTGATACAACCTTTAGATAATGGTGATTCATTTTTTGGGACTTCAGTGGATGCCTCCAAGTTTGGAACAAGTACATGACGAGGTAGTTGAAGAATATTTCTCAAGAATTGATGATCCACAGTGGGAAGATTTGAACCTACCTGACAGACGTTCCCATGGAAGAATTATTGAGTCGAAGATTTGATGGAAGGTCCTTCAAAGTTTAATGGAGCCTCGATTGTGGTCAAATAACAAATGATGTCTCGTTAAGTCTGTGTAGACTGAAGACTACTGCTAAAATAAACCTGAATATGCAGAAGATAATATTTGTGATATAATTTGTATGGCTAGGCTATCAGCCAGCTGATCTCCTTTGGCCACTCACTACTACACTAATTCTAACCGAGGCGGGCAAAGTGGATTTACCGAGGCAGGCAGGCCAACCACCTCGGACCTAAGGTCACGGTTAATCGTGGCCTTAACCGAGGCGTTAGCCAACCGCCTCGGTTAATCGTTTAACCGAGGCAGCACTACTACAAACAATCTTAACTGAGGCGGGCAAAAACGATTAATGGAGGCGAGCATTGCAACCGCCTCCAATCAAAGGTCACGGTTAATAGTGACTTTAAGGAGGCGGTTGCCCTGCCCGCCTCGGTAAATTGATTAACAGAGGCGGGCGGGTTAAGAAGCCCGCCTCCATTCACGAAAATAGAAAAACAAAAAAAAACCAAACCCGGCTAGAAACCGGGTCTGGGCCTCGATCTGGGTAACTTCCAGCAGCAGCATGCCACTGCACCGTCGATCCGCACCACGCCGCCGCATCGTCGGATCCACCGCCAGCCGGATCTGACGCCGTAGACAGTTTAACCGAGGCGGTTTGCTGTTAGTCGCCCGCCTCCGTTAAGTATTTATAGAATAAAAAAAGCTTTTTCGAATCAGTTTTGAATTTGAATTTGAAACCCAACTTCGTCAGATTAAAACACATACAAAGCAGATAAACGATAAACACATATATTACATCCATTCATGTGTTGTCCTTAGCGTACCACGATCCATGTCACACACTAAGTTCATATTACATTAATGTTCACATTGTTCACAAAAGCACATCACATGTTCACATGAGAAGCCAAGGTCACCGACTAGAAGATGTCCGGCAACTTGTAATCTTTCATGTCTAGATCGTTGGATCTCCAGTTGCGTAGCTTCTCGTACTTCTCCTCCATCCCTAGGTTGCTCTTGGCGTAGAAGAAACTTCCCCCCAACATGACAACATTCGTCTGTGACAAACTTACAAATGTCGGCTATTGTTTGAGTGATGTTCCTACTGTCTTCAGGTTGTTTTGACGCACTACATGCATGATATATGTAAGACAAAATCATTAGGACATATAGATAGCATGCACAATGTAGCAGCACATATGATTCTTGATACGTATTGGGAATTGTCACCTCAAGCACAGTTTTGTGCCATACTTCTGCTTCTTCTTCTCGGACCTTCGATCATAGCAGTCGGTCTTTCAAGTACTTCTTGTAAGCGCTGTATGAAAACCACTAGTGTCAATGACAAATTTGATATGTACGTTGAGTGCATAAAAGAATATGTGTCGTCACTTACTATCACAGTCAACTTTTGAAATCCTTGTACCCTTCTTTGTTCGTAGCCCGCAAGGAGTCAATATGATAGCCTTTCCATCCTGAGGATAGATTATAAATACAATCCAATGGCCCATGATGCCCAAGCTGCACCATTGAAACAATATAGATCTCAAATATTGAAATATGAAAAGTGGTGAACCCAATAGCTATTGCAAGTATCATTTTGACTTACCCGAACCGGTGGGCGGCAAGGACACACCTATTTTACTTGATCTTCTTCATGGCTTCATAGATGTACATTCCCTTCTGTACTTGATCTTGCCTCACATTTTAGTCCGGACTAGCACTCGCTGCATCCTGTCCAAGTTCACCAGCCTTGGATCCATGTCGGGTACACCGTAGCCAATGATGGCCCTCTGGGTAATATGCATAGGAGATATGTAGATAATAGGTTGCCCTAGTTCCTTGCATACATATGATTGCATCCTGCAAGCACAAGTCATTGTCATGGCATTGTTAATTTGATCCTAATGAATGTACCTACAGCGATGCAAAGGTGTAATCACTTACATGGTAAAAACGGTGACTTGGGCGTCGTCGAGGTCCTTGCACCACAACAGCCTATGCATGTCGTGGAAGACAACATAGAAATAACAATCATCTTCCAAGTGGAAGTACTCTTTGGGGACCTTGACAACGAATTCCTTCATGCCTAACTTCGCAGCATGCATATACTAGAGATGGAACCTTCGAACCTCCCATGACTCCTCCTGGACGAGCTGGCCCAAGGGCAACATGAACTTGCCATTCTCAAAGTTATCGGGGCAATCTAGAGTAAGGGGCCAAATTGCCAGCGGGGTTCACGGCCTGTAATTGATACAAGGAGGAGTGGAAAAGTGTGTTAGCATCATCTACGCACACATTATCAAGTTGACTATGTTTGGTTGCCATTAGCATTTATACCTTTCGAACATCATTGAGTATAGGAACTCGTTTGCTATATTGAAAGCCGCCCAACTCTCCAGGTTGTGGTTCTAGGGTATGCCCCCTCTTCATCTGTAGGCTTCTTTGGCGTAGGAGGACATTGCCCTTTGCCCTCCTTTGGACCGCTTGGACACGGTGTTTCATTCCTCGATGCACCTCCTGTATCTCCTTGTGGGTTGCTCATGTTGAGAGGCAGGCTACGTCAAGGACTACTGCCTAGGCCAGCATTGTCGTTGTCATCATCATTGTCGTCGTCGTCGTCACCCGGGGGAGACATCGAGCACTCTAAGGGCTGTGACCGAGGCATCGGCAAGTCCAAGATGATGTCTTCCTTATTCCATAGGACTGTCATGCCAAGAATACCTCAGATGTACCTTTCCCCTCTTCAGTGGGAATGTCGATTTCTTCTTCTTCTTCTTCCTCACTGTGGGTCCAAGTCACGGTCACCCTAGCATAGTCGGGCGGGATCGGCTTGTTGTTTACAAGGCGCTGCTTTCGGGAGGCAGTGCAACTCCCGTGGCTACTTCCTTCTTCCTCTACAACCTATGGCCGAAGGGAATCATGAGCGTGCATTCTCTTGGTTGCACGATGTCATCGACCGCGTACCTATGGAGTCCTCCGATCGACGACACTGCTACTAGAGCTCTGACTCCCTAGTACCTGCACAATAGCCTAGCGAAGCATCTGTGACTACAACTCCACCGTCTTCAGGTCAGTGCTCGTGAAAGCCTGTTGTATTGACTTGTTGATCATGTCTTTTATTGCCGCCTTGTGGCCTTGTTGCACGCCTTGCTGGATGAGCCCTTCCTTGTATGCTTGCCTTGTGTGGTGTGATCTCATGTTGGATTTCTAGGAATCCATGTTCTTCTAGCTCTGCCATGAGGTTATGCCCCGAACGCAGCCGCAGTGCTCAGGGTTTCCCAGCGCCTCAGTAAGCACGTCATGATCCTTGCGAGGTTCAAACACCCCGCATTCCTTGGTTGCACTAATCTTGAGCAAAGCTTTCTCTACCTTCTCAGTCTATGGCTCATTGTACTTGGTCCGTCCCTCCTTTAGCTTCTTCGGCCGACGGGCATAGAAGAAGTCACGAGACCTCTCATCAACACCTTCAAACGGGTTCTCCTTCTCGGCTACAGCTGCCTCCCTTTCTTCCCACCACCAGTCCTCCCACTTAGCAGTGTACCCTATCATGCCCAGGTTGTGGTAGAGTGTGTTTCTCTTTGCGAGCTCGGAGAATTCTCGCCCTTGGCATTTGCTTCTTCGCTACTTTTTTTTTGATGAACTCTTCCCAGATGTGATGCTTGATGAAGCTATAGTCTTTGAAGGGTATCTTCCCTTTCTTCATGTAGTTCTTATTCAGTTTTGACTGCGAAGTGCTTTGCCTCCAATGTACAAAGCATGCTGCTTGCATAGTTCTTCATTAAACTAGTCTAGTGGATACTCGAACCGCCTCTTCCCGTCTCCCCGCAAGGCACCCTTGAGGTCTTCTGGGACTTTCCTCCATTCCAGATATGTGATCATCATGTGCTCCTTGACTATACAGGAGCACTAGTTTCTGAAGGTGCTAATGACAGTTCTTGGGTTCAAGGGCTCTCCATGTATATGGCATGCACCTTCTTGTGCACTTGGTGCCTCCCGTGTTGGCCCCTCTTCAAGTCTAACTTCTTGCCACTCTTGCCACTTCCCATTGCGGTTGAAGCACTCAAGGTAGGACCAGATGCATGCCCCTCCTATTCTCCCTCCTCGGGGGTACTCTGAACACATAGGCACCACCGGTATCTATCGAGGATAAGAACTCGCATTAGTTTTGTACTTACGCGAGGTCCTCGATGTTGTTTTAGTTATATACTTACGCGGCCCTCATCATCTACATGGTCTCGTGTTGGGGTTTGCTATTACCCACTGATCATCTTTGTAGCTGACACTTTGGAGCTCCACGTTGGTTAGCCCATACTCGTCCACGATAGCCGCCTTTGGCTTGACCCATTGGCACCGGAAGATGGGTATCTGTAGTTCACCGCCATAGTCAAGTTCCATATCTCTTCAATCTGGCCATAGTATGTCCTGGTCTCCATAGTGGCCTCGTCGATGACCTCATATCGAACACCATTGTTCTATGACGTGCTCTTCTTCTCCTTCTCTTTCATGTGGAACCTGTATCCATTGATGTCATACCCTTGCCACGAGGTGATTTGGGTGGACGGGCCAAACGTAAGCCACGCTTCAGCAGATTCTCCATAGGGAGGTATGACCTGTTGTTTGATCCACGTCATGAAATTGATCTTGTGTTGTCTCTGTACCCATGCCTCCATGCGTCCGTCATGAGCACGGCAGATCTCCTCCAGGTGCTTCTCAACCCACTTGTCCATGACCACTAATTGATTAAGGGCATTGTGGTGAGCTTCTTGCACTATTTGGTCATCTACATCGGTGCGTACTTTCCTCCCCGTGCACCCCATCCAAGAGGTTCTGCCTTCATGCCGAGGGATGGGCAACCCAATCGCATTTCCATCCTAGATGTATTTGGTGTAGTAGTTAATGGACTCTTCTATTGTGTATGCCTCGATCATAGAGCCCTTTGGGTAAGCACGGTTAAGGACGTACCTGTTCAGGGTCGACATGAACCTCTCATACATCCACATATGGTGTAGGTGGATAGGCCCAAGTTCCTGTATCTAATCAACAATATGCATCATCAGGTGTGGCATAATATCAAAGAAAGATGGTGGGAAGGACATCTTGAGCTGGCAAAGAGTCTCCGCGATGAACTGTTTTAGGCCTGACAGCTTAGCTTCGTCGATGACCTTTTGTGTGATGAATTTGAAGAAGTAATCGAGGCGTGTGATGACCATCTTCACATACTTTTGACTGATAGACCTAATCACAATTGGAAGGAACACCGTGAGCATGACGTGGCAGTCATGTGCGTTGAAGCAGGTTAGTGTGAGGTCCTTCATTGAGCCTAGGCTCTTGATGTTGGAAGAGAACCCGGTTGGCACCTTTATAGACCTAAGCCACTGGCACACGGCCCTCTTTTCATCTCTCGTGAGGTTGTAGCTCCTGCACGGAAGGTCCACTTTCCCACTCTGCACCGCTAGTGTCGGGTGAATTTCGGTCCTGATGTTCTGGTTCACTAGATCCATCCGTAACTTCAGACCATCCTTCGTCTTAGTCTTGATGTCTTGTAGGACCCTAGTCATGCTCTCGAAGACATTCTTGTCCAGGTGCATGTAGTCGATGGCATGGGGCATATCTAGCTCCTTCGAGTACGACAGGTACTTGAAGAAACAAGACTGCTTCTTGAAAGGAACTAGGGCGACAGGTGGTTGTTCCTCCTCCATCTTATCCCGCTTCCTCTTCTTCCTTGTCGTGGTCCCATCTTCCTCTTTCTTCTTCTTCCCGAACTTGACGTTTATGCCCTTCACATGTCAAATACCTTTTGCCCATAACTCGTCTTTTCTAGCTCGTCAATTTGAGGCTCAGCCTGGTTGTTGAAGTACTGATTCATTGAAGGATGCCGGTACCTATGCTTTTTGTCGAGGAGTCGCCTATGCCTCATGTACACCAACTTCTTAGATGCATTAAGATAAGTGTAGCAGGTACCGTCAATGCAAACTACACAACCTGACTTACCTTTGATCTACCCCGACAGTGAAAAAGACTAGGGTAGTCGGTGATGGTGACAAAGATGATGACTTTTAGAGTGAACTCCTTTTTTAGGGACGCATCCATCATCTTGACCCTGTCTTCCCATAGTATCTTCATGTCCTCCATGACCGGCTCTAGGAACACATCTATATTATTGCCTAGCTGCTTCGGTCCAGAAATAATATAGGTTAGTAAAAGATACCTGCGCTTCTGACATAGCCAGTGAGGCAAGTTGTAGATGGTGAGGATGACCGGCCAAGTGCTATGGGAGCTGCTAAGGTCAAAGAACAGGTTCATCCCATTAGTACTTAGCGCGAACCTGATGTTCCTCACCTCATCACCAAACTCCTTCAGGAACTTGACGTTGAAACGCTTCCACTGCTTGCCATTGGATGGGTGTCACAGCTTGCCATCATCCTTCATGCATTCTACCGATGCATGCCAAGACATCAACTTGGCTCCTTTGGATTCCCGAATAGAGCACACACGGGATCGATCACAGGCAGGTACCACATTGACAGTGAAGGACTTTTTCTCTACATGTAACCCTCTTCTTCCTCGTCCTCAGGAGACAAGATCTACTTCTTGGCCGTCTTCTTCTTCTTTGGCCCTCTCGAGGGTTGTCCCTCGTCATCTCCGTTCGCGCAACAACCGGCATTTCTCTTGTACTAACTCACGCTGCAGTGCAAACAACTCTACAAGTTCTCATACTTGTCCCAATATACGATATAGTGGTTGTTGGGAGTATGCCCTAGAGGTTATCATAGAGATGATTGTATTGCCTTGTATCCATGACATATTATGAGTCCATTGAATATCTATTAAAGACAACTTGTATCGATTAGCAATTTGTGAATTGTTTGTGAAACTCTTTTACTTGTATGGTTATTCTAGAATGGTCCCTGATCGGAGTTCGTGTTAGGACGCACATGAATATTAGATTAGCGCATTATTAGTTGATGACTATGTTTCACAAGTCATAGACATAGAGATGTCAAACAAATAATGTGGGCACATGTGTGACATGTAGGCTGGACTGACCCAACGTGAGTTGTTGTTATTGTCTCGATTCACATCATGTATGTTATGTCCTTAGACATGAGATTGTTGTATGTACTTAAAATGTGAAATGACCTACTTAGAGACTATCAAATGCTACTCCTTAACTGGGTAGTTATAAAGGTGGTCTTCGTGTTTGTCAAGAAACATGCTGTGAGACATAGACAATCTAGATGAAATTTGCCCCTCTCTATGTGAGAGAGATATCAATGGAACACTCTAATGATTGGATCAATAAATGCATGGCTGTGCTTAGGTTAAGTGTTAACCTATGAGTTTGACCAAATATCGTGTGGCAAAAGGAATAACATGTAAATGGTTTGTGGTGGTTCGTCTGATATGATCTTTCCGTACACATAGGAGTTGATGACACGTCTTGCTAGAGACTGTTATCAACTAATGGCTGAGTAGGAGTACTCAGGCCATGTCTACGTGTGCATGAACCCATGGGGTCATACGCTTAAGGGGCTGGAAGCCTAATTCGGGTTGGACCCAAATTTGACTAGGCTTAGGGTTTTCTAATTGGGCCTCCAACTTGGGGCTGATTAGAGGCGCCTATATAAGAGAGGGATGGGGCGCGGCCAGGTGACTCACACCATTGGGCAGCCGTCGTCAACCCCCCATGTTCACACCTACTGCTCCTCGTGGACCTAGCAGTCCGGAGGCGCAGCGCTTCCTCCTCGTACGTGTGGGATACCTTGGAGGTGCTGCATCTGGAGCACAAGGACGAACCGCACGAGATGGATGATCTGTGAGTGGAGGGTGGACATGATGGATGACCACGCAACTACATGGCACTGCTATGACGCATTCGACTACATCGAGTTGCTTCTGCTGCACCTGCGCGTCTAGTGGTAATTCCGTAACCTGTAACTGGCAGTAGATCCTGGTTTATGAGGTCAAAATTTTGATTTTATGGCTAGCGTAGCACCCTCATAACCTTATAGTGGTATCAAAGCCGTAGCTGCTTCGTTATAGGTTCGGTTGTATGCATATGGAGATATGCACGGTTGTGGATGAGTCTCTGATCATGGTTCGTGATCTTGCTATGTTGGTCTTGTAACGATGTACTCGTACCGGTTGGAATTCCGCCATCCGAGTTAAGTGATACATGTAAACCCAGTTATGGCAAGATGGAGATCAATCAGATTGATCGAATCGAACCTAGGTCAAGTGCCGAGCACATATGATGCGCGGCGGTGGTAGATTGGATCTACTGCCGGGCGTCGGGGTGCAGGAAAAAGTGTTGTTTGGTAAAACGACCATAACTTTTGCATACGACCTCGGATTGAGACGCATTTTATATGAAAATTGATCTACAGAAAATTTTAGATCTGATTCTCACCCACTTTGTTGGGCTTTCTGAAATTAGATTTACGAAAAAAGGCCGGGAAGATGGTGTTTTTGGCGTTTTAAGATTGGACATCGGAATCGGTTAACTCTGTTTTGCAGGATTTTATGACTGGTATAGCCCTTATGTGTATTTGATGCATGTATGTAATTAATTCATGGATTTCATATCATGAGTATGACAATATGGCTGGAGCCACATAGATATTGTCAACTTGATGTAATGGCCTGCGTGCCAAACTGTGATGATCCTATCCGCGACTGTATAATATTACTTCATTGCCTTGCGTTAGTGTGATAGATAGTCTTGGTGGATTCATCACTGATGGACGGCGTACATGGATCATGGAGATGGAGATCACCATGATGTATAGATTGATGGAGATGGAGATCCCCAAAGTGACAATGGGCTATACCAAGTCATATATGTGATAATGTCGTTCTTATTATTATGTTCTACTTTCACGTGATAATGTTTTTGTCTACATATGTGATAGTGAAGTAGAACGATCCCTCAGCAATGTTTAAGTTATATGCTTCGCCAAACCTTGCACTGTCATGTGTCTTGTACAATCGGTGGTGGGTCTATGAAATTAGGGTGCCACTAGTTTTCCTTGACTAGGCAGGTTCGTATCGGATACTTATTGCAGAAGGGTTGGTTACTTGAACAAGGTCATCCTAATGGTTAGGGACCTTGGAGCATAAGGGTTGGGCACCACAGCATAGAGATGCTACCCAACAACAAGAGTCATATGTGATATGATTAGCAAAGAGTTGCTTACCGATCTACCATGTCTTCTAGCGGTGATGCTAAAGCTCACTAGTAGACTTGTTAGTTGTGGGTCTTGAATCACTAAGTTCAATTGAGGGATATTGATTTTAGGTGGAGTAGATTCTATTAAGATTTTAATATGATTTACTCTGTCTTGGATACTTTGTCTTAATATTTGCATTACTTTTGTTGTAGATAAATGGCGCCTAGCAATCAACCATTTACTTTGCGTTCAATTCTTGAGAAAGATAAGTTGAATGGAACAAACTATGCGGATTGGATCCGCAACCTGAGAATTGTTCTCAGGGCTGAGAAAAAGGAAGAAATTCTAGACAACCCATTACCTGAAGCACCTATTGACAATGCACCCGCTGCTGAGAAAAATGCTTACAAAAGGGCATGTGATGCTGATCTTGAAGTGAGTTGCCTTATGCTTGCATGTATGGAACCAGATCTGCAGATGCAGTTTGACAACAACCATGCAGCGCACGATATGATTGTGGCGCTGAATGATATTTTCCAGACTCAAGCTAGGACTGAAAGGTTCAATGTCTCTAAGGCGTTTGTTGAAACCAAGCTTGCAGAGGGCGCACCTGTCGGGCCACATGTGATCAAAATGGTTGGTCACACTTAGAGGTTGGAGAAGCTAGGCTTCCAATTGGTTCAGAGTTGGCTACTTATTTCATTCTCGTGTCTCTTCTGCCCAGCTATGGAAACTTCATCTTGAACTACCATATGCATGGGGAGGAGAAGGGCTTGAATGAATTGTGTGGCATGCTTAAGACAACTGAGACTGATGTTAAGAAAGGTGCTGGCACTAGCCATGTGATGGCGGTCCAAAACAAGCCTAACTTTAATAAGAAGGGCAATGCTTAGAGGAAGAAAAAGGGCAAGGGAAAGGCCAAAGGTGAGACCTCTAAGCCAAACCCACCTATGCCCAAGGCTGGACCATCTGCTGATGAAGAGTGCTTTCATTGTAAGGGTAAAGGTCATTGGAAGAGGAACTGCAAGTTGTATTTGGAGTCCTTAAAGAAGGATGGTGGTAAAGGTACTACCGTTGCTCATACACTTGTTTATATTACGGACATTTTCCTCGCTAACTCTTATATTAATTCTGGAGTATTTGATACCAGATTGGTTGCTCATATTTGCAATACGATGCAGGGAATGATAAGAAGTAGAAGCGTGGGAAAAGGAGCAGTTGATTTCCACGTGGGCAATAATGCAAGAGTTGCTGCATTGAATGTTGGGATGATGCAACTCTACCTGTTGTCAGGATTTATTTTGGAATTGAATAATTGTTATTATGTTCCTAGTATAAGTCGAAACATTGTGTCACCTTCATGTTTGATGAAGGATGGTTATTCATTTGCGAGTAAAGACAATGGTTGTTTAATCTCCAAGGATGATGTGTTTGTGGCTTTTGCATCCATTGTGAATGGGATATTTATTTTAAATCTTGATGATGCACCTGTCTATAATGTTAATGCTGAAAGGCCTCAGCTTAATGAGTTAAGTCCTACTTATATGTGGCAGTGTTGTTTAGGTTATATAAGTAAGAATCGCATGAAGAGGCTCCATTCTGATGGGCTTCTAACTTCGTTTGATTTTGAATCATACGAGATGTGTGAGGCTTGCTTAATGGGAAAGATGACCAAGGTGCCTTTCATAGGTTTTCCTGAGAGGGCGGCAGACTTGTTGGAACTTGTACATACTGATGTATGTGTTCCAATGAGCACGACAGCTAGAAGAGGATTTCAATACTTCATTACCTTCACTGATGATTTTAGTAGATATGGCTATGTCTACTTAATGAAACATAAGTCTGAGACTTTTGAAAAGTTCAAAGAATTTCAGAATGAAGTAGAAAATCAACGTGGCAAGAAAATTAAGGCCTTGTGATCTGATTGTAGAGGTGAATATTTGAGCCACGAGTTTAGCAATCATCTAAAGAGTTGTGGAATTATTCCACAGCTTACGCCACCTGGAACACCTCAGAGAAATGGTGTGTCTGAGCGACATAACCGAACTTTGTTGGACATGGTTTGGTCTATGATGAGCTAGTCGGACCTTCCTTTATCGTTTTGGGGATACGCTCTAGAAACAACCGCTTTCACAGTGAATAGGGTACCGTCTAAGTCCGTAGTTAAGACACCATATGAGATGTGGACTGGTAAGAGTCTCAGTTTATCTTTTCTAAAAATTTGGGGCTGTGAAGTTTATGTCAAACGACTTATATCAGATAAACTAACACCCAAGTCGGACAAGTGCTTTTTCGTGGGATATCTGAAGGAAACTTTAGGGTATAATTTCTACAACCGATCAGAGGGCAAAGTGTTTGTTGCTCGAAACGGTGTTTTCTTAGAGAAAGAGTTTCTCAAAAGAGAGAAAAGTGGACAGAAGGTGTATCTTGAAGAAGTTCGGGATGAGCCAATAGGGAATGATTCCACGAGTGATGCTAATGTAGCAGAACATGTTGACATACCTATGGCAATAGAGACACCGCCACAACCATGAAGGTCAGTTAGAATCCATGCATTACGTGGTGATTTGTTATTGTTAGACGATGACGAACCTACGACATACGCGGAAGCAATGATGGACCCAGATTCCGAGGAATGGCAAAGTGCCATGAGATCCGAAATAGATTCCATGAGTGAAAATCAAGTTTGGAACTTGGTTGACCCGCCTGATGGGGTTAGACCCATAGAGAGCAAACGGATCTATAAAAAGAAAAAGGATATGGATGGAAACATTCACGTCTATAAATCTTGACTTGTGGCAAAGGGTTTTCAACAAGTTCAAGGAATTGACTACGACGAGACTTTCTCGACGGTAGCGATGCTTAATTCTATCCAGATCATTCTAGCAATAGCTGCTTATTTCGATTATGAGATTTGGCAGATGGATGTTAAAACAGCCTTTATAAATAGAAATTTGAAAGAGGACGTGTATATGATATAGCCTGAAGGTTTTGTTGATCCTAACAATGCTAGAAAAATATGCAAGCGTAAGAAATCTATTTATGGGTTAAAGCAAGCATCTTAGAGTTGGAATATTCATTTTGATGAGGCAGTCAAAGGGTTTGGCTTCCGTCAGAATGATGAAGAACCTTGTGTTTACAAGAAGGAAAGTGGGAGCGTTGTAGTATTTCTAATCTTGTATGTGGATGACATACTATTGATTGGAAATGACATTCCTATGTTGCAATCTGTAAAGACTTCACTGAATAATACTTTTTCTATGAAGGATTTAGGAGAAGCAACATACATTTTGGACATAAAAATATATAGAGATAGATCAAAGAGGCTTATAGGTTTAAGCCAAGGTACGTACATTGACAAGGTGTTGAAACGGTTCAACATGGAGCAGTCCAAGAAAGGGTTCTTGCCTATGTCACATGGTATGCGCTTCAGCGAGAAACAGTGTCCTTCGACAGCTGAAGAGCGGGAGCACATGAGTAAGGTTCCATATGCCTCGACTATTGGTTCTATCATGTATGCCATGATATGTACTCGCCAAGATGTCTCATATGCTCTAAGTGTTGCGAGCAGGTACCAAGCTGATCCAGGTGAGAGTCACTAGACACTTGTCAAAAACATCCTTAAGTACTTGAGAAGGACTAAAGATGTGTTCCTAGTCTATGGAGGTGAGGAGGAGCTCGTTATAAATGGTTACACCGATGCTAGCTTCCAAACTGACACGGATGATTCACAATCTCAATCAGGTTTTGTGTTCACAATAAATGGTGGTGCTGTAAGTTGGAAAAGTTCCAAGCAGGAGACGGTGACCGATTCTACAGCAGAAGTCGAGTACATTGCAGCCTCTGGAGCTGCAAAGGAAGGTGTTTGGATGAGGAGGTTCCTCATTAAGCTTGGTGTGTTTCCTAATCCGTCTAGCCCATTGAGTCTATATTGTGATAATAATGGGGCGATAGCGCAGGCTAAGGAGCCAAGGAATCACCAGAAGAACAAACATGTACTGCGGAAATTGCATCTCATTCGAGAGTTTATTAGACGAGATGAGATCAAGATGTGCAAGATACACACGGACTCAAATGTTGCAGATCCTTTGACAAAGGCTCTTCCACAGCCTAAGCATGAGGCGCACGTGAGAGCTATGGGTATTAGATATCTTCGAGATTAACTCTAGTGCAAGTGGGAGTGTTGGGAGTATGCCCTAGAGGTTATCATAGAGATGATTGTATTGCCTTGTATCTATGACATATTATGAGTCCATTGAATATCCATTAAGGACAACTTGTATCGATTAACAATTATGTGAATGGTTTGTCAAACTCTTTTACTTGTATGGTTATTCTAGAATGGTCCCTGATCAGAGTCCATGTTAGGACGCACATGAATATTAGATTAGTACATTATTAGTTGATGACTATGTTTCACAAGTCATAGACATAGAGATGTCAAACTAATAATGTGGGCACATATGTGACATGTAGGCTGGACTGACCCAACATGAGATGTTGTTATTGTCTCGATTCACATCATGTACGTTATGTCCTTAGACCTGAGATTGTTGTATGTACTCAAGATGTGAAATGACCTACTTAGAGACTATCAAACGCTACTCCGTAACTGGGTAGTTGTAAATGTGGTCTTCGGGTTTGTCAAGAAACATGCTGTGAGACATAGACAATCAAGATGGAATTTTCCCCTCTCTATGTGAGAGAGATATCAATGAAACACTCTAATGATTGGATCAATAAATGCATGGCCATGCTTAGGTTAAGTGTTAACCTATGAGTTGGACCAAATATTGTGTGGCAAAAGGAATAACATGTATATGGTTTGTGGTGGTTCGTCTCAAATGATCTTTGCATACACATAGGAGTTGATGACACGTCTTGCTAGAAACCGCTATCAACTAATGGCTGAGTAGGAGTACTCGGGCCATGTCTACATGTGCATGAACCCATGGGGTCGCACGCTTAAGGGGCTGGAAGTCTAATTCGGGTTGGACCCAAATTTGACTAGGCTTAGGGTTTTCTAATTGGGCTTCCAACTTGGGGCTGATTATAGGCGCCTATATAAGAGAGGGAGGGGGCGCGGCTAGGTGACTCACCCCATTGGGCAGCCACCGTCCACCCCCCATGCTCACGCATACTGCTCCTCGCGGACCTAGCAGTCCGAAAGCGCAACGCTTCCTCCTCGTACGTGTGGGATACCTTGGAGGTGCTGCATCTGGAGCACAAGGACGAACCGCACGAGAGGGGCGATCCACGAGCGGAGGATGGACGTGACGGATGACCACACAACTGCACGGCACTGCTACGACGCGTTCGACTACATCGAGTCGCTTTCGCTGCACCTGTGCGTCTAGTGGTAATTCCGTAACCTGTAACTGGTAGTAGATCCTAGTTTATGAGGTCGAAATTTTGATTTTATGGCTAGCGTAGCACCCTCATAACCCTACAGTGGTATCAGAGCCATAGCTGCTTCGTTATAGGTTCAGTTGTATGCATATGGAGATATGCACGGTTGTAGATGAGTCTCTGATCATGGTTCGTGATTTTGCTGTGTTGGTCTTGTAATGATTTACTCGTACCGGCCAGATATGCATATGGCAGGCGTGGAACTTTTTTAGCTTCATCGCCACTGGCCAGATCATCTTCTTTGGCCGATAGCTATTGGCGGGCACCTTGTTACCCTCTGGGTATGTGTCAGCAAGGACACGTAACGGGTCATTGAAGCTAGTGTCAGACCACCCATGGTGAGCCTTCAGCATCAGCATCTCGAGGTTAAAACGCAACGCCATCCAATGCTTCGGATGGTCCTTATATAGGGAATCAATTGCGGCCTGCTTCATCTTTTTGAAATTCTCCAGCCACATCGAATTCCCAAATAGAACATCATCCTGATCCATACTGTTAGCAAGATTTACAAAAATCTCTGCATATTCGGCATCCAACACATCAGCCGACTCACCATCCCCACCACCTACGTTGTCTGCCATGTCTTGCAGAAGATCACTAATGGTGATGTAATCATGATTCACACTGTCATTGCCCGCTGCTGTTGATGATGATGAGGGTTTTTGTCCTCTGTCATTCACCGCCGCCGTCGTCAATGTCGTCGACGAGTTTCCCCCGGATGCACCGGTGGCACTCTCTGCTTCGCCGTGGTACTTCCAGACGGTGTAATCCTTGATGAATCCATACCGGACCAAGTGAGATTGCACAACATTATCTTGCTGGGAAAGCTTGTTCTTGTAGCTATTGCACGGACAAAGCATGAGCTCCCGACCCAGACTCAGACGATGCTTTTTGCCACGGCAACAAAATTTCTCACATGGCCCAGGAAAGATAGTTCGGTGTCCATCCTCGGTGTCCTGTACATCCATTCCCTGTTCATGACCGCGACCTTGCACACGCAACAAGAAAGTCATATAAGTAGAGCAGTATAAGAAAAATGCATCATAGTAACTCTAGATCTAGTTTTCTCTCTCCTCCATTTTGATCTAGATCTAGATCTAGAGAAAAGCACCTAAATCATGTAAAAGAGAGGAGAATGAGAGTTGGAGAGTAAGAATCAACCTCTTGCAGTGCCTCCCTTCACCAAATCCAAGGGCAAAACCTCCCCCCTCTAAAATGACCACTTTTAGGGTTTTGAGCTCAAAACCCTAAAAATGGAAGAGCCGTGGGGAAGAAGGGGTGGTGAGCTGTATATATAGTGCAGAGTTAACTGAGGCAGACAACATAACATAATCGCCTCAGTTAATCGTACATTAATCGAGGCGGTTGCGTTATGACAAACACCTCGGTTAATCATTTAACCGAGGCAGGAGGCATAAGACAACCGCCTCAGTTAATGCTGATTAACCGTGGCGGTTTACTTAAGACAGCCACCTTGGTTAATCCATTAACGGAGGCGGTTAGTTATAGCAACCGCCTCGGTTAATGCTGATTAACCGAGGCGGTTTCCTTATGTCGCCTGCCTCGGTTAACGTATTATCCGAGGTGGTTGCTGGGTCGGCAGCCCAGCCACGATTAACTGAGGCAGGCCGCCAGCCCAACCGCCTCGGAGGGGTTTTGAAAAGGTCACAGTAAAGTTTTTTTGTTGTAGTGACTAGAGCTGTCTGCTTTGGCCTTGGTAATACACTATTACACCATAAGCTATCATCATCGGTTCTTCAATTGCAATTGACAGTTTCAGGTAGGGATTTTAATTTCGGTATTGTAAAAATTTTGGCCACCACCAAAATTACCGAATTTCATGAAATTCGGCTGAAATTTCACCTAATTTTTTTAGAGACTAGCAAATGAAGTACATTAGTGTATTACAACATTTCGGATTTTTCTTTCAGCCACCACCGAAATTACCAAAATTCGCTAAATTTTGCCGAAATTTTGAACCCTGGTTTTTGGTAACTTTGGCCGATTCCAGAACTAGTGAATCAAATAACTAATAATTGGGAACCTCTTGGACCAGCACTAAAATGTTTATCAATACCAGTTTTACCTAATAACTGGTAGTGCATGTTATAGCAGGTTTGTTATGCAACCCAGTAGTGTAGCTCATTTCAGCCCTCATAATGATGTCAGCCCATTAACAGCCAACTTAACCTGCCACACCTCAACTATGTGATCAGATCGATGGTGGAGATCACCAAGCAGTGAATATGAATATCGATCCTCACCCTCTCCTCACTGTTGGCACCACGTCCCACTGGTCATTTAACTATTTACAGTCCTTATTGGTGGAAAATATTCTATTTAACTATTTACCATCCTTATAGGCGTCAAATATTCTATGCAACTGATTTAGAGACCATCCTGAGTTTCTATCACTTGGTAGGGTGGAATTTGGGATGCTATTACAGTCGTAAGGAAGACAAACAGTTAACTATCCCCTCCCCCTACTCTGTAAGGGTCCTCATGGGGGGAAGGGGCGTCGGCTATGGAAGTGGGGGTGGAGGGTAGGGTTAGGGGGCATGGGAGTGGGGAATGGCGCAGGGAGAGTGAGGGTGTCGGCAGGGAGAGAGGGAGAGGATGAGAGGGTAGGAAGGAGCAATCGCTCTTCAATTGCTTGATTAGATTGATTACATCCTCCTTGTATATATAGTCCCTATTGGACCTGTATCCCAAGCAACTACGAGAGATCCTTATAGATTGGATTCTCCCTTCCATAACAAACCAAACTCTAATATGGTAAACCTACTAATCTAATCCCTTCCAGAACATGATGACAGCGTGGGCAACAGTGCCCCCTCCTCCTGGCACGTGCAGCCCTTCTAGGGCATGCTGGAGCTAGCTGGCGCCCCTCCTTAGGCCTCCCTAAGCCTGTTAGCTCGGGGTTGGGGGCCTCTCATTAGACGTATGACTCCACCCCCTTCTCCACTCGGTGCGTCCTCGTGCCGAAGTAATGCCTAGTCATTGACACCACTGGGCGGGAAAGCTTGTCCTGGTAGGATGGCCCCGATGTGGGCGAAGATGCGGCCATAGACGGGGTCAGCGAGGATAATGTTGCCCCTTGTTCGTGTCGGCGAGCATCATGTGGTTCTACCTGCAATGAAGGTGAACGGGACGAGACTAGCTGCACTGATGGTGTGGTACACCACACACTCGACGTTCAGGTAGCCGACGGCGTAGACGAAGGACAAGAAGGTGGCGGCGTACACTGGCTTGCTGCTGAGGTTGAAGGCACACAGGAAGCAGAGCGTGCTCGACAGCAGCGTCCACACCGCAACTGTGCGTGCGCCCAAGCATGTCGGTCACTGAAATGCCCACGGTTTCTTATTACACGATGAAAGCAGCATCGATCAGGACGTGCTCTGGATGAAGGTTACCAGCACTAGAACGCACTCTGTGTCTCGGAGACGATGGCCAAGCAGAGCGATTCGGACTGGAAGAAGCACGACCAGGTGATGGCGGAGGTGCTGACACCCATGAGCCACCACCCCAGTGGTGGCATGCCGCGCTGCTTCAAGGCGCCGGCCATGGAGGCATGATTTGGGTGCCCAGGGCAACGACGACCAAACAATGTATTTGGAATATGTATGCTGCTGTTCCTGCCTTGCTCCATTTATATTAGGTGCCCAGTGCTGCCTTCCTACTTGTTAAAATAATATACATATTATACGTGCAGATTTACATCAAATTTAGTTGTACAATAGTTCCATGTACATTTCGGGATTTTCATAAAAAATACAAATGTCGGGATTATAAAAATACTAAAATCGGGATTAAAAAGTAAATAAATAATTTAAATACCAACACGTTCCAATTTCTTTAAATAAACAACTAAAACACACGTCTACTTTTGTTACATTTGTACAAAAAAAAAACTTGACGTGAGGACATCAAAACAAAAGGAATCAACCATACAAACACATGTAGTTGCATGTACGTTAGATCCAACGGTAGTGCTAGCACCCGGACGTCCGCACTCTGTTTCCCATGAGCACGCCTGCACTCCACGCCCACGCTCGCGCCAGCACGCCTCCGCCCGCGCCTGCGTTTCACGTGCCACGTAGGGCCCGCACTGCCAGACTGCATGTGGGGACCGCTCGGCCCCTCCCGCTTCTTACGCGCATCCCATGTGCAACACCCGATTTACTTTTGAAATATACATATGCAACACTTGCAACATATGTATGAAGATAGATAAAACACTTAAAAATAACACCTGAAAAATGTTTGAGAACCATTGCAAACATATGCAAACATTCAGAGATAAAACACTTCCAATATATGTGTGGAATAAATGCAATATCTAGATAAACACACTTACAACATACGTCTGAAAACACAGATGAAACACTAGGAACAGACACTTGCAACATATGTGTACAACCGTTGCAACATATGCAACATGTCGATCTACTTTTGTAACGTCCATCTAAAACAAACATACCTCTGAAATAATTGAAACACTTGAAACATACGCGTGCAACATGTGTTTTTCATCCTTCCTCTGCACGATGCATAGCAGAGCAGGGAATGACCAGTTCCGGCCAGCCGATGGCCGAGGATGGTGGTGCAGCCTGGCAACAGCCAGCTGCGCTTGCGCTTGGCCTAGGCTCCATCTGCAATGGTCCCCTCTCCTTATCGCCTAGCCACACGTGGCGTCCAGGTGCTTGCGTGGCTGCTTCTGGGTTGGCTCGGCTAGCTAGCGGCGCCGGCGAGTAGCCAGACCCTGGCGACGGTGAGGAGGCTCGCTGGCTCGACGGAGGAGGCCACTGCGGGCGGACAACGCGGGTGCTGCGGTGACGCGGGTTCTGCGGTGGAGAATGCTGTGAGGCGGAGTGGAGAAATACCGCATCATCCAGTTTTTTTAGAAGGCGCCAAAGGGGCCAATTGATTTGGTACAAGGGAGCAGGTTGCTTGGGCTAGTCCGCAGGCCCAGGAAGCAAGCATCCGGGCGGATGGACGCCCTAACTGTAGCATTACCGTAGATCCAATTGATAGATATTTTACCTAAATTTTTTATTACTTTCCTA
Source organism: Saccharum hybrid cultivar R570 (assembly GCA_038087645.1). Classification (NCBI taxonomy): domain Eukaryota; kingdom Viridiplantae; phylum Streptophyta; class Magnoliopsida; order Poales; family Poaceae; genus Saccharum; species Saccharum hybrid cultivar. The sequence goes on from JAQSUU010000760.1 coordinate 16,501,026, forward strand.
TTTCTCAACTTAAAAAAATATATTTATTCTACTACCTCTCATGAGGTAATATGTGATTATAGCCATCAAGATCAATGGTCCACAGTTATTTGGAGGTATCATAGCAAAACTCTATACATATATACCAGAATTCCAGATCTGTCAAGCTTTAAACAAACAAAAGATAAGTAGCTATACATCTTTTCAGATCTGCAAGTCCTTGTACACATCACCCACAACAAGTTACAGCTCGATATGACCTATAGTAATTGAAGATCGATTAAGTTTACCTTGTAGTTGAATAAGCAACATAAGATACAATTCAATTTATATGCACCGTGATCAAGGGACAGATCCATGTATAATGCCATGACTGCAAAGGAAAGTAATCATATCGCTCCAAAAGATAGCGCTTTCAGAAATACTAGCATGAACTTCAGTATAGATAGAAAGGTACTGAAATTGTGTGAGTTAGCTGAGTGACAGGCAGGCTTCAATCTGAAGAGTTTGAACATTCCACTCAAGTTCTGTTCCAGCTGTTGGTTGTCCATACATAGAATTCTGCATGAAAATGAATACATAATATTAATGTAAACAAAAAGGTATTAGAAGATAACCTGATTATATATTTTTTATTTTCATTTCCTCTTTTCCAATATAGAAACCGTTATACGAAGACATCACACTTAGCTTACAGAGAACAGCTAGTTTTCAAAATTTGCAGGCAACTCAATCCCTAGAAACTTGAATTAGTGAAACAATAAAATTTAGTGGCTGGTCTGTATTGAAATTAAACTTCGATCCCTAGGCTCTACACTTCAGTCAGCAAAACTGGTATGCATAATTCCATACTATATGCATCACCAAAATATTACATTAGCTTGTAATTGGTAATTGTTCTAGCAAGTAATATATCAAGCTAATATTACGGGGCCACTGTTATGTTTTTTTTGAGATAAGAGCCACTGTTATGTTGGGAGCAGGGAAAGACAACACTTACTACAAAATCTATCATAGAAAAAAATTGATCCACGGTGGCTAGACAGCCCCCGAGTATTTCGGCTTAAGAAGAAGATCTTCTCATGCAGATCGAGAAAATCTCTGAACCCCTGCCCCACCCGTACATAGCGGCACCGCAGCTCTGTGAGATGAGCTGGCCACAGACCTGTGCTTTGGATGTGGGACAGATGAGGGAGTTTTTTTCCCCTCCTGGTCGCTGTGGCCGAAGCCACGAGAGTGAGTCCCCCCAGGACTCAAACTCTCACCATCCTAGGAGGAGGTACTGAGCCGGCCTTCCCATTCTATCATAGAAAAAGACAACACATTGACGCCTCATTGATAAGACAACATGAAAATAGTGATGGGCATTTAAATTTTTTAGATCATCACATAGATCTGGACTTTTCAACAATTTAACTAAAATGAGGCAGCAGCTGCAAATTAGCATATATTTATATTAAGGCATGGCCTTAACATATAGAACATGGTATGCATGTTAGCCATATATTCAGATATTGATGCCATCAATTTTGATAAACAAAGAACAACACTTGTTGTAGGCAATTGTGATTTGTGAAGTAAAAGTTTGGTCTGCATCCAAATTTAATCAGAAATTATCTACATATACAATTATTCCCTAGACGGTGTCAGTACATTTTGGTTTGATGCTGTATAATGAAAAAGGAAAGAAAATCCAAGAGCTTCCTTGGTCAAACCTTGAACAACTAGGATGCGAACCACACTTATGACCACGGCCAGCAGCAGAGCATCTCCAAGAGTACCCTATTTTCCTTCCCAATACTTGGTTTTTAGCAAGATGAGAAAAAACACCTCTCCAACAACTCCTAATCCATGCTCCTAAAATTTATACACTTGGTAAATCCTCTCCCATCGTGCGTAACGTTGCGCGTAGTAGCGGCTGCGCAGATCCCGTGTGTATCGATCAATCTAAAGGTGGAAGGGTGTGAGAAAGAATAAGAAGTAGGAAAGAGTTCCTGATGCAAATGTATGAGAGAGAAAGAATATATAAAAGTGGTTACAATAATTTAGAAATAGTATAGGATTCCTGATATAAATTGTCTTCTATGTTTTAGGAGCACATTATTAGAAACTCTTGGAGAGGGCCTTCTTTTTTCCCTGCCAATACCTTTTTAGGAGTTACAAAACTACATGTTTTGAGGAGGAAAAAATAAGATACTCTTGGAGATGTTCTCATAGCACAATCTTTTGTTGCCATGGTAGCTCATTGGTCTCAATATGATCTAGTTGCATTTAAGATATTGGAAAACTCTTTGATGGAAATCCTTTAGCTCATAAAATAGATGTGAAAAAGAGTATTCAACTGTTTGTTGTTGGTAGTTGTGAATCATATCAGTAGTCAACATAGATGATCCAGCGCAGGAGTATGGAATTAATCCCCACATGCACCAGGTTGGAGACTTGGGATACACGTCGAGCTTGGATTCGGAAACTATGCAGAGTATAGTGGTGCTCCAAATGAGGAGGAGGTTCTGAATTATGCTAGAGTTGTACCCAATGTAAGCAAACACAGTAACCTTGTCAATGCTGCTCTTAACTCCACCTTAGGACCATCTTCTGGTCAGTACAATGTTAGGATCATCTGTTAACGAAACAATTAAATGCAGTTGCAACTGCTGATCCTGATGGCCGCAAGGCGCAAAAGAGCCCTTCTCATTGGAGGTGGCACAGCTAACTTTCGCTGATGTTGCTGCCACATTCAATGGCATCATGCGGGCCTTAAGAGAGAAGGTACCTAAGGCCACTCACTTTAGAATCCTCGCTGATGTTTGGCACCACTGCTATCTGTTCACCTAATTGATTCTTCACCTATCGCCACACAATTCACTTTCAGGAATCCAAGTTGAAGACTTCAAGGATGCACATATATGTTCGCCGAGGTGGCCCAAATTACCAATCTGGACTGGTGGAAGGTCCTCATATGGCTAGAGGGGGTGAATAGCCTATTTAAAAATCTATAAATCACTAAAGCAAAATGATTAGTACAACAGACGGTGTAAAGAAAGTTTTTCTCTAGCTCTGCAAGGGTTGCAAGCCACCTATCCAATCAATTTTAGTAGCTATGATCTCTAAATCAATCAATGGCTAAGTCACTATGAGCTCTCAAAAGCTAGCTACACTAAAAAGCTCAACTAGGTGAGAAGCTACACTAGCAAGTAAGACAAGCTCTCAAAGCTAATTAAACTAAAGAGCTTGTAACAACTACTTTGCAAGTAAGTAAAGGAGTGGGTGGAATGTTTATACCGCTACATAGGGGATGAACCAATCACAATGTACATAACCAATCACCGGGAGAAATCCAATCAAACACAAGATGGACACAAGATTTTTCTCTCGAGGTTCACGTGCTTGCCAGCATGCTAGTCCCCATTGTGTCGACCAACACTTGGTGGTTCGACGGTTAAGAGGTGTTGCACAAACCTCGTCCACACAATTGGACACCGCAAGAACCAACCCACAAATGAGGTAACTCAATGACACGAGCAATCCACTAGAGTTAGCTTTTGGCTCTTCACCGGGGAAGGTACAAGACCCCTCACAATCATCGGAGCCGGCCATGAACAATCACCAATATGTGCCGGACCTCCACCGCTACTCCAAGCTGTCTAGATGGCGGCAACCACCAAGAGTAACAAGAAATTCACAGCCACAACGATCCCTAAGTGCCACTAGATGCAATCACTCAAGCAAATATACTAGGAATCACTCTCAATCTCACTTTGATGATGAATCCAGGATAGAGATGAGTGGGAGGTGTTTGCTTAGGCTCACAAGGATGTTAAGTATGTCAAAGTGCCAAGAGAATTGCCTTGAAACCGGCCAAACACTATTTATATGCCCCCAAAAACAAAAGAGCTGTTAGGGTCACGAAGGGGCCCTCTGCGCACTTATCGGACGCACTGGTCATGATGATTGGATGCAGACCGGCCAGCATCCGGTCAACGGATGCTCGCTAGGGGTCCTCTGTTTAAATCTCAAGTGTTAGATCACAACGGTCTAAAAACAATCAGCGCACAGTCAAACGATATGATCGACCGCACGCCGTCCTCATGAAGATCGGACGCTGAACCACGCAGCATCAGGTCGTGTCCAGTAAGCTGCCGAAGGCGGTTTACAACGACTAGGTGTGTCCGATCACAAGTGACCTGACGCTGCTTGAGTCCGGTCAGTATAGCGCCCTTCTCCTCTCATTCGCCACGTCAACAAGACCTGACGATCAACAGTGATAGCATAGCGTCCGGTCCACAACGTCTGCTCGACCTCAGAAAGTGAACAGACGAGCAGGTGGCTGCGTCATGTCGCGTTCCTCGCTCTCGGCTAGCCAGTGCACCACCGCCAGCACTGATCTGACGGTGAGACAGTATCTGGTCAGGACCTGTTCAGCGTCCGGTCGCTCTCTGTCTCCTACTTTTCATTTTCTAAGTCCGCGACCGCTTCACCCTTGCTTCCAACTTACTAACCATAAAGTATAGAATTTGTGTTCACGTGTGTTAGCATTTTTCAAAGCATTTTACAAGGCTCACATGTTTGCACACTAGGTTTCTAGATGCATGTGCAAGAATCATGTCACCTAGTGGCACTCGATAAACTATTTAGCCAAAGATTTCTCATCTTTATAGTACGGCTATCGATCCTAAATGTGATCACACCCTCTAAGGTGTCTTGATCACCAAAACCAAAACCCTAAGAAATATCTTTGCCTTGATCTCCAATGGGTTTTGTTTTTCTCTTTCTTCTTTTCCAAGTTGAGCACTTGGTCATCTCTTGGTCATCACCATGCACCATGATCATCTTCTTAGCTCCATCACTTGGATTGTACCAACCTCATCTAATCCACACACTAGGGCTTTTAATCTCCCCTTTTTGGTAATTGATGACAACCTTTTTCACAAATATTTTCAATAAAATTCTTTTTGATTTATGTTTCTTACCCAAGCATTTTACCTTATGTAAAGGATATGGACAAGTTTCATAAACCCGAATTGGTAGCAATTGCTCCCTCTACATATGTGCTAAGAGTTTGGACTTGAAAACTGCACATATGCTTAGATAGGAAATATAGGAGTTAATTTCTACCAAATGATGCTAAGGTGTAAATAATAGACCTTTAAAGTATGATACCAATCGGAGTTGCCAATATACACCATCCTTAGCACCATTATTAACTAGACATTCACAAAAACTAGAAAACCCTGTGAGATCAACATTATATGAAAAGGTCTAGTTTTTACAGTATAGGCACTTAGTCTAGTTACTCTACCTATGCATGCTAGTTCTTCATTTCATCATCCAAAGCTACAACAAGCATACACCACACAAGCATGGATAGGGAATTTTAAAACTTATGCCATGCAAGCAAACATATGTAATGCACCTTCAAATGCAACATACAAGCTTATGAGCTTGCTTCCCGTACTTGTGTGCTTCAACTAATCCCCTTACAATGTCATTTCATTTGTTTGCTCCCCTATCACACTATCTTTGTAAATTCTCTCCCCCTTTGTTATCAATGACCACAAAAGGTGAGCTTAAATTTTAGAAAGGTTGGAGTGAAATCAAGTGAAATGAGGATCATTTGCTCAACTTGGTTCAATCTAGATTACTTGCAAAAGATATTTAACTCAGTTTGATCTAAGGGCAAGCTTCTTCACACCTCCAAATGAGGGTTATCATGCACCATATTGAGTTAAACACTTATAGCTCTTTTTCTAGATCAAACACTAGGTTGACAAGCCCACAAATATGTCATATGCTACCACTAGATCATTTCAAGCATACAAGCAATAGTGGTACCATACAAGCATCAAATTCATTTGATTTTCATGAATGAGCCTAAGACATGTGAGGAATGACTAGATGCACTAAACAAGTCCTTAGCAATGGATGAATGACATGTCAATTAACTTTACCTTGCTTTGCTCGAAGGAGAGGCATGTCATATAATGGGGGTGCATCAACACATATTTGAGAAGTCAAGTATGTTCAATTCATTCCTTAGCTTGCAAAAACTCTTCTCATCATGTGGCTTGGTGAAGATATCAGCAAGTTGATCATTGGTGCCCACATTCTCAATTGAAATGTCCCCCTTTTGTTGGTGATCTCTAATGAAGTGATGGCGAACATCAATATGCTTTATTCTTGCATGTTGAACCGGATTATTGGTGAGCTTCATGGCACTCTCATTGTCACATAGCAATGTCACTTGTTTGAACTTGATTCTAAAATCATTCAAGGTGGCCTTCATCCAAAGAATTTGTGCACAACAACTACTGGCAGCTATGTATTTAGCTTCAGCGGTTGAAAGTGCAACACTATTTCGCTTCTTGGAAGACCAAGGAACACTAATCTTTCCAATAGTTGACACATGCCCGATGTGCTTCTTCTTTCAACTTTGCATTCCGCATAATCGGAGTCCAAATATACAATCAACTCATTGTGATATCACAATCCAACATTTTGTGTATCCTTCAAATACCTCAATATTCTCTTTGTAGCTTTCAAGTGACTTTCTCGTAGTGAGGCTTGAAATCTAGCACACATGCATACACTAAACATCACATTCAGCCTTTATGCGGTCACATAGAGTAGGCTTCCAATCATAGACTGATACATCTTTTGATCCACCATGTTGCCACTTGTATCACTATCTAAGTTTCCATTTGTCCCCATTGGTGTCTAATTTCTTTTGCATTCTCCATGTGAAACTTCTTGAGCATGTCTTTGATGTACTTGCCTTGACTCACAAATTTACCATTCTTCAATTGATTGATTTGAAGACCAAGGAAGTAATTAAGCTCTCCAATCATAGACATCTCAAACTCACTTGGCATCATCTTTCCAAACTTCTCACAAAAATCTTGATTGGTTGATCTAAAGATAATGTCATCAACATAAATTTGCAACACAAACAAGTCCTTTCTAATCTTCTTGGTGAAGAGAGTGGTGTGAACCTTGCCCATGATGAACCCTTTAGAGAGTAGGAAATCCCTCATCCTCTCCATACCATGCTCTAGGTGCTTGCTTCAAGCCATATAAAGCCTTTCTCAACTTGTAAACATGGTTGGGTTTCTTCTCATCTTCAAAATCAGGAGGTTGCCCAATATACACAAGCTCATTGATGTACCCACTGAGAAATGCACTCTTCATATCCATTTGGTACAACTTGATGTTGTGGGCACAAGTATAGGCTAACAAGATCCTAATTACTTCCAATCTTGCAACCGGGGCACATGTTTCACCAAAGTTAAGACCTTCAACTTGAGTGTAACCTTGAGCCACTAATCTTGTTTTGTTTCATACAACAATCCCATCTTGTTCTTGCTTGTTGTGAAAGACCCATTTGGTTACAATCACATTATGTCCCTTAGACCTCTCAACTAACTCCCATACTTGATTTCTCTTCAAGTTGCTTAGCTCTTCATGCATAGCATTGTAACACCCTAAAATTTTGAAAAGAAGAAAAGTAGGAGAAATATGATTTTTGTATAATTTTGTGAGCATGCAAATTTAGGATAATAATATTTTTTATAAATTTAAAATCAAATATAAGGGTAGAAACATGATTGAGCATTCATGCTGCTGCATTTGAAGTTTTGTATTGAGTGGTTTTAGTCAAATTCAAATTTGATTTAAAAATCTTTTGAAAAATGGCTTTGAAAAATTAGAAAAAAAAGGAATTCTTCCTGCTCGGGCCGCTTCTCCTACCGCAGCCCAACTCTCCGGCCTGCTGCGGCGGCCCAGTCTTCCTCTTTCCCTACCCCGCGCCCGCCTCCGGTTCCCTGGGCCGAGCCCAAGCCGCGGCCATCGGCCCACTTCGCGCGCGCGTGGCCTTCTTTCGCACCGAGCCGCTGACGAGCCGGTCCCCCCGGTCAGCGACACCTTCCCCTTTCCTTCTCCTTCCTCCGGCGCTTTCCAAAAACGAACACCGCCGCCTTCCTCTCTCTACCGGATACGGAGATCGAATCCATCTTCGAATCCTTCCCTTTCCTTGCTTCCGCGTGCCCCCGGGCTATAAAAACGGAACCCCCGCGTCTCCCCGCTCCACATTCGCCCACAAATCGCAGCCCCAATACTCTGTGGTGGCTACGCCCGAAGCTCCGCCTCTACCGTCCGCCTCTCCGAGCCGCATGCTCTCCTTGCTTCATCCCCGGCCACGATTCTGCCCTAGGTGAGTTCGCCGTGAGCTGCTCTTTCTCCCTGTGTTTTCCGTTCGTAAGCTCGTGCTCTGTAGCGCGAGGAAGCCATCTCCGGCCATGGCGCCGCCGCGGAGACTGCCGTCGCGGCCCTGTTTCGATCGGAGCACCGCCGGCACCCTCTTCGATCCAATCCGAACCGCCCAAATCAGATCCAACGGCCAGGATTAGAAGTTACCGGTTCGGCCGGCGTTTTTGCTAAAGAGACCCTATGTTTTCAATTGATTAACCCACGGTCCAAAGCGTAAACCGGAAAATACGTTTTGATTAAATTGAAAACGTAATTCGTTTCGGAAAAAGAAAAATACGCTTTCTGATATTTACAGTTTTGCCACTGAGTTTGTTTTAGTTATAAATTATCCGTTTTAACTCCGATTTGATCCATTCAAATTGCGTTAGATTCGTATTTGCAAGCTCTACATGATGAAAGAACTGTATAGTAGGTTTGAGATAATTTATTTTCGAGTTTATATTAAAGTAATTATTTATCTATAGGAAATCTTAGAAAACTCATAACTTTTACGTTTTAAATCCAAATTTAGTGATCTTTATGTCTATGTGATCGTAGTAACGTGTAGAAGAGTTTTACAAACTTGTTATACTATTAGTGTTACTGTTGGTTAGGTTTTCTATCTTTAAGTTCCGATGTGAGATTTAATCTATTACTTTAATAAAGTAGATCTTGTTTAAATCATATCTTCTACGTTTTAGATCCGTTTTAGCTCATTCGAGTTCGTTAGATTCATAGCAACGAGATCTACGCGTTAGTGACAGTGTTTACCATATTACTAATTCTGAAATTTTATGGTTTAAATCATATCTTTGATTAATAATTATGCAAATGGGTTTTGTAAATAAAATATGATTTGTTTTACTTTAGTTTTATAATTTGAATCTAAATTTGACTTAATTCCGTATATAGTATTTATAAAATATTTTATATATGTTATTATATAATTAAAACTCATGAAGCTAATAGTTTTATATTTTCTCCTATGAGCAAATCTTTCGGTAGATGTATCTTTTCAACCGTAGCTCTGATTAGTGTGCTTTTCGCGTCTGTGTATTCGTAGCGAGACATAGATTCGTTCTACAAACTTTTCATCTTAATTTTATGTTTGGTGTACTGTTCTAATTTAGATCTATTGTTTGCTTCGTGTATGATTGTATGGATACGTGTGTGGTGATTTATGATTTCGTCCAGTCGGTGAGATATACGAGGTTATCAAGAAGAAGAAGAAGAACGTTGAAGATTAAAGCTTACCGAAGGATCGGTGTTTAAGGCAAGTATAGCATGGGATTATCCTTGTTTCCTATTCACCTTTAATATACTTAATTCATGTGCATGTGTCTACCTTGTTACCACTAAGGATATCCTAGTTTTTGTATCTTGTACCTTGACACCCATGGGACATTGCATTGGGTAGTATTATGCTAGCGCTCAAGATAAATGACCATGATCTATAACTTGACTAATGGTATATGCAATAAAAGATGCTTTATAGAAACATGGCTCAAGAGGGATAGAGCATATTTGGTTGTTTTCATGGTGCTCTAGTTTCTCTCCATAAGGACTTATCTGTAAGCGAAAATCCAGGACTTACAGTACAACTGTGAGGGCTATATGGCTCTGGCTTTAGCTCAGTATGAGGACCTTTTCTAGCTTGTTAGAGGTTACCCTTGTGGCGCAAATGGGGTAAAGCAGACTGTGGATCCCTGCGTGGTGTATCACACGGACTGACTTCTGAAACCTAGCGGCTCTAACTTGTTAGACGAACCTTTGAAAGGCTTCATAGTGATTCCTTGCCTGCTCACCTTGGAAGTGTTTTGGGAGTCGCGATCCCGGGCATATGGGTAATCATGACTCACAGTGAAAGTGTACAACCTCTGCAGAGTGTAAAACTGTTATAACAGTCGTGCTCACGGTCACGAGTGGCCTTGGACCCTTACAGAATAAATGATGAACACTGATGATAATGATAATACTGATGATATTGATGCTCACTAATGATTATTGTTTCTTGCTATACATTATTCTCGTTTACATGATCATGAGGTTATTTGGGATTTTGGTAAACTTGTTGCTACTCAATTGTTAAAGAGATGACTCACTAAAAGCTATTGCAGTAAACCCGTGTCAAACTTTTTGAGCTTCATGAACCCCATGATATATTTGCTGAGTTCGACATGGACTCACTCTTGCTATTTCCCCACATCTCAGGAAGGGTACCAGACTGTTAGATTCTGGAATTGTTAGGCTTGTGATCAACCAGTTAGTTTGATCCTGGAGTGAAGGTTGCACCCAGTGTTCGGAGTTGTCTTTCCGCTGTGTTGCTCTTTAAGGTATATTTTATACTATTGTGTTATGTATATTAAGCATTTGTCTCTTGATATTACACTTATCTGTGGCTATATGTGAGATTTGTCTTCTTTATTTCACATATGGTGTATGTCTGGTTTTGTCCTTTAAACCGGGTGTGACAGAGTGGTATCAGAGCAATGCTGACTATAGGACGCAAGCCTAGTTAGAACTGGACGTTTAGCATGTTCTCATTGTTGCCTATTTCTTGCTTCTCTTTAACTTTGTTATTTTCTCAAAGTTATGCTTAATTCTATCCCCATTCTGTTATAAAAACCTTGTCTCTATTTTGAATCTTTTCTCCTTGTCTATTAGACGGCTCGTGACGAGAAGACTGTGGATTTCAGAGGTTAAGAGGACTGAATTGTGTCGCTCTTGCTCACTTTTGACAAGAAACCATTAGCGATGCAAAACCAATTACTAGAAGAAATGGCTCAACATGGGAATTCTCAACGATGCTTATCTCAAGGTCAAGCCAACCTATCCAAGGGGTCAGAGAAGATACAAGTAGTAGAAGCTTGGAAGAATATGAAATCCAATAAAGATGTTGATAGTAAGGCATTTGGAGAGCAGGAACAATGTCACTGCTGTAAGCATTATGGTTTTCCCTGTCTTTGAAATGAGTCTAATAAGGGGAAAATCAAGGTGGATCCAAATTTTGAGAACAACATGGACAAGAAGAGAAAGGCAATCTCATTAGAACCACTAGTGGAAAGCAATGAGCAAGCGAGTTCTACTACATTGTCACATGCAGCCCTGATCCCCTGTCAAACAAATCCAAACCCTGAAGAGTTAGAAGCCCCTCCCGCTAAAACTACTCCCCATGAAGTAGTCATAGATGGATGGACAATTACCTATAAGGAGTATCAACCCCGAAAGGCCAAACAAGCTAAGAAACAAGCCAAAGGGACGAAGGTGAACTTTTATGGCCAGCAAGATAGCAACATACCAAACAACAGTTCCTTGGAGTATGACATCACAAAAGATCCAACTAAGAGAAAGTGTAATCATTGCCAGCAGGAAGGACATTATATCAAATCTTGCCCACAGAAGAATCCACAACAGCGAGACCCAGGACAGGATGTCCAAAAGGAGCATGTGCAGGGAAATAAATTAAAGAGAAATTACAATCATGGAAGGTTGAAACATGTGGATATTTCCACCATTCCTGGAGCTAAGGAGGTCGTGTTTGGATCAATTCCAGTAAGTTCAGGAAATGCCAAGGTTTTGTTTGACCCCAGTGCCTCACATTCGTTCATATCTAGACAATATGTAAAAGATCATAACATACTTATGCTTCCAAGGGGGAAAACAGTGATGATTAAAACTCCAAGAGGTGAAATAAAGGTAGACCGCGTATGCCCAAAAGTTAGTCTTGACATAAAGGGGGTAAATTTTAAGGTAAACCTCATTGTTTTAGAATTAATGGGCATTGATATTATCCTTGGAATAGACGGGTTATCTACTTGTAAAGGAGTGATTGAGTATGCCCAATGTTCAGTGTTTCTAACTACACTTTCAGGAGAAAGGATTGAGTATGAGGGTATTAAATCTACACCTGAGGGATACCAGGTTGACCCATCTTAAGGTATGAGTTATAAGAATGGTAGATGCAGAGATTCAGATGTCCATATATAGCAATAAGGAATGTAAAAGACGTTATCTACTCTGGATGCTGCTACAATCACACCATGTTTAAGGAATAGGAGTTATGTCCCGTGTAATAAAACCGTTAGTAGCCAAGTTGAGTCGTCTTAATGTGTGGCTAATGAACATTTAAGTGTTTAGTTGTTTTGTGCTTATGTTTATGCTTGAGTTGGAATTTTGTAATGAGTGGAATGATCTCGTGGGTTTTGACCATGATTTCATTTAGTTTATATGTATAAGGTATAAGGATTAATGAAATAAATAGTTGGGTTTTGTTTATCTCCTGCTTTCTATATCTTATCTTTCGGAGCAGCCTGTCTTTATCAACTTATATCTTTGTTCTTGAATGACCAAAAATCATGAGAAAATTCTGGACAAGAGTGGACTTCAACATCTCTCTCTAAATGCAAGAACTACCCTCATAGCTATTTTGGATTGGGAGATACAAAAATCACAAGACGATGCAACTGTGCTGTCTGAAACCTGGAACAGAATCTGTTATGTGTTGTTTTCGACCAAGTTAACTACAAAATCTGGAAGTGTGTTCTATAAGAAAGTTGCAGAGAATTTTATAAGCTTTCCATCGGTGTAAACTACAGTTTCATTGGATTAACAGAATGAGAGTTACAACTGTTTTACTGCACTGCTGATTTTCTGCTCGTGAGAAATTTCAGATTTCTTGTTCTTACCCATGCACAAGAGTATTATTGGGATGTCAGAACACTTTTATGCTAAGTAGCTCATCTAGAAAAGGGTTCAAGCTACCCTATTTAGTGTCTCTTATTTTAAGGGGGGTAGCCAATGTAAAGAAGGATTATTAAGATTGAACTCTTTAGTTGGAAGTATTGGTTAGTCTCCATGATTGAGTTGCCACTCTTGAGCAAAAATATTCTGTGAACAAGGTTGATAATTTTGGATCCATGGAGACAAGAGTTGTCCTTTTGGATAGTTCATGATTATGATCATCTATACTTGCTCGTGTTGCTGATGTTGGTCACTTGATGACAGGAAGTGTAGTGTCTCATGACTCAGGAGCCCTATATGACGTCTCGCACTGATATGTGGGAAAAGGCTGATGTTTCTGCCATTGAAAGATGTTATGGGTATGATGAAGCTAAGCACTATCAAAACAACAATGTTGCAGAGAAAGTTGGGAGTGAACTAAGTCAGAATCCACAACGACGAAAGCAAAAAAGGAAAGTCCATAAGAAGCCTGCTCAAGGAAGCAAAGCGCAGCAAAACTATGTCAATGGAAGACTGAGCAATGTGGATATGGATAAAATTCATGGAGTTACCAAAGTAGTGGGAGGTTATATTCAAGTAAGCTCAGTATAAGTTTTTGCTTTATTGGACCCTAGTGCTTCGCATTCTTTCATTTCCGCCGACATGGTAGAGACGTGCAAGATGGTGAAGTGTCCAATGAGGAGGCCTTTGCTAGTTCAAACCCCAGTGGGAGAAATGCAGGCAGATCAGATATGCCCGAATGTCAGTCTTGTCATAAACAAAGAAAACTTCACCGTGACACTCATTGTGTTGGAGTCACTTAAAATTCGCGTGGTTCTTGGTAATGGATGGCTCTGTGCACACAAAGGAGTGATTCATGGTACTCGGTGCACAATGCTCTTAACAACACCGTCAGGGAAAAGAATTGAGTATCAAGGTGGTCGACTTTTACCTGAGGGAGATGAGAATGATCAATTAGAAGATAGGTACACCAAGGATAGCAAAGTGGACCATGAGTTTACTGAAGTCATAGCAGAGGAACAAATAACTTTGGAGGAGCTCAATAGGAGAGATGATCATGCTTAGGCAGATTAGTTAGTCAGGATATGAGAAACTGTCTCATGACTCTGAGCGAAAAGAGTAATTTGAAAAAAATGAGGATCAAATAAAGACAAAGTGTCATTATCTCTTTTATCATCATCTTCCGAATCTCGGGACGAGATTCATCTTAAGGGGGTAGAATTGTAACACCCTAAAATTTTAAAAAGAAGAAAAGTAGGAGAAATATGATTTTTGTATAATTTTGTGAGCATGCAAATTTAGGATAATAATAATTTTTATAAATTTAAAATCAAATATAAGGGTAGAAACATGATTGAGCATTCATGCTGCTGCATTTGAAGTTTTATATTGAGTGGTTTTAGTCAAATTCAAATTTGATTTAAAAATCTTTTGAAAAATGGCTTTGAAAAATTAGAAAAAAAAAAGAAAAGGAATTCTTCCTGCTCGGGCCGCTTCTCCTACCGCAGCCCAACTCTCCGGCCTGCTGCGGCGGCCCAGTCTTCCTCTTTCCCTACCCCGCGCCCGCCTCCGGTTCCCTGGGCCGAGCCCAAGCCACGGCCATCGGCCCACTTCGTGCGCGCGCGGCCTTCTCTCGCACCGAGCTGCTGACGAGACGGTCCCCCCGGTCAGCGACACCTTCCCCTTTCCTTCTCCTTCCTCCGGCGCTTTCCAAAAACGAACACCGCCGCCTTCCTCTCTCTACCGGATACGGAGATCGAATCCATCTTCGAATCCTTCCCTTTCCTTGCTTCCGCGTGCCCCCGGGCTATAAAAACGGAACCCCCGCGTCTCCCCGCTCCACATTCGCCCACAAATCGCAGCCCCAATACTATATGGTGGCTACGCCTGAAGCTCCGCCTCTACCGTCCGCCTCTCCGAGCCGCATGCTCTCCTTGCTTCATCCCCGGCCACGATTCTGCCCTAGGTGAGTTCGCCGTGAGCTGCTCTTTCTCCCTGTGTTTTCCGTTCGTAAGCTCGTGCTCTGTAGCGCGAGGAAGCCATCTCCGGCCATGGCGCCGCCGCGGAGACTGCCGTCGCGGCCCTGTTCCGATCGGAGCGCCGCCGGCACCCTCTTCGATCCAATCCGAACCGCCCAAATCAGATCCAACGGCCAGGATTAGAAGTTACCGGTTCGGCCGGCGTTTTTAATAAAGAGACCCTGTGTTTTTCAATTGATTAACCCGCGGTCCAAAGCGTAAACCGGAAAATACGTTTTGATTAAATTGAAAACGTAATTCGTTTCGGAAAAAGAAAAATACGCTTTCTGATATTTACAGTTTTGCCACTGAGTTTGTTTTAGTTATAAATTATCCGTTTTAACTCCGATTTGATCCATTCAAATTGCGTTAGATTCGTATTTGCGAGCTCTACATGATGAAAGAACTGTACAGTAGGTTTGAGATAATTTATTTTCGAGTTTATATTAAAGTAATTATTTATCTATAGGAAATCTTAGAAAACTCATAACTTTTACGTTTTAAATCCAAATTTAGTGATCTTTATGTCTATGTGATCGTAGTAACGTGTAGAAGAGTTTTACAAACTTGTTATACTATTAGTGTTACTGTTGGTTAGGTTTTCTATCTTTAAGTTCCGATGTGAGATTTAATCTATTACTTTAATAAAGTAGATCTTGTTTAAATCATATCTTCTACGTTTTAGATCCGTTTTAGCTCATTCGAGGTTGCGTTAGATTCATAGCAACGAGATCTACGCGTTAGTGACAGTGTTTACCATATTACTAATTCTGAAATTTTATGGTTTAAATCATATCTTGATTAACAATTATGCAAATGGGTTCTGTGAATAAAATATGATTTGTTTTTACTTTAGTTTTATAATTTGAATCTAAATTTGACTTAATTCCGTATATAGTATTTATAAAATATTTTATATATGTTATTATATAATTAAAACTCATGAAGCTAATAGTTTTATATTTTCTCCTATGAGCAAATCTTTCGGTAGATGTATCTTTTCAACCGTAGCTCTGATTAGTGTGCTTTTCGCGTCTGTGTATTCGTAGCGAGACGTAGATTCGTTCTACAAACTTTTCATCTTAATTTTATGTTTGGTGTACTGTTCTAATTTAGATCTACTGTTTGCTTCGTGTATGATTGTATGTATACATGTGTGGTGATTTATGATTTCGTCCAGTCGGTGAGATATACGAGGTTATCAAGAAGAAGAAGAAGAACGTTGAAGATTAAAGCTTACCGAAGGATCGGTGTTTAAGGCAAGTATAGCATGGGATTATCCTTGTTTCCTATTCACCTTTAATATACTTAATTCATGTGCATGTGTCTACCTTGTTACCACTAAGGATATCCTAGTTTTTGTATCTTGTACCTTGACACCCATGGGACATTGCATTGGGTAGTATTATGCTAGCGCTCAAGATAAATGACCATGATCTGTAACTTGACTAATGGTATATGCAATAAAAGATGCTTTATAGAAACATGGCTCAAGAGGGCTAGAGCATATTTGGTTGTTTTCATGGTGCTCTAGTTTCTCTCCATAAGGACTTATCTGTAAGCGAAAATCCGGGACTTACAGTACAACTGTGAGGCCTATATGGCTCTGGCTTTAGCTCAGTATGAGGACCTTTTCTAGCTTGTTAGAGGTTACCCTTGTGGCGCAAATGGGGGTAAAGCAGACTGTGGATCCCTGCGTGGTGTATCACACGGACTGACTTCTGAAACCTAGCGGCCCTAACTTGTTAGACGAACCTTTGAAAGGCTTCATAGTGATTCCTTGCCTGCTCACCTTGGAAGTGTTTTGAGAGTCGCGATCCCGGGCATATGGGTAATCATGACTCACAGTGAAAGTGTACAACCTCTGCAGAGTGTAAAACTGTTATAACAGCCGTGCTCACGGTCACGAGTGGCCTTGGACCCTTACAGAATAAATGATGAACACTGATGATAATGATAATACTGATGATATTGATGCTCACTAATGATTATTGTTTCTTGCTATACATTATTCTCGTTTACATGATCATGAGGTTATTTGGGATTTTGGTAAACTTGTTGCTACTCAATTGTTAAAGAGATGACTCACTAAAAGCTATTGCAGTAAACCCGTGTCAAACTTTTTGAGCTTCATGAACCCCATGATATATTTGCTGAGTTCGACATGGACTCACTCTTGCTATTTCCCCACATCTTAGGAAGGGTACCAGACTGTTAGATTCTGGAATTGTTAGGCTTGTGATCAACCAGTTAGTTTGATCCTGGAGTGAAGGTTGCACCCGGTGTTCGGAGTTGTCTTTCCGCTGTGTTGCTCTTTAAGGTATATTTTTATACTATTGTGTTATGTATATTAAGCATTTGTCTCTTGATATTACACTTATCTGTGGCTATATGTGAGATTTGTCTTCTTTATTTCACATATGGTGTATGTCTGGTTTTGTCCTTTAAACCGGGTGTGACAAGCATTTACTCAATCAACATCCTTCAAAGCTTTACCTATCTTCTTAGGTTCAATGGATGATACAAATGAGAAGTGTTCACAAAATGATGCCAATCTTGATATTGTTTGTACACATCTTGAGATATCACCAATTATGGAGTCCAATGGATGATCTCCTGCAACATTGGTAGGTTGGAGCACTTGCACTTGATTGCTTGCATTGGTTTGATCATTTAGTTGAGATGATGAACTAGCCATTTGTTGATCTTGCACTTGAGATGATGTACTAGCTTGATTTTGATCATGAGAACCACTAGCTTGCACATTTGAGTTAGAGAGCACTTGATCTTTGTCATCTTTAACTTCAATTACTTCTCTAGGCCTTATATCACCAATATCCATTTTCTTCATTGCATTGGCCAATTGAGTGCCTCTCACATCATCTAGATTCTCGCTTCCTCTTGGGAACCATTGGTTTCATCAAATTCCACATCATGAACTTCCTCAAGAGTACCACTAGCTAAATTCCAAACTCTATAAACCTTTGAAAGGTCTTGATGGCTAGAGGGGTGAATAGCCTAATAAATTTTTTTTATAAAATGTGCTGGACAAGTTGATTAGTAAAAATAATTAGCAAGATGCAAGTTTTGCCTAGCCTAAGAGGGGTTTGCAAGCCACCTATCCAAACCGCAAGAGTGACAACTAAGACAAACTACTCTACTCAAGCTAACAAGGCAACTAGGCAAGACAAAGATTACAACAAGATAGTAACAAAAGTAATGCAAGAGTAGGTCTAGAAATGATTTCACTGAGGAGCGATGAATAGAGCCAACCAATTGATATATCCAAATGATGATCCAATCAAGCAGCCAATCACTGAGATAAACCAATCACAATCACGAATCGATGACAAATGATTTATCCCAAGGTTCACATGCTTGCCGGCACGCTAGTCCCTGTTGTGTCCCCTTACACCACGTGGTTTGGTGGCTAATCGGTCTAACACACCGAGCCTCTCAAAAGACACCACAAGAACCTACCAATGGCTAAGAGTTGCAATGACACGAGCAATCCACTAGAGTTGGAATTCGGCGCTTCACCGGGGAACCACAAGAACCCCTCACAAACCAATCACCGGAGCCGGCCATGAACAATCACCAACACGTGCTGAACCTCCACCGCTGCTCCAAGCCGTCTAGGTGGTGGAAACCACCAAGAGTAACAAGAAATCCCATAGCAAAACAATCGCCCAAGTGTCTCTAAATTCCAAGCAATGATCAATGCACTTGAATCACTCAATCTCACTCAAGAATCACAATCAAATGCAAAGAGATGAGTGGGGAGAAGTGTGAGGGCATTGGCTCAGCTCAAGATGCTCACAAGTATGTCAAAGTGCCGAGAGAATAGCCCTAGAGCTGGCCAACACATATATATAGACGTACCCCTTCGAATAGAGCCATTATTCCAAAACGCGGGGTCACCAGATGCATCTGTCGCCAAGCAACAGACGCGGCACACTATGTTCGATGTTCACGAGGCCGCCACGTGTCCTGCGCAGTCAAATTTCTAACGGTCATTTTCACGCCATCAGATGCGTTTGATGCTACGGAGGCAGCGCGTCCATCACCGCAACTGACGGAGGCGATATACGGTCACCTGATGTGTCCGATGGAGTGGCAGTGGATGCGCCGAGTGTCTGACGCAGCTGCGGCTCGCAAAGCAGCTGATGTCACACACGACAGACGCTATCGATCAGTGTCCGACGCAGCAGCACTAGCGCGTCTGGTGCTCACTCGCCAACACAGTGTCACAGGGGGTTTAGCACCAAACGCTGCAGCCACGTCTGACGCCACCGAGCTCAGCGTCCGACACTCAGAAAACAGTGAGGAAACCTTCCGTGACTTCGCCTCCTTTTCCATCCTTCGACACAATGGAAAATAAATGTTTCATCTCCACGAAAACGCCTGAACCCCAATCCCCTCTCTACCGCTCAAACTCCACTGCCTTCGCAAATGTGCTAACATCGCCAAGTGTACATCTCAGTGCATGTGTGTTAGCATTTTCATAATCATTTTTGAAGGCGTTACGTTAGCTCTTTACTAGATCCTAATGCATATGATCAAAGAATTACACCTAGAGGCACATGTGGGACTAGAATTGATATGTCATTTCCCCTCTTCACAGTACAGCTACGTATCCTAAGCCATCCACACCCTCTATGGTGTCTGGGATGCAAAATGAAAAGTCCTATCATATACCTTTGTCTTGAGCATCATGATTTGGCTTTGCACCTTCATCCAACTCCATCATCATGGTAAGCACTTCATCATCACATCACTTGATCACCATGATTCACCATGTCTTGTGCTAATCGTCATTGCTACACACATTCTTATGCATATGATTAGCACTTAGGTATTGTCACTAATTACCGACACCAAACATAGAGCTTTCAGCCTTGCTAGTAGTGGAGTAACCAAGCAAGAAACCTTCATCATATTTTTTTCTCAAACTTGCTCAATTTTGTGCCTTTCTTCAATATGTAGCATTTATAATCAAAAATCCGAAAGTATGCAATCTTGTGCTTTCTTCCATTCAAGAGCTCATATAGTGTCTTCTCTATCATAGGGTGACAATAGAGTCAGTTGCTATAGTAGCAAGCCGTATTGATTGCTTCGGTCCAAAATGAAAGACTCACATTATACTCACTCAACATTGATCTTGCCATGTCAATCAAGATTCTATTCTTCCTCTCAACTAAGAGGAGTGTACTTGACTAAAAATTGATGCCTAATCCCAAACTCATCACACAAATCATTAATTTTTGTGTTCTTAAATTCACTTCCATTGTCACTTCTCTTTTTCTTGATTGTGGTTTCAAACTCATTGTGAACTCTCTTGATGAATGACTTGATTGTGGCAAACATATCACTCTTGTCAATAAGAAAGGTTACACATGTGTATTGATGAGGACACGCCTATGATATCCAAAATAATGGCCCAATCTTTCACGGTACAAGATCACAAAATTTAGCTTATCTGATATTTTCTTATGTGCAGAAAATATTTATTATGTAACCTCCTCGTACCATGCTGCACGACAATAATTTTAGCTAATCTTATCACACATGAATGAACAGTAACAGCAGCTAACAATTATATATGCTCTCGGACAGCAGCAAAGTTCTCTAATTCAGTAATATCGAGTATAGCAATAGAAAGAGTTAGACAAGGCAGTAGCAAGGACAATTCGCGACAGCTAGCAAAGTCAGACAAATCAATATAGGTCTGATCACAGTAGGCAATCAACGTAGCAGTTCGAAATCTCGGCAATTAGGATATATTATAATAATTGATTTGGCCCAAGAAAAGAACAGAGCACTAACACAAATCCGCAGCCTCGAAACTCAATTTGATGACCAAAAGAGTCCCAGACAGAGGATTAAATAAACCTCGGCTTACAAATACTTGGGTGTAGATGCAATCCGAGTAGCAGCGACGTTCTTCCACCCGTGCTCCCGAAGAACACGATTAGAAGATTTGGGAACTTCAAGAATTCCAAGCGACGCACCCAAGCTGAGGCAGCTTGATCACGCACTCCACGCAGATCCGCAAGAATCCGGAGGATAATCTTCAAGATGAAGAACCTGATAGGAACACCATCTAGAGTTTCACGAGCGAAGGCTCGACAAGGAATAAACTCCACCAATAAAATCCAATCTCCCTTGCACATGGGCAACGCCCAGGCTATATGGCACGCAGGCCAGCCAAACGACCGAACCAGACTTGGACTCAAAGTATGCAATATGGTTCGACTCTGCAACCAAAATACGTGACGCAACCAGATCAAAACTCAAGTGCATGCAAGCACAGTATGCAAGGACTACCATACGTACTCAAACTAGAGACCCCTATATGAAAATAATAAAATAAAGCGGCAAGGATGCTAATCACGTTGCTAATCAATTAGCCAAATAAAGTTCACGTATTCAGATTGGGTGACCCTTTATTTCCACGTGCATGGTCTCCATATTGACAAATTTCCTTGGCTGCCCTTTTCTTCTCTTTTCCAAGCAATAAAATACTTCTAAAAAATATATTTGATGATAGGCGGGCGCCAATAAATTTCTCCATATTTTTGCCATATTTCTCATCAAAATAAATAGCTCCAAATTGAAGACCAGATGATATTAGAGAATTATCAGCTGCTATATTTGAAATATCGCTAGACATGTCTCCATAAACATCTTGAGAAGCTATGGGCTCATCATCCTCTCCCCCTTGAAACAAAGCCGTCCTCGGCTTGGACACAATTCTAGCATCTTCCTTCATGTCATCATCATAAGCATCGTTATCTTCAGACTTACATTGGGTAGTAACAAGCATGTTTTGTCCATTGCTCTTCACCTCAGTAATATGAGAGTCGTCATGATACAAAACAGTCTCTTCCTCCAATATTTCCTTGGACGAACCATTATTAATTGAAACATCTGACAAGTCAATCTTGGTTGCAACTAGCATACCTTCTGGACCAACCAACTTGCCATTATCAGAAATAAAGAGAGAGCCAAATTTGTTAGAAGCCTGTTCTGGAATCTTGCATGCAGATTCAGAATCAGAAGAATACAAGATTTCATGATCTTCAAAAATACTAGTAGCTACTTTAGGGAGATGGCATGAATTTGCAGGAACAATAATTTGAGAACCAACATTCACATCATTCTCTCCCTCTTGAAGCAAAGCCATCCTCGTCTTTGGGGTAATTTCACCAGCCTCCTTTTTCTTCTTTTTCACAGTGGCGAACACCTCAGCCTTAATATCATTATCTGACATTGGTTTGAGCACATGAGGAACTCTCTTGTGCACAAACGAATAATTATTAGAACGACCACCATGAGTAGCATCAAGGTCAAACTGCCATGGTCAACCCAACAACAAATGGCAAACACTCATCGGTGCAATATCACAGTACACTGTATCAACATAATTTCCAATGGAGAGTTTAATTCGCGCCTTATGAGTAATTTTGAGTGTACCACTTTGATTCATCCATTGCATATAACATGGCATCGGAAGCCTCCACGTAGACAAAGACAAAGCATGCACAACATCTGAACTAATAGCATTTGTGAAACTATCACCATCAATAATTACTTTGCATACCTTATCTTGAATTTTGCACGCAGTCTGAAATATACTAGGTCGCTGCCCCTTCACATCAACAATAGTACCATCACTATGCACTTCTCGTGCCATCATAGACAAACCATCAGAGGCATCATTACTATCATCAATTTGAAGTTCAGACTCAACATCACAAGAAAGATGCCCAACCTGTGTCCCAGGTGAAGAAGAAATTGCAGCACATAAGGTGACATCTTTCTTTTACACATATATAGTTGGGAGCACATTTGAGTCTTCTGAGGAGGCCACCACCTTTTCAGTTGTGGCAACTGTCTGTTTGGTGTCCCAAGAATTAGGAGAAGCTTTAATAATAGAACTAGCATAGGTCTTCTCGAACTGCTTGGGAGAAGAAAAATCTGAAGTAATAATGGCCGCCTTCTTTTTGATAGGCAACAACCATTTCAGATTGTCAACATAATGTTCTTCCTTTATTGCCAAGCACTTCTTCTTAGGAACAAGAGAACTGTGAGTACAAGAAGATAACTTTCACCATAGTTAGTGTGACTAGTAGCTGGCTTCAATTTAGGAGACGAAAAATTTTCAGTATGCATAGACTTGCCATAAGTAACACTAGAACCGAGCTTCTTCTGATAAGAATTAATATCAAAAGCTGGCCGGTTAGAAGCAGCAACATACTCATCTCCAGCAATAGAATCAGCCCATGACGAGCGCATATTTGCCTTAGTGCCTTGGGGATTTTGTGCATAAACAGTAGCTACCTTCTTCTTTGATTCAAGAGAACAAAATCGGCGCCAAAGCACAGCTTTCATATCGCTCCACGTCCGACAAGGAATTTTTTTGTCCCAGCGATCCCACCAAAGTAAAATATCTTTAGCCATTGTCTCTTCTGCATAATACATCTTTAGGGCCGATTTAAGTCCACGACCCCAGAAGAAATCCTCCATATGTTCTTCCCAATCATAGTACTCCTTGAGACATGTTGCTAGAGATAACTTTGGCAAAAGATGAACTTTCTTGAGCAATTTCAAATTAACCATTGAAAAAAAATCCAAATGCACCGTGAGCAACCCAGAAGCTGATACCAACTGATGAGGACACGCCTATGATATCCAAAATAATGGCTCAATCTTTCACGGTACAAGATCACAGAATTTAGCTTCTCTGATATTTTCTTATGTGCAGAAAATATTTATTATGTAGCCTCCTCATACCGTGCCGCACGACAATTATTTTAGCTAATCTTATCACACATGAATGAACAGTAACAGCAGCTAACAATTATATATGCTCTCGGACAGCAGCAAAGTTGTCTAATTCAGTAATATCGAGTATAGCAATAGATAGAGTCAGAGAAGGCAGTAGCAAGGACAATTCGCGACAGGTAGCAAAGTCAGACAAATCAATATAGGTCTGATCACAGTAGGCAATCAACGTAGCAGTTCGAAATGTCAGCAATTAGGATATATTATAATAATTGATTTGGCCCAAGAAAAGAACAGAGCACTAACACAAATCGGCAGCCTCGAAACTCAATTCGATGACCAAAAGAGTAGCAGACAGAGGATTAAATAAACCTCGGCTTACAAATACTTGGGTGTAGATGCGATCCGAGCAGCAGCGACGTTCTTCCACCCGTGCTCCCAAAGAACATGATCAGAAGATATGGGAACTTCAAGAATTCCAAGCGACGCACCCAAGCTGAGGCAGCTTGATCACGCACTCCACGCAGATCCACAAGAATCCGGAAGATAATCTTCAAGATGAAGAACCTGATGGGAACACCATATAGGGTTTCACGAGTGATGGCTCGACGAGGAATAAACTCCACCAATAAAATCCAATCTCCCTTGTACATGGGCAACGCTCAGACTATATGGCACGCAGGCCAGCCAAACGACCGAACCAAACTTGGACTCAAAGTATGCAACATGGTTCGACTCAGCAACCAAAAGACGTGACGCAACCAGATCAAAACTCAAGTGCAGGCAAGCACAGTACACAAGGAATACCATACGTACTCAAACTAGAGACCCCTATATGGAAATAATAAAATAAAGCGGCAAGGATGCTAATCACCTTGCTAATCAATAAGCCAAATAAAATTCACGTATTCAGATTGGGTGACCCTTTATTTCCACGTGCGTGGTCTCCATATTGACAAATTTCATTGGCTGCCCTTTTCTTCCCTTTTCCAAGAAATAAAATACTTCTAAAAAATATATTTGATGATAGGCCGGGGCTAGTAAATTTCTCCATATTTTTGCCATATTTCTCATCAAAATAAATAGCTCCAAATTGAAGACCAGATGATATTAGAGAATTACCGGCTGCTATATTTGAATTATTGCTAGACATGTCTCCATGAACATCTTGAGAAGCTATGGGCTCATCATGTATCTAGTGAAGTCATCCACAATCACAAATCCATACTTGTTGCCACCAATGCTCGTGTATGCAGTTGGCCCAAACAAGTCTATATGCAATAACTCAAATGGCTTCGAAGTGCTCATCATGCTCTTCTTAGGATGAGTGTTGCCTACTTGCTTTTCAGTTTGACATGCACTACATAGCTTGTCCTTCTCAAATGTAACATCTTTGAAGCCTCTAACTAGATCATACTTAATCAATTTGTTCAATTGTTTCATTCTAACATGATCAAACCTTCTATGCCATAGCCAGCCCATGCTACACTTAGTGTCAAACATGTTGACAATTGAGCTTCTCTAGCATTGAAATCAACCAAGGATATATTCTCATATCTAAATCCTTTGAATATCAAGTTAGAGCCATCTACACTTATGATCTCTACATCATTAACTCCAAATATGCACTTGAAACCAAGATCACAAAGTTGAGCTACCGACAATAGGTTGAAGTTCAAGCTCTCTACTAGTAGCACATTAAAAATGCTCAAGTCATTAGATATTGCAATCTTACCAAGACCTTTGACCTTACCTTTGCCATTGTCACCAAATGTGATACTATCAACCCCATTGCTATCATTTGCATTGTTTAAATTGAACATTCTTTAATCACCAGTCATATGTTGTGTGCACCCACTATCAAGCACCCAATGCCTTTCTCTGGCTTTATAATTGACCTATAAAAGAAGATCAATTATTTATAGGTACCCAAACTTTCTTGGGTCCTTGAAGGTTAGTCACTAAGTTCTTTGGTACCCAAATAGCTTTCTTCTTTGGGCCCAACAAGGATATACCAATAAACTTAGCCTTTACACCATTGGTACCCTTGGTAAGCAAATAACAAGAATCAAACTTAATTAAGGATACATTGGCATGTGATTTCTTGTTTTTGCAATCAAGCTCTATGTGACCAACTTGCTTGCAACTAGTGCAATACCGGCCATTGTTCTTCACAAAACTAGTTTTGTGAGGAGGAAAGACGGCCTTACCTTTCTTGGGGGTATAACCTAGTCTCTCTTTGTTGAGAGATGCCCTTTGGCTATCGAAACACATAAGCAAGCGGTCCTCACCACCATAGGCTTTGCCTAAGGCACGAGTGAGTTCATTGACCTCCTTCTTGAGTGTCTCATTCTTAGCTTTTAGTGAGGCATCACAAGTGAAACCTTCACTACTAGATGAGGTAGAAGTGTAAGTGCTATAAGAAAGGTTAGTGAGAGCAACAATAATAGGTTTGTAAAAAGATTCATCAATAATATCACATGTTAGTCCCACATCACAAGACACAATCACTTGCTCCTTCTTTGCTTCCTTCTTCTTGACTTGCTCTAGAATAGAAGAGTGAGCCTTTTCAAGCTTAGTGTGAGCAAGGCCTAGCTCCTCATGGTCTTCCTTTATACACTCATGAGATGCTTGAAGCTCCCCCAAGGGATTGCTTGAGACCTTTGAGCTCTTTTTGTAATTCTTTGCACTCCTTTCTCTTCATCTCAAAGCAAGTATGAACTTGTTCACACATGTCCATGAGCTAATCCATGGTGTACTCCTCCTCATCATCAATCCTACAATCATCACTTTCATAATCATCATCACTCACATCATATTTTACCTTAGTAGGCTTTGCCATGAGGCATGTCGATGAAGTGTCGAAGAGGGAGGGCTTGTCATTGATGGTGATGCTTGTTAGTGCCCTCTTGATAGCTTTCTTGTCATCATCATTAGAGCTATCATCATCACTATCATTGGAGCCATCACTATCCCGAGTGACCACATAGCCACTTCCCATTTTCTTCTTCTTGAAGGTCATCTTCTTCTCCTTCTTTTTTTCCTTCTTGTCCTTCTTCTTCTTCTTCTTCTTCTTCTTATACTCCTCATTGTCACTATTGTAGGGACAATCCGCTACAATGTGATCTGGGCTCTTGCACTTGTAGCATAGTCTTACATATTCCTTCATGTGATCTCTTCTCTTTCTTGCTCCATAGCCTCTCTTATTCATGAACTTACTCATCTTGCGCACTAGAAGACCATGGCTTCATCATCAATGTCACTTGTGTTTTCATTATCACTTGATGCTTCTTTCTTTGACTTGCCCTTGTTCTTGGATGAGGAAGAAGCCTTGAATGCTACACTTTTCTTCTTCTTATCTTCATCCTCTTTCTTGTCTTCCTTGTCAACCCCCTCCCTTTTCACACGGTATGTCTCTTGTGTCATGACATCACCTAGTACATGGTTAGGGTTTTTATCTTTTAATCCTCCTCTTATGATGATCAATCTCAATGTCTCAAACCTTGGTGGTAGGCACATCAAGAACCGATGAGAGACATCATCATCGTTGATCTTCTCTTCCAAAGACTTCAACTCATTGACAATCACTTGTAATCTATGAAACATCTTCAGGATGCTATCATCATCCTTCATCTTAAAGCTTGTCAACTTGTCCTTGAGGTTGTACAACTTGGTACTCTTTACTGCCACTGTGCCTTTATATGTTTCTTCCAATCTCTTCCACACTTCACTAGCACAATCAAGATCCTTGATTTGCTCGAATACCTTTGAATCAATGGCATTGTAGATGGTGTTGAGAGCCATTATGTTGCATTGCTTGTTGGCCTTGTCATTGTTGGTAAGATTGTCGGGGTCAAGAATCACAAAGTCATTCTCCATTACTTCCCACACTTGATCATTGATTGAACCAGGATACATCTTCTTCTTTCTCTTCCAATAGTCATAGCTTGTGCCATCAAAGAACGGTGGTTTGCCCCCCATTTGGTTGAACACAACTTGAGCCATCTTTTGTGCACCGAGGTTGTTAAGCCTTACTCAAATGGTGACCACGGCTCTCATACCACTTCAAAAGGTCCTAATATGGATAGAGTGGGGTGAATGGCCTATTTAAAAATCTACAAATCACTAGAGCAAAAATGATTAGTACAACAGACGGCGTAAAGCAAGTTTTGCCCTAGCTCTACAAGGGTTGCAAGCCACTTATTCAATCAGTTCTAGTAGCTATGATCTCTAAATCAAACAATGGCTAAGTCACTATGAGTTCACAAAAGCTAGCTACACTAAAGAGCTCAACTAGGTCAGAAGCTACACTAGCAAGAAAGACAAGCTCTCAAAGTTAATTACACTAAAGAGCTTGAAACAACTACTTTGCAAGTAAGTAAAGGAGTGACTAGAATGTTTATACCGCCGCGTAGGGGGTGAACCAATCACAATGTAGAAAACCAATCACCGGGAGAAATCCAATCAAACATAAGATGGACACAAGATTTTTCTCCCGAGGTTCACGTGCTTGCCTGTACACTAGTCCCCGTTGTGTCGACCAACACTTGATGGTTCAGCAGTTAAGAGGTATTGCACAAACCTTATCCACACAATTGGACAGTACAAGAACCTACCCACAGGTGAGGTAACTCAATGACACAAGTAATCCACTAGAGTTATCTTTCGGCTCTCCACCGTAAAAGGTACAAGATCCCTCACAATCACCGAAGCTAGCCATGAACAATCACCAACATGTGTCGGGCCTCCATCGCTGCTCCAAGCCATCAAGGTTGTGGCAACCACCAAGAGCAACAAGAAATCTGTAGCCACAATGATCCCCAAGTGCCACTAGATGCAATCACTCAAGCAAATGCACTAAAAATCACTCCCAATCTCACTTTGATGATGGATCAAGGATGTAGATGAGTAGGAGGTATTTGCTTAGGCTCATAAGAATGTCAAGTATGTCAAAGTGCCAAGAGAGCTTGGCGCCGGCTGAACACTATTTATAAGCCCTCCAAAAACAAAAGAGTCATGAGGGTCATGAAGGGGCTCTCTATGCACTGATCGGACGCGCCGGTTGTGATGATCGGATGCAGCCCGGCTAGTGTCCAATCAACGGATGCTCACCACGCGTCCTCTATTTCAATCTCAAGCGTTAGATCACAACGGTCAAAAAACGATCAGCGCGCAGTCAAGCGATCGACCGAACGCGCTCCTCATGAAGACCGGACGTTGAACCACGCAGCGTCAGGTCACGTCTAGTAAGCTCCCTGAGGTTGTTTACAGTGACTGGGCCCGTCCGGTCACAAGCGACCTAACGCTGCCTGAGTCCGGTCAGTAGAGCGTCCTTCTCCTCTTGTTCGCCACGTCAGGAGGACCTGATGATCAACAATGATCGTACAGCGTCTGGTCCATAGCGTCTGCTCGACCTCAGAAAGTGACCGGACGCGCAGGTGGTTGCGTCCGATCGTGTTCCTCACTCTAGGCCAAGGCAACACCACTAGCATTGACCTGATGATGAGCTAGCGTCCGGTCAGGACCTACTCAGCGTTCAATCACTCTCTGTCTCCTCCTTTTCTTTTTCTAAATCCACGACCACTTCACCCTTGCTTCCAACTTGCTAACCACAAAGTGTAGAACTTGTTTGCACATGTGTTAGCATTTTTCAAAGCATTTTACAAGGGTCACATATTTTCACACTAGGTTCCTAGATGCATATGCAAGAATTATGTCACCTAGTGACACTCGATAAAACATGTAGCCAAAGATTTCTCCTCTTTATAGTACGACTATCGATCCTAAATGTGATCACACCTTTTATGGTGTCTTGATCACCAAAACCAAAACTCTAAGCAATACCTTCGCCTTGATCTCCATTGGGTTTTGTTTTTCTCTTTCTTCTTTTTTCTAGTTGAGCACTTGATCATCTCTGGGTCATCTCCATAAACCATGATCATCTCTTAGCTCCATCACTTAGATTGTACCAACCTCATCTAATCCACATACTTAGCATATGGGTTAGTATTAAGGTTTCATCAATTAACCAAAGCCAAACTAGGGCTTTCAATTGGCCAAGATGTGCAAGCTTGGCGTAGAATCTGGGCACTACTACAAAATTGGACATCACTGCCGGCCTCATCACTCCAAGATTTTATGAAACCGACAATGATAGCCAATTACTGTTGGTTTTTGACTAAAACTAGCAATGATATGACCAATTGACACTAATATTCTGGCCTTCACAATCGGTTCATATCACTGTCGGTTTTAGCCAAGAATTGGTAGTGATATTGGGTCATCACTATCGGTTTTAGCCAAGAACCGACACTGATACTGTCACTGTCGGTTCGTGGCTTGAACCGATAGTAATATGCTGCAAGAAAACTTCATAAATTTCTCATATGATGTCTGATGAAGACAAACTTTATATCAAAGTTATAGTACTCGACAAGATCTACAACTTTGTAGTACAAACTTGTTAATTTGAGATCATTTGGATGTGCAAATATTTTCATTTGAAATCATCTATCCAACAAAAAATACGTTTGATTTCTAAAATTTAAAATTTAAATTTTTCAAATGACCTCGGATGGAGAAATGCCTAAAACATAAGTTATAGATCTCGAAAAATTATGCAACTTTGTCGTTGACAACTTTTTCATTTGAAATCATTTACTACCTCAAAATATTGTTTGAAATTAAATTTTGAAATTATTGAAGAACTCTGATTTCTCTTTTTAATCTCTGATTAAAATTTATAACAAGTCTTTCTCCCTCGTACTAACTTCAAATTTGATGATTTTTTTCGAAAATTTTCTAAAATCATTCTCCATCAATTTATTGTGTTTTTACAACTATTATTTTATTCATCTTTTCATGTGACTTTATTTTACCTATTTGAATTTTGAATTTCAAAAAATAGAAACTTCAAACGTCATTTTGGAACACTAAATGATTTCAGCTGAAAAAGTTATGAAAATACAAGTTGTAGAATTTATCAAGATCTACAACTTTTATTTTGGTCATTTCTTCATCTGACAAAGTAGTAGTAATATTGTTGACAAAATTTATATATCTCTCATTGTTTCATAAACTATAAGAGGGATATGTAACATTTGTGAACAATGTTACTACCACTTGATTAAATGATCAAATGACCAAAATAAAAGTTATAGATCTCAAAAAGTTATGAAACTTCGTAGCTGGTAACTTTTTAATTTGAAATCATCTTGTCAAGGACAACTACGTTTGAATTTCTAAAATTTAAAATTTAAATTTTATAAACGATCTCGGATGGAGAAACTATCAAAATGAAAGTCATAGATCCCAAAATTTTATGAATCTTTGTAGTTGACAATGTTTTATTTGAAATCATTTTGTCAAGGAAAATGTTTAAATTTTCAAAAATTTGAAATTTAAATTTTTAAATGACCTCGGATGGATAAATAGCAAAAACAAAAGTTGTAGGTTATGAAACTTTATAGTTGACAACTTTTTGATTTAAAATCATCTTGTCATAGAAAACTACGTTTGAATTTCTTAAATTTGAAATTCAAATTTTATAAACGACCTCGAATGGAGAAACTACCAAAATAAAAGTTGTGGATCTCGAAAAGTTATAAAACTTTGTAGTTAATAACTTTTTCATTTGAATTTATTTAGGGTCCCAAATACCTATTTTAAAATCAGATGAACATAAAATAGGTATTACGAAAATCTTATTTGGACAAAAAAGCTTGCAGGTGGAGTGGTTAAGGGCCAAAGACATGATGCAGGAGGTCAGAGGTTCGAGCGCCGGTGGCTGCGAAGTGCGCATTTTTCGCATAAAAAATCGCGTGAAGCAGGAGGTTAGGGGTTCGAGCGCCGGTGACCGTGAAGCGCGCATTTTTCGCGCGAAAAATCGCGTGACATCTGACTTGCAACGCGCGACCGTGTGGCTGTCTAGTCGGGCCCCTCCTAGAATTAAAAAAATTCTCTATTTTTTCATCCTGTTTTTTTGGATTTCTTGAAAACCAAATCACTGTCGGTTTTTTATAACCAGTAGTTATGAGCCCCCCTTCATCACTGCCGGTATGCCACTATCGGTTCAAAATCCGGGAGTGAATGGGGTTTTTTGAACCGACAATGATGTGAAGACCTGGGGTAATGGGTGTTCCAATTGAGGCACTTATCTAGTTGCCTTTCAGCATATTGGAACACTTTTTGATGGAAACCCTCTACGATACTGCTTGGGCACAGGCGGCCGTCCCGTCTGGACACAGCTCCTCCAGTCATCCGCTCTCTCTCTCTCAAAAAAATCTCCACTGCACTTATCCGCTTGTCTCGGTGTGGCGTGTGGCCGCTCATCTGCTTGCCGCACTCTGCCCCGTCGTGGCCCCTTCCCCCACTGCGTGCCTGTCCCCCACGCACACCGTGCCCTTCCCCCTGCCGCGCCGCACCCATCACTAGTTGCGCCACGCCACCATCGCCTTAGCATTACCGGGAAGAGGTCGCCGCCGGTCTTGACTTCATCTCCCGTGGTCGGCCAAAGCAACACGGCAGGATGGGGAGGTCCGCGCATGCTGAGCCATTTGCTCTTGACATTCCCCTGGACCCAAGCTTGCTGGCTATTGCAGTCCCCCAGGTAGGCTATGGCCGCGCGGTGATGCCATATTTCAAGCGTTTTAGGTGTTTCAGACTTATGTTTTAAGTATTTCATCTGAATGTTTCAAAAGTCGACCTAGGATGTTGCATATGGTGCAATGGCAATATACGCATGTTGCAAGCCTATATTGCAATTGTTTCATATGTTTCAGAGGTTTGTTTCAATAGTTTCGTCCAGATGTTGCAAAAGATGATCTGGTGTTGCATATGTTGCAATGGCTATTCACACTTATTTCAAACGCCTGTTTTAAGTATTTCATCTGGCTTCAGACGTATGTTTGCATATGTTTCATCTGGATGTTTCAAAGTAGATCGGGTGTTACACCACGCCGGTGGCTGGCGGAGAGTAGCCTCCTGCAGGGCTTCGGCTCCTACCTTGCGCCTTCCTTGTGCCGCACACCTCACCCTCTCCTCTTCTCTCCCTCCCTTCCCTTCCCTTCCCTCCATCTCACTGTGGCAGTTCGATCTTGACCGGAGCGGGGCGGAGGGAGCTGCGTGCGTTGCGGTAGGTAACGAGTGCAGGCGTAGGCGTCTGGACTCGGGCGTCCGTCCAGACATCCAGGCACTAACACTACTGAACCCTTTAGCTCAGAAAATAGATGTGAAAAAGAATATTCAACCTTTTGTTGTTGGCAGTTGCAAATCATTGTCAGCAGACCACATAGATGAGCTGATTCTGTTTTGAAAAATCCACCGCAGGTGTATGGACCAGAAGCGACTATGACTGGAATCTGCAAACAAGCAAATGGATGCATCATGGCTGCAGCCTAATTGGATCGTAGTTCTGGGTAGTTTGGGATCTGTAAACACACAATTGAATGTTTCATGGACTCAGCATAAATGAGGTATGGACTGATGGAGAGTAATAGTTGCAGTAGTTCACCACACATGGTTGTTCTCTTTTTGTTTCAGATATGTTGTAGCGTATTGTTTGAGCGAACCTTTATAGATCATTACTGCAATGAAATTACTGTTGCGTTAAAATAAATCCGAAGTCTAATTTCGTGCGTTTTGGAGTGCACATTGAACTGCAATATTAATACAATGAAATGACCATCGCTTGGATTGGTTTGTAATTAGGGATGACAATGAGTTTGTACCCGATGGGTATCACCTGCCCATACCGATCAGCATTTTTTCACCCCATTTGTGCCCATACCATACCGATGCTCATGCGGGTAGTGAATACCCACGGGTGCATGTACCCAAGAAGAAATGTAACATATGCGTTAAACTGTGTTAATATCCACAGGTGTCTATACCTAAGAACAAATATAACATATGCATTAATGATCTCTTGTGGAGGTCTGTAACCAATTTGCTTTACCTCATGGAGAGCCGAAGACTACGACTCTAATCTGCAGGGCCAGGTTTTCTCCCAACTGAGCGTTGGCTTAGAGTGACTAAGGAGTGCATATGATGAAGCCCGTGGAACATTATGGGGTGGGGGGACGGAGAAAATGTGCATGCGGTCCTAACGAAGAACAAGCATACAAATACTTTAGCTAGGCGCTTTGAATGTTCATGTGTCATCGGAACATCATGCAGATTGCGTGATAATTAAGAGGAAAAAGT
The DNA here is from genome assembly GCA_038087645.1 of Saccharum hybrid cultivar R570. Classification (NCBI taxonomy): domain Eukaryota; kingdom Viridiplantae; phylum Streptophyta; class Magnoliopsida; order Poales; family Poaceae; genus Saccharum; species Saccharum hybrid cultivar. The sequence continues at coordinate 16,534,994 of JAQSUU010000760.1, forward strand.
CCAATTTACTTCCCTCAACTATCGCATCTGATTTTCCACGTCAGAGGGTGTAAATTAGACTAAGTCAAACGTTTAGGGAGTATTTTTTAAGAAATATCCAAAATTTTATTAGAATTAATTTTCAAAAATTACCCAAATATTTTTACATGAAAAATAATTAAATTAAAAATCCTAAAATCTGGTTTAATCTTACAAAATTCATAAAAAGTTTATTTTAACTTAGAAAATTTGTTTTATAAACATCTTACAAAATCTTGTTTTTGATACAAAATTCATAGAATTTTTTCTATCTTATGGTGCCTAGATTACATAGGCTAGAGCATGATTTTTGAAAAAAATAATCCGAAACTAGTTTCATAATTTTTTGAGGTAATGCAAAATTTTCTAAGATTAAACCAAATTTTAGGATTTAATTACATTATTTTTTTATGTAAAATTATTTGGATAATTTTATTTGAAATTTTATTTTAAAGATTTTGTGCATATTTTTTTTAAATGATTTCTAGTCTGATTTATCTCCTGAACTTTCATCTTGTCCGATTTACCTGTTGTGATATGGCGTCATATTAGCAAAACCACCCTCAAAACTACCGAAACAAACGGTTTTAAAATGGCAATCAGCCTTGGACTTCTTATATGTATTATGATATGGTCTTATTCCACTAGGAAACACATCTCCGCAAAATTTAAATCTAAGTGAATCCTAAAATTGGATTCGGACAGGGTAAAACCGACTTGAGCCGGTTTCTTTTACCTTTTTGGCTAGTATCAAAACAGTTCAGGCCAGTTTTTGTTACTATGCAAATCGGCTCGGGTCAGTTTCCTATTCAAGGTCAAAAACTGCTAAAAAATCGCCAGTCTTATCAAGGGATGACTATATAACTTAGAGTAACATCAGGCTGAGTAATGGACGTTAATCAAGACAGGTCACTAATGACATGTGCAAAGTGACGTGCATTGTCTAGGCCCAACACTAATGACTAGGTACATCCTATGCCTGTCACTAACTCATGACCTCTTAAAAATGATGGGCCAGATGTATTTCTTACCCCCAAGGCCACATGATTGTTGACGGACATCGTCTAGGCACATGACTAATGGCGTATTAGTGATAACGGCCCAACACTTTGCCTGTAGTGTGCTCAATTTGCTTTAGCAAATGTTTCATGCTTGTTTGTAGTAGAACTGAAAGCATTTTTTTTCCTTATCCTCGATTTTCTAGCTTTTGGTAGAAGTAGATGGCTCGACAAGGACACTTATTTTGAATATGCCAAAGCAGCTGAATGTACTCTCCTCCACAATGGTATGTTAGAGTTCACTAGTATTAGAATACCCATGTTAACTTTTAGAATAGTGTGCAAAATGATGAATGTTCTTCATGTTGCAGGTTTGTTTTATAGCTGAGGGGGTTATATAGTCATCCCTCGATATGTTAGGGGGTTATATAGACTTTTTAATATGCCATGTTAACGAAACCACCTGCAAAATCGCCTTAGGGGGGGGGGTTATTTAGACAGTTTTTAATAGTTTAGGGGGTAGAATAGCCGGTTTTATAGGTGAGGGGTAAAGTAGACAACCACCAATAATTGAGGGGGTTAAGTAGACTTTTTTCTCATTATATATATATGTCTAGATATAAATTGCAAAAATAGAATTCAAATAAAATGGCGGATATGAATTTGTTTGAATCTAGAAAATGATTAATAGAGGCGGGCGCCTTAAATGTTCCCTTCTCTTTTAATCCATCAATGGATATGGTCACCCTAGCATGGCCGGCTTGGTTTAAGGTCTAACGGCATCCACCTTTGTTCATTTTATTAACACAGGTGGTCGACTTAAACGGATGCCCGCCTCTGTAAAGTCTAGGCTTTGTATTAGAGATGGACGCGTTGTCCGCCTCTTTTAAGTCAAAATGGCCACCAGCCATAATGTGTTCGGTAGTAGCGCTAGTAGCCCCTTTTTTTGCAAAACATTCTCACCGCCTCATCATAAAAGCTGACTTCTCTGTGATTAGTATAGCAACCCAAGTGAGACGTAGAGAGTAGTGTGCAATTTTAAGCTAGCGGGCCAAAAATTTATGGGTCAGTTTGGTCGCAAGGCTAGCTTTGCCTTGTCTTCCTGGTAAGAGCAAGCCTTACTTTGCCAGGTTTTGGCTCACCTGAGTTAGCAAGGATTTTCCTTGTCTGCACAGACTCCAAGGTAGCTAACCTATCAACCAACCAAGGACCTCTCCAGTGTATCCTTGCTGGGTAAGGCAAGGTGAGTTTTGCTCTAGGATCCAAAGGCCCCCATGTGCCTCTCAGTCCCAATTCATGCCATTGGCCATCGCGTTCCTGCTCTGCAGATTAGGACTAACTCCTGGTGCTGCACGACTGGGCTCAGCGTATTCATTGGGAAAAAAAACTACGCTATTGAAACCACAACAAGTACAATGTTTAATTTGGCGAGCCACTTTATTATTTATTGAAACAAGACGATACATATATTAATACTAGTTGTTAGTTCAATGGATCAAAACAATAAGCACATTATTCGAATGTTGGTGAACAGGAAAGTAGTAGCTCAGAAACGTCATTCATACATCCTTAGAATACATTTGCGCAGCAAATGTAGAAGGCGGTACTGAACTGTTTATTGGATAGTGCAGGCATAATTTTTGGCTCCTCATGTAGTGAAGACATAATCTGTTAATGGACTGCCAAGCTGTACCCGTAGTGGTACCGTGCCGAGTACTGGAGCCTCTGTGTCCGGGAAAAATTTCACTCCTTCACGCTCTGTCACCGTGCCATCACTCTTGACATCAATGGGGTAACTCAGCAGGTGTCCATGGAGGTTATCCTCCAGGTTATCGCTGGTGTACATCTTCCAGAATTCGTCAGCTCTCTTGTTCACCTTCCGAACACACTTGAGGGTACCCGGGTCCTGGAACTCCTCCTGCAGCTCGCCAAGGTGCTCGTACCACAGTGACATCCGGAGGCCATGGACCTGTCCTCTGGAAACATCACCATCGGTGTTGAGGTGGAACGGCTGGTACGCACCCATGGCGATTTCAGAGTCCCTTGCTCCGTCCATCGACCGCTGGTTGATGTTGGCCGATCCGATAATGATGTATTCATCGTCCACTGTAACAAAACACAGGCACATTACATGTTACAATATTAAAAGTTAGAAGAATAACAACTTGAACCACACGATGATTAATCCAATAGCATAGTTTGTAGTAACTGAAAGAAGACCAAAAGATTTTTTTTTTGAATTTGGTGCAGCAGGGTTGGAGTGAATATATATGTGATTTGGCATACCTATCATTAGTTTGGAGTGGACATAGATCATGGAGCGCCGCGCCTTCTGGGCCCGATCGTAGTCGGTCCCAGGTGTCGGATGACGTTTAGGTTCATATTCACCTGGTACCTTCACCTCCCTGTTACCCAAGCAGAAGAAGGAAAGGTAATCCTTTGGGTTTGCATCGATGTTCTTTGCCTTGAGCGCTTTGGAAATGTCGGTGTACATCATCTCCATCGTCCTACTCTGCCAACTCAGCATAGCCTGGATATTCCAAGCCGTTGGAACGCCTTCCGGCCACATTGGAACAACAATGTAAACCGCAAAGGGTTCGCCAGCTTCGATCTTGCTCACAATCTTCAATGACAGCTCTCTGGGGACCAGCTGCAGTGCTCCGATGTCCTCCGGCTTTATGCCGTCGGGTTTCCACGCGAAGGAGCTGCCAAGAAAGTACTGGTTCTCGATGTAGATGAAGCGTTTGGCGCGGCGAATCGCGTGGATGTAGGCGTCCTGGATGCTCCTGTCAATGACGTGGTTTTTGCCACTGATGAGCCCTGACTGAGCTGCCTCCTGCGGGGTCTTCGGAAAGCCGGAGCAGGCGCTACCATCGATGGACCTGAACACCTGCACGTTCCACGCCTCCTGGTCACCGTTGGCGACCGCCGGCGACGACTGCGGCGCGATCACGTTCTCCATACCTTTCAGGTCGACGAGGAGATCACCTTTGTTCTTCCACGGCCAGAGCACGTTGTGCAGGATGTCGTCCTTGCCGCCTTGTTTCCTCCACCGCTGCTCGAAGTTGTGGAGCACATCCCACGCGGCGGGGCCTTCGATCTTGCAGTGGATGTCGTGCCACGGCTCCCTCGGCCCGCCCTTGTTGATGGAAACGTCATCGATGTTGTTCTGGTAGAAGTCGTTGGAGTGCGCCGTGTTGAGCGTCCTGAACAGGGAGTGGGACTGCGTGTCGTAGCGGCCGTTGGTGAGGTCGATGCCACCGACGAAGCTGACGACGCGACGGAGGCCGGAACCGCCGCCGCCATCCTCCGCGTCCACGATGACGGTCTTCTGGTGGTGGCTGAGCGCCACCGTCTTCCGGAACTCGATGGGGTACTCGCTGTCGTCGAGGTTGCGAGGGCAGGGGACGCAGTGCACGCCACTGCCCCTGAAGTAGTTGAACGTGTGGGCATCATTGGTGCCCAGCTGGCTCGGAAGAAGACCAAGGTTGAGGAGCGAGGTGGGGTCGTCCCACACCAGCATGAGCACCCGCACGCCCTCTTTCGCCTTGCGCTTGAGGAGCTCGCCGAGGGTGGTGCCGCCGCCGGGGTGCTTCCGGCTGCCGTCCCGCACCAGCGTGATCTCGACGTACACCGACCAGCCGGTGACGTACACGAAGTGGCGCGCGCCGTCGATGGCGTCGTAGACGTCCTCCCAGCACCGGCGCGGCACGTACGCCTCGCCGCCGGCGAGCTGGATGTCCGGCTTGAACGTGTCCAGCACGTGCGCGTCCTGGTACAGCGTCACCTTGCACCCCTGGCGCTGCCTGAAGAAGGTCCTCGGCACGCCGGCGTACTGCGCTCCGCCGACGCCGCTGGCGAAGCTGGGGTCTGCGGCCACGTCGGTGAACCGTGCCCGGACGTGGATCTTTGGCCCGTGCGGGAGTGGTTTCTTCTGCTCGTCCAGGACGTCCAGCCACCTGTCGATGTCTGCGTCCTTCGGGGTCAGAGCCAGGAGGTCCTGGACGGGGAGGTAGGCGCGGCCGATGAGCACGGCGTCGATGGGCAGCCGCGCCTTGATGGAGAAGACGACGTTCGTGCTGTAGTGCGCGCAGTAGATGTGGAAGGACTCGTTCCACCGTGGGTTGTCTGGGTTGCTGTCGTCGATACGGGTGCGGCCCACGCGAGCATTGTTGAGGTCCACCGTTGCGTACATCTGTGGCAGCCCAGTGGGCCGGCCCTCGACTTGTGGCACCAGCCCTTGGAGAAACTGAAATCAAAGCAAATACATTATTATACCACATCCTGTGAGACTGGTGAGCAAATCACTTTTAGTTTGGTCAAGCAAATAATATTTATGTGAAAAAATTGTCGAACAAGAGCCATCGAATACTACACACAAGTAGTAGAACTCAATACAAATAATGCAATTTATATTTATATCTTTGGGCATGCAATGCAATGCAGTTTCAATCATTTTTTTCTTCTTTTTAGTTTGGTCTCTATACTCCGTATCATAGTAAAGTGCTTTACATTAATATTTATGTGTAAAACATGAGTAACAACGCAATGCAGTGGTACTTTAGGTTAGTATATATTGCCATAATGGTAAGTAGGGTAATTCAGAAGTATTTGTTTGTGTTCTCTAGGTTATTAGTTTGTCCTTAATATTAGCATGTGTGGATAACTTAGGAGACTAACTTAAATTATTAATGTAGTTACAATATCATTAAATTTGTCGTATATATTTTTTAAAAGAGGGTGGGTGGGGGTTGAATCAAAGAACAGAGTGGCTTAAGTGCAAAATGTGCTTGGCTGTCGGCGCTAACCAGGTCATTGTGGACTTGGAGTGCCACGTGGCATGCTGATTTGGTTGGAGCTTGTGAACTTGTGGTAGACTCACACAGTGGATCGGTTCTATGGTCTACGGTGGGCTAATTACACAGATTGAGAGGGCATGACATCAGGTTCTTATAGATCTAGAGAAGAGCTTTGGCTTGAGCCACATGTTTGACATAGATAAATCAACATGATCATGGCTTCCTAAGTTCATCAGGTCTAGGCGTGGTCAGAGTGGTGATACATGTGCAGTATACCTTGAGTCAATATTGCCTAGATTAAAAATGTCAGAAAATGATTTTTTTGAACCTAGAAAATGGTATTTTAACAGCATATACGATACTTCTGGTTCTGGAACCAATTACCATCCATAGTACATTGTAGTAAAAAATATCCAATGCCTGTTAGAGTCTACTGAATATAAGGATCAATGTTTCTGATCTTTCGCGTAATTTTTAGGATTTACATTATCCAGCCACGTGTCATGAGGATTGTCGTGAGGCTTCACAACGTGTCACTAAATAGTAATAGTAATAAGATATTAACTTGGGAAAAATACATTTTCCGCTAAAACGTGTCCGGTGAGGTTTCCTAAATAAAGGAATTACAGCTTCTAAATAAGATGTGAAAATACAATAATAATGTGGCCAGTAATTCATTTTCCTAAATAAAGGAATTACAGACTCTGAATAAGATGTGATGTTCTAGCAAAGGACGCGCGTATGCACACATGGTTGTACAGGCGTCAGGGATTTACTGAGGCCTTGTTTAGATGACCGACTCGGGGGTGACCGATTCGGCACAGTGCCACCCCGAGCACTGTAGCATTTTTGTTTTTTAGTGTAAAAAATTATCTAAAAATTGATTAATTAGACTCAAAATGTTCGTCTCGTAAAGTACAATAAAACTGTGCAATTAGTTTATGATTTCATCTATATTTAGTACTTCATGCATTTGCCGACATTTTGATGTGATGAGGAATCTCATTTTTGCATAGTAGAATTTAGGGGTGAATTTGGGTATCTAAACAAGGCCTGAGCTCACCTTGCTAACTTGGTTGCTGTTGTTGAATTTGGCCTCGAAGATGGTAGCATCGAGGGTTCCATGTAGCAGCGGCATGGCAGCCATTGCTAGCTACTTCCTCCTCTCTAGTACTTCCACGACAGATCAAGAGGTGAGGAACAATTGTAGTGAGCACTGCTACTACTGAAGCTTGTGGTGTGCTCGGTAACAGGGATGGCTTGCCAATTTATAGTGGCAAGTACGGCGCTTGTTGATGCTTCAGACGAAGCTGCATGCCTTCACATACACTTGCAGTCAACTATCAAGAGTAGCGAGCAAAATGATCACATGTTTCTCGTCCGGCAAGCCATGGAGCAAGAGGATCGAGATAAGGGAGTTGACATGGATCTAGCGGGCTGCACGTGCTATATACATTAGATCTAAAACCCACTTGCGCGCACGCATATATATGTGAAACAGACCTACTGGCATTATTGAGTTTGATGCTCTTCCTCTGAATTGCAGCTGCCATTCGAGTTTTAAAAATTGACAACTTGTGGGGAGACTCCAATGGAAGTGTCGGGCAAGGAGATCTTGATCCATCAACAATAACTAATCTGTTCGCTAGCACCCGGATATCCGGATAAACGCTCGCACCATGCCCACGTGCACGCATGCTGCTGCGCCTGCTAGCACACACCTGCTCCTACTTCACATCGGGCCCCATGCCACTCCGTTTCCCACGCCTGCGCGCGCCCTCGCGGGGGCCTCGTCTCGATCTGCGCCCGCTCCGTTTCTCGCGTCCCCTCACGCGGGCCCAGCAGTTGTAGCAGACAGCTGTGGTAGGTGGGTCCAATTGCAACATGTACGACACTAGATCAACTTTTACAACATCTAGATGAATACTGCAATTACGTCCGAAACAGTTGAATCACTTGCAACATACATCTGAAACACCAGGAAACACCTGTGTAGCCATTGCTAAACATATACAACATCGAGATAAAACACTCGCAACATACGTCTGAAAACAGATGAAACATTTAAAACATACACTTGAAACACTATTACAACATGCGCAACATCCCGATTTACTTTTACAAATCGATATAAAACACTTTGCCACATACCCTGAAATAAACGATTGCAACATGCGGTTTCAGCAGAATATCTCCTTGCTGCTTGGGAGAATGGAGGCTCGTCGGCATGTGGAGTTCACTGGCGTAGAGCTCGCCACTCCGGTGGTGAAGGCCATGGCAGATCTGGTGGAGAAGGCTGCGGCGGGTCTCCACACTATGCACGTGGAGTGTGAGCTGTGCGTGGGGTAATGTCGGGCCCCCAATTTAGGGTCCACTGTGCATCATGTATCAGTCCCTGGATCAGTAGCCGATACGCACAATTCGAACAAGATTGATATCAAAAATCATACTTTTATTACTAATAGAGAAATATATTACATGGTTCGGGTTGCATAGCTTAGGCCACTGGCCTTACATTGTATATCAGAGATCTAAGACAGCGGTCCTATAACAACGTGGCTCCATTCCTACAGGCAACTTAGAGTGCGGACATAACCCTAGACTTATTCCATAAGCGTATTCCTATAACCCGGCCATCATAGTCCCAGTATAACTCCTTCGTGTAGTCGTACGGCTCCGTCTTCGAGTGTGCTCCAGACGTCCTATCCTTGCGTAGTCCTTGGTAGCTTCATCCTCGGATATACTCCTGCAGCTTCATTCCTAAAAACATAGAGTGGAGGAGGGGTGAGTACATACGTACTCAGCAAGCCCTAACTTTGGGTGGAGAGGTGGAGAAGGATATATATATAAAGAGAGAGGTGGTTAGTGGTAAAGATGGTAGAGTGAAGTAGTTATAAATATAGGTTGGGCCCTAGCAGGGTATTATCATCCTCACCAGTTCCCGAGTTGAGTATAGATTACCAAATTCATAAATACATCTTACCAAAGTATCACAGTTGTTGAAGTCTAATCATTTGGGACCTCATCCCAGCGGTTGCCCATTCCAAGGACGTGGCTATTCGAATAGATTCAGGAAACTCTGCAGAGGTTGTACAAATTTCCCCACATGATAGACACAGTCTGACACCAGACGTCATTGGCTTGGACAGGCCTAACGAGACCTCGTACCCGGATGGTGCTACCTTAGATTTTCATATAATTTCACCACGGACTACTCAGGGACCGGAACCCACAAGCATCAGGATGATCACAATGCATCCTAGAATATCGAGTGGTTGGATGATCACACAGCATCCGGTGGATGATCACATAGCATCCAGATTAAATAATAAAAGGGTGCTCGCACACGGCACAACAATAAATTTTACATGGAAGACCACAAAGCAACCATGCCGATCAGACCACGGTAGATCACACAGCAGCCGTGTCCTCTCCTGTTAGTCCGTTGCCACTCCGGCCTCCTAGTGAAAATTATACTTCTATCTAACGGGGTGTGAGATCAAGTCTACCCATATAGACATGTGGCTGTACGAAATTCTGGCTAGGTGAGATGGCAAATGAACCGATCCTTATGTGACCGAGGCGAGTATCTCCCACAGGATCCCACACAGGCTATCCTGCCAAGGTAACCCATACCACATGAATTACCCCCACTCGCCCCATGTCGAGGTTTAGTCCAATTTTACCAACTTAAGTTTCATAGTTATTATCCTCAAGTTCATAAATCACATTATCATAAACAATTCTCATAATTCATCATGATTCAATATCAATATATGAAAGAGGTTTTTAAGTAGTATATATTAAGATTAGTGGTTGGTAGGGTTAGGTATGGTGGGTCTATGGTGGAGGCTAGCAAAATGTAGAGGAGGTAGAAGGGGAGTAATTAAAGGAATGAAAATAGGACTTGCCTTCATTCGCTGACGAGTATATCCAAGGCTTTCGATCATGCGTGCTCCTTGCTCCTAGATCTATCGGGTCATCTCCATGTCTTCTACCCTATGCGGTCTTGCATTGACAAACAAGAAGTACAAACAAAGAAGATAACAATCAAGGCATGTAAGACACACATAGGCAATCAATCGATCATCGATGGGTTGATCCTAGCGGGGTGATGGGTCGTTAGCCTATCATTATTATATCAATTTGAAGTAAGATCTGGATAGAGGTATTTCATCCAATCAAGGTGGCTCCTACGGGCTAGGTTAGAGTGGGTGGTTGGTTAGCCATACATGGACGTATTCCCGGGTATCGGGCATAGCCATATATAGTGTGTAAGTGATACTATCGGTACACTACTATATCACCGGGTTTTTATATATTCTATCGCGTAACGTTATATTTTATAATACTACTGAGAATATTTTATATTAGTAAAGCGCATATGTTATATTACTATTGCATTTATATATTAGTACTATCTATATATGTTGGTTATATCTAATCCTAGCGCGTCCATTTTATAATTCTAACGCGTGTTTTATAATTCTATCAGGTATATCTTATGTTCCTCTATATTACTACTACGGTTATATTTATACGGATGCAATTGTATCACTAAGTATACATTATGTTTATTCGTGTAGTTATATTTAAGTGATCGGCTACGGAGCGTTGAATCTAATATATGCGTCTAAAGTAAATCAAGGCAAACAAATCTAGAATTTAAATGGACACCAAAAATTAAGTTTAAGTGTTTTAATAGGTAGGGTTTTATTTTATAGAATTTATGGTTAAAGAATTACGGCATTCGGAATTAAATCAAACGAGATATGAATTTCTAAAATCTACCGACTAACCGCGTATGAATAAAGCATGGTAAATGTTCCTATAATTCTTATATTATGGAAAAGAGTGCAAATTATATGACCTAGACTGGTTCTAGTTTATTCTAGAATTTTTCTACAAATTTTTCTATATTTATAAACTTACTTTTTAGTTCACCGTGTACGATTTCGTGTAGTAATTTCTCCCTGCGCTGACACGTGGGTCCAGCAGCTGTCCAAACTGACCGACACTGTGCTCCTGGACACAAACACCGATCTGGTGGACTCACGCCTTGCCTGCCTTTATTTCATGTGAACCGAGTCTATAGAAGAAGAGAGAGGATGGACAGTTCACGTGATTGGCCACTCGGTCACAGGGCTGGTACCCATCATCCTCATCCTGTGCCGTGGTCGTTCCCATCCCCATCCCTTTTCCGTTCATGCCGTGCAGTCAACCGAGCGAGAGAAGGGGGAGGAGAGCGAGACCAAGGGAGAGTGGGAGAGCACCAGGTGATGTGCACCGGCGGCAGCAGGGCAGGGCGCTGGTGTCCTGCGTCCACTTCGCCGGGGCAGCGGACAGGGGAAGGAAGAGGAGAGAGGTGGAGCGGCTCCGGCGTGCGTGCGAGTGGAAGAGCAGAAGCAGGGGAGACAGAGGGGGCGAAGCGGAAGTCGAGCAGAGCAGGGCGGTCGGCGGCGGACTGTGACGAGGCAAGGGCACGGACGACGGCGGCTGTCTCGGCTCTGGAGAGCAGGGGCGAGCGCGACGGCGCCCGGTGGTGCTTGACTCCGGACGAGCTCATGGTGCCCGCGTGGCTTCAAGCTCCGGCGAAGGCAGCGTGCGGACGGCGGAGCTCGGCTCCGGCGAGTCGAGCCCGTCTCCAGCGGCGGCGACGAGGGCTTCGGCAGCGGCGTTCGGCTCTGTCGCGACGAGGGCAGGGGCGCCATGCCCCTCTGCAGGCCCTTGCCGTGGCATCTCCGAACTCCGAGCTTCGTTGACCTTCCCCTCGCGTGCTCGAGCTCAGCTCCGCTGATGTCGAGATAGGCGAGCTCGGCGGCCTTTTATAGGCGGAGTAAGGCGGTTCGGCACAGTGCGCCGGTGGACCTCAAGGCGGCAAGGCGACCGGAGCACAGTGAGTTCGTTGACCTCTTGGGGAAGAAGAAAGCGACAGCTGGGAAGGTCGGTCCGCGGAAATATCTCGGCAGACATGCTTCACGTGCGCAAAGAGGAGGACGACATCCGTGGCGTCCACGCGGAGGCGACGCGGAGCGGATGCGGTGTCCCTGCGCGTGCGGCGCTCTGGTGCTGCTCGGCATGGCCAAGCCGAGAGGCACTTCAGGCTGGGCCCGATGGAGGGGAGGGAGGCGTACACAGTAGATGTTCCTTTTTCTATTTTGTAACTAATAGTGCATATGTATATGTATAACTAAAGCATGTATGTATTTCTAGATATTTCACGGCAAAGGAACTAACTAGCATATAATTGGGCGTACGATGAATTAACCATGCATTATGTTTTGTAAATAGACGACGTATTTCTAGTGCTAGGAAGTTAAAGAATGCAACTATAATGTGTATCTAAATATTACATATATTCTATTATAACCATAGTAATTAAAAGCAAGGATTTCATACCGTATAGGAATTAACTAAATGTAAACTAATATTAGGAAGAACAACTAAACGTATAATCTAGTAACGTGATGGCTAATGTAATTAAGCCGAGAAGGTAACAAATATTATTTATATTTACGATGCATTATATACTGTTATAAAGAAAGGTTAGGAATGCAGGTTATAATTAAGGAAGTTATTTTGGTGCCGCAAATAAATTCTAGAAGGCAATCAATCATGAAAATCAAGCAAACACGCAAGCGAGCAAGCATTCAATCTATTACGTAGGCAAACAATTCAAACATTCTACTCTAAAAGTATATGGTGAGTTTTGATGCAGAGTTTTGGAAAACATTTTATTTAAAGTGGTTTTGGCGGGAAATAAACTAATCAAGTTTTATTTTGTTGTAAAGTTTTTAAAAAAATTCAAATTTTTAGTGATTTTTAAGATGATGCAAAACATAGGGTGTTACAGGTAAGCTCCGCTATGCGCTGTACGTGGGCGAGTTCCATCCTAGCCGTCGCTAGCTGCGTGCAGACGAGATCCACCCTAGCCACGACGAACTGGGCAGGCGGAGTGCGAGATGTGCGCGGGCAGGCTTTGCTCGGGTTGCTGTGAGCTGCTCACAGGCGAGCTCCACCCCCGGCTGCGCGAACTGGGCAGGCGGAGCACAACAAGTGTGCGTGAGGCCTCCGCCCTGGTCGGTCGCTGCTAGCTGCGTGGGTGGAGCGCTGCAAGCTGTGTTTTTTTTTGAGAAATTATGGTGTCCGGAGAGTTAGATGAGCTGATAGGAGGGGATCGTTTAGGCTTGCGTTGCAGCCCATGAACGTGAATGTCTGGGAGGACGAATGGCCCAAGGAGAGCATTACCAATAACTAATACTCTCTCTATCCTGTAATATAGCGCATTCCAAAAAATTTAAGACAACTTAAGGGAATCATCGAATGACACATGTACCCATAGTTTAATACCAATTAAGTTGTTTCTCCTAAAATTCTGGTTTCCTTTTTAATAAACTTTGTCAAAACTAGGCATTGACACTCATAGAATACATTATATTTCAGTAACAAATTATAGAAGTCACAGTGCACTGTATTTTAGGGTGGACGGACTAGGCAATTTGCAAAGTGAGTCTGGTGCTTGGCAAGTTTTAGGCGTCAGATTGATTTTACTCGCCCTAGAGATGTGGGGACTGAATTGATGTTTAAGATTTTAAACGTAAAAGTGAAGGCCAGAATGGAAAAAAAAATAGCCAATTTCCCTCGGTGCAGACAGCTCAAGTTTACATATATATGTTTGTCTAATCTAATGATATAAAACAGTTGCAACCATGCATGTAATATAATAGTCCTAATTAAACAATCAGCCAATTTCTTTCCCTACACTATCATGTACCTTGGAGATATTACAAGTTGGACAGCATATAAAAAATTAGTATTGGCATTCTCCCATGGATCTGTCTGCAGCTGCCCCTCTAGATTGCTGCCAGCTCCCAAAAGATTGAAATGTAGCAAGAGATATTCCAACGGGCCAAGGCTACGCAAGTTGCCGTATTCTTAAATGGCAGGATAATAAGGATTCTAACGCGTGAAAAATTATCTGGATGGTACGAAATCATCACATGTTTCTCGTCTGGCAAGCCGTGTAGCAAAAGGATCGAGATAAGAGAGTTGACATGGATCTTGCTAGTGGTCTGCACGCGCTCTGGATCTACTTGTCATGGATAAATGAGCCAGAATTAAGCAACATGCATGTGAAAGGGACGACCTACTGGCATTGTGTTGAGATTGATGCTCTTCCTCTGAATTGCAGCTGCCATTGAGTTTCAAAAATTGACAAGCTGTGGGGAAACTCCAATCAGCCAACTTTTTTCCCTATACAATCATCATGCAACTTGGACAGCATATTAAAAATTATTGTTGGCATTCCCATGGATCTGTCTGCAGCTGCACCTCTAGATTGCTGCCAAGCAATTGAGAATATTACAAGTTGCCTATTGAAATCTAGCAAGAGATAGGGCCAAGGCTACACAAGTTGCCCCAATTTTTTAATTGCATTGCAGGATAAGGATTCCACACGTGAACAATGGTCTGGATGAAGTGGAAGGGACGGTTTAAGCGGAAATCAGTCGTCTCCCGCTGATCACTGCGCACGGTTACTGCAAATGTCGTCTTCGGCCTTGTCTTGACACCGGCCTGTTGACGGCATCAGTGAAGACCCGCATGAATGTGTGGGGCTGCTTCGCGGCCGCGCCAACATCCGTAATCAAGCACGATGCGTACGATGCACTTCTTTTTTCTTCTTCTTCCATGCTCTATTTTTTATTTTCCCTGGTGTTTTTTCATATTTTAATATTTATATCCTTCTTTTATTTCTTTTTGTTTAGTGAAATTAATTATTTTCTTTGTTTTCTATTTTATTTGCCTTTATTTTCTTCTGTTTTCCCCCTATGTTTTGTTTTATTTTTCCTGTAGATTTTCTTTTATCAAATTTTCCCATCTTTTCAATTTACTCAAATTATTTTTCCATTTTATCATTTTCATGTTTTTTTCTATTTTCTGTATTTGATGCATGATATTCATGTATTGTATACGAGATGTTTTATGATGTATTTATTCACAACGTATTTTTTATTTCTTCTTCTTCCTCTTTCCTTTTTATTTTCTGAATATTTTCTTATTTTCATTTCATTTATATTTTAATTTTCAATTGATTTTATTTGTTATTTTCACTTTCTACTTCTATATTTTTTATATTCCATGATATAAATAAGATGTCCATGTAGTATATATATGTTTATTTTTTATAACTCAAGAATAATCATGTGTTTTTCCTTTCTTCTAGTTCTTTCCCCTTTTGATAAGATAAAGGGACTTGACATGGATCTAGTAGGTTGCACGTGCTAGATACATCCGGATCTAAACCCACTTGCATGCACGCACATGGAAACCTCCTAGATAAATGAGCCAGTTAAACCTGCCATTCGAGTTAAAAATCTCAGATCGATTGACAATAATTACTAATACGTACGCAATTTGCAAAGACAGTCTGGTTCTTGGCAAGTTTTAGGCGTCAGATCGATTTTGCGTACTCACCCTACGGATGTTGGGACTGAATTGATGTTTAAGATTTTTAAAGTGAAAACGGATGGGCTGGATGGAAAAAAAAAACATAGCCAATTTCTCACGCTGAAGACAGCTCTAGTTTACATGTGTATGTTTGTGCCTCATATAAAACAGTTGCAACCAAGCATGTAATGGTCCTAAACAATCAGCCAATTTTTTTTCCTACACAAACATGCAGCTTGTTCAGTATTGGTACATGGATCTGTCTGCAGCTGCACCTCTAGATTGCTGCCAAGCAATTGAAAATTACAAGCTGTCCTATTGAAATCTCTTTTTCTGGAGGAGTTGGAGGCCATTAGGGATGCATGCTCGGGACCTTGGGCTGTATGTGGCGAAATCAACCTAATTCTTAATGAGGCTGATAAGAACAACCGCCGTATCAACAGAACTAACCTGTCCAGGTTCCGGCAAACGGTGGCCGCGCTGCAACTGCAGGGCCTTCACCTGCATGACAGATGTTTCACTTGGAGTAACGAACGTGACAGCCCCACCCTGGTATGTCTGGACAGGGTGTTGGTGTCCGTCGGCTGGGACGAGCTCTTCCCCAACTCTCTCCTGCGCAGCCTAGGCTCCGACGTTTCCGATCACTGCCCTCTGCTTCTGAGCACCAATCTAAAGAGTGCTTTTAAGGCGAGGTTCCACTTCGAGATCTTCTGGCCAAGGTTCGACGACTACGAACAGACAGTTCTCTCCGCCTGGCTTAGACCGCAGCCCGTGCTACCACCTATGTATCGGCTCGACCGCATGCTGCGAGGCTTGGTCAAGGAGCTGCAGAGGTGGTCTTCCACCAAGATTGGCGTGATTAAGGAGCAGCTCCTAATCGCACGAGAGCTTGTGTACTGCCTGGACCTTGCGCTAGAATCGCGCGGGCTCTCGGAAGCGGAAGCTGAACTGCGCAGGAGGATGAAGATGAGGTGCCTCGGCTTGTCGTCTCTCAAACGCACCATGGCCAGGCAACGTTCCAGGATCCGACACCTCAGCGAGGGTGATGCGAACACAGCATATTTCCACCTTATCGCCAGGGGGAGGAGGCGTAGGAGTGCCATCACGTCCTTGACCGTTGACGGGCACATGGTCTCGGACCATGAAGGCATGGAACAGGCGATGTACGACCACTTCAGCCGCGTCTTCGGAACGGCAGTGCACTCTGGCATGACCCTCAACTTCGACTCACTTGCTGTACCCTTGCTATCGCTTGAGGAGCTCGATGCAAACATCACGGAGGACGAGACCACGAGAGCCGTCCAAGAGTTGCCGGCTGATAGAGCGCCCGGGCCAGACGGTTTCACAGGCGCATTCTACAAGGCGTCATGGACGGCTATACGTGTCGAGGTCATGGAAGCTATCGAGGCCTTCAACAGTGGCAATCATCGGGGCCTTGAACGACTCAACAACGCACTTATCGTGCTTCTTCCGAAGAAGGTCGGGGCGTCCTGCCCAACTGACTTCAGACCCATAACGATGATCCACAGTTTCGCCAAGCTGATCTCCAAGATCCTCGCGCTGCGTCTCACCCCACGGATGGACGAGCTTGTCGATAAGAATCAGAATGCGTTCATCCGCAACAGAACCATCCAGGACAACTTCAAGTATGTCCAGCGCGCTACGGTCATGATCCGGAAGAAGAAGACTCCCATGCTACTGCTCAAATTGGACATCTCAAAGGCCTTTGACACCCTGTCCTGGCCGTTCCTAATTCAGCTCATGCAAGCTATGGGATTTGGGACGGGATGGTGCAGGTGGATTGAGGCCTTACTATCCACAGTCTCCTCACGGATTATTTTAAACGGACAGCAGGGACGATCGATCAAGCATTTCAGAGGAGTTCGCCAGGGTGATTCCCTCTCGCCCTTGCTCTTCATCTTGGCGATGGATGTCCTGCACAGGCTGATTGAGAAAGCTTGCGCTGATGGAGTTCTTCAGTCGATCAGGCCACAACAAATCCGGTTTCAATGCAGCTTATATGCCGATGACGTGATCCTGTTCATCTGGCCCTCGGTGCAGGATGCAATGGCAGTCAAGGAGATCCTAGCAATCTTTGGAGAGGTCATGGGTCTTCAGACCAACCTTGGCAAATGCTCTGTCACGCTGTCACATCTCAAAATTTTTAATTTTGGGTTATGCTTAGAAAACACTAAATAAAATAAATGGTTTCAATATTTGAATAAATTTATTAGATAAGTTAAGTTGCTGCTAATTTAAATATAGAAAATTGTGGTTTTAAACTTTTTTATATTAATTTGATAATGTGGTGTTTGTGTGATGATTGTCTTTGGTGTTGGTGAGTGCTATTATTTTCAAAATACCATAGGACAACGATTACTTCTCATCGGAAAACTTTTTGGCATTTTCTGGATTTAAAATTTCAATTTCCGTGAGCTTAATCTTTTCTATTGATCTTTTCATTAATCTTTCCATAAGCCCAAACTTATTTGGTTGAGTTTCTTATCTCTCCAAGAGTCTCCAGGATTTTTCCCGTGATTTTTCTGAGCTCCGGACTATTTTTCACTGCCAAAAAGGTAATTCTAGATTTTCTGGAATTATTTTTATTCGCGGAATTAAAATAATCCCGAAATTAAGAAAATCCGAAAAGTTTCTAAACCCTACGACTATATATATGACTGCGTAGCCCTTGACGCCCTGATTTCAGAAGTACAACCCTTATCACGAGCCGCCGCTCGTAGGTCCCTCCACCTCTCGCGGAAGTTCTGCATCTACAGCTTGCGTTCCGGCGAACTCTCCGACCAGCTTTTCCGGCCAAACCGTCGCTTCCCGACGCTAGCCACCACCACCAAGAGGTAGCCCTCGTCGTTCTCTACACCGTGGTATATTCGTTTGTGCGAATCCATCGCCGTTTCATCGAGTTCCCATCTCATCTTGCTTCTCTCCGGCGAGGTTCCACCATTGCTGACCGGAGCTCCTCCAAGCCCAAGGTAGAAGATGATACTGTTTACAGTTTTGCCACTAAACTTGTTTTTATCGTAAAATCTTCGTTTTAACTCCGATTTGACCCGTTCAAGTTGCGTTAGATTCGTATTTGCGAGCTCTACATGTTAGTGTAGCGGTACAGTAGGTTTGGAAAATTTAATTTTCGAATTTATATTAAAGTAATTATTTATCTATAAGAAATCTTAGAAAATTCATAACTTTCACGTTTTAAATCCGAATTTCATGATCTTTACGCCTGTGTGATCGTAGTAATGTGTAGAAGAGTTTTACAAACTTTTTATACTGTTTTGATATTAATGGTGTACTGTTTTAATTATGTTTCTTTGTTTGCTTCGTGTATGATTGCTCGGATGATTGTGTGTTGATGCTTGGTGATCGAGATTATTGTTAGCAACAACGTTTAACATGTCTTACATCCTTGAAATTTATAAGTTAGATATTAATTTGGTTTATGTTTGTGCAATTGAGTTTCTAATTGAACGCAACACGGGCAGTCTGTCCTAAATTAATGTTAATCTAATTAATATTAAACTAAATATCTTTTGAATTATAAGATGCTTAGTTCAACCTTGAAACATAAGTGCTTTCGTTCAGTTGCCACTTGTTTTCTATATATAGTTCAATATTAAATTGATTAATATGATTAGGGTACATTATATTTTAAATTAAAATTTTCTTAGTCTAAGTACGTTACATATATGATAGACTTGTGTAGACAATTTCATATTACAGTACGTATCTGCTCTTCATAGTTATACGACTTTAATTCTCGAGCATTTATTCATTTGAAATCTGTTTTGCTTCAATTAAGTTGCGTTAGGTTCGCATCAACGTTCTCAGTGTAGTAGCACTAATGTTTTTCATGTCATATACTTTTCCATATATAGCTGAATATTATATTAATTAATATGTTTGTTATTAGTTTTATAATTAAAAATAATATATAATCTTGTCACGTCAGTTCTTTGTAACTAAGCATGAACTTAGCTTTATAGTGATGGCCTTATATAAGTAAATGTCAACATGATTATTGACCACTTTGATATGTGTTTATTAATTATAATTATAATTTGCCTCATTTAAGCATGATTCATATAAAGTCACGTCAAATGCAATTTTGTTGATGTGTATTTATTGTCTTTAATCTATTAAAAGCAACTTAGATTTATAATCTCGACGTCTTGTAAATAAAATGCTAACTTGATAAATAACAACTTAAATGTTTTGTTTTTAATTATAACTTGCTTAAGCTAATCACGAGATATGGTGGATCGATTTGTTGTTATCATGCGTACTGTGCTTACTAAATCATATATGCTTAAGTGACTTAAACAATATTAAATGTTAATATGGTGAATGTCAACATTAATTTCTTTTCATTTATGATGACTTTCTTGGGCAACCTTGAAACATAAAGTAGTTCGATTAGTCTTCTCTCATGTTTTATGTTATCTAAACTATAAATATTTAGATGACTTGAATACTATAAAATGTATATAAATAAAATATGACTAGGGTTAAACTTAGCTTTGTAATTCAATTGATTAATCTAATTTTAGAATATTTCTTCAGAATGTTTATCACCTTATTTCAATAACTAAAATACATTAAGTTTATAGTCGGTCTTCTGCGTTATGTTGTAATCGTCTTGATAGTCGCGTGTCCTCTTTAATGATAGCTCTGTTATCCGTCGTTCTTACGTTTTCATGACTGTAGCAACGTACCGTGTCGTTTAGTGCGCTCTCTTTTAAAGTGTTTCTTTTGTTTGATGCATGTTCTTAGATGTGTGTATTGTTTATTTGTGTTGCTTGGTTGCTGCGAGTAGAGGAAGCGTGGTTCGTCAGCGCTGAAGACTAGGAGCTGAGGACCGACAGTCGAAGCAAAAGTTGGAGACCGAAAGATAGCAGCTGAAGATTCTGAGTAGCTTAACTTTAGGAAAAAGGCAAGTATAACATGGGACTATCCTTGTTGTCCTATTCACTGAAATTATCATACATATGCATGTGTCCTCCTTGACAACCATAGAGATTATAACTTAGCTATTGATTTCATGTTCCCTTGTCACCTATGGGGTATGCATTTGGGTAGCTATTGCTAGTGCTTAATTATGAACAATGATCTTGTAATTTGATTAATGGATTAAGCGACCAACTATTAAGATGATTTTATTACTGCTGAAAGGAGGCTAGAGTAAGGGGTTATATTGTTGCTCTAGTTACTCTCCGTAACGACTTACCTGTAAGTGATAACCGGGATTGACAGTACAGCTGTGAGGGCTATATGGCTCTGGCTCTAGTTGTTCAAGAGACCTTTTCTAGCTTGTTAGAGGTTACCTTAAATGGCGTAAGAACGGCTTGCCACGTTGGGTGTAGGACAGCCTCTAGTCTATGAGTATAGCCGAGAAGGAATTGTGCCATTTGAAAAGGGGATCCTACATCTGCCTGCCGAGTGAATCTAATGGCCCTAACTTGTTAGACGAACTTTTGAATGGCTTTATATGATTTTCGGTGTTTTGGGACTAGCTATCACATGCATTTGGAAATTATGACTCACAGTGAAAGTGTACACCTCTGCGCAGAGTTTAATAAACTGGTATACTAGCCGTGCTCACGAATACGAGCGGCCTTGGGGATTCTTACAGAATAGTTGATCACCATTGTTGTATCATGCTTAATTATTGTTGATTATTATTATGCTCATGTTAATGTTATTCATTATCCTTATTACAATTGATCATTGGTTCGTTAATGGGAAGTGAATTACCTTGATACTACTCAATTGCTAAATATATAATGATTAAAAGCTAAATGCAGTCAAACAATGTCTAGCCTTTTTGAGCCTCATGAACCCTGTGTTATACTTGTTGAGTTCGATATGGACTCACTCTTGCTATTTCCACCACACTCCAGTGTGTAGTAAGGTGCTATTCAGAAGAAGGATAAAGAGATAGTGGAGTTTCTAGAAGTCTTTCAGAAGTGTTTGGCATACGGAGCCACCAGTCAGCCGTCCCTGAGAAGAATGGAGCATAAAGTTTAGTCACCGTTCCGCGATACTCTGATGTAAGTGTTAATATAGCTATGTATACGTTATATAATAACATTGTTTCTGATATTTTTTTTTCATTCTGACATATGTGTGGACTTCCTGGGCACACATATGGCGAGCCTGGTTTTGTTCTTTAGAAAATCGGGTGTGACACACGCCCATCTACGGGGCTGACCATGTGCTGGATGAGATCATCAACATCCTCGGCTGCCAAGTCCAGCACTTTCCCATCCGCTACCTAGGCCTGCCTCTCAGTACAAAAAAATCCCAAAGCCACAAGTCCAATCCCTGGTGGAGTCCGTGGCGCGCAAGTTGCCACCATGTCACGGTTCACTCATGGCGTGAAGTGGGCGGCTCGTGTGGATCAAATCGGTCCTCAGGGCGGTGCCCATCTACTCCATGATGGCTGACAGCCTACCACCATGGGCAAGGAAGGAGATTGATGCAATATGCCAAAATTTCTTCTGGGTTGGCAAGGACGAATCGGTGCGCGGCCGATGCATGGTCGCCTGGGAGACTGCATGCAGGCCTAAGGAGTTGGGCGGGCTGGGGATTGTGGACCTCAAACTCGCAGGTTACGCTCTCCAGGCATGATGGCTGTGTCTTCAAAAAATGGACAGCCAGCGTGCATGGAGCCAGCTACCGATCAAGGTCGACCCGCAGGTGTACGCATTCTTCCGTGCCTCCACCTTCACGATCGTCGGGGACGGGAGAAAGGCGTTATTCTGGGAGGACCGCTGGATTGATGGCGAGGCGCCGAGAGACATTGCGCCGAACCTATTCTTGATGGTGCCAGCTAGGACTAGGGCTCAAATGTCCGTCCTCCAAGGGCTCACCGACAGGAACAATGTCCGTCCTCCAAGGGCTCACCGACAGGAACTAGACGCGCAGCTTCTCGGGGGGCTCAACACGACATCAGTGGAGTATCTCAACCTTTGGAATGCCACAGCCCAGTTTCAGCTTCATGACCGGCCAGACCAGACGATATGCCCGATGGGTCTTATTCCGCCAAGTCCGCCTACACCATGATGCACACCGGAGCCATTCACTTCCGCGGCCACTCCCTGATCTAGAAGACCTAGGCGCCCATGAAGGTCAAGATCTTCCTTTGGCTAGCATTCAAAAGGCGCCACTAGACAAACGACCGGCGGGCTAGACATGGGCTCGTGGCAAGAGAGGAGTGCTATCTGTGCGATCAGGCGCCTGAAACTATTGACCATCTCCTGACATGCTGCCCGTACTCGAGGGAGGTTTGGTTCTTCATGTGTAGTGCCTTGGGACGCCCGCTACCGCCAGCCTCAACGACCGTGCGGTCATGGTGGATGCGAATGCGGGCCGGACTACAAACCAGCCAGAGGAAGGGCCTTGACTCACTCTTCGCGTTGGTGTCCTGGCAGCTGTGGAAGGAACGCAACGCCCGCTGTTTTAGGGAATCCGCATCTCCGGTTGCGGAGTTACTATAGGTCATCAAGGCTCAGGCGGAGCTGTGGGTGCAGGCCGGGGCGAAACACTTAGGGAGTATTGCGTCGGGAGGGTAGGCCACTACCTGCCGAGTTCATGGGAGTTGCTATAACAATGTAGCGATTCTTGTCCCGGTTTCGGCCATTCTTTGTACTTGCATATTGCTTACTCCTTTCTTAATGCAATGATATGCACTCTTGTGCATATTCGATAAAAAAAGAGATTCCAACAGGCCAAAGGCTACACAAGTTGCTGTATTTTTCTTTTAATTGTAGGATAAGGGTTCTACATACACGTGAAAAATGGTCTGGATGAAATGAATGGGACACTTTTAAAGTGGCAACACACGGGTCACATGTATAGGCGACAAGATGGGCCAGGCTAAATGGCTACCATGAGGGTCATAATTTTGGCCAGACACTAAGCACACCCCAGCACAAAGCCAATAGCGCTCGGGTTGGGCAGTCGTAGTGCCCAGCATGGGGCTTGTCAGTGGCCCATTGGATGGCATGAGCACGACTAGATTAAAGGGCGACCAAATAACATCCCAATACCCTCATCCAATATAAAACAAGCACCGGCTTCCCCATCCCCAAAACCAAACCCTAAATGTGTCTTATTTCAACTCTTGCATTCCACAGTCATTAGCCTCACCACTAACAGAGTCTCATCTTAGACCCACTCATTCTTATTCTCCAAATCAAAAGTAGGCCTTGGCAGGGTTCAACAACAATGGCACCCCCTAGAGCCCATGTGTGGCATCGGCTACACCACCTAAGCCGCACCCATGGTGGTGGTAGAAATGTCCCGTAGCTCATACGTGGCTTCAGACACTAGCCCACTACTCCCCACGGCTATTTTAGAACTCACATTGACATAGTATTGCTGCCGGTTCATGGCCTCACATTGACATAGTTCAGCTAGTAGTGATAGGACAACCAACAACGATAGGTGGCCTATTGCTGCCGGTTATTTTGGAACCGAGTGATAGAGCGCTGCTGCTGGTTCATGGCTTCTACCAGTTAAAGCCATGAACGGGTAGTGATAGGTAGACCCATCGCTGCCGGTTCATGGCCTCAACTGGCTGTGGTAGACTTTTTTGCATGAGATCAGATTAAGATAAACTTTATATAAAATTTCGGAAAAACACCTATCATTTAAAGCTGGAGCTAATTTTATGCTATTCTTTTTATTTAAGATGAAATAGTTTTTCT
Organism: Saccharum hybrid cultivar R570; assembly: GCA_038087645.1. NCBI lineage: Eukaryota > Viridiplantae > Streptophyta > Magnoliopsida > Poales > Poaceae > Saccharum > Saccharum hybrid cultivar. The sequence continues at coordinate 16,558,982 of JAQSUU010000760.1, forward strand.
TAAGGTATAATATTTTTCTGTGTGAAACTAAACCTTTTTCAGTATAGAAAGTTTCATAAATGTTAAATTAGAAAAACTTGAGTTAAAGAAATGCCGGGGTGTACAATTAGCTGTTATCACATTATCGAAGAGCAAGATACATAGTTAAGCTTGCAAAAATATTATCAAAAAACACACTACACCACAATCTGACCACATGGAAATGCGACAAGTGGGGTCATATCTTGCATTTAGGTGTGACAATAGTCTGCCGATCCTTCTTTCAGCTTTAATCTTCTTCGTGTGCTAGCCATAGGGAATTGTCAGTTTATTGAACACTGCAATCTTGAGCATCTTGGGAGTTTACTTCACTTGAGATATCTTGTGCTAAGAGGTACTAACATTAATGAGCTTCTGAGACAAATAGGGGATCTGAAATTTCTGCAGACAGTTGACGAGCATTCTCCTGCTAAGAAAGTTCGTGTGCCTCTGTGCTGATTCGTGGGACCTGGATGGAATTGGGAAGCTCATGTCCCTGGAGGACCTGAGGATACGTTCCTGCAGCGGTGATAAGTCCAGCGTTCAGAGTTTTGTGAAGGAGCTCAGCAGTCTGCGAGAACTAAGGGTGCTCGAGATCACAATTGACATGACAGATGAGGCCACGCAGAGGCATTTTGTGTAGTCTCTAATAAGCAATCTGCAGTCTGCAGAAGATCGATCAGGCATCTAAGCCTATCGGAACATGTTACAAATACAGATACAGACATGCGGGAAGCAACAGGGTTTGAGCTCCCACGGCATATCTGTTATCTGTGTTTGAGCAGCATCCGGTTCACTAGGCTGCCGTCGTCATGTATCAATCCCTCGTGCCTTCACACCTTGGACGCAGAGGATCTGAAACTCCTTGGTAGGTTGACGGAGCTGTGGACCTCTGGTGCCTGTCGTTGTCTACGGAGTCCACTCTAACAGTGAGTGATTTCGATGCCCGTGACGGCTTCTTTCCGAACCTGAGGACGTTTTGGGTAGCGTATTCGATGCTCCAGTTCTTCCAGCACAACCTGGAAGAACCAAGTGTTTCACTTCACATATGGAATGGAATTGATGCTATGCCCTATGGTTATACTACAAGAAACGACAGTTTCAGCGTGTCATGTGCTGTGATGCCAAAGCTTGAAATACTTACTGTCGGTATCTTTGTGAGGGCCTCCGAGGATGGCAATGGTGACTGCGAGAACATCGGCCCGGAATGCCTCCCCTCCCTTCGCAAACTTCGGGTGTCTATTGACTGTGGGAGTGCATCGGCTGCAGAGGTGGATGAAGCAGTGGTTGCACTGAAAAACACAGCGGACGGACATCCCAACCATCTCGGCTTTGGAAGTGCAGAGGCGTAAGGGTGGAGATCAAGCGGTCTCAGTTTTCCCGGACCCAGAGGTACGACGATTATTGCCATCCTGCCAATTGTTTCTTTTTGATAATTTGTAGGTTTTACTGCAAAATATATGCTGATGTTATTTCGTTTCTCCTTGTCGTATTTAGGGACCAGGACAGATATCGTTCTATCAAGACTGCTAGAGCAATGCAATGCAACTCCTCGCCAAGTAACAATTGATGGCAGGTGGTAGTTTAGCAACCGGACTGTCTCGTCTTGATAACCAACTCTTTCTCTCACCTTATATTCTATCTCCAAATAGTACTTGATAAGTCCCTAATATATGTGTCTCCACTCAATACTACTGTACTTCATCCATTCTAAATTGTAATTCATTCATGCTTTTCTTAGATATACATAGGTTTTACTATGTATATAGACATAATGTAAATCTAGGTGCATACTAAAATATATATATACCTAGAAATTCCAAAACAACTTACATTTGGATCGGAAGGAGTACTAGCCATGACGGATAGGTGGTTTGTTTAGATGGGTGTTAAGGTAAACTAAATGATCTTTTGGAAATCGCACCTGGAGAACATTAGTGTCTAGATGCTGCACCTTTCTTGATAATTTGTAGACTTCACAAGAAGTTGTATGCCCTGTTTCACGCATGGGCATGTTTGCTTTCTCAAACAAAAGATGCATGAGAAACTGAGCAAAGAATTCCAGAGCTGGTCCTCGTCGTTGTTGGTCAGAGTTGTTTGTCTTTGTTGATGGAATCTGTGATATCTACGGTGGGTTAAATTATATCCCACAAATCAGAGATCCGCTATAATCTATAAAGTGGCCTGAGTGCACATGACATTGGTTTCCCTGCGATTAAATTACATCCAACCAGGCAGAGATCCGTTATTAGCGCTGAAGCAGCGTGCATGCACATGACATTGATTCCCTAAACCCTGCTTGTAGTGTATATATTAGTATCATAATATCAATGTACCATTCCAGCAATGGAATCATGATGAGGCCAAAACGAGGTGCCACATAATTATCGTTTGTTTCATAAAGCCTGCAAGTTCTCACTCCTGTTCAATGGATATTGAGCTCATTGGTTTGTGATTCGGATTGCTGTAGTTTATGTGCTACCGATGAGCTTTTACCCATTTTATTCATTCATGTAATGTGCATTTCTTAATAGAAGGGTCTGAATGAACGATCATGTTGAGTTTTCTTTCTTTCTTGCCCCAACGCAGTCGTGATGGCAAGCACAAGATAGTTGATCAATTAGGTAACAAGCTAGGAAGAAAAATTCGGCTGCAAGTGGTAGCCCAAACAATCTTTCCGAGCTGAGTCCTCAAAAAACTGTGTTCACATAAAGATCAGTGAAATACCAAAGTACTAAATTTTCGCGGGATTCAGACCTTCAGAGCAGGCCTTCGCCTGCGAGGGGCTGTTGTTGGGGATTTGAACTCAGACAAATGCAATCCTTAAAGCTTAATCTATCATTCTCAGACTAATGATTTCTTTATTAAGTGCTCGCCTCTCAGTATTGTCTTCTCCTAGCAAAACCGAAGAAGACTTCATATTACGTGACAGGAAGTATGCGAACGAGCCGAGTTACTTCATAGAAGAACGAAGACAAAGAACGAAGGACGAAGACAACTAATCCACTTCGCTGTCAAACGAAGTCAAAAGCAAGCAAAGGGAATTAATTTGTCTTCAGGTTACGAAGACTCATCACTGACGATCCTTCTTCCGGAGTTTTTTAGAACTAGCTGAAATATTGTATTGAAGATGTAGTGACAAAATTGCCCTTAAACACAAAAAGGGGTTGTAATAAGTAATAGCATTAGGGGTATTTTAGACATTGTAGTAGGATTAACGAAGGCTTAGACCTTTATAAATACCCCCCAACATGTACTGTACACGGACATGAAGTGAATACTCAATTGAGTTTAGTCTATCTCACGATGCTTGTGTGATCACTTTCAACCAGCACACCCCTAAGGCCGTACACTAAATGGGGGATCAAATGAGCCCACCAAGGAATCGACTGAACCGCCTTTCCCGTAGGGATCGCCTGATGCATTGCACCCATAGGCGGTGGATCCAACGCCCAAGATGCCCCCTGGCTTCGGTTGTTGAGCCGCCTCCGAAGCTAGGGCTCCAAACGTTGGCCTAGGGGTTCGACCGAGCAACACCCCCCCCCCCCAACACACACACACACGACATTTTGTTTGGGCTTCCCTGGGCCAAAGAGATATAACTGTTCCATTCCAAGTGAAAACACCAGCAGCTCCGCATAGTATTGAGTGCGTGCGGCAGGTTCCAATTCCACTTTCCCTGAGCAAACTAGAAAACATGTACCGATGTCAGGAGATGGAAGTCATGTTGACGTAGGATAAGGCTCTTTGGTGAACCAGGCTTTGTCTATCTTAGAGATAAAATTGGATGATATATTTTTCTTTTTTTTTTTGTTAGGAATGGTCAGAGCCTTTCATGGTTGAACAAAACGTCTCGGGTTCGAAAACAGAGATCAAAGTCTCTGTCCTCGCTTCGATAGCTTTAGGACTAAGATAAGATTACACTTAAAATGACATGAAGCGAGTATATAAGATAAGATTGCAAGATGCAACTGGACGATTACTTCCGAGAAGGGGAGCGTTTTACTATTCGAAGGAGTCGACTGCTTGGATAGTATATGCACGGTTTATCGATGTTGCTGCCCCGCCAGTCTACTAGCTGATTTAAGTCCTGGCGAGTTCTCCATTGTCACTCTTTACCTGACCACTCTCCTGTACAAATGGAAATTCACTGTAGTCTAGCTTAGACTGATCCTTATTATATGGGTCGCTCTTAACCTGGCACTTTATGAATCGTCTGCATCTTTGGCCACCCCATGGAACTCCTCTGCAGCTGCTCCTACGGTCTCCTTGGTGAGTCGAAGCATTTTTTATTTCAAAAATATACACTGGCCTAGATTTTTCTTCGAGCTAAAACAGAAACAATTTTACCTAGCTTTTTGAAAAAAAAATGAGGTTGATGTCTTTGTTTTTGAGCTATAAACATTTGATGACCTTAAATCTTTCTTTACAAATCGCTCCAACTTAAAGTTTCTTTACCTTGTTTCAGTTTGATTTATGTGGCACTCAATGAGGAAACATAAAACAAGTGAGGGGGAGCAACTGGAACAAACTAGGAGCACTTGCATTCCCACAACACCACCATACCACCACCTTCAGCCAAGAAGATAACTAGCAGAGTGATTGACTAATCTTGAGAGGCTGTGAGTATGGACCTGGTGACGGGTGCGATGGGCAGGCTTCCCTCCAAGCTGCTCGAGCTGCTCAAGGAGGAGTACAAGCTCCAGAAGGGTGTCAGGTTGAAAGTCTAGTCCCTCTCCCGAGAGCTCGAGTGCATGCACGCCGCCCTCCACAAGGTGGCGGCAGTGCCAAGGGACCAACTCGACGAGCAGGTCAAGATTTGGGCACGCGAGGTTAGGGAGGCTTCCTATGATATCGAAGATATACTGGACAGCTTCCTCGTGCATGTTGATGGCCATGAGCAGGCTGATCTGAGCAGACTCAAACGCGCCATGAAGAAGATGGGAGATCTGTTCAGCAAGGGCAAGGCTCGTCGTGAAATTTTGTGCGCCATCGAAGACATCACGAAGCAACTTCAGGAGATGATAAAGTGGCATGATAGGTACAGGGTCGATGATCTTGTGACCAAGCCTGCTAATCGATGAAAAGCAGCTAATCGATGAACTTTAGGAATTCCTAAAGGATAAAAGGTAGTCATATTCTTACTCAGAGCCTTTTTGTTAAGATTTGCATGTTGAACAATCATTTGGGGAATGTATAACCTGCAGAATGAATCTACTAAAAAAATAAATATATTAGTTTTCATTTTTTTGTTCTTATCTAATCACAAGATAGTATTATCTAATGTTTTTCCTCTATTTAACTGTTTGTGTCATCTCGAATGATTTATTCCATAGTTTTCATTTAACTATATGACACCTTCGTTTCCATGCATATAGGTACTTCATTGTTATAGATGACATATGGGACGTACAATCATGGAACATAATAAGATATGCTCTTGAGGACAACAGACTGGCAAGCCAAATAGTCATAACTACCCGCAATCATGATGTTGCCATGAAAGTTGGTTATTCTTACAGCATGGAACCCCTTCTCTATGAGAGTTCTAAAGAATTATTCTATGGAGAATATTTGGCTCCGAACAAAAATGTCCTAAAAATTTTGTGGAAATATCTGAAGAAATAATTAAGAAATGTCGAGGTGTGAGATTAGCTATCATTACTACATCAAGTTTGTTGGCAAATAAGTTGGGAAATATGAAAGAGTGGTATGAGTTTTGTGAATCTATTGGTTCGGGACTTGGAAGCAATCCTGATATGGAAAATATGAGAAAGATATTATCTTTGAGCTATTATGATCTACCAGCTCATCTGAAGACCTGCTTATTATACTTAAGTGTATTTCCAGAAGACTATGAGATTGAGAGTGATAGGCTGATATGGAGGTGGATAGCTAAAGATTTTGTTCCAACTGGAGAACGGGGCAAAAATTTATTTGAGCTTGGACAGAGTTACTTCATTGAGCTTCTAAATAGAAGCCTCATCCAGTCAGTATACATGGACGAGGAAGGTATACCATGGGCCTGCCGTGTCCATGATATGGTGCTTGATCTCATTTGTTCGCTGTCAAGAGAAGAGAATTTTGTTGCAACTATCTTTGGTGACACCAAGCAAAACACACCTTCTTGGCGAAGCAAGGTTCATAGGTTGTCCCTCCATAATGTTACTTGGCCTACGATGGACATGTCAAAACTAAGGTCACTTACTATCTCCAATGATGCTATAATTAATTCGGTTTCATCCCTTTCATGTCATCGTCTTCTTCGTGTATTGGATCTAAGGCTGCAATCTTGGGGACCATAAAAATTTGAGTTTTGTCAGGAACTTATTTCACCTGAGGTATCTAGGGCTAAGAGGTACTAGATATGCTGGTGAGCTCCCATTAGAGATAAGGAAGCTACAGTTTTTGCAGACATTAGACCTGTTAGAAACTAGTATAAAAGAATTGCCATCGACTATTGTTGGGCTAAGACGACTGATGTGCCTGGGTCTTAATTATATGTCTGCCGAATGGATTGAGGAATCAAACATCCTTAGAAGTGCTATGGTGTACAATTGTTGATTCTGTGCACATTGCTGAAGAGCTAGGCCATTTGACGCAACTGAGGATCCTTACTCTCCAACTAAAATTGGACAAGGAAGCAGGATGTGATGATGAGGTCATTTGTAAAGCTTTAGTGGAGGCCCTAGGCAAACTGCAAATGATCAGAAAGCTAACAGTAGTCTCGGAAGACGTGGTGATGAATCTTGAAGGTTCGCCGGAGTCTCTAGGCAACCGGTCCTATCTTCGTATCTATAGAACTAGTTTGTTGCCCAGATGGATTAATCTTGGATTGCTTCTCCTCCTCTCCTCCCTGGGCATTACGGCGGGTCAGGTGCGAAGGGAGGACATCCAAGTCCTTGGGATGCTGAAGGCTCTTTGCATCCTGAAAGTGAGTGTGTCTGAGGACAACATACAGTGCTGGGAAGGTTCATGGTTGCCCCTGATGCCTTCCTATGTGCAAGACTATGCAGATTGTATGGTTTGCAAACTGTGCCGTCTATGTTCCCACGAGGAGCTATGCCAGGCTTGAAAATTTTCATTTCCCTATCCACCTGCAGGATTTCGCTAATGGTGAATTTAGTACAGGTGACCTGTCCTTGGACCACCTCGCATCCCTTCGGAGGCTGTCTGTTTTCCTACATCTTGGAAAGGAAAAGGTCGACGAAGATTTGTTAATGAAAGTTCAAGAGAAGCTGAGGCACGAGGCGGATGTCCACCCCAACCACCCTTCCCTACAAATATAAAAAATAGCGCCTATACTGATCAGATCGGATTCCTTTCTTCTCCAGTATATACATGCGTCTTCTCCTGCTGTTTGTCCACACCAACATTCATGAGTTGTTCACTGCATGCATGCTTGCTTTCCACACCAACACTCATATGTATGTATGTATGTATGTATGTATGTATGTCCAGAATACTAAGGAAACTAGGATGCATACAAAGAGGAGGGTTCTGCACTACAAATGCTGCCAATAGTATTCGGTATACAGTCAGTATTTTTATTTCTATACTCTACAACACTGTTCTAAATTTGAAGCCTGAGATCTTTAAATGTCCCGCTACAGTCCAGCTTTACATCGAAACAGAGTAGACAACGTCAAGGTGAACACTATTGCTCAAACCTACTTGAAAGAGGACGTGCCGTTTCTCACGCGTATTGCAACATGTGCAACACCCAATCATTTTTTGCAACATCCTGATGAAACACTTACAATATACGTTCGAAACAGGTGAAACACTTATAACATACGTCTGAAACAGTTGCAAAACACCAGAAAAACTGGAAAACACATGTGTAGCCATTGTAAACATATTCAAACATGAAGATAAAATACTTGCAACATATATATGAAAATACTTGAAACACTTGCCTATATATGCAAAATCCTGGTCTAATTTTGCAATATCCAAATGAAACACTTGTAACATACATCTGAAACAGATGAAACATTTAGAACATACACTCGAAACATACGTGTATAACCCATTGCAACATGTCCAACATTCTTATCCACTTTTGCAACATCCTTATGAAACACCTGCAACATACATCTAAAATATTTGAAACATTTGTATTGTACACTTGCAACATTCATCGTATCCTGGTGCGGCCTCCTCCGCCATCTACATCAGGGCGCCACTGCCGTTGCAGGAGACAAGGTCGGAGGGCTTCCGCACCAGAGCTCGATGCTTCTCCCTACGCTGCGGCCTTAGTGGCTAGCTGACGACCGATGGAGCAATAACCACGTGTGGGCGCGGCGATACCCCCATGTCGTCAGGTGAAGCAGGCCGCAGAGCAAAAGCAGCTTCAGGAAGCAGAAGGGCAACACGGTGAAGCAGGGGAAGGAGCAGCGCGGGTGACTGTTGATGGTGGAGCGGGCCGTGCAAGAGCAGTGGGGCGGCCGACGGAGCAGGAGCAGGCCGGGTCACCATCGATGTGCGGAGCAGAGCAGAGCAGGTCTCCTGTGCCCATCTCCTTTCCTTATCCAGCCGGCACAACATAAGAGATCCACACGAATACCGTAATAAAAAATGAGTGAACGCAGAGTGGAGGTTTATTGGGCTGCATGCAGGCTCACGAAGGGGCATCCGGACGGATGGACGCCTTATACGTAGCATTTCCGTTACATACGTGAACCACGTTTGAAGTAGCAACGTGTCTCCCTGTTTTTCTTGCTATCTTCTGGATGCATGGTCCGCTATTCCTATCTAGCATCTGGACCTAATTTCCTTAGACCAAATTTGTCTACAAATGTAATCCTATTAGATTCAAAACTTTGTAATTTAAAACTTTCTTATGCTCCAAATTTAGAAACTTTTAACTATTATTTGTAAACTTTGTAGTCCTATGTTTTGAAATATGGAAATGTCAAACATGTTAGTTAAAATACATTATATCTAAAGTAACAATCCATATAATTTATAAGCAGTTTGTTAGTATCATTAGTATTTGAGTTGTTAAGAAAATATTTATATGTGAGGAAACATAACATATGTATTTTATTTCCCATGCATGTTGGCGCGACACATATATTTAGATGTAGATTTGACGGGTATTTACTTTTTCTAATAATGAGATGAAAATTAAGTTATGTAAATTGTCAATCATAACAGGAGGACTTCGGTAATTAAATGCAACTTCAGCTTTACTTTAAATCATATCTCTGTGACATATTTGGGTAATATAAATTAGAGTGATGAGAGAAGAAGTGGACAATTATTTCAAAAATAGAATATATCCAATATCTATTATTATTATTATTATTATTATTATTATTATTATTATTATTATTATTATTATTATTATTATTATTATTATTATTATTATTATTATTATTATCAATAGTGATTAGGTTATAACTAATTGATGGTAAGATGTTTCTGAACTTTATGGGATTTTTAGGATCTATTTTTTGTTTCCTATCAAGTCTTACGAGGATTAACATGCAGGCTCCAATGGGGACCTCTGGTTAGAATTTCTAATATTTATCATTTTTTTCTAGTGTCACATATATTTAGATGAAATATATTTTTAAGATTTATAAACTCTTGATACAACCCTTTTTGTGTCCTCATAAATCTATAGTTTATCTTTTAACTATTAATCAATTTGCTGCAATTTTTCACATGTTAATTAAACATTCTAGTATTCTTTATGTTTTATTCAAAAATTATCTTTTATTAAAAAGAGTCTAGATCTTAGTAATAATATTTTTCACATAAGTTGAAACTTTGCTTGCATCCTGACACTAAACATATTGAATTTGTTACGTCATAGGATTATATGTGCCTAGTATTATTTTATATATCAGTGCATAAAATTAATTTAATAATATTGATATGACATAATGTTTCTGTAAGATGTATAAACTTATTTAAAATAACAGCTCATGCAATTTATTATCATGGAGTATTAATATAAAGTGTTATTGCTATTGAAGGATCCGAAATATTTGGCCGGTGTCCCAAAATCACCGCCAAACAAAAGCGAATTCCCGAAACTAGTATACAACTAGTATACTCAAGCCAACCGGTGACGAGAGTACCTATAGAGATTCCTCGAAATGGTAGAAAGCCAACTCAACAGACGGAAAACAATTCGGAGCACGAACGACCAAACTGCGCATAAAACCGAAAATCAGGGCCGAAGAAAATACACCAGAAAAACAGTAGGAAATTCGTTCATCCACCTCACCAGCACTGGGATGGGCCACTTGGGCCTATGAATTGCTCGGCTTGTGGCCTGGCTGCTGGCGCTCCAAAGACTGCCTAGCCCCGGACAACACAGAAGGTCACCGCCTAGGAGTTCCGTCCGGTGCCAACTGCGGAAAAACGAAGCCGTCCGAACTGGGCAAACGAGGATCCAGCGAGAGGGAGAGAGAACGGGCGGCAGCTGCTGGCCTGGGACTGCACAGAGAAGAGGACCGGAGGAGAGAAGAAAATGCACGGCACCTGAACCTGCTCGACTCGATCCCGGTCAACACATATGGACGCACAGGGGCAAGCGCTGCTCCAGACGAGCACGCACGGTGCTTGGCCTGCCTCCACTTGCAAGCGCTCGGCCAGGAGCCTGAACGGATGAACAGAAAAGGCAGTGCCTCTGCTAGTCACGAACAGGAAGGAGCAACCAGAAAATCGAAAGAAAAACGACACCAATCTCCATGGTTCGTTCCTAAAATTTGCACAAAAGAAATTCAGCTTAGCACGAACCTATCCCTGAGAAATCATTGCCTGAGATTGACCCAAACCCTAGGAAATTCACACCTCAAACAAGAACGGGAAAAAGGGGGGAAATAAGAACGAAAATCTCACACACAGTGAAGAACAAAATCACGAACATAAATTTGGAACCTCGGAGGACAACTGGAGGATTCGAGCCTCCATTCCCAAACCGAATCTCGGGTTTGATTACACAAATTTAAAATTTGTGGACCTCAAGAACAAACCCTAGGAAGGGGGAAAACTAGAAGGAGTAAAATAAAAAGCTCAAGAGGTGAGGCTAAGTCGAGGCATCCTCATCTTATTTATCGGCCTATTACACAATTCCACTAATGCCCTTAGATATTTTAGGGCAAACCACCTAGCCTGAGGGCATTATGGTCCAACCCGAGATAGATTTCATCCGACGGCTACCGCGCCCTTCATGAGATAGCTTCGCTTCGACGCGAACTCTTCGATGCCGCCAGGTGCGATCCGTTCCTCCTCGGAACCTCCGCCCGAAATTTGAGGCCCAACCTCGGAAACCGTCCGCCCGATGGTTTTGAGACCCAAACCACCAAACCCTTCGCCAGTAGCATACTTCATACGCATCCCCCGCAACTCGACGTGCATCACCACCGTCCCCGACTGTCCGGCCGCCAAGTCTTCCAGAGCTTCCGCTCGACTTGCACGTCTGCTGTCTTGACTCGGTCAAGACGGTCACTCCCATATACACTTGTGTTTGTCGATGTCCCCAGATGTCAGCCACCGCGGCTGGTCACCCGGCCTCCTGGTCCCTCAGTCCAAGCCTTATGTCTGTCCTTCACCGCTCCCGGTCCATCAACACAGCACGTCCCTATTTGGCCTTCACCTCGCCGTTGACCACTGCCTCCGAGCTCCACACATGTGCACCACAAGCTCAGAGACATGTTGCACAACTCAACTCACACCGTGGTTAGTTCACAAACTCAATCCAAGACGCGAATCACATTGACAATCACTCATCACAAATCCGAACCATAAGGGCACATATTAACCTTGTGTTCGCACTTACGTGGTTTGTTAAGTGAATATTTTTACATATTTCATAAGTTGTTAAAATAAATATTTATCCTAATGTATACATGTAAAGTTGATATACATGGTGCAATATAGCATTATAGTTATTTTATTTCATGATTATAGAAGTCTATAATTCAAAAGTATATATGTATCTGTCACACCCATTTTTAAGGACAAAAATAGGATGTATAAAAGACTCATGTGCACCCCAGGAAACAGTCGCACACATAAGTTGACAAATTACAAAGTATCATCACAGTGCTTATTACATAACGAATAAGTATTTAAGACATAGTCTTGAACGATAGGTAATAATAACTAATAGTAATTCTTCAGCGGAAACTCCACACAGGGACACGGTTGACTGGTTGACACCAAGACTAGTACTCATTCCGATAATCTTCCTCATTATCTTCATCTGTTATGGTGGAAATAGCAAGGGTGAGTTCATGTCGAACTCCACAAATATAACACAGGGTTCATGTGGCTCAAAAGGCTAGACACTGTTTAACTGCATTTAGCTTTTAATCATATATTAGCAATTGAGTAGCATCAAGATAATCCACTTCCCATTAAAGAACCAATGATCAATTGTAAAGAGGATAATGAATAGCATTAACATGAGCATAATAATAATCAACAATAATTAAGCATGATATAACAGTTATAATCAACTATTCCATAAGAACCCCCAAGGTCGCTCGTATCCGTGAGCACGGCTAGTATACCAGTTTTTAACTCTGCGCAGAGGTGTACACTTTCACTGTAAGTCATGATTTCCAAATGAGTGGGGAGATCAAGCCCAAACACCCGAGAACCATATAAAGCCACTCAAAAGTTCGTCTAACAAGTTAGGGCCATTAGATTTCACTCGGCAGGCAGATGTAGAACCCCCCTTCCCTGTGGCACAACAACCGCAGCCTATACACACTAGGCCAGGGGCTCGGACTACACCCAACAAGGCAAGCCATTCTTACGCCATTTAAGGTAACCTCTAACAAGCTAGAAAAGGTCTCTTGAACAACTAAAGCCAGAGCCATATAGCCCTCACAGCTGTACTGTATATCCCGGTTATCACTTACAGATAAGTCCTTATGGAGAGAAACCAGAGCATCAAAATAATACACAAGCTCTAGCCCCCTTTCAACAATAATTAAATCATCTTAATAGTTGATTGCTTAATCCATTAATCAAATTACAAGATCATTGTTCTTAGTTTAAGCACTAGCAATAGCTACCCATATGCATTCCCAAGGTTGACAAGGAATCAAGATAACAATCGCTAAGTTATAATCTCTAAGGTTGTCAAGGTAAGCACATGCATATGTATGATAATTCAATGTATAGGTAACAAGGATAGTCCTGTGTTATACTTGCCTTGATCAAAGCTCTCCAAGTGATACTGCTGACTTGGCTCAAAAGTAATACTCCGAATCGTCCAAATACTGCTCACCTTCTATATTCGATCATCAATCAACAACACAACATGCATCCAATCAAACATACACGAAGCAAACAAAGAGATATAATTAGAACAGTACACCAACAGTAACAAAACAGTAATAAAAGCTTATAAAACTCTTCTACACGTTTCTACGATCACACAGACGCAAAGATCACCAAATTCGGAGTTAAAACGTGAAAGTTATGAATTTTCTAAGATTTCCTATAGATAAATAAATACTTAATTATAAACCTCGAAAAATAAATTATCAAAACTAACTGTACAACTACACTAACATGTAGAGCTCGCAAATACGAACCTAACGCAATTTGAACGGATCAAATCGGAGTTAAAACGAAGATTTTATGACCAAAACAATTCTAGTGGCAAATCTGTAAATACCTGAAACGTATTTTTGAATAAACCGGAAGAGAATACGCTTTCAAAACGCGAAAACGTATTTTCAGCAATACGCTATGGACGGCGGGTTTATTATCAAAAAGCTGAGGGTCTCTTTATGAATTTTACCCGCGAAGGGGTATCTTCTAATCTAAGCCGTTCATCTCAAAACCAACGGCTCACATTCATCATCACCCCTACAGTGAGGATTCCGGTCGCCATCTCCAATTCCGGCCGGTGGCCGCCATGGCCGGCAACCTTGGCTCACCGGAAACTTCGGATCCACCTCCTCCAACAGCGATTCGCCCCGAAACCGACACCAATTGAAAAGAGAAGATCCATCCGAACTTATCTACGCGGTTTAAGCAAGCTACGATGAATCGAGGACGGGATGCGGCTTGGGAAGGGCGGCGGCGCCATTGCCGGCCGACGGTGAACTTCAAAAGCTCGCTTCTAAGCACCTCCAACCAAAAGAAGAGCACGGGGAGGAAGAGAAAGAAGATGGCGAACTCACCAAAACGAAGAACACGGCCTCAAATTCACCCGCAAGCCCCGACGACGTGCACCCGCAACTCCCTAGGGTTTCGGCCCTCCTACTCTCAATTTCACGTGATGAAGCTCGAGTTTTAGATGGAAAACGGAACATAGGGGGTCACGGCTTCTCTCTTATAGCACCAAAACACCGAATTCGGGTAGGAAATCCCGATTTATGCGGTGGAGATACGGTGGTGGCGGTGTTCGTGTCTGACTCGGTTACGACGGGAAGGAAGGAGACGACTGACACGCGGGGTCCACTCGTCAGCGGTACAGGGAGGGAGAGGGCGCGCGGCTGGGGCGGGCTCGGCTGCTGGGCCGCTCACGCGGGCAGGTGCGCAGGCCTTCCGACCCGACGGCCCAAGGGAGAGGAGGCCGGGCCGAGCGGGCTTCCAGGCCGAATAGGTAAGAAGGTAAGTTGTTTTCTTTTTTTTTTCCTTCTTCTTTTATTTCTTTTCTTTTCTAATTTTCCAAACACATTTTCAAATCAAATTTTCCTAAACCAAATCAATTAAAATAAAACCAATATAACCACACCACAAAATAAAATAAATGCAACAGCATGAATGCATCACCAAATATTTTTTTTAAAAATTTTTAATTTCTCATTAATTGTTATCTAAATTATTTAAAATTTGTTAACTCTAAAATTTTGGGTGTTACAAATTCTACCCCCCTTAAAAGAATCTCGTCCTCGAGATTGAACTGCTTACTCAAATAACTGCGGATATGATTTTCTCAATTCATCCTCTCTTTCCCAAGTTGCCTCTGCCTCTGAATATCGATTCCACTGCACTTTACACATCTTAATAACCCGACTTCGAGTAACTCTCTCAGCAGTTTCTAAATCTTGATCGGAAACTCTTCATATGTAAGATCTTCCCTTAACAGTCAACTCTTCTAAAGGTATCTGCTCCTCAGGCACACGCAAACACTTCTTAAGTTGTGAAACATGGAACACATCATGTACTCCAGATAAATTCTCGGGCAACTCTAATTGATAAGCAACTTCCCCACGTCTAGTAATAACTTTAAATGGTCCAACATACCTTGGTGCTAGTTTACCTTTCATGTTAAACCTCTTCACACTTTTCATAGGTGACACCTTCAAATAAACATAATCACCTACCTCAAAAACTAAATCTCTTCTTCTATTGTCAGCATAACTCTTCTGACGAGACTGTGCTACTCTCAAATTCTCACGAATCACTCGCACTTGATCTTCTGCGTTTCTAAGAACATCTGTACCAAAAACCTGAGATTCACCTGTCTGATCCCAAAACAATGGAGTTCTACACTTACGTCCATACAAAACTTCAAACGGTGCCATCTTAAGACTCTGTTGATAACTGTTATTGTAAGAGAATTCTGCATAAGGCAAACTCTTATCCCAACTAGTTCCATATTGCAATGCACAAGCTCTCAACATATCCTCTAATACCTGGTTGGTCCTTTCAGTCTGTCCATCTGTCTGTGGATGATATGCTGTACTAAAATTCAATTTTGTTCCCAATGATTCATGCACAGCTTTCCAAAAATACGACGTAAACTGCGATCCTCGATCAGATACAATCTTCTTTGGTACTCCATGCAAACAGACTATTCTCTCCATATACAACTCTGCCAATTTTGGTCCATGGTAAGTAGTCTTAACTGGTATAAAATGAGCAACTTTAGTTAACCGATCTACTATCACCCAAATAGAGTCATAACCTTTCTGAGTACGAGGTAACCCTACTATAAAATCCATACCAACTTCCTCCCACTTCCATTCAGGAATCTTCATTGGTTGTAACAATCCAGCAGGTCTCTGATGCTCTGCTTTCACTCTCTGACAAGTGTCACACAATGCCACATACTCAGCCACATCTCGCTTTAATCCAACCCACCAATATTTCTGTTTCAGATCCAAATACATCTTAGTACTACCAGGATGAATAGAATAAGCTGACTCATGAGCTTCGCGAAGAATTGCCTGTCTAACAGTTTGATCCTCAGGTACACACAGCCTCTTTCCAAACCACAAAATTCCATTATCATCCATTCGAAAGGCTGGTGACTTACCAATCAATATATCTTCCGCTATCTTCTTTAATTTCTCATCCTTCAACTGCCCCTTGTAAATTTCTTGCTCTAAGGTAGGCTCTATCACTAATTCCATTGTATTAGTAACAATTCCTAAATTCAAATATTCAAATTCAGCACATAACTCACTAGTCATAGTCAATGTCTGTATCTCATTGACATAGCTTTTCCTACTAAGAGCATCAGCTACTACATTAGCCTTACCAGGATGATAGTGTATCTCAATATCATAATCCTTAATCAACTCTAACCATCTGCGTTGCCTCAAATTCAGATCTGACTGAGTAAAAATATACTTCAAACTCTTATGATCAGTGTATATATCACTCTTATGTCCAATCAAATAATGTCTCCAAATCTTTAAAGCATGAACTACAGCTGCTAATTCCAAATCATGTGTAGGATAATTCAACTCATGCTTTCTTAACTGCCTGGATGCATAAGCCACAACTCTGCCTTCTTGCATAAGAACACATCCCAAACCTTGACGAGAAGCATCACAATAAATAGAAAACTTCTTACTCAAATCTGGCAAAACCAAAACAGGCGCTGTAGTCAACCTCTTTTTCAACTCCTCAAAACTAGCTTGACATTTATCTGACCACACAAACTTGGCATTCTTCTCTAACAGAGATGTCATAGGTTTAGCAAGTTTAGAAAACCCTTCAATGAACCGTCTGTAATATCCAGCTAATCCCAAGAAACTACGAATCTCACTAACATCAATAGGTGGTTTCCAATTTAATACATCCTTTACTTTACCTGGATCCACTGATATCCCTCCATTAGAAACAATATGACCAAGGAAAGAAACTTCCTTCAACCAAAACTCACATTTACTTCGCTTCGCATACAACTTATGCTCTCTAAGTTTTCTGCAATACCAACCTCAAATGTTCAGCATGCTCTACCTCTGTCTTGGAAAATACCAGTATATCATCAATAAACACTACCACAAACTTATCCAAATATTCCATGAACACCTTATTCATCATGTACATAAAGTATGCAGGTGCATTGGTCAATCCAAATGACATAACAGTATACTCATACAATCCATACCCTTGTAGTAAAAGCTGTCTTTGGAATATCAGAAACACGAATCTTCAACTGATGATATCCAGAACGTAAATCAATCTTAGAGAACACACAAGCACCTCTCAACTGATCAAACAAGTCATCAATCCTCGGCAAAGGATACTTATTCTTGATAGTTACCTCATTTAGTGATCTATAATCAACACACATCCTCTGACCACCATCTTTCTTATCAACAAAAATAACTGGTGCTCCCCAAGGTGATGAACTAGGTCTAATAAAAACCTTTATCTTGTAATTCTTTAATTTGTTTCTTAAGTTCTTCTAATTCATCTACTCCCATCCTATATGGTCGTTTGGCTATAGGTGCAGTTCCAGGTAATAATTCAATAAGAAATTCAATGTCTCGGTCAGGTGGCATACCTGGCAATTCATCAGGGAAGACATCCGGAAATTCCTCAATCACTGAATTCTCCTTAATAGTATCTTCAAGCTGATTCACCACAGCGGTTGGTTGCTTCTGCACTGCTACATTCACATTGATTTTATCTCCATTAGGTGCAGTCACAACTACCACTTTTTGCTGACACTGAATCTCTGCCTGATTTTGCTTCATCCAGTCCATACCCAATATCACATCAATACCAGATGTCCTCAATACTATAGGAGTTATCTTAAACTCTACCCCCCTTAATACCATACTAATTGGAAGACAACGATTACTGGTTTGCATGGTACCTCCAGGTGAATTTACTAGGAGAGATTCTTTCATAGCTAACATGGGTATACTATGCATTTTAACAAAAATGTTGGATATGAATGTATGAGATGCTCCAGAGTCAAAAAGAACAGTTGCGGGAGTGGAATGTACATTGAACGTACCAATCATAACTTCTGGTGCATCATGAACTGTATCAGAAGACACGTGATTCACCCTTCCAGTACCAGATTGCTTCTGGTTGCTCTTCTGGCTCTGAGGAGTCTGCTGATTCTGCTTCTCAGGACAATGGTAAGACATATGCCCCTCTTTACCACAGACAAAGCATCTAGTAGGAGTGCTGGGAGCACTATTCTTCATGGGGGTAACATTGGAATTTCCAGTGCGAGGAGTCTGTTGCCCAGTCTGCTGATACTGTTGACGCTGTGGATATGATGAACGCTGTTGTGACTGATTACCTTGCCAATTCTGGGACCATCTCTGATTCGGATTGCGATTCCATTGACTAACCGGTCCTTGAAACTTCTGATGGAAACCATGCTGAGAATTAGTGCGCTGACGGTTGTTGCTTCCTGAGCCTTGTACCTTCATTTTCCTCTTCCTGTCCATCTCTCTGCGCTCATTGTCAAGCACAATAGCTTTATTTACCAACTCTTGAAAACTAGCATAGTTATTCCCCTTCAACTGCAATCGAAGATCATAATAAATTCCTTTCAAGAAGAGACGCTGTCTGTCTGCATCTTCCCTCACTTCATTAGGAGCATAGCGAGCCAACTAGGTAAATCTATCATGATATTCACTAACACTCATCTGTCCCATCCTAAGGTTTCTGAATTCTTCCTGCTTCAGCTCAATTATACCTTCAGGAATATGACGAGCTCGAAAATCTCTAACAAACTCATTCCAAGTGATAGGTGGAGCATTGTCAGGGCGTGCAGCTTGATACGACTCCCACCAAGTCTGAGCTGTCCCCTGTAACTGACCAGATGCATATAACACCTTCTCCATATCATTGCATTGGGCTATATTCAGCTGTTTCTCCACTGCCCTCACCCAATCATCTGCCTCTAAAGGGTCAGCAGCATGAGAAAACACTGGAGGGCGTCCCTTTAAAAATTCTCCACGCTTATCCCTCACTTGCACAGGCGGTGGTCCTCCTGCAGCGGGATTGTTCTGCATGTGCTGCATAAACATCTGCATCATCTGGTTCTGAGTTTGCATGAGTTCCTCCATAGTAATGGGTATGTTAGCACCTCCACGACCTCTGCCACGACCTCTGCCTGACATCTGTTTCCAAATACACAGAAATTGAAATTCAGTACGATCCGAGATGATGTATTCAATAGATAAGCAAAATCTGATTTTTCTGGACAAGCTCCAATTTCAGCAACTCAGTAAAACTGTCATATCTCGAGCTACAGACGTCCAATTCAGATGATCTTTACATGGTTGGAAAGCTTACAAAATTATCTACAACTTTTATTCACAACACTTTTTCTGATTCTGTCAATAAATTGGCCAAAAACTGAACTTAACCGAAACTGTTTCAGAATTCCAGACTGTGTAGTAACTCCAACTTGGAACAGGTATATCTCTTAGCTTATAATAGATATTAAAGTGATTCTTGTGGGGTTGGAAAGATATAGAAGTCTAATTATTCCCAGTAAAGTTTCTTAAATTTCTCATGAACGGATTTTAAGTTATTTCTAAAACATCCCAGACTGATCCAAAAATCAGCAAAGGACAGAACTAAGTTAACCTCATATTCAACTAATATATTTTGATCAAACTTAATATTCTTAACCATGGAACTTGTAGGCAATGTCTACAAAACTCCAGCACACATTACAAAGATCCAAATCACACATTATCATAATAACAATCCATCAATCACACAATTGTTCACACCACAAACTGACTCTTAAAATAATCCAAACTTAAAATTAACTCACAACTACTATCGTTCCTATTACATAGGGATTTTTCCTATTGCCTAATTAAGCTTCTCATAAATCTTGGGACGACCTAACTCCGCCCTTAATTGGTCAATCTCCTTATAAGCTTGCTCCTTAAGTTCTTTTTCCTTCAACAACTCATCCTTCAAATCCACCTCATGGAGAGCCAATTCACGAGCTAATCCCACCGTAGCTTGTAAAGTCAAGGAGGAATCATCTGCAGGCGGCACAGTCCAAATACCCTTGTCATGTAAGAAACAAGGAAAATGCCAGAGTGCACCCTTTAACGTCTTGTCCGAGCGTAGACCATGGTAGTAAACAAATGCATTGAAAGCGACATCCTCCATGCTTATCTCCACAGTTGCCCGGCTCACTCTGGTAATGAACTTTGACTCCACCTTAGGCTCCTTAGTGGTAGGATCCCTTTTCTTAACCCATAACTCAGTTTCCCAATAGGAATCTATCCATGGATGACTATACTCTGCACTACGATACTCCAGCGTAGCTTCCCAGTCGTAGTAGTAGTTGTCCAGGGTTCTTGTCAACATGTCATGAAAGAAAGCATCAGCTTTAGGAACCCTGATATGAAACTTCGTAGTCCACCCCATAACTACATCCTCCATTGGTGTATCACCAACTCTTGATTCAGCATCAGATAGCTCTTGCTCACCATCTTCATACGGCTCCTGAGGTTTAAAACGGCCAACGTACTGTGCAGCTGTCAAACGGGGATGAGGAGGCATCTATAAAATTTTGACATAGATTAGATAGAATCAATGTATTTTCGCAATAGAATAAAGTAGAGGAAGCACAAAACTTTAGTAATTAACAAGGTGAAAAGAGGAAGCATGAATTAAATGGAGTATGGATGCTATTAACGACCATTCTAACTAGGCTTGCGTCCTACAGTCAACACGGCTCTGATACCAATCTGTCACACCCATTTTTAAGGACAAAAATAGGATGTATAAAAGACTCATGTGCACCCCAGGAAACAGTCGCACACATAAGTTGACAAATTACAAAGTATCATCACAGTGCTTATTACATAACGAATAAGTATTTAAGACATAGTCTTGAACGATAGGTAATAATAACTAATAGTAATTCTTCAGCGGAAACTCCACACAGGGACACGGTTGACTGGTTGACACCAAGACTAGTACTCATTCCGATAATCTTCCTCATTATCTTCATCTGTTATGGTGGAAATAGCAAGGGTGAGTTCATGTCGAACTCCACAAATATAACACAGGGTTCATGTGGCTCAAAAGGCTAGACACTGTTTAACTGCATTTAGCTTTTAATCATATATTAGCAATTGAGTAGCATCAAGATAATCCACTTCCCATTAAAGAACCAATGATCAATTGTAAAGAGGATAATGAATAGCATTAACATGAGCATAATAATAATCAACAATAATTAAGCATGATATAACAGTTATAATCAACTATTCCATAAGAACCCCCAAGGTCGCTCGTATCCGTGAGCACGGCTAGTATACCAGTTTTTAACTCTGCGCAGAGGTGTACACTTTCACTGTAAGTCATGATTTCCAAATGAGTGGGGAGATCAAGCCCAAACACCCGAGAACCATATAAAGCCACTCAAAAGTTCGTCTAACAAGTTAGGGCCATTAGATTTCACTCGGCAGGCAGATGTAGAACCCCCCTTCCCTGTGGCACAACAACCGCAGCCTATACACACTAGGCCAGGGGCTCGGACTACACCCAACAAGGCAAGCCATTCTTACGCCATTTAAGGTAACCTCTAACAAGCTAGAAAAGGTCTCTTGAACAACTAAAGCCAGAGCCATATAGCCCTCACAGCTGTACTGTATATCCCGGTTATCACTTACAGATAAGTCCTTATGGAGAGAAACCAGAGCATCAAAATAATACACAAGCTCTAGCCCCCTTTCAACAATAATTAAATCATCTTAATAGTTGATTGCTTAATCCATTAATCAAATTACAAGATCATTGTTCTTAGTTTAAGCACTAGCAATAGCTACCCATATGCATTCCCAAGGTTGACAAGGAATCAAGATAACAATCGCTAAGTTATAATCTCTAAGGTTGTCAAGGTAAGCACATGCATATGTATGATAATTCAATGTATAGGTAACAAGGATAGTCCTGTGTTATACTTGCCTTGATCAAAGCTCTCCAAGTGATACTGCTGACTTGGCTCAAAGTAATACTCCGAATCGTCCAAATACTGCTCACCTTCTATATTCGATCATCAATCAACAACACACATGCATCCAATCAAACATACACGAAGCAAACAAAGAGATATAATTAGAACAGTACACCAACAGTAACAAAACAGTAATAAAAGCTTATAAAACTCTTCTACACGTTTCTACGATCACACAGACGCAAAGATCACCAAATTCGGAGTTAAAACGTGAAAGTTATGAATTTTCTAAGATTTCCTATAGATAAATAAATACTTAATTATAACCTCGAAAAATAAATTATCAAAACTAACTGTACAACTACACTAACATGTAGAGCTCGCAAATACGAACCTAACGCAATTTGAACGGATCAAATCGGAGTTAAAACGAAGATTTTATGACCAAAACAATTCTAGTGGCAAATCTGTAAATACCTGAAAACGTATTTTTGAATAAACCGGAAGAGAATACGCTTTCAAAACGCGAAAACGTATTTTCAGCAATACGCTATGGACGGCGGGTTTATTATCAAAAAGCTGAGGGTCTCTTTATGAATTTTACCCGCGAAGGGGTATCTTCTAATCTAAGCCGTTCATCTCAAAACCAACGGCTCACATTCATCATCACCCCTACAGTGAGGATTCCGGTCGCCATCTCCAATTCCGGCCGGTGGCCGCCATGGCCGGCAACCTTGGCTCACCGGAAACTTCGGATCCACCTCCTCCAACAGCGATTCGCCCCGAAACCGACACCAATTGAAAGAGAAGATCCATCCGAACTTATCTACGCGGTTTAAGCAAGCTACGATGAATCGAGGACGGGATGCGGCTTGGGAAGGGCGGCGGCGCCATTGCCGGCCGACGGTGAACTTCAAAAGCTCGCTTCTAAGCACCTCCAACCAAAAGAAGAGCACGGGGAGGAAGAGAAGAAGATGGCGAACTCACCAAAACGAAGAACACGGCCTCAAATTCACCCGCAAGCCCCGACGACGTGCACCCGCAACTCCCTAGGGTTTCGGCCTCCTACTCTCAATTTCACGTGATGAAGCTCGAGTTTTAGATGGAAAACGGAACATAGGGGGTCACGGCTTCTCTCTTATAGCACCAAAACACCGAATTCGGGTAGGAAATCCCGATTTATGCGGTGGAGATACGGTGGTGGCGGTGTTCGTGTCTGACTCGGTTACGACGGGAAGGAAGGAGACGACTGACACGCGGGGTCCACTCGTCAGCGGTACAGGGAGGGAGAGGGCGCGCGGCTGGGCGGGCTCGGCTGCTGGGCCGCTCACGCGGGCAGGTGCGCAGGCCTTCCGACCCGACGGCCCAAGGGAGAGGAGGCCGGCCGAGCGGGCTTCCAGGCCGAATAGGTAAGAAGGTAAGTTGTTTTCTTTTTTTTTCCTTCTTCTTTTATTTCTTTTCTTTTCTAATTTTCCAAACACATTTTCAAATCAAATTTTCCTAAACCAAATCAATTAAAATAAAACCAATATAACCACACCACAAAATAAAATAAATGCAACAGCATGAATGCATCACCAAATATTTTTTTTAAAAATTTTTAATTTCTCATTAATTGTTATCTAAATTATTTAAAATTTGTTAACTCTAAAATTTGGGTGTTACAGTATCATACTTTACGGATATTGATTTATTTGCTTGTAATAATATATATTACTATTTATGTGTAGATTCTAGAGATTTTTTTGTTTATTTTTTATAATGGCCAAGGTACATACGGATTCTTAAACCTCTTTCACGCTCATGTCACATCGAAAATATAAAGATAATACCTTATATCATCTTTCACAACGACATATATAGACAGGATAAATCCAAATTTAGAATATTAATTTGCATTATCTTTGGTAATGGTAAAGGTGGATAATTTATAAAATTATTAAAATTCGTAAGGTAGATGTGGGTAATTTAGATATAAAGTTAGAGGATTTTATTAAATTATCTTTCATAATGACAAAGCTGGATAATTTAGACTCAACGTTAGGGGGTTAATTAATTAAATTATGTTTCATAATGGCTATCATGGGAAATTAGATGCAAAGTTCGGTGGTTATTTTGAATTATTTGTTATAACAACAGATGTGGATAATTTACATATAAATATAGGGGGTTATTTTTGAATTACTTTTGTAATGGTAGAGGTATGTAATTTAGATACAAAATTAGGGAGTTACTTTATGTATTTTTTATAATTGCAGTGGTGGATAATTTTTTAATGAACTATAATAGAACTAATGGCTATTATCGGTGATTATGATTAGAGTCTACCAAATCAAAGGCCAGATGTTTTTGATGATTATTGTGAGAATTTCTAGAATTTATTTTTTTTCCTAGCACGTCAGTGAGAGTTAACGTTGTGTCTCTGTTAAGACCTCTAATTAGTAATAGTAAGATAACGTAGGTACCAAACTACCGACAGCCTTAGATGCACATACGTAACCATTGACTAATCCACCATTATATCGCTGTCCCGTCCCCACTTCAGTCACTGAGGTCCGCCATTGCAGCCTGTCCCCAAGCCATATCAGATTATCCGCACTTATGAACCTCTATATTCATCCTCTAAAAAGAATATTCCATCCTAATCACCACAAAATATATAATTTTTCCGCATCCATTCGTTCTCTATATCATCCTCTATTCACTATGGGGTCCACTTGTCACTTTATCTAAATATATCCATGTGACATCTTGTTTTAAAGTATTTATTGAAACGGATTTAATGATGCAATCGAAATTTAATTTAGTTTTTTGGTTTGTGAGTTATAATATTTTTTTCATCGTTCATCAAGTGGGGCCGCGCTGGATACTCCTCTCTCTCCTGTTCTCTCACGCGCGCTCTCCTGCTCTGTGCCACGCGTGCGGACAGCAGCAGCGGCGGGGCCTGCACATGCAGGTAGCGGTACCTCTGGATTTAGCGGACGTAGTCTGTGTGGCGTAGGTTTTACCGTTCCCGGTGCAGCTCCTTCCATCCGGTATATGCCGACATGGATAGGTAGCAGATGTTTTTACAGGTACGGTGCGGTTCGTCTCACGGGCTGCATATTGCGCCAGCAGTAGAGGACAATAACGGAGGCATCATGGAACCGACCCAGAACGTCCGCTACCTGCAGTGGTCCGAGGAGACCTTGACCCGCGCAGCATCTGAGACAAGTCATCGGCCCCCACTCACCGGAGTCACTGGGACCACACATTTGCTGCCTCGCTCAGTGAGATGCCCGAGAAGAGACACCTGCCTCTTCATCAATCGTCTAAAGCAAGTCCACTAACATAGCCAAGTGTCGAGCTCTAAGTCAAGTTACAGGAGCTAAGTATTTATCTATAGAAAACCTTTTTGTTATTACTTTTATCTATGCTCTACGTTCTGTTTTCTAATTATCCTCACATTCACTTGATATTTGGGCCCAGCGCTGCATAGGCTTCCGTGTTTTGCTGGTTGCTTGTATGAGAGCCAATATGTTCTCTCTCCTCTCTTTTCTCACCGGATGATTCCAATAAGTGTGTCCTGTCTTGTGCTAGGAAGGTTCATAGTTGCCCCTGATGTCTTTCCATGTGCAAGAGTGTGTAGATTAATCGGCTTTCAAAATTTTCAAACTATGCCCAGGCTTGAAAAATTTGATTTCCTTATGTGCCTGCAGGATTTGGCTAAAGGGGAATTCACTACAGATGGCCTGTCCTTGGACCAGCTCCCGGCCCTTCAGATTGTGGGTGTTTTCCTTCATGGATAGGAAAAGATCGACGGAGAGTGGGCAATGAAAGTGAAAGAGAAACTGAGGCACGAAGCGGATGTCCACCCCAACCACCCTTCTGTCTATACTACTGCTAGTTAGTAGATCGAATTGGATTCGACGTGCGTATGTGTCCCTGCCAGGAGTGCATGTACGTACTCCTTTCTTCTCCTGTATATATATACATGCGTCTTCTCCTGCTGTGTGTCCACATCCACACCAACTCATGAACGAGTTGTTTCACTGCATGCATGTTTGTTTTCTGTAGCAGTATCTAAGTTTAAATGAGCAAATTAATTAATCTAGAGCGGGTTTTCTTTTGTGTGTGCAGGGGCTTCAAAATGGTCCTCTGCATGTGCGTGGTGTCGTCCGCCGCAGCCCTGTCCACGGTGAATGCGTACGGCCACGCCTGGTACTCACGCTGTACGTGTTGTTGTACGTATACGGAGGAATAATAAAGGAAACTATGATGTGATCACGCAAGGATGGACCTTAGTTCTTTTCCACTTCATGTTAGAGATTTATACATATGTATGTATGTATGTATCTCGAGAATAATAAGGAAACTATGATGCATACAAAGAGGAGGTTCTGCACTATAAATGCTGCCAATAATACTCGGTATACAGTCAGTATTTTAATTTGTACGGAGTATACTCTTGAACACTGTTCTAAATTTGAAGCCTGTGATCTAAAAATGTGCCGCTACAGTCTGCTTTACGTGGAAACAGATCGAGTAGATAACGTCAAGCTGAACACTATTGCTGCAGCCTACACGAACCGAGAGGAGGTGCTGTTTAAAAGGTCTCGACTGTTCACTTCGATCATCCGGTTGAGTTTGAGACGTTTGCTTCAACGCATAGCTGACCTCTTTATAAGCCCGACTCCCTTACTCGGCGAGCCTGCGCTGGCGGAGGTTTGCGAGTGACTGCGACATGCGCGCGCGGGCGGACGTGAGGAGCGCGTGCAATCGTGACGCGCCTGCACAGCTTGATGCAGTTGGTGCGCGGCTCATTTTTTCACGCCACAGATCTTCATGGGTCCATCTCTCTTTACATACGCGGGCAGTGCTAGGGCCCGGATGTCCGGACGGACGCCTGCGTCTACCCGTGCTGCACTTCTGTTTCCTGCGCTCGGGCCAACATGCCCACCGCCTGAGCCTGCATTTCGCGCGCCCATGCTATTGAAACATGTGTAATGGCCGATCTATTTTTGCAACATCTAGATGAAACACTTGCAACATACGTCCGAAACAGCCGAAACACTTGCAACGTACGTCTGAAACACATGCAAAACACGAGAAAAACTGGAAAACTCGTATGTAGCCATTGACACTTGCAACATACGTATAAAAACACTGGAAAACTCGTATGTAGCCATTGACACTTGCAACATACGTATAAAAACACTTGAAACACTTCCATATATATGCAACATCATAATATAATTGTGCAATATCCAAATGAAACATTTGCAACATGTGTCTGAAACAAATGAAACATTCGAAACATACACTGGAAACATACGTGTATAACCCATTGCAACATGTACAACATCCTGATCTACTCTTGCAACATCCTTTTCAAACAATTACAATATGTCTCTAAAACATTTGAAACGTACACTTGTAACATTTATTGTATCCTGGTGCGGCCTCCTCCACCATCTGCATCGGAGCCGCAGCCATAGCAAGAGGCGAGGCTGGAGGGCTTCCGCGCAAGGACCTGACGCTTCTCCTTGCGTAGTGGCCTCAGTGGCTAGCTAGCGGCTGAGGGTGACAGTTGCCACGGGTACAAAGTGTTAGAGATGTATGTATGTATCTCGAGAATATTAAGGAAAAAGTGGAGGTTCTGACGGACAACTACTACAGAAGCCGGCCACAAGCACCCGCCGACGCACAACTTGAACTGGCAGGTAGCTAGCACATCAGCCTACGATATGTGCCTTAGTTGCACGTGCGTACATACAATACGTACACACTACTACAGAGAGGTGGTATTGGAGTTTTGAGTTTTTATATTATGCAAATTCCATATTCAAGTTTTTTCACAAAAAAATCCATATTCAAATTCATATATACGCCGATGGGAGTAGCGTTGATGGGGCGTCAACGGAGCAGCACGCTGCAGCATCAGTGTGCTCTTTATGTCCTTGTTGTGTGGGTTTGGTCATTTGATAGAGACTTGTGAGTTGCCGGTCTCCGCGGAAGCATCACAAGGTTTTCAAAAGCAGCAATCATGCGTCAAGTTGTTATATATACAGGAACTTTACGAGGTGTGCTACACAATAATAAATCAAAAAGATCGCCCTCTTGGGTTAGGTGAAAACTTGCGTGGTGCAGGTTGTCATGGAAAGCAGCACAGGGTTTTAAAAGGATCAATAATGCAGACGCATCTTCTACAAACTGACTAGCTAGGTTATCAGCGCACTACTAGTGGCCTTATCACGGTAGTCTCTGCCTTACTGCCTAACACGCTGGTCGGGCTCTGTGTCTTAGCAGGACGTCGATGCAACTCATCTTCAGCTCCTCCCACGGCAACCTTGGTGAGTTGAAGCATTTTCATTTGGAAAATACAGACCTAGATTTTTCTCCGTGCTGAAGCAGAGATAATTTACTTATCTTTTCAAAAAAAATTTGGTTCATGTCACTGTTCTTCAACTATAAACATTTGACTCCAAATCTTTCTTTACAGATCGCTCGAACTTGAAAGTTCTTTTCCTTGTTTCAGTTTGATCCCCTCCAAGACGATTATTATTTGACTGATTGATTAATCTTGGGAGCCCCCTGAGTACGGATCTGGTCACGGGTGCACTGGGCATGCTTCCTTCCAAACTGCTGGAGCTGCTCATGGAGGAGTACAAGCTGCAGAAAGCACATCAGGGTGCAAGTCCAGTCTCTCATCGGTTTTAAATTGTAAGTCATTTCATACTTTTCTTAGATATATATAGCTTTTACTATGTGTGTATATATAATGTAAATCTTGGTGCATACCAAAATCTATATACCTACAAATTCTGCAACAACTTACATTTCGAACGGATGGAGTACTAACCATGACGGATAGGTGGTTCGTTTAGATGGGTGTTAAAGTAGACTAAATGATCTTTCTGCAAATTGCACATGGAGAACATTAGTGTCAAGATGTTTTGAACCTTTCTTGATAATTTGTAGACTGCACAAGAAGTTATGTCCTGTTTCACGCATGGGCATGTTTGCTTTTTCAACCAAAAGATGCAAGAGAAACCAGCGTGCATGAACATGACATTGATTTCCTAAAACCCACTTGTTGTATATATTATTAGTATCATATCGATGAACCGATGCAGCGGTGAAGTCACGAGAAGGTCAGAAACACAGGTGCCACATAATTCTGGTCTGCGGCGAAGGCGTTTTGTATATATTGTTAGTGATTCGGATTGCTGCAGTTTATGTGCTGCCGATGAGCTTTTACCCATTTTATATTGTTTCACGTCATGTGCATTTCTTAATAGAAAGGCCTGAATGCACGGTAATGGTGGATTTTGTTTCTTTCTTGCCCTGACGCAGTCGTGAAGGAGGGATGGTAGTGGCCGCAAGGATAGATAGTATATAAGGCCCCGTTTGGTTACAACGTGTTAAAGTTTAACTCCCATCACATCAGTGTTGCGGCAAATGCATGGAATACTAAATGTAGACTAATTGCATGCATGTCGACACAGATTAGGAGTAATTTACGAGACAAATCTATTAAGCCTAATTAGTCCAAAATTAAAATCTTTTTATCAAATAAGACGAAAGTGCTACAGTGTTAATTAAACTTTAATACCCAAACCAAACAGGCGCTAAGTACGGCAGCGGCCACAACTAATTAATTCGATACCACTTTCAGTTTATCGATGTTGCTGCCCGACCAGTCTCCTACGGTCCTACCTTTCACATTCTTATAGTGCTGTCGAGCTTTTGCATTTTCTCTCTTTGCCTCACTACTGTCCTACCTTTCACATTTCTAATACAGGTCGCTCTTATCCTGGCACTTCGTGAACCGTCTGCGTAAATTCCTAACACTTGGCCGTCCTCTGCATCTTTGGGCGCCCCTCGCAACTCCTCTGCAGCTGCTCCTATGGTTTCCATGGTGAGTTGAAGCATTTTCCATTTCGAAAATATATACTGGCCTAGATTTTCCTTTGAGCTCAAACAGTAACAATTTACCTAGCTCTCTGAAAAACAAATTTGAGGTTTATATGTCTTTGTTGTTGAGCTATAAACGTTTGATGACCTCAAATCTTTCCTTACGAATCGCTGTAACCTGAAATTTCTTTTCCATGTTTCAGTTTGATTTATGCTGCACTCACTGAGGAAGCATACAACCACCTGCAGCCACGAAGATTAGTTGCATAGTGATTGACTAATCTTGAGTGGCCGTGATTATGGACCTGGTGACGGGTGCGTTGGGCAAGCTTCCCTCCAAGCTGCTGGAGCTGCTCAAGGAGGAGTACAAGCTCCAGAAGGGCGTCAGGGTGAAAGTCCAGTCCCTCTCCCGGGAGCTCGAGTGCATGCACGCCGCCCTCCACAGGGTGGCAGCAGTACCATGGGACCAGCTCGATGAGCAGGTCAAGATCTGGGCACGCGAGGTTAGGGAGGCTTCCTATGATATTGAAGATATACTCGACAGATTCCTCGTGCATGTGGACGGCCATGAGCAGGCTGATCTGAGCAGACTCAAATGCGCCATGAAGAAGATGGGTGACCTGTTCAGCAAGGGCAAGGCTCGCCGTGAAATTTCGTGTGCCATCGAAGACATCACGAAGCAACTTCAGGAGATGACCGAGCGGCATGCCAGGTACAGGGTCGATGATCTTGTAGCCAAACCTGCTGCCACAACAAGTATTGATCCACGCCTTTCGGCTCTCTACACAAAAATCTCACAGCTTGTTGGCATCGAACAGCCAAGGGATAAGGTCATAAAAATGCTGACATCAGTAGGGGAAGATATGGAGACAAAGATAGTCGCTATTGTTGGGTTTGGAGGGTTAGGCAAGACCACTCTTGCTAAAGCTGTGTATGACAATCTGACAGATGATATCTGTTTCAAAGCTTTTGTTCCTGTTGGCATGAATCCCGACTTGAAGAAAGTGTTAAAGGATATTCTCATTGGTCTCGACAAGTCGCATTATACAAAGGAATTCAATTTAACTATATTAGATGAAAGGCAGCTAATCGAAGAACTTCGGGAATTCCTCAAGGATAAGAGGTAGTCATATTCTTACTCAGAGCCTTTTAATTATGGTTTGCAATTTAAACAATCATTTGAGAAAATCTATAAACTACACATTGAATCTATTACAAATTAAATATTTTAGTTTTCATTTCTTTTTGTTCTTATTATCTAATACCCGTATGGGTCTTGCTATGGTACCTTCTTTACCTCATAAGAGGTAAGATGTCAAACAAATCTCAGCCCTTCATTTTTAAAATCTAGACAAAAATTAAGTAATTAGTTAACAAATAACTAAATCATTTAAAAAGAAAAAAAAGAACAAGGCTACCAATCACATCGGACATCCTTCTTTATCTGCCTAGGCATCCTTCCTTATTCTAACCATTGACTAGTAAGGAAACATATGTGAGTATTTTTTTTAAAAAAGATAGCAAACAATTGATATTGATTTTAGAGTCCAACGTCCAATACACATCTATGGATATATTATACACTGAATCTATTACACATTCTTAAAAAAAATTGGTCACATCAGACACTAGATGTCACACGTTAAGAAAATTACAATAATCGGTCACCTTACACCATGAATGTCCTTATCTTCACACATAAAGCATACATACACAAGATAACAGTTAAGCCTTAGATATCACATGTAAAAGAATATTACTTTGATTAGTTATGTTAGATTAATAAAGACTAACAACTTAATTATGGATGCATGTTACACAAATGTGTATGTTGTATTCCAATATAAATATTACAATTCATGTGAGACCTACAATCCTAAATAGGTCAAATTTCAAAAAATAATAATTCAAGTTCACGTAACACACTTTGGGATATAAATTATGACACATAGAAATAATCCATAACCTAAAAATCTTACATACTAGACGTTTGGGAATATCGGCACATATCCATGCAGCATGCATGTGCATGCACGCCAGATTTGTTTAGATTGTTTGAGATATTTTCCTTGTTTTTCCTATTTCCCAAACTAAAAATAGATATAAATACATATTTCTCATATTACCTCCTAAGAAGTAATATGTACGTGCTAATAACAATCAAGATCAACGGTCCATGATTATTTGGATATACCACAGCTAAGCCCTCCGCGTATAGCATTTTCCAATGTTTTTCCTCTATTTAACTGTTTGTGTCATCTTGAATGAGTTATTATGCATTTTTCATGTAACTATATGACTCCTTCATCTCCACACATGTAGGTACTTCATTGTTATAGATGACATATGGGATGTACCATCATGGAATATAATAAGATATGCTCTGTATGACAACAACTTGGGAAGCAAGATAGTCATAACTACCCGAAAGCATGATGTTGCCATGAAAGTTGGTTGTTCTTATAACATGGAACCCCTTCCCTATGAGAGTTCTAAAGAATTATTCTATGGGAGAATATTTGGCTTGGAACAAAAATGTCCTAAAAAATTTGTGGAAATATCTGAAGAAATAATGAAGAAATGTGGTGGTGTGCCATTAGCTATCATTACCACATCAAGTTTGTTGGCAAATAAGTCCGGGAATATTAAAGAGTGGTATGAGTTTTGTGAGCCTATTGGTTCGGGACTTGGAAGCAATCCTGATATGGAAAATATGAGAAAGATACTATCTCTTAGCTATTATGATCTACCATCTCATCTGAAGACCTGCTTATTATACTTAAGTATATTTCCAGAGGACTATGAGATTGAGAGTGGACGGCTTATACGTAGGTGGATAGCTGAAGATTTTGTTGCAACCGGAGAAGGGGGGCAAAGCTTATTTGATGTTGGACGGAGTTACTTTTATGAGCTTATAAATAGAAACCTAATCCAACTAGCAGATGATAATGAAATACTTGCTACTGCTACTTGTCGTGTGCATGATATGGTCCTCGACCTCATTTGTTCCATATCAAGAGAAGAAAGTTTTGTTGCAACAATACTTGGTGATGCCAAGCAGAACACACCTTCTTGGGGAAGCAAGGTTCACAGGTTGTCCCTCCACAGTACTACTTGGCCTACGATGGACATGCCAAAACTAAGGTCACTTACTATTTTTGGTGATGCCATAATTAAATTGATGCCATTCCTTTCATGTCACTGTCTTCTTCGTGTATTGGATCTAGAAGGTTGCAATCTTAAGGACCATCCAAATTTGAGTTTTGTTGGAAACTTATTTCACCTGAGGTATCTAGGGCTACAAGATACTGGATATGCCGGTGAGCTCCCATTAGTGATAGGGAAGCTACAGTTTTTGCAGACACTAGATCTATTTGGAACTAAGATAATAGAATTGCCATCGAGTATTGTTGGGCTAAGACGACTGATGTGTCTGCGTCTTAATTGGAGTATGTGTCTGCCTGATGGATTCACGAATCTAACGTCCTTAGAAATGCTATGGTGTCCAGTTGTTGATTGTGTGCACATTGCGGAAGAGCTAGGCCATTTGACCCAACTAAGAATCCTCACGGTGGAGCTAAAAATAGACAAGGAAGGTGGATGTGATGGGAGTGAGAGCATTTGCAAAGCTCTGGTCGAGTCCCTAGGAAAACTGCATAAGATCCAACAGCTAGTAGTATTCTCAGAAGTCGTGGCGTTGAATCTTGATGGCTCGGTGGAGTCCCTAGGCAACCTGTCCTTCCTTCGTATTCGTAAAATCACTTTGTTGCCTACGTGGATTAATCCAGGATTGCTTCTCCTCCTGTCTTTCCTTGACATAACGGTGGGTCAGGTGCGAAGGGAGGACATCCAAGTCCTCGGGATGCTGCAGGCTCTTCGGTTTCTGGAAGTGACTGCGTCTAGTGACGACATACAAGTGCTGGGAAGGTTCAAGGTTGGCCCAGATGCCTTCCCATGTGCAAGAGACTGCAGATTCTATGGTTTTCAAACTGTGCCGGCTATGTTCCCACGAGGAGCTATGCCCAGGCTTGAACATTTTTGTTTCAATATCCACCCGCAGGATTTCTTCCAAGGTGAATTCACTACCGATGACCTATCATTGAGCCACCTGCCATCACTTCGGAGTGTGCGTGTTAAACTTTATCCTGGAAAGCAAAAGATCGATGAAGAGTTGGTAACGAAAGTGAAGGAGAAGCTGAGGCAAGAGGCGGATGCCCACCCCAACCACCCTTCCGTGTATTATTGATTGGATTGGATTCAATGTGTGGTCCCTACCTGAATCCATGTACATACTCCTCTCTTCTACTGAATGCATCTTCTACTGTTGTTAGTCCACTCGTGACTTGTTTGTTCGTATAGTCTGTAATTGGTGCAAATTATGTATTCTTCAGCGGTCATCTTTTGCTACACACATTATATTGGGATGTGGATGAAAACATCGATCACCAGCGCTCGTGTACAAGAAGCAGCCACGCGCTGTCCTGGTGTACACGCGGCGGAGCAGGACAAGCTGTGCAATTTAAATGTTTTATTGTTAATTATAACTTGCTTAATCTAATCATGAAACATGATAATCAATTAGTTGTTGTCTCATGTTCGGTGCTTTCTAAATTATAAATGTTGAAGAGACTTAAATAATATTAATGTTTATAAATAAAAGAAACATAGGACAACATATATTTATAATTTGTTTAGTTAAATATGAAACATATATATACTTAATCTGATTAGTGGTTATCTAATGTCTTTTAATTTATTAGAAGCAACTTATGTTTATAACTCTGGTCCTTCATAAATAAATATTAATATAACTAATATCAACATAAATGCCTTTTCAACAATGACATATTTAGGACAACCTCGTAACATATAATGATCCGATTAACTGATCTTACATGTTTTATATTTCAAAACTATAAATCTTTAAATTGCATTAATGATATATAATTGTTCATAAATAAAATATGACTTAGGTTTAACTCTAGCATTTTATAACTTGATATAATTTGGTTAGATCAACTTTAGAATAATTCTCTAAAATGTCTATCACCTTAATTCATTAACCAAAATAGATCAAGTGTATAGTTTGTATTCTTTAGTTATGTTGTCAATCTTGATAGACATGTCCTCAGTACCGATAGCTTCGTTCTTAGTCGTTTTTGTGTTCTCGTGATCGTAGCAACGAACCGTGATGCTTAGTACGCGCTCTTTTAAAGCGTCTCTTTTGTTTAGTGTGTTGTTTTTAGTTGTGTTTATTGTCTGTTTGTTCTGCTTGATTGCTACGAGTAGAAGAAGCATGGTTAATTAGCGCCGATGACAAGGAGCTGAGGACCGACAGTCGAAGCAAAAAGACTTGAGACCAGAAGATAGCAGTTGAAGGGTTTGAGCAGCTAACTTTGGGAATAAGGCAAGTATAACATGAGACCATCCTTGTTGTCCTATTCACTGAAATTATCATACATATGCATGTCTTCCTTGACAACCTGAGAGATTATAACTTAGTGATTGTTACCTTGATTCCTTGTCAACCTTGGGGATGCATTTGGGTAGCTATTGCTAGTGCTTAATTATGAGCAATGATCTTGTAATTTGATTAATGGATTAAGCAATCAACCTTTAATGATGATTTTATTTACTGTTGAAAAGGGGGCTAAAGCATGTGGGTTATTTTGATGCTCTGGTTTCTCTCCATAAGGACTTATCTGTACGTGATCATCCGGGATTGACAGTACAACTGTGAGGGCTATATGTGTAACACCCTAAATTTTTCGTAATTTCAAAATAGTTAAATATGATTTATTGTGTAATTGAGTGTGCATGTAAATATAGGGAATAATAAATTTTTGTGAAATTAAAATTAATCATAAGGTTAGCAACATGTTGATGCACTCATGCTGCCACATTTTATTTATTGTATTGATTGATTTGATCCAAAGTTCAAAAGAGATTCAAAAACATTTGAAATTGGATTTGGAAAATCAAATAAGAAAAAAGAAAACTTCTTTTCCTCTCCCTCCCTCCTTTCGGCCCAGTCGGCCTGCTGGCCATTTCCTTGGCCCGCTCGCGCTTTTCCCCCTCTCCCCTCTTTCCCTTGCTGGGCCGGCCCGGTCAGTGCCGCAACTGCCGCGCTCGCACACTCCCCTTCTCAGCGACTGCCTGCTCGGGACCGCACGTCAGTGTTGCCCCCAATCTCCAGCCGCTCCCTCCCGTTTCGCTCGTTCGGACGAAGCCGCAACCACCGTGCCCACGATCTCCGTGCGTGGGAGCGTCTCCGCGCCCGCGCCCGGCCTTCAAAGGGGAGCGCGACCCCGTCTACGCCTTTCCCTTCTCTAGTTTCCCCCGCTCTCGTTCGCTAGTGCACAACAGATAAACGGCAGCGGCGATCCTCCAGAGCAACGTCCACGCCACCGCGGTGACCGTCACCTTCGAGCCGCCTCCGCCCCGTTGATTCCGCTCGGTGAGCTCGCCTTCATCCCCGCTTCCTCCCCATGCCTTTATCTTCTTCAATTGTGGCCTCTAGGGCTATCCCCACGAGCTCCGGTGAGCTCCCTCCATTGCCGGCCATGGCGGGTGCCACACCGAGCCTTCCTCGACCGCGCTAACAGCATGGTCGTGATCGCCTTCGCCTCCGCTTTCTCCCGGTACCACCCGTTCGTCGAACCGTGGCCTGTAGAGCCCGAACGGACAACGCCGGCGAGCTTCTCGCCGTCGGGCATGGCGCGCCGCCGTGTCCTTCCTACCCTCCGGCGGCTGCTTCTCTCTCTCCCCCTCCCAGCTAATCTCGGCCGTCGATTCCGAATCCAACGGATAGGATAGAAAGATACCCCTTCGTGGGTCTTTTTCTTAAAGAGACCCTCGGTTTCTGGCATATCTAACCCGCCGTCCTTGGCATATTCCCGAAATACGCATTCCCATTTTGAAGACGTATTTTCTCTGGTTTAAATGAAAAATACGTTTCTAGATTAATTACAGTTCTGCCACTGCAGTAACACGCTTATAAAATCATCGTTTTAGCTCCGATTCGATCCGTTCAACTTGCGTTAGTTTCATAATTTCATGATCTACGCAATAGGGCTACTGTTAGACCTGTTAGGAGCTTTTGAATTTCTCAATTAAGTCTAGTTTAATAGCTAGCTTTTGGAACCGTAAATAGCTCGTAACTTGTGCGTTGTAACTCTGTTTTTCGTGCAATTCACGTCGTTGTGATCATAGCGAGACGTAGATGATTTTGGTAAATATTTTATGCAGTTTTATTTATTGTTGGTGTACTGTTCTAATCGTAGTCATGTTTTGCTTGTATGTCTGCTCTGGAATGCGTGTTGTACTTGTGTCGTTCGAGTTCAAACGGTGAGGAGTACTTTGGGAATCCGGACACGTACGAGGAGCAGCAGGACCAGCAGCAGTTCGTGAACCAAGACAAGTATAGCATGGGCCTACCTTGTTATCCTATTCATTATATAATGTACTCATTATGCATGTGTCTAATATTGCTCGACTAAAAGGACTTCCTAGTTAATTGATGACCTGTACCTTGATCCCTATGGGTTTTATTTGCATATGGGTAGAATGCTAGTGCTCTAACTAAACATGATCTACACTATGACTGATGGAACCAATGGATAAACATGATGGTAACAGTGGAACTATAGGGTAAAGGTGCAGATGATGTTGATCATGTTGCCCTAAACCCTCCGTAAGGACTTATCTGTAGGGCAAAAGCTGGGACATACAGTGCAACTGTGAGAGTCATATGGCTCTGACTTTAGCCCAGTAATAGGATCTTTTCTAGCTTGTTAGAGGTTACCCGAAAGGGCGCAAGAGGGGCTTGCCACTTTGGGTATAGAACTGCCTCTATTCTGATGTGTATAGCCTGTGGGAATTGTGCCATCGAAAGGGGTTCTCTATATCTGCCTGCCGAGGAAACCTCGTGGCCCTAACATGTTAGAAGAGGCCTATGGATGGCTTCATAGTGTACCCTGCCTACTCACCTTGGGAGTGTTAGGGGGTCGATGGGTCCCGGGCATATGGGCAACACGACTCACGGGTAAAGATGCACAACCTCTGCAGAGTGTTTAAAACTGTTATAACAGGCGTGCTCATGGTCACGAGCGGCCCGGAAAACTCACAGAATAAATGGTTACTTGACATATGGATGACTTATGATGATGATGAGATTATATTGATGCTCAATTACTCTCCTTAATTCTAGTAGGTGATCATGTGGGTTAAACGGGAGCTTAAGCATAACTTATTAACAATAATTTAATAATGAAATGTTGATCTATTAAAAGTGCTAATTGCAGTCAACCGTGTCTATCCTTTTTGAGTACGAGTGTACTCACACTTGTTATTATTTTATTTTTGGATAAAAATCCCAGATGGGTAACAGATGACCGTTTCTATGAGGATTTCCCTAAAGAATTCTAGGTTTGGGTCAACTAGTCGGCCTTCCCTGTGGAGCAGATACTTCGTTCGAGAGTGTTATTTACCTTTCCGTTTGTTATGTTAAGAACTACGTGATGTAATATCGTGATGTATGTACATGGTGATGATACTTTTGTTAATTTATCGGCTTATGTGTGCGACTATTCCTGGGCGCACATAAGATGTATGCACTCTATATTGTCCTTTAAATGGAGTGTGACAATATGGCTCTGGCTCTAGTTGTTTAAGAGATCTTTTCTAGCTTGTTAGAGGTTACCCTTGTGGTGCAAACGGGGAAAAGTAGACTGTGGATCCCTGGGACTGGTTGTATCACACAGACTGACTGATGAAACCTAGCGGCCCTAACTTGTTAGACGAACTCTTGAATGACTTTATATGGTTCTCCGGTGTTTGGGTTTGATCTCCCCACACATTTGGAAATCATGACTCACAGTGAAAGTGTACACCTCTGCGCAGAGTTAAAAACTGGTATACTAGCCGTGCTCACGGATATGAGCGGCTTTGGAACATCTACAGATAGCTGATCACTATTGTTATATCATGCTTAATTACTGTTGTTATTATTATGCTCAGGTTAATGTTATTCATTATCTTTATTACAATTGATCATTGATTCATTAATGGGATTTGGATTACCTTGATGATACTCAATTGCTAATTATATAATGAATAAAAGCTAAATGCAGTCAAACAGTGTCTAGCCTTTTTGAGCCTCATGAACCCTATGTTATACTTGTTGAGTTCGACATAGACTCACTCTTGCTATTTCTCCCACACCTCAGTGTGTAGTGAGGTGCTGCTCAGAAGAAGGATAAAGAGGTAGTGGAGTTTCCAGAAGTCTTTCAGAAGTGTTTGGCATACGGAGCCACCAGTCAGCCGTCCCTAAGAAGAATGGAGCCTAAAGTTTAGTTACCGTTCCATGATACTCTGATGTAAGTGTTAATATAGCTATGTATACGTTATATAATAACATTGTTTCTGATACTTTTTCATTCTGATATATGTGTGGACTTTCTGGGCACATACATGATTAGCCTGGTTTTATTCTTTAGAGAACCGGGTGTGACACATACTCCTCTCTTCTACTGAATGCGTCTTCTACTGTTGTTAGTCCACTCGTGACTTGTTTCTTCGTATAGTCTCTAATTGGTGCAAATTATATATTCTTCAGCGGTCTTCTTTTGCTGTGCACGAGAACAACGGCTACACACGTTACATTGGGATGTGGATGAAAACATCGATCAAGCAAGGTGTGCAACACATGAAGCAGCCACGCGCTGTGTTGGTGTACACGCGGCGGAGCAGGACAAGCTGTGCAACACATGAGCCGCATTATTTGCCGCTTTAGTCGCTCAGATTTTCTTTTTATTTCTTTCATATTTGCTTCCGTTATCAAAAAAAAAAATTGCTTCCGTTATTATTCGAATTATGTAATTTTTTTCTTGGTATTTTCCTCATACTCTGGTCTGTGTGTCATGCAAGGCAATAAATAGCGTATAGCGGGTTGGTAGCGGATTGACTTCAAGGTAGCGGATTACGGATAGCGGGTGATATTGCAGACGATAAGTTCCAATAGCGACACCCGATAGTCCCATATAATTTTAAGTACATATATCATGAATAATGAGTATAAATAATTTTAAGTACATATATCATGAATAATTTTAAGTTTAACAGCCGATGCGTGAGTATTTGAATTTAAGGTGTGAGTCATAGTGGGCTAGACTAATTAGTGATATTTGCTTCCATGCTATTGCGGCCTGCTACGTGCAATTGCGGACGCAATATCGGTCCGCTATTTAGAATTGCGGCCACAAAGTTTCAGGATGCAAAATTCAGAGCGCTACCTCATAGCGGTAGCGGCAATGGACCGCTACCGCTATTGCGGGTGCAATTGCGACCGCTGCCGCAGCTATTTATTACCTTGGTGTCATGTTTAAGGAGGACGAGGAAGAATCATTAGCATCCTCCTCATTTTCTACACCGAATTGGATCTCGAATGATGATGTGATCATGGTGCTTTTTTGGTCCGTTATGTAACAAGATAAGTTTAACTGAGTACTCCTTTAGGTTCGATACTGTATTAATTCCGTCGGTATGTCTAGCACTAGCCTCTTGAGATAGACATGTCCCTCGTTGACTGTTTCTGCGATGTAATAAATATTAAAAATAAGAGTACACAACTCAAGTGTCTGGGCAAATGCGAGAGAAAGTGGTCACTTCAATGAAATGATTCCACGCTTATCTACCATAAACAAAACCAAACAGTACAGCAGTTTTTTTTTAAATTACACAGTACAACGCAGACGTTCAATACGCACCCACATTCACCCCTGTCAACACACGTACGCAAACCGTACCCCTATGAGTATCTCCGAATGACTGAGCCGGTAGATCTCGACATTCATGAAGTCACCACTGGCGCCTCGCTGTCGACGGGGACGTCACCTACCACTGAAAGCATAACACTATTAATCCTGGAATAAATTCTGAAAAATACGAGCAGCCGCGCTAAGTCTCAAAAAGTGCTGGCAGGATTATGCCAGGCAAATATATTGATGAGTACATAACAGTACAACAGTTGTCCCTCCTTTAATTTAGCAAACATAATATAGGTAGTTAGGTACCAATAGCCTTCGCTGCACGTAACCATTGACTAATCCACTTGAGTCATCACGGGCTACCCCGTCCCCAGTCCAGTCACTGAGGTTCGGCATTGCTGCCTGTCCCCAAGCCATCACGGGCTGCATGTTGCGCCTGCAGCAGAGGACAATAACGGAGGCATGCATGGAACCCACCCAGAACGTCCGCTGCCTGCAGTTGTCCGAGGAGACCTTGACCCACGAGGCATCTGAGTCAAGTTGTCGGCCCGCACTCACCGGAGTCAATAGGACCGCACAATTGCTTCCTCAATTGGCGAGATGCTGAAGGATCGAAAACGGTCACAAGAGGGGATTAAATGGGAGCCATAAAATTTTCACAAAACTTTTGGCCACTATCTAAATATCACCACCAAATACGAGAAGCAAATACCGTGATGTCCTCAACCTAAAAAAGTGGGTGGATGAACACAATGGGATATCATAAAAGCAAACCGATCGAGAAGATAAGCGAGTTTCTGAATCTAAAATACTCAACCAACTGGTAACAAGAGTATCTAGATAGGTTTTTTTGGATCGATGGAATAACAACACAAAAGACGGAACTCAAATCGAACCACAAACCATAGACGAAATAGAGAGCTCAGGAATTAAAGACCGGAAATTCGTGGGGGCCGGAAACTCCAGGCTAACAAACGAAATCAGAGAGAGGGAGAGACGCGGGTGGAGGGGCTGCTCTCCGATCCCACGGTGGACCTGAACGGCCTCCTGCCCGAGCCCAGGACAACTGGGCCTCTAACCCAATCGGTGAAGCACCGAACCGCTGAGGGCGCTCGAGGACAGAGACCGATAGAAAGAGGGAGAGGAGACGGAGAGTCCAATCCCCACCGCACCAGTGGCCCAGGTGCGGACACCGACGCCACACACAAGAACACAGAGGGAGCGTCGGACAGAAAGCAGACAAGCGCGAGCCCAAACAAAACGCAATCAAAACTCCATCCCAAATTTTGTCGAAAAAAATATCACTAGTATTTATGGTACCGAATAAGTATCAGTAGGCTTATTGTGAAAAATGTATTTTCGTATAACAAAACTATTTTAAGATACAAATGTTTATACAACTCTTACACTCGCACTTGAAATTTGATTTGCAATTTTTTGCGAGTAGACCCGTTGGGGCGGAGGAGTGGACCGAATGGTAGTGGCCGGCAGGATAGGTACGGTAGTTGGTGCAGCTGATTAATTCCACTATAATTGACCTTTCAAAAAAAATCCACTATAATTGAACGATTCTGCGCTGGCTCGCCAGTCTTGCTGTTGGCTGATTCACTACGGCGTCCAGTTCGTCCTGTGCTCGCCTGAGCAGAGCAGGGTGGCGGATCAGCTCGGCGAGCGACCAC
Organism: Saccharum hybrid cultivar R570; assembly: GCA_038087645.1. Lineage (NCBI taxonomy): Eukaryota > Viridiplantae > Streptophyta > Magnoliopsida > Poales > Poaceae > Saccharum > Saccharum hybrid cultivar. Next base: position 16,601,467 of record JAQSUU010000760.1, read on the forward strand.
TCCACTATGGTCGATGTCGTGTCGGTCCCCGCCACGCTCAGGTTCTGCGTGCCACGCCGTGCGTGTGTGTCAAGGAGCCAGGCAACAAGGAAACAAAATGAGTATGCATGCAGAGGATTTTTTCTATGTTTGTCGCCCGCTAGTTCTACATGTGTGTAGTAGTTTTGTCTTCGTAGTTACTCTTATAAGCATGTGTGCATATAAGATTTTCTTATATGGGTTATGTTTCCAAGTTTAATTTGTGTTAAAATAAGTTTGGCACACAAGCTATGCATATAATTTTGTGTTCATATATTTGTTGACTATATATATATACAAGCTATGAATGCATATAATAGTTGTAGTGCTCAATAAGTACACGAATGCATGCATACGAGTTATGTGCATATGTTAAGTATAGCCTAAAGCACAAGCCATGATTGAGTTATTTTGTTTATGTAACAATGTGATTAGTATTGGTAGAGGTAGGCTGCTTGTGCAGCCTCCGGAAACATTTTTTTTGCCACCTGCGTAGCTCTATTCTGCAGTAGTGAAATATTAATCAAATTAAATTTTCTGTAGATTTCTTGGGCTGGTGCTGTGGTTTTGTGCCATCCCTGTTGTTGCAAAATGTATATGACTTAGAGAAGATCAGACACTGTTTAGTAGCGCTTGCCTCCGCAGCAGCCAAAGGGTCCCAAATGGCTCCACTTTGCACCCCTCCTTCCTCGATCTTCGCTCTCTGTAGCAAATCAAGACCAGGGAGCCCAAAAAAATAGCTTCCCCTGGCTCGTCAACTATGTGCGCGTCCTCTTTTCCGAAACGCGCCTGTGTTGTGGGGCACCAGAGCCAACAGGGGCACACGACTGTCGAGGCTCCGTTGCAGCTGATGCATTGGAGCGCGCCACCGCCGGGGGTCCGTCGTGTGGATCGGAGCAGCTGGGGTGCGGAGCGGCCGGGCTCCCGTGCGCCGTCGCTCTGAGCGGCTGGGCGTGGTTGCATCGGTGCTCCTTGGCTATCAGAGGTCCGTGGCCCCCTCGTCACAGTCGTATTGAGACGCATGTGGCTTAAGGCGAACAAAGTTGGAGGCCTCGGGAGCAAGCGGATGAGGCTTCATGACTCTAAGTTAGCAGATAAGAATAAAAAAGAACAAAAGAAAGAATCATAAAGAAAGGGTATTATGGATATTTCACTGTTTTTATGTTTGACCGGAAGTTGTTTTACCTAACCGTTCAATTAAAACAGATTCATCTCAATCGCTGGAGCTGCTCGTGGAGCTTAAGGGAAAAAACCTACTTCATTGCTGTGTAGCAGAGTACGAAACGAACCAAAAAATATTCTCCTTCAAAGCATGGCTTTTTGCCATCCTTGCTGGTCTGCACAGCCCTCATCGAAGTAGCAACCTGTCCGTTGATCGATGTTATTTTCTAACACTAAAGAACACCGCACCTAGAGCAGTTATTTAGACAACATATATCATGGGTAAGTCATGCATGTAGGATTGCACAAGAGCTGTCACAGGAATAATGCCCACTCAAATTATTCCTGACCTGGCTATTATATATATATATATATATATATATATATATATATATATATATATATATATATATATATATATATATATATATAAAAGAAAAAAAGACTAAAAATAAAAGAACTCGTAGTTAACCATTACCTGGGATTTTCATGCATTGGCCTGGCCTAGCGAAGATAATGTTGTCATCAGACAGTTAAATATATATAAAAAAAGGTAGCCATTACCTGGGGTGTGCATGCATTGGTGTATTATTGAACTGGCCTAGGGAAGATAATGTTGTCATCAGGCAGTTAAAAATTAAAAAAATGGAAGGTAGCAATTACCTGGGATTTGAAAGCATTGGAATATTGGACTAGCCTAGGGAAGATCATCATGCTGTCAACAGGCAGATCAAAATAAAAAGAACGATTGGTAGTCATTACCTAGAATGTGCATACATTAGGGTATTAGACTGGCCGAGGGAAGATAATGTTGACATCAGGTTGTTATAAAAATAAAAATAAAAAGGTAGGTAGTCATTACCTATGGTGTGCTGTGTGCATAGGCAATGGCCTATGGAAGACAATGTTGCCAGGGAAGTTTTGTACATATTTTTGTGTAACTTATGTTTGTCCTTTTATTTTGTGTGTAAATCATTTCGTCTCAATATATCATGATTCCCTAGACGTCAAGGCCCGTTTTGGTTGCAAATTTGGAATGTCTTTTTTTTATATACTCTGGTTCAGATAGCTGCGACAGATATTCAATTTTTCCTTTAGTTTTTGTTAGCCTGTGTGCGTGGCAAAACGAGAACAACGTACCAAGATAAGTGCCTTGGCGTCGGTTTCGGTGATCCTATCCTCCTCGCTGCCGGTGAAGGCCCGCGCGTCGTCCTGCAACATCGCGAGCAATACGCTCAGCAGGTCCTTCTCCTTGCTTTCCCCACTGGCCGTCCTAACACCAGCAGCCTTCTTGTCAGCAATGATCCTGTTCATCAAGTCATCGGACCTGCGGTGCAGCTTCTTCATCTTGGCCACAACGCCCTGCGGATCCAGCCACTGGAGCACCGGCACGAAGTCCCCAACGTTGAGCACCCCGCCCGCCTCCATGACCTTGAGCACAATCTCCTTGTACTCCCTTGCGCCCTCGTCGTCACCAGTGGCGGCGAACACCCGCCGCCCCACGGCTGCCAGGGAAGCAGGGACAGCGCGTTCGTCGTGCAGACGTTCACGGTCTCATCGACCGCCACTGGTGACGCTGCACCATGAGCACGGTCTCATCGACCGCCACCGGTGACACCGCACCATGAGCGCCTGCACAGCACGGAAGCGGTCGAGCGCGGGGCATAAGAGGTTCATGGCGCACACCTTCTGCTTGGCGCGCCACAGCGGGCTGTAGGGCGTGAACACCATGTCCTGGTAGTTGTACGCCATGTCCTCGCCACCGGCGGGCGGGAGCTGAAGTTGGCGTCGTGGGTGCGGAGGAACTGCTGGGCCACGGCCGCCGACCCGGCCACCACAACGTCGGAGCTGCCAAACCGCAGGTGCAGCAGCGGGCCATACACCTTGGACATCTCGTGCAGCGTCTGGTGGTGCTTCTTCCCGCCCGGCTACAGCAGGTTGCCCAGCACAGGCCAGCCCCTCGGGCCTGGTGGCAGCGGCGCTCTGCGCCTCGTCGGCCGCTTCTGCTTCCAGAAGAGGACGTAGCTTATGGCCACGGAGACCACCAAGGTGGAGATGAGCAGGAGAGAGCTTGTGAGATCATAGCGATCGTGCCCATGCCCATGCATGCAGTTAGTTTATCTGTGCCTTGCTTATTGCATGATTTACCAGTTATATATATGCCCATTACACAGTAAGTAACAAATTTCAGCAGGCGGAACAATTCGTGAGCAATCTGTTGTAGCTATAATTTTGTATTAATAGAACAACTTCTTTGAACAAGTAAGCAAACTAGTGTGGTCAAGCTTAACACTTACTGCCATGCTGGCTCCGCAGAAATCTACAGCGGATTTGTAGTTGCTGGCTGCATAGTAAAATTGATAACATTTGAATCAAAGTCAGACGGAGACAAACTTATATCAAAGTTGTATATCTTGAGATCTACGGATTTGTAGTTGCTGGCTCTTTTACTTGAAATCAGTTACATCCTACAAATTCTGTTTGCAGTTCTCACATTTTCAAATCCATTTTTTCAAAATTTTCAAACAACATCCGATATAGAAATGACCAAAACCAAAGCTCTAGATCTCAAGAAGATCTAAAACATTGCGGCTGATAACTTTTTCATTTGAAATAGTTTATGGTCCCAAAATTCAGTTTGAAGTCCTCACATTTTGAAATTGAAAATTTTCAAATGATCTAGTATGCAGAAATAGCAAAACCAAATGATGTAGATCTGAAAAAGCTATACATCTTTGTAGTTAACAACCTTTCAATTTGAATTTCTCATATTTTAAAATTCAAAAAAATTTAAAGTCATTAGATGGAGAAACTAAGAAAATCGAAGTTGTAGTACTCGATGATATCTACATCTTTGCAGTCGAAACACATTTCATTTGAATTCATACAGGATTCCAAACATTTCTAAATCCAATAAAGTGTATCGAAAACGAATATATGTAACCCTTAAACACAAGTGAATTTGGGTGGAGTGGCTAGGGAAGGTACACACGAGGCTTGATGTTGCGGATTTGAATCGGCTCGGGTTTCTTGCCACCCCTACAAAACATTTACTTGTAGGGACAACCAGGTAGAGGAGGCTTATGAGCCGCCACTACAAATCCTAGCTGTGTGAAACATCATAATAAAATTCCTAATTCTAAAAAAACAGCCATATTTCACAGCGGTATCAATTTAGTTCTTTGTGAAATGGATTGAATCAATGTCTGGCCAATTATTTGAGTAAGCTGTATATGCAACGGTGACGGTGCTGGGTCCCCTTGCTTAAATAAGTGTTCGGAACATAAACATACAAGCTATGTGCATGTTAGATGTATGATGCCCCTGTTATTGATGCCAAACATGTTTGGGACAGTTTGTATATCCAAATTTTCTGCACACTTCAGACAAGTATTTAGTGGCCATATGTTGTGTCTGTATTAGTACAACTTCTTTGACTACGCAGACTACATAAAACAGAGCTGGACCCGAGCAACGTTGGCTAATTGTTGTCATCACTCTCTTGTTTCATCCTTTTTTTTTTTGTCTGTGTTTCCTTGTCACCTGCTGAGTGCCGAAAAATAATACTTTAGTTATTACATTGAAATCTTATCTTTCATTTAGATTTGGCCATTAAATCATCACAAGTTTGATGTCCATTAAGTGAGACCGCTATACAACCTCTAACACATACGCTTGACAATGGAGTTTTGTTTCTATTAACATGTCTTCAATTAAGGACTTGCATCATTTGAGAAACAGGCCAAATAATAAATCTAAACCAAATTGTCAACCATTAATAAGTTCTGCTTAACCATGTTAATCTAGTTGGCTGGAAAGGACACGCCATGTATGTCCCACTATGCAGAAAAACAGTGAGGTTAGAGTGTGATATTACAGTTTAAGGTAACATGAAAGATACCTCACGCCCAAGAGTTCAAACAGTGGAAGTCTAAATCTCAAATACGACATAGAGTTTATGATACAACATCTGAGTTATGCCATAACCCAAATTGTCTACTCCTGGACGCCAGTACCCACAACCTAGGGTATAGGCTCTTTGCGGTACGAAAAGCTTTAAAGTGGCACTTGTCCAATTGCTCACCTGCATCAACACAAATATACTCCAAATAAATATACCACATGTGAGATCCAAATAAATATACCAAAGGTTTTGAGTCCAAGTAGTTCAATAAATAGGCATTTGGTACATGATGATTAAATGGAACTACGTCTTAACAAATTATATCTAGGTTTAATAATCTAGCAAAAACATATGTAATCATGAAGGGCGAGTTTAATCTTCCATAAGTTGTCATAATGAAAACTCTACATTATGGCCAACAAATTTTAGTGTTTGTTAGCAGCAATATAGCGATTCGATTTAAGTCTTGCACGTGTCACATCCATCCTAGTGCTGACACCATGTACCAGACACATGTTGCCACTGTGCCTCAATCTCCATGCCACGCCCTCGTAGCTACACATGATGCCCGCTACCAACATGAGATTTGATCCTTGTCAACGTGATAGGGATGTGATTCCCAATCTCCCGTCAGGTTCAAGACAACTATCGATTTGGTTGGAGAGTGACACACCTATCCGACTTTATTTCACAAAGACCCAAACCCTATAACCTTAGCACCATGTCTCCTCTGGTTATCAACCATGTCACAATCCGGTTGACCTTGCCACGAAGGCTAATCCCTGCTGCGAATCGAAGAACACAAACAAGAACACGATAAAACGCAACTCAAATAAAGTGACAATTGCGGATATATGATTAAGAACTAGAAGTTAGGGTCTCACAAACCAATAACGGCGACTGTTCAAAGACAGATTAATCTTAAGCAAAACCCAAACCCTAAACTAGGCAGCAGCTACTGGTTATAAAGCCTAAGGGGCATCTAAGGACCCCTACTCATGTCGCTAAGAAGTCTCGACACGTTACAAGGGCCAAACGGCCCAAAAGACGGTGACGCAGCGCCCTAACAGATTCTGGATGTCAAATTGTTTTGACCCTTCCCATTGACTCTAATGGAATTTGGGCCTCAAATAAAATCCATTGGTTAGCTTATGAAATTATCTTTCCATCCATATGTGGATCATCGAAAACGGAGTCCGGATGTATTCTGGGCGTCCATTTTACTACAGACTGGTCCTAAAGTCCGAGATAGACTCGAACTTGATATGAATTGGGCCTCCAACTTGGCTCGAACGCCCTTGCTTGACTCCTAAGGTGGTGTCCAAGGAGGAGGACGTCCTTGGGCATCTCTTAGGTGTTCTCCATCTTCTTGGGGTGTGCTCCAACTTGGGCCTGGGTCCCAAGTGTGAATAACAATCCCGCGACGACGCTGTAGCACCGACAGAAATAGCAGCAGAGTGTCTCGATGATTTGGAGGCGTTGCCAATGTGATATTGAGGTGGGACTAGATCTATTTGAAATCTTATTAAATAAGCTTTCCATCAAGTGCCCATTGACCTCAATCGCACTCCGGATGGATGAGTTATGGCCTTTCCAATGAAACACTATCGGGCTGCCGATGAACCAAAAGTTCAACTTTAATGGACTTGCACTTTGAGACACATTTGTACCTACATTCAAATAATGATATGTACATGTGGAACCAAGTGAATTGTACCCAAAATTACTATGCAAATGTAGGAACGAGCGCACCTTATAATCAATGGTCGTATCCTTTGGTGTCATGTCCTCATCACAACGTATACAACACACGAAGTTAGGGTATGCAGCGGATCCAGCCTAGCTTGCTATATCCACAGGCCAGCGCCCCCTAGGCCCAGATCCACCGGAGCCGATAACATACCAAGGCCATGGGCCTAACACAATCCAAAAGACTAGTCTGATAGGTGAGGGTTGCCCTTGCTTTATATGTTGTGTTGTGCTCCCATTACTCATAGCATGTTTTCTAGATTCTATTTTCCTTATAATTTGATTATTAGCTTTCTAGTTTTAATTTATCACCCTGCTGCCAACGCTGTCTCAGTCTGATCTGATTGGTGGTGAACAATAGATTACATCTAGTCAGTTTGTAGATGTCTTTGTATGGACAATAGAAGATTGATCATATGCTATGCTTTACTGTCTACTTCGCATCGACTTTGTAATCGATAGACTATGCTTTCATGATTTGTCTTGTTTTATGTTTGTCGGTTCAATGCTTCGTATGATTTTATACTTTGTTTTGCTGATGATGCTTATTTAGATTGTTTTATGTTATTGACTTGCTAGATATTGACTCTGTAGTCGACATCCTTATTCATCGGCTCTTTAGCCATACATTGGAACTGTCTGGATCAAAGCCGACATATTTCACCTTTAATTACTGATCATCTTTTCCTTATCAATTACAGTTCAAATTGTTTGGCACGCCTACGAATCCTAAACATATGGGACCTGCATTGAAGTTAAGCAGATCACTTCTAGGCTTGTCACGTGTCCTGCGTGGTGACCAATTTTCTGTGTTAGCAGGTTTTTTTGATAAATGAAGTATTCTAATAACTAAAGATAATTACATCAAGTTGATACAACCATCTTGAGATCACTTCCCACCTTTGCATTAAAGCACACGGCCGATAAAAAGTTATTTTCTTGATAAAAACAGACTCCCGATTGACTTTCAATCCATAGACAAGACCGTCACCCATGTGCCCGGGTAAAAAATTCCTTGACCATGCACTCCAATTGTTTCCATACCGCTATGACCAAATCCTATGAATGCACCTGTTGGAGAATAACCCAAGTACGGAGCCCGTGGATAATCAAGTAGACAACCTGCAAAGGAGAGTTGATATTTTTTCATCAAAAACCATATCATTTCAACAGACACAAAGACCAACATGTTGCTGCCGCTCTTAGCAGAAGTAGTTGTAGAAATAGAGTATGGATAGATGACCATGTCAACTAGATTATGACATATTTATTTTTTGGGTTTACGAGATACCTAGACTTGAGATATCAAAACTCTAGTAGAGTATAACACACATTGAAGAGCTCCAATATAGATATAGAGATATATATAGGTATGTAGGTATTGAGAAAAAAAAGACCACTGGAAAAGATTTTCTGACATATTTATTATTTGGGTCTAAGCTAATTAAGAGATATCCGTGACTCAAGGTATCAATACATTATTTCCAGGCAAGGTGTTCCTCTATAAAAGCACCTACAAACGCTGAAATGGATTAGACAACAAGCACTATATCGATCCTCACTTCTTCTCCCTCGCAAAAACTAAAGGAAACGACAGCAGCATGGCAAGGATGGTGCACTACTTGATGGCTACTTCGTTCGTGGTTCTTGTGATCTGCTGTAGGCACCCATACCTTCATACTTTGATCTGCTGTGCACTGCCATAATTTTAGAGATTTTCATAAGATCATTTATTATTTTACCGACCAGTCTTGTTTAGTGCTAACATTGCATTGCGTTGTATTATTGCTTGTGCAGGCTTGTTCCCTTGGAGTATGCAGCTGCAGCCACCTTGCTTCGAGCCTCCGACTCACCGCTGTGTGGATGGCCGCAGCTGCGTATTTGTTTGCCAGTATAACGGAATCAAGACCTATAAGGCATTCTGCAAACATCCTACAAATGCTCAGGAGCCCTATTTGTGCTGCTGCCCACTATAGATTTGAATGGTGTAATTAACAGTTAATGCATCCAGCATGTCTGCTGCAAATTAAATAAAATCTGCCCATCCATCTGTTGTTAGCAATCTTCGATCTATATGTCAGGTGTGTTTTGTTTCCTACAACAGAAAAAGCTGATTCCATACGCTGTACTGACCTTTTGTTAAAAAAAAAAATCAGTTCTCCTCTAGAGGATGATTGTAAAATGGCTATTAATGTGAAGAAGTCCAAGCAGTAGCTGCACCCGAGTCCCCCGCGTTGCCTGTAGCTGCTTTATATTCTTAACTGTTCTTTGCTTCTTAAGCTGGATTTTGCCAAGGCCTTCGACTCAGTTTGTTGGGACAGCGTCCTCAAAATTCTTGCTGCTAGGGGCTTTCCGGATCGTTGGCTGCAATGGATGCAGGTGCTCTTCAGTACATCCCACTCTGCAGTTATGATCAATGGTTGCCCAGGAAATTGGATTCGGTGCAGGCGGGGGCTTAGGCAGGGGGATGCCTTATCTCCCTACCTATTCCTTCTTGTTGCTGATGTCATGCAGCGGCTGATCAAGTGTGATGGTTCCATCCGTCATCCTGCAACTGACTGTCCGTGCCCCGTTCTTCAGTATGCCGATGATACTCTTCTTCTAGTCAGAGCTGAAATAACTGATATTCGGCGCCTCAAAGTTGTGCTTAATGATTTCGCCTCCGCAACCGGGCTTAAGATCAACTACGCCAAGAGCACCCTTGTCCCCATGCATGTGCCCTCCGACCGTCTGCAGCGCATTGTTCGCCTTCTCCAGTGTCAGCAAGCTGGCTTCCCTCAGGTGTATCTGGGTCTGCCTCTGTCCAACATCAAACTCAACCTCTCGGCCTTCGCACCTTTGATTGCCAAAGTAGATCGGCGGCTGTCTGGGTGGCAGGCCGCTCTTCTCAACCATCAAGGTCGGCTGGTTCTTATCAATTCGGTCCTGGACGGCCTAGTCACCTACATCATGCAAGCTTTGGCCCTTCCGCCGGGAGTGATTACAGCTATTGATAGCAGGCGTCGAGCTTTTTTATGGTCTGGGAAAGATAAAACTAACGGTGCAAAATGTTTGGTTAATTGGGAAGATGTGCAGCGGCCAAGGACCGAGGGTGGCCTTGGGGTAAAAGACTTGGCTGCCCAGAACGCATGCCTTTTGCTCAAGCTCCTACACCACCTCCATCATCCGGGTCACTCTGCTTGGGCTGCCTGGGCACGTCAACACAAGAACCTGGTCAGCATGAATGACAACGGCGATGGACACCACTGGTCTGCCCTCCGAGCCTTGCTCCCAGCGTACAGATCCATAACAAAGGTACAAATCGGTGATGGTGCAACTACATCCTTCTGGTGGGACTCTTGGCTGGACGGTGCTGTGCTTGCAGTCACATTTCCTTGCCTGCTAACCCACTGTACACAACCGGATGCCAGCGTTTTAGAAGTGCTTCACCACGGCCTCCTCCCCATGCTCGTGCCAAGACTGTCCTCGCAAGCAGCTGCTGAACTCGCTGCCCTAAATGATCAGATTGCTAATATCACCCTCACCACTCAGCCGGACAGTCGGACCTCAAGGTTTGCGGATACCCTCAACAATCTAAAAACTGCAGCGCTGTACCGAACATCCAATGCCAGCGGCACACCAAGCCACAGCTCCCGGTTCGTCTGGAATAATAGGGCACCCCCTCGGGTGCGTTTCTTTGGCTGGCTGCTACTCAACAACCGCATCCAATGTCGTTCCAACCTTTTCATGAAGCACATACTTGAAGATGATATATGTGAGTTATGTGGAAACGCCGTGGAAACGGCAGACCATCTCATCTTCCACTGTCCGGTGTCATCTCAATTTTGGAGCCACATCGGTTGGGCCGAGCAGGACGTGCCACAGGTCGCTGATCTGTGGCAAATGACTCGACCAGCACACATTCCGGCTAAGCACTTCTCCATGATGATCTTGCTTTGCTGCTGGCAGATATGGAATCATCGGCACGACGTTGTCTTTCGTCATCAGCAACCTTCTCTAAGCCGCCTTCTTCATTCGTGCAAAGAAGCGTGTCGCCTCTGGAGCAGTCGTCTTCGCCCTCAAGATCGCTCCTATGCTGACCTATGGTGTAATCTATTTGTAATGAACTAAATTCATGTATCTATATGTAACAAACTTAGGTGCACGGCACCCTCCATCCACCGGCTTGCCGGAATCAATGGAAAATCATTCAGGTGGGGCGCTCTCCCCTCCGGTGACGTCTTCAAAAAAAAACTTAATTTAGAAAAATAGGGCTTCTATAAAGTTTTAAAATGTCGCTGCGTCTATATTTATGACATTAGTGATTTATTTCTTTTCCTGGCACATGGATGTGGGATAGGCGGGAGGTGCATGTGTGCAGTGTGCATGCCGGAGGGCTGCAACATGCATGCTTGGAACTTAGCGTTTCCAATGTGGAATATAATACAATACAATCGATATAGATATAGATATAGATGTGTAGATGTAAGGACACATAGTATAGATGACCGTGGCAACTAGATTCTAATATTTATTATTTGGGTATGAGAGATCGATATTGATCTACATTTGAGATATCAAAACTACTCCCTCCTTACCCATATTAGTTATCGTTTAGAACAAGATTGTGCTTACCAAGGAGTCATTAACTAGGAGTATTTTTCCTCCTTTGTCCTTATTAAATAGCACTGCAGTACAACAATCTTGCGTAGTTCGAGTGGCTAGTCCTCCACGGCCCGAGGCTAGCGGTGGTTGTTTCGAGTCCCTGCAGGCTTCTTTTTTTTGTTGATGGCCGCTCATGTGCGCTCGCGTTTTGGCATGGCACCCAGATTTCATTTTTGGGAATTGGTGAAGAGAAAAGGGCGGTACAAACTGATGGAGAGGGAAAGGGCGCTAAAATTTCGATCGGTTAGAAGGGGTAGTAACGGAGGGAAATAGAAGTGCGAGATAGGCGGGAAGCAAACTGGCCTGTGGAATCTTAACTGAAAGCTGCATGCAAAGCTAGGAGTACTCGCTGCATGCAAAGCGGGATTTTAAGGACTCGTGCACGCGATTAATTCCGTCCTTCTCGAGCGGAGAACCTGGACCGTGCGTGGGCAAATGAATAGGCAGGGGTAAACGAGTCCAAACTCCACCCCGCGCTGGTAGAACGACAATCTTCGTGAAAACACACCCCAAGCCCAGAACGACAACTAATTCAGGTATGGAGGGAGTATAGAAAAATAGGAAACATTGAAGACATAGATACATTCCTAATGAGTTGGTCTTCTATAAAAGCACCTACAAATGTTGAAACAAATTTGCGATAAATTAGGATAAAGTGATATATTGTCACCTCTACGATACACTGGATAGACAGACAGACAGATATCACTTGCTAATAGATCCATGAGAAGAAGATTTTGTTCAATTTCCATTAGACATGATGGATGCATCATTATTACAACTGCCCAGTCAACGCGGTGGTGGGCAGCAGCACATTCATAAATGGTGACCTTTTTTTGCAGGAGGCATGCTTGGTCTTATGGTCATGCAAAGCACATAGATGTTCGCAGATATCATTCATACAGTAGTCATCATTTGTAGGCGACAAGCAAGGTGGCGGCGGCTGACACCAGGGGCAGAAGCCTACACATCCAATGCAGCACAATATTAGTAAAACAAAAGACTGATTTGGCAAACAATAATTCATCTGAAAGTCTGAAAATAATGCAGTGTAGCTAAAAGTGGGGTGCTACTAGATTTTCTGGCTTTTACCACGAAAATCTTTGCGACAACATAAATTTGGTTGCAATAGGTAGGTGCTATTGCCACCATATTGGGAAATGGTAGCAATAAGTTGACACTATTACCACGAAAATCTTGTGTTGCAATAATTCTCAATTTGGTTGCAAGAGCTAGGTGTTATTGCCACCATATTGGGAAATGGTTGCAATGAGTCGAGACTATTACCACGAAAATCTTGTATTGCTATAATCCTTAATTTTGTTGCAATAGGTAGGTGGTATTTGCAACATTTAGAAGAAAATGCCAGGAATAGTTTTCCTTGCGATAAGCTTGACTGTTGTTTCAAAAGGTAGGTGCTATTGGAACAATTTTTTTAGGAATGGTTGCAATATTTGGAAGGTAATGCCAATGTGTAGGTTGTGCAACCATAGCTATTGCAACCAACTACAATGCGGATGTGCAAACTTTATACCAGCAACTTTCTTGCCACGACTTGCACCCCTAGGTGGTTTGGTGGCAATTGGTGCCTATTGCAACCAAAATAGCACAATTGCCATGATTTTTTAGCATTGTGCTAGTTGGAAGAAACTATAACAAGAGCCAAAAAAGCAACCAGGAAGTACACAATCGTTCCCATGGTGGTCTTGAGGAATGTTGTATGAAGAGGATGATTCTATACTTTGCTTTCTGTGTGGTAGAAGGGGTGAGGATATATCACTTATGTCTTTACAGCAGATTTGTTTCAGTATTTTTAGGTTCTTCTATAGAAGAACACCTCCCTAGGAATGTATGTGTCCTCTCAAAGTCTATGTCTTCAATATGTCCTAATACTGTATAGAAAAATAGGACACATTGAAGACAGATTCCTTCCTAAGGAGCTGTTTTTATCTAAAAGCACCTACAAACGTTGGAACATATTTATGATAAATTAGGACACAAAGTTGTATATCCGCACCTCTTCGATCATGTAGCACTGGTCAAGAACGGCATGGGAAGGGTTGTGTACTTGATGGCCGCTTCATTCTTGGTTGTTGTGATGATGTCATGCAACTCACCATCCTGCCAAGCGTATAGGCACACAACAAGGTATAACCCATAGAAAAAAAATTCCTTGTTGGTCTTGATAAAACAAATAGAAAAATATATTTACTTGTCGGTTTAGAGGAGGACGAGGCCACGGTGGCTGGAGCCACCACTGCCTACGACCATGTGCTCTCCATGTCACGCAATGACCTAAGGTCAGCATCCACTAAAATGTGATACAACCCTCCTCCTTCCTCCATCTCCCCTTGTGTACTTTATCTGCTAGTATAGATGCCATCATGGTTAGATCTCTTCGTCTCGTTTGTGTTTATGGCTGGCTGCTAAGTGTGGACTACAGACCCATAGATGTTTAGTGAACTACTAAATTAAAAAAAAATCTTTGGATTTTCAGAGTATCACTGCTTGTTAGTTTAACAGGTGGTACCAGTGAGCAACGTCAAAACATTTTGAACTACCATGCTATTAAATCCTTGCAATTGTGTATCATATCTATGGGGGTTATTAGTTTCAATGGAATACATGTAAGCCATTCAAATGACAACTGCACTTGGTAGCAATTTCTGTAGATAATAATCCAACTATGGACACTTCTGGACACTATGCTAGAACACACAATCACTGCTGGTTGTACCGGAGCAGGCAGTGGTTACATATCATTGTCGGGTCATAAGTCAAGGATCTAGAAACCTGGCGGGAAGCTATTCACCCAAAAGTGATGGTCCCTATCAAAGCGAGTGGCAGGGGTGGCCGGAGTCAAAGAAGCACCATGGATGATATTGGGTGGTTGCGGCCACCGTACCCAAAGCGACAACACATGAAGGAGAAGTAGATGGGCGATGCGCCTACGATGAGCACCAGCGGCGGCTTCAAGCAGAGCACAATTATGTGGCCGATGCTCACCGGCACTAATTACGTTGAGTGGGCCATGATGATGTAGATCAACCACGAGGCGTTTGAGCCAGGGACCTTAGTGAGGAACTACATGGATCGCAGCCATGGGTGCCCTGATGCGGTGTGTTCCCAAGGAGATGTGGACAATGTTGGGCACAAAGAAGATGGTTAAGGAGGCCTTGGAGATAGTGAATACAATAAGACTCTTTGCTGACCCCGTCAGGGATGTCAATGCCCAGAGGCTCTTGAAAGGATTCAAGAATATCGGGTTCAAAGAAGGGGAGACTACCGATGATTTCAGCATGCGCATGACCAACCTCGTCGCAAACTTCAAGCCTCTTGCAGAGATAGTTGACAACCCTCACATTGTGAAGTAGTTTCTCCATGTCGTGTCCTCCACCCCAATTCAATTAGGTAGCTATCTCGATCAAGCTGTCTTGTGATTTGAAGATGTTGTCAATCGAGAAGCTAGTGGGGATGTTGTGTGCAGTAGAATATCATCACGATGAAAAGGTGGATCAGATTGTTGACAATGCCGAGCTACTACTGCTAGCAGAGGAAGACAGGCTTGTGGTGCATAAGCATCACTTTCAATCCAGTTCGACCATGAAGGGTAGTAGTGCTGGTGCCGGTGGTGGTCAAGGCAAGAGCAGGTGCCACATCGATGTGATGCCAGCGGATCCATAGGTCCAAAATCATCAAACTCATGTCGGAGGGCACACCTCGACACAAATGTCAGTGCCGAAACTATGGCATCTATGGCCAGTGGGCACAAGGCTGCAAACGTCCTAATAAGAATTACAAAGAGGAGAAGCGAGAGGAGGAGAAAGTGGATGTGGTGGACACGAATCAACCACTAACCGTTGTTGGTGTCAGCAAGCAGTGTTGTTCATGCACCGAACAAGATCGTCCACCTGGTGGAGAAGACTGCCTTTCCAATCGACTACATGGTCAATGTCTTGGTCTTGGACACCGATGCCAACAACCATATGATAGGCACGTGATCTACTTTCACATAGCTCGATGAGGATGTCATGGCCACTGTCCGTTTGGGTGATGGATAATGCATCAATTTCGTGATCTCAGCTCCATAGTGATGGAGGGTCAAAGCTAGGAACACAAGGTACTCACTGAGCTAATGCTGATAGTGATGCTTGTCTTGTGTAGTACATGATGGTTCTTAAGCAAGCTTAGGCTCACTATGCTTATATGGCACCACCCTCATGAGCTAAGCTTGTTTTCTATTGTGAACACGACACCTAAATGATGAAATCTGAAACTTGATTAATTATTCATATTGGCATGCTTATGCTAGGTTTGCTAGAGCTTATACTTTTTGCCAAATGCTGAATGTCATTGCAAATGTTTAGCTCATGTTTAACCCTTGGGAGAACATAAGTTCTTTTGTTTTACAAAGACAACTTTTGTCTAAAAATGATGAAAATATGATGAACTTGTGTATAACAAAGCCTGAATGACAAATCTAAAACATTCAAGAATTGCTCAGTTTTGCACTTCACTTTATATCCAATATGGTGCAAGACATAGAATTCAAGTTACTTTGCATGATGTGAAGCAATAGTGTGGCACTACTACAGAAATCTTTTCTATGGTGGTCAAAAATGGTTTTATGAGGCGGGCAACGCAACCAGCTCCGTCAAAAGGTTTGCATTAATGCAAACCTATAGAGGTAGGCACTTTGCCCCCTCAGTTAATGGATTAAAAAATAGAAAACCAGAGCCCACCAGTGAGCCCTTTCTGAGCCCACCGGTGAGCCCACTCCCAGCCCCAGAGCCAAATCCACCGTTGTGAACCGTGGCACCACTGCTGTGAGCCAGATCCACTGCTCAGGGAGTCATGCGCTGCTAGATCAGCCGCTCCAAGGCTCCACCACTGCTCTAGGCTGCTCGTCGCACGCAGATCCTTGTGAACGGTGGGGGAGGGGCGCCTCCGCCGTTCATGGAGGTGGGGGATGACCGCTATCGCTCGGGGAGGTGAGGGAGGGGTTCTCACCTCCTCTCCTCTTTGCCGCTTTGGATCTAGAACAGAGGAGAGGTGAGCCGCAAATCTAGAATGGATGAGAGAGGAGGTGAGAGAGGGACCACTGGTGGATCCTGCAACCGCAAGCCCGTTGCGCCGCCGCCGTACCCTACTAGAGGGGCCACTGGCGCGGGATTCCAGCCCCATGCCTACTGGAGGGAGAGAGGCACATGTCGGGGTGAGAAGTGAGGGAGAGAGAGGTGCATGAGGCTGAGGGATGGTAGCGATAGGAGAAGTGAAGGAGAGAGATGGAGAGGTGTGGAACCCTAACTATTATATATATATAAGTCCGATAAGAGGATTGATACAAACTTTTACTAGGCCTCGTGTATATTTTCCCAGGCGGCCTCTTAGGAGGTCCGCCTCTGAAAATGGTCTCCATGAGGCCCGCCTTCATAAATCAATTTTAAGAGGTGGGCATTTCCTGACCACATATGTAACTAACTAAACCGACTGCCTCCATTAATCGATTTTGCGAGGCAGTTATTTTTTTGTGCCTCGGTAAATAAAACAACTGCCTTTGTTGTTCGTTGACCATTTTACGAGGCGGTTGGGTTTTGTGACTGCCTTGGTTAATGTTTGGGCAGTGTCTTATAAAATTATTTTTTAGTAGTGTGGCAGAACCCACTAAATTTATTGAAGCTACCTTAACCCACAAATGGGATCTACTGAACAAACATCGGTAAGTCTCACAATGTTTTATCTAGAGTTTAGGGTTTGACCCAACAAACTACAGGAAGGACTGGTTAGGCACAACACTATTAGGAAGATCTGAAACTCTCGGGTCACAATGCGGAGAGGAATCAAACACGAAAGGAATTGTGATTTTTGGGGCGATTCTTCGCCAGATATAGGGCCGTGAAGACCACCGCAAATCAGGTGCTGCAGTGCTGATTTGCATCGTGGTGGCCAAAAGGCAAAGGTGCTGCCTTGAGTGAAGGTGACTCTAGATGAGCGACGCCCGCCACCTTATCGCCGATGGTAAACTTGGGGTCATCATCGGGATGCTCGATGTTTCTCTTGCCTCCGGGTACACCTTGCTTGGAGTGCTCGCCGAAGAACTGCTCAATGCGCTCGCCGAGACAGTTCACCCTATGCTCTAGATCCGCAATATGGTGGTCAACCTTTGGCTTTGCATGAATCGAACTCAGCCTTTGCCTGCTTCACATTCTCTATGGACTGCTTGAGCTCGATGACGCCCTTGGAGTTCTCACTCAGCAGAGCGAGGATCTACCCAAATTGCTCTTTGGGTGTTGCCATCGCCAACTGTCTTCGAGTACAATACAGATGGATTGCCAGGATCAACACGATCTGATACAAATTGTTACCATATCACTTGATTTTAGGTAGCTATTAGGTGGAATTTGTTAGTCTCAGTTCTACGGCGATCGCCATCACCGCAGCCGCTGGCTCGGTTCAACGTTACAAGGAAACCAAACTCAACTTCTCTCCCCTCACTCCTCTTCTTTTACATGGCAGTGTACAATGCCAACAACCGTTGCATGGGCTGGATTACCGCCTGGCCCATTCAGGTCCGGAGTAGCACGGGTTGTGTTTGAATTTCCTTCTTCCACTTCTGGCTCATCGTCACCCCGAGTAGCATTCATGGCTTGTCTCTGACATTTGGGTTTGACTTGAACTTTTAGTCACATCTGTCTCGTTGTCACCTACCTCAACTGGTAAAAAGTGGTAGGATGAAATGATCACAGGCTTGAAGCTGAACTGAACGACACCAATTACTAGTCAAGAACTGGAGGTGAGAGGAGGTGAGGGAGGGAGCACTGCCGGATCCCGTGGTGAGAGAGGGACCACCGGCGGATCCTGCAGCTGCAAGCCTGTTGCGCCGCCGCCGTACCCTGCCTGAGGGGCCACTGTCGCCGGATTCCGGACCCGTGCCTACTAGAGGGAGAGAGGCGCATGTGGGGGTGAGAAGTGAAGGAGCGAGAGGCGCATGAGGCTGAGGGATTGGAGCGATAGGAGAAGTGAGGGAGAGAGATGGAGAGGTGTGGAACCCTAACTATTGTATATATATAAGCCCGATAAGAGGATTGGATACGGACTTTTACTGGGCCTCGTGTATATTTTCCCAGGCGGCCTTTTAGGAGGTCCGCCTCCGAAAATGGTCTCCATGAGGCCCGCCTTCATAAATCAATTTTAAGAGGTGGGCATTTCCTGACCACATATGTAACTAACTAAAACGACTGCCTCCGTTAATTGATTTTACGAGGCAGTTATTTTTTGGTGCCTCAGTAAATAAAACAACCACCTTTGTTGTTCATTGGCCATTTTACGAGGCAGTTGGGTTTTGTGACTACCTTGGTTAATGTTTGGGCAGTGTCTTATAAAATTATTTTTTAGTAGTGTGGCAGAACCAACTAAATTTATTGAAGCTACCTTAACCCACAGATGGGATCTACTGAACAAACATCAGTAAGTCTCACAATGTTTTAGCTAGAGTTTAGGGTTTGACCAACAAACTACGGGAAGGACTGGTTAGGCACAACACTACTAGGAATCTGAAACTCTCGGGTCACAATGCGGAGAAGAATCAAACACGAAAGGAATTGTGATTTTTGGGGTGATTCTTGGCCAGATATAGGGCCATGAAGACCACCGCAAATCAGGTGCCCCAGTGCTGATTTGCATCGTGGTGGCCAAAAGGCCAAGATGCTGCCTTGAGTGAAGGTGACTCTAGATGAGCGACGCCCGCCACCTTGTCACCGATGGTAAACTTGGGGTCGTCATCAGGATGCTCGATGTTTCTCTTGCCTCCAAGTACACCTTGCTTGGAGTGCTCGCCGAAGAACTGCTCCATGCGCTCGCCGAGACCGTTCACCCTATGCTATAAATCCGCAATGTGGTGGTCAACCTTTGGCTTTGCATGAATCGAACTCAGCCTTTGCCTACTTCACATCCTCTGTGGACTGCTTGAGCTCGATGACGCCCTTGGAGTTCTCGCTCAGCAGAGCGAGGATCTACCCAAATTGCTCTTCGGGTGTTGCCATCGCCAACTGTCTTCGAGTACAATACGGATGGATTGCCAGGATCAACACGATCTGATACAAATTGTTACCATATCACTCGATTTTAGGTAGCTATGAGGTGGAATTTGTTAGTCTCGGTTCTGCGGCGATCGCCATCACCGCAGCTGCTGGCTCGGTTCAACGTTACAAGGAAACCAAACTCAACTTCTCTCCCCTCACTCCTCTTCTTTTACATGGCAGTGTACTCTGCCAACAACCGTTGCATGGGCTGGATTACGGCCTGGCCCTTTCAGGTCCGGAGTAGCACGGGTTGTGTTTGAATTTCCTTCTTCCACCTCTGGCCCATCGTCACACCCCGAGTAGCATTCACGGCTTGCCTCTGACATTTGGGTTCGACTTGAACTTTTAGTCACATCTGTCTCGTTGTCACCCTACCTCAACTGGTAAAAAGTGGTAGGATGAAATGATCACAGGCTTGAAGCTCAACTGAACGACACCAATTACAGGTCAAGAACTGGAAAGAAATGCCGTGTCATGGTCAGTAGTGAATATCGGTGCATGATTTGTTTAATTATATTAGTACGCAATTAATTTAATTATAGTAGTACGGGTCAGCATCCTATGTACGAACAGTGTCTATTTACCATGCCTACGGTATATGTTTGCATGTCATCAGTAAAAGTAAAAATCCTTCTCTGTTTACCAAGCCTATATAAAGTAAAAATATCCATGTCGTCAATAAAAATCCAAAATTAATCCACGTCGCCAGGGAATTATTCAGATCATCAGACTTTTATTAATTGAGATGTCATCTCTCGCTCGAGAGTACGTTCTAGACCGCCGACCTCCAAACTCGTATTGATGTGATTTCAGTTCTAGCTCGACCTCCGAACTCCTCCAATGTAAGCTACTTGGTGAACTCAAGAACCCGGTAACCCCCGAAGACAGCAGTAGACCGGATGGGTCCACGAAAGCCGGCATCCGTGGCGAGCCTTGCGTACTCTTGCTCCGTCCTCTCCCTGCCACCCTTCAAGCCGTTGAGCAAGCAGATGATATCAAACTGGAACGGGAAGCGCCCGGCCTGCGTTGTCTCTGGGGTCCCTGGCAGGACCACCTCCATGGCGATCACCTTCCCTTTCTCCGGGACTGAACGGTAGCAGTTGTTGAGGAGCTTCACGCAGTCGTCGTCGTCCAGCAGGTGCAGCACGGACTTTATAAACACGGCGTCGCCGCTGGGCACGTAGTCGAGCATGTTCCCGCCGACATGTTGTACACCTGGAATTGGCTTTGCTTGGCTGATGACGAAAGGCAGGTCGAAGTTGATGCCCTTGATGTGCTTGTACCTAGAGGTGATCATTCCCAGTGCGGTGCCGGCTCCGCCGCCGACGTCGACGAGGACGTGGATGTCGTCGAACCCGCCACCGGCGGTGAAGCGGCCCTCAAGCATCTTGCGGCAGGCGAGCAACGAGAGCTCGGACATGGCCTGGTTGTAGAGCGCACTCAGTTGAGGGTTCTTCCCCATGTACTCGAATGCCGGCATCCCGTTGACCATCTCGAACGCCACCCCGCCCGACAGCACGGCCTCTGCCATATGCTGCCAGGGGTTCAAGAATGGCTGCTGAAACCCGAACATGGCGAGGGCAGCCAGCGACCCTTCGCCGTTGTTGGTGGTGGAGAGCCACCGGCAGACTGGTCCCTTTGCATACCTCCGGAGCGTTGTGCCGCTGCCGTCAGGCGCTGGCGCCGCCACCTCCTCCGTGGAGCACGTCACGACGCCGTGGGACGCGAGGAACCGCAGCATCCGGTCCACCGCGGCCGTGGCCTCGACCTTGTTCGCGGCAGGCGGCCTGGGTAGCTGGGCAACAAGCTCTCCTGAGGTCAGCAGCGCGCCCGCCGGCGCGGCGGCGAGCGCGTCGATGAGGCCCAGCTCCATCGCGGCCTTGAGCGTCATGGAGACGATGTGCGCCGTCATGAGCTCCTGCGCCGTCATGAACGATGCCTCCTCCGCGTCCATGGTCCCGGATGCCAGCCGGATTGATGTGATCTTATCGATAGCACACACTAGCTGCTGAGGTCTACCTGGGTTGTGTTGTGTGTGGTCCTCTATGATAAGTACCAGTGGACACGGTCGCTATATAATCGGACTACTAGTACAGTAGTACTATTGGTGGGACCTTCCCAAAAAAAAAAGTATTGGTGATGGACTGGTGGTAGTTGCAATGGTTGGTGCTGGAGCAAGGAGACTTTAATTGGTAGTACGTGTCCAGATTATTGACCAACCAAAACTTGAACTGCATACCTCAAACGGATAGCTTTGATTGAGCATCCAGATGCAAATCCGGTCCTCACAGTGAGGGCACCCGTAACAGCAGGAGCTTGTTTTAGCGATTGACTCATAGTATGAGTAGGTCTACATGTCACTCTCACATGATCTTGCAATGTGTGAAAGAGCCAAACTCTTGATTAAAAGCCAATTTTTCTCTCTCTTGTATTAAAATATAAAAAAAAAAGTGCTTAGAACTAGCTCAAAAGTTGATTGTTAGAGCTGCCCTGATTATTGTCCAACCAAATTGTGCAATCCACACTACTAAACGAATAAATGGTTTCTATAAGCATGTACATACCTCATAATATGTTTTATTGATTTGGGTGCTGTCGGTGTTTGACGATCGGCAGCTCATCACAGGATTACCCAGGACGATATTCGAAGGGCTTTGGCGCACGTAGAACTCGACAGTAAACGCAAAGCGATGAACGGTTTATATTGGTTCAGGCTATCTTGTCGAGTAATAGCCTTTATGTCCGGTCGACATATAGCCTTTTACGTTAGATTGATTGGTATGATTATATAGGGGAGAGGGTAAGGGCATATATCTAGTCCTAGTCAGTTACAAAAGAAGAGTTCTAGTCCTATTACAAATTTTAGCTTTCATCGTAAGCCAACTAGATCGACCTAGAATAGCTTGAAGTCCACGCCACCTTGTCTCGCGTCCTTTAACAAGTCATGGGCTAGCCCAGGGCATATCTGGGTAGCACCCCTGTGGGGAACCCCTAGGACCCTCATCCTTCAAACCCCCGAGCGTGTGATGGTTGAACTCGGAAACCTTCTTGTTCCTCCTAATCTTGCCGAGTAGAAACAAGTGTAGTCCAAGTGCTTTGGTCATAAGTGAAGCCATGAGGTGCTCTGTAAAGCCTCCGGGTGATGTGCACTTTTCAGAAAAGTGCACTTACTGAGTGTAGCCCCCGAGCCTCTTACTGTTTGCAAAACAAAGAGTTAGAGGGTCTAAAAGAAAAAACATCAGTAGAGAATATGTACCCTGTAGCCCCCAAGCTAGTGTCCGAGTACTTGTACTCGAGATAAGGATATGAAAAGAATATACTCAAGGATGAGAGTGTCAGCAATAATTATTCTCCTGTCTGCTTGTACAGAAGCAGGTAAGATGTGTCAAAGTCACATGCAAAGCTTAGTACAGTTGGTCCAAAGATGCTCAAAATATTCGTGGGAGTATACCATCAAAGGTGTTGTCGAGTGTACTGTTACTTCACATGTGTTGAGATAAGGCTGTTGGTACATTGAAAAGGTGTAGTGGGACGCACTGTACCTTTGTAGTGTAACACGTGAACCTATGTAGGAGTCAATAGCTTGTCCATGTACTCCTCGTGAACCTAGTCCACAAACACCACCATGACACCTATAAAAACCCTCCTAGCGAGCACTTAATCCTCAGTTGTAGAAGAAGCAAAGTAGCTTTGAGTTTGAATCTTCCAAATATGGTAGTGAAGCCCCTTGGGAGTACTCGGTTGGTATAGCCAAGAGCTGTAGTGACTAGAAGAATTCTTCTAGGGTTTAGAGGTAGGCTAAACTCATAGTTGTGCACAATATAGTAGCTTGGTGATGGGGATTCCCATAGGAATGCTACACGGATGGGCCCTGGGCTGAATCATGATCTGTTGAAGGATGCAAGACAAGGTGGCGTCGACTTCAAGCTATTACTAGATCAACCTAGTTGGCTTACAAGGAAAGCTAGATTCTGTAATAAGATTATGACTCTCCTAGTGTAACCAGCTAGGACTAGTTTCGTGCCCTGCCCTCTCTCCCTATATAAAGAGAGGCACGGTGCACCCCTTTGTACACACAATCATATAATCAATCCAACGCAAAAGGCACATGCTGACTGGACGTAAAGGTTGTTACTCGAAAGAGGGCCCGAACCAGTATAAATCGTTCGTCTCTTTGCTTTACTGTCGAGTTCTGTGTACGTCGAAGCCCTTCGAACATCGCACTGGGTACCCCCGTGGTGAGTTGCCAGTCATTAAACACCAATAGTTGGCGCTCTAGGTAGGGGCTTTCGGTGACTTTGTGATCAAGAGCTCGACGGACCTCGTCAACATGATTTTCTCGGTGGGTACTACTTTCATCTTTGGCTCCTGGATCTGCGATGTAGACGACAACGGCAAGCTCCAGAGTCGCCTCATGAAGATCTCAACGCCTCAAGTTTCTCCAGATGTCTCGATGACCACATTGGATCAACTCGCTGAGAAGTTTTCGCACCTCTCGATCTTCGATTCAACTCAGACAAGGGAGGTCATCATCAATCAGGATTCCTACTCGGACACGTCCGGGTTAGAGATTCCATTTGAAGTCCAAGGCGGAGACCTAGATCATTTTCCACTCAAACTCAAGAATTCAACTTCAATCTATCAAGATACGATTAGCTACATCATGTAGTCTAAGTAGGGGATCCCTCTAACGGGTGCCCATAAGCGCTTGGTCCTATCCATCAAACCTGAGGGCGGCATCGTCCATAGACCAGGTGCTCGACCCGATACGTCTTCAACAGATCCATCTCATTTAGTCGACATGGTAGAACTCCTGCCTTATCAAGATGGCAGAACTCTTCTAGCCAACAACAACGATCACGGCTCAAAAGAGATCGTGGACAGCGCGGTGACTACACAATCTAGAACTCATTCAGCCATGAGGCACTGTAGAGAAGTCTTTATGGCCGAGCAACCATCTTAGATCCCTATGCCTAATCCATAATATATTCAAGATGGAGAAGAGACGGAGTCCAACATCTCCCCGGATGCTCCGACTCCTAATAGAGAGACAGACGAACAGAGAATGGCTAGGGAAAGAAAGAACAAGGCATGACAAGATCAATGCAACTGCGCCTGCCACAACAAGGAAGAGTGGGAACAGTACAAGGTAGCTTGCCGTGGTGTCATGCAATGGTGTTTAGCTGCGGAGGCAGATTACGAACAACGCCTGCATGATAAAGAAGCAAAATGATAGCGCCGAGATCATGACGCCGTCAGAGCCTCCGCATCACGTAATCTTGAGCCTGGGTTCATGGTGGTACCTGGCTACAGGGTCTTCACTGTGCCCTAAGCCAACGTCTACGCCCTGGTAGAAGAGATGGCGGCTAGAGAACCCTTCTCCAGATCAGCAATGACTTAAGGTCATTCTGGAATCTACGGCCCTTCAGATGCAGGCCGCAAAAGCGACATCCCAAGATAATCCCTCCTAAGGGCCAGAGGCACGGGCACCAGCCCACTCTCCCCTGGGACAGCCAGGTAATCAAGAAGGAGGACAGCGAGTACCCTTCCACTCCCACCAAGGGTCGTATGGTAACTAGAATAGGAATCAGGGTGCTGCATAGTTAGCCTACCGTGGGCATCAGCATAGCAATAGGGAAGGAAAAGGTGAGTCTGAGTACAGAGAAGTCGGCATCACACCAGACAAATTCCCATGTTTCTCTGGCAGGCTACTCTCTGTCCGGCTTCCCTACAAGTTCAAGTTATCCAACCATACCAAGTATGATGGGAAAACAGAACCCAACCAATGGTTCCACATTACTCTCGGTCCATCGAGTTGGCAGGCAGCGATGACGTCATAAAAGTGTTATACTTTCCCATGGCACTCGACACTATGCCTTTCGCCTAGTTTGATAAGCTATGAGCCAACTCCACTAACACTTGGGGATAGCTTCAGCGCAAATTTTGTGAAAATTTTTGCGGCATCCTCGCCCACCCAAGTACTCGGAATGAGCTTAGAACCTGCAACCAGTTGCCAGACAAGACCTTTCAGCACTACTACCACCGCTTTGCTAAGTTACGACCCTAGGTCTATGATATCACAGACTGGGAGGTGATAGATCACTTCGCCAACGGGATCAAATACAAGTGGCAGTTCGAAAAATTCTGTGACGACAACCCGGAAACCGCTGAGGAATTCAAGCGCACAGCACAGAAGATGATTGCATTTCAGGAGCGTACTGTTGACTAAACTTGCACGACAGTCCACCAAGGGTAGCCCGAGATGGTTGATTTGTTCCTAGAGGTGAGCGAGATCGGGAGCAAGATGGAGAACAAGACACAGATTTAGATAGGTTCAGGTCGCCAGCGTAACATAATACCCTAGTCCTATGTCTTGCTTATTGATGTTGGCTGTCATATATGACTGCATCAACTTGGAGGGTGTCCCCTACCCACCTTATATAGCATGGGGGGTAGGGTTATATGTCGATCAGATATCTAGCTAACCGACTAACAAACAGGATTTACACGAGATGTTACATTTGGCACATCCTAACAGATTCTACGAAATCGTCACGATGACGCCAAACTGCCTTGCGGTGCGTGCTGAGCTCTGCAATGGACCGTAAGGCACTATCTTGTGGGCTGGACCATCCCTCGCGGTGCGGCCCATGTAGTCCGCCGTGGGTACCTGGGGTCAGACCCCCCACAGCTAGTCCCCAAGCACCTTGTATCCGCTTGGTGACACAGTCTTTGAACATGTCTAAGCTGTTTTTCACGAAGCCGACTTCCTTAAGTGACGAACCGAATGGTAAAAATAAAAGCCGACCAGCTTGGCTGGTGACTTGGGACCAGTTAGATCATCCAGCGGAGCTGTGAAGATAGCTGCCAAGCATTTGACTGACCAGCAGACCTTGGACTTTACCAAGTAAGGCTTCACCAATAGGATGTACAGAGCTGCAGAGAAAATTTTGAAAATTCTTGATTGGTGAAGTGTACACACTTGAGTGCCAACTGCGGTGGCATTAAGTGACAACTCGATCATAGTCAAAGCATCGTGAAGAACTAGTACATGCACCATGAGGTGCAGTGTACGCACTGTAGTCCATGAGCCTGAGATTAGGTGTAGAATACACCTGGTGTCAGGGTCTTGAAGAAAAATTAAGTAGTCCCAGCGTACTTGAGAATGCATCCAGTTCCTAGTGTACCTGATAAAGCATAGCAGTACATTCACCGCAAGGTGAAATATATACACTTAGTCCCCGAGCCTACTAGAAGATGAAGAATAAATCATGTAGCACGGTCAAAGAAAAGTCTTGAAAGTTTGCCAATGTCATCTATCATGTGCGCATCAAGACCCCGATGTGATGCCCAAGATCAACACCCTGATCCGAACAACATGAAGCAACTTGATAGCACACTGATGAGACGTAGCAAGATCCGACCACCGATGGAGTCCCCAGCGTAGTTGGCGACTCGTGCACGAAGAATCCGAATGTCGAGGAGTCCCCAGCTGAAACGAACCAAGATTTCAAAACTTGAAATACCGGCTCTCTTGCCCCTCTGTGATAGTCCCAGGATACCTCAGCTATCACGGGCATCCACTTTCCAGCTGATTACAAAGTCATACCACAAAAGAGTACAAAAATAGGAGTAAAACTAACATAATTACAATCTCTCTAGGCCAGGATCAATCAAAACACTAAGGCTCTACTCGTAGCAGCGAAGCTTGGTGAAACTCCAATCCACGGGCATCCTTGAGAGTGGTCCGCAAACCAGCTACCCACCTCAACATCTCTGCAGGCAAAGAATCTGCACACCGCCAGATGTGTGCAGGCCATGGTCAGCACCGATGAGCTTTAGTGGAAATCGAAATCAAGGGATCTGGCGATCCTATTAGTTTGGCTGAGGTTTGCATCCATAGCACTTGAAGGAGCAACAAAAGTAGTAATATAAGGTAAACTTCTCATATCCCAACCCACAATCTCAACTCAACCGCTCCTCAACTCAACAACACATCTCACATCTCACATCTCAACTCTCATCTTCCCTCACAACATCCTCATACTCTCAATCTAGGCGATGAGGCAGCCTCCGCACACCCCTCATCTCAACGGCCTCAAGCCGGACCTTAGTTTCGGGGGAGAAAAGCAAAACACAAGGGAAGACTAGCGGGTAAGAAACAGTTCATAGGAATGATCATGACCGAGATCGCGGCTATACGTATAGGTTTAACTCTGCAGAGGTTGTACACCTTTAATCCATCAGGATCACCATCATCGACCATGGCCGTGGTCTAAGCGATCACCACTCAAGAACTATCACCTTCCTCACCAGTCTGCCCCAAGTGGAGTCGCATACGGCACAACATATACACTTGGGATCGTGATTAGGGTAGCCGGAAAACCCGTCGGCATCCTTCTCACCGTGCTCCTAGGGGGTACCCCTGTGCACGTCTACTCCCACAGAACTGGCTCAGTCCGCACTAACTCAACAGAACAGGCCCCGCCCATAATAGGGCCTGTGGTGCGCACTCTAACATAGTCCCGTGTTCCAGACATCAACCAACGACAATCCTTAATTGGCCAGAGCAAAGCACCTTCCACCAATACACCACGTGGTCCACCTCTCTCAGGTAACCACCTCCCCATACACCTGTTCCAACATATCCATCATATCCAGCAAAACTAGAACCGGGGCACTCTGCGCACCAATGTGCACCCCTCCGGGGTAAAAACCTCTCACTCGGGCCGGTATGTCCAAGAAACAGGTCAAGGCAAGGAAAACTCCAGAACTCCTCATCACCACCACCCACTCGGGATTCAACACTCTCGTCGCACCAACCTACCATCTATCTCACGGGAAAGCCCCACGGCAACCCTGATCCACCAACCACGTCACCAACCCACCATCACATCACATAGCTAGGAAATATATGTAATAATGATGGTAGTAAATTCAAGCAAGCAGGTAGGCATAATATAAGTGCAAGCGCAAAGCTAGGTAACAGGGTGAAGAGGTTTCAAGCAAGGCAAACAAGGCTCAGGCATGCATGCATCACATATACTAGCAAAATGGATAAATATAAAAGCGCTAGCAATTCTACTTGCAATGCCTAAATAGGTTCTCTAAAAGTAAGGTGCTGCCATGACACCTGTGAGGTCGAGGAGGTAGTGGTACACGTCTCCAGCAGTCGGGGTCATCCACCTTCAGGTTCGATCGCCTCCGGGCGCGTCGTCGAACAACGACCACGGGTCGTCGCTACGCGAAAGAAAACAAAAGACCACGATAAGAATCAAATAAAAACACGACGGACACCCAATACACTAGTCTTGAAAACTGTACTAGGAGGTAGAGGAAGATTTTAGAAAAATTATGAAACTAGTTTCATAATTTTTGGAGCTAGGATGAATATTCTATGAATTTCGGAAGGTGGATAGGAAATAAGAAAACAGATAAAAAGAAAAAGGGGTAGGGTCTTGGCTGGGCTTGGTACAGCCGGCGGGCTGGCCACTGATCCAAGCAAGCAGAGAAGGGAGAGGTTCTTGTGCACGTGGGCCGCAGGCCGAGTGGGCCTGGCGCTGCTGGTGGGCCGGTCGGCCATTCGGACCCAAACCAGGCAGCTGAGAGAGAGAGCTCGAGCATCTACAGGTGTTCGATGAAAACACTGGGACGGTGCTGGGCTCGCGGCGACGTCACGCCAGGTGCGTGCGCCAGAGGTGAGGGCACCGCGAATGTCACGAGCGTCGGAGTAGCCGCCGGTCAGGCAGCTTAGCCTCGAGGGCGTGGATGGGATCGTCGTGGTGAAGGCGAGGTGCAGACGGAACTCCATGGTGGCGTCGTGGTGCTGCTACTATGTCGCGGCGAAGCGTTGTTGGCTCCATCGTGACCTCAGGGTGGCAAGGCCATGGCGATGGGGTTGGACTCCGAGGCGAGGTTGGGCAGAACGGCTCGATGTAGACGAGGGATGCAGGTCTCGGGGTGGCGTGCCTGGTTCCCGGCGGGGATGAACGGGAATGCCGGCGTGCGTGACGCCGGGCCCTTCTTGACCCGCCGCGGTGGCGTGGTCGCCGTGCCGCTCTCGCAGATGGAGAAGGCGGCAAAGGGATGGCTGTGGCGGCTGGGGAAGGGAGATGGCAAGGGGGGCGGCAGGCTGCGAGTTATTATAGTGCGGCGCTAGGGTTCCGCGAGGCCGTGGCGCGTCCTACGGACGACGGCGATGTCCGGTGTCCGTACGGCGAGGACACGCGGCGTGTATCCGGGGTACGTACGGGGCATGCAGGTGGTTGGCCCGGAACGTTCTAGAAGCGGGGGCTGGGCGCGTTCACGCGGTTACGGCGACGGGCGAGAGGGGTCCGCGTCCGCGTCACGCGAGAGGCATCCGATGGGAGCGGATGATGTCGTGGAGTGCCGGAGGCTTTGGCCGCGCGGTCAAAGCGAGCCCGGGGGGTGGCATCCGAGGGGAGGGGCCGGAATGGCTTCACTTTACCCAGGCGTCGGTGGCTGGCGACGGGAGGACGGGAAGGATCGGGGGTGGCCGAGGGCACCCGATGATCGCGGCGCTAGGCGTGGCCTGGGGGCTGTCGCGACGTGACGCTCCCTCCGTTGAGGTCATGGGTCTTGGCGCTAGCGGACGGGAGTCTGAGCTGCGCCGCTGGAAAAGCGAACTGGGTGAGGAAGAAGGAAACGGCGAGGTAGGCGCGGAAGGAAACGGATGTTCACGGTGCTCTTTCCCTATTGTAACTGACGAGCGGGCCCGGGTACGGAAACCGTACAGTGGTATGCAGAGAGCGGCGGCGGCGGCTGACCTGAGGCCAAGAAGGGAAGCTGGGCACAGTGCCATGCAAAAGCGGCGGTGGCGGCTGCTATCCTGCACGTGCCGCGCGCGTGAAACAGGCAAGGAGAAGAGCTGGGCCTGGTTGGCTGCTGGGCCGCTCGGCCAGCCAAGGGAACGAAGCAGCTGCTGTGCTGCTAGCGTTGGGCCTTGGCCAGGGGACGGCGGTGAATAAAGTTGCGTGCAGTGTGCCTGGCTAAAACGTGGTTCACGCACAAGCAACGGGCACAGGAGCATGCAACTTGACGTAGAGTGCTGCCACAGCACATGCAAGCACTGGAATTAGGAGGTGGAAATTAGGGAGGAGAGGGTCTGTTGACTAGAGATTAAATAGGGATTTCCTATTAAGCTCAAGGAATTTAGGAGAAAGCTACCTCCGAGCACAAACGAGGCAAGAACCAAATCACACATGCTTCTACGCTAAACATGGTGCATTGAGTTATTTGTAAAAATAATTTGAAGGAGAGAGAGAGTAGAGTTGGGGTTTTCATTTTTGGAAACATTTAAATAACTCATGGGTTCACGATGCACATTGAATTCGAGTGCAGCTCCAATCCAACCAAAATTTTATTTTGCTTCAAAATTCATTTTATTTGAAATCACCTCTTGTCACGTTGTTGACTTGGCCGAGCCAACACCACGACAAGTGGGTTGTTGTAAAAAGTTTTGAAGCTCGGATTTTGAAATTGAAGCCGGAACAGAAAACATTTGACTTAGATTTGACTTGATATTTACATGCAACACACAATCAAGAAAAAATTTTAAAAAGTTGGGATTTTTATATTACATAAATTTGTGGAATGTTACAGTCCTATCCCCTTACAGGAATCTCGTCCTCGAGATTAAGGTGACACTCAGTCGGTGAAGAGGTGGGGGTGCTGCTTCCGAAGATTTTCTTCCTTCTCCCAGGTAGCTTCACGTTCAGTGTGGTTGCTCCATTGAACCTTGCACATGGGGATGGTTGTTCTTCTGGTCTCCTTGACAGCTCGATCTAGAATCTTGATAGGATGCTCAACATACTCAAACGTGTCTTGTAGATCCAGGGCTTCAGTGTGAACTTGCTCTTCTGACACTCTCAGGCAGTTCCTCAACTGTGAGACATGGAACACGGGGTGTACTCCAGCTAGGCTAGGTGGCAAGTCCAACTTGTAGGCAAGCTTCCCAATTCTTTTCAAGTTCTTATAGGGGCCTACAAAGCGAGGTGCTAGCTTGCCTTTGACATGAAACCTCACGGTGCCTCTGAGGGGTGACACCTTGAGATACACGTAATCGCCAACTCTGAAACTAAGATCTCTTCTTCTTTTGTCAGCATAGCTCTTCTGTCTGGTCTGGGCTATCTTCAGGTTCTCTCTGACCTTGGCAACTTGCTCTTCAGCATCTTTGATCACTGCTAGGCCAAAGAACTGTCTTTCTCCAACTTCGGACCACATGAGCGGGGTCGTGCACTTTCTGCCATATAAAGCTTCAAATGGAGAAATCTTCAAGCTGGCTTGGTAGCTGTTGTAGGAGAACTCAGCGAAGGACAGACTCTTCTCCCAATCAGATCCATAAGTCAAGACACAAGCTCTGAGTAAGTCTTCCAGAATCTGATTCACTCTTTTCGGTCTGACCATCAGTCTGAGGGTGGAAAGTTGTACTATAATCCAGGGTTGTACCCATGGCCTCGTGGAAGCTCTTCCAGAACTTAGCTGTAAACTGAGGTCCTCTATCTGACACTATGGTCTTGGGAGCTCCATGCAGTCTCAGGATGTTGTCAATGTACAAGTCTGCAAGCTTGCTAGTGGTGTAAGTTGTCTTCACAGGGATGAAATGAGCCACTTTGGTCAAGCGATCGACTATGACCCATATCGAATCATGTCCCTTCTGAGAGCGAGGCAAGCTGACTATAAAGTCCATGCTAATATATTCCCATTTCCACATAGGAATGTCGAGGGGCTGAAGCAAACCTGCGGGCCTCTTATGTTCGGCTTTCACTCTTTGGCAAGTGTCACATCTAGCCACATAGGCTGCGATATCGGACTTCATGTCCGTCCACCAGACTCTATCTCGAAGATCACAATACATTTTTATGCAATCGGGGTGAATAGAATACCTGGAGTTATGTGCCTCAGATAGAACGGATGCACGAATTTGCTGATCTTGTGGAACACATAGCCGATTCTTCAACCACAAGGTGCCTTGTTCATCGATCTTGTATTCTTCTTGTTATGAGTTTGACTCCCCGTGGGAGGAAATTTTTTGGTTGAGGTTAAAAAATCCCCTCGTCTGTCCCACGCCAAAGCACAAGTCTATAGTCTGACCCAGTCGTTCTCACATGGCAACATGGGCTACGGTTCCGCTATATATGGGTGGGGCAGAGGTTCAGGGTTTTTGTCGACCTGCGTGAGATGGTCTTCTTCTTAATGCAATGCCGGGGGGCTCTCTTAACCCCACAGGTCGAGTTTTTATTTGAAATATAGGAGCGAAAGATCAAATACAAAACTTGCCTTCATATTGATCGTTGGTTGGGATATTTTGTTGGTGTTGATATTCATAGCTTTGTGGTGGGACACCGTGGTCTATACAGAATCAAGAGAAATGGATTAAATAAATTAAATGTGCTGTCAAATAATAGAAAAAACAATGCTATTCTGCATTCCTAGCGACTCCTGTGCCTCTCTGCTCGCCTCTGTACCATCTCCCAATTTGCTTCCTCTAGTAATTGCGTAGACATATACAATTGTCTTCCACTACTGCAAAAGAACTTAATTGCAACCTTTTCTAAACTACCTTGGGGGCAGGCATGATTTTGAACCGCCACGGTTAATGCCTCGGATTAAACGAGGCTGCCATTTTTTATTAACCGAGGTGGTTATAAGCAACCGCCTCACAAAGTCGATTAACCGAAGCGGTTAAAAAATTACCGCCTCCAAAAATCTATTAATCGAGGCAAGCCATCTCCAAAAATACCCCCATTTTTGGAGGCGGGCCACTTATAAGGCTCGCCTCGGTTAACATCCCCAAGGCCCAGAAAAAAAGCCCAAATCCATTTAGTTATAGGGTTCATATATTTACAGGAGCTGTTAGGGTTCGCTTCACTCGGCGCTGCTCGCCCTTCACCTGAGCGCTTCACGCAGCCGATCGCACTTCACTTAGTGTCGCTCCCTCCTTTCTCCCGTGCCTCCATCACTCAGCATCGAGGCCCTCGACCAACCATACCCGAGCGCCCCTCCCCTCTCCCTCCCGTCGGCGTCCCCTCCCCTCTCCCTCCCACACGACGGCTAAGGCCCCTCCACGGCGGTGCCTCCCCTCCCCACCCCTCCTGGCATGACGGCGCCTCCCCTCCCTTCCTCTCCCCTCCCAGCGCTGATGTGGTGCGGCGTGCGGGTCGGCCCTCACGGCGGCCATCGCGCGGGGCCCCTCTCGGCGGCCCCTCTTTCCCTCCCGGCCATGGCAGCTCACGGCCGTGACCTACTCCCATCGGCGGCTCCCTTCTCCCTTCTTCCTCCATGCCAGGTCCGGTGGCAGCGGCTTCGGCGGGCCCAAATCCGATGTCGGTTGTAGATCCACGGCCGGCGTGCTTCCCTACAGCGCATCCACGGCCGGCGAGGCCAGATCCGGTGGTAGTGAGGCGGATCTGGTGGGCGAGGTGGGCGGCTGGTGCCGGGATGGGCCTGTACGCGCTCTACCATAACGCGACGCCCAGGGTGTTGCCAACCACCGAGGTGGCCAACGACGACGCCAAGGACGAGGCGATGTCGGTCGATGACAGCATTTTCGAGGTGCCCGGCGCGCATGTGGTGACCATTGCCAGGTTCACCACCGCACCTACCGTGGCGGAGCTAATCAAGGGCCGCGACGCGCAGCCTGCTGATGCAGCCCTGGCCCCGCAATCCCCGAAGGAAGCCAAGCCGGCCGAGAGCGGCACAGCGGCGGCGCCGGCAAACGTCGTCCAACTCAACGCAAAGCAAGTCTAGATTCCTCGCTCTCAAAACATGCTTATGTGTATCCGGGTAGGTCATAAATTAAGGCCGCACGTGAATTGTGCAAAGTATTGCATGCCTGCGCAGTACTGGCACTACATGTCGGTGTAAGCCTGTTGCTCACTGATGGAACTGAAGCTGCAGGCTAGCTGGAGAAGCAGGAGCAACAAGTTTGAATTTGAATGATGGCGATAGTGGCGTGAGCAGTTGGAACAGTGGTGGCCGCGCCCACGTCGAGCGCGCTCAGCAGCAGTTTACTGAAGCCATCTTGTATCTTATTTTCAGCAGTTTTTGATTAAGCAACTGTGTGTGTAAGCTACTAGTATAAGTAGCCTGATGTTTAGAGGGTGTGTTAGCACCTTGGAACATTGTAACTGTCTCTGTATTGCTACTCAACATCTGTGCAAAATAGCACTATCCTCTGGCAGTTGCCATGTGAAAGTCCCGAGTTTGGTTTTGGCTAATTGATGAAACCTAGGACTAACCTTTGTATCTAAGTGGATGATTTAGATAAAGGTGGTCATTGAATATGAGACATGACATTGACTCATGTGACCAAGATGGTGAAGACCAAGATGAGGCTTGGCTCGATGGACCGGTTGTGAAGGTGAAGGGCAAGTCGAGGCTTCGAAGCAAAGGACCATACGATGGTGAAGCTTGAGCAAGACTTGGCGCCGATGGACCGATGCAACGGTGAAGGGCAAGTGAAGTCAAGGTCGATGGATCGAGATGGTCATGTGATGATATGAAGTGGATCATATCATTTGGAGAAACAAAATGGGCTCAAGGCTAAGGTATAACCATAGGGCCATTTTGTTTTACACTCAAGACACCATAGAGGGTGTGAGTGGTTTAGGGTCGATAGCCGAACTATTAAGAGGGGAAGTCTTATCGGTTATTCGACGCACGGGTGCCACTAGGTGAATTCATGAAGTGCATTGCATGTAGGGCCTAGTGAGCTAATTGGAAAACCTTTGAAAATGATTGAGAAAAAGCTAACACACAAGCACATGGAGATGTACACTTGATGGTGTTGGCACATTTGCAAAGGTGGCGTTGGTCGCGCTGTGGTTTGCGGGTAGAGAGGGGTTTGGGTTCCTCTCTCCCTCCCGCCGAGCGTGCGAGCGCGGGATTCAGGCGAGAATATTGAGGTACTTGAAGCAAACAAGAAATGTTGGACTATGGTATCCCAAGGGGTCAAAGTTTGAATTGATTGGATATTCGGACTCCGACTATGGGGGTTGCAAGATCAATAGGAAGAGCACAAGTGGTACATGTCAAATACTTGGAAGATCACTTGTGTCTTGGTCCTCAAAGAAACAAAATAGTGTGGCAATCTCTACCGCCGAAGCCGAATATGTGAGTGCGGGGAGTTGTTGTGTACAATTGTTATGGATGAAATCAACTTTAAAGGATTATGGCCTCAACTTCAAGAATGTGCCATTGCTATGTGATAATGAAAGTGCAATCAAGATGATACAAAATCCGGTTCAACATGGAAGAACAAAGCATATTGACATAAGGCATCATTTCATTAGAGATCATCAACAAAAGGGAGATATTGCCATTGAAAGTGTTGGCACCGATGATCAACTTGCCGATATTCTCACAAAGCCACTTGATGAAAAGAGGTTTTGCAAGCTAAGGAATGAATTGAACATTCTTAATTTCTCAAACATGAGTTGAATGCACCCCACCCACTTATTGACATGCCTCTCCTTCGACATTGCAAGGTAAAGTTGATTGACATGTCATTCATCCTATGATAAGGACTTGCTAGAGCATGTAGACATATTAAGTGGTATGCATGAGCATTCATGATTAATCAAATGAATTTGATGGATATATGTTACCACTATTGCCTCTATGTTTGTTTTGATCTAGTGGTGGCATATGACATGTTTGTGAGCTTGCAAACCTAGTGTTGAATCTAGAAGAGTTGCTATAAGTGTTTAATTCAACATAGGCAAGATAACCCTTATTATGAGGTGTGAAGAAGCTTGTCTTTGGTTCAAATCGAATTAAATATCTTTGGCAAGTGTTCTAGGTTGAACCAAATTTGATAAATTTTAACCTACTCCATCAAACTTTTTTCTTCTCTCCACAATTTGATCCCATTTTTTGGCTAAGTTGTTGACAAAGGGGGAGAGAAAAAGATGATTCAACATGATAAAGGGGTAAATAAAATTTTTGATGCACACAAGTAGGGGGAGCAAGCTCATAAACAAAGTTGTTGCATTTGTTTGTGCATTTTCATATGACTTGCTCATTGCACATGTATTTAAATTCAATATACATGCTTGTGTGGTGCAATGCTAGTATAGAACTTGGATGATGCAATGATCTACTAGCATGCATAGGAATAGTTTACTTGTGGTATCTAGACATGCCTAAAGCTTTACAAGGAGTCCAAGAACCTTTGCATATAATGTTGATCTCATGGGGTTCTTGAGTTTTGATGGATGTCTAGTTACTTCATGATGCTAAGGATGGTGTAAAAGGCAACTCCGATTGGTATCACGCTTCAAAGGTCCATTTCTTACACCTTAGCATCATTTTGGTAGAATTACTCTCCCAACACTTCTATCCATGCATATGTGCAAAGCTTTCAATCCAAACTCTATGCACATATGTAGGGGGAGCTAATGCTACCAAAACCGAGCTTGTGATAATTGTCCAAACTTTACTTATGAGCAAAATGATTGGACAAGTATGACAAGCTCAAAACTTTTATTATCAAAATCATCTTTGTGAGGGTTGTCATCAATTACCAAAAAGGGGGAGATTGAAAGTCCCGAGTTTGGTTTTGGCTAATTGATGAAACCTAGGACTAACCTTTGTATCTAAGTGGATGATTTAGATAAAGGTGGTCATTGAATATGAGACATGACATTGACTCATGTGACCAAGATGGTGAAGACCAAGATGAGGCTTGGCTCGATGGACCGGTTGTGAAGGTGAAGGGCAAGTCGAGGCTTCGAAGCAAAGGACCATGCGATGGTGAAGCTTGAGCAAGACTTGGCGCCGACGGACCGATGCAACGGTGAAGGGCAAGTGAAGTCAAGGTCGATGGATCGAGACGGTCATGTGATGATATGAAGTGGATCATATCATTTGGAGAAACAAAATGGGCTCAAGGCTAAGGTATAACCATAGGGTCATTTTGTTTTACACTCAAGACACCATAGAGGGTGTGAGTGGTTTAGGGTCGATAGCCGAACTATTAAGAGGGGAAGTCTTATCGGTTATTCGACGCACGGGTGCCACTAGGTGAATTCATGAAGTGCATTGCATGTAGGGCCTAGTGAGCTAATTGGAAAACCTTTGAAAATGATTGAGAAAAAGCTAACACACAAGCACATGGAGATGTACACTTGATGGTGTTGGCACATTTGCAAAGGTGGCGTTGGTCGCGCTGTGGTTTGCGGGTAGAGAGGGGTTTGGGTTCCTCTCTCCCTCCCGCCGAGCGTGCGAGCGCGGGATTCAGGCGAGAATATTGAGGTACTTGAAGCAAACAAGAAATGTTGGACTATGGTATCCCAAGGGGTCAAAGTTTGAATTGATTGGATATTCGGACTCCGACTATGGGGGTTGCAAGATCAATAGGAAGAGCACAAGTGGTACATGTCAAATACTTGGAAGATCACTTGTGTCATGGTCCTCAAAGAAACAAAATAGTGTGGCAATCTCTACCGCCGAAGCCGAATATGTGAGTGCGGGGAGTTGTTGTGCACAATTGTTATGGATGAAATCAACTTTGAAGGATTATGGCCTCAACTTCAAGAATGTGCCATTGCTATGTGATAATGAAAGTGCAATCAAGATAATACAAAATCCGGTTCAACATGGAAGAACAAAGCATATTGACATAAGGCATCATTTCATTAGAGATCATCAACAAAAGGGAGATATTGCCATTGAAAGTGTTGGCACCGATGATCAACTTGCCGATATTCTCACAAAGCCACTTGATGAAAAGAGGTTTTGCAAGCTAAGGAATGAATTGAACATTCTTGATTTCTCAAACATGAGTTGAATGCGCCCCACCCACTTATTGACATGCCTCTCCTTCGACATTGCAAGGTAAAGTTGATTGACATGTCATTCATCCTATGATAAGGACTTGCTAGAGCATGTAGACATATTAAGTGTTATGCATGAGCATTCATGATTAATCAAATGAATTTGATGGATATATGTTACCACTATTGCCTCTATGTTTGTTTTGATCTAGTGGTGGCATATGACATGTTTGTGAGCTTGCAAACCTAGTGTTGAATCTAGAAGAGTTGCTATAAGTGTTTAATTCAACATAGGCAAGATAACCCTTATTATGAGGTGTGAAGAAGCTTGTCTTTGGTTCAAATCGAATTAAATATCTTTGGCAAGTGTTCTAGGTTGAACCAAATTTGATAAATTTTAACCTACTCCATCAAACTTTTTTCTTCTCTCCACAATTTGATCCCATTTTTGGCTAAGTTGTTGACAAAGGGGGAGAGAAAAAGATGATTCAACATGATAAAGGGGTAAATAAAATTTTTGATGCACACAAGTAGGGGGAGCAAGCTCATAAACAAAGTTGTTGCATTTGTTTGTGCATTTTCATATGACTTGCTCATTGCACATGTATTTAAATTCAATATACATGCTTGTGTGGTGCAATGCTAGTATAGAACTTGGATGATGCAATGATCTACTAGCATGCATAGGAATAGTTTACTTGTGGTATCTAGACATGCCTAAAGCTTTACAAGGAGTCCAAGAACCTTTGCATATAATGTTGATCTCATGGGGTTCTTGAGTTTTGATGGATGTCTAGTTGCTTCATGATGCTAAGGATGGTGTAAAAGGCAACTCCGATTGGTATCACGCTTCAAAGGTCCATTTCTTACACCTTAGCATCATTTTGGTAGAATTACTCTCCCAACACTTCTATCCATGCATATGTGCAAAGCTTTCAATCCAAACTCTATGCACATATGTAGGGGGAGCTAATGCTACCAAAACCGAGCTTGTGATAATTGTCCAAACTTTACTTATGAGCAAAATGATTGGACAAGTATGACAAGCTCAAAACTTTTATTATCAAAATCATCTTTGTGAGGGTTGTCATCAATTACCAAAAAGGGGGAGATTGAAAGTCCCGAGTTTGGTTTTGGCTAATTGATGAAACCTAGGACTAACCTTTGTATCTAAGTGGATGATTTAGATAAAGGTGGTCATTGAATATGAGACATGACATTGACTCATGTGACCAAGATGGTGAAGACCAAGATGAGGCTTGGCTCGATGGACCGGTTGTGAAGGTGAAGGGCAAGTCGAGGCTTCGAAGCAAAGGACCATGCGATGGTGAAGCTTGAGCAAGACTTGGCGCCGACGGACCGATGCAACGGTGAAGGGCAAGTGAAGTCAAGGTCGATGGATCGAGACGGTCATGTGATGATATGAAGTGGGTCATATCATTTGGAGAAACAAAATGGGCTCAAGGCTAAGGTATAACCATAGGGTCATTTTGTTTTACACTCAAGACACCATAGAGGGTGTGAGTGGTTTAGGGTCGATAGCCGAACTATTAAGAGGGGAAGTCTTATCGGTTATTCGACGCACGGGTGCCACTAGGTGAATTCATGAAGTGCATTGCATGTAGGGCCTAGTGAGCTAATTGGAAAACCTTTGAAAATGATTGAGAAAAAGCTAACACACAAGCACATGGAGATGTACACTTGATGGTGTTGGCACATTTGCAAAGGTGGCGTTGGTCGCGCTGTGGTTTGCGGGTAGAGAGGGGTTTGGGTTCCTCTCTCCCTCCCGCCGAGCGTGCGAGCGCGGGATTCAGGCGAGAATATTGAGGTACTTGAAGCAAACAAGAAATGTTGGACTATGGTATCCCAAGGGGTCAAAGTTTGAATTGATTGGATATTCGGACTCCGACTATGGGGGTTGCAAGATCAATAGGAAGAGCACAAGTGGTACATGTCAAATACTTGGAAGATCACTTGTGTCATGGTCCTCAAAGAAACAAAATAGTGTGGCAATCTCTACCGCCGAAGCCGAATATGTGAGTGCGGGGAGTTGTTGTGCACAATTGTTATGGATGAAATCAACTTTGAAGGATTATGGCCTCAACTTCAAGAATGTGCCATTGCTATGTGATAATGAAAGTGCAATCAAGATAATACAAAATCCGGTTCAACATGGAAGAACAAAGCATATTGACATAAGGCATCATTTCATTAGAGATCATCAACAAAAGGGAGATATTGCCATTGAAAGTGTTGGCACCGATGATCAACTTGCCGATATTCTCACAAAGCCACTTGATGAAAAGAGGTTTTGCAAGCTAAGGAATGAATTGAACATTCTTGATTTCTCAAACATGAGTTGAATGCGCCCCACCCACTTATTGACATGCCTCTCCTTCGACATTGCAAGGTAAAGTTGATTGACATGTCATTCATCCTATGATAAGGACTTGCTAGAGCATGTAGACATATTAAGTGTTATGCATGAGCATTCATGATTAATCAAATGAATTTGATGGATATATGTTACCACTATTGCCTCTATGTTTGTTTTGATCTAGTGGTGGCATATGACATGTTTGTGAGCTTGCAAACCTAGTGTTGAATCTAGAAGAGTTGCTATAAGTGTTTAATTCAACATAGGCAAGATAACCCTTATTATGAGGTGTGAAGAAGCTTGTCTTTGGTTCAAATCGAATTAAATATCTTTGGCAAGTGTTCTAGGTTGAACCAAATTTGATAAATTTTAACCTACTCCATCAAACTTTTTTCTTCTCTCCACAATTTGATCCCATTTTTGGCTAAGTTGTTGACAAAGGGGGAGAGAAAAAGATGATTCAACATGATAAAGGGGTAAATAAAATTTTTGATGCACACAAGTAGGGGGAGCAAGCTCATAAACAAAGTTGTTGCATTTGTTTGTGCATTTTCATATGACTTGCTCATTGCACATGTATTTAAATTCAATATACATGCTTGTGTGGTGCAATGCTAGTATAGAACTTGGATGATGCAATGATCTACTAGCATGCATAGGAATAGTTTACTTGTGGTATCTAGACATGCCTAAAGCTTTACAAGGAGTCCAAGAACCTTTGCATATAATGTTGATCTCATGGGGTTCTTGAGTTTTGATGGATGTCTAGTTACTTCATGATGCTAAGGATGGTGTAAAAGGCAACTCCGATTGGTATCACGCTTCAAAGGTCCATTTCTTACACCTTAGCATCATTTTGGTAGAATTACTCTCCCAACACTTCTATCCATGCATATGTGCAAAGCTTTCAATCCAAACTCTATGCACATATGTAGGGGGAGCTAATGCTACCAAAACCGAGCTTGTGATAATTGTCCAAACTTTACTTATGAGCAAAATGATTGGACAAGTATGACAAGCTCAAAACTTTTATTATCAAAATCATCTTTGTGAGGGTTGTCATCAATTACCAAAAAGGGGGAGATTGAAAGTCCCGAGTTTGGTTTTGGCTAATTGATGAAACCTAGGACTAACCTTTGTATCTAAGTGGATGATTTAGATAAAGGTGGTCATTGAATATGAGACATGACATTGACTCATGTGACCAAGATGGTGAAGACCAAGATGAGGCTTGGCTCGATGGACCGGTTGTGAAGGTGAAGGGCAAGTCGAGGCTTCGAAGCAAAGGACCATGCGATGGTGAAGCTTGAGCAAGACTTGGCGCCGACGGACCGATGCAACGGTGAAGGGCAAGTGAAGTCAAGGTCGATGGATCGAGACGGTCATGTGATGATATGAAGTGGATCATATCATTTGGAGAAACAAAATGGGCTCAAGGCTAAGGTATAACCATAGGGCCATTTTGTTTTACACTCAAGACACCATAGAGGGTGTGAGTGGTTTAGGGTCGATAGCCGAACTATTAAGAGGGGA
Source organism: Saccharum hybrid cultivar R570 (assembly GCA_038087645.1). Classification (NCBI taxonomy): domain Eukaryota; kingdom Viridiplantae; phylum Streptophyta; class Magnoliopsida; order Poales; family Poaceae; genus Saccharum; species Saccharum hybrid cultivar. The sequence goes on from JAQSUU010000760.1 coordinate 16,643,731, forward strand.
AGTCTTATCGGTTATTCGACGCACGGGTGCCACTAGGTGAATTCATGAAGTGCATTGCATGTAGGGCCTAGTGAGCTAATTGGAAAACCTTTGAAAATGATTGAGAAAAAGCTAACACACAAGCACATGGAGATGTACACTTGATGGTGTTGGCACATTTGCAAAGGTGGCGTTGGTCGCGCTGTGGTTTGCGGGTAGAGAGGGGTTTGGGTTCCTCTCTCCCTCCCGCCGAGCGTGCGAGCGCGGGATTCAGGCGAGAATATTGAGGTACTTGAAGCAAACAAGAAATGTTGGACTATGGTATCCCAAGGGGTCAAAGTTTGAATTGATTGGATATTCGGACTCCGACTATGGGGGTTGCAAGATCAATAGGAAGAGCACAAGTGGTACATGTCAAATACTTGGAAGATCACTTGTGTCATGGTCCTCAAAGAAACAAAATAGTGTGGCAATCTCTACCACCGAAGCCGAATATGTGAGTGCGGGGAGTTGTTGTGCACAATTGTTATGGATGAAATCAACTTTGAAGGATTATGGCCTCAACTTCAAGAATGTGCCATTGCTATGTGATAATGAAAGTGCAATCAAGATGACACAAAATCCGGTTCAACATGGAAGAACAAAGCATATTGACATAAGGCATCATTTCATTAGAGATCATCAACAAAAGGGAGATATTGCCATTGAAAGTGTTGGCACCGATGATCAACTTGCCGATATTCTCATAAAGCCACTTGATGAAAAGAGGTTTTGCAAGCTAAGGAATGAATTGAACATTCTTGATTTCTCAAACATAAGTTGAATGCACCCCACCCACTTATTGACATGCCTCTCCTTCGACATTGCAAGGTAAAGTTGATTGACATGTCATTCATCCTATGATAAGGACTTGCTAGAGCATGTAGACATATTAAGTGGTATGCATGAGCATTCATGATAAATCAAATGAATTTGATGGATATATGTTACCACTATTGCCTCTATGTTTGTTTTGATCTAGTGGTGGCATATGACATGTTTGTGAGCTTGCAAACCTAGTGTTGAATCTAGAAGAGTTGCTATAAGTGTTTAATTCAACATAGGCAAGATAACCCTTATTATGAGGTGTGAAGAAGCTTGTCTTTGGTTCAAATCGAATTAAATATCTTTGGCAAGTGTTCTAGGTTGAACCAAATTTGATAAATTTTAACCTACTCCATCAAACTTTTTTCTTCTCTCCACAATTTGATCCCATTTTTGGCTAAGTTGTTGACAAAGGGGGAGAGAAAAAGATGATTCAACATGATAAAGGGGTAAATAAAATTTTTGATGCACACAAGTAGGGGGAGCAAGCTCATAAACAAAGTTGTTGCATTTGTTTGTGCATTTTCATATGACTTGCTCATTGCACATGTATTTAAATTCAATATACATGCTTGTGTGGTGCAATGCTAGTATAGAACTTGGATGATGCAATGATCTACTAGCATGCATAGGAATTGTTTACTTGTGGTATCTAGACATGCCTAAAGCTTTACAAGGAGTCCAAGAACCTTTGCATATAATGTTGATCTCATGGGGTTCTTGAGTTTTGATGGATGTCTAGTTACTTCATGATGCTAAGGATGGTGTAAAAGGCAACTCCGATTGGTATCACGCTTCAAAGGTCCATGTCTTACACCTTAGCATCATTTTGGTAGAATTACTCTCCCAACACTTCTATCCATGCATATGTGCAAAGCTTTCAATCCAAACTCTATGCACATATGTAGGGGGAGCTAATGCTACCAAAACCGAGCTTGTGATAATTGTCCAAACTTTACTTATGAGCAAAATGATTGGACAAGTATGACAAGCTCAAAACTTTTATTATCAAAATCATCTTTGTGAGGGTTGTCATCAATTACCAAAAAGGGGGAGATTGAAAGTCCCGAGTTTGGTTTTGGCTAATTGATGAAACCTAGGACTAACCTTTGTATCTAAGTGGATGATTTAGATAAAGGTGGTCATTGAATATGAGACATGACATTGACTCATGTGACCAAGATGGTGAAGACCAAGATGAGGCTTGGCTCGATGGACCGGTTGTGAAGGTGAAGGGCAAGTCGAGGCTTCGAAGCAAAGGACCATGCGATGGTGAAGCTTGAGCAAGACTTGGCGCCGACGGACCGATGCAACGGTGAAGGGCAAGTGAAGTCAAGGTCGATGGATCGAGGCGGTCATGTGATGATATGAAGTGGATCATATCATTTGGAGAAACAAAATGGGCTCAAGGCTAAGGTATAACCATAGGGCCATTTTGTTTTACACTCAAGACACCATAGAGGGTGTGAGTGGTTTAGGGTCGATAGCCGAACTATTAAGAGGGGAAGTCTTATCGGTTATTCGACGCACGGGTGCCACTAGGTGAATTCATGAAGTGCATTGCATGTAGGGCCTAGTGACCTAATTGGAAAACCTTTGAAAATGATTGAGAAAAAGCTAACACACAAGCACATGGAGATGTACACTTGATGGTGTTGGCACATTTGCAAAGGTGGCGTTGGTCGCGCTGTGGTTTGCGGGTAGAGAGGGGTTTGGGTTCCTCTCTCCCTCCCGCCGAGCGTGCGAGCACGGGATTCAGGCGAGAATATTGAGGTACTTGAAGCAAACAAGAAATGTTAGACTATGGTATCCCAAGGGGTCAAAGTTTGAATTGATTGGATATTCGGACTCCGACTATGGGGGTTGCAAGATCAATAGGAAGAGCACAAGTGGTACATGTCAAATACTTGGAAGATCACTTGTGTCATGGTCCTCAAAGAAACAAAATAGTGTGGCAATCTCTACCGCCGAAGCCGAATATGTGAGTGCGGGGAGTTGTTGTGCACAATTGTTATGGATGAAATCAACTTTGAAGGATTATGGCCTCAACTTCAAGAATGTGCCATTGCTATGTGATAATGAAAGTGCAATCAAGATGATACAAAATCCGGTTCAACATGGAAGAACAAAGCATATTGACATAAGGCATCATTTCATTAGAGATCATCAACAAAAGGGAGATATTGCCATTGAAAGTGTTGGCACCGATGATCAACTTGCCGATATTCTCATAAAGCCACTTGATGAAAAGAGGTTTTGCAAGCTAAGGAATGAATTGAACATTCTTGATTTCTCAAACATGAGTTGAATGCACCCCACCCACTTATTGACATGCCTCTCCTTCGACATTGCAAGGTAAAGTTGATTGACATGTCATTCATCCTATGATAAGGACTTGCTAGAGCATGTAGACATATTAAGTGGTATGCATGAGCATTCATGATAAATCAAATGAATTTGATGGATATATGTTACCACTATTGCCTCTATGTTTGTTTTGATCTAGTGGTGGCATATGACATGTTTGTGAGCTTGCAAACCTAGTGTTGAATCTAGAAGAGTTGCTATAAGTGTTTAATTCAACATAGGCAAGATAACCCTTATTATGAGGTGTGAAGAAGCTTGTCTTTGGTTCAAATCGAATTAAATATCTTTGGCAAGTGTTCTAGGTTGAACCAAATTTGATAAATTTTAACCTACTCCATCAAACTTTTTTCTTCTCTCCACAATTTGATCCCATTTTTGGCTAAGTTGTTGACAAAGGGGGAGAGAAAAAGATGATTCAACATGATAAAGGGGTAAATAAAATTTTTGATGCACACAAGTAGGGGGAGAAAGCTCATAAACAAAGTTGTTGCATTTGTTTGTGCATTTTCATATGACTTGCTCATTGCACATGTATTTAAATTCAATATACATGCTTGTGTGGTGCAATGCTAGTATAGAACTTGGATGATGCAATGATCTACTAGCATGCATAGGAATAGTTTACTTGTGGTATCTAGACATGCCTAAAGCTTTACAAGGAGTCCAAGAACCTTTGCATATAATGTTGATCTCATGGGGTTCTTGAGTTTTGATGGATGTCTAGTTACTTCATGATGCTAAGGATGGTGTAAAAGGCAACTCCGATTGGTATCACGCTTCAAAGGTCCATTTCTTACACCTTAGCATCATTTTGGTAGAATTACTCTCCCAACACTTCTATCCATGCATATGTGCAAAGCTTTCAATCCAAACTCTATGCACATATGTAGGGGGAGCTAATGCTACCAAAACCGAGCTTGTGATAATTGTCCAAACTTTACTTATGAGCAAAATGATTGGACAAGTATGACAAGCTCAAAACTTTTATTATCAAAATCATCTTTGTGAGGGTTGTCATCAATTACCAAAAAGGGGGAGATTGAAAGTCCCGAGTTTGGTTTTGGCTAATTGATGAAACCTAGGACTAACCTTTGTATCTAAGTGGATGATTTAGATAAAGGTGGTCATTGAATATGAGACATGACATTGACTCATGTGACCAAGATGGTGAAGACCAAGATGAGGCTTGGCTCGATGGACCGGTTGTGAAGGTGAAGGGCAAGTCGAGGCTTCGAAGCAAAGGACCATGCGATGGTGAAGCTTGAGCAAGACTTGGCGCCGACGGACCGATGCAACGGTGAAGGGCAAGTGAAGTCAAGGTCGATGGATCGAGACGGTCATGTGATGATATGAAGTGGATCATATCATTTGGAGAAACAAAATGGGCTCAAGGCTAAGGTATAACCATAGGGCCATTTTGTTTTACACTCAAGACACCATAGAGGGTGTGAGTGGTTTAGGGTCGATAGCCGAACTATTAAGAGGGGAAGTCTTATCGGTTATTCGACGCACGGGTGCCACTAGGTGAATTCATGAAGTGCATTGCATGTAGGGCCTAGTGAGCTAATTGGAAAACCTTTGAAAATGATTGAGAAAAAGCTAACACACAAGCACATGGAGATGTACACTTGATGGTGTTGGCACATTTGCAAAGGTGGCGTTGGTCGCGCTGTGGTTTGCGGGTAGAGAGGGGTTTGGGTTCCTCTCTCCCTCCCGCCGAGCGTGCGAGCGCGGGATTCAGGCGAGAATATTGAGGTACTTGAAGCAAACAAGAAATGTTGGACTATGGTATCCCAAGGGGTCAAAGTTTGAATTAATTGGATATTCGGACTCCGACTATGGGGGTTGCAAGATCAATAGGAAGAGCACAAGTGGTACATGTCAAATACTTGGAAGATCACTTGTGTCATGGTCCTCAAAGAAACAAAATAGTGTGGCAATCTCTACCGCCGAAGCCGAATATGTGAGTGCGGGGAGTTGTTGTGCATAATTGTTATGGATGAAATCAACTTTGAAGGATTATGGCCTCAACTTCAAGAATGTGCCATTGCTATGTGATAATGAAAGTGCAATCAAGATGATACAAAATCCGGTTCAACATGGAAGAACAAAGCATATTGACACAAGGCATCATTTCATTAGAGATCATCAACAAAAGGGAGATATTGCCATTGAAAGTGTTGGCACCGATGATCAACTTACCGATATTCTCATAAAGCCACTTGATGAAAAGAGGTTTTGCAAGCTAAGGAATGAATTGAACATTCTTGATTTCTCAAACATGAGTTGAATGCACCCCACCCACTTATTGACATGCCTCTCCTTCGACATTGCAAGGTAAAGTTGATTGACATGTCATTCATCCTATGATAAGGACTTGCTAGAGCATGTAGACATATTAAGTGGTATGCATGAGCATTCATGATAAATCAAATGAATTTGATGGATATATGTTACCACTATTGCCTCTATGTTTGTTTTGATCTAGTGGTGGCATATGACATGTTTGTGAGCTTGCAAACCTAGTGTTGAATCTAGAAGAGTTGCTATAAGTGTTTAATTCAACATAGGCAAGATAACCCTTATTATGAGGTGTGAAGAAGCTTGTCTTTGGTTCAAATCGAATTAAATATCTTTGGCAAGTGTTCTAGGTTGAACCAAATTTGATAAATTTTAACCTACTCCATCAAACTTTTTTCTTCTCTCCACAATTTGATCCCATTTTTGGCTAAGTTGTTGACAAAGGGGGAGAGAAAAAGATGATTCAACATGATAAAGGGGTAAATAAAATTTTTGATGCACACAAGTAGGGGGAGCAAGCTCATAAACAAAGTTGTTGCATTTGTTTGTGCATTTTCATATGACTTGCTCATTGCACATGTATTTAAATTCAATATACATGCTTGTGTGGTGCAATGCTAGTATAGAACTTGGATGATGCAATGATCTACTAGCATGCATAGGAATAGTTTACTTGTGGTATCTAGACATGCCTAAAGCTTTACAAGGAGTCCAAGAACCTTTGCATATAATGTTGATCTCATGGGGTTCTTGAGTTTTGATGGATGTCTAGTTACTTCATGATGCTAAGGATGGTGTAAAAGGCAACTCCGATTGGTATCACGCTTCAAAGGTCCATTTCTTACACCTTAGCATCATTTTGGTAGAATTACTCTCCCAACACTTCTATCCATGCATATGTGCAAAGCTTTCAATCCAAACTCTATGCACATATGTAGGGGGAGCTAATGCTACCAAAACCGAGCTTGTGATAATTGTCCAAACTTTACTTATGAGCAAAATGATTGGACAAGTATGACAAGCTCAAAACTTTTATTATCAAAATCATCTTTGTGAGGGTTGTCATCAATTACCAAAAAGGGGGAGATTGAAAGTCCCGAGTTTGGTTTTGGCTAATTGATGAAACCTAGGACTAACCTTTGTATCTAAGTGGATGATTTAGATAAAGGTGGTCATTGAATATGAGACATGACATTGACTCATGTGACCAAGATGGTGAAGACCAAGATGAGGCTTGGCTCGATGGACCGGTTGTGAAGGTGAAGGGCAAGTCGAGGCTTCGAAGCAAAGGACCATGCGATGGTGAAGCTTGAGCAAGACTTGGCGCCGACGGACCGATGCAACGGTGAAGGGCAAGTGAAGTCAAGGTCGATGGATCGAGACGGTCATGTGATGATATGAAGTGGATCATATCATTTGGAGAAACAAAATGGGCTCAAGGCTAAGGTATAACCATAGGGCCATTTTGTTTTACACTCAAGACACCATAGAGGGTGTGAGTGGTTTAGGGTCGATAGCCGAACTATTAAGAGGGGAAGTCTTATCGGTTATTCGACGCACGGGTGCCACTAGGTGAATTCATGAAGTGCATTGCATGTAGGGCCTAGTGAGCTAATTGGAAAACCTTTGAAAATGATTGAGAAAAAGCTAACACACAAGCACATGGAGATGTACACTTGATGGTGTTGGCACATTTGCAAAGGTGGCGTTGGTCGCGCTGTGGTTTGCGGGTAGAGAGGGGTTTGGGTTCCTCTCTCCCTCCCGCCGAGCGTGCGAGCGCGGGATTCAGGCGAGAATATTGAGGTACTTGAAGCAAACAAGAAATGTTGGACTATGGTATCCCAAGGGGTCAAAGTTTGAATTGATTGGATATTCGGACTCCGACTATGGGGGTTGCAAGATCAATAGGAAGAGCACAAGTGGTACATGTCAAATACTTGGAAGATCACTTGTGTCATGGTCCTCAAAGAAACAAAATAGTGTGGCAATCTCTACCGCCGAAGCCGAATATGTGAGTGCGGGGAGTTGTTGTGCATAATTGTTATGGATGAAATCAACTTTGAAGGATTATGGCCTCAACTTCAAGAATGTGCCATTGCTATGTGATAATGAAAGTGCAATCAAGATGATACAAAATCCGGTTCAACATGGAAGAACAAAGCATATTGACACAAGGCATCATTTCATTAGAGATCATCAACAAAAGGGAGATATTGCCATTGAAAGTGTTGGCACCGATGATCAACTTGCCGATATTCTCATAAAGCCACTTGATGAAAAGAGGTTTTGCAAGCTAAGGAATGAATTGAACATTCTTGATTTCTCAAACATGAGTTGAATGCACCCCACCCACTTATTGACATGCCTCTCCTTCGACATTGCAAGGTAAAGTTGATTGACATGTCATTCATCCTATGATAAGGACTTGCTAGAGCATGTAGACATATTAAGTGGTATGCATGAGCATTCATGATAAATCAAATGAATTTGATGGATATATGTTACCACTATTGCCTCTATGTTTGTTTTGATCTAGTGGTGGCATATGACATGTTTGTGAGCTTGCAAACCTAGTGTTGAATCTAGAAGAGTTGCTATAAGTGTTTAATTCAACATAGGCAAGATAACCCTTATTATGAGGTGTGAAGAAGCTTGTCTTTGGTTCAAATCGAATTAAATATCTTTGGCAAGTGTTCTAGGTTGAACCAAATTTGATAAATTTTAACCTACTCCATCAAACTTTTTTCTTCTCTCCACAATTTGATCCCATTTTTGGCTAAGTTGTTGACAAAGGGGGAGAGAAAAAGATGATTCAACATGATAAAGGGGTAAATAAAATTTTTGATGCACACAAGTAGGGGGAGCAAGCTCATAAACAAAGTTGTTGCATTTGTTTGTGCATTTTCATATGACTTGCTCATTGCACATGTATTTAAATTCAATATACATGCTTGTGTGGTGCAATGCTAGTATAGAACTTGGATGATGCAATGATCTACTAGCATGCATAGGAATAGTTTACTTGTGGTATCTAGACATGCCTAAAGCTTTACAAGGAGTCCAAGAACCTTTGCATATAATGTTGATCTCATGGGGTTCTTGAGTTTTGATGGATGTCTAGTTACTTCATGATGCTAAGGATGGTGTAAAAGGCAACTCCGATTGGTATCACGCTTCAAAGGTCCATTTCTTACACCTTAGCATCATTTTGGTAGAATTACTCTCCCAACACTTCTATCCATGCATATGTGCAAAGCTTTCAATCCAAACTCTATGCACATATGTAGGGGGAGCTAATGCTACCAAAACCGAGCTTGTGATAATTGTCCAAACTTTACTTATGAGCAAAATGATTGGACAAGTATGACAAGCTCAAAACTTTTATTATCAAAATCATCTTTGTGAGGGTTGTCATCAATTACCAAAAAGGGGGAGATTGAAAGTCCCGAGTTTGGTTTTGGCTAATTGATGAAACCTAGGACTAACCTTTGTATCTAAGTGGATGATTTAGATAAAGGTGGTCATTGAATATGAGACATGACATTGACTCATGTGACCAAGATGGTGAAGACCAAGATGAGGCTTGGCTCGATGGACCGGTTGTGAAGGTGAAGGGCAAGTCGAGGCTTCGAAGCAAAGGACCATGCGATGGTGAAGCTTGAGCAAGACTTGGCGCCGACGGACCGATGCAACGGTGAAGGGCAAGTGAAGTCAAGGTCGATGGATCGAGACGGTCATGTGATGATATGAAGTGGATCATATCATTTGGAGAAACAAAATGGGCTCAAGGCTAAGGTATAACCATAGGGCCATTTTGTTTTACACTCAAGACACCATAGAGGGTGTGAGTGGTTTAGGGTCGATAGCCGAACTATTAAGAGGGGAAGTCTTATCGGTTATTCGACGCACGGGTGCCACTAGGTGAATTCATGAAGTGCATTGCATGTAGGGCCTAGTGAGCTAATTGGAAAACCTTTGAAAATGATTGAGAAAAAGCTAACACACAAGCACATGGAGATGTACACTTGATGGTGTTGGCACATTTGCAAAGGTGGCGTTGGTCGCGCTGTGGTTTGCGGGTAGAGAGGGGTTTGGGTTCCTCTCTCCCTCCCGCCGAGCGTGCGAGCGCGGGATTCAGGCGAGAATATTGAGGTACTTGAAGCAAACAAGAAATGTTGGACTATGGTATCCCAAGGGGTCAAAGTTTGAATTGATTGGATATTCGGACTCCGACTATGGGGGTTGCAAGATCAATAGGAAGAGCACAAGTGGTACATGTCAAATACTTGGAAGATCACTTGTGTCATGGTCCTCAAAGAAACAAAATAGTGTGGCAATCTCTACCGCCGAAGCCGAATATGTGAGTGCGGGGAGTTGTTGTGCATAATTGTTATGGATGAAATCAACTTTGAAGGATTATGGCCTCAACTTCAAGAATGTGCCATTGCTATGTGATAATGAAAGTGCAATCAAGATGATACAAAATCCGGTTCAACATGGAAGAACAAAGCATATTGACACAAGGCATCATTTCATTAGAGATCATCAACAAAAGGGAGATATTGCCATTGAAAGTGTTGGCACCGATGATCAACTTGCCGATATTCTCATAAAGCCACTTGATGAAAAGAGGTTTTGCAAGCTAAGGAATGAATTGAACATTCTTGATTTCTCAAACATGAGTTGAATGCACCCCACCCACTTATTGACATGCCTCTCCTTCGACATTGCAAGGTAAAGTTGATTGACATGTCATTCATCCTATGATAAGGACTTGCTAGAGCATGTAGACATATTAAGTGGTATGCATGAGCATTCATGATAAATCAAATGAATTTGATGGATATATGTTACCACTATTGCCTCTATGTTTGTTTTGATCTAGTGGTGGCATATGACATGTTTGTGAGCTTGCAAACCTAGTGTTGAATCTAGAAGAGTTGCTATAAGTGTTTAATTCAACATAGGCAAGATAACCCTTATTATGAGGTGTGAAGAAGCTTGTCTTTGGTTCAAATCGAATTAAATATCTTTGGCAAGTGTTCTAGGTTGAACCAAATTTGATAAATTTTAACCTACTCCATCAAACTTTTTTCTTCTCTCCACAATTTGATCCCATTTTTGGCTAAGTTGTTGACAAAGGGGGAGAGAAAAAGATGATTCAACATGATAAAGGGGTAAATAAAATTTTTGATGCACACAAGTAGGGGGAGCAAGCTCATAAACAAAGTTGTTGCATTTGTTTGTGCATTTTCATATGACTTGCTCATTGCACATGTATTTAAATTCAATATACATGCTTGTGTGGTGCAATGCTAGTATAGAACTTGGATGATGCAATGATCTACTAGCATGCATAGGAATAGTTTACTTGTGGTATCTAGACATGCCTAAAGCTTTACAAGGAGTCCAAGAACCTTTGCATATAATGTTGATCTCATGGGGTTCTTGAGTTTTGATGGATGTCTAGTTACTTCATGATGCTAAGGATGGTGTAAAAGGCAACTCCGATTGGTATCACGCTTCAAAGGTCCATTTCTTACACCTTAGCATCATTTTGGTAGAATTACTCTCCCAACACTTCTATCCATGCATATGTGCAAAGCTTTCAATCCAAACTCTATGCACATATGTAGGGGGAGCTAATGCTACCAAAACCGAGCTTGTGATAATTGTCCAAACTTTACTTATGAGCAAAATGATTGGACAAGTATGACAAGCTCAAAACTTTTATTATCAAAATCATCTTTGTGAGGGTTGTCATCAATTACCAAAAAGGGGGAGATTGAAAGTCCCGAGTTTGGTTTTGGCTAATTGATGAAACCTAGGACTAACCTTTGTATCTAAGTGGATGATTTAGATAAAGGTGGTCATTGAATATGAGACATGACATTGACTCATGTGACCAAGATGGTGAAGACCAAGATGAGGCTTGGCTCGATGGACCGGTTGTGAAGGTGAAGGGCAAGTCGAGGCTTCGAAGCAAAGGACCATACGATGGTGAAGCTTGAGCAAGACTTGGCGCCGACGGACCGATGCAACGGTGAAGGGCAAGTGAAGTCAAGGTCGATGGATCGAGACGGTCATGTGATGATATGAAGTGGATCATATCATTTGGAGAAACAAAATGGGCTCAAGGCTAAGGTATAACCATAGGGCCATTTTGTTTTACACTCAAGACACCATAGAGGGTGTGAGTGGTTTAGGGTCGATAGCCGAACTATTAAGAGGGGAAGTCTTATCGGTTATTCGACGCACGGGTGCCACTAGGTGAATTCATGAAGTGCATTGCATGTAGGGCCTAGTGAGCTAATTGGAAAACCTTTGAAAATGATTGAGAAAAAGCTAACACACAAGCACATGGAGATGTACACTTGATGGTGTTGGCACATTTGCAAAGGTGGCGTTGGTCGCGCTGTGGTTTGCGGGTAGAGAGGGGTTTGGGTTCCTCTCTCCCTCCCGCCGAGCGTGCGAGCGCGGGATTCAGGCGAGAATATTGAGGTACTTGAAGCAAACAAGAAATGTTGGACTATGGTATCCCAAGGGGTCAAAGTTTAAATTGATTGGATATTCGGACTCCGACTATGGGGGTTGCAAGATCAATAGGAAGAGCACAAGTGGTACATGTCAAATACTTGGAAGATCACTTGTGTCATGGTCCTCAAAGAAACAAAATAGTGTGGCAATCTCTACCGCCGAAGCCGAATATGTGAGTGCGGGGAGTTGTTGTGCACAATTGTTATGGATGAAATCAACTTTGAAGGATTATGGCCTCAACTTCAAGAATGTGCCATTGCTATGTGATAATGAAAGTGCAATCAAGATGATACAAAATCCGGTTCAACATGGAAGAACAAAGCATATTGACATAAGGCATCATTTCATTAGAGATCATCAACAAAAGGGAGATATTGCCATTGAAAGTGTTGGCACCGATGATCAACTTGCCGATATTCTCATAAAGCCACTTGATGAAAAGAGGTTTTGCAAACTAAGGAATGAATTGAACATTCTTGATTTCTCAAACATGAGTTGAATGCACCCCACCCACTTATTGACATGCCTCTCCTTCAACATTGCAAGGTAAAGTTGATTGACATGTCATTCATCCTATGATAAGGACTTGCTAGAGCATGTAGACATATTAAGTGGTATGCATGAGCATTCATGATAAATCAAATGAATTTGATGGATATATGTTACCACTATTGCCTCTATGTTTGTTTTGATCTAGTGGTGGCATATGACATGTTTGTGAGCTTGCAAACCTAGTGTTGAATCTAGAAGAGTTGCTATAAGTGTTTAATTCAACATAGGCAAGATAACCCTTATTATGAGGTGTGAAGAAGCTTGTCTTTGGTTCAAATCGAATTAAATATCTTTGGCAAGTGTTCTAGGTTGAACCAAATTTGATAAATTTTAACCTACTCCATCAAACTTTTTTCTTCTCTCCATAATTTGATCCCATTTTTGGCTAAGTTGTTGACAAAGGGGGAGAGAAAAAGATGATTCAACATGATAAAGGGGTAAATAAAATTTTTGATGCACACAAGTAGGGGGAGCAAGCTCATAAACAAAGTTGTTGCATTTGTTTGTGCATTTTCATATGACTTGCTCATTGCACATGTATTTAAATTCAATATACATGCTTGTGTGGTGCAATGCTAGTATAGAACTTGGATGATGCAATGATCTACTAGCATGCATAGGAATAGTTTACTTGTGGTATCTAGACATGCCTAAAGCTTTACAAGGAGTCCAAGAACCTTTGCATATAATGTTGATCTCATGGGGTTCTTGAGTTTTGATGGATGTCTAGTTACTTCATGATGCTAAGGATGGTGTAAAAGGCAACTCCGATTGGTATCACGCTTCAAAGGTCCATTTCTTACACCTTAGCATCATTTTGGTAGAATTACTCTCCCAACACTTCTATCCATGCATATGTGCAAAGCTTTCAATCCAAACTCTATGCACATATGTAGGGGGAGCTAATGCTACCAAAACCGAGCTTGTGATAATTGTCCAAACTTTACTTATGAGCAAAATGATTGGACAAGTATGACAAGCTCAAAACTTTTATTATCAAAATCATCTTTGTGAGGGTTGTCATCAATTACCAAAAAGGGGGAGATTGAAAGTCCTGAGTTTGGTTTTGGCTAATTGATGAAACCTAGGACTAACCTTTGTATCTAAGTGGATGATTTAGATAAAGGTGGTCATTGAATATGAGACATGACATTGACTCATGTGACCAAGATGGTGAAGACCAAGATGAGGCTTGGCTCGATGGACCGGTTGTGAAGGTGAAGGGCAAGTCGAGGCTTCGAAGCAAAGGACCATGCGATGGTGAAGCTTGAGCAAGACTTGGCGCCGACGGACCGATGCAACGGTGAAGGGCAAGTGAAGTCAAGGTCGATGGATCGAGGCGGTCATGTGATGATATGAAGTGGAACATATCATTTGGAGAAACAAAATGGGCTCAAGGCTAAGGTATAACCATAGGGCCATTTTGTTTTACACTCAAGACACCATAGAGGGTGTGAGTGGTTTAGGGTCGATAGCCGAACTATTAAGAGGGGAAGTCTTATCGGTTATTCGACGCACGGGTGCCACTAGGTGAATTCATGAAGTGCATTGCATGTAGGGCCTAGTGAGCTAATTGGAAAACCTTTGAAAATGATTGAGAAAAAGCTAACACACAAGCACATGGAGATGTACAATTGATGGTGTTGGCACATTTGCAAAGGTGGCGTTGGTCACGCTGTGGTTTGTGGGTAGAGAGGGGTTTGGGTTCCTCTCTACGCCGAAAGTTGTAAAAAAAACGGAGGCGAACGGAGGTCACAGAGGTGACCGGACGCTGCACCGGACGCGGTCACGGTGTGACCGGACGCGTCCGGTCAGTACAGCGCTGCAGTCAGGCGCGCGGGCTAGGGTTTGCAACCGGCGCGTCCGGTCAAGCGCCCTGAGGGAACTGCAGTTTCGCAAGGGCGATCGGACGCGGTGCGCGTCCGGTCACACACGATCGGACGCGTCCGGTCGTTGAGGGAGCTTACTGGACTCCGACCGGACGCTGGCACTGTCGCGTCCGGTCGTTCTCTGGAGCGCGTCCGGTCGTTGCTTCGCGGGTGCGGGTGCTGTGCGCATCGGCGCGTCCGGTCGTTGACTGGAGCGCGTCCGGTCACTCGGGACTGGCACGTCCGGTCGTTACGAGAAGCGCGTCCGGTCATGGGATTTGACCGTTGGCGCAGTGACCGTTGGAGGATCGGACGCGGTTGAGCGCGTCCGGTCAGTTATGACCGGCGCGTCCGGTCATCCCGAAAAGACCCAGTGAAGGGGTATAACGGCTCTATTCGGATGGGATGCTTATAAATACTTGTTGGCCGGCCCTTGGGGAGGTCTCTCGTGATTTCTAACATTCTTGTGCATCCTTTGAGCTAGAGCTTCTCCTCCCACTCATCTCTCTTGCTTGATTGCAAATCAAAAGTGAGATTGAGTGATCCCAAAGTGCATTGCATAGCTTGAGGGCATCTAGTGGCACTTGTGGGTGGTTTAGCCGGTGGATTTCTTGTTACTCTTGGAGAGTACCGCTCCTAGCCGGCTTGGAGATTGTTGGAGGCGTTGGCAAGAAAAGGTGATTGTTCTTGGCCACCTCCGGTTGATTGTGAGAGGTTCTTGTGCTTTCCTCGGCGGGACGCCAAAAGCAACTCTATTGGATTGCGCGTGTCATTGAGTTACCTCACTTGAGAGTGGTGTCTTGCGGTGCCTTGCGGGGCGTGCCTTGAGGGGCAAGTGACTTGAGGGTCACACCGAGGAACCATCTAAGTGTTGGTCGACACAACCGGTGACGTAGCTTGTCGGTGCATAAGTGAACACCGGGTGAACAAAAATATTGTATCTCTTGTCTCCCAGTGATTGGTCTACATATTGTGTTGTTGTCAATATTAATTGATTGTATATCATCTTGGTGATTGGCAACATCTTCACTCCACCGTCGGTATAAGATTCACAATCCTTTCTCTCGCATTTAGTTTTACTAGATTATCTTGTGTAGCTCTAGTGGTAGCCTTTACTAGTAGTTGTTAGCTTGCTCACTAGTGTAAGTTAGTGACCTAGCTCTTGTGTGAACTAGAGATCATAATCTACTAGACTTGTGGATAGGAGGCTTGCATCACAACCGTAGGCTAAGCAATACTCGCTTTACGCCGTTGGTTATTCTAACAAGTTTGCTTAGTGTTTCTTGTAGAATTTTTTATAGGCTATTCACCCCCCCTCTAGCCATCTAGGACCTTACACCATGTGTGTACTCATTGTGTTCATCATGTTCTTGCGCAATTCTTGTCATCTAGGCTATCCACTATGACATTTGTGTTGTGATTGCGATCCTTGACTCTAACATTTGGTATCAGAGCCAGAATCACGCGGAAAACACACTTGATCCACCATGGGTGACCGGAGTGCGAGCAGCGAGGGGAGCGGTGGTGGGCAGATCACCTATCAACCATTGATGGCCACCAACTACACCAATTGGAGCATTCGGGTTTAAGCAATCATGGAGGACCAGGGCGTGTGTGAGATCATGGAGCCGTCAGGGGAGACAGTTCGAGCAGGGTGCGACAACGGTGGCGGTGGCGAAGACGAAGGACAAGAAGGCATGGGCATAGCCTACCCAATGATCTGCTGATACAAGTCATGGCAAAGAAGACCGGGATGGAGGTTTGGGACTCCCTGAAGGCAAGATTTGTCAACAAAGAGCGTGTCAAGGAGGCGTGGATGCAGACATTGAAGAGTTAGTTCAATGTCATGAAGATGGAGAATGAACCAATCTATGCTTATGCCGGGAGGCTGACGGGGATGATGTCGGTGAGGTATGGCATCCTCGGTGGCTCGTTGGATGATGCTGCAATGGTGAAGAAGCTCTTTGACACCATGCCAGAGCGCTTCATCATTGTGGACACCAAGATCGAGCAATTCTATGTTCTCAAGAAGTTGGTGTTCGGGAAGCAGTGGAGTGACTGAAGGTGTATGAAGAGCGCACCAAATAGGGAGCAGTTGGTGCGAAGTCATACATAGGTTAGGTGTTGCTGACTCAATCTTAGTGGGAAGCTCAGCAGAAGTGGGAGGCCGACGAGGCATCCGGGAAGAGCAGATCGCAAGGTGGCGATGGTCACGGACGGGGAGCTTGCAGTGGCCATGGCCGTGGCCGAGGTGGTCAAACCGACCAGGAAAAGGAGGGTGCTGGGAATGGCAAACGAGATAAAAGCCACATCCCATGTTTCAAGTGCCATTAATCTAGGCACTATGCCAATCCGTGTCCGAGGGAGAAGAAGAAGGAGGAGGCGCACCATGTCAAGGCGGTGGACATTGAGCCGTCAGTGCTTCTCGTAGAAACAGAGGAGCCGGAACTGTTTGAGCGCAAACCACAACAAGTTTAGATGGGAGTTACTCTGAATGAGGAAAAGGTGCAGCCGTGGCTGCACTTCACCAGCGATGAAGAGCCCACCAGGGAGATCTGGTACCTGGACAGCGATGCCAATAACCACATGACTAGAGATTGGCTGAAGTTCAGGGAGATCAACCAAACATTCACTGGTATGGTGCAGTTTGTGGATGGGTTAGCTGTTGAGATTCAGGGAAATGGTCAATTTTGTTTCAAGGGAGAACTGGAGATGAGTGGGTGCTGAGAGATATTTCTTTCATATCAAAACTTAGAACTAATCTCATTAGCCTTGGTCAACTGCCTGAGATTGGTCATCGGGTTGTGATGGATGATGCTGAGATAACAGTTTCAAAGAAGTATCCACCTCGACTGATCATGTGTGTGCAAAGAAAAGCTAATAAATTATACAAGATAGAGTTTGGGAGATCAAGGTTGGCTTTGGCATGGCATGCTAGGTCATGCAAACTTCCAAGCACTAAGGAAACTAGTTGACAAGGAGATTGTAGGTGGTGTGCCACCGGTTTGGAACCCTGATCAGGTTTATCAGTCTTCCTTGGCTACAAAGCAGACTAGAGCACCTTTTCCACAGTCAACACATTGGAGAGCAGATGAGCCTCTTGAGTTGGTGCATGTAGACTAGTGTGGACCTATCACACTAGCCACTGCAGGTGGCAACAAATATTTTATGTTGTTGATGGATGATTGCAAAAGGTGGAGCACTGTGTTTATGCTAAAATCCAAGGATCAGACAGTGGATGCATTGTCAAGTTCAAAGCTTAGGCTGAAAATAGTTGTGGACACTAGATCAAGCTACTCAGGTCTGATAAAGGAGGAGAGTTCCTAGATGGTGTGTTCCACGGATTGTGTGATGAAGCTGGAATCATGGGACAACTCACAGCTCCTTACTCACCACAGAGAGGAAGAACAGGACAGTTATGGAAATGGCAAGAACTTTACAAAAGAGCATGAAGATTCTAGGGAGGTTTTGGGCAGAGGCAGTTCGATATTCAGTGTATTTACTAAATAGGTTGCCAATAAAAGCATTGGGTGACAAAACTCCAAATGAGGCATGGAATGACAGTGTCACGGGGTTGAAACTGCGACAAGTAGGGTTGTTCCTCTGGTGTCACTGAGTGTGTGACTCCGGTGGCTCGGGTGGACTCAAGAACACAAAGATCACAGAGAGGACACAACTGTTTATCCTAGTTCGGTCTATTAGGGCCCTACAACTGGCAGTAGATGATCCTTTTATTCAAGAGCACCCAAAATCAGGGGGTTACAACAGAGTGTAACAGATATATTTGGCAGAAGATCGCTTGGTGTTGATCCTAGAGCTTCGTTGCCACTCAGGTCTCCCCCTCCTCTGAGAGAAGGAAGATGATGGAAGTGGGAGGAGCTTTCGATACTCCTCTCGGGGTGGCTCTCCTCTCGGTGCCGAGATTGAGCTGTTCCGTGAGGACAAGAATGATCTATTTGGAATCATCCTCCCATTCTGTAGGATGCGACCTCCCCTTATATATCGAGGTAGGTCGGATACATGGTGGTTTGGGGCAGTTTAACCTATGGTCTACAAGCATTGGAGTCCATGAGGGTCTTGCAACAGCGTCGATGGACCTTGGTGTTGTCGTAGAGCCGAAGAAGCTCTAGACCTCGTTCGGCTCCTTTGATCTAACACGTTGGGTGTCAGGCTCTGTCGGCTTGGACCGGCCTCCACCAGGTGCACGTTCTAGAGGCTTCATGGCAGTGAAGGCATCCGACTTGAGGGCCCACGAGCCCCTGATGCCAGCGGAGGGGTTTGTCCTCTTGTGTCAAGCCCTGTGCGTGACTTTGTCTGAGGAGTGGTTGACAGCACCACATCTGTTGGGCAGCCCTAGGGAGCCCCCGAGCTGTAGAGGCTCGGGGCTGCTGAAGCCCTAATATTAAGTTTGTTGTTTATTTGAGAATATTTTATGTGAAAGTTTGGAGTTAAGGGCCGCCAACAGCTTCTCGGATTAGATCGGCCTTGTTATCCATAGTCGCAGCATCGCCGTCTCTGTGGCCATCAACCCCACCAAGCGGAGCATGACTTAATCCTCAGGCCAGTCCCAGCAGAGTGGAAGAGGATGGCCATCTACCATTGGAAGACAACGAAGACGTAGAGATGAGAGGCCTTGATGCCCTAAACCAGATGCAGGATGAACTCCAAGAGAAGAGGCGACAAGTTGAGGTTCACCAGAGACAGGTTCGCCTACAAATTATAAGGCAGAAAGAAGATCAAGCTAGAGAACAGCTCAGGCAGATGGATGATTACCTGGCCACCATTGAGGCTAACCCCAACTACATGCCGGAACCAACGATCTCCCACCTCCGCCTCAACCAAACCCACCCCCGCCTCATCCAAATCCGGCCCCACCCCCACCACCACCATCACCCCTACCCCGATTCCACCAAGTTTACCTAGGATATATCCAACCCATCGCTCAGCTACAGCGCAGAAACCAACCCCAGCCAATGGCCTACGACCCAAAATCTCCACTAACCCAAATCCTCTGATCCAAACCAAAGGTTGGCCACTCGAATACAAACCATAGAACCTACCAAGATACGATGGTAGCGTAGACCCTCTCCAGTTCGTGATGAGCTCCGAGGCTGCAGTCGCAACAGCAAGCGAAGACAAGTTGACCATGGCAAAGTCTTTCGTAATCATCGCTCGAGACATAGCCCAAGCATGGTACAGTAACCTCCCCCAAGCTCCATAGATTCTTGGGGCGACCTCCGTGAAAAATTGTGCAACCATTTCAAAGGCGTCAGCCCATCATCTACCAACCCAATGGAGTTATTCACATGCATCTAGGCCAAACGAGAGCCTCTTCAAGACTCCTGGCAGAGGTTTGTACAACTCAGAGCCAGAACCCCTGACATCACAGATGACTCAGTGATCCTAGCATCAACCAATGGAGTCAAACCAGGACCATGCTTCGCCAGACTCGCTAGAAAACCACCGAAAACCATCATAGAACTACATGAGGTTATGGAGGAATACATCAAATCAGACACAGTCCACCACAATAAAACTGACGCCTTGCGATCACAAGCTCGCTCGCCTCCGACACCAGAGCAAAGAAATCAATACCCCCAAAATGAAGCAGTAAGTGTGAACGCGATAGAATCCACACCCCCACAACAGCCAAGGCAACAGCAAAACCAGAGACCGCAACAGGCCCCCGCAGCTTGATAGAGTGACAACACAAGCAGTAATCAGAACAGGCTGAACCAAAGAAACCAGTAAAAAATCTACTGTCATTTATGCGGGCCAGACAAGGGACACACAACCAAGCAATGTGCCTGCTTCACGAAAGGAAAAGAATATCAAGAAGCACAACAAGCCGTAGCAGTGGGGCCACTAAAGCCAGTCAGTTACACCAGAAGACAACCGACCCCTACTATAAGTGCATATCACTACACCCCCATTAACTATGGCATACCCTCACAACACACACACCCCCAATTTCAAACCTTTGCAGGCTACAACCAACCCTACCACCACTACAACACCTACGACAACAACCACCCATCATACACCTATAGCACTCGATCCAACAACCAGCCATACACAGTCACTCATCCCTCCACCCCGCCACAAGTGCAACCCCAGCATCAGGCTTTGCCACCACCACCCCCGCCACCACCCACACAACCACAGCAATTGCAAGTAAAAGCCAAACCTACAAACCAAGCCAACCAAACAACAGTCAACAACCCAACCGCTACCTTCAGCATCATCCTAGCAATCACTGGAGGATCCAATGAGGACCACGGAAACAAAAGGCAACGCAAAGAACACATGTGAAGAGTACACCATGTCACCGTGGAGGAGCCTCACAGAAACTCACAATGGTCCCACATTCCAATAACCTTCGACAGCTCCGACCTCAAACTCAAAGATTACCCCCACACAGACATGATGGTCATTGAAACAAACTTAGCTGGCTGGGTAGTAACAAGAATCCTAGTCGATACGGGCAGCTCCGTAGACATCTTATTTGCCTCAACCTTCGACAATATGAAGTTAGACAGAAACCTTCTCCAACAGCAGGTAGACCGCTGTACGGCTTCAGAGGCAAGCAAGTTAAAGCCATAGGAAAAATCACTCTACCAGTAACCTTTGGAGATCAGCAAAATAGCAGAACATAACACATAACCTTCGATGTAGTCGACATGCTGTACAACAACAATGCAATTTTCAGCCGAAGGGTCACCAAAGTATTTAGCGCAGTCTTTCACCCAGGTTATCTCTGCATGAAGCTACCCTCCGCCAAAGGCGTTATTGCCGTATATGGTGACCAAGACCTCACACGGATAACAGAAGAAACTGCCGCACCCGGGCAGAAAAATGTGCACAGCCTCGACAAAAAAAAATCAAAAGAAAAAGATGCTCCGCAAGACAAGCCAGAACAGCAGCCTAGAGCAAAACTAGCCGAGGAAACAAAGACAGTAACTCTATTCGAGGGTAACAAAAGCAAACAAGTCATCATCTCCGCCTTACTAGACCCTAAAACAGAAGCCGAGCTCATACAGTTCCTTCACGACAACAACGATATTTTCACATGGTCTGCAGAGGACCTTCGTGGAGTAGACAGATCAGTAATCGAATATGTCCTAGATGCAAAAGCAAGGCTACCAACCAGTCAAGCAAAATCTCCAAAAAATGTCTGAAGAAAGAAAACAAGTAGCAAAGGCAGAGGTCCAGTGCCTGCTAGATTCTGGAGTCATCCGTCTAGTAAATACCCAATCTGGCTATCGAATGTGGTGCTAGTCAAGAAGAAAAACTGCAAGCAGAGAATGTGGGTCAACTTCACAAGTCCAAACAAAGCCTGCCTAAAACACGACTTCCCACTGCCTAGAATCAGTACCTTCATCGATTCAGTAGCTGGTTGTGAGCTTTTATCGCTCCTCGATTGCTTCTTAGGCTACCACCAAATTTTGATGAAATCAAGAAGATGGGGAAAACACAAGCTTCAGCACACCCTTCGGAACCTGTTGCTTCAGAAGAATGGCTGAAGGCCTCCGAAACGCGGGATCAACCTTCATCCGCATGATAGCAAAGTTGTTCAAAGAAGGCAAATCAATCTCCACTTACATAGATGACGTCATAGTACACAGCAAGCACAAAGAAAACCACATCCAAGACCTCGAAAGAGCATTCATCAACCTCCGTAACGTAGGGTTCAAACTGAACCTAGAGAAATGCATATTTGGCGTAAGCAAAGGAAAAAATCTCGGCTGCCTTGTCTCGGCAAGGGGAATCGAAGATAACCCAGAGAAAGTCGATTCCATCATTAACATGGAACCTCCGACATCGCGCAAACTAGCGCAAAGGCTCACTAGAAGATTGGCAGCACTAAACAGATTCATATCAAGGTCCGCAGAGCAAGGCCTACCATTCTTTGAGGTTCTCAAGAACACAGACCAATTCAGCTAAGGCCAAACACAGCAAAAAGCCTTCGATGAACTCAAAATGCACCTACACAATCTCACAACCCTCACAAGTCCACAGCCAAAAGAACCGCTACTACTGTATCTTGCTACTTCGCCACATGCAGTCAGCGTAGTGCTAGTAACAAAAAAGCAAGAAGAGCAAGCAAAGAGGCAGTTGCTAGTGTACTACGTATCCAAGACCCTCAACGGTGCTAAAAAAATCTACACTTAAATGGAGAAGGATGCATATGCAATTGTCATGGCATCCAAAAAACTAAAACACTATTTCTAAGCTCGCAAAATTATCATACCTTCGAGCTTTCCACTCGACAACATCTTCAAGGACCCTGAAGCCATAGGGCACATCGACAAATGGGCAACAGAAATCAATGACTTTGCTATCGAGTTTGTCAGAAGACACACGATCAAATCCCAGGCACTTGCAGATTTTGTAGCTGATTGGAAGCCCGACACTCACACGTCGCGGAGGTCTCAGAGCCAATCGGGACTGTCAATATAGACAGAGCCTGGGTTGCAATAGGTGCATGGATAGCAGCCATCCTAACCTTGCCATCCGGAATAAAGCTAAGATATGCAGCAAGACTCGAGTTCCAGTGCACAAACAATAGCGTAGAGTACGAAGCAGTCATCTTGGACCTTTCCAAGCTTCGCGCATTGTCAGCCAGATGGGAAGTCATCAAAACAGACACCTAGGTCATCTCAGGTCACATTGAGAAAAGTTTCAGAGCAAGAGAACCAAAGATCCAAAAGTGCCTTCACACAATCCACAAGATCGAGGGTTTCTTCCTAGGCATAACAACAAAACTGATGCCAAGATCAGAAAACAGCGAAGTAGATGAGCTAGCTAAAGCCTAGGGCAACAACCTACCCTCGGATGTCTTCTATGAAGTCATAACCCAACCTTCGGCAAAAGAAAACCTCAAGGCACCAAAATTAATCAACAGAGTGCACAACGAAGATTGGAGAGCACCAATTGTAGCGTACCTCAAGGGCTACCTCGAACTAGAAAACAAAGAAGACAAGAAGAGAATGCAGCAGAGAGCACAAGGGTACAAGATAATAAACAACGCACTATACAAAGCCAGTGTAACAGTACCCTCCTAAAGTGCATTACCTCCAGCGAAGGAAAACAGTTATTGAAGGAAATCCACGAAGGTCAATGTGGTTCCCACAACGTACCTAGAGTTCTCGTATGGAAAGCATTCAGGCAGGGGTTCTAGTAGCCAACAGCAGTAAACAACGCAGCCTCGCTGGTACAAAAATGTGAGGGATGCCAACTCTCTACCTCGCACTCCAATAGGCCAGGGGCTCCAACAGCCCTAATACTCCCGACTTGGCACCTCCAACGATGGGCAATGGACCTAGTCGGCCCGCTACCAACAGCCCTAGGAAACCTTCGCTACACAGTTGTTGTCGTTGGGTACTTCACAAAATGGACAGAAGCAAAGCCGCTAGCCATAATAACCTTGCAATCAATCAAAAAGTTCTTCTGGCAACAAATCATATGCCGCTTCGGAGTACCAATGGAACTCATAGTGGACAATGGAACCCAGTTTGATAGTGAGGCATTCAAAGAATTCTACATGCAAATAGGAACCAAGATATGCTTCGCCTACGTAAGGCACCCTAGTCAAATGGCCTCGTTGAAAGAGCAAATGGCATAATCCTCCAAGGCATCTCCCAAAGATTACACGGTAGACCTAAGGCCAAATGGGCCGAAGAGCTTACCTCCGTCATTTGGTCCCACAATACCTCAGAATCCAGAGCCACTAAATTCACTCCATTCAAGATACTCTTCGGAGAAGAAGCAATCCTCCCGGAGGAACTCTCCCACAAATCACCAAGAGTCACCCTCGCTAGCAACAAAGACGAAACCCAAGAGGACAAGCAACTGACAAAGGACCTGATAGAAGAAGTTAGATGCCAAGTAGTGAACAACCTCCGCTTATATCAAGATGAAACCATCAGATGGAGGAAAAAAGGTGAACCCCCGCCAAATCACCACTGACGACATGGTCCTAATCAGAAAGCAAAACACAAAAATGGTGGGCAAGCTTCAACCAAAATGGCTTGGCCCATACCTTGCCACCCAAACAACCAGACAAGGGGCATTCACTCTGCAAGATAGCGAGGGCAACAAACTACCACACACCTAGAATATAGACAACCTCTGCAAATTCTACCAATAGCGGCGCCTTATAGCGTGCTCGCACTATGTAACTTTCCTTTTATTCCTTTCACCACCATGATGTAAAAATACTCAGCGCTGCACCCTTTTTCCTTATGAAGGGGCACAAGGTTTTTTAATGCGGCAGTAGCTTCTCCCTGCAATATAATTTACCCTTCCCTGCAAAAATCAACCCTCGCCGAAACAGTGGCCCAGGGCTGAACCACCCTCATCACCACAACTATAGTAAAGATTTTCCTCAAACAAGGCCCTGTACCATAAACCTTGCTTGAGGCAAAACATTCATTAAAATTCTCAAAAAAGCAAACCCCACCTGCTATTAAAAGTTTAAGATGGGAGCGGAGATATACATAAAATCGAGCACCCTCGCAACGACGCCAACGGCTCAAAAAAAAGCAATCTCCACAAACTCTTAAAAGTTCAAGATAGGAGCAGAGGTATACATAAAATCAAGCACCCTCGCAACGACGCCAGGGGCTTGAAAAAGCAAACCCCACCTGCTCTTAAAAGTTCAAGACGGGAGCGAAGGTATACATAAATTGAGCACCCTCACAATGACGCCAGGGGCTCAAAAAAGCAAACCCCACCTGCTCTTAAAGTTTAAGACAGGAGCAGAGGTGTACATAAAATTGAGCACCCTCACAATAGCACTAGGGACACAAGTAAGCAACCCCACCAGCTCTCAAAGCCTAAGACGAGAGCAGAGGTATACGTAAACTGAGCACCCTCGCAACGACACCAGGGGCTCAAGGAAACAAACCCCATGTGCTCTTAAAATTTAAGATGGGAGCAGACGTACTCATAAAACCAAGCACCCCCCAACGATGCCAGGGGCTTGAGGAAGCAAACCACTAACACTCTAAAATAGTAAGACGAAACGAAGGTACATAAATTCAACAGCTTCAAGCACCCTCAACCAAAACTTCTAGAACCCTCACAAAATGCCCAGATGAAGGAGCCGACCAACTATTCAATCACAATAAATGAGCACGCTAAAACACAGTCAAAGCGCCGTCCCTCTATCTACCCAGCTCGCAGTAAAACAACAGCATTTACAGCACCCACCAACAAATTTGACACTATTTAATTACGCATTTAAAGCGCCCATTCATCTACCACCCCAACCTCACCCTATAAATATGACCCTAACCCAACCCAAATGGCAATCAGAAACCATTAGCGCCAGCCAAACGCCCCAAGCCCCAAATCGACAAAATGCCACCCAAAAAACAAAACCCCCGCAAAAACAGAGCCTCTGTCCAAACACCACCAGATAAAACCTCTGACAACCCCAGCGAGAATACCACAAGAACAAATGTAAACCTAGGGACAGCTTGACGAATCTCATCCGTGAACCTCCTCAAAGCAGTCCCAAACGTGAAGGGAGCACCACCACCTACTGGAAAGCTGGTTCATGTGCGCCAACACCCTCGCCGAGAGGTGCTAGCCTCGGAGCACGCAATACATTAGCAACACCCTGGCGAGGGTTAAAAGAAAGGCACATTGACCAAAGCTTCGACGCCACCCATTCAGAGATCGACCGGCGAGGTTTTGAAGACCTACTCCTGCAAGTAGGCAATCAGCCACACGCCAACGAAGCTTCGCTAGGAACCAGATCATGAAGGAGGCCCTGGTGGATATCAAGCTCAAGTTCATCGACACATCCGCTGGGTCCAAGCTCCACAAGAACGATACTTGAGACCCTCGCGCCCTAACAAGCTAGCATCGACAGGGACCTCCTCCAACACCCCACCAAGACCTATCAAACACCAACCAAGGTTCATCATCGATCGACAAGCAAAACCCAGAAGACCACACCATATTCCACTGACCCGGACGAAGGTCGGCACTCGCCAGAAGAGCAACAAGTCTAACTAACCCACATCATATAAACCATGTAACCTCCGATGATGATAATAAAGACACACAAATTCTCCAATTATGAAAACGCCGTCACTACAATATAATGCGAGCCTCGATAGAAAGAAAGGGGGCGCCGCTGCGCGCCAAATTCTCACAAAAATGCGAGCCTCGATAGAAAGAAAGGGGCGTCGTTGTGCGCCAAATTATCACAAAAACACGAGCCTCGCTAGAAAGGAAGGGGGCATGGGCGTCGCTCTGCGTCAAGTTCTCACAAAAATGTGAGCCTCACTAGAAAGCAAGGGGGCGTCTCTGCGCGCCCAATTCTCACAAAAATGCGAGCCTCAGTAGAAAGAAAGGGGGCATCACTGTGCGCCAAGTTCTCACAAAAATGCGAGCCTCGCTAGAAAGAAATGGGGCATCACTGCGCGCCAAGTTCTCACAAAAACACGAGCTTCGCTAGAAAGGAAGGGGGTGTCGATGCACGCCAGCTCCCAGTCCTCAAGCGAAAAGCCGCAAAACAATCTAGAACGGGACAGCTGGTCAAAAAGCATGAATTTTTTTCTTTTTCTCAAAATGGTAAATCCCACTCTAGCAAGTTGACAGTACGAATACCACACATACAACCCCGCACAAAAAAATAGACAAATAACCACAACACCAAAAAATACACCCTCACAGTACCAAACTAAGTAGCACATCAAACCATATCACAGCGCCAAACCTCCCAAATATCAAGAGCATCTTCCTTGAAGCAAACCTCACAAGCAACTTCCTCCGGTACACTGACAACAACGTGTTCAAGAATACCATCTATCAGCTCCCTCACCACATCCTCCACAAACTCCTCTATATCATCATCTATCACCCGGGGACCCTCTGATGCGTCCCCACCCTCGCCAGGACCAGCCCTCTCAGGCACCAGACAACAAAGTGGAGGCCCCACTGGGATCAAAGGCATATCACCCTCCGAAACCCTCGCACAATACATATGACGCTGATCATTATCCTTAATCTCCAAAGGCTTAGGCTTCGGCACCCTAAGGTTTCTAGCCTCGTCCAGGGTAACAGACCAAATAAGAAATTTACACTCATCCTCGATATCATCCAACACCACAGAGGACGACCCCGAACCAAACAAAACATGTTGCGCCTATCGATCAGTAAGGTCCCCATTCTCCCAAAACCTACGTGCCACCTGATTCCTCCTATCATATAAACTAACCTTCGTACACCAAAACCGGTCAAACATCAACAAAGGAAACATCGACTTTAAACGCGCTCAAATTGTGCCAACAATGAAAGTATCATGATGATTCATCATTAGGGGAATCACATCTAGCACCTCACACGCAGGCCCCTTGGGAACCTGCGCAATGAAGGCAATTGTCACTTAACCACAAGACTAAACCCTCGCAGGGGCCCTAAAATAATCACTTAAAAGTTTTTGACAACTACAATGCACACACACGTCAAACCTGCTTTGTGTCCTCAGTGTCCATGGCATCTGCTCTAGGTCCAACCACTGCATCTCGACCTTCGGAAGCGACGTGGCTAGCCTCCGAACCCTCACCGATGGTAGATGGCGCGACCACACTCGCTGACGCCTTGGCGGTCGTCCTAGGCACGTCAACCCTCGCACCACTAGATGAAGTCCCGGTCGCGGAGGTCATCCCATCCCACGGCTGAGATAACTACCAAAACACATTAGTAAGAAGAACAGGGTCAAAGAAACCAAGACATAAACAAAAACACCAAAAGTTACCTCTTGCGTACCAGCAGCGCCAATGTCAGAGGCAAGAACCCGGCCACCCTTCGCCCAAAATTTTTTTTGGAAACAGAGAGACCACGTTCTTGCACAAAGGATCTTGAACAGCTTCACGAACGTCATCCACACTAGGAAACCTATGGGGCGGCTTCCCGAGCACCTTCAAATGATCACAGCCAGCCGCCTGTAAGGTGCGAGTAAGGCCGAGGGTGGCCCCATAAGCCCCAAGATCGGAGACCCCCGAGAGAAGCCTCTCAAAATGAACAACCTCCGTACAAAGCCACTCAGAAAAAGTGTCTAGGTTGGCATCGGGCAAGGCCTCGCTTGGAGGAGCGCCACCCTTCCTAAAAGCACCATCAATTAAGACCTTCGCCTCTTTCATACAATCCAACGGAGCAGCCTTTGATTTCTCCAATTCCTTAGCCCTGGCCTCCGCCAAGGCTGCTGCCTCTTGACGAAACTTCTCAACCGTCTCAAACTCCTCATTTCTCTTGAGCGAAGGTCTATATTATGGTGCAAACACTGCTCCGTATGTTCAACAACCTTCCTATTCTTCTCAATCGTCGCCTGAAGCAATTCAACCTGCTTAGACAATGCACGGTTCTGCTTCTTCAAAACAGACTCAACCTTCTCTAGACCAGCAACATTTTCCCGTAGTTGCGTCTCAATATGACCATGGCGAAGCCGCACAGCACACGCCAACATAATAGCCTTAACAGCAAACACCTCAACATCCTTTGTCAAGTCATCCATTGACTCATTTGACAGCACAAACTCAGCCTCCGGAATGCTAATTCGCTAGAAGGTACCAACCAAAAACAGAGGCTCCTCTTCAGTTCCAACAAGATTACAACCGCAGGGGTCAGCACTGGTGTAAAGATCAATCTCCGTCTCATCAATCCCACAATTCATTGCATAGTGGCGTAAACCACTACGACTAGCATCACCGAGGGCATGTTTCCTGATGCCAAGATCAGGCTCATCATCCTTTGTTGCAACCTCCTCACCCTCGCGCATGATATGAACCCCGAACTAGAAGCAGCCAGCCGAGAAACAACCTCCTGACCTCCACCAACCTCACTTCCTCTTTCCTCCAACCTCGCTTCCGGAAAGATCCACGGTAGGCCAATCAGGATACCCCAGGCCTAGAATATTGAAGCATCGGTTAACACGACGATGGCCACCAAGTGCCTTCCTGATCGCCTTAATCTTTGGGCGCATGAGAGGCCCCACGAGATCCTCAACTTGTCTGGCCACACGCTCATACACATCCTTAATACAGTTAGACAAAGAGCTACACTTCTCAATAACTTTCCTCCAAGCCTCTTGCAAATTGATTCCAAAACCTTTTTGGCCTCACGGGCCATACCGCTTCTCATCCCAAATGTCAAAGCAGACAAGACTCCTCCGCAGGGGAATGAACTTTGCACACACATGCACCTGAACCAAGTCACGTGCATACTGTTGGCGCGATAGCACTCGAAGAGCATCAACCGCAGCAGCACAACCATCCGTCACCACATAATTAGCAGCAATATAATCAATCCTCGCTAGGCCCCCACACAACCCAAGCTCGTCCTCCAACTTCAAGTAAAGCCAGTTCTCCATCCACAGTGAGGCCCACTTATTTTTCTAAGCCTGAACCGGAATCTCTACCCCATGCCAGTAAGGTACAAACCCCAAACTGACAAAACAGGGTTCTCTCACCAATAGTCAACTTGCAAGGCTAAGGATGAACATGATGACAATGAACAAACCCCTCCAAATCTGGCTCAACGCCCTGAGACCTACAACCCCAGACATTGACGCTCATCTTCACAATGCTCGAAGGATTCAATTGGTGAAACTTGAGGTTAAATCTCTTCAAAGCATGGACAACGAGGGGATGGGGCAGAAACCTCAAACTAGCATAAAAACTCCTTATAACAACAACCTCGTTATCATGAGTCCCCTTCACAATGACTAGCAACTCCCCTTGGAAACCACTTATAATTCGCATAACCTTCCAAATCCTTGGGAGTCACCCTCGACACCCCAAAAACGAAGCTCACCTCACCAGTAGCAACCTCCACCTCGTCAACAGCCCTCGCAGTCTGCTTCGTACGAGCCATAGACCTGCAAAACAAGAATCCAAGTGGAGCCTGTGAGAAAAACAAACCCCTGCAAAGGAACCCTAGAAAAATAGAAAAGAACAAAAATACATTAGCGATTGGAGCACCAACAAGAACCACCACTGAAGAAGCGAGCCTAGCAAAAAAATGCAACCCTCGCAAAAAAGCAAACCCTTGAATAGCTAAAATGGCGATAGCAGATCGACAACAAAGACAGACACGGTAAAAAAAAACCCTAAAACCACCACGGATATATATAGGCACAGTCACCCACACCCGAGGCAACTAACAGACCCGAATCCCGAAAAACATGAACAGTGCAATCACAGCGAATCCCAAAAAATGGAGTAATCTCACTTATCCCGCACCCCAAGCAAAACAAAAAGCCTAGCAGATCAAAGTAACAAGGGCGTTGCTAGGCCGGTCCACGAGCCACTCGCGTTGCACCACCTCACCTCCCTCTCCTAAAGGAGGCGTTGCTCCGACCCATCATGCTGGGCCTGAGCCTCGAGGGGCTGCTGTTGGGGGGGAACCCCCAGCCCAGCTCCTCGCCTCACCTTCGCCCCGCTAGTCTACCCTAACCGGACCCCCGCTCCACAGGGGGTGAGTTCTTGCATGTGCTGCGCAGGTATCCATGCGCCAAGGTCAACCCCCCGATGGAGGTCGAGGAGCGGACCTTCGCCCGATTCGGACACACGGTGGTCCGCCTCCTGCGAAGGAGGGAACGTCACGCCGACAAAGGAAATCTGGTTGTCAGAAGAGCGGGGACCAGGGAGTTGTTGAAGCTAGAAGATGAAGATGACGATCGTACCCCCACTACATATGTTGTGACCCTGTAAAAGGGCTTTGCCCTTGTGTAATTTTACCGTCCGGGTATACACTATAAATATCCAGACAGACCATGTAAGGAACATGAGGATTTTCTCCCATAAGAATTAATGGGCATTTAATCCACGTCCTTCATCCCTTGAAACCCTCGCCACTCTTCCTGCCTCAATGACCGTGGGAAACCCTCGGCCTCTCCCTGCGTCTCCCAGCGAGGGTGAGAGGTTAGGTGTGATCCCACATTTACTTTTACTAATTAGAGGCCCTAATAGAGGTATCACCATAATTCTCACCGGATGCGCTAGGAAAAAAGATGAATCATATAAACTCTCACAATAATCAGAAACACTTGGCCTTTGATTTGTTAGACTCTATTCATAATCACCAATAATAGTCATTGGATCTATTGTAGTTAACTACTAAAATTACCCAGCACTGCCATTATGAATACATAAAGTAACCCCTTAAAATATCGTCACTAGATGGAATTGGACTAGCTGTATGACGTTTTTGTGACATACAAACTTTTATTGTCACTAAGTCGAAGTGCCAAAAATATAGTGTCATAAACTGGATGATATAGTGACATTATGACTCGTTGTCATGCTAAATACATCAAAAAGCTAAATATTTCTTGTAGTTTATATAAATTATATATCATAATCGCATGTGGGAAATTAGCTGCGAATTTAGGTTTACTTATTGTTGTGTGGGTAATCTAAATATAGATTTATGGGTCGGCATATGTTAACTAAGCAAAGATGGGTAATTATTTAGAAATAGAATCGATCCAACGTCTATTGATATTAATGGTCACTACCATAATGTTGACATAGTTAATATTAAAGATGTAGTGGCCAACCTGAGCCACATGTTGTTGACAAGTTTTTTATTTGAAGCTGCATTACAAGAGCTTAGGCCTTCTATGATTGACTGATTGTGACAATTATAGTCTTTTTCTTGTCATTGTACCCCTTTTATTACACAGCAGTGACGGTATGGCTGTGGTCATAGAAGCTAGGTCATAATCCCCCTTCTGTGACTAACAGACCCTATTGTCATTAATCTTAGTGACAATTGCACGTTTGTCAACTGGTTATGATCATGATATTTATTACTATATTTGTCACAATATATAGTGTCCAGTGATCTCATGTGGTAGATGATGTAACGCGTGCCGACATGGCACACGTAGTATGACGAAAATAGTTGTCATGAAAACGAATTTGGCCTAGTTGGCCCCTGTATCATGGGCTACTTTTCTCACTAGTTAATTGGGCTAAAACAAGTTTGGCCCACACGTTGTGGCTGGCCTTTTTTGACCAATCTCTTATGAATCCTTTTAGCCTATTCTTTTTTCTCTAAAGGCAGAGCATTCATATTATCGACCAAACGCATTTAAATATTCGTCCCAAATAAAAAATCACATCACCAATTACATAATAATCACAGTTTTAAACATGCGAACAGAATATTTCCTCCAAACACATTGCTTCATACAACAAAGGTGCACAACAATACTGAAGCAATTTTAATTCTATTTGCTAAACATGTACGCGCTACGCAGTATGCACACATACAACCAGCTTGTACCCACGCTATCCATCCCTGGCACTGAATGCGTATTCTCAGTTGAACGGCAGTCATGGCACTGTACGCACGTATCACCACTAGCAGAAGCACCTTCAAATAAAATTAGAAGGGAACGAATCAAAGAATATTAAAGTAGACAAAAAAACGTTGGCAATTTCAACAAGGAACCAAAATTAAAGGAGCATTGACATAAATTACACGCTATTAATACTAGCAATCTAATGCTAACTTAACTGACAATAACAGCAGTATCAATGAAAATGGGTTTCTACAATATACACAAGCTAGACAAAAAAGGATCCAATAGCTCACCAAAGAAAAGAACTTGCTACCACAAGCCACAATTTGATGGATGCATAATCACCATAGAGCTCCAGTTAATTAGCACACTGCAGAAATAGTTGAAAATGAAGAAGAACTTGCATTCAGTAACCATTTTTTGAGAAGTTTAATGAAAGGAAAAGCCTTCCATGTAGCAAAAAAATCATTCGGTGGAAGTATAATCATAGGGACGCAAGCAGCCCCACCTAACATCAGTTATAAAGTCACAACTATACATAGGATTAAGTGTTTTGCGAACAGCTGATCTCTATTCAGAAAATAAATTTTAATGCTCTATAAGTTGTTCTTGATTCTTGCCGATAGTTTTGAAATTTGTACTAAAGGATCCATTTCATCATGTATCTATGAAATAAAATAACAAAACTTCAACATTTGCAGAGCAAAATACTGTCAAGTTCATATTTGCCGACACAAGAACTTGGAGGCTTTGAGTAGCCTAACTTTTCCTCCACATTTTATTATTTCAAATGTTGACTGCAAATAAATTAGAAATATGTAAGATTAAAACAGATTTCATTGGATACAATGCCATCCCTGTGGCCACTTTATATCATAATAAAGTGGTATGAAAATCAGGAAAGCTGTAAATATTCAGAACATTAGATAAATAGAGAACTGGTAAATCTAGTGCCACACTCCAGATATGTAGCTATGTCAGAAATTTGTAGATCTAGTCTCTAGATAAATAGAGAACAGGTAAATGCTAATCCTATTTACACTCCAGATATGTAGCTATGTCAGCGCAAATCACTGTTGTCTCTACTCACCTGACAAACTGAAACTGACTTGATCATTACATGACGTTGAATAGGCATAATAGGAGCAGCAGGAACACACCTGCATGCATCAACATAACACATCCAGTGATTCTCAATATATCTAGAGGACATAAGGAAAAATTAAAACTTGATTCCAGTAAAAATTTTGTTAATCTACAGAGCACATATAAGTTATGGTTCTATATAGAAATATATACAATGTTCTATTGTGACTTGACAGGACTGAAGCAATTCTTTAATACTCCATTATGTATACAACAACAACAACAACAACAACAACATAGCCTTTTGTTCCAAGCAAGTTGGGGTAGGCTAGAGATAAAAACCAAAAGAGACGATAATACTCCATTATGTATCCTCTAAGATAATAATGCTGCCATCAGAGTAGTTTCTCAAGCTAACTAAACAAAATCTGCTATCACTTTGTGAAAGTGCTACTTCGAACCGATTACTACAACAGTGAAGTAATGTCCAAGACGAACCAAATAACATTCAATCAATTCCAATACTCATAAATATTGATATACCAATAACTAGATCTGAAATTTTCCTTTCTGCTCAAGTCCCAAATCCCAGGTGGTCGACTTCATCTAGAGCAAGCAGCACTCTGCACACAGGAGCACAGGTGACAGGTCAAAAACATAAACCAAAGCCGCGGATGGCCGGACATGAGCACAACATCACCTATAGTAAAATCAACCTTCTCCTGAAGTACTCATCCGTGCAAATCCCCTTGGTGCAGCACTTGGAGCAGTTCTGTACAGATGGGGAAGAGGATGGTTACCAGGAAGCAGATGGGGCACTCGTAGATGTCCGCGTGCGCGTGGTTGGCGCCCTGGTGGCAGGGCGCGAGCTTGGAGAACTTATAGGATGAGAGGCCGGCGCTGGAGAGTAGCTGCTTGCCGTAAGCCACCATGCCTCCGGCGCCGGAGAGGACCTGCCCGCCGCACGCCACCATGGCATTCCTCGAGCACGAAGGCAGGGATGGCATGGCCCGGAACGAGGTGGAGATGTACCGAGGGTGCCACGCGCCACTGCTTGCGCCCTGTTGGTTTGGACTTATCAGCAGAATCAGCAGCCATCCAGCAGTGTTTTTCTCTCACAACAAACCAGCGAACAGTGCTTTCAGCACAATAAACCAGCGAAACGAACAGGCTGAGGCTGAGGGAGGGAGGGCAAAGTGGCAGAGGGCCTGTGCTAGCTGTAGCTCCCACTCCCCTCAAAGGCTCAAACGGCTAGCTGGAGCTGGGGCTCCTACTATCGGAGCTACGGCTGGGCTCCCCTCGGAGCGACGGCTGCCGGTGGTTCGCTGCGTGCTGACGCGGTGAGGAGAAGAGAGAGGAGGCGGCGGCAGGGCTGGGAGAGATGGCAGCAACAGGGAGTCGATAGGTGGAGCGGCCTCCCCTTCAGCCGATCGGATCTGAGGAAACTAAGGGCCCCTTTAGTTGGTGAAAATTTTTTAGGTTTGACTACTATAGTATTTTTCGTTTTATTTGGTAATTTGTATTCAATTATGAATTAATTAGGCTCAAAAGATTTATCTCGTGATTTACAACTAAACTGTGTAATTAGTTTTTTCTTTTGTCTATATTTAGTACTTCATATATGTAGTATTTTTTGGGTTCTTTTTTTTTTAACTAAACAGGCTCTAAAAGGGTTTCGTAGGGGCGGTGCTAGGGTATATGGAATATTTTTATTTGGGACCTGATGTATCTTGGCTGTCCATTTCGATCGAATGGCCAAGCATGTGGCAGGACTAGATTTGGGCCCAATGTAATGCTTATTTTGGAGCCCGACATAGCCCAATGTTCATTTGTTTTTTCTTTTTCTATTTTCGAACCAAATATGTTATATAAATATATTGATATATTAAATGAACTCAAATGAAAAAGACATCAGCAGAAAATTTGTAGAACTCATCGATATCCACAACTTTTGCTTTGATCATTTTTCCATCCAACTTTATTTGAATAATTCAGAATTTGAATTTCAAAATGTGGTAACTTCAGACAATATTTTGAAACATTAAATGATTTCAAATGAATAAGTCATCAACAACAAAGTTGTAGAACCCATTGAGATCTACAACTTTTGTGTTGGTGATTTCTCCATCTGACAAAGTGGTAGTATACATTTGTATACATTGTCCATAATTGGATAGGTCTCTCATATTGTTCTCATATAACTATGTGAGGATTATGAATTTTGGAACAATATATTTGAACACTTTGTTAAAATCATTTGATTTTTTTATGTAGAGGTGATGTAACAAAAACATGTTACCCTACAAAATTGTAGAATTTTCTGCCAAAATTTAGAATTATTATAATTACTAGTATAGTGCACGTGCTAATGCAACGGCAGCATTTCAGGGGTCCTTATGAAAACAAGCAAACGAAGATAGAAGAGATGAAGTGGAATCGATGATTAAGTAATTAAAAATAGTAACAACCGGCAAGGAATCAAACATGAGCAGATTATGTCAATTTTTACTGAAAAACAAACGTAATTAGCCATTTGTTACTTTGGAAACATAGTAGCAATGCATTCTTTTAGTGGAACTATGCATTTGAAGGGGATAAAAAGAAGTATCCATAC
This sequence comes from Saccharum hybrid cultivar R570, assembly GCA_038087645.1. NCBI lineage: Eukaryota > Viridiplantae > Streptophyta > Magnoliopsida > Poales > Poaceae > Saccharum > Saccharum hybrid cultivar. Next base: position 16,680,224 of record JAQSUU010000760.1, read on the forward strand.
CTACGGTCGAGAGATAATGCTATAATAAAATAAATCCCACAGCCACACCAAAATAGAATCAAATCAAATCAAACATATGTAAACAGGTACTAATGAGGATTCCAGGTACAAGTACAGATCAACAATGGAAAGGCAAAGGTATGGGCAAGCATAGCTCGAAACAAGTCTTTGCATTTTAAAAATTAATGGGCAAGCATAGGTCCAAGTATATAGTCTTCAGTCTCAAGGGTTGTGTTGCTGTTCAGAGTGAGCAGCGCTCATCAGAGCCCAGTGGCCTCCCTGCAAGTATCATCCAGAATGAAAGCCTGCAATGAAAGAGATTCTTTTTTTTTTAAGAATAGTGCAATGCATAAAAGCTGACATGATCTCTTCACTTTTGTTGATAATACAGAAACAGTGCAAGTTAATAACTGAAATGGTGTATAGAACAAGCAGAAAACTGACACTTCCACATGTAGAGCAATAATTCCCAAAAAAATACTCATGCAAGATATAACAAAAAACAATTGAACCTGTTACCTAGTACTGTAAGGACAGTAGTCCCCAGACACTTCCGTCCAAAATCTCCTTTCATCCTCATGTACTGATATGAAGCATTAGTGCCAAATGAAACTGTCATCTTTACTATTAGACAGTTACCAGCGTAATCTGCTAAAGATGAGCCTCTGGCCTATGTGCAAGATAACTTAAGTTAACATGAGTGGACAAGTTCCTCGTCCTGCTCAATCTATTATCACACTCGATCGATAGAACCCAAACAGTTTAAAGGCTACATATTCTTCAACTAAAGGAAAACAAATATAAATTTTATAGGCGTAGATAGTCATGGAGAAATGAAAGCTCAAACCTCATTAGCGAACAACATCAGACTGAACTCAGCCTCCTAAAAGTCATCTTCATCCCGTTGGCCACTGCTACATCCACTGAATTTTGTTAATTGGTATATTTCAGAATATATTAACTTATCATGTGCATAAGACATTCAAAGTAATGAAGAATTAAAGCAAATAGCATACCCACCGAAGCTTGGCAAACAAATTGTTAGCCTGCATTCCAAACAGCTATGATATTCAGGGAAAGCTGCAAAATATACCTGCACAACCTATGAGCATCTAACCATTTCATGATAATGCAGGATCTTTTTGATCTTTTGCTCACAAAAGGGACACAAAATTAGAAATCTATGAGGCGATGATTCACTCACAGTGAGAATGGAAAGGTCCTACATATCTGCTCTTCAAACACAGCTAACAAGAATTCATATTTTTTAATTCTGCAAGATGGTTGAATGTATAGGGGAAACAAATCGAGAAGAGGAACATACCCTACATTTTTTCGACCAAATGGGCGTAGGGCGTTCAGTCTGCCCCGAGAAGGATTAGATCAGACTATATCCAACACGTCTTCGACAAATAAACAGTATGTGCTTACCTGCAAAAGGAAGTATGTGGTGTATTGAGACAGCAGCAGGATAATATTCAGCAGGTGTGTATGCACAACAAGATTTGTTTTCTAGTTCAATTACTAAGCTAGAAGGAGCAATCAAATGCCCAAATGAGTCAAGCTCAAGAGACTCCATCGGCCATCGCACCTGAGCTGTCAAATGTGAAACCACGCACCTAAGGAATAAAAAAAGGAACTTAGAAAAACACCCGAATTCAAGCATATTCTTTAAATGTTTTTGGAAATAAAATTATGCAGGTTATGCACATATCAAATTTGGACACATGTAAAAAAAGGCACAATTGGCATGATGCAGAATCACTGACAAATGGAATGCTAGAAATCAACGGGCACAACAAGCCATCAAAATGCATCAGCCTTACATGACGGTTAGACATTATTGATTATTATTCATTTTATTTTCTACAAAGATGGTGACACCATTATTAGTAGAATTACATGATGTGCATGCACACGGTTAAGCCAGCATAATACCAGGATTAGTTGATTGTTATCAAGACCATTATTTTTCAAGGAGCACGTTGCCAATCTAATTGATACAGGATGATTATTATAGAGTTTATTTACTGCTTCTACTGAACAAATTCACCGACTTCACAGGTTCGAGCTGCAAACATCCAGACCTGCACATTGTCATCCTTCCAGAACGCGGGGTCCTCATCGACGGCCAGCCGGCTGTGGGCGCCTGCTGGCTAGCTGCAGGCGGCTGTCGCGTGCTTGGGGCCGATCGCGGCACGTGTGATCTCCCGAGAGACGGCAAGCACATTTACCCATCGAGAACCCAGGATGACCGTTCGGCCGCCCGACCCTCTTCCTCCCGAGCCACCCCCACCTCCACTTCAATCCATCACCGAATCCCCCGAAATCAAATCTTCTCCACTCAAGCCCCTGCTAGATCCGGCATCAGCATCGCCTGATCTACACGCGCCATGCAGCAGCTCCACGAGAAACCGAGTTTTCGAGAAGCTATGGTCATCTCTTCAGGCCCCGTCCTTGGCGCCGTTGCCGCCGACCCTCACGCTGCCTCCCCCACTGGTGGGTGCAGCGGCGCCGGCATTGCCGTCCTTGGCGCCATGCTCGCCACTGATGGACGCCCGATGGCCACAGGACTCCGCCGCTGCCCCGTCCCCATTGACGACATCGCAGGGCGCCGCTGCTGCGGCCGCAGCTAGCGCCGGCTACCCTCAACAGGCGTTGGAGGACGAGCCGGGCGCCACTGTCGCGACAGCGACCGCCACTGAGGCCATTGCCGCCACGCCCAGCCTTGGGGCCCCATCAGTGCCGCTGACGTCGGGCACTAACAGCGGCGCGCGTGCGGCACGGGTGCCGCCGCCGTCGCCTTCGTCACTGCAGCCGACTGGCGGCCAATCCCGGTGGCCGTCAAAGCCCCTCTCCCCTCTTGCTGTCCCCTTCCACCCTGGAGGCAGCTCGGTGGGACGCTCGAAGGCTAGGCGCTGGGCGGACGCTGACCCCGGCACAGACAGCTCCGACGATGAGCCCACCCCAGCCGCCGCACGCCGGTCGTACCTTGACACCGTCCGTAAGGCTATCCGGGCCACGTCTACGCCTACGGCAGGGGCGGCGATTGGGATGCAGCGTGTCGCTGCCATGGTGCCTGCGAGGGGGAGCAACGTCAGCGGCGGCGTCAGCAGCGGCGCAGGTCCAGCGCGCCTGCGGCCCACGCTAAGGTACCGCCACCCGCGCAGGACGCTCCTCCCACTGGCGCTACTGTCGAGGGTTGGCGCCAACGCCGAAAGCGCCAGGGATGCCCCTTTCTCATCCACGGCCCTCCCCTGCGCGGCCATGAGCACCAAGGTGCGCGGGATGCCGCTTTTGGCTGTCTGCGGGTGCCAGTGTTCCAGCGCCTCGGCTCGCGGCGCCGTATCTCAGACCCCGACAGCGATGGATAGAGGATAATCTTGTCACACGGAGAGGAGGCGCAGCCATGCCTAGCTAGCACGAGGTCTGCGGCTCGTCCGGTTCCACCGGAATTGGTCGGGCGCTGCTTCAACTGTTTGGGCCGCGACCATGTTGCCGCCGCTTGCCGCAATCGCTGCAGGTGCCTCCGGTGTGGGGACGAGGGACACCACGTGCGTCGGTGCTGGCGTAGGCGGGGTTTGGCCCATGGACAACCTCGGCGCCGGACTCATGGTAGCGATGCAGTGGAGGTTGCTGATGGGGGTGTGTCGGACACCGTCAGCGGTCGCCCCCGCTGACGTCAACAGCGGCAACAGAAGCGAAAGCCCGACCGGTGCAGCAGCCTGGACGTCACTGTCGTCGCGTGTGCCCCCGAGCTCGACCCTTTGACGCTGTTGCCGCGCCTGGACACAGTGCAAGTTGGTCGGGACGTGGCGGAGGATCCAATGTTGCTGGAGATCGTCGCCTCGCTCTCTATTATTCAGGCAGCTAGAGGACCACCTCCAGTGCTTGCTACCCCCGCGGAGAGCGAGCAACCGGAGCTGCCATCTACGTCTGCGAGCCTAGGTGTTGGGCATGCTGAAGATCCGATGGTGGTTGAGGTCGCTGCCTCGCTGTCTGTCTTCCAGTCTGCTGACGCACCATCAATGGCATCACCGTCTGACGACGCGGTTGTGGCCTCTGATGACATCGACGTCGGGGCCCTCTTCATCAACTCCCTTCAGCTGCCGCTACAGGAAAGTCTCCTTCACACACCTCCGCGAGCCGCACGCCAGGAGCCCGCTAGTTTGGTCCCTCGTCGCAGCGTGAGGCTCGCAACTAAAGCTCCTTTTCACGACCCAAACCCAGAGAAGCAAGCTAAACGTGTGTTGGTGAACAAGTGCGAACGCAGGCCCAATGACGCACCAATTGATGCCCCCGACGACCAAATTGCCGTGCTCTTCCACGAGGCGTTCGGTCGATTCCCCCACTCGCGAGGCGCTGCATGAGCTGATGTTCCTCTCGCCATGCGAGAGGTCTTCGAGGAGGCCTGGCGCTGCTCATAGCTCCAACTAGCTACGACGGCGCTCCTACCATCGCAAAATTAGTTCTTAGTTAATACAACTCTTGTATCCCCACCGCTTGCGGTGATTCATGCTGTGTGTTACTCCGTGATGCGGAACGGTGCCTCGCCGTGTCTGCTCTCGGAGCGTGTAAACTTTCTCACTTCCACTTAGTGCAACACGTGCCAATGCGCGTTTTCGAAAAAAAGCTCGAAAGTCTGAGTAATTTGGTTGGGAACAGAAAGTGCATGACCACTATATAGAAGCAAAATGTGACCACTGACCCCACCACAACATCTACCAAGAATTTGTTATCTCTGCTGGTTCTATTTCCAAAGTAATAACATGAAAAACGACTTTACCTTCACCCATATACTTGATTACAAAATCACCTTTCTCCAATGGCTCCAAGGCAACAGCACCCCAATCCACTTTTCCTTAAGTATTGGTCCTGAACGTTAATAGTTAGAGGAAAATGCGGAAAGATAAATAACAACGCAATTTATCTGATTAGTTTCACAATCACTGAATCATTCGATTCCTAGCACTTGGGTAAGTGGTGACTAATCTATAAATGAAATTCCAGTGAAGTGAATGTACAACGTCCAAGCAAGGCTCCTACAACAGTCTAAACACAACACCACAGGTTCTACCGTTCTGGATAGCAGAGACATCACACCTCGGCTGCGTTGGACCCCTGAACTACGGATCCGAAAAACTAAGCCGAATGAACTCAACACGCACGCGCATAGGGTTGGATGGGAGGAGTGCATACAGGCAGGAGCAGAGCTGGACGATGCAGATGTGGTGGCTGCGCCGCCCCCTCCCATGGCACTAGGGCTCCCCGCGCAAGAGGCGGATGGGAAGGGGGCGAGGCCAGCCCTTCCCCACGCGGCCACGCAGGAGGGATCCAGCACCTGGCCTTCATCCCCACGTCGAGATCCTGCTCCTGGCCGGGTGGCCGCGCTGGTCGCGGAGTCGTGCAAAGGCTGGTGGTGACGGAGGCTCTCGATGGATGGGGAGGAAGGGAATGTATGGCAGACGGAGGGATGGCAAGCCGCGAACAAGGAGGGAGAGGTGGCGCAGATGAGGGGAATGCGGAAGGGGAGGAGCACGACGCGCAGGCCCGCGGCGATCGAAGCGGGATAGGAGGATGAGGAGGTTGACACACGCAACCTGGACCATTGGATGTGAGTAAGCATGTAGAGAGAAGGTTCATAAGTAAATCAGGACGGTTAATTTTGAAGATGTTATTTTTCTGGGTATAGTTTTCTGGGTTGACGAAGGGAGGGCTTCTTAGTGGGGGTCGGTTATTTTGGGTGAGTTTAACAAAGAAAAAGTCGGTGAATTTGTAGGGTAGATGTTGTGGTAATTTAGGAATAGAAGGATGAATTATCCTTAATTAACAAATGTTTTCTCTAACAACTCTAGGATATGGGATAGAGTGAAATGTATGACCACAAATATGTTCTTTATAGTTTTTTTGACTTCTATTGGAAGTATGCACAGTTCAATTTGGAATTACTTTCGGTAAGCACGCAGAAATTCATTTAAATGACAGAAAACATCAAATGAGTTCCAAATGTTTTAAAACTCCAACATAGCAAAATATACGTAGGCTATTGCTTGTTAAAACGTTTCGGAGTACAAAAGGCATTTTTCCTATGGTAGCAAATTATACATACTGTTCTCTATTTGCTTGACTAATAAAAAGAACAATCAACAACAATAAAAAAGCAGTAAGAACGCCATGAATTGAGAAAGCATGATTTTAGACGCTTTTAGAAAAAATAATCATCACATTTAAAGCCAGTACGAGGAATTAAAACTAGTTATAAGTTTTAGTCCAAGATTGAAAAGTGAAACCAGACTTATTTAGCAATTCAAAATTTTGAATGTCAATATATGAGAACTTCAAACTTACATGTCCAAATATAAGTGCTCAAAATCATAGAAAATAATTTTATATGAACATTGCAAGAAGAATCATCCAATTTGGAGTTCATATGAGTGATATAAACTAGTTTCAAATTTTATACACGCATTAAAAAGGAAAAAACTATTATTCCATGATGAACTTCACGAGTGCGAGTTTTTTTTCACCTGCTTCTAAAATCAAGAAAAGAGTTTCGAACGCTCAAATAAACACCAGCAGATGACTGACCAAGTGGTAAGCCCGCTCGCTTTAGTAGCAACTGGTTCGTATGGTCGAACCACTTCTGTGCTGTATTATTAAGTTTTTTCTTCTGCATCGATACTAAAGATAAAAACGAACCTGAACGCTCAAATAGACACCATCAAACCACTAGACCAGTGGTTAGCTCATTTGGTTTATTGGTTTATGAGCAGCAGGTTCAAAACCTGAGTATGGTTTCCTTTACTGCTTTTTTCTTTCATATTTTTCCTTATCTGCTAGCTGATCTTTAAAAACCATAACTTTTGTATATAAACTCAAATGAAGAAAAAGTTTATATTTAAATGTGAAGAAAAAGGAGATCTCTTTTTTAGTTTATGACTTTTTCATTTGACATTGTTATGGTACGTAAAAAATGATATAGTGCTCAGATCTATATTTCTAGGTCCCTAAATTTTAACAATATATCAATTTTTAGTTATCAAAACGATCTCGAATGGAAATGTTGTCAACTACAAAGTTGTATGTCTCATCATGGTCTACAACTTTTGTTTTGGTCATTTCTCCATCCGAGTTTATTTTGGATAGTTAAAAACTATTTGAATTGCAAAATATTTTAGTACGATTACGTTTTTGACTTAATGACGATTACATTCGATCACTTTCGTCATGAGCTATTGTAACAAAGATTGGGAAGCGTGCATAGTGATGATAGTTTATAACCAAAGCACAAATTAGTCACAAACACATCCAATGAAAATTTGTCATAAACACATCATTTCTATGACTAAAAAGTGCTTTGTCATATCAAAATTGTCATATAAGGCCCAATCTCTTATAGTGTCATTTAGAGTCTCAAATATGTGTTTTAAATTCAAATATTTTTAGATTTAGTTTTTTTGAATTTTTCGAACAATCTCAGGTGGAGATACATACTATACCAAAGTTGTAGTACTTTATAAGATTTAAAACTTTGTAGTTCAAAGTTTTTTCATTTGAGTTCCTTTAGTAGCCAAAATATCAAATATAAGATTTCAAAATATTAATATAAAACAATAATATATTATACATAGATATGAATGAGTGTGTGGTGCAGTGATAGAGAGACGGTTGTGTTGAGCTCTAGGTCGTCGGTTTGATTCTCCAAAGTCATAAGTTTTTTATTTTTGTGTTTTCTAGAGAACATTGATGAAGGTGGGCCCTTAATCGAAACCCCCCCGCCTCTGTTAAGTTTCTGTAGTAGTGGGTGGTTTCTATCTACATAATTGATGGGCACATGCTTTTGATTTGTGTGAGAAAATTTATGCATTTATCTTTTGTTTTCTTGTAGGCTTCGTGAGGATCGACATAGAGGGTCTATTAGGGACCTACAGTTAATTTTTTTGGATTTATATATTTTACTAGCGGGATGGGCTAAAAGTCGGGTTTGCTTTGAATCGTTCTGGCCAAAGCTGCCCGTGTTTCTGCAAGTAAATCAAGTGGCGTGGGAACCGACCCTCCTGCATGCAGATCCGTGCAGGATTCTAGATTACAGCGAACGCGTTGAACGGATGGAGCATGAGGCAGGTGGGCAGCGTGAGACTTCAGATTTATGTGGCCGAGGAGTCACGCTCGTTATCCCGTGAAGAGCAGCTGCTCCGGAACCGGCTCAAAATAAAAGGTCTTGTCTTGGTTTGGTATCGCTTTCAAGGACTGTTGCAAGACTGCGTTCCAGAGTTCTATTCCTGGGTGAGGGTGATGCAAACACTAAATTTTTTCACCTTCAAGCTTGTCATCGGGAACGGAAGAATCACTTTCAGCACCTCACTGTTGACGGACGTGAGTTTGTTCAAAATGAAGACATGGCTTCGGCTCTGTTCAGTTCTATGAAGAGGTTTTTTTTGGAAGTCTATGATGAGGTTTTAGGGACAAACTTTGTTCGCTCTACAAGCATCGACTTTATCCTGTTACACATAAAGATGCCCCAGCTAGCGGGTTTAGATGTCTGCTTCACCAAAGAGAAGCTCCGCAATGTCATCAGTGACAGGGCCTAACGGCACTCGGAATGGCTTCAGTGGGCGCTTTTACAAGATTGTCTGGCCTTTGATCAGATTAGATGTAATGAATGCGATAAACGCATTTTGGTCGCTCGATTCATCCAGCTTTCACCCGCTAAATGATGCATATATTGTGCTCCTACAAAAGAAGGCGGAAACTGCTGAAATCAAATATTACAGGCCAATTAGTCTCAAGCATAGCTTTGGCAAGTTGGTGTCCATAACTTTGCTGTTTACAACTTTTTCATTTAAAATCATTTACAGCATCAAACTGCTGTTTAAAATTAAATTTTGAAATTGTTGAAGAACTCTGATTTCTCTTTTTAATCTTCGGCTAAAACTTGATAATTTTTTTTCTAAAAATTTCTAAAATCATTCTCTATCAATTTATTGTGTTCTTACAGCTATTATTATATCCATCTTTTCATGTGACAGTGTTTGATCTATTTGAATTTTGAATTTCAAAAAATGACAACTTCAATCGTAATTTTGAAATATTAAATGACTTCAGCTAAAAAAGTAATGAACATAAAAGTTGTAGAACTCATCAAAATCTACAACTTTTATTTTGGTAATTTATTTATCCGAGATTGTGGTAGTAACATTGTTTGCCAAATTTACATCTCTCTTGTAGTTTAATAAACTAGAAGAGACATATGTAAGATTTGTGAACAATATTACTATCATAATCTCGGATGAACAAATGACCCAAATAAAAATTGTAGATCCTGATAAGTTAAAGAACTTTGTAATTGACAACTTTTTCATTTGAAATCATCTTGTCAACGTTAACAACATTTGAATTTCTTAAATTTGAAAGTCAAATTTTGTAAACGACCTCGGATGGAGAAACTACCAAAATAAAACTTGTAGATCTCAAAAAGTTATGAAACTTTGTAGTTGACAACTTTTTTATTTGAAATCATCTTGACAATGAAAACTATGTTTGAATTTTCAAAATTTTAAAATTTGAATGTTTTAAACGACCTCAGATGGACAAACAACAAAAACAAAAGTTGTAGAGCTTGAAAAGTTATGGAACTTTGTAGTTGACAACTTTTTCATTTGAAATCATCTTGTCATAGAAAATCATGTTTGAATTTCTCAAACTTGAAATTTAAATTTTATAAACAACCTCGTATGGAGAAACTATCAAAATGAAAGTTGTAGATCTCAAAAAGTTATGAAACTTTATAGTTGACAACATTTTAATTTAAAATCGTTTAGGGCCTTAAATAATCAATTTATGCTCAATTTAGTACAATACGTGGGGAACCAAAATCCATTATAGACACATGTGAGTATAAGGTGCGGTGGTAGAGGCGGGAAGGTCACGGGTTTGAATCTTGGTGGCCGCAAAGTCTCAAAGAATCGCGCCAAAAATGCAGGAGCTACGGTGGGGGGTGTGTGTGATGGCATGTGGGGATCTCCCTAGATTTTTTTTTGCTATTTGTTTTGGTATTTTTTTGTGAATTGTAGAAATTGATTTGTAGGGATGATTCGCCAGCCCCTCTACAAATCAATTTGTAGGGGCGGCTGACCAGCCGTCCCTAGAAACCAGGCATTTGTAGCCGCGGTTGCTTAGGGGCGACCGGCAAAACCGCGGCTACGAATGCTTACGAGCCGTCCCTACAAATAACTATTGACTTAGTGGTAGAAACCATGTTTGCTTTGCTTGTTAACGCTTATGAGCCGCCCTAAAAAAATTACTATTGACTTAGTGGTGGAAACCTTGTATGCTTTGCTTGTTAACGATGACAAGGAGAGCATTTGTAGTACAGTGGATAGGTGGCGGTTGTGCAGCACGAGGGACCGAAAGGAAAACTAGTACCTTTTTACTGGGAAAAAACAGTACACCAAGGGCGAGGAAGAAGGAAAGCTGCCCCTGTAGTATTTTAGTTAATAATAGCACACGCTTTGGTCGTCGAAGCTCCAGAGCCCCACGCCGTGGTCGTTGCAAAACACGGGGTGGCCGCCCAACAGCAACAGGCTGTCCATCTCCATCGCGGCAGGCTCGTACACGGCGACGTCGAAGGAGCTAAACAGCTGGTCGCCAAACATGAATGCGTCGAACAGCATGTCGGCATCATCGGACGGCGCCTGTGCCACTGCCACCTCGTTTCCCATGGCTTCTTCTTCCTGGGGGTCTCTGTCTGTCCGGGCGCGCTCCTTGGCGCCGCTGCCGAGCTCGACACGGAAGTCAAAGACCACCGCGCCGTCGTCGGCCGCGGACATGCCCTGCCACGAGAAGTCTGGCAAGGCACCGCAACTGCAGCCTTTGGAGACTGTGTCGCTGTCGCTGACTTGGTGGTGGGTCTCCTTGCTGTCGGACGGCGCGCATTGTCGACCGAGAACGCTGTGGTCGTCGTCGTCGTCCTCGTCCACGAGGTGGACGCACGGCGCCGCATTGGCAACGGAGCGCTTGGCAGAGCGTGCCGTGGCGGCGGACGGGAAGTTGAGCTTGGCTTTGTCGCCACGGAGTTCGCGCGCCGCGTGGTCGTAGGCGCGCGCCGCGTCCTCGGCGGTGGCGAAAGTGCCGAGCCAGAGGCGGACACCCCTGAAGGGGTCTCGCACCTCGGCCGCCCACTTGCCCCCCGCCCGGCGCCGGACACCGTAGTACTGGCTAGGCTGCCTCTGCCTCTGTCTGCGCCGGGTCACGGGGGTGGTGAACCCGAACGCCGCCTTCGGCTGCTTCTTGACAACCCCGTCTTGCTCGGAGTCCTCGTCCAGGTCCCGGAATGCGGCATCCAAGTCATGGTCGGCCACGGTCCGCCGCTCGTTGCCGCCGCTCGCGTGACCCGGCGTGACGACGTCGACGTGCCCACCCGGCGCGCCGGGTATGCCGCACATCTTGCTATGCAAGCTCGCTCCTGCCAAGCGGGGGAGGGAGCGAGTGACGACTGTGATGGAAACAGGGTTCGTTTGTCAGCTCGATGGGTCTCGGTGTGATGGTCGCAAGTGTCCATGTGGCCACTTATATAGGCGCTTGGAGGTTGGACGTGGAGGGGGCGAGAAGGCAACAAAGAAGCCCAAGACGGGGGGAAACCAAAAGGAAAATGGACAGCAAGTGGTTTGACTTGACGGATGTAGTGCACTGCAGTGCAGTTTGGGTGATCTGGACCGTCAGTGGGGTTGGAAGAACAGAAATTTTGCACCAAAAAATGGATGTAGCGTGCTTATAATAGTCTTACCGAGTTCTTCAGTAAGACAGTACTGGTAACTTTTTTTTCTATTTTATCCCTTCTTTCTTTTTTTACTGCTAGCTGATAGTATACATGTATTTCCTGTGTCCCAAATTATCTGTCATTTTTTGTTTTCGTGCCGCAGGTTTGACTCAATTTGTAGAAAATACGTGCAATATTTATATCTCCAAATAAATTTATTAATATATTACAAAGTATAGCAGTGTGGATAAAAAATTTATATATATATATATATACCTAATCATAAAGAGGCAAAAATTTATAGCACAATTTTTTTCATCTAACTCCGATCTCTATTCAGATCCTATTTTTTCTTTTGTTCGTAATCCTCTTTTTCTCTCAAAGTCCCCTTCAATACAAAACGGGAAGAAGGACAAGGGGTTGAGGGAGGAACTAAAAAGAAATAATGGAGTTTCATATGCAAAGATACCAGAGACAAAGTAGCAGTGGAATAGCTAGAGTCGCCCCTACAAATGGTGGCCAAACGAGCCACCGCTACAAATTCATTTGTAGGGGGCTACTGGTGTTATGAGCCACTCCCTACAAATCGGATTTGTAGGGGCTTCTCAATAGACGTCGAATAATAAAAATTAAGCACTAAAATTTAATTTTTTTTCAAACAAAACCGGATAGAGAAATGACTAAAATAAAAGTTGTATATCTCGAAAAGTTATGAAACTTTTGCTGTGTACAACTTTTTCATTTGAAATCATTTACTACTTCAAAATACTGTTTGAAATTCAATTTTAAAATCATTGAAAAACTCTGATTTCTCTTTTTAATCTCTGGCTAAAACTTGTAACTGGTTTTTCTCCCTCATACTAACTTTAAATGTGATGTTTTTTTTCTAAAAATTTCTAAAATCTTGCTCTATCAATTTATTTTGTTCTTACAGCTATTATTCTATGGATCTTTTCATGTGACTATATTTTATTTATTTAAATTTTGAATTTCAAAAAATGGCAACTTCAAACGTCATTTTGGAATACTAAATGATTTCAGCTGAACCAGAGACACGTGTGGAAAATTTATGCGGTGCTACGAGAGAGATGGCTGCTTGTTTGTAATGAGAATGGAGACACAGTAACACTAGAGGTTCACTGGAGGTGTCTTTCTGGAGGTGTTTTGTGATGATGGACTGATCTCTGAAGATCGCAGAGATAGCTTAGCTGCTCCCTGCTTTACTTTTCTAAATTCTCATGTGTGTAGCTAGTTAAACTCTGTTCTTTGTTTCGTTATGCTGTCTGAACGCTATACTGTAAGCTGCCAATCCCAGCAGTTACGCTTTTGGTTTCAATATAAGCAGGGTTAAGTGGTGCAATGGTACAAATTAGCGGAAGCTGATGCTGTCACAAGTTGCTAGATTCGTCCGCCCTCGAGAGTTGCCCCATGCCCCAAGTCCACCGCTATTTGCCGCAGCCATCCCAGCCGCTGCGCCGCCGTCCGCCCACACTACATACCAGCACCAGTGCGGGGGATGCGAGCTGAGGAAGGCAAACCTGCTAGGATGCCGGGGAGGAGGATCGACGGAGGTAGCGTCGTCTGCTGGATGGCTGCCGCCGCCGCCGGCGGCCACCTCAACGAGAAATGAAGGGAGGGAGATAGGAGTCACGTGCGTGAGTGCGTATACAGATCGAGAATGACTCTGGGCTGGGGTGCTAGACTCCGAGTGGGCACGGACAGGGTCAGCCCGAGTCTAGATCCAAATTTAATTAGTTTTAATTAATTACCCAGGTGCTTTGAGATACATGCAAATGCGGAAAAGAGGACTACGGAGCAAAACTCTATAACTTATATGTGTGTTATAATAAGATGACTGATTCACTGCACCATGCACTAAATAAGGGTGCATTTGGTAGAGCTCTAGATTCTCACAGAAACATTTGGTAGGACTATTGACCAACGATTTCTTTGATTTCGAGTGATCCGGAGCTCTAGAAATCGTTGATTTCGAGTGATCCGGAGCTAGAGACGGTTGGGTCAGCTACCTCGATAGAGGCTTCCCAGGCTCAAGGTACCTCAGATCAATTACACTTCTTGCCAAAGGACAGTGACAGCACCCAAACGTGTCATGCAAGTATGTCGTAGTCCCAAGAAGCTGCTTATTCCCTTCTTCCACTTTTTTGATTTGTATCGTGCCATGCACGCCATTCAACAGAAGCAAGTGAAGTCTATGTACGTGGGGCGGCAGTTCTGTTAGGCTGTGTTAGTTCAGTGCAAGATAGGTGCTCGGTTCACGCCAAACATATCAGAGGCTGAGAAATTATTTTGGATGCACCTGATGGTACTCCTAGGTGATGAGGCTCAAGGAGCTAATTTCGGTTCGTTTGGAGATAGTGATAATCTTGACGCTAGATAGGTGCACTGTTTGCGCTAAACATAACATTGGCTTGGAAATCATTTTGGACACATCCGATGGAACTCCTACGTGATGTGGTTTATGTGGATTCTCGTTTTAGTCCGTTTCGAGATAGTGTGCAAGATGGGTGCATGGTTCACGCAAAACGTACCATAGGTTTAGAAATCCTTTTGGACACATTTGATGGCACACCTAGTTGACGAGGCTCAAGTGAAAGCTCGTTTTGGTTTGTTTGGGGATGGTGCTAATCGTGACACAAGATAGGTGTACATTTTGCACTGAACATACTAGAGGCTTAGAAATCGTTTTGAACCACCAGACCACGTCGCAATAATGATCGCCGCGAAGAACGGCGCTACGATAACCGCGACCACCGTCATGACGACAGGTCGAAAAGCTCGAGGACTGGACGACTTCATCACCGCCGACCAGATTTCTATCCAAAGATAAGTACACTTCGAATATTTATATTTAATATAATTTTCATTACGACGTTTCTCCACAACGTCCTCGTCATGATTATTCTTTAAATAACGTTTGTCCATGTATACAATCTTAAGTATAACATACAGCTATACTTAATGCAAATCCTCGACCAGTCATGTTGACGCTCGATGTTTCCAGAAAAGGCCCTCTCTCCGGCTCCTCCCTACACGTGCACGAGCGTCTGCCCTCTGCGTTATGGGTGGTCGGCAGCGGCTCCTTAGCGACGCTTTGTTCTTCCTACACGTGCACGGGCTTCGCGTCCCGCGTTATGGTTAACAGGCTAGCTAGGGCTGGAGGCTCAGCTACATACTAACTGGTCGGACGATTTATATTAAGTATAAACACAAACTTCACATTAACACTGATGTTTACAAAGCACCAACTGCTTTATCACATCATGCTCATTTGCAAATGACTGCTGAGCGTCATACGCTATTTCTTCACCGCTGATTTTTTCTCCATAAATTATTATTTTGTACATCATGTACTACCTTTCTACAAGTTTATATTACAGTAATTTCGAGCTATGCTCGGGGACTTCGTCGATCACTCTCCGACCACGGCTTGGGGACTTCGTCGCTCGCTCCTCGACCTACGCTCGGGGACTGCCTCGATTCACTCTCCGACCACGGCTTGGGGACTTCGTCGCTCGCTCCTCGACCTACGCTCGAGGACTGCCTCGATTCACTCTCCGACCACGGCTCGGGGACTTCGTCGATCACTCTCCGACCATGGCTCGGGGACTTTGTCGCTCGCTCTTCGACCTACGCTCGAGGACTGCCTCGATCACTCTCCGACCACGGCTCGGGGACTTCGTCGATCACTCTCCGACCACGGCTCGGGGACTTTGCGTCTCAACTACATGCGACTGGCGACTCGCATACAGTTGGGATATTCTTTCTCGTTTAGACCTTGCTACAAGGCTCATACCTCGCCTTCCAGCAAGCTCAGGGACTACATTGGTACGATGCACCTGTCGGTGCATCTCGTATCGCCTGTACGACGGTTGGATTCTCAACTTAACTGGGAATTCTTTTTAGACCCTGGCACCACGTGCCTATGTCACCTACTACCAGGCTCGGGGACTAAGTGGGCACACTTCACCTTGCGGTGAATGTGTTTATTTTTCGACCCCTACGTTTCTGATGATCAAGGACGTCATGCTTCAAGACCACTTACATTTCTTTTCAGAAATACAAGTGGGCACACTTAACGGGACAGAAATCTTTTTCTTTTTTCTTAAGAGCACCATACATTCTTCGGACAACCTACTTCTCCGGCGACAACGGTGGTCGAAGATATCAAGAACTCAAGCCTCACTGTTCGGAGAAGGTTAAAATGGCGTGTCACATCAGAATACATGGCGCTCGGGGACTAGCTGTGGGGGATATACCCCCGGGTACCACAAGATGGTACATGGGCCGCACCATCCGAGGTAGCCCGGCCCTTAAGATCAAGGCGTACACATCAAGATTACAAGTTGTACTAGATATTGTAATAGTACCAAATTGGATACTTTACTTGTAACCTTGTCTCTTCGGAGTATATAAGGAGAGACAAGGGTCCCCTAGAGGATAGGTTAACGTGTATACATCTCAATATAATACACCAAAGACACAGGACGTAGGGTATTACGTCGATCAGACGGCCTGAACCTGTCTAAATCGCTGTCTCTGCGCCTTGTGTCACCATCTGGTTTCTGATTACACGCACCGTCTACCGACAATCTACCACCACGGACACCCCCCTCGGTGGACTGCCGACCATATTTCGTCGACAAGGGGCAGCTCTATATTGAGCCGCCCCTACAAATAGTGGCCAAATGAGCCGCCCCTACAAATGCATTTGTAGGGGTGGTCGCGGTGTTATCAGCCACCCTATAAATGGTCCGATTTGTAGGGGCGGCTCAATATTCAGCCGCCCCAACAAATCGGATTTGTATGGACGTCTTAATATTGAGCCACCCCAACAAATGGACATCGAATATTTAAAATAAAGCATTAAAATTTGAATTTTTTCAAACGACCTTGGATGGAGAAATAACCAAAATAAAAGTTATAGATCTCGAAAAGTTATGAAACTTTGCTATTTATAAGTTTTTCATTTGAAATCATTTACTGCATCAAAATACTGTTTGAAATTAAATTTTGAATTTGCTGAAGAACTCTGATTTCTCTTTTTAATCTCCAGCTAAAACTTGTAACTAGTTTTTCTCCCTCATACTAACTTCAAATTTAATTTTTTTTTCAAAAAAATTTTAGAATCATTCTCTATCAATTTATTGTGTTCTTACAGCTATTATTAAGTCCATCTTTTCACGTGACAGTGTTTTATCTATTTGAATTTTGAATTTAAAAAATGACAACTTCAATCGTGATTTTAAAATATTAAATTACTTCAGCTGAAAAAGTCATGAACATAAAAGTTGTAGAACTCATCAAGATCTGCAACTTATATTTTGGTCATTTGTTCATCCGAGATTGTGGTAATAACATTGTTCACAAATCTTACACGACTTGTGAACAATGTTACTACCACAATCTTGGATGAATAAATGACCAAAATAAAAGTTATAGATCTCGATAAGTTAAAGAACTTTGTAGTTGACAACTTTTTTATTTGAAATCATCTTGTTAACGTTAACTACATTTGAATTTCTCAAATTTAAAATTTAAATTTTGTAAATGATCTCGGATGGACAAACTATCAAAATGAAAGTTGTAGATCTCAAAAAGTTATGAAACTTTGTAGTTGACAACTTTTTGATTTGAAATCATCTTGTCAAGGAAAACTATGTTCAAATTTTTAAAAATTTAAAATTTAAATTTTGTAAATGACCTCGGATGGACAAACAGCAAAAACAAAAGTTGTAGATCTTGAAAAGTTATGGAACTTTGTAGTTGACAACTTTTTTAGTTGAAATCATCTTTTCATGGAAAACTACGTTTGAATTTCTCAAATTTGAAATTCAAATTTTATAAACGACCTCGAATGGAGAAACTAACAAAATAACATCTCAAAAAGTTATAAAACTTTGTAGTTGTCAACTTTTTAATTTGAAATCATTTAGGACCTCAAATAATAGATTTATACTCAGTTTAGTATGATGTGCAGTAAGTACGAGGTGCAGTGGTAAGTAAAATCATTTATAGCCACACGTAAGTATGAGGTGCAGTAGTAGAGAAGGGAACACGCGAGAGGGAAGTCGCAGGTTCGAATCTTGGCAGCCGCAAAGTCTCAAAAAATCACGCGAAAAATGCAACAGCTATGGTGGGGGTGTGTGGATGGGCCTGTAGGGGCCTCCCCAAATTAAAAAAATTTCTGCTATTTGTTTTGGTTTTTTTTTGTGAATTCTAGAAATTGATTTGTTGGGGCGGCTGGCCAACCGCTGCTACAAACCGGGTATTTGTAGCTGCGGTTGTTTAGGGGCGGCTAGCAAAACCACGGCTAAAAATGCTTATGAGCCGCCCCTAAAAAAATTTACTATTGACTTAGTGGTGGAAACCTTGTATGCTTTGCTTGTTAACGATGACAAGGAGAGCATTTGTAGTACAGTGGATAGGTGGCGGTTGTGCAGCACGAGGGACCGAAAGGAAAACTAGTACCTTTTTACTGGGAAAAAACAGTACACCAAGGGCGAGGAAGAAGGAAAGCTGCCCCCTGTAGTATTTTAGTTAATAATAGCACACGCTTTGGTCGTCGAAGCTCCAGAGCCCCACGCCGTGGTCGTTGCAAAACACGGGGTGGCCGCCCAACAGCAACAGGCTGTCCATCTCCATCGCGGCAGGCTCGTACACGGCGACGTCGAAGGAGCTAAACAGCTGGTCGCCAAACATGAATGCGTCGAACAGCATGTCGGCATCATCGGACGGCGCCTGTGCCACTGCCACCTCGTTTCCCATGGCTTCTTCTTCCTGGGGGTCTCTGTCTGTCCGGGCGCGCTCCTTGGCGCCGCTGCCGAGCTCGACACGGAAGTCAAAGACCACCGCGCCGTCGTCGGCCGCGGACATGCCCTGCCACGAGAAGTCTGGCAAGGCACCGCAACTGCAGCCTTTGGAGACTGTGTCGCTGTCGCTGACTTGGTGGTGGGTCTCCTTGCTGTCGGACGGCGCGCATTGTCGACCGAGAACGCTGTGGTCGTCGTCGTCGTCCTCGTCCACGAGGTGGACGCACGGCGCCGCATTGGCAACGGAGCGCTTGGCAGAGCGTGCCGTGGCGGCGGACGGGAAGTTGAGCTTGGCTTTGTCGCCACGGAGTTCGCGCGCCGCGTGGTCGTAGGCGCGCGCCGCGTCCTCGGCGGTGGCGAAAGTGCCGAGCCAGAGGCGGACACCCCTGAAGGGGTCTCGCACCTCGGCCGCCCACTTGCCCCCCGCCCGGCGCCGGACACCGTAGTACTGGCTAGGCTGCCTCTGCCTCTGTCTGCGCCGGGTCACGGGGGTGGTGAACCCGAACGCCGCCTTCGGCTGCTTCTTGACAACCCCGTCTTGCTCGGAGTCCTCGTCCAGGTCCCGGAATGCGGCATCCAAGTCATGGTCGGCCACGGTCCGCCGCTCGTTGCCGCCGCTCGCGTGACCCGGCGTGACGACGTCGACGTGCCCACCCGGCGCGCCGGGTATGCCGCACATCTTGCTATGCAAGCTCGCTCCTGCCAAGCGGGGGAGGGAGCGAGTGACGACTGTGATGGAAACAGGGTTCGTTTGTCAGCTCGATGGGTCTCGGTGTGATGGTCGCAAGTGTCCATGTGGCCACTTATATAGGCGCTTGGAGGTTGGACGTGGAGGGGGCGAGAAGGCAACAAAGAAGCCCAAGACGGGGGGAAACCAAAAGGAAAATGGACAGCAAGTGGTTTGACTTGACGGATGTAGTGCACTGCAGTGCAGTTTGGGTGATCTGGACCGTCAGTGGGGTTGGAAGAACAGAAATTTTGCACCAAAAAATGGATGTAGCGTGCTTATAATAGTCTTACCGAGTTCTTCAGTAAGACAGTACTGGTAACTTTTTTTTCTATTTTATCCCTTCTTTCTTTTTTTACTGCTAGCTGATAGTATACATGTATTTCCTGTGTCCCAAATTATCTGTCATTTTTTGTTTTCGTGCCGCAGGTTTGACTCAATTTGTAGAAAATACGTGCAATATTTATATCTCCAAATAAATTTATTAATATATTACAAAGTATAGCAGTGTGGATAAAAAATTTATATCTATATATATATACCTAATCATAAAGAGGCAAAAATTTATAGCACAATTTTTTTCATCTAACTCCGATCTCTATTCAGATCCTATTTTTTCTTTTGTTCGTAATCCTCTTTTTCTCTCAAAGTCCCCTTCAATACAAAACGGGAAGAAGGACAAGGGGTTGAGGGAGGAACTAAAAAGAAATAATGGAGTTTCATATGCAAAGATACCAGAGACAAAGTAGCAGTGGAATAGCTAGAGTCGCCCCTACAAATGGTGGCCAAACGAGCCACCGCTACAAATTCATTTGTAGGGGGCTACTGGTGTTATGAGCCACTCCCTACAAATCGGATTTGTAGGGGCTTCTCAATAGACGTCGAATAATAAAAATTAAGCACTAAAATTTAAATTTTTTTCAAACAAAACCGGATAGAGAAATGACTAAAATAAAAAGTTGTATATCTCGAAAAGTTATGAAACTTTTGCTGTGTACAACTTTTTCATTTGAAATCATTTACTACTTCAAAATACTGTTTGAAATTCAATTTTAAAATCGTTGAAAAACTCTGATTTCTCTTTTTAATCTCTGGCTAAAACTTGTAACTGGTTTTTCTCCCTCATACTAACTTTAAATTTGATGTTTTTTTTCTAAAAATTTCTAAAATCTTGCTCTATCAATTTATTTTGTTCTTACAGCTATTGTTCTATGGATCTTTTCATGTGACTATATTTTATTTATTTAAATTTTGAATTTCAAAAAATGGCAACTTCAAACGTCATTTTGGAATACTAAATGATTTCAACTGAAAAAGTCATGAACATAAAAGTTGTAGAACTTATCAAGATCTACAACTTTTATTTTGGACGTTTCTTCATCCGATAAAGTGGTAATAACATTTTTCACAAAATTTACATATTTCTCTTATAGTTTCATAAACTATAAGGTGGATATGTAACATTTGTGAACAATGTTACTACCACTATAATGGATAAATAAACGATCAAAGTAAAAGTTGTAGGTCTCGAAAAGTTATGAAACTTTATAGTTGACAATTTTTTGATTTAAAATCATCTTTTGAAGGAAAACTGGATTTGAATTTCTAAAATTTTAAAATTTGAATTTTTTAAATGGCAACAGATGGACAAACAATAAAAACAAAAGTTGTAGATCTCAAAAAGTTATGAAACTTTGTAGTTGACAACTTTTTCATTTGAATTCGTTTAAGGCTTCAACTATCAATTTATGCTCGATTTAGGATAATATATGGAGAACCAAAATCCAATATAAACACAAGGGTGTATAGGGTGGAGTGGTTAAATGAAGGATCGTGTGAGCCGAGGTCACAGGTTCAAACCCCGGCAGCTGCGTAGCACGTGATTTTATGCGAAAACATGCGCGACTTGCAGCTTGCGAGTGCGTGACATGTGGTTGACCGGTGGGGGCCACCTCGGGATAAAAGAAAAAAATTCATATTTTTTTTGTCCCGGATTCATGAATTTCTAGAAAATTCAGCCGCCCCTATAAATCTGATTTGCAAGGGTTGCTGGCCAACCGCCCCCTACAAATCAGCCATTTATAGTCACCCTACAAATCATCAGGAGCCGCCCCTACTAATCATTTCTACAGTAGTGAAAGAAAAAATGTGCATGAAATTGAGTACATACATAAACAAAAAAAATGTTTCCGTGGTTGGCAGAGAGGGCATTTCCATGGGTGCCCAAGATGATGGTTAACGGAGGCCTAAATAAAGAACATTTTGGCAGTGGTTGAGTGGGTTCTTAACGGACTTGGTGGAACACACGGATGGGAGAGCCTCACCGCTGATTAGGTTAGACGAACAAATTTGGTTGTTTAAGGCTAGCAAATGTGTCTATGCATTACAACGTAACCAATACATAAAGGAATCAGATTCCATATCATTGCCATATGTGAGTTGTTCCAACTTGTATGAGTGCGGATCTTGAGTCCGAGTCACGTGCAAGATACAGATACATAGGCCGTGACCAAATATGTATTGGGATCGGATGACTTTTCATTAGGTAGTCGGAGGAGGGCCGGACGAAAAAAATAGGTGGAGAAAATTTTTGCCTCTTTAATATTAAGTATAGATATATATTTAATATTAGGTACAGAAATAGATTCTCTGGGTCTGGCCGTCTGGGATTGCGACTGGGTCTCGACTGTCGATCGACAAACAACGCGAGGGCGAGGAAAAAGTCCAAGCGACAAAGCCACCAAGGGATCCGGAAGGAAATAGCAGGCCACGATCGTGCACTCATGTGCTCCAGCAGACCACCTTTATGGGCCAAAGAAATTGCTTAGTAAATTTTGGGTCCATGATTTTTGGAGGCCCTGTTCAAATGCACAGCCCGTACAGGCCCGTGGACGCCCCACTTCTCCAATATTTCAGCTACCTGAATTTTAAGTTGATTTCAAGAATACTCTTATACTAGCAACTAGTACAAGTAAATTATTATTTTTGTTATTTATTATTTGTCTTTGTGTCATGACACATTAAATTTTTGTCTTTGTTTTCCTATAGAAATAATTGTAAATTGTTAATTAAATTTTTGTCCTTGTCTTCCTATAGAAATAATTGTAAATTGTTAATTATCTTTGTGCCAACACAAATCAAATTTTGTCGGATTCGTAGTTTTGTCTAACAATTTTTTATTCTCGATACAAAAACTTGCAGATTGTGCCTATAGAAACTGCACGAAATCTATAATTTTAATATAAAATATATGCAATAACCATTGTCTAAAAGGAAACTAAAATTCAAGCACCTAAATTTTAGCAAATCCCTTTAGCCGATAGGAATAAGCTAGACCACTTACGTAATAATTACTACTAAAGAAAATTTACCTGTTTTAATTATTAATAATAGGTGGTACCGTTAATATTATAAGGAGACGTACGACAAAAAATAACTCACATTATAATGACAGATGGTCATTCTTTTCTTTTCTTTTTTTTGTGAGTAGATGGTCATTCTTATTTAGTGCTATTGTTGATGCTTTCGACCTAAGAGAATTGACTCTATCTGGTAGACAATTTACTCAAACTTTAAAAAAACTTTATAGAATTTTAATCTCCACGGTGTGGGACTTGAAATTCAGCCGTACTACAGTGCAAGCTCTCATCACTAGGAAAATTTCTGACCATACCCTGTTTTGTTGTTGGAGAAGGCGACATTGATGCTGCCGCCACCGCCATAAAAATATATACTCAAGCACTAGGAAGAGTGTCCTTGCCGACGTTGAAGCCAACCATACTCATCTCCCGCACGTGTGGTGGAGAACTGCGATTTCTTGTGCAGTGGGTGCAAGCGTCGTGAGACCTTGAATATCTATTGTGTGGTGGATGTGCATAGTAAATTCATGGCGCCACTGCTTGAACTACGTTACCGAATCCCAGTCCGTTCTGGAGGGTGATCGTTCGTTTGTTACTAGTTATAATCTCTAGATGTTAAGCTGAAAAATATATGCTCAAGCATTTCTTCTTCTCCCACTCCAATTTCTTGACGGCAATATCCAAATCTTGTCCATCTAATTTTTTTCTTCTAATAAAACTTACAACAAAGATTTCCTCGTCCTTTATAAAGAAAACAGTATCAAACGAAAGGCTAGTTTCCCCTTTAGATGAAAAATACAAGTTCGAAGCTCGTCTTAGATAATTATCATGGAGTGAACTGAGCATAATTCAATTGGTTAGGTTGTTTGTGGTACAACTTGTCTACCCAAGTTAGGTGTTTAACTTAACTTGAGTGTTTACATTCTCTTAAATTTATTTTAAAAGAAAGAGGTACTTATTGCTGACGTGGCACATATAAGCTACTTCATTCTCAATTTTGACCACATTGTTATTTTGTACTGTGGTTGTTTATTTATTTTTTAAACGAGATTAAACTCTGCTTTTAGAAAACAACAGGGTACATGATACGCTGGGGATACCAGCAGCATTATAAGACTGGAACATAACAGGCGGTCTAAATTTCATGGACATCAGTAGCCATTACATGACTTGGCCTACTGTGGTTGTTTATTTAACAGGAGGTATATCTTCAATCAATAATGTAATGGGATTACGTACTGTTATTTACTTTGAAATTAACAAATACTAAGTAGTTGGTTAAACCAACAGAAGTGGAGTAGCGAGTTGAGAGAGAGGGGATAGAGAGAGAAAGCTCGTCGGACGGCGATCTCCCATCGATCCAGCCGTTGGAAACTACCAGCCTATTCGCTTGAGCTTTCAGCCGCTTATTTTCAGTCAGCCAACAGTGTTTTTCTCTCACACCAAATCAGCCAACGTATACGGAGGCCATGGGGGAGGAAATCGATCAGAGATTGTTGGTTGAGCGAGGGGCAGCGGTCCAATCAGAAGACTGCTTATACGCCGCGAATGAAAACTAACTTGACACTTATGGACATGTGCTACCACCTCCTCAAATATTATCTATGGATCTTTCTAATTTTCTTTCAGGAGTGTTGGGACACAGATATCTGAGCCAAGGAGGTTGGCCTGTGCTCTAACAAAAGAAACTAATGTCAATAAAGTTGTGAGAAATACGATTTGCAGGGATTTCCGGATCAAACCTTCGCAGATCAGGCTGCAGCTGGCCATCTTGCAGACGGAGATACAAAGTATGCAGCCAAGCCAGCCGCCTTCCAACACTTCCAACCAACCTCACTCATCAATCCGAAGCCAACCCAACCCTTCGCTCACCCTGGCTACCCAGCTAACCTTCGGCATACCATACGCCTTGCCATCAATCCACAGAACCATAGACTCAAAATCCCCAATATCCGAAGGAATCCAAAACTCACCATGGCCTTCCTCCTACAAACCCACCACCTTAGGATCTAGTCTTGTATTAGAGATAGAGAGATAGAGTGAGAGGGAGGAGTTTTGGAGGAAGTGCCGGCTTGTTAGTGCTCTCTCTACAACTTGTACCCTGGCGGAATCAAGTTCTTCGTGAGCTTGTTTCTGAGATTTCTCTGGTAATCGACTTCTAATTCAAGTAAGGATCTTATTTATATTGTTTTTCAGGTTTGCGACTCTCTTTTGAGTACTTTGATCCTGTCATGCTTGGATTAAGTAGTATTCGTAGTGTAAGTGTGGTGCTTAGACTTGGTTACTCATGGATGTATCTTATTTTCCGAATCGGTGGTAACTCGCAAGTGTGACTTTTATAGCCTCGTTGAATCATTTATAGTGCACCTCCTGTTAGGAACTTGTTACTATAGGAAACATGCTCTGCCTGTATTTTTTTAAAAGAGAAATGATAATAGAAAAAATCTATACTACCATAAAATTATTTTTATTTTATTTTTCTAAAAAGTTTATTTTGAAGCAAAATTTTAAATTTTAAATTTTTTCATTTTGAAAATTTTAAATTTTTGAATATTTTTTAAAAGATAACTACCGATTTACCTTCAGCAAGAGCTAAACATTTATAGTCCGTTGGCAAGACTTCTCCTCCTCATTGGTCTGCAGCTGCATGAGCAAAGGGTTGCCCCGGGATTTTCCCCATGTTGTTGACAAGTATGGCAGCAGCTATTTTAGCTATTTGAGTTTCTATCGTTTTATTAAAGCTCAACTAATTTTTTACAAAGGAGGATAAATTTTCAAGTTTAGAATTTATATTTTCAAGAATTTTATCATTGTATGAAAGCATTTTAGTTATGTTTTCATTTATTTTTGCTTGGCCTAGGACCAAGTCTTTCGAGGAAGCTTGATTCGAATTGAAATTTGAATTGAAGTTCGAATTACCTCCTTGCAAGTGGGACTGATTGTTCCACTCGTCATTGTTCTATTGGAGAAACTCATTGTTGATGTATGAAGTTTCTTCATGGGTCTTGGGACAGCCATTCCCTGAGTGGCCAACTTCACCATAGACCTCACACGTCATGTGTGAGTCCACGGCCTAGACGGTGCTCTTCATAGCTTCTTTCTCGGTGGCACGATCGTCCAGTCTTTTCATTAATAGATATATATTTTTATGGCAAGCATGTCTATCTCCTTCACAGAATGCATGCCTTTTTGTTGCTTGCGCTCCTCCCGCAGCTTTGTTTGGCCACCATCTTTTCGATGAGGGCCTTGGCTGCATTGGCGGTGAGGGAGAGGAATCCTCCTCCAGATGCGGCATCGACGTGCCCCTTGGACATGGGCGTAAGCCCCTCGTAAAAGTTTTGGAGCACGAGCCATTCCTCCATTTCATGGTGCGGGCAGGGCATGATGTAATCCTAGAGGCTCTCCCACGCCTCAGGGATGGATTTGAGTGAAGTTTGCTAGAAGATGGAAATTGTCCCCCTCAGGGCATTGGTTTTGCCCATGGAGAAAAACTTCGTGAGGAACGCCGCGGAACATTTGTCCCACGTGTCGACAGCTCCCTTTGCCTTGGTAAAACCACTATTTCACCTTCCTCGCGAGGGAGAAGGGAAACAGATGGAGCCTGATACTAGCTGGTGTGACGTCTTTGATGATGATGGTGTCGCATAGCTCAAGGAAGTGTTGCAAGTGTGCACTTGCATCCTCACTTGGCAAACCATAGAATTGGTTCGCCTGTACCATCATGATGAGGCCAGTCTAAAGCTCAAAGTTTCCAGTGCCCGTGTTGACAGTGGGCCCAACGGGCACGTTGGCAACAGTGAGGATGGAGTAGTCGCAAAGTGACTTGACCATTTCGGTAGTAGCGGATGGTACGGGGGTGACGGGTTCAACTGCTGGCAGAGTAGCAGAAGAAGAAGCAGCACAAGACCGGCTCTTCCTTAGGAGTGCCTCTGGACTATCAATGTAGTTGTTCGGCAGATCAAAATTACTCATACACTATCCTATTTTCATTCCACAACAGGAAGAAAACAAGCAGAATTAGCCTGCATAAACTATGGCTGCCATTACATGCATGTGATCATTGTTCATGTTATGGTAGATTCTTTTTCAACCTATGCCCTTCGCAGCAATGGCGTCAGAAATGCTTGTTGGCATTTTTTGGCACAGTCAACAAGTGAGGAGATTTTAAGATTGAGTTAATCTTAGCAATACCACCAAGAAACACCAACTACGATAGTCCTTAAAGATTACAGACAATATCCGCAAGTGTACGGATCTGTCATTGTAGCATTTCACCCGGAAGTATTCAGGGTATCGTTATTTATATTTTCCCAAAGGAGGGCAAGGTATACATATTCTAGCATAGACATAAACATGATTACACACTTGCATTATTGGACCATAGTTCATAACAGGGATAAAAACGGTATTTCATGGATAGTGGACACACATTTGTTCTAACCTCAAGGATAAAAGGAAAACAAAGAATAAAAAAATATTCCTAAAGTGGAGCAGACATGTTCTAATATAGCCGTGCAAAGAACATTTGATGATCATACAACATATATGGCTAGAGCTAGAACTAAGTGTAAGATAGGCCGGGAGGCCACCGAATACTGGTCTGCCAGCAACCTCATGTGACAATTTAGACTCCTACACCCTACCCGAATATGGGGGATTATAAGGGATGAACAAGGCTGTCACCACCTGCCGCCTACCCCTCAACCATGGAGTAGCACTATACCACAGCCTATCTACAGCGTCCTACGGTGGGTCACTATAAGTTGATATAGCGACCTACGGTAGGTCGCTATAAATATATAGCGTCCAACTTGGACGATCGCTATAAGTGGCGTCGCTATAAGTTTTAGAGTCCGACCTTACTTATAGCGTCCGACCGTTCGACAATACGTTAAAGATATAGCGACCGACCATTCAATACCAGTTACAAACTTATAGCGACCAATAGTTTGACGCTATATATTATATAGCGTCCAACCATCAGACGCTATCTATACAAGAAAATAATAACAACATAATTATTCATTAACCTTAGGATGAGTACTAATCATACAATCAATGAACCATACAATTAACAATTCCATTTTGGACAATACACAATCATGACAAAGAAGCTCATCATAGCTCACAATTATATTATATCCATAAGCATTTGTCTTACATCTCAATGGTTTACTGGTACTCTCTACAAATTATTCGTCACTAGAAAGTCCTTACAAGAGTTTTTTTTATCTCTAGCTAATCAATGTAGTCACCGTTTTCGCAAAAAAAATGCAGTCACCATGAGCACTTCAATCCAACCGCTTGCTGCATGCATCAGGCTACCTCTATCTATTACCTCTCACCTGAAAAATAAAAGTTTACATCCATCATGAATACAACATGAAACTTGATATCAGTGAAAATAGCTTAAATGATGTAGAGTTGAATCTAGGATCCAAACTGCTAGCAACATTCAGTGTCATACAATGTCACTAACCCTAAAGTTGAGGTGTGATTAACATAAGTTATATCTGCATCTAGGCTGCCTGTAAAGCACAATATGGTTTAGAAAGATTGTCTTATCAATTTTTTTGTCTGTTTACTTGGTACAAAATATCTGCAAGATGATGTTTTTGACTTCACTCATTAGACTAGAAGTACTATGCAGTTTGGATACATAAGGATCACAGCATATTAAAAAGTTGACATAACGGACTGCTATTGACTTGTTGCTATTTTTATTTATGGATTGCCAATCCAAAGAAGGCTACATAATTAGGTGCTGGAACTGTAGCCGCAATAAAAGAAAATACAAATCTTGACTGCCCTGCATTTGCCCTCTGATCCTAACATCAACAAACATTCATAGATGTGTACAGGGCTGTGGCGAGCATTTGAAAGCTTACTTACAATGGCAAACTGTACAAAAGACCATCCTTATTTTCTTGCAGTAGTAGCACACAACCAGTCCTAAGTCATCAAATTCTAATGAAAGTTTATAGGGTTGTCTCTCGTGCTTACCAACTCCTTTGCATCTCATTTTTCCTACCTCGTGCGTTCATCGGGGAACTAAAATAATAAGTTTCATAGTTGATGAGACCAAACATAAATATCTCATTCCCTGTGATACAAGGTTGCAGCAGTAAATTGACATAATGATAGTACAAACTTAACAGCAAATCAGCTATTTATATATATATATATATATATATATATATATATATATATATATATATATATATATATAATATATGTAACCCAACTCTACAAGCTCATAAAGCAAGGTCTGCAGTAAAGTTCGACATTCCTTAGACAATTCTTTCTCTGCAGTGGCACTTCTACTAATAAAAATTTAGAACCAATTGAATGGATTAACAGAATTTGAATCGTATGCATAAGAGTTTGCAAAATTCACAAGCAGTACAACCTAGAGCCCACAGACCGAAATCAAGCAAAACACACATATTATAGTTCTGCAGCCAACCTAGGAGTCTTTAACACCATCAAGCTTGGTGCTGCTTTAGTACAAATCAATAGCAAAACACCATAATCCATTGTAGATCCAAATCAGAACAAGGAAGAGAGGAACACTTACCCGCCCGCCTGTGTTCTTGTCGTTGCAGGCACCAGCACTGGAGCAACCGGCTCCCTGGCCTCACAGGTCACAGGTTGCAGGTCGCAAGGAAAACAAAACTGTAGAGATCGATTAAAGGAATATTTATATATTATTCATATACAACGAGCTGGTGAATTAAACTTAAAAGCTAATGAGCCCCATATATTCTCTCATCAAATTGGTTATGTTATTATTAAAGAGAAATGGCATACTGCATGGTCAAACTCATGCAGCTACTAAAGCCACTAGTATACTGGTTGACCAATTCAATCCTGTGTGACCGTCTCATGCTTGATGATATTGTCAGGCTTCTACTCCAATTCTAGCCTCTTTTTTAATGTGGTTAATTTTTGCTTTCTTGAAGCTAAAATTCAGAAGCCAAATAAATTAATATATCACTTGCAAAAATAAATTACCAAACCTTGAGATGTCCACATACACTGCAGTAAGTTTGTTGCCTCTTCTCATATGCCCATCAAACAAAGTTGGGTTTAATTTCAGTTAGAAAGAAAAAAGAATATATGACTGTACATGTGTGAATCTATTATCATCACACTCCACATGTACAACAATTAGTTAAAGTTAAAAATCTATTGCCAATAAGTGAATTTCAAAGTTCAGTAAAAAAAAGCATCCATACTAGGCTGCTGCTCTGAAGGTTCAGTAAAAAAAAAGAAAACAGCTTGCAGCTTGCTACTTTGCCTGTCGAGTGAATGAAAGCTGTAGGTGCACTAGCTGCCTATGCACTGCTTATACCTGAATGTCGACGGTGGAGGAGCAGCTGCTGCAGGACTCTGCCATCAAGTAGACAAATTGCTATGTCTGAATATGGAAGAAGAGCTTTCAACAGTTAGCACTCAAAGAAATATTTTATCTACATATCACAATGCAATTCATGGATAGACTCTAAGCATATTTACTCAAGATTACCAAAAAAAATAGTCACTGCCTAAGAGGAGTCCTTTTAAATCCAATTTTGGATGCTGGTGCTAAATACATGAGAAAAGCATGATCTTTGAGTGTTTTAAATCCAGTGAAGGTTCATAACAACAATACAGTACTACAACGGTTACTATAGATGAAATCTCATATAAGGCAAAAGTGAAAAGCATGATCTTTGAGTGTTTTTTTACCTTTAAGTGCAGGTGCATGTGCCCTGTAATAGATTTCCATATCAGTCATGATAGAGGCCATAAGTTTTAGCTAAAAAGGATAGAGAATATAGTTGTGAATATAAATATTAGATTACACAGCTGTCTCTAGCACAATGCACATGCAAACCTAAAGTTTTATGCAGACCTATATTCATACACTCAAGACTGTAAGCAAAGAATGCATACGGCGTATGCATCCTCCAGCTTGATGAGAAAGCCGTTCTTGCATAATTTTACTTATGTACAGTACTGGCAAGACCAATTTTATAATAACTAACAGTTTCAAAGTCAATTTTATAATAACTAACAGTACTGATGAGAAATTGGCTATAGGTCCATGAAGGAATTAATTTCATACCGCAAATGTCGTCACACTTGGAACTGGGGAACCTTCACTGGTGTGCGCCCTACCTAGCCGCCGGCCAGAACAATGACCTGCAAAGACAAATAGTAGATCCGACCATGAGAGATGTGAAGCAGTATGTGCAAGAGAGAGACACGACAAAATTCAACCAAGGCAAAGGCATTTTGGATCCGGCCATGAGTAATCTCGCTGCCTGCTGCTCCTCGTCGTGGAAGGCACAACGCGCAGCCGTGCAGCGGCGGACCAGTGCGCACACACACGAAGGCGGAGGCGGATCAGCTGGATCCATCGTCTGGGCAGCGCGCCCATCCACAATCCCGGGCGCCGTCTGCTGCTTCTTGTCGTCGTCCTCCTCGTTGGGATCTGGGTGACGCCAGACTTCGAAGAAGGGGATTTGGGCGGTGCCGGTCTTCTCCGCTATGCTTCGGCTCCGGCCTGACCGCGAGGACATGGCCGCGCACAAGCGAGCGTGTCCCGGTCACCGCTGGGGACCTCCACGGTGCACACATGCATGCGATGGCGGCGGTAGCTAGGAGAGAGAGGGGGAGAAGATGCCATGGGAGGGCGCGGCTGCAGGCGACAGAGAGGCGAGAGACGGGAGAAATGAGATGGGAGGGTTAGGGTTCCTCCATTTTTATTTTGAGCCTAGTGCATCTCTACCGTCCGATTTGATCTAGCGGCGAAGAGTCACGTGGAGGCTGTTTTGTTGGGCCAAAATGGCCGATTTTGAGACTGTTTTGGCCATTATCGTATAATGTTTTTATTTTTATATCAACAGTTGACAACTTTGAACAGAAATTTGGGTTACTAAATGATTTCAAATGGAAAAGACGCCAATACCAATGTTGTAGAACTCATCGATATGTAAAACGTTTATTTTGGCTAATTCTCCATCTGACTTTGTTTGAATAATTTGAAATTTGAATTTCAAAGTTCAAGAACTTCAAATA
Organism: Saccharum hybrid cultivar R570; assembly: GCA_038087645.1. Lineage (NCBI taxonomy): Eukaryota > Viridiplantae > Streptophyta > Magnoliopsida > Poales > Poaceae > Saccharum > Saccharum hybrid cultivar. The sequence continues at coordinate 16,711,964 of JAQSUU010000760.1, forward strand.
GAATTTTTGAATATTAAACGATTTTAACTGAACAAGTCATCAACAACAAAGTTGTATAACTCATCAAGATCTACAACTTTTATTTTGGTCATTTCTCCATCCGGCTCTTTTTGAACAATATGAAATTTGAATTTCAAAGTTTGAGAACTTGGAACGGAATTTTTGAATAGAAAATTATTTCAATTGAAAATGTGGTCAACAACAAAGTTGTAGAACCCAGCTAGATCTACAACTTTTATTTTGGTTATTTCTTCATCCAACAAAGTGATAGTAACATTATTCATAAATTTTATATATCTCTCTTATAGTTTCATAAACTCTAAGAGAGATGTGTAGATTTTGTGAACAATGTTACTGCTACTTTCTCCGATGAAGAAATGACAAAAAGTAAAGTTGTAGATCTTGACTAGTTCTACAACTTTGTTGTTGATGACTTTTTCAGCTGAAATCATTTACTGCTTCAAAATGTTGCTTGAAGTTGCCATTTTTTGTAATTCATATTTTGTATTGATAAAACATAGTCACATGAAAAAAATGACACAAGTAATAGCTGTAGCAACACAATAAATGTGTAGAGCATGATTTTACAAAAATTTAGGAAAAAAACCATCAAATTTGAAGTTAGTACGAGGGAGAAAGACTAGTTACAAGTTTTAGCATGAGATTAAAAAGAGAAATCACCATGTTCTTCATGTTCTTGTATGATTCCTAATATGAACTTCACGAGCGGGCCATATATTTACTGCAGCGGGCAACTTAATCTACCCGCTGCGGTAAATGGACATTAACCGCAGCGGGCAACATAAGGCGCCCGCTGCGGTTAATCTATTTACCACAGCGGGCGCTTTATGTTGCCCGCTGCGGTTAATGTCCATTTACCGTAGCGGGCAGATTAAGTTGCCCGTTGTGGTAAATAGATTAACCGTACCGGGCACATCGGTGACCGGCCGGCCATGGCCGGCCGCCGAACTACCGTAGCGGGCAACCGAGGCGCCCGCTGCAGGGCGCCAAAGTGCCACGCTACGGTAAATCAAACGTGGCGTAGTGGGGCGCGCTGGAGAGCCGAGCAGCGCGGCACGGCGCATTGTGTGCGGACGTATGGGATGGGAGTGCGGCGGCGGGGGGAGGAAAGAAAGAGAAACGGGTAGGGTTTTTCCAAATCCAAAAACATATACGCGGGCTGGTATGACAGGCAGGCCCAATTCAATATACCGACGGACTGACGGACCCAAAAGTTAATATTCAGCGACCGACCGTCCAACAGTAAACTTAAATAGAAATAGCGGCCAACCGTCAGACGACAAAACAAGGTATAGCGTCCGACCGTAAGCCACTAAGTTATACCGACCGACCGTCCAACGCCATATCGATATTTTTACTGACCCTTGGTTAGACGCTAGCTTGGGCTGTGGTATAGTGTAGGAAATGCATTCACCTGTTTCTCCATACCCAAGCACCATACTTGTGTACACAGAAACTATCTAAATCCCCCAGGTCCCCGAGCCTACGGATCAACTGGTAAAGGACTTGGGCACACCCGAAGCCACGATGAACCGCCACCTCAACTTAGCCTTAATTCTACTCATACAAGTTATATGAATGGTTAAGCATGAAGTTGAACATGTCAAGATCATAACATACAAACTATATGCTAGTTCATATATCATGATTATAACATGAAAACTATAGTCTAGTTCATATGCACTACTATATGAATGATATGAGAGCATGAACTTGGAAGAACTCTTCATAGTGTTATTCATACCAATGTAGCTCTTCTTCCAAGGAGACAATCTATCCAAGTAGCTTTGCTAGCTCCAAATACTACTAAGACTAAAGCTAAAAGAGTACAAGAGTAGGGTAGTGAGGTGTAGCTCTAAATGTTTGTGTGTGTGTGTAGAATGAGCTCCTCCTCCTCTTATATAGTGAAGTGAGGGCGGTTTGGCGCTGATATTTTTGGAAACCACCATAAACCGCCATAGGATGGAAGCATGCAACCGCCGTAGAAGAGTGGGGCCGATGGGGGTGCACCCGCACCCTGGTGGCCCGCCTTGCGACCGCCTTCGCCTGGTCGGTTCCTGGATAGGCCTTGACCCTGTCCACGGTGGTATTTTGCCTAGGAAGTTGCATAGGTGGGCTTCTCTTTTTATTTCCTTCGCGCATTTCTGCTTTACACCTTCTGTTTACGCGTTTTGGTATGTTTTCCACTTGCATTTGAATATGTGACCCGCAAAACATGAATTCTCCAATACAAGTGGAACTAGATCAATAGTAAAGCCATATGTGTCAAAAACATGTCTATTTCTCATGTTTTGGATAATAATTGGTGGTTAGAAATGGTCGTTAGTGACCACCAAGACCCTATCGGAGGAGCAGTTAGCAGGAGCACGGCTAGGGATCGGCGCCATGGAGCCCCCGGGCATTGGAAGCTCGGCTTGTCTTCTTGTGCTCAGACCTTGGCTGACATCATTATCCAGGTAGGAGCCAAGGGCCGGGCCTAGAGGTGTCGTAGATTAGCAGCCCAAGGCTTGGGGAAGCCCTCGAGCCCCAAGCAGAAGCTGCAGTCGAGTCAGACTTGGACAGATCCCCTTGCCAGAGGGTGCATGCGAGTGTGCCCGATGGGCATAGCTCCCGAGCGATCCTAAGGGGTCGGTCGGGGGTTCTTCTTTGTTTGGGAACAATTAGACCCGAGGCTTAATATACCTATATGTTAGGATCTCGTCAATGCCATTAGGGGTGAGGTGATGCAGCTGTACCTCAAACTCTCTCATGAAGAAACCACGATGCAGGGAACCAAAGGCCGTAGGCAAAGAAATCCTAGAAAACCACGGCGTTAATAGCTTACGGCTTGGGGACCATCTCCCCCTGTGGAGGCTTCTCCTTCTTCTCGCCAAAACAGCCCTCCTGCTCTAGAACCGTGATCATATTCGCGGTCATGAGCAAAGGCCCAAAGTCCTAGGGCCCACTCGCACCAGCCATATCATCTGCTTCTTCGGCAGTAATCAGATCGGCAACGGAGGCCTCGACACTGGCAAGGTCCTCTCCTAATTCAAGAGCCTCCGCGCTGGCCAGCATACACTCCTCAAAACACTAGGACCACCCGCTAGCCCTAACGCCGAGTAGGCAAGAATTAGGGCTGAATAAGGAAGTTGGCGGGTGTGGGATCCACCGGGAGAAGCCACCTCTAAGCACTAAAGGAAACACAGCTAAGCGAAGACAAGGTAGAACTATGCGAAGCCAAAACGGAGGAGTGAAGGTGCAGAAAGCAATACCTATGAAAGGGACGGTTTGGGAGGGGTGAGGGAACCTTCACCCACCACGCCCTCATATAGCCCTCAGATGGACGCTTCAACTTCTGCACCCAACAGTCACATCCGCTCAGGAACGCGTTGGTTCCAGAGCCACGATATCAAATCAGAAACGTCACACCAAAAAGGGTCTAACACAGCGCATCCTAGGGGGAAGGGGGAAACCTTCGCGGTAGCCTCTGCAGCTCAACATCAGTGAAAAAGTTGAGGGTCATGGCCCGCCTGCATCAGACCAAACCCTCAAAGGGGGAATTGTTGGGACACAGATATCTGAGCCGTGTAGGCTAGCCTGTGCTTTAACCAAAGAAACTAATGTCAATAAAGTTGTGAGAAATATGATTTGCATGGATTTTAGGATCGAACCTTCACCCGTGCTCTCCAGATTGGCGAAGGCATAGGAGCAACGACGAAGGACCTCAGAGATGGCAGTCCCTGGCAAAGTATGACACAAAGGCCGGGAGATGAGGGCGGAGGTCCGGGTGACTCTAGTAAGCCACAAGGCGAAGGCAAAAGGCACTTAGGGCGGAGGCTCCGATAGGCTCGGGGGGCCTCCACACGATCAAGGAAGGAATAATCATGGCACGGATGGGCCGCTGATGGGCCTGCAACTAAGGCCCAGGGAGCAAAGGTGGTGGAGGCAGAGAAGACCAAAGATGCCTTAGCTATCAGAGGGCAAAGATGTAAAGTAGTACCCTAGTGAATAGTTTCATATAAAAGGAGGAGCAAGATCCCTTGTAGAAGGAGGTTAGGGAATACATTTATGAAACCCTAATTGTACTTGGGCCCACTGGTGCAACCACCTTCGCCAGGAGCCTTTGCCTAGGCGAAGATACCACTCTCCCGACCTTTGCTGGAATTCCACTTTTCCAACAAGGAGATGTGACACTAGCAAATACTTCACAGTAGCTGCTTATGAAAGCAATTTCTAGACGAGGAGAGATACAGATTAATTGAATATAATGGCCCGACAAGCTATACCATACATAGCAAAGCACAAGCAATCTTCTTGGGATTTCTTTAGTTAATAGGTAAAGAAAAAATTAATAGTCTTATATTCAGGACCAGGCTATCTGAGGAAGTAATATGAGCAAAGCGAATGGACTCGAACTGAACAGTACTCCACGTCTTCAGTTCAATAGTACTTCGCAGGCTTGGAAAATTATACCACTCGGTGAGCTCTGGTCATGAACCACTGCATATATGGCACCATATCAGATCAGAGGGAGATGTGCAACAACGAATGAAATATACAATACATACATACATGCCATTAGGATGACCAAAAACGTCAACATAGGCAAAATACATCGTTTAACTTGAAGTCCTCAACATCCTCGACAATTTGACAGCCTGAAAAATAGAAAACTAGTGACTTGTGATAAACTTTCATTTTTTCATCCAAAAAATGAGCAAATGAAAATAAATATAACCAATTACATTTAATCTTCATCTTGAAATCTACGCCCTTGCATTTTCATGAAGTGATGAACCACGGCGTTATTCCTGACTTTCATCATCTCTTCTTTCTTCACGTAGCAAATAAGGCAATTACTCATAAATTCAACACCTATGCAATTAAGATGATAATCATCAATTTGTTTCCTTAATCCTATATCATATTTAATCTCCTCCCAATTGATATCATCCAAACAAGAATTCTGAGGATTATTGGCGTCATCAAGCTCTGGTGCTTTCCTTTTAAAATACTCCCTCTGTCCCTAAACGTTTGTCACCACAATTTACGTGCCGTTAACTTTGACTCGATTTATAGAAAACGTATGCAACATTTCTATCTCCAAATAAATTCATTGAAAAACTAGATTCAAATATCTATCAATGATACTAATTATGTATTATAAATATTAATATTTTTTAATATATAGTTAGTCAAAGTTGTTTCTTGGGAAGCAAAAACGACAGACATTTAGGGACGAAGGGAGTACCATCAAGTTACCTGCAATTAGCAAATAACAATGGAACATAAATATGTGCTACAACCCAAATAGCCTAAACTGTAACACAGTTGTAAAAGTAAAACAATAACCTATTGTGGTTTTAGTTGAGAATTGGGAAATCAGATTAATTCAGAAAGAAAAAAGAAGAACGGAGCATCTAATATTTACCTGAAATCCTTGATTTCTGTTGGGTGATGGGTGATGGGCTAATCACTGAATTGCCAGCAGCTTGCACATGCATCTATTGGAATCGGCAACCCAGCCGGCTGGCCGTGCGGCTGTGACCAGGCAGCCTGCAGCAGTGCAGCTTAGCCGTCCGCGCTCCTCTGGCCTCCGTCCTTCCAGGGTCTCCAAGGCTCCAGGCTCTCTACTGCTATCTGCCTATCTCCCTGCCTGCTGGTGACCGGTGAGCGACTGAGCCAGAGGAAGCGAGACTGCAAGAGACGAGAGCACCATGGCACAACTGCGTAAGACAAAATGTTGCTGCGTCGGGAACTCTGATCGATGGAAAGACGGAGTGGCGCGGAGTCGAGACACAGTTCGTCGATTGGCCTTCCTGCTATAGCTAGCTTCTTTGATGGGCTGGCTGGGCTGTGGGTGGTGCAGCTTATTGGCCTTTGGCCTTTGGGTGGTGCATATTGGGCCAAATCTTAGGTGCTATAAGGTGAAAAGAAAAATGAGAGGGTGGTGCATCTGCACCCACTGGGCACAGCGTGCCTTCGCCCCTGATTTTGCTCTAGCTTTGCCACTGGGCACAACGGCGTTCCCCTGACTTCATGACTGAATAGTAAGAGCGCGACTCCACCAGGGTCCTTTGCCTAAGTCCTCATAGCTAAATATGGATTTTCATGTCAAAAATACAACTCCATAGAATCCCTAGCACTCAATTTTGGGTGGGCTCCTAAAGCCTCCCTCCGACCCTCATTCGCAGGACCTGAAGGAGGCCTCAAATTTGTGTTGGATGGTTTCTCTCTTCCGCCCGACATGGATCCACCGATGCAGCCTCTTCTTCTGCTTCCCCATCACCGGTGGACCTCGTCGTCCTCTGGCATTGCTCGTCCGTGCCAGTGTGCCCTGCTCACGACGGTAGAGGCTGAAGAGCCGCGCCGCCCTAGCGAGGCCGTTCCCTTCTCGGCCAGCTTCCTTCTTGACGAGTTGTCTAGACATGGCCAAGTTAGCTAATAGAGAATAAAATCTAGAGAATGAAAAATGGGTTCCACGCATCATTCGCTAATGGAATAAATTTGAAGACCCTATTCCGCGTTCTCCTGAAAGAGTACAGTGGAAAAAATAGCATCCTTAAAAGTACGAGAAGCCTTTGTTTTAAATGAAAAAATAGAAAAGCAGGGCGTGATGATGATCGTACTGATTAGATCAAACACAGGAATATAATAGACACTTCCCGCATTCATGCGTCCCCCGGGAAGTATATTTTTATTAACTATATTTTCTTAATATATCTATTTAATGTCATAAATCTTTATAGTTTTCTCTATAATTTTGGTTAAACTTGGGATGCTTTAACTCTCAAAAAAGTTAGAATGACTTATAGTTTGGAACGGATGAAGTATGTGATATGCTGTGTTGGCAAAAGCAAAATGGATGCGTAGTGTAGTTTCTATTTTCTGTTGCTGATAGGATCAAAGCGTTATTGTGAAATGCTGAAACCGGGTGCGGTTTTGCCAGTTTCGGGTGGATATGGATGCATGCATGCAATGTATCATATCGTCCAACTCCAAGTGGATGCCAAATAACTGCCGTGGTGCTTTTAAGCAAGTTGGTGCGATTGCATAGACCACGCTACTTGGTATAACATCTTTTGCCAAGGATAGGAAATAGCTTGTCAGTATCAATCTTGCCTGAGTCCTGATGCTCTGCACAATTGCACCAAGTGTCCAAACAGAGACCCCGAGTCATGATGCTGCTGCTACCTAACCTACCTAAGCTTGTCTGTCTGGTGGAAACACATCATCAAGTTACATGATCAATTCAAACACTACAGGAAATCTCATCCTTTGCCGAGTGCTAAACTCTTTGCCGAGTGTCATATTTCGCGCACTCGGCAAAGGCACTCTTTTCCGAGTGCCGCACTCGGCAAAGAAAGACACTCGGCCAAGAGTTCTTCACCGAGGGCCGGGCGCTCGGCAAAGAGCGGCACTCGGCAAAGGAATCATTTGCCGAGTGTCCGACTCTTGGCAACGATAGACACTCAGCAAAGATTGGCGGATGGCTGACGACATCCGGCTCCGTTTAGTTTGCCGAGTGTCAGACGATTAGCACTCGGCAAAGTTATATCTTTGCCGAGAGCTGGGCCCAGGCACTCGTGAATTTTTTTTTTGGATTTTGGACAACAATTTTTTTTGAATATTTAATACACTAACACAAAGAACATGTTGAAATATGGGACTTTTTTATTGCATTTTATTATATTTCTCCTGTTTATTTCGTTTTCTAGATTATTTCCGCAACATGTAAGTTTGAAATATTTCGTTTTCTAGAACATGTTGCGGAAAGAATCTAGAAAATGAAATAAATAGGAGAAATATAATAAAATGCAATAAAAAATCCCATATTTCAACATGTTCTTTGTGTTAGTATATTAAATATTCAAAAAAAAATTTGGTGTCCAAAATCGAAAAAAAATATTTTGCCGAGTGCCTGGGCTCAGCACTCGGCAAAGATATAACTTTGTCGAGTGCCAGAGGGCTAGCACTCGGCAAATTATTTTTCCTAGGTTTTTTAATTTCGCTGAGTGCCAGATCGGGGGCACTCGACAAAGAGTTTTTCATGGTTTTTTAAATTTCGCCGAGTGCCAGATCGGCGGCACTCGGTAACGGTTTGGTTATTTGTCGAGTGCCGCCGATCTGGCACTCGGCAAAGCAGTCAACAGCGTTCTTTGCCGAGTGTCAGATCGGCGACACTCGGCAAAGCGTCTTCTAAAACCGGCCGTTCCCTTTCTTTTCCTCATTCTCCGCGCTGTCCACGGCCGCGCGCGTCCGCCGAAGCGAGTCGCCGTCGTCCCGCTCCACGCCCGAGCCGCGCCACGCCGGAGCCGCCCCGGGCCCGCCCCGAGCCACCACGCCGGAGCCACCCCGCGCCGGAACCGCGCCGCACCGGGCGCGCGCCGGAGCCGCCCCGGGCCCGGCCCGGGCTGCCCGCACCGGAGCCGCCGTGGCCGGCCCATCCCCGCGGCGCGGCCGCCCCCGGAGCTCGGGATCGCCGGTGCGCGGCCTCCAGCTGCCCCGCCGGGCCTCAACCGGCGCGGCCGGGCTCGAGCGCTGCCCCGGCCGGCCTTCGGCCATCCCGACCGGCCCTTCCCCACCCCCCGTCGGGCCTCGACCGTCGCCCCGGCCGGCCTCCGGCGCTCCCGGCCGGCCGTTCCCCGCCTACCGGCCAGCCCACACCCCGGCCGCCGTCCACAGCCGGTTCAGTCGGCTCCCGCAGCCCTGGCAGCGGCCCCATATCGCCGGCCACCCGCCACCACCCCCTGGCCGGCCCCCGCAGCCCTGGCCGGCCCCCACCCCCGCCGGCCATTGTCATCGGCCGTTGCTCCTGCCGTTCTCGCCGAAAAGGTATATACCCTAGACTTGTAGTGTAATAGTTTTAGTGTAGTAGTAGTTAGTAAGTATTAGTATTTAGTAATAGTGTTAGTAGTGGTTTATAGTGTTAGTAGTAGTTTGAAGTGTTAGTAGTAGTTAGTATGTTTGGTATGTAGATGGATGATGGCCTTCGTACCTATGTGCGATAAATATATTTGTTGGCCTTCGTGCCTTTGTTTTTTGCAGGTTTTGGGGACCTCCCTTGCAGGGGAGGTTCTGCCGAAATTTTTAGTGGACACTAATCAATTTTCTCTTTTACAGGAGAAGGACCCGTGGGAGGGAGTCGGCGAAGCCGATCGACTTCGTCGGTGTTGCTCGTCTGCCTGCACTGCCTCACCTCTCCACTGCATCGCCTCGCCACCGCCCCGCTAGCCTGACCTCACCGGCACCTAGGGTATAACCCTATTCTCCTTTGCTTGCATGTTTTATTCACGTAACCCAGTTAGGCGTCTCCCATCCGAAAGAGATACGATCGGAGGTATGCGGATCTTTTGCATATCTCTGACCATATCTCTTTTGGATTGTCCACGTATTTTGGACAGCCCGCGGATGCGTAGATGAGGTTGATTTTCATGCTCCGCTCTGGTTCAAGACAGAGTTTTGTCATCACCTCCCTGTTGTTCTCCGGGTACACACTCTCCCTTGCAGGACGTGTATCGGGAGAACAGCGGCGAGGTGCTGCCGAAATTCTGTCTCGGATCGGAACGGAGCATAAAAACCAATCTCATCTACGCATCCGCGGGTGGGATTAGGACCTATCCTCACCTATTAGAGAGTAGGAACGACATGCAGATGCAATTCCTAGTTATGCTACTCCCTTACATATATATATATATATATGCCAGAGGATGGAGAACCGTGATTGGATGTACACGGGGCACGAACAATTGACCCCAGAATGGCTGACTAAGACTAATGCTTTCTTGGAGCATTCTTTTGGCGAGGCTGCTAAAGGGTCGAGTCGGATGCCGTGTCCTTGCTTCAAATGTGACAACCGTGTAAGAAAGAATAAGAAGCACGTGGGGGAAGATCTTATCAAGTGCCATGGCACTTGCACATGGCAAAGCTGGCAAACCTGAGCCTCTGTTTCCCAGCTTTGCCGAGTGCCAGGGCACCGGCACTTGGCAAAGAATTTTCTAAAAAAATAAAAATTTTCTTTACCGAGCGCCGGAGCCATAGCACTCGGCAAAGATTTTTTTAAAAAAAAAATAAAAAAGACTCTTTGCCGAGTGCGGGCTCATTAGCACTTGGCAAAGAATTTCCCAAAAAAAAAATAAAAAACTCTTTTGCCGAGTGCCGGCCGTTCAGCACTTGGCAAAGAGTCCGTCCAAGTTGACCGGGAAATTCTCTTTGCCGAGTACGTGTTTGACACTCAGCAAAGACTTTGCCGAGTGCCCGACATCCGGCACTCAGCAAAGAAACCTTTGCCGACAGGTTCTTTGCCGAGTGCTCTTTACCGAGTGCGGCACTCGGCAAAGGCTTTGCCGAGTGCAAATGGGGCTTCGCCGAGTGCCCCGGGCACTCGGCAAAGAGCCTGTTTCCTGTAGTGAAAGGACTAGCTATGATGTCTTTGCAAAATGGATCGACTGGTTTCCTCTGGCTTGGTTTTTTTTTGGAAAGCATTTCCTGTGGCTTGATCTTTGGGAGGGCAGAGTATGTAGTCAAGCTTATCCAGAGCTTTTCTGCTATGCCAAGACTCAGCATATATCATTGAGTGTGGCAGCTTGTACTCCACTCCTCCAGAATTTATCTTATTTGCCACTTTCTGGCTCAGTTCCAGGAGCTGTCGATTATTCTTCAGAAATTGTAACTAACTCAGCCTAATGATGGTTGGTTCTATTTATGGGGTTCGTCTGCCTTTTCCTCCGGCAACAAGGCCTACAAACATCTGATTGGTCATCAAGATGTGCTTGATTTTTCCTACAGTTTTAAGTTTTAAAAAATTTTAGGGTTTCCAACCCCTCGTGTTTCATTAAAAAAAAACATAGTGAGAAGCACAAAACCACGCATCACTCCCCGCCCTAGGTATCAAGAGAGAGCGGTACCTTTACACGCTAGACAAACGTGTAGCCGAGACTAGCTAGCAATAATTTGGGTGTGGGGACATTAGCCTTGGCAAACTTGGTAGCCAGGACACGCTGGACAAACTAGCTAAGCTGGCTGAAATTTATTTGTTGTGAGAACAGTCCTAAAGATGTTGATGTTGTTTTTTACCGACAGTCCTAAAGATGTTGATGTTGTTTTTTACCGACAGTCCTAAAGATGTTGATGTTGTTTTTTACCCTTGCATTGTTGCAAAAGATTGGAGTGTCTTGGCGTCCGGGAAACCATCGGAGCCTGGTGCTTGGTATTTATTCTGCATCCAAGTCGTCGGCGACGGCCAAGTTGCCTGTGCCGCTGCCCCGCTGCCGGACAAGCCTAGTTTTATCTGATTCAGAATTTTCCTCCATGAGAAGAATTGGTTGGGTGGAGCAAGACCAGGACCCAGGACCCAGGAGACCAAGTGGGAAGGTGGATGTGATGCGTACTATTATCCGGCTAACGACAGACAGTTGTCGCATCCAAAGGGGCATAGTAGCTAGTAGATCCCTGCACCCTGACTCAAGTAGTACACCAATCCAGATCTTCCTGGTTTAGTTTCTTCTGAAAAAATTTATATTGTATCTCATCACATGTTTAGGCACATGCATAAATATTAAATATAAACTAAAAAATAACTAATTACACAAATTATGACTACTTTACGTGACAAATCTTTTAGACCTAATTAGTATATGATTTGACAATAAAGTGCCACAGTAACACATATGCTAATATCAGATTAATTAGGCTTAATAAATTCGTCTCGCGGTTTACCGGCGGATTCTGTATTTTTTTTATTAGTATCCAAATACCCATACGACACTCGATATAACATATAAAAACTTTACACCTCAAACTAAACTAGACCTAATTTGTTACTGATATAGATCATTTTTACTGATATATATATATATATATATATATATATATATATATATATATATATATATATATATATATATATACAGGCTTGCTGCTAAGTACAGCAGAAACTCCACAAAACGGTCGTAATTTACAAAATCTCAACACACTACTTGAAACACAACAACCGAAAGCTTAAAACAATAGGTTGGACTCGACGAGGCAGCGGTCGTCGAAGCTCCAGAGCGGCATGCCCTGGTCCGCCGCGACAGCCGCGCTGCTCTGCACGGCGTCCACGCTGAATAACATGCTGTCCAGTGATTCGTGCGCGCCGGCGTCGAAGAAGGCGAACTGCTGGTCGCCCAAGAGGACCGCATCGAACAGCGCATCCGCCCGGGGCGAGGCCTCGTCTTCGGTGCTCTCCGGTTCGGTCTTCGGGGCCTCGTCGTACGCCGCCGACACACCCTGCCACGAGAAGTCCGGGAGTGCGCCAGAGCTCCTCTCGGCGGCCTCGTGCTTCAAGACGGCTGCCGCCGCCACCGCCGCGCGTTGCTCTTGTTCCTCTTGCTCGACGAGGTCGATGGCGGCGTCGGCGGCGCGGGCGCGCTTGCGGCTGGCTCGGGCTCCGGCGGCGCCGTGGGACGAGGAGGAGGCGGGGAAGTTGAGCTTGGCCCTGGACCCGCGGATGTTGCGCGCGGCGTGGTCGTAGGCGAGCGCGGCGGCCTCGGCGGTCGGGAAGGTGCCGAGCCAGACGCGGACGCCCTTGACGGGGTCGCGGATCTCGGCGGCCCACTTGCCCCACGGGCGGCAACGGATGCCCCTGTAATGCCGCGCGGGGTTCCGGCGCCTGCTCGGCGCGGGCTGCTGCTGCACCAGGCGCGCCATGGGCTTGGTGGCGCGGAAGACGAGGGCGGGGGCGGCCTTGGTCTCCCACTCCACCATCTCCTCGTCCTCCTCATCGAACTCCCGGAAAGCGGCCTCGAAGTCGTCGGCCTTGCGCTGCTTCTCCATGCGGCGCGCCGGCGTGCTCGGGTTGAGGTCGACGAGGATCGCACCGCCACACATCTTTGCTCCGGCCCTGGAAGCTTTTCTTTCCTTTTCGGTTTGCTTGGGAATGGAAGTCTCTGGACGACGAGGTGCTCTTAAATAGTCCGTAGGTGGAGGAGGAGAACGCGCCAGGGCTGCTGGGCCAGGAAAAGCGGCCGTGACAAGTGGAGTGGGTGCGGTGGTGCCGGCACGACGGGTCACCTCGTCGCTCCCTACTAGTAGTACGTACGGCGATTGGCCCGCGAGAGCTTGGTGCAATGCATCTGCCTCCTGCTACCTTCCCCTGCCCAGCCTGCTGTCTGTACGTGTACGTGTAGGCCCGCGGTTTTTCAACGTTTCGGCGATCCGGAGCAGCGGTCTACTTTGCGGCCCATCCTTGTTGCCCGTGAACGCACCGAGGAGCTAGACTGGAGACCGGACAGCCCCTCGCGACCTGCGACGCGGCCGGCCACAGCCCACAGGGGGCTGCCGCGTAGTAGATGCTTGCCAGGTCGCGCGCCACAGGTGACCAAAACCGAAAACCTCCTCCCGCCCCACAGTTTGTGGCAATCGTGGTTAGCTGCTCCAGTGCTCCGCCAGTCAATTTCCTTCTCCGCATGGTGCACACAGCTAAAAGGAAAAGACAGGTCTTTCCGCTGGAGGAAGAAATGGATGTCTGAAAATGCAGGGTTTCTGCTGCTGATAAGTCAGATCAAACTGCTGATCTGCTGTGAGAGGAAAAATACTGTACCATAGTTTATAAGCCAGTCTGATAAGTTCATAAACCAGGCTGATAGGTTCATATCCATTTCTAATTTGGGTACTAAATGGATATCTCCTCGCTTACCCCAACTTGCTTGGGATTAAAAGGTTTTGTTGTTGTACTAAATGGATATCTCTGAATTTGTTTTTTTAGTATATCCGTCTCCAAATCTATATTCAACAAAAATATGGAATACCCAACATTATTTCGTATCCTTGGCAAACGAGATATAATGAATCTATTTAAAACTTTTCTTTCCAATGACTAGTGACTAATTACTTAATTTCAATATTACTAATGATTCTCTACGTCAAAAAAAATTACTAATGATTCAGTGAAACTATTTAGTACTATACCTGTAAGTAACTTTTAATGTAATAGTCTGATAGTACTGTATTAATTTCCCTAGATCTTTGCCCTACTTTTATCTCCTCCATCCTCCAAATGGCTTTAAGGTCTTTAACAGTCTCCTTCATCCTTTGCCTCTCTGCCTCAGAAATCTCTATATTCTCAAGCTTGAAGTCTAAGGTTTCATGCTCCTTAAGGAGCTCTTGCTTCTCCTTCGCTACACCACAACACTAATATAGCGTCACACGTGTGTCATTTTAAGTTCACTAATACCGTTGAACCGTTGGTCGGTATAGCTGGCTCACAGATCAAGTGTCGGTGAAAGTATCTTTTGCGTTGAACAATCGGCCGTTATAGATATTAGCTATATAGTCAAACCGTTGGTCGGTATAGATAAGAGAAGAGGACGAACAATCTGTCGGTATAGGGCCCTGCCTCTAGCGCGAGTCAGAAAACGAAAAAAGATTTGTTCGCGGGAAACTAAAAATGAAAACAGGCCCGTTCGCGGCAAGATTGGGAGGCCCAAATACCACCCTCGAGTGCAAACCCTAACTCTTTCGTCGCTTCAGCCCTCATCGCTGATTCGCTACCGCCTCCATCACAAGTCTTGCGCCCCACCAAACCCCTGCACGCCCACCCAAATCCACTGCCGCCGCCACCGCCCAACTTTGCCGCCGCCGCCCAACTCCGGCACCGCGTGATTTGCATCGTTCGCCAACCTTGCACGGCCGCCTAGATCCGCAGCCGTGCAACGCGCAACCAAATCGAGGTCCAGCAGACTCTAGATCGAGGTGCAGAGGGAGCAACGCCAGCCTCCTTCCCCTACACCGCCACAGACTCCTTGACCCCGGTCCTGCCACGCCACCTTCCCCGTCGGAGCAGCATGCGGTCGCATTAGGATGTAAGGTGCTTCTAGAACCTCTTCCTTGGAACCCACCAGATGGGTCAGCGTGCCGCGGTGGTAGCATCATGACATAGGCGGGGCGCGGTAGGGCTAGGGCGTGCCGGATCTTTGGTGGCTGTTGCACTGTTGTCGTCCAAGGTTCGAGCAGGCAGGGATTTCTGAAAAAAAACATATCCCGTGGGTAGCAGTGGCCATGGTTTGGGGCAATGGGGTTGTGCAGATTTTTTCCTGGGTGTCCAGATAGCTGAGATTTTTCTTTCCCGTGCTTATTTGGATCACGGGATACTCATTGGATGGTGCTCTTGTCATGATTTTACAACTAAAACTCACTCGTATTCTTTTCTGAATTTTCCTCTGGATTTTTTAAAACTACCTGTACAACTGAGGAATCCATGCTTCTGTGGCATGCTAATAATAGCATTGGCTAGATTTATAATATGCAGTCTAATGAGGAATCCTTACCTCCTGATGTATGTTCTTGGTGGGGATTGGATTAATTAGGTTGTAGATTAGCGTGATTTGTCACACCTATATTTTTTTGGTTGGGCAATAAACCTATTTGTTGATCTTTGGTTCAGTCCTAGAAGAAACCATTCATCCATTCTGCATTTTAGAATTAGCTTCAAAAACTAAGGCTGCTTTCAATGTAATTAGGGCTTGGTTGGAATATGGAATTAGCTTAGATGACTACAGTTGGCAATGTTGCATCAAATTAGGTTACACCTTCGACGGATTCATGGCTGATACTGTGATTTTTTCTGGATTTGCAGTGTTCTGTATGGCTAACATATTTTGATTATTACTTTGTCTGACGCCTAGCTCTTGCCATACCAATATTGAAGATCGCCTAGTGCACGTTTAGTCATTTGCACAACGAAATCCTCAAATCTGCCTGCTGTTTTTTTTATTTAGAGTCTGATTTGATAGTATGATGCTTGGTATGGAATCTAATTATTCGTTTGGTACTCTATCTCGTTCTCTTTGGAGAGAGTTGATGAAAATGATGAAAGAATAATCACAGCCGTGCATCCAGACGGTTCGACACTGGACCAAGGTAAGAGCAGTTTCTTGATTGCTGCTTGCCTGCTTATTCATTTGTTTGATTATTTTTTATGCCTCAATACTTTGATTATTGGTCTGGAAAGTAGTAGAGCATAGGGCCCCTCGTTCAATTGACCACTTAATCTGTTCTTTGGGCTAAGGGCAACAGTTGCACTTAATCTGTTCAATTGACTCAGCTAGCTAACTGGCTGGTGCATGGCTACAGTTAAAAGATCAACCATATACATTAATTATACGATTAAAAGTTCAGAGACCATACTTCACATCATTTTTTACACCTTTCTTCCATATTAAACCTTAGAAGCATGACACAGATTATACAGTCAAGGTTAGGAAGCAAAATACAGTAAACTTCATGTCTGTGAGCTTCTAATGTATTTTGTACTTGTATAATATTGAATCTGACCAGCCATACATTGGGCTAGCTCATATATGAATGAATCAATATCAATGTTTTATGCTCATATTAATTAGTGTCCTTGTATGTATTGTTAATGTATATATTGTATTAATGTTTGTGCATTAACAATAGATAATTTGGGATTCATTATGTACTGTTGGTTAGCAGCATATATATTGTCTCTATGTGAATGCTTCCCGTTAGACTGTTAGTTGCTAAAAGTATTTATAGCCTCAAACTATGTGTCGCTATATATAGCCCCTAAGGCGTCAGACAATCTGTCGCTAAAAACATGTTGGTCGGCATAGGCTATACCGACGCCACTTTCAGCGGCTGCAAGTAAGTCTCGGCATAGGTCTATACCGACCGATGGAGCATCGCTATATCGACCTATACCGACCGACGGTATGTCGCTATTCTGGGGTTGTGGTGTAGTGCTTCTTAAGGTCGGCATTTATATTTATAGCCCAACCCTTCTCCTTCTTCCCTATCAATCTAATTTTAAACTGCCAAATGTCTAAACGGGCATGGTGCTCAGGTACAAGGGAGTAGACTGATACATTTCCCTTTCTCCGGTTGAGGGGTAGGCGGCAGGTGGTGATAGCCTGTCAGTCCCTTGTAATCCCTTACGTTTGTCTGGGGTCTTGGAGTCTAAATTGCCACATGAGGATGCTCTAGTGTCGTTACCTAGATGGTGTCAAGGATTACCGACTGATGTTTCTAGCGTCGTTACCTAGAAAGGACTTAAAACCTCCTTACTTGGTGATTGCGTTAAGAAACGCCAACAAGCATTTTTGGCGCTGTTGTCGGGGAGGCATTGGTCAAAAGAACCTAGTAGGACATGTTTATGATGATATGCATGTATGGTAGCCATTGCTCATACAAGCTAATCTTTCGTGCTTTCTCCTATTATGGATGAAAATAGGATAGTGTATGACCGGTTCGTCTTGCCAAAAAACTACACCGATAATCCGGAAGTATTCCTAAGGAAGAACAAGTCTTGTACTGCTTCTTCCTCCGTTACTCCACCTAGCAGTTGAACCAGTCACCCCCACATCATCCGCTACTTCACTCATGGCCAAGTCACTCTGTGACTACTCCACCCCCGCTATTGTCAACATGCCTGTTGGGCCCACTGTCAACACTAGCACCGAAAACTTTGAGTTCTAGACTGGCCTAATTATGATAGTGCAGGCAAACCAATTCTGTGGTTTGCCTAGCGAGGAAGTAAGTACTCACTTGCAACACTTCCTTGAGCTGTGTGACACCATCATCATAAAAAGACATCACACCAGTAAGCATCAGACTCCGTCTGTTACCCTTCTCCCATGCGGGGAAGGCAAAACAGTGGTTTTACAAGGACAAGTAAGCCATCAACACTTGGGATAAATGTTCCATAGCATTTCTCGCAAAAATTTTCCCCATGGGCAAATCCCATGCCCTGAGGAGGAAAACTTCGAAGCCTCCATGTTGGGAAAGTCACAATCATCTCATAGATCCACCATTCATCACTAAGAAAGAGGATCATGGCCGCCCGACAATCCCATGCTCAATTGTCCCGCATGTCTTCCACAACGCCTTCTACGACCTTGGAGCGAGTATCAACATCATGTCCAAGGTAACATATGATAAAATACTAGGTGGACCTTTATCCGTTGCACATTTCCAACTGCAGATGGCGGAACAATCCCTACGAAATCTAGAGAGAGTAGCCAATGATATCTTGGTGAAAATTCTAGATACATACATCCCTATGGATTTCATCATTCTAGACATGGGCCACAACAAGAAAGACCCCCTCCTCCTGGGAATGCCATTTATTAACACTATAAATGAAGTTTTACACATAGGGTCATGGCATGTTAGCTTTCACATTCAAGGTCAAACAATGAGACACTCATTCAATGGATTTAACATGCATAAATATACTAAAAACAAACAGCCCAAGGTACAACCACAAAAAATTATTAAGTAGGGATGTCCGGTGAAAAAGGTACAACCTACTTCTCTAGGCATGGAAGTACCTTTAACAAGCAAGAATTGAAGGAGACTGTTCATTGGACTTAAAACAATGAATTCTTACCGAAGGTAAATTGGTAGTTATCCTTTATATTTATGATTTAACTTAGAATTATTTGATAATAAAACCACAATTAATCATGTTAAAATAAAATAAATACTTTTAATAAAAACTTGGTTAGTCTTCAAAAGTTTTACATAAAGCATGCTTTGGTGTGAAGTATGGTTTTTGTACGACCATATCTTCATAGGCTTTTTAAATTAAGCATGAAGCTTAGGTTAATTAGCCAACCTTGATTTAATGTTAAATTTGATCATTGTACCAAAAGTTGCTAAGTGCAAACTTTGAATGATGAAACTAAGGAAAAAAATTATGTTTAAATAAAATTCTTGTTACTTCACCATGTTCTACACAAAGTATGCTTTGGTTTGAGTATGGTTCTTGCGCGATCATGCTCTTATAAGCTTTTAATTTAAGCATGGTGCTTAGATTATCTAGCTTACCTTGATCAAGTTAAACATAATGTCTAGTTTTGATCATTGCACCAAATATACTAAGTATAAAACATGGACATGTGAAAATACATGCAATAAACCAAATAATGTACCTTCATTGGAGTCTACACCAAGCAAACTCTGAACCTAAGGGCAAGAGCTAGCTTGGAGGAGGACCCCCGCAGAGAGATCTTGTATCTTACTTTCCGTATTTTATTTTCCACATTTATTTAGCCTAAAAAAATCTAAAAATTTGAAAATCTAAAAAATTAAAATATGACCAAATGCCAAAAATATTAATTCCACTCTCATATGTGTTTAAGGAATATTTAGTTTCTTCTATGTTGAAATGATAAATAGTTGCTTTGTCTATAATTCATCTATGCCTAAGTTATAACTTAGTATTCCCCAAGATTTAAGTTTATTGACTAAAAATGTCTCATCCTAGAACTTGAAAACTTGCGGGTTTGCAAATGCATAATCCTTTTTTAAGTTGTTGCAAGTTATGATATAGGGTTTTGGTTTTGCTGATCAAGACACCACAAAGGGTGTGATCACATTTAGGATTGATAGCCGTACTATAAAGAGGAGAATTCTTTGACCAAACAGTTTATCGAGTCACACTAAGTGACATCATTTATGCATTCATTTAAAAACCTAGTGTGCTAACTTGTGACCCTTATAAAATGCTTGAAAAATGCTGACACACTTGCACATGGTGGTGTACACTTAGTGGTGTTGGCACATTTGCAAAGAAGAAGAAGTTGGAGAAGTTTTAAAGGAACTTGAGTTAAAAAAAGAAGGGATGGCTCTTGGATCAAAAAAACTATATTGATCCATTATGCTTTGGATCAAGTATTCATGTGGGTTGTGTAGCCATCTGAATAAGCTTTCCAAAATGTCTAAGATCATCAAATTCGGAGTTCGGAGCTAAGAGTTACGGCCGTTCGAGCGAACGAACGTCTGTGAGCGAACTCTGCGACTGGACGCTACTATAGCGAGTCCAGTAGTACTGTAGTGAGTCCGGTCAGTGCCACTGAGATGGCTGATCTGTGGCTACGATCGGACTAGAGTCCGGTCAGTAGTGACCAGATGCATCCGATCGATAAAAATCGTCTCTGGAACCTCTCTTTTAGTGACTAGATTCTACGACCAGGCACTACTGTAGCGAGTCCGATGGTACTGTAATGAGTTCGGTCAGTACAAAAATCAACACTGTGAGAGGGGGCCAACGACTCTATTTTCATGGGACGTCTATATAAGCATGTTAGCTGGCCTTTGTTCACTCTCTTTATCATTATTACTTGTGATAACATCTTTTGAGCTGAGCAAACTCCCTCCCACTCATCTGTCTTGCTTGATTGCGAATTCAAAGTGAGATTGAGTGATTTCAAGTATATTTGCTTGAGTCATTGCATCTAGTGGCACCTGGGGATCATTGTGGCTGCTAACTTCGTGTTTCTCTTGGTGGTTGCTGCCACCTAGATGGCTTGGAGCAGCGGAGGAGTTGTGGCAAGAGTTAGTGATTGTTCTTGGCCATCTCCCGGTGATTGTGAGGGGTTCTTGTGCCTTCCTCGGTGGAGCACCAAATGCAACTTTAGTGGATTGCTCGTGTCATTGAGCTACCTCACTTGTGGGAAGGTTCTTGCGGTGTCCAAGTGTGTGGACGAGGTTTGTGCAACACCTCTTAGCCACCGAACCACCAAGTGTTGGTCGATATAATGGGGACTAGCATGTTGGCAAGCACGTGAACCCCGAGAAAAAACCTTGTATTTATCTTGTGTATGATTGGATTTCTCCCGGTGATAGATCTTCATATCTTGTGATTGGTTCATCCTCTACGCGGTAGTATAATCACCTTGAACCTCATTTACATTCTTGCAAAGTAATTGGCAAGCTCTTTAGTTTAACTAGTCTTGAGAGCTTATAAGGACTTGTTAGTGTGACTCATTTAGCTAAATCATTGTGAGTACTCTAACTTAGAAAGTAGTAACATAGCAATTGTGTGACTAGTGATCATAGTGACTAGAATTGCTTGATTAGGTGGCTTGCAATCTTTGTAGAACTAGAGCAAAATTGCATTTTGCCATTTGTTGTATTGACCCATTTGCTTTAGTGAGTTTGTAGATTTTTAAATAGGCTATTCACCCCCTCTAGCCATATTTGGACCTTTCAAGTGGTATCGGAGCTGTGATCGCCGTTTATTGAAGGCTTAACAACCTCGGTGCTTAAATTATGGCTCTAATTGTGTTCAACCATGTTGGGGGCAAGCCACCTTTCTTTGATGGCACTAGTTCCTTTGACTATTAG
Source organism: Saccharum hybrid cultivar R570 (assembly GCA_038087645.1). Classification (NCBI taxonomy): domain Eukaryota; kingdom Viridiplantae; phylum Streptophyta; class Magnoliopsida; order Poales; family Poaceae; genus Saccharum; species Saccharum hybrid cultivar. The sequence continues at coordinate 16,733,096 of JAQSUU010000760.1, forward strand.
AAGAGAAAGATGAAGATGTACCTTGGTTCAATCAATGATAGAGTGTGGGATGTAATTGAGCATGACTTTGTGATCCTTGATCCCACCAACCTCATCAACAATGAGAGAGTGTAACACCCTAAAATTTGCTTCTTTGGAAATAGAGCTAAAATGAGTTAATTTTGAATTTTTGTGCTCATGAAAACATAGGGAAATAATATTTTTCACTAAATTGAAATTTATCATAAGGTTTAGCAACTTGTTGATGCATTCATGCTGATGCATTTGTGTTTTTGTATTGCTCGGTTTTGACTAAAGATCAAAATGAATTCAAGTTGTTCTTTTAAAATACGTTTAGATCGATTTTCCTTTCCCGATATACATATATCATTTTTCTACAATTAAATTCCTTGTTTCTTATCTGTCAATTAACCTCTGCTAACTTCTCAGAAATTTTTCTAGCTTTTTATGTAGCTTGTTTCCACTTATCTATGAGCATAATCTAATTTTCAGATGCTCTAAAATATCTTATCATGAGCTCCAAATACTTTATTTGGGTTCCTCATGTTCCATAATGTGTCACGAAAATTTCCCCGAATTTTCGGAGCTTTCGGAGAATTTTTCGCGGCTTAAATAATAATTCTGGACTTTTCTAGAATTATTTTATCCACGAAAATAATTAATTCCGAAAATAATAAATTTCTCATTTTTTTTCAACGCTCAAAGCCCATATGCAATAATCTTAATAAATCTCAAAGGCTGATACATTTATTTACTAATGAGCTTTAATAATTAATTTGGCCAATTAGTAAAGACGGAGGGTGCAACATCAATTAGTATCATATTGCTAGTTGATGTGAAGGTCAGGAGTTTTCTTCCAAAAAGTATGGACCTACCCATTGGGCAAAGCACACCAAAACTACCGTAAGAGGAGCCCCTAGTTTGGGAAATCTCTCGTGTAGTAAATTATATTTTCTCCTCCTCTTGCCGCCGTCCGACGAAGCCATGAGGCTGCCTAGCACAAGCCGAAACTTCCACCATGGTTGCTCGTGAGCATACGTTCTACTCCAAGAAGAAGAAGAGGTATTTACTTGAATTCTACCGTCTAGATCACATTAAAAACCAGATTTTGATTTATTTTCGAAATTAAAATTCTAGGTATTTACAAAACTGCCACTATCTTGTTTATGTCATATCTTCTACGTTTTAACTCCGTTTTGACCCGTTCAAATTGCGTAAGATTTGTAATTTCATAATTTACATGTTAGTGCTACTGTTGGTTAGGTATTCCACCTTTAAGATTCGATGTTAGATTTAATCTATTGTTTTACTAAAGAGAATCTCGTTTAATTCATAACTTATTTGTTTTAATTCCGAAATAATCCGTTCAAATTGCAAAGGATTTATAACAACATGAACTACGTATTAGTATTAATGTTTTCTTTAACAAAATCTCTAGAATTTCATAGTTTAGATCTAACTTGATTAATAACTGTGCAACTAGATTTATAAATAAAATATTATTGATTTCTCCTTTAGTTTTCTAAATTTAAATGTAATTTAGCCTAAGTCACTTTTGAATATCCATAAAAAGTATTTTATCCTGTATATATGATTTTATATAGTTAAAACAAATGAGACCTATAATTTTCTGTTTTATACAACAAAATCTTTCAGTAGATGTATCTTTTCAACCATAGCTTCGATTAGCTGTTTTTCGCATCTGTGTGTTCGTAGCAACGCGTAGAATCTCTTTAAAACATTTTCACTTGTTATTTCATATGTTTGGTGTACTGTTCTAATTTAGATCTATTGTTTGCTTCGTGTATGATTGTTTGGATGCTTGTGTGGTGCTTTACAATCATGTTCAGTCGGTGAGATTTACGTAGAGATTCAAGAAACTATTAATTGAAGATTTAGATGAGAGAAAGGATCTTGATTCAAGGCAAGTATAACATGGGATCATCCTTGTTACCTAATCACTTTTAAAGCACTTAAATCACTATGCATGTGTTTCCTTGTTAAGGATGCCTTAGTATTGATCTTGTTCCTTGAATCCTATGGTAATAGCATTGGGTAGTTTTCTAGTGCTCACATAAACAATGATCTTGTAATTTGACTAATGATATATGCAATAACACTAAAAGATAATTTTTAGCAACAGAGAACAAGAGGGCTAGAGTTTTCTCTAGATTCCTCTCCGTAAGGACTTATCTGTAAGCGAACATCCGGGACTTATAGTACAACTATGAGGGCTACATGGCTCTGGCTTTAGTCATATAAGAGGACCTTTTTTAGCTTGTTAGAGGTTACCCGAAAGGACACAAAAGGGGTGTTTCTCGGGTTGGGTGTAGTGCGGCTTCTGTCCTTATGTGTATAGGCTGCGCGTCATTGTGCCATACGGAAGGAGAGCTCTACATTCGCAGGTTACAGAAACCTGGCGGCCCTAACTTGTTAGACGAACCTTAGAAAGACTTCATAGTGAAACCTGTCTGTCCATTGAGGCCTTGCAAACCTCGGGCTTATGGGGATCACGACTCACAGTGAAAGTGTACAACCTCTGTAGAGTGTAAAACTGGTATATCAGCCGTGCTCACGGTCATGAGCATTCTTGGACCCTTATGGAATAGATGATCACTATTGAACTGTAATATGCTTATGTTTTTGCTATTCATTCTTCATATTACATGATCATATGTTGATTCTGGGATTAAAGACAACTTGATGCTACTCATATGCTAAAACTTTGCCAACTAAAAGCTACATGCAGTTAAACCCGTGTCATGCCTTTTGAGCCTCATGAACCCCATGTTATGCTTGTTAAGTTTGATGTGGACTCACCCTTGCTATTTCCCCCACATCTCAGGAAGGGTACTAGACTGCTAGATTCTAAAATTGTTAGGCTTGTGATCAACCAGTCAGTTTGATCCTGGAGTGAAGGTTACATCCGGTGTTCAGAGTTGTCTTTCCGCTGTGTTGTTCTCTAAGGTTATATCTTATACTATTGCGTTATGTTTAATAAGCATTTGTCTTTAGATATTACACTTATCTGCGGCTATATGTGAGATTTGACCTCTTTATTTCACATATAGTGTATATCTGGTTTTGTCCTTAAAACGGGTGTGACAGAGTGGTATTAGAGCAATGCTGACTGTAGGACGCAAGCCTAGTTAGAAATTGGTCATGTTAAGGTTTTGAAACTGTTATAACAATCCTTGTTCTATAAAACCTTGGTATTTTCTTCTATACTATATCCTTACCTTGTTATTCATCTCCACCTTGTTGCTTATATATAAAAAATCTTATGCTTATCCTTTTCCTTGGTTTGATATTCTTTTAGAATCTCATCTTGCCACCTTCTTGCGTAATCAGAAGAAGAGCTTTAGGAATCTTTACCTTTAATATAAAGAAAACGATAGCATTGCAAGTTGAGTCAATGTTGAGTTGTGCTCCTATATTGCCTTGCTGGATTGTCATTATGCATATGCTTGTTTTGGATCTTTGTATGATTGCAATGATCTTGTGGAGTTTGTCCACATTTTCATTTAGTCTAGGTCTATAAGACATAAGGATTAATGAATAGATAGTAGGGGTTGTTTTTCTCATCTCTGCAGTTTACTGTTTTTCACACGGTCTGTGTACATCATGAGATATCTCCAAGTCTAGAAGTCTAAAGATCATGAGAATTTTGTAAGAACAACTATGCTTCTTTGTATTTCATTTGCCGCCAGAATCACCCTGATAGCTATTATGGTTTGGGAGTTATGAAAATCACAAGTTGATGCAACTGCGCTGCCTAAACCCTGGAACAGTTTCTGTTGGGCACTATGTTCGACTACCTTAACTACAGAATATGGGAAAGTGTTCTATACAAAAGTTTCTGAGGATTTCATAAGCTTTTCAACCATGTAAGGCGTGTCATCATATAAATTTTAGAACTCTAGATATAACTGTTGCAAGATGCCGCATCTACGCTGCCAGACTTTCTGGATAGATTTCATGTCTCACTCTGAAACCATATTTTAAAATCGGAATCTGGGGAGGTGATCATTAACAAAGTTGTAGAAAATTTGATAAGCTTTCAAACGGTATAAGCCATAACTGCATCAGATTAACGGAATCGGAGTTAGAGCTGTTTTACTAAGCTGTTGTTCTTCATCTCGCGAGAAAATTTCAGATTACTTGTTTATAACCTTGCTTATGAGTTTCATTGGGATGTCAGCACGCATTTATGCTAGTTAACTCATCTAGAAGGAGGTGCAAGCTACCCTTTTGAGTCCCCTAGTTCATCTCATCTTAAGGGGGGTAGCCGAGTTAAAGAAGTTGCAAGTTGTTCAAACATTCCAGCACTTCACTTGGAAGAATCGGTTATTCCCATGGTGGAGAAGTCACTATCGAGTGCAGACATCTTTTCTCAGGATTGATGACTAGTTGGATTATCTACAAGGAGCTCGGGTAATCATCAAGACGGGTCTTGGTCTTCGCTCTGATCTATTATCAGTTAGGAGTCCAATCTTACTCAAGATAAGTTGGCATCGATATTGGACATCTACAATTGACTCCACGAAGGTTCAGATGATGTCGACATTATGACTAGTTTAGCAAGTGAGCTATGAGGGAAGGAAGTCCTCTATTTGGATAGTTATCTTTAGTGGTGAAGAAGAGCTCAAGAAAGTTGGTGATGGGGAATTCACCTAGGGATGTAAGAGTGACTCAGAGTTTCTTTTAAAAATGATGACATTTAGTTAGAAGTTGAAGGAAGGTTTATTCAAGACTCTCAAGATATTGCTACTAGAGAAGATATTAAGTATCTTTGGACTCGTAAACCTCAGGAAAATTATAAAGGTATTGAAGAAGAAGTAAAACTTATGAGTTAGATCTGCTAGATCAAGACAAGAGTGTCCCATCCATCGTGATGCACCATGTCAAGGTGAGGGATGTGTCCTTATACAAGAAGGAAAATGTGATGACTTGAGCATTAGGGAAGCATGGGAAATATGAGTTGAACTACCTAACACAAGGAAGTGGAGATATCAGTTTATGCTCTGAAGGTTTTGAGGATATTATCCTATTGGACACAAGTGTGGTATTTACACGGTTTATAAGAGTGACACCTACATGGATTGTAAGAATATAAAGGACATCATTACTAAGTTGGGGTTGAGTTAGTGACATTATCATTGGATTTGAGTTGATGGAAGGTGCTATCACTTGGAGAAGCAAAGTAAGAGTCGTTGCCGATGCCCTTAGCAAAGAAGAGCTATGCTAATAAGGATTCAGACTACACCTAGGTTTGAGAAGTGGCATGTGGAACTTGAATGATGTCACTAATACTACAAAGGCGGTAATTAATGGAGCTCACCTTTGAACAAGAGGAATAATTATGAAGGTTAATTGGAAGTAACGGCAGAAAGGACTAAAGAATAATGTTTAAGAGTTGAATAAGCCATTCGGATCAAGGTTGTAACAACATGCAAAGTAAAGCAAAATCCCTACCAAGAGGAGGTAACTACTCGAGGAAGAGAAAAAGATTCTACGGTGAAGTATCCCTATCTCTTTGACCACCATCTTCTGAATCTCGAGGATGAGATTCATCTTAAGGGGGGTAGAATTGTAACACCCTAAAATTTGCTTCTTTGGAAATAGAGCTAAAATGAGTTGAATTTTTGTGCTCATGAAAACATAGGGAAATAATATTTTTCACTAAATTGAAATTTATCATAAGGTTTAGCAACTTGTTGATGCATTCATGCTGATGCATTTGTGTTTTGTATTGCTTGGTTTTGACCAAAGATCAAAATAAATTCAAGTTGTTCTTTCAAAATACGTTTAGATCGATTTTTCTTTCCCGATATACATATATCATTTTTCTACAATCAAATTCCTTGTTTCTTATCTGTCAATCAATCTCTGCTAACTTCTCAGGAATTTTTCCGGTTTTTTATGTAGCTTATTTCCACTTATCTGTGAGCATAATCTAATTTTCAGATGCTCTAAAATATCTTATCATGAGCTCCAAATACTTTATTTGGGTTCCTCATGTTCCATAATATCTCTGGAAAATTTCCCCGAATTTTCGAAGCTTTCGGAGTATTTTCGCGCCTTAAATAATAATTCTGGACTTTTCTAGAATTATTTTATCCACGAAAATAATTAATTCCGAAAATAATAAATTTCTCATTTTTTTCCAACGCTCAAAGTCTATGTGTAATAATCTTAATAAATCTCAAAGGCCCATACATTTATTTACTAATGAGCTTTAATAATTAATTAGGCCTATTAGTAAAGATGGAGGGTGCAACATCAATTAGTATCATATTGCTAGTTGATGTGAAGGCGAGGAGTTTTCTCCCAATAAGTATGGACCTACCCCTTGGGCAAAGCACACCAAAACTACCGCAAGAGAAGCCCCTAGTTTGGGAAATCTCTCGTGTAGTAAATTATATTTTCCCATCCTTCTCTTGCCGCCGTCCGACGAAGCCATCAGGCTGCCTAACACAAGCCGAAACTTCCACCATGGTTGCTCGTGAGCATACGTTCTACTCCAAGAAGAAGAAGAGGTATTTACTTGAATTCTACTGTCTAGATCACATTAAAAACCAGATTTTGATTTATTTTTGAAATTAAAATTCTAGGTATTTACAAAACTACCACTATCTTGTTTAGGCCATATCTTCTACGTTTTAACTCTATTTTGACCCGTTCAAATTGCGTAAGATTTGTAATTTCATAATCTACATGTTAGTGCTACTGTTGGTTAGTTTTTCCTCCTTTAAGATTCGATGTTAGATTTAATCTATTGTTTTACTAAAAAGAATCTCGTTTAATTCATAACTTATTTGTTTTAATTCCGAATTAGTCCGTTCAAATTGCAATGGATTTATAACATGAACTACGTATTAGTATTAATGTTTTCTTTATCAAAATCTCTGGAATTCTATAGTTTAGATCTAACTTGATTAATAACTGTGCAACTAGATTTATAAATAAAATATTATTGATTTCTCCTTTAGTTTTCTAAATTTAAATGTAATTTAGCCTAAGTCACTTTTGAATATCTATGAAAAGTATTTTATCCTATATATATGATTTTATATAGTTAAAACAAATGAGACCTATAATTTTCTGTTTTATAAAACAAAATCTTTCAGTAGATGTATCTTTTCAACCATAGCTTCCATTAGCTGTTTTTCGTATCTGTGTGTTCGTAGCAACGCGTAGAATCTCTTTAAAACCTTTTCACTTGTTATTTCATATGTTTGGTATACTGTTCTAATTTAGATCTATTATTTGCTTCGTGTATGATTGTTTAGATGCTTGTGTGGTGCTTTACAATCATGTTCAGTCGGTGAGATTTACGTGGAGATTCAAGAAGCTATTAATTGAAGATTTGGATCAGAGAAAGGATCTTGATTCAAGGCAAGTATAACATGGGATCATCCTTGTTACCTAATCACTTTTAAAGCACTTAAATCACAATGCATGTGTTTCCTTGTTAAGGATGCCTTAGTATTGATCTTGTTCCTTGAATCCTATGGTAATAGCATTGGGTAGTTTGCTAGTGTTCACATAAACAATGATCTTGTAATTTGACTAATGATATATGCAATAATAGTAAAAGATGATTTTTAGCAACAGGGAACAAGAGGGCTAGAGTTTTCTCTAGATTCCTCTCCGTAAGGACTTATCTGTAAGCGAACATCCGGGACTTACAGTACAGCTGTGAGGGCTACATGGCTCTGGCTTTAGTCATATAAGAGGACCTTTTCTAGCATGTTAGAGGTTACCCTAAAGGGCGCAAAAGGGGTGTTTCTCGGGTTGGGTGTAGTGCGGCTTCTGTCCTTATGTGTATAGGCTGCGCGTCATTGTGCCATACGGAAGAAGAGCTCTACATTCGCAGGTTACAGAAACCTAGCGGCCCTAACTTGTTAGACGAACCTTGGAAAGATTTCATAGTGAAACCTGTCTGCCCATTGAGGCCTTGCAAACCTCGGGCTTATAGGGATCACGACTCATAGTGAAAGTGTACAACCTCTGCAGAGTGTAAAACTGGTATATCAGCCGTGCTCACGGTCACGAGTGGCCTTGGACCCTTATGGAATAGATGATCACTATTGAACTGTAATATGCTTATGTTTTTGCTATTCATTCTTCATATTACATGATCATATGTTGATTCTAGGATTAAAGACAACTTGATGCTACTCATATGCTAAAACTTTGCCAACTAAAAGCTACATGCAGTTAAACCCGTGTCATGCCTTTTGTGCCTCATGAAACCCATGTTATGCTTGTTGAGTTCGATATGGACTCACCCTTGCTATTTCCCCCATATCTCAGGAAGGGTACTAGACTGCTAGATTCTGGAATTGTTAGGCTTGTGATCAACCAGTCAGTTTGATCCTGGAGTGAAGGTTACACCCAGTGTTCAGAGTTGCTTTCCGCTGTGTTGTTCTCTAAGGTTATATCTTATACTATTGCGTTATGTTTAATAAGCATTTGTCTTTTGATATTACACTTATCTACGACTATATGTGAGATTTGACCTCTTTATTTCACATATAGTGTATATCTAGTTTTGTCCTTAAAACCGGGTGTGACAGAGAGCAAACAAGCAATGTAATACAATGGCTCTCAATACTATTTACAATGGCATTGATTTAAAGGTGTTTGAGAAAGTCAAGGATCTTGAGAGGGCTAGTGAAGTGTGGATAAGATTGAAGGAAACATATGAGGGCACTACAATGGTAAAGAGTGCCAACCTATACATGCTCAAAGACAAGCTATACAACTTCAAGATGAAGGATGATGAGTTCATTCTGGAGATGTTTTATAGGCTCCAAGTCGTTGTCAATGATCTCAAAAGTTTGGGTGAAAAAGTGAAGGATGAGGACTTCTCTCATCAGTTCTTGATGTGCTTGCTAAAGAAATTCAAGATATTGAGAACTAACATCTTTAGAGGAGGATTGACCAGTGTATCTCCCAATGAGATACTTGGAGATATCATGACCGATGCTCAAGTGATAATGACAAGAGGTCCATCAAGGAAGCACATGCAAGCATCGCCATCCATAACAAGCCATTTCTCTTCGACACTCCTTTAATATGCATTATGGCAAAGCTTACTAAGGTAAAATATGATGAAAGTTATGATGAATGTGAAAGTGATGATTGTAGGAGTTTTGATGAGGATTACTCCAAGGATGAGCTCATAGAGATATGTGAGAAACTTAGCACCAGCTATGAAAAGAAGAGAAAGGTGTACAAAGCATTACAAAAGGAGCTCAAAGCCCTTAAGCAATCCTTTGATAAGCTTCAAGCATCTCATGAGCGTCTAAAGGAAGACCATGAGGAGCTTGGCCTTGCTCACACTAAGCTTGAAAAAGTTCACTCCTCTCTACTTGAGCAAGCGAAGGAGAAGGAGGCCAAGATGGAGCAAGTAATCGTGACTTGTGATATAGGACTAACATGTAATCTTATTGATGAATCTTCTTATGGTCCTATTATTATTGCTCTCACTAACCCTTCTTGTAGCACTTCCACTTCTACCTCATCTACTAGTGATAGTTTCACTTGTGATGTCTCACTAATGGTTTAGAATGAAACTCTCAAGAAGGAGGTCAATGAGCTCACTTGTGCTTTAGGCAATGCCTATGGTGGAGATGCCTGCTTGTTAAAGTGCTTAGGTAGCCAAAGATTTTCTCTCAACAAGGAGGGATTGAGCTATACCCCTAGGAAAGGCAAGATGGCCTTTGCAACTCACAAAGTTAGCTTTGTGAAGGGCAATTGTTGGTTTTGCAATAGATGCAAGCAAGTTGGACATATAGAGCAAAATTGCAAGACCAACAAGAACAAACAACTTAATGTATTCTCAGTTAAATTTGATTCTTGTTATATACTTGTTAAGGGTGCCAATGGTGTGAAGGCTAAGTTCATTGGTACACCAATTATGGGCCCAAAGAAGAAGGCCATTTGAGTACCAAAGACCTTGGTGACTAACCTTCGAGGACCCAAGCAAGTTTGGGTACCTAAAAAGAATTAATCTTCTTTTGTAGGTCAATTAGAAAGTAGGAGGAAGGCATTGGGTGCTTGATAGTAGGTGCACACAACACATGACTGGTGATTCAAGACTGTTCAATTCAATCAAGTTAAATGATGGTGATGGTATTCAAAGTATCACATATGGTGATAATAGAAAAATCAAGGTCAAGGGGCTTGATAAAATTGCTATATCTAATGATTTGAGCATTTCCAATGTGCTACTAGTAGAGAGCTTGCACTTCAATCTTTTGTCGGTAGCTCACATTTGTGATGTTGGTTTCAAGTGCATGGCTTGATAAAATTACTATATCTAATGATTTGAGCATTTCCAATGTGCTACTAGTAGAGAGCTTGAACTTCAATCTTTTGTCGGTAGCTCACATTTGTGATCTTGGTTTCAAGTGCATCTTCAGTGTTGATGATGTAGAGATCATAAGTGTAGATGGCTCTAACTTGATCTTCAAAGGCTTTAGATATGAGAATCTATACTTAGTTAATTTTGATGCTAGTGAAACTAAATTGTCAACATGCTTGCTCACTAAATCTAGCATGGGTTGGCTATGGCATAGAAGACTTGGTCATGTTGAAATAAAATAATTGAACAAGTTGATTAAGTATGATCTAGAAAGATGACACATTTAAGAAGGATAAGCTATGTAGTGCATGCAAGCCAGAAAACAAGTTGGCAACATTCATCCAAAGAAGAGTACAATGAGCACATCCAAGGCATTTGAGCTTTTGCATATGGATCTATTTTGGCCAACAACTTATACATGCATTGGTGACAACAAGTATGGCTTCGTGATTGTGGATAATTTCACTAGATATGCTTGGGTAGCCTTTCTTGTTGACAAGAGTGATGTGTTTGGAACATTTAAGACATTCATCAAGAAAGTGCAAAATGAGTTTGAAACTACAATCAAGAAAGTGAGAAGTGACAATAAAAGTAAATTCAAGAATACAAGAATTGATGAGCTTTGTGATGAGTATGGCATTAGGCATGAATTCTCAGCCAAGTACACACCATAATCTAATGGGCTAGTTGAGAGGAAGAATAGAATTTTAATTGAAATAGCAAGATCAATGTTGAGTGAATATAATGTTAGTCATTCCTTTTGAGCCAAAGCTATCAACACGGCTTGCTTCTATAGCAACTGCCTCTATTGCCATCAATTCCTAGAAAAGACACCATATGAGATCTTGAATGGTAAAAAGCCCAATATTGCATATTTTTGGGTATTTGGTTGCAAATGCTACATATAGAATAAAGGCACTAGATTAAGTAAGTTTGAGAAGAAATATGATTAAGGTTTCTTGCTTGGTTACTCCACTACTAGCAAAGCTTACAGAGTTTGAAAATTGGCTAGTGGTACTCTTGAGGAGGTTCATAATGTAAAATTTGATGAAACCAATGGCTCTCAAGAGGAAGATGAAAATCTAGATGATTTGAGGGGCACTTAATTGGAAAATGCAATGAAGAAGATGGATGTTGGTGACATAAGGCCTAGAGAAGTGATTAAAGTTGAAGATGACAAAGATCAAGTGCTTTCTAACTCAAATGTGCAAGCTAGTGATTCTCATGATCAAAATCAAGCTAGTTCATCATCTAAAGTGCAAGATCAACAAGTGGCTAGTACACCATCTCCACCCAATGATAAATAAAATACATGTAGTCAAGTGCAAGTGCTCCAACCTACCAATGTTGCAAGAGATCTTCCATTGGACTCCATAATTGATGATATCTCAAGAAGTATACAAATAAGAACATGATTGGCATCATTTTGTTAGCACTTCTTGTTTATGTCATCCATTGAACCTAAGAAGATAGATGAAGCTTTGAAAGATGTTGATTGGGTCAATGCTATGCATGAAGAGCTAAACAACTTTACAAGAGATCAAGTATGGGAGTTAGTTGAGAGTCTAAGTGATGGGAACGTGATTCCCGATCTTCCGTCAGGTTCAAGATAACTATCGATTTGGTCAGAGAGCGACACACCGATCCGGCTTCAGATCACAAAGACCCCAGCCCTGCAACCGTAGCACCACGTCTCCTTTGGTCACCATGAAGGCTAATTCCAGCTGTGAATCAAAGAACACAAGCAAGAACATGATAAAACATAACTTAAATAAAGTGACAATTGCAGATATATGATTGAGCACTAGAAGTTGGGGTCTCGCAAACCGATAACGGCGACTGTTCAAAGACAGATTGATCTAAAGCAAAACCCAAACTCTAACATAGGCGGCTACTAATTATAATGCCTAAGGGGCGTCCAAGGACCCCTACTCACATCACTAAGAAGTCTCAACACGTTACAAGGGTCAAACGGCCCAAAAGACGGTGACGCAGCGTCCTGACAGTTTCTGGACGTCAAATTGTTTCGATGATTTCCGTTGACTCCAATGGAATTTGGGCCTCAGACCAAAGCCATTGGTTATCTTATAAAATTATATTTCCATCCATATATGGATCATCAAAAACGAAGTCCGGATACATCATAGGCGTTCATTTTACTACAGACTAGTCTTATAGTCTGAGATGGACTCGAACTTGATATGGATTGGGCCTCCAACTTGGCTTGGATGCCCTTGTTTGCCTCCTAAGGTGGTGACCAAGGAGAAGGAGGTCCTTGGTCATCTCTTAGGTGTTCTCCATCTTCTTGGGGCATGCTCCAACTTGGGCCTGGGTCCCAAGTGTGAATAAGAAGCCCGCGATAACGTTGTAGCTCCGAGCAGAAACTACGATAGAATATCTTCATGATTTGGATGCCTTGCCAACATGATATTAAGGTGGAAATAGATCTATTTGAAAGCTTATCAAATCATCTTTCCATCAAGTGCTCATTGATCTCAATCACACTCCGGATAGATGAGTTATGACCTTCGCAATAAAGCACTGCCGGGTTACCGATGAACTGAAAGTTCAACTTTGATGGACTTGCACTTTAAGACATATTTGTACCTACATTCAAATAGGAACACATACATGTGGAACCAAGTGAATTGTACCCAAAATCACTATGCAAATATAGGAACGAGCACACCTTATAATCAATGGTCATATCCGATGGTGTCATGTCCTCATCACTAAGGGACACAATATGATTGGAACTAGATGAGTCATTCGCAACAAACAAGATCAAGATGGGATAGTTGTAAGGAACAAAGCAAGATTAGTGGCTCAATGATATATTGAAGTTGAAGGTTTTGACTTTGGAGAAACATATGCCCCGGTTGTAAGATTATAAGCAATTAGAATCTTGTTAGCCAATGCTTGTGCCCACAACATCAAGCTGTATCAAATGGATGTGAAAAGTGCATTTCTCAATGGGTACATCAATGAGCTTGTGTATGTTGAACAACCTCCCAGTTTTAAAGATTACAAGAAGCCCAACCATGTGTACAAGTTGAAAAAGGCATTGTATGGCCTGAAGCAAGCACCTAGTCCATGGTATGAGAGATTGAGAAATTTCTTGCTCTCTAAAGGGTTCACCATGGGAAAGGTTTATACCACTCTCTTTACCAAAAAGATTGGCAAAGACTTGTTTGTGTTGTAAATATATCTAGATAACATCATATTTGGTTCAACCAATCAAGATTATTGTGACAAGTTTAGAAAGATGATGGCAAATGAATTTGAGATGTCTATGATTGGAGAGCCTAGTTACTTCCTTGATCTTTAAATCAAGCAATTGAAGAATAAAACATTTGTGAGTCAAGGCAAGTACATCAAAGATATGCTCAAGAAATTAGGCATGGAGGATGCAAAGGAAATTAGTACACCAATAGAAACAAATGAAAGCTTAGATAGTGATACAAGAGGCAATATGGTAGAACAAAAGATGTATCGGTCTATGATTAGAACCCTACTCTATGTGACTGCATGAAGGCCGGATGTGATGTTTAGTGTATGTATGTGTGCTAGATTTCAAGCCTTACCAAGAAAAAGTCATTTGAAGGCTACAAAGAGAATATTAAGGTACGTGAAGCATACACAAAATGTTAGATTGTGGTATCCCAAAGGCACAAAGTTTAAGTTGATTAGATATTCAGACTTCGATTATGCAGGATGCAAGGTTGAGAAAAGAAGCATATCGGGCACATATCAACTATTGGGAAGATCACTTGTTTCTTGGTCATCAAAGAAGTAAAATAGTGTTGCACTTTCAACCGCCGAAGCCGAATACATTGCTGCCGGTAGTTGTGCACAAATTCTCTAGATGAAGGCCACCTTGAATGATTTTGGAATTAAATTCAAACTAGTGCCATTGCTATGTGACAATGAAAGTGTCAGAAAGCTCACCAACAATCCGGTTCAACATGCAAGAATAAAGTACATTGATGTCCGTCATCATTTTATAAGAGATCATCAACAAAAAGGGGACATTTGCATTGAGAGTGTTGGCACCGATATCAACTTGCCGATATCTTCACCAAGCCACTTGATGAGAAGAGGTTTTGTAACTTAAGGAATGAATTGAACATACTTGACTTCCAAATATGTGTTGATGCACCCCCATTATATGACATACCTCTCCTTCGAGCAAAGCAAGGTAAAGTTGTTTGACATGTCATTTATCCTTTGCTAAGGACTTGTTTAGTGCATCTAGTCATTCCTATCATGTCTTAGGCTCATTCATGAAAATCAAATGAATTTGTTGCTTGTATGGTACCACTATTGCTTGTATGCTTGAAATGATCTAGTGTTAGCATATGATATGTTTGTGGGCTTATGAACCTAGTGTTTGATCTAGATAATGAGCTATAAGTGTTTAACTCAACATGGTGCATGATAACCCTTATTTGGAGGTGTGAAGAAGCTTGCCCTTGGATCAAACTGAGTTAAATATCTTTTGCAAGTAATCTAGATGGAACTAAAATTGGGAAAATGATCCACATATAATGGTTTCAAACAACTCTCCTAAAATTTGAGCTCACCATTTGTGGTCATTAATGATAAAGGGGGAGAAATAATTCCAAAGATATGATCGAAGGGGGAGAAGTGAAACATGATAAAGAAAGAAAGAGGATCAATTATTAAAATTTAAGGCACACAAGCAGGGAGAGCAATCTCATAAACTTATATGGTGCATTTGATTGTGCATTACATACGGTTGCTTGCATAAGCTTTAGTTCTTTCTCTGATACCTTGCTTGTGTAGTGTATGCTAGTTGTAGGCTTGATTGATGAAATGAAAAACTAGCATGAATAGGTAAA
Source organism: Saccharum hybrid cultivar R570 (assembly GCA_038087645.1). Classification (NCBI taxonomy): domain Eukaryota; kingdom Viridiplantae; phylum Streptophyta; class Magnoliopsida; order Poales; family Poaceae; genus Saccharum; species Saccharum hybrid cultivar. The sequence continues at coordinate 16,748,333 of JAQSUU010000760.1, forward strand.
GCAACTAAGACTTTTGCTTTCACAAGTGGTACTAGAGTTGTGCTTATAATGTTGATCACACTGGGTTATCTAGTTTTTGTGAATGTCTAGTTACTAATGGTGCTAAGGATGATGTATATTGGCAACTCTGATTGGTATCATGTTTCAAAGGTCCATTCCTTAAACCTTAGAATCATTTGGTAGAAATTGACTCTTATCTTTCCTATCTGAGCATATGTGCAAGTTTTCAAATCTGAACTCTTAGCACATATATAGGTGGAGCAATTGCTACCAATTTGGGTTCATTAAACTTGTCCATATCCTTTACACATGGTAAAATGCTTGGGCAAGCAACATGTATCCATAAGATGTTTATCATAATATCTTTGTAAATGGGTTGTCATCAATTATGAAAAAGGGGAGATTGAAAGTTTTAGTTTGGTTTTAGCTAATTGATGAAACCTTAGTACTAACCTGTATGCTAAGTTTGTGAATTAGATGAGGTTGGTACAATCCAAGTGTGGAGCAAGATTCAAGTCCACGGTGAGGAAGGTGGACATGAAATCATGATCAAGTGCTCAACTTGGAAAAGAAGAAAGAGAAAAACAAAACATGATGGAGATCAGGGCGAAGATATTGCATAGGGTTTTGGTTTTGACGATCAAGACACCATAAAGGGTGTGATCACATTTAGGATCGATAGTCGTACTATAAAGAGGAAAAATCTTTGGCTAAATGCTTTATCAAGTGCCACTAGGTGATATTGTTCATGCATTGCATTTAGGAAACTAGTGTGCTAACTTGTGACCCTTGTCAAATGCTTGAAAAATACTAACACACTTGCACATGGTGGTGTACACTTGGTGGTGTGGGCACATTTGCAAAGGAGAAGAAGTTAGAGAAGTTTTGGAGGAACTTGAGTTAAAAAGGAAGGGATGGCTCTTGGATTGGAAAACTTATTGATCCATTATGCTTTGGATCAAGTATTCATTTGGGTTGTGTAGCCCTCTGAATAAGCTTTCCAAAATGTCCAAGATCATCGAATTCGGTGTTCGGAGCTAAGTATGGCCGTTCGAGCGAACAAATGTCTCTGACTGGACTCTACTATAGCGAGTCTGGTCATGCTGTAGCGAGTCTAGTCACAGAGTCTGGTCAGTGCCGCTGAGAGGCTGATCTATGAATACGACTGGACTCTAGCTTTGGAGCGCGACCGGACGCGCCTGTGCCACCGTTTGGGGCCTGGAAAAGCTGAGGGAGAGCGACTAGATGCTAGGAGAGTCCGGTCAGTAGTGACCGGACGCGTTCGATCAACAAAAATCATCTCTGGAACCTCTCTGTTAGTGACTGGACTCTGAGGCCGAACACTACAGTCCGGTCGTACTGTAGCGAGTCTGGTTAGTACGAAAATCAGCACTATGAGCAGGCCAACAGCTCCATTTTCTTGGGACATCTATATAAGCTCGTTAGCCAGCCTTTGCTCACTCTCTTGGTCATTCTTACTTGTGATAGCATCCTTTGAGCTGAACAAACTCTCTCTCACTCATCTCTCTTGCTTGATTGCGAATTCAAAGTTAGATTGAGTGATTTCAAGTGCATTTGCTTGAGTGATTGCATCTAGTGGCACTTGGGGATAGTTGTGGCTGCGGATTCCGTGTTTCTCTTGGTGGTTGTGGTCACCTAGACGGCTTGGAGCAGCGGAGGAGTTGTGGCAAGAGTTGGTGATTATTCTTAGCCACCTCCTAGTGATTATGAGGGGTTCTTGTGCCTTCCTTGGCGGAGCGCCAAAGGCAGTTCTAGTGGATTACTCGTGTAATTGAGCTACCTCACTTGTGGAAAGGTTCTTGCGGTGTGCAAGTGTGTGGACGAGGTTTGTGCAACACCACTTGGCCGCCGAACCACCAAGTGTTGGTCGACACAATGGGGACCAGCGTGCCGGCAAGTATATGAACCTCCAGAGAAAAACCTTTTGTTCATCTTGTGTTTGATTGGATTTCTCCTGGTGATTGATCTTCATGTCTTGTGATTGGTCCATCTTCTACACGGCGGTATAATCACCTTGTTCCATAATTTACATTCTTGCAAAGTAATTGGCAAGCTCTTTAGTTCTTCTTGAGAGCTTGTGAGGACTTGTTTGTGTGACTCATTTAGCTAGCTCATTGTGAGTACACTAACTTAGAAAGTAGCAACATAGCAATTGTGTGACTAGTGATCATAGTGACTAGAATTGCTTGACTAGGTGGCTTGCAATCCTTATAGAGTTAGAGCAAAATTGTATTTCATAATTTGTTGTATTGACCCATTTGCTCTAGTGAGTTTGTTTATTTTTAAATAGGCTATTCACCCCCCACTCGCCATATTTGGACCTTTCACCCCTCCCTTTAGGGTTCTTGTGAGAAAGGTTCACAAATTGAGAAATTTGTGTAAGAACTCAAGATTTTGTTGTTGGAATGGTGGCCCTTACCACCTCGTGTCCTCTGGGATTCGATTTGTGATGAGCTTCTTGTGATTCACGTTTTGTTCTTCACGTTCTTCCTCTTTCCCCTTTTGTTCTTACCTAGATTCGTCATTTTGAGACCGTTTTGATATGTTCCTTTTGTGTTGAAGTGAGCTATGACGTGAGTTGAACCTTTCCACTGAACAAAATCACCCAATTCCTCATGAGTTCATAGATCGAGACAAATCAAGCTCTAGGGTTTCATAACCGGTGTTTTTCGTTTTCCTTTATTTTCCCATTGATTGGTTTTGTCTTGGGCGATGATCTTCTAGGAGTAGCCTACCAACCTTGTGATTATCCTCTTTGCAAAGTCTCAAGTCATTCCGAGGTGATTTGATCGAGTTTTGGGTGTTCAATCGATTTTTCCCAAGAGCTACTCATAAATACCAGACGTGTACCAGATACATCACACAATATATTTTCAAAATGTACTTATTTGATGTTATAGAGAGTGTTCGTCTTCCTATAAAATTGGTTAAACTTAAGATAGTTTAAATTTAAGCGATTTTATGAATTGATTTATTTAGAGACGAAGGTAGTATTAACTTATGTATTTCGAAATAAGTTTATTATAAAAATTTATGGTCAACCCTATTATGCATCATAGATATTAATATTTTTTTTTGATATACAGTCGATCGAACTAAAAGTATTTTGATTCTTCAAAATGCATGATATGCAACTAGTTTGGGACCGAAGTGAAAGGATTTCACTCCACTGGCCCATGTACACTACCTAGCAATGATGTCATGGTCACATCACAACAACTGCCCTTCGTTTGCCAAATAAATAAATAACTGTCGTTGATTGGGCTAACCGGCTAAGCATGGATCACGTACCATTGCTGAACACTTTAGCACTAACAGATTATCGTCCTGCTGCGCAGGCGTCCAAAATTGGGGCGCAGCATCTTGTGCTGTTTGTCAGTTGGTGCCACTTGTTCCACTTGCTCCTTCGATTTCCCACTGAATAAAAAGATGCACCTTCAATTTCAGATGAGCCCCGTTTCAGAGGTCTGGCCAATGCTAGGCATGAATTATTGTACGTACTGTTGCCGAATGCTCTAGAATCGTCCTACTGCGCACGCTCTTGCAATTGGAGCGGAGGAACATCTTGTGCTTATCGGTTAGTGCCACTTGTTCCACTTGTTTCGCCACTATCTGTACGAGTGTCCCTTCAGCTGTCGGTTCAGCCCTCCTCGTCACCCTTATTAAGGCGTTTGGATACCGCATAGATTGCTGATGGTGACTTCTAAAAGCTAGACTGTTATGTGAAATGCAAATGCGAAGATACAACTTTTATTAGACACGAAACATGCATATCATTGACTAGTCGTTGATCAAAACCAAAAAAGTTTGACATTTTCAAATCTTAATAATAAGCCTTATATATCGGAAAAAGGAATCATACTAGCTCATGAAATACAGTGGTTTCCTCCTAGTAGAATTAAAAAGTAGTGCAGGTATATATTCACTCTTCTCATGGTTAGTGATGTTCCCAAAAAAAAATTCATCAAACTTATAAAAAGCATGGGAATTAATAAATTTAGGACATGAGAATTTCGACCAATATTGTTAGCAAGAATCCAAGCATGATTCTATGAGGGCAGTTCCAACCTTGAAGATATTGGATAGTTTCTATAGCTAGCCCGCCCAGTAATGACCTTCCAACTTGTGACAATTTGTTTGGCATTGCTCTACTCTATTTTTTCAGCTCTGCTTTAGATTTTGTTAGCTGAACTGGTGTTGCCCTAGAAACTCTATTTTCGAAAAAAAGTGGAGTTGAGAGAGCACCTACAAAGTACTTAAAAAATTCTACACTTTTTAGAGCTGCTCTAGAGTGGAGTTTGTAAAGTAAAGTTAGTTGAGCAGTCCAAAGAGACCCTGAAAGAACGACTGCGAGCTTACCTTATACAGTAGTACAGTAGTACTAGTATACTCTCTCCGTATCGGATTTAGAAGTCGTTTTGGATAAGGTTTGGGTCAAACATTGGGAATATAAATCATTAATAACTTTTAAGTTGTTGAGTTTGCAAATGTAAAAATTATATGAATAGATTTGTCTTGAAAAATACTTTCATAAAAGTATACATATATTACTTTTTCATAAATATTTTTTATAAAAACAAGAGGCCAAGAATTACTGTTGCCGAATGCGCTAGAATCGTCCTACTGCGCACGCTTGTGCAATTTGGCGTCTTGTGCTGTTTAACGTTTAGTGCCACTTGTTCCACTTGCTCTGTCCAGTTTCAGCTTGCCGGTTCAGCCCTCCTCGTCGCTCCCCTCCGCCGCCTGCCGACCATGGAGAGCAACTTGTGATGGCCATGTAGCGCCACTTGGCCATCAACGATAATGTTTGGGAAGGACGAGTGGTCCACGGCGACCTAACCTTGTCCTACCTCTATCAAGAAATAATGTACGGTTTGAATCCCACTAGATTATGGGAATCCGGATAAAAATAGTCACAACAATTCTATGCGATTTTAAAATTCTAAAAATCTACTAGGACTCAGGGATTTTTTTATCAGGATTTTCGTAGTCGAATAGAATTCGATGCATTTTTTTAATCTGTACCTAATAATAAAGAGACAAAATTTTCGCCATGATTTTTTTTCTACCAATGATCTTACATGTAAAATGTAAGACGTAATTGTTCGTGACTCAATCTCACGTAAGACTCAATCTCGCGTCAACACGACAGAAAAATGGATATGCACACATACAATTTTAAACGGACTCCACGAAAAGAAAAAAAAATCTATATCTATACCTAATACCTAATCTATACCACTCTATTATGTAATAATAAAGAGACAAAATTTTAGGCTCTTTTTTTTGTCGATCTATTTGTTTAGTCTATCTCCCTTTAACTACCGGACGATGGAGAGTTCCTTCCGTCTGGATTTATATATACAATACATGCTCTTATACGAGTTAGAATAACTCTTCTCTAGCGCGATACGGAGTCTGATTCCAAAACGTGGTCGTGTATGTGGAGCTTCATAAGATAACTTAAATAATAGGTCTCCCCAATCTGAGTAACCTTTGAATAGGAACTCTAATTCAAATCATTTTTGTTTTTTCTTTTATTTATTATTTTTCCATTGAATGTCCTGGTGAGAACCCTTCTAATTTTTCATATTGAACTCTCCGTCCACATTACCACGGTAGCAATGGTAGCCAGTAGCCCAGGTGCTATGCGTAATTTGATTCTGTAACTTTTTTGTTGCTATACATACAAGCCATAAAAAAAAGAGAAGGCCATATACCTGTGGTTAGGTGTAGTAACGTGCGCAACAATAAAACATAGTCTAGCCTTTGCACGCCATCACCAGGAGGCCAGGGCAGTCCATATATGAATACCATTCTCCTTCTCCGTTTGAGATTCAATAAGGTGGACAAAAAAAACAAAAAGAAGTAGAACACCAATTAAAGAGGAAGAAGGTACATGTCTACGTGAAGATATGACTCGCGTTGTCATGGTCACCAACTGCTGCATTCTGCTCACCGCCGACGACGACATGGGCTGTTCCTTCATGCTGATCGCCTCGGACATGGGCAGGAATCTAGACTGCACGTCGGCGCACATTAGGGTGCAGACCGTGTCGTCGTCGGACTCCGGCGCTGGCGCCCAATGGAGCCCCGCCAAGATCATCAACGACCACCCATGCCATTGGCGGTGCAGGAGCCGAGACAGAGACAACGACACCACGGTCGTCGTCAGCGTCATGAGTGAGGATAAAGTCGGTGAGTACATCCTGGCCAACGACATGAGTGCAGCCGCCGTGGGCTTAGTCCACATCCCCAAGTACCCCTAGCGCGCTAGCACAACAAGAGGGTCTAGATCGTCGCCGTCCCGGCTAGTGTCGTCGCCAGACGGGAAACTGAGCTTCGTCGCATGGAGGCTCCTGGGTAAGGCACATGGAGATCGTCGACATATGATAGTGTAGTGAGGGCCGCTGCTAGGGCTGAAGCCAGGGATGGATCATCGACTCGAGCTTGGAGAGCTTCGGCGATCAGAGGAGCGGCATGATGTTCTTGCTTTTTCATGGTAACTTTGTTTTGCTCGACATGAAGACGGCGGCAACGTCTATGACGTGTTTGGGAGGAGAGACGGGCATCCGGTACAAAGTGGAACGCGTCTTGGCTACATCTGAAATTTCGGTTCCAAATTCCGTTCAATTTTTGGATTATTTTTGTCTTTTGACTGCGTCCATTCATTCGTCCATGTCGTCTTGGGTTCCATCAGTTTTTTTGCAAATCCTATTTATTTTCCTTTTTGCTTTGGTTTTTTTCCGGTACGTCCGTTCATCCGCTACAGTGAGTTTTTTTCACAAAGTAAAATAAATAATAAATAATATATATTATAGGTATGTGAACAATTGATCCTTTCCTATCCCTAAGTAATAAAGATTTCATTTGTGTTGATGTAATTTTAATTAGAATAAAACTTCTTTTATTAAAAACTAGATTAGTTGATATAGTTCAAGTAATTAAAACGTGAGTTAAAAAATTGGGCAATTCGTTATCAAAACTAGACTAATTAATGTATCTCCATAATCCTTGATGAGGGCTAACTATTGTTGACTTTAATCAGAGATTAAAATTATAGATTTTTGTAGGTCCACAAAAATGATGGACCTCGATATTTAACTATAGCAACTTATGGATAGTAAAAATTAAAGTTATGATATATTTATGTTCTAACTATTTGTGTGCTTTATGATAGTAGAAAAAAAATCAAGTTTGTATTTTCATTCGATATGGGATCAATAGTACATTAGCATATTATTGTCAACATTAAATTTTAAATTTATATAATAAAAATGGTTGAACGTAAACAATATGCATCAATTTTATTGTCAAAACGTCTAATATTTTTTCCCGTTGCAACGCACGGGCATATTTGCTACTAATAATAAAGAGGCAAAATTTCAGGCTCTTTTTTTCATCCATCCAATTTTTTGTCTGTCTCCCTCTAACTATCGGATAATGGAGATTTCTTCCTTTGACCAGACTTATATGACCCGTGCTCAAGAAGTTTCATTATATTGCATCTAGCGATGATCCATACAGACAAGTCTGACTCCAATACGTATTGGATTCGACCTAGAGACAAATTTTTTTTGCCATAACTAGATTTTTGGTCCAGCTTAAAATGTGGGTCCCTATATCCATAATTATGTCGTTCCCGCGTCCGTATTATTTCAGATTTTCTGTCCGCCTTCTGAGCATCTGTTTTCTTCTGGTTCCCTTCCATCCCGTCCGTGTCCGCTTTCTTTTTCTCCTTCTGGTTCCATACTGTTTTCTGTTTTCTTTTCTAGATAGACTAGAGTATCTAATGTTTTTCTTATAAATATAAGTAATAAATATATGTTTTTGAACCCATAACTTTTATTTAATAAAAAATATTTTCACCACTAAATGTGAAATTTATTTTTATTAAAATTTGAATGAGCCAATGATCCAAAATCAATCCATGAACTAAAATTTTAAGTAGTTAATGTCTAATCTAATCAAAATAAATTTATCTCTAATCGGTATGCATATATCAATGTAATACTGGATATGGGCTACTACGTGAAAAATTAGGAAAGAGATCTATTAGAATCATGAACGGACAAACCAATCATTGACACAAAACTCATTACCGACTTTGATCAGATAACAGAATTACAAGGTAGTCAATAAAATTATGTACATAGAAATAAAAGTCTACCAACACAATGATAGTAAGAAACTTAAAGTTACGATATATTTTACGACTAATTATTTTTATACCTTACAATGAAAAAAATATCTATCAAGGTTATATTTTAAATTTGAAAAAAACTTAATAGGATATTATTATATTATTGCCAATATTAACTTATAGCATAGATGTCACGATCATTATAAAATAGATTATTAATCTAATGAGAACTGTAAAAAATAAGTAGAAATGTAACATTCTCATTTTCCTTTAATGTTTGATAGGTCGGCATGGGCAGTGATCCTACGTGAGCTGCCGACTGCGTGTGCTGGAAGCTCAATGAAGTGGGGCGACAGATGAGGGGTGCATGAGGCAGTGTGCACAAGCGAGAGCAGGGGTGGGGCGACACTAGCAAGGAGGAAGAAGGATCACACGGTTCCCAACGATGTGAACCTTCTCCCGAAGCAACGCACGGGCATATTTAATAATAATAATAAAGAGGCAAAATTTCAGGTGTTTTTTCGTCCATCCATTTTTTTGGTTTGTCTCCCTCTAACTATCAGTCAATGGAGAGTTTGTTCCACCCGGACTTATATATATATATATATATATATATATATATATATATATATATATATATATATCCCGTGCTAATACGAGTTAGAATAGCTCGCGTGTAGGCCAATATGGAGTCTGACTCTAAAATTATTGGGTTCCGTCGTAACACACAGACATAGCTATCTATATATCTATAATACAATCTATATCTATAGAGTCCAATCATGATGTTTGTTCGGTTTTTTTCCTAAATCTGCTGTTTGGTAGTATTGATTCAATTTCTACTCGATCGGAACAAGTATATTAGGTTGTTCCTATTTGTTTTCTGTTCAAGGTTTTTTTTTACTTTTCATTACAAACACAAGTTCAGATTTATCTAAGTTCGGATTTATCATGGCTTTTTATTTTAATATTATTATAGATTTAGCAATCAGTAAATCATGCTTGGGTTCAAATAAACAAGCCTTCCTTGATCGTGCCCATCTTGATCTCTATTCCAGTTCCAAGTCAGTACGTAATATTCAACTATTTTTCCTGTTTTTAAGTGTAGGAGTGCCTCGCCAATGCCAAGTCGGCAGATATGTACCCCCGCGCAGGACATATATAGGCCTTTTGGTCGCGTTGCGGCTTGGATGCGGTTGCCGCCCGGCCTACCATGCTAGACAATTGGACCCTGCCTGCGCCGTTGGCTGCTGTTGCTCGCTGTGTGCGCGCTTTTGGCTGTCGCATGTCCGTGCATTTACCGCGGTCAGTAGGACACGCCATGCTACGGTACGGCGAGCAGCACGACCTAGCTTTGTGATGCCTCGTTGTAACACCCAAATTTTAGAGTTAATAAATTTTAAATAATTTAGATAACAATTAATGAGAAATTAAAAATTTAAAAAATATTTGGTGATGCATTCATGCTGTTGCATTTATTTTATTTTGTGGTGTGGTTATATTGGTTTTATTTTAATTGATTTGGTTTAGGAAAATTTGATTTGAGAATGTGTTTGGAAATTAGAAAATAAATGGAAAATAAAGAGGGAAATCCTTTACCTATTCGGCCTGTGTAGTCCAGCTAGCGGCCTGTTTCCCTTTCTCGGTATTGGGCCGCTGAGCCGAGCCGAGCCCAAAGCTTCCCCGCTCCTCCTCGCGATTGAGATCGCGTGAGCCGGCCCAGAGCCGCGGCAGCCGCGCGCCTCTCCCTCCCTGTTCCACTGACCGGTGGGGTCGTTTTGTCAGCCGCTTCTTCCACCTTCCGTCGTAGCCGTGTAGGACTCGAAGTTCGATTGTTCAACCGACTCCGATTACAATCTCCGGTTGCCTAATCAAGATAGGAGATGTGGCACTATAAAAGGGTAGCTAGGTATCTCCTCTTTCCGTTTTCCAACTAAAACGATAGGCTAGCCACGGGAAATTTAGCCCTAGGGTTAGGGCATATCCGGTTTTCTCGGTTGGGCGCGGTTGAGCTCTCGGGTGGATTTGGGGTCGAGTTCTTCGTGTTGGTGAGTCCGCACTCTTCCCCTCTACCTTCTTATGTTTTTCTTTCGGGTGGAGAGGCTTCGAATCATGTTTTTGAAGAGCACCGACGAGTCGGCAATGGCGCCGCCGCCCTCCTCTCGTAGCGTGCCGTGTTCAATCCACCGTAGCTAGCTTGTACCGCATAGATGGATTCGCGTAAAGCTTCTCGTTCGGATGGTGTCGGTTTGGGGATGTTTGGTGGTCGGGAACGGCGAATCCGGAGTTCTCCGGCGGGCTCATGGCGTCGGCCATGGCGGCCACCGGCCGGAATTGGAGATGGCGACCGGATGAGTACTGTAGGGGTGATGATGAATGTGAGCCGTTGGATTTGAGATGAACGGCTTAGATTAGAACTTACCCCTTCGCGGGTAAAATTCATAAAGAGACCCTCAGCTTTTTGATAATAAACCCGCCGTCCATAGCGTATTGCTGAAAATACGTTTTCGCGTTTTGAAAGCGTATTCTCTTCCGGTTTATTCAAAAATACGTTTTCAGGTATTTACAGATTTGCCACTAGAATTGTTTTGGTCATAAAATCTTCGTTTTAACTCCGATTTGATCCGTTCAAATTGCGTTAGGTTCGTATTTGCGAGCTCTACATGTTAGTGTAGTTGTACAGTTAGTTTTGATAATTTATTTTTCGAGGTTATAATTAAGTATTTATTTATCTATAGGAAATCTTAGAAAATTCATAACTTTCACGTTTTAACTCCGAATTTGGTGATCTTTGCGTCTATGTGATCGTAGAAACGTGTAGAAGAGTTTTATAAACTTTTATTACTGTTTTGTTACTGTTGGTGTACTGTTCTAATTATATCTCTTTGTTTGCTTCGTGTATGTTTGATTGGATGCATGTGTGTTGTTGATTGATGATCGAATATAGAAGGTGAGCAGTATCTGGACGATTCGGAGTATTACTTTGAGCCAAGTCAGCAGTATCACTTGGAAAGCTCTGATCAAGGCAAGTATAACACAGGACTATCCTTGTTACCTATACATTGAATTATCATACATATGCATGTGCTTACCTTGACAACCTTAGAGATTATAACTTAGTGATTGTTATCTTGATTCCTTGTCAACCTTGGGAATGCATATGGGTAGCTATTGCTAGTGCTTAAACTAAGAACAATGATCTTATAATTTGATTAATGGATTAAGCAATCAACTATTAAGATGATTTCATTGTTGTTAAAAGGGGGCTAGAGCTTGTGTATTATTTTGATGCTCTGGTTTCTCTCCATAAGGACTTATCTGTAAGTGATAACCGGGATATACAGTACAGCTGTGAGGGCTATATGGCTCTGGCTTTAGTTGTTCAAGAGACCTTTTCTAGCTTGTTAGAGGTTACCTTAAATGGCGTAAGAATGGCTTGCCTTGTTGGGTGTAGTCCGAGCCCCTGGCCTAGTGTGTATAGGCTGCGGTTGTTGTGCCACAGGGAAGGGAGGTTCTACATCTGCCTGCCGAGTGAAATCTAATGGCCCTAACTTGTTAGACGAACTTTTGAGTGGCTTTATATGGTTCTCGGGTGTTTGGGCTTGATCTCCCCACTCATTTGGAAATCATGACTTACAGTGAAAGTGTACACCTCTGCGCAGAGTTAAAAACTGGTATACTAGCCGTGCTCACGGATACGAGCGGCCTTGGGGATTCTTATGGAGTAGTTGATCATAACTGTTATATCATGCTTAATTATTGTTGATTATTATTATGCTCATGTTAATGCTATTCATTATCCTCTTTACAATTGATCATTGGTTCTTTAATGGGAAGTGGTTTATCTTGATGCTACTCAATTGCTAATATATGATTAAAAGCTAAATGCAGTTAAACAGTGTCTAGCCTTTTTGAGCCTCATGAACCCTGTGTTATATTTGTTGAGTTCGACATGGACTCACCCTTGCTATTTCCACCATAACAGATGAAGATAATGAGGAAGATTATCGGAATGAGTACTAGTCTTGGTGTCAACCAGTCAACCGTGTCCCTGTGTGGAGTTTCCGCTGAAGAATTACTATTAGATATTATTACCTATTGTTCAAGACTATGTCTTAAATACTTATTCGTTATGTAATAAGCACTGTGATGATACTTTGTAATTTGTCAACTTATGTGTGCGACTGTTTCCTGGGGTGCACATGAGTCTTTTATGCATCCTATTTTTGTCCTTAAAAATGGGTGTGAAAGATTGGTATCAGAGCCGTGTTGACTGTAGGACGCAAGCCTAGTTAGAATGGTCGTTAATAGCCTTTATATTTCACTTAATTCATGCTTCCTCTTTTCACCTTGTTAATTACTAAAGTTTATGCTTCCTCTACTTTATTCTATTGCGAAAATACATTGATTCTATCTAATCTATGTCTAAATCTTATAGATGCCTCTTCATCCCCGTCTGTCAGCTGCACAGTACGTTGCCCATTTCAAACCTCAGGAGCCGTATGAAGATGGTGAGCAAGAGCTATCTGATGCTGAATCAAGAATTGGTGATACACCGATGGAGGATGTAGTTATGGGGTGGACTACGAAGTTTCATATCATGGTTCCTAAAGCTGATGCTTTCTTTCATGACATGTTGACAAGAACCTTGGACAACTACTACTACGACTGGGAAGCTACGTTGGAGTATCGTAGTGCAGAGTATAGTCATCCATGGATGGATTCCTATTGGGAAACAGAGTTATGGGTTAAGAAAAGGGATCCTACCACTAAGGAGTCTAAGGTGGAGTCAAAGTTCATTACCAGAGTGAGCCGGGCAACTGTGGAGATAAGCATGGAGGATGTCGCTTTCAATGCATTTGTTTACTACCATGGTCTACGCTCGGACAAGACGTTAAAGGGTGCACTCCGGCATTTTCCTTGTTTCTTACATGACAAGGGTATTTGGACCGTGCCGCCTGCAGATGATTCCTCCTTGATTTTACAAGCTACGGTGGGATTAGCTCGTGAATTGGCTCTCCATGAGGTGGATTTGAAGGATGAGTTGCTAAAGGAAAAAGAACTTAAGGAGCAAGCTTATAAGGAGATTGACCAATTAAGGGCGGAGTTAGGTCGTCCCAAGATTTATGAGAAGCTTAATTAGGAAATAGGAAAAATCCCTATGTAATAGGAACGATAGTAGTTGTGAGTTAATTTTAAGTTTGGTTTGATTTGAGAGTCAGTTTGTGGTGTGAACAATTGTGTGATTGATGGATTGTTATTATGATAATGTGTGATTTGGATCTTTGTAATGTGTGCTGGAGTTTTGTAGAGATTCCTACAAGTTCCATGGTTAAGAATATTAAGTTTGATCAAAATATATTAGTTGAATATGAGGTTAACTTAGTTCTGTCCTTTGCTGATTTTTAGATCAGTCTGGGATGTTTTAGAAATAACTTAAAATCCGTTCATGAGAAACTTAAGAAACTTTACTGGGAATAATTAGACTTCTATATCTTTCCAACCCCACAAGAATCACTTTAATATCTATTATGAGCTAAGAGATATACCTGTTCCAAGTTGGAGTTACTGCACAGTCTAGAATTCTGAAACAGTTTTGGTTAAGTTCAGTTTTTGGCCAATTTATTGACAGAATCAGAAAAAGTGTTGTGAATAAAAGTTGTAGATAATTTTGAAAGCTTTCCAACCATGTAAAGATCATCTGAATTGGACGTCTGTAGCTCGAGATATGACAGTTTTACTGAGTTGCTGAAATTGGAGCTTGTCCAGAAAAATCAGATTTTGCTTATCTATTGAATACATCATCTCGGATCGTACTGAATTTCAATTTCTGTGTTTTTGGAAACAGATGTCAGGCAGAGGTCGTGGCAGAGGTCGTGGAGGTGCTAACCTACCCATTACTATGGAGGAACTTATGCAAACTCAGAACCAGATGATGCAGATGTTTATGCAGCACATGCAGAACAATCCCGCTGCAGGAGGACCACCGCCTGTGCAAGTGAGGGATAAGCGTGGAGAATTTTTAAAGGGACGCCCTCCAGTGTTTTCTCATGCTGCTAATCCTTTAGAGGCAGATGATTGGGTGAGGGCAGTGGAGAAACAACTGAATATAGCTCAATGCAATGATATGAATAAGGTGTTCATGGAATATTTGGATAAGTTTGTGGTAGTGTTTATTGATGATATACTGGTATTTTCCAAGACAGAGGTAGAGCATGCTGAACATTTGAGGTTGGTATTGCAGAAACTTAGAGAGCATAAACTGTATGCGAAGCGAAGTAAATGTGAGTTTTGGTTGAAGGAAGTTTCTTTCCTTGGTCATATTGTTTCTAATGGAGGGATATCAGTGGATCCAGGTAAAGTAAAGGATGTATTAAATTGGAAACCACCTATTGATGTTAGCGAGATTCGTAGTTTCTTGGGATTAGCTGGATATTACAGACGGTTCATTGAAGGGTTTTCTAAACTTGCTAAACCTATGACATCTCTGTTAGAGAAGAATGCCAAGTTTGTGTGGTCAGATAAATGTCAAGCTAGTTTTGAGGAGTTGAAAAAGAGGTTGACTACAGCGCCTGTTTTGGTTTTACCAGATTTGAGTAAGAAGTTTTCTATTTATTGTGATGCTTCTCGTCAAGGTTTGGGATGTGTTCTTATGCAAGAAGGCAGAGTTGTGGCTTATGCATCCAGGCAGTTAAGAAAGCATGAGTTGAATTATCCTACCCATGATTTGGAATTAGCAGCTGTAGTTCATGCTTTAAAGATTTGGAGACATTATTTGATTGGACATAAGAGTGATATATACACTGATCATAAGAGTTTGAAGTATATTTTTACTCAGTCAGATCTGAATTTGAGGCAACGCAGATGGTTAGAGTTGATTAAGGATTATGATATTGAGATACACTATCATCCTGGTAAGGCTAATGTAGTAGCTGATGCTCTTAGTAGGAAAAGCTATGTTAATGAGATACAGACATTGTCTATGACTAGTGAGTTATGTGCTGAATTTGAATATTTGAATTTGGGAATTGTTACTAATACAATGGAATTAGTGATAGAGCCTACCTTAGAGCAAGAAATTTACAAGGGGCAGTTGAAGGATGAGAAACTAAAGAAGATAGCGGAAGATATAGTGATTGGTAAGTCACCAGGCTTTCGAATGGATGATAATGGAATTTTGTGGTTTGGAAAGAGGCTGTGTGTACCTGAGGATCAAACTGTTAGACAGGCAATTCTTCGTGAAGCTCATGAGTCAGCTTATTCTATTCATCTTGGTAGTACTAAGATGTATTTGGATCTGAAACAGAAATATTGGTGGGTTGGATTAAAGCGAGATGTGGCTGAGTATGTGGCATTGTGTGACACTTGTCAGAGAGTGAAAGCAGAGCATCAGAGACCTGCTGGATTGTTACAACCAATGAAGATTCCTGAATGGAAGTGGGAGGAAGTTGGTATGGATTTTATAGTAGGGTTACCTCGTACTCAGAAAGGTTATGACTCTATTTGGGTGATAGTAGATCGATTAACTAAAGTTGCTCATTTTATACCAGTTAAGACTACTTACCATGGACCAAAATTGGCAGAGTTGTATATGGAGAGAATAGTCTGTTTGCATGGAGTACCAAAGAAGATTGTATCTGATCGAGGATCGCAGTTTACGTCGCATTTTTGGAAAGCTGTGCATGAATCATTGGGAACAAAATTGAATTTTAGTACAGCATATCATCCACAGACAGATGGACAGACTGAAAGGACCAACCAGGTATTAGAGGATATGTTGAGAGCTTGTGCATTGCAATATGGAACTAGTTGGGATAAGAGTTTGCCTTATGCAGAATTCTCTTACAATAACAGTTATCAACAGAGTCTTAAGATGGCACCGTTTGAAGCTTTGTATGGACGTAAGTGTAGAACTCCATTGTTTTGGGATCAGACAGGTGAATCTCAGGTGTTTGGTACAGATGTTCTTAGAAACGCAGAAGATCAAGTGCGAGTGATTCGTGAGAATTTGAGAGTAGCACAGTCTCGTCAGAAGAGTTATGCTGACAATAGAAGAAGAGATTTAGTTTTTGAGGTAAGTGATTATGTTTATTTGAAGGTGTCACCTATGAAAAGTGTGAAGAGGTTTAACATGAAAGGTAAACTAGCACCAAGGTATGTTGGACCATTTAAAGTTATTACTAGACGTGGGGAAGTTGCTTATCAATTAGAGTTGCCTGAGAATTTATCTGGAGTACATGATGTGTTCCATGTTTCACAACTTAAGAAGTGTTTGCGTGTGCCTGAGGAGCAGATACCTTTAGAAGAGTTGACTGTTAAGGAAGATCTTACATATGAAGAGTTTCCGATCAAGATTTTAGAAACGGCTGAGAGAGTTACTCGAAGTCGGATTATTAAGATGTGCAAAGTGCAGTGGAATCGATATTCAGAGGCAGAGGCAACTTGGGAAAGAGAGGATGAATTGAGAAAATCATATCCGCAGTTGTTTGAGTAAGCAGTCCAATCTCGAGGACGAGATTCTTTTAAGGGGGGTAGAATTTGTAACACCCAAATTTTAGAGTTAATAAATTTTAAATAATTTAGATAACAATTAATGAGAAATTAAAAATTTAAAAAATATTTGGTGATGCATTCATGCTGTTGCATTTATTTTATTTTGTGGTGTGGTTATATTGGTTTTATTTTAATTGATTTGGTTTAGGAAAATTTGATTTGAGAATGTGTTTGGAAATTAGAAAATAAATGGAAAATAAAGAGGGAAATCCTTTACCTATTCGGCCTGTGTAGTCCAGCTAGCGGCCTGTTTCCCTTTCTCGGTATTGGGCCGCTGAGCCGAGCCGAGCCCAAAGCTTCCCCGCTCCTCCTCGCGCTTGAGATCGCGTGAGCCGGCCCAGAGCCGCGGCAGCCGCGCGCCTCTCCCTCCCTGTTCCACTGACCGGTGGGGTCGTTTTGTCAGCCGCTTCTTCCACCTTCCGTCGTAGCCGTGTAGGACTCGAAGTTCGATTGTTCAACCGACTCCGATTACAATCTCCGGTTGCCTAATCAAGATAGGAGATGTGGCACTATAAAAGGGTAGCTAGGTATCTCCTCTTTCCGTTTTCCAACTAAAACGATAGGCTAGCCACGGGAAATTTAGCCCTAGGGTTAGGGCATATCCGGTTTTCTCGGTTGGGCGCGGTTGAGCTCTCGGGTGGATTTGGGGTCGAGTTCTTCGCGTTGGTGAGTCCGCACTCTTCCCCTCTACCTTCTTATGTTTTTCTTTCGGGTGGAGAGGCTTCGAATCATGTTTTTGAAGAGCACCGACGAGTCGGCAATGGCGCCGCCGCCCTCCTCTCGTAGCGTGCCGTGTTCAATCCACCGTAGCTAGCTTGTACCGCATAGATGGATTCGCGTAAAGCTTCTCGTTCGGATGGTGTCGGTTTGGGGATGTTTGGTGGTCGGGAACGGCGAATCCGGAGTTCTCCGGCGGGCTCATGGCGTCGGCCATGGCGGCCACCGGCCGGAATTGGAGATGGCGACCGGATGAGTACTGTAGGGGTGATGATGAATGTGAGCCGTTGGATTTGAGATGAACGGCTTAGATTAGAACTTACCCCTTCGCGGGTAAAATTCATAAAGAGACCCTCAGCTTTTTGATAATAAACCCGCCGTCCATAGCGTATTGCTGAAAATACGTTTTCGCGTTTTGAAAGCGTATTCTCTTCCGGTTTATTCAAAAATACGTTTTCAGGTATTTACAGATTTGCCACTAGAATTGTTTTGGTCATAAAATCTTCGTTTTAACTCCGATTTGATCCGTTCAAATTGCGTTAGGTTCGTATTTGCGAGCTCTACATGTTAGTGTAGTTGTACAGTTAGTTTTGATAATTTATTTTTCGAGGTTATAATTAAGTATTTATTTATCTATAGGAAATCTTAGAAAATTCATAACTTTCACGTTTTAACTCCGAATTTGGTGATCTTTGCGTCTATGTGATCGTAGAAACGTGTAGAAGAGTTTTATAAACTTTTATTACTGTTTTGTTACTGTTGGTGTACTGTTCTAATTATATCTCTTTGTTTGCTTCGTGTATGTTTGATTGGATGCATGTGTGTTGTTGATTGATGATCGAATATAGAAGGTGAGCAGTATCTGGACGATTCGGAGTATTACTTTGAGCCAAGTCAGCAGTATCACTTGGAAAGCTCTGATCAAGGCAAGTATAACACAGGACTATCCTTGTTACCTATACATTGAATTATCATACATATGCATGTGCTTACCTTGACAACCTTAGAGATTATAACTTAGTGATTGTTATCTTGATTCCTTGTCAACCTTGGGAATGCATATGGGTAGCTATTGCTAGTGCTTAAACTAAGAACAATGATCTTGTAATTTGATTAATGGATTAAGCAATCAACTATTAAGATGATTTCATTGTTGTTAAAAGGGGGCTAGAGCTTGTGTATTATTTTGATGCTCTGGTTTCTCTCCATAAGGACTTATCTGTAAGTGATAACCGGGATATACAGTACAGCTGTGAGGGCTATATGGCTCTGGCTTTAGTTGTTCAAGAGACCTTTTCTAGCTTGTTAGAGGTTACCTTAAATGGCGTAAGAATGGCTTGCCTTGTTGGGTGTAGTCCGAGCCCCTGGCCTAGTGTGTATAGGCTGCGGTTGTTGTGCCACAGGGAAGGGGGGTTCTACATCTGCCTGCCGAGTGAAATCTAATGGCCCTAACTTGTTAGACGAACTTTTGAGTGGCTTTATATGGTTCTCGGGTGTTTGGGCTTGATCTCCCCACTCATTTGGAAATCATGACTTACAGTGAAAGTGTACACCTCTGCGCAGAGTTAAAAACTGGTATACTAGCTGTGCTCACGGATACGAGCGGCCTTGGGGATTCTTATGGAGTAGTTGATCATAACTGTTATATCATGCTTAATTATTGTTGATTATTATTATGCTCATGTTAATGCTATTCATTATCCTCTTTACAATTGATCATTGGTTCTTTAATGGGAAGTGGTTTATCTTGATGCTACTCAATTGCTAATATATGATTAAAAGCTAAATGCAGTTAAACAGTGTCTAGCCTTTTTGAGCCTCATGAACCCTGTGTTATATTTGTTGAGTTCGACATGGACTCACCCTTGCTATTTCCACCATAACAGATGAAGATAATGAGGAAGATTATCGGAATGAGTACTAGTCTTGGTGTCAACCAGTCAACCGTGTCCCTGTGTGGAGTTTCCGCTGAAGAATTACTATTAGATATTATTACCTATTGTTCAAGACTATGTCTTAAATACTTATTCGTTATGTAATAAGCACTGTGATGATACTTTGTAATTTGTCAACTTATGTGTGCGACTGTTTCCTGGGGTGCACATGAGTCTTTTATGCATCCTATTTTTGTCCTTAAAAATGGGTGTGACACTCGTGGTCGCATGCTGCACATTTTTCGTGCAAAAAATTACACAACTTGCGGTGGCGCGGGTGCGGGTAAGGATGAAAACGGTCGGAAACGGTCGAAAACGGACTTACGAAATAGAAAATGAAAGCGGTTAGTTCGGTACATTTCTATATTTTAGCAATTAAAGAATACAAAAAAATGGTTGAAAATGGTTGTGAAACCAATTGAAACTGACAATTTTTTATGTTTGAAAACGGAATCATAATATAGAAAACGAAAGCGGTCGGTTCGGAATATTTCCGTTCCGTTTTCATCCTTAGGTGCGGGCGCATGTAGCTGGCCTTGTGGTTGTTCCTAGATATAAAAATTTTGCTAATTTTTAGCCTAGATTTGTGGTTTCTGAAAAAAAATGATTTGTAGGAGAGATTTGTTTTTGAGCCGCCTCCAAAAATACCAACCACCCCTATACAAATAGTTGATTTCTAGAGACAGATGGGTAGGGGTGGCTGCCCCATCCGCCCCTAGAGAGGGTATGCATCCGCCTCTAAAGCTGCTGCAGGAGCAGTGATGTCACCGTCACATAACAACAACTGACGTCAGTTTTAAGTACATGACGATTAATGTTAAGGTTTCAATGTAATTACATATTTAAAATATATATAGGTGCCATGCAAATAAAAATAAGAATATGGATATACAAATATATAGATTAGTTCCTTGACAGAATAGATTATAAGTTTATGAAAACTTGATATAGGCTACAGAATATCTGTTATGTCTATTATGTTATAAAATAAACAAAGAGAAAACATATGATTTAATATGAGTAATTCTTTATTATTTTATTGTGAATTATACAGTACAATGTAGACACTCATAACGTACGCACACTCACCCCTATGAATGCACACATGCAAACCCTAACCCTTTGAGCATCTTCGAAGACTGAGTCGGCAAATTCTGGAGATTGACTAATGAGTGTAGGCCGATCTTCCGAGAGGTAGCCGGTAAGTTCAATTTATGGAGATCTCGACATTGGCGATCCGGCTTCAAATCAGACACGATTCGAACCCTACAACCGTTACACCACTGCTCCATTGGTTATCAACCAAGCACAACTTGATTGACCTCGCCAAGAAGGCTTTTCGTGCAAACGAATCGAAGAACACAAGTAAGAAGGTAAAACATGCAATCTGAAATTGCAAATATGAATGACGCGAATATCAATATAGGGTTCGAGAACTCGGTTCCAAAGGACTAATCTATACAGTGGAGGAGATCAAGAACAGGGGTCCTGGATCACTGTAAAAGGATTTGTCACCACAGTTATAATGAACGATTCAGTTTGTCGATGGAAAATTAAACTCTAAACAAAACCCAATTGTCTAGCGGTGGCGGCTGTGTTTATAGTCTAAGACTCGACCTAGGGTTGGGGACGTCCAGGGGTTGGGCGCCCACAACTTGGGCTTAAGGCCTGTCACGATACATGGCCAAGTTGGTCCAAATAGGTGACGCAACACCTTCCTGTGGTCACACAGAATGATCCATGGACATTCTGGAGCTGGGACCAGATCCAAAACGACGGCGTCATCGTCCCCTTCCCAACGCATTCAAGAACGTCCCGTTTCGATGTCGTATGAGAAAGTTATGACCGAAACAGTGACGATGTGTCTCCTGAATCCGAGGGCGACGTGGCAGCTAAGTTGGGGACGAATTGTAAGTTGGGGAAGACCATGACGTCGGTGTGTCCAGCGTGGCGATGTCCTCATCATCCCCCCTTCTTGAATTGGAGTCGTCCTTGACTCCATCTTGGCGATGTCCTCATCATTGACAGAGTCACCATAAGCGTCTCGCTGAATCTAGGATAATTTGCTCCCATAAGGAGTTGAACCCAGGACCTGAGATGCTACCGACACTTTTGTAACTGCTAAACTATAGACCCTTTCACTAAGTAATTCTTTATTAGTCAAATGTACTGCCACAATCCATATGTAATCTAATTTAAGGTTATTCCAACAAATATATATTCTAGAATTGCATTTGATGACCCGAAGATTATAAGCTACGAGAAGTAATAGTTGTAGCACTTGTCTATCACAAGCTTTGTTTGAGAGTCTTCTCCTCTCCGGCTGTGGCTCCAGTAACCGAAGGATCCAAAGCCAGAGGAGCCATCAATTGTAGTTTGTCCTGAGTCTACGTTGATTCAAGGAAGAGAGAAAAGGCGGCGTACCACAGTGCCTGCTACAGCGACCTTGAAGGTACGGTGGAGCCGGAGCAGTCGAGAGCACCTGGAAGAGCACCTGTCACAGAAAATTGAGTGGAGTGTCGCTTGCATGATGACTGCAGCGAGCACCTGTCACAGGAACCGCAGAGGCACAGCACAGGCATTGATCATCACAGCAAAAGCAGCATGCACAAAAACTCGAAGAGCGCACGCACACACGGGTAAATGTTCGGCACTCCCTCGGGTTTGCAAATGCTTGTGCTTTCGCAAAGATTTGACTCATCAAGCTTCTAAAAAAGCTATAATTTCCTTTAAAAGGTTCTTAAACCAAATAGGAACTTGATTATCATATGTGTAGATTTATCTCAGAATGTACTTTCAGAAAAAAAACATAAATCCACATAGTAGTTGCTAGTATAGATTTGGTGGCAGTGTGTGCTAGCGTGGCTTATCCCGAGGGAGAGGGTGTGCAATGCATAGTGACCGATGGAGATCTAATAAAAGCAAATGGGCCAATAAAGATACGATAAGTCGCTTTGCTTTCACAACTTGGACACCTTGGGAATAGTCACTTTACTTACACAACTTTGGGAGCAAATGGGCCATTCAAGCTAGGTACGATAGTCACTTTACTTTCACAAATAAGGAGGGAGGAAAGCAAATGGGCCAGTCAAGCTACGATGGTGGACGTGCACTACTTTGGGCCAGTCCACATCAGGTCTTCTCAATTGGGTGGCGTGAAGCTGGGGCTGGCCTGCTATACTCTGTGGAGCCCTCCAAAGGCAGGTCAAGGCCATTATCTGGAAAGTTCGTTCCCCTAAAAAAACATTATCTGGAAAGTTCGTTTTCAAATTGGATTAAGTCCATTTTTACCCCTTGAACCATTGCCTATAAAATCATCTAACTTTATCAACTCATCTATCAAAACCGTTTAGTTTTGCCCACATAGCCATCTGAAAACCATTCAAAACCATCTCGGAGGTTAAAATTGAACTGTTTTCATAGTTAACATGCCAAAGTTAGACAAAACCAAGGCTTGAGGGACGAAAAATGGACTTATCAAGTACTTCAGTTTTTTTAGATATTTATGGAATTTTATAAATTTAGATTTACTTATCGATAGACATTTATATGTATTATATTTATCTACGTATTTTTTATTTTTATATATTGGATTTTTTGTTCTGAATAAGAGTTAAAATTTATCTAAAATATAATCGTTATGTTTGAAGTTCTCATATTTTAAAATTTTCTTTTTTTTTTGGGATTATTTGAACAAACTTGGGTGGAGAAATGACTAAAACCAAAGTTGTAGGTCTCAAATAGATATAAAACTTTGTAGATGACCTTTTCATTTGAAATCATTTATGATACCAAATTTTGTTTGAAGTCCGCATATTTGGAAATTCAAAAATTATGAATTGTTTGAAAGAACTCGAATGGAGAAATGACCAAAATCAAACTTGTAATCTTGATGACGCATACAACTTTATAGTTGATGACTTTTTCATTTGTAATCATTTAGAATACAAAATTATTGTTGAAGTTTAGATATTTTAAAATTCTTTTTTTGAATTATAGGAATGAATTCGGATGCATAAATGAAAGAGTTCAAACTTGTAGGCCAGACGACATATATAACTTTCTATTTTGATGACATTCATCTGAAATCATTCAGGGTCCCAAAATTTTATTTGAAGTTCTCATATTTTGGAATTCAAAATTTTTGAATTGTTTGAACAAAATTGGATGAAGAAGTTACTAACACTATAATTGTAGATCTTGATTAGATCTGTAATTTCATAGTTGATGACTTTCACTTGAAATCATTTATAGTCCCAAAATTTTGTTTGAATTTCTCATATTTTAAAATTTAAATGTTTTTAATTATTGAAATGAACCTGGACCAAGAAATAACCCAAGTCGAATTAATAGATGTTGATATAAAGATAGTGATCTTGTATGGGCACAAGTGACTGAAGCCGAAACACCCCAAGGCAGACTGGTCGTCCTGACAAATGATGTCCGAGTACCAACCTCAAGCTACATGTGGTGATCCATCAAGGGAGGCTGCGAGCCCTCGAGCCTGGCAAAACAGGCTCAAGAACCAAGCAAGCGACTCGTTCCGGAAGTCGAGAATGACCACCCGGAGGCCCGAGACCTAGGACTGGGCTACCGGATACTTGGGGTTCTCACAAATTTACCCGCTACCGGTACAGGTGCGGCACTCTAGGCCACTGAAGCCGTTGTCGTACAGCCCACCCCAATGAGGGAACAACTCACCCGAGCACGACTAGGGGGAGCTGATTATTCAGAAAATGATCTTGTCATGCAGGAATGACCAAGATGTCTGCAAGGTTACTGCAGTAAGAAACCATCGGGGCAGCATGCCCATGTGGCCATGCGAGACCATTGATGAAGTGCCCGATCCTTCAACATGATTCGCCGATCAGAAATAGGAAAACGTCATAGCTTTCCGGCCCTTGGATCATTGCTGAATGGTGCGGCAGTTCACCTCTCATGGACCTTGAGGCATGATGAGCAAAGAATATCAAAAGACTAGACTGAGTGTCAGTGGGAAGGACGCGTGTGGAGACACCGCTCCACCAGCTAACAAATTGGACCCACAATGGTCTCAGGGGCTATGCCAATGCCTCCATAGGGATATCAGGGCTCCTGAACATAGAAGAAATAAGAGCAATGAGCACTGAGCAATGGGCTTACCAAGGGACACTAAAGCCTAGGGCACATAGAGCACTCTCGGGCATCACAAGGTGTGGCTCTGATCCAAGGAGGCCTGTCCTCGAATCCTTAGATGGGTCTGTGTCATCGAGCAACAGAATGACGCCAACCTAGGGCCCTAAAGCCTAGTCGCTCGAACCCACAACAGGCCAAGGTAAGCAGGCTCAGAGCCAGTGGCTCCTCGATCGGTCAGCCAGGCCCTTGCTTAGGCCTCCCCACATAACACACGATCCCAGTATTGGTCAGGCCCCTTGCTTGAGCGCCCTCAGAGGGGCATCTAATAAAAAAGCTCTAAGACTCAGTATACCTAGTCGACCCGTTCAGTAAACATCGAGCACAGCCCCTCATCGCCATCTCGGATGCGACCTGGATGGCCATGAAGGAGTTGAGGGCTCCTAACAAGAGTCTAACATAGGGGTAAGTTAAGTCTCCAAGAAAGAGGAAGCCGACTGATGAACACATAGACCGATACCACTGATCGCTCGGGGGTTCAGGAGCTATACCCAAACGGTACGGTTGTGCGTACCACTTGGAGGAGTCAAGGTGAGCCCGAGCAAGCTCGCAAATGTATCTCAAAGCTTGGGGGTCGGGCATGGCAGCCGTGGGCTGCCGAACAATTGTGGCCTAAGCCTGACCTCCACTTAGCACCTGCTTGGTCCAGTGCCCAGACCGACGCCTCGAGCGATGGACCAGGATGTGGCTCCAGAACCCATCATACACTCAAAACTATCAAGTACAGAGATGCTACACCATCTACCTGTTCAATGGACACAAGGCCTTGTCGGCCAATCTCTTGGTAGTGTCACAAAACGGGCATGACACAACATGACAAGGGACTCCACCAGGTCCAAGCCAAGATTGGATATGGGGCCCACTTGTTAGCACCTCTAGGCAGAGGCTCCTTGCGGACCTGGAAAGCCTCAAGAAGGCTCACCATGGTGGAGGCTGTGCCGCAGCAGGCAGCCTCTAATAGTCAAGCGCCAGAATGTCGAAAGTCGAGTTAGGGGGCGGTTGCATCACTGTTGGCTCCCACCTACACGACAAGACAACGTATAGCAACACTGCAGCAGAGGATGCATGCACCCACCATTTGGAGATAGACTATAAACAAACCTTGTGCACCATACCCTCCTCAGAATATAAGGGGTGGCACGTCTCCGCTTAGAGGGGGATTGCCCCAATTTTTTAGATGGAGGATCAGACCAAAATCAGTGAGAGATCTGGCTCAACGACTCATTCCAGGGATGAGGGACCAAAGAAGAATACCGACAAACTCTAGGGTAGCACCAAGTGGTCCCCTACAAATTTCTTTCGATTCTAGCACTGTAATCCCCCATTGGACATTCCTATCATAAGATCACTATACGCTAGACATCAGAAGCCCCATCCAGGATAAACCAAGTTGTGTCCCTTCTATGTTTTGAGTGTCTAAACCACTGGAGACCCACACATCAACCTCCAATAAACAACTCTGATGCTTGTTGTGGTTACGAACCTGCGACAATCCCCGACACGGGAGCTAGTGTCTAGAATCCGGGCGCTAGCCACGCTTATTTGTCTTTGAGGTAAATTGTGATTTTAGAAAAGTATGCATAAGGGGGGTATGACTAGGGACCTGTTTAGTTCCCAAAAAATTTTGCAAAAAACGACTGCAGCATTTTCGTTGTTATTTAATAATTAATGTCCAATCATGAACTAACTAGGCTTAAAAGATTCATCTCATGATTTCCAGTTAAACTGTGTGATTAATTTTATTTTTATCTATATTTAATACTCCATACATGTGTCCAAAGATTCGTTACTGTAGTTTTTTGGGAAAATTTTTGGAACTAAACAGGCCTTACGTTGATAATCTCCCAGCACTGATTTGTGAGAAATGGCACCGGAGGAGGGGAAAAAATTGGGTGAGAACCATCCATAAACCCTAAAATTGTGCAGCTAGTAGGTGGGACACCATACTGTTTTTAGCATGCAGATGGTAAACTAGATATCTTATAGGCCACACATTAACCACACATCCCCACCGTGTGTTCCGTAGGGATGGTCTTTACTGAATTTCTTTTGGGAAGAGGTGCTGTAGGAGGGTAAGTGCTGTTTGAATATTCCTTGTGCTTAGTCTATCTTTCGTGAGAAGCTAGAAAAAAAAGCTTTATGTTTGGATTGAAGAGGCTATCCCAATGCCATCGGTCAATAAATTAAAGATTGTGACTGTGCAGGTGTGGAAGCACCCATGGAATCAATGGCCAACCCAACTAGTCACTAGAAAAACAATGTCGACGCCCAAAGCATATAACAGCTTTAATAATCATGAGCACTTTGCCCAATTTAACCCCGACATCATATGTCTGCGTTTACTTTAATAAGCACATATCGACGTGTGTGTGCTTACGTTGTAAGGAAAACGAAAACCAAGGTCAGATCACATTGGAGACGGACTGTCTGCTCTGCGATTTTGTTGGAGTTGTACATTGCTTTGGTTTCCTGTTCGGTCCAATTAGTGGAGCGTTGCTACGGAGACTGATGAAGACCGAAGCTGCACAAGACGACTGTGAAGCATGCATATTGATCCAGATGTAATTTCTGTGTTTCTTTTTTCATACTTTCCATGGGTTTTGGACTTTTGGTGTGAGTAAGGTGTTTATACCGCTCAAAAAGTAGTATTACCGTCTTTTTTGAACCTTGCGGATCGGATAACCTTCCCACAAAGAAAAATGACAGTTTACTATCGCTACATGAAACTGGAATTACCTTGAGTGGTAGGAATTTTTTTGAGGGCCAAAATCAAACCGTCAAGGAATATATAGTTTCTTTGGCGGTGCTGGCGGTGCTACTGAACTCTCAAGGAAACATATAGTAAACTATCAAGGAATATGAGTGTTTCCTTAGCGGTTTCCAATCACCTCCAAGAAAATGTGAGTGTAATTGTAAACGGTATGTTTCCTTGAGTGTTGTTCTAAACCGCTAAGAAATTACCTATTTCCTTGGGTGTTATTCTAAACCATCAAGTAAATTATCATTTCCTTGGGGGTTATTGCATTTTCTTAGAGGTTGGTAGCCAAGAAAATGTTTATAAGTACTTTAGTGACTGTGATAGAAAAAACAATAATAACTGAATGGTGTCCAAAAATCCTAAAATTTGGCATGAGATATGGTTGTACTGTCTAGGCACAAAAATTTCAAATTATATTAACAAAGTTGGACCACATTATTCACAACTAGACACATCTCTCACATATTTACATAACTATGTGAGAGATATATCCATTTGTGAACAATGTATAGTACCATTTTGTTTAAATCATTCGATATTTTATGCAAAGATTATACACCAAAACAATGTTGTCATGCAAGTTTGTAGAATTTTCTAACAAAGTTTAGATATTCACCCTATTCGCTTGTGCTTATCAGCGCTTATCAACCAGCCAATCAACAGTGTTTTTCTCTCACAATAAATCAGCATCAGCCAGTCAGAAACCATCCGGCGAATAGGGTGATTATTATAATTATCTTATGCAAATTTGGAGATAGAATTATGAATTATCCGTAGCAAACAAATGAATTTTTTTTGTCTAACTGCAAGATATGGGCTAGGGTGAAATATATGAGCCAAACATACTTTTATGAATTTTTGAATCTTTGTGGAGCTGCGGAAATTTAATTTACAATTGCTTTAAATGAACACACAAAAAATAATTTAAACTATAGAAAATAGAAAATCTATTAGAAACAAAATTAAAAATCCTCCTCAACAACTTATATACAACATATTACATTTGAAAAATATATTGGGTATACAAGATAGGTTTTTTCATGTTACTTTAGAATCATTTTCCTACATATTTAAAAATTAGACAAAATAATTAACTACTTATAATTGACAACCTCACAATATATTCAACCCAACCTGAAGCATGTTTCGCTTAGACGGCTTAGATATGTCAGGCCGATTACAGAACCCTACCTGTGAGCCCTTATCTCCCTCAACTACCTCACAGAAGCCGGCGCCCCCAGCCACTCCTCTTTCTCGATTCCAAATCGCGCATGGCCACTCCTCTCTCTCAGATGACGCGAGCTGGCCTGTCTCAGAGCCAGAGATCTACTTCCACTTAACCTGACTAAAGTTTAAGCTACCAGAAAGAACGGTACGGGAGTAACCAGTTATTACAGACCAGCTAAAAAACGACCACATTTTTTCAAGCAAAAGGCAGCGCAGAACTACCTAATGACAAAGCACCATCCAAGGGACTCCGCACCACATATCTGCAATTTCTCTGTAATTCTGGTCTTCCTCATCCTGACCATCATCTTGCTTTAAGCGCTTGCACTGATACTCTGCATCTTTGTACAATACCTGCTTGGTTGTCCAATTATAAGACCGTTTTGTTTCTTAAGATATGTAGCTTTTTCTAGACACTTGATGTCTAATACATTAATAAGCAATAACAATGTATCTAGAAAAGCTAAAATTATTTATATTTTATAATAATTTAGGACCAAGGGAGAGTACAATACAAAGACTAGAGCAGTGCGCGGAAGCCAAAATTATATTCCTGCAGAGTTGACAGTTGTACTAGGTATAGCATGCCTGCCCGGATAGTATCTAACAATCTCTATCTACATGATCTCAGGAGTCCGCATGCAGTGCAGGTGCATCTCCTGCGGCGGCTCCGCGATCAGCGAGGCAATCATCTCCTCCATGTCCGTGGCCCCGACCAGGCAGCAGTCGCCGACGTCGTCGTCGATGCTGACAGCAGCATCGGCCCGGGCGTTGTACAGACGGCCGAGGACGATTGCCTGGCGGCCGCGAGCCGCCGGGACAGCCCGGCGGCCTCGGCGCGCAACGCGGCGTTAGCGAGCAAGGCGAGGGAGAGCCTAGCGTGCGCGGCCTCCGCGCGCACCGCCAGGTCGCGATTCTCGCGCTCCAGGAGCGCCGCGCTGTCCCGGAGCTCGTCGAGGTGGCGCAGCTTCCGCGCGCGGGACCGCCTCGCGGACTCTCGGTTCGCTATCCTCCGCCGGCAGCTTCTTTCCTCGACGCACTCCGCTGCGGCGGCGTCGACCTCTGGCCAGGACGCCACTGCCGCTGCCGCAGTCACAGGATGCTGAGTTGGGAGTAGTGGGCCATCTGTGGGGTCGGATCCGAACCCGACATACTGTTCTGCCATCGCGGGGAAGAGGACCTGCATGTCGTTGCAGGTCATGCACCCTGAGAAGGCCATATGATATGATTTTTTTTTGACGGGGTGGTAGTAGTTGTTGTGTACAGACATATCAGAGGAGGAAGAAGGGAAGATGGGAAGGCTGCAGTATTTATAGGAGGGAGAACGGAAGTTTGGTGTGCTTTTTTTTTTGTTGGTGTGGTCCAAAACAATGTTGGTTGGTGATGATATGATACTCCCTCATCCAATGCATTAGGCACTGTTTATACATACAACTAACTAAAATTGGTGAAAGTCTGGTGTCCCTGTGGCCGTGCAAGTCTGAGTTTTGTTCGTGTACGTGGTGAGAGTTAGGGTTTCAGTACAGGCGTGAGTCCAGTTTATATTCCGCTTTGGTTTGCGTGTTCAGAATTTTTTTTTTGGCTAGTTTTGTTCGTGTACGTGGTGAGAGTAGGTGTCTCGACTGTGGGTGTGTTTAGTTCACGAAAAAATTTGGCTTTGACTACTGCAGCACTTTCATTTGTATTTATCAATTAGTATCCAATCATAGACTAATTAGGCTTAAAAGATTCGTCTCATGGTTTTCTACCAAACTGTGTAATTAGTTTTTATTTTCGTCTAAATTTAATGCTCCATGCATGTGTCCAAAAATTCGATATGACGGGGAAGTTTGAAAAATTTTGGGAACTAAACAGCCCCAGCCCCTGTATCTATCATCTTTGCTTCTCAGTGGCTTGGTGACCTTGATGGTTGACAAGTTGAGGCGCCTTTTGTCTCCGCACGTACGAGTGCTCAGCCGTGCGGCGACAAATCAACTGTGAGTGCTCAGCAGTAGCTTTTTCTCCGAGCCAGGCGCCATGACTTCTTCCTCAAGGGGTGGAGCGTGAATGCAAGGTGCGAGCTGAACTCTGGCACCGACAGGCCATGGAGACTACCACCTTCGCATAATTATTCATGCATCTAGACCTAGTGTCATGCAAGGGATTCTTGAGCGGAATGAAACGGATGAGGACAAGCTCGTGGCCACAGACTGTGGTGGCCACGTTATCGGTCGAAGCACAAGGACCCGTGGGCCATGGCCAAAGCCAGACTGTACTAGCCTGGTACTGCACTGCAACAAGATGTATATGTTGTGCATCTTTTTTTCTTTTTTTTTGTACGGTCCGAGTCCCTCGATTGATCCTTATATTAAAAGATCATTCACTTAATAAGATTCTGTTGGTGAGTGACACTACAGGAAACAGCTGATTTGCCGGGTGTAAAATAATTTGCCGGGTGTTTTTTATCGGGCACCCGACAAAGTCATTCTTTGCCGGGTGCCAGACCTGGCGGCACCCGGCAAAGAAAGGCCTCCGGCAAACCAGCCTTTGCCGGGTGCCAGGCACCCGGCAAATTATAACCGTCGGCAAAAATTAGTCTTTGCCGGGTCCCGGGCACCCGGCAAAATATGGCCGCCGGCAAAGGTGGCCGGCGTGACGGCGGCCACCTGCCGTCAGCCTTTGCCGGGTGCCACGCCGTTAGGCACCCGGCAAAGATTTTTTTTATTTTTTTAAAAAAATTCTTTGCCGGGTGCCTCTGAGCTGGCACCCGGCAAAGGCTTCTTTGCCGGGGGCCAGGTTTGGCACCCGGCAAATTTTAATCTAGACATCTCCACTTGCAATAACATGTGATCACATGTGGAGATGTCTGGGTTTTAGGCATCCGACATCGCAACTTGCTCAAAACTTTCTCAATTTTTTACCACGACCTCCACATGCAATAACAAGAAACCTCGACAAGTTTCGTGATTTTCGGACTTCGTTTGGATTTTATATAATTTAAATAAACTTTCCCCGCGATTAGCTCGTCATGTTACGACAACATGATGGTTGTAATTTAATGCGAGTTCCTGGATACGGCGTCAACATACGCCAAACATCATGAATATAATTTTTCGAATGACCGAATTCCATTATTTCATATACCTGCAGTTCAAATTTAGAGTAGTCGAAAAAATTCAAGTGAATGAAAATAATTAAAGAAATATAGTATAAAAAGTCAAAAATATCCCAAATTTTGATATAGAGTTATAATTACTATACCAAGGCTCTAGAAAAAAAATAAGGCAAAAAACATAAAAAAAATTATAATTTGCTGGGTGCCAAATCTGGCCCCCGGCAAAGAAGCCTTTGCCGGGTGCCAGCTCAGGAGGCACCTGGCAAAGAATTTTTTTAAAAAAAATAAAAAAATCCCTTTGCCGGGTGCCAGCTCGGTAGGCACCCGGCAAAGAATTAAAAAAAAATAAAAAACTCCTTTGCCTACGTTCTTTCCCGTAGGTGCGTAGTACTCCCCGCGGTGCCATGCTTATCCTCTCCCAGTATCCCAGTCCCATGCGTCGCCCGTGCTTCTCTTCTTCTCCTGTCCTCCCCCAGATCTGGCTCTTCCTCCTCGGTCCCCGCCCTCCAAATCCACCAGCACCAGGACCTCGGGGCGGCGAGGGTGGAGCAGTCAGTGTGGTGGCTCGGGCCTCTGGGCGGAGCGGGTGGAGTGGCGCTGTGGCGGCGGCGCCACGACGAATGGCACGGGCGTGGCTACAGCGGAGGTGCCGCCCCGGCCAACGGCGTTGCGTGCGCGACGGCAGCAGGGCCTCCGGTCTCCCCTTCGCATTGACGCTGGTTCTATGCTCCAAGAAACCCTAGCCGCCATTTTCGCCCAGGTCAGTGGCATCGATGTTGTTCTCCGTGCTTTTCTGATGAATATGGTTTTTGGTCGCATCCTTCAGCTCTTGCCGTTGCATTTGGGCCGAAGGTCATGCTACTGGCCACGGAAGGCTTCCTGCATCTCTCTTTACGCAATGGATTCGATTGATGCCGTCTTCTCTTTTCGTTCCTTCAATTCACTGCAGATCTTGACCGTATCTGTGTTATTCAATAATGCAGATGTGGATCCATACAATGTCTCAACTATGAAACTATCATGGGATATTACAACAAAGGCTTGTTCCTTCTTGCTTCTCAGTGTTGGTGTTGTACTTTCCAGTTTGACCATCTTATTTTTTTAGTGCCCAAAACGATTGTAGATTACCAATGAATTGCATTGCTACATAATGCTTCTGTCAAATTGTAAAATGAAGACACAATATAGAGCCACAGACTGATTTTCCCATTACCAAACATGATGACTCTGCCACTAATTGGTTTCTGACATGGCAAAACATAAATAGTACATGCTTTCCTGGATGAATGCACTGATGAAATTTTCAGATGCCCAATCTGAACATAAAGTAATCCATATTAAGATGGCAACATATATTTTCTTTCCACCACTTTGGATCTTGGAATGCTGACGATTGGGAATAATGAAGATGGTGATCCGCGGTGAGATCGATTCAAAGTTTGAACTGCTACCAGTCAGCTTTTTGTTGTTGATTTGATATCTGTGTTCGTTCCATGAAAGAGCCATACTACGTATGCCCTAATGTGTAGTTTTGATTGGTATAAATATTTTCTATTGTAACATTCATTACATTAATTTGTAATGACAAACAGATTTTTCCCTGCATCCCTATATTTCCCTCAATGCTTCTACACATCAAAACATATTAGCTGCTAATACTTTCCTTTAAGTTGCAATTTTAGGTTCATTGAGTTTATTTCGCGATCCAGATTGATTGAGACTAATTAGTACAGGCTAATTTCTTATGCCTGTTGGCTTGCGCTCAAAAACTGCTATTCCATGGGACTCATTTCTTTTCCCGTTGTCATGCAGTGATGAAGTGCTGTTTCATACTGATTCAGTCGCCAGCCATGATTTCAAGGCGATCTGATGTTTTGGACAGATCCTTTTTTTAAGGTTTCCTTACATACAGGTACAAAACCTGTTCATATATTCCCCTTTACATCCGATCTACTGACATTTTTTCCATTACTTTGATGTTATGAATTAGCTGCTCTTGAGTGCACGTCTTCTGGGGATTGGCTTAAGCTGTCTCAAACAAAGCATTTAGAGGACAACCAATAAGAAAAGCGGTAAATCAGCAGCATGATCCATGACTGCTTTTCACAGATATATTGACCCCCTTTATGACATGGTTCCATAAACTATGTTTTTTATGAGTTATCTGGAGTCACTGCATCACATGATTAGGTTCACTTGAATTATCGGTGTTTTAAGTATTGACAATGTGGTTTAGTGTTCCACACAGGTAATATGGGACCTGACACAATTCTTCCGTGCCTTCCAACTCATGCCTACCTCAAAGTGCATCTATGCTGTTAAAAAAAGTTTCAACAGTATCAAACTCTGCTCCTACAAACTCTTTATATGGCCACCTCATATGTTGCTGCTACTGCCACCAACACTATGCACATTTTTTTTACAATTGTTGATCCCTTCCACATGTCTTCCTTTATGGGATGTGAGAGCTACAAAAAATTGCTAACCAATTATGTTAGGTATTACCTTATTTTGTACCTTCACTTCAGAGGTGTGCCTCCATAATATGGCCAACAATTCTACGGATTAGGTTGCATACATCTTAATTTCTATCTCCTCATTCCATTTGACAGTACTTCAGTTCACATTGTGTTACTTTTAAGGTCCAAAACTAATGTATATGCATGGCTCAAAACTTGAGATCATTACCTTTGATGAATGGTATTCGTTCCATTGCTTTGTTTGCCATGATGGGAATTCCTTACACAGCTTTACATTACAGACAAGTCATCAAGAGGGAGGACCACCGCACAATTATACAATATTCATCCCCTTGCCATCATGTTCGTGTGGTAAATTATTTTCAGCTCAAAACCTTTTCATCACTTTCGGTAATATCACTCTATTTTTTTTCCAAAAAATGATCCATCAGCTTCTATACTGTTCATATTTTTAGGAACAAAAATGTACATTTACAGTGATGCATCGGTTAGTTTCAGTGCTGACCAACATTATAACTGATCAGCAGTGAAAAAAAGCCCATCAGTTTCAAAATCTGTTGAACAACTGATGTATACAAAGAAAGATTGTTAGGTGTCATACTTTATTGGTTGCTTGGGTTCCTTTGCAAATACCTTAAACATTGTTCTAACTAATTTTGGTAATCTTTTGCTTCCATGCACAATCATATAACATGCTGTATGTCTGGCTTGCTGCCCCGTGCAAAGCACGGGGGTACCTGCTAGTTTTTTAATTATGCCTTTGCAAATCTGGAATTTCAGATTATTGCAGTTCTCAAATTGTTATTTTTCATTGTTTTCATTCAGTTACTTGCTGTCAAACTCACCAATAGGCAATAGCTATGAAATCTGCCAATGTAAGAATGATTTGTTACTCTGCTACAGAAATATTTATTTGAAGTGAAAGTATGGGTAGGGATTTTGTGGGCATGGTGTACATCTACAAATTCTTTTGCATGTACGTAGGCTGCAGATGTATCTTAGAACTGTCTTGTTTCTTTGAACTACATCTATTAGTGCTATTGACCCCACATTCTTTCTTGATTATATATTTTTTTGCAGTTAGTTTACTTGGAAGAATAAGCATGAAGATGGACATGCCTGCTTTAACAATGTCATCTCGCTCTGTCAGTTCATAATTCTTGAGATTCAGTAACTTGCAACTAAATCCAACTACATGCTTTAATTCTGCACAAATACTTCAATGATTATGTTAAACTTTGCCTTGAGCCCACATAAAATTGAAGGGTGGCTCAAATCCTGAAAATGTCCAACATGGGATGTTGTCATTGCCTTTTCATATCAAGTTTATTAGGATTTTGTGTCAAGTTGATGTCATTCCGGTGCACACTAAAACTTTTAGTTGTAAAAAAAATTCTATAATCTGGGCTACAAGAACTGATTGTGTATGATAAACTAGTCTCATTTTTTTGGTTCTGATGCAAGCAAACTATGTACTGATTGCTGTCGAGATACATATCATACTGTTGCCATTAGTCAGTTTAGAGTAAAGGACTGCAACATTGACAGTAACGTGTCCTCTTACTATTGCCATTAGGCATTTACACTAGTTTAAAAAAAAAATTCTTTGCCGGGTGCCACCCTGACAGGGCACTCGGCAAAGAAAATATTAAAAAAAAATTAAAAAAATCTTTGTCGGGTGCCCCGGCAGCGCGACACCCGGCAAAGAAATTATAAAAAAAAAATGAAAAAAATCTTTGCCGGGTGCCTCCAGTGAGCACTCGACAAAGAAAATTTGAAAAAAAAATTAAAAAATCTTTGCCGAGTGCCTCTGACATGGCACCCGGCAAACCAAGGGCTGATGGAGCCGGCACCGTGACGGCCATTTTTCTTTGCCGGTTGCCGGGTTTGCACTCGGTAAAGTCTTTACCGGGTGCCCGATAAAAAGCACCCGGCAAAGAAATCTTTGCCGACTGATTTTTTGCCGGCGGCTCTTTGCCGAGTGCTGCACCCGGCAAAGGCTTTGCCGAGTGCAAAGTAGCCTTTGCCGGGTGTTTTCGGCACCCGGCAAAGCGCCTGAATCCTGTAGTGTGACAACACTGCCAAAAAATGTTTGTTTTGTTTTCTATCAATCCTTTTAGTCAGGGCCGGTTCTATGTTTTCAAAGGCCCTTGGGCGAACTTGATAATGGACCCTTATGGCTACATATATGTTTAATTATATACTCTCTCCATCCCAAATTATAAGTCATTCCAAGAATCTTGGAGAGTTAAAGCATCTCAAGTTTGACCAAATTTATATGATAAGATAATAACATTTATGATACCAACTAAGTATTATTAGATTCTTCGTTAATTATATTTTCATAGTATATCTATTTGATATTATAAATCTTTGTAATTCTTTCTATAATTCTGATCAAACTTAATATGCTTTGACTCTCCAAGATTCTTGGAATGATTTATAATTTGGGATGGAGGAAGTATGTGCCAATATACAGTTGTATAAAGGTATATATACAGAGGAGTTAATTGATGAACAATGATAATATCAGGATAGAGTGACAACACCATTGTTGGGTTGGACAATGGACATTATATGGGATACACATACCTAGGTCTAGGTCTGGGCCCCTTAGTAAGTTGGGCCCTAGGGCGTCGCACCCACCGCACCTCCTCTGCTACGGCCGAAAGGCTTTCACTTAGTATTTTATTAACCGCAATTATTTGTGTGATAGTCCAACCCCGGGAGGGGGCTGGCGGCTTGGGCAAGGGCGTGGGCGATGGCACAGGGTGAGGGCATGGGGCGACGGAAGGGGGAGGGAGGCGCACAAGAGATGGGATATTGGAAAGTTGAATCTATTTCTTTCTTAGATTAAAATGGTTACTGACGGTGCCATACTCCTAGGATTCCTGACTACCGGATATATTGGCTACCGAATCCGTACCAAAGAAGACCCGAAGGTTCATGACTCATATATTCAAAGAAGGATATCACAATATCTCACCAAGACTCCTGTAACACCCCTGGGTGTTAAGCATGCATTAGCATTTCAAAGCATAAAGCATTCAGCATCATTTCATGACTAGCATTGCATTAAATATAGCTCTTTTAAATTTAAACTTGAAAAGCAAATAATTAGAACCCTAACTTTGATGTAAGTGCCAAAAAGGTAGTATACTTTTGGGTATTAGCAATTTTAAATAATCTAGAATAAATTAACATGATTTTTGGAGCAATTCTTGAATTCAAGTTTTTCTCAAATTTTGTTTTAAAAATATTCTAAACAAATAAATTTTTGATTAACAATTTAGCTTTAAATCCTAAATTCAAAATCTATTGAGAATTTTGAAAAATGCCCTACATGAAAGTTGTAGAGAATAAAATTTTGAACAACTTTTATTTTGGGCCAAAATTCTAAAAACCTCTTTTTCATCTTCAAATTCACTTTTGAAACAATGAAATAAATCTGAAAATATTTATTATAAAAGAAAAATGGGTTTTCACTTGGCTGGGCCGCCGCCTCACTTCTCGGCCCACGGCCGAAGCCGGCCTGGCCCGTCTCACGCGCCCGCCCGCTCCAGCGCGCGCGCCCCGCGCCAGCCCACGCCGCGCTTAGGCCGTGGCCGCCGCGTGGCCGCCGCTCGCCGCCTCCGGCGTACGGGTGGCGAGCCGTGGGCTCCACCGGCCGCGCCACGCACCTTGAAGCCGCGCCCGCTCCTCCCTCGCCAGCACACCCCCGTTTTCGCCTCTCTCGGCCTCGCGCGAGCAGCAGCCATAGCCGCTCTCACCTCCGCGCGCTCGTCGCCGCCGCCGCGTGCTTCCGCCCCTCGTTCCGCCGCTGGCCGGCCACCTCCGAGCGATTGCTCGCGCGAACAACTCTGCCTCGCCCTTCTCTTCCCCGAACGTGCCTCCACGCTTCGTCTCGGCCCCGTGGTAAGACGCCACCTCGCGCGCCCCGCCGCGGCGCCATTCCGGCCACCGCGCGCTCGCCCCCGCCGTTCCGGCGTGTTCTCCCCGCCGAGCCGCTCGCGCACCGTCCCTAGGTGTTCGTCACCCCCACCGTATCCCCGTGCGTCCCTCCACCGGTGCCCGCACGACCGGAGCCAGCGGCTAGCCGCCGACGGGCTTCACCGCCGCCGCGACGTCGCAGCCGCGCGGCCGCTCCCCGCGCCCCGCGTTCCGCCCTCTCCTCCTTGGTTGCTGGGCCACCGGCTTTGGGCTGAGCCGCCAAGCCGGGCCGCCACCCCCGTTTTTCCCCGCGCTGCGCCCCAGCAGTTATCGGCCGCGGGCCAGTATTGCCGAGTGGGCCGGCCCGTTCAGCGATTTCCAAATTTTGTTTTTAAATTTCTATTTATATTTTGGGAAAAGAAAGTACTTTATAAAATGTTTGTATACAATTTATAGCTCCAAAAATCATGAAACAAAGTTTGAAATGTTCCTCTTGAATAGATCTACAGTTTAAAAATAGCTCATGTTAATTTTGTGACACTTTGCTGTGCAAATTTATTTAATTGCTATAAATGCTGATATCTTAGAAAATATGTAGTAAATAAAATAATGAAGGGAAAAATGTGATTATTGTTGCTTTAATCTTTATTAGTGATGTACTTTCTAGGAAAAATATTAGTGAAGCATGTTCTGTGAGAAATTTTTGAAGTGTAGTTCAAATGCTTTTAATTGATAATCTTTTTATTTTTAGTAGAGGGCTAAATTTGTATAGAACATACATGTGATAATTTTTGTAGTATGTTAGTTTACTGTTAGTAACATAGGAAAAATGTGAAATCGGTTGTTTGATACTTTTTCTAGTACAAAATAATTTCATGCTCATATTTAGGCTATAACTTTTTTATTTTGTACAGACAGTTTTACATAGGCAATTCTCATGAAAATTTAGTAGTAGGTTAGTTAGTGTAAGAGTAATCTACTGTAATTTTTATAGATTTTTATCTACACCAGAAATAGGTGTTGCTGTGTAACCCTAGTTAAATAGGGAATAAAAGATTATTCTTTATGAGAAATTAAGAGAAATAAAATATGTTTGGTGTATCTTTGAAGCATCATTATGCCTTGCTGATGTTGTGGTTGAGTTAGGTTGGTAAGCTTTGGTAGCTTAGGTTCACTTGTATGTGTAGATGATAGGCTAACTAATAGAAGAATAAGGTGCATGTTTTAGGGTATATGTTCTTGGATGACGTGGACTACCTTGTAGAAGAAATAGTTATATTCAAACTGCTCATTCCATGTGCTCATCTGCATCTCATGTCATTAAAGCACTCCACCACAATCCGATGCATCATTCGCATGTTTACTTATGCACTTGCATCATACAGGATCGCAGGAAGAGTCACAGGTATCAGTGCAGGAGGAGCAGGCTTGGACGGATCAGCAGGAGCCCCAGGCACAGGAGGTGCCCGAGGAGGAAGAGTCAGGCGAGGAGCTGCCAGAGTGCGTCGACCACCATCCTAGCTCGTTCGAAAGAGGCAAGCCCCGGAGCATTTTAGGTCTCCTATTTTATAAAAGTTGTTCCTTACTACATGAACTATAGTTATATATATAGTTGCATTAAGTTATAGGAGTTGAGTGAAACCGTTGTTGCATTATTATCTTGGCCACCGGATTATCTTTCACCCTGTTAGGTCAGGATCGAGTAAATTGCTTAGCCATGCTTAGACCGGTAGAAGTCGGGTGATTTCCTATCACCTGCGAGTTATAGGTGGATACCAGGTTATGGTTAGCTGTAATTATGATCATAAAAAGTAACCAAGTATTGATGGATAAACGAAGACCGGGCGGAGTCGTATAGGGTTTTGGACTATCGTGATTCCGTCTGTGTCGATTAAGGACCGATCGTTGCTCGTCCCTCTTGTCATGTTGAACGCATGCCTCACATTTAGCTGGCCGAATAA
The DNA here is from genome assembly GCA_038087645.1 of Saccharum hybrid cultivar R570. NCBI lineage: Eukaryota > Viridiplantae > Streptophyta > Magnoliopsida > Poales > Poaceae > Saccharum > Saccharum hybrid cultivar. Next base: position 16,788,323 of record JAQSUU010000760.1, read on the forward strand.
AGTACCTTTCGACCGCGAAGCTAGTGACACTTTTCGAGCCGGAATAAACTCGGGTTGGTAGACTAGTGTTGAAGGGGGTGTAACGGGGACGCGAAGAGTCAGCCCAAGGTGCGTCCTGGCAGTCGGGCGGTCCCTGGATAGTGCGATCCATGATTGTTATCCCGCGGCTTCTTGGAAAGTGTCATTGGTGATCTACGCGACCCTGACGGGGGAAGCAGGGTTTGTGTGAGGAATAAATCTCCAGCTGGATAGGAATTCGATTCGAATCGCCGTCGCTCCCGGTTAGTGAGCACTTGACTTGAGCTATGGCATCGTAGTAACATTAATGGAACACTGATGGTTAAGTGAATGATGTTGGAAATGCTAAACCTGATATGGTAATCTAGATTGTTAATGATGAATCAAGTGATTGTTTTAGCAATAGGTGCTTACCTAGCTTGAATAGGTTATACTAAAAGTGATGCAAAAAGTACTGGTATAGTTTTTCATAACAACTTATGCTTTTCGCAAATGAGTCAAGCCAGTCCAATCTATAAAGCCTTGCATGATCCTTGGTGTTCTTTATTTCTGGTTTATGACGGGTAAGTCTAGCTGAGTACATTCTCGTACTCAGGGCGTTGTTCCTATTATTGTTGCAGATGGTCAGATGTACTATGGGTACTGCTCCAACTGTCTGTATCCGGCGATGGGCGACAACTAGGACCTTGGGCAAGGGTCACTCTGTTCGTCTTATCTAATGCTTTTGTGGACCATGACTATCTACTGGCACTGTATTTGAACTAAGTGTGTGTGTAAAACTACTTGCTTCCGCTATATTATTTTGAACTATGTTGTAATAACTTTTATTCCGAACTCTGATGTACTCTACTTTTATTGTGAACTCTATGTATCATGTGAACTGTGGCTGCTAAATCAGTACGATCTTGGTTGTATGTTAGTTGGATTGAAATCCCTCGTGATTTCACGGAATCTCGGGTTATACAGGTTTAAGTTTGATAAATTAACCGCCTCGGTGGCAGATTTTCTTACTTAATCTTGTATAATTACGTTGATCCGTTATAGCTGGTATCGGAGCATGGCTTATCATGTTACTGTTCACATGAGTATTTAAAAACAAAACTATATTTTCAACTAAGCTTTTAAATTTAAGAGTGTGCCAGTGGTCATATCCTTTATGCCCAATAAGGACTTTAGGTGGCTTAATTAAGTACTAACTTGGGGGTTTGCATCATATTTTAAATTTCGTCGCTCATACGGCGTGCTATTGTATGAGTGTCATTCAATTGAGTGGTAATGTATGGATCAATTCCCTCTACGCCCTGGTAAGTGAGAGTTTTGAGAGCATGGTCAGATACACTGCCGATCTTGGGGAGTGCTTATGTGATACCGAAATACTTACGTGCCATGCGCATGTTCGTATGAGGGTATTCAAATGGTGGGGACTTCCGTCATGCGGTGACGATGCCGTCAATAGGACGATGATTCGGGTAGTTGTTACCGTTATACTCGTATCTGGGGATGCGTGTAGAGCGAGTAACTTACTTTACTGCTTTCTTGCATATTTTCATACTGTGAGGTTTGGGCTGAAGTGACTTTCTGTAGGTACATAACAACGCTTTCGAGTAGTACGTATTAGTTACGTTACAAGAGATCATTGTATGCCACCGTTTATTCCGTTAGTAGTTATTAGTATTCTAAGTTTGTGAGGACGTACGGAACGTGCATGTATCATGTTGTGCATTTCATTCATGGCATTGTTGCTCCCCTTATAAGTTGATTATCTCATTTTGATAAAAATGCCAACTTAAAAATCTGTTCTCACCACGGTAATAAAATTTTGCTATAGATGGCACGTACCAAGCAGACAGCCCGCAAGTCCACCGGCAGAGCTCCCCGTCATCAGCTTGCTCCATGCACTCGTCAGTGCCACACTTTTCATGGAGAGTTTGGGATGCCTACGCTCTTGTGGAGAGTACTCAGCTATGTAGGCTATCCTGATGGGATGGAGCCCCGCTACTTTTGGTCGAATGAGCGGTTAGGGGAAGGACTTTTGGTGACTGTGGAAGCAGTAGTTTACCCCGAGGTGATGGTTCTGAGTGGACCGGTTGGCATTTTGAGTCAACTGGCAGGACCCCTGAAGAAGCCGCTGAGAGGGCAGCCTTTGGGATCCTGAGGGATATCATGGATCGCTTTCCTCAGGAGTTGGCAGCAGCTATAGTTGGAGTCTTTCTGAGGGGCAACCCCTTCACTGACTCGTGGTAGCAGGCAAGAGGAAGATCTCTGGAGATTAGCGCTGTAGAAGCACAGAACAGTGACAACCCCGCTATGAGTGCCATGTTCACAGTGATGAGGGCCTTTGATGGAGTGGAAGGTAGCCTGAGACGTGTGTCTAGTGCTCTTGGTCAGGCTCGTGATGACCGCCGTCAGCTTCAGAGAGATCACGACGCCGAGATTGAGAGACTCAACACAGAGATGGCTCAGTTGACTCATCAGAGAGATCAGGCTACCCAGAGGACTGTGGCTTTCGAGGGAGATGTATGTGCCCTGAGAGAGCAGGTTGGGCGACTGACCACCGCCAACAGGAACGCTGAGCGCATGTTGACTCATGTGCTCCATCAGAGAAATAAAGCCTGGTCCGCAGAGAATGTGATGAGGGCTAGACAGTTTGAGCTAGAGCAACAGTTGGCATATGCAGAGGAATATAATGACAATCTGCATGAGGAGGTTCATCGGCTGAACAATCAACTCAACCCCTATGTTCCTCCTGGTGCGGCAGAGATGGATTTGGATGAAGACGAAGATCCTGAAGAGCCCGAAGCACCAGTTGGGGAGCACCACGACGCTGCTAATGGCGACAACGCCAACGTCTCGGACTTAGATAGCGACCACGATGAGTAGGCTAGTAGTTGTTGCGCTAGCTATTAGGTTCCATCTACATGATCTTTTGCTTTGTTGGCACGTTGGGCATGTAATAATGAGTAGAAAGACTAAGGCTTTGATGTAATGTTGGAAAGCTTGGATGTGTTTGTGGCGGTATCCGAACGTCAAAAAGTCCAGTGTATGTATGCTGGCAACTTGGTTGTAATGGACGCGATGTGTGCGCTTTAAGTAATCTAATTAGTGATGTTGTGTTAATTGGAATGACTTATTGTGCCCCTGTTTTATTGTATGAATTTATTCTCTCCAGTAAATTCAGTTCGACATGATTTTTCATTCGGTCGCAATTCCTACAACATCACCTAATAATTACTGTTGCTGAAACATGCAGATGCCGAACACTCGTCGTACCGTGTATGGTGCCGCTGAGGCTAGTGGCAGTGCAGCTGCTGATGATGACCGTGATCCACCACCGCCTCCTCCACCCTACACTGCGGAACAGTTTTTCGCACAATTTCTTGGAAGCCAACGTAATATGGAGAGCATGCAACAGAATATGGAAGCTGCGTTGCGCAGTATCGCAGATAACACCCATCGGGGGATAAACCCAGGTGGGCACGAAGCAAATCAGTACAGCAGTTTCAAGGACTTCATGGATACTCGTCCACCGATCTTCAAGGAAGCCGCAGAACCCTTGGATGTAGAAGAGTGGATTAATACTATGGAAGACAAGTTCCGTATCTTGAGAATGACTGAAGTGTTGAAGACTGAGTATGCAGCTCATCAGCTTCAAGGTCCGGCAGGAATGTGGTGGAAACATCACCGCACCACTTTTCCTCCCCACGCTCACATCACTTGGAGGGAGTTCACCGAAGCCTTCCGTGGAACGTACATTCCACCTGGTCTGACCGAGATGAAGCTTGGGGAATTCCTGGCACTGAATCAAGGCACGAAGACTATAACTCAATATCTACATGCATTCAATAACCTGAGCCGTTATGCTCCTGATATAGTGAATACTGAGGCCAAGAAGATCACTAGCTTCAAGAGGGGCCTGAATCCCAAGATGATGAAACATGTGGGTACAAATATGAGGACTAGTTTCAATGATTTCGTTAGTGACTGTCTGAAGCAAGAGAAGAACAACAATGTTTATGCTGCTTCCAAGATCCGTAAGAGAGCTTTCGAGTCGGGTCCGTCCCAGTCCAGAGCCCCAGTGGCCAACCGTCCAGCTTATCGGTCGCCTGCCCCAGTTGCATGGTTTAGGCCACCGCAAAGGAAGAATCAGAATGCTCAGCAACCCCAGAGGAACTAGAAACCATTCAAGATGGCATTGCCTCAGGCGTAAACAGGACAAGGCAGTTCATCTAGAACTGTGGCTCAAGTGAAGGGACCGTGCTTCAACTGCAACCAACCCGGACACTTTGCAAAGTTTTGTCCCTACCCTAAGAAACAGCAGACGCAGTATCAAGCTCGTGTGCATCACACCACCGTGGATGACATCCCTGAAGGAGAACCGATAACAGCTGGTATGTTTTCTATCAACAATCATCCTGCAGTAGTCTTGTTTGATTCCGGATCATCTCATTCCTTTGTAAGTCAAGCATTTGTTAAGAGGCATAAGCAAAGGATAGTTGAATTGGAATGTGCATATAAAATCAGTTCAGCTGGGGCTGATCTGTTGACTAATCAGATAGTTTAGGGAGTAACCCTAAACATATCAAACCGACAATATAAGCTTAATCTGATAGTCATGCCAGGGTTAGTTTTGGATGTGATCATGGGTATGAACTGGATGAATAAGATAGGGGTAGTAATCGATATTGGAGGAAGGAGTTCTCTCTTAAGAAACCAAGTGGGGAAGGCACCTTTCGGGTGCTCCTACCTCGGAAAGTAGACCTAGCTAGCATGACTTGTGCGGTCCAAACTACTCTGCTAGCCCAGATTCCAGTGGTCTGTGAGTTTTTAGATGTGTTTCCGGATGAGTTACCTAGACTTCCACCAGACCGAGATGTTGAGTTTGCCATTGAGTTAATTCCGGGAACAGCACCGATCTCGAGAAGGCCCTATCGGATGCCTCCCAATGAGTTAGCCGAATTGAAGAAGCAACTCCAGGACTTACTAAAGAAAGGTTTGATTCGTCCCAGCTCGTCTGAATGGGGATGCCCCGCTCTATTTGTGAAAAAGAAGAAGGATAACTCCTTACGCATGTGCGTGGATTATCGACCACTGAATGCAGTGACAATTAAAAACAAGTATCCTCGTCCTCGGATTGATATCTTGTTTGACCAATTGTCTAAAGCCAAAGTGTTCTCTAAGATAGATTTGAGATCAGGATACCATCAGATAAAGATTAGGCCGCAAGATGTGCCTAAGACTGTGTTCTCTACCAGATATGGCTTGTACGAGTATCTTGTCATGTCCTTCGGATTGACAAACGCTCCTGCATACTTTATGTATCTGATGAATTCTGTTTTCATGCCAGAGTTGGACAAGTTTGTGATTGTGTTCATTGATGACATTCTAATATATTCAGAGAATAAAGAAGATCACGCAGAGCACCTCAGGATTGTCTTGACTAGACTCAGAGAACATCGACTGTATGCGAAGTTCAGCAAGTGTGAGTTCTGGCTTAAGACAGTTCCTTTTTCTCGGCCACGTGTTGTCTGAAAATGGCATTTCCGTAGACCCTAGTAAGGTGCAAGAGGTTATGGACTGGAAGTCACCAACCTCAGTGCATGAAGTTCACAGTTTTCTTGGTTTAGCCGGTTACTATCGTCGCTTTATACTGGATTTCTCGAAGATTGCCAAACCAATGACAAGCCTGTTACAGAAGGATCATAAGTTTGTATGGACAGAGGAGTGCGAGGCAGCTTTCTGCACCTTGCGAAAGTTGTTGACCACTGCTCCTGTTCTGGCCCAACCGGATATAGAAAAGTCATTTGATGTATTCTGTGACGCATCTAAGAATGGGTTAGGATGTGTACTAATGCAAAATGGAAGGGTCATTGCCTATGCCTCATGTCAATTGAGGAAGCATGAAGTTAACTATCCTACACATGATTTGGAGCTTGCAGCAGTAGTGCATGCTCTAAAGATTTGGAGACACTACCTGCTGGGTAATATGTGTAATCTCTTTATAGATCATAAGAGTCTCAAATACATTTTTACCCAATCTAAGTTGAACATGCGACAGAGAAGATGGTTAGAGCTGATAAAGGACTATAATCTAAACGTGCATTATCATCCCGGGAAGGCTAATATAGTAGCAGATGCACTGAGCAGAAAATCATATGCTGTTGATGTGCAACCGTTGTTTGAAGAAGGGTTCAAATTATTACATCCTGCAGTGTTGCATAATATTCAGATCAGTTATACTCTAGAAAACCAGATCATTGAAGGTCAGAAGACAGATAAGGGAATCTTTCATATCAAGGAGAAGATGAAGAGGGAACCCACCAAACACTTTCGATTGGATGACCAAGGAGTGTTATGGTTTAAGGATCGCCTGGTGGTACCTAAGGATAGAGAGCTTAAGAACAAGTTGATGAATGAGGCCCATCATTCCAAGCTATCTATTCACCCCGGAAGTAGTAAGATGTACTAAGATTTGTGACCCCATTATTGGTGGACTAAGATGAAAAAAGAAATTGCAGCATACGTTGCTCGTTGCGACATGTGTTGTAGAGTTAAAGCTCTTTACATGAGACCTGCAGGACTTCTGCAACCCTTGTCTGTACCCGATTGGAAATGGGATGATATAAGTATGGATTTCATCACTGGTCTTCCCACCACACAGAAGGGACATGATTCTATTTGGGTAATAGTAGATCGTCTCACCAAGACAGCTCACTTTCTGCCAGTTAAGACAACATTCCGACCACCTCAATATGCAGAAAAGTACATTGCTGAGATTGTCCGATTACATGGTATACCAAAAACGATCGTGTCTGATCGTGGTTCACAGTTTACCTCTCATTTTTGGGAACATCTTCATAAAGGTTTGGGTACTAGTTTGATTCATAGTACGGCTTACCATCCACAGACAGACGGGCAGACAGAACGAGTTAATGCTGTACTTGAAGATATGCTTAGAGCTTGTGTACTATCATCCAGAGGCTCATGGGAATCCTGGTTACCATTGGCAGAATTCGCTTACAACAACAGTTACCAAGAGAGTATCAAGATGGCACCTTTTGAAGCTTTATATGGCAGGAAGTGCAGGACACCGTTAAATTGGGTAGAGCCTGGACAAAGAAGGTTTTATGGAATTGATTTTGTAGATGAGGCAGAGAAGAAGGTCCGTATTATCCGGCAAAACATGCAAGCTGCACAGTCCCGTCAGAAGAGTTATGCAGACAAGAGAAGGAGACCATTGGATTTCCAAGTGGGTGACTATGTCTATTGTTAGGTTACCCCCATGAAGAAGAGACGGTTTGGAATCAAGCAGAAACTGTCTGCTAGATATATCGGACCATACCAGATCATAGAGAAAAAGGGTCCCGTGGCGTACAAGTTGCGATTGCCAGAAGGGATGAGTTCGATCTTTCCCGTCTTTCACGTATCCCAATTGAAGAAATGTCTGTGTGTTCCGAAAGAGAGAATAGAACCGTAGGGTATTCGGATCAAGGCGGACTTGGAATATCGTGAACAATCGGTTCGAGTTCTGGATACTAAGGACCGAGTCACTCGGAATAGAGTGGTAACAACCTATAAGATTCAGTGGAGCCATCATGATGAGAGTGATGCTTCATGGGAAACGGGAGAATATCTTCAAACCGCGTATAAAGATTTTTACGATAAATGGTTCGTAACTCGAAATCTCGGGACGAGATTCTTATAAGGGGGGAGGGCTGTAACACCCCTGGGTGTTAAGCATGCATTAGCATTTCAAAGCATAAATCATTCAGCATCATTTCATGACTAGCATTGCATGAAATATAGCTCTTTTAAATTTAAACTTGAAAAGCAAATAATTAGAACCCTAACTTTGATGTAAGTGCCAAAAAGGTAGTATAATTTTGGGTATTAGCAATTTTAAATAATCTAGAATAAATTAACATGATTTTTGGAGCAATTCTTGAATTCAAGTTTTTCTCAAATTTTGTTTTAAAAATATTCTAAACAAATAAATTTTTGATTAACAATTTAGCTTTAAATCCTAAATTCAAAATCTATTGAGAATTTTGAAAAATGCCCTACATGAAAGTTGTAGAGAATAAAGTTTTGAACAACTTTTATTTTGGGCCAAAATTCTGAAAACCTCTTTTTTATCTTCAAATTCACTTTTGAAACAATGAAATAAATCTGAAAATATTTATTATAAAAGAAAAATGGGTTTTCACTTGGCTGGGCCGCCGCCTCACTTCTCGGCCCACGGCCGAAGCCGGCCTGGCCCGTCTCACGCGCCCGCCCGCGCCAGCGCGCGCCCCGCGCCAGCGCACGTCGCGATCTGGCCGTGGCCGCCGCGTGGCCGCCGCTCGCCGCCTCCGGCGTACGGGTGGCGAGCCGTGGGCTCCACCGGCCGCGCCACACGCCTTGAAGCCGCGCCCGCTCGTCCCTCGCCAGCACACCCCCGTTTTCGCCTCTCTCAGCCTCGCGTGAGCAGCAGCCGTAGCCGCTCTCACCTCCGTGCGCTCGTCGCCGCCGCTGCGTGCTTCCGCCCCTCGTTCCGCCGCCGGCCGGCCACCTCCGAGCGATTGCTCGCGCGAACAACTCCGCCTCGCCCTTCTCTTCCCCGAACGCGCCTCCACGCTTCGTCTCGGCCCCGTGGTAAGACGCCACCTCGCGCGCCCCGCCGCGGCGCCATTCCGGCCACCGTGAGCTCGCCCCCGCCGTTCTGGCGTGTTCTCCCCGCCGAGCCGCTCGCGCACCGTCCCTAGGTGTTCGTCACCCCCACCGTATCCCCGTGCGTCCCTCCACCGGTGCCCGCACGACCGGAGCCGGCCGCTAGCCGCCGGCGGGCTTCACCGCCGCCGCGACGTCGCAGCCGCGCGGCCGCTCCCCGCGCCCCGCGTTCCGCCCTCTCCTCCTTGGTTGCTGGGCCACCGGCTTTGGGCCGAGCCGCCAAGCCGGGCCGCCAGCCCCGTTTTTCCCCGCGCGGCGCCCCAGCAGTTATCGGCCGCGGGCCAGTATTGCCGAGTGGGCCGGCTCGTTCAGCGATTTCCAAATTTCGTTTTTAAATTTCTATTTATATTTTGGGAAAAGAAAGTACTTTATAAAATGTTTGTGTACAATTTATAGCTCCAAAAATCATGAAACAAGGTGTTTGTGTACAATTTATAAAATGTTTGGGTACAAAAAGAAAGTACTTTATAAAATGTTTGTGTACAATTTATAAAATGTTTGTGTACTTTATAAAATGTTCCTCTTGAATAGATCTACAGTTTAAAAATAGCTCATGTTAATTTTGTGACACTTTGCTGTGCAAATTTATTTAATTGCTATAAATGCTGATATCTTAGAAAATATGTAGTAAATAAAATAATGAAGGGAAAAATGTGATTCTTGTTGCTTTAATCTTTATTAGTGATGTACTTTCTAGGAAAAAATATTAGTGAAGCATGTTCTGTGAGAAATTTTTGAAGTGTAGTTCAAATGCTTTTAATTGATAATCTTTGTTATTTTTAGTAGAGGGCTAAATTTGTATAGAACATACATGTGATAATTTTTATAGTATGTTAGTTTACTGTTAGTAACATAGAAAAAATGTGAAATCGGTTGTTTGATACTTTTTCTAGTACAAAATAATTTCATGCTCATATTTAGGCTATAACTTGTTTATTTTTTACAGGCAGTTTTACATAGGCAATTCTCATGAAAATTTAGTAGTAGGTTAGTTAGGGTAAGAGTAATCTACTGTAATTTTTGTAGATTTTTATCTACACCAGAAATAGGTGTTGCTGTGTAACCCTAGTTAAATAGGGAATAAAAGATTATTCTTTATGAGAAATTAAGAGAAATAAAATATGTTTGGTGTATCTTTGAAGCATCGTTATGTCTTGCTGATGTTGTGGTTGAGTTAGGTTGGTAAGCTTTGGTAGCTTAGGTTCACTTGTATGTGTAGATGATAGGCTAACTAATAGAAGAATAAGGTGCATGTTTTAGGGTATATGTTCTTGGATGACGTGGACTACCTTGTAGAAGAAATAGTTATATTCAAACTGCTCATTCCAGGTGCTCATCTACATCTCATGTCATCAAAGCACTCCACCATAATCCGATGCATCATTCGCATGTTTACTTATGCACTTGCATCATACAGGATCGCAGGAAGAGTCACAGGTAGCAGTGCAGGAGGAGCAGGCTTGGACGGATCAGCAGGAGCCCCAGGCACAGGAGGTGCCCGAGGAGGAAGAGTCAGGCGAGGAGCTGCCAGAGTGCGTCGACCACCATCCTAGCTCGTTCGAAAGAGGCAAGCCCCGGAGCATTTTAGGTCTCCTATTTTATAAAAGTTGTTCCTTACTACATGAACTATAGTTATATATATAGTTGCATTAAGTTATAGGAGTTGAGTGAAACCGTTGTTGCATTATTATCTTGGCCACCGGATTATCTTTCACCCTGTTAGGTCAGGATCGAGTAAATTGCTTAGCCATGCTTAGACCGGTAGAAGTCGGGTGATTTCCTATCACCTGCGAGTTATAGGTGGATACCAGGTTATGGTTAGCTATAATTATGATCATAAAAAGTAACCAAGTATTGATGGATAAACGAAGACCGGGCGGAGTCGTATAGGGTTTTGGACTATCGTGATTCCGTCTGTGTCGATTAAGGACCGATCGTTGCTCGTCCCTCTTGTCATGTTGAACGCATGCCTCACATTTAGCTGGCCGAATAAAGTACCTTTCGACCGCGAAGCTAGTGACACTTTTCGAGCCGGGATAAACTCGGGTTGACAGACTGGTGTTGAAGGGGGTGTAACGAGGACGTGAAGAGTGAGCCCAAGGTGCGTCCTGGCAGTCGGGCGGTCCCTGGGTAGTGCGATCCATGATTGTTATCCCGCGGCTTCTTGGAAAGTGTCATTGTTGATCTACGCGACCCTGACGGGGGAAGCAGGGTTTGTGTGAGGAATAAATCTCCAGCTGGATAGGAATTCGATTTGAATCGCCGTCGCTCCCGGTTAGTGAGCACTTGACTCGAGCTATGGCATCGTAGTAATATTAATGAAACACTGATGGTTAAGTGAATGATGTTGGAAATGCTAAACCTGATATGGTAATCTAGATTGTTAATGATGAATCAAGTGATTGTTTTAGCAATAGGTGCTTACCTAGCTTGAATAGGTTATACTAAAAGTGATGCAAAAAGTACTGGTATAGTTTTTCATAACAACTTATGCTTTTCGCAAATGAGTCAAGCCAGTCCAATCTATAAAGCCTTGCATGATCCTTGGTGTTTCTTTATTTCTGGTTTATGACGGGTAAGTCTAGCTAAGTACATTCTCGTACTCAGGGCGTTGTTCCCATTGTTGTTGCAGATGTCAGATGTACTATGGGTACTGCTCCAACTGTCTGTATCCGGCGATGGGCGACAACTAGGACCTTGGGCAAGGGTCACTCTGTTCATCTTATCTAATACTTTTGTGGACCATGACTATCTACTGGCACTGTATTTGAACTAAGTGTGTGTAAAACTACTTGCTTCCGCTATGTTATTTTGAACTATGTTGTAATAACTTTTATTCCGAACTCCGATGTACTCCACTTTTATTGTGAACTCTATGTATCATGTGAACTGTGGCTGCTAAATCAGTACGATCTTGGTTGTATGTTGGTTGGTTTGAAATCCCTCGTGATTTCACGAAATCTCGGGTTATACGGGTTTAAGTTTGATAAATTAACCGCCTCGGTGGAAGATTTTCTTACTTAATCTCGTATAATTACGTTGATCCGTTACAACTCCGATCATACCACGACTATGTAACTTATAGGGCAAGTAGGACTCGGATATAAATAGCTAGCAATCCAGCTTGTTGTAATCATCGAAACTCCCATAGGCATAGCCATCCTGTAATTGTCATCTTGCTATTCGATGAGATCGTAATACAAAGAAGTAGCAACTGGACGTACGGATTTTACTCACTTCCGGGAGGCCCGAACCAGAATAAATTTTGTGTCTCTACTGTGCTTGTTCATTGCAACAGGCGAATTCCTCTAAGAACCGAATATCTGCCGGTACAAAACACTGACAGAGGCGTGCCAGGTAAGAGGATTTCGCGCAAAGATCGATCACACCAATCATCGGAGACAGTGGCGAATCCAAAGGGGGGGCTGGGTGGGCTGCAGCCCCCCTAAGCTTGATTTTTTCCTTTAAATTACTGTAGCTTAGCCTCAAATCCACTATTAATCTTCAGCTTTAACACTAAACCTTCATTATTTAGCCCCCATAGATATTTATCCTAGATCCGCCACTGATCGGAGGAGTTTTGGTTCTCAAGATGGAGCCACCACACGCTGGAACTCATCGGGTTAGCTCCAAGCTTCGACCAGACGTGACGCCGGAATTCTGGGCAGCAGGCTACGCTAACAACCAAAGTAAGCACCCATGTGGTGTACAGGGCCATGCAACAATGGAGTGCGTATACATGTATACTAATTCCCTTGCTTGTCTACGCCCTTAAAGACTCGACGTCAACCAATTATTTATAGCAGCGGCAATCATCGGGCCACGGCGGCGACTCGTCGATCCACATCAACGGCGTCTCGTCGCTCCTCGATTACTCCTTGACCCGTCATCCCTCATCGACAGCTGGTCGCGGTTCCCGCCGCCGGAACACCAAGACTGCCTCAAATTAACCTGATCTGCCAAATCGCCTACTCGGGGTGTCGTGATGACGTCCTTCGCCGGACCACGACGATCAAATCCCGATGTGCCCAAGTGCAACTCGCAGCAGCACCTCGAGCGTGCGGCGGCGTCCCATATTCGAGCTAGGGCATGTCTGTATCGGCCCTACTCCGCCCGTCTCGAGGTACCGAGTCCCGGGTTTCGACGACAAGCACAGCCGCACATGCAGAAGAGTCCTACTCCGATCTGCTCGGACTTGTATGATGATTGATTGCCTCCACAAGTATCGACGCCTGCCAGAGAGGAATTTTGACCGAGTGCACGTCGATTGCAACGCATCCGGCAAGCCAAACCAGGATATTGGTGAAATCGCATACGCGAACATGCATCTACGTGCATCACGTACGTTTGATCTCGGCTTCGTGCATATACGCGTATGTAGATGCATGCATCACCCATGCACGAACGTGTACGTACGGCATGCATCAACGCCCCATGATGTGCGATCTACATCAATACATCGCGCTTTTGGGATGCAATTCCAACACCAAGTAAGCTGCCCGAACAGCAAGCCGGCGAGCCACGAACGAGCCGACAAGTGAGCCGTTCGAGCCACAAGTGAGCCGCCGTTGAGCGGCAAACAAACCGTCCGAGCCGAAAGCGAGCCACTAGCGAGCCGTTCGGGCCACATCCACCTATTCGAACACCGTGACACGCTGACTACTTCACTCAGCATCGATTGAGCTAAGTCATGTTTCTTTATTTTTAATTAATAATTCTATGATACATATATATCTCTTGATATCCGCATGTATCTACATAACAACTATTGACAGGAGTTGACGATAGCCCACATCATCGTTGCCCTGAGGCGGCCCTCGTCGATGTTCCGTGTCATGTTGTCGTCATCATATTTCGACTTCTTGATTCGTTATTCCAAGTGGCCCTCGTCATCAGCATGCCATGGCTTGTTGATTCCAGTTGACTCCAACGGAATTTGGGCCTCAGACCAAAGCCATTGGTTAGCTTATAAAATTATCTTTCCATCTATATGTGGATCATCAAAAATGGAGTCCGGATGCGTCCTAGGCGTCCATTTTACTACAGACTGGTCCTGTAGTCCGAGATGGACTCGAACTTGATATGGATTGGGCTTCCAACTTGGCTTGGACGCCCTTGTTTGCCTCCTAAGGTGGTGGCCAAGGAGAAGGAGGTCCTTGGTCATCTCTTAGGTGTTCTCCATCTTCTTGGGGCATGCTCCAACTTGGGCCTGGGTCCCAAGTGTGAATAACAAGCCCGCGATAACGTTGTAGCTCCGAGCAGAAACAACGATAAAATATCTTCATGATTTGGATGCCTTGCCAACGTGATATTAAGGTGGAACCAGATCTATTTGAAAGCTTATCAAATCATCTTTCCATCAAGTGCTCATTGACCTCAATCGCACTCCGGATGGATGAGTTATGACCTTCGCAATAAAGCACTGTCGGGCTGCCGACGAACCGAAAGTTCAACTTTTATGGACTTGCACTTTAAGACATATTTGGGCCTACATTCAAATAGCAACACATACATGTGGAACCAAGTGAATTGTACCAAAAATCACTGTGCAAATATAGGAACGAGCACATCTTATAATCAATGGTCATATCCGATGGTGTCATGTCCTCATCACTAAGGGACACAATATGATTGGAACTAGATGGGTCATTCGCAACAAACAAGATCAAGATGGGATAGTTGTAAGGAACAAAGCAAGATTAGTGGCTTAATGATATACTGAAGTTGAAGGTTTTGACTTTGGAGAAACATATGCCTCGGTTGTAAGATTAGAAACAATTAGGTTCTTGTTAGTCTATGCTTGTGCCCACAACATCAAGTTGTATCAAATGGATGTGAAAAGTGCATTTCTCAATGGGTATATCAATGAGCTTGTGTATGTTGAACAACCTCCTGGTTTTAAAGATTACAAGAAGTCCAACCATGTGTACAAGTCGAAAAAGGCATTGTATGGCTTGAAACAAGCACCTAGAGCATGGTATGAGAGATTGAGAAATTTCTTGCTCTCTAAAGGGTTCATCATAGGAAAGGTTGATACCACTCTCTTTACCAAAAAGATTGGCAAAAGACTTGTTTGTATTGTAAATATATCTAGATGACATCATATTTGGTTCAACCAATCAAGATTATTGTGACAAGTTTAGACAGATGATGGCAAATGAATTTGAGATGTCTATGATTGGAGAGCTTAGTTACTTCCTTGATCTTCAAATCAAGCAATTGAAGAATGAAACAACTGTGAGTCAACGCAAGTACATCAAAGATATGCTTAAGAAATTAGGCATGGAGGATGCAAAGAAAATTAGTACACCAATAGAAACAAATGAAAGCTTAGATAGTGATACAAGAGGCAATATGGTAGAACAAAAGATGTATCAGTCTGTGATTAGATATTCAGACTTTGATTATGCGGGATGCAAGGTTGAGAAAAGAAGCATATCGGGCACATGTCAACTATTGGGAAGATCACTTGTTTCTTGGTCATCAAAAAAGAAAAATAGTGTTGCACTTTCAACCGCCAAAGCCGAATACATTGCTGCCGGTAGTTGTTGTGCACTTTCATTTTATAGGGTCCATCATCATTTTATAGGGTCCGTCATCAACATGCAAGAACAAAGTACATTGATGTCCGTCATCATTTTATAAGAGATCATCAACAAAAAGGGGATATTTGCATTGAGAGTGTTGGCACCGATATAAACTTGTCAATATCTTCACCAAGCCACTTGATGAGAAGAGGTTTTGCAAGTTAAGGAATGAATTGAACATACTTGACTTCCAAATATGTGTTGATGCACCCCCATTATATGACATACCTCTCCTTCGAGCAAAGCAAGGTAAAGTTGTTTGACATGTCATTCATCCTTTGCTAAGGACTTGTTTAGTGCATCTAGTCATTCCTATCATGTCTTAGGCTCATTCATGAAAATCAAATAAATTTGTTTCTTGTTTGGTACCACTATTGCTTGTATGCTTAAAATGATCTAGTGGTAGCATATGATATGTTTGTGGGCTTGTGAACCTAGTATTTGATTTAGATAATGAGCTATAAGTGTTTAACTCAACATGGTGCATGATAACCCTCATTTAGAGGTGTGAAGAAGCTTGCCCTTGGATCAAACCGAGTTAAATATCTTTTGCAAGTAATCTAGATTGAACTAAAATTGGGAAAATGATCCACATATAATGGTTTCAGACAACTCTCCTAAAATTTGAGCTCACCATTTGTGGTCATTATTGACAAAGGGGGAGAAATAATTCCAAAGATATGATCGAAGGGGGAGATGTGAAACATGATAAAGAAAGAAAGAGGATCAATTATTAAAATTTGAGGCACACAAGTAGGGGGAGCAAGCTCATAAATTTATATGGTGCATTTGATTGTGCATTACATACGGTTGCTTGCATAAGCTTTAGTTCTTTCTCCGATACCTTGCTTGTGTAGTGTATGCTAGTTGTAGGCTTGATTGATGAAATGAAAAACTAGCATGAATAGGTAAAGCAACTAAGACTTTTGCTTTCACAAGTTGTACTAGAGTTGTGCTTATAATCTTGATCACACTGGGTTATCTAGTTTTTGTGAATGTCTAGTTACTAATGGTGCTAAGGATGATGTATATTGGCAACTCTGATTGGTATAATGTTTCAAAGGTCTATTCCTTAAACCTTAGCATCATTTGGTAGAAATTGACTCTTATCTTTCCTATCTAAGTATATGTGCAAGCTTTCAAATCTAAACTCTTAGCACATATATAGGTGGAGCAATTGCTACCAATTTGGGTTCATTAAACTTGTCCATATCTTTTACACATGGTAAAATGCTTGGGCAAGCAACATGTATCCAAAAGATGTTTATCATAATATCTTTATAAATGGGCTGTCATCAATTATGAAAAAGGGGAGATTGAAAGTTTTAGTTTGGTTTTGGCTAATTGATGAAACCTTAGTACTAACCTTAAGTTTGTTAATTAGATGAGGTTGGTACAATCCAGGTGTGGAGCAAGATTCAAGTCCATGGTGAGGAAGGTGGACATGAAATCATGATCAAGTGCTCAACTTGGAAAAGAAGAAAGAGAAAAACAAAACACGATGGAGATCAGGGCGAAGATATTGCATAGGGTTTTGATTTTGACGATCAAGACACCATAAAGGGTGTGATCACATTTAGGATCGATAGCCGTACTATAAAGAGAGAAAATCTTTGGCTAAATGGTTTATCAAGTGCCACTAGGTGACGTTGTTCATGCATTGCATTTAGGAAACTAGTGTGCTAACTTGTGACCCTTGTCAAATGCTTAAAAAATGCTAACACACTTGCACATGGTGGTGTACACTTGGTGGTGTTGGCACATTTGCAAATGAGAAGTTAGAGAAGTTTTGGAGGAACTTGAATTAAAATGGAAGGGATGGATCTTGGATTGGAAAAATTATTGATCCATTATGCTTTGGATCAAGTATTCATTTGGGTTGTGTAGCCCTCTGAATAAGCTTTCCAAAATGTCCAAGATCATCGAATTCAGTGTTCGGAGCTAAGGGTGTGTTCACTTCGCGAAAAGGAGGTGAAAAGTTATTGTAGCAACTTTTCGTTGTTATTTGGCAAAATTTGTCCAATCATGGACTAACTAGGCTCAAAAGATTCGTCCCAACATTTACAGACAAACTATGCAATTAGTTATTTTTTTTATCTACATTTAATGCTCTATGCATGCGTCAAAAGATTTGATGTGATGGGTGAAAGAGGAAATATTTTGGGTTGGGATGGGAAGTGAACAAGGCCTAAGAAGTATTATCGTTCGAGCGAACAAATGTCTCTGATTGGACTCTACTATAGCGAGTCTGGTCATACTATAGCGAGTCTAGTCACAGAGTTCGGTCAGTGCCGCTGAGAGGCTGATCTGTGGATACGACTGGACTCTGGCTTTGGAGCGCGACCGGACGCGCCTATGCCACCATTTGGGGCCTGGAAAAGCTGAGGGAGAGCGACTAGATGCTAGGAGAGTCCGCTCAGTAGTGACCGGACGCGTTCGTTCAACAAAAATCATCTCTGGAACCTCTCTGTTAGTGACTGGACTCTGAGACCGAACACTACAGTCTGGTCGTACTGTAGCGAGTCTGGTTAGTACGAAAATCAGCACTATGAGGAGGCCAACAACTCTATTTTCTTAGGACATCTATATAAACTCGTTAGCCAGCCTTTGCTCACTCTCTTGGTCATTCTTACTTGTGATAGCATCCTTTGAGTTGAAAAAACTCCCTCCCACTCACATCTCTTACTTGATTGCGAATTTAAAGTTAGATTGAGTGATTTCAAGTGCATTTGCTTGAGTGATTGCATCTAGTGGCACTTGGGGATCGTTGTGGCTGCGGATTCCGTGTTTCTCTTGGTGGTTGCCGTCACCTAGACGGCTTAGAGCAGCGGAGGAGTTGTGGCAAGAGTTGGTGATTATTCTTAGCCACCTCTCGGTGATTGTGAGGGGTTCTTGTGCCTTCCCTGGCGGAGTGCCAAAGGCAGTTCTAGTGGATTACTCGTGTAATTGAGCTACCTCACTTGTGGAAAGGTTCTTGCGGTGTGCAAGTGTGTGGACATGGTTTGTGCAACACCACTTGGCCGCCGAACCACCAAGTGTTGGTCGACACAATGGGGACCAGCATGCCGGCAAGTATATGAGCCTCAGGAGAAAAACCTTATGTTCATCTTGTGTTTGATTGGATTTCTCCCGGTGATTGATCTTCATGGCTTGTGATTGGTTCATCTTCTACACGGCGGTATAATCACCTTGTTCCCTAATTTATATTCTTGCAAAGTAATTGGCAAGCTCTTTAGTTAGTCTTGAGAGCTTGTGAGGACTTGTTAGTGTGACTCATTTAGCTAGCTCATTGTGAGTACATTAACTTAGAAAGTAGCAACATAGCAATTGTGTGACTAGTGATCATAGTGACTAGAATTGCTTGACTAGGTGGCTTGCAATCCTTATAGAATTAGGGCAAAATTGTATTTCATAATTTGTTGTATTGACCCATTTGCTCTAGTGAGTTTGTAGATTTTTAAATAGGCTATTCACCCCCCTACTCGCCATATTTGGACCTTTCACTCCTCCCTTTAGGGTTCTTGTGAGAAAGGTTCACAAATTGAGAAGTTTGTGTAAGAACTCAAGATTTTGTTGTTGGAATGGTGGCCCTTACCACCTCGTGTCCTCTGGGATTCGATTTGTGATGAGCTTCTTGTGATTCGCGTTTTGTTCTTCATGTTCTTCCTCTTTCCCCTTTCGTTCTTGCCTAGATTCGTCATTTTGAGACCGTTTTGATATGTTCCTTTTGTGTTGAAGTGAGCTATGACATGAGTTGAACCTTTCCACCGAAGAAAATCACCCAATTCCTCATGAGTTCATAGATCGAGACAAATCAAGCTCTAGGGTTTCATAACCGGTGTTTTTTGTTTTCCTTTATTTTCCCGTTGATTGGTTTTGTCTTGGGCGATGATCTTCTAGGAGTAGCCTACCAACCTTGTGATTATCCTCTTTGCAAAGTCTCAAATCATTCCGAGGTGATTTGATCGACTTTTGGGTGTTGAATCGATTTTTCCCGAGAGCTACTCGTAAATACCGGACATGTACCCGATGTTTCCAGTATTGATACCGGACGTGTCTAGTATTTCAAACTTTTGAGTTTTGAGCTGAAATTTGGTGGAGACCTTCCCCTAGTGTCTAGAAGCTATGGTTAAAATTTCATAATTTTTGGACACCATTTGCTAAGGTTTTTTATTTTTCTCTCGAAGTCGGTCTGTACTGATTCTACATACCGGGCGTGTCTGGTATTTGTTGACTGCATTCATTTCAGTAGCAGTTTCGTCCGTGGTTTGTTTGTTTGAGCTCTGTTTTATGTTCCGTCTATTGTGTTGGCTCTCTACCATTTCATGAAACTTTTCTAGGTACTCTTGTCATTAGTTGGCTTGGATATTTTTAGTTTCAGGAATTTGGTTCTTGGAGGTGATTCTTGGGACAGCGGTCAAAAGTTTCAAAAGAAATTTGAGACTTCCATTCACTCCCTCCTCTGGTCGCCATTTTCGGTCCTTCAGATATATATCTCTCTCTCCAAAGTTTCATATGCCAAGAAGAAAGATATGGGCTATGCTAAAAAAACGAGAAAATCCATGCCAATGGGCATGAGAGAAAAAATTTGACAAATGTCCGAAGAATAAAACAATGGGTACTTAGATGCCCGCCTGAAAAAAAGAAGAAAGAAAAGAAAAGAAATAAAGATGGCCCATACTTTCCAAAAGGTATTCATCCAAAAGACAGAATCATGATACAAAGGAGTACCAAAAATATTTAGAATTAGGAATCTTATTCCACACACTCGCACGTCTTGATCAAAGTATATAACTTGCATCTCCTTATGGTCCGGTCTTTGATTTAGCAAAATATGTGATGCAAATATACCCACTTTCGTACCTACCCAAAACTCCACTCAAAGCCTTAGTGGTAGGATATGAAAAGAAGGCAAAATCAAAAAGCCTTTAGTGAGGTATCATACACCCTTGGCCTCCACCCGCTGACTGGTAGCGAAGGTTTGGAGGCAGAGCGACCAAGCCCCCACACTCCCATCTCTAAAAATCGATTTTTAGTAGTATGACCATGTTTTCTATTACAGTAACATGTATTTGACAATAGTTTGATTTCATGTTCTGAGAATAATTATGTTCCTGTAGTATAAAACATTTTTTTGCTGAAACTTAGTATAGTACCATATCCTGGTCCCATGTTACTTACCGATATCTTTGGGAACATGGCTGCTACCTAGTACCTGCTAGTGCTAAGGTCCAGCCTTCCGCGTCATTTTTCAGGCATTGGTGCCCTGCCAACCATCCAGTGCAACTAGTTGCTCGTCAAAAAAAAAAAAAAAAACCAGCGCAACTTGTGTTTTGACACCCACGTTCCAGTCCACTTGGCCATTGGTGACAAGCTTTGTATAGGATGATGGCGACGGCGAGCTAATCTTTTTGAACGTGTTCTAAAATAATTAAGCATTTCGTTTCTCAAGAGTCAAATGATTTTTATTTTAGCTAATTTTTATAGAAAATAGTAATCTCTCCGTCCCAAATTAAATAAAGTTCTAGTTGTCCTAAGTCAATCTATTTAAGTTTAACCAAATTTATAGAAAGAACACTAATATTTATGATACCAAATTAGTATCACCAGATACATCACAAAATATATTTTTAAAATGTACTTATTTGATTTTATGGAGAATGTTCGTCTTTCTATAAAATTGGTTAAACTTAAGATAGTTTAAATTTAAGCGATTTTATGAATTGATTTATTTAGAGACGAAGGTAGTATTAACTTATGTATTTTGAAATAAGTTTATTATAAAAATTTATGGTCAACCCTATTATGCATCATAGATATTAATATTCTTTTTGTTATACACTCGATCGAACTAAAAGTATTTTGACTCTTCAAAATGCATGATATGCAACTAGTTTGGGACCGAAGTGAAAGGATTTCACTCCACTAGCCCATGTACTACTACCTAGCAATGATGTCATGGTCACATCACAACAACTGCCCTTCGTTTGCCAAATAAATAAATAAATAAATAACTGTGGTTGATTGGGCTAACCGGCTAAGCATGGATCACGTACCATTGCTGAACACTTTAGCACTAACAGATTATCGTCCTGCTGCGCAGGCGTCCAAAATTGGGGCGCAGCATCTTGTGCTGTTTGTCAGTTGGTGCCACTTGTTCCACTTGCTCCTTCGATTTCCCTCTGAAAAAAAAGATGCACCTTCAATTTCAGATGAGCCCCGTTTCAGAGGTCTGGCCAATGCTAGGCATGAATTATTGTACGTACTGTTGCCGAATGCTCTAGAATCGTCCTACTGCGCACGCTCTTGCAATTGGAGCGGAGGAACATCTTGTGCTTATCGGTTAGTGCCACTTGTTCCACTTGTTTCGCCACTATCTGTACGAGTGTCCCTTCAGCTGTCGGTTCAGCCCTCCTCGTCACCCTTATTAAGGCGTTTGGATACCGCATAGATTGCTGATGGTGACTTCTAAAAGCTAGACTGTTATGTGAAATGCAAATGCGAAGATACAACTTTTATTAGGCACGAAACATGCATATCATTGACTAGTCGTTGATCAAAACCAAAAAAGTTTGACATTTTCAAATCTTAATAATAAGCCTTATATATCGGAAAAAGGAATCATACTAGCTCATGAAATACAGTGGTTTCCTCCTAGTAGAATTAAAAAGTAGTGCAGGTATATATTCGCTCTTCTCATGGTTAGTGATGTTCCCAAAAAAAATTTCATCAAACTTATAAAAAGCATGGGAATTAATAAATTTAGGACATGAGAATTTCGACAAATATTGTTAGCAAGAATCCGAGCATGATTCTATGAGGGCAGTTCCAACCTTGAAGATATTGGATAGTTTCTATAGCTAGCCCGCCCAGTAATGACCTTCCAACTTGTGACAATTTGTTTGGCATTGCTCTACTCTATTTTTTCAGCTCTGCTTTAGATTTTGTTAGCTGAACTGGTGTGGCCCTAGAAACTCTATTTTCGAAAAAAGTGGAGTTGAGAGAGCACCTACAAAGTACTTAAAAAACTCTACACTTTTTAGAGCTGCTCTAGAGTGGAGTTTGTAAAGTAAAGTTGGTTAAGCAGTCCAAAGAGACCCTGAAAGACGACGGCGAGCTTACCTTATACAGTAGTACAGTAGTACTAGTATAGCCCCGTATCGGATTTAGAAGTCGTTTTGGATAAGGTTTGGATTAAACATTGGGAATATAAATCATTAATAACTTTTAAGTTGTTGAGTTTGCAAATGTAAAAATTATATGAATAGATTTGTCTTGAAAAATACTTTCACAAAAGTATACATATATTACTTTTTCATAAATATTTTTTATAAAAACAAGAGGTCAAAGTTATGTTTTAGAGACCGTGTCGCTGTCCTAAACGACATCTAAATCCGATACGGAGGGAGTATATTCCTAATGCAAGTTGATTCGGTGCTCCTTCGATTTTCCATTGAAAACAAAAGATGCACCTATAATTATTCCAGATCAGAGCTCTGGCCAATGCCAGCCAAGAATTACTGTTGCCGAATGCGCTAGAATCGTCCTACTGCGCACGTTTGTGCAATTTTGGCGTCTTGTGCTGTTTAACGTTTAGTGCCACTTGTTCCACTTGCTCTGTCCAGTTTCAGCTGCCGGTTCAGCCCTCCTCGTCGCTCCCCTCCGCCGCCTGCCGACCATGGAGAGCAACTTGTGACGGCCATGTAGCGCCACTTGGCCATCAACGATAATGTTTGGAAAGGACGAGTGGTCCACGGCAACCTAACCTTGTCCTACCTCTATCAAGAAATAATGTACGGTTTGAATCCCACTAGATTATGGGAATCCGGATAAAAATAGTCACAACAATTCTTTGCGATTTTAAAATTCTAAAAATCTACTAGGACTCTGGGATTTTTTATCAGGATTTTCGTAGTCGCATAGGATTCGATGCATTTTTTAATCTGTACCTAATAATAAAGAGGCAAAATTTTCGCCATGATTTTTTTTCTACCAATGATCTTACATGTAAAATGTAAGACGCAACTGTTCGTGACTCAATCTCACGTAAGACTCAATCTCGCGTCAACACGATAGAAAAACAGATATGCACACATACAATTTTAAACGGACTCTACGAAAAGAAAGAAAATCTATATCTATACCTAATACCTAATCTATACCACTCTATTATGTAATAATAAAGAGACAAAATTTTAGGCTCTTTTTTTTGGTCCATCTATTTGTTTAGTCTATCTCCCTTTAACTACCGGACGATGGAGAGTTCCTTCTGTCTGGATTTATATATACAAGACATGCTCTTATACGAGTTAGAATAGCTCTTCTCTAGCGCGATACGGAGTCTGATTCCAAAACGTGGTCGTGTATGTGGAGCTTCATAAGATAACCTAGATAAATAGGAATCCTAATACAAATAGGTCTCCCCAATCTGAGTAACCTTTGAATAGGAACTCTAATTCAAATCATTTTTGTTTTTTCTTTTATTTATTATTTTTTCCATTGAATGTCCTGATGAGAACCCTGATGAGACGGGAAACTGAGCTTCGTCGCATGGAGGCTCCTGGGTAAGGCACATGGAGATCGTCGACTTATGATAGTGTAGTGAGGGCCGCTGCTAGGGCTGAAGCCAGGGATGGATCATCGACTCGAGCTTGGAGAGCTTCGGCGATCAGAGGAGCGGCATGATGTTCTTGCTTTTTCATGGTAACTTTGTTTTGCTCGACATGAAGACGGCGGCAACGTCTATGACGTGTTTGGGAGGAGAGACGGGCATCCGGTACAAAGTGGAACGCGTCTTGGCTACATCTGAAATTTCGGTTCCAAATTCCGTTCATTTTTTGGATTATTTTTGTCTTTTGACTGCGTCCATTCATTCGTCCATGTCGTCTTGGGTTCCATCTGTTTTTTTGCAAATCCTATTTATTTTCCTTTTTGCTTTGGTTTTTTTCGGTACGTCCGTCCATCCGCTACAGTGAGTTTTTTCACAAAGTAAAATAAATAATAAATAATATATATTATAGGTATGTGAACAATTGATCCTTTCCTATCCCTAAGTAATAAAGATTTCATTTGTGTTGATGTAATTTTAATTAGTATAAAACTTCTTTTATTAAAAACTAGATTAGTTGATATAGTTCAAGTAATTAAAACGTGAGTTAAAAAATTGGGCAATTCGTTATCAAAACTAGACTAATTAATGTATCTCCATAATCCTTGATGAGGGCTAACTATTGTTGACTTTAATCAGAGATTAAAATTACAGATTTTTGTAGGTCCACAAAAATGATGGAACTCGATATTTAACTATAGCAACTTATGGATAGTAAAAATTAAAGTTACGATATATTTATGTTCTAACTATTTGTGTGCTTTATGATAGTAGAAAAAAAATCAAGTTTGCATTTTCATTCGATATGGGATCAATAGTACATTAGCATATTATTGTCAACATTAAATTTTAAATTTATATAATAAAAATGGTTGAACGTAAACAATATGCATCAATTTTATTGTCAAAGCATCTGATATTTTTTTTCCGTTGCAACGCACGGGCATATTTGCTACTAATAATAAAGAGGCAAAATTTCAGGCTCTTTTTTTCATCTATCCATTTTTTTTGTCTGTCTCCCTCTAACTATCGGATAATGGAGATTTATTCCTTTGACCAGACTTATATGACCCGTGCTCAAGGAGTTTCATTATATTGCGTCTAGCGATGATCCATACAGACAAGTCTGACTCCAATACATATTGGATTCGACCTAGAGACAATTTTTTTTGCCATAATTAGATTTTTAGTCCAGCTTAAAACGTGGGTCCCTATATCCATAATTGTGTCGGTTCCCGTGTCCGTATTATTTCAGATTTTCTGTCCGTCTTCTGAGCGTCTGTTTTCTTCTGGTTCCCTTCCATCCAGTCCGTGTCCGCTTCCTTTTTCTCCTTCTGGTTCCATACTGTTTTCTGTTTTCTTTTCTAGATAGACCAGAGTATCTAATGTTTTTGTTATAAATATAAGTAATAAATATATGTTTTTGAACCCATAACTTTTATTTAATAAAAAATATTTTCACCACTAAATGTGAAATTTATTTTTATTAAAATTTGAATGAGCCAATGATCCAAAATCAATCCATGAACTAAAATTTTAAGTAGTTAATGTCTAATCTAATCAAAATAAATTTATCTCTAATCGGTATGCATATATCAATGTAATACTGGACATGGGCTACTACGTGAAAATTAGGAAAGAGATCTATTAGAATCATGAACGGACAAACCAATCATTGACACGAAACTCATTACCGACTTCGATCAGATAACAGAATTACAAGGTATTCAATAAAATTATGTACATAGAAATAAAAGTCTACCAACACAATGATGGTAAGAAACTTAAAGTTATGATATATTTTACGACTAATTATTTTTATACCTTACAATGAAAAAATATCTATCAAGGTTATATTTTAAAATTGAAAAAAACTTAATAGGATATTATTATATTATTGTCAATATTAACTTATAGCATAGATGTCACGATTATTATAAAATAGTTTATTAATCTAATGGGAACTGTAAAAAATAAGTAGAAATGTAACATTCTCATTTTTCCTTTAATGTTTGATAGGTCGGCATGGGCAGTGATCCTACGTGAGCTGCCGACTGCAGTGTGCTGGAAGCCCAATGAAGTGGGGCGACAGATGAGGGGTGCATGAGGCAGTGTGCACAAGCGAGAGCAGGGGTGGGGCAACACTGGCAAGGAGGAAGAAGGATCACATGGTTCCCAACGATGTGAACCTTCTCCCGAAGCAACGCACGGACATATTTACTAATAATAATAAAGAGCCAAAATTTTAGTTGTTTTTTTTCGTCCATCCATTTTTTTTGTTTGTCTCCCTCTAACTATCACAATCTCTATCTACATGCATGCATGCAGTGCAGGTGCAACTCGTGCGGCGGCTCCGCGATCAACAAGGCAACCATCTCCTCCATGTCCGTGGCCCCGATCAGGGAGCAGTCGCCGAAGTGGTCGTCGATGCTGACAGCAGCATCGGCCCCGCCGGCGTTGTACAGACGGCCGAGGACGAGAGCTTGGCTCGCGGCCGCGAGGCGACGGGACAGCGCGGCGGCCTCGGCGCGCAGCGCGGCGTTGGCGAGCAAGGAGAGGACGAGCCTAGCGTGCGCAGCCTCCGCGCGCGCCGCCAGGTTGCTATTCTCGCTCTCCAGGAGCGCCGCGCTGTCCCGGAGCTCGTCGAGGTGGCGCAGCTTCCGCGCGCGGGACCTCCGTGCGGACTCTCGGTTCGCTATCCTCCGCCAGAAGCTTCGCTTCTCGACGCCCTCTGCCGCGGCGGCGGCGTCGACCTCTGGCCAGGCCACCACCGAGACCGTCGCCACAGGTTGAGTTGGGAGTAGTGGGCTTTCTGTGGCTGTGGGGTCGGATCTGAACCCGACATGCTGTTCTGCCATCGCCGGGATCATGCACCCTGAGAAGGCCATATGATATGATGGACAGGCACAGGATGGTGGTGGTAACCGTGTGAAAAGAAGAGGAGCGAGGAAGAACGGAAGATGGGAAGGCAGCAGTATTTATAGGTGGTTTATTTACCAGGAGCATCTTGGTATTCTGTTTGTTCATCGATGGGGTGACATGGTGTGTGGTCCAACACTATATTGGTTGGTGATGATGCAACACGCAGTAGGTACATCAATAAGCACACTACTGCAGGAACTTTAACCGCGGCCGGCACAATCCATTTACCGCAGCGGGCAAACGGCTCCGCCACGGTGTAGAGGTCACGGTAAATTGTGACCTCACCGTGGCGGGCCTTGGCACCCGCTGCGGTAAACACATTAACCATAGCGGGCGTCTTATCGCGCCTGCTGTGGTTAGCTGCGGTAAATATCCATTTACCGCAGCGATCACGTTAAGACGCCCGCTGCAGTTAATGTGTTTACCGCAACGGGCGCCCTAACCTGTTCGCCGCAGTTAAGCCCATTAACCATGGCGGGCGTTATTATTTACCCACCGCGGTTAATGTTTTTTTTTAAAAAAAATAATATGCATCAGCAACATTTATTTGAATTTGAATTCAAATCAGTTCCAGATTTCATATATCAATCAAACACACACACACACATATATATATATATATATATGTATATATATATATATATATATATATATATATATATATATATATATATATATATAATATAAGGCATCAAAGACAACACATGACATAATCATACATCATACATTAACTTAGTTGTTCTTGTTGTCATCCATACATAGAACCGACGAATTCGTTAATCTTACAAACACATGTCTCGCTGAAGGTAACTAATGAAGACGACGACTGCTAGCTAGTTTCCCATTAGAAATGACGTGTCATAGGCGTAATCTTCAAGGCGTAACATCCTCGGCCAATTCTTAAGTTTCTTGTACTTGCAATTGGGCTCCTCCCCTAACGGGCTATTCGAGTCGAACAAGGGTTCACCTTGAAACACGCATTTGTCTAAGACAAACTTACAAATGTCCGCCCTTGTTTGCTTGAAGTTGTGTTGGTTGGTCTGTTCTTTATCCCACCATTCCAGTCCTTTCTTGAGCTGTCGCCAGCTGCTGTTGTATGTCTTGCAAGCCCTTAGGTACTCGCAGGTGTAGAAGCCACATGTTTGTGAACCTAAAGGTTGTTTGGCGCACTGCATAGTACACAAGCATTAGAATACATATATGGTGTATGAAAAGCACAATTGAACCTTTGAAATACGTACCGGGAACTCACGCCTGATCTTGATTCTGTTCTTATTGTTTTGCATACACTTGTCAGTCCTTCGATCATAGCATTGGGGATCCTTAAGGTACTCCTTATAAGCGTTGCACGAAATGCACCAGTGTTAGCAACAATTTAAATATATATGTACGATAACCATAAATGAGTGAAAAGTTTGGGCCACTTACACTTTCAAGCAAGCTTCAAAGGCCTTGTACCTTCTTTGTTTGGTGTCCTCAACGAGTCAAATATGCAGGCCCTTCCATCCTAGGGATAGATGATAAATGCAACCCAGTGGCCCGTAAGGCCCGCGCTGCACAAACACAATATAGATTACGATAAGAAAGGATGATTCTAGCCACTTATCTTTACATACATGCTTGTATTCGACTTACCCAAAGTGGTAGCCAGCTAGGATACAACTATTTGTTCCTTCCTTGATCTGCTTCATTGTGCGTAATATGTACATTGCCACACCCATCTTTGATTCGCCGAGCCTTTTTTTCTGGTACGCTTCTCTCTGTCGCCGGGTCAAGTCCACCAGCTCTGGATGGTTGTCCTCTAACTCATACCCCACAATGAGTCTCTGAGATATATGCATTGGCGAGAGATAGATAATACCCAGGTTGCATTCCTTGCTTACATAGGCCATCAACCTGCAAGGACAAGTCATTAGTGTGGCATATCAGTAGTCATGACGAATGAAGTTCCTATACAAATGCAGAGAATGTACACGTGGAAGTGATAATTCACTTACAGAGAAAACAAGGTGACTTGGGCGATGTCAAGGTCGTCTTCCCGCAATAGCCTATACATGTCGTGGAAGTCCATTGGGAGGATAGCATCTGCGGTCAAGTGGAAGTACTCTGCCAAAACCTTGACAGTGAAACCATGGAGCCCGGCTTTTGATGCTTCCATGTACCACAGATGGAACCTCCTCACCTCCCAACTTTCCTCATGGACGAGCTAGGCCATAGATAGCATGAACTTCCCATTCACAAAGTAGCCGGGGCATTCATCCGAGACGGGCCATGTACTAACTGGTGTTTTTAGCCTGGAAAAACATGGATAGAAATGTTGGTGTGTGCAAACAAGCAATTAATAACATATTATATAGTTGAGTGTACGAGGTGTGAAAACAAGTCCCATACCTTTCGAATGCAATCAAGTATGGGAGCTCGGGTATGGCCTCGGCTCTGTCGCCTGAAGGCTTCTTCGGCGAGGGAGGACAGTGGCTTGTGCTCATGCCTAGTTGGCATGTTGCAGCAGGCGGTGTCTTCATCCCTGGTGCCACCTCTGTGGCCCCCGGTCCTTTGTGCTGATGGACAGGCAGCCCAATCGCGCTCCCATCTCTTATGTACCTCATACACCAGTTGACAGCCTCCTCGGTCATGTATGCCTCGATCATAGAGCCCTCCGGGTAAGCACGGTTATGGACGTATCTATTGAGGGTGGACATGAACTGCTCGTACGTCCACATCTGCTCGTAAGCCCAGTTGTTCGATCTGATCGACCACGTGCATCATCAGGTGTGGCATAATATCAAAGTAAGAAGGTGGAAAGCACATCTCGAACTGGCAAAGGGTCTCTGTAATGAACTCCTTCAGGGCAAGTAGGTTAGCCTTATTGATGACCTTCTGGGTGATGCAGTTAAAGAAGTATGACATCCTTGTGATCACCATCTTCATGTACACTAGAGGGATAGCCCTGATCACAATTGGAAGGAACACCGTCAGCATGACGTGGCTGTCATGTGAGTTGTAGCCAGTCATTCTGAGGTCTTTCATGGAGACCAGGCTCTTGATGTTGGAAGAGAAACCGGTCGGCACCTTGATACCCCTCATCAAGTTGCAAATAGCCGTCCTCTCGTCATGCGTTAGGTTGTAGGCTGCACCCGGGATATCGACTTTACCATTCTGAGGTGGTGTCGGATGAAGGTCCTGCCTGATGCCTTGGTTGACAAGATCCGTCCATGACTTGAGACCATCCTTCGTCTTGCCCTTGATGTCTAGCAGGACACTGATCATGCTTTCAAAGACATTCTTCTCGGGGTGCATGCAGTCAATGGCATGGGATGTATTCAGTGTTTTCTAGTAAGACAGGTACTTGAAGAAAATCGACTTCTTCTTGAAAGGAACGGCAGGGACAACATGCGGTGCTTCCTCCATCTTGTCCCGCTTTCACTTCCTTGTCTGTTGTGTCCCCTCTTCTGGTGGCTTCTTCTTCTTTCCGAACTCGACCTGATCCATGTCCTTGACCATCTCATACACCTTTGGCCCCCAACTAGTCGGCTCTGGTCATTCACACTGCGACTCCTTCTGATTGTCGAAGTATTCATTTATAACACTTCTTCTATACCTGTGCTTTTTGACAAGGAAACATATGTGCCTTGTGTACACCATCTTATTGGATCCCTTAAGGTAAGTGTAGCAGGTCCCATCAATGCACATTACACAGCCGATCTTCCCTTTGATCTGGTCTGACAGTGAGAAGAGACCTGGGTAATCGGTGATGGTGACAAAGATGATGGCTTTTAGGGTGAACTTCTCCTTACAGGACGCATCCACCATTTTTGACCCCAACATCAAATAGCATCTACATTTCCTCCATGAATGGCTATAGGAACACATCTATATCGTTGTTGGGCTGCCTTGGTCCTGAGATAAGCATGGTCAACATAAGGTACTTGCGCTTCTGACATAGATATGGTAGTAGGTTGTAGACAGTGAGGACGACCGGCCAAGTGCTGTGCGAGCTGCTAAGCTCACCGAAAGGGTTCATCCTGTCGGTACTCAGCGCGTACCTAACGTTCTTGGGCTCATTGCCAAACTCTGGGTAGGCATTATCGAAATCCTTCCACTGCTGACCATCAGATGGGTGCCGCAGCATGCCAGCGCCCTTCTTGCGGTCAACTGATGCATGCCAGGACATGAGCTTGGCATCCTCTGGGTTCCTAAATAGTGCACGCAGGCAGTCGATCACAGGCAGGTACCACACCGACAATGCTGGAATTTTTTCCTACACGTGTAACCCTCTTCTTCCTCGTCCTGCTGAGCCGAGATCTGCTTGGACGCACTAGTCTTCTTGGCCCCCTTCTTCTTCTTTGGACCACCCCGCAAGGCCTCGTCTTCATCTACATCCATGTGACAGCCAGCATTCCTCTTGTACCGACTAAAGCCACAGTGCAAGCAGCTCATCAAATTCTCATACTCCTTGCCCCGATACAAGATGCAGTGTTAGGGCAGGCATCGAACTTTCTAAGTTTCATTGCCACTAGCCAGATTAGCTTCTTCGCTCGATAGGTATTGGCAGGCACATTGTTAGGTGTTGGGTACATGGTACCAAGGATACTCAACAACTTGTTGAAGCTAGTGTCTGACCAACCGTGCTGGGCCTTCAACATCAACAGCTGGAGGTTAAAACAGAGCGCCGTGCACTCCTTCGGACAACTGCTGCCATCCTTATAGAAAGGATCAACTGTCGCTTGCTTCATCTCTCTGAAATTCTCCAACCACTTCGGGCTACCAAACACAACATCGTCTTCGTCGATGTGGTTGACTAAATCCTCAACCAGCTGCACATCCTTAGGTTCCTTCATAGTAAACTCCTGACCATCCCCACCGCCATCAGCACCGTCTGGCATGTCCTAGAGTATGTCCTCCATCGTGATGTAGTCATGAGCACTATTGTCGTTTTTGGCTGGTGCAGCTGCTGCTGAAGGTGGGACGGGTGCTCCCACAGGATCTTGGTTTACCGGTAACGCTGCCGTCATGGACGATGAGCTCACTCCAGACAATGCACCGCCACTGACATCAACTCTATCACCGTGAAGAGTCCAGACCGTGTAATCCTTCACAAAACCAAACCTAATCAAATGAGATTGCACCGTGCTGTCTTTGTAGGCTTTCATGTTCTTGCAGTGAGAACACGGGCATAAGGTCATCGTCTGCTTCAGTCTCTCACAATGAGTTTTCGTAGCGGCAATGAACTTCCTTACTTCAGCGAGGTACCGCGGATCACTCACTCTGTTGATCTGGTACATCCATTCGGACCTGTCCACGAGGCCTGCGCGAATAAAGAAGAGAATCACAAAAAAATAATGATTTATATCCAAAATTGTGGAAAAGAGAGCAATGATGATGGGAGAGAGCTTTCATGCATCCATTATGAATCTAGATCTAAAAATACAAGCCTTCTCTCTCCTCCATGAACACGGAGATCTAGATCTAGATCTAGATCTAGAGCCACTCAAAAGTGAAGAAAGAGAGAGGAAGGATGGTGTGAGAGCCTTTACATACCTCCTATGGTGTTCTCCTCCTCCAAATTAGTGCTCTAAACTTCTATTGAATGGCTTGGTCAAATTTTAGGGCAAAGTCTCCCCCACGGTTTGGAAGAGGAAGACTCATGGGGAAAGAAGAAGAGGGGGCTGCTGTATATTGGCAGGCCATTTACGCGGCGGGCAACATTAATCGCCGACCGCGGTAAATGGACATTTACTGCAACAGGCGTCCTTATGCTCCCACCATAGTAAATACATTAACCACAGCGGACGCGTAAGGACACCCGTTGCGGGAAATGTCAATTTACTGCGGTGGGCGCATAAGGTCACCCGCTGCGGTTAATGTTTTCCTGCAGCGAGCGCCGCGGTGGGCGGCCGGTCGTGGCCGGCTACGGAATAGCCGTGGTGGGCAAACACAGTGGCCGCCACGGAGGCCGAAATGCCATCGCTGCACAAATTCAATCGTGTAGTAGTGGCACAAGAGTTGTTGTAAAAAAAATTATATGCACAAGATCAGAGGCGTCGGCGAGGCGGTCCCGGCCACTCGACCTCTTTAGGGTCTCCACGGCCATGAGCACATACTGCCTCATCCAATCCATGGAATGAAATGGAAGCCTGCCAATGCATTAGGCACTGTTTATGTGTGCTTTAGCCCCTATGAGCGCATGCCACGTCTAACTACTCCCATCCTTCACAAGCTTGAGAGGCTGGACAGGGCCTCCCGCCCGCTGCACGTACGGCAAGTCCCGCGTGTCCCTTCTCAATCCGTACAGCGCATCTGCCTTCCAACGTTTTCAATACCTATAGATATCTATCTATATCTATATACCCAAATTATTATTAATTAAAGGGCCAAAGTTTCAGCCTATTCGTTTTCGTCGACCTCTCCCTTATTATATACAACTAATTTATATCTATACCTAACAATAAAAAAACAAAATTTCAGGTTATTTTTTTCGTCCATCCATTTTTTCGTCCACCTCTCTCTAACTGCCGGTAGTCGAGAGTTTCTTCCGTCTAGACTTATATGACCCTAGATAGTTAGGACAAATAGATCTCTCCGAGCCTGAATAAACTGAATAGGAACAGGAATCCTAATTTAAATAGAAAATTAATTAGACAAAATCTTATTTTACTTTCTATATAGCAAAAGTGTCTTTTGCCTTTTCTGTTCATTGTTTCATGACGTGCCCGTTCAGGTTTTATTTCTACGTTCATTCTGTTTTCCTCTTTTTCTGTTCGGCTGTACACGTTGTTGTACCTTTTTTTTTCTTTCCACGACCATGAAGCCAATGTCCATCTCGTTCACCTCCAGGCATGCACGTACTGATATCCAATCAAGTTGTGTTCGATTACCAATCAAGCTGTGGACGGTGGACCCTGCCGTGTAGCTGTGAACGGTGGACCTTGCCGTGTAGCTGTGAACGGTGGACCTTGCCGTGCTCAATTACCACACGCCAATCAAGTTGTATGAAGCTAATTCCAATAAACAAATTTAACATCCACGTATTGATATCCAACATCAATGCATGCATGTAAATTTCCGTAAACACTTGATCATCAACCTGCCTCCTCCACCTCCTGATGTGACATGCTCTGTTGCACATATGCGTTGGCACGCCGGACTGCAGTCACGCCTACTCGCCGAGCACCCGAAGTCTGCAGCATACTCCAGTGTACAACTTGATCTTCCAGGAAAAGAAAAACTCTAGCAATTCATCACCGCCCAACCGTGAGCAACTATGCCTTCACACTGATCACAATCAAACTCCCATCGATCTGATCGCGCGTCGAAGCCGCCATCTTCATCCACGACGTCTTCTAGCCGCACCATCGAACTTGGCCGTTAGATCTGACCAACCCCTATCGACTAGCAGCCATCAACCGCCATCAATCCAAACTCCACGTCTAGACGGATCCCTATTGATTGCAGCACATTGGACGGTTCGAGCCACCCACTCGAAGTTTCCAACTCCACCGATCGAGATGTCGATCGCCGCCGTACTCCACCTTGCGCCATGTCCTTCCCCGGACACATCCGTGCAAGCCTTGCACGGTGTAGAACATACCATCGCACCTCCCCTATGAAGCTGGCTCTAGATACTACTTGTTTGAGGGCATGGTTAGATCTAGACCGAAATGGATCTACTAACGATGAACATGAAAGCATAACCAACATAGAAGAAAATACGCAAACAAGAACGACAACAAGGCTCGATGTTTTTTAACGAGGTTCGGCGATGAGCCTAATCCTCAAGGCAATGACTATGGATGCTCCTCCCCATAAAACACCAGCTACATCACCATCCGGGCGATCCCATAGCCTCACCGCCATCCAAACCAGCCGCCAACTCACCTCATGGTTACAACAGGGGTTGCCTCATATTTATGCCCCCTGCAATTCAAAATTCGACTCTCAACTCTATCATATCCCCAAATATAACTTAAGTCCAACGTAACCAAAACTGTACACATATTCGACACATAACTAACAACACTGAAAGGTGCCTCCATTATAGTTTTGTAGCATTTCTGTTAACTGCCCACTAACACACTCACCACCCAACTTGAAAGCACAGAACACACGCACACATGCAATAGAAGGGAGGAGGAAGTAACACACGCACACAACAGTATAAGGAAGCGCAAGGACCATCAACCAGCGGCGGGCCTCCGCGCCTGGGACGCTGGCTTCCCGGACCTCCCCTCTATGGTGTGTGTACCTCCTCTACCCTTTTATTATCCTTTTCCCACCTCCAGATAGAGCCAACAGGTGGTCTCAGCGTCGCAACAATCATAGAGGAAACTAGGCTGAAGATGGGCAGGTCGAGGTGGCGGAGGAGGACGGATCTAGCTACACTGATGTTTATCGTCGCCTCGTCCTCCTCATGTTAGACGCTGCGCCCCCTCCTTATCCGCGCAACTCTTCCTCCATGGACGGTGGCCATGGAGCACCCATCAGCTACCCGTTGAAGTTGAAGGAGGAGCCCCTAAGGAGGTCTTAGCAAAGCCGCGGCGCAGGAAAGCTATACGCCAAGCGAAGGCCCCCTTGGGGTTCATGCCTCAAGGATGGGTGCTCCATTGATCTATGTAAGGATCTCTCGGTGCCATGAAGATTACACAAAGCCTTCTAGCCATTGATCTATGTAAGGGTGACAGATTGCTCATGCTCGTAGAATAACTAGAGCATCTCTAAATTGAGTGAGAAAGTTCACATAATCGAAATTGCCCAACACATTGTAACGATGATTTCCATGAAGAAGGGTAATCTGAGCTGATCCTTTATGCTTTCCAAAATGATCAAAATGTCATTGGTGTTGGGTAAAAGGATATGTAAACTGAATCAAATAGAATTACAAAGATTTATGATATTAAATAGATATGTTATGACAATATAGTTAATGAAGAATCTAATGATACTTATTGATATAAAATATGTTATTATTTTATTATATAAATTTGATCAAATTTAAAATGCTTTGACTGTAGAAAGTTGAAATGGGGCGTAAGAGTAGTACTAAGGAGTAGTATTTTTGATGATTAATATAACATAAGACAAGATAAACGATGAGCTGCTACCCTATCGTGGCGGGCCATGTGGCCACGCCGTGCCGGCATGCCCCAGCGGACGTGTTTTTTTTATAATAAGTACCAAGCGGACATCATGACTTCCCAGGGGACGCACGAATGCGGGAGGAGTATATTATATTGCTGTGTTTGATCTAATCGGAACGACCATCATCACACCCCTTCTTTTCTATGTTTCATTTAAAATAAAAGGTTTCTTGTACTTTTAAGGATGCTATTTTTTTCACTATAGTCTTTCAGGAGCCCTCAAAATCAAATTTGTTCTAATAGTGAATGGTGTGTGGTTCTTCGTTAGCTAACTTGGCCATGTCTAGACAACTCAGTAGGGAGGAAGCTGGCTGAGAAGGGAGCAACCTCGCCAGGGTGGCGGGGGCTTCAGCCCCGACCGTCGCAAGCAGGGTACGCTAGCACAGACAAGCGAAGCCATGCCGGTGGTAGGGTCGGCTTCCGAACTAGTTGACCGGAGGAGGACGAGGTCCACCAGTGATGGGGAAGCGGAAGAGGAGGCCGCGTCGGTGGATCCGTGTCGAGCGGAAGAGAGAAATCGTCCAACACAAATTCAAGGCCTCCTTCAGGGTCCTGCAAATGACGGTCGGAGGGAGGATTTAGGACCCCACCCAAATGGAATGCTAGGGACTTTTGGACTTGTATTTTTGACATGGACATCCTATATGCATGATTGTCTAGAATTATTTGCTGAAATTTTTGACACTTGAAATATAGCAACTCAAGAAAAATATAACCTTTCTAAGCTGCACCAACCGATGACATCAGCTTATTTGTTTCTTTTAGTAGTTGCCAATGCAAGTGACACGATACTCACCGTCACCGGGAGCCACGTCTGTATATGTATGTTATTATATATATCAGCGCCTACAATCCAGAAGAAGATCGCATCACTCCACAGAGAATTCCTGAACATAGCACGCAGCATTACTCTCTCCTTTCCGGTCGACGAGAGATGGCAGCCGGCGAAAACAAGCCGCACGCGGTGTGCGTCCCGCTCCCGGCGCAGGGCCACGTGACGCCGATGATGAAGCTGGCCAAGGTCCTCTACTGCAAGGGCTTCTACGTCACCTTCGTCAACACCGAGTACAACCACCGCCGCCTCATCCGGTCCCGGGGCCCCCAGGCCGTCGCGGGCCTCCCGGGCTTCCGCTTCGCCACCATCCCCGACGGCCTGCCGCACTCGGACGCCGACGCCACGCAGGACCCGGCCGCGCTCTGCGACTCCACCATGAAGACCTGCCTCCCGCACCTCAAGGGCCTGCTCGACCGCCTCAACAACAACGGCGATGGCGGGGTGCCGCCGGTGACGTGCGTCGTGGCCGACAACGTCATGAGCTTCGGCGTCGACGCCGCCAAGGAGATCGGCGTGCCGTGCCTGCTCTTCTGGACGGCCAGCGCCTGCGGCTACATGGGCTACCGCCACTTCCAGTTCCTCATGGACGAAGGCCTCGCGCCTCTCAAAGACGAAGCGCAGCTGACGAACGGGTACCTGGACACGCCGGTGGGGTGGGCGCGCGGGATGAGCAAGCACATGCGGCTCAGGGACTTCCCGAGCTTCATCTACACGATGCAGCGGGGAGACATCCTGCTCGACTTCGTGATGCACGAGGTGTCGCGCACGAACGCCGCGGCCGCCGTCATCCTCAACACCTTCGACGAGCTCGAGCCAGAGGCGCTGGACGCCATGCGCGCCATCCTGCGGCCGCCCGTCTACACCATCGGCCCGCTCAGTCTCCTCCTCGAGCGGCTGGCCGCCGCCGTCCCTGACCCTGGCGTCGTCGACGCCGCCGCAGCGCTCGGCACGGTCCGCGCCAGCCTCTGGAAGGAAGACCACACCTGCCTGCGGTGGCTAGACTATTAGTCATCAAGTGAACATGCTGACTTGTAGGGTCTCGCCGTCGCAGTCTCGCAGACTTTTCTATCCGGCCTTCTCTCGTTTCTCATGCCTTGGTCTTCCCTCTTGCCTTCTGTCCCCCTCCAAGCACCTCATGGGCTCGTATATAAGACTCCACCTTGGCACTGCTGACGATCACAACCAACATGGCACTACGCAGAGCTAACCCTGTTTTGTCATGCATTATGTATGCCTAATGAACAAGGATTCTGAAACTTAAGAAGTCAGCAAATACATTGATATCAATATAGACGTGCACCTCACTTACCACTAAAATAAATTTAAGAGAATGTAAACAGCAAGCTAAGTTAAACACTTATTAACCAGGGTAGACAAGTTTTACCACAAACAATCTAACCAACTGAATTAAGCTTAGTTCACTCCATGATCATTATCTTCGATGAGCTTGGAACTTGTATTTTCCATCTAAAGGGGAGACTAGCCTTTCGATTTGATATTGTTTTCTCTATAAAGGATGAGGAAATCTTTGTTGTAAGTTTTTTTAGAAGAAAAAAATAGAAGGACAAGATTTGGATATTGCCGTGAAGAAATTGGAGTGGGAGAAGAAGGATTCCTTGAGTATATATTTTTCAGCTTAACATCTAGAGATTATAACTAGTAACAAACGAACGATCAGCCTCCAGAACGGACTGGGATTCGGTAACGTATTCAAGCAGTCGCGCCATGAATTTACTATGCACATCCACACAATAGATATCCAAGGTCTCACAACGCTTGCACCCACTGCAGAAGAAATCGGCAGTTCTCCACCACAAGTGCGGGAGATGAGTATGGCGGTGGCGGCAGCATCAATGGCTCCTTCTCCCACAGCATGACAGGGTATGGTCGGAAACTTTCCTAGTGATGAGTGCTTGCACCGTGGTACCACTGAATTTCAAGTCCCACACCCTGGACATTAAAACTCTATAAAGTTTTTCAAAAGTTGAGTAAATTGTCTACCAGATAGAGTCAATTCTCTTAGGTCAAAAGCACCACAATAGCATTAAATAAGAATGACCATCTGCTCGCAAAAAAAGATAAAAGAAAAAAAAAGAATGACAGTGAGTACTCCCTCCATTTTAAATTATAAAACACTTTAACTTTAACTTTTTTGGTATATTCATTTTACTATGCATCTAGATATAATAATATGTCTAGATACATAGTAAAATAGATGATAAAAAAATGAAAGTGACTTGCAATTTGAAATCGAGGGAGTAGCACGTAAATGGGCTAGCTTGCTACTATCGGCAAAAGATAGTATCGCATCCAGCTGAGTTGGCGATAAGTACTCCCTCAGTATCGGATTTAGAAGTCGTTTAGGACAGCGACACGGTCTCCAAAATACAACTTTGACCTCTTGTTTTTATGAAAGTGATATATGTATACCTTTATGAAAGTATTTTTCAAGACAAATCTATTCATATAATTTTTATATTTACAAACTCAACAACTTAAAAGTTATTGATGATTTATATTCCCAATGTTTAACCTAACGACTACTAAATCCGATACGGAGGGAGTACGTCGGTACCAGCAAGTTGCATAGCGTGTGGTCCATCCGATGTGGGGCACGAACTTGCTAATTTCTTGGCATCCACTTGTGTGGGGTTGGAAGTTGGAGGACGATACACATTACTACTAGTACAGCCTTACCCGAAACTGGCAAACCGCCTCAGGTTTCAGCATTTCATCCATGATACCGGTTTGAAATTGAAGCCTCCCTAAGTATATACCGTCCGTCAGCAGTAAATAAAGAAACAAGGAAAAAAGAAAGAAAGAAAAGGAGTTACCAGTACTGTCTTAGTGATGAACTCTCTAATTAACAAAGACAATTAACAATTTACAATTATTTCTATAGAGAGATAAGGACAAAAATTTAATGTGTCATGACACAAAGACAAATAACAGATAACAAAAGTAATAATTTACTTGTATTAGTTGGTAGTACCAGAGTCTTTCCTAAAATCAACTTAAAATTTAGGTACCTGGAAATATTACAAGTGATGGGCAAAAGATAGTATCGCGTCCAGCTGAGTTGGCGATAAGTATGTCCGCACCGAGAGATGCATAGCGTGGTGCATCCGATGGGGTGCACGAACTGGCTACGAAAGTAAATTATTGGCATCCACTTGTGTGGGGTTGGAAGTCGGAGGACGATACACATTTACTAATCGTGCCACCAGGTTTCAGCGTTTCATTCATGATGCGCTTCGAAATTGAAGCTACCGACATGTAAAATAAAAAGGAAAAGAAGTTAGAACTCGGTAAGCTCACCCACCCCACTGACGGTCCAGATCACCCAAACTGCCCTGCACTACATCCGCCAAAAGGCTCTGCGGCTCCCCATCAGTTTCGGAGTCGTCTACCACCCTGAGCTGCGGCCGAGGCGCCCTTGTGCAGTGTTTCGCCGTCGCAATCCAAGCGCCTTGGCCTTCCTTGTCGCCTTGTCGGCCCAGGGGCGGAGGCAGCCCCCCCCCCCCCCCCCTAATGCTCCACCGGGTCCATTAACAGGAGTCCTTAATCACCAGTAATTAGGCCCGACGAAATTAGGAGTCACGTTTACTAATTACTCCGTTCCGTGAATGCGAATCGACTCGAGGACTCCTCCGCGGCTCCGCGCGGCTGCTGGCGTGCTGCACTCGTCTCCCATCTCGCCATGTAAACAGGAGAGATCAGCAGAGCAGCAGAGGCCATCGCGGCGGTCCTGCAGGCAAAGCGCAAGGCAGGCAAACTGCAGAAGCAAGCCTGCAACTCTGCAAGCGGAAGGTACAATAATGTATAGTAGTTTATTTGTTTATCCCTTAATACCTTTCACTGTTTGTTTTTTCAGTAATCACAAACGCCTGTCAATTCTATGGTTGATTTTCGTCTCAATAAAAATTCTATGGTTGATTTTCTTTTTAATTTTTATCTTCAATTTAGGCATTATCATTTGATCTAACAAAGGGACTACCGAGACTAGGTAAAAATTCTATTTATCCCATGGTTGATAGATTGCTAAGATTAGTCATAACTCTTCTTGTATCAACCGCAAGTACTGAGAGAGGCTTTTTAGCGGTGAAACTTACGAAGACACGTATGCTACATTATCTTGTCATATGCATTATGATTGAATTTATACGACAATATATATGAGATGTATGATTATACATGTGTATACTTAATTTTGGCGTCCACGGCCCATGAGGCCATGATGATGCCTTGGTGGGTCGGCCCCTCTACGTTTGAATCCCCCTGTTCAGCCCCTCCACCTCCAGACGCCTTAGCCTTACATATATGGACTGGAGTCCTCCTATATAAGTGGCCAGCCACCTCGACACTGCCGACCACCACAACCACCAACACGACACTAGCTAGCTACACCGAGACCGATCGAGCAAACAAACGAACCCTGTTTCAATCACAGTCGTCACTCGCTCCCTCCCCCGCTTGGCAGGAGCGAATTTGCATAGCAAGATGTGCGGCATACTCGGCGCGCCGGGTGGGCACGTCGCCGTCGTCACGCCGTGTCACACGAGCGGCGGCAACAAGCGGCGGACCGCGGCCGACCATGACATGGATGCCGCATTCCGGGACTTGGACGAGGACTCCGAGCAAGACGGGGTTGTCAAGAAGCAGAGGAAGGCAGCGTTCGGGTTCGCCGCCCCGGCGACCCGGCGCAGGCAAAGGCAGAGGCAGCCCAGCCAGTACTACGGCGTCCGGCGACGGGCAGGGGGCAAGTGGGCGGCCGAGGTGCGCGACCCCTTCAGGGGTGTCCGCCTCTGGCTCGGCACTTTCGCCACCGCCGAGGACGCGGCGCGCGCCTACGACCACGCGGCGCACGACCTCCGTGGCGACAAAGCCAAGCTCAACTTCCCGTCCGCCGCCACGGCACGCTCTGGCAAGCGCTCCGTTGCCAACGCGGCGCCGTGCGTCCACCTCGTGGACGAGGACGATGACGACGACCACGGCGTTCTCGGTCGACAATGCGCGCCGTCCGACAGCAAGGAGACCCACCACCAAGTCAGCGACAGCGACACGGTCTCCAGAGGCTGCGGTTGCGGCGCCTTGCCGGACTTCTCGTGGCAGGGCATGTCCGCGGCCGACGACGGCGCGGTGGTCTTTGACTTCCGCGTCGAGCTAGGCAGCGGCGCCAAGAAGCGCGCCCGGACAGACAGAGACCCCCAGGAAGACGAAGCCGTGGGAAACGAGGTGGCACTGGCACAGGCGCCGTCCGATGATCCTGCCGACATGCTGTTGGACGCTTTCATGTTCGGCGACCAGCTGTTTAGCTCCTTCGACGGCGCCGTGTACGAGCCTACCGCGATGGAGATGGACAGCCTGTTGCTGTTGGGCGGCGACGCCGTGTTTTGCAACGACGGCTTGGGGCTCTGGAGCTTCGACGACGGCAGCGTGTGCTATTAATTAATACTACATACTAGTTCTAGTACTACAGGGGGCAGCTTTCCTTCTTCCTCGCCCTTGGTGTACTGTATTTTACGAGGTTTCCACGTCTCTATGATAGTACTACCTTCAGCTGCATGCCATGTGTTTAATTGTCTAATCTATGAGTTTTATCATCCGATATTTTGGAGAAATTCAAATCTACTTAATGAATTATAGGCTATTTGGTTTGGAACTTGACGTTCCATAATTTTTCCAAGCTCATAAATAAGTCTATCTCAAATTCGTATGGTAGGAGATAGAAATAGATTCTATAAATCACTATGCTATAATTCTACTCTCAAACTTATAGCATACTCTTCAACTCACTTCCCTCCAATAGAAATACAACAAATAATTATGTCCCTTATTTGTATAATAATAAATATACAAATATATTCTATATACAACTATATTTGTTTATAATTAATCTTTGTCTAAATTGAAATTGTTAGAATAAATTGAATTCCAAGGATCCGTCCTGAATGAATTTACTCCTCGGTCGTGAATCACTTGAAATCGCAATTGCAATGCACCTGCACCCGCGTCCGATGCAGCTGCGAACAGGGCAGGGTGGCTGGACATGGCCCGTGAGTGAATCTGTCATGCCCCAAGACCGGGAGGACCAGCACCTCGTTAGCGTGGCGTTTGCCTGCGATTGTGTGACATACAGGGGCTGTTTGGTTCCTGACCGCAGCCAGCCATGCAGGCTGTGGCGCCGCCGCCACAGGAGTTTTTTCTCGACCATACCTTGAAGCACGTTTTTCACTAAGCTGAAGAAGAATGTTTTGAGGCTTACGCAGATTCGGTAATCCCAAGAATGTTTTGAGGCTTACGCAGATCCAGTAATCCCAGGATTACTAGAATCTACACAAACTATAAAACAAGAGAAACAGAGCTCACTAACTTACAGAATTGTGCTTATGAAACTGAATTGTTTTGCGACAAATTGAGCATCCGACGCAGGTGTCTGTAGCCTGCTAAATCCCAAACCTTGCATTCTTCTTCGATGGCTTGTAGGCAACTTCCTTGATTTCTGAACTCGTTCCTGAATGTCCTTTGATTTCTTTCCTTCCAGAGTATCCACCAGAAGCAAGGATCGTTTTGTGGGGACAAATGAACCTGTCCAATCACCGACAGCGTCCAAGGGCCAACCACCCTACTGAACACACAGGAGACCAACAGGTGGTCAATTTGTTCAGGCGCCTGCTCACAGAGGATACAGGATTCTTGAGTCCTGAAGGCCATAGCGATGCCGGCGCGCGGCAGTCCAACACCGCTTTGTATGCCGCCGTAGCCGAGTAGTTGCCATCCGAAGTCCAACTCCAAACCAATCTGTCTTGGACCCCTTCATCGAGGTGCACCTCCTGAACTATTCCTCAGATACGCAGAGTCCAGCAACACCTGCACAGTTAGCGCTCCCAACAAGTCTCGTACCCATCTGTTGCCGATGACTGCTTCAGCAACCATGCGACCAAGGCAACTCATCTGTTGCCGGTGCACACCCAGCTCTGCATCCGCCTATCAGTACAAAACAACTTCGATTTGCCATCACCCAGAATTGATTCGGTTGCCACAGAGAAAACAGCTCGAATTGCCTTCTCTTCCGCTGACAGCAGCGTCTCCAAAGCGCGTGCAGACCCAGCTCTCTGGAGCCAGAGCCATCTTAGCCTAAGAGCAATCCCAAAAAGATTGTCTATAGACAACTCGGGTGATCCGTAAGTATTGATCACTCGAGTAATTGGTATGGTAAAATCACTTAAATGATGGACTGAAAGCAAATGTGGCGATTTGACTCTTTTGTTCACTCGGGTCATCGGGTGACAGGAACTAAAATCACACAGTTTTAATAATGCTAGGTTTCATGTGACAAAACCATATGCATCACAAGATTTATAAAAAACCGAATCAAGTGATTAGGCTCGTTTGCACAATGCCATGATAAGTAAAGAATATTTGAGCATTCAATTAACCAAACATAAAAAAATAGAAAAAAATTCAAATAGCAAATAAAATTGGGTAAAAAACAAAGATTTTCACAGTAATCTTAAGCTACACTTATCCTACCTATGAATT
The DNA here is from genome assembly GCA_038087645.1 of Saccharum hybrid cultivar R570. Lineage (NCBI taxonomy): Eukaryota > Viridiplantae > Streptophyta > Magnoliopsida > Poales > Poaceae > Saccharum > Saccharum hybrid cultivar. Next base: position 16,832,675 of record JAQSUU010000760.1, read on the forward strand.
AAACTAAAATAATCACCAGCACTTAAGATACAACTGAATTCTGTGAGGAGCTGACGAGAATCACTTTTACATGTACACTACAAGCTGGGAGCTAAAAACTCCGCTCTCGATCGCTTCTCACTACTCCCCGTTCAATTGACACTAGAATCACTTTAGAATTGATTCTCACTTGCTCCTCACCCTACTACTCGCCACAAGCTGGGAGCTAAAAACTCCACTCTCAATCGCTTCTCACTACTCCCATTCAATCGACAATAGAATCACTTTAGAGTTGATTCTCACTTGCGCCTCACCCTACTACTCCCCAGAATGACTCCATCGAAGAATCAAAAAGCAAAGCTCAAGCTATCAGACCGACCCTAAATTAGTAAATGTTAATACTCCCTCCTGTCCATCTTATAAGGCATTTCTTCTCGTCATTCAAGAGTCAGACTCTATAATCTTTGAACAGTAATTTGGCCAATGTATCGTCCAACAATCAACTATTGTATACAAACTTCTTTGAGGAAATTTGTAATACAAACTTGAGACTGTTAGATTTAGAATCAAATGTGTCGTCCAATAAAAATAAACCTATAATAGGAATAATATAACATAAAATAAATAGATGGTCAAAATGTAATTTAAAAGACCATGCAATATTTGACTACACCTAATAATATGAACAGGAGGGAGTAATAACTAAAATCAGATCCTGGGAGAGAAGATTTTGACCCGAATCTTAGTTCCTTTCGTGAATGCTAATTGGGAAAAGGAAATAGAAAGGATATGAAAGGAAAAAATTACGTAATAGAAAGAACATATGCAACCGAGCAATGTAGTGAAAACTAAATAAATATGAAGTATTGGAACAATGCATCTTAATAAAGTCACAAAATCTATATATTTCTTATGAACTGCAAAATAGCAAAATATTTGAGCCTACAATTAACCAAACATATAAAAATAAGAAATTTTGAAATAACAAATACAATTGAGAAAAAACAAAGATTTTCACGTTAATCTTAAGTTACACTATTCCTACCTAGGAATTACGCCGAAATAATCAGCATAACTTCTATACAAGTAAAGTGTAAACTCTAATTATACATTCATACTAACTTAAATCATTGTCACACCCATTTTTAAGGAACAAATGGAATGTATAATCTTATGTGCGCCAGAGATCAATCACACATAAGATGACAAATATAAATAGTATCATCATAAATGTTTATTACATAACGAATAATATCACAGAGTCTTCACGTAATTAAGCGAAAACATAAGATAATTCTTGTGGTAGCTAGCTCCATAGCATAGGCACGTCAACTGGTTGACCACAAGTCTAGTAATCTTCAGGGAAGTAGAAGTAGTAATCACTATTTGCACATTCAGGAGTCCATCCTAAGGTGTGGGGGAATGCAAGGGTGAGCACACAAGTACTCAACAAGTGTAACATGGGGTTCATAAAGCTCAAAATAGGGTAGACACTGGTTTAACAACATTTAGCTTTTACTTGGTCATATTTTAAGCAATCGAGTAGCAACAAATAGGTGATGTTCCCATAATAAACACATGATCATGTAAAGAGAATAATAAATAGCAAGAACAAGTAAATTAATAGTGATGTCTTTTCCATAAGGGTCCAAGGCCGCTCGTGACCGTGAGCACGGCTGATATATCAGTTTTACACTCTGCAGAGGTTGTACACTTTCACTATGAGTCATGATTCCCAAAAGTCCGAGGTCATGACTCCCCATTGGACAGTTAAGTTTCACTATGAAGTCTTTCCAATGTTCGTCTAACAAGTTAGGGCCACTAGGTTTATGTGTCCTGCAAATGTAGAGCTTTCCTTCCGTATGGCACAATGACACGCAGCCTATACTCCTAAGGACAGAAGCTGCACTACACCTGACCCGGAACACACCCCTCTTGCGCCATAAAGGTAACCACTAACAAGCTAGAAAATGTCCTCTTATATGACTAAAGCCAGAGCTATATAGCCCTCACAGCTGTACTGTAAGTCTCGGATGTTCGCTTACAGATAAGTCCTTATAGAGAGGAATCTAGAGAAAACTCTAGCCCTCTTATTCCTTGTTACTAAAAATCATCTTTAGTGTTATTGCATATATCATTATTCAAATTACAAGACCATTGTTTATATGAGCACTAGCAAACTACCAATGCTATAACCATAGGATTCAAGGAATAAGATCAATACTAAGGCATCCTTAACAAGGAGACACATGCATAATGAATTAAATGAATTAAGGTGAATAGGTAACAAGGATAATTCCATGCTATACTTGTCTTGATCTAGCTGATCCTGTTGATCTGGTTCATAATAGTACTCTTGATCACCAACGAACTGCTCACCGTCTATTCTCGATTAACACATCAACAACAATCATCCAAGAGCAATTATACAAAGCAATCAAAGCTACAATTAGAACAGTACACCAATAGTAGCAAAATAAGATGAAAAGTTTGTAAAACGAATCTACATCTCACTAGGATCACATAGACACGAATTGCACGCAAATCGAAGCTAAAATGAAAAAGTTATGATTTAAACAAGCTTTACTTTATTAAAGTAATAGATTAAATCTAATCTTAAAATTTAAAAGTTGAGAACCTACTAAACAATAGCACTAATATGTAGATTATGAAATTACGAACCTAACGCAACCTGAACGGGTCAAATCGGAGTTAAAACAGAGATTTTATAAGCGAAATAAGATTGAAATAAATCCTAGAAATATTAAAAACGTATTTTCAATTAAACCGACAGAATTTACATTTTCAAACGAATAAAGCGTAATCGGGTTTTACGCTTATGGACTGTAGGTTAGATTCAATGAAAACAGAGGGTCTCTTTTAGAAAACGACAGCCAAAAGGGTATGATGAGATCTAAGCCGTCGGATCCAACTCGTGTGGCTCAGATTAGAAGGTGGGAGGAGTAAAAGAGAACGCCGGCCACCAACAGTGACCCGACAGCGGAGGCCATGGCCGGCGGCGAGAAATCTCACCGACGTTCTTGAATCCGGCTCTAGAGACCACTAATGAGCACGGGAAAAGCGCGAAAAGAAAGAGGAGATCATCGTGGACTCACCAAGACGGCTCTTGGCAACGGAAATCAGACAGGGATGGCGTGTGGCTCCCAAAGGCGGACGGTGAGCTCCTGTACACGACGGTGAGACAAAGTAAGCCAACCGAAGTGAAAATTGAAGGGAAAAGAGACTCGGCAACTTCGAAATAGCGACCCGAAATCCGTTGAGTGCTTACGGTGGCAGTCGAGTTGACGAACTCGTCAAATCGATCTTGAACGGCGGCGGCTGCTTGAGTTGCGGTGGCTAGAGCTCGAATCGAGGTGATGGCTTCGGGTTTAGGGTTGGGTAGAGAGGCGGCAGCACCTGCGGCTATTTATGAGGGCGTCGTGTCCTACTCAGTTACGAGCAAGAGGAAGAAGACGACGACGCCGACATGCGGGCCCGGGGTGACAGCGAGACAGGAGAGAGTAAGGGCGAGGCGGCTTCGGCCGGTTGGTTAACTGGGCCGGCCTAATACGCGGCTCGCAGCGAGAGAGGGCAGCTGGGCTGATGAGGCCGAGCAGTTGAGGAGGCCGAGCGGCCAGCAAAGGAGAGGCAGCAGCGGCCTTCGGGCCTAAAGCTGAGAAGAAAGAAGATTTCTATTTCCTTTTCCTTTTCTAATATTTCAAATACATTTTTAAATAGTTTTTGAAATCATTTTCTTCTTGAAATAAAAATCAATCATCACAAATAAAAATATGCAGCGCCATGTATGCACAAGCATGTATCTAACCTTATAGTTGATTTTATTTATTGAAAATTATTATTTCTCTAAGTTAAAATGTTCACAAAATTGCGTAAATAAATCAAATTCTCCTATTTTAAAATGATGCAAATTTTAGGGTGTTACAATCGTATTCTAGGAGAGAAGAATGTGACTCGAATCTTAGTTCCTTTCGTGAATGCTAAGAAAAATAAATAGAAAGGAAATGAAATAAAAAAATAGGTAACAGAAAAAAAAGTTTGTAACCGAGCATGATATATATAGTGAAACTAAATAAATTTCAAGTATTGGAACAATGCATATGTAGATGAACAAATAATCAAGGTCACAAAATCCAAAATTTTATTATGGGTTGCCAAATAACAAAATATTTGAGCCTTCATGTAATCAAACATATCAAAATAGGAAAACTCAAATAACAAGAAAATTGAGAAAAAACAAAGAAACATATATTATTCTTTGAATTACAAATTAACAAAGATAGAGGGGCCTTAAATTTTAAGTATTATACCAAAGCATATGAACTAATAATCAAAGTTAAAAAATGCAAACATTTCAGATTGCAAAATAACAAAATATTTGAGCCTTCAATTAACAAAACATATCAAAATAGGAAATTTTCAAATAACAATTACAATTGAGAAAAAACAAAGATTTTCACTTTAATCTTGAGTTACATTAATACTGTCTAGGAATTACGCCGAAATAATAATCATAACTTCAGTACAAGTAAAGTGTAAATCTAGTTTAAATTCATGGTAACTAAAATCATATTTTGGGAATTGGGAGAGAAGAATCTAACTCCAATCTTAGTTCCTTTCATGAATGCTAATTAGGAAAAGGAAATGGAAAGGAGACAAAATGAAAAAAATAGGTAACGGAAAGAAGTTTGTAACTAAAAGTATTATATATATATATATATATATATATATATATATATATATATATATATATATATATATATATATATATATATATATATATATATATATATATATATATATACAAAGAAAAAAGGGTGGAAAATAACAGAAATAAAGATAATATACAAGGTTAGAGGGCCTTGGATTAAAAAATTAAAGAAAATTAGCGATGTAAAAATACCAAAAGTTGTTGTCGAAATAAACAACATTAACAAAATAAAAATATTAAAAAAATTAATAGAAAAGCAACGCATGAATTTAAAGAAAAAGCAAAGTCCACACTAACAATGCAAAACTGTCCAGTAAAAGTAATTACTGTCACATGACAAAGCAAAACTGCGTAGTACATGCCTTTTGTGTGTTGGGGTACGGTAGGCTACAAGCATATGACATCGGATACAAAATGGAATGAAATGTCGTTGAGAACTTGAGATGGTGTAAGTTGCATGTCAGAACAGAGTTCATCGTGACACTCGGTTAAAGGGAAGATAATGGCACTATGGCGGAAGATGCTATGAATGGCACGGATGAAGTCGGTGGGCAAATCCAACGTACACAAATTCGTGTGATGAGGCAAAACTAATCACACGCGCAAGCTTTAGCTTTTCTGATCCCAAAACGCCGCAAGTCGACCAGGCCCAGGCCACCTAATTGCCGTGGCCAGCAGACCGTAGGCCACGCTATCAGACAACTTTGGCCTAAGACTTGATCGCCGCCCTGTCCACAGGAACGCACGCCGCCGCTTGTCAATAGCATCAGTTGCCCATGGCGAAAGGCACAGGCATATGGACGTCTGCATTGGAATTGCAGACAACGTCACGGCCATTAGAGTTGCGCAGCCAGGACGGGATGCGCGCCACAATTGCCTCGACGAGCGTGGACTCTTCACCCTTCCGGAGCTTGTGAACTACCAAAGGGATGCCCAGGTAACGACACAGGAATTCAGCAATCCCACAATGCAAGTGTGCAACACGCTCTGATTGAGCTAGACGTGTTCCTGTGAACACCTGATGTCCGGATTGGTGTTGCCAGACACTTGTCCAAGTTGGTGAAAAGAGAGGCCTCCCCAAACATTTGTAGCACCTCTAGCAGCACGTGCACGTCCAGCAAGGTCGGCACAACAAAGACAGCAAGATCATCTGCGTAGAGTGATGTCTGGAACCATATGTCAGTGTGCCCAAGAGGCGAGAAGAACCCCTGACGATCAGCCAGCGAACATGCCATTAACGACCTCCATAACTAGCACCAACAGCATAGGTGACAAAGGATCTTGTTGAAGCTGAAGATTACTCCAAGCCAACACACTAGCGAGCGCTTTGGATGTCCAAGAGGTCTCATAAGACCTGAAGCACAGCAAGAGATGTAGCATAACTGACCTAACCGATCAAGAGATCGATAGGGCCGATGTAGAGCTTTTCTTAGCTGAAACGGCTCCCGAACTACTCTCAGAAGGATCCGTCAGGGAGGAGCACATGGAGGATCTTTTAGGACCAATAAGGCCATCTAGGATGCCAACAAATCTCGTTGAGAAACTTGCTAGACAACAGGATAGGTTGAGGAGAAGAAATTAGGGCAAAGAGATGGATAGTTTTGTGTTTTTTGTCGATTAGATAGATGAGAACTCAATCGGCCGTGATCCTCTCATATATATAGAGGGGTGGTCTTACCCCACTAGGAAACATCTCCAAGATGTGTTCTCCAAGTTTCCCATGTTGAAAATATACCAAAAACTGACTTTAGGAAGTATCCTCCTCGGTTTCCAGGCAGAGTCAGCTTAGCCGACAGGGGGAGTCGGCAAAGCCGACCTTTACAGGCTCGGGCATGCCCACGGGGCTGGCATCGGGGGGAGTCGGCTTAGCCAACTCAAGCAGTCGGTAAGCCGACTGGAGGCTGGCAAAAACGGCTAAGCCGACTGTCAGGGTCGGCTAAGCCCAACACGTTTGACCTCCACCATGCCCAACATGTTTATAACTCGTTCATAATACTTAAAACTCCTTGGGACATTTTTGAGTGTCAACATATGCCCTCCTGTTTGCAGGTGAATCACGCATGAACCTGAAAACACTGAATTGAGTCAAAACACAACAAAACTGAACAACGACGATACCCATCTCATCGGCTGCTCAGCGACTAAGGGCGATGTATACATCGGCCATTTTTATTCTGAGGGCGATACATGTATCGGCCATTGCTTGGAGAGCACTTAGTCTTCTTGCCAAACACTTGGAAAATACTTTCAAGTACCTCCCATTGAATGCTCTATTGAGACGTTCACCTTGCAATGTCTCTAGCAGATATAAATTACCGTATATGACTTTGATCACTTTGTAAGGACCCTCCCAGTTAGGTGACTTTGTAATGTCTTTCAATGACGTTTGAAGTTGCCATTTTTTAAAATTCAAAATTCAAATAGATAAAACACAGTTACATGAAGACATGGACATAATAATAGCGGTAAGAACACAATAAATTGATAGAGCATGATTTTAGAAATTTTTAGAAACTAATTATTTCAAATGAAAAGTTGTAAATAGCAAAGTTTCATATCTTTTCAAGCTCTAACTTTTATTTTGGTCATTTCTCCATCTGAGATCGTTTGAAAAAATTCAACTTTTAATTCTTAATTTTAAATATTCGGCATTCATTTGTAGGGCAAAACCCAGCCGCCCCTACAAATACATTTAAATACATTTATAGGGGCAGCTCATTTGGCCACCATTTGTAGGGGCGGCTCAATATAAAGCTGCCCCTACAAAAAAAAGAGCATTGCTACAAATTGTTTTTGTAGTAGTGAAGCCATCTCCAGTGATATGTAATATTTCACTTCTAAAAATCAAATTTTGGTTGAAGGACTCGGTCGAGCCAACGAACCGCCCGGCGTCTGCGTCGAGTACCCGCCGATGACGAGGAACCGCGGAGCTCCAGCATGCATGGGCGGATCCCCTGTGCCTCGCCGCGGTGCTGCCAGGTGTTCCCGCTCTACGACCCGCGGAGCTCCAACACTCACAGGCGGATCCCCTGCGCCTCGCCGCGGTGCCACGATGTCCTTCGTTACCCCGGCTGCGACGCCCTCAACGGAGGCTGCGTGTACATGGTGGTGTACGGCGACAGCTCCGCGTCCAGCGGCGACTTTGCCACCGATAGGCTCGTCTTCCCCGACGACATGCACATCCACAACGTCACGCTCGGGTGCAGCCACGACAACAAGGGGCTGTTGGAGTCGGCGGACTGGCTGCTCGGCGTCAGCTGGGAAGCGGAAGCAGGCCAACACGTACACGGCGCCCGGGCCCCGGCCGGGGCGGCAGCGACGTCCAATGTCCCTCTACCAGAAAACTATATCCGCGCGATGGAGGTGGCACGCAAAGTTACACGCAACGGAGAGAGATTTCATAAGTGCTTAAATTTTAAGAGGAAAGATTTGGAGTTGTTAGAGAGATTTTTTTTCTCGTCTTTCTAAACACCAAAGATTAGGAGGGGATTTATGGAACTCTCAGAGATGCTCTTACTCCCCCATTCTCTGCATGCAGCCATGATGATCCATCCACTGTATTATACTGCTACAAAGCAAGCAGCACCAAGTTGGGGAGATCCCGCCGGAAGGCGAGTTGTGGTCGTCGTCGCCTCGTACGTCAATCTAAGGAAGCAGCCAAGCCAGTTAGTCTACATGTAGGCATGCTGCTGTCGTAATAGTACGGTGCAGTGCTATCCGGTGGTTACACATGGGAATGGGAGGCTGTCAATAGTACTGCTTGCTTACAGTGTCCACACCTCTTGATTAGGGCTTGTTCGGTTGCTCAAGATCGGACCTATTGGACGTTAGGATGCTCACTGGAAGGACTAAATATGAGTTAATTATAACTACTTGCATAGGAGTAGACTAATTAGCGAGACGAATCTATCAAGCCTAATTAATCTATAATTAGTGAATGTTTACTATAGCATCACATTATCAAATCATGGAGTAATTAGATTTAATAAATTCGTCTCGCAAATTAGCGTCAATCTGTATAATTAGTTTTGTAATCAGCCTATGTTTAATACTCCTAATTGGTATACAAAGATACAATGTAACAGGGCTAAATTTTTGCCCAAAAGAAACAAACGTACAGCAAATCAGTGAACCATTCCCGCTAGAATTGTTCCAGGGCCTCGTTCCGCAGAGAACGAATAAGACCTTACCCTACAGCCTCCGATCCCTTCGCGTGCGTCAGGATTGTGTTTTGAGCAAAGTCATTTTGTAATAATATATAAAAAATTTCATGCTAAATCAAACCCATCTATTTGTTTCTAAAACTATGCTTTTTATAAATCAATTACACCCCATTTCCCAGTTTCGGTTTACAGCCCAAGTAGCACTCATGAACTGCAGCAGTTGTTAGTGGAGAGGCTAGCGAGGTCGCCCGTCGGGGCGCCGCCGCGTCGGGTGGCAATGTGGGTGGCTGGGTGTTGCGGGCGTGCGGTGGCGGCGCCGTGCATGTGCAGGGTGTGGGGTGTGCGGCGTGGCCATGCGGGGGCGCCTGGGAGCGAGTGGATGTGGATGAGGTTGAGGGCTGAAGAATTTCGGCTTATATAGTTAGGGTTCCTAGTTGGGCTTCTATTGGGCTGAATGTTTGGGGGCCCCAATGGAACTCCATGGGTGAATTTAAGAATCTGTCCCAAAACCGTAATATTTCGGGTATGCGAACCGCAAATCCGTGGGCGAAAACTAGAAACCGAAACCCAAAACCGTAAACCCGAAACCTGCCGATATCCACCTCGAACCCGATCCGCTGCCCATCTTTACTCCAGATGTTGCGTGGTCATGACTTCGCTTGGTTTGGGCTTTGGCCATGGAGGACACCAGAAGGCTAGGCTTATCGACATGGATATATAGGCCCGTGAACAAATGGTCCACGACACTCTCCAGGCCCAATCGAAGAAAGATCAACACGCACATTAGCTACTATTTTCACGATGGTAGGAGACGCAGTGAGAGATTGGATGGAGTGCAGGTTCGTGCAGCGGGTGAATTGACACAGCCTCTGATCTAGATCATTATTATGTGCTGATCTTGTTGGAAAAGACAAGCGACTACACATGCAATACGCATTCATACGCTAATTATGCCCATTAACAGAAGGTCCATGTCACTTACTACTACAGCTGCTGGGATCCTGATATCCAGCACACTGGCACTTAATTTGGCATATAACTTCATTATATGCGGATCAGCCCACGGAATACAGTACGTCCGTACGCCAAGCCGGCGTTCACCACGGTTGATGCGTACAGGCTTGCTCCCTCCGTCCTCGAATACAATACGTTCTGGCATTTGAGAGGTGTCCCCAAATATAGTGCATCAGGGAACAAAAAGATAAAATTTACTTAAATAAAAAAACGTGATTTGGTCCTTCCTTTTTCATTTATTCTCTCTACTACTCATCCCTTCACCTCCCCACGAGAGAACTCCGCCGCTTCCGTAGTCTCGGTCTTCTCCCCACCGCTCCCGTTCTTCTCCCCACCGAGAAATCTCCCCACAAATCCAGGCGGCAGTTGAAGGAGATGCGCCGCCCACAGTATCGTCGATGGGCAGCTCCTCCTCAGGCTGGTGGCCGGCGGCGTGGAAAGGGAAAGGCGGCACGTGGAAGTGGAACATGGTGGCTGCGGTACCCTAAACCACGGCCAGCTCTGGAGGGTGTCGATTTCGTCCTTGTTTCGGAAGATGGGAGTGACGACGAGCTCTTGGAGTTTGTCCCTGACTCCGACGAGGAAGGAGGTGGAGCTGAATTGACTTCCCAGCAAGGGAGCGACATCGAATTTGTTCCTGACTCGGAGGCACAGGAGGCTGCGCCCATGGAGTTGATGAAGCCAAGGTTTGTTAGATTTGTTGATTAGATACTCTAGTAATGTTTCCTGTACGCATCCCTACCTCTCCATCTAATGTCTGCGATTTTTTGTTGAAATTGTCAGGCATCTGAATTTGCAGACAAGCACATCACAGGCAAGATTCAAGTGAAGGAAGCACTGGCAACTACCAAGAAATTAAGTGGTGCGGAAAACTCAATATCAGACGTTGAGACAGATGATGAGACAAATGCAAAGATCGAACTCAAGCTGGTTGATGAGGCGTTAAATGATTTGGTAAATGAAATGCTTAGTCTGATGCTACCTCTGTATACAAAAAAATATGAATGACACCAAAAAATATGATTAGTACTCAAATGAATCAGTAGTACATTTGATTGACTAGTACGGTTTACATATCCAGGAGTACTTTTGATTATTCCATAAACATAAACAAAGAGTACTAGTGCATGATAAACTACTGAGATAGTGACAGCATGACACTCTGATAAAGTTGGAGATCACAACTGAGCCTTGTGGGGAGCATGCCAAGCCTTTCTAACCTCTCCTTGTTCATGTGTGGTACCTTGTAGCCATTGCCTCCACCAAGTTTCATGACTTCTAAGAAGCAGCCTTGTAGGGTTAAAAACACCCTATTCACCATATCATGACCATACTCGGCGTATTCCTTCTCTACGTTCTTGATTAATTCATCTATGTTTTTGGAATTTCTAAGGTATGCCTTAGACCGTAGCGAAGCAAAGAATCATAGGTCTAACACATTCATGTCTGGTGAATTTGGTGGTTGATTCATTATGCGAATATCTAGACCAGTGTGGGCTACTGCTCTGGCAAAATCCGGATCATTTGCCAGTACATGGGATGGTGCATTATCTTGTTGAATCCATATGGTTTCCCCCCTATGTTCTCTGGGCCACTTTCTTACAATTGCATCAAGTACCTTCGAAATCAAATAGGATCTACTTGTCTCCCTTGCAACCTTCATGGTCTTTGAGATTAAAGTCCCCCTGGGCCTGTTGTCACTTCTTCTTTTCGCTGGCTCCTGCAAAATGTAACAAATCAATTTAATAAAGATGATTTCAAGTAGTAGAAAGAATGTGATACAGAATGGTCATCACCTGTCTTACAAAGGATCATGTTTCTATTGCCAATGCACCATGGAAGAGAGGAGAGCAATTGGCTAGGTTTTGGGGGTCACCACCTGACAGCCATTGACTGCCTTGGTCTACGACACCTCCCAGCCATTTAGTTTGGCTAGAGCATGACACCACCTAGCCATTTGGTTTGGCTGTATTATGAAAAAACACCAACGAGCTGGAGGCGCAGAACCTTGCGGGAGGGCTTTGGAGATGAAAGCACCTAGAATGCGACTGCTCCACGGAGAATGAGAGATTGATGAGAGCTATTGTGTGAAAAATTGGGTTTTTTTATGAGCACTCTTTTCATTTGCAAATAGCAAAGGCGGTGGAGAGTGGGGTGACTACAGGGGTTGCTCTCATGTTTCTGTTGCCAATGCACCATGGGAGGGAGGATAACTGTCGTCCAGGGTTCAGGGGGTCACCACCTGCCAGCCACTGACTAGGATGGTCTATGACACCTCCCAGCCAGTTAGTTTTGCTGGATAATGACACCAGCCAGCCATTTGCTTTGGTAGGAATTATGAAAAAGTCCCAAAAGCTGGAAGCACAGAACCATGCGGGAGAGCAAGGAAGATGAAAGTACCTAGAATGGGGCTACTCCACGGATAATGAGAGATTGATGAGGGCTAGTGTGCAAAAAATAGTTTTTCTTGTTGGGCACACTTTTCAGTTACAAAGTAGCAGAGGACATGGGTGGAGAGTGGGGTTGCGATTAGGGTTACTCTCATGTATCTGTTACCAATGCACCACTGGAGGGAGGAGAGCGATTAGTTAGGTTTGGAGGGTCACCACCTGCCAGCCATTGATTAGGTTGGTCCATGACACCTCCTAGCCATTTAGGTTGGCTAGAGACACCAGCTAGCCATTTGGTTTGGTTGGATTATGAAAAAACACCAACATGCTTTAGGCACAAAACCATGCAGGAGGGCTTGGGAGATGAAAGCACCTAGAACGGGGCTACTCCACAGAGAATTAGAGATTGATGAGACCCCGTGTGTAAAAAATAGGGATTTCTGTTGAGCACTTTTTTTCTGCTGCAAATAGCAAAAGTGTGAGGTGGCGATTGGGGTTGCTCTCATGTTTCTATTGCTAATGCACCATGGGAGGGAGAAGAGTGGTCGGCTAGGTTTCAGGGGTTGCCACATGCCAGCAATTGACTACATTGGTCTACGACACCTCCCAACCGTTTAGTTTTGGCTACAACGTGACACCAGCCAACCATTTGGTTTGGCTAGATTATGGAAAAACACCAGGCTGGAGGCACATGTACTTGGGCATTGGTTTCTCCCATCAATTCTAGAACAATACTTATTTGGGATGGAGGGAGTATATAATAAAACATGTCCAAACTACAAGAAAGAAACCAAAGAAGGGATTACTACTACAGTATTGTTTTTAGAGGCTGGCATTTTGCATTTTTGGAAATGGGCAAAGGAATTAACCGAAGCAATTGCTTTGCCTGCCTTGGTTAATCAATTAAGGAAGGCGGGCACCGTTCATGATCTCTAGAAAACCCAAAAAACAAAAAAATGTTGTGATTTTGGAGAGTTGAACCCATAAACCTGCTATTCAACACCAACACCTCTCTACCACTACACTCACTCATTTCTAATTATACATAATACAACAACAACAACAACATAGCCTTTTGTCCCAAGCAAGTTGGGGTAGGCTAGAGATGAAACCCAAAAGAGACGAGAAACAGGAAGACACGTAAAGGGACAAAAAGGGCACAAGACAAAAAGAGGTCACAGTTCAGGCACGTTAATTGCCAATCTCCAAGCGCTCCTATCCATAGCTAAATCCTTGGAGATATTCCACTCCTTAAGATCTTTCTTAACGGACTCGTCCCAAGTTAGTTTAGGTCGACCTCTACCGCTCTTTACATTATCGGCCCGCTTTAGAACTCCACTATGCACCGGCGCCTCAGGAGGCCTCCGTTGGACATGTCCAAACCATCTCAACCGATGTTGAATCAATTTTTCTCCTCATTTGGTGCCACCCCAACCCTATCCCGATATCGTCATTCTGGACTCTATCCCTCCTTGTGTGCCCACAACACCAACGCAACATACGCATCTCTGCTACACTCAATTGCTAGACATGTCGCCTTTTTGTAGGCCAACACTCAGCACCGTATAACATCGCCGGACGAATCGCCGTCCTATAGAACTTAACTTTCAGCTTCTGAGGCACCCTTTTGTCACATAGAACGCCAGAAGCTTGACGCCATTTCAACCAGCCGGCTGAAATTCTATGCCTAACATCTTCATCAATGTCTCCATCCTTTTGTAGCATCGACCCTAAATACCGAAAAGTATCCTTCTTGGCCACCACTTGCCCATCGAGGCTAACGTCTCCCTCCTCGTGCCTAGTCGCGCTGAAATCGCACCTCATGTACTCTAATTATATATAATATGCTATCTTTTTATATCGGTATTTCGTAATCTTATGCTAGATATTTTGGATACTAAATGAACTCAAATGAAAAAACTTTTAACTACAAAGCTTTACATCTTGTCAAGTATTACAATTTTGGTATAGGATGTATCTCCATTGTAGATATTTTGAAAAATTCAAAAAATTCAAACACATATTTGAGACTTTAGATGACTTTAAATCAAAACATGTCAATTTCAAACATGTAGATTAGGTCGGCCACTAGAACTTTCGTATTAACTATGTTAACATTTGAGATCGGTTAGGAATTCTAAATTTCAAAATTTAAAATCTATAGCCTTCGAAGATATATTTAGGACTCTAAACATCTTCAAATTAAAAACTGTTCAACTATAACTTTGTATATTCTATTAAGAACTATAACTTTTTGTACAGACCATGTCAACATCCGAGATCGTTTGATAATTTTAAATTTTAAAATATATACACTTACAATAATATTTTGAGACCTTAAACAGTTTTAGTACAAAAACTTTTCAACTATAAAGTTGTAGATCTCGTTGAGAGCTACAATTTTAATATAAACTTTTTCTTCATCCAAGGAGACGGCCACCCAGTGCATCCGCCTCGGATAGTAAAATGGCACCACCTCGCAAAATCATTTCTATAGTAGTGGACAGTGGCAGAGCCACAAGGTATGCAAGGTATGCACCCGCATACCCTGTTTGACCGGCAACTAATAAGTATAATATACGTATCATACGTATGTATTTATATATATATAAAGAAAAGATCACCTGGATCACGCCATCATGGAAGTGGAAAGTCAGAAGGCCCAGGAAATGGCCGAAGCGAGAAGTTTTCCTCGGACCTCAGGCTAGTCTCAATGGAGTTTCATCAGAGTTTCATAGGCATTAAATGTGCTGATGTGGCACCGTATTAATGAAGTGAGAGATGATAAGAGTTTTATGAGAGTAGAGAGAGTTTCATGGGGATGAAACTCTTCTGTACTGTTTCCAAAATATGGATGTGTTGGCTGGATCATAAAACCTCCATTGAGACTGGGCTCAGTACGTATACACGCGTTTCACTTTTTGGCTTTTCGTATTCTATAATCTCGATAGGAGTTGACGAGTCACGGAACACGCCGCCGCCTTGACGCCTCACCGCGTGACGGTGATGCCCTAGCCCTGGTGGTTGGTGCGGTGGTGCACAGTCATAGAGGCTCGCCGATTGGCTATTTCTATTAGGTTAAATTTAATCTTCTGCTCTTCCTTTTTTTATAAAGACTTATTGTCTACTTTCTTAGCTATTCACTAACATTTCAAAATAACAAATTGTTTAATATTCAATATTGTGTTTTTTAATATTTGTGCAATTACAAAGAGAAAGGCGGCGACAATTGCTCTACTTCTAATCATTCCCACCTATGGTGGAAGAGCAGACTTGTGAGAGAATAATTAAGGTAATTTTAAATCCTATGCCACCGTCAGTACCGTCTTCATTGCCACCAGTTTATGACATCAATCACCTTTCACGTGATCCTGGTGAAAGACATCTGATTCTGAGTTATATATCTTGTTAATCTAATTATTGGTATGGCTTTTGAACTATTTATATTGTATTTAATTAGCGGAAGGTTTCAACTAAATCCAAGAATTTGAGCCCTATCGTGTTACTTAGTGCTTATATACTGAATCAGGTTGTCAATTTTACAATTATTACCAAATTGCTAAAATGAATTTACCAAATCGTATATGAAAATTTTTAGGCAGCAAACCTTTAGCTAAAATCCTAGATTTGCCACTGCTAGATTCCACGAAAAGTAGGAACAATTGCAAATATATATCCACAAACATGTTAGGCTTGTTTGGATGTGCATATATTCCGCTCAATCCATGTGTGCTGGGGTGGCTTAGTTTGGAATTTTGTTTAAATTCCACACTAAACCACTCTAACCCATATGGATTGATGGGAAACATGGGCATCCATCCAAGGCCTTAGGACTTTTGTAATACTCACATACCTTATGTCCTGTAGAATATCTACTCTACACACCTAAAAAATAACCAATGTCATCATCGTGTGCCTAATTGCCTTCACTTCGATCCCCATCGTCTGCATCTGCAGAGTCCGCCCCATCCACGTTGTAGATCTCAAAATTAATGCACTTACAATAATATTTTGGGACCTTAAACAATTTTAATTCATAATATTTTTAACTATAAAGTTGTAAATCTCATTGAGAGCTACAATTTTAACATAAACTTTGTCTTCATCCGAGGAGGTGGCCGCCCAGCCTATCCGTCTCGTATAATAAAATGTCACCGAATCATTTCTATAGTAATAGTGGGTAGGACAACAAAGCAAAGTTCAAGAGGCAAAAAAAAAAAGAGAGATTTCTGATAGAAGATAGAGATCGGGCCGGGGGAAAGGAGAGCAAGCAAGCTGGGCAGAGAGAGAAAGAGATGGAATGGACCCGTCTCGTTTTCTAGCTTGTTGCCAACAGGGCCAAGTTGCAAAGCAAGAGGGCGTGAGTGCGATGGATAGGGACATCCACACACCACGCTAGCTCCTCAGCTTGAATTGTGTTCTAGCTCCAGGGTTGGAGCATACTCCTTGGGTCCCATATTAGTTGACATTCTAGAAGTTGCATTGAAGAGTAAAAATGATAACTAATTTAGAACAAATAAGGAAGGCTAGAATAACAATTACTATAGGACCAAGGAGTATCTCGATTTTTGAGTAGTCAAATGTTTTAAGGTTTAAATAAATATATATCACACCAACGCTTATTTAGTAACACAATTTATGTTTATAATAAATATATTTGAGATACAAAACCATGATATAATTTTTATAAATACAACTGAACTTTAAAATATTTAACTTCTCGTTCTTGTTTTTGTTGGAGAAAGTAGCCACAGAGGCGTATGGATGGATTAATGGAAACTTCCAAGGGGCTTGCTTTTTTATTCTAGAAAAGAGGAAACGCCTGAGAAACTAAAAGGAGCCATGTGTGTGCAGCACACGACGTGAGGAGGAGATAAGCATCAGAAAAAAGCAGCAAAGGGTAAACGAAAAGACCCCCAAATGTGCACGAGGCGACAAAGCAAGGCTAGAGGGAGGGGCGGGAGCAGTGGGCTCAGCCTCCTATACAGGGGAGCTCAACTAGGGGGTCAACGTCAGATCGGATACGGATTTGGATACCACTATTTATCATAATTTTAGTTAAATTAAAAAAAGAAATGCGGATATTGACAGATACTAATGCAAAACAGATATCTCGAATTCGGATTTGAATTTGGATATCTACTTGATTTTGAAGCTAACATGTATCTATTAATTTGCATATCGATTGTTTCTTAGTATATAATAAAAATATTATGGATGAAGGGATTTAAAATATAGCTATATAACACCATGGGGAATGAAAACTACCAAAATAATATATTTAGTCAATATTTTAAAAATTTAATATATAAAAATAAGGAAATTATGGATAATATATATTAGTTACTGAATTATTAGAAAAAGTTCAAGAAGAATATAAATAAAATAAAATAATAATTAATACCATTAGTCATATTAGAATTAGTTGAAGTTATTATATATCTTTAATAATATTAAAATTACATTAGCCATAGATAACTTTTAAATAATGATACATATCTGATATATTAAAATTATTTTAATTTACATAATTAACTAGTCATAATTATGAGATTTAGATGGTTTCATATAATTTGTACTTCGCGGATATGGATAATGTCGGATATTTCATATTTTTGTCGAATATGTATATGGCATAGGAATACGTCCATTTAACATCCATATTTAAATCGAATATGAATACAAAAATCCATATTTACACTAGTAGCCTCTCTCTCTCTCTGAGCCTCCTGTCACCTCATGTGTGTCCTAAATGGCTCCTCCCCACCACCACCCTATCTCTTTGTCCCACCTGCCCATGTTGCTCTGTTAAATGTTGGGTGCACAGGACCTATGGACCAAGGCACATGTCTTCTAGCAGGGCGAGTCTCAATAGTATGAGGTAATTCCTAGCTCTACGACAACTTCTCTAATAGTGTTAATTTTTAGCCCATAGCTTATAATATGGATAGTCTCATATGACACTCTCATATAATCTTGAATCGTGGGTATATGAACCTAGCTTTTGATCAAGCGATAACTTTTCTCTCAGTTCTATTAAATAAAATAAGAAATAATATGCTTAGAGTTAGCTCATAACACTATTGGAGCTGCCGAAATAGCATGTTTTTAAGCCCTAGGCTATAGGCTTTTGGCTCCAAAGCTGTGTTTTTGGCTTTTGGTTGTTCAATTTTTGTTATTAGCTTTGGAAATTAGTTTTTAGCTTCCAAACACTGCAAAAGCGAGAAAAACTCATAAGGATGTGTTTTTGGGCTTTTAGTTCAATTCCTTATAACCCAATTGTCGAGAGTTTGTAACCTCACCGAGCATATTGGTTGTTCGTTGGAAGTCGATGTGTGGGTCTCTGGTGGATCGAACACTCAAAACACAGAAGAGATATAGCTCGATTTATCCTGGTTCAGGCTCCTAAGCCCTACGTCTAGTAGTATAGTTATCATCATGTTAGGAATGGCCACCTTGTGACGAGTTGTTTGGCATTGCTCTACTCTACTTTTTCCAGCTCTGCTTAGATTTGTTAGCTAAACTTGTGTATCCCTGGCCCAGATACTCTGGTTTCGAAAAAAAGTAGAGTTAAGAGAGCCCCTAAAGAGTACTCCACAAACTCTAGATTTTTTTAGAGCGGCTCTAGAGTGGAGCTTGTAGAGCAAAGTTGTGGAGCGGTCCAAACTCCAAAGAGACCCGTTTGGATAGAACGATGGCGAGCTAACCTTATACAGTACTCCCTCCATTTCAAATTATAAGTCGTTTTGACCTTTTTATTACATCCATTTTGCTATACATCTATATATATAATAATATGTCTAGATGCATAATAAAATGGATGAACCGAAAAAATCAAAGCGACTTATAATTTAGAATTGGGAGGGAGTGGTTGATTCAATGCTCCTTCGGTTTTCCATTGAAACAAAGATGCACCTTTAATTATTCCAGATCAGAGATCTGGCCAATGCTAGGCATGAATTACTGTACGTACTGTTGCCAAATGCTCTAGAAGCGTCCTACTCCTACTGCGCAGGCCAATGCTGTTTAACGTTTAGTCATTCCACTTGTTCCACTTGCTCTGCAACTATCTGGACGGCTGATCCTTGCAGTTTCAGCTGCCGGTTCAGCCCTCCTTGTCGCTCCTAAGATCAGACCCTCCTCCGCCTGCCGACCATCCGGAGCAACTTGTGACAGCCACGGTGCGCCCCACTTGGCCATCAACGATAATGTTTAGCAAGGACGACGGCGACCTAACCTTGTGATTATGGGAATCCGGATAAAAATTGTCACAACAATTCTATTCATTTTTAAATTCTAAAAATCTACTAGGACTCTGGGATTTTTTTCATCCGGATTTCTTATATTCGAATAGGATTCAAATGGGACTGTAATTTTAGATGCATTTTTTGGTAATATATCTGAAGCTTGACAAATATATAGATAAATATTTTAATACTTGTGACATTCCAATAGGATTCAAATGGGGCTATTATTTGACCTTTGCTTGATATTTCTTCCTTATGCATTCTTGACTCTTGCAAAGCAAATCATTATTGAGACCAATCCAAAATCCTCGACTCGTGTCTCATTTGCCATTTGTCAAATATGTTTGCTTTCGATGCTATAGTATCTGACAACAAAGAAGTCATTTCATCAACTCCAATTGCATTGCTGTCTTCTACTTAATCTTGAGTGTTTCTATAATCTTCTAGCACGACAATACTCAATTTTGACCTTTGTTTGAATAGTATGCAGAATACCATCAAGTTTGCATTCATGTTGAACCTTTGATACATTTCTCTTTATACTATATTCAAGTGTAAGCAATATACTCAATTTTCTGTTCAACACTATAAATATGTTGTCATTCAGTCCAATAAAACCCACTATAAAACACTTTTAATATTACGGTATCATATCCTTGTCTCGTGTTACTTATCCATATCACTGGGAACATGGCTGCTACCTACCTGCTGGTGCTAAGGTCCAGCCGTGCTCGTCACTTTTCAGACCTTGGCGCCCTACCAATCATCCAATGCAACTAGTTAAAGAAACCATCCAGTGCACCTTGTGTCGTGACACCTGCGTTCCGCTCCACTTGGCCATAAGTGACAGCTTTGGAAAGGACGACCGCCGCGGCGAGTTAATCTTGTTGTACCCGTTGTAAAGTAATTAGACATTTCGTTTCTCAAGAGCCAAAATATTTGAATTTTAACTATTTTTTTATAGAAAATAGTATTCCCCACCGTCCCAAAAAATAATTAAACTTCTAGTTGTCCTAAGTCAATCTATTTTAAGTTTAATTAAATTCATATGAAAAAACCCAAATATTTATGACACCAAATTCGTATCACTAGATACATCGCCATAAATTATGTTTTCATAATGTACTGTAGAGTTTAACTTTAAGCAATTTTAGAAATCAATTTATTGGCGATGATGGCAGTTTTAACTTATGTATTTAAGAATAAGTTTCGTACGATAATGTATGCTGACACTTATTATGCATAATAGATAGTAGTATTTTTTTTGTTATATACTGGGTTGTAAAAATATTTTCATTCTTCAAACGGCATGATATGCAGCTAGTTTGGGACGGAAGAGAAAGCATTTCCCTGCATTAGCCCATGTACTACTTAGCAATGATGTCATGGTGACAGCACCACAACTGCCGTTCCCTTTCTCGAAAATAAACGACTGTCACTCCTAATGATTGGTCACAAACCATCTCAAAACGACATTTTTCTTTTATAGAATACTATTCCAATATGCTTCCTAAGGCCAGTTGCAGTGGGACGTTTCATGTCCCGGTTTCCTAGACGTCACACTGAGAATGAAGCATGGTCTCTCAATGCACAGTTTCATTTCACTATTTAATAGGCAAGCTGTAGCATTTAATTATTGCACTGGGTTATGATCAAATATGCCATGAGAACTATGTAGCTAACCTTCCAAGCTGCAGTTGGATCCTAAGCACCAAATCAAATACAGGCATATGCAGAACCGTTTAGTTTTGACGACAACGCCATCTGAAAACCACTCAAAACCATGCATCTTGAGGTTAAAATTGAACTGTTTTGATAATTAAGATGCCAAAGTTAGACAAACCAAGACTTGAGGGACGAAAAATGGACTTATCAAGTACTTCAGTTTTTTTAGATATTTATGGAATTTCATGAATTTAGATTTACTTATTGATAGACATTTATATGTATTAAATATGTATCTATGTATTATTGATTTTTATATATTGGATTTTTTGTTCTGAATAAGAGTCTGAATTTATCTAAAATATAATCGATATGTTTGAAGTTCTCACATTTTAAAATTTCCTTTTTTGGATTATTTGAACGAACATGGGTGGAAAAATGATCAAAACTAAAGTTATAGATCTCAAATGGATATAAAACTTTGTAGATGACCTTTTCATTTGAAATCATTTATGATACCAAAATTTTGTTTGAAGTCCGCATATTTCGAAATTCAAAAATTTTGAATTGTTTGAAAGAACTCGGATGGAGAAATGACCAAAACCAAACTTGTAAATCTTGATGACATATACAATTTTATAGTTGATGGCTTTTTTCATTTGTAATCATTTACAATACAAAATTATGGTTGAAGTTCAGATATCTTAATTTTTTTGGATTATTGGAATGAATTCAGATACAGAAGTGAAAAAAAAACTTGTAGGTCTCGATGACATATATAACTTTCTAGTTTGATGACTTATTCATTTGAAATCATTAATGGTCCCAAAATTTTTTTTGAAGTTCTCATATTTTGAATTTCAAAAAATTTGAATTGTTTGGACAAAATCCGATGAAGAAATTACTAACACTATAATTGTAGATCTTGATTAGATTTATAATTTCATAGTTGATTACTATTTCACTTGAAATCATTTATAGTCTCAATTTTTTTTTGAATTTCTCATATTTTAAAATTTAAATGTTTTAATTATTGAAACAAACCTGGACCAAGAAATAACCCAAGTTGAATCAATAGATGTCGAAAAGATAGTGATCCCGTATGGGCACAAGTGGCTGAAGCCGGAACGCCCCAAGGCGGACCGGCCGTTCTAACGAATGATGTCCAAGTACCAATCCTGAGCTACTTGTGGTGAGCCACCGATGGAAGCAGCGAGCCCCCGAGCCTGCCAAAATAGGCTCAAGAACCAAGCAAGCGGCTTGGTCCAAAAGTCGAGAATGACACATGGAGGCCCGAGACTTAGGCTACTGGAAACTTGGGCTTCTCACAAACTTACCCACTACCAGCACGGGTGCGGCACTGTAGGCCACTGAAGCCGTTGTCGTACAGCCCACCCCAAAGAGGGAACAACTCACACGAGCACGACTTGGGGGAGCTGATTGTTCAAAAAATGATCTTGTCATGCAGGAACGACCAAGATGGCTGCAAGGTCGCTGCGGTAAGAAACCATCAGGCAGCGCACCCACGTGGCCGCATAAAACATAGATGAAGTGCCTGACCCTTTGTCATCATTCACCTGCCAGAAAGAGGAAAACGTCATAGCTTCCAGACCCTGCGATCATCGCCACGTGGCACTGTGATTCACCCCTCATGGAGCTCGAGGCATGATGAGTGAAGAATATTAGAAGACCACACTGAGTGTTAGTGGGAAGGACACGTGTGGAGAAACCGCTCCACCAACTAACAAATCAGCCCCACAATGGGCTCAGGGCCTATGCCAGCGCCTCCACTCGGAATTCGGGGCCTGACCGATGGGCGGCCCGTGACCGCTCTTAAACATAGAAGAAATAAGAGCAATGAGCACTGAGCGATGAGCCTACCAAGGGACACCAAAGCCTAGGGTGCATAGAGCACTCCTGGCCATCACAAGTTGTGGCTTTGATCCAAGGAGGCCTGTCCTTGAACCCTTAGAAAGGTGTGGGTCGTCGAGCGACAGAATGGCCCCAACCTAGGCCCCTAAAGCCCCATCGTTCGAATCCACAGCAGGCCAAGGCAAGCAAGGCGCCTCACGCAGGCTCAGAGCTAGTGGCTCCCTGATGGGTCAGCCAGGCCCTTGCTCAAGCCTCCCCAAATAACACTCGATCCTAGTATAGTTCGGCTGAGAAGCCACACATGATGGCTCAGGCACCCTCAGAGAGGTGTCTGATAAAAAAGCTCCAAGACGTAGCATACCCGTTCGACCCATTCAGTAAACATCGGGCACAACCCCTCGTCACCATCTCGGATGTGACTTGTAAGGCCATGAAGGACTCGAGGGATCCTAACAACAGTCTAACATAGCAGTATGTTAAGTCCCCGGGAAAGAGAAAGGCGACCGATGAACCACAGACTGATCCCACCGATCGGTCGGGGGCTCAAGGCCTATTATACCCATAGGGTACGGTCGCGCGGACCCACTTGGAGGAGTCGAGGTGAACCCGAGCAAGCTTTCAACCATAGTTCAAGGTTTCGGGGTCGCGCACGGCAGCCGTGGGCTACCGAACGATTTCGGCCTAAGCTTGACCTCCACTCAACACCTGCTTGGGCCAATGCCCAGGCAGCAACTAGCGCCTTGAGCGATGCGCCAGGATGCAGCTCTGGAACCCATCATACACTCAGAGCCTGTCAAGTACGGAGATGCTACACCGTCTACCTGTTCAAAGGACTTGAGGCCTTGTCGGCTAATCTCTCGGTAGGGTCACGAAATAGGCATGAAACAACAAGATAAGGGACTCCACCAACTCCAAGCCAACATGGGATCCTGGGCCCACTTGTTAACACCTCTAGGCAGAGGCTGCTTGGGGACCCAGAAAGCCTCGAGAAGACTCACCATGGGGGAGGTTGTGCCGCAGCAGGCAGCCTCTAATAGTCAAGCGCCAGAATGTCGGCAGTGGTGTCAGGGGGCGGTTGCGTCACTGTCGGCTCCCACCTACACGACAAGACGACGTATAGCAACACCGTAGCAGAGGGCGCATGCACCTGCCTTATGGACCATAGACTAGAAAGAAACCTTGTACACCATGCCCTCCTCAGAATATAAGGGACAACACAACTCTGCTTGGAGGGGGATTGGCCCAAATTTTCAGATGGAGGATCGGACTAAAATCAGTGGGAGATTTGACTCAACAACTCATTCCAAGGAGGAGGGACTGAAGAAGAATACCGACAAACTCTAGGATAGTACTGAGCGATGCCCTACAAATCTCTTTCGATTTCCACCACTGTAATCCCCCAATTGGGCATTCCTAACACAAGATAACTATACGCTAGACGTAGGGCTCAGAAGCCCAATCCAAGATAAACCGAGTTGTGTCCCTTGCATGTTTTGTGTGTCTGAGCCACCGGAGGCCCTCACATCAACCTCTAACAAACAACTCTTTGATGCTCGCTGTGGTTACAAACCAGCAACAATCCCCGACACGGGGCTAGCGTCCGAACGCCCACGCGCTAGCCACACCGATTTGTCTTTGAGGTAAATTGTGATTTTTCAGAAAAGTATGCATAAGTGGGGTATGACTAGGTTGATAATCTCCCAGCACTGCTTTGCGTGAATTGGCACTGGAGGAAGAGGTGTTGTATGGTCTCTTCTGCATCTTGATTACACAAAACATAGCTGTAGGAGGGTAAGTGCAGGTTTCACCTTGTTTGAATATTCCTTGTGCTTAGTCTGTCTTTGATGAGAAGCTAGAAAAAAAACTTTATGTTTAGATTGGTAGAGGCCGTCCCAAAGCCATCGGTCCGTAAATTAAAGATTGTGACCGTGCAGGCGTGGAACCACCCATGGAATCAACGGGCAATCCAACTAGTCACTAGAAAAACTACAGTACATGTCACAACTCTATATATATTATATATATATATATATATAGGACCAAGGGAGAGTACAATACAACACACTACAGTACATGTCACAACTGTATCATGTCACGTGCGACCTGGTCGCGCGCACTAGGATTTCGTGTATAGTGCACACAACCTATAATACACGAAAGCGACTGGAGTAACCTGCAGAATTTACAATTGTAGTAGGTAGCATGCCTGCCCGGATTAGTATCTAACAATCTCTATCTACATGCATGCATGCAGTGCAGGTGCAACTCGTGCGGCGGCTCCGCGATCAACGAGGCAACCATCTCCTCCATGTCCGTGCCCCGATCAGGGAGCAGTCGCCGACGTGGTCGTCGATGCTGACACAGCAGCATCGGCCCCGCCGGCGTTGTACAGACGGCCGAGGACGGGAGCTTGGCTCGCGGCCGCGAGGCGACGGGACAGCGCGGCGGCCTCGGCGCGCAGCGCGGCGTTGGCGAGCAAGGAGAGGACGAGCCTAGCGTGCGCAGCCTCCGCGCGCGCCGCGAGGTCGCGATTCTCGCTCTCCAGGAGCGCCGCGCTGTCCCGGAGCTCGTCGAGGTGGTGCAGCTTCCGCGCGCGGGACCTCCGTGCGGACTCTCGGTTCGCTATCCTCCGCCGGAAGCTTCGCTTCTCGACGCCCTCCGCCGCGGCGGCGGCGTCGACCTCTGGCCAGGCCACCACCGAGACCGTCGCCACAGGTTGAGTTGGGAGTAGTGGGCTTTCTGTGGCTGTGGGGTCGGATCTGAACCCGACATGCT
Organism: Saccharum hybrid cultivar R570; assembly: GCA_038087645.1. Classification (NCBI taxonomy): domain Eukaryota; kingdom Viridiplantae; phylum Streptophyta; class Magnoliopsida; order Poales; family Poaceae; genus Saccharum; species Saccharum hybrid cultivar. Next base: position 16,858,509 of record JAQSUU010000760.1, read on the forward strand.
GTTCTGCCATCGCCGGGATCTTGCACCCTGAGAAGGCCATATGATATGATGGACAGGCACAGGATGGTGGTGGTAACCGTGTGAAAAGAAGAGGAGCGAGGAAGAACGGAAGATGGGAAGGCAGCAGTATTTATAGGTGGTTTATTTACCAGGAGCATCTTGGTATTCTGTTTGTTCATCGATGGGGTGACATGGTGTGTGGTCCAACACAATATTGGTTGGTGATGATGCAACACGCAAGCACACTACTGCAGGAACTTTAACCGTGACTGACACAATCCAATTACCACAGCGGGCAAACGGCTCCGCCACGGTGTAGAGGTCACGGTAAATCGTGACCTCACCGTGGCGGGCCTTGGCACCCGCTGCGGTAAACACATTAACCGCAGCGGGCGTCTTATCGCGCCTGCAATGGTTAGCTGCGGTAAATATCTATTTACCGCAGCGATCACGTTAAGACAACACATGACATAATCATACATCATATATTAACTTAGTTGTTCTTGTTGTCATCCATACATAGAACCGACGAATTCGTTAATCTTACAAACACATGTCTTGCTGAAGGTAACTAATGAAGACGACGACTGCTAGCTAGTTTCACATTAGAAATGACATGTCATAGGCGTAATCTTCAAAACGTAACATCCTCGGCCAATTCTTAAGTTTCTCGTACTTGCAATTGGGCTCCTCCCCTAACGGGCTATTCGAGTCGAACAAGGGTTCGCCTTGAAACACGCATTTGTCTAAGACAAACTTACAAATGTCCGCCCTTGTTTGCTTAAAGTTGTGTTGGTTGGTCTGTTCTTTATCCCACCATTCCAGTCCTTTCTTGAGCTGCCGCCAGCTACTGTTGTATGTATTGCAAGCCGTTAGGTACTCGCAGGTGTAGAAGCCACATGTTTGTGAACCTAAAGGTTGTTTGGCGCACTGCACAGTACACAAGCATTAGAATACATATATGGTGTATGAAAAGCACAATTGAACCTTTGAAATACGTACCGGGAACTCGCGCCTGATTTTGATTCTGTTCTTATTCTTTTGCATACACTTGTCTGTCCTTCGATCATAGCATTGGGGATCCGTAAGGTACTCCTTATAAGTGCTGCACGAAATCCACCGGCGTTAGCAACAATTTAAATATATATGTACGATAACCATAAATGAGTGAAAAGTTTGGGCCACTTACACTTTCAAGCAAGCTTCAAAGGCCTTGTACCTTCTTTGTTTGGTGTCCTCAACGAGTCAAATATGCAGGCCCTTCCATCCTAAGGATAGATGATAAATGCAACCCAGTGGCCCGTAAGGCCCGCGCTGCACAAACACAATATAGATTACGATAAGAAAGGATTATCCTAGCCACTTATCTTTACATACATGCTTGTATGCGACTTACCCAAAGTGGTAGCCAGCTAGGATACAACGATTTGTTCCTTCCTTGATCTGCTTCATTGCGCGTAATATGTACATTGCCACGCCCATCTTTGATCCGCCGAGCCTTTTTCTGGTATGCTTCTCTCTGTCGCTGGGTCAAGTCCACCACCTCTGGATGGTTGTCCTCTAACTCATACCCCACAATGAGTCTTGGAGATATATGCATTGGCGAGAGATAGATAATACCTAGGTTGCATTCCTTGCTTACATAGGCCATCAACCTGCAAGGACAAGTCATTAGTGTGGCATATCAGTAGTCATGACGAATGAAGTTCCTATACGAATGCAGAGGATGTACACGTGGAAGTGACAATTCACTTACAGAGAAAACAAGGTGACTTGGGCGATGTCAAGGTCGTCTTCCCGCAATAGCCTATACATGTCGTGGAAGTCCATTGGGAGGATAGCATCTGCGGTCAAGTGGAAGAACTCTACCAAAACCTTGACAGTGAAACCATGGAGCCCGGCTTTTGATGCTTCCATGTACCACAGATGGAACCTCCTCACTTCCCAACTTTCCTCATGGACGAGCTGGGCCATAGATAGCATGAACTTCCCATTCACAAAGTAGCCGGGGCATTCATTCGAGACGGGCCATGTACTAACTGGTGTTTTCGGCCTGGAAAAACATGGATAGAAATGTTGGTGTGTGCAAACAAGCAACTAATAACATATTATATAGTTGAGTGTACGAGGTGTGAAAACAAGTACCATACCTTTCGAATGCAATCGAGTATGGGAGCTCGGGTATGGCCTCGGCTCTGTTGCCTGAAGGCTTCTTCGACGGGGGAGGACAGTGGCTTGTGCTCATGCCTGTGTGGCTTGTTGCAGCAGGCGGTGTCTTCATCCCTGGTGCCACCTCCGTGGCCCCCGGTCCTTCGTGCAGATGGACAGGCAGCCCAATCACCCTCCCATCTCTTATGTACCTCATACACCAGTTGACGGCCTCCTCGGTCGTGTATGCCTCGATCATAGAGCCCTCCGGGTAAGCATGGTTATGGACGTATCTATTGAGGGTGGACATGAACTGCTCGTACGTCCACATCTGGTGTAGGTACATGGGGCCCAGTTGCTCGATCTGATCGACCATGTGCATCATCAGGTGTGGCATAATATCAAAGTAAGAAGGTGGAAAGCACATCTCGAACTGGCAAAGGGTCTCCGCAATGAACTCCTTCAGGGCAGGTAGGTTAGCCTTATTGATGACCTTCTGAGTGATGCAGTTAAAGAAGTATGACATCCTTGTGATCACCATCTTCATGTACACTGGACGGATAGCCTTGATCACAATTGAAAGGAACACCGTCAGCATGACGTGGCAGTCATGTGAGTTGTAGCCAGTCATTTTGAGGTCTTTCATGGAGACCAGGCTCTTGATGTTGAAAGAGAAACCGGTCGGCACCTTGATACCCCTCATCAACTTGCAAATAGCCATCCTCTTGTCATGCGTTAGGTTGTAGGCTGCACCGGGGATATCGACTTTACCATTCTGAGGTGGTGTCGGATGAAGGTCCTACCTGATGCCCTGGTTGACAAGATCCATCCGTGACTTGTGACCATCCTTCGTCTTGCCCTTGATGTCTAGCAAGACACCGATCATGCTTTCGAAGACATGGGGTGCATGCAGTCGATGGCATGGGGTGTATTCAGTGTTTTCTAGTAAGACAGGTACTTGAAGAAAATTGACTTCTTCTTGAAAGGAACGACAGGGACAATAGGCGGTGCTTCCTCCGTCTTGTCCCGCTTTCGCTTCCTTGTCTGCTGTGTCCCCTCTTCTGGTGGCTTCTTCTTCTTTCCGAACTCGACCTGATCCATGTCCTTGACCATCTCATACACCTTTGGCCCCCAACTAGTCGGCTCCGGTCATTCACACTGCGGCTCCTTCTGATTTAAGTATTCATTTATAACACTTCTATACCTATGCTTTTTGACAAGGAAACGTCTGTCCCTTGTGTACACCATCTTGTTGGATCCCTTAAGGTAAGTGTAGTAGGTCCCATCAATGCACATTACACAACCGATCTTCCCTTTGATCTGGTCTGACAGTGAGAAGAGACCTGGGTAATCGGTGATGGTGAAAAAGATGATGGCTTTTAGGGTGAACTTCTCCTTGCAGGACGCATCCACCATTTGGACCCCAACATCAAATAGCATATGCATTTCCTCCATGAATGGCTCTAGGAACACATTTATATTGTTGTTGGGTTGCCTTGGTCCTGAGATAAGCATGGTCAGCATAAGGTACTTGTGCTTCTGACATAGATGTGGAAGTAGGCTGTAGACGGTGAGGACGACCGGCCAAGTGCTATGCGAGCTGCTAAGCTCACCGAAAGGGTTCATCCTGTCGGTACTCAGTGCGTACCTAACATTCTTGGGCTCATTGCCAAACATCGGGTAGGCATTATCGAAATCCTTCCACTGCTGACCATCAGATGGGTGCCGTAGCATGCCAGCGCCCTTCTTGCGGTCAGCTGATGCATGCCAGGACATGAGCATGGCATCCTCTGGGTTCCTAAATAGTGCACGCAAGCCGTCGATCACAGGCAGGTACCACACCGACAATCCCGGACTTTTTCCTACACGTGTAACCCTCTTCTTCCTCGTCCTGCTGAGCCAAGATTTGCTTGGCCGCATTAGTCTTCTTGGCCCCCTTCTTCTTCTTTGGACCACCCTGCAAGGCCTCGTCTTCATCTACATACACGCGACAGCCATCATTCCTCTTTTACCGACTAAAGCCGCAGTGCAAACAGCTCATCAAATTCTCATACTCCTTGCCCCGATACATGTAACACCCAAAAATTCTAAACTTTAGGGATAATGAATTTCAAATAAGTTAGATAACAATTAAGGGCAAATTAAAATTTAGAAAAGAATTTTTGGTGTTGCATTCATGCTGTTGCATTTATTTTATTTTGTGATGTGGAATTTATTTTATTTGATTTGGATTAGAAATTCTCTTTGAAAAAGGTTTTGAAAAACAAATAGAAAAAAAAAGAAAATACTTACCTGCTGGTGGCCCGGTTAACCGGCCGGCCTGTTTCTTCTCTCCCCGCGCTGGGCTGCGGAAGCGGGCCGCTGGTGCTCCCTCTCTCGCATCGGTGGGCTGGCCTAGGAAGCCAAAGCAGCGCGCCTCATCCTCCTTCAGCCATTGACGGGTGGGCCCCAGGTGGCAGCCGCATCTTCTACCTTCGTCGTAACCGGGACGAACACGAACACAAAGCTTCAACCGAATCGAATCTCGAATCCTTGATATCCTACCCGAAATCGATGAGGTGAAGTTACAAAAGGGTAGCCGGGGTTCTCCTCTTTCCGTTTTCCATCTAAAACCCTAGTCAACCATGTGAAACCGAGCACTAGGGATTAGGGGGAGTTGGAGATTTCGGTTGCTTGTAGGTGGAGCTCGCGGGTGGATTTGAGGCCGTGTTCTTCGCGTTGGTGAGTCTACAATCTTCTTCTCTACCTTCCCATGCTTTTCTTTTGGGTGTAGATGCTTCGAATCATGCTTTTGAAGGTCACCGACGAGTCGGCAATGGCGCCGCCGCCCTCCTCACATCGCGTGTCGTTTTCAATCCATCGTAGCTAGCTTGTACCGCATAGATGGATTCGCATTGAGTTCCTCGTTCGGTTGGTGTTGGTTGTGGAGAGAACGGTGATCGGAAACGGGAAAACCGAATGTCTCCGGCGAGCTTGGGTGGCCGGCCATGGAGGCCGTTGGCCGGACTTGGAGAAGAAGGCCGAGCTTCTCTCTGTGAAGACTAGGAAACGATGTCAACCGTTAGATTTTGAATTGACGGCCAAGATTAGAACTTACCTCTTCGCGTGGCAAAATTCTTAAAGAGCCCCTTAGTTTTTCAGAATTTAACCCGCCGTCCATAGCGTAAAACTGAAAGTACGTTTTTGCGTTTTGAAAGCGTATTCTCTTCCGGTTAAGTCAAAAATACGTTTTCAGGTATTTACAGTTTTGCCACTAGAACTGTTTTGGTCATAAAATCTTCGTTTTAACTCCGATTTGATCCGTTCAAATTGCGTTAGGTTCGTATCTGCGAGCTCTACATGTTAGTGTAGTTGTACAGTTAGTTTTGATCATTTATTTTTCGAGTTTATAATTAAGTATTTATTTATCTATAGGAAATCTTAGAAAATTCATAACTTTCACGTTTTAACTCCGAATTTGGTGATCTTTGCGTCTGTGTGATCGTAGAAACGTGTAGAAGAGTTTTATAAACTTTTATTACTGTTTTGCTACTGTTGGTGTACTGTTCTAATTGTATCTCTTTGTTTGCTTCGTGTATGTTTGATTGGATGCATGTGTGTTGTTGATTGATGATCGAGTATAGAAGGTGAGCAGTATCTAGACGATTTGGAGTATTACTTTGAGCCAAGTCAGCAGTATCACTTGGAAAGCTTTGATCAAGGCAAGTATAACACAGGACTATCCTTGTTACCTATACATTGAATTGTCATACATATGCATGTGCTTACCTTGACAACCTTAGAGATTATAACTTAGTGATTGTTATCTTGATTCCTTGTCAACCTTGGGAATGCATATGGGTAGCTACTGCTAGTGCTTAAACTAAGAACAATGATCTTGTAATTTGATTAATGGATTAAGCAATCAACTATTAAGATGATTTTATTACTGTTATAAGGGAGCTAGAGCATGTGTATTATTTTGATGCTCTGGTTTCTCTCCATAAGGACTTATCTGTAAGTGATAACCGGGATATACAGTACAGCTGTGAGGGCTATATGGCTCTGGCTTTAGTTGTTCAAGAGACCTTTTCTAGCTTGTTAGAGGTTACCTTAAATGGCGTAAGAATGGCTTGCCATGTTGGGTGTAGTGCGAGCCCCTGGCCTAGTGTGTATAGGCTGCGGTTGTTGTGCCACAGGGAAGGGGGGTTCTACATCTGCCTGCCGAGTGAATCTAATGGCCCTAACTTGTTAGACGAACTTTTGAGTGGCTTTATATGGTTCTCAGGTGTTTGGGCTTGATCTCCCCACTCATTTGGAAATCATGACTCACAGTGAAAGTGTACACCTCTGCGCAGAGTTAAAAACTGGTATACTAGCCGTGCTCACGGATACGAGCGACCTTTGGGATTCTTATGGAATAGTTGATCATAACTGTTATATCATGTTTAATTATTGTTGATTATTATTTGCTCATATTAATGCTATTCATTATCCTTATTACAATTGATCATTGGTTCTTTAATGGGAAGTGGTTTATCTTGATGCTACTCAAATTGCAAATATATGATTAAAAGCTAAACGCAGTTAAACAGTGTCTAGCCTTTTTGAGCCTCATGAACCCTGTGTTATATTTGTTGAGTTCGACATGGACTCACTCTTGCTATTTCCACCATAACAGATGAAGATATAGAGGAAGATTATCGGAATGAGTACTAGTCTTGGTGTCAACCAGTCAACCGTGTCCCTGTGTGGAGTTTCCGCTGAAGAATTACTATTAATTATTATTACCTATCGTTCAAGACTATGTCTTAAATACTTATTCGTTATGTAATAAGCACTGTGATGATACTTTGTAATTTGTCAACTTATGTGTGCGACTGTTTCCTGGGGCGCACATGAGTCTTTTATGCATCCTATTTTTGTCCTTAAAAATGGGTGTGACAGATTGGTATCGGAGCCGTGTTGACTGTAGGACGCGAGCCTAGTTAGAATGGTCATTAATAGCATCCATACTTCACTTAATTCATGCTTTCTCTTTTCACCTTGTTAATTACTAAAGTTTTATGCTTCCTCTACTTTATTCTATTGCGAAAATACATTGATTCTATCTAATCTATGTCTAAATCTTGTAGATGTCTCCTTATCCCCGTCTGTCAGCTGCACAGTACGTTGCCCGTTTTAAACCCCAGGAGTCGTATGAAGATGGTGATCAAGAGCTATCTGATGCTGAATCAAGAGTTGGTGATACACCAATGGAGAATGTAGTTATGGGGTGGACTACGAAGTTTCATATTATGGTACCTAAAGCTGATGCTTTCTTCCATGACATGTTGACAAGAACCTTGGACAACTACTACTACGACTGGGAAGCTACGTTGGAGTATCGTAGTGCAGAGTATAGTCATCCATGGATGGATTCCTATTGGGAAACGGAGTTATGGCTTAAGAAAAGGGATCCTACCACTAAGGAGTCTAAGGTGGAGTCAAAGTTCATTACCAGAGTGAGCCGGGCAACCATGGAGATAAGCATGGAGGATGTCGCTTTCAATGCATTTGTTTACTACCATGGTCTACGCTCGGACAAGACGTTAAAGGGTGCACTCCGGCATTTTCCTTGTTTCTTACATGACAAGGGTATTTGGACCGTGCCGCTTGCAGATGATTCCTCCTTGACTTTACAAGCTACGGTGGGATTAGCTCGTGAATTGGCTCTCCATGAGGTGGATTTGAAGGATGAGTTGCTGAAGGAAAAAGAACTTAAGGAGCAAGCTTATAAGGAGATTGACCAATTAAGGGCGGAGTTAGGTCATCCCAAGATTTATGAGAAGCTTAATTAGGAAATAGGAAAAATCCCTATGTAATAGGAACGATAGTAGTTGCGAGTTAATTTTAAGTTTGGTTTGTTTTAAGAGTCAGTTTGTGGTGTGAACAATTGTGTGATTGATGGATTGTTATTATGATAATGTGTGATTTGGATCTTTGTAATGTGTGCTGGAGTTTTGTAGACATGCCTACAAGTTCCATGGTTAAGAATATTAAGTTTGATCAAAATATATTAGTTGAATATGAGGTTAACTTAGTTCTGTCCTTTGCTGATTTTTGGATCAGTCTGGGATGTTTTAGAAATAACTTAAAATCCGTTCATGAGAAATTTAAGAAATTTTACTGGGAATAATCAGACTTCTATATCTTTCCAACCCCGTAAGAATTATTTTAATATCTATTAAGAGTTAAGAGATATACCTGTTCCAAGTTGGAGTTACTGTACAGTCTGGAATTCTGAAACAGTTTCGGTTAAGTTCAATTTTTGGCCAATTTATTGACAGAATCAGAAAAAGTGTTGTGAATAAAAGTTGTAGATGATTTTGTAAGCTTTCCAACCATGTAAAGATCATCTGAATTGGACATCTGTAGCTCGGAATATGACAGTTTTACTGAGTTGCTGAAATTGGAGTTCGCCCAGAAAAATCAGATTTTGCTTATCTATTGAATACATCATCTCGGATCGTACTGAATTTCATCTTCTGTGTTTTTGGAAACAAATTAAAGAATTACAAGATAAATGTTTTATTCGACCTAGTTCATCACCTTGGGGAGCACCAGTTATTTTTGTTGATAAGAAAGATGGTGGTCAGAGGATGTGTGTTGATTACCGGTCACTAAATGAGGTAACTATCAAGAATAAGTACCCTTTGCCCAGGATTGATGACTTGTTTGATCAGTTAAGAGGTGCTTGTGTGTTCTCTAAGATTGATTTACGTTCTGGTTATCATCAGTTGAAGATTCGTGTTTCTGATATTCCAAAGACAGCTTTTACTACAAGGTATGGATTGTATGAGTATACTGTTATGTCATTTGGATTGACCAATGCACCTGCATACTTTATGTACATGATGAATAAGGTGTTTATGGAATATTTGGATAAGTTTGTGGTGGTATTTATTGATGATATACTGGTATTTTCCAAGACGGAGGAAGAGCATGCTGAACATTTGAGGTTGGTATTGCAGAAACTTAGAGAGCATAAACTGTATGCGAAGCGAAGTAAATGTGAGTTTTGGTTGAAGGAAGTTTCTTTCCTTGGTCATATTGTTTCTAATGGAGGGATATCAGTGGATCCAGGTAAAGTAAAGGATGTATTAAATTGGAAACCACCTATTGATGTTAGCGAGATTCGTAGTTTCTTGGGATTAGCTGGATATTACAGACGGTTCATTGAAGGGTTTTCTAAACTTGCTAAACCTATGACATCTCTGTTAGAGAAGAATGCCAAGTTTGTGTGGTCAGATAAATGTCAAGCTAGTTTTGAGGAATTGAAGAAGAGGTTGACTACAGCGCCTGTTTTGGTTTTGCCAGATTTGAGTAAGAAGTTTTCTATTTATTGTGATGCTTCTCGTCAAGGTTTGGGATGTGTTCTTATGCAAGAAGGCAGAGTTGTGGCTTATGCATCTAGGCAGTTGAGAAAGCATGAGTTGAATTATCCTACACATGATTTGGAGTTAGCAGCTGTAGTTCATGCTTTAAAGATTTGGAGACATTATTTGATTGGACATAAGAGTGATATATACACTGATCATAAGAGTTTGAAGTATATTTTCACTCAGTCAGATCTGAATTTGAGGCAACACAGATGGTTAGAGTTGATTAAGGATTATGATATTGAGATACACTATCATCCTGGTAAGGCTAATGTAGTAGCTGATGCTCTTAGTAGGAAAAGTTATGCTAATGAGATACGGATGTTGTCTATGACTAGGGAGTTATGTGCTGAATTTGAATATTTGAATTTGGGCATTGTTACTAATACAATGGAATTAGTGATAGAGCCTACCTTAGAGCAAGAAATCTACAAGGGTCAGTTGAAGGATGTGAAACTAAAGAAGATAGCGGAAGATATAGTGATTGGTAAGTCACCAGGCTTTCGAATGGATGATAATGGAATTTTGTGGTTTGGAAAGAGGCTGTGTGTACCTGAGGATCAAACTGTTAGACAGGCAATTCTTCGCGAAGCTCATGAGTCAGCTTATTCTATTCATCCTGGTAGTACTAAGATGTATTTGGATCTTAAACAGAAATATTGGTGGGTTGGATTAAAGCGAGATGTGGCTGAGTATGTGGCATTGTGTGACACTTGTCAGAGGGTGAAAGCAGAGCATCAGAGACCTGCTGGATTGTTGCAACCAATGAAGATTCCTGAATGGAAGTGGGAGGAAGTTGGTATGGATTTTATAGTAGGGTTACCGCGTACTCAAAGAGGTTATGATTCTATTTGGGTGATAGTAGATCGGTTAACTAAAGTTGCTCATTTTATACCAGTTAAGACTACTTACCATGGACCAAAATTGGCAGAGTTGTATATGGAGAGAATAGTCTGTTTGCATGGAGTACCAAAGAAGATTGTATCTGATCGAGGATCACAGTTTACGTCGCATTTTTGGAAAGCTGTACATGAATCTTTGGGAACAAAATTGAATTTTAGTACAGCATATCATCCACAGACAGATGGACAGACTGAAAGGACCAACCAGGTATTAGAGGATATGTTGAGAGCTTGTGCATTGCAATATGGAACTAGTTGGGATAAGAGTTTGCCTTATGCAGAATTCTCTTACAATAACAGTTATCAACAGAGTCTTAAGATGGCACCGTTTGAAGCTTTGTATGGACGTAAGTGTAGAACTCCATTGTTTTGGGATCAGACAGGTGAATCTCAAGTGTTTGGTACAGATGTTCTTAGAAACGCAAAAGATCAAGTGTGAGTGATTCGTGAGAATTTGAGAGTAGCACAGTCTCGTCAGAAGAGTTATGCTGACAATAGAAGAAGAGATTTAGTTTTTGAGGTAGGTGATTATGTCTATTTGAAGGTGTCACCAATGAGAAGTGTGAAGAGGTTTAACATGAAAGGCAAATTAGCACCAAGGTATGTTGGACCATTTAAAGTTATTACTAGACGTGGGGAAGTTGCTTATCAATTAGAGTTGCCTGAGAATTTATCTGGAGTGCATGATGTGTTCCATGTTTCACAACTTAAGAAGTGTTTACGGGTGCCTGAGGAGCAGATACCTTTAGAAGAGTTGACTGTTAAAGAGGATCTTACATATGAAGAGTTTCCGATTAAGATTTTAGAGACTGCTGAGAGAATTACTCGAAGTCGGATTATTAAGATGTGCAAGGTTCAGTGGAATCGATATTCAGAGGCAGAGGCAACTTGGGAAAGAGAGGATGAATTGAGGAAATCATATCCGCAGTTGTTTGAGTAAGCAGTTCAATCTCGAGGACGAGATTCTTTTAAGGGGGTAGAATTTGTAACACCCAAAAATTCTAAACTTTAGGGATAATGAATTTCAAATAAGTTAGATAACAATTAAGGGCAAATTAAAATTTAGAAAAGAATTTTTGGTGTTGCATTCATGCTGTTGCATTTATTTTATTTTGTGATGTGGAATTTATTTTATTTGATTTGGATTAGAAATTCTCTTTGAAAAAGGTTTTGAAAAACAAATAGAAAAAAAAAGAAAATACTTACCTGCTGGTGGCCCGGTTAACCGGCCGGCCTGTTTCTTCTCTCCCCGCGCTGGGCTGCGGAAGCGGGCCGCTGGTGCTCCCTCTCTCGCATCGGTGGGCTGGCCTAGGAAGCCAAAGCAGCGTGCCTCATCCTCCTTCAGCCATTGACGGGTGGGCCCCAGGTGGCAGCCGCATCTTCTACCTTCGTCGTAACCGGGACGGACACGAACACAAAGCTTCAACCGAATCGAATCTCGAATCCTTGATATCCTACCCGAAATCGATGAGGTGAAGTTACAAAAGGGTAGCCGGGGTTCTCCTCTTTTCGTTTTCCATCTAAAACCCTAGTCAACCACGTGAAACCGAGCACTAGGGATTGGGGGGAGTTGGAGATTTCGGTTGCTTGTAGGTGGAGCTCGCGGGTGGATTTGAGGCCGTGTTCTTCGCGTTGGTGAGTCTACAATCTTCTTCTCTACCTTCCCATGCTTTTCTTTTGGGTGTAGATGCTTTGAATCATGCTTTTGAAGGTCACCGACGAGTCGGCAATGGCGCCGCCGCCCTCCTCACATCGCGTGTCGTTTTCAATCCATCGTAGCTAGCTTGTACCGCATAGATGGATTCGCATTGAGTTCCTCGTTCGGTTGGTGTTGGTTGTGGAGAGAACGGTGATCGGAAACAGGAAAACCGAATGTCTCCGGCGAGCTTGGGTGGCCGGCCATGGAGGCCGTCGGCCGGACTTGGAGAAGAAGGCCGAGCTTCTCTCTGTGAAGACTAGGAAACGATGTCAACCGTTAGATTTTGAATTGACGGCCAAGATTAGAACTTACCTCTTCGCGTGGCAAAATTCTTAAAGAGCCCCTTAGTTTTTCAGAATTTAACCCGCCGTCCATAGCGTAAAACTGAAAGTACGTTTTTGCGTTTTGAAAGCGTATTCTCTTCCGGTTAAGTCAAAAATACGTTTTCAGGTATTTACAGTTTTGCCACTAGAACTGTTTTGGTCATAAAATCTTCGTTTTAACTCCGATTTGATCCGTTCAAATTGCGTTAGGTTCGTATCTGCGAGCTCTACATGTTAGTGTAGTTGTACAGTTAGTTTTGATAATTTATTTTTCGAGTTTATAATTAAGTATTTATTTATCTATAGGAAATCTTAGAAAATTCATAACTTTCACGTTTTAACTCCGAATTTGGTGATCTTTGCATCTGTGTGATCGTAGAAACATGTAGAAGAGTTTTATAAACTTTTATTACTGTTTTGCTACTGTTGGTGTACTGTTCTAATTGTATCTCTTTGTTTGCTTCGTGTATGTTTGATTGGATGCATGTGTGTTGTTGATTGATGATCGAGTATAGAAGGTGAGCAGTATCTGGACGATTCAGAGTATTACTTTGAGCCAAGTCAGCAGTATCACTTGGAAAGCTTTGATCAAGGCAAGTATAACACAGGACTATCCTTGTTACCTATACATTGAATTGTCAAACATATGCATGTGCTTACCTTGACAACCTTAGAGATTATAACTTAGTGATTGTTATCTTGATTCCTTGTCAACCTTGGGAATGCATATGGGTAGCTACTTCTAGTGCTTAAACTAAGAACAATGATCTTGTAATTTGATTAATGGATTAAGCAATCAACTATTAAGATGATTTTATTACTGTTATAAGGGAGCTAGAGCATGTGTATTATTTTGATGCTCTGGTTTCTCTCCATAAGGACTTATCTGTAAGTGATAACCGGGATATACAGTACAGCTGTGAGGGCTATATGACTCTGGCTTTAGTTGTTCAAGAGACCTTTTCTAGCTTGTTAGAGGTTACCTTAAATGGCGTAAGAATGGCTTGCCACGTTGGGTGTAGTGCGAGCCCCTGGCCTAGTGTGTATAGGCTGCGGTTGTTGTGCCACAGGGAAGGGGGGTTCTACATCTGCCTGCCGAGTGAATCTAATGGCCCTAACTTGTTAGACGAACTTTTGAGTGGCTTTATATGGTTCTCGGGTGTTTGGGCTTGATCTCCCCACTCATTTGGAAATCATGACTCACAGTGAAAGTGTACACCTCTGCGCAGAGTTAAAAACTGGTATACTAGCCGTGCTCACGGATACGAGCGGCCTTGGGGATTCTTATGGAATAGTTGATCATAACTGTTATATCATGTTTAATTATTGTTGATTATTATTTGCTCATATTAATGCTATTCATTATCCTTATTACAATTGATCATTGGTTCTTTAATGGGAAGTGGTTTATCTTGATGCTACTCAAATTGCAAATATATGATTAAAAGCTAAACGCAGTTAAACAGTGTCTAGCCTTTTTGAGCCTCATGAACCCTGTGTTATATTTGTTGAGTTCGACATGGACTCACTCTTGCTATTTCCACCAAAACAGATGAAGATATAGAGGAAGATTATCGGAATGAGTACTAGTCTTGGTGTCAACCAGTCAACCGTGTCCCTGTGTGGAGTTTCCGCTGAAGAATTACTATTAGTTATTATTACCTATCGTTCAAGACTATGTCTTAAATACTTATTCGTTATGTAATAAGCACTGTGATGATACTTTGTAATTTGTCAACTTATGTGTGCGACTGTTTCCTGGGGCGCACATGAGTCTTTTTATGCATCCTATTTTTGTCCTTAAAAATGGGTGTGACAATACAAGATGCAGTGGTTTGGGCGGGCATCGAACATTCTAAGTTTCATCACCACTAGCCGAATTAGCTTCTTCGCTCGATAGGTATTGGCAAGCACATTGCTAGGTGTTGGGTACATGGTACTAAGGATACTCAATAGCTCGATGAAGCTAGTGTCTGACCAACCGTGCTGGCCTTCAACATCAACAGCTGGAGGTTAAAACAGAGTGCCGTGCACTCCTTCGGACAACTGCCGGTGTCCTTATAGAGAGGATCAACTACCACTTGCTTCATCTCTCTGAAATTCTCCAACCACTTCGGGCTGCCAAACACAACGTCGTTTTCGTCGATGTGGTTGACTAAATCCTCAACCAGCTACACATCCTCTGGTTCCTTCACAGTAAACTCCTGACCATCCCCACCGCCATCGGCATGGTCTGGCGTGTCCTAGAGTATATCCTCCACCGTGATGTAGTCACGAGCACTATCGTTTTCGGCTGGTGCAGCTGCTGCTGAAGGTAGGACGGGTGCTCCTACAGGATCTTGGTTCACCGGTAACACTGCTGTCGTGGATGACGAGCTCACTCTAGACGATGCACCGCCACTGACATCAACTCTTTCACCGTGAAGAGTCCAGACCTTGTAATCCTTCACAAAACCAAACCTAATCAAATGAGATTGCACCATGTCGTCTTCGTAGGCTTTCATGTTCTTGCAGTGAGAACACGGGCTTAAGGTCGTCGTCTGCTTCCGTCTCTCATAGTGAGTTTTCATTGCGGCAATGAAGTTCCTTACTTCAGCGAGGTACCGCGGATCACTCACTCTGTTGATCTGGTATATCCATTCGGACCTGTCCATGAGGCCTGCGTGAATAAAGAAGAGAATCACAAAAAATTGATGATTTATATCCAAAATCATGGAAAAGAGAGAGCAATGACGATGGGAGAGAGCTTTCATGCATCCATTATGAATCTAGATCTAAAAAATACAAGCCTTCTCTCTCCTCCATGAACGGTTTGGAAGAGGAAGACTCGTGGGGAAAGAAGAAGAGGGGGCTATTGTATATTGGCAGGCCATTTACGTGGCGGGCAACATTAACCGCCGGCCGCGGTAAATGGACATTTATCGCAGCGGGCATCCTTACATGCCTACCACAGTAAATACATTAACCGCAGCGGGCGTGTAAGGACATCCGCTGCGGGAAATGTCAATTTACTACGGTGGGGGCGTAAGCTCACCCACTGCGGTTAATGTTTTCCTGCAGCGGGCGCCGCGGTGGCTGGCCGGTCGTGGCCGGCTACGGAATAGCCATGGTGGGCAAACACAGTGGCCACCACGGAGGCCAAAATGCCGTCGCTGCACAAATTCAATCGTGTAGTAGTGGCACAAGAGTTGTTGCAAAAAAAGTATATGCACAAGATCAGAGGCGTCGGCGAGGCGGTCCCGGCCACTCGACCTCTTTAGGGTCTCCACGGCCACGAGCACATACTACCTCATCCAATCCATGGAATGAAATGGAAGCCTGCCAATGCATTAGGCACTGTTTACGTGTGCTTTAGCCCCTATGAGCTTGAGAGGCTGGCGAGGGCCTCTCACCCGCTACACGTACGGCAAGTCCCGCGTGTCCCTTCTCAATCCGTACAGCGCATCTGCCTTCCAACGTTTTCAATACCTATAGATATCTATCTATATCTATATACCCTATTGGACCTGCCGACGGAAAATATTGCAATCATTAGTGTTATTCGAAAAAGAATTATGATATTTACAATAAGCTCTTCTTTTTAACTCATAATTAATTCTAATATAACCAAATTTCAACAATTCATCAAAGATTCGATCACATTTAGAGAAATCAAAAGTAAACTTCATCTCTTCACTCTGATTCTTATGAATAGGTTTGAGAGATGGGCAAGTAACCATCTTATTCTCTGCTGGCCATTTAATCTCAGCAGGGCAAACTTCTTTACTATCATCATCAGAACAATTGGAATGATCATCAACAACATACACATTATGATGATTAGACTTATAGGTTTCACGATATTCTTTAAGGCGCGATTCGGCTGAAACGACCCTTTGCAATAGTTGATTAACATTCACAAACTCATGATGTTCAAGTTTATCCCTAATACTAGGACGTAAAGTAGCAAAGCATAAGTCAGATAAATCTCTTTCAGAAATCATTAAATGAAAACATCGGTTCTTAATTTCTCTAAATTGTTTAACAAAATCAAGAACGAACTCATCATGACCTTGATGAATCGATGCAAGATGAGACAATCTAGTTTCATGGATGTCGGTATAAAAATAACTATGAAACTTTTCTTCTAATTTAGCCCATGAAACAATAGAACAAGCTGGTAATGAAGGAAACCATGCAAAAGCTATGCCAATAAGAGACAATGGAAAATTGCGAACTTTCATAAAATCGTAAGCACTAGCTTCACTCAATTGTGCAAGAAACATGCTAATATGCTCCATGGTAGATTTACTATCATCATCACTAAATTTATTAAAATCAAGAACCTTCCACACATTAGGTGCTTTCATGAAATCAAAGTGTGAAGGGTATGGCTTATGGTAAGTAGTCCTACTGGGCTTGATTTGTACACCTAAACTCTCCTCAAATGATTTAGATAATTCTTCACTAAACCGATTCAAAGTGTCATTGAAATCGGTAGAGAGAGCAACAGGTGCAGCAGGTGTATCATCAATTACGGGGACTTGGCTTGGTGACTTCGGCGGGTTGGGGAGAATGTTTTGCCCTATCGAAGCTCGACTTGTTGTTGTTCTTTGATCGATTCGAGTGTTTTGAGCCGAATTTTGACCACAGACAACCACTCGATTAGTTGGAGTACTAATAGCTAAACTGGTCTTATCGATTTCAATTGCCGAAGAGATTGATTTACCTTTATTTGCTGCTGCATATAAACCTTGATTGTCATAAAAATTCAAAGACATGCCAAATTCAGGATGTTTAGAGGAAGAATCAACACCCGATGCATTGCCATCATTTGTTTCCCTTCTAACTTATCAAAATGAGCCATGATCATGTTTACAACAGTCAGAAGATTATTATCTATTACTTTCTTATGATCATCCATCATAGTAGCGTAATTGGCATGTGTAGGGTAAGGATCGATAATGTCATCATACCTAGGTTCAGAAGATCTTACCTCAGGTGCAGCGGGTGCAGAAGATGTAGAAGTGATCAACTTGCTGAAATCCGGCTCCCTAAATTGAGTGACCTTTTCCCACCGATCTTTAGTGCAACTCTGAAGAAAAGCCTTCAGAACGGTGTTAAATTTGGCTTCCACTTGTTGCTTCAATTCTTTAGGGAGTTCATCGATGTTTATGGGATGATTGATGTTGCCCTCATGAGGGACCTGAGTCCTATCCCTGGTATCTTCACCGTTGCTTCCCATGTTGCTGGAGAAAAAGTTGATCTTTCGCCTAGCGTTCCCCAACGGAGTCGCCAAAAAGTATGTTGACGTTGAAGATTACTCCAAGCCAACACACCAGCGAGGGCCTTGGACGCCCAAGAGGTCTCACAAGACCTGCAATGCAGCAAGAGACGCAGCATAACCGACCTAACCGATCAAGAGATCAATAGGGCTGATGTAGAGCTTGTTCTCGGCTAAAATGGCTCCCGACCTACTCCCAGAAGGATCCGTCAGGAAGGAGCACGTGGAGGATCCCTTAGGACCAGTAAGGCCATCTAGGATGCCAACAAATCTCATAGAGAAACTTGCTGGACAGCAGAATAGGTTGAGGACAGGAAATTAGGGCAAAGAGATGGATATTTTGTGTTTTCTGTCGATTGGATAGATGGAAACTCAATCGGCTGTGATCCTCTCATATATATAGAGGGGTGGTCTTATCCAGTAGGAAACATCTCTAAGATGCGTTCTCCAAGTTTTCCACATTGAAAATATACCAAAAACCAACTTTAGGAAGTATCCTCCTCGGTTTTCAGGCAGAGTCGGCTTAGCCAATAGGGGGAGTCGGCTAAGCCGACCTTTACGGGTTCGGACACGCCTGCGGGGCTGGCATCGGGCGGAGTCGGCTTAGCTGGCTCAGGCAGTCGGCTAATCCGACTGAGGCTGGAAAACCGGCTAAGCCGACTGTCAGGGTCGGCTAAGCCAACTCGGGGTGGCTTGCCGTCTCCTCCGCACGTTTCGTTTGTTATTTTGTCGCGCCGTTTGAACTCCTTGAGATATTTTTGAGTGTCAACAGATCCCCTGTCGGACTGTGATCGGTCCGGCTAATCTAGAACTTAATTATGAGATTAATTAAACGTTAAGCTTTTGGTCCACCTCTCATTTATTTCCAACTAAATAAGATCTACGTGATCGGCAGTAACCCTTAGATCTTTTAGGGTTCGACCCCCTGGCCCTCAGCGCATCTATAATTAAGAGATACCCCTAGCAGCTCCACCCATGTGAGTCAAATCACACAACCAATCGCATATGCCCTGGAGGATTACGAGGGTCCATTTCCATTCCAGCCCATTGCTCGTGGTGACCAGAAGGCCGCCGCTACACGGCACGTCATGTCTATCACCTGTAGAGGGTTCTCAAATCCTCAGCCGGTGAAAGATCTTCATCTATCAAACTATAGTCGGAGAGTGCCTCCTTTGTGGCTCTTTCAATCCCAGGTTGGCTCTCTCTCTCCAGCTGGCTCGTGTCTTTGGCTCGGTCCATCTACCTCTGTGTGACACGTGTCACCAGATGAAGCAAGGTCTGCACGGCAGGAGGGTGCAACCAGACTACTGAATTTTTCGTTCCTAGGCAGCTAAGAGCCATTTAGCTGTTTAAAAAAGAATCTGGGAAAAGACATAGAAAAACAGAACTGGCCGCCACTCAGCTGGCTCCACACAAAGCTGCAGTCCAAGTTGTCGCCGCTGCTGCTCAAACCACGCCCCTCAAGCCGTCGGACCTTGAAGCCGTCGCCGCCGCCACCTACTTGCTGCAGTCCAAGACGTTGCCGCTGCGGCTCAAAGAACCAGAGCATGAGCGCTAGTGAACTCCTGATCTCGAGCTGCGTAACTGGATAATACTCCCTCTATACCACATTGTAGGACTTTTTTACTTTTCTAGATAAATTTATTATACTAGCTATGTATCTAGACACAGTGTATATCTAAATCTATGTGCATAGCAAATGCATTGTAAGAACCAAAACATCTTATAATTTGGAATAAAGAGAGTATAATAAATAAACAGCTGCAATTTTCTGAAATGGATCATACATACTAACAATAATTTATTTACCGTGATTGCATACAACTAGTTAACAATCAAACATGCTACACATATAATGTGCATGATTATATATGTTAGCTGGTTTATGGGTGCACAGAGCGCGCTTAATTTCACATGGAAATGTCACAAGATAGCTAGCTAGAGCAGTGTCACGTCACCACCATGAATACACGACATCGATGCCTATGCCTTAGCGCTTAGAGTATCTCCAAGAGGTCTCTAAATTTTTCTCCTAATAACTCTGCGTTTTCTAACTCCTAAAACGTATTGGGAGAAAAAAAAAAGAAAGCACTACGCCAGGCTGCATTTTTAGGGGCGGCACCAGACCATTTCTAGCAACGGTCTAGAAATGGCCGATTTGTAGGCGTGGTTGGTCAGCCGCCCCTACAAATCGGATTTGTAGGGGCGTCTCACTATTTGTACGACTACAAATGCGTTTCAAAAAATCACAAATCTGGGCCAAACAATAGGAAAAAATATTTTTAATCCGGGTAGACCCCCACCGGTCAACCACACATCGTGCACCCGCAATGTCCAAGTCACAGCATTTTTCGCATACTTTGCGGCTGCTGGGATTCGAACCCACGACCTAATCCCCGCGCGTACCCTCCTCTACCACTGCAGCTCACACTCACATATGTCTACATATGTTATCCTGTACCGAGCATAAATTGATTGTTCGAGGCCCTAAACGATTTCAAATAAAAACGTTATCAACTACAAACTTTCTTAATTTTTCGAGATCTATAACTTTCATGTTGGTAGTTTCTCCATCCGAGATCGTTTACAAAATTTGAATTTCAAATTTAATAAATTCAAATTTAGTTTTCCATGACAAGATGATTTCAAATGAAAAAGTTGTCAACAATAAAGTTTCATAACTTTTTGAGATCTATAACTTTTGTTTTTGCTATTTGTCCATCCAAAATCATTTAAAAAATTCAAATTTTAAACTTTTAAAAATTCAAACGTAGTTTTCGTTGACAAGATGATTTCAAATCAAAAAGATGTCAACTACAAAGTTTCGTAACTTTTCGAGATCTACAACTTTTATCTTAGTAGTTTCTCCATCCGAGGTTGTTTATAAAATTTGAATTTCAAATTTGAGAAATTCAAATATAGTTAATGTTGACAAGATGATTTCAAATGAAAAAGTTGTCAACTACAAAGTTCTTTAACTTATCGAGATCTATAACTTTTATATTGGTCATTTGTTCATACGAGATTGTGGTAGTAACATTGTTCACAAATCTTACATCTCTCTTATAGTTTATGAAACTAGAAGAGAGATGTAAATTTTGTGAATAATATTACTACCACAATCTCGGATGAACAAATGACCAAAATAAAAGTTGTAGATCTTGATGAGTTTTATAACTTTTATGTTCATGACTTTTTCAGTTAAAGTCATTTAATGTTTCAAAATAACGTTTGAAGTTGCCATTTTTTGAAATTCAAAATTCAAATATATAAAACACAGTCACATGAAAAGATGGACATAATAATAGCTATAAGAATACAACAAATTGATAGAGCATGATTTTAGAATTTTTTAGGAAAAAAATCATCAAATTCGAAGTTATTATGAGGGAGAAAACTAGTTATAAGTTTTAGCTGGAGATTAAAAATAGAAATCAGATTTCTTCAATTTTTTAAAAATTTAATTTCAAATAGCATTTTCACGCAATAAATTATTTCAAATGAAAAAGTTGTAAACAGCAATGTTTTATAACTTTTCAAGATCTACAACTTTTATTTTGGTCATTTGTCCATTCGAGGTTGTTTGAAAAATTCAATTTTTAATTCTTAATTTTAAATATTTGGCGTCGATTTGTAGGGGCGCCCCTACAAATCGGGCAATTTGGTGCGGCAGCTGATAACACCAGCCACCGCTACAAATGCATTTGCAGAGGCGGCTCATTTGACCACCATTTGTCGGGACGACTCAATATAGAGCCACCCCTAAAAAAAGGGGCGTTGCTACAAATCGTTTTTGTACTAGTGAAGCCATCTCCAATAGTATCTAATACTTCACTTCTAAAAATCAAAATTTTGTTGAAGGACTCCGCGGAGCCAACGAACCGGCCTTGCGTTGGCGTCGGGTACCCACCAACGACGAGGGCTTGGGAGATGAAAGCACCTAGAATGGGGCTACTCCATGGAGAATTAGAGATTTATGAGACCCTGTGTGTGAGAAATGGGGTTTTCTGTTGAGCACTCTTTTCTGCTGCAAATAGCAGAAGAGGGAGGTGCAGAGTGAGGTGGCGATTGGGGTTCCTCTCATGTTTCTATTGCCAATGCACCATGGGAGGGAGGAGAGTGGTCGGCTAGGTTTCAGGGGTTGCCACATGCTTGCAATTGACAACATTGGTCTACGACACCTCCCAACCGTTTAGTTTTGGCTAGATTATCTGTCACACTCCAATTAAAGGATAATATAGAGTGCATACACCTTATGTGCGCCCCAGGAATAGTCGCACACATAAGCCAACAAATTAACAAAAGTATCATCACCATGTACATACATCACGATATTACATCACTTAGTTCTTAACATAACACAAGGAAAGGTAAATGACACTCTCGAACGATTTTTCTGATCCACAGGGAAGGCCGACTGGTTGACCCAAACCTAGAATTCTTCGGGAAAATCCTCGTAGAAGCTGTCATCTGTTACCCATCCGGGATTTTTATCCAAAAATGAAATAATAACAAGTGTGAGTACACTCGTACTCCGCAAGTATAGTATGAGGATTCATGAGGCTCAAAAATAATAGACACGGTTGACTGCAATTAGCATTTTTAATAGATCAGCATTTCATTATTACTTATTATTACTAAATTATGCTTAAGCTCCCGGTTAACCCACATGATCACCTACTAGCATTAAGGAGAGTAATTGAGCATCAGTATAATCTCATTATTATCATCATAAGTCATCCATATGTCAAGTAACCATTTATTCTGTGAGTTTTCCGGGCCGCTCGTGACCGTGAGCATGGCTATTATAACAGATTTAACACTCTGCAGAGGTTGTGCATCTTTACCCGTGAGTCGTGTTGCCCATTTGCCCGGGGCCCGTCGACCCCCTAACACTCCCAAGGTGAGTAGGCAGGGTACACTATGAAGCCTTCCATAGGCCTCTTCTAACATGTTAGGGCCGCGAGGTTTCCTTGGCAGGCAGATATAGAGAACCCCCCTTTCGATGGCACAATTCCCGCAGGCTATACACATCAGAACAGAAGCAGTTCTATACCCAAAGTGGCAAGCCCCTCTTGCGCCCTTTCGGGTAACCTCTAACAAGCTAGAAAAGATCCTACTACTGAGCTAAAGTCAGAGCCATATGACTCTCACGGTTGCACTGTATGTCCCAGCTTTTGCCCTACAGATAAGTCCTTACGGAGGGTTTAGGGAAACATGATCAACATCATCTGCACCTTTATCCATTAGTTCCATCAGTCATAGTGTAGATCATGTTTAGTTAGGGCACTAGCATTCTACCCCATATGCAAATAAAACCCATAGGGATCAAAGTACAAGTCATCAATTAGCTAGGGAGTCCTTATAGTCGAGCAATATTAGACACATGCATAATGAGTATATTATATAATGAATAGGACAACAAGGAAGGCCCATGCTATACTTGCCTTGGTTCATGAACTGCTGCTGGTCCTGCTGCTCCTCGTACGTGTTCGGATTCCCAACGTACTCCTCACCGTCTGAACTCGACCAACACAGCAACATACACATTTCAGGAGCATTCATGCATAGCAAACAAATCTATAATTAGAACAGTACACTAGCAGTATAAAAACAAGATAAAAAGTTTATGAAAATATTCTACGTCTCTCTACGATCACAACGACGCGAAGTTCACGAAAAATGGAGCTACAACGCAAAAGTTACGAGCTAAAGAAGGTTCCTATAATGAGTTAATTAACTTAACCTAATCAAGAATTTTAAATGTTGCAAACCTACCTAACAGTGGCATTAATGCGTAGGTTATGAAATTACGAACCTAACGCAAGTTGAACGGATCAAATTGGAGCTAAAACGACGATTTTATAAGCGTTTTACTGCAGTGGCAAAACTGTAATTAATCTGGAAACGTATTTTTCATTTAAACCGAAGAAACTATGTTCTAAAAATGAGAATGTGCATTCCGGGAGTACGCCAAGGACGGCGGGTTGGATAAGAAAGAAACCGAGGGTCTGTTTAGAAAGAAATCCCACGAAGGGGTATCAGCCATCCTGGGCCGTTGATCTCAGATCGGACGACAGGGATTTGATGGGAGGGAAAGAGAGAGGCGCGGCCGCCAGAGTTGGGGGAGATGCAGCGGCGCCGCCATTGCCGCAGCGGAGGGCTCGCCAGAGTTGGCTAATCGAACTCTACGGGGCGCGGTTCGCTGAACAGAGAACACCGGGAGAGAGAGGAGACAAAGGCGAACTCACTGAGATGCGTTTCGCGGCTGGACAAAGAACCGAGGGGCACCCGCCATGGCTGGCCGCGGAGGAGCTCGCCGGAGCTCGCGTAAAACAGCCCTAGGAGCCACCATTCGACACGGGAGGTGGATGAGGAGAAAGAGGGGAGCGGGGCGAAGCTCACCTAGCGACAATCACGGAACGGAAGCGGCTCGGAGACGATGGCGACGCGGAGGAGCGGACGGCGTCTCCGGTGATTGTTGCTGCGGCCTTCGGTGGTTCAGCGAGTGGGAGCGAGGGAAAAACCGAAGAAGGGGAAGGCATGGACGGGGTTACGCTCCCCCTTTAAAGGACCCGAGGCGCGGGGGTGGGGGGAAGACGCTCCCACGATGGGGCATGGGCGCGGCGGCAGTTGCGCTCGAGTGCGAGCGAAGCGGGGGAAACTGGAGGTTGGAGAAAGGCGCCGACAGGTCGGTCCAGCGTGTCAGCCGCAGCGGAGAGGAAAGGAGGCGCGGCAACGGTTGAGACAACGTGGACCGGGCTGGCCTAGCAAGGAAGAGAAAGAGGAGAGGGGAAATGCGGGCGCGCGGGCCGGCTCGGCAGGCCGACTGGCCGATTGGGCCGGAAGGAGGGAGGGGGAAAGAAAATGAGTTTTCTTTTTTTAATTTGATTTTCCAAATCCACTTTCCAAAGTTTTTGAAACTCTTTTGAACTTTGGATCAAAACCAAACAATACAATAAATAAAATGTGGCAACATGGGTGCATCAACATGTTGCTAACCTTATGATAAATTTTAATTTCACAAATATTTATTATTTTCTATATTTGAATGCACACTAAATTACATAATAAATCATATTTAACTATTTTGAATTTACAAAAAATTTAGGGTGTTACAATTCTACCCCCCTTAAAAGAAATCTCGTCCTCGAGATTGGGTGATGCTTACTCAAAAAGCTGCAGATAAGTTTTCTCAGATTTTCTTCTCTTTCCCAAGTAGCTTCATCTTCTGAATATCGATTCCACTGCACTTTGCACATCTTTATAGTGCGGCTCCTAGTAACTCTTTCTGCAGTTTCAAGAATTTTTACCAGATACTCTTCATACGTGAGATCTTCTTTAACAGTAAGCTCTTCCAAAGGAATCTGCTCTTCTGGTACCCGCAAACCCTTTTTCAACTGAGAAACATGAAACACATCATGCACACCCGACAAACTTTCTGACAGTTCCAACTGATAAGCCACTTCTCCACGTCTCTCCAGAATCTTGAAAGGTCCCACATATCTCGGGGCTAACTTGCCCTTCACATTGAATCTTCTCACATTTCTCATTGGTGACACTTTTAAATACACATAGTCACCTACTTTGAAACTCAACTCTCTTCTTCGGATATCAGCATAACTCTTCTGTCTAGACTGTGCTACTCTTAAATTATCCCTAATCATTCTCACTTGTTCCTCTGCATTGCGTAGGACATCTGGTCCAAACACATGAGTTTCGCCTGTTTGATTCTAGAATAAAGGTGTTCTATACTTACGTCCATATAAAGCTTCGAATGGCGCCATTTTGAGACTTTTCTGGTGACTGTTGTTATATGAAAACTCAGCATATGGCAAACTCTTATCCCAATTAGTACCATACTGTAAAGCACAAGCTCTCAACATATCTTCTAAGATTTGATTGGTCCTTTCTGTCTGTCCATCGTTTTGGGGATGATATGCAGAACTAAAATTTAGCTTTGTTCCCAAAGCACTATGTACCTTATGCCAAAAATGCGATGTAAACTGAGTTCCTCGGTCAGACACGATCTTCTTCGGAACCCCATGTAGACACACTATTCTCTCCATATACAACTCCGCTAACTTTGCGCCACTATAAGTGGTTTTGATTGGTAGGAAATGGGCTACCTTAGTAAGTGATCCACTATTACCCAGATTGAATCATATCCGTGTTGCGTGCGGGGTAATCCAGTAATGAAGTCCATACCAACTTCTTCCCATTTCCACTCTGGTATTCTCATTGGTTGCAACAATCCTGCAGGTCTTTGGTGTTCAGCTTTCACCCTTTGACAAGTATCACATAGGGCCACATACTCAGCCACATCTCTTTTCAAACCATACCCCCAATACTTCTCTTTAAGGTCTAAGTACATTTTGGTGCTTCCAGGGTGTATAGAATAAGCAGAATCATGTGCTTCTCGCAGAATCGTATCACGGATAGCTTTCACTTCAAGTACACATATTCTTTTTCCAAACCATAGACTTCCATTCTCATCCAACCTGAAACCTGGTGCCTTTCCAACCACTACATGTTCTGCAATCTCCTTTAGTTTCTCATCCTCCAACTGACCTTTGCGTATATCTTGCTCTAATGTAGGCTCTATGGCCAATTCCACTACATTATTGATAAAACCCAAATTGAGATGTTCAATTTCAGCTCGCAACTCTATTGGTATAAATGTCATCTGAAGTTCGTTGGCATAGCTCTTCCTACTAAGTGCATCAGCAATAACATTTGCCTTTCCAGGATGATAATGCACTTCTAGATCATAATCTTTAATCAATTCCAGCCAACGACGTTGCCTTAGGTTCAACTCCGACTGAGTAAAAATATATTTTAAACTCTTGTGGTCAGTATAGATATCACACTTATGTCTGATCAAATAATGCCTCTAGATTTTTAGGGCATGAACAACTGCGTCTAATTCCAAATCATGTGTTGGGTAATTCAGTTCATGCTTTCTTAACTGTCTGGATGCGTATGCCACAACCTTTCCTTCTTGCATAAGCACACACCAAGACCTAGGCGAGATGCATCATAATAAATAGAGAAGCTCTTACTTAAATCAGGTAAGGTCAACACTGGGGCTGTCGTCAACCTTCTCTTAAGCTCTTCAAAGTTAGCCTGACATTTGTCTGACCATATAAATTTGGCATTCTTCTCTAGTAGGGCTGTCATAGGCTTAGCTAGCTTAGAGAACCCTTCAATAAATCTCCTATAGTACCCAGCCAATCCCAAAAAGCTACGGATTTCACTAACATTGGCTGGGGCTTTCCAATTTAACACATCCTGCACTTTACTGGGATCTACGGCTATTCCACCATTAGAGACCACATGTCCCAGAAAAGATACTTCTTTCAGCCAGAACTCACATTTGCTCCTTTTAGCGTACAACTTATGTTCCCTGAGTTTTTGTAAAACTAGTCTTAAGTGTTCAGCATGTTCATCTTTATTTTTGGAGAATATTAAGATATCATCTATAAACACCACCATAAACTTATCCAAGTACTCCATGAATACTTTATTCATCAGATACATAAAGTATGCCGGTGCATTTGTCAGTCCAAAAGACATTACTGTATACTCATAAAGACCATATCTGGTAGTAAATGCTGTCTTAGGTATGTCAGATGCACGAATTTTTAGTTGGTGATAACCAGAACGGAGATCAATTTTTGAGAACACACAAGCGCCTTTCAGCTGATCAAATAAATCATCAATTCTAGGGAGTGGGTACTTGTTCTTGATTGTGACTTCATTAAGAGACCTATAATCAACACACATTCTTCATGTGCCATCTTTCTTATCAACAAATATAACAGGTGCTCCCCAAGGTGAAGAACTAGGACGAATAAAATCTTTCTCTTGCAATTCCTTAATTTGTTTCTTTAGTTCTTCTAATTCATCTACCCCCATTCTATATGGTCTCTTAGCTATGGGTGCAGTTCCAGGTAAAAGCTCAATAAGGAATTCGATGTCACGATCGGGTGGCATACCTAGCAGTTCATCGGGAAACACATCTAGGAATTCATCCACCACCTGATTCTCCTGGTTGGCAATATCGCTCAACTAGTTGACAGTGGCGGTTGGTTGAGCTTGCACTTCCACTTCGACACAAATTCTATCACCACTTGGAGCTGTCACAACAACGGATTTCTCCTGACATTGTATCACTGCTCTATGCTGCTTCATCCTATCCATTCCCAGGATGAGGTCAATCCCAGCGGTTCTCAGAACAATTGGATTTACTTTAAAAGCTACCCCCCTTAGGAATATACTAGTAGAAGGGCTCCAATAGTTTGCTGGCATGCTACCCCCCCGGTGAATTTACTAACATAGGATCCTTCATGGCACACAGGGGTATGCTATGCATTCTAACAAAAGCTTGTGATATGAAAGAATGCGAGGCACCGGAATCAAAAAGTACGGTAGCAGAGATGGAGTTGCACTGTATATCCCAGCTTTTGCCCTACAGATAAGTCCTTACGGAGGGTTTAGGGAAACATGATCAACATCATCTGCACTTTTACCCTATAGTTCTACTGTTACCATCATGTTTATCCATTAGTTCCATCAGTCATAGTGTAGATCATGTTTAGTTAGGGCACTAGCATTCTACCCCATATGCAAATAAAACCCATAGGGATCAAAGTACAAGTCATCAATTAGCTAGGGAGTCCTTATAGTCGAGCAATATTAGACACATGCATAATGAGTACATTATATAATGAATAGGACAACAAGGAAGGCCCATGCTATACTTGCCTTGGTTCACGAACTGCTGCTGGTCCTGCTGCTCCTCGTACGTGTTCGGATTCCCAACGTACTCCTCACCGTCTGAACTCGACCAACACAGCAACATACACATTTCAGGAGCATTCATGCATAGCAAACAAATCTATAATTAGAACAGTACACCAGCAGTATAAAAACAAGATAAAAAGTTTATGAAAATATTCTACGTCTCGCTACGATCACAACGACGCGAAGTTCACGAAAAATGGAGCTACAACGCAAAAGTTACGAGCTAAAGAAGGTTCCTATAACGAGTTAATTAACTTAACCTAATCAAGAATTTTAAATGTTGCAAACCTAACTAACAGTGGCATTAATGCGTAGGTTATGAAATTACGAACCTAACGCAAGTTGAACGGATCAAATTGGAGCTAAAACGATGATTTTATAAGCGTTTTACTGCAGTGGCTAAACTGTAATTAATCTGGAAACGTATTTTTCATTTAAACCGAAGAAATTATGTTCTAAAAATGAGAATGTGCATTCTGGGAGTACGCCAAGGACGGCGGGTTGGATAAGAAAGAAACCGAGGGTCTGTTTAGAAAGAAATCCCGCGAAGGGGTATCAGCCATCCTGGGCCGTTGATCTCAGATCGGACGGCAGGCATTTGATGGGAGGGAAAGAGAGAGGCGCGGCCGCCGGAGTTGGGGGAGATGCGGCGGCGCCGCCATTGCCGCGGCGGAGGGCTCGCTGGAGTTGCCCAATCGAACTCTACGGGGCGCGGTTCGCAGAACAGAGAACACCGGGAGAGAGAGGAGACAAAGGCGAACTCACTGAGATGCGTTTCGCGGCTGGAGAAAGAACCAAGGGGCACCCACCATGGCTAGCCACGGAGGAGCTCGCCGGAGCTCGCGTAAAATGGCCCTAGGAGCCACCATTCGACACGGGAGGTGGATGAGGAGAAAGAGGGGAGCGGGGCGAAGCTCACCTAGCGACAATCACGGAACGGAAGCGGCTCGGAGACGATGGCGACGCGGAGGAGCGGACGGCGTCTCCGGTGATTGTTGCTGCGGCCTTCGGTGGTTCAGCGAGTGGGAGCGAGGGAAAAACCGAAGAAGGGGAAGGCATGGACGGGGTTACGCTCCCCTTTAAAGGACTCGAGGCGCGGGGGTGGGGGGAAGACGCTCCCACAATGGGGCATGGGCGCGGCGGCAGTTGCGCTCGAGTGCGAGCAAAGCGGGGGAAACTGGAGGTTGGAGAACGGCGCCGACAGGTCGGTCCAGCGTGTCAGCCGCAGCGGAGAGGAAAGGAGGCGCGGCAACGGTTGAGACAACGCGGACCGGGCCGGCCTAGCAAGGAAGAGAAAGTGGAGAGGGGAAATGCGGGCGCGCGGGCCGGCTCGGCAGGCCGACTGGCCGATTGGGCCGGAAGGAGAGAGGGGGAAAGAAAATGAGTTTTCTTTTTTTAATTTGATTTTCCAAATCCACTTTCCAAAGTTTTTGAAACTCTTTTGAACTTTGGATCAAAACCAAACAATACAATAAATAAAATGTGGCAGCATGGGTGCATCAACATGTTGCTAACCTTATGATAAATTTTAATTTCATAAATATTTATTATTTTCTATATTTGAATGCACACTAAATTACATAATAAATCATTTTTAACTATTTTGAATTTACAAAAAATTTAGGGTGTTACAATTCTACCCCCCTTTAAAAGAAATCTCGTCCTTGAGATTGGGTGATGCTTACTCAAAAAGCTGCGGATAAGTTTTCTCAGATCTTCTTCTCTTTCCCAAGTAGCTTCATCTTCTGAATATCGATTCCACTGCACTTTGCACATCTTTATAGTGCGGCTTCTAGTAACTCTTTCTGCAGTTTCAAGAATTTTTACCGGATACTCTTCATACGTGAGATCTTCTTTAACAGTAAGCTCTTCCAAAGGAATCTGCTCTTCTGGTACCCGCAAACGCTTTTTCAACTAAGAAACATGAAACACATCATGCACACCCGACAAACTTTCTGGCAGTTCCAACTGATAAGCCACTTCTCCACGTCTCTCCAGAATCTTGAAAGGTCCCACATATCTCGGGGCTAACTTGCCCTTCACATTGAATCTTCTCACATTTCTCATTGGTGACACTTTCAAATACACATAGTCACCAACTTTGAAACTCAACTCTCTTCTTCGGATATCAGCATAACTCTTCTGTCTAGACTGTGCTACTCTCAAATTATCCCTAATCATTCTCACTTGTTCCTCTGCATTGCGTAGGACATCTGGTCCAAACACTTGAGTTTCGCCAATTTGATTCCAGAATAAAGGTGTTCTATACTTACGTCCATATAAAGCTTCGAATGGCGCCATTTTGAGACTTTTCTGGTGACTGTTGTTATATGAAAACTCAGCATATGGCAAACTCTTATCCCAACTAGTACCATACTGTAAAGCACAAGCTCTCAACATATCTTCTAAGATTTGATTGGTCCTTTCTGTCTGTCCATCGTTTTGGGGATGATATGCAGAACTGAAATTTAGCTTTGTTCCCAAAGCACTATGTACCTTATGCCAAAAATGCGATGTGAAAGCATCTAGGCCTCGAGGTTTGGTTTCGGCAATTGATGACAACGCCTTGTTACCATGACTAACGTGTGTTTTGCAGAAACTTTGGTAAGTTAGGTCATGGAGGTTTGAACTGCTTTGGGCACCATGGTATTCATGCCCCTTGATGGAAATCGTTTCGGTTTTCAAAAGAGTGACGTCAAGATTAAGGACGGTTAGTTCCGGATGTCAAGGTGTTGAGAGACATTTGGAATAGTCGTTAGGATCTTCGTTTTTCTCTTTTGGCCGTACTATGAAGGGGGGCATGAGCGGGTAGCTTGACCTAGGCGAGTCCTATGTTTAGGTGTGGTGCACACTTGTTAAACTTGGCGCTAGGCAGCTCTAGAATAGCTCAAAGTTCAGTTGGGAGCAACTTGGTTCAAGTTGTGACGCTTTGCGGAAAGTTTCGGGTCTTTTTCCAGTGACCGGACGCGGTCCTCGGCATGACCGGACGCGTCCGGTCAGTTCAGTTCCACGACTGGGGTTTCAGCTCTGAGCACCGGACGCGGTCCTCGCGAGGACCGGACGCGGTGGTCAGAAGTCAACACGTGTCACTTTAGGGAAACACCCGATCGGACGCGACCTGGGTGTGATCGGCGCGTCCGGTCATAGTCCAGTAAGGTCCTGAAACGACCGGACGCGTCCGGTCATCACCCATCGGACGCGGTAGCGCGTCCGGTGCGAGTACAGTAAGCTCCACGCACGATCGGACGCGTCCGGTCACCCCTGACCGGTGCGTCCGGTCATCTAGGTGTTTTTCAGTTTTTTGACCGTTACGAGCGACCGGCGCGTCCGGTCAGTACGACCGGCGCGTCCGGTCAGCTCGAGTTTTGCTGAGTCAGCAGGTAACGGTTCGTTTCGTCTGTGGGGTGTATATATACATCCCCACCACCTCTTTTAGAGCTCTCTTGCTCATTTGATCAGCTGATAAACACCTTTGAAGTGCAAGGTAGTGCAAGAGCACTAGTGAGGATAGAGATTTGAGAATCAAAGCTTGAGAGTTCCTCACTAGCGATTAGAGAGTAACAAGTGTGCATCCACTTTCTCATTTAGGCTCGTAGAGGTCAAGTGAGAGTTCTAGCTTGTTACTCTTGGTGATCGCCATCACCTAGACGGCTTGGTGGTGATTGGGAGTTTGGTGTTCATCCGGCGGAGCTTGTGGATGACCCAACTCATCTTGTGAGCGGTTGTGGGTGATTCACCGCGACGGAGTGTCGAAGAATCAACCCGTAGAGAGCACTTGATCCTTGCGCGGATCAAGGGAGAGCGACACCCTTGCGCGGGTGCTCCAACGAGGACTAGTGGGGAGTGGCGACTCTCCGATACCTCGGAAAAACATCGCCGTGTTCCTTGCCCCTTTACATTCAAGCATTTACTTTCTCGTATTTACTTACATTGCTTGTTTACATTCCTAGACTTGCCATGCTAGACTAGGATTGGAAACTAGGGTGCAAAACTTTGTATCGGTAGACTCTCTAGGAACACAAGTAGACACTAGGGGTGAATTCCAGCTTGTAGGATTTATTCCTTGCTTTTATTTTTAGAAAAGCCCAATTCACCCCCCCTCTTGGGCATCTTGATCCTTTCAATTGGTATCGGAGCGGTGTTGCTCTTCTTTTAGGCTTTACCGCCTAGAGCAAGATGTCTAATGGGGAAGGACCACCTCCCACTTTTGAGGGAGACGATTTTCCATATTGGAAAATTCGTATGGAGGCGTACCTCGAAGCTATAGATGTTGGGTGTCTTAGAGCCGCAACCGAAGGGCTTCCCCCCATAAGGGATCCCGCTAACCCAAGTGGTGACGAGGAGAAGTACGACCGGTGGAATGCAAAAGCCAAAAATGCACTCTACCGGGGCTTAGGCAAAGATATCTTCAATCGCGTGCGTAATGCAAAGAACGCTCATGAATTGTGGGAAAATCTTTGCGCTCTCCATGAGGGAACTAAGAGTGAGCGTGAGGAACGCTATCACATAGCCTTAAAGAAAATTAACTCCTTTGAGATGCTTCCCAAAGAAAGTGCTAATGACATGTACACTCGCTTGAATGTTCTTGTAGAGGACCTCAATGCTCTTGGGCTCACCAAAATGAGTCAATCGGATGTTGCAAGAAGGATCTTGAGTGTGCTTCCCGTTGAGAAGTATGGACATATTGTCACCGTGCTTCACCAAAGTGATCTTTCCACCGCAACACCAACGCAAGTTTTGGGGAAAATCAATGCTCATGAGATGTACATGCATATCACTCCGGAAGAGGGCTCATCATCTTCCAAGAAGAAAGACTTGGCCTTCAAAGCTAGTCATGATAAGAAGAAGATGAAAGGCCAAGCCATGATGGTGCAAGAAAGCTCAAGTGATAGTGATGTTGATGATGAATCACTTGCACTCATGGTGAGAAAGACCACCAAGATGTTAAAGAAGCTTAACAAGAGTGGCATCAAGTTCGACGGCAAGAAGAAGAAATTCTTCACAAGTAGCAAGAGAAAGCCAATCTCGGAGATGGATTGCTACAATTGTGGTGAACTTGGTCATCTAGCTCATCAATGCCCTAGACCACCAAAAGACAAGTACAAGAACAAAAACAAGGGCAAGAAAAATGATTCAAGTGATGAAGAAGAAGAGAAGAAGAGGAACAAGCCATACAAGAAGAAGGATGGCAAAAAGAAGGAGTTCCACAAGAAAAAGAAGGGAGGAAAGGCATACATTGTTGGTGATTGGCTCACCGACATTGAATCATCATGTGAGTCCTCCGAAGATGAAAGCAATGATGAGAAAGAGAAGGTTGCCGCATTTGTGATGGGGCCATCATCTTCATCAACATCTTCATCACCACCTTCACCACCTCCTTCACCATCATCGTCCACTACTCACCTATGCCTTATGGCCAAGGGTGAACGAAAGGTACAAAACCATGATAGTGATGATGATGACGATAGTGATAGTGATGATGAATATGACTCACCTTCTTATGATGAACTTGTAAAATTATTAAACAAATACACTAAAATCATAAGAAGAACTAGAAGTGAAAATGATGATCTTCAAAATGAAAATGAATCACTCTCATCAAAGCTTGAAAATATTCAAAAGACTAGTGGTGAGTTTAGAGTTCAAAATGAAGTAATGTCTTCCACTCTCAAGGAACTCAAAACCTCCTATAAAGAGCTTAAAGATCAACATGATAAACTTGAAAAGAAGCATGATGAGCTCATCACTAGATGCAATTCTCTAAAGGACAAATATACCACATTAAAAATTGATTATGATAGTCTTGTGGTTGCTAATGAACTTGCTCTTGAGACACATGATGCTACTAACCATGTTGTTAAGTGTGATATAGCTACATCATGTGATGACTTGATCATTGAAAGCATTGAGCAAGGTTCTAGTAGCAAAGGCAAGAGTGTGGTTGAGTCAAGCAACTATGATGACTATGCCAAGATTAAGAGTGAAAATGAGAAGCTTGCAAGTGAGAACAAGAAGCTAAAAGGTTTGATGGCTCTTGAGAAGCAACCAACAAATGAGTCACTCATTGAAGAAAACAAAAAGCTAAAGCAAGAAAAAGAGCATCTCAAGACCGGCCTAAGCAAGTTCACAAGAGGCCAACATTTGCAAAGTGAGCTCCTCATGAACACCGTAATGAAGATGGATAGAAGTGGTATTGGGTACTTGGCAAATCAAGAGAAGAAAGCAAAAGCTCAACAACAACCAAGCAAGTCAAAGCCCAAGCCAAAGAGATGTGTTGAGTGTGGTCAAGAAGGTCACTTTGCTCATGAATGCAAAACTCCACCACCACAACCCTTGCCCAAGCATGCTAGACCTTTCGCTTTCAATGCTCATTATATGCTAAGAAAAGATTCAAATGGAAAGATGAAAGTCATGTTTTTGGGTCCCCCAAACAAGAATAGGCCAAAGAAAATATGGGTTGCCAAGTCACTAGTGGATAAAGTCAAGGGCCCCTCTCAAGTTTGGGTCCCTAAACAAAAAGCTTGATCTCTTGTGTGTAGGTGAACTACAAGACCGGTGGAACTCATTGGGTTATTGATAGTGGTTGCACTCAACATATGACCGGTGATCCTCGTATGTTCACCACCATTGAAGAGAATGGTATATGTCAAGAGAAGATCACATTTGGGGATAATTCAAAGAGCAAAGTCAAGGGCATAGGCAAGATTGCAATATCACATGATCACTCACTCTCAAATGTGCTTTATGTTGCTTCATTGAGTTTCAACTTGTTGTCCGTTGGGCAACTTTGTGACCTTGGCTTCCAATGCTTGTTCACACCAAATGAAGTGGAAGTTTCAAAGATAGATGACAAGCAAGTGATATTCAAAGGCTTTAGATACAATAATCTTTATCTTGTTGACTTCACCTCCGAAGATGCAAATTTGATGACATGTTTGTTCACCAAGACCTCACTTGGTTGGCTTTGGCATAGGAGGCTTGCTCATGTTGGAATGAACACTCTCAACAAGCTATTGAAGAAAGAACTAGTGAGAGGATTGAAGGATGTGAAGTTTGAAAAGGACAAACCTTGTAGTGCATGTCAAGCGGGCAAACAAGTTGCAAACACTCATCCAACCAAAGCTTTCATGTCAACTTCAAGAGTGTTAGAACTTCTACACATGGACTTGTTTGGGCCTACAACATACAAGAGTTTGGGTGGTAATCTCTATTGCCTTGTGATAGTGGATGACTACTCAAGGTATACATGGACCTTCTTCCTTCATGATAAATCCGAAGTGGCAAATTGCTTCAAGAAGTTTGCAAAGAGAGCTCAAAATGAATTTGAAGTCAAGATAAAGAAGATTAGAAGTGACAATGGGAAAGAATTTGACAACACCAACATTGAAGCTTATTGTGATGAAATTGGAATCAAGCATGAGGTTTCTTCAACCTACACTCCTCAACAAAATGGTGTAGTTGAGAGAAAGAACCGAACTTTGATCACCCTTGCAAGAACAATGCTAGATGAGTACAACACTCCGGAGAAGTTGTGGGCCGAGGCAATCAACACCGCATGCTATGCTTCAAATCGCCTCTTCCTACAAAAGTTTCTTGGCAAGACCCCCTATGAGTTGCTCAATGGCAAGAAGCCGGACGTTTCCTTCTTCCGGGTGTTTGGTTGCAAATGTTACATCTACAAGAAGCGTCAACACCTAGGGAAGTTTCAAAGACGTTGTGATATTGGCTTTCTTGTTGGTTACTCATCAAAGTCCAAAGCATATAGAGTATTTAACCATGCCACCGGTTTGGTTGAAGAAACATATGATGTGGAATTTGATGAATCTAATGGCTCCCAAGGAGCAATTGAGAATTGTGATGATGTAGGTGATGAACCCTTGAGGGAGGCTATGAAGAACATGCCCGTGGGAGACATCAAGCCAAAAGATGATGATGACGATGTACAAATTGTTGATCCACCATCTTCATCACGTGTGCCTCAAGATGATAACAAGAATGAGAGAGTTGAAAATGAAGACACTCATGTCTCTCATGAACAATCCGAGGCACAAGCTCAAGATGTTGATGCTCCTCATCCACCTCCTCAAGTGATTGATAAAAGAAATTCACCACTACTTCAAGCACATCCACAAGATCTCATCATAGGGAGTCCTACAAAGGGAGTAATGACTCGATCTCAAAAGCTAGCTTCTTTTGTTGAACATCACTCTTTTGTCTCTTGTGTTGAACCTAAGAATGTAGAAGAAGCTCTTCAAGATCCGGATTGGGTGATTGCAATGCATGAAGAGTTGAACAACTTCACCCGAAATCAAGTATGGACACTTGAAGAGCATCCCAAAGGTGCAAGAGTCATTGGAACCAAGTGGGTGTTCCGAAACAAGCAAGATGACCAAGGCATAGTGGTGAGGAACAAGGCAAGACTAGTTGCAAAGGGGTTCTCTCAAGTTGAAGGTCTTGATTTTGGAGAAACCTTTGCACCCGTTGCAAGACTTGAAGCCATTCGTATCCTCCTTGCTTATGCATCACATCATGATATGAAACTATATCAAATGGATGTGAAAAGTGCATTTTTAAATGGCTTTATAAACGAACTAGTCTATGTCAATCAACCTCCCGGGTTTGAAGACCCTAGATATCCTAATCATGTTTATAGGTTGTCCAAGGCGTTATATGGGCTCAAGCAAGCCCCTAGAGCGTGGTATGAACGCCTTCGGGACTTCCTCATTGAGAAGGGCTTCACCATTGGGAAGGTCGACACCACACTATTCACCAAGAAGTTTAATGGGGAGATCTTCATTTGTCAAGTATATGTTGATGATATTATCTTCGGATCAACAAATGAAGATTATTGCAAAGAATTTGGTGAATTGATGTCAAAGGAATTCGAGATGTCAATGATTGGTGAGCTCACATTCTTCCTTGGCTTTCAAGTAAAGCAAATGAGAGAAGGGATTTTCATCTCTCAAGAAAAGTATACCAAGGATCTTCTCAAAAGATTCAAGATGGAAGAATGCAAACCAATCAAGACCCCAATGCCATCAAATGGACATCTCGACCTAGATGAGGGAGGTAAACCGGTTGATCAAACTCTCTACCGTTCTATGATTGGTAGCTTGTTATACCTTACCGCATCTAGGCCCGATATCATGTTTAGTGTGTGCATGTGTGCTCGCTTTCAAGCATGCCCTAAAGAACCTCACCTAAGTGCCGTAAAAAGAATCCTAAGATATCTTAAGCTCACCCCAAGCATTGGTCTTTGGTATCCCAAAGGAGCTAGATTCCAACTAGTTGGCTATTCCGATTCGGACTATGCCGGTTGCAAGATTGATAGAAAAAGCACATCCGGAGGGTGCCATTTGCTTGGAAGATCTTTAGTATCTTGGTCATCTAAAAAGCAAAATAGTGTGGCTTTGTCCACCGCCGAGGCGGAATACATTGCCACGGGGGCTTGTTGTGCACAAATCCTATATATGAAACAAACCCTCCTAGACTATGGAATTGTTCTTGAAAAGGTGCCACTTTTATGTGACAACGAAAGTGCCGTTAAAATTGCTAACAATCCGGTACAACACTCACGCACCAAGCACATTGATATCCGCCATCACTTTCTAAGAGATCACGTTGCTAAAAATGATATATCACTAGAAGGTGTAAGAAGTGAAAATCAATTAGCGGATATCTTCACCAAACCTTTGGATGAGGCAACCTTTTGTAGGTTAAGAAGTGAACTCAATGTGCTTGATTCTAGCAACTTTAAAAAATGAGCGTGTGTTGTCTCCTGCATTGCATTGTATAATATGCCATGTTTATTTTATTGCAATGCATTTAGGGCTTGGCTAACACGGTTACGATAACCCTCCTTTGGAGGAGTGAAAAAGCCTAACCGTGGATCAAACTTGACAAGCATTCTAGTTTTACCTTCTTGTATTGCATTGCATTTGCATGGTTGTTCGCTTGTCGTTTCTTTTCGGTTAAGCTTTGAGCAACCTCTGTGTTCGTCCATGGTTAGAGAGAGCATTTTGACGCTCCTAAAGGTTCAAAAACTCTATTGCATGGCCATACGTTGCTCCTCGGGTGTTTATTGCCTATTTTCTTAAAAATAATACTAGCCTAAGGCAATCTATTTTAAATTTTTGAGGGTTTGAGTGAGGTCTCTCATTTCATGTTCCAATTGGTGTTTATTTGTGTCTCTTTGGTTTGGAACCTGATTGGGAGAAGTCGCGTCGAAGTTCGGAACAAAGAAGGGCGAAGAACAGTCACCGGACGCTGCACCGGACGCTGCACCGGACGCAGTAGTGCTTCACCACCGCGTCCGGTCTCGGCGTCCAGCAGCGCTTCCGGTCATCCAGAAGACCAACTCCAGATCTAATGATCGGACGCTGCACCGGACGCGCCTCTGTTCGACCACCGCGTTCGGTCCCGGTTACCACCACCGCGTCCGGTCATTCGCGATGTTTTCCTGAACTTCCAACGACCGGACTCAGACCGCGTCCGGTCAGTCCGCACCGGACGCGTCAGGTCACTCCAGGAGCTTACTGGAGTATGACCGGACGCTGCACCACCGCGTCCGGTCATATCGACCACCGCGTCCGGTCATCACGTGTCGCGCGGATCTAACTCCTTATAAAACCGTTTCGTCCCCGACCGATTTTATTTCATCCGCCCGAGCTTCCGCCGCCGCCTTGCCCTATCCGCCGACTCGCCGTCTTGGTATCCGCCGTCCTCCCTGCCGCCGGCGAACTTCTGTCGAGCTCGCGCTCGTCTGCTCGCTGCCGCGCGCGCGCTCGTCTGCTCGCTGCCGCAGCCGCGCCGCCCGCAGCCGCGCCGCCCGCAGCCGCGCCGCCCGCAGCCGCGCCACCGCCGCGCCGCCGTCGCCCGACCGAGCCACCACCGCCGGTGAGCCGCGCCCCTGCGAGTCAGCTTCGTCCCCGACATTGGTACGACTCGTGCTTGCCCTCGATCGTTTTCCATCAATCGATCTACCCTAACCCTAACCCTAACCCTAGGGTTCGACGGTCGTTCGTTCGTTCGTCAACAAGTCTCGTCGCGAGTCGTCCTCTTCGCGAAGAGCTCGTCCGGTGGATTCGGAAATCTCGCAATCTAGGTCATCGTCGTCTCGTCAATCTGAGGTAGCTTCGCGTTTCGATTCACTTCGTATCTCACATGCTTGCTATCTCTAGGTTTCCGTACCTTTAGTTATATATGTGTTTATAGTAGAACTCTCTATTCCGTCTTTGCAGCGAGTCTGTTGTGTGTCAGGGTGAGATCTGTTTGCTAAATCTGAGGCCAAGCCTGCGGATACGGATTGAGGCCAAGCCTCTTGAGTGACAGTTCATTATCTTACAGAGGTTCTCAGTCACTGTGTCAGCATGGTGCGTTGCAAGAACGTTGGTGGTGCTTCTGGTGACGGGGACGACAGTCCTCCTCGTCGGTCTGAGATTGCACGTGGGAAGCGTATCAAGGTCATGGCCAGAAAGAAGAAGAAGACACTTACAGAGGCAGAGATTGCTCAGGCCGTAGCAGATGCAGCAGAGCAGGCAGAGAGAGGTGGCAGGAGCAGTGGCATACGCATAGGCGAGCGTCGCTTTCATCTTGAAGGTCGACAGCTCGGCACAGAGGCCACTGAGGGCACTGAGGATACTAGAGCTACAGAGGATATGACAGTTGATCCTCCCACAGAGACCACAGGGGCTCCAGAGGCTACAGCAGAGGAGCAGTCAGCTCAGTCTCCAGTACGTCGCCGCTCTACTCGCGCCCGTACTCAGGTGTCTCCTCGGCCAGAGGGTCAGCGACGTGGAGCACGGCCTCCTCCCAGAGCTAGAGGTGCACCCCCGGTCGAGCACTTTGACTTGAGGGGTGCTTCAGCACGTCAGGTGCAGGGGTTGAGGTTCGTGGAGGTCAGTCGGTGGTTTCCACCTGTGAGGGATCCCAGAGCTTCAAAAGGGTTCTATACCCCTCTTCAGGAGGATTTCTACAGAGCTCTAGTTGACAGCGGTATTGCTTTCCGACCACAGAGGGTCTGTCGACTTGAGTCACTAGTCGAGGTTGTGGGAGAGCAGCTACGTCCGCACCTGTCCTTTCTGCCAGGCTTGTCAGATCTTCTTGGACGGACAGGTGCATACTGCGGCACATGGGTCAGAGAGTTTTATGCTTCATTATGGATTGATCCTGCCCATGATTTCATTCACTTTGCATTCTGAGGCCGCGATCACCGCCTATACAGCAACAGAGTGCGGGAGATTCTCAGACTCCCAGCTTTTGACACAAAGATACATCAGCTGTGTTATGGTCAGACTCCTCCTCCGAGACGCCCTCACGGCGGGACAGTGCCACCTACAGACTTGGTTCGACCCTGCTTCCGTGAGCCTTTTGGCCAAGGGTCTCGTCGCACGCCCGCCAGTTTGACACCACTGGCCAGAGTTTTGGATGCTATAGTCAGACGCACACTTCTTCCCAGACTTGGCTACAGAGAGGGACTGACTCGGATGCAGTTATGGGTTGTTCACCACCTCCTCTCACAGACACAGTTTGATATATGGGATCTCATACTTAGTGAAATGGAGGACACCATAGCTGAGGGCTTCAAGGGTAACCGTCAGCTGCCCTATGCACACTGGATCTGCTTCATTATCAGATCATCTATTCAGCTGCCAGCAGAGATCCGAGCTGAGATATCAGATACTACCACTGCTTTTCCTGAGTATGATATCCGTCAGCTTTGGACATCAGTCACCAGAGATCAGGCCCCAGTGCCAGGACAGCGTGTGCGACCTGAGGTTCCTGAGACAGCAGCTGAGCAGGACGCCACAGTTGATGAGCTTGCAGAGGCAGAGCTTGCAGATCTTGACGCTCAGCCTGCTGACCTTCCTGAGGATGGGACATCTGACAGCACTGATGAGGACTACCAGCCCATCCCCAGGTACCGGTCTCCTCGGTCCCACGACCACGAGGCCGGTGGCTCTGGTTCAGCCTCCCGCACAGACCCAGCCATGGTGGCAATTCTTGAGAGGTTGACCCAGGCACAGGAGCAACAGCAACAGCAAATACAGCGACAGACTCAGGACACAGCTGCAGCACTTGCACAGATTCAGGCTCGTCAGGACGAGTTTCAGCGACAGCAGCTTGAGATCCAGAGGCAGCAAGTCGAAATGCAGAGACAGCAATATGAGATTCAGCGACAGACTGCAGCTAGTCAGCAGCAATACTTGGATCTCCTGCGCCACCTTGTCACGGTTGGGGTTCCTCCGCCTTCTTCTGTCCTGACTTCTACTTTACCATCTTCTGATCCATCGAGTCAGGGACAGCCAGGTTTACAGTTCA
The DNA here is from genome assembly GCA_038087645.1 of Saccharum hybrid cultivar R570. Taxonomy (NCBI): domain Eukaryota; kingdom Viridiplantae; phylum Streptophyta; class Magnoliopsida; order Poales; family Poaceae; genus Saccharum; species Saccharum hybrid cultivar. Next base: position 16,900,370 of record JAQSUU010000760.1, read on the forward strand.
CTTCTCCACAACAGCAGGTTCCCCAGTCTTTTCAGTCCCCGAGTTTCACTCCTATTCACACGGGGTTTACACCATCAGACCAGCCTCGCCCTCACCTCCTGACAGGCACACCTTTCGGTGATTTCAGTGCTACCTACAGCGAGTTGACTGGTCAGCCGACGCCCTCACATACTACAGTTGCTACTTCTTCAGGGTTGTCAGCTTCAGAGGCAGCTATCCCTCCAGTAACAGGGACTGGTACTACAGAGACTATACCTTCGTCAGTTGCCTCCACAGACCTTCCTGTTTCTGGCTCGCTACAGGCTCAGGTCACTCAGACGGATCCTATCATTACGACAGTACCTGTTCCTGCCTTTCAGACCCAGACAGTTACACAGCCACATGCTTCATCAGAGGGTCAGCCAGATAGCTCAGATTCCGAGGGCGATTCTCTCCACTTCGTGTTCACTCCACGCACCTCGGCACCCGACACGACTCCGTCTGTCCCCCCGTCAGATCCTTAGATTAGTTCTTTTTTTGGCGCTTGATGCCAAAGGGGGAGAGAGAGTAGTTTCAGGGGGAGTTTTGAGAGAGGTTTTCGTTTTTTATTGTGTGCTACATTCATGCATCATGTTTTCTTTTCAGTCGTTGCATTCGTGTGACATGTCGTTGTGAGATAAAACTTTGAGTTTTAATGTTTCATCCTGTTAGTGTTATCTCTTGTCACCGTTGTTATTTATAGCTCTAAGGTTATGCTTCCGTGCCTTACTCCGATTTTATGAGCTATATCCTTTTGTGTACTAACGTTTTTTGTCTTATCCTATGAGTACACTCTTTTGGCTTGGGACACATAAGCAATCCCTTTCACCTCTTAGCTTATTGCTTGTCGCTTATGTGAACCATGCATGCTCAAAAACCTCAACTCCAATTTTTCATATCTGAGTGTTGTCATCAATCACCAAAAAGGGGGAGATTGAAAGCATCTAGGCCTCGAGGTTTGGTTTCGGCAATTGATGACAACGCCTTGTTACCATGACTAACGTGTGTTTTGCAGAAACTTTGGTAAGTTAGGTCATGGAGGTTTGAACTGCTTTGGGCACCATGGTATTCATGCCCCTTGATGGAAATCGTTTCGGTTTTCAAAAGAGTGACGTCAAGATTAAGGACGGTTAGTTCCGGATGTCAAGGTGTTGAGAGACATTTGGAATAGTCGTTAGGATCTTCGTTTTTCTCTTTTGGCCGTACTATGAAGGGGGGCATGAGCGGGTAGCTTGACCTAGGCGAGTCCTATGTTTAGGTGTGGTGCACACTTGTTAAACTTGGCGCTAGGCAGCTCTAGAATAGCTCAAAGTTCAGTTGGGAGCAACTTGGTTCAAGTTGTGACGCTTTGCGGAAAGTTTCGGGTCTTTTTCCAGTGACCGGACGCGGTCCTCGGCATGACCGGACGCGTCCGGTCAGTTCAGTTCCGCGACTGGGGTTTCAGCTCTGAGCACCGGACGCGGTCCTCGCGAGGACCGGACGCGGTGGTCAGAAGTCAACACGTGTCACTTTAGGGAAACACCCGATCGGACGCGACCTGGGTGTGATCGGCGCGTCCGGTCATAGTCCAGTAAGGTCCTGAAACGACCGGACGCGTCCGGTCATCACCCATCGGACGCGGTAGCGCGTCCGGTGCGAGTACAGTAAGCTCCACGCACGATCGGACGCGTCCGGTCACCCCTGACCGGTGCGTCCGGTCATCTAGGTGTTTTTCAGTTTTTTGACCGTTACGAGCGACCGGCGCGTCCGGTCAGTACGACCGGCGCGTCCGGTCAGCTCGAGTTTTGCTGAGTCAGCAGGTAACGGTTCGTTTCGTCTGTGGGGTGTATATATACATCCCCACCACCTCTTTTAGAGCTCTCTTGCTCATTTGATCAGCTGATAAACACCTTTGAAGTGCAAGGTAGTGCAAGAGCACTAGTGAGGATAGAGATTTGAGAATCAAAGCTTGAGAGTTCCTCACTAGCGATTAGAGAGTAACAAGTGTGCATCCACTTTCTCATTTAGGCTCGTAGAGGTCAAGTGAGAGTTCTAGCTTGTTACTCTTGGTGATCGCCATCACCTAGACGGCTTGGTGGTGATTGGGAGTTTGGTGTTCATCCGGCGGAGCTTGTGGATGACCCAACTCATCTTGTGAGCGGTTGTGGGTGATTCACCGCGACGGAGTGTCGAAGAATCAACCCGTAGAGAGCACTTGATCCTTGCGCGGATCAAGGGGGAGCGACACCCTTGCGCGGGTGCTCCAACGAGGACTAGTGGGGAGTGGCGACTCTCCGATACCTCGGAAAAACATCGCCGTGTTCCTTGCCCCTTTACATTCAAGCATTTACTTTCTCGTATTTACTTACATTGCTTGTTTACATTCCTAGACTTGCCATGCTAGACTAGGATTGGAAACTAGGGTGCAAAACTTTGTATCGGTAGACTCTCTAGGAACACAAGTAGACACTAGGGGTGAATTCCAGCTTGTAGGATTTATTCCTTGCTTTTATTTTTAGAAAAGCCCAATTCACCCCCCCTCTTGGGCATCTTGATCCTTTCACGATGTAAACTGAGTTCCTTAGTCAGACACGATCTTCTTCGGAACCCCATGTAGACACACTATTCTCTCCATATACAACTCCGCTAACTTTGCGCCACTATAAGTGGTTTTGATTGGTAGGAAATGGGCTACCTTAGTAAGTTGATCCACTATTACCCAGATTGAATCATATCCGTGTTGCGTGCGGGGTAATCCAGTAATGAAGTCCATACCAACTTCTTCCCATTTCCACTCTGGTATTCTCATTGGTTGCAACAATCCAGCAGGTCTTTGGTGTTCAGCTTTCACCCTTTGACAAGTATCACATAGGGCCACATACTCAGCCACATCTCTTTTCAAACCATACCACCAATACTTCTCTTTAAGGTCTAAGTACATTTTGGTGCTTCTAGGGTGTATAGAATAAGCAGAATCATGTGCTTCTCGCAGAATCGTATCACGGATAGCTTTCACTTCAGGTACACATATTCTTTTTCCAAACCATAGAGTTCCATTCTCATCCAACCTGAAACCTGGTGCCTTTCCAAGCACTACATGCTCTGCAATCTCCTTTAGTTTCTCATCCTCCAACTGACCTTTGCGTATATCTTGCTCCAATGTAGGCTCTATGGCCAATTCCACTATATTATTGATAAAACCCAAATTGAGATGTTCAATTTCAGCTCGCAACTCTATTGGTATAAATGTCATCTGAAGTTCGCTGGCATAGCTCTTCCTACTAAGTGCATCAGCAACAACATTTGCCTTTCCAGGATGATAATGCACTTCTAGATCATAATCTTTAATCAATTCCAGCCAACGACGTTGCCTTAGGTTCAACTCCGACTGAGTAAAAATATATTTTAAACTCTTGTGGTCAGTATAGATATCACACTTATGTCCGATCAAATAATGCCTCCAGATTTTTAGGGCATGAACAACTGTGGCTAATTCCAAATCATGTGTTGGGTAATTCAGTTCATGCTTTCTCAATTGTCTGGATGCGTATGCCACAACCTTTCCTTCTTGCATAAGCACACACCAAGACCTAGGCGAGATGCATCATAATAAATAGAGAAGCTCTTACTTAAATCAGGTAAGGTCAACACTGGGGCTGTCGTCAACCTTCTCTTAAGCTCTTCAAAGTTAGCCTGACATTTGTCTGACCATATAAATTTGGCATTCTTCTCTAGTAGGGCTGTCATAGGCTTAGCTAGCTTAGAGAACCCTTCAATAAATCTCCTATAGTACCCAGCCAATCCCAAAAAGCTACGGATTTCACTAACATTGGCTGGGGCTTTCCAATTTAACGTATCCTGCACTTTACTGGGATCTACGGCTATTCCACCATTAGAGACCACATGTCCCAGAAAAGATACTTCTTTCAGCCAGAACTCACATTTGCTCCTTTTAGCGTACAACTTATGTTTCCTGAGTTTTTGTAAAACTAGTCTTAAGTGTTCAGCATGTTCATCTTCATTTTTGGAGAATATTAAGATATCATCTATAAACACCACCACAAACTTATCCAAGTACTCCATGAATACTTTATTCATCAGATACATAAAAGTATGCCGGTGCATTTGTCAGTCCAAAAGACATTACTGTATACTCATAAAAACCATATCTGGTAGTAAATGCTGTCTTAGGTATGTCAGATGCACGAATTTTTAGTTGGTGATAACCAGAACGGAGATCAATTTTTGAGAACACACAAGCGCCTTTCAGCTGATCAAATAAATCATCAATTCTAGGGAGTGGGTACTTGTTCTTGATTGTGACTTCATTAAGAGACCTATAATCAACACACATTCTTCGTGTGCCATCTTTCTTATCAACAAATATAACAGGTGCTCCCCAAGGTGAAGAACTAGGACGAATAAAATCTTTCTCTTGCAATTCCTTAATTTGTTTCTTTAGTTCTTCTAATTCATCTACCCCCATTCTATATGGTCTATTAGCTATGGGTGCAGTTCCAGGTAAAAGCTCAATAAGGAATTCGATGTCACGATCGGGTGGCGTACCTGGCAGTTCATCGGAAAACACATCTGGGAATTCATCCACCACCTGATTCTCCTGATTGGCAATATCGCTCAACTGGTTGATAGTGGCGGTTGGTTGAGCTTGCACTTCCACTTCGACACAAATTCTATCACCACTTGGAGCTGTCACAACAACGGATTTCTCCTGACATTGTATCACTGCTCTATGCTGCTTCATACAATCCATTCCCAGGATGAGGTCAATCCCAACGGTTCTCAGAACAATTGGATTTACTTTAAAAGCTACCCCCCTTAGGAATATACTAGTAGAAGGGCTCCAATAGTTTGCTGGCATGCTACCCCCGGTGAATTTACTAACATAGGATCCTTCATGGCACACAGGGGTAGGCTATGCATTCTAACAAAAGCTTGTGATATGAAAGAATGCGAGGCACCAGAATCAAAAAGTACGGTAGCAGAGATGGAGTTGACGCTAAACGTACCCAGCATAACCTCAGGCGCCTCCTGAGCTGATTCAGACGACACATGATTCACCTTGCCGATGAACGGAGGTCGAGCGTTGGGCCTCTGGTTACTCTGCTGGTTCTGCGGGGCCTTCCGGTTCTGCTTCTTTGGGCACTGGTACGAATAGTGTCCCACCTCTCCACAGTTGTAGCAGGCATTGGGGTTGCCTGGAGTGCCACTCTTGATTGGGGCATTGTTGGGCACTCCCTGACGTGGTGCCTGATTGCTAGCTTGAGGTTGCTGGGGGCGCTGCTGATTCTGGTTGCCAAACTGCTGTGGATACTGGAGATGCTGCTGGTTCTGGTTTCTCTGAGGGTACTGGCGTCTATTCCATTGGTTGGGTGGCCCTTGGTTTCTCTGTGGGAAACCTTGCTGTGGGAAAGCTCGCGGGCGAGTGTTGCTACCCGACGCCTGTCCCTGGAGCTTCCTCTTCTTGAGTTCCATTTCCTTACGCTTGTTATCTATCACAATGGCCCGATCCACCAATTCTTGGAAACTGGCATACTTGTTGGACATCAGCTGCAGTTGGAGTCCATCATACAGTCCCTTCAGGAAACGACGCTGTTTGTCAGAATCCCGGGCCACCTCAGCCAGGGCATATCGCGACAGTTGGGCAAACTTGTCGCGGTACTCCGCCACAGACATGGACCCTTATTTGAGAGCCCGGAACTCTTCTTGCTTCAGTTCAATTAGTCCCTCAGGGATGTGATAGGATTTGAAGTTCTCTGTGAACTCATTCCATGTTATCTCTGGAGCATTCTCTGGACGTCCATACTGAAATGACTCCCACCAATCCTGAGCAGCTCCTTGGAGTTGGCCTGAGACGTACAAGACTTTCTCCAGATAGTTGCACTGTGCAATATTCAGCTGCTTCTCTACAGCTCTCAACCAATCATCAGCCTTCATAGGCTCAGAGGCATGCGTGAACATAGGTGGGCATCCTTTCAGAAACTCACCACGCTTGTCACGGACCAGCACAGGTGGAGGTGCTCCTGCTGGTTGCTCACCAAGATAGTCCATCACTGTCTGCATGAGCTGTGCTTGCATTGCCATCAGTTGTTCAATCGTCACCGGCGGTGGCGGAGGTGGATCAATGAGAGCACCATGTCCACGACCGCGTCCATGGCCTCAGCCACGTCCTCCTCGGGCGGCCATCTGCTTCCAAGCAATGTGCAAACTTTTAGAGATCTTCCAAGAGTTTACAAATTATTTACAAAAGGTAAATAACATAGCTGAAAATTTCTGGACGGTTGTCTACAACAGCAGATCAGAAATTGAAGTGTAACTCAAGATTCAGAGATGCAACAGAGGCGTGGCATACATCGTTGGAAAGCTTAAGAAGTCTGCTACAACTTTTATATAGAACTTTTTCACAGATTCTGACGGCAACATCATCAAAAACTGAGCTAAACAATTTCTGTTCTAAATTACAGACTGTACAGACTTGTCAGATTGTAGCAGGCATATCTCTTAAACCAAAACCGATAATGAGGTGATTCCAGCGGAAAATGAAAGATACACAAGTCTAGTTCCTTCCACAAAAATTTCATAATTTTTGGATGCGGAGATTTAGAGATATGAGATAAACATTGCAGACTGCTCTGAAAAACAGTACAGCAGTGAAGCGAACTTTTCAAACCCAACTAAGTTAAACAAATACTAACTTAAGGTTTAGATAAAAAGAACATGTGGACAAGCCCACACTGTTCCAGCAATCACACAAACTTCAAATCATTCCAAGTTCATCAACACAACCAACAAGACAACTAAATGTTCACACTACAAGCATAAACTTAATATGACTCTCGATCTAGAACGCATTTATTGTGACGGGGCTGCAACATCTAAGGAGCGCGATCCACCATGGTGAACACCCTGGGCTTCTTCTTGTACATGGTAGGCTGTCCTAGATGAACGGCCATCTCATCTATTTGTTTCTGAAGGCGTTTCTCAGATTTCTGAGCCGCACGAAGCTCGTCTTTGAGTGCTTCGTTTGCCTCCTGCAAGGCGCTGAGGTGCCTCATGGTAGTGTCCATGGTTGGGTCAGAAGCTGAGGGGGCCAACACCGCCCATGTCTTTTCCACTGGATCGTAGCGTGGAAGAAACCTGTAGTGATTGCCCTGCATGTCCTCAAATCGGCGACCATGATAGTGCAGGTACGCCTCCTGTGCGGCATCCTCCATGCTGTCGTAGGCGCTGGCATGCCTAGACCGGTGGCTGTGGGTAGTCACGACATCTTGGGATTGGTTGATGTTGTTCTAAGTTGTGATGATCACATTAGTCTTCTAGTATGTCGCCTCTACTGGATGCTGGTGCTCTGCGCAGTAATACTTCACCGACGCAGCAAGATCTGGATAGTACTTGGCCAGCATGGTGGTGAGGAGGTTGTGGTAATGGGCGTCCTCGGAGGCTTCCTTAAACTTGTTTCTGGTGGTCCACCCCATCTCTTCTGGTTCCTCTGGAGCAGCTGGGGTAGGCACTGGTGTTGGTGCAGAAGCGGCCTGGGAAGCTGGTGGAGGTGTAGCAGCGGGGACTGGCGCATCCACTAGTGGGATGGGTACGGCCACGGGGGTCGAGGCGGGTCCATCAGATGCAGTAGCTGAAGATGCCTCTACTTTCATGGGTTCTTCCTCCTCGTTGTCGGTGATGTGGATGACCTCTGGCACCACTGGTGGTACTACTGGTGGTGCTGGTGGAGCAGGTGCTGCTGGAGTGAACTGGGCGACGTAAGCAGCTGCACTAAGACGAGGCATCTATAGTTTTGATATAAAATATTATCAGAGTCAATATTTTTTGCAATAGAATAGAGAATAGAGCATAAAATTTTAATAAAATATCAAGATTGAGATAGTAGCAAGTAAATAATAAAACCAAAATCCTAGGAACGACCATTTCTATCTAGGTTTGCATCCTACAGTCAACACGGCTCTGATACCAATTTATCACACTCCAATTAAAGGATAATATAGAGTGCATACACCTTATGTGGGCCCTAGGAATAGTCGCACACATAAGCCGACAAATTAACGAAAGTATCATCACCATGTACATACATCACGATATTACATCACTTAATTCTTAACATAACACAAGGAAAGGTAAATGACACTCTCGAACGATGTTTATGATCCACAGGGAAGGCCAACTGGTTGACCCAAACCTAGAATTCTTCGGGAAAATCCTCGTAGAAGTTGTCATCTGTTACCCATCCGGGATTTTTATCCAAAAATGAAATAATAACAAGTGTGAGTACACTCGTACTCCGCAAGTATAGTATGAGGATTCATGAGGCTCAAAAAGGATAGACACGGTTGACTGCAGTTAGCATTTTTAATAGATCAGCATTTCATTATTACTTATTATTACTAAATTATGCTTAAGCTCCCGGTTAACCCACATGATCACCTACTAGCATTAAGGAGAGTAATTGAGCATCAGTATAATCTCATTATCATCATCATAAGTCATCCATATGTCAAGTAACCATTTATTCTGTGAGTTTTCCGGGCCGCTCGTGACCGTGAGCACGGCTGTTATAACAGATTTAACACTCTACAGAGGTTATGCATCTTTACCCGTGAGTCGTGTTGCCCATTTGCCCGGGGCCCGTTGACCCCCTAACACTCCCAAGGTGAGTAGGCAGGGTACACTATGAAGCCTTCCATAGGCCTCTTCTAACATGTTAGGGCCGCGAGGTTTTCTCGGCAGGCAGATATAGAGAACCCCCTTTCGATGGCACAATTCCCACAGGCTATACACATCAGAACAGAGACAGTTCTATACCCAAAGTGGCAAGCCCCTCTTGCGCCCTTTCGGGTAACCTCTAACAAGCTAGAAAAGATCCTACTACTGAGCTAAAGTCAGAGTCATATGACTCTCACGGTTGCACTGTATGTCCCAGCTTTTGCCCTACAGATAAGTCCTTACGGAGGGTTTAGGGCAACATGATCAACATCATCTGCACCTTTACCCTATAGTTCCACTGTTACTATCATGTTTATCCATTGGTTCCATCAGTCATAGTGTATATCATGTTTAGTTAGGGCACTAGCATTCTACCCATATGCAAATAAAACCCATAGGGATCAAGGTACAGGTCATCAATTAGCTAGAGAGTCCTTATAGTCGAGCAATATTAGACACATGCATAACGAGTACATTATATAATGATAGGACAACAAGGAAGGCCCATGCTATACTTGCCTTGGTTCACGAACTGCTGCTGGTCCTGTTGCTCCTCGTACGTTTCCGGATTCCCAATGTACTCCTCACCGTCTGAACTCGACCAACATGGCAACATACACATTTCTGGAGCATTCATGCATAGCAAACAAATCTATAATTAGAACAGTACACCAGCAGTATAAAAGCAAGATAAAAAGTTTATGAAAATATTCTACGTCTCGCTACGATCACAACGACGCGAAGTTCACAAAAAATGGAGCTACAACGCAAAAGTTACGAGCTAAAGAAGGTTCCTATAACGAGTTAATTAACTTAACCTAATCAAGAATTTTAAATGTTGCAAACCTAACTAACAGTGGCATTAATGCGTAGGTTATGAAATTACGAACCTAACGCAAGTTGAACGGATCAAATCGGAGCTAAAACGATGATTTTATAAGCGTTTTACTGCAGTGGCAAAACTGTAATTAATCTGGAAACGTATTTTTCATTTAAACCGAAGAAACTACGTTCTAAAAATGAGAATGTGCATTCCGGGAGTACGCCAAGGACGACGGGTTGGATAAGAAAGAAACTTAGGGTCTCTTTAGAAAGGAATCCCGTGAAGGGGTATCAGCCATCCTGGGCCGTTGATCTCAGATCGGACGGTAGGGATTTGATGGGAGGGAAAGAGAGAGGCGCGGCCGCCGGAGTTGGGGGAGATGCGGCGACGCCGCCATTGCCGCGGCGGAGGGCTCGCCGGAGTTGCCCAATCGAACTCTACGGGGCGCGGTTCGCTGAACAGAGAACACTGGGAGAGAGAGGAGACAAAGGCGAACTCACTGAGATGCGTTTCACGGCTGGAGAAAGAACCGAGGGGCACCCGCCATGGCCGGCCGTGGAGGAGCTCGCCGGAGTTCGCGTAAAACGGCCCTAGGAGCCACCATTCGACACGGGAGGTGGATGAGGAGAAAGAGGGGAGCGGGGCGAAGCTCACCTAGCGACAATCACGGAACGGAAGCGGCTCGGAGATAATGGCGACGCGGAGGAGCGGACGACGTCTCCGGTGATTGTTACTGCGGCCTTCAGTGGTTCAGCGAGTGGGAGCGGGGGAAAAACCGAAGAAGGGGAAGGCATGGACGGGGTTACGCTCCCCCTTTAAAGGACCCGAGGCGCGGGGGTGGGGGGAAGACGCTCCCACGATGGGGCGTGGGCGCGGCGGTAGTTGCGCTCGAGTGCGAGCGAAGTGGGGGAAACTGGAGGTTGGAGAAAGGCACCGACAGGTGGGTCCAGCGTGTCAGCCGCAGCGGAGAGGAAAGGAGGCGCGGCAACGGTTGAGACAACGCGGACCGGGCCGACCCAGCAAGGAAGAGAAAGAGGAGAGGGGAAATGCGGGCGCGCGGGCCGGCTCGGCAGGCGGACTGGCCGATTGGGCCGGAAGGAGGGAGGGGGAAAGAAAATGAGTTTTCTTTTTTAAATTTGATTTTCCAAATCCACTTTCCAAAGTTTTTAAAACTCTTTTGAACTTTGGATCAAAACCAAACAATACAATAAATAAAATGTGGTAGCATGGGTGCATCAACATGTTGCTAACCTTATGATAAATTTAATTTCACAAATATTTATTATTTTCTATATTTGAATGCACACTAAATTACATAATAAATCATATTTAACTATTTTGAATTTATGAAAAATTTAGGGTGTTACATTATGGAAAAACACCAACAAGCTGGAGGCACATGTACTTGGGCATAGGTTTCTCCCCTCAATTCTAGAACAACACTTATTTTGGGATGGAGGGAGTATATAATAAAACATGTCCAAACTACAGGAAAGAAACCAAAGAAGGGATTACTACTACAGTATTGTTTCTGGAGGCTAGCGTTTTGCATTTTTGGAGGCGGGCAAAGGAATTAACCGAACCAGTTGCTTTGCCTGCCTCGGCTAATCAATTAAGGCGGGTAGGCATCGTTAATCATCTCTAGAAAACCCAAAAAACATAAAAAACCGTTGTGATTTTGGAGAGTCAAACCCATAACCAGCTATTCAACACCAACACCTCTCTACCACTACACCACTCACCCATTTCTAATTATATATAATATGCTATCTTTTTATATTGATATTTCATAATCTTATATTGGATATTTTGGATATTAAATGAATTCAAATGAAAAAACTTTTAACTACAAAGTTTTAAATCTTGTCGAGTATTATAACTTTGGTATAGGATGTATCTCCATTGGAGATATTTTGAAAAATTCAAAAAATTCAAACACATATTTGAGACTCTAGATGACCTTAAATCAAAACTTGTCAATATGAAACATATAGGTCAGGTTGGCCACTAGAACTTTCGTATTAACTATGTTAACATTTGAGATCGGTTAGGAATTCTAAATTTTAAAATTTAAAATCTATAACCTTCGAACACATATTTGAGACTCTAAACATCTTCGAATTGAAAAACTGTTCAACTATAAAGTTGTAGGTTCTATTGAGGACTATAACTTTTGTACATACCATGTCAACATCCGAGATTGTTTCATAATTTTAAATTTCAAAATATATGTACTTACAACAATATTTTGGGACCTAAAACAGTTTTAGTTCAAAAACTTTTCAACTACAAAGTTGTAGATCTCGTTGAGAGCTACAATTTTAATATAAACTTTGTCTTCATCCGAGGAAGCGGCCACCCAATCTGTTCGCCTTGGATAATAAAATGGCACCACCTTGCAAAATCATTTCTATAAGTGGACAGTGGTAGAGCCACGTGCTATGCCGGGTATGCACCGCATACCTTGTCTGACCGGAAATTAATCAGTATAATATAGGTATCATACATCAGTATTTATATATATATAAAAAGAAAAGATCACCTGGATCACGCCATCATGGAAGCAGAAAGTCAGAAGGCCCAGGAAACAGCCCAAGCGGGAAGTTTTCCTCAGACCTCAGTACGTATACACGCGTTTCACTTTTTGGCTTTTCGTATTCTACTAGCAAACATATCCGTGCGATGCGACGGGACACAAAAAAAACTACCAAATGCTCAACTTGTTCGCTTCAACTCGCTGCAAAGCTATATCGGCTGCAATAGCTTAAATTTATATAGGTGCTATTTTTTATGTTGTGACTGGTTATTGCATCAATCACAAACGAACGAGCTCATTAATGGAAACAAAAACAACAATGTCAGATATCTATTTACGTTTTATTGTTTTTATAAAATTTAAAAGTTATATTTTATTTTATGATGACCATAACATTCAAAATATAGATAAATCGTTGGCGCCCTGCTGCTCCACTTCATTCTTCCCCTGCTGCAGATCGGCGTCTCCATCGCAGCGATCTGCCAATCTCAACTCGCCCATGAGGCCGGCTGGTACGCCGGAGTCCTCATCCAGGTTACAAATCTTTTTAACCTCCTTTAGGATTGCTTTTCCGATTTACTTTGCCGGCGTAGATCTGCAGCTGGCTACCGGCAAATTTCGTCTCTTTATATTTTCATATATAGAATATGATGCAGCAGAAGATCCCATAAATTTCAATCAGCCTACAACTTCTGGAGGATGGCCGATCCAGACACGACGACGTCTTGTGGACAGAGACAGAGGCAGAGCGTCGGGCGTGCGCACGTATGCTCAGCATACGCCCTGAGGCAGTTTATGTGTAGCAGGCACCAATTTGATTCATGGTGATTTTGTCTTGATTTGGTCTTTCGTTTCTTGATTTGTTTTGGTCTTTTATTTATGGATTTGATTCGATGAGTGGTGACGCCGATGCCTTGTATTTATAGTCCAGTTGGTGTCCGTGTTCAATCTATTGGTTGAAGGTATTGTATTTTACTTTGGGAAGGGGCAAGGGATCCAGGAGATATCTGAGAAAACAGGTATTGTATTTTACTTTGGTTGAAGGTATTGTTTTGGATCGATCTAGAATCTGGATTTGGTTTGTGTCGTTTGCTGGGTACCGGTCCATACCAGGTACGTGTCGTGTGCGGACTGGATACCGGGAGTTTACCTTTGTGAAGCCCCAATTCTTAACTGGACACGAACAGGGAGTCATAATTTTTTTTCTCAGGTGGAGTCCGTTACTTATAAACTAAACAATGTATAAATAGTTAGGGAGGTTACACAAAAAAAAATCACACATCCATTGTTCGGTAGTTAGAGAGAGACGGATGAAAAAAATGGGGGTGAGAAATTTTGCCTCTTTTATTATTAGGTATAGAATCTCGATCGCAGTTCACGAGTGAAGGAACACATCGCCGCCCTGACGCCGACGCGGTGACGCGTGACGGTGACTCCCTAGCCCTGGTGGCAGGTGCGGTGGTGCCCTCTGCCCTGCCCCTGGTGCCCTCCGATCGGTCGTCTACAATTTGCACGGCCGCGCACCGTCTCCGATTCACTATTTCTATTAGGTTAAATTTAATCTTCTGCTCTTCCTTTTATTTTATAAAGACTTATTGTCTACTTTCTTAGCTATTCGCTAACATTTCAAAATAACAAATTGTTTAATATTCAGTATTGTGTTTTTTTAATATTTGTGCAATTACAAAGAGAAAGGCGGCGACAATTGCTCTACTTCTAATCATTCCCACCTATGGTGGAAGAGCAGACTTGTGAGAGAATAATTAAGGTAATTTTAAATCCTATGCCACCGTCAGTACCGTCTTCATTGCCACCAGTTTATGACATCAATCACCTTCCACGTGATCCTGGTGAAAGACATCTCATTCTGAGTTATATATCTTGTTAATCTAATTATCGGTATGGCTTTTGAACTATTTATATTGTATTTAATTAGCGGAAGGTTTCAACTAAATCCAAGAATTTGAGCCCTATCATGTTACTTAGTGCTTATATACTAAATTAGGTTGTCAATTTTACAATTATTACCAAATTGCTAAAATGAATTTACCAAATCGTATATGAAAATTTTTAGGCAGCAAACCTTTAGCTAAAATCCTAGATTTGCCACTGCCAGATTCCACGAAAAGTAGGAACAATTGCAAATATATATCCACAAACATGCTAGGGCTTGTTTGGATGTGCATATATTCCCCTCAATCCATGTGTGCTGGGGTGGTTTAGTTTGGAATTTTGTTTAAATTCCACACTAAACCACTCTAACCCATATGGATTGATGGGAAACATGGGGATCCATCCAAGGCCTTAGGACTTTTGTAATACTCACATACATGTCAATTTCAAATACAAAGTTTTATGGGTTTTCAAATGCCATCATTGTCCCAGTTAACCAACTGATATAGTTATCTTGTGCTCCCCCTATCCAAAAAAGTGTCATTTTGGGTTCCAAGCTGATTAAACTTTGTTAAGTTTGACTAAATTTATAGAGAACATTAGCAATATTTGTATCTCTAAATAAGTTTATAACTAAAATATATTCAATAAATAATCTAATGATAGTTATGGTACACCATAAATTTAAATGATCTATTGTTAATGTTAAAAATGTTTGACTTCTCGAGAAGTGAGAATCACATTTATTTTAGGATAGAGGGAGTAGCCTCATAAGTAATTTGGCTTGTCTGTAACAAGCTTGAGTTTTTTTTTTCTTTAAGACAAAGAGGTCTCGAACCTTGGCTGTTGGGAAGCATGACCCTCTTATATTAATCAGTTGAGCCAGAGACTCATTTCCTATCCCTAGTAAGAAGACAGAGAGAGTTTGACATGCGTTTATCATCTATACTGACCTCATTTAATTTTCCTCGATCAGTGTGGGTGCCAAAATTGATATATGCATGACTCCCCTAGTCACACGACCTTTGATACAACTATTCATATACAGGGTATCTCGTGTTCGGTTTTTAATTTGATACCTTATGTCCTGTAGAATATCTACTCTACACACCTAAAAATAACCAATGTCATCCTCATGTGCCTAATTGCCTTCGCTTCGATCCCCATCGTCTGCATCTGCAGAGTCCGCCCCGTCCATGTTGTAGATCTCAAAATCAATGCACTTACAATAATATTTTGGGACCTTAAACAATTTTAATTCATAACATTTTTAACTATAAAGTTGTAGATCTCATTGAGAGCTACAATTTTAACATAAACTTTGTCTTCATCCGAGGAGGCGGCCACCCAGCCTATCCGCCTCGGATAATAAAATGTCACCGCCTCGCAAAATCATTTCTATAGTAGTAGTGGATAGGACAACAAAGCAAAGTTCAAGAGGCAAAAAAAAAAAGAGAGATTTCTGATAGCAGATAGAGATCGGGCCGGGGGAAAGGAGAGCAAGCAAGCTGGGCAGAGAGAGAAAGAGATGGAATGGACCCGTCTCGTTTTCTAGCTTGTTGCCAACAGGGCCAAGTTGCAAAGCAAGAGGGCGTGAGTGCGATGGATAGGGACATCCACACACCACGCTAGCTCCTCAGCTTGAATTGTGTTCTAGCTCCAGGGTTGGAGCATACTCCTTGGGTCCCATATTAGTTGACATTCTAGAAGTTGCATTGAAGAGTAAAAATGATAACTAATTTAGAACAAATAAGGAAGGCTAGAATAACAATTACTATAGGACCAAGGAGTATCTCGATTTTTGAGTAGTCAAATGTTTTAAGGTTTAAATAAATATATATCACACCAACGCTTATTTAGTAACACAATATATGTTTATAATAAATATATTTGAGATACAAAACCATGATATAATTTTTATAAATACAACTGAACTTTAAAATATTTAACTTCTCGTTCTTGTTTTTGTTGGAGAAAGTAGCCACAGAGGCGTATGGATGGATTAATGGAAACTTCCAAGGAGCTTGCTTTTTTATTCTAGAAAAGAGGAAACGCCTGAGAAACTAAAAGGAGCCATGTGTGTGCAGCACACGACGTGAGGAGGAGATAAGCATCAGAAAAAAGCAGCAAAGGGTAAACGAAAAGACCCCCAAATGTGCACGAGGCGACAAAGCAAGGCTAGAGGGAGGGGCGGGAGCAGTGGGCTCAGCCTCCTATACAGGGGAGCTGAACTAGGGGGTCAACGTCAGATCGGATACGGATTTGGATACAACTATTTATCATAATTTTAGTTAAATTAAAAAACGAAATGTGGATATTGACAGATACTAATGCAAAACAGATATCTTGAATTCGGATTTGAATTTGGATATCTACTTGATTTTGAACCTAACATGTATCTATTAATTTGCATATTGATTGTTTCTTAGTATATAATAATAACATTATGGATGAAGGGATTTAAAATATATCTATATAACACCATGGGGAATGAAAACTACCAAAATAATATATTTAGTCAATATTTTAATAATTTAATATATAAAAATAAGGAAATTATGGATAATATATATTAGTTACTGAATTATTAGAAAAAGTTCAAGAAGAATATAAATAAAAATAAAATAATAATTAATACTATTAGTCATATTAGAATTAGTTGAAGTTATTATATATCTTTAATAATATTAAAATTACATTAGCCATAGATAACTTTTAAATAATGATACATATCTGATATATTAAAATTATTTTAATTTACATAGTTAACTAGTCATAATTATGAGATTTAGATGGTTTCAGATAATTTGTACTTCGCGGAGATGGATAATGTCGGATATTTCATATTTTTGTCAAATATGTATATGGCATAGGAATACGTCCATTTAACATCCATGTTTAAATCGAATATGAATACACAAATCCATATTTACACTAGTAGCCTCTCTCTCTCTCTCTGAGCCTCCTGTCACCTCATGTGTGCCCTAAATGGCTCCTCCCCACCACCACCCTCTCTCTTTCTCCCACATGCCCATGTTGCTCTGTTAAATGTTGGGTGCACAGGACCTATGGACCAAGGCACATGTCTTCTAGCAGGGCGAGTGCTGGAGCATACGGGCAGTCTCAATAGTATGAGCTAATTCCTAGCTCTACGACAACTTCTCTAATAGTGTTAATTTTTAGCACATAGCTTATAATATGGATAGTCTCATATGACACTCATATAATCTTGAATCGTGGGTATATGAACCTAGCTTTTGATCAAGCGATAACTTTTCTCTCTTTTCTATTAAATAAAATAAGAAATAATATGCTTAGAGTTAGCTCATAACACTATTGGAGCTGCCGACATAGCATGTTTTTTAAGCCCTAGGCTATAGGATTTTGGCTCCAAAGCTGTGTTTTTGGCTTTTGGTTGTTCAATTTTTGTTATTAGCTTTGGAAATTAGTTTTTAGCTTCCAAACACTCCAAAAGCCAGAAAAACTCATAAGGATGTGTTTTTCGGCTTTTAGTTCAATTCCTTATAACCCAATTGTCGAGAGTTTGTAACCTCAACGAGCATATTGGTTGTTCATTGGAAGTCGATGTGTGGGTCTCCGGTGGATCGAACACTCAAAACACAGAAGAGATATAGCTCGATTTATCCTGGTTCGGGCTCCTAAGCCCTACGTCTAGTAGTATAGTTATCATCATGTTAGGAATGGCCACCTTGTGACGATTTGTTTGGCATTGTTCTACTCTACTTTTTCCAGCTCTGCTTAGATTTGTTAGCTAAACTTGTGTATCCCTGGCCCAGATACTCTGGTTTCGAAAAAAAAGTAGAGTTAAGAGAGCGCCTAAAGAGTAATCCAAAAACTCGATTTTTTTAGAGCGGCTCTAGAGTGGAGCTTGTAGAGCAAAGTTGGTGGAGCGGTCCAAACTCCAAAGAGACCCGTTTGGATAGAACGATGGCGAGCTAACCTTATACAGTACTCCCTCCATTTCAAATTATAAGTCGTTTTAACCTTTTTAGTACATCCATTTTTCTATATATATATATATATATATAGATGCATAGTAAAATAGATGAACCGAAAAAAATCAAAGCGACTTATAATTTTGAATTGGGAGGGAGTGGTTGATTCAATGCTCCTTCGGTTTTCCATTGAAACAAAGATGCACCTTTAATTATTCCTGATCAGAGATCTGGCCAATGCTAGGCATGAATTACTGTACGTACTGTTGCCAAATGCTCTAGAAGCGTCCTACTCCTACTGCGCAGGCCAATGCTGTTTAACGTTTAGTCATTCCACTTGTTCCACTTGCTCTGCAACTATCTGGACGGCTCATCCTTGCAGTTTCAGCTGCCGGTTCAGCCCTCCTCGTCGCTCCTAAGACCAGACCCTCCTCCGCCTGCCGACCATCCGGAGCAACTTGTGACAGCCACGGTGCGCCCCACTTGGCCATTAACGATAATGTTTAGCAAGGACGACGGCGACCTAACCTTGTGATTATGGGAATCCGGATAAAAATTGTCACAACAATTCTATTCATTTTTAAATTCTAAAAATCTACTAGGACTCTGGGATTTTTTTCATCCGGATTTCTTATATTCGAATAGGATTCAAATGGGACTGTAATTTTAGATGCATTTTTTGGTAATATATCTGAAGCTTGACAAATATATAGATAAATATTTTAATACTTGTGACATTCCAATAGGATTCAAATGGGGCTATTATTTGACCTTTGCTTGATATTTCTTCCTTATGCATTCTTGACTCTTGCAAAGCAAATCATTATTGAGACCAATCCAAAATCCTCGACTCATGTCTCATTTGCCATTTGTCAAATATGTTTGCTTTCGATGCTATAATATCCGACAACAAAGAAATCATTTCATCAACTCCATTTGCATTGCTGTCTTCTACTTAATCTTGATTGTTTCTATAATCTTCTAGCACGACAATACTCAATTTTGACCTTTGTTTGAATAGTATGCGGAATACCATCAAGTTTGCATTCATGTTGAACCTTTGATACATTTCTCATTATACTATATTCAAGTGTAAGCAATATACTCAATTTTCTGTTCAACACTATAAATATGTTGTCATTCAGTCCAATAAAACCCACTATAAAACACTTTTAATATTACGGTATCATATCCTTGTCTCGTGTTACTTATCCATATCACTGGGAACATGGCTGCTACCTACCTGCTGGTGCTAAGGTCCAGCCGTGCTCGTCACTTTTCAGACCTTGGCGCCCTACCAATCATCCAATGCAACTAGTTAAAGAAACCATCCAGTGCACCTTGTGTTGTGACACCTGCGTTTCACTCCACTTGGCCATAAGGCCAGTCTCAGTGGAGATTTCATGTCACTATTTCTAACATATTCAGATTTTGGAAACAGTGCAGAAGAGTTTCATCCCCATAAAACTCTCTCTACTCCCATAAAACTCTTGTCACCTCTCTTCATTAATATGGTACCACATCAGCATAATTAATGTCCATGAAACTTTGATGAAACTCTATTGAGACTGGCCTAAGTGACAGCTTTGGAAAGGACGACCGCCACGGCGAGTTAATCTTGTTGTACCTGTTGTAAAGTAATTAGACATTTCGTTTCTCAAGAGCCAAAAGATTTTAATTTTAACTAATTTTTATAGAAAATAGTATTCCCCACCGTCCCAAAAAATAATTAAACTTCTAGTTGTCCTAAGTCAATCTATTTTAAGTTTAATTAAATTCATATGAAAAAACCCAAATATTTATGACACCAAATTCGTATCACTAGATACATCGCCATAAATTATGTTTTCACAATGTACTGTAGAGTTTAACTTTAAGCAATTTTAGAAATCGATTTATTGGCGATGATGGCAGTTTTAACTTATGTATTTAAGAATAAGTTTCGTACGAAAATGTATGCTGAAACTTATTATGCATAATAGATAGTAGTATTTTTTTTGTTATATACTGGGTTGTAAAAATATTTTCATTCTTCAAACGGCATGATATGCAGCTAGTTTGGGACAGAAGAGAAAGCATTTCCCTGCATTAGCCCATGTACTACTTAGCAATGATGTCATGGTGACAGCACCACAACTGCCGTCCCCTTTCTGGAAAATAAACAACTGTCACTCCTAATGATTGGTCACAAACCATCTCAAAACGACATTTTTCTTTTATGGGATACTATTCCAATATGCTTCCTAAGGCCAGTTGCAGTGGGACGTTTCATGTCCCGGTTTCCTAGACATGACACTGAGAATGAAACATGATCTCTCAATGCGCAGTTTCATTTCGCTGTTTCATAGACAAGTTGTAGCATTTAATTATTGCACTGGGTTATGATCAAATATTCCATGAGAACTATGTAGCCAACCTTCCAAGCTGCAGTTGGATCCTAAACACCAAATCAAATACAGGCATATACAGAACCTTTCAACGCAAAACTGCATATGCAGAACCTTTCAACGTGAGCTGTTTCACTACATCAGATATGAACATCTTACTCTCAACAATCGATCAATCGATTCACATGCTGAACAGTAGATGGAGAAATTGAACTGAACTACATTCTGAACTGTGAAGGTACATAACATCACTCTGAACTGATGGAAAATCAACTGAACTACAATCTGAAGGTTTCCTTGCATTGTTGCATAAATTTCCCAACAGATCTTAGTGAGTCGTAGCACCTGCTAACACGAAAATAAAAAATATCCATAAGTTCCTTCTCGGATATACACATGAAATTACGACATTTCAGATAGCCTATTTCTACATCAATCTATATTGAGATACCCTATTTCTACCTCAATCTAATATTCAGAGAAGCATAGAGGAGGCGGCACTCGCAGGCAATTTTATTTGGCAATAATAGGCATACCGGAGGAACTTCTACATTTGTACACACGGAAATCAACCACTCGCAGGCATCAATCAAGAACTTACCATGGATTTGGGGGTCTAGGAACCCATCCAACTCGTGGTGGCTCTGGCGGCACAGGTTGAGGTGGTGCCGCAACCGAAGCCGATGGCACAGGTGATGAAGTGGGCCACGGCGGTGTGCCAGGGAGAATGACGGCGGCGTTAGCGAGGGAATCCGCGACGACGGCGGCGGCGGCCCTAGTGAGGAACCTGGAGGCAGCGACGGCACAGGCGAGGACGCCGTCCTGCGACTACGTAGGCTATCCCCGCGCCCTTTGTCACGGCTACTTGGATCTGCTCCACGGAAGGGAAGAGGAGGAGATTCAGCAGGAAGAAGATGGAGACGGCGCCGGCGGGAAGGAAGAGGATGGAGGCGCGTATGTAACCAGGAGTGAGGGATGGGAGCGGATGAAACAAAGCCCCTCAGTGCGGGTGTCATCCGGTTTCCAATGACTTGGAAACAGCGCTAGTTCGTTTCGTGGCCTTGAAACGTTTTCCCTCTCTCTCCTCATCAATATGGCCCAAAAACTCTATTTTTGCTGATGTGTCATGCTATTTAATGCCTATGAAACTCCCATGATATCCTCATTGGGTCTGGCCTGATGCAAGTTAGTTCAATGCTTCCCTTCGGAAAAAAATGCTCCTTCGATTTCAGAGCGTTGGACGTTGCTGAACAGTTTAGTACTAAGGGGTGTTTAAATTCAGGGGCTAAAGTTTACAGATGTTACATCGGGTGTTAAATGAGTGTGTCACATCGAGTGTTCAGATAGTAACAAAAAAAAATAAATTACGAAAGTCCTCAGTAATTCGTGAGACGAATTTATTAAGCCTAATTAATCTGTCATTAGCATATGTTTACTGTAGCACCACATTGTCAAATTATGGACTAATTAGGCTTAATAAAAAATTTGTCTCGTAAATTAGTCTCAATCTGTGCATTTAGTTTCATAATTAGTATACATTTAATACTCTATGTATATGTCCAAACATTCGATGTGATAGGGCTAAACTTTTGTCCGAGGGAAACAAACAGGGCCTACTAATGACAATCATTCTGCTGCGCAGGCGGCCCAAATTGGAGCAGCATCTTGTGCCCGTTTGTCAGTTGGTTCCACTTGTTGTGCAACTATCTGGGCGAGTGTCCCTTCAGCTGCCGGTTCAGCCCTCCTCGTCACTTCGGTTTCCCTTTCAAAAAAAAAAAAGATGCACCTTTAATTCCAGATGAGCCTCGTTTCAGAGCTCTGGCCGACTGTTGCCCAAATTAAAGCTCTAGAATCATCCTACTGCGCAGGCTCCTGCAATTCGAGTGGAGGAACATCTTGTGCTGTTTATCGGCTAGTGCCACTTGTTCCACTTGTTCTACAACTATCTGGACGAGTGTCCCCTTCAGCTTCCGGTTCAGCCCTCCTCGTCGCTCCTAAGACCAGACCCTCCTCCTTCTGCCGACCATCGAGAGCAACTTGTGACGGCCACGTTGCACCACTTGGCCATCATCGATAAAGTTTGGGAAGGACGACGAAGACCTAACCTTGTCCTACCGCTAGCCAAAAAATAATGTACCGTTTGAATCCAACTAGATTATGGGAATCCGGATGAAAATAGTCACAGCAATTCTATTCGATTTTAAAATTCTAAAAATCTACTAGGACTCTCGTAATCGCATAGGATTTAAATGGGGCCATAATTTTAGATGCATTTTTTGTTAATCTATCTACACCTAAAAAGCAGCACAGGGTTTCGTCCAACGATGACGCAGCTTCGTTTTTTTATTAAACAAAAAACAGCATGCCTCGCCGTTAATTTAGGAAAGACACATCCGATAGCACCTCATGTCCTGCCCCTGCCTATCTGCGTCGATGGTTTCAGGCCGTAGCTCGCCTAGCCCGGAAAAGCGGCGACGGACGGAGCGATCACTGGGGTTTCAAGACCCGCTCGGTTAGAGACGATGGCCAGGCGCCAGGCCAGAGGATACAAGCGGCGGCCGGCTACAGAGCCAGGAGATCCATCTATCGTGGTGGCTGGCCCAGAGGCCAGGCCTCATCGCGGCAGCAGACATGGCTGCTCAGCGACAATGTCCATGCGCCTCATCAAGTCACCAGCAGAGGCAGTGCCCACTTAAAGCCGGCCGGTGCCGGGGGTGCCCATGTGCGCCCTGTGGCAGCGGTGGCTTCACTCCACCCGCTAGCACGACCGGCGTTGGTGGCAGCGGCGACGCCAACTCGGCCTTGAGGCCATCACGATGACGATGGAGAAGCTGTCCGTTCGTGCGTGGTTGAGATGGGATGGGAAAAGGGACAAGGTTGTGCCTGTTCTGCACATAAACCCTTCTATTTTCTGTGAATGTCATTATAATCCTAATCGATTGTTGATGTATTTCTGGTTTAACATGTTTCGCCCTCCATATATATAACTGCAATGTATTGCATTTATATATGGCATATAAATTATATTTTTTAGATTTTGGATGCAAATAAATTTGCATCCTGGTAATCGAGTTCATGCTCTCCTTGGCGTGCTCCATGACCACCTCCATGGCAGCTGCCGCCACAGCTCACTCATCACGCTGCGTCTCTGCTCAGCATATTTGTACATATATGCAGACCTATATCAAAAATACAAATGCCAATTCATTGTGTCGCTCCATCTGTGGCTCCCTGTAATGCACGGGTATATATCTAGTATATATCTAAAGCTGGACAAAATATATAGATAAATATTTTAATATGTATGATACCAAAAAGAATATAGCATGAACATATATCTTTAACAAATTTAGTACCTATTTAACATTTTTAAATATTATTATTTTTTGTTTATAGTTTGTATTCTCGTTTCATCACTGCAGCCCAGTGTGTCGTTTGATTACTTGACACTACTACAAAAAGCATTTATAGAGACACCTTGTTTAGGCATGGCTCCATCTAAAATGACTAAAAATATTTTATAAAATCAGTCGGCTCTAGAAATACATTTGTTGGCACAGCTTAAAACCAGCCGTCTCTGTAAATGGCCCTATTTATAGAGACGGCTCAAGATCCAGTGCCTCTACACATTGATTTCTAGAGGCGGCAGTATATAGAACCGCCTCTTAAAATAGACACTGAACAAAAAGATTACGTATTAAAATTCAAATTTTCTAAATGATCTCAAACGGAGAAATGACTAAATGAAAGTTGTAAATCTCAAAAGATAATACAACTTTGTAGTTGACAACTTTTTCATTTGAAATCATCTATCCAAGAAAACTTACGTTTGAATTTGACACGCATTTGAAATTCGAATATTTCATTTGACCTTGGATGGAGAAATGATCAAAATTGAAGCTGTAGATCTCAAAAAGTTACAAAACTTTATAGTTGATAACTTTTTTATTATGATCTATACATGAAAAATATGCTTTAATTTCTCACATTTGAAATTCGAATTCTTCAAATGACCTCAGACGGAGAAATGACCATAACAAAAATTATAGATCTCGAAAAGTTAACTAAACTTCATAGTTGAGAAATTTTTCATTGGAATTCATGCAGAGTCCCAAATACTCTTTTTAAAATCGTATGAAGATAAAATGAGGTGGACAAATGAGGTGGACAAAATCTTGAATGAACACAAACATCTGATGGGTGGGGTGGTTAGGGGAGTGGCGTGTGAAGGCTAACGTTGCGGGTTTGAGCCCCCATGGCCACATGCTGTGCATTTTTGTGCAAAAAATTGCGCGACTTGTGGTGGCGCGGGTGCGGGCGCATGCAGCTGACTTGTGGGTCTTCCTAGATCTAAAAATTTTACCATTTTTTTGCCTAGATTTGTGGTTTCTGAAAAAACAATTTGTAGGGGAGATTCGTTTTTCAACCGCCCCCAAAAATACCGGACCACCCCTTTAAACAAATAGTTGATTTCTAGAGATGGATGAGTAGGGGTGGCTGGCCAAACCGCCCCTACGGAGGGTCTGCAGCCACCCCTAAAGCTGATGCGTGAGCAGTGATGTCACCATCACATAACAAAAATTGGCGTCAGTTTTAAGTACATGATGACTAATGTTAAGGTTTCAATGTAACTGCATATTTAAAATATATGCAGGTGTCATACAAAGAAAAATATGAATATGGATATACGGAAGTATAAATTGGTTCCTCGACAGAATAGAAATTAATAAGTTTATGATACCTTGATATAGGCTATAGACTATCTATTATTTCTATTATGTTAGAAAAGTGAAAAAACATAAGATTTAATATAAGTAATCCTTATTATTTTATTGTGAATTATACAGTACAACGTAGACACTCACAACGCACACATACTCAGCCCTATGAACGCAAGAATGCAAACCCTAACCCTACGAGGATCTTCGAAGAATGAGTCAAAAAATCCTCGAGATTGACAAAGTCACCACAGGTGCCTCGTTGATGGGAACATCCCCTACCACTAAAAGCACAACGTCATAAAATCCTAGATAATTTGCTCCCACGAAGAGTCGAACCCAAGACCTGAGGTGCTGCTGAGGCTCCTGTAACCACTAGGCTACAGACCCTTTCGCTAAGTAATTCTTTATTAGTCAGATGTACTCCCCCAATCCAAATCATAAGACTTTTTTAGTTTTCTGAATACATAGTTCCTGTTATACACTTAGATGAATTATCTAGATAGGTAAAAAATGGAATGAAGAGATTATTAAACGGTACTTAATAATACTTATATCTCCTAAAATTCTTGCCTGTGTGAGAGCATAGGTTGGTAGACTAATACTTAGTCTAATTGCTACGGGATAACTAAATATTTGTACTAAAAACATACGGATCGCACAATAAAATAACAATACTGTGAAATTAAATACCGATGGTAAAGTGACATGTAATCCAAAAAGCAAAGTTCGTGAAATTAACACAGTCACGAAGAGTGTGTCGTCGCAGGCTCACCAACTCTACTGTATAGACCTTTCCATGAGTTGCAATGGGAATAAATAATACCCTGATAATTTGAGCATGAACGTGTTGTATTGCTACAGAAAATGATAATGCGAGCGTGATGTTTGGAATGTTAATATTACAAATTGAATTTTTTTCATGGCTAAAATTCTCATCGGTAGTTTGCAATCATCAAGGTATGCATTTATAGTATTGTATATTTGTGCATACGCACATAAAAGTTCATATCACCATAACAAGATTAATAGATTCCTCAACCTTTTAGAACTAACCATCTCCTTGAATTATCAGTTTGCTTCATACAGAACTGGTATGCCAAGGCCACCCTTCTTCATATTTTAGATAATAACATGCCTTCAACCATATGCCGCTAGTATTGAATTATGATCTAGTTTAGTATGTCTTTGACGCATTGAGATATAGGGAATTACTTAATATAATACAAAATACTTGTAATAAACATACTATAATTCTAGCATAGTATTATGGGACCATCATACTTAAGTCACATATCTTGAATAGGGCACATAGAGCACTCCCGGCCATCACAAGGTGTGGCTTTGATCCAAGGAGGCCTGTCCTCAGACCCTTTGATGGGTGTAGGTCATCGAGTGACAGAATGGCGCCAACCTAGGGCCCTAATGCCCCATCGCTCGAACCCATAGCAGCCAACAAAAGTAGGGCGCCTCATGCAGGCCTAGAGCTAGTGTCTTCATGATATGTTAGCCAGGACCTTGTTCAAGCCTCCCCACATAACACTCGATCCTAGCATTTGCCTACTAAGAAGCCACACATGATGGCTCGAGCGCCATCAGTGGGGCGTTTGATAAAATAGCTCCAAGACTCAGCATACCCGGTTGACCCGTTCCGCAAACGTCAAGCACAGCCCCTCGTTGCCATCCCGGACGCGATCTGAAAGGCCATGAAGGACTTGAGGGCTCCTAACAAGAGTCTATCATAGGGGTGAAAAGAGGAAGCTGACCGATTTACCCACAGACCGATCCCACCAATTGCTCACGGCTCAGGGGCTATACCAATAGGGTATGGTCACGCGTACCCACTTGGAAGAGTCAAGGTGAGCCTGAGCAAGCTCATGTCTGTAGCTCAAGGCATGGGGGTCCAACATGGCAGCCATGGGCTATCAAACAATTGCAGCCTAAGCATGACCTCCACTTAGCACCCTCTTGGGCTAGTGCGCGGGTAGCAACCGGCGCCTCGAGCGCTGGGCCAGGATGCAGCTCCGGAACCCATCATACACTCAGAGCCTGTCAAGTACAGAGATGCTACACCATCTACCTATTCAACGGTCGAGAGGCCTTGTCAGCCTATCTCTTGGTAGGGTCACGAAACAAGCATGACGCAACATGACAAGGGGCTCCACCAGCTCCAAGCCAAGATGGGATCTAGGGCCCACTTGTCTGCAACTCCAGGCAGAAGCTTCGATAACGCATCATTTGGTAGCTAGGCTTAGATAACGTAGGCAACCAAATAAGTGGGGATTGGCTTGGTGGAATCAGGCCTAGGCTGCCCTAGCTTGGATGCTATCAAGGCTAGAAATAAACTAGGATACCAAACATGCCTTATATGAGCAGTGCAGGTGTTGACGCTTAATTAGGTCACACACTCGATAAGAAGCTAGATTGCTCGATGTAGAGCCTAGCCAATTTTTAGATTGGTCGACGCCTAGGGGATGTCCACGTCTGGACTTTGTGCTTCCAGTGATGAGCGCGATACACAAGACACATCACCGGAGGAGCCTCGCTAGGAGCACGATATGCAAGACATACCAGCAAGGTCTCTTGAGACCCGAAACCTCACACGCCTAGGAGGGACCCCTTTGGGGTATGCATTGGCTTTGGGTGGCTCTAACCGGCCTGACCGCTCCAGTACTTCACCATCGTTGATCCACCATCCATGTAGCGCCGACGAAGAACGAGGAGAAGTAGAGAGAAAGAGAGGGTAAAAGAGAGGTAGTAGCTTGTTTTTTGGTACGATTGTGTCTGTTGGACACCTCAATCGGCCGTGGACCTTATATTTATAAGGTGGGGGTGGTCTTATCCCTCAGGGAGTCAAAACCCCTTCTAAATCACCTCAAAATGTATTTAGATCCGTTCTGTACCTGACAAAGTCGTCTAAGCTCACTCCCGAGTCGGTTAGGCAGACTTCCATGGCCCAAGTTTCTATTTTCGGGCTAAAAACAGAGAGAGTCCGCTTAGCTGACTTGAGGACTCCGCTAAGCTGACTTGGCCCAAGGAAATTCAGGTGAAAAGCTTCCAAAATTCATAATTAAGTCTTGTGGACTGCAAACAAGGTGAACCATATATGTTTTTCGATCAGCTTGACGAGGGGGACACAATGGTGAAGTCTATTCTTGCATTCGAGGAAGTTGGCTAAGTCGGCTAAGCTGACTCTAGCTGGATGATCAGGACCCAAAAAAGATGTTTCCTTTGCCCGATTTCAAATCCGATGATCCAAGTATCCTTTCTAGCCATCTTGACGATAAAAAACATGGTGGGGGAGCTCATTATGCACTTTGGACACTTTTGAGTGTCGACATCAGGCATCAGGGCTGTCTGTTGTCTCCGTCGACGATTGACTTCTCTTGCCAGGTTTGCTGAAGAGAGTCCGTGTGGATCCACTCATTCACCCATAGATTATGATTCCTGACTAGTTTGGTTGGACGTGCATGCGCCGCAATTGGAAGCGCTCTCGACCATCCGTCCGTCTAGATACTTTGGGCTCTTGTTTTGTTGCGAGAGACAAGAAAAATAATAATTAAAGACGACCTGATGTAGAAAGCACCAGCACTGCAGTGCACTGTACGCACCGCATAGCGTCTGTGTACTCCTGGGCCCTAGGTATATACTCCTTCTGTCCTAAATTATCTGTCACTTTTGATTTTCATGTCACCAGATTGACTCGATTTATAGAAAATACGTGCGGCATTTGTATCTCCAAAAAAAATTATTAAAAAACTAGATTTAAAGATCTTTCCAATCATGCTAATAATGTACAATAAATATTAATATATTTTTATATATATTTTATCAAAGTTGCTTTTCGGAAATGAAAATGACAGATATTTTAGGACAAGGAGTACGGCGAGCCCCACTGCATTTGCGATGGGCGGAATGAACCGGCCGTTGCCGTTGGTGTATCCTCGCTGTCACTGAAAGCTGGCGTGGTACCAGCTTTCACCAAGTGGCTGCTGCAGTTTTGTTGGCTGGCGTGCGTGCCTCTTTGCTGCTTGTTCCGAGACCAAAACCGCGGCGGCGGAGGGGAACTGGCGAAACCAGCGGCGTCCCAGCCCAACACCAGCCACAGCAGATGCGTGCATTGCACGCACGGCCGGCGAGTCCTCGTTGCTGGAGTAAGTAATCTGTGGCCTATGGGCTGTATGGGCCAGCGCCCTAACCGCTCCTATGGCTAAGTCAAGCGGAGTACCTGACTTCCCCGTACGTGCCGTAATCAGGGGCACTCTAACGTTACGAGGTTGTGGCCCCTCGTCACGCAGCGCCAATATAAGGATGGCTCCACTCCCCTGGAACTATCGTTCCATGTGGACTACAGCCTACCCCATCTCCTAAGATCTGATAATTAAGAGAGAGCTGAAGTGATGGGAAGGCCACCGCGGTGGTCCTTGTCTCCCTCCTGATCGGTGCCTGAGTGGGCAAGGTGGCCTGGCCCCAACACGTGCACGGTGCACGTACATGAGCCCAGTCGCCGATGCCGTCAACCTTGCCGTCACATGGCCAAGCCTTCCATTACATCGGTGCATCTATAAAAACAACACAACGAATGAACGAAACAGGAGGGAGAAGGGAAGCAATGGAAGCCGCCGGAGCCACCTTGGCCCGCCTGGCCCGCTCCACCGCCCGCCCCCACCACCGCTGCCGCACCGCCAGGATCCCGCCATCCCCACAGCTCACCCTGCACTTGGCTGCCGCGTTGCCGCGCGCACTCCCGCTCCGCCGCGCCAGGTCGTCTTACGCCGAGCAGCACTACGACAGCAGGGCGCTAGCAGGCCTCGAAGGCGCCGGCGGCGGCAGCGGAGGCTGCGGCAGCAGTGGCGGTGGCGGTAGCGGCCGAGGCCGAGGCCAAGGCCAAGGCCAAGGCGGCGGCTGCGACATGGGCGAGTACTACCGCCGCGTGCTGCGGGTAGATCCCGGGAACCCACTGCTGCTGCGCAACTACGGCAAGTACCTGCACGAGGTGGAGGGCGACCTAGCGGGCGCCAACGGCTGCTACGCTCGCGCGCTGCTAGCGGACCCCGGGGACGCCGACCTGCTCAGCCTATACGGCCTCGTCATCTGGGAGGCGCACCAGGAGAAGGACCGCGCCGCAGACTACTTCGAGCGCGCCGTGCAGGCCGCGCCTGATGACTGGTGAGGACGACCACTCCGAACGCTCCCTCCGTGGATGTATGGTGATATATACCTCATTTATCCATCGATAGATCGAACGATTGATTGATTGGTACTACTACTATGGTCGTGCAGCTACGTGCTCGGGTCCTACGCGAGGTTCCTGTGGGACACCGAACACGACGATGACGAGGAGGAGGCAGGAACCCCAGTGACGGTGGTCGCGTCGTGCGACTCCGCGGTGTTGTCTAAGTGCTGATAGATACGCGCGTGGGGTGGACCGGTAGTCAGCTGCTTCATCTTGTATAGAAGGACGACATCAATCGGCCCTTGAGTAGCAGCAAGGAAGCCTTTTACATTATCTAATCGAGTTAGTACAACCCTTGAGTAGTATAGTTCCGAGTATTAGGAGGAAGCAAGCCGGAGTCCAAACTTCTTGGCATGCAGATCCTTTCTTTTGTTTGGTAGGATATGTTTGGTAGGGATTCTCCTATATAGCTTCACAAAGTTGCAATTGTTTTTCAGCTTCTCCTACTAAACAGGTCATTTTGAAAACAACTTCTCCCTATAAGCTACTTTTAGCTCCTCACGCTGCACAGAACCGAGGTGAAGCTGCACTAGGTTCTCCCAACTTTCTCTATGTTATCTTCCCTGATAAGCTGTGTTTACCAGATGTTTTTTGAAAATAGCTTTAGTTCCACTGGTGAAGCAGCTTTATGAAAAGAAAGAAAAAAAAACTGCTTCGCCGGAGTTGAGCTGTACCAAACAGGTCTTTAGCAGTATGACTAGTATTACGAGTGTAGGTACAGGCGACCTTTATTTGGGCCATCAAATTTAGGCACAATACTTGTAATATATTATATTAGATTTAATTTTTTCTTTTGCAACGAAATTAAGTCTAATTTTGTGATGCATTGGTGAGCCCTCATGATGATACAATGAAAATGTGCGAAGCTTTTAACATTTTATATACTTAGATTAGATAATGTAAAAGGCTTCCATGCTACTACTCAAGGGTTTTACTACTCGAGGATACACATAAGGTTTGCATTATTTTACAGTACAAAACCTGTCCATGTGTTAATGCAAATGCATGGAGTCAATTTACCATGGAGTCAATTTACCCCCTAGTGGAACTTAGATAACCGTATTAACCCTGAGATAACCCCTCTTAATAGTACGACTATCTATGCTAAACCTAATCACACCCTCTATGGTGTCCTAATTGGCGAAACAAAATCTTTAGAAATACCTTTGCCTTGATCTCCATGGGATTTTTGTTTTTCGATTTCTTCTTTTCTAAGTTTTAGCATTTGATCCATCTTTTGGCCATCTCCATCGCTATGGACATCAGCTTGTTCCACCACTTGGACTTGGACCACCCTAACTCATCTATACACTTATACAATCGGGGTTAGTCCAATAGGTTTTATCAATTATCCAAAACCAAACTAAGGCTTTCAGCTGCTTCCTAGGTGGAGGCTGCCTCGCCCGCGCTGCCGCCGTCCCACGAGTTGGCGCCGCATGCGCTGCCCGCAGAGGTGGAGTAGCATGGGCGGGGGTGGAGGAGGAAGGAATGCCAAGGTGGAGGCACGGATAGCAATTTCTACACAAAACCCAAAACTCGATGGGTAATTACCTTATTAGGGCAAGGGTATGGCTAATTTTTTACCCATGGGTAAGTTAATGGAAAAAAACCTTACCCAACGGGTAAAGCTGGTAAGGGTATGGGACAACATTGCCCATATCCGTTAACCCATAGGTAAATTAAACCCGATTCTATATGTCTGAAATCATGGGCCGACATGTAATATAGGATGAACTCACTAATTTAGTAGTACATATGGGTGTAGTCATGTGATTGTCATGCGGTGGAGACTTGGTAATTCCTAGCTAGTATGCTTTAATTTATGTCAACATGTGAAATTGGTCACTTGGTATTTAGTAATGATGAATTTATCCATTAGACTATTTGATCAGGTGTTCATGTAGCTTGTTTGTTTGAAGAATTTATTATTGATTTGTGATGCTTTGGCTAAAACTAGGAGCCTGATATATTGATATATGTAACTTTAATTTGCAAACATTTTTGGGTACCCGTTACCCGTATAGGGTATGGAAAAGAAGAATTCTTACCCATGCATGGGTATAGGTAAGTTAGCGGGTAAAATTTTTTCTTGTGGATAAGGGTATGGGCAGCACATACCCAGTGGGTAATTACCCGTTGCCATCTTTAGGTGGAGGAGTAGCACCGCCGCCGAGGTGGAGGAGCGCCGCCAAGTGCGTGGGCCACCGCTGCCAGAGGGGGAGCGCTAAGGATGGCAGCGCATCGGGTTTGGGGCGGATATCCATGGGATTTGGGTCCGCGGGTTTCGGTTTTGGTGCCAGGTTTTCGCCCACGGATTTTCGGGTTCGGATACCCGAAATCCAGCGGGTTTAGGGTGGTTCTTTAATTTAGCCCGTAGGGCGCCTTCGGAGCCGAAAGAGTACAGCCCACTAGTGGCCCAGCTAACAACCCTACATATATAACGTTGGAACCTGGAATCCTCAGCCCTCTCTCATCCGTTCATCCCACCACATAGCCACCCCGCACGGCCGCACCCACCCGACTTGCGACGACAGATCTGGCGCTCACGTGTTGTGGCTCATCTGCTTCTTCCCCGCTCGACTCGGCTGCGCAGCGACTAACTTCCTTCTCTCTCTCTCGGTTCCGGCAGTCCTCAGGCGCAGCACTCGGCAGTCAGCCCTCTTGGCAGCGGGCGGTATTCTTGGCCCCGGTGCCCCGCCCTGCGTCCACACCGCAGCACTGCACTACTGCAGCTGCTGTCGGCAGTGGCCCACAGCACGCGAGCTCAGCACTCCAGCAGGTTGTGTTTTTAATAATCTCAAGTGTCGTGTACTGGATGTCCTGGATGCATAGTAAAATGGATGAACCGAAAAAAAATTAAAGTGACTTATAATTTGGAACCGGGAGTGAGTGGTTGATTCAATGCTCCTTCGGTTTTCCATTGAAACAAAGATGCACCTTTAATTATTCCAGATCAGAGATCTGGCCAATGCTAGGCATGAATTACTGTACACACTGTTGCCAAATGCTCTAGAAGCGTCCTACTCCTACTGCGTAGGCCAATGCTGTTTAACGTTTAGTCATTCCACTTGTTCCACTTGCTCTGCAACTATCTGGACGGCTGATCCTTGCAGTTTCAGCTGCCGGTTCAGCCCTCCTCGTCGCTCCTAAGACCAGACCCTCCTCCGCCTGCCGACCATCGGGAGCAACTTGTGACAGCCACGGTGCGCCCCACTTGGCCATCAACGATAATGTTTAGCAAGGACGACGGCGACCTAACCTTGTGATTATGGGAATCCGGATAAAAATTGGCTCAACAATTCTATTCATTTTTAAATTCTAAAAATCTACTAGGACTCTGGGATTTTTTTCATCCGGATTTCTTATATTTGAATAGGATTCAAATGGGACTGTAATTTTAGATACATTTTTTGGTAATATATCTGAAGCTTGACAAAATATATAGATAAATATTTTAATACTTATGACATTCCAATAGGATTCAAATGGGGCTATTATTTGACCTTTGCTTGATATTTCTTCCTTATGCATTCTTGACTCTTGCAAAGCAAATCATTATAGAGACCAATCCAAAATCCTCGACTCATGTCTCATTTGCCATTTGTCAAATATGTTTGCTTTCGATGCTATAATATCCGACAACAAAGAAGTCATTTCATCAACTCCATTTGCATTGCTGTCTTCTACTTAATCTTGATTGTTTCTATAATTTTCTAGCATGACAATACTCAATTTCGACCTTTGTTTGAATAGTATGCGGAATACCATCAAGTTTGCATTCATGTTGAACCTTTGATACATTTCTCATTATACTATATTCAAGTGTAAGCAATATACTCAATTTTCTATTCAACACTATAAATATGTTGTCATTCAGTCCAATAAAACCCACTATAAAACACTTTTAATATTACGGTATCATATCCTTGTCTCGTGTTACTTATCCATATCACTGGGAACATGGCTGCTACCTACCTGCTGGTGCTAAGGTCCAGCCGTGCTCGTCACTTTTCAGACCTTGGCGCCCTACCAATCATCCAATGCAACTAGTTAAAGAAACCATCCAGTGCACCTTGTGTCGTGACACCTGCGTTCCGCTCCACTTGGCCATAAGTGACAGCTTTGGAAAGGACGACCGCCGCGGCGAGTTAATCTTGTTGTACCTGTTGTAAAGTAATTAGACATTTCGTTTCTCAAGAGCCAAAAGATTTTAATTTTAACTATTTTTTTTATAGAAAATAGTATTCCCCACCGTCCCAAAAAATAATTAAACTTCTAGTTGTCCTAAAGTCAATCTATTTTAAGTTTAATTAAATTCATATGAAAAAACCCAAATATTTATCACTAGATACATCGCCATAAATTATGTTTTCACAATGTACTGTAGAGTTTAACTTTAAGCAATTTTAGAAATCAATTTATTGGGGATGATGGCAGTTTTAACTTATGTATTTAAGAATAAGTTTCGTACGAAAATGTATGCTGACACTTATTATGCATAATAGATAGTAGTATTTTTTTTGTTATATACTGGGTTGTAAAAATATTTTCATTCTTCAAACGGCATGATATGCAGCTAGTTTGGGACGGAAGAGAAAGCATTTCCCTGCATTAGCCCATGTACTACTTAGCAATGATGTCATGGTGACAGCACCACAACTGCCGTTCCCTTTCTGGAAAATAAACGACTGTCACTCCTAATGATTGGTCACAAACCATCTCAAAACGACATTTTTCTTTTATAGAATACTATTCCAGTATGCTTCCTAAGGCCAGTTGCAGTGGTACGTTTCATGTCCCGGTTTCCTAGACATCACACTGAGAATGAAGCATGGTCTCTCAATGCACAGTTTCATTTCACTGTTTAATAGACAAGCTGTAGCATTTAATTATTGCACTAGGTTATGATCAAATATGCCATGAGAACTATGTAGCTAACCTTCCAAGCTGCAGTTGGATCCTAAGCACCAAATCAAATACAGGCATATACAGAACCGTTTAGTTTTGACGACAACGCCATCTGAAAACCACTCAAAACCATGCATCTTGAGGTTAAAATTGAACTGTTTTGATAGTTAAGATGCCAAAGTTAGACAAACCAAGACTTGAGGGACGAAAAATGGACTTATCAAGTACTTCTGTTTTTTTAGATATTTATGGAATTTAATGAATTTAGATTTACTTATTGATAGACATTTATATGTATTAAATATGTATCTATGTATTATTGATTTTTATATATTGGATTTTTTGTTCTGAATAAGAGTCTGAATTTATCTAAAATATAATCGATATGTTTGAAGTTCTCACATTTTAAAATTTCCTTTTTTGGATTATTTGAACGAACATGGGTGGAAAAATGATCAAAACTAAAGTTATAGATCTCAAATGGATATAAAACTTTGTAGATGACCTTTTCATTTGAAATCACTTATGATACCAAAATTTTGTTTGAAGTCCGCATATTTCGAAATTCAAAAATTTTGAATTGTTTGAAAGAACTCGGATGGAGAAATGACCAAAACCAAACTTGTAAATCTTGATGACATATACAATTTTATAGTTGATGGTTTTTTCATTTGTAATCATTTACAATACAAAATTATGGTTGAAGTTCAGATATTTTAATTTTTTTTGGATTATTGGAATGAATTCAGATACAGAAGTGAAAAAAAAAATTAAAACTTGTAGGTCTCGATGACATATATAACTTTCTAGTTTGATGACTTCTTCATTTGAAATCATTAATGGTCCCAAAAATTTATTTGAAGTTCTCATATTTTGAAATTCAAAAATTTTGAATTGTTTGGACAAAATCGGATGAAGAAATTACTAACACTATAATTGTAGATCTTGATTAGATTTATAATTTCATAGTTGATTACTATTTCACTTGAAATCATTTATAGTCTCAAAATTTTGTTTGAATTTCTCATATTTTTAAATTTAAATGTTTTAATCATTAAAACAAACCTGGACCAAGAAATAACCCAAGTTGAATTAATAGATATCGATAAGATAGTAATCCCGTATGGGCACAAGTGGCTGAAGCCGGAACGCCCCAAGGCGGACCAGCCATCCTGACGAATGATGTCCGAGTACCAACCTCAAGCTACTTGTGGTGATCCACCGAGGGAAGCAGCGAGCCCCCGTGCTAGCAAAATAGGCTCAAGAACCAAGCAAGCGGCTTGGTCCGAAAGTCGAGAATGACCACCCGGAGGCCTGAGACTTGGGCTACCGGAAACTTGGGCTTCTCACAAACTTACCCGCTACCAGCATGGGTGCGGCACTCTAGGCCACTGAAGCCGTTGTCGTACAGCCCACCCCAACGAGGGAACAGCTCACCTGAGCACGACTTGGAGGAGCTGATTGTTCAAAAAATGATCTTGTCATGCAGGAACGACCAAGATGGCTGCAAGGTCGCTGCGGTAAGAAACCATAAGGCAGTGCGCCCACGTGGCCGCGTAAACCATAGATGAAGTGCCCAACCCTTTGTCATCATTTGCCTGCCGAAAAGAGGAAAACGTCATACCTTCCAGACCTTGGGATCGTCGCCACGTGGCACTGCGATTCACCCCTCATGGACCTCGAGGCATGACGAGCGAAGAATATCAGAAGACCGCACTGAGTGTCAGTGGGAAGGACACGTGTGGAGAAACCGCTCCACCAACTAACAAATCGGCCCCACAATGGGCTCAAGGGCTATGCCAGCGCCTCAACTCGGAATTCGGGCCTGACCAATGGGTGGCCCGTGACCGCTCCTGAACATAGAAGAAATAAGACAATGAGCACTGAGCGATGAGCCTACCGAGGGACACCAAAGCCTAGGGTGCATAGAGCACTCCTGGCCATCACAAGTTGTGGCTCTGATTCAAGGAGGCCTATCCTCGAACTCTTAGAAAGGTGTGGGTCGTTGAGCGACAGAATGGCCCCAACCTAGGCCCCTAAAGCCCCATCGCTCGAATCCATAGCACGCCAAGGTAAGCAAGGCGCCTCACGCAGGCTCAGAGCTAGTGGCTCCCTGATGGGTCAGCCAGGCCCTTGCCCAGGCCTCCCCAAATAACACTCGATCCAAGTATTGCCTGGCTGAGAAGCCACACATGATGGCTCGGGCGCCCTTAGAGAGGAGTCTGATAAAAAAGCTCCAAGACTTAGCATACCCATTCGACTCGTTCAGTAAACATCGGGCATAGCCTCTCGTCACCATCTCGGATGTGACCTGGGAGGCCATGAAGGACTTGAGGGATCCTAACATCAGTCTAACATAGTGGTATGTTAAGTCCGTGGGAAAGCGGAAGCCGGCCGATGAACCCACAAACCCATCCCACCGATCGCTCGGGGCTCAGGGCCTATTATACCAATAGGGTATGGTCACGCGTACCCACTTGTAGGAGTCAAGGTGAGCTCGAGCAAGCTTGCAACCATAGTTCAAGGCTTGGGGGTCGCGCACGACAGCCGTGGGCTACCGAACGATTGCGGCCTAAGCCTTACCTCCAGGCCAATGCCCGGGCAGCAACTAGCGCCTCGAGCGATGGGCCAGGATGCAGCTCCGGAACCCATAGTCAAGTATGGAGATGCTACACTGTCTACCTGTTCAATGGACTTGAGGCCTTGTCGGCCAATCTCTCTGTAGGGTCACGAAATAGGCATGACACAACAAGACAAGGGACTCCACCAACTCCAAGCCAACATGGGATCCGGGGCCCAGTTGTCAACGCCTCCAAGCAGAGGCTGCTTGCGGACCTAGAAAGCGTCGAGAAGGCTCACCATGGGGGAGGCTATGCCGCAGCAGGCAGCCTCTAATAGTCAAGCGCCAGAATGTCGGTAGTGGCGTCAGGGGCAGTTGCATCACTGTCGGCTCCCACCTACACGACAAGACAACGTATAGCAACACCGTAGCAGAGGGCGCATGCACCCGCCATATGGACCATAGACTAGAAAGAAACCTTGTACAACATGCCCTCCTCAGAATATAAGGGACGGCATGGCTATGCTTGGAGGGGATTGGCCCAAATTTTCAGATGGAGGATCGGACTGAAATCAATCAGAGATCTGACTCAATGACTCATTCCAATGAGGAGGGAATGAAGAAGAATACCGACAAACTCTAGGATAGCACTGAGCGATCCCCTACAAATCTCTTTCAATTTCCACCACTGTAATCCCCCAATTGGGCATTCCTAACACAAGATCACTATACACTAGACGTAGGGCTCAGAAGCCCAATCCAGGATAAACCGAGGTCTGTCCCTTCCATGTTTTGAGTGTCTGAGCCATCGGAGACCCACACATCAACCTCCAACAAACAACTCTCTGATGCTGGCTGTGGTTACGAGCCCGCGATAATCCCCGACACGGGGCTAGCGTCCGAACGTTCGGGCGCTAGCGACGCCGATTTATCTTTGAGGTAAATTGTGATTTCAGAAAAGTATGCATAAGTGGGGTATGACTAGGTTGATAATCTCCCAGCACTGCTTTGCGAGATTTGGCACCGGAGGAAGAGGTGTTGTATGGTCTCTTCTGCATCTTGATTAGACAAAACATAGTTGTAGGAGGGTAAGTGCATGTTTCACCTTGTTTCAATATTCCTTGGGCTTAGTCTGTCTTTGACGGGAAGCTAGAAAAAAAAACTTTATGTTTAGATTGATAGAGGCCGTCCCAAAGCCATCGGTAAATAAATTAAAGATTGTGACCGTGTAGGCGTGGAACCACCCATGGAATCAACGGGCAATCCAACTAGTCACTAGAAAAACAATGTCGACGCCCAAAGCATATACCAGCTTTAATAATGATGAGCACTTTGCCCAATTTAACCTCGACATCATCTGTCTGCGCTTACTTTAATCAGCACATATCGACGTGTGTGTGTGCGCTTACGTTGCAAGGAGCATGAAAGCCAAGGTCGGCGAGCGCGTGGATCAACGGCAGCGGCGGTTTTTCCCTCTCCCTCTCCCTCGAGCACCAGATCTAGCGGGTGGGTGGTGGATCTGGTGACCTGCACCACCTGCTGGCGGTCCCGACGAGCGGTGGCATGCACGGGCAGATGCTGCAGCGTGGATGGGCTTGGCGGGCCCATGGATGGGCTCGGTGGGCCTATCCATGGATTTTTCTTTTTTTTGTTTTTTTATTTTATACAGTGGCGGGTATCAAACTGCCTCGGAAAAGGTCCAATTTACCGTGACCTTTGATCCGAGGCGTTTTCGGTGCTTGCCTCGTAAAATAAAAAATGCCCGCCTCGGTAAAGATTTATGCAGTAGTATCTGCATGTTTTGTTGGAGTTGTAATTGCTTTGGTTTCGTGTTAAGTTCAATTAGTGGAGCGTTGCTATGGAGACTGATGAAGACCGAAGCTGCACAAGACGACTGAAGCATCAAGCATGCATATTGATCCAGATGTAATTTCTGTGTTTCTTTTTCATACTTTCCAAGGGTTTGGGTGTAAGGAGTCTATATCGCTCAAAAAGTAGTATTACCGTCTTTTTTGAACCTTGCGGATCGGATAACCTTCCCACAAAGAAAAATGACAGTTTACTATATGGCCTTCAAATGAATTTCAATTTATTTATGCTTAGTAGAAAACAAAATTTCTTTATACTATCCTGCTTCAGCTCATAAAGTACTGTTTCTTATACTTGGAAGTCGAAACTAAGCATATTAGAATTGTCCCTAGCCGTCTGAGCAAGCTCCGCGACATATTAGAAGACCCATGGAAACACGGCGTGTAGTCCCACTGGTCATCAGAAAGATTGAATCGTGGATGTAATGAACTCTTTTTTTTAAAAAAAATAAACAAATTACATTTACTCTGCTTTCACAAGAAAGCAATAGCAGTTTTTACAAACTGGGGTTACCAGCTTCCACAAAAAGAAACAAGAGGCCAACCCACGGAAACTTAAACCGGCCCGACAACACTACCAAAAGTAACAACCACCCAAGAGCCTTACGAACGTCACAGAGACATCACAGAGAGTAACCACATCAGAAAAAGATGTCTGGACGCTGGTCCTGGATGTATCGAACACGGTGGTTTCGGTGCCGCGAACCACAGCACCTTTTTTTTTTGTAACTCTTGTACAATACCTTCTTGGTTGTCCAATTACAAGACCGTTTTGTTTTTTTAAGATATGTAGCCTTTTCTAGACACTTGGATGTCTAATACATTAATAGAAGCAATACTAACGTATCTAGAAAAGCCAAAATTATATTTTATAATTTAGGACCAAGGAAGAGTACAATACAAAGACTAGAGCACAATTTTATATATATATATATACACCACACACACTACAGTACATGTCACAACTGTATCATGTCACGTGCGACCTGGTCGCGCGCACTAGGATTTCGTGTATAGTGCACACAACCTATAATACACGAAAGCGACTGGAGTAACCTGCAGAATTTACAATTGTAGTAGGTAGCATGCCTGCCCGGATTAGTATCTAACAATCTCCATCTACATGCATGCATGCAGTGCAGGTGCAACTCGTGCGGCGGCTCCGCGATCAACGAGGCAACCATCTCCTCCATGTCCGTGGCCCCGATCAGGGAGCAGTCGCCGACGTGGTCGTCGATGCTGACACAGCAGCATCGGCCCCGCCGGCGTTGTACAGACGGCCGAGGACGAGAGCTTGGCTCGCGGCCGCGAGGCGACGGGACAGGGCGGCGGCCTCGGCGCGCAGCGCGGCGTTGGCGAGCAAGGAGAGGACGAGCCTAGCGTGCACAGCCTCCGCGCGCGCCGCCAGGTCGCGATTCTCGCTCTGCAGGAGCGCCGCGCTGTCCCGGAGCTCGTCGAGGTGGCGCAGCTTCCGCGCGCGGGACCTCCGTGCGGACTCTCGGTTCGCTATCCTCCGCCGGAAGCTTCGCTTCTCGACGCCTTCCGCCGCGGCGGCGGCGTCGACCTCTGGCCAGGCCACCACCGAGACCGTCGCCACAGGTTGAGTTGGGAGTAGTGGGCTTTCTGTGGCTGTGGGGTCGGATCTGAACCCGACATGCTGTTCTGC
Organism: Saccharum hybrid cultivar R570; assembly: GCA_038087645.1. Classification (NCBI taxonomy): domain Eukaryota; kingdom Viridiplantae; phylum Streptophyta; class Magnoliopsida; order Poales; family Poaceae; genus Saccharum; species Saccharum hybrid cultivar. The sequence goes on from JAQSUU010000760.1 coordinate 16,941,651, forward strand.
CATCGCCGGGATCATGCACCCTGAGAAGGCCATATGATATGATGGACAGGCACAGGATGGTGGTGGTAACCGTGTGAAAAGAAGAGGAGCGAGGAAGAACGGAAGATGGGAAGGCAGCAGTATTTATAGGTGGTTTATTTACCAGGAGCATCTTGGTATTCTGTTTGTTCATCGATGGGGTGACATGGTGTGTGGTCCAACACAATATTGGTTGGTGATGATGCAACACGCAGTAGGTACATCAATAAGCACACTACTGCAGGAACTTTAACCATGGCGGGCACAATCCATTTACCGCAGCGGGCAAACGGCTCCGCCACGGTGCAGAGGTCACGGTAAATTGTGACCTCACCGTGGCGGGCCTTGGCACCCGCTGCGGTAAACACATTAACCGTAGCGGGCGTCTTATCGCGCCCGCTGTGGTTAGCTGCGGTAAATATCCATTTACCGCAGCGATCACGTTAAGACGCCCGCTGCAGTGAATGTGTTTACCGCAGCGGGCGCCCTAACCTGTTCGCCGCAGTTAAGCCCATTAACCGTGGCGGGCGTTATTATTTGCCCACCGCGGTTAATGTTTTTTTTTTAAAAAAATAATATGCATCAGCAACATTTATTTGAATTTAAATTCAAATCAGTTCCAGATTTCATATATCAATCAAACACACACACAAATATATATATATATATAAGGCATCAAAGACAACACATGACATAATCATACATTATACATTAACTTAATTGTTCTTGTTGTCATCCATACATAGAACCGACGAATTCGTTAATCTTACAAACACATGTCTTGCTGAAGGTAACTAATGAAGACGACGACTGCTAGCTAGTTTCCCATTAGAAATGACATGTCATAGGCGTAATCTTCAAGACGTAACATCCTCGGCCAATTCTTAAGTTTCTCGTACTTGCAATTGGGCTCCTCCCCTAATGGGCTATTCGAGTCGAACAAGGGTTCGCCTTGAAACACGCATTTGTCTAAGACAAACTTACAAATGTCCGCCCTTGTTTGCTTGAAGTTGTGTTGGTTGGTCTGTTCTTTATCCCACCATTCCAGTCCTTTCTTGAGCTGCCGCCAGCTGCTGTTGTATGTCTTGCAAGCCCTTAGGTACTCGCAGGTGTAGAAGCCACATGTTTGTGAACCTAAAGGTTGTTTGGCGCACTGCATAGTACACAAGCATTAGAATACATATATGGTGTATGAAAAGCACAATTGAAGCTTTGAAATACGTACCGGGAACTCACGCCTGATCTTGATTCTATTCTTATTGTTTTGCATACACTTGTCAGTCCTTCGATCATAGCATTGGGGATCCTTAAGGTACTCCTTATAAGCATTGCACGAAATGCACCAGTGTTAGCAACAATTTAAATATATATGTACGATAACCATAAATGAGTGAAAAGTTTGGGCCACTTACACTTTCAAGCAAGCTTCAAAGGCATTGTACCTTCTTTGTTTGGTGTCCTCAATGAGTCAAATATGCAGGCCCTTCCATCCTAGGGATAGATGATAAATGCAACCCAGTGGCCCGTAAGGCCCGCGCTGCACAAACACAATATAGATTACGATAAGAAAGGATGATTCTAGCCACTTATCTTTACATACATGCTTGTATTCGACTTACCCAAAGTGGTAGCCAGCTAGGATACAACTATTTGTTCCTTCCTTGATCTGCTTCATTGTGCGTAATATGTACATTGCCACACCCATCTTTGATTCACCGAGCCTTTTTTTCTGGTACGCTTCTCTCTGTCGCCGGTTCAAGTCCACCAGCTCTGGATGGTTGTCCTCTAACTCATACCCCACAATGAGTCTCTGAGATATATGCATTGGCGAGAGATAGATAATACCCAGGTTGCATTCCTTGCTTACATAGGCCATCAACCTGCAAGGACAAGTCATTAGTGTGGCATATTAGTAGTCATGACGAATGAAGTTCCTATACGAATGCAGAGGATGTACACGTGGAAGTGACAATTCACTTACAGAGAAAACAAGGTGACTTGGGTGATGTCAAGGTCGTCTTCCCGCAATAGCCTATACATGTCGTGGAAGTCCATTGGGAGGATAGCATCTGCGGTCAAGTGGAAGTACTCTGCCAAAACCTTGACAGTGAAACCATGGAGCCCGGCTTTTGATGCTTCCATGTACCACAGATGGAACCTCCTCACCTCCCAACTTTCCTCATGGACGAGCTGGGCCATAGATAGCATGAACTTCCCATTCACAAAGTAGCCGGGGCATTCATCCGAGACGGGCCATGTACTAACTGGTGTTTTCGGCCTAGAAAAACATGGATAGAAATGTTGGTGTGTGCAAACAAGCAATTAATAACATATTATATAGTTGAGTGTACAAGGTGTGAAAACAAGTACCATACCTTTCGAATGCAATCAAGTATGGGAGCTCGGGTATGGCCTCGGCTCTGTCGCCTGAAGGCTTCTTCGGCGAGGGAGGACAGTGGCTTGTGCTCATGCCTGGTTGGCTTGTTGCAGCAGGCGGTGTCTTCATCCCTGGTGCCACCTCCGTGGCCACCGGCCCTTCATGCTGATGGACAGGCAGCCCAATCATGCTCCCATCTCTTATGTACCTCATACACCAGTTGATGGCCTCCTCGGTCATGTATGCCTCGATCATAGAGCCCTCCGGGTAAGCATGGTTATGGACGTATCTATTGAGGGTGGACATGAACTGCTCGTACGTCCACATCTGCTCGTAAGCCCAGTTGTTCGATCGGATCGACCACGTGCATCATCAGGTGTGGCATAATATCAAAGTAAGAAGGTGGAAAGCAAATCTCGAACTGGCAAAGGGTCTCCGCAATGAACTCCTTTAGGGCAAGTAGGTTAGCCTTATTGATGACCTTCTGGGTGATGCAGTTAAAGAAGTATGACATCCTTGTGATCACCATCTTCATGTACACTAGAGGGATAGCCCTGATCACAATTGGAAGGAACACCGTCAGCATGACGTGGCAGTCATGTGAGTTGTAGCCAGTCATTCTGAGGTCTTTCATGGAGACCAGGCTCTTGATGTTGGAAGAGAAACCGGTCAGCACCTTGATACCCCTCATCAACTTGCAAATAGCCGTCCTCTCGTCATGCGTTAGGTTGTAGGCTGCACCCGGGATATCGACTTTACCATTCTGAGGTGGTGTCGGATGAAGGTCCTGCCTGATGCCTTGGTTGACAAGATCCGTCCGTGACTTGAGACCATCCTTCGTCTTGCCCTTGATGTCTAACAGGACACCGATCATGCTTTCAAAGACATTCTTCTCGGGGTGCATGCAGTCGATGGCATGGGGTGTATTCAGTGTTTTCTAGTAAGACAGGTACTTGAAGAAAATTGACTTCTTCTTGAAAGGAACGGCAGGGACAACATGCGGTGCTTCCTCCGTCTTGTCCCGCTTTCACTTCCTTGTCTGTTGTGTCCCCTCTTCTGTTGACTTCTTCTTCTTTCCGAACTCGACCTGATACATGTCCTTGACCATCTCATACACCTTTGGCCCCCAACTAGTCGGCTCTGGTCATTCACACTGCGACTCCTTCTGATTGTCGAAGTATTCATTTATAACACTTCTTCTATACCTGTGCTTTTTGACAAGGAAACATCTGTGCCGTGTGTACACCATCTTATTGGATCCCTTAAGGTAAGTGTAGCAGGTCCCATCAATGCACATTACATAGCCGATCTTCCCTTTGATCTGGTCTAACAGTGAGAAGAGACCTGAGTAATCGGTGATGGTGACAAAGATGATGGCTTTTAGGGTGAACTTCTCCTTACAGGACGCATCCACCATTTTTGACCCCAACATCAAATAGCATCTACATTTCCTCCATGAATGGCTATAGGAACACATCTATATCGTTGTTGGGCTGCCTTGGTCCTGAGATAAGCATGGTCAACATAAGGTACTTGCTGGAGGTTTAAAACAGAGCGCCGTGCACTCCTTCGAACAACTGCTGCCATCCTTATAGAAAGGATCAACTGCTGCTTGCTTCATCTCTCTGAAATTCTCCAACCACTTCGAGCTGCCAAACACAACGTCGTCTTCGTCGATGTGGTTGACTAAATCCTCAACCAGCTACACATCCTTAGGTTCCTTCATAGTAAACTCCTGACCATCCCCACCGCCATCGGCACCGTCTGGCATGTCCTAGAGTATGTCCTCCATCGTGATGTAGTCATGAGCACTATTGTCGTTTTCGGCTGGTGCAGCTGCTACTAAAGGTGGGATGGGTGCTCCCACATGATCTTGGTTTACCGGTAACGCTGCCGTCATGGACGATGAGCTCACTCCAGACGATGCACCGCCACTGACATCAACTCTATCACCGTGAAGAGTCCAGACCGTGTAATCCTTCACAAAACCAAACCTAATCAAATGAGATTGCACCGTGCTGTCTTTGTAGGATTTCATGTTCTTGCAGTGAGAACACGGGCATAAGGTCATCGTCTGCTTCAGTCTCTCACAATGAGTTTTCGTAGCGACAATGAACTTCCTTACTTCAGCGAGGTACCGTGGATCATTCACTCTGTTGATCTGGTACATCCATTCGGACCTGTCCACGAGGCCTGCGCGAATAAAGAAGAGAATCACAAAAAAATAATGATTTATATCCAAAATTGTGGGAAAGAGAGCAATGACGATGGGAGAGAGCTTTCATGCATCCACTAAGAATCTAGATCTAAAAAATACAAGCCTTCTCTCTCCTCCATGAACACGGAGATCTAGATCTAGATCTAGATCTAGAGCCACTCAAAAGTGAAGAAAGAGAGAGGAAGGATGATGTGAGAGCCTTTACATACCTCCTATGGTGTCCTCCTCCCCCAAATCAGTGCTCTAAACTTCTATTGAATGGGTTGGTCAAATTTTAGGGCAAAGTCTCCCCCACGGTTTGGAAGAAGAAGACTCGTGGGGAAAGAAGAAGAGGGGGCTGCTGTATATTGGCAGGCCATTTACGCGGCGGGCAACATTAACCGCCGGCCGCGGTAAATGGACATTTACTGCAACAGGCGTCCTTATGCTCCCACCATAGTAAATACATTAACCACAGCGGACGCGTAAGGACACCTGCTGCGGGAAATGTCAATTTACTGCAGTGGGCGCATAAGGTCACCCGCTGCGGTTAATGTTTTCCTGCAGCGGGCGCCGCGGTGGGCGGCCGGTCGTGGCCGGCTACGGAATAGCCATGGTGGGCAAACACAGTGGCCGCCACGGAGGCCGAAATGCCGTCGCTGCACAAATTCAATCGTGTAGTAGTGGCACAAGAGTTGTTGTAAAAAAAATTATATGCACAAGATCAGAGGCGTCGGCGAGGCGGTCCCGGCCACTCGACCTCTTTAGGGTCTCCACGGCCATGAGCACATACTGCCTCATCCAATCCATGGAATGAAATGGAAGCCTGCCAATGCATTAGGCACTGTTTAAGTGTGCTTTAGCCCCTATGAGCGCATGCCACGTCTAACTACTCCCATCCTTCACAAGCTTGAGAGGCTGGCCAGGGCCTCCCGCCCGCTGCACGTACGGCAAGTCCCGCGTGTCCCTTCTCAATCCGTACATCGCATCTGCCTTCCAACGTTTTCAATACCTATAGATATCTATCTATGTCTATATACCCAAATTATTATTAATTAAAGGGCCAAAGTTTCAGCCTATTCGTTTTCGTCGACCTCTCCCTTATTATATACAACTAATTTATATCTATACTTAACAATAAAAAAACAAAATTTCAGGTTATTTTTTTCGTCCATCCATTTTTTCGTCCACCTCTCTTTAACTACCGGTAGTCGAGAGTTTCTTCCGTCTAAACTTATATGACTATAGATAGTTAGGACAAATAGATCTTTCCGAGCCTGAATAAACTGAATAGGAACATGAATCCTAATTTAAATAGAAAATTAATTAGACAAAATCTTATTTTACTTTCTATATAGCAAAAGCGTCTTTTGCCTTTTCTGTTCATTGTTTCATGACGTGCCCGTTCAGGTTTTATTTCTACGTTCATTCTGTTTTCCCCTTTTTCTGTTCGGCTGTACACGTTGTTGTACTTTTTTTTTCTTTCCACGACCATGAAGCCAATGTCCATCTCGTTCACCTCCAGGCAAGAACGTACTGATATCCAATCAAGTTGTGTTCGATTACCAATCAAGCTGTGAACGGTGGACCTTGCCGTGCTCAATTACCACACGCCAATCAAGTTGTATGAAGCTAATTCCAATAAACAAATTTAACATCCACGTATTGATATCCAACATCAATGCATGCATGTAAATTTCCGTAAACACTTGATCATCAACCTGCCTCCTCCACCTCCTGATGTGACATGCTCTGTTGCACATATGCGTTGGCACGCCGGACTGCAGTCACGCCTACTCGCCGAGCACCCGAAGTCTGCAGCATACTCCAGTGTACAACTTGATCTTCCAGGAAAAGAAAAACTCTAGCAATTCATCACCGCCCAACCGTGAGCAACTATGCCTTCACACTGATCACAATCAAACTCCCATCGATCTGATCGCGCGTCGAAGCCGCCATCTTCATCCACGACGTCTTCTAGCCGCACCATCGAACTTGGCCGTTAGATCTGACCAACCCCTATCGACTAGCAGCCATCAACCGCCATCAATCCAAACTCCACGTCTAGACGGATCCCTATTGATTGCAGCACATTGGACGGTTCGAGCCACCCACTCGAAGTTTCCAACTCCACCGATCGAGATGTCGATCGCCGCCGTGCTCCACCTTGCGCCATGTCCTTCCCCGGACACATCCGTGCAAGCCTTGCACGGTGTAGAACATACCATCGCACCTCCCCTATGAAGCTGGCTCTAGATACTACTTGTTTGAGTGCATGGTTAGATCTAGACCGAAATGGATCTACTAACGATGAACATGAAAGCATAACCAACATAGAAGAAAATACGCAAACAAGAACGACAACAAGGCTCGATGTTTTTTAACGAGGTTCGGCGATGAGCCTAATCCTCAAGGCAATGACTACGGATGCTCCTCCCCATAAAACACCAGCTACATCACCATCCGGGCGATCCCATAGCCTCACCGCCATCCAAACCAGCCGCCAACTCACCTCATGGTTACAACAGGGGTTGCCTCATATTTATGCCCCCTGCAATTCAAAATTCGACTCTCAACTCTATCATATCCCCAAATATAACTTAAGTCCAACGTAACCAAAACTGTACACATATTCGACACACAACTAACAACACTGAAAGGTGCCTCCATTATAGTTTTGTAGCATTTCTGTTAACTGCCCACTAACACACTCACCACCCAACTTGAAAGGACAGAACACACGCACACATGCAACAGAAGGGAGGAGGAAGTAACACACGCACACAACAGTATAAGGAAGCGCAAGGACCATCAACCAGCGGCGGGCCTCCGCGCCTGGGACGCTGGCTTCCCGGACCTCCCCTCTAGGGTGTGTGTACCTCCTCTACCCTTTTATTATCCTTTTCCCACCTCCAGATAGGGCCAACAGGGGGTCTCAGCGTCGCAACAACCATAGAGGAAACTAGGCTGAAGATGGGCAGGTCGAGGTGGCGGAGGAGGACGGATCTAGCTACACTGATGTTTATCGTCGCCTCGTCCTCCTCGTGTTAGACGCTGCGCCCCCTCCTTATCCGCGCAACTCTTCCTCCATGGACGGTGGCCATGGAGCACCCATCAGCTACCCGTTGAAGTTGAAGGAGGAGCCCCTAAGGAGGTCTTAGCAAAGCCGCGGCGCAGGAAAGCTATACGCCAAGCGAAGGCCCCCTTGGGGTTCATGCCTCAAGGATGGGTGCTCCATTGATCTATGTAAGGATCTCTCGGTGCCATGAAGATTACACAAAGCCTTCTAGCCATTGATCTATGTAAGGGTGACAGATTGCTCATGCTCGTAGAATAACTAGAGCATCTCTAAATTGAGTGAGAAAGTTCACATAATCGAAATTGCCCAACACATTGTAACGATGATTTCCATGAAGAAGGGTAATCTGAGCTGATCCTTTATGCTTTCCAAAATGATCAAAATGTCATTGGTGTTGGGTAAAAGGATATGTAAACTGAATCAAATAGAATTACAAAGATTTATGACATTAAATAGATATGTTATGACAATATAGTTAATGAAGAATCTAATGATACTTATTGATATAAAATATGTTATTATTTTATTATATAAATTTGATCAAATTTAAAATGCTTTGACTGTAGAAAGTTGAAATGGGGCGTAAGAGTAGTACTAAGGAGTAGTATTTTTGATGATTAATATAACATAAGACAAGATAAACGATGAGCTGCTACCCTATCGTGGCGGGCCATGTGGCCACGCCGTGCCGGCATGCCCCAGCGGACGTGTTTTTTTTTATAATAAGTACCAAGCGGACATCATGACTTCCCAGGGGACGCACGAATGCGGGAGGAGTATATTATATTGCTGTGTTTGATCTAATCGGAACGACCATCATCACACCCCTTCTTTTCTATGTTTCATTTAAAATAAAAGGTTTCTTGTACTTTTAAGGATGCTATTTTTTTCACTATAGTCTTTCAGGAGCCCTCAAAATCAAATTTGTTCTAATAGTGAATGGTGTGTGGTTCTTCGTTAGCTAACTTGGCCATGTCTAGTCAACTCAGTAGGGAGGAAGCTGGCTGAGAAGGGAGCAACCTCGCCAGGGTGGCGGGGGCTTCAGCCCCGACCGTCGCAAGCAGGGTACGCTAGCACGGACAAGCGAAGCCATGCCGGTGGTAGGGTCGGCTTCCAAACTAGTTGACCGGAGGAGGACGAGGTCCACTAGTGATGGGGAAGCGGAAGAGGAGGCCGCGTCGGTGGATCCGTGTCGAGCGGAAGAGAGAAACCGTCCAACACAAATTCGAGGCCTCCTTCAGGGTCCTGCAAATGACGGTCGGAGGGAGGATTTAGGAGCCCACCCAAATTGAATGCTAGGGACTCTTGGACTTGTTTTTTTGACATGGACATCCATATTTAGCTATGAGGACTCAGGCAAAGAACCTTGGTGGAGTCGCTCTTACTCACCTGTCGTCTATTCAGTCACAGAGTCAGGGGAATGCCGTTGTGCCTAGACTATTAGTCATCAAGTGAACATGCTGATTTGTAGGGTCTCGCCGTCGTAGTCTCGCAGACTTTTCTATCCGGCCTTCTCTCGTTTCTCCTGCCTTGGCGTTCCTTCTTGCCTTCTGTCCCCCTCCAAGCACCTCATGGGCTTGTATATAAGTCTCCACCTTGGCACCGCTGACGATCACAACCAACATGGCACTACATGGAGCTAACCCTGTTTTGTCATGCATTATGTATGCCTAATGAAGAAGGATTCTGAAACTTAGGAAGTCAGCAAATACATTGATATCAATATAGACGTGCACCTCACTTACAACTAAAATAAATTTAAGATAATGTAAACAGCAAGCTAAGTTAAACACTTAACCAGGGTAGACAAGTTTTACCACAAACAATCTAACCAACTGAATTAAGCTTAGTTCACTCCACGATCATTATCTTCGATGAGCTTGGAACTTGTATTTTCCATCTAAAGGGGAGACTAGCCTTTCGATTTGATATTGTTTTCTCTATAAAGGACGAGGAAATCTTTGTTGTAAGTTTTTTTAGAAGAAAAAAATAGAAGGACAAGATTTGGATATTGCCGTGAAGAAATTGGAGTGGGAGAAGAAGGAATGCTTGAGTATATATTTTTCAGCTTAACATCTAGAGATTATAACTAGTAACAAACGAACGATCAGCCTCCAGAACGGACTGGGATTCGGTAACGTAGCTCAAGCAAGTCACGCCATGAATTTAATGTGCACATGCACCACACAATAGATATCCAAGGTCTCACAACGCTTGCACCCACTGCAGAAGAAATCGGCAGTTCTCCACCACAAGTGCGGGAGATGAGTATGGCTGGCTTCAACGTCCGCAAGGACACTCTTATGGCGGTGGCGGCAGCATCAATGGCTCCTCCCACAACATGACAGGGTATGGTCGGAAACTTTCCTAGTGATGAGTGCTTGCACCGTGGTACCACTGAATTTCAAGTCCCACACCCTGGACATTAAAACTCTATAAAGTTTTTCAAAAGTTTGAGTAAATTGTCTACCAGATAGAGTCAATTCTCTTAGGTCGAAAGCATCACAATAGCTTTAAATAAGAATGACCATCTGCTCGCAAAAAAGAAAAAGAAAAAAAATGACCAGCGAGTACTCCCTCCGTTTTAAATTATAAAACGCTTTGACTTTTTCGGTACATCCATTTTACTATGCATCTAGATATAATAATATGTCTAGGTACATAGTAAAATAGGTGATAAAAAAATGAAAGCGACTTGCAATTTGGAATCGAGGGAGTAGCACGTAAATGGGCTAGTTTGCTGCTATCGGCAAAAGATAGTATCGCATCCAACTGAGTTGGCGATAAATACTCCCTCAGTATCGGATTTAGAAGTCGTTTAGGATAGCGACACGGTCTCCAAAACACAACTTTGACCTCTTGTTTTTATAAAAAAATATTTATGAAAAAGTGATATATGTATACCTTTATGAAAGTATTTTTCAAGACAAATCTATTTATATAATTTTTACATTTACAAACTCAACAACTTAAAAGTTATTGACAATTTATATTTCCAATGTTTGACCCAACGACTACTAAATCCGATACGGAGGAAGTATGTCGGTACCAACAAGTTGCATAGCGTGTGGTCCATCCGATGTGGGGCACGAACTTGCTAATTTCTTGGCATCCACTTGTGTGGGGTTGGAAGTTGGAGGACGATACACATTACTACTAGTACAGCCTTACCCGAAACTGGCAAACCGCCCCAGGTTTCAGCATTTCATCCATGATACCGGTTTGAAATTGAAGCCTCCCTAAGTATATACCGTCCGTCAGCAGTAAATAAAGAAACAAGGAAAAAAGAAAGAAAGAAAAGGAGTTACCAGTACTGTCTTAGTGATGAACTCTCTAATTAATAAAGACAATTAACAATTTACAATTATTTCTATAGAGAGATAAGGACAAAAATTTAATGTGTCATGACATAAAGACAAATAACAGATAACAAAAGTAATAATTTACTTGTATTAGTTGGTAGAGAGTCTTTCCTAAAATCAACTTAAAATTTAGGTACCTGAAAATATTAGACAAGTGATGGGCAAAAGATAGTATCGCGTCCAGCTGAGTTGGCGATAAGTATGTCCGCACCGAGAGATGCATAGCGTGGTGCATCCGATGGGGTGCACGAACTGGCTACGAAAGTAAATTATTGGCATCCACTTGTGTGGGGTTGGAAGTCGGAGGACGATACACATTTACTACTCGTGCCACCAGGTTTCAGCGTTTCATTCATGATACGCTTCGAAATTGAAGTCATCAGCAGTAAAATAAAAAGGAAAAGAAGTTAGCTCACCCACCCACCCCACTGACGGTCCAGATCACCCAAACTGCCCTGCACTAGATCCGCCAAAAGGCTCTGCGGCTCCCCATCAGTTTCGGAGTCGTCTACCACCCCGAGCTGCGGCCGAGGCGCCCTTCAAAACGCCTTATAGTAGCCTTACATATATGGACTGGACTCCTCCTATATAAGTGGCCAGCCACCTCGACACTGCCGACCACCACAACCACCAACACGACACTAGCTAGCTACACCGAGACCCATCGAGCTAACAAACGAACCCTGTTTCAATCACAGTCGTCACTCGCTCCCTCCCCCGCTTGGCAGGAGCGAGTTTGCATAGCAAGATGTGCGGCATACTCGGCGCGCCGGGTGGGCACGTCGTCGTCGTCACGCCGTGTCACACGAGCGGCGGCAACAAGCGGCGGACCACGGCCGACCATGACATGGATGCCGCATTCCGGGACTTGGACGAGGACTGCGAGCAAGACGGGGTTGTCAAGAAGCAGAGGAAGGCAGCGTTCGGGTTCGCCGCCCCGGCGACCCGGCGCAGGCAGAGGCAGCCCAGCCAGTACTACGGCGTCCGGCGACGGGCAGGGGGCAAGTGGGCGGCCGAGGTGCGCGACCCCTTCAGGGGTGTCCGCCTCTGGCTCGGCACTTTCGCCACCGCCGAGGACGCGGCGCGCGCCTACGACCACGCGGCGCACGACCTCCGTGGCGACAAAGCCAAGCTCAACTTCCCGTCCGCCGCCACGGCACGCTCTGCCAAGCGCTCCGTTGCCAACGCGGCGCCGTGCGTCCACCTCGTGGACGAGGACGGTGACGACGACCACGGCGTTCTCGGTCGACAATGCGCGCCGTCCGACAGCAAGGAGACCCACCACCAAGTCAGCGACAGCGACACGGTCTCCAGAGGCTGCGGTTGCGGCGCCTTGCCGGACTTCTCGTGGCAGGGCATGTCCGCGGCCGACGACGGCGCGGTGGTCTTTGACTTCCGCGTCGAGCTAGGCAGCGGCGCCAAGAAGCGCGCCCGGACAGACAGAGACCCCCAGGAAGAAGAAGCCGTGGGAAACGAGGTGGCAGTGGCACAGGCGCCGTCCGATGATCCTGCCGACATGCTGTTGGACGCTTTCATGTTTGGCGACCAGCTGTTTAGCTCCTTCGACGTCGCCGTGTACGAGCCTGCCGCGATGGAGATGGACAGCCTGTTGCTGTTGGGCGGCGACGCCGTGTTTTGCAACGACGGCTTGGGGCTCTGGAGCTTCGACGACGGCAGCGTGTGCTATTAATTAATTAATACTACTATACTAGTACTAGTACTACAAGGCGGCAGCTTTCCTTCTTCCTCGCCCTTGGTGTACTGTATTTTACGAGGTTTCCACGTCTCTATGATAGTACTACCTTCAGCTGCATGCCATGTGTTTAATTGTCTAATCTGAGTTTTATCATCCGAGGGACCTTTTGGATCCTTTATTTTGGAGAAATTAAAATCTACTTAATGGATTATAGGCTATTTGGCTTGGAACTTGACGTTCCATAATTTTTTCAAGCTTATAAATAAGTCTATCTTAAATTCGTAGGGTAGGAGATGGAAATGGATTCTATAAATTACTATGCTATAATTCTACTATCAAACTTATAGCGCACTCTTCAACTCACTTCCCTCCAATAGAAATACAACCAATAATTATGTCCCTTATATGTATAATAATAAATATACAAATATATTCTATATACAACTATATTTGTTTATAATTAATCTATGTCTAAATTGAAATTGTTAGAATAAATTGAATTCCAAGGATCCGTCCTGAATGAATTTACTCCTCGGTCGTTAATCACTTGAAATCGCAATTGCAATGCGCCTGCACCCGCGTCCGATGCAGCTGCGAACAGGGCAGGGTGGCTGGACATGGCCCGTGAGTGAATCTGTCATGCCCCAAGACCGGGAGGACCAGCTCCTCGTTAGCGTGGCGTTTGCCTGCGATTGTGTGACATACAGGGGCTGTTTGGTTCCTGACCGCAGCCAGCCATGCAGGCTGTGGCGCCGCCGCCACAGGAGTTTTTTCTCGACCATACCTTGAAGCACGTTTTTCGCTAAGCGGAAGAAGAATGTTTTGAGGCTTACGCAGATTCGGTAATCCCAAGAATGTTTTGAGGCTTACGCAGATCCAGTAATCCCAGGATTACTAGAATCTACACAAACTATAAAACAAGAGAAACAGAGCTCACTAACTTACAGAATTGTGCTTATGAAACTGAATTGTTTTGCGACAAATTGAGCATCCGACGCAGGTGTCTGTAGCCTGCTGAATCCCAAACCTTGCATTCTTCTTCGATGGCTTGTAGGCAACTTCCTTGATTTCTGAACTCGTTCCTGAATGTCCTTTGATTTCTTTCCTTCCAGAGTATCCACCAGAAGCAAGGATCGTTTTGTGGGGACAAATGAACCTGTCCAATCACCGACAGCGTCCAAGGGAAAACCACCCTACTGAACACACAGGAGACCAACAGGTGGTCAATTTGTTCAGGCGCCTGCTCACAGAGGATACAGGATTCTTGAGTCCTGAAGGCCATAGCGATGCCGGCGCGCGGCAGTCCAACACCGCTTTGTATGCCGCCGTAGCCGAGTAGTTGCCATCCGAAGTCCAACTCCAAACCAATCTGTCTTGGACCCCTTCATCGAGGTGCACCTCCTGAACTATTCCTCAGATACGCAGAGAGTCCAGCAACACCTGCACAGTTAGCGCTCCCAACAAGTCTCGTACCCATCTGTTGCCGATGACTGCTTCAGCAACCATGCGACCAAGGCAACTCATCTGTTGCCGGTGCACACCCAGCTCTGCATCCGCCTATCAGTACAAAACAACGTCGATTTGCCATCACCCAGAATTGATTCGGTTGCCACAGAGAAAACAGCTCGAATTGCCTTCTCTTCCGCTGACAGCAGCGTCTCCAAAGCGCGTGCAGACCCAGCTCTCTGGAGCCAGAGCCATCTTAGCCTAAGAGCAATCCCAAAAAGATTGTCTATAGACAACTCGGGTGATCCGTAAGTATTGATCACTCGAGTAATTGGTATGGTAAAATCACTTAAATGATGGACTGAAAGCAAATGTGGCGATTTGACTCTTTTGTTCACTCGGGTCATCGGGTGACAGGAACTACAAAATCACACAGTTTTAATAATGCTAGGTTTCATGTGACAAAACCATATGCATCACAAGATTTATAAAAAACCGAATCAAGTGATTAGGCTCGTTTGCACAATGCCATGATAAGTACAAAATATTTGAGCATTCAATTAACCAAACATAAAAAAATAGAAAAATTTTCAAATAGCAAATAAAATTAGGTAAAAAACAAAGATTTTCACAGTAATCTTAAGCTACACTTATCCTACCTATGAATTAAACTAAAATAATCACCATAGGTACAACAATACAAGTAAAGTGTAAGGGCCAGTTTGGCGGAGCTCTGCTCTCAGATTATTCCAAGCAGAATCTATGGATCCTTACCAGCACTTAAGATACAATTGAATTCTGTGAGGAGCTGACGAGAATCACTTTTACATGTACACTACAAGCTGGGAGCTAAAAACTCGGCTCTCGATCGCTTCTCACTACTCCCCGTTCAATTGACACTAGAATCACTTTAGAATTGATTCTCACTTGCTCCTCACCCTACTACTCGCCACAAGCTAGGAGCTAAAAACTCCACTCTCAATCGCTTCTCACTACTCCCATTCAATCGACAATAGAATCACTTTAGAGTTGATTCTCACTTGCGCCTCACCCTACTACTCCCCAGAATGACTCCATCGAAGAATCAAAAAGCAAAGCTCAAGCTATCAGACCGACCCTAAATTAGTAAATGTTAATACTCCCTCCTGTCCATCTTATAAGGCATTTCTTCTCGTCATTCAAGAGTCAGACTCTATAATCTTTGAACAGTAATTTGGCCAATGTATCGTCCAACAATCAACTATTGTATACAAACTTCTTTGAGGAAATTTGTAATACAAACTTGAGACTATTAGATTTAGAATCAAATGTGTCATCCAATAAAAATAAACGTATAATAGAAATAATATAACATAAAATAAATAGATGGTCAAAATGTAATTTAAAAGACCATGCAATATTTGACTACACCTAATAATATGAACCGGAGGGAGTAATAACTAAAATCAGATCCTGGGAGAGAAGATTTTGACCCGAATCTTAGTTCCTTTCGTGAATGCTAATTGGGAAAAGGAAATAGAAAGGATATGAAAGGAAAAAATTACGTAATAGAAAGAACATATGCAACCGAGCAATGTAGTGAAAACTAAATAAATATGAAGTATTGGAACAATGCATCTTAATAAAGTCACAAAATCTATATATTTCTTATGAACTGCAAAATAGCAAAATATTTGAGCCTTCAATTAACCAAACATATAAAAATAAGAAATTTTGAAATAACAAATACAATTGAGAAAAAACAAAGATTTTCACGTTAATCTTAAGTTACACTATTCCTACCTAGGTATTACGCCGAAATAATCAGCATAACTTCTATACAAGTAAAGTGTAAACTCTAATTATACATTCATACTAACTTAAATCATTGTCACACCCATTTTTAAGGAACAAATGGAATGTATAATCTTATGTGCGCCAGAGATCAATCACACATAAGATGACAAATATAAATAGTATCATCATAAATGTTTATTACATAACGAATAATATCACAGAGTCTTCACGTAATTAAGCGGAAACATAAGATAATTCTTGTGGTAGCTAGCTCCATAGCACAAGCACGTCAACTGGTTGACCACAAGTCTCGTAATCTTCAGGGAAGTAGAAGTAGTAATCACTATTTGCACATTCGAGAGTCTATCCTGAGGTGTGGGGGAATGCAAGGGTGAGCACACAAGTACTCAACAAGTGTAACATGGGGTTCATGAAGCTCAAAATAGGGTAGACACTGGTTTAACAGCATTTAGCTTTTACTTGGTCATATTTTAAGCAATTGAGTAGCAACAAATAGGTGATGTTCCCATAATAAACACATAATCATGTAAAGAGAATAATAAATAGCAAGAACAAGTAAATTAATAGTGATCTCTTTTCCATAAGGGTCCAAGGCCGCTCGTGACCGTGAACACGACTGATATATCAGTTTTACACTCTGCAGAGGTTGTACACTTTCACTATGAGTCGTGATTCCCAAAAGTCCGAGGTCATGACTCCCCATTGGACAGTTAAGTTTCACTATAAAGTCTTTCCAAGGTTCGTCTAACAAGTTAGGGCCACTAGGTTTCTGTGTCCTGCAAATGTAGAGCTTTCCTTCCGTATGGCACAATGACACGCAGCCTATACTCCTAAGGACAGAAGCTGCACTACACCTGACCCGGAACACACCCCTCTTGCGCCATAAAGGTAACCACTAACAAGCTAGAAAATGTCCTCTTATATGACTAAAGCCAGAGCTACGTAGCTCTCACAGCTGTACTGTAAGTCCCGGATGTTCGCTTACAGATAAGTCCTTATAGAGAGGAATCTAGAGAAAACTCTAGCCCTCTTATTCCTTGTTACTAAAAATCATCTTTAGTGTTATTGCATATATCATTAGTTAAATTACAAGACCATTGTTTATGTGAGCACTAGCAAACTACCAATGCTATAACCATAGGATTCAAGGAATAAGATCAATACTAAGACATCCTTAACAAGGAGACACATGCATAATGAATTAAATGAATTAAGGTGAATAGGTAACAAGAATAATTCCATGCTATACTTGTCTTGATCTAGCTGATCCTGTTGATCTGGTTCATAATAGTACTCTTGATCACCAACGAACTGCTCACCGTCTATTCTCGATTAACACATCAACAACAATCATCCAAGAGCAATCATACAAAGCAATCAAAGCTACAATTAGAACAGTACACCAATAGTAGCAAAATAAGATGAAAAGTTTATAAAACGAATCTACATCTCACTAGGATCACACAGACACGAATTGCACGCAAATCGGAGCTAAAACGAAAAAGTTATGATTTAAACAAGCTTTACTTTATTAAAGTAATAGATTAAATCTAATCTTAAAATTTAAAAGTTGAGAACCTACTAAACAATAGCACTAATATGTAGATTATGAAATTACGAACCTAACGCAACCTGAACGGGTCAAATCGGAGTTAAAACGGAGATTTTATAAGCGAAATAAGATTGAAATAAATCCTATAAATATTAAAAACGTATTTTCAATTAAACCGACAGAATTTACATTTTCAAACGAATAAAGCGTAATCGGGTTTTACGCTTATGGACTGTAGGTTAGATTCAATGAAAACAGAGGGTCTCTTTTAGAAAACCGACAGCCAAAAGGGTATGATGAGTTCTAAGCCGTCGGATCCAACTCGTGCGGCTCAGATTAGAAGGTGGGAGGAGTAAAAGAGAACGCCGGCCACCAACAGTGACCCGACAGCGGAGGCCATGGCCGGCAGCGATAAATCTCGCCGACGTTCTTGAATCCGGCTCTAGAGACCACTAACGAGCACGGGAAAAAGAGCGAAAAGAAAGAGGAGATCATCGTGGACTCACCAAGACGGCTCTCGGCAACGGAAATCAGACAGGGATGGCGTGCGGCTCCCAAAGGCGGACGGTGAGCTCCTGTACACGACGGTGAGACAAAGTAAGCCAACCGAAGTGAAAATTGAAGGGAAAAGAGACTCGGTAACTTCGAAATAGCGACCCGAAATCCGTTGAGTGCTTACGGTGGCAGTCGAGTCGATGAACTCGTCAAATCGATCTTGAACGGCGGCGGTTGCTTGAGTTGCGGTGGCTAGAGCTCGAATCGAGGTGATGGCTTTGGGTTTATGGTTGGGTAGAGAGGCGGCAGCACCCGCGGCTATTTATGAGGGCGTCGTGTCCTACTCGGTTACGAGCAAGAGGAAGAAGACGACGACGCCGACAAGCGGGCCTGGGGTGACAGCGAGACAGGAGAGAGTAAGGGCGAGGCGGCTTCGGCCGGTTGGTTAACTGGGCCGGCCTAATACGCGGCTCGCAGCGAGAGAGGGCAGCTGGGCTGATGAGGCCGAGCAGTTGAGGAGGCCGAGCGGCCAGCAAAGGAGAGGCAGCAGCGGCCTTCAGGCCTACAGCTGAGAAGAAAGAAGATTTATATTTCCTTTTCCTTTTCTAATATTTTAAATACATTTTTAAATAGTTTTTTAAATCATTTTCTTTTTGAAATAAAAACCAATAATCACAAATAAAAATATGCAGCGGCATGTATGCACAAGCATGTATCTAACCTTATAGTTGATTTTATTTATTGAAAATTATTATTTCTCTAAGTTAAAATACTCACAAAATTGTGTAAATAAATCAAATTCTCCTATTTTAAAATGATGCAAATTTTAGGGTGTTACAATCATATTCTAGGAGAGAAGAATGTGACTCGAATCTTAGTTCCTTTCGTGAATGCTAAGAAAAATAAATAGAAAGGAAATGAAATAAAAAATAGGTAACAGAAAAAAAGTTTGTAACCGAGCATGATATATATAGTGAAACTAAATAAATTTCAAGTATTGGAACAATGCATATGTAGATGAACAAATAATCAAGGTCACAAAATCCAAAATTTTATTATGGGTTGCAAAATAACAAAATATTTGAGCCTTCATGTAATCAAACATATCAAAATAGGAAAACTCAAATAACAAGAAAATTGAGAACAAACAAAGAAACATATATTATTCTATGAATTACAAATTAACAAAGATAGAGGGGCCTTAAATTTTAAGTATTATACCAAAGCATATGAACTAATAATCAAAGTTACAAAATGCAAACATTTCAGATTGCAAAATAACAAAATATTTGAGCCTTCAATTAACAAAACATATCAAAATAGGAAATTTTCAAATAACAATTACAATTGAGAAAAAACAAAGATTTTCACTTTAATCTTGAGTTACATTAATCCTGTCTAGGAATTACGCCGAAATAATAATCATAACTTCAGTACAAGTAAAGTGTAAATCTAGTTTAAATTCATGGTAACTAAAATCATATTTTGGGAATTGGGAGAGAAGAATCTAACTCCAATCTTAGTTCCTTTCATGAATGCTAATTAGGAAAAGGAAATGGAAAGGAGACAAAATGAAAAAAATAGGTAACGGAAAGAAGTTTGTAACTAAAAGTATTATATATATATATATATATATATATACAAAGAAAAAAGGGTGGAAAATAACAGAAATAAAGATAATATACAAGGTTAGAGGGCCTTGTATTAAAAAATTAAAGAAAATTAGCGATGTAAAAATACCAAAAGTTGTTGTCGAAATAAACAACATTAACAAAATAAAAATATTAAAAAAATTAATAGAAAAGCAACGCATGAATTTAAAGAAAAAGCAAAGTCCACACTAACAATGCAAAACTGTCCAGTAAAAGTAATTACTGTCACATGACAAAGCAAAACTGCGTAGTACATGCCTTTTGTGTGTTGGGGTACGGTAGGCTACAAGCATATGACATCGGATACAAAATGGAATGAAATGTCGTTGAGAACTTGAGATGGTGTAAGTTGCATGTCAGAACAGAGTTCATCGTGACACTCGGTTAAAGGGAAGATAATGGCACTATGGCGGAAGATGCTATGAATGGCACGGATGAAGTCGGTGGGCAAATCCAACGTACACAAATTCGTGTGATGAGGCAAAACTAATCACACGCGCAAGCTTTAGCTTTTCTGATCCCAAAACGCCGCAAGTCGACCAGGCCCAGGCCACCTAATTGCCGTGGCCAGCAGACCGTAGGCCACGCTATCAGACAACTTTGGCCTAAGACTTGATCGCCGCCCTGTCCACAGGAACGCACGCCGCCGCTTGTCAATAGCATCAATTGCCCATGGCGAAAGGCACAGGCATATGGACGTCTGCATTGGAATTGCAGACAACGTCACGGCCATTAGAGTTGCGCAGCCAGGACGGGATGCGCGCCACAATTGCCTCGACGAGCGTGGACTCTTGACCCTTCCGGAGCTTGTGAACTACCAAAGGGATGCCCAGGTAACGACACAGGAATTCAGCAATCCCACAATGCAAGTGTGCAACACGCTCTGATTGAGCTAGACGTGTTCCTGTGAACACCTGATGTCCTGATTGGTGTTGCCAGACACTTGTCCAAGTTGGTGAAAAGAGAGGCCTCCCCAAACATTTGTAGCACCTCTAGCAGCACGTGCAGGTCCAGCAAGGTCGGCACAACAAAGACAGCAAGATCATCTGCGTAGAGTGATGTCTGGAACCATATGTCAGTGTGCCCAAGAGGCGAGAAGAACCCCTGACGATCAGCCAGCGAACATGCCATTAACGACCTCCATAACTAGCACCAACAGCATAGGTGACAAAGGATCTTGTTGACGCTGAAGATTACTCCAAGCCAACACACTAGCGAGGGCTTTGGATGTCCAAGAGGTCTCATAAGACCTGAAGCACAGCAAGAGATGCAGCATAACTGACCTAACCGATCAAGAGATCGATAGGGCCGATGTAGAGCTTTTCTTAGCTGAAACGGCTCCCGAACTACTCTCAGAAGGATCCGTCAGGGAGGAGCACATGGAGGATCTCTTAGGACCAATAAGGCCATCTAGGATGCCAACAAATCTCGTTGAGAAACTTGCTAGACAATAGGATAGGTTGAGGAGAAGAAATTAGGGCAAAGAGATGGATAGTTTTGTGTTTTTTGTCGATTAGATAGATGGGAACTCAATCGGCCGTGATCCTCTCATATATATAGAGGGGTGGTCTTACCCCACTAGGAAACATCTCCAAGATGTGTTCTCCAAGTTTCCCATGTTGAAAATATACCAAAAACTGACTTTAGGAAGTATCCTCCTCGGTTTCCAGGCAGAGTCAGCTTAGCCGACAGGGGGAGTCGGCAAAGCCGACCTTTACAGGCTCGGGCATGCCCACGGGGCTGGCATCGGGGGGAGTCGGCTTAGCCAACTCAAGCAGTCGGTAAGCCGACTAGAGGCTGGCAAAAACGGCTAAGCCGACTGTCAGGGTCGGCTAAGCCCAACACGTTTGACCTCCACCATGCCCAACATGTTTATAACTCGTTCATAATACTTAAAACTCCTTGGGACATTTTTTAGTGTCAACATATGCCCTCCTGTTTGCAGGTGAATCACGCATGAACCTGAAAACACTGAATTGAGTCAAAACACAACAAAACTGAACAACGACGATACCCATCTCATCGGCTGCTCAGCGACTAAGGGCGATGTATACATCGGCCATTTTTATTCTGAGGGCGATACATGTATCGGCCATTGCTTGGAGAGCACTTAGTCTTCTTGCCAAACACTTGGAAAATACTTTCAAGTACCTCCCATTGAATGCTCTATTGAGACGTTCACCTTGCAATGTCTCTAGCAGATAGAAATTACCGTATATGACTTTGATCACTTTGTAAGGACCCTCCCAGTTAGGTGACCATTTGCCAAACTAATTGCTCTTTGATCCAATAGGTAGTATGGTTTTCCACACTAATTCTCCTATTTGGAAGGATTTGCTCTTGACTTTCTTGTTGTATGCCCTGGCAATTCAAGCTTTATCTTTCTCTATCTCCTTGAGAGCTTTTAATCTTACATTAGTTATTTCATCGATGTTATCCATCATCAAATCATGATATACAATGGCTAAAAGATCATTTTGTTTAGCAAGCTATATGCATTCAAATTCACCTCGACAGGCAACCGGCCTCTTCACCATATACCAACACGAAAGGAGTAACTTTTATGGCACCATGCCTTGAAATGCGATGTGCTCATAGAGCTTTAGACAAAACTTCATGCCACCTCCTTGGATTCTCCTCAATCTTTTTCTTGATGAGCTTGATCAAAGTCTTATTACTAGACTCAGCTTGGCCATTAGCTTGAGCATAGTATGGAGATGAATTGAGCAACCTGATCTTATATAATTTGGCAAATTTCCTCACCTCTTTAGACATAAATGATGTCCCTTGATCTATAGTTAATGTCTGAGGAATGCCGAATCTATATATGATATGCTCAGTAATGAACTCAATCACTTCCTTGTGTGTCATATTCTTCAAAAGAACTGCCTCGGTCCACTTAGTGAAGTAATCTGTAGCAACCAACACAAACCGGTGTCCCTTAGAAGATGGAGGATGTATTTGGCCAATAAATTCTAACCCCTAATCACGAAAAGGCCATGACTTGATGATAGGATGAAGCAAAGCAGCAGGCACAAGCTAAACATTCCCAAACCTTTAGTACTCTTCACAAACTTTGTAGTATCGAAAATAATCGGCCATCATAGTAGGCCAATAGAAACCGGCTCTATGCAACAACCACTTCATCTTCGGGGCTGATTGATGCATACCACAAATGCCTTCATGAACTTCTCCCATAGTCACTTTGCTTGATTAGATCTTAAGCACTTTAGTAGCAAATCTTCGCTGGTTCTTCGATAGAGCTCATCGTTATGCAACACATACTTAAAAGCACTCTGCCGAACACTTTTATCAACTTTAACACTTCGATCAAATAGATATGCCAACAAGGGAGTCCTCCAATCACATGAATCGGCCCCAACATCACTGGAAGTTCCGCTGGACCGATTTGAAAACTTCTCGGGTAGATTGGCTAGGTCGACCACAGGTGAGTTGGCTAAGCCGACTAGGCCAGTCAACTTAGCCGACTGGGCTACTGCACAGGGGAAGTTGGCTAAGCCGACTGGTCTAGTCGGCTTAGCTGACTAGCTAGCATCCATCAGGGGGTCGGCTAAGCTGACTAGAGCACTTGGCTTAGCCGACTCGTCTATACCTACACGGGAAAATTCTAAATCTTCAAGCATCGGCTTTTCTTGAATATAAAAAATATACCCACCGACGTCACAGCCAGATGCTTGTTGAGCTAACATGTTGGCCCTTTAATATTCTTACCTCGGAACATGCCGAATTTGAAATTCGGCAAGAGAACCAATGATATCGAGGCAAGCGTCAAGAGAAACTCTTAGTGATCCTTCTAAGCATTGAAATTCACTAGCAATCTGTTGTACCACCAGCAAGTGTCACACCCATTTTTACGGACAAAAATAGGATGTATAAAAGACTCATGTGCGCCCCAGGAACCAGTCGCACACATAAGTTGACAAATTACAAAGTATCATCACAGTGCTTATTACATAACGAATAAGTATTTAAGACATAGTCTTGAACGATAGATAATAATAACTAATAATAATTCTTCAGCGGAAACTCCACACAGGGACACGGTTGACTGGTTGACATCAAGACTAGTACTCATTCCGATAATCTTCCTCATTATCTTCATCTGTTATGGTGGAAATAGCAAGAGTGAGTTCATGTCGAACTCCACAAATATAACACAGGGTTCATGAGGCTCAAAAAGGCTAGACACTGTTTAACTGCGTTTAGCTTTTTAATCATATATTAGCAATTGAGTAGCATCAAGATAAACCACTTCCCATTAAAGAACCAATGATCAATTGTAATAAGGATAATGAATAGCATTAACATGAGCAAATAATAATCAACAATAATTTAGCATGATATAACAGTTATGATCAACTATTCCATAAGAATCCCCAAGGCCGCTCGTATCCGTGAGCACGGCTAGTATACCAGTTTTTAACTCTGCGCAGAGGTGTACACTTTCACTGTAAGTCATGATTTCCAAATGAGTGGGGAGATCAAGCCCAAACACCCGAGAACCATATAAAGCCACTCAAAAGTTCGTCTAACAAGTTAGGGCCATTAGATTTCACTCGGCAGGCAGATGTAGAACCCCCCTTCCCTGTGGCACAACAACCGCAGCCTATACACACTAGGCCAGGGGCTCGGACTACACCCAACATGGCAAGCCATTCTTACGCCATTTAAGGTAACCTCTAACAAGCTAGAAAAGGTCTCTTGAACAACTAAAGCCAGAGCCATATAGCCCTCACAGCTGTACTGTATATCCCGGTTATCACTTACAGATAAGTCCTTATGGAGAGAAACCAGAGCATCAAAATAATACACAAGCTCTAGCCCCCTTTTAACAATAATAAAATCATCTTAATAGTTGATTGCTTAATCCATTAATCAAATTACAAGATCATTGTTCTTAGTTTAAGCACTAGCAATAGCTACCCATATGCATTCCCAAGGTTGTCAAGGAATCAAGATAACAATCACTAAGTTATAATCTCTAAGGTTGTCAAGGTAAGCACATGCATATGTATGATAATTCAATGTATAGGTAACAAGGATAGTCCTGTGTTATACTTGCCTTGATCAGAGCTTTCCAAGTGATACTGCTGACTTGGCTCAAAGTAATACTCCGAATCGTCCAGATACTGCTCACCTTCTATATTCGATCATCAATCAACAACACACATGCATCCAATCAAACATACACGAAGCAAACAAAGAGATATAATTAGAACAGTACACCAACAGTAGCAAAACAGTAATAAAAGTTTATAAAACTCTTCTACACGTTTCTACGATCACACAGACTCAAAGATCACGAAAAACGGAGCTATAACGGTGAAGTTATGAATTTTCAAAGATTTCCTATAGATAAATAATTCATTAAATAAGAGCTCGAAATTTAAAAGCTATTAACATAAGTAAAAACTATATCACTGCGTAGATTACGAGATAACGAATCTAACGAAACTTGAGCGGACCAAATCGGAGTTGAAACGGAGATTTTATAAGCGTTTGAATGCAGTGGCAAATCTGTAAATAACTTGAACTGTTTTCGAATTAAAATAAATCTAAAATCAGGATTTGAATCTGGATCGGGACTGCGGGCATAAATCCCGGGAACCCGAGGGGCTCTTTTGCAAAATCTACCCCGAAGGGGTATCTTGCATCTAGGGCCGTTCGATCTGGGACCGACGGTCCAGATTAGATGATGGAGTGAGAGAAAGGAAAACTGCCGGCCGGAACAGTGTTCCCGGCGCGGTGGTGCCATGGCCGGCGGCCAAACTACTCCGGCGAGCTTCGGAAACGACGCTACAGGCCATGGTTAGGCACGGAACCGGTACCAAACGGAAGAGGATCTCAACGCGATCTCACCTGGGCGGAGTAGAGGGGTCGGAACGGACCGGAAACGCGTGGCGACGCGGATCGGCTGCTAGTGGCTTCCTGCAAAGTTCGGTGTCATAACCAGAGCGAGTTAGGGCAAGAAAAATGCGGAAAACAACCCCACGAGTTCGCGAGCTTGACACGAGGCTCGGCAAAGCTTACAACAATGACGAAAACGACGAATTCGTCGAGCTCCAAAGCGGCAGCGGCGGCTTAGGGTTGCGGCTGCTCTAGGGTTTTAGGAGGGCGGCGCGCACGCGGAGCTCGCT
Source organism: Saccharum hybrid cultivar R570 (assembly GCA_038087645.1). Classification (NCBI taxonomy): domain Eukaryota; kingdom Viridiplantae; phylum Streptophyta; class Magnoliopsida; order Poales; family Poaceae; genus Saccharum; species Saccharum hybrid cultivar. Next base: position 16,967,480 of record JAQSUU010000760.1, read on the forward strand.
ATTTAAGGCCGAGACGGCTTCACGTGGCGTGCACGACAATACGAGAGGACGGGGCGGAGCCGGACACCGACCCAATGTTGAGTCCGAGCTCGAGCAGAGAACCAACCGAAGGTAAGGGATGGCGTCCCTGATGCGAGGGCCCACGGTGTCAGCGAAAGAGAGAGGAAGGGAGGTGGCCCGCCGCTGCTGCGACTTGCTGGGCCGGCCCAGAGAGGATTCGGCCGAACTGGGCCAGAGATAGAGGAGGGAGTTGGGCTGCTCGGCCACTGCGACGCTGTACTGGGCCGCTGCGGCGCTGGGCGGGAGAGCAGGCCTTCCGACGGCCTTCGGGCCGAGAAGGTAAGAAGGTAAGTTGTTTTCTTTTTTTTTTCTTTTGTTTCTTTTCTTTTCTAATTTTCCAAACACATTTTCAAATCAAATCAAAATAACATAAATCTACTACACAACAGAAAATATATGCAGCAGCATGAATGCAACACCAAATTAGTTTTTAAAACTTTAATTTCCCATTAATTGTTATCTAAATTATTCAAAATTCATATTCTCTAAAATTTGGGTGTTACAAATTCTACCCCCCTTAAAAGAATCTCGTCCTCGAGATTGAACTGCTTACTCAAACAACTGCGGATATGATTTCCTCAATTCATCCTCTCTTTCCCAAGTTGCCTCTGCCTCTGAATATCGATTCCACTGCACTTTGCACATCTTAATAATCCGACTTCGAGTAACTCTCTCAGCAGTTTCTAAAATCTTGATCGGAAACTCTTCATATGTAAGATCTTCCTTAACAGTCAACTCTTCTAAAGGTATCTGCTCCTCAGGCACACGCAAACACTTCTTAAGTTGTGAAACATGGAACACATCATGTACTCCAGATAAATTCTCAGGCAACTCTAATTGATAAGCAACTTCCCCACGTCTAGTAATAACTTTAAATGGTCCAACATACCTTGGTGCTAGTTTACCTTTCATGTTAAACCTCTTCACACTTTTCATAGGTGACACCTTCAAATAAACATAATCACCTACCTCAAAAACTAAATCTCTTCTTCTATTGTCAGCATAACTCTTCTGACGAGACTGTGCTACTCTCAAATTCTCACGAATCACTCGCACTTGATCTTCTGCGTTCCTAAGAACATCTGTACCAAAAACCTGAGATTCACCTGTCTGATCCCAAAACAATGGAGTTCTACACTTACGTCCATACAAAGCTTCAAACGGTGCCATCTTAAGACTCTGTTGATAACTGTTATTGTAAGAGAATTCTGCATAAGGCAAACTCTTATCCCAACTAGTTCCATATTGCAATGCACAAGCTCTCAACATATCCTCTAATACCTGGTTGGTCCTTTCAGTCTGTCCATCTGTCTGTGGATGATATGCTGTACTAAAATTCAATTTTGTTCCCAATGATTCATGCACAGCTTTCCAAAAATGCGACGTAAACTGCGATCCTCGATCAGATACAATCTTCTTTGGTACTCCATGCAAACAGACTATTCTCTCCATATACAACTCTGCCAATTTTGGTCCATGGTAAGTAGTCTTAACTGGTATAAAATAAGCAACTTTAGTTAATCGATCTACTATCACCCAAATAGAGTCATAACCTTTCTGAGTACGAGGTAACCCTACTATAAAATCCATACCAACTTCCTCCCACTTCCATTCAGGAATCTTCATTGGTTGTAACAATCCAGCAGGTCTCTGATGCTCTGCTTTCACTCTCTGACAAGTGTCACACAATGCCACATACTCAGCCACATCTCGCTTTAATCCAACCCACCAATATTTCTGTTTCAGATCCAAATACATCTTAGTACTACCAGGATGAATAGAATAAGCTGACTCATGAGCTTCGCGAAGAATTGCCTGTCTAACAGTTTGATCCTCAGGTACACACAGCCTCTTTCCGAACCACAAAATTCCATTATCATCCATTCGAAAGCCTGGTGACTTACCAATCACTATATCTTCCGCTATCTTCTTTAGTTTCTCATCCTTCAACTGCCCCTTGTAAATTTCTTGCTCTAAGGTAGGCTCTATCACTAATTCCATTGTATTAGTAACAATTCCCAAATTCAAATATTCAAATTCAGCACATAACTCACTAGTCATAGACAACGTCCGTATCTCATTGGCATAACTTTTCCTACTAAGAGCATCAGCTACTACATTAGCCTTACCAGGATGATAGTGTATCTCAATATCATAATCCTTAATCAACTCTAACCATCTGCGTTGCCTCAAATTCAAATCTGATTGAGTGAAAATATACTTCAAACTCTTATAATCAGTGTATATATCACTCTTATGTCCAATCAAATAATGTCTCCAAATCTTTAAAGCATGAACTACAGCTGCTAACTCCAAATCATGTGTAGGATAATTCAACTCATGCTTTCTCAACTGCCTAGATGCATAAGCCACAACCCTGCCTTCTTGCATAAGAACACATCCCAAACCTTGACGAGAAGCATCACAATAAATAGAAAACTTCTTACTCAAATCTGGCAAAACCAAAACAGGCGCTGTAGTCAACCTCTTTTTCAACTCCTCAAAACTAGCTTGACATTTATCTGACCACACAAACTTGGCATTCTTCTCTAACAGAGATGTCATAGGTTTAGCAAGTTTAGAAAACCCTTCAATGAATCGTCTGTAATATCCAGCTAATCCCAAGAAACTACGAATCTCGCTAACATCAATAGGTGGTTTCCAATTTAATACATCCTTTACTTTACCTGGATCCACTGATATCCCTCCATTAGAAACAATATGACCAAGGAAAGAAACTTCCTTCAACCAAAACTCACATTTACTTCGCTTCGCATACAGTTTATGCTCTCTAAGTTTCTGCAATACCAACCTCAAATGTTCAGCATGCTCTACCTCTGTCTTGAAAAATACCAGTATATCATCAATAAACACTACCACAAACTTATCCAAATATTCCATGAACACCTTATTCATCATGTACATAAAGTATGCAGGTGCATTGGTCAATCCAAATGACATAACAGTATACTCATACAATCCATACCTTGTAGTAAAAGCTGTCTTCGGAATATCAGAAACACGAATCTTCAACTGATGATATCCAGAACGTAAATCAATCTTAGAGAACACACAAGCACCTCTCAACTGATCAAACAAGTCATCAATCCTGGGCAAAGGATACTTATTCTTAATAGTTACCTCATTTAGTGACCGGTAATCAACACACATCCTCTGACCACCATCTTTCTTATCAACAAAAATAACTGGTGCTCCCCAAGGTGATGAACTAGGTCTAATAAAACCTTTATCTTGTAATTCTTTAATTTGTTTCTTAAGTTCTTCTAATTCATCTACTCCCATCCTATATGGTCGTTTGGCTATAGGTGCAGTTCCAGGAAGTAATTCAATAAGAAATTCAATGTCTCGGTCAGGTGGCATACCTGGCAATTCATCAGGGAAGACATCCGGAAATTCCTCAATCACTGAATTCTCCTTAATAGTATTTTCAAGCTGATTCACCACAGCGGTTGGTTGCTTCTGCACTGCTACATCCACATTGATTTTATCTCCATTAGGTGCATTCACAACTACCACTTTCTGCTGACACTGAATCTCTACCTGATTTTGCTTCATCCAGTCCATACCCAATATCACATCAATACCAGATGTCCTCAACACTATAGGAGTTATCTTAAACTCTACCCCCTTAATACCATACTAATTGGAAGACAACGATTACTGGTTTGCATGGTACCTCCAGGTGAATTTACTAAGAGAGATTCTTTCATAGCTAGCATGGGTATACTATGCATTTTAACAAAAATGTTGGATATAAATGTATGAGATGCTCCAGAGTCAAAAAGAACAGTTGCAGGAATGGAATGTACATTGAACGTACCAATCATAACTTCTGGTGCATCATGAACTGTATCAGAAGACACGTGATTCACTCTTCCAGTACCAGATTGCTTCTGGTTGCTCTTCTGGCTCTGAGGAGTCTGCTGATTCTGCTTCTCAGGACAATGGTAAGACATATGCCCCTCTTTACCACAGGCAAAGCATCTAGTAGGCGTGCTGGGAGCACTATTCTTCACGGGGGTAACATTGGAATTTCCAGTGCGAGGAGTCTGTTGCCCAGTCTGCTGATACTGTTGACGCTGTGGATATGATGAACGCTGTTGTGACTGATTACCTTGCCAATTCTGGGACCATCTCTGATTCGGATTGCGATTCCATTGACTAACCGGTCCTTGAAACTTCTGATGGAAACCATGCTGAGAATTAGTGCGCTGACGGTTGTTGCTTCCTGAGCCTTGTACCTTCATTTTCCTCTTCCTGTCCATCTCTCTGCGCTCATTGTCAAGCACAATAGCTTTATTTACCAGCTCTTGAAAACTAGCATAGTTGTTCCCCTTCAACTGTAAACGAAGATCATAATAAATTCCCTTCAAGAAGAGACGTTGTCTGTCCGCATCTTCTCTCACTTCATTAGGAGCATAGCGAGCCAACTGGGTAAATTTGTCATGATATTCACTAACACTCATCTGTCCCATCCTAAGGTTTCTGAATTCTTCCTGCTTCAGCTCAATTATACCTTCAGGAATATGACGAGCTCGAAAATCTCTAACAAACTCATTCCAAGTGATAGGTGGAGCATTGTCAGGGCGTGCAGCTTGATACGACTCCCACCAAGTCTGAGCTGTCCCCTGTAACTGACCAGATGCGTATAACACCTTCTCCATATCATTGCATTGAGCTATATTCAGTTGTTTCTCCACTGCCCTCACCCAATCATCTGCCTCTAAAGGATCAGCAGCATGAGAAAACACTGGAGGGCGTCCCTTTAAAAATTCTCCACGCTTATCCCTCACTTGCACAGGCGGTGGTCCTCCTGCAGCGGGATTGTTCTGCATGTGCTGCATAAACATCTGCATCATCTGGTTCTGAGTTTGCATGAGTTCCTCCATAGTAATGGGTATGTTAGCACCTCCACGACCTCTGCCACGACCTCTGCCTGACATCTGTTTCCAAAAACACAGAAATTGAAATTCAGTACGATCCGAGATGATGTATTCAATAGATAAGCAAAATCTGATTTTTCTAGACAAGCTCCAATTTCAGCAACTCAGTAAAACTGTCATATCTCGAGCTACAGACGTCCAATTCAGATGATCTTTACATGGTTGGAAAGCTTACAAAATTATCTACAACTTTTATTCACAACACTTTTTCTGATTCTGTCAATAAATTGGCCAAAAACTGAACTTAACCGAAACTGTTTCAGAATTCCAGACTGTGCAGTAACTCCAACTTGGAACAGGTATATCTCTTAGCTCATAATAAATATTAAAGTGATTCTTATGGGGTTGGAAAGATATAGAAGTCTAATTATTCCCAATAAAATTTATTGAATTTCTCATGAACGGATTTTAAGTTATTTCTAAAACATCCCAGACTGATCCAAAAATCAGCAAAGGACAGAACTAAATTAACCTCATATTCAACTAATATATTTTGATCAAACTTAATATTCTTAACCATGGAACTTGTAGGCATGTCTACAAAACTCCAGCACACATTACAAAGATCCAAATCACACATTATCATAATAACAATCCATCAATCACACAATTGTTCACACCACAAACTGACTCTTAAAACAATCCAAACTTAAAGTTAACTCGCAACTACTATCGTTCCTATTACATAGGGATTTTTCCTATTGCCTAATTAAGCTTCTCATAAATCTTGGGACGACCTAACTCCGCCCTTAATTGGTCAATCTCCTTATAAGCTTGCTCCTTAAGTTCTTTTTCCTTCAGCAACTCATCCTTCAAATCCACCTCATGGAGAGCCAATTCACGAGCTAATCCCACCGTAGCTTGTAAAGTCAAGGAGGAATCATCTGCAGGCGGCACGGTCCAAATACCCTTGTCATGTATGAAACAAGGAAAATGCCGAAGTGCACCCTTTAACGTCTTGTCCGAGCGTAGACCATGGTAGTAAACAAATGCATTGAAAGCGACATCCTCCATGCTTATCTCCACGGTTGCCCGGCTCACTCTGGTAATGAACTTTGACTCCACCTTAGACTCCTTAGTGGTAGGATCCCTTTTCTTAACCCATAACTCAGTTTCCCAATAGGAATCCATCCATGGATGACTATACTCTGCACTACGATACTCCAACGTAGCTTCCCAGTCGTAGTAGTAGTTGTCCAAGGTTCTTGTCAACATGTCATGAAAGAAAGCATCAGCTTTAGGAACCATGATATGAAACTTCGTAGTCCACCCCATAACTACATCCTCCATCGGTGTATCACCAATTCTTGATTCAGCATCAGATAGCTCTTGCTCACCATCTTCATACGGCTCCTGAGGTTTGAAACGGGCAACGTACTGTGCAGCTGACAGACGGGGATGAAGAGGCATCTATAAGATTTAGACATAGATTAGATAGAATCAATGTATTTTCGCAATAGAATAAAGTAGAGGAAGCATAAACTTTAGTAATTAACAAGGTGAAAAGAGGAAGCATGAATTAAGTGAAATATAAAGGCTATTAACGACCATTCTAACTAGGCTTGCATCCTACAGTCAACACGGCTCTGATACCAATCTGTCACACCCATTTTTACGGACAAAAATAGGATGTATAAAAGACTCATGTGCGCCCCAGGAACCAGTCGCACACATAAGTTGACAAATTACAAAGTATCATCACAATGCTTATTACATAACGAATAAGTATTTAAGACATAGTCTTGAACGATAGATAATAATAACTAATAATAATTCTTCAGCGGAAACTCCACACAGGGACACGGTTGACTGGTTGACATCAAGACTAGTACTCATTCCGATAATCTTCCTCATTATCTTCATCTGTTATGGTGGAAATAGCAAGAGTGAGTTCATGTCGAACTCCACAAATATAACACAGGGTTCATGAGGCTCAAAAAGGCTAGACACTGTTTAACTGCGTTTAGCTTTTTAATCATATATTAGCAATTGAGTAGCATCAAGATAAACCACTTCCCATTAAAGAACCAATGATCAATTGTAATAAGGATAATGAATAGCATTAACATGAGCAAATAATAATCAACAATAATTTAGCATGATATAACAGTTATGATCAACTATTCCATAAGAATCCCCAAGGCCGCTCGTATCCGTGAGCACGGCTAGTATACCAGTTTTTAACTCTGCGCAGAGGTGTACACTTTCACTGTAAGTCATGATTTCCAAATGAGTGGGGAGATCAAGCCCAAACACCCGAGAACCATATAAAGCCACTCAAAAGTTCGTCTAACAAGTTAGGGCCATTAGATTTCACTCGGCAGGCAGATGTAGAACCCCCCTTCCCTGTGGCACAACAACCGCAGCCTATACACACTAGGCCAGGGGCTCGGACTACACCCAACATGGCAAGCCATTCTTACGCCATTTAAGGTAACCTCTAACAAGCTAGAAAAGGTCTCTTGAACAACTAAAGCCAGAGCCATATAGCCCTCACAGCTGTACTGTATATCCCGGTTATCACTTACAGATAAGTCCTTATGGAGAGAAACCAGAGCATCAAAATAATACACAAGCTCTAGCCCCCTTTTAACAATAATAAAATCATCTTAATAGTTGATTGCTTAATCCATTAATCAAATTACAAGATCATTGTTCTTAGTTTAAGCACTAGCAATAGCTACCCATATGCATTCCCAAGGTTGTCAAGGAATCAAGATAACAATCACTAAGTTATAATCTCTAAGGTTGTCAAGGTAAGCACATGCATATGTATGATAATTCAATGTATAGGTAACAAGGATAGTCCTGTGTTATACTTGCCTTGATCAGAGCTTTCCAAGTGATACTGCTGACTTGGCTCAAAGTAATACTCCGAATCGTCCAGATACTGCTCACCTTCTATATTCGATCATCAATCAACAACACACATGCATCCAATCAAACATACACGAAGCAAACAAAGAGATATAATTAGAACAGTACACCAACAGTAGCAAAACAGTAATAAAAGTTTATAAAACTCTTCTACACGTTTCTACGATCACACAGACTCAAAGATCACGAAAAACGGAGCTATAACGGTGAAGTTATGAATTTTCAAAGATTTCCTATAGATAAATAATTCATTAAATAAGAGCTCGAAATTTAAAAAATATTAACATAAGTAAAAACTATATCACTGCGTAGATTACGAGATAACGAATCTAACGAAACTTGAGCGGACCAAATCGGAGTTGAAACGGAGATTTTATAAGCGTTTGAATGCAGTGGCAAATCTGTAAATAACTTGAACTGTTTTCGAATTAAAATAAATCTAAAATCAGGATTTGAATCTGGATCGGGACTGCGGGCATAAATCCCGGGAACCCGAGGGGCTCTTTTGCAAAATCTACCCCGAAGGGGTATCTTGCATCTAGGGCCGTTCGATCTGGAACCGACGGTCCAGATTAGATGATGGAGTGAGAGAAAGGAAAACTGCCGGCCGGAACAGTGTTCCCGGCGCGGTGGTGCCATGGCCGGCGGCCAAACTACTCCGGCGAGCTTCGGAAACGACGCTACAGGCCATGGTTAGGCACGGAACCGGTACCAAACGGAAGAGGATCTCAACGCGATCTCACCTGGGCGGAGTAGAGGGGTCGGAACGGACCGGAAACGCGCGGCGACGCGGATCGGCTGCTAGTGGCTTCCTGCAAAGTTCGGTGTCATAACCAGAGCGAGTTAGGGCAAGAAAAATGCGGAAAACAACCCCACGAGTTCGCGAGCTTGACACGAGGCTCGGCAAAGCTTACAACAATGACGAAAACGACGAATTCGTCGAGCTCCAAAGCGGCAGCGGCGGCTTAGGGTTGCGGCTGCTCTAGGGTTTTAGGAGGGCGGCGCGCACGCGGAGCTCGCTATTTAAGGCCGAGACGGCTTCACGTGGCGTGCACGACAATACGAGAGGACGGGGCGGAGCCGGACACCGACCCAATGTTGAGTCCGAGCTCGAGCAGAGAACCAACCGAAGGTAAGGGATGGCGTCCCTGATGCGAGGGCCCACGGTGTCAGCGAAAGAGAGAGGAAGGGAGGTGGCCCGCCGCTGCTGCGACTTGCTGGGCCGGCCCAGAGAGGATTCGGCCGAACTGGGCCAGAGATAGAGGAGGGAGTTGGGCTGCTCGGCCACTGCGACGCTGTACTGGGCCGCTGCGGCGCTGGGCGGGAGAGCAGGCCTTCCGACGGCCTTCGGGCCGAGAAGGTAAGAAGGTAAGTTGTTTTCTTTTTTTTTTCTTTTGTTTCTTTTCTTTTCTAATTTTCCAAACACATTTTCAAATCAAATCAAAATAACATAAATCTACTACACAACAGAAAATATATGCAGCAGCATGAATGCAACACCAAATTAGTTTTTAAAACTTTAATTTCCCATTAATTGTTATCTAAATTATTCAAAATTCATATTCTCTAAAATTTGGGTGTTACAGCAAGGAATCACCACAGGCCTCAACATGTTTTACTCCAATGGACCGTAACATAATCAATCCGAATAATAGAGCTTGATATTCGGTTTGATTATTAGTGTAATGAAAATTCAACCGGCATTTCAATTTCAGCACCACTAGGGGAAATAAGCACAATACCAACACTTTGGCCATCTTTGCAAACGGATCCATCAAAACATAATTTACAGGGAGTAAAAGTAAGGTAATTGATTTCATTATCCAATTTAATATCATGCTCAACAATAATTTCCAGGGACTTGACCTTTTAAAGCTTTCAAAGGTTCATAAGTCAAGTTTTATTCAATTAGTGCGTATGCCCATTTGCCTATCCGTCCAAAAAGAATTGGCCGATATAACATGTGTTTTATCACATCAGCCTGGCAAGCAACAACACATGTAATAGACAAAAGATAATGTCTCATCTTGGAACAAGCATAGTACAGGGATAAGCATAATTTTTCTATATGGGCATACCTTGTCTCGGGATCAAGAAGACGGCGACTAAGATAAGCAATTACATATTTTTTACCTTTGTCTTCTTTAGTCAAAATAGCCCCGATTATCTTCTCTTTGGCACCAATATATAATTTGAAAGGAACTCCTCCCCTTGGTGCACGAAGAACCGGTGGTGTTGATAGATATTCCATTGTCTTCTCAAATGTTTCTTGTTGTTCTGCCCCCCAAGTGAATTTAGATTCATCCTTCAGTTTCAATATGGGGGTAAAAGGAATAATCTTTCCGGACAAGTTGGCAATAAATCTTCTCAAGTAGTTCACTTTTCTCAAGAACTTTTGCAAGTCTTTCTTGCATGTAGGTGCCTGAACTCTCTTGATCTTTTCTATCCGCCTAGGATCAATCTCTATGCCTTTATCATGAATAAAAAAGCCCAAGAACTTTTCAGCCAATACTCTAAAAGCACATTTGAGTGGGTTCATCTTCAATCCATAGCGGCGCATCCTCTTAAAAGCAAGACGTAAATTGGCCATGTCATCTTCTCGCTTGGGAGGAGTAGATTCTCATTTTTTTAATGGCCGATTCTTGGAATCGGCCTTTTCTTGATTATACTTGGTCATGAGCCTTTCAAAAGTGCATGGTGGCCTCACCATAAGCTCCCCTTGATTCTTGTTCTCATTTGTCTTCCAAGTACCAATCTTCGGCTTGTGTGAAACAAATGTGCACAAAACTTGAACATCGGAGTGACCGGGACTGCTGGAAACAGGGGAGTCGGCTAAGCCGACTGGGGCAGTCGGCTCAGCCGACTTGGCTGAGGGGGAGGCTCAGTCGGCCAAGCCGACAACCTGAGTCGGCTTAGTCGACTGACTCTGCTGCTGGGTGGAGTCGGCCTAGCCGACTGCTATAGTCGGCCTGGCCAGCCTCTACTGTGCCGTCACCATTTCATACCACCGCTGCCTTCTTAAATACTGCGTTGATCCAGCAGTGATCTTCAATGTATTCTTGCCTTCATCGTTCTTCACTAGCACCACCTTGCGCCCCGAATTCATTTCGACATTCGGTGCTACACGTGGTTTGCCAATAAGCACATTCTTGTCTTGAGTTGTCTCGGCTTACTCAGGATGAATCAAAATAGAGGGTGGTCCTACTTCAATTGTATGCATTAGAAAAGGGACCTTATCAACTTGCATATTAGAAAGACTCAATCGCCCCTCATTAAGGGCTGATTGGAACTACCGACGGAAAATATTGCAATCATTAGTGGCATAAGAAACAGAATTATGATATTTACAATAAACTCTTCTTTTTAACTAATCAACTGAAGGCAATTTATAATTAATTCTAATATAACTGAATTTCAACAATTCATTAAAGATTCGGTTACATTTAGAGAAATCAAAAGTAAACTTCATCTCTTCACTCCGATTCTTATGAATTGGTTTGAGAGATGGGCAAGTAACCGTCTTATTCTCTGCTAGCCATTTAATCTCAACAGGGCAAACTTCTTTATTATCATCATCAGAACAATTGGAATGATCATCAACAACATGCACATTATGACGATTAGACTTATAGGTTTCACGAGATTCTTTAAGGCACGATTCGGCTAAAATGGTCCTTTGCAATAGTTGATTAACATTCACAAACTCATGATGTTCAAGTTTATCCCTAATACTAGGACGTAAACCAGCAAAACATAAATCAGTTAAATCTCTTTTAAAAACCATTAAATAAAAGCATCGGTTCTTAATTTCTCTAAATTGTTTAACAAAATCAAGAACAGACTCATCATGACCTTGATGAACCGATGCAAGATGAGACAATCTAGTTTCATGGATGCCGGTATAAAAAATGACTATGAAACTTTTCTTCTAATTCAGCCCATGAACTAATAGAACAAAGCTGATAATGAAGTAAACCTTGCAAAAGCTGTGCCAGTAAGGGACAATGAAAAATTGTGAACTTTCATAAAATCGTAAGCACTACCTTCACCTAATTGTGCAAGAAACATGCTAATATGCTCCATGGTAGATTACTATCATCACCATTAAATTTATTAAAATCTGGTACCTTCCACCCATCAGGTGCTTTCATGAAATCAAAGTATGAAGGATACGGCTTATGGTAAGTAGTCCTACTGGGCTTGATTTGTACACCTAAACTCTACTCAAGTGATTTAGATAATTCTTCCTTAAATCGATTTAAAGTGTCATTGAAATCGGTAGAGGGTGCAACAGTTGCAGCAGGTGTATCATCAAGTATGGGGACTTGGCTTGGTGACTTTGGCGGGTTGAGGAGAATGTTTTGCCCTGTCGAAGCTTGACTTGTTATTGGTCCTTGATTGGTTCGAGTGTTTCGAACTGAATTTTGACCATAGACAACCACTTGATTAGTTGGAGTACTACCAGCTAAACCAGTTTTATCAATTTCAATTGCCAAAGAGACCAATTTGCCTTTATTTGCTGCTGCATATAAACTTTGATTGTCATAAACATTCAAAGGCATGCCAAATTCAGGATGTTTAGAGGAAGAATCAACATCCGATACATTGCCATATGTTGTTTTCCCTTCTAATTTATCAAAACGAGCCATGATCATGCTTACAGTAGTCAGAAGATTATTATCTATTACTTTCTTATGATCATCCATCATAGTAGCGTAATTGGCATGCGTAAGGTAAGGATCGACAATGCCATCACACCTAGGTTCATAAGATCTTACCTCAGGTGCAGCGGGTGCAGAAGATGTAGAAGTGATCAACTCGCTGAAATCCGGCTCTCTGAATTGAGTGACATTTTCCTGCTGATCTTTAGTGCAACTCTGAAGAAAAGCCTTCAGAACGGCGTTAAATTTGGCCTCCACTTGTTGCTTCAATTCTTCAGGGAGTTCATTGATGTTCATGGGATGATTGATGTTGCCCTCATGAGGGACCTAGGTCCTATCCCTGATATCTTCACCGTTGCTTCCCATGTTGCTAGAGGAAAACTTGATCTTTCGCCTAGCGTTCGCCAGCGGAGTCGCCAAAAAGTATGTTGACATTGAAGATTACTCCAAGCCAACACACCAACGAGGGCCTTGGATGCCCAAGAGGTCTGATAAGACCTGCAACGCAGCAAGAGACGCAGCGTAACCGACCTAACCAATCAAGAGATCGATAGGGCCGATGTAGAGCTTGTTCTCGGCTGAAACGACTCCCGAAGTACTCTCGGAAGGATCCGTCAGGGTGGAGCACATAGAGGATCTCCTAGGACTAGCAAGGTCGTCTAGGATGCCAACAAATCTCATGGAGAAACTTGTTGGACATCAGGATATGTTGAGGAGAAGAAATTAGGGCAAAGAGATGGATATTTTGTGTTTTTTGTCGATTGGATAGATGGAAACTCAATCGGCCGTGATCCTCTCATACATATAGAGGGGGTGGTCTTATCCCAGTAGGAAATACCTCCAAGATGCGTTCTCCAGGTTTCCCATGTTGAAAATATACCAAAAACCGACTTTAGGAAGTATCCTCCTCGACTTTCAGGCAGAGTCAGCTTAGCTGACTGGGAGAGTCGGCTAAGCCGGCCTTTACGGGCACGGGCACGCCCGCGGGGCTCGCATCGGGGGGTCAGGCAGTCGGCTAAGCTGACAGGAGGCTAGCAAAACCGGCTAAGCCGACTCGGGGTGGCTCGCCGTCTGCTCCGCGTGTTTCGTTTGTTATTTCGTCACGCCGTTTGACCTCCACCATGCCCAAGACGTTTATAACTCGTTCATAATACTTAAAACTCCCTTGGACATTTATGAGTGTCAACATATCCCCTGTTGGAATGTGATCGGTTCGGCTAATCCAGAACATAATTACGAGATTAATTTAAGGTTAAGCTTTTGGTCCACCTATCATTTATTTCCAACTAAATCAGATCTACCGTGATTGGCAACAACCCTTAGATCTTTTAGGGTTCGACCCCCTGGCCCAGAGCGCATCTATAATTAAGAGATACCCCTAGCAGCTCCACCCATGTAAGTCAAATCACACAACCGATCGAATATGCGCTGGAGGGTTATGAGGGTCCATTTCCATTTCAGCCCATTGCTCGTGGTGACCAGAAGGCTGCCGCTACACGGCACGTCATGTCTATCACCTGCAGAGGGTTCTCAAACCCTCAGTCGGTGAAAGATCTTCCTCTATCAAACTATAGTCGGAGAGCGCCTCCTTTGTGGCTCTTTCAATCCCAGGTAGGCTCCCTCTCTCTCCCTCTCTAGCTGGCTCGTGTCTTTGGCTCCGTCCATCTACCTCCGTGTGACACGTGTCACCAGATGAAGCAAGGTCTGCACGGCGGGAGGGTGCAACCAGACTGCACTGAATTTTTCGTTCCTACGCAGTTAAGAGCCATTTAGCCATTTAAAAAAGAATCTGGGAAAAGACTGAAAAACAGAACTGGTCGCCACTCAGCTGGCTCCACACAAAGCTGCAGTCCAAGCCGTCGCCGCTGCAGCTCAAGCCACGCCCCTCAAGCCGTCGTACCTCGAAGCCGTCGCCGCCGCCACCTACTTGCTGCAGTCCGAGCCGTCGCCGCTGCGGCTCAAAGAACTAGAGCATGAGCGTTAGTGAACTCGTGATGTCGAGCAGCGTAACTGGATAATACTCCCTCTGTACCAAATTATAAGACTTTTTGACTTTTCTAGATAAATTTATTATACTAGTTATATATCTAGACACAGTGTATATCTAAATTCAAGTACATAGCAAATGCACGGTACCTTGAGAACCAAAACATGTTATAATTTAGAATAAAGAGAGTATAATAAATAAACAGCTGCAATTTTCTGAAATGGATCATACATACTAACAATAATTTATTTACCGTGATTGCATACAACTAGTTAACCATCAAACATGCTACACGTATAATGTGCATGATTATATATGTTAGCTGGTTTATGGGTGCACAGAGCGCGCTTAATTTCACATGGAAATGTCACAAGATAGCTAGCTAGAGCAGTGTCACGTCACCACCATGAATACACGACATCGATGCCTATGCCTTGGTGCTTAGAGCATCTCCGAGAGTTCTCTAATTTTTTCTCCTAAAAACTCTATGTTTTCTAACTCCTAAAAAGTATTGGGAGAAAAAAAAGAAAGCACTACATCGGACTGCATTTTTAGGGGCGACACCAGACCATTTCTAGCAACGGTACGGTGTGACAGCCGCCCTGCCACACCATTGCTAGAAAATGGCCGATTGCAGGGGCGATTGGCCAGCCGCCCCTACAAATCGGATTTGTAGGAGCGACTCACTATTTGTAGGGCTACAAATGCCTTTCAAAAATTCACAAATCTGAGCCAAAAAAATAAGAAAAAATATTTTTAATCCAGGGAGACCCCCACTGGTCAACCACACATCGCGTGCCCGCAAGGTGCAAGCCACAACATTTTTCGCATACTTCGCGGCTGCTGGGATTCAAACCCACGACATCATCGTCGCGCGTACCCTCCTCTACCACTGCAGCTCACACTCACATGTCTACACATATATCATAAACCGAGCATAAATTAATTGTTTGATACCCTAAACGATTTCAAATAAAAAAGTTATCAACTACAAACTTTCATAACTTTTCGAGATCTACAACTTTCATGTTGGTAGTTTCTCTATCCGAGGTCGTTTACAAGATTTGAATTTTAAATTTGATAAATTCAAACGTAGTTTTACATGACAAGAAGCTTTCAAATGAAAAAGTTATCAACTATAAAGTTTCATAACTTTTCGAGAATTATAACTTTTGTTTTTGTTGTTTGTCCATCTGGAATCATTTAAAAAATTCAAATTTCAAATTTTTGAAAATTCAAACGTAGTTTTCCTTCGCAAGATGATTTCAAATCAAAAAGATGTCCACTACAAAGTTTCATAACTTTTCGAGATCTACAACTTTTATTTTGACAAGATTATTTCGAATGAAAAAGTTAGTTAATGTTGTAGATCTTGAGAAATTCAAATGTAGTTAATGTTGACAGCTTTTATTTTGACAAGATTATTTCAAATTTCAAACTTGAGAAATTCAAATGTAGTTAATGTTGACAAGATTATTTCGAATGAAAAAGTTGTCAACTACAAAGTTCTTTAACTTATCGAGATCTACAACTTTATTTTGGTCATTTGTTCATACGAGATTGTGGTAGTAACATTGTTCACAAATCTTACATCTCTCTTATAGTTTATGAAACTATAAGAGAGAGATGTAAATTTTGTGAACATTGTTACTACCACAATCTCAGATGAACAAATGACCAAAATAAAAGTTGTTGATCTTGATAAGTTTTACAACTTTTATGTTCATGACCTTTTCAGCTGAAGTCATTTAATGTTTGAAAATGGCATTTGAAGTTGCTATTTTTTTGAAATTCAAAATTCAAATAGATAAAACACAGTACATGAAAAGATGGACATAATAATAGCTGTAAGAACACAATAAATTGATAGAGCATGATTTTAGAATTTTTTAGGAAAAAAATCATCAAATTTGAAGTTAGTATGAGGGAGAAAAACTAGTTACAAGTTTTAGCTGGAGATTAAAAAGAGAAATCAGAGTTCTTCAACAATTTTAAAATTTAATTTCAAGTAACATTTTGAAGCAATACATTATTTCAAATGAAAAAGTTATAAACAGCAAAGTTTCATAACTTTTCAAGATTTACAACTTTTATTTTTGGTCACTTCTCCATCCGAGATCGTTTGAAAAACTCAAATTTTAATTCTTAATTTTAAATATTCGGCGTCCATTTGTAGGGGCGCCCCTACAAATCGGGCTATTTGCAGGGGTGGCTCATTTGGCCACCATTTGTAGGGGCGGCTCAATATAGAGCTGCCCCTAAAAAAAGGGGTGTTGCTATAAATTGTTTTTGTAGTAGTGAAGCCATCTCCAATAGTATCTAATACTTCACTTCTAAAAATCAAATTTTGGTTGAAGGACTCCATGGAGCCAACGAACCGGCCCTGCGTCTGTGTCGGGTCTCGCCAACGACGAGGGCTTGGGAGATGAAAGCACCTAGAATGGGGCTACTCCGTGGAGAATTAGAAATTGATGAGACCCCGTGTGTGAAAAATGGGGTTTTCTGTTGAGTACTTTTTTCTGCTGCAAATAGCAAAAGAGGGAGGTGCAGAGTGGGATGGCGATTGGGGTTCCTCTCATGTTTCTATTTCCAATGCACCACGGGAGGGAGGAGAGTGGTCGGCTAGGTTTCAGGGGTTGCCACATGCCAGCAATTGACTACATTGGTCTACAACACCTCCCAACCGTTTAGTTTTGGCTATAACATGACACCAGCCAACCATTTGGTTTGGCTAGATTTTGGAAAAACACCAACAAGCTAGAGGCACATGTACTTGGGCATCGGTTTCTCCCCTCAATTCTAGAACAACACTTATTTTGGGATGGAGGGAGTATATAATAAAACATGTCCAAACTACAGGAAAGAAACCAAAGAAAGTATTACTAATACAGTATTGTTTTTGGAGGCGGGCAAAGGAATTAACCGAAGCAGTTGCTTTGCCTGCCTCGGTTAATCAATTAAGGAGGGCGGGCACCGTTAATCATCCCCAGAAAACCCAAAAAACATAAAAATCGTTATGATTTTGGAGAGTCGAACCCATAACCATCTATTCAACACCAACACCTCTCTACCACTACACCACTCACCCATTTCTAATTATATATAATATGCTATCTTTTTATATTGGTATTTCGTAATCTTATATTGGATATTTTGGATACTAAATGAACTCAAACGAAAAAATTTTGACTACAAAGTTTTAAATCTTGTAAAGTATTTATAACTTTGGTATAGGATGTATCTCCATTGGAGATATTTTGAAAATTTTAAAAAATTCAAACACATATTTGAGACTCTAGATGACCTTAAATCAAAACTTGTCAATATCAAACATATAGATCAGGTTGGCCACTAGAACTTTCGTATTAACTATGTTAACATTTGAGATCGGTTAGCAATTCCAAATTTTAAAATTTAAAATTTATAACTTTCGAACACATATTTGGGACTTTAAACATCTTCAAATTTAAAAATTGTTCAACAATAAAGTTGTAGGTTCTATTGAGAACTTTAACTTTTGTACAGACCATATCAACATCCGAGATCGTTTGATAATTTTAAATTTCAAAATATATGCACTTACAACAATATTTTGGGACCTTAAACAGTTTCAATTCATGAACTTTTCAACTACAAAGTTGCAGATCTCGTTGAGACCTACAATTTTAATATAAACTTTGTCTTCATTCGAGAAAGCGGCCACCCAGCCTGTTCACCTCGGATAATAAAATGGCACCAACTCGTAAAATTATTTCTATAGTAGTGGACAGTGGCAGAGCCACATGGTACGCCGGGTATGCACCCGCATACCCTGTCTGACCGGTAACTAATCAGTATAATATAGGTATCATACATCTGTATTTATATATATAAAAAGAAAAGATAACCTGGATCACACAATCATGGAAGCGGAAAGTCAGAAGGCCCAGGAAATGGCCCATGCGGGAAGTTATCCTCAGACCTCAGTACGTATACACGCGTTTCACTTTTTGGCTATTCGTATTCTAATCTCGATCGCAGTTGACGAGTCAAGGAACACGCCGCCGCCCTGATGCCGACGCGGTGACGCGTGACGGTGACGCCATGGCCCTGGTGGCAGGTGCGGCGGTGTCCTCTGCCCTGCTGCCCTCCGATCGGTCATCTACAATTTGCACGGCCGCGCACCATCACGGAGGCTCGCCGATTCGCTATTTCTGTTAGGTTAAATTTAATCTTCTGCTCTTCCTTTTTATTTTATAAAGACTTATTGTCTACTTTCTTAGCTATTTGCTAACATTGCAAAATAACAATTTGTTTAATATTCAGTATTGTGTTTTTTTAATATTTATGCAATTACGCAAAGAAAGCGGCGACAACTGCTCTACTTCTAGTCATTCCCACCTGTGGTGGAAGAGCAGACTATTGAGAGAGTAATTAAGGAAATTGTAAATCCTATGCCACTGTCAGAACCGTCTTCACTGCCACCAGTTTATGACATCAATCACCTTCTACATGATTATGGTGAAAGACATCTCATTATGAGTTTTATATCCTGTTAATCCAATCATTGGTATGGCTTTTGAACTATTTATATTGTATTTAATTAGCGGATGGTTTCAACTAAATCCATGAATTTTAGCCCTATCGAGTTACTTAGTGCTTATATACTAAATCAGGCTGTCAATTTTACAATTATTACCGAATTGCTAAAATAAATTTACCAAACCGTATATGAAAATTTTTAGGCCGCATACCTTTAGAATAAAATCCTAGATTCGCCACTGCCGGATTCCACGAAAAGTAGGAACAATTGCAAATATATATCCACAAACATGTTAGGGCTTGTTTGGATGCACATATATTCCCCTCAATCCATGTGTGCTGGGTGGTTTAGTTTGGAATTTTGTTTAAATTCCACACTAAACCACTCTAACCCATATGGATTGAGGGGGAAACAAAGGCACCCAAGGCCTTAGGAGTTTTGTAATACTCACATACATGTCAATTTCAAACACAAAGTTTTATGGGATTTCAAATGCCATCATTGTCCCAGTTAACCAACTGATATAGTTATGTTGTGCCCCCCCCCATCCCAAAAATAAGTGTCATTTTGGGTTCCATGTTGGTTGAACTTTGTTAAGTTTGACTAAATTTATGGAGAACGTCGGCAATATTTGTATCTCTAAATAAGTTTATTACTAAAATATATTCAATAAATAATCTAATGATAGTTATCGTACATCATAAATTTAAATGATCTGTTGTTAAAGTTAAAAATGTTTGACTTCTCAAGAAGTGGGAATGACATTTATTTTAGGATAGAGGGAGTAGCCTCATAAGTGATTTGGCTTATAACGGTAACAAGCTTGAGTTTTTTTCTTTAAGACAAAGAGGTCTCGGACCTTGGCTGTTGCGAAGCATGACCCTCTTAAATTAATCAGTTGAGCCAGAGACTCATTTCCTATCCCTAGTAAGAAGACAGAGAGTTTGACATGCTTTTATCATCTAGACTGAACTCATTTAATTTTCCTCGATCAGTGTGGGTGCCAAAGTTGATATATACTTGATTCTCCTAGTCACACGACCATTGATACAACTATTCATATACAGAGTATCTCGTGTTCGGTTTTTAATTTGAAACCTTGTGTCCTGTAGAATATCTACTCTACACACCTAAAAAATAACCAATGTCATCCTCGTGTGCCTAATGCCTTCGCTTCGATCCCCTTCATCCACATCGACAGAGTCCGCCCCGTCCACATTGTAGATCTCAAAATCAATGCACTTACAACAATATTTTGGAACCTTAAACAATTTCAATTCAAAAAATTTTCAACTACAAAGTTATAGATCTCGTTGAGAGCTACAATTTCAAAAATTTTGTCTTCATCCGAGGACGTGTCCACCTAGCCCGCTGCCTCAGATAATAAAATAGCACCGTCTTGCAAAATCATTCCTATAGTAGTGGATTGGACAACAAAGCAAAGTTTAAGAGGCAAAAAAAAAGGAGATTTCTGATAGCAGATAGAGATCGGGCCGGGGAAAAGGAGAGCAAGCAAGCTGGGGAGAGAGATAGGAGAGAGAGATGGAATGGACCCGTCTCATTTTCTGGCTTGTTGCCAACAGGGCCAAGTTGCATAGCAATAGGACCCGTTTCCTGAACAACGACAGTGACTTGACGCAGACGACACATGGCAGCCGTGCTTTTAAGCTTTCTAAAAACTTCGGTGAAGCTTGTTTTGGCCGGGATCGACCGGAGGAAGCGAGGAGCTAGGTTTGTTGCCGTTGTTTTGCCCAAGTTGCTCCTGCATATGGTTCTCTCCTGGTGCTTTCAGAGTCTGGGTTGACAGGTACTGTAGGTAGCAAAATAAATAGTGCTACTCAAGTTCATCCGCATCCTGTTCCTGTCTTTCTTTGAAGAAACACGCCGCCAGTGTTAGTTGCGCGCAGGTCTAGAAAAAATAAGATAAGCGACGGATTTAGTAAAATAAGTTAGTAGAGGTGATTCTTTCATTATCTTTATACTGATACCAATTTGTAGAAGGGGATCCATGCTTTGAGTAGTGGTGGCACGGGCTTGAGCCCAACCTGTCCAAGTGCTAGATCCGCCCCTAAACGAGAAGCCCATTCCAAACTGCTCCCTCCATACAAAGAAATAAATGCATAATCCCTCGGTCCCATATTAGTTGTCATTCTAGCTCTAATCAAAGGAAATGCATACTCCTTCGGTCTCATATTAGTTGACATTCTAGAAGTTGCATTGAAAAGTAAAAATGATAACTAATTTAGAACAAATAAGGAAGGATAGAATAACAATTACTATAGGACCAAGGAGTATCTCGATTTTTGAGTAGTCAAATGTTTTAAGGTTTAAATAAATATACATCACACCAACGCTTATTTAGTAACACAATATATTTTTATAATAAACATATTTGAGATACAAAACCATGATATAATTTTTATAAATACAACTGAACTTTAAAATATTTAACTTCTCGTTTTTTTTTTTGTCGGAGAAAGTAGCCACACAGGCGAATGGATGGATTAATGGAAACTTCCAAGGAGCTTGCTTTTTTATTCTAGAAAAGAGGAAACGCCTCAGAAACTAAAAGGAGCCATGTGTGTGCAGCACACGACGTGAGGAGGAGATAAGCATCAGAAAAAAGCAGCAATGGGTGAACCGAAAGATCCCCAAATGGGCACGAGACGACAAAGCAAGGCTAGAGGCCGGGGCGGAAGCAGTGGGCTCAGCCTCCTATACAGGGGAACTCAACTAGGGGGTCAACCTCCGGATTGGATACGGATTTGGATACAACTATTTATCATATTTTTATTTGAATTAAAAAACGAATACAGATACTGACACATACTAATGCAAAACAGATATCTCGAATTCAGATTTGAATTTGGATATCTACTTGGTTTTGAAGATAACATGTTTCTATTAATTTGCATATCGATTGTTTCTTAGTATATAATAAAATCATTAGGGATGAAGGGATTTAAAATATAGCTATATAACACCATAGGGAATGAAAACTACCAAAATAATATATTTAATCAATATTTTAATAATTTAATATATAAAAATAAGGAAATTATAGATAATATATATTAGTTACTGAATTATTAGAATAAATTCAAGAAGTATATAAATAAAATAAAATATTAATTAATACCATTAGTCATATTAGAATTAGTTAAACTTAAGATTTATATATCTTTAATAATATTAAAATTACATTAGCCATTGAGAACTTTTAAATAATGATAAATATCATTTGATATATTAAAATTATTTTAATTTACATAGTTAACTAGTCATAATTGTGAGATTTAGATGGTTTTAGATAATTTATACTTCATGGGTATGGTTATTGTCAGATATTTCATATTTTTAGTGAATATGTATATGGAATAGGAATACGTCCATTTAACATCCATATTTAAATCGAATACGAATACACATATCCATATTTACACTAGTAGCTTCTCTCTCTCTCTGAGCCTCCTGTCACCTCATGTGTGTCCTGAATGGCTCCTCCCCATCACCACCCTCTCTCTTTCTCCTACTTGCCCATGTTGCTCTGTTAAATGCTGGGTGCACACGACCTATGGATCAAGGCACATGTCTTCTAGTAGGGCGAGTGCTGGAGATAAGGGCAGTCTCAATAGTATGAGCTAGTTCCAAGATCTACAACAACTTCTCTAACCGTGTTAACTTTTAGCACATAGCTTATAATATGGATAGTCTCATATGACACTCATATAATCTTGAATCGCGGGCATGAACCTAGCTTTTGATCAAGCGATAACTTTTCTCTCTTTTCTATTGAATAAAATAAGAAATAATATGCTTCGAGCTAGCTCATAACACTATTGGAGCTGCCAAAAGAGCATGTTTGTTTAAGCCCTAGGCTATAGGCTTTTGGCTCCAAAACTGTGTTTTTGGCTTTTGGTTGTTGAATTTTTGTTATTAGCTTTGGAAATTAGGTTTTAGCTTTCGAACACCCAAGCCAGAAAAACTCATAAGGACATGTTTTTTGACTTTTAGTTCAATTCCTTATAACCCAATTGTCGGGAGTTTGTAACCTCACCAAGCATCTTGGTTGTTCGTTGGAAGTCAATGCCTGGGTCTCCGGTGGATCGAACACTCAAAACACAAAAGGGACATAGCTCGATTTATCCTGGTTCGGGCTCCTAAGCCCTACGTCTAGTAGTATAGTTATCTTCATGTTAGGAATGGCCAATCAGGGGTTACAATGGTAGAAAATCGAGAAAGAGTGGTAGGGGATCGCTCATTGCTATCCTAGTGCTCGTCAATGTTGTTCCTTAGTGAGTAAGAATTTGACCTTCTCTACCAAAGTTGGGTTCTAACCCTCTATCCTACTCAGTGTTGGTCCGACTCAGATCTCCTCCCTTTGGGAGCCATGCCTCCCCTTATATTATGAGGAGGACATTGTGAGGTTTCAAGGCACCAATCTAGCTAAACCTAGGGTCATCAACTTGACCAAGTCGCTTTTGTCTAAACCGACACTAAGGATCCTTAGAAGGACACCATCCACACTTCCTCTTTAAGATCTTTTAAGGTTGAGTTACTCCACACGAATCAATCATCAAGCAACATGCATATCACAATCACATTGTATGAAAGAATTTTAGTTAGTTGCTGAAACATCATTGACCACAAAAGAAGATACAATGAAATAAAACCTTAAACATTGCACCTACATGTTAATGTAATGACCCAAGTTCTAACTAAGTTTTCCTCTCAGTCGCTATATACTAGTCATCAGAGTAACATGTAGCTCACTTCGGGGATGCGGGAGAGTATGTAGCTCCTAGATGCGCGAGAGTGAGTACCCCCCTCACACCTGAGTTCTACTAAAACTAGCCAACTAAGCAATTAAGCGATCCAAACCCATTGTTGAGTAGAGGCTATGATTAACTTAACTGAGTTAGTGTAATTTAGTGAGACATGATTAAATAGTTCATCATTTTAAATAAAATGCAGACACAAAATTAACAATAGTATCCAAAGTAGGGTAATAGTAGTGGTGCCTACCTGTCATGAAGTCCCGATGATCAAGGGTGATCATGATTTCTCATAAATGTTCCCACATCCAAGATTAATCTAAGAGAAGACATGGGAAGAGTTTGAGACGATCTCACGCTTGATCGAAATGAGACAAAGAGATAGGGAGCCTTGATGAATGATCCAATAGTGAATTAGTCTTGTACTAATATATATCTAATCATGTGATCAATAAGGTGGTTAGGTCCTAGGGTTAAAGGTTTAAAATTTTATATTTAAAATATTTGAAGATTGATTTGTAAACTCAATGGATGATCTATGGAATTGTTTCGCGAAGCTAGCAAGTTTGGGTTGGGCTCTAAGTGAATTGACACAACGTTCTGGTGAATTTGTTGGATGATCCATGGTATCAACGAAACGTTATACGAAATGATCCGTGGTGCTATGACTTATTTATTTTGGGTAATCTATGTTCACGTATGATCCATGAGATTGATGGGCGCTCTATGGTGAACTGGGCGCCCATGGGTTCTCTAGAAAATTAATTTTTAATTCATGACAGATGATCATGGATCTCACGAATGATCCGTGAACTAGTTATCAGTGAAGACTAAGTGGTATGGTTATGATCTGACTTAGTGTTTGAGTTGATAGATGATCTGTAAAAAGTGATGGGTGCTCTGTCAATGTGTCGATAGAACCTATGCTCTTCATTGTTCATATTGTTTATTTGTCATTCAAGCCTAGATGGTGGGTCATGTTTACCATGCATGTGCAACCGATCTCTATTGTTGTTTAGGTAGCATGTTGGGCTAGTGATGACTATGTTTTGAGCTCTAGTTATCATGTGCATCATAGTGATTTTTGAATCAACCCATTCATGAGAGAAAGAGATTAATTCATGAAATTGGGCATGGAAACTTATCTTTTTGGATTTGGTAATCTCTGGTCCACCGAGATTAGAGATGGGGTCTCGCTCCACCTTGTTTACAAGCAAAATGGATGAATTTGGCCATTCATGAGATTTCATGCGAAAATCCATGAAAATGCATTAGAGAGGAATTGGAGAGAATCTTGAGAGGATTAAGATAGGGATGATCTTGAGATCACTCTTGAGATGATGGAGCAACTACCAAGCTTACACTACATCCATGCTTGGAGAAAACCATGAGTTAGTGTTTGAGGGAGGATTTCAAGAAAATAAGAAGAGAGCTCTTGAGCTAACCTTAGATTGGGATTGATATGGAGATGTTCTTGATGCTTGACGTAGGTGCTGGTTTTGCTTCCTTTTCTTGATTCCTTTCTTTTCATCTTTCTCACGTTCTCTCTAGTTTTCCCCTTGTTATTCCTTTTAGAGAGAGAGTGGGGAATGGGAGATCTGAGTTGACAGATCTTTGCTGCCCATTCATGCTGAGATGTGGGTCCACATGGTGAGAGTTGAGGACAGCTCATTCCAACCTTTATTCTGTTGAACTCAAGAATTGACGAACATTCTACCTATATTGTCGAACGCTTCGTGAATACTCTAGTTTTGAGAAATTGTTTTAGGGAAGTAGTTTTTGGCATTGGGCCATCCCTCATGTCCTAAAGATTGATAAACACTTGTAAAGAGAGTAGAGCTGTTGGTTAGCATTTGTCTCCAAGTATCTTCTCAAATTTGACCATAGTTGACTCTGGGTTAACTTCGGTTGATTTGAGAGATTTAATGAGTTTGATTAGAGAATTTGAAGTCCTTGTCCTAGTAGAGATCATTAGGGATCCTTCAAAGAGGACCATAATGTGGTTTTTAGGTGTTTGACAGACTATGCAAGCTTATAAAGGAGGTTCTCGAGAAGGGTTTTTGTTGGAATGACATTGGGTAATGATAGACACAGTGTACAAGTCAGTTTGGGTTCTAGTCTATGGTCCATGCATCTGGTGCATTAGTCCTCTGTTGTGGCTTTTGTGGACGTGGCCCTGTCATGTACAGAGGGCCCGACAGTGCTGCAACTGCTTCCTAATACCCGCTACCTCCATTCTAGTGCTTGACTGCAAGGGGCTGCTGGCTACAGTGCAACCTGCCTCAGGTGAGCCTTCTCAAGGCTTCCTTGGCGAGCAAGGAGACCCCTGAAAGGTCCTAAATGGCTAGAGGAACCGGTTAGATAAGTTAATGGCGACAAGCAAGTTTTGGTCTAGCTTACCCAATCACTACTAAAGAATTATGATATCTATGGCACTCAATGGCTATGCCACTACTTCTAAACTAGTTGAGCTTGCTAGTCATCTAAAACAACTAATCTAGCTACACAACTACTTTGCTAACCAACTAGCTAAGCAAAGCTATCACTACACAAGGATATCAATAAATATTAATATAAGGTGAGTAGTGGAGTATATCGAACTAGGGAAGCGAAAAATCAATCACAATGAATACCAATTGACATAATGATTTTTCTCCCGAGGTTCACTTGCTTGCCGGCAAGCTAGTCCCCATTGTGATGGCCGGTTCACTTGGTGGTTCAAGCGCTAATTGGCATACACAAGCCCAGCCTTACACAAAGGCGCTATAAGAGCCAACAAAAATGAGGGCACTCAACGTCACGAGCAATATACTAGAGTAGCTTTTGGCTCTCCACTAGGGAATAAGCCCAAGAACCCCTCACAAGATCTTCGATCAGAGTCAGAGACAATCACTAACCTTTGCTCAATGATCACTGCTAGCTGCTCCAAGCCGTCCAGGTGGCGGCAACCACCAAGAGTATCAAGCAATCTTGTAGCTGACACGATCTATAGTGCCAATATATGATCAAACTCTAATAAAATGCACTAAGATTACTTCCAATCTCACTTTGGACGGAAAAGCAAAGGCTAGATGATTGGGAGGTGTTGGAATATGCTCACAAGGTGTATCAATCAGTTACAGAGCCAAGAGAGTGAGCAAAGCCCGACCAAGGCTTATTTATAGTCCCAATGGCTCAAAGAGCCGTTGGCCAACTCAATGGGCTATCTGCATCCATATCGGATGCTAACCTAGGGGCATCGGACGCTACACGCCAGCATTTGATGCCTCTAGCATCCACTACATGTCCTGACCATTTGAATAGAGCCATTGGCGTCCAACGGCTAACTCTGAGTGCCAATGATCATAGCGTCCGGAGTCACATCGGACACAATGCTTGCCAGCATCCGATCCGACACAGAGGATCTAGAGCTTCCTAAGATGCACCAGACACATCTGATGCCTTCCTTCATACTCCCACCAGTGTCCAAAGAATTATTTTTCAAGACAAAGAGGAGCCAAAACACATCGGATGCATCCGATGCATAGCGTCTGATGCCCTCTCCATCATTTGATGTCAACAGTGACTTTCAGCGCCTCCTCACATGAACAGTGTCATTGGACACTCCTTAGTTAGATCGAATGCTGCTGCATAGCATCCGACGCAAGCTGTTGCATTGCCCTGCACCTAGGGTTAGCCAGCAGACTCTGACACTCAGCATCCGATGCTCTTACCTTTAGCGTCCATGCAGCACAATGAACCCTTTCACTTCCTTTCTTTATCCCTTGTGCAAATGTGCTAACTCTACCAAGTTTCCAACACATGTGTTCGTGAGTTAGCATTTCACAAACATATTTTCCAAGGGATGTTAGCAAACACTAGGTCCTAATGCAAATGCATGGAGTCAAATCGGCTAGTGGCACTAGATATCTGTATTAACCATGAGATCACCCCTCTTAATATTACGGCTCTATCCTAAACCCAATCACGCAGTCTATTGCGTCTTGATTGGCAAAACAAAAATGGCCTATGGTTATACCTTTGCCTTGAGCCTTTTTTGTTTTTCTCTTTCTTCTTTTTCAAGTCAGAGCCTTGATCATCATCACATGTGGCCATCTCCATCACTTGACTGCCATCTTGCTCCACCACTTGGTGTGTACCATCCTATCTCACATATCACCTTTAGAGCAAAGGTTAGTACACTAATGTTTCATCAATTATCTAAAACCAAACTAGGGCTTTCACCCCCGCTTGGAGGGGTTGACGAGTGGGCTATGGAGCCCTTCAACCGTAGAGTCGGTGAAGTCCATTCTCCTCCTAGTCAAGAGAGTGGCAGATATGGTCTCAAGCCCTTTGAACAGGCAGACAGTGCGGCATCTCTGTACTAGCCGGGCTTCAAGCACCTAGCTGGTTCCTAATCCTTGCCCAAGCCCATAGCTCGGGGCCCCATTTGGCACTTAGGCATCGGCCTGGCTGCACTCTGGGTGGAAGCCAGGCTCGGGCTATCGTAGCTCGGTAGTCTGAGGCCGCGGTCGATCCCCCGAGCATTGAGTAGTGGCAACCCGAGTGCTCAACCTGTCCCTGACTCCTTCTAGAGGTTGTGCGCGAGCGTACCCGATGGGTATTGCGCCTGATCCCCTATAGAATCGGCCTGGATCCATCGATCAACTTCATCTTTCCCAGGGACTTAACATACCCTATGTTAGATTCTCGTTACCAACTTTGCAAATTCCAGCTCAGCACCTGGATTGTTTGTTTCTACTTCGGGCTTCTGGCTGACAAAAAACAAATAAAAGCTGAAAATTAACAGGGCCTAAAACAAGTGGCTAGCTTGTTTAGTTTTTGTGTCAATCGACTAGAATTAATTAAGAGTTCATCTGTTACAAAATCTCATGGGGATCTAAATAGGCTAGATAGCTCCAACTAATATAACAGAATTTCTATAAGTAGTTTTTCATAATATGTATTTCAGATTATGACAATCCCATGATCCGTTTTCTCTAGTTTTTTTCCACCATTTAGCAATCTAGCTTTTCACATCGTCGTTTAAACAACTCATATATAATACACAAAATAGAAACTTTCAAAAAAAATATAGAAGATAGTTTTAACAATGTCTAAGCCTTCCAAAATAAGGCCATAGTTGCATACTGTAAATTGTAGATTGTAGGTATTTTACTAATAAAAGCTAGTGGAGACCAATTTTTACAATCTAAGGCCTAGGTGCGCAATCAAAATAGGCTAGCAACATATACAAGGTTACATAAGTAAGCCAAGCCATTGGATTAGGACTTTTGACTAATATTTTCATGGCTTGTACAAAAAGATCTTGCTCATCTTTAGATTTTAATTCTATCGGTTGTTAGTTGGAAGTTTCTTTTACTAATATGAAACTAAAATTGCTAATAGAATTAGTTTGTTCCAACAATTATTGTATTCCACAATAGACATAACAGCTGCAAACGGACCCTAATATTGGTGGAAGGGTTTACTTGAACGACTTGATGCTCAGTCTATTATAATACTTTTTTTTTCATTTGGGTGTCTCAGTTACATTTGTCTTTGTCTTGAGTTGGTTTCAGTTAGGCACTATATAATAATTGTTCGAATGAAGACTCTCAGTTACATTTGTCTTTGTCTTGAGTTGGTTTCAGTTAGGCATTATATAATAATTGTTCGAACGAAGACAAAGACACCCAAATGAAAAAAAAGTATTATAATAGACTAAGCAGCAAGTCGTCCAAGCAGAGGAATTCTGATATTGATGGCAAGTCTCTCAAGTACCTTACATTACCATTTATCACGATGTTTCGGGACTCGTTTCAATTGTATGCATGGTAATGAAAATAGTGTGTCATGTAGGTTTGGAGAAGTGGTATTTGTTAGCAAGTCATAGTTGATTACTTCGAGATATAGCATACACTTTTTTGTGATTTGTTTAAAAGGACAAACACAACAATAAACAGGAACGGCATAGTCCGATGGAGTTTCATAACGTGGATGAGATTAATTTTGAGAATTTTGGGAATTAGTCCTACTAACCGTCTTCTAATTAGATGATTTGATCCACAAAACTTGATCTACAAAAGTAGATTAGGATTCAACGTCTCACCAAGGACAACCACAGCAAGCACAATGATAACCCCCAGTGATCCACTCCTTTCTTCTTCTTCTCCATCTGACAGGTCATCGTTCTGGTTGGAGAAGAATGGGTATGTCGTCAATGGCAGCAAGCCCTAGGTCCTCGCTTCCATCTTCCCTTGCACAAATGTAAATCCAAAATACAAAATTCGATTAGTGCATATGATTAGTCAAATGGAAAACATTCTACGAACTCTACGCATTGGGAGTCTCCATTCATCTATTGGAGCAATGGATCAAAATGTCAAATTTCAATCTCTCTTTAAAGCCAGTAATAAATTACTTGATCCATACCAAAAATCCATATTTATGCCATGCATTTTGGGGTGTTAAAGGTCCAAAAGCTCACAGGAATCCCAAACAAACAGCACTAGCTTAAGTAAATATGGTGGCCAGTCCCTGCACAAAAAGATATGGCCTGTAGAAAAGTCAGTCGTCTTTGCATTCTCTGGCTACCTTGTACTAATGTGAAAGCATGCTGCGCCAACACTACCGGAATCCGCTTCTTTGACGAGTGCCGGAGGCTTTGCCAAGTGTTTTCTTTGCAAATAAAAAAACACTCGACAAAGCCTCTGCACTCGGCAAAGAAGGCTTTGCCGAGTGTCAAATAAAAAACACTCGGCAAAAACTTCTTTGCCGAGTGCCAAAGTAAAACACTCGGCAAAGAAGGTCTTTACCGAGTGTTTTTTTGCACTCGGCAAAGTAATTTTTCAAACCATGTTTTGGTGCCCTAAACGAATTCAAATAAAAAAGTTTTCAACTACAAAGTTTCATAACTTCTCAAGATCTACAAACTTTATATTGGTCATTTCTTCATTCGACAAAGTGATAATTACGTTGTTCACAAAATCTATGTCTCTCATGTAGTTTCATGAAACTACAAGAGAGATATATAAGATTTGTGAATAATGTTAGCACCACAATCATGGATGGGAAAACTTTCTAAATAAAGTTTGTAGATCTCGAAAGGTTATGAAACATTATAGTTGACCACTTTTTTATTTGAATTCATCTTGTCATGCAAAACTATGTTTGAAATTCAAAATTTTAAAATTTGAATTTTTCAAAAGACCTCGGATGGAAAAACTTTCTAAATTATGTTTGTAGATCTCGAAAAGATATGAAACATTGTAGTTGACCACTTTTTCATTTGAATTTATCTTGTCATGCAAAACTACGTTTGAAATTCAAAATTTTAAAATTCGAATTTTTCAAACGACCTCGGATGGAGAAACTTTCTATATGAAAAATGTAGAGCTCGAAAAGTTATGAAACTTTGTAGTTGACAACCTTTTGATTTGATTTCATAGGGCCTCAAACAATCAATTTTCACTTAGTTTAGTATAATATTTGAGTAATCGAAACGGCATGTAGACACATGTGAGTGTGTAGTACAGTACAGGTGGTAGAGGAGGAATCTCGCGAAGGAGAGTTTATGATTTCGAATCCCGCCGAACGCGTAGCCGCGATTTGTGACTTGCGACTTCGATGGAGACGGGCGAGCGCTAGCCAGTGGGCCCCTCCCCCAATTAAAAATTTTTTTTTGGGTTTTTTTCGCATTTTTTCATTTCGCGTTTAGGCTTTGCCGAGTGCCCGATAAAAGACACTCAGCAAAGGCGGCTTTGCCGGCAGGTTTTTAGCTAAGTGCACTGTACCGAGTGTTACACTCGGCAAAGGCTTGTAACAGGCACTCGGCGAAGCGACGAGCTCCTGTGGTGCAAACTTCCTGTGTGAGCATGGCTGGACAACTAAAAGCAGACAAACAATAATGTGGTCGTTTTCAGGAATCTATTTATATGAACTAAATTAAACAGCATCAACGATACCATGTGCTTTCAGAAACTAGAATGATAAAATGTGAACATGTACTTTTTAGAAAAAAACTACATATATGCCCGTACGTTGCACGGGGTCATAAATTTTTGTCCACGTCTACTGCAAAGGATTTGATCATATTTAGTAAAAATAAAAAAAATTATTAAACGGTTTTACATTGGGAACCTAAACTATTTCCAAATGCATTTTAGCTTTTTGTTTGTATTCAAAATAATTCACACATATGCCAATTCTTTTGTTCCACATCGACTACAGCCCTGACATTGATTTTCTTCCTGTCCGCACACACAGATTTATATTCTTGGCTTTGGAGTTGGGAATTTTCAGGCTTTTCATACTAACTTTGGCGCAGATTGTCTATGAGTTTTGCATGTCCTTAGGCTTTTCAGCATTTATATTTCACACGCAATAACACGGTTACACTCTCTAGTAGAAAAGAACTTAACAATTTGAATTATAATTTTTGGATTTCATTTTGATTTTCATATAGATTTTATAAGTTTTAGTTACTTTGTGCATAGTTTTGGAAAAGACAAGAAGCTACATAACACTTTGTATTGGGAACCTCGGAGCCTATGAAAATCTTGAGACCAACTATTATATTACTATTAATTTGCTGTTTATATTCTTTGCATTTTTTCACCTTGAACCCTCCACTTTTTCCTATTCTTGCCAACATCTCCTTGCTGAATTAGATGATGATCTCACGACTCTTGGGGTGCCTCAAATGAATGGGGGCAGAAAGCCTGACAACCTCATCTTCGACACCGGCGGCAGCATGCTCAGGATCGGGGACATCGGCGGCTCTGCTGCCTGGTTCTGGAAGGTGAACGTGTGGAGCGCTGGGGTCGTGCTCTAGATGATGCTTCTCGGCGCCACAGTGGGGGAGATCTTTGCTCCCCAGCAACCTGCACTTGATTTAGATGCTCCCGTGTCATCCGATCAATCTCAGCAGAGGGACCTTTTGCAGTAGAACTCTTTTCTTTGATCCGTACGCGGAGGGGCCTCGGACTCTGCTGAGGCACACAACGATGACATTGGTTATTTTTTAGGTGTGTACAAGAGTAGATATTCTACAGGACATAAAGTTCTAAATTAAAAACCGAACTACGTATATGTGTTTTTTAATTCCCGCTGCACCCATTGCATCACTTGATTCGTTGTCCCATGCACCATGACGAGATATTCTGTATCAAAGGTCGTGTGACCACAGGAGAATCATGTATATATAAACTTTGGTTCCCACGCTGATGGAGGAAAATTCAATGAGGTCAGCCTCGTTGATAAAAACATGTCAAACTCTCACTCTCTCTCTCTCTGTCTTTAGTAAATGAGTCTCTGGCTCAACTGATTAATTTAAGAGGGTCATGCGTCCCAACAGCCAAGGTTCGAGACCTCTTCGTCTGAAAGAAAAAAACTCAAGCTTGTTACAGATAAGCAAATCACTCATGAGGCTACTCCTCTATCCTAAAATAAATGTCATTCTCACTTCTCGAGAAGTCAAACATTTTTAACTTTAACAACAAATCATTTAAATTTATGGTGTACTATAACTATCATTAGATTATTTATTTAATATATTTTAGTAATAAACTTATTTAGAGATACAAATATTGCCAACGTTCTTTATAAATTTAGCCAAACTTAACAAAGTTCAACTAGCATGGAACCCAAAATGACATTTTTTTGGGATAGGGGGAGCACAAGATAACTATATCAGTTGATTAACTGGGACAATGATGGCATTTGAAAACCCATAAAACTTGGTGTTTGAAATTGACATGTATGTGAGTACTACAAAACTCCTAAGGCCTTAGATGGATGCCCATGTTTTCCCCTCAATCCATATGGGTTAGAGTGGTTTGATGTGGAATTTAAACAAAATTCCACATTAAACCACCCCAGCACACATGGATTGAGGGAATATGTGCGCATCCAAACAAGCCCCAACATGTTTGTGGATATATATTTGCAATTGTTCCTACTTTTGGTGGAAACCGGCCATGGTTATAGTGCATACCAAGTAGTTCTTATCTATTTTTTTGGTTTCGCAATTGATGATAGCACGCAGCAGACACATATATGTATCAGGTACATTGCACGAGCTAGTCATACACATCCACATCCACATCCGCATTCAAGTAGAGGAAAAAAGTAATAGATAAAATCCTCCAACAACATCCTGTATAAAGCCCATGCTCCCCTCTTTTTAGCAGGGTGTAATAATATATATGGAGATTTTAGAGGGTGAAGACAAGCAAAATTAAACATCTGGAACTGGAAATATATTTTGCAAAAGGCGTCAAATTAATAGCTTCAAGATGTGTTGTGTGCACATGTGCCTGGGTCCAAAATACAAGCATACCATTCTCTATATATAGATAGAGCGTCGCGAGCATGCTCAGCAACCACCAGCATCATCTTTCTATCTATATCATCTTGTCCCAGCCCTAGCAACCCAAGTTTCTAGCAGCGAATACTACTATCACAGGTGACAGGCCGGCCGCAGGGGTTGCTCTGCTGCAGGCAGTACGCAAGCACGCACACACGACAATAAACCAAAGCGAAGAAAGCAGGCAGCAAGACTCCAGAGGGAGCAGGGAGCAGGGAGCTGTAGCTGTAGCTCATCATGGGTATCGAGCGCATGAGCCCCACGGCGGCGGAGGACAGCTCCTCCTCTTCCACGCGTTCCTCGGTCGCGTCCACAGCCACCACGGAGTCCGGCGCCGCGCAGATGCCGGCTGCTGCACCACCAGGCTGCACGGTCGGCGGAGACGTCGTCTTGCTGGCGTCGCAGCCGTCGGTAGTGCAGCAGGGTTCTTCACGGTTCAAAGGTGTCGTGCCGCAGCCCAACGGGCGCTGGGGTGCACAGATCTATGAGCGCCACGCCAGGGTGTGGCTCGGCACGTTTGCCGTCGAGGAGGCCGCCGCGCGCGCCTACGATGTCGCCGCGCTCCGCTACCGCGGCCATGAGGCGGCGACCAACTTACCTGGCGCCGGGGCGTCGCCTCCCGAGCTCGCCTTCCTGGCGGCCCACTCCAAGGCGGAGATCGTCGACATGCTACGGAAGCACACCTACGCCGACGAGCTGCGCCAGGGCCTGAGGTGCAGCCGCGGCATGGGCGCACGAGCGCAGCCCACGCCGGCCTGGGCGCGTGTGCCGCTGTTCGAGAAGGCGTTGACGCCCAGCGACGTCGGCAAGCTCAACCGCCTCGTGGTGCCCAAGCAGCACGCGGAGAAGCACTTAAAGGGTGGGCCAGAGGCGGCGGCCACCGGCAAGGGCGTGCTCCTCAACTTCGAGGATGGCGAGGGCATGGTGTGGCGGTTCGGGTACTCGTACTGGAACAGCAGCCAGAGCCACGTGCTCACCAAGGGCTGGAACCGCTTCGTCAGGGAGAAGGGCCTCCGAGCCGGGGACACCATCGTCTTCTCCCACTCGACGTATGGCTCGGAGAAGCAGCTCTTCATCGACTGCAAGAAGACCAAGGCAGCCTCCACGGATGGGCCGCCGGTGCGGATTCCAGTGCCGCCACCATCGGAGAAACCAAATGAAGCCTGTGTAGTCAGGCTGTTTGGCGTCAACATCGCCGGAGACGGGTGCCAGAAGCGGGCACGGCCGGTGGAGATTGCGTTCGAGCATGGGCCGCAGGAATTGTTGAAGAAGCAATGCTTGCCTTATCATCGCTGTCCTGACCTATAGGTGCCGTCTTGTTATAGCAGCGATCGTATTATACACTAGCTATATTGTCGCTTACTTGATCTTGAATTAATTTTACTACTAGCTAGTGTTTGTTCTTCGTCTTTGCAATAACTTGTTTAAGTGACTGCAAAACTAGTTGTACGTACACCATTAGGAAGTCTTGAGTTGCTAGTACGTATCTAGTATGTAGTAGTCCTATAAGAACACGCAAGTTTGAGCCATCATTGTGTGCAGCAACAAGTTAATTCGATCTGCTAGAGACTAAACATGTGTCCTTAATTCTTGTTTTGATGTGTTGGATTCACTCTGATACAGTCTACCTTGGTTATTTTTGCTGTAGCATTTCAACACGCATGAATATTAAGTCGATAGATGTTGCACACTTGTAGTAGTTAATAGGTTGGGTATTATCTATCATCAAACAAAAAACACAATCGAAGTTCTAGATATTGAAAGCAATCAAAGTTAAAGATGCACAAAGAAAAGAGAGAGATTAAGAGTCACTACCGGAAAATGTAAATTTGTCATGCGCTCACATTTTGCCGTGCGCTTTATTACGGGGCGCACGGTAAACAGAACATTTGACGTGCGTCCAGTTCAAAGCGCACGTCAAACATTGGGCGCACGGTAACCTGTGTCTTTGCCGTGCGTCAAACACCACACCCACGGCAAATCTGAGCTTCGCCGTGCACCACACTAGAGCCGCACGGCAAAGAGGCCTGCACGTAAACGGCGCCCAGCTGGACCGGACGCTCCACGACGGCCGCCAGGTGTGCCGTGCGGCTCCACCTGGCGCACGGCAAAGGTGGCCCGTTGTGCCGTGCGCCCCAGACACCGCGCACGGCGAAGGTGCCTCACGTGCGTGACACGTGCGTTCCACTAACGGCCGTCCACCCCGCTGTAACGGCTGGCGCACGGGGGCACTCACGTGGCGTGTGTTTGCCGTGCGTTTGTTACTGGCGCACGGCAAATATAAATGTTTGCCGTGCGCCCGTTCGTTGGCGCATGGCAAATATATATGTTTGTCGTGCATCTCCTGCCGGCTCACGGCAAAGTTACAATTTTTTTTTTGATTTCTATACTTCTTTCTATTTCTCCACTACAAAGACATTACTTTGTACTCTATATTCCAATTTGATACATTTCTCGATATGTTTACTATATTTAACAATTTTCTATCATTTAAAGAATTTTTTTCGTAGAAGTCAAATTTGAAATGCAAGTGCATAAAATAGTAGAGTAAAGTTCGTGGAAAAATGATATTCATGTAATTGAGTCATTTTTAAGACCTTGCCCGTGAAATTAGATGAAATTTTGAACATCTTGTTCGCGAAGCATGAAAATCCACGTGCAGTTGAACTGTTTTTTAATTTTATAAAATGCAAACAAAGTTTGAAAATCTTGAGATTCGTCAAGAGCTCATGATATCCTATGTGAACGTTATGGTAAATACTTGAGAAGGTTTTGAACAATTCGTCATGCATGGTGTTTAGAAATCGAAGCATCTCATGAGAAGTTTCAGAGTGTGAGAGTCACATGATTAGGTTTGTAGTCTTAGTAAAGTTCAAATTGGATTTTGACTTCAAAACTTTTTCGCTAGTGAACATACAACATAGATTGTCTCATGTTAATTTATGGTAATTTTTCGCATCCATTAGATAATTTTAGTATATTAACTCTAATTATGAAATTTAAATGAACATAAATTGAATTTGAGCAATAACTTCATGAAAAAATAGAATAAAGTGCTGTAAAAATAATATTCATGTAATTGAGTGCAGTGTAAAGCTTTAACTGAGAATTGAAATAAAAATTTGAATATCGTGTTCACGAAAATTTGAATTTGACAGTTGCTAAAGGTGCATGAAATAATGGAATAGGGTTTTACAGTGCATCATGGACCTAGGCGCACGGCAAAGACTGGTTGGCTCACGTGTTGAATTTGGGTCTTAGGAAATAAATAAAACTGTTTGCCGTGCGCCGTGGATTTGGACGCATGGCAAACGTGCCCCCTATCTGCCCACTCACGGAGGCACACACACGCCCACACGCACACTTCACACCGCACACCCCGACGCCACAACCCCTAGTGTCGCCCACCACCACCCCTAGCGCCGCCCGCCGCCGTCCTCGGGTGCATCGGCCCCCGCCCGGCGCTGCCCCCCGTCCCGCGCCGCTGCTCAGATCCGCGCCGGCCCCGGCCCCGCCCCGGGCCGGCGGCGGCCCGCGCCGCACGCCGCAGCCTCCCTGCCCCTCCGCGGCGGCCCCCTGTCCGGAGGAGGAGGAGAGGAAGGGGAAGGCTGGTCCGTTCCCGGTCGTGTCGGCCCCCTATCCGGAGGAGGAGGAGAGGGATGGGGAGAGGGAGAGGGAGAAGGGAGGAGGAGCTGAGGAGGAGGAGGATCGGAGAGGGAGGAGGAGGAGGTGGAGAGGGAGGAGGTCCCCTCTTGACATACTCGCCGCCGCCAGAGGAGGAGGTGGACATGCTGCCTGCCCCCACCTCGCCGCCAGCCTCTAGGTGAGGAAATTTAGATATAGATTTTTAATTAGTTAGTAATTTTAGCAATTTTAGTTAGCAAATTTATATATTGAATTCATATAGAATTTTAATTAATTAGCAATTTTAGCAAATTTAGATACAAATTAGTGATGAATTTGTTGAACTCATTGTATGGCTGTGATGATATAAATTCAAATGTGTGATGAGTTTGTTGAACTAAAACAATAAAATTAAAGAGTGCAAGGCAAATGATGTAAGATAGTTCATGACTTTATGTTGTAGAGATCAATACATGTGACTCGGTACGATGGTAACACCATGCACAACCAAACCATGTAGGCACGAGAAATTTGGTACCTATAGCCACCATATACAAATCAGCATGCAGCAAATAGATCCTTGCGCGGCTGCTGTGGACGACCCGGAGATTACCACGGACTTGCTCATCTGCTATCTGCCGCCAGGTCTGCAATAAAAGAAATTAAAGTTGGGGTATGCAGGATTAGGAATAGAGGAAAGATGGATTCAGGACAGCGGCGGAGCAACCAAAACATAGTGAAATGCTACTGATAAGTTGGACACAGCAGAGTTATTTGTGAATCCTCAGTGCATTGGAAGAAATCTGAAATGGCAATATGTAGAATATGGTACGTAATTAGCAAAGTAACAGGAATCACTTCTTACTCTGACTATTACGGTGCCCTCCAAAACAAAATGGACAGGACAAGATCCTCTTCATCTGCTACACACAAATGAATATATGATAGCAAGTGTGTCAGGTCTATATATACAACTAAGCGGGCAACTATGTGGACTTGTGGATGGAACTCCTGCTGTAAGTTACTTGACATCCTTGTTGTTTCATTTCAATGATTAGAGACTCACTTAGAGACCTAGAGAAAGTAGAGACTTAGAGAACTTAGATTATAACTTAGAGACCTAGAGATAGTAGAGACTTAGAGAAATTGCATTATAATTTACAGAACCTAGATTATAACTTAGATAACTTGATTCTTGTCTCACATGCAATCTACTCTTTTTTTTTTGTAGAATCAATCGGCGGCATCGAATAATCTCGAAGCGTCGTCGGGCATGTCACTGACATTTCCCCCACAGCAGTTGTTCCCACCTCTGTTGGGCGGCGCACGGCCCCCGTTCGAGCCACCTCCTTCTCAATGAGCTTGTTTACTTAATTTGAGTTTCTGAACTATGTGGACTTGTGGATGGACTTGAATAATGTTTGTGGATGAACTATGGACTTGTGAATGAACTTTGTGAACTTGTGGATGGTTATTGTGATATATATGATGCCTGTGATGATTATTATGATATATATGATGCCTGTGATGATTATTATGATATATATATTATGCCTATGTTTTTTGAATGAGTGGGGATTTTTAAACGCGAAAAACAAAAAAAAAACAGAAACAAGTTGGTCACTTTGCCGTGCGCCAGATAGGGGCGCACGACAAAGTGACTATTCCTGCGCCCCCGAATGGCAGCTTTGTCGTGCGTTGGAAGAGGCTAACGGCAATGGTGCCATTCTTTGCCATGCGCCTAGCAGAAGACGCACGTCAACGATTGATCTTTGCCGTGCGCCAAGAAGAAGACGCACGGCAAAGTTTAAAACTTTGCCGTGCGTCATGGACACACGGCGCACGGCAAACGGAGCCACGTGCCGCCAGCCTACCCGCTGTTAACGCCGCTGCCGTTTGGGGGAGCCCGGGGGGGCTTTTTTTTGCCGTGAGTCGACTTTGACGCACGACAAAGATGTTCGCCGTGCGCGCGATAAAAAAGCGCACGGCAAAGCCCCTTTGCCGTGCAAATTGCTGCCGTGCGGGCTTTGCCGTGCGCCGCGATGAAAAACGTACGGCAAAGCGCTTGTCGTGCATATACTGGGGTTTGCCGTGCGCCGCCGGCATACGGCAAAGGGGCGCTCTCCCGTAGTGAGTCTCTACATAGTAATTTTAGAATCTCCTGATGATTGTTTTGACAGTTTCTCAAACTATTGTGATACAGATTGATTTTCTTAATTCATTCACAGTCAAGGTGACTTTTTCATAATATATCGCTGCAGCTTCATTCATTCAAAAAGATGACCCGTCTTATTTGTATTGACTAATCCATCAACCCGTGCTCTTGCATGGGCTAGAATTTTTGGAGATATACATATTAGTTATTGTTTAACACATATATGATGAATAAAGAATCACTTACATTAAATTGTATGTTTCTCTCTTTGTTTATTTTCTAACATAATACGTACTCGTAGTTTATATCTAGTTATCAAAAACTTATTGATATTTTTTGTAAGGTACTGATCTAAATTCATTCATATTCATATTTTTCTTTACATGGCACCTTTGTACATTATAAATATGAAATTAGTTTGAAACCTTACCGATAACTATGGTGGTTATTGTTGCATCATATATCTTGAAACCTTATCTAAATTTTGATTCAAATTTCATTCTTGTTGACTATTACAGATTCTTTTTATCCTCATGTTAGGTTAAAAACTTATAGTTATTGTATGTTTTATTAACTCTCTTTTCTACACTTTTTAGAATAAGGATTTTAGGTAGAGTACCTTCTTAAATACTACAATTCCATAAGCAATCATTTGAAATCTGCACCATGTCTCTTAACATAAGTGAGAATTGTCAATGTTGTTCCAGGCAGTAACGATCACATTGGTCTTCCAATATGTTACCTCCAAAGAGTGCTTGTTCTCCGCACAATAGTACTTGACAGTGGCAGCAAGGTCTCGATAGTGCTTGGCCAGCACAGTGGTGAACAAGGTCTGATAGTGGGCATCGTCAGGAGCATCCTTGAAGCAGTTCTTACAGGTCCACCCCATCTCTTCCTACGCCTCTGGAGCAGCTGAGGGTGGCACAGGTGTTGGTGTAGAATGTTGGTGCAGGTGTAGCAGCAGGAACCGGTGCATCAACTGGAGCAGGAACAGAAACTGGTGCAGCTACTGGTGTAGAAGTAGGTGCATATGTTGGGGTAGGCCGCTTCACTTCTTCCTCCCCCACTATGCCAAAAAAACCGTATTAGTGACGCGTCTAAACAGTAATTAGTGACGCGGAAAACACGCGTCACTTTTGTTGCGTCTGTGATGTGGACACATTAGTGACGCGTATTTACGCGTCACTAATTTGAGTTATCAGTGACGCGTCTATCAAAAATGCGTCACTTGTGTGAGTTACCAGCGACGCGTGTAGCCAATAACGTGTCACTGATGTGACTTATAGGTGACGCGTATAGCCAAGACGCGTCACTGATGTGGGTCTCATCACTGACGTGAATAGTCAAGACACGTCACTGATAACAATTCAGAAAAAACAAAAAAAAAGGAAAGCCCCTACTTGGTCCTGCATACTGTTTCAACAATCAAATTCTCTATTACAAACTTTATATACAACTTATGAAGCAACACAAATTCTTTACAAACTTTAGATACAACTAGCTGAAAGCCCCACATAGTTGCGCGGGCTAGCAAGCTATAACATATACGGTTGGTTGTCATGGAAACAGTAGAGTACATTAAACATATTCCTAAATACTGGCACACTGGGATTTAACCGTATTGTCCAATCTTTTCAGCATAAAATACAAAGCGGTTGTTTGAAGCGAAAAAGAAAACTTCAATTGTTGCTTCTATGTAGCCAATCTGCAATAAGCAAAACATCTAGGAAATCAAAGGCACCGCCAAAAGGGGATAAAAGGTTAGACATAGAATAAACGTCGATTAGCAAAGAATAAGCACATCAAAAGTGAAACGACAATAGGGTTGACAAAACTATGCTACCAGCAGTTCAGTGCTCATTCATTGACAAAATGGAAGAAGTACGCAGGACTTGCCTAGCATTGTATAAAATTTTGCTGTATAATCAGCATGTCATCAACAATTTTGACTAATGCCAGGACAACCTTTAATTTAAATGAGAAATTAGAAAGTCAGGAAATAAACATTTAGATAATGAATAGTTAAAAACAAAATGTAAAGAAAAAAAGAAAGGATGGATGGAAGAAAGAAAAACATAAGTTGTTCGCTTTTCTTTTTTATGGAAGTATACACCATGTGCTGGACTTTTCAAACATCACCAAATGGAAGGTGTGCATATTGCAACATTACCTGAAAAAGATTAGCACATACATGGCCGGAGATGGCGTGAGTTCTGTTCCGGGCTTCCCACAGCGGCGGCAATCCTGGGTAGTGCTCGACGACGTCTGCAGCAGAAATGAAGGTTAAACCAACCCTAGAACTTTAGTCTCAGTATGTTTGTGTAACTGAACTGAACCAAGTTGCAGCGGCTTGCTGTTGTGATGAAGCACACAGTTCAGTCAAGAAATATCTCCCTCAAAAACAAAATAGCACAGGATATGAAAAAACATACATGCTGACACGCCACACATTAAGAAAAGATGTGTGCTTTAGTTTTAGTACATCTGGGTGAACTGACCCAAGCCCAAACTGCAGCAGTCTGGTGCTGTGACCAAGCTCACAATTTATAAAAGCAATATCTCGGTGCAGGAACACAACAGCACAAATATGAACAAACCATCCAGGCAACACATTATGAAAAGCAAGTGTGCTAATGATCTTATCCTCATAAGATTAGGAGAGAGTAAACAAATTAAAGTATTATGAGCCATAAATCAGGAAGAATGATACATTTGATTGAAATA
Organism: Saccharum hybrid cultivar R570; assembly: GCA_038087645.1. Lineage (NCBI taxonomy): Eukaryota > Viridiplantae > Streptophyta > Magnoliopsida > Poales > Poaceae > Saccharum > Saccharum hybrid cultivar. Next base: position 17,010,177 of record JAQSUU010000760.1, read on the forward strand.
AGAGGCCTCCATTAATGGTTCACAGCATACGTTGTCAACTTAAAGTATGCAGGTTACAGGAAACTTACATTAATGATAGTAGTGCCGCTGGAAGTGTAACCATGATCAAATTTGATGAGCAATCTGTAATGGGGAGGGTGTATCTCAACAATCAGTAAATCATATAGATATGTCTGTAGTATAGAGAAGCTGAACAAATTATAATGACCTACGACAATAAGAAAATATATAAAAGCAAAGTTAGTATATAAAAATTATGTTATTACTATAATTATGCTATTACTATAATCTACCAATTATGCAAGGGCCAAGGCCAAACCTAGGCCCGGGCCGCCAAGGCGTTGGGGTGAGGTGACATAGGCCGACGCGATGACAACCTGCATTACGAAAAAAATAATACATTAAGTTAAAATGATCACAAACACATAGGCATTCTAATATAAAATTTCTTGTTACTTGTTCTTTATGGCTAAACTGGATTCTAAAATGATCAGAGACGTGTCCAAGCTGGATTAAGCTAATTGACACTTGTTCTTTATGGCCTATAGCAATATAGAATTTCTTTCTAGCAACATAAGTTCCCTAACAGTAAGTGTTTTAATCATTAACTAGCACTGAGTTGCAATAGAAATAAAATTAGATTACGATATGGAAACATGATATGCCACTGTTACAAAAAAAAATTCAACTACAAAGAAGTTAATATATATAACTACAAAGAAATAACAATATGCATTTCAGAAGTACTATTGTTTGCAGCGAAGCAACATACCTTGCAAAATGAGTGCAGTTCATGCACTAGCTGTGCTCTCCTATAGAACAGCTTATTACTGGTAAGCTCACTAACTCTGTCACAGATTTGCAGGTAAGCCAAGGTAGCACTTCGTGACAAAATAAAACTATTTTACTGGTGCATGAGGAAACCTTGACTGGCAATAAGTCATCTAGATATGTGCAGAAAATAAGAAAGCAAACCATGGGAATAAACAGTGAATTATACATGAGAGAAGTAAACACAATCAGTCTGACCAAAGCACAAATGCGCATCCTAAGACTATTACCTCAAAGGGGAAAAAGTCTTACTAAAGTATTGAGTGTTGGATCTCCTATCAGTGTAACCATGGAGCATGTGTTGACGGCCGCAGCTGTACATGGTAAACAAAGAATGGTGAGAACTATTGAAGTAAACATATTTGAGAGATGCAGTGAGAATTGAAAGTTGCAAAAGCTCACATCATTCCTTAAGCCTGAGTGGGCTAGGATTGGTGGTTCTTTTGAGCTTTCCTTGTTGCTCTGGGTCTGCATTTAGAATTCGATTAAGAAAACATGTTAGTTTCTTAATACCTAACATTATTAGTACTACGAACCTGAAAATTAATGAAATACATAGTGTGAGTCTGAGATAGAACATAAGTTCAAAAAAATAGACTGATATGACATTGCAAAAAAGACAAACTATGGCAAGCAATAAGTAAAAGTTTATTCGCTACTAATCTGATGGTTATAAACCTTTAAAATTCTCATGACAACCCAAATGTCAAACTGCAAACATTTCCTAAATTCCTACTCGTCATTGGTACCAGATCTAGGAACCTTGCAGGCTTACAAAGGTCATAACTAATAAGGAGTTCATTTCCTGCAGAAACCATCACAACTGTGTAAAGTTCATAATATGTGTCATCAAGCAGGTCCTAGCCATTAACTCTACCCAAATTGTAGAATAGCCATTAGTTGAAGTTCTGCCAACCTCTTTCAGCTGTTCTAGTCTGATGAAACTCCAATTGCACTTTCGATGAGTACCAAAATGAAATAAAAATGCAGAAAACAGATACTAAAAGATGAGTGTTCAGAAGATCATTGACTCTTGGCATTCTCACTTTTGGTAGATTCCTCTATGACTTCTTCAAGTCTGTCTGCCAAGTGAATTAGCTTACTTGAGTTAAGCATATTTGTGGCTTGCGAACTGTTCCTGGAGACAGAACTACAAATTGAAATTAAAAATTCCAGCTACCTGCAGAGCATCATCTAACTGGACCATTTCCTTCTCTTCAGGCAGCACAGTCTTTTTGCAGCGCTAGGTGTAAAATTGTTGTCTACCTAAGATATAGCACGATCAATGCATCAGATTAACATTCAAAAAATTACACTACCTAGCTGTGTTCCCTATGAAGACAATAGTATTACCCTGTTAGAAAGCAATTTTCAACGGCCGCTGCAGCTGCATCTCATAGATTACTGAGCTAGCAGCGGCAGCAGCTGCAGCGAATGCACCCTATGTTTTAAACAAGACAGCAGTGGACCACAGCATCATACAAGGTTTACTTGTATCCAAGTTGCAGTGCTATGTCATGTGTTCCACCGGTAGAGTTAAAAAGAATCTTTTTGTAGTAGAGCAAAAAGGCCTAGGAAATAGGCTTAATAATTTTTTTTAAATAATTTAGGCTGTTATTGTAGCAAAGCAATATGGTAATCGCCCAAATCATCCAAAAAGTAGACTAGTAGTGACTGAAATCGATGACCACTGAGACTGAGACACTGAATAGTGAATTTAGATACAACACCTGTAACTCATAGTAATACCAGTGTTTGCGAACTACAATTCAGCTATCTACGGTGACAAGAGAAATCAAATCCATCTGGGAATGGAGATCGGATGGGGGACTAGGATTGGGATTAGTACCTGGGGCTGGGTGTACGTGAATGGCAGACGTGGTCTTCTGGTGGTGGTTCGCTGCTGCCTTATCGGAGATGCCGCCGGTGTGCTTAGTGGTGGTGGCGCTGGTGTGTGCCTTCTGCGTCCATGGAGATGAGCGCGAAGGCATGGTGGGGGGCGCAGGAGACGGCGCCATGGATCCGGCCGCCCTCGCCCGAGCTGCCGTAGATCTGGCCGCCCACGCGTGAGCACGAGCCGTTGGAGCACATCGTTGTGGCAAGCATGGAGGAGCCCATCCTGGCGGCGCAAATGGAGGCACCCGTCGGAGTGGAGGGGGGTTGGGGCGGGGTTCCGTGGCCTCCACGGATCTTCAACATGGAGATCTGGCGACGGCTGTGGAGGAGGAGGGGCTGTGTTGGCGGCGACGGCGGCGGCGGCGGACGGGGGGTCGCAGTGGAGGAGATGAGATGAGAGATTGGGGTGATCGGACTTTGGGAGAGAGCGGAGAGATCGCAGGATGGGGGCGATGGGATCCGGACTTGAGTTGCGTATCTGTTGCAATGAATGATTTTTTCGGGTCCGAGCCCTTACTCAGTGACGAGAGTTTGTTTCCGAGTCATTCGTATCGTATCTAGGTTTCACAGCCATATACCAGTGACGCGTTTTCTAAAGCCACGTCTATCATATATGCCTCCGAAGGATCTGCTTCAGCCCAGATAACACACCAGTGTCTCCACTAGACACGAGGTCGCAGATTTCACGTTAGTGACGCGTTTTGTTTATAAGTCACTGAAATTGGTATCTCCTTTGTGCTGTTTTGGCATAGTGCCCGGGCTTGTCACACCTCAAAATTTCTGATTTTGGGTTGTGCTTAGAAAACAGTAAATAAAATAAATGATTTCAATATTTGAATAAATTTATTAGATAAACTAGGTTGCTACTAATTTAAATATAGAAAAAAGTGGTTTCGAACTTTTTCATATTAATTTGATAATGTGGTGTTTGTGTGATGCTTGTCTTTGGTGTTGGTGCGCGCTATTATTTTCAAAATACCATAGGATGACGTTTATTTCTCACCGGAAAACTTTTTGGCATTTTCTAGATTTAAAATTTTAATTTCCGTGAGCTTAATCTTTTCTATTGATCTTTTCATTAATTTAGTTCAGTTCCTTATCTTTCCAAGAGTCTCTAGGATTTTTTCCGTGATTTTTTGGAGCTCCGGGCTATTTTTCACGGCCAAAAAGGTAATTCTAGATTTTCTAGAATTATTTTTATTCGCGGAATTAAAATAATCCCAAAATAAAAAAAATTGCGAAAAGTTTCCAAACCCTAGACCTATATATATGCCGGTGTTCTCCTCGACGCGATGGTTCTAGAAGTACAGCCCGTATCACGAGCCGCCATCCGTACCTCCATAGATCGGACGCCGAAGTTTAGAAAAGCTAGGTTTCTGGCGAACTTGCGACGAGCTTTTCTGGCCAAACCGTTACGTTCTGGTGTAAACCACCACCACCACCACAAGGTAGCTCTCGTCGTTCTCTTGTCCGTGGTATACTTATTTGTGTGAATCCACTCTCGTTTAACCGTTTTCCCCATCTCTTCTTCTTTGACTCCGTCCAGGAACATCCATGGCCGCTCGTCTTCTTCGGGTTCTCCGGCTATCCCGCGCCTGCAGCCGACCCTGTGTTGCCTGCGGGATTCACCGCGCCGTCACCCGTCGGGCCTCGCGCCGCAGCTCCACGCTGCCCGTCCCGTGCCCCTGCTGCGCGTGTCGTGCGAGCACCTGCAGTGCTCGTGGCCGCCGCCAGTGGCTGTGGCCACTCGACCACCAGCCGCGCCAGCGAGTGGGCCCAGCCCGGCGCCGCACCTCCATCAGTCCTGCTGGCTGAGCCCCTGGCCAAGGCGCCCTGTAACACCCGGTTTTAAGAACAAAACCAGATACACACCATATGTGAGCCCAGGAAGTCAAATCTCACATATAGCTACAAATAAAGGTAATATCAAATGACAATGCTTAATATATAACGTACTTATTATAAAAGATATAACCTTAGATATCAAACAGCGGAAAGATAACTCTGGTCTTCAGGTGAAGACTCCACTCCACAGGGACAACTGACTGGTTGATCACAAGCCTGTCTGCTCCAATTTTTGAAAATCTGGTACCCATCCGGGATTTTTCCAAAATATTGAAAATAAACAAGCGTGAGTACATTTCGTACTCCACAAGCATAACATGGGGATTCATGAGGCTCAAAAGGCAGACACGGTTTACTGCATTTAGCATTTTAGTAAGTCAACATTTTGTTATTGATCAATATCAAATTATGCTTAAGCTCCCAAATTAACCCACATGATCATATACTAGAATTAAATAGAGTCATTGATCAACATTATATCATCATCATCGTCATCATCATCATAATACCATCATAGTTCACCTCGAACAACATCTTCACAAGTGACCATTTATTCTGTGAGTTTTCCGGGCCGCTCGTGACCGTGAGCACGGCTGTTATAACAGTTTTAACACTCTGCAGAGGTTGTGCATCTTTACCCGTGAGTCGTGTTGCCCATATGCCCGGGTTAATTACTCCCATAACACTTCCAAGGTGAGCGGGCAGGGTACACTATGAAGCCTTCCATAGGTCTCATCTAACAAGTTAGGGCCGCGAGGTTTCCTCGGCAGGCAGATATAGAGAACCCCCCTTTCTGTGGCACAATTCCCGCAGGCTATACACACAAGAACAGAGGCAGTTCTATACCCAAAGTGGCAAGCCCCTCTTGCGCCCTTTCGGGTAACCTCTAACAAGCTAGAAAAGATCATATTACTGAGCTAAAGTCAGAGCCATATAACTCTCACGGTTGCACTGTATGTCCCAGCTTTTGCCCTACAGATAAGTCCTTACGGAGAGTTTAGGGCAACATGATCGACATCATTTGCACCATCACCCTATAGTTCCATTATTACCATCATATTTATCTGTTTGTTCCATTAATCATAGTATTGATCATGTTTGAATAGAGCACTAGCATTTTACCCATATGCAATAAAACCCATAGGCATCAAGGTATAAGTCATCAATGGCTAGGATGTCCTTATAGTCGAGCAATATTAGACACATGCATAATGAGTAGATTATATAATGAATAGGAATCAAGGTAGGCCCATGCTATACTTGCCTTGGTTCACGAACTGTTGCTGGTCCTGCTGCTCCTCGTACGCGTCCGGATTCCCGACGTACTCCTCACCGTCTGAACTCGAACGACACGAAGTACAACACGCAATTCGGAGCAGACATACAAGCAAAACATAGCTACTATTAGAACAGTACACCAACAATAAATAAATCTGAATAAAATGTTTACTAAAATCATCTACGTCTCGTTATGATCACATTGACGCGAATTGCACGAAAAACGGAGCTACAACGCAAAAGTTACGCGCTAAACAAGGTTCCAAAACTAGCTATTAAACTAGACTTAATCGAGAAACTTAAAAGCTTCTAACAGGTCTATCAGTAGCACTAATACGTAGATTATGAAATTACGAAACTAACGCAAGTTGAACGGGTCGAATCGGAGCTAAAACGACAATTCTATAAGCGAAACAGTTCGAATGGCATTTCTGTAAATACTGAAAGCGTACTTTTGACTTAAACAGTGAAGTTTACGCTTTCCAAACGGGATTGCGTATTCGGGAAAATACGCTAAGGACGGCGGGTTAGGACTTAGAAAAGTCTAGGGGCTCTTTAGCAAATTTACCCCCGAAGGGGTATCGAGCTCTCTGAGCCGTTGATCAACTGATGGACGGTCGAGAAAGGATGGGGGAGAGGAGAGAGAGGCCGGTCGCCGGATTTAGGGGAGGAGACGGCGGCGCCGCCATGGCCGGCGACGGGGACCTCGTCGGAGTTGGTCTAACCGACGCTAGGGTGCACGGTTTCCAAAACGGAGAGCACCGGGGTGATGCAGAGAGGAAGATGAACTCGCCCCGGAGCAAAACACGGCCACGGGGTAAGCCCGAGCGCCTCCCGCCATGGATGGCGGCGAAAAGCTCATCGGAGCTCGCGGACACGGCCATAGAGACTAAAATTTGAGAAAATAAAAGCATGGGAACATAGAGGGGAGTACGGGGAAGCTCACCACGGCTTCAAACGAGACGGGGACGGCTCTGGAACGACGGTCCACGGAAGCGGCGGAAGGTGGCTTCGGTGGTGATTTGCGCTATGGTTCTATGGCGAAGCGAAACCGAGAGAGAGGGAGTTGGAGGGGGAAAGGAGGGCGGAGCCGGGTCGCGCTGCCCTTTAAAGGGCCCGAGGCGTGGGGGAGGCTCCCACGTCGCGCGGAGGTGGGCGCGGGCGTCGGACGACGGTTGCTTCGGCCGAGAGAGGGAGAGCGGAGGTTGGAGAAGGGCGCCGACACGTGGGCCCGGTGCGTCAGCGGCATAGAAGAGGAGATAGGAGGCGGTAGCAGTTGCCAGCTCGGGTTGGCCCGGCCCAAGGAGAAAAATGAGAGGAAGGGGGAAAGGAAATGGGCCAGCAGGCCGAAAAGGAAGGATGGGAGGGAGCTGGGAAAGGGAATTCCTTTTTATTTTCTAAATTGATTTTTCTAACTTTATTTTCAAATTGTTTTTGAATCATTTTGAGTTTTGGATCAAAACCATTCAACACAATAAAAGAATTGTGGCAGCATGAGTGCATCAAGGAGTTGCTAACCTTATGATTGATTTTAATTTCCCAAAAATTATTATTCCCTAAATTTGAATGCACAAACAAATACATAAATAAATCAAATTTATCTATTTTTGAAACAATGTAAAATTTAGGGTGTTACACGCCCCTCCCTCCCTTGCTAACCTTAATCAATTGGCATGGCAGGCCACCATGGTCTATACGACCTGCACAGGAAGAAGATGCTGGTAATTACAAGATTGCCATTGTTCGTATTATCTCCGTCGTTTTATTGTTTTATGTCCAATTCGAGTGGTTCAAGTCACGTTGAATTCATGTCGTTGTGTTCTACGCGGTAGTACCAACATTGGTCATGTCTCACAATTATAAATTTATTGATTTAAAAACTTTTTAATTAATAATTATTTAATTACTGTTAATTAGAAAATAACTAAGGGTTGCAATTCCATTCGCGTCGTGTCGTGTTTGTTTCGACGTAAACTATGTATTAGTAACGATGTTTATCATGTCACTTGATTATGAATTTGTTAAATTAAATAGTAATTAGATTGATATATTTATTTAATGGTTTCCTAATTAATTAACAATAGTTAATTCGTTTTAACTCTGATTCGGTTTGTTTGAGTTGTGATCGTGCCGATGAAAGCTACATGTTAGTATGAACGTTTAACCTATCCCACCTCATTAAATTTTATAAGTTAGATAATAATTTGATTTATGCTTGTGCAATTGAGTTTCTAATTAAAAGCAACACGGGTTTATACTTCAGTCTATCCTAAATTAATGTTAATCTAATTAATATTAAACTAAATATCTTTTAAATTATAAGATGCTTAGTTCAACTTTGAAACATAAGTCATTTCGTTCAGTTGGCACATGTTTTCTATATACCGTTAAATATTAAATTGATTAATGTACTTGTATCTATTTTATAATTAAAATTTGCTTAGTCTAACTACGTTGCATATATGATAAACTTGTGTAGATAATTTGACATGCACTTTTCTTTTACAAAGTTAATGTTTAGTTTGATTAAATGATACATGCACGTTTACAAATAAAAATACGGTTAGTTTCAACTTGGCTTTTGAATTAAAATATTATTTGACTAATCTGAGCTACTATTTCACATGGTCTTGTTTAATTAAAATGAATTAAGCATGTAGCCTTTTCTTTTGTATTGTAATACATAAAACTCCCGATAGCCGCTACATCACTTCTTGTGTTCATTGTTAAATATTAATTCGATTAATGGTACGTAACCAGTTTTCAATCTAAAAACAATATGGAGGTATATTTTGATTTTGTATATGTAAATAAATGTTAAAATAATTAGCTACTAACATAAACATATTTTAAATTTGTAAATTGCTTAGGCTAGCACTTTGACGTGCGTTTGGATGCTCTCACAAAATTATTTCTTTTGCAAATATAAAAGCATAACTTGTTTAATAAAATATTGTGTGGGAATATTTATAAAATATATATACTATGGTTAGTTTCAACTCGGTGTTGAGTCCAAATATGATTTGTCTAATATGAACTAATTACTTTTTCATGATCTTGTTAGCTAAAATAAATCAAGCATGTAGTAGTTTCTTTTATAATATAGATATTCCGATAGCATTTTTCTTTTTAACGATAGTTCCGTTATCGACGTTTCTTGTGTTTGGGTGACCGTAGCCGGTAGCTCTCTTTTAGTATGTTGTTTTCTCTTATGTGGTGTATTGTTCTTAGTTGTCCCTATTTGTTTGTTTGTATGCCTGTTAGTGTGCTGGGTTGCTATGATCTATGAGTGAAAGTCCTATGTTTGGTGTTGGTAATTAGTGACAATGCCTAAGTACTAATCCTATGCCTAAGTTGTATGTAGCATATGAGGATTAGTACATTCCAAGGTTGGTGGCAAGATGGACATGGTGATCATGATGGCCACACTTGGATTTGGACGCAACCCTATGTGATCAAGGCAAAGGTATATGCTTAAGGGTTGTGTTTTAGTAGCCAAGACACCTAGTGGGTGTGGTTACATTATAGGATAGATAGCCGTACTATAAAGAGGGGAATGACGCGGCTATTGAACTCCTAAGTGCCTCTAGGTGTGCATTTCATAATCATATGCATTTGGATAGAACTAATAACGCCTCGAAAAATGATTGTGAAAATGCTAACACACTCACACATGACGAAGATCACTTGGTGGTGTTAGCACGTTTGCGAAGGCGGTGGAGTTTGAGTGGTAGAGAGGGTTTCAGGTCCTCTCTTCCTCCCGCCGAGCTTGCGAGGCGGGATTCAGGCGTTTTTGAGAAGTTGAAACGACTATTTTCCACTACGCCAGAAGTCCGGAAAAGAAACGGAGGCGAACGGAGGTCACAGAGGTGACCGGACGCTGAACCGGACGCGGTCCTTGCATGACCGGACGCGTCCGGTTAGTGTTCAGTGTCTGCGCATTTTTCAGTTCGATGATCGGACGCGAGGCGCGTCCGGTCACTGATGATCGGACGCGTCCGGTCGTTCAGGGAGCTTACTGGACTCTAACCGGACGCTGGCACTGTCACGTCTGGTCATTTACTTCAGTGCGTCTGGTCACTGTTTCGTTGAGCGCTGCTCAGGCGACCAGCGCGTCCGGTCATTCTCGGGACCAGCGCGTCCGGTCGTTTCCAGCGTGTCCAGTCTGTGCGATGAGCGCGTCCGGTTGTTGCTTCGCAGTTAGCCATTGGGCGACCGGCGCGTCCGGTCATTTGGACCAGCGCGTCCGGTCAGTACTTCGCGAGTTAGCCGTTGGGCGACCGGCGCGTCCGGTCAGTTGGACCAGCGCGTCCGGTCAGCCCGATTCCAGCTGTTTAAGTTTCTAACGGCTCTATTCGAAGGGGTACGTCTATAAATACTCGTTGGCCGGCTCAAGGCTCTATCTCTTGAACTTTTGACATACTTGTGAGCACTTTGAGCTAAGCAACTCCCCTCCCACTCAACTCTCTTGCTTCTTTGCATATTCGAAGTGAGATTGAGTGATCTAAGTGCATTTGCATTGTGAGATTGCATCTAGTTGGTACTTGGTGGTTGATTTGCTGTGGGATTCTTATTTCTATTGGTGGTTGCCGCCACCTAGACGGCTTGGAGCAGCTTGGAGGCTTTGGCAAGAGTTGGTGTTTGTTCTTGGCTACCTCCGGTGATTGTGAGGGGTTTGTGCCTACCTCGGCGAAGCGCCAAAGGCAACGTTAGTAAATTGCTTCGTGTCATTGCAACCTTTTGCCATTTGGTAGGTTCTTGTGGCGCCTTTTGAGAGGCTCGGTGTGTGACCAATTAGCCACCGAACCACGTGGTGAAGAGGGATACAACGGGGACTAGCGTGCCGGCAAGCACGTGAACCTCGGGATAAATATTCGTGTCATCACTTTCATATTGTGATTGATTGATCCCGGTGTTCGGTTATCTTGGTATTCATCTCTTGATTATATTGATTGGTTGGCTCAATTCTTTGCCCCTCGGTGATACCCTCCTAACTCTCTCTTGTATTAATTTCTTAGTTATCTTTGCTAGCGAGTTAGCTTTGCTAGAGTAGTTTCCTTGTGTAGCTTGCTAGTTGTAGTTTCCTTCTCGGTTTGACTTGTGCGGTTGAGTGCAACTACACTAGAATTATGATTTGGTTAGGTGGCTTGCAAACACCCCGTAGGCTAAGCAAAACTTGCATCTCGCTATTTATTTTATTGATAAACTTGTTTAGCTTGTCTTTGTAGAAAATTTTAATAGGCTATTCACCCCCCCTCTAGCCATCAAGACCTTTCAAGTGGTATCAGAGCCGTGGTCACCGTTTGTAAGGCTTAACAACCTCGGTGTAAGATGGCTCAAGTTATGTTCAACCATGTCGGGGGCAAGCCTCCATTCTTTGATGGTGTCACATCTTTTGATCATTGAAAAAGAAAGATGAAGCAATATCTTGGCTCTCTTCATGAGAACGTTCGGGAGGTGACACACCATGATTATGCTATCATTGATCCCGACAACCTCACCAACAATGACCGCATCAACAACCAATGCAACACTATGGCTCTCAATACTCTCTACAATGGGATTGATGCAAAGGTCTTTGAGCAAATCAAGAATCTTAAAATGGCAAGTGAAGTATGGACAAGATTAGAGGAAACATATGAGGGCACTTCAACGGTAAAGTGTGCCAAACTATACATGCTCAAGGACAAGTTCTCCACTTTCAAGATGAAGGATGATGAATCCATCCCGGAAATGTTCTATAGGCTCCAAGTCATTTTCAATGATCTCAAGGGGCTTGGGGAGAAGGTTGAGGACAAGGACTTCTCACATAAGTTCTTGATGTGTTTACCCAAGAAGTTTGCTACCTTGAGAAGAATGATCTTTAGAGAGGGATTGGACAAGGTCAAACCAACCGATGTGCTTGGAGATATAATGACCGATGCCCAATACAATGATGATGAAGATGAGGTAGAAGAGAAGAAGGAAACCAAGGTCAAGCAAGAGAAGCCCATTGCATTCCAGGCTTCATCCTCTAAGGGCAAGAGCAAGGTGGAGAATGATGATGATGATCCTTTTGATGATGAGATCATGGCCCTTCTAGTGCAAAAGATGGGTCGGTTTATGAAAAAGAGAGGCTATGGTGCAAGAAAGAGAAGGGACTTCATGAAGGCAAAGGAGGTGCTTTGCTATAATTGCAATAGCCCCGATCATGTAGTGGCAAAGTGCCCCTATGAAGACAAAAGATATCATGATGGGGAATTGAAGTTGAAGAAGAACAAGAAGGACAAGAAGGAGAAGAAAGCAAAGAAGAGCTTCACATTCAACAAGAAGAAGAAGGGTGGTGGTTATGTGGTCACTTAGGATAGTGACAACTCCGATAGTGATGATGATGAAAGCTCTAGTGATGATGAGAGGACCACTCGGCGAGCCATTGCAAACATCGCCCTCTCCAACAAGCCATCCATCTTCGACACTACATCAACATGCCTTATGGCCAAGCCTACAAAGGTAAAATATGATGATAGTGATGTTGATTCTTGTGCTAGTGATGATTGTAGGAGTGATGATGAGGAGGATGAGGACTACTCCAAGGATGATCTATTGGGCATAATAGATCAAATGAGCAAGGGCTATAAGAGGACAACCAAGAAATACAAAATCTTGGAACAAGAGCTCATTGCCAAGAGCAATGAAAATGATGCCTTGATAGAGGAGCTTGTTGCTCTTAAAAAGAGTAAGGAGTGCAAAGGAATTGAACAAGAGCTCAAAGCTCTTAGAAAATCCTTTGATGAGCTAGAGGCTTCTCGTGAGTGTCTAAAGAAAGACCATGAGGATCTTGAAATTGCTCACACTAGGCTTAAGGAAGCCCACTCCACTCTACTTGAGCTCATCAAGGAAAAGGACCTCAAGTTGGAGAAGCTCATGAAGGAAGCTAAGGAGGAGCAAGTGATTGTCACTTGTGACATTGGACTAACATGTGATATTATTGATAATTCTTTATTTGTTGGTCCTACTAATGCTTCATGTAGCTCATCGTCATCCACCACAACCAACTCTATCTCTACTACTAGTGATTCATCACTTGTGGTTGAGAATGAGACTCTCAAGAGAGAGGTGAATGATCTCACCCGCGCATTAGGCAATGCCTATGGTGGGGATGCCCGCTTGCTAAAATGCTTGGGTAGCCAAAGGTTCTCTCTTAACAAAGAGGGATTAGGCTATACTCCCAAGAAGGGCAAGGTGGCCTTTGCTACTCCAAAGCCTCGCTTTGTGAAGGGCAATGGTCGTTATTGCAATAGATGCAAGCAAGTTGGGCATCTAGAGATTAATTGCAATAAAATGAACAAGAACAAGAAAAATGCTAATGTACCTTACATTCCTTTTGATTCTTGTTATGTGCTTACCAAGGGTGAGAAAGGTGTGCATGCTAGGTTTGTTGGTACACCAATTGTGGGTCCAAAGAAGAAGGCTATTTGGGTACCAAAGAGCTTAGTGACTAACCTACAAGGACCCAAGCAAGTATGGGTACCTAAAAGACATTAAATTGTTTTGTAGGTAAATTACAAGGCCGGAGGAAGGCATTGGGTGCTTGATAGTGGGTGCTCTCAACATATGACCGGTGATTCAAGAATGTTTAACTCTCTCAAATCAAATGATAGTGGCATTGATAGCATCACATTTGGTGACAATAGCAAGGGTAATGTAAAGGCTCTTGGAAGGATTGCAATCTCAAATGATCATAGCATTTTCAATGTGCTCTTAGTTGAGAAATTGAACTTCAATCTTCTCTCGGTTGCTCAATTGTGTGATCTCGGTTTCAAGTGCATATTTGGTGTTGATGATGTGGAGATAGTTAGTGTTGATGGCTCTAACTTGATCTTCAAAGGCTTTAGATATGAGAATCTATACTTGGTTGATTTCAATGCTAGTGACACTCAACTTTCAACATGCTTGCTCACCAAATCAAGTATGGGTTGGTTATGGCATAGAAGACTTGGTCATATTGGCATGAAGCAATTGAATAAGTTAGTGAAGCATGACTTAGTTAGAGGCTTGAAGGATATCACATTTGAGAAGGATAAGCTATGTAGTGCATGTCAAGCTGGAAAGCAAGTAGGCAACACTCATCCATTGAAGAGCATTATGAGTACTTCCAAGGCATTTGAGTTGTTGCACATGGATCTATTTGGGCCAACTACATACACAAGCATTGGTGGCAACAAAGTATGGCTTTGTGATTGTGGATGATTTCACTAGATACACTTGGGTATTCTTTCTTGGGGACAAAAGTGATGTATTTGACATATTCAAGAAGTTCATCAAGAGAGTACAAAATGAGTTTGAAACCACAATCAAGAAAGTAAGAAGTGACAATGGAAGTGAGTTTAGAAACACAAGAATTGATGAGCTATGTGATGAGCTTGGAATTAAGCATCAATTCTCGGCCAAGTATACACCTCAATCAAATGGCCTAGTTGAGAGGAAGAATAGAACCTTAATTGATATGGCAAGATCAATGTTGAATGAGTATAATGTGAGTCATTCATTTTGGGACGAAGCAATCAACACGGCTTGCTTCTATAGCAACCGCCTCTATTGCCACAAGTTTCTAGAAAAGACACCATATGAGATCTTAAATGGAAGAAAGCCCAATATTGCATACTTTCGGGTATTTGGTTGCAAATGCTATATCTTGAAGAAAGGCACTAGATTGAGCAAGTTTGAGAAGAAATGTGATGAAGGCTTCCTACTTGGTTACTCCACTACTAGCAAAGCTTATAGAGTTTGGAATTTGGCTAGTGGTCAACTTGAAGAAGTGCATGATGTTGAGTTTGATGAAACAAATGGATCTCAAGATGAAGAAGATAACTTGGATGATGTGAGAGGAACTCAATTGATCAATGCTATAAAAGAAATGGATATTGGTGATATTAGGCCAAAGCAAGTGATTGATGTGGATGACAACAAAGACCAAGTGCTCCAAAGTCCAATTACACAAACTAGTGGTTCTCTAATGCAAAATCAAGCTAGTACATCATCTCAAGTGCAACAAGATCAACAAGTGGCTAGTTCATCATCTCCAACTCATGATCAACATCAACATCCAAGCAATCAAGTCCAAGTGCTTCAACCAACTAACATTGCAAGAGACCATCCATTGGATTCCATCATTGGTGATATACAAAGGGGAGTTCAAATTAGATCAAGATTGGCATCTTTTTGTGCTCACTCTTCTTTTGTGTCAATGGAAGAACCCAAGGACATTGATAAAGCATTGAGAGATCCGGATTGGGTAAATTCAATGCATGAAGAGCTCAACAACTTCAAGAGAAATGAAGTATGGGAACTAGTTGAGAGGCCTAAGGATCACAATGTCATTGGAACAAGATGGGTCTTTCGCAACAAGTAAGATCAAGATGGGATAGTAGTAAGGAACAAAGCAAGACTAGTGGCTCAAGGTTACACACAAATAGAGGGTCTTGACTTTGGTGAAACTTATGCCCCGGTTGCAAGATTAGAAGCAATTAGGATCTTACTTGCCTATGCTTGTGCTCACAATATCAAGCTATATCAAATGGATGTAAAGAGTGCATTTCTCAATGGGTACATTCAAGAGGAGGTGTATGTGGAGCAACCTCCCGGTTTTGAAGATGACAAGAAACCCAATCATGTCTACAAATTGAGAAAAGCTTTGTATGGATTAAAGCAAGCACCTAGAGCATGGTATGAAAGATTGAGAGACTTCTTGCTATCCAAAGGATTTGTCATAGGCAAAGTTGATACTACTCTATTCACCAAGAAGATTGAGAAAGACTTGTTTGTATTGCAAATATATGTTGATGATATCATATTTGGTTCAACTAATCAAGATTATTGTGATGAGTTTGGAAAAATGATGATAAAGGAATTTGAAATATCAATGATTGGTGAACTTAGTTTTTTTCTTGGACTTCAAATTAAACAAATGAAGGAAGGAACATTTGTGAGCCAAACTAAGTACATCAAAGATATGCTCAAGAAGTTTGGCATGGAAGATGCAAAGAGTATTACAACCCCAATGGGCACTAGTGGAAGTTTGGATAGTGACAAGAGTGGCAACATGGTGGATCAAAAGCTATATAGATCGATGATTGGTAGTCTACTCTATGTGACGCATCAAGGCCCGATGTAATGTTTAGTGTATGCATGTGTGCAAGATTTCAAGCCTCACCAAGAGAAAGTCATTTGAAGGCAACAAAGAGAATTTTGAGGTATTTGAAGCATACACAAGATGTTGGATTATGGTATCCCAAAGGTGCAAGCTTTGAGCTAGTTGGATATTCGGACTCCGACTATGCCGGTGACAAAGTAGAGAGAAAGAGCACTTCCGGGACTTGTCAATTGTTGGGAAGATCACTTGTCTCATGGTCATCCAAGAAGCAAAATAGTATTGCACTATCTACCGCCGAGGCCGAATACGTCGCCGCGGGTAGTTATTGTGCACAAATCTTGTGGATGAAGGCAACATTAAAAGATTTTGGAATCAAATTAAAGAATGTGCCATTGCTATGTGACAATGAAAGTGCCGTGAAGCTAACCAACAATCCGGTTCAACATCAAAGAACAAAGCTTATTGATGTTCGCCATCATTTTATTAGAGATCATCAACAAAAGGGTGACATTGCTATTGAGAGTGGGCACCGAAGATCAATTAGCCGATCTATTCACCAAGCCACTTGATGAGAAGAGATTTCACAAGCTAAAGAATGAGTTGAACATACTTGACTTCTCCAACATGAGTTCATGCACCCCATATATGACATGCCTCTCCTTCGAGCCCCAAGGTACAATTGGTTGACATGTCATACATTCTATGCTAAGGACTTGTTTAGTGCATCTAGTCATAATTTACATGTTCTAGGCTCATTCATGAAAATTAAATGAATTTGAAGTGTATATGGTGCCACTATTGTTTCCATGTCTTGTATGATCTAGTGGTAGCATATAACTTGTTTAAGTAGCTTGTGATCCTAAGTGTTTAATCTAGAAAACTTGTCTAAATATTTGCTTCAACATGGTGCATGATAACCCTTCTAGCGAGGTGTGAAGAAGCTTGCCCTTGGATCAAACCGAAGTATTTTATTTATGCAAGCAATCTAGGTTGAATCATAAACTTGATCCTCACCTCATATTTCAACATGATAATCTATCTAAAGTTTGCTCCTTGTGGTCAATTGGTGCCAAAGGGGGAGAAAATGTTGTTCACAAAGATAGAACTCAAAAAATGTTGTGGGGGAGAAAATGTTTCACAAAGTTAAATCCTAAAGGGGGAGAATTGATAAAAGAAGCACACAAGTAGGGGGAGCAAGCTTTTAAACATGAATATTGCATTTCTATGTGCACCTCATATGTATGATGCATAGTTATGCATTTCGTTTTCTCTGATACATTGCTTGTGTGGTGACTTGCTAGTATAATTTGAATGATGCATTATGGTACTAGCATGAATAGGAAGTAGTTAGATTTTTCTTGCTTCATGTTTTTCAAAGTGGTACTAGAACCTTGCTTATAATGTTGATCTCACGAGGTTTCTAGTTATGTTTGTGTTTTTACAAGTGGTATCTAACTACATAAGGTGCTAAGATGGTGTTTATCGCTACTCCGATGGTATCACGCTTCAAAGGTCTATAATCTTAAACACTTAGCACCTATTGATAGTCAATGCTCCTAATCTTTCCTATCTAACATGTATGCTTCCAAAATCCAAACATATAGCATACATGTAGGGGGAGCCATTGCTATCAATTTGAATTCATGATCACATGTCCATAATTCTTACACATGGTAATATACTTGGACAATGTGACACGGGTTCAATCAAAATTTTATCATAACATCTTTGTGAAAGGTTTGTCACCAATTACCAACAAGGGGGAGATTGAAAATCCTACGTTTGGTGTTGGTAATTAGTGACAATGCCTAAGTACTAATCCTATGCCTAAGTTGTATGTAGCATATGAGGATTAGTACATTCCAAGGTTGGTGGCAAGATGGACATGGTGATCATGATTGCCACACTTGGATTTGGACGCAACCCTATGTGATCAAGGCAAAGGTATATGCTTAAGGGTTGTGTTTTAGTAACCAAGACACCTAGTGGGTGTGGTTACATTATAGGATAGATAGCCGTACTATAAAGAGGGGAATGACGCGGCTATTGAACTCCTAAGTGCCTCTAGGTGTGCATTTCATAATCATATGCATTTGGATAGAACTAATAATGCCTCGAAAAATGATTGTGAAAATGCTAACACACTCACACATGACGAAGATCACTTGGTGGTGTTAGCACATTTGCGAAGGCGGTGGAGTTTGAGCGGTAGAGAGGGTTTGGGGTCCTCTCTTCGTCATGTGTTTTTGAGAAGTTGAAACGACTATTTTCCACTACGCCAGAAGTCCGGAAAAGAAACGGAGGCGAACGGAGGTCACAGAGGTGATCGGACGCTGAACCGGACGCGGTCCTTGCATGACCGGACGCGTCCGGTTAGTGTTCAGTGTCTACGCGTTTTTCAGTTCGATGATCGGACGCGAGGCGCGTCTGGTCACTGATGATCGGACGCGTCCGGTCGTTCAGGGAGCTTACTGGACTCTAACCGGACGCTGGCACTGTCGCGTCCGGTCATTTACTTCAGCGCGTCCGGTCACTATTTTGTTGAGCGCTGCTCAGGCGACCAGCGCGTCCGGTCATTCTCGGGACCAGCGCTTCCGGTCGTTTCCAACGCGTCCGGTCTGCACGATGAGCACGTCCGGTCGTTGCTTCGCAGTTAGCCGTTGGGCGACCGGCGCGTCCGGTCGTTTGGACCAGCGCATCCGGTCAGTACTTCGCGAGTTAGCCGTTGGGCGACCGACGCGTCCGGTCAGTTGGACCAGCGCGTCCGGTGAGCCCGATTCCAGCTATTTAAGTTTCTAACGGCTCTATTCGAAGGGGTACGTCTATAAATACTCGTTGGTCGGCTCAAGGCTCTATCTCTTGAACTTTTGACATACTTATGAGCACTTTGAGCTAAGCAACTCCCCTCCCACTCATCTCTCTTGCTTCTTTGCATATTTGAAGTGAGATTGAGTGATCCAAGTGCATTTGCATTGTGAGATTGCATCTAGTTGGCACTTGATGGTTGATTTGCTGCGGGATTCTTGTTTCTCTTGGTGGTTGCCGCCACCTAGATGGCTTGGAGCAGCTTGGAGGCTTTGGCAAGAGTTGGTGTTTGTTCTTGGCCACCTCCGGTGATTGTGAGGGGTTTGTGCCTACCTCGGTGAAGCGCGAAAGGCAACGTTAGTAAATTGCTTCGTGTCATTGCAACCTTTTGCCATTTGGTAGGTTCTTGTGGCGCCTTTTGAGAGGCTCGGTGTGTGACCGATTAGCCACCGAACCACGTGGTGAAGAGGGACACAACGGGGACTAGCGTGCCGGCAAGCACGTGAACCTCGGGATAAATCTTTGTGTCATCACTTTCATATTGTGATTGATTGATCCCGGTGTTCGGTTATCTTGGTATTCATCTCTTGATTATATTGATTGGTTGGCTCAATTCTTCGCCCCTTGGTGATACTCTCCTAACTCTCTCTTGTATTAATTTCTTAGTTATCTTTGCTAGCGAGTTAGCTTTGCTAGAGTAGTTTCCTTGTGTAGCTTGCTAGTTGTAGTTTCCTTCTCGGTTTGACTTGTACGGTTGAGTGCAACTACACTAGAATTGTGATTTGGTTAGGTGGCTTGCAAACACCCCGTAGGCTAAGCAAAACTCGTATCTCGCTATTTGTTTTATTGATAAACTTGTGTAGCTTATCTTTGTAGAAAATTTTAATAGGCTATTCACCCCCCCTCTAGCCATCAAGACCTTTCAATGAGTAGAAGAAAGACTATCCGTGAGCGTCGAAGATCCGAAAGTGAAGTCCTGAAGTTGAGTGCCAGAAGTTGCAAATGAAAGATTAAGTTGAGGCTTTTCAGAGCAAGTTGCTTTGGCCATAAAGCAAGTTCTAAGGCAAGTATTACATGAGACTATCCTTGTTATCCTATTCATTGAAACCATTACTCATATGCATGTGTCCTCCTTGACAACCATAGAGATTTCAACTTAGCTATTGATATCTTGATTTCTTGTCACCTATGGGTTGTGCATTTGGGTAGCTATTGCTTGCGCTTAATTATGAACAATGATCTTGTAATAGGGCTAATGAATTATGCAACCAACCATTTAAGATAATTTTAATACTGTTGAAAGGGGGTTAGAGCAAGGGGTTATATTGTTGCTCTGGTTTCTCTCCGTAAGAACTTACCTGTAAGTGACAACCGGGATTGACAGTACAACTGTGAGGGCTATATGGCTCTAGCTTTAGTTATTTAAAAGACCTTTTCTAGCTTGTTAGTGGTTATCTTAAATGGCATAAGAATGACTTGTCACGTTGGGTGTAGGACAGCCTCTAGTCAATGAGTATAGCCAAGAAGGAATTGTGCCATTTGAAAAGAGGTTCCTACATCTGTCTGCCAAGTGAATCTAATGGCCCTAACTTGTTAGACGAACTTTTGAATGACTTTATATGATTTTCGGTGTTTTGGGACTAGCTATCCCATGCATTTGAAAATCAAGACTCACAGTGAAAGTGTACACCTCTGCGCAGAGTTTAATAAACTGGTATACTAGTCGTGCTCACGGACACGAGCGGCCTTCGGGATTCTTACAGAATAGTTGATCATCATTGTTATATTATGCTTAATTACTATTGTTATTATGCTCATGTTAATGCTATTCATTATCCTTATTACAATTGATCATTGATTTATTAATGGGATTTGGATTACCTTGTTGCTACTCAATTGCCAATTATATAATGAATAAAAGCTAAATGTAGTAAAATAGTGTCTAGCCTTTTGTGCCTCATGAACCCTATGTTATACTTGTTGAGTTCGACATGGACTCACTCTTGCTATTTCCACCACACTCCAGTGTGTAGTAAGGTGCTACTTAGAAGAAGAATAAAGATATAGTGGAGTTTCTAGAAGTCTTTCAGAAGTGCTTGGCATACGGAGCCACTAGTCAGCCGTCCTTGAGAGGAATGGTGCCTGAAGTTTAGTTATCGTCCTGTGATACTCTGATGTAAGTGTTATTATAGCTATGTGTACGTTAAATAAATAACATTATTTCTGATATTTTTTTATTCTGACATATATATGGACTTCCTGGGCACACATGGCTGACCTGGTTTTGTTATTTAAAACCAGGTGTGACAGGGCTCCTCCTCATCATCGTTGGGGATGACCACAACCTCTGGCTCCACATGTGGAGCCGGAGTGAACTGAGCGCGATAAGCTGCAGCGCTGAGGCGAGCGGGCTTCTGATCACGAGGCATCTATAGTTTTGAGTTAAAATAGCATTAGAATCAAAAATTTTATACAATAGAATAAAGAGTAAGAGCATAAAAATTTTAGTAAAATAACAAGACTGAGACTGTAAGCAAGAAACAAGTGAAACAGAGATACTAAAAACGACCATCTCTATCTAGGTTTGCGTCCTACAGTTGACACGGCTTTGAAATCAATTTGTCACACTTCATTTTAAGGACAAAATAGGGTACATAAACCTTATGTGCGCCCTAGAAACAATCGCACATATAAGTAGACAAATTACAAAAAGTATCATCACAGTATATCTTACATCATGTTTAATACAACACATAGTCTTTACAATACGAGTGAAAATTAAATAGATAGCTCTCAGACGTGGTAGCTTCAACACAGGGATGATCAACTAGTTGATTCAAACCTAGAAGTCCTCTGGAAAATCCTCATACCAACTGTCATCTGTTACCTATCCGGGATTTTTATCCAATAAAGAAAATGAACAAGCATGAGTACATTTCGTACTCCACAAGCGTAACATGGGGATTCATAAGGCTCGAAAGGTAGATATTGTTTACTGCGTTTAGCATTTTAGTAAGTCAAAATTTTAACATTGATTAATATAAAGTTATGCTTAAACTCCTAGATTAATCCACATGATCATATATTAGAATCAAATAGAACCATTTGAACATCATTATAACATCATCATTTATCATTATGGATTAACAATATAATAAGTAACCATTTATTCTATGTGTTTTTTGGGTCTCTCGTGATCGTGAGCATGACTATTATAACAGTTTTCACTCTGCAAAGGTTGTGCACTTTCACCGTGAGTCGTGTTACCCAAATGCCTAGGTCCCGTCGACCCCCTAACACTACCAAAGTGAGCGGGCAGGGTACACTATGAAGCCTTCTATAGGTCTCTCTAACATGTTGGGGCCATGAGGTTTCCTCAGCAGGTAGATGTAGGAACCCCTCTTTTTATGGCATAATTCCTTCGCGGCTATACACACAAGAACAGGGGCAGTACTATACCTAAAGTGACAAGCCCCTCTTATGCCATAAAGGTAACCTCTTATAAGTTAGAAAAGATCCTATTACCGAGCTAAAGCCAAAGCCATGTGACTATCATGGTTGCACTGTCAATCCCAGCTTTTGCCGACATATAAGCCCTTACGAAGGGTTTAGGGCACCATGATCAAAATCATTTGCACCTTCACCCTATGGATCAGTTGTTATAAAGCATGTTTTACCTTTTGTTATATAAAATCATTAACCATTGTGTAGATCATGTTCAATTAGAGCGCTAGCAATCTACCATGTGCAATTAACCGGTAGGAGTCAAGGAGCATGTCATCAAATAACTATGATGCCCTTATTGTTGTCAGAGTTAGACACATGCAAATGAGTAGATGTTTAAAGTAAATAGGACATCAGGTAGGCCCATGCTATACTTATCTTGGTTCACAAAGTCCTGCTGGTACTGCTATTCTTTGAAGAAGTCTGGGTTTCTGAAGTACTCATAACCATCTGAACTCGATCAACACGGACCAACAACACGCATTTCAAAGGCAATCATACAAGCAAACAATCCTTTGGTTAGAATAGTACACTGATAGTAAATAAAGGAAGATAAAGGTTTATGAAAATCATCTACATCTCGCTACTATCACATAGACGGGAAGTTCATGAAAATCGGAGCTAGAACGCGAAAGTTACGAATTAAACAAGTTCTCCTATAGCTAATTAATTAATTAAACTTAACCAAGAAATTTAAATATTGCAAACATGTCTAGCAGTACCATTATCGCATAGATTATGAAATTACGAACCTAACGCAAGTTGAATGTGTCAAATCGGAGCTAGAACGATGATTTTATAAGCAAAACAGTGCAGTGGCAAAACTGTAAATATATCAAACTATTTTCAAAATTAAATAAATCAAAATCTGAATTTTGAATTGGCTGAGGGACTGCAGGTTCAAATAGCCAAAAGACGAGGGTCTCTTTGCTAGCGAAGGGGTACCGGGTGTTCTGAGCCATTGGATCAAGGATGAACGGTTCCGATTAGAGATAGGAAGGAGAGAGAGAGAGCACCGGCCAGCAACAGTGGCAGCCGCAGCGGTGCTTCATTGCCGATGGCGAGGAGCTTGCCGGCGTGTGGGAAACGAGGCCTACGAGCCATGATTCGATGAACCGGTTGCACTGGGAGAGAGAAGAGGTGAAGGCGAGTCCATCCCGGGGCATATCGTGGTCGAGTAACGGCTCGCACGACACTCGCCATGGCCAGCGTGGGAAGAAGCTCGCCGACATGTGCAGTAATAGCCCTAGCTGACACCAATCGATGCGGGAAAATACAGGGAGAAAGAGGAGGAGATACGGGGAGAAAGAGGAGCATGCGGGAAAATACAGGGAGAAACCGGTGGCAGAGATAAAGCGGGCACAGCAGTCGGCTTGGAACAGCAGCGATAGAGGCCCTATGGAGTCCGATGACGCAGAATGAGCGAACGAAAATGAAAATCAACAAGGGAAGAGCCTTGGCAGCTTTCTTATGACACGGAGGAGCTCGATGAGGAATGAATCACGGTTGCGAGGTAGTGGGAATGGCGGAGCGAGTGTGGCGGATCCGGCGAGCGCTGTAGCGGTTGTGGGCGCTGTAACACCCCGGTGTTACACAGACATTTAGCATTGCAAATTATACGCATAATGCATCATTGCATTTATAATCACATGTGAAGTAGAGTGCATTTTGAGTTAAAGCATTCTTGTGAAACGTGAATGTTGCATACACTTGTTTAGAATTATTTCACCCTAATTATACTTGCTAGGCTACTAAAACATGTGTGGCTATAATTTTAAATCACCAAGAACTAGTTAGCACAAATTTTGGAGAAACTTTGGTATTCAAAGTTTTATCAAATTTTGCTTTTAAAAATATTATTGGAAAATGATCAAAAACCCTCCCTATTTAGCTTTTACTCTTCGATTCAAAATCTGTTGGGAATTTAGAGTTGGTCCCTTAATAAAAGTTGTAGAGAATTAAATTCTAAGCAACTTTCATTTTTGGGCCATATTTAGAAAAAACCATCTTCTTGCTCAAAATGAGATTTTAAAACTGTTAATTGGAATTATTTGAAAATTTATTTAGAAATAAAATTGGAAAACTATTTCTTACCATAGCAGGCCACCACTTCCCTTTCGGCCCGCTGGCCAAAGCGGCCTGGTTTTCTCCCCCCCGCGTGCGCGCCCGCAGCAGCGCCGTGGCCCGGACCACGCCCGCGCGACCTTCTCCCTCTGCCGCTCCCGCGCCCTGCTGTCCTGACCGCGGTAGGCCGCGCTCGCCGCGTGGCGAGCGCATGCCGGCGACGCCGGCTAGGTGGCGCCCGGTGGCCCCCGCGGCAGCGTTCTCCTTCACCCGCGCACCGGCACACCAGTCCACGCCCACTCACTCCTCCTCCACTCCCTCAGCTCGCCAGCAGCAAGAGCAGAGCCCGCGCATCGCCTCCGCCCAGTGACCGAGCACACGCTCGCCGGAGTTGGCTGCTCCGACCGCCTCAGCTCACCGCTGTAGACTCCATCTTCCTCCGAGCACCCTCGCCCCGTCGTGCAACCCGTGCTCACCTTAGCTCGCCGCGGTATAGCCCCTATCCCCGGTAATCTCTCGCCGGAGTTCGGGTCTGCTCACCGGAGAAGAACCGCTCCATGGGCACCTCACCTCCGCTTCACCTCCCGCTCTCCTTTCTCGCGCACCAGTACCCCACCATGTCCCCGATGCTCTCGAGCGCCTCCACGCACCTTGCCGTGGCCGGAAGCGCCTCGCTGTTGGTGAACCGCACCGCCGTTCCACCATGCACGGTGGCGGCCGGCTTCCCGAGGTCGTTAGGTCACGCCACGAGCACCATTGAGTTCACGCGAGGGTGGAGATCACCCCGGTCCTCTTGGCCTGGCCGGAGACCTCACCGCCGGAGAGCTGTGGCCGCCGGCGTCCTTCTCCCTCTCCCTGTGACTAACCCGTGGGGTCGCGGGTCCACCTGTCTATCTCAGTGTGCGCGCGCGTGTGTACAACTCTGGGTGGCTCTAGCTTTTCCAGCCGGTTTTTAGAGAAAAGGATTTAAAGAAAAGAATTTCTTATTTGTGAGAAATTGCTTTGGAAAATGTTTGTGTACTCATTTTGGCTCCAAAAGTTGTGAAATAAATTTTGGTAGACTTCTTAGGACTAGATCTATGATCTAAAAATATTACATGTCAAGTTTGAAATACTTTTCTGTAGGGTTTTTATTTAATTATTGAAATTGTTGTTTTCTTGATAAATATATAATAAATCATATAAAGCTCAGAATAATATGGTTTCAATTTTGTTAATCTTTTTGTGCAATGTACTTTCCAGGAAAAATATGTGCCATGCATGTTCTGTAGAAAAAATTTTGATGTGTAGTGCAAGTGCTTATTATTGTTGATAATTGTTATTTTTGATAGAGAAAGAAATATGAATAAAACATGCATATAATAATTTTTTCTATAGTGATTGTTTATTATGTAGAATGTAGGAAAAATGCTAAATCTGTTGTTTGATACTTTTCATAGTATAAAGTATTTTTATGCTCATTTTTAGGCCTTTGATTGTTATTTTTGTGTAGGCAGTTCTAATACTCTAAATGTAATGAAATTTTTGTGGCATGCTAGATTAGATGATAGTAAGCCACTGTAATTTTATCAGATTTTTCTATGCTGCCAAAAGAAGTGTTGCTATTCAAACATAGTGTCAACTAGGGTTTAATTAACCTTGTTAATGCAAGATTAGTTAATAAGATTTGGTTTGGTGTATCTTTGAAGCATCTTAGATTTCTGTGGTGACTTGGCATGGTAGAGAATGATTGTAGTAGTAGCATACTAGTACATGTTCTTGGATGATGTGGACTGCCTTGTAGAAGAGTTGTATTCCTACTTTATACAATAAAGTAAACCTATTCATCTACATCCCATTCATCATGATCATTACATGTCATCTCTGCAATGCACCTAGGCATGAGCACTTATACATTTGCATCATACAGGATCGCAAGAAGTAACTCTGGTAGCAGTTCCCGAGGAGCCGAAAGAGCAGCCTGAGTTGCAAGAGCAGGAGGTGCCCGAAGCCGATGAGGAGGTCGGTGAGGGTCTTCCAGAGTGCCCTGACCATCGTCCGAGCTCTTTCGAAAGAGGCAAGCCCTGGAGCATTTCTCTCTCGGTTTGCAAATGTTTTATTAATGCTTTACCTTAATTGATGCATTATGTTTAGGAGTTGTTTGCAACCGTTGTTGCATTATACCTTGTTTATCTTTGTTCTACTATATCCTTGTTACCCTGGTATTTGTAGTCAAGAAATGCTTAGCTTGCTTAGATCGGTAGAAGTCGGGTGATTTCCTGTCACTTGCAAGCTATAGGTGGTTACCTGGATCTGCTTGAATAAGTATGTCATCTTAGAATAACTAAGTGTTAATTTAAAATTGAGACCGGACGGAGACTTGCAGGGTTTCAGACTGTAGTGTTTTCCGGCTGTGTCGATTAAGGACCGACCGTTGTTGGGCCTCGAGTCATGTTGAACGCATGCCTTACATTTAGCTGGCCGAATAATGTACCTTTCGACCGTGAAGCTAGGAGATTATTTGGGCCGAGTGGATTGCCCGCAACGCACTGTACCGGAGCAGGTGTGGTAGGACACGGGGGCGCGATGATAAGGCCAAAGAGCAGTCGGGCGGCCCTCGGGTACATGTGGTTCCTGGCAAACTCGAGACTTTACCTGAATGGTTGACTCGATGACCAATATCTCACTTTAGCGGGTGAGCGAGGTTTGTGTGAGGAATAAATTACTAGCTGATTAATAATCGATTTGAATCGCCATCGTTCACTGGATAGTGAACACTTGACTTGAGTTATTTCACCGTAGTAATATTGATGAAACACTTGGACAGTTATATGGAATATGATATGATAGAAGTTGTTAATGATCATTGGTTATCCTTGCTTGTTTAATTACATGTTTACTCTAGTACATGGGAAATTGTAGTTGGCAGGTTAATAAAGATTTAACTTGATATAAAAGCTTCTGGAAAAGATTATTTAAATGCTAAAAATACCTTTTTGCAAATAAGTCAGCTACCCTACTATAAAGTCTATCATGATCCTTGGTGTCATTTTATTTTCGGTTATGTCGGGTAAGTCTAGCTGAGTACCTTCTCGTACTCAGGGCTTTGTTCCCACTTGTTGCAGATGGGCAGATGTGTTACGGCTACTGTATCAACTGCCACTATCCTGCGATGGGTGAAACTTAGGACCATGGGCAGTGGTCATTCCCTACGTCTCGTTTAATGCTTTTGTTGGAGATGATCATCAGCTGGCACTTTATTTTGAACTCTTTGTGAGTGTGTGTGTGGTTCGAACTAAATGCTTCCGCTACTTCTATTTGAACTTGGTTTGTAATAACTATGTTTAAACTCCAATGTATCTGCGATGTGAACTTTTATGTAATTTGTGATGGTGACTGCTAAACTTATTACGATCTTGGCTGGTATGTAAGTTGGTTTGAAATCCATCGTGATTTCACGGACTACCGGGTTATACGGGCTTAAGTTTGTTAAATCGTCTGCTTGGTGGATGATTTTCTTACTTAATTTCGTATAATTGGTCGGTTCTGTTACAGGCGCTCATGAGTGGAAACTAGAGTGGGGGCAGTAGGGAGAGCAGCGTCAAGGTGTGGGTTTCCCTTATATGGAGGTGGAGGCGCAGGCAGCAGTTTCGCCTGATCGCGCGTGACGCGGGCGTGGTGGAAGGTGGGCGGCGGTGCTGCTAGGTGGGCCCCGGCTATCGGTGGCAGAGGGGGGGAAGGAGTGGCAGGGGTTGCTAAAGTCGGCTTGAGCCAGCCTAGGAAGGAGCAAGAGAGGAAGGGGGAGGAAGGGAGGCGAGTGGGCCGATGGGGGGGGGGGTTGGGCCAGCAGGCCGAAAGCAAAGAAATGGAGGGAGGGAAGAAGAAATCATTTTTGTTTTTATTTTTTCAGAGTTTTCTAAATATTTTTGAATTGAATTTTGGAGCCAATTTCAAATTTGCCCAAAACCAAACATCACATAAATAGATGTGTAGCAGCATGAATGCATCAACATGTAGCTAACCTTATATCTTATTTTAATTTTGTAAAAATTATTATTTACCTAAGTTTGAATGCTCACATAAATGCTTTAGATAAATCAATTTAGCTAATTTGGAACAATATAATTTTTAGGGTGTTACAATTCTACCCCCTTAAAAGGAATCTCGTCCTTGAGATTGGTTGATCGCTTACTCGAACAACTGCGGATAAGATTTTCTCAGATCCTCTTCTCTTTCCTAAGTAGCCTCATTCTCTAAATATCGATTCCACTGCACCTTACATATCTTTATAGTTCAGCTTCTTGTAACTCTTTCTGCAGTTTCCAAGATCTGTATTAGATACTCTTCATATGTAAGATCTTCCTTAACAACTTGTTCTTCCAAAGGAATCTGCTCTTCTGGTACCCGCAAACACTTTTTCAATTGAGAAACAGGGAAAACATCATGCACACCTGACAAACTTTTTGGTAATTCTAATTGATAGGGCACTTCTCCATGCCTCTCTATAATTCTGAAAGGTCCAATATACCTCAGTGCTAGCTTGCCCTTCATATTGAATCTTCTCACACTTCTCACTGGTGACACCTTCAAGTACACATAATCACCTACTTTGAAGCTTAACTCTCTACTTTGGGTGTCAGCATAACTCTTTTGTTGGGACTGTGCCACTCTCAAGTTGTCTCTAATCATCCTCATTTGTTCCTCTATATTTCTTAGAACGTCCAGTCCAAACACTTGAGTTTCACTTGTCTGGTTCTAAAATAAAGGTGTTCTACACTTACGTCCATATAAAGCTTCAAAAGGTGCTATTTTAAGACTTTTCTGGTGACTGTTGTTATATGAAAACTTAGCATATGGCAAGCTCTTGTCCCAATTAGTACCATACTGTAGGGCACAAGTTCTCAACATGTCTTCCAAAATTTGATTAGTCCTTTCTGTTTGTCCATCGATTTAGGGATGATATGTAGAACTAAAATTCAACTTTGTTCCTAAAGCTCTATGTACCTTGTGCCAAAATTATGATGTAATTGAGTACCTCTATCAGTCTTTGGGACTCCATGCGGACATACTATCCTTTCCATGTACAACTTTGCTAGCCTTGCACCATTATAGATAATTTTGACTGGCAAAAAATGAACAACCTTAGTGAGTCGGTCCACTATTACCCAGATCAAATCATATCCACGTTGAGTGCGAGGTAATCCAGTAATAAAGTCCATACCAACTTCTTCCTATTTTCACTGTGGTATTTTCATTGGTTGCAGCAACCCTATAGGTCTTTGGTGCTCAACTTTTACCCTTTGACAAGTATCACATATGGCCACATACTCTGCCATATCTCTTTTCAACCAGTACCACCAATACTTCTCTTTAAGATCCAAATACATCTTGGTGCTTCCGGGGTGTATTGAATAAGCAGACTCATGTGCTTTCTCACAAAATTGTATCATGAACAACTTTCACTTCAGGTACACATATCCTTTTCTCAAACCATAGTATACTATTCTCATCCAACCTAAAGCCTGGTGCCTTTCCAAGCACTACATTCTCTGCTATCTCCTTTAGTTTCTCATCCTCCAACTGACCTTTGCATATTTCTTGCTCCAATGGAGGCTCTATTGCGAATTCTGTTACATTATTGACAAAACCAAAGTTGAGATGTTCTATTTCAGCACGCAACTCTGCAGGTATAAATGTTCGCTGAAGTCCATTAGCATAGGTCTTCCTGCTAAGTGCATCAACCACAACATTTGCCTTCCTAGGATGGTAATGCACCCCCAAGTCATAGCCCTTGATCAACTCTAACCAACGATGCTGCCTCAGATTCAGATCTGACTGTGTGAAAATGTACTTCAAACTCTTGTGATCTGTATAAATGTCACTGTTATGCACAATTAGATAATATCTCCAGATCTTCAGAGTATGAACCACTGCTGCTTACTCCAAATCATCAGTAGGGTAGTTCAGTTTATGCTTCCTCAACTGCCTTGATGCATATGCCACCACTCTTCCTTCTTGCATCAGCACACATCTAAGGCCTAAGCGAGATGCATCACAATAGATAGAGAAGCTCTTGCTTAAATCTGGTAAGGTCAACACTTGGGTTGTTGTCAACCTCTTCTTTAGCTCCTCAAAATTAGTTTGACACTTATCCAACCAGATAAATTTAGCATTCTTCTCTAATAGAGCTGTCATAGGCTTAGCAAGCTTAGAGACTACCTCAATACGCCTTCTATAGTACCCAGCAAATCCTAAAAAGCTACGAATTTCACTAACATTGGTTGAAGGTTTCTAGTTTAACACATCTTACATCTTACTGGGATCTACTGCTATTCCACCATTAGAGACAACATGACCCGGAAAAGAGACCTCCTTCAGCCAAAATTCACACTTGCTTCTCTTAGCATACAATTTATGTTTTCTGAGCTTTTGTAAGACTAACCTCAGATGTTTAGCATGTTCCTCTTTAGTTTTAGAGAATACTAGTATATAATCAATAAATACAACCACAAACATATCCAAAAACTCCATGAACACGTTATCCATCAGATACATAAAGTATGTAGGTGCATTGGTCAACCCAAAAGATATAACCGTATACTTGTACAAGCCATACATTGTTCATCAGATACATAATGTATTTTGGGTAGATTTGATGTAAGTGGGGAGGTGGTGACGGAGGTGGTGGTGGTGGCACTACAAAAAATACCCTTATACATGACGGTTTATTTTGGTCACAAACAAGCGAAAATGTGTCACAATTAACTCATGATGACGATCGCGAAAAACGTCATGTATCCCGCGTCATACATTTGCAGGACCGAATTAAGGCGTCCCAGATTGGCATTTCTGTTCGTCATGGAATAACTGATCAACAACAATAGCTCTAGGCTATAGTGATGAAATAAAACATCATGGAATAAGTAGTCAATAGTAATAGCTCTAGGCTATAGCAATGAAATAAAATGTAAATGCAATAACATGCATCACAGAACACACCAATCAGATAAACAAATATTGATTCATTCATGTATTAGCAAGTCGGATGTCTTTACATAGATATAGCACATACATAGATAATTTAATGTTCAACAAAAGGTATTGCAGTAGCTATTGCATAACCATTCATCTCCAATCACTCTCTGCATAGATTTGTCAATGTAGTCTCTACAAAACCGGTGCAAACATTCCATAACTGTCCTTGTCTTCCGGATAATGCTTGCAAAATAGAAGGATTAGACGCCTTGGTATATCATCAACAAAAAATGATTCTAAAAACAAACTAGAAACCGGAGCGCGGCAATCTGCTGCGATCCTACAAGACTACGATAGTTGAATCTTTCCATATTCTTTTTGTTGCAAATATATTGCCCTGTGTATTATATTTTATCCTATTTCTTTTGTGTTTACCAGAAGAAGATGTTGTCATAGCTTACACTATATTGAGATGAGTATAAAAGAAGAGGAGGAAACATGTAACATATTGTCTATGATAATTCCTCAAATTTGTATTATAGGATACTCTTGCTGCATATTAGTGTTATTTAGTTCAGGTTGTCGCTACCTAAACCAGTTATAAGACCATAAGCTGTACTGGAAATAAATATATAAGCAAGACAACAAAACACAGGGGCAATCAACTGCTGCAAAGGCTTAGGAAATACTTACAGAGTACTTCATTGACTTTCAGATGCTTCGAAGGACAAGGGCTGACGGCTGAGTATCTTTCTTTTAAGATTCTTCGCATTTTTCAGACACATTAGTCCATGGGTCTGAATAAAATTCATATGCCCCTTAAGCACAACATCAAATATGCCTTTTGTTGTGTATCTAATAGAAGAAATCATATAGAATAGCAATTCAGTATTAGATTTAACATAAATGGCTGAATATAACAGCTGCTCAGATGAGCACACAGTTCATAGCGTGAATGTAGTACTTGGCTTCTAATTAAGTGGAAAGCTGACCTGGAGTTTTAAATCACACATACTCCATACAAATGGAATCGATAGTTTATCAAATATTAGTATCACTTAGACAGCTGTGTGGCCTACTGTATCAGGTGGGCATTTTCTCAGATACGCTGCAGGCAGCAGAAGTGATGTGGCTAGAGGTCAGATACATACCGGAGCTGGTGGCTGAACATAGATAGTAGTACTTTGTTCCCATCATTACTGCATCCAAGAAAGATGTTTTGATCAGCAAACTATACAGAGCAATAGAAAAATAAAATTAGAAAACTGGCATCCATCAGCATGCACTTTTGATTAGTTTGTTGTCAGCAAGACAGTAACAAGCACATCCCAGAAGCACTTTGGTCAGACGTTCATATCTAAATAAACAATAAATTTATAAAACAGGTGAGCTCCATGCAATTGAAGGCTACAAAAATTATAAGTATACCTAAAACTAGATCCCAAATCAATATACTCAAAAACTACGACAGCTAAAAATTCAAGGAGAAGACCACAGATATGACAACATCCCAACACTAACATGTATCTAAGAGGCGACGCTAACCCCAGGTCTCCGATCAATATACCTGAATTCGATTCACGCATTAGTGCTATGCCCTAGAAATCGCAGCAACCTAGCACGGCCAGCACGGCACGGACATGGCGTGCTCGTTCTTGGCCACCACGGCAACCATATCACCACCGGGCAGATCAGGATCTGGGGATGGAAGAAAGGTGCTCACCCTAGTTCATCACCGGCAAAGGCCAGAACGAAGGTGGCCGGGAGGAGGCAGCTCGCGGCGGCTAGGACTGAGCACGATGATGTAGCGCCGCCGATGGGATATGTGGTCGTCGCAGAGGGACCGTCGGAGAGATGGTGAGGAGCGAAGGGGCGTGACTACCGGGGACAGCGCTGGCAGCTGTTGGAGGCGGAGGCAGCGGCGCGTGGGGGAGGAGCAGAGACGGGCAGCGTGTGGGGGAGAAGCACGGACGGGAGCCGCGTGGGGGAGGAGCAGGGAGGGGCGGCGCTGTGAGAGGGGAGACCGAGAGAGAGAGAGAGAGATCCTAAGGAGTCGGGCGTGGAGAAGGATGGGGGATGGGGAAAAGTGGCTGTCGACATCTAGGGCGTGTTTGATATCGTGGCCCAGCACGGCCTGGCCGACGAGCCAGGCTCTGGCTAGCCACGGCCTAGCCCAACCCAACCAAGGTGGGTTGTTTGATTGTATTGTATCACAAGGACCTGACCCATGCCTTTTCAGTGTTTGATTTCCACCTGGGAGCCTGGCCCATGTCCAACTACTATCAACCACCAGGTAGAGATGATGTTTTATTCGGGCCAAGCCCTCATGGGCCAAGAAATATCAGGCAACAAATTTTGATATGAGCAAAGCAAAAATTGAACTCACAGCCTTAGTTTTTGAACATCTGGGCAAATTTGAGGAGCAAAGCACTAACAAAATACACATCATCATGGCCTCAGACTCAATAATGTTCTGATTCATCACAAGTTTCTTAATGAAAATTCAAAAATAGCAGTCATCATTGGCCATGGAACCCAATAAATCTCAATTACAGGAGCAACAATTTGACAACCTGCTCCATAGAACTATCACCAACAAAAGAAGAGTGACAATGATCACATTCTTACTAGAACTAGGCTTCTCAATGATCACAGCCTTACCCTCATTTTCATGTGATGTTGCCATCGACACAGGGTCAGCCCTAGTTGTACCTTGGACCTGCCTCACAATTCCCATTCTCAGTGCATCATTGTATTCTTGCACAGCCTGAGAATAGGTTTTATAGCTTTGGTACGTAGCATGCTTAATATCCAGAACATACCCACTACACTCATGCCAGGATGTGTAGATCCCTGGTTTTAGTCCCTCAAAAACCACATACCACTTAGCCATTGTTCTGCAAAGAGATGTTCAAGTCAAATCCTTAGTCATATGATTAGTTAGTTGACATCATAGGATTGTAAAATCACATAGGCCTCAGTTATTGGGATCATTAAAGGTGAATCACAGGTAGCTGCAATAGGAGAACAAAAGAGCAACTAAAAAACAAGGCAAACTCATTAAGGTCATGTACATGTGCCCTGGACCATGACTGCCATCACTTGGTACAGAACCAGTGTTGCAAGTGACTGGTCCAGTCCCACATGAGCATGATAGCCATGAAACAATCAAGAAAACAGATCAATTGAGAAAATATGCAGCTACCACATCACTAGTATAAACATCATAGGCTAATTTTCCATCTTACCAGCATCATCTCATTCATAACCTTGGCAAAAACCAATTCAACCCAACATGAACATGAATAAGAGCAGTAACAAGCTTAGCATAAGTAAACAGATCCAAGCAACCAACAGAGGTTGCAATATAGTACAAGGCAAATGTGTTCAAATGAGTTCAGCCCAACAGCAGTGAGCAGTAGTACCATGTTCCTATAGTTAGCCACTCTCCTTAGCCAAATTACAGTTTCCAAAAGGACAGTTGCTGGTCAGCCATCTACCATGCACAGACTAGCCAAAAAGAACCCAGAAGAGAAGAGTGGGTGAGGGAGGTGGAGGCAATATAGGACTCAACAGTCAACCCCCTTAGCAGGCATCATAGGCTGCAAAGGATAGAACTACACAAAGTAGTTCTTTGCCAGGTAGGTCCTGAGCCAGATCTCCCTGTGGGGGGTAGTCATGTTACAAACCCAGTGGCAACTGCCTTGTTCTCTAGCAGATGGGTGTAGGCAACAATCAAAGCCTCAGTGGAGTAGGTTGGATTCTCCATGACAGCAAGATAGAGGTCTGGATCAACATGGGCATCACCAGTTTTGATCATAGCATTTGCAACATTATTGACAGCATCTATCATGTTGGTCATCATCAAGATCTCCTCCTCACTGAAGTTCCTCTTCCTTTTCACACCAGCAGAGCCTGAGACAGGGGTAGTTGCTTTGCTACCCTCACCAAACTCAAAGGTGGGTTTTGCATCAAAGGAAGGACAAGAGAAGTCAGGCCCCTCGATCTTAGCAGCCACACTGGCAGCATTATTCACACCTATAGGAGCATTGGATCCTAAGGCAAACCTATTAGTTGCCAAAGTGCTACCAAAGATGGATTCCATCTCAAGGTAGAACCTGATGGGGGTGTTAAGAAATTCTGCATCTTTAGGGTGGTCCTGCAGTTGGTGTTCATACATTTAGCAAATGACAAGTATGGTTAAAGGTGCAACAAATTCACAAAGGGGACTAACTAGGTCAGTAGTACCTTGCAGTGACCAAGATAGTGGTCCTGATCTAGCATTATGGCATGGACCTCATCATCAAAAGTGGCACCAATAAGGTCTTTCAACCTTGCCACCTTAGCCCACTTTTGCTTCCACTTCCTCAAGTGATTATAAACTTGAGTGGAACTCATAGCAACACCAGCATAATCCCTAAGAGCCTTAGCCACAACATTGACAACCTTATCCTTGTAGGTTTTGTCGGACCTAGACCCATTAGACACAGTCTGGGCCATCCTCCTTAGGACAAATCCAGAAGTGTTATTGTTCCACCTCATTGGTGGAGCCTGCTAGCCTCCACCAACACTAGCAGCACCACCCACAGCACCCTCAGGATCACCCACAGCAGCACCAGCACCATCACCATCAAGGTCCACAATAGCAGGACCAGCCAAAGCAGCTGCAACAGCAGCCTAAGCAACTGCTGCATAACCTTGAACCAAGTTGGCAGCAGGCTCAAACCTAGATTGGGCAGGCAAACTCATACTAGACATCCTAGTAATGTAAAAAGTCTCAGATAGGAACATATGCAACTGACAAGAACAATTTGTAGATGAACATGAACAACATGGAACACCAGCAGTGAACAAATAAGAACATGATGGAAAAGATTAACTTATTACAACACAAATATGATAGGTCTCAGACATAGCATATAAATAGTTTATAGTTCATACACCACATGAGTTCCATATCTAGGGTCTACCAAATTATGTCACACATGAATGAAATGCAGCAGAATCAGGTCCAATGGGTCCCCCTAGCTTCCCACATAGCATTGTCAATCTCATCCCTAATATGAACCATTGCTGGTTCTTCTAGGGGCACCTCTGCACCATCATCATCATCATCAGGTTCCTGACCCTCAAACCCTTCCTCTGCTGGAACAATCTCATCAACCCCAAAGCCAATAATCCAATTATGCAGTATGCAGCAAGCAAGGACAAGTTTCGCTTGGGTTTTGTACTTATGGAAAGATTTGTTGTCTACAATCCTGAACCTACCCTTAAGTGCACCCCAAGCCCTCTCAACTGCAACCCTTAGTGAAGAATGCCTGTGGTTGAACAACTCTTTAGCATTGGTGGGGTAGTTTCTGTTGGAAAACTCACTCAGGTGGTATCTTACCCCCCTGTAGGGTGGTAAGAAGCCTGTCCTGCAAGCATAGCCAGCATCTAC
Source organism: Saccharum hybrid cultivar R570 (assembly GCA_038087645.1). Lineage (NCBI taxonomy): Eukaryota > Viridiplantae > Streptophyta > Magnoliopsida > Poales > Poaceae > Saccharum > Saccharum hybrid cultivar. The sequence continues at coordinate 17,046,926 of JAQSUU010000760.1, forward strand.
CTGGTACATTTTACCTACAATTAGGGGACAAGTAGTATGAAATTGTGTAATGGGTGGAAGGACAACAAAGCAAACTATGGCTACTGCAATTACCTCCTGGGATGGTGAAACCATCATTTCTCTGAATGACATCAGCTAGGATTAGTGCATCATGGGCTGACCCCTCCCAACCAGCTAGGACATAGGTGAACTTCAAGTCAAAGCTCACTGCAGCCATGACATTTTGTGTGGGGCTATTTTTCCTACCCCTGAGCTCACCAATAGCATACAACACTTGGTGGAAAATTCTACTAACTGTCTCAATAGACCTCCTAAAAGATTGGTGGACCACCCTAAACCTCTGGTTGTGACCAACCACATGGAGAAACATTGCTACCTGCTCCTCAACTGGGCAGCCAACAGTCTTAGGTACAAGGCCTCTACTCCTAAGTAGGTTGCATAAAGAAAAAAATGGAACGCTTCTCATACGTAGCATGGCTATGCATTCAATGTCATTGTAGTTGAACATCATCTGTAGTGTGCTCTGCCTATGCCTCTCGGCATGAGGCCTAGGGCCATAAGGAACAGACTCATCTCTCCTAATCTGCCTGAGCCTAGTGACCACAAAACACACCATCACAACAACCATGGAAGTAGCTTTCCTAGCTATCACAAGATGCTGTGCATTTGGATCCATCTACAAGCATTCACAAATGTATAAGATAATAAGGTAGACCCTGGCTGGCCTCTGCATGACAGTGCATAACTCAAAATTAAAAGCACGGCTACATTACAAGAATGCCTCCCAGTGCTCATAAGCTAGTCATCATCGACCATATATTAACAACCAAGCCAATAGATATGAACAAAAATGAAAGCACAAGTAATTGCATATCATTGACCATAGCACAGATCTGAACAAGTAACCCTAGTCCAGGACCAAGAACAAGAACATCACCCAAATCTCAGAGAAGTAACCGCATCATCAAACCCTATACCGCAAACAATGGGGAAAACGAATTGATTTCACCTCGGGTCAGCAGGAGGGAGACGAAGCAGCTCGAATCGAAGAGAGACGGGGAAGAAGTAGCAGATCCGGTCAGCAAAGCACCACCGAATCCACTCGACGGAGAAGAAGAAGATGGAAGCAGACGACCTCGCCGAAGCCCAGCAACGGAGGGAGCGGCGCCGCCTCGATGCATATCCGCACCGGGGGAACGGAGATCAAGCCCAGCGAAGACCGACACACGCCGGCAACTGAGCTCACCGCCACCGCTGGTTCCTCAACACGGGAGTGGATTGGGGAGTGAAGAAGCAGAAGAACTAAGCGGGTGGAAGAGGGGGGTTCTTATAGGCGACGGATTTCAGCAGGAGGGAGGGCGCGGAAGTTTCACCCTTCGCGCGGGATCCTGCGGCGGCCTCCTGCCATGGCCAAGATTCGCTCGCGCACACGCCGCCAGAGCTAGGCCGCACGGAAATGGGAGGGGGGAGCATGCGGCTAGAGCCAGGAAAGAGAAGGGATTTTGCATCCCACGAGCCAGGCCCCAACCCTGGGCCAAGAAATCAAACACCACCATATGGCTGTGGCGGGCCTGGCCTCGGCATTTTGGCCCATATCAAACACGCCCCTAGTCCTCCCTCTCTATTTTTTTAATTTATCAGATTAAATACAGAACGTCATAGAATAGGACTTTTTATGACGATTTCTTATAACGTCATATCTAAACCGTCATATATAGCTATATTTCTTGTAGTGTGGTGGAGGTGGAGGGTTTGGTTGTAGCGGGGGTGGTAGGTTGTGCTGCTCAGATAGGTGGTTTGGGTTGGCTGCAATAGTGGCTAAATATTCATCCATCTGTCTGAGCTGCTCTCTGGCCTCATCTACTTTCTGCCTTATCACTTGTAGGTGTGCTTGCTTGTGGTGGGCTTCGACTCATCTTTTTTCTTGGAGCTCTTCATGCATCTAGTTTAGGGCTTCGAGACCTCTTGCCTCTGCGTCTTTGTCATCGTCTTGCAGCACGTAACCTGCCTCTTCCGTTCTGGGTGGGCTGGGTTGGGAGTTGGCTTCGATTCTAGCCGTCAAGGGCTCATTCAAACCATGCTGGACCCCCGTCGGTTGGGCGGCAGGTTGTGGTGTTTGGATTCCACTGGCCTAGCCTGCGGAGGTTCCTGCCACTGTATCTGTCCCTCGTGACGGGAGTGGGTCTCTCTGGGTGTTCCTTCTTGTCGTTACCATTGTTATGGGGAGTGGCGGACTAGGGTCCCCACAGACGGTGCCCACTGTGGGGTCACCCCTGGCCGCTCGCCCTCGGTTGGGAGCATGGGGTGAGAGGCCGAAGGTGTCCCATAGGGGTGGAGACGGTGGTGTCAAATAGCAGAGAGTGAAGGTGATGAGACGAGGGAACATGCGGATTAAATGCTCATAAATTTGTTTGGAAAAGATCAAATCTCCCTCTTACACGAGCGCTCCGGGTATTTAAAGACCATACCCGGAGACAAAGTGAAATTACATTAGGGCTAGGTCCCCGGGGAAGAATGCTATACAAAAGATAAGGGTACGGCGGTAATCTCCTTCCCTTGGCCAACCACTCCCAAGCCTGATTCGCTCCGGCGGGGCTGCTTCTCTCGTCAGCATGGTCCTCCTCCATGGCGGGCGCCGGACCTCCGCGTGTTTCCAGTGAGGGTCCGCCTGTCCGAGCCGCCGAGCTTACCCACCTTCTCACTTTCTGAGTCTGGCGCAACCCTGAAGTCCCGTCTAGTCACGCAAGCAGAACACGTCAATCCAAAAACACCTTCGCCGTGAGGGTTAACACCTGCGACGAGGCGGGTTGGTTATGTAGCACTGGGCCGAGGGTTAGGGGAGGAGCAGTGCCGGAGGTACCTCCCCCAACAATTACCATATTTCTATACATTGTATATGCTAGCGATAAAGCTAATACGACGTCCAAGGAATCGGAAGGAGTAGTGAAAAATGTACAAAACTGAGATGAGGATGAGTTAGTGAATCACTGAGTCCGCACGGCTGACGAGAAGGGAATTGGAAGGACATGGGATAGGGATGGAGGCGAGGCTGGCGTGATAGCAGCCGGTGGCGCACCGCACACGGCAAGGAGTAGTGGTCTAGTTGAAGCTGCTTGCTGCCCAGGTTGTTGGAGGCCGAAGTACGTGTCCTACTCCTTTTGCTTTATATAAACGGGACCAATGGTCTTTGGTCTAAAAAACTACGTGTCCTGATCTCGCATCCACGGCGTCCTCATCAGATTATTTGTCTTAATTCAAGCGTTAATTATCTTCATCTATCTGTTGCTGCTTTAAACATATTTGGTCTTCTTTTCTAATAAATAATGAGCTGCGACTTGGAGGTTGAAAAATGTACTTTTTGTTGGTGATATGCCCGAGAGCCCATCATCACAATACGGATTAAAGGCCCAAGAGGATATTGATCCAAAAAGGGATTAGGGTTACTAATGAGCCTATGAGATAGAAGCCCATTTGGTACACCCTATATAGATGTGGGAGGGGCTAGGGGCGCCGATGATCAGTCGCCGCGCCTCCCCTCCTAATCGCACCCTCCCTTCTCGGCCGCCGCCCTTGCCGTGCGCACGGTGCTAGCACACCGACGCCCGGCGTTCCATCCCCGTACGTGTGGACTCCGTAGAGGCGCTGCTGCGACTGCTGCGCTGATCGGCTGCTGGGATCAAGGACGAGGAGCTCGGTTCGTGGGACGTGATCGACTACTTCATCCACACCGACGCGCGACTTCTTCCGCTGCGCTGTGCGTCTAGTGGTAACGATCTATGATCTCCTACTCGCAAGTTTCTTGGATGTATGCGGTAGATTAGCTAGCGTAGCCTACCCGTTTCCCTACAGTGGTATCAGAGCCATCTTGCGTAGTTTTTGGTCTGGATCATTAGCATATATGTGATATGTTGTTGTAGTAGATTGGATCTATTACTCTTGCACGGTTTGATTGGATCAATTGGTCATAAGGGGTTAAAATAGGAGCAAGATGATTGCGGCATGTGACCAAAAAGATTAGTTTGTGTTCATTCTCTGTTGTGCATACGACATGTCCCTACCGGCTGGAATCACCACAAGGGACTAACTGTGTGCATAGTCAGTAGATTGAACCAACAGATCGAGGTCATGTGTAGATGCAGTCTTCTCAAGTGCAAAAGTTGCACGGTCAATGTGATTGACCTAGTGAAAATTGAGGCATTATGAATGGCTCGGATTTGAGGTGATGCGATCACTCCGATGAGATTTTCATAGGGATTCCATAGATGCGATCTATGTAATTCTGTGAGGTTTTCAGGGCGCTGCCCTGAGACCCGCGGGGGGCGGCTCCCCCCTCGACCCCCCGCCGTTGCTTTCCAGTTATAGCGGCTTCCTAAGCGCTACTTTGGTAGAACACGTCGTACGCCTAACTTGTTTTTGTAGGGTGTGATGTGAATGGTATGGCCTCAATGTCATGTGATGATGTATGTGATAATTTGTGCGGCCTGCGTGTCGCAAGTTAACACAACCGGGTTGAGGTTGCACCATTATTGTATAACGACCTGCGTGTCGACTTGTGATGTTTGAATCCTCATGTAATTATTTCACTAGCTATTAGATGTAATAGTTTAGTATCTATCCATGGAGGCTTCGAGCATGATGGCAATGTTGATCACCACAAGACAGGACGGATGGCAATGGAGGTCACATTGGAGCCATGGCGATGGAGCCCATTGTGATGAAAGAGGCCATACTATTCACAATATAATATGATTATATGCCTGTGATGTTTACTTTCCTGTCATACTATTCTTTCATGCTTTACATATGGTGGATGTTTTGTCATGGTAGAATAGCTCCCCTCAGAAAAGTTGAGTTTTTTTTTCATGCCTTTTACCAATAGCTGCACCTATAATTTTTTGATCGCTGTGTGGTAGGTTTACCAAAGTAGAGTACCCTCAGCTATCATTTTGTATAGGGTGGATGTCGGACATTTACAAGCACAGTATTGGTTAACTCAGCAAAGCTATCAAAAAAAAAAGTTTTGGGCTTTAAGGCATAGTGTTGGGGCCGGGGCATTGGATGCCACCCGACAAACAAGAGTCGTATAGAGATATGATTAGCAATCTGTTGCTTACCTATGTCACTATTTTTTTTCTAGCCGTGATGCCAAAGCTCACTAGGATTTTAGTGATTATGGATCTTGAACCACTATATGTCATTAGAGGGAAGATGACTTTGATATAGTAGGTTGTCTTTTGTTAAATTAGTTAATGAAAGTCTTTACATAAACATAGTGCTAAAATCTTGCTTTATTTTAATGTTGTAGATCATGTCTGCCAGTAACAATTCCACTTTCAATTTGCGATCTGTTCTTGAGAAAGAAAAGTTGAATGGAACAAACTTTATTGATTGGTACCGCAACCTGAGAATTGTTCTCAGGCAAGAGAAAAAGGAGTATGTTCTTGAGCAACCATATCCTGATGATCTCCCTAATGGTTCCACTGCTGCTGAACGCAGAGTTTATGAGAAACACTGCAATGACTCACTTGACGTCAGCTGTCTGATGCTCGCCACTATGTCCTCTGATCTGCAAAAGCAGTATGAGCATACGGATGCTCACACTATGATCGAGGGGCTACGTGGGATGTTTCAGAACCAAGCCAGGACTGAGAGGTTCAACATCTCGAAGTCCTTGTTTGCGTGCAAGCTGCCAGAAGGTAGTCCGGTCAGTCCTCATGTGATCAAAATGATTGGTTACATCGAGACTTTGGACAGACTTGGTTCTGAACTTCACCATGACCTGGCTACTGATGTCATTCTCCAGTCGCTCCCGGCGAGCTACGAGCCTTTTATCATGAACTTTCAGATGAATGGCTTGGAGAAAACATTGAGTGAATTGCATGGGATGCTAAAAACAGCAGAGGAGAGCATTAAGAAGAATCCCAATCATGTGATGATGGTTCAGAATGGGAACAAAAAGAGGAAGCGTTGGACGCCTCCCAAGGGTAAAGGCAAGGAAAAGGTTCCTAGCGGTGAGTCCTCGGGCTCTAAGCAAAAGCCAGCACCTAAAGCCAAACCTGGCCCCACTTCTGAGGATGAATGCTTCCACTGTCATGAAAAGGGACATTGGTCAAGGAACTGCAAGAAGTACTTAGAAGAAAAGAAGAAGAAGAAGGGAAGTGAGACTTCCACTTCAGGTATAAATGTTATAGAAATTAATATTGCATTATCTTCTAGTGAATCATGGGTATTTGATACTGGATCGATGATTCACACTTGCAAATCGTTGCAGGGTCTAAGTGAGACTAGAAGGTTTGCACGAGGCGAGTTGGACGTTCGTGTCGGCAATGGCGCAAAGGTTGCGGTGTTGGCGGTCGGCACCTACCACTTGTCTCTACCCTCCGGATTAGTTTTGGAATTAAATAATTGTTATTGCATTCCTGCTTTGAGCAAGAACATTATTTCTTCTTCATGTTTGGAAGAAGTTGATGGTTTTAAGATTGTAATAGAGAACAAACGTTGTTCTATATTTTGCAATGGTATTTTCTATGCTCATTGTCCATTGGTGAATGGATTATATGTTCTTGATCTTGAGGATAAATCTGTCTGTAACATTAATACTAAGAGGCTTAGACCAAATGATTTGAATCCCACATTTATTTGGCATTGTCGCTTAGGTCATATAAATGAGAAGCGCATTGAACAACTCCATAAAGATGGTTTGTTGAGCTCATTTGATTTTGAATCATTTGACACGTGCGAGTCTTGTTTACTTGGGAAGATGACCAAAGCGCCTTTCACTGGTCATAGTGAGAGGGCAAGTGACTTGTTGGGACTTGTACATACCGATGTATGTGGACCAATGAGCTCAATAGCCAGAGGTGGTTTTCAGTACTTCATTACTTTTACTGATGACTTTAGTAGATATGGTTATATCTACTTGATGAGGCACAAGTCTGAATCGTTTGATAAGTTCAAAGAATTTCAGAGTGAAGTACAAAATCAATTAGGCAAGACAATTAAGTTTCTGCGATCGGATCGTGGAGGTGAATATTTGAGCCTTGAATTTGGTGATCATTTGAAGCAATGTGGAATCGTTCCGCAGCTAACTCCGCCTGGAACGCCTCAATGGAATGGGGTATCCGAACGGAGGAACCGAACCTTGTTGGACATGGTTAGGACGATGATGAGCCAAGCCGATCTTCCATTGTCATTTTGGGGTTATGCTCTTGAAACTGCTGCGTTCACACTGAATAGGGTTCCAAGTAAGTCTGTTGAGAAGACACCATATGAGATATGGACTGGGAAACGTCCCGGATTATCTTTTCTCAAAGTTTGGGGATGTGAGGCTTATGTCAAACGTTTGATGTCAGATAAGCTCACTCCAAAGTCAGACAAATGCTTCTTTGTGGGGTATCCTAAGGAAACCAAAGGATACTATTTTTTCAATAAAGCGGAAGGCAAAGTGTTTGTCGCTCGCAATGGTGTTTTCTTAGAAAAGGAGTTTCTCTCAAAAGGATTTAGTGGGAGCAAGGTGCAGCTTGAAGAAATTCAGGAAACACCCGAAACTGTTTCAGCACCCACTGAAGAGCCACGGGAAGTGCAAGATGTTGCACAACCTGTAGTTGAGGCACCAGCCCCACGAAGGTCTATAAGGGCACGTCGCGCAACTGACAAGCTCAACCTCCTTATCACGGAGGAGCGCCACGTATTATTGATGGAAAATGATGAGCCCATGACCTACACGGAAGCAATAATGGGACCCGACTCCGACAAATGGCTTGAGGCCATGGAATCCGAATTAAAATCCATGCATGACAATCAAGTTTGGAACTTGGTTGATCCAATTGACGGTGTGAGACCTATCGATTGTAAGTGGATTTTTAAGAAAAAGTTAGATATGGATGGAAATGTTCACATCTATAAGGCACGATTGGTGGCGAAAGGTTTCCGACAAATTCAAGGTGTTGACTATGAGGAAACTTTCTCGCCCGTCGCAATGCTAAAGTCTGTTCGGATTCTCCTAGCAATTGCTGCGTATTATGACTATGAAATATGGCAAATGGATGTCAAAACTGCTTTCCTTAATGGACATCTAAGCGAGGATGTGTATATGACACAGCCTGAAGGTTTTGTTGATCCTAAAAATGCTGGGAAAATATGTAAGCTTCACAGGTCTATTTATGGATTGAAGCAAGCATCTCGGAGTTGGAATATTCGTTTTGATGAAGTAGTCAAAGGGTTTGGCTTCATCAAGAATGAAGAAGAGCCTTGTATTTACAAAAAGGCTAGTGGGAGCGCACTTGTGTTTCTGGTCCTATATGTAGATGACATATTGCTGATCGGAAATGATATTCCAATGCTTGAAGCCGTTAAAACCTCATTGAAAAAGAGTTTTTCGATGAAGGATTTAGGAGAGGCGGCTTACGTTCTGGGGATAAAGATCTATAGAGATAGATCAAAAAGGCTAATTGGATTAAGCCAAGACACGTACATTGACAAGATATTGAATCGGTTCAATATGCAAGATTCCAAGAAAGGTTTCTTGCCAATGTCACATGGCGTTACTCTAAGCAAGAGTCAGTGTGCTACGACACCTGATGAGCGAAAGAGGATGAGTGCGATTCCTTATGCTTCAGCCATAGGATCCATCATGTATGCTATGCTTTGTACGCGCCCAGATGTCTCTTTTGCTCTAAGTGTTACGAGCAGGTACCAATCAAACTTCGGTGAAGATCACTGGACAGTTGTAAAGGGTATCCTTAAGAACTTGAGAAGAACTAAGGATATGTTCCTAATATTTGGAGGCGAAGATGAGCTCGTTGTAAAGGGTTACACCGATGCTAGTTTTCAAACAGATAAAGATGACTCCGCATCGCAATCCGGATTTGTTTTCTGCCTCAATGGTGGGGCAGTGAGCTGGAAGAGTTCCAAGCAAGATACGGTGGCTGATTCGACGACAGAGGCCGAGTATATTGCAGCTTCCGAAGCTGCAAAAGAAGCAGTTTGGATCAGAAAATTTGTTTCTGAGTTGGGTGTTGTTCCTAGTGCGTCCAGTCCAGTGGACCTCTATTGTGATAATAATGGTGCCATTGCGCTTGCAAAGGAGCCTAGATCACACAAGAAGTCCAAACATATACTACGGAAGTATCACCTCATCCGTCACTTTGTTGAGAGAGGTGATGTGAAGATTTGCAAGGTGCACACGGATTCAAACGTTGCTGATCCATTGACAAAGCCTCTCCCACAACCAAAGCATGAGGCGCACATGTGGTCTATGGGTATTAGATACTTACATAAGTGATTCTATTGTGCGTGGGAGAGTGTTATGTCATGAGTATGTTTATGTAATAATAAATAATTGTTATTTGTTCCATGGATGATTATCATTTATATTGATTATCAAGTACGTGACTTGATCGTGAAACTCTTTGTTTGTAATGATGTTGTTCTAAATTATCCCTAGTTTATGTCGTTATGTGGGACAATAACGACGTAGAGACTAGCACATGCATTAATTGATGATCATGTTTCACGGATCATAGATATGGAGATATCAGAGTAATGATGTGGACACATGTTAGTGAACATGGTGTTGGATTGACCCACTCCAAGACAATACTGGGATTGTTATTTTGAATGTGCCATCAGTTGTTCTTGAGTGTTATACCTACTGGATCCTTAGACCTGAGATTGCCATTGTTTCTCACTGTGTGTAGTGGTGCATCTTGGGGTTGCTAAACGCTACTCCGTAAATGGGTAGTTATAAAAGTAGCTTACAGGTGTATCATGAAACATGGAATGGGATGTGTGCGGATCAAGATGGAATTTGCCCCTCCTAGATAACAGGAGAGATATCTCTGGGCCCCTCGAGATAGATGGATTAGAAAGTGCATGGCCATGCCAAAGTGATTAAAGAGTTAATCATAATGACTAAAGGTTAGTCATGAATAGAATCCACTATTAGATCGAGAGAATGGTCGAGCTATCACAAGGGTGGCACGCATCTCGCCTTGAGCTTGACTGGTATCGTGTGGCAAAAGGATCAGTGTATGAGTATATCTAAGGTTCGGCCGATATGATCTTTATGTGTATTTGTGAGTCACTATGCCCTGCTAGGTGCCGCTATTGACTAGTGATTCGGAAATGGTTTCCACTCACAACCATCTACACATGAACCTAACGGGTCACACACTTAAGGGGTTTGGAATGTTGGAAAACTTGCATAGATGATTGTCTCTAGTGCAAGTGGGAGATTGTTGGTGATATGCCCGAGAGCCCATCATCACAATACGGATTAAAGGCCCAAGAGGATATTGATCCAAAAAGGGATTAGGGTTACTAATGAGCCTATGAGATAGAAGCCCATTTGGTACACCCTATATAGATGTGGGAGGGGCTAGGGGCGCCGATGATCAGTCGCCGCGCCTCCCCTCCTAATCGCACCCTCCCTTCTCGGCCGCCGCCCTTGCCGTGCGCACGGTGCTAGCACACCGACGCCCGGCGTTCCATCCCCGTACGTGTGGACTCCGTAGAGGCGCTGCTGCGACTGCTGCGCTGATCGGCTGCTGGGATCAAGGACGAGGAGCTCGGTTCGTGGGACGTGATCGACTACTTCATCCACACCGACGCGCGACTTCTTCCGCTGCGCTGTGCGTCTAGTGGTAACGATCTATGATCTCCTACTCGCAAGTTTCTTGGATGTATGCGGTAGATTAGCTAGCGTAGCCTACCCGTTTCCCTACACTTTTCCCCATTAATATTATTGTTTCTATACAAACATGGTCAAACTTAAACATAGTTTGGCTTAACAACAAACTGAGAGAGTAAAGGACAGCTGAAGATAAATAATATCATATTTATCATTTAATTTCTAACAACCACTGATCACTACTATTCACGACATCAAGTTGAAGCAGACAGCATGCTCTTCACAAACTCTCGGGGCCTGCAGAAAGCTGCCAACGGTGTTGCCATGGGCATGGACAGCCCGCCACCTTCGGTCATGTCAATCGTTCTGCCTTCCCCAACATCCCACTCGAAGCACTGCACAAGCGCCGCCACCGTGGAGCTAACAAGGCGCATGGCCATGGCCTCGGCAGGGCACCGCCTCCGGCCGAGCCCGAACGGCAGCATGGGCACGGCGGCCGCGGTGATCTTGCCGTCGTCGTCCAAGAACCGCTCCGGCCTGAACTCTTCCGGCGCGTCCCAGGCCGCGGGGTCCCGCTGGATGGCCCAGGCGTTCACGAGGATCATGGTGCCACGCCGGACATGGAACCCGCCGACGGTGCAGTCCTCCATGGCCTCGTGCGCCGGGATGATGGGGCCCACGGGGCGCAGCCGGAGGGTCTCCTTGACGACGCACTGCAGGTACGGGAGGCTGGCGATGTCGGACTCCTCCACCAGCCGAGCTGTTCCGACGTGGGTGTCGATTTCCGTCCTCACCTTGTTCATGGCTTCCGGATGCAGCAGCAGTTGCGCCATCGCCCATTCGATGGTCAGCATAGATGTCGCGGTCCCTCCCTGGAGTATTGCCTGCCCATGTGGTCATGTACGGTCATTGAGGTTTTATTTTATTTTTAGAATGATGGAAATATTTATCGAAGGTTTTATTTTATTTTTAGAAGTATTTTACTTGGCGGAAATTACCTATATATCCCTATTTATCGAAGGTAACCTACGTCCTCTGTCCCACAATAAATTAACTTCTAGCATAGTCATAAGTCAAAAATTCTTTAAGTTTTGCTAATTTTATGCAAAAAAAGAGAGTGCTTACATCAATGACACCAAAATATATATGTAAAATATTTCATGTTCTATCTAACTATACTAATTTTGTGTCATAATTATTAGTCTTTTCTCTACAAAATTCGGTCAAACATAAAAGACTTTTGACTTAGGACAACTCCGGGAATAAATTTATCTAGGAACGGAGGAGTAATAATTAAGAAATAAAGGCACTGGTTAAAATAAATGTAAGGTGGCATGACTTCGTAATTCAAAGCTCATATGGACCCCAACATAGGCGCTATTTGGCACAACTCCATTTCACTAGTCGAGTTTTTTTTTCTTTTAAGCTCTATGAACAGCTCTTCTAGTATAGTTGAAACTGTTTTGTTGAACCGTTTGGCCAAACACCTCTACATGTTGAGGTCCTTAGAATATACTCTCACAGGATCTCACACAGAGGCCCACAGGAGGGAGTTGAAGTTGGGAGAATCAAGTATTTTCAACTTCATCCTACATCAATCACTTATGAGAACATATTTTAAAAAGCTTCACATGTGAAGCTGTTTTAAAAATACACGATTGGCACAAAACAATTTCACATAGCTCGTGATGCTGCTATAGAAGCTGTGTCAAACAAGGCCTTAGTGTCAATGAGCTAAAACAAGATGTTTTCTCAGACAGTTTTTAAATCGTAAGCATCAAGTCTTCTGAGATGTAGATAGCCATCACTATAGAGTAAGTCCACGGAGAATTTGGCCACGACATCACACAAAACTATTGATGACCAACAAATGGGAATACTCACCATCACGATGCCTTTGATGACAGTGTCGGTGTAGTAGCTGGGATCGACTTCTTGCAGGAACAGGAGCTCGTCAATGGCAAATTTGCTGCCGGTGTCCCTGACACTACTGGCGTCGTCGCGCTTTCGGCGCTGTTCGTCGATGAGGCCGACGAGCAACGCGTCGCGCTTTGCCTGCAGCCTCGCGAGCGCCGCGTCTACGCGACGCAGCCGGTCCACCCACCGCAGCGCCGGGTACAGGTCGCCGACGCTTGGCGCGGCGTTGAGCCTGACGCTCTCCTCGACGATCTCTTGCCACTTGCCGGCGTCGCTGCGGCGCAGGCACGCACCGATGAGCGCGCGCAGCATCACGTTGATGACGAACTCGAATAGCTTCGGCCGCAGGGTCATGACCGTAGCAGGGGAGCGGGAGGCCCCGCCGTCCCGATCCGCGTCGCGGAGCAGGTTCTCGACGAGGGCGGCGACCTCGGCGCGGCGGTCGGCAGCGCGTGCGGCGAGGCGGGACGCTGAGAGGAGCTCGACGCTGAAGAACTTGCGGAGTGTCCGCCAGTGGTCGCCGTACGGCGCCCACAGGATGTCGGTGCACCCGTAGCCGAGGACCTCGCCGGCCAGCAGCCGCGGCCGGCCCGCCAGGGAAGCGTCGCGCTCGGTGAAGCACTCGAAGGCCACCGCGTGCGCGGACACCAGCAGTGCACGCCGTGCGCCCAGGCGCAGGGACAGGACCGGGGCCACACTGCCCCCGGCGCCGCCGTGCGTGGCGGCGAGCGCGGCCAGAGATCGGTGCAGTGGCTTCTCAAGCAGGAGGAGGTGGCCGAGCAGCGGGAGTGACCGCGGGCTCGGCGCCCCGCCACGGCCATGCCTGGACCGGACGGCAGAGAGCACGAGGAGCGTGGAAACGGTGACCATCACCCCGACGACGACGAGGAGCAGAGTAGCGTCGCTGCCTGTTGTGCCTGTGTCCATGGTTGCACGCGGCAGGGGAAGCACGCGACACCGAACGCGAGTACGCGACTGCGGTGATCCAGAAGCTACCGATCAGAGGAAGCTGCCAACTGCCCAGTTTGTTCGCTGCGGACGAAGCTGCTGGGGCTAAATATATAGATTTTGGAATAAATGTTACTTATTTTGTAACACATCATATGTATAGCTATCTGAAATATACTGTATATCTAGACATAATGTATATATAGTTGTTTAAAATGATACTTCTATGTAATATATAAATGTTACCCCCTTCATTTCAAATTTTAAGTGGTTTTAATTGTTCATATGCGCGCACACACTCTTGCTTGTTTATTTTCTAACATGATATCTCTAAATACACTCTCTTTATATATTTTCACATATATTTTACTCATGTTTTTTTTCCTTTACATAGCACATCTATGTACCTTTAGTTGATTGCTTAGATTCATTTATATTCACTTCCATTGTAGCTTTATTTAGTGTATTTTTTCATGGCAACATGGATCTATATTCTACATTTCAAGATTTGATCCAGTTAGTTATTAGAATTTTCTTATGCATATTAACTAGAAAATTTAGTGTTTATTTTATCTCTGTTCAGAACTATCTATTGTATTTTATTAAAAGTATGGATTTTAGATTCTAGATTATACTCTTAGTGACTACATTGGCGCGGCATGTATATGACCATGGTAGTGAAAGATTTTAAATTTTCTATGTCAATGAATTTTGTGTGTAGTAGTATATGTTTATCAAATTAGATGAAAATATCAATATATATAATACTATTTTAGGACAAATATATAAACTTATGCAACAACTCGTAATGTTTATTGTCCTGGAGTTTCTGTAATTTACAATGAATATTTCCTGTCATTGCTATGTGATTAATTAAAGGAACAATTTCATGATTTTTAAATTAATTATATCTTATTAATCCATCAACATGTGGTCTCCTATGGGCAAGAATCAACATCACTTGCTTCTTAATAGATCCAACTAATCAAAAGTACTTGTAATAAATTGAATATTTTCTCTTTGTATTTTTCTAGTACGATAGGTATAATTGACAATCACTGTTGGACTCACAGGTATAACTGACAATCAATAGTACCTGTTGGATGCACCCCCCCCCCCCCCCAAGATCCTTCGAACAGTCTCATGAACTAACCAGTTTTGAGCTGCTGTCCACATACATAAACTTTCAGGTTGGCGCAAGATCCCTCGAACCTGAAGCTTCGGGAGACGAAGGCGGACATCGAAGGTCCCCTAGAAAGAAAGGTGCTTCACAAGGCGGCCAATGGTCCCCGAAAGCTTCAGAAGGCGAGATGTGCCCTAAGGACACCCGAGGTTCCTCGGACTTCGGAGGAAGAGCTCCATGGCATGAAGCTTACGAAGGCCCCACATCATCATTCTCGAAGTGGAAGGCCGGTAAAGGTCGGGCCCTTAGGCCATGGCGCCATGAGCGAGATGTCAGTGAAGCCCAATAGAGCACATAGAGGCCCATTGTGTATGGCTTTTGGCCTAGGAAATGTCCTTTTGTAATCATGTAATTGTATTGGAAGGGATCCTAAAAATATTCTAGGTAGGAGTATCCCTGAGATAAAAAAAAACGTCCCCGTTCCATATAAAAGGGGAACGTTTATAACAGCTAAAGAGAGAGAAATAAATCCATTCACCTACCCCCTCTCCCTCTCATATGCCACCCTTACTGCTGTGAACACGGGACCTTAGGATACGCTTTCACAACAGTCCCTATCCAGTTAAGGATTTTCATCCATATCCATAGTTTTTCTCTTTACATGACATTTATGTGTATGTTTAATGTGCATTCAGTTGAAACCTTAGTTTGAAATATAATGACTCTTGTTACAGCCCATATCTTATAATGACAAAATGAATATAATTTTTAGTTTCAAATTTTAATCTTATTAATGGCTACAAATGTTCTATCCCCAAATAAAGTTGACGCACTTGTGCTTACAATATCTATTATGAACTCTCCTTTTGTACTTTCTAAAAATAAGAAGTTTAGTCATAGATACACTCTTAAGTACTATGACGGCATAAATAATCATTTATAACCTGCATCACATTGCACAAGATCAGTGCTAGAGCTTAAAGTGAGATCTAGGATGGGGTAGCGATGCTAATCTCGATAGGATATTAATATCTAAGATCTAAGCTTTATATTGGTCGTTAACTCTAAAGGGATGATAAAGGACAAAAGGTATAGCCACCTATGATCTGCACTAAACCATGTTTTCAAGATACTTGGATTTCTTATCGAGCAATTATATGTGTGCAAAAATGGTTATAGTATCAATAAAGATATGTCAAACATTTTTATTAAAATGTATAAATATATATCTAGAGTAACAAATTATATAAATTACATGCCATGGATATTAAAGTAATTTTAAATAAGTTGTTAGTATCATTAGAATATGAATCATTAAGGAAATATTTTTCATTCTCTCTCAAACATAACATATATATTTATCGTTCATGCATGCACGTGTATCTGCATGATATACAACATGTAAATTTTAAAGTATTAATACTAATGGAAGTGGGTAATATAGCAACATATATATGGTATATCACTATTTAAGCATTTTTTGTAATTGATAATGCTGTTAATTTAGAAACAGATTTGAGAAGATATTTTAGTTTTTTAATGGTATAGGTGGGTAATTTAAGTATAGATTCATGATTTACTTTAACACAATAGCAGACATGGGTAATTATTCATATCCATTTCTCAACCTCATCCTAGCTCTATTTAGAAAATAGAATAGATCCCATAGCTATTATTATCATTGCTGGATCTCACGAAGATTAACATGAAGTCTCCATTAGTGCGACACTTATTTAGTTGAAACCTAAATTTAAGTTATATATGTATATAAGACCTTGTTGCAAGCTTAAGCTGAAACTCTATTGCTTACTGTATCTTACAATGATGCATAAATAGTCATTTCAGCTTGCACCACAATACTCAAGATGTTGGATTTTTTATAATAAATAAATATATGTGCAGTGCTTAAAAACATGTATTGCATAAAAATAAATTGGTAATATTGATATGAAACATTCTTGTCAAAATGTATAAAGATATTTGAGATAACTTAAAAATTTATTATGATAGAGTATTTTCTACTTGTACGTGTAGTTTGTTAAGGAATCCACTTGATAAATTACTAAAATAACCATTTATCCTAATGTATACATGTTTTACATGGATGACAGACAGGGCAATGAACCGTATATGCTATCACAGCCGGGACAAGGATAGACCCGACAGAGATATCTTCCTATTACTGCTGGTTTTATAAACCGACAGCAATAGGGAAGCTCCATCATTATCTATAAATTGACTGCTGCCGCGTCCAGTTCTAGTAGTGATACCGTGTCTAGAATCAGTGATGATCCCCAAACGTGTAGTAGTGTTTCGGAGAAAAATGGATCATGTTGTCCTAAAATATCTGTCGTTTTTTTTCCACGCCATAAGTTTGACTAGATTTATGAAAAATGCGTCCAACATTTATTATAAAAATAGATTCAACGATCTATCTAATGATATTAATTGTGTACCATAAATATTAATATTTTTTATAAAATTAGTCAAAGTTATTTCTCGAGAAGCAAGAACGACAGTTATTTTAGGATAAATGGAGTAGGTACCATGTCGACGTCAGGTTACTATTGCCGTACGTACCGCTACTCCGCTGTATCATGACCTGTCAATGCAATGCTGTCGATCACATGGATGTTTGCAAGGCTATTTCCGCAACCTGAACCTGACCTTATGTAAGTTGCCCAAGTTGGAAAGGGAAGTGAGATTCATGTGAGTTACGTAATGCTAATTAAGGGTCTACTCGATCATTGGCCATTGGTGAGGTCCAAACAAACCACTTGACACGGATTGTGTACTAATTCACTGACTTGTTAAGGTGCCAAAGTCTGTCAGCCCATATCCTCACGAACCACTTGACATGGATTGTGTACTAACTGGGGCTAATTTGAGCATAAGGTTGGTCCAAGTGGGACTTGCCGTGCATACCGAGGAGACATGTCGATCATTGTGAACAAATTGACGCTAGATATCTATGTAGATTGAACTAATCCTTTGAAGCACAATTTAATTTGCTGGGCCATGGCGTGTCCAGTACTTGTGCATAACGTTTTATCGTACAAGGATGGAAATAAACTGTGTGACAGTACTCGACATCGACTAATTAAGACGCCCCTTGTTTAGCTGTCGAACTATTGAATGCTTGCCCTCGGCCAGCAATCATTCAACAGTTCATCAGCTGAGCAGGAAAGTCTCCGAGGCTGGCTTTTCCACACGAAACGAAACCATGTCAAAATAATTTGGAACTGAACGCTGCACATTTCTAACATAGATCTTTAAATTTGATGAACAGGTTCCTATTCAATAAACAGCCAAACTGTCATGTGAACAGTACCACAGCTATGAACAATGAACTCGTCACAGTACTGTACCTGCACTGTTTCACCTGACTCATACTGTTCATCCTGTACCGATATATATATATATATATATATATATATATATATATATATATATATATATATATTTGGCCCCCTTCTCCTTGTAGGTTAGGCATCATTTTTCTCCATGCGAAGCGCGGGGCTCCACTCTAGTACGTATATAAATTTTGCACGACTTGCAAAGCTATCCATCCTACCTATCTCAGCACATCATCGCAAAATTGCCTTTGTAAACACTAGTGCCTATTTTATTCCCCCTTTTCCTCTATATAAACTGCACCATGACCAGTTGAAGTAGTGCACCTCATATCCAAAATCTGTAATCTTGTATCTCAATCAAAAGAACAAGTATAGGAAGTTCATGCCCATTCGTGTCGCCTACGCTAGCTCGTTTCTTTCTGTACTGTGCGCCGCTGGGATCCCGCCTCGCTGCTCCATGGAGCATACAGAGAAAGGAAGGGCAGCTCCGTTTCTTCGGTGACTAGAGGATTTTGGGGATTTACCCTTTCCTAAAGATTATTTATTAATTTAATTGATTAAAAAAAATCAGCATGGTCCAGATTGATTTGAGGTAATTACCTCCTGCTAGGTTAGATAACCGGAGTACATAGAATTGGCTAAAGTACTCCAAAACTGAAAAACCAGTTAGTATTAGACATACTAGCATCGAGGAGACACGCTCTGCTGTACATGCAGCTTATCATTGAGGTTGTGCAAGTTACATGGAAGGGCATTGTTTAGAATATATGTGCTGAGGGGACATGGGGACCATTTTGTTTATGTTGGGACAAGCAGCCCAAATAGGTTAGAGAGGAGAAGGCTTGGTGGAGGAGGCTCCGTGGTGATGGCCCAGGGAGAAGGCTCGGTGGTGAAGGCTCCATGGAGAAGGTTCTGTGGTAAAGGCTCCTGGAATAAGACTCAGTGGTTAAGGCTCCACGGTGTAGGCTCCGTGGAGAAGCTTTGTGCTGAAGGCTCCATGGTGAAGGCTTCGGGAAGAAGGCTCGGCGGTGAAGGCACCATGGCGAAGGCTCTGGGGAGAGGAGGCTCAGTGGTGAAGGCTTCATAGTGAAGGCTCCATGGTGAAGGCCCCGTGGAGAAAGGGACCCATGTAGGGTTTCGAGAGAGTGATAATCAGTGGGGGAGAGAAGAGAGGAGAGAGATCAAATGATAATCAATGAGTCCCTTGCCCTTATGCCCTTAGGCACTTGTATAGGCAGTCTGGCGGAGCGCCGAAGCCGTGGCGGGCGAGGCGAGGCGTGGAGACACGACTGCTGCGAGCTGCGGCGGCATTGGCGCAACATCGAGGCGGAGGCATGCTCGGTGGCTGCGCGACGCGGCTGCTCCACAGCGCGACGCGATGGTGCATCGCGGATGCGAGCGGGCGGCGGCGCTGCGTGAGTGGAAGGTGGCGCCAGCGGTGCATCTGCTGCTCGAGGCGAAGTTCCGCGCTGTGTGTTGCGGATGTGAGCGACTGCGACTGCGAGGAAGTGGAGGTAAGGCTCGGTTTTCTCGGTTTAAATCGAAAAACCAATGTAAAAAACTAAAACTGAAATGCTCGGTTTTGCTTTCTCTGATAAACCGATCGGCTTCTCATTCTTGGAAACCGAACTTTAGAGGAACCGAATAAACCGAACCGAAGTGTCGGTTTAAACTGAATGCCCAGGCTGACCAAATCCGATGATACAACCACAAATTCCTCCGGTCCCCTATGGATCCGGCACGTGCGCCACTAGGGCCTCGTTCGGCTGGCAGTCAGTAGTGCTTTTCTCTCACATCATTTCAGCACCAACCCTAACCACGAGCTAGTCAGCTGTATTTTTCTCTCACAACCAATCAGCACCAGCCACCTGCCACCAGCCAGCCAAACGAGGCCTAGATCTACAAGATGAGGGTACCATCTCAGCCCCTAACACTATGTCAAAATAGATTTTTGGTAGCGCCTCAATTTTTTTAAGGGCAGCTGGGGCTGGAGCCGCCCCTACAGTACCGTGCTCGGGCCCCAACTACCCAGCCGCCCTCACAAATCCACTGTAGGGTCGGCTGGTAATGGAGCTGCCCCTACAAATGGTCACTATAGGGGCGGCTGGTGATTGAACCGCCCCTACAAATGGGATGATTTGTAGGGGCGGCTCAATCACCAGCCGCCCCTATAGTGACCATTTGTAGGGGTGGCTCCATCACCAGCCGCCCCTACAGTGGACCTATGTATAAAACAAAAAAGCCACATTCTTCCTCCTCGAGTCACTCACTTCCACCCAAAAAAGGCTTGGGAGGCCTTGAGCACCTCCCAAAAAATGTTCTACTAAGGGGGAGGTTTTGATCTTAAATCTTTTGGTGGAGAGCTTGTACAAGGTAAGAAAATGCTATTCCAACTCTTTATTTGAAGTTTTAGTAGTTGGTTAGTGAGTAATTAGAGGTTTGTTTTTCTCTCTCTTCCATGGGTGCTTGAGCTTTTCAGAAGCAAATTAGAGTTTAGTTTTCAAGCTATTAGTGGAGCTTAGTTAGGGAAATGAGGTTGCACCCTTGAATACTTGATCTTTGCTTGATTTTAGTGTAGATTAGACCCTAGTTTCATGTATGTTCCATGTAGATCTAGTTCTAGATCTAGGGTTTGTTTTTTTTATTTTGTAATTTTTGTTTCATGAAAATGTAGAATGGGGTTGTCATGTATAGTAGTTGGTAAAATAATAATTGCTCTCTTCCAAATCATATATTATAACCATTTAATATATATATCCTTTTTATAAATATTTGTGTAATAATAGGCAATTAGTTAAATATCATTTTCTCTCTCTACCATGGTGATTTGGGCTTTATATGGAGCAAATTAGGCCCTAGTTTTGAAGCTATTAGTGTCAATTAGTCAGACAAATGAGCTTGCACCATTTATTAGTTGCTCGTGCTTGTTTTAAGTGGAGATTACATGCACCCTAGTGAGACAAATGAGTTTGCACCCTATTTTCATGAAAATTAGGATTTTTTTATAATTTTTGTTTCATGAAATTGGAATTGGCTTGGCATAAATAGTATAGTGGGTGAAATAATAATCGTTGCTAATTATCCTCTACCGTAAATTTTTTATAATTATTCTCAAGTTCTTAATTAATAATTTGGTTCTTTTAAAAGATGGACTACAGGAATTCTTGGATGTATGGTTCGCCCAAGTTCTCGGTAGGCTTTCGTGCAGAGGTGGACAAATTTATTGAAGTCGCGGAGAAGCACGCATTGACATTGACAAATAATAATGGCACAATTATTTGTCCCTGCGTAGATTGTAAGAACATTATGGCATTTTTAGATGTGTCTAACATCAAATCACATCTGATTTCACGGGGATTTGTTCTAGACTATACAGTGTGGATTCGTCATGGTGAAACAATGGTTGTTGATGACGACAACGATGATGATCAAGGATACGATGCTGAAACCCTCCAGATTTTGACACAATTCTCAGGCGAGTTTGGTGCACAAATGCATCGTGGCAGTGAACAACATGGTGATGATGCTGGTGGTTGTCAACAAAACGAGCACAATGGTGGTGTCGACAGTGATGGTAGAGCACGTGAGGAGGATGCATAAGACTTTGACAACTTGGAGGGAATGGTTCGGGCGCTTGAACCAGAAATATTGTTGAAGAAAAAAGGTCTAGAAAATCTAGAGAGGGTGAAAAAAGCATCATAAGAGACTATGTGTGGTGTTGAAAAGGGTTGTCCAACACACTGGACAGTCCTACGTTTTGTGCTCGAGCTACTGATCCTGAAGGATAAGTACAACTGGTCGGACTACAGTTTCAACGATCTGTTGTCTCTTATCATGGTTGCTGCCACAGCCAAACTCAGTTCCCGCCAACACATACTAAGCGAAGAAAGTTATAAGTCTATTGACAACGGATGTTGAAAAAATCCATGCATGCCCAAACCATTGTATCCTTTTTCGCGATACGACGTTCGGAGAACTAGATACATGTCCTCAGTGCAGGGCCAGCCGGTACAAGAACAATGACCTTTACGATGGAGGAGAAGCCTCCACGGGGAACAAGAGGAATAGGAAGGGTAAGGCGGTATAAGAATCGCAGCCCCAGAGGACACTCCATTAGGCAATGATGCAAAGCAGAGAAAAATTCCTACCTTGGTGATGTGGTACTTGCCAGTGACCGACCGCTTGAGGCGTATGTTCCTAAACCCTAAGGAAGCCACACTCATGACATGGTGGGATGTTGAGCGCAATGTGGATGATGATAAGATTGTACAACTAGCCGATGGGAGTCAGTGGAAAGGCTTCGATGTTAACCACAAAGACTTCAGCAAAGACCCAAGGAATGTATGATTCGTCTTGAGCACGGATGGAATGAATCCCTTCAATGAGAGGATGAACAACCACAGCACTTGGCCAGTGATCCAGACCATGTTAAAACATCCCAACGTGCTTGTGTCAGAAGAGAAAGTACCTTTTCCTCACCATTCTTGTTTCTGGCCCTAAACAACTAGGCATTGATATAGACGTGTTCCTCGAGCCTGTGATGCAAGAATTTGAGAGACTATGGAGGTATGGGGAGCTGATGTATGATGCGTTCCGACAGGAGGAGTTCACATTAAGAGCAATAATATATGTGACTATCAATGATTACCCTGCGATGTTTGCTTTGTCTGGACAGATCAAAGGCAAGACAAGATGCTTAGTTTATCTGGATGATACTAAATGGGTGTTCCTAGATGGATCAAAGAAGGTTTTTACATAAGGAACCGGCACTTCTTAAAGAAAGGTCATAAGTACCGCAGCAAATTGTACTTAAGATACTATGGCAACATAGAGGAGAATGAGCCCCTCTAGAGAGGCATCATAATAGAGAACATGTGTACAAAATGGTGAAAAACATCCGCATCATCTATGGAAAGAAGAGATCAGATGGAACGATCAAAGACAGAAGCATACCTCCTATCAAAGGCATACCTTTTAAGAAATAGTCAATCTTCTTTCAGTATCTGCCTTATTGGCTAGAATTGGAGGTCCTCCATGCCATTGATGCTATGCACGTGTAGAAGAATGTCTTTAAGAGTCTCATTGGTACCTTGATGGACACACTCAAGTCAAAGGATGGTTTGAAAGCACGAAAAGACATGGTGCAGCTAAAAGTGATGCCAGACCTTCACCCGATACATGACAACAATGGAAAATGCACTCCGCCTGCAGCTAGCTACAACCTAGACCTACAAGAGAGGAGAGCTTTATGCAATTTTTTGAGGGGGATCAAAGTCCCGAGTGGGTTTTTGGCAAACTCGAAGAAGCTAGTGTCGATGAAGGACATGTCATTTGCGCACTGTAAGGCTCACGATTGTCATGAGATGCTAACGGTGTTCCTACCATTTGCAATCAAGGCTATAAAACCAGAGTTCTTGAAGATGGCTATCACCCACATGTGCTACTTCTTTTTGAAGATCTCATAGAAGATGATATGCAAAAAAGAGCTGAGCGACCTACATGATTTTGTGGTGGAGACCCAGAACCAAGTAGAGATGTGTTTACCTCTCGCTTTTTTCGATATAATGGTACATCTCATGATTCACATGGTTCATCGGATACAAGCGCTTGGCCCTTTCTACTTGCATGAAATGTGGTCCTATGAGCGGTTCATGTCGGTTCTAAGCCAATACGTGCATAATCAGGCATACCTAGAGGGCTCCATGATAGAGGGCTATAGTAGCGAAGAAGTCATCGAGTGCTGTTAAGAGTACCTAAAAGTACAAAGAGGGATTGGTAATCTCGATTCTCGTCACAAGGGTAGGTTGTCTAGGAAGGGAACAAGTGGTAGAAAAGTGTTCATCGACAATGATTACAAAGAAGTGAGTGGGCGCATTATAGTGTCTTGCAGAGCACAAAATTGATGGAACCATACATTGAAGAACACTTGGCTATCATTATGGCAGAGAGAAATGGTCGTTCAGATGATTGGGTGATGAAGCAACACAAGCAACACCTAAGTTCATGGTTGAAGGACAAGAACATATCGCCTGGACAAACCATAGATTCTATTACCATCAGTACATTGGCAGCAGGGCCATCGAGACAAGTTACATCTTGGAATGCTTATGACATCAACGGGTACACGTACTATACCCACACAAAGGATAGTAAATGTGTAAACCAAAACAGCGGTGTTCGAGTAGTGGCTTTCGACGGAGAGGGGTGAAAGGCCGAGTACTTTGGCATAATTAAAGATATATGGGAACTTGACTATGGAAGGGATATAAAGGTCACCCTGTTTCGGTGCCACTGGATGAAGCAATTTCAATTCAATGAGATCAGATTGAGGGTTGTGGACCTCCAGAATGTAGGCTACCACGATCATCCTTGGGTGCTCGCTTCACGTGTCACACAAGTTTTCTATATGCCTGACCCAGACAGTATGCTCCCCCCGAATAAGAGAATTAAGAACGTGGTTGTCCCTCGGAAACAACACATTATCGGAGTTGATGGCATCGATGATGTCGAAGCCTACATTAACTACGATGAGATGTCGCTATTCACAGACTTTACTAAGAAGATCAATGCTGTGGAAAACCCCTGCCCAAAGACATATTGCCATGGGAACGAAAAAGGTGACAAGGAGAAAGTTGTTATGGCTTGAGCCTAGCTAGTTTCTCAAATGAAGAAATGACCTATATAAAAGTTATATATCTTGACTAGTTGAACAACTTTGGTATTCATCACGTTTCATGTTGAGATCATTTTGGGTTTTAAATTTTGGATCAAACCTGCCGTTTTTCAAAATTTCAAATTTGAAAGGTTCAAATTTTGTCGAATGAAAAAATGACCTATATAAAAGTTGTAGATCTTCACTAGTTGAACAACTTTGGTATTCATCACATTTCATGTTGAAATAACTTTGGGTTTCAAATTTTGGATCAAACGTGCCATTTTTGAAAATTTTAAAATTTAAAAGTTCCAATTTAGTCAAATGAAAAATGACCCATATAAAAGTTGTAGATCTTGATGATTTGAACAACTTTGGTATTCAACACTTTCTGAGCTGAAATCATTTAGGGGCTCAAATTCTAGTTTGAACTTGTGAAACATGACAACGAAACATGTGCAACATCTCAAGTTCCCGATGTAAGTTTTGTGAACAATGTGTACTAAGAATTTGTCAAATAAGAAGATGACCAAAATAAAAGTTGTAGATCTTCATGAGTTGTACAACTTTGGTATTCATCACTTTCTCATTTGAAATAATTTGGGGTTCTCAAATTTGGTTTGAACTTGTCATTTTTCAAAAATTTTTTAAAAAGACAACTTGAAACACGATTTTGAAACTCAAATGGTTTCAACTGGAAAAGTGATGGATACCAAAGTTGAACAACTCATCAAGGTCTACAACTTTTATATTGGTCATTTCTTCATCCGACAAAGAGGTAATGACATTTTTCATAAATATTACACATCTCTCATAAGGTTTCATAAACCATATGAGACACGTGTAGATTTTGAGAACATTGTATATTAACAATTTCTCAGATGAAGAAATGACCTATATAAAAGTTGTAGATCTTGACAAGTTGAACAACTTTTCTACTCATCACGTTTTATGTTCAAATCATTTTGGGTTTCAAATTTTGGATCGAACCTGCCGTTTTTCAAAATTTCAAATTTAAAAGGTTAAAATTTTGTCAAATGAAAAAATGACCAATATCAAAGTTGTTACAGCATGAGCCTAGCTAGTTTCTCAAATGAAGAAATAACCTATATAAAAGTTGTAGATCTTGACTAGTTGAACAACTTTGGTATTCATCAAGTTTCATGTTGAGATCATTTTGGGTTTCAAATTTTGGATCGAACCTGCTGTTTTTCAAAATTTCAAATTTGAAAGGTTCAAATTTTATCAAATGAAAAAATGACCTATATAAAAGTTGTAGATCTTCACTATTTGAACAACTTTGGTATTCATCACATTTAATGTTGAAATAACTTTAGGTTTCAAATTTTTGATCAAATGTGCCGTTTTTGAAAATTTTAAAATTTAAAAGGTTCAAATTTTGTCAAATGAAGAAATGATCTATATAAAAGTTGTAGATTTTCATTAGTTGAACAACTTTGGTGTTTATGAAATTTTCATTTAAGGTCATTTGGTGTCCCTAAATTTTTTTAGTTTTTTGAATTTAAATTTTGTAATTTTTAAAAATTATTTTTCATTTTTGAATGTTCAATTTTCAAATTTTAGTTATTTTATATATATCATGTGTTGATATAGAAAATAATTATAAATTTTTGCACTGTATATAGTAACTATAAATTTTTTGTTAATATATATAAACTTATGTATACAAAAA
The DNA here is from genome assembly GCA_038087645.1 of Saccharum hybrid cultivar R570. Classification (NCBI taxonomy): domain Eukaryota; kingdom Viridiplantae; phylum Streptophyta; class Magnoliopsida; order Poales; family Poaceae; genus Saccharum; species Saccharum hybrid cultivar. The sequence goes on from JAQSUU010000760.1 coordinate 17,073,245, forward strand.
ATTAGTAAAAAATAAAAAAAAAAGAAAATTCCTGCTATAGGGGCGGCTTGATCAGGGACCGCCCCTACAAATGCCCTCTGTAGGGGTGGGTGGTTTCACAAGTCGCCCCTGGAGAAGGGCTTGGTATATATTTGGAATGCTCCCCTACGACCCGAAATTTCTAAGTCTGGGCGCGTTCTTCACTCACTTCGGCGCCGTCAGGCTACCAAAATTTGGCGCCGCCGGCGACGCCAAAGGAGATTCCTCCCCCTCCTCCGCTTCCTCCCCCGCCCCTGCTGTGCACGTGCTCACCCCACCTTGGCCCTTGTCGTGTGCGCACGCTCGGCAGAACCCTAGCGTCATCCCTGCCGTCCACCACTACCGTCCTCGTGCTACAACCACCGCCTCCTCTCACCTCCGGTGGCACCACCACAGCCTTGTCCAGCCACCATCGGCGCCGCCCCTTCTCACTTCTGGTGGCACCGCGCACCACGGCCTCGTCCGCCATCCACGCCACCTCCTCGTCGAGTTCCCCAGGCGGCGGCTAGGGTTTGGGCCGGTGAAAGGTCTTGATGGCTAGAGGGAGGGTGAATAGCCTATTAAAATTTTCTACAAAGACAAGCTAAACAAGTTTATCAACAAAACAAATAGCGAGATGCGAGTTTTGCTTAGCCTACTAGGTGTTTGCAAGCCACCTAACCAAAACACAATTCTAGTGTATGTGCACTCAACCGCACAAGTGGAACCGAGAAGGAAAACTACAACTAGCAAGCTACACAAAGAAGCTACTCTAGCAAAGATAACTAAGAAATTAATACAAGAGAGAGTTAGGAGGGTATCACCGAGGGGCGAAGAATTGAGCCAATCAATCAATATAATCAAGAGATGAATACCAAGATAACCGAACACCGGGATCAATCAATCACAATATGAAAGTGATGACACAAAGATTTATCCCGAGGTTCACGTGCTTGTCGGCACGCTAGTCCCCGTTGTGTCCCTCTTCACCACGTGGTTCGGTGGCTAATCGGTCACACACCGAGCCTCTCAAAAGGCACCACAAGAACCTACCAAATGGCAAAAGGTTGCAATGACACGAGCAATATACTAACGTTGCCTTTGGCGCTTCGCCGATGTAGGCACAAACCCGTCACAATCACCGGAGGTGGCCAAGAACAATCACCAACTCTTGCCAACGCCTCCAAGCTGCTCCAAGCCGTCTAGGTGGCGGCAACCACCAAGAGAAACAAGAATCCTGCAGCAAATCAACCACCAAGTGCCAACTAGATGCAATCTCACAATGCAAATGCACTTGGATCACTCAATCTCACTTCGAATATGCAAAGAAGCAAGAGAGATGAGTGGGAGGGGAGTTGCTTAGCTCAAAGTGCTCACAAGTATGTCAAAATATTCAAGAGAGGGAGCCTTGAGCCGGCCAACGAGTATTTATAGACGTACCCCTTCGAATATAGCCGTTAGAAACTTAAACAGTCGAAATCGGGCTGACCGGACGCGCTGGTCCAACTGACCAGACGCGCCAGTCGCCCAACGGCTAACTCGTGAAGTACTGACCGGACGCGCTGGTCCAAACGACCGGACGCGCTGGTCGCCCAATGGCTAACTGCGAAGCAACGACCGGACGCGCTGGTCCAACTGACCGGACGCGCTGGGAACGACCGGACGCGCTGGTCCCGTGAAGGACCGGACGCGCTAGTCGCCTGAGCAGCGCTCAACGAAATAGTGACCGGACGCGCTGAAGAAAATGACCGGACGCGACAAAGACAGCGTCCGGTTAGAGTCCAGTATGCTCCCTGAACGACCGGACGCGTCCGATCATCAGTGACCGGACGCGCCTCGCGTCCGATGATTGAACTGAAAAACACGCAGACACTGAACACTGACCGGTCGCGTCCGGTCATGCAAGGACCGCGTCCGGTTCAGCGTCCGGTCACCTCTGTGATCTCCGTTCGCCTCCGTTTCTTTTCCGGACTTCCGGCGTAGTGGAAAATAATCGTTTCAACTTCTCGAAAACGCCTGAATCCCGCCTCGCAAGCTCGGCGGGAGGGAGAGAGGAACCCAAACCCTCTCTACCGCTCAAACTCCACCGCCGTCGCAAACGTGCTAACATCACCAAGTGATCTCGTCATGTGTGAGTGTGTTAGCATTTTCACAATCATTTTTCGAGGCGATATTAGTTCTATCCAAATGCATATGATCATGAAATGCACATCTAGAGGCACTTAGGAGTTCAATAGCCACGTCATTCCCCTCTTTATAGTACGACTATCTATCCTATAATGTAACCACACCCACTAGGTGTCTTGGTTACTAAAACACAACCCTTAAGCATATACCTTTGCCTTGATCACGTAGGGTTGCGTCCAAATCCAAGTGTGGCCATCATGATCACCATGTCCATCTTGCCACCAACCTTGGAGTGTACTAATCCTCATATGCTACATACAACTTAGGCATGGGATTAGTACTTAGGCATTGTCACTAATTACCAACACCAAACATAGGACTTTCAATCTCCCCCTTGTTGGTAATTGGTGACAACCCTTTCACAAAGATGTTATAATAAAATTTTGATTGAATCCATGTCACATTGTCCAAGTATATTACCATGTGTAAGAATTATGGACATGTGATCATGAATTCAAATTGATAGCAATGGCTCCCCCTACATGTATGCTATATGTTTGGATTTTGGAAGCATACATGTTAGATAGGAAAGATTAGGAGCATTGACTACCAATAGGTGCTAAGTGTTTAAGATTATAGACCTTTGAAGCGTGATACCATCGGAGTAGCGATAAACACCATCTTAGCACCTTGTGTAGTTAGATTCCACTTGGAAAAACACAAACATAACTAGAAATCTCGTGAGATCAACATTATAAGCAAGGCTCTAGTACCACTTTGAAAAAACATGAAGCAAGAAAAATCTAACTACTTTCTATTCATGCTAGTACCTTAATGCAACATTCAAATTATACTAGCAAGACACCACACAAGCAAAGTATCGGAGAAAACAAAATGCATAACTATGCATCATACATATGAAGTGCACATGGAAATGCAACATTCATGCTTAAGAGCTTGCTCCCCCTACTTGTGTGCTCAAAATTTTAGTTTATCCCCTTCTTTTATCAATTCTCCCCCTTTGTGCTTCTTCCTCTTTGAGTTCTATCTTTGTGAACAACAATTTTCTTTGTGAACAACAATTTCTCCCCCTTTGGCACCAATTGACCACAAGGAGCAAACTTTAGATAGATTATCATGTTGAAATATGGGGTGAGGATCAAGTTTATGATTCAACCTAGATTGCTTGCATAAATAAAATACTTCGGTTTGATCCAAGGGCAAGCTTCTTCACACCTCACTAGAAGGGTTATCATGCACCATGTTGAAGCAAATATTTAGACAAGTTTTCTAGATTAAACACTTAGGATCACAAGCTACTTAAACAAGTTATATGCTACCACTAGATCATACAAGTCATGGAAACAATAGTGGCACCATATAAACTTCAAATTCATTTAATTTTCATGAATGATCCTAGAACATAAGAAATCATGACTAGATGCACTAAACATGTCCTTAGTATAGAATGTATGACATGTCAACCAATTGTACCTGGGGGCTCGAAGGAGAGGCATGTCATATCATGGGAGTGCATCAACTCATGTTGGAGAAATCAAGTATGTTCAACTCATTCTTTAGCTTGTGAAATCTCTTCTCATCAAGTGGCTTGGTGAATAGATCGGCTAATTGATCTTCGGTGCCCACACTCTCAATGGCAATGTCACCCTTTTGTTGATGATTTCTAATGAAATGATGACGAACATCAATATGCTTTGTTCTTTGATGTTGAACCGGATTGTTGGTTAGCTTCACGACACTTTCATTGTCACATAGCAATGGCACATTCTTGAAATTGATTCCAAAATCTTTCAATGTTGCCTTCATCCATAAGATTTGTGCACAACAACTACCCGCGGCAATGTATTCGGCTTCGGCGGTAGATAGTGCAATACTATTCTGCTTCTTGGATGACCATGAGACAAGTGATCTTCCCAACAATTGACAAGTCCCGGAAGTGCTCTTTCTCTCCACTTTGTCACCGGCATAGTCGGAATCCGAATATCCAACTAGCTCAAAGCTTGCACCTTTGGGATACCATAATCCAACATCTTGTGTATGCTTTAGGTACCTCGATATTCTCTTTGTTGCTTTCAAATGACTTTCTCTTGGTGAGGCTTGAAATCTTGCACACATGCATCACTGAACATCACATCGGGTCTTGATGCCATCACATAGAGTAGGCTACCAATCATTGATCTATATAGCTTTTGATCCACCATGTTGCCATTCTTGTCACTATCCAAACTTCCACTAGTGCTCATTGGAGTTGTAATGCCCTTTGCATCTTCCATGCCAAACTTCTTAAGCATATCTTTGATGTACTTGGTTTGGCTCACAAATGTACCTTCTTTCATTTGTTTGATTTGAAGTCCAAGAAAGAAACTAAGTTCACCAATCATTGACATTTCAAATTCCTTGGCCATCATTTTACCAAACTCATCACAATAATCTTGATTGGTTGAACCGAATACGATATCATCAACATATATTTGCAACACAAACAAGTCTTTCTCAATCTTCTTGGTGAATAGTGTTGTATCAACTTTGCCCATGACAAATCCTTTGGATAGCAAGAAGTCCCTCAATCTTTCATACCATGCTCTAGGTGCTTGCTTTAATCCATACAAAGCCTTCCTTAACTTGTATACATGATTGGGTTTCTTGTCATCTTCAAAACCGGGAGGTTGCTCCACATACACCTCCTCTTGAATGTACCCATTGAGAAATGCACTCTTTACATCCATTTGATATAGCTTGATATTGTGAGCACAAGCATAGGCAAGTAAGATCCTAATTGCTTCCAATCTTGCAACCGGGGCATAAGTTTCACCAAAGTCAAGACCCTCTATTTGTGTGTAACCTTGAGCCACTAGTCTTGCTTTGTTCCTTACTACTATCCCATCTTGATCTTGCTTGTTGCGAAAGATCCATCTTGTTCCAATGACATTGTGATCCTTAGGCCTTTCAACTAGTTCCCATACTTCATTTCTCTTGAAGTTGTTGAGCTCTTCATGCATTGCATTTACCCAATCCGGATCTCTCAATGCTTTATCAATGTCCTTGGGTTCTTCCATTGACACAAAAGAAGAGTGAGCACAAAATGATGTCAATCTTGATCTAGTTTGAACTCCTCTTTGTATGTCACCAATGATGGAATCCAATGGATGGTCTCTTGCAATGTTAGTTGGTTGAAGCACTTGGACTTGATTGCTTGGATGTTGATGTTGATCATGAATTGGAGATGATGAACTAGCCACTTGTTGATCTTGTTGCACTTGAGATGATGTACTAGCTTGATTTTGCATTAGAGAACCACTAGCTTGTGTAATTGGACTTTGGAGCACTTGATCTTTGTCATCATCCACATGAATTACTTGTTTTGGTCTAATATCGCCAATATCCATCTCTTTCATAGCATTACTCAATTGAGTTCCTCTCACATCATCCAAGTTATCTTCTTCATCTTGAGAACCATTTGTTTCATCAAACTCAACATCATACACTTCTTCAAGTTGACCATTAGCCAAATTCCAAACTCTATAAGCTTTGCTAGTAGTTGAGTAACCAAGTAGGAAGCCTTCATCACATTTCTTCTCAAACTTGCTCAATCTAGTGCCTTTCTTCAAGATATAGCATTTACAACCAAATACCCGAAAGTATGCAATGTTGGGCTTTCTTCCATTTAAGATCTCATATGGTGTCTTCTCAAGGAACTTGTGGCAATAGAGACGGTTGCTATAAAAGCAAGCCGTGTTGATTGCTTCGGCCCAAAATGAATGACTCACATTATACTCATTCAACATTGATCTTGCCATATCAATTAAGGTTCTATTCTTCCTTTCAACTAGGCCATTTGATTGAGGTGTATACTTGGCCGAGAATTGATGCTTGATTCCAAGCTCCTCACATAGCTCATCAACTCTTGTATTTCTAAACTCACTTCCATTATCACTTCTTACTTTCTTGATTGTGGTCTCAAACTCATTTTGCACTCTCTTGATGAACTTCTTGAATATGTCAAATACATCACTCTTGTCCACAAGAAAGAATACCCATGTGTATCTAGTGAAATCATCCACAATCACAAAACCATACTTGTTGCCACCAATGCTTGTGTATGTAGTTGGCCCAAATAGATCCATGTGCAACAACTCAAATGCCTTGGAAGTACTCATAATGCTCTTCAATGGATGAGTGTTGCCTACTTGCTTTCCGGCTTGACATGCACTACATAGCTTATCCTTCTCAAATGTGACATCCTTCAAGCCTCTAACTAAGTCATGCTTCACTAACTTGTTCAATTGCTTCATGCCAACATAACCTAGTCTTCTATGCCACAACCAACCCATACTTGATTTGGTGAGCAAGCATGTTGAAAGTTGAGTGTCACTAGCATTGAAATCAGCCAAGTATAGATTCTCATATCTAAAGCCTTTGAAGATCAAGTTAGAGCCATCAACACTAACTATCTCCACATCATCAACACCAAATATGCACTTGAAACCGAGATCACACAATTGAGCAACCGAGAGAAGATTGAAGTTCAACTTTTTAACTAAGAGCACATTGGAAATGCTATGATCATTAGAGATTGCAATCCTTCCAAGAGCCTTTACATCACCCTTGCTATTGTCACCAAATGTGATACTATCAATGCCACTATCATTTGATTTGAGAGAGTTGAACATTCTTGAATCACCGGTCATATGTTGAGAGCACCCACTATCAAGCACCCAATGCCTTCCTCCGGCCTTGTAATTTACCTACAAAACAATTTAATGTCTTTTAGGTACCCATACTTGCTTGGGTCCTTGGAGGTTAGTCACTAAGCTCTTTGGTACCCAAATGGCCTTCTTCTTTGGGCCCATAATTGGTGTACCAACAAACCTAGCATGCACACCTTTATCACCCTTGGTAAGCACATAACAAGAATCAAAAGGAATATAAGGTACATTAGCATTTTTCTTGTTCTTGTTCATTTTATTACAATTAATCTCTAGATGCCCAACTTACTTGCATCTATTGCAATAACGACCATTGCTCTTCACAAAGCGAGACTTTGGAGTAGCAAAGGCCGCCTTGCCCTTCTTGGGAGTATAGCCCAATCCCTCTTTGTTAAGAGAGAACCTTTGGCTACCCAAGCATTTTAGCAAGTGAGCATCCCCACCATAGGCGTTGCCTAATGCGCGGGTGAGATCATCCACCTCTCTCTTGAGAGTCTCAACCACAAGTGATGAATCACTAGTAGTAGAGGTAGAGTTGGTTGTGGTGGATGATGATGAGCTACATGAAGCATTAGTAGGACTAACAAATAAAGAATCATCAATAATATCACATGTTAGTCCAATATCACAAGTGACAATCACTTGCTCCTCCTTAGCTTCCTTCATGAACTTCTCCAACTTAAGGTCCTTTTCCTTGATGAGCTCAAGTAGAGTGGAGTGGGCTTCCTTAAGCCTAGTGTGAGCAATTTCAAGATCCTCGTGGTCTTCCTTTAGACACTCACGAGAAGCCTCTAGCTCATCAAAGGATTTCCTAAGAGCTTTGAGCTCTTGTTCAATTCCTTTGCACTCCTTACTCTTTTTGAGAGCAACAAGCTCCTCCATCAAGGCATCATTTTCATTGCTCTTGGCAATGAGCTCTTGTTCCAATATTTTGTATTTCTTGGTTGTCCTCTTGTAGTCCTTGCTCATTTGATCTATTATGCCTAATAGATCATCCTTGGAGTAGTCCTCATCCTCCTCATCATTACTCCTACAATCATCACTAGCACAAGAATCATCATCACTATCATCATGTTTTACCTTGGTAGGCTTGGCCATAAGGCATGTTGATGTAGTGTCAAAGATGGATGGCTTGTTGGAGAGGGCGATGTTTGCAGTGGCTCGTCGAGTGATCCTCTCATCATCACTAGAGCTTTCATCATCATCACTATCGGAGTTGTCACTATCCCAAGTGACTACATAACCACCACCCTTCTTCTTCTTTTTGAAAGTGAAGCTCTTCTTTGCTTTCTTCTCATTCTCTTTCTTATCCTTCTTGTTCTTCTTGAGCTTCAAGTCCCCATTATGAAATCTCTTATCTTCATAGGGGCAATCCGCCACTATGTGATCGGGGCTATTACAATTGTAGCAAAGGGTCTTTGCCTTTATAGTGTCTCTCCTTTTCCTTGCCCCATATCCTTTCTTCTTCATGAACCTTCCCATCTTGTGCACAAGGAGGGCCATGGTCTCATCATCGAATGGATCATCATCATCACTTTTTACCTTGCTCTTGCCCTTAGAGGATGAAGCCTTGAATGCAATGGGCTTCTCTTGCTTGACCTTGGTCTCCTTCTTCTCTTCTACCTCATCTTCATCATCATTGTATTGGGCATCGGTCATTATATCTCCAAGCACATTGGTTGGTTTGACCTTGTCCAATCCCTCTCTAAAGATCATTCTTCTCAAGGTGGCAAACTTCTTGGGTAAGCACATCAAGAACTTGTGTGAGAAGTCCTTGTCCTCAACCTTCTCCCCAAGCCCCTTGAGATCATTGACAATGACTTGGAGCCTATAGAACATCTCCGGGATGGATTCATCATCCTTCATCTTGAATGTGGAGAACTTGTCCTTGAGCATATATAGTTTGGCACTTTTTACCGTTGAAGTACCTTCATATGTTTCTTCAAGCCTTATCCAAAGCTCATTTGCCTTTTCAAGATCTTTGATTTGCTCAAATACTTTATCATCAATGGCACGATAGATTGTGTCAAGTGCCGCCGTATTGCATTGTTTGTTGATGCGGTCATTGGGAGTGAGGTTTTCCTCATCAAGAATGACCTATCCTTCTTTGGTCAGATCCCAAACCTTCTCATGTATATTGCCTAGATATTGCTTCATCTTCCTTTTCCAATGATCAAAGGAAGAGACGCCATCAAAGAATGGAGGCTTGCCATTAACATGATTGAACATAACTTGAGCCATCTTACACCGAGGTTGTTAAGCCTTACAAACGGTGACCACGGCTCCGATACCACTTGAAAGGTCTTGATGGCTAGAGGGGGGTGAATAGCCTATTAAAATTTTCTACAAAGACAAGCTAAACAAGTTTATCAACAAAACAAATAGCGAGATGCGAGTTTTTCTTAGCCTACTAGGTGTTTGCAAGCCACCTAACCAAAACACAATTCTAGTGTATGTGCACTCAACCGCACAAGTGGAACCGAGAAGGAAAACTACAACTAGCAAGCTACACAAAGAAGCTACTCTAGCAAAGATAACTAAGAAATTAATACAAGGGAGAGTTAGGAGGGTATCACCGAGGGGCGAAGAATTGAGCCAATCAATCAATATAATCAAGAGATGAATACCAAGATAACCGAACACCGGGATCAATCAATCACAATATGAAAGTGATGACACAAAGATTTATCCCGAGGTTCACGTGCTTGTCGGCACGCTAGTCCCCGTTGTGTCCCTCTTCACCACGTGGTTCGGTGGCTAATCGGTCACACACTGAGCCTCTCAAAAGGCACCACAAGAACCTACCAAATGGCAAAAGGTTGCAATGACACGAGCAATATACTAACATTGCCTTTGGCGCTTCGCCGAGGTAGGCACAAACCCCTCACAATCACCGGAGGTGGCCAAGAACAATCACCAACTCTTGCCAACGCCTCCAAGCTGCTCCAAGCCGTCTAGGTGGCGGCAACCACCAAGAGAAACAAGAATCCCGCAGCAAATCAACCACCAAGTGCCAACTAGATGCAATCTCACAATGCAAATGCACTTGGATCACTCAATCTCACTTCGAATATGCAAAGAAGCAAGAGAGATGAGTGGGAGGGGAGTTGCTTAGCTCAAAGTGCTCACAAGTATGTCAAAATGTTCAAGAGAGGGAGCCTTGAGCCGGCCAACGAGTATTTATAGACGTACCCCTTCGAATATAGCCGTTAGAAACTTAAACAGCCGAAATCGGGCTGACCGGACGCGCTGGTCCAACTGACGAGACGCGCCGGTCGCCCAACGGCTAACTCGTGAAGTACTGACCGGACGCGCTGGTCCAAACGACCGGACGCGCTGGTCGCCCAACGGCTAACTGCGAAGCAACGACCGGACGCGCTGGTCCAACTGACCGGACGCGCCGGGAACGACCGGACGCGCTGGTCCCGTGAAGGACCGGACGCGCTAGTCGCCTGAGCAGCGCTCAACGAAATAGTGACCGGATGCGCTGAAGAAAATGACCGGACGCGACAAAGACAGCGTCCGGTTAGAGTCCAGTAAGCTCCCTGAACGACCGGACGTGTCCGATCATCAGTGACCGGACGCGCCTCGCGTCCGATCATTGAACTGAAAAACACGCAGACACTGAACACTGATCGGACGCGTCCGGTCATGCAAGGACCACGTCCGGTTCAGCGTCCGGTCACCTCTGTGACCTCCGTTCGCCTCCGTTTCTTTTCCGGACTTCCGGCGTAGTGGAAAATAATCGTTTCAACTTCTCGAAAACGCCTGAATCCCGCCTCGCAAGCTCGGCGGGAGGGAGAGAGGAACCCAAGCCCTCTCTACCGCTCAAACTCCACCGCCGTCGCAAACGTGCTAACATCACCAAGTGATCTCGTCATGTGTGAGTGTGTTAGCATTTTCACAATCATTTTTCGAGGCGATATTAGTTCTATCCAAATGCATATGATCATGAAATGCACATCTAGAGGCACTTAGGAGTTCAATAGCCGCGTCATTCCCCTCTTTATAGTACGGCTATCTATCCTATAATGTAACCACACCCACTAGGTGTCTTGGTTACTAAAACACAACCCTTAAGCATATACCTTTGCCTTGATCACGTAGGGTTGCGTCCAAATCCAAGTGTGGCCATCATGATCACCATGTCCATCTTGCCACCAACCTTGGAGTGTACTAATCCTCATATGCTACATACAACTTAGGCATGGGATTAGTACTTAGGCATTGTCACTAATTACCAACACCAAACATAGGACTTTTAGCCGGCTGGTGAACTCGCACACACGGCGGGCCGCCCTGCTGCTGCCTGTCTGTCTTCGCCACCAAAGGCGCCTCCTCTCCGACCTGTCTGAAATTGTTTCTCCAGGTAAGTTCCCAACCCTTTGGATTGATTTGTCAAGCCATATTACACTCTTTTTAGATTGCAGTTCTTGTTAGATTGCAGTCCTTGTCCAATTGCAGTTCTTGTTAGATTGTTCTATTGCAGTTGGTTGTCCAATTGCAGTTTTTGTTAGATTGTTCAATTGCAGTTGGTTGTCCAATTGCAGTTCTTTTTATATTGGGAATGAATTTATATGATGCAAAGGCGACCAATAACATTTATTTGCAGTATGGTGCTCTTACAGTGATCAATTAATGTTCAGATATTGATAAGCACTTAACTCGACGCTTTTGTGCAATAAGACCTCATTTAACCTCTGAAGAGAAAAAGGACCTAGGGGAGTGTGACACATAATTCATATGTCTTTTGTTTACATGGAAACTATCTGCTTGTTGTCATTATTAGTTCCTTTTTAGTTTCATTGGCCATATGATTTTTGTAGGACAAATCCTCAGCATAATAACTACCATGAACAGATTTGTAGCTTCATTTCCTTTCCTAATTGATGAAATTCTTTCATAGTCTTGTGCAATCCTAATTTTACATGTCAATAGGCTGCATTTTCTACTGTGTACAGTATTCAATTGCTTAAGGGTGGGCTTTAGATCAAAGGTCAGTTGTGTACATGTCAGTAGGCTGCATTTCCTGGTAACTGAATATATCATGTTTTGGATGGGTAGCTTATTTTCCATTGAATGATGCATTTTAGCATTTCACTCTGTCACTGCCTGCTGTCTACCTGTCTACCTACTGTCTACCCCGTGCTAGCATGCTTTGTTACATACTTTGTTAAACTATGCCACTGTTCTATTACATACTTTGTTAAATTATGCACCACTGTTCTGCTACATACTTTGTTAACTGCTTCCAAAGATACACCTAAGTGCTTTGTCATATGATAGGTTACATGCTGATGCAGAGACATGCAGCAGCTAGTTGCTCAACTCTCCTCTCCTCTCCTCTCCTCCAACTTCTACTATGTTTGGCAGTAGTTGCTCCTTTTTGTTTTGCCGATGATGAAATTGACTAAGGCCAAAGCAGCTGCTGCTTTGTTTCCCCTCTCCTCTCCTCTCTTTTGTTTTGCCGATGATGAAATTATCCAAGTCCATACATTAAATGGAATATGAGCTAATGATCAAGAACTTATGAGGAACTTAACATCATTAACAGCCGCCCCTACATTACCTTCTCCTCTCTTTCGCTGTTATGATGCTTTGATGCTCCAAATATTTGATCAAATGATGTTTGGCATGCTTCTGAGGCCTTTTCTTTAAACCTTTTCCTCTCTATGTTATCTGTTATGACGCTTTGATGCTCCAAGTATTTGATCAACTGATGGTTGACATGCTTCTAAGGCTTTTACTTTAAACCTTTTCCTCTCTATGTTATTTGTTATGATGCTCTAATGCTCCAAGTATTAACTTAAGAGTTATTTATCTTTTTGATAATTTGGGGTTCAGTTATAGTTGGTTGCTAATCAGTGAATATGTGCGCTTTTTACTTAGTTAAGTTGATAATCAGTGAATCTGTGCACTTTATTTGGGGTTCAGTTATAGTATTATCTGAAGTATTATCTGAACTTGGCCTTTTGTGATTTCTTCCCTTCGCCAGCCACTACTGAAACTCTGAGCACTGGTTTTTTTTCTAGAATGCATTCTTCATGTCTGTCCTTTTAATGTGCACTGTTAGTCTGTCCTTATTCTTGTTGCTTATTCTTATGATTTCTGGAATGTTTTTAAGGTGCAAGTATCATTTCTAGACCGTTAAGTGCTCAGAATGGAACCCATATTATAATTTCTATCTATCATGTTTGAGTCATACAACATATGCACTGGTTGGCCTAACTGTGAATTCATCCTTGTAGTCCATCCTTGTAGTCCATATTTATTATCTGGTATTTCAAATCAGAACGTTTTCATGTTAATTTTTAGCAATGTTGTCTCAATATTTCTAGTGTAATGATGTTGCTCTAGGTTTTTACCCTGCTTGCTCTCAGGTCTCACGTCAGTACACATGCTCATGTCCAACTGTTTGTGCCTACTAGTGCCTTCTTCTGCAGATGTTTCATTTAAAAGTATTTGCTCTGATCTGTCCAAGCAAATGTTCATGATATATTTGTATGATTTTTTCATAGTTCATGTTAGCCTGAAACATATGCAGATAGTAACCTTAGAAACACTGCATTATATGAATCAGTAACTAAGTTTTTCCTAGATGACAGCCTATCTTTACTGGTTCTTCCTTTTAAACTATTCTGAATCTATATGGATCTATAACAAGGCTCATGTATGCTAGTGAGGGCATTATATGGATCAGTAACTAAGTTTTTTCATTTAAAATCATGGCCAATAGTGTACCTGATTGGGTTCTCATGTTCTCCACAGTAATAGAAAATTATGGCTGAGCTTTAGTTTTCATGTACATATGCTTTGATAACTGTGGACCTACCTCAATGAACTGACTTGAACCATGGCCTAGGATCTGTAGTGTTCTTAGTTGTAAGCTTGTACTAGTTGTAGTGGCCTGTTAGGTTAGGCCATGCATTTCAGTTCAGTTTATACCTCTAGTGACTGTATTCTGTTTTTGTTCAGTTCAGTTTATTGTTTACTTCAGTCTAGTGACTGTATTCTGTTATTGTTCAGTTCAGTCTAGTGACCTCTACAGGTATTCTGTTTATACAGTGATGATATTCTGTTCATGTATTGTCTTGTATATTGTTATTCTTAGGCAATGTTGCATATTCCCTGTGAAGCCAACTTTGCATAGTAGTACAACATTTATATGGCTAGTATTCTATTGACTAGTAAGCAGAAATCCAAAGCAGTTGCTCTCCTCTCCTCCTACTTCTATGTTTGCTAGCAGTTGCACCCTTTTGTTTTGCCGATGAAGAAATTGTCTAAGGCCAAAGCAGCTGCTGCTATTTTCCCAACTCTCCCCTCTCCTCTCCTTTGTTTTGCCAATGATGATATTGTCCAATCCATTACATGACATGGAATATGAGCTGATGATTAAGAACTTGTGAGGAACTTGGCATCATTACCAGCTGCCCCTACAGTGCCTTCTCCTCTCATTTCTGTTATGAGTCCATGATGCTCCAAGTTCATGATCGAATGATGATTGACATTTTTCTGAGGCCTCTTTTTTAAACATTCTCCTTTGTTTGGTGTTGACTTGTCTTTTTAAACTACTACTACTACAACCTATAGCTACTACTACTAGTACTACCACTATAGTACTACTACAAAGTATAGCTACTACCACTACTAGTACTACAACCTATAGCTACTACTACTACCACTATAGTACTACTACAACCTATAGCTACTACTACTAGTACTACAACCTATAGCTACCACTACTAACACCACCACTACTACAACCTATAGCTACCACTACTAACACCACCACAACCTATAGCTACTACTCTTTCTTATAGTTCCTCACATATCTAAAGCACACTTTATTCCTTGCATTGGTTATAACAAAGCACGAGATGACGCGGATAAAAGGTAGTGCAGCCCGATCCCGCCAAGATAATGAGCTGCCAAGCCAAGGAGGGCAAGTACAAGATGAACTTTCTCAGGAACCGTTTGATGTCGAGTTAGATAAGGATGTTGAAATGATGCTTACTCAAGGGGAGTCTGACGAGGAGCAAGGGGGACAAGAGGGAAGAGAAGAAGAGGCTACTGAAGGCGATGATGAGGATGATGATGATGATGATGATGATGATGATGATGATGATGATGATGATGATGATGATGATGATGACGACGACTCCTCTAAGGGATATGTAAGTCCCGAGGATCCTTTCCCGCCACGTGAACCCAGATGGAGCCAAACGGAGGACGAGTTGGACAAGGATTTTGACCCGCAAGAGGCGGTAGGGATAAAGCCTTAGTTGTAAATATTGCTAACCCTTTGCTAACACTTTGACCTCTGCTAATAGTTTGACCTGTCGTTCGTACAGGCCCCTCCTAAAGCTCCAAAAAGACGGCGTCGACCTCTGGCACGTTACACCAAACAAGGAGCAGGGGAAAGGAGGGAAGAGGCAATAGCCACAGATACTAACATTTCAGCCTTTGCTCCACAACCTCAAGGCACAACCACAGCCTCGACTACCGAACCAAAGAGGAGGCGAGGGGACAGAAAGGCAAACCAATATCCAAAGGCGGGGGTATGCCATGTGATAACGGAGGTCGGGCCACAGGGGCAGATCCTAGAGCCAAAGCGGAGCATTGCAAAATTCCGTAATGTGATCGGGGCTCATGTGAGAAACAAATTGAACCCAGCAATCCCCAACTGGAAAACTTATCTAGAGGTGAAAAAGAAAGAGCTATGGGAGCAGCATTTGCTAAATAATTTAGGTTTCCAGAGGGAACACATGAACTGGTAAAACGTTGTGCTTTCTAGATGATGGGACAGTCCTTCTGACGTTGGAGGAAGGAACTAAACAAAAAGTTTATCCAAAAGGGGTTAACACCCTTCCACCTGTAAGGAAACATAACTCAGGCTCAATAGGTGTTGCTCGTGGATGAGAAGACTTCACTTGCAGCATTAGCCAAAAGTGCCCAAAACAGAGACCAAGCGAAGAAGAACCAACACCACCCTCGTTTAGGCCCCGGTGGCTACGAGGGAAAGGATGAGCAGTTTAGAAAGATGGACACGGCAGCCGAAGCTACCAGGAATACGACAGTGACGAAGTTGAGGCCATGCATCTGATGTTGGATATATGCGAGGAGTGAGGATACATCTAGCCGCGGTCTCAAGTTTTCTAAGTTGGAGACCACAGAGGCCGTATCAAGGATACTAAAATATGTTGAAGAAAAGGAGAAGGGCACATTCACTCCTTGCAGAGAGAAGGATGAGCTTAGCCTTGGCTTGGGAAACCCTGAGCACACAGGCCATGTAAGGGGGTTAGGGAAGCTGATGACCTAGAAGCACGGATTCTTAGAGGAACATCACATGTACAAGAAACATAGCAGAGGTTGGGCATCTGAGCTTGAGCTCCAAGTGAAGGCTCTAGTTGACAAGGTGCTAGAGGCGAGAGGATTGTCTACCAAGCCACAGACACTAATGGGGTCGCTGGGAGAACTAGCTTTAGTTGCCAGCCCTCCGGATGTTCCTAGCAACCAAGGTTCCAATGCAACCGGAACTGTTGTTAATCACATATGGGAGCCAACTAGTTGCATCTTGGGAGTTCTCATCGGTAGGCAAAATGAGATGATTGAGGTGGCAATGGGTGTGGCACATCCTTCGGGCGGCCAGTGGCACGGTAATCCCATCCCGCAGGACTACACTAGGGTCGAGGTGCACACCATGAAGCCCGAATTCAAGAAGTGGAAGATAGAACACCCGACTCCAGAGGGGTTGTACTTACTTGGAGACGTCATGAACCAGTTCATCCTCTAGCACAAAAAGGACATTGTACTGACTGTTTGTTCGCTAACTCCGAGTGATGTACATTTGGAGAGAGTTGTTGAGGAAGGGGAGGTATATTCACTGGCTCGTGATGACCACAAGCCTGAGATGCCACTTTCTTCCCCGAATCCTCGCCACCACATGCCACAGCCTTCTCTAGCTCATGGTGAGAAAGGGCATGATGAGATGCCAGTTGTGCCTAATGAGCCATAGCCTTCTCCAGCTCGTGCCGAGCCAGGGCATGATGAGATGCGACAAGTGCCTCTAGAGCCGCAGCCTTCTCCAGCTCATGCTGAGCCAGGGCATGATGAGACGCCGCAAATGCCTCCCAAGCCATAGCCTTGTCTAGCACGTGCCAAGCTAGGGCATCATGAGATGCCACAGTCTTCTCAACAAGCACAGCCGACACATGAACAAGTGACTTCTCAAGAAGCTGAGGACGTGCCCAAATAGGAAGCTCGAGACAAGATTCCCGTGATGATTAGGCCAATTTTTGTGGGGATGCTAGACATCTCGAGTGTTCATAAGTGGTATGCCCATGACCAGTTCAAGCCTGAGAACCAAGCTAAGGAAGCACCAGCACAAGGTTCTAAGGAGGCCGACGGTAGCAAACTGCACACAACGTTTAAAAAGTATCAAGATGTTGAATCCATCAAATGGTCAGAAGATTACCCGAAAGAATATGTAAGAGGCAAGCTATTTTTACCAAACTGGGTCATCCGGCAACTTCCCAATAACATGAGAAGGTTCCATAATTGGTACTTGCACGTAGTCCCAACAGAGCTAACGATTGTACAAGCATTCATACCTACAGGCACATTTGGAGCCCCAGAGGGGACAATTGCCTTTGACTTCGATGACATGCACACATGCTTCTGCCTGGGGTCAATGGAAATGAATCTAGTTCGCACGTGGTGCCTGTAAGTCTTTGCCCACTCGATATGATATGAATGCAACTTACTTGGAGTTTGTTGTAACTAACACATGCTATGATTTTAGAATGCAGTCACACATTGTGAAACAAATGTCAGCCCTGAAAGCCGGGTATGTCGACCCTCAAGCTATAGCACAAACAAATTTTGATTACTCTAAAAAGTGGAAAATAAGTTGCAAAGAGCTATCTGCTGGAAAGACGGTTCGGGAGAAAGAGGCTATCCAGACTAAGATAATAAGGAGAGAGTCCCTTAAGGTTGCGGCACACCTTGCCATATGTTTTACGAATCTCCAACATAACAGTGTCATATGGGTATCGTACAACTTCAAGCAAGCTCTACTCTTTACTTAAATCTTATTCGATATATCTTTGTTTGATGCAAAACATCTAATCTATTTAGTTCTACGATTGAATTCATGCAGCAACCATTGGATTGTTATAGGCATCTGTTTCGAAAAAAGCATGGCATGGGTCTCTGATTCTATAGACTTTCCACTAAACACATACAATGACTTTATAGCGATTCTCAAGACGTATACATATCTACAATACTCATTAGCTTATATGATTGTATACTTTAACTTTCACTTTTGCATACTAACAAGTTCCATTTGCTAAAATCATTTGAACAGGGGATTCAAGTTCTATGTCACTGAACATAACGGAAGGCATTGTCCGAAAAGGGGGCACACCTTGCATATCAAAACTCTATGTGCGGTAAGTGTAACTAGCTTTGGCATTAGTTAACATTTCTCTATGCAAAACACCTTGTCAATATCATTAGTTAACATTTCTATATGTGAGACACGCATAGTACCCCAAGCAGAGGCCGGGGAGTCTACATTGTGGATATTACATCTCTGCTTTCATGAGTTGTACCACTGCCTATAGGAGACACCCTGGTTTGGTAAGTTTGAATCTCCTCGCGTGTAGTATAAAAACCTAGCTTATGTTATAAAACAATAGACCTAAACTTGTTCTCTTGTAGTGGAATGAGGAGGTAGGTAAGATAAGGGACATGTACAAGGATGATGAACTCTTAGAGATCGTCGACAACCTTTGCGGCTTCATATTGGACAAAATTATTCATGTCAGAGGAGATTACCATGACCCATGATCCAACTTAGGTAGTGATCCTAGGTACCAACACCTCCATGAGCTTGAGAGGCTAGCTCTAGGCCGTTGATAACAATTTGATGGATTTGTATAATTTGAAGTTATGTTGGACTAGGGTTTGATTTGGAATTGGATCACTTGTGATGTGATTTGGACTTGGATCACTTGTGATGTGATTTGGACTTGGATTTGGACTTGTAGTTTGTGGACTTGAATAATTTAGACTTCTGATGTGGTGTCTTATATATTTATATGTGCTTCTATGGATATTGGATTCATTCATATATATATTTATATGTGCTGCTGTTGTCAGGTTTAATATGCATATATTTATTTTTTTATTCAAAATTTCAATGTAGGGGTGGTTGGTGATAGAGCCGCCCCTACAAATAACATTAGTAGGGGTGGCTTGATCACCAGCCGCCCTTACAAAATGCTATTTGTAGGGGTAGCTTGATCACCAGCCGCCCTTACAAATGCTATTTGTATGGGCGGCTGGGCAACCGCCCTTACAAATGGGGCATTTGTAAGAGCGATAGATTAAGAGTGGCTGGGGCAGCTGCCCTCACAAATAGTTATTAGCCGCCCCTACAGTGCTCTATAGTAGTAGTGTAACCAAGGTTTGGCAAGTGGGTGATCCACACAACGCAAAGAACAAGGTCGTGGTTTGGGGTCTGATGAAGCTAGTCTCCCACTGCTCATGGCGGTAGCAGTTGCAGCTCTGGTCGGCCGCACGTCAGGGCTAGGGAGCCCCGCCAGCTTGCTAGCGCCCTCTCTCAACTTGATGCACCCCCTTCTTCTCCGCTGGTGCCCGGGCCTCCACCCACTAGCCGCAGGAGATGCTACGCTTCAATTACTCTAACGAGCCATCGATGGGTTCACCCCCGCGCTCACCTATTGCCTCTGGCTCCAAGGGCAAGGGTGTGTCACAGCCTTCTTCTACCAATTGTTCCTCCCACAATCCAAGGAGGGGCTTCATGGCTGACGCACACTGTGCTCCGGTCCCTCGTGAAGCTCTCGGTCCCAGTGCAGCCATAGGGCGTCGCGTTGCTTGGTGCCAGTCCACCCAACTCGCCTCTCCGCGCCGGTGGATGAAGAAGGCTTCCACCGGGTGGATATTGTTGGTGTAATCCTCTCACATGTGAGGCCACATCAACACTTGACTAAACCGGAGGTGGGAAGCAACGAGTTTGAATCGGGTGGTTGTAGTGCACGCGGTGAGCGCGCCCACGACGTGGCGTGGCAAGGCACTTTCATTCTCACTCCTTTGTATCGATGTGTTAACGGTTGTCTAGCTATGTCGAGTGTGTTAGAGCTGCTGGTATAAGTAGCCCAAACTTTAGCGGGTGTGTTAAGCTGAAAACCACCGTGTAATCGTGTGTGTACTAATCACTCATATCTATGGAAAATAGCACAGTCCTCTGACAGTTGTCGTTCGTCAGTTTTGTGTTCCAGCATGTTCATGTGCTTGTTCTTGTTTTTCCTCTAATTCTTAGGTTACCCAATGCAACAGGGCTAAACCAACATTTGGTATTAGAGCCATAATTACATGCCTAATCATCCATAGATTGCTGCTATGGGAGACTCTCTTTGGTCTGGCGGTGGGGGAGCCGGTGGAGATGTTGGCGGCGGTGGTGGAGGGCAGATTGCATATTTGTGCTAACGGGGACCAATTACACGAGTTAGACTATCCAGGTGCAAGCTATCATGGAGCATCAAGGCGTGTGGGAGGTTGGAGAGCCAATGAGGGAGGCGACGAAGACCTAGTCGGTGGCGGCGACTGCAGCAGCGACTACCAACGATAAGAAGGTGCGGGCGCATCTTCTTTAGTGTCTGCCTGATGACTTGTTGATGCAAGTGGCGAAGAAGAAGATGGGGAAGGAGGTCTGGGACTGTCTCAAGGAGCGGTTCATTAGTGCGAATCACATGAAGGAGGCAAGGTTGCAGACGTTGAAGAGCGAGTTTGATTCGCCACAGATGAAGGATGATGAACAGGTGGATCAGTATGCCAGCAAGATCTCGGTGATGTCGGTGAAGTATGGGAACCTTGGTGGAACCCTGGATGACTCGGCGATGGTGAAGAAGTTATTTGACACCGTGCTAGATCAATACATCATGGTGGTGGCCAGGATCGAGCAGTTCTTTGATCGGAACAAACTGGCATTCGAGGAGGCGGTTGGTCAACTGAAGGCCTATGAAAAACGGATCTAGCAGGGAGCAAGAGGTTAGAGGAGGGATAGTGGATAGTTGTTGCTCACGTAGGCCGAGTGGGAGGCGCGACAGAAGAAGTTCGGTGGAGAGTCCGTGGGAAGGAGAGATCTTAGGATGGAGGGAGCCATGGCCGGGGATGAGGGTGCGGTGTGCGCGGGGAGGCATCCAACAAAGAAGGTGGTGCCAAGCGTGACAAAAGCCACATCAAGTGCTTCAAATGTCACAAGTATGGGCACTACACTAATCATTGTCCAGGAGGTGAGGAGAAGAAGGGGAGATGAAGCTCATCATGCTCGAGTTGATAACATCAAACTAGCACTGATGCTTACAGTCATGGAGGTGCCGAAGCTGTTTGAGCTTGTGTCAAGGGTGATCACTGGGGTGCAGGGCAATGCTGTGTTCCTAGATGAGAGAAAGGTGATGCCTGAGTTACATCTCACTGGTGGCAACAAGAAGGCTGGTGATGCCTGGTACCTAGACAATGGGGCGAGCAATCACATGTCTGGTAATGCAGGCATGTTTAGAGACCTCAATGAGGAGATCATTGCCAAGGTCAGATTTGGTGATGGTTCTGCTATGGAGATCATGGGGATTGGAACATTGATGTTTCAGTGCAAGAATGGGTATCAGTGGCTGTTGCTAGATGTGTACTACATCCCAAGACTAAGGAGTAACCTGATCAGCCTTGGACAGCTTACTGAAACTAGGCACAGAATTACAATGGATGATGACTGGCTGGAGGTGTTTGACAAAGGCAGTCAGAAGCATGTTATGAGGGTTGGTCGAGCTACAAACCGACTCCATCAAGCTGATATGAAAAGTTAATATGTTTGCTAACAAAAATGTCTGAAGATGCCTGGCTTTAGCATGGAAGACTAGGTCATGCAAATTTTTGGTCACTGAAGCTATTGTTAGAGAAATCCATGGTGGGAGGTGTACCAGCAATTGATCATCCAGAAGAGGTCTGTGAAGCTTGCATGGCTAGGAAACATACTCGAATGGCATTCCCAAGAATGGCAAAGTGGCATGCTACCAAGCCCGTGGAGTTACTCCACATTGATCTATGTGGACCAATCACACCTGCAACTGTAGGAGGTAACAAATATTTCATGCTCATTGTTGATGACTATTCTAGATGGATGTCAGTGTTTATGCTTAAGTCTAAAGATGAAGCAAGTAGTGCATTTACAGAATTTAAGGCTATAGCAGAAAACAAATTGGGACAGCACATAAAAGTAGTGAGGTCAGACAGGGGTGGAGAGTTCTTATCTATTTCTTTTAGGGAAGTGTGTGAACAGGGTGGAATCAAAAGATAGTTCATAGCACCCTATACACCACAGCAAAATGATGTAGTTGAGAGGAAAAATAGAACAGGGATGGAGATGGCCAAATCACTGCTGAAGAGCATGAGGGTGCCAGGATGGTTTTGGGGAGAAACTGTTAGGCACTTAGTTTATTTGTTGAATAGGTTGCCAACCAAGGCATTGGGAGCCCAGACTCCTTATGGAAATGGTAGAAAACCTCATCTTGGTCATCTGAAGGTGTTTGGCAGTGTTGGTCATGTGAAAAGCACAGTGCCACACCTAAAGAAGCTAGATGACAGGAGTACTCCAATGGTGTATTTTGGAGTAGAAGAGGGAAGCAAAGCTCATAGGATGTACAATCCTCAGACTAACAAGATTGTGGTGAGCAGGGATGTTGTTTTTGAGGAATCCAAGAGCTGGCAGTGGATTGCAAACACTGAATCTTCTGAAGGTGCAGATTTCAGTGTTGATAATGATGATCATTTTGTTACTCAGTTTGATGGATTAGGTATTGCAGCTAGTGGGAGTAGTGATGCTTGCCACCATTCATTCCTCGTGACGCGCAGACCACCCACTCGCCCTAACGCCAAAGAGATGGCGATAAGGATCATACAAGGTAGCCCGACAGGGATGCAAAGAAGAAGAAGAAGCCACCGCCAAAAGCTGCAGGAGGTGAAGGCAGTAACAAGCATAGAGCAGGGCATTGCGAGATGTGAAGGCAGCAACTAGCATGAAACAGAGCGCGAAATGTGAAGGCAACCAACTAACCCACAACAAAGTGCAAGGCGGAAGCAAGCGGCTAAGCGGAGAGTAGAGAGAACAGAGCAAGCATGAAAGCGATTGCACAAGGGTGAGGGGACCTTCACCACGACCCCCCCCCATATATAGGACATGGGCGGGGCTATTCGACTTCCGCAACCAATGGCCACGAGAGCAGGCGGAACCGTCCCATTTCCTAAGGAAACGAAGAGGCAGCAAGAAGGCACTCCAAAAAGGAAGGGAGCACTCTAGAAACAGAACGGCCAATGGTCCAATGCAATGGACAGGGGGAAAAGGAAGGGAGCAAAACCTCTGCCACAGAAATCCAAAGTGAATTTTTGCGATCAAGGTACGCGACATTGGACCATGGCCTCAAAAGGGGGGAAACTGTTGGGACACGAACAGACCAGTTGGCGGAGACTATTGGCAGCTGCATGCCAGAGGCACGCGGCAAAAGGAGGCCGACACTTGACGTTCCCCCAAGGATTTTTGCAAGCGGGAACAGTGCGACCTCTGGACCTCGAGGTGAAGGTGTCAGCTAGGCGGGAGAACCTGAATCATGTCGAAGGCCGCAGTGATGAGGGCAAAGCACCTAGTCGCGCGAGCACGGTCCGAAGGCTGGAGTCGACATCCAAAGTGCTAATCGTTCATTTGGAGTTTTTTGCAGGGAAGATTGGGACCTTTGGTGCTGAGAGCAGAGGCCCAAGGTCAAACCAATGGCGGGGCCCCGACGATGCGAGTGATGGTTCCCACCACTCGAGGAACCATGGCAGAGGCCCTTACAGTGGTGTCCGGCATGTTCAGGTGGAAGCAAGGTGGAGGCCCAACTGCCGGGCGGGGGCCCCGGTACCGTGGGTCAATGATGCTCAGCTAATCGGCCAAGCGGCCAGCAGGCCAGCGCCGAGGGCCAGATTTGGGCCTACGCTCCCGACCCACGCGTAGGAGGCGGTTAGCGAAGAGGAGAGTTACCTAATTGCCCCTATATTGAGAATCTAGATAAGGAATATTCTTAGGATATACTGCCACCGTCACGAGGTATTTGTATAAAAGCAACTAAGTGAGAAACATTGCCCTATAAAAAGGGGTGTAAATGCAACCAAAAAGGGTGGGTGAGATACATCAATGAAACCCTAGCCTTCCTTGAGTTCACTAGCCTCAGACCTCCACTCGGGGCACCGGCTGGGCGGAGGCATAACCAACCCACCTGCTGGAATATGATATTCCAACATGGTGTTTGATAAAGGTCATCTAAAAACTTTTTGTGAGTTGGTCTTTTCAATTCGCCATGAGTGGGAGGGACACTGGCTAGGATTTTAGGCTCTCTATGCGATGCTCACGTGAAGGCAAGGAAAAGATTCTTGATGCATGCATGCTAAAAGAATTGAGAGCTATACAATTTTTCACGTCGAATGGATGGTCTTTCATTTACTGTCTTGGTGTTTATTTATGAACATGTAATAAGTTTGAATGCTCGGTGTGTGACTGATGCTTCTTTTTGGAAAAAAGGATGAATTACGATTTTTTTTTCATCATCTAAAAAAAAGATGAGGGTTCAACCGAGCTTGGCCAGACTAGTTCATCACATCTTTGGGGCCTAAGGCAAATGAGAAGCTGGACACCCAGTTTTTTTTTCCATGTATATGCAATCATTTTTTTTTTTGACTTATATGCAGTGAGCTGCCAGTTGTGTTATACTCCTGTATATGCATATATAAAATTGGACTTATTTTGGTGTTGAGAACCTGAACATAAAAATCGTGATTCTAGAGTTCAAACTAAGGTACACTAGGGATATTTGCATCTTCCTGCAAAAATAATGATGTTGCATCCTTCAGCGGCGAGCTACTAACTTGGACTTGGAAGTGTCGACTCTGAACGTACGAGAAGCATGAACTGCTCAAAATTCAGTTTTAGCGCCAGATTGGACTCGCGCTTGTTTCCACAAGTATGTATTTCATGCAATGTGTATGCAATGTATCCATCGAGTGGTATCATATCTCTGGTCTATCATTATGTCCTCTGCTGGTACCAGATAAAACATTTTATGTGGCACTGTCTCACGCGACCCTGGTGTGCAGCACCCCTGATTTGCATGTATACGAAGGTGCTACTTGGTTAAACCTGGCCCACGATACTCCTGTGATCCCGCATGGATGAAATGGACGGTGATGGCGCGGTGTCGCACGCCAGCCTCAAGTTGCATAGAATTTTTTTTTCCGCCTGCAGGTGCATGTGCATGGAGCTATGGACCTGCACTTCTGGAGAGTGGATGGATGCTTTCTTCATGGGCCAAACGTATAGCCCCATTGAAAGGCCTGTTGGGCTAAGCTTCAGATCCGAAGTGATTGGGGCCCAACGTCTGCGTGGGATGGAGATGATTGCTGTGACAGGCTTCCATTCCGCAGCAGCGTGCTACTCCAACTCCACGTGGCCTAGCTGGGAATAAATTAGCCCGGC
The DNA here is from genome assembly GCA_038087645.1 of Saccharum hybrid cultivar R570. Taxonomy (NCBI): domain Eukaryota; kingdom Viridiplantae; phylum Streptophyta; class Magnoliopsida; order Poales; family Poaceae; genus Saccharum; species Saccharum hybrid cultivar. Next base: position 17,098,679 of record JAQSUU010000760.1, read on the forward strand.
CCATATCATAAGCCCAGAGAAACTAAACTATACCGTATTGACTTGGGTGGACGCCCAGTGTCCAAGGCCCAAGGTAACTGTTAAAAAAAACTATGTACTCTAGTATTTTGTTAAAAAAACCACGGAAATGATTGGACGTGGGCAGGTTCAGACAGACAGCTCCGCACGGCCAGCCTCGCACCCCGCGCTACGCTATTTTTTTAATCCAAAAACGTGGGCCCTGTTATATTTTAGTCTACGGACCCAACTTACCAACGTAACACAAATATGTGCATGCACACGTATGTACGGCAGCTTCATCAGAACATGAATACGTGACATGCATGTATACCAGAAGATGTTATAATTGACATGAATGGAGAGCTGTGTTGAATAACCAGCTAGAGCAACGCATGGCAACCATCTATACTTGTGTATACAAGTGCAAAAAATGCATTTGGTCCAAAATTATAGACCATAAATATACGTGAGCCTGATCATATTGCTAGTCAACTTAGCATGGTCAATATAAATAGCAACCACTTTTGTATGGACCCTGATATGTTAGAGCCACATATAAAATAATTGTATGGGCCCTGATATGTTAGAGCCACATATATGTCAAATGTTTCAGATGTTCCAAACATATGTTGTAAAAGTAGATCTGGATGTTACATATATTGCAATTGCTATACACATATGTTGCAAGTGTATGTTTCAGCTATCTTCAAACATATGTTGCAAGTGTTTTAGTCTGGATGTAGTATATATTGCACTAGCTATACATGTATGTTGCAACTGTATGTTTCAAATGTTTGAGTTGTTTTAAATATATGTTGCAAGTATTTTATCTGGATGTAGTATATATTGCACTAGCTATACATGTATGTTGCAAGAATATATTCTAAATGTTTCATATGTTTCAGATGTATGTTGCAGCAAAAGCTTCATGTTGCAAGTGTTCCATGAGCAAGCGTGAGAAGTGGCATAGGCAGAGATGGTCCCGCATGCACAGCGGTCCCCACATGCGCGGGCAGCGAAGCGGATGCGGTAGCAGGCGCATGCGTACCGTAGCAGCAGGCGGGCCCGGGTCAGCAGCAACAGCCAGGCGCATCAGCAGTGTGCGGGTGGGAGTTGCATGCAACCATGCATACGAGTGATCGAGCGAGAGAGAGCCTTGCAACCTATGGACATGCAAAACAACAAAGGTAGCCTAGGAGAACAGCAGCTGCCGAACTGATTGATGGGATTAAACAAAAAAAGGCGAGCAGCAGACGTGGGCGTCCGGGCGCAAGAAAAGTCTCATGTTAGTTATCCATATCATTGGGAACATGGCTGCTACCTACCTGCTAAGGTCCTGCCCTCCTCGTCACTTTTCAGGCCTTGGCGCCCAGCCAACCATCCAGCGCAACTAGTTGTCAAAAAAAAATACCATCCAGTGCAACTTGTGTCGTGACACCCACGTTCCACTCCACTTGGCCATCAGTGACAAACTTTGGAAAGAATGACCGCGACAGCGAGCTAATCTTGTTGTACCTGTTCTAAAATAATTGGACATTTCGTTTCTCAAGAGTCAAATGACTTTAATTTTAACTAATTTTTATAGAAAATAGTATTGCCTCTGTCCCAAAAGAAATAAAATTCTAGTTGTCCTAAGACAATTTTAACCAAATTTATGGAAAAATACTAATATTTATGACACAAATTTGTATCACTAGATACATCACAAAATACATTTTTACAATGTACTTATTTTGTGTTATATACAATGTTCCTCTTCCTATAAAATTGGTCAAACTTATAAGATATTTTAAATTTAAGTGATTCGAGGAATTGATTTATTTGGAGATGAAGGTAGTATTAGCATATGTATTTTCAAGAATCACTAGATACATTATAAAATATATTTTTACAATGTACTTATTTTGTGTTGTAGACAAAGTTCCTCTTCCTATAAAATTGGTCAAACTTAAGATAGTTTAAATTTAAGCAATTTTAGGAATTGATTTATTTGGAGATGAAGGTAGTATTAACATATGTATTTTCAAATATGTTTATTATAAAAATTTTTGATGAACCTTATTTTGCATAATAGATATCAATATTTTTCTGTTATATACTCTGTCGAACTAAAAAATATTTTTATTCTTCAAAATGCATGATGTGCAACTTGTTTGGGACGGAAGAGGAAGGATTTCAGTGCACTAGCGCATGTACTACTTTGCAATGATGTCATGGTCACATCACAACAACTGCCGTCCCCTTTCCAAAAAAAAAAAAAACTGTCGTTGCTTGGGCTAAGCATGAATCACGTACCACTGCTGAACACTTTAGCACTAACAGTGAATCATCCTGCTGCGCAGGCGTCCCCAATTGGAGGAGCATCTTGTGCTGTTTGTCAGTTGGTGCCACTTGTTCCAATTCAACTGCCGATTCAGGCCTCCTCGACATTCTTGAGACCCGAGCCCGCCCAGTACCGACCATCCAACTTGTGACGATTTATTTGGCATCGCTCTGCTCCACATTTTTTTTTTAGCTTCGCTTTATATTTTGTTAGCCAAATAGGTGTAGCCTCACAAACTTTACTTTGAGGAAAAAAGTGGAGTTAAGAGAGCACCTAAAGTCTAGATGAGGCTGGATGTGGATATTTTATATTTAGATTTTCCTTGGACTTCTTTAGTTTGGATATGGATTTCCATCCATTATCAGGTCCACCTAGAGAGGACTCTAAAAACTGTAGATTCTTTTTTAGAGCTGCTGTATAGTGAAGTTGCTGTATCGGTCATGATGACGTTCCTAGAAAACCCAAAAAACAGGATGAAAAACGGGCTGAAAATAGCAATTTTTTAAAACTAGGAGAGCACCCACTGGACAATCACAAGTCACGTAGCTTTTCGCACGAAAAACACACGCTTCACGGCCGGTAGCATTCGAACCCATGACCTCTAAAAACATGCACATCGGGGCTGGTAGCACTCGAACCCACGACCTCTGTCTTTTCTTGTTTATCCCCTAACCACTGCACATGTAAGACACTTTTGTCCATTTGGAATATTCGTCCTCCCCATTTTAAGTTTATCTGGTTTTGAAATAATTATTTGAGAGTCTAAATGAATTCAAATGAAAAAGTTGTCAACTACAAAGTTTTATAACTTTTTGAGATCTACAACTTTTATTTTGGTCATTTCTCCATCTAAAGTCGTTTGAAGAATTTGAATTTCAACTATGACGAAATTCACACGTAATTTTCCTTGGATAGATGATATCAAATGAAAAAGTTGTCAGTTACAAAGTTGCACAACTTTTTGAGATCTACAACTTTTTGTTATGGTCATTTTTCCATCTGAAGTCGTTTGAAAGTTTTAAATTTTAAATTTAAGAAATAAAACATAATTTTTGTTAAATAGATGATTTCAAATGAAAAAGTTGTCAACTACAAAGTTGCATAACTTTTCGAGGTCTACAACTTTTGTTTAGGTTTCTTCTCCATCGGAGATACTTAACTACCACTACACACTCACTTATGACAATAAAGCATATGGACTCCTTTGGTATTAACTTATATAAAATCTTGTGAATCAAATATTTTGACATCAAAACAAATTTAAATAAAAACGTTGTGAACTACAAAGTTGCATAACTTCTCGAGATCTACAACTTTTATTTTAGTCGCATCTTCATCCGAGATCCTTAACTACCACTACACAGTGATTTGTGACTGTAGAGCATATGGACTCCTTTGGTATTAACTCTATAAAATCTTGTGATGCACATTTGGACATCCATCGAGTCTATGAGACAATAGAGGTAGTGTTTAGAGATCTGGCACGGTGGGGTCTAATATGTTGGGAGGGCTGGAGAAGAAACCGAAGGAGTTGGAGCTTTGTCTGAGATGAGTGTGTAAGGAGGTGGTTTCTAGAGAGGGGATTTTGTGGTGCAAACTAGACATGGCACATGAGTAGGTGGACCTCTACAGGAAACAAAGGGCAAATATCAAATGAATGCATTTTGGGGATGCAACACTGCATTTTTCATGCCTCTTGTTTGGAGAGGAGTAATAGAATAGGCAATCTAAAAAAGGAGGTTGGGGGCCTCTATGAACACATTTAAATTCCTAGCTAATTATTACATGGTGGTCAAGATCCTCATTGTTAGTATGTGATGCTATAATTAGTTCTTAGGAGTAGAGTAGATTCTTTTAAAATTTTGATGAGCAAATTAATCCATGTGTCACCTAACAACGTATTGTTTGGAGCTACATTGTTGTTCATGATCATGTCTCCAATTTGAGTCTTTTTTTCAAATTAGTGTCTCCATTTTTATGTGGCACGGAGTAGAATAATTGTTCTTCATTATTGTACAATAATTGTTTTTTATGGGGCTACGATTTTCAATTTATATGGCCGGGGCTACCAATTTCAATTTTCCAATAATTAGTGTACAATAATGTTTTCCAAAAATGGGGTGACTAAATTAAATAAGTGTAGAATCCGTTGTACTTTCTAGCTTTAATTGTTGTTCACCACTTGTTATTAATTTATCTATAATTATTGTCTCAATATTTTTTTGTAGAGATGGATCGAGAGTGGATATATCTATCCTGAACGGACAAGCCGTACATACTTGGCGTCGGCAAGTTTTTTACTGATGCCAAAGCTAATGCTGGGGATGGGAACCTAGTCTCCTGCCCATGCAAAGATTGCCAGAATCAAAGGAAATGGGCTCAGACTGAGTCTATCCGAATGCACTTATTACATTGGGGTTCATGCCGAACTATACGATATGGAGTATGCATAGAGAGGTTGGTGTGAATGTTCCACAGGAAAACAATGATGTTGTCGACATGCCTGACGTAGCCCACCACGAGGCTGTTACTAACGATGAACCTATGGCCACAGTTAATGATGTGTTTAGGAACACGCTAGGTGACGATACCGAGGATAACGATGGCATTTCTCAGCTGCTATGTAATGTGGAGACCGGATGTCTTAGTGAAAGACAGCTGAGAAAGCTAGAGAAAATAAGACAAGATGGCAAAATGTCATTGTATAAGAACTGTCCAATGAGCAAATTGGAAGCCGACATCATGGTGTTAGAGTTCAAATCGACAAATGAATTGAGCAATAAAGACTTCGATTAGTTGTAGGTATAATAAGGAAAATGCTCCTAGAAAAAAAGAGTTGCCAGAAAAAACATACCTGGCCAAGCAAATGATCTGCCCTACTGACCTCGAGGTTGAAAAAATCCAGGCCTGTTCCAATGATTGCATATTGTATTGTGCAGACAAATACAAAGACTTGGATGCGTGCCCTAAGTGTGAAGCTCCATGGTATAAGGAAGGCCCATCAAATGAGGTTACCAAGACCAGAGGAGGTCCCATAAAGTCGTTTGGTGTTTTCCTATAGCTCTCCGGCTGCATAGGTTGTTTGCTTGTGCAAAGTCAACCAAGTTGTTGCGTTGGCATGGTGAAGAGCATAAGAAGGATACAATAATGAGGCACCCCACCGATGGGATGGGCTGGAGGGCTGTCAATACTATGTTCTATAAGAACATCGATGGAGAGGTAAGGCACCTTTGGTTTGGTTTGAGCATAGATGGGATGAATCCTTTCGACCTGGTTAGAAGCAATCATAACACCTGGCCAGTAATGCTCTGTATATACAACCTTTCACCTTGGCTATGTATGAAGTGGTCATTCATCCAGATGCCACTACTGATCCAAGGGCCAAGACAACCTGGGAATGACATCAATGTGTTTCTAGAAGTAGTGATCAATGAACTACTGGAGATGTATGAAGCAGGTCGCAGGTTGGGCTTGATAAAAAACATAAGGAGGAATTTGTCAACTGGTTGTGATGCCGCTTAATTGGAACAATGTTGGGTAAATCAGCTAGATGTCTTAGCCAAGGGACTATTGAGTACATTTCTTAAGTACCAAGGGTATGAGATCAATGGATTTATATTTTACACAAAAAAGCAAGATGGAAAGAACACATATCAAAATAGTGGTGTTTGTTTCGATGCTCATGACGAAAACGACAACGTGCAGGCGACATACTATGGTTTTATAGAGGAGATATGGGAGCTAGATTGCGGTTGGTTGAAGGCAGCTTTTTTTCGCTGTCGGTGGGTCCAGCTCGAGGAAATCACCATGAACAGAAAAGGATTTAGTACCGTTGACCTAACCAAGACTGCATATAGAGACGACCCCTTCGTCCTTGCAAAAGACATTATGCAAATCTTCTATGCAGAAGACAACAAGATAGAAGGAAAGCTAAAAGTAGTCCAGGAAGAAAAAGGAAGATTGTTGGTGTCAATGGAGTGACAGACGAAGAAGACTATAGGGGCTATCAAGAAATACCTGCATTCGAGGCGAACGTAACCCTACCTATCCTTGAAGAGGGTAGAGGGTGACAAACCTGCTTACGTCCGGCGTGATCACGATGAGGCCCTCATTGTTGGAACCGATGAAGATAGTTAGATTATTATTAACTATGTAATCATTATTCAGACGTTGTAACAGTAATTCACACTGAATATCTAATTTATATTTTGTGCACATGTCTATAATTAAATTATTCACTATGTAATCAAATATTGAGATGACGTTCACAAACACTATTATTAAATAATTAATTAATTATCATAGAATTAAATATTCAAGACACAAGTATTTGTATTATTAGAATACATTATCTATATTTACCAACACTAAACGAATAAAAGAGAAAACAAAACTTATGATGACTTAATCCCTATCGTAGCGCAGCGGTTAAAGCCTTACACCTGTACCCCGTGCCCCGGGTTCGAACCCCATGTGGGACCAATTTTTTGATTTTTCTAGAATTAATTAACTCACGTTCAGAGAATAAAACTAAGTACAAAGCCTAACCCGACGTACTCCCTATCCTAGCACAGTGGCTAAAGCCCTGTACTCTGGACCTTGAGCCTCGGTTCGAACCTCATGAGGGCCAAACTTTTTGGTCTTTTGTTTTATTAATTAATAGTGCATTAGAAAAGATTAAAAAGAAAAATAGAACTAAACCTAATGTAATTCCTAGTCTAACGCAGCGGTTAAGCATTCTAACCACGACCGTCGAGACCTTGGTTCCAATCCTAGGCGCGGGGCAATTTTATTTTAAAAAAGGGCTGAGCAGTAGTAGTGGCGCGGCTTTTAATTAAAAAAAGCTGAGCCCGCAGCAAGCCGGCAGCCGCTTTGCGGTAGTTATGCAGGCCATCAGTGTCAATTTTTATCTTAAAACCGACAGTGATAGGCCCTACCACTACTGGTTTGCTTAACTGGCACTGATGGCCTAGATCACTGCTGGTTTTTTAAATAAAACCGGTAGTGATGTGAAGATTCCCATCACGGGCCAGCAGTGCTCCTGCTGACCACCACGGCAGGAGCACTGCTCCCACCTTGCACGATAGCTAGCCTATAAAATGTCGCCCGGCTGAGGAGCCTCTCAACGGCTAGTATTGCTGTTTATTCTGTAACTTTGTTGTTGTTTATTTTGCAACTCCGTTGTTGTTTATTTCCCCAGTTCATTCTTTGCTTGCTAGTTTCCACATACATGATCTCTCTGAGGGAGAAAGCCCTCCACGTACAAATATCAATATGCGTCGTAGTCCGTTAGGATGGTGCACACAAGAGGTACTAGAAGAATGCTACTGAAGATAGAGCAACGCCGAAGGTTGAAAACACCGCGAGGTTGATAGAGCCATCTAATGCGGTCTGCTCTGGACTGTATGTCCAAAGAGACATGGCATCCTCCCTGCTCGGCCTGCCCAGTCTGCTCTAGGCAATTTTTGAGAGGCATGGGTTCATCGCTGCCACACCGCCATCTCCAACCGGCATAGCTCGTAGGCCACCTCGGCGCATATTCGACCCTAGCTGGGTGCTAGAAGAATGCTACTGAGGTGGTTAAATTATAATGTGTTTGTCCACTTTGATTGTAACATTGACCTAGATGGAAATAGGTCTTTGTTATCGTATATGTAATTTTGTTCTACGTGATTTGGTGATGGCTCCTGGATATTTCATTGCAGGGGGTATATATATGTTCTCCTCTTCCATATTCTAGCTATATGTATATGTGTGGATCATCGATCTATATTTATTTATTTATTTATTTACATGGCATATTTTATATTATGCAATATATATTTCTATTCATATTTCTTGAATTTTATTAGGTATAATGCAATATATATGTTCTCCTCTTCCATATTCTAGCTATATGTATATGTGTGGATCATCGATCTATATTTATTTATTTACATGGCACATTTCATATTATGCAATATATATTTCTATTCATATTTCTTGAATTTTATTAGGTATAATGCAATATATATGTTCTCCTCTTCCATATTCTAGCTTTGTATATGCATCGATATATATATTTATTTAGTTTGTGACATTTCACCTAGCACATTTTATATAATGAAATATATATTTATAGTCATATTTCTTGAATTTTATTAGGTGGGATGAACGGACCTCCCCCACCATAAGAACCAGGTTTCCACGTTGGTGATGAGCCATTCGCTCCGGATATGCATGTTCCAGTATTCCCTAATCTAGCAATTGTATGAAATTTTTCAACATCTTAGTTTTGGACGCTAATAATAAGTGTAGTTTAATTTTCATGTATAATAAGCATTGTTTAGTAATATGTCATAGATTATATCCCCGGTAGTGTGGCTGCGAGAAGCACTTCACTTGCTCAATGTAGACGACATCGTTGAGAACATGACACCTAAGGATGCACCGAGTCAGTTATTTACGTGTGAACTCAGCTTTCACATCCCTTCGAGGGGTCCAACAGGGCATCAGCAACTTATCCGGCAGACTGCAGCTCAAAGGCCGAGCATATTAAGCGCCCAGTCCTTAGCCGTGCGCCAATGTTTAGATGCACTTCGTCGCATTTGCTATCATGTGCCTGATTACTCGTACATCAAGTTTGAAGCTTTGCGTGCTGGTGATGTCCTCGTTCCGCAAGTAAGCAAATGGATGGCGACCCACAACCACACGGATGTGGTAAAAAAGTCACTACTGATAGTTGAGTCGTGAGTTTTTAGTGATGTCATTGTAATAACGTTCTCTAATATTTCTTTTTGTTTTCTTCGCTTGCATATTTCGCTCCATGAGCATACCTATGTGGCATGTGGCTTGTCGGCCATTCTAGAGCAAACTACGGATCAACTCGGGTACGACTGGGATTACTTCACTAGAAACCTCGGCCAGCCCACTGCAGCAGGACGCCAATACTGCATAACTGACAGGGCCAATGGTTGTTCAGTAGGATATATCTGTGGGCGATCATGTGTTTGCACTTGTGAGGCATGAGAGAGTGCACTCATACGGGCATTGACCTTCATCTATAACCGCGGTTACAGAACCTATGACCTCACTTTCCATGAATGGTTACAAATGTATGTTGCTATGCATGGCCCGATCCCACGCCCCTAATTAGCGTTTATTTAGCTAGGTTTGGAAGGTTTAAGTTTAGTTGGATTTTAATTTGTATGGCTTGTGTTTAACTATTATGCATCTAGAACTCTACATTCCGGTGTCATATCGGTCTCAAACTTTTTCTTAGGCTTTCATGTGCCACGTGTAAAGGAAACACCAAGTTTGAGATTTTCTGGAGATGGTTTGGTACTTTCTCCAGTTTAATTGAATTTCCTCGCGATGTCACCGAGTAATTGTAGATTGAACTGAGTCTACCCCAAAATGATCCAGAAAGAGCCAAACTTTTACACAAGGTCTCATTTGTCCTAGGGATGAAAATTTTGTGGAGGTCAATGCAAAAAAACTAGTGGGTTGAAGATGTAATTCACCCTCTTTTGTCTCATTCAGCACAAAAAATATAATAATAATCAAAATGATTAGAAAAACCTAAGATCCTGTGTGGGGCCATAATTTGGGTGTACATGTTTGCCAAAAAAAAATTCAAGCCATTACGACATAGGTGGAATATATATGCTTCACAGAGCTACATGAGCCATTTCATCGAACCATGACTAAACACATAGATTCTAAGGTTTCTGTGGTTCATATGCATTACAGTGTCATATTGTTTTCAAACTTTTTCTCAGGCTTCCACTTGCCATGGGTGAAGGAAACATCAAGTTTGGGATTTTTTTGGAGATGGTTCGCTATTTTCTCCGGTTTAATTGAATTTTCACGCGACGTCACCGAGTAATTAAAGGTTGAACTGAGTCTACCCCCGAAATAATCCGGAATGATCCAAACTTTTAAACAGGATCTTTGTGCCCTAGGGATCAAAATTTTGTGGAGGTCGATGAAAAATTCTAGAGGGTTGAAGATGTAATTCACCCTTTTTGTCTCATTTAGCACAAAGAAAAAATATATTATTTAAAAAAAATGATCAAAAAAACCCTAAGATGTTATGTTGGACCATAATTTGGGTGTACATGCTTGCCAAAAAAATTTCAGGTCATTTGGACATAGGAATACACATGTTTGTATTTATTCAATTTAGAAAAGAATTTTTTTATATATATACATCACTGTCGGTTCACAAAAATCAGCACTGATGATTTGAAACCGACAGTGATCATAGTTATCACTGTCAGTTTGATTTTCAAAACTGGCAGTGATGTATAATTTTTTTTTAAAAATGTACGGCCCTCGGGTTTGAACATAGTTTACGGTCTCGGGGGACATAGTTTACGGTCTCGGGGGACATAGTTTAGTGCCTTAACCGCTGCGGTAGTGTAGGTAGTATGTTAGGATTAGTTTATTTTCTATTTTAATCGCTTAACAGCTGTGCTCTAATATTTTTAGAAAATTAAAATTTTAAAAGGTTGGCCAGCCAAGGATTCGAACGAGGGTCTCGGATCTACAGTGTGCAGACTTAGCCGCTATGCCAGTCGTTGGAGTTCGAATCGAAGAGAAAAGAAAATTTACTTAACCGTAGCAGTATCCGGCACTGATGCGCCGTCATCAGTATCAGTTCTGTGCTTCATCCGGCAGTGATGCTCCCTCATCATTGTCGGTTTGCACTAGGAACCGGCAGTGATGAGCCATGCATATAACAAGTGAGCGGCACGGGGTGAAATTTTCCAAGTCATTTGAACCCCATGCCATCCACTTCCCCCCGCGCCGCTGTCCGCTGCCCTCGTGCCCTCCTCTTCCTCCATGCCGGCGCCCAGAGCCAGCGAGGAACCCACCCGACGCCGTCCCCCTTCCTCCACCCGCAGCACTGTTCACCATCCGTGCCATCGCCGCCACCTGCGCCCCGTCTGCCACCCATGCCCCGTCCACCACCCACGCCAACGCCACCACCCGCACCCCGTCCGCAACCCGCGCTACCATCCAACGATCAACACCCACGTGTTCCTCAACATTGCCTAACGCCGTCCGTGCCACGTCGACGCCCGACACCCGCGTTTTTCTCGACACCGCCGGAGCACCACCATACCACCACCATTGCCCGTGCCCTTGTCTGGTCGTCCACGCTGGCCATGCCCTCGTCCATGCCTGCATCTGCCAAAGCCAGCCATGAACTGAGGCCCTCAGGAGCGCACAGAGAGCTGCTACCACCCGCCCACCACGGTGAGTGCCTTCGACCATGCCCCTTAGGTGTTTGCTAAAATGCCCGTGAGGATGACAACAGCCTGTTTATCTCTTTTTCTCTCAATTTCATGTAGAAACACTTCAAATTTCCTTAGTAGCAAATGTTCTTTGATCTATGGTGAACCAATTAGCTTAAAACACTATGGTCATTTGAAGCATGGTTGAATACATACTAGTGATCAAACATAAATTGAAATGAGTTAGATGATGAAATTCATGATTCAGTTGTGTTGGAAATTGAAGTTTGATATTTGAATACAGTCTACAACTTTGCTTGATACACTAAACTTAGTTTGCTTGGTCCACAACATGTTTGAATGACATAGCACTATCAACCTAATTTGGTTAAATGTATAGGCAAACATGGCATTGTATGTAGTGCATGTTGGTCATGTGGCTGGGATCTATTAAACCTAGGAAGATTGCTATGCTCAAGTCAATTGCTACCCTAGTAATTTGTACAGAAAATACAACACTGAAGCTAAAGCTTTGAGGGCCTACTATGGTGCAAGGAGTGCAAACCTTGGCCATCAGCCGGCCCTGGAGATTGAAGAGAAGCCACCCGCTGGAGATGTGAAGATTAAGAGAATTGTTCCTTGGCCTTGGAAAGATGTCATGGTTTTATTTATGGCTATGGTCTTTGCTTTTCTTATTTGGAACTTGACGTAGGTTTTGTTTCATAGAATAGTAGGTGGACTTTGTTGTATGGAGCCAATCAAACAATGCATTTGTTCAACGTGAATAGTATGTGGACTTATTATTAGACTTTCATTAAATCTTATTAGTTGGGTAATATAAATATATATATGCACAAATGCTACTAGTAGTTGTATGTAGCCAAAACTAACCACGATCATGTCATAGCCATGACTCGTCATCATCCATTAACCCGTCGCCCAAGAATCGATAGGCAACAAGAAGCGGCTGATATCAGTGGGATCGGAGAGCCGCACGATCTGACAAACGGTGGTGGTAACAATCAGGATTGTGAGAATGAGGTACCATGGAGCTCAAGCCATTGTCTTCAGCTAGATCATGATGACCAAGATGGCCAGGTACTTAGGTATCATGTAACTAGGTAGTGACACATGCTAATTAATTGAGAGGGCCTTAGCTTACTTGGTGTCTGCAGCAGGAGCCTCCACCGACCGAGGAGCCACAAGGTTTGGGTAGCAGGAAGGCCAGATCCATGCAAGGCGTGTCACAGCTTCCTACTGGTAGGAATGGACACTGGCACATCACTGAGTTTGACCAAGTCGGGGAGCCGCTCGCAACACCTATAGCTTTGGCCAAATACAAGACTGTCCTCGAGGCACTTGTAAGGGACTACATCCCAATTAAGTATAGGAAGTGGATTGGGAAAGATGATGATACATGGAGGGTGCACAAAATTGAGAAGGATGCCATATGGGAGAACAGGGTCCCACAATATTTCACTTTCCCAGAGGCCTATGACAAGGAGCAAGTCAAGAAAAAAGCAAAAGAAATCATGGGGACATGCTTCAAGACTTTCAAGGGGACACTATACAAGAATTTTATCCTCGAGTATAAAGAGCCAAATTGGGATGCTAGAGAGTACGCCAAGCAGAGGGATTTCTATCAAGATTTCAAGAAATACAGGTTATCCGAGGAGTACTTGGAACTGAGCAGGAAGAATAAGGACTACTCGCAGAAAGTGATGAATCTCATCATCTCGGCTCTCGTGGCTATGCCAAAAAGATGGTAGAATTTGAAAAAAAAAACTTCAAATGATGGAATGCCTTGCCACTGAGGAAGGCATTGAGGTTGAGACTGCTGAGTGGGAGTCTAGATTGATATATTACTGTATCGGGAGGAAGGTACACCACGGCCCGGAAGGGAGCTTGAGCTCCACAAATCTAGCCATGTGCAGCCTCATCTAGTGGATCTCCGAGGTAACTGGTGGGGTGAGGAAAGGGACTCGCACTTCTAACAAGGAGAAAGGCGTGCTCACCCAAGCACTCAATAACAAGGAGCACCTTGGTCGCACTAGAGGAGTCGGTGTTTGTTGGCGGTTGTTATCGCAAAATATTTACCGCCAACATTTCACTAGAAAGGAGAGAATTAATGTTAATACACACATATACATGTGATAATGCCTTGTTTCCAGTTGTGCCCTCGAATTATCAGAAATACAGAAACAGGGACGGAAACAGGCAGGGCAGAGGAGAAAATGCACTTTTCTAGAAAGCGCATTTGAGGAAGAAGAGGAGCAAGCCAATCCAGAACCAAACTAGGCCAAGCCCATGACACCACCGTCATCAGGACCCACTAGGCAGTCACACATGCAAAGGAGGAGGCGAGGGGTGCTGGCCCTGGCGTGCGCGTGCCAGGGGAGTGGCCGCGCCCTCCCTACTGCCAAGCGCGCCCATCCTCCGCGTGCCGATAGTGATCAATACCAAGAGGGTGGTGCGGGGGTGTGCTACTAGGTTCAGTGCACCTGGCGCCCGAGGTGCCCCTCCACACTCCTATATAAGAGGAGGCACACCCCTCACAAAACACACACATCACAACACTCTCAACACACCTCACTCCTCTCAATATTCCCTCACTCCCACTAGCTCAAGGAGCTCCCTCTCTCCCTCTACCCCACTCGCACTTAGCTAGGCTAGTTTAGGAAAGTAGAAGAAGTAGAGAAGCTACAAGGAGAGCTTGACTCCTTGGTGGAATATTGGTGAGAGTAAAGTTAGATTCTTTCTACTATCTTAAGAACTGTATGCTTACCCCTGTTATGATCATCTAGATATTATGCATACATAAGTGCTTTGCTCATATACTTGTCAGACCATTTGTTATCACCGCCTTCTTCAGCAGAATATAAATAACGATACCCCAAATACTTCCGGGTGAAATGCTACAACGATAAATCCGTGCGCTTGCAGACATTGTCTATAATTGTATAGTCCTATCACCTGGTGTTCCTTAGTATCCATGCTAGGGAATGCCAACACGACATTTCTGGTGCTGTTGCTAGGGATGGGTCCTAAGTTTGTTCTTAGTAGCGACGCTAACAAATGCCAACGAGCATTTCTGCGCCGTTGCCAGGGAAGGCAAATGATAACAAATGTCTGACATGGATATGTTCATAGCATGCATGTGTGTATGGTAGCCATTTGCTCATATGAGTGGTCGTGACTTGCCAGAAAACTTTGTCGACAATCCAAAGGCACTCCTAAGGAAGAAGTGGACTTGTGCCCCTACTTCCTCTGTCGTACCACCAACAACCGCTCCACTCATGTCTATATCGGCTACTACTACCATGGCCCAGAAGTCTCTTCGTGAGTTCTCTATTTTGGCTGTTGCCAACGTGCCTACCAGGTCCGCTGTCAACCTCGGGGACAAGAACTTTGAGATCCATACTGGCCTGATCACAATGGTACAGGTGAGTCCATTCTATGGACTTCCTAGCGAGGATGCCAATACTCATCTACAACAGTTCCTTGCACTATGCGACACCATCGTCATCAAGGATGTCGCACCCGAGGCTATCAAGCTCCGTCTGTTTCCTTTCTCCCTTGTGGGGAAAGCGAAACAGTGGTTCTACATGGACAAGGTTGCTGTTGACACATGGAGCAAATGCTCTGCTACGTTCCTTGCCAAATTCTTTCCCGTGGGCAAAACCAATGCTCTGAGGGGAAGGATCACCAATTTCTAGCAAACACAAATGGAACCCATACTGGAGGCATGGGAGAGGCTGCAGGAATACATCCAAGCCTATCCCCACTATGGGATGGAAAGCTGGTTGGTGCTCCAAAGCTTCTACAATGGGTTAACACCCATGTCAAGGGGCACCTAGATTTAGCTCCTGGAGGTGCATTTCTGTCACTAACTATCAACGAGGCCATAGCCTTGATTGAAAAGATGGTGACAAATCAGGGCTGGGGTGAGGACAGAGCCCCAGTTAAAACACAAAAAGGCATGCATACCGTGAAGGAGGCAGATATGCTTGCCGCAAAAATAGACTTGCTCCTCAAGAAGTTTGATGAGTGTGCCACCAACACCAACACTGGCACCGTGGGATTGTTGGACATTTGGGCAATGACTGCCCAGAGACCCGCAAAGAAGCTGCCTATATCAACATCGGGTTTCGCCAACAAGGAGGAGGTAACAATAATGGCTGGAGTAACCAACCCCGACCACCATTCCAAGGTAATTCAAATTTCGATTCTATTTATAATTCGAATGAACGTTCACTTAGGGATCTGGTGCTAGGCCAAGTAAAAATAAATGAAAATCTAAATAAAAAGCTAGTGAGTAGTGATAAAATTCTAGAAAATATCAATTCAAAATTAGAAAATTTATCTTCTACTATTAAGAATCAACTAAGCTTTAATAAAATGATAGAAACACAAATAGCTCAAGTTGCTGCTGCTATGCTAGATAATGGAGAAACCTTAAGGCAAGTTAAGAATTCTTTTGAAAATGTTAAAGCGGTGACCACAAGGGGTGGTAAGACCACTCATGATCCACCACATTCTAACCATGAAGCAGAAAGACAACCACGATAGCAAGAAGAAGATGAACCTTCTACATCAGCCCAAAACGGGTCTGAAGGGGAACCAGCACCACCAGAGTATACGGATACAACATACTTACCATTCCCTACAAGGACCAGAAAGCAGGCCATGGATGAGCAATTTGCACACTTTGTTAAGATGGTGGAGATAGTACATGTAAGCGTCCCACTAACTCCAACCACCATGACACTTCAACTGCCCGATTCATTGGTCTGCTACCCGGTGGGAATTGCGGAGGACATTTCGATGAAAATCTGGGACTACTTTGTCCTTGTTGATTTCATGGTACTGGATATGGAGTTCACCAAAGAATCGTCACTCATCCTTGGGTGGCCATTCCTCAGCACCATAGGAGCATACATTGACATTGGAGCTAGAGTAATCCACTATAACATCAATGGGAAGGAAGAAAAGTTTGAGTTTCGGCCCAGACGACAAGAGGATTGCAAAATGATCTACATCAAGTATGGGCTGAACCAACAAAGCATACGGGAGGTGGAGATCCAACCCCACCTTATCTTTAGCTGCTCCCAAGTAATACCGAAGGGCAAAAAGGGAGACCCTGGAAAAGGTACCCACAAACCACAAGCAAAACCAAGGAAGATCCAACAACCAAAAGTGGGTACCTAAAGAGCCCAAGAAAAAGAAGAAACCCGTACCGAATCCCCTGAGTACGGAGAACCCTTCATCGAGCAAGCAATGAAAGGGGGAGAAAAGTCCTGTTCATAGGACTATAAAGGTATGGACCGTCTCCGCAGGTAAACGGTAGTTGTCTTTTTATTTTCTGCAACTAAATAAAACATTACTAGTATAGTAGTAATGATAAACATAAAAATAACAAAAACATTTACTGCTTTAGAAAATACAAAACTTCATCCATATAGAATCATTTAGCTTGGGGGAGTGATGCTTGCGCCATGTCACACCCATTTTTAAGGACAAAAATAGGATGCATAAAAGACTCATGTGCGCCCCAGGAAACAGTCGCACACATAAGTTGACAAATTACAAAGTATCATCACAGTGCTTATTACATAACGAATAAGTATTTAAGACATAGTCTTGAACGATAGGTAGTAATAACTAATAGTAATTCTTCAGCGGAAACTCCACACAGGGACACGGTTGACTGGTTGACACCAAGACTAGTACTCATTCCGATAATCTTCCTCTATATCTTCATCTGTTATGGTGGAAATAGCAAGGGTGAGTCCATGTCGAACTCAACAAATATAACACAGGGTTCATGAGGCTCAAAAAGGCTAGACATTGTTTAACTGCATTTAGCTTTTAATCATATATTAGCAATTGAGTAGCATCAAGATAAACCACTTCCCATTAAAGAACCAATGATCAATTGTAATAAGGATAATGAATAGCATTAATATGAGCAAATAATAATCAAGAATAATTAAACACGATATAACAGTTATGATCAACTATTCCATAAGAATCCCCAAGGCCGCTCGTATCCGTGAGCACGGCTAGTATACCAGTTTTTAACTCTGCGCAGAGGTGTACACTTTCACTGTGAGTCATGATTTCCAAATGAGTGGGGAGATCAAGCCCAAACACCCGAGAACCATATAAAGCCACTCAAAAGTTCGTTTAACAAGTTAGGGCCATTAGATTCACTCGGCAGGCAGATGTAGAACCCCCCTTCCCTGTGGCACAACAACCGCAGCCTATACACACTAGGCCAGGGGCTCGCACTACACCCAATGTGGCAAGCCATTCTTACGCCATTTAAGGTAACCTCTAACAAGCTAGAAAAGGTCTCTTGAACAACTAAAGCCAGAGCCATATAGCCCTCACAGCTGTACTGTATATCCCGGTTATCACTTACAGATAAGTCCTTATGGAGAGAAACCAGAGCATCAAAATAATACACATGCTCTAGCCCCCTTTTAACAGTAATAAAATCATCTTAATAGTTGATTGCTTAATCCATTAATCAAATTACAAGATCATTGTTCTTAGTTTAAGCACTAGCAGTAGCTACCCATATGCATTCCCAAGGTTGACAAGGAATCAAGATAACAATCACTAAGTTATAATCTCTAAGGTTGTCAAGGTAAGCACATGCATATGTATGATAATTCAATGTATAGGTAACAAGGATAGTCCTGTGTTATACTTGCCTTGATCAAAGCTTTCCAAGTGATACTGCTGACTTGGCTCAAAGTAATACTCCGAATCGTCCAGATACTGCTCACCTTCTATACTCGATCATCAATCAACAACACACATGCATCCAATCAAACAAACACGAAGCAAACAAAGAGATACAATTAGAACAGTACACCAACAATAACAAAACAGTAATAAAAGTTTATAAAACTCTTCTACACGTTACTACGATCACACAGACGCAAAGATCACCAAATTCGGAGTTAAAACGTATAAGTTATGAATTTTCTAAGATTTCCTATAGATAAATAAATACTTAATTATAAACTCGAAAAATAAATTATCAAAACTAACTGTACAACTACACTAACATGTAGAGCTCGCAAATACGAACCTAACGCAACTTGAACGGATCAAATCGGAGTTAAAACAAAGATTTTATGACCAAAACAGTTCTAGTGGCAAAACTGTAATTATCTGAAAACGTACTTTTGACTTAACCGGGAGAGAATACGCTTTCCAAACACGAAAACGTAATTTTAGTTTTACGCTACAGACCGCGGATTGATAACTAAAAAGCTGAGGGTCTCTTTAACAAATTTACCCGCGAAGGGGTAAGTTCTAATCTGGGCCGTTGATCTCGATTTGGACGGATCGTGTTCATCAGCAAGTCTACAGTGAAGAACCCGACCCTTCTTCCTCGGTTCCGGCCGGCGGTCACCATGGCCGGCCACCCGAGCTCGCCGGAAAAAAACTCGGCTTCCCCGTTCCCGACCACCAATCAACCCGCAACCAACACCAATCGAAAGAGGAAGTAAACCCGAACTCATCTAGGCGGTTTAGGAGCACTACGACGACCCGAGGAGAGAACACGGCTCGGGGATGAACGGCGGCGCCATTGTCGGCCACGGTGAGCTCCAATCCCACGATACAAAGCACAAAAACTCAAAAGAAAAGCATAGGGAGGGAGAGGAGAAGATGACAAACTCACCCAAGCGAAGAAAGAAGGCGCAAAACCACCCGTAAGTGACGGCGGTGTGCGACCGAACTCGCCTACGGTTCCAAGCTCACAAGGCTCGATTTCACGGGGCTAAACTCGGCTTTTAGATGGAAAAAGGGGTAAGGGGGTCGTGGCTTCACTTTTAAAGCTTTACCACATTGTGTTCGGGTAGGAAATCTCGGTATAGAGGCGGTGAAGATTCGGTGATTGCGAGCTTGAATCCGGCTCGGTTACGACGCGATGAAGAAGACGACTGACATGTGGCCCCCACCCGTCAGCGACCAAGGAGAGAGGGAAACGCTGCTGCTGCGGTACTGGGCTGATGCAGCGCTGGCTCGGGCTGACGCGGCTGCTGGGCCGGCCCACGCGATCGCAGGCGCCAGCGCGGGGGAAGAAAGCAGGCCGTCGGGCCATCGGGCCACCAGGTAAGAAGGTAAGTTGTTTTTATTTTTTTTTCTTTTGTTTCTTTTCTTTTCTAATTTTCCAAACACATTTTCAAATCAAATCAAAATAAAATAAAATAAAACCACTTCTCAAAATAAATAAATGCAACAGCATGAATGCATCACCAAATAGTTTTCAAAATTTCAATTTCCCATTAATTGTTATCTAAATTATTTGAAACTCATTAATTCTAAATTTAGAATTTTTGGGTGTTACAAATTCTACCCCCCTTAAAAGAATCTCGTCCTCGAGATTGGACTGCTTACTCAAACAACTGCGGATATGATTTCCTCAATTCATCCTCTCTTTCCCAAGTTGCCTCTGCCTCTGAATATCGATTCCACTGTACTTTGCACATTTTAATAATCCGACTTCGAGTAACTCTCTCAGCAGTCTCTAAAATCTTAATCGGAAACTCTTCATATGTAAGATCCTCCTTAACAGTCAACTCTTCTAAAGGTATCTGCTCCTCAGGCACCCGTAAACACTTCTTAAGTTGTGAAACATGGAACACATCATGCACTCCAGATAAATTCTCAGGCAACTCTAACTGATAAGCAACTTCCCCACGTCTAGTAATAACTTTAAATGGTCCAACATACCTTGGTGCTAGTTTACCTTTCATGTTAAACCTCTTCATACTTTTCATTGGTGACACCTTCAAGTAGACATAATCACCTACTTCAAATGCTAAGTCCCTTCTCCGGTTGTCTGCATAACTCTTCTGACGAGACTGTGCTACTCTCAAATTCTCACGAATCACTCGCACTTGATCTTCTGCGTTTCTAAGAACATCTGTACCAAACACTTGAGATTCACCTGTCTGATCGCAAAACAATGGAGTTCTACACTTACGTCCATACAAAACTTCAAACGGTGCCATCTTAAGACTCTGTTGATGACTGTTATTGTAAGAGAATTCTGCATAAGGCAAACTCTTATCCTAACTAGTTCCATATTGCAATGCACAAGCTCTCAACATATCCTCTAATACCTGGTTGGTCCTTTCAGTCTGTCCATCTGTCTGTGGATGATATGCTGTACTAAAATTCAATTTTGTTCCCAATGATTCATGCACAGCTTTCCAAAAATGCGACGTAAACTGCGATCCTCGATCAGATACAATCTTCTTTGGTACTCCATGCAAACAGACTATTCTCTCCATATACAACTCTGCCAATTTTGGTCCATGGTATGTAGTCTTAACTGGTATAAAATGAGCAACTTTAGTTAACCGATCTACTATCACCCAAATAGAATCATAACCTCTCTGAGTACGCGGTAACCCTACTATAAAATCCATACCTACTTCCTCCCACTTCCATTCAGGAATCTTCATTGGTTGCAACAATCCAGCAGGTCTCTGATGCTCTGCTTTCACCCTCTGACAAGTGTCACACAATGCCACATACTCAGCCACATCTCGCTTTAATCCAACCCACCAATATTTCTGTTTAAGATCCAAATACATCTTAGTACTACCAGGATGAATAGAATAAGCTGACTCATGAGCTTCGCGAAGAATTGCCTGTCTAACAGTTTGATCCTCAGGTACACACAGCCTCTTTCCAAAACACAAAATTCCATTATCATCCATTCTAAAGCCTGGTGACTTACCAATCACTATATCTTCCGCTATCTTCTTTAGTTTCTCATCCTTCAACTGACCCTTGTAGATTTCTTGCTCTAAGGTAGGCTCTATCACTAATTCCATTGTATTAGTAACAATGCCCAAATTCAAATATTCAAATTCAGCACATAACTCACTAGTCATAGACAACGTCCGTATCTCATTGGCATAACTTTTCCTACTAAGAGCATCAGCTACTACATTAGCCTTACCAGGATGATAGTGTATCTCAATATCATAATCCTTAATCAACTCTAACCATCTGCGTTGCCTCAAATTCAGATCTGACTGAGTGAAAATATACTTCAAACTCTTATGATCAGTGTATATATCACTCTTATGTCCAATCAAATAATGTCTCCAAATTTTTAAAGCATGAACTACAGCTGCTAACTCCAAATCATGTGTAGGATAATTCAACTCATGCTTTCTCAACTGCCTAGATGCATAAGCCACAACTCTGCCTTCTTGCATAAGAACACATCCCAAACCTTGACGAGAAGCATCACAATAAATAGAAAACTTCTTACTCAAATCTGGCAAAACCAAAACATGCGCTGTAGTCAACCTCTTCTTCAATTCCTCAAAACTAGCTTGACATTTATCTGACCACACAAACTTGGCATTCTTCTCTAACAGAGATGTCATAGGTTTGGCAAGTTTAGAAAACCCTTCAATGAACCGTCTGTAATATCCAGCTAATCCCAAGAAACTACGAATCTCGCTAACATCAATAGGTGGTTTCCAATTTAATACATCCTTTACTTTACCTGGATCCACTGATATCCCTCCATTAGAAACAATATGACCAAGGAAAGAAACTTCCTTCAACCAAAACTCACATTTACTTCGCTTCGCATACAGTTTATGCTCTCTAAGTTTCTGCAATACCAACCTCAAATGTTCAGCATGCTCTTCCTCCGTCTTGGAAAATACCAGTATATCATCAATAATACCACCACAAACTTATCCAAATATTTCATAAACACCTTATTCATCATGTACATAAAGTATGCAGGTGCATTGGTCAATCCAAATGACATAACAGTATACTCATACAATCCATACCTTGTAGTAAAAGCTGTCTTTGGAATATCAGAAACACGAATCTTCAACTGATGATAACCAGAACGTAAATCAATCTTAGAGAACACACAAGCACCTCTCAACTGATCAAACAAGTCATCAATTCTGGGCAAAGGGTACTTATTCTTGATAGTTACCTCATTTAGTGACCGGTAATCAACACACATCCTCTGACCGCCATCTTTCTTATCAACAAAAATAACTGGTGCTCCCCAAGGTGATGAACTAGGTCGAATAAAACCTTTATCTTGTAATTCTTTAATTTGTTTCTTAAGTTCTTCTAATTCATCTACTCCCATCCTATATGGTCGTTTGGCTATAGGTGCAGTTCCAAGAAGTAATTCAATAAGAAATTCAATGTCTCTGTCAGGTGGCATACCTGGCAATTCATCAGGGAAGACATCCGGAAATTCCTCAATCACTGAATTCTCCTTAATAGTATCTTCAAGCTGATTCACCACAGCGGTTGGTTGCTTCTGCACTGCTACATCCACATTGATTTTATCTCCATTAGGTGCAGTCACAACTACCACTTTCTGCTGACACTGAATCTCTGCCTGATTTTGCTTCATCCAGTCCATACCCAATATCACATCAATACCAGATGTCCTCAACACTATAGGAGTTATCTTAAACTCTACCCCCCTTAATACCATATTAATTGGAAGACAACGATTACTGGTTTGCATGGTACCTCCAGGTGAATTTACTAAGAGAGGTTCTTTCATAGCTAGCATGGGTATACTATGCATTTTAACAAAAATATTGGATATGAATGTATGAGAGGCTCCAGAGTCAAAAAGAACAGTTGCAGGAGTGGAATGTACATTGAATGTACCAATCATAACTTCTGGTGCATCATGAGCTGTATCAGAAGACACGTGATTCACCCTTCCAGTACCAGATTGCCTCTGGTTGCTCTTCTGGCTCTGAGGAGTCTGCTGGTTCTGCTTCTCAGGACAATGGTAAGACATATGCCCCTCTTTACCACAGACAAAACATCTAGTAGGCGTGTTGGGAGCACTATTTTTCATGGGGGTAACATTGGAATTTCCAGTGCGAGGAGTCTGTTGCCCAGTCTGCTGATACTGTTGACGCTGTGGATATGATGAACGCTGTTGTGACTAATTACTTTGCCAATTCTGGGACCACCTCTGATTCGGATTACGATTCCACTGGCTAACCGGTCCCTGAAACTTCTGATGGAAACCATGCTGAGAATTAGTGCGCTGACGGTTGTTGCTTCCTGAGCTTTGTACCTTCATCTTCCTCTTCCTGTCCATCTCTCTGCGCTCATTATCAAGCACAATAGCTTTATTTACCAGCTCTTGAAAACTAGCATAGTTGTTTCCCTTCAACTGCAAGCGAAGATCATAATAAATTCCCTTCAAGAAAAGACGCTGCCTATCTGCATCTTCCCTCACTTCATTAGGAGCATAGCGAGCCAACTGGGTGAACCTGTCATGATATTCACTAACGCTCATCTGTCCCATCCTAAGGTTTCTGAATTCTTCCTGCTTCAGCTCAATTATACCTTCAGGAATATGACGAGCTCGAAAATCTCTAACAAACTCATTCCAAGTGATAGGAGGAGCATTGTCAGGGCGTGCAGCTTGATACGACTCCCACCAAGTCTGAGCTGTCCCCTGTAACTGACCAGATGCATATAACACCTTCTCCATATCATTGCATTGGGCTATATTCAGCTGTTTCTCCACTGCCCTCACCCAATCATCTGCCTCTAAAGGATCAGCAGCATGAGAAAACACTGGATGGCGTCCCTTCAAAAATTCCCCACGCTTATCCCTCACTTGCACAGGCGGTGGTCCTCCTGCAGGGGGATTGTTCTGCATGTGCTGCATAAACATCTGCATCATCTGGTTCTGAGTTTGCATGAGTTCCTCCATAGTAATGGGTAGGTTAGCACCTCCACGACCTCTGCCATGTCCTCTGCCTGACATCTGTTTCCACAAACACAGAAATTGAAATTCAGTACGATCCGAGATGACGTATTCAATAGATAAGCAAAATCTGATTTTTCTGGGCGAACTCCAATTTCAGCAACTCAGTAAAACTGTCATATCTCGAGCTACAGACGTCCAATTCAGATGATCTTTACATGGTTGGAAAGCTTACAAAATTATCTACAACTTTTATTCACAACACTTTTTCTGATTCTGTCAATAAATTGGCCAAAAACTGAACTTAACCAAAACTGTTTCAGAATTCCAGACTGTGCTGTAACTCCAACTTAGAACAGGTATATCTCTTATCTCTTAATAGATATTAAAATAATTCTTGCGGGGTTGGAAAGATATAGAAGTCTAATTATTCCCAGTAAAATTTCTTAAATTTCTCATGAACGGATTTTAAGTTATTTCTAAAACATCCTAGACTGATCCAAGAATCAGCAAAGGACAGAACTAAGTTAACCTCATATTCAACTAATATATTTTGATCAAACTTAATATTCTCAACCATGGAACTTGTAGGCATATCTACAAAACTCCAGCACACATTACAAAGATCTAAATCACACATTATCATAATAACAATCCATCAATCACACAATTGTTCACACCACAAACTGACTCTTAAAACAAACCAAACTTAAAATTAACTCGCAACTACTATCGTTCCTATTACATAGGGATTTTTCCTATTTCCTAATTAAGCTTCTCATAAATCTTGGGATGACCTAACTCCGCCCTTAATTGGTCAATCTCCTTATAAGCTTGCTCCTTAAGTTCTTTTTCCTTCAGCAACTCATCCTTCAAATCCACCTCATGGAGAGCCAATTCACGAGCTAATCCCACCGTAGCTTGTAAAGTCAAGGAGGAATCATCTGCAAGCGGCACGGTCCAAATACCCTTGTCATGTAAGAAACAAGGAAAATGCCGGAGTGCACCCTTTAACGTCTTGTCCGAGCGTAGACCATAGTAGTAAACAAATGCATTGAAAGCGACATCCTCCATGCTTGTCTCCACGGTTGCCCGGCTCACTCTGGTAATGAACTTTGACTCCACCTTAGACTCCTTAGTGGTAGGATCCCTTTTCTTAACCCATAACTCCGTTTCCCAATAGGAATCCATCCATGGATGACTATACTCTGCACTACGATACTCCAACGTAGCTTCCCAGTCGTAGTAGTAGTTGTCCAAGGTTCTTGTCAACATGTCATGGAAGAAAGCATCAGCTTTAGGAACCATGATATGAAACTTCGTAGTCCACCCCATAACTACATTCTCCATTGGTGTATCACCAACTCTTGATTCAGCATCAGATAGCTCTTGATCACCATCTTTATACGGCTCCTGAGGTTTGAAACGGGCAACATACTGTGCAGCTGACAGATGGGGATAAGGAGACATCTACAAGATTTAGACATATATTAGATAGAATCAATGTATTTTCGCAATAGAATAAAGTAGAGGAAGCATAAAACTTTAGTAATTAACAAGGTGAAAAGAGGAAGCATGAATTAAGTGAAGTATGGATGCTATTAACGACCATTCTAACTAGGCTCGCGTCCTACAGTCAACACCGCTCTGATACCAATCTGTCACACCTATTTTTAAGGACAAAAATAGGATGCATAAAAGACTCATGTGCGCCCCAGGAAACAGTCGCACACATAAGTTGACAAATTACAAAGTATCATCACAGTGCTTATTACATAACGAATAAGTATTTAAGACATAGTCTTGAACGATAGGTAGTAATAACTAATAGTAATTCTTCAGCGGAAACTCCACACAGGGACACGGTTGACTGGTTGACACCAAGACTAGTACTCATTCCGATAATCTTCCTCTATATCTTCATCTGTTATGGTGGAAATAGCAAGGGTGAGTCCATGTCGAACTCAACAAATATAACACAGGGTTCATGAGGCTCAAAAAGGCTAGACATTGTTTAACTGCATTTAGCTTTTAATCATATATTAGCAATTGAGTAGCATCAAGATAAACCACTTCCCATTAAAGAACCAATGATCAATTGTAATAAGGATAATGAATAGCATTAATATAAGCAAATAATAATCAAGAATAATTAAACACGATATAACAGTTATGATCAACTATTCCATAAGAATCCCCAAGGCCGCTCGTATCCGTGAGCACGGCTAGTATACCAGTTTTTAACTCTGCGCAGAGGTGTACACTTTCACTGTGAGTCATGATTTCCAAATGAGTGGGGAGATCAAGCCCAAACACCCGAGAACCATATAAAGCCACTCAAAAGTTCGTCTAACAAGTTAGGGCCATTAGATTCACTCGGCAGGCAGATGTAGAACCCCCCTTCCCTGTGGCACAACAACCGCAGCCTATACACACTAGGCCAGGGGCTCGCACTACACCCAACGTGGCAAGCCATTCTTACGCCATTTAAGGTAACCTCTAACAAGCTAGAAAAGGTCTCTTGAACAACTAAAGCCAGAGCCATATAGCCCTCACAGCTGTACTGTATATCCCGGTTATCACTTACAGATAAGTCCTTATGGAGAGAAACCAGAGCATCAAAATAATACACATGCCCTAGCCCCCTTTTAACAGTAATAAAATCATCTTAATAGTTGATTGCTTAATCCATTAATCAAATTACAAGATCATTGTTCTTAGTTTAAGCACTAGCAGTAGCTACCCATATGCATTCCCAAGGTTGACAAGGAATCAAGATAACAATCACTAAGTTATAATCTCTAAGGTTGTCAAGGTAAGCACATGCATATGTATGATAATTCAATGTATAGGTAACAAGGATAGTCCTGTGTTATACTTGCCTTGATCAAAGCTTTCCAAGTGATACTGCTGACTTGGCTCAAAGTAATACTCCGAATCGTCCAGATACTGCTCACCTTCTATACTCGATCATCAATCAACAACACACATGCATCCAATCAAACAAACACGAAGCAAATAAAGAGATACAATTAGAACAGTACACCAACAATAACAAAACAGTAATAAAAGTTTATAAAACTCTTCTACACGTTACTACGATCACACAGACGCAAAGATCACCAAATTCGGAGTTAAAACGTATAAGTTATGAATTTTCTAAGATTTCCTATAGATAAATAAATACTTAATTATAAACTCGAAAAATAAATTATCAAAACTAACTGTACAACTACACTAACATGTAGAGCTCGCAAATACGAACCTAACGCAACTTGAACGGATCAAATCGGAGTTAAAACAAAGATTTTATGACCAAAACAGTTCTAGTGGCAAAACTGTAATTATCTGAAAACGTACTTTTGACTTAACCGGGAGAGAATACGCTTTCCAAACACGAAAACGTACTTTTAGTTTTACGCTACGGACCGTGGATTGATAACTAAAAAGCTGAGGGTCTCTTTAACAAATTTACCCGCGAAGGGGTAAGTTCTAATCTGGGCCGTTGATCTCGATTTGGACGGATCGTGTTCATCAGCAAGTCTACAGTGAAGAACCCGACCCTTCTTCCTCGGTTCCGGCCGGCGGTCACCATGGCCGGCCACCCGAGCTCGCCGGAAAAAAACTCGGCTTCCCCGTTCCCGACCACCAATCAACCCGCAACCAACACCAATCGAAAGAGGAAGTAAACCTAAACTCATCTAGGCGGTTTAGGAGCACTACGACGACCCGAGGAGAGAACACGGCTCGGGGATGAACGGCGGCGCCATTGTCGGCCACGGTGAGCTCCAATCCCACGATACAAAGCACAAAAACTCAAAAGAAAAGCATAGGGAGGGAGAGGAGAAGATGACAAACTCACCCAAGCGAAGAAAGAAGGCGCAAAACCACCCGTAAGTGACGGCGGTGTGCGACCGAACTCGCCTAGGGTTCCAAGCTCACAAGGCTCGATTTCACGGGGCTAAACTCAGCTTTTAGATGGAAAAAGGGGTAAGGGGGTCGCGGCTTCACTTTTAAAGCTTTACCACATCGTGTTCGGGTAGGAAATCTCGGTATAGAGGCGGTGAAGATTCGGTGATTGCGAGCTTGAATCCGGCTCGGTTACGACGCGATGAAGAAGACGACTGACATGTGGCCCCCACCCGTCAGCGACCAAGGAGAGAGGGAAACGCTGCTGCTGCGGTACTGGGCCGATGCAGCGCTGGCTCGGGCTGACGCGGCTGCTGGGCCGGCCCACGCGATCGCAGGCGCCAGCGCGGGGGAAGAAAGCAGGCCGTCGGGCCATCGGGCCACCAGGTAAGAAGGTAAGTTGTTTTTATTTTTTTTTCTTTTGTTTCTTTTCTTTTCTAATTTTCCAAACACATTTTCAAATCAAATCAAAATAAAATAAAATAAAACCACTTCTCAAAATAAATAAATGCAACAGCATGAATGCATCACCAAATAGTTTTCAAAATTTCAATTTCCCATTAATTGTTATCTAAATTATTTGAAACTCATTAATTCTAAAATTTAGAATTTTTGGGTGTTACACGCCATCACCTCCCCATAGGTTCATAATGCAAGCATGGTGCTTGGATTATTTAACCTACCTTGACCGTGCTAAGTTCTTAGCTTGATCATCGAGCTAGATTGGTTATATATGAAATAAAAACAAAAATATTTCATAACTTGATAAAATTTGGTTAAACATCTGAAGTCTTATACAAAGCATGTTTTAGCTTGGAGCATGATTTAACCATCATGTCTACATAGGCCTTTTAATCTAGCACATGCTAAGGTTAGAATGCCTACCTTGATTAATTTGCAAATCTGATCATTGACCTAAAATTACCAAGTGTAAAACTTTGAATGAATAACCAAACCAAAAATATTTACTGTTTAAAATAAAATATTTTCTATACTAGTAAACCTTGGTTTGAAAATATGGTTTCATGCAATCATGTTTTCATAGACTTATCAAATTAAGCGTGGTGCTTAGGTTGATTAGTCTACCTTGGTAAAGTTAAACAACTTGCTTGATTTGACCAATGTTCCAAAATTTGCTAAGTATAAGACAAGAATAATAAGAAATAAATGAAAAATAAATAAAATACATGCCTCGGAGTCTTCATCAAGCAACCTCATCTTTGAGCTAGCTTGGGGGAGAGCCCAGCTCAGGCATGGCTGCATTGCATATTTACTTTCACACAATTTAATTTCTGTTTGCTTGTTTACTTATTCTCATGCATAGAAAATCAAAACAAAAAAATATTATTAATAATAATATTAGAAATAAAAAATATAAAAATAATAATAATACATATGTGATGTAGAAATGTTGATTCCATCTTTGTTGAAATGATGAATAGTTGCTCTGCCTTGTATTTCATAGTATGCCTAGCTTATAGCTTAGCTTTCTCCAATATTTGAGTTTATTGGCTTAAAATATGTTTACCCTGAAAAACCTGAATCTTGTGGGTAGCAAGTGCTTAATCTGTCTGAGTAGTTGCTTGATATGATTTAGAAATAGACCTTGCCATGACTTTGTTCCAAAGAAAGACTTTTCATCCGGAGATTTCAATTTCAAAACTAAAAATCAAAAGTTCCTCAATGATCAAAATTCCTACCAAAGCCATATGGCACATACATATTCAAAACCTTAGTCATATGCTACTTGTATTCGTGGTGAGCTTTGTCAAATTGTTGTGACCAATGTTGAGAATCTTTTCATACACCCATGATCAAAACTTTTTATTCATGTACACTTTATAAAATAAAAACTCTATGTCAAAACTTTTTCTCCAGAAGTGATCAGAAAGAGTTTGGGCTATATAGAAAAGATGCCATGCCAAAGAAGCATGAGCCAAATAAAAAATGCCATACCAAAAGGGTATGTGCCAAAAAATGCCTACTTAGATGCTGCCAAAAAGAGAGACAAAAATGGGTACACGTGTACCCGCCAAAAAGTGAGAATAAATATAGCCCAAGCTCTCAAAGATCTCAAAAGGAGAAAGGTAGAACATGATATGATGCAAGTAGGCCACTTTTATCCTTACCCAAAACTTCACACACACACACACCCCTATAAATGGTAGGATAAAAGAAAGGCAATGTCAAAAGCCTTTGGTGAGGAAAACAAATACACTTTGAGTAATTGAGTGTATCATTCGAGGAACTACATTTATCTTATAAAAACTTTCAAAACCTCCATGATAAAGTCTATGTATTTGTTCTGTCCAAGGAACAGATGATAACCATTCAAAGGAACAGATGATAAGGGAGTCTATGTATTTGTTCTTGCAACTACCCATGACAGAGAAGGCCGAAAAGCTCCACAAGTTGCAAGGTAATACATGGGTAAGCAGGTAGCCAATTAATTCAAATTGCGGTAGAAAACTTTGTTATAATCTATGCATACTTGAAATGTAACTGGCATTGTAGCAACTGCTGATCAACAACCAACTTCTTAGCTTTTGCTCAAGGACAAGCAAAGGGTAAGCTTGGGGGAACTTGTTGTCGGTCGTTATCACTAAATATTTACCGCCAACATTTCACTAAAAAGGAGAGAATTAATGTTAATACACACATATACATGTGATAATACCTTGTTTCTAGTTGTGCCCTCGAATTATCAGAAATACAGAAACAGGGACGGAAATAGGCAGGGCAGAGGAGAAAATGTGCTTTTCTGGAAAGCGCATTAGAGGAAGAAGAGAAGTAGGCCAATCCAGAACCAAACTAGGCCAAGCCCACAACATCACCATCATTAGACCCACCAGGCAGTCACCCACGCAAAGGAGGAGGTGAGGGGCGCCGGCCCAGGCGCGCGCATGCCAGGGCCACGGCCGCGCCCTCACCACTGCCAAGTGGGCCCATCCTCCATGTGCTGACAGTGATCAATACCAGGAGGGCGGTGCATGGGTGCGCTACCATGTTCAGTGCACCTGGCGCCCGGGGTGCCCCTCCACACTCCTATATCAGAGGAGGCACAGCCCCTCACAAAACACACACAACACAACACACTCAACACACCTCACTCCTGTCACTATTCCCTCACTCCCTCTAGCTCAAGTAGCTCCCTCTCTCCCTCTACCCCACTCTCAGTTAGCTAGGCTAGTTTAGGAAAGTAGAAGAAGTAGAGAAGCTACAAGGAGAGCTTGACTCCTTGGTGGAATATTGGTGAGAGTAAAGTTAGATTCTTTCTACCTTATGATCATCATGTTCTATCATACCGTCTTGTTCTTATATTCGTATAGTTGTTGCTATGAACTAGAGTATAGTCATATTGACATATCATGATATGTGTACTAGTCTATAGTCCATGTGTTATGAATATTTTATATATGGTTATGTATGGTTTGCTTAGTATATTAGTGATGTGTAGATTAGTCTATAGTTTACATGTCATTCATATGCTAAGCTAACCTAGGTGCTACACTCACATATGCATCATGACTAGAGCTACTTGTATGTGGGGAGGTGGTTCATCATGCTTTTGGGTACACCCTAGTCTCTTACCTATCGATCCATAGGGTCAGGGACCCGGGGGGACTAGGGTGGTCAGTATATATGTGGGCGTGGTGCTCGGGTATATATTGGCAGGTGTTTGGATACCTAGTCCATGATCGAGGGGTAGGTGGCAGGTGGTGACAGCCCTGTACATCCCTTGCATTCCCCCATGTTCGGCTAGGGTGTATGAGTTCGTAAATATGCTATTCGGGGTTTCTGGCAGACCAGTACTCGGTAGTCTCCGGATCCAATACACACATACTTAGCACTACCATGTGAACATGTATGTTAACTTAGCTCATAGCATACTAACTATATTAGAACCCTCTACTACTCATTGGGTCATTCTTTTTTCTTATTCTTGAGAGTTGGGAGCACTTGATTAGACTAGGTGTAGGTGTATTTGTGTGTGTGTCCACTATCTTAAGAATTGTATGCTTACCCCTGTTATGATCATCTAGATATTATGCATACATAAGTGCTTTGCTCATATACTTGTCAGACCATTTGTTATCACCGCCTTCTTCAGCAGAATATAAATAACGATACCCCAAATACTTCCGGGTGAAATGCTACAATGATAGATTCGTGCACTTGTGAACATTGTCTATAATTGTATAGACCTATTGGCTAGTGTTCCTTAGTATCCTTGCTAGGGAATGACAGCATGGCATTTCTGGCACCGTTGCTAGGGATGGGTCCTAAGCCTATTCTTAGTAGTGATGCTAAGAAATACCAACAATGTTGTTCCTCAGAGCATAGCATTGGAGGAAGAATCTGCCACTTATCGGAGCCGCACGAGGAGTAGAGCTGAACAACAGGTAGAGACACTGAGGCGACTGAAAGAGATGGAAAACAGATTTAATGCATGGATTGATGTGATCGTTGAAGCATGAGTCTAGCAAGTTTTGCAGTCCATGGGATCAAGAGTTTCACAAGAGCCTATTCTGACTAGCTTTAGCCCATAGTTCTAGGGTCGTAGCAACTGTAGATCGACCCCGCTTGATGAAGAATCGAATGCGCCTCATCTGGTGGACAACATCACTGAACCCGTCAATGTCAGGTTGTACATCCATCAGCAATGGACAACTGACAAGGTGGTAGTCAGCCAGGTCTGGCCTTTGGGAGATGGGACCGTTAATGGCCGCCCAATTCCACCTGGTTACACCAATGTCACCATTGATAATATACTTGATAAGGAGTATAACAAGATACACATTGATTACCCCGCACAGGAAGATAGGTCAAAACTTGGTTAAAACAAGGGCTTTCATGTGGCCTGGCACAAGCGCTCCATTATGCTTGATCACTAGTTGTCTTTGGATGATGAGGACGACTACAAGTCTTTGCCACCCAAAGATGATCACTCACCATCTCCCCACAAAGGAGATCACTCTACCTTTCCTCCTCCATTGCCATCACCACCGAGAATACAGAAGTCTCCTTCTCTTCCTCCTCGTTCATGTCCATCTTCATCAGGCCAGACAAAAGAGAAAACTCCTCCTCCTCCTCCCTCTTCATCAGGCACGAGAAAGAGGAATTCTCATCCTCCTCCTCCTCCTCATCAGTACAAAACAAGATCAAAGGATCCTCGCATTTGTAGCTGCAGAAATGGTCCTCGGATTTGGTCATTAATGATCCCAAAGTGGACCAACAAAAAATAAAAGGATGTTCAGTGGCCGCGTTACAAACTTGATGCCCCAAAAATTTATAGCAAACATCAAGAAGGAAGACACTGTTAGATTCTTCAATATATGTGCCTCAATGCCTAAGTGGAGGGTGCAGTCCAAATATGACAGGCAAACACAGAAATAGTACAATAAAATAAGAGCTGAAGAAATACACCATGAAGATCAAAGGAAGATATGGATTTTGGTCGAAAACAACCTCGAACTAACCATGGAAGAGGATGCAAACATCTATTGTGAAACATAAGGGATGGCAACACCTTCAATCTAGTATGAAAGGGGCAATTTTTTGGTGTCCGATGAGGATTTAAAAAATTTGCCAACATATATGCTTGATTTGCATCAATATTACATTGCTCAAGCAACAAAGATGGAGCAATTTGGTTTTGAGGTTATTATCCATCCACCACTGGTTTTCAATTATTCTGAAGAAGAGAAGTTCAATGTCGATTGGCAGTGCTTGTTCCGGCTATACCATAGACGCTCTCTTGATACACAAATATTGACGCTATGGACTATATAAGTACCCTACTCGCACGATATTATAATTAACTACTCTCTCGAGATAGAAATTTTAACTTTTCAGCATATCCCATGATTTTATGTAGGTGTTTAGCAAAATATTGTTTATTAAAGAGTAAATGGGATCACTTAGGCTTGTTGGACCCCGAGCGAGTCAATGAGAAAACATGTAGAGGCATAGATGTGAAATGGAAGATTTGCAAAATAGATTGGTTCCTATTTTCGAACAATTGGTAACGGATAAAAAACCCACATACTTATAGCCTACAACTGCGAGTATGTGTTGTCGGCTTTTATTTTTATGCTTCTTTTTTAGTTAAGATTATTTGATAATTAGGATTTTGTGATTGCAGCAACCATTTCATCTTCGTTGTTGTCAATCTTGCTAAAAATCGTATCAAGGTGCAGGACTCGAAGAAAATCATTTCATTATCTGGATCCACTAGTGGCAGGGCTAAATAAGTAAGCAATCATAATAACATATTATTTTCTAATCACACATAGCACATTCTAATGTTGCCCCTTTTCACACTTTATAATATGGCACAGTGTCTAGGGAAGACATGTCGGTGGGACGAAGGTCCCATTCCAGGTTGTTAAAATGGAGGGGAAGTACCTAAAGTAGCTGGCAGGAAACAATGAATGCGGGTTCTATGTATT
Source organism: Saccharum hybrid cultivar R570 (assembly GCA_038087645.1). Taxonomy (NCBI): domain Eukaryota; kingdom Viridiplantae; phylum Streptophyta; class Magnoliopsida; order Poales; family Poaceae; genus Saccharum; species Saccharum hybrid cultivar. The sequence continues at coordinate 17,133,353 of JAQSUU010000760.1, forward strand.
GTGGGCAATGCTTCACTACATCGGCGGGAAATCGGCTGAAGCAGATGCTTTGGTGTGTATAATCCCCATTTCATTTATATCTGTTAATTCAACAAAACGATATACTAATTTCTCTTACATTTGTGCCTTTGGATATCATCTTTTTTGAACGACAACGCCAGAAACATAAGCACAAAAGGCTGTTAGACATGGAGATCGTTGCACTGCAACTGGAGCTAGCATCCTTCATCTTAAGCGAGGTATTGGAAAAAAAGAGTATTTTCCATTGCACAGTCCGTGAAGTTCAAGGACCAGTATGATGAAGAGCGGCTCACTAGACTATTATAATTTCTTTTTTATTTTGAGGGATCAAGATCTTGATAAGTACATTTGAACTGTAACCATAAAATCTGTAATTTTTTATGTTGATGCACCTATCATCTACGAAACCCGATTCCACATAAAATATAAAATAAAATAAATTATAAAACAATAAAATGCGAACGAGCCATCACTATCGGTTAGCACTAAGCTGGCAGTGATGGTTAAGATGGCACTGCTGGCTTGAGCCACAAACCGGCAATGACGGTGTTGAGCTACAAACTGAAAGTGATGCCGAAGCCAACGCTATCGGTTTGAGCTACAAACTAGCAGTGTTGGCTTCACCAATACTACCGGTTTAAGCTACCAACTGACAATGTTGGTGAAGGCAACTCTAACGGTTTAAGCCACAAATCGACAGTGTTGGCTTGACCACCACTACCAGTTCAAACTGGCAGTGATGGGTCATAGCACATTGCTAGGTGGAGCCTCCAACCTATAGTGTTGGTAGACATCACCACCGGTTTGAGCTACCGGTAGTGATGAGAACCTCACATCACTACTGGTATGGTACTGCCAGTTCAAAATCTGGTAGTGAAGGGGGATTTTGAACCAGCAGTGTTGAGCTGGTCTGGGGTAGTGTCTCTTGCACCCACACAATGCTTCACTTGGCGTCCGCCGAGGTCCACACAAAAGCTCCAACACGGTATTACTCCAAACCAAGGCTTCCCAGCCTCAAACATATAATGATCACAACATCACCCGATCAAGCCACTTAATAGTCACACTCAGAACAATTTCTTTCTATAAAGGACCTTGAGTCCGCGCTCAACTAGCGTGGCCATGTCGCCTAAAATTAAGCAGATTGTTAAATCTGGTTCGGACGTCTCCCCTACGCTCCACGCGTCCCTCTCTATCACACTTCATCGGACTTATCCGTGGGGCAATGCCTTTACGCCAAGTCACAAGCTGGTGCATCAATATCGTTGATTAATAGAACATTAGTTTCTCTCTAAATTTAGTCCTAAAACTTTAGTTCCTTCCTAAACCTAGTTCCAGTCTTATCGTTGATTGTGTTCTGCCTCAAGTGACACATGCATATGAACAATCATGAAACCGCATACGAACAAAGGTCCATGACTTGACTCAAGTCAATCTGCATAGTGCCTCACACACAGTAGTGGATCTAGGATTTCAATCATGGGGGTATAGATCAAAACGATATAGTTTATCGACATCAAGGTGATATAATTGCTCCCTCTGTTCTAAATTACAAGAAGTTTGACATTTTTTACCCTAAGTTTGACCACTCATCTTATTCAAAAAAATTGTACAAATATAGTCAAATTTAAGTCATTCTTCAAGAACTTTTATTAATAAACCAAGCATGACAAAAAAGTGATATTTTACACAAATTTTTGAATAAGACAAGTGCTCAAACTTGGTGTCAAGAAAGTCAAACGTCTTATAATTTGGGACGGATTAAGTAGATCACTAAATGATGATAAAATTGTTGTGATTATATATAGATGGAACAAGTTACATGTTTCCATTAGAAGTCCCAACTAAATCTTATAAATTATTGTATAGGCTTTTCGACTGCTAGTAGGATTGAGGAAGGAATGTGTCAACTGTCGAACTGTTTCGTCTTTGGATGTTCGGCAAATTACTTATACATCAATACGTGCTGTTGTATGGGCTGTTGGGCCTAAAAAGGAAGGAATGTAGAGTGTTGGGGCTATTGTATGGGCTGAGCAGGCTAGCAATTGTATTTAACAAAGTGTTATACATATACAAGATATTAAAGTAGGTTCTAGTACCAACTCTACTGCATTTGTGGTAAATCCCAAGTTCAGATGCATACACTCAGCACACAACTCACTTGACATAGGCATCATTTGCACTTCGTTAGCATAGCTTTTCCTACTAAGAGCATCAGCAACAATATTGGCTTTCCAAGGGTGGTAGTGCATCTCCAAGTCATAATCCTTTATCAACTCCAACCATCTACGTTGTCTCAGGTACAAATCTGATTGGGTGAAAATGTATTTCAAACACTTGTGATCAATGTATATGTCACACTTGTGTCCAATCAGATAATGCCTCCATATCTTCAGAGCGTGAACCACGGCAGCTAACTCCAAGTCATGAGTAGGATAATTTAGCTCATGCTTTCTCAACTGCCTTGATGCATAGGCCACAACTCTGTCTTCTTGCATCCGAACACATCCAAGACCCAGATGAGATGCATCACAATATATGGAGAAGCTCTTACTCAGATCTGGCAGTATCAACACAGGTGCGGTGGTTAATCTCTTCTTCAATTCCTTAAAATTGGCTTGACACTTCTCAGACCACACAAACTTGGCATTCTTCTCTAAAAGAACTGTCATAGGCTTGGCTAGCTTAGAAAACCCTTCAATAAACCTCCTGTTGTATCTAGCTAATCCCAAGAAATTGCGGATCTCACCCACATTAGTTGGTGACTTCCAGTTCAAAACATCTGTCACTTTGCTAGGGTCTACTGAGATTCCTCCATTAGAGACTACATGGCCAAGAAAGGAAACCTCCTTCAACCAAAATTCACATTTGGTCCGCTTGGCATATAGCTTGTGCTCTCTGAACTTCTGCAAGACCAACCTTAAATGCTTAGCAAGTTCTTCCTCATTTTTAGAGAACACCAAGATATCATCAATGAATACTACCAAAAGACATAAAGTATGCGGGAGCATTAGTCAAACCAAAAGTATGCGGGAGCATTAGTCAAACCAAAAGACATTACTGTGTACTCATACAAGCTGTACCGGGTAGTGAATGCCGTCTTTGGTATGTCTGAATTCTGAATCTTTAACTGATGATAACCAGAACAAAGATCAATCTTAGAAAAGACACAAGCACCTCTCAATTGATCAAGCAAATCATCAATCCTAGGCAAAGGATACTTGTTTTTTATGTTAACCTCATTAAGTGACCGGTAATCAACACACATTCTCTGAGTACCATCCCTTTTGTCAACAAAGATCACTGGTGCAACCCAAGGAGAAGAACTAGGGCGAATGAAACCTTTATCCAATAACTCCTTAATTTGTTTCTTAAGATCCTCTAGTTCATCTACCCCCATTCTATATGGACATTTAGCTATAGGTGCAGTTCTAGGTAATAATTTAATGATAAATTCAATGTCACGGTCAGGTAGCAGACCTAGCAAATCATTAGGGAACACATCTAGAAACTCATCCACAACAAGATTCTGGTCATTGGCCTCATCATCCAACTAGTTCACTGTGGCTGTCTGCTGCTTTTGCACTGCAACCTCAACCTTGATTCTATCTCCCATTGATGATGTCAGTTCCACTGCATTTTCTTTACACTGAATCACTACCTTTTGTAGCATCATCCAATCCATACCCAATATAAGATCAATTCCAGCTGTCTTGAACATTATAGGGGCCACTTTAAACTCTATCCCCCTTAGGATCAGACTGGTAGGGAGGCAACAATATGAACCTAGTATAATTCCCCCAAGTGAATTTACTATTATTGGGTTTTTCATGGCACATAAAGGTATGCTATGTGTTTTAACAAAAGCTTGAGAAATGAATTTATGTGAAGCTCCAGAATCAAAAGAACTGTGGCGGGAGTGGAATGAACCTCAAATGTACCGAGCATGACTTCAGGTTCTACCGATGCTGTCTCAGTAGACATATGATTCACTCTTCTAGTGTTGGGTGTAGGCTTCTGATGACTGTTCTGCTTCTATGGGGTCTGCTGATTCTGCTTCTTGGGATAATAGTTAGCATAATGCCTAGGTTCACCACAGTAGTAGCATACATTGGGAGTGCCAGGTGCACTAGTCTTCATGGGGGTATTGTTAGATGTCCCTTGCCGTGGAGTCTGCTGACCACCCTGCTTGTTGATTCTGCTGCCGCTGATGTTGAAACTAGTTGCGTTGAGGGTACTGGCCATGATTCATCTGACCGAGCGGTCCCTAATACCTCTGATGAGGGCCATGCTGTGAATAAGGATGCTAGCGTGTGTTGCTGCCAGAGCCCTGTCCTTGCATTCTCCTCTTTCTGTCTTGCTCCTTGCGCATATTGTCAAGTACAATAGCGCGATTCACAAGTGTCTAGAAGTTGGGGTAGGTGTTGCCAGATAGCTGATATCTGAGGTCATACTAAACACCTTTGAGGAACAGTTGCTATTTGTTTGCATCATCCCTAACCTCATCAGGAGCATAGCGAGATAGTTGCGCAAACTTATCATGGTATTCGGCAACAGACATTGAACCCATTCTGAGATTGTGGAACTCTTGCTTCAGCTCGATCACCCCATCTGGTATATGGTGTGCCTTGAAATCTCTGACAAAGTCATTCCAAGTAACAGGAGGAGCATTGTTAGGACATGCAGCCTGGTATGATTCCCACCAGGTTTGAGCTGCTCCCTGTAGCTGGTCCGAGGCATAAAGCACCTTTTCCAGATCATTGCATTGAGCGATGTTTAGTTGTTTCTCCACCGCTCGCACCCAATCATCCGCCTCCAGCAGATTAGAAGCATGGTTGAACACCAGTGGGCGTCCCTTTAGAAATTCGCCATGCTTATCTCTCACTTGGATAGGTGGCGGTCCTCTTGCAGGGGGAACATTCTGCAAGTGCTGCATGAACATCTGCATCATCTGGTTCTGGGTGTTCATGAGTTCCTCCATAGTGATGGGTGGGTTAGGAGCTCCATGGCCCCGGCCATAGCCTCTGCCTCTGCCCCTGGCTGCCATCTGGATCCAAAGCACAAGAAACAAATCTCAGTATTATCTAATGTGATATATACAAGAGATGAGTAAATCTGAATTTTCTGGGCGAATTCTAATTTCAGCAGTTCAGTAAAACAGACATAACTGAAGCTACCGACGTCCAACAAAAGTGATATTCACATGGTTGGAAATATTATGAAATTATCTTCAACTTTATTATAGACCATTTTTTACAGATTTTGTCATTAAGTTGGTCAAAGACATAGATTAACCGAAACTGTTCTAGAATTCCAGACTGCGCAGAAACCTCATATTAAAACTGTTATATCTCTCGAACCAGACCAGATAAAAAAGTGATTCTAGAGACATTCGAAAGAGGCTTAAGTCTAGTTACTCCCATAAAAATTTCATAAATTTTACTTGAACCAATTTCGAGATATAACAGAAACATTACTGCCTGCTCCTGATAACAACAAAGGTAGAGACAGGATAAATCGAAACCCAACTATTTATTCATGACTATAGAGCTTATGGTTCTTAAAAAGGAAACTTGCGGATAGGCCCACAAGTCCCAGCACTCATTACAAAAAGCCGAATCACAAATAAACATAATGATAATTCAAGCAAACACACCAGAGTTCACACGACACTGACAGACTCGACATGACACACTTCGCTTTCTAGCGTATTATTACATGAATGGACTCCAACTACTAAGGACGGTTCTCATGATCAAGCCTCTTATAAATCCTTGGTGAACCTGCTCTCACACGAAGGGTATCTATCACTTTCTGGAAATGACTAAGAGACTTCCCCTGAGCAACGACCATATCTTGCAGACGGTCATTCTTCTCCATCAACTCGTAGATGAAATGTGCCATCTCACGGGGAATTGCCTCCAGGTTCTTTGGATCCATCATTCCCCAGCCTAATTCATGATGTCCATGTGGGAGATAGCAATGAACATCATTACGCATAGCATTGAAGCATTGGTTATGAAGGCCCATGTACGCCTCAAATGTTGCATCGTCCAGGCTAGCTTCCATAGTGGCGCGGTGACCAATATGGCGATAGCTTCGGTCCAGCACAAAGGAATCCTTCTCCACATCCTTAATGAGAACCCACACACTAGTCTTCCAGTATGTGTCCTCATACGTAATTCACTGTTGGGTGCAGTCGGTGTAGTAGGTACTGAGCAAGACCACCAGGCGATGATGAAAATCACCGTCATGTTTGTGCTTGTTGTGGATTATCAGAGTCCACCCCATGGGAGGGGGCTGTGCATCACCTCCAGCTACAACATCTTGCGGTGGTGTTGGAGGTTGACCACAACTTGGAGCTTCCTCCTCCTCCTCCTCATCATCGTCTATCATCATCATCTCCTCATCAAGATCTTCCTCAGGTTCGGGTTCTTCTTCTTTAAGCTCTGGCGCCTGCACTAGTGTTGAGGGTGCCTCCTGTTGTGCCTGGGGCTGCTCTTGAGGTTGCTGCTCCTGAGGCTGCTCCTGTGGCTCCTCAAGCCAAACGCGGGGTGGAAGGCCGGCTCCAACGGACTTGCAGGTGGTCTGGCAGGAACGAGCCATCTACATAATTTTTAAAATTTAATTAGAATGGAGGCAAAATTTCATAATAAAATAAGTCATATGAAGCATAAAAATTTATCAAATAACAAGGGCAAGATGGTAAGCATAAAATAAATTAATAAAGAGATGCTAAAACGACCATTACTAACTAGGCTTGCGTCCTACAGTCAGCAAAACTTTGATACCAATTTGTCACACACATTTTCAGGATAAAATGGAGTGCATAACCTTATGTGCACCCAGAGATCAATTCACACATAAGTCTACAAATTAAAAGAGAGTATCATCACAATTGCTTATTACATCATGAATATTATCATAAAGTCTTTAAATAAAACCAGCGGAAAAATAAAAGATAACTCTCGTGGTAGCTCCAACATAGGAATAGCCAACTAGTTGACAACAAGTCTAGTACTCGTAGTGGTAGTCCTCATCCCAATCCTGATCTTGTGCCCATCCTGGTTTGTTTTGTAGATAGCAAGAGTGAGCACATATCGTACTCAACAAATATAACATGGGGTATAATGAGGCTCAACAAAGGCATGACATGGTTTAACTGCATTTAGCTTTTAGTTTGTCATAGTTGTAGCATGTGAGTTGCATCAAGTTTGCATTAAACCCACCATAAACATATGATCAATGCAGATATGAGTAATGAATAGCAAAACACATAATACATCATTAAATTCATCTATTCCATGAAGGTCCAAGGCCACCCGTGTCTGTGGGCATGGCTAGTATACAAGTTTTTTACTTTGCACAGAGGTGTACACTTTCACTGTGAGTCATGGTTTCTAGTTGCTTTGGGGTAATTAAGTCCAAAATACTAAAAACCATATAAAGCCATTCAAGAGTTCGTCTAACAAGTTAGGGCCATTAGATTCACTCGGCAAGTAGATATAGGAACCCCCCTTTTCACATGGCACATTCCTTCCCGGCTATACACATGGGACTAGAGGCTGTCCTATACCCGAATCGTCAAGCCATTCTTATGCCAATTAAGGTAACCGCTAACAAACTAGAAAAGGTCTCTTGAACAACTAAAGCCAGAGCTATGTAGCCCCCATAGTTGTACTGTATGTCCCGGATGTTCATTCATAGATGAGTCCTTATGGAGAGAAACTAGAGTAGCTAAATAACCCCATGCTCTAGCCCTCTCAAACAATAGTTAAAAAGTCATATTTTTAGTATTGTTGCATATTCCATTAACCATATTACAAGATCATAGTTTATATCAGCGCTAGCAATGCTACCCAATGCAAAACCCCATAGGTGACAAGGTAATGATCAAAGCTAGGAAATCCTTAAAGGCAATCCAAGGTAGACATATGCAATATGAATTTATGTGGTTAAAGTGCATAGGACAACAAGGAGATCCCATGTTATACTTGCCTAGATCAAAGTAGTCCTGCTGGTCTGGTTCTTCAAAGTACTGCTCTTGATCACCGAAGAACTGCTCACCATCCGGACTCGACAATATACCAACACACACGCATCCACAGGCAATCATGCACAAAGCAAGAAGAGTACAATTAGAACAGTACAACTATGGAAAAATAAGATGAAAATGTTATAAAACAAATCTACGCATCACTATGACCACACAGACGCCAAGATCACGAAAAACGGAGTTAAAACAACGAAGTTATGAATTTTACAAGATTTTCTACATTAAAATAATAGATTAAATAGGAGCTCGAAATTTAGAGGTTGAAAACATGTGAACCAGTGTTACTAACATGTAAAGCACGTGTAACGAACGCAACGCAACTTGAACGGGTCTAAACGGAGTTGAAACATGCATTTTATAACCATTTAAAGTCAGTGGCAAAGTTGTAAATAGATTAAACTTGATTTTCGAATTAAAATAAATAAAATTCAGATTTTAATTCAAACCGAGGACTAGAGGTTCTAATATAAAGAAGCGTGGGGTTTCTTTAACAAAAGTATAGGGTCTCTTTTGTAAAACACCCGGCCGAAAGGGTATTGATCACCCTCCGCCATTGGATCTGGCGTGGACGGTGGAGCTTAGAGCGAAGGGGGTATGGCAGCGTTGTTCGCCGGGAAAAAAGATGGCGTGGCGGCACCATGGCCGGAACCTCGCTGGAGACGCGACTTCGGCATTATGGTGAACAAAACGACGAACGGATTGCATCAATCGGCAGAGAAACTCGTCGCGAACTCACCCCGGAAGAAGATGGCAGCGGATTCGGCTCGGTGGTGGTGGATTTCGAGAGGAGGTGGAGCTAGGGTTTCGAGCTCATGGCGGTGGTGCTCTAGGGCGAAAGGGTTGCTGCGAGAGCCAAAAGCAAGGGTGGAGGTGTGCGGCACATCAGCTTTTATAGCCATGAGGTCACACCCACGATAGGAAGGGATAGATTGAGCACCAATCAATCTCGGCCGAAGGGGAAGGTGGCGGCCCCCATTTTCGGTAGGAGCCGAAGGTGGAAGAAGGAAGGGAAGAGAGGTCGCTGACATGTGGACCCCGGCTGGCAGCGAGACCGAGCAGGGAGGGGAGGCTACGGGCCTGCGGCCGGCTGGACTCAGCCCAAGATGGCGACATGGGGCTAGGAAGGGGAGAAAAAGATGGAGCTGGGCTCCTGCAGATTGGGCCAGGGAAGGAGGGAGCAGGCCTGCGATGGAGTGAAGGGGCAGAGCGGCTTGGGTCGTCAGGCTGGAAGAGAGAAGAGGGTGGGGTTTTCTTTTATTCTTTTTTTTCCTTCTTTTTCTAATTTGTTTCAAAGCACTTTCAAATGGATTTGAATTCCTTTTCAAAGTTTGGTCAAAACCATACAACTCAATAAATCCAATACAGCTGCATGAATGCTCAATCATGTAACTATACCTTATAGTTGCTTTTAATTTAGCAAAAATTATTACCTCTTTATATTTAAATGCTCACAAAAATGCATAATTAATTTCAAATTGCCCTATTTTAAATGAGACAAATTTTTAGGGTGTTACATATACTTGGTATTTTTCTAGAAATTTTGGGGGGACAGCTGTACTCCCATGCACCTATTGTGCATCTGCCCCTGCTCACACAAGCGTATCATGTAACAATACCAAAGCATCATGTTATCACAGGTATATAAGCAACACACGCACATTATCATGACAGATTATTCGCATCACTTGGCAATGCCAATTTTATGTTAGCCTAATTTTTCATCACACGGTCTCAAAAATTAAAGGCCCAAAGAGCAATGTGAGATTTATCTAAAACCGAGCTCCATAAGATGTATCAACCGGGAGCTAAAGAGAGACCGGGAGAGAGAAAGATGACTTGGAGAAGCAGATAGAGCCAAACATTGCTCGAGGAAAGGCACATCAAAGAGTCCAACGTATCCCACAACATGAAGGCCGAGGAGCAGCCATCAGCTCAGAGTTTTCCTGAAGGAAGATTAGAGTAAGTATAATAATAGAACTCACCTTATCTTATAGCTAAGCCAACTCAGTAAAATCCTACTTAGAAGACAAAAAAAAGAGAGAGAACAAGCTTCACTACTGCATAATAGGACAACATTGGCGGTTCAAACCCTCCATCACTACTGGAATTTAAACCGGCAGAACCAAATTGGTAGATATGTGCCTGTCCAATCACTGTTGGTTTTTTCAAACTGGCAGAGATCAATCTTCACTGCTGGTCCGTGTCACCAACTGGAAGTGTTTTCTTGAGCCAAAACTGCCGGTTCGTGGGTCCAACCGGCAGTGTTGAGTCAAACAACACTGCCGGTTTAGGGCTGCAACCGACAGTGTTGATTTGGGCAACACTGCTGGCTTAGTACTTGAGTCGGCAGTGCTATGACTATCATCACTGTCGGGTTTTTGGTGAACCGTCTGTGATCTTATTTTTGTATTTTGTTATTTAATAGTTTATTTAATTATTTTTGGGTGGTAATTTATGTTTCCTATGGTTATGGTAATGTAGACTACACTCACAGGAACAATGGAGGGAGAGGTGGGGAAAGGTGCCTCCCTTGGCTTAGTGTGCTCGGGATGGGAGGAAAGACGGAGGAGGACATCAGCTTTGTGCTGTGCAGCTGTCACTGCCAGTTCAAGCCAAAGGCCGGTAGTGATAGCACAACACCACTACCGGTTCAAGCCATGAACTGGCAGTGACTTATCATTGCCGGTTCTAGCCACCAACCGGCAGTGATATGGATCTTCACCGCTGGTTTTTGAGGACCCCATCATTTTCTGATTTTCAAGCTAATAACTGGTAGTGAAGACTTATCACTGCTGGTTCCAGAAAAACCGGCAGTGATGGGCTTGCAGTGGAGGTCGATTTTGTAGTAGTGCTCGTTGTGAGTTCCAGCGCTCAGTGCTTGCACAGTTCCCTATGGTTTGCGGGGCCTACCGCCACCAACCTCCCGTGACTCATGAAAATTTCAGATGGACATATTTACCTAGGAGAGAAGAAATTGGAATAGGAAACTAACCATAAATTAACCATATTCATGGAGATAAGATTCTCAAAGAAGTCATTTTCTACTCAACAGGACGCTGGTGGAACTGAAAGAGGCAGGACATTATTGGGGGAGAAAGCTAGAAGAGTTGGTGATCAAAAAACGACAACTTGCATTACAAGGGACATAAAGGATACCAAGACATCGTGGCTCGAGAGGAACTGGTACACCAATGAGATGAAGAGATGAGAAGACTACACAAGATGCCAAAACTAAAAACACCCAATAGACCAATTGGCATGTACTATGGAACACCGTCGTTTCTTTTTAGGAAAGACTGAAAGAGTGAAGCACTCCATCACCGAGGTGTCGGCAAAAACATAGGCCTTAGGCCAGGTATCTACATCTATCGAGCTTTAAGTCACGGGCCCTAGACCGAAAATATAACTATATTATATACTATCGCTTTGTTTCAGAAAAGAATGAAATTCTGAGTTTGGTCAGAAACGAACTCATTTAAATATGTCTGATTTTGTGAAAAATAGTATCAACAAAAATACATTTGACAGACCCAATGATAATTATTTAGTATGATAAGCAATAATAATATAAATTTAGTCTGATTTAAGGTAGTTTCACCGAATATATATTCTAGAATTGCATTTGATGACCGGAACAGTATAAGCTACGAGAAGTAATAGTTGTAACTAGAGGAGCCATAAACTGTAGTTTCTCCTGACTCCACGTTGATTTGAGGAAGAGAGAGAAAAAGTTCCGTACTACAATGCTTGCTATAGTGACTTTGAAGGTGGAGCTGGAGCAATCTAGAGCCGTGCTAAAGGATCCCTCGACTTCAAAACCAAGAAGTAGAGCTGTCCGTCGAAAAAGAAAATCAAGGAGTGGACTTTCGCTTGCATGATGACGGAGGCACAACACAGGCATTGATCATCACAGCAAAGGCAGAATGCACAAAAACAGGAAGAGCGCACGCAGACACCGGTAAATGTTCGGCGCTCCCTCGGGTTTGCAAATGCTTGCGCTTTGGCAATGATCCTCAAGCTTCTAAAAAGCTTTAATTTCCTTGAAAAAGGGTCTTAAACCAATTAGGAACTTGATGATCATACGTGTAGATTTATCTCAGAAAGTACTTTCGTAAAAAACAAAAAATTGGTAGGATGTTCATTTATATTCTAATAGAAAGTTGCTAGTATAGATTTGATGGCACTGTGCTAGTGGTTATCTAGAGGGAGACGGTGTGCAATGCATAATCGCTTTGCTTACACAACTTGGACAACTTTGGGGATAATCACTTTGCTTACACAACTTGGGGAGCAAATGGGCCACTCAATATACGATAGTCAGTTTACTTTGACAATTAAGGAGGGGGAAAAGCAAATGGGCCAGTCAAGCTACGGTGCTGGACGTGCGCTACTTTGGGCCAGTCCACATCAGGTCTTCTCAATTGGGTGGCGCCAAGCTGGGGCTGGCCACGCATTTCAGCCTGCTACTCTGTGGAGCCCTCCAAATGCAGGTCAAGGCCATTATCTGGAAAGTTCGTTTCCAAATTGGATTAAGTCAATTTTTAGCTCCTCACTTTTGTCTAATTTTAGTACTCAACTAATCGTCTAACTTTATCACACTACTATAGAAAAAAGAATCACTACTGGTTCAAAACCCCTCGTCACTGCTGGAATTTGAACCGGCACAACCAAATCGGTCCTGATGAGGTTCCCAGAAAACCCAAAGAACAGGATGAAAAACGGGCTGAAAAAATAGCAATTTTTTAATACGAGGAGAGACCCTACTGGATAGTCACAAGTCAGGTAGCTTTTCGCGCGAAAAACACATGCTTCATGACCAGTAGCACTTAAACCCACGACCTCTAAAAACGTGCACTTTGCGGCTGGTAGCACTCGAACCCACGACCTCTGTCTTTTCTTGTTTATCCCCTAAACACTCCACATGTAAGACACTTTTGTCCATTTGGAATATTCGTCCTCCCCATTTTATGTTTATCTAGTTTTGAAATAATTATTTCAGAGTCTAAACGAATTCAAATGAAAAAGTTGTCAACTACACAATTTTATGACTTTTTGAGATCTACAACTTTGGTTTTTGGTCATTTCTCCATCTAAGGTCGTTTGAAGAATTTGAATTTCAACTATGACGAAATTCACACGCAATTTTCTTTGGATAGATGATATCAAAAGAAAAGTTGTCAACTACAAAGTTGCACAACTTTTTGAGATCTACAACATTTTGTTATGGTCATTTCTCCATTTGAAATGGTTTGAAAATTTTGAATTTTAAATTTGAGAAATAAAACATAATTTTCGTTAGATAGATGATTTCAAATGAAAAAGTTGTCAACTACAAAGTTGCATAACTTTTCGAGGTCTACAACTTTTGTTTTGGTTTCTTCTCCATTGGAGATCGTGAACTACCACTACACACTCATTTATGACTATAAAGCATATGGATTCCTTTGGTATTAACTTACATAAAATCTTGTGAATCAAATGTTTCGACATCAAAACAACTTTAAATAAAAACGTTGTGAACTACAAAGTTGCATAACTTCTCGAGATCTACAACTTTTATTTTAGTCGTTTCTTCATCCAAGATCCTTAACTACCACTACACAATTACTTGCGACTACAAAGCATATGGACTCCTTTAGTATCAACTCTATAAAATCTTGTGATGTAGTTTGGACATCCACTGGGTCTATGAGACGATAGAGACAGTGGCTAGAGATCTAGCACGGTGGGGTCCAATCTCTTGGGAGGGTTGGAGAAGAAACTGAAGGAGTTGAAGCTTTGTCGGAGAGGAGGACTGAGTAACGAGGCGGTTTCTAGAGAGGGGATTTTGTTGTACAAACTAGACAAGGCATAGGAGTAGGTGGACCACTACTGGAAACAAAGGGCCCATATCAAACGAATGCATTTTGGGGATGCAACACTACATTTTTCATGCCTCTTGTTTGGAGAGGAGAAGGAGTAATAGAATAGGCAATCCAAAAAAGGAGGTTGGGGTTGGGTGGAAGATGAAGTAGAGAAGAGGATGTTTATTTGTAACCACTTTTCCTAGCTTTTTAGGTCTTCTGGTAACTAAAACACCCAGAGGTTACTGGAGTGCATGGACGCTAAGGTCACGCAAGAGATGAATGCTAACCTGCTGAAATATTTCACAAGGGAGAAAGTTTGGGATGCCCTGAAGTCAATCGGCAATCTGAAGGCAGTAGGACCAGACGATACTCCGGCTCTTTTCTACAAAGAGTTTTGGGACGTTGTAGGTGAGGATGTGAACACGATAATCCTCATTGTCCTTGGAGGGGGTGCTATGCTGAGCAAGTTGAATGACAAGGCGATCGTGTTAGTAACAAAGGTGAGAAGATAAGAATAGATTAAGGACTCGAGGCCCATAAGTTTGTGTAACATCATATACAAGTTAGTATCCAAGGTCATGGTGAACAGACTCAAGAGAATCGTACCTGAGACCAAATCACAGTCACAGAGCGCCTTTGTCCCTGGGCGGTAGATAAAAGATAATATCCTTATTGCTTTTGAGCTAACACATTTTTTGAAGAGGAAGAAAGGTAATGAGGGCTATGTAGCGATAAAGTTAGACATGAGCAAAGTGTATGATTGGGTGGAGTGGTTCTTTCTATGGGATATGATGCAAAGGCTTAGCTTTGAATGGAGATGGATTGACCTAATGAAGAATTGTGTTACATCGTTGAAGTATTGAATTTAGGTGAATGAGGAGCTCACGAAAGAATTTGCATCGAAACAAGGGCTATGGCAAGGGGACCCAATCTCACCACACCAATTCTTACTATGCGCAGAGGGGTTCTCGACCCTCTTGTCAAAGGAGGAAATGTGTTCTTATGTGCACGAACACACTGACGGTTTCACACATGTTCGCTGACGACTCATTGATCTTATTCAAGGCAAATGAAGTGGATGTGGTGCACTTGAAGGAGATTCTGAGGATCTACGAAGACTACTCTAGATAGGTCATCAATACAGAAAAGTCCATGGCGATGTTCAGTCCCAACACTAGGGACGAGCAACGAAGGAGAGTGAGGGAGATCATGCCCATTGGAGCGGAAACTAGAAGCGAGAAATATCTGGGGCTGCCGGTGTATGTAGGGAGGTCCAGAACAAATGTGTTCACATACCTTAAAGAATGTGTATGGCAAAGAACGCAAGGGTGGAAAGAGAAATTCCTCTCAAAAGCTTGGAAGGAAAACTTGATTAAGGCAATTGCAAAAGCAGTACCTATATTTGCTATGAGATGTTTTGATAATATGAAGGAGATGTGTAACCAGATTTGTGTGATTATTGCAAAATACTGGTGGAACAATCAAGAGAAGGATAGTAGTGTACATTGGGTGAGTTGGGAGAAACTAATCCTACCAAAGGATGAAGTTGGTTTGGGGTTTAGGGATCTCCACTCTTTCTACATGGTAATGTTGGCCCAACAAGGGTGGAGGCTGATCCAAAACCCATACTCACTTTGTGCAAGAATCCTGAAGGTGAAATACTTCCTGAAAAGTAGCTTGCTGACAGCCAGAGTGAGGGGTGGATGCTCATACACATGGTGGAGTATTATGCAATGCAAAGAGGTTTTGAAGGAGGGGTAATCTGGAGAGTTGGGAATGAGCATAACATAAATATTTGGAGTGATCCATGAGTGCCAAGGGAGGTTACACGAAGACCAATCACACCAACAAGAAGAAACCTCCTCCAATGTGTGGAAGAGCTGATCGACCATGTGACAGAACAATGGGACATGCAACTAATAAATCAAATGTTTTGAGATGAGGACGTGCAACTGATTAGGACACTACCAATCCACTTGGAGATGGAGGATATACTCAGTTGGCATTATGACAACAAAGGCAGATTTTTGGTAAGATCAGCTTACAAGGTGCATAGAGCTATAGTGAGAATAAACCACCAAAGTTGCAGGCTTGGGGGGGTCCAAGGGTAGCGAATGGAGGGGCGATTTTTTGGAAGAGATTGTGGTAGATTGACTGTCCTCTGAAGGCGAAGGACTTCTTATGGAGGTTAAGCCACAACACCCTAGAACTTCGAATGGTGTTGCAGAGACATGGTATGAAATTTGACACTAGATGTTGTATGTGTGGGTGGTTTGATGAGGATGGAAGACACCTCCTGCTAAAATGTAGAGAGGTGAAGGAAGTTCGGAGAACTTTGAGCTTGGAGGAAGTGTGCTGCGATCTAGCCCAAGTAGGTCGACCATGGAGATGATGGAGAGAATTTTAAAGCTAGCGCCGAAGGTGCAAGTCACTGCTGTTATGCTTCTCTGGTTGTGATGGGGGGAGAGAAACAAATGGAGGGAGGAAGGGAGACAGAGGATGGGAATAGAGGTGGCATACATCATTATAGTCGAAGCTGACCGATAGAAACGACTAGAACCAACACCTCTATTGTTAGATTTTAGACATGCTGGTAGTTGAAGAAAGCCCCATCAAGGTGTCCTTAAAATAAACATTGATGGAGCATTCATAGCCAAGACCGGAGAAGATGGCTGGGGTTATGTGATTCGGGATGATCAGGGTGGGGTGAGGATAGCTAGAGCGGCCAGGAAGGCATTTCTACAAAGCGCGTTCCACGGCGAACTAGTGGGAGGGGTGGAAGGACTAAAAATGGTGTCTCGCTTGGGCATGGCTCGTGCTGTCCTTGCAACCGATGTGTTGACGGTGAAGGTAGCTGTGGAGGGTGACGATTACAGTCTGTCATCAATGGGGGGAGTGATCACTGTGCTCAAGGACTTGATGGCGACGGAGTTCATATCGTGCAGTGTTAATGTTGTTCCCGTGGTTGTATTTGTGATGGAACCGACCAATTTATAAGAGCACAAGCACAGAAACAACTGTCGAGACAGTCGTCATTGCATACTTGAGCTCATATAAATCTAGTAGTCCACGAAATCATGAAGGATCTCAAACTTTTCCAACACATAGCTGAGATCATAATGGTTCAACAATTATAGTTCATATGCTTACATAAGATTTACACCTAGTTCAAATACATCGGAGTTCAAATAGAGTTATTTCAATACTTGGTCTGAAATAGATAGATAGCGGAAGCAATAGTTCAAATCCAACACACACATTTGAGTTCCAATAACGTGTCAGGTCAAGGTCTCATCCAACAAAAGCAACTGAGGTAAGACAGACGGAATGACCATTGCCCTTGGTTCTGCTCTTCATCACCCATAGCAGGGTAGAAGCAGTTCTTACAATAGTCGTAATACATCTCACCATCTGCAACAAATGGAAATAGAACCCTGAGTATGAGAAGGTACTCAGCTAGCCTTACCTGTCATAAACCCGAAATAAATTGACACCAAGGAGTATGCAAGGCTTTATCTAAGTGGGCTAGCTTGACTCTTTTTGTGGAAAAGCATAAGTAACATAATTGAATTGATTTAGATAACTAGCAGCAGCTTATATTTAAAACCTAATTATACTAAGTGAGTAGCTATACTAAATCATCCACTTGATTAGTTATAAGCAATCAATAGCAACCATATCAGGTTTAGCCCTTTTCAGCATCATCATTATAACCATCATTGTATTCCATAGCCACAGTACTACAATGAAGTAACTCAGTCTAGTTGCTCACTATCCAGGAGCGATGGCGATTCGAATCGATTACTAACCAGCTGGTGATTTATTCCTCACACAAACCACACTACCCCCATCAGGGTCGCTTTAGGTCACCCTTGGTACTATTCAGATAACATTGTGGGACCGCCATGCACCCTCTACATCTAGGGTTGTGCCAGCGCCAGGTCGATCAAGTCATGCCTACCCACTGTACTTCTGGGTTGTCAGTGCATTCTTGCCCACGGTCAACTAGCCCAAGGTGTTCTGTGCAACATCTCGATCATCAGTCCGACAATGGTATGGTCCTTAATCAATATAGATAGAAACTACAAGCACACAAGACCCATACCTTGCTGCCCAACATTTTGCCCGGTCTCCATTTATCCAACCACATAAGGTTGTCTTCCATGATAGCAACATAGCTAAACATGATCATTTATTCACCTGGAGCGTAGGTGATAGGAAACCACCCACTTCTAACGGTCTAAGCATGGCTAAGCATATATTTCGATACTCGACTTAACATGGTAAAATGTTGTATCATGGTAGTCAAGGAATATAGAATAGTAGATATGCATCAAATGTTTCAAGCAACTCCTATAACATAATGCATCGAACATAAAAGGACACAAAGTATATATTTCCAAACCATAGGGAGTAAAATGCTCTGGGGCTTTCCTTTTAGGAAAGAAGACGGTTGATGGTCCTGGCACTCTGGAAGCTCAGCGTCTTGCTGCCCGGCCACTGGTCCTTCCTGAGCGGGCACCTCCTATGGAACTGCCTCCTCATGACCTCCGAGCTCCATGGGCATCACTTCCTCCAATGATCCTGTATGAATGCATATGCATATGTGAGGATGGATGCTTGCATATGAATGAATATGAACTCAATGATAATAATCAGTTTCACTTTATTTTACCGAGTAGGTGCAAATTTCCTCTCTAGTTATTTATTTCATACCACAAACAAAGCATGCATACTTACGTACAAGTAGGCCAATTAACTAAATACTTGCTGCATAAGAGAACTACAAACTAAGCTCAACCAAACATACCAGCAGGTCACACATAATCCAAAGGTATACAAAAGTATCATGCATGTTCAAGACTAGTTCATTTAAGTCCTAATTATCATTTATTAATAAAAGGACATAATAGAGCCACTACTTTTTGTTACTCAGAAAAATCTGGAAAAATTGTAGTAACTTACTCAGGTCTATAGGAGCCCACCATAAAATTTCAGCTTAAATTGATAAGTATTTTAGCCTACACAAAAATGACAAACCGATAGGCATAAATACACATGAAAATACTTTGTACTATGAAAAGTATCAAACAACAGATTTTATATTTTCCCACTATCTACACATCATATGAACACTGTAGAAAATATTTAACATGCACATGTTTCTCATATTTTTGGCCCTACCAATTTTACAAGAAATAGATATTTAATGCACCTAATTTACCAAGCCATTTTCTTCCATAGTCAAAGCATGCCATATATTTGTCACAGAATCTATATCACACAACAAGACTAACAAAATTGGAATCATATTTTTCTGACCTTCCTACAATTACTTATGCATTTTCCAAGTTTATCAACATATCAAGAATTAAATAAAGCTCTAAATAAAAGTATCACAAAAATGAAATTTTATATTTTTAAACTGTAGATCTACTCAAGAAAAACACAACTTCACAAAATTTGGATAAATATAACTCAAGTTATGGATTTTTGAAGCATTAAAACGATTTCTAGAAATCACACCCGTCAGCCGGACAAAGCAGGGGCGCGATGTTGACCGGCGAAATCTTGCCGTCGGCGAGGTTGCTAGCGACATGGTCACCACCAATGTGCTCCCCATGAAGAACCGCACATGTTGCGCTAGAAAACGGGGCCCGTAGCCCACCGGTGTGTGCTCACCGGCAGCTATGGTGGCGCGGTGGCGCTGCTCCGTGGCGGCGCTGCGTTTTCGGCCATGGCGCGGTCAAGCGAGAGGCGCATGAGCACCAACGCATCCAGGCGAAGCCGATGCGCACAAGAAGAGCAAGAGAGATGGTGCAAACCATGAGCTCTGGCAAGCTCTAGCCATGGCGCCGTGGCGGAAACTGGCCAAATCAGCCTATACATTGGATGACGACGACTGCTAGCGGGCGCAATCGAAGGTGGCCAATGTGGCAGAGCTGCGGGCAAGCGGAATCAATGGCGGATGCGGTGGCGAGCGAGCACGGCGAGCGGCGGCGCTGCAGCTGCTGCTGCTCCCCGTGTACTGGTGACAGCGAGGAAGGAGAAGAGGGGAGGGGGACAGGATGGAGTGAGCGAGTGGAGTGGCGTGTGGGAGCGGGCGCGTCTGGACTGGCCATTAAGGTCTGGTGCGGCCGGTTGGAACAACCGGCGCCTCCCACCGCCGCCGGTGGCCGGCTGCCACGCGGTGAGGCGCGGATGGAGCGACGCGGGCACGCGTGCGGGCATTGGCGCGGTCGTGGGCCTGGGCTGGCTTCGGCTGCTGGGCCGCGGCCGAGGTAAGGCCTCCCTTTCCCTTTTCATTTTTTTTAAATTCCAAACTGCACTAAAAGCATCAATTTGAGCCATTTCAAAGCATTTTCAAGAATTGGTCCAAAAATAAAAGTTGTAGGTTTTGAAGAGAGGAACATTTCATATTAAAGAGCCACAGTCCAAATTGGCCTAGTTTTTGAATTACAAATTGACAAAGAGCATTACTTTGAAAATGACTTGGAGAAAAATTAGAGTTTCTCCAAAACAACACTCAAATTGACTTTGGAGCAGTTTTTGAGCATGTTCCGAACATTTTCATGAGTTGACCAAAAATAACTTTTGTTCCATATGAAATTATCTACACTTTTTATTGGGGCCCACTAGCAGAAAAAAGTACTGTAGCAAAACTTTTATACTAGGTCAATCAAAACCACTCCTAGGTCAAACCTAGGTCAACTATCGCTTAAAGACTTAATTAGCCAAAGTACTTAATATAAACATGACTTCATTTTGTATCCTAAACATTTCTAGGTTAGTTTCCTGACCAAACAAAGACAAACATGGCATTACAAGCATGAGCATGGCATAGGCACACATTGAAACATAGCATAACCAGACATGTTGCAAGGCAATGTTTCACATCATTATTTCATGTGATGCTCATATATGCATAGATGATGCTTATGCTCATGAAATACAAGTACAAATGCAAGCTTAACACCTAGGGTGTTACAGTATTAGCTCATGAACTTGTTTCATTAGGTTGTAAACTTCCCGGCGGTGATCACACCTCTTGGGATGATGTACCTCAGTTTCTTGAGGGTTTGGTGTCCAGTGATTCTATTGTGACCAAGGAGTAATGAGAACGTCTCCTTTCAAGAAAAACAAATGCATTACAAGTAAAAAGAACGAAGAGCACGAGGGTTACAAAGTGATGAGGAAAAAAACGATAAAAAGAAAATGAAACTTAGTCTACTAATTACACTAGCAACAGAAACCATTGATCAAAAGTTACCGAGCACCTAGAGTTCACTTCGTGGGTAAGCAGTAATAATTCCTTGAAGAGAGTAAGCCGACAAGCTGCAAAACTCGACTTTATTCGTTTGAAAATATGATTATTCCATGGTGTTCATATTGCCCAGTAGAGGAGTATTACTACGACCATGAATCTGTCTTTGAGGTAAATTGTGATTTCACAAAAGTCTGCATAAGGGGGTATGTCTAGGTTGATAATCACCCAGCACTCCTTTGTGAATAGGCACTAGAGGAAGAGGGGTTGTATGGTCTCTTCCATATCTCGATTACACAAAACACAGCTGTAAGAGGGTAAGTGCATATTTCGTCTTCTTAGAATATTCATTGTGCTTAGTCTGTCTTTGATGAGAAGCCAGGAAAAAAAACATTATGTTTAGGTTGATAGAGGCCGTCCCAAAGCCACTGCTAACACTCATGAATATATAAAATGACCTACCGTGTCTTATAAGCTCTTGATGGCACAAAACTGGTTCCCCAAGTGTATATAGGTGCACAGATTTTTTTATTAACAATTTAATTATAAAGATTGTGACCGTGTGGGCGTGGAACCACCCATGGAATCAACGGCCAATCTCACTAGTAACTAGAAAAACAACGTCGGCCCAAAGCATATAATATATAACCGCTTTAATAATGACGAGCGCTTTGCCCAAGTTAACCTCGACATCATCTGTCTGCGCTTACTTTAATCAGCACATAGGAGTATTGACGTGTGTGTGCGCTTACGTGTAACGAAGACGAAAGCCAAAGGTCACATCAGATTCGAGACGGACGACTGTGCTCCCGCGTATTTTGTTGCAAGTTGTACGTTGCTTGCTTTGGTGTTCTGTCCAACGGAGCGTTGCTACGGAGACTGATGAAGACCGAAAGTTGCAGAAGACGAGTGAAGCATGCATGCATATTGATCCAGATGTAATTTCTTTGTTTCTTTTTCATGTCTTCCAAGGGTTTTGGTGTAAGTAAGGAGTCTACATATACCGCTCAAAAGTAGTATTATACACTGTACGTCTTATTGAACCTTGCGGATAACCTTCCCACACAAAAAATGACAGTTAACTATATGACCTTCAAATGAATTTCAGTTTATTTACTGTTAGAAAACAAAATTTCTTTATACTATCTTGCATCAGCTCATAGTTGTGTTTTCTTATACTTGGAAGTCGAAACTAACCAGCATATATTACAAGTGTCCTTAGTCTGAGGTGGCTCCGCCCTGGTCCATGTAGACATCATGCGTGTTCTGTTCTCTCTTACCGGTGGGATCAATACATTTGTTTGTTTTTAGCCAAAACGTCATGGAAACACGGTGTGCGGTCCAACTGGTCATCTGAAACATCGATGAATACAAACACTACAGCACTTTTTATAATTTAAAGACCAAGGGAGAGAGTACAATACAAACACTACAGCACAATACAAACACTACTACAGTGCCTCTCACAACAGGAACGTGGCACGTGCCACGACCTGGACGCAGTACACAGTACCTCTCACGACTGGACTTGTTTCCGCGTGAACTCGCACCTGCACATGAGTCTGACAATTAATATCTATCGACATGATCTCAGACAGGATCAACTTGTTCACTGCATTGGGTTCACCTTTAATTTCTCCGATCAATCAATCAGCTGGCCTCCTGGGTCAGGTCGTACGGCGGCTCCGCGATCAACGAGGCAATCATCTGCTCAATGTCCGTGGACCCGAGGCTGCAGTTGCCGGCGCCGTCTTCGGTGCTGACGACAGCATCGGCCCCGGCGTACAGACGGCCAAGAACGAGAGCACGGAGGGCGGCCGCGAGCCGACGGGACAGCGCGGCGGACTCAGCGCGCAACGCGGCATTGGCGAGCAAGGCGAGGGCCAGCCTACCGCGCGTGGCCTCCACCATCGCCGCCAGGTCGCGATTCCCGCGCTCCAGGAGCGCCGCGCTGTCCCGGAGCTCGTCGAGGTGGCGCTGCTTCCGCGCGCGGGACCGCCGTGCGGACTCTCGGTTCGATATCCTCCGCCGGAAGCTTCGCTCCTCGACGCACTCCGCCGCCGCCGCCACGGGTTGAGTTGGGAATGGTGGGCCTTCTGTGGGGTCGGATCCGAACCCGACATGCTGTTCTGGCATCGCGGGGAAGACCTGCTGCATGTCGATGCAAGTCATGCACCCTGAGAAGGCCATACGATCGACGGGCAGGATGGTGGTAGCCGTGTGCGATTTTTTTTTTTTTGGACGGTGTCGTAGTTGTGTACTTATCATCGGAGATTCAGAGGATCGAGGAAGAACGGGAGATGGGAAGGACGCAGTATTTATAGGTGAGGAGTATCTTAGTATTCTGTTTGTTGATGCTGTGGTCCAATATAATGTTGGTTGGTGATGAGACAACGCGCAGTACATCAATATGCGAGAGAGGAGTCGGGGAGGCAGTCCCACGTGAGATCCATGAGTCCGCGAGCGCCGCGCGCTGCCTCGAGTCGCTACCGGTGCGCCGCGGACCTCTTCGGTCTTCACGGCCAAAACCTTGTGCTTTAAATCCTATGACTGAAAATTTTTATAATTTAATCCTTTTTTAATAAATATTTTAATATTAACTGTTACAGAAAATATTTTGCATCAGGTAGCCCTTTGGTCGCGCTAGTAGTCGCGCCATATGCGTTGGCGTGGCAAGATACGACACATTCGACGGCGTTTACGACGTGAAAATGCTTATCGCGCTACTCCCGCTGGCATGACAATATTGTCTTGTCGCGCCACTGGGAGTAGCGTGACAAAATTGAACTTTCAAAAAATCATAACTTTTCAATACAATGTCGGATAAAGATGGTTTTATATGAAATTGTAGATCTCGACGAGATCTACAACTCTCTAGTTTTAAGTTTTTTCGTTTGACGACGTTAAGATGCTCAAAAAAATTATACAAAGTTTTAGCATCAAAATGATCGCGTATTAGCGCTTGTCGCACTAGAAAAATAATATATTTTTTGTATGGGTTTAAATGAAGATAACATTTATATCAAAGTTGTAGTCAATGATATCTACAACTTTTTAGTTTTGAGTTTTTACATTTGAGGTTGTTAAGACGCTCGAGAAAATAATATAAAGTTTCAGCACAAATATGCTTCTCAAGCTTTACATTATTTTCTTGAGCATCTTAACAACCTTAAATGTAAAAACTCAAAACTACAAAGTTGTAGATTTCATTAATAGCTACAAGTTTGATATAAAAAATATTTTTATTTGAATTCATACAAAAAAATATATTATTTTTCTAATGCGACAAGCGCTAATACGTGATCATTTTGGTGCTGAAACTTTATATAATTTTTTTGAGCATCTTATCATCATCAAAACTAGAAAGTTGTAGATCTGGTCGATATCTAAAATTTTCATATAAAAACCATCTTCATCTAACGTCGCATCGAAGAGTTATGATTTTTTGAAAGTTCAGTCTTGTCACGCCACTCCCGGTGGCATGATAAGACAATACTATCATGCCAGCGGGAGTGGCGCGACAAGCTTTTCTATGTCAAAAACACCATCGAATATGTTGTATCTTGCCGCGTCAATGCATGTGGCGCGACTACGTTATTTGGTCGCGCTAGCGGGACTGGCGCGACCAAAGGGGCTACCTGATGTAAAATATTTTCTGAGACGGTTAATATTATAATATTTATTAGAAAAAGATTAATTTTTTTAAAAAAATCTGAGTCCTTCACAGGCGTGAGAGGCTGGCCAGGGCCTTCCGCACGCTGCACACGGCAAGTGCAGCGTGTCCCTTCTCGGTCCGTGCAACGCATCTGCCTTCTCACAATTTCTATACCTACACTAGCAAACATGTCTGTCCGTTGCATCGGAAGAAGAAAAAACATCAGAAGTTAAAATAAAACAAGAGCAGGAATGTTACATGTCTATATGGATAGTTACATGTCAGAGAGAGAATGAAAGACACCCTTAGGATTATTCTCTAATTGATCATTAATAATAATTCTTAACACTTCCACTTGATCAATTAGCTCCTTGTAGATTTCACTGTTCATCCATCCTGCATCATTATAAATCTTTGCAAAACCTAATGGGAAAAACCAAAGTAATACCGATGTTCCAGGAAAAACTCCTTAAAACCCAGTAGGAGAAAATAAGGAGCATCACCATGATATGCAATCACCAATATTATTAGACCCTTTGAAATAAACCCAAAGCCTTAGTCTATTAAATCCTTGGCTATATGGTCGACATGCGCCAAATATCATCTTCCAAAAACTCTGGTGGGGAAAAATAGATGATAAGCCCAAAATTTTATGGTGACATTGTCTCATCAAAAACTTTATATGAAAAACCTCAGAGGGAAAACTCACACAAAGAAAAGAGTACAATGCATCTTATGTCCCAATACCGTCCACCAATAACCCCTGTGGATGATAGACATAACCTTGTGTTGATATTGCCTTATTAAAAACATTATATGAGAAATCCAAAGGGAAAAACGCATACAAAGAAAAGAGTGCAATATGATGTTTGCACAAGTTACTAATCAGAGAGACTCTGCCCCGATACATGCAAATCTCAAAGTAAATTAATATCAATGCACTCAACACATAAGAAATGTGGAGTATGGTAGATTATGTGAATATCTCTGCAAGATTATCACAATACTTAGTTTGCAAATGTTCATATGCCCATATTACCTTTGGAACGGAACCAACCAATTCTTGTCATGGACAAATTCTGAACCAGTTAAAACCAGGCTTGTCCGGCAGCGGCGGTAAGGGCAGAGGCAACTTGGCCGCCGCTGCCGACTTGGATGCAGAATGCCAATCACTAGGCTCTGACGGTTTTCCGAACAGCAAGACGCTCATCTCTTTTGCAACAAGGCAAGGGTACAAATATATATATCAAGACCTTTGGGACGCTGAACCAACACAACCCATGGGTTTAATGTCAGATAGCAGCCCATCTACGAACCGCATGGTGAAATACAAGAGGTCGCACTACCGGAGAGGCAAAATTTCTCGAGTGTCGCAGGCTTCCCCGAGTGCTAAAAACCGGGCACTCGGCGAAGTCAATCTTCCCAGAGTGTTGCACTCGGGGAAGAATTGCACTCGGGGAAGAGAGGCTTTCCCGAGTGCCACGGAGTGCCTAGCACTTGGTAAAGAGTGGCACTCGGCAAAGGCCCTCTTCCCTGAGTGCAACACTCGGGGAAGAGCGACACTTGGAGAAGAAAAATGTTACTTGACGGCCCAACCCACCCACGCTGTTAGAACTTTAAAAAATCTTCCCTAAGTGCCAGGATAGGGCACTCGGGGAAGCCAGCCTCTTCCCCGAGTGCCCTGTTCTGGCGCTCGGGGAAGAGTCACCCGTGAATGGATGGATAAGACCGAGAAATTCTTGGACAATGCATTTAAGGCAGCTAAGGGAGCGAGAGACACGTTCTGTCCCTGCAGCGAATGTGAAAACAAGAAAAGAAGAACAAGGGAAGTCATGATGAAGCATCTTTGCAAGTATGGATTTATGTCAAACTATACCCAGTGGGTGCACCATGGTGAAGCCTACCGTCCTAGAGAGGAGGTCATGAGACGAGGCTTGGAGGCATTTGATGGTGATGGCGGGGTAGCAAGATGGTTAGGTGACTATGAGGATGCGACGTTCGCTAAAAGACCTACGGAGGACGAGCAGGAGAATGAGGAGGAGGAGCCAGAGCCAAGCGCTAAGGCGTTCTTTGCCATCTTTGATTCGGCACAGAAGTTCCTACATGAGAAGACAACGGTTTCTCAACTAGATGCCATTGGGCGCCTACTGGGGTTGAAGTCCCAACACAACATGACTCGAGCCTGCTTCAATGCTATGTTGGCAATTATTGGGGATCTGCTTTCGAAGGGTCATCATCTGCCGAGCAGCTTGTACGAGTCAACGAGACTCCTTCGGGCACTAAAGATGCCTTATGAGCAGATACATTGTTGTCTAAATTGGTGCATCCTATTTAGGAAAGAAAACAAGGAAGCAAAGTACTGTCCAAAGTGTAAATCCTCTAGGTATGTGGAGGTAGACAAAGGTGATGGCAAGAAGGAGCAGAACGAGGGCATCCCCATGAAAGTCCTACGACACCTTCTGATCATACCGAGGCTCCAACGGCTATTCATGTCCGAGGAGTCTGCGAAACAGATGACATGGCACAAGAATGGCGTTCGATACAATCCTGACAAGATGGTACATCCAGCAGATGGTGAAGCATGGAAAAGCTTTAATGGCAACCATCGTGGCAAAGATGAAGAGGCCCGTAATGTACGTGTTGCGCTGGCAACGAATGGGTTCAATCCTTACGGAGTGATGTTAGCCCCATACACTTGTTGGCCCGTGTTCGCTACCCCCTCAATCTCCCCAGGGCCCTACTTCAACGGCAAAATATATTCTTGACGTTGATAATTCCTGGACACCCGGGAAACAAAATGGGTGCGTACATGGAGCCTGTTTATGATGAATTGATCAAGGCTTGGAATGAAGGCGTATGGACTTACGACCAAGCTACAAAGAAGAACTTCAGAATGTATGTTTGGTACCAGTACTCCATGCATGACTTCATGGCGTATGGGATATTCTCCGGCTGGTGTGTCCACGGGAAGTTTCCATGCCCGGTATGCAAGACAGCTCTATAGTTCATTTGGTTGAAGAAGGGTGGCAAGTTCTCGTTATTTGACAAGCATCGATAGTTCCTCCGTCTTGACCATGCATTCAGAGAAGACACCAAGAACTTCACGAAATGTGTCACAGTGACCGGCCCTGCACCTCAGAAGATGACTACTGCCCAGGTTCATGCTCAGATAGATGCTCTCGTGGTCCCGGCGTAGAAAGATAATCCAAAGAAGGGTAAAAGAAAGAAAGGCAATCCAAAGAAAGATAATCCAAACAAAGATCGCTTTGTGGGCTATGGTGTGGAACATATGTGGACTTATAAGTCAGGATTGGAGAGGCTTCCCTATTTTGATGACCTTCGCCTTCCACATAACATAGATGTAATGCACACTAAGAAGAATGTCACTGAAGCACTTTGGGCAACACTCATGGACATTCCTGACAAGATAAAGGACAACCCTAAGGTTAGAGTAGACATGGCAACACAATGTCATAGACCAAAGCTATAGATGATGCCTCTGAGAGACCGCAAATCATGGAAAAAGGCCTAAGGCCGATTACATCTTCAAAAAGGAGCACAGGACGAAAGTGATAGAATGGATGCAGACGTTAAGTTTCCCTGATGGGTTTGCAGCGAATCTGAGGAGGGGAGCGAACCTAGAGACTGGCCGAGTCTTAGGGATGAAGAGTCATTACTTCCACATATTAATGACCCAATGGTTTATTCCTTGCAGCGCATATAAGTGTTGCAACAAACTAAATCTATATGTTGCAACAAACCAATGAAGTCCTTCGCCCACGGTTTGTACAAACACATATAAGTGTTACCACAACCCATCATTACGCGTTGTAACTTTGCAACGGATATTAGTATATGTTACCAACATATAAATAAGTGTTGCAATAGATCCTTGCAATGGCATTTTAGGAAACATATATTAAATGCGTTGGTATAGACTTTGCCAACGCATATATGGACATTTAGCAACGCATATTTGTGTTGCAACAGGGGGTGTCATGTTGTAGTGGCGGGAGATCAAGTGGAGTGTCCAAAAAGTTTTTGACCAATGAAGAGTGGCGCAAGATCATGCTCTACGTGTCGACGAACCTTGACGAAGTTGACCAGTATCAGGGGTAAGTTCTCAATGAACTTGTTACATACTCCATAAATTTTTTGCATCCAACAACCTTGTTGCTTGTCGATGCAGGGAATTTTTTGATCAATACTAGCATCATCCAAGGCCACCTTCTGATCTTGAACGAGAGGCCCTTCTTCAACATGGTTCACCTGATTTCATTACATGGTTCCAAAGAAAGGTACCTTCTAACCAACTTAGCTCGTTCCAAGTTTGGCGTTCCTAGTTGCCAAATTTCATTTCTCTCCTGCTTGATCTTGCAGTGCCAAAGTGATTTGTCTATAAGTGCTGAATTATGACAAGTGGCCAAAGGCTTTGACTATAAGGTCTCGTCATTTAATGCTTATGATGTGAGTGGATATCGCTTTCACACAATAGGCTACCAGAAGAGTCGGCCCAATGCAAGGACCACGAATACCGGAGTATTTACGCCCGGAGTAGTTACTCCCGACGCTGACCATGAGGACTATTATGGCACAACTGAAGACATATGTAAGTCTCCACCATTTGTCTAACCTAGCCGTGCTCAATTCTACATGATTCCTAACCACATGTTATCTTTCTCGTAGGAGGTGGCGCACGGTGGCCAGCCAATTGGCCAACTCACGGCGTATGCTCTGGCCCACATGGGCCCGGCAAAGTCCAACATCGAGTACAACCCCGGATGCGGGCCCAGAGGCGTACACCAACTCTAGCGTCCACACCCACTTCAGATCGTACACGGAGGCGTCAAGGTTAGTTCACGGGCCGGACTACGATCCGAGGACCGAGGAGCGCCTTGATCCTGAGCGAGTGATGAAGATTGGGCAAGGCAAGAAACATGGGTGGTTCTACATTGGCGATGGCATCCTCGACACGGACTGTACTCCTCCTCTCAACTGCCTACGAGCAGCGAGTACGAGCTCTAGCGTGCCCATAAGCCAATGGCCGACAGCGGTGGCGGCACTCCAGGTAAGTATTCCAGTTTCATTCGTCGTTCTTTGACTTTAACGTTCCTTAGCTTTGCATTATTAAAACATTGGGGTCAAATGTTGCAGGCCGAGCTGCAGCAACTTCAGGCCCAGCAGGAGGCCCAGCTGGCTGAGCGGGTTGAGCGGGAGGCTAAGCGTAAGAAGATACAAGCTTTGGAGGCCTAGCAAGAAGGTTTGCTCAAGTTCATGCAACAACTTGGGGAGCAACAAGGTTGGGAGATCCCAACACAGCTGCTTGCGCCACCACCACTACATCGTCGAGAGTCTACTCCGGTGAGTATGAGTACGGATGTTTTACTTTCTTTGCTCATGCTTAGTGTCAAACCTAGTGATGGCCTTCGTGTTGGATTTGTTGATGTGTCGGCCTTCGTGCCGGATTTGTTGATCTGTCGGCCTTCGTGCTAGAAATGAGGTTGTCGGTCTTCGTGCCGACATTTTTCTTGGAGGTTTTGGAAACCTCCCCGTGCAGGGGAGGTGCTGCCGAAATTTTCAACTTTTCTTTACACTCCTTACATTTTTATCTTATCACTCACGTGCAATCTCTTCTCTTTTTTTGCAGCATCAATCGGTGGCGGCGTCGAACCATGTTGGAGGGTCACCGGCATCGCACGTCGGGCCATCCCCACCTGGAACGTCGCCGGGATCACGCTGGGGCGTCCCAACCCTCACAGTCGCCGTGAGCCGCCTGCGGAGTCATTTTTATGTATTGAACTTGTGAACTTGGAATAGTGTGAACTTTTGAACATGTGGTTTGTATTTTATTTTGGATTTCGGACAAATTTGGTTGTTTGTGATATATATATATATATATATATATATATATATATATATATATATATATATATATATATATATATATATATATATATATATATATATATATATGCTTTGTTGTTTACATGGAAAAGCAAAAAAACAAAAAAAAAGAATTTTATAGGTGGCTTCCCCGAGTGCCTGGGCTGCGGCACTCAGGGAAGAGGGTTTTTTTAAAAAAAAGACAAATTTCTTCCCCTAGTGTCTGGGCTGCGGCACTCGGGGAAGAGGGTTTTTTTTTTAAAAAAAAAGACAAAAATCTTCCCCGAGTGTTGCACTCGGGGAAGAAAAACACTCGGGGAAGAAAATAAAAAAAAGAAAACAGGGTCGGCCATCGGCACGGCACTCGGCGAAGCCTTTCCCGAGTGCACGATTTTCGGCACTCGGGAAAGGCGCCTTTCCGGTGAGAGGATTAGCCGGAGGCTGTTCCCCGAGTGTTGCACTCGGGGAAGGCTTCCCCGAGTGTTGCACTCGGGGAAGGCTTCCCCGAGTGCAACTGGGCCTTTCCCGAGTGCAACTGACACTCAGGGAAGCCACTAACTGCTGTAGTGTCGGTGGAATTGGAATAGGCAACCAACTGATCAACAAGCTCCATGAAGCGGGAGACGTAATCTGACACAAAGGTGAGCTGCTCTACATCAAACAACCGGCGAATGAGCATCTGGTGCTGATCATGATCGAAGCGATGGTGCAAGAGCGAGAGAAAGACAACCAATGTTGTGCTGAAGCTGGTTTTCTACATATTGTAATGAGCGAGTAGTGGGTCCCTCGAAATGCATCTTTGCGACACTAACCCACAAGGTTTCGTCAACACCGTACATGGTGAAGTACTTTTCGTAGCGAAAACGCCACAGGCAGGGGTTCTCGCCATCGAACCTGGAAAACTGTAAATTTGAAGACAACAGGTGGGTTCAGGGGGCGGGATTGGTCGGGTTGTCGAAACAGCGGCGAGGGGGGGGGGGCGGTGGCGTGGGGCGTATCGGTATAGGTGGTGGCTGGGGAGAGCGGACGAGGAGGAATTGAAACATTAGAATGGGGAAGGGGAGGGGAATTAGTGTGCGTACCCTTGACCGGGACATGGGCCTAGGTCGTGAACAAAAAATCACAGTGAACATGGTCGTTGCAGTGTCCACAGTTGGACCATTAGGTGAGAATGTAGCCGCCTACATATAAGAACAGGCGAGGCCCTGGCCTTGAGACTATGTGTTGAACACAACGTGGTCCTAGTGCTTGGCGATCTTCTATACCTCAAGTTTGTAGTCATCGACGATCCCTTCCAACCCTGGGCGCCAGGAACTAAGGGGCACGGTAGCCTGCTCCAACGTCACTACATGGTCATCATGTTCATCCAAGATCTGGTCGACAAGAACGGACTCGAGATTGGCCAGACGCTGCTAGATGTTTGCTCCCTCAAGCACCTCCAAACGCTGCTCCACCGCCAAGTCGTGGGTAGCACGAGCATGCTCCAAACCGTCAAGGCGGCTCCACTTCTGATCCTACTCAGTGAAGCTCCGCACAAGCTTGTTAATGATTATCTTATTGTTGGTCTCCATGGCGTCATGAGCATGTTGCAGTCAGGTGAAGTGGGGGTTGAGGAAGAGCTGGATCCAGGATCTGCATAGTCTGATATCAATTATTAGCAACAGATGGTTGTGAAGGAAGGAAGGAAGCATGGAGAAGGGGGAGAAGAGACAGCAGTAGCGAGGAAGGATTATGGGATTAATTGATTTGTTCATAATTTGCAGAATTCACTTATAGTTTGACGATTGCATTTTTTTGAGAAAACACTTCATTTATTCATTGTTCGTAGGGAAAGAGTTACAAATGCCAAAAAGCGGGCTTAAAAACCAATCATGTCTACCTAGGGACTCGTAAACATAACTTCAAGCCAAAGAGTGTGCATCCCCGTTAGAGCTGCAACCCTCATGAACAATCTCCGCTGAGGTAAAATTTACCAGTCATTTTGATGTCCCTAATGACTTCACAATATGGCACACCGGGGCCACGGATATTTCTGACAAGATTGGCGCAATCACTTGCCAGTTTGAACCACTGAAGGCCAAGGTCAGAAGCAAGCTAATGGGGCTGTGATGCCTAAGGGGGGTGAATTAGACAACTTAAAAACTATTTCTAAAACTATGGCCTCTAATTTTCACCTAGTCAAAACCTATGCAATAAATAAGCTATCTAAAAGTGCAACTAAGTTTGTTAGGTGTGTTTTTATCTCTACCGCAAAAGAGTTATGCACCCTAGATTTCAATGCTATCACTAGCCTATCAAACTAAGCTAGGACTGTAGAGCACACAACCAAGGTGCACAATATATGTGCGGAAGGTAAAAGGGTGATAGTGATGTAAACTCCTGTTTGACGATGCTGGTATTTTTACTAAGGTATTAAGAAGCTCATGCTTCCCCCTAATCCTCATTGGAGTCCCTCGCATGGAAGCTCTCTCAAGGGCTAAGCTCCCGATCTGATAACATCGAGAATAGCTCCCGGGCCTTCCCCACATGCAAGTGGGTCTTTGAGATGGCCTCTCCTGGACCACTCCCCGCTGCCTTCAATATCGGGCCTCCAGCCAAACCGCCACTGGCCTCGTTCCCTCTAGTACATGGTGGCGGCCACACCATAAATGCGGTTGGTATGGTCTCGCAAGACTAGAAGCCCCTCTGAGTACAGCAACGGTGCGCGCAAGCACCTAAGAGCAAGAGATATGCAAACCTCACTAACACTAGGCCTAACCCTAGAGCAAGCGCCTTTAGTGGTGGTCTAACTAGCCTAACCACTTCGCAAAGCACCTACACTAATCACCATGATGTTTCACTAAGCAGTAAGCAAGTGGAGAGCTCTAAAATGGTGTAGGAACACACTAGTATATGTTTTCAATTTCTCCACACACAAATGAGCCGGTTTGGGTGGGGGTGTATACGTAGCCCTAGCCACTCAAATGGCCGTTGGGCCCTTGCTACCCTGGTGGTCCCATCACCAGTCAAGGCGGTCCCACAGTGAGGTGGCAACGGTCACCTGCCACCCTCAGCAGTCACTAGCTCCTCCCGGGTCCCATGTGTCAGCCACTAGTTGCTGGCAGTCCAACCGTGCCCTCTGGCAGTTCCACCATAAGACTGTCTGCACTCATAGACCTCTATATTCATCCTCTAAAAAGAATATTCCATCCTAGTCATCACAAAATATACAGTTTTCCCGCATCCATCCATCCTTTATATCATCCTTTATCTAAATATATCCATGTGACATCTTGTTTTGAAGTATTTATTGAAACAAATTTAATGGTGCAATCAGAATTTAATTTGATGGTCTCGTGTTGTATTTCATTAATAATAGCCAAGATACAGGCGTTCGACGCCGCGGCGTTCGTCGCCGAGTTATTCCTTGTCTATTGTTCATGTTACTATGATCGTTTGGCGATCCTCGATTCCAATAGAGTCGTCGAAGAAGAGGAGGACCAGGACAATGAGACAAAACCATTCTGAGAGCGGGCCCCAGTGTCACCGCCACTACAACGTTGCCAGGGGCCTAAAGCCGTGTAGGAGCATGAGGACGGGGTAGGCGGGCGGTGCTGGCAGGTGCGAGGGCAGATAGGCGTTGTCGGCAACACGAGACACAAACCTCGCTCGTGGCCCATTCGGCGTGGGAGGCAAAGCTGAATCCATTGGATGGTTGCCCCAGCAACAATTACCTTATTACCCATAAGTGAATAAAAGTAACTAGTGAAATATTTTACATACATTGGACAGTAAATTAGAGAGACTTGTACTCAAAAGTATCTGGTAGTACCAGCCAACCACTATAAAACAGCTCAAGTAACTAACGAACGATCACGTTTTAGTACAGCAACTCGCCTCGCCTCACCCTAGCGAGAGCAGCCGCCTCCGGTGCCACCGCCCCCGGCTCCACCACCGCTGGTCCACTTCCCTTCCCCTCCGGCATCTACGGACGCCACCATTGACAATCGGGCACAGGCTCATAAGGACTTTCACCCGCGAGATCTGCCCGGCGGATAGCTGCAAGATCGGATGGACTTCAAGACCAGGAAGCGAAGTCTTCAGCGACGCCTCCAGGGGGGATATGACGCCAATTTGCGTTATCGTCGCTGGCCTGGAGCAACAACCAGGCAGGGTTTTCAACCAGACTTCAATTCCTGCAGGAGCAAGCCCTGAGCAAGCCGAGCCTGTTAACGATGACGAGCAGCCAGCGCCGATGTCCGGGTTACCCGCGCACGGCCGAGGGGCGTATCCAAGCACGCTGCAGGCGAAAATTGCGGATTGGCTAGCTACAGTCTCCATATTGTACAATAAATGGCAAGAACTCCTGTTGATAACAATAATATTATTTGTCACGCCCAGGGAAAAGGTCCGAACACCTTCAGGAGGTCGTAACCTATAACCAAATAAAGTGCACCCTAAAATCTAAAATTTTTTACTGTACAATCAAAATAGAGGTATTTAATTGCTTCAATCCTATAATAGAACATGCAAGTTTTTTTTTAGTCCAGTATCTTCTTGCTCAATTGTCTTTGTTTGTATCACCACTTTATAGGAACCAAGAAAAAGTTTTAACCCGTGTTGACAAGATGCTTGTACATGGACCAAAAAAAAGTTTTACAATGACAGAACCATTACTTTTTAAAAGCTAGAAATATCTATCCCATTCATGATCTTGTAGACTAATGTTTGTGATACATGCTACAACATTATTTGACCTCACTTATTCACTGCTAATGCCCTTGTAGGCACTAGTATAGAAATGATTTTTGCGAATGCCTCTTATTTCTTTCAAGGACGATTTACGTAGCAAACCATTTGTAACTATCCTAGGGAGCACTATAGGTTATAGACTGTCCCTAGAAATACACTAATAGGGGCGGTTCCATTAAGTAAACTGTCATTGAAAATATATCTATTTTTAAAGATGGTTTGTTTAAGAGAACCGTTTCTGAAAATATGATTTTCAGGGACAGTTGCTTATGTCAACTATCTCAAAATATACTTTTCTGTTTTCCAATACATCTCTATCTTTGTCTTTTTGTTTCTCTTTTCTGTGCACCACACTTTTTTTGCTCGTTAATTCTCATGTCCAGAGCTACGAGATCAAGTATTTTGGAACAGATGGAGTATTTAGTTAGGGACTACTGGAAAGCCAAAGCTCCACCTTTAAGTGAGATGCAGCTAGGTCTGGAACGCTATGCCAGGGGGAGTCCTTCCCACATTGCTTCTGGTTCATGTCACACACACTTCTTAATCATCAGTTCGTCTTTACCTCAGATATGGACGCCTCTAATGACTTCTTCCATCGCCATCCCTCCACGCGTGTGCTTGGTTTGATCAGCTAATTGTGCGTAACATGTTACTGAGCCTGGTAACCTCAGGTACACTTCATTCATGGCGTCCTAACTGCATCGAGTTTGGCATTGACCTTCTTGCTCCCGCCATCTCAGCCTAGATTGCATCGCTGTTTTTCCTATACGTCCTCAGCGGCATCGCGCCTTCCACAACGATTGCCTCAACGTATTCAGTACTATGGCGCCTTTTGCATCTGCAGTTTTATGTGCAACTCGACATCGGCAACCCAACCACGATTACATCAACCACGGCATCTTTTGCAGCCACAGATACTTCACTCTTATGCCCGGCTACCTCGACATCGTCACAAAGGGCTGATGTCTGACATGAACTACTCCCCACTTTTCTTCTCCAGCCACAGCAACTTTCTATGCTTAGGCCAGCTAGCAACCTTTTTGTATGACCTGCTGGCCTCCACCTGACGTCAAACTTTGCCCATGTGTATTACAAACACATGCTTACTCCTAGATCAACATCCGGTTGTAATGGGGCCCAACAACCAGATGCTGTAGAGGCCTTTTTGTTAGCGGTGTTAACTCTAATAGTGTTCAAGTTAGCAGATGTTGGGGGAACCACTACTGGAAACAGCGGCTTTGCCTAGTGCCGGAGGCACTAGGCAAAGCCCATAAAACACTCGGCAAACCACACTCGAAAAAAAAACTTCGGCAAAGGGCGCTTTGCCGAGTGTCATTTGTCGGGCACTCGGCAAAGCCGGCCTGACACTCGGCAAAGCCGGCCTGACACTCGGCAAAGTTACCTTGCCGTGACGGAAATAGTGCCATTAACGGTAGGTTTGCCTAGTGCCGTAGTCGTAGCACTCGGCAAACCAGGCCACTTTGCCGAGTGTCCTTCTCCACGGCACTAGGCAAACCCGTCTAGTTTGCCTAGTGCCAGGCTCGCGACACTCGGCAAACCCACGCAGTTTGCCTAGTGTCATGGCTTTGACACTCGGCAAAGATTCCCAGTTTGCCGAGTGTCTTAGTCATGACACTAGGCAAACCGGGAAAAAACAGTATTTTTTGTGTTTTCCATTCCATCCAAGCAAACATCATATATATATACATACATCACATTTCACAAACATCTCACATATATCACAAACACCACATACATTCACATATATATATATATCACAAACACAATATATATCACAAGTCCATCATAAGTGCATCATAGTTGTCCAAAATAAACCACAAGTGCAACCACAAGTCCAACCACAAGTGCATCATAGTTGTCCAAAATAAACCACAAGTTCATCACAAACTACCATCATGGCGACTGTCGGTGTTGATGAGGCCCATGATTCGATCCTGGTGAATCTCCGAGATGACGAGGCACGCTATTAGATGCCGCCGATGGATTCTGCACAAAGGAGAACAGATTGCATGTGTGAGAGACAAGATAAACATATACCATCAATGTTGCAAGAGTAGTAGTTGCATGAGTTAGACAAGATAAACATATAGCTAGGTTTCAAATAGTGTTCTGGTTTGACCCTAAGCATGAACATATGCATTAAAACATCCATACTCACAGGAGTGGTTACATGAGGAGGTGGAGGTGCAGCGAATAGTGTAGGTGGCGGCGGTCGACCCACAGCGGCGCCAAGAGTCTGCACGTACAACATCATTGCCTCCATCCTTGCCTCCATCCTCAGACGCTCGGCCTCCCGCTCGGCCTCTATCCTCTGCTGTTCGGACGCCATCCTCGTCTCTATCTCCTCCCGAAGCCTCCTCTCTTCTTGCAGCTGGGCCTACAATATTTCACCCGAATGTTACAATAATGCAAAACTAAAGAGTGTGAGAATCAATGAACGATGAAAAAACCAAAATAACCTGTAGTTCGTCGACTCGTTGCTGTGCAGTGCTTGGCCGTTCACGTATAGCCGGACTTGACCTTGTGCTCCTTGCTCGGATCTACGAGAGACTGGGAGTAGCGGCCGTGTCGATTGTGTTATCGCCAATCCAGTACCGCCCATGCTTCTTGCCTTCTCCCACCCTCATGACGACTTCTCCATCAAGGTTTGCAGTGGTCGGATCGTACTCTGGCCCATGGACCTCCTTTGCCACCTCTATGTACTGACTGAGGCGGCTATGGACGGTCGCGTTGCTGTACGCCGATGGAGGGTCCTCCGGGTTGTAGGAGACGTCAGATGTCGCCTTGCCCTTGTGGGCCATAGCATATGCCATGAAGTCCGAGCACTCCTGACCACATTGTGATGCCGACTGCGAGAAAAACAGAAGATGTTTTGAAAATCATGCAGAATTGAGCGTTAGAATAAATAAATGAATTCTCATACCCATGTTTGCTTGTATCCGTTGAGGTTGCGGTTGCCTTGATGGTGTGCTACACCTGGCATCATCAAACGCCGCTCCCGGCAAGCGACGTGTGTCTCCTTCCCAGCAATCGGGGGATGCGCAGAGCACCACTTGTCAACGATCACTTCCCAGCAATCGGGATGCGCGGAGCACCAGCACGGAATCACCTGCACATCATCAAGTACATGACATATAAGAAGTTCAGATTTAGCCCACCTATTCTCAGAATAAATCAGTATTAATGTTCGACTAAGCTTACCTGCATGTACTGTTCCTTGTTCAGCATCATCTCTCTTGCATCTTTCTTGGTGACCTTCCTTCCAAGGTACGCCCCGTAGTATGTTATGATGGCCTGGATGCGCGACTCATAGTGCATGTGCTTCACGAGTGTTTTACATTCTTTGGTAGCCACCAAAGCCGCCTTGTCCTCAAATCCCACCTGACATCTGAAGAAATCCTGCGTATAGACGTGATGTTTTCATTCATTTTAAAAAATGTTCAATGAATGCGATGTATTGAGAAATGTAGTGTGACAAAGACTTACCCACAGCTCCTCCCTCACCCGCTCCGCCTTGTTTCTGAATTCCCTGCCACGTAGATCTTCAGTATCAGGGGCAACGGTGTAATGGTCAAACGTGTAGGCCGGCTCTGTCTTCCCGGTGAACTCAACCAGGCCAGGGAAGTGTTCCCTGACCAAAAGACCGAGGATGCCATTGACTTGACGTGTGTGACAACCTGCAGACTGTACAATCGTCCAACCCCTACACAAGTTATTATTAGGAAAAAATATTAGTTTCTATTGTGATTTTCAACGTATCATATGAAGTAGTGATAATATCTTAAGTTCCTTACTTTTCTCCCTCGGGTCGAATCAGCGGGCGTCTATGAGGAGGTATCGGTCATGGAGGGAGGCTCGCGGGTCCTCGCAAGTAGATACTCAACGAACTAGAGGAAGCGGAACCCGCTGCTGCCTCCGCCTCACCGTCCCCGTGCGCCACCTCGTCGGTCCCGGGCATCACGTGCTCCTCCTCCTCCTCACGCGTCGTGGCGGGAGGCGACATGGAACTCCTGCGACTACTGCTCCTGCTCCTCCTCCTCTCCGATGGCTCCTCATCTGCATCGGGCGATGAAGGGCGTGTTCTTTGGTAAATCGAGTTCACCCTCCTCTGACGGTTACCCGCCATCTTTGTTCAATCACCTGCAATTAAAAAGAATGAACCAGATGTATTAGAAACAAAATAACATAAGCATGAAAATAACATAGATGCAAAATAAACAAAACATAATTACAAAAAAATATAGTATTACATGTATTAGAAAATAATCTTCATGATCAGGATTAGCTGGATCATAAGTTTCATCATCACTATCAACCATGTCGAAATTATCAACACTAGCCGAAGTAGCATTGTTGTTATCATTGTCATAGCCTAAACGTAATCGGTCAAGCATTTCTAAGTCCTTCACATTGACCACCTCATCTCCAACGTTCTCATCATCAACCCTTTCATTGTCTACTTCCATTCCGATCACTTCGGTTAAGTCTATCACAAACCTCCCATCTAGCCCCTCTTCTTGAAAGAACTCTCCGTCATATGTGTTTGGGTTGAAGTTGTAATCTTCATCATTTGGGACAGGTAGTTTACCGTGTGGCAATACCTTGTGCACAATATCCCACCCCTTAAGATGCTCTTTGGTTTGGCACGCATATGGGAGATAATAAACCTATTTGGCCTGTTGGGCCACAACATAGACATCGTCTCCTGGATAGACGGAATCCTATCGAATTTCAACTAGCCCAAGACTAGCCCAAGTCCGTCTCGTTACTTGAGGATCAAACCAATGGCATTTGAATATGACAGGATTAAGAGATTTGCAACCATGATAGTTGAGTTCGAATATTTCTTCAATTCTTCCATAATACTCGACCCCATCTTGGCCGGCCGTAAAAACTCCGGTACTTGTAGTTTTTTGATTGGGCCAACTCTGCTCGTAGCTTGTTGTGCGAAAGCGATATCCATTCACGTCATAACCGGTAAATGACCTGACCCTATAGGCAAAGCCATTAGCAACCTGTCTTAACTCGGCACTCATGGACTTATCGGTTTGGCCCTGCAAGCTCGAGCAGGAAAGATCGTTATATTATTCACATGTATGAGCAACTTGGAATGTCAAACTAAGTAAAATCTAAATTGGAAGGTACCTTCTTTTTGAACCAAGAAGTGAAATTGGGCCTCCCATTTCTGACACCCTGTGTAAGAAGGATATCAGATTCCTGCGGGGTAGGTTCCCTTGATCGATGCCAGAATTCATGAATAAATTCCCTGTACCAACGAGAAACAATGGGATTGGATGCAGAAGAGTGATAGTGTATTGAAGAGTGACAGTATATTGAACAAGTTCATTGAGAACTTACAACACGTACGGCTCCACTTCGTCAAGGTTGGTCAACACATATAGCATGATACTGCGCCACTCTTCAAGTTTCAAGTTCTTGGTGGTCGATGCACTTGCGCTTCTAAGTTGCCCTCGGAATAGGCTGAGGCTGGATTCATTTTCGCCAGCATTGTAACGAGGGGGTGGATTATACACGCTAGGAAGGTTCTCACTGTAGTATGTTGTTGTGAAGTTTGACACTTCCTCTAGAATGAATGCCTCTGCCATCGAAGCCTCAATTTTGCCTTTATTTCTACATTTTTTCGAAGAACCTTTAGACATCTCTCGATTGGATAGCACCAACGGGCC
This sequence comes from Saccharum hybrid cultivar R570, assembly GCA_038087645.1. Lineage (NCBI taxonomy): Eukaryota > Viridiplantae > Streptophyta > Magnoliopsida > Poales > Poaceae > Saccharum > Saccharum hybrid cultivar. The sequence continues at coordinate 17,174,517 of JAQSUU010000760.1, forward strand.
TGCACAGGCCCCCCCATTCGTGCCTCATACGGGAGGTGTAAAATCAAATGCTGCATCGGATTGAAGAAGCCGGGTGGAAAGATCTTCTCCAACTTATAGAGCAACACTGGTGCCACTTTTTCCAAGTATTCTATCACGGTCCGAGATAACTCCTTGGCACAAAGCTGGTGGAAGAAATAGCTCAACTCTGCCAGCAATAGCCAGACATGTTCAGGGACATAGCCTCGAACCATTGCCGGAAGAAGCCGTTCAATCCATATGTGGTAATCATGACTCTTCATCCCTAAGACTCGCAGAGTAGATAAGTTCACTCCCCTCCTCAGATTCGCTGCATACCCATCAGGGAAGATTAACGTCTGGATCCATTCAAGTACTTCCCTCCTATGTTGCCTGGTCAAGACGAATTCGGCCTTAGGCCTCCTCCATGTCTTGCCGGATGTAGGAGGCTGCATGTGCTGCTTTGGTCTATCGCATAATGTTGCCAGGTCCACTCTAGCCTTAGGGTTGTCCTTTGACTTATCAGGAATGTCCATGATTGTTGCCCAAAGTGCTTCAGCGACATTCTTCTCGGTGTGCATTACATCAATGTTATGTGGAAGGAGAAGGTCATCAAAATAGGGGAGCCTTTCCAAGCCCGACTTATGAGTCCACATATGTTGCACACCATATCCCACAAAACCATCTTCATCTTCATTAACCACGAGAGCATCTATCTGAGCATAAACCTCAGCGCCAGTCATCATCTGCGGTGCAGGGTCTGTCACTACGACCCCTTTCGTAAAGTTTTTGGTGTCTTTTCTGAATGCATGGTCAAGAGGGAGGAATTGTCGATGTTTGTCGAATGAAGAATACTTGCCACCCTTCTTCAACCAAATAAACTGCAGAGTTGCCTTGCATACTGGGCATGGAAACTTCCCATGAACACACCAGCCGCAGAATATCCCATACGCCAAGAAGTCATGCAGGGAGTAATGGTACCAAACATGCATTTTGAAGCTTGTCTTTGTAGCTCGGTCGTATGTCCAGACCCCTTCCTCCCAAGCACGGACCAATTCATCAAACACAGGCTCCATAAACACACCCATATTATTCCCTGGGTGTCCAGGAATTATCAATGACAAGAATACGTTCTGTCGTTGAAAGCTTACACCGGGGGGGAGATTGAGGGGGATAACGAACACGGGCCAACATGTGTATGGAGCAGCCATCATTCCATAAGGATTGAACCCATCTGTTGTTAGCGCTACACGTACATTACGAGCCTCTTCAGCTTTGACATGATGTTTGTCATCAAACCGTTTCCATGCTTCACCATCGGATGGATGTACCAACTTGTCAGGATTGTATCGTTTGCCCTTTTTATGCCATGTCATCTGTTTCGCGGATTCCTCAATCATGTATAGCCACTGTATCCTTGGTAGGAACGGAAGGTACCGTAGGATTTTCACGGGGATAGAAAGGTGCTTCTTCTGGCCATCAATAGAATCTACCTCGATGAACCTAGAGGATTTACACTTTGGACAGTACTTTGCTTCCGTGTATTCTTTCCTAAATAGGATGCACCCCTTCGAACAAGCATGGATATGCTCATACGGCATCTTAACTGCACGAAGGAGTTTCTGTGACTCGTACATACTCTTTGGCAAAATGTGACCCTCCGGAAGTAGTGTGCCAAAAATGGCCAACATACCATCGAAGGCGTCTCGACTGAGGCTAAACTGGGACTTGAACGCCATTACGCGTCCGATGGCATCTAGTTGATAAACTGTTGTCTGGCCGTGAAGGGGTTTCTGTGCCGAAGACAACATGTCATAGTACGCCTTTGCGGATGCCTCCATCTCCTCCTCTGTACGTCCTTCAGCGAACTCTGCTTCATGAAAGTCATGTATCATGTCTCCTACCCCGGCATCAGCATCACAATCCTCGATGCGTGGTCTCACCACCTCCTCTCTCATACGATGGGCTTCACCATGGTGGACCCACCGGGTATAGCCCGGTGTAAATCCATTCTTCAAAAGATGTCTACCCATGTTCTCCTTGTTTTGTCTTTTCCTGTTTGCACATTTGCTGCAGGGACACAAGACTTGCATCGCCCCTTTAGCAGCCTCGCCAAATGCTAAGTCCAAAAAATGATCGGTCTTGTGCATCCATTCATCAGTGAATTGACCTTGACTTAAGCGACCCGTGGACATCCACTCACGGTCATCCATCCTCTAACATATATATCAGCGAGTAAAATAACCATCAATTGCATCTACACGGTGTTCCTACTATCTAATAGGTGAGGATAGGTCCTAATCCCACCCGAGGATGCGTGGATGAGGTTAGTTTCCATGTTGTACTCCTGTCCGAGACAGAATTTCGGCAGCACCTCCCCGCTGTTCTCCAGATACACGTCCTAGCAGGGAGAGTGTGTATCCGGAGAACAACATGGAGATGGTGCCGAAACTCAGTCTCGGATCGGAGCGGACCATAGAAACTAACCCATCTACGCATCCGCGGGCTGTCCAAAGAATGTGGACAATTCGAAACAGATACGATTATATATATGCAAAGATCTGCATACTTCCAACCATATCTCTTTCGAACGGGAGACGCCTAACTGGGTTACGCAATACAAGACCATGATACGGAAAGAGATGTTATACCTTGGGTGGCGGTGCAGTCAGGCTAGCGGGGCCGTGGCGGGCTAGTGCAGTGGCGAGACGACGCGGTGCAAGGAAGCCGATCGGGGTCGCTAAGGTACTCCTGCACGGCTCCGACGAGCTCTTCTCTGCAAAAAAAAAAGATCAAACGGGATCAATTGAAAAACTCAGATGCAGGCAAAACATGTTCCTATGGGTATATTACTTTTAAGGTTAGAGGATACACATATATATCAGCGAAATTGGACTATATGTCCTCTCAGGAGGATAAGAAGATTCAATTTTATCATAGTGCACAAATATGATTGCAGGAACCTATTTCCATTTCCAGGCTGCTAGTGGACAGGCATCCTGCTGTATGCTAGGGGTTGGTATAGCATTTGCACCGTTGTTTTTATAGTAGAAGCCGGCATCACTGCAGCAATGGGGCTAGTACAGGAAAGATACATTTTTTTGAGTTCAACAGGAAAGATACATCACTTGCATATGCCATAAACAAATCAACACGTCACAACATTAGCACTGATACAAAACTTAAGTGGGAGCACTTACAGCTATCCTTCACAAAACATAAGTCAGGATTAAAAGTGACTAATCTGAAATTATACATACTTGATGTTGGATTCATGAAAATATTACAAACAAATGAGCATCGTACATTTCATTTTATCAGATTTATCTTATACAGTGTTGTTTTCCAGCAAGTACATTTCATTTTATCAGATTTATCTCCAAAAGGCTCCTAGTGCAGTTCTTTCAGTTTGCAATGATGCACTGAACCTGGGAAAGAAAAGGTTAGCATTGAGCAGGGACATTGTGTGCACATCAGATTTGTATAGAGAGGAATCAATCAGATCTGTATGCACATATAATAACTAAATGTTCATCCCTCCATTAATCAGTGAACCATAAGCAGGCCTACTAAAAAATTAACATTTACATGTAGTGTCGTGTGAAACACTAAACCGGTCCTACTAAAATACTAAACTACTAAGTTCTATCTACTGTGTTGTAAAAAGAATGGAACTGATATTTTTCAGATGCGGTGGCGGCGGGCGGCGCTGCTGGTAGAGGAGGCCGGCGGTGCTGCTGGCTGTGGACTTGGGGGCAGAGAGGTTCGACTTTGAGTGGCCAGCAGCTAGGAGGAAAGGATTTGGGGAAGAGGAGAAAAGGTCACGGGCGCAGATGGGATGGCGCGTGCGGCTGAAATTTTTCCGAGATCCCGCGCTCTCCTTCCATCCGTGTCTCCGTTCGGAGAGGCATGGTCTTGGAGGTGTGGGCGGACATGCTGTTCTACACGGTGGGACAGCATGTATGTCTGTGTGTGTGTGTTTAGCTGGGAGAGCAATTCCGTTACAACGATGACGGTGAACCTTCTAGCGCAGCTGGGAAGCCAATATACTCCGCCATCATTTCCTCTGGCATTGACATGGTCATGGTGGTTGTGATTAGGTAGTCATTTTGTCAAGTAACACACTTCATTTATACGTTCTCAATCAAGACCTTACCGATCTGTTTTAGCGATCAGTAACTGGTATCATCTATACGTGTACACCCCATCACATATTTTCACAGGTTTCATTCTTGTAACTATCATCTTACCAGCCTACTTGTGCAACGAGAATTATCATGCCAAACACCTGACCGACGATGGTGAGATCATGACCATCATTACCCTTCTCATGATATACGTGAAGAATGGTTTAGTAATCCGTAAAGACCACAAGCACAAGCAGCGGTGCGGCGAGGCCTTCTTCTCAAGGAGCCAGCCACAGACATAGATAGCGTGGTCTAATTAATATAACCAACCAACTGTTTCTCTATCTTATTGCTATTGTACATGTTATCCTTTGATCAGATATATTATCTATATATTCTCTAATTTGTTTGTTCATACTGACTGACCGATATGATTTGGTGTCCCTCCCGGCTGGCCTCATGTATGCATGCAGACCATGGTTTACATTTCTGTTTTGTTTTATCTGATATAATGCACAACCCATACTGTTGGTGTTTTACATTGTATAAATTAGAGCTGAAAGCAGCACAACATACCATCATGTCCACCTACCAGCAGTCTATGTCTATGTTTCCTTAGTTTGTTCAAACAAGCAAAAACAGTGAGTCGCTACAAGTGGGAAGCTGCTAGCTTTTGCTGCTGATCTCCAATAAACACAGCTCTGTGTACCTACTACCAGCTGAAAGCTTTGTTAGACCACCCCAAAAATTCAGAGGCCTAGAGTTGGCATTAGTTCCAGGTTCCACTAATTCAGAGGTAGATCAGAGATTAAGCTTGTTTCAGAGGTGGATAAGATGATTCTGTTTATCCAGTGTGACATAGATAGGTTTGGTATGGGTACTACACAACACAGGAATATTTTTTTTGTTGTAAAAGAAACTACAAGAAATTGAAGGACACAATTGGTCACCTTGACTTGTTGCTTGTGAATCAGGGCACTAACAAGTGGGGTCTAGTGCCTACTTTCTGTAATGCACCAAAGGTTTATTTTCCTCACACTTCTACCACACTTGAAATCTTTGTTATTTTCTTCTTGTTTCTACCTACTATTTTGTCAGTGCCTTGTTTGTCAAATCACGAAAATGAAGCTGCATCATATTTCAGCTAATCTTCTGACCGTTACTTATTCAATGGGCCAATTAACCACAGCACATGGAGAAAGAAACAATGTTTACCCTTTGAGGTGGAAGTAGCAGAATCTGAGTCGATGGTACAGGCTGCTCAGGCTCCTTCGTTGCGGGCAACTTCTGATTCCTTTGTCGTGTTTCTCCTCCACCTAGGCCATCACGGGCTCCTCCTCCTCTGACTGACTACAGACTTGTGGTCACGTACACCTCCACAAGCAGATCTGGGGATTAGGGTTATGGATTTTAGCAACTTGACCGCGGGACTGTGGAATCCATGAATAGAGCTGTAGTTACCTCAAGTATACTTGCAGGGAGCGAGCACCTGGCAACAGCGCTGGACGCTGGGCGCGGACGACGGCGGTGGACGCTGGGGCGGACGGCGGCGCAAGGCCCGATGGCTGGGCTGCGGTGGCGCGAGTGCAGGCACCAGAGCCCCTGGTGACGTGCGGCCGGCCGGCGCTGCAGGAGGTGGCGGCGTAGGGGCGGACGACGGCGGTGGACGCTGGGGCGGACGGCGGCGGACGCTGGGGCGGACGGCGGCGCGAGGCCCGGCGGCTGGGCTGCGGCGGCGCGAGTGCAGGCACCCGAGCCCCTGGTGACGCGCGGCCGGCCGGCGCTGCAGGAGGTGGCGGCGTAGAGGCGGGCGGGAGCGGCGCAAGGAGAGGGGCGGGAGTGGCGTAGGGGCGGGCGGGAGCGGCGCGAGTGAATGCGTGTGAGGGCAGGGGGCACGGGGTTATCTGCTTAGGGCGTTTGCCGAGTGTCACACGGCCGACACTCGGCAAACTGTCCAGTTTGCCTAGTGTCAAGGGTGTGACACTCGGCAAAATGACCCTTTGCCGAGTGTCAGAATTTGGCACCAGGCAAACTATTTTTTTTTTTTGAATTTTGACCTCCCAAAATTTTCTGTAGTTGTCCTATACTAACTTGAACTACATGTTCAAATTTGGCATATTTCTCGAACCTTTTGAAATATTTCTTTAATTTATTTCATTTAATTGATTTTTTTTGGATAAAGCAAATGTGAACCGCAAGAGGATCGAATAATATAATTTAATGTATGAAAAAATGATATTCATGTTATTGAGTCTAAAGTGAGGCCGTATCCAGGAACAGACCAAAAATTTCGTACATCTTGTTCACGAAATATGACAACGAACTTGTGGGCGAGTTGGTTTTAAATTCTATAAAAAGCAAACGAAGTCCGAAAATCATGAAACTTGACAAGATGTCATGACAAACTTGCGCGAAACCATCTCAAATTTTTATTACAAACTCCACATATGATATCACGACATCTTGTCAAGTTTCATGATTTTCGGACTTCGTTTGCTTTTTATAGAATTTAAAACCAACTCGCCCACAAGTTCGTTGTCATATTTCGTGAACAAGATATACGGAATTTTTGGTCTGTTCCTGGATACGGCCTCACTTTAGACTCAATAACATGAATATCATTTTTTCATACATTAAATTCCATTATTCGATCCTCTTGCAGTTCATGTTTGCTTTATCCAAAAAAATCAATTAAATGAAATAAATTAAAGAAATATAGCAAAAGGTTCGAGAAATATGCCAAATTTGAACATGTAGTTCAAGTTAGTATAGGACAACTACAGAAAATTTTGGGAGGTCAAAATCCAAAAAAAAAAATTAGTTTGCCTAGTGCCAAAGTCTGACACTCGGTAAAGGGTCATTTTGCCGAGTGTCGGACGTGTGACACTCGGCAAACTCGAACGGTAGGTCATGTCCGTCAGCTGTCGTCAGTGTTTGCCGAGTGTCAAACATTTGCCGAGTGTCCGACACTAGGCAAAATGCAGGTTTGCCTAGTGTCTAATTTTGCCGAGTGTTGACACTCGGCAAAGGCTTCCTTTGCCTAGTGTCGTTCTTTGCCGAGTGTTACACTCGGCAAATAATCAGTTTGTCGAGTGCCCGACATATTACACTCGGCAAACCTTTTTACACTAGGCAAATTAGGCGATTCCGGTAGTGAACGCCCTCCTCGCGACCCCCCTCTCTTGCCTTGGCCCAGGCTGGACCCTCGCTTGTCAGTGGCGCGGTGTCGCCTCGCCGCTGGCAAAAACCTTTGCCGGGTTCAGACCACATCATCGCCCTGACAGGTGCGGATCTCCAGTTCTCCACACATCTTCTTGAGATTGTCCCTCGCTGCTTTGCTAACACCCTGGCGAGGGATACCTGAACTCTTTGTTCCTACAGGACAGCACACCGCACGCGACGCCTCGTTGGCTGGAAGAGGCCCTCCCAGCATCAGTTCAATCGCCACCTGGAGGAAGACGGAATAACGTGGTCCCCCGAAGCGGACCTCCCGACAGCGTTAGCGGAGTGGTTAGGCGCAAGGGGCTAAATGACTGTGATGCCCCCGCGTCGTTGTATGGGGGTCCTTGGCCTGTTTAGGGGATAATTGTAATTTCTGTGTGGTCCCTGGTGTGGCCAATAAATACCTGGAGGCCATTACTGTTTCAAGTGGGATTTGGAACAGTCTATATATATACTCATAGGAGTAGAAGTAGTATGGCAAGACACGATATGGATACAGAGTCTGATTCTTAGACGAGTTGAACAACCTATATAGTAATGCAGAAACATGTATGCTAGTAAAATACTTAGGGCACTCCCAATGGTACATTTATAGTGGTTTCTATGTGTATTAATTAACCTGTTACATAAATGTTTGCTAATGTGTCAAGAGATTAATTGAAGAGAGAGAAGGAAAATGAAAGAAACCGTTTCCTGGAGGAGAAACGGAGTAGACGCTCGGAACGAGACGGTAGGAAACGATGAAAATCGCGTTGGGGAGACCCAGGTCGTGTCTTCCTCTCTCACCCATGCGGCTGGAGGAGAAACGGAGCTCTCGCCATGCGCACAGCAAGCTGTCCGTGCAGCAGGCCGCAGTTGCCGCGCTTGCCGCCGCGAAGGTCGCTCAAGCCGCGCCGCCGTTGCGCAAGTCGCCGCCGCAAAGGCCGGCCGCTGCTGCCGCGAAGGCCACGCAAGCCGCTGCAGCCGTGCTCGCCACTACGAAGACCGCGACGGAAACCAACCGGATGGGGGCCACGATAGGACTGCTCGTCGCCGATGCTCCTCCTCCTTCGCTACAGCCCAGACCGTGTTCTCCGTCCACACATGCCGGCATGCCGCAGTTGTCACTGCTCTCCGGCCGAGTCTGGCTCCCGCCGAACAACTGGCCTCCTCTAACTCCCTCGTGGCTGCAGGTTGCTTCTGCTCTACGGTCCTCCTCAAATGCCATGTGCGAGCTCTACGTGATGCCGAGGAAGAACACGATGGAATTGGGAGAGCGAAATAGTGAAAAAAGGCAATATTTATTAGCTGAAGATACCTCCACTGTACAAGGTAGTTTCTATAGATGATTTCTTGCTGACGTAGCTACTATAGAAACCATGCGTAGTTTTTATCATTGGGACTGCCCTTATAATTTGAAACGGATGGATTGAGTTGAACAACCTATAGTTACGCACAAACATGGAAGCTAGTAGATAAAATACTTATATTTAAGCTGCTAGTAAAAATACTTATAATTTTGAACGGATGGATACAAATCCAACTACTCTGTTCATAACTTAAGATAACGTAACTACCGCAGCAGATAGAAACGCACTGACAATTAATATAAAAGTGGGATAATATAAATATTGATATACAAAGTCAAGCAATCATACTAGAGCTGCGCATTTGTTTACTGTTAAGATGCTTAAGGTTGGTGACGATAATCCTAGATGTATGAGGGTTCCACATCCACTGCTATCACTGGCGGAGCCCGCCCCAAACATCACATTAACTTTTTTATGTAATAGATAATTTAATAATCTATATTAGAAAGATATAATAAAAGATTTGTAATAAATTTTTTGATGACTTCTGGACAATAAAATCACACTAATTTGTATTTTATCTTTCGTTGAGCCCATCCACAATGCAAAAATCCAAACAAATAAGCTACACTCAGTTATTTTATGGTTGAAACTTTTCGACCGGCCCCTCTGTCTATAATTTCAGGCTCCGCCACTGACCGCTATTGACCCTAGCTAGGCTGCTCTGGATCCGTGGATCTGGTGTGCATCCGTCCATCCACCATAGCTGGCGACGGCGGCGCCAGCTCCGGCGAGCGGAGCACGTGGAAGGCAGCCAGCATCGTATTCCGCATCGCGATGTGGCCCTGTCGCTGGCGTTAGCGATCATGACAGCGACCTCGACGCAGTGCATGTATCGGGAGGATGGCAGCCCTGACGGCACCGTCTCATACAGTGACTACGGCTCCTTGAAGTATGTAATAGCATTGCATGTATGACCTCCATGTCCAAGCATGCATGCTTCTTTCCATCTGCGTTGTCCGGCCGTTCATCACTACTGGAAACAAGCGATTTACCGAGTGTTCGCAGCACTCGGCAAACGCTTTGCCGAGTGTAACACTCAGCAAATCGCTCACGGTGAAAAAACTAACGGCAAAGAGAGATTTGCCGAGTGCTTTTTGTCGGGCACTCGGCAAAACGTTTGCCGAGTGTTGATCACTTGGCAACGAGCACCTAACGGTCGAAATGGCAACGTCAGGTTTGCCAAGTGCCGCCACTCAGCGAATACGTCGACTTTGCCGTGTGCCTTTTCCCTGACACTTGGCGAATGGTGTCCAGTTTGCCGAGTGTATTGAGTGGAGACACTCGGCGAATAATGGTCGGTTTGCCGAGTGTCTTCCCTGACACTCGGCAAACCATGTTTCCAGGTGTGCCCTAAATGGCCGATTTGCCGAGTGTCAGGGAAAAGGCACTCGGCAAATCGACCAGACAGTCCCCTTTTTTTGAGTTTTTTGCATTTCTTCCAAACAACATATCACAGACAAAACATGACACATATATATAAATCCAGCAGCATATTTCTCACAATGTATCACATTGATCACAATTATATATCAACAACATCACATATCTCACAAAACCAACACACTCACAAGTCCACAAGTAGTCCATCACACTCACAAGTCCATGAAAGTTATGGGAAACAAACACAAGTGCTTACAATTCACAGGTCCATCACAAGCATAAGTCCGAAAGAGAATAACCATAAGTATCATGGCGATGGACCGAGGTGAGAAGGCCCTATGTGAGATCCTCTCAGCGACTCTCCGAATACACGAGACCCATCATTCGATGCCGCCGATGCAGGCTGCACAAAAGAGAAGATGTTGCATGTGTGAGTAAAATTAAATTATACATGACTAAAGTATCTATTGTCCACTAGGTTGCAAGTATTGTAGTTGTTTGACCCTAAGCATAAACGTAAAAACTAAAATGGTCATATACTCACTAGAGTAAAGTGTAGCTGAGGTGCGACCGGGACCACAAGTGGAGGTGGAGCGAGTAGTGTCTGAGGCATAGGCAGTGCACCCTGGATGCCCCCCTAGGCTTTGCATGTACCGCACCATCTCGGCCATCCTCGCCTCCATCTGCCTCGCCTGTTCTTCATGTGCTGTCCGCTCGGCAGCCCGCTCCGCGTCCACCCTCTGCTGGTACTCCTGCCGTTGCCTCCTCTCTTCTTGCAGCGCTGCCTACAAAATTCCACGCACATGTTAATACTGCAAAGGTAAGGTATGATAAAATTAATGAATGACAAATACAAGACAAATTCCACCCACCTCGAGTGTGTCCACCCGGTGTTGTGTAGGGCTAGGCCCAGGTCGTATGCCCGGGCCTCCACTCGTGCTCCTTGCTCGAATCTGGGAGAGAGTGGGTGTGGAAGCCATGTCGATCATGCCGTCGCCCAACCAGTACCGCCCATGCTTCTTGCCTCCTCCCACCCTCATGACAACTTCTGCATAAAGGTCATGGGTGCTCGGATCGTAATCTGGGCCATGTACTTCCCTTGCCATCGATGTGTACTCAGTGAGGCGGCTATGGATGCTCGGATTAGTGTACGCCTCCGGCGGGTCCTCTGGGTTGTAGCTGACTTCGGACGTAGCCTTGCCCTTATGTGCCATGGAATATACCATGAACTCGGTGCAAGGCTGGCCGCCGTGTGTGTTCGACTGCAACCAAAATAACAAGATTATTAGAATACATGTCGTATTATACTTTAGAGTAAATAAACGAATTCGCGTACCCATGTTTCCGCGTATCCTCTGAGGCTACGGCTTCCTTGGTGGTGTGCTGGACCTTGCATCTGAAGACACCATTCCCGACAAGTGTTGTGCTGGTCCACCCACCCCCTCGCTGCACCACTTGTCCACTATGACTTCCCAGTAATCCAGATGCGAGGAGCACCAACTCAGAACGGCCTACACGTCAACATGTATGAAATATAAGAAGATAAAATTAATGATACTTAATCTTAAAAGAAATCAATGTTTACCTTTAGGTACTGGTCGCGGGTCAAGAAAAATATTTCTTGCTTCTACTTTGGTGACCTTCCTGCCTTCTAACCACGTGAGATAGTTTATGATAGCCTGGAGGCACGATTCGTAATTGTTGATGCAAAAGTGGATCTACAAACACAAAGGACTAATACCCAAAATCGATATCCAAAGCGTGCCAGTCGATTTGACCTGTTAATCGACAAGGATGAAGATACGAGCACTTTGGTCCTGACAACAGCGATATACCCCGAAGTCACGGCCAAGAGGTACTCACGCGGAACTCAAGGATCGTCGAAGGTCGCACTAAAGCGATGCAGCTCGCCGAATCGAAGAAAACTCATGAAAAAGGAAAAATATGCAAATTGACGAAGTCGCCGAAAAGTAAATAGATGCAAATAGGAGTAAAAGTTGGTTTTGATATTGATTGATATATCTCATTACATTGCCCTTCAATCTATATTTATACCCAGATCTACTGAAACATGACCAAATACGACTAGGACACCAAGTCCACATCTAAGGAAACACATGACTCTTATACAAATCAGACTCTAACAAACATAGAAAAGGAAATCAACTCCTATCTATTTCCTTGTCTGCCTTAATTACGATGGAATTCACACCGACCTCCTTTCCATCGGCATACTTCATGTTTCATCGGCAGCAGCCTTCAAGCCTCCCTTCATCGGCATCGGCTATAACATCTTCAACTTTAGCAACGCTTGAGTCTAAATCAACCTTTCCATCGGCCACCACCATTCATCGGCAACCTTCTTCACAAGCTGATTTTCATCGGTCGTCAGTATATACAGTAACTCTTCTCCTGCCGATTAGCCCACTCTAACCATCTTGACACGTGCCAAAAAACGGTGTCAACACATGCCCCCCAATTTCAGAGTATAAAACATTGATGCTCCGAAATGTACTCCAGATAATGCTTGCCTTCGCCCATTTATCTTAACCCATTCTCCAAACATAACATAATTTGTTACTGAATCTAATCAAATCTAGTTCTGATTCACGTATCTCAGTAAATATCGCACAATTTCCAACCATTCTTGCCCCGATTATGGTTAAGATACCGAAACAATAACCCATCGGCAAGATCTTAACATAATAACAGCGCCATTTTTAGAACTAAAATATCTTGTATCGAGATCTCTTCCAAGTCATGATTACTTGCCATCAAATCTTCCGTACAATCCCTTGATTATCGTGCGAACAGTTACCATATCCATCTGAACCACCTCGACCCACACGCACGCAGCATAGAAATAAGTCCAGAATACCCCTACTCCAAGCGGCCTATAAATAGATTTCTCCGGAACGCTCGTCTTCTACCCTCAAACTCCAACCTTTGGCATTCTCTCTTTCCGGCGGCGACTCCGATGAACAAACACGCGACCTCAATCCAACAAGAACTCCTTCCAGCGTCAATCTCAAGTCCCCAGTCTGTGCCCTCATCCTCCTCAGAGAAATGGCGATCAACTTCAACGTCCCTGCGGTTCGTTCCACTTCCGTTACTTTTACCTTGATTCCTTTGGTCTTTGCAAGTTCATACAGCTGGTAATTTTTTCTCTTTTTTCTATTCTTTTGATCCTCCAAACTTAGGAACTATGCAACAAATTGGTTATTCCAACCGATCAACCACACTTTCAATGCCTAGGTCCAATGGGCAACCCAGATCCAACTGACTTAATCAACGCAGAGGTTAACAGAATCCCCTTTAGAGCCCAGAACTTTTCTCTGAATCTATAGAAAGACACATTCCGATCCTGGTCCAAAACCACCAAAGGGTGGAAAGATTGGTATTTGAGGGTAAATGGATTGATGCAGGTGTACTGGGCAGAACGGAAGATAGACCAACGCATTAGGCTATCTATTGCCGATATGCAGAAAAATGAGTCAATGATGATTGCTGCTGCTTATTTCTAGTCAGACACAACAAACACCTTCATGTTTGGACATGGCCCAGCCACCCCACTCTTGCTGATGTATACATTCTTACTGGCCTAGATATCTCAACTGCGGATGAGGGCTCCATCTATGGCAGAAAAGCTGAACATAGAATGAATACCTGCAACATCGGCGGCTAGACAGGATACATTCAAGAATACCAAAGGACCGGGATAGTTAACCAGAGGGAACACGCCACATTCTTGAATATGTGGTTAGAAAAATTTATCTTCTGTGGTCGATCGGTAGGACCAACCAACGCCTTCCTCCCCGCGGCTGAACTCTTGGCTAATCGTGTAAGGTTCCCTCTTGGTCGATACCTTCTGAGCTCCACCTATCATCTCCTTCACCAAGTGTCTCAGAAACTTTTGCTTAGCGAACCCATCGGTAATTTAGGAGGCCCATGGTGGTTTATCAACATGTGGCTAAATGCCCATATGCACAAACGCCTGTAATGGGACTTCTTCGCCCAAGAGTTCCCACGAGAAATTGCCAAATACTACGTTCTTGGAGATGAGGAATCGGCAACACGCCCACCTCTCAATTTTGGTGAAGCCATAATTATCCTCCCTAGAACAGAAGCCAATGAAGATCAGATCGGCAGATTCTTCCAAAACTTCTATAATGGTCTTCCTCATGACCATAGGGCTTGGGTACCCTATATTGATGAAGAAAACAAGTTCCCCCTTCTCTTCAACTTTGCCGATGACGATCTGAATCAGGATAATGAGCTCATGATGGCTATCATTACTCCCAGGGCAATCCCAGTGAACACATTTGGTAGCGGGAAAAATACCAATACCACTTATGAGTTTTACAATCCATCGGCAGTATCCTGTCAATTGGCTTTTGGGCAACTGCCAATCAAACTCTGCTTTGCCGATGTGATCAAACCTAGAGAAACAATCACCAGTGGAACAGAATGGAGCAGGGTAGTGAGACTTTCCCCCAATGCCAATATTACAGACGTTGATCTTTCCATCTGGTCACCAGCATCTTTCATCACTGAATCATATAAGCAATGGTGGCGAGAATGGAGGGAACAACTATTTGCAACATCCGCCCACACATATCGGCACATGATTGACCTTGAATACGCCATTCCCGATGATGCAGTAAGTTTCTTTTAACTCCCTTCTGTTGCCGGTCCCAAGCTCGGGTAAAGGAGGAGGGTGTGTTAAGGTCTGGCGAACCAATAGTAAAAAAACAGCCACTCTCATGGATTTGAAACCCACAAGAGATTCTTTGGGGTGTAACCCTCTTAGCGACGCGCTACATCGGAACCTGGGTGTGGTGTTAAATGGGCAAGAGCCAGGTCGTCATCCCCTTAGTGGCGTGTCGTATCGTGACCCGGGTATGATGAAAAATGAGCAAGGGTCGGGCCGTCGCAACCTTAGTGGCGCGCTACATCTACGCCTGGGTGTAGTGAAAAATGAGCAAGGGTCTTCACACTTTCCTCGACGGGTGCGAAGGGTAAGGAAGCTAGCCGAGCCAACTAGGATTCGTCTAGGTAGCTGGAACGTAGGATCCCTAACGGGTAAGCTAAGAGAGTTAGTCGATGCAGCAATTAGAAGACGTGTAAATATTCTATGCGTTCAGGAGACTAAATGGAAGGGCCAGAAGGCGAAGGAGGTGGAGGATACTGGCTTTAAACTTTGGTACACGGGGACAACATCAGGTAGGAATGGTGTAGGCATCTTGATCGATAAGAGCCTTAAGGATGTAGTCATTGATGTTAGGAGGCAAGGCGACCGGATTATCTTGGTCAAGCTGGTAGTTGGAGATTCGGCTCTGAATGTGATCAGTGCCTATGCCCCTCAGGTAGGTCTTAGCGAGGGCACCAAGAGGCAGTTTTGGGAAGATCTTGATAGCATGGTTAGTACCATGCCTATCAACGAGAAACTCTTTATAGGAGGAGACCTCAACGGCCATGTTGGTGCGACTAATGTAGTTTTCGAGCGGGTGCACGGGGGGTTCGGGTATGGTAGTAGGAATCAAGAGGGGGAGGATGTTTTGAACTTTGCGCTGGCCTATGACTTGTTGATAGCGAACACCCTCTTTAGGAAGAGGGAATCTCATCTAGTAACCTTTCGTAGTGGACAACACTCGAGCCAGATCGACTTTATCCTTGCAAGGAGGGAGGATAGACGTGCTTGCTTTGATTGTAAGGTGTTACCTGGGGAGTGTGTTGTCCCTCAACATAAGCTTGTGGTGGCGGACTTTCGCTTTTGGGTACGTGTCCACCGGGACAAACGGGCCAAGATTGCGAGAATGAAGTGGTGGAAGCTTAGAGGGGAAGCAGCGCAAACGTTTAAGGAGAGGATGTTAGACGAGGGGCCTTAGGAAGAAGGAGAAGATGCCGACGACATGTGGCTAAAGATGGCAACATGTGTCCGTAAGGTGGCTTCGGAAGTGTTTGGCGTGAGTAGGGGAGGCAAACGGGAAGCGAAAGACACATGGTGGTGGAATGACGAGGTGCAAAGGGATATTAGGGAGAAGAAGGAGTGTTTCAAGCGTCTCCACCATGACAAGAGTGCAGCCAACATCGAGGGCTATAAAATAGCGAAGAGGGTTAAAAAGTGAGCTGTGAGTGTAGCAAAAGGTCAGGCATATGATGGCCTTTATCAGTGGCTAGGCACAAAGGAAAGGGAGAAGGACATTTATAGGATGGCTAGAATCCATGAGAGGAAGACAAGGGACATCAACCAAATAAAATGCATCAAGGATGGGACGACTTCTAGTGAAGGATGAGGAGATCAAGGATAGGTGGAGAGAGTACTTCAACAAGCTATTTAATGGGGAGAATGAGAGTCCTACCCTTGAGTTGGATGACTCATTTGACGATACCAACAGACGCTTTGTGAGGAGAATTTAGGAGGCAGAGATCGGAGAGGCTTTGAAGAGGATGAAGGGAGGTAAAGCGATGGGCCCTGATGGTATCCCCATTGTGGAGATACCTAGGTGTCAGAGCGATAGTATGGTTAACTAAGCTTTTTAACCTTATTTTTTGGTCTCACAAGATGCCTGAAGAATGGAGGAGAAGTATATTAGTACCTATCTTCAAGAACAAGGGAGATGTTCAAAGTTGTACTAACTACCGTGGGATTAAGTTGATGAGCCATACGATGAAGCTCTGGGAGAGGGTTATCGAGCATCTCCTAAGGAGAGTGATACATGTGACCCAAAATCAGTTTGGGTTCATGCTTGGTAGGTCGACCATGGAGGCGATTTTCTCATTACGACAATTGATGGAGAGATATAGGGAGCAGAAGAAGGACTTGCACATATTCTTTATTGACCTCGAGAAGGCTTATGACAAAGTACCGAGAAATGTCATGTGGTGGGCCTTGGAAAAGCACAAAGTCCCAACTAAGTACGTTACCCTCATCAAGGATATGTATAGGGATGTGGTGACGTTTGTCCGAACATGTGATGGCGACACCAGTGACTTTCCAATTAAAATAGGACTACATCAGGGATCAACTTTGTGCCCTTATTTATTTGCTTTGGTGATGGATGAGGTCACAAGGGACATACAAGGTGATATCCCTTGGTGTATGCTCTTTGCTGATGATGTGGTGCTAGTTGACGACAGTAGGGCAGGGGTTAATAGGAAGTTAGAACTATGGAGGCACACGTTAGAGTCAAAAGGGTTCAGACTTAGTAGGACTAAGACCGAGTACATGAGGTGCGATTTCAGCGTGACTAGGCATGAGGAGGGAGACGTTAGCCTTGATGGGCAAGTGGTGGCCAAGAAGGATACTTTTCGGTATTTAGGGTTGATGCTACAAAAGGATGGAGACATTGATGAAGATGTTAGGCATAGAATTTCAGCCGGTTGGTTGAAATGGCGTCAAGCTTCTGGCGTCCTCTGTGACAAAAGGGTGCCTTAGAAGCTGAAAGGTAAGTTCTATAGGACGGTGATTCGTCCGGCGATGTTATACGGTGCTGAGTGTTGGCCTACAAAAAGGCGACATGTCCAGCAATTGAGTGTAGCAGAGATGCGTATGTTGCGTTGGTGTTGTGGGCACACAAGGAGGGATAGAGTCCGGAACGACGATTTTTGGGATAGGGTTGGGGTGGCACCAATTGAGGAGAAATTGATTCAACATCAGTTGAGATGGTTTGGACATATCCAACGGAGGCCTCCTGAGGCGCCGGTGCGTAGTGGAGTTCTAAAGCGGGCCGATAATGTAAAGAGCGGTAGAGGTCGACCTAAACTAACTTGGGACGAGTCCGTTAAGAGAGATCTTAAGGAGTGGAATATCTCTAAGGATTTAGCTATGGACAGGAGTGCTTGGAGATTGGCAATCAACGTGCCTGAACCGTGACCTCTTTTTGTCTTGTGCCCTTTATGTACCTTTATGTGTCTCCCTGTTTATCGTCTCTTTTGGGTTTCATCTCTAGCCTACCCCAACTTGCTTGGGACAAAAGGCTATGTTGTTGTTGTTGTTGTTGTATATATCGGCAGCTAACTTTCTCGTGACAGGTCGACGACCCAGTACCATCTATGAGCAAGAGTGGGAAACCCTTCGACCTTCGACCTGTTTCCCCAATATCATCGATCGGCTACAACGCCCTCACCCTAGCTGCTTTAACTCACCAGAGGACCCGTGCCAAGACTATCACCTCCAAATCAAAACTGGCTACAGCTAGGGCTACTCCATTGGCTGCTGCTACAAGCCTAATTAAGGCATTTAAGGTAATAACCTTGTTTATTTCTACTCATGCCGATCACAAACTATATTAACATTAACCATTAGGGTGTAAGAGCCGCTGCTGGATTGTCATCGGCAATTCCTCCAACATCAAGCACCACTACCTCCAGCCAGCCTTCAGTGGTATTTCTTTAACTTTACATTTTATCTGTTAAACATCAAATCTTACACTTGTTTTGCAACAACAAATGGGTACATCGGCAAGCATACCAGGTGCTCAAGTTCCACAATCAACAAGTGCTGATGCCCCCCAGCTAATCGTTGCTGAGACCCAAGCAAAGCGCAAAGCTTTAACAGATGCCGAGGCTCAGCAAAAACGACAGAAGTCCATGCTAGTCCCCACATCTGCCCATCATCTGCAAGCCAGCCAGTCGACGTAGTTGAGCAAGTTAACACTCCTGTATAGAATATACCATCGGCCATCATACCCCAAGGGCCAACCACTGATGAAGTCACAGAAGATATCCCATTGGCAAGCTCTACCGATCCTCCACATGGCACCCTCCAAGCCTCTCCTTCCAGCCAAGCACAAGAAATCGCCTTGAAGCAGGTAAGCCGATTGACCTAGTCGATTTATAATATTCATATCTATCCTTAACTGACTTCCTTCCTTCGTCCCAGGAACAAGACTCTCCCAACAACTTATTTTCCTTCGCTATCGATGTTTCCGATGATGATGGAGAAGAAGCAAGCTCTTCCCTAGCACTAGGAACAATATCTGCAGAAATCTACGCCAAGTTAGAAGCTCTCCTGGATTTGTTACAACAGGATACTACTCAATTGGTGAATGATTCAGATCCTGCAAAGGCCATTTTCAAAACAATCTGTGGCTAAGTTCCTGCAGATATTGCAGAAACCCTCTTTCTAGCAGTCCATCTAGAGAGCCGACAATTGCAATATCAAAGGGCTGCTCACCATATTGCCGATAGAACAGCTCAAGCCCAGCTCAAGGAAGAGATGCTGCAGCTAAAACAGATTGCCGATGAGAAGCACAAAAGTATCAGCAACTTGCAAACCTCGGGTGCCGATCTTAAGCAGAAAATTTTGGATCTATTGGTAAAGAGAACAGCTCTACTAGCTGAACTGGAGGAAGTTGAAACAGCCCTAACTCACGCCAGACAAGAAGAGAGCCAGCTTCCCGATGTCATCAAGGCCCTTCAGCAAGAAAGAGACGTCCAAGCTCGCAAAGCCTTGGCCATGAAGAAGAAACTTAAGCCTATGGAGGGTGTTGCCGATGAAGACATCAAAGAAATGAAGGAAGCCGACCAGATTCGCCTGCACGCGATATCGGCTATCCAATCCTTGTTAAACATGTAAATCATGTTTACTGCCTCGGCAATTTATGAGACATCGACATCCCTGTATAATTCTAGCCGATAGGACTGTTATCGGCACTTATACTTTTATGCATCCATCCAGATACTAGGGTAATATTTCTTTAAATATTTTCCATTTAATGCTCTGGGAAACACAACCCCTTCGAGGGTTTCAAGAATATATGCGTTATCAGGAATAGATTGATTTATCCGCTATGGACCCTCCCAATTAGGAGACCACTTTCCAAACTTTGAACTTTTAGTCCCAATCGGTAAAATCATCTTCCAGACCAGATCTCCATCGGCAAACTCCTTTATCTTCACCTTCTTGTCATACCATCTGGCTACTCTTTTCTTATTCTCTTCGATGCTAACTAAAGCCCTTAACCGATGACCTGCCACATCTTCCAACTCATCCTTCATAAGAGTATCATAGTCAATGGCTGTCAGTTGGTCTTGAGAATGTATTCGCCTAGAGCCAATTTTAATCTCCCAAGGCAACACTGTGTCGTGTCCATATACTAACTGATAAGGCGTTACCTTGGTTGCACCATGACACGACATCCGATATGACCACAAGGCTTCATTTAATACTGTATGCCACCTTTTAGGATTTTCTTTAATTTTGCGCTTAATGAGCTTGATAATCCCTTTGTTAGAAGCCTCAGCCTGACCATTAGCTTGAGCATAATATGGAGAAGAATTTAAAACTTTAATTCCCATACTTACAGCAAACTCATCAAATTCTCCCGATGTAAACATAGTACCCTGATCGGTAGTGATAGTTTGAGGAATACCAAATCGGTAAACAATAAGCTCTTGCACAAAATCGATCATATTAGCCGATGTCACCTTTTTCAAAGGAATTGCCTCAACCCATTTTGTGAAATAATCGGTAGCAACCAGAATAAATTTATGTTCTTTACTCGATGGCGGATAAATCTGACCGATGAGATCGAAAGCCCATCCCCGGAACGGCCAAGGTTTAATTATAGGGTTTATAGCCGATGCAGGCGCTCTTTGAATATTACCAAACTTTTGACACCCCTGACATCTTTTAAAATATTTAAAACAATCTTCAAGAATAGTCGGCCAATAGTATCCATTCCTTCTGATCATTCACTTCATCTTGAAAGCCGATTGATGTGCTCCACACATTCCTTCATGAATTTCACCCATGAAGCTTTTTGATTCATCACTGCTAACACATCTGAGTAAAACTTCATCTATGCTTCGATAATATAATTCATCATCAAGGACCACATACATGGTAGCTTGGAATCTTATATGTCTTTCAACCTTTTTAGATGGATCCTTTAAATAATCAACAATCTCCCTTTTCCAGTCATCGGTGTCGACTGCCGATGTTAGCACTTCTTGAATAGGCTGATACCCTGAAGCATGCTGAGCTAGTCGATTAGCCTCTTCATTATGCAATCGAGAAACATGTTCAAGACAAAAATCTCTAAACCCTTTCAACAATTGCAGACATCTCTCATAATATGAAATTAAAACCTCACTTCGGCATTCATAAAACCCAGCCAATTGATTTATAACTAGCATAGAATTACCAAAGATTTCAACAGCATCGGCACGTATCTCCTTAAGCAATTCTAACCTTTTTATCAAAGCTTGGTATTCAGCCTGATTGTTTATCGATGTAGCAACAATCGACAATGAAAAATCATACTTCCTTCCTTGAGGGGAAATCAACACAATGCTGATACCTGCTCCTTCACCACATGTAGACCCATCGAAGAAAAGTATCCAAGGAGCAACTTCCAAAGAGTCCACTGAATTACGATGCTGAGTGACAAAATCAGCCATGACCTGTCCCTTAACTGCTTTAGTCGATTCGTAATGTAGGTCAAATTCTGATAATGCTAACATCCATTTGCCGATTCTACCACTTAATATCGGCATTGACAGCATATACTTGACCACGTCGTCTTTGCATATGACCGTACATTCGGCAGATAACAAATAATGTCTCAATTTGACACAAGAAAAGTATAAACACAGACATAATTTTTCAATGGCTGAATACCTTGTCTCAGCATCCACTAATCTTCTGCTCAAATAATAAATAACACGTTCTTTCCCTTCAAATTCTTGAACAAGAGCTGAACCGATAACAGTATCATCAGTTGACAAATACAATCTGAAAGGTTTCCCGTGTTGAGGTGGAACTAGCACTGGAGGATTTGTTAAATATTTCTTGATTTCATCTAGAGCTAACTGTTGCTCATCTCCCCATCCAAATTCCTAATCGGCTTTCAATTTAAGTAATGGACTAAAAGCCTTGATCTTACCCGACAGATTAGATATGAATCTTCTAATGAAATTAATCTTACCAATCAAAGATTGCAATTCAGTTTTATTAGCAGGAGCAACCACCTTGTTGATTGCATCAATAGACTTCCTACTGATTTTCAATGCCCCGCTGATGCACCATAAAACCCAAGAATTGACCTGCCGATATACCAAATGCACATTTATTAGGATTCATCTTCAATCCATGCTTTCTTGTGCACTCTAGTATCTTTTGTAGATCGGCTATATGTTTTGTGATATATCCAGACTTAATCACTATGTCATTGATGTAGATCTCTACTAATGTGCTGATGTATTCATAAAAAATAAAGTTCATAGCTCTTTGATAAGTAGCGCCGGTATTTTTCAAACCAAACGTCATGACTATCCACTCAAACAATCCCACATGACCTGGACATCTGAAAGCAGTCTTGGAAATATCTCCTTCAACAATGAATATTTGATTGTAACCTGCATTACCATCCATGAAGCTGGTAATTTGATGTCCGGCTGCAATATCAATCAACAAATCAACAATCGACATTGGATAACCATCTATCGGTGTGGCTTTGTTGAGATTCCTGAAATCAATACAAATATGAAGTTTCCCATTTTTCTTATAAACAGGAACTACATTAGAAATCCACTCCACATATCGACACTACCGAATAAATTTTGCCTCAATTAATTTAGTTATTTCAGCCTTAATGTCAGGAAGTATATTAGGATTGCATCGGCGCGCTGGCTGCTGATGTGGCCGAAATCTAGACTTAATAGGTAACCGATGTTCAACTATCGATCGGTCTAATCCAGGCATTTCAGTATAATCCCAAGCAAAACAATCTTTATATTCTTTTAATAAATTGACTATTTGCTGTTTACACTTGGAATCTAACTTAGCACTAATAAAACTAGGTCTTGGCCTATCACCATCACCAATATCTACTTCTACTAAATCATCAGCCGATGTGAAACCTTGACCTAATTTTCCATCATCGGCAAACCTATCCATTAAAACTCTTCTTCAGAACCGACTGCTTGGATCGGTGGAATTTCATAATCGGCAACTTTGAGGAACTCTTTTTCCCAAACTTCTCCTGATATGCATTTGGTTCGTTCATAAGTATCTGATTCTGCCAATGCGATGATATAAGAAGAATCAATAGGAACAACTTCAATTTTATCCCCAATCCATTGTATAAGGCATTGATGCATTGTAGAAGGAACACAACAATTAGCATGAATCCAGTTCCTACCTAGAAGCAGATTATATGCACCCTTGCCATTAATAACAAAGAATGTTGTCGGTAAGGTTTTGCTGCCCATGGTCAACTCAACGCATACTGCCCCTTTAGCCGGTGATACATTGCCTTCAAAATCCTTCAGCATCATATCGGTTTTGGTTAAGTCTTGATCTCCCTTACCAAGTTTCTGATACATCACATAAGGCATAATATTAATTGCAGCCCCTCCATCGATAAGTATCTTGGATACAGGCTACCCATCAACTCTGCCTTTCACAAACAAAGCCTTAAGATGCTGTCTCTCGTCATCGGTAGGTTTCTCAAAAACAGCCATCATTGGATCTAGCGTCAACTAAGCTACTTGATCAGAGAAAACAACTTCTTCCTCATTATCAGATAGTGCCAAAAACTCCATCGGCAACATAAATACCATATTAACATCTGTCGATGGGCCCTTTTTTTTGTGTTTCACTTGCCACTGCTGATTGCCAGATCTCTCATTGGAGGAATTTTCCTCTCGGTATAGGTCCTCCTGACGTTCACGCTGCATCCTACTTTTCTGTGTCCTTGTCAAACCCTCTGGGCACCATTGAGGGAGCTTAGTTTTCCAAACCGGCTGATAACAGGTCCCAGTTGACTCTACATGACGTATATTAGGATCCCTGTAAAATATTTCTTCATTGGGAACTCTTGCGTTTGCCATCTCTTCAAG
The DNA here is from genome assembly GCA_038087645.1 of Saccharum hybrid cultivar R570. NCBI lineage: Eukaryota > Viridiplantae > Streptophyta > Magnoliopsida > Poales > Poaceae > Saccharum > Saccharum hybrid cultivar. The sequence continues at coordinate 17,198,443 of JAQSUU010000760.1, forward strand.
CTCTTCTTGATTCCTTGGAGAGTATCCAGCGCGTTTACCAAGCCTCTCATGTACACTAAGTCTGCCCCCCAGCCGATCATGCACTAATGCTCTACCTCTGATTGGCTTATTGATAGATAAACCCTGATTGCCAGGTTGAAACCTCCTTTCTGACCGATTAACTCTATAATAACCATTGCACTCCGGGCAATTTTCAATAGTAGGTAATTTAATACCTTCTTCCCAACAATGGATGAAAAACAGACACCTCCAATGATCCTTATGCCGATACCACTCTTCTCGGTGTTTCTCTTCTTGCTGCTGTCGATATCGGTAATCACAATGCCAGATCGAGGGGGTTTTCCGGAACTACTACTTTCTCCCAGTAGCCCCTTACTTTTTGCATCATCGGTAGTTATCTGATGTTGGGGATCCACTGATGCGTTTTTCTCAGCAGCTTCTGATGTCAACACCTTGGTCTTACCTTTGGCATCCAACATATTCGCTGGAAATGGGTGTTGATCAATTTTCATCGGCTTCTAGATCTTGGAATTACCAAACTTAATTCTCCCAGATTCAATAGCTAATTGTAACAGTTGCTTGAACACTTTGCACTCATTTGTACTATGTGAAGTTGCATTGTGCCATTTGCAGTATAGAATTTTCTTCAACTCTTCTGCCAATGGGATGACATGATTAGGTGATAGCTTAATCTATCCCTCTTGAAGCAGAAGATCAAATATCTTGTCAGCCTTGGTGATATCAAAAGTAAACTTCTCTGGCTCTTTCTGACCAAAGGGACAAGATATTAGCTTTTTATTCTTAACCCACTCAGCTAAATCGATAACTGGTTCTTCATCTGAATCAGAATCTTCTACCTCTCTGACAAATGAAACCTTCTTGCTCTAATTCTTTTTAGGTTCAAAAACCCTAGTATCTTGATCAGAGATCCTTTGCACGAGATGACTCAGGCTTTTAAACTCCTGAGAAGCATATCTGTCCTTAAGGTGTGGCAATAATCCTTGGAAAGCTAGATCGGCAAGCTGTCGATCATCCAGCACCAGGCTATAGCACTTATTTTTTACATCTCATAGCCTTTGCACAAAGCTTTCTACCGATGCCCAGCAAATCGGTAAGCTGTCGATCATTAGGCTGTCTCAATTTTACCAAATCGGTAAGCTTCTTTTCATGGATTCCAGCAAAGAAATATTTATGAAATTGCTTTTCTAGATCAGCCCAAGTAATAATAGAATTTGGCGGTAATGAAATAAACCATGTGAATGCCGATCCAGACAAAGATGATGAAAATAATCGAACTCTTAATTCATCTCTGCTAGCTGTCTCTCCACATTGAATAATGAAGCGATTAACATATTCCATGGTTGATGTATCGTCTTGCCCAGAGAACTTAGTGAAATCTAGTACCTTGTACCGATTTGGGAGAGGAATTAAATCATATGTCGGAGGGTATGGAGTCCGATAAGAATAAGTATTGACCTTGGGCTTTATCCCAAACCGATCCTTCATATTTTCTGCTATCTTATCGGCCCAAAAAGCATCAGCCTCTTATTGACGAGCTGGCTAAATTTCTACAGGAGGTACCTGCTTATATCCCTCCGCGTATCTTTGTAGCCCACGATCTCCAGCAATCGACATATTTGCCGTTACTTGTGGTCCATTAACCTGCTGGAAAGGATTCAACGGCTGAGCTGCCGATGCTTGATTCTGAAAACCAGCTTGCATATGACCTTGATGAATCCCCGCAACCTGCTGATTTTGCTGAACTATATGTTGAACAGGCAACTATCCTGACCAACCATTATTAAAATTCATCGGTACAAAATTTGCCGATGGATGGTAATTTGCTGATATTGTTGGATAATTATAACCACCTTGAGGCATGAACTGGACTCCAGGTTGACTCATAGCAGGAGCCTTCTGCTGCATCGGTAGTAAGCTTGCCGATGGACTTGAATTAGATGTTTGAACCAAAGGCATCTGGAAACCTCCTGGAGTTGGCTGCACAGTAGTTGATGTGGTATATTGAGGCACTTGAGCCATCGGCGAAACAGCCGATGGTATAGGAGCTTTTCCTGCTGCATCAAACACTTGAGGTAATCCAGGGTTGAAAGCAGATGACTCTGGAGGCATATCATATCCCCACCAATTAGCAGGAATCTAGCTATTCTGTGACACGGAGCCTGACAAAGCTGATGCCGATAGATCTGTATTAAGCTGAACTCGTCCTCCTAATAGTACCGAGTCTGATCGTATCAGTGTAGATTACATATTAGATAAGTCTACTGATACTAGAGGGGAAGTAACTTCTGTACCCACAACGGCCGAGGGAGCCGATGGAGTATTGACAGATGCCGGCTCTGGTTGGTGATAGGCAGGCCCAATGTAATGTGGTGACACTTGCCCTTCTTTGAGAGTTCGAACCACAGCATTATGAACAGTATTGGACAGCACATTGGAGTGATTAATCAAAGCATGATTTACTGTAGAATTAACCATCTCTTGAAGTTTACCCGGATTGGAGTCAAAGGTAACTTGCCGAGGCAACGACAAATCTTGCTTCTGGATGACTTGTCCACTCTTGTTCAAGCTGAATGATTTCAGGCAAAGCTGTCTGTATTCTTCTATAGCCTTTTCCATAGCCTGCTTCTACTCTTCCTTAAGATCTTCTTCTGATACCGCGATGATGTTCCCCGCATCGATCTCAGGATTGAACATATTGATTAGATGTGTCCCACCAGGCGTGCTGAAAGATGTGTTGATGCAAAAGTGGATCTGCAAACACAAAGGGCTAATACCCGAAATTGATATCCAAAGCGTGCTAGTCGATTTGACCTGTTAATCGACAAAGATGAAGATACAAGCACTTTGGTCCTAACAACAGCGATACGCCCGAAAGTCACGGCCAAGAGGTACTCACGCGGAACTCGAGGATCGTCGAAGGTCACACTGAAGCGATGCAGCTCGCCAAATCGATGAGAACTCATGAAAAAGGAAAAATATACAAATTGATGAAGTTGCCAAAAAGTAAATAGATGCAAATAGGAGTAAAAGTTAGTTTTGATATTGATTGATATATCTCATTACATTGCCCTTCAATCTATATTTATACCCTGATCTACTAAAACATGACCAAATACGACTAGGACACCAAGTCCACATCTAAGGAAACACATGACTCTTATACAAATCAGACTCTAACAAATATAGAAAAGGAAATCAACTCCTATCTATTTCCTTGTCCGCCTTAATAACGATGGAATTCTCACCAACCTCCTTTCCATCGGCATACTTCATGTTTCATCGGCAGCAGCCTTCAAGCCTCCCTTCATCGGCATCGGCAATAACATCTTCAACCTTAGCAACGCCTGAGTCTAAATCAACCTTTCCATCGGTCACCACCATTCATCGGCAACCTTCTTCTCAAGCTGATTTTCATCGGCCGTCAGTATATACAGTAACTCTTCTCCTGCCGATTAGCCCACTCTAACCATCTTGACACGTGCCAAAAAAATGGTGTCAACAGTAATGCATGTCATGCACGAGCTTCTTATAGGCAGTGGTAGGCACCCGATCCGCCAATTCCTCAGCTCCTGGCTCGCATCTGTAGAAGTCCTGCATATTGAAGAAAGTGTAATAAATGCATTCATTATTTGAAAAAAGTGTAATAGATGTGATGTATTGAGCTATATAATGCGAGAAATACTAACCCACAGCTCGGCCCTGACCCGCTCCGCCTTGTTGGCAAACACCCTGCTAAGAAGATCTTCATCATCTGTGGTGGACTCATAGTGCTTCCACGTGTAGGACGGCTTCGGCACTCCACCATGCATAACCAAGCCAGGGAAGTGCTCCCTCACAAGAAGTCCCAGGATGCCATTCATCGAGCCTTGGTGACCACCTGCGGACTCTACGATCCAACAAGACCTGCCCACATGATTAAGAAAATTATTAGTTGCTATTGAGATTTTGAACATATCATACGCAAAAGTATTTGGAAAATGGAAAGTTATGTACTTTGGGGGTTCGGGACAAACCAATAGGCGTCTGGCAACAGGAATCGGTCTTGCAGGGACGCTCGCCGGTCCTCGTAGGTACACAGCTGGCACACCAGAGCCAGCGGAACCCTCTCCTCCCTCCTCTTCCTCTTCCTACTTCTCCTTCTCTCCCTCCTCCTACGGCTGCTCCTCCTGCTCGTCCTGCACCTGCTCCTCCTCCTCCTCCTGCACCTGCTCACAGTGACAGGCGAGGGCTCTCTCCTCCTCCTCCTACTCCTCGAGCCCTCAGGTGCCTCACCTACACGGAACGCTCTTTGGTATAGCGGTCGCACGTTCCTCATACCGCCCACCATCTTCGCTCAATCACCTGCAAATAAACATAGTAGACCAATTAGCACAAATAAACAAGTACTTAGAAATAGATGCATAATAAATAAAACATAATATTAGAAATATTACATGTATATTAGAAATATTCTTCTTGATCAGGATTAGCTGGATCATAAGTCTCATCATCACTATCAACCAAGTCAAATTGTCGGTTAAGAAAGTCTAAGTCTGGAGGAGGAATATTGTCTTCATTTGTAAGTCCTTCACATTAATCACCTCCTCTCCTCCGTTCACGTCAGCAACCCACTCGTTGTCTATCTCCATCTCGATCGCTTTAGTTAAGTATATCTCGAACCTTCTTTCCAGCCCCTCTTCTTGATAGAACTCTTCGTCGTATGTGGTTGGGTTAATTAAGTTGTAGTCTTCATCATTGGGGACCTTGTGCACAATATCCCACCCCTTAAGATGCTCTTTGGTTTTGCATGCATATGGGAGATAATAAACTTGAGTAGCCTGTTGGGCCACAATATAGGCATCATCTCCGGGTAAGACAGAATCCTGTCGAATTTCTACTAGCCCAAGATTAGAATGTGTCCATCTGGTTACTGCAGGATCAACCCAATGACATTTGAAAACGACAGGAGTTAGAGGTTTGCAACCTCTAAAATTGAGTTTGTATATCTCTTCAATTCTTTCATAATACTCGACATTATCAAGGCCGGGTGTAAAAACTCCGGAACATGTGGTTCTTCGATTCTCCTTGTCAAAGCTTGCTGCATGAAAGCGGTAACCATTTACGTCATAACCGGTAAATGACCTGACCCTATATTCAAAGCCATTAGCAACTTGTCTCAACTCGACACTCAATGCCACATCACTTTGGGCCTTTTTTTGGAACCAAGAAATGAAATCGGGCATTCCACCTCCCGCCCCATTTCTAAGAAGGGTATCACACTCCTGCGGGGTAGGTTCCCTCCTTGATTCAATTCTGAATTGATCAAGAAATTCCCTGTGACAACAAGAAACAATAGGGTTGGTCAACACATATAGCATGACGAAACAGTTCATGAGTATTGAACCAGTTCGGTGAGAACTTACCGCAAATATGGCTCCACTTCGGAAGAAATAGCTCAACTCTGTCAGCACTAACCACACATGCTCAGGGACATAGCCTTGAACCATGGACGGAAGAAGCCGCTCAATCCATATGTGGTAGTCATGACTCTTCATCCCTAAGACTTTTAGAGTATCTAATCTGACTCCTCTCCTCAGATTTGTTGCACACCCATCAGGGAACGATAATGACTGGATCCATTCTAGTACTTCCCTCCTCTGGGGCTTCTTCAGTACGAAATCGACCTCTGGCTTTGTCTAGTTCTTGCCACGTGTAGGAGGTTTCATTTCTTGCTTTGGTCTATCGCATAACATTGCTAGATCCACTATAGCATTAATGTTGTATTTTGTCTTTTCAGTGTCCATCAGTGTTGCCCAAAGTGCCTCGGTAATATTTTCTCAGTGTGCATTACATCAATGTTGTGTGGAAGGAGCAGACCATCATAATAGGGGAGGCGAGTCAAGCCAGACTTATGAGTCCACATATGTTGCTCACCATATCCCTCAAAACGATGTCCTTTGCCGTTATTGAGCACGAGAGCATCTATCTGAGCATGAACCTCAACACTAGTCCTCATTTACGGTGCTTCCTCTATCACTACGACACCTTTCGTAAAATTCTTGATGTCTTGTCTGAATGGATGGGTAGGAGGAAGGAATTGCTGATGTTTGTCGAACGATGAAAATTTGCCGCCCTTTAGCAACCAAATGAACCTCACAACCTCCTTACATATCGGACATGGGTACTTCCCGTGAACACACTAGGCGGCAAATACCCCATACGCCAAGAAGTCATGCAGGGAGTAGTGGTACCACACATACATTTTGAAGTTGCGTTTCATAGCTTGGTCGTATGTCCATACGCCTTGCACCCAAGCATCGAACAATTCATCAATCAGAGGCTCCATGAACACACCCATATTATTCCCCGGATGCCCTGGAATTATCAAGGACAAGAATATGTATCTGCTTTGAAAGCATACACCAGGAGGGAGATTCATGGGGATAACAAAAATGGGCCAACATGTGTATGGAGCAGCCATCATTCCATAAGGATTGAACCCATCCGTTGCTAGCGCAACACATACATTTCTAGCCTCTTTTGCTTTTTCTTTATGCTTGCCATCAAAGTGGATCCATGCTCACCATCGGATGCATGTACCATCTTGTTAGGATTGTATCGTTTCCCATTTTTGTGCCATGTCATATGTTTAGCAGACTCCTCAATCATGTAAAGCCGTTGGATACTAGGTATGAAGGGAAGATACCTCAGCTGAGTCACTGGGATCGCAAGCTGCCTCTTCTGGCCTTCACTAGATTCTGCCTCTAGGAACCTAGAAGACATACACTTTGGATAGTATTTTGCATCCGCATGTTCTTTCCTAAACAGGACGCACCCATTTGGACAAGCATCTATCTGGTCATACGGCATCTTTAGTGCACAAAGTAGCTTCTGTGAGTCGTACATGTTCTTGGGCATAATGTGACCATCTGGAAGTAAGCTGCCAACAACTGTCAGTAGAGTCTCGAAGGCGTCTCGACCCAAGCTATACTAGGACTTGTACGCCATCAAGCATTCAATGGCATCTAGTTGAGACACCGCTGTGTGGCCATGAAGGGGTTTCTGTGCCACAACTAACATATTGTAGAACGCCTTTGCACTTGCCTCTGGCTCCTCCTCCAGATGTTCTTCATTGAAGCGTGCTTCGTGATAGTCATTTAACAGGTCTTCTACCCCCGCATCATCATCATAATCCTCGAGGTGGGGTCGGACCACCTCCTCTCTCAACCGATCAGCTTCACCATGCATGTACCACGTGGTATAGTTCGCCATATATCCATACTTCCACAAATGATGCCCCAGAGTCACCTTCCATTGCCTTTTTCTATTTGCACACCGATTGCAAGGACACAAAACTGCATTCGCTCCTTCAGCATGGCTAAATGCCCATTCTATGAAAGCATCGGTCTTCATTGTCCACTCATCAGTGGGCACCTGCCCTCTTCGTGAGCCTATGTACATCCACTCTCGGTCATCCATCTTATAGCATATGTATCACCGAGTAATGTAACAAGCCAGTATATGCAAGAAGGTTCCTACCATCTAATAGGTGAGGATAGGTACTAATCCCACCCGAGGATGCGTAGATGGGGTTAGTTTCCATGTTCTGCTCTTATCAGATGCAGAATTTCAGCAGCACCTCCCCGCTGTTCTCCAAATACACGTCCCAACAGGGAGTGTGTGTATCTAGAGAACACGAGGAAGGTGCTGCCGAAACTCTGTCTCCGATCGAAAGCAGAACATGAAAACTAACCACATCTACGCATCCTTGTGCTGTCTAGAAAATGTGGACAATCCGAAACCGATAGGGTTAGAGATATGTGATGACTTGTATAGCATATCTCTAGCCCTATCTCTTTCGAACGGGAGACACCTAACTGGTTTACGCGATGCATGACCATGCTATGGAAAAGAAAGGTTATACCTTGGGTGGCGGTGGAGTCAGGCTAGCGGGGCTGTGGCGGGTTGCTACAGTGGCGAGGCGACGCGGTGCCGGCTGACCCGCAACGCTCAAGAAGACGATCCTGGTCACGAAGAATCACCGACTCGCCTCCGACGGGCTCTTCTCTGCAAAACAAAAGAATATACAAGATCAATTCAAAATTTCGGTAGCATCTCTCCTACACAGTGACATTTCCACAACCTGCAATAAGCCACATACAACGGCACGATTGCCGACAACCACATACAACGGCACGATGGTCGACAACCACAAACACACCATTTTCATTTTCCATCATGCATGGCTTGTTTTTCTTACCTAGGTCAGGAGGCAGGAGCAGTGCTGCAGAAGGGCGCGTGTGGTGTCGGGGGTGGTAGTGGGACGGTGACCAGTGGTGGGTCAATCGGTGTTGAGGTCCGGGCGCCCAGTGGTTCGCCGGCGCAGCGGTTGTGCCCTCCTCTTCTCCTCCCCTTCTTCCTCTTCTTCTTCCTCCTCTCCACCCCATCTTCCTCCTCTTCTTCTTCCTCCTCTCCTTCTCCCCTCCTCCCCTACTCCTCCTCCCCTCTTCCCCTTCTCTTCTCCCCAGCGGCAGCCGAGCCACAGCGCAGCGGGGTGGCGCCGGCAGGCCCAGCCGCGGCCTATGTGAGGACCGGCGGCGACGCACCTAGCCATGGCGGCACTCATGGGCCCGTGGCTCTGCCCGGAGCCGGCTGAGAGCCGCACCGCAGCGGAGGCGCGGTGGCTGACCGTGGCCCGCGGCCGAGCGAGCAACGGTGAGCAACGGCGGGCAACGGCGAGCAACGGCGGGCAACAGCGGGCAACGGCGAGCAACGGCCGATCAACGACGAGCAACGGCACGCGGGGCGGTGCTGGAGGCGCGCGTGGCGTGCGGGGCCACGCTGGAGGCGCGCGTGGCGGCGCTGGAGGCGCGCTAGCGCACGTGGTGGCGCCCGTGGCGCGCGGGACCGCGCTGGACGCGAGCGCGGCAGCGCTGGAGGCAATGTATATTTGCAATAAGCTCTTCTTTTTAACTCATCAACTGAAGGCAATGTATAATTAATTCTAATATAACTAAATTTCAACAATTCATCAAAAATTCGGTCAAATTTAGAGAAATCAAAAGTAAACTTCATCTCTTCACTCCGATTCTCATGAATCAGTTTAAGAGGTGGGTAAGTAACCATCTTATTCTCTGCTAGCCATTTACTCTCAGCAGGGCAAACTTCTTTATTATCATCATTAGAGCAATCGGAATGATCATCAACAACATGCACATTATGATGATTAGACTTATAGATTTCACGAGATTCATTAAGGCATGATTCGACTGAAACAACCCTTTGCAATAGTTGATTAACATTCACAAACTTATGATGTTCAAGTTTATCCCTAATACTAGGACATAAACTAGCAAAACATAAATCAGTCAAATATCTTTCAGGAATCATTAAATGAAAGCATCGGTTCTTAATTTCTCTAAATCATTTAACAAAATCAAGAACGGAGTCATCATGACCTTGACAAACTGATGCAAGATGAGACAATCTAGTGTCATGGATGCCAGTATAAAAATGACTATGAAACTTTTCTTCTAATTCAACCCATGAACCAATAGAACAAACTAGTAATGAAGTAAACCATAGAAAAGCTGTGCCAGCAAGGGACAATGGAAAATTGTTAACTTTCATAAAATCATAAGCACTTGCTTCACCCAATTATGCAATAAACATGCTAATATGCTCCATGGTAGATTTACTATCATCACCACTAAATTTATTAAAATTAGGTACCTTCTACCCATCAGGTGCTTTCATGAAATCAAAGTGTGAAGGGTACAACTTATGGTAAGTAGTCCTATTGAGCTTGATTTGTACACCTAAACTCTCCTCAAGTGATTTAGATAATTCTACCTTAAACCGATTCAAAGTGTCATTGAAATCGGTAGAGGGAGCAACAGGTGCAGCAGATGTATCATTAAGTATGGAGACTTGGCTTGGTAACTTCGGTGGGTTGGGAAGAATATTTTGCCTTGCCGAAGCTTGACTTGTTGTTGGTCTTTGATCAGTTCAAGTGTTTCGAGAGGAATGTTGACCACAGACAACCACTTGATTAATTGGAGTACTACTAGCTAAACCGGTCTTATCAATTTCAATTGCCAAAGAGACCGATTTGCCTTTATTTGCTGCTGCATATAAACCTTGATTATCATAAAAATTCAAAGATAAGCCAAATTCAGGATGTTTAGAGGAATAATCAACACCCGATGCATTGCCATTGGTTGTTTTCCCTTCTAACTTGTCAAAACGAGCCATGATCATGTTTACAGCAGTTAGAAGATTATTATCTATTACTTTCTTATGATCATCCATCATAGTAGCATTATTGAAATACGCAGGGTAATGATCGACAATGTCATCATACCTAGGTTTAGAAGATCTTACCTCAGCTGCAACGGGTGCAGAAGATGTAGAAGTGATCAACTCGCTGAAATTCGACTCCCTGAATTGAGTGACCTTTTCCCACCGATCTTTAGTGCAACTCTAAAGAAAAGCCTTCAGAACGGCATTAAATTTGGCTTCCACTTGTTCCTTTAATTCTTCAGGGAGTTCATCAATATTCATCGGATGATTGATGTTGCCCTCATGAGGGACCGGTCGTATCCCCAGTATCTTCACCGTTGCTTCCCATGTTGTTGGAGGAAAACTTGATCTTTCGCCTAGCGTTCCCTAGCGAAGTCGCAAAAAAGTATGTTGACGCTAAAGATTACTCCAAGTCAACACACCAGCGAGGGCCTTGGATGCCCAAGAGGTCTCACAAGACCTACAATGCAGCAAGAGACACAGCGTAACCGACCTAACCGATCAAGAGATCGATAGGGCCGATGTAGAGCTTGTTCTCGGCTAAAATGGCTCCTAAACTGCTCCTTGGAGGATCCGTCAGAGAGGAGCACGTGGAGGATCTTTTAGGACCAGCAAGGCCATCTAGGATGCCAACAAATCTCGTGGAGAAACTTGCTAAATAGCAGGATAGGTTGAGGAGAAGAAATTAGGGCAAAGAGATGGATAGTTTTGTGTTTTTTATTGATTGGATAGATGGGAACTCAATCAGCCATGATCCTTTCATATATATAGAGAGGGTTGGTCTTATCCCAGTAGTAAACATCTCCAAGATGCGTTCTCCAAGTTTCCTATATTGAAAATATACCAAAAATCAACTTTAGAAAGTATCCTCCTCGGTTTCTAGGCAGAGTCGGCTTAGCCGACAGGGGGGTCGGCTAAGCCGACCTTTATGGGCTCGGGCATGCCCGCGGGGCTAGCATCGGGGGGAGTCGGCTTAGCAAACTCAGCCAGTCGGCTAAGCCGACTGGAGGCTAGCAAAACCGGCTAAGCCGACTGTCAGGATCGGCTAAGCCGACTCAGGGTGGCTCACCGTCTTCGTCGCGCGTTTCGTTTGTTATTTCGTCACGCCGTTTGACCTCCACCATGCCCAAGACGTTTATAACTCGTTCATAATACTTAAAACTACTTAGGACATTTTTGAGTGTCAACAGATCCCCTGTTGGAATGTGATCGGTTCGGCTAATCCAGAACTTAATTACGAGATTAATTAAACATTAAACTTTTGGTCCACCTATCATTTATTTCCAACTAAATAAGATCTACCGTGATTGGCATCAACCCTTAGATCTTTTAGGGTTCGACCCCCTTGCCCACAACGCATCTATAATTAAGAGATACCCCTAGCAGCTCCACCCATGTGAGTCAAATCACACAACCGATCGCATATGCGCTGGAGGGTTACGAGGGTCCGTTTCCATTCCAGCCCATTGCTCATGGTGACCAGAAGGCCGCCGCTACACGGCATGTCATGTCTGTCAACTGCAGAGGGTTCTCAAACCCTCAGCCGGTGAAAGATCTTCATCTATCAAACTATAGTCGGAGAGCACCTCCATTGTGGCTCATTCAATCCCAGGATTGGCTCCCTCTCTCTCCAGCTGGCTCGTGTCTTTGGCTCCGTCTATCTACCTCCATGTGACACGTGTCACCAGATGAAGCAAGGTCTGCACGGCGGGAGGATGCAACGAGACTGAACTGGCCGGCACTCAGCTGGCTGAATTTTTCATTCCTAGGCAGCTAAGAGCCATTTAGCTGTTTAAAAAAGAATCTGGGAAAACACATAGAAAAACAGAACTGGCCGGCACTCAACTGGCTCCACTCAAAGAACCAGAGCATGAGCGCTAGTGAACTCGTGATGTCGAGCTGCGTAACTGGATAATACTCTCTCTGTACCAAATTAGAGGACTTTTTGACTTTTCTAGATAAATTTATTATACTAGCTATGTATCTAGACATAGTGTATATCTAAATCTAAGTGCATAGCAAATGCACTGTACCTTGAGAAGCAAAACATCTTATAATTTATAATGAAGAGAGTATAATAAATAAACAGCTGCAATTTTCTGAAATGGATCGTACATACTAACAATAATTTATTTACCGTGATTGCATACAACTAGTTAACAATCAAACATGCTACACCTATAATTTGCATGATTATATATGTTAGCTGGTTTATGGGTGCACAGAGCGCGCTTAATTTCACATGGAAATGTCACAAGATAGCTAGCTAGAGCAGTGTCACGTCACCACCATGAATACACGACATCGATGCCTATGCCTTGGCGCTCAGAGCATCTCGAAGAGTTCTCTAAATTTTTCTCCTAAAAACTTCATATTTTCTAACACCTAAAAGGTATTGGAAGAAAAAAAAAGAAAGCACTACATCATACTGCATTTTTAGGGGCGCCACCAGATCATTTCTAGCAACGGTTTTGGCAGCCGCCCCTGCAACACCATTGCTAGAAATGGCCAATTTGTAGGGGCGGTTGGCAAGCCGCCCCTACAAATCGGATTTGTATGAACGACTCACTATTTGTAGGGCTGCAAGTGCGTTTCAAAAAATCACAAATCTGGGCAAAAAAATATTTTTAATCCAAGGAGACCCCCACCGGTCAACCACACATCGCGCGCCCGCAAGGTGCAAGTCACAACATTTTTCGCATACTTCGCGGCTGTTGGGATTCTAACCAACGACCTCATCCTCGCGCGTACCCTCCTCTACCACTGCAGCTCAGACTCACATGTGTCTACATATATTATTCTAAACCGAGCATAAATTGATTGTTTGAGGCCCTAAACGATTTCAAATAAAAAATTATCAACTACAAACTTTCATAACTTTTCGAAATCTACAACTTTCATATTGGTAGTTTGACCATCCGAGGTCGTTTATAAATTCAAACGCAGTTTTTCATGACAAGATGATTTCAAATGAAAAAGTTGTCAACTACAAAGTTTCATAACTTTTCGAGATCTATAACTTTTGTTTTTGCTGTTTGTCCATCCGAAATCGTTTAAAAAATTCAAATTTCAATTTTTTTGAAAATTCAAACGTAGTTTTCCTTGACAAGATGATTACAAATCAAAAAGATGTCAACTACAAAGTTTCATAACTTTTCGAGATCTACAACTTTTATTTTAGTAGTTTCTCAATCCAAGGTTATTTATAAAATTTGAATTTCAAACTTAAGAAATTCAAATATAGTTAAAGTTCACAGGATGATTTCAAATGAAAAAGCTGTCAACTACAAAGTTCTTTAACTTATCGAGATCTACAACATTTATTTTGTGTGAATAACGTTACTACCACAATCTTGGATGAACAAATTACCAAAATAAAAGTTGTATGTCACACCCAATTTTAAGGACGAAACCAGATATGCACTATATGTGAAACAAAGGAGTCAAATCTCACATATAGTCGCAGACAAGTGTAATACCAAGAGACAAATGCTTAATAAATAACATACTTAGTATATAAACATAACCTCAGAGTGCAAACAACGGAAAACAACTCCGATCTTCGGGTGTAGACTTTGCTCCACAGGAACAAACTGACTGGTTGATCACAAGTCTAAAACTCCAGAGACTATCCTGAGGTGTGGGAAATAGCAAGAGTGAGTCCATGTCGAACTCCGCAAGCATAGCAAGTATAGATCCCATACACTCATGATCAATGTAACATAATCAATATAAAGTATAATCGATAAGTAAATGAGCATCTTAACAAAACAAGAATCATCATCTTTAAGGTAGATGTCTCCAAGGCCGCTCGTATCCGTGAGCACGGCTAGTATACCAGTTTATTAAACTCTGCGCAGAGGTGTACACTTTCACTGTGAGTCGTGATTTACCATTTCGCCCGAGGTAGCTAACCTCTTGACCCACTTCCAAGGAAGGTCGGCAGGGTTCACTATGAAGCCTTTCAAAGGTTCGTCTAACAAGTTAGGGCCGCTAGGTTTCCAAAGTCAGTCTGTGTGATACAACCAGTCATAGGGATCCACAGTCTGCTTTTCCCCATTTGCGCCACAAGTGTAACCTCTAACAAGCTAGAAAAGGTCCTCATACCGAGCTAAAGCCAGAGCCATATAGCCCTCACAGTTGTACTGTAAATCCCGGAGGTTCAAGTACAGACAAGATCTTATGTTGCTAAAAAGTCATTTCTCAACCATCATAGCTCCTACATTAATTAAGTCACAAGATCAGGGTCACAGAAAGAATACCCAAACTATACTTGCCTTAGTTTGCACACTCCTGCTGGTCCTGCTGATCTTCGAAGTACTCCTGGCTCCCAACGTACTCCTCACCGTCTGACTCGACCAACACGGCAACATACACATTTCAGGAGCATTCATACATAGCAAACACCCTATAATTAGAACAGTACACCAGCAGTATAAAAACAAGATAAAAAGTTTATGAAAGTATTCTATGCCTTGCTACGGTCACGTCAACACGAAGATCACAAAAATCGGAGCTAAAACGCAAAAGTTACGCGCTAAACAAGGTTCCAAAACTAGCTATTAAACTAGACTTAATCGAGAATTTCAAAAACTTTTAACAGGTCTAACAGTAGCACTAATGCGTAGATTACGAAATTACGAACCTAACGCAAGTTGAACGGGTCAAATCGGAGCTAAAACAACGATTTTATAGACGTTTTACTACAGTGGCAATTCTGTAATTAATCTGAAAACGTATTTTTCATATATACCGAAGATGACTACGCTTTCAAAATTAGAACGCGTAATTTGGGAATACGCCAAGGACGGCGGGTTCAAATAGATGAAAGTGGGGGGTCTCTTTAACAAAATGAACCCCGAAGGGGTATCGGCCAACCAGGGCCGTTGATCTTGAGATGCACGGTTAAGAAAGAAAAGGGGGGGCGAAGAGAGAGGGCCGGCCGCCGGAGCTGAGGGAGAACGCGGCGGCGCCGCCATTGCCGCGGCGCGGAGCTCGCCGGCGTTGCTCGCCCGGGCGCTACAGGGCATCATTTTCAAAAGTAAAAGGTCCGGAGCGAAGAGGGGAGGATGGCGAACGCATCACGGGGCCAAACGCGGCCACGGGGTCACCCGCGCGGCGTACCCGCCATAGCCGACGGTGGAGAGCTCATCGGAGCAGTGAGATTGGGCGCTACAGAGCCCCATTCCTCAAACAAAGTCCACAGGGAGAATGCGGAGGGGATAGGGATCCCGTTTTCGTCACAAGTGCGGCCGGGGAAGAACCCGAGGGGCGCCCGCCATGGATGACGGCAAGAAGCTCGTCGGAGCTCGCGGACACGGCCCTAGAGGCCACAAATCAAGGAATTGGAGGTGAAGGGAGAGGGAGGGGAGCACGGGGAATCTCACCACGGCTACAAACGGGACGGGGACGGCTCGGGGCGAAGACCGACGAGGTGGCCGAGCGTGCTCCGGTGGCGCGCCGCTGCGGGACTTCGCGAGCACGAAAGAATGGGGGATTGAAGCGGGAATGCAGCAGGGGAGGGGCAAAGGGGGTTGCGGCTCCCTTTTAAGGCCGGGCGCGGGGGGAGAAGGGCGCTCCCACGTCCAGTGCTCGTGGGCGCGGGGGCGGGTCATGGCGGTTGCCTTGACCGAGAGAAGCGGGGCTGCGGCTGGCGGTAGAGGAAGGCGCCGACAGCTGGGCCCGGCATGTCAGCCGCACAAGGGAGAGAGGGTGCTGCGGAGGCAGGCCGACTGGGCTGGGCTGCGGCCCAAGAGAAGGGGCGCGGGGGGAGGAATGGTGGGCCGGCCGGGAAGCTGGGCCAACAGGCCGAAAGCGAGGAAAAGAGGAGGAGAAAAAAATTTTTGCTTTTCTTTTTCTATAGCACTTTTCCAAATTCATTTTCAAAAGGTTTTTGAAACCTTTTTGCAAAGAGATAAAAACCAGTTACCACAATAAATAAAATGCATCGGCATGAGTGCATCAACATGTAACTAATCCTTATGATTTATTTTATTTTCACCAAATTTTATTATTCCCTAAATTTGAATGCATAAACAAATACATAATTAAATCAATTTTATCTATTTTGAAACAATGCAAAATTTAGGGTGTTACAATTCTACCCCCCTTAAGAGGAATCTCGTCCTCGAGATTCGGATGACGGTGATCAAAGAGATAATAACACTCTGTCTTTATTCGATCCTCGTTTTCCAAATTACATCTTGCGTTGAGATTCATGAGGCAGTTTCTCAGATCCTAACTGACTAATCTGCCTAAACATGATCATCTCTCCTATTGAGCTCCTCCAAAGTCGCTTGTTCTTCTACTCTAACTTCTGTAAACTCATGGTCCACTTTGCTATCCTCGGTGTACCTATCTTCTAATTGGTCATTCTCGTCTTCCTCAGGGGAGAGTCGACTACCTTGATACTCAATTCTTTTCCCTGACGGTGTTGTTAAGAGCATTGTGCACCGAGTACCATGAATCACTCCTTTCTGCGCACACAACCATCCATTACCAAGAACCACGGGGATATTAAGTGACTCTAACACAATGAGGGTTACGGTGAAGTTTTCCTTGTTTATGACAAGACTGACGTTCGGGCATATCTGATCTGCCTGTATTTCTCCCACTGGAGTTTGAACTAGCAAAGGCCTCCTCGTTGGACACTTCACCATCTTGCACGTCTCTACCATGTCGGCGGAAATGAAAGAATGCGAAGCACTAGGGTCAAATAGACCAAAAACTTGTACTGAGCTTACTTGAATATAACCACCCACTGCTTTGGTAGCTCCATGAATATTATCCATATTCACGTTGCTCAGTCTTCCATTGACATAGTTTCGCTGCGCTTTGCTTCCTTGAGCAGGCTTCTTATGGGCTTTCCTTTTTCGCTTTCGTCGTTGTGGATTCTGACTCAGTTCACTCCCAACTTGCTCTTCAACATTGTTGTTTTGATAGTGCTCAGCTTCATCATACCCATAACATCCTTCAATGGCAGAAACATCAGCATTTTCCCACATCTCAGTGCGAGACGTCATATAGGGCTCCTGAGTCATGGGATACTACACTTCCTGTTATCAAGTGACCAACATCAGCAACACGAGCAAGCATAGATGATCATAATCATGAGCCATCTAAAGGGACAACTCTCACCTTCATGGATCCAAAATTATCAACCTTGTACACTAGACATTTTTGCTTGAGAGTGGCAACTCAATCATGGAGACTAACCAATACTTCCAAATAAAGAATTAAATCTTAATAAACCTTCTTTACATTGGCTACCCCCCTTAAAATAAGGGACACCACATAAGGTAGCTTGAACATTTTGCTAGATGAGCTAACTAGCATCCATACATTCTATTATCCTAATGATTCTTTTGTGCATAGGTAGAAACAAGAAATGTGAAGTTCCTCGCGAGCAGAAAATAAGCAACGCGGTAAAACTGCTACAACTCTCGTTTTGTAATTCCAATGAAGTTCCACCTTATACCGTTGGAAAGCTTATGAAATTTCCTAAAACTTTCTTATAGAACACTTTTCCAAATTCTGTAGATGACTTGGTCGAAAACAGCACATAACAGATTCTGTTCTAATTTTCAGACAACACAGTTGCATCGTCTTGTGATTTTTGTATCTCCCAAACCAAAATAGCTATGAGGGTGATTCTTGCGGCTAGGTAAAGATCTCGATGCCTAATGTTGTCCAGAACTTTCTCATGATTTATGGTTGTTGAAAGACAGATGTATAAGCCAAATGAGACAGACTGCTCAAAAAGGATAGGATGTAGAGAGTCAAAATAAACCAACCCATCTACCTATTCACTAATCCTTATATCTTAAGCCTATATCTAAATGAAATTGTGGGATCCACAAATTCATTGCAATCATTACAAAGATCCAATACAAGCATAGACATAAAGACAATCCAACAAGGCAATATAGGAGCACAACTCAACAATGACTCCACTTGCGATGCTATCGTTTTCTTCGTATAAAGGGAAAAGATCCTAATGCTTCTCTTTCGATATCGCAAGAAGATGGTAAGATGAGGTTCTAAAAGCATACCAATTCAAAGAGTGAAGATGAGAACAAAGACTTTTAAAATAAGCAACAAGGCAGGGATAATATCAAGGGCAAGGATACAATATAGAAAAAAAATACCAAGGTTTATAGAACAAGGATTGTTATAGCAGTTTCAAAACCTTAACACTACCCATTTCTAACTAGGCTTGCGTCCTACAGTCAGCATTGCTCTGACACTCTGAGGTTATGTTTATATACTAAGTATGTTATTTATTAAGCATTTGTCTCTTGGTATTACACTTGTCTGCGACTATATGTGAGATTTGACTCCTTTGTTTCACATATAGTGCATATCTGGTTTCGTCCTTAAAATCGGGTGTGACAAAGATACCCAAACTATACTTGCCTTAGTTTGCACACTCCTGCTGGTCCTGCTGATCTTCGAAGTACTCCTGGCTCCCAACGTACTCCTCACCGTCTGACTCGACCAACACGGCAACATACACATTTCAGGAGCATTCATACATAGCAAACAACCTATAATTAGAACAGTACACCAGCAGTATAAAAACAAGATAAAAAGTTTATGAAAGTATTCTATGCCTTGCTACGGTCACGTCAACACGAAGATCACAAAAATCGGAGCTAAAACGCAAAAGTTACGCGCTAAACAAGGTTCCAAAACTAGCTATTAAACTAGACTTAATCGAGAATTTCAAAAACTTTTAACAGGTCTAACAGTAGCATTAATGCGTAGATTACGAAATTACGAACCTAACGCAAGTTGAACGGGTCAAATCGGAGCTAAAACGACGATTTTATAGACGTTTTACTACAGTGGCAATTCTGTAATTAATCTGAAAACGTATTTTTCATATATACCGAAGATGACTACGCTTTCAAAATTAGAACGCGTAATTTGGGAATACGCCAAGGACGGCGGGTTCAAATAGATGAAAGTGGGGGGTCTCTTTAACAAAATGAACCCCGAAGGGGTATCGGCCAACCAGGGCCGTTGATCTTGAGATGCACGGTTAAGAAAGAAAAGGGGGGGCGAAGAGAGAGCGCCGGCCGCCGGAGCTGAGGGAGAACGCGGCGGCGCCGCCATTGCCGCGGCGCGGAGCTCGCCGGCGTTGCTCGCCCGGGCGCTACAGGGCATCATTTTCAAAAGTAAAAGGTCCGGAGCGAAGAGGGGAGGATGGCGAACGCATCACGGGGCCAAACGCGGCCACGGGGTCACCCGCGCGGCATACCCGCCATAGCCGACGGTGGAGAGCTCATCGGAGCAGTGAGATTGGGCGCTACAGAGCCCCATTCCTCAAACAAAGTCCACAGGGAGAATGCGGAGGGGATAGGGATCCCGTTTTCGTCACAAGTGCGGCCGGGGAAGAACCCGAGGGGCGCCCGCCATGGATGACGGCAAGAAGCTCGTCGGAGCTCGCGGACACGGCCCTAGAGGCCACAAATCAAGGAATTGGAGGTGAAGGGAGAGGGAGGGGAGCACGGGGAATCTCACCACGGCTACAAACGGGACGGGGACGGCTCGGGGCGAAGACCGACGAGGTGGCCGAGCGTGCTCCGGTGGCGCGCCGCTGCGGGACTTCGCGAGCACGAAAGAATGGGGGATTGAAGCGGGAATGCAGCAGGGGGAGGGGCGAAGGGGGTTGCGGCTCCCTTTTAAGGCCGGGCGCGGGGGGAGAAGGGCGCTCCCACGTCCAGTGCTCGTGGGCGCGGGGGCGGGTCATGGCGGTTGCCTTGACCGAGAGAAGCGGGGCTGCGGCTGGCGGTAGAGGAAGGCGCCGACAACTGGGCCCGGCATGTCAGCCGCACAAGGGAGAGAGGGTGCTGTGGAGGCAGGCCGACTGGGCTGGGCTGCGGCCCAAGAGAAGGGGCGCGGGGGGAGGAATGGTGGGCCGGCCGGGAAGCTGGGCCAACAGGCCGAAAGCGAGGAAAAGAGGAGGAGAAAAAAATTTTTGCTTTTCTTTTTCTATAGCACTTTTCCAAATTCATTTTCAAAAGGTTTTTGAAACCTTTTTGCAAAGAGATAAAAACCAGTCACCACAATAAATAAAATGCATCGGCATGAGTGCATCAACATGTAACTGATCCTTATGATTTATTTTATTTTCACCAAATTTTATTATTCCCTAAATTTGAATGCATAAACAAATACATAATTAAATCAATTTTATCTATTTTGAAACAATGCAAAATTTAGGGTGTTACATTGTAGATCTTGATGAGTTTTACAACTTTTATGTTCATGACTTTTTCAGCTGAAGTCATTTAATGTTTCAAAATGACGTTTGAAGTTGCTATTTTTTGAAATTCAAAATTCAAATAGATAAAACATAGTCACATGAAAAGATGGACATAATAATAGCCATAAGAACACAATAAATTGATAGAGCATGATTTTAAAATTTTTTAGGAAATAAATCATCAAATTTAAAGTTAGTATTAGGGAGAAAAACTAGTTACAAGTTTTAGCCAAAGATTAAAAAGAGAAATCAGAGTTCTTCAATAATTTTAAAATTTAATTTCAAATTGCATTTTGATGCAATAAATTATTTCAAATAAAAAAGTTGTAAACAGCAAAGTTTCATAACTTTTCTAGATCTACAACTTTTATTTTGATCATTTCTCCATCCGAGGTCGTTTGAAAAATTCAAATTTTAATTCTTAATTTTAAATAGTCGTCATTCATTTGTAGGGGCGCCCCTATAAATTGAGCTATTTGTTAGGGCGGCTGATAACACCAGTCACCCCTACAAATGCATTTGCAAGGGCGGCTCATTTGACCACCATTTGTAGGTCGGCTCAATATAGAACCGCCCCTAAAAAAAGGGGCGTTGCTACCAATCTTTTTTGTAGTAGTGAAGTCATCTCCAATAGTATCTAATACTTCACTTCTAAAAATCAAATTTTGGTTGAAGGACTCCATGGAGCCAACAAACGGCCGTGCGTCTGCATCGGGTACCCGCCAACGACGAGGGCTTGGGAGATGAAAGCACCTAGAATGGGCCTACTCCATGGAGAATTAGACATTGATGGGACCTCGTCTGTGAAAAATGAGGTTTTCTATTGAGCACTCACTATACCACAACCTTTCTTCAGCGACCTACAGAAGGTCGGTATAAATAGGTATAGCCACCTATGGTCGGACGCTATAGAGATATAGCGACCAACCTAGTGCGTCACTGATAGTGGCGTCGCTATAAGTTTTAGTGACCAGCCCAGTTTTAGCGTCCGACAGTTGGACGGTACTATAAAGATATAGCAACCTAATGTTCAACGCAATTGTAAACATCAATCGACCAACGGTTGGACGCTATATATTTATATAGTGACCAACTGTTAGACGCTAACCATACAATAAAATAACAGCATAATATCATTTGTTTATTTATGCGTTAACCTCAGAATCGATACTAATCATACAATCAATCAAGCATACAATTAACATTTCCATTTTTGACAATACACACTCATGACGCATAAGCTCATCATAGCTCACAACTATATTATAGCCGTAAGCATTTGTCATACAAAAGTGATTACAATGTCACTTTACATGGGACTAGTCCTAGTTCAAAGGTATATGTGTTTAGCTGATGATCAAAAGCAAGTCTAATCCTAGCTTAACATAGCATGTGTTGTCCACTAAAACCATCAGACAATGGGCAATAGCTTAACATAGCATTTGTCATACAGTTTGGTTGCACATCCTTAGCACTATGACCAGGTTCTTGTTGAGAAGTGCTAGCAGCATCCAAAAGTTCCTGAAAAAGGTGATAGGTGCTAGCAGCATCCAAAAATTCCTGAAAAAAGGTGATAGAAACAAAGTATAACGTTCAGTGTACATGTTACACAGAGAACGAGATGACACAGTATACAATTCAATTTGACTAAAAAAACCGTCCAGTGCTTACCCCTTGGTTGTTTGGGTAAATTGAGAACAGATTTTGGCCATGCTAAAATAGAAGATTCATGTACACAAGAGAGTTAACAGAGGCCCAAGTTAATTAAATCTGAAGTCATCCTATTTAAGAGAGGCCCAAGAACCATCCTTCTAATAGCACATTATAGGCATGACTAATTCCAGCAGCAGCAGTAAACAGCAATCACTTGTGAGTAAAACTGGTTTTTTTTTTCTGTTTCTGTACCTTGTTGGCAAGCATCTGATGCAGCACCCTCACAACCCGCACGACAGCAAAGTGCCTGACAAAATGCACCAGTATAATAATTGACCAGGGAGTGAAGCCATTTAATTTGCCTTTTTTCCACCAAGCCACCAGCTCAAAAACAGTGGTATTAAAAAGAATATGCATCCCCATTTTTTAATCAAATTGACTAACAGTTTCAGGTTCATCAGTATCTAACACAGCAGCACATGCCTACTTACTCTGAAATCCGACAGAGAAGGAAAAGAGAATTGTCCTACAAAATGCAATACAACTAGCAGACTAGCAGCACTATATCTGACAGAAATGAGAAATGTACTAACAAGCAAATGGTCATGAACAAAAGAAATATTCATTTGGCTTTTGAGTTTCCGACTAGGCAAATATTAAATGGATAGAGACATGCAAAGAAACATCCTTTCTTAATTTGAAACTAGTGAGATGCATGAAAAAAGCACAGGAGACATCAAATCATATATCAATATTATGTGTACTGCTAAATCATAATTGAGGAAGCTTGCAGGAAACACAGACAGTGTCAACGCATAGTGAGAAGACTCTAATCCAAGTATGTTTCGTGCATTTGCATAGCATTGCGAGCTACTACAAGTAACCAGAACAGTTGGGCTGCATCTAATAAAAGTATAAGCAATGCCCAAGTATGCACACTTTCTCCTGGGTTTGCCCAAGTAACCAGAATAGTTGGAGTGTATTACAAGATTTTGTGCGCACAGAATGAATTGCGGCATGCCAATTTCAGTTTCCCTTGAGGTCAAATGCAGACAACAGCTATTTAATTTCCTCCACGGAATTACAATTTCTACTCCCACAAGTACAGAGTAGGCACAGGTAGGAGCAAATGAATTAACTAGATCTATTTACAGGATGCAAAATAGCAGCGTCAAAATCGAAACCGAAAGCCTCCCATTCACCTGGAATCCCAATTCCATGAACCCCTTCCTGCGGCTGAAGCAAGTAGCAACGCCGCGTGCATCTGAAATCCCAATCCAAGACCAACCTAACAGACACTTAAAATACAAGTGGAGTATCTAGTACGGCGAATCGGACGAAATCAAAATCGATGGTGGAAAGAAAAAGGAGCAGGCTTTGGCAGGGAAGGGAAGCAAACCTGGCCTTCGTCCGCATGGGCCAGTGGACGGAGCTGAAACCTCGACGTTGACAATCCCCAGGGGAGGAGCAGGGTCGCACAGCAGCGATAGGCACCGCCACGAACTTGGGGCCGCATGCCGCCGGGGGCTGGGGGGGTCGTACACGATGACAGGGGGTAGGGGGGCTTGAGATCCGCCTCCTCTGCCATCTCCTCCGGGAGATGCCTTTGGATCTCGCCGTGGGAGCCGGCTAGGGCGCGGGTAGAGGGGCGGCGTCGGGCGCAGGGGGCGGCGGGGGTAGTTGGGCCAGGGAGCGTCAGGCGTGGTTAGAGGGGCGGCGGCGGTGGGGGTCCGAGCACTCGCGTCGCGGGCTGCAGTGTGGCGGCGGGGTGTGAGTGGCGGCTAGGAGGGAAAATGGGAGAATTGAAGCTAGGGTTTTCTAATCCCAGCCCTTGTTTAGTTGCCCCAATTCTCCCCAAATTTCACTATGTAAAAAGAAGATTCACTGTCACATCAAAATGTCGGCAAATGCATGGAGTATAAATGTTAATGAAATCAAAAACTAATTGCACAGTTTTGTTGTACTTTGCGAGATGAACATTTTAAGCCTAGTTAGTCAAAATTTAGATAATTTTTACCAAATACAAACGAAATGCTACAGGAATTCTGATACAGTGTTTTTCTCCCCAATTCACCGAACTAAACGAGGCCCCAACTCTCATCTGACGTGTGAGCCCTCCAAATTTTAGACGTGAATCGGGCTAATCATGGGCGCGCAGGCCCAATTCAATGTACCGACCAACCGACCGACCCAGTTAATCAGCTATACCGACCGACCGTCCGACGGTAAACCAAAATAAAAATAGCGGCCAACCTTCGGACGACACAGTAAGATACAGCGTCCGACCCTATGCCACTGATCTATTTTGACGGACCGTCCAACGCCATTTCGATATTTGTACTGACCCTTGGTTAGACGCTAGTTTGGGCTGTGGTATAGTTACTCTTTTCTGCTGCAAATAGCAAAAGAAGGAGGTGCAGAGTGGGGTGGCGATTGGGGTTCCTCTCATGTTTCTATTGCCAATGCACGACGGGAGGGAGGAGAGTGGTCGGCTAGGTTTCAGGGGTTGCCACATGCTAGCAATTGACTACATTGGTCTACGACACCTCCCAACCGTTTAGTTTTGGCTACAACATGACACCAGCCAACCATTTGGTTTGGCAAGATTATGGAAAAACACCAATAAGCTGGAGGCACATGTACTTGGGCATTGGTTTCTCCCCTTAATTCTAGAACAACACTTATTTTTGGATGGAGGGAGTATATAATAAAACATGTCCAAACTACAGTAAAGAAACCAAAGAAGGGATTACTACTATAGTATTGTTTTTGGAGGCTAGCGTTTTGCATTTTTGGAGGCGGACAAAGGAATTAACCAAAGCAATTGCTTTGCCTGCCTCGGTTAATCAATTAAGGAGGGCGAGCACCGCTAAACATCTCCAGAAAACCCAAAAAACATAGAAAAACCATTGTGATTTTGGAGAGTCGAACCCATAACCAACTATTCAACACCAACACCTCTCTACCACAACACCACTCACCCATTTCTAATTATATATAATATGCTATCTTTTTATATCGGTATTTCGTAATCTTATATTTGATATTTTGGATACTAAATGAACTCAAATGAAAAAACTTTTAACTACAAAGTTAAAAATCTTGTCAAGTATTATAACTTTGGTATAGGATGTATCTCCATTGGAGATATTTTGAAAAATTCAAAAAATTCAAACACATATTTGAGACTCTAGATGACCTTAAATCAAAACTTGTCAATATCAAAACATGTAGATTAGGTTGGCCACTAGAACTTTGGTATTAACTATGTTAACATTTGAGATCGGTTAGGAATTCTAAATTTTAAAATTTAATTTCTATAACCTTCGAACACATATTTGGGACTCTGAACATCTTAAAATTTAAAAACTGTTCAACTATAAAGTTGTAGGTTCTATTCAGAACTATAACTTTTGTACAGACCATGTCAACATCCGAGATCGTTTGGTAATTCTAAATTTCAAAATATATGCACTTATAACAATATTTTGGGACCTTAAAACAATTTCGGTTCAAGAACTTTTCAACTACAAAGTTGTAGATATTGTTGAGAGCTATAATTTTAATATAAACTTTGTCTTCATCCGAGGAAGCGGCCACCAGCCCATCCGCCTCGGATAATAAAATGGCACCACCTCGCAAAATCATTTCTATAGTAGTGGACAGTGGCAGAGCCACAAGGTATGTCGGGGTATGCACCCGCATACAACCCTGTCTGTCTGACCGGCATATATATATATATATATATATATATATATATATATATATATATTATATATATATATATATATATATATATATATATATATATATATATATATATAGAAAAGATCACCTGGATCACGCCATCATGGAAGCAGAAAGTCAGAAGGCCCATGAAACGGCCCAAGCAGGAAGTTTTCCTCAGACCTCAGTACGTATACACGTGTTTTACTTTTTGGCTTTTCGTATTCTAATCTCGATCGTAGTTGACGAGTCAAGGAACACGCCGCCGTCCTGACGCCGATGCGGTGACGCGTGACGGTGACGCCCTGGCCCCAGTGGCAGGTGATCCAATTATCGGTATAGCTTTTGAACTATTTATATTATATTTAATTAGCGGATGGTATCAACTAAATCCATGAATTTCAGCCCTATCGTGTTACTTAGTGCTTATGTACTTAATCAGGTTGTCAATTTTAAAATTATTACCGAATTGCTAAAATGGATTTAGCGAACCGTATATCAAAATTTTTAGGCAGCATACCTTTAGCTAAAATCCTAGATTCGCCACTGCCGGATTCTACGAAAAGTAGGAACAATTGCAAATATATATCCACAAACATGTTAAGGCTTGTTTGGATGTGCATACATTCCCGTCAATCCATGTGTGTGGGGTGGTTTAGTTTGGAATTTTGTTTAAATTTCACACTAAACTACTCTAACACATATGGATTGAGGGGAAACATGGGCATCCATCCAAGGTCTTAGGAGTTTTGTAATACTCACATACATGTCAATTTCAAACAGAAAGTTTTATGGGTTTTCAAATGCCATCATTGTCCCAGTTAACCAACTAATACAGTAATCTTGTGCTCCCCTTATCCCAAAAACAAGTGTCATTTTGGGTTCCATGCTGGTTGAACTTTGTTAAGTTTGACTAAATTTATAAAGAACGTTAGCAATATTTGTATCTCTAAATAAGTTTATTACTAAAATATATTCAATAAATAATGTAATGATAGTTATCATACACCATAAATTTAAATGATCTGTTGTTAAAGTTAAAAATATTTGACTTCTCGAGAAGTGAGAATGACATTTATTTATGACAGAGGGAGTAGCCTCATAAGTGATTTGGCTTATCTGTAACAAGCTTGAGTTTTTTTTCTTTAAGACAAAGCGGTCTCGGACCTTGGTAGTTGGGAAGCATGACCCTCTTAAATTAATCAGTTGAGCCAGAGACTCATTTCCTATCCCTAGTACGAAGACAGAGAGAGTTTGACATGCTTTTATCATCTAGACTGAACTCATTTAATTTTCCTCGATCAGTGTGGGTGCCAAAGTTGATATATTCATTATTCTCCTAGTCACACGACCATTGATACAACTATTCATATACAGAGTATCTCGTGTTCGGTTTTTAATTTGAAACCTTGTGTCCTGTAGAATATCTACTCTACACACCTAAAAAATAACCAATGTCATCCACGTGTGCCTAATGCCTTGGCTTCGATCCCCTTCATCCGCATCTGCAGAGTCCGCCCCGTCCACATTGTAGATCTCAAAATCAATGCACTTATAATAATATTTTGGGATCTTAAACAGTTTTAATTTAAAAAAATTTCAACTACAAAGTTGTAGATCTCGTTGAGAGCTACAATTTCAAAAACTTTGTCTTCATCTGAGGACGCGGCCGCCCAGCCCGCCGCCTCGGATAATAAAATGGCACCGTCTTGCAAAATCATTTTTATAGCAGTGGATAGGACAACAAAACAAATAGTGCTACTCAAGTTTATCTGCATCCTGTTCCTGTCTTTCTTTGAAGAAACACGCCGCCGGTGCCAGTTGGGCGCGGGCCTAGAAAAAATATAAGGTAAGCAATTGATTTAGTAAAATAAGTTAGTAGAGGTGATTCTTTCATTATCTTTATACTGATACCAATTTGTAGAAGGGGATCCATGCTTTGAGTAGTGGTGGCAGGGGCTTGAGCCCAACCTGTCCCAGTGCTAGATCCGCCTCTAAACGAAGCCCATTCCAAACTGCTCCCTCCATACAAAGAAATAAATGCATAATCCCTCAGTCCCATATTAGTTGTCATTCTAGCTCTGATAAAAGGAAATGCATACTCCTTCAGTCCCATATTAGCTGACATTCTAGAAGTTGCATTGAAAAGTAAAAATGATAACTAATTTAGAACAAATCAGGAAGGCTAGAATAACAATTACTATAGGACCAAGGAGTATCTCAATTTTTGAGTAGTCAAATGTTTTAAGGTTTAAATAAATATATATCACACCAACGCTTATTTAGTATACCAATATATTTTTATAATAAATATATTTGAGATACAAAACCATGATATATTTTTTATAAATACAACTGAACTTTAAAATATTTAACTTCCCGTTTTTTTTGTCAGAGAAAGTAGCCACACAGGCGAATGGATGGATTAATGGAAACTTCCAAGGAGCTTGCTTTTTTATTCTAGAAAAGAGGAAACGCCGCAGAAACTAAAAGGAGCATGTGTGTGCAGCACACGACGTGAGGAGGAGATAAGCATCAGAAAAAAGCAGCAATGGGTAAACAAATATGGATATTGACAGATACTAATGCAAAACAGATATCTCAAATTCGGATTTGAATTTGGATATCTACTTTGGATATCTATTAATTTGCATATCGATTGTTTCTTAGTATATAATAAAATCATTAGGGATGAAGGGATTTAAAATATAGCTATATAACACCATAAGGAATGAAAACTACCAAAATAATATATTTAATCAATATTTTAATAATTTAATATATAAAAATAAGAAATTATAGATAATATATATTAGTTACTGAATTATTAGAATAAATTCAAGAAGTATTTAAATAAAATAAAATATTAATTAATACCATTAGTCATATTAGAATTAGTTAAACTTAAGATTTATATATCTTTAATAATATTAAAATTACATTAGCCATTGAGAACTTTTAAATAATGATAAATATCATTTGATATATTAAAATTATTTTAATTTACATAGTTAACTAGTCATAATTGTGAGATTTAGATGGTTTTAGATAATTTATACTTCATGGATATGGTTATTGTCGGATATTTCATATTTTTATCGAATATGTATATGGAATAGGATTACGTCCATTTAACATCCATATTTAAATCGAATACGAATACACATATCCATATTTACACTAGTATCCTCTCTCTCTCTGAGCCTCCTGTCACCTCATGTGTGTCCTGAATGGCTCCTCCCCAACACCACTGTGACACCCTAATTTTTGGTATTATTTAAAAATAGATAAATTTGATTTAAATATGCATTTGTTTGTGCATTCAAATTTAGGGAATAATAAATTTTGTGAAATTAAAATTTATCATAAGGTTAGCAACTCCTTGATGCACTCATGCTGCTGCATTTTATTGTGATGAGTGGTTTTTGTTAAATGGTTGAAAGGATTTGAAAATCAATTGAAAATGTATTTGGAAAATCAATTTAGAAAATAAAAAGGGATTCCTATTCATTCTACTATTTTTTTCCTCGGATTCGGCCTGCTAGCCCGTTTTCCTCCTTGGCCCGTTCGTCCCCCGCGCTTTTCCTCTTGGGCCGCGGCCCAGCCCAGCCGGCCTGCCGCTGCCACGCCGTTCCCTCCTCTCTGAGTCACTGACCACCTGGGCCCGCATGTCGGCGCTCCCCTTCCCCAACCTCCCGCTCCTTTCTCTCGGTCAAGCCGAAACCGCCGCTCGCGCCCACGACCACTGGACGTGGGAGCGTTCTCCCCACGCCCAGCCTTCAAAAAGGGAGCCGCAACCCCTTCACTGCCTCCCCCTGCTGTTTTTCCCGTTCCAAACCCACCCTCTTGAGCACCCGAAAGCCGCAGCGACGAACCGCCAGAGCGAGCCGTCCGCCACCGCGTCGCCTTCACCTCCAAGCCTCCTCCGTCTGCAAATTGCCGCTCGATGAGCTTCCCCATGCTTCCCTCCCTCTCCTTGCACCTCCATTTCCTTGATTTGTGGCCTCTAGGGCTGTGCCCGCAAGCTCCGACGAGCTTTTCGCCGCCGTCCATGGCGGGAGCCGCTCGGGCTTACCCCGTGGCCGTGTTTTGCCCCGGGATGGATTCGCCATCACTTCCTCTTCACTCCGGCGGTCGGGCTTTCCTTTTTGAAAATAGAGCCCTGTAGCACCCGTACACGCAACGCCGGCGAGCTCACGGTCGCCGGCAATGGCGGCGCCGCCGCCTCCACCCCCAAATCCAGCGGTCGGCCTCTCTCTCCTCTCCCCCATCTAATCTCGACCGCGCATCGCGAGATGAACGGTCCTGGTTGGCTGATACCCCTTCGATGGTGGTTTTGTTTAAGAGACCCTCGGTTTTCTGGAAATCGAACCCGCCGTCCTTGGCGTACTCCTAGAGTGTGCGTTCTTTTTCGGAAAGCGTAGTTTCTTCGGTTTATATGAAAAATACGTTTCCAGATTAATTACAGTTTTGCCACTGCAGTAAACCGTGTATAAAATCGTCGTTTTAGCTCCGATTCAACCCGTTCAATTTGCGTTAGTTTCGTAATTTCGTAATCTACGCATTAGTGCCACTGATAGACCTGTTAGAAGCTTTTGAGTTTCTCGATTAAGTCTAGTTTAATAGCTAGTTTTGGAACCTTGTTTAGCGCGTAACTTTTGTGTTGTAGCTCCGTTTTTTGTGCTCTTCGCGTCGTTGTGATCGTAGCGAGACATAGATGATTTTGGTAAACATTTTATTCAGATTTATTTATTGTTGGTGTACTGTTCTAATCCTAATTATGTTTTGCTTATATGTCTGCTTCGAATTGCATGTTGTACTTCGTGTCGTTCGAGTTCAGACGGTGAGGAGTACGTTGGGAATCCGGACACGTACGAGGAGCAACAGGACCAGCAGCAGTTCGTGAACCAAGGCAAGTATAGCATGGGCCTACCTTGATTCCTATTTATTATATAATCTACTCATTATGCATGTGTCTAATATTGCTCAACTATAAGGACATCCTAGCCATTGATGACATATCTCGATACCTATGGGTTTTATTGCATATGGGTAGAATGCTAGTGCTCTATTCAAACATGATCAATACTATGATTAATGGAACAAACGGATAAACATGATGGTAATAATTGAAATATAGGGTGATGGTGCAAATGATGTCGATCATGTTGCCCTAAACTCTCCGTAAGGACTTGTCTGTAGGGCAAAAGCTAGGACATACAGTGCAACCGTGAGAGTCATATGGCTCTGACTTTAGCTCAGTAATAGGATCTTTTCTAGCTTGTTAGAGGTTACCCAAAAGGGCGCAAGAGGGGCTTGCCACTTTGGGTATAGAACTGCCTCTGTTCTGATGTGTATAGCCTGCGGGAATTATGCCATCGAAAGGGGGTTCTCTATATCTGCCTGCCGAGGAAACCTTGCGGCCCTAACATGTTAGAAGAGGCCTATGGAAGGCTTCATAGTGTACCCTGCCTACTCACCTTGGGAGTGTTAGGGGGTCGATGGGCCCCGGGCAAATGGGCAACACGACTCACGGGTAAAGATGCACAACCTCTGCAGAGTGTTAAAACTGTTATAACAGCCGTGCTCACGGTCACGAGCGGCCCGGAAAACTCACAGAATAAATGGTTACTTGATTCTTGGATGAACTGTGATGATGATGACGCGATCATAATGATGCTTTCTCTTCTTAATTCTGGTAGTGGATCATGTGGGTTAAATGGGAGCTTGAGCATAACTTAATAATGATTAATAATGAAATGTTGATCTACTAAAAGTGCGAACTGCAGTCAACCGTGTCTAACCTTTTTGAGCCTCATGAATCCTCATACTATACTCGCGGAGTACAAGTGTACTCACACTTGTTGCTATTTTGTTTTTGGATAAAAATCCCGGATGGGTAACAGATGATAGTTTCTACGAGGACTTCCCGGAAGATTTCTAGGTTTGGGTCAACCAGTCGTCCTTCCCTATGGATCAGACACTACGCCTGAGAGTGGCTATTTACTTTTTCGCTTGTTATGTAAGAACTACGTGATGTAATAACGTTATGTATGTACACAGTGATGATACTTCTGTTAAATTATCGGCTTATGTGTGCGACTACTCCTGGGGCGCACATAAGATGTATGCACTCTATATTGACCTTTAATTGGAGTGTGACAAATTGGTATCAAAGCCGTGTCGACTGTAGGACGCAAACCTAGATAGAAATGGTCGTTTCTAGGAGTTTGACTTTATTTATTTACTTGCTACTATCTCCATCTTGATATTTTATTAAAATTTTATGCTCTATTTCTTATTCTATTGCATAAAATATTGACTCTGATAATATTTTATATCAAAACTCTAGATGCCTCGCCTCAGTGCTGCTGCCTACGTCGCCCAGTTCATTCCAGCATCACCTGCTCCACCAGCACCACCAGCAGTACTACCAGTGGAGCCAGAGGTCGCCCACATTTCCGACGAGGAAGAGGAGGAACCCATGGAAGAGGATGCATTTTCAGCGGCTGCATCTGATGGACCCGCTTCGACCCCCGTGGCTGCACCCATCCCACATGTGGATGCGCCAGTCCCCGCTGCTACACCTCCACTAGTTTCCCAGGCCGCTTCTGCACCAACACCAGTGTCCTCCCCAGCTGCTTCAGAGGAGCTAGAAGAGATAAGATGGACCACCAGGAACAAGTTTAAGGAAGCTCCCGAAGATGCCCATTACCATCACCTCCTTACCACCATGCTAGCCGAGTACTATCCAGAGTTTGCTACCTTGGTGAAGTACTACTGTGCAGAGCACACACATCCAGTGGAGGCGGCATACTGGAAGACCAATGTGATCATCACCGCCTGGAACAACACCGACCAATCTCAAGATGTTGTGACTACCCATAGCCACCGAGCCAGGCGTGCCAGTGCCTATGACAGCATGGAAGATGCTGCGCAGGTGGCGTACCTGCATTACCATGGTCGACGTTTTGAGGACTACAGAATGATCGCTACCGGTATCTTCCACGCTATGACCCGAAGGAGAAGACTTGGGCGGTGTTGGCTCCTCCAGCTTCTGATCCCACCTGGGACACCACAGTGAGGCACCTCAGCGCCATGCAGGAGGCCAACGAAGCACTCAGGGAAGAGCTTCGTGCGGCGCAAAAATCTGAAAAACGCCTTCAGAATCAGATAGATGAGATGGCCGTTCAGCTAGGACAACCTACCATTTACAAGAAGAAGGCTAGGGTGTTCACCATGGTGGATCGCGCACCTTAGATACTTGCAGCCCCACCATAATGAATGCGTTTTAGATCGAGAGTCGTGTCAAGTTGGTGTATGTTTTGTGAACCTTTCGTTGTCTCGTTGATTGTGTTGTTGAACTTGGATGATTTGGAGTTTGTGTGATTGCTGGAACAGTGTGGGCTTGTCCACATGTTCTTTTTATCAAAACCTTAAGTTAGTGTTTGTTTAACTTAGTTGGCGTTTAAATTTCTGCATCACTGCTGTGCTGTTTTTCAGAGTAGTCTGCAATGTTTGTCTCATATCTCTAAATCTCTACGTCCAAAAATTATGAAATTTTTGTGGGAAGAACTAGACTTGCTTACCTCTCATTTCCCACTGGAATCACCTCATTATCAATTTTGGTTTGAGAGATATGCCTGCTACAACCTGGCAAGTCTGTGCAGTCTGTAACCTAGAACAGAAATTGTTTAGCTCAGTTTTTGATGATGTTGCCGTCTGTATCAGTGAAAAAGTTCTATACAAAAGTTGTAGCAGACTCTTTAAGCTTTCCAACGATGTATGCCACGCTTATTTTGGATTTCTGAAACTCGAGTTACACTTCAATTTCTGATCTGCTGTTGTAGACACCTGTCCAGAAATTTTCAGTTCTGTTATTTACCTTTTGTAAATAAATTGTAAACTCTTGGAAGATCTCTAAAAGTTTGCATATTTGCTTGGAAGCAGATGGCTGCCCGAGGAGGACGTGGCCGAGGCCGTGGACGTGGCTGTGGACACGGAGCTTTAGTGGATCCACCTCCACCACCGCCGGTGACAATTGAGCAGTTGATGGCCATGCAAGCGCAGCTCATGCAGACAGTGATAGACCATCTCGGTGAGCAACCAGTAGGAGCACCCCCACCTGTGCAGGTCCGTGACAAACGTGGTGAGTTTCTGAAAGGACGCCCACCTGTGTTCACACATGCCTCTGAACCTATGGAGGCGGATGACTGGCTGAGAGCTGTGAAAAAGCAGCTAAACATTGCACAGTGCAACGACTTGGAGAAAGTCTTATACGCCTCAGGTCAACTCCAAGGAGCTGCCCAGGATTGGTGGGAGTCATTCCAGTATGGACGTCCATAGAATGCTCCAGAGATCACGTGAAAAGAGTTCACAGAGAATTTTAGGTCCTATCACATCCCTGAGGGACTTATTGAACTGAAGCAAGAGGAGTTCCGGGCTCTCAAGCAAGGGTCCATGTCTGTGGCGGAATACCGCGACAAGTTTGCACAACTGTCGCGATATGCCCCGAGCTGAAGTGGCCAGGGATTCTGACAAACAACGCCGTTTTCTAAAAGGGTTGTATGATGGACTCCAACTGCAACTGATGTCCAATAAGTATGCCAGTTTCTAGGAATTGGTGGATCGTGCTATTGTGATCGATAACAAGCGTAAAGAAATGGACCTCAAGAAGAGGAAGCTCCAGGGACAGGCGTCGGGTAGCAGCACTCGCCCGCGAGCTTTCCCGCAGCAAGGTTTTCCACAGAGGAACCAAGGGCCACCCAACCAATGGAACAAAGGCCAGTATCCCCAGAGGAACCAGAACTAGCAGCGTCCCTAGTACCCACCGCAGTTTGGTAACCAGGGCCAATAGCATCCCCAGCAACAGCAAGCTACCAATCAGGCGCCACGTCAGGGAGTGCCCAACAATGCTCCAACCAAGAGTGGCACCCTAGGCAACCCCAATGCCTGTTACAACTGTGGAGAGGTGGGACACTATTCGTACCATTGCCCAAAGAAGCAGAACCGGCAGGCCCCGCAGAACCAGCAGAACAACCAGAGACCCAACGCTCGACCTCCGTTCACCGGCAAGGTGAATCATGTGTCGTCAGAATCAGCTCAGGAGGCGCCTGAGGTTATGCTGGGTACGTTTAACGTCAACTCCATCTCCACTACAGCACTTTTTGATTTCGGTGCCTCGCATTCTTTCATATCCCAAGCTTTTGTTAGAATGCATAGTATACCCCTGTGTGCCATGAAGGATCCCATGCTAGTAAATTCACCGAGGGGTAGCATGCCAGCAAATTATTGGAGCCCTTCTACTAGTATATTCCTAAGGGGGGTAGCTTTTAAAGTAAATCCAATTGTTCTGAGAACCGCTGGGATTGATCTCATCCTGGGAATGGATTGGATGAAGTAGCATAGAGCAGTGATACAATGTCAGGAGAAATCCGTTGTTGTGACAGCTCCAAGTGGTGATAGAATTTGTGTTGAAGTGGAAGTACAAGCTCAACCAACCGCCACTGTCAACCAGCTGAGCGATGTTGCCAACCAGGAGAATCAGGTGGTGGATGAATTCCCAGATGTGTTTCCCGATGAACTGCCAGGTATTCCACCTGATCGCGACATCGAATTCTTATTGAGCTTTTGCCTAGAACTGCACCCATAGCTAAGAGACCATATAGAATGGGGGTAGATGAATTAGAAGAACTAAAGAAACAAATTAAGGAATTACAAGAGAAAGGTTTTATTCGTCCTAGTTCTTCACCTTGGGGAGCACCTGTTATATTTGTTGATAAGAAAGATGGCACACGAAGAATGTGTGTTGATTATAGGTCTCTAAATGAAGTCACAATCAAAAACAAGTACCCACTCCCTAGAATTGATGATTTATTTGATCAGCTGAAAGGTGCTTGTGTGTTCTCAAAAATTGATCTCCGTTCTGGATATCACCAACAAAAAAATCGTGCATCTGACATACCTAAGACAGCATTTACTACCAGATATGGCCTTTATGAGTACATAGTGATGTCTTTTGGACTACCAAATGCACCTGCATACTTTATGTATCTGATGAACAAAGTATTCATGGAGTACTTGGATAAGTTTGTAGTGGTATTCATAGATGATATCCTAATATTCTCCAAAAATGAAAATGAACATGCTGAACACTTAAGACTCGTTTTACAAAAACTCCGGGAACATAAGTTGTATGTAAAAAGGAGCAAATGTGAGTTCTGGCTGAAAGAAGTATCTTTTCTGGGACATATGGTCTCTAATGGTGGAATAGCCGTAGATCCCAGTAAAGTGCAGGATGTGTTAAATTGGAGAGCCCCAGCCAATGTTAGTGAAATCCGTAGCTTTTTGGGTTTGGCTGGGTACTATAGAAGGTTTATTGAAGGGTTCTCTAAGCTAGCTAAGCCTATGACAGCCCTGTTAGAAAAGAATGCCAAATTTGTTTGGTCAGACAAATGTCAAGCTAACTTTGACGAGCTAAAGAGAAGGTTGACAACAGCCCCACTGTTGACCCTACCTGATTTAAGGAAGAGTTTCTCTATTTATTGTGATGCATCTCGCCTAGGCCTTGGATGTGTGCTTATGCAAGAAGAAAAGGTTGTGGCCTACGCATCCAGGCAGTTGAGAAAACATGAACTGAATTACCCAACACATGATTTGGAATTAGCCGCAGTTGTCCATGCCCTGAAAATCTGGAGGCATTATTTGATCGGACATAAGTGTGATATCTATACTGACCACAAGAGTTTAAAATATATTTTTACTCAGTCCGAGTTGAACTTAAGGCAACGTCGTTGGCTGCAATTAATTAAAGATTATGATCTGGAAGTGCATTACCATCCTGGAAAGGCGAATGTTGTTGCCGATGCACTTAGCCGGAAGAGCTATACCAACGGACTTCAGTTGACATTTATACCAGCAGAGTTGCGAGCTGAAATAGAACATCTCAACTTGGGTTTTGTCAATAATGTAGTAGAATTGGCTATAGAACCTACATTGGAGCAAGAGATACGCAAAGGTCAGTTGGAGGATGAGAAACTAAAGGAGATTGCAGAGCATGTAGTGGTTGGAAAGGCACCAGGTTTTAGGTTGGATGAGAATGGAACTCTATGGTTTAGAAAAAGAATATGTGTACCTGAAGTGAAAGCTATCCGTGATATGATTTTGTGAGAGGCACATGATTCTGCTTATTCTATACACCCTGGAAGCACCAAGATGTACTTAGACCTCAAAGAGAAGTATTGGTGGTATGGTTTGAAAAGGGATGTGGCTGAGTATGTGGCCCTATGTGATACTTATCAACGGGTGAAAGCTGAACACCAAAGACCTGCAGGATTGTTGCAACCAATGAGAATACCAGAGTGGAAATGGGAAGAAGTCAGTATGGACTTCATTACTAGATTACCCCGCACGCAACACGGATATGATTCAATCTGGGTAATAGTGGATCGACTTACTAAGGTAGCCCACTTCCTACCAGTCAAAACCACTTATAGTGGCGCAAAGTTAGCGGAGTTGTATATGGAGAGAATAGTGTGTCTACATGGGGTTCCAAAGAAGATTGTGTCTGACCGAGGAACTCAGTTTACATCACATTTTTGGCATAAGGTACATAGTGCTTTGGGAACAAAGCTAAATTTCAGTTCTGCATATCATCCCCAAACCGATGGACAGACAGAGAGGACCAATCAAATCTTGGAAGATATGTTGAGAGCTTGTGCTTTACAATATGGTACTAGTTGGGATAAGAGTTTGTCATACGCTGAGTTTTCATATAACAACAGTCACCAGAAAAGTCTCAAAATGGCGCCATTCGAAGCTTTATATGGACGAAAGTGTAGAACACCTCTATTCTGGAATTAGACAGGTGAAACCCAAGTGTTTGGGCCTGATGTCCTATGCAATGCAGAGGAACAAGTGAGGATGATTAGGGATAATTTGAGAGTAGCACAGTCTAAACAAAAAAGCTATGCTGATATCTGAAGGAGAGAGTTGAGTTTCAAAGTAGGTGACTATGTGTATTTGAATGTATCACCAATGAGAAATGTGAGAAGATTCAATATGAAGGGCAAGTTAGCACCGAGATATGTGGGACCTTTCAAGATTCTGGAGAGACGTGGAGAAGTGGCTTATCAATTGGAATTGCCAGAAAGTTTATCAGGTGTGCATGATGTGTTCCATGTTTCATAGTTGAAAAAGTGTTTGCGGGTACCAGAGGAGCAGATTCCCTTGGAGGAGCTTACTGTTAAAGAAGATCTCACGTATGAGGAGTATCCAGTAAAGATTCTTGAAACTGCAGAAAGAGTTACCAGGAGCCGCACTATAAACATGTGCAGAGTACAATGGAATCGTTATTTAGAAGATGAGTCTACTTGGGAAAGAGAAGAAGATCTGAGAAAGTCTTATCCGCAGCTTTTTGAGTAAGCATCATCCAATCTCGAGGACAAGATTCTCTTAAGGGGGGTAGAATTGTGACACCCTAATTTTTGGTATTATTTAAAAATAGATAAATTTGATTTAAATATGCATTTGTTTGTGCATTCAAATTTAGGGAATAATAAATTTTGTGAAATTAAAATTTATCATAAGGTTAGCAACTCCTTGATGCACTCATTCTGCTGCATTTTATTGTGATGAGTGGTTTTTGTTAAATGATTGAAAGGATTTGAAAATCAATTGAAAATGTATTTGGAAAATCAATTCAGAAAATAAAAAGGGATTCCTATTCATTCTACTATTTTTTTCCTCAGATTCGGCCTGCTAGCCCGTTTTCCTCCTTGGCCCGTTCGTCCCCCGCGCTTTTCCTCTTGGGCCGTGGCCCAGCCCAGCCGGCCTGCCGCTGCCGCGCCGTTCCCTCCTCTCTAAGTCACTAACCACCCGGGCCCGCATGTCGGCGCTCCCCTTCCCCAACCTCCCGCTCCTTTCTCTCGGTCAAGCCGAAACCGCCGCCCGCGCCCACGACCACTGAACGTGGGAGCGTTCTCCCCATGCCCAGCCTTCAAAAAGGGAGCCGCAACCCCTTCACCGCCTCCCCTTGCTATTTTTCTCATTCCAAACCCACCCTCTTGAGCACCCGAAAGCCGCAGCGACGAACCGCCGGAGCGAGCCGTCCGCCACCGCGTCGCCTTCACCTCCGAGCCTCCTCCGTCTGCAAATTGCCGCTCGATGAGCTTCCCCGTGCTTCCCTCCCTCTCATTGCACCTCCATTTCCTTGATTTGTGGCCTCTAGGGCTGTGCCCGCAAGCTCCGACGAGCTTTTCGCCGCCGTCCATGGCGGGAGCCGCTCGGGCTTACCCCGTGGCCGTGTTTTGCCCCGGGATGGATTCGCCATCACTTCCTCTTCACTCTGGAGCTTTCCTTTTTGAAAATAGAGCCCTGTAGCACCCGTACACGCAACGCCGGCGAGCTCACGGTCGCCAGCAATGGCGGCGCCGCCGCCTCCACCCCCAAATCCGGCGGCCGGCCTCTCTCTCCTCTCCCCCATCTAATCTCGACCGCACATCGCGAGATGAACAGTCCTGGTTGGCTGATACCCCTTCGATGGTGGTTTTGTTTAAGAGACCCTCGATTTTCTGGAAATCGAACCCGCCGTCCTTGGCGCACTCCCGGAGTGCGCGTTCTTTTTCGGAAAGCGTAGTTTCTTCGGTTTATATGAAAAATACGTTTCCAGATTAATTATAGTATTGCCACTGCAGTAAAACGTGTATAAAATCGTCGTTTTAGCTCCGATTCAACCCGTTCAACTTGCGTTAGTTTCGTAATTTCGTAATCTACGCATTAGTGCCACTGATAGACCTGTTAGAAGCTTTTGAGTTTCTCGATTAAGTCTAGTTTAATAGCTAGTTTTGGAACCTTGTTTAGCGCATAACTTTTGCGTTGTAGCTCCGTTTTTCGTGCTCTTCGCGTCATTGTGATCGTAGCGAGACGTAGATGATTTTGGTAAACATTTTATTCAGATTTATTTATTGTTGGTGTACTGTTCTAATTGTAATTATGTTTTGCTTGTATGTCTGCTTCGAATTGCGTGTTGTACTTCATGTCGTTCGAGTTCAGATGGTGAGGAGTACGTTGGGAATCCGGACACGTACGAGGAGCAGCAGGACCAGCAGCAGTTCATGAACCAAGGCAAATATAGCATGGGCCTACCTTGATTCCTATTCATTATATAATCTACTCATTATGCATGTGTCTAATATTGCTCGACTATAAGGACATCCTAGCCATTGATGACTTATATCTCGATACCTATGGGTTTTATTGCATATGGGTAGAATGCTAGTGCTCTATTCAAACATGATCAATACTATGATTAATGGAACAAACGGATAAACATGATGGTAATAATTGAAATATAGGGTGATGGTGCAAATGATGTCGATCATGTTGCCCTAAACTCTCCGTAAGGACTTGTCTGTAGGGCAAAAGCTGGGACATACAGTGCAACCATGAGAGTCATATGGCTCTAATTTTAGCTCAGTAGTAGGATCTTTTCTAGCTTATTAGAGGTTACCCGAAAGGGCGCAAGAGGGGCTTGCCACTTTGGGTATAGAACTGCCTCTGTTCTGATGTGTATAGCCTGCAGGAATTGTGCCATCGAAAGGGGGGTTCTCTATATCTGCCTGTCGAGGAAACCTCGCGGCCCTAACATGTTAGAAGAGGCCTATGGAAGGCTTCATAGTGTACCCTGCCTACTCACCTTGGGAGTGTTAGGGGGTCGATGGGCCCCGGGCAAATGGGCAACACGACTCACGGGTAAAGATGCATAACCTCTGCAGAGTGTTAAAACTGTTATAACAGCCGTGCTAACGGTCACGAGCGGCCCGGAAAACTCACAGAATAAATGGTTACTTGATTCTTGGATGAACTATGATGATGATGACGAGATCATAATGATGCTTTCTCTTCTTAATTCTGGTAGTGGATCATGTGGGTTAAATGGGAGCTTGAGCATAACTTATTAATGATTAATAATGAAATGTTGATCTACTAAAAGTGCTAACTGCAGTCAACCGTGTCTAACCTTTTTGAGCCTCATGAATCCTCATACTATACTTGCGGAGTACAAGTGTACTGACACTTGTTGCTATTTTGTTTTTGGATAAAAATCCCGGATGGGTAACAGATGACAGTTTCTACGAGGACTTCCCAGAAGATTTCTAGGTTTGGGTCAACCAGTCATCCTTCCCTGTGGATCAGACACTACGCCTAAGAGTGGCTATTTACTTTTTCGCTTGTTATGTAAGAACTACGTGATGTAATAACGTTATGTATGTACACAGTGATGATACTTCTGTTAAATTGTCGGCTTATGTGTGTGACTACTCCTGGGGCGCACATAAGATGTATGCACTCTATATTGACCTTTAATTGGAGTGTGACAACCACCCTCTCTCTTTCTCCTACTTGCCCATGTTGCTCTATTAAATGCTAGGTGCACACGACATACGGATCAAGGCACATGTCTTCTAGTAGGGCGAGTGCTGGAGATAAGGGCAGTCTCAATACTATGAGCTAGTTCCTAGATCTATAACAACTTCTCTAATCGTGTTAACTTTTAGCACATAGCTTATAATATGGATAGTCTCATATGACACTCATATAATCTTGAATCACGGGCATGAACCTAGCTTTTGATCAAGCGATAACTTTTCTCTCTTTTCTATTGAATAAAATAAGAAATAATATGCTTAGAGCTAGCTCATAACACTATTGGAGCTGCCAAAAGAGCATGTTTGTTTAAGCCCTAGGCTATAGGCTTTTGGATCCAAAACTGTGTTTTTGGCTTTTGGTTGTTGAATTTTTGTTCTTAGCTTTGGAAATTAGGTTTTAGGTTTCGAACACCCAAGCCAGAAAAACTCATAAGGACATGTTTTTCGACTTTTAGTTGAATTCCTTATAACCCAATTATCGGGAGTTTGTAACCTCACCAAGCATCTTGGTTGTTCGTTGGAAGTCAATGCCTGGGTCTCCGGTGGATCGAACACTCAAAACACAAAAGGGGCATAGCTCGATTTATCCTGGTTCGGACTCCTAAACCCTACGTCTAGTAGTATAGTTATCTTCGTGTTAGGAATGGTCAATCAGGGGTTACAATGGTAGAAAATCAAGAAAGAGTGGTAGGGGATCGCTCGTTGCTATCCTAGTGCTCGTCAATGTTGTTCCTTAGTGAGTAAGAATCTGACCTTCTCTACCAAAGTTTGGTTCTAACCCTCTATCCTACTCAGTGTTGGTCCAACTCAGATCTCCTCCCTTTGGGAGCCACGCCTCCCCTTATATTATGAGGAGGACATTGCGAGGTTTCAAGGCACCAATCTAGCAAAACCTAGGGTCATCAACTTGACCGAGTTGCTTTAGTCTAAACCGACACTAAGGATCCATAGAAGGACACCATCCACACTTCCTCTTTAAGATCTTTTAAGGTTGAGTTATGCCACATGAATCAATCATCAAGCAACATGCATATCACAATCACATTGTATGAAAGAATTTTAGTTAGTTGCTGAAACATCATTGACCATAAAAGAAGGTACAATGAAATAAAACCTTAAACATTACACCTACATGTTCATGTAATGACCCAAGTTCTAACTAAGTTTTCCTCTCAGTCGCTATATACTAGTCATCAGAGTAACATGTAGCTCACTTCGGGGATGCGCGAGAGTATGTAGCTCCTAGATGCGCGAGAGTGAGTACCCCCCTCACACCTGACTTCTACTGAAACTAGCCAACTAAGCAATTAAGCGATCCAAACTCATTGTTGAGTAGAGGCTATGATTAACTTAACTGAGTTAGTGTAATTTAGTGAGACATGATAAAATAGTTCATCATTTTAAATAAAATGCAGACACAAAATTAACAATAGTATCCAAAGTAGGGTAATAGTAGTGGTGCCTACCTGTCATGAAGTCCCGATGACCAAGGGTGATCATGATTTCTCATAAATGTTCTCACATCCTAGATTAATCTAAGAGAAGACATGGGAAGTGTTTGAGACGATCTCACGCTTGATTGAAATGAGACAAAGAGATAGGGAGCCTTGATGAATGATCCAATAGTGAATTAGTCTTGTACTAATATATATCTAATCATGCGGTCAATAAGGTGGTTAGGTCCTAGGGTTAAAGGTTAAAAATTTTATATTTAAAATATTTGAAGATTGTTTTGTAAACCCAATGGATGATCTATGGAATTGTTTCATGAAGCTAGCAAGTTTGGGTTGGGTTCTAAGTGAATTGACACAACGTTCTGGTGAATTTGTGGGATGATCCATGGTATCAACAAAACATTATACGAAATGATCCATGGTGCTAGGACTTATTTATTTTGGGTAATCTATGTTCACGTATGATCCATGAAATTGATGGGCGCTCTATGGCGAACTGGGCGCCCTTGGGTTCTGTAGAAAATTAATTTTTAATTCATAACAGATGATCATGGATCTCACCAATGATCCGTGAACTAGTTATCAGTGAAGACTAAGTGGTATGGTTATGATTTTACTTAGTATTTGAGTTGATGGATGATCCGTAAAAAGTGATGGATGCTCTGTCAAAGTGTCGACAAAACCTATGTTCTTCATTGTTCATATTGTTTATTTGTCATTCAAGCCTAGATGGTGGGTCATGTTTACCATGCATGTGCAACCAATCTCTATTGTTGTTTAGGTAGCATGTTGGGCTAGTGATGACTATGTTTTGAGCTCTAGTTATCATGTGCATCATAGTGGTTTTTGAATCAACCCATTCATGAGAGAAAGAGATTAATTCATGAAATTGGGCATGGAAACTTATCTTTTTGGATTTGGTAATCTCTGGTCCACCAAGATTGGAGATGGGGTCTCGCTCCACCTTGTTTACAAGCAAAATGGATGAATTTGGCCATTCATGAGATTTCATGCGAAAATCCATGAAAATGCATTAGAGAGGAATTGGAGAGAATCTTGAGAGGATTAAGATAGGGATGATCTTGAGATCACTCTTGAGATGATGGAGCAACTACCAAGCTTACACTACATCCATGCTTGGAGAAAACCATGAGTTAGTGTTTGAGTGAGGATTTCAAGAAAATAAGAAGAGAGCTCTTGAGCTAACCTTGGATTGGGATTGATATGGAGATGTTCTTGATGCTTGACGTAGGTGCTGGTTTTGCTTCCTTTTCTTGTTTCCTTTCTTTTCATCTTTCTCACTTTCTCTCTAGTTTTCCCCTTGTTATTCCTTTTAGAGAGAGAGTGGGGAATGGGAGATCTGAGTTGACAGATCTTTGCTACCCATTCATGCTGAGATGTGGGTCCACATGGTGAGAGTTGAGGACAGCTCATTCCAACCTTTATTCTATTGAACTCAAGAATTGACGAACGTTCTACCTATATAGTCGAACACTTCGTGAATACTCTAGTTTTGAGAAATTGTTTTAGAGAAGTAGTTTTTGGCATTGGGGCCATCCCTCATGTCCTAAAGATTGATAAATACTTGTAAAGAGAGTAGAGCTATTGGTTAGCATTTGTCTCCAAGTATCTTCTCAAATTTGACCATAGTTGACTCTGGGTTAGCTTTGGTTGATTTGAGAGATTTGATGAGTTTGATTAGAGAATTTGAAGTCCTTGTCCTAGTAGAGATCATTAGGGATCCTTCAAAGAGGACCATAATGTGGTTTTTGGGTGTTTGACAGACTATGCAAGGTTATAAAGGAGGTTCTCGAGAAGGGTTTTTGTTGGAATGACATTGGGTAATGATAGATACAGTGTACAAGTCGGTTTGG
Source organism: Saccharum hybrid cultivar R570 (assembly GCA_038087645.1). Taxonomy (NCBI): domain Eukaryota; kingdom Viridiplantae; phylum Streptophyta; class Magnoliopsida; order Poales; family Poaceae; genus Saccharum; species Saccharum hybrid cultivar. The sequence goes on from JAQSUU010000760.1 coordinate 17,243,150, forward strand.
GTTCTAGTCTATGGTCCATGCATCTGGTGCATTAGTCCTCTGCTGTGGCTTTTGTGGACGTGGCCCTGTCATGTACAGAGGACCCGACAGTGTTGCAACTGCTTCCTAATACCCGCTACCTCCATTCTAGTGCTTGACTGCTAGGGGCTATTGGCTACAGTGCAACCTACCTCAGGTGAGACTTCTCAAGGCTTCCTTGGCGAGCAAGGAGACCCCTGAAAGGTCCTAAATGGCTAGAGGAACCGGTTAGATAAGTTAATGGCGACAAGCAAGTTTTGGTCTAGCTTTCCCATTCACTACTAAAGAATTTTGATATCTATGGCACTCAATGGCTATGCCACTACTTCTAAACTAGTTGATCTTGCTAGTCATCTAAAACAACTAATCTAGCTACACAACTAACTACTTTGCTAACCAACTAGCTAAGCAAAGCTATCACTACACAAGGATATCAATAAATATTAATATAAGGTGAGTAGTGGAGTATATCGAACTAGGCAAGCGAAAAATCAATCACAATGAATACCAATTGACACAATGATTTTTCTCCCGAGCTTCACTTCCTTGCCGACAAGCTAGTCCCCATTGTGATGGTCGGTTCACTTGGTGGTTCAAGCGCTAATTGGCATACACAAGCCTAGCCTTACACAAAAGCGTTATAAGAGCCAACACATATGAGGGCACTCAACGTCACGAGCAATATACTAGAGTAGCTTTTGGCTCTCCACTAGGGAATAAGCCCAAGAACCCCTCACAAGATCTCCGATCAGAGTCGAAGACAATCACTAACCTTTGCTCAGTGATCACTGCTAGCTTCTCCAAGCCGTCTAGGTGGCGGCAACCACCAAGAGTATCAAGCAATCTTGTAGCTGACACGATCTATAGTGCCATTATATGATCAAACTCTAATAAAATGCACTAAGATTACTTCCAATCTCACTTTGGACGAAAAAGCAAAGGCTAGATGAGTGGGAGGTGTTGGAATATGCTCACAAGGTGTATCAATCAGTTACGGAGCCAAGAGAGTGAGCAAAGCCCAACCAAGGCTTATTTATAGAGTCCCAATGGCTCAAAGAGCCGTTGGCCAACTCAATGGGCTATCTGCATCCATAGCGGATGCTAACCTAGGGGCATCGGACGCTACACACTAGCATCTGATGCCTCTAGCATCCACTACATGTCCCGACCATTTGAATAGAGCCATTGGCGTCCAATGGCTAACTCTGAGTGCCAATGATCATAGCGTCTGGAGTCACATCGGACACAATGCTTGCCAGCATCCGATCCGACACAGAGGATCTAGAGCTTCCTAAGATGCACCAAACACATCTGATGCCTTCCTTCAGACTCCCACCAGTGTCCAAAGAATTATTTTTCAAGACAGAGAGGAGCCAAAACACATCGGATGCATCCGATGCATAGCGTCTGATGCCCTCTCCATCATTCGATGTCAACAGTGACTTTCAGCGCCTCCTCACATGAACAGTGTCATTGGACACTCCTTAGTTAGATCGGATGCTACTACATAGCGTCCGACGCAAGCTGTTGCATTGCCCTGCACCTAGGGTTAGCCAGCAGACTCTGACACTCAGCATCCGATGCTCTTACCTTTAGCGTCCATGCAGCACAATGAACCCTTTCACTTCCTTTCTTTATCCCTTGTGCAAATGTGCTAACTCTACCAAGTTTCCAACACATGTGTTCATGAGTTAGTATTTCACAAACATATTTTCCAAGGGATGTTAGCACACACTAGGTCCTAATGCAAATGCATGGAGTCAAATCGCCTAGTGGCACTAGATATTACGGCTCTATCCTAAACCCAATCACGCAGTCTATTGCGTCTTGATTGGCAAAACAAAAATGGCCTATGGTTATACCTTTGCCTTGAGCCATTTTTGTTTTTCTCTTTCTTCTTTTTCAAGTTAGAGCCTTGATCATCATCACATGTGGCCATCTCCATCACTTGACTGCCATCTTGCTCCACCACTTGGTGTGTACCATCCTATCTCACATATCACCTTTAGAGCAAAGGTTAGTACACTAATGTTTCATCAATTATCTAAAACCAAACTAGGGCTTTCACCCCCGCTTGGAGGGGTTGACGAGTGGGCTATGGAGCCCTTCAACCCTAGAGTCGGTGAAGTCCATTCTCCTCCCAGTCAAGAGAGTGGCAGATAGGGTCTCAAGCCCTTTGAACAAGCAGACAGTGCGGCATCTCCGTACTAGCCGGCCTTCAGGCACCTAGCTGGTTCCTAATCCTTGCCCAAGCCCATAGCTCGGGGACCCATTTCGCACTTAGGCATCGGCCTGGCTGCACTCTGGGTGGAAGCCAGGCTCGGGCTATCATAGCTCGGTAGTCCGAGGCCGCAGTCGATCCCCCGAGCATTGAGTAGTGGCAACCCGAGTGCTCAACCTGTCCCTGACTCCTTCTAGAGGTTGTGCGCGAGCGTACCCGATGGGTATTGCGCCTGATCCCCTATAGAATCGGCCTGGATCCATCGATCAACTTCATCTTTCCCAGGGACTTAACATACCCTATGTTAGATTCTCGTTACCAACTTTGCAAATTCCAGCTCAGCACCTGGATTGTTTGTTTCTACTTCGGGCTTCTGGCTGACAAAAAACAAATAAAAGCTGAAAATAAACAGGGCCTAAAACAAGTGGCTAGCTTGTTTAGTTTTTGTGTCAATCGACTAGAATTAATTAAGAGTTCATCTGTTATAAAATCTCATGGGGATCTAAATAGGCTAGCTAGCTCCAACTAATATAACAGAATTTCTATAAGTAGTTTTTCGTAATATGTATTTCAGATTATGACAATCCCATGATCCGTTTTCTCTATTTTTTTTCCACCATTTAGCAATCTAGCTTTTCACATCATCGTTTAAACAACTCATATATAATACACAAAATAGAAACTTTCAAAAAAAAATAATATAGAATATAGTTTTAACAATCTCTAAGCCTTCCAAAATAAGGCCTTAGTTGCATACTGTAAATTGTAGATTGTAGGTATTTTACTAATAAAAGTTAGTGGAGACCAATTTTTACAATCTAAGGCCTAGGTGCGCAATCAAAATAGGCTAGCAACATATACAAGGTTACATAAGTAAGCCAAGCCATTGGATTAGGACTTTTGACTAATATTTTCATGGCTTGTACAAAAAGATCTTGCTCATCTTTAGATTTTAGTTCTATCGGTTGTTAGTTGGAAGTTTCTTTTACTAATACGAAACTAAAATTGCTTATAGAATTAGTTTGTTCCAACAATTATTGTATTCCACAATAGACATAACAGCTGCAAACGGACCCTAATATTGGTGGAAGGGTTTACTTGAACGACTTGATGCTCAGTCTATTATAATACTTTTTTTTTCATTTGGGTGTCTCAGTTACATTTGTCTTTGTCTTGAGTTGGTTTCAGTTAGGCACTATATAATAATTGTTCGAATGAAGAAAAAAAAACAAGGCATACACGAAGAGGTCACACACCAACAGAGTCCTTGGTGGAACCGCTTGGTATTCTCAGGTTACTGTAGCTCTGTGGGTACTGCAGCTTATTTTGTGCTAAACCTTGCACAAATGTAAATTCAAAATACAAAATTTGATTAGTGCATATGATTAGTCAAATGGAAAACATTCTACGAACTCTACGCATTGGGAGTCTCCATTCATCTATTGGAGCAATGGATCAAAATGTCAAATTTCAATCTCTCTTTAAAGCCAGTAATAAATTACTTGATCCATACCAAAAATCCATATTTATGCCATGCATTTTCGGGTGTTAAAGGTCCAAAAGCTCACAGGAATCCCAAACAAACAGCACTAGCTTAAGTAAATATGGTGGCCAGTCCCTGCACAAAAAGATATGGCCTGTAGAAAAGTCAGTCATCTTTGCATTCTCTGGCTACCTTGTACTAATGTGAAAGCATGCCGCGCCAACACTACCGGAATCCGCTTCTTTGCCGAGTGCCGGAGGCTTTGATGAGTGTTTTCTTTGCAAATAAAAAACACTCGGCAAAGCCTCTGCACTCGACAAAGAAGGCTTTGCCGAGTGTCAAATAAAAAACACTCGGCAAAAACTTTTTTGCCGAGTGCCAAAGTAAAACACTCGACAAAAGAAGGTCTTTACCGAGTGTTTTTTTTTTGCACTCGGCAAAGCAATTTTTCAAATCACGTTTTGGTGTCCTAAACGAATTCAAATAAAAAGCTTTCAACTACAAAGTTTCATAACTTCTCAAGATCTACAAACTTTATATTAGTCATTTCTTCATTCGACAAAGTGATAATTACGTTGTTCACAAAATCTATGTCTCTCATGTAGTTTCATGAAACTACAAGAGAGATATATAAGATTTGTGAATAATGTTAGCACCACAATCATGGATGGAAAAACTTTCTAAATGAAGTTTGTAGATCTTGAAAGGTTATGAAACATTGTAGTTGACCACTTTTTAATTTGAATTCATCTCGTCATGCAAAACTACGTTTGAAATTCAAAATTTTAAAATTTGAATTTTTCAAAAGACCTCGGATGGAAAAACTTCCTAAATGATGTTTGTAGATCTCGAAAAGTTATGAAACATTGTAGTTGACCACTTTTCATTTGAATTTATCTTGTCATGCAAAACTACGTTTGAAATTCAAAATTTGAAAATTCGAATTTTTCAAACGACCTCGGATGGAGAAGCTTTCTATATGAAAAATGTAGAGCTCAAAAAGTTATGAAACTTTGTAGTTGACAACCTTTTGATTTGATTTCATAGGGCCTCGAACAATCAATTTTCACTTGGTTTAGTATAATATTTGAGTAACCGAAATGGCATATAGACACATGTGAGTGTGTAGTGCAGGTGGTAGAGGAGGAATCTCGCGAGGGAGAGGTCATGAGTTCGAATCCCGCCGACCGCGTAGCCGCGACTTGCGACTTCGATGGAGACGGGCGAGCGCTAGCCAGTGGGCCCCTCCCCCGATTAAATTTTTTTTTCGGGTTTTTTCGCATTTTTTCATTTCGCGCTTAGGCTTTGCCGAGTGCCCGATAAAAGACGACACTCAGCAAAGGCGGCTTTGCCGGCAGGTTTTTAGCTAAGTGCTCTGTGCCGAGTGTTACACTCGGCAAAGGCTTGTAACAGGCACTCGGCAAAGCGACGAGCTCCCGTAGTGCAAACTTGCTGAAAGATTGAAAGTCCTAGATAGAAAGAAGTGTGAGCATGGCTGGACAACTAAAAGCAGACAAACAATAATGTGGTCGTTTTCAGGAATCTATTTATATGAACTAAATTAAACAGCATCAACGATACCACGTGCTTTCAGAAACTAGAATGACAAAATGTGAACATGTACTTTTTAGAAAAAACTACATATATGCCCGTACGTTGCACGGGGTCATAAATATTTGTCCACGTCTACTGCAAAGGATTTGATCATATTTAGTAAAAATAAAAAAAATTATTAAACGGTTTTACATTGGGAACCTAAACTATTTCCAAATGCATTTTAGCTTTTTGTTTGTATTCAAAATAATTCACACATATGCCAATTCTTTTGTTCCACATCGACTACAGCCCTGACATTGATTTTCTTCCTGTCCGCACACACAGATTTATATTCTTGGCTTTGGAGTTGGGAATTTTCAGGCTTTTCATACTAACTTTGGCGCAGATTGTCTATGAGTTTTGCATGTCCTTAGGCTTTTCAGCATTTATATTTCACACGCAATAACACGGTTACACTCTCTAGTAGAAAAGAACTTAACAATTTGAATTATAATTTTTGGATTTCATTTTGATTTTCATATAGATTTTATAAGTTTTAGTTACTTTGTGCATAGTTTTGGAAAAGACAAGAAGCTACATAACACTTTGTATTGGGAACCTCGGAGCCTATGAAAATCTTGAGACCAACTATTATATTACTATTAATTTGCTGTTTATATTCTTTGCATTTTTTCACCTTGAACCCTCCACTTTTTCCTATTCTTGCCAACATCTCCTTGCTGAATTAGATGATGATCTCACGACTCTTGGGGTGCCTCAAATGAATGGGGGCAGAAAGCCTGACAACCTCATCTTCGACACCGGCGGCAGCATGCTCAGGATCGGGGACATCGGCGGCTCTGCCGCCTGGTTCTGGAAGGCAGGCCCATGACCGGGCTGGTCGTGACAGCCTACTCGTCGCGCACGAGGTAGTGGTCGGCAAGGTCTACACCGAGAAGGTGAACGTGTGGAGCGCTGGGGTCGTGCTCTAGATGATGCTTCTCGGCGCCACAGTGGGGGAGATCTTTGCTCCCCAGCAACCTGCACTTGATTTAGATGCTCCCGTGTCATCCGATCAATCTCAGCAGAGGGACCTTTTGCAGTAGAACTCTTTTCTTTGATCCGTACGCGGAGGGGCCTCGGACTCTGCTGAGGCACACAACGATGACATTGGTTATTTTTTAGGTGTGTACAAGAGTAGATATTCTACAGGACATAAAGTTCTAAATTAAAAACCGAACTACGTATATGTGTTTTTTAATTCCCGCTGCACCCATTGCATCACTTGATTCGTTGTCCCATGCACCATGACGAGATATTCTGTATCAAAGGTCGTGTGACCATAGGAGAATCATGTATATATAAACTTTGGTTCCCACGCTGATGGAGGAAAATTCAATGAGGTCAGCCTCGTTGATAAAAACATGTCAAACTCTCACTCTCTCTCTCTGTCTTTAGTAAATGAGTCTCTGGCTCAACTGATTAATTTAAGAGGGTCATGCGTCCCAACAGCCAAGGTTCGAGACCTCTTCGTCTGAAAGAAAAAAACTCAAGCTTGTTACAGATAAGCAAATCACTCATGAGGCTACTCCCTCTATCCTAAAATAAATGTCATTCTCACTTCTCGAGAAGTCAAACATTTTTAACTTTAACAACAAATCATTTAAATTTATGGTGTACGATAACTATCATTAGATTATTTATTTAATATATTTTAGTAATAAACTTATTTAGAGATACAAATATTGCCAAAGTTCTCTATAAATTTAGCCAAACTTAACAAAGTTCAACTAGCATGGAACCCAAAATGACATTTTTTTGGGATAGGGGGAGCACAAGATAACTATATCAGTTGATTAACTGGGACAATGATGGCATTTGAAAACCCATAAAACTTGGTGTTTGAAATTGACATGTATGTGAGTACTACAAAACTCCTAAGGCCTTAGATGGATGCCCATGTTTTCCCCTCAATCCATATGGGTTAGAGTGGTTTGATGTGGAATTTAAACAAAATTCCACATTAAACCACCCCAGCACACATGGATTGAGGGAATATGTGCGCATCCAAACAAGCCCCAACATGTTTGTGGATATATATTTGCAATTGTTCCTACTTTTGGTGGAAACCGGCCATGGTTATAGTGCATACCAAGTAGTTCTTATCTATTTTTTTGGTTTCGCAATTGATGATAGCACGCAGCAGACACATATATGTATCAGGTACATTGCACGAGCTAGTCATACACATCCACATCCGCATTCAAGTAGAGGAAAAAAGTAATAGATAAAATCCTCCAACAACATCCTGTATAAAGCCCATGCTCCCCTCTTTTTAGCAGGGTGTAATAATATATATGGAGATTTTAGAGGGTGAAGACAAGCAAAATTAAACATCTGGAACTGGAAATATATTTTGCAAAAGGCGTCAAATTAATAGCCTCAAGATGTGTTGTGTGCACATGTGCCTGGGTCCAAAATACAAGCATACCATTCTCTATATATAGATAGAGCGTCGCGAGCATGCTCAGCAACCACCAGCATCATCTTTCTATCTATATCATCTTGTCCCAGCCCTAGCAACCCAAGTTTCTAGCAGCGAATACTACTATCACAGGTGACAGGCCGGCCGCAGGGGTTGCTCTGCTGCAGGCAGTACGCAAGCACGCACACACGACAATAAACCAAAGCGAAGAAAGCAGGCAGCAAGACTCCAGAGGGAGCAGGGAGCAGGGAGCTGTAGCTGTAGCTCATCATGGGTATCGAGCGCATGAGCCCCACGGCGGCGGAGGACAGCTCCTCCTCTTCCACGCGTTCCTCGGTCGCGTCCACAGCCACCACGGAGTCCGGCGCCGCGCAGATGCCGGCTGCTGCACCACCAGGCTGCACGGTCAGCGGAGACGTCGTCTTGCTGGCGTCGCAGCCGTCGGTAGTGCAGCAGGGTTCTTCACGGTTCAAAGGTGTCGTGCCGCAGCCCAACGGGCGCTGGGGGTGCACAGATCTATGAGCGCCACGCCAGGGTGTGGCTCGGCACGTTTGCCGTCGAGGAGGCCGCCGCGCGCGCCTACGATGTCGCCGCGCTCCGCTACCGCGGCCATGAGGCGGCGACCAACTTACCTGGCGCCGGGGCGTCGCCTCCCGAGCTCGCCTTCCTGGCGGCCCACTCCAAGGCGGAGATTGTCGACATGCTACGGAAGCACACCTACGCCGACGAGCTGCGCCAGGGCCTGAGGTGCAGCCGCGGCATGGGCGCATGAGCGCAGCCCACGCCGGCCTGGGCGCGTGTGCCGCTGTTCGAGAAGGCGTTGACGCCCAGCGACGTCGGCAAGCTCAACCGCCTCGTGGTGCCCAAGCAGTGTTGGAGTTGTTCCAAATTCACTGCAAGATATAGGCCGGGCTTCTGACGGAGCGAAGCGGAGGCCCGTAAAAGCCGAAGGCTGGGCCGGAGCGTAGCGGAGTCTGAAGCCGGCACATCAGGCCGCGCCCGTGCCACACGGGGGGTGCGGGGGGCGGAGCCCCCGCGCTACGGTACATATATACACTTGTTAGGGTTTCTTGGAGACTTGATTCTCTTGTAAGCCGCCGCAGGCGTGTAACCCAAAACTCTTGAGATAGTGAGATTGTTGCTGGCTGGTGCCCGTGGTTTTTCTCCTTCACATTGGAGGGGTTTTCCACATTAAATCGTGTGTCTCCGCTGTGATTGATTTCGTTTTACTTCATATTCCATACGTCGTTGATAACAAGTGGTACCGGAGCTTCGGTTGCTGTAGGGTTCATGACGACGTCGATGAAGTTCGATCTTCCGCTGCTGAACTACGACACGCGGTTCTCGCTATGGCAAGTCAAGATGCGGGGAATTCTGGCGCAGACTCATGACTACGATAAGGCGCTGGATAAATTCAGCAAGAGTAAAGCCAATTGGACTCCTGAGGAGATCCGCAAGGATCAGAAGGCTCTCGCCCTAATTCAGTTACATCTTTATAATGATATTTTGCAGGAGTGTTTGAAAGAGAAAACTGCTGCAGAACTATGGCTGAAACTGGAATCGATCTGTATGTGCAAGGATCTAACCAGTAAGATGCAGATGAAGATGAAGCTGTTCACTCTGAAGATGAAGGAGGAGGATTCGGTGATGACCCACATCGCTGAATTCAAGAAGATCGTGGCCGACCTAGTGTCGATGGAGGTGAAGTATGATGATGAGGACTTAGGTCTTCTACTGTTATGTTCTTTGCCAAATTCGTATGCAAATTTTCGTGACACCATACTTTTGAGCCGTGATGAACTAACCCTAAAGGAAGTTTATGAGGCTCTCTAGTCTAAGGAGAAGATGAAAGTTATGGTGCAGCATGACGGAATGTCGTCCTCAAAGGGCGAAGCTTTGCATGTGAGAGGCAGAACTGATAACAGATCCTCATATGATAGCAATGATGGTAGAAAGAACTACGAGAGGAGAGGCCGTTCAAAGTCCAAGCCGCATGGTAATAAAAAGTTCTGTGTTTATTGCAAACTGACAAATCATAATGTTGAGGATTGCAGAAAAGTATAGAATAAGGAGAAGAGAAAAAAATAAGTCGGCTGGTAAGGTCTCTGTTGCTGCTGCTGCGTCTGATGATGATTCTGGAGATTGTCTGGTAGTGCTTGCTGGTTGTGTTGTTGGTCATGATGAATGGATTCTAGATTCTGCATGTTCGTTTCATATTTGCACTAACAGAAATTGGTTTAGTTCATATAAGTCTGTGCAGAAAGGGGATGTTGTGCGGATGGGAGATGATAACCCATGTGACATCGTGGGGATTGGATCAGTTCAGATCAAGACTGATGATGGCATGACACGCACGCTGAAAAACGTCAGGTATATACCAGGGATGTCTAGGAATCTTATCTCATTGAGCACGCTTGATGCAGAAGGTTACAAATATTCCGGTTCAGATGGTATTCTGAAGATATCAAAAGGTTCTCTTGTCTGTTTGAAAGGTGATCTTAATTCTGCAAAGTTATATGTCCTTAGAGGGTGTACTTTACATGGTTCTGATTCCGCTGCTGCTGCTGTTACTAATGATGAACCTAGTAAAACTAACCTTTGACACATGCGTTTGGGACATATGAGTCACCATGGTATGGCAGATTTGATGAAGAGAAACCTACTGAAAGGCTGCACTTCTAGTAAGATCAAGTTTTGTGAGCATTGCATTTTCGGCAAGCATAAGAGGGTACAGTTCAACACTTCTATTCACACCACCAAAGGTACTCTTGATTATGTTCATGCTGATTTATGGGGTCCTTCTAAGAAACTCTCACTAGGTGGTGCTCGTTACATGCTTACAATTATTGATGATTATTCTAGAAGGGTTTGACCTTATTTTCTAAAACAGAAAGATGATACTTTTGCTGCGTTTAAGAACTGGAAAGAAATGATAGAAAGACAAACTGAAAGAAATGTAAAATTGCTTCATACTGATAATGGTGGAGAATTTTATTCGTATGCCTTTAATGATTATTGCAGACAGGAAGGCATTGTTAGGCATCACACCATACCCCATACTCCACAACAGAATGGTGTGGCAGAACGGATGAACAGAACCATTATCTCCAAGGCCCGTTGCATGCTGTCTCATGCAAGGATGAGCAAGCGTTTTTGGGCTGAAGCTGCTAATACTGCCTGTTACTTGATAAACAGGTCACCTTCTATTCCACTAAATAAGAAAACTCCTATTGAGGTATGGTCTGGTACACCTGCTGATTATTCACAGTTAAAAGTTTTTGGATGCACTGCTTATGCTCATGTTGACAATGGAAAATTAGAGCCTAGAGCTGTTAAGTGTCTTTTCCTTGGTTATGGTTCGGGAATCAAAGGCTATAAATTATGGAATCCTGAAACAGGGAAGACTTTTATGAGCAGGAGTGTTGTATTCAATGAATCTATGATGTTTACTGACAGTTTGCCCTCAGATCATGTTCTAGAAAAAGAGCTGCAGAGTATGCGCATACAGGTGGAGCATATTGGTGATGATATAGGTGTGCAGGTGGAGCCTGCTGATGAGCAGGATGACCATAATAATGATGTTGCTGATGATGATGCTCATGGTGATGTTCAGCAAACTCCTCCTATTTTGCAGCTACAGAAGGAATTACCTATTGCTCAACGCAGGTCAACAAGGACAGTTGTACCTCCTAAACGTCTTATCGAAGAATGTAATTTGTCTTACTATGCTTTGAGTTGTGCTGAACAGGTGGAGAATGTTCATGAGCCAGCAACCTATAAAGAAGCTGTTCGTTGTGCTGATAGTGAGAATTGGATTTCTGCTATGCATGAGGAGATGCAGTCTCTTGAGAAGAACAGTACATGAGAGGTTGTTCCTTTGCCTAAGAACAAAAAGACCATAAATTGCAAGTGGATCTTCAAGAGAAAGGAGGGTTTATCTCCAAGCGAGCCTCCAAAGTATAAGGCAAGGTTAGTTGCAAAAGGCTATAGTCAAATTCCGGGTGTTGACTATAATGATGTGTTCTCTCCAGTGGTAAAACACAGTTCAATTCGTACATTCTTGAGTATTGTTGCTTCACATGATCTTGAGCTTGAGCAGTTAGATGTGAAGACTGCGTTTTTGCATGGAGAGCTAGAGGAGGACATATACATGGACCAACCGGAAGGGTTCATAGTGCCTGGCAAGGAAAAATATGTGTGCAAGTTGAAGCGCTCCTTGTATGGTTTGAAACAGTCCCCTCGTCAGTGGAACAAGAGGTTTGATTCATTTATGTTGTCACACAATTTCAAAAGATCTAGATATGATAGCTGTGTTTACATCAAGCATGTTAATGGATCACTTATATATTTGCTGTTATATGTTGATGATATGCTGATTGCTGCCAAGAGCAAGATTGAAATCACTAAGTTAAAGAAGTTGTTAAGTAGTGAGTTTGATATGAAAGATCTTGGTAGTGCTAAGAAAATTCTTGGTATTGAAATTAGTAGAGACAGAAAATCTTGTTTGCTATTCCTTAGTCAACAAAATTATATCAAGAAAGTTCTTCAGCGTTTCAACATGCAAAATGCTAAGGCTGTTAGTACCCCTATTGCACCTCACTTTAAGTTGTCAGCTGCTCAGTGTCCTAGTACAGATGCAGAGATTGAGTACATGTCAAGGGTTCCTTATTCTAGTGTTGTTGGGTCTTTGATGTATGCCATGGTTTGCTCTCGTCCAGATTTGTCATATGCTATGAGTCTTGTTAGTAGATATATGTCTAATCCTGGCAAAGAACATTGGAGGGCAGTTCAGTGGATTTTCAGGTACCTCAAAGGCACAACAGATTACTGTTTGAAGTTTGGAAGAACTGATAAGGGTCTCATTGGTTATGTGGATTCTGATTATGCTGCTGATCTAGACAGGCGAAGATCAATTACTGGTTATGTGTTTACTGTTGGCAGTTGTGCTGTGAGTTGGAGGGCTACGTTACAGTCTGTTGTTGCTTTGTCTACTACTGAAGCAGAATATATGGCTATTTGTGAAGCGTGCAAAGAATTGATATGGTTGAAAGGTTTGTACGCTGAACTCAGTGGAATTGAATCTTGTATAAGTTTGCACTGTGACAGTCAAAGTGTAATTTACCTCACTAAAGATCAGATGTTCCATGAGAGAACTAAGCATATAGATATCAAGTATCATTTTGTGCGAGATGTGATTGAAGAAGGTAAGCTGAAGGTATGCAAGATTAGTACTCATGATAATCCTGCTGATATGATGACAAAGCCTGTTCCTGTTGCTAAGTTTGAGTTATGCTCAAGCTTAGTTGGTTTAATTGAATAGTCCAAGAGACTATTGTTGACACCAGTGGTTTTCTATCTTTGTTGTTCAGGATGATGGGTTGATTTATGATACAAGATGAATTTGTCTCAAGGTGGAGTTTGTTGGAGTTGTTCCAAATTCACTGCAAGATATAGGTCGGGCTTCTGACGGAGCGAAGCGGAGGCCCGTAAAAGCCGAAGGCTGGGCCGGAGCGTAGCGGTACGGTACATATATACCCTTGTTAGGGTTTCTTGGAGACTTGATTCTCTTGTAAGCCGCCGCAGGCGTGTAACCCAAAACTCTTGAGATAGTGAGATTGTTGCTGGCTGGTGCCCGTGGTTTTTCCCCTTCGCATTGGAGGGGTTTTCCACGTTAAATCGTGTGTCTCCGCTGTGATTGATTTCGTTTTACTTCATATTCCATACGTCGTTGATAACAAGTGGTACCGGAGCTTCGGTTGCTGTAGGGTTCATGACGACGTCGATGAAGTTCGATCTTCCGCTGCTGAACTACGACACGCGGTTCTCGCTATGGCAAGTCAAGATGCGGGGAATTCTGGCGCAGACTCATGACTACGATAAGGCGCTGGATAAATTCGGCAAGAGTAAAGCCAATTGGACTCCTGAGGAGATCCGCAAGGATCAGAAGGCTCTCGCCCTTCGCATTGGAGGGGTTTTCCACGTTAAATCTTGTGTCTCCGCTGTGATTGATTTCGTTTTACTTCATATTCCATACGTCGTTGATAACAAGCAGCACGCGGAGAAGCACTTAAAGGGTGGGCCAGAGGCGGCAGCCACCGGCAAGGGCGTGCTCCTCAAATTCGAGGATGGCGAGGGCATGGTGTGGCGGTTCGGGTACTCGTACTGGAATAGCAGCCAGAGCCACGTGCTCACCAAGGGCTGGAACCGCTTCGTCAGGGAGAAGGGCCTCCGAGCCGGGGACACCATCGTCTTCTCCCACTCGACGTATGGCTCGGAGAAGCAGCTCTTCATCGACTGCAAGAAGACCAAGGCAGCCTCCACGGATGGGCCGCCGGTGCGGATTCCAGTGCCGCCACCATCGGAGAAACCAAATGAAGCCTGTGTAGTCAGGCTGTTTGGCGTCAACATCGCCGGAGACGGGTGCCAGAAGCGGGCACGGCCGGTGGAGATTGCGTTCGAGCATGGGCCGCAGGAATTGTTGAAGAAGCAATGATTGCCTTATCATCGCTGTCCTGACCTATAGGTGCCGTCTTGTTATAGCAGCGATCGTATTATACACTTGCTATATTGTCGCATACTTGATGTTGAATTTAATTTTACTACTAGCTAGTGTTTGTTCTTCGTCTTTGCAATAACTTGTTTAAGTCAGACTGCAAAACTAGTTGTATGTACACCATTAGGAAGTCTTGAGTTGCTAGTACGTATCTAGTATGTGGTAGTCCTATAAGATCACGCAAGTTTGGGCCATCATCGTGCGCAGCAACAAGTTAATTCGATCTGCTAGAGACTAAACATGTGTGCTTAATTCTTGTTTTGATGTGTTGGATTCACTCTCATACAGTCTAGCTTGGTTATTTTGGCTGTAGCAGTTCGACAGGCATGAATAATAAGTCGATAGATGTTGCACCCTTGTACTAGTTAATAGGTCGGGTATTATCTATCATCAATCAAAAAACACAATCGAACTTCCAGGTATTGAAAGCAATCAAAGTTAAAGATGCACAAAACAAAGAGAGAGATTGAGGATTAAGAGTCTCCATATAGTAATTTTAGAATCTCCTGATGGTTGTTTTGACAGTTCCTCTTATTATTGTGATATAGATTGATTTTCTTAATTCATTCACAGTCACGGTGACTTTTCATTGTATATCGCTGCAGCATCGTTCATTCAAAAGGATGACCAGTCTTATTTGTATTGACTAGTCCATCAACCCGTTGTAACACCCTAAAATTTGCATCACATGAAAATTGGAGAACTTGATTTATTTACGTATTTATGTGTGCATATAAACCTAGAGGAATAATAATTTTTGAAATAAAATTAACTATAAGGCTAGAAATAGGAATGTGCAGTCATGCCAGTGCATTTACTCTTTTGTACTGTGTGGTTTTACCCAAAGGTGGAAGGGAATTCAAATTCTTTCGAAAATGGATTTGAAAAACTTTGAGAAATAAAAGAAAAAGGAAATTTCCTTCTCCTTTCCTTCCTCTCGGTTTTCGGCCCAACCAGCCCAGCTGCTCTTGTCCTCTCCCCATGGCCTGCTCTACTTCCTTTCCCTTCCCGTGGCCCAACCACCGCGCGCCCTCCTCCCGCCAAACCTGCTGGGCCCAGCCCCCCTTCCCCACTCTCCTTTCCAGTGGGCCGCGTGTACGGGCCGGCCCAGCGAGCCAACTCGCAGGAGTCCTCTTCCCTTTGCCACTGACAGCCAGGGCCCGCATGTCAGTGCGTCATCCACCTCCAGTTCGTACGCGAGCCAGACACCTCCCGATGGAATCCGCCGAACTTGATCCCAATTTCTCCGTGATTCGGTGTGACCCGCACGTCAAGACACTATAAAAACTAGCCCTAACGTCTGCGTCCTTTCCCATCGACAAGCCGCAGCCCTTGCATGGAGCCGCAGCAGCCGCAAGCCCTAACCGCCGCCGCCAAGTTCAATTCGTCGGTTTCATTGCTTGTCCGACCTCATAAGCTGGTTTTCAAGCTTCGCGTCAAGTTTCCGAAGTCGCCGAGCCTTCTTTTCCTCTCTCTAATTGGCTCATGTCGTGTTGTCATGTTCACAGAGCTTCGCCGCCTGCCATCCCGAGCCGAGCGCCGCCTTCGGTCCGTCCCCGACCTCATTCTTGTGCTTGGTGAGTTCGCGGTCATCTCCTCTCGCTTCTCGTGCCTTCCTTTTGTTCAGTAATGCCTAGAGTCACCGTATCGATGAACTCCGGCGAGGTCGAGCCGATTCCGGCCATGGCGCTGCCGTCTATGCCACCGCCGGCAGCCCCTTGCATCCCCTCTTTTAATCTCAACCGTCTGTGCCTGATCTAGTGGCTCAAATCGAGCCATACCGGTTCACGTGCCTATCTTACTAAAAAGTCCCTGTGTTTTCTTGTTTTCAAACCCGCGGTCCATGGCATAATTCCGAAATACGTTTTCTTTTTTAGAAAGCGTAGATTCCTCTATGTAGATTCAAAATACGTTTTCTGATATTTACAAATTTACCATCAATCTTATTTTGCTCATAAAATCTCTGTTTTAACTCCGATTTGGTCCGTTCAAATTGCGTTAGATTCATGATTCCGTAATCTACGTGTTAATACTACTGTTAAGTATGTTTTCAACTTTTAAATTTTGAGGTTAGATTTAATCCATTATTTTGTTAAAGACAATCTTGTTTAATTCATTTTTTTTGTTATAGCTCCGATTTGCATGCAATTCGCGTCTGTGTGATCATGGCTAGATGTACATTCGTTTTACAAACTTTTCATCTTATTTTACTGCTGTTGATGTACTATTTTAATTGTAGCCTTGTTTGCCTTGCATGATTGCCCTTGGATGATTGTTGTGGATGTGTTGATCAAGTATAGACGGTGAGCCATTCGTTGCTAATCAAGAGTATTTCTACGAACCAGACCAGCAGGACTAGTTTGATCAAGGCAAGTATAGCATGGAATCATCCTTATCTCCTAATCACATTTAATGCAAATAATTCATCATGCATGTGTCACCTTGATAAGGATGCCCTAGGATTGTTCTTATACCTCGATTCCTATGGTTATGGCTTTGGGTAGCTTTTGCTAGAGCTCACATAAACAATGATCTTGTAATTTAACTAATGGTATATGCAATAAATATTTAAAAGATACTTTTTAGAAACATGGAATAAGGGGGCTAGAGCATTGGGCTATTTTATGGTGCTCTAGTTTATCTCCCTAAGGACTTATCTGTAAGTGATCATCCGGGACATACAGTACAACTCTGAGTGCTACATGGCTCTGACTTTAGTCATATAGAAGGACCTTTTCTAGCTTGTTAGTGGTTACCTTTTGCGATATAAGAATGGCTTGCCACGATGGGTGTAGGACAACCTTTAGTCTTATGAGTATAGTCGGGATGGAATTATGCCATTTGAAAGGGGGTTCCTACATCTGCTTACCGGGTGAATCTAATGACCCTAATTTGTTATACAAACCTTTAAAAGGTTTCATAGTGAAACATGTCTGCCCATTGGGGCCTTGCAAACCTCGGGCTTTTGGGGATCACGACTCACAGTGAAAGTGTACAACCTCTGCAGAGTGTAAAACTCGTATATCAGTCATGCTCATAGACACAAGTGGCCTTGGGAATTCTTACAGAGTAGATGATCACTATCTATATTATGCTTATGTTTTTGCTATTCATTAATCACTTTACATGATCATATGTTTACTATGGGATTCAAGACAATTTGTTGCTACTCATGTGCTAAAACTTTGCCAACTAAAAGCTACATGCAGTTAAACCCGAGTCTTGCCTTTCGAGCCTCATGAACCCAATGTTACACTTGTTGAGTACGAGATGTACTTACACTTGTTTATTTTCTTTATTTATATAAAAATCCCGGATAGTTAACAGATTGCTCGGGTAATGATTATTACTTCTACTTCCCCGAAAATTACTAGACTTGTGCCATGGAGCTAGCTACCACGAGTGAGTTATCTTTTAATTCCGCTACACTTATGTGGAGACTACGTGATATTATTCATTATGTAACAATTGTGATGATACTATCTTGAATTTGTCAGCTTATGTGTGATTGATCTCTGGGCGTACATAAGACTATGCCCTCTATTTGTTTCTTAAAAATGGGTGTGACACCCGTGCTCTTGCATGGGCTAGAATTTTTGAAGATATACATATTAGTTATTGTTTAACACATATGACGAATAAAGAATTACTTACATTAAATTGTATGTTTATCTCTTTGTTTATTTTCTAACATAATAGCTACTCGTAGTTTATATCTAGTTATCATAAACTTATTGATATTTTTCTTTACATGGCACCTCTGTACATTATACATATGCAACTAGTTTGAAACCTTACCAATAACTATGGTGGTTATTGTTGCATCATATATCTTGAAACCTTATCTAAATTTTGATTCAAATTTCATTCTTGTTGACTATTACAGATTCTTTTTATCCTCAAGTTAAGTTAAAAAACTTATGGTCATTGTATGTTTTATTAACTCTCTTTTCTACACTTTTTAGAATAAGGATTCTAGGACATATAGTACCTTCTTAAATACTACAATTCCATAAGGTATCATTTGAAATCCGCACCATGTCTCTTAACATAGGTGATTGAGCATAAAGTGAGATCTAGATGAGGGTCGCAAGGCTAACCTCAATAGAGTTTTCACACTTGAGCCTTATAATAATGAACTTTTTACTCTAAAGTAATCTCAAAGGGTCAAAAAAAATATAGTCATCAGTGTTGTCCCACACTTCTTGAGATGATTGAATTTAACGATCAAGGAACTATACGTGCAATTATAGTTATACTATCAATATAGACATGTCAAACTTTTAGTTAGAATATATAAATATGTCTATTGTAACAACCTATATAAGTTATATGTCATAGTTACTAATATTGTTTTATGATTAGTATATGAGTTGTTAAGGAAATATTTTTATGCGACAAAACATAACATGTCGCTCATGTATGCTGGCATGACACGTATGCTTATTTCAATCATATCATAATATATTTATAGAAGCGGTAATATAGAAACATATATATGCTCAATGGTTTAATATTTTTAATAGAAGATGTTGACAATCTAGATGTAAACTATCTATCATAACATGAAGACATGGGTAATTAGATGTAAATTTAGGGTTACTTTAGATCATATTTCTTAATAACATAAGTGCATAGTTTAAACATAGGGTCATTGGTTACTTTATATTGTTTTTCGCAATAGCAATGATGGGTAATTATTTAGAAAATAAAATAGTTCCAAGAGCTATTATTATCAATGGTGTAGGTTTTGAATTAATGGTGAGATGTTTTTGAGTTTTATGAGATTTTTTAGGATCTATATATTGTTCTCCTACCTAGTCATGTCAGGATTTATATGGATGCTCCATGGGCGACATCTAGTTAGAATTTATAGAATTTGTCTTTTTTTTCAATCAAATGCATTTAGTTGAAACATAATCCTTAGGTATATAAACAATTATTGCATCTCTTCTTGTGACTTTATGAATTTATAACTTCACTGTCAACTTTTATTGAAGTTGTCGCAAATTTTTCCACATGTTAAATAAAAAATCTAGTTTTTTTAATCTTTTATTCAGTTTTTTAATTATTAAAAAGGGTTTAGGTCCTAGTAGTTTTATTTTTCACATGTTGAGTTGAAACCTAGCTTGCACCATGGCACTAGACATGTTGGATTTGTTATATCACATGATTATATGTGTGTAGTATTGTTTTTTTGTATCATAGAGTGTTTAAATTAAGTTAACAATTTTTATATGATAAATGTTTTAGTTAAGTTGTATAAATTTATTCAAAATCACAACTTATGGAATTTATTTCTCTGGAGTATTAATATAGATCGAAGTGAATTGTCAGTGTTATTGCTATGTGATTTCATAAATAAATATTTTCCATGCTTCACAAGCTTTTAAAGTACATATTTTATCCTAATGTTTATAAGTTTACTTGATATATAGTGAAACATCACATTACGGCTTTTTGATTTCATGGTTTTAGAAGTTTGTAATTTTGAGGCATAAATACGCAACATACTTTATGAATATTAATTTGTTTTCTATTATAACATATATTAGTATTTGCATGTGGATTGGAGAGGTATTTTTTATAATTGTTGAGGTACATACAAGTATTTATCTTTCATAATAACATATATGGGTAGGTTTATGTAAAGTTTGGAGGTTATTTTGCATTATCATTTATAATCACAAAGATGGCTACATATAAAACATTAGGGGTATTTTAAATAATCTTTCATAATGGTAGATATCGATAATTTAGATAGAAAGTTAGAGGGTTATTTCAAATTTTCTTTCATAATATTAAAGATGATTAATTTAGATGCAATTATATAGGGTTATTTTAAATTAGGTTTCATAATAACAAAGGTTTGTAGTTTAGATGCAATCTAGGCGTTATTTGGATTATCTTTCATAATGACAGATGTGAATTTATATACAAATTTAGGTGGTTATTTTGAATTATCCTGTGCAATGGCAGAGTTTGGTAATATGAATGAAAAATTTGGGGTTACTTTATGTATATTCATAATGACAGTGGTGGATAATTCTTATTCTAATTAAATTACAACAGATCCAATGGCTGTTACAGTGATAATAATTTGAGTCTACCAAATAAAATGCCAGATGTTTCTAATTATTACGAGAATTTCTAACATTTATCTTTTTTTGCGGTGTGTCTGGTGGAAACCAACTTCCATTGGGGCCTCTAATTAGTAATAGTAATATTTATATACAAATTTATGTGGTTGTTTTGAATTATCTTTTCTAGTGGCAAAGGTGGGTAATATAGATTAAACAAATCAGGTAATTACTTTATGTATTTTTATAATGGCAGTTGTGGGTAATTTTTATTCTAAATTACAATAGATCCAATGGCTATTATCCGTGACGATAATTCGAGTCTACCAAATTAAAGGCTAGATGTTTCCGATTATTGTTAGAATTTCTAGGATTTATCGTTTTTTCCTAGCGTGTCTAGTGGGAATCAACATGGTTCTCCACTTAGGTCCTCTAATTAGTAATAGTAAGATTTATATACAAATTTTGCGGGTTATTCTAAATTATCTTTTTGTAACGCCAGAGGTGGGTAATATAGATCAAAGATTAGGAGGTACTTTATGTATTTTCATAATGGCAGTGGTGGATAATTTTTGTTCTAAATTACAACAGATCCAATGGCTATCACCGGTGATGATAATTCGAGTCTACCAAATTAAAGGCCAAATGTTTCTGAGTATTGTTATAATTTTTAGGATTCATCTTTTTTTCCTAGCGCATCTGGTGGGAATCAACGTGGTGTTGTGTTGTGGCCTCTAATTAGCAATAGTAAGATTCATCGATAGCATGGTCGATGTAATAGCTAGAGAGAGCAGGGTAAGATCCTACACCCATTTCCTCAAAGAAAAAAAGATCTCATACACCCCAGAAGTATATTGTATACATCAGCTATTCCTATTTCCTACAAAAGTGTATAGTCCATAATTCAAGTGCTGTTTATTTTTCTTTCTTCATATATAATTTTCTTGATTTTCTTGTATCGTACGTCAACTACCCTTTCAATTCCAATGGTTTTCGTTCCTTCAAACTGATTTCTTATAGCAAAAACATGTACTTTTCGATCTTATAGGTTTGTAGACACCCATAAAACGAAAGTTAAAGTAAGGTTTACTCTATTGTCTATTTCTCACTCCCTCCGGCCCAAAATAAGAACACATCTCTCGATTCGAGATGCCAACTATTCTCAAGTTTGACTAGATTTATCGAAATAATATTAATATTTGTATCTCTAAATAGGTTTACTATGCAAATATATAACATGATTAATCTAATGATAACTATTTGGTATCATTAATATTAGTACTTTTATATATTTTGTCAAACTTAAAATTGGTTCACACCTTGAAATACGTAATGTGCACTTATTTTAGGATGGAGGGAGTACACAATTCCCCTTTTAGTGGTCAAAAATTTGAATTAGATCTGATATATAATGTGTGATCACAATATCTGGTTTTGGTTCCAAACATCTGTAAAGAAGGATCTCTCTCTACAGGAACTTCAGGTGCCCCGGTGAAATGCTTATTGGGTATAAGAGCCTCTCCAAGTGTCGTTGGAAAGTTCATTCTCTGAATCATCATTGGCAGTCATTTGCATAAAAATTGTTTTCTATACATTTTCGTTCTCTATCAATTTTTCTATATCTTACATTGTGTGCACTCTATAGACCATTCTCATTTTCTATCTTTGGTTAGCGAGAAATCCGGAATATAAGATGGCTATATTTGGGTAACGAAATAAAGAAGCTATTGTAGGATGGATTTTTTTTATCAAAATCTCTATTCGCAGCAATTAGGAAGGTGAACTGTGTAGGTTTACATCATGGATAAGTATAAATATATAGATAGACATATTTCTCTCTGAAGTGATACATGAAAGAACGAGATGTTCTCCCTCTCCGTTTTATTTCTAAATATTTGGGATAAGTATTTCGTTCAAGAGATGTTGGAGTAGAAAACTTTAGCCTCGCAGCATTATATAGACTTCTTGGCATCACACTGATTACTGAAACAAAGTATTTGAAGCCGCGCCTTATATCTCTAAATAAGGAGACCTCCTTTAGTGTTCGTTTTACGTACGAATAATAGTCCAGTAACAGTCTGCATGTTCCCCAATGCTGGTTAAGTGCACTCTTTCTACTATATATACTATTGAAGATATCTATGCTCTCCCAGTTAGGTTTAATTTTACAACACAGCGAGAACCGCAATGGCGAGAACCGCAATGCGTGTTCACTTTTTACAAGATGCATATTCGTATTTAAGAGAACTTCCTCATGGTTATGATTATGTAACTGATATTAGAATAAGAAATAAAAGAATATATGGTCAAAATTTGATTAAGGCCTAACTTCGCCCTATATTTATATTACTGGCGTTAATTTGCAGATGTTTTTATTAGATTCAATAGTACACTGGATCAGCTGCAGGAAACTGGTATGTCTACTTTTAGTGCTTTACTTATCAGCTCAACATCCAGGTGTGCCCTAAAACTTAAATTTAATAAGGGCAGTCTTAGTGGGTGTTTTATCCTAGTTTCATTCACATTTAATAAGCTACTACGTAGGCATTTTTTATGATGTGGCACTATATATAAGAAGAGAGAGAAAAAATAGGTTTCATGAGGATGAAACTCTTCTGACATAGTTACCAACTTGCATTGTGTCATGGAATTAATTGTTTATGAAACTATACAATGAAACTACACATTGAGAGTGGTTGTTTCATTTAAGTTTCCTTGCATTTTATTTGATGTGGCATTCTTGGAAACAATGCTATGAAACTCCCCACTGAGACAGGCCTAAGAGGACAAAAATGAGTTGAAATCAGTGCAAAATGACAAGATCCACTGAGGGCGCTCTTAGTGGGAGTATTAAGTGAGTTTCATTTGCATTAAATATGTTGTCATATAGGCATTTTTGGTGACATGGCAGTGTATTTAAGAAGAGAGAAAAATGAGCTATGGGCACTACTATCAACTCTCTATAAGTCATGGAAATAAATGCCTACGAAACTATGGAATGAAACTTTGCACTGAGTGTGAATGTTTCATCCCAGTTTCATTTCATTATATGTGACATGGCAGTCTTGGAAACAATACTATGAAACTACCCACTGAGACTGCCCTGATATCTATAAATAGACATCTCATTATTGTCATTTATATGAGAGGTGTGCTTGATGCAATATTTATGTAGGGGATTTAGGACACTATACAGCTTTGGCATCCCTATATTCTTCCTAAAAGGAAATCTAGACACAGAGTGAGTACCTTAGATCATGCATGGGTTTCAAAATTTTAATTCTAGTACTCATATTATTTGGTCACTCTAGCTAACAAAGGAGCATTAATGAGAGAATTGTTCCATCTTTAAGTATGTCATGCCCCTTGATGGCATGTATCCACATTGGTTAGTGCTTTTGGCTAGGGGAATGTAACACTACTAGAAATTGGAGATTTCGTGAGGGGAACGGTTTTTCGTGAGAGTTAAAAACCTACTCGCATGAAATTAATCCTTTCATGAGGGTGATGTAAATCTCGCCACGAAAACTTATTTTCATGACAGTGCTCCACACAATGCTATGAAAATCAGCTATTTTTGTGAGAGTATTTAATGCCCCCTCATGAAAATGACTATCCTGCCACAAAATTATCTATTTCCCATTCAGGGGAGGCATCTTGCCCTTTGACCGCTACTGAAGTAGTCGGGGAGCAATGAGATAGGTGGTCGATGATTTATGGGATGTCTACTAGCAAGACAAAGCTGAACTCTTTGATGAAGTGGGGGACAATCGGGTCCCACTTGAACTACCCATTGATGCTCGACGAGGCGCACAGCTCAGTCGACTAGGTTAGCAGTGGACAGCCTCACCCCTCGTGGGGCGAAAAAGCAAACCCGCAAGGGTTCCTGGCCGCTCCAGGCCCACATTAGAGCTAGGGACAAGAGAATATAAGCTCCAGCAGTCTTGATCTAGTTGGAGCTAAACCCCCGACCATCTCCCCTTGAGTTCAAGTCATCGACCTTAAAAGCCAGCCCGGGTTACCCTAGAAAAGGAGGGCATCTTGCCCTCTGACCACTACTGCAGCTGTCGGGGACCAATGGGATAGGCAATCGAGGATTCAGAGGACGCCTCCAACTTGAACTACCCGCTGATGCTAAACAAGGCGCACCACTCAGTCAGCGAAGCAGGCGGTGGCTAGCCTCACCCCACGTGGGGCACTCAAGTGGCAAGCTTTTCAAACGACTAGCTACCACAATCTAAACGATCAGGTCACGACTCGACCTCGACCCTAGCACGGCATCAGCCGAAGGGATTACTCACACCCGCAACCATGAGCCAGAACTCGGGACCGACAAAACAAAGCAAAATCTCAAACAAATAGCTTAGGGGCTGACCCGACCACTTAAGTGCCAAAACGCTCCAAAGAAAAAATCTGCTTTATTCAAGACAAATGTTTACAAAACAGGTGCCGCCTCAGGCCGTTTACAAGATAAAAAAAAAACTCGATGCCGCCACTACGGCAGTATCACAGAAAGCCTTCGAGGTGCCTGCTACAAGTGCAGAAGACGAGCTGGAACGCGCACCTCGCAAGTCATCTCCTCTATGACGGGAACGAGGCCCGCTGAACATTCCCTCGCCGAGACCACGGCGCACCTTCGGACTGCCGATAGACTTCGCGCACCCGAACTGTTAAGAGTTTCGGTGAGAAGCAAGGCATCACGACCGCACCATCTCATACCCCACTACTCGCAAGCATTCTTCTAGCACTAGATGCTGGGAGATGTGCCAATAACGTCTGGCGGACGCAATTGGCCCCTAGAAGGCCACATCCTAACTCTAGTGACTCAAACGCACGAAACGCCTGAAAATCTTGGCTACGGATGGCTCGAAATATATAGGAGAGTCAGCCCCCATTTATAGGCTCGTGCGCAACTATGCGACGCATGAACCCCGAGCCACGTGGCGCGAAACAAGGTGGGTGGAGGCAGAGCCTGCGTGCGGCCGAGACCTCGAGGCTTCGCGAGGAGCGCAGAGCCTACGAGGCTGTGGGCAGATTCTACGACACAACTCGACTCAGTCTCCCTCTCAGGCCTCCTTGCGTACGCCATTAGTCTGACCAAGCAAACAGTAGTCGCCTGGAAGGCAGGGATGTCCCAGGTGACCGAAGACCGGTAGGCACACACATCACCCACCAAGGCACCAACAAAAAGACACCATGCAACGGCCAAACTTTGCACTAACGCCAACCCCCCTGATATCGAGCCCGGGACTTGGAGGGCCGCCGGTCCGTAGAGGACGGCCTCCCTGCTCATGCGCTAGTACCACAACGCTCCTACTGGATAGCGGGTGCAAGGACAGTGGCTACGACGCACACTATGCACCACGTTCAAGATGACGGAGGGTGGACGGCCATAACCTGCACTGTGCCACCATGGCACCCCATGCCTCAACGTAAAGAACCGGAACTAGCGCTCGATCGTGCAATAGGAACAGGGACAAGACACAAAGGGCCCACACACGAAGCTCACTAGCCGCCGCCCTCCCCTCGGGTTCTCGACCACATGGGTTGGGAGTACCATTTCCCTCTCAAATTGTCACCCAGCCCCCAAGAGTATATCAGGGGAGCCGGGCCTTCGTTCTAGAAAAGGAGGGTAGCATCAGAGTAATAAGACACCCTCTCTCTTGAGACCCCTAGCCTCTTAACTCACACTTACGAGCGACCTCATGGTAAGCCCTCAGAGCACTTAAACTGAGGAACACGAACTCGAACCCCTCTGAGACTAGATGTAGGGCTCCGTCCCAAACTAATATAGTTTCCTATGTCTCGAGTGTTACCATCATCTTCCCGAGCAGCGCGGCGCTAAATTTACTAGTTGGTTCTCAAAACACCAACATGGTCAAAGCCATGAACCACCTACCGGTTGAAGCCACCAACTGGCAACGATACTCTATCACTGTCAGTTCGAAAGCAATAGACAGTGCTAGTCCAACATTGCTTGCCTGTTCTAATGTAGTGAAATTATATAATTTACACAAGTGTAGTGAAATTTGCTCGAACAAAAACAACTTATAGCAAAAGCTGCTGCCATATCTTCCAAGTACATACAATCCGAATTGAGTCATTCTATATTTTGTGGGGTGCTAACTGTATAACTTTTGGTGTTTATTAAGGTAGAAAAATCAGAGAAACTCAAGAAAAGGGTGTCAATGGACTTATTTCTATACTTTATAAGCTTGTCAAGCAAATTCTTACTTACCTTGCAAATTAGTACTGGCTATTTTTATATTACAAATCATCTCTACTATACTTTACATGACGCTCTATTGCCACACACATACAGGTACCTCTCATTGTTATAGATGATATATGGGACAAAGAACCATGGGAGATTATAAGATGTGCTCTACCTGTGAATGGCCTCAAAAGCAGAATAATCACAACTACCCGCATAATTGATGTTGCTGAGCATGTTGGCAGTAGCTATAATCTGAAACCTCTTACTCACCATAATTCAAAAAAATTATTCAATGAACGGATATTTGGCTCCAAAAGCGATTGTCCTAAACAGTTTTCTGATGTATCTCATAAAATTTTCAAGAAATGCGGAGTGCCATTAGCTACTCTTACAACATCTAGCTTGATGGCTAATAAGTCAAGAAATATAAAAGTGTGGTGTGACCTGTGTGAATCAGTTGGTAACGTGCTAGCAAACAATTATAGCATTGATAGTATGAGGAAGATATTGCTGCTTAGCTATTACGATCTGACTCCCTATTTAAAGACATGTTTACTATACCTAAGTATATTTCTTGAAGATTATACCATTCGGTGGGATCGGTTGATACTGAGGTGGATACACTACTACAAAAAAGATTTTGCGAGGCCTTCTAAAATAGGCCTCCGAGGCGGGCAGCATTTTGAACCGCCTCGGTTAATGGTAGGCATTAACCGAGGTGGTCATTTTTCATTAACCGAGGCGGTTACAAAAACCGCCTAGCAAAATCTATTAACCGAGGCAGACACCTTAAAATACCCGCCTCGGTTAATACTGATTAACCGATGCAATTATCTGAACGCAACCACCTCGGTTAATACATTAACCAAGGCGGGCAAGCTATAAGGCCCGCCTTAGAAAATACAGGCCCAACTCAGAGCCCAGACAGCCCATCTAGGCCCGATATCATGCTCAGTATATATATACCGCACTTAGCCACTTAGTGTTTCATTCTCTCAGCTCCTCCCTCACCCACTGTGCCGCACCTTGCCTTCTCCCTCACGCGATGAACAGCAGTTCCTCCCTCGCCGCGCCTCCTCCCTCACCACTCGGCTCTCACTCGCCTCCTCTCTCTCCCTCACTGCGCCTTCTCTCTCACCCTCAACACTTGGCTCTCACCGCGCTATCTGCGCGGGCATGGGGCTGCGCGACCCGGCGACAGATGACCGCACGCCCCTGGCCACCTGCTACGGCTGCTCTAGGTAGGGGCGGCATGGATCAGGTGCGGTTCTTCAGGCCGGATCTGGGCGCGGGCCAGGCGGCGGTGGTGGTGCGGGCGCACCTCCAAGTTGCGGAGGCGGCGCACCGAGGTTGCGGCAGCTGGTGCGGACGTGGGCCCTCCTCAACGATGGCATCCTCCTTCACCTCTAGATCCGGCCCGGAGGCCTCCTCTTCCTCCTCCGGCGTGGCTATGGTGGCCGGATCCGCGCGCGGCCTCCTCCTCCTCCTCTGGCGCGGCTGCAGCGGCTCAACCACCTCTACCACCACCTCCGACGACGACGACCACCTCCCCAACCTCTGACGATGACGATCAAGCGGATCCCTCCTCCCCTCCCTCCCCGGCATGGATCCGGCGAGGGCGCCTCCTCCTCCTCCCTCCATGGCCTGGATCTGGGGAGGATAGCCCGGGTCCAGCAGCGAAGAGGCCGGATCTGGGTGTGGGCCAGGAGGCAGCGGCACTCCTCACCCTACCCTCCCTTCTCGCAGATCCGGTGGGGCGGGTCGGGGCAGTGGGCTAGGCGAGCGGCAGGGCGGCAGAGCCAGGCTCAGATCTAGGCCCAGTTAGGGCTGGATACAGGCTTTTCCTTTTTTTGTTTTTTATTTGATTAACTGAGGCGGGCATGGAAACCGTCTCGATTAATGCATGATTTACTGTGACCTTTGATCAGAGACGTTTTGTTTGCCCGCCTCCTAAAATCCAAAACGCCCGCTTCTATAAAGATTATTGTAGTACTGATAGCTGAAGGATTTGTCCAACAAGAAGATGGGAGGCAAAGCTTATATGAGATTGGAAAGAGTTACTTCAATGAGCTTCTAAATAGAAGCCTCATCCAGCCAGGAGACATGGATGAGGACGAGATTAGTCCTTTTTCATGCCGGGTTCATGATATGGTGCTTGTGCTCCTTGTCAAGAGAAGAAAGTTTTACTACCACTATAAGTGGTGACCGCAAACAAATCACATCTTCAGGAAGCAAGGCTCGCAGGCTCTCTCTATCCATAATACTAGTCGGCCTGCAATCAACATGTCAAAATTGAGGTCGCCTACTATCAGCACTTATGCTTCAATAAACACTATGCCACCCCTTTCATCCTTTTATCTTTTGTGTGTATTGGATCTTGAAGATTGCAATCTTAGTAATCATCCGAGTCTAGAGTTTGTCGGTAAATTATTTCACCTGAGGTATCTAAGTCTAGCAGATACTGGATATGCTGGCGAGGTCCGAAGGGACTTAGAGAAACTACACTTTTTGCAGACACTGGACTTCTCTGGAACAGGTATAAAAGAAGTGCCATTGAGTATCTTTGGGCTGAGACAATTAATGAGCCTTTTAGGTGGGGACAGTACAAGGCTGCCAACAACAAGTGGGTTGAGAAATCTATCGTCGCTGGAGGGGCTACCGATGAATGTGGATTCTGCATACATTGCTGAAGAGTTGGGCTATCTGACGCAACTGAGGGTGCTATTTGTTAAGCTCAGAAAGGACAAGGAAGGGAGATGGGATGAAAGCGTGTGCTAAGTTTTGGTGGGGTCCCTTGGCAAACTTCACAAAATCCAAACTCTTGCAGTAGTAATCTTAGATGACGTAAAAGTTCAACTTGAAGGCTCAGTGGACTCCCTGTGGAACCTGTGTCATCTTTTTATTCGTGGATCCAGTTGGATGCCAACATGGATCGATCCTGCATCGTTTCTTGTCCTCTCCTACATGAAAATAAGGTTGGGTCAAGTGCGAAGTGAGGACATCCAAACGCTCGGCATGTTGCAGGCTCTTCATTCTCTTAGGACTTGTATGAATGCGCATGTATTCATGTCAATCCACATGTGTTAAAGTGGATTGGAGTAGTATTGAACTAAGTTTCATTTCATTCGACTCCAACATATGTGGATTGAAGTTGATACACACGCATCCAAACAAGGCCTTATTAGAGTGGAAGTGGCTGGTGACAAACATATAGTGTTTCAAAGATTCATTGTTAGCGCTGACACCTTCCCTTGTGTGACACGGTGTGAATTCTCTGGGTTTTCAATGGTGCCATGTATGTTCCCACGGAGGGGCGAAGCTACATATCCCATAGGGGGTGCAAATGCACCCACAGCAAAAAAAAATTTAGTGCTAATCATCTCACTTTTACCACGTGTGCACCCCCCTCAACCAAGGATCATGAACCCCCCATGTGCCAGCATGGAAGCCTGAAAGCTCAAGCCAGCTAGTACCAAACCTGTGATTGACATTACCACCAAATCCTAAGCATCCTAAGCATGCATGCAGGGAAGGGTAGGCTTATGATGTAGTGAGGCTTGGGACATCGTTCCAAATTATAAATTATGGCTTGTTTATGTATAATAACTTTTATGACAATATGTATAGATACTTAATCTCCTTTATTAATATATTTGCTTGGTAGAAGTCCTGCAAGCAATTTTTTTTTTAAAAAAAAATTATAGATACATAGCAAAACTATATACCTAGAAAGCCAAAATGACTTATAATTTGTACTAGCAAAAGCTAGGTACATAGCTACCTAGCAAACTTCCACCTATTAGCCCTCATTTAGATGGACTAGAGCCAATTTTTAGCTACAAGTTGTTAGCCATAGGATCAAACAGACCCTAAGTAGAGAGTTATTTTCATTATTTCACAATTACGAGCTCTGGATATATATGCTTGATTTGTCAAACAATAGGATTTAAATCCATTGGCGATGGTAATATGCCATTTAAATTACTAATGTTATCTGATTATGTGGCAAATAATTGATAGCATCTAATTTTCTACACCCAAACTCCATACAGATCTGCGATAAATATTTATTTAATCTTGCAAACAAAATAATATACACCTTTATTGATTTTGCATACCTGTCTCTACTTTTATGTATAAGTTTCTGGAAACATATTTATTGCATTAGAAAATTTGAATTTTACAACATAAATATTGCATATTAAGGTTTTGTATTAAATCCCACCTGGAGCTAGGCCCATGCTTCAACATTTTAAGTTTCATGTCCGACCAGAGGATTTCTGCTGGAGCGAGTTTAATGTAGGTACCGTTTAGATGCCAAAAATTTTGCCAAAATTTTCAGATTCCCCGTCACATCGAATCTTTAAACACATGCATGAAGCATTAAATATAGATAAAAAATAAAACTAATTACACAGTTTAGACGAAATGGACGAGACAAATCTTTTAAGCCTAATTAGATCATGATTGGACAATATTTACCAAATAACAACGAAACTGTTAAAGTAGCGTTTCGCCAAAAATTTTACCAACTAAACAGCCCCGTAGATGAACTGGCCATCGGCCCCCTGCCATCCCTTCAGACAGTTTGGGTTCGCGTTTCTGGAAACGAGGAAGCTAACCAAGAGGTGGTGACCAAAGTAAAAGCAGCACTGGTGCAGCAGGCGCGTGTCCACTCCAAGCATCCTGATATTTATTTTCGTCTCGGTTAATTGGACTGGATCCACTGCATGCACGCTTTCCTTCCCTTCCTTTATCTGCAGCATCTGAATGTAATTAAGAATATATAATATCATCGATAACCCTAAGTTCATCCACGACTAGGGATACAAACAGTACGGATATTTTCCGACCGTATTTGAGACCGAATTCGTTTAGAGGGGTTTTAATCCGTCCGTATCCGAGTCCGGATATTTAACATCCGATACCGTATTCGTATCCGAATATTTAAATCACATATTTATGATGTCGATATCCAATCGTATCATATCCGGCATTTTTTATACTATCCGTATTCGAATCCGAATCCGGACATAAATATGAAAACAAATATGATATCAGTACTATCCGTTCGTATCCGATCCGTTTTCATCCCTATCCACGACTTACCATGGCATCATATTACATATCTATATATGAATTATGATACTAATCAGCGACCTGAACAGAGTCCACGACCGTTCGCGTCGTCCATCTCGGGCGACACGGACGGAACTTCCCCCGGGCCGCCGATCCCTCTCTCCGTCCCACACTCCCTCGCCGCCGCCAGAGCGTGCCACTGGAAGGTAGGCGGCAGTGGGGCCTTCTTCCAAAGCTCAGGGCGAAGTGGTGGTTTCTTGGGGCCTTCTTCACCACACGGACGGAACTTCCCCAGCACGGGCGCAAGGTAGGCGGCAGTGGGGCCTTCTTCCAAAGCTCAGGACGAAGTGGTGGTTTCTTGGGCGTCACCGAGGCAGTGGCCATGGCGCAGCCGGGCGGCCGGATCCAGCGTTCCTAGGGCTGGATCCGCGTGGTGCTACGGCATTGGCTCCTCTCCGGCTGCGGCAGCGGTCCGGACGTTGCCAGGATGCAGCGGCAGCCCAGGGCGGATCTCCTTCCCTGACGACCGGATCCGCTGCTGGATTGCCAGATCCACGCGGTACCGGCGTGCTGCGCCTACGGGTGGGTGGTGGGCACTGGGTGCCGTGGCGGGCTGGCCTGCAACAGTGTTGATCCGTGCCATTCTGGCGCAAGGCGTCACGGCAGCGAAGGTCCGTGTCTGGCGTGCGAGGCTGGATCTATGCAGGCGAGGAAGGGCCATGGCGGTGGCCGCGAGATTGCGGCGTCTGCATCAGGCCATGGTGCTGTGTGCTGGCGGGTGACTCGCGGGGCGGCAGGGACGGCGCGACAACTGCGGCTGCGGAAGGACCGTGGCCATTGCCATGCACAGGGTTGAGGCGCCACGGCGAAAGCTTTGCCTCTGTTGGTCCGATGACAGTGACGCCTCTAGGGGCCGTTTTCTTCCTTGGAAGTGCTCATCGAACAGTCATCTCCCTTTTGCACGGCATCCTATGTGAAAATCTTGACCTTCTAGTCAGGCGATGGCGGCGCGAGTGGCGTTGCGTCCTGTAACATCCTAAAATTTACTTCTTTAAAAATAGAGCTAAAATGAGTTAATTTTGAATTTTTTGTGCTCATGAAAACATAGGAAAATAATATTTTTCACTAAATTAAAATTTATCATAAGGTTTAGCAACTTGTTGATGCATTCATGCTGATGCATTTGTGTTTTTGTATCTACATGTTAGTGCTATTGTTGGTTAGGTTTTCCACCTTTAAGATTCGATGTTAGATTTAATCTATTGTTTTACTAAAGAAAATCTCGTTTAATTCATAACTTATTTGTTTTAATTCCAAATTAGTCCGTTCAAATTGCAATTGATTTATAACAACATGAACTACGTATTAGTATTAATGTTTTCTTTATCAAAATCTCTAGAATTTCATAGTTTAGATCTAACTTGATTAATAACTGTGCAACTAGATTTATAAATAAAATATTCTTGATTTCTCCTTTAGTTTTCTAAATTTAAATGTAATTTAGCCTAAGTCACTTTTGAATATCTATAAAAAGTATTTTCTCCTATATATATAATTTTATATAGTTAAAATAAATGAGACCTATAATTTTCCGTTTTTTACAACAAAATCTCTCGGTAGATGTATCTTTTCAACCATGGCGCAAGAGAGGTGTATTCCGGATTGGGTGTAGTGCGGCTTCTGTCCTTATAAGTATAGGTTGCGTGTCATTGTGCCATACGGAAGGAGAGCTCTACATTTGTAGGGCAAAGAAACCTAGCGGCCCTAACTTGTTAGACGAACCTTGAAAAGTCTTCATAGTGAAACTTAACTATCCAATGGGGAGTCATGACCTCGAACTTTTGGGGATCACGACTCATAGTGAAAGTGTATAACCTCTGCAGAATGTAAAACTGGTATATCAACCGTGCTCACGGTCACGAGCGGCCTTGGACCCTTATGGAATAGATGATCACTATTGAATTGTAATATGCTTATGTTTTTGCTATTCATTCTTCATATTACCTGATCATATGTTTATTCTGGGATTAAAGACATCTTGATGCTACTCATATGCTAAAACTTTGCCAACTAAAAGCTACATGTAGTTAAACCCGTGTTATGCCTCTTGAGCCTCATGAACCCTATGTTATGCTTGTTGAGTTCGACATGGACTCACCCTAGCTATTTTCCCCACATCTCACGAATGGTACCAGACTGCTAGATTCTAGAATTGTTAGGCTTGTGATCAACCAGTCAGTTTGATCCTAGAGTGAAGGTTACACCCGGTGTTCGGAGTTGTCTTTTCCGCTGTGTTGTTCTCTAAGGTTATATCTTATACTATTGCGTTATGTTTAATAAGCATTTTTCTTTTGATATTACACTTATCTGTAGCTATATGTGAGATTTGACCTCTTTATTTCACATATAGTGTATATCTGGTTTTGTCCTTAAAACCGGATGTGACAGAGTGGTATCGGAGCAATGCTGACTGTAGGACACAAGCCTAGTGATAAATTGGCCGTCTTAAGGTTTTTAACTTGTAATAAAATCCTTGTTCTATAATCCTTGATATTTTCTTCTCTACTATATATCTATCCTTGATATTTGTCTTCTCCTTGATACTTATTTTAAGCCTTTGCTCTCATCTATACTCATTGCCTTGATATGCTTTTAGAATCTTCTCTTACCACCTTCTTGCGTCATCAGAAAAGAAGATTTAGGATCCTTTTCCCTTAATATAAAGAGGATGGTAGTATCGCAAGTTGAGTCAATGTTTGCTTTATGCACCTTTAATGCTTTGTTGAATGTTATTATGCGTGTGCTTGTTTTGGATCTTTGTATGATTGCAATGATCTTGTAGAGTTTATCCACAATTTCATTTAGTCTATAGGTCTATAAGGTATAAGGATCAATGCAATATATAGTTGGGTTGGTTTACCTTGTTCTTTTGATTCTACCTTTTCTGGAGCAGTCTGTCTTTTCTTCAGTGCTCAGAAATATCTGCTTAGCGAAAGTTTATAAATTTTTTATGGAAATAACCGGACTTGAACATCTTCCCAATGCCTCTAGAATCACCTTCATAGGTTTTATGGTTTGCAAGATACGCAAATCACAAGGTGACACATCTACGCAGTGTGAAGTCTCGATCAGTTTCTGTTGTGAACTGTTTTCGGCCAAGTTGACTGCAGAATCTGGAGGAGTGTTCTATAATAAAGTTGTAGGGAATTTTATAAGCTTTCCAACGGTATAAATTACAACTTTATTGGATTTACAAAACGAGAGTTATAGCTGTTTTACTGCACTGCTGATTTTCTGCTTGCGAGAACTTTCAGATTTCTTGTTCTTACCCATACACAAGAGTATCATTGGGATGATAGAATGCCTTGAAGCTAGTTAGCTCATATAGAATGAGGTGCAAGATACCCTTTTGGTGTCCCTTAGTTTAATTTTCTTAAGGGGGGTAGCCAAGTTGAAGAAGATGCAAGATGTAGATTTCATACATTCTAGTTCTTCACTTGAAAGAATTGGTTAACCCCATGGTAGAGAAGTCAACATCAAGCACAGCTATCCTCAACTCAAGATTGATAATTGTTGGATCGTTTACATGGAGCTCGGGTAATCATCAGGATTGGTCTTCAATTCGAGCTATCATCAGTTGGGAATTCAACCTTCAACATACCTAAGGTAAATTGGTATGGATAACGTAGGAAGGCGATCCTGCAAATCTATAGTTTGTTCTACAGAGACTTAGGAAACCTCACTGCTATACCAAGCATGGCTAGTAAGTTTTGGATAGGTTATCTCTAACGGTGGAATTATGAAGAAGAACACAAGAATTGATGCGTTGAGTTAGAACTCCAAGGATGAGGTGTGACTTAAAGTTACTTTGGGATAGTGAGTATCTGTTAGAGGATCATTGGAGGTATTACAATGATGGACAAACATCTCGTCAAGATTTGGGATGAGCCCTACGCAAGAAAAATATGCATTAAGTGAGCTAACTGAGTTGGACCACCTGACACATGATATGGAGATATCCACTGTGGAACATCTTCTTGGACATAAGAGAGATATCTACATGGAATTAAGAGTCTAGAAGGTATTTACACTAAGTTACGGTTGAGTTGGTGACATTATCATTGGATTTGAGTTGATTAAGACATGGAAGGTGCTATCATTTGGAGAAGCAAAGTAAGAGTCATTGTCGATGCCCTTAGCAAGGGAGAGTTATGCTAAGAAGATTTAGACGACACTAGGGACTAAGCATTGTTCTTAAGCGTTTAACAACTTAACCTGAACATGAATAGACATATATTTTCAAGATTGGTGATAGAACCTACTTTCGGCAAAGAAAGTAAAGAGACTATGTTGGAAGGTGAATGCATGAAGTAGGAGGTCTGATAGTATGGATTAAAAAGGGATATAGCCAATCATTGTGAAGAGTTATTGCAATACAGTTTGGATCAATGGGGACAAGAGTTTATCATATAAAGTGATCACAAGGTTGTCTTAATGAGAAGTGTAAAGAATGTTGATATGAAGAGTGAGCAAACTTCCCGCCACAACGGTTCATTTAAGGTTGCTAGCAAAGAAACGAGGAATGGCCTAACAATTGGAAGTTACCCAAGAATTGGTTTGGAGTTATCTCAAGGCTGATTGGAATCCCTGTCAAAATCTAAGAAATAGTGAGCCAATTACTCGAAGTAAGATTATCATGGTATGTAGAAACAATGGAGTGATGCTAAGAGGATGAGACTACTCGATCAAGTGAAGAAGATCTATAGTCAGAGTTTTCATATATCATGGATCACTATCTTCCGAATCTCAGGACGA
This sequence comes from Saccharum hybrid cultivar R570, assembly GCA_038087645.1. Lineage (NCBI taxonomy): Eukaryota > Viridiplantae > Streptophyta > Magnoliopsida > Poales > Poaceae > Saccharum > Saccharum hybrid cultivar. The sequence goes on from JAQSUU010000760.1 coordinate 17,279,637, forward strand.
GATTCACCTTAAGGGGTAGAATTGTAACACCCTAAAATTTGCTTCTTTGAAAATAGAGCTAAAAAGAGTTAATTTTAAATTTTTGTGCTTATGAAAACATAGTAAAATAATATTTTTCACTAAATTGAAATTTATCATAAGGTTTAGCAACTTGTTGATGCGTTCATGCTGATGCATTTGTGTTTTTGTATTGCTTGGTTTTGACCAAAGATCAAAATGAATTCAAGTTATTCTTTCAAAATGCATTTAGGTCGATTTTCCTTTCAAATTCCTTGTTTCTCATCTGTCAATCAACCTCTACAAACTTCTCAGGATTTTTTCCGACTTTTTATGTAGCTTGTTTTCACTTATCTATGAGCATAATCTAATTTTTAGATGCTCTAAAATACTTATCATGAGCTCCAAATACTTTATTTGGGTTCCTCATGTTCCATAATGTCTCTGAAAAACTTTCCCAAATTTTCGGAGCTTTTGGAGTATTTTTCGTGGCTTAAATAATAATTCTGGACTTTTCAAGAATTATTTTATCCACAAAAATAATTAATTCTGAAAATAATAAATTTCTCATTTTTTTCCAACGCTCAAAGCCCATGTGCAATAATCTTAATAAATCTCAAAGGCCCATACATTTATTTACTAATGGGCTTTAATAATTAATTAGGCCTATTAGTAAAGACGAAGGGTGCAACATCAATTATTAGTACCATATTGCTAGTTGATGTGAAGGCGAGGAGTTTTCTCCCAATAAGTATGGACCTACCCTTGGGCAAAGCACACAAAAACTACCGTAAGAGGAGCCCCTAGTTTGGAAAATCTCTCGTGTAGTAAATTATATTTTCTCCTCCTCTTGCCATCGTCCGACGAAGCTATCAGGCTGCCTAGCACAAGCCGAAACTTTCACCATGGTTGCTCGTGAGCATACGTTCTACTCCAAGAAGAAGAAGACGTATTTACTTGAATTCCACCGGCTAGATCACATTAAAAACCAGATTTTGATTTATTTTCGAAATTAAAATTCTAGGTATTTACAAAACTGCCACTATCTTATTTTGGCCATATCTTCTACGGTTTAACTCCGTTTTGACCCGTTCAAATTGCGTAAGATTTGTAATTTCATCATCTACATGTTAGTGCTACTATTGGTTAGGTTTTCCACCTTTAAGATTTGATGTTAGATTTAATCTATTGTTTTACTAAAGAAAATCTCGTTTAATTCATAACTTATTTGTTTTAATTCCGAATTAGTCCGTTCAAATTGCAATGGATTTATAACAACATGAACTACGTATTAGTATTAATGTTTTCTTTATCAAAATCTCTGGAATTTCATAGTTTAGATCTAACTTGATTAATAACTGTGCAACTAGATTTATAAATAAAATATTCTTGATTTCTCCTTTACTTTTCTAAATTTAAATGTAGTTTAGCCTAAGTCACTTTTGAATATCTATAAAAAGTATTTTATCCTATATATATGATTTTATATAGTTAAAACAAATGAGACCTATAATTTTCTGTTTTATACAACAAAATCTTTCGGTAGATGTATCTTTTCAACCATAGCCTCGATTAGCGTGCTTTTCACGTCTATGTGTTTGTAGCCATGCGTAGATTAGTTTTCAAATATTTTATTGGTTGGTGTATTGTTCTAATTTAGTCCTATTGTTTGCTTCGTGTGTGATTGCATGGATGCTTGTGTGGTGCTTTATAATTATGTCTAGTCGGTGAGATTTACGTGGTGATCAAGAAGCGGTTTATTGAAGGTTTGGATTTGAAGAAGGATCTAAGTTAAGGCAAGTATAGCATAGGATCATCCTTGTTACCTAATCACTTTTAAAGCACTTAAATCACTATGCATGTGTCTCCTTGTTAAGGATGCCTTAGAAATTGATCTGGTACCTTGTCGCCTATGGTTTTGCATTGGGTAGCTATTGCTAGTGCTCAACATAAACTATGATCTTGTAATTTGACTAATAGAATATGCAATAACATTAAAAGATGACTTTTTAGTAACATAATGAAAGAGAGCTAGAGCCTTGGGCTATCTTTTGGTGCTCTAGTTTCTCTCCATAAGGACTTATCTGTAAGCGAACATCCGGGACTTACAGTACAACTGTGAGGGCTACATGGCTCTGGCTTTAGTCATATAAGAGGACATTTTCTAGCTTGTTAGTGGTTACCTTTATGGCGCAAGAGAGGTGTGTTCCGGGTTGGGTGTAGTGCAGCTTCTGTCCTTATGAGTATAGGCTGCGTGTCATTGTGCCATACGGAAGGACAGCTCTACATTTGCAGGGCACAGAAACCTAGCGGCCCTAACTTGTTAGACGAACCTTGGAAAGACTTCATAGTGAAACTTAACTGTCCAATGGGGAGTCATGACCTCGAACTTTTAGGGATCACGACTCACAGTGAAAGTGTACAACCTCTACAGAGTGTAAAACTGGTATATCAGCCGTGCTCACGGTCACGAGCGGCCTTGGACCCTTATGGAATAGATGATCACTATTAAACTATAATATGCTTATGTTTTTGCTATTCATTCTTCATATTACCTGATCATATGTTTATTTTGGGATTAAAGACATCTTGATGCTACTCATATGCTAAAAGTTTGCCAACTAAAATGTCACACCTATGGTTTGGAAAAAGGCTGTGTGTGCCTGAAGATAAGGATATCAGAATGGTAATTCTGCGTGAAGCTCATGAGTCAGCTTATTCCATACATCCGGGGAGTACTAAGATGTATTTGGATCTGAAAGAGAAATATTGGTGGTACGGTTTAAAGAGAGATGTTGCTGAGTATGTTGCTTTGTGTGATACTTGTCAAAGAGTGAAAGCGGAACATCAGAGACCTGCAGGATTGTTACAGCCTATGCAGATACCCGAGTGGAAATGGGAAGAGGTTGGTATGGATTTTATAGTTGGGTTGCCACGGACTCAAAGAGGATATGATTCAATTTGGGTGATAGTGGATCGTCTGACTAAGGTTGCTCATTTTCTGCCTGTGAAGACTACATATAGCAGTGCAAAGTTGGCAGAGTTGTATATGGAAAGAATAGTGAGTCTACATGGAGTACCTAAAAAGATTGTGTCTGATCGAGGTACTCAGTTTACATCTCATTATTGGCAAAAGATACATGAATCATTGGGAACCAAATTAAATTTTAGTACAGCTTATCATCCTCAGACAGATGGTCAAACGGAGAGAATTAATCAGATATTGGAAGATATGTTGAGAGCTTGTGCTTTACAATATGGAACTAGCTGGGATAAGAGTTTGCCTTACGCAGAGTTCTCTTATAACAACAGTTATCAGAAGAGTCTTCAAATGGCACCGTTTGAGGCTCTGTATGGACGAAAGTGTAGAACCCCGTTGTTCTGGAATCAGACAGGGGAGAGTCAAGTGTATGGGCCTGATGTATTAAAGGATGCTGAAAAGAAAGTGAGAATGATTAGAGAATCTAAAAATAGCACAGTCCAGACAGAAAAGTTATGCTGATACTCGCAGAAGGGAGTTGACTTTTGAGGTAGGGGATTATGTATATTTGAAAGTATCGCCAATGAGGAGTGTGAAGAGGTTCAACATGAAGGGTAAATTGGCACCAAGATATATTGGACCTTTCAAGATTATAGAGAGACGTGGTGAAGTGGCATATCAGTTGGAATTACCTGAAAGTTTGGCAGGTGTACATGATGTGTTCCATGTGTCTCAATTGAAGAAATGTTTACGAGTACCAGAGGAGCAGATTCCATTAGAGGAACTCACTGTTAAGGAGGATCTTACATATGAAGAGTTTCCGGTTAAAATTTTAGAGACTGCGGACAGAGTCACAAGAAGTAGAACAATCAAAATGTGTAAAGTACAATGGAATCGGTACACAGCAGAAGAGGCTACTTGGGAACGAGAAGAGGATCTGAGAAAAACCTACCCGCAACTGTTTGAGTAAGCATCGGTCGAATCTCGGGACGAGATTCATCTTAAGGGGGGTAGAATTGTAACACCCTAAAAATTTGAAAAGAAGAAAAATAGGAAAAACATGATTTTTATATTTATTTTTGTGAAGCATGCAAATTTAGAATAAGAATAATTTTTATAAATTTAAAATCAAATATAAGAGTAGAAACATGCTTGTGCACTCATGCTGTTGCATTTAAATTTTTGAGATGAGTGGTTTGATTTAAATTCAAATTTGGATTTGAAAATCTTGTGAAAATTCACTTTGAAAAATTGAAAAAAAAAGAAAAGTCGGCTTATTCGGATTTTGGCCCAACACAGCCGCAGCCCGCCGTCTCGGCCTGCTCAGCATGCGGCCCGCTTCTCTCCCGCGGCCTCCTTCTCCCCCTGGGCCGAGCCCAAGTCACGGCCCGACAGCCCGTCACCGCGCGCGCGCGCTCGCGTCCCGCAGCGGCCACGTTCTTTTCGCCCTGAGCCGCTGACATGTGGGTCCCGCTTGTCAGTGTCTCTCCTCACCTTTCCTTCTTCTTCCTCCGGCGTTTTCCATCGACGAACGCCGTCTTCCCTCTCTTCCCCGATCCGAATCGATCTCTAAATCTCCCTCCTTTCCATAACCGGAGATGCCCACGGGCTATAAAACGAGACCCTCACCTCTCCGCCCTCATCCCGTCTTATCGGTAGCCGCTTTGGTGCTCGGGAGCTAGGTCACCGCGAGCACGAGCTCCACCGTCCGCCCCTCCAAGCCGCACGCGCTCCTTGCTTCATCCCCGGCCACGATTCTGCCCTAGGTGAGTTCGCGTTCGAGTTGTCTACCCGCAGGTGCTCTCCGTTCGCGTTTTCGTGCACCGTAGAGCGAGATAGGTTATTCCGGCCATGGCGCCGCCGCGGGAAGCTCACCGTCGGCCGATTCCGACCGGAGCGCCGCCGGTTTCCTCCCTGATCCGATTTGGACCGTCCGATTTGAATCCAACGGATGTAAATAGAAGTTACCGGTTCGTTTGTAAAATTGTAAAAGAAACCCTGAAGTTTTTAAGTTCTTAACCCGCAGTCCTAAAACGTAAAGCTCAGAGTACGCTTTGATCGGTTGAAAACGTATTTCGTTTCGGTAAATGAAAAATACGCTTTCTGATATTTACAGTTTTGCCACTGAGTTTGTTTTAGTCATAAATTATCCGTTTTAACTCCGATTTGATCCATTCAAATTGCGTTAGATTCGTATTTGTGAGCTCTACGTGATGATAGAACTGTACAGTAGGTTTGAGATAATTTATTTTCAAGTTTATATTAAAGTATTTATTTTTCTATAGGAAATCTTTGGAAATTCATAACTTTGTCGTTTTAGTTCCGATTTTCGTGATCTTCGCGTCTGTGTGATCCTAGCAAGTTGTAGATTCATTTTAAAGACTTTTTATTTTATTTTCTTACTGTTGGTGTATTGTTCTAATTATAGTCTTGTTTGTCTATGCATGATTGCCTCTGGATGTGTGTTGTTGATAATGGTTGATCGAGTTTAGACGGTGAGAAATTCGTTGGAGATCAAGAGCCTTATTACGAGCAAGATCTTCAGGACCAGTTCGAGCAAGGCAAGTATAGCATGGGATTATCCTTGTTGTCCTATTCACTTTATGCAATTAATATCATTATGCATTTATTCCTTGTTAAGGATGACTTAGCGATTGATCCTTTACCTTGGTACCTATTATATTGCATTGAGTAGTGTGGCTAGTGCTTAAACATGGACTATGATCATGTAAATTGATTAGAGGAATATGCAACAAACATTAAAAGATGATTTTGATTAATGTTTAAAGGGGATTAGAGCATGGTGGTTACTTTTGATGCTCTAATTGCTCTCCATAAGGACTCATCTATAAGCGACAATCCGGGATTTACAGTACAACTGTGGGGGCTATATGGCTCTGGCTTTAGTCATATAGAAGGACCTTTTCTAGCTTGTTAGAGGTATTCCTTTATGGCGTAAGAATGGCTTGACGAATCGGGTATAGTGCGGCCTCTGTCCTCATGTGTATAGGCTGCGTGTTATTGTGCCATCAGGAAGGGGGGCTCTACATCTGTTTGCCGAGTGAAATCTAATGACCCTAACTTGTTAGACGAACCTTCGAAAGACTTCATAGTGTTTACCCTGCCTGCTCACCTTGGTAGTGTTTTGGGAGTAATTAACCCGGGCATTTGGGTAACACGACTCACAGTGAAAGTGTACAACCTCTGCAGAGTGTAAAACTGTTATAACAGCCGTGCTCACGGTCACGAGTGGCCTTGGACCCTTATGGAATAGTTGAATAATTGTTTATGATTATGTTTTTGCTATTCATTAATCATTTCACATGGATCATATGTTTAATGTTTATATTGAGATAATTTGATGCTATTGTTATGCTAAAATCATGCTAACTAAAAGCTACATGCTGATAAACCAATGAATATGCCTTTTTGAGCCTCATGAACCCCATGTTACACTTGTTGAGTACGAGATGTACTTACGCTTGTTTATTTCTTTTACTTGGATAAAAATCCCGGATGGGTAACAGATGGAGGTAATAGTGACTACTACGCCTACTTCCCTGAAGATTACTAGTCTTGCTGTCAACCAGTCAATGTACCTGTGACTGGAGCTACCACGAGAGATTTTTATTTATACTTCCGCTACGTTTGTGTTAAGACTATGTGTTTAAATATTCGTGATGTAATAACAGTTGTGATGATACTTCTGTTATAATTTGTGAACTTATGTGTGATTGATCTCTGGGCGCACATAAGGGTATGCATTCCATTTGGTCGATAAATGCGTACCTTCGCAGCCACGGGCGCGTGCGGGCCAGGGGCTGGACATGGGGTTCATTGCGCGTGTAGGCTCTGCGGAGTGCACGGCGTGGCTCATGTGCCAGCACTGGGCGCACGGTCGCGTGTGCTAAGAGGGAACGTTCCTGGTTATCGTTTGCCTGATTGTGGGTATGTTGGGCCCAACGAGGACGTCGGGTTCTTTGAGGGGGGGTGTATGTCACACCCGACCCAATTTGGAATTTGGCCCATAGTGGCCCATGTGAATGTTATGAGATATTGTAGAGAGTTTAGTCCCACCTTGATTGTTTAGAGTGGGATAGACCAACATATAAGGCTTCTAGAGTCCATCTCACCATCCCTGGGTTAATCCTTTTACGTGAAGCGAGGACGAAAGCGTAAGTGGGATGGTGGTAGGTGTGGTTCATTCAGCGTGCAGAGTGGATCTGAGCCGTTTGGACTCTGGGGCGTTACATAAAAGCTACATGCAGTTAAACCCGTGTCGTGCCTCTTGTGCCTCGTGATCCCCATGTTATGCTTGTTGAGTTCGACATGGACTCACCCTTGCTATTTTCCCCACATCTCAGGAAGGGTACCAGACTGCTAGATTCTGGAATTGTTAGGCTTGTGATCAACCAGTCAGTTTGATCCTGGAGTGAAGGTTATACCCAGTGTTCGGAGTTGTCTTTCCGCTATGTTGTTCTCTAAGGTTATATCTTATACTATTGCGTTATGTTTAATAAGCATTTTTCTTTTGATATTACACTTATCTTTAGCTATATGTGAGATTTGACCTCTTTATTTAACATATAGTATATATCTGGTTTTGTCCTTAAAACCGGGTGTAACACGTCCCTCCTTGGAGACGTCATTTTGGACTCGTGGTCGGTCAGTCTGCGACGGCGGCCAGCGTCGTGGCAAGGAAGTGGAGGCCTAGTGGAGGATTCAAGTTGGCGGTGTCCACGTCAGTGGAAGGCTGTCAGGAGGAGGGTGTTGGCGCGGTGATTGGAGGGCATCGCATCTGCTTGGTAGTGGAGAGCGGGCGTCTGGTGGGACCGCTCGCCAGGTGTGACCACAAAGTTGGTGAGGAGGCCGGCGTGGGAGACGCCCATGGAGTTGGCGAGAAGGCTGACGTTGGAGGTGATGGCCAGCAGACTTGCATTGCCAAGTTGACCTACGTGGTGTGGCAGCGGATGGTCCCACTCAGCGGCGGCTGCTTCGGCACAAGGAGCTTCTGATCGGCAGCCGGAAGGCGTGTGTGGCACTTATACCTTCAATGAGACACCTGGGCTACCAAAAGCTGCAGTGTGCGCACGTGGATCTCGATGGACAGGGTCAGCTTGGTGTGTGCCTGAGGCAGCTCCTCTCGTGTCAATTTGGCAGCTTGCAGCGGCCTACGGTGGGTAGCCCTACTTTGTAGTGGCTACTCCGATATGGGACAATGTCTTTAGACACTACTAGAAATGTGTTCATCAATGACGATTCACTCATGACGATTAAAATTTCCATCACAGAACTAGCTCTTTCTATGACAAAAATGGCAGCTTCGTCATTAGTGACAAGTGATGGAGCTTTGGCACGAAGAACAATGACGAAAACAAAAGGAACGTCATTGAACAACAAAACTTAATCGTCATAGAATGTTTGGCCAGTATACCAACTCGAGGATGTGGGGCCGTGGTCCCACCAAGGGGGTCCGACCTCGATGACGTGGCGAAGCATCCCACTAGTGGGTCCCGACCTCGGTGACATGGACATGTGGTCCCACCAGTGGGTCCCAGCATCGATGATGTGGCATCGTGGTCCCACTAGCGGGTCCCACTTGGATGGCGTGGCCATGCAGGTCCACCAGTGGGTCCCCTCATGACGTGGTGGCGTGGTCCCACCAGCGGGTCCCACATCGATGACGTGGCCATGCGGGTCCCAAGCGGTCACCAGATCACAGCAGACTTCCCCCTTTTTTTTATTTGGCAAAAATATTTGCTCCAAGGGAGCTTCGAACCCGCGACCAGCTACTTGGGAGTGAGGTGCCTTACCACTAGGCCACTAAACCCTTCGTGGTATAGTTATGAATGTTTTCTTATTTGTTCACTTAGAATATGAAATTGAATCGATCAGACTTAATGGGCTGTATTGCCCATGATCACGTGGAGGCCTACACAAGGCGTTGATGGCCTGGTCGCCTGCCGCTGTGCATACCCGATCACGTGGAGGTCAATCTCTGCCGCCGTGCATACCCTTGATCACGTGGAGGTCGATCTCTGCCGCCGTGCAATCCAGATTTCCCTAATCTATCTATCCCTAATCTAATCTGGATCCTAGGCGATGGAGCAAGAGGCACGCGGCCTGATGCCATGCTGCCTGAAAGGTTGCACTAATTAGATTATCAGATAATCACAGGCTCACGGAGGTTCGTCATCTACTCGTCTTGATTCTTGATTCATTGTTTTGTTTAGATTAAATCCAAAAAAAATATTCGTTCAATTTTTTCGGTCAATATTTGATTTATTTATAATATTTAGTGGATGATTTCAGCTGCGCCAACGAGCGTGGGGTGTGCAAAGCAGCGCGTGGCGCACGAGCAGTGCAGGGCATGCGAGCAGAGTAGTGCCGTGTAGCGGCGTTGCGCGTGGACTGAGCAGCGGTAGCACGGGTAGAGTACAAGGTTTGATTTGTTTTTTTACATATATGCATGTGTTCGATGTGTTTTTGAATATTGTTGAATGAACTGTAATTTGTTTTTTTTAATTTTATACATATATGCATGTGTTTCATGTGTTTTTGAATTTTGTTGAATGAACTGTAATTTGTTTTTTAATTTTTTTACATATATCCATGTGTTTCATGTGTTTTTGAATTTTGTTGAATTTACATTAATTTATTTTTTTAATTTTTGTTCATATTGTATTGTGAAAACAGATGGATAGAAGGTGGATTTTTGGGAGAAAATTCTCACCTGCATATGTGAAAGGAGTTGAAGAATTCATGAAATTTGTTCGTGAAAAATACCCCAAAGACAGCCGCATACTTTGTCCATGCCGCAAATGTCTTAATCAAAGTTTGCGGCCTCAGATGGAAGTACATGACCATTTACTCATTTTTGGAATGTCAGCTACATACACTAGGTGGACTGATCATGGGGAGTCAGAAGATACTGTAGTAATTGAGAATTTGGAGCAGGAGGGCGAAGGAAGTGATCATGACTTCGGGATACATGTGGATGTGGCTGATGATGATTATGATGAGGATTATGGAGTGCCAGAGATGATAGGAGATCTGTATGCTGCGACAGAGGCTGATGGAGAACAACCAAGGTTTGCAAAAGTCCTGGAAGATGCGAAGAAGTCACTTAGTCTGGGATCTATCCATTCAAAATTCTCTTTTCTGGTGCGGTTGTTGTATATCAAGTCTCGTTATCGAATCGGCAATACAGCATTTTCCACAATAATGAAGTTGTTGTCATCAGGATACCCTCAGAGTGAGTTGCCAAAATCATATGATGAGGCTAAGAAATATCTTGGAGAAATGGGCCTTGGATACGAAAACATCCATGTGTGCAAGAACAATTGTGTGTTGTTTCGAAAAAGGTATGAAAAAGATAATATATGCCCAGTATGCAAGACATCTAGATGGCAAGATGAAACTGGGAGGAAGAAGGCTCCACACAAGGTATTGAGGCATTTTCCACTTTTGCCAAGGTTGAAAAGAATTTATGCTTCCAAGCGAACTTCTGAGGAAACACAATGGCACAAGAAAATGAGGAAGCCGGTCAAAAATCACTACTACAAAACATAGATATGGTAACACAACATTGTAACACATACATCAATGTGATACAAAGAAGTTTCGTAGTAACACAAAATTATGTGTTATAGATGTGGGTTGTAACACAAAGCACTTGTTTAATAAAAATGTGTTACAGACAATGATCATAGTAACACAAAATTTAGTGTTACAGGTAAAGCGTTGCAAAGATGGTACTATATTGTAACACATGAATGGAACATGTAAAATGTGTGACAAATATGTATCCTATAGTAACACAAAATAATGTTACGACTAAAGTGTTACAAAGAAACATATGTATGTGGAGCTTCTGAGTCATGGGCGGCAAAGGATATCACAAACTGGTTGTCATTTTTGCTCATAGACAGTCACAACGTGGTCACCAGATTTGTTAGTTTTTAGCAAAGGACGTCAGATGGTATTTTGATGTTTGTGGTGTAGTGAAAGGAATAACGAGTAGGTGACTGAAGGTCATGTAAATGCTGGAGCCCATCAATCAAGCAGTTAGTTGACCAGAGTTCATGACAATGTAAAGGGATTGTGATCACAAAAGGAACAAGTACGCCAAGGAAGAAAAACTAAAGAATATAAGAATTATATAACATTAAATGGGAGAATAGTAGAATTGCTAAGTTTATGATGTTGCTGGGCGGACCTTCTACTGGCCTTGACTATACAATTATATAGGATGATCTAATATTTGATCTTTTCAGTCGATAAAAAGGTGATCAGATTACAACTCATTTTCACGTGATTTCGCTTTATATACACAAGCTCTGAGTGAATGGTTCCTGGTCCTAAGTCGAACAGAAAAGCTGTTAAAAAACAAGTTCCCAAAGCTTCTTTTGGGCTATGAAAAACAATAAACAAGCTTGAGTTTTTATCTTGGCCATACTCTCGTCTGCAACACTGCTTGCCTAATGGCAATCGTACCTAAAATTTTAAATCAAAGATGTTATCCAACACATGCTTTTCTGATCCATCAGATCAACACATGAAACCTGGTTATTAAAAACTGTATATATAGGGAAATTATATATGCAAGCAGATGAAATCATTTGTTTTGAAATGCCTAAAAAAAAGGCCACAAAGGTGTTTTAGTACAACCTAACAACAATATTTGAGAATTTCAAAAATGCCTAAACAAAATAATGAGATGATTTGGAAAAATGCCTTCACAAATAATGCCGCCTCATGGTGCTTTTGAGGTGATATACAGAATTGCACAAACCATAATTTAAATTCACAATCATAAGGATTGATATGGGTTCACAAACTGTTTTGACGATACAAAACACCCATGTATGCTCTCAAACATTGAGACCATGCACCCATCATGCTTTAGTGAAGGCTAGCGATATGCCACTTAACATTAATGACCTGCAATGCCAGAAAAAGATAAATATTGTAAGAATTTTGCTATATATATTTGGGCTGTTGTGCATGAGAATTAAAATTTATCTCGTGTTGTAGCAAAAATGTCCAATTTATCATTACTAGGATTTCAGCAACTAGCATTTGACCCATATAAATCATGTAGCCTATTGTGTGCCCGTGAGGATCTATGTACCAAAATCTTAAACGATATCTAGTAGTCAGTTATGTAAATCTATAAAAGCGGAACTCAGTAGTTGACTAATAGAAAATGTATCAAACATTTATAGTGTTAAAAAAGCATAAAATTAGTCAACAGTGATGAGGTGAGCCACTAAAGCTAAATAGTCAACACTTTAAAAAGAATCAAAACATACCTTCCACAAATGTTCAAAAACATCCAATGCTCAAACCATTCAAATGCTCGGATGTCGGTAGCTCTGTGATTGGAGCTTCAAATTAAAAGGATGACAAATCCTTTGTGTTCATGAAGCTCTTGCGGTTCATATACATGGAAAAAATGGTTGAATATTAAAATTATATTAGTTCCTTCCATGGATGAATAATTATCACGCTGAAGTAATGACTAACAAATTTAGTATAAAACATATAAAGTAGGGATTTTTTTCAAGGCACCAACTAGCACCACAAAGAATCCGCAGTCTACAAGTCCACAAGTCCTAAAACACCTGACTAAGAGCATCTCCATGGGTCCTAAAAACAGTAAGTAAAGATTAGAAGTTAAGACAAGGAGTTGAGCGTTTTTTTTTCAATCTTACCTAGAAACAAGATTGAGAGTGTGTTTAGAAAACTCTTGGAGATGCTGTAACATCATAGCCATACTTTTGCATAGTGTTCAGTATGTGTAGGGATTGTTTATTTGCCTTGTGTATAGGGAATCTATAAAAAAAAATACAGAGATATACGGACGACCGTCGGTACTGCTGCGCTGTTTATATCAGATCGAGAATTCTGCATTTATTTTTCAGATTTGTGTATGCAGTAGAATGCAATAGCATCTGAAACTTGATGAATATGGTAGCATAATTTCAAAGATTCAAATTCGCTTCCCTATATCATTCAGCCGTAGTAAGAACAAGAGGAAGAAATATATAAATCTGCATTTAGATTGTTGATACTCACGGGATATGAGTGCAGAACAGGAGAGACTGCACGTGCTCTGGCCGATCTGCTAGGCTGCGTTCGGCCGTTGTCTACGGAGGACAGAGGAGCAGCGACAAGGCGTGGTTGCAGCGCCGCAAGTTTCTTGCAATCATCTGCAGGTTAGCGTTGCCCTTACAATCCCCTGTACATCACCGAAGAAATTTATGGATCGAAGGATTACAGAAATCCAGAATAATGGAAGGGGATATAAATTTGGTACGTAGACTCGAAGACCTCCTATGCCGCACAACCATCAATCGAATGATTAAGGAGAAATGGGCAGTTGGAATTTGACGAGGAAAAGCAGGGAGGCAGAGCGATTTGTGTAATCTTCTGGTAGGGCGGCGATTTGGGATAATGGTGGGTTGGACTTGTCACATGGCGGCAAGGGAAAAACTTCAGATACCGCCTCCCGCCAATATCTCCCGCTTTGCTGGCCAGTAGGCAGACACATATTTGCAGGGGCAAAACTTCACGCGGCAACATGTATATAAATAAATAAAAGGATATTTGGAAGCGCATGCTAATAACAAACTTTTATTACCTTATTTGTTATATTGAGAATCACTTAAAACAATACATACATGATAGTTAGTTAGTCACGCTCTTTAAATTAAATGCAATGCCGCCTCCTTTTATTCTTCAGATTTTACACGTATTTATATTTTAATTGTTTTTGGATGACAAAAATATTTTTTGTGAAATCTGGAATAAACTATATTCTATAGGCAAAGGGATGAGTTTGGCAAAATTTGTCTAGATTTCTGAAATATGTCTTTTTTATTGGATACAATTATTTTCTTTACCGAACAAATTTTTAAACTAAATTCATCTGTCTACAAAAGTCATTTTTTAGAGATAATTTATCCTTTTATCTCCAAATTACTATAGAACAATTGTAATTATATCTAAAATTGGTTACTAACTTCTAGAAACTTGGATGGCAACATGTTTTTGGTGTATGATAAGTTTCAATAATTTTAACAAAACTGTACTAGAAATTATTCACAAATGGACATATCTAAGAGTATAATCGTAATGATATATCTAAATTTGGTTACAAAATTCTTGAAATTTGCATGATAATATGTTTTTGGAGTATGGTCATTTCATAAAAGTTTCAGATGATTTTAACAGAGTTATGCTATACCTTGTTCACAAATGGATAGATCTCTTATAACTATATGTATCCACCTGTGAAGAATGTATAGTCCCACTCTATTAAAATTGTTTGAAATCTTTATGGAATTCTTATGAACCCAAAATGTGTTGTTGTTGTTGTTGTTGTTGTTGTTGTTGTTGTTGTTGTTGTTGTTGTTGTTGTTGTTGTTGTTGTTGTCATTTTCTAGAATATATTGACCAAATTTAAATATTGTTGCAAATATCATGTGGAAATACCATAGGATAATTGTAATAATATCTAAATTTGGTTAGTAAATTTTACAAACTTGCATGAGAACTTGTTTTTGGTGTATATATCTCCATAAAAAATTCAAATGATTTTAACAAATCAGCACTATACATCCCTTACAATTGGGTACATCTCTCACATAGCTATACGAAGCTATATCACATATGCATCTATTTGTGAACAATGTATAGTCTCAATTTATTAAAATGATTTGAAACATTTAGGGAATGCTTATGGGCTTGTAATATGTTGCCATGTCAATTTGTAGAATTTCACGGTCAAATTAAGATATTATTATAATTATTTTTTGTAATTACCATAGAATAATTATAATAATATCTAAACTTCATTAGTAAATTCTGCAACTGGCATGAAAACACATTTTAAGTGTATAATATTTCCATGAAATTTTCAAATGATTTTAACAAAGTGGTATTATACATGGTTCACAAATGGATACATCTCTCACATAGTTATAAGAACGTGAGATATCAATTTGTGAACAATGTGTTGTCTCACTTTAATAAAATGATCTGAACTTTTTATGAAATGCTTATGGTCCCAAAATATATTTCTGTGACATTTTATAGAATTATCTGACAAAATTTAGATATTATTATGATTATTGGTAGAATAACCATAGAACAATAATTATAATAATATCTAAATTTGGATAGAAAATTTTACAAACTTGTATGACAATATAAATGCATAGTGTTACACATTTCTATTGTGGGCCCTTATTTTTGGGCAATATCTGGCAAACTATTAAACATAACTTTTTTTGTGAAGAAACATATTTTTGTTATTTTAACTATTTAGCATTTTCTGCCATGCAGCCTTTTCCATAGATTTGGCACATAATGGAGGGCACTAAAGTTTGAGGAGAATTATTTTTAATGACTATGCATGCTAGTAATGCATTTGCCTCATTTGGCCTTTATTTTAGTTTTTCTATAGTAAATTTGATAATTATGACACTTAGGCCTTCTTTAGTTTTTTTAATTACTTGCTTGCCTATATATCTTTAAAAGAATTTGTGTAACCACCTCTTGGGAGTATATCGCATAAACCATCAGTGCCTGAAAATGATTAGGTATATAATAATATGAAAATATAACAAATTATCAATTTGTACTCAGGGACCAAAATAGTTCCCGCTACTCAAGGTGCCGTGGAACTTTTACCTCGAAAATATAATATAATTAATTTGGATATAAATACTCCTATATTTGGATAAAATGGATCAAACCATAACTACTCCAGTCTCCTACAAATCAGGAGATCACAACTCACGGGCTTATACTAAATCTCCCAAATTCCCACAAAGTTCCCTCCCAAAATCCCATCTCCAATTGTTTACCAGAAAAGAAGTGCAGTTCCCTATCTTGCGCAGATCCAATTGACCAGAAAAAATTCGTTGAAGATCTTTCTCAACGAATTTTTGACGGGATTGGTTTAGTACCATCGCTCCTCCTGCTCCTGCGGCCCTGCCCCCAACATCTCTTGAAGATCCTTCTCACCTTCGGTAAGTATCAGCTCTCGCCCCCTCCGATCTGATCCACGATCGTCGTGCTTGTCTACCTATACTACTACTCTTGATCTGTGCTACACGTTCTGCGTGTGCCTTCTCCAGTTCGCAGGAGAGGAGAAAGTTCTGCCCTAGACCAACACCATCATCACCATGGAAATACCATCTCATGCCCTTCACCTCGTTAAAATTCACTTCAACCGTTATTTAGGTCACCATCTTAATAGATGCTTTATTGCCTGGATCATCTCTAGATATGAAATTCAGTGGGAAATTTTGGGTCCTCTGGCCATGGAAATTATTTGAATGTGTGAATTGGACATCCAGCATGTGCCATTTAATTTGGATGCCGTAGGTCCGGACTTGAGATGTATGATCCATTTATTTAAGACCTAATATAAGGCAAGATAAATTTGAATTTTGATTTGTTGCTCTCCGGTGACTTTCCCTTCGCCACACTGGCCGGGCTAGGCAGGCCCACTGAGCCACCGACCATTGATAGCTGTCACGTCCTGGCCGGGCAAGCCGCCGTGACGTCCCTGGCTGGTCGGGCCGTGGCCACTGCTGCGCTGCCGCGTGGCCCTGGTCAATGGTAGCCACGCTATGCCATGGCCGTTGGCCGCGCCGGGCAGCAGCACCCTTGCCGCGGGCCTGATTCAGCGTTCCCCTATCTATTTTTTTATATGATCAGAAGGTTTCCTGTACTGCCTTTTTATTATCTTAACTAATGATTTTCTTATTATTTGTCATCTAAATAAATATCTAAGAATCATACAAGATAATGTCATCTCACTCTATAATCTTCATTAAAAAATTGTATCTTTCGTGTGGTTATACAAATTACAATTGTAACATATGTATTCAGCTAATATGGACCTCCTCATACATTTGAATGGATGATGTCCATCTACTCAGGCAGTATAAGTGCTTCCATCTGTGTGGTGCATAAAAGCTAGCAGTGTTTTCCACCCTGGTCACTATGGACATCAGGTCAAGCCTATTCCTGCAGACAAGCCTACAAGACCAAGGCGCCCTTTTTTAGCGCCCTGGCAAGAACTCCCTCTACTAGGCCAAGGTGCTTTAGGTATCACACATATTCCTCCTACTTTGATTTGTTTGTTTGATCTGTGCTCTGCACCTAGACATCCATGTATTTTGCTACTGTTTCAATAAATTGAATTACTTCAAAGTGAAATTTCAGTATGTCATTTGCTTACTATGAATTGCTCACTTATTAAAGAGTACTTCAGTCATGTATCCGATCTTTCAGATGTGTTTCATGCAGTTAGGTGTTTGCTGAAATGCCAAAGTAAATTAATATGGAAGATTTGAAACAACAAATTTGGATTGTGCATGATTCACTATGGCGAAACCCATAGGAGCTATACTCTCTTTCAAGTTTGTTGGTTTTTTTCTAACATACAATATAGATATATTTATCATGTGACATCTTCATGTGTTAGTTCCCTTCTAGCAATTATGCTTTCTTTTATGGGTTGAAAAAAGGGGCTCATGACACATCTTGGATTGCTTTTCTTCCATTTAAGCTACTACATAATTGTTTGCTTTCTTCTCTGTTACCTTTTTCTTTCTTTTGTTTAATCGCTTTAATTTGTTCTCTGTTAAAGCAACCATTGATGATGACCTCCTTCCATTTTGCTATTATATGGTTGTAGCTGCTACTAATTTTCTAATGCTAAGTACATCAATCTGTGCAAATAGAAAATTAAATGCAAGGCATGTTTAACTCACAACATTCTATATTAGATTTTTTGGTACTTAGTTTGTGCCATGCCTTTCTTTTTCAATTTCATTTCGTGATTGCACAATATAAGGAAGTCTCAAATTCATTACCATCTTACTAATTACAACTCATACCCATGTGTACTTGTTTCTAAATTGTCCTTTTGAGCTCAAATACAATTCCCCATTGTTAACTTAACTTCTAATGTTAACCGAAGTATTTTCCAGAACAACAATGTTAACGGGTCAATAAGTTAAATTTCTACATGTCAACTGAGTCTTGCTAAAATATTTTTATAGCCTAGAGACTTAATGTTGGCTGCACCTTAGTAACATACTGTTGAAATTTGCTGATGCATGTGTCATTGTGTATTTTTTTCTTGAGCAGGAAGATAAAGTTTAAGTGGAGCCTCAGAGCCATGGCGTGGTCAAGGAGCAATTGTCCAATGTCAAACAAGCAATTCCCAAGGCTACATAAGATAGATTACTTTTGTCATTGCAATGATAATTACAAACTTCATAGTTCTAGTTTGGAGATACAAATAAAAGTCTTGTAGTACGACTTAGTCACATTACATTATGAGTGCAAATACTATTTCAGAGGATAATGTTTTAATTTGTTATATGTGATTATGAATTTCGATTTTGGTATATATAATTCTTTTGCAAAGAATATTTTATTAACCAGATATTGAATGCAAAAGGTGTTGCCACAATATCTTGCTATTGCGATAAATCTAAATGCAACAGTTATAATTCATTGTCATAATCTATTGCTACAATGCTCTTGCGTTGGATTATCTTATTTCCACGTACATTGAGTGTTGTTATAAGATATGGTTACAACCACAATATTTCGTTGCGACAATATTTCTTGCCACAACACAATTTTCGTAGCAATATTACCTATTGCAATACACTATTATTCATGGCAATTGCGGTTATAGCCACAAAATGGTTTTCGTGGCAAGAAATCATATATATTGCAATGGAACAAACTACGTGGCAATTGGTTCTATTCATTGTAACACTAGACAAAGTGTTACTGGAGCTCAAAAAGTGTTACAAACTGTAGACCCTACCATAATATGGAAGTGTTACTACAGCTAAAAAAAGTGTTACAACGGATAACCATGGTAACACTAGACAAATGTTCCAGTATATATATAAATGTGTTCCAATAGATGGCCCTATAGTAACATGGCCAATTGGAACACATAAAAAAATATGTTACTAAGAGGGCTAGTAACACTTTCTCGAGCCTATAGTAACACAATTTGATGTTACTATATCCCTTCCCTGTAGTAGTGAATGTAATGAGCCACCCAGCCGATGGGGAAGCATGGAAGGAGTTCGATAGGAGGGAACCAACCTTTGCAGCTGATCCGAGGAACCTCAGGCTTGCCTTAGCTACCGATGGATTCAATCCATTTGGCAACATGAGTACCCAGTACAGTATGTGGCATGTGCTTCTGACACCGCTGAATCTCCCTCCATGGGAATGCGTGAATCCAGCAAACTGCTTTATGTCTTTACTCATCCCAGGTCCAAAATCTCCAGGAAAGGATTTTGATTTGTTCCTTGAGCCACTAATTGAAGAACTGCTCGATCTATGGAAGGGTGTCAGTACGTACGATGCATGTACTGGTCGGAAATTTGACCTTCGTGCTGCCGTGCTGTGGTGTATACATGATTTTCCAGCGTTGAGCACGTTATCAGGGCGAACAACAAAAGGGTATTATGCATGTATTCATTGCGACAAGCATTCGTTGTCGCGGGCAATAAGGAATAAGATATGTTATATTGGACATCGTCGTTACCTTCCTAGTACACATGCATGGCGGAGAAGCTTGGCTTTTGATGGTAAGTGTGAAAACAAAGATCAGCCAGGCAAGTTCAGTATGGAGGAGGTCCTAGAGGAGCTTGAAAAGATGAAAGATGTCAGGCCAGGGAAGCATCCTCAAATTATTGGAAATAAAAGGAAGCGCAATGAAGGTCCAAGGATTTATAGCCGCAAAGTTGGGTTGTGGAGATTGCCATATTGGAAAGATTTGAAGCTTCCACATAATCTCGATGTGATGCACATAGAGAAAAACATATGTGACAACATTCTTGGCACATTACTCAATGTACAGGGCAAGACCAAGGACACAACCAATGCTAGGCTAGATTTGCATGATATGGCCATAAGACCTGAATTGCACTTACAACAGGATGGCAAATCAGTAACTGCTCCACCTGCTCCATATGTCTTGGGGAAGGATCAGAAAATAGAATTTTGCAAGTTTCTCAAAGGTATCAAGTTTCCTGATGGATATGCGGCTAACCTAGCAAGATACATAAGCGAAGATGGTTCAAAGGTGCAGGGAAAGCTGAAAACACATTTGTGCCACATACTCCTGCAAAGAATCATACCTGCTAGCCTTAGAGGACTAGTGAGGAAGGATGTGTATGAAGCAGTTGCAGAGCTCGGGACCTTCTTCAGGGAACTGTGCAGTAGAAATTTAAGGATAGATGTTGTGGAACGACTGAAAAAAGAAATTCCATTGATCCTATGCAAGCTTGAGAAAATCTTTCCACCTGCCTTCTTTGATGTCATGGTGCACTTGGCTATCCATCTTCCTGATGAGGCACTGCTTAGAGGACCTGTTCAGTACGGATGGATGTACCCAATAGAAAGGCGGCTAGGCACTTTGAAAAATTTTGTAAGGAACAGGGCTAGGACGAAAGGATCAATTGCTGAGGCATATATGGCAAGTGACACCTTGACCTTTTGTTCTAGGTACATGGAGGATATTGACAATAGATTTAATCATGATGATGGTAGTGGTGGAGAGATGCCATTGCCTGATACATCTCTGTTTTTAAACATGGTGTTACTCTTGTTGGATCTGATAGGAGCCAGTATATTGACGATGCTGTCCTATATAAGTTAATTTAGTATGTGCTAAATAACTGTGATGAAGTTGAGAAATATTTGGAGTAAGTATCGTTTTGATGTTTGAGATTTAATTTTTGTGTTATTCTATATTTTCAAATAATTCTTATGCCTAAACTTTGCCCTGCAGCTTGTACAGGGAGGAACTAGTGCAGCAAGGTGCACATGAACATGGTGTTGATAGAATGGTTGAACAAGGATTTGCAAAGTGGTTTAGGTGCCATGTAAGTCACTACACATTGTCTTTCTCGGTTTACCAAATGCATTAGTATCCATATGTAACTTGTGAACTGAGTTCTTTTGTTTCAACAGATTGAGAACAAACGCAAGGAGAATCCAGAATCGGTTAGCGAAGGACTGTGGGCACTATCATGTGGCCCAGATCTGCGGGTTAAGACTTGTGCAGCTTGCAAGGTTAATGGAGTGCGGTATAGCACTGTGGATCGTGAGAAGTTCCTGCTGACACAAAATAGTGGTGTAATGACTGAAGGTTCACATAATGGGAAGGACATAGATTTTTATGGTGTCCTTAAAGAGGCAATTGAGTTGGAATATAACTCGAATCTTCAAGTACGTCGGACGGTGGTTCTATTTCGATGCGATTGGTTCAACCAAGAAGGCAAGACGAGAGTGCCCCGAGATGACGGACATTTCAAAGCCATCAATGTGCAGTCATTATGGTACAAGACTGATCCTTTCATCTTAGCAACTCAATCAAAAAAGATATTTTACCTGCAAGACACATCTTTAGGTAAAGATTGGCGAGTTGTCCAGAAATTTGAACATAGGAATATTTATGATGTTGCTGAAAAAGATGAGGTCAGTCATGATGTCCATCAGGATGATTATTGTTCTGATACTGAGCATGTTGTGCAAGCAGAAGCTGATACTAAGCATGTAGTGCAAGCAGGTGCTGATAATGAGGTTAGACACAATATTCAAGGTGCAGAAGCCAGTATAATTAAAGAAAATTTACAAGACCTTATAAGAAGCAAGAAGCAACCTATTATTCATGAAGATAGCGAGGATGAGGAGGAAGATGATACAGTGCTGCAGTACTGTAGTGATGGTGGCAATGATCACATTGATGACATGTCCCTAGACGATGAAGATGATGATTTCTAGTATGGACCTTGACGTACTGTTTTGATTTCTAGTATGGACCGGTGACATGTACCTAGACTGCACTATTGTTTTGGTTTTTCCCAACATTTTTGTATCTATTCTTTTTTTGGTATCTCTATATTCATTTAGACATGCCTGTGATTTTTTAGATCTTCCGTTCTGTTCACAGAGAAAGATTGTTTAGCTGGACAGGACAGGGCTTTTCATTCACATTGATGACATTTTTCATTCACATCGATGACATATTTAATTTAGGTGGACAGGACATAGCATTTGCAAACTGAATTGGACATATTTCATTCACATTGGTGACATATTTAAGGAACACACTTCAATAGCGTAATGTATAGTACCATCTTGTTAAAATCATTTGAAATTTTTATGGGATATTTAAGGAGCCAAACTATAATGTTGTGTGCATTTGTTCGATTTTCTAACCAATTTTTCCTATTACTGTAATTTTTTGTTGGATTTGTGAAGCATAATTGTTAAAATACCCTAAGCTAGCTAAAAAAATCTAAAAACTTACATAGACACCTCACTTTGGTGTATAATGATGAGAAAAAAAGTTTCAACTAATTCTGAGAAAGTGGTCAGGCACATCGTCGCAAAGTCATACATGTCTAACATATAACCCTCTAACTAAGTGAGAGATGTTCATGCTTGTACGGGATGTATAGTACCACTTCGTCAAAATCCTTTGAAATTTTTATGTCATGATCATACACAAAAATAAGGTGTCCTTGCAAGTTTTTAGATTTTTCTACCTAACCTAAGGTATTGTAGCTTTTATCCTTTAGTTATTGAACAAATAACTAAGATAATAGATACAAAATGTAATAAGAAGTTTCAAAATAAATGAGATAAATATAAACATTGGCTTCGAATCTAGAAATAAATGAGATAATATACTAATTAAAATTCTGGGAAAAAATGAACATAGAGAAAAAAATTATGAACAAAAAAATCTGAGAAAACAAAAAATGGCTCCCATTGGGTTCGAACCCAGGAGCTCAAGAAGATACTTAGAGTGTCTTACCATCGCGCTACTCAAGTGTTTTCGTCAGCTCTCGAGCTCCATTTGAGTTAAACTGTTAACATAAGTGTGACCGAAAATCATTACCTCGGGGGGCGCCAAATCAGACGGGAGGGAGCGCCAAAAAATCATTTCCCCAGGTCATCCCGAAAAAAGAAGCCGCCAAAAAACACCGCTACTATACTCATTTTCCCCACTCCCTCCTCACCCCCTCGCCCACTCGTCTTCTTCCGCCCTTTTCTCAAACCGTAGCAGCCACCTCAGGAAGAAATCCGCCATCGCCGATTTGCGTCGCCACCCACGAGCTCGGTCCACGCTGACAACCGCCGCACCCCCTCTCTCGCCCCATGCACCTCTCTCGCCCCATCCACCTCTCTCGCCCCATCCACCTCTCTCTCGGGTAAACCTAGCCCTAATCACCGCCAGATATTGGGCCGCCACCGCCACCGTGGGTCTGCTTCCCCATCGACTAGGGGTCACCGCACTAGGTCTTCTTCCCCTTTGATGACCACAACCCCAATGGTGGCAACGAGGGGTCAAGGTAGGAAGCGACCTGCACAACAAGATCTAGGTGAGCTAGTCTATATTTGCAGGATTGATGTATTCTGATTTTTGTTGAAGTGTTAGTACTATTTTGTTGCTAGTACCGAGTGCTTTGTGATCAATTCTGTACATCAGTTGAAATGGTTTCTAATCGAGGTTGGATTTTTAAAACCTGAATTTTCATGTAACTAGACCTAGCTGATCAAAATAGACCTAATTTTCATGTAACTAGACCTAGCTGAATTTTCTGTACCATCAGTGATGAAGAGGGTGCACTGGGATTTGGGTGGTGGTGGTTCTATCAATTTTTCTGTTTGCTGAAGAAACAACTTATAGTACTTGTTAGAGTGTTTTCTGTCAGCCGAACTAGCTCCTCTGAAACTATAATTCTCACTCTTATCCTCATGTCATTGGCATTTTAATTGTATTAGGCTGCACTAAATGATGATTAATAAGAAAAAAATGCATTTTAGAATTCCTATTATCGTCCAATCTAGAAATTGCGTGGTCCCTCTTAGTTTGCACAAGCTGTGTTTGGTTAGATGAATATCCATGGTGAGAGATGATCATCCATGCATTTGGTTTCTTGCCATGGATATCCACCACAGGGAATATTCCTACTAGATGCTAGATAAATTGCATCTGGTTAACTGAATCAGATTCTGTTTTTTTTTCTAATTTGGCGTGGTGCAGAATGGCAGTGAACCAATGAAATCTTTATATTGAGTACAATTGTACCATGTGAATAAAAAGATAAACTAAAATATATACATATAACTTTGTGTTTGGATGAGGATCAAAAGCTAATCACCTAACAACATTACTCCTTTTACATGCAACACAACAGATTGTTTTTCCTTAAAAATACCCAATTTTGCATTGTAGGATTCTTTACTAAATTTTGTTCTGATATTTAAAGGTGTAGTACTACAACAAGAGTAAATGTGCAATTTTCTTGTAGAATCATACATATGCACTAAGAGGAAAAGGTATAATTCCAAACATGTTTTTGTGGTGTCTTGTTGTAGGACAGTCTTTTCTAAAATTTAAAATTATTGGTGACCACCTACTGCAGTAGCAATCAACCAAAAGAAAAAATTGCCTTGTTAAATTTTAATGATCCAATATGATCATAGATATCATATCACTTATAGTTTTTACTTCAGTTTCATTCCTGTAGGTTCTGCATTGTGCCATAAGTGCAAAATTGTGAACTTATTGTATATGGGGAAATGCAATTCAACTCTTAAAGTTAAATTCCAGTGTCTATATAGCACGTCTTTTTTGTACATATGTTATCAGAAACTTTCATTCGTCCCACACAAACAATTGACTTTGCTGAGAAGATTCTGAATAGAAACTCAATAGTATCAGACTGAATCAGCTGACACTCTAATGCTCTTGATCTCTGTAGCCTTGATTTAATAGTAATGTACTTCATTATTTCTGAGTAAAAAACAAGTGTTGATCTCTATGCTATCAGCTGATGGTGTTAACATATGCATTCTACTGCTTATATATATTATGCAACTTTGTGTTTCACCGGGATTTTAGTCTCCATTGTATGGCATACTTGGTTCCTATTATTGTTTCAGTTAGCCTAACTAGAACTTTATGGTATTCAGAATGGCGGAACCTAGCATCTTGCCTATAACCTATCACCTCTTATCCCTTACCTCTTCAGCAGCCACTAATAGCTCCTACCTCTTTTCTAATTAGCATCTACTATTACTAACTCTTAGCTCTTAGTTCTCTCCTTTTTATTCTCTAATAGACACAATTTGCTTGTTCTTTTAAGAACCTCCAAAAACTGATTATGAGAGAAGGCGGGATGCACGCGTGGCGGAGAATGATAAGGTGTTTGAAGCGATTGGATTGAAAAAACTATGTGCTAAATTATTAAATTATTTTCCACAATCTGCAAATTAGAAGGGGAAAAACTCAGCAAACCAGAAAACAAGTAGTGAAGATTCGGATACATCGGAGTATCTCCTTGAAAATGATGATCAAGGAGATAGTGATGATGATGAAACTGAATCTGATGCGCATCCACAACCCACTAAGGTGCTTCTTCTATCTTCAAAGTACTGGATGGGGAATATTTGCATTGCTACTCAAGTGTTTTTAATCTGTTCTTTCATATATGCCCTTGCTTTGTAGATACATATTCTTTGTTTCATACCTGTTCTTTAATATATGCTCTTTCTTATTAATGCACATGACTTGCTTGATTTGTTTTCCACAGTCTCCTCCAAAGTATAGGCGGAAAGTCATCTCTTCAAAGAAGAAGAAGACAAGTCCCAACATGCCGCCAGGAGTTAGGACTGGTAAGAGAGTGAGGGCACCTGAAGGTTCACAGGTGCAACCTCCTATGGCCCAATTAAGATCATCAAAAAGGCTTCAACTATCAGTGAGAGATGGGAAGAATGTAGAGGAAGGCAATGGAGCTGGTGCAGAGCAAGGCAATGGAGCTGGTGCAGAGGAAGCCAATGTAGCTAGTGCTCAGGACATTACATCCGCAGAGGAAGCCAATGGAGCTGGTGGCCAGGACATGACACGTGCTGATGAAGACAACATACTTGCAGAGGAAGACACTGTAGGCAAGTTATAGTTTCTTTGTCATTCCAATATGTCATCTCTTTGGCTGATTTGCATGAAAATAAACCATTTAAATGCAAATTCTGTTTTATAGGTCCTGCACAGCGAGCCCCAAGGAAACCTAGGCCACCCACTAAGGGAGCACAGCTGGAGAGGATGACAAAAGCTATGGGTCACAGACTGCCCATATCTGCAGCCAAGTTTGCATCTGAGTCTGGTGTCATCATTCGGGATAAGGTTCCTATCCTACCTCATTGGAAGTTGTACAAGAATGACAAGAAATATTACGACGAATTTGTGGGAAAGCTCTGTGTAAGTGCCTTACTGTTTTCCTATGGTTGACTTGTATATCTTCTTAACCTAAATTGACCAACTAAATGTGGAATTGTCAAATGACTAGGGGCGCTTGGCCATTAACGATAGGCACAAGCCAACAGAGGAAGCTTGCACCAATATGTTGCGCTCTGGGGTGCGACAAATGCGCTATCGGCTGAAGAAGAAGTACTTCAATGGTGTACCTGCAAATGAGATTCCGACAACTTCTCCAGTTTCATGCATGTCTGATGCAGAGTGGCAGGCACTAACTGCGAAGTGGACTAATCCAAAGAACATGGTATGAGTATCTTGTCTTCTATCTCTTGCAATGGATCTTCTCATTTTTAACCTATGATCTCATCTCACATGTCATTATATTTTAGGAAACAAGTGAAAAGATCAAGACTAATCGCAGTAAAGTCAAGTACCATCAGACTACCGGCTCTCGCAGCTATGTGGCACACTTGCATGCATATGTAAGGAATTTATTCAGTACATAAGGCTGACTTTGTTTCATAAGACTGATAAAACTTGGCTATAATTGATTATCTATGAAACAGAAGCAGTAGATGAACAATGCAGAACCCAGCACAGAGCAAGATGAAGAACTTGATGTGGTAGAGGTCTTCAAGACCTGCCATACCAGCTCCAAACATGGTCTGAGTGAACCAGCAAGAGACGCAGTGGTAAGTCTTGACATCTGTTTCGGTGTGCCATTTTTTCTATTAGTTGGATAATTTGTGCAGTTATGCATCTTCAACCTACAAGATAAAACCTACAACTGCCCACCTTATAATTATAGATTGGGTGACTTCACCTTAAAAGGAATAGAACACTTAGGCACAAATTTAGCTGCACAACCAAGATTCTTGCATCAACATTTGTGGTCTGACCTCTTTTCATTTCCCAAAGTGCTGCATCTGCTATTGCATAAACATGTGGACTGTCCATTGATTTATTTCTATATGCATCAATGTACTCACTACCATACAGTGAAACTTTGTTGAAAGGGTTGACAGCAACCAAAACTGGACCTGATTTAGTCTATAGTATGATAAATATCTATAATAAAGCCATCAATTGAACTCCATGAAAAAAGAAAAAGTTTACATCAGGGGAAGACACAATCTTGCTGTTTATATTTTTAAAAATACATCATGTGTGATATTTGCACGTCACTTTAATGCAATAATTATGAACTAATGATGGCTCATTGCTGTTTCAGGCCAACATGGAAGCTTTGAGGGCAGCACCTGTTGCTGAAGGTGAGACAGGAGTATCTAGTGTGCAGGTTGTGTCCTAGGCACTCTCTAAGAATAGCTCAAACATTTTCCTAAAGAATGTTGGCATGAAACCAGTGGCATCCTCCAACTCAGCAGCACCAAATGAAAGCGAGCTTCGAGAACAACTAGCAGCCGAAGCTAAGGCTGCTGTACAAGGTGAAATCGAGGAGCTCAAGAAGAGAAGTGAAGAAGCTGAGGAAAAGTTGGAGAGGACACAAAGGGAGATGGAGGAGATGAAGAAGCTGACAGAGGTAAACCAAAAGGCAATGGAGGAGAACAATGCGCTGCTCAAACGTATCTTGTCCCTCAACAACGCTTCTTCGACATGAACTGAGTTGCTGCTGGTCTGTGGTAGCAAGGGGTCTGTGTTGCTGGTGCTGGTGCTTGGCAAGGGGTCTATGTTGCTGGCTGATTTTGTTTAGGCTAAAACCTATGTTGCTGGTGCTTGGCAACTTTATACTATTAGTTGTGATGTTCATGTGAACTGAGATGAAACTAGAACCTGGAATGTGATGTCAAGTTAGTTATATATGAACTGAGTTTAGTAGTGTTGAGTCAGTTGTATGGTGACTGGAATACTGGATCTGTTAAGTTATGGAAGCATTTGGTCATTTTAATATTATTTGCATTTTGTACAAAAATTAGCATGTGCACCTATGATGAACATTCTGGGTTCTGTGATGTTATTGTAATGTGATCAGTGACGAAAATTCTGGGTTCTGTGACTTTATCGTAATTTGATCTGTGACAAAAATTCTGGGTTCTGTGATGAAAATAGCAACCAATCAAAGCAAGCCACGTGGAGTAATCATAGCGTGCCACGTGGCCCATAAAAAAAGCGACACGACGACCCTCCACGTCACCGGCCACGTCAGCTGCCACGTGTCAAGCCACGTCAGCTGCCATGTGTCAAGCCACGTCAACTTGCCACGTGGACGTGCCACGTGCGCAAAACACGTCAGCTGCCAGCGTGGCAAACGCCGTTTGGCAGCCTGACAGAATAGCATGTTATGACGAAAACCGGGGCACATCGGTGACGAATACAGTTCATCATTGAATGATATCGTTTTTGTGACAATGGTCATTTCGTCACCAAATGAATTCACATCTATGACGAAAATAGTCATTTCGTCACTGTAGACAATCAATGACGCTCATTCCACGACGAAACCCATTTCGTCACAAGTTCGTCACAGAAGATCCTCGGTGACGATTTTGGAGTCTTCAGTGACGAAAGTGTAGCGTCATTGATGAGCACTTCCCTAGTAGTGAGAGATGGCGCAAGCGGATCTGATTGTGAAAGGGCTACATAGCTTGCAACGGATTGCAGCGGCTAGCCCAGCTTAGCAGTGGGGTACTCGGTGCGGGACATCGTCGGCAACGACGGCGCAAGCGGTGACCAGTTCGTGGTGACGACATTGTCTTTCGGGGAGGGGGTGCAGTGAAGTGACCAGTTCGTAGTGATTTGGGGCAGTGAAGGTGTGTTTTATGTTGAGTCATGGCTTGTGTCGATGTCCCATTTCGATCGCCCAAAGTTGTCCCATTTTGTGCGGTGCCAAAAGATGGGGAAGAGATATGAGGAACTATTGGAGAAGAGTTTTTCTCAGTTTCCCTAAAAAATAGGGATGGGGAAGGAATTTGGGGAACTCTTGGAGATGCTCTTAGGAGACACTAATACTTCACTAATGTTCTAAAAAGTAGTAGCTATAATAGGTACTATATAGTCTGTATTCAGTTTTGATAATCTGTCAATTATTGATTTTTATGTACTTTTCATCCATATTCATCAGTTTTTTTGTTTACATAGCGCCTCTGTTTATCTCCAATGTACATTAATTACTTATCAAAAAAAATATATACATTAGTTGAAACATTTTTTTAAACTATGTTGGCTTTAGCTGCTGTCTATATTTTGATGACATTTTTTAAAACTATGTTGGCTTTAGCTGCTGTCTATATTTTGATGACATCATCCATATTCATCAGTTTTTTTTGTTTAAAGTATATAAACCCTTATCACTTTATGGGATATCATAAAAATATATATTTTAATTTTCAGTTTTTGATCATGTGTTAATTTGAAATTCCAAAGCTTATTGAATCCCTTACTCAAAATTTTCATTTTTTAATTTATTAAAATGATATTCTAGGTTAGCTACCTTCTTAGTTCTTACAATGTAAATAGTTGTTTTAGCATGCACGATGGCACTCAAATGTTTAATTTATTATATTGTATTAATATTGTTTTTTAAACAACTAATCCTTGAAATTAAATTACTAATATTGATATGATATAATGTTCCAATCAGGTTGTTTAAATGTAACACCCGAAAAATTGCTTATTTGGAAATAGAGCTAAAATGATTTAATTATGTATTTTTGTGCTCACGAAAACATAGGAAAATAAAAAATTTTGTTGAATTAAAATTTATCTTAGGATGTAGCAACATTGTTGTGCATACATGCTAATGCATTGTGTTTTTGTATTGTTTGGTTTTGACCAAGGTACAAAAATCAATTCAAACTGTTTTTATTAAAATGCGTTTAGTAGGTAATTATCCTTCTCTGCTATACCTTTATCCTTTTTTCTGCAATCAAATTTCTTGTCTCTCAGCTCAAGTTTCATTGAGAGCTTCCCAAAATATTTTCTTTGTAACCCAAATCACTCCTTTCAGTTTCTCGTCCATTAATCAATCTCTACAAACTTCTCGGGAATTTTTCTGACTTTTTCTGTAGCTTATTTTCACTTGTCTGTGAGCATAATCTAATTTTTAGATGCTCCAAAATTACCTTTTAGTGAGCTCCAAATACTTTATTTGGGTTCCTCATGTTCCATAATGTCTCTGGAAAATTTCCCTGAATTTTCGGAGCTTTCGGAGTATTTTTCGCGGCTTAAATAATAATTCTGGACTTTTCTGGAATTATTTTATCCATAAAAATAATTAATTCCGAAAATAATAAATCTCTCATTTGTTTTCCAACGCTCAAAGTCCATGTGCAATAATCCTAATAAATCTCAAAGGCCCATACATTTATTTACTAATGGGCTTAAATGATTACTTAGGCCTATTAGTGGACGTGGATGGTGCAACGTCAATTAGCACCATATCGCTAGTTGACATGAAGGTGGAGAGTTTTCCTCCATATATATATGTACCTACCCCTTGGGCAAAGCACACCAAAACTACCGTAGAGGAGCCCCTAGTTTGGGAAATCTCTCGTGTAGTAAAATATAATTTTCTCTCTTCTTGTCGCCGTCGGCCAAGCCCTATCTCTCGCTCTCTATTCTGCGTTCGGCTTCGCCAAAGTGGCGCCGTGATCCCGGGCCGCTGAGCCTCGTCGTCGCCCGTCGAAGCCGTCGTAGCTGTTGGCACCGTACGTCACCTCTCCGCCATCCGTGACGCACTGCCGAGCTCTGCTTCAAGGAAGCTGCTGCCGCTCAGTTGAGCCCCGTGATACCTCCGTGCCGTCTCTGCCGTCGCAACCCACAACCGAGTTCAGAATCAAGGACTCCGTCGCCGCGGCCACGCTCGTTGTCCGCCGCTTCACCACCATCCACGCCCCGTTGTCGAGCTTCGCGTCGAGGTGAAGAAGTTCCCGGCGTTCCCATCGCACGCATGCATGAAACGCAGCTGCGTCGTCCAAGCAGCAGCTGTGCACCTCGGTGAGATATACGTGGTTATCAAGAAGAAGAAGAAGAACGTTGAAGATTAAAGCTTACCGAAGGATCGGTGTTTAAGGCAAGTATAGCATGGGATTATCCTTGTTTCCTATTCATCTTTAATATATTTAATTCATGTGCATGTGTCTACCTTGTTACCATTAAGGATATCCTAGCTTTTGTATCTTGTACCTTGACACCTATGGGACATTGCATTGGGTAGTGATGCTAGTGCTCTTTTTGAATAATCATGATCTGTAACTTGACTAATGATATATGCAATAAACGTTTAAATGATGTTTTAAAGCAATATGGCTCAAGAGGGCTAGAGCATATTTGGTTGTTTTTATGGTGCTCTAGTTTCTCTCCATAAGGACTTATCTGTAAGCGAACATCCGGGACTTACAGTACAACTGTGAGGGCTATATGGCTCTGGCTTTAGCTCAGTATGAGGACCTTTTCTAGCTTGTTAGAGGTTACCCTTGTGGCGCAAAGGGGGTAAAGCAGACTGTGGATCCCTGCGTGGTGTATCACACGGACTGACTTCGGAAACCTAGCGGCCCTAACTTGTTAGACGAACCTTTGAAAGACTTCATAGTGAACCCTGCCGACCTTCCTTGGAAGTGGGTCAAGAGATTAGCTACCTCGGGCGAAAGGGTAAATCACGACTCACAGTGAAAGTGTACAACCTCTGCAGAGTGTAAAACTGTTATAACAGCCGTGCTCACGGTCACGAGTGGCCTTGGACCCTTACAGAATAAATGATGAACACTGATGATAATGATAATACTGATGATATTGATGCTCACTAATGATTATTGTTTCTTGCTATACATTAATCTCGTTTACATGATCATGAGGTTATTTGGGATTTTGATAAACTTGTTGCTACTCAATTGTTAAAAAGATGACTCACTAAAAGCTATTGCAGTAAACCCGAGTCAAACTTTTTGAGCTTCATGAACCCCATGTTATATTTGTTGAGTTCGACATGGACTCACTCTTGCTATTTCCCCACATCTCAGGAAAGGTACCAGACTGTTAGATTCTGGAATTGTTAGGCTTGTGATCAACCAGTTAGTTTGATCCTGGAGTGAAGGTTACACCCGGTGTTCGGAGTTGTTTTTCCGCTGTGTTACTTTTTAAGGTATATTTTATACTATTGTGTTATGTATATTAAGCATTTGTCTCTTGATATTACACTTATCTGTGGCTATATGTAAGATTTGTCTTCTTTATTTCACATATGGTGTATGTCTGGTTTTGTCCTTAAAACCGGGTGTGACAGATTGGTATCAGAGCAATGCTGACTGTAGGACGCAAGCCTAATTAGAAATCGGTCGTCTTAAGGTTTTAAAATTGCTATAACTTCCTTGTCTATAAACCTTGATATTTCTTCTCCATTATATCCCCACCCTTGATATTCATCTTCTCCATGATGCTTGTTTTAAGCCTTTGATCTCATCTACACTCCTTGATTTGATATGCTTTTTAGAATCATTCCTCACCCCCTTCTTGCGAAATTGAAAGAGGAGCTTTAGGATCTTTACCCTTGGTATGAAGAGAACGATAGTATCGCAAATTGAGTCAATGATTGTTTTGTGCACCTTTATTGCTGGTTGAATTATCATTATGCTTTTGCTTGATTTGGAGCTTTGTAATGATTGCAATGATCTTGTGGAGTATTCCTACAATTTCATTTAGATATAGGATTAAGGCATAAGGATTAATGGATAGATATAGTTGGGTTTTGGTTATCTTCTGTTTTCTCCCTATTCTGTCTTTTCAGAGCAATCTGTCTTCTTTGGCTTATACCTCTATTTTCGGACTATAAAAAAATTATGGGAAAATTCTGGACAAAAGTAGACTTCTAGATCTTTCTCTGAACACAAGAACCACCTTCAAAGCTATTTTGGTTTGGGAGATACAAAAATCACAAGGCAATACAACTGCGCTGCCTGAACCCTGGAACAGTTTCTGTTGGGCACTGTGTTCGACTACATTAACTACAGAATCTGGAAGTATGTTCTATAAGTAAGTTGCAGAGAATTTTATAAGCTTTCCATCGGTGTAAACTACAGTTTCATTGAATTAACAGAATGAGAGTTACAACTGTTTTACTGCACTGCTGATTTTCTGCTCGTGCGAAATTTAAGATTTCTCGTTCTTACCCATGCACAAGAGTATCATTGGGATGTCAGAACACTTTTTAACTCATCTAGAAGAAAAAGGTTCAAAGCTACCCTATTTAGTGTCTCTTATTTTAAGGGGGGTAGCCAATGTAAAGAAGGATTATTAAGATTGAACTCTTTAGTTGGAAGTATTGGTTAGTCTCCATGATTGAGTTGCCACTCTTGAGCAAAAATGTTCTGTGAACAAGGTTGATAATTTTGGATCCATGGAGACAAGAGTTGTTCTTTTGGATAGTTCATGATTATGATCATCTATACTTGCTCGTGTTGCTGATGTTGGTCACTTGATGACAGGAAGTGTAGTGTCTCATGACTCAGGAGCCCTATATGACGTCTCGTACTAATATGTGGGAAAAGATTGATGTTTCTGCCATTGAAGGATGTTATGGGTATGATGAAGCCGAGCACTATCAAAACAACAATGTTGAAGAGCAAGTTGGGAGTGAACTAAGTCAGAATCCACAACAACGAAAGCGAAAAAGGAAAGCCCATAAGAAGCCTGTTCAAGGAAGCAAAGCGCAGCAAAACTATGTTAATGGGAGACTGAGCAATGTGGATATGGATAAAATTCATGGAGTTACCAAAGTAGTGGGAGGTTATATTCAAGTAAGCTCAGTACAAGTTTTTGCTTTATTTGACCATAGTGCTTCGCATTCTTTCATTTCCGCCGACATGGTAGAGACGTGCAAGATGGTGAAGTGTCCAATGAGGAGGCCTTTGCTAGTTCAAACCCCAGTGGGAGAAATGCAGGCAGATCAGATATGCCCGAATGTCAGTCTTGTCATAAACAAAGAAAACTTCACCGCGACACTCATTGTGTTGGAGTCACTTAAAATTCGCGTGGTTCTTGGTAATGGATGGCTCTGTGCACACAAAGGAGTGATTCATGGTACTCGGTGCACAATGCTCTTAACAACACCGTCAGGGAAAAGAATTGAGTATCAAGGTGGTCGACTTTTACCTGAGGGAGATGAGAATGATCAATTAGAAGATAGGTACACCGAGGGTAGCAAAGTGGACCATGAGTTTACAGAAGTCATAGCAGAGGAACAAATAACTTTGGAGGAGCTCAATAGGAGAGATGATCATGTTTAGGCAGATTAGTCAGTCGGGATATGAGAAACTGTCTTATGACTCTGAACGAACGAGTAATTTGAAAAAAATGAGGATCAAATAAAGACAAAGTGTCATTATCTCTTTTATCATCATCTTCCGAATCTCGGGACGAGATTCATCTTAAGGGGGGTAGAATTGTAACACCCGAAAAATTGCTTATTTGGAAATAGAGCTAAAATGATTTAATTATGTATTTTTGTGCTCATGAAAACATAGGAAAATAAAAAATTTTGTTGAATTAAAATTTATCTTAGGATGTAGCAACATTGTTGTGCATACATGCTAATGCATTGTGTTTTTGTATTGTTTGGTTTTGACCAAGGTACAAAAATCAATTCAAACTGTTTTTATTAAAATGCGTTTAGTAGGTAATTATCCTTCTCTGCTATACCTTTATCCTTTTTTCTGCAATCAAATTTCTTGTCTCTCAGCTCAAGTTTCATTGAGAGCTTCCCAAAATATTTTCTTTGTAACCCAAATCACTCCTTTCAGTTTCTCGTCCATTAATCAATCTCTACAAACTTCTCGGGAATTTTTCTGACTTTTTCTGTAGCTTATTTTCACTTGTCTGTGAGCATAATCTAATTTTTAGATGCTCCAAAATTACCTTTTAGTGAGCTCCAAATACTTTATTTGGGTTCCTCATGTTCCATAATATCTCTGGAAAATTTCCCTGAATTTTCGGAGCTTTCGGAGTATTTTTCGCGGCTTAAATAATAATTCTGGACTTTTCTGGAATTATTTTATCCATAAAAATAATTAATTCCGAAAATAATAAATCTCTCATTTGTTTTCCAACGCTCAAAGCCCATGTACAATAATCCTAATAAATCTCAAAGGCCCATACATTTATTTACTAATGGGCTTAAATGATTACTTAGGCCTATTAGTGGAGGTGGATGGTGCAACGTCAATTAGCACCATATCGCTAGTTGACATGAAGGTGGAGAGTTTTCCTCCATATATATATGTACCTACCCCTTGGGCAAAGCACACCAAAACTACCGTAGAGGAGCCCCTAGTTTGGGAAATCTCTCGTGTAGTAAAATATAATTTTCTCTCTTCTTGTCGCCGTCGGCCAAGCCCTATCTCTCGCTCTCTATTCTGCGTTCGGCTTCGCCAAAGTGGCGCCGTGATCCCGGGCCGCTGAGCCTCGTCGTCGCCCGTCGAAGCCGTCGTAGCTGTTGGCACCGTACGTCACCTCTCCGCCATCCGTGACGCACTGCCGAGCTCTGCTTCAAGGAAGCTGCTGCCGCTCAGTTGAGCCCCGTGATACCTCCGTGCCGTCTCTGCCGTCGCAACCCACAACCGAGTTCAGAATCAAGGACTCCGTCGCCGCGGCCACGCTCGTTGTCCGCCGCTTCACCACCATCCACGACCCGTTGTCGAGCTTCGCGTCGAGGTGAAGAAGTTCCGGGCGTTCCCATCGCACGCATGCATGAAACGCAGCTGCGTCGTCCAAGCAGCAGCTGTGCACCTCGGTGAGATATACGTGGTTATCAAGAAGAAGAAGAAGAACGTTGAAGATTAAAGCTTACCGAAGGATCGGTGTTTAAGGCAAGTATAGCATGGGATTATCCTTGTTTCCTATTCATCTTTAATATATTTAATTCATGTGCATGTGTCTACCTTGTTACCATTAAAGATATCCTAGCTTTTGTATCTTGTACCTTGACACCTATGGGACATTGCATTGGGTAGTGATGCTAGTGCTCTTTTTGAATAATCATGATCTGTAACTTGACTAATGATATATGCAATAAACGTTTAAATGATGTTTTAAAGCAATATGGCTCAAGAGGGCTAGAGCATATTTGGTTGTTTTTATGGTGCTCTAGTTTCTCTCCATAAGGACTTATCTGTAAGCGAACATCCGGGACTTACAGTACAACTGTGAGGGCTATATGGCTCTGGCTTTAGCTCAGTATGAGGACCTTTTCTAGCTTGTTAGAGGTTACCCTTGTGGCGCAAAGGGGGTAAAGCAGACTGTGGATCCCTGCGTGGTGTATCACACGGACTGACTTCGGAAACCTAGCGGCCCTAACTTGTTAGACGAACCTTTGAAAGACTTCATAGTGAACCCTGCCGACCTTCCTTGGAAGTGGGTCAAGAGATTAGCTACCTCGGGCGAAAGGGTAAATCACGACTCACAGTGAAAGTGTACAACCTCTGCAGAGTGTAAAACTGTTATAACAGCCGTGCTCACGGTCACGAGTGGCCTTGGACCCTTACAGAATAAATGATGAACACTGATGATAATGATAATACTGATGATATTGATGCTCACTAATGATTATTGTTTCTTGCTATACATTAATCTCGTTTACATGATCATGAGGTTATTTGGGATTTTGATAAACTTGTTGCTACTCAATTGTTAAAAAGATGACTCACTAAAAGCTATTGCAGTAAACCCGAGTCAAACTTTTTGAGCTTCATGAACCCCATGTTATATTTGTTGAGTTCGACATGGACTCACTCTTGCTATTTCCCCACATCTCAGGAAAGGTACCAGACTGTTAGATTCTGGAATTGTTAGGCTTGTGATCAACCAGTTAGTTTGATCCTGGAGTGAAGGTTACACCCGGTGTTCGGAGTTGTTTTTCCGCTGTGTTACTTTTTAAGGTATATTTTATACTATTGTGTTATGTATATTAAGCATTTGTCTCTTGATATTACACTTATCTGTGGCTATATGTGAGATTTGTCTTCTTTATTTCACATATGGTGTATGTCTGGTTTTGTCCTTAAAACCGGGTGTGACATTAAACTATTTTCGAGATAACGACTTCCAAACTGTATTGTCATGAGTATTCATATAACTTAAAGTGAAGTGTAAGTGTCATTACTATATGATTTGCTAAGGATATTTCTCCACGCTTGATAAGCTTATAAAATAAATATTTATCCATATGTATACATGTTTCTTGGTCTATGCAGTGGAACATATACATAGCTTTGTGCATAGTTTCAACTTAATATTGGCAAAAGTCTGTATTTAAAATAGCTTTGGTGCATATATTGTACTTATGGATGTTGAATTATTTTTTGTAATAGCATATATTTGAGAGATGTTTTGTTAATTTTTTTGATAACGATTGACATAGATAATTTAGGTAGAAATTATATACGTATATATTACATTACATTATCTTTGATAGTGCTAAATTTGACTGCAAACTTATGGGTCAAAGCATTATCTTTGGTAATGATAGAGGTGGATAATTTATAAAAAGAAATATTATGGGATCACACTACTACAATAAACTTTACTGCAACGGGCGTTTTTATTTTCCGAGGCGGTCAAACGCAACCGTCTACAACGTAACGTCACAGTTAATTGTGAATAACGGAGGCGGTTGCCATGACCGCCACGCCCGCCTCGGTTAATCGATAAAAGAAAACAAAAAAAATCCTCAGCCCG
The DNA here is from genome assembly GCA_038087645.1 of Saccharum hybrid cultivar R570. Lineage (NCBI taxonomy): Eukaryota > Viridiplantae > Streptophyta > Magnoliopsida > Poales > Poaceae > Saccharum > Saccharum hybrid cultivar. The sequence goes on from JAQSUU010000760.1 coordinate 17,317,631, forward strand.
CCGGCGAGCCTGTTCCAGAACCCGCCAGCAAGCCCGTTCCTGAGCCCAGTAGCCGGATCCGGCGACGCAGCACACCGCCGTCGCCTCCAAGCCGGTCGCCTCCTCGCCGGATCTGCTAGCCCCCTAGCCCCCTATGCCGGATCTGCCCGCTGCTTGCTACCAGGCCGGCCTCCTCCTCGCCTCCACGCCAGATCTGGGCACGGTCAGAGCAGGGGACGGCCCGCTCGCCAGATCCGGTTGCAGCATGCCGGAGAAGAGGGAGAGGAAGGGGATCCTGCAAAGAGAGAGGGAAGAGTGAGGAGAGGAAGAGAGAGGGAGATGGGAGCAGGACTACCTCCACTCGCCCCTGCTCAATGCCGCCGTCGGTGGAGGGGTTCCGGCGTTGCGCCGCCGAGGCCGCCGCTGCAGGCCGCGAGCCCCACCGGATCCAGCCTCCTCGCCATCGCCGGAGCCCGCGCTGGATCCACCGCCGCCGGGAGCGCGCAACCCGCCCCTGGATCCACCTCCATGCCCGCGAGGCTGCCGAGCCTTCCACCGCTGCCGGGAGAGCACGGCCCGCCCCTAGGCACACGCGGGAGGCCCGCCGCTGCAGGATTCGGTGGTGCCTGTCGTCGCAGGATCCGGATCCGGTGGTGCCCACCACCGCAGGAGCCCCGCCGTTGCCGCCGTGTGAGAGAGAGATGAGGGGGGGTGGCGAGCGGAGGGGGCGAGGGGAGGGAGTGGTCGCGCGGTGGAGTGCTCGCGACGCAGAGAGCGCTTGGGAGCGAGGTAGCTCGGGAGGGGAGGGGTTCCGGTGGGGGAGGAGGGGATGGGCATTGCACGCGAGAAGAGAGAAGTGCGCCAGGGAGAGAGGAGTGCGGTTGAGGAGATGAGGGAGTGAGAACTGAGTCTGAAATCCTAGCCCTTGAGTATATATACCAGGAACCCATTAACGGGCCTAGATGGGTTGAAATGAGCTTGTATTAACTGAGGCGGTTAAGGATAGAAAGTCTGCCTCGGTTAATGATTAACCGAGGCGGTTACGTTAAGATGACTACTTCGGTAAATATAAATTTACCGAGACAGACATTTTTAGGGTGCCCGTCTCCATTAATGTATTGTGCGAGGCAGTTGTTTGTAACCGCCTCGTTAATAAAAAGTGACCGCCTCGGTAAATCGAGGGCATTAACCGAGGTGGTTTGTTGGCCTGCCCGCCACGGTTAAAAAAATAGAAACACCTCCTCAAAAATTTTATGTAGTAGTGTCAGTTAGTTATCATTTACAATTGTGGAGGTTGGAGTTTTTCTATATAGGCTTTACTGATAACTCCATGGATCATATTCCCCTCATTTTTCAGCATCATTAACATGTAAACTCGAAGTAATCTAATGAAGTTATTATTAAAGTGAACAAAGAAAAATTATAAGTCATGGTCAATAAGGATTATATCACTTGTCAAAAAAAAAGGATTATCTCAAGAGTTTTTTTTTTTAATCTGAGATTATATCAAGAGATACATGTTCAAAGTAATCCAAGACTCTTGCTTTCGTATTTCACAATTCCTTACCTCGTCTAATAATCTCACGCAAAATTTTGCTGACCATACCGAAACAGTACAAAATAAGTACTTGGAGAAGACAAATTAAATTGTAATTATGGGATGGCCAAATTTAGTACATCCTAGATGAGAAATTAAATTGTAATTATGGGATCCGGCAAGATGGCCACACCTTTAGTCCTTGCTCGCTTAGACGTACGCGCATATGCATGCATGTCAGGCAGATGCATACACGTACGGTACATGTACTCGCGCGCCTCCGTCCATTGCTCACAGCTGGCTTTGGGTCCCCACGCACGACGACCGCGCCGACGTCCTGCCTCCTATCTTCACCTCACGGGCACCAGCAGGCCGGAGCCTACCGGCGATGTGTGACCGGCCCGTTCATGTCGCGACTCCTCTCGCGGTGTGGCACCATATCGATCATCTGGCTGTTGCGCCCAACACTTCTCGGCTAGAACTGTGACACCGGCCAACGTGCATGCTGCTGTGCAAGACAGGAGAAGGTAATAATCAGATTAGTTTTCTCACCCATCATGGAGGATGACGTGAAGCGGTCGCCCTTGCTCGGTTGCTCCTTGTCCCGATCATCCATCTTGGTCCTGGCTCCTGGTCCCGATGCAGATGATCTGAGCTGCGACCAGGGCCGGATTAGGGGAGGTGCACTGGGTGCCACGGCTTAGGGCCCGGAAGCCATGTGACGGTGGTAGGCAAAAATAATATATTTATTATCTTTTCTTTCTTTGTTGGTACCTAGATTTTAAAATAACATATTTATTTTTTTTTCTTTTTATCTATAATATAATGGCAGAGTGGGTAATTTTCTAGAAAATAAAAGAGATCTAATGGTTATAGATCACCAGAGCCTTTAGATTTAATGGCCAGATGTTTCTGATTAATGTGATAATTTCTAGCATTTATCTTTTTTACTGCATCTGGTGAGAATTAATGCGGAGGCTCAATTAGTAATAGTAAGATGCGAAGCTGGTTCTATTTTTTAAAAATTCATGCTCTACGTTTTTATTCCTTGCTTAGAGCTAATTTAATCTTACACGGACTTCTAAAACTTAAAACTAGGCCAAATATGAAACGAGGATGGTGGCGAAGTCAAATTCTTGCAGAACACAACGTGAGTCACCGTGCAACAACCCGTCATGAAAACTCTAAACGACATTTCTTTAGCAACACTCCTTGCATAACCATCCGTACATGCTTACTGTAGAACCTATTGCGAGCTATAGTGAAGGCTATTTAATTTAGCGGTTTCACGTAGAACATGAAAATGGTTAGCTAATTATACTAAAAAAACATTTATGGTGTCGGAAGGCAGTTTTTGGATGGTTTCGAGGAGTCTATATATAAAATAATCAGTTCAAGGCAATTAATTGTATAAGACCAATCTCAATGGGGTTTCATGAGAGTTTCATGGGCATTAAATATGCTGACATAGCACTATTAATGAAGAGAGAGATGATGAAAGTTTCATATGAATAGAGATAGTTTCATAAGAGTAGAGATAGTTTCATAGGGATGAATCTCTTCTATACTGTTTCCAAAATATGAGTGCGTGATAACTAGGCCATCAAATCCTCACTAAGACTAGCCTAAAGGAACGATAAATTACTATACGGCATGCAATCCAATTTTAAAACGAATCATAAATTTTAGCATTTCGTGCTGACGCATTTGTATCATTTTTGGATGGAGAGAGACTAGCGTCTGGATGTCTAGATGCGGCGTCTGTTCGGACGCCCACGCCTACCCAACCATTTTCAATAATGATACCCTCAGGGCGCCCATGCATGCAGCCTCATGCTCTACTTTGCCTCGTGCTCCGCGCTTGCTACTCACCCACGAATGCAGCTTCATGCTCCGCGCCTGCTATCCACCCATGGATGCAGCTTCGTGCTCCGTGGCCTATGGAAATAGCTTTGTGCTCCGCGCCTGCAGTCGCGTCCGCTTCGCTTCCCGTGTGCACGCTAGGACTGCTGCGCCTGAGGAGACCTCCACCTGCACCCCTTGGTGCACCTGCTCATGGAACACTTGCAACATAAAGCATTTCGGCAATATATGTTTAAAAGAGATGAAACATTTACAATATACGCTTGCAACATATATGTATGGGCACTACAACATATAGAGCATCCAGATAAAACACTTGTAACATACGTTTGAAACAGCTGAAACATTTGAAATGTACATTTGCAACATATGTGTATAGTCAGTGCAACATATGCAACATTCAGATAAAACACTTTTGCAACGTATGTGTGTAAACATATGCAACATCCACATAAGTTGAAAAAAGATGGAACACTGAGAATAGAAGCTTACAACATACCTATACAACAATTACAACATATGTAACATCTTGATCTCCATTTGCAACATCTATATGAAACACTTATAATATACCTCTGAAATATCTGAAACACTTGAAATGTACGCTTGCATCATGCATTTTTACATGTTTAAATAAGATTATAAAAATTACAAACTACGAGTGCTCGCTAAGGCGCCACTAAGGGTAATACCTACAGAGGTCAACAATGTTCCATGTGTGAGGCAACTGGTTACCCTTGCCGTCCAGCAGGATGTACGCCCCTAGTCTTGGTGTTTGTGTGGCTAGGTAAGGACTGAGCCATTTTGGTTGAAGCTTGCCAGCCATCTTTGCATTCTGCTTTCTAATAAGGACCATATCTCCTTAACGGATTTGACGAGGGTTTACTTTCTTGTCTCTCCATCTGGTGGTTTCGGCTTGATATGTGCGAAGGTTGTTGACTGCTTGGCATCTGAGTTCTTGTGCAAGGTCTTTTGTTAGTTGCTCTTCGTCTTGAGTGCTTGTTGCATCTTTTGCGAAGGTCACTCTTGGTGACTTGTGTATGAGTTCTTCTGGTAGGATAGCTTCTTCTCCGAAGAGAAGTTTGAAAGGTGTGAACTTTGTTGCCCTTGACTCGGAGGTGTTGTGAGACCATATGACTGACGTGATCTCCTCTGCCCATTTCCTTTTGGCCTGCCATGTTTCTTTTTGAGATGACTTGGAGGATTATGCCATTTGATCTTTTGACGAGGTCGTTGGATTGTGGGTGTCTTACTAAGGCAAAGCATACCTTCGTTCCGATCTGTAAGCATAATTCTCTGAATACTTTGCCGTCGAATTGAGTTCCATTGTCCACTGTCAATTCTCTTGGTACCCGGAATCGGCATATGATTTGCTGCCAGAAGAATTTTTTGATGGTCTGCGAGGTTATTGTTGCTAGTGGCTTTGCTTCTATCCAAATGGTGAAGTACTCGATGGCAACCACCCCATATCAAAGGTTTCTTGGAGCTGTTGGCAGAAGTCCAACTAAATCCATTGCCCATCGCTGAAGGGGCCAAGTTGGGCAGATTAGAGTGGTTGGTGCCCCTGGCCTGTTTGAGTGTGTCGCTGAAAGTTGGCATCCCTCGCAATGTTGTACCAGCGAGGCTGCATCATTGATTGTCATTGGCCAGTAGAAACCTTGCCTGAAAGCTTTGCCCACCAATGCTCTGGGTCTGTTGTGTGAACCACACGAACCCTCGTGGATTTCCTTTAGTAATTGCTTGCCCTCGTTGATTCTGAGGCACTTCAGTAGCGGAGCTGTTACGTTGGCTTTCTATAGCTCATCATTGATGATCTTGTACCCTCGTGCCCTCTGCTGCATTCGCTTTTCTTCCTCTTTAGTTTCTGGTTCGTGGTATCCTTAGAGATAGGCCATGACGGGTGCCCTCTAGTCTTCACTGTGTATTGCATTGATGAGCTTGGGAGCTTTGAGGTTGACTTCTGCCATGGGTTGACTGATGACCTTGTAGAAAACGTCTGAGGTAGGGTTGTGCCTAGTGCAACTGTGTTTGCTACGTCCGCCTCGCCGTTTTCTAATCTGGGAATTGGCTTGGTTGTGATTCCCAGAAAGAATCCCTCGATTTTGCAGAATGTGCAAAGGTATTTTTGTAGCTCGGGGTTCTCTGCCTTTGTAATTTTTCTCGATGAGGCCTGAGATGACTTGGGAATCGGTTTTGATTATTGCTCGTCTTGATGAGAGGGCACGAAGCTTTGACAGGGCCAAGATGATTGCTTCATATTCCGCAATGTTGTCAGTGCACTGGAACTCAAGCCTCGCTGCGTACCTAAGCTTGATGTCGAAGGGCAAGGTTAGAATTACTACAATTCCTGCTCCTACTGAGCCCAGGCCCCATCAGTATGTACTGTCCAGATTGGCTCTGCGACCTCCGCTATGCTGTGTGTGTCGGGGGTCCAGTCTGCGACGAAATCTGCAAGGGTTTGGAATTTGATTGTGCCTCTTCTGATGAATTGTATTACGAAGTCATTGATTTTCGTGGCCCATTTTCTAAATCGCCCTATTGCTTCTGGGTTCTTGAAGATATTGTCGAGCAGGAAACTCGAGGATATGATAATCTTGTGCGCTTGGAAGTAATGCTTGAGTTTCCTGGATGCCATTACTACTGCGTACGCCATCTCTATGTAAAATTTTTTTGGCACCATCAAGGGTTTCAGATACGCAATAGACTGGTAGTTGTTTCTTCTGATGCTCGTCTTCCTTTTCACGCACTAGCATGGTGCTGACTGCGTGGGGCGAGGCTGCCATGTAGAGAAGGAGTGGTTCGCCGGGTTGAGGGCTGGCGAGTGTTGTGAGGTTGTGCAAGTAAACCTTCAGGTCTTCAAAGGCTTTTTGCTGGGTCCCTAGCTGAATGGGTCCGTGTAATTCAAGACTTCAAAGAATGGAAGCCCTCGTTCTGCCGACATTGAGATGAATCTGTTCAGTGCATCGAGCCTTCTTGCGAGCCTCTGTGCCAGCTTTCTGGAAGTTGGTGGCTCCATGTTGAGGATTGCATCGATTTTTTCTGGGTTGGCCTCGATTCCTCTTGCTGAAATGAGGCAACCGAGCAATTTTCCCTTGCTAACGCCGAATATGCATTTTTCAGGGTTCAGTTTAAGTCCAGCGTTACAGAGGTTACTCAAGGCCCTGCGGAGGTCTTCGATGTGATCTTGTTTGACCTTGCTTTGTACGACGATGTCATCCATGTAGGCTGAAATTGCCTTGTCCTCTTTGAATACCTTCGCTGTCATGCCGGCAAATGTTGACCCTACATTGCGTAAACCGTCTGCCATTCTTCTGAAACAGTATGTCCCGAAAGGGGTGATGAAACTTGTCTTTTCCATGTCTTTCTGGTTCATCCAGATCTGATGGTGGCCTGAGAAATAGTGGAGGAGTGACATGAGTTCACATCCTGCTGCTGAGTCGATGAGGGTGCTTATTCTTGGCAATGGGAAATCATCTTTGGGGCAGGTTTTGTTGAGACTCTGAAATAGACATACATTCTTCATTTGCCATTTTTCTTTTTTACAATCATGACATTTGACAGCCAGGTTGGATATGTGACCGGCCAGATGACCCCCACATCTAGCAAGAGTTGGACCTCCGCTTTGGCCACTTGCTTTCTTTCTTCAGACATCTTGCGAAGCTTTTGCTTGACTGGGGGAATGTTCTTATTTACTTCTAGGTTGTGTTCAATGATGGATCTGTCCACCCCGCGAACGTCTTCGGCTGACCAAGCAAAGATGTCGTTGTTATCACGCAAGAAATGGTTGAGTTCATGCTCGGTTTTCTCGTCCAGCGGTGCGGAGATGATGAATTGCTTACTAGTGTTGCCTTCAAATAGTGGCCCTTCTTTGGTTTCTTCTGCCGTCTTCGCCCGGGTTTGCTGGTCTACCTCGTCGACCGAACGTTCCTTGTTTTTTGGCTTTTCTTTGTTGAGGTTGTGTACATTTTCTGTCCTGGAGTGGCTGTTTCTTCTCCTATTCGAGCGAGGCCATGGAAAATTACACAACCATGGGTAGTATCTTCCGATGGGTGGTGCAAAGAGCAGAGGCAGTCGTGGCAGTGGTGCACTGGGAGGGAGGCTGCGCTGTATGTACCATAGACAAGACTACAAGAGGCAGGTGTGGACGTCCCTCTCTCATGTGCCCCTGACTAATTTTTAGTCCCTATTAAATTGGATGTTTAACACTAATTTGGAGTATTGAACATAGACTCATTACAAAACTAAGTGCACAGATGTAGACAAATTTGCGAGAAAAATCTATTAAAACTAATCATTTCATGATTTGACAATGTGGTACTACAGTAAATATGTGCTAATAGTTGATTAATTAGGCTTAATAAATTAGTTTTATAATTAGTTCATGTTTAGTCTTTCTAAATAGCATCCGAACGTCTGATGTGTCAGAGATTAAACTTTAGTCCCTAGATCACACACGAGATGACGACGACGACTCAGACTCATGACTCCCGAGGTCTCCCCTGTTTGCATTGGCTGCTTGCTAGTACGAGGACAGCAACAGCGTGGTCTGTGTGGAGGCATGAACCATTCAGGCGTTCTCGTTCGTGATCATTGCTGGGCGTAGACCACTGAGATACAATGTAATAATAACATGCGGTTATTATTAGCAGGGCATCTGGGTACGTGGTGTGGCTGTATGGGAGGAGATACATGCCATTCCACTATCGTGCTCAAAACAATTTAAAGTTGGACCAAAGTTATACTAACATTTACAATATAATACAAAATAGGTATCAATAAATTATATTTGTAAATATAATTTTATAATAAATTAGTTCGAGACGTATCCAATCTGCTGCACTCCACAATCCCCTAGTTTTCCTTCCTGTATGCCATGCTCTACGCTCAAATCCTCGCTGTGACGTGCGTCACTACCGACGAGAGCGGCTGAGGCACAGTGGGCGGATCCGGTCATGAGACAAGACGAGGAAGCCGGTGAGCCACGGCAAGAGCGCGGCGGCGTGGAGGCAGACGAGCCCTGGTTTGGCGCGGAGGCTGACAAGCAAGGCTTACGCACCACAGATATTAAAATTCTCTTGTATATGTTTGGTAATGACTAAAATATTTGACTTCTCATGAATTGAGAATGGCACCTTTTGTAGACAGAAGGCGTGCGGTACGAATTAATAGGATCATTATGAAGAACTCGTAACGATGCACCTAACCCAGAAACCACTGGTAGTTTCAATAGTACATGACACTGGATCAACAAACTACAGCTTGGGCGGCATCATAGGACATGAGGCTGTACTGTATGATAGACAAGAGAAACAAGTGTGGACGCTGAGAACAGCAAGAATTTCTTGCAGCCTGCCTCTCCCTCTCACATGATCCTCGTCCTAGACTGTGGAGACGACGACTGACACAGTTCACGGGGTCTCCTCCCGCTAGGCTGGTTGCTAACAATAATTCATGGTGACAGCCTATGTTGTCTAGATACGGATACGAGTAATGGATACGATACGTATCGGACACGCGGATACGTAATCTCTCGAAAAACACTGACATGGAGATACGCCTAATATGTTTTAAAATAATAATTATTATATATATGAATTACAAGCTAAAAGTAGTTATCTAGCAAGTTTTAACTTAAAACTTAGCAGCTTCAAAGAAAATTATGCAACACATTATTTGATTCAAAAAGTAAAAAAAATAAAAAACCAAGAAACTTGCATAAAAGAAGTTATTTGGACGCCTAATCTCTCCTCAAACCTTAACAACCTGTTTTAGGTAGTTTTACCATTTTCTATTGGCGAAGTGGATTCAAACTTACGTCTGATCCGAGGGAATCACATATTATGGCAGCTAGGTAACGATACGAGGATAAAAGAGCTAATTGTTTTTCACGATAGTTAGGCTACATAGGTTGTTTTCTAGTTTTTGGCAATATCTAAGTTGACACAACCGTATCAGATACGAGTATCCCAACCATAAAGTATCTAGTTTTCTTAGTACGGCTCGGATACGTATCCGGTGTCTATCCATCCGATACATATCGGATATGGATATGGCACCTCTCAGAAGTATCCATGCAACATAGGTGACAGCATGCAGAGGAAGGGTGTAGATTGATTCTCCACCACACAAGTCTATGTAGGCCCCTTGTCATCCATGCTTGTGAAGTTGCACTCACGGTAAAGCTGGAATATGCACTCACCGACTAGTGCTAGCAAAGCCATGTGATCATGCACAGCTGGGCACGCATTAACGCGCTGTAATTCAACAAAACGAAAGGACGAACACATTTGGTTGGCCACTTGGCCAGGGCAGGGGCCCAAGGCAGCACCACGCAGGCCTTGTTAGTTCCCTCCCCTAAAATTAAGTCACTATTCCATTAGATGTTTGGACACATATATAGAGTATTAAATATAGACTAAAAAATAACTAATTACACAGATTGCAACTAATTTGCGAGATGAAGTTTTTTAGTGACTAATTAGTCCGTGATTTGACAATGTGTTGCTACAACACAGCTACAGTAACATGTGCTATTGATGGATTAATTAGGCTTAATAAATTGGTCTCGTGGAGTACCGTGGACTTCTGTAATTTATTTTATTATTACTATCCAAACACGCCCATGTGATACCCTGATATGACTGGCTAAACTTTAGCCCGTGGATTTAAATAAGTCCTTCATTGGCGTCTTCCTGACAAGTGCGAGTGCCATCTGGTCACCTGGCAGAGCCATGTGATCACTTCAGCTGGACCCTCATGCGTGCAGTGACGCGCTTGAATTCATGAGAACGCAAGGAAGACGTCACTGCCGCCAGTTGCGCTGGTGGCTGGACCCTCATAGGCATCTTCCTGACGAGTGCCTGCACTGCACTGCACCCTAGCTCTAAGAGATGCATTACCTGATACACAACGCAGGGGCCGAGGGCAGAGGCATGCCGGCTCTGCCCACTAGCGTTACGCACAACCCAGCATCCACAATAGATACATATCACCAGATAAATCACCGCGCACCTCTCACGCATAAATCGTCCCAATACTCAAAGATGCACAAACACACCACATACCAATTAGCAAGCAACTAAATCTTGCACTGGGAGCTGCTAAAGCGGAAGACCAATCCAGCGGCCATGGTTCTCGTAACGGGGGCTATGGCCAACGTCATCATGAAGCTCGGCAAGCTTCTCAACGATGAGGTCAAGCTGCAGAAGGGAGTGAGGAAGAAGATCCAGACTCTCACCCACGACTTGGAGAGCATGCACGCCGCCCTCCGCAAGGTGGCGGAGGTGCCGCCCAACCAGCTCGACGAGGAGGTCAAGCTCTGGGCGCGCGACGTCCGGGAGCTGTCCTACAACGTGGATGACATCCTCAACACCTTCCTCGTGTGCGTCGACATCCGTGATGAGGACCAGGCCCCAAACAAGCTCAAATGTGCGGCGAAGAAGATCTGTAAGTTGTTCAACAAGAGCAAGGCCCATCACATGATCGCTGGTACGATCAAAACCATCAATGAGCAAGCCGAGCAGGTGGCTCAAAGGCATCGCAGGTACAGAGCCGATGATATTGTGGCCAAGCCTGCCACAACATCAAAGGTTGGTCCTCGCCTTGAGGCTATGTTCAGAGAAGTGTCACAGCTAATTGGCATCGACAAGTCAAGGGGCGAGCTCATATCCTTGCTGTCGTTGAAGGCAGTGACGGTTCGTCAAATGAGAAGATGAAGATAGTTTCTGTGGTTGGAGCTGGAGGATTGGGCAAAACTACTCTTGCCAAAGCTGTATATGACAACGTTAAGACTCAGTTTGGTTGTGGGGCTTGTTGGCCAAAATCCTGACCTGAAGAAAGTGCTCAGGGACATTCTCATAGATCTCGACAAGAATGTATACATGAATTTTAATATGGAAAAGTTAGATGAAAGGCAGCTTATCAAGGAACTCAGAGAATTTCTTGGAAACAAGAGGTACACATATATTTAGTCCCCCCATTCCCAAAAAACAATACTTTACACTGACAAGTGTTATTGCATAAATTATTGTAATATGTATTTACCAGTTTAATGTTAATTTAGTTCTTAGCATGATATGCAAACCATTCCAAATAGAACTTTACGAATTTGTGACTGAAGGGAACATATTACATTAGTAATTACTTATTTTCTTCAAAGTCAATAATTACAATGCTTTAACTGATCTATAAAACAGTGGCAACTGATTATGACCAACCGGGTACTTAGAAAGATTCATGACTATTACGAAACATATCACACTTCTTTATTATTACATTCCATCATAATTAATTGAACAAGTCTACAACTATAAATTATTTTTACTATCGAATTTGGATGAGTAATTATATTTTTGCAGAGAGACATTCTTAACTCTAAATATTACTGTTAGTTTTGTGATCGGTTTATTGCCGGATAGTTGGAAAGGTTCAGAACCGCCAGAAACTAACTTATTTATCTCAGTAATGTTATGAACGACGTATGGAGTATGAAGTAAAACAAGATCAATCACAGCGGAGACACACGATTTAACGTGGAAAACCCCTCCAATGCGAAGGGGAAAAACCACGGGCACTAGCCAGCAACAATCTCACTATTTCAAGAGTTTTGGGTTACACGTCTATGGCGGCTTACAAGAGAATCAAGTCTCCAAGAAACCCTAGCAAGGGTATATATGTACCGTACCAGCCTTCGGCTTTTACGGGCCTCCGCTTCGCTCCGTCAGAAGCCGGCCTATATCTTGCAGTGAATTTGGAACAACTCCAACAAGTAACACATTTGCTTAGTTATTTGTGTTGGTGTTGTCCACACGTATTGCTTTCTCGGCTTTAGTATCTCATGGCTCTTGCACTTTGCTATGGATAGGTATTTTATCGTTATTGATACATATGGGAGCCACAGTCTTGGGAAACAATAAAACTAGCTCTTGCTGGAAATAATTGTGGAAGTAGAGTAATCATAACTATACTAGGAATATTGATGTTGCCAAAGAAGACGGCGAGGTTTACAGGCTACAAACACTTCCGGGTGATGACTCCAAAAGGTTATTTTATACGAGGTTATTCGGTGATGAAGACAAATGTCCAAATATTCATCCGGATGAGTTATCTGATCGGGTTCTAAAGAAGTGCATTGGTTTCTGTCAAGATATGGATGATAGGCATATGGATAACACTACGCATATATTGTCTCTTACTTACTATGACCTTTCTTGTCATTTGAATACTTGTTTGCTGTACCTAAGCATATTTCCAGAAGACTCTCTTATTCATAAGGATCCTTTGATATAGAAATGGATAGCTGAAGGCTTTGTTGAGGAGAAACCAGAACGTGGGTTATTTCAGGTCGGAGAGGAGTACTTCCATAACCTCGTAAACAGAAGCATGATCCAAGGAGTGGATTAGGTCTATGGCATCGTGGATGGTTGCCGCGTTCATGATATGGTGCTTGATCTCATAGTTTCCAAGTCACGTGAGGCGAACTTTGTCTGTGATGGTACATTTTCACAAGGCCACACACTTTAGTTGGCCCAAAAAAGTAGAGAACTGGATCTCACTCGGGATACTCATGTCAACCTTCCACCAGTAAGGTCATTTATTGTCTGGCGGTGTGATATTGTTAAGTGGGCGTTGCATCCAAGATTTAAACTCATCCGTGTGTTAGCTTTGGAGCCTTCGAGAATTAGGGAAGGATGCCACAGCCTTGAGCATATTGGAAATCTACTTCATTTGAATAATATAGACGAGTCCATACTGGAGGAGCTACAGATAGCTGGACTTGGTGGCAGTGACCAGTCCCGGAGGCAGTTTGTGAAGGATCCAGGCACCCTGTGTGAACTCAGGGTGCTTAAGAGTGACACTACCTTGAAGAATATAGACGAGAGCATGCAGATAGATTTGATGCAGTCCCTTGGCAATCTCCAGAAGATGCAGCATCTCACATTGGTATCAGCTGTGAGGATCTCGGGTTGGAGTACTTCCCATCCATTCGCAAAGTCAAAGTTGACTTCTGGCATTACGGTGAGTTTATGGATGATGTGACGAGAGAGGAGGCAGCACTGATGCACGCAATTGAAGTCCATCCCAACCGCCCCACACTCCAAATTAAATATAGATGTGAAGAAATTTCGAAGGGGTGCCTACCTAATCACATATATATTCGTTTTAAAGTCCATCCAACCATGAGCTTCTCCAATCACAGACCATCCAATGGTGATGTTGATTCAGATACACAAGACGACACGAATTAGATCTCACCCACACCTAGCATCATCTTCACTGGCCTAGTAATTTATTATTGGTGTACTAACACGTTCCTCGATTCATTGCTGTAATATGCAGATTGAAGAGTTTCCCGTCGACCATTGCGGTAATTTATTATTGGTGTTTAGTTTGCAATCATAAGGGGGTGTTCAGTCTGGGCTGCTAAAGTTTAGCTGACTAATTTTAGTCCTATTTAGTCACTTTTACCCAAACACTATGACTAAATGGGAATAAATGCAAATGAATGCTAGTTCAGTTGGTCTTGCTATGGGCATTTAGCCAATTAGTCACCAAAGGGTTGTTAAATGGGACTAAAGATCAGGCTACCTTATCTTTTAGTCACTTTTGATCAAACACCCTGACTAAAAGGGGCTAAAGTTTAGCAGCTGGTTTAGCTAGTTAAAATTTAGCAGCTTCAATCTAAACAAGGCCTAAGTCAGTGTCGTCCGTCGGTCAACAAGTTGATATGTTTGTTAACTCCTCATTCACGTTGACAGCAAGACACCTACGATGACTTCATCAATTTCGTGATTGTCAGCACAGTCTTTCGGAGATGCTCATAGGGTTAGAGTCTGCTTACGTGCTCATTGCGGTAGAGTTTGCTTACTTGTATTCATAGGGATGAGTGTGAGTACTTGTTGAGCATCTGGGTCTGTACTCATGTAATTCAAACAAAAAAATTCAGGATCGACTCGTGTCCCTCCGGAATGTAACGGACGGCCGATGCTGGGCGATGAAGTCAATTATCGAATCAAGCACACTGTGACACGAGGCACATGGGCCGTTGCGTAGCGTCTCTAGCTTGATCTATTCTAGTTGAACTTTGTCGTCTCTGTGTAGCCTCGATCTTTGTTTCTGTCTTTCTCTTCTCCTTATATCTTGAAGTGGCTCCATACATCTTACATTCGATTCATATACACCATCATTTCCTATAATCTTCCACCTATATATGCTAGATGGGGACACAAAAATAACACGTTTCAGTTTCACCTGTTTCTAGCGAGGAAACAGTAGTTTTGACGCCTCGGTTAGCCTGAGCAATAGTCGAGCTAATTTTTTTTTGGAAAAATTAGCAGGAGCACTGCTATATCTATAAGAGGGAAGCAAAGCAGTTACAACAATTACATTATTACATTATTAAACCCCCTCAGACTAAAAAACATATAGAAAAGTAAGAGGATACTCATGGTGGCAACTCTAATTTCCCAGTGGTTGTATTGAAGAGACCGAGTTCTTCCTTGATTAGCCCCAAAACTTGGGCCGGTGTTCTCGTTGTCCCCTAAAAGGTTCTCCGGTTACGCTCTTTCCATATATTCCAAGCTGAGTACATCAAGATGGCTGCCGATGTTTTTTGTTGTGCTGCTGATCTCCCCTGCAGTGACCTCTCCCACCACGTTTTCAAAGTCTACACATCCTCATCAATGTGGACAATACCCAACCCAATTTTTGACTAGCATCCAGACTTCCTTTGCAAATGGACATTGAATGCAAATATGAGCGGCTGTTTCCGCTTCCTGATCGCAAAGCGAGCATATTGGGTTGCAAGGCCAATGCCTCAATGCAAGTTTGTCAGCAGTTAAGATTTTTGCCTGCACTAGTAGCCACACGAAGAATTTTAGTTTGCCTTCTGCATGAGCCTTCCAAATTGTTTCCGCCATTATTATATCTGAGTAAGATCCGCTAAACTGAGCCAGGTACACAGACTTTGTGGTGTAGGTCCCATGTGCCGTCCACCTCCATAAAATTTGATCATTTTGGTCGTTGAGTTGCTGGGCTGTTACCAGGTCCCATAGCTTCACAAATTCTCCCATCTGTTGCACAGTCTCCATCCTCCACAACCCCCTGGTCCAGTTGTGATTGCATAGGTCATCCTTCACCCTTCGATTTTTCCTCCAAGCCAAGGTGTACAGGTTAGGAGCTATATCAATAGGAGCTTGACCATCAAGCTATGACGAATGCCAGAACAAGGCTTTATCTCCCCTGCCCACTATGACCACCGTTGATGCTCGAAAAAGCGCTCTGTCCACTGAATTGCAGGGTGCAGCAGTCCTTACGGAGGGCCTCTCTGGACTTGCCCACTCCTGCCACAGCCATCTGAGCCGTAGTGCTCGGCAAAATCTCTCCAGGTCAAGAATGCCGAGCCCACCAAGTATTTTTGGTTTGGTTGCTTTTGGCCATCGAACCGGACAATGGCCCCCATTTGCCAAAGCTGCCCCCTTCCAGTCGAGCTAATTTCAGAAACTGACAGGCTAAGATCAGAAGGTGCATGCCTAGGCTGAGAGAGCGCCGCCGGTTAGGATGAGGCACCAGCGCCGTTTCACCATGGCTCGGTCAGAAAGGCATGGCGAGGGCCTTTGCCTCCACGACGGCCTCTGTACTGGACAAAGCGGACATCAGGAGGCCGAGTGCGCAGCAAGGTCGCCTGGCTAAGGCATCACGCAGCTGCCGTCGTCTTCGGCGGCGGAGATCCGAGATCGACGTGATTGGAACGAACGAAACGCCGGCCGGCCTTCCGATCACGTCTCCACGTCCTGGGCCAGACAAGGTATACATATAGCCCATCTATCAAGTGCACTTGGATCTCTCTTGTCTCGTGCAGGTAGTCGGCCCAGGGTGAACGCAGTCTGCCATCCGTCGAGATCACTCACGACCTTCGCGCGCGGAACTCTTCTGTCGTCGTGACAACGCAGTGGTGTACCAGGTGCGGGCGGCCAGGGAGCCATCGCTGGTCGAGGCCTTGTGGCAGTGGGCAACCAAGGCGCTGCTGCCAAAGGAGGCCGTGCGGTACAGCACGGTGTGTTGGATGGTGCAAATCGGCGGCGTGTGATCCCCAGCAGAACACGGTGGCCGGTGCCGGCGCTACCCGGGGCTGCGGAGCCGGGGATGGCCTCGCCGGCCTTTGGTTCGCAAGGCGCCGGCGAAGGGTCACTTTCGACAAATTCAACAGCTGCGAGAACGATGTCGCCCATCTCACAAGGTGCAACCAAGTTCTGTTGCCTCAGTCTGGACGAGCATGGTCTCCCCGCACTGGGCGGGTTGCCAGAGTTCAACGGCAACAATAACTAGTGCTAATAGAGAAGCAGATGACTCCATCCAGAAGTTGAGATCCTTGGTGTTGCCTGATTTATCCTTGGTGTTGCCTGATTTTTAGTCCTTTTTTCGAAAGATTCTCTCAAATATGCACCTGACGGAAAGATTTTAAAAAATAGACCCTTATCTTGGCGCTATGGTCGTCGGCGTCAAGGTAACACGGCATGGCGCCAGGGTAACTGGCTCCAAGACCTTAACGCGTGGCGCTGACGTGGCAGGGTTTTGGCGCCGTGATCTTTGGCGCCAAGACTTGGCGCCACTCTAATTGGCGCCAAGCCTGGCGCCACAGATCACGATGCCAAGACCCTATTTTAAGTACTCAAATTTACCGTGAAATGGACATATTGGTATTTGTTAAGTCTTGATATTTACTAAGGTTTAGACATATGCAAATTGGGTAAGCCTGGAATTTTATCATGAGATGGACCTATGCAAATTTTACCATGACTTGGATATTTAAAATTTTGGCTAAGTCTTTAAATTTACCACGAGATTAAGTCTTTAAATTTTGCTAAGTCTGAAATTTACAAATTTTGGCTAAGTCTTTAAATAAACAAGTCATAGTAAAATTTGCATATGTCCATCACATGGTAAATTTGAAGACATTTAAAATTTTACCATGACTTGGATATTGCAAAATGGCTTCATGTTGTGGATTTGGATATTTAAAATTTTACTTGGGGCCAAAATTTAAAGACTTAGTCAAAATTGGCATATGCCCATCTAATGGTAAAATTTGCATATGCCCATCAAAATTTTACCATGAGATGGACATATGAAAAATTGTTAAGTCTATAAATTTACCATGAGATGGGAATTTTACCATGACATTGACGTGTTGGAATTTGTTAAGTCTGAAATTTTACCATGACATTGACAAATTTGATGCTATCCCATGGTAGTTGGTATTCTAACATATCCTGGCCGTAGCAAAAATCCTGACTACCTAATTTTACTGTGAGATGGACATACAAAACTCTAAATTAACATGACTTGGACCCTAATTTTTCTATGAGATGGACATACAAATTTTTTGGCAAAGTCTTGATATTTACCATATGATGGACAACCTAGAAATTAGCTAAGTCTTGAATTTTACTATCACTTGACTATGCTAGAATTTCGCTAAGTCTGGATTTTTGCTATGATTTGAACATTGACAAATTTAAAATTTTACCATGACTTGAATATTGAAAAAGGGCTTCATGTTTTGTACTTGGATATTTAAAATTTTACCATGACTTGGACCTTAATTTTACTATAAGATGGAATTTTAAGTCACGTAAAAAGGGCTTCATGTTAAGTCATGGAATTAGAGTTCAAGTCATGGTAAAATTTTAAATATGAAACCCTTTTTCAATATCAAGTCATGGTAAAATTTTAAATTTATCAATGTCCAAATCACAGTAAAAATCCAGACTTAGCCATATTTATATCCCCATCCCATATGTTAGAATACCAACTACCATGTGGTAGACATATGGAAAAATAACTTTTTTTACCATGACTTGGACATTTACAAATTTGAAATTTTAACATGACTTGGATATTGAGAAATGTGACTAACTCTAGAGTTTTTACAGTGACTTTCTGTTTGATCACTTAGAACAACTTAGAAATACTTAGGATAAAAAATGATATACATGGTAACTGGTCTGTGGCGCCAGGCTTGGCGCCAATGACGATGGCGCCAAGTTTGGCGCGCAATGGTAACGGCGCCAAGGTGCTGCCACGTCAGCGCTAGCTTGACGTCGACGGTCAAGTGGCATGGGGGCTTGGCGCCAACGTTAACGGCGTCAAGCTGTGTTATCTTGGCGTCAGCGTTGATGGCGCCAAGTCTTGGGTCCATTTCATAAAATCTTACCATCAAGAACATATTTGATAAAATCTTTCGAAAAAAGGGCTTAAAAAACAAAAAAAAGACGGAAAGAAAGACAACTGCAGAGTAGTACCAACCTCTGTTGTTGTTACGCCAAGCCTCGAGGAACTCCAGTTTCATGTCTATGTGAATGATTTAATACAGAAGAACCAGGTCGTCAGCTGTGAGGATTTTGGGTTGGAGTACCTCCCATCGATAAATCGAGTCAAAGTTCACTTCTCGTGTTACCACGCCTCTGAGGATGACGTGGACAGAGAGGAGGCTGCACTGAGGCACGCAGTTCAAGCCCATCCCAATTCCCAACCGCCCAGCACTCCAAATTGAATACAGCTTGAAAGCATATATGAAGAGGTACGTACCTAGCTAGTACTTACATGTATGTATTCGTTGTAAATACCGTCCAATCCAACCTTAAGCTGCTCCCTTGTTGTCGTTTTAACAAGAAAAAAAAATCCAATTACAGACGATCGAATGATGGTGCTTCAGTTTCAGCCACAGGAGAGACAATGACGATGCAGGTACGAATTACATCTCTGCTAGCATCGTCTTCACTACAATTGTCAAATCTATTTTCTACTGCTTCTTCTTCTCGTATTTATTACAGCTGTCTTAGCTAGTTATATATTGGCCTTTTTCCCGATAATAACATCCATATATAGTTAGCACGTCCGACTCTGTTTCAGTGGTTTTTCCGTCTAGCTTCATCTGGATGAGCTCTGTTTTCTTGGAACATTAAGCTAGCTGTCTTTCTGTTCGATCGTTGGATATATCTGTAACCTGTGTCACCTACGACACACACAGATACTCAGCATTAATAATAATAAAATGGTGGCACGACCAATACACAAGGACGATGAAGAGGTACGTACCAGCTCCTCGTAATCGTACGTGACATAACTCCCGATACTGAAACACTTGCCTATCTTGTTTTTAATACCCAAATTCCATTCACAATTCCACTAACACGTACTTCTGCATTACTATAATATTATTGTAGTAATAATATACGTAGAAAATCAAGAGATACGGTACATACTCTGATTACCTCCCAGTAGGTACGGGGTAAGACCTCAAAGAAATCATAGCCCTTGATTTTTAGAATTATTAGTACAATTGAATAGATTAAAGAATGAAAGAAAAAGAAAACAAATCCCTGAAATCTTGGCACATCCCCACGGCGTCCCAGCTTCCTTGTTTTGTCTGCGTGGGCGCGCTAGTGTACATATATGATGGAATTATCACTTCTCTGAGAAACATAGTTACGGTTAAGTATATACCTCTATTACTGTAGTCACGTACGGACTATGCTTGAGTATGCAAGAACAGTAATTTTTAGTAACATGATGTGTCTCCCTTACTGCGTCGTGCGTGCATTGGTGTCTCCCTCGGTGCCTATCAATTATCGTCTTGTCCGGCTCCAAGATCTTTTTTTTGAAAGGAATTACGGAGGGGAGAGATTCCCCGCCTAGATTTCATTGAGATTCAAAGAGTTCCAAATACAAGGCACAAATCAGGAGCTAATCGAGCCCTGATTAGAAATACAAGGACGCAAATAAGCACGCCAACGGCGCAGACCGGGTACCATGGAGGCAGAGACAAATCTGCCCTCGCAAATAGTCAAGTCATCACAGACTCTGGACAGCACATTGCACGCCCTGAGATGCTCGCTTCTGAAGACGGCTCCGTTCCTTGCATCCCACAGCCGCTAGAGTATCGCTTGAAGGATTGATGGCCATATCTCGGGATCCTGATCAGAGAGAGGTGGCAAGGACCAGACTTTGATATCTTCTGCTGCTGATAGTAGAGACATACCCGTGGAACTCCACACCACCTTACTTAGTGGACAATCGAAGAAGACGTGGCGCATGTCTTCCATCGGCTGATTGCAGCGCTGGCAAACAGAGTCATCCATCACGTGCTTGTGGAATAAGTTCGACCTGGTGCTGAGTCTATCATTGAAGTATAGCCAGGAAAATATTTTAACTTTGTTACGCACTTTGGATCTCCAAGTCCATTTCCCGTGGAAGTCTTGCACGCTGGGAGTAGGAGCTAGTGCATCATATGCGTCCCTGGTGTTGAATGGCCTGCGTGTAGCGGTCAGCAGCCTAGTATCCTGCTTGTCCTGTAACTGAATACCCTGCAAAATAGACAGAAGAGACACGAGCTCGGAGTGAGCTGCAAGCGTTAGCCTGGGTCAGAGGTGCATCTCAAACCCATCCTGGTAAACTTATTGAACCAAAATGTTAGGCCGAAGAGTGTGAGAGAAGAGGTCCGGATGGGAGGTGGCAATAGGGCCCGAGTCCAGCCAGTGGTCAAGACAAAAGGATGTAGAGGAGCCATCGCCAATTTGGACCATAGTGATTGCGCGGTAAGTCGAAAGCTCATCGTTAATTATTTTCCAGAGGTAAGACGGGGAGGAGGAAGGAGATTCAGTGAAGATAGAGTCATTATGGAGAATCCAGTCCCTCTAGGGAACATGGGCACCAGTAAAGAGTTTATTGACGAACTTAAGGAGACTGTGGTTCTGAAGTTCAAGATCCTTGAGGCCTAAGCCACCTGAAAGCTTGCTGGTGCAAACATGCTCCCAGGCCACAAGACACTTGGAGCCGTGACAAGAATCCTCTCCGGTCCAAAAGCATGCTCTGCACCACCGATCGATAGCTTTGATGACGGTCTTATGAAGGCCGATGGCAGACACAAAGTGGAGAGGGAGGGCGCTAAGGACAGCGGAAGCAAGGGTGAGGCACCCAGCTCTGCTAAGAAGAGACGCCCGCCAGCCTGAAAGATTACGGTCACAGGCTGAGATAATAGGAAGGCAGTCCGCAACTGAAAGTTTGTGGGGAGAGAGAGGGAGGCCAAGGTAAGTTTGGGGCAAAGAGGAGATGCTAACACCAAAAATGTTGGCGAGGTTAGAGGCAAAATCATTGGAGAGACCGAAAGGAAGGAAGGTAGTTTTATGGTAGTTGATGGAGAGGCCAGAGGCAAAATCATTGAGGACAATCTTGATAGTGTAGATGGCTTCCGGAGTAGCATGCAAAAAAAACAGGGTGTCATCCGCATATTGCAAAATAGGGCACGGAGAGCCCTCCATCAAAGGATGGCGGACAACCGGAATGAGAGAAGATTGCTGCAAGAGGCGTTTAAGGATGTCAGCAACGATGATGAACAGGTAAGGGGAGAGAGGGTCGCCCTGACGGAGGCCGTTGCGATAGGTAATCTAGCGACCCTGGACGCCATTAAGGAGGATGGAGGATTTGCCAATGCGAAGAAGGTCAAGGATCCAGTGGCACCGAAGATCAGAGAAGCCACGGTAATGAAGGATCTGATGGAGGCTGTCCCAGTTGACAGAATCGAACGCTTTGTGGAAGCCGAGTTTTGAGACCACTGTAGGAGCTGACCTACGGTAGCAGCAGTGGAGGATGTCTGCAGCATAGACGAAGTTGTCTGCGATGCAGCGCCCCAGAACAAAACTAGTCTAATCATTGCTAACCAAGGCAGGGATTAGAGGCTGCAAATGTTTGGTGAGAACTTTAGAAATGCCTTTAACAGGGCAATTTTGGAGAGAGATGGTGTGGAAATCAGCAGGGGAACGGGTGTGGTCCTTCCTGGGAGGAGGACAATAAAAGACCTGTTAATGCGCTGAAATTCCACATTACGATTGTAGAAGGCATCAAACAATGAGAAAATAGTAGGTGCGGTGGTGTTCCATGTCGCTTTGTAGGAAAAAGGCCCAAAGCCATCCGGGCCTGGACTGGATGAAGCTTGCATGGAAAAGAAAGCTGAGCGGATTTCCTCGTTGTTGGACGGGCCATCCAAGGTGGAAAGGCTAGGAAACGGATCGAGGTACAGAGAATTCAAATTGAAGCGCCAAGTGGTAGAATGGGAAGAGCCCAAGAGAGCGGAGTAAAAATCAAAGAGAAGGTGAGACTTCTGATCGTGACCAAACACCTTGACACCATCCTGCTCTAGGACCTGAATCTTGTTATGCCGGAGTCTCTGGGATGCGCAAGCATGAAAATATCTTGTGTTTTCGTCCCCTTCGATAGCAGCGCAAACCTTGCCACGCTGTTTCCGGTGACTGATTTTTTCTTTGATCACCCGACTAAGGAGAAGGACAATGATCTGCCGGAGCAAAAGCTCCTGATGGGAGAGGGGCCTGTGTTCCTCGATGGAGTCTAAAAGGTCAAGAACCAGTTTGCTGTCAGACTCTCTTTGTGAGATTGAACCGTGATGCCTGAGCCACTTCTTAGTAGCAGCTCAGGAAGAGGCACAATCATGAGGGGTACTGTGCAGCGTCCAAGCTATGGAAACAATGTCTTGGAAGCCAGGCTGGGTGATCCAAGAGTTTTCAAAATGATAGGGGATAGGTTTGGGAACAGCAGAGGAAATTTGAATTTTGAGTGGGACGTGGTCAGAGGTGGTGCGGGTGAGGGAGGAGAGGATAGAGTCCGAAGCAACGTTAATGAAAGCATGGTCAATGCGTTCAAGGGTGGGAGACGACCTCAGGTCTACCAAGTGAACTGACGATCCAGCAGAGGGAGCTCAATGAGGCACACATCGTGGATGGTGTCGTTGAAGTTTTCAGCCTCAATTCTTCTGAAATTACAGTTGTTCTTCTCAGTTGCATAGTGGATCATGTTGAAATCCCCACAAACTAGCCAAGGGGTGCCATCAGGAGGAGCAATATTTTTGAACTCTTCCAGAAACGTAGGCCAGAGATTGGGGGAGGAGGGGCCATAGACGTTGGTGATACAGAAAACAAGGTTGGACGCTCTGTCAGAAAGATGGACAGAGATAGTAGAATGAGAAGCAAAGAAATGAGTACAGGAGAAAATAGAGTCATCCTAGGATGAGATCAAGCCACTAGCAGAGCCGTTAGCCAGGAGAAAATGGAAGGATTGGAGGGAGCAAGGCATGAAAGAAAAATATTTAGAGGTGTTGACAGCGGAGTGTTTGGTTTCTTGGAGAAGGATGAGATGAGGAGAGGTGGAGAGAAGTTCAACAAGGACGTCGTCGCATTTCTCATTGTCACCTAAGCCTCGGACATTCCAAAAGCACAGAGAGATACGTTCTACCCATAGTCCAAAGCAAACACTCCTTTCATTAACCAAGATATTTTACAAGAATAGGAAGCATTACAAGCCATGACTAGAAAACTGACAAAGACTAGCTGGAACGGGACGACAACAAAAACTTGACTAAGGACTACTTGAACCAAACTGGGAGGGGGGAGACTAGTCTTGGTACAGACGACAAAATTGATGAAACAGGGTTCATCTAGGAGTCTAGGACTAGTGCAGCTTCTCGGACCAGGTTTCTTCCAAAAGCTTGCCTTCACCAGGGCACCGGGATGGACTTCAGGCCCTGGGTGCATAGGGCTTGAAGGATTCATTCGACATTGGAACCCCCTCGTGCTCCTGGTGGAGCACCACGACGTCCTCCATAGACGCAACACATGCAGGCGCAACCTCAACGAGGGCTTGTGCATCTAGATTAGGGATAGAGAGGTTAGAGATTAGATTAGTTTTGGAAATGGCAGCACAAAGGCGACGAGAAGCGACAGAGAGACCAACACGGTACTGTTGAACACTAGAGGCCTTACTGGTGGGGTCTTTTCTCCTTCATAGTCAACCTGGTCCTCCTTCTCAGCTTCATTGCCGAGTCGTGCGCATGCTTGCACCTAGCCCTCCTCATGCGCGCCACACTCTCATTCTCATCCTCCATTCCTGCACCAGCTCGAAACGTGAAGGCCGGGGTGCCATCAAAGGGCTCGAAGGCAGACCGATCCGCCGGTTCTTCAATGGACAGGGAGCTAAGGTTGATGTCGGTGCCCTATTCATCTTTGTACTCCGCATGGGACCCCTCCTCCTGCTCGGCAATACTCTCCAGGGGGACTCCACCAACACCATACCAAGGAAGATAGATGATATGGAGAGGAGGAGGATTAGTGGCACAGGGATAAGGAGTAGCAGCCCTGGTACAAATAGGGCGTAATGGAGGGCAAGTGGGGGAGATCACTTCCCATTCCAGGATGGAAGCGACATACGATTCAGAAGAGCTAGGAGCTTGGTTAAACACAGGCTGGGAGAAGGGAGGGTGGTAGGATGGGGGCTGCAGGGATCAGGAACTGTGCGAATTGGTAGATAGAGAAGTCGAGGATAGGTTCGTTCTTAGACCAGACGTGGATATGCTCTATGTTGGTGATTGAGGCAAGCCCGCTATGGTTGCAGACCAGGAGCTTGGAGGGGATCTCGCACTGGTGGTTAAGGCAAACCACAGCCCTCATGGAGACATAGTCCTCCCTGTGCACACATCTAGGATCAATACAACAAACATTCCCCACCTTAGCCAGGACAGCACGCGCTAGGGGCTCCTCCCAGTGATCAAACAGGAAGTCGTTGGAGGCGATCTTGGCATAGACATAATACTCGGCGATGAATCTGTTGTTCGCCTCCTCGTGCCGCTCGACAGTGATGACATTGCCATCGAAGCTGATGGGGGAGCGCGTCACCACGTGCTCATGATCGTTCGGATTGTCAAACACCAGGACGCCCACACCATGGGAGGAGACCTTAATGTGGAACGGGGGCGCACTGCACACCCTCTCCAAAGCATAGCGAATGAGAGGGAAAGGGTCGTGGACGGCTTCCTCCAGGTAGACAAAGGTGAAGATCATGGATCCCTTGAAGTCATCATTGGAGACATGGACCTCATCGAACTCACGCTGCACCATCGAGACGGGGGAGGCAGGAGAAGGAGGAGGTGCACGGGGAGTCTAAGGGTGAGGGGAGGTGGGGCAAGGGGTGGCAAACTGTGCCCTATTCGCCATTGTAGCCAGCATGGCAGCATTGGTGGGGGAAGAGGTTGGGTGCGGAGGGATGCGGTGGAGGCACTGGATGGGCTGGTTGACATGGAGTCGGGTGAGGTGGCTTGCTTGCACTTGAAACTTTTGTGGCCCGTGCGATGCCAAACTTTGTAGATTACTAGATCACGGCAGGCAGCGATGAGGTTATCAGAGGCAAGACAATGATAGCAAGCTTGTTTAGGCTTCCATTGCTGATTTATAGAATGGATGGGGGGAGGTGCAAGCTTTCTGCTGCTGAGCGTGCAAGGGGAGGAGCTGAGTCACCAAAGCTCGGTCACTGTACTGGGGGTAACGTGTAGCATCTTAGTGAGAAGAGGAGGTGAGGTGGAAGCCAGCCGGGGACCTCATCTGTCCGTGGAGGCGTCCGGAAGCCGGTTTTATAACCAGAAGCAATGGTGATAGGTGGATCCAATAGTGGAGAATCAATCATTTAGCAGTTGTGGATCCAACGGCAGAGAACACTGCCGGGTCAATACATAACCCGACAGTGATATCTTTATGTCTCTGCCGGCTCAAGCCACAAACCGACAGTGATATATCACTGTTGGTTCATAACCTAAGGCGGCAGTGATACCACACTTATCACTGTCGGTTTGTAGCTTGACCCGGCAATGATATATCACTGCCGGCTGGATCATAGACTTACGAACCGGCAGTGAAAAGCAATCACCGCTGGCTCCATTATACCAGCACCCAGCAGTGATTACCTGTTCTGGCATAGTATCTTGTTACTTTGTGCATGCATCCATGGCCCTTAGGTTTTAGTATGAAGCTTTTCTATTTGCTACTTATCTGATTAACTGGACCACAAATAAAGTCATTACCGGCAGTGATTACTCCATTCTTTATGTTTTTTTGCTGTACTTGTTGGCCAAATCTCAGGCCATACAATACCAAAAAACCTTAATTTTCAATCTAAGCTATATGCTTTATTTGTATACAGTACCCCAGATCCCTGGCGTGCGGTTGTCCTCCAATTCTAATTAGGGCACACCCAATGCAAGTGTAACACCCTAAAAATTTGAAAAAAAAATAGGAAAAATATGATTTTTTGTATATTTTTGTGAGCATGCAAATTTAGAATAAGAATAATTTTTATAAATTTAAAATCAAATATAAGAGTAGAAACATGTTTGTGCACTCATGCTGTTGCATTTAAATTTTTGAGATGAGTGGTTTGATCAAATTCAAATTTGGATTTGAAAATCTTTTGAAAATTGGCTTTGAAAAATTAGAAAAAGAAAAAGAAAAGAGAAATCCGTTTCATTTGGATTTTGGCCCGCTTCTTACCGCAGCCCAACTCCCCGGCCTGCCTCGGCGGCCCACCTTTCCCTCTCCCGCGCCCCGCTCCCGCTTGGGCCGAGCCCAGCCGCAGCCGCCGGCCCAGCTTCACCGCGCGAGAGCCTTCCCCCGCTCCCGCGTCGCTGACAGCCCGGACCCACGTGTCAGGCGCTTCTTCCTCCCCACGCCGCCGGATTCCTTTCCCTCTTTTCCCCGATCCGATTCCATCTCCTCAATCCTCCCCTTTCCTTCTTTAGCGATGCCTTCGGGCTATAAAAACGAGACCCCTGCATCGCACCGCCCTCATCTCACCCTTTTGGAGCAGCCAAAACCGCCTAGCGCCGCCACCGTGAGCACCACCGCCTCCACCGTCCGCCTCTCCGAGCCGCACGCGCTCCTCGCTTCGTTCTCGGCCTCGATTTTGCTCTAGGTAAGATCGCGTTGAAGTTATCTACCCGTTGGTGTATTTCTTTCGCGAGGTAATGCTCTGTAGCGCGAGGAAGCCATCTCCGGCCATGGCGCTACCGCGGAGACTGCCGTCGCGGCCCTGTTCCGGCCGGAGCGCCGCCGGTTCTTCCCAGATCCAATCTGGACCCTCCGATTTGAATCCGACGGTCTAAATTAGAAGATACCGATTCGGCCGACGTTTTTGCTAAAGAGACCCTGAGTTTTTATCTTTTCGAACCCGCGGTCCAAAGCGTAAGCTGGAAAATACGTTTTGATTAATTGAAAACGTAATTCGTTTCGGAAAAAGAAAAATACGCTTTCTGATATTTACAGTTTTGCCACTGAGTTAGTTTTAGTCATAAATTATCCGTTTTAACTCCGATTTGATCCATTCAAATTGCGTTAGATTCGTATTTGCGAGCTCTACATGATGATAGAACTGTACAGTAGGTTTGAGATAATTTATTTTCGAGTTTATGTTAAACTAATTATTTATCTATAGGAAATCTTAGAAAACTCATAACTTTTACGTTTTAAATCCAAATTTCGTGATCTTTATGTCTATGTGATCATAGTAACGTGTAGAAGAGTTTTACAAACTTGTTATACTATTAGTGTTACTGTTGGTTAGGTTTTCTATCTTTAAGTTCCGATGTGGATTTTAATCTATTACTTTAATAAAGAAAATCTCGTTTAATATATAATTTATTTGTTTTAATTCCGAATTAGTCCGTTCAAATTTCAATAGATTTATAACAATATGAACTATGTACTAGTATTAATGTTTTCTTTATCAAAATCTCTGAAATTTCATAGTTTAGATCTAATTTGATTAATAACTGTGCAACTAGATTTATGAATAAAATATTATTGATTTCTCCTTTAAATGTAATTTAGCCTAAGTCACTTTTGAATGTCTATAAAGAGTATTTTATCCTATATATATGATTTTATATAGTTAAAACAAATGAGACCTATAATTTTTCCGTTTTATACAACAAAATCTTTTGGTAGTCGTTTCTTTCACCGTAGCTTCGATTAGAGTGCTTTTCGCGCCTAGCCTGTGTATTCATAGCAATGCGTAGAACCTCTTTAAAATCTTTTCACATATTGTTTCATATGTTTGGTGTACTGTTCTAATTTAGATCTATTGTTTGCTTCGTGTATGATTGCTCGATGTGTGTGTGGTGATTTATTGATCAAGTCCAGTCGGTAAGATATACGTGGTTATCAAGAAGAAGAAGAAGAATGTTGAAGATTAAAGCTTACCGAAGGATCGGTGTTTAAGGCAAGTATAGCATGGGATTATCCTTGTTTCCTATTCACCTTTAATATACTTAATTCATGTGCATGTGTCTACCTTGTTACCACTAGGGATATCCTAGTTTTTGTATCTTGTACCTTGACACCCATGGGACATTGCATTGGGTAGTATTTATGCTAGTGCTCAAGATAAATAACCATGATCTGTAACTTAACTAATGGTATATGCAATAAACGTTTAAAAGATGCTTTATAGAAACATGGCTCAAGGGGGCTAGAGCATGGGGTATTTTTGGTGCTCTAGTTTCTCTCCATAAGAACTTATCTGTAAGCGAAAATCCGGGACTTACAGTACAACTGTGAGGGCTATATGGCTCTGGCTTTAGTCAAGTATGAGGACCTATTCTAGCTTGTTAGTGGTAACCTTCATGGCGTAAGAACGGCTTGACGAATCGGGTATAGTGCGGCCTCTGTCCTTATGTGTATAGGCTGCGCGTTATTGTGCCATTTGGAAGGGGGGCTCTACATCTGTTTGCCGAGTGAATCTAATGGCCCTAACTTGTTAGACGAACCTTTGAAAGACTTCATAGTGAACCCTGCCGACCTTCCTTGGAAGTGGGTCAAGAGATTAGCTACCTCGGGCGAAAGGGTAAATCACGACTCACAGTGAAAGTGTACAACCTCTGCAGAGTGTAAAACTGGTATATCAGCCGTGCTCACGGTCACGAGTGGCCTTGGACCCTTACAGAATAAATGATGAACACTGATGAATAATGATAATACTGATGATATTGATGCTCACTAATGATTATTGTTTCTTGCTATACATTATTCTCGTATACATGATCATGAGGTTATTTGGGCTTATGGTAAACTTGTTGCTACTCAATTGTTAAAAGATGACTTAATAAAAGCTATCGCAGTAAACCTGTGTCAAACCTTTTGAGCCTCATGAACCCCATGTTATATTTGTTGAGTTCGACATGGACTCACTCTTGCTATTTCCCACATCTCAGGAAGGGTACCAGACTGTTAGATTCTGGAATTGTTAGGCTTGTGATCAACCAGTTAGTTTGATCCTGGAGTGAAGGTTGCACCCGGTGTTCGGAGTTGTCTTTCCGCTGTGTTGCTCTTTAAGGTATATTTTATACTATTGTGTTATGTATATTAAGCATTTGTCTCTTGATATTACACTTATCTGTGGCTATATGTGAGATTTGTCTACTTTATTTCACATATAGTGTATGTCTGGTTTTGTCCTTAAAACCGGGTGTGACAGATTGGTATCAGAGCAATGCTGACTGTAGGACGCAAGCCTAGTTAGAACTGGACGTTTAGCATGTTCTCATTGTTGCCTATTTCTTGCTTCTCTTTAACTTTGTTATTTTCTCAAAGTTATGCTTAATTCTATCCCCGTTCTGTTATAAAAACTTTGTCTCTATTTTGAACCTTTTCTCCTTGTCTATTAGACGGCTCGTGACGAGAAGACTGTGGATTTCAGAGGTTAAGAGGACTGAATTGTGTCGCTCTTGCTCACTTTTGACAAGAAACCATTAGCGATGCAAAACCAATTACTAGAAGAAATGGCTCAACATGGGAATTCTCAACGATGCTTATCTCAAGGTCAAGCCAACATATCCAAGGGGTCAGAGAAGATACAAGTAGCAGAAGCTTGGAAGAATATGAAATCCAATAAAGATGTTGATAATAAGGCATTGGGAGAGCAGGAACAATGTCACTGCTGTAAGCATTATGGTTTTCCCTGTCTTCGAAACGAGTCTAATAAGGGGAAAGTCAAGGTGGATCCAAATTTTGAGATCAACATGGACAAGAAGAGAAAGGCAATCTCATTAGAACCACTAGTGAAAAGCAATGAGCAAGCGAGTTCTACTACATTATCACATGCAGCCCTGATCCCCTGTCAAACAAATTCAAACCCTGAAGAGTTAGAAGCCCCTCCCGCTAAAACTACTCCCCATGAAGTAGTCATAGATGGGTGGACAATTACCTATAAGGAGTATCAACCCCGAAAGGCCAAACAAGCTAGGAAACAAGCCAAAGGGACGAAGGTGAACTTTTATGGCCAGCAAGATAGCAGCATACCAAACAACAGTTCCGTAGAGTATGACATCACAAAAGATCCAGCTAAGAGAAAGTGTTATCATTGCCAGCAGGAAGGACATTATATCAAATCTTGCCCACAGAAGAATCAACAACAGCGAGACCCAGGACAGGATGTCCAAAAGGAGCATGTGCAGGGAAATAAATTAAAAAGAAATTACATCCATGGAAGGTTGAAACATGTGGATATTTCCACCATTCCCGGAGCTAAGGAGGTCGTGTTTGGATCAATTCCAGTAAGTTCAGGAAATGCCAAGGTTTTGTTTGACCCCAGTGCCTCACATTCGTTCATATCTAGACAATATGTAAAAGATCATAACATACTTATGCTTCCAAGGGGGAAAACAGTGATGATTAAAACTCCAAGAGGTGAAATAATGGCAGACCGCGTATGCCCAAAAGTTAGTCTGGACATAAAGGGGGTAAATTTTAAGGTAAACCTCATTGTTTTGGAATTAAGGGGCATTGATGTTATCCTTGGAATAGACTGGTTATCTACTTGTAAAGGAGTGATTGAGTATGCCCAATGTTCAGTGTTTCTAACTACACTTTCAGGAGAAAGGATTAAGTATGAGGGTATTAAATCTATACCTGAGGGATACCAGGTTGACCCATCTTAAGGTATGAGTTATAAGAATGGTAAAGAGGGATGCAGAGATTCAGATGTCCATATAAAGCAATAAGGAATGTAAGAGACGTTATCTACTCTGGATGCTGCTACAATCACACCATGTTTAAGGAATAGGAGTTATGTCCCGTGTAATAAAACCGTTAGTAGCCAAGTTGAGTCGTCTTAATGTGTGGCTAATGAACATTTAAGTGTTTAGTTGCTTTGTGCTTATGTTTATGCTTGAGTTGGAATTTTGTAATGAGTGGAATGATCTCGTGGGTTTTAACCATGATTTCATTTAGTTTATATGTATAAGGTATAAGGATTAATGAAATAAATAGCTGGGTTTTGGTTATCTCCTGTTTTCTATATCTTGTCTTTCGGAGCAGCCTGTCTTTATCAACTTATATCTCTGTTCTTGAAAGACCAAAAATCATGAGAGAATTCTGGACAAGAGTGGACTTCAACATCTCTCTCTAAATGCAAGAACCACCCTCATAGCTATTTTGGATTGGGAGATACAAAAATCACAAGACGATGCAACTGTGCTGTCTGAAACCTGGAACAGAATCTGTTATGTGTTGTTTTCGGTCAAGTTAGCTGCAGAATCTGGAAGTGTGTTCTATAAGTAAGTTGCAGAAAATTTTATAAGATTTCCATCGGTGTAAACTACAGCTTCATTGGATTAACAGATTGAGAGTTACAGCTGTTTTACGGCACTGCTGATTTTCTGCTCGTGAGAAATTTCAGATTTCTGGTTCTTACCCATACACAAGAGTATTATTGGGATGTCAGAACACTTTATGCTAAGTAGCTCATCTAGAAGAAGGGTTCAAGCTACCCTATTTGGTGTCCCTTATTTTAAGGGGGGTAGCCAATGTAAAGAAGGATTATTAAGATTGAACTCTTTAGTTGGAAGTATTGGTTAGTCTCCATGATTGAGTTGCCACTCTTGAGCAAAAATGTTCTGTGAACAAGGTTGATAATTTTGGATCCATGGAGACAAGAGTTGTCCTTTTGGATAGTTCATGATTATGATCATCTATACTTGCTCGTGTTGCTGATGTTGGTCACTTGATGACAGGAAGTGTAGTGTCTCATGACTCAGGAGCCCTATATGACGTCTCGCATTGGTATGTGGGAAAAGATTGATGTTTCTGCCATTGAAGGATGTTATGGGTATGATGAAGCCGAGCACTATTAAAATAACAATGTTGAAGAGCAAGTTGGGAGTGAACTAAGTCAGAATCCACAACAACGAAAGCGAAAAAGAAAAGCCCATAAGAAGCCTGCTCAAGGAAGCAAAGCGCAGCCAAACTATGTCAATGGAAGACTGAGCAATGTGGATATGGATAAAATTCATGGAGTTACCAAAGTAGTGGGAGGTTATATTCAAGTAAGCTCAGTACAAGTTTTTGCTTTATTTGACCCTAGTGCTTCGCATTCTTTCATTTCCGCCGACATGGTAGAGACGTGCAAGATGGTGAAGTGTCCAATGAGGAGGCCTTTGCTAGTTCAAACCCCAGTGGGAGAAATACAGACAGATCAGATATGCCCGAATGTCAGTCTTGTCATAAACAAGGAAAACTTCACCGCAACACTCATTGCGTTGGAGTCACTTAAAATTCGCGTGGTTCTTGGTAATGGATGGCTCTGTGCACACAAAGGAGTGATTCATGGTACTCGGTGCACCATGCTCTTAACAACACCGTCAGGGAAAAGAATTGAGTATCAAGGTGGTCGACTTTTACCTGAGGGAGATGAGAATGATTAATTAGAAGATAGGTACACCAAGGATAGCAAAGTGGACCATGAGTTTACTGAAGTCATAGCAGAGGAACAAATAACTTTGGAGGAGCTCAATAGGAGAGATGATCAAGTTTAGGCAGATTAGTCAGTCAGGATATGAGAAATTGTCTCATGACTCTGAGCGAAAGATGTAATTTAGAAAATGAAGATCAAATAAAGACAAAGTGTCATTATCTCTTTTGTCATCATCTTCCAAATCTCGGGACGAGATTCATCTTAAGGGGGGTAGAATTGTAACACCCTAAAAATTTGAAAAAAAAATAGCAAAAATATGATTTTTGTATATTTTTGTGAGCATGCAAATTTAGAATAAGAATAATTTTTATAAATTTAAAATCAAATATAAGAGTAGAAACATGTTTGTGCACTCATGCTGTTGCATTTAAATTTTTGAGATGAGTGGTTTGATCAAATTCAAATTTGGATTTGAAAATCTTTTGAAAATTGGCTTTGAAAAATTAGAAAAAGAAAAAGAAAAGAGAAATCCGTTTCATTTGGATTTTGGCCCGCTTCTTACCGCAGCCCAACTCCCCGGCCTGCCCCGGCGGCCCACCTTTCCCTCTCCCGCACCCCGCTCCCGCTTGGGCCGAGCCCAGCCGCAGCCGCCGGCCCAGCTTCACCGCGCGAGAGCCTTCCCCCGCTCCCGCGTCGCTGACAGCCCGGACCCACGTGTCAGGCGCTTCTTCCTCCCCACGCCGCCGGATTCATTTCCCTCTTTTCCCCGATCCGATTCCATCTCCTCAATCCTCCCCTTTCCTTCTTTAGCGATGCCTTCGGGCTATAAAAACGAGACCCCTGCATCGCACCGCCCTCATCTCACCCTTTTGGAGCAGCCAAAACCGCCTAGCGCCGCCACCGTGAGCATCACCGCCTCCACCGTCCGCCTCTCCGAGCCGCACGCGCTCCTCGCTTCGTTCTCGGCCTCGATTTTGCTCTAGGTAAGATCGCGTTGAAGTTATCTACCCGTTGGTGTATTTCTTTCGTGAGGTAATGCTCTGTAGCGCGAGGAAGCCATCTCCGGCCATGGCGCCGCCGCGGAGACTGCCGTCGCGGCCCTGTTCCGGCCGGAGCGCCGCCGGTTCTTCCCAGATCCAATCTGGACCCTCCGATTTGAATCCGACGGTCTAAATTAGAAGATACCGATTCGGCCGACGTTTTTGCTAAAGAGACCCTGAGTTTTTATCTTTTCGAACCCGTGGTCCAAAGCGTAAGCTGGAAAATACGTTTTGATTAATTGAAAACGTAATTTGTTTCGGAAAAAGAAAAATACGCTTTCTGATATTTACAGTTTTGCCACTGAGTTAGTTTTAGTCATAAATTATCCGTTTTAACTCCGATTTGATCCATTCAAATTGCGTTAGATTCGTATTTGCGAGCTCTACATGATGATAGAACTGTACAGTAGGTTTGAGATAATTTATTTTCGAGTTTATGTTAAAGTAATTATTTATCTATAGGAAATCTTAGAAAACTCATAACTTTTACGTTTTAAATCCAAATTTCGTGATCTTTATGTCTATGTGATCATAGTAACGTGTATAAGAGTTTTACAAACTTGTTATACTGTTAGTGTTACTGTTGGTTAGGTTTTCTATCTTTAAGTTCCGATGTGAGATTTAATCTATTACTTTAATAAAGAAAATCTCGTTTAATACATAATTTATTTGTTTTAATTCCGAATTAGTCCGTTCAAATTTCAATAGATTTATAACAATATGAACTATGTACTAGTATTAATGTTTTCTTTATCAAAATCTCTGAAATTTCATAGTTTAGATCTAATTTGATTAATAACTGTGCAACTAGATTTATGAATAAAATATTATTGATTTCTCCTTTAAATGTAATTTAGCCTAAGTCACTTTTGAATGTCTATAAAGAGTATTTTATCCTATATATATGATTTTATATAGTTAAAACAAATGAGACCTATAATTTTTCCGTTTTATACAACAAAATCTTTTGGTAGTCGTTTCTTTCACCGTAGCTTCGATTAGAGTGCTTTTCGCGCCTAGCCTGTGTGTTCATAGCAATGCGTAGAACCTCTTTAAAATCTTTTCACATATTGTTTCATATGTTTGGTGTACTGTTCTAATTTAGATCTATTGTTTGCTTCGTGTATGATTGCTCGATGTGTGTGTGGTGATTTATTGATCAAGTCCAGTCGGTGAGATATACGTGGTTATCAAGAAGAAGAAGAAGAACGTTGAAGATTAAAGCTTACCGAAGGATCGGTGTTTAAGGCAAGTATAGCATGGGATTATCCTTGTTTCCTATTCACCTTTAATATACTTAATTCATGTGCATGTGTCTACCTTGTTACCACTAGGGATATCCTAGTTTTTGTATCTTGTACCTTGACACCCATGGGACATTGCATTGGGTAGTATTTATGCTAGTGCTCAAGATAAATAACCATGATCTGTAACTTGACTAATGGTATATGTAATAAACGTTTAAAAGATGCTTTATAGAAACATGGCTCAAGGGGGCTAGAGCATGGGGTATTTTTGGTGCTCTAGTTTCTCTCCATAAGGACTTATCTGTAAGCAAAAATCCGGGACTTACAGTACAACTGTGAGGGCTATATGGCTCTGGCTTTAGTCAAGTATGAGGACCTATTCTAGCTTGTTAGTGGTAACCTTCATGGCGTAAGAACGGCTTGACGAATCGGGTATAGTGCGGCCTCTGTCCTTATGTGTATAGGCTGCGCGTTATTGTGCCATTTGGAAGGGGGGCTCTACATCTGTTTGCCGAGTGAATCTAATGGCCCTAACTTGTTAGACGAACCTTTGAAAGACTTCATAGTGAACCCTGCCGACCTTCCTTGGAAGTGGGTCAAGAGATTAGCTACCTCGGGCGAAAGGGTAAATCACGACTCACAGTGAAAGTGTACAACCTCTGCAGAGTGTAAAACTGGTATATCAGCCGTGCTCACGGTCACGAGTGGCCTTGGACCCTTACAGAATAAATGATGAACACTGATGAATAATGATAATACTGATGATATTGATGCTCACTAATGATTATTGTTTCTTGCTATACATTATTCTCGTATACATGATCATGAGGTTATTTGGGCTTATGGTAAACTTGTTGCTACTCAATTGTTAAAAGATGACTTAATAAAAGCTATCGCAGTAAACCTGTGTCAAACCTTTTGAGCCTCATGAACCCCATGTTATATTTGTTGAGTTCGACATGGACTCACTCTTGCTATTTCCCACATCTCAGGAAGGGTACCAGACTGTTAGATTCTGGAATTGTTAGGCTTGTGATCAACCAGTTAGTTTGATCCTGGAGTGAAGGTTGCACCCGGTGTTCGGAGTTGTCTTTCCGCTGTGTTGCTCTTTAAGGTATATTTTATACTATTGTGTTATGTATATTAAGCATTTGTCTCTTGATATTACACTTATCTGTGGCTATATGTGAGATTTGTCTACTTTATTTCACATATAGTGTATGTCTGGTTTTGTCCTTAAAACCGGGTGTGACAGCAAGAAACTATAGCATAGGACATCGTACCAAGAAATTATTCTTCCCAATGCAAGATTTTGTACAATACAGGACATAAGTAGTGATAGAAACCATGTTTGCTCTCCCAATGGGAAATAAGTAGTTTCTTGTCCATCGATAACTGTAAAGACCTAGTTTCTTAGTTAGACTTGGTTTCTTGGATTTTTCCTCTCTCCTCATTAAATCACTTGCCACATCAGCAAATTACCTATGTGACAGTGCAATTAATATCTATAGAAACTACTATAGTTTCTGCACTGTGAGTGTCCTTAAAGCTCTCCGGCAGCACCATCGAACACGACTCGGTCTTCATGGGGCCGGGTCCCCTCCTTCCATCCCCACCCTTGGGTAAGGAGAAGTGTGCAGTCAGTGGCGGTTCTGCCTGGCACGAAGCCGTGGAGGCTTAGACTCAAAATATTCTCCTTGGATATGGTGTGCTCGAGCGTTGCTGAATCGGATGGACTTGTAGACAGTTGGACTTAAACTTTTTCACGAGCTGCTAGTCACCAGGTATGTCGTCGTCAGTTCATCAATGGCTGCAGCTCAGCCACTCGACTGCTTCGTCACAGGTACTAGGAGTCTTGAATTCTTGATAGACATGGACCATCGAAGAAACTTGCTCATCGGCTCTGGAATTGCTCAATAATTCATCGACTCCTAGGATAGATCAATGAATATAAGACCATGTCTATCGTCATC
Source organism: Saccharum hybrid cultivar R570 (assembly GCA_038087645.1). Classification (NCBI taxonomy): domain Eukaryota; kingdom Viridiplantae; phylum Streptophyta; class Magnoliopsida; order Poales; family Poaceae; genus Saccharum; species Saccharum hybrid cultivar. The sequence continues at coordinate 17,354,850 of JAQSUU010000760.1, forward strand.
AGCCACATGGACGGATCAGGAACACCAGAACAAAACTGTACTACACGCCGGCCAGCCTAGACTGACCAGTGAATAGTTTACTGAATACTAGCCATGCATTAGAAAACTCTGCTTCTCGGCAGCCCTCGACTTATCTATCCATAATTCCATATTATTGAAGAGCGAAAGGTTTTTTGGTCCTTTGTGGCTCATAATCGTCCAATAGGATCTGACGGACTCAACTTCATCTCGTGCATATGTATACATTTTAGAGTAGCATGTACAGTCACGGTGCAGCGTCCAATTGCAATACAAATTGGAATACAAAGTGTTTCTGTACTAATGATTTAATGACCAATAGACGAGTTCATGCATGAGTTCATGCATGAGTTCCACAAAATCATCATAACATGCCACTGAAAGACTGTACTATGATTTAATGACCAATAGACGAGCAACAACAGAGATCCTAGAGTGCAAGGTTTGCTCATGTACTTGCTCATCTGCACTAACAACCATTCTATAGAAAGCTTATGCAAAAACCAGTTGGTGTTTCATCAACTAATGGTGGGTGCTCACCAGCTAAGTCAACTAGCATAGCATCCATCCAATCTGTCTCACCAAATCCCTCATGTTGTACCCTAGAACCAATCTCAAGGTTGTGATTTCCCTGCCTCTCCCCATGTGATGTCCAGGTTTGGTAATTTTCCTTGAACCCATTGTGGCACAAATGTAGCTCTATCCTAGGCCTTTTATGCCTGAAATAATTCTGGCATATGGAACAAGGGCACTTAATTGTATCAGACTCAACTAATTCAAGGATTGAGAAGGCATGATCCAAAAACTCTGTGGTTTTATCAACCCATTCATTTGATAGCTTACCACACTTCCAACCACTATACATCCACTCACGATCTGCCATATCTTATCTACCAGCTTGTATAAGAAGATGAGAACTAACCAGCAGCTAGCGGAGTCACAATAGTTGTCCAAGACTTCATGGTCAGTTCACAAACCACGGAGAGAACCAAGTAAAGCAGCAACAGCCAACCAGATCACAGTGAGAAACCTGTTACAAATTTAGACATATCACAAATTGCTTCAGTCAAACAAAATAAAAATTCATATGCAGCTAGTAATAGAACAATAAAAGACATAATAACAAATTTCCTACATAGCTAGCACACCATAACCAGTGAATCAGAATGCAAAATAGAGCATCTATAGCAAAATTAGTCACTGGAAACTTGTGTTATGTCTAAATTTGTGCAAAATAGAGCAGCAAAATTCATTGACAGTTGACTTAATCTGTACATATAGAGCAGCAAAAATAGTAACTAGACATCAACCAAAAGCACATCTAGATGCAAGCTTTGAAAGAATTGGAAGCAAAATCTTCAGGTCGTTGCTACAACCAAGCTTTGATAGTGCAATATTGGTGCAGGGATCATAACAACTAGCAAGGAGATAGCAGTTAATTCAGCACAGCTAGTCTAGCACAGATCAAGAATATATATGCTACATGGTGGCTGTGGTCTGACCTTGCTGTCCGTCAGTGAGAGCCAAATTGTTCTTCCAGACGGATGCCAGAGTTGGTGGTCCAAAAGCTAGAGTTGCACCTGCTCATCAGATGTTGCAACAACAAAGAAGGCCCCCACCACATTCAAATGCCACAGCAGGCAAAATCAAGTCAGATGAACAAGGGCAAGATGAAAATACAAGATGCAAAATTGATTGAGGATCTGAAGATGGAGGGAAAAAATCTAAATTGCAATCGGAAAAGAAAAGATGGAGCACCTTACGGAGGTGGAGGGGGCTGCTGTCCTTCAGGTCGGCATGCGGCAGCGCTGTTGGCTTTTGTTGCGGGACGGCCGGACTGGGACGACACCATGGTGGCTGGGGGCGACGGGAGGGGCTGGTGGTGGCTCTGTGCAGGCCCCGCAGCCGGCGGCGTTCTGGTGGTTGGCGGCGGCGGTGGCTGGCAGCGGCGTTGCGTCGGGCGCCGGCCGCGTTGCTGTAACACCCAAATTTTAGGAGTAATAAATTTTAAATAATTTAGAGAAAGGGAATTAAAAATTTTAAAATTATTTGGTGATGCATTCATGCTGTTGCATTTATTTTATTTTGTGGTGTAGATATATTTGTTTTATTTGATTTGGTTTAGGAAAATTTGATTTGAAAATGTGTTTGGAAAATTAGAAAAGAAAAGAAACAAAAGAAAAAAAAAGAAACAACTTACCTTCTTACCTGATTGGCCCGAAGGCCGTCGGACGGCCTGCTTTCCTCCGCGTCTGCCCGCGTGGGCCGATCAGCGTCGTCGCGGCCGAGCCAGCCCAAGCCAGCAGCCCGTCTCCGCGTCCCGGCCCAGCAGCCGAGCCAGGCGAAGCCGCGCGTTCATCATGTCGCTGACCACTGGACCCCACTGTTGGTGTACTGTTCTAATTGTATCTCTTTGTTTGCTTCATGTTTGTTTGATTGGATGCATGTGTGTTGTTGATTGATGATCGAGTATAGAAGGTGAGCAGTATCTGGACGATCAGGAGTATTACTTTGAGCCAAGTCAGCAGTATCACTTGGGAAGCTTTGATCAAGGCAAGTATAACACAGGACTATCCTTGTTACCTATACATTGAATTGTCATACATATGCATGTGCTTACCTTGACAACCTTAGAGATTATAACTTAGTGATTGTTATCTTGATTCCTTGTCAACCTTGGGAATGCATATGGGTAGCTACTGCTAGTGCTTAAACTAAGAACAATAATCTTGTAATTTGATTAATGGATTAAGCAATCAACTATTAAGATGATTTTATTACTGTTAAAAGGGGGCTAGAGCATGTGTATTATTTTGATGCTCTGGTTTCTCTCCATAAGGACTTATCTGTAAGTGATAACCGGGATATACAGTACAGCTGTGAGGGCTACATGGCTCTGGCTTTAGTTGTTCAAGAGACCTTTTCTAGCTTGTTAGAGGTTACCTTAAATGGCGTAAGAATGGCTTGCCACGTTGGGTGTAGTGCGAGCCCCTGGCCTAGTGTGTATAGGCTGCGGTTGTTGTGCCACAGGGAAGGGGGGTTCTACATCTGCCTGCCGAGTGAATCTAATGGCCCTAACTTGTTAGACGAACTTTTGAGTGGCTTTATATGGTTCTCGGGTGTTTGGGCTTGATCTCCCCACTCATTTGGAAATCATGACTCACAGTGAAAGTGTACACCTCTGCGCAGAGTTAAAAACTGGTATACTAGCCGTGCTCACGGATACGAGCGGCCTTGGGGATTCTTATGGAATAGTTGATCATAACTGTTATATCATGCTTAATTATTGTTGATTATTATTATGCTCATGTTAATGCTATTCATTATCCTTATTACAATTGATCATTGGTTCTTTAATGGGAAGTGGTTTATCTTGATGCTACTCAATTGCTAATATATGATTAAAAGCTAAACGCAGTTAAACTATGTCTAGCCTTTTTGAGCCTCATGAACCCTGTGTTATATTTGTTGAGTTCTACATGGACTCACTCTTGCTATTTCCACCATAACAGATGAAGATATAGAGGAAGATTATCGGAATGAGTACTAGTCTTGGTGTCAACCAGTCAACCGTGTCCCTGTGTGGAGTTTCCGCTGAAGAATTACTATTAGTTATTATTACCTATCGTTCGAGACTATGTCTTAAATACTTATTCGTTATGTAATAAGCACTGTGATGATACTTTGTAATTTGTCAACTTATGTGTGCGACTGTTTCCTGGGGCGCACATGAGTCTTTTATGCATCCTATTTTTGTCCTTAAAAATGGGTGTGACAGATTGGTATCAGAGCCGTGTTGACTGTAGGACGCGAGCCTAGTTAGAATGGTCGTTAATAGCATCCATACTTCACTTAATTCATGCTTCCTCTTTTCACCTTGTTAATTACTAAAGTTTTATGCTTCCTCTACTTTATTCTATTGCGAAAATACATTGATTCTATCTAATCTATGTCTAAATCTTGTAGATGTCTCCTTATCCCCGTCTGTCAGCTGCACAGTACGTTGCCCGTTTTAAACCTCAGGAGCAGTATGAAGATGGTGATCAAAAGCTATCTGATGTTGAATCAAGAGTCGGTGATACACCAATGGAGAATGTAGTTATGGGGTGGACTACGAAGCTTCATATTATGGTTCCTAAAGCTGATGCTTTCTTCCATGACATGTTGACAAGAACCTTGGACAACTACTACTACGACTGGGAAGCTACGTTGGAGTATCGCAGTACAGAGTATAGTCATCCATGGATGGATTTCTATTGGGAAACGGAGTTATGGGTTAAGAAAAGGGATCCTACCACTAAGGAACCTAAGGTGGAGTCAAAGTTCATTACCAGAGTGAGCCGGGCAACCGTGGAGACAAGCATGGAGGATGTCGCTTTCAATGTATTTGTTTACTACCATGGTCTACGCTCGGACTAGACGTTAAAGGGTGCACTCCGGCATTTTCCTTGTTTCTTACATGACAAGGGTATTTGGACCGTGCCGCTTGCAGATGATTCCTCCTTGACTTTACAAGCTACGGTGGGATTAGCTCGTGAATTGGCTCTCCATGAGGTGGATTTGAAGGATGAGTTGCTGAAGGAAAAAGAACTTAAGGAGCAAGCTTATAAGGAGATTGACCAATTAAGGACGGAGTTAGGTCATCCTAAGATTTATGAGAAGCTTAATTAGGAAATAGGAAAAATCCCTATGTAATAGGAACGATAGTAGTTGCGAGTTAATTTTAAGTTTGGATTGTTTTAAGAGTCAGTTTGTGGTGTGAACAATTGTGTGATTGATGGATTGTTATTATGATAATGTGTGATTTGGATCTTTGTAATGTGTGCTGGAGTTTTGTAGACATGCCTACAAGTTCCATGGTTAAGAATATTAAGTTTGATCAAAATATATTAGTTGAATATGAGGTTAACTTAGTTCTGTCCTTTGCTGATTTTTGGATCAGTCTGGGATGTTTTAGAAATAACTTAAAATCCGTTCATGAGAAATTTAAGAAATTTTACTGGGATAATTAGACTTCTGTATCTTTCCAACCCCGCAAGAATTATTTTAATATCTATTAAGAGTTAAGAGATATATCTATTTCAAGTTGGGGTTACTGCACAGTCTGGAATTCTGAAACAGTTTCGGTTAAGTTCAGTTTTTGGCCAATTATTTGACAGATTCAGAAAAAGTGTTGTGAATAAAAGTTGTAGATAATTTTGTAATCTTTCCAACCATGTAAAGATCATCTGAATTGGACGTCTGTAGCTCGAGATATGACAGTTTTACTGAGTTGCTGAAATTGGAGTTCGCCCAGAAAAATCAGATTTTGCTTATCTATTGAATACATCATCTCGGATCGTACTGAATTTCAATTTCTGTGTTTTTGGAAACAGATGTCAGGCAGAGGTCGTGGCAGAGGTTGTGGAGGTGCTAAGCTACCCATTACTATGGAGGAACTCATGCAAACTCAGAACCAGATGATGCAGATGTTTATGCAGCACATGCAGAACAATCCCCCTGCAGGAGGACCACCGCCTGTGCAAGTGAGGGATAAGCGTGGGGAATTTTTGAAGGGACGCCCTCCAGTGTTTTCTCATGCTGCTGATCCTTTAGAGGCAGATGATTGGGTGAGGGCAGTGGAGAAACAGCTGAATATAGCCCAATGCAATGATATGGAGAAGGTGTTATATGCATCTGGTCAGTTACAAGGGACAGCTCAGACTTGGTGGGAGTCGTATCAAGCTGCACGCCCTGACAATGCTCCTCCTATCACTTGGAATGAGTTTGTTAGAGATTTTCGAGCTCGTCATATTCCTGAAGGTATAATTGAGCTGAAGCAGGAAGAATTCAGAAACCTTAGGATGGGACAGATGAGCGTTAGTGAATATCATGACAGGTTCACCCAGTTGGCTCGCTATGCTCCTAATGAAGTGAGGGAAGATGCAGATAGGCAGCGTCTTTTCTTGAAGGGAATTTATTATGATCTTCGCTTGCAGTTGAAGGGAAACAACTATGCTAGTTTTTAAGAGCTGGTAAATAAAGCTATTGTGCTTGATAATGAGCGCAAAGAGATGGACAGGAAGAGGAAGATGAAGGTACAAAGCTCAGGAAGCAACAACCGTCAGCGCACGAATCCTCAGCATGGTTTCCATCAGAAGTTTCAGGGACCGATTAGCCAGTGGAATCGTAATCCGAATCAGAGGTGGTCCCAGAATTGGCAAAGTAATCAGTCACAACAGCGTTCATCATATCCACAGCGTCAACAGTATCAGCAGACTGGGCAACAGACTCCTCGTACTGGAAATTCCAATGTTACCCCCATGAAGAATAGTGCTCCCAGCACGCCTACTAGATGTTTTGTCTATGGTAAAGAGGGGCATATGTCTTACCATTGTCCTGAGAAGCAGAACCAGCAGACTCCTCAGAGCCAGAAGAGCAACCAGAGGCAATCTGGTACTGGAATGGTGAATCACGTGTCTTCTGATACAACTCATGATGCACCAGAAGTTATGATTGGTACGTTCAATGTACATTCCACTCCTGCAACTGTTTTTTTTTGACTCTGGAGCCTCTCATACATTCATATCCAACATTTTTGTTAAAATGCATAGTATACCTATGCTAGCTATGAAAGAACCTCTCTTAGTAAATTCACCTGGAGGTACCATGCAAACAAGTAATCGTTGTCTTCCAATTAGTATGATATTAAGGGGGGTAGAGTTTAAGATAACTCCTATAGTGTTGAGGATATCTGGTATTGATGTGATATTGGGTATGGACTGGATGAAGCAAAATCAGGCAGAGATTCAGTGTCAGCAGAAAGTGGTAGTTGTGACTGCACCTAATGGAGATAAAATCAATGTGGATGTAGCAGTGCAGAAGCAACCAACCGCAGTGGTGAATCAGCTTGAAGATACTATTAAGGAGAATTCAGTGATTGAGGAATTTCCGGATGTCTTCCCTAATGAATTGCCAGGTATGCCACCTGACCGAGACATTGAATTTCTTATTGAATTACTTCCTGGAACTGCACCTATAGCCAAACGACCATATAGGATGGGAGTAGATGAATTAGAAGAACTTAAGAAACAAATTAAAGAATTACAAGATAAAGGTTTTATTCGACCTAGTTCATCACCTTGGGGAGCACCAGTTATTTTCGTTGATAAGAAAGATGGCGGTCAGAGGATGTGTGTTGATTATCGGTCACTAAATGAGGTAACTATCAAGAATAAGTACCCTTTGCCCAGGATTGATGACTTGTTTGATCAGTTGAGAGGTGCTTGTGTGTTCTCTAAGATTGATTTACGTTCTGGTTATCATCAGTTGAAGATTCGTGTTTCTGATATTCCAAAGACAGCTTTTACTACAAGGTATGGATTGTATGAGTATACTGTTATGTCATTTGGATTGACCAATGCACCTGCATACTTTATGTACATGATGAATAAGGTGTTCATGGAATATTTGGATAAGTTTGTGGTAGTGTTTATTGATGATATACTGGTATTTTCCAAGACGAAGAAAGAGCATGCTGAACATTTGAGGTTGGTATTGCAGAAACTTAGAGAGCATAAACTGTATGCGAAGCGAAGTAAATGTGAGTTTTGGTTGAAGGAAGTTTCTTTCCTTGGTCATATTGTTTCTAATGGAGGGATATCAGTGGATCCAGGTAAAGTAAAGGATGTATTAAATTGGAAACCACCTATTGATGTTAGCGAGATTCGTAGTTTCTTGGGATTAGCTAGATATTACAGACGGTTCATTGAAGGGTTTTCTAAACTTGCTAAACCTATGACATCTCTGTTAGAGAAGAATGCCAAGTTTGTGTGGTCAGATAAATGCCAAGCTAGTTTTGAGGAATTGAAGAAGAGGTTGACTACAGCGCCTGTTTTGGTTTTGCCAGATTTGAGTAAGAAGTTTTCTATTTATTGTGATGCCTCTCGTCAAGGTTTGGGATGTGTTCTTATGCAAGAAGGCAAAGTTGTGGCTTATGCATCTAGGCAGTTGAGAAAGCATGAGTTGAATTATCCTACACATGATTTGGAGTTAGCAGCTGTAGTTCATGCTTTAAAGATTTGGAGACATTATTTGATTGGACATAAGAGTGATATATACACTGATCATAAGAGTTTGAAGTATATTTTCACTCAGTCAGATCTGAATTTGAGGCAACGCAGATGGTTAGAGTTGATTAAGGATTATGATATTGAGATACACTATCATCCTGGTAAGGCTAATGTAGTAGCTGATGCCCTTAGTAGGAAAAGTTATGCCAATGAGATACGGACGTTGTCTATGACTAGTGAGTTATGTGCTGAATTTGAATATTTGAATTTGGGCATTGTTACTAATACAATGGACTTAGTGATAGAGCCTACCTTAGAGCAAGAAATCTACAAGGGTCAGTTGAAGGATGAGAAACTAAAGAAGATAGCGGAAGATATAGTAATTGGTAAGTCACCAGGCTTTCGGATGGATGATAATGGAATTTTGTGGTTTGGAAAGAGGCTGTGTGTACCTGAGGATCAAACTGTTAGACAAGCAATTCTTCGCGAAGCTCATGAGTCAGCTTATTCTATTCATCCTGGTAGTACTAAGATGTATTTGGATCTGAAACAGAAATATTGGTGGGTTGGATTAAAGCGAGATGTGGCTGAGTATGTGGCATTGTGTGACACTTGTCAGAGGGTGAAAGCAGAGCATCAGAGACCTGCTGGATTATTGCAACCAATGAAGATTCCTGAATGGAAGTGGGAGGAAGTTGGTATGGACTTTATAGTAGGGTTACCTCGTACTCAGAAAGGTTATGACTCTATTTGGGTGATAGTAGATCGGTTAACTAAAGTTGCTCATTTTATACCAGTTAAGACTACTTACCATGGACCAAAATTGGCAGAGTTGTATATGGAGAGAATAGTCTGTTTGCAAGGAGTACCAAAGAAGATTGTATCTGATCGAGGATCGCAGTTTACGTCGCATTTTTGGAAAGCTGTGCATGAATCATTGGGAACAAAATTGAATTTTAGTACAGCATATCATCCACAGACAAATGGACAGACTGAAAGGACCAACCAGGTATTAGAGGATATGTTGAGAGCTTGTGCATTGCAATATGGAACTAGTTGGGATAAGAGTTTGCCTTATGCAGAATTCTCTTACAATAACAGTTATCAACAGAGTCTTAAGATGGCACCGTTTGAAGCTTTGTATGGACGTAAGTGTAGAACTCCATTGTTTTGGGATCAGACAGGTGAATCTCAAGTGTTTGGTACAGATGTTCTTAGAAACGCAGAAGATCAAGTGCGAGTGATTCGTGAGAATTTGAGAGTAGCACAGTCTCGTCAGAAGAGTTATGCTGACAATAGAAGAAGAGATTTAGTTTTTGAGGTAGGTGATTATGTCTATTTGAAGGTGTCACCTATGAAAAGTGTGAAGAGGTTTAACATGAAAGGTAAACTAGCACCAAGGTATGTTGGACCATTTAAAGTTATTACTAGACGTGGGGAAGTTGCTTATCAATTAGAGTTGCCTGAGAATTTATCTGGAGTACATGATGTGTTCCATGTTTCACAACTTAAGAAGTGTTTACGGGTGCCTGAGGAGCAGATACCTTTAGAAGAGTTGACTGTTAAAGAGGATCTTACATATGAAGAGTTTCCGATTAAGATTTTGGAGACTGCTGAGAGAGTTACTCGAAGTCGGATTATTAAAATGTGCAAAGTACAGTGGAATCGATATTCAGAGGCAGAGGCAACTTGGGAAAGAGAGGATGAATTGAGGAAATCATATCCGCAGTTGTTTGAGTAAGCAGTCCAATCTCGAGGACGAGATTCTTTTAAGGGGGTAGAATTTGTAACACCCAAATTTTAGGAGTAATAAATTTTAAATAATTTAGAGAAAGGGAATTAAAAATTTTAAAATTATTTGGTGATGCATTCATGCTGTTGCATTTATTTTATTTTGTGGTGTAGATATATTTATTTTATTTGATTTGGTTTAGGAAAATTTGATTTGAAAATGTGTTTGGAAAATTAGAAAAGAAAAGAAACAAAAGAAAAAAAAGAAACAACTTACCTTCTTACCTGATTGGCCCGAAGGCCGTCGGACGGCCTGCTTTCCTCCGCGTCTACCCGCATGGGCCGATCAGCGTCGTCGCGGCCGAGCCAGCCCAAGCCAGCAGCCCGTCTCCGCGTCCCGGCCCAGCAGCTGAGCCAGGTGAAGCCGCGCGTTCATCATGTCGCTGACCACTGGACCCCACATGTCAGTCGTCTTCCTCCTCTCGTGTTCGAGCCGGACTCCGAACCGGAGTACCGCCGCCGCCTTTCTCGTGATTTCCCGGAGAATCTTACCCGAACACGGCCAATAGAAGCCATAAATAGGACGCCTTGACCTTCCCATATCCGTTTTTCATCTAAACCGTGAACTTCACCACGTGAAACCGAGCGCTAGGGATTGGGGAGAGTTGGAGGTTTCGGTTGCTCGTAGGAGGAGCTTTCGGGTGCTTTGGAGGCTAATTCGTCGAGTTGGTAAGCCCGCAAACCTTCTCCTCTTTCTTCTCGTGCCTTCTTTGGTGTTGGGATGCTTTGAATCGGTTTGTGGTGAGCTCGGGTGCACCGGCAATGGCGTCGCCGCCCTAACCTAGCCGCGTTCCGTTTCCGCGCTATAGCAGTCTTCCTAAACTAGGTAGACGAGTTCGGGGAAAGTTTCTCTTTCGATTTGAGTTGGTGGCGGATCAAGTAGAGGTCGGAAAAGGGGGAGACGGGATTTCTCCGGCGAGGTGGGCACGCCGGCCATGGTGGCCGCCGGCCGGACTTGAGGTAGGAGACCGGTATGAGCACTGTAGACTCGATGATGAACACGAGCCGTCCAAATCGTGATCAACGGCCCAGATTAGAACTTACCCCTTCGTGGGTAAATTTGTTAAAGAGACCCTCAGCTTTTTAGTTATCAACCCGCGGTCCGTAGCGTAAAACTGAAAGTACGTTTTTGTGTTTGGAAAGCGTATTTTTTTCCGGTTTATTCAAAAATACGTTTTCAGGTATTTACAGTTTTGCCACTAGAACTGTTTTGGTCATAAAATCTTCGTTTTAACTCTGATTTGATCCGTTCAAGTTGCGTTAGGTTCGTATTTGCAAGCTCTACATGTTAGTGTAGTTGTACAGTTAGTTTTGATAATTTATTTTTCGAGTTTATAATTAAGTATTTATTTATCTATAGGAAATCTTAGAAAATTCATAACTTTCACGTTTTAACTCCGAATTTGGTGATCTTTGCGTCTGTGTGATCGTAGAAACGTGTAGAAGAGTTTTATAAACTTTTATTACTGTTTTGCTACTGTTGGTGTACTGTTCTAATTGTATCTCTTTGTTTGCTTCATGTTTGTTTGATTGGATGCATGTGTGTTGTTGATTGATGATCGAGTATAGAAGGTGAGCAGTATCTGGACGATCAGGAGTATTACTTTGAGCCAAGTCAGCAGTATCACTTGGGAGGCTTTGATCAAGGCAAGTATAACACAGGACTATCCTTGTTACCTATACATTGAATTGTCATACATATGCATGTGCTTACCTTGACAACCTTAGAGATTATAACTTAGTGATTGTTATCTTGATTCCTTGTCAACCTTGGGAATGCATATGGGTAGCTACTGCTAGTGCTTAAACTAAGAACAATGATCTTGTAATTTGATTAATGGATTAAGCAATCAACTATTAAGATGATTTTATTACTGTTAAAAGGGGGCTAGAGCATGTGTATTATTTTGATGCTCTGGTTTCTCTCCATAAGGACTTATCTGTAAGTGATAACCGGGATATACAGTACAGCTGTGAGGGCTACATGGCTCTGGCTTTAGTTGTTCAAGAGACCTTTTCTAGCTTGTTAGAGGTTACCTTAAATGGCGTAAGAATGACTTGCCACGTTGGGTGTAGTGCGAGCCCCTGGCCTAGTGTGTATAGGCTGCGGTTGTTGTGCCACAGGGAAGGGGGGTTCTACATCTGCCTGCCGAGTGAATCTAATGGCCCTAACTTGTTAGACGAACTTTTGAGTGGCTTTATATGGTTCTCGGGTGTTTGGGCTTGATCTCCCCACTCATTTGGAAATCATGACTCACAGTGAAAGTGTACACCTCTGCGCAGAGTTAAAAACTGGTATACTAGCCGTGCTCACGGATACGAGCGGCCTTGGGGATTCTTATGGAATAGTTGATCATAACTGTTATATCATGCTTAATTATTGTTGATTATTATTATGCTCATGTTAATGCTATTCATTATCCTTATTACAATTGATCATTGGTTCTTTAATGGGAAGTGGTTTATCTTGATGCTACTCAATTGCTAATATATGATTAAAAGCTAAACGCAGTTAAACTATGTCTAGCCTTTTTGAGCCTCATGAACCCTGTGTTATATTTGTTGAGTTCTACATGGACTCACTCTTGCTATTTCCACCATAACAGATGAAGATATAGAGGAAGATTATCGGAACGAGTACTAGTCTTGGTGTCAACCAGTCAACCGTGTCCCTGTGTGGAGTTTCCGCTGAAGAATTACTATTAGTTATTATTACCTATCGTTCGAGACTATGTCTTAAAAACTTATTCGTTATGTAATAAGCACTGTGATGATACTTTGTAATTTGTCAACTTATGTGTGCGACTGTTTCCTGGGGCGCACATGAGTCTTTTATGCATCCTATTTTTATCCTTAAAAATGGGTGTGACAGTTGCAGCGGGAGTCGCGGCAGGCGGCAGGCGGCTACTGTGGTTGGGGAGTGCCGCGGCGGCCTGCTGCTGTGGCTTGGTTTGCGCCGCGGCGGGTGCCTGGACGACAGACCGGACGGGAGCTGGAGGCAGGGGTGGAGTGGATAGGGATGGGAGATTTTTTTGTGGATAGAATAGAGCTGGGGTTGGGCCGGTTGGACTGGGTCAAGGCGCGGTGGTGAAATAATTGGCTGGACTCCTAGGTGCGCGTCTCTCTTTGGTGGGCCAGCAGCGCACGAGAGCTTCGTTTCTGCGCGCGAAAAGCAAAGACGAGCGCGCCCAAGCCTGGATTGTGCGCTCGGAAGGCCCAAAAATCTCTCCATGATGGAAGGCACCGACAAGAGAGACTTTCCCGCACGGTGTACCGGCAACGCGGGGAATTCTTCTGCGCCTCTGACAGAGGATGCGCAGCCATAGGGAGTGCTCCCACCTGATGGGAGAAAACTGATTTGGAGTGGTGAACTAAGAGCACCGTCCCAGTAAATACATTTCAAACATGGTTCTCTTAACACAACCATCCCTGATAATTTGGTTCTTCTAGAGACGGTTCGGTAAATATGTCCGTTCCTAGAAAATCCATTTTTAGGGGCGGTTCTCTTAAATTCAGCAACGGTTCGCTCCCTGCCAAGGTTACAAACAGTTTCCTAAGTCGTCCGCTTCTATTAGAAATGTGAGCCATCTGTAAAAATTATTTCTATAGTGTTTCTTCCTTCACCACTGCTTGCTAACGTACCTGTATATGTACACCTGCTGAGATGAACACAATTGCGCATTCTCTGCTATTTCACCCTCTACACTTTGCGCCAGAAGAGTCTGAACTTGGAACTACGTAGGGACTACGTGATAGTGATCAGTCTCGGACAAGGACACATTCACTAGCTACCTAGCTGTTGAAAAAGCTAAAATCATCGAGACGTGCTACTGATTTAACAAGGAAGGAGCGTACCACTCACGTCTCGAGACGACTGGCCAGCAAGTCGTTTCATCAGAATGATCGAGGTGACGTCATTCATGCCGGCTAAACAAGATCCTCTTCAATAGGTTCTGTCAGAATAAGCACGTAATTAATTGCTTTTGTGATGTCAATAATAGAATCGTTGAATTAAAATTTCAAAATCCTACAATCATGCGTGGTAACTAGCTAAGAAAATAAGCAATGGAACATTGACCGGTTAATCACTACTACAAATCCCATTTTCACAGCACAGTTTTCACCACCAGTTTGGCCAGAACCGGCAGTGATAAGTTTTCACCGCCGGTTCAAAGGCTGGCGGGGCACAGTGGCACAAAAATCGGCGGTGAAAATCTTTTTCACCACCGGGTCGACGAATGATCCGGCAGTGAAAACCATGGCGGTTATCACCGCTGGATCATACGGCGAGCCAACGGTGAAAACAATTTTCATCGCCGGTTTTTTGCCCACTATGTGACCCCACTGAGTGTATTGCAGGCGTGCTTGGAGCAGAGGGCTAATTGCACACGAGCAGAAAACTGACGATTAACACATCCTAGCCACTCCTGCTGCTCTATGTGCTCCGAATATGACAACAGTGAACCGTACGCCGGAAGGCCCATGTAATAAATGATCTCAAAGGGGCATGTGTATGCAAGAGGATGGTACGACTGTTTAATCCGGCCCACCTTGATATATAGTGCCAGTGATAATCTTGTTTGTGGGGAGAGAAGAGGAACACAACATGTCCATGCTCGCTGGCCTCACTGAGCCTGGGGCAAAGTGTGCGGATGTGCAATGCCTGCATGAATAATCTGCTGAAATCTGAAAAGCTGAAAAGTGGTTTATGAGGAAATGAACTAAAAGCTAAAAACTGGTTGAGAGGTATTTTTCTGGCTCTTCATATGCTGAGAAGCTAAAGATTTATTACAAAAGCCAATAGCAAAAAATTGGCAGCCAAAAGTTACAAAAAAAGTAGTTTTTCAATCAAAAGCCCAAAATCTTCAGTGCAAACAAACAGGACCTATGTGGTACGGCTTTGAGTTTTCTTGATCGAAATGCATCATAAAACAGGTTTTCTGCATTCTTATAGCCTGCTAATGTAGGAATGATGACTCGGTTCACATCAAATTTGGCCCTGTGTGTCAACAACACCAAAGCAGAGAGCAAGGAGTGGCTTAGATAAGGCAAGGCAGACGATTTTTTCGCGAACACGACTTCACGTGTCTTTGCATTAAGAAGAAGGCCGAAAGAACGGCGAATACAACAAAGCTGAGGAACCGAACCACAAAGGAAGTGATCGGAACCACAGCAACAACGACACAACAGCAAGAAAAGAAAAAGATAGGAGCCTCTACCAAGCCTAACAACGCAACCTTGCGAAGCAAATTGCAACCACGCTCAGGAGATGTGCAAGCGGTGGCGAAGAGCCCACCGAAGCGCGACATTGGTGACCAGGGGCGGTCAAACAGCGACGACGGCAAACATCGGCACACCAACTTCCGAGCTAGGGGGAACCAAAGCGACGGCTGAGCGGCCACAGACGGTGCACTCCGGTAGCCGCCGCCGACGGAAAGAGATAGACGACGCCTCTAGGGAGGTGATGACGTTGGTGCGCCACCGTAGTCGGTCCAGACGCGCAGCCTTGGGGTGGGGGCTTTCACCCCAGTCGTCGTCGGCCGCAGCTGCCACCGGCTGGATGCCGGGCACCGTCACGTGGCGCAGCGGCGGTTACCCCATCGGACGCAGGGGCGGCCAGGGCGCCACCAGAGCCGTGGGTGGCGGATCTAGGCCCAAGGGAGAGAGGGCGGCACTGGGCACTCCGCCGGCCGTCGTAGAGGAGGGGCAGCCAGGGCGCCACCGGAAGGGGCCAGATCCGGCCACGGAGGGCAGATCGGCAGGCCGTCGCCCCGCACCACCGGGGAGGAGGACCGCCACCGGTCCGCCTCGCCGGCCACCGCCAGTTCACCGCAAAACACCAGATCCGGGAGGGGCGGGCAGATCCGGCCAAGAGAGGAGCGGATCCACCCCGCCGGCCGCAGCTCGTGGGAAAGCAAGGTGGAGGGAGGACTAGGGGGAAAGGAGGTGGGGAAGTAGGGTGGGGGCCGGAGAGGGAGGGGGGAACCGCGGCGGGACCAGTTGTGCGGGCCCGCCGCTGGTCGCCGCCGCGAGGTGGGGTGCGATGGCGGCGGCCGGAGGGGCGCGGAGGTGGGAGGCGGGGTGGCGGTTGCGGGTTCCCCCCCCCCCCCCCCCGAGTCGCCTAGGGAGCGCTCGGGGGGATGGGGGAGGAGTCCCAAGGCAGATGATTCACACTGAGTCAGGATAACAGCGTCGCATGCTAAGGATATAGCTAGCTGCCTAACATGATTTTCTTTAATGTAGGAGGAAAGAATCTATTGAAAGTGAAAGAGTAGCTAGTAGTCAGCAAAAGATAGAGATAAGGACTCGAGTGGGGACATTATAAAGCATGAATAATTGTACCAGATCACTTGTGAACAGTGTGGCCAAGCAGAGATTTATTTGCAAATCTTTGAAGGGAATGGACATGGACGCGTATGCTTTTTCCTGTTAGATCACACTCAAGTTGGGTCGTGATCCAGCTGATGGACAGAGCACCCAACCTGCCAGTCACTTTGTAAATGTTTCATGTTCTTTTTCCTGCTAGATGGCACTATGTAAATTATGAACCTAAAAACTGCATGTTAAGTAAGATTTAGGGTACATCAAACATACGATAACAAATACCTTAAAATAAAATTACATATCCGTTAACAAAGACTTTTTTGGGAAAAGTGGTACGGCCTTTTTCTGACAAGACCAATGTTACCACCGAAGTCTACAAATACATTATAACATAACCAACTCACGAATATTCTTCTAGCACCCGAGTGGGGCTTTGAAGGTGGAAGAGCATGCCACAGGAGGTGGAGGAACCACTAGGGCAGCAAGCCGTGATGAGCCTATGCCTCTGGCAGTGATGTGTCAATGCCACTGGCTCAACGCCGACTAACAACAACCAGGGCGCGCAAGCATTATGTTGCTGCTAGAGAGCCCTGATTTCGGCACGGCTTCATCTTCATGAACATTCTTCTAATACCTCTCGTGCATAATTTTGACTTTGAATAAAAGGTGTATGTGGAGGGATTTTTCCTACAGAGAGCACATATTGAGACTACAAATGGTGAAACAATGAGCGAATTAACTGAATCCATGTGGGACTTCAAATGGTCAGCCGGGGACCTCATCTGTCCGTGGAGGCGTCCGGAAGCCGGTTTTATAACCAGAAGCAATGGTGATAGGTGGATCCAATAGTGGAGAATCAATCAATTAGCAGTTGTGGATCCAACGGCAGAGAACACTGTCGGGTCAATACATAACCTGGCAGTGATATCTTTATGTCTCTGCCGGCTCAAGCCACAAACCGACAGTGATATATCACTGTTGGTTCGTAACCTAAAGCGGCAGTGATACCACACTTATCACTGTCGGTTTGTAGCTTGACCCGGCAATGATATATCACTGCCAGCTGGATCATAGACTTACGAACCGGCAGTGAAAAGCAATCACTGCTGGCTCCATCATACCAGCAGTGATTACCTGTTCTGGCATAGTATCTTGTTACTTTGTGCATGCATCCATGGCCCTTAGGTTTTAGTATGAAGCTTTTCTATTTGCTACTTATCTGATTAACTGGACCACAAATAAAGTCATTACCGGCAGTGATTACTCCATTCTTTATGTTTTTTGCTGTACTTGTTGGCCAAATCTCAGGCCATACAATACCGAAAAAACTTAATTTTCAATCTAAGCTATGTGCTTTATTGGTATACAGTACCCAAGATCCGTGGCTTGCAGTTGTCCTCCAATTCTAATTAGGGCACACCCAATGCAAGAAACTATAGCATAGGACATCGTACCAAGAAATTATTCTTCCCAATGCAAGATTTTGTACAATACAGGACATAAGTACTGATAGAAACCATGTTTGCTCTCCCAATGGGCAATAAGTAGTTTATTTTCCATCGATAACTGTAAAGACCCAGTTTCTTAGTTAGACCTAGTTTCTTGGATTTTTCCTCCCTCTTCTCAGCAAATTGCCTATGTGGCAGTGCAATTAATATCTATAGAAACTACCATAGTTTCTGCACTGTGAGTGCCCTTAAAGCTCTCCGGCAGCACCATCGAACACGGCTCGGTCTTCATGGGGCCGGGTCCCCTCCTTCCATCCCCACCCTTGGGTAAGGAAAAGTGTGCAGTCAGTGGCGGTTCTGCCTGGCACGAAGCCTTGGAGGCTTAGACTCTAAAAATATTCTCCTTGGATATGGTGTGCTCGAGCGTTGCTGAATCGGATGGACTTGTAGACAGTTGGACTTAAACTTTTTCACGAGCTGCTAGTCACCAGGTATGTCGTCGTCAGTTCATCAATGGCTGCAGCTCAGCCACTCGACTGCTTCGTCACAGGTACTAGGAGTCTTGAATTCTTGATAGACATGGACCGTCGAAGAAACTTGCTCATCGGCTCTGGATTTGCTCAATAATTCATCGACTCCTAGGATGGATCAATGAATATAAGACCATGTCTATCGTCATCAGCCACATGGACGGATCAGGAACACCAGAACAAAACTGTACTACACGCCGGCCAGCCTAGACTGACCAGTGAATAGTTTACTGAATACTAGCCATGCATTAGAAAACTCTGCTTCTCGGCAGCCCTCGACTTATCTATCCATAATTCCATATTATTGAAGAGCGAAAGGTTTTTTGGTCCTTTGTGGCTCATAATCGTCCAATAGGATCTGACGGACTCAACTTCATCTCGTGCATATGTATACATTTTAGAGTAGCATGTACAGTCACGGTGCAGCGTCCAATTGCAATACAAATTGGAATACAAAGTGTTTCTGTGGTCTGCCACTCTCTCATACTAGTACGAGTTAATTGTTTATGCATCGTATGGAGTCTTGTCACAAAACGAATTCGAAGTTATGATACAATCATCGGTAAAATCTCTAAACCTCCCTACCCATATGAGTTAGAGCAGTATGTGGGCACTGTACAATTCAACCGAGTTAGAGCAGTACATGCCCAGGCACTGTACAGTTCGGCCGACCGGCCATTGAAGCGTGGGCCTCCGCCCTTGCGCGTGAGGTACACTGGTTTGATGCCCATCTGAGCACCGACATTTGAATACTGGACCCATGGATGCGTGTGAGGCTTTACCTGGACCTTTGATCTTCAATCGACGTTGGACCAATGATGGCCTGCGCAACTGTGTTTCTTCGTCATGGGCGGAGTTGCAGTGACAGATGGGCCAGGCCCAGGTCGGCGGACCCTAGGGAGGGTCCGACGACCCCCTGTGGGCCCACTTTGGTCCATCTTCTGTACATTGTCTCCAGCAAAGGTTAGCTCTCCAGAAACTACCATTTGATTTTTATTTGAAATAAAAATGTCATGACCATGTTGTAATTTTTCTTTATTTATGAGATATTGACTGTCAGATTTAAGTGTTTAATAACCATCAATAGACAGCTGCTCATGTGCCGTTCGTTGATGGCCACGCCCGATGCTAGGCGGTGCGCCGCTCAATGGCATCCCTCACCAGTGGCCATGAGAAAAGGAGAGATAAGGGAAGGTGGTGTGCATGTGAGAGAAGAGAGAAGGGAAAATGGTATGTGGATGTGAGAGAGAGGGTGGTGCGGGACACAAGGATAAAGGCATGAACCGCCTCTGATAAAAATGAAGGCGTCTCTAGAAATCATTTTTGTAGTAGTGAATGGCAGCGGCGGCGAGGACCTTACCCGGATACTGTGGAGGAAACTGCATGGAGAGGGACATGACCTAGATTACAATCCAAATGATGATGAGGAACATGAAGATATCAAGGTATGGTAGTGCAAGTTTAGGTCCCATTGCATCCGCGTGAGCTTATTATTTGGTGATAATGTTCATATAAGGTTAGGATAATCACTCAGTCACCTTATCTAATTAACATTGTTATCCTCGCTACATGCCACTAAGGCACCGTTGTCTAGAATTTAGCAAGGAAGAGGAGGTCTTCGCACCCTAGCCGATGGCTAGGATGGCTTTAAGATAATCTAGCTGATGGGGCTAGTATGACTAACATCAATTTGCATACTGAGGTGTTCGCAATACATGAGGTCGGCAAGAAAGGGTAGCCTCTTGAGCGGTCCAAAATCTAACTTAGCCTAGATCCCACGTGGAACAAGCGCGCATACACATAGTACCTCTCTAACACTTCTATCCCCACTTCGTGTAAAAGGGTTGTTGGTTGGGTTTGGACATTATAAGTATGTTATGCATTGCTTGTAGTTAATTGTATGATGGTGTTTGTACTAAGTCCTGCTTGTGATCAGGTTGTTTGCATTTGGAGTGTCCTTGTAGCTCATGGCTCAGTCATTGCTATAGGAAAGTAAACAAAGCATTGTTTTGTACTCACTTAGGCATTGTTGTTCAGATTGCCTCCACCTAACTTGAGTATCCAACGCTAAATATTAAAAAATGAATTTGAGGTTTTTTGTTTATCTAGGAATATGCTACCACATGGATTTAAGGCATTACCTTTGGTATATAGAATTTTGGACTCATGTGGCATTCATCTTTGCATTTGCATGTCAACTTGCATTTGCACTCTCTTTATTTGTATTCATATGGATTTGTGTCCATATCTAGAGGCAACAAGACACTACAGGAACACACATTGACAAATAGCAATGCGGTTGCATCCCTCCTACCATTTGCTGGCTATGAGAGGGTGGATTGTGGTATTCATGCATTGAATTGCATAGCATCATATGTATTTGGCATTGATATATATTTTTTCGAATTTGTACATAAATATGCATTTGGCACGGGTATGAAAAGTATGGGTTTTGTCATTTCCTTTAATATGGTTTTCACCATGAACTAATTTATCATTGCAAATCTATAATTTCATCTATATTCTCTTCTAAGTTCACTTACCCGTCTATTGTGGCTATTAAATTGATGTTTAATTCAACTACGGTCTTAATGGATTTGTTATAGCAATTTGCTTGTTGAGGTTTTCCATAAACCTGATACGCTTGTGTCCCCCTCTTAGGTACACAATCTTGGTTGATGCTTTGCTGGATGGGAGTAGCTACATGAGTCACACACTAGACACTGACCCCTAGATTAGGCCGAAAAAGCAAAAAGAAAGGAAAATGTCTGAAGACTAAGTAAAAGCAGCAAACGCAAAGTCCAAAGGCTATTGGATGCCAAAGTCATCTGAGAAGTCAAGTACATAGATTGGCTAGCTAATGTGGCCATTGTTAGGAAAAAGAATGGAAAAATGAGAATGTACATAGACTTCACAGACCTCAACAAGTCATGCCGCATAGACCCTTTCCCTCTCCTAAGGATAGACACATCAGTAGACAAAGCCGTAGGATGCAAGTTCTTCTCTCTCCTATACTATTTCTCAGGATATCACCAAATCGGCTAAGAAAAGAAGACGAAGAGAAGACAAGCTTCACTACACCCTTTGGTACTTATTGCTTTGTATGCATGCTCAAAGGTCTTAAGAACGTAGGATCTTTGTTTGCAAGGATGACCAACGCAATACCGGGCTGTCAAATTGTTTGGAACATCCTAGCCTATATCGACCACATCGTGGTAACCAGCAAGGATAGAGAAGACCATGTCTCAGATCTCCAAGAAACTTTCACAAACCTCCGAGAGGCAAGTCTCAAGCTAAACCTAGTGTCGGTGATATGGACCCAGGTTACTTCATCGCCCACTAAGAGCCCATTACAACCAAGGTGGGCCGAAGATGGCAAGTATGAGGCCCAACTGAGATAGGGTACATCATCAGATTTAGTGGACAAGCAATCAGGCGTATGGAGCTTGGAGACCAAGTCAAACAAGAAATAACCAATTCTATATGTAGATGTCCTTGTAACAAATTAGGAAACTTCTCATGAAAACTGATCAAGACTCGAATTGTAACTGTACCCCCCAGACTATATAAGGCAGGGTAGGAAGCCCTCGATTGGTAACCAAAACACAAGTTCATAGCAACCCTAGGCAACTAGACATCAACACCCCCTGTAAACATCGAGCATATGAGATATGAGATGTATTCTCAACTGGATGTGGGGTATTCCATACCTGAACCATTATAAATATGTGTCCCATGTGCTACCCTTCTGATTCCCTGTGCGTGACACGCTGATCTGCATTGCCGGAGCCGATATCTCCGACAATTGGCGAGCCAGGTAGGGGCTATTTGCACACAGATTTCCCAAGTGTTTAAGATGGGGATCATCTTCAACTTCGACGATGGCGAAAAGTTCCACCCAGGTGGCGAGATCAACTTCGGCAGCCTAGACTTTGTCGCCAACCAACTCTGGAACCTGCACCTACATGTACCCAAACCCGCTGTGTAGGAGGAGAAGCCTCCCTCCATCTGCATGTTCCTGGCCAGGCTCGAGGAAGCCGTGGCCAATTTAGTTAATTCATCCTTGAACCAATTTAATGAATTGTTAATATCGGTAGGAGGGATTTTGGGTGCACCACCAAGTATAGGAATAGCACTCGTGGACTTCAGCTGGTTTGGTAGAACCGTATTGTACCCTGTCGAAAGCCGACATGCTACTGCTCCGTAATCGGCCCCTTGTGTTATGAGCCGAACTTGGAACTAAAGTAACCATTGGCAAAGTTGTGCTAATGCCACCCAAATTGGCCCTATCTGTTTTAGTCACCGAAGGGGCCAATTTAGCTTGATTAGCAGCTGCATACATGCTTTAATTTTCACAAAAGTTAGCTGGCATTCCATACTAAGATTGTTTGAAAGCCAATTTACTAGTAGATGCATCAACATAATCAACTTTTTTACCTTCTACAGTATCAAAACAAGACAATCATATTAACAGTAGTTACAAGGTTGTTTCTGACTACTGTTTTATCATCATGTAACATCTTAGCATAATCGGACTGAGTAGGGTCTGTATTTCCATCATCTTTTACCTTAGGCGCAGTATATGTAGAGGTAGAAGACATGCCAAAGATGGGCTCATGGTATTGGGAGACATTGCCCCGCCGATCTAACGAGCAACTTGGCAGAAGCGCTTGTAGATCGGCCGCCTGCTTTGCCTCCCATATATTGTGATGGTCCTTGGGAGGTTGATCAAGGGACATCGGCGAGATTTGTTTTTCTTCTTCCCCTGCGGAGTGGCAAAAAAGTGTTTTGATGCCGATTCAAGGGTTTGGTAGGCCCACATATTAATGATGGTGGACTTTTGGGCCATTTTGTGAAACCACGCAATTTTTTCATTTCTTATAAAAATAGTGTACAAATGACATGAAATTTTTATAGTTATTATAATTTTTTCGAGTAAAATGCATGGTTAGTCCATTAACTTGTTAGCCTATGTCGCTTAGGTCCATCAGCTTGTGACAAACTCGATGTCCATCTACACTCCCTTCTGAAGGTTGTACTCAATCTGGAGCGGTGGGGGGAGTTGGGGTTGAGACAATGTGCAGGACTTTGATGCACTACCGGATTCGCACGCTTTGTGGAGTGCCCCACAATTACACTCGGCAAACCCTTTGCCCAGTGTAACACTCGACAAACCCTTTGCCGAGTGTAACACTCGACAAATTCCACTCGGTAAAAAAAATGTCGGCAAAGCCGTCTTTGCCGACTGCTTTTGCCGAGTGCCCGACACTCGGCAAAGTTTGAAACGAAAAAAAGTCGAAAAAATTGCAAGTCACGGCATTTTTTGCGCGCTACGTGGCCGGTGGGATTCGAACTCGCGATCTCTCCCTCACGCGTAACCCCCTCTACCACTACACTACATAGTCACTTATGTCTATATTCCGTTTTGGTTCTTCACATATTATATAAAACCGAGTGTAAATTGCTTGTTTGAGCCCCTAAACGAATTCAAATCAAAAAGTTGTCAACAACAAAGTTTCATAACTTTTCGAGATCTATAACTTTTATTTATGAAGTTTCTCGATCCGAAGTCATTTATAAAATTTGAATTTCAAATTTCAGAAATTCAAACGTAGTTTTGCATGACAAGATTATTTCAAATTAAAAAGTTGTCAAGTACAAAGTTTCATAACTTTTCGAGATCTACAATTTTTATTTTGGTTGTTTTTCCATCCGAGGTCGTTTGAAAAAAATCAAATTTTAAAATTTTGAAATTCAAACGTAGTTTTGCATGACAAGATGAACTCAAATGAAAAAGTTGTTAACTACAAAGTTTCATAACTTTTCGAGATCTACAATTTTTGTTTTGGTTGTTTTTTCATCCGAGGTCGTTTGAAAAATTCGAATTTTAAAATTTTGAAATTCAAACATAGTTTTGCATGACAAGATGAACTCAAATGAAAAAGTTTCCAACTACAAAATTCTATAACTTCTCAAGATCTACAAAGTTTATTTTTGTTGTTTGATCATTTGTTCATCCGACATGGTGGTTCTAACATTGTTCATAAATCTTATATATCTCTCTTTTAGTGTGGCGAGTGTTTTTTATTTAGCACTCGGCAAAGAGTTTCTTTGCTGAGTGCCCGAAAAAAAAACACTCGACAAACCACTTGACACTCGGCATAGAGCCGATTTCTGGTAGTGATGGATTGGGTAATGGATTTGAATGGGTCAAATAAACAAATGAATGGTGTAGGTTGAGAGACTTGTTGAGACCTGGTATACCATCCAGTCACCATGCATGTCATCGTCAGGTTATCAATGGCTGCATCTCGGCCACTCCATTGCTTCAGCTCTGACTGAGGCTTTCGCTCAATAATTCAACCATCACGATCAATCATTTGTATGCGCCCATGTCTATATTTAGTCGTGTACTAGTCACACGCCGGTCAGCTTGACTTTGCTTCTCTAGCTAGAGTGCTAGACAGAACGTGTTGCTGTAGCTGGCTTATTCGTCTCACGCACAAGATAAACACTGTATAGCTGCATACATGCTTTAATTTTCATAAAAGTTAGCTGGCATTCCATACTAAGGTTGTTTAAAAGCCGATTTACTAGTAGATGCATCAACATAATCAACTTTTTTTTACCTTCTACAGTATCAAAACTAGACACAATCATATTAACAGTAGTTACAAGGTTGTTTCTGACTACTGTTTTATCATCATGTAACATCTTAGCATAATCGGACTGAGTAGGGTCTGTATTTCCATCATCTTTTACCTTAGGCGCAGTATATGTAGAGGTAGAAGACATGCCAAAGATGGGCTCATGGTATTGGGAGACATTGCCCCGCCGATCTAACGAGCAACTTGGCAGAAGCGCTTGTAGATCGGCCGCCTGCTTTGCCTCCCATATATTGTGATGGTCCTTGGGAGGTTGATCAAGGGACATCGGCGAGATTTGTTTTTCTTCTTCCCCTGCGGAGTGGCAAAAAAGTGTTTTGATGCCGATTCAAGGGTTTGGCAGGCCCACATATTAATGGTGGTGGACTTTTGGGCCATTTTGTGAAACCAAGCAATTTTTTCATTTCTTTTAAAAATAGTGTACAAATGACATGAAATTTTTATAGTTATTATAATTTTTTCGAGTAAAATGCATGGTTAGTCCATTAACTTGTTAGCCTATGTCGCTTAGGTCCATCAGCTTGTGACAAACTCGATGTCCATCTACACTCCCTTCTGAAGGTTGTACTCAATCTGGAGCGGTGGGGGGAGTTGGGGTTGAGACAATGTGCAGGACTTTGATGCACTACCGGATTCGCACGCTTTGTGGAGTGCCCCACAATTACACTCGGCAAACCCTTTGCCGAGTGTAACACTCGACAAATTTCACTCGGTAGGAAGAGGCGATTTGAAGCATAGCATGCGGTGTTGATTGCCTCGGCCCACAATTTCTCCGTTGTGTTATACTCATCTAGCATTGTTCTTGCAAGAGTGATCAAGGTCCGGTTCTTTCTCTCAACTACACCATTTTGTTGAGGAGTGTAGGTTGATGAAACTTCATGCTTGATTCCAATTTCATCACAATAAGCTTCAATATTGGTGTTGTCAAACTCTTTGCCATTGTCACTTCTAATTTTCTTTATCTTGACTTCAAATTCATTTTGAGCTCTCTTTGCAAACTTCTTGAAGCAATTTGCCACTTCGGATTTGTCATGAAGAAAGAAAGTCCAAGTGTATCTTGAGTAGTCATCCACAATCACTAGGCAATAGAGATTTCCACCCAAGCTCTTGTAAGTTGTAGGACCAAACAAATCCATGTGTAGAAGTTCTAGTACTCTTGTTGTTGACATGTAGGCTTTGGTTGGATGAGTGTTTGCAACTTGTTTGGCGGCTTGACATGCACTACAAGGTTTGTCCTTCTCAAACTTTATATCCTTCAAACCTCTCACTAATTCTTTCTTCAATAGCTTGTTGAGAGTGTTCATTCCAACATGAGCAAGCCTCCTATGCCAAAGCCATCCAAGTGTAGTTTTGGTGAATAAACATGTCATCAAGTTTGCATCTTCGGAGGTGAAGTCAACAAGATAGAGATTATTGTATCTAAAGCCCTTAAAAATTACTTGCTTGTCATCTATCTTTGTAACAACCACTTCATTTGGACTAAACAAGCATTGGTAGCCAAGGTCACAAAGTTGCCCAACGGATAGTAAGTTGAAACTCAATGAAGCAACATAGAGCACATTTGAGAGAGAGTGATTATTTGATATTGCAATCTTGCCTATACCCTTGACTTTGCTCTTTGAATTGTCCCCAAATGTGATCTTGTCTTGACATACCCCATTCTCTTCAAGTGAGGTAAACATACGAGGATCACCGGTCATGTGTTGTGTGCAACCACTATCAATCACCCAATGAGATCAAGCCTTTTGTTTAGGGACCCAAACTTGAGAGGGACCCTTAACTTTCTTAACTAGTGACTTGGCAACCCATATTTTCTTTGGCCTATTTTTATTAGGGGGACCCAAGAACATGACTTTCATCTTTCCACTTGAGTCCTTTCTAAGCATGTAATGAGCATTGAAGGCAAAGGGTCTAGCATGCTTGGGCAAGGGTTGTGGTGGTGGAGTTTTGCACTCATGAGCAAAATGGCCTTCTTGTCCACACTCAACACATCTTTTTTGGCTTGGGCTTTGACTTGTTTTGTTGTTGTTGAGCTTTAACCTTCTTCTCTTGATTTGCCAAGTAACCAATGCCACTCCTATCCATCTTCATGACGGTGTTCATGAGTAGCTCACTTTGCAAATGTTGGCCTCTTGTGAACTTGCTTAGGCCGGTCTTGAGATGCTTTTTTTCTTGCTTGAGCTTCTTGTTTTCTTCAATAAGTGACTCATTTGAAGCTTGCTTTTTAAGAGCCATCAACTTCTTGTTTTCATCCTTAAGCATCTCATTTTCACTCTTGAGCTTGACATACTCATCATAGTTGTCGGACTCAACCACACTCTTGCCTTTGCCGCTAGAGCCTTGCTCAAAGTTCTCAACAATCAAATCATCACATGATGTAGTTATATCAATCTTAACAACTTGGTTAGTAGCATCATGTGTCTCAAGGGCAAGCTCATTAGCAACAATAAGAGTATCATAATTGATTTTCAATGCGGTATATTCATCTTTTAGCAAGTTTAGCCTAGTGATGAGTTCACCATGCTTCTTCTCAATTTTATCATGTTTATCTCTAAGCTCCTTGTTAGAAGTTTTGAGCTCCTTAAGAGAAGAAGACATAGTTTCATTTTGATCTTTGAGCTCATCACTAGTCTTATGTGCATTCTCAAGCTTAGATGAGAGTTATTCATTTTTATGTTGAAGCTCATCATTTTTATTTCTAGTTCTTCTTATGATTTTAGAGTATTTATTCAATAATTTTACTAGTTCATCATAAGAAGGTGCATCATATTTATCATCACTATCACTATCATCATCATCACTATCACTATGTTGTACCTTTCGATCACCCTTAGCCATGAGACATAGGTGAGAAGTAGATGATGATGGTGAAGATGGCGGAGAAGGTGTTGATGAAGACGTCGACGAAGATAATGATGGCCCAATCACAAGTGCGGCGATCTTCTCTTTTTCATTGTCACTTTCATCGCCGGAGGACTCACATGATGATTCAATGTCGGTGAGCCAATCACCAATAATATAAGCTTTGCCTCCCTTCTTCTTCTTGTAGAACTCTCTTTTCTTGCCATCTTTCTTTTTGTATGGCTTGTTCTTTCTTTTATCATCTTCTTCATCACTTGAATCATCTTTCTTGCCCTTGTACTTGTTCTTGTACTTGTCTTTTGGAGGCTTCGGGCATTGATGAGCTAGGTGGCCAAGTTCACCACAATTGAAGCAATCCATTTCGAATATTGGCTTTCTTTTGCTACTTGTGAAGAATTTCTTCTTCTTGCCATCAAACTTGATGCCACTCTTGTTGAGCTTCTTTAGCATCTTGGTAGTCTTTCTCACCATGAGTGCAAGTGATGCATCATCAATATCACTTTCACTTGAGCTTTCTTGCACTATCATGGCTTGGCCCTTCTTCTTTTTCTTTTCATGGCTAGCTTTGAAGGCCAAGTCTTTTTTCTTGAAAGATGATGTGCCCTCTTCCGGAGTGATGTGCATATACATCTCATGTCCATTGATCTTTCCCAATACTTGAGTCGGTGTTGTGGCGGAGAGATCACTTTGGTGAAGTACGGTGACAATGTGTCTATACTTCTCAACGGGAAGAACACTCAAGATCCTCCTTGCAACATCCGATTGACTCATTTGAGTGAGTCCAAGAGCATTGAGATCTTCTACAAGAACATTCAAACGAGTGTATATTTCATTAGCACTTTCTTTGGGAAGCATCTCAAAAGAATTAATTTTCTTTAAAGCAATGTGATAGCGTTCCTCACGCTC
Source organism: Saccharum hybrid cultivar R570 (assembly GCA_038087645.1). Lineage (NCBI taxonomy): Eukaryota > Viridiplantae > Streptophyta > Magnoliopsida > Poales > Poaceae > Saccharum > Saccharum hybrid cultivar. Next base: position 17,383,445 of record JAQSUU010000760.1, read on the forward strand.
ACTCTTAGTTCCCTCATGGAGAGCACAAAGATTTTCCCACAATTCATGAGCATTTTTGGCATTACGCACACGATTGAAGATATCTTTGCCTAGGGCCCGGTAGAGTGCATTTTTTGCCTTTGCATTCCACCGGTCGTATTTCTCCTCGTCACCACTTGGGTTGGCGGGATCCCTTATAGGAGAAAGCCCTTCGGTTGTGGCTCTAAGGCACCTAACATCTATGGCTTCGAGGTACGCCTCCATACGAATTTTCCAATATGGAAAATCGTCTCCCTCAAAAGTGAGAGGTGGTCCTTCCCCATTAGACATCTTGCTCTAGGCGGTAAAGCCTAAATAAAGAGCAACACGGCTCTGATACCAATTGAAAGGATCAAGATGCCCAAGAGGGGGGGTGAATTGGGCTTCTCTAAAAATTAATTGCAAGAATTAAATCCTACAAGCCAAACTTCACCCCTAGTGCCTACTAGTGTTCCCTGTGATTCTACCGATAAAAGTTTTGCACCCTAAGTTCCAATCCTAGACTAGCATGGCAATTCTAGAAAAGTAAACAAGCAATGAAAGTAATGCACGAAAGTAAATGCTTGAAAGTAAGGGTTGGGAACACGGCGATATTTTGCCGAGGTATCGGAGAGTCGCCACTCCCCACTAGTCCTCGTTGGAGCACCCGCGCAAGGGTGTAGCTCCCCCTTGATCCGCGCAAGGATCAAGTGCTCTCTATGGGTTGATTCTTCGACACTCCATCACGGCGAATCACCCAAAACCGCTCACAACTTGAGTTGGGTCACCCACAATCTTGTCGGATGATCACCAAACTCCCAATCACCACCAAACCGTCTAGGTGATGGCGATCACCAAGAGTAACAAGCTAGAACTCTCACTTGACTACAACAAGCCTAATGAGAAGATGGATGCACACTTGCTATACTCTTGTCACTAGAGAGGAATCTCAAACTTTGATTCTCAAATCACTATCCTCACTAGGGCTCTTGCACTCTCTTGCACTCCAAAGGTGTTTCTCAGCTGAACAAATGAGCAAGACACCTCTAAAAGAGGTGGAGGGGACATATTTATACACCCCTCAGACAAATCCAACCGTTATCTGCTGAATCAGCAAAACGCGCACTGACCGGACACGCCGGTCGACATGACCGGACGCGCCGGTCAAGTGTAACGGTCAGAAACCAAAAGTTACGCTGAGTGACCGGACGCGCTGATCTGAGATGATCGGACGCGCCGATCAGAGATGACTGGACGCGCCAATCAGGGATGACCGGATGCGTCCGATCATGCAAGAACCTTACTAGAAACTGATCTGACGCTCGACCGCGTCCGATCATAGCTGACCGGACGCGTCAGGTTAGCTCGGGACCTTATTAGAACGTGACCGGACGCGCCAATCACTTCACAGTCACGTCCGATTACACTGTTTACCCTCTGGAACACGTGTCAGACTGACCACCGCGTCCGGTCCTCTCAAGGACCGCGTTCGGTCGATCAGTTAAACCCGCACTGTCTTGTTAGTACTGACCGGACGCGTCCGGTCATGACCAGGACCGCGTCCGGTCATGGGTAAACTACTCAAATGACTTCTAAACGCGACGCAACTTGAACCAAGTTGCTTTCAACTGAACTCTGAGCTTTTCTAGAGCTACCTATTGCTAAGTTTGACAAGTGTGCACCACACCTAAACAGAAGACTCACCTAGGTCAAGCTACTCGCTCATGCCCCCTTTTATAGTACGGTCAAAGGAAGAAACAAAGATCCTAATGACTATTCCAGATGTAACTCAACACCTTGACATCCGGAACTAACCGTCCTTAATCTTGTCATTGATCCTTTGAAAACCGAAACGATTTCCATCAAGAGACATGAATACCATATTGCCCAAAGCAGTTATCATCTCTATGACCTAACTTACCAACGTTTCTGCAAAACACACGTTAGTCATGGTAATAATGCATTGTCATCAATTGCCGAAACCAACACCGGGGCCTAGATGCTTTCAGCTTATTTCCAGATCCTTCGCGATACTCGACGGACTACTAGATTTATATGTGCTCAAGTGTGAGAGTGCGACTGTCTTTGCAGCTGCCACTGCACTTGTGCTCTTATAAATAAGATGATTCTCTAACACCCGGCACAGGGAGTTTGGGCGCTGACTTCATCATGATACGATATCCATTTTGTTATTATTTTCATGTAACTAATTAGGAAACATATCTGTAAACCGATCACCATCTATGTAACCCTACCCCATGGAGTATATAAAGCGGGGTAGGGAGCTCTCGATCGGTACCTCGGGCACGTGAGATAAAGAGATCTACTCCAAACTGAACCAGTATAAATATATGTCTCATGTGCTACCTTTCTGATTTCCTGTGCGTGCTATGCTGATCTTCATTGGTGGGGTCGAAAACTGCGACAGATATGGTTTGGAGGATGGAGATATTTGTCTTCTGACGTGGGGCCCACATCCACAGTAGCGCGGGACATAAACGCGGGTCCCGATTTTTCCATTGTGAATGCCCACATCCACAGTGGAGGCTCCTGTCGGTTCAATACCACAGGAAAAGGTATTTATTGTCGGTTTTCTCGGATCGGCAGGATCTAGTGTTTAGTTCTTGATGGTTCTTGTCTAGCTGACAGGAATAATATAGGTCTTTCACGTGGGTTTTGTCCACCTGACAAGAAGTTGTTCTTGTCGGTTTTTAGAAAACCGTTAGGGATAGCCAAAACCAACAGGAATGATCCTAAGTCTGGCAGCGTGAGCAATTGAATTTACAATGTTGATCTTGTGAGATCATTTGTGTTTTGTTTTTTCTTTATTTTCCTAGTTGTACTTTCCTTGTGTGGAAACTGACAGGGAAAAACTTTAATCTAAAGGTTCTAGAACGGGACCATGCAAAATAACTCTGTGAGCCAACCGTCAAAAAACCACTCTTAGGACAAATATTTCTGTCAGGAAATTGACATGCATATTAATTTTTTCCGTCAAGCTATCCTTGACGGTATTTGCCTGTGGGTTGACTGATAGAAACAATTTTCCTATGGGTTCTGTCATTTCCTTGACAGTGTTTAGGGCACACTGGGAAACGGTTTCCAGTAGTGGAGGAAATATGTCCATGCTTTGCAATGCGATTAAAAATCTCTCATGGTTGTATTTTAATTTGATATAGAACTAATAGATTGTCAACATTAACTTAAATCGAGGATGTCATAATCATTATATTTGGCAGTAGATAGACAACCACCCAGGGTAAGATGGGGGTCGTCCTTCGGTGTCCGCATCATCAGTGCTTCTTCCAGGAAGCTGCACTGATGGGCAAATAAAAGATCTGAGGTCTTGAGCAGGTGTCTGCCAGTACGCATCATCAGTAGTTGTCACGGGTACTAAATTGACGATGAAGGAAGCTGCATGGAACAGTCTCAATTGTTGTTGTAGAGAAACAGTGGAAGAGATAAGAACCATAGACTACGACTTTGACTAGCTCGTCTCTTGACTCGAAGTCACGGTCACCCCAACCGAGCCAGTCAATAAACAAAAGGTATATAGCCATCCAATCCAAGGGGATTGGGTCTCAGTGCACCATATGAGAAGCATTCTTTTCTTGCCAAGCTCCAACGATGGCTTGCGCGAGCTCATCAGCCCCCTTATATTCTCTCGCTTTCATGTGCCTCTTCTACTGCTTCTTCGTGCTATGCCTGCACGTACATTCATCGTCTTCGGTTTCATTCAGCTACAACTTCAGCAACTCAACTGATGACCCCTGCAGTCTCGACATCGTGTGCCATCCTGATGCCGAGTTTGTGAGAAGCAGAGGTATCGAGCTGACAACGAACCTCCTATCCGAGTTAATTAACAACCGCACAGGTCGAGTGTGGTACAAGTATCCAGTGCCGCTGTGGGATGAAGACAGCGGCGAGGCGGCAAGCTTCACCACTAGTTTCTCCTTCAACATCACCCCGACGAACTTCAGCCAGTATCAGCAGTGCAAGAACTGGTCATCTCAAACGGGCGACGGGATGGCCTTCTTCCTCGCGCCTTGGCCTTCTAACCTGAGCAGCGGCGGCGTCGTCCTGCCCAATGCAGACACAACGTTTGGCGGGTACCTCTACCTTTTCAACAGGAGCAACTATTTGAATGCAACGGGTGATGGTCGGGTTGTTGCCGTTGAGTTCGACACGTTCTCTGGCGGTAACAACTGGTGGGACAACAGCTCCAGCCAGCACATCGGCATCGATATCAACTCCATCATGTCCGTGGCGACCACAAACACACCGGGGATGAACAACCTCACCTCCCCCTTCACCAAGGCCGCCATGATCAGCTACAACAACGTGACCAAGAAGTTAGCCGTCAACCTGCATATCAACGGCGGCACCCCATACCGCGTCAACGCGAACGTCAACCTTACACAAAGCTTGCCGAAGACGGTGGCTGTCGGCTTCTCTGCATCAACCGGAACCTGCGTCGAGCTACACGAGCTCCTGTCATGGTCCTTCAACTCCACACTCCAAGGACCCAAGGCGAAGGCGGTCAAACCGGAGCCATCAGCGAAACTACTACTCCGGGTACTAGTTCCTGTAGCATCTCTCCTTGTTTGTGCTGCAGGTGTGGGTCTTCTCATATGGAGAGAGATGCGTGCAAGAAATGCCCAGTCACGCCAACAAGGGGCCGACAGCGAGGAATCCGATGAGCCAAACAATGGTGAGGTGGCTGCCGCCTTCGAAATGACTGTGGCCGGGCCAAGACGTTACCACTACCGTGATCTCGCCGCTGCAACCGGCGGATTTGCGGAGGAGAATTTGCTCGGGCGAGGGGGATTTGGCGGCGTGTACCAGGGCAGCCTCCCCAGTACTTCTAACGAGGATGAGATCCAAGGACAGCAGCAGGTAGCCATCAAGAAGTTCTCCTCAGAGTCATCGTCTCAGAGCCGGAAAGAGTTCGAGGCTGAGGTAATGATCATAGGCCGTCTTAGGCATCGCAACCTTGTGCGGCTGCTAGGCTGGTGTGATAGCCGCAGAGGTCTCTTGCTCGTCTACGAGCTCATGCCCCAAGGAAGCCTGGATAAACTCATCCATAGCACGGACATAATCTTAAATTGGCCCGAGAGGTACAACATGTTGCATCCTGTCCTTGTTTTAGTACTAATTATAATACCCGTTATAGCTATATTTTTTTTGGCTTCACTATTCCATCAACCCTGACTCCTGATGAGCAGGGTTAGAGCATATATATAGTAGCAGAATTAATACTAGGCTTCATATTTACCACTTACAACTAATCAAAATTGTTTACCTTTGCGCACACTTTCTCTCTATATATGTTTTTACTAGCACAGCAATATAATACCCGTTAGATACTTCAAAATCTTTGTTCTGACCTAATACAAATATTTAACCATATATTTTTTATAGACTTTTCCCTTTGCATCACACCACCATTTAGAATACACATTCATTGCCTATTATTTCTACAAGCTATAGGACTGAGTTTTTAGATAATGGAACAAAATTCCAGCTTCTACCATCCGTGGATGGTACACAGCCGAAGCTATAGGACTGATGGCTCGATGTTTCAGAATTTTATGAGGATATATACGTGTAGTGTAGGATTTACCTTTTTTTCTGCATGTATCTTGTGAATATTAAGGTGGAAGGTCCTCAGCGAATTAGTAATAGTAAAATTTTGCATGAACGCATTCACTGCTATTAACTAACCACAAAGTACAGACCATTGGTGATATTTAAATTTATTAATATTAGGTACAAGATCATTTTGGGATTAGGCTCAGCGCTGCACTATCTTCACCGAGACTGGGACCAACGCGTTGTGCACGGTGACATCAAGCCGAGCAATATCATGCTTGACTCGTCCTACAACGCCAAGCTGGGAGACTTCGGTCTCGCACGCCTTGGTGACCATGGCACCGGCCCACAGACGACGGACCTGGTCAAGGGCACCATGGGGTACATCGATCCAGAGTTCGTCAACACGCACCGCCGAAGCACCGAGTCAGACATCTATAGCTTCGGCGTCGTCCTGCTGGAGATCGTCTCCGGCCGGCCACCCGTGGCCCGCTGGGATCCGTCTTTCTCGCTGCTCAAGTGGGTAGAGACCTTGTACTGCCAAGCCGTCGGCCGCATCCTGGACGCGGCTGACGCACGGCTGCGGGGAGACGAAGCCCACGACCGGCAGATGGAGCGCGCTTTGCTCGTGGGGCTCTGGTGCACGCACCGTGACCCCGAGCAGCGTCCATCCATCGCGGAGGCCATGCAGGCCCTGCAGTCTGAGGAGTGGAAGCTGCCGGCGTTCTCGCTACACATGTACAGCAAGCTGGGGACGTCGCCATCTGCTGGTATCGTTGCCTCCACGGGCGTCAATTCTGGTGTCTCCGGCAGCTCCTTCTCTAGCGGCGTCCGCTCGGCAGACACCGCTGGGACGACGACAGGCTCGTCTGAATCGTTTAAAATTTAGCGGTTCCGCCACCGCATTCCACGTGGTAGTAATTGTGTCGCAGTTTAACTAAACAGCTGCTCGTCGCTGCTCCCTGGCAGGAGTCTACATGTACTGTAATGTACTGTATGTAGTTGATCATTCTCTGATGATACCTGTGCAAGTTTTTTTTTCTCGTTTCACAATATATCTGTTTGCGACAGCTGTGCTTTCTACTCCACGTACGTACTGGCAGATGAAGCAACTTTCAGCTTCGTTTTACTACTGTGTCCTGCTCGATCCTGCTTGAACGGTTTAGCTTGCCCTTAGATCGCCGCTATGGTTATTATATAGTCCGGATCATACACGTCTTTGTCGGACTTAGAACATGATTGAGTAGCACTCGAATTTACTTTTGAGTATGATACCATTCCTAAATACATTATATCTAGGAAGTTAAAAACGTCTAGGTAGCTGCTGCAGGGAACTTAAAAACGTATTTTGTATGGTTGGCTTTTCGTGCGCTTTTTCATTTCCATGACGCTGCGTCGGTCTTGCGGGATCGGAATGGATAACGCCGGTTGGGAAGTAATACCAAGGTTGTGCGAGCCGACCAAAACAAACGGAAAACAAAAGAAACTGATGTTGCTGTAACCGACCACAGGCCTAAAAGGCCGAACCAAATGCCTCAGAGCAACTCCAGTAGCCTCCAAAATAGGGCCCCAACTTCTTAATTTCCTCTATTTTCTCACACACTATATGCATATGTAATCATATTATATAATAACTTATTTAAACTATAACGAATAGCGATAAAAGCACCATACCTAAAATTATAAATAAAAATAGGAATGTTTAAATTTAAATTCAAACACAAATTTGGTCCGAATTTAATGATAATCGATCACAGCATAATCCATAACATGTTTGCAAATGAAATAACATAATCATGAAACATAAAGTCGAACAAAATAATTAACTTGCACCATGTCGCGCCCACAAATGTTGCACAAGGTCGTTTCGGAGTTTCTCGTACCCTTCTTTATCTTCAATCTCCTTGTGTATCATGAGAAACTCGGACATCACATTTGGATTGCGGCGTTGGTGTTACTCCTGCGTCAACTCCTCACCCCCATCTTGATCATAGTCATATCCTCCAACATCAGCGTCATCTCTCTCATTCTCAATTATCATATTATGCAAGATCACACATGCTATCAATATGTACCACAACATATCTGTCACACTCCAATTAAAGGACAATATAGAGTGCATACATCTTATGTGCGCCCCAGGAATAGTCGCACACATAAGCCGATAAATTAACAAAAGTATCATCACCATGTACATACATCACGATATTACATCACGTAGTTCTTAACATAACAAGCGGAAAAGTAAATAACACTCTCGAACGAAGTATCTGCTCCACAGGGAAGGCCGACTGGTTGACCCAAACCTAGAATTCTTCAGGGAAATCCTCGTAGAAACTGTCATCTGTTACCCATTCGGGATTTTTATCCAAAAAATAAAATAATAACATTTGTGAGTACACTCGTACTCCGCAAGTATAGTATGAGGATTCATGAGGTTCAAAAAGGATAGACACGGTTGACTGCAGTTAGTACTTTTAATAGATCAACATTTCATTATTAATTATTGTTATTAAGTTATGCTTAAGCTCCCGTTTAACCCATATGATCACCTACTAGAATTAAGGAGAGTAATTGAGCATCAGTATAATCTCATCATCATCGTCATAAGTCATCCATATGTCAAGTAACCATTTATTCTGTGAGTTTTCCGGGCCGCTCGTGACCGTGAGCACGGCTGTTATAACAGTTTTAACACTCTGCAGAGGTTGTGCATCTTTACCTATGAGTCGTGTTGCCCATATGCCCGGGGACCGTCGACCCCCTAACACTCCCAAGGTGAGTAGGCAGGGTACACTATGAAGCCTTTCATAGGCCTCTTCTAACATGTTAGGGCCGCGATGTTTCCTCGGCAGGCAGATATAGAGAACCCCTTTCGATGGCATAATTCCCGCAGGCTATACACATCAGAACAGAGGCAGTTCTATATCCAAAGTGGCAAGCCCCTCTTGCGCCCTTTCGGGTAACCTCTAACAAGCTAGAAAAGATCCTATTACTGAGCTAAAGTCAGAGCCATATGACTCTCACGGTTGCACTGTATGTCCCAGCTTTTGCCCAACAGATAAGTCCTTACGGAGGGTTTAGAGCAACATGATCAACATCATCTGCACCTTTACACTATAGTTCCACTATTACCATCATGTTTATCCATTGGTTCCATCAGTCATAGTGTAGATCATGTTTAGTTAGAGCACTAGCATTCTACCCATATGCAAATAAAACCCATAGGAATCAAGGTACAAGTCATCAAAGACTAGGATATCCTTATAGTTGAGCAATATTAGACACATGTATAATGAGTATATTACATAATGAATAGGACATCAAGGTAGGCCCATGCTATACTTGCCTTGGTTCACAAAATGCTGCTGGTCCTGCTGCTCCTCGTACGTGTCAGGATTCCCAAAGTACTCCTCACCGTCTGAACTCGAACGACATGAAGTACAACACGCATTCCAGAGTAGACATACAAGCAAAACATGACTACGATTAGAACAGTACACCAACAATAAATAAAACTGTATAAAATGTTTACCAAAATCATCTACGTCTCGCTACGATCACAACGACGCGAATTGCACGAAAAACGGAGTTACAACGCACAAGTTACGAGCTATTTTCGGTTCCAAAAGCTAGCTATTAAACTAGACTTAATCGGGAAATTCAAAAGCTCCTAACAGGTCTAACAGTAGCACTATTGCGTAGATCATGAAATTACAAAACTAACGCAAGTTGAACAGGTCAAATCGGAGCTAAAACGACGATTTTATAAGTGTTTTACTGCAGTGGCAAATCTGTAATTAAACTGGAAACGTATTTTTCATTTAAACCGAAGAAACTACGTATTTAAAAAGAGAATGCATATTTCAGGAATAAGCCAAGGACGGCGGGTTCAAATAGAGGAAAACTGGAGGTCTCTTTAGCAAAAATAGGCCCCGAAAGGGTATCTTTCTTTCACAGCTGTTAGATTCGGAATGGGCGGCCGAGATTAGATGGGAGGGGGAGAGAGAGAAGCAGTCGCCGGAGGGGAGGAAGGACACGGCGGCGCTGCCATTGCCGGCGGTGGAAAGGTCACCGGCGTGACTGGTTAGGGCCCTACGGGCCATGGTTTTGATCACCGACACCACCGGGACGATGCAAGGAAGAAAGCGAACTCACCCTGGGACAAACCGCGGCCACAGGGTGGCCCGTGCGGCGTGCTCATCATGAATGGCGGCGGAGGTCTCACCGGAGCGATGAAATCGAGTACTACGGAGCTCCATTCTCCAATTAGAGGTTATGGGGAGGACGCGGAGGGGATGGCGAACTCTACCATGTCACATGTGCGGCCGCGGAAAGAACCGAGGGGCACCCGCCATGGCCGGCCGCGGAGGAGCTCGCCGGTGCTCCAGAATCTCTTCCACTTTCCTCGCAACATCATAGCCACCTTGTCCATGAAAGCAAACGGAGATATCCTGAAGGGATGGTAGGTGGCCAATGGCCAGGTCCTCAACGATAATTTCACCGTTGCAGAAATCCTACAGTTGGATACAAAACTCATAATCTTCAAGCCTGGGCAACGCTCCACGTGGGAAGCTTGATGGTAGTACTGATGCGAAATCAGAGAACTCGCACTTTATCACACATGGGAAGGCATCAGCACTGACCATGAACCTTTCCACGACTTGAATTCCGCCAGTGCCTTTCACCTTGAGGATACGAAGAGCTGGCAGCGTCCCGAGGACATGGATGTCCTCCTGTCGCAGCTGACCCACCTTTATGTACAACCAAGAGAGGAGGAGAAGCGATAAAGGATTAATCCATTTCAGCAACGAAGTGGTTCTAGAAACATAAAGATATCGCAGGTTTCCTAGGGACAACTCCACTGAGCCAGCTTCGAGCTCAATGATCTCTTTGGACTTGATTTGTAGGCATTGGATTCTGTGCAGCTTGCCTAGCGACTCCACCAAAACTTTACCCAGGTTCTCATCCGTTCCACCATCCGTAGCCCCTGCAAGGTAGACCCAGAGTTCCCTTAGCTGGGTCAGATGACCTAGCTCTTCTGCAATGCTTCCAGAATTCACATACGCAGACCCTAGAACTTCCAGGGACGTTAGGTTACTGAACCCATCTGGCAGCCAGGTACTCTCATCAACATATAGGCACATCAGTTTTCTTAGCCCAACAATACTTGATGGCAGTTCTGGTATATCAGTTCCAAATACATTTAATGTCTGCAAAAACTGTAACTTCTTTATCTCTTCTGGAAGCACACCAGGATATCTAGTTTTTGACAGACTTAGATACCTCAGGTGAAATAATTTGCTGACAAACCATAGACATGGATGGTCCCTAAGATTGCACTTTTCCAGATCCAATACACGCAGAAGATTATAACTTGAAAGGGATGGCACTGAATTTATCGTACCTGGACTGAAGATTGTAAGCGACCTCAATTTTGACATGTCCATTTTAGGTCAAGTAGTACTGTGGAAGGATAACCTGCGAACTTTACTTTGCAAAGAAGCTGAGTTTTGCATACTATCACCTCTTAAAGTGGTGACAAAATGTTCTTCTCTTGACAAGAAACAAATAAGATCAAGGACCATATCATGCACACGACAAGCAACAGGATTACAATCCCCATCCAACATGTCTGTTGGCTCGATCAGGCTTCGACTCAGAAGCTCATTGAAGTAACTCTCTCCGACCTCAAACAAGCTTTGGTTCCCTTCTCCATACTGGATAAAACCTTCAGCTATCCACCTCCATATCAACCGGTCCTTCCTGATATCAAAATCCTCTGGGAATATATTTAGATACAAAACACAGGTCTTCAATTGGCAAGGTAGATCAATATAGCTAAGAGATAATATCTTTCTCATATTGTCCATATCTTGATTGCTTTCAAATCCAGAACCAATAGAGTCACACAACTCGGACCACACTTCTATATTTCTCGGCTTGTTAGCCAATAAACTAGATATGGCAATGATAGCTAATGGCACACCTCCACATTTCCTTAATATTTTTTCTGAAATTTCAGAAAATAGGTCAGGACACTTGCTCCCAAAGCCAAATATCCTTTCATAGAACAATTGTTTAGAGCTCTCATAAGAAAGAGGTTGCATTTGATAAGAACAACCAACTTTATTAGCAACAGCATGTATACGAGTAGTAATGATGATTTTACTTCCCAAGTTATTGTCATCCAGAGCATATCTTATTGTGTTCCATGAAGGTTCATCCCATATGTCATCGATGACAATGAAGTACCTATGTGTATTTAATAAAACACATATAAGTATAGTATTAAGACAAAAAGGATATCAAAGATTGTAAAGCAGTACAGTTTCTGTACAAATTTCTAGCTGCAGGTCACCAACAGCTTGTCAGAATGAATGACGGAACTACTGATTTATATGCAGAATGCAAAAATATTCACATAGTAACTGTCTTGGAAAAAAAAACAAAAATATTGACTGATGCTAGGCCGATAGAAGGGTATTCCTAACATTCCAGTTAGCCCTAAAGCAGATCACTATTTTACTTTTAGCAGTACATCAACTCATGCTATTGCACAGGCTATAATCTTAGAAGACATTAATATAAAGTTTGTGCTTGTTACCTACACCTAATAAAAAATCCTTATCCATTCACTCTCTCTCTCTCTCTCTTCATTCATTTTCTAATGCAATACCTATATATATGCTCTGTAACCTCTAGCACTTTTGATGAACTTAATAATTACTCTATATTTTTTACATACATATCCACAGTTTTTTCCTTCTATATGGAGGTACTCATTTTGTCTTCAACAAACATTTGGTCAAAACCCAAGCTTAAGCTATGGTGGCTCTTGTTGTATCACATTTCTTGTGATATCATGAATCTAGATTTTGACTATCAAATATTAATCTTATTAGTTGCTAAAAGTTTTATCCAATGTTAAGTTTGTAATTCTTGTGTCTGTTATATATTTTATTCAGAACTCTCACTGTGTATTTTATTGAAAATAAGGGTTCTAGGTCATAAACCCTGTACTCTTAATAACTACGATGCCACAAAAGGTCATTTAAGCCTATAACATGTCATTCAAGAAATGTGGTGGGGCTTGAAGTGAGATCTAGTAGTAGCCAATCATGCTAACTTCAAAATGATTTAAATATTTTACTCCAAAGTCAATGGTTACCGCAAAGGAATTTGGAAAATCTGGTAACCACTATCACAAAAATGATTTTAGGAAATAAGACGTTTCATTAACGGAGAAGGGCTAAAAATGGGGTGGTCTCCCAAAATATCCACCTATTTTCAGAGGTGGATGTTCATTTATGCAGATGACAACAACTCTTAAAATCGATTTACAGAGACGGGCTTCTTTAGGCGTCCGCCATTGAGAACGATTCTCAATTTCAAAGGCAGATGCCTTAAGAAGCTAGCCTCAGTTAATATATCTGAAGCCCAATCAGCCCATCTCAAAGCCGAGTGTCCCTCGAGTATATAAGTAGATTGGCTAGGGTTTCTCATTCTACTCTCTCCAACTGCTCTTCCCCTCTCCCGCTCGCCCCGGTGGCGCATCCAGAAGACCCTGGTGGGGCATCCATGCCTAGCCCACTCCACCCCATCTCTCTCTCTCTATCCCACGCCGGTTCCATGCTCGCAGGCAGCAGCACATGTTGCACCGAAGATAGGCGTTGCATGCGAAGACTGGCAGCGTGCGGCACACACGATGGCAAGCGTACCGGTGAGTCCATCGTCTCCTCTCTACTTCCTCATCTGGTCTCTCCCACCCTTGTTCTCTTGCCTTCGTCTCTTTCTCTCCCTTTCATAGTGGATGCAGATCCGGTGGTGGTGGTGTCTCTCCAGTGGTGGCACCCATCCATTTGAGGATCCGGTGGAGGCAGATCCGGCGGGGCGGCTCCTCGGTGGCTGCGTCCCACATCTGCGATGGCGGAAGCGGACCTGGTGGCAGAACTTCTCCTGCAGGGGCGTGGCCAAGGTCTCAGCAGTAGGGCCCTAGGAAGGCAGGAACCAGTGAGCTCTGCGGCGGCGCCCCGGGAACCAGCGAATTCTGCGGTGATGGGCCACAATGGGAACCAGGATGGGCTTGGTGGGCCACCGCAACAGACTCACTAGGCAAGATTTTTTATTTTTTAATTGCATTTACAGAGGCGGGCATTCAGCCGGCTTGTGTAAATCTCGATTTATAGTGACGTATTCACAAAGATGGACGGGTTGTCTGCCTCCAGAAATGCTGTATGCCCATCTCCAAAAATCTTTACTGTGCTAGTGGACCATATCCACCTTTTAGTCAGCACTAACCTCCTCCACTACTAAAGAATTGATGATTTCTCTATCAAAAAATTGTTTATAGTAATATTTTGCATAAAAATATAGTGCTTATAATTATATTACCAATACACGTGTGTCATAATAGTTTAGTCAAAATATAGAAATCTAGAAATATATATTTATTGCGCATGCGTGCATGTGTACTTAATATGCATGATGGAGCAAAATGTAGGTTTAGTTAAGTTAGTTTTTTAGACATCAATAGTTATAGAAGTGCGTAATTTATCAACATATATAGATGTAATTATGTTTATTTCAATTTTTCTAAAGTAGCACTTGCTAGTAATTGGGATGTTATTTCCAGTGGTATTTTAGTTTAATTGTAATATGGAAGAAATTAATAATTTAGATGTAACTAATGGTGTTACTTTAGAGAACGTTTTATAATGAGAAAGGTGGGTAATTTATATGCAGATTTTGAGGGTTACTTTATATAGTTTTTCATAAAATCAGAGGTGGATAGTCTTTTAAAAACAGGATAGATCTATTAGATTTGATTAACAATGGTTATTGGACTCTAACAAGTAGTGGTCCTGATCTTTCTGATGTTTGTGAGAGTTACTAGAATTTAACAATTTTTCCTAGCACGTTTCATGTGGATTAACTTGTTGGCTCTGTTAGGGGCTCCAATTAGTAACTGTAAGATTTTCTTCATTATAAGTCATGTGTCGATATTTTGTCAAACAAATAATCTGAACTATGTTATTTATTGGCATGTTACTTATCACAAGGGATTGTCAACTCCGTACCCAAGTGAAAACTTCCCTCCTACACCCAAATTTTGGGAGAAAAAATTCCGTGTGTATTTGAGGAGTTCCACACCCAGATTAAAGGTGGTGTAAGAATCGGGTGAAATATTCATTCTCCACACCCGAATTTTTTGTTACACAAATTCAACTTAGAAGTTGCAACAAAATAATCACTGTAACTCTAGTGCAAGTCAATTGTAAATCCAGAATAAGTTGACAGTAACTAAAACTGGGGTGCAAAACAGGAAATTTTTACTCCAATCTTAGGAAGAAGAAAGCGAACGAAAAGGAAAGCAAAAAATTAGGATATAGGAGGGAAGTTTTTCATCCAAATCTTAGTTTTATTCTCTTCCATGCATACTATTTAGGAAGAAGAAAGGAAAATAAAAGCAAATAAAAAATTTGGATAGGGGAGAGAAGATTTTCACTTGAATCATAGTTTTGTTCCCTTCCTTGTATGCTCTATGGGATGAAGAAAGGGAAAGAAAAGGAACGCAAAATATTTCTGGTGGGGAAGAAGATTTTCACCAGGGCACCATATAGCGAAACTAGGGGCGGACCTAAGTGATGGACAAAGGTGGCCATGCCCCCCTCCCCCCCCCCCCCCCCCCCCCCCCCCCCCTAATCTATGAATATTATTGATGAAGCACTTAATTCTACCACAGAGTGTATCAAAACACATGGCTACGACTAGGCAGTGTAACAGTTCATTATCAATGACTTTGACGTTTACAATATCTTTGAACTGGAAATTAATGTCTTCATAAGAAAGAACAATCCAATTATTACATTCCTAAAAATGGATTTTGGCAAACAGAAACAACATATGCACGGAGCATTGCATAAAATGGCCCATAAATACCTTTGGCGAGCAGAACTAGCATATGCATGGAAACTATAAATAGTGAATAACATAGCAACAATATTTAAATTGCAGTTTTCAGGTCCGATATATATACCCTTTTAAAACAGTATCTTCCACTTTCTGATAAAATAAGTGTGTCTAAGAAAACAGTTGTTGGCGTAAGAATAAGCAAAGTGATGCACGCTCATACCTTTTGCTCTCGAGGAATCCACGAACTGAATTGATGAGCTGTGTTTCGTCCAGTATGATCAGATTGGAATCCGTGTGCCCCAGAGTAATCAGAATGTCTCTTAAGACTTTCTTCAGGTCGGGGATTCGCCCCACTGAAACAAATGCTGCACAACAGAAATTGGCTTTAAACTCGTCAAACACTCTCTTGGCCAGAGTGGTCTTGCCGAGCCCTCCAAAACCAACAACACATACTATCTTCATCTTCCTGTTGGATATGTCATCGTCGCTTACAGATAACATATTGATGAGCGTAGACTTTGGCATAGTTATGCCAACGAGCTGTGACCTTTTTGTGAACAGAGCCGTCAGACGAGGATCAATACTTGTAGCAGCAGCAGGCTTGGCCAGGACATCATCGACCCTGTACCTCGCACGCCGCTCGGCCACCTCCTGGGTTTGCTTTTTGATTTCCTCGATTGCGCCAGCGATGTCGTGGCGAGCCTTGACCTTGCTTAAGCAGAACGTCAGCTGGCATATTTTCTCTGTGAGGCGTCTGACCAAGTTTCCATCTGCTGGCTGAGGGTGAGGGCGGCCGTCAACTTGAATGAGAAAGGTGTCGAGGATATCCTCCATGTCATAGGATGCCTCCCTGACGTCTCGTGCCCAGACCTTGTCTTGTTCGTCGAGTTGGTCCCATGGCACGGCCGCCACCTTGCGGAGGGCGGCGTGCATGCTCTCGAGCTCCCGGGAGAGGGACTGGACTTGCACCCTGACGCTCTTCTGCAGTTTGTACTCCTTCAGGAGATCCAGTAGTTTGGCGGGGAGGATGCCCAACGCACCCGTGACCAGGTCCATGCTAGCTCACGGTTGCCCAAGATGAATCACTCAAGCTATTTGCTTGCTTGCTGGGACGGGCGGCAGAGAGAAGAGGTCAGGAAATGGAATTGGGTTTATCAGGATGCGTAGACGCAAGCAGAGCATGCTATATATAAAAATGAAGAGCGTAGTGTCACATGCCTAATGATAGGCCCAACACCTATGCCCAAGACATCGGCTGAGAGACCTGACTGGGCCCCAAGCAGGGCCGATGTGAATAGTACCAGCGGGTACTGTAGCGCCGACGCCGCCGTAGGTTAGGTTAGATCAGTTTAGATTGCTTACAGGCTAAGTCCCCCAGTACTATAAATATAAGGTGGGCCATTCTATCTTCTCCCTCTCCCTTCTAAGCCTCAGTCTTCTTCCTCTGCTTCTCTCTCTCCTCTATCCTAGCGCCGCCGCTGCCCCTGTGCCCAAACCCTAGCTGCCTCCTCCACCACGCCGCAACCCTAGCCGCCGCCCGGACTCACGTCGCCGGCCACCCCCATCGCCACGCTTGTTACACATAGACTCTTGGATAGGCTCAGGCACGATGATGAATAATGGGTGTAACTAACAATCCTAGCTTGTAATGTTTGTCTGAGCGCATTGCCTAACCTTCCTTGCTGCTGGATGGAGAGAGAAAAAACCAACTTAACAACCACGTTATGGATCAGCACCACACTGCTTGCCGCAAGAGTAGATGAACAAGAGATAAATTTTAACATCAACCCATGGTAAAGACGGTAGCATATTTTATTTTTGTAAAAAAAACTGCATTTATCTTTTTTCTAGGACATCTCATGAGTATAATCATGTAGAATCCTTTGGCGTCGCCAATTACCAATAGTAAGATATTACAAAAAGCATCTGTCTTAAGCAACATCCCCTTGTGTGGAACAAGGTATATATGACTCCATTTTATGATCATCGACAAACCTTATAGGCCCAAATTTGTAGGAATGCTGGGATGACTAAGGACCTATTTGTTTCGGCTTTTGCTAGTTAGAAACCGAAAACTAAAACAAATAGCCTAACTGTTGAATCGCCTTTTGAAAAGCTGAAAAGCAGTTTATGAGGAAATGAACCAAAAGCTAAGAAACTAGTTGAGAGATATTTCTCTGGCTCTTGATATGGTGAGAAGCTAAAGATTTATTACCAAATTCAATAGCAAAAAAAAAAGCAGCCAAAAGTTTGAAAAAAGTAGTCTTTCAATCGTAAGCCCAAACAAACAGATCCTATGGGGTACTACATTGAGTTTCCATGATCCAAAAGCTTCATAACAAAGGCTTTTTGCATTCTCATTGCCTACTAATGTATGAATGACGGCTTGGTTCACATCAAATTTAATTTGGCCCTATGTGTCAACAACACCAAAGCAGAGAGCAAGGAGTGGCTTAGGACAACATAAAGAAAAGAGTCAACTTGATAGCTTATATGAACTTAAAAAACTAAAATTGAAGTAAACTAACATGCTCATATATAAAAATGTGTAAGTATAGACACATGAATAATAGAAAAAATGTGTGAGCTTAGCTCTTTATGATGAGCTAGCTTATCACTCTCTCCTCTTTTTATTGAATAAAATATTCTGTGAGCCAGCTCTTAGAACACTGTTGGAGCTACCCTTAGATAAGGTACGACAGACGATTCACACTAAGTCAGGATAATAGCGTCGCATGCTATGGGTAAAGGTAGCTGAATAACATTAATTTCTTTATAAAGAGTAAATTAAAGAATCTATTGAAAGTTAAAGAGCTCTAGCTACTAGTCAGCAAAAGAGAGAGACAAGGACTCGAGTGGGGACATTATAAAGCACGAATAAGTGTACCAGATCATTCGTGGACAGTGTGGCCAAGCACAGATTTATTTTGCAAATCTTTGAAGGGAACGGACGCGTATGCTTTTTCCTGTTACTAGATCGCACTCAAGCTGTTGGGTCGTGATCCAGCTGATGGACAGAGCACCCAACCTGCCGGCCACTATGTAAATGTTTAATGTTCTTGTGGTTGTTTCTTTGGTTTAGATGTACGTTCGGCACAACAAACGTTCCAGAACCCAGGCTTCTCTCACCTTATTTTTCGGCCAAAAAAACTTTTCCGTGGCCCCAACAGTAAGCTAGTAGGTTACCTCGATCCACGGCTGGTGGCACAAGGGCACATATGGTGTGTGGGTGGATGTTGCTACATTAATTACATGCTTCGTCTGACTGAACCAGATCAGAACACAGGCTCTCGACCAATTCAAGGCCCACAAGAACAGAGCAGCTTACTCGAGCACTCACTATCGTCGCTGGTGCTCGCTCGACCGTTGTATTCATCTCATTTTCCACAGGGAGAACCACTACTTTCGTCGTTTGGTCTTGGGAGGCGCCGGCACACTGCTCGATAACTTTGAATATGGTAGGCAAATGGGCTAAGCATTACGTCATCAAAGCATCACTGCTGGTTATGCTGAAGCCGGCAGTGATTGTTTTTCATGGTCTGTTCATAAGCCTAAGATCGAAAAAATTCGGAGGAAGCTATTCACCTGGCAGTGAAGGCACGTATCACTGCCGGTTTAAATAACCAACCAATAGTGATATATATCGCTGCCTGGTCAGGCTACAAATGGGCAGTGGTAAATGTCATATCACTACTGGCTCAGGCTACGACCCGACATTGATATATCACTTACGAGCCAAGCCATTGACTCACCTTGGAAGTGAGTCAAGAGGCTGATTACTACGGGCATATGGGTAACTCGATTCATGGGAAATGCTCTCGGTCGTGACTAGCCTAGATTCTTTTTGAGTAACGTGGTTCTATGTATGGTTTGGGCTATGCTTAATTCTGATGATAATTATACTTTTCACATGGTAGCTTTAAGCATTACCTAGCAACTTACTTAGGCTTAATAAATAAAATATGGCCAACTAAAAGTTCTTATCGTAGTACAGATGAGTCTAGCCTTTTGAGCCTTGTATAAGCTCATGTTATACCTGTTAAGTATGGTGCGCTTACACTTGCTTTACAATCTACAAAATACCTATTAAGTACTAGGCGAGTGCTCTCCTAGTCAACCGTCCCTGTGGAGTATGGAGAACCAAAGAGAAGATTATATAGTTTTTGTTGTGCTCTATTATAGATGTAATTATGTTTATGATATGTAATAAAGCATTGATTATAATATTTTTTATATTTGTCACTATATGTGTCATGTAGACTTGGGACGCATATAGTTAGCGCTTGGTCTTCTTTGGAAATCGGTTGTGACACCGAAACTGTACTGATAATGTTTAATTATGTCAAATAAAAAATGAAATTAATCAATAGTTACAAATATTTAAAATTATTTTTCTTAGAAATATGCATGTCCATTTCTTATTGTAATCATTTAATAAACTTTGAAATCACTGTCTCACTTATACGTATGAATAACTAAATAATCTATTTTAACAAACATATTCACCATCTAGATATAGATAACATCATGTATGCATGTATGGATCCATAAATTATGGAATTGAAAATATGTATATAATGGAAGAACCAAGTTGAGCCACCTAATACAAAAATTTTGGGACATAGACTTTGTTTAATATATAGTTATCTAGAATACCAAAACACCATGCTTTCTCTCTCCATACACCAGCCATTAAACCGTAGATCTAATTAGGCCATAGATTGTGAGGGATTCATTCAAAAAGACATAGGATAGGCATTAACTAACCTTCTTGGTCAACCTCCTTAAAAAAAATGAAGATCAAAACCTTCCCCTTGTATTATGCAATTTTTGGAACCTCCAAGGACTCCAACAATGGAAGGTCTGTATAGTTATGGTTGGGGGAGAAACAAGAATATTTAAAGTGTTTTTTACAGACCACGCATTAAGAAAACCACTAGTATAAAAACTTATAGACTAGCGGTCGACTAGATGCTATCGGTGTAAATATAACATTTACACTGGCGGTCACTTAAGGCAACCACCAGTAACGACCGCATTTACACTGGTGGTGATGTTAAGTCAACTGCCAGTGAAATTTAGCATTTACACTGGCAGTTGTCTTAAGGATGCCACATGTGTAAATGTATCTATACTGGCGGTACATTGCCATGTGCACACACATCTATTTCTACTGGTGCTTGCTCTTTATGAACAGCCTGTGAAGAAAGAACTAGGCATGAGCAAATACCATTTATGTACTAGTGATGATTTTACCGTGCAACAACTTTTCTGGAAATCCTTTTTTTTAAAAATTAGTCAGAGATCATGAGCCTTTTCTTGAATTGTATCTGAGAAGAAGTAGAATTTGGTTTCTTATAGGTAGTAATTAGGTCATGTAGATTGTTAACATTGACCTTTGGTGTGCTTCAACTTTCTGTAGCATGATCTGTTGGTAGCTGTATGAAAATGTGCTAGTGCAAAATATTATTGGCAATGCAGAGATAAAAACAAGGAAACATAATATGCATATCACATCTAGCAATTTTTTTGTGTGATGTTTGAACTTTATATGAATCCAAGATAATTCTTATCGATTAGTGGCATTCTATGTTCAACATTCTTTGATTAGATCCTTCTTTAATTGATATGCCAAAATGCTGCACAAGGTTTTCTAGTCATGCCAAAATGCCACACTAGGCTTTCTAGTCATGTACTCACGGGTCATTGTCAAGCTTAAGTAGTAGGCACTTTGTTTATTTCCTTATTTTATTATTGACTTTCATATATATCAGTGCCATCCTTGTGCATTTTTTAGACTAAATAAATTTTGTGAGGTAACATGATTTCAGTTTGATACCGATCTCTTAATATCCTCCTATTAAATTTTAATTCATGTTTTTCAACAATTTTGTTATGACTTATAAAAATAATTTTATTAGCCAACTAGTAGATACAAATAGACTCTATGTATTCCACTCTATTTGTCTCTCTATGTGCTAATGTTAATTTGATAAACCATTCAGTTTTCTCACTGTACTACATGTTAAATAGTACAATATAGCAGATGATAGGAAGCCATATGCTTGACACACAATTCAGTTGTTTCATTCATGGGCATATGTATCATTGATGGATGGAATGTCAAGGATAGATGCCTCTATATATTGACCATGGGGGCTCATAGAGAGATGACATGTGTCCCCCTTCTAGAACCTTCTAGTGTAAATATCTATAGTCTGCATTGCTCTAATGTTTTCATGGTGATAACATCTGGTACTTCATGCAAAATATCAATGATCTGGAGTTGTGGGGAACATTCTGTAAAGTTTGCATTTTTATCTTCAACACTTTGGTTGGCCAGAAACATTACTTGGTACAAGTGTTCACCAACATCTTCTTCCTCCTTGACAGAAAGGTGTATGAGGCCATTCGTGAAGAGAAGACTCTCTCTCCCTACTCATTGGCCAACTCAAAAAGTTCCTCTGAAACAAGAGGTATGCATTAGTTAATACCGACCCAATGCTATAAGCTAACCAACATACGTCGCCAATAAAATTTATGCTTTACCTTAGGATTAAGTCCATTTTTGGCCCCTCAACTCTTGCCTTTGTCTAATTTTAACCCCCAAATATAAAACCATTTAATTCTGACCCTAGAGCCATCTCAATAACACTCAAAATGGCCTCAAGGGGTAAAATTGGGACGATTATCACAGCTAGTCCATAACACGAACAATTGGTGACAGTCCATCTTCACCGTCAATTTTTTAGTGAAAATTGCCCCATTTTCACTGCTGGTTCGTAATATGAATCAGTGGTTAAAAACTTTCAAATCAAGTCGGATGCAGAAAAACTTTTTTTTCCAAAATTGTAGGCCTCAATGAGATCTACAACTTTATAGTTGATGAATTTTTCATTTAAAGTCATTTATGGTCCCAAAATTATACTTGAAGTTCTCATATTTTGAGTTTCATTTTTTAATTGTCCAAACGATCTTAGATGGAGAAACGACCAAAACGAATGTTTTTTATCTCGATGAGAACTACAACTTTGTAGTTGCTGACTTTTTCATTTGAAATCATTTGTAGTCCTAAAATTATATTTCAATTTCTCACTTTTCAAATGATCTCGGATGGCGAAATGACCAAATTTAAACCAATGTTGTAGATCTTGATGAGAACTACAATTTCATAGTTGACAACTTTTTCATTTGAAATCATTTGCGGTTCTAAACTTATGTTTCAAGTTCTCAGAATTTAAAATTCAAAATTTTCAAATGACCTCGGATGGCAAAACGACAAAACCGAAGTTGTAGTACTTGATGATATCTTCAACTTTTTAGTTAAAACAATTTTCATTTCAATTCATTTATGGTCCCAAATATGCATTTGCAAACAAAAAAAATGAATACAAGTGGAATGTATAGGCCCTTTAGAGACAAGTGACTTGGGGTTAAGTGACTAGATGAGTTACAAGCAAGGACACAGGTCATGGGTTTGAATCCAGCACTGCATAGCACATGTTTTTTGCGTGAAAAATCAGGTACGGCTGACTGGTGTGGGCTTCCTGACTTTGATTTTTTTTTTTGCTATTTTTGGCACCATTCTTATGACCGAAAACTCTCACCATCGAGGGGCCAAAACTGGCGGTGATGAGCATTTTATAGTAGTGAATTAGTAATAGTAAGATTTCCATTCAACCATGAATTTAGCGCCAAATTATTTTTTCTAATCAAACTCCAATTCCAACCAATCGATTGCAGCGATAATGATATACACTCCAAAGAACCACAGAACGAAGTCTCATCTATAGGCGTCGGGCAATGATGATTTTGAAGATATGTGGTAGCAAACAAAGTAGCAAGTCAACTGTTTTAAGTTCAATTTGACCCAACAACTATGAATATAGATGTCGAGAAAGCCCGTGGCCCAATAGTCTGGACTGAAGTCTGCCTATTAACATATGTCTATGGCTAGGACAATACCTCGGCTGCTTCCCATGCACACAACGCAGCACGCCTCAGCCTGATCGACGAGGAGGTATATAACAACCGCCCACCCCTACTTGCACCCCGTCCTAATCCTAACTCCTTCCCCACATACAGCCACCACCTCTGTGTCTCAATCTTGCTCTTGGCTACTCACCTCCTCTACTCTGCCTCCACCTCCAGACCTCCTATCTCATTGTCGCCCTCCCCAACTCCGGTTAGTCCTCTCCACTATCGAATGCATCACGTTGTCGTGCATGTGTTGGGGTCTCCCTTTTTGCCTATCGATTGTCATCTTCTCCAGCTGCAGGCTCTGACTGTGTATGTTCGAACCTTAACCCTAACCTTGTATAACTGTTGGATCTGACCTCTCTTATTCCTCTCCTCTAAGATTTGTCTTCTTGTTTTGTTGTTTATAGATCACTGCCCAATGCTTGGTGCATCATTCTTTTGCTAGTACTATCCATTTGCTTAGGCATCAAAAGGTATGTATATAGAAGGTTGACCAAGCTGCTAAAGTTCAGTCTAGGCTTGTATTCAATCCCAATGATTATGTTCTTAATTGGGATTACAAAACTAATGTTGCTTATTTTTCAGTGGTGTTGGTTGATTGCTATGCTTGATCCTCCTTTAGGAATAGGTGAGGAAAATTCATTTGAGTAGGACATCCATAATGCTCATAATCCTTGTTTATCTAATCTGAAGTCTCTAGGCATACCACAACTAGTGGATTGGCTAAGTTTTTTATTGAACATTGTCATAAGCTTAAGGAATGTTTGTTGTCTGGTGTATCTTCTATTGCTTTAACTTATGATATTTGCTCTGACTGTTTCGTGGAGAGGAGATACTCCCCCATGGGGTCGTGCTACATAGTACTAATGTGTGCATGAGTGACAGCATACATTGGTATACAAAATAAAGTAAATTTGCAAGTAGTACACAAAGAACAAAAGTATAGGGAAATCATTCATTAGAGAATTACAATGTACAATTTTAGGTGAGACTAGAGAAGAAGCTAAAGATTGTAAGACGACAAGCTTACAACCCCCATAGTCATAAAGATGCATCATAGATGTTATGACTAGAGTGGAAGGCAACGAGGATGCACAAGCAAGGCGGTAGTCAATGGAGCTGTCGGGGTTGCTAAAGTTGAGGAAGCCACACAAAATGCCATGGGCGCATGAGGCGGCTCTGTGAGGACAGTGGCACATAGTAGAAGCTTCCATAGATGAAGACAATGACATGTTAGGGCAGTAGTCGAGGGAGAATGGTAATGCCGAGGATGACATAGTCAAGCCACCATGGACAAAGCATGCACCAGGGAGGCCAGGCCTAGGAATGCGTCGAGGACGAAGGCACATACTTGTGTTGCCAATGTCGAACATACTAGGTAGATGGCCCCAACTATAAACACGTGTCATCTTTTACTAGCAGAGAGGACTTCAATGGTAGTTGCAGTACGCAGAATGGTGGGGGTAGATGGTGCTGATGCAGCCCACGGTGGTTAGAATAGACAAAGTAAGAGAGGAAGAGATGGCGATGCTAGCGATGAGGTTGTCCTCGACGAAGTAAGGATGTAGGTCCAGATGATGTAGCACGAGCCCAATGATCCAGATGTCATTGCCGCAATACTAGAAGTAGATGGCTAAGACTACATATACCTGGCTAGGCTGGCTACTAAGGGAGGCCAGGCTAGCCTCCTAGACTCTGCTAGGCCCACTTTCCTAGCAAAGCCCCAACTCGGCCTATTTTGAATCCTATTGATGATAAAGCCCATTTGGATGATTGGAGAGCTCCCATATTAAGGTGTTTATGTGATCCAAATACCAGAGTTGATAAAAGTGTTTGATAGAGTGCATTCAAATTTATTTTGCACAACGATGAGTTATACCGGAGAACTGCCAAAGACTTACTTTTAAAGTGTTTGGGATCTGATCAAGCAAGAGTGGCTATGGAATTTGTGCTACACATCGATTGACCCCGAAGATAAAGTGGTTACTATGTAGAGCCGGTTTCTATTGCCCTACCATGATGGCTGATTGTTTTCGCTACTACAATGGTTGTGAAGAGTGCCAACGGTTTGGTAATATTCAGCTAGTGCCTACTGTGATGCTTCATCCTATCATCAAGCCATGGCCTTTTTGTGGTTTGGGCTAGACTTCATTGGCCAAATTCATCCCCCATCATTAAAGGGACATCGTTTTGACTTGGTTGCTATGGATTATTTCACTAAATGGATTGAGGTAGTTCCTTTGAAGAATATGACATATAAGGAGGTAATTAAGTTTATTACTGAGCATATCATACATAAATTCAGCATCCCTAAAGCATTAACTACAGATCAAGGGACATCATTTGTGTCGAAAAAGGTATGGGATTTTGCTAAATTGTATAAAATCAAGTTGCTCAATTCATCTCCATACCTGAGTTTAGTAACAAGACTTTGATCAAGCTCATCAAGAAAAAGATTGAGGATAATCCAAGGATGTGGCATGAAGTATTGTCTAAAGCTCTATGAGCACATCGCATATCTAGCCATGGTGCTACAGAGGTCACTCCTTTTGAATTGGTATATAGGCAAGAAACTGTGTTACCCGCCGAGGTGAGTTTGGATGCAAATGGGCTTGCTAAACAAAATGATCTATATGTTATTATGTATCATGATTTGATGATAGATAATATCGATAAGGTGATCGACAAAATAATAAAGGCTCCCAAGGATATGGAGAAAGACAAAGCTCTAGTTACCCGGGCATATAATAAGAAAGTTAAAAGCATGACATTCCAAGTTGAAGATATAGTGTGGAAACCCATACTACCAGTTGGGAAGAAGAGCAACAAGTTTGGTAAACTGGTCACCAAGTTGGGAAGATCCCTATAGAGTGATCAAAGTTATATTCGATAATTCATATCTGCTAGAGACGTTACAAGGTTATAGTCTTCCAAGAGCAATCAACGGAAGATACTTGAAAAGGTATTTTTCAAGTGTTTGGCATGAAGCTTAGAGTGCTCTCCAAACAATGGCTGATACATGTATCGCCCTTAGAACAAATATGGCCTATGTATACATCGCCCTTACATGCTAGATAGCCGATGAGTTGGGCATCGTCGCTATTTAGTGCTTTTGTGTTTTCATGTTCATATGAATAACCACCTAAATATAGGAGTATATGTTGACACACAAAAATATCGTGGCATAGGAATTGGGCTGCACCATCAAGTTCCTAGCGTAGAAGATGTGTAAGAAAATATTTGATGCAACGTAATTCAATGTGCAATGCAAAAAATAGGAGAAGACGGTGCTGCTTAGCCTGAACCAGGCCAGGCTAGCCTCCAAAGCCGGCCAAGCCAAGTGTCGAAAGCCAGCCAGGCCGGGTCCAAAGTCGGCCTAGCTGGCTTGCCTAAACTTGGCTAGGCCGACTTTTCTGCTGATTTCGAACCAATTTGTTTTCAAATCGATTTTTGGTCCTATTTTGACATGGGAAACTTAGAGAACGCATTTTGAATCTGTTTCCTACTGGGATAAAATCGCCCTCCTCTATATATATATATATGAGAGGATCACGGCTGATTGAGGATCCCAACTTCCAATCATCAAAAAGACATCTACTACACCCTTTTACCCTCTCCTCTCTCTATCTTGCCATTCATCACGTTTCCGGTAAGATTTGGTGGCGTTTTAGGTCACTGTCACACCCGGTTTTCTAAAGAACAAAACCAGGCTAATCATATGTGTGCCCAGGAAGTCCACACATATGCCAGAATGAAAAAAATATCAGAAACAATGTTATTATATAACGTATACATAGCTATATTAACACTTACATCAGAGTATCGTGGAACGGTGACTAAACTTCGGGCTCTATTCTTCTCAGGGACGGCTGACTAGGGGTAACATATGCCTAGCACTTCTACTAGTCTTCTAGAAACTCCACTACACCTTTGTCCTTTTTCCGAGTAGCATCTTACTACACACTGGAGTGTTGGGGAAATAGCAAGAGTGAGTCCATGTCGAACTCAACAAGTATAACACAAGGTTCATGAGGCTCAAAAAGGCTAGACACTGTTTGACTGCGTTTAGCTTTTAATCATCATATAATTAGCAATTGAGTAGCATCAAGGTAATCCAAATCCCATTAATGAATCAATGATCAATTGTAATAAGGATAATGAATAGCATTAACATGAGCATAATAATAATCAACAATAATTAAGCATGATATAACAATGGTGATCAACTATTCTGTAAGAATCTCCAAGGCCGCTCGTATCCATGAGCACGGCTAGTATACCAGTTTTTAACTCTGCGCAGAGGTGTACACTTTCACTGTGAGTCATGATTTCCATATGCTAAGGGGTCATGAATCCCTAAGCACAAGAAACCATATAAAGCCATTCAAAAGTTCGTCTAGCAAGTTAGGGCCATTAGATTCACTCGGCAGGCAGATGTAGAACCCCCCTTCCCGGTGACACAACAACCGCAGCCTATACACACTAGGCCAGGGGCTCGCACTACACCCAACGTGGCAAGCCATTCTTACGCCATTTAAGGTAACCTCTAACAAGCTAGAAAAGGTCTCTTGAACAACTAGAGCCAGAGCCATATAGCCCTCACAGCTGTACTGTATGTCCCGGTTATCACTTACAGGTAAGTCCTTACGGAGAGTAACTAGAGCATCAAAATAACCCACATGCTCTAGCCCCCTTTCAACAGAAATAACATCATCTTAATTGGTTGATTGCATAATCCATTAGTCAAATTACAAGATCATTGTTCATAATTAAGCGCTAGCAGTAGCTACCCAAATGCATAACCCATAGGTGACAAGGAAACAAGATATCAATAACTAAGTTATAATCTCTATGGTTGTCAAGGAAGACACATGCATATGTATGATAATTTCAGTGAATAGGTAACAAGGATGGTCTCATGTTATACTTGCCTTAATCAAAGCTTTCCTGATGATACTGCTGGTCTGGCTCAAAATAATACTTCTGATCGTCAAGAAATTGCTCACCGTCTATACTCGATCATCAATCAACAACACACATGCATCCAATCAAACATACACGAAGCAAACAAAGAGATACAATTAGAACAGTACACCAACAATAACAAAACAGTAATAAAAGTTTATAAAACTCTTCTACACGTTTCTACGATCACACAGACGCAAAGATCACCAAATTCGGAGTTAAAACGTGAAAATTATGAATTTTCTAAGATTTCCTATAGATAAATAAATACTCAATTATAAACTCGAAAAATAAATTATCAAAACCAACTGTACAATACTACCAACATGTAGAGCTCGCAAATACGAACCTAACGCAATTTGAACGGGTCAAATCGGAGTCAAAACATGGAAGATATGATCTAGACAAGATTGTATATATATGTATTTCTATTGTATTTCAGGATTTATTTTTCTAAAGGAAAACGGCAATAAAGTGGGTGTGACATAATGATGATGTCAATAAGCTAGTTAAGCAAACTGGGCAACCGGATGGACGGGCGGTTCTGCTATTGGACAAACTAACCACAGTTGCATCTACTGAACGTGAATAAGGATGAGCTCTCAAAGACATACAATGAATGAATTGATATAAAGAGATAGAATTTTCAATATGCCTGTAGATGTATATCACAGGAAGAAAAACATGGAGGGGCTCACCAACAGACAGGTACGATCGGTCGTGTGGTGACTAGCCTGGCTCATGTGAACACACCGCCGATGGCTACTTCGGCTTGGCACAGGAACATCCTTATAAGGCAGACGGCAGCTACAGCGGACGGCTTGGCTCCTCGGCACGATTCAACCGGAAAGCAGCTCAAGCTTGGGCTTGAACGACGGCACATAGATGCAAGGTTTCGCGAGCTCAAGTGCGGCGCTCGGCAGATGGTCCTCACAGCCGCGCAATCCCGGGAGACGGCCACGGCGATCTGAGCCTGAGAAGGCGCCGACCATGGCTGCTGCAACACAACAGGGGAGGAGCTTTGGTGGACGGCACTAAGCGCCGAGGTGAGATCGGTGGCGGTGGACGGCAACAGCGGCGGCGGACGCTTACCAGCTCTCCACGAAACCTAGTGCGGCATATCGCTTTATATGTCGTAGATGTTCCAAGTATGGAAAGGATGGAAATTGAGAAGGATCTGGTGGCTTCAACAAGGAAACTAGGGCACCAACATTATATTTATATATATGACCCTTGATGAAGCAAGAGCTAGGCCTATGTGCGGCTTAGCACCTGACGTGGAGAGGGACTTGGACTCGGGCTATAGATGGGCTGCATGCAGGTGTTGTCCGCCTAGCAAACAACAGCATTGCATGACCGACCATGATCAAACTGATGGCTAGTTTAAATTGGAGACGTATAGGTGAATATGTAAGTATATATATATATATATATATATATATATATATATATATATATATATATATATATATATATATATATATATATATATATACACACGGGCGGCATTGGCTTTGTGATGGCTGATTATATATGTGTATATGGACATGATGTCTGACTGCCCATACATATACGTATATCCTTGTTCTTCTCAACAGCCACGTCCACGAAGTCCCAAACGAACATGCCATAGCCACGTATATGCGTATATCTCTTGAGTTCTCTCTATGGCAAATAAGTTGTATGCAAGATCAGATTCCTTACAGGTCACGAGAAGGATTGCTGCGAGATAAACAAGAGCTCACCTTGGACCATGGCGAGCAAAGAGACAAAGGAAAGGAGCAACAGGCCGGGCTGATTACGAACTGATTGTAGAACTGCAAACTGGCCGGTAGTAAGTTGGCTGGACTCACGTGAAAGCTAAGGGAGATGGAGTCTACATCAATGGTTAGGCTTTGGCCTGGTTATTGGCTTCTTGGATTGTCGTCACGTAAAGCACTTGCATGCACATATACATATATATATATATGTATATTTAAGATACGGTGAGAGGTGGAGGGAGCTACGAAAGACGGCTCGCGATAAGAGTTGTACTTCTGAAATCAGGGCGTCGAGGGCTACGCCGGCATATATATAGTTGTAGGGTTTGGAAACTTTTCGGAATTTCTTAATTTCGGGATTATTTTAATTCCGCGAATAAAATAATTCCAGAAAATCTAGAATTACCTTTTTGGTCGCGAAAAATAGCCCGGAGCTCAGAAAAATCACCGGAAACATCCTGGAGACTCTTGGAAAGATAAGTAACTCAACTAAATGAGTTTGAGCTCATGAAAAGATGGATGAAGAGATCAAGGAAAAAGATTAAGCTCACGGAAATTGAAAATTTTAAATCCAGAAAATGCTAAAAAGTTTTCCGATGAAAAGTAAACGTCATCCTATGATATTTTGAAAATAATAGCACTCACCAACACCAAAGATAAGCATCACACAAACACCATATTATCAATTTAATATGAAAAAGTTTAAAACCAAAATTTTCTATATTTAAATTAGCAGCAACTTAACTTATCTAATAAATCTATTCAAATATTGAAATCATTTATTTTATTTAGTATTTTTCATGCACAACCCAAAATAGGAAATTTTGGGTGTGACGGTCACCTTGCCGATCCTAGAGCAACCTCTACGTGCTCCTCCCCGACGGGTCTTCCCGGGATATGTTCGGGAGTCAACCAGGCAAAGAACAGGCTCTACATCGGCCTAACTGACCCTTCGGTCGGTTTTTGTCGATCCACTGCGTTTTTACTGTGATCAAGGTTGTTTGTAATCGCGGGCGTGCTAGCCCTTGCTAGTCTATGATTCGGATCTCTATTCGGTGTCACCCATCACTCACGAGCTTTTGATCTCACTCGAGTTTTCTGGTTTGGTGCAATTGGACCTCACGTGCTATGGTGCTAGCACATGGGCTGCCCCTGATACTTTGGACTCGGGGTGGTGGTGTTTAAATTAAGGGGCTAAAGTTTAGGTGTGTCACATCGGGTGTTACATGGAGTGTCACATGGGAGTGTTCGGATAGTAATAATAAAACAAATTACAGAAGTCCTCAGAAATCTGCGAGATGAATTTATTAAGCCTAATTAATCCGTCATTAGCACATGTTTACTGTAGCACCTCATTATCAAATCATGGACTAATTAGGCTTAAAAAAATTGTCTCACAAATTAGTCACAATCTGTGCAATTAGTTATTTTTTAGTCTATATTTAATACTCCATGCATGTGTCCAAACATCCAATGTGATAGAGACTAAACTTGTAACACCCTAAAATTTTGAAAAGAAGAAAAAATAGGAGAAATATGATTTTTATATATTTTTGTGAGCATGCAAATTTAGAATGATAATAATTTTTATAAATTTAAAATCAAATATAAGGGTAGAAACATGATTGAGCATTCATGCTGCTGCATTTGAAATTTTGTGTTGAGTGGTTTAAGTCAAATTCAAATTGGATTTGAAAATCTTTTGAAAAATGGCTTTGAAAAATTAGAAAAAGAATAAGAAAATGGAAAATCAGTTCATCTCGGTTTCGGCCCAACTCAGCCGCAGCCCGTCGCCTCGGCCTGCCCAGCGTGCGGCCCATCGCTTTCTTCCGCGCCCCGTTCCCGCTCGGGCCGAGCCCAAGTCGCGGCTGCTGGCCCGTCTTCACGCGCGCGCGGCCGCGTCCCGCACCGAGCCGCTGACGAGTCGGTCCCACCTGTCAGCGACCGCCTCCCCTTTTCTTTCTTCTTCCTCCAGTTCTTTCCAACCGTGAGTACCGCCTTCTTCGATTTGGTGATCCGAATCCGCCTTGAATCTCCTCCTTTCCTTGTATACCGATGCCTTCGGGCTATAAAACGGAGCCCCCGCATCCCTCCGCCCTCATCCCACCTCTTTGGGGCCGCTGTAGCCGTCAAATACCGCCACCGCAAGCTCCTTTGCCTCCACCGCCGCCATCCCGAGCTAGCCACCACCCTCCGGTCGTCCTCCGGTCTTGTTTTCGCGCGAGGTAAGATCGCCGTGAGTTGCTCGTTTTTCCGGTGTCTTCGGTTTGGCGAACGGTGCTCGGTAGGGCCGTCTTCTCAAGCTCCGGTGAGCTCGGGCCGTTTCCGGCCATGGCGCCGCCGTTGGGCTCCTGTAGCCACCGGCTGGTTCCTCCCTCTCTCCTCCGATGTGATCTGATCCGTCCGATTTAAATCCAACGATCTAAATTAGAAGATACCAGTTCGTTCGTAATTTTGTAAAAGAAACCCTGAGTTTTTAGTATATCAACCCGCAGTCCTAAAACGTAAAGCTCATAGTACTCTTTGATCGGTTGAAAACGTATTTCGTTTCGGTAAATGAAAAATACGTTTTCTGATATTTACAGTTTTGCCACTGAACTTGTTTTAGTCGTACAATCTCCGTTTTAACTCCGATTTGATCCATTCAAATTGCGCTAGATTCATAATTAAGAGCTCTACATGATAGTAGGACTGTTCAGTAGGTTTGTGATAATTTATTTTTGAGCTTGAATTAAAGTAATTATTTATCTATAGGAAATCTTCGTAAATTCATAACTTCGTCGTTTTAGCTCTGTTTTTCGTGATCTTTGCGTCTGTGTGATCCTAGCGAGTTGTAGATTCATTTTAAAAACTTTTTATCTTATTTTATTACTGTTGGTGTACTGTTCTAATTATAGTCGTGTTTGTTTATGCATGATTGTCTCTGGATGTGTGTTGTTGCTGTTGTTGAACGAGTATAGACAGTGAGCAATTCATTGAAGATCAGGAGTTTTACTACGAACAAGATCACCAGGACCAGTTTGAGCAAGGCAAGTATAGCATGGGATTATCCTTGTTGTCCTATTCATATTAGGCAAATAATATCATTATGCATATATTCCTTGTTAAGGATGACTTAGTGTTGATCTTATTCCTTGATACCTATTATACTGCATGGATTAGTATTGCTAGTGCTTAACATGAACTATGATCATGTAATTTGACTAATGGAATATGCAATAAACATTAGAAGATGATTTTATTACTGTTTAAGGGTACTAGAGCATGGGGTTACTTTGGTGCTCTTGTTACTCTCCATAAGGACTCATCTATAAGCGAAAATCCGGGATTTACAGTACAACTATGAGGGCTAAAACGGCTCTGGCTTTAGTCATATAGAAGGACCTTTTCTAGCTTGTTAGAGGTTACCCTTGTGGCGCAAATGGGGTAGAGCAGACTATGGATCCCTGCGTGGTGAATCACACAGACTGACTTTGGAAACCTAGCGGCCCTAACTTGTTAGACGAACCTTTGAAAGACTTTATAGTGAACCCTGCCAACCTTCCTTGGAAGTGGGTCAAGAGATTAGCTACTTTGGGCGAAAGAGTAAATCACGACTCACAGTGAAAGTGTATAACCTCTGCAGAGTGTAAAACTGTTATAACAGCCGTGCTCACGGTCACGAGTGGCCTTAGACCCTTA
Organism: Saccharum hybrid cultivar R570; assembly: GCA_038087645.1. NCBI lineage: Eukaryota > Viridiplantae > Streptophyta > Magnoliopsida > Poales > Poaceae > Saccharum > Saccharum hybrid cultivar. The sequence goes on from JAQSUU010000760.1 coordinate 17,417,335, forward strand.
TGGAATAGTGGATCATTAATAATGAATATGTTTTTGTTATTCGTTAATCATTTCACATGGATCATATGTTTATTTATTATATTGAGACACTTTGATATCATTGATATACTGAATTAATGCTATATAAAAGCTACATGCTGATAAACCTATGTTATGCCTTTGAGCCTCATGAACCCCATATTACACTTGTTGAGTACGAGATGTACTTACGCTTGTTTATTTTTCTTACTTAGATAAAAATCCCGGATGGGTAATAGATGGTGCAAGTAGTGACTACTTCTACTTCCCGGAAGATTACTAGACTTGCTGTCAACCAGTCAATGTGCCTGTGATTGGAGCTACCACGAGAGTTTTTATATTTTACTTCCGCTATATTATTGTAAAGACTATGTGTTATTAATCGTGATGTAATAACATTTGTGATGATACATCCTTTATAATTTGTTAACTTATGTGTGATTGATCTCTGGGCACACATAAGGGTATGCACTCCATTTGGTAGTTAAATGGGTGTGATAAATTGGTATCAGAGCTATTGTTAACTGTAGGACGCAAGCCTAGATAGAAATGGTCAATTTAGTGTCATCTTTTCACTATTTTTATGCTTATTATCTTGCTCTTGTTATTTGATAAATTTTTATGCTTCTTATGTCTCATTCTATTACGAAATTTTGCCTCTATTCTAATTACATCTGAAAACTCTGTAGATGGTTCGTAGCCGCAAGACTGCCCGCATCACCACTGGAGGACACTACCCACCTCGTGCTTTGATTGCACCTGAAGAGCCACAAGAGGAAGTACCCCAGGAGAATGAGCAGACCCCTGAAGTACCAATCCAAGTGCCAGCACCTCCTCAGGAAGAACCCGAGCCTGAAGAAGACCCTGAGATCATCGAGATTGAAGATGATGAAGAGGAGGAAGCCAATGGAGGAGAGCAACCCCCGTCTCCCCCACCTGGTGCAGCTGCTGAGGATGTGCCACCCCCTCCAATGGGTTGGACTGTGAAGATCTACCACAAGGCAGGAGGAAATGCTGTTTCTCACCATCGACTTGTGGGAATGCTCTCTGCCTACTTCGCTGATTGGCACCCAGCTGTGGAGTATGTCTGTTGGGAGTACACCCATCCGCTGGAGGACACTTACTAGAAGGCAAGAGCGAGCATTTTTCCTAAGGATGAAGAAAAAGGAGCATATCAGCTGGACAGGATGTATGCTCACATGGGTCATCAAGCTACCATGGAGGATAGTATTAAAGATGCTGCTTTTGAAGCATGTATGGGCCTTCGCTACCTTCGCTTTGACAGCATGAAGCATGATATCCACCGCTACCTCCCTCGTGCACACCCCGACCTTGGATGGGCCATGATGGATCCAGTGCATTTGGAACCACTTCCTCGGGTGATGGTGAACTTTGTCTATGACATGATGGAGAGGAAGCTGCAGTTAGAGGAGATGGTGAAGGCACAGGGCAAGACCATCAAGAGGTGCCAAGCAATGATTGATGAACTCTGAGCAAACCAAGGCATGACAAAGATTTATGAGACATTAGAGCATGAGCCACGCCAGTAGAAAATAGGAGTCCTTTATGTAATAAGAACGTTCTTAGTAACGTCAGTTGAGTCTTCGAGTCTGTCGTGTGGTTTGAACTTTGGTGTGATAGTTGCTTTATCATTATGCTTATGTGTGAGTTGGATTTTTGTTATGAGTGCTGGGGCTTGTAGGCATGTCTAAAAGTTCCATTTTAAGAATAAAAGTCTATTAGTCAAGGGAATAATAGTTGGGTTTGGTATTGTCTCGTTTCTGTCCTTGCTGTTTTCTGGAGCAGTCGGCAATATTTCTGATATGGTTCAAAAACGGTTCATGCAACATTTATGAAATTTTTATGAGAGAAACTAGGCTTAAGCACCTTTCAAATGCCACTGGAATCACCTTTTTATATGATCTGGTTCGAGAGTTATAACTGTCACAAGTTAAAGTTTCTGCACAGTCTGGAATCTGGAACAGTTTCTGTTGCGCATTAATTTTCATTAATTAACGACAGAATCTGGTCTTATGGTCTGAATGGAAGTTGTGGAGAACTTCATAAGCTTTCCAACGATATAAAGCACGCCTATATTGGACTTCTGTAGTTCGAGATATGATTGAATTACTGAACTGTTAACAATGATATTCGCCCAGAAAACTTTCAGATCCCATTCTTTATCTTATAAGTGGATGATAACATGGAAATCTCAAAGGTTGCATTCTTGTGGATGGCAGATGGCCAGAAGAGGAAGAGGCAGGGGTCGTGGAGGTGTTCCCCCGAATCCACCACCACCGCCACCAACTATTGAGCAACTTCTGGCAGTGCAGACACAACTTATGCAACAATTGGTGCAGAACCAACATAATCATCCAGTTGCTGGAGTGCCACCACGTGATAAGCGTGGTGAGTTTTTGAAGGGTCATCCCCCGGTGTTCACGCATGCCGCTAATCCATTGGAAGCGGATGATTGGCTCCGTGCCGTGGAAAAGCAACTCAACATTGCTCAATGTGATGACCGTCAGAAGGTGTTGTTTGCTTCTGGACAACTCCAGGGAGAAGCTCAGGACTGGTGGGAATCATATGAATATGGTCGTCCCGCCAATGCTCCCGCAGTCACTTGGCAGGAGTTCAGAGAGAACTTCAGAGCTTATCATATACCAGAAGGAATAATAGAACTGAAGGCAGAGGAATTCCGGAATTTGACCCAGGGGTCATTGTCTGTAGCTGAGTATCGTGACAAGTTTGCCCAGTTGTCACGATATGCACCACATGAGGTGGCCAATGTCAATGATAAGTAGCGCCGCTTTTTGAAGGGATTGTATGATGGATTACAACTACAGCTGATGTCCAATACTTATCCTAATTTTCAGACGCTTGTGAACCGCGCTATCGTGGTGGACAACAAGCGCAAGGAGATGGATGCCAAGAGGAAAAGGCTTCAGGGACAGACTTCTGGTAGTAACACTCGTCCTCGTACTGGTTTCCAGCAGGTTAATCAACAGAGGCCTCCTTCTGGTCAGTGGAATCGTGGTCAGGTCCCTTTCCGCAATCAGTTTCCGCAACGTCCCCCATTCCAACCGCAGAATGGTAACCAACGCCCTCCACAGCAGAATGGGAATCAACCTCAGCGCCAGGGTCCTTCCAATAATACTCCAATGAAGACCAGTGCTCCCAATACCCCCAATAAGTGTTTCCGATGTGGAAAAGAAGGTCACTTGTCCTACAACTGCCCTGAGAAGATCAACTAGCAGACTCCACAGAGGCAGGGTAGTCACCAGAAGCCTGCATCTAGTACTGGAAGGGTGAACCACTTGTCCCAGGAAACCACAGTGGAGGAACCAGAAGTTATGCTTGGTACGTTCGATGTCCATTCCACTCCCGCCACTGTTCTTTTTGATTCTGGAGCATCATATTCTTTCATATCACAATCATTTGTTAGAATACATAGAATTCATTTGTGTGCCATGAAGAATCCTATATTAGTAAACTCACCTGGTGGAAGTATGCCAGCATCTTATCGTTGTCTCCCGATTAGTCTCATTCTAAGGGGGGGTAGAGTTTAAGGTGAGTCCTATAGTATTGAGAACAGCTGGGATTGATCTTATATTGGGGATGGATTGGATGATACAACAACAAGCAGAGATTCAGTGCAAAGGGAAATCAGTAGTGTTGACAACACCAAAGGGAGATAGGATCAGAGTTGATGTGAAAGTGCAGAAACAGGAGATCGCTATAGTGAATCAGCTTACTGATGGTGCCAACAAGGAGGACCAGGTTGTGGAAGAGTTCTCCGATGTGTTTCCTGAGGAATTACCAGGTATGCCGCCAGACCGTGACATTGAATTTATTATTGAATTATTACCTGGGACTGCACCCATAGCTAAGCGTCCATATAGAATGGGAGTAGATGAATTAGAAGAACTTAAGAAACAAATTAAGGAATTGCAGGATAAGAGTTTCATTCGTCCTAGTTCTTCACCTTGGGGAGCACCAGTGATTTTTGTGGATAAGAAAGATGGTACTCAGAGGATGTGTGTAGATTATCGATCTCTCAATGAGGTTACCATCAAGAATAAGTACCCGTTGCCTAGGATTGATGACTTGTTTGATCAGTTAAGAGGTGTTTGTGTATTCTCCAAGATTGATCTTCGTTCTGGATATCATCAGTTGAAGATTCGTGCTAGTGATGTACCAAAGACAGCTTTTACCACACGGTATGGGTTGTATGAGTATATAGTGATGTCTTTTGGTCTGACTAATGCTCCTGCATACTTTATGTATTTGATGAACAAGGTATTCATGGAATATCTGGACAAGTTTGTAGTGGTATTCATTGATGATATTCTAGTATTCTCCAAGACTGAGGAGGAACATGCTGAACATTTGAGGCTAGTATTGCAAAAGCTCAGAGAACACCAGTTATATGCCAAGCGGAGTAAATGTGAGTTTTGGTTGAAGAAAGTTTCCTTTCTTGGTCATGTTGTCTCAAATGGAGAAATATCAGCAGATCCTAGCAAAGTGAAAGACGTATTAGACTGGAAGCCACCAACCAGTGCAAGTGAGATCCGTAGTTTCTTGGGATTAGCAGGCTATTACAGAAGATTTATAGAGGGATTTTCTAAGCTTGCGAAGCCAATGAATGCACTATTTGAGAAGAATGCCAAGTTTGTGTGGTCTGAGAAGTGTCAGGCTAATTTTGAGGAATTAAAGAAAAGATTAACCACTGCACCAGTATTAGTTTTGCCAGATCTGAGTAAACAGTTCTCTATTTACTGTGATGCATCTCGTTTGGGTTTAGGATGTGTTCTTATGCAAGAAGGTAGAGTTGTGGCATATGCATCGAGACAGTTGAGAAAGCATGAATTAAATTATCCTACTCATGACTTGGAATTAGCTGCAGTGGTTCATGCATTAAAGATATGGAGACACTATTTGATTGGACATAAAAGTGATATATATACTGATCACAAGAGTTTGAAGTATATCTTCACTCAATCAGATCTGAACTCGAGGCAGCGTAGATGGCTGGAGTTGATAAAGGATTATGATCTAGAGGTGCATTATCAACCAGGAAAGGCTAACGTCGTTGCTGATGCTCTTAGTAGGAAAAGCTACGCTAATGAAATACAAGTAATGCCTTTGTCAAGAGAGTTGTGTGCTGAATGTGAGTATCTGAACTTAGGGTTTACCATCAATACAGTAGAATTGGTACTAGAACCTACTCTGGAGCAAGAGATACGCAAGAGTCAGATGAAAGATGCAAAATTGAGAGAGATAGCGGAGAATATACTGAAGGGCAAATCACCAGGATTCCATAAGGATGATAAGGGTACATTATGGTTTGGAAAAAGGCTATGTGTGCCAGAGGATAAGACTATCAGAAAGGCAATTTTGAGTGAAGCTCATGAGTCAGCTTATTCCATACATCTAGGGAGTACTAAGATGTATCTGGATCTTAGAGAGAAATATTGGTGGTATGGTTTGAAAAGAGATGTTGCTGAGTATGTTGCTTTGTGTGACACATGTCAAAGGGTGAAAGCTGAACATCAGAGACCTGCAGGATTGTTACAGCCTATGCAGATACCTGAATGGAAATGGGAAGAAGTTGGTATAGATTTTATAGTTGGATTGCCACGTACTCAGAGAGGGTATGATTCGATTTGGGTAATAGTAGATCGCTTAACAAAGGTTGTTCATTTTCTGCCAGTTAGGACTACATATAGCAGTGCAAGGTTGGCAGAATTGTATATGGAAAGAATAGTGAGTCTGCATGGAGTTCCTAAGAAAATTGTGTCTGATCGAGGTACCCAGTTTACATCTCATTATTGGCAAAAGATACATGAATCACTAAGAACCAAGTTGAATTTTAGTACAGCTTACCATCCACAGATAGATGGACAGACGGAAAGAATTAATCAGATATTGGAGGATATATTGAGAGCTTGTGCTTTACAATATGGTACTAGTTGGGATAAGAGTTTGCCTTATGCAGAATTCTCCTATAACAATAGTTATCAGAAGAGTCTTCAGATGGCACCGTTTGAGGCTCTGTATGGACGAAAGTGTATTACCCTGTTGTTCTGGAATCAGACAGGGGAAAGTCAAGTGTTTAGGCCTGATGTACTCAAGGATGCTGAAAAGAAAGTAAGAATGATTAGGAATAATCTAAAAATAGCTCAGTCTAGACAGAAGAGTTACGCTGATACTCGGAGAAGAGAGTTAATCTTTGAAGTAGGAGATTATGTATATTTAAAAGTATCGCCAATGAGGAGTATGAAAAGGTTCAACATGAAAGGTAAATTGGCACCAAGATATATTGGACCTTTCAAGATTATAGAGAGACGTGGTGAAGTGGCATATCAGTTGGAATTACCAGAAAGTTTGGCAGGTGTACATGATATGTTCCATGTGTCTCAACTGAAGAAATGTTTGCTAGTACCAGAGGAACAGATTCCGTTAGAGGAGCTCACTGTTAAGGAGGATCTTACATATGAAGAGTTTCCAGTTAAAATTCTAGAGACTGCCGAAAAAGTTACGAGAAGTCAAACTATTAAGATGTGTAAAGTTCAGTGGAATCGGTACACAGAGGGTGAGGCCACTTGAGAAAGAGAAGAGGATCTGAGAAAAACCTACCCGAAACTGTTTGAGTAAGCATCTTCCGAATCTCGGGACGAGATTCATCTTAAGGGGGTAGAATTGTAACACCCTAAAATTTTGAAAAAAAAAAGAAAAATAGGAGAAATATGATTTTTATATATTTTTGTGAGCATGCAAATTTAGAATGATAATAATTTTTATAAATTTAAAATCAAATATAAGGGTAGAAACATGATTGAGCATTCATGCTGCTGCATTTGAAATTTTGTGTTGAGTGGTTTTAGTCAAATTCAAATTGGATTTGAAAATCTTTTGAAAAATAGCTTTGAAAAATTAGAAAAAGAAAAAGAAAATGGAAAATCAGCTCATCTCGGTTTCGGCCCAACTCAGCCGCAGCCCGCCGCCTCGGCCTGCCCAGCGTGCGGCCCATCGCTTTCTTCCGCGCCCCGTTCCCGCTCGGGCCGAGCCCAAGTCGCGGCTGTTGGCCCGTCCTCGCGCGCGCGCGGCCACGTCCTGCACCGAGCTGCTGACGAGTCGGTCCCACCTGTCAGCGACCGCCTCCCCTTTCCTTTCTTCTTCCTCCGGTTCTTTCCAACCATGAGCACCGCCTTCTTCGATTCGGTGATCCGAATCCGCCTCGAATCTCCTCCTTTCCTTGTATATCGATGCCTTCGGGCTATAAAACGGAGCCCCCGCATCCCTCCGCCCTCATCCCACCTCTTTGGGGCCGCTGTAGCCGTCAAATACCGCCATCGCAAGCTCCTTCGCCTCCACCGCCGCCATCCCGAGCTAGCCACCACCCTCCGGTCGTCCTCCGGTCTTGTTTTCGCGCGAGGTAAGATCGCCGTGAGTTGCTCGTTCTTCCGGTGTCTTCGGTTTGGCGAACGGTGCTCGGTAGGGCCGTCTTCTCAAGCTCCGGCGAGCTCGAGCCGTTTCCGGCCATGGCGCCGCCGTCGGGCTCCTGTAGCCGCCGGCTGATTCCTCCCTCTCTCCTCCGATGTGATCTGATCCGTCCGATTTAAATCCAACGATCTAGATTAGAAGATACCGGTTCGTTCGTAATTTTGTAAAAGAAACCCTGAGTTTTTAGTATATCAACCCGCAGTCCTAAAACGTAAAGCTCAGAGTACTCTTTGAACGGTTGAAAACGTATTTCGTTTCGGTAAATGAAAAATATGTTTTCTGATATTTACAGTTTTGCCACTGAACTTGTTTTAGTCGTAGAATCTCCGTTTTAACTCCGATTTGATCCATTCAAATTGCGCTAGATTCATAATTAAGAGCTCTACATGATAGTAGGACTGTTCAGTAGGTTTGTGATAATTTATTTTTGAGCTTGAATTAAAGTAATTATTTATCTATAGGAAATCTTTGTAAATTCATAACTTCGTCGTTTTAGCTCCGTTTTTCGTGATCTTTGCGTCTGTGTGATCCTAGCGAGTTGTAGATTCATTTTAAAAACTTTTTATCTTATTTTATTACTGTTGGTGTACTATTCTAATTATAGTCTTGTTTGTTTATGCATGATTGTCTCTGGATGTGTGTTGTTGCTGTTGTTGATCGAGTATAGACGGTGAGTAATTCGTTGGAGATCAGGAGTTTTACTACGAACAAGATCACCAGGACCAGTTTGAGCAAGGCAAGTATAGCATGGGATTGTCCTTGTTGTCCTATTCATATTAGGCAAATAATATCATTATGCATATATTCCTTGTTAAGGATGACTTAGTGTTGATCTTATTCCTTGATACCTATTATACTGCATGGATTAGTATTGCTAGTGCTTAACATGAACTATGATCATGTAATTTGACTAATGGAATATGCAATAAACATTAAAAGATGATTTTATTACTGTTTAAGGGTACTAGAGCATATGGTTACTTTGGTGCTCTTGTTACTCTCCATAAGGACTCATCTATAAGCGAAAATCCGGGATTTACAGTATAACTGTGAGGGCTAAAATGGCTCTGGCTTTAGTCATATAAAAGGACCTTTTCTAGCTTGTTAGAGGTTATCCTTGTAGCGCAAATGGGGTAGGGCAGACTGTGAATCCCTGCGTGGTGAATCACACAGACTGACTTTGGAAACCTAGCGGCCCTAACTTGTTAGACGAACCTTTGAAAGACATCATAGTGAACCCTGCCGACCTTCCTTGGAAGTGGGTCAAGAGATTAGCTACCTCGGGCGAAAGGGTAAATCACGACTCACAGTGAAAGTGTACAACCTCTGCAGAGTGTAAAACTGTTATAACAGTCGTGCTCACGGTCACGAGTGGCCTTGGACCCTTATGGAATAGTGGATCATTAATAATGAATATGTTTTTGTTATTCGTTAATCATTTCACATGGATCATATGTTTATTTATTATATTGAGACACTTTGATATCATTGATATACTGAATTAATGCTATATAAAAGCTACATGCTGATAAACCTATGTTATGCCTTTGAGCCTCATGAACCCTATGTTACACTTGTTGAGTACGAGATGTACTTACGCTTGTTTATTTTTCTTACTTGGATAAAAATCCCGGATGGGTAACAGATGGTGCAAGTAGTGACTACTTCTACTTCCCGGAAGATTACTAGACTTGCTGTCAACCAGTCAATGTGCCTGTGATTGGAGCTAACACGAGAGTTTTTATATTTTACTTCCGCTATATTATTGTAAAGACTATGTGTTATTAATCGTGATGTAATAACATTTGTGATGATACATCCTTTATAATTTGTTAACTTATGTGTGATTGATCTCTGGGCACACATAAGGGTATGCACTCAATTTGGTCGTTAAATGGGTGTGACAAAACTTTAGGGGAGGAACTAAACAAAGACATTTTTAGTTTTGCATGCACGTGAGTGGCTGAGGTGTTTTGGGCTTCTTTTAGTCGTAGTGGACTTGGCCACTTGGGCTAAATAAATGCTCGCTTCTTGTGTGGGTTCAGACTTCTGAGAGAGCACGGAACGCTCGTGCATCTTCTCTCTCATCCGCCATGGCTCAATAGCCGTAGCTCGCAGGGAGCACGGCAGGGAAATGGGATTAATAGCTTGGGACAGATAGAGGAGGATCTAGAGGGGCTCATGAGCTGCTCACCATAGTCGATTGGTGCTTCAGTGATGAGATCGGCCGGGCAACCAGCTTCACTGACGAATATAGCAAGAAAGAAATTGGAGCAGACCAGGGAGGAGCTAGGCAAGCTTGGTTGCATGATGTGGTGGTGGAGAGGCGACCGGTGTCACGTTTTATAGGCCGGGGGAGCGAGCTCTGCCACTGGCTTGCCTTCTCACAATGAATGCCGGCTCCGTGCTTGCGAGCGTTTGCCAGTGGAACTGAGGTGGTGGCGCAGAGGTCATCTTCAGGCACCTTCTTGGACTCGGCGAGGCTGGCCTGCATGCGTGCGGTGAGGTCAATTACCTCGGCGAGGGCAAGGCTTTCCCTCTCACAAGCGTAAGCGATGGCGAGGTTGGCCTGCAGGGTGAGGACTCCTCCGGGAGCCAGCATCTTTAGCACTAAATAAGTGTAGTGCGGGATGGCCATGAATTTGGTCAAAGCCATCCTTCTGGATGATGGTATCCAGCACAAGCAGGAATCGTCCTGAGTAGGGAATCTCTGCCCACTGGTCGGCCCTGCTGAAGGTGATGGGCTGCTCCGACCATGGGAGGTATCTGGGGTCGGCGACGGTGTCGATGCCCTTGACAGCTAAGACCCGCCGGGCAGTAAGCTTCTGGTCACGCCTGTTCTCGGAGGCTGCTGAGCCTCCGAAGATTGTATGGACGGTCTTGCTGGCGTCCTGGAAAGCATTGGCCACGTCGCTAGGGGGCTCGCGATCCTTGCCACCATCATCATCACGGCCGTCGTGCTTCTTGTTCTGCTTGTTGCGGAAAGCTTTGGCTATGCCCAAACACTCCTTCGTGGTATGCTTGGTGCCTTTATGGATCAGACAAGGTCCGTCAAGGAGCTTTGCATACTACTGATCGTAGCTGCGCTTAGCGCGCGGTTGATCAAAGGAGGCGATGAAGTTGTCTTGTCGGCGACATCAGAACTACCTTTCTCTAGAACCCTCTGGCCTGTCGCAACGGTCACGATCATCGGAGTGGTGGTCGCGGTCGTTGTAGTGGCAGTCGCGTTCATCATTGCACCGTTCTTCGCGGTGATCATCATTGTAACGGGCCGGATGATCGGATCGAGGAACTCAGGCAACGTCTTCTTTATGGCGCTGATCGGCTTCCTCAGCATCAGCGTAATGGTTGGCCGTCTGGAACATCTCGCCAATCATTGCCGGTGGCGTCCTGTTGAACTTTCGGCGGAGCTCGTCGTGGTGATAGAACCCGTGGACGAAGGCGGAGATAACCTCAGATTCGAGGATGTTGGGGATGCAGTTCCTCACTTCGCAGAAACGGCTGATGTAGCTTCGAAGGAGTTCACCAGTCTTCTGGTAAACCCTAGCCAAGTCATGCTCGGTGCCTGGTCTCTCGCAAGTAGCCATGTAGTTCTCAATAAACACCCTCTTGAGATCATCCCAAGATCCGATGGTTTCCAGCCCCAAACTTGTGAGCCAGGTCATGGCAGTGGGTTTGAGCATGACGGGCAAATAATTTGCCATTACATCGGTGCTTCCTCCAGCAGCCCACACAGCAATCGCATAGCTGGTAAGCCACTGCTCGGGGTTAGCCTGGCGGTCATACTGCTCGACCCCGGCAATCTTGAAACCTACAGGCCATTGGACGGCCCGCAGCCTGGCTGTAAAAGCTCGTGGTCTCTCTGGACCACCAACGATGGCAGCATTACCAGCGGCCGGCTGAGTGGCGTTGCTGGCGGCAGGTGCAATGACGTTACTAGAGTTGGTGGGGGCGATCGGCTAAAGAGCCGCATCAGGATTGGCCCACTCAGCGTTGTACTCCTGTCGGCGAGCGATCTCCTCTTCATGACGCGAATTGCGTCACCTATCAATATGATTGCGGGCGTCCTGGAGGTTGTTGAGGTGCCCGCGAACATCGCCGCCAGGCTGGTTGACCTCCTGGTAGGCGTTAGGGTTGGCGTACTGTGGCGACTGGTTCGGATTGACAATGAGGTTGCCTCTCGATCCCCTATGGAGGTACTGGACGCCGGCTTAAAAACGGCTCCTACCTTGGCGATTGGAGCGGTCGGGCTGTGGGCCAGCTGATCGGCGATTCAACGCTGTGGAGTGGGATGGAGCCAGATTTCCGCGAAATTCGTTGAATTGAACCTGCACTGCTTTAAGCATCATAGTGGACTTGGCATTTTCCGACATCTGCTGGATCCTAGCCAGCTCATTCATGGCGACGGTGATGTTGGCGCTCGGGGTCGATTGGACATCATGCCCGTCGACTTGAAAAAATTCTTGATCAAGGATGCGCGCAATGCAGTGACCTCCTGGTTGGTCTACTATGCCTCCGCCAGCGGCTGCGCCTGCAGCGGCGTTTGCCTCTTCTGCGCAGCGCCTGGCGCGGTTGGCGTTCCTATTTTCCCGAGCGACACGCCGGGAGTCAGTTTCTCCGTCCCTGGTAATGCTGTTATGCCTGACCATGAAAAGTTCCTGAGGAAACGTCGGGGTGGAGGCGAGGTGTTGGTGACGGTCTCGGTGACAGTCATGGTGGAGCCTTCAGATTTTGCCCCCGGATTTTCCTCCAAGATGGGGAGCAGGGAGCTTTCACCAAGTTGGCGGATCTGCACCATGTTGATTAAAGGTGCAAACTGATCGGCCTTAGACAGATCGGGCTCGGTGACGGAGCGAATGCGACCGAACTAGTTGACGAAGCGATCCCTCATGGCCTCCTGATAAACAGTGGCTGCATTGGTCAGCCCGAACAAACGGGCTGCTATGTCGTCCCCCATTGGGGCTTCCCGATCGGCCTCTGGTAGATCGGATCTACGGAGAGGTCGGCGCTGTATTGAACGTCCTTCTGGAGTCGCCGTGATCTTCAGATTCGCATCTTGCCACCTTGGGCGGCGAGAGCGGGCGGAGCGCTTAGCGCCGACCGCCCGGAAGTGTTGAAACGGTGGAAACTCATCGTCGTAGGGAGACTGATCTAAGACCAACTTCACGAGCGATAAGCACTCGGCTAGTTTTTGGTCGACCCAATTTATGGATGCGATCAGATTGTCTTGATCAACGTGCTTGCTCGGCCGATAAGGTGTCAAGCGGTGAGCTCTCGGTGAGGAAGGCAACCCCAAAACAGGTTCTAGGATCGAAACTGCTGGCTCAGGTGAAAGCAAGGTTGGGGTAGGATTATCGTGCACCGGCTCGATGATCTCTCCATCGCCGTTGGCGTTGATGACCCAGGAGATTGATTCGATCGCGAAAGATTGGCCGGGCCTAGGGGAGAACGAAGGGCGGGGAAAACAAACCATCTGGTTCGCCATGGAAATAGCACGCACACCCCTACCTGGTGCGCCAACTGTCGACAGAATATCATCGGCAGTCCACCGAGGGGTATTCCCACGATGGTAGATTGTACGGAGGGGTACGCATGAATAGGAATGAGATGGCAAATAGAGACACGAGTTTAGATAGGTTTAGGCCATCAACGTGTCATAAAACCCTAGTCCTATGTCATGTTGGTTTGTATTGGCTATCGTAATGATTGAATATGTTTTGAGGGGGTCCCCTACCCACCTTATATAGCATAGGGGGGTAGGGTTATATGCCGATCAGGTCTAAGTCTAATCAGGTAAGATACAATCTTTACAAGGAATCTGATATCCGACGTACCCTAATAGATCTTGCACCATCTTCAGGATATCGCCGGGATGTCTTGTAGCGTGTGGCGGGCAGTGCCGTGCACCGCAAGTCTTCATCTTGTGGGCTGGACTGTCCCTGTTCGTGCGGCCCATGTCCATAGCCGTGGTTACCTAGGGTCAGACCCCCCCACAGGGCGAGGAGCGGTGGAGAGTCATGCAGGGCAGCAGGCTGCGGGCAGAGGTGGAGACAACTGAGAGGAGGCGTCGTTTGAGAGATGGAGAGAGGAGGCGGCATCTGGTGGTTGGAGAGAGAAAGGTGAGAATGAGAAGAAACCCTAGGGTGCGTGTATATATACAAGGGAATGATATTGGGCCAGACTAGGCTGGCCTGTTTTCATGAGGCCCGCCTCTGTTAATCAATTTTTAGAGGCGGTGCTGTCTCTGTAAATAGATGTCCACCTCTGAAAGTCGATGGATATTTTGGGAAACCGCCTCATTTTAGGTCCGCCTGTATTAATCGAATGCCTTGTCTCCTAAAATTGTTTTTGTGCTAGTGATTTTAGCATCAACCCATGGTGAAGATGGTAACATATTTTATTTTTGTAAAAAAATTGTATTTATCTTTTTTCTAGGATATCTCATGAGTATTATCATGTAGAATCCTTTGGGGTCTCCATTTAGCAATAATAAGATATTACAAAAAGCATCCATCTTAAGCAGCATTCCCTTGTGTGGCAATAAGTATATATGACTGCATTTTACAATCATCGACAAACTTTATAGGCCCAAATCCGTAGGGACGCTGGGAGGACTAAGGACCTATTTGTTTTGGCTTTTGCTAGTCAGAAACCAAAAACTAAAACAAATAGCCTAGCTATTGACCGGACTTTTGAAAAGCTGAAAAGTGATTTATGAGGAAATGAACCAAAAGCTAAAAAACTAGTTTAGAGGTATTTTTCTAGACCTTGATATGCTGAGGAGCTAAAGATTTATTACAAAAGCCAATAGAAAAAAACCAGCAGCCAAAAGTTAGAAAAAGTAGCTTTGAGTTTCCGTGATCGAAATGCTTCAACGACTTTGTTCACATCAAATTTGGCCATGTGTGTCAACAACACCAAAGCAGAGAGCAAGCAGTGGCTTAGATAAGGCAAGGCAGACGATTCACACAGAGTCAGGATAGCAGTGTCGCATGCTAAGGATAAAGCTAGCTGCCTAACATGAATTTCCTTAGTGTATGAGGAAAGAATCTATTGAAAGTTAAAGAGTAGCTAGTAGTCAGCAAAAGGGAGAGATGGACTCGAGTGGGACATTATAAAGCATGAATAATTGTACCAGATCCCTCGTGGACAGTGGCCAAGCAGAGACCTATTTGCAAATCTTTGAAGGGAATGGACATGGACGCGTATGCTTTTTCCTGCAGATCGCACTAAAGCTGGGTCGTGATCCAGCTGATGGACGGAGCACTCAACCTGCCGGGCACTATGTAAATGTTTCATGTTCTTTTTCCTGCTAGATGGCACTATGTAAAAAAATTATGAACAAATAAATTGCATGTTAAGTAAGATTTAGGGTACATCAAACATACGATTACAAAGACCTTAAAATAAAATTACATATATGATAACAAAGATCTTTTTGTCAAAGAGGTACAACCTTTTTTTGACTAGGATAATGTTAACAACAAAGTTTACAAACACATTATAATATAACCACCTCACGAGGTCTCAAAGGTGCAAGAGCATGGCAGAGGGGGTGGAGGACCCACTAGGGCTGCGAGCCGTGATGAGCCTATGCCTCTGGCAGTGATGAGCCAATGTTGCTGGCTCAACGCCGACTAACAACCAACCAGGGTACGCTTTGCTGCCAGCATGCCCTGTCTTCGGCGTGACTCCATCTTCACGAACATTCTTCTAGTACCACACGTGAACCATTTTGACTTTGAATGAAAGGTGGATATGCATGGATTTCTCCCACAGAGAACACATATTGAGACTACAAAGGGTGGAACAATGAGCTAACTGATTGAATCCATGTGGGACTTCAAATGGCCGGCATTGGACCTCATCTATTCGTGGAGGTGTCCGGACACCTGTTTTATAATCAGAAGCAATGGTGATAGGTTGATCCAATGGCAAAGACCCCTATTGGGTCAATATATATAACCCAATAGTGATATCTTTATGTCTCTGCCGGCTCAAGCCATGAACCGGCAGTGACATATCACTGCTAGGTCATAACCTGAGCAGGCAGTGATATCACACTTATCACACCCGGTTTGTAGCTTGATCCAGCAGTGATATATCACTACCGGTTCGTGGCTTGAACTGGCATTGATAGGTGCCTTCACTGCCAAGTGAATAGATTCCCCAGAATTTTTTTAGATCCTAGGTTTACGAACCGGCTCTGAAAAGCAATCACTGTCGGCTCCATCATATCAGTAGTGATGGTGCGATAGTAATTGTTTGTTCTAGCATAGTATCTTGTTACCTTGCTCATGCGTCCATGACACTTAAGTTTTAGGATGAAGCATTTATATCTGCTATTTTTCTGATTAACTGGACCCCAAATAAAGTCATTACCTTCTCAACACCCTTGGAGAAAAATGCTTTGAGGAAAAACCAGATTACTCCATTCTTTTTATTTTTTTGATGTACTTGTCGACCAAATCACAGGCCATACAATATAGAAAAAACTTGATTTTTAATCTAAGCTATGTGCTTTCTTTGGATACAGTAACCTTCACAAGGGATATAAGTGCCTTATGAATGAAGTGCTTCAACCAATTATGTGCAAGTTTGTGCTTGTCTTTTCGGACAATATCCTTATCTACGGTCCCACATTGGAAGCCCATGCAAATCATCTACGCCAAGTGTTGGCGATGCTTCAACAACACATACTTTTCCACAAAGCCAGCAAGTGTTCATTTGGCCAATCTAAGCTTGAGTATTTGGGACATATAATTTCTGACAAAGGTGTGTCTACTGACCCATCCAAAATAGCAGCCATGTTATACTGGCCAGTGCCTTCTTCTTTCACTGAGCTCGGAGGTTTTCTCGGTCTCACTGGTTACTATCGCCATTTTGTGAAGCATTTTGGCATCTTTGCTAAACCGTTAACAGAGTTGCTCAAGCATAAGACCTTCCATTGCACCCATCTAGCAAAACTGGCTTTCAGAAAATTGAAGCAAGCATTGACAACCACCCTAGTTCTGGCTTTACAAACTTCGACACCACATTTATAGTGGAAACAGACACTTGTGCCGACGGGGCAGGTGTTGTCCTCATGCAACAAGGGCAACCAGTTGCATTGGGGGACAAACATAAGAACCTCTCTATCTTGAGGTTAGCATCGCTATCCGATCCTAGATTTCACTTCAAGTTGTACTGCTGATAAATATTTTTTATTAGTTAAAGGTATTAAATAGTAATTAATGATTATGTCTTCTAAGATTCTAGCATGTGCGATACCACGGGTTGATGGACTAGTTAATATAATAGGAAAAAAGAGTTAATATAAAAGTTGGACTAGTACGAGGTTCTTGAATGTGGAAAAAAGAGTTTATAGTGCGCCCCACGCAAGGTCTATTAAGTTGTGTTCTTATACTAAGGAACGGACGCCACTCATTTTACCCAATAGTAACTCGAAGGATGACATTCGCTACTGGTTTGTGTTACCCAATAGTCAATCGCTTAGTGGATCCATACTGAAGCCACTCGAATAAAAAACAGTCCGCGAGGTCCGTCTCTTAAGTCAAGGCATTAGCTGTCCAAAGATACCACACTTGAAGATTATCGAGCTTAGGGCAGTTGAACTGTCTTATGGTTATACCTATCAAACAGACCCACCAGGTCCAGGTACTCGAAAAAATGCATAAATGTTCGGCTAAGTTGATAAAAAAGACTTGAAATATGTCAAGTACACTTTCCAATGAGGTTAATGTTTCATAAAAGTAAATCTTTATTGATAAATTATTTTACATTCGACAGGTGTACAAGACCTATCAGGGTTCCTGGGTGTACAATAACATTGACCATTCGAGTATAGGTCAAGCCCACATTCGATTGTGACCTAGCACTGCAAAGAAACCGAATTTGCCTGTACAAGAGAAAATGGAGAAGAGTTTGCATATACAAGCAGTGTTATACTAGCGACTCAGCAAGGACTAGGCCCAAAGACCTGAGACCTGTGATGGGACGCCTCCTCACAAATCTTCCACTAGCATCTCCTATAGGTGACAGCAGCAGTGATCAGACCCAAGGAGGTGTCACACCCAAAATTTCCTATTTTGGATTGTGCATGAAAAATACTAAATAAAATAAATAATTTCAATATTTGAATAAATTTATTAGATAAGTTAAGTTGTTATTAATTTAAATATAGAAAATTGTAGTTTTAAATTTTTTTTATATTAATTTGATAATGTGGTGTTTGTGTGATGCTTGTCTTTGGTGTTGGTGAGTGCTATTATTTTTCAAAATACCATAGGACGACGTTTGCTTGTTACTGGAAAACTTTTTGGCATTTTCTGGATTTAAAATTTTAATTTCCGTGAGCTTAATCTTTTTCCTTGATCTCTTCATCAATCTTTTAATGAGTCCAAACTCATTTGGTTGAGTTCCTTATCTCCCCAAGAGTCTTCAGGATTTTTCCTGTGATTTTTCTGAGCTCCGGGCTATTTTTCGCGGCCAAAAAAAGTAATTCTAGATTTTCTAGAATTATTTTATTCGCGGAATTAAAATAATCCCGAAATTAAGAAATTCCGAAAAGTTTCCAAACCCTACGACTATATATATGCCGGCGTAGCCCTCGACGCCCTGATTTCAGAAGTACAACTCTTATCGCGAGCCGTCGCTCGTAGCTCCCTCTATCTTTCGTCGTATCTTAAATATATATATATATATATATATATATATATATATATATATATATATATATATATATATATGTATACGTGCATGCAAGTGCAATACGTGCTAGTGTCTACTCCTTTCCCGTCGCTACCAACAAAGGCTGATCTAGTTGGAATCCAAATCGGTGGATCAATCAGATGAGCCTCCCTATTTATATCAAGTCGCCGCTGTCTTTGGTCGTTTTCTTTACAACAAATCAAGGCATCCCATGCCCTAGCTCTCGTCAACGTGCCGCCGCACGCTTCACACGGCCAGGAAGAATCAACCGCACCTGAGGCAAGGACAAGGATTCAAGAGAAGAAAAAGGAAAGAGAAAGAGTCCAGCTGCATCACGTGATCATAGCCTGAACTCCAAGTGCATCACGTAATTTGTCTCGTGGTGCATGTGCATGAAGAAAAGGAAGCCAAGTCCAACTTGATTTTAATCCTAAAGCATATTCCTGGCCGATGATCTGTTAGCATGTAAATAGAAAGCCTGGCCATCGTTTCTTTTCTTAAACCCCAAAACTGAGCCAATCAAACATCATCCAAGCCGCCGCTTGGATCTAGCCGAGGTCGGAGAGTTGCTTGCCGCCGCTGTGGCCATCATAGAGAGCCTCTCCGTCGTTGTTGAGCCTCTCAACCAGGATTTGCAAGAAGACCCGGAGTCACCATACACGACTTGAAATCTCGCCGAGGTGCCGAGCTCATCCGCCGAAGTCGCCGCGGCCGTCGGATGCTCCTCCGTCTATCCGAGCTGGACACCGGTTGTCTATACGCGGAAGGTCGCCGTCATGCCGTTACAGTCGTGCACGCTGCCGCTAAGCCTTCTCAGTCCGCACATAGCACCGAGGTGAGATAGCTGTCTCCTCCTTTTTCTTCCGATGCTCTCGCTTTGCTCAACCATGGTTTGTAAGTCTGTACCCGAGACCACCGGCGAGAAGTTCGCAGCTGGTAATGACCTCCACCGTGTGCCATGCATGCCTTGCTAGCTCTTGCTGACATCACATCTAGCTTGCTGACATCAAGACCTATTTTGTGGCCGTTTTCCTTTACAAAAATAAATCTAGAAATACTATTGAAATACCAAAATACATACGATCTTTCTGGACTACTAGAATTTTTCCTTTGATGATATTATTCACCACGTGCACACGCGACCTTATCTCAGCTTGCATGTATATAATTAGCAGACTAGTGCCACCTGTATACGTGCATGCATATTTACAAATCCAGCGGCCAGATTAGTCCCTTGCCACATTATTTAATTGACTAAATAAATACCTTGCTGATGTGATGCCTACAACATCCTTGCGTAGTAACCCAACATTTTATTTTGAATATATAAAATTTTTAGAGCAAAGGTTCTTTGGTCTAATTCTGAAGCTCTTCAAATATCGTCTTCGGTGTGCATAATGCTTTACTATAGAATAACAGAATAATAAATATAATTGTTATCTTGGTTTTCTAATTTGAAAAAAACGTATTTCTATTCGGTTAAAACAAAACAAAATATGTTTTCTATGTTTCAGATATTTCGAAATTTGATTGGTTTATAACTTGCTCATTTTAACTCCGATCGGACCCGTTCAAGTTGCGATAGCTTCGTATTCGCGAGCCCTACATGTTAGTACCATTGTACAGTAGGTTTGCAACATTTAAATTTCGAGCTTATATTTCATCTATTATTTTTTCTATAGGAAATCTTAGAAAATTCATAACTTTCACGTTTTAACTCCGAATTTGGTGATCTTTGCATCTGTGTGATCGTAGTAACGTGTAGAAAAGTTTTACAAACTTTTTATACTGTTTTTCTACTGTTGGTGTTTTAATTATGTCTCTTTGTTTGCTTCGTGTATGATTGCTCGGATGATTGTGTGTGGATGCTTGATGATCGAGTATAGATGGTGAGCAGTTTCTTGACGATCAGGAGTATTATTTTGAGCCAGACCAGCAGTATCATCAGGAAAGCTTTGATTAAGGCAAGTATAACATGGGACCATCCTTGTTACCTATTCACTGAAATTATTATACATATGCATGTGTCTTCCTTGACAACCATAGAGATTATAACTTAGCTATTGATATCTTGTTTCCTTGTCACCTATGGGTTATGCATTTGGGTAGCTACTGCTAGCGCTTAATTATGAACAATGATCTTGTAATTTGACTAATGGATTATGCAATCAACCAATTAAGATGATGTTATTTCTGTTGAAAGGGGGCTAGAGCATGTGGGTTATTTTGATGCTCTAGTTACTCTCCGTAAGGACTTACCTGTAAGTGATAACCGGGATATACAGTACAGCTGTGAGGGCTATATGGCTCTGTCTCTAGTTGTTCAAGAGACCTTTTCTAGCTTGTTAGTGGTTACCTTAAATGGCGTAAGAATGGCTTGCCACGTTGGGTGTAGTGCGAGCCCCTGGCCTAGTGTGTATAGGCTGCGGTTGTTGTGCCACAGGGAAGGGGGGTTCTACATCTGCCTGCCGAGTGAATCTAATGGCCCTAACTTGTTAGACGAACTTTTGAATGGCTTTATATGGTCTCTGATGTTTTGGGCCTTGCAAACCCATGCATTTGGAAATCATGACTCACAGTGAAAGTGTACACCTCTGCGCAGAGTTAAAAACTGGTATACTAGCCATGCTCACGGATACGAGCGGCCTTGGGGATTCTTACAGAATAGTTGATCACCATTATTATATCATGCTTAATTATTGTTGATTATTATTATGCTCATGTTAATGCTATTCATTATCCTTATTACAATTGATCATTGATTCATTAATGGGATTTGGATTACCTTGATGCTACTCAATTGCTAATTATATGATGATTAAAAGCTAAACGCAGTCAAACAGTGTCTAGCCTTTTTGAGCCTCATGAACCCTGTGTTATACTTGTTGAGTTCGACATGGACTCATTCTTGCTATTTCCCCAACACTCCAGTGTGTAGTAAGATGCTACTCGGAAAAAGGACAAAGGTGTAGTGGAGTTTCCAGAAGACTAGTAGAAGTGCTAGGCATATGTTACCCCCAGTCAGCCGTCCCTGAGAAGAATGGAGCCCGAAGTTTAGTCACCGTTCCGCGATACTCTGATGTAAGTGTTGATATAGCTATGTATACGTTATATAATAACATTGTTTCTGATATTTTTTTTCATTCTGGCATATGTGTGGACTTCCTGGGTACACATATGATTAGTCTGGTTTTGTTCTTTAGAAAACCGGATGTGACAGGAGGCGTGCATTCGTCGGCTGCTCTAGACAAGGGAGGATCGCCCAGTGCTAGCAGGGCCGATGGACTAGCACCAGTAGCCATGGGGAGCATCCCTGTGCGCCTCACTCGTTGAGAGCCACCATAGGTGCTTTGATGGTAATATAGCGATCAGCACCGCAGCGGCCCCGATGGAGTCCGCTGTGGCTGCACCACGAGGACCCTAACCACAAACTGTAATCAGTACCGCAGGCAACCAACGGCGGTGTTCGTCTTTATCCTTGCAAAGCTTCCACTAGCACCTAGGATGAGCTGCCAGCGCTGCGCCCATGCACTGAAGGAAGCCGATCTTGAAGGCCTTCTACCTACACTGGAGGATAAGGGATGTCATGACAATAAATGGCTAAGAGATTTCTCTAAGATCTGAAGTTTCCAAGGAAGAAGAAGTGGGATGAGCCCAAGAGGCTCATCCACACTCAGCTTAAATAGCCGAGACCTGAAGCCTGAAAGAGGAAATGAAAAGTCTAGATCCACGACCCATGCGAGTCACGTGCGTTACAGATGGAGCAGGTAAGACGAGGCACTTTGGATTCCTGACTCATCCATCCTTATCTATAAAAGGACTTAATGACGCACAATATCCAGAAGACCAAAGGAAGTACCCACCTACAATCGCCCAGAGGATCCTCTGTAGCGTCGACTTACTTCGAGCATCACCACATGGACCTTCAACCCTGGCACCCGAAGGATTGAGCCGTTTGACTGGCTTGTCATCAAGTCCTTTTGGGGCTACTGTTGGTGATATGGACCTAGGGTACCTCACCGTCCCGATAATAGCCCACTACCATCGGGATGGGCCGAGGCTGGCGAAGATGAGGCCCACCCGAATTAGGGTACGTCATCAGACGTGGTGATCAAGCAACCTGGTGTAACACCCCAGGTGTTAAGCTTGCATTTCACTTGTATGAGCATGAGCATCATTCATTCATTCATCATTATAAGCATATGAAAGTGCATCAGCAAGTGACTTGTTTACTTAGCTTATATGCTTGATTTCATGCTTGATTCTAAATTTCCATGAGTGTTAATGCAAGTGAATGTTTCTTGTTCACCTAAACAACCTAGAAATACTTAGGATCCAATTTGAGCTAGGGTTTGTGTTGACCATGTAGACTAATTAAGTTTCCAAGTGTAGTTATTGCTTGAAACAGTCTTTTTCAAAGTGTTGTTTTGACTGAAACAAAAGTCTAGGTCACAAACCTTTCCTGCAGTTTGACCTAAGGAGCTAAGCCTAGTTCAGTCTCTAACCTAGCCAAACAGTGGCCCAAAGTCAGAGCTCAGTGCTGTTTTGGGAAGCTCAAAATTTGGCTAAGTTAGGGAACTGGTTTTCAGTTCCAAGTTACCATCTTTGGAGCTTATTATCTTCTAAACTAAGCCGAGTTAGACTTTGGCCTTTTAAGCATTGTTGCAATACTCTTGAAACTCTACAACTTTGGTTATTGCACCTTGTGCCAAAACTGTTTGCTTTAGAAGTTGGAAAGGGGAGAAGTGTGGGGTTTCAGTCGGTATGCAGCTGGAATTCAGGATTCAGTTTCAAGGTATCCAACTTTGGGGGCCTCTATCTTGCAAACAAGCTGATCTCCTTTAAGCTTTGTTGTAGTACTCTTGTAGCTCTACACTACAGACCAATTGGATGGACAAATCATCAACTGGTTTAGGAGTTAGAGGAGGAAGAAAATGGCGATTTCAGTCAGTTTGCATGGGAAGGATGAAGGGGTGGGCGACAGCTGGCCTGACCAGCTTTGTCTTGTTATGAACTAGCTAAGAAAAGTATTGAACCTGCTATTTAGATGCTTTTACCGTGCCGTTATGATTTAACCTTGTTTAATGCTTGTTTCCTTGTAAAAATAGGTATAAAAGAGATTTGAATCCTCTAGGTATGAAATGATTTTCATAGCTTCTTGGTGATAAGTTGAAAGCAAGAAAAATATGAAATCTGTTGTTTGACACTTTTCATTAGGTGGAAACTGTTTAAGTTGCTATATGCATGTTTTGCTTGCTAGGGTTGTACATGTTATTCTACTTGCTCAAAAATTCTGAAATTTTTGCAGTAGGCTACTAGTATTATGTGAGAGCTACTGTAATTTTCGCAGAATTTATTGTTCCCTGGAAGTAGCAGTTCTGTGTTTTACCTTGTTAATTAAATAAATTAATAAAGGCATGTAATTAATTTATTTAGGGTTAACCATTAGCTTTTCTAGCATGTTTAGGATGTATACAAACTGTTTCTATACTTGGTTGTGCCTCAAATTAGGTTCCTCTATGCAGCTTACTTTTTAATTGCTCTCCAGTGTAGCTTTTAATCTTTTCTAAATTGCTTGTTGTGTGAGAGCTAGATGCTTGCTTGTAGTTGCTTAAGCTAAGTTAGATAAGTTGTTCGCTGCAGGTTTTAGAACCCTTACTGCTGATGAGCAACTATATCTTAGATAAGAAGTGTTTTTCTTCTAGAGAAGAGATATGCACCTACTCGGTAAAAGAAACTAGAAACATGATCACCTCTTGTCACCATGTTAAACATGTTATGCTAAGAAACTTGCTGTTATCATATCATGTTATAATTAACTCCATGTTTGCACCATTTCATCCATGTTATCTTCTATGCATTCCTTTTATTTATACATATTTACATGCATATATAGGATCGCCGGAAGGAGTGACCATGCTAGAGTTTGAGCTTGTGGGAGAGGAGAACCCACTGGAGAACCAACAAGAGGCTCCAGGAGGAGACATACAGGTCCAGGAGCAGCTGCCCAAATGCATCGATCACGCTCCCACTAGCTACCTCAAAGGCAAGCCCTAGAGCATACTAAGCCTCCCAACTTTTTGAAAATCAACTTTAGTCCTCTTATTGTTTTATGCATTAAGTTATAGAAGTTGATTGAAACCGTTGATGCATATACACTTCACCTTGCCTAGAAATATATATATGTCATCTCTTTTAGGTGTAGGGCAATTTATATGCTTAGCCATGCTTAGATCAGTAGAAGTCGGGTGATCTCCTGTTACCTACGAGATTTAGGGGAATACTCAGTCACGGTTGGCTATATTTGTTATTGTGGAAAAGAACCATGTGGTTATAAATAATCGGAGACCGGGCGGGATGGTATGTTGGCCTATGTTGATCCCGTCTGTGTCGGTTAAGGACTGTACCATTGTCTGGACTGTTGATCAAGATTGAACGTATCTTTCACATAGCTGGCCGGATAAGTCGTTCTGACCGCGAAGCCGAGTAACCCAATTCGGGCTAGGAGTATGAGAAGTTGATTAGGCACACTGGAGAGGAGAATGTATTTGCAGGGGGCAGGGATTGATTGTGGGCAGGCATAGCTTGAGCTACCTGTCTTCCGGCTACCCCCTGAGTATGCGACTCTGCTCGAACCCACGACTGTTCCCTAATAGGGCCAAAGGTGACCTAAGGCTACTACTGATCTGGTATGCCTGGGTGTGTGTTATGGATATCTGCCCAGTTGGTTGCAATCAATTCGAATCGCCATCTCTCCCTGATAGTGAGAAACTTGTAACTGTCCAGCATCATAGTAATCTGATGAAAGTTGATGGTTATGTTGCTCATTGCAATAAATTTGGATATGGTTACTAATGTGATGTTGTTATCTTAAATAAGTGCTTGATTCTGCAAACTTAGCTGTAATTAGCTCTAATTAACTTGATGCTAGAATAATTAAAACTTGAGGACTCACATGAGCAAAGCTTTTATGCAAAATGTTGTCAAGCTAGCTCCACTATGAAAAGCCTTGCATACTCCTTGGTATCATTTTATTTTTGGTTTAGGATGGGTAAGTCTAGCTGAATACATTCTCATACTCAGGGTTTATTCCTTCTTGTTGCAGATGGCATGGTATATCACGGTTACTATAAGAATTGCTTCGCCCCTGCCGTGGATGAAGACTAGGCCGTGGGCTTGGCCAAGTTATCCATGTCTCGCCTTTATGCTTTTTGTTGGACTTGATCATGTGGCTGGCATGTATTGAACCAAGTGTGTGTGTTGTTTAAAACTATGTTTCTTCTGCTACTAAATTTGAACCTCGTGTTGTAATAACTATATTTGAACTCCGATGTAGGTTGAACCAGTAGCGAACTTTATGTAACATGTGATGTGTGTATGCTGAATCATGTACAATCTTGGTTTGTATATGGCTTATTTCGAGATCCTTCGCGATACTCGATAGACTACTAGATTTATATGTGCTCAAGTGTGAGAATGCGACTGTCTTTGCAGCTGCCACTGCACTTGTACTCTTATAAATAGGATGGTTCTGTGACACCTGGCACAAGGAGTTTTGGCGCTGACTTCATCCAGATATGATAGCCATTCTGTTATTATTTTCATGTAACTAACTGGGAAACATATCTGTAAACCGATCACCATCTATGTAACCCTACCCCATGGAGTATATAAAGCGGGATAGGGAGCTCTCGATCGGTAACTTGGGCACGCGAGATAAACAGATCTACTCTAAACTGAACCAGTATAAATATATGTCTCATGTGCTACCTTTCTGATTTCCTGTACGTGCTACGCTGATCTTCATTGGTGGGGCCAAAAACTGCGACAGATATGGTTTGGAGGATGGAGATATTTGTCTTCTGACATTGGGCCCACATCCACAGTAGTGCAGGACATAAATGCGGGTCCCATTTTTCCATCGCGAATGCCCACATCAACAATGGAGGCTCCTGTCGGTTCAATACCACAGGAAAAGGTATTTATTGTCGGTTTTCTCGGATCGGCAGGATCTAGTGTTTAGTTCCTGACGGTTCTTGTCCAGCTGATAGGAATAATATAGGTCTTTCACATCGGTTTTCTCCGCCCGACAGGAAGTTAACTTGTTCTTGTCGGTTTTTAGAAAACCGTCAGGGATAACCAAAACCGACAGGAATGATCCTAAGTCTGGCAGCATGAGCAATTGAATTTACAATGTTGATCTAGTGAGATCATTTGTGTTTTTTCTTTAGTTTCCTAGTTGTACTTTCCTTGTGTGGAAACTGACAGGGAAAAACTTTAATCTAAAGGTTCCAGAACGGGACCATGCAAAATAACTCTGTGAGCCAACCGTCAAAACACCACTCTTAGGAAAAATATTTCTGTCAGGAAATTGACATGCATATTATTTTTTTCCGTCAAGCTATCCTTGACGGTATTTGCCTGTGGGTTAACTGATAGAAACAATTTTTCTATGGGTTCTGTCAATTTCCTTGACGGTGTTTAGGGCACACTGGGAAACGGTTTCCAGTAGTGGAGGAAATATGTCCATGCTTTGCAATGCGAGTAAAATCGCTCATGGTTGTATTTTAATTTGATATAGAAATAATAGATTGTCAACATTAACTTAAATCGTGGATGTCATAATCATTATAAAATAAAACATACATGATTAAAAAATTGTAACCCTTAAATTTCATGCAAAGGGAAAAAAATAAACTGATACATAGTATTTTCCTTTCTCGTTTTCCATAAACATTTGATAGTATTTTTTTTCTTCCATTGCAATACTTGAACATATTTGGCAGTAGATAGACAACCACCCAGGGTAAGATGGGAGTCGTCCTTTTGTGTCCGCATCATCAGTGCTTCTTCCAGGAAACTGCACTGATGGGCAAATAAAAGATCTGAGGTCTTGAGCAGGTGTCTGCCAGTACTCATCATCAGTAGTTGTCACGGGTACTAAATTGACGATGAAGGAAGCTGCATTGAACCGTCTCAATTGTTGTTGTAGAGAAACAGTGGAAGAGATAAGAACCATAGACTACGACTTTGACTAGCTCGTCTCTTGACTCGAAGTCACGGTCACCCCAACCGAGCCAGTCAATAAACAAAAGGCATATAGCCATCCAATCCAAGGAGATTGGGTCTCGCAGTGCACCATATGAGAAGCATTCTTTTCTTGCCAAGCTCCAACGATGGCTTGCGCGAGCTCATCAGCCCCCTTATATTCTCTCGCTTTCATGTGCCTCTTCTACTGCTTCTTCGTGCTATGCCTGTACATACCTTCATCGTCATCGGTTTCATTCAGCTACAACTTCAGCAACTCAACTGATGACCCCTGCAGTCTCGACATCGTGTGCCATCCTGACGCCGAGTTTGTGAGAAGCAGAGGTATCGAGCTGACAACGAACCTCCTATCCGAGTTAATTAACAACCGCTCAGGTCGAGTGTGGTACAAGTATCCAGTGCCGCTGTGGGATGAAGACAGCGGCGAGGCGGCAAGCTTCACCACTAGTTTCTCCTTCAACATCACCCCGACGAACTTCAGCCAGTACCAGCAGTGCAAGAACTGGTCATCTCAAACGGGCGACGGGATGGCCTTCTTCCTCGCGCCTTGGCCTTCTAACCTGAGCAGCGGCGGCGTCGTCCTGCCCAATGCAGACACAACGTTTGGCGGGTACCTCTACCTTTTCAACAGGAGCAACTATTTGAATGCAACGGGTGATGGTCGGGTTGTTGCCGTTGAGTTCGACACGTTCTCTGGCGGTAACAACTGGTGGGACAACAGCTCCAGCCAGCACATCGGCATCGATATCAACTCCATCATGTCCGTGGCGACCACAGACACACCGGGGATGAACAACCTCACCTCCCCCTTCACCAAGGCCGCCATGATCAGCTACAACAACGTGACCAAGAAGCTAGCCGTCGACCTGCATATCAACGGCGGCACCCCATACCGCGTCAACGCGAACGTCAACCTTACACAAAGCTTGCCGAAGACAGTGGCCGTCGGCTTCTCTGCATCAACTGGAACCTGCGTCGAGCTACACCAGCTCCTGTCATGGTCCTTCAACTCCACACTCCAAGGACCCAAGGCGAAGGCGGTCAAACCAGAGTCATCAGCGAAACTACTACTCCGGGTACTAGTTCCTGTAGCATCTCTCCTTGTTTGTGCTGTAGGTGTGGGTCTTCTCATATGGAGAGAGATGCGTGCAAGAAATGCCCAGTCACGCCAACAAGGGGCCGACAGCGAGGAATCCGATGAGCCAAACAATGGTGAGGTGGCTGCCGCCTTCGAAATGACTGTGGCCGGGCCAAGACGTTACCACTACCGTGATCTCGCCGCTGCAACCGGCGGATTTGCGGAGGAGAATTTGCTCGGGTGAGGGGGATTTGGCAGCGTGTACCAGGGCAGCCTCCCCAGTACTTCTAGCGAGGATGAGATCCAAGGACAGCAGCAGGTAGCCATCAAGAAGTTCTCCTCAGAGTCATCGTCTCAGAGCCGGAAAGAGTTCGAGGCTGAGGTAATGATCATAGGCCGTCTTAGGCATCGCAACCTTGTGCGGCTGCTAGGCTGGTGTGATAGCCGCAGAGGTCTCTTGCTCGTCTACGATCTCATGCCCCAAGGAAGCCTGGATAAACACATCCATAGCACGGACAAAATCTTAAATTGGCCCGAGAGGTACAACATGTTGCATCCCGTCCTTGTTTTAGTACTAATTATAATACCCGTTATAGCTATATCTTTTTTGGCTTCACTATTCCATCAACCCTGACTCCTGATGAGCAGGGTTAGATACTAGGCTTCATATTTACCACTTACAACTAATCAAAATTGTTTACCTTTGCGCACACTTTCTCTCTATATATGTTTTTACTAGCACAGCAATATAATACCCGTTAGATACTTCAAAATCTTTGTTCTGACCTAATACAAATATTTAACCATATATATTTTTTAGACTTTTCCCTTTGCATCACACCACCATTTAGAATACACATTCATTGCCTATTATTTCTACAAGCTATAGGACTGATTTTTTAGATAATGGAACAAAATTCCAGCTTCTACCATCCGTGGATGGTACACAGCCGAAGCTACAGGACTGATGGCTCTATGTTTCAGAATTTTATGAGGATATATACGTGTAGTGTACGATTTACCTTTTTTTCTGCATGTATCTTGTGAATATTAAGGTGGAAGGTCCTCAGCGAATTAGTAATAGTAAAATTTTGCATGAACGCATTCACTGCTATTAACTAACCACAAAGTACAAACCATTGGTGACATTTAAATTTATTAATATTAGGTACAAGATCATTTTGGGATTAGGCTCAGCGCTGCACTATCTTCACCGAGACTGGGACCAACGCGTTGTGCACGGTGACATCAAGCCGAGCAATATCATGCTTGACTCGTCCTACAACGCCAAGCTGGGAGACTTCGGTCTCGCACGCCTTGGTGACCATGGCACCGGCCCACAGACGACGGACCTGGTCAAGGGCACCATGGGGTACATCGATCCAGAGTTCGTCAACACGCACCGCCGAAGCACCGAGTCAGACATCTATAGCTTCGGCGTCGTCCTGCTGGAGATCGTCTCCGGCCGGCCACCCGTGGCCCGCTGGGATCCGTCTTTCTCGCTGCTCAAGTGGGTAGAGACCTTGTACTGCCAAGCCGTCGGCCGCATCCTGGACGCGGCTGACGCACGGCTGCGGGGAGACGAAGCCCACGACCGGCAGATGGAGCGCGCTTTGCTCGTGGGGCTCTGGTGCACGCACCGTGACCCCGAGCAGCGTCCATCCATCGCGGAGGCCATGCAGGCCCTGCAGTCTGAGGAGTGGAAGCTGCCGGCGTTCTCGCTACACATGTACAGCAAGCTGGGGACGTCGCCATCTGCTGGTATCGTTGCCTCCACGGGCGTCAATTCTGGTGTCTCCGGCAGCTCCTTCTCTAGCGGCGTCCGCTCGGCAGACACCGCTGGGACGACGACAGGCTCGTCTGAATCGTTTAAAATTTAGCGGTTCCGCCACCGCTTTCCACGTGGTAGTAATTGTGTCGCAGTTTAACTAAACAGCTGCTCGTCGCTGCTCCCTGGCAGGAGTCTACATGTACTGTAATGTACTGTATGTAGTTGATCATTCTCTGATGATACCTGTGCAAGTTTTTTTTTCTCGTTTCACAATATATCTGTTTGCGACAGCTGTGCTTTCTACTCCACGTACGTACTGGCAGATGAAGCAACTTTCAGCTTCGTTTTACTACTTGTGTCCTGCTCGATCCTGCTTGAACGGTTTAGCTTGCCCTTAGATTTCCTCTATTTTCTCACACACTATATGCATATGTAATCATATTATATAATAACTTATTTAAACTATAACGAATAACGATAAAAGCACCATACCTAAAATCATAAATAAAAATAGGAATGTTTAAATTTAAATTCAAACACAAATTTGGTCTGAATTTAACGATAGTCGATCACAGCATAATCCATAACATGTTTGCAAATGAAATAACATAATCATGAAACATAAAGTCGAACAAAATAATTAACTTGCGCCATGTCGCGCCCACAAATTCTCCACAACATCTTCTTGTGTATCCTGAGAAACTCGGACATCACATTTGGATTGCGGCGTTGGTATTCCTCTTGCGTCAACTCCTCACCCCCATCTTGATCATAGTCATATCCCCCAACATCAGCGTCATCTCTCTCATTCTCAATTATCATATTATACAAGATCACACATGCTGTCAATATGTACCATAGCATATCCTTGCCCCAAAATCTTGCAGGACCCCTAATCATGGCAAAGCGTGACTACAAAACACCAAATTCTCTCTCAACATCCTTCCTGGCTGCTTCTTGAGCTTGTGTGAAGTGACACTTCTTGTTACCTCGTGGACTTCTATAGCTCTTCACAAATGTAGCCCAAGAAGGATAGATCCCATATGCCAAATAATAACCCATAGTGTACTTATTGCCATTCATAGTGTACTCAATTGGAGGTGAAGTTCCTGAAGTTAGTCGCTGAAAAAGGGGAGACCTTCGAAGTACATTGATATCATTTAGTGATCCTGGCAAACCAAAAAATGAATGCCAAATCCACAAATCCTCGGATGCAACCGCTTCAAGGATCATAGTTGGACCATCCACATGTCCTGTGTACATACCTTTCTATGCAGTTGGGCAATTCTTTCACCTCCAATGCATACAGTCAATGCATCCAAGCATACCTGGCCAACCCCTATTGTTGTTCATCTCTAGCAACCTTGTAGTATCCTCAACAGTGGGTGGCCTCAAGTATTGCTCACCAAAAACATCAACCACTGCTTGAACAAAGTGCTTGAAGGCCACAATGATAGTGCTCTCAGCAATTCTCACAACCTCATCCATGGAATCTGTAGGAACATCATAAGCTAACATCCTAAAAGCTCCAACTACTTTTTGAAGGGCAGTTGCTCCAAGCAACCCTACTGCTGGCCTTTGCCTGAAATAGTCATCATGTGCCTCGACTCCTTGGATAATTCTCAGAAACAATGGCTTAGACATTTTGAATCTTCTCTGAAAAAATTTATCATTGTAAATTGATGGATCTGCAACGATCCGCAAGTTACTAGCATGCATGTCTCTTGGCACCACTTCATGACCAGGCACCGAACCACGGCGACACTTATTATGAATCTAATCTTCAGCATCAGCAAGAATTAGCAACAGCTCCACCAAATCATCGACTCTCCTTATCTTTAACATGTGTGTGACCCATTGGTTAGTAGAATATACGTTTTAGAGAGGAGAGGGAGACAGAAAAGGGCAGAAAAAATTAAATAGATAAATATTTCATAGACACGTGGATTCTAAGTGTCAAGAGGAGATAAACTTTATATATGTGGGCCCCACAGGTAGCTCAGCGCTAAGTCAGCATGGTGTCATTGTACCAAGTGGGTTGAGTTCCGTTTGGACCCAGATGAGACACGAAAATAGCATTTTTAAAGTTCAAGGACTGACTATGATGTGGCAAACACTGGCACATTGATCAAGTCAAGTCCATATGGGGGCATATATATAAATACCTTGCCTATTATTACTCTCATCTGAGTAAGAATATAGTTCTCACCTCCAAATAAGTTAAACAATTTTAAGTTTATTCAAATGTATTAAAATAGGTTCTGACATATGATACCGAATAAAGATCTTCCAGTAGGAAGAATGCATAAATCTTCTTTTATCACTAATTAGAGCCTTAAAGAGAGCCTTCATGGTAACTCTCGCTAGACGCACGACAAACAAACACTACTGGAAACTTGAATACTCCTGTGTGTGCAAAATGGACAGAAAAATGTGAATCCCGACAGAAAAATACTTTTCTGACGGTGTACCGACAGAAAATAACCTACAGAATTAGCATGACTGAAAAAATCTATTTTTCTATCTGTTCACGGTCAGAAACAATACTTTTCTGACGGTGTACTGTCAGAAAATAACCTACAGAATTAGCATGACTGAAAAATTCTACAGAATACATAAATTAGATTAAAAATAAATTTTCTGTGTGGCTATCCTCACAGATAAAGGTGAAACCCGACAGAAAATTAGCTAACCTCACTCACAATTAAATTGAAACCAACTGACAGGGAAATTACAGCAGAACATCCTCATGCTCAATTTGGTTCATTCAAATGGCAGATTAATAATTTATAAACACATAATAATATTAGCATACAAATGATAGTTTCAGGTCATCCAAAACCATGTGTAGCATTTTATATAGCATACACTCAAATAAGATGTCCAAATACTTTACATAAACAAAATAGTCATATACTTTGCCAAAAGCATTATGTTCACATAAATGACACACTAGCACTTCCACATAGATGCAGTGTCTCCACTACGATGATTGCTGGTTTCCACATCCATTATGTTTCTGCCTTCAAGTACCTTGTGGCCATCAACATCAATGCAATTGTTAAGGTCGATTCCGCCAACATGCGATGAACCAATGGCCTGCAATGCACGAAGAAGACCAAAAATAGGGGATTCATTTTGCACATACATGCATATACATGAGATTATATGAGATCCACTCCGAATATATATAGCCAAATACCTTAAATTATGGTTCCAGTGCTTAGTTTTGCCAGCTCACCTCGAAACAAGAGGATCAGCGCGCGGAAGGCCCGCTGACGGGGATACGGAGAGGGCAATGCCCGCGAGGTCACCTCTTAGGGAGGGGCCGCGCCTTGGGAGGCTGCTCGTCGGGACGGGCCACACCTTGGAGGCCGCGTGCGGAAGGGACGATGACAGATCTAGCGCAGGGAGGCCGCGTGCAAGAGGGCCGGCGGCGGATCTGGCCCTGGGAAGCCACGTGTAGGAGGGTCACCAATGATTTGGTGTAAGCGGCAGCCGGCGGTGCGGTGCACGAGAGGGCCGCGCCCTGGAGGCGACAGGGCGGGAAGGGCGGGCGGCCGGTGGTGCAGCGCAAGGGAGGGGCGACGGTCGGTGGCTTGGCCGACGGGAGGGTCCATGCCCTCGAGGTGATGCTGTGAGACGAGCGGCAGCCGGCTCGCATGCTGGTGGTGTGCGGGAGAAAATGAGGAGAGAAGCAGCGGCGGGGTGTGGCTGCGTGGGTTTAGGTTTAGGAATTCTTCTTTTTTTATTTTTTACAATGCATTTGCTATACTCTAAAAGGAGCCGGGCCAAAAGCTAGGGCGCCAACACTAAATCTGTTGTGCCCGATTATTTTTTCTGTGTGGAATATATAAACCCACAGAATAATTATTATTTTTCTGTGTGTATTAACAAAACCGACAGAGTAATTAAAATTGTGAGTTTTCATATTTTTCTGTGTCTACTGACAAAAACACACACAAAAATTCGTCACCCACAGGGCTATTTGAGTTTCAAGTAGTGAAAGATAAACTCTAAAAACTCTAACAATAACTAGAATATCTAGGCTTTAATTTGGTATAGTCTAATCATTATCGCCAATAATAGTCATTGGATATATTTTTTATATAAAAAAGTTACTGCCTCTGGCAATATGAAAATCAGAAAAAAATAACCTCATAATATTACATCTATATTAACCACATGCCATAATTAATGATGTGCTAATTCAAAATATGGTCCTCTAAATTTGTATCTAAATTTCATACATCTTTCAATGTGAAAGTCAATTCAAAACAACACTCTAAATTTGCATCTAAACTACCCATCTGCTGTTAATTTAAACAACTTCATATCTGCCGTT
Source organism: Saccharum hybrid cultivar R570 (assembly GCA_038087645.1). NCBI lineage: Eukaryota > Viridiplantae > Streptophyta > Magnoliopsida > Poales > Poaceae > Saccharum > Saccharum hybrid cultivar. The sequence continues at coordinate 17,451,811 of JAQSUU010000760.1, forward strand.
ATAATAATTTAAAACAACCTCATAATATTTTTTATGAATTATCTACTAATGACATTATGAGCCATAACGTACACTACCCCTAACTATATATTAAATTCCCATATATGTGATTATGAAAGATAATAGATATCTTTTTTTATAAATGCTTATGCTAATATCATCCGCCTCAGATCTTTGGTATCTACACATGTAAATATACCCCCAAACCACGCGCTCTCGGGCCATTTGGCCCTTACACTGAGCAATATATATGTCTACAATTAAGTCATGGGTAACTGATTAATTGCTAGCTCGGTTACAATGTCAATACATCTCGACAGCCCCAAAGGAAAGACGACATGACATGATGCCCTATCGCTGGAGGGGGCCTTCAACAGAGTGACCCAGCCCAAAATCGTGTGCGTAGCACTGCAGTGTAACACTGCCATTTGCCTGCCAAAGTACAAACATGCATGATCAATCACTACTAGAAAAATTAACTTCAATCACCTTGTTTTGAACCATCATGATCAGTCACTGCTACAGAAATTAACTTTACGGGTGCGCATAACTGAGCACCGGCACAGGCAAAGTTTTTGGAGACAACCCCGGTGTTTCCGGAGGGCAATTCGGTCTACCTGTGTTGAAACCCCTCTAATAAAAAGCATGATTTGCAGAGGGCAATTCCGTCCGCAAGTGGTTAGGGTTAGTAATATAAAGGATTATTATATCCATTTTGGGCACCTAAACTCTTGCCTTTTTCAATTTTGCCGCCTAGAGCCATCTGAAAAACCACTCACAACTGTCTCGGAGGTCAAAATTGAATGGTTTTGATAATTGAGGTGCCAAAGTTAGACAAAGGCAAGAGTTGAGGCGCCAAAGATGGACACAATCAATTACTTTATCTTTTAGTATGTTATTGCAAAAAGTTATATATTTAGATTTTTTTAGGCTTTAAATATTTAGATTTACTTAATCATAAATATTCACATGTAATGAAATATTTATCTACACTTTTATTGGATTTTTGTATATTAGGTTATTAAAATATTTATGTGCAATACTCACCAAAATGACAAAGAACAAGCATGAGAATCAAAGACAATATAACGAACAAAAACAAGCTACAAATAAGATTTTATATTGCTGGTTCAAACAAAAAGGCTGCATTGATATTGTTTTGCTGACGCTGGGTCAAGCCATGACCCGACATGGCAATGTTATTATATCACTGCACGTGTGTGGTTTGAGCCATCTATGATATTATGCTAGTTCATACTGTTAAAAACTTTCTGTTAATGATAATTTTAAAATTATAATGGATCATATTATAATTACTGATAATTAAATTTTTTTTACTAATGATAGTTGAGGTGTCAAAATGGACTTAATTCTAATATAAATGGGCTTATCCCTTGCTTAGGTTGGTCTTATAGGATGTCCGTTTTTGCATGTGACGTCTAGGATACCCCCTCTAAGAATTTATTTGCAGACACGGGTGTTTCTTTGTTGCCTTGGTAAATACACCATCTGTCTCTAAGAATTGCTGAATATTTTTTTGTGACATGGTGAATTTTTTACTGTCTGTTTAAATAAAACAGGTTTCGTCTCTCCTAAAATTGCATTGTATGCACCGTAAACTGGTAACAAGTGGTAGGATCAGATCACTGGATGAACACCAATTATTGGGACGAGGATACTAAAGCAGACGGAAAGGGGACAGACATGCCTACCATGCTCAACACACGACAAAACTGGAAATTTGGGGTGAAAAGGACATGAGATTCACTATATATATGCCATGTGAGCAGGAGCTTGATAAATCTGTGCATATAGAGAGAATCGGGGCCGTTTAGTTGAATTGAATTCATTCTAATAATTACAATTTAGACATATATTAATTAAGCTAATATAGTTGTGTATGGAATATATTTGTATATTTATTGTTAGGCTTACAAGGGACATACTTATATGTTCCATTTCTATTATAGGAAAGTGAGTTGAAGAGTGTGCCATAAGTTGGAGAGTAGAATTAAAATATATTGTCTTATAGAATCCATTTTCATCTCCCACCATATGAATTTGAGATAGCCTTATTTGTGAGCTTGAGAAAGTTATGGAATGTTAAATTCCAAACCAAATAGCCTAATTCATTAAACAGATTTCAATTTTCCTCCAAAATGCCGGGTTCCAAATAGCCCCTAAGAGAAAATAAAGGGATACGGAGTAGGTGCTGCCGTCGTCAAGTCATCTCCCCATTGAGATGTTGGTGAGGAAAATGACCTCCGCTCCGGCGGTCTCCGACAGAAATTAGTGGTGTCACTGCATGTCCACATGCCTGCAGTCCCACTTTGTTTGACATCGAGCTCCACTTGATCAGAAAATGATGACACGTTACTGCTCGCAAACAGTACCATTCCTGGCTTTTCGTGATTCCCGGGCATACATGGGAACACCAAACACCCTTGGAGGCACTGGGAAATGGGGAACGCCAGCCTTCGTTGTTGCCTCTACGCCCGCCGGCAGGAGCACTTTCATGGCGATCACGGTGCTCATCGTCCAGCGGGTACAGAACAGAAACCAAAGAAAGGATAGGACAACAAAGCAGAGTTCAAGAGGCAAAAAAGGAGATAATGAAATAAAAAAGGTAACAAAAGACTATCCACTAGACTAAAAGGGGTGCAGACTTTTCCTTAACTGTGTGTAACAACAAAGAAATTTCCTTGATGAACCCATACTTGCACCTTCATGTTGCTTTGAAGATGAAGTCATTTCTTTCTAACCAAAACACTTATGAACACAGCGCAATGGAAATACCATGAAGAATGGCAGCCAACCTAAACTGGTTTTTGAGATATCAAATGCTTGAACATGAAAGCATCCTCTGTCAAACTGAAGTTTACAATGTTGAAGCAACTACTAGCCAAAGAACCATGGAAGAAGAGATGATCCAGAGTTTATTCCGTGAAGTTTATACAGAGCACACGGTCAAAACTGGTATGGTTTTCCCATTGGGCATTGGTCTCGTTGTCAACTGGATCGGTCCTTCCATCCAGTTTATACAGACCTGTGAGGTTACCTTCGACGAGACCATGCCTTGTTCTGTTCCTGTCTTTGAAAGTGCAGGTGATCAGGAGACCGGTGAGAGCATCTTTGTTGAGGAGAATAAGGAAGATGATGATTGGGGAGATGCTGAGCTGACCTCTTTGGCTGCTCCAGTCGAGTCTACGACGACTACTTTGGCTTACGGACCCGACCCATCTTCTTCCACTACTTGGGGTCCGTGCGAGCCGCCTCCTCAGCCTGCGCTGACTAAACCTGAGGAGGCTCCAACTGTAGTTGAGGGAGAGGCGACATCTTCAAGGGAAGCACCTCGGCACATCCAGTGTCGCCACCCACCTCAGACTATGATCGGCGACATCAGTCAGCGTGTTACACGCTTAAGGTCATATGAAATCTCACATTTCGCTCACTCTGCTTTTGTCGCTAATTTTGAGCCACAAAATGTTAGACACGCACTTTCTGATTCCGATTGGGTCAATACTATGCACGAGGAGTTACAGAACTTTGAGCGGAACAAAGTGTGGGTCTTAGTTCCACTTCCACCTGAGTGTCACCCCATAGGTACAAAGTGGGCTTTCAAGAACAAGACAAGTGAGGATGGGGTGGTGGTGAGGAACAAGGCTAGGCTAGTGGCTCAGGGGTTTTGTCACAAAGAGAGAGTAGACTTTGAAGAAACCTTTGCTCCTATGGCCCGTATCGAGGCTATAAGGATACTTTTGGCTTATGCAGCTTCGAAAGGGTTCAAGCTATATCAAATGGATGTGAAAAGTGCCTTCTTGAATGGGTACATAGAGAAAGAAGTGTATGTAAGGCAACCCCCTGGCATTGAAAATCACAAGTATCCCAACCATATTTACAAACTCCACAAAGCCTTGTATGGGTTGAAACAAGCCCCGAGAGCCTGGTATGAGCGTTTGAAAGCCTTCTTGGTTGCTAAGGTCTTTAAGATGGGTTCCGTAGATAAAACCTTGTTTCTCCTCAAGCAAGGCACTGACACTTTGTTGGTTCAGATTTACTTGGATGATATCATTTTTGGTGGCTCCTCTCACGCTCTTATTGCAAAGTTTTCTGAGACTATAGGCAGGGAATTCGTGATGAGCATGATGGGTGAATTGACTTTCTTCCTTAGGCTACAAATCAAGCAAACTCGAGAAGGAACATTTGTGCACCAAGGCAAGTACACCAAGGATCTCCTGAGGAAGTTTGATATGGGCGAGACCAAGCCTCTTTCAATGCCCATGTCAACCACGACGGCCCTGAACGAGGATAAGGAAGGAGAAGCTGTGGACTAGAAGGAGTATCGAAGCATGAGCGGATCGTTGCTGTACCTGACGGTAATGAGACCGGACATCCAGTTCGCGGTCTGTCTATGTGCACGTTTTTAGTCTTCACCGCGCACATCGCATCGTCAAGCCGTCAAGCGGAAAATGAGGTACCTTCGTTTCACACCCAAATTTGGTCTTTGGTTTTTGGCTTCCTCCTCTCTTTCTCTTTGCGGTTACTCTGATGCGGATTATGCTGGTTGTCGTGTTGAGAGAAAATCCACTTCTGAGACTTGTCAGTTTCTTGGGTCTTCACTTGTGTCTTGGTCTTCTCGCAAGCTGTCTAATGTAGCCCAATCCACTATAGAAGCTGAGTATGTTGTTGCTACTGCTTGCTGTTCCCAGTTGCTTTGGATGGTGCTACTTTGCGAGACTATTGCTTAGAGTTTAGGTGAGTGCCTTTATTCTGTGATAGCACCAGTGCCATAAGTGTAGCCAAAAATCCTGTTCTCCACTCCAAAACCAACCACATAAAGGTTCGTTTTCACTTCTTGCGAGACCACTATGAGAAAGAGGACATTGACCTTATTCATGTTGACACCCACAACTAGCTCGCAGATATCTTCACCAAACTCCTTGACCAAGCCCAGTTTGCTCGCTTGCGAGCAGAGCTTGGAGTTTGTTTCCCTTTTTAGAGGAGGAAAGTTTTTGGTTCTTGTACATACGTCTTTGGTTTTCTTTGTAGTTTAGCTTTTGATTTTGCCTTTGTATCATATTTGCATATCATATCATCATGTATCATATTGCATCTTGAGCTTCATCCTTGTAGTAGCTAGATTGATACTATGCTCTTGTTGGGGATGTTATGTATATACATTATGTGCTTTGCTTAGGCTCACTTTGATCTCTTGATATGAGCTAAAAATATCTCTTCCAATTGTGAACATGAATAACACTTGAAGAAACTTGAAACATGTTCACCACTACTTATGGCAACTAGCATATGTAGGTGTGTCGAGAACCCTTTTTTTCTTCATATATATGCTTAGTTGCTACGGCTCATACCTTGAGTTACATACTTGCTTGAGAAACTTGAATTTGTGCTAAAACTTAAAAAACAAGGTATGAAAAGATCGGGACGGGTCTTTGTTGTCCCATGTCAGAGTATCGAGACAGCTCCCTATTGCACTTAAGGGTAAAATTGAGCTCTGTAATGGATACCGAGATCATTGTCTTAAGCTTCTGATTGCTTTTGGCATACTTGACATGGTCGATAAGTTAGGTTTTGATGGCATCGATAACCTCCCGCGCACATTTGTTTGACAAACTTTGGTGATAAGATGCATAACTCTGATAAAATCCAATAGCTATCTGAAAATTTGATCAAATCACAAGTTTGTCTCATGACATGATGTGTGAACTTTGTTTGGGGTAGTTCACTTTGCATACATGTGTAGCACAAGGTTGATCTCCTGTCTATATTTGCTATGTGCTCTTTTGGTGGTGAACCCTCTTTTAAATTGCTCAAACTTGATCAAACTTGCTACAATGCCATATTCCGTCTCATTTGATCACTATGAGCATTTGCTAGCTCCTGTATTTGTTGATATGTATACATGACAGCATCAGTTAGAGCATCTTTTCAATCTACTTGCTATAATTTTGAAGCATCTGCATTTGTGCATTTCTGCATTCATAGCATGTTTTGAGGGGGAGTTGCAATCCTTGGGCTCTAGCTTGATAAGTGCATATGTCAACAAGGGAGAGAAGTTTCCACACTCACAATGTCACATTCACTCATGTTGTCAACAAGGGGGAGAAGTTTTCAATTCCACCCAAAGTTGAGAGATATGCACTCATTTGAGTGAGATTGCATTTGTTCAGGGGGAGTTGCATTTGAGCTGCTTTTGCTAGATGTGTTGAGCCTTTGCCTCTTCTGGAGGGTCTAGCAGTTTTTCGGCTTTTTGAGCTTTGCTAGTGGTGTTGAGCCAGTTGCCTCTTCTTGAGGACTAGCTGTGTTTTACTTGGTTGCATCGAGCCGTTGCCCATGTCTTTGGGGACCAAGTTTTGCTCATTTCAAATGACCTGATTTTGGCTTTTCTTTGGCTTTTGGTCATTTGGTTGAGCTCTTTGTTTTCTCTTCTTCTTTTTCTTTAGCTCAAGCTGTTCATGTATTGGTGTTGACAATGCACTCATCAAGGGGGAGATTGCAAACACAAGGTTGACAAGTACACTTGTGTGTTCGTTTTGTGATGAGTGATTGTCAATGTGATCCATGAAGTAGGTGGAGTGGTGACTAACCATGCCATGGCAAAAGCTATGTGTGCGACATGTCTCTTGGCTTGAGTTGTATAGGTGTGGAGATCAGAGGCGGTGGTCGACGGCGAGGTGAAGGTCAAGGAGGACGTGCCGTGCCGACGGACCAGGAGCGGTTAAGGATGCACGTGAGGCTTAGACCGAGGGACCTAGAGGCCGGGTGACCAGCCGTGGTGGCTAACATCTGGGACATCGACAAGCGCAAGTGTACATGGGTGATGAAGACAGCGTCGATCAAGTCAAGATGGAGGACGATGGCGTCAAGCTTGGTGGAGGTCAGACACGCGTCAACATCGGGGTTTGGTGGTTTCGTCCTCAAAACCATCGGTGCGGGTTTGGTGGTTTGGGCCTCAAAATCATCAGTGGCGGGTTTACGAGTTTGGGCCTCAAAACCCAGGTGGAGGTTTCGAGGAGGAACGGACGGCACGTGGCGGCATTAGGGAGTTCACGTCGAGGCGAAGCTACCGGTGAGGAGGCGCGGTAGCCGTCGGATGAAGATGACACCGGGTTGGACCATAACGCCCTTGGGCTAAGTGGTTTGACTCATTTGTATCCAGGGGCTAAACTGGGATTGTGTAATAGCCCTATTAAATAGAATTTGCTCGGGTGAGGGGGATTTGGCAGCGTGTACCAGGGCAGCCTCCCCAGTACTTCTAGCGAGGATGAGATCCAAGGACAGCAGCAGGTAGCCATCAAGAAGTTCTCCTCAGAGTCATCGTCTCAGAGCCGGAAAGAGTTCGAGGCTGAGGTAATGATCATAGGCCGTCTTAGGCATCGCAACCTTGTGCGGCTGCTAGGCTGGTGTGATAGCCGCAGAGGTCTCTTGCTCGTCTACGATCTCATGCCCCAAGGAAGCCTGGATAAACACATCCATAGCACGGACAAAATCTTAAATTGGCCCGAGAGGTACAACATGTTGCATCCCGTCCTTGTTTTAGTACTAATTATAATACCCGTTATAGCTATATCTTTTTTGGCTTCACTATTCCATCAACCCTGACTCCTGATGAGCAGGGTTAGATACTAGGCTTCATATTTACCACTTACAACTAATCAAAATTGTTTACCTTTGCGCACACTTTCTCTCTATATATGTTTTTACTAGCACAGCAATATAATACCCGTTAGATACTTCAAAATCTTTGTTCTGACCTAATACAAATATTTAACCATATATATTTTTTAGACTTTTCCCTTTGCATCACACCACCATTTAGAATACACATTCATTGCCTATTATTTCTACAAGCTATAGGACTGATTTTTTAGATAATGGAACAAAATTCCAGCTTCTACCATCCGTGGATGGTACACAGCCGAAGCTACAGGACTGATGGCTCTATGTTTCAGAATTTTATGAGGATATATACGTGTAGTGTACGATTTACCTTTTTTTCTGCATGTATCTTGTGAATATTAAGGTGGAAGGTCCTCAGCGAATTAGTAATAGTAAAATTTTGCATGAACGCATTCACTGCTATTAACTAACCACAAAGTACAAACCATTGGTGACATTTAAATTTATTAATATTAGGTACAAGATCATTTTGGGATTAGGCTCAGCGCTGCACTATCTTCACCGAGACTGGGACCAACGCGTTGTGCACGGTGACATCAAGCCGAGCAATATCATGCTTGACTCGTCCTACAACGCCAAGCTGGGAGACTTCGGTCTCGCACGCCTTGGTGACCATGGCACCGGCCCACAGACGACGGACCTGGTCAAGGGCACCATGGGGTACATCGATCCAGAGTTCGTCAACACGCACCGCCGAAGCACCGAGTCAGACATCTATAGCTTCGGCGTCGTCCTGCTGGAGATCGTCTCCGGCCGGCCACCCGTGGCCCGCTGGGATCCGTCTTTCTCGCTGCTCAAGTGGGTAGAGACCTTGTACTGCCAAGCCGTCGGCCGCATCCTGGACGCGGCTGACGCACGGCTGCGGGGAGACGAAGCCCACGACCGGCAGATGGAGCGCGCTTTGCTCGTGGGGCTCTGGTGCACGCACCGTGACCCCGAGCAGCGTCCATCCATCGCGGAGGCCATGCAGGCCCTGCAGTCTGAGGAGTGGAAGCTGCCGGCGTTCTCGCTACACATGTACAGCAAGCTGGGGACGTCGCCATCTGCTGGTATCGTTGCCTCCACGGGCGTCAATTCTGGTGTCTCCGGCAGCTCCTTCTCTAGCGGCGTCCGCTCGGCAGACACCGCTGGGACGACGACAGGCTCGTCTGAATCGTTTAAAATTTAGCGGTTCCGCCACCGCTTTCCACGTGGTAGTAATTGTGTCGCAGTTTAACTAAACAGCTGCTCGTCGCTGCTCCCTGGCAGGAGTCTACATGTACTGTAATGTACTGTATGTAGTTGATCATTCTCTGATGATACCTGTGCAAGTTTTTTTTTCTCGTTTCACAATATATCTGTTTGCGACAGCTGTGCTTTCTACTCCACGTACGTACTGGCAGATGAAGCAACTTTCAGCTTCGTTTTACTACTTGTGTCCTGCTCGATCCTGCTTGAACGGTTTAGCTTGCCCTTAGATTTCCTCTATTTTCTCACACACTATATGCATATGTAATCATATTATATAATAACTTATTTAAACTATAACGAATAACGATAAAAGCACCATACCTAAAATCATAAATAAAAATAGGAATGTTTAAATTTAAATTCAAACACAAATTTGGTCTGAATTTAACGATAGTCGATCACAGCATAATCCATAACATGTTTGCAAATGAAATAACATAATCATGAAACATAAAGTCGAACAAAATAATTAACTTGCGCCATGTCGCGCCCACAAATTCTCCACAACATCTTCTTGTGTATCCTGAGAAACTCGGACATCACATTTGGATTGCGGCGTTGGTATTCCTCTTGCGTCAACTCCTCACCCCCATCTTGATCATAGTCATATCCCCCAACATCAGCGTCATCTCTCTCATTCTCAATTATCATATTATACAAGATCACACATGCTGTCAATATGTACCATAGCATATCCTTGCCCCAAAATCTTGCAGGACCCCTAATCATGGCAAAGCGTGACTACAAAACACCAAATTCTCTCTCAACATCCTTCCTGGCTGCTTCTTGAGCTTGTGTGAAGTGACACTTCTTGTTACCTCGTGGACTTCTATAGCTCTTCACAAATGTAGCCCAAGAAGGATAGATCCCATATGCCAAATAATAACCCATAGTGTACTTATTGCCATTCATAGTGTACTCAATTGGAGGTGAAGTTCCTGAAGTTAGTCGCTGAAAAAGGGGAGACCTTCGAAGTACATTGATATCATTTAGTGATCCTGGCAAACCAAAAAATGAATGCCAAATCCACAAATCCTCGGATGCAACCGCTTCAAGGATCATAGTTGGACCATCCACATGTCCTGTGTACATACCTTTCTATGCAGTTGGGCAATTCTTTCACCTCCGATGCATACAGTCAATGCATCCAAGCATACCTGGCCAACCCCTATTGTTGTTCATCTCTAGCAACCTTGTAGTATCCTCAACAGTGGGTGGCCTCAAGTATTGCTCACCAAAAACATCAACCACTGCTTGAACAAAGTGCTTGAAGGCCACAATGATAGTGCTCTCAGCAATTCTCACAACCTCATCCATGGAATCTGTAGGAACATCATAAGCTAACATCCTAAAAGCTCCAACTACTTTTTGAAGGGCAGTTGCTCCAAGCAACCCTACTGCTGGCCTTTGCCTGAAATAGTCATCATGTGCCTCGACTCCTTGGATAATTCTCAGAAACAATGGCTTAGACATTTTGAATCTTCTCCGAAAAAATTTATCATTGTAAATTGATGGATCTGCAACGATCCGCAAGTTACTAGCATGCATGTCTCTTGGCACCACTTCATGGCCAGGCACCGAACCACGGCGACACTTATTATGAATCTAATCTTCAGCATCAGCAAGAATTAGCAACAGCTCCACCAAATCATCGACTCTCCTTATCTTTAACATGTGTGTGACCCATTGGTTAGTAGAATATACGTTTTAGAGAGGAGAGGGAGACAGAAAAGGGGAGAAAAAATTAAATAGATAAATATTTCATAGACACGTGGATTCTAAGTGTCAAGAGGAGATAAACTTTATATATGTGGGCCCCACAGGTAGCTCAGCGCTAAGTCAGCATGGTGTCATTGTACCAAGTGGGTTGAGTTCCGTTTGGACCCAGATGAGACACGAAAATAGCATTTTTAAAGTTCAAGGACTGACTATGATGTGGCAAACACTGGCACATTGATCAAGTCAAGTCCATATGGGGGCATATATATAAATACCTTGCCTATTATTACTCTCATCTGAGTAAGAATATAGTTCTCACCTCCAAATAAGTTAAACAATTTTAAGTTTATTCAAATGTATTAAAATAGGTTCTGACATATGATACCGAATAAAGATCTTCCAGTAGGAAGAATACATAAATCTTCTTTTATCACTAATTAGAGCCTTAAAGAGAGCCTTCATGGTAACTCTCGCTAGACGCACGACAAACAAACACTACTGGAAACTTGAATACTCCTGTGTGTGCAAAATGGACAGAAAAATGTGAATCCCGACAGAAAAATACTTTTCTGACGGTGTACCGACAGAAAATAACCTACAGAATTAGCATGACTGAAAAAATCTATTTTTCTATCTGTTCACGGTCAGAAACAATACTTTTCTGACGGTGTACTGTCAGAAAATAACCTAGAGAATTAGCATGACTGAAAAATTCTACAGAATACATAAATTAGATTAAAAATAAATTTTCTGTGTGGCTATCCTCACAGATAAAGGTGAAACCCGACAGAAAATTAGCTAACCTCACTCACAATTAAATTGAAACCAACTGACAGGGAAATTACAGCAGAACATCCTCATGCTCAATTTGGTTCATTCAAATGGCAGATTAATAATTTATAAACACATAATAATATTAGCATACAAATGATAGTTTCAGGTCATCCAAAACCATGTGTAGCATTTTATATAGCATACACTCAAATAAGATGTCCAAATACTTTACATAAACAAAATAGTCATATACTTTGCCAAAAGCATTATGTTCACATAAATGACACACTAGCACTTCCACATAGATGCAGTGTCTCCACTACGATGATTGCTGGTTTCCACATCCATTATGTTTCTGCCTTCAAGTACCTTGTGGCCATCAACATCAATGCAATTGTTAAGGTCGATTCCGCCAACATGCGATGAACCAATGGCCTGCAATGCACGAAGAAGACCAAAAATAGGGGATTCATTTTGCACATACATGCATATACATGAGATTATATGAGATCCACTCCGAATATATATAGCCAAATACCTTAAATTATGGTTCCAGTGCTTAGTTTTGCCAGCTCACCTCGAAACAAGAGGATCAGCGCGCGGAAGGCCCGCTGACGGGGATACGGAGAGGGCAATGCCCGCGAGGTCACCTCTTAGGGAGGGGCCGCGCCTTGGGAGGCTGCTCGTCGGGACGGGCCACACCTTGGAGGCCGCGTGCGGAAGGGACGATGACAGATCTAGCGTAGGGAGGCCGCGTGCAAGAGGGCCGGCGGCGGATCTGGCCCTGGGAAGCCACGTGTAGGAGGGTCACCAATGATTTGGTGTAAGCGGCAGCCGGCGGCGCGGTGCACGAGAGGGCCGCGCCCTGGAGGCGACAGGGCGGGAAGGGCGGGCGGCCGGTGGTGCAGCGCAAGGGAGGGGCGACGGTCGGTGGCTTGGCCGACGGGAGGGTCCATGCCCTCGAGGTGATGCTGTGAGACGAGCGGCAGCCGGCTCGCATGCTGGTGGTGTGCGGGAGAAAATGAGGAGAGAAGCAGCGGCGGGGTGTGGCTGCGTGGGTTTAGGTTTAGGAATTCTTCTTTTTTTATTTTTTACAATGCATTTGCTATACTCTAAAAGGAGCCGGGCCAAAAGCTAGGGCGCCAACACTAAATCTGTTGTGCCCGATTATTTTTTCTGTGTGGAATATATAAACCCATAGAATAATTATTATTTTTCTGTGTGTATTAACAAAACCGACAGAGTAATTAAAATTGTGAGTTTTCATATTTTTCTGTGTCTACTGACAAAAACACACACAAAAATTCGTCACCCACAGGGCTATTTGAGTTTCAAGTAGTGAAAGATAAACTCTAAAAACTCTAACAATAACTAGAATATCTAGGCTTTAATTTGGTATAGTCTAATCATTATCGCCAATAATAGTCATTGGATATATTTTTTATATAAAAAAGTTACTGCCTCTGGCAATATGAAAATCAGAAAAAAATAACCTCATAATATTACATCTATATTAACCACATGCCATAATTAATGATGTGCTAATTCAAAATATGGTCCTCTAAATTTGTATCTAAATTTCATACATCTTTCAATGTGAAAGTCAATTCAAAACAACACTCTAAATTTGCATCTAAACTACCCATCTGCTGTTAATTTAAACAACTTCATATCTGCCGTTATAATAATTTAAAACAACCTCATAATATTTTTTATGAATTATCTACTAATGACATTATGAGCCATAACGTACACTACCCCTAACTATATATTAAATTCCCATATATGTGATTATGAAAGATAATAGATATCTTTTTTTATAAATGCTTATGCTAATATCATCCGCCTCAGATCTTTGGTATCTACACATGTAAATATACCCCCAAACCACGCGCTCTCGGGCCATTTGGCCCTTACACTGAGCAATATATATGTCTACAATTAAGTCATGGGTAACTGATTAATTGCTAGCTCGGTTACAATGTCAATACATCTCGACAGCCCCAAAGGAAAGACGACATGACATGATGCCCTATCGCTGGAGGGGGCCTTCAACAGAGTGACCCAGCCCAAAATCGTGTGCGTAGCACTGCAGTGTAACACTGCCATTTGCCTGCCAAAGTACAAACATGCATGATCAATCACTACTAGAAAAATTAACTTCAATCACCTTGTTTTGAACCATCATGATCAGTCACTGCTACAGAAATTAACTTTACGGGTGCGCATAACTGAGCACCGGCACAGGCAAAGTTTTTGGAGACAACCCCGGTGTTTCCGGAGGGCAATTCGGTCTACCTGTGTTGAAACCCCTCTAATAAAAAGCATGATTTGCAGAGGGCAATTCCGTCCGCAAGTGGTTAGGGTTAGTAATATAAAGGATTATTATATCCATTTTGGGCACCTAAACTCTTGCCTTTTTCAATTTTGCCGCCTAGAGCCATCTGAAAAACCACTCACAACTGTCTCGGAGGTCAAAATTGAATGGTTTTGATAATTGAGGTGCCAAAGTTAGACAAAGGCAAGAGTTGAGGCGCCAAAGATGGACACAATCAATTACTTTATCTTTTAGTATGTTATTGCAAAAAGTTATATATTTAGATTTTTTTAGGCTTTAAATATTTAGATTTACTTAATCATAAATATTCACATGTAATGAAATATTTATCTACACTTTTATTGGATTTTTGTATATTAGGTTATTTAAATATTTATGTGCAATACTCACCAAAATGACAAAGAACAAGCATGAGAATCAAAGACAATATAACGAACAAAAACAAGCTACAAATAAGATTTTATATTGCTGGTTCAAACAAAAAGGCTGCATTGATATTGTTTTGCTGACGCTGGGTCAAGCCATGACCCGACATGGCAATGTTATTATATCACTGCACGTGTGTGGTTCGAGCCATCTATGATATTATGCTAGTTCATACTGTTAAAAACTTTCTGTTAATGATAATTTTAAAATTATAATGGATCATATTATAATTACTGATAATTAAATTTTTTTTACTAATGATAGTTGAGGTGTCAAAATGGACTTAATTCTAATATAAATGGGCTTATCCCTTGCTTAGGTTGGTCTTATAGGATGTCCGTTTTTGCATGTGACGTCTAGGATACCCCCTCTAAGAATTTATTTGCAGACACGGGTGTTTCTTTGTTGCCTTGGTAAATACACCATCTGTCTCTAAGAATTGCTGAATATTTGTTTGTGACATGGTGAATTTTTTACTGTCTGTTTAAATAAAACAGGTTTCGTCTCTCCTAAAATTGCATTGTATGCACCGTAAACTGGTAACAAGTGGTAGGATCAGATCACTGGATGAACACCAATTATTGGGACGAGGATACTAAAGCAGACGGAAAGGGGACAGACATGCCTACCATGCTCAACACACGACAAAACTGGAAATTTGGGGTGAAAAGGACATGAGATTCACTATATATATGCCATGTGAGCAGGAGCTTGATAAATCTGTGCATATAGAGAGAATCGGGGCCGTTTAGTTGAATTGAATTCATTCTAATAATTACAATTTAGACATATATTAATTAAGCTAATATAGTTGTGTATGGAATATATTTGTATATTTATTGTTAGGCTTACAAGGGACATACTTATATGTTCCATTTCTATTATAGGAAAGTGAGTTGAAGAGTGTGCCATAAGTTGGAGAGTAGAATTAAAATATATTGTCTTATAGAATCCATTTTCATCTCCCACCATATGAATTTGAGATAGCCTTATTTGTGAGCTTGAGAAAGTTATGGAATGTTAAATTCCAAACCAAATAGCCTAATTCATTAAACAGATTTCAATTTTCCTCCAAAATGCCGGGTTCCAAATAGCCCCTAAGAGAAAATAAAGGGATACGGAGTAGGTGCTGCCGTCGTCAAGTCATCTCCCCATTGAGATGTTGGTGAGGAAAATGACCTCCGCTCCGGCGGTCTCCGACAGAAATTAGTGGTGTCACTGCATGTCCACATGCCTGCAGTCCCACTTTGTTTGACATCGAGCTCCACTTGATCAGAAAATGATGACACGTTACTGCTCGCAAACAGTACCATTCCTGGCTTTTCGTGATTCCCGGGCATACATGGGAACACCAAACACCCTTGGAGGCACTGGGAAATGGGGAACGCCAGCCTTCGTTGTTGCCTCTACGCCCGCCGGCAGGAGCACTTTCATGGCGATCACGGTGCTCGTCGTCCAGCGGGTACAGAACAGAAACCAAAGAAAGGATAGGACAACAAAGCAGAGTTCAAGAGGCAGAAAAGGAGATAATGAAATAAAAAAGGTAACAAAAGACTATCCACTAGACTAAAAGGGGTGCAGACTTTTCCTTAACTGTGTGTAACAACAAAGAAATTTCCTTGATGAACCCATACTTGCACCTTCATGTTGCTTTGAAGATGAAGTCATTTCTTTCTAACCAAAACACTTATGAACACAGCGCAATGGAAATACCATGAAGAATGGCAGCCAACCTAAACTGGTTTTTGAGATATCAAATGCTTGAACATGAAAGCATCCTCTGTCAAACTGAAGTTTACAATGTTGAAGCAACTACTAGCCAAAGAACCATGGAAGAAGAGATGATCCAGAGTTTATTCCGTGAAGTTTATACAGAGCACACGGTCAAAACTGGTCTGGTTTTCCCATTGGGCATTGGTCTCGTTGTCAACTGGATCGGTCCTTCCATCCAGTTTATACAGACCTGTGAGGTTACCTTCGACGAGACCATGCCTTGTTCTGTTCCTGTCTTTGAAAGTGCAGGTGATCAGGAGATCGGTGAGAGCATCTTTGTTGAGGAGAATAAGGAAGATGATGATTGGGGAGATGCTGAGCTGACCTCTTTGGCTGCTCCAGTCGAGTCTACGACGACTACTTTGGCTTACGGACCCGACCCATCTTCTTCCACTACTTGGGGTCCGTGCGAGCCGCCTCCTCAGCCTGCGCTGACTAAACCTGAGGAGGCTCCAACTGTAGTTGAGGGAGAGGCGACATCTTCAAGGGAAGCACCTCGGCACATCCAGTGTCGCCACCCACCTCAGACTATGATCGGCGACATCAGTCAGCGTGTTACACGCTTAAGGTCATATGAAATCTCACATTTCGCTCACTCTGCTTTTGTCGCTAATTTTGAGCCACAAAATGTTAGACACGCACTTTCTGATTCCGATTGGGTCAATACTATGCACGAGGAGTTACAGAACTTTGAGCGGAACAAAGTGTGGGTCTTAGTTCCACTTCCACCTGAGTGTCACCCCATAGGTACAAAGTGGGCTTTCAAGAACAAGACAAGTGAGGATGGGGTGGTGGTGAGGAACAAGGCTAGGCTAGTGGCTCAGGGGTTTTGTCACAAAGAGAGAGTAGACTTTGAAGAAACCTTTGCTCCTATGGCCCGTATCGAGGCTATAAGGATACTTTTGGCTTATGCAGCTTCGAAAGGGTTCAAGCTATATCAAATGGATGTGAAAAGTGCCTTCTTGAATGGGTACATAGAGAAAGAAGTGTATGTAAGGCAACCCCCTGGCATTGAAAATCACAAGTATCCCAACCATATTTACAAACTCCACAAAGCCTTGTATGGGTTGAAACAAGCCCCGAGAGCCTGGTATGAGCGTTTGAAAGCCTTCTTGGTTGCTAAGGTCTTTAAGATGGGTTCCGTAGATAAAACCTTGTTTCTCCTCAAGCAAGGCACTGACACTTTGTTGGTTCAGATTTACTTGGATGATATCATTTTTGGTGGCTCCTCTCACGCTCTTATTGCAAAGTTTTCTGAGACTATAGGCAGGGAATTCGTGATGAGCATGATGGGTGAATTGACTTTCTTCCTTAGGCTACAAATCAAGCAAACTCGAGAAGGAACATTTGTGCACCAAGGCAAGTACACCAAGGATCTCCTGAGGAAGTTTGATATGGGCGAGACCAAGCCTCTTTCAATGCCCATGTCAACCACGACGGCCCTGAACGAGGATAAGGAAGGAGAAGCTGTGGACTAGAAGGAGTATCGAAGCATGAGCGGATCGTTGCTGTACCTGACGGTAATGAGACCGGACATCCAGTTCGCGGTCTGTCTATGTGCACGTTTTTAGTCTTCACCGCGCACATCGCATCGTCAAGCCGTCAAGCGGAAAATGAGGTACCTTCGTTTCACACCCAAATTTGGTCTTTGGTTTTTGGCTTCCTCCTCTCTTTCTCTTTGCGGTTACTCTGATGCGGATTATGCTGGTTGTCGTGTTGAGAGAAAATCCACTTCTGAGACTTGTCAGTTTCTTGGGTCTTCACTTGTGTCTTGGTCTTCTCGCAAGCTGTCTAATGTAGCCCAATCCACTATAGAAGCTGAGTATGTTGTTGCTACTGCTTGCTGTTCCCAGTTGCTTTGGATGGTGCTACTTTGCGAGACTATGGCTTAGAGTTTAGGTGAGTGCCTTTATTCTGTGATAGCACCAGTGCCATAAGTGTAGCCAAAAATCCTGTTCTCCACTCCAAAACCAACCACATAAAGGTTCGTTTTCACTTCTTGCGAGACCACTATGAGAAAGAGGACATTGACCTTATTCATGTTGACACCCACAACTAGCTCGCAGATATCTTCACCAAACTCCTTGACCAAGCCCAGTTTGCTCGCTTGCGAGCAGAGCTTGGAGTTTGTTTCCCTTTTTAGAGGAGGAAAGTTTTTGGTTCTTGTACATACGTCTTTGGTTTTCTTTGTAGTTTAGCTTTTGATTTTGCCTTTGTATCATATTTGCATATCATATCATCATGTATCATATTGCATCTTGAGCTTCATCCTTGTAGTAGCTAGATTGATACTATGCTCTTGTTGGGGATGTTATGTATATACATTATGTGCTTTGCTTAGGCTCACTTTGATCTCTTGATATGAGCTAAAAATATCTCTTCCAATTGTGAACATGAATAACACTTGAAGAAACTTGAAACATGTTCACCACTACTTATGGCAACTAGCATATGTAGGTGTGTCGAGAACCCTTTTTTTCTTCATATATATGCTTAGTTGCTACGGCTCATACCTTGAGTTACATACTTGCTTGAGAAACTTGAATTTGTGCTAAAACTTAAAAAACAAGGTATGAAAAGATCGGGACGGGTCTTTGTTGTCCCATGTCAGAGTATCGAGACAGCTCCCTATTGCACTTAAGGGTAAAATTGAGCTCTGTAATGGATACCGAGATCATTGTCTTAAGCTTCTGATTGCTTTTGGCATACTTGACATGGTCGATAAGTTAGGTTTTGATGGCATCGATAACCTCCCGCGCACATTTGTTTGACAAACTTTGGTGATAAGATGCATAACTCTGATAAAATCCAATAGCTATCTGAAAATTTGATCAAATCACAAGTTTGTCTCATGACATGATGTGTGAACTTTGTTTGGGGTAGTTCACTTTGCATACATGTGTAGCACAAGGTTGATCTCCTGTCTATATTTGCTATGTGCTCTTTTGGTGGTGAACCCTCTTTTAAATTGCTCAAACTTGATCAAACTTGCTACAATGCCATATTCCGTCTCATTTGATCACTATGAGCATTTGCTAGCTCCTGTATTTGTTGATATGTATACATGACAGCATCAGTTAGAGCATCTTTTCAATCTACTTGCTATAATTTTGAAGCATCTGCATTTGTGCATTTCTGCATTCATAGCATGTTTTGAGGGGGAGTTGCAATCCTTGGGCTCTAGCTTGATAAGTGCATATGTCAACAAGGGAGAGAAGTTTCCACACTCACAATGTCACATTCACTCATGTTGTCAACAAGGGGGAGAAGTTTCCAATTCCACCCAAAGTTGAGAGATATGCACTCATTTGAGTGAGATTGCATTTGTTCAGGGGGAGTTGCATTTGAGCTGCTTTTGCTAGATGTGTTGAGCCTTTGCCTCTTCTGGAGGGTCTAGCAGTTTTTCGGCTTTTTGAGCTTTGCTAGTGGTGTTGAGCCAGTTGCCTCTTCTTGAGGACTAGCTGTGTTTTACTTGGTTGCATCGAGCCGTTGCCCATGTCTTTGGGGACCAAGTTTTGCTCATTTCAAATGACCTGATTTTGGCTTTTCTTTGGCTTTTGGTCATTTGGTTGAGCTCTTTGTTTTCTCTTCTTCTTTTTCTTTAGCTCAAGCTGTTCATGTATTGGTGTTGACAATGCACTCATCAAGGGGGAGATTGCAAACACAAGGTTGACAAGTACACTTGTGTGTTCGTTTTGTGATGAGTGATTGTCAATGTGATCCATGAAGTAGGTTGAGTGGTGACTAACCATGCCATGGCAAAAGCTATGTGTGCGACATGTCTCTTGGCTTGAGTTGTATAGGTGTGGAGATCAGAGGCGGTGGTCGACGGCGAGGTGAAGGTCAAGGAGGACGTGCCGTGCCGACGGACCAGGAGCGGTTAAGGATGCACGTGAGGCTTAGACCGAGGGACCTAGAGGCCGGGTGACCAGCCGTGGTGGCTAACATCTGGGACATCGACAAGCGCAAGTGTATATGGGTGATGAAGACAGCGTCGATCAAGTCAAGATGGAGGACGATGGCGTCAAGCTTGGTGGAGGTCAGACACGCGTCAACATCGGGGTTTGGTGGTTTCGTCCTCAAAACCATCGGTGCGGGTTTGGTGGTTTGGGCCTCAAAATCATCAGTGGCGGGTTTACGAGTTTGGGCCTCAAAACCCGGGTGGAGGTTTCGAGGAGGAACGGACGGCACGTGGCGGCATTAGGGAGTTCACGTCGAGGCGAAGCTACCGGTGAGGAGGCGCGGTAGCCGTCGGATGAAGATGACACCGGGTTGGACCATAACGCCCTTGGGCTAAGTGGTTTGACTCATTTGTATCCAGGGGCTAAACTGGGATTGTGTAATAGCCCTATTAAATAGAATTTGCTCGGGTGAGGGGGATTTGGCAGCGTGTACCAGGGCAGCCTCCCCAGTACTTCTAGCGAGGATGAGATCCAAGGACAGCAGCAGGTAGCCATCAAGAAGTTCTCCTCAGAGTCATCGTCTCAGAGCCGGAAAGAGTTCGAGGCTGAGGTAATGATCATAGGCCGTCTTAGGCATCGCAACCTTGTGCGGCTGCTAGGCTGGTGTGATAGCCGCAGAGGTCTCTTGCTCGTCTACGATCTCATGCCCCAAGGAAGCCTGGATAAACACATCCATAGCACGGACAAAATCTTAAATTGGCCCGAGAGGTACAACATGTTGCATCCCGTCCTTGTTTTAGTACTAATTATAATACCCGTTATAGCTATATCTTTTTTGGCTTCACTATTCCATCAACCCTGACTCCTGATGAGCAGGGTTAGATACTAGGCTTCATATTTACCACTTACAACTAATCAAAATTGTTTACCTTTGCGCACACTTTCTCTCTATATATGTTTTTACTAGCACAGCAATATAATACCCGTTAGATACTTCAAAATCTTTGTTCTGACCTAATACAAATATTTAACCATATATATTTTTTAGACTTTTCCCTTTGCATCACACCACCATTTAGAATACACATTCATTGCCTATTATTTCTACAAGCTATAGGACTGATTTTTTAGATAATGGAACAAAATTCCAGCTTCTACCATCCGTGGATGGTACACAGCCGAAGCTACAGGACTGATGGCTCTATGTTTCAGAATTTTATGAGGATATATACGTGTAGTGTACGATTTACCTTTTTTTCTGCATGTATCTTGTGAATATTAAGGTGGAAGGTCCTCAGCGAATTAGTAATAGTAAAATTTTGCATGAACGCATTCACTGCTATTAACTAACCACAAAGTACAAACCATTGGTGACATTTAAATTTATTAATATTAGGTACAAGATCATTTTGGGATTAGGCTCAGCGCTGCACTATCTTCACCGAGACTGGGACCAACGCGTTGTGCACGGTGACATCAAGCCGAGCAATATCATGCTTGACTCGTCCTACAACGCCAAGCTGGGAGACTTCGGTCTCGCACGCCTTGGTGACCATGGCACCGGCCCACAGACGACGGACCTGGTCAAGGGCACCATGGGGTACATCGATCCAGAGTTCGTCAACACGCACCGCCGAAGCACCGAGTCAGACATCTATAGCTTCGGCGTCGTCCTGCTGGAGATCGTCTCCGGCCGGCCACCCGTGGCCCGCTGGGATCCGTCTTTCTCGCTGCTCAAGTGGGTAGAGACCTTGTACTGCCAAGCCGTCGGCCGCATCCTGGACGCGGCTGACGCACGGCTGCGGGGAGACGAAGCCCACGACCGGCAGATGGAGCGCGCTTTGCTCGTGGGGCTCTGGTGCACGCACCGTGACCCCGAGCAGCGTCCATCCATCGCGGAGGCCATGCAGGCCCTGCAGTCTGAGGAGTGGAAGCTGCCGGCGTTCTCGCTACACATGTACAGCAAGCTGGGGACGTCGCCATCTGCTGGTATCGTTGCCTCCACGGGCGTCAATTCTGGTGTCTCCGGCAGCTCCTTCTCTAGCGGCGTCCGCTCGGCAGACACCGCTGGGACGACGACAGGCTCGTCTGAATCGTTTAAAATTTAGCGGTTCCGCCACCGCTTTCCACGTGGTAGTAATTGTGTCGCAGTTTAACTAAACAGCTGCTCGTCGCTGCTCCCTGGCAGGAGTCTACATGTACTGTAATGTACTGTATGTAGTTGATCATTCTCTGATGATACCTGTGCAAGTTTTTTTTTCTCGTTTCACAATATATCTGTTTGCGACAGCTGTGCTTTCTACTCCACGTACGTACTGGCAGATGAAGCAACTTTCAGCTTCGTTTTACTACTTGTGTCCTGCTCGATCCTGCTTGAACGGTTTAGCTTGCCCTTAGATTTCCTCTATTTTCTCACACACTATATGCATATGTAATCATATTATATAATAACTTATTTAAACTATAACGAATAACGATAAAAGCACCATACCTAAAATCATAAATAAAAATAGGAATGTTTAAATTTAAATTCAAACACAAATTTGGTCTGAATTTAACGATAGTCGATCACAGCATAATCCATAACATGTTTGCAAATGAAATAACATAATCATGAAACATAAAGTCGAACAAAATAATTAACTTGCGCCATGTCGCGCCCACAAATTCTCCACAACATCTTCTTGTGTATCCTGAGAAACTCGGACATCACATTTGGATTGCGGCGTTGGTATTCCTCTTGCGTCAACTCCTCACCCCCATCTTGATCATAGTCATATCCCCCAACATCAGCGTCATCTCTCTCATTCTCAATTATCATATTATACAAGATCACACATGCTGTCAATATGTACCATAGCATATCCTTGCCCCAAAATCTTGCAGGACCCCTAATCATGGCAAAGCGTGACTACAAAACACCAAATTCTCTCTCAACATCCTTCCTGGCTGCTTCTTGAGCTTGTGTGAAGTGACACTTCTTGTTACCTCGTGGACTTCTATAGCTCTTCACAAATGTAGCCCAAGAAGGATAGATCCCATATGCCAAATAATAACCCATAGTGTACTTATTGCCATTCATAGTGTACTCAATTGGAGGTGAAGTTCCTGAAGTTAGTCGCTGAAAAAGGGGAGACCTTCGAAGTACATTGATATCATTTAGTGATCCTGGCAAACCAAAAAATGAATGCCAAATCCACAAATCCTCGGATGCAACCGCTTCAAGGATCATAGTTGGACCATCCACATGTCCTGTGTACATACCTTTCTATGCAGTTGGGCAATTCTTTCACCTCCGATGCATACAGTCAATGCATCCAAGCATACCTGGCCAACCCCTATTGTTGTTCATCTCTAGCAACCTTGTAGTATCCTCAACAGTGGGTGGCCTCAAGTATTGCTCACCAAAAACATCAACCACTGCTTGAACAAAGTGCTTGAAGGCCACAATGATAGTGCTCTCAGCAATTCTCACAACCTCATCCATGGAATCTGTAGGAACATCATAAGCTAACATCCTAAAAGCTCCAACTACTTTTTGAAGGGCAGTTGCTCCAAGCAACCCTACTGCTGGCCTTTGCCTGAAATAGTCATCATGTGCCTCGACTCCTTGGATAATTCTCAGAAACAATGGCTTAGACATTTTGAATCTTCTCCGAAAAAATTTATCATTGTAAATTGATGGATCTGCAACGATCCGCAAGTTACTAGCATGCATGTCTCTTGGCACCACTTCATGACCAGGCACCGAACCACGGCGACACTTATTATGAATCTAATCTTCAGCATCAGCAAGAATTAGCAACAGCTCCACCAAATCATCGACTCTCCTTATCTTTAACATGTGTGTGACCCATTGGTTAGTAGAATATACGTTTTAGAGAGGAGAGGGAGACAGAAAAGGGGAGAAAAAATTAAATAGATAAATATTTCATAGACACGTGGATTCTAAGTGTCAAGAGGAGATAAACTTTATATATGTGGGCCCCACAGGTAGCTCAGCGCTAAGTCAGCATGGTGTCATTGTACCAAGTGGGTTGAGTTCCGTTTGGACCCAGATGAGACACGAAAATAGCATTTTTAAAGTTCAAGGACTGACTATGATGTGGCAAACACTGGCACATTGATCAAGTCAAGTCCATATGGGGGCATATATATAAATACCTTGCCTATTATTACTCTCATCTGAGTAAGAATATAGTTCTCACCTCCAAATAAGTTAAACAATTTTAAGTTTATTCAAATGTATTAAAATAGGTTCTGACATATGATACCGAATAAAGATCTTCCAGTAGGAAGAATACATAAATCTTCTTTTATCACTAATTAGAGCCTTAAAGAGAGCCTTCATGGTAACTCTCGCTAGACGCACGACAAACAAACACTACTGGAAACTTGAATACTCCTGTGTGTGCAAAATGGACAGAAAAATGTGAATCCCGACAGAAAAATACTTTTCTGACGGTGTACCGACAGAAAATAACCTACAGAATTAGCATGACTGAAAAAATCTATTTTTCTATCTGTTCACGGTCAGAAACAATACTTTTCTGACGGTGTACTGTCAGAAAATAACCTAGAGAATTAGCATGACTGAAAAATTCTACAGAATACATAAATTAGATTAAAAATAAATTTTCTGTGTGGCTATCCTCACAGATAAAGGTGAAACCCGACAGAAAATTAGCTAAC
The DNA here is from genome assembly GCA_038087645.1 of Saccharum hybrid cultivar R570. Lineage (NCBI taxonomy): Eukaryota > Viridiplantae > Streptophyta > Magnoliopsida > Poales > Poaceae > Saccharum > Saccharum hybrid cultivar. The sequence goes on from JAQSUU010000760.1 coordinate 17,476,363, forward strand.
CTCACTCACAATTAAATTGAAACCAACTGACAGGGAAATTACAGCAGAACATCCTCATGCTCAATTTGGTTCATTCAAATGGCAGATTAATAATTTATAAACACATAATAATATTAGCATACAAATGATAGTTTCAGGTCATCCAAAACCATGTGTAGCATTTTATATAGCATACACTCAAATAAGATGTCCAAATACTTTACATAAACAAAATAGTCATATACTTTGCCAAAAGCATTATGTTCACATAAATGACACACTAGCACTTCCACATAGATGCAGTGTCTCCACTACGATGATTGCTGGTTTCCACATCCATTATGTTTCTGCCTTCAAGTACCTTGTGGCCATCAACATCAATGCAATTGTTAAGGTCGATTCCGCCAACATGCGATGAACCAATGGCCTGCAATGCACGAAGAAGACCAAAAATAGGGGATTCATTTTGCACATACATGCATATACATGAGATTATATGAGATCCACTCCGAATATATATAGCCAAATACCTTAAATTATGGTTCCAGTGCTTAGTTTTGCCAGCTCACCTCGAAACAAGAGGATCAGCGCGCGGAAGGCCCGCTGACGGGGATACGGAGAGGGCAATGCCCGCGAGGTCACCTCTTAGGGAGGGGCCGCGCCTTGGGAGGCTGCTCGTCGGGACGGGCCACACCTTGGAGGCCGCGTGCGGAAGGGACGATGACAGATCTAGCGTAGGGAGGCCGCGTGCAAGAGGGCCGGCGGCGGATCTGGCCCTGGGAAGCCACGTGTAGGAGGGTCACCAATGATTTGGTGTAAGCGGCAGCCGGCGGCGCGGTGCACGAGAGGGCCGCGCCCTGGAGGCGACAGGGCGGGAAGGGCGGGCGGCCGGTGGTGCAGCGCAAGGGAGGGGCGACGGTCGGTGGCTTGGCCGACGGGAGGGTCCATGCCCTCGAGGTGATGCTGTGAGACGAGCGGCAGCCGGCTCGCATGCTGGTGGTGTGCGGGAGAAAATGAGGAGAGAAGCAGCGGCGGGGTGTGGCTGCGTGGGTTTAGGTTTAGGAATTCTTCTTTTTTTATTTTTTACAATGCATTTGCTATACTCTAAAAGGAGCCGGGCCAAAAGCTAGGGCGCCAACACTAAATCTGTTGTGCCCGATTATTTTTTCTGTGTGGAATATATAAACCCATAGAATAATTATTATTTTTCTGTGTGTATTAACAAAACCGACAGAGTAATTAAAATTGTGAGTTTTCATATTTTTCTGTGTCTACTGACAAAAACACACACAAAAATTCGTCACCCACAGGGCTATTTGAGTTTCAAGTAGTGAAAGATAAACTCTAAAAACTCTAACAATAACTAGAATATCTAGGCTTTAATTTGGTATAGTCTAATCATTATCGCCAATAATAGTCATTGGATATATTTTTTATATAAAAAAGTTACTGCCTCTGGCAATATGAAAATCAGAAAAAAATAACCTCATAATATTACATCTATATTAACCACATGCCATAATTAATGATGTGCTAATTCAAAATATGGTCCTCTAAATTTGTATCTAAATTTCATACATCTTTCAATGTGAAAGTCAATTCAAAACAACACTCTAAATTTGCATCTAAACTACCCATCTGCTGTTAATTTAAACAACTTCATATCTGCCGTTATAATAATTTAAAACAACCTCATAATATTTTTTATGAATTATCTACTAATGACATTATGAGCCATAACGTACACTACCCCTAACTATATATTAAATTCCCATATATGTGATTATGAAAGATAATAGATATCTTTTTTTATAAATGCTTATGCTAATATCATCCGCCTCAGATCTTTGGTATCTACACATGTAAATATACCCCCAAACCACGCGCTCTCGGGCCATTTGGCCCTTACACTGAGCAATATATATGTCTACAATTAAGTCATGGGTAACTGATTAATTGCTAGCTCGGTTACAATGTCAATACATCTCGACAGCCCCAAAGGAAAGACGACATGACATGATGCCCTATCGCTGGAGGGGGCCTTCAACAGAGTGACCCAGCCCAAAATCGTGTGCGTAGCACTGCAGTGTAACACTGCCATTTGCCTGCCAAAGTACAAACATGCATGATCAATCACTACTAGAAAAATTAACTTCAATCACCTTGTTTTGAACCATCATGATCAGTCACTGCTACAGAAATTAACTTTACGGGTGCGCATAACTGAGCACCGGCACAGGCAAAGTTTTTGGAGACAACCCCGGTGTTTCCGGAGGGCAATTCGGTCTACCTGTGTTGAAACCCCTCTAATAAAAAGCATGATTTGCAGAGGGCAATTCCGTCCGCAAGTGGTTAGGGTTAGTAATATAAAGGATTATTATATCCATTTTGGGCACCTAAACTCTTGCCTTTTTCAATTTTGCCGCCTAGAGCCATCTGAAAAACCACTCACAACTGTCTCGGAGGTCAAAATTGAATGGTTTTGATAATTGAGGTGCCAAAGTTAGACAAAGGCAAGAGTTGAGGCGCCAAAGATGGACACAATCAATTACTTTATCTTTTAGTATGTTATTGCAAAAAGTTATATATTTAGATTTTTTTAGGCTTTAAATATTTAGATTTACTTAATCATAAATATTCACATGTAATGAAATATTTATCTACACTTTTATTGGATTTTTGTATATTAGGTTATTAAAATATTTATGTGCAATACTCACCAAAATGACAAAGAACAAGCATGAGAATCAAAGACAATATAACGAACAAAAACAAGCTACAAATAAGATTTTATATTGCTGGTTCAAACAAAAAGGCTGCATTGATATTGTTTTGCTGACGCTGGGTCAAGCCATGACCCGACATGGCAATGTTATTATATCACTGCACGTGTGTGGTTTGAGCCATCTATGATATTATGCTAGTTCATACTGTTAAAAACTTTCTGTTAATGATAATTTTAAAATTATAATGGATCATATTATAATTACTGATAATTAAATTTTTTTTTACTAATGATAGTTGAGGTGTCAAAATGGACTTAATTCTAATATAAATGGGCTTATCCCTTGCTTAGGTTGGTCTTATAGGATGTCCGTTTTTGCATGTGACGTCTAGGATACCCCCTCTAAGAATTTATTTGCAGACACGGGTGTTTCTTTGTTGCCTTGGTAAATACACCATCTGTCTCTAAGAATTGCTGAATATTTTTTTGTGACATGGTGAATTTTTTACTGTCTGTTTAAATAAAACAGGTTTCGTCTCTCCTAAAATTGCATTGTATGCACCGTAAACTGGTAACAAGTGGTAGGATCAGATCACTGGATGAACACCAATTATTGGGACGAGGATACTAAAGCAGACGGAAAGGGGACAGACATGCCTACCATGCTCAACACACGACAAAACTGGAAATTTGGGGTGAAAAGGACATGAGATTCACTATATATATGCCATGTGAGCAGGAGCTTGATAAATCTGTGCATATAGAGAGAATCGGGGCCGTTTAGTTGAATTGAATTCATTCTAATAATTACAATTTAGACATATATTAATTAAGCTAATATAGTTGTGTATGGAATATATTTGTATATTTATTGTTAGGCTTACAAGGGACATACTTATATGTTCCATTTCTATTATAGGAAAGTGAGTTGAAGAGTGTGCCATAAGTTGGAGAGTAGAATTAAAATATATTGTCTTATAGAATCCATTTTCATCTCCCACCATATGAATTTGAGATAGCCTTATTTGTGAGCTTGAGAAAGTTATGGAATGTTAAATTCCAAACCAAATAGCCTAATTCATTAAACAGATTTCAATTTTCCTCCAAAATGCCGGGTTCCAAATAGCCCCTAAGAGAAAATAAAGGGATACGGAGTAGGTGCTGCCGTCGTCAAGTCATCTCCCCATTGAGATGTTGGTGAGGAAAATGACCTCCGCTCCGGCGGTCTCCGACAGAAATTAGTGGTGTCACTGCATGTCCACATGCCTGCAGTCCCACTTTGTTTGACATCGAGCTCCACTTGATCAGAAAATGATGACACGTTACTGCTCGCAAACAGTACCATTCCTGGCTTTTCGTGATTCCCGGGCATACATGGGAACACCAAACACCCTTGGAGGCACTGGGAAATGGGGAACGCCAGCCTTCGTTGTTGCCTCTACGCCCGCCGGCAGGAGCACTTTCATGGCGATCACGGTGCTCATCGTCCAGCGGGTACAGAACAGAAACCAAAGAAAGGATAGGACAACAAAGCAGAGTTCAAGAGGCAAAAAAGGAGATAATGAAATAAAAAAGGTAACAAAAGACTATCCACTAGACTAAAAGGGGTGCAGACTTTTCCTTAACTGTGTGTAACAACAAAGAAATTTCCTTGATGAACCCATACTTGCACCTTCATGTTGCTTTGAAGATGAAGTCATTTCTTTCTAACCAAAACACTTATGAACACAGCGCAATGGAAATACCATGAAGAATGGCAGCCAACCTAAACTGGTTTTTGAGATATCAAATGCTTGAACATGAAAGCATCCTCTGTCAAACTGAAGTTTACAATGTTGAAGCAACTACTAGCCAAAGAACCATGGAAGAAGAGATGATCCAGAGTTTATTCCGTGAAGTTTATACAGAGCACACGGTCAAAACTGGTATGGTTTTCCCATTGGGCATTGGTCTCGTTGTCAACTGGATCGGTCCTTCCATCCAGTTTATACAGACCTGTGAGGTTACCTTCGACGAGACCATGCCTTGTTCTGTTCCTGTCTTTGAAAGTGCAGGTGATCAGGAGACCGGTGAGAGCATCTTTGTTGAGGAGAATAAGGAAGATGATGATTGGGGAGATGCTGAGCTGACCTCTTTGGCTGCTCCAGTCGAGTCTACGACGACTACTTTGGCTTACGGACCCGACCCATCTTCTTCCACTACTTGGGGTCCGTGCGAGCCGCCTCCTCAGCCTGCGCTGACTAAACCTGAGGAGGCTCCAACTGTAGTTGAGGGAGAGGCGACATCTTCAAGGGAAGCACCTCGGCACATCCAGTGTCGCCACCCACCTCAGACTATGATCGGCGACATCAGTCAGCGTGTTACACGCTTAAGGTCATATGAAATCTCACATTTCGCTCACTCTGCTTTTGTCGCTAATTTTGAGCCACAAAATGTTAGACACGCACTTTCTGATTCCGATTGGGTCAATACTATGCACGAGGAGTTACAGAACTTTGAGCGGAACAAAGTGTGGGTCTTAGTTCCACTTCCACCTGAGTGTCACCCCATAGGTACAAAGTGGGCTTTCAAGAACAAGACAAGTGAGGATGGGGTGGTGGTGAGGAACAAGGCTAGGCTAGTGGCTCAGGGGTTTTGTCACAAAGAGAGAGTAGACTTTGAAGAAACCTTTGCTCCTATGGCCCGTATCGAGGCTATAAGGATACTTTTGGCTTATGCAGCTTCGAAAGGGTTCAAGCTATATCAAATGGATGTGAAAAGTGCCTTCTTGAATGGGTACATAGAGAAAGAAGTGTATGTAAGGCAACCCCCTGGCATTGAAAATCACAAGTATCCCAACCATATTTACAAACTCCACAAAGCCTTGTATGGGTTGAAACAAGCCCCGAGAGCCTGGTATGAGCGTTTGAAAGCCTTCTTGGTTGCTAAGGTCTTTAAGATGGGTTCCGTAGATAAAACCTTGTTTCTCCTCAAGCAAGGCACTGACACTTTGTTGGTTCAGATTTACTTGGATGATATCATTTTTGGTGGCTCCTCTCACGCTCTTATTGCAAAGTTTTCTGAGACTATAGGCAGGGAATTCGTGATGAGCATGATGGGTGAATTGACTTTCTTCCTTAGGCTACAAATCAAGCAAACTCGAGAAGGAACATTTGTGCACCAAGGCAAGTACACCAAGGATCTCCTGAGGAAGTTTGATATGGGCGAGACCAAGCCTCTTTCAATGCCCATGTCAACCACGACGGCCCTGAACGAGGATAAGGAAGGAGAAGCTGTGGACTAGAAGGAGTATCGAAGCATGAGCGGATCGTTGCTGTACCTGACGGTAATGAGACCGGACATCCAGTTCGCGGTCTGTCTATGTGCACGTTTTTAGTCTTCACCGCGCACATCGCATCGTCAAGCCGTCAAGCGGAAAATGAGGTACCTTCGTTTCACACCCAAATTTGGTCTTTGGTTTTTGGCTTCCTCCTCTCTTTCTCTTTGCGGTTACTCTGATGCGGATTATGCTGGTTGTCGTGTTGAGAGAAAATCCACTTCTGAGACTTGTCAGTTTCTTGGGTCTTCACTTGTGTCTTGGTCTTCTCGCAAGCTGTCTAATGTAGCCCAATCCACTATAGAAGCTGAGTATGTTGTTGCTACTGCTTGCTGTTCCCAGTTGCTTTGGATGGTGCTACTTTGCGAGACTATTGCTTAGAGTTTAGGTGAGTGCCTTTATTCTGTGATAGCACCAGTGCCATAAGTGTAGCCAAAAATCCTGTTCTCCACTCCAAAACCAACCACATAAAGGTTCGTTTTCACTTCTTGCGAGACCACTATGAGAAAGAGGACATTGACCTTATTCATGTTGACACCCACAACTAGCTCGCAGATATCTTCACCAAACTCCTTGACCAAGCCCAGTTTGCTCGCTTGCGAGCAGAGCTTGGAGTTTGTTTCCCTTTTTAGAGGAGGAAAGTTTTTGGTTCTTGTACATACGTCTTTGGTTTTCTTTGTAGTTTAGCTTTTGATTTTGCCTTTGTATCATATTTGCATATCATATCATCATGTATCATATTGCATCTTGAGCTTCATCCTTGTAGTAGCTAGATTGATACTATGCTCTTGTTGGGGATGTTATGTATATACATTATGTGCTTTGCTTAGGCTCACTTTGATCTCTTGATATGAGCTAAAAATATCTCTTCCAATTGTGAACATGAATAACACTTGAAGAAACTTGAAACATGTTCACCACTACTTATGGCAACTAGCATATGTAGGTGTGTCGAGAACCCTTTTTTTCTTCATATATATGCTTAGTTGCTACGGCTCATACCTTGAGTTACATACTTGCTTGAGAAACTTGAATTTGTGCTAAAACTTAAAAAACAAGGTATGAAAAGATCGGGACGGGTCTTTGTTGTCCCATGTCAGAGTATCGAGACAGCTCCCTATTGCACTTAAGGGTAAAATTGAGCTCTGTAATGGATACCGAGATCATTGTCTTAAGCTTCTGATTGCTTTTGGCATACTTGACATGGTCGATAAGTTAGGTTTTGATGGCATCGATAACCTCCCGCGCACATTTGTTTGACAAACTTTGGTGATAAGATGCATAACTCTGATAAAATCCAATAGCTATCTGAAAATTTGATCAAATCACAAGTTTGTCTCATGACATGATGTGTGAACTTTGTTTGGGGTAGTTCACTTTGCATACATGTGTAGCACAAGGTTGATCTCCTGTCTATATTTGCTATGTGCTCTTTTGGTGGTGAACCCTCTTTTAAATTGCTCAAACTTGATCAAACTTGCTACAATGCCATATTCCGTCTCATTTGATCACTATGAGCATTTGCTAGCTCCTGTATTTGTTGATATGTATACATGACAGCATCAGTTAGAGCATCTTTTCAATCTACTTGCTATAATTTTGAAGCATCTGCATTTGTGCATTTCTGCATTCATAGCATGTTTTGAGGGGGAGTTGCAATCCTTGGGCTCTAGCCTGATAAGTGCATATGTCAACAAGGGAGAGAAGTTTCCACACTCACAATGTCACATTCACTCATGTTGTCAACAAGGGGGAGAAGTTTTCAATTCCACCCAAAGTTGAGAGATATGCACTCATTTGAGTGAGATTGCATTTGTTCAGGGGGAGTTGCATTTGAGCTGCTTTTGCTAGATGTGTTGAGCCTTTGCCTCTTCTGGAGGGTCTAGCAGTTTTTCGGCTTTTTGAGCTTTGCTAGTGGTGTTGAGCCAGTTGCCTCTTCTTGAGGACTAGCTGTGTTTTACTTGGTTGCATCGAGCCGTTGCCCATGTCTTTGGGGACCAAGTTTTGCTCATTTCAAATGACCTGATTTTGGCTTTTCTTTGGCTTTTGGTCATTTGGTTGAGCTCTTTGTTTTCTCTTCTTCTTTTTCTTTAGCTCAAGCTGTTCATGTATTGGTGTTGACAATGCACTCATCAAGGGGGAGATTGCAAACACAAGGTTGACAAGTACACTTGTGTGTTCGTTTTGTGATGAGTGATTGTCAATGTGATCCATGAAGTAGGTGGAGTGGTGACTAACCATGCCATGGCAAAAGCTATGTGTGCGACATGTCTCTTGGCTTGAGTTGTATAGGTGTGGAGATCAGAGGCGGTGGTCGACGGCGAGGTGAAGGTCAAGGAGGACGTGCCGTGCCGACGGACCAGGAGCGGTTAAGGATGCACGTGAGGCTTAGACCGAGGGACCTAGAGGCCGGGTGACCAGCCGTGGTGGCTAACATCTGGGACATCGACAAGCGCAAGTGTACATGGGTGATGAAGACAGCGTCGATCAAGTCAAGATGGAGGACGATGGCGTCAAGCTTGGTGGAGGTCAGACACGCGTCAACATCGGGGTTTGGTGGTTTCGTCCTCAAAACCATCGGTGCGGGTTTGGTGGTTTGGGCCTCAAAATCATCAGTGGCGGGTTTACGAGTTTGGGCCTCAAAACCCGGGTGGAGGTTTCGAGGAGGAACGGACGGCACGTGGCGGCATTAGGGAGTTCACGTCGAGGCGAAGCTACCGGTGAGGAGGCGCGGTAGCCGTCGGATGAAGATGACACCGGGTTGGACCATAACGCCCTTGGGCTAAGTGGTTTGACTCATTTGTATCCAGGGGCTAAACTGGGATTGTGTAATAGCCCTATTAAATAGAATTTGCTCGGGTGAGGGGGATTTGGCAGCGTGTACCAGGGCAGCCTCCCCAGTACTTCTAGCGAGGATGAGATCCAAGGACAGCAGCAGGTAGCCATCAAGAAGTTCTCCTCAGAGTCATCGTCTCAGAGCCGGAAAGAGTTCGAGGCTGAGGTAATGATCATAGGCCGTCTTAGGCATCGCAACCTTGTGCGGCTGCTAGGCTGGTGTGATAGCCGCAGAGGTCTCTTGCTCGTCTACGATCTCATGCCCCAAGGAAGCCTGGATAAACACATCCATAGCACGGACAAAATCTTAAATTGGCCCGAGAGGTACAACATGTTGCATCCCGTCCTTGTTTTAGTACTAATTATAATACCCGTTATAGCTATATCTTTTTTGGCTTCACTATTCCATCAACCCTGACTCCTGATGAGCAGGGTTAGATACTAGGCTTCATATTTACCACTTACAACTAATCAAAATTGTTTACCTTTGCGCACACTTTCTCTCTATATATGTTTTTACTAGCACAGCAATATAATACCCGTTAGATACTTCAAAATCTTTGTTCTGACCTAATACAAATATTTAACCATATATATTTTTTAGACTTTTCCCTTTGCATCACACCACCATTTAGAATACACATTCATTGCCTATTATTTCTACAAGCTATAGGACTGATTTTTTAGATAATGGAACAAAATTCCAGCTTCTACCATCCGTGGATGGTACACAGCCGAAGCTACAGGACTGATGGCTCTATGTTTCAGAATTTTATGAGGATATATACGTGTAGTGTACGATTTACCTTTTTTTCTGCATGTATCTTGTGAATATTAAGGTGGAAGGTCCTCAGCGAATTAGTAATAGTAAAATTTTGCATGAACGCATTCACTGCTATTAACTAACCACAAAGTACAAACCATTGGTGACATTTAAATTTATTAATATTAGGTACAAGATCATTTTGGGATTAGGCTCAGCGCTGCACTATCTTCACTGAGACTGGGACCAACGCGTTGTGCACGGTGACATCAAGCCGAGCAATATCATGCTTGACTCGTCCTACAACGCCAAGCTGGGAGACTTCGGTCTCGCACGCCTTGGTGACCATGGCACCGGCCCACAGACGACGGACCTGGTCAAGGGCACCATGGGGTACATCGATCCAGAGTTCGTCAACACGCACCGCCGAAGCACCGAGTCAGACATCTATAGCTTCGGCGTCGTCCTGCTGGAGATCGTCTCCGGCCGGCCACCCGTGGCCCGCTGGGATCCGTCTTTCTCGCTGCTCAAGTGGGTAGAGACCTTGTACTGCCAAGCCGTCGGCCGCATCCTGGACGCGGCTGACGCACGGCTGCGGGGAGACGAAGCCCACGACCGGCAGATGGAGCGCGCTTTGCTCGTGGGGCTCTGGTGCACGCACCGTGACCCCGAGCAGCGTCCATCCATCGCGGAGGCCATGCAGGCCCTGCAGTCTGAGGAGTGGAAGCTGCCGGCGTTCTCGCTACACATGTACAGCAAGCTGGGGACGTCGCCATCTGCTGGTATCGTTGCCTCCACGGGCGTCAATTCTGGTGTCTCCGGCAGCTCCTTCTCTAGCGGCGTCCGCTCGGCAGACACCGCTGGGACGACGACAGGCTCGTCTGAATCGTTTAAAATTTAGCGGTTCCGCCACCGCTTTCCACGTGGTAGTAATTGTGTCGCAGTTTAACTAAACAGCTGCTCGTCGCTGCTCCCTGGCAGGAGTCTACATGTACTGTAATGTACTGTATGTAGTTGATCATTCTCTGATGATACCTGTGCAAGTTTTTTTTTCTCGTTTCACAATATATCTGTTTGCGACAGCTGTGCTTTCTACTCCACGTACGTACTGGCAGATGAAGCAACTTTCAGCTTCGTTTTACTACTTGTGTCCTGCTCGATCCTGCTTGAACGGTTTAGCTTGCCCTTAGATTTCCTCTATTTTCTCACACACTATATGCATATGTAATCATATTATATAATAACTTATTTAAACTATAACGAATAACGATAAAAGCACCATACCTAAAATCATAAATAAAAATAGGAATGTTTAAATTTAAATTCAAACACAAATTTGGTCTGAATTTAACGATAGTCGATCACAGCATAATCCATAACATGTTTGCAAATGAAATAACATAATCATGAAACATAAAGTCGAACAAAATAATTAACTTGCGCCATGTCGCGCCCACAAATTCTCCACAACATCTTCTTGTGTATCCTGAGAAACTCGGACATCACATTTGGATTGCGGCGTTGGTATTCCTCTTGCGTCAACTCCTCACCCCCATCTTGATCATAGTCATATCCCCCAACATCAGCGTCATCTCTCTCATTCTCAATTATCATATTATACAAGATCACACATGCTGTCAATATGTACCATAGCATATCCTTGCCCCAAAATCTTGCAGGACCCCTAATCATGGCAAAGCGTGACTACAAAACACCAAATTCTCTCTCAACATCCTTCCTGGCTGCTTCTTGAGCTTGTGTGAAGTGACACTTCTTGTTACCTCGTGGACTTCTATAGCTCTTCACAAATGTAGCCCAAGAAGGATAGATCCCATATGCCAAATAATAACCCATAGTGTACTTATTGCCATTCATAGTGTACTCAATTGGAGGTGAAGTTCCTGAAGTTAGTCGCTGAAAAAGGGGAGACCTTCGAAGTACATTGATATCATTTAGTGATCCTGGCAAACCAAAAAATGAATGCCAAATCCACAAATCCTCGGATGCAACCGCTTCAAGGATCATAGTTGGACCATCCACATGTCCTGTGTACATACCTTTCTATGCAGTTGGGCAATTCTTTCACCTCCGATGCATACAGTCAATGCATCCAAGCATACCTGGCCAACCCCTATTGTTGTTCATCTCTAGCAACCTTGTAGTATCCTCAACAGTGGGTGGCCTCAAGTATTGCTCACCAAAAACATCAACCACTGCTTGAACAAAGTGCTTGAAGGCCACAATGATAGTGCTCTCAGCAATTCTCACAACCTCATCCATGGAATCTGTAGGAACATCATAAGCTAACATCCTAAAAGCTCCAACTACTTTTTGAAGGGCAGTTGCTCCAAGCAACCCTACTGCTGGCCTTTGCCTGAAATAGTCATCATGTGCCTCGACTCCTTGGATAATTCTCAGAAACAATGGCTTAGACATTTTGAATCTTCTCCGAAAAAATTTATCATTGTAAATTGATGGATCTGCAACGATCCGCAAGTTACTAGCATGCATGTCTCTTGGCACCACTTCATGGCCAGGCACCGAACCACGGCGACACTTATTATGAATCTAATCTTCAGCATCAGCAAGAATTAGCAACAGCTCCACCAAATCATCGACTCTCCTTATCTTTAACATGTGTGTGACCCATTGGTTAGTAGAATATACGTTTTAGAGAGGAGAGGGAGACAGAAAAGGGGAGAAAAAATTAAATAGATAAATATTTCATAGACACGTGGATTCTAAGTGTCAAGAGGAGATAAACTTTATATATGTGGGCCCCACAGGTAGCTCAGCGCTAAGTCAGCATGGTGTCATTGTACCAAGTGGGTTGAGTTCCGTTTGGACCCAGATGAGACACGAAAATAGCATTTTTAAAGTTCAAGGACTGACTATGATGTGGCAAACACTGGCACATTGATCAAGTCAAGTCCATATGGGGGCATATATATAAATACCTTGCCTATTATTACTCTCATCTGAGTAAGAATATAGTTCTCACCTCCAAATAAGTTAAACAATTTTAAGTTTATTCAAATGTATTAAAATAGGTTCTGACATATGATACCGAATAAAGATCTTCCAGTAGGAAGAATACATAAATCTTCTTTTATCACTAATTAGAGCCTTAAAGAGAGCCTTCATGGTAACTCTCGCTAGACGCACGACAAACAAACACTACTGGAAACTTGAATACTCCTGTGTGTGCAAAATGGACAGAAAAATGTGAATCCCGACAGAAAAATACTTTTCTGACGGTGTACCGACAGAAAATAACCTACAGAATTAGCATGACTGAAAAAATCTATTTTTCTATCTGTTCACGGTCAGAAACAATACTTTTCTGACGGTGTACTGTCAGAAAATAACCTAGAGAATTAGCATGACTGAAAAATTCTACAGAATACATAAATTAGATTAAAAATAAATTTTCTGTGTGGCTATCCTCACAGATAAAGGTGAAACCCGACAGAAAATTAGCTAACCTCACTCACAATTAAATTGAAACCAACTGACAGGGAAATTACAGCAGAACATCCTCATGCTCAATTTGGTTCATTCAAATGGCAGATTAATAATTTATAAACACATAATAATATTAGCATACAAATGATAGTTTCAGGTCATCCAAAACCATGTGTAGCATTTTATATAGCATACACTCAAATAAGATGTCCAAATACTTTACATAAACAAAATAGTCATATACTTTGCCAAAAGCATTATGTTCACATAAATGACACACTAGCACTTCCACATAGATGCAGTGTCTCCACTACGATGATTGCTGGTTTCCACATCCATTATGTTTCTGCCTTCAAGTACCTTGTGGCCATCAACATCAATGCAATTGTTAAGGTCGATTCCGCCAACATGCGATGAACCAATGGCCTGCAATGCACGAAGAAGACCAAAAATAGGGGATTCATTTTGCACATACATGCATATACATGAGATTATATGAGATCCACTCCGAATATATATAGCCAAATACCTTAAATTATGGTTCCAGTGCTTAGTTTTGCCAGCTCACCTCGAAACAAGAGGATCAGCGCGCGGAAGGCCCGCTGACGGGGATACGGAGAGGGCAATGCCCGCGAGGTCACCTCTTAGGGAGGGGCCGCGCCTTGGGAGGCTGCTCGTCGGGACGGGCCACACCTTGGAGGCCGCGTGCGGAAGGGACGATGACAGATCTAGCGTAGGGAGGCCGCGTGCAAGAGGGCCGGCGGCGGATCTGGCCCTGGGAAGCCACGTGTAGGAGGGTCACCAATGATTTGGTGTAAGCGGCAGCCGGCGGCGCGGTGCACGAGAGGGCCGCGCCCTGGAGGCGACAGGGCGGGAAGGGCGGGCGGCCGGTGGTGCAGCGCAAGGGAGGGGCGACGGTCGGTGGCTTGGCCGACGGGAGGGTCCATGCCCTCGAGGTGATGCTGTGAGACGAGCGGCAGCCGGCTCGCATGCTGGTGGTGTGCGGGAGAAAATGAGGAGAGAAGCAGCGGCGGGGTGTGGCTGCGTGGGTTTAGGTTTAGGAATTCTTCTTTTTTTATTTTTTACAATGCATTTGCTATACTCTAAAAGGAGCCGGGCCAAAAGCTAGGGCGCCAACACTAAATCTGTTGTGCCCGATTATTTTTTCTGTGTGGAATATATAAACCCATAGAATAATTATTATTTTTCTGTGTGTATTAACAAAACCGACAGAGTAATTAAAATTGTGAGTTTTCATATTTTTCTGTGTCTACTGACAAAAACACACACAAAAATTCGTCACCCACAGGGCTATTTGAGTTTCAAGTAGTGAAAGATAAACTCTAAAAACTCTAACAATAACTAGAATATCTAGGCTTTAATTTGGTATAGTCTAATCATTATCGCCAATAATAGTCATTGGATATATTTTTTATATAAAAAAGTTACTGCCTCTGGCAATATGAAAATCAGAAAAAAATAACCTCATAATATTACATCTATATTAACCACATGCCATAATTAATGATGTGCTAATTCAAAATATGGTCCTCTAAATTTGTATCTAAATTTCATACATCTTTCAATGTGAAAGTCAATTCAAAACAACACTCTAAATTTGCATCTAAACTACCCATCTGCTGTTAATTTAAACAACTTCATATCTGCCGTTATAATAATTTAAAACAACCTCATAATATTTTTTATGAATTATCTACTAATGACATTATGAGCCATAACGTACACTACCCCTAACTATATATTAAATTCCCATATATGTGATTATGAAAGATAATAGATATCTTTTTTTATAAATGCTTATGCTAATATCATCCGCCTCAGATCTTTGGTATCTACACATGTAAATATACCCCCAAACCACGCGCTCTCGGGCCATTTGGCCCTTACACTGAGCAATATATATGTCTACAATTAAGTCATGGGTAACTGATTAATTGCTAGCTCGGTTACAATGTCAATACATCTCGACAGCCCCAAAGGAAAGACGACATGACATGATGCCCTATCGCTGGAGGGGGCCTTCAACAGAGTGACCCAGCCCAAAATCGTGTGCGTAGCACTGCAGTGTAACACTGCCATTTGCCTGCCAAAGTACAAACATGCATGATCAATCACTACTAGAAAAATTAACTTCAATCACCTTGTTTTGAACCATCATGATCAGTCACTGCTACAGAAATTAACTTTACGGGTGCGCATAACTGAGCACCGGCACAGGCAAAGTTTTTGGAGACAACCCCGGTGTTTCCGGAGGGCAATTCGGTCTACCTGTGTTGAAACCCCTCTAATAAAAAGCATGATTTGCAGAGGGCAATTCCGTCCGCAAGTGGTTAGGGTTAGTAATATAAAGGATTATTATATCCATTTTGGGCACCTAAACTCTTGCCTTTTTCAATTTTGCCGCCTAGAGCCATCTGAAAAACCACTCACAACTGTCTCGGAGGTCAAAATTGAATGGTTTTGATAATTGAGGTGCCAAAGTTAGACAAAGGCAAGAGTTGAGGCGCCAAAGATGGACACAATCAATTACTTTATCTTTTAGTATGTTATTGCAAAAAGTTATATATTTAGATTTTTTTAGGCTTTAAATATTTAGATTTACTTAATCATAAATATTCACATGTAATGAAATATTTATCTACACTTTTATTGGATTTTTGTATATTAGGTTATTTAAATATTTATGTGCAATACTCACCAAAATGACAAAGAACAAGCATGAGAATCAAAGACAATATAACGAACAAAAACAAGCTACAAATAAGATTTTATATTGCTGGTTCAAACAAAAAGGCTGCATTGATATTGTTTTGCTGACGCTGGGTCAAGCCATGACCCGACATGGCAATGTTATTATATCACTGCACGTGTGTGGTTCGAGCCATCTATGATATTATGCTAGTTCATACTGTTAAAAACTTTCTGTTAATGATAATTTTAAAATTATAATGGATCATATTATAATTACTGATAATTAAATTTTTTTTACTAATGATAGTTGAGGTGTCAAAATGGACTTAATTCTAATATAAATGGGCTTATCCCTTGCTTAGGTTGGTCTTATAGGATGTCCGTTTTTGCATGTGACGTCTAGGATACCCCCTCTAAGAATTTATTTGCAGACACGGGTGTTTCTTTGTTGCCTTGGTAAATACACCATCTGTCTCTAAGAATTGCTGAATATTTTTTTGTGACATGGTGAATTTTTTACTGTCTGTTTAAATAAAACAGGTTTCGTCTCTCCTAAAATTGCATTGTATGCACCGTAAACTGGTAACAAGTGGTAGGATCAGATCACTGGATGAACACCAATTATTGGGACGAGGATACTAAAGCAGACGGAAAGGGGACAGACATGCCTACCATGCTCAACACACGACAAAACTGGAAATTTGGGGTGAAAAGGACATGAGATTCACTATATATATGCCATGTGAGCAGGAGCTTGATAAATCTGTGCATATAGAGAGAATCGGGGCCGTTTAGTTGAATTGAATTCATTCTAATAATTACAATTTAGACATATATTAATTAAGCTAATATAGTTGTGTATGGAATATATTTGTATATTTATTGTTAGGCTTACAAGGGACATACTTATATGTTCCATTTCTATTATAGGAAAGTGAGTTGAAGAGTGTGCCATAAGTTGGAGAGTAGAATTAAAATATATTGTCTTATAGAATCCATTTTCATCTCCCACCATATGAATTTGAGATAGCCTTATTTGTGAGCTTGAGAAAGTTATGGAATGTTAAATTCCAAACCAAATAGCCTAATTCATTAAACAGATTTCAATTTTCCTCCAAAATGCCGGGTTCCAAATAGCCCCTAAGAGAAAATAAAGGGATACGGAGTAGGTGCTGCCGTCGTCAAGTCATCTCCCCATTGAGATGTTGGTGAGGAAAATGACCTCCGCTCCGGCGGTCTCCGACAGAAATTAGTGGTGTCACTGCATGTCCACATGCCTGCAGTCCCACTTTGTTTGACATCGAGCTCCACTTGATCAGAAAATGATGACACGTTACTGCTCGCAAACAGTACCATTCCTGGCTTTTCGTGATTCCCGGGCATACATGGGAACACCAAACACCCTTGGAGGCACTGGGAAATGGGGAACGCCAGCCTTCGTTGTTGCCTCTACGCCCGCCGGCAGGAGCACTTTCATGGCGATCACGGTGCTCGTCGTCCAGCGGGTACAGAACAGAAACCAAAGAAAGGATAGGACAACAAAGCAGAGTTCAAGAGGCAAAAAAGGAGATAATGAAATAAAAAAGGTAACAAAAGACTATCCACTAGACTAAAAGGGGTGCAGACTTTTCCTTAACTGTGTGTAACAACAAAGAAATTTCCTTGATGAACCCATACTTGCACCTTCATGTTGCTTTGAAGATGAAGTCATTTCTTTCTAACCAAAACACTTATGAACACAGCGCAATGGAAATACCATGAAGAATGGCAGCCAACCTAAACTGGTTTTTGAGATATCAAATGCTTGAACATGAAAGCATCCTCTGTCAAACTGAAGTTTACAATGTTGAAGCAACTACTAGCCAAAGAACCATGGAAGAAGAGATGATCCAGAGTTTATTCCGTGAAGTTTATACAGAGCACACGGTCAAAACTGGTCTGGTTTTCCCATTGGGCATTGGTCTCGTTGTCAACTGGATCGGTCCTTCCATCCAGTTTATACAGACCTGTGAGGTTACCTTCGACGAGACCATGCCTTGTTCTGTTCCTGTCTTTGAAAGTGCAGGTGATCAGGAGATCGGTGAGAGCATCTTTGTTGAGGAGAATAAGGAAGATGATGATTGGGGAGATGCTGAGCTGACCTCTTCGGCTGCTCCAGTCGAGTCTACGACGACTACTTTGGCTTACGGACCCGACCCATCTTCTTCCACTACTTGGGGTCCGTGCGAGCCGCCTCCTCAGCCTGCGCTGACTAAACCTGAGGAGGCTCCAACTGTAGTTGAGGGAGAGGCGACATCTTCAAGGGAAGCACCTCGGCACATCCAGTGTCGCCACCCACCTCAGACTATGATCGGCGACATCAGTCAGCGTGTTACACGCTTAAGGTCATATGAAATCTCACATTTCGCTCACTCTGCTTTTGTCGCTAATTTTGAGCCACAAAATGTTAGACACGCACTTTCTGATTCCGATTGGGTCAATACTATGCACGAGGAGTTACAGAACTTTGAGCGGAACAAAGTGTGGGTCTTAGTTCCACTTCCACCTGAGTGTCACCCCATAGGTACAAAGTGGGCTTTCAAGAACAAGACAAGTGAGGATGGGGTGGTGGTGAGGAACAAGGCTAGGCTAGTGGCTCAGGGGTTTTGTCACAAAGAGAGAGTAGACTTTGAAGAAACCTTTGCTCCTATGGCCCGTATCGAGGCTATAAGGATACTTTTGGCTTATGCAGCTTCGAAAGGGTTCAAGCTATATCAAATGGATGTGAAAAGTGCCTTCTTGAATGGGTACATAGAGAAAGAAGTGTATGTAAGGCAACCCCCTGGCATTGAAAATCACAAGTATCCCAACCATATTTACAAACTCCACAAAGCCTTGTATGGGTTGAAACAAGCCCCGAGAGCCTGGTATGAGCGTTTGAAAGCCTTCTTGGTTGCTAAGGTCTTTAAGATGGGTTCCGTAGATAAAACCTTGTTTCTCCTCAAGCAAGGCACTGACACTTTGTTGGTTCAGATTTACTTGGATGATATCATTTTTGGTGGCTCCTCTCACGCTCTTATTGCAAAGTTTTCTGAGACTATAGGCAGGGAATTCGTGATGAGCATGATGGGTGAATTGACTTTCTTCCTTAGGCTACAAATCAAGCAAACTCGAGAAGGAACATTTGTGCACCAAGGCAAGTACACCAAGGATCTTCTGAGGAAGTTTGATATGGGCGAGACCAAGCCTCTTTCAATGCCCATGTCAACCACGACGGCCCTGAACGAGGATAAGGAAGGAGAAACTGTGGACTAGAAGGAGTATCGAAGCATGAGCGGATCGTTGCTGTACCTGACGGTAATGAGACCGGACATCCAGTTCGCGGTCTGTCTATGTGCACGTTTTTAGTCTTCACCGCGCACATCGCATCGTCAAGCCGTCAAGCGGAAAATGAGGTACCTTCGTTTCACACCCAAATTTGGTCTTTGGTTTTTGGCTTCCTCCTCTCTTTCTCTTTGCGGTTACTCTGATGCGGATTATGCTGGTTGTCGTGTTGAGAGAAAATCCACTTCTGAGACTTATCAGTTTCTTGGGTCTTCACTTGTGTCTTGGTCTTCTCGCAAGCTGTCTAATGTAGCCCAATCCACTATAGAAGCTGAGTATGTTGTTGCTACTGCTTGCTGTTCCCAGTTGCTTTGGATGGTGCTACTTTGCGAGACTATGGCTTAGAGTTTAGGTGAGTGCCTTTATTCTGTGATAGCACCAGTGCCATAAGTGTAGCCAAAAATCCTGTTCTCCACTCCAAAACCAACCACATAAAGGTTCGTTTTCACTTCTTGCGAGACCACTATGAGAAAGGGGACATTGACCTTATTCATGTTGACACCCACAACTAGCTCGCAGATATCTTCACCAAACTCCTTGACCAAGCCCAGTTTGCTCGCTTGCGAGCAGAGCTTGGAGTTTGTTTCCCTTTTTAGAGGAGGAAAGTTTTTGGTTCTTGTACATACGTCTTTGGTTTTCTTTGTAGTTTAGCTTTTGATTTTGCCTTTGTATCATATTTGCATATCATATCATCATGTATCATATTGCATCTTGAGCTTCATCCTTGTAGTAGCTAGATTGATACTATGCTCTTGTTGGGGATGTTATGTATATACATTATGTGCTTTGCTTAGGCTCACTTTGATCTCTTGATATGAGCTAAAAATATCTCTTCCAATTGTGAACATGAATAACACTTGAAGAAACTTGAAACATGTTCACCACTACTTATGGCAACTAGCATATGTAGGTGTGTCGAGAACCCTTTTTTTCTTCATATATATGCTTAGTTGCTATGGCTCATACCTTGAGTTACATACTTGCTTGAGAAACTTGAATTTGTGCTAAAACTTAAAAAACAAGGTATGAAAAGATCGGGACGGGTCTTTGTTGTCCCATGTCAGAGTATCGAGACAGCTCCCTATTGCACTTAAGGGTAAAATTGAGCTCTGTAATGGATACCGAGATCATTGTCTTAAGCTTCTGATTGCTTTTGGCATACTTGACATGGTCGATAAGTTAGGTTTTGATGGCATCGATAACCTCCCGCACACATTTGTTTGACAAACTTTGGTGATAAGATGCATAACTCTGATAAAATCCAATAGCTATCTGAAAATTTGATCAAATCACAAGTTTGTCTCATGACATGATGTGTGAACTTTGTTTGGGGTAGTTCACTTTGCATACATGTGTAGCACAAGGTTGATCTCCTGTCTATATTTGCTATGTGCTCTTTTGGTGGTGAACCCTCTTTTAAATTGCTCAAACTTGATCAAACTTGCTACAATGCCATATTCCGTCTCATTTGATCACTATGAGCATTTGCTAGCTCCTGTATTTGTTGATATGTATACATGACAGCATCAGTTAGAGCATCTTTTCAATCTACTTGCTATAATTTTGAAGCATCTGCATTTGTGCATTTCTGCATTCATAGCATGTTTTGAGGGGGAGTTGCAATCCTTGGGCTCTAGCTTGATAAGTGCATATGTCAACAAGGGAGAGAAGTTTCCACACTCACAATGTCACAATCACTCATGTTGTCAACAAGGGGGAGAAGTTTCCAATTCCACCCAAAGTTGAGAGATATGCACTCATTTGAGTGAGATTGCATTTGTTCAGGGGGAGTTGCATTTGAGCTGCTTTTGCTAGATGTGTTGAGCCTTTGCCTCTTCTGGAGGGTCTAGCAGTTTTTCGGCTTTTTGAGCTTTGCTAGTGGTGTTGAGCCAGTTGCCTCTTCTTGAGGACTAGCTGTGTTTTACTTGGTTGCATCGAGCCGTTGCCCATGTCTTTGGGGACCAAGTTTTGCTCATTTCAAATGACCTGATTTTGGCTTTTCTTTGGCTTTTGGTTATTTGGTTGAGCTCTTTGTTTTCTCTTCTTCTTTTTCTTTAGCTCAAGCTGTTCATGTATTGGTGTTGACAATGCACTCATTAAGGGGGAGATTGCAAACACAAGGTTGACAAGTACACTTGTGTGTTCGTTTTGTGATGAGTGATTGTCAATGTGATCCATGAAGTAGGTTGAGTGGTGACTAACCATGCCATGGCAAAAGCTATGTGTGCGACATGTCTCTTGGCTTGAGTTGTATAGGTGTGGAGATCAGAGGCGGTGGTCGACGGCGAGGTGAAGGTCAAGGAGGACGTGCCGTGCCGACGGACCAGGAGCGGTTAAGGATGCACGTGAGGCTTAGACCGAGGGACCTAGAGGCCGGGTGACCAGCCGTGGTGGCTAACATCTGGGACATCGACAAGCGCAAGTGTACATGGGTGATGAAGACAGCGTCGATCAAGTCAAGATGGAGGACGATGGCGTCAAGCTTGGTGGAGGTCAGACACGCGTCAACATCGGGGTTTGGTGGTTTCGTCCTCAAAACCATCGGTGCGGGTTTGGTGGTTTGGGCCTCAAAATCATCAGTGGCGGGTTTACGAGTTTAGGCCTCAAAACCCGGGTGGAGGTTTCGAGGAGGAACGGACGGCACGTGGCGGCATTAGGGAGTTCACGTCGAGGCGAAGCTACCGGTGAGGAGGCGCGGTAGCCGTCGGATGAAGATGACACCGGGTTGGACCATAACGCCCTTGGGCTAAGTGGTTTGACTCATTTGTATCCAGGGGCTAAACTGGGATTGTGTAATAGCCCTATTAAATAGGATTCTCAGAAGAAAGTCATACAAGGATTCTTGCTCCAGATTGCCAAAGACTATGGTGTATCCATATATAAATAAGAATTGGCTATTCAGGACATATACTCCAGAATCGGCTGGTCAAAGAAGGAGAATCGGCTATAAAGGAATTTTTGGACATATTATATTAAAAGCCGATGTATTCATAAAGGGAAAGTAAAATAAGAAGATTTACTCTGAGAGGATTTACCTGCATATACAATAGTTGTTGAATGCCGACCACTAAGCTCATCGGCAGCAAAGGCTACTACGTGTGCGTCAGCAGTGGAGGTAACTGCAGGAGTATTATGCAAGCACATCGGCAATACCTGCACATGGTCCAGTACTAGAATCACATGATCAGCTCATCGTCACGACTTGTGTGCCGCCGGCACCGCTACCACTGTCGTCATCTTGTTGGATGGGATCGCTCTCAACCACATCGGCAGGCGGCTGCTGATACAGACGAGCTCGGGCGACATGGTCGTCACGTCCTTGATCTTCCTAGCTGATTCGAAAAATTCAGCAGTTGACAAATCGGGGGGAGAAGACTAAAAGTGGATTAAGCAAAAAGCCGGTGAGGCCAGTCTATCGGCTCCTATGTTAATATGGTTTCGTCTTTTCCTGAGGAATATAAAGCTCAATTTGACAATGAAAGTGAAAGGTGATAGGCTCAGAAAGCTTGTTCTAAATGGAGGGCGACATATATAGTAGTATGTTTCGATAAGAGAAGGAATCACAATGAGAGGTTGCATCAAAGACACGAAAGAAGTTGGCAACCATCGGCTGAAAATTATATCAACCGGACTCCGAGAATTAAATGGCGCTTGGGATTTATATTATGATGGCCCAGAACGAAGGACAGCTTTTATTGTGAGGGGCCAGTAATGGAAGGAAGGACAAAATGGCTGGCTGTACCAGATCCCGATGCCCTTGCTCCCGACGCCCGAGCGCAGATCCTATCGCCTTCCTCCTGTCGCGACTCGCGCGCTGCTACTGGAGCGGATCGGGTTCGGGTCGGATACATGCGGGTTCGAGTTTGGCAATAGTTTCTCACCCACGGTTTTCAGTTTCGGTTTCGGGTTTGGTATCGGGTTCGGTTTCGAGTTTGGTTTTTCATCCGTGGATATCCAATGGATATCCGAAATAAATCATTTGGAATAAAAACTCATGTTTTATAATATGCTAATAATAACTTGTTTACTTAGATTATTAAATCTATTCAAAATTGACTCATGAAAATATTTATTATTTATTGCTTCTTATTTATACATGTGAATATGTGTATATTTATCCACGGGTTTCGGGTATCCATTCGGGTTTCGGGTATCCGTTCGGGTTTCGGGTATCCGTGGGTTTGGTTTTGATGATGGATTTTCACCCGAATCGGTTTTCGGTTCGGGTTCAGGTTTTGGTTTTGGGTGCACGGAGACTCCACCCGATCCGAACCCGACCCGTTGCCATCCTTAGCTGCTACTCTGCCTCCTGACGGTCGTGCCTGCCGCCGGAGTTCCTGCCGAGAAAACAAACAGACGCCGGACATTAAAGGTAGAGCTGAGATTAATGGGCTATTTAGTTGACAAATTTTTTGGCGAAACGTTACTGTAGCAGTTTCGTTGTTATTTGGTAAATATTGTCCAATCATGGTCTAATTAGGCTTAAAAGATTTGTCTCGTCCATTTCGTCAAAACTGTGTAATTAGTTTTATTTTTTATCTATATTTAATGCTTCATACATGTGTTCAAAGATTCGATGTGACGGGGAATCTGAAAATTTTGGTAAAATTTTTGGCATCTAAACGGTGTGTAAAGGAAAATCTGCACGTCTCAACGCTTCCTTGGTCACTGTGCATGAGATAGTGGACGGAGGGAGTAAATTAAAGTATGCATGCCTGGTGAATCTCGATGCAAGTCAGTCTTCCTCAACAAAACCAACTTCACTGTTACCTAATCCAAGTGCGCATATGCAAGCACGATTGTTTCTGACCCGGCATCATTTGGTGGCCTCATGGGTCAGATCCCCCGACAAAGCACCAGAAAAAGCTAGCACATCTTACGGAAAAAAGGTCTTTGTATTTTTTTTTTGCGACGAAAAGAAAAGGTCTTTGTGTAATATAGGACCACGAGTCCACTATGAGATGTCTAGATCTGAGTTAGGAGTAGGCTTTACAGCAAACTTCTTTTTTTTAGTGGATTTACAGCAAACTTCTACTGTCGTATACTTTGGGGGAGTCGTTCAGGCGAATGTTCTAGTTGGCACACCCGTAAGCTGATGTCACAGTTTTTGTGCGGCCCGTTACGGCCCATTCAAGTTTGAGGGATCGGGACTGGGAAAGGCCATGGGCCATGGGTAGGCTACATAGTTTTATTCATTGATTAAATCCACTTTTGGCCCTTCAACTATCATCTTAGTCTAATTTGAACCCCCAACTCCGAAACTGTCTGGTGCAGACATAACATCTTACGAAACTGTGCAATTAAAGCGCCTAGGCACGTTTGAGGCTGTTTGTGCTGACGTGCGCTCGGTTTTGGCCGTCCACGGTGGCATTGACCGCCACGTTAGACGCCTAGGTGGTGAAAAAAGGAGAGGCCGGTCCGCTCTGCTCCGTCTCTCCCTCTCATTTCTCTCACCCAAACCCTAGCTGCAGTTGCCTCCTCCCCCACCGTCGTCACCTCCACCGCCACCGCCGCCGCCACCCCAACCTGTCCTCCTCCGCGTTCACAGTTGCCCCTCACCTAGTAGTCCTCCGGCGGCTCCATCGCGTGCGAAAATGGCGAGCTCAAGCAGATCTAGACGAAGTCAGGTCAGCGAAGACTATTGGCGTCGCCATGGCGATGCGACCTCACCCATCCCCTATCGTGAAGCACCACTAGAGTATACCCCGACAGTTATGTGCAAGTGCGGTGCAAAAGCTGCTTAGTTCATCTCTTGGAATAACCTGAACCTAGGTTTGCGTTATCTGAAGTGTGCACGGGCTCGTGTAAGTTGTCCTCTTCTTGATTCGTAGTTTGTAGTAGGTGCATGAATGGTTCACTGTATCTCTGATTTGTTGGTGAATGGTTTGATCCGTAGGATGGTGGCTGTGATTTCTATAGATTTGTCGATCCGCCGACCAGTGGGTTCTTGAAGCAACTGCTGCTTGATTTGAGGGATGCAGTGAAGTACTGGAAGAGCCAAACTGGGAAAGCTGAACGTCGTTTGGATGTTGCTACAAGGGAGAACCAGAGACTGCAGGCTGAGCTGGAAGCTATTGTCAAGTTCAATGATGACAAGTGCACCATGTTTGTTGAAGCCAGGAAGAGGTGGCCAATTTGCAAGCTAATTTGCAGAATGCAGATCGTTCTAGGGTTCAGTTAGAGGTGAGGATTAGGACATTGGAGAAGGAGAGGAAGTTGTTGTTTGGTGCTCTGTTTGTGTGCGTTGGATTAGTGGCTGCTTGCTAGATGCCATGGAGTATGTAAACCAATGTGGTTTAGTTGTCAGGATTGGTAATGCAAGAACAATATTAGCCAATGTGTTGTAGTATCAGTTGTACTCAGTAGAATCTATGGTTGTAGTAGTATGGGTTGGTGAACTGGCTAAATGCAGAGCATAATTAATGCTCAGGACCATGTATGATTATGACGCAGAGCATAATGCTCAGGATCTATCTTTTCTTAGTGATGTATGTTTCTGTTGCCTGAATCCTTTTTGTATGTGCAAAGCTTTGTCAACTTGGAATGCAATAGTTGATGATTAACACATCATACACACAAACACAAGTGATAACAACCACAATTGATAACAGATGCCATTGAGTTCAACACACACAGGAAGTTCACAGAGTTCAACACATATATGAAGTTCATAGAGTTCATCACACACATGAGTTTAACACCAGTTCAAGTGGCACATACACACAAATAGTTTAGTACATCCCATCTAATTCAACACATCAAATTCAGACTCAAGAGCTTGGGCCTCGTAGCATCAATGTAGAAGTAGTGGCTCCATTGTCATTGCTTGCACTTGCTCCTTCCCTTGAACGCTTTTTGTTTTGTGCTCCTGCAGCCGAGACAACAACCTTCGAGCTTGGTGGTCCAGAAATGTGGACAGTTGCTTTAGAATGTTTTCCAGACATCCCTGGTGCAGTGGCTTCAAGGGTGACCTTAGCTTGAGCCCATCCTTCAGTGTTGTCTTCACTCTAGCAGATGAGTGCATAGCTTTTTTCCCATCCTAAAAGATAGAGGAAGTAGACAAATATTTATGGTGAAAACATAATTTCTAGTGAAGGTTCACATGGAGCAGTGTGTACTGGTACTTACATTGCAACCAACAGATAACTGAGAGCAGTGTCTTTTGGTACTTCCAGTACTGGATGAAGGGCATGATTTCCTCTTTGACTGTGTAGCACCACCACTTGCTCTATGTGAATGAGAAGCAGCAGCACTTGGTGGCTGTGATGCACCACCACTACCTTTGGATGGCTGGGAAGCACCACCACTTGCTCTAGTGGGCTGAGAAGCACCTCCACTTTGGTCTCCATAACATGTCCTCCTACTGCAAGTAGTCCTGTTGTGCCAGTTCCTTTACAAACCTTGCACCTTATAACAGTCCTTTTTTTTGGATAGCCTACCCTGAGTTGGCTTCTTTTTCTCTCCATCCTGCCTTTTCCTCTCTTTCTTTGGTCTTCTAGGCAACCTTACATACTTAGGTGGCAATGGCTTCTCTCTGTCAGATACTGGCCAGAAAGCCCTTCCTTCCACAGGTTGCAGGCAATGTGCATATGTCTTGTTGTACTCCTCGACAAAATAGCACCTAACTACAAAATCTTGTAAACACCTTCCTACATAGTAGATGCAAGAAATAGCACGAGGGAGGGCAAACCTGACAACTGCTAGAACCTACATGAGCAAGTTCTGTCTTCCAAGTTGATAGTGAACCTATGGTCCTAGTATGTGACTTCATAGCAATTGTTGCCATTGCTAATGGCATGGCAGAAACCAATAGCTGTGATGTATGTCATCAGCTTCTTGTAAGTGTTTGGACAGAATGGACTTGTCCACCTTTCTGCCTTGGTCCTATTTTCATGGATTCTGACCATCACTTGGCGCCTTATGCCTTCTAGCATACTTATGATTGGAAGAAACCTTGCTTTCAGAATTCAATGATTAAAGCACTCACACATGTTATTATCCACAGAATCACAAAATGAACCAATTTTGAATCAGGCTCTACTCCAATGCTCAGGATCAGTTCTCATATTGCATTAGCCCTCTGCGGTGTCTCTGTCCTCAACTTGTTCAAGTTGTAGTTGAATAGATTCATTGAAGAGGACTTTGCATACCTCCAAAATATTTTATAATACTTCTTGTTGGTGAACTTTTTCCTCTAGTTAGCATAGATATGCCTAGCACACATCCTATGCTCCACCTTTGGTGCCCACTTGTTGAAGCATTGATAAGAGCCTTTTGCTGATCAGATATGAACACTCAGCCATCACCATCCCCAAACTTTAGATCATTGCTTAGCAAAGCCAAGAAAAAGTGCCATAACTAATTGGTCTCTCTTTCTACAACTGCCCAAGCTATTGGGTACAATTGGTTGTTGGCATCTCTACCTAGTGCACAAAGCAGTTCTCCATTGGTCAATCTCTCAAAGAAACAACCATCCAATCCAATAACCTTCCAGCATCCAGCAAGGAAACACTTCTTACAAGCATCAAAGCACACATAAAACCTCACGAAGGTTGGCTGTGGCTCTTCAGTGTCTAGCTTGACTACAACAGTACTCCTAGGATTGCTTCTGAGCAATTCCAGCTGGTAGTCAAAGACCATAGCATACTCCCCCTTGGTTGCATCATACATCCTCTGTATCACAATTGACTTGGCCCTCTTAATCTTTGAAATACTGACATCTGCAAATATTTCTTCCTGAATTATTTCTCTCATACTCTAAATAGACCACTGTGGGTTAGTCTCAATGAACTTCTCATACTTGTCTGATATTCTCCTTGATGTCACTAGAGAGTTGTCCCTCCTTGCTGGGCATGTGTGCACATCTTTGCATGTGGCTATTTGCCAACTCTATGCCCTTGATGTCTTTGTAGATGCAAAACCCATGGACAATTTGGCCATGAACAAACTGCTCTGCACTTAATAGCCTCATTCTTCACAAACTTAATCACCTTTCTTTCTGCAAGCTCATACTTATTGACAGCCTCCCTAAATGTTGATTTGTCAGAAAATGCCATGCCAAGACTGAAACTTGGTACTACAGCATTGTCATCAAACTTGGGGACCTTCCTAAACAACTCTCCCTCAGACGTTTCATCATATGAACCATCATCTTCATCGGTGTCCACATCAATGCAATCACAGTCATCATTGAGATTAGTAGCAAATGGATTGGATGCCATCAAGTTCTCCACATTGACTTTATGCCCTTCTTCATCAACCACCACCATGCTTCTGGCTTTCAATTTGTTCTTTAAATCCTTCAAATCAGCTCTAATTCGAACTGCCTCTTCATCCTCTTCACTACTCTCATCATCACCAGGCAAATAATCCTTGTCACTTAGATCATCTGTATGTGAACTCTGGTCAGCCTGCATAGGAGTTGACTGCTGAACTGACACTTCTTCTTG
The DNA here is from genome assembly GCA_038087645.1 of Saccharum hybrid cultivar R570. Taxonomy (NCBI): domain Eukaryota; kingdom Viridiplantae; phylum Streptophyta; class Magnoliopsida; order Poales; family Poaceae; genus Saccharum; species Saccharum hybrid cultivar. The sequence continues at coordinate 17,504,970 of JAQSUU010000760.1, forward strand.
CATAACCGACTTCTTTGCCTTAACAACCTTATTTTCGCCCTCCTTGTCTCTAATCTAATTCAAATACTTAGTAGCTCCTACTAAGTCCTTCACTTGTTCTGGAGATGACATAATCTGAAGGATCATAATCTGAGCATCTTTCTCCAATTCACTACACTGATCATCAGCATTCAACACAATAAGCTCAACAAATATATCTGCAGCGCCTGCATCAGTAACAGATGTACACATCTCAAACTAGCCTGGTCATCTACCAAAGCTCTAAGCCTGTTGCGTAAATCCTTGTCAGGGAACAACCAATGTAAAATAACAGGATCTGTTGCATTGTAGTGGTCTTTAAGATGTCCCATTACTTCAGGCAAAGAGATTTTGTCACGGTTGATGAATGACACCTCATTCCACCAAGATAATGAAGCTTATTCTCATCATTCAAAAAGTCACCACCAAAGTGAAATCGAACAGCAAGATATTCCAAAGGGTCTATTCCTACAACATAAAAAAGACACTCAGGGCTACGGCTACGGATGAACTAATCTAACAAAGGTTCGGATGAACTAATCAAACAAAGGTTTGGCACAACACATGAACTAATCTAACAAAGCTTTGGATGCCAAATTCCATCCATATTAGGCACACAAAGGGAGAAGGATTCAATCGTACCTCTTCTTCTTTGTCCTCTCTATTTCAATCCTTCAAGCCATGCGACTGCGGGGGCAACTGCAGACGCGGAGAAAGAGGACATGATAGGGTGGTGGTGGCGGTGGTGGAGGTGACGGCGGTGGGGGAGGAAGCGGCTGCAACTAGGGTTTGTGTGAGAGGAACAAGAGGGAGAGACAGAACAGAGCGGGCTGACCTCTCCTTTTTTCACCACCCAGGCGTCCAACGTGGCAGTCAATGCCAGCGTGGATGGTCAAAATCGGGCGCATATCAGCGCAAACAGCCTCAAACGCGCCCAGACACTTTAATTGCACGGTTTCGTAAGATGGTGTGTCTGCACCAGACAATTTCGGAGTTGGGGGTTCAAATTAGACCAAGATGATAGTTGAGGGGCCAAAAGTGTACTTAATCCTTTATTTATCTATATATTGATTTCTAGCCTTTGTATAATTGTATCTGTTCGATTTCCCATCCCTTCTTAGTTAAAAGAATCCGTCGCCCATGCAGCGAAGCGCGCGCTATTGAGCTAGTATATCTTACACCTGAATGGATGGACATGTTCCTGCAACCAGACCTGCTGGGATCGGAGGCGGACCAACGAGGTGCATCCATCCATGTACGAAGAACTCTATTGGATCTGATCTCAAGAATAAACTGTGTATATTTAAGTGGAGAAATTATTAGTACCCAATAGGCATAGACATGTAGTTTACATGGAGCAAATGATTCTGAGTTTCTGACTTTGTTTCACAAGGATTGTAAATTCCAGATTGTTGGGAATTAACACAGCATTATTACTTCCATGTAGATGCCCTCTGCTGTCTGCTCATCAAAGCAGAGCTTCAGAGAACAGAGGTTGCTTCAGAAAATTGGGCCTTGGGCCCTCGATTACAAGGAAGATGAGCTTGTCTGTACAATGGGGCTTGGGCCTATTGTTATCACCCCAATCTCCTTACTTGGGCCGATCCGAGATCTACTGTCCCTTGCACTCGTCCCGGCGGGCGGCGGCCGTCAGCGATGCATGCTGGGCGATGCAGGGCGCCGCCGATGACGACCACGAAGAGTTGAGGAGACACCACGTCCCTTTCATTCCTGCGATATGCTACTTATAGCTTGATTAGCGTCTCGTTTGTTTCTCCTGCAGTAGGAGTGAATTAAACTTCTATTGTATATATTTATTGAATAATACTTGCAAACCATATATAATGCTGTTTGCTGTTACAGTCTTACTTCATCGGAAGAATAACTACAGATTAATGACAAGTACATCTTGCACACTATATGGCACGAACTGAGCAGTCAGACACACTATTCTGCGCACAACGTAGTTGCATACATTGTTTTTTCGAGGAATCAACAGGGTGCTAAGAACTTCAATAACCGACGGGGGGTATATCGACTTATTCATTCACGATTCACCACAACCAAACTGTGGAGCCAACATCCTGATTAATTTCTTCAGCATCCATGTTCCAGAATACCTCAGGGCATTGGTCATCCCACATGGCAGTTGTTGCCGGAGCGCAGAAGTGGACACTGCTGCATGTTTTCTCGTCTGCTTGATGAATACCCTGCTGCAAGGCAGGTGCCTGCAGTGGTGTCTCCATCTCCCTCCAAAGCTGATCCATGGGGAATCCATCGGTGCTCTCAAGGGCACTACCTGTGATGCAGCTACTGACATTGACATTGTGAGTGTCACCACAGCTCATCCCATCGACTGGAGCAGCGTCAACGAAGCCGGACTGGTACGTCAGTGAGTAGGATGACGATGAAGGTGACATGCTCATCTCCCTGATCTCCTGCTCTTTCGTTCTCATGCGTGTCTTCCAGTAGTTCTTGTTTTTCGCGATCGGGCCATTCACCCCTTCCAGTAGTTCTTGATGTCGTTGTCGGTGCGTCCCGGCAGCCTCCGGGCTATCCTAGACCAACTTCACATCATCGAAAATCTCAGTGTGAGTTCCAGTCAGCTTATCCTAAATTCAGTGACTGGAGAAGGAAACTAATGTCTGGGAAAGTGTCGTTGGGACTTGGGACGATCAAAACAAACCTGTTATTACCCCAGAGAGCATGGAGCTCGATGACAAGGCGTTCCTCTTGCGGCGACAAGCGTCCGTGCTTGAGGCCAGGGTGGAGGTAGTTCACCCACCGGAGGCGGCAGCTCTTGCCCGTCTGGTTGAGGCCTGTATGAGCATGAGCATACACAGAGAACGTGAAGCAAAGTACTGTGAAGTGAAGACTGAAGGGGTTTATTCAGACAGGATGGTACGTGTTGCTGTTGAATTGATTGCTGGCTTAATCTGCTTGAAGGACTATATTTGAAATAAAAAATAGAGTAGCTACCTAATAATTTGCAGTAGTTCCACAACCCCTCAAACCTGAGACCTGAGCAATGGAGTCCCAGCGGCGGTCACCTAGAAGGCGGACAGTACATACCAGTTGCATGATCTCCTGCTCCGTCCGTGGCCCCTTCCGCATCTCCTTGTTGGAATTGATCTCCACCAGTTGGCCCAACGGCCAACTGGGCCCTTGACCTGCACCCTGATCGGGGGTGCCCAGCCCATAGACGGCTGGTGGGCCCCCGTCGTACAGCACCATAAATAGGAGGTGGGGGCCAGGGCACAAACTGAGAGGTTGACTGCCACTGCCGCCACCCACCGTCCTAACCCTAGACCGATCAAGAAGGGTGCTGCCAACGACGGGAAGTCCACCGCCGGTGACACGACACCACCACTGTGTCACTGTCACAAGGTCGAGCTCCTCCACCCTCACGGTTTGCACCCCTACCTCTCTCCTCTCTCCCTCTCTCTGATCTCGATACATGTTACATGTGGACTATTCCAAATAGAATGTTCTACCCACTGTTTTCTACCCTAGACGATCCAACAGTTCCAACATTTGGTATCGGAGCTAGTGTTTTTTCTAGTGTGTAGATCTGGTTTGGGTAAAAGGAAAGAAAGGAACACCCGATCTCAAATCGGGAAAATCTAACCCTAACCCTAACTGTCTCAAATCGGGAAGGCCTAACCCTAACCCTAACTGGAAAAGGGGGATGGGACTTACCAGGGTCCGTCCCTACCGCCGTCGCGCGGGGAGATGACCGCGCGACCGCACCACCGGCGCGCGGGAAGATGACCTCGAGTTTCGGTCGTCGAACGGGCTCGGGGCAAAGAGCACCGTCGTGAAACCGCTCGACGGCGGCGCACTCTTCCTCCTGGGGAATGCGCTCACTGCCGAGGGGGCTCACGACGGCGCACATCTTCCTCCTCCGGGCTGCCATGGGCAGCTGCAGTTGCTGCCACGGCTGTGACCAAAGCGGCTAGGGGAGGAAGCAGAGAAAGGGAAGGGCTAGGGAACCAAGGACCGGGGAGTCATCAGCACCATCTCCGGCGGGGCTTTTCCCGGCGATGGCCTCACCTCGGAAGCCACCGGCCGCCGCCGTGACAGAGAGAAGAGAAAGGAGAGAATTGAAATGAGGGTTAGGGTTTCTGGATGACTGCCGGCCGGGGGTTTTGTCACCCCGAGATTGATGGACAGCCGTCCGATCGGCTTGAACGGCCAGGATTGCTCCCTGGCTCGCCGGGCTTCTTTTGGCCCAGGCGGGATGTAGAAATCCCGGCCCAGGCCCAGGTTGAGGCCTGGGACGCGGGGGAGAGGCGCGGCCCGTTTCGCCAGGTGACAGCGGCCACGAGCTACTAGGCCTTTTTCGGCTGGGCCGCCGCTGTGGCTGGGCCGCTGCGGCGCGCTGGGCCGTGGGCCGACGCGCAGGCCACGGGCTGGTTTTGGCTGCTGCGTTTTGAGTCCAATTGCACAGTAGAGTTTAATGAACTGTTTTATTCTTTTCAGAAGTTATTTTTGAAGGATAATTGCTTAAAGAATAGAAAAGTGAAAGAACTCTGTTTTCCTATTTTCCAGAAATAGTTTTAATGCATATTGATCAATCTTAATTGATATTTGATGTTAAATCTCTGTACTTTTTGTCCAACGACATTTTGTCCAGAGAAAAGTAAAGTATTCCAAGTATTTCTGGAAAAATAGAATTATGAAATTTATTAATGTTCCCGCTGCAAAGTTAAAGTCAATTGTCTTCTCATTAAATTCGAACCAATGTGAGAATTTAATTTGAAGAGCAGTTATAGTCATTCAGTAAATGATGAAAAGTTTATCCTCTAATTGAAATTGGAGGAATAATTGATTTATGGTTAATATAAATTATAATATTGTTATTTTCTGACCAACGTTGATGATAACAATATTATAAGTTTATTTAAGAGTTTATGTTTAAAGAAAATTATTGTGATATTGTTATTTTCTGACCAACGTTGATGATAACAATATTATAATTCTATAAGTTTATGTTTAAAGTTTAAATCTCTGATGAATTTTGCATCAAAGTGACCAATTTTTCAGAGAATAGATAAGAGACAATAGATGCTCCAGAGCGAGCAAAATGTAATGTGTTTTCATGTTTCCGCTGCAATGATAATGATGATCTTCAAAATTAAAGTCAAACCAACGGGAGAATTTAGTTTTGAAGAGGGTTATAAGATAATTGAGTTTTTATATGTTAATTCCATTTCTGCCCAACGGTGATGTGGAATTGATGTATAAGATTGATGGTTTTGTTCTATTTCTGCCCAACGGTGATATAGAATAGAACTTAAAGTTTAAAAGTTTAATGTGCATGTCTTTAACCAGACCAATGTAGGGTTATTTTCATGCTTATTATTGTTGATTACTGATTAATGTTTTCAAACAAAGAACTTCATGCCTTTATTCTTGAAGGGTGAAAAGGAAATGAGCTGGGTACTTGTGACTCAGAAGATGAAAAGTGCAATTTTGCAGAAAGAAGACCATTGTACAAGGGACTGCGGTCTCTTTAAAGAATGGCTTCAAAAGAAAAGAATTCTAGGATATTGATCCAAGAAAATAGAACAATAAGAGTTTAGTTTAAGAGATACCTTTTATGTACTCTTTATAAAGAAGAATTTAGTTTTAGTTTTAATCATCATGATAAAAGATATAATAAGTAATATAATTTTAGACTTAATCATCATGATTTGAAATGTAATAAGTGGCATGCATGTTTAATTTGACCAACGTCGGATTAAGCATGTGTGTTAAAGAGTATTTGGATTTATTTCTAAATTTGTTGATTGAATATAAGACAATATTGACAATTTGTGTCCCTTCAAGAAAATTATCTCGCATGGCGGGGAAAAGTTTGTGATAGTACCCGCATGACGGGAAAAGTTTGAGAAAATACCCGCATGGCGGGGTAAAGTTGGCATAGTACTTATGTTAATCAATCCTGCATGGCGGGAGAAATTTAACATAGTATTTATCCTGCATGGCGGGAGAAAGTTATGATGACTCATGTGCTTTGAGTGTATCCCGCACAGGGAGAAAGATTAGGGTAGCTCTTATGCTATCCTAGTATAAGTTTAAGGAGAACAGAAAGTTACAGACAAACCTCAAGATAAGAATGACATGCAAGCGCGACTTGCGAAAGTATTAATGATAAAAGACTCTGTTGAGTTTTTTGAAGTGAAATGAGGAAAAAGTACTCCCAACGAATTAAGAAATAATTTCATTTGCATGATGTAATCATGTGGATGAAGAAAGTAATCAAAGTTTCCTCATTCACAAGGGTTCTGGATAGTTTTCGAAATTGTGGTAGAAAAGTTCATACCACATTTCGAGGGGGAGAAAGGTGAGACAATTAAGAAAGATACTTCCCCATAATTCAGACAATGCGATGCATACTAAAGTGATCTATAAAAGATGAATGTGATCGTCGGGGGAGTAAGACGGTCATAATATCGATACCCCTAAAGTAAAGATATAGCTAAATTCATGGACCTTTTACAGTTGTAACAGAAAGATAGCATAGTCAGCCAGTATTCATACTGGACGTGTTCAGAGTTTTAAAGGCGGTGCTAAATGCACCATATGAGTTTTAGCAGATTAAACCCAAAATAAGAAAATTAAAGATGGGACAATCTGGGGGAGCATGGTACAAAGAGACCTAACTCCGCAAGGAGGATGAATAATGTAAACAAGGATCTTGTTACACAGGACCTTATAGAATCAATTGTCCTTTGGCAATAAAGGTCAAGAAATGCTAGTAGCTAAGGCCCCAGAAAGTCTAAAAGAATAAGAAAGTCAGATATTTCTGATGATTATAAAGTCTATATTGGTGAAATTCAAATAGAGGGTAATCCCAACTAATTTGAAGAAGCCATGAGAGGCGTTCACTCGTCTAAGTGGCAAGAAACAAAGAAAGATGAAATGAAATCGATAATACCAATAGTATTTTGGGATCTAGAATAAATTCCTAAGGAGCCAAGACAGTAGGCTGTGATGGGTCTACAAGACGAAATGTGACTCCAAAGGGAATGTGTAAAGATGTGGAGCGCGACTTGAATCAAAAGTTTTTTTTTGCGCGAAGCGAATGAATAGATTACAATGAGTGCTAGTGGCACATTATGATCTGAGTTACATCAGATGAAAGTAAAGATAGCATTTTCCAATGGGATTTGTATGAAAATAATTACGTGGCATAACCCAGAGGTTTTGTCATGAAAAGAAAGAATGTAAGGGATGCCACCTGTAGAAATCTCTTATGGAATGGAGCAAATCTATAGACAGTGGCATTTAAAGTTGAAGAGTCAATTAGAAATTTTGGGTTAAAGATAATGAGAGGACAATTGCATATGTACAAAGTTATAGAAAGGGAAATTCATTTCCTAATCTTGTGTGGTTGACACCTTAATGGTTAATAGTGATGTCAATCTACTGCATGAGAAGAAGTTCTTGTCCTCAAGCTTCAATGAGAAAATTCTCGGTGAAATGTATCTCGTTAAAAGAATTGAAATTCATCGAGATAGAATAAAAGGGGTATTATGACTATCGCATAGGCATGCTAAGAAAAGTTTCTAAAGAAATAAAATACCTATGCGGATAAACCTACGCCTGTTCTCATGGTCAGGGTAATAGTTTGAGAACTTCAATGTTCCAAAAGCAATGTAAGATTGTTATAGATGGACGTCCTATATGCTTCAGCTGTTGAAAGCTTAATGAGTACAAAGATAAGACCTTGCCCTGACACAGTTTACGTATCCGGGTTGTTTTGGCAAAAGTCCAGTCCAGATATAGATCACTGGAATGGAGTTAAAATGTCGGCCTCATGCTAAAAGGAAAGAACAAGTACTCTCAAGTAGTTGTGAGTACAATGTTAAATTTTGGCGAGATGTTTAGTGAAACCCACATAGTAGCTAACACTCGTAGTTGGAGTTTTATTGTGGAAAAGCTCCAAAAGAAACAGTTCTAGTATCATCAGTGATGTAAAGTTATAATATAGCATGATATGAGGCTGAGGGACAGGCAAAATGGTTAAGTAACTTGTACCCGGAATTGATAATGGTTGTCAACAGCAATGACCATTTAAGTAGTTTGCTCCTATAACAACGAGTCAAGTGTGCCGCCAAACACGTTGACATTAAAGTTGTACGTTGTAAAGGAGAAAGTCCGGAATCATACTAATGGTATTGAATGTAAAAGTAACAAAAAGTGCTAACGGATCCACTTACCAAAGGCTTACCACCCAGTGTGTTCAGAAAACACACAGTCGACATGGGTCTATGGTATAGCCTATGATTTCCGGACAATAAAGGGCCCAAAGTTGAAGAATCTGTTTCAGATCAGAGATGTGTATTGTAGCTGTTAAATCTATCGGCGACTGACCGTGACGATGAGGCATGTTCTATACACTGATTTGTGATGGAACAAATAAAAGTGAAAGCAATTAAAGTCAAAGTTTAAAGTTAAAGTATAAGATGAGATCAAAGGGGAGAATGTTGGAATTGATCTCCACCAGTTGGCCCAACGGCCAACTGGGCCCTTGACCTGCACCCTGATCGGGGGTGCCCAGCCCATAGACGGCTGGTGGGCCCCCGTCGTACAGCTCCATAAATAGGAGGTGGGGGCCAGGGCACAAACTGAGAGGTTGACTGCCACTGCCGCCACCCACCGTCCTAACCCTAGACCGATCAAGAAGGGTGCTGCCAACGACGGGAAGTCCACCGCCGGTGACACGACACCACCACTGTGTCACCGTCACAAGGTCGAGCTCCTCCACCCTCACGGTTTGCACCCCTACCTCTCTCCTCTCTCCCTCTCTCTGATCTCGATACATGTTACATGTGGACTATTCCAAATAGAATGTTCTACCCACTGTTTTCTACCCTAGACGATCCAACAGTTCCAACACTCCTCCCTCACTGTCACCATGCTAACGTTGCTTGCTTCGACCTTGGATTCCAGTTTCAGCGACGGTCACCGAGAAGGGGAACTACTCTGGCTGCTCCCCCTGCTCCCACGTGCTACCCTGTCGGCCCATCGCGGAGCACACCTGCAGAAAAGGAAAGGAAAAAAAAAACGCCGCCGCAGATGTGCGCGACGCACCCTCCGCCGCTCCTGCCACCTCCGGCGCAGCCCCACGACGGACTGCCGGCTCTCCTGCGCCCTCGCCGGCCTGCGCTGCAACGCTGCTGGACCGCGGCTGTGCCCCACAGCAGGGCGGGCCCGCCTCCGCCCGTCTCGGCCGCGACGGCGCGGCCCCATGTCACCGGCGCCTTCGCCCTCGTGTGCTCCTGCAGCGGTGCCGCAACATCGTCGCCGACGCGCGCCGGCTTGGCGCGCCCCCGCAGCGACGCCAGGCGCCAGCCCGCATCAGGCCATCTCGGTCGCAGCCCCGCAGCAGCTGCGCCCCATGGCGGCGCTTCGCCCTCGCGCACTCCAGCAGCGGCAGTGGGCGTGCCTACGGCCCTCTTCCACGGTGAGTGGACCAGAACAGTACCACTCGAGCCTCGCCAGCAGCTAGGCTGCCCTTTTTCCCTGTCTATTCTCATTTTTCCATGTCATGTGCAGATGCCAAATTAGTACATGTGCATTTCTATGTCCATACCAATTTCCTAACGGTTCATGATCTATTAGTAAATATTTTCATTAGCAGTGAAAAAATATTATTTGCAATGTTTATTTTAATTGCTCCTCACCAATCTCATGCCATTGATTGAGATACCAAAATGAACAGACCAGCGTTTTGAATGATTACCTTAAACAATTCCACGCAGTAAGACTGTAAGAGGCTGTAGCAAATATTTATTTTAGTTGCTTCTCAGCAATCTGATGGCATGGAGTGACACAGCAAAATGAACAAACCCAAAATTCTCAGAGTGACAACCTGTGTTAAGAAGACTTTAAGATCCTTCACAACAATATCTACAACCTTTACTCTATCATGCCTGTTTGGAACATAGAGAGGGAGAAAAAGTCTGTACTCATTCTCATAGTAGTATCAATGTTTGCATACCTGATATTAAACAGCAGACCAGGTCTGCTAATTTGCTTTCCCTAATTTTTTTTCCCATGCACTCCATTTTATTAGTTTGTTTTTTTGTGCCCTTCATATGAGGCTGTGAACTGCGATTGATTTGTTCATGTACACCGGTGTGCTCTAAAGATGCTGACCATTCGCATTCCATTTTACATATCCGTTATTGAGTGCCAAACTACACGGCTTAATTCCTTAAAACATACTTCAGCCACATTTGGTACCAGAGGATGAGGCAGCAAGCACCAGGCTACTTATCGGCCCATGGACAAACAACATCACGATCCCAAATACCACATCGTGAGGCATTTAGGCGTCATTCTACGCCACTTCTTGTTAGTGTGCCGACCTCTAGTAATGCCACCTCTTCTCATGCTTCAGCCACATTTGGTACCAGAGGATGAGGCAGCAAGCACCAGGCTACTTATCGGTCCATGGACAAACAACATCACGATCCCAAATACCACATCGTGAGGCGTTTAGGCGTCATTCTACGCCACTTCCTGACAGTGAGCCGACCTCTAGTAATGCCACCTCTTCTCATGGTATTCGTATTCCTTTTGCCAACTATGCATATACGACATGTGAAACATGTTTACCTACATTGTACTATACAGTTATTCAGTTACACTGATGCATGTTTATCCTTTTTCTCAGTGTCTCCACCACCTGAACCATCTGTCGCATCTAGAACGGGTCACAGACGTAGGACAGACATCCTCGGCAGTGATGGTTAGTCGCAAATTCCATACACCACAATACACGCCTCAGATTTTTATATAAAGTAGTACATTTTCTGTGAACAACTGTTCATGACACTATCCATACCTAGCTACTTATCGATACAGGGCTTTTTAAACCCCCTAGACATCTTTGTCATATGTTTTCAGAGCCCCTTTTGAATATCTACATAACAGGTTGTTGCCTTTGGTCCAAACAACATCACAAATTCAAGTGCCTTTCGATCAGCTAACATGTATCACTTTCTCAAATTGATTTTTTCATTAGTACATATAATGTTATGCTGCAGAATAGAGGAAAAAGGACACACCCAGTGGTACAGAATTTTGTAAACTCCACAAAAAGTCTGTCAGTCCGCTTCCTACACTACGCATGCAATGCTTACTCTGATGTTTATGAAAACCACAAACTCACAGTTTCCTCATACTAAATACTACATTGCAATGCCTGGTAGTAAACAATAGTACAACATGCACCAACACTGCAAAAAAGGAAGCTGGATAAAAAGGGATGCATTTCATCTATGAGTTATACGATGATGATTGACACACTTTCTACTCTCCGTACAGAGCAATTTGGCTATATTATGTCAACTAAAACAAGCCCACTATATTCACAACTAACCAGATCTACAAAAGGTGGGTTTCCAGCAGGTAACAATGTCCTTGCTATGTCAACATCTCTACCTGATCTGTTATTCAGAGCTCTGTGTACATCTCCAGACGTACAGTTCTGTTAGGTCTGCAGACATACACAGACCTAATAGAACTGTGCATATTCCCTTATAGATCTACGAGACTAGGACTCTGGTCTCTCCCTAATTATTTATCACCTAGATTATTTATTTTATTATTGCAGCAATACCACTCTCAAATCTCAATACTCTACCTACTTAAGTATGTTTGTATATTTGACTATGAAGTTTAAAACCTCCTTTTCAATATGTACAAACGTACTAGTTGCTTCAAGCGGAAAGAGAGAAGATTTATGCGCTTTTTGTTCAGCACATATGCAGGATCAGCATCTCCCCACCATCAGCAACTGCCATGGAAGCACGAAGACTTCTTACTTTCAGTCCTATTCTCCCAGTATAAAACATGCCATTATTTCAAACTGCTTATACACGCTGCAAATCATAATTGCCTGATACATATATATACTACCTTTGTCACTGTACCTAAGTCTGTTGGACACGGTGTATTCTATTTTGCGCGGGGTTACCTGCTAGTTTATGTAATATTTATACCTATAACACTTCAAATACCTTTAACTTGTCACACCATTAGTTTTCCTTCTTGCAGATGCTTCTTCATGACACTATATAAATACCTATTAGTTTTCCCTACTTTTTTTTGAGGAAACATTGTCCCTACTTTTTACCACAGGTGAGTTATAATAACTAACCATTTAGAAATTCTTGATTCTTGATGCTGATCTGTATCAAAAAATTGTTTCCTATTTCTTACCTCTGTTGACATGTATACAGTGTTTTAACTACTAGTATCAAAAGTTCAGTAGTGAAGGTTTTTAGTAGAAGGCTAGCTTGAGATAGCAACATATATAGCTGGCAGAATGTATCAACTAATTCATATATCTGTTTGATTTTTTATTGGTAGTGGTATGAGAGAAATGATTGAATTGATTCGTTGTGACAAATATGTAAAGCTTACTAGACATGACCGGCCAGGCATGGTGGTATAGGTTTGGATAATTATGTTAGTGTAGATTATTCATGTTGGATACATGGCTTGTACACAGCTCTGACTGAACATGCATGATTATTTTTTTTTGAATCGGGAACATGCATGATTTGATCCCACGCACATTGGTAAACTGGGTAGTCGTTTACGGCGGCTATATGGTAACTCGGCCTAGGCTTAACTCGTTTTGTATTCCGTCTCTTCTGAATCAAAACATGATCTATCACTGGCTACCTTTCGTTTGTATATATCGTATCATCATTAATTAATGCCTGCATTATTGCATGGAAAGGAAAGCTTTGAAATGACTAGTCTCTAGGCATTGGTAGGCCTTCAAAAAGCAGGATAGTATCTGATTTGATTTTTGAAAGGTTACCTTAGCATAAAGTCGAGTATGGCCTGGTTTAGTTCCCAAAAAGTTTTCCCAAAAAACTACAGTAACGAATCTTGCGGCACATGCATGAAGAATTAAATGTAGGCGAAAAAAAACTAATTGCACAATTGGATGGAAAGTCGCGAGACGAAATTTTCGAATCAAAGTAGTCCGTGATTGGATACTATTTACCAAATAAAGTCAAAACGTGCTACGATACATTTTTCACCCTTTTCACCCCCAACTAAACACTCCTTGTATACCATTTTCTCGCGTGAAGCACATGGAACGTGGGGACGCCATCAACCTGTAGTTAGCGTTGTGTTGCAACCCACCTTGTGTGTGGGACGGCACTTTAGGAATTTGTTACGGTAACGCTCGTATCAGGATGTCCGGGCGGGATGGACCTGCCTCGGGCATGCCCCTGCGCCTCGCACCTTGCGCCCTTGCACATCACGACTCGTACTTTTCTTAAAAAAAACTCACGCGCTCGCGCCGCATGCGGTCCCATGCCTCGCGCCACACGCCCCTGCGCCTCCCCGTCTCGAGCCATGCGGCCCTGCACCTCATGCCTCGCACGGTCACACCAGACCCGCCTCGCGCCTCGTGATGCACACTCTGCCCATGCCTCCCGTCGTCCATGCCTCGCGCCTCGTGATGCGCACCCCGCCCATGCCTCGCGCTGTGCGACACCCACGCCTCATGCTGTGCTCCCCCGCGCCGCGTCAACCAGCCTCTATTGGACGGCAGCAGGTAGATGAACACATGTTGCAACAATACGTTTCATGCATTTCAGATGTATGTTGCATATGTTTCATCCAGATATTGCAAAAATAGATCTGGTGTTGCATATGTTGCAATAGCTATACACGTATGTTGCAAGTTTCAAATGTTCTATTTCAAACTATATTGCAAGTTTTTATCTGAATATTGCATATGTTGCAGTGGCTATTCATTTATGTTGCAAGTGTATGTTTCACCTGTTTCAAACCTATGTTACAAGTGTTTCATATGGATGTTGCATATGTTTTAGACATATGTTGCATGCGTCTATTCAAAATGTTTCATCCGTTTCAGCCATATGTTTGCAAATGTGTTTATCCGGATGTTGTAGTTGCTATACACATATATGTTGCAAACGTATCTTTATAAATGTTTCACCTGTAGACATATATTGCAGAAATGCTTTTATGTTGCAACATTAGCAGGCATAGGAAGCAGGTGCATGTAAATGCAGTCCCCACGTGCGTAGCGGTCCCCACCTACATGCGCATTAGCTGGCATGAGTCGGGCATCAGCAAGCATGAGTGGGCATCAGCAGGCACGGGGCACACAACTGCATGCGTAGGTGTAGCAGTTGCATGTGAGACGTGCAAGCGCATAGTTGCATGCGGGGCAAGCAAGGCTGGCATTTTTTTGAAAAAGGCAGGGCGGGCGGGATGGCGTAGTAGGCGGGGTGAGCGCGGGCGTCCGGATGCATCCTCGTGCCGGACGTCCGAGCGCTAGTCATTCCGAATTTGTTATCTTGGCATCTATATATCCCTGCATGCTTTTGGAAACTTCAATCCTTTCTATTTTTTCATGCTACTACTTGCATCAAACCACCTTTGAGCTTGCATGTAAAATACACCACCTTGAGCTTGAAGACCTTTAAGCAAATCTGAAAGGATATAAATGATGTATATGGGCCTTATCATGCAGTGAAATTAGCAAGTGAAATTTAATTTATGCCAGGAGAAACGAATTTACTAGGGCAGATAAATATAAAGAAACAAATTAACAATGATGTCTACACTTAAGACGTACCAACTTTTTTTCGAAAGCGTGCGTTGCACGTTCTTCATTAAGTGGAAGTAGGAATATTACACACTCCAAGGAGTGATATGACAAGAGGCCATACGCTGTTTGGAGTAAACACTAAACACGAATCACCGTCCTTTGCGGTGGATTAGCCTTGATGTACTAAAAAATAAACTATTGTGCGACAGGGGCGAGCGAGCGCTGGCGGCCGCAGCTCAGTACTCAAGCCCCTCGGGCTCGTACTGGCGCATCCCATGGAAGATCTCGCGCATATATTCGTGCTTACGGGGGGACACCGAACCCCCGAAGGCGGCATGGAACTTCACAACAATGCCTTCATCTGGGGTGTTCGTGACAGCGTCGTCTGGCCGTCCTTCCCATTTGTTGACGAGCACGCGCTTGGCCTGCTTCTCGGGGTTTGGGTCACGGAACACGGACTTTGCTGCCAGTCTGCCGCTACGGCGTGGAATGAAGTTCTCAGGCTCCCTACGTCGGGCACGCCGACGGGGGAGCGCCTGTAGGAGACTTTCCTGCAGAGGCAGCGTGATGGCATTGATGAAGATGGCCCCAACGTCAACGTTGTCCGGTGGCGCGTCGTGCTGGGGAGGGAGAGGTCGGACTTGTGCCATAGGGGTCATCAGGGCATTGTTCGGGCCATGTTCCAGCTCTCTTGAGTAGTAGTGGCCTTCCAGCTCACAGATAGGCGGCTGCACAGCAGCAGGCGCCCCTGTGGCGAGGCCTTGACCGGGCGTAGTAGGTGCAAGAGACACCGACCCAGTTAGCGGAGCAGCAGGTGTGGTCGACAGTGTAGTAGTGGCCGGTACCGCAGCGACCTCACCATCTAGCCCCAACTCCTCTCCATCTACGAAGTTGAGTTGGACCATACTTCATATATAGGCAGGATATGAAGGGGAAAACGAATGGATATGAGGAAGTTTTTGTATATGTTTGTGAGGAACAGCAAGAGGAAGGGGATGGAGCAGTAGAAAACAGGTTCACATTGGCAGGCCGCCTCAAACACTCTGGACCCATGGGCCGTGAATACTTACATATCACCAGTGCGAATTTTAGGGGCTATGTTGCCGAGAGTAGGCCAGAAGGCCATAGTTAAGCAGGCCGAAGGCCATTAGATTATGTAAGGACCTCCTACTTCGGCTGATGAGATTTATTTCTAATATTTATGTAGTTCATTAATTTTATTTTTCTATTTTTATTTTCATATTTTAACTTGTATTTACATCTCTCTCTACTGGAGCTTCTCCAATAGTTTATATAAATAGTACTTGTCAAATCATTTAATATTTCAAGTGTCTAAAATTGGTAGAAGCAATAATTTTATCTTTCTTCAAGACCTGTCAATATTTGGTTCCAAAAATAATCACAATCAGAGATAAACTACACATTGCGGAGAAAATGCGCGGCTGAGAAAAACTATGACAGATAGGAAGCATAGAACGCACAAATATGCGAGGAGTATGTGCATGGGTAACATAGAGCCTTTGTTTTGCCATCTCATTAAATCTAATATTCTATTAGATTTTTACTAGATTCTTCTATGAGCTTGCCTAGCTTTGACCCTATTTTATGTAGTAACATAGAGCCTTTTTGCATTTAAGCAAACAACTTTACTTTGAAAATCATACTGCAATTTGCGGAGTATTCTTCTACTCCCTCCGTCCCAAAAAAGTGATGTTCTATGACTTGAAATTTGTCCCATAAAAATGATGTTATGAGCTTTAGACAAACTTTTGGCCCACAGGAAGTGTGCATGCTTCCATGTGGCGCATGTTAATTAGGCAAGTAAAGCACATGACATTCTTTTTCAAGAGAATCAAGTCCAACAAACCAAGAGTATTAGGGACATTTCTCTTCTCCACTAATCTGTCTGAAAAATCCTAGAACATCATTTTTTTGGATGGAGCGAGTATGATTGGCATGTGTATCATTAGTTCATTGTGTTTTGTCTCATGTGGAAATAGATTTTCCATTGAATATTTTATGGTTAACAAAGACATCACAAACACCTCGCTATTGACAGGGCATTGCCTTCCAATTAAAAAATAATATAATAAAAAAATTATGTAAGCACCTTGAAAATAACTTCTAATTGGAACAGGAAGGTAACTTAAATTGTTTTGCGGAAGACGGATTAATCGATTTAGAGTTCGAGGGAAAAAGGGATCTTTTTCAAAATAAAAATACTGGTGGGTTTACAATACAGTCCGTTTGGGCCTCACTTTAAAGAAACATGTGTCTGTCCATCTGGAACATCGAACCCTCGGCTTTCATTGGCAAAAAAATACATCCGACCTCCCTTCACTATTGCCTGTGATTTGTCTTCCTCAATCAAAAAATTAGATTTTAGATTCTCTTTAACACTTCAAATCATCCAATTTACCCCTCTGAGTAGTTTTGAAAGTGATTTTCGCTGTTGTCGTGCCGCATAGAATGGGTGACATGCTGCCACATCAACAAGAGAATTTTTTACACAGTACAATATAGATGTCCACAACACGCACACACACTCACCTTTGTGAACACACATACGCAAACCCTACCACTATGAGTACATCTGAAGGACTGAGCCGGCTGATCTCGACATTCACGAAGTTAGCACAGACACCTCGCTGTTGAGGGGGACGTCGTCTACCACTGAATGCATAGCGCCATTAAATCCTGAAATAAATCAAGGAAAATGCAAGCACCTGTTGATGAGCCCATAGCTCCTCAAGATGTTCATGGAGACATGTCTAGCGATAATTCAAATATAGCCGCGGGTAATTCTCTAATATCATCTGGTCTTCACTTTGGAGCTATTTATTTTGATGAGAAATATGGTAAAAATATGGAGAAATTTACTAGCGTCCGCATATCATCAAATATATTTGTTAATATGAAGACCATGCACGTGGAAATAAAGGGCCGCCCAATCTGAATACGTGAACTTTATTTGGTTAATTGATTAGCAAGGTGATTAGCATCCTTGCCGCATTATTTTATTATTTCCATATAGGGGTCTCTAGTTTGAGCACGTATGGTAGGCCTTGCGTACTGTGCTGTCGCACCCGGTTTTCTAAAGAACAAAACCAGGCTAATCATATGTGTGCCCAGGAAGTCCACACATATGCCAGAATGAAAAAGTATCAGAAACAATGTTATTATATAACGTATACATAGCTATATTAACACTTACATCAGAGTATCGCGGAACGGTGACTAAACTTCGGGCTCCATTCTTCTCAGGGACGGCTGACTGGGGGTAACATATGCCTAGCACTTCCACTAGTCTTCTGGAAACTCCACTACACCTTTGTCCTTTTTCCGAGTAGCATCTTACTACACACTGGAGTGTTGGGGGAAATAGCAAGAGTGAGTCCATGTCGAACTCAACAAGTATAACACAGGGTTCATGAGGCTCAAAAAGGCTAGACACTGTTTGACTGCGTTTAGCTTTTAATCATCATATAATTAGCAATTGAGTAGCATCAAGGTAATCCAAATCCCATTAATGAATCAATGATCAATTGTAATAAGGATAATGAATAGCATTAACATGAGCATAATAATAATCAACAATAATTAAGCATGATATAACAATGGTGATCAACTATTCTGTAAGAATCCCCAAGGCCGCTCGTATCCGTGAGCACGGCTAGTATACCAGTTTTTAACTCTGCGCAGAGGTGTACACTTTCACTGTGAGTCATGATTTCCAAATACATGGGTTTGCAAGGCCCAAAACATCAGAGACCATATAAAGCCATTCAAAAGTTCGTCTAACAAGTTAGGGCCATTAGATTCACTCGGCAGGCAGATGTAGAACCCCCCTTCCCTGTGGCACAACAACCGCAGCCTATACACACTAGGCCAGGGGCTCGCACTACACCCAACGTGGCAAGCCATTCTTACGCCATTTAAGGTAACCTCTAACAAGCTAGAAAAAGGTCTCTTGAACAACTAGAGCCGGAGCCATATAGCCCTCACAGCTGTACTGTATGTCCCGGTTATCACTTACAGGTAAGTCCTTACGGAGAGTAACTAGAGCATCAAAATAACCCACATGCTCTAGCCCCCTTTCAACAGAAATAACATCATCTTAATTGGTTGATTGCATAATCCATTAGTCAAATTACAAGATCATTGTTCATAATTAAGCGCTAGCAGTAGCTACCCAAATGCATAACCCATAGGTGACAAGGAAACAAGATATCAATAGCTAAGTTATAATCTCTATGGTTGTCAAGGAAGACACATGCATATGTATAATAATTTCAGTGAATAGGTAACAAGGATGGTCCCATGTTATACTTGCCTTAATCAAAGCTTTCCTGTTGATACTGCTGGTCTGACTCAAAATAATACTTCTGATCGTCAAGAAATTGCTCACCGTCTATACTCGATCATTAATCAACAACACACATGCATCCAACCAAACATACACGAAGCAAACAAAGAGATACAATTAGAACAGTACACCAACAATAACAAAACAGTAATAAAAGTTTATAAAACTCTTCTACACGTTTCTACGATCACACAGACGCAAAGATCACCAAATTCGAAGTTAAAACGTGAAAATTATGAATTTTCTAAGACTTCCTATAGATAAATAAATACTCAATTATAAACTCGAAAAATAAATTATCAAAACCAACTGTACAACTACACTAACATGTAGAACTCGCAAATACGAACCTAACGCAACTTGAACGGATCAAATCGGAGTTAAAACGAAGTTTTTATGACCAAAACAATTCTAGTGGCAAAACTGTAATTTCCTGAAAACGTATTTTTGAATAAACCAGAAGAAAATACGCTTTCAAAACACGAAAACACATTTTCTGACATACGCTATGGACCGCGGGTTGATTTCTAACAAATCCAGGGGTTCTTTAGAAAAACTACCCGCGAAGGGGTATGTTCTAATTTCAGCCGTTGATCTGAGATCGGGCGGCTCGGGTTCATCATCAACCCTACAGTGCTCATTCCGGTCACCCCCCTCAAGTCTGGCCGGCGGCTCCCCCATGGCCGGTGACTCCCCCATGGCCGGAGATGATGGATCTCCCCACCTAGACCACCATTCAAGCCCAAACTCGAACCAACCGAACAAGATGCTCCACGCGAACTCACCCAAGCAATAAAAACTAGCTACGACAAACCGTATCCGATGTGCGGCAACAAGAGGACGGCGGCGCCATTACCGCACTACGGTGAACTTCAAAAAACGCGATTCGAAGCATCTCCACCCAAAAGAAAAGCATAGGATGATAGAGAAGTAGAGTGCGGTCTCACCAATGCAAAGAATACGGCCTCAAATCCACCCGAGAGCTCCTCCCACGAACAACCGCCGTGCTCCAACTACCTCAAACCCTAAACCTCGTTTTCTTGTGGTGAAGTTCACGGTTTAGATGAAAACGGAAATAGGAAACATGCAGCTACCAATTTATAACTTCACATACTCGTATTTGGTTAGGAATCTCAAGGTATGAGATTCGGTTCGGTTGGGAACGGTGAAGTCTCCGGCTCGAACACGGCGAAACGAAGAGGAAGCAGCTGACATGTGCCCCCCACTCGTCAGCGAGAGAAAGAAAGGGAAACGCTGCTGCTGCGGTACTGGGCTGGCCCATCCGGTGGCTCGCGCGGAGAAAAGAAAACAGCCCATTCCACGACCCAGGCGCCCGCGCGGAAAAGCAGGCCATCGGCCCAAGGGAGAGGGAGAGAAGGCAGGCCGGCCCGGTTGCACAGGTAAGTTGTTTTATTTTTTTTCTTTCTTTCATTTATTCACTTCTATATATATATTTTCCAAAACCAAATCAATTAAAATAAAACAAATATAACCACACCACAAAATAAAATAAATGCAACAGCATGAATGCATCACCAAATAGTTTTTTTAAAATTTTAATTTGCCATTAATTGTTATCTAAACTATTTGAAATTCATTATTCCTAAAGTTTAGAATTTTTGGGTGTTACAAATTCTACCCCCTTAAAAGAATCTCGTCCTCGAGATTGGACTGCTTACTCAAACAACTGCGGATATGATTTCCTCAATTCATCCTCTCTTTCCCAAGTTGTCTCTGCCACTGAATATCGATTCCACTACACTTTACACATCTTAATAATCCGACTTCGAGTAACTCTCTCAGCAGTCTATAAAATCTTGATCGGAAACTCTTCATATGTAAGATTCTCCTTAACAGTCAATTCATCTAAAGGTATCTGCTCCTCGGGCACCCGTAAACACTTCTTAAGTTGTGAAACATGAAACACATCATGCACTCCAGATAAATTTTCAGGCAACTCTAATTGATAAGCAACTTCCCCACGTCTAGTAATAACTTTAAATGGTCCAACATACCTTGGTGCTAATTTGCCTTTCATATTAAACCTCTTCACACTTCTCATAGGTGACACCTTCAAATAGACATAATCACCTACCTAAAAAAACTAGATCTCTTCTCCTATTATCAGCATAACTCTTCTGACGAGACTGCGCTACTCTCAAATTCTCACGAATCACTCGCACTTGATCTTCTGCGTTTCTAAGAACATCTGTACCAAACACCTGAGATTCACCTGTCTGATCCCAAAACAATGGAGTTCTACACTTACGTCCATACAAAGCTTCAAACGGTGCCATCTTAAGACTCTGTTGATAACTATTATTGTAAGAAAATTCTGCATAAAGCAAACTCTTATCCCAACTAGTTCCATATTGCAATGCACAAGCTCTCAACATATCCTCTAATACCTGGTTGGTCCTTTCAGTCTGTCCATCTGTCTGTGGATGATATGCTGTACTAAAATTCAATTTTGTTCCCAATGATTCATGTACAGCTTTTCAAAAGTGCGACGTAAACTGCGATCCTCGATCAGATACAATCTTCTTTGAAACTCCATGCAAACATACTATTCTTTCTATATACAAGGTAGCTAATTATACTCCCGTGCAATTTAGTCTTGACTGGTATAAAATGAGCAACTTTAGTCAATCTATCCACTATCGCCCAAATAGAATCATAACCTCTCTGAGTACGCGGTAACCCTATTATAAAGTCCATACCAACTTTCTCCCACTTCCATTCAGGAATCTTCATTGGTTGCAACAATCCAGCAGGTCTCTGATGCTCTGCTTTCACCCTCTGACAAGTGTCACACAATGCCACATACTCAGCCACATCTCGCTTTAATCCAACCCACCAATATTTCTGTTTCAGATCCAAATACATCTTAGTACTACCAGGATGAATGGAATAAGCTGACTCATGAGCTTCGCTAAGAATTGCCTGTCGAACAGCTTCATCCTCAGATACACACAGCCTCTTTCCAAACCACAAAATCCCATTATCATCCATTCGAAAACCCTGGGGACTTACCAATCACTATATCTTCTGCTATCTTCTTCAGTTTCTCATCCTTCAACTGACCCTTGTAAATTTCTTACTCTAAAGTAGGCTCTATCACTAATTCCATTGTATTAGTAACAATTTCTAAATTCAAATATTCAAATTCAGCACATAACTCACTAGTCATAGACAACGTCCGTATCTTATTGGCATAACTTTTCCTACTAAGAGCATCAGCTACTTTATTAGCCTTACCAGGATGATAGTGTATCTCAATATCATAATCCTTAATCAACTCTAACCATCTGCGTTGCCTCAAATTCAGATCTGACTGAGTGAAAATATACTTCAAACTCTTATGATCAGTGTATATATCACTCTTATGTCCAATCAAATAATGTCTCCCAATCTTTAAAGCATGAACTACAGCTGCTAACTCCAAATCATGTGTAGGATAATTCAGCTCATGCTTTCTCAACTGCCTAGATGCATAAGCCACAACTCTGCCTTCTTGCATAAGAACACATCCCAAACCTTGATGAGAAGCATCACAATAAATAGAAAACTTCTTACTCAAATCTGGCAAAACCAAAACAGGCGCTGTAGTCAACCTCTTCTTCAATTCCTCAAAACTAGCTTGACATTTATCCGACCACACAAACTTGGCATTCTTCTCTAATAGAGATGTCATAGGTTTAGCAAGTTTAGAAAACCCTTCAATGAACCGTCTGTAATATCCAGCTAATCCCAAGAAACTACGAATCTCGCTAACATCAATATGTGGTTTCCAATTCAATAGATAAGCAAAATCTGATTTCTCTGTGCAAATTCCAATTTCAGTAACTCAGTAAAACTGTCATATCTCGAGCTACAGACGTCCAATTCAGATGATCTTTACATGGTTGGAAAGCTTACAAAATTATCTACAACTTTTATTCACAACACTTTTTCAGAATCTGTCAAAAAATTGGCCAAAAACTGAACTTAACCGAAACTGTTTCAGAATTCCAGACTGTGTAGTAACCCCAACTTGAAATAGATATATCTCTTAGCTCTTAATAGATATTAGAGTGATTCTTGCGGGGTTGGAAAGATATAGAAGTCTAATTATTCCCAGTATAATTTCTTAAATTTCCCATTAATGGATTTTAAGTTATTTCTTAAACATCCCAGACTGACCTAAAAATCAGCAAAGGACAGAACTATGTTCACCTCATAACCAACTAATATATTTTGATTAAACTTAATATTCTTAACCATGGAACTTGTAGGCCTGTCTACAAAACTGCAGCACACATTACAAAGATCCAAATCACACATTATCACATTAACAATCCATCAATCACACAATTATTCACACCACAAACTGACTCTCAAAACAATCCAACTTAAAATTGACTCGCAACTACTATCGTTCTTATTACATAGGGATTTTTCCTATTTCCTAGTTAAGCTTCTAATAAATCTTGGGGACGACCTAACTCCACCCTTAATTGGTCAATCTCCTTATAAGCTTGCTCCTTAAGTTCTTTTTCCTTCAGCAACTCTTATGCAATGATGATGCCACAAGCTCATAACCAACTTTATAAATGTCTCCTTTAGACCCTTACGATTCTTATAGATGTTCCAACAGGTTACCAACCCTAAGAAAAGATACTTGCGCTCGATAGTGACTTTACAACCATGTAGCTAGCTGATGCTTCCAGGTGACGAAATAGAACATATAAACCTCCATCTTGTATCGTCTTTTAGTTCGACAAACCCTCTTAAGAAGAGATCAACTAGAGTACACCAAAGGATAGCTTGCATTTGTTTCTGAGTGATAACTACTATCGTGTCCTTCTATCATGTCAAAGAGACTCATGAGCATATGCAAGAACAAGTAACCTGCACTTCCTCGCGAGCAGAAAAATAGCAGTGCAGAAATACAGTTATATCTCGAGTTCTACGAATCCAATGATATTGTAGCTTATACCGTTGGAAAGCTTATCAAATTTACTACAACTTCCTTATAGAATTCTTCTTCAGATTCTGCAGTTAAGGTAGTCAAAAACTGTGCACAACAGAAACTATTCCAGATTGCTGACAGCACAGATGCGTCGCCTTGTGATTTTCATAAATCCCAAACCATAGTAGCTATCAGGACGGTTCTTACGGTCAGAGAAAGATATTGAAGTCTACTATTGTCCAGAATTTATCCATGATTTTTGGGCATCCAAAAATATAGGTATAAACTAAGAAAGACAGACTGTTCTAAAAAAAACAGGATAAGGCAGAAACGAGATTAAGAGAGACTAGAGAGATAGATAACACTAATCTTCAAGTCTTCACGCTTCTTTGATTTATGTTGATGAGATATAAGACATGAATCGAGGATAGCCAAAAGATGACAAGAAAGATAAGGTTTGATATTTAGTTCTTCATGCCTCCTCATGCCTCGTCGCTTGAGATATTCAGGACTTGCTGTTGTTGATAGCAGATGCTACCCCACTTAATCAAAGATTGAATTACTTCTCAAGACTTATACCTTCCGGGCCTACCTTTGAAACACGAGAACAGGAACAACACACAAGCAACACATCAAGCAAAACAAGCACACATCACATCATCGGTACTACACGTGCTTCTTCAACAATGGTGGTCATCCTAAGAAAAAAATATGGATGATGAAAAGCCATCGAATCTTTGAACCAGGTAAGATCAGAAAACTTTTAGTAAAAACAACATAAAATAAAATCCAAGGGAGTAAGAAATATTAGCTCAAAAGAAAGCTATCAAGGAGAGGATACAACAGGACAAGGAAGAGGAATAGTCAAAATCAATGAGTCAAGGGATGACAAAATAGTTTTATCGTAAACTAAGTTTTAGAATACGTCCAGTGCTACTTGGCATACGTCCTACAGTCAACACCGCTCTGATACCACTCTGTCGCACCCGGTTTTCTAAAGAACAAAACCAGGCTAATCATATGTGTGCCCAGGAAGTCCACACATATGCCAGAATAAAAAAGTATCAGAAACAATGTTATTATATAACGTATACATAGCTATATTAACACTTACATCAGAGTATCGCGGAACGGTGACTAAACTTCGGGCTCCATTCTTCTCAGGGACGGCTGACTGGGGGTAACATATGCCTAGCACTTCCACTAGTCTTCTGGAAACTCCACTACACCTTTGTCCTTTTTCCGAGTAGCATCTTACTACACACTGGAGTGTTGGGGGAAATAGCAAGAGTGAGTCCATGTCGAACTCAACAAGTATAACACAGGGTTCATGAGGCTCAAAAAGGCTAGACACTGTTTGACTGCGTTTAGCTTTTAATCATCATATAATTAGCAATTGAGTAGCATCAAGGTAATCCAAATCCCATTAATGAATCAATGATCAATTGTAATAAGGATAATAAATAGCATTAACATGAGCATAATAATAATCAACAATAATTAAGCATGATATAACAATGGTGATCAACTATTCTGTAAGAATCCCCAAGGCCGCTCGTATCCGTGAGCACGGCTAGTATACCAGTTTTTAACTCTGCGCAGAGGTGTACACTTTCACTGTGAGTCATGATTTCCAAATGCATGGGTTTGCAAGGCCCAAAACATCAGAGACCATATAAAACCATTCAAAAGTTTGTCTAACAAGTTAGGGCCATTAGATTCACTCGGCAGGCAGATGTAGAACCCCCCTTCCCTGTGGCACAACAACCGCAGCCTATACACACTAGGCCAGGGGCTCGCACTACACCCAACGTGGCAAGCCATTCTTACGCCATTTAAGGTAACCTCTAACAAGCTAGAAAAGGTCTCTTGAACAACTAGAGCCAGAGCCATATAGCCCTCACAGCTGTACTGTATGTCCCGGTTATCACTTACAGGTAAGTCCTTACGGAGAGTAACTAGAGCATCAAAATAACCCACATGCTCTAGCCCCCTTTCAACAGAAATAACATCATCTTAATTGGTTGATTGCATAATCCATTAGTCAAATTACAAGATCATTGTTCATAATTAAGCGCTAGCAGTAGCTACCCAAATGCATAACCCATAGGTGACAAGGAAACAAGATATCAATAGCTAAGTTATAATCTCTATGGTTGTCAAGGAAGACACATGCATATGTATAATAATTTCAGTGAATAGGTAACAAGGATGGTCCCATGTTATACTTGCCTTAATCAAAGCTTTCCTGTTGATACTGCTGGTCTGACTCAAAATAATACTTCTGATCGTCAAGAAATTGCTCACCGTCTATACTCGATCATCAATCAACAACACACATGCATCCAACCAAACATACACGAAGCAAACAAAGAGATACAATTAGAACAGTACACCAACAATAACAAAACAGTAATAAAAGTTTATAAAACTCTTCTACACGTTTCTACGATCACACAGACGCAAAGATCACCAAATTCGGAGTTAAAACGTGAAAATTATGAATTTTCTAAGACTTCCTATAGATAAATAAATACTCAATTATAAACTCGAAAAATAAATGATCAAAACCAACTGTACAACTACACTAACATGTAGAGCTCGCAAATACGAACCTAACGCAACTTGAACGGATCAAATCGGAGTTAAAACGAAGTTTTTATGACCAAAACAATTATAGTGGCAAAACTGTAATTTCCTGAAAACGTATTTTTGAATAAACCAGAAGAAAATACGCTTTCAAAACACGAAAACGCATTTTCTGACATACGCTATGGACCGCGGGTTGATTTCTAACAAATCCAGGGGTTCTTTAGAAAAACTACCCGCGAAGGGGTATGTTCTAATTTCAGCCGTTGATCTGAGATCGGGCGGCTCGGGTTCATCATCAACCCTACAGTGCTCATTCCGGTCACCCCCCTCAAGTCTGGCCGGCGGCTCCCCCATGGCCGGTGACTCCCCCATGGCCGGAGATGATGGATCTCCCCACCTAGACCACCATTCAAGCCCAAACTCGAACCAACCGAACGAGATGCTCCACGCGAACTCACCCAAGCAATAAAAACTAGCTACGACAAACCGTATCCGATGTGCGGCAACAAGAGGACGGCGGCGCCATTACCGCACTACAGTGAACTTCAAAAAACGCGATTCGAAGCATCTCCACCCAAAAGAAAAGCATAGGATGATAGAGAAGGAGAGTGCGGTCTCACCAATGCAAAGAATACGGCCTCAAATCCACCCGAGAGCTCCTCCCACGAACAACCGCCGTGCTCCAACTACCTCAAACCCTAAACCTCGTTTTCTTGTGGTGAAGTTCACGGTTTAGATGAAAAACGGAAATAGGAAACATGCGGCTACCAATTTATAACTTCACATACTCGTATTTGGTTAGGAATCTCAAGGTATGAGATTCGGTTCGGTTGGGAACGGTGAAGTCTCCGGCTCGAACACGGCGAAACGAAGAGGAAGCAGCTGACATGTGGCCCCCACTCGTCAGCGAGAGAAAGAAAGGGAAACGCTGCTGCTGCGGTACTGGGCTGGCCCATCCGGTGGCTCGCGCGGAGAAAAGAAAACAGCCCATTCCGCGACCCAGGCGCCCGCGCGGAAAAGCAGGCCATCGGCCCAAGGGAGAGGGAGAGAAGGCAGGCCGACCCGGTTGCACAGGTAAGCTGTTTTATATTTTTTTTCTTTCTTTCATTTATTCACTTCTATATATATATTTTCCAAAACCAAATCAATTAAAATAAAACAAATATAACCACACCACAAAATAAAATAAATGCAACAGCATGAATGCATCACCAAATAGTTTTTTTAAAATTTTAATTTGCCATTAATTGTTATCTAAACTATTTGAAATTCATTATTCCTAAAGTTTAGAATTTTTGGGTGTTACATGTGCTTGCATGCACTTGAGTTTTGGTCTGGTTGCGTCACGTCTTTTGGTTGTTGAGTCGAAGCATGTTGCATACTTTGAGTCCAAGTCTGGTTCGGTCGTTTGGCTGGCCTGCGTGCCATATAGCCTGGGCGTTGCCCATGTACGAAGGGAGGTTGAATTTTATTGTGGAGTTATTTCCCGTTGAGCCGCCGCTCGAGAAGCCCTCGAACATGGTTTTAAAAAAAATATGAAACTAGTTTTATATTTACTCTGACTTATTTAACAAATTTCTATGCATTTTCTAATATCAAATAAGATTTTGTATTTTAAAGCATATCTATTATAGAAAAGTATTTTAATTATATTTTGAAAAAAATATATCGGTATACTTTTAAAGCCTAATTGACCTCTTGAACTGTCGTGAAAGTCCGATTTGCTTCTCTTGTGGCTAGCGACGCCATGTAGAATGACTGACGTAGGCCATGCTAGCAAACAACGCTTAATCAGGTAAATCAGATGATTTCAAGTGTTAAAGAAGTCTAAAAAGTTTTTTTCTATCGGAGAGGGCATGTTTAGTTCCCGAAAAATTTTGGAAAAAGGTTACTGTACCAATTTCGTTGTTATTTGATAAATATTATTCAATTATGGATTAACTAGGTTTAAAAGATTCGTCTCGTGAATTTCATCTAAACTGTGTAATTAGTTTTATTTTTTATCTATATTTAATGCTTTATGCATGTGTCAAAAATTCGATGTGACAAAGAATCTGAAAAATTTTACAAAAGTTTTTGGCTACTAAAAAGGGCCTGAATAAAGTCACCCCCTTTCTTCAGGAAAAAAAGCCCAGTCTTTCTGCTTACCAGTCGTCCTCGCGCTGCCGCTGCCTCCGCCGGCAATGCAGGGCAACGACAATGCGAGAAGCTAGGGTCCGTTCCAATGGTACCCGACCTCCCTTTGCATCCCGGGATACGTTTATTTTTCTCGCGCGTTAGTGCTTGATTGGATTCTCCTTTGCAATCGCGGTCATTACTCATTAATCCCAGTCCTGCTGCAGATCTAGAATCCGGCGCGTTTCTTTGCCCTGCACTGTACTAGGACTAGGAGGTAGACTAATTTTCAGCGCAGACAATGTGGGGATGTGATATGAGGTGGAGGGAGGTAGGAGGTTTACCTAACAAGCCAAATGGGCGATGGTGTTTCTGTTTAGGTTCTGCTACGGGAGTAGTGACTAGTATTCAAATGCCTTGCCAATATTTTTGTTGGATGTTAGGCTGTTTGGTCATACCTAATGTAGCATGAATTCCCTCCCAAGGTGCTTACAAGTGGAGATGTGATTAGGTATAGGGCGCCAAACAAATGGTACCATGGTGAATTTTCCATTGACTTTGGCTTTCTTTTTTGCTGAGAGTTAAGTTTTGGCTGTGAACAATTATGGAAAACACCGAATCTATTTAGTGCGCACTGGTTTAACTTTAGAAATCCAGTGTATTTATTTCGGATGGCACTTATAATTTTCCTCTTTTTTAATAAATGGTGTGTAGCGAGAAAGCGAGCGCATTCAATTATATAACTTTCGCATAACCCACTCCTTCGCCTTCCAGATATTTTTTTTCTTGACGTCACAGTACTTCCTTTGGATCATTAAGCTATTAGTATCTGCAAATGCTTGCCGAACTATTTTAGGTATTAGGGAATGTGATAACAACTTTTTCTTGACGACTCAAAGGTTCAGAGATTGATTACAAGATTAACCAACTACAGTTCTAGTATGCTCCAATTGATTTTTGTTTCAGATGGTGTGTGCTGACATTGGGCTGTCGAAGTATCTGGTGTATCTACTGCTCTACTCTATAGCATCTATTTGACATGTTCAGCCCTATACTGTTGCAGGACTGGAGTTCCTTTGCACAATTTCAATAGTCAGGTCCTTCTGGTTGTTGTAGCCTTGATATTCAGGGATGCTTCCTGTGTTTGATTTCTTATTCAGGACTCTTACCCATGTCTCATTGCCATGCACAATGTATCTGATTTTGGATCATTGATGGATAATATAATGTATTTTCGAGTTTGTTAATACACCTGAATAAACGGCAAGTTAATAGTGCTTTTCAAAATATGACATGCTGCCAGCTGCCTCATAAATTCTTAATTTCCAAATGGGCATACAGAGTACACATTTTTGTATCATAGTATTGTGATCTTCTGGTACTTCAACTTCCTCCCTGATCTAAAAGAATCATAATTGCATCACACAGTGGAAATTTTCTTGTTTACAATGGTTGTTGTTAGATAACTATGTAAAACACTATGGCCATAATCTGCTACTCTGCTTTGCTATTAGGCTCACCTGATGTGCTGTCTTTTGCTGAGTTGTTTTCCATTTGTGAATTCACTATATATGTAGATGTAGGTAGCCCCAACATGTGTCCTTTTCCTTTTTGCAACTTGCATTATTTAATTTAACAGAAGGAAAAGGAAAGAAACTTTTAATTCTTATCCTTATCAAAGCTTTTCTCCAAGTTGGATGCCGTGGAGTAAAAGAGAGCAGTGATGGCTGGGTCTTTGTGGTCCATGCACTACCTTATTGCTCAATTAGATCAAAATCTTAGTTTAATTATTTGCAGCAGCAGTTTCAACAAGTAGTTGGCTTTAAAGGTCTCAAGCGTAGAGCACTTATCAACAATTTTTATTTACTTTATCACACACTTTAAATTTCTTATTTCTTATTTGTTGCTTGCATTACCCACAACTTCTTCCTTGTGTTATTGGTTAGTGTGATTTAACTTTATTATTAAATACTAATGCTAACCAGCTTTATAATTATTGAGAGACGAAATGATAGCTCACTCACTCTTGCACTGAACCTGCCAGTTCTGTTCTGTTCACTTGTACTGGCAGATCTACAGTAGTCCAAAAGTCCTCACCAATATTGGCCTGGAAAAAGCTAACGGTAGTGCATCCCATGAAAGAACTCAATGGGTTTTTCTTGTCACTGATGTTTCTGTCCTGTTTCAGAACTTACCTATGGACAAGCTGCATACGTGTACCAAGATCTCTATTGGAACTGTACTTACGAATAAATAGGCTGTTATTCCTATTCCTGCTCTTTATTACAAATAACTTGTGGATTTGTTTCTGTTAGACAGGCTATTAGTGGCCTAGCTAGGTTTAAGCCGTGGTTGGGCTTAGGCCCATGCACTTAGGGTTGCTGCTGCCTATAGCTCTACATGCACTTGTATCCTGTACTTGTCAATCATCAATCTAATCCCACACAATATTCCTCGCTTACAGTTTCTGTTTAACATGTTGTAAACTAAGTTCTTGTCTATCTTGGGCTCTATTTTATTGGACGAATATTTTGTATTCTCTGTCTCCTATTTTTCCTGAATACAGATACAGTTTTATCAAGTTTTATTTAGAACTAGAGTTTTTTTTTGGGGGGGGGGGGGGGTGGACCCTTTGTATCATATTCATATTCTATTGAATAATAACTGCAAACCAGATTATGCTGCTATTTGTTTGGCACAATAACAACAGAGATAAATAAATAAATATATGATGCATATAGAGCATCCTTGTATTGCACACTATTCCACAAACTGATACAAACTATTTTGCACACTACATAGATACATACATCATAAGCATACCTCCAGTATTACAGTAGATTTTAAAATACTGAAAGCTATACTAATGCAAGCATAGCCACGAAGTACAAGTACTGCAAATCTGCTAGGCAGATAGTTGAGTGACCTGACCTATATAGATGTATTCCTTCAGCCTTCAATAGTGAGGGCCTTATTTACCATAACCAAATAAGCCAACATCATGGTTTCTTCATCTTCTATCACATCATGATTTCTTTATCTTCCATCTTCCACAATACCTCAGGATATTTGTAGTCCCACATAACAGATGATGGTAGATGACAGGGGATACTGCTACATGTCTTCTCTTTCCCTTCAGCAATACCCAGCAAGGCAGGTGCCTGCGGTGCCTCAATCTCATTCCATATCTGATCTATGGGATATCCATCCATGACACTCTGTGTGTTCTCGAGGGCGCTGGTGACGCAGCCACCATTGTGAGTGTCACCACTGCCCATCCCAATGACTGGAATGGTGTCAAGAAGGCAGGCTTGGTATGTCAGTGAGGAGGATGAGGATGAAGGTGATGACATGCTCATCTTCCTCTCCTGTGCTTTCTTTCTCATGTGTGTTCTCCAGTAGTTCTTGATCTCGTTGTCTGTACGCCCTGGCAGCCTCCGTGCTATCCTAGACCACCTACATATGGAGAATTTGAGTGAGCTTTGTCTTCACCTAAATTTAGTAACTGAGAAAAGTTACTCTCTAGAAAAACTTCAGACCAAACCTGTTCCCCCACCGAGCATGCAGCTCAATAATAAGGCGTTCTTCTTGTGGTGACATGCGGCCATGCTTGAGGCCAGGATGAAGGTAGTTCACCCACCGCAGGCGGCAGCTCTTTCCTGTCCTGTTGAGGCCTGCATGAACATAGAGAACGTATAGTATGAAGAGGGCTGGTTAGACAGGAAAACATTTATGTTTGCGACTTTGCGCTAAGAATAGCAAAATAGCTACCTAAGTTGTAGTTTCCCAACCCCTCAAACCTGAGACTTGGGCAATGAAGTCCCAACGACGGTCACCAAACAGGCGGACAGTGCATACCAGTTGCATGTCCTCCTGCTCTGTCCATGGCCCTTTACGCATCTCCTCTCTCACAGTCACCATGTTACTACCACACTAACGTTGCTCGCTTCTACCTTGGATAGGCTGGGAACCAGTCTTGGTGTTCTTCTTCCTCTGTGTGCTTGTGGGCTCCAGTTTCAGGCTTAGATCCTTGATGAACTCCAGCCTGATAGGAAGAAGGTAGCTATTAGGGAGAAGAAGCCACTATGTCTTATGCTTCGTACTCAATTGCTGTCTTCAGCCACTCATTTATAGGCAACAGGAGAAGCTCTTCCCTCTCAATAAATAAATAAAATAGGAAGCAGTTATGTGGTCACATGACGTAGTGCATGCGAATTTATAGAATCCTATAGGTCCTATCATCACTGGGGCTGTGTGTGCTCAGACTTAGCTAAGAAATTTTGCTTCCCCTGGTTATTGCTTTGAGTAACATATTATAGCAGGGAATGGTCAAGTCTACTTTGTTTATAATGGATTCAGAGTACATGTAATGCTTATCTCGTATCTGTTACCTTTGTGGGTTCAGTTGACTCCAATCATTTTGACATAAAGCAATAAAAATGTTTCTTTTCTTTATACAAAAGAAATATGGTGTAACAATATTTTTTGTTTTGGTTCACACAAAAAAGGGAGAAACTTCTGTGCCTATCTTTATTATGTTGATTTAATATGCTCTTAGCATTATTACCTTTAGCATCATATTCTTTGATAAGAGGAATAGACGCCTGACTCTGAAGTCTGAAGTGGATACTAGTGCTTGCTTTAGGTAACCATAACGAGGACATGATTTATAACTGCACTTCATGTATGTCAACAATGTCCAATCATTTTTATTTTCCTTTTCTAGATGCTTCATGGGTATTATAAATGGGTCGCTGCAGTGTTTCCTACAAATTGAAAAAAAAATTGTACCCCTGCTCTTCATCTGAACCTTTTACCCAGTGAGATATGACAGTTGATTGACCATTTAGAAATTCTTAATGCTAATCCATAATTTGCTTGCTACATACGTGCATTCAAAGTCACAAACCAGTATGGAGTGCAGCAAACTTTTTAGGAACTGTCGCCTATTTCCTTCCCCTGGAAGTGAAAAGCATTTGTTTTTCTGTCAGCTGTTGTCATTGGCACAGAGAACTCCATCCTGTCTTCTCATGTCAGCCATTATCCTAAAGCATAACAAAAAAATCTCAGTTATAAACACACCTTCAATAGAAACAACATTTAAATTCACAAAATGCATATTCTTCCACTGAGGGTGCCTCGTAAAAAAAAAGTTCTTTCGGTATTAGTTGAGTTGAACCACATAAAAGTAACCTTTGTGTGTCTGTATCAAGTACTAGAATGACTTGTGCCATTACACATAGCTTTCCTGATTTAGTGATGGTACTGTTGATAGCATATCTGCAGTGTTTCAGATGTATAAAAAAAAGTGATGTTTTTTAACGATTTTTTTCCTTATAATTGAAGGCAGAATATGCTTAGGTATGCTGGCCGATATAGCAGACGCCAAGTAGTTTTGATCATTTGTTTCTTAAATTGTGCTTCCTTTTCTTGATTCAGCATCATCAGAAATTGGCGCATCTGTCATCTTTGTTATATTTCTGACATCCTTGTTGATTGATAAGTGAGCGAGATGAATGATTGATCTTTCTAAGCTCCTGACTATCATTGTATCACTCATTACTATCTTTTGTATATCATTTATGGGTGGTGGGTGCATGGATATGAAATGACAGGTTTCTAGACAGTGGGGCCCTGAGAAATTTTTTTATCTTCAAGACCTAACTTCTCCATTGCCATAGAATTAGTTGTTTTGATCTTGAAAGGTTCCCTTAGCACAACATTAAATACCATTTCCTGTGAGGGTCATGAGGCTGACCCGGATGGAGGGGAGAAAGGCATGGAAGGATCTCTGATGTGGATGCCACCAACCTACATCCTGTGTTGCAGTCCACTTTGTGGCGGGGATGGCCTCACCAACTTTTTATCTTGGCATCTATCCTGCTTTTGGAAGGCTCCCTGTACACTGAACAATGCGCTATATTCCACTAATGGAGAGCCCAATCGTCATGCTGCCATTGCTCTGTTTGTTTGTTTGTTTGTCTTTTGTGCTCTTTAATCTGTCTATATGTCGGTTGCTGTAGTCTCTGACAGCTACCAAGAGCTCATCTTCCTCGCTTCCCTGGCTGTGGCAGGATGTACTACTGACTTTAGGACTGATCAGTCATCATCACTGTGATGAAACCTTTTATTCTGTTTCCATGTCCACGAAGTGCATGGCCTAAGTCAGGTCCTTTTCTCAGATACGCGAATTTGGAATTCTTTCTGACTCTCCATCCTGTAGTACTTAGTACCTATTGAGCATAGAAGTCCAATAAATCTATATAATATTTATGCATGATTTCATATTGTGTGCAAGTATGGCACTATCAGTTTCTGACGTGTCTGAAATATGAAATTATGGTGAAACTAAATCTTTCGAGAACTGTATTTTTTATTCAAAGGATTTGTTTTAAGCATGTGTGCAGAATCAGCAGCTGTCAATCACCTTAACCATCAACATTATGAAGATAATTCTCATGGTATGGTGATGGAGACCAGCACAAGCTGATGAACCAGTCAGTTTTCTCCAGGAAATAGGTTCATGAGTACCGTAAGTCTTCAGATCCTTTACGTCTGAATTTTTAATTTCTCGATAAGATGGTAGAAAAATCAGTGCTTCTTACTGCTAGCGTGAGCCCCAGACTCTATTAGTGTGCTCTAACCTCAGCCATGATGTGGATGCCTGCAGGCCGACGAGCCAACCGATTCTGCAAAAGCATATGGTGATAAGGAGCACCGAATTTCATAGGTGATCCTGGTCCCGGCAGCGGATGCCAACTGCAATGCAGATGAGAACGACATCACCCGCCATTCTCACATGATTTGGTCTCACCACACACTAACACTAGGTGGAGAGGAGCCCCAGGGTGGCAAATAAGGTTGAGCTATCAAAAGCAGCATCCACTGGGCAGCTGATGGACAGAAAACTAAGGTTGCTTTGGCCTGCTGTGGCCTGTGAGGTTAGCACACGATGATCTCATGATAACACTTGTCCTGCCGTGGGTCTTAGTGGAGGTCACTTCATGCACCCTATCTATTGTCGACGTACGTGCTGGGCCATTAATAAGGCACAGTTCATGATGGTGTTTGGTTTGTGGCCGCAGTTTTGACTTTTGACATGTCGATGCTGGTGAACAGTAACTATATGTGTGTGTGATAGATTTGTTTGAGATGCTGAATTCTCTTAGTTTGTTTTGCAGGTACGGTCAGAACGATATCTTTGTGAACAGTGGAGTCCGGTACAGATCAAGAGTCAAGAGTCAGCCATTACCTACCAGATCGACCCTGACATGAAACATTTTATTAAGGTTGAGGCCTGTGATAAGCTAGGTGATCGATCATCCTTTTCCTGTTATGGCTTGTTTTCGCTTTCAGTTGGCACTCAGATGCAGCCAGCTTGATGTTTTACCGGCGATCGAAAGGTGATGGATGCTGCAAAGAACAGAGCTTGTTACCTCGGTTTGTAGTGACGAATGTCGCCATTTTGCATGGATGAATCTGCACACCTGCACGTTGTATACTTAGCCGCTGCTGGATCTGGAGATCTCTCTCATGGCGAGGAGTAGTACACGACACCGATTTCTACAAACGGCTTTGCCCTGCTCATGGCCCTACGATCTCATATTTTCAGTGCTGCAGGCTGTTAGAAATAGGTGTTATCGACGGATCATCTTGTGTCTTGGTGTTGGTTGTGTCGAGCTTGAGCTTGCTTGGCACTACTCATGGAGTCATCATGGTCAGCTGGATAATCTTGGTAAGCTGTGTGATGCTCTCTCAGGAATAGGGGTATCTTCTTGTTTTTGGATATGTGTGCGTCTTGCATCTGGAAAAGGTACTGTAAACTGAACACTTAGAATTGCTATGTAATTAATGAGAATTTTTTATATATGGAATACAGTTTGATGATGAGGTAAGATCAATTTTGTTTCTCTGAATAAAATGCAACATATATCATGCATAAGGAATTTCTATGTAATACTACCTGTCCCATATACCAAAAACTTAACGTTGTATTGTTATCCTAAGTCAAATTATCTTAGTTTTACCAAGTTTATAAAAAATACCGATATTTATACCATTAAATAGTAAATAAGTATAATTAGATTTAGTATAGAAAATATTTCATAGTATATCTATTTGGTGCCATAAAAGTTGAAAAACTTCTTACAAACTCGGTTAAAACTAAAAGAGTGACTTAGGAGTTAGGATAAAACTAGAATGTCATATTCTTTGGCACGGAGGCAGCAGTAGGCTATATCTACGCACCTTCATTTTAACCGGCTTTTAACAGTCCAAATTGTTAAAATAAATATTTAAAGGTCTGTACAAGTTGAGATAAATAAAGATCCAAACAAATTTGGGCCTTGGCCTAACAATTCCACACGGAAGTGCGACCTAGGCAATCCAGCTTTGCGAGATCTAGGCAATCCAGCTTTGGGCCCAACAAATCTGCACTGTTGGGCTCCACTGAGGAGAAAAAAAAAAGACCCAACTTGGGGAAGGCGATGCCGCCGGAGAGCGGGCCGATGAGTAGTACGTCCTTCCTCGCCCTGGTCAGTCATGAAGTTCCGCCTATTCTTCCTGTAACGACTCCAGCAACTGGGAACATTCTGCTTCGATGAATCGTAGCTGTAGCCTGCCGTTGGAGTTTGGACCGATTGCGCGTATACATGTCAATTTTAAGTTGGCTACGATCAGCAACAGTCCATACCTTTGTGTAAAAATCGTACTTTTGATTTGAAACCCAACGCAAGGTCTCCAACTCTTTTTTTTTTTGGCTGGCAAGGCCTGTCAGCAGGGAAATAATAACGCACAACACACTGCCAATATACCACGCAGCGGGGTACTTTTGGATACCGGGACCCTGTGTACTTTTGAATAAAATATAAATAAATTTTGTGGTAGTAGGGATTTTAGCATTGTTTAATTTAATGCTCAAATAAATGCACCATATAGAGAAAGAGATAATTGGAATGAAGAAAAAAAATTGAGCCTTTGGGCCGACAAACCAGGATGGAAGTACGATCCAGCAATAGAATGTTTTGGACAATATCTCAGACGCACAAGAAATAAAAAAAAACATCATAAGTTGGGCTGGGCGCCTGGGCTCCCCATTGTACGAACGCAGATGGGCTGCCCCCGGGGTCTCGTGGGTATGTGTGTGTATGTGTGCTGAATTCGTCCGAGGCGCTAATACCTGGCCACGAGTATCCGCCCCCATCCGGATGCTATCTTGGTGAGCCTGCACAGGAGACAGCCCAACAAGCGAACTTTTCCCCATGGCACTTGTATTTGGCTGTCGGATGCACGTCCGCCGCCACACTCTGCCCCGCCACGTCCCCTTCCCCCACCGCGCGCGCAGCGCCCTTCCCTCTGCCGCGCCACACCCCATCACCGACCGCGCCACGCTACCATCTCACGCCTCGCCCCTATCCACCGGCGCGCCCCCATCCAACTCGCCCGTCGCGGCCATGGCGGGCACCACGCCACCACCACCCAGGTGCCACCAAGAGGAGGTCGCCGCCAGTCCGGACTTCGTCTCCAGTGGCACGAAGAGGAGGCCTGCGCGCTCTGGGTCGTTTCCTCTCGACGTTCCCTCTGGACCCAAGCTTGCTGGTTATCGCATTCCCCACCAGGTAGGCCATGGCTGCTGGCAACACCGTGTTTGAAGTGTTACAGGCGTTTCAAACTTATGTTTCAAGTGTTTCATCTGAATGTTGCAAAAGTCGATCTGGGATGTTGCATATGTTTATACCAATGTTGCAAGCCTATGTTTCAAGTGTTTCATGTTTCAAATGTTTCATCTATGTTTCAAAAGTTGATCTGGTGTTGCACATGTTACAATGGCTATACATGTATCTTTCAAGTGTTTCATCTGTTTTTAGACGTATGTTTCAAATGTTTCATCTGGATGTTTCAAAAGTAGATCTTGTGTTGCAGGCCGCTATGCGCCTGCTACTGCTGTCTGGTGCACCACCGTGGTTGACATGCTGGCGCTTGAGGCAAGCAGACGCCTTCATGGCGTGCATCTGCGAGCAGGGTAGGTGGGCATGGGTCACAGTTCCGCCGCACGGGCGCGGTTCAGCAGTGTCGGGCATAGGATGGGTGCGGGCCACGGTTCCGGATGCTGGTGCTGGTTGGGAATGGGACGGAGCGGGTGGGATGAGATGCGGGCACGGGGTGCGGGAGCTGCGTCTGAATGTGGGCCTGAGGTCGGACGTCCGGGTACCAGCCTTACCTTTTGTAGGTAGCGTAGGAATATTATCTGTGTGAATAGTGTTCTGTGAAGGGTCAGCGTTTTTATTAACTTTTTTTGTAAGGTACAGTTAGAACCATATCTCTCTTTTTTTTTGAACTTGGTCAAAACCATATCTTTGTGAACAGCAAACCAAATCCATCTTTTTTATTGAACTTCGATGTAATGACAAGCTACTTCTGGATTCTACCCCATCGTCCTTTTCTTGGTTTAGCTTATTTTGCTCTCAACTGGCGCTCGGACCCAGTCCAGCCAGCTTGATTCACATCACATGCTTAGCTCTGTTTCGTTCATTGACGATCGAAAGCTGTTATTAGTACCGAAAGAACAAGTTTGGGCCTCGATTTGCACGCCGCATTCATGTTCCGCATTTCGCCATTTCAGTGCTGTTGAGACGCAGTCCATAACTTTGTCTAAGCTGTATGTGCTCGCGTGTTTTGCATCGATGAACCCTGGTATCTTGC
Source organism: Saccharum hybrid cultivar R570 (assembly GCA_038087645.1). Classification (NCBI taxonomy): domain Eukaryota; kingdom Viridiplantae; phylum Streptophyta; class Magnoliopsida; order Poales; family Poaceae; genus Saccharum; species Saccharum hybrid cultivar. Next base: position 17,544,339 of record JAQSUU010000760.1, read on the forward strand.
ATGTTTTATTGTGTATATCGTCTGGCCTTAGATCCATGCATGCCATGACAAGCTGGCGACAAGTACTATGACAAGTCTGGATTCCTACAAACGGCTGCTTCATTTGCCCAGGTCCACAAATGGCATCCTACCCTACCCTCTTGCAGTGCTATTGGTCTACTGCAGGAGGCATACCATGCATATGCCCCCTCTGGATTTGGATTTATTTGTTCGGTGGCGAGGAGTACAATGACGCGAATTCCTACATATATATGCAATGCAAGGCACACTGACTGATGAGGGACGATCGATGCGCCGGAGGAAATAAATGTTGTCGAGAAACTATCTTGCTGTGGACAAATGGATGGCCAAGGTGAACTTCTTATTGTTGGTTGCGTCGTTGAGTTTGAGCTTCTTTGGCATTCATGGTCAGCTAGATAGCCTTGGTAAGCTCATAACCTACCTTTGTCCTTTGGTACAATGCTACTAGTTCTGCTTCTTCAGTAGAAAAAAATAATGATATTCTCCAAGTGAAGAATTATGAGATTTTTACATTATTTTCCTCAGTAGTATACCTTTCCCACTAATTACTACACCTGATATCCACTTCTTAGAAAAAAATAACTCTAACATAAACTTCATGTGACGGCTGCAAATTCTTTTATCTGTAATTTGGTGCTTATTTATTACATTTGTGACACTAGCACGCTCAGCTTTTTGGGGATAATGTAGTAGCAGTTGACGCCGAAGTGCAGCCTTTGTCAGAATTCAGAAGCCAAAACCCAGAGCTGCTACATCCCCATTCTGACATTTCCTGTACGTCGTTCTTCATATATGTTTCGTTTTCTCAGGTTTCATAAGCATCGACTGTGGGTATACCAAAAGCCCGAATTACACAGATTCCGCGACAGGCATCACATATGTATCTGATGAGGGTTTCACGGACTCTGGGCTGACCCACACAGTCAACATGAGTAACATGGATCCGGACCTTGTCCAGTCCCAGAGGTACCAAACCGTTCGCTTCTTTCCCAATGGAACGCGTAACTGCTACACATTGCGGTCTCTAACGCCCGGTGGCAAGTACCTCGTGAGGGCTGTCTTTGGGTATGGGAACTATGATATGGGAAACGGGCAGCCTAAATTTGATCTCTATCTTGGGGTCAACTACTGGACAACGGTGGACATTTTCAGTCAACATGCTGCCTTTACTTTTGAGATGATCCTTGCACTACAGGAAACGCTCGATTTGCCGGGTGCTTTTTATCGGGCACCCGGCAAAGCCATTATTTGCCGAGTGCCAGATCCAACGGCACCCGGCAAAGAAATACACCCGGCAAACCAGCCTTTGCCGAGTGCCGGACACTTAGCAAAGTCCAGCCTTCGGCAAAAGTTGTCCTTTGCCGAGTGCCAGACACTCGGCAAAGCAAGGCCGTCGGCAAAGGTGGTCGACCTGACCGTCCCCACCTGCCGTCATCCTTTGCCGAGTGTCACGCCGTTAGGCACTCGGCAAAGCATTTTTTATTTTTTTTTAAATATCTTTGCCGGGTGCCATCTAACCTGGCACCCGGCAAAGAATTTTTTTATTTTTTTTTAAATTTCTTTGCCGGGTGCCCTGACCTGGAACCCGGCAAAGAATTTTTTTATTTTTTTTAAATTTCTTTGCCGGGTGCCCTGACCTGGCACCCGGCAAAGAATTTTTTTTATTTTTTTTAAAATTTCTTTGCCGGGTGCCCGCTGATCTGGCACCCGGCAAAGGCTTCTTTGCCAGGGGCCCACGATGGCACCCGGCAAATTATTTATTTATTTTTTGTTTTTTTAGCCTCATTTTTTTGTGGGGCCTTGCTACAGTAAATAAATCCCTATTTCAAAATTTGGGACACTTTTGAGTTTTTGAACTATATTTCCTTAATTTTTTTCGTTTCATTGAATTTTTGCGACTATTCCAAATTTGAATTGCGGGTACATGAAATAATGGAATTTGGTTATTTAAAAAATAGTATTCATGATATTTAGGGTATGTCGAGGCTGTATGTAGGAAGTGGCATTAATTTTCGCGCATCATGTTGTCGTAACATGACGATGTACTCGCGCGAAAAATGTATTTAAATTATATAAAATGCAAACGAAGTCTGAAAATCACGAAACTTGTCGATGTGTCTTGTTGTTGCATGTGGAGGCCGTGGTAAAAAATTCAAAAAGTTTCTAGCAAGTTGTGACGTCGGATGCCTAAAACCCAGACAATTTGCTAGAAACTTTTTGATCACATATGTGGAGATGTCTGAGTTTTAGGAATCCGACTTCACAACTTGCTAGAAACTTTTTGAATTTTTTATCATGGCCTCCACATGCAACAACAAGACACATCGACAAGTTTGATGGGGTTGAAGTCTGATTTGAACATGAGTCGAGAAGGCTTCGATAAGGTGTTGGCCGTGGTTGGCACCCTACTTCCAAAGAACCACATGTTGCCGAAGACCATGTACGAGGCACATAAGCTCCTTAAAGCACTGAAGATGCCGTATGAGCAGATGGGGGGGCCTGTGCAGGCCCGTTGGTGCTATCCAATCGAGAGATGTTTGAAGGCTGTTCGCAAAAAATGTAGAAATAAAGCCAAAAAATGTAGAAATAAAGCCAAAAAATCGAGAGATGTACAGGAGGGCGCCAACCTCCTCTAGGCAGGCCGCGTGACGTGCCGGAGGAGGAGCGCCGTACCTCGGACTCCTCGGAGGACGAGCAGGCTCGGGCGACGGACAACGAGGGAGATGCACAGGAGGGCGACGAGGCTGGAGGTAGTTCCACTGCTGCGGCCAGGCCCTACTTGCGAGGTCCCTCAAAACTCCCTGGGCCTCCGCTTCCTCCCCTGCGCCCAGTGATCCGCCCCCAGGGGGACATGTAACTAACTTTAGATTTTATCACAGCTACTTCATATAACCTGTTGAAAATTATAAGAGAAACTAATATTGTTTGTTAATGACTTGTGCAGGCACTGGCAGGTTGTGTCGCCTGGTGACTCACGCAACCCCAACCACATCTTGGGGCTTGTGTGCAGGCACTATTACCCCGGCATTGTCACGCACAAAGGGACTATGGGGCCAGCCAAATCGTGGGACCACTACAAATCTGCCCCCGACGCAGATTATGAAGACAAGCAGGAGCAGGTCAGGAGAGAGTTCTGGGTAAGTCTCGTTCGCACAACTTTGTTCAATATATCGCATTCATTTGACTTTTTTTTGACATAATTAATTGATACATTGTGTCTGTTTGCAGATTTTTTCAGGTGTGAAGAGGGACAGGAGGAGAGGGCGGAGAAGAACTTGGTGAAAAGTGCCAGGAAACGCATCTCCGACATGCACTATGAGGAGCGCCTCACTTGCATCATCAAATACTACGCCACGCGACTTGGTCAGAAAATCACCAAACCACAGGCAAGACAGATGTCTCTGACCCGGGAACAGTTCCTTGAGGTAAATGAAGAAGAAAAATACTAATTCGTTTTGAGATTAAGTAGATTTAATTTGGTCGTCTTATATCTCAATTATTTATGACATGTAGATGATTCCATGGTGGTGCGAGTCGTATCGGGACTGCTGGGAGATGATTGTGGACAGGTGGTTCACAGAAGTTTATATCCAGGAGCACGAAGCCCACCGGGAGCGGGCTTTGCAGGCGACAGGCCCCACACACCACCAAGGCAGCCGCAGCCTCGCCGCGTACAAGAAAGCATGGGTACATGAATTCATTTTTAGTATTCTGACGCTCCATTCTGCATGTTTCTTCTAATCATCTTGTTGTCTTTCTCGCAGTCGGCGTCGCATGGTGGCCAGTCTTTGTCCATGTTCATGGCGTATGGACTGGCCCGCAAGGGAAAGGCGGCTTCCGATGTCACCTTCAGCCCGGATGACCCGCCCGAGTCGTACAGCAACTCGAGCGTCTACACCCGCATCAGCTCCTACGCGTCGGAGGCAAGGTCGGTCTAGGGGCCAGAGTGGGATCCGAACGTCGACGACATTGATGGGTCGACTGTCATGAGGATCGGACAGGGCAAGAAGCATGGGCGGTACTGGCTTGGCGATGGCACCCTCGAGTCCGGCTCTGTTCCAACCCTCTCCCAGATCCGAGCAGAGACCCCGACCGGAGGCTCGGTCATACACCAACGGCCGTCCCCTTCGCAGCAGCGGGTTGATGCACTCCAGGTTTGTCCCGTTTAACTCTTCGTACATTGATCTTTACATAACTTAGTTGTCTTTACATCACTGAAACAGATGGGTTGAAATGTTGCAGGCCGAGAACGAGAGGATGGCTCAGGAGCTGCGGGACCTGGTGGCGAGGACCGAGCAGGCCGAGCGGGAACGAGAGGCCGAGCGGGCCGAGCGAGAAAGACAGGCCAAGCAGCTGGCGGAGATTACGGCGTTCCTGCAGCACTTTGGGCAAGTCAACGGTGTACCTGTGCCGCAATTTGCTCCACCGCCGCCAGTTCTATCTAGTCCTGTGAGTATGAAACCAAATTGCTTCGACTAGTGCTTTCATTAGATGACCACTCTAACACATGCAATCTCTTGTCCTTTATGCAACCTCCGTCGGCGGGTTCGAATAACCCATCTCAGGGGCAAGCAGGCGACGGTGCTTTTGCTTCAACAGGCACTCAGTTCCCCCCAACTCTAGTTTGTTTCTCTTTTTCACCGCTTGATGGACATGTGATGCACTGTGAATGACTATCGACTTGTGACGATGGATATTGGACCTATTATGTTTGCGATGTTGTGTATGTGAGATATTGTGTGGGCGATGTGATATATATATATATATATATATATATATATATATATATATATATATATATATATATATATATATATATATATATATATATATATATATATATATATATATGTGGGATTGAGTTTGTGATGCGATGGATGTGCTATATTGTGTTTGTGATGCTTCAGATGTGATATATATCTTTTATATGCTGTGTTTATAATTATAGAATAAAAAAATAAAAAATTTTGAGGCTTTGCCGGGTGCCCTGGCCCTGGCACTCAGCAAAGCTGGAAATTCGGAATTCCCAGCTTTGCCGAGTGCCAGGGCCAGGGCACCCGGCAAAGATTTTTTTTATTTTTTTTAAAAAATTCTTTGCCGGGTGCCGCCCTGACAGTGCACTCGGCAAAGAAAATACTAAAAAAATAAAAAAACTCTTTGCCGGGTGCCCTGAGGAGCGACACCCGGCAAAGAAATTATTAAAAAAATTAAAAAAATCTTTGCCGGGTGCCTGTGACATGGCACCCGGCAAAGAAATTATAAAAAAAATTAAAAAAAATCTTTGCCGGGTGCCTCCCGGTAGGGCACTCGGCAAAGAAAATTTGGAAAAAATTTTTAAAAATCTTTGCCGGGTGCCTCTGACATGGCACCCGACAAAGAAATTATAAAAAAAATTTAAAAAAATCTTTGCCGGGTTCCTCCCGGTAGGGCACTCGGCAAAGAAAATTTGGAAAAAAATTTTTAAAAATCTTTGTCGGGTGCCTCTGGCATGGCACCCGGCAAAGAAATTATAAAAAAAAATTTAAAAAAATCTTTGCCGGGTGCCTCCCACTAGGGCACTCGGCAAAGAAAATTTGGAAAAAAAAATTAAAAAAATCTTTGCCGGGTGCCTCTGACATGGCACCCGGCAAACCAAAGGCTGATGGAGCCGGCGCCGTGACGGCCAGTTTTCTTTGCCGGGTGCCGGGTTTGCACTCGGCAAAGTCTTTGCCGGGTGCCCGATAAAAAGCACCCGGCAAAGAAATCTTTACCGACTGACTTTTTGCCGGCGGCTCTTTGCTGAGTGCTGCACCCGGCAAAGGCTTTGCCGGGTGCAAAGTAGCCTTTGCCGGGTGTTTTCGGCACCCGGCAAAGCACCTGCATCCTGTAGTGTTGAGTCCCCTGCCAACTACTTGCAAGTTTGTTTGATGAAAACAGGGTCAGGAACTCCTTTCATCTCAGGGATTGACTTGAGACAGTTCCAGGCAAATTTTTATCCAGATTCCAGTGCAACACAATCTCTAGTTTTGTTCAGCTCTGTCGGAGATCAAGCTGGCCTCTGGCTCAGTCGGTACCACTTTGGTACTGACTATGGCGACATTAGGTAATCAATCTGTGTTGGCTATAGAAAATTTCCTTATCGTAAGAACAAAAGTTTTAACATCTGGTGTTCATATTATGTTTGTAAGGTATCCACATGACCGCTATGACCGAATATGGAAGATGCATGAACATGATCCTTCCTGGACAATAGTACCCGATATTATCAATGGGACGGTAAAGAATTATCCCAATGACACCTATGGTGCACCATCTGCAGTGATGCGTAGCGTTCGTAGCCACTCCAATGAATAATTCAGGTAGTATGACTGTAGGGTGGATAAATTATATGATCAAGTCCCTATCTGTGCTGTACGTGCTATACTTTACTGAGGTGGAGACACTGCTAGAGAACGAATTTCGAGAATTCAATATCTACCTGAATGATATCCCGTTAGTTAGTGCATTCAGGCCAGAGCAAATGTTAACTACTGTTGTGACGGGCACCATGCAAGATAATGATACTCATTATGTCTACCTTGAGCCAACATCAAACTCCAAGCCACCTTTGATTAGCGCAATGGAGATATACTGGATACGGCCAGTGGATGGATCTGCCACTTACTCAGGAGATGGTAAATACTACTCCCTCCGTTCCAAGTCGTTATGCCTTTTTTAGACACATTGTTTTTTGTTATACATCTAGACTTACGCTATGTCCAGGTGTACAGTAAAAGCTACGTATTTAGAAAAGTCAAAATGACTTATTATTTAAAATGGAGGGACTTTCATGCTTTTTTTAGGTGTCCATACTTGTTATTGTAATAGAGTATTATGAAGAAGTGAACCAGCTAATGTTACTGAATCATCACTTTGATTCAATAAAATTGCTCTGTACGTAGGGGCACAAGCCCCTCCAGTTTCCTCAAAAAAAAATGTTACTGAATCATCGGATACCTGTTTGGCATAACTCTGAACTTAGCCTAGAATTATATATATATTTGATATTTCGTATGCAGCTCTAAAGTGTTAGACTCCTTTTGCAGAGAAGTTTGGGCCATTGTTAGTACCTTCTTAGGCACATGATTCTAAAATTCACCTTCTTTCTTGGTAGCTAGCACTACTATTACTATATCACTTCAACCCAACAAATTGTTGCTTATATATAGTGATGTCATCAATCAATTAGTAAACCAAAATGGATTAGAGCAAATCCACTTTGAGAAAAATCAATTTCAGACTATAGGGAAGAGCTTCTGCAGCAAATTGAGAAAACACATCCCCTTTTCTTACGTGAGACCCACAGGTCAGTGGCATCGTCTTTCTCTTTTTCTCTATCTTCTCTCTTTCCTCTCCCTCCGTCATGGCAAGGAGGTGATGGTGTGTGTGCTTGTTCGCCAGGCACGGCGGCAGCATGGCAGCGTGCGCGCTCGGTCGCCCGACACGACGGCGGCGCTCGCCCAGAACACCATGACGGTGCCTCCATCATCCTATGGACCCACACGTCAGTGATTGGAGGGAGAAAGAGGTTTCAGAAAAATCTGTGCCACTTTCCCATTCTTTGAGGGCCCGAGGGATGTTTTTCAGGGATTGGGAAAAAAATTAGGGAAACGGGATTAAGAAAGGGGATGTGCTGGAGCAGTATTTTTCACATCATTCTCTTATATGAGAGGTTTAGGGAAAGCGAGTTGTTTTTCGCAATCTGGTGGAGTTGCTGCATAGGGAATAAATGACATTGCAGCCACGTGTAGGCAAATTCTAGAATTTATTACTTCGTGGAGAGTTCAACTACGTTCTGAATTTTATCTAGATTTAATTTTTAGTGAAATGCATGGCCACTACTCAAACTTCTCCTGGAACCCAATACAAGTCTATGAATTTTGAAATTGTGTAGACAATGGTCCACAAACTTGTTAAAATGTGTCAACTAGGTCCACGTACTGTTGTGAGACATTCGATTGTAATACTGGCAAGAACCATTTAAAAAGAGAAATGCTAAACAACAACCGAGTGTTGTACCTAGATTTCACACCCAATTCTTGCGCCGTCCGATTCGCGCGGGGATGCGGTGGAGGCCGTCCGATTCGTGCCCACACACGCCGTCTTCTTCCTCGCCCGCGACCGCCGTCTTCTTCCTCGCCCGCGACCGCCGTCTTCTTCCACAACTAGGGTTTCAGCGAACCTCTCCCCCTCTTTCTTCTCCAACTCTGGTGGCTATAGAAGGGGCTGGCCGGGGGGAGGGAGGCAGGTCAGGCGGTGGGGATGGTGTCTGGCTGGTTCAGGGGAGCTAACGGTAGTAGCGGTGGCCAGGCCAGGTCATGGCGGGGGAGTCTCACCGGAGTTGGAGAAGATGGTGGCGAGCGAGCTCACTGGAGCTGGAGAAGATGGCAGCGGTGGGGAGAGGGGAAGAGAGTGGCCACCGCAGGCGCTAGGGTTCACCGGACCTCCGGTAAACCCTAGGCTCGCGGCGGGGCGGTGGGAGGCGGCAGGGGCGAGGACGAGGAGGAGGGTGCGGGGTGGACAACGGCGAGGGAGGGAGCGGCGGAGGGAGGGAGAGGCAGAGGGTCGGGCACTGACAGTGGGAGGAAGATGATGTGGAAAAAATCGAGTGCTCCCGTCCGATTAAAGACTCAAATACGGGGTAGACAGACTCTTTAAAAATGCAAGACAACAATATTATTATTTTATTTCATGCAGTTTGGCTGCGAGTACTCTATTAGTGCACATATATGTAAACATTGCAATGTTCCATTATATAGTGCAAAAACGTGTAGCTGTCCAATTTTTCATTACATCCACAGATTAATAAACAAGTATATATGAATATTTTCCTTTATCATGTAGCTGGTATAAGTTCCGAATTCAACAGGTTTCAGAATTTGTGGATTTTTGGACTTTTGGTCACTTACAATTGTTGAACGACTAAACTTATGCTTTTCCTTGATCCTTACTTTTTATTATAAATTCCGAATTCAACAGGTTTCAAGATTTGTGGATTTTTGGGCTTTTGGTCACTTACAATTGTTGGACGACTAAACTTATGCTTTTCCTTGATCCTTACTTTTTATTAATCTTCTCAGCCAGTGCAATTATGACTATCAAGACAAAGTACTCTGTTGATAGAATCTGGGTGGGAGATCCATGTTTGCCCGTAGCTTATGCATGGGATGGCCTCAACTGCACTTACAACACTACTAGTGGTGATCTATCGAGAATCATTGCCTTGTAAGTTCTGAACGAACAATATCTCTCCATGTAAATGCTGTCAGTTAAATAGATTAAAGACCAGAGCATATAAGTGTAGCCTTAAGTTTAGGTAATGAACTAATGATGGTGTTATGGTGTGAATTTCCTGCAGATATCTGTCATCCAGTAAATTGAATGGTGAAATTGATTCTTCATTTGGGGACCTGACTCTCCTCCAGCACCTGTACGTTGTGTGCAGTATAGTTTCAGAATTTGTGACGTGATAACATTAGTACTTATTTACTGAATAGTTAGTGCTTATTGTTCTTTTTGATATTGCAATGCTGGCTTTTTTATGGACAAGGAGAAAGCAGCTGCTTCCTTCTTTTTCAAACATATGATGTTTCGGACAAGATACTAATTAGTTCATTTTTGAACTATTTAACTAGTCATAAACTTCATATATTTAAAAACAGGAGTACATGCACCGGTTTCACATGCACCAAACATTAAGATGCTGAGAAAAAGGATTGCTGAGAGCACCAAATCAGGGCAAACAATAAGGCCCGTTTGGATCCTTGGAATTGAATTCGTTCTAGTAATTATAATTTAGGCATAAATTAATTAAGCTAATATGGTTCTATATGAAACATATTTATATATTTTTGTTAGCCATACAAGGGAGATATACTTATATGTTGCATTTCTAATATAGGGAAGCGAGTTGAAGAGCGTGCTATAAGTTGGAGAGTAGTAACGTAGCTTGGTGATTTATATAATCAATTTTCATCTCCCACCATATGAATTTGAGATGGGCTATATGTGAATTTGGAAAAGTTATGGAATGTCAAATTCCAAGCCAAATAGCCTAATTTATTAAGTAGGTTCCAATTCCTCCAAAATGAAAGGATCCAACGGCACCTAAGAGATCACTCACAATAGTGGGAGAAACAATAAAAAAACAAAACTAGTACGTAGCTAATTACAGATAATGTCGTCCAGGTGATAACTAGAAGGCATATCCCCAACCAACGTATGTAGCAGCTACTTTCTTGCATGAATAACAACTTACATAAGTACGTAAGTTCTAGCCACATCTCCAGATTGTTGAGGACTTTGAGGTGTTGAGCTATGTGAAGTTGAGCTTTATGTGTTACCGGCCACAACTAATGATAGTATAGATGGAGTAAGAGCATCTCTAGCTGTACTATCTAAAACAGACCCCTACTTCTCTATTTAGGTAGCCATCCCCATGTGAGACCCACACTTCATTGTTTTCTCTAGCATCACTACCTAAAATAGACCTCCCAAATCCATCCTGGTAGAGAATGACATGTGAGACCCACATATCATCCTCTTTGCTCACTTGTCACCATAGAAAAACTCAGCCATCGCCGGAGACGGCGAAGAACCGTACCGGCCACCATGGGGGGAAGGCAGGCACCCTGCGGCAGCGGGAAAGGTCCACACGTGCCGGGAGAAGGCCTGCCCGCGCCGGAAGAACTACCGCACACTGGGGAAGTACCGCCGCGTGCCGGGGAGGCCAGTCGAGCCGCTGGGGAAGGCTAGCTGCACCGCCAAGGAAGGCTGCGCCGGGATGGCCATGCCGCCTCCGGAAGGGATGGAGGCCGCGGTCGTCGGGTGGTGTCGAGCAGGGAGGAAACCTGCGAACCAGGATTTGGGTAGTCAAATAGAGGCCAATAGGAATGGGTAGTGAGAAGGGGGAAATAGGAGGCCAACAAATCTGGGGGTTAAGTAGGGGGCCTGCTAGAGTTGGTTTTTTCGCCTCCACTACCAAAATTGGGAATAGGAGGTCCTTGGATGTGCTTCTGGAGTTGCTCTAATAAATTACTCTCGTCATATTTTTATATGAAATTATTACAAACAAAATAAATTAAAGGCAAAAGTTATAGTTGGATATCTTATCTTAAACATCATATATTCAAGAGGTAGTACATTTCAAAACTTAGGAGGCTGGAAGCTTGCTGAAAAGTTTGCCCATTTCAGTCAAAATTGGAGTGCAAGTCTAACTTTTGTGCTGCTTGTACTGCAGTAGAGCTTTATGTTAACAATTTCCTTGACTGCAAAAGTTTAAGCTGTTGATAACATTTAGTTGTTCAATTTGCTTGCTATTTACAGGGACCTATCAAACAACAATCTATCAGGATCCATACCTAATTTTCTCGGTGAACTTCCATCACTTGTATTTCTGTAAGCCCCTCCTGCTGGTCGACCTATTGTCTGTATATATGGCTCAAACCCAGAGAATCTTTATGGTTATTCTTCTGATGTCCATAGAGATTTGTCAAGCAACAACCTAAGTGGACCAATTCCAACAAGTCTGCTACAAAAATCAAAGAGTGAATTTCTGACACTAAGGTTCGATTCCTTTTTTTTATTCTTGAACACGGAGAGAGCTACATATTATATTTCAGAAGAAATAAGGGTATAAGAACCCATATAAACTGAAGGACTGGAACGGTGACCAAAGGGGGTGAATGAGAGCCAATTAAAATTCTTTGCAATCCCAAATACAGTCCACAAACTCCTCGAGTAGCGGTAGCCAAGATCACATAGTCACAGCGGATACCTTAGAAACTAGGCGAGAAAGATGCAGAAGCAATTGGAGGTCAAAAAGAGTGAGAAAGAGGCTTTTAGGAAAAAGTCAGAAACCCAGTCAAACGACCTGCAAATAGCACGAAATTTTGTGTAGGGGTTTATAACACCATGAGAAAGATGAAAACTGGCCTGGGCTGGTATTGAAACCAGCTTGTGCTAATTTTCAAATTTCAGCCCTCGGAGGAGAAAATTCACTAGCCAATCAAACAAATTCCAAAGGACTTGAAATTTAGTCGAGGAGATTATAGCATCATAGGGAACATCTCCACCAAAAATCAGCTTAATCGAAGAAACTTCAAAAACTAGCCTATGGTAATTGAAACGGCCGAGCTGGTTTTTTGTAGTTTTCAGCAGAATCCCCTCAAAGAAAATTTGGAATCAATTAGGCTAGTTTTGTAACTGGTTCGAGCTAGTTTTTGCAGTTTTTAGAAGAATCCCTTCCAAGAAAATTTTGAAATCAATTTAAACAAACTCCAAAAATTTTCAAACTTAGCACACACCTTGACTAACCAATTTAGAAGTTACCACCACGAGATCAAGTCAAAAAGATCAAATCTTAAATAGGAAATTCAAAATCACTCTCTGAAATTTGGGTTTTGTCAAGAATCCTCCAAAAGGTGATTTCTATATGTGTGTGTACACTCCTATATATGTATGTTACAAATCACAATCTTTGACAACTCAATTTGGTGTTTGTTAGGACTCACAACAATCCGAACCTCTGTACAAATCCTGCTTCTTGTGATCCAGTTCCAAACCAAAAGAAGAGTATAGTTAAGACTGTCACTGCTACAGTTACAGTTGGAATAGCTCTTCTGGCTCTATTTGTTGCATTTACCATTTGGTACAAAAGGAAAAGGACAAAAGGTAACTGATTAAGCTGGCTGAAACTCATGAGTGTTTTTTTCTTAAAAAATGGATAAGCCAATCGATACTTTGGTTAAATACACAGTGCAAGGCTCACAACTTCTGAGTGGAGATCAGGGCCCACAAACCGTGTGGGCCGAGAAGGGCCTACAGTCTCTGAGGGTCGATCATCAGGGCCCACAACCTATAGGGATCAAACAAGATCCACAACCGTTGTTACCGGACAACCATGCAGCTGATGTAGACATGCCTACTGGCTTACATTTTTGGAACTTTAGGTATAAAGAACTAGGGGTCATAATGGGGAGCTTTGAAAACAAAATCGCTGAGGGAGGTTTTGGCCCGGTCTACGCTGGGAAACTGGACAATGGAACTCCTGTTGCTGTGAAGATGAGGTCACAGGACTCGTCACAAGGGGATAAAGAATTTTGGGCAGAGGTACGTACGCTAGCTGAGAAGTACATGTATTATGAAAATTGATTTGTGCATAGTGGAACCCTAATAATTTGTTACCGGTCTCATTGTTCTTCTGATGTTTATTGTATTAACCCCTTAGGGGTTTTTTATATGTATATATAGGGGAGAAATTTGGAGTACAAGCCAAGTTATACTAGGCCCAATCCTATTCTATCTCTAGGCCGGATCCAATCTTTACCTCTAGATAGAGTTTGCTTCCATCTCCAATTATCTCTAACGACACACATACACACACACACACACACTAGCTCTGTTGATCCCTAAATTTATGCAATATGGGATTACATAAATTCTAGAATGGTATGTAAAGGCCTAAGGGAGGTATAGGAAAATTCGTACTTATATCTATCATTAAAGCACAAATGTATAATCTTTGATCGGCATATATAGAGGAGGGGAAGAATAACGAGGTAGGGAACATAAATGTATCCTCAATAAATCTCTTAGGGACTATTTGGAACAAAGGAATACAAAACAGAGGAATAGAAAAAAAGTAGGAATAAGATAGAGTAAATAGTGAAATATTATAGAATTTCAAAACATAGGAATGTATACTTTGAGCTATTTGGAATAGATGGAAAAAGCACAGCAACATGAACAAGCATAGAAAGCGAGAGCAAAGGTTTTTTTCACTTGGGTTAGATGGGAAGTTTTATTTTGTACGTTTGGCATTACTATGGCTTCCTTTCCTTTAGAAACGAACTCAATTTTCCTTCTTTCTAAACAATATGATGTGATTCTTTTCCTTTAAAATTTATTCTTCAAAATTCTTTTGAGGATCCTTTGATCCAAACAGGGTCTTATATTTGGTGGCAAATTTTGAACGATTTGGTCCCTTCAATTGAGTGGCACTATTGGCATTTTTCAAAAATGATTGATTTTGTTGGAGTTACAGGTTAAGCATTTAGCCATGCTTCGTCACGAGAATTTGGTGCCCTTGTTGGGTTATTGCAAGGATGGGGAGCATTTGGGCCTTGTCTATGAATACATGGCTGGGGGAAACGTGGAACAGCAGCTGAGAGGTTGGTGATTTTGACCAGTAACCGCCTACACACACGTACATATGCCCATCAGACCCGATGTTGCATGATGAGTGCAAAATAATTCTTGTGGGTATGTAGGAGGAACAACAGGGCAGGAAGCCCCTCTCACATGGTCGCAACGCCTCAAGATCGCGCTGGATTCTGCCCGTGGTACGTACGTATGTGCATACAATTTCTTAGTCTCTTGCAAACGTATTCTTTTATATAATTACTGGAATATTCTGCGCGTTGGGTGGGATGTTTTTAGAAATATAGAGTTGTCACATCATTGCATGTACTATGAGATAAGCCTGTCAAAGCTGCTAAGGCTGGCTGCACTGGGAGACGGTAAACGATACTGCAGTATCGTTTACCGGACGAGAGCCCTGCACCGGACACGCTAAACGCGTCCGCTACCCAAGCGCATATGCTATCTGTGGCGTGATAGCGGGCGTGCGCTATCCTGCGCTGGGGCCCACCAGAGAGAAGGCAGAGGGAGGGCGGAGGAGAGAGAGAGGGCAGAGGGAGGGTGGAGTTCCGCCGCCGCCGCCGCCGGAGCCGGAGCCGGAGCCGCCGCGTCGGGATGTTGCGAGAGAGAGAGAGATGCGGAGGTGGAGATGACATCGGTGCCGCGTCGGGATGCATGCTCGCCGGTGCCGCGCGAGGAGGCGAGCCCTGCCGCCGGGCCGCGCGGGCGAGTTCCGCCCACCGGCCGGAGGAGGCCCACTCCACCAGATCTGCCGCCAAGCCCGATCCTCGGTGGATCCGCATGCGCCGCCACCACATCTGAGCTCGTAGGTGACGAAGGAGGTGAGGGGGCGCCGCATCCGCATGGTGGAGGTGCTCTGGCGTTGGGGACGAAGGAACGGAGCAGGGGCGGTGCTGGAGGTGCTCCGGCGGCGCTGTGGCCGCCTCTGCCGCTGGAGGAGCCGCGACTGGAGGGGCCGCGACCAACGCCGCGGGAGCCCACCGCCCGCCGGCCCGCGCCGCCGGAGAGGAGCCGCCCACAGCTGGAGCAGCCGCACGCCCGCGCCGCCGGAGAGGAGCTGCCCACCCGTGCCTGAGAGGGAGAGGGCAGCGCGCTCGGGGAGAGAGGGAGAGGGCAGCCCATCCGCCGTCGGAGCCGACCGAGAGAGAGAGAATGGGGAGGGAGGGCGCGCGGTCGAATGGATAAAGGAGGAGAGGGGAATAAGAAAAGAAAAGGAAAGAGAAAAAGAGAAAAAATGGAAAAAAAAATCTGACAAATGGGACCCACAGTGGATAGAGTATGATATAGGTATGGATGAGTGCGGGAGAAATTGATATAGAGGATGAAACTTCGATGACTAGGACAGAA
Source organism: Saccharum hybrid cultivar R570 (assembly GCA_038087645.1). Classification (NCBI taxonomy): domain Eukaryota; kingdom Viridiplantae; phylum Streptophyta; class Magnoliopsida; order Poales; family Poaceae; genus Saccharum; species Saccharum hybrid cultivar. Next base: position 17,559,885 of record JAQSUU010000760.1, read on the forward strand.
TATTCCTTTTAGAAGATGAATTTAGAGTACGACGAGTGCGGATAGCCTAAGCAAGCCAGTGAAAGAACCTAATAAAAAGCTAATTGAATAATGTAATATCGAATTATAGGAGGATGTGATAGCTGAAGAAATTAAATAGTATGATGTGGATATACCTTGTGTAGATTGAAAATTGTTATTGTACACTTGGTGGAAGATAATGTGACACTTAGTGGGAGATCATGTGGTACTTAGTGGGGATGACACATGGATAGCTTAGCGTGCATGTGGGGGCCGGATTGAAAAATAATGTGGTTTTCTTTTGTAAGATACATACTCTAGTAGATAACTGAACGTGCGAGCTGCCTGCTAATTTAGCTTCTCCACTCATGAAACCACTGTAGTTATATACTGGATCCATTAGTGCAGGACTGCACTACTTGCACTCTGCCTTAAGCACGCCACTGATCCATAGAGATGTGAAGGCCAGGAACATCCTACTAACTGAAAAACTTGAAGCCCCATTAGCGGTGAAGGAAAAACACACACCATTACCAGCACGCTGAGTGCTGGTAATGGTGTGTGTTTTTCCTACTCAAGTTTTTCACATAGTATGCCCCAAAACACACACCATTTGGGGCAAGGGCCATCAGCGGTGAAGGAAAAACACACACCATTACCAGCACGCTGAGTGGTACTCCTGGATACGTCGACCCTGAGTATGCCCCAAATAAAAAGCGCCCTCTTTCAATTCTGCAGCAGCTAGCTGGCTGCTAAGTATTTAACACACATGGCATGCAGGTACCTGAAGGCCGGTGAGCTGAGAGGCAAAACCGACGTGTACAGCTTCGGCATCGTTCTTCTGGTGCTCATCACCGCCGGGCCAACTACTGTCGTCGTCGGCAACAAGCATGTCAACATTGCCGACTGGGTGCGCGAGATGCTTCTTTCTCAAGGCGCATCTGCAGGAAGCCATGGAGATATCTCGAGCGTCATCGACCACAGCACAAGAGGCCATTGCGATCTCGTCTCCGTGCGGAGGGTGGCGGAACTGGCTCTGCGATGCGCGCAGCGCGAGGATGTTCATGGCCGGCCCACGATGGCGGAGGTTGTGGCGGAGCTGGAGGCGCTGCAGCAGCGTGACGACGGGGCCTCGGAGGCAGGGACCAGTGGTAGTTCAGCGATGGCGGAGGAGGAGGACGACGAGCCTGTCGCGGAGGAGGTCGGCCAACTCACAGTGATGAAGTGTGAACAGGTAGATCAACGGAAATAAAAACAAAGTGCTGGATCACGAGATTGTCGACGTAGATCTCATTTTTTTTGTTATTCGATATAAAAACATGCAGAGCACAAAACAAATTCCAATAGTGCAAGGTCTCAAACCCAGCTCTTGATGCTGCCGCTGTAGTTGCTGCGCTTGTCGAAGTACCTATCCCAGAGCATGACGCCGCCGTAGTTGGCCGCCTTCTGCGCCACGGGGAGCACCGCCCTGTGTAGCGTCACGGGGTCCGTGTACCCGCTCCTGGCCGCCTGCGGCGACGCCGGCAGGCCGACGTAGAACTCGGTGAACGGGTACGCCGCCGTCCACTTGCGCCACTCCGCAGCGCTGAACCCGGCAGCGCTGTCCGCGTCGTCGTCGTAGAACCTGACGTGGATGCGCTCGAAGATGCCCGTGTCGAGCGCCTCCTTGACGCGGGCGTCGGGGAACCCGCACCGCGGCGTCGCCGTCAGGTGCAGCAGCTTGCCGTTGCCGGCGCGGATGTTGTATTGTTGTGCTTGGCGAGCTCCAGCGCCAGCGTGCTGTAGTGCTCGGCGGAAAGAGAGTTGCTGATGCAGAGAACAAATTGCGGCGGCAGCCATTGTTGACTGGTGTAAGAAAAATCTGTTTCAGTGGAGCAGTGAACATGATAAGATGCAAGCAAAGGCAGGCATGCATGCATTGTTGAAATCTCTTCCTTGGATGGGTGCTGGGTCGGTAGCTCACTCGAGCTGCTGCATGCGTCCAGAATAGTACTACCAGATCCAGATGCGTCCAGAATAGTACACACTTCACAATCAAAGGGTTGAATAGTACTACCAGATCAAGGTGTGTAATGACGGAAGAGACATGAGGGCAACGAACCATCCACATGGCCACCCAACGTTGACCAGCAATTGAGCCTTCTCTACAGTTCGGTCGTCGTTGCACGTTGACCACGCAATCGACAAGGTGACTGGAATATGGGCCCACTCATTTATCCATGCTTCTCGACTTCTTGCACAACCAAACATCCTTGCGTAAAGAAAATAGTTCTTTATAGTTAAGCTTTTGGAGATAAATAAAAAACTCCGGTAAGTTTGCCCATTGAAATACATTTATATCTAAATTTAAGTACATAAATAGATACTCACACCCACACCCACACCCACACCCACACTCACATTCACACTACCACATGCGCACACGCTCACACTGTACCTGCTATACAAACTTTTAAAATATATATACTACCGGGAATATATATTCGACAGATCTTGAAGCTAATAATGGCAATTCAAATGCAATAGGGGTTCTTTTAGTTTTTTTAGTAATGGCGTAGTTGCATTTTATATTCAATTTTACATTGGAGTATTTTCGTGCAGTGGTGGACCCAGGATTTTATCAGAGGGTATGCTCGACAGGGACCAGTGGTTGTTCAGCGATGGCGGAGGACGACAAGCCTGTCGCGGAGGAGGTCGGCCAACTCACAGAAGCACAGTAATGAAGTGTGAACCGGTAGATCAACGGAAATAAAAACAAAGTGCTGGATCACGAGATTGTCGACGTAGATCTCATTTTTTTGTTATCCGACATAAAAACATGCAGAGCTCAAAACAAATTCCAATAGTGCAAGGTCTCAAACCCAGCTCTTGATGCTGCCGCTGTAGTTGCTGCGCTTGTCGAAGTACCTATCCCAGAGCATGACGCCGCCTTCTGCCGTTGCCGGCGTGGATGTTGTGCTTGGCGAGCTCCAGCGCCAGCGTGCTGTAGTGCTCGGCGGAAAGAGAGTTGCTGATGCAGAGAAGAAATTGCGGCGGCAGCCATTGTTGACTGGTGTAAGAAAAATCTGTTTCAGTGGAGCAGTGAACATGATTAGATGAAAGCAAAGGCATGCATGCATGCACTGTTGAAATCTCTTCCTAGGATGGTTGATGGGTCGGCAGCTCACTCGAGCTGCTGCATGCGTCCAGAATAGTACAGTGTAGCATGGAGGACAGCTACTAGTTCACACTAAACAATCAAAGGGCAACGAACCATTCACATGGCCACCCAACGTTGACCAGCAATTGAGCCTTCTCTACAGTTCGGTCGTCTTTGCACGTTGACCACGCAATCGACAAGGTGACTGGAATATGGGCCCACTCATTTATCCATGCTTCTCGACTTCTTGCACAACCAAACATCCTTGCGTAAAGAAAATAGTTCTTTATAGTTAAGCTTTTAGAGATAAATAAAAAACTCCGGTAAGTTTGCCCATTGAAATACATTTAAATTTAAATTTAAGTACAGAAATAGATACTCACACCCACACCCGCACTCACATTCACACTACCACATCCGCACACGCTCACACTGTACCTACTATACAAACTTTTAAAATATATATACTACCGGGAATATATATTCGACAGATCTTGAAGCTAATAATGTCAATTCAAATGCAATAGGGGTTCTTTTAGTTTTTTTAGTAATGGCGTAGCCGCATTTTATATTCAATTTTACATTGGAGTATTTTCGTGCAGCGGTGGACCCAGGATTTTACCAGAGGGTATGCCCAACCAAATTGTCACATATGCAATTCGGTAGAACCATTTACCAATTTTGTAAATAATTGTAAGACTTGAACCAATTCGGTAAATAATTGCAAGATCTATACCGTAATTCAGTATATGGTCTTAAATAATATGGTTTTAAATTCAAAGATTAAATTGAAGACTTCTACAAATTACCCTACATATGTTTAACTGTTTATTTATACCTTGGGCGTGGTGATGATTCCATTTGATCTGTTCCTGTGGGTACGCTGTCTTTGAACATCGGTACCAATGATGGCCCTTATCCTGGCAGCAGTAGAGCAGCCTCTGGTGGAATAATCACTATTGAGAAATCCTAGTTGAGTACGTGAAGTCGTGAATCGTATAAGAGAAAGAGGAAGAGAGGATCAATCATGCAAACGGCAAAGACAAACCTCTAGCAGTCAGTATTCAGTCGGTCTCGCCGTCTCGGTCCTCATCGGCATTGCTGGTCGGAAGGCGAACGGCCAAGCGAGTCGCGGAGTCACGATGAGTCTAATCGACAACATTCACGACTGGCTCGACTTGCTGTCGGGCGACGCAGACTTGAAGTGCGGATGGGAAAGCTGCGGAGTAGGGACGCCGGACAACAGACTTCTGCAACTCGCATTGAGAAATCTGTGATTGTTGTGTTGGTGCGGCCGTACGTGGCGTTTCATCGCACCAGTACACGGGCATACTATACAGACGGTTGGTAACCTATTTCTACTAGCGTTTTTCAGCACCGCTTGCGCTGGAGGCCAGTAGAAATGGGTCAATTCCACAGGCGGTTGCTTGTGAACCGCCTGTGGAAATGGATTTCCACAGACGGTTCGCTTACAAAAAAAATACCCAAAAAAACCCAAAAATAAATAGCACATATCGCGCACCGGGTGGGATTCGAACCCACGACCTTGGCCTCGCGCGTAGCCTCCTCTACCACTGCACCAAAACTCACATGTGTCCATACACTCTTTCGGTTCCCTACATATTATACAAATCCGTGTGTAATTTGCTAATTTGAGGTCCTAAACGATTTCAAATAAAAAAGTTGTCAACTACAAAGTTTCATAACTTTTCGAGACGAACAACTTTTGTATTGGTCATTTCTCCATCCGAGGTCGTTTACAAAATTTGAATTTAAAATTTGAGACCATTCAAACATAGTTTTCGTTGACAAAATGATTTCAAATTAAAAAGTTGTAATTTATAAAGTTTCATAACTTTTTGAGACGAACAACTTTTATTTTGGGTATTTTCTCATCCGAGATCGTTTGAGAAAAATCAAATTTTAAAAAACATGAGTATTTCTAGTGGCGGATTTCTTAACGAACCGCCTGTAGAAATGGATTTCTACAGGCGGTTTGTTAAGACAACCACTTGTAGAAATGTCTTATTTTCACAGGTGGTTGTCTTAATAAACCGCCTGTAGAAATCCATTTCTACAGGCGGTTTTGGTCTTGGGGTCCACCGTTTTATTTCTACTTGCGCGTGATAAAAAAAACCGCCAATAAAAAAAAGCAGGTGCCGAGAAAAATCATCTTTCTACTAGTGTCGGCGTCCAGCCGTCCACTCGCCGGCTTACCTTCACGCTCTGTGGGACTGCTCATGCAGCCCTGCTATCGAGGAGTCAGCTGCCTTACTACATGCACGCGCGGCGCGGGTAGGCGAAACGAGCTGCTGGGGGCGCTTGGATTGACCATGTATTATTTTTCTACGTATACACAGTATACTCCGTAGTATTGCTGGGCCAGGGTATGCCGGGGACCAGCATACCCTGTAGGTCCCCCACTGTTTTCGTGCAATAGTTGGTACTTTAGGTTACTTTAATAATGGCAGGGTAAGTAATTTGGATACTGGTATATGGAGTACTTTGGCCTACCTTATAACCGCATAGGTGCATAAATTTTCATAATGTAAAATAGAATGCATTTAATTGCTACTATTTTCAACTAGTGCATATCAACCTATATATATGCTTCTTCTCACAAGTTTTAATCCTTCAAGGCATAAGTATTAGAAGGTTATAGACATGCACTAAACATGTCACTGATAACAAGGGCTCTTATTAGTGACGCATTTAGTTGGGGTAATAGAGATGGTTATTAGTGACGCATTTCACAAGACGAGTGTAAACATATCAGTTACACGTTTGACCAAGACGAGTCATGCCAGGCCCTCAACACGTCATTCCTTTTTTTGGGCCAGAAACTTGCTAGGCCCAAACACATACACACTACCTCTCCTATCTTAACTAGTACTCTTTGACTCCAACCCTAATTACCTGCCGCCTCTCATTCTCCTACCTCTCTCTCCTTACCATGGGCTCCTGTCACTCGCAGACTCGCACCCCTATCTCTCCAGCCGCCAGTGTTGTCCTTCGCGAGCAAGCCGGGAACCCAAGGCGATGCAACAGAGACAATCGGGAACCCCGAGGCCGAGGAGGCATTGGTTGTTGGTGGCTCCATACAGAGAGGCGATCCTAGAGAACCTCTATGGATTTGTTGGAGAAGGTGTCACCGTGTGTAGGTTGGCCACAGCGGCGGGGAGATCCTTTTGTTTTGGGTTAGTATACGTCCTCATCTGTCCGCCGAGAGCCTAGATCCCCTTCGGCTTTGATCACCTTGCATATCCTCTCTCTCTTGTCCTCACCTCTTCTACCTCTCTCTCTCATTCAATAACGGTGGAGATCTCCATCATCAAGTATGGCACAAGCCACCCGGGCCTGCTCTTCCTCTGGCTAAGTTTAGTATTAACCACTTTTCAAAATTGCTTATGCACCACATAATTCTATGGATGGACAGCCATAGTATGCGTTTGGTTTGGGTGGGTTGGAATGGGATGGTCCCATGCGTGTTCCATCCCACCTATGTGTTTGGTTGGGAGAACACATGTCCATCCAAAACTTTCGTTTGGTTAAAGTTATTGGAGGGATGAAATAAAGGCTACTGTTTTAACACTATTGCTTATCATCAATTGTATGTCTTACCTATCATATATGGGCCTATGTGTCATCTTCTCCCTAATTACTATTTTTTCCTTTGTTTAACCATGCCTTATTATCTTCTTCATGGGGAAGCAGAAGAGAATCAGAAGGGAGTGCCGTCACCTGTTCATAGTTGCGCCTCCTGGCCGACTTTGGCTTCTCCGGAGGAACCCTACCAAATGTTTTGTAGGAGAAGTTGTTTTTCAGTGAAAAACAGAGGAGCCCGGCAAGACACCCCCTAAGTAGTGTAGAGTAGAGTGGAGAGGCCTTCGTTGGATGATCACTGCGAGACAACAGCTGGATCACTTGGACGCCATTGAACTCTTGTCATGCCGGTTTGACAGGAAAGAAGTGGGCAGCAGCGCACACGAACACACACGTGGAATTCGGAAAAGAAGTACTCTTCACACGAACACACAATGCATCATTATATTTTATTTATTCATTCATTCATTATACTCATTGATGGATGCATTTGTACGTTTCAAGCCCTTTCAATATGGACAGCAGCACTTCCATGGCTGAACAGATTTATCGCAGAAACCACCATTCTTAGCAGGGAAGTTGTACTCTTGGCAAACTTTGCCGCAGTGAAATGGCGTGCAGTATTGAGGATCGTATGGAAAGCAGAACGGTGGCCGCAACCCGGGGGGAACAACGCCTGCAAAAAAAGATGCTCGATTGTTATATAGTTGATCTCTCAAATTAAATCTCTACATAATAATAATATCAGGTAAAAAACAAGAGCGGTTTCTTTGGTACGTTAAAATTTATAGTATCTTATAGATTAGTTAAAGATCCCATAATAAATATGACGACGATTGTAGGAGCTGTCTGTTTAGGTTTAAATAGTCTGTTAAGTTGGCTATTGGGCAAATTTATGGTCTAGGATCAGAATTTGCTACATAAAGTCCCCATGGGATGCTTCTATGATACTAGGTCGGGTCGGATGCGACCTTATCCTAGAAGTTGATTTTTAATTTTCTTTATCTTATAAACTTGCGTGTGTGTCACAACGGTACATATATAGCATATTATACGGTTACCTAGAAGATTTGTGGCTAGAGATTTATTCAAACATCACGTCATACTTTCAAAATATTCTTGGGATTAGACTTCATGTCGCACCCAGACGTTCTCTGGTCTAAGTCGTACGACACATGAGGCCTACAGATTTATTCAATGGTTGTGTCATGCTTTACAATTTGTTTTGGAATCCGATTGTTGCTCTGACTCATACGGAATCAGGAGACAGTGAGGAACCAGGAAAACGCTTTATCCTTTAATTAATATTATTAGATATGGATATGGATATGGATATGGATATGGATATATAAATAGATATAGATATAGATATAGATATAGATATAGATATAGATATAGATATAGATATAGATATAGATATTAGACATTGGGCTGCATAGGAATGGGCTGAAGGAAGAATTTTGAGGCCAAGCCAATTTTAAATTATTACCTTAATTCTACTAGTTCTAGAGCACTATTTTAAATACTTGCGAATAAATATTTGTGCCCAACAATGATACGTAATTATCATAAAAAAAGGTTGTAGACCATATTTAACCGGTTTAGGTAGGCTAAGGATTTTTCTCCTATTGCAACACAACCGCCATATTTACTATAGTATATAAATCAAACTAAGCAAATCAAACACTCCTAAGATATACACATACCTTTTGCTTGGCAGGATGGGGAAATGATTACAACCACCACGAAAAAGCATGTTGTCAAGGACACGAAGGTTTTTGTCCAATTGCTGTTGACTGCCATCAGGAAGCTATGAGAGAGAATGCCTGCTATCACTCACCTAGTGCTCCTTTTTCAGAGAAGAGAAAACGAATGTTCTTGGAACAAAGGCCCCTTATGTGTCTCAATGTGCAGGTGTTTATATAGAGGTAAGGCCTAGGTAACCTCACATTAGTGCATTGTTATATATCGTCAAGATATATCAAGATCTTATCATTTAACACTCGAATTAATAATGTTTAGATATCCAATTCATATGCTTTTATATCTGTGATCCATCTCCATCATTAGTTTCCTTTTTTTCCCCTTCATATCAGTACTACGTGCTTCTATTTTATTTTAATTTTGTAGCTAATCGATATAACAAATCCATATCTTCAGACATTTCACGTCTCCCAGAGAGTACAAAAGTTTGCGAGTTGCGTGCAGAGTACTACAATTTCTACACGTTGCACTTTCGTATAGGAGCACCACCATCTTTTTTTCCCCTTGATGAAGAGGTCGATCGCGTAGATAGAGAGGCTTTGTGGTAAAGAAGTTTCTTGCCGTGCTGGTGGTGGGCATCAGAATGCCTCCCAAGGCTCCAGTCAATGAAATCATAATCATATGGCCCGGACTGATTCATTCAATTGCTACTAAAAGTCAACCAAAATGCTTTTTACGTCTCTGTTTAGTTCGTGAAAATTTTTGGGAAATGGTATTGTAGCATTTTTGTTGTTATTTGGCAATTAGTGTCCGATCATAGTCTAATTAGGCTTAAAAGATTCATCTCGTGAATTTCGTCTAAACTGTGTAATTAGTTTTATTTTTTATTTATATTTAATACTTCATGCATGCGTCAAAGATTCAATGTGACGGAGAATCTTGAAAAATTTTACAAAATTTTGGAAACTAAACAGGCCATACTAGCAAAGAAGGTGGGCGGAGGTTGAGCTAGACGCTGATGCAGAGGACGAAGGATCATGTGTTAAAAGTGTAGTACTACTACTCGTACGAGGTGTTGGCAGAGTGCAGAGAATAGATGGATTCCGGTTGCGACGTCGTCACGGCTGCGCAGCTAGTACTGTAGTAGTCGTGACCTGACCACCACATTGGACTTCAAATGACTTTCACTGCCACATTGGACTTCGCTCTCCAGCAGCACGCACCACCCTCCTCATCCCCATGCATGTTCATCCTCCTTATCTAATTTATCTATTTCTACGCACGTATGTTTTAAGTGTATGTTCCAAATATTTCGGTTGTTCCGGTCGAATGTTGCAAGTGTTTTATTTAGATCTTGCATAAGTAGATCTGGATGTTGCATATACATGCATGTTACAAGCATATGTTTAAAGTGTTTTCATGTGTTTCGTACATATGTTTCCGAGTGTTTCACCAAGATGTTGTATATGTTTGCAATTGTTTTTAAATGTTTTTCAGTTATTTTGGCAAGTGTTTCACGCGCTTGTTCCAAAATGTTTTATTTGTCTTCTTTTTTATGTTACAACTGTTACATCTGGATGTTTCGAAAAAAATAGATTGGGTGTTACACATGAGATGCGCGTGGAAAGCAGCCAGCGGCGCGGACGACATTTGGGGCGGCGTGGGCGACGTCTGGGGGCAGCGAGGGCCCACTGCTAGTGTGCTCCCTCATGACCCCGACGCGCTATACGCTTGTTTGCTCCCTCTGCGCGGCAGCGTCCGGACGCTAGCGCCCCGAACGGACGTCCGGACGCTAGCAAGTTCGTTTTGATATAGATATAGATATATTGTTGAGCTGCTTTGGAAAGGGCTGAAAAAATAATCTTGAGGCTAAACCAATTTAAAATTATTGGCTTAATTCTACTGTCTTTACAGCATTGTTTTAAATTCATGTAAATAAATATTTGTGCCTAACAATGATATGTAAATCTTGTAAATAAAAAGTTGTAGACCATATACGGTAAGGGTTTTTCTCCTATTGCAACACAACCGCCATATTTACTAGTATAAATCAAAATAAGTAAATCAAGCACTCCTAAGATATACAAAATGTATATACATAACTTTTCCTTGGCAGGATGGGGAAATGATTACAACCACCACGAAAAAGCATGTCGTCAAGGACACGAAGGTCTTTGTCCAATTGCTGTTGAGTGCCATCAGGATTGGAAGCTATATGACAGAATGCTCTTGCTATCACTTACTTAGTGCTCCTTTTTCAGACAGGAGAAAATGAATGTTTCCTTAGAACGAAGACCCCTTGTGTCTCAATGTGCACAGAGAGGTATGGCCTAGCTAACCTCACACTAGTGCATGCTATATATCTTCAAGATATATCTGAATCTTGTCATCGAACGACACTGCAATCAATAATCTTTACATATGCAATTCATATATGTTTATTTTAATTTGTAGCTAATCAACGAATCCATATCTTCAGGCATTTCTAATGTCCCACAACCACCACAAACGTATACCAGAGAGTACAAAAGCTTGTGAGTTGGTGCAGAGTACTATTTTTACACGTTCCATTTTCGTATAGGAGCACCACCATCTTTTTTTTCCCTTGATGAACAGGTCGCGTTGATAGAGAAGCTTTGCAGTAAAAAAGAGTGAACTTTGAACTAGCTGGGACAATTTACTTTTCCCATTTTAGACATACAGTTTCGTTCAGTTAGAGCCCATAACAGGCTTGGCCCAGCATAGCCATGTGATCGAGTTTCTTGGCGTACGTGCTGGTGGTGGCCTGGTGGGCTTCAGAATGCCTCCAAACTCTTGATGGCCCTATGCAAACGCCGTAAAGCAACCCGACTTGGAAGAGAAAATTAATCAAGTCGATATTTAGCAACATGGCACCATATATATGCTAACAAAGTAACAACATCATGTACAATCTGCATGTAGGACGACAAATTTTAAGTCACTTGTTGCAACCTGAAAGAACAGAACCAGAGACCAATCTGCATACAGGAAGTTTATTTGGTGTCAAATAGGGAATTTTCTCTTATGTATTTGAGCACCAACAACTAGCCAGGCCATGCACTCTAACAAGAAGCAACAAGAAGCACTGTGCTATGGATATCACCTGTTTTTATTGATCTCATGCACGTTGCTCTACTGCTACCCTGCAACAGTCTTTGATCACATTGATTTGATATATAGGCCGGGTTATCATATGACGTATTTAATTTGATTTAAAATATTTGTGTGTGTACATTAACAAATTGAGTTGTACTGGATGATTCTCTTGCACTCCATTTTACCAATCTCTGCACACAAGAAAGCTATCAACCAGCACAACTCTGTTTATTAGTATGTACACACGCACAAATTAAATCAAATTAAACACACCACATCACAACCCTCTATATGTCAAATCAATCTAGCTAAAGATTTATGCAAGGTAGCCATATAGCTACATGCATGCATGCTCGTGTACCTGTGCAGGTAGATGAGGACCGAGGGCACAACTACAAAAGCAATAAAACCATATACCGAGGGCACACACTGCTTTTTCTGAGTGCCATATGCGAGCTACCCCGGTCTCACATGGTACTTATTATACAGAGGCACGACCCACTGCTCGGTCCATCAGTTCATCATTACATTACTATGTTGATATCTCAATGCTAAGTTTTGATATCTTGTCTATTCAAATAATAAATATGATAATATCCATTTCATAAACAACATCTACTCCTCTCTTTCTACCAACATTATTATTAATATCATAATAATAAACAACTGTCACACTCCAATTAAAGGACAATATAGAGTGCATACATCTTATGTGCGCCCCAGGAATAGTCGCACACATAAGCTGACAAATTAACAAAAGTATCATCACCATGTACATACATAACGTTATTACATCACGTAGTTCTTACATAACAAGCGGAAAAGTAAATAGCAACTCTCAGGCGTAGTGTCTGATCCACAGGGAAGGACGACTGGTTGACCCAAACCTAGAAATCTTCCGGGAAGTCCTCGTAGAAACTGTCATCTGTTACCCATCCGGGATTTTTATCCAAAAACAATATAGCAACAAGTGTGAGTACATTTGTACTCCGCAAGTATAGTATGAGGATTCATGAGGCTCAAAAAGGATAGACACGGTTGACTGCAGTTAGCACTTTTAGTAGATCAACATTTCATTATTAATCATTATTAAGTTATGCTCAAGCTCCCATTTAACCCACATGATCCACTACTAGAATTAAGAAGAGAAAGCAACAGTGTGATCTCATCATCATCATCATAGTTCATCCACATATCAAGTAACCATTTATTCTGTGAGTTTTCCGGGCCGCTCGTGTCCGTGAGCACGGCTGTTATAACAGTTTTAGCACTCTGCAGAGGTTGTGCATCTTTACCCGTGAGTCGTGTTACCCGTATGCCCGGGGCCCGTCGACCCCCTAACACTTCCAAGGTGAGCAGGCAGGGTACACTATGAAGCCTTCCATAGGCCTCTTCTAACAAGTTAGGGCCGCTAGGTTTCCTCGGCAGGCAGATATAGAGAACCCCCCTTTCGATGGCACAATTCCCGCAGGCTATACACATCTGAACAGAGGCAGTTCTATACCCAACGTGGCAAGCCCCTCTTGCGCCCTTTCGGGTAACCTCTAACAAGTTAGAAAAGATCCTACTACTGAGCTAAAGTCAGAGCCATTTAACTCCCACGGTTGCACTGTAAGTCCCAGCTTTTGCCCTACAGATAAGTCCTTACGGAGAGTTTAGGGCAACATGATCAACATCATTTGCACCATCACCCTATAGTTCCACCATTATCATCATGTTTATCCGTTGGTTCCATTAGTCATAGTGTAGATCATGTTTAATTAGAGCACTAGCATTCTACCCATATGCAAATAATCCTCATAGGAATCAAGGTACAAGTCATCAATTTGCTAGGAAATCCTTATAGTCGAGCAATATTAGACACATGCATAATGAGTATGTTATATAATGAATAGGACAACAAGGCAGGCCCATGCTATACTTGCCTTGGTTCACGAACTGCTGCTGGTCCTGCTGCTCCTCGCACGCGTCCGGATTTCCGACGTACTCCTCACCGTCTGAACTCGAACGACACGAAGTACCACACGCAATTCGGAGCAGACATACAAGCAAAACATGGCTACTATTAGAACAGTACACCAATAATAAATAAATCTGAATAAAATGTTTACCAAAATCATCTACGTCTCGCTACGATCACATTGACGCGAATTGCACCAAAAACGGAGCTACAACGCAAAAGTTACGCGCTAAGCAAGGTTCCAAAACTAGCTACTAAACTAGTCTTAATCGAGAAACTTAAAAGCTTCTAACAGGTCCATCAGTAGCACTAATGCGTAGATTACGAAATTACAAAACTAACGCAAGTTGAACGGGTCGAATTGGAGCTAAGACGACGATTTTATAAACGTTTTACTACAGTGGCAATTCTGTAATTAATCTGAAAGCGTATTTTTCATTTAAACCGAAGGAATTACGTCTTCAAAAAGAGAACGCGTCTTTCGGGAATACGCCAAGGACGGCGGGTTAATCCTTCCAGAAACTGAGGGGCTCTTTTAGAATTTGGACCCGCGAAGGGGTATGTTCTAATCCTGAGCGTAGATCTCAAGATCGACGGCTGGGAAAGGATGGGAGAGTGAGAGAAGGAGCAGCCGGCCGGGAACAGGAGCGACCGCGGCGGCGCTGCCATGTCCGACGGTGAGATGCTCGCCGGAGCACAGGAAACAGGGCCTACGGGCGACGGTTCAACGAACCGAGAGCACTGGGGTGACGCGGAGATGATGGCGACCTCGCCCGAGCCATTTGCGCGGCCGGGGAAAGTCCCGCACGGCGCTCGCCATGGCCGGCAGTGGGGAGAGCTCGCCGGAGCTCGCGAAACTGGCCCTAGAGGCCACCACCCGATGCGGGAGATGGATGGGGAGAAAGAGGGGAGTGGGGCGAAGCTCACAGAGTGGCAAAACGAAGACGAGGGCGACTCGGAGTCGATGGCGATGCGGAGGAGCGGACGGCGACTCCGGCGACCTTGCTTTGGTTGCGACCACGTGAACCCGAGGGGAAGGAAGTTGGAGTGGGGGAAAAAGAACGGAGGCGGGATTGCGCTCCCCTTTAAAGGGCAGGCGCGGGGCGTGGAGGCGCTCCCACGATGCGGAGACGTGGGCGCGGGCGGCTTGGTGCGCGGCTTGACCGGCGATTTGAGCGGGGAAGACGGTTGGAGGTAGAGGAAGGCGCCGACAGCTGGGCCCGGACGGTCAGCGACCGCGGGAGAGGAGGTAGGGCGCGGCAACGGCCGCCGGCTGGGCTGGGCCGCGGCCCAGAGAAGGAGCACGGGGAGGAAGGGATGGGCCGGCCGGGAATTGGGCTAGCAGGCCGAATCCGAGGAAAAATGAAGGCGGGAAAAGAATTTGTTTTCCTTTTTCAATTTAATTTTCAAATCATATTTCCAAATGATTTTCAAATCCTTTCAACAATTTATCAAAACCACTCATCACAAAAAAAAAATACTTGCACAACAGCATGCATGCATGAACATTTTCTAACCTTATGATTGATTTTAATTTCCCAAAAATTTATTATTCCCTAAATTTGAATGCACAACAAATTCATATTTAAATCAATTTATCTATTTTAAATAATACAAAAATTTAGGGTGTCACAATTCTACCCCCTTAAGAGAATCTCGTCCTCGAGATTGGATGATGCTTACTCAAAAAGCTGTGGATAAGACTTTCTCAGATCTTCTTCTCTTTCCCACGTAGACTCATCTTCTGAATAACGATTCCATTGCACTCTGCACATCTTTATAGTGCGACTCCTGGTAACTCTTTCTGCAGTTTCAAGAATCTTTACCGGATACTCCTCATACGTGAGATCTTCTTTAACAGTAAGCTCCTCCAAGGGAATCTGCTCCTCTGGTACCCGCAAACACTTTTTCAACTGTGAAACATGAAACACATCATGCACACCTGATAAACTTTCTGGCAATTCCAATTGATAAGCCACTTCTCCACGTCTCTCTAGAATCTTGAAAGGTCCCACATATCTCGGTGCTAACTTGCCCTTCATATTGAATCTTCTCACATTTCTCATTGGTGACACTTTCAAATACACATAGTCACCTTCTTTGAAACTCAACTCTCTCCTTCGGACATCAGCATAGCTCTTCTGTCTAGACTGTGCTACTCTCAAATTATCCCTGATCATCCTCACTTGTTCCTCTGCATTGCGTAGGACATCAGGTCCAAACACTTGGGTTTCACCTGTCTGATTCCAGAATAGAGGTGTTCTACACTTTCGCCCATATAAAGCTTCGAATGGTGCCATCTTGAGACTTTTCTGGTGACTGTTGTTGTATGAAAACTCAGCATATGACAAACTCTTATCCCAACTAGTACCATACTGTAAAGCACAAGCTCTCAACATATCTTCCAAGATTTGGTTGGTTCTTTCGGTCTGCCCATCAGTTTGGGGATGATACGCCGAACTGAAATTTAACTTGGTTCCCAAAGCACTGTGTACCTTACGCCAAAAATGTGACGTAAACTGAGTTCCCCGGTCAGATACGATCTTCTTTGGAACCCCATGTAGACATACTATTCTCTCCATATACAACTCCGCTAGCTTTGCACCACTATAAGTGGTTTTGACTGGCAAGAAGTGGGCTACCTTAGTAAGTCGATCCACTATTACCCAGATCGAATCATATCCTTGTTGAGTGCGGGGCAATCCAGTAATGAAGTCCATACCAACTTCTTCCCATTTCCACTCTGGTATTTTCATTGGTTGCAACAATCCTGCAGGCCTTTGGTGCTCAGCCTTCACCCTTTGACAAGTATCACATATGGCCACATACTCAGCCACATCCCGTTTCAAACCATACCACCAATACTTCTCTTTGAGGTCCAAGTACATCTTGGTGCTTCCAGGGTGTATAGAATAAGCCGAATCATGTGCCTCTCGTAGAATCATATCACGGATAGCTTTCACTTCAGGTACACATATTCTTTTTCCAAACCATAGAGTACCATTCTCATCCAACCGGAAACCTGGTGCCTTTCCAACCACTACCTGCTCAGCAATCTCCTTTAATTTCTCATCCTCCAACTGACCTGTACGTATCTCTTGCTCCAATGTAGGTTCTATAGCCATTTCTACTACATTATTGACAAAACCCAAGTTGAGATGTTCTATTTCAGCTCGCAACTCTGCTGGTATAAATGTCAACTGAAGTCCGTTGGCATAGCTCTTCCGGCTAAGTGCATCGGCAACAACATTTGCCTTTCCAGGATGATAATGCAATTCTAGATCATAATCTTTAATTAATTCCAGCCAACGACGTTGCCTTAAATTCAACTCGGACTGAGTAAAAATGTATTTTAAACTCTTGTGGTCAGTGTAGATGTCACACTTATGTCCGATCAAATAATGCCTCCAAATTTTTAGAGCATGGACAACTGCGGCTAATTCCAAGTCATGGGTTGGATAATTCAATTCATGCTTTCTCAACTGCCTGGATGCATAGGCCACAACCTTTCCTTCTTGCATAAGCACACACCCAAGGCCTAGGCGAGATGCATCACAATAAATAGAGAAGCTCTTACTTAAATCAGGTAGGGTCAACACTGGGGCTGTTGTCAACCTTTTCTTTAGCTCCTCAAAGTTAGCCTGACATTTGTCTGACCAAACAAATTTGGCATTCTTCTCTAATAGGGCTGTCATAGGCTTGGCTAGCTTAGAGAACCCTTCAATAAACCTTCTATAGTATCCAGCCAAACCCAAAAAGCTACGGATTTCACTAGCATTGACTGGGGCTTTCCAATTCAACACATCTTGCACTTTACTGGGATCTACGGCTATTCCACCGTTAGAGACCACGTGTCCCAGAAAAGATACTTCTTTCAGCCAGAACTCACACTTGCTCCTTTTTGCATACAATTTATGTTCCCTGAGTTTTTGTAAGACTAACCTTAAGCGTTTAGCATGTTCCTCTTCATTCTTGGAGAATATTAGGATATCATCTATGAATACCACTACAAACTTATCCAAGTACTCCATGAATACTTTGTTCATTAGATACATAAAGTATGCAGGTGCATTTGTCAGTCCAAAAGACATCACTGTGTACTCATAAAGGCCATATCTGGTAGTAAATGCTGTCTTGGGTATGTCAGATGCACGAATTTTTAGTTGATGATATCCAGAACGGAGGTCAATTTTTGAGAACACACAAGCACCTTTCAGCTGATCAAATAAATCATCAATCCTAGGGAGTGGGTACTTGTTTTTGATTGTGACTTCATTAAGGGACCTATAGTCGACACACATCCTTCGTGTGCCATCTTTCTTATCCACAAATATAACAGGTGCTCCCCAAAGTGAAGAACTAGGACGAATAAAACCTTTCTCTTGTAATTCTTTAATTTGTTTCTTTAGTTCTTCTAATTCATTTACCCCCATTCTATATGGTCTCTTAGCTATGGGTGCAGTCCCAGGTAAAAGCTCGATAAGGAATTCGATGTCGCGATCGGGTGGCATACCTGGCAATTCATCGGGAAACACGTCCGGGAATTCATCCACCACCTGGTTCTCCTGGTTAACAACATCGCTCAGCTGATTGACGGTGGCAGTAGGTTGAGCTTGCACTTCCACTTCGACACAAATTCTATCACCACTTGGAGATGTCACAACCACATATTTCTCCTGACATTGTATCACTGCCCTATGTTGCTTCATCCAATCCATTCCCAGGATGAGGTCAATTCCAGCGGTTCTCAGAACAATTGGATTTACCTTGAAAGCTACCCCCCTTAAGAATATACTAGTAGAAGGGCTCCAATAATTTGCGGGCATGCTACCCCCCGGTGAATTTACTAGCATGGGATCCTTCATGGCACACAAGGGTATGCTATGCATTCTAACAAAAGCTTGGGATATGAAAGAATGCGAGGCACCGGAATCAAAAAGTACGGTAGCGGAGATGGAGTTGACGCTAAACGTACCCAGCATAACCTCAGGCGCCTCCTGAGCTGATTCCGACGACACATGATTCACCTTGCCAGTGAACGGAGGTCGAGCGTTGGGTCTCTGGTTGTTCTGCTGGTTCTGCGGGGCCTGCCGGTTCTGCTTCTTTGGGCACTGGTACGAATAGTGTCCCACCTCTCCACAGTTGTAACAGGCATTGGGGTTGCCTGGGGTGCCACTCTTGATTGGGGCATTGTTGGGCACTCCCTGACGTGGTGCTTGGTTGCTAGCTGGCTGTTGCTGGGGGCGCTGCTGACTCTGATTACCCAACTGCGGTGGGTACTGGGGGCGCTGCTGGTACTGGTTCCTCTGGGGGTACTGGCCTTTGTTCCATTGGTTGGGTGGCCCTTGGTTCCTCTGCGGAAAACCCTGCTGCGGGAAAGCTCGCGGGCGAGTGTTGCTACCCGACGCCTGTCCCTGGAGCTTCCTCTTCTTGAGGTCCATTTCCTTACGCTTGTTATCAATTACAATGGCACGGTCCACCAACTCTTGGAAACTGGCATATTTGTTGGACATCAGTTGCAGCTGGAGCCCATCATACAGCCCCTTCAGAAAACGGCGCTGTTTGTCAGAATCCCTAGCCACTTCAGCCGGGGCATAACGCGACAATTGTGCAAACTTGTCGCGGTATTCCGCCACAGACATGGACCCTTGCTTGAGAGCCCGGAACTCCTCTTGCTTCAGTTCAATAAGTCCCTCAGGGATGTGATAGGACCTAAAGCTCTCCGTGAACTCTTTCCATGTGATCTCTGGAGCATTCTCTGGACGTCCATACTGGAATGACTCCCACCAATCCTGAGCAGCTCCTTGGAGTTGGCCTGAGGCGTACAAGACTTTCTCCAAGTCGTTGCACTGTGCAATGTTTAGCTGCTTTTCCACAGCTCTCAGCCAGTCATCCGCCTCCATAGGTTCGGAAGCATGTGTGAACACAGGTGGGCGTCCTTTCAGAAACTCACCACGCTTGTCACGGACCTGCACAGGTGGGGGTGCTCCTGCGGGTTGCTCACCGAGACGGTCCATCACTGTCTGCATGAGCTGCGCTTGCATGGCCATCAGCTGCTCAATGGTCACCGGCGGTGGCGGAGGTGGATCCACCAAAGCTCCGTGTCCACGACCACGGCCACGGCCTCTGCCACGTCCTCCTCTGGCGGCCATCTGTTTCCAATCAAATGTGCAAACTTTTAGAGATCTCCCAAAAATTTATAAATTATTTACAAAAGGTAAATAACATAACTGAAAATTTCTGGACGAGTGTCTACAACGGCAGACCGAAAACTGGAGTGTAACTCAAGTTCCAGAAATCCAAAATATGCGTGGCATACATCGTTGGAAAGCTTAAAGAGTCTGCTACAACTTTTGTATAGAACTTTTTCACTGATACGGACGGCAACATCATCAAAAACTGAGCTAAACAATTTCTGTTCTAGGTTACAGACTGCACAAACTTGCCAGGTTGTAGCAGGCATATCTCTCAAACCAGAATTGATAATGAGGTGATTCCAGTGGGAAATGAAAGGTACACAAGTCTAGTTCTTTCCACAAAAATTTCATAATTTTTGGACGTAGAGATTTAGGGATATGAGACATACATTGCAGACTGCTCTGAGAAACAGCACAGCAGTAAAGCAGAATTTTAAACCCCAACTAAGTTAAACAAACACTAACTTAAGGTTTTGATAAAAAGAACATGTGGACAAGCCCACACTGTTCCTGCAATCACGCAAACTCCAAATCATTCAAGTTCATCATCACAACCAACAAGACAATTAAAAGTTCACAACACACACATAAACTTGACACGACTTTCGATCTAGAACGCATTCTTTATGACGGGGCTGCAAGTATCTAAGGAGCGCGATCCACCATGGTGAACACCCTGGCCTTCTTCTTGTAAATGGTAGGCTGTCCTAGCTGAACGGCCATCTCATCTATCTGGTTCTGAAGGCGCTTTTCAGATTTTTGCGCTGCACGAAGCTCTTCCCTGAGTGCTTCGTTGACCTCCTGCATGGCGCTGAGGTGCCTCACTGTGGTGTCCAAGGTGGGATCAGAAGCTGGAGGAGCCAACACCGCCCATGTCTTCTCCCTTGAGTCGTAGCGTGGAAGATACCGGTAGCGATCATTCTGCATGTCCTCAAAACGTCGACCATGGTAGTGCAAGTACGCCGCCTGCGCAGCATCTTCCATGCTGTCATAGGCACTGGCACGCCTGGCTCGGTGGCTATGGGTGGTCACAACATCCTGAGATTGGTCGGTGTTGTTCCAGGCGGTGATGATCACATTGGTCTTCCAGTACGTCGCCTCCACTGGATGTGTGTGCTTCGCACAGTAGTACTTCACAGAGGCAGCAAACTCTGGATAGTACTCAGCTAGCATGGTGGTGAGGAGGTTGTGGTAATGGGCATCTTCGGGAGCTTCCTTAAACTTGTTCCTGGTGGTCCAGCCTATCTCTTCTGGCTCCTCTAATGCAGCTGGGGTGGGCACTGGTGTTGGTGCAGAAGCGGCCTGGGAAGCTGGTGGAGGTGTAGCAGCGGGGACTGGCGCATCCACATGTGGGATGGGTGCAGCCACGGGGGTCGAAGCAGGTCCATCAGATGCAGCCACTGAAAATACCTCCTCCTCCATGGGTTCCTCCTCTTCCTCGTCAGTGATGTGGGCGACCTCTGGCTCCACTGGTGGTACTGCTGGTGGTGCTGGTGGAGCAGGTGCTGCTGGAACGAACTGGGCGACGTAGGCAGCGGCACTGAGGCGAGGCATCTATAGTTTTAATATAAAATATTATCAGAGTCAATATTTTATGCAATAGAATAAGAAATAGAGCATAAAATTTTAATAAAATATCAAGATGGAGATAATAGCAAGTAAATAAATAAAGTCAAACTCCTAGAAACGACCATTTCTATCCAGGTTTGCGTCCTACAGTCGACACGGCTCTGATACCAATTTGTCACACTCCAATTAAAGGACAATATAGAGTGCATACATCTTATGTGCGCCCCAGGAATAGTCGCACACATAAGCTGACAAATTAACAAAAGTATCATCACCATGTACATACATAACGTTATTACATCACGTAGTTCTTACATAACAAGCGGAAAAGTAAATAGCAACTCTCAGGCGTAGTGTCTGATCCACAGGGAAGGACGACTGGTTGACCCAAACCTAGAAATCTTCCGGGAAGTCCTCGTAGAAACTGTCATCTGTTACCCATCCGGGATTTTTATCCAAAAACAATATAGCAACAAGTGTGAGTACATTTGTACTCCGCAAGTATAGTATGAGGATTCATGAGGCTCAAAAAGGATAGACACGGTTGACTGCAGTTAGCACTTTTAGTAGATCAACATTTCATTATTAATCATTATTAAGTTATGCTCAAGCTCCCATTTAACCCACATGATCCACTACTAGAATTAAGAAGAGAAAGCAACAGTGTGATCTCATCATCATCATCATAGTTCATCCACATATCAAGTAACCATTTATTCTGTGAGTTTTCCGGGCCGCTCGTGTCCGTGAGCACGGCTGTTATAACAGTTTTAGCACTCTGCAGAGGTTGTGCATCTTTACCCGTGAGTCGTGTTACCCGTATGCCCGGGGCCTGTCGACCCCCTAACACTTCCAAGGTGAGCAGGCAGGGTACACTATGAAGCCTTCCATAGGCCTCTTCTAACAAGTTAGGGCCGCTAGGTTTCCTCGGCAGGCAGATATAGAGAACCCCCCTTTCGATGGCACAATTCCCGCAGGCTATACACATCTGAACAGAGGCAGTTCTATACCCAACGTGGCAAGCCCCTCTTGCGCCCTTTCGGGTAACCTCTAACAAGTTAGAAAAGATCCTACTACTGAGCTAAAGTCAGAGCCATTTAACTCCCACGGTTGCACTGTAAGTCCCAGCTTTTGCCCTACAGATAAGTCCTTACGGAGAGTTTAGGGCAACATGATCAACATCATTTGCACCATCACCCTATAGTTCCACCATTATCATCATGTTTATCCGTTGGTTCCATTAGTCATAGTGTAGATCATGTTTAATTAGAGCACTAGCATTCTACCCATATGCAAATAATCCTCATAGGAATCAAGGTACAAGTCATCAATTTGCTAGGAAATCCTTATAGTCGAGCAATATTAGACACATGCATAATGAGTATGTTATATAATGAATAGGACAACAAGGCAGGCCCATGCTATACTTGCCTTGGTTCACGAACTGCTGCTGGTCCTGCTGCTCCTCGCACGCGTCCGGATTTCCGACGTACTCCTCACCGTCTGAACTCGAACGACACGAAGTACCACACGCAATTCGGAGCAGACATACAAGCAAAACATGGCTACTATTAGAACAGTACACCAACAATAAATAAATCTGAATAAAATGTTTACCAAAATCATCTACGTCTCGCTACGATCACATTGACGCGAATTGCACCAAAAACGGAGCTACAACGCAAAAGTTACGCGCTAAGCAAGGTTCCAAAACTAGCTACTAAACTAGTCTTAATCGAGAAACTTAAAAGCTTCTAACAGGTCCATCAGTAGCACTAATGAGTAGATTACGAAATTACAAAACTAACGCAAGTTGAACGGGTCGAATCGGAGCTAAGACGACGATTTTATAAACGTTTTACTACAGTGGCAATTCTGTAATTAATCTGAAAGCGTATTTTTCATTTAAACCGAAGGAATTACGTCTTCAAAAAGAGAACGCGTCTTTCGGGAATACGCCAAGGACGGCGGGTTAATCCTTCCAGAAACTGAGGGGCTCTTTTAGAATTTGGACCCGCGAAGGGGTATGTTCTAATCCTGAGCATAGATCTCAAGATCGACGGCTGGGAAAGGATGGGAGAGTGAGAGAAGGAGCAGCCGGCCGGGAACAGGAGCGACCGCGGCGGCGCTGCCATGTCCGACGGCGAGATGCTCGCCGGAGCACAGGAAACAGGGCCTACGGGCGACGGTTCAACGAACCGAGAGCACTGGGGTGACGCGGAGATGATGGCGACCTCGCCCGAGCCATTTGCGCGGCCGGGGAAAGTCCCGCACGGCGCTCGCCATGGCCGGCAGTGGGGAGAGCTCGCCGGAGCTCGCGAAACTGGCCCTAGAGGCCACCACCCGACGCGGGAGATGGATGGGGAGAAAGAGGGGAGCGGGGCGAAGCTCACAGAGTGGCAAAACGAAGACGAGGGCGACTCGGAGTCGATGGCGATGCGGAGGAGCGGACGGCGACTCCGGCGACCTTGCTTTGGTTGCGACCACGTGAACCCGAGGGGAAGGATGTTGGAGTGGGGGAAAAAGAACGGAGGCGGGATTGCGCTCCCCTTTAAAGGGCAGGCGCGGGGCGTGGAGGCGCTCCCACGATGCGGAGACGTGGGCGCGGGCGGCTTGGTGCGCGGCTTGACCGGCGATTTGAGCGGGGAAGACGGTTGGAGGTAGAGGAAGGCGCCGACAGCTGGGCCCGGACGGTCAGCGACCGCGGGAGAGGAGGTAGGGCGCGGCAACGGCCGCCGGCTGGGCTGGGCCGCGGCCCAGAGAAGGAGCGCGGGGAGGAAGGGATGGGCCGGCCGGGAATTGGGCTAGCAGGCCGAATCCGAGGAAAAATGAAGGCGGGAAAAGAATTTGTTTTCCTTTTTCAATTTAATTTTCAAATCATATTTCCAAATGATTTTCAAATCCTTTCAACAATTTATCAAAACCACTCATCACAAAAAAAAAATACTTGCACAACAGCATGCATGCATGAACATTTTCTAACCTTATGATTGATTTTAATTTCCCAAAAATTTATTATTCCCTAAATTTGAATGCACAACAAATTCATATTTAAATCAATTTATCTATTTTAAATAATACAAAAATTTAGGGTGTCACAACAACTTATAGTTTCCAATCTATATATCTTCCGTATGTCTGATATCTATCTATCAATCAATCTCTCTCCGTTTCTCTCAATCTCTTGTCTGATATCTATCTATCAATCTATCTCTCTCCGTTTATCTCTATCTCTTTTCTCTCTATCTATTTCTCTGTCTCTTTATCTATCTATGTATATATCTTATCTTAATCACAATCTCAAGAAAATCGGACATATCTATTTTACATCTATCTATCTATATATCTGTCCGTCTATCTGTGTCTTTGTGTATCACTGCTAGTGGGGTTATCCTAAAACAGTGTCCCATCCGTCAGTGGCAGGAAGCTGGAATAACGCATCACTGCTAGTGGGGTTATGCTGAAACAGTGGCCCATCGGCCAGTGGCGTGAAGCAGGAATGATGCAGGCGGCTATGTTCGCCTCGTAACTGAATATACGTAATTATTAATTGATAACTGTATTATTTTTATTTATGTGCTATCCTTGTCTATGTTATACTTCCTCCGTCCGATAAAAAGAGTCATTCTACATTCTAATTTTGTCCCATAAAAAGTGTCGCTGTGCTAGTTTCAGCTTCTAATGCATAGGTACCGTACTAGCAAACAGCAGTTGTCCGTGTCCACTACCCACTCACCCAACGCCCCACCCTTGTCCTTTCACTCCTGCCGTCCAATGGGTTTTGAGCATTGTCTGATGGCTTGCTGCTACTTGTACCGTACTAGTAGGGGCATCCACGTCCTTCACCGATCTCCTTGGTAGAAGCGCCTCTCTCCCAAACGACCCAATTTATGGGACAGAGGGAGTATACACGAATGCTTTAATCTCTAATTGTGCGATAACTTTGTAATCCCAATACTATTGATAAAGTAAAATGGCTTTTTGTTTTCTACCATTTTTATTGGAATTTCTTCACTTGATGATCTATTATTTTCTCTTCTAAATACAGGTACTACAAGAATAATAACTCGTGTCACACCCGGTTTTCTAAAGAACAAAACCAGACTAATCATATGTGTGCCCAGGAAGTCCACACATATGTCAGAATGAAAAAGTATCAAAACAATGTTTATATAAAGCGGAAAACATACTATATTAACACTTACAACTATCAGAGTGTCGCGGAACGGTCACTAATCTTTTCTTCAGGCTCCAACATCACAGGGACGGCTGACTGGGGGTAACATATGCCTAGCACTTCTATTAGTCTTCTGGAAACCCCACTACATTTTTATCCTTCTTCTGAGCAGCACCTTACTACACACTGGAGTATAGGAGAAATAGCAAGAGTAAGTCCATGTCGAACTCAACAAAAATAACATGGGGTTCATGAAGCTCAAAGGCATAACATAGGTTTATCAGCATGTAGCTTTTAATTAGCATTATTTCAGTATATCAATAATATCAAAGTGTCTCAATGTAACAATAAACATATGATGCATGTGAAATGATTAACGAATAGCAAAAACATATTCATTATTAATGATCCACTATTCCATAAGGGTTCAAGGCCACTCGTGACCGTGAGCACGGCTGTTATAACAGTTTTACACTCTGCAGAGGTTATACACTTTCACTGTGAGTCATGTTGCCCATATGCCCGGGTTAATTACTCCCAAAACACTTCCAAGGTGAGCAGGCAGGGAAACACTATGAAGCCTTTCAAAGGTTCGTCTAACAAGTTAGGGCCGCTAGGTTTCCAAAGTCAGTCTGTGTGATTCTACCACGCAGGGATCCACAGTGTGCTCTTCCCCATTTGCGCCACAAGGGTAACCTCTAACAAGCTAGAAAAGGTCCTTATATATGACTAAAGCCAGAGTCATTTTATCCCTCACAGTTGTACTATAAATCCCGGATTTTCGCTTACAGATAAGTCCTTATGGAGAGTAACGAGAGCACCAAAGTAACCCATGCTCTAGCACCCTTTAACAGTAATAAAATCATCTTTTAGTGTTTATTGCATATTCCATTAGTCAAATTACATGATCATAGTTCATGTTGAGCACTAGCAATACTAATCCATGCAATATAATAGGTATCAAGGAATAAGATCAACACTAAGTCATCCTTAACAAGGAATATATGCATAATGATATTAATTGCTTAATGTGAATAGGACAACAAGGATAATCCCATGCTATACTTGCCTTTTTCCCAAAGTTAGCTACTCATAAGTCTTCAACCTCTGTCTCTGATCTTGAGCTTCTGCTGTACTTGTCGGTCCTCAGCTCCTAGTCTTCAGCACTGACGAACCACGCTTCCTCTACTCGCAGCAACCAAGCAACACAAATAGACAAACAATACACACAACTAAGAACATGCATCAAACAAAAGAAATATTTTAAAAAAGAGCGCACTAAAGGACACGGTACGTTGCTACAGTCACGAAAACGCAAGAACGGCGGATAACGGAGCTACCATTAAAGAGAACACGCGACTATCGAGACGATTACAACATAACGCAGAAGACCGACTATAAATTTAATGCATATTAGTATTGAAATAAGGTGATAAACATTCTAAAGAAATATTCTAAAATTAGATTAATCAATTGAATTAAAAAACTAGGTTTAACCCTGGTCATATTTTATTTATAAGTATTGCCGACTTTGCAGAGATAAAAGAACATGTGAGAACAACTATTTCAATTATATGAGACATGTGCTTGGGCTAAGTAAATTATAATTTAAACATATTTAAGTTGCCATTAGCTAATTTCATGATTAGTTACAAAGGACTGACGTGACAAGATTATATATTATTTTTAATTATAAAACTAATAACAAACATATTAATTAATATAATATTCAGCTATATATGGAAAAGCATATGACATGAAAAACATTAGTGCTACTGCACAGAGAACGTCGATGCGAATCTAACGCAACTTAATTGAAGTAAAACAGATTTCAAACGAATAAATGCTCGAGGATTAAAGCCGTATAACTATGAAGAGCAGATACGTACTGTAATATGAAATTATCTACACAAGTCTATCATATATGTAACGTATTTAGGCTAAGCAAATTTTAATTTAAAATATACTGTACACTAATCATATTAATCAATTTAATATTGAACTATATATATATAAAACATGTGGCAACTGAACGAAAGCACTTATGTTTCAAGGTTGAACTAAGCATCTTATAATTCAAAAGACATTTAGTTTAATATTAATTATATTAACATTAATTTAGGACAGACTAAAACATAAACTCGTGTTGCGTTTAATTAGAAACTCAATTACACAAGCATAAATCAAATTAATATCTAACTTATAAATTTCAAAGATGTAAGACATGTTAAACATTGTTGCTAACACATAACTTCGATCAGCACTATTGCAAAACAACAAGAACGGATTTAAACCGGATTTCTTTTAATTGGAAAGCTATTAAATAAATATATTAATCTAATTACTATTTAAGTTAATAAATTCATAATCAAGTGACATGATAAATATCGTTACTAATACATAGTTTACGTCGACACAAACACGACACGACGCGAATGGAATTGCAACCCTTAGTTATTTTCTAATTAACAGCGATTAAATAATTATTAATCAAAAAGTTTCTAAATCAATAAATTTATATTTATGAGACATGACCAACGTTGGTACTACCGCGTAGAGCGCGATTACATGAATCTAACGCGACTTGAATCACTTGAATCGGACGTAAAACGAATAAATGACGGAGATTAAACGAATAGTGGCAAAACTGTAATTATGTTGTCTTCTACCTTAGTCATCGTGGCTGGTCTGCTGCTACAGTGCTCTCGAGGGAAGAAGAGCCTCGGCCGAAACTTGGCCAGCCGACCGGCGGGGTGTCAGGCCGCTTGGGTCCCATGGCGGCGGGGCCGAGCTGGATCCCACGCCTCTGGCTTGTGCCGGCACGCACAGACCATGCCCGAGAGGCACAGCAGCAGGCGGCTGCCAGCAGCTCGCGTGAGCGGGGCGCGAGAGGTGCGGATGGGACCGGAATTCGGGCTTCGGCCAGTGGAGACGATGGCCGACCGCAGCGACGTCGACGGCCGAAAAAAAAAACGACGATCCGTCCATGTCCATGGAAGTGCCTCGCCGGGAAAAGAAAAAGGAGAGTTAGGGAAACGATGAACGGACGATGGATTCGCGAAAAGAAATATGTGCCGGTGAAGAGGACGACGAGACGAACCTCGGGGTGGAAGCGGAATTCGCCGGAGATGTCCGAGGTGGCCGGAAAAGCTCGCCGCACCTTCGCCGGAAGTTTGCCGGAACGCAAGCTGTAGATGAAAAACTTCGGCGAGGGGTGGAGGAAGCTACGAGCGGCGGCTCGTAATAAGGGTTGTACTTTTGAATCCAGGGCGTCGAGGGCTACGCCGGCATATATATAGTTGTAGGGTTTGGAAACTTTTGGAAACATGAGATATTTTATTATTTTTAGAATTAATTGATTTCGGGATTAAAATAATTTCCAGAATTTCCTTTTAAGCCACGAAAAATAACCTGGAGCTCAGAAAAATCACCGGAAAAATTCTGGAGACTCTTGGAGAGATAAGGAACTCAACTAAATGGGTTTGAGCTCATTAAAAGATTGATGAAGAGATCAAGGGAAAAGATTAAGCTCACAGAAATTGAAATTTTAAATCCAGAAAATACCAAAAAGTTTTCCGGTGAGAAGCAAACGTCGTCCTATGGTATTTTGAAAAATAATAGCACTCACAAACACCAAAGACAAGCATCACACAAACACCACATTATCAAATTAATATGAAAAAGTTTAAAACCACAATTTTCTATATTTAAATTAGAAGCAACTTAACTTATCTAATAAATTTATTCAGATATTGAAATCATTTATTTTATTTAGTGTTTTCTATGCACAACCCAAAATTAAAAATTTTGGGGTGTGACAACTCGCCACTTTCGCCGCGTTGAAAATTCCTCTACGTACGTACGTGGCCCAAAAATGCTGCGGCCATCAGGCATATCAGCCATCATTGCGTTGTTGCATTTGGATTAAGTGGATGGATGGATTGAACGAGCGGCGAAAGCGCACCACATTCGTTCATGCCGTACGTACACCTGACCAGTGAGGCAGTGTAGTGACCCATCCATATGCATGCGGTGACCAGTGTATTGATCATGGGACCAACTAACCATGCATGCGGGTACATATATAGATAGACTCGAACGAACTATCAGTAAGTTTGTTTCAACTTGTTTACTACTCACTGTTAAATCCGGCGTCCTGAAAACGACCTTGTCATGATTTTCTCCATGGCTAAGCCATCAATATTAATAATGGTTTCACCTACCACTTATGGTATGTACTCTTGTATTTCTTAGAGACGACAACCAACTCACCTTATAACGCATATAAATTATCTATAGGTTGAACTGCAGATGCCAAGAAAGCAGACATACAGACATTGCTAAAAAGAACTTCTTAACCGTTTTGTGTTAACAAAATATAATCCTAACAGAAGGTCCATACAATTATTAATAGGATTTGATAGGGGACTCACCGCGGTGGAGACAAGTTCGTCAGAGTAGGAGCCTACGGCGGCGTGGATCACCGGGCGATCATCCATCCAAAGCGGCATGGGAGACGAGCTCGCGGGAGACCTGGACCCTGGAGACTTCTTTGATTAGATCGGAAAATTTTTTTGTGTGCGTTTGTGGTCTGCGTGCTATCCATCCTATATCGTAACTGAACCTATAGGCAGCCAGGGAGAAAAGGCGCGAATAGCTTTATGCGCGAGAAAGATTTGTTAGATTTGGTGCCTAATTTTCACCAGTTCATGGCGGCAAGTTGTATTCTCATTTGGTATATGTACACTCCTATGTCATTTGAGACCCAACTTTAAATCGAGCTAAACGAGCCAATCCAAAATTAAATTTCATTCATAATAACTAAATTTGTCCCAGCTAAACACCTGCCCCCAACCCCATCACACTTTAGAACATGGTTACCCTTTAGGGCTTGTTTGGATGCATGTGTATCCACCTCAATCCACATGTGTTGGAGTGAAATGAAATGGAATTTAGTTCAATTTCACTCCAACACATGTGAATTGAGATGAATACATGTGTATCCAAACAAGGCCCTAGGATGAATTCGGATTAGATGCATATGAAATTGAATGGGGTTGTCTACCTGTCATCCGGTTGTTTAATAGTGTGCCAACAACCGGATGTTGACAACACATGAAACAGCCGACGCGCAGCACATATGAATTCGTGTGTTTTAACAGCTTTCAACATACAAATTTTGGACCATCCGATTAAAATCTGACGTTCTGACTTTTTGTGCCAGTTGTACATGCTTTTCTCTGTTGTTCCGTGTTGTACGAGTCCATTTTAGCCTATATAAAAAAATACATGACAAATGAAGTTGAAAAAATATAAAAAAACAAATCATTTTAGCCTATCCAAAAAATACGTGACAAAGAAAAGTTGCAAAAATATATATAAACCAATCATTTTGGCCTACCCAAAAATACGTGGCCAATGAAGTTGCAAAATTATATAAAAAACAAAAAAAAATCCAAAAGGGTGCCAAAAAATAAAAAATAACAACAAACCACAACAATAACAAAAATCTACCAAATGAAGATCCATCAAGTCACACACACAAGAACAACCACACCATCAAGTTATATAAACAACAAACAAAACACAAAAAAAGAGTACCGGATGTACCGGCGCCTACTACAATTCATACACACACCACACACCCACACAACACACACATACACACACAAAAAAACACATACACATACACATACACATACACACAAACACACACACACATACACAAAAAAACACATACACATACACACATACACACACACATACACACAAAAAACACATACACATACACATACACATACATATACACATACACACAAACACACACACAAAAACAAGAAACAGATGGAGAAAGAAGGAAAGAAAGCTGACCATACCTACACAACAAGAAACACATGGAACACATGCAATCCTGAGGCACAACATTCTAAGCAGGAAGTCTGCAGTGCTTAACTCAGCAGCAACCCAGAGACAAAGCACAATGGAATATCTAGCACAAGAGTACGACAGGTTGCAAATTGACATAAACACAATGATTGCAGAAGAATCATATGGGGCTCAAAATGATCACCAAGAAACAAGAGAAGAACCATGTTTGACAATGGAAGATACAAATCTTATCCTAACAGAATTGCAAGATCCCAATAGAGTGAAGAAGAAAGGTCGACCACCATTGCCAAAAAGATTAAAGACAATAGTTGAAGAGCTTCGCGAAAAGATGAAAAAGGCAGAAAAGAAAAAAAAACAAGAAGAAACCAACGGAAACAGCAAGTATGTTTCTCATTCTTTTTTTTGAAATTTCAATTATTCAAATTAAAAGAATACTGATAGCAAAACTAATTTATAAAAATATGAAATTCAAACTTTCAGGTCCTCCAGGGAAGGCCAAAAAGAAAATGAAAAGAGGAGTGACAACAGAGAGCAATACTATTTGAATGACAAAAGGAAAAAAGGAACAAGAAAGGCAAATCAGAAAAATATAGCATCAAAATACTAATGTACTGAGCACAATATATTTAATATGTAACCGAAGGTCTTGTGTATCATGCTTAAGTATTACATATGGAACTACTTGATAATGTATCTATCAAGCTCTATCATGGGGAACAGTATGTTCATGATGGTTAACATTTAACAGAATCCTAACAAAAAGCCTGGCCATGCAGCTAGAAAAACTATAACTAGCTGGTTACTAAAAAAACAAAAAACCATGCTCTATACGGGCGTCGCTATGCTTGAGATTTTACTTGCATCCTAATTCCGTGTGATTGGATTAATACCCTGTAAGAAAGAAAAATGAAAACAAAACCACAAAAAGATCATAATGTGTCCTTACATTAACCTAAAAAAACAAAAAAGCTAAGGAAAATAAGCATACCTCCTTGAAAAACCTGTAAACAAGTGACTTGTCCTCTTTGTTATTAGAGCTGAAAAACATATCATTGCCTAGTATGATTCTGATGTTAGGGATGTCGTCTTGAGAAAAACAATCCCTAAGATCAATTAAATACTCATACAACTCCATAAACTTGATAGCAAAAATTCCACAATCATCACTGCAAAATAAAATTCATAAATTATTGAAAACCAAACAGATCAATAAATACTTTGCAGTGAGAAAAACAGTATGAAATAAAAATAGTAACTAGAGATAGGAGGATACAAAAAGATAATTACGTGTTTGATTGCTTAGGCACTGGAGGGTAATATGTCCTGAAGTTGGATAGATCGATTTGAACTTCGGCATAAAGAGTCCAAACAAAACGGAAAGCTTTAATCTGTTTTCACGTAAAAGATATTAAGAATAGTGAAATAAAAACAAAAATATGGTCTTAAATATCTGATACAGTAATAAGATAGATGGCAGAATGATCACATACAAGCCTATCTCTGACTTTTTTTTGGTATGGAGATGATTCACTGAAGATTGAATCCATAAACACAAATAGCTTGTTCTTCAAATCAACAGTAAACACAAACCAGTGAGAAGAACACCAAACAGGGAAAAATAACTGCAAAAAAACAAGAAAAAATAAAGTTAGGAATATCAAGAATACTGAAAAACTAATAAAGTAGAAAACCATGATATTAGAAAAAAGAACATTTTCTGCTAAATGTAGTTGAAGAGTAGAGTTAGCGCCGAGGAAGGAGAACCTCACATTACCAACATCAACCTGACTGTTGTAAGACAACAAAGAATTCTGCAAAAACACAAAGAGAGCAAACTGAGAACCTCAAAACAGATATGCTCTCATGCAGTTTTGGAAAACAAAAAAATGCACAAAAAAGAGGGAAGATGTGCTATCTTTATACCCCAACTTTAGGATAGAAATAATGCTTCTTGGAAATTCTTGGGTGACAATCTTCAAAAAACTTTCGGCAATAGCCAGCAACAAAAAAATTGGTCACAGTGACCATGAGGTTCAATGGACTGTCCAAGGGAATCAAAACCAACACTAGTCTTGTGAAACTGTACAGCAACATGACTGCCAAAAAAAACTTTACATCAATCAATAAATTCAGAAATAATAGAAAATTACATAAAAACAAATCCACATACCATTTCCATTTACCGTGGCCAAGTGCACAGAAAATGTTGTAGAATCGCCTTGATTCATCAGTAACATGAAAACGATTTGAATGGCGCCCAAAATTGTTTGTCATACAAGCTACATCAATATTTGACTTCGTTGGCACAACTCTTGGACCTTGGCAGTTCAGAAACTTTGCATTGTACAATTTATCAATGGCAACAGATAACCGAGCACGCTTATCAGGGAGCTTTGCTTGACCAACACATTCATCTTCAGGCATCCCAGGCTGTCTGTCGTCCTCGTGAACAGAGATAGCCTTGTTACGAGCCGGGCTGCCTGGGGCAGCTAGCGTGGATGGTACAACCTTCGTGATGAAAACATCACCATCACCAGTATGGCAAGTTTCTGGTTGGCCAGGATCACTGATTATGGAGGCTGCATATACAAATGAAGGCACAAAACCTTATTCAGTGTTGAGCCTTAATCTTTACACTAAACATCACATAAAAAGGAAGAACAATATCTGAGAAGATGGAGAGATGCACACCAGGGTGATCATACTCTTTATCGTCTACATCAATTATAACTTCTGGCTCAAACAACTTTATTCGTGGTCCACTTTTAAACTTGTCTGTCTCAGCGAAAGACACCCTCTTTTTCATAATAGGGAGCACAGGCGCTGCGTTTCAAAAAAATACAAGAAGAAAAGTAAGTCAAAAAACAAAAGGTACAAAATAATTAAAAAATCATGGAAAACTTAAAAAAACAAAAAATATGAAAAGAAAACTATGAAACATAACCTGACTGGGTTTTAACAACAGATGATATCTTGGATAGTCCTTGCCCAGAGATTGGAGTGTGAAAATTAGCAATGGAAGAATCAAGATTTGCATTAGCACTTTGAAACAAATTCTTTGCCACCATCCTGCAACATTTAATGAAAAAGATGATAAGCCTATAATTTAAAAAATGGGCTGCATACATTAAAGAAAACAAAAAGATACTGGAGAGTCTGACAAAAAAAACTAGGCATACCTTTTGCTCATCAAAATCATGAGCTAAAGTGTAAGTGGTAGGCTTGTGAGTGCAACCACCAGTTTTGTTTGATTTCTCATTAACCTTGTTTGAAATGGAATCGCAAAGGACACCAACAACAGAAATTACAAGATCAACAGAAGATGAAGTGCACGAATAGCAATTCCCATTGGTGGACTTACTGAAGACACCACACAAGCCATCTATAGTCTGCATACAAAAAGTTAAAAATACATGTTCAGTAAAGAGATAAAAAATAACTATTAATTAAAAGAAAAGCAAAGGACACAAAAAAAGAGATGCTTGCAACACAAATCTTTCCGTTCAGACAGTGACCAAAAGAATGAACAAGTTTCTTCTTCAACTCAGTTGAATGAACATTAGACTGATTAGACTGGTATTCAGTGGATTTCTCCCTGGACATAGCCCTCTAAAGAAGGAAAATTGAAAATCAGCACAAAAAGTATATTGAAAAAAACAAGCCAAGCAAACACAAACATACCATCCTCTTGCAAAATGCTGCAAATTCCTCAACTAACTTGATCTGGCCAGGGGAAATAACACCCTAAAAAAATAGTGCAAATAAAAAATATTAACAACATAAAAAAAACAAAATGACTTTTTACAAAAGCAAGATTACACAAACCTGCAAGCCTCCAGCAAAATTCAAACTAGGGAAGTCTTGAGAACTCTTGGGACAAAGATCATGACCAACAGTTTCGCCGAGATTAGACTTTAAATGCCCTGGGCTGACCACCTATTTTTTTATAAAAAGAAAAAAAATAAAATGTGCCTTAGAAACTCAAGAAATATATAAAACCTAGGAAATATAAAACAATACAATGAAGTAAAATATGTTTGTGCTACCTAACATTTGAACTCCCAAACTGAACAAAATTTTAGACAATCTAAATTGATATGGGCTAAAGCTGAGCATTCGACTAAGCAAGCAAGATTGTGTTCCCTGTGTCGAGCTCTCCATGGAAGGCATGACAATGCACATACAATTTCATCCTGAGTGAGTGAGTGTGGCTATGAGATGCTTAAATTGCAGACTAATAAGGCTTCCAACTAATAAGGCTTCTCTCTCTCCTGGACTATCTAATAAAATTAATAAACAAAGTTCTACTAGTCGATCTATACACGGAAGTGATACAAGCATACAAAAATTCTATACATGTGTACTGAACATTACAGAGGGACAGAGGGACAGCATCTCTAACATTTAGGAGCAGTACAACACAGATTAAAGATTTGTGACCTCGCCAATGATTTCCAATAATGACAATGCAAATTATGTTGACACCCTCATGCAGAAGTAGCCAAAAAGGCATGGTAACACTTTCATTAAACTCTGCCAACTGAATCTTGACAACAAAATTATCTCTGCAGATGGTAGTATAATCTCACGTAGCAAAGGGGGAAGATAAATCCATGTGCACAAACCATGACATGCAAAACATTAAAAATTATTTTCAGTCTACTCTAAGATCCTAGCGAGGAAACTGGCTATTGCTGGGTAAGATTATTTCAGTCTATTCGAAAATCCACAAGCACAACACATCGCATCCCCCAATCCGAAGCACAAAAACAAATCGATTCTGTTCAGCAATAATGCTGCTCAGATTCGATTAGATAGCCGAAGGGGAAGAGGTTGGGAAACGAAGAAATAAAACAAACCTTACTGGAAGGCCACCTAACAACATCGTCGCCGATTGATACACCCAACATTTTGGGGGAAATCTGAACATGTAGGGGAAACATGGATCAGATACCCCTCAAATCCGCAGGGCGTAAATGAAGGGAAATCAACGAAGAAATTGGCGAGAACGAGTACAAATGACTAGAAAAATCAGAGGGGAAAGACTACAAATGAAGAATCCCGACCTGAGAAGACTGAAAACGACGAACCCTAGTTGCCTGGGCATGCACCTCCGGCGTCGGGGCTCGGCGCGCTCCTCCGGCGTCGGGGCGTGTCTCCTCCTCCGGCGTCGGGGTTCGACGCGCCCCTCCTGTAACAGGTGCCGCTCGCACTCCTCCCCTTCCGTAATAAACAACAGATAAGATTTAACCATTCAACACGACAAAAGAAAAAAAAGGGCGCGGTTTCCAAAAAATCAAAAGCAGACATGGATGTGAGCCTCTCTCGTCAGAGAAACAAAATGAGGGATCTGGAAGCCTCACATCCGATGGACAGGAAAGAAGGGAAGGACAGATCGGAAGGCTGAGAAATCGTGTGTTGAGAGCCAACAAAACAACCGGAGGACATTTAGCTTTCCCCAATTGAATTGGGACTATCTACAGTACTTTCACTCAAAGCCAGAACAAATATTATTGGATTGACATTCGGATATCTACTTGAATTCAACCAAAGACCACAAGTATCTATTTCTTTATTAATATTATATTAGATACAAATAGGGATTAAGATATGAGTATATAAAGATAACTCAACCAAAGTAACATATTTGTCATTGAAATATTTCAACAATTAAATATATAAAAACAAACAAAATATAAATATATTTCAATAAATGTGTAAATTAATAAATATATTGAAACATATACAAATGATTTCATTAATATATAAATAAATTATGTATTAGAATTATTTAAGCATAACTTGTACAAGCTTTTTTAGAAATATTTCTTTTGTCTTATTATTTTATACTTCATTTTATATGTGTAAGGATCATCACAGAGGGCCGGGAGAGACTACAACCATTATACACCAGGAGGTGGCTCATGGCAAGGCTACATGCTACAAACGTAAAACACATAAACAAATGAAGGTAGACAAACATAATATCACTTGTTCTAATTGTATGATCATGATGTACAACTGAGGGTTGTTGGTCACTAAGAGATTATGTCAAATTTTTATTGAATGCTTATGGACCTAAAATATGTTGTTGTGTCAGTTTATAGAATTATCTAACCAAATTTAATTATTATTGTAATTATTTGGTGAATTATCAGAGAATAAATGTAATAATATCTAAACTTGGTTAGAAAAATCCACAAATTTGCATGATAACATGATTTTTGTATATAATCATTGCAAAAAAATTTAATTGATTTTAAAAAAGTGGTACCCTACATTGTTTACAAATGGATAAATCTCACACATGGTTATAGGACTAAGTGAGAGATGTTTCTATTTGTGAAGGATGTATAGTCCCACTTTATTAAAATTACCTAAATTTTTTATCAAATGCATATGGACCACAAATATATTGTTGTGTCATTTTATAGAATTATCTGACCAAGTTTATTTATTATTGTAATTATTCGTTGAATTACCATAGAATAAATGTAATAATATCTAAACTTAGTCATGAAAATCTACAAACTTGCATGAAACATGATTTTGATGTATAATCATATAAAAATTTCAAATAATTTTAACAAAGTGGTACAACACATTGTTGCATGTGTGCCTTGCACAATTCATCAACCATCTTGGTAGTCGGAGCTGACTGTAATTGTGTAACTGATGCATCACATATGTAACAGTTAATTAATCATCAAATTAACATTGGTAATTTTATAATACGATAAGATAGCAACACTATCTATTACCATTGCTGATGAGTAGAGCAGGTTGCAGGCATATGTGAATTCAGGTGCAGCTTGCCGGCGGCTACACACGGCACCCCACTTTGCCCAGCTGCAGCATGGACGACCCCCTTCCTGGCTGACGCCTGGCCGCGGAGGCGCTGCTGCTGCCGCTACTACGTGGACGACGGGAGAGCCCTGTAAAATTGGAATAGCCTGGCCGGATTGAATTTTCTTCTATGTTTGGCTCATGTGCATTAATGGTTGGATTGCATTTTCCATGTGGAGGTTAATGACAGCCGCTGCCGCCTTGAGTTCATCAAACCTACAGTTTTTTTTTATTTCAGCAATAGCAACAGGGTGCAGAAACTGCTCAGGTTATTTGCTAATACAAGTTTTGTTGGCTAATAATTGATTGCATGGCTGGTTGCTTCTATTCTTGTTTCTTGCGTGCTATTAGCAGTAAAACAGATGTAGTCTCATTCATGGTGAGCTGCTCAGGTTCCTTAATTAGTACTTGTTGACTGCAGCTCACTACTTGTTTATTCTCATGAACTTCGAACCTGAGTTGCAAATTATAGTTTAATCAGTAGCTATTTTACTATGTTTCTGTGTTGATTTTCTTTGACATAGCTTGGCAAATATGCTTGTGGAGGTGGCAGTAATCTAATCAAGCACTGATTTGATTGCTCTCTTGAACAGTGGCTTGTTTAATACTCCCTCCGTTCTAAATTATAAGTCGCTTTAATTTTTTTTGTACATCTATATTTTGCTATGCATCTAGGTATAATAATATGTCTAGATACATAACAAAATGGATAAACCAAAAAAGTCAAAGCGACTTATAATTTGGAACGGAGGGAGTAACTTAATCAAATATGCTATGTTCGTTTAATATATTCACATGTAACCTAATCAAGCATTGATTTGATTGCTCCAACAGTGAGTAATTTCACATTGAATGAACCTTTAAATTTGCAAACATATTAGTCTTTAGTTTATAATTCTAAATTGCTTTCCTTCCAAATGGTTTAGTCCATGTTGCTGTTGCCAAAATATTACAGTTTCAGTTTAGCTCATGCATATATTAATGTCAATGATTCTTTTCAGGAGGAAGTTGTTTGAGTAGAGCGCACGAGTGATGGGACGGTCAACGTCTAAGCCAACTTTTGCTAGTTGCTAGACATAGCTCATTAGATTTTGGTGTTCAAACGGTGTGTGTCAGATACCTTATGTGTTTGAGTTGTGCGTGTGTCTAAGCCGCGTTTGACATTGGATGGTTCCATTAATGATTTGTACAAACAAAGCCTATTTGGTTTAATGGCTATCCATATGCTTTATTGACCATATATTGATGTTCTAAAAAACTTAGTGAAGTGCATATATTGTTACATGATACTAAACAAAGCATTGGAATATCACCTATTGGCATAATCATTTGGTGTGGTAATATTTGCTATAGCAACAACCAAACAGCGTTGCAAAAGACAACAACAAGC
Source organism: Saccharum hybrid cultivar R570 (assembly GCA_038087645.1). NCBI lineage: Eukaryota > Viridiplantae > Streptophyta > Magnoliopsida > Poales > Poaceae > Saccharum > Saccharum hybrid cultivar. The sequence continues at coordinate 17,599,476 of JAQSUU010000760.1, forward strand.
ATTTATCGTGGCAATAAAGGGTCCACTTATAGCAGCCAAACATTTAGTGTGGCAATAGAGAGGCCACCTCTAGCAACGAAATATTTCCCGTGGCAATAGAGGATTTCACCTATAGCAACCACATAGATAGTGTGGCAATAGAGAGGCCACCTATAGCAACCAAATATGTGTCGTGGCAATAGAGGGTTCCACCTATAGCAACCACAGAGGTTGCGTGGCAATAGAGGGTTCAGCTATTGCAATGCTATTGCTGCGTGGCAATAAGGTCTATTGCAATACCCACTATCGTTGCTAGTACACCTATTGCTACTCTTTGGATATGTGACAACTGGTATCTCTGGCAACACCAGGTGTGCTGCAATAGTTACGTTTGTAACGGTAGAAGTGTTACTAGAACTAAAAAAGTGTTACAGCAGACAATCACTGTAACACTAGGCAAATGTTTCGATAGATTAGTAAATGTGTTACAAACTATGCATTCTACCATAACGTGAAGTGTTACTAGAGCAAGAAAAAGTGTTACAGCAAAAATTATTGTCACACTAAACAAATGTTCCTGTAGATAAGTAGATGTGTTACAGCAAAAATTACTAGTCTATATAGTAACATAGCCAATTGGAACACAAGAAAAAAAATGTTACTAAGGAAGCTAGTAACACTTTTTCCATCATATAGTAACACAAGTTGGTGTTACTATATCCCCGCGCTGTAGTAGTGTACAGTGCTAGGGTTCTATCAATCGTACGTTGCAGCTGGAATGCATGGTTGCTGCACTGATTACTACCGGGGTCGGGGGTGTACCGTGTACATGAATAATCATATCTCCTTCAGTCTATATACTGCTAGTCGCTTGCACATATATAGTAATAGTAACTTTGTAACATGGCCACAAAGCTGGAGAGAGGGGAACGTGGGCGAAGCTCAAGGCCAATATATCATATCCCCAGCAGCAGCGGCTGTAGTATTTCAATATCGCCTTCAGTCTAGCTACTCTCAGATATCTTGCTTGTGTTTGTGTCGTCGTTTATTAGTGAAGACTAATTAAATGGATAGTTACAGTGAACGAATGTGACCTTGTCATTTACACCCTGTTCGCTTCAACAACTTTTTAGCTAACGAACAGTGTATTTCTCTTACAAGAAATCAGTATAAGCCAAATTTTAGCATAAGCGAATAGGGTGTTAATTTCTAGTTCCCACTTTGAGTTAATTACCTAATTAGCCTAGAACTCAACTATATTCTTTGGGCTCTGACTCCTTCAAAAGTACTAATACTAATCTTTGTGTAGATTGGACATGGGAGGGGATCGAATGTGGGCGAACAGCGATACCAAAGGCCAAATTATTTTGCTCCGGCCTCGATCCACAGCGTGGTCTTGTCATCAGATCTCTCTCTCCTCCTAGCTGGATCAATCGCTTTCGATGCGAGTATGGCCTTGTTTAGAATCCAGAATTTACCTCTAAATTTCACTATGCAAAAAGAAGATTCTCCATCACATCAAAATATCGGCACATATATGGAGTACTAAATGTAGATGAAATAAAAAACTAATTGCACAGTTTTGTTGTACTTTGCGAGACGAACATTTAGAGCTTAATTAATCAAGATTTGAACAATTATTACCACATAAAAACAAAATTGCTACAGTGTAACGCGACATAAACTATGCAAATTTTGCCTCCCAATTTTAATCTAAACCAGATCGATCAGTTTTTCCTTTGTCCATTTCCTCGCGTCAGAGGAGTTAGGTAGAACACGTGTCGATCAACCAGCACTTTGGTACAAGCTGTGGATAAGATTATATAAAGAAAGCGATGGGAGAGGAGAGGACTGCATGGTAGCTTTTCTTCATTTTCCACTTTTTGATTTCTAATGGGTACACACTGAAGAGTACGTACTGTACGTGAACCTGAGGATCCACGGACCACGGTGAACGAACAGCTAGTTGGTACGGTGTGCTTGGGACTGGATGTTTCTTTGTTCTTTTTAATGGGATGTCCCCGAGGCCATTCACCAGCAGCAAGACGACAACGGCCCGCCGCGCGCGGCCGCCAGTCAGTACACCCGTCCTGCTGCCGTCACGCCTGACGCCTCCATCGATGATCAGCGTTCCCGATGCGATGGAATGGAACACCGTATGCCACCGCGACGCCGAGACCTGACGCCGCGCCGCGCCGTACGGCCGCGGTGGGACACCGTACCAGCGACTGCGCGTGCATGATCGTGTCCAGTCCACGGAACGAAAGGACGTGCACGGCGCAGCGCTATCCAGAACAGAGGGCCTGGTTCGGTGGGTGATGTGGCGACTTGATTCGTGCCGACACACGCAACGCAACCACCGTGTACATCTTTGCAAAAGTGTGTGTTCCATTTTGTTTGCGAAATTAAAGATGATCCAAGCCGAGACTCAACAACAAGTTGCGCACGGCAAAGCATGCGAGCATTCCGCGTTAGGATCACTAGTTCACCAGTTAGGATCTTTGCAACAAGTTGCGCCGTGCCCTTCCCCCTATCACCGGTCACGCCACACGCTCTCGCTCCCTGCGCCGCTCACCTCCGTGTTAGTCACTTGCGTCGTCGATCGATCCCTCGCCGTTTGTCTGTCGCCATCATCGTTGGACGCGCTGCTGACCCCGCCATGGCCGCTGGGGCACACGGGTCGTGGCGCCTCATGTCTTCCTCAGCCGAGCCCAGGGCACCCACGAGCGTGGCCGGTGCTGGTGGTGCTCGCGCGCCGCGGCTCGCTGCTGGCTCCCACCCTGATCGCCGGAATCGACTGGCCCGGCCTTCCCTCCTCTATGTTGCATATGTATGTTTTAAATGTTTCAGACGTTTTGACGTATGTTGCACTTATTTTGTCTTGATGTTGCAGAAGTAGATCGGGGGATGTTGCAAATATTGCAAGTGTTTCAGAGGCATGTTGCAAGCGTTTATTCAAAATGTTTCATTTGTTTCAAGACGTGTGTTGCAATCTCTTTTTTTTATCTGGATATTGCATATGGTTCACACACATGTTGCGACAGTATGTTTCAAATGTTTCAGTCTTATGTTGCAGCAAGTGGTTTCATGTTGCAAGTTGTAAATCTGGATGTTTCGTGTGTTTCACACACATGTTGCAAGTTTGTGTTCCAAATGTTTCATCTACCTTCAAACATATGTTGCATTCAAATATTTTTGATGTTGTCGTTATACTTTTATGATATATTTTTCTGTTTTGTTTTTTCAAACTTAAATTACTTCAATTTCTTAACTTAATATTCTCCGTAAAAAAGTAAGCCATGCTTTATGTTACTTAAATATACTAGTGTGTTAGTTTGAAAACTACATGTTCTGTTAGTATAAAAAAAACTAAAGTTTTCATCAATACTACGTACGTTGATTTCCCTTGTCTTTCTACCTGCTCATCATCAAAATATCGTCAACTCGACCACCACCGTCCACCAGACCACCCCCGTTGCGCTGTGCATATTCGTGTTGCTGCTTGCATGGCGTGTGCGTGCGTCATGCATGCATCTCGGTTTTGGTGGACGACATCACATCCGCATGCATGCAAGCTCAACGAGTACGACACGTCCCAAGTCTTTGACCACAGGGCGAAAAAAAACGCCATCGTCATCTTGGCGCATTTGATTTGTCTGTTTCATGCTCCTTTTTCTAGATTATTGTTCTTAGGATCGCAGTGTTTTTTGTTTTTGTTTTTGTTTTCCTTATTTGCGTTACTTTGGGCATTTTTCGTATTGAATTGATTGATTCATGACTAGGAAATATGATGCTGCCAGCTAGCCTACTGACCCAGAACAGAAAGGAACTAAGGCCCCTGCCACTCTCGTGGTCCCCACCCCGCGCCCTTTTGTCCCCACTCGGAGATATGATGCTGCTGAACAAATTAATGCAAAGACCAGTCACAGAAGTTGACGACCCCTTCTGCTGTGAACTCAGGGTATATCTAATGCCACGATATATAGCACAAACTTTGTTAGGTTAGTGATGTGTACGTATAATTGATGAAGAATTACAAACTTACTCCTATTTCTGTTTTGGTCTTTTTAAAAAAAAAACTTACTCGAATTTCTTAACTTAATATTCTCCATAAAAAAGTATGTTATATTTTATTTACTTAAATATACAATTGTGTCAGTCATGAAAAACAATTTTTTACATTTTTAACAATTTTATTTATCTATTTTTAATACTAGTATTCAGCAAGCCAAAGCTCCATGTATGAAACTTTTTTTTACCACAGACAACTGGTGATAGATTTGAGTTACTGTAATATTTTCAGGACTTTGGGGCCTAGACATTTTTAATAAATAAAACATCACATATAGGTTTTGTTATAAGCAGAGCACACACCAGGGTAACAGATCAAGATGCAGTTTTGTAATTCTTCATCAATACTACATACGTACATCTAAATATCATCACTACCCTACTAACGAAGTTTGTGCTATCGTGGCATGCATTAGATATCCCACATGTGGGTTATGGCTGGAATCGTCTGGCCCGACCTTCGCTCTCATACGTTGCATATGTATGTTTCAAGTATTTCAGATGTATGATGCAATTATTTTATTTCGATGTTGCAAAAGTAGATCGGGGAATGTTACACATATTGCATATGTTGCAATTGTTTCAGAGACATGTTGCAAGCGTTTGTTCAAAAATGTTTTATCTGTTTCTAGATGTCTGTTGCAATCTTTTTTATCTAGATGTTGCATATGTTTCACATATATATCACAACAGTATATTCCAAATGTTTCAACTGTTTCAATCTTAGGTTGTAGCAAGTGGTTTCATGTTGCAAGTTGTAAATCTGGACGTTTCATGTGTTTTACACACATGTTGCAAGTGCGTGTTCTAAATGTTTCATCTACTTTTCAGACGTATGTTGCATTCAAATATTTTTCATGTTGTCGTTATACTTATATGATATATATTTAGGCATGCACACCATACTAACGGCGACAGTTATTTAAGAACGGAGAGAGTAGGACACGTTTGGTTCCGTCTTTTGAATCTCGCATGATTTTATCGAGCTAGAAAATTGAAGCGAACAAACATCTTATTTGGTTCCATTGCTGTGTATTACCTCGGGGCTCATGATTTCTATCTTTTGCACGCTGAAACATGCGAGCGGAAAAATAGCTCGCCACCAGGGTGGGTAAGGTTTGGCTCACCTAGCAAAGCAAGTCCACTCCGGCCACATGCCTCATACTACCATCCAAAGCTTACTCAACAACTAGTTGGGACTTAGGAGTACCCAAATAAATTAGCGTCGTGGACTCGTGTGGACTCAACAACTAGGTTGGGACTTAGTAAACTTCCCAGTGGCCCACTCCGGCCACATGCCTCATACTACCATCCAAAGCGTTCTGTTGAATACAGTAATTATTACTCTTCCCGCCCTCCTTAAACCTCCGTTCAAAATTAATAGTGGGAGAAGACTAATAATATACACTCCAACAGAAATGATGACTATATGTTCTTCTTCAGATAATCTCCCGAACTTCAATTCAAAGGTCTGCCCCTACTCCCTTCGATTTAAATTGCATTTCTTTGATGCATGCGCTTTAAGGATATCTTTGGAACGTAAGATGAATTTCATATGAACGAATGGTATGAGAATTTTATAGTCATGCAGTTCATTTTCACGTAAGGAACACACACACACACACACACACACACACGGATGAACATGATAATTTCCCACATTCTACTTTCGTAAAGATGGCATGCATACGGTTGCAGCTGGCATGCATGTTTCTTCTACAGTACTTTTTGTAAAGAAGATGTACGTAAAGCAGTGAATGAAGCCACACTGATCGGTGGCACGGGTGAAGCTACCTGAATTCCAAGTAAACCGTTCAAAAGTTTGGTTACCATCCAAAATTTAGTATTAGTATTTTTATTCCCTTCTGCTGCCACTAACTAATTACCGTTCATAGCAGCTACTACAGCTAGCACTGTTAGATGGGATGGGAAAAGACAACTGTACCTCTTTGCTTTAGGTGGTGTTTGGACGGACGGCATGCAGTCTACTGTAGAAATTATGGAGTGTACGTACATGTTTATGCTCCTGTGGGGCCCACATGATAACGTACTCAAGAGAATAACACAAGCAGCATTCCGAACCTTCCGTGCATGGTGACGCGTACGAGACCATTCCGTGGCCCCGGGCCCTAGCTAGTGTGGTGGACTCGTGTCGTGTGTGTAGTACTCCATATATGCATGGTGCGCTTGCATTATTGCTAGCGTAAGTGCTGCGACGGCGAATAAAGGGGCCAAGCTAGCCAACAAGAAGGCAAGGAAATTAAGGGAAGGCGACTACGAGCAAATGCAGTAAGCTAGGGCGAATAATGCAGCACAGCACAGCTTGTGTCTGCTCGCTAATTAGTGTGTGTGTGTGTGTGTGTGTGTGAGACTCTCCTATCTCCCTGCCTCTCGTTGGCAAAGGAACGCAGTCACGTCTCTGCTTCCCTTGCCAACGGGCATGCCCATCCACATGGATGCGACCAACGAAATGCATGTCGTCGCTGCTGTCATAGCTAACAGCATGCATGCATGCAGTCCACTACTACCTTGCCAGTGTCTCTTGCGTATTACGTATCTCTTGCACTACCGTTTCACACGTGCAAGAGCTAGGCGACCACGTTCCAGCAGCATGATGCAGTCCACTACCGCGCACACACACATCATGCATCAGCATCTAATAAGATGGACTTATCTAATGGTCGACTCGATCGGTCAACATCTGCACCACATCAGTTTCCCTGTGGTCGGTCGTTGTCACCGCTTGATTCTGAAAGGTAAGTTATTCTTGGTTGCGAAGCCACCCCCCTTATTCTAAAGGCATGTCTTTCTACCTGCTCTGCTCATCAAAATACTCCACCACCGTTGGTTGCATTGCGCTGTGCAGCTGTCGTGAACTCGTCTTTGCTGCTTGCCGTGTGCGTAGTATATCTATGCCGCTGGCGTATATTTACCTCTCCCCACGACCCCAGCCTATATCTACCACGCACACGCCCACGCTTACTTCTTCCCGTCCGACTCGATCTGTGGCCCATACCACGCACACGCCGGAACCCGTTACGTCGGCGTTGCGGCGGCCTCTCCTGCGTCGCCCGGGCGCAGCCTCGTCGGCCCCGAGCGGCAAGCCCGTGATCCTGCGCGGCCTCGTCCGACGTCGAGCAAAGGATCGAGGACGCGTGGCTCCGATGTCCCTGCGCTGCGCCGCCACACACGGAACCCCTGGAACGCGACTGCCTGCGTCGGGCCCTTCCTGCACCGCGCCAACTCCTGGCGTCGAGGCCCCGGTGAGCACGCCCAAGCTTGCGATGCCTTGATGCCTGACTTGTTGGCCCTGGGCAGCACGAACTGCACTCACACGCTCACACACACGAGAGAGGAGACAGAGGTGGAAGATGAACAGTGGACGCGAGTTTTGCTAGCGACGAACGCCCCGGCCGCACGAACGGCCTGTATGTTGGCTTCTATTCCATCTCAAGGGATTCGACGCACACAAACACAGGAATTACAGACTTTTATAGACCCGGCGATGCAGCGGCAGCTAGCGCCCACTCAACGCACTCCTCCGAGCTTCACGCGCACGAACGCGCTCGTCGGCAACCTGGCCATCTCCACGATCCGAGCCATCCACACTCAGTGGGAACCGGTCTCCAGTGCTGATCCAGAGCCTTTTGCTTCTCCGCAACTGCTGCCCGCGGCCTCTGATTGACTCGCCTAACCTGCAACTAACAGCACGCGCCAACACATCGTGCTCGACCTGACCTGACTACTAGCATGATCGCAAGCACACACGCATGCCATCACACACATACGAGCACGAACTCGTACGTGTACCAGCTACTCTACTGACTCGAGTAACACACGCTAACAAACTAACTTAGTCTGAACCTATAGACGCACACACGCCCACTAACAAGCTAACATACTCATATGAACACACGCAACACACAAGACAAGATTATTGCTAACATGACTGTCCCGGCCTTCGACGCCGGCTCCGTTTCCACGTCTCGCTACGGCTTCACCACCGTTCGCCCATGGCCGCAGCCACTTGCAGGCACGAACACGCACGGCCGAGCCACCGCGGCCACGAACCTTGCTAGCCCTCCTCTCTGTCTTCTCCCTCTGCGTGTACCCGCCCGCGTGGACACGCCGACACTGCACAGAAGCCGTCGTCTTCCCCGCGTCGCACTCGCAGTCTCGCACAGCACGCTACCCAACGCGGTGTCACGCGGCCGTGCTTCAGCACGCCGTTGCGCGAACACCGGCCACACGAGCCGCGTCCCGGCGTCTGCTCGCGAGCATCCGTGGAGCCACCACGAGCACACCGCGCTGGCGCCCACACCCACACGCACCAGCCTCTGCCTTCACCTGCAGGTTCCAACTTCCAAGGAGACCAAGGCGGCCGCGGGACCTTCTTGGCCGCTCGCCGACGTGTGGCCGGATGCACCTCTACGGCCGACGTGAATAGCTAAGTATTGGACCGATTGTGCATAGGAGTACGTGACATACTGTATGTCAGAATCGTGCGGCAGCTCCTACGTGGCCCCAGGACAGGCTGCCACTGTAGTACCAGTCGCTGCCCTAGCGCACCGTTTGGAGCCGCCCACCTCGGCAAGGACCGCCACTGACATCCACCGGTCGTCGGATTTGCCACTGCAGTGAGGAGTTTACTGGGCGAATGGTTTGGCAGGTATGGACCAATTGTCCGGGAGATAAATGTAAAAAGGAGTTTCACTAGAGCGGATTTCGTCTTTGAAGAACATAAGTCAAATGTGGATACCCATATATTAGCTAGAAGCTCTGTAAATTTATCAATAGATAGACATATTTGGTTTTTGGAGCCTCCGGATAGAGTTTGTAATTCTTATCCTATTGAATAAATAAAGTCAGTGCTCCCCTAAAAAAAGAATCTAGCACAGAAGTATATGTGAAATTTGAATGGATTCTAATGCAGTAACTACTCCCTCTAGATTACTAAAAGAAGTTGTTTTGAAACATAAAAAAGAAGTCGTTTTGGACAAGGCTTGGGTCTAACATTGGGAATATATAGTTTAAAAAAATATTGGGAATATAAATCATGAATAACTTTTTAAGGGGGCCTAGATCTGCTCCAAGGATGTTAAAAATCCCACCGTCTGATTAATGGATCTGTAGAATTAATATCCACAATTGATTTGCGTTGATGGGGAGGGAGGTTCTGATCCAGGGCAATTTATGGTACAGGTTAGAGCTCTTTGTGAGAAGGCAAAGGAGATTCTGATGGAGGAAAGCAATGTTCAGGTTCACTGTTTTGATTGCTTTGGCTTAAGAACAAGAGCGATGGAATATGGTATCCAGCTTATATATCTATTTCTTTCATGGGCTGTGCTGGCTTGCGAGCATAGTGGAAGAAAATATGTTTCTTAACCTGTATCTGCATTTGTCCCAAGCCCCTTTTTTCTTGGGAATCCTATAGAGAACTTTGAGTTTTCTCACTCAGTGCAAATTTGTTGGATCAGAAGATTTACTTTCTTTGAGACAATGCCATTTATAGGCTAAACTAGACAGTATTATTCCGTAACATAAATTAATTTTCATTTTTTGGATTTTTTACCATCTTTTTCTAACTTGTTGGAGATACTGCCCTTGCAGACGTAATTTGTTTATTCAATATGGAAACATGGTCGACGATATTTCTATTTGATGGTACGTATGAGCCTATGGATTCACCTAATTGAATGTATAATGGATTGGCTTGTGGGTTCAATAAGATGGCCAGATGCACAAGGAAATATTAGGAAAAACTAAAATTTCAGTGCTCAGTTTAGTGCTTTGACAGACCTCAATTAGCTAAGTAGTTCAGACATGAGAATCTTGTCAAGGTACTTCCTGGTCGGAATGGCATGCTTGTGTGGCTACATAAATTGAAATTGAGATTTTTCGGGGACCTTGTCACAACTGTTTGTGCACTCATGCAGTTCAGTGGAGCTGGGAAGGGACCATTATATTTGTGGTGATTGTTATTGAGCTACTACCAGGGATGTCACTGAAAAATTATCTGAACATCATTTGGCCTAGCCAACTAGATACACACATACACAGAGGCTTGAAACCTGGTAAAGATGCTCTTTTGGCATTGTACACTGTGAATCTGTGATCCTTTAGCACGCAGATAAGTTTCTTTTATGTTGGCAAAACAGAAATTCCATTGCATAGCATGCTGATATTTGGTTTCCTGATGCAGTTGCGTTGCATAGACTGATATTAGGTTTCCTGTTGCAGCTTCCCTTATATCTCTGTATTTCATTTGTGTGTATTTTTTAGTGCCAAATTATTTCTGTTGCAGCTTGAGTAAATGGCAGCCTAGGTTCGATGCGCCAGAGATCGACATGATGGAGCACTTCACGAAGCTTTTGCTCGACGAACACAACAGTGACAAGGGTGTCTGCATTCGTATTTGTAAGTTCCACTGATATGTTGCTTTAAAGTATGAGTAGATTTGGGGCAAATTTCGAAGAAAGCGAGGCCGCCATCAATAGATCAAGTAAGATTTTTTATGCAGACCTGCAGTAGCTTATTGTAATTGTATTCAAAAGTTCCACTGATATGTTGCGTTAAAGTATGAGTAGATTTGGGCCACATTTTGAGAAACATTAGGAGAGACCTGGACAAAAAATAATTGTTACACAGGGCCAATTTATAATGGGGTGACATATAAGTGATTCCTCAGCATGATTGAAAACTCTTCAGAAGCTTAAGCTTTGGCAATTCTGTTTTCTAGGAATTGCGCCCTTTTTGTTAAAAATTTAATCAACAAAGATATAGATACAAATATTTGTTTGTTTGGGTACTAACCGGAATTCTACATTGCAGGTAACCGGGCTCCGTGGGTAGCACGGCTGCAGGATGAGATGCTGGAGAGCACGTGTGGAGCAAAATCTGAAGCATCACCGAGGTTACAGGCTATGTAAATTCTCGGTGTTTGCCAAACTATTTTTGTAATATGTTAAAAACTGGAAGGTTGTGTATGTATCCACTATATTATGATATCATTGTTGTCATGCAAGTAATCTTTATATGATATCAGGATGTCAAGAGAATCATGTTTTTTATTCTAATATTATAATATGTGGCTGCTGATTTTTTTTTTCAAAATCACCAAAGCATTCATACTATTTTGGTTGTTTAACTTGTGTTGACTTAAATGTCACCGTAATGTTAGCATGGGCAATATACTAGTAAAAATAAGAAGTCAAAGTTATGCTTTAGAGAACATGTCGCTGTCCAAAACCACTTCTTCCAGAAACCTTGAGGGAGTATACCTTTTCTAGTCAAAGTTATGCTTCAGAGAACATGTCGCTGTCCAAAACCACTTCTTTCAGAAACCTTGAGGGAGTATACCTTTCCTAGTACAAGTAGACGGCTTTTCATTTCTCCTTTTTTTTAAAGACGGAACCTGAGGTACGGTCGTGCCATCAATTTTAAATAGAGCGTATAGTTAGTTTACTGAATCATCGTTACAAAATTATATATACTGTGAGAATATTCATATCCTGACTGGCTGAAGCTGACACTCATATGGCTGTTTCAATATGGTTCTGGTTCTTGTTCTTGTGGCAGGTTTCATATATGCATTGATTTGGATATTCAGCAAGACTCCGGATTTCTTGTTTTTTTTGAGCTTGGACATACTGAGAAAACAAAAACCAATTCTTGATAAGTTAGTCCTGTGTGTTGTCCTATGTTGCTTTTGGCTCTGTTTGATTCGGCAATTTCGGTGCAGTCAATAGTGACAGTAACCTATACGCACGCACCTTGCTATTTCGGTGGCGTCAATAATGACGTGACACATATATAGACCTAGGTTTTGTCATGTGTTTTGCATTGCTACAACCGATGAACTGCGGTGTCGCGTATATAAATAATTAATATATTGCAAATAATGCAAGTGGTGACGAGAAATACGATGACACACAGATTACTACATATATGGAACTAACCCGTGCTCCGATCTCACAGCAGTACCTTGCTTAGGTTCGTTCTTATGGATGGTAGGGCCATATGTGGACGCCAAGACAAGCAGAAACGAAGATCGTAACCACAGAGTTGACAAATGGGCGGCCAATGGTACCTTATTGTATTGCTGGTTGCATCGCGTTTGAGCTTCCTTGGTATTCATGGCCAACCAGATAATCTTGGTAATAAGCTTATAAACTCTTTTCTCTGTCAGTCTGACTGTTGTTGTAGACTTCGATCAATACAATCTGTTGGTATTTATTAGTATTATATGAGATAGGAATTTCGTAAGATTTGTAGGGACCCAATACTTTGTTCCAACAAAGGCCTTTATAGGAAGTTATACTATAGGACTGCAATTATCTACAAGTCCCTATTTTGGTGTATCTCAATACCCAAAATAGAAGCGGCTTCACCAACATATTTCATATCAAAGTTTAATGACCAAAAGAAAATCTTTTTTCTCATATAGCATGTTCTTCTCGCTACTTACTAGTAGCATGTAATCGACATTGGGGGTGTTTGGAACTGCTCCGCTCCACGTTTTTCAGCTCTGCTCCACGTTTTTAAGTCAAACGGTTTCAGCTCCACACACTCTGTTCGAGGAAAAAAGGTGAAGTTATGAGAGCACCTAAAGAGGCGCTCCACAAATTTCAGTTTTTTTGTGGAGCTACTCCAAGGTGGAGTTTGTGGAGCAGAGTTTGTGGATCCCCATAGAGTACTAGAATAATAAATCTTGCACCTTTTGTTTTTATGTAGATAAAATTATCTACATGATTTCCCGTAAACCTAAATTTCTTAATGATCACTTTGTCAAACTTAACTACTATCGTGACGCTTACTTATGTAGATAAAATTATCCACATGATTTACTAATAGCTTTCTATAATATATTGTATTGTATTTTCCCTTCACAACAAAACCCTCTGGTTGTGGCATGAAAACCATCTCATGCCTGCAATTCATCATTTAGAAATGCAGCCTTAACACCCATTCGGTGTAACTCTAAGTCATAACAAGCTACAGGTTGCATGATGATTCTGAATCAATATTTTTAGACATGTAAAAGTCCCATTATAGTCAACCCCTTCTCATAGTGTAAACCCTTTTGCTATTAGTCTAGCCTTATATCGCTCAACTTTCCCATTAGAGTCATGCTTTGTCCTGTAGTCCCACTTGTAACCTACTATTTTGACTTCATCAGGAAGTTCTACTATTTCTCATACTTGGTTAGTGCTCATAAACTTATCTGAGTTCTTATTTGTTCTGACCTCTTTAAAAGAGATTGGATCGTCCACCATCCCAATATCATAGGGAATTTCGCAATGATATGTCTAATAGTAATATGGGATGGTAGACTTCCTGTCCCACTGTGATCTTCATACAGGTATACAGGTTAGTACTTAGCTAAGAACCACAACTAAGGAACTGGCTGAGGCCATAAATAATTCTTGTGACTGAATCTCATTTTCTTGAATCTGTTTTTCAACCATTTGTTCTACCTGTTGTTGCTCATTAATTTGTTTATTAGTGAAGGACTGAAAACGATGACCAGAGGGGGGTGTGAATGGGAGTCTCAAATTTCTTTCGAAATATTCAGTCGTTGTCCCAGATTCACCACCAAGAAGAAACCACAACAAGAGAGTTCCCGAATCTAAAATACCCGAGCCAACAAGGGACAAGAGTACCTAGATAAGTTCCTTGAGACGAAAGTAAGCCAACGCAATAGACGGAACACAAATAAGAGCTCAAACGACCAAGAAGCGAACAAAACGACAAGATTCAGCGTTCAGGCCCTCCTACAGGACTTGTCCGGAAAGCTCGTAGAGAACCAGAACAAAACTTAGACTCGCAGCTCCTCCCGAACACGTCCTGTGTGCCTACTGGACATGTCCGAGTTGACCTGAATACCACAGAGTAACTTCGGGAGAAAAATCGAAAAGCCTACCAAACGGTATCCAAATAACATAGACACCACAAGGTAGGTGTCCACCAAATCTCAGCTCCAAACTCGAAAGTTTGGCTACCGGACATGTCCAATATGCCACTTGGACATGTCTGGTATGCACGAGCATACTTCGGGAAAAATCGATTCCAAGGCCAAAACTCAACCAAACCAACTCGGATGAACTTGAAACTTTGCACAAGGATTCACCAGGGAGTAGTAGGCTACCTCTAAAGGATCGGCCTAAGACAAACTCAAACTCCATGAATTGAAGAAATTCGGTGCAAGAGCAAGTTTTCTCCCCAAAACAAAATCGACCCCGATCTATGAGCTCATGTGGAATCTTAGGGTTTCCTTAGGTGAAACACTTCAACACATGTCCTTGACAATCTAGAAACAACCAGGACAACTCAAAACTCACTAAAATCAACGAATCGAAGCAAAATGGGAAGGGGGAGAAACAAGAACGCGAAGAACACAAAACGAAAATCACAAGACACAAAATCATGATCTGAATCCCGGAGGACAAGGTGAGGTAAAGGCCTCACTTCCCACTTAGGTTTGGAGTACACAGATTCGATCAGTTCATCTGTGGATCACAGCAGTCTAGAGGGAGAAAACCCTAGCAAGGAAGAAAGAAAATGCTGACTGAAGTGATAGGGTGGAGTGGAGGCAGCCCCATCTTATTTATAGTACTATTACACAATTCCACTAAGGCTCTTAGATATTTTGAGTCGAACCACTAAACCCAAGGGCATTATGGTCCAACCTGAGGTAATCTTCATCTGACGGCCACCGCGCCCTTCATGAGATAGTTTCGCCTCGACGCAAACTCCTCGATGCCGGCACATGCTGTCCGTTCCTCCTCGGAACCTCCCCCCAGGTTTTGAGGCCCAAACCCATGAAACCGTCCATCTGATGGTTTTGAGGCCCAAACCACCAAACCGTTTGCGAGTAGCCTACTCCATACGCATCCCCCGCCACTCGACACATGTCACAGCCATCCTTGACCGGCAGACTGCCAATCTTCCATAGCCTCCGCTCGACTCGCACGTCCGCCGTCTTGACTCAATCAACACAGTCACTCCCATGTACACTTGCGCTAGTCGATGTCCCTGATGTCAGCCACCGTGGCTGGTCACCTAGCCTCCTGGTCCCTCGGTCCAAGCCTCACGTCTGCCCTTCACCGCTCCCAGTCCATCGGCACGGCACGTCCCTACTTGACCTTCACCTCACCATCGACCAACGCCTCCGAGCCCCACACCTGTACACCACAAGCCAAGAGACATGTTGCACAACCCAACTCACGCCATAGTTAGTCACAAACTCAACCAGGTCATAGATCACGTTGACAATTACTCATCACAAAACGAACCACAAGGGCACATATCAACCTTGTGTTCGCAATTAGTATTCTCAGCAACAACTGCAGTGCTAATGTGAAGTTGAGGTGTGTATTAAATTTTATCATAGTGCTAACATGAAGTTGAGGTGTACTAAATTTATTTTGTCACAAATTAACTAAGATATGTTTGCAATTATTTCTTGAACATATGTACCAGTAACATAGCCTGTATCTCCTCAAGATTAATCTGATGCTTAATGTGATCTCCCACTAATTATTGTACTATCTAGGAACATAGGTTGTCTATTCTCAATGAACTACTTAGTGTGCCGATCAGGATATTCCTTTGACTTATCAGGGTATGTGATGAAGTGACTTCTCATTATCTTGGAATCTAGTTTCTTATGTTGTGGATTAAATAAGCTAGCTTTAGTAGGACAACCCCACATGCGTATGTAGTTAAGCATTGGCTTTCTCCCAATGCACAATCCATCAGCGATTCTAAGCCTTTGCTCCCTCCTCCTTACAGTACTCATTGAATCCAACACTTGCAATGAATTGGAAATGTGTACAATGGCACTTAAGTCAATCCACCATGTATAAGGAGAAAATTAGTTAAGATTGGCTCATCAATAAAATGAGACAACATCATTACTTTTCTCCTGAAGCTACCCTTTAAAATAAACAAGCAGAGTTCTTCATCATGAGCTTAGGTGATTTGCAGAAATTGCAAACCTCAGGGACATTCGCATTCTGATCACTATTCTTACCAATATCTTGCTTTGCTGGCCTAAACTTGTTCTTAGGCTACTTCCTAAGCTCCTACTACCAAACTCGGCTTGATGTTTCCTTTGCCAAAATTGACAAAGTGAGTCATATCCTTCTTCTCTGCTTTCTGCCTTTCTCCCTCTTCCGTTAGCTTATGCCAAAATGCTCCATTTCACCCTCTGATCATGAAGGGACTGCACTGAGTTGGCAGTGAAGTTATAACGAAAGGCAGACATGCATTTCACACGGTGTGAGGTACACATTTTTATGATGAGGGTACAGTATAGAATGAGTTAAGTTGTTCTTGCTCAATTTATTTCACGTAATCCTTAGCTGTGAGCTCCATTTTGTCTTTCTTATGGGGAATTGCTCCAAAAGAGATCCATTGCTCAATTATTGTACAAACACGTAAATAGGAAAATGATTAAATCTGGCAGGTTTCATCAACATCGACTGCGGATACACGGCCACCTCGAGTTACCCAGAAGACAAGACAGGCCTAACGTACGTAGCTGACATTGGCTTCACTGATGCGGGGCTCGTCCACCCAGTTAACATGGACAACATGCAGACGGATCTCGCGAAGCGCTACGCCAACGTCCGCTTCTTTCCCAACGGGACGCGCAACTGCTACATGTTGAGGTCATTGAAGCTTGGTGGCAAGTACTACGTGAGGGCTGTCTTTGGCTACGGCAACTATGACAGACTGAACATCCCCCCTACCTTCGATCTCTATGTTGGGGTGAACTACTGGGCCACGGTGCGCATCGTCAATGGCAGTAAGCCATACGTGTTTGATACGATCACTGTGTTGTCCTCTGGCGCCAACTACTTGCAAGTTTGCCTGGTGAACAAAGGGCTAGGAAACCCTTTCATCTCAGGCCTTGACTTGAGACCGCTCCACACTGACCTTTACCCTGACTCCAGTGAGGCGCAATCTCTGGTTTTGCTTAGTTTCTTCCGTGATGACACCGTCGGTTTTGGCTTCAACCGCTACCATTTTGGAACAGACTATCAGCACTTCAGGTATATATATATAGCTGTAGCAAAACTTGTCTGGAACTGATAGAGCATGCTTGCACACTTGGCTGGTGGCTGTATATTATACTGTGACACTATATATGCATGATGAAGAAGCTTTTGTCTTGATGAATATCCAATTTATTTTACAAGGTACCCAGATGATCCTTACGACAGGTTTTGGCAGAGGTACCAATATGTTTCCATCTGGACAGTTCCCGACTCAGCCAGTGGAGTAGTCAAGAACCCTCCCAACGACACCTACGCTGTTCCATCTGCTGTGATGCTGAGCGCATCCACTCCGGTGAATGCCTCAGCGACAATGGAGATTGTGTGGAGCACAGATTCGTCCATGGACGTCGACGCCAACACAAACATCCTTCTTCTTCTCGACTTCGTCGAGGTCGAGGCCAATGCAACACGCCAGTTCGACGTCCTTGTGGATAATGTCACGCTAGCTGCGGCGTTCAGCCCAGCGTACATGCTGACCACGGTTGTCAAGGGTAGTGCGCAAGGACCGGGCCCTCATAGCATCTCGCTTGTGCCAACATCCAGCTCCAAGCTTCCGCCTCTGATCAGCGCCATGGAGATATACTTGCTGCAGCCAAGGAATGAATCTGCCACCAGTTCTACGGACGGTACATGCTATAACTCTTGGATTCCGTCCTGATCAATCTTTTTGCTAAATATATAACATGATTACTAAGAAGACCAGAGGAGTCTCTTTGTTAATACTCACTGCCAGACATGCTAGAAAAAATCATTGAAATTTTTATAATAACAAGAAACATGAAGCCTTTAATTCTGTAGACTCTAATCATCATCGCCAATAAGAGTCATTGGATCTACTCTAGCCTCCACATCAATTCTCACCATATGCGCTAGAAAAAAAGATAAATCCTAGAAATTCTCATAATAATCAGAAACATCTAGCCTTAAGTTTGGTAGACGTACTCTAATTGTCATCGCCAATTAGAACAGTTGGATCTACTCTATTTAATAAAAACAAATACCTACTACTACCATTATAAAAAAATACATAAAGTAACCCCTTATTTCTGCAGCAAAATTACCCCCTCCGCTATTATAAAAGATAATTTAAAATAACCATCTAGTTTTATATAAATTACCCACCTCTATCATATGAAAATAATTCAAAATAACGCTCTAAATTAGCATATGGATTACTCACCTCTGTCATTATAAAAGATAATTCAGAATAATCCTTGCCTTTGTAACTAAATTGTCCACCTCTACTATTATGAAAGATATTTTAAAATACCCCTCCATATAAATTATCCACCTCTGCTATTATAAAAGATAATGTGAAACCCATAAGTTCACATTTCAAATTACCCATATATGTCACAATAAAATGTAATATAAAGTAATTTAAGATTATATCTAAATTGTTCACCTTAGCCATTCTAAAAAATGTGTCAAATCCACATGTTAATATTAATATAAGCTATTATAAAAAATAATTCAATATCTATAAAGTAAGTTATAGATGTTTCTAAGTTATACACGTCTACAATTGTTAAGTTAAAAGTAAGTATAATAAACATTTAATTTAGTTGCTTATCAAGCATTGGAAAATGTTCCCTTACTAAACCATATAATATTGACACTGATAATTAGCTTTAAGTAATATTAATATTCCATGATAATAAATTTCATAAGTTTGTTATTGTAAATAAGTTTATACATTTAGACTTAAATGTTATGGCACATCAATATTGGTAGTTTAATTATAAGCACTCTATGTTTTATAAAACAATACTACTACATATATAATTCTGTGATATAGCCAACATGTTGGGTGCTGTATGCGGTGTAAGCTGAAGCAACTATTTTGGCCATTGTAAGAACTAAGAGGGTACTTTGAACCTGTAATAATTTTGAATAAAGTTTAAATTACCCATATATGCTATTAAGAAACAAGATCTAAAGTAAACCTAATTTTGCACTTAACTAGCCAGCTGCTATTATGATAAATAGTCTAAGTAAATCTTCATCTAAATTACCACTTCTGTTATGCACATGAACGAGTTTAATTTTTTACATTCTATTTCTATCTTCTGTTATGTACTATAGCTCCTATCTAGGATTACATGACCAAATTAAAGTTCAACCAACTGTTTTTATCACGCTTGGAGTACTTATTCATTTTGATTGAGGAGTGTGTTCCATTAAACGTGAGTTTTTCTCAGTCACTGCGGTGATGAGCATCCAGACAAAGTATTCCGTGAAGAAAAACTGGGAAGGAGATCCATGTTCCCCCGCAGCATTTACATGGGATGGCCTCAACTGCAGTTACAGTTCCCACGGTCCAGCGAGAATAATTGCGTTGTGAGTTTTAAATGAAATCACTCATGTAATATTCCGTCCAATTTTTTTTGGAGTAGCACTACAAAGTAATAGCTAAATAGAAGAACGAAAATAAATCTGGGGTTAAAGTTTGTGTGATGATGGTTAATAGCTTGTTTTCACCTTCCTGCAGATATTTGCCATCCAGCGGATTGATTGGTGAGATTGATCCTTCGTTTGGTCAGATAATATTGCTCCAACAATTGTATGTTCTTCACAGTATAGTTTTCACATTTTAACAATTAATATTTCTTTGCATTGGTACTTACTGATTAAATAAATAGTAGGCCAACAATTGGCTTCAACGTATATGCCAACTACTCAAGTCTTTTTTTTTTCTTTTCCAATAACTAAAGTGAAAGATAACAACTTAATATATAGGAGGCTATGAAACTTGAAAGCTTTGCCTCATTGTCCCAACTTGTGTTGTGTTTTAAGCCATCTATCAATCTTAGGCACAACAAAGTTATACAACATATCATGTAAGCTTTTTCCCGTCCAATAATAGATTGGAAATGCTATTCTTTAATTTAGTTGTCCTTCGGCTGTAGACGAGCTTTTAAGAATTAACCATATCACTGATCTAAAAGTGCTTCAATTTTTCTTGCTATTTCCAGGAATCTATCCCACAATAATCTCTCAGGACCAATACCAGACTTCCTGGGTCGTGTGCCATCTCTTACATTGCTGTAAGCCTTCCTGCTGATAGACCTAGCTACATACTCCTACATATATGGTTCAGAACCACCTTTTATTTCGCTAATTTCCATCTTTTTTAGAGATTTGTCAAGCAACAACCTCAGTGGATCAATCCCTAACAGTCTGCTACAAAAATCTCAGGACGGATTACTGACACTAAGGTTCCCATTGTCCCACCTCAAATCTCATGTTTGGTGTCAAACCATATGTAGCACATTAAATATAATACTCCCACTGTATTTTTATACGAAAATGCTAAAGGCAAAAGACAATAATAAATTATCTTAAATATGGAGGGTGTACTAACTAAAATGCTTCTTAATTATTTCTTATTTGAAGTTTTCAATACGTCCTTTACTTTGCATCATCACTTTGATTCATATGCATATAGCTTATTTCAGTAGGCCCACGCAAACAATATGAAATAGTTGAGTTAATAATCCTTATATGACTTGCTGAGAAAAACGGATAGTCGATAAGCACCTTATGGGTTAATAACCCTAACAAGGAATAATGGAATTTGTCGTGCAATTCCCAACTTTATCCTTCTATCCCATATATGGGCCATGACTCTATGTGAAGCCAACTTCATGAAGTGGTTACAAATTACTTCCTCTAGTCACAAATATGATTTCACCTAGGGTAGTGCTGATAAAATGCTTTTTAACTTATCAAACCATATTGTTAGCAATTTTTAACTATTATCTTGAATTGAAAAACGAGGTATATACTATGAAAGTATTATTTTTCATAATTAACAACTTATTCATGTTCAAAATCATGTTGTAAATACAATCTTCATAAGGTTCACAATTATGTTGTAAATACAATCTTCATAAAGTTGCAATATCTAGGGTTGTAAAAACACGTCTGTGATGACGCCTCATCGTAGACGAAAATTCCCGGACATGAGTTGGGAATATGACATAGTGATAGTCAAGGTTCAAGAAGTTTGAAATAGGACAAATCTAGATGGGTTTACATTCGTATAATTGGAGGAAGTAACACTATGTCTGTATCTAGCAACTATATTCATATAATCTCTTGTCTTTATACACACAAAATTACTTCCATTGCATGTATATACTTCAGTTCTATTGTTTTTTTAACATAATTGAACAAAACATATATATATATAGGAAGAGAGGCACGTCTCTCATATTGGATCTATCTGGGGGCACTTGCGTATACTGATACCACAAGTCAATTTTATGTTGATTAGGGTCGACAACAATCCGTTCCTTTGTGTAAATTATACTTGTACCTCAGTAAGTCCAAACCGCAAGAAGTCTGAACTGGCACTTGAACTTGGACTTGGACTTGGACTTGGAGTACCTGTGCTCATACTTGTAGCAGCAGTTGCCGGTTGCTTCATCAAAAGAAGAGATTTAAAAGGTAACCAAATATGCTGACTGAAATTCATGTAAATTTGTTTCGTCAAATCAAATAATTCTGACTGTGAGATTGCAGTGGGGCCGATAGAGATGTTGGCCATAAATGCAAATTTTTAACTTGCAGGAACTTATTAGCAACTCAGAGTTGGGATTGTGTAATGTGCAAATTTAACCTTAATTTCATGTTTGCTTGACATTGACCGGTTCACACAACATAGTGGACTACCTAGAGCCTTGCAATGTGTGGCATGGTGAACAAGTTGTCCCGTCTTTTTCATACAGCACTATGTATATGAGCTGTACTACTAAAGAAACGATTATCAGCTGAGCAGTATCTTATTTTTTTGAGTTATCTTATTAGCCATGCTTTTCAACGAGATGCAAAATCATTTGGATTGCAATAAAATCTTTATACACTACATTTATAGTAGTTTTTAATACTCTACTATTCGATAACAGAGTTTAATTATATATAGTTGATTTATTTGAAACCCAGTTCCTAGCGGTGAGACTGTCGGAGGCGGTCACGTCGCACCAACTGTCGAGAACGATCAGGACCGGGATAACCATGCAGATATGCCTACTGGTTCACAACAAGTACCTGTAGGGGACAGGAGCCATCACTTGCCTACTGGTCTTCAGCATTTCAGTTACGAGGAACTGAAGCTTATCACGGATTATTTCAAGGACAAAATTGGCGAGGGAGGATTCGGCCCTGTATTCTCTGGGAAGCTGTTGGGGGTAGGAACTCCTGTTGCTGTGAAGATGAGAACGAGATCACCAGCAGACACCTCATCATCGTCGTGGGATAAACAATTTTTGGCAGAGGTACGGCGTGCATGCATGCAAATATGCTTGGACTAATTTTCTGTTATCCAAAATTCTCCACTAGCCAGCCAGCAATGTTTGATTGTTGTAAAAACTTACACCATTCCTTAGTGACTAAGTTTACAAATAATAGTAGTGTCAACATTTATATTTCCAAATAGGTTCACTATGAAAATATATAGCACGATTATTTTAATGATACTTATTCGGTAGCATATATAAATGTAAGTATTTTTATATAGATTCTGTCAAACATGCAATTAGTTGACTTATTGGAGAATGAGATGTGTACACTATTTATGGGACCGAGGGAGTGATTATTTTGGTTAGTAAGCACTGTATTATTCATGATTCATCAAAGTTTACAGGATTTGTCGAAATAACAGGTTAAGAACTTAGGCGGCAGCCGCCACAAGAATGTGGTGTCATTATTGGGCTATTGCGAGGATGAAGTGCAGTTAGGCCTTGTCTATGAACACATTGACGGAGGAAACTTAAAAGACCAACTGAGAAAAAGTTTGTAACATTTTACTCCGCAACCATGTGTCCATGTATCCTAATATGTTCCTAATATGTTTCATGAGACCATGAGTGCAAAATATTTATTGCTGACAGGAGCTACAGGAGAGGAAATCCCTCTCACTTGGCTGCAACGCCTCAAGATTGCGGTGCAGTGTGCCCAAGGTATGTACATACACATATACATCTTGATAGATTTGTTTGTTACTGTCACGGTGCACTCAGAACGAGCTAGCACTGAAAGGCATCGCCATCACTGCTGCCGGCAGCTAAAGAAGTAATAAGATAGCAACAGAGCGAGATAGTGTTAGGTTTAGGTTCATGTTCTTTCTTATCTTTTTTCTTTGGTTCAAAGTGAACCACAAATATAAAATATCAAGGTTAATAATAGACTGCTGAAAGTACTATTCGCTGATTTGTTACGAGAGAAAAATACTATTCATTGGCTGAAAAAGTACGGCTTAGTATTTTCCTCTCGTAACAAATTAGCGAACAGCTATGGCTTTATAGCCAGGCAAACAGGGCTCAACGGAGCTCGCAGCCCGGTGCAGCAGAAGCAGCGGCGAGCGGGCGCAGAGTGCGGCCCAGTGTGGCGGAAGCAGCGGTGAGTGAGGTGGGTGGGCGCGGAGTGCGGCCCAGCAGAGCTCAGAGCCCGGCGCAGTAAATGGGATGGCGCATGGGGCAAGAAGCGTGAGGCACGAGGCGAGCAGTGGATGATAGGTAGCATGATGTGCAAGGTATGAGTCGTGAGGCAAACAACGCACGGTGGGTGGTGCAACGTGCGAGCAGGCACGAGGCGAGCAGCGTGAGGTTTGACGAGGCAAGTAACGCACGGCGGTAGGTGGCTGAGGCGCAATGTAACCGCAGCTGCACGAGATGCAGCAGAGCAGCAATGGCGGTGGCTGTGCACGGAACAGCACCGGCTGCTTTGCTCTGAATTTTGTTTTTTTTTAACAAATCATAGTGCCGGTCATGAATCATAGGGAAGGTGTGGGCTGGTCGGCTGGGCTTTGGCCTTGCTCATGGCTGGCCTGATTAGACTCTCCTTTCACATTCTTTTCATATTCCTCCTATCCTATAGTATTACAAAAAACCCTCAAACTAACTGGCTAAGAGCATAATATTGTTGGAGTGAACAGCGGATCTGGCCTAGCTCTCTATACCCACGAGCCGGCGCCCCCCTCGGGCCTAGGTCTACCGGAGCCCACAACATATCAAGGACCTCGGCCTAACTTAGCCCAGACTAGTCTGATAGGTGAGGTTGCCCCATCTTATATGTTGTTCTCCTCCACCATATCAATTACCAATGTGGCACTAAGCCTAACAATCTCCCCCGTCACACATCGGATCCAACTCTTCATCCCCACCACCATGTGACCCCTGAGAGAAAATGTTAACGGGCTCCCCTGCCACCATGCTCTGAGGTTAATGGGTAGCTTTCACAGATAACATCGAATGATCCATTGGCTGTCGAGGTACACTTGGTGATGTATCATCCAATGCCAGTCGAGGTACACCCACTAGATCCCACATGACCAGTCCCTTCTTTTCACTGTATGGTCCGATGGATCCATCCATCCAACTGTGTACAACTCTATTTACGTCATAGGAAGATCTGGCGATCACTCTGATCAGTTGCCACCGGGACTTATTAGCTTGCCACCACTCTGGCCACCACCATACACTCTGGTGACCTCTTCATCTTCCCTTTAGTGTGATTGTTCAGTGCTCATTGGCTTCCGAGTGCTTCTTCTCTATGCATCACTGTATGAACCAATGCTCTCTGTCAACTTGATCTGGTGCATGTATGTATGTTTCTTATTTCAACTTCGAGCTTGCCTATTATTCTTTCATAAGATTTCCTAGCATCGACCTATGTAAACATGTCTAACATATGGTGACACACATGTTAGTTCGATTAATCATGTATTTCATTTCAATCATCAAAACCGCTAAGGACATGGAATAAGTACCATGCTTGTTAGATCCAACGGATTTATGTAGATCGATTAGAGGTACGTTGAACCAACATACTGTCTCCGGCGGTTGAAGCCATTCACTAGAGTCACCAGTAGTTTGGTATTCTTCTTCATGGAGTCTACTTCGTCCTTAGAATAAGTCAGCCCCTGGTTAAGGTGGGTTGGCGAGGTTAATTGCCACGTGCCACTGGAATAGTTCCGGTGGGAGTTGGTTGGATTTATTGGTGGCAAATGGAGGAGAGGATTTGGCAAATGCAATGATATAACTATGGCAAGATTGAGACCACTCGCTCTGATAAGACCACATATTTCAGTTGATTTTCTCCCGTTTGTCAAACCAGCGTGATTCGACCGGTCATCTAAGCTATAGCACTAGAGTTCGCGGTCATCAGGCCTCATTACACTGACAGCGCACTGGCAAGCTTAGATGGAAGGGCATCGCTGTAGGCAGGGTCTAAGAGAGGACGAAGATAACAATAGAGGAAGACAGGGTTAGGTTTACATTTTTATGTTTACCTTTTTATCAATCTGGTTGAGAGACCCATATAGCATAGCAAATTTGCAAGACCGACCTACCAACCGAAGGTAGGCGGCTCCTGGGTCAGCAATGGGACGCAGCCCGGTTTCCTTAAACATAGTGGGCTTTTGGGTTGTGACAGTCTCCTCGAGGGTAAAATTTAATTTTATCTGATCCATCCATGCATGGGTGCAGCACTGAACTACTTGCACACTGGCTTCAGCCCGCCACTGATACATCGAGATATCAAGGCCACAAACATCCTTCTAACCAGAAAAAAGGATGCCAAGATCGCTGACTTCGGGCTAGCAAGACCTCTCAGCACGGAATCAAAAACGCACACGAATACCACACCGGGCGGTACTTTTGGATACATGGACCCTGTGTATGCACAGCATCTTGCTCTTGTTCATTTACCGTAGCTGCTAGCTAGAGTCAACTGTTTGAGGGGTTGATTCTGGCTAGTGATACATATAACACTGTTAGTAATATATGTACCATCTCTGAGCATGCAGCTACCTGACGACGGGTAACCTGAGCGACAAGAGCGATGTTTTCAGCTTCGGGATTGTTCTCCTGGTACTCATCACTAACCAACAAACTTCAATAGTCATCGATGGTAACGAAAAACATATTGCAGACTGGGTGCGTGAGAGCTTTTCTCGTAGAGGACGAAGCAAGGATGAATATATCTCCAGTATCATCGATGAGAAGATAAAAGGCCATTGCGATGTCAACTCTGTATGGAAGGTGGCACAACTGTCGTTGCGTTGCGCGTACCGCGATGATGTAAGTGCCCGCCCCACGATGACGGAGGTTGTGGCGGAGCTGGTTCAGGCACTGCGGCCGGACGAGGCCTCAGCGGTGCCCCGAGGACGAGCCTGTTGCTGGTGCGCATGAAGTGAGGTCCAAGTCACATATATAAGCGCAGTGAAGTTGCTGGCAGCTCTTTGGACACCCAGGTTTCAGACTTCGAGTCCACGGATCATGTTGTGCAATTATTTTATATATTACCTGTGTCTAGTGATCAGCAGCAAAACTGTACAATGCGATTTGGATGCCTTTTCTGTTCTCGGAAAAAAACATGAAAACGTAACTTTGAGTATAAGTTTGGCACTGAAGCGACACGACGAAGCCGCCTCAGCTGCCAGGACCAGACGTTCAGCAATGACCGAGGACGAGCCTGTATGGCTGTTTCTGGTGCCCATCCATAAGGGCGCGTACAACGCGGCACTAAGAGCTGTCTACGTGATCGAATTTTTTCAGAAAGCCCCTCGCGAACAGCAAGAGATGGTAACCTCGTCGTTTCATGAGATGATGACCCTGGTGCGTGCTTCAATGTCTACTCGCCCGATCAAACGCGCGTTGTACCGGCGTCGTCTCCACGCGACGCGCAAGGATCCGGCTGTGGTATGCGCGAGAATCTTCGAAGGAGCGCAACCGCGCGGGCAACCATGGTCACGGCGGCGGTGCGGCCATCCAGGGCGTCGCCGCGGTCGTGGTGGCTTTGTGGATTCCAAGTGTGCAGCGACGGTGCGGGAAAGCACGGCCATGGCGGCGGCGTGTCCATCCAAGGGCGGTGCGGCGCCCCAGCGCTGAGCAGCCGTGTGGTGTTTGGGGTCGTTGGCAGGCAGGCAAGCGGCTGCTGCTGCCAATGCAAGTTCAGGATCCAGATCCTGTTCGATCCAATTCTCATGAATTCCAAATGTAATTAACCTAGATGGCCTTAAGAAAAGTTGGTCCTGATTCAAGGCTTTATAATTGTTGCTTAAGAACATAGATCAAATTTGCACTACTCATGGAGTCATGGTCAGCTGGATAATCTTGGTAAGCTGTGTGTGATGCTCGGACCACATGAATAGGGGTATCTTCTTGTTCTTGGATGTGTGCGTCTTGTATCTAGAAAAGGTACTGTAAACTGAACACTCAGAATTGCTATGTAATTAATGAGAATCTTTTATATATGGAATAGTTTGATGATGAGGTAAGATCAATTTCGTTTCTCTGAATAAAATGCAACATATGTCATGCATAAGGAATTTCTATGTAATACTACCTGTCCCGTATACCAAAAACTTAACGTTGTTTTGTTCTCCTAAGTCAAATTATCTTAATTTTACAAGTCAAATTATCTTAGTTTTACCAAGTTTATAAAAAAATACCAATATTTGTACCATAAAATAGTAAGTATAATTAGATTTATTATAGAAGAATATATTTTCATAGTATATCTATTTGGTGCCATAAAAGTTGACTAACTTCTTACAAATTCGGTTAAAGCTAAAAGAGTGGCTTAGGATAAAACTAGATGGCGTATTCTTTGGCACGGAGGTACCAGTAGGCTATATGTACGCGCCTTCATTTTAACCGGCTTTTAACAGTCCAAATCCTTAAAATATAGTATTTAAAGGTCTGTACAAAGTTGAGCTAAAGATCCAAACAATTTGGACCTTGGCCTAACAAAACCACACGGAAGTGCGATCTAGGCAATCCAGCTTTGCAATAATTGGGCCCAACAAATCTACACTGTTGAGCTCCACTGATGGAAAAAAAAATCCTAACTTCCAAAAATTACTTGTGCATACTGCGTATACAAGTCAATTAACCTGACTTGCCCACGCTTGTACCTGTGCAGTCCACGTGTATTGTCATTCACTGGTTCGTTGGCACCTTAGAAAATATCAACCACCGCTCCTCTCTTTCCCGTGCCTCCGCCTCCACTTTCTCTCTCACGTGCATTCAGCTCTACTCCCTCCCTCTCTCTCGGTGTGATGCGGGCGAGCGTCCCGGCGCAGTGGCCTCAGCACGAGCGGGCCACGATGCGGAGGCCCGAGCGGCCCTCGACACGGCGGTGCAACAGCACTGGCGGCCCCGGTAACGGGCGGACCAGCGCGGTAGGCCCGACACGAGTGGCTCCTTGGTAGATCTAGCTCCATCTCCAAGTCATGCGAGCATTGCCTCCTTGCCACGTCACGCAGCCACCGTCGACGGCCCGCTGCCTAGAAGCGTCGTCGGGCCGCTACCTTCGGTGAACTCCACATGTCGACGAGCCTCCATTCTCCCAAGGAGCAAGGAGATGTTGCACTACGCTAAAAGCATATATTGCAAGCATATGTTTTCAAGTGTTTTATAGGTATGTTGCAAGTGCTTCATATGGATGTTGTAAAAGTAGATCGAGATGTTGCACATGTTGGAATTGTTTCAGATGAATGTTGCAAGCATTTGTTCAAAATATTTCAGCTATTTCAGATATATGTTGCATGCGTTTTGATCTGGATGTTGCATATGTTTCACGCATATGTTGCAAGAGTATGTTCTAATTGTTTCATCTATTTTTCTCTTATGTTGCAGCAAGTGTTTTCATATTGCAAGTTACAAGTGTTTTATCTAGATGTTGCATATGTTGCAGTGGCTATACAAGTTTGGTGCAAAAGTATGTTCTAAATGTTTTAGCTGTTTCAGACGTATGTTTCAAGTATTTTATTTGGATGTTGCATATATTGCAGTGGCTATACACATATGTTGCTAGCTTATGTTCTGAATGTTTCACCTGGTTCAGACGTATATTGCAACAAATGCTTCATGTTGCAACTATTTTCATTAACAGGCGATGGAAGCGTGCGCAAGTGGAGGTGATCCCCGCGTGAGCGGGTGGTCCCCATGTGCATGCGCAGCAGCAGGCACAGGCACACAGTAGCGTGAGTGCGCAGCAGCATGCGAGCAGCAGGCGTAGGCGCACAACAGCAGGCAGGCATGCGTAGCAACAGTTGGTGGGCGCGCAGCATCAGCAGACGCGGGTTGGCAGGTGCAGCAACACGCGGGACAAGCGCGGGCGTCCGGACGGCTGCTACCGTCCGAACGTCCGTCGCTAGCCATGCCGTTGTGTAAATCAAAACCGCAAGAAGACTTGTAACGCATTGAGTCAAAACCGCAAGAAGACTCGTAACGCATTGAGTCAAAACCGCAAGAAGACTGAACTACCACTACAGGAAACGGACGATTTGCCGGGTGCAAAATAGTTTGCCGGGTGCTTTTTATCGGGCACCCGGCAAAGGCATTATTTGCCGAGTGCCAGACCCCACGGCACCCGGCAAAGAAATGCACCCGGCAAACCAGTCTTTGCCGAGTGCCGGACACTCGGCAAAGTCCAGCCTTCGGCAAAAATTGTCCTTTGCCGAGTGCCGGGCACTCGGCAAAGCAAGGCCGTCGGCAAAGGTGGTCGACGTGACCGTCTCCACCTGCCGTCATCCTTTGCCGAGTGTCGCACCGTGAGGCACTCGGCAAAGCATTTTTTTTATTTTTTTTTTAATTTCTTTGCCGGGTGCCGCCTAACCTGGCACCCGGCAAAGATTTTTTTTATTTTTTTTAAAAATTTCTTTGCCGGGTGCCGCCTAACCTGGCACCCGGCAAAGATTTTTTTATTTTTTTAAAATTTCTTTGCCGGGTGCCCCCTGACCTGGCACCCGGCAAAGGCTTCTTTGCCGGGGGCCCAGTCTGGCACCCGGCAAATTATTTATTTTTTTTTGTTTTTTTTGCCTATTTTTTTTGTGGGGCCTTGCTACAGTAAATAAATCTCTATTTCAAAATTTGGGACAATTTTAAGTTTTTGAACTAAATTTCCTTAATTTTTTTCGTTTCATTGAATTTTTGCGACTATTCCAAATTTGAATTGCGGGTACATGAAATAATAGAATTTGGCTATTCAAAAAATGATATTTATGATATTTAGGGTATGTCAAGGCTGTATGCAGGAAGTGGCATGAATTTTCGTGCATCATGTTGTCGTAACATGACGATG
Source organism: Saccharum hybrid cultivar R570 (assembly GCA_038087645.1). Taxonomy (NCBI): domain Eukaryota; kingdom Viridiplantae; phylum Streptophyta; class Magnoliopsida; order Poales; family Poaceae; genus Saccharum; species Saccharum hybrid cultivar. The sequence continues at coordinate 17,629,682 of JAQSUU010000760.1, forward strand.
TACTCGCGGGAAAAGTGTATTTAAATTATATAAAATCCAAACGAAGTCTGAAAATCACAAAACTTGTCGATGTGTCTTGTTGTTGCATGTGGGGGCCATGGTAAAAATTCAAAAAGTTTCTAGCAAGTTGTGACGTCGGATGCCTAAAACCTAGACAACTTGCTAGAAACTTTTTTATCACATATGTGGAGATGTCTGGGTTTTAGGTATCCGATGTCACAACTTGCTAGAAACTTTTTGAATTTTTTACCATGGCCTCCACAAGCAACAACAAGACACATCGACAAGTTTCGTGATTTTCAGACTTCGTTTGGATTTTATATAATTTAAATACACTTTTCCCGCGAGTACATCGTTATGTTACGACAACATAATGCGCGAAAATTCATGCCACTTCCTGCATACAGCCTCAACATACCCTAAATATCATGAATACCATTTTTTGAATAACCAAATTCTATTATTTCATGTACCCACAATTCAAATTTAGAATAGTTGCAAAAATTCAATGAAACGAAAAAAATTAAGAAAATATAAATCAAAAACTCAAAATTGTCCCAAATTTTAAAATAGGAATTTATTTACTGTAGCAAGGCCTCACAAAAAAATAGGGCCAAAAAAACAAAATAAAAAATAAATAATTTGCCGGGTGCCAGATTGGCCCCCGGCAAAAAAGCCTTTGCCGGGTGCCAAGTCAGGGGACACCCGGCAAAGAAATTTTTTAAAAAATAAAAAAAAACCTTTGCCGGGTGCCAAGTTAAGCGGCACCCGGCAAAGAAATTTTTAAAAAAATAAAAAAAATCTTTGCCGGGTGCCAGGCTAGACGGCACCCGGCAAAGAAATTTAAAAAAAAAATAAAAAATACTTTACCGGGTGCCAGATGAGAGGCACCCGGCAAAGGTAGTAACCTAAAAGCCCATCGCCGGCCCAACACTCCTCAGTCACTCTCTCCCTCCCTCCCTCCCTCCCACTCGCACGCCGCCGCTCGCCCGTAGGTCCGGCGCCGCCGCTCCGGCGCGCCCGCCCTTCCTCCGGCGCGCCCGCCCTCTCCTCTTGCTCGCAAAAAAACTCTCCCCATCCTCATCCTCTCATGTGTCGACTGGCCGGCCGAGGGCGCCCCCCACGGCCGGAGCGACGCTTCCCCCGGCGACCGGCGCACCAGCGGCCTCCTCCCCGTGGACTCAGCCTCGGTGCTGCTTCCTCCCGTCCATCCCCGTGGGCTCGACGAAACCCTAGCTGCGCGTCCGGCGGCCGGCCTGCGACAGCCTGCGGATCTCCTCCGACTCTTCTGCTCCCAGATCCTTGCAGCCACGACCGGCGCGGGAAGCCCTGGCGCGGCCGGCACCGGGTGTGGCAGCCCCTGCCGTGCAACGGCGCCGTCAGCTGCCGCTCGCGTGAGGAAGGTATGAGCACAGCTTGTCCGCTGTCGCCTATCCCTCCTCTCCCATCCTCATCTTACTCCTCCTGGTGCCGCTCCCGTTAAATAGTCTATGAGAGTTTGACTGATTTCCTCTCATTATCATACCGTACATTGGATCTCTCATTATCTGATGTTTAACTATATTTCTAACGAATCACGGAAACCATTTTAATTTTCTCGTGCTTGCAAACGTCAAACGAAAAATTGCAGATGCAGCTAACCTTTGGCCTATTTTCTAATAATGATCCATTACAAAGAAAATGGTAGAGGAACAACAACACCAATCATCTAAAAATTGCAGAACAAGCGGTTGGTTGCATGAGCAACTCATGGATAATAACACAATAATGCAACATCAGGTTATGACGCTCTCTATTTGATTGGTGATTTGAGGTAATCCTTACGAATTGATATAAGCATCTTTTCAGCAGTTAAACATCTTGTCGCATCTAGGGTGCCGAGGGGAAGAAGAATATATATGGCTTCCTTTTTAGGGATGTACCATCATTTATAGGTTCTGTTTTGTATACCCCAACTTGGTTGCCATCTTGCGATCCAGATCTGAAATTGATATAGTTTCTGCAAACATACAGGCCCATGTTATATTCGTTTTTCAGATCTGCAGCGACAGACCTATCCATTTAGTGCTGCAGTTCATTCCCGTGCCTTCAGGCGTCTGTGTGTATTTGCAGCTTTATTCCACGACATCGTGAGAAATGACTTTACTATGAACTTTTCTATCTGAAATATGACTTTCCTAATCTGGAGTATGACTTCAGAATATAATAGCTTTGTTACATGGATATACAAATTGTTGGTACTCATGCAGTCATGCCATCTAAATGTTTACAGGTTCAGGTTAACCTCTTTTGGCGGAATATTTCTGCTCCAAAGACCCTCCTGATTGCAGTTTTTGCCATTTTGGTAGGTTACCTTTGTAGTTTTTTGTTACCACCTGGGTTCTAAGATTGTTGTTTCTTCCATGCTTTATTTACTTTTCCACCTTACGTCGCCTGAATGGTCCACAGCATTAGTGCGCAGAGTTCAGGGATTTTGCAATTTCTTTGTTTCCTTGTTTTGATCGTAGAGAACAACTGGTGTGGCCTGATTACTCTACTACTCATTTGCTCACAGGTTCGGCTGGACAACCACCGTATGACGTATTGTACTCTGCTACACTAAACTCCCTCTGCCAGTACTCATGCAGTCATGCTATCAAAATGTTTACAAGTTCAGGTTAACCGCTTTTGGCGAAATATTTCTGCTCCAAACACCCTACTGATTGCAATTTTTTCCATTTTCGTATGTTACCTTTCTAGCTTTTTGTTACCACCTGGGCTCTAAGCTTGCTGTTTCTTCCATGCTTTATTTAGTTTTCCACCCTCTGTCGGCTGAATGCTCCACAGCATTAGTGCGCAGAGTTAAGGGATTTTGCATTTTCTTTGTTTCCTTGGTGTGATCGTACATAAAAACTGGTGTGGCCTGAACACTCTACTGCTCATTTGCTCACAGGTTCGGCTGAACACGCACCATTTGTTGTTGATTTTCCTTATACTAAATACCATGTCAAATGCGTGTCGTTCCTATGGCTTACGAGGTGGTTAATGTTCTGTTCTTTTCGTGTCGTTCCTATGGCTTACGCCATTTCCCCATGTGATGTGTGCTATTTTAAAATGTTCCTTTGGCCTGCTGTTAATATGCGCTGTTTTAGTAGGTTCCTTTGGCCCGTTATATTTATATTTTAGTTGTTTGTCTCAAATTCTTTTTTATCCTTATGTGCTGGCCGCATTGAATCCTGACAAAAGAAACTGTTACATGGTTCCAGTTGTCTCCTGATGGTCTAATGGGTTTACTATCCTTTATGCAGGACAGCTGATATGAATTGAATCGACACCTTCAGTGCCAGCAGGAACCTATCATTAGGCAGAAGGACATATGTAGATGCTGCAACAACAACAACAACAACAACCAAGCCTGTCAGTCCCAAGCAAGTTGGGGTAGGCTAGAGTTGAGACCCAACAAACACCGTCAGTTACGGTTCAGGAACGTCAATAGCCGTTTTCCAAGCACTCCTATTCAGACATAGGTCTCTAGGTATATCCCATTCTTTCAAATCTCTTTTTATTGTCTCTTCCCAAGTCAACTTTGGCCTTCCTCTGCCTCTCCTCACCTTATTATCTTGACTTAGAACTCCATAATGCACTGGTGTCTCTGGAGGTCTCCTTTGTAAATGGCCAAACCACCTCAACCGATGTTGGACAAGCTTCTCTTCGATAGGTGCTACCCCTAGACGATCACGAATATCATCATTTCGCACTCGGTCCATCCTTGTGTGACCACAAATCCAACGCAACATACGCATTTCTGCAACACTCAGTTGTTGGACATGTCTTCTCTTTGTGGGCCAGCATTCTGCTCCGTACAACATAGCGGGTCTAATCGCTGTTCTATAAAACTTGCCTTTTAGCTTTTGTGGTATCCTCTTGTCACAGAGAATGCCAGAAGCTTGGCGCCACTTCATCCACCCTGCTTGGATTCTATGGCTAACGTCCGCATCAATATCTCCATCCCTTTGTAGCATCGATCCCAGATACCGAAAGGTATCTTTCCTAGGCACTACTTGACCTTCCAGACTCACGTCTCCCTCCTCCTGTGCAGCAGTGCCAAAGTCGCATCTCATGTATTCGGTTTTAGTTCTGCTTACTCTAAAACCTTTAGACTCAAGGGTCTGCCGCCACAATTCTAGTTTCCTATTTACCCCCGCTCGGCTTTCATCAACTAACACTACATCATCGGCGAACAGCATACACCAAGGGATATCTCCTTGGATGTCCCTTGTAACCACATCCATTACTAAGGCAAAGAGATATGGGCTCAAGGCTGACCCTTGATGAAGCCCAGTCTTAATCGGGAAGTAGTCTGTGTTACCACCATTTGTTCGAACACTAGTCACAGCATCGTTATACATGTCCTTAATGAGGGTAACATACTTTGCTGGGACTTTATGCTTGTCCAGAGCCCACCACATAACATTCCTTGGTATCTTGTCATAAGCCTTCTCCAAATCAATAAAAATCATGTGTAGGTCCTTCTTCTGTTCTCTAAACCGCTCCATAACTTGTCTAATTAAGAAGATTGCTTCTATAGTTGACCTTCCGGGCATGAAACCAAATTGGTTCATGGATACCCGCGTTGTTCCTCGCAAGCGATGCTCTATGACTCTCTCCCACAGCTTCATGGTGTGGCTCATCAACTTGATTCCCCGATAATTAGTACAACTTTGGATGTCTCCCTTGTTCTTGTAGATTGGTACCAATATGCTTCTTCTCCACTCCTCAGGCATCTTGTTCGATCGATAGATATTGTTGAACACCTTAGTTAGCCATACTATAGCTATATCTCCGAGACATCTCCACACCTTGATTGGAATACCATCAGGGCCCATTGCTTTACCCCCTTTCATCCTTTTTAGAGCTTCTCTGACCTCCGATTCTTGGATCCGCCGCACGAAGCGCCTATTGGTGTCATCAAAAGAGTCGTCCAACTGGACGGTGGTGTTCTCATATGTAGATGCTGCAACTATGCTTATATATGGTCAATTGTCAGATTGCTCATGAGATACACGCATACAAATATGTATGTTCTTTTAAAATTTTTTTTGTCATAGCTAAATCAAGTCTCCCAATCTGCTATTCATCTGACTTTTCCTCAGATCGTTGTCTGGCTAATGCGGCGCACGAGGGCGCGCCCCTTCCACTAGTTTCTATATATCCATCAGAAACAGAGAGGTGTATTCCAGCACTCCAGCTTTTTGGCAGGAGGTGCAACTATAGCTGCTGGGAGATTTACTGCAGAAAATGGAGTGATCAAGGTATTCTTTTTAGCAACCACTGCCTATTGGAATGTTTGTTTTATATCGTGGTATTTTACTTTCATGGTATTCCTGCTTGTGCTATTCTTACCTTTGGTCAAAATGTTTTATTTGTGTCATTCACTGTGTGTGATCCTCCAAACCATTCTTTGCTGTTCCATGGGCTACCATAAATAACTATTTTTTGACAATCCATTTCTAAATGGCAAATATAAAATATAAACCAGAACATTAATATCCATGCACAGAATATTTTTGGCACAACTTTTTTTGGCAGTATATCAGAAACTATAGTTTCTGAATGTCTAGTACACATCAGATATCTTTATCTTGATTCAACCACTATGCGAGTTGATTACATTGTGCTATGCAGCATATAATAATCTCTTTTTTTTACTTCGATTACATTGTGCTAGTGTACGTTTACATTGTGCTGCCAAAATACCTTCACATATATGAGGCTATCCATATATGCGAGTTGATTACATTCAACCACTAAGATTTTTTTTTTTAAAAAAAAATTTCTTTGCCGGGTGCCTCCCTGACAGGGCACTCGGCAAAGAAAATACTAAAAAAAATAAAAAAAAACTCTTTGCCGGGTGCCTAGAGGAGCGACACTCGGCAAAGAAAATTTGGAAAAAAATAAAAAAATCTTTGCCGGGTGCCTCTGACATGGCACCCGGCAAAGAAATTATAAAAAAAAAATTAAAAAAATCTTTGCCGGGTGTCTCCCGGTAGGGCACTCGGCAAAGAAAATATGGAAAAAAAATAAAAAAAATCTTTGCCGGGTGCCTCTGACATGGCACCCGGCAAACCAAAGGCTGATGGAGCCGGCGCCGTGACGGCCACTTTTCTTTGCCGGGTGCCGGATTTGCACTCGGCAAAGTCTTTGCCGGGTGTCCGATAAAAAGCACCCGGCAAAGAAATCTTTGCCGACTAATTTTTTGCCGGCGGCTCTTTGCCGAGTGCTGCACCCGGCAAAGGCTTTGCCGAGTGCAAAGTAGCCTTTGCCGGGTGTTTTCGGCACCCGGCAAAGCGCCTGAATCCTGTAGTGTACCACTGCTTGGACTTGGAGTGCCTGCATGCAGTGGTAGTAGGAGTTGCCTATCTCTGTTCATAAAATATTCAAAAGGTAACTAAATAGGTTGGCTGAAATTTATATATGTCAAATAATCCTGTGGCTGCGAGATTGCAAAATAGAAGTACGAGAGATGTGGGCATTAAATGCAATACTTGCAACAGAGATTGACTTAGTTTGTTGCATTGGGGGTTCGGGTAATATGCAGATTTAATCTCACTTTCTTCTTTCCTTGATATTTGACCCATTCACAAACTGTATAGTGGACTTCCGATCCATAAAATGCGTGCCATGTGAAGTTGTGAACCATGCTGTTTCATCCTTTTTCGTCCGTTCAAAAACAGAAAAAATAGTACTCATCCTTTTCAGCAACATGCGAAATACTTCCTTCGGATTGCAATATAACTATTACACTTTTTTTCCCGACAACGCGCTTGGCACATGTTAGTTTCATTAAGAAGGAATAGAACGGTATTACACTAATGACTACATTTATATCACATTAGATTCATACTTTTTTATGACGGTTTATTTATGTACATTGATTTGAAACCCAACGCAAGGTCTCCAACTCAGCAGGGAAATAATCACGCACACCACACTACCAGTACCACACAGCGTGGCACTTGTGGATACTGGGACCCTGTATACTTTTGAATAACATAAAACAAATAAATTTTGTGGCAGTAGGATTTTATCATTGTTTTAATGCTTAAATAAATGCACCTTACAGAGCAAAAGATAATTGGAATGAAGGTCAAAAAAAATTGAGCCTTTGGACCAACAAACCAAGACGGAAGTACGATCTAGTAATGGAATGTTTTCGGCCTACAAATAGTTTCCAGATTGGCCTCGGCTACGCTTGGACTTCCCTCACACGCACAAAAGAAACTCATAAGTTGGGCTGGACTTCATTCTCTTTGTGCGAACACTGATGGGCCGCTCCCCGGGTCTCGTGCGTATGTGTGTGTGTGCTGGATTCGTCCGAGATATTGAATAATGCAGCTGAGTTTGTTTTGTAGGTCGTACCGTAGGAATAATTTCTGTATTTTTTTTAGATTGGTCAAAACCATATCTTTGTGAACAGTAAACCATTTTTTTGAACTTCGAAGTAATGACAAGCTATTTCTTAATTGTTGCGAACTGAGCGTAGCTCAGCTAGTTGGGTACCTTGTGGTAGAACCTGTCCACCCGGGTTCAAGTCCTCGACTTGACACGAGTGCTCACATTTTTCTAGATTTATTCTATGATTTAACGGCGCTATTCTTTCACTGCACTACGTCAAGATTGAATTACCGCAGCGGCAACAAAAACTTGCCCCGTGGCAGGCGCAGCTTTGAATTGTAACTCGAACAAACTCGTCAGTTTGATGTATAGAGAACAATATATATCTTGGGTTGTGTATGGATGATGCTTTATATATATGAAGTTTTGTTTCATATTTGAAATATGTTTCATATTTGAATTCTGATTTATATCTGGAAATGATTATGTAAAAGATTCTTTTATTTTTTTAAATCCAAAATCATTAACCGCAACGGGCAACTTAAACTGCCCACTGCAGTTAATGGACTTAACCGCAGCGGACGACTTAAAGTACCTGCTGCGGTAAAGCCATTTACCGCAGCGGGCAACATAAGATGTGTAACACCCAAATTTTAGGAGTAATAAATTTTAAATAATTTAGAGAAGGGGAATTAAATTTTTTTAAAAAAATATGTGGTGTTGCATTCATGCTGTTGCATTTAATTTATTTTGTGGTGTGGATTTATTCTATTTTGTTTGGCTTAGAAATTTTTATTTGAAAAGGTTTTGGAAAATAGACTAATAAAGAAAAGAAAGAAAAAAAAAGAAAAACAACTTACCTTCTTACCTGTTGGCCCGGCGGCCCAGCTAGCCGAGCCCAAAGTTCTCTGCTCCATCTCGCGCCGTGACCGCGTGGGCCAGCCCAGCAGACGAGCAGCCCAGTCGGCCCGAGCCAGCCCGAGCCAGCAGTCGCGCCTCCCCTCTCTTGATCGCTGACAGGTGGGGGCGGACGTCGGTTGTCTTCAACCTTCCGTGGACACGCCGGACTCCGAACCGAAGTGGACGACATCGGTTGATTTCGCGATTTCCGGAGATTCCTACCCGAACACGGCAAATCGAAGCTACAAATAGGAAGCCTTGACCCTCCTATTTCCGTTTTTCATCTAAACCGTGAACTTCACCACAAGAAAACGAGGTTTAGGGTTTGAGGTAGTTGGAGCACGGCGGTTGTTCATGGGAGGAGCTCTCGGGTGGATTTGAGGCCGTATTCTTTGCATTGGTGAGACCGCACTCTCCTTCTCTATCATCCTATGCTTTTCTTTTGGGTGGAGATGCTTCGAATCGCGTTTTTTGAAGTTCACCGTAGTGCGGTAATGGCGCCGCCGTCCTCTTGTTGCCGCACATCGGATACGGTTTGTCGTAGCTAGTTTTTATTGCTTGGGTGAGTTCGCGTGGAGCATCTCATTCGGTTGGTTCGAGTTTGGGCTTGAATGGTGGTCTAGGTGGGGAAATCCATCATCTCCGGCCATGGGGAAGTCACCGGCCATGGGGGAGCCGCCGGCCGGAACCGAGGAAGAAGGATCGGTCTTCTAGTGTGGCGTTGCAGATGATTGCGAGCCGTCCAAATCGAGATCAACGGCCCAGATTAGAACTTACCCCTTCGCGGGTAAATTTGTTAAAGAGACCCTCAGCTTTTTAGTTATCAACCCGCGGTCCGTAGCGTAAAACTGAAAGTACGTTTTCGTGTTTGGAAAGCGTATTCTCTCCCGGTTAAGACAAAAATACGTTTTCAGATAATTACAGTTTTGCCACTAGGATTGTTTTGGTCATAAAATCTTCATTTTAACTCCGATTTGATCTGTTCAAGTTGCGTTAGGTTCGTATTTGCGAGCTCTACATGTTAGTGTAGTTGTACAGTTGGTTTTGATAATTTATTTTTCGAGTTTATAATTGAGTATTTATTTATATATAGGAAATCTTAGAAAATTCATAACTTTCACGTTTTAAATCCAAATTTCGTGATCTTTACATCTGTGTGATCGTAGTAACGTGTAGAAGAGTTTTACAAACTTTTTATATTGTTTTGCTACTGTTGGTGTACTGTTTTAATTATGTCTATTTGTTTGCTTAGTGTATGGTTGCTCGGATGATTGTGTGTTGGTGCTTGATGATCGAGTATAGACGGTGCGCAGTTTCTTGACGATCAGGAGTATTATTTTGAGCCAGACCAGCAGTATCATCAGGAAAGCTTTGATTAAGGCAAGTATAACATGAGACCATCCTTGTTACCTATTCACTGAAATTATCATACATATGCATGTGTCTTCCTTGACGACCATAGAGATTATAACTTAGCTATTGATTTCTTGTTTCCTTGTCACCTATGGGTTATGCATTTGGGTAGCTACTGCTAGCGCTTAATTATGAACAATGATCTTGTAATTTGACTAATGGATTATGCAATCAACCAATTAAGATGATGTTATTTCTGTTGAAAGGGGGCTAGAGCATGTGGGTTATTTTGATGCTCTAGTTACTCTCCGTAAGGACTTACCTGTAAGTGATAACCGGGACATACAGTATAGCTGTGAGGGCTAAATGGCTTTGGCTCTAGTTGTTCAAGAGACCTTTTCTAGCTTGTTAGAGGTTACCTTAAATGGCGTAAGAATGGCTTTCCACGTTGGGTGTAGTGCGAGCCCCTGGCCTAGTGTGTATAGGCTGCGGTTGTTGTGCCACAGGGAAGGGGGGTTCTACATCTGCATGCCGAGTGAATCTAATGGTCCTAACTTGTTAGACGAACTTTTGAATGGCTTTATATGGTCTCTGATGTTTTGGGCCTTGCAAACCCATGCATTTGGAAATCATGACTCACAGTGAAAGTGTACACCTCTGCGCAGAGTTAAAAACTGGTATACTAGCCGTGCTCACGGATACGAGCGGCCTTGGAGATTCTTACAGAATAGTTGATCACCATTGTTATATCATGCTTAATTATTGTTGATTATTATTATGCTCATGTTAATGCTATTCATTATCCTTATTACAATTGATCATTGATTCATTAATGGGATTTGGATTACCTTGATGCTACTCAATTGCTAATTATATGATGATTAAAAGCTAAACGCAGTCAAACAGTGTCTAGCCTTTTTGAGCCTCATGAACCCTGTGTTATACTTGTTGAGTTCGACATGGACTCATTCTTGCTATTTCCCCAACACTCCAGTGTGTAGTAAGATGCTACTCGGAAAAAGGACAAAGGTGTAGTGGAGTTTCCAGAAGACTAGTAGAAGTGCTAGGCATATGTTACCCCCAGTCAGCCGTCCCTGAGAAGAATGGAGCCCGAAGTTTAGTCACCGTTCCGCGATACTCTGATGTAAGTGTTAATATAGCTATGTATACGTTATATAATAACATTGTTTCTGATATTTTTTCATTCTGGCATATGTGTGGACTTCCTGGCACACATATGATTAGCCTGGTTTTGTTCTTTAGAAAACCGGGTGTGACAGAGTGGTATCAGAGCGGTGTTGACTGTAGGACGTATGCCAAGTAGCACTGGACGTATTCTAAAACTTATTTTACGATAAAACTATTTTGTCATCCCTTGACTCATTGATTTTGACTATTTTCTCTTCCTTGTCCTGTTGTATCCTCTCCTTGATAGCTTCCTTTGAGCTATTATTTCTTACTCCCTTGGATTTTGTTTTATGTTGTTTTTACTAAAAGTTTTCTGATCTTACCTGGTTCAAAGATTCGATGGCTTTTCATCATCCATACTTTTTTCTTAGGATGACCACCATTGTTGAAGAAGCATGTGTAGTACCGATGATGTGATGTGTGCTTGTTTTGCTTGATGTGTTGCTTGTGTGTTGTTCTTGTTCTCGTGTTTCAAAGGTAGGCCCGGAAGGTATAAGTCTTGAGAAGTAGCTCGATCTATGTTAAGTGGGGTAGTGACATCTTGTATCTTACTTATCTTTCAATCGATCCTAATTCATGCCATTTTCTCTTACACCGTTCCTGTCTACCCTTGGTTGTCATGCTACCTTATTAATCTCATCTTAATGGATGATCAACACATGAAGGACTGTAGCACCCGGTTTTAAGAACAAAACCAGATACACACCATATGTGAGCCCAAGAAGTCAAATCTCACATATAGCTACAAATAAAGGTAATATCAAATGACAATGCTTAATATATAACGTACTTATTATAAAAGATATAACCTTAGATAGCAAACAGCGGAAAGACAACTCCGGTCTTCAGGTGATGACTCCACTCCACAGGGACAACTGACTGGTTGATCACAAGCCTATCTGCTCCAATCTCTGGCAGTCTGGTACCCATCCGGGATTTTTATCCAAAAATAGAAAATAAACAAGCGTGAGTACATTTCGTACTCCACAAGCATAACATGAGGATTCATGAGGCTCAAAAGGCAGACACGGTTTACTGCATTTAGCATTTTAGTAAGTCAGCATTTTATCATTGGTTAACATCAACTTTGTCACACCCGGTTTTCTAAAGAACAAAACCAGGCTAATCATATGTGTGCCCAGGAAGTCCACACATATGCCAGAATGAAAAAGTATCAAAAACAATGTTATTATATAACGTATACATAGCTAAATTAACACTTACATCAGAGTATCGCGGAACGATGACTAAACTTCGGGCTCCATTCTTCTCAGGGACGGCTGACTGGGGGTAACATATGCCTAGCACTTCTACTAGTCTTCTGGAAGCTCCACTACACCTTTGTCCTTTTTCCGAGTAGCATCTTACTACACACTGGAGTGTTGGGGAAATAGCAAGAGTGAGTCCATGTCGAACTCAACAAGTATAACACAGGGTTCATGAGGCTCAAAAAGGCTAGACACTGTTTGACTGCGTTTAGCTTTTAGTCATCATATAATTAGCAATTGAGTAGCATCAAGGCATTCCAATTCCCATTAATGAATCAATGATCAATTGTAATAAGGATAATGAATAGCATTAACATGAGCATAATAATAACAACAGTAATTAAGCATGATATAACAATGGTGATCAACTATTCTGTAAGAATCCCCAAGGCCGCTCGTATCCGTGAGCACGGCTAGTATACCAGTTTTTAACTCTGCGCAGAGGTGTACACTTTCACTATGAGTCATGATTTCCAAATGCATGGGTTTGCAAGGCCCAGAACATTGAAAACCATATAAAGCCACTCAAAAGTTCGTCTAACAAGTTAGGGCCATTAGATTCACTCGGCAGGCAGATGTAGAACCCCCCTTCCCTGTGGCACAACAACCGCAGCCTATACACACTAGGCCAGGGGCTCGCACTACACCCAAAGTGTCAAGCCATTCTTACGCCATTTAAGGTAACCTCTAACAAGCTAGAAAAGGTCTCTTGAACAACTAGAGCCAGAGCCATATAGCCCTCACAGCTGTACTGTATATCCCGGTTATCACTTACAGGTAAGTCCTTACGGAGAGTAACTAGAGCAACAATATAACCCCTTGCTCTAGCCCCCTTTTCAACAGTAATAAAATCATCATTAAAGGTTGATTGCTTAATCCATTAATCAAAATTACAAGATCATTGTTCATGATTAAGCACTAGCAATAGCTACCCAAATGCACAACCCATAGGTGACAAGGAAACAAGATATCAATAGCTAAGTTATAATCTCTATGGTTGTCAAGGAAGACACATGCATATGTATGATAATTTCAGTGAATAGGACAACAAGGATGGTCCCATGTTATACTTGCCTTGATCAAAGCTCTCCAAGTGATACTGCTGACTTGGCTCAAAGTAATACTCCGAATCGTCCAAATACTGCTCACCTTCTATATTCGATCATCAATCAACACATACATGCATCCAATCAAACATACACGAAGCAAACAAAGAGATATAATTAGAACAGTACACCAGTCAAGCAAAAGATTTGAAAACAAAACTACACATTGCTACGAGCACACAAATATGAAAACACACTAACCAGAGCTATGGTGTGAAAGAAACGACTACCGGATGATTTACTTTGAAAAGAAAACTACAGGCTTCATTTATTTCAATGATTATACAAAACATGTATGACAAAAAGAAAACTATAGGATCCGTTTGTTTCAATTATGTATAACACATATACAAGACACCTAAAGAAATATCTAAGTTGAATTAAGTCAAATATATTTAAATTAGAAAACTAAAGTAGAATTAATTATTATAAACACACATATAGCATATTATACCAAAACATATTTAATTTAAATTTAATCAAGTTTACATTTAAATATAAAAGGTCAACATTGTTCTAATTTAGAAACATGTTTGCATAATCGTTAATCAATTTATAATATTTAAATATATCCAAAAGCATGGGGCACATAAACATGGATCGTTTTCTAACATGTAGATCACGTCGGCACAAGAAGCTACTGGAACGGATATGTCATGGTAATTATAAGAATATGTGTATTTCCTTTGTATTTCTGCATTTAATTTTGTAAAGGAAAACGGCCAGAAAATATATGAGGTCATCAAGGCTAGCATGTACGTCAGCAAGCTAGCAAGCAAAGAAGGCAACGCAATGGTCATGGCCGGCGATGAAGCTTCCATGAACTCAACCTATATATACATGTCTCGGTGTTGTGTGTTCAAAGCATAAGTATGGAGCGGCCATCAGATCGCAGCAAACTCACCACAAAGATTTTTGATGAACTAGAACAAACGTCGAGAGCAACGAGTTCGGACGGGCAACGATGGCTTCCTGCAAGAGTTCGGGGATGATGAACGACATGTACAAGGAAAAAGAGAGCGACGCACAGGAGAACAAACAGAGCGGGATCCTAGAACTTCGGAACCTCGACGTGATGCTCGGAAGTGGCCTTCGGGCGGTGGAGAACGGCATACAGCAGCCTCCACGGCGGTGGGCGGAGCTCGGCTATCGGCGGAACCCAAACAGCGGTCCTAGGGTTAGGCTAGGGCAGCACGGCTCCTGGGACCCGGGTTTTATTTGGGCCTTCAGGTGCGGACGATCCCACACATCTCGGATCAGGCGGCGACTGCAGAGTCCGGGTCGATCCCGACTTGAGACAGAAGGAGGTGGCGCCGCGGGGTCCACCTGTCGGTGACAACAGCGGCGGCGACAGCGGTGGAAAACAGGGCTAGCAGGCAGGCCGGACATATATATAGGGAGGAAGACTCTCCACCTTCACATCATCTAGCAATATGGTACTAATTTGATGTTGCACCGTCCACCTCCGTAATAGGTCTAAATAGACATTAAGGCCCATTATCAAGGTATTAGACTAATAGAAAATGATTTCTGCTCATGTACAGGGGATAGGAGACAGGGATGCAGCGTCCTGGCATTAGCTAGCTAGCTGGTCACGTAAGTCACTTGCATACACGTATACATGTATATACGTATATTTAAGATACGGCGAGAGATAGAGAGAGCTACGAGCGACGGCTCGCGATAAGAGTTGTACTTCTGGAACCAGGGCGTCGAGGGCTACGCCGGCATATATATAGTTGTAGGGTTTGGAAACTTTTCGGAATTAATTAATTTCGTGGATAAAATAATTCTAGAAAAGTCCAGAATTATTATTTAAGCCGCGAAAAATACTCCGAAAGCTCCGAAAATTCGAGGGAATTTTCTAGAGACATTATGGAACATGAGGAACCCAAATAAAGTATTTGGAGCTTATGAAAAGATGGATGAAGAGATCAAGGAAAAAGATTAAGCTCACGGAAATTGGAATTTTGGATCCAGAAAATACCAAAAAGTTTTCCGATGAGAAGTAAACGTCGTCCTACGGTATTTTGAAAATAATAGCACTCACCAACACCAAAGACAAGCATCACACAAACACCACATTATTAAATTAATATAAAAAAAAAGTTTAAAACCACAATTTTCTATATTTAAATTAGCAACAACTTAACTTATCTAATAAATTTATTCAAACATTGAAATCATTTATTTTATTTAGTATTTTTCATGCACAACCCAAAATAGAAAATTTTGGGTGTGACAAATCTACCCCACTTAACAGGAATCTCGTCCCGAGATTCGGAGAGACTAGGGAGAAAGATAAAGTTGATTTTGCAAATCTTCACGCTTCTCTGATCAACTCTTATCCAATGATAATGCCACAAGCTCATAACCAACTTTGTAAATATCTCCTTTAGACCCTTACGATCCTTGTAGATGGTTCTAACAGGTTACCAACCCTGAGAAGAGATACCTACGCTCGATAATGACTTTGCAACCATGTAGATAGATGTTGCTTCCAGATGACGAAAATAGAACGTATAAATCCTCCATCATGTATCGTCTTTTAGTTCGGCAAACCCCTTAAGAAGAGATCAATTGGAGAACACCAATGGATAGATTGCATTTGTTTCTGAGTGATAACTATCATCATGTCCTTCTCGCATCCCAGAGAGATTCATGAGCATATGCAAGAACAAGTAACCTCCATTTCCTCGCGAGCAGAAAAACAGCAGTGCAGAAATACAGTTATAACTTGAGTTCTATGAATCCGATGATATTGTAGCTTATACCGTTGGAAAGCTTATCAAATTTACTACAACTTTCTTATAGAACACTTCTCCAGATTCTGCAGTTAAGGTAGTCGAAAACTGTGCACAACAGAAACTATTCCAGGTTGCTGACAGCACAGATCCGTCGCCTTGTGATTTTCATAACTCCCAAATCATAATAGCTATCAGGGCGGTTCTTACCGTCAGAGAAAGATATTGAAGTCTACTATTGTCCAGAATTTATCCATGATTTTTGGGCATCCAAAAATAGAGATATAAGCTAAAGAAGACAGACTGTTCTAAAAAGACAGGATAAGATAAAAATGAGATTCAGAGAGATTAGAGAGATAGATAACACTAATCTTCAAGTCTTCATGCTTCTTTGCTTTGCGTTGATGAGATATAAGACATAGATCAAGGATAGCCAAAAGATGACAAGAAAGATAAGGTTTGATCTTCAGTTCTTCGTACCTCGTCGCTTGAGATTGTTGATGGTAACGGACACTACCCCACTTAACAAAGATTTTGTTCCACCCAGCAATGTCATTGAAGGAAACACTTTCTTTAAGGCTTGCTGCTAATGATAAGTCCTTCACTTAAAACTTACTAAACATACTTGATATGGGGGTGATGTCATCTAAGTTTTCCATGAAACTAACTATAGACTTCCAACATCTCATTCCTATGTCGTCCATACTAACTTGTATAGAGTATGTTGAATTGAATGTTGAACTCCCAACTGATGATAGCTTGAAGTGAAGACTAGTCCTGACGAATACCCGAGCTTCTTGTAAACGATCCAACAAAGCACTGATCCCAAGCAAACAACACTAGCACTTGAGTAAACTTCCAATCATAAAGCTAACCACTTCTTCCAAGTGAAGCACTAGGACATACGAAACATTCATCTTGCAACACTCACAACTTTGCTACCCCCTTAAGAAAAAGAAACTAGGGGACACCAAAGTAACTTGCATCTCCTTTTATACTAGATAACCATAATCATCTCTAATGTAAGATTCCAAGGCAAATCAATGAGATTCAAAGATATCCAATGATATATTCACTTATACAAGATAAGGAAGTAATGCAGAAAATTTCTGGGCGAATTCCAATTTTAGCAGTTCAGTAAATCTGGCATAACTCGAGCTACAAAGATCCAAATGAAGTGATCTTTACATGGTTGGAAAGCTTATGAAATTATCTACGACTTTTATTCACAACACTTTTCCAGATTCTGTCCATAAGTTAGTCAAAAACTGATCTTAGCCAAAACTGTTCCAGAATTCCAGACTGCGCAGTAACCTCAACTTAGAACAGGTATATCTCTTAGCTCAAAATAGGTAAAAAGGTAAATCCTGTGGGTTTGGAAAGATACAGAAGTCTAGTTATTCCCAATAAAATTTCATAAATTTCTCATGTCCATATCTTGAGATATAACAGAAACATTGCAGACTGCTATAGAAATCAGCATGCAGAGTATTACGTAAAACCTACCCCACTTAACATGGATCGAACTACTCCTCAAGACTTATTTCTTCCGAGCCACCTTTGAAACACGAAAACAAGGCAACACACAAGCAATACATCAAGCAAAACAAGCACACATCACATCGTCGGTACTACACGTGCTTCTTCAACAATGGTGGTCATCCTATAGAAAAGTATGGATGATGAAATGCCATCGAATCTTTGAACCAGGTAAGATCAGAAAACTTTTTTTTTAACAACAACAAAACAAAAATCAATGGGATAGGCAGAAATAGCTCAAAGGAAGCTATCAAGGAGGAGATACAATAGGACAAGGAAGAGGAATAGTCAAATCAATGAATCAAGGGATCACAAAATAGTTTTATAGTAAAATAAGTTTTAGAATACGTCCGGTGCTACTTGGCATACGTCCTACAGTCAACACCGCTCTGATACCACTCTGTCACACCCGGTTTTCTAAAGAACAAAACCAGGCTAATCATATGTGTGCCCAGGAAGTCCACACATATGCCAGAATGAAAAAGTATCAAAAACAATGTTATTATATAACGTATACATAGCTAAATTAACACTTACATCAGAGTATCGCGGAACGATGACTAAACTTCGGGCTCCATTCTTCTCAGGGACGGCTGACTGGGGGTAACATATGCCTAGCACTTCTACTAGTCTTCTGGAAGCTCCACTACACCTTTGTCCTTTTTCCGAGTAGCATCTTACTACACACTGGAGTGTTGGGGAAATAGCAAGAGTGAGTCCATGTCGAACTCAACAAGTATAACACAGGGTTCATGAGGCTCAAAAAGGCTAGACACTGTTTGACTGCGTTTAGCTTTTAGTCATCATATAATTAGCAATTGAGTAGCATCAAGGCATTCCAATTCCCATTAATGAATCAATGATCAATTGTAATAAGGATAATGAATAGCATTAACATGAGCATAATAATAACAACAGTAATTAAGCATGATATAACAATGGTGATCAACTATTCTGTAAGAATCCCCAAGGCCGCTCGTATCCGTGAGCACGGCTAGTATACCAGTTTTTAACTCTGCGCAGAGGTGTACACTTTCACTATGAGTCATGATTTCCAAATGCATGGGTTTGCAAGGCCCAGAACATTGAAAACCATATAAAGCCACTCAAAAGTTCGTCTAACAAGTTAGGGCCATTAGATTCACTCGGCAGGCAGATGTAGAACCCCCCTTCCCTGTGGCACAACAACCGCAGCCTATACACACTAGGCCAGGGGCTCGCACTACACCCAAAGTGTCAAGCCATTCTTACGCCATTTAAGGTAACCTCTAACAAGCTAGAAAAGGTCTCTTGAACAACTAGAGCCAGAGCCATATAGCCCTCACAGCTGTACTGTATATCCCGGTTATCACTTACAGGTAAGTCCTTACGGAGAGTAACTAGAGCAACAATATAACCCCTTGCTCTAGCCCCCTTTTCAACAGTAATAAAATCATCATTAAAGGTTGATTGCTTAATCCATTAATCAAAATTACAAGATCATTGTTCATGATTAAGCACTAGCAATAGCTACCCAAATGCACAACCCATAGGTGACAAGGAAACAAGATATCAATAGCTAAGTTATAATCTCTATGGTTGTCAAGGAAGACACATGCATATGTATGATAATTTCAGTGAATAGGACAACAAGGATGGTCCCATGTTATACTTGCCTTGATCAAAGCTCTCCAAGTGATACTGCTGACTTGGCTCAAAGTAATACTCCGAATCGTCCAAATACTGCTCACCTTCTATATTCGATCATCAATCAACACATACATGCATCCAATCAAACATACACGAAGCAAACAAAGAGATATAATTAGAACAGTACACCAGTCAAGCAAAAGATTTGAAAACAAAACTACACATTGCTACGAGCACACAAATATGAAAACACACTAACCAGAGCTATGGTGTGAAAGAAACGACTACCGGATGATTTACTTTGAAAAGAAAACTACAGGCTTCATTTATTTCAATGATTATACAAAACATGTATGACAAAAAGAAAACTATAGGATCCGTTTGTTTCAATTATGTATAACACATATACAAGACACCTAAAGAAATATCTAAGTTGAATTAAGTCAAATATATTTAAATTAGAAAACTAAAGTAGAATTAATTATTATAAACACACATATAGCATATTATACCAAAACATATTTAATTTAAATTTAATCAAGTTTACATTTAAATATAAAAGGTCAACATTGTTCTAATTTAGAAACATGTTTGCATAATCGTTAATCAATTTATAATATTTAAATATATCCAAAAGCATGGGGCACATAAACATGGATCGTTTTCTAACATGTAGATCACGTCGGCACAAGAAGCTACTGGAACGGATATGTCATGGTAATTATAAGAATATGTGTATTTCCTTTGTATTTCTGCATTTAATTTTGTAAAGGAAAACGGCCAGAAAATATATGAGGTCATCAAGGCTAGCATGTACGTCAGCAAGCTAGCAAGCAAAGAAGGCAACGCAATGGTCATGGCCGGCGATGAAGCTTCCATGAACTCAACCTATATATACATGTCTCGGTGTTGTGTGTTCAAAGCATAAGTATGGAGCGGCCATCAGATCGCAGCAAACTCACCACAAAGATTTTTGATGAACTAGAACAAACGTCGAGAGCAACGAGTTCGGACGGGCAACGATGGCTTCCTGCAAGAGTTCGGGGATGATGAACGACATGTACAAGGAAAAAGAGAGCGACGCACAGGAGAACAAACAGAGCGGGATCCTAGAACTTCGGAACCTCGACGTGATGCTCGGAAGTGGCCTTCGGGCGGTGGAGAACGGCATACAGCAGCCTCCACGGCGGTGGGCGGAGCTCGGCTATCGGCGGAACCCAAACAGCGGTCCTAGGGTTAGGCTAGGGCAGCACGGCTCCTGGGACCCGGGTTTTATTTGGGCCTTCAGGTGCGGACGATCCCACACATCTCGGATCAGGCGGCGACTGCAGAGTCCGGGTCGATCCCGACTTGAGACAGAAGGAGGTGGCGCCGCGGGGTCCACCTGTCGGTGACAACAGCGGCGGCGACAGCGGTGGAAAACAGGGCTAGCAGGCAGGCCGGACATATATATAGGGAGGAAGACTCTCCACCTTCACATCATCTAGCAATATGGTACTAATTTGATGTTGCACCGTCCACCTCCGTAATAGGTCTAAATAGACATTAAGGCCCATTATCAAGGTATTAGACTAATAGAAAATGATTTCTGCTCATGTACAGGGGATAGGAGACAGGGATGCAGCGTCCTGGCATTAGCTAGCTAGCTGGTCACGTAAGTCACTTGCATACACGTATACATGTATATACGTATATTTAAGATACGGCGAGAGATAGAGAGAGCTACGAGCGACGGCTCGCGATAAGAGTTGTACTTCTGGAACCAGGGCGTCGAGGGCTACGCCGGCATATATATAGTTGTAGGGTTTGGAAACTTTTCGGAATTAATTAATTTCGTGGATAAAATAATTCTAGAAAAGTCCAGAATTATTATTTAAGCCGCGAAAAATACTCCGAAAGCTCCGAAAATTCGAGGGAATTTTCTAGAGACATTATGGAACATGAGGAACCCAAATAAAGTATTTGGAGCTTATGAAAAGATGGATGAAGAGATCAAGGAAAAAGATTAAGCTCACGGAAATTGGAATTTTGGATCCAGAAAATACCAAAAAGTTTTCCGATGAGAAGTAAACGTCGTCCTACGGTATTTTGAAAATAATAGCACTCACCAACACCAAAGACAAGCATCACACAAACACCACATTATTAAATTAATATAAAAAAAAAGTTTAAAACCACAATTTTCTATATTTAAATTAGCAACAACTTAACTTATCTAATAAATTTATTCAAACATTGAAATCATTTATTTTATTTAGTATTTTTCATGCACAACCCAAAATAGAAAATTTTGGGTGTGACAAACTTATGCTTAGGCTCCCAAATTAAACCACATGATCACATACTAGAATTAATAGAGTTATTGATCAACATTATATCATCATCATCGTCATCATTATCATAATACCATCATAGTTCACCACGAACAACATCTTCACAAGTGACCATTTATTCTGTGAGTTTTCCGGGCCGCTCGTGACCGTGAGCACGGCTGTTATAACAGTTTTAACACTCTGCAGAGGTTGTGCATCTTTACCCGTGAGTCGTGTTGCCCATATGCCCGGGTTAATTACTCCCATAACACTTCCAAGGTGAGCGGGCAGGGTACACTATGAAGCCTTCCATAGGTCTCGTGTAACAAGTTAGGGCCGCGAGGTTTCCTCGGCAGGCAGATATAGAGAACCCCCCTTTCTGTGGCACAATTCCCGCAGGCTATACACACAAGAACAGAGGCAGTTCTATACCCAAAGTGGCAAGCCCCTCTTGCGCCCTTTCGGGTAACCTCTAACAAGCTAGAAAAGATTCTATTACTGAGCTAAAGTCAGAGCCATATAACTCTCACGGTTGCACTGTATGTCCCAGCTTTTGCCCTACAGATAAGTCCTTACGGAGAGTTTAGGGCAACATGATCGACATCATTTGCACCATCACTCTATATTTCAATTATTATTGTCATGTTTATCCGTTTGTTCCATTAATCATAGTATTGATCATGTTTGAATAGAGCACTAGCATTCTATCCATATGCAATAAAACCCATAGGCATCAAGGTATAAGTCATCAATGGCTAGGATGTCCTTATAGTCGAGCAATATTAGACACATGCATAATGAGTAGATTATATAATGAATAGGAATCAAGGTAGGCCCATGCTATACTTGCCTTGGTTCACAAACTCGTGTTGGTCCTGCTGGTCTTTGAAGAGTTCTTGGTCTCCAACGTTTTCCTCACCGTCTGAACGCGACCAACACGACAACATACAACATTCCAAAAGCATTCATGCAAAGCAAACATTCCTATCATTAGAACATTACACCAACAGTATTGAAATCAAGATAAAATGTTTGTAAAACTAATCTACGTTTTGCTACGATCGCGTCAACGCGAAGTTCACGAAGAACGGAGCTAAAATGCGAAAGTTATGAGTAAAACGGGTTTTCCTATCGCCCTATATTTAATTAATTCTAATCATGAAATTAAAAGTTCCAAACTTGACTAACAGTAGCTCCAGCATGTAGCTTATGAAATTACGAAGCTAACGCGATTTGAATGGATCAATTCAGAGTTAAAACGACAATTCTATAAGCGAAACAGTTCGAATGGCATTTCTGTAAATACTGAAAGCGTACTTTTGACTTAAACAGTGAAGTTTACGCTTTCCAAATGGGATTGCGTATTCGGGAAAATACGCTAAGGACGGCGGGTTAGGACTTAGAAAAGTCCAGGGGCTCTTTAGCAAATTTACCCCCGAAGGGGTATCGAGCTCTCTGAGCCGTTGATCAACTGATGGACGGTCGAGAAAGGATGGGGGAGAGGAGAGAGAGGCCGGTCGCCGGATTTAGGGGAGGAGACGGCGGCGCCGCCATGGCCGGCGACGGGACCTCGTCGGAGTTGGTCTAACCGACGCTAGGGTGCACGGTTTCCAAAACGGAGAGCATCGGGGTGATGCAGAGAGGAAGATGAACTCGCCCCGGAGCAAAACACGGCCACGGGGTAAGCCCGAGCGGCTCCCGCCATGGATGGCGGCGAAAAGCTCATCGGAGCTCGCGGACACGGCCATAGAGACTAAAATTTGAGAAAATAAAAGCATGGGAACATAGAGGGGAGTACGGGGAAGCTCACCGTGGCTTCAAACGAGACGGGGACGGCTCTGGAACGACGGTCCACGGAAGCGGCGGAAGGTGGCTTCGGTGGTGATTTGCGCTATGGTTCTATGGCGTAGCGAAACCGAGAGAGAGGGAGTTGGAGGGGGAAAGGAGGGCGGAGCCGGGTCGCGCTGCCCTTTAAAGGGCCCGAGGCGCGGGGGAGGCTCCCACGTCGCGCGGAGGTGGGCGCGGGCGTCGGACGACGGTTGCTTCGGCCGAGAGAGGGAGAGCGGAGGTTGGAGAAGGGCGCCGACACGTGGGCCCGGTGCGTCAGCGGCATAGAAGAGGAGATAGGAGGCGGTAGCAGTTGCCAGCTCGGGTTGGGCCGGCCCAAGGAGAAAAATAAGAGGAAGGGGGAAAAGAAATGGGCCAGCAGGCCGAAAAGGAAGGATGGGAGGGAGCTGGGAAAGGGAATTCCTTTTTATTTTCTAAATTGATTTTTCTAACTTCATTTTCAAATGGTTTTTGAATCATTTTGAGTTTTGGATCAAAACCATTCAACACAATAAAAGAATTGTGGCAGCATGAGTGCATCAAGGAGTTGCTAACCTTATGATTGATTTTAATTTCCTAAAAATTATTATTCCCTAAATTTGAATGCACAAACAAATACATATTTAAATCAAATTTATCTATTTTGAAATAATGCAAAAATTAGGGTGTCACAATTCTACCCCCGTTAAGAGGAATCTCGTCCTCGAGATTCGGAAGACGGTGATCAAAGAGATGTACATGCTCTGCCTTTGGATCTTCTTCATTTTCTCATAACGATCACGTTGTAGCTTGCACGTTGTTACAACCTTGCTCCTAATTGCTTGATCAACTCTTAAGCACAATCCCTTAGCCCTCTATGCCATTCCTCCAATTGACCTTTGCAATTCCTTTTGTTCCAAGGTGATCACTATTAATTACCAACTTTGTAGTGTAGGTGACACCACTCAAGTTTCTCACACAACTCAACCTTGGTGTCGCCCGAACCTCCCTAGCTCACTCTTTATGCTAGGAGCATCAGCAACAACTTTTGCTTCTCCAGACGATAACACACTTCCATGTCATAATCCTTGATCGCTCTAATTCATCGATGATTTCATAAGATCAAAACCAACTTAGCGAAGATATCCTTTAGATTCTTACGATCCTTGTGGATGTCACCCTTATATCCAAGATTATAATGCCTCCAATGAACCTCTGACGATATCTTCTATTCCTAGGAAAACTTTAAATCTCACTCACATCTCGCATCCTTTGGTGGGTTTCAACTCAACACATCATTAGCTTTCTTAAGTTTCCCATAATTCCACCATTTGAGATAACTTATCCAAGTAGAGATCTTCCTTGAATCAAAAATTTATTGCCATAATTGATGTCGCAACGAATCTTCCGAGTCTCTATAGAACCAACTGTAGATGAACCATATCTCCTTGCCTTGTCATTGTTGCTGACTTGTCTTGGGTATGGTGAAGTTCAAACACCCAACTGTGCTTGATGGTGACTTCTCAACCCTAGGGATAACTAATTCTTTCAGGTAGAGTACTTGAATGTAAGAAACCTTCATCTTGTTACTTCTTTACTCGGCTACCCCCCTTAAGAGAGATCAACTAGGGGACAACAAAGGGTAGCTTGCATCTTCTTCCAAGTGAGTTAACCATCATAATGACCTTCTGATATCCCACGGAAACTCATGTGTATAAGTAAGAACAAGAAGTCTGAAATTCCTTATGAGTAGAAAAACAGCAGCGCATGAAAACAGCTGTAACTCCTATTCTGTTAATCCAATGAAGTTGTAGTTTATACTGTTGGAAAGCAGTTGAAATCCTCTACAACTTTTGTATAGAACACTTTTTCTGATTCCAAACATAATTTGGTCGAAAACTGTGCACCACAAAACTACTCCAGGTTTCTGATA
The DNA here is from genome assembly GCA_038087645.1 of Saccharum hybrid cultivar R570. NCBI lineage: Eukaryota > Viridiplantae > Streptophyta > Magnoliopsida > Poales > Poaceae > Saccharum > Saccharum hybrid cultivar. Next base: position 17,654,834 of record JAQSUU010000760.1, read on the forward strand.
GCACAACTATATCGTCTTGTGATTTCCATAACTCCCAAACCAAAATAGCTATGGAATTGATTCCAGCGGCAGATGAAACATACAAGAGTCTTCTTTTATCTATAAAAGTTTCATAACTTTTGGATGCCCAGATCTGGAGATATATCATGATGAACACAGACTGCTCTAGAAAACAGGATGGATAAAACAGGAGAAAACCAAAACCCGCATATTTACTTCATTAATCCTTATGCCTTAGGCCTATAGACTAAATGAAATTGTGGACAATCTCCACAAGATCATTACAATCATTACAAAGATCCAAAACAAGCACATGCATAATGAAAATTCAACAAGCAATTAAGGTGCATACTTCAATCATTGACTCAGCTTGCGATGCTATCGTTCTATTCATATTAAGGGCAAATATCCTAAAGCTCCGCTTCCGATGTCACAGGAAGATGGTAAGAGACAAGATTCTAAGAGCATATCAAAGCAAGGAGTGAATATGAGAGCAAAGGCTTAAACAAGTATCAAGAAGGAGATGAATATCAAGGGTACAGAAATAATAGAGGAGAAATATCAAGGTTTATAGAACAAGGGTCTTATAGCAATTCCTAAACCTTAAGACGACCAATTGCTAACTAGGCTTGTGTCCTACAGTCAGCATTGCTCTGATACCACTTTGTAGCACCCGGTTTTAAGAACAAAACCAGATACACACCATATGTGAGCCCAGGAAGTCAAATCTCACATATAGCTACAAATAAAGGTAATATCAAATGACAATGCTTAATATATAACGTACTTATTATAAAAGATATAACCTTAGATAGCAAACAGCGGAAAGACAACTCCGGTCTTCAGGTGATGACTCCACTCCACAGGGACAACTGACTGGTTGATCACAAGCCTATCTGCTCTAATCTCTGGCAGTCTGGTACCCATCCGGGATTTTTATCCAAAAATAGAAAATAAACAAGCGTGAGTACATTTCGTACTCCACAAGCATAACATGAGGATTCATGAGGCTCAAAAGGCAGACACGGTTTACTGCATTTAGCATTTTAGTAAGTCAGCATTTTATCATTGGTTAACATCAACTTATGCTTAGGCTCCCAAATTAAACCACATGATCACATACTAGAATTAATAGAGTTATTGATCAACATTATATCATCATCATCGTCATCATTATCATAATACCATCATAGTTCACCACGAACAACATCTTCACAAGTGACCATTTATTCTGTGAGTTTTCCGGGCCGCTCGTGACCGTGAGCACGGCTGTTATAACAGTTTTAACACTCTGCAGAGGTTGTGCATCTTTACCCGTGAGTCGTGTTGCCCATATGCCCGGGTTAATTACTCCCATAACACTTCCAAGGTGAGCGGGCAGGGTACACTATGAAGCCTTCCATAGGTCTCGTCTAACAAGTTAGGGCCGCGAGGTTTCCTCGGCAGGCAGATATAGAGAACCCCCCTTTCTGTGGCACAATTCCCGCAGGCTATACACACAAGAACAGAGGCAGTTCTATACCCAAAGTGGCAAGCCCCTCTTGCGCCCTTTCGGGTAACCTCTAACAAGCTAGAAAAGATCCTATTACTGAGCTAAAGTCAGAGCCATATAACTCTCACGGTTGCACTGTATGTCCCAGCTTTTGCCCTACAGATAAGTCCTTACGGAGAGTTTAGGGCAACATGATCGACATCATTTGCACCATCACTCTATATTTCAATTATTATCGTCATGTTTATCCGTTTGTTCCATTAATCATAGTATTGATCATGTTTGAATAGAGCACTAGCATTCTATCCATATGCAATAAAACCCATAGGCATCAAGGTATAAGTCATCAATGGCTAGGATGTCCTTATAGTCGAGCAATATTAGACACATGCATAATGAGTAGATTATATAATGAATAGGAATCAAGGTAGGCCCATGCTATACTTGCCTTGGTTCACAAACTCGTGTTGGTCCTGCTGGTCTTTGAAGAGTTCTTGGTCTCCAACGTTTTCCTCACCGTCTGAACGCGACCAACACGGCAACATACAACATTCCAAAAGCATTCATGCAAAGCAAACATTCCTATCATTAGAACATTACACCAACAGTATTGAAATCAAGATAAAATGTTTGTAAAACTAATCTACGTTTTGCTACGATCGCGTCAACGCGAAGTTCACGAAGAACGGAGCTAAAATGCGAAAGTTATGAGTAAAACGGGTTTTCCTATCGCCCTATATTTAATTAATTCTAATCATGAAATTAAAAGTTCCAAACTTGACTAACAGTAGCTCCAGCATGTAGCTTATGAAATTACGAAGCTAACGCGATTTGAATGGATCAATTCAGAGTTAAAACGACAATTCTATAAGCGAAACAGTTCGAATGGCATTTCTGTAAATACTGAAAGCGTACTTTTGACTTAAACAGTGAAGTTTACGCTTTCCAAACGGGATTGCGTATTCGGGAAAATACGCTAAGGACGGCGGGTTAGGACTTAGAAAAGTCCAGGGGCTCTTTAGCAAATTTACCCCCGAAGGGGTATCGAGCTCTCTGAGCCGTTGATCAACTGATGGACGGTCGAGAAAGGATGGGGGAGAGGAGAGAGAGGCCGGTCGCCGGATTTAGGGGAGGAGACGGCGGCGCCGCCATGGCCGGCGACGGGACCTCGTCGGAGTTGGTCTAACCAACGCTAGGGTGCATGGTTTCCAAAACGGAGAGCACTGGGGTGATGCAGAGAGGAAGATGAACTCGCCCCGGAGCAAAACACGGCCACGGGGTAAGCCCGAGCGGCTCCCGCCATGGATGGCGGCGAAAAGCTCATCGGAGCTCGCGGACACGGCCATAGAGACTAAAATTTGAGAAAATAAAAGCATGGGAACATAGAGGGGAGTACGGGGAAGCTCACCACGGCTTCAAACGAGACGGGGACGGCTCTGGAACGACGGTCCACGGAAGCGGCGGAAGGTGGCTTCGGTGGTGATTTGCGCTATGGTTCTATGGCGTAGCGAAACCGAGAGAGAGGGAGTTGGAGGGGGAAAGGAGGGCGGAGCCGGGTCGCGCTGCCCTTTAAAGGGCCCGAGGCGCGGGGGAGGCTCCCACGTCGCGCGGAGGTGGGCGCGGGCGTCGGACGACGGTTGCTTCGGCCGAGAGAGGGAGAGCGGAGGTTGGAGAAGGGCGCCGACACGTGGGCCCGGTGCGTCAGCGGCATAGAAGAGGAGATAGGAGGCGGTAGCAGTTGCCAGCTCGGGTTGCGCCGGCCCAAGGAGAAAAATAAGAGGAAGGGGGAAAGGAAATGGGCCAGCAGGCCGAAAAGGAAGGATGGGAGGGAGCTGGGAAAGGGAATTCCTTTTTATTTTCTAAATTGATTTTTCTAACTTCATTTTCAAATGGTTTTTGAATCATTTTGAGTTTTGGATCAAAACCATTCAACACAATAAAAGAATTGTGGCAGCATGAGTGCATCAAGGAGTTGCTAACCTTATGATTGATTTTAATTTCCCAAAAATTATTATTCCCTAAATTTGAATGCACAAACAAATACATATTTAAATCAAATTTATCTATTTTGAAATAATGCAAAAATTAGGGTGTCACAAGGACTTATCATTAGCAGCAAGCTTTAGAGAAAGTGTTGCCTTCAATGACATCGTCAGGTGAAACAAGATCTTTGTTAAGTGGGGTAGCATCTGCTATCAACAACAGCAAGTCCTGAATATCTCAAGCGACGAGGCCTGAGGAGGCATGAAGAACTAAAGATCAAACTTTATCTTTCTTGTCATCTTTTGGCTATCCTCGATCCATGTCTTATATCTCATCAACACAAAGCAAAGAAGCATGAAGACTTGAAGATTAGTGTTTTCTATCTCTCTAGTCTCTCTTAAACTCGTTTCTGCCTTATCCTGTTTTTTTAGAACAGTCTATCTTTCTTAGCTTATATCTCTATTTTTGGATGCCCAAAAATCATGGATAAATTCTGGACAATAGTAGATTTTAATATCTTTCTCTGACCATAAGAACCACCCTGATATCTATTATGGTTTGGGATTTATGAAAATCACAAGGCGACGCATCTGTGCTGTCAGCAATCTGGAATAGTTTCTGTTGTTCACAGTTTTCGACTACCTTAACTGCAGAATTTGGAGAAGAATTCTATAAGGAAGTTGTAGTAAATTTGATAAGCTTTCCAACGGTATAAGCTACAATATCATCGGATTCGTAGAACTCGAGATATAACTGTATTTCTGCACTGCCATTTTTCTGCTCGCGAGGAAGTGCAGGTTACTTGTTCTTGCATATGCTCATGAGTCTCTTTGACATGATAGAAGGACACGATAGTAGTTATCACTCAGAAACAAATGCAAGCTATCCTTTGGTGTACTCTAGTTGATCTCTTCTTAAGAGGGTTTGTCGAACTAAAAGACGACACAAGATGGAGGTTTTATATGTTCTATTTCGTCACCTGGAAGCATCAGCTAGCTACATGGTTGTAAAGTCACTATCGAGCGCAAGTATCTTTTCTTAGGGTTGGTAACCTGTTAGAACATCTATAAGAATCATAAGGGTCTAAAGGAGACATTTATAAAGTTGGTTATGAGCTTGTGGCATCATCATTGCATAAGAGTTGCTGAAGGAAAAAGAACTTAAGGAGCAAGCTTATAAGGAGATTGACCAATTAAGGGCGGAGTTAGGTCGTCCCAAGATTTATTAGAAGCTTAACTAGGAAATAGGAAAAATCCCTATGTAATAAGAACGATAGTAGTTGCGAGTCAATTTTAAGTTGGATTATTTTGAGAGTCAGTTTGTGGTGTGAACAATTGTGTGATTGATGGATTGTTAATGTGATAATGTGTGATTTGGATCTTTGTAATGTGTGCTGGAGTTTTGTAGACAGGCCTACAAGTTCCATGGTTAAGAATATTAAGTTTGATCAAAATATATTAGTTGGTTATGAGGTGAACATAGTTCTGTCCTTTGCTGATTTTTGATCAGTCTGGAATGTTTAAGAAATAACTTAAAATCCATTAATGGGAAATTTAAGAAATTATACTGGAAATAAATAGACTTCTATATCTTTCCAACCCCACAAGAATCACTCTAATATCTATTAAGAGCTAAGAGATATATCTATTTCAAGTTGGGGTTACTGCACAGTCTGGAATTCCGAAACAGTTTCGGTTAAGTTCAGTTTTTGGCCAATTATTGGACAGATTTAGAAAAAGTGTTGTGAATAAAAGTTGTAGATAATTTTGTAAGCTTTCCAACCATGTAAAGATCATCTGAATTGGACGTCTGTAGCCAGAGATATGACAGTTTTACTGAGTTACTGAAATTGGAATTTGCACAAAGAAATCAGATTTTGCTTATCTATTGAATTGGAAACCAGCTATTGATGTTAGCGAGATTCATAGTTTCTTGGGATTAGCTGGATATTACAGATGGTTCATTGAAGGGTTTTCTAAACTTGCTAAACCTATGACATCTCTATTAGAGAAGAATGCCAAGTTTGTGTGGTCGGATAAATGTCAAGCTAGTTTTGAGGAATTAAAGAAGAGGTTGACTACAGCGCCTGTTTTGGTTTTACCAGATTTGAGTAAGAAGTTTTCTATTTATTGTGATGCTTCTCGTCAAGGTTTGGGATGTGTTCTTATGCAAGAAGGCAGAGTTGTGGCTTATGCATCTAGGCAGTTGAGAAAGCATGAGTTGAATTATCCTACACATGATTTGGAGTTAGTAGCTGTGGTTCATGCTTTAAAGATTTGGAGACATTATTTGATTGGACATAAGAGTGATATATACACCGATCATAAGAGTTTGAAGTATATTTTCACTCAGTCAGATCTGAATTTGAGGCAACGCAGATGGTTAGAGTTGATTAAGGATTATGATATTGAGATACACTATCATCCTGGTAAGGCTAATAAAGTAGCTGATGCTCTTAGTAGGAAAAGTTATGCCAATGAGATACGGATGTTGTCTATGACTAGGGAGTTATGTGCTGAATTTGAATATTTGAATTTGGGAATTGTTACTAATACAATGGAATTAGTGATAGAGCCTACTTTAGAGCAAGAAATCTACAAGGGTCAGTTGAAGGATGAGAAACTAAAGAAGATAGCGGAAGATATAGTGATTGGTAAGTCACCAGGCTTTCGAATGGATGATAATGGAATTTTGTGGTTTGGAAAGAGGCTGTGTGTATCTGAGGATCAAGCTGTTAGACAGACAATTCTTCGCGAAGCTCATGAGTCAGCTTATTCTATTCATCCTGGTAGTACTAAGATGTATTTGGATCTGAAACAGAAATATTGGTGGGTTGGATTAAAGCGAGATGTGGCTGAGTATGTGGCATTGTGTGACACTTATCAGAGGGTGAAAGCAGAGCATCAAAGACCTGCTGGATTGTGCAACCAATGAAGATTCCTGAATGGAAGTGGGAGGAAGTTGGTATGGACTTTATAGTAGGGTTACCGCGTACTCAGAGAGGTTATGATTCTATTTGGGTGATAGTGGATAGATTGACTAAAGTTGCTCATTTTATACCAGTCAAGACTAAATTACACGGGAGTACAATTAGCTACCTTGTATATAGAAAGAATAGTATGTTTGCATGGAGTTCCAAAGAAGATTGTATCTAATCGAGGATCGCAGTTTACGTCGCACTTTTGAAAAGCTGTACATGAATCATTGGGAACAAAATTGAATTTTAGTACAGCATATCATCCACAGACAGATGGGCAGACTGAAAGGACCAACCAGGTATTAGAGGATATGTTGAGAGCTTGTGCATTGCAATATGGAATTAGTTGGGATAAGAGTTTGCCTTATGCAGCATTTTCTTACAATAATAATTATCAACAGAGTCTTAAGATGGCACCGTTTGAAGCTTTGTATGGACGTAAGTGTAGAACTCCATTATTTTGGGATCAGACAGGTGAATCTCAGGTGTTTGGTACAGATGTTCTTAGAAACGCAGAAGATCAAGTGCGAGTGATTCGTGAGAATTTGAGAGTAGCGCAGTCTCGTCAGAAGAGTTATGCTGATAATAGGAGAAGAGATCTAGTTTTTAGGTAGGTGATTATGTCTATTTGAAGGTGTCACCTATGAGAAGTGTGAAGAGGTTTAACATGAAAGGTAAACTAGCACCAAGGTATGTTGGACCATTTAAAGTTATTACTAGACGTGGAGAAGTTGCTTATTAATTAGAGTTGCCTGAAAATTTATCTGGAGTGCATGATGTGTTCCATGTTTCACAACTTAAGAAGTGTTTACGGGTGCCTGAGGAGCAGATACCTTTAGAAGAGTTGACTGTTAAGGAGGATCTTACATATGAAGAGTTTCCGATTAAGATTTTAGAGACTGCTGAGAGAGTTACTCGAAGTCGGATTATTAAGATGTGTAAAGTACAGTGGAATCGATATTCAGAGGCAGAGGCAACTTGGGAAAGAGAGGATGAATTGAGGAAATCATATCCGCAGTTGTTTGAGTAAGCAGTTCAATCTCGAGGACGAGATTCTTTTAAGGGGGTAGAATTTGTAACACCCAAATTTTAGGAGTAATAAATTTTAAATAATTTAGAGAAGGGGAATTAAATTTTTTTTAAAAAATATGTGGTGTTGCATTCATGCTGTTGCATTTAATTTATTTTGTGGTGTGGATTTATTCTATTTTGTTTGGCTTGGAAATTTTTATTTGAAAAGGTTTTGGAAAATAGACTAATAAAGAAAAGAAAGAAAAAAAAGAAAAACAACTTACCTTCTTACCTGTTGGCCCGGCGGCCCAGCTAGCCGAGCCCAAAGTTCTCTGCTCCATCTCGCGCCGTGACCGCGTGGGCCGGCCCAGCAGACGAGCAGCCCAGTCGGCCCGAGCCAGCCCGAGCCAGCAGTCGCGCCTCCCCTCTCTTGATCGCTGACAGGTGGGGCGGACGTCGGTTGTCTTCAACCTTCCGTGAACACGCCGGACTCCGAACCGAAGTGGACGACATCGGTTGATTTCGCGATTTCCGGAGATTCCTACCCGAACACGGCAAATCGAAGCTACAAATAGGAAGCCTTGACCCTCCTATTTCTGTTTTTCATCTAAACCGTGAACTTCACCACAAGAAAACGAGGTTTAGGGTTTGAGGTAGTTGGAGCACGGCGGTTGTTCGTGGGAGGAGCTCTCGGGTGGATTTGAGGCCGTATTCTTTGCATTGGTGAGACCGCACTCTCCTTCTCTATCATCCTATGCTTTTCTTTTGGGTGGAGATGCTTCGAATCGCGTTTTTTGAAGTTCACCGTAGTGCGGTAATGGCGCTGCCGTCCTCTTGTTGCCGCACATCGGATACGGTTTGTCGTAGCTAGTTTTTATTGCTTGGGTGAGTTCGCGTGGAGCATCTCGTTCGGTTGGTTCGAGTTTGGGCTTGAATGGTGGTCTAGGTGGGGAGATCCATCATCTCCGGCCATGGGGAAGTCACCGGCCATGGGGGAGCCGCCGGCCGGAACCGAGGAAGAAGGATCGGTCTTCTACTGTGGCGTTGCAGATGATTGCGAGCCGTCCAAATCGAGATCAACGGCCCAGATTAGAACCTACCCCTTCGCGGGTAAATTTGTTAAAGAGACCCTCAGCTTTTTAGTTATCAACCCGCGGTCCGTAGCATAAAACTGAAAGTACGTTTTCGTGTTTGGAAAGCGTATTCTCTCCCGGTTAAGTCAAAAATACGTTTTCAGATAATTACAGTTTTGCCACTAGGATTGTTTTGGTCATAAAATCTTCATTTTAACTCCGATTTGATCCGTTCAAGTTGCGTTAGGTTCGTATTTGCGAGCTCTACATGTTAGTGTAGTTGTACAGTTGGTTTTGATAATTTATTTTTTGAGTTTATAATTGAGTATTTATTTATATATAGGAAATCTTAGAAAATTCATAACTTTCACGTTTTAAATCCGAATTTCGTGATCTTTACATCTGTGTGATCGTAGTAACGTGTAGAAGAGTTTTACAAACTTTTTATATTGTTTTGCTACTGTTGGTGTACTGTTTTAATTATGTCTATTTGTTTGCTTAGTGTATGGTTGCTCGGATGATTGTGTGTTGGTGCTTGATGATCGAGTATAGACGGTGCGCAGTTTCTTGACGATCAGGAGTATTATTTTGAGCCAGACCAGCAGTATCATCAGGAAAGCTTTGATTAAGGCAAGTATAACATGAGACCATCCTTGTTACCTATTCACTAAAATTATCATACATATGCATGTGTCTTCCTTGACGACCATAGAGATTATAACTTAGCTATTGATATCTTGTTTCCTTGTCACCTATGGGTTATGCATTTGGGTAGCTACTGCTAGCGCTTAATTATGAACAATGATCTTGTAATTTGACTAATGGATTATGCAATCAACCAATTAAGATGATGTTATTTCTGTTGAAAGGGGGCTAGAGCATGTGGGTTATTTTGATGCTCTAGTTACTCTCCGTAAGGACTTACCTGTAAGTGATAACCGGGACATACAGTACAGCTGTGAGGGCTAAATGGCTCTGGCTCTAGTTGTTCAAGAGACCTTTTCTAGCTTGTTAGAGGTTACCTTAAATAGCGTAAGAATGGCTTGCCACGTTGGGTGTAGTGCGAGCCACTGGCCTAGTGTGTATAGGCTGCGGTTGTTGTGCCACAGGGAAGGGGGGTTCTACATCTGCCTGCCGAGTGAATCTAATGGCCCTAACTTGTTAGACGAACTTTTGAATGGCTTTATATGGTCTCTGATGTTTTGGGCCTTGCAAACCCATGCATTTGGAAATCATGACTCACAGTGAAAGTGTACACCTCTGCGCAGAGTTAAAAACTGGTATACTAGCCGTGCTCACGGATACGAGCGGCCTTGGAGATTCTTACAGAATAGTTGATCACCATTGTTATATCATGCTTAATTATTGTTGATTATTATTATGCTCATGTTAATGCTATTCATTATCCTTATTACAATTGATCATTGATTCATTAATGGGATTTGGATTACCTTGATGCTACTCAATTGCTAATTATATGATGATTAAAAGCTAAACGCAGTCAAACAGTGTCTAGCCTTTTTGAGCCTCATGAACCCTGTGTTATACTTGTTGAGTTCGACATGGACTCATTCTTGCTATTTCCCCAACACTCCAGTGTGTAGTAAGATGCTACTCGAAAAAAGGACAAAGGTGTAGTGGAGTTTCCAGAAGACTAGTAGAAGTGCTAGGCATATGTTACCCCCAGTCAGTCGTCCCTGAGAAGAATGGAGCCCGAAGTTTAGTCACCGTTCCGCGATACTCTGATGTAAGTGTTAATATAGCTATGTATACGTTATATAATAACATTGTTTCTGATATTTTTTCATTCTGGCATATGTGTGGACTTCCTGGGCACACATATGATTAGCCTGGTTTTGTTCTTTAGAAAACCGGGTGTGACAAGATGCCGGTGCGGTAAATGCCGATTAACCGCAGCGGGCACCTTATGTTGCCCGCTGCGGTAAATGGCTTTACTGCAGCGGGCACCGGCGCCCGCTGCGGTGTTGCCCGGATTTACCGTGGCGTGGCACCGCAAGTGGACGCCGTTGCCCGCCACCGTAAAGCCAAAAGGCCCGCTGCGGTAATTTATTACAGACGTAGTGGTGGTAGGCGACGTGTCTGTCGACAGCGAGGCGCCTGTGATGGCTTCGTCAATCTCGAGATTTGCTAGTCCAACTCAGTTTTTCTAAGGTGCTCATAAGGATAGGGTGTGCGTACGTGCGTTCATAGGGGTGAGTGTGCACTTGTGTATGTGAGTATCTACGTCTGTAGCTGGGTCTCGCAAAAAAAATTCTGAATTGTGCCCCGTCGTCCTTCTGTTGGTTTAGCTTATTTTGCTCTCAAGTGGCGCTCGGACACAGTCCAGCCAGCTTGATTCATATCGTCACATGCTTAGCTCTGTTTGGTTCATAGGCGATCGAAAGTTGTTAGTACAGCAAAGAACAAGTTTGGGCCTCCATTTGCCTCGATTTTGCCAATTCAGAATATGCGAGACGCAGTCCATAACTTTGTCTAAGCTGTATGTACTCGCGTGTTTTGCATCGATGAACCCTGGCATCATCATCATGCATGTTTATCATCTGGCCTTAGATCCATGCATGCCATGACAAGGTGGCGACAAGTACTATGACAAGGTTGGATTCCTATCCGGCCTACAAAGTACAAACGGTGGCTTCATTCGGCCAGGTCAACAAATGGCATCCTACCCTAACCTCTTGCAGTTCTATTGGTTACTGCAGGAGGCATACCATGCATATGCCCCCTCTGGATTTGGATTTATTTGTTCGGTGGCGAGGAGTACAATGACTCGAATTCCTACATATATATGCAATGCAAGGCACACTGACTGATGAGGCACGATCTATGCGCCGGAGGAAATAAATGTTGTCGAGAAACTATCTTGCTGTGAACAAATGGATGGCCAAGATGAACTTCTTATCGTTGGTTGGGTCGTTGAGTTTCAGCTTCTTTGGCATTCATGGTCAGATAGATAGCCTTGGTAAGCTCATAACCTACCTTTGTCCTTTGGTACAATGCTACTATACTAGTTGTGCTTCTTCAGTAGAAATATATAGGTTGTGTTTAGATCCATTAAAAAGTGCACTATGTAAAAAAAGATTCACCGTCACATCAAACTTGCGATACATATATGGAGTACTAAATGTGGATAAAATCAAAAACTAATTGTACAGTTTGGTTGTACTTTGCGAGACGAACGTTTTGAGCCTAATTAGTCAATGGTTGGACAATTATTACCAAATACAAATGAAATGCTACAGTGTATTTTGGCACTCCAAAATTTGGATCTAAACACAGCCATAATGATATTCTCCAAGTGAAGAATTATGAGATTTTTACATTATTTTCCTCAGTAGTATATACCTTTCCCACTAATTGTTACACCTGATATCCACTTCTTAGAAAAAATAACTCTAACATAAACTTCATGTGACGGCTGCAAATTCTTTTATCTGTATTTTGGGTCTTATTTATTACATTTGTGACACTAGCACGCTCAGCTTTTTGGGGATAATGTAGTAGCAGTTAACGCCGAAGTGCAGCCTTTGTCAGAATTGAGAAGCCAAAACCCAGAGCTGCTACATCTCCATTCTGACATTTCCTGTACGTCGTTCTTCATATATGTTTCGTTTTGTCAGGTTTCATAAGCATCGACTGTGGGTATACCAAAAGCCCGAATTACACAGATTCCGCCACAGGCATAACATATGTATCTGATGAGGGTTTCACGGACTCTGGGCTGACCCACACAGCCAACATGAGTAACATGGATCCGGACCTTGTCCAATCCCAGAGGTACCAAACCGTTCGCTTCTTTCCCAATGGAACGCGTAACTGCTACACATTGCGATCTCTAACGCGCCCGGTGGCCAGTACCTCGTGAGGGCTGTCTTTGGGTATGGGAACTATGATATGGGAAACGGGCAGCCTAAATTTGATCTCTATCTTGGGGTCAACTACTGGACGACGGTGGACATCTTCAGTCAACGTGCTGCCTTTATTACTTTTGAGATGATCGTTGAGTCCCCTGCCAACTACTTGCAAGTTTGTTTGATGAAAACAGGGTCAGGAACTCCTTTCATCTCAGGGATTGACTTGAGACAATTCCAGGCAAATTTTTATCCAGATTTCAGTGCAACACAATCTCTAGTTTTGTTCAGCTTTTTCGGAGATCAAGCTGGCCTCTGGCTTAGTCGGTAATCAATCTGTGTTGGCTATAGAAAATTTCCTTATCGTAAGAACAAAAGTTTTAACATCTGGTGTTCATATTATGTTTGTAAGGTATCCACATGACCGCTATGACCGAATATGGAAGATGCATGAACATGATCCTTCCTGGACAATAGTACCCGATATTATCACTGGGACGGTAAAGAATTATCCCAATGACACCTATGGTGCACCATCTGCAGTGATGCGTAGCGTAGCCACTCCAATGAATCATTCAGGTAGTATGACTGTAGGGTGGATAAATTATATGATCAAGTCCCTATCTGTGCTGTACGTGCTATACTTTACTGAGGTGGAGACACTGCAAGAGAACGAATTTCGAGAATTCAATATCTACCTTAATGATATCCCGTTAGTTAGTGCATTCAGGCTTAACTACTGTTGTGACGGCACTATGGGAATCAGACGCTTTGCCGAGTGTCCAGGGTACTCGGCAAAGCCCTAAATACACTCGGCAAAGGCTTTGTCGAGTGTCGCACTCTGCTCCTGAATGTAGCTGGCGGAGCTACACCCGTCTTTTGCCCAAGAGCTTGCATGTACTAGAGAACCTCCGCCATCTGCTCCTGCTGCCTCTACTCCATCGCAATGCGCTGAGCCTCCATAGCCTCCATCCTCTGGCGATCGGCCTCCCGCAGGTCCTCCAATTGCTCGATCTGGGTCTACAATATTTCACCACAATGTTTAAACAATGCAAAGCTAAGATATGTAAATATCATTGTATGACGAATAAAACAGGAATCACCTTGAGCCATGCAAGATAATGATACTCATTATGTCTACCTTGAGCCAACATCAAACTCCAAGCCACCTTTGATTAGCGCAATGGAGATATACTGGATACGGCCAGTGGATGGATCTGCGATTTACTCAGGAGATGATAAATACTACTCCCTCCATTCCAAGTCGTTATGCCTTTTTTACACACATTGTTTTTGTTATAATCTAGACTTATGCTATGTCCAGGTGTACAGTAAAAGCTACGTATCTATAAAAGTCAGACTCATTATTTAAAATGGAGGGACTTTCATGCTTTTTTAGGTGTCCATACTTGTTATTGTAATGGAGTATTGTGAAGAAGTGAACCAGCTAATGTTACTGAATCATCACTTTGATTCAATAAAATTGCTCTGTACATAGGGGCGCAAGCCCCTCCAGTTTCCTCAAAAAAAATGTTACTGGATCATCAGATACCTGTTTGGCATAATTCTGAACTTAGCCTAGAATTATATATATATTTGATATTTTGTATGCAGCTCTAAAGTGTTAGTCTCCTTTTGCAGAGAAGTTTGGGCCATTGTTAGTACCTTCTTAGGCACATGATTCTAAAATTCACCTTCTTTCTTGGTAACTAGCACTACTATTACTATATCACTTCAACCCAACAAATTGTTGCTCATATATAGTGATGTCATCAATCAATTAGTAAACCAAAATGGATTAGAGCAAATCCACTTTGAGAAAAATCAATTTCAGACTATAGGGAAGAGCTTCTGCAGCAAATTGAGAAAACACATCCCCTTTTCTTACGTGAGACCCACAAGTCAGTGGCATCGTCTTTCTCTTTTCCTCTATCTCCTCTCTTTCCTCTCCCTCCGTCATGGCAAGGAGGTGATGGTGTGTGTGCTTGTTCGCCCGGCACGGTGACAGCATGGCAGCGTGCGCGCTCGGTCGCCCAACGCGACTGCGGCGCTCGCCCAGAACACCATGACTGTGCCTTCATCATCCTATGGACCCACACGTCAGTGATTGGAGGGAGAAAGAGGTTTCAGGAAAATATGTGCCACTTTCCCGTTCTTTGAGGGCCCGAGGGATGTTTTTGAGGGATTGGGAAAAAATAGGGAAACAGTATTAAGAAAGGGGATGTGCTGGAGCAGTATTTTTCACATCATTCCCTTATATGAGAGGTTTAGGGAAAGCGAGTTATTTTTCGCAATCTGGTGGAGTTGCTGCATAGGGAATAAATGACATTGCAGCCACTTGTAGGCAAATTCTTACTTTGTGGAGAGTTCAACTACGTTCTGAATTTTATCTAGATTTAATTTTTAGTGAACTGCATGGCCACTACTCAAACTTCTCCTAGAACCCAATACAAGTCTATGAATTTTGAAATTGTGTAGACAATGGTCCACAAACTTGTTAAAATGTGTCAACTAGGTCCACGTACTGTTGTGAGACATTCGATTGTAATACTGGCAAGAACCAATTAAAAAGAGAAATGCTAAACAACAACTTAGTGTTGTACCTAGATTTCACACCCAATTCTTGCGCCGTCTGATTCACATGGGGATGCGGTGGAGGCCGTCCGATTCGCGCCCGCACACGCCGTCTTCTTCCTCGCCCACGACCGCCGTTTTCTTCCCCAGCTCTGGCGCAGCAGCTAGGGTTTCGGCGAACCTCTCCCCCTCTTTCTTCTCCAACTCCGACGGCTATAGAAGGGGCCAGCCGGGGGCAGGGAGGCAGGCCAGGTGGTGGAGATGATGGCTGGCTGGTTTAGGGGAGCTAACGGTAGTAGCGGCGGCCAGCCAGGTCATGGCGGGGGAGTCTCACCGGAGTTGGAGAAGATGACGGCGAGCGAGCTCACTGGAGCTGGAGAAGATGGCAGCGGTGGGGAGAGGGGAAGAGAGTGGCCGCCACGGGCGCTAGGGTTCACCGGAGCTCCGGTAAACCCTAGGCTCGCGCGGGGCGGTGGGAGGCGGCAGGGGCGAGGATGAGGAGGAGGGCGCGGGGTGGATAACGGCGAGGGAGGGAGCGGCAGAGGGAGGGAGAGGTAGAGAGTGGGGTACGGACAGTGGGAGGAAGACGATGCGGAAAAATCGTGTGCTCCGGTCCGATTATAGACTCAAATATGGGGTAGACAGACTCTTTAAAAATGCAAGACAACAATATTATTATTTTATTTCATGCAGTCTGGCTGTGAGTACTCTATTGGTGACACATATATGTAAACATTCCAATGTTCCATTATATAGTGCAAAAACGTGTAGCTGTCCAATTTTTCATTACATCCATAGATTAATAAACAAGTATATATGAATATTTTCCTTTTATCATGTAGCTGGTATAAGTTCCGAATTCAACAGGTTTCAGAATTTGTGGATTTTTGGGCTTTTGGTCAATTACAATTGTTGAACGACTAAACTTATGCTTTTCCTTGATCCTTACTTTTTATTATAAGTTCCAAATTCAACCGGTTTCAGGATTTGTGGATTTTTGGGCTTTTGGTCACTTACAATTGTTGGACGACTAAACTTATGCTTTTCCTTGATCCTTACTTTTTATTAATCTTCTCAGCCAGTGCAATTATGACTATCAAGACAAAGTACTCTGTTGATAGAATCTGGGTGGGAGATCCATGTTTGCCCGTAGCTTATGCATGGGATGGCCTCAACTGCACTTACAACACTACTAGTGGTGATCTATCGAGAATCATTGCCTTGTAAGTTCTGAACGAACAATATCTCTCCATGTAAATGCTCTCGGTTAAATAGATTAAAGACCAGAGCATATAAGTGTAGCCTTAAGTTTAGGTAATGATGGTGTTATGGTGTGAATTTCCTGCAGATATCTGTCATCCAGTAAATTGAATGGTGAAATTGATTCTTCATTTGGGGACCTGACTCTCCTCCAGCACTTGTACGTTGTGCACACTATAGTTTCAGAATTTGTGACGTGATAACATTAGTACTTATTTACTGAATAGTTAGTGCTTATTGTTCTTTTTGATATTGCAATGCCGGCTTTTTTATGGACAAGGAGAAAGCAGCTGCTTCCTTCTTTTTCAAACAGATGATGTTTCGGACAAGATACTAATTAGTTCATTTTTGAACTATTTAACTAGTCATAAAATTCATATATTTGAAAATAGGAGTACATGCATCAAACATTAAGATGCTGAGAAAAAGGATTGCTGAGAGCACCAAATCAGGGCAAACAATAAGCCCGTTTAGATCCTTGGAATTGAATTTGTTCTAGTAATTATAATTTAGGCATAAATTAATTAAGCTAATATGGTTCTATATGGAATATATTTATATATTTTTATTAGCCACACAAGGGAGATATACTTATATGTTGCATTTCTAATATAGGGAAGCGAGTTGAAGAGTGTGCTATAAGTTGGAGAGTAGTAATATAGCTTGGTGATTTATATAATCAATTTCCATCTTCCACCCTATGAATTTGAGATGGGCTATATGTGAATTTGAAAAAGTTATGGAATGTCAAATTCCAAACCTAATAGCCTAATTTATTAAGTAGGTTCCAATTCCTCCAAAATAAAAGGATCCAAACGGCACCTAAGGGTGTGTTTGGGAGCGCTCCATGGGGCGGATTCTCGAAGAGAATCACTCTCCGGCTACTAAACGGTTTTTTTCAGAGTGAAGTGATTCTCTGAAATGAACTAAGAGGGTGAGAGCTGAAAAAGTAGCTTCTCCTGATTCTGTGAAGTGATTATCCATAGTGATTTTAAGAGTTTATGTTAAAAAATTAAAGAGAATCATTTTCAGCCTCAAAATCACTTCATCAGAGAATCAGGGAGCACAGCTGAAGAATCAGAGAGCACAGATCTGCCAAACGGACCCTAAGAGATCACTCACAATAGACGGATAAACAATAAAAAAACAAAACTAGTACGTAGCTAATTACAGATAATGTCGTCCAGGTGATAACTAGAAGGCATATCCCCAACCAACGTATGTAGCAGCTACTTTCTTGCATGAATAACAACTTACATAAGTACGTAAGTTCTAGCCACATCTCCAGATTGTTGAGGACTTTGAGGTGTTGAGCTATGTGAAGTTGAGCTTTATGTGTTACCGGCCACAACTAATGATAGTATAGATGGAGTATGAGCATCTCTAGCTGTAATATCTAAAACAGACCCCTACTTCTCTATTTAGGTAGACACCCCCATGCGAGACCCACACTTCATTGTTTTCTCTAGCATCACTACCTAAAATAGACCTCCCAAATCCATCCTAGTAGAGAATGACATGTGAGACCCACATATCATCCTCTTTGCTCACTTGTCGCCATAGAAAAACTTGGCCATCGCCGGAGACGGCGAAGAACTGTACCGGCCACCATGGAGGGAAGGCAGGCACCCTACGTCAGCGGGAAAGGTCCACACGTGCCGGGAGAAGGCTTGCCCACGCCGGAAGACTTACCGCACACTGGGGAAGTACAGCCGAGTCCGGGGTGGCCAGTCGAGCCGCCGGGGAAGGCTAGCTGCGCCGCCAAGGAAGGCCGCGCCAAGATGGCCATGCTGCCTCCGGAAGGGATGGAGGCCGCGGTCGTCGGGTGGTGTCAAGCGGGGAGGAAACCTGCGAACCAGGATTTGGGTAGTCGAATAGAGGCCAATAGGAATGGGTAGTGAAAGGAGGGAAATAGGAGGCCAACAAATCTGGGGGTTAAGTAGGGGGCCTGCTAGAGTTGGTTTTTTCGACTCCACTACCAAAATTGGGAATAGGAGGTCCTTGGATGTGCTTCTGGAGTTGCTCTAATAAATTACTCCCTCCGTATTTTTATATGAAATTATTACAAACAAAATAAATTAAAGGCAAAAGTTATAGTTGGATATCTTATCTTAAACATCATATATTCAAGAGGTAGTACATTTCAAAACTTAGGAGGCTGGAAGCTTGCTGAAAAGTTTGCCCATTTCAGTCAAAATCGGAGTGCAAGTCTAACTTTTGTGCTGCTTGTACTCCAGTAGAGCTTTATGTTAACAATTTCCTTGACTGCAAAAGTTTAAGTTGTTGATAACATTTAGTTGTTCAATTTGCATGCCATTTACAGGGACCTATCACACAACAATCTATCAGGATCCATACCTAATTTTCTCGGTGAACTTCCATCACTTGTATTTCTGTAAGCCCCTCCTGCTGGTCGACCTATTGTCTGTATATATGGCTCAGACCTAGAGAATCTTTATGTTTATTCTTCTGATGTCCATAGAGATTTGTCAAGCAACAACCTAAGTGGACCAATTCCAACAAGTCTGCTACAAAAATCCAAGAGTGAATTTCTGACACTAAGGTTCAATTCCTTTTTTTTATATTCTTGAACACAGAGAGCTACATATTATATTTCAGAAGAAATAAGGGTATAAGAACCCATATAAACTGAAGGACTAGAATGGTGACCAAAGGGGGCGAATGAGAGCCAATTAAAATTCTTTGCAATCCCAAATACAGTCCACAAATACCTCGAGTAGCGGTAGCCAAGATCACATAGTCACAGCGGATACCTTAGAAACTAGGCGAGAAAGATGCAGAAGCAATTGGAGGTCAAAAAGAGTGAGAAAGAGGCTTTTAGGAAAAGTTAGAAACCCAGTCAAACGACTTGCAAATAGCATGAATTTTTTTGTAGGGGCTTATAACACCATGAGAAAGATGAAAACTGGCCTGGGCTGGTTTTGAAACCAGCTTGTGCTAATTTTCAAATTTCAGCCCTCGGAGGAGGAAAAATTCACTGCCAATCAAACAAATTCCAAAAGACTTGAAATTTAGTCAAGGAGATTATAGCATCATAGGGAACATCTCCACCAAAAATCAGCTTAATCGAAGAAACTTCAAAAACTAGCCTATGGTAATTGAAACGGCCGAGCTGGTTTTTTGTAGTTTTTTGTAGTTTCCAGCAGAATCCCCTCAAAGAAAATTTGGAATCAATTAGGCTAGTTTTGTAACTGGCTCGAGCTAGTTTTTGCAGTTTTTAGAAGAATCCCCTCCAAGAAAATTTTGAAATCAATTTAAACAAACTCCAAAAATTTTGAAACTTAGCACACACCTTGACTAACCAATTTAGAAGTTACCACCACGAGATCACGTCAAAAATATCAAATCTTAAATAGGAAACTCAAAATCACTCTCTGAAATTTGGGTTTTGTCAAGAATCCTCTAAAAGATTATTTCTATATGTGTGTGTACACTCCTATATATGTATGTTACAAATCACAATCTTTGACAACTCAATTTGGTGTTTGTTAGGACTCACAACAATCGGAACCTCTGTACAAATCCTACTAGTGATCAGTAACAAACAAAAAGAAGAGTATAGTTAAGACTGTCACTGCTACAGTTACAGTTGGAATAGCTCTTCTAGCTCTATTTGTTGCATTTACCATTTGGTACAAAAGGAAAAGGACAAAAGGTAACTGATTAAGCTGGCTGAAATCCATGAGTGTTTTTTTTCTTAAAAAATGGATAAGCCAATCGATACTTTGGTTAAATACACAGTGCAAGGCCCACAAGTTCTGAGTGGAGATCAGGGCCCACAAACCGTGTGGGCCGAGAAGGGCCTACCGTCTCTGGGGGTCGATCATCAGGGCCCACAACCTGCAGGGATCAAACAGGATCCACAACCGTGGTTACCGGACAACCATGCAGCTAACGTAGACATGCCTACTGGTGTACATTTTCGGAACTTCAGGTATAAAGAACTGGGGGTCATAACGGGGAGCTTTGAAAACAAAATCGATGAGGGAGGTTTTGGCCCGGTCTACGCTGGGAAACTGGACAACGGAACTCCTGTTGCTGTGAAGATGAGGTCACAAGACTCGTCATAGGGGGATCAAGAATTTTGGGCAGAGGTATGTACGCTAGCTGAGAAGTACATGTATTATGAAAATTGATTTGTGCATAGTGGAACCCTAATAATTTGTTACCGGTCTCATTGTTCTTCTGATGTTTATTGTATTAACCCCTTAGGGGGGTTTTTATATGTATATATAGGGGAGAAATTTGGAGTACAAGCCAAGTTATACTAGGCCCAATCCTATTCTATCTCTAGACCGGATCCAATCTTTACCTCTAGATAGAGTTTGCTTCCATCTCCAATTATCTCTAACGACACACATATACACACACTAGCTCTGTTGATCCGTAAATTTGTCCAATATGGGATTACATAAATTCTAGAATGATATATAAAGGCCTAAGGGAGGTATAGGAAAATTCATACTTATATCTATCATTAAAGCACAAATGTATAATCTTTGATCGGCATATATAGAGGAGGAGAAGAATAACGAGGTAGGGAACATAAATTTATCCTCAATAAATCTCTTAGGGACTATTTGGAACAAAGGAATACAAAACAGAGGAATAGAAAAAAAAAGTAGGAATAAGATAGAGTAAATAGTGAAATATTATAGAATTTCAAAACAAAGGAATGTATACTTTGAGCTATTTGGAATAGATGGAAAAAGCACAGCAACATGAACAAGCATAGCAAGCGAGAGCAAAGGTTTTTTCACTTGGGTTAGATGGGAAGTTTTATTTTGTACGTTTGGCATTACTATGGCTTCCTTTCCTTTAGAAAGGAAATCAAATTTCCTTCTTTCTAAACAATATGATGTGATTCTTTTCCTTTAGAATTTATTCTTCAAAATTCTTTTGAGGATCCTTGGATCCAAACAGGGGCTTATATTTGGTGGCAAATTTTGAATGATTTGGTCCCTTCAATTGAGTGGCACTATTGGAATTTTTCAACCAATGATCGATTTTGTTGGAGTTACAGGTTAAGAATTTAGCCATGCTTCGTCACGAGAATTTGGTGCCCTTGTTGGGTTATTGCAAGGATGGGGAGCATTTGGGCCTTGTCTACGAATACATGGCTGAGGGAAACGTGGAACAGCGGCTGAGAGGTTGGTGATGTTGCATGATCAGGAAGCCCCTCTCACATGGTCGCAACGCCTCAAGATCGCGCTGGATTCTGCCCGTGGTACGTATGTATGTCCATACAATTTCTTAGTCTCTTGCAAAGGTATTCTTTTATATAATTACTGGAATATTCTGCGCGTTGGGTGGGATGTTTTTAGAAATGTAAAGTTGTCACATCATTGCATGTACTATGAGATAAGCCTGTCAAAGCTGCTAAGCAAGCTAGTGAAAGAACCTAATAAAAAGCTAATTGAGTAATGTAATACGAATTATAGGAGGATGTGATAACTGAAGAAATTAAATAGTATGATGTGGATATACCTTGTGTAGATTGAAAATTGTTATTGTACACTTGGTGGAAGATAATGTGACACTTAGTGGGAGATCATGTGGTACTTAGTGGGGATGACACATAGATAGCTTAGCTTGCATGTGGGGGCCGGATTGAAAAATAATGTGGTTTTCTTTTGTAAGATACATACTCTAGTAGATAACTGAACGTGCGAGCTGCCTGCTAATTTAGTTTCTCCACTCATAAAACCACTGTAGTTATATACTGGATCCATTAGTGCAGGACTGCACTACTTGCATTCTGCCTTAAGCACGCCACTGATCCATAGAGATGTGAAGGCCAGGAGCATCCTAATAACTGAAAAACTTGAAGCCAAGATCTCTGACTTGGGGCTCGCAAGGGCCATCAGCGGTGAAGGAAAAACACACACACCATCACCGGCACGCTGAGTGGTACTCCTGGATACGTCGACCCTGAGTGTGCCGAAATAAAGCTCCCTCTTTCTATAGCAGCTGCCTCGTACCTGCTATTTTTACATACTCTTTTTTTTTAGCACGCGGCAGGTACCTGAAGGCCGGTGAGCTGAGAGGCAAAACCGATGTGTACAGCTTCGGCATCGTTCTCCTCACTACAGGAAAACGCCTCTTTGCCGACTGCTTGCCCCGGTCGGCAAAGGCATAAACCCAGTCGGCAAAGGCTTTGCCGACCGCAAAGCCACGTGGCAGTCGGCAAAGAGCAGTCGGCAAAGCCTGGGTCGGCAAAGGCGGATTTGCCGACTGCCACGTGGCACACAGTCGGCAAATCCTTTGCCAACAGCCACGCCAGCAGTCGGCATAGCCACGTGGTGCCGTCAGCCCTGACGGCAGGCTTTGCCGACTACTGGTTCCTCGGCAGTCGGCAAAGAATTTTTTTTCAAAAATTGTTTGCCGACTGGCCGCCAGCTCGGCAGTCGGCAAAGAAAGAAAATATTTTTTTTTGAAATGTTCTTTGCCGACTGCTTTCGTAGTTGCAGTCGGGAAAGATTTGACCTCTTTGCCGACTGCCTCCCATTGCAGTCGGCAAAGACTCTGTCCTGGGGTTTTTGTGCCCAGCTTTGCCGACTGTAAACAGTCGGCAAAGCTGGATTTTTTTTTGCTTTTGTTTTCTGTTTTCTCGCATCAAAACCCTGCAAAATCACAAATTATAATCCAATTTCACCAGAAGCACCGGTAGCACCATTTATATCACAATTTCATCATATTTGTCGCCAACATCACCACATATATCACAATAACGCACAACATCACATATATCTCACATATATGTCACAATAACAACCACACAAGTGCATTACAACCATCACATGAAGTCCAACACGTCGAACACCACAAGTCGATGTCCATCACACGAAGTTCAACATAACAAGTCTAGGTCCATAACGAAGAAAAGAAATACATGACAACAACTTCGACGATACGGTGGATACATGATAACAGAATCGACAAGTACCTAGCTCGTCGCGCCGTCCCCGGTCTCGTCGTCCGCTCCGCCCCTAGAGCCCCCAGGGTTTGCCCACGAAAACCCCCTTGGACCAAACTGAGGCGCCTGCACATACTGCCACCCTCCGTGCACCAGCGGCCACGAGTATGTCGGAGGAGGGCCACGCAGAGGTGGATACAGTGGATAGGGTGCAGGTGGTGGATACGACATCATCTGATGGCCGGGACCTCCAGGAGACGGGTTCGAACCCGCCGACTGTACCTGCACAAGTTAAACGCCAAGTGATGTCATTAGTATCTGCAGCATGGACGCACAAGTTAAAGCAAGAGTCAATATACTCACCGGGGTCCCTCCAGGAGCGATAGGAGCAGGCACAGGAAAAAACTCTGGAGGAGGAGGCGGTGGAGCGAACATTGGAAGAGGAGGCAGTGTAGACGCCTCGGGCGTCTGCATGGACTGGAAGAAGCTGGCCATGTTCTGCATCTGAGTGTTGTAGTGCTGCTGCAGGCTTTGCTGGTAAGCCATCTGTTGCGCCATCATCTGCGCGTGTAACGTGGCGATCCTCTCCTCCATCTTGGCCTCCATCTGGGCCTGCAATATTACATCCGCAGTGTTGATTGTATGTACAGGTGCGAAACGAGTGAACGACGAACGAAACGGCACTTACCTGTGACGCTGACTGCCGCCGGGGCGCTACGGGGATGTCGCTGGAGCTCGTGGGCGTGGATCGAACCTGGGTCAGCGTAGGAACCTAGGACGGGTCGAGGGCGCTGTGGGCCATGTAGTAGCGGCCGTGCTGCTTCCCTGGTCCCAACCTCTGTAGGAGGTCTGTGTCCAGGGGCTCGGCGGTGGGGTCGAACGTCTCCCCGTAGCGCTGGCGAGCCGCGACAGTGTACTCGGTGGCCTTCTCGTAGGCGGTGGGGTTGGTGTACGCATCGGGCCCGTCCTCCGGGTTGTAGACGTTGTTCGGATCCGTCGCCTTGCCCTTGTGAGAGAGGAGGTACGTGGTGTACTCGTTGATTTCCTGCCCACCGTGCGTCTGCGTCTGCATTGAAAACACAAACATGGTTACAAGTATTGACAATTGAGCGCAAGGATTAAGACATGAACGGACGCATACCCATCTTGTCGTGAACTGGGGGAGGGGCTGATTCCCTTGGTGGTGTGACACCCCTCGCATCTGCGCGCGGCGGCCCTGACGGTCGGCGTGCCTCGCGTACGCCTCATCCGTGCGCCACATGCGCACAATCTCCGTCCAACATTCCCTGTGGTTGTCGCACCACGACGGACACACCTGCATGACATGAAGTATTTGACATGCGAGAAGATTAGTGTAATGTTTCACTGAAGGAATCTGAACGAATGTTGTCATACTTAATTACCTGCTCGTATTGCGCTTGGGTGAGGTCGGCCTCCCTCGAGTTCATTCTCTGGCGGATTTGGGGCTTCTTGATGTTCTCTCCAAGCACGTTGGCGTGGAAGTTGCGGATGGCCTGTATGCGCGCCTCATGGTACAGGTCCTTGAGACGATCTTTGCAGACTGCCTCCTGCACTCGTGCCGCCTGGGCCGCTTTACCCTCCTCGCACGTGAAGAAGTCCTGCACACAGACACATCATGTAGCATTTCCTTTTTGCAAGAAGTCCGATGAATGCGTACTATTTAGCAATGCGGTGCGATGAAAGACTCACCCAAAACTCCCTCTTTATCTTTGCCGCGATGGTCTCGCCACCCTCCTCGACGAGGTAGAAGTGGGACCACTTGGTGGGCACCTTCATCTCGCCGTTGACGTTGACAAGGCCAGGGTAGTACTCCTTAATCAGGAGGCCCTAGATGCCATTGATATGGCGTGCTTGACCTGCTCCACTCACAATCTTCCAGGAACTGCATGAGTCATTAAGAACAATTGTTAGTCTTCAGTTCGATTTTTGACATGTCATATGAACAAGTAGTGAAATCAATAATGGTTACTTACGTCTGGCCCACGGGTGTGATCACCGGGCGCTGGTGGAATTGCGGCCGCACCCTAGGAAGCTGCGTGGGCCGGTGCGAGTACACCTTGGCCATGCCTGACGAAGTCAAAGCCGTCTCGCCTGGTGTAGGCGCGTCGTCGCCGTCGTCGTCGTCATCGTCGTCGTTGTCGTCGTCGTCGCCGCCGCGCTCGTCGTCACGCGACGTCGTCCCCCCTTACGAGGACGAGAACGGCAGCCTCCTGGTCGCCTGGCGACGTCCGTTGGGGGGCTGGGACCCCCTACTGGACGACCCGCGCACCAACACCTCCTCCTCCTCGTCGTCGTCGTCGGCGGTCTCCTGCGGAGGGACCTGGTACGCCGAGCGTACTGCTCGATGCGGCCGCTGCCGCCGTCCGCCTGGCATTTTGCCGAGTGCCTGCAATGACAAAGAACAAAACTGTTAGCATAAATAAATGACAAGTACTTGTAAAGGAACATAATAATAACAATATAGTATTACATGGCCTCGTAATTATCTCCGCGAACGGCAATATCTCGGGCGTGGAGTCATCATCTCTATCACTATCGTCGTCATCGCTATCAATATTGTCGAGCTCACTTAAGTCATCACTGTCATCATCATCTTCATCGTCTCCATAGTCATCATCATGTACCTCCTCCTGGACAACTCCATCGCGCTGCATCTGCCATCGCTCAAGCATTCTTAAGTCCCTGGCATCCTGCACCTCCTCACCCTCATCCTCATCGATTTCGTTGTCTACTTCCATGCCCATGAGCGAACCAATGTCGATCTCCAAGGTACCTTCTAGCCCCTCAGGTTGATAGAACTCATCGGTGCTTGGGTCAAAGTTGTAATCGTCGTCGTTTGGGAGAGGCGCTTTGCCGCGCGGCGACACCAAATGCACAAGGCTCCACCCCGCAAGCTTCTCGTCTTTTTGGCATGCCCATGGGAGGTAATAAACTTGCGTGGCGTCTCGGTTGGCCACAATGTAGACATCGTCTCCTTTATAGCTGGAGTCCTATCGAATCTTGACTTGACCTATCGTAAGGTCTTTCCTCGTGATATCAGGATCGAACCAATGGCATTTGAATACCACCGGCGCTAAAGTCCCGGCACCCTTAAAGTTGAGCTCGTATATCTCTTCGACTATGCCGTAGTAGTCCTTCCCATCCGTGCCGGGCGTACGAACTCCGCAGCACATGGTTTTTAGGTTGGGTCGACTCTCCTCGTAGCTTCTTGTGCGAAAGCGATAGCCATTCACATCATAAACGGTGAATGACTTCACCCTACGGGAGAAGCCACGGCCCACCTGTTTCAATTCATCGCTCATTTCTGCATCCGTTCGGGCCTGCAAGGGTAGGAGATCGTTACATAACTTGCTCCGGGGAGCAAAGTGGAATCACAAAGTCGGAAAGAGGTTAGTTGGTTGGTACCTTTGTACAGAACCAAGAGATGAAATCGGGCACACCGTGTCTAAGAAGATTGTCTTCTTCTTGCTCGGTAGGAGCCCTATTGCCTCTCCAGTATTGACTAATAAATTCCCTGAAAGAAGGAAGAAACTAGAGGGTCAGACCATGATAGATAGAGGATAGTGACGGCATAGGTAACAAGCTCATTGAGAACTTACTTCTGATAAGGAATCACTTCATCAAGGTTGATCAACAATGTGAACATGATAGTCTGCCACTCCTGATGGTTCAACTGCTTGTTGGTACCTGTGCTTCCACTCCCGAGATCCCCTTGGAAAAGGCTGAGTATCGATGAGTTCTCGTCAGTGTTGTAACGAGGGGTTGGATTGTGCATGCTGGGAAGCTTCTCAGTATAGTACGCCTGTGTGAAGGTCGACACCTCCTCTAGAACGGAGGCCTCTCCCACGGAAGCCTCAATCTTGGCTTTATTTCTATAATTTTTCCGAAGAAGCTTTAGACACCTCTCGATTGGATAGCACCAACGGGCCTGCACGGGACCCCCCAACCGTGCCTCGCGCGGTAGGTGCAAGATCAGATGCTGCATGGACAGAAAGAAGCCGGGTGGAAATATCATCTCCAACTTGCAGAGCAACAGAGGTGCAGCCTTATCCAGTTCAACACAAACATCCCGAGACAACTCCTTGGCACAAAGCTGGCGATGTCCAGGTTTTAGCCACCCGACGTCGCCACTTGTTATCACATGTGGAGATGTCCAGGTTTTAGCCACCCGACGTCGCCACTTGCTCGAAACTTTCTCAAATTTTTACCACAGCCTCCGCATGCGATGACAAGACACGTCGTCAAGTTTCGTCATTTTCGGACTCCGTTTCGATTTTATAAAATTTAAAAACACTTTTCACGCGCGTGGCTCGGCGTGTTCCGACACCAACACGGTCGAAATTTCACGCGAGGCCCCGCACACAGCCTCAACATGCTCCAAACATCATGAATATCATTTTCTGAATCGCCGGATTCCATTATTTCATGTACCTGCAGTTCAAATCTGGAGTTGCCGGAAAAAATCAAAGAAACAGAAAAAATCAATGGAATATAGCAAAATAAATCAAAATGATCCCAAACTTGGAATATATCATCTAATTACTGTATCAAGGCAACACAAAAAACTGGGATCGAAAATCAAAAAAAATAAAAATTCTTTGCCGACTGCCAGGGAGGATGGCAGTTGGCAAAGCCTGCGCCTTTGCCGACTGCTGACGGAGTGGCAGTCGGCAAAGGTGACGGTGTGGATGGCGTCAACCATGGCCTGCCTTTGCCGACTGCAATTCTTTGCCAATTGCCTGGCAGTCGGCAAAGCCATGCAGTCGGCAAATCCTGCTTTGCCGACTGCAGGAAATTCCAGTTGGCAAAGGGACCTCTTTGCCGAGTGTCGAGAAAAAACAGTTGGCAAAGAAAATTGCAGTCGGCAAAGAGCCAGTTTCCTGTAGTGCCTGGTGCTCATCACTGCCCAGCCAACTTCTATCGTCGTCGGCAACAAGCATGTCAACATTGCCGACTGGGTGCGGGAGATGCTTTCTCAAGGCGCATCTGCAGGAAGCCATGGAGATATCTCGAGCGTCATCGGCCACACCATAAGGGGCCAATGCGACCTCGTCTCTGTGCGCAAGGTGGCGGAACTCGCGCTGCGATGCGCGCAGCGCGAGGATGTTCATGCCCACCCCACGATGGCGGAGGTTGCGGCGGAGCTGGAGGCACTGCAGCGGCTGCAGCAGCGGGACGACGGGGTCTCCGGAGCAGGGACCGGTGGTTGTTCAGCGATGGCGGAGGAGGACGACGACGAGGAGGCTGCAGTTGCTGGTGTGTGGTGTGCATGAGGTCGTCCAACTCGCAGAAGCACAGTGATGAAGTGTGAACAGGTAGATCAACGGAAATAAAAACAAAGTGCTGGATCACGAGATTGTCGACGTAGATCTCTTTTTTTTTGTCATTGCATATTTATTTATTTTCGATATAAAAACATGCAGAGCACAAAACAAATTCCAATAGCGCAAGATCTCAAACCCAGCTCTTGATGCTGCCGCTGTAGTTGCTGCGCTTATCGAAGTACCTATCCCAGAGAATGACGCCGACGTAGTTGGCCGCCTTCTGCACCACGGGCAGCACCAACCTCCGGAGCGCCCCGGGGTCCGTGAACCCGCGCCTTGCGGTCAGCAGGCTGACGTAGAACTTGGTGAACGGGTACGCTGCATCCACTTGGCCCACTCCGCGGCGCTGAACCCGGCGGCGCAGTCCGCGTCGTCGTCGTAGAACCGGACGTGGATGCGTTCAAAGATGCCCGTGTCGAGCGCCTCCTTGACGCGGGCGTCGGGGAACCCGCACCGCCGCGTCGCCGTCAGATGCAGGAGCTTGCCGTCGCCGGCGCGGATGTTGTGCTTGGCAAGCTCCAGCGCCAGCGTGCTGTACCGCTCCGCGGAGGTGGCGTGCTCCAGGAACATGTCGACGCCGTCCAGCCACGCATTGCCGAACGGGCGGTGGCGAGTGTCGTTCAGGCTGCCGCCGAAGTAGGTGTTCCAGAGGTGGTCGAAGAGCGCCAGCGCTGATTGGTTGGTGGGGAGGGAGTAGGCGCCGCCGAAGCCGCCGATGGAGATGGACACCGGCACGCCTAGGAACTGGCACCGCTTGATGGCCGCGCCCATGCCGGCGGTCGAGTGGCCCGACAGGTCCAGGTGGTAGGTATAGCTGCCGTTGCTGGTGCCGTAGACGTCGAGGAAGGACATGACGAACATGCTGTACAGGCCGGAGTCGCAGGCTTCTCGGAGCGAGCCTTCGTCCTTGTGCCGGCCCCAGAACACCGTCATCTAGGCAATCCAGCTTTGCAGTATTTGGGCCCAACAAATCTCCTGTGGCTGTGAGGTCGCAAAATAGTAGAGATGTGGGTATTAAATGCAAACTTTTTGACTTCAAGAGCATACTTTTTTTTTGAGACGGACATGAAGAGCATACTTGCAACAGAGATTATTCCTGTTGAGATTAATTAGGGATAATTAATTAGTGATCAATTATTGTAATTCTGTATTTAGCATAGGCAACCGTAAGGGCTACGAAAGTGCCCCTTCAGCACAGGCACCTGTTCGCCTGAACCGAACTGTCCATTGGGGCAGTATATATATATATATATGTAACATACATTCATCAGTAATATTCAACGATTATTCATCGATCATAATTTCCTCTAATACGTTATCAGTCACGCTAGTTTCTACCCCGCTGTAGTAGAAGGCCAGAAGGAAGGAGAGGAGTTCGCCGGAACTTCGCCGGAGTTTCATCGATCCAGTTCAAGATAGAAGATGTCGTCCGCTACTCCTTCCATGAATGCCATGGTGGACTCCATCACGGACGCCGTCGAGGGCGTCATCCACCGCAGCACCAACCACCCCGGCGGCCTCCAGCGGTTCCTGCTCCAGGGCGCCATACGCCGTGTCCTCCGGGACATCCACGCCCACCGCATCCCTCCTCGTCGGAGCAGTGGTGGTCGTCCGTCGTCGCTGCGCCTGGAGATTCGCTCGTCGCCGCGTCCGGTGCCTCGTTTGTCGAAGCTGGAGTTCGGCCCCGGTGTTTGCCCGACCCATGGCCCGGCCATGTTCGTCAGGCGCACGAGGGCGCCACCGGAGACGCCGCTGATGAACCTCCACTGCCGTCGCCTGCGCTCGCCATGCCGAGGAACGGAGGCACTGGTCCTCTGGCCGCATGCCAGAGCGCTCCTCCACTTCCCACTAGCAACATCGGCGCTGAGGCTTGGCCCCCAGGCTTCGCCTACGACGTCGACGTTCCTCTCCCGACGCTCCTTCCACCGCCCGGAGGCCACTCCTACGCCGAAGTCACCCGTCGCTCCATCCTCCCGCCCGGCAATGCTCTTGGCGCGGGCTTCACATCTTCCTCGCACGAGGGGGAGGCGGTTCCCCGCTGCTGAGCAATTTTGCAAGGGCCAGTGGGGGCGGCTCTGACGTTCCTGGTTCGCCGGGATGAGGAGGCGCTGCCCTGCCGGTCAGCCTCCATGGCCGGGGAACCGGCCATGAGAGGAGAGGAGGGGAGGGGGAAAGAGGAGGCCTCGACAGCATCAATCAACGACTGAGCAAAGCGGCGGCGACGGCGGCGGAAGAAATCGCGGTGGCGGCTGGGCAGCGGGGCTGGGAACCGCTGGCCTTATATAGCCGCGGCGGGCCTTGGTGGTTGGCTGGGCCGCGCGCCTGGCTTGGCCGCTGGGCCGCGCGCCTGGCTTGGCCGCTGGGCCGCCACTGGCTGGCCACTGGGCCGCCACTGGCTGGCTTGCTTTGCATAATTTTTTTCTTTTTATTATTTCCATTTTCAGTCAGCAGTAGTATAAGTAATTAGCATATGCTTTGCTAGTTTAATTTCTACAAGAACATTAGTAGTTGGGATTGATTGTTGTTGATCTGTACCTGCTGGATAATTGTCATTGTGAATATAATTTGTGGTTTCATTATATTATTATCATATTTTTGGAGTATGTGCTGCATTCAAAACCCCTTTGCACCACATACATATTACATTTGTGACTTTGATAATTCTTTTGGGCTATGTTGATACACCCAAACCCCCTTATTTGCATCAACATAGAGGTTACACTTGTTATTTTATTATAGACTTTGGTATGTTGGTGCCCCAAACCACAATTTTCCATCACAAACAAGTTAAAATTGCTAGTAGACTTAGTTGCAATTTAACTATGCCATCTATAGAATTAGAAAACTTTAATATCTAAGAATTCACATTGCAATATAAATATCTTGTTTATTTTGGATAATTAACACAAGGTAATGGAGTCTATGGTATCGGCTGCGTTTAATCCACTTGTGGATTATTCTGCCCTGAGACCGTACCATAGCAGTGATCAAATCACCTGTTACTAAGAGGTCTACATCTTGTTTCTTTGAAACTTGATGACTACCTACACCGTGTTTTTACCCAAAATAAAGGTTTTGGATTGCTATCTTCATCATATTGTTTTGCTATTACACAAGATAGTAGTGTCCTAAGCAAAGGCTGCGTTTAATTCTTTGTGAATTATCCCGCCCAGAGACCGTGCTTAGGCAGCAATATATTTGCCTACTATAAAGATCTACTCTTTATCTATGATATAGAGACTATCTGTCTTGTGTATATCAAAACTTATGATGATTTGGTGTATGGTCTACACAATTTGTGATTACCTACAACAATCCAAAACTAGGATAAGATATAAATCTAAAGAATATTGCATTTAGTATTACAACATTGCCACGTTGATTTTAATTTACCAAACGGTAAATTAATTCATCCATGGTTATCCACGTAGGATCATGGCTACTAAGGAGTTCGAGGAACTCGCGTTAGACGGTACCAATTACCCTACTTGGGCGTCTGATATCAAAATAGCGCTTGCCTCTCGTAGTCTTTTGGCTACAATTCAGGAACCCCAACAAGGGGCTGCCATACAAGAGTAGCATACCTTGACTGCTCTAGCTTTATTACGGTTTTACATTCATAAGGACCTTAAATCTGAATACCTTACGATTGAAAATCCTTGCGAATTATGGGTCGCTCTAAAAGAGCGATATGAACAGCAAAAGGAACTGATTTGGCCAGAGGCCAATTATGAAAGGAATCACCTATGTCTCCAAGATTTTAAATCTGTGGCAGACTATAATCATATTGTTCATAGAATTTGTTCTAAATTGAAGTTTTGCGAGAAAGAGCCATCAGATGCAGACAAGATAGAGAAAACACTCTCTACTATGCTCCCATCTGATAGAGTATTGCAGCAGCAATACAGGGCTCATAATTACCAGCAATATTCCAAGCTTATTCATACATTGTCTCTGGCAGAAAAACATGATGAAGTTCTTATGAAAAATCATCATAAGCGCCTTGTTGGTTCGGCGTCTTTGCCTGAGGTTCACAATGTACAGAAATAGCCTAGGAATAAGAATAAGTTCAATGGACCTGATCCAAAGAACAGAACTGGTAAACGCAAACACAATAGGCGACAAAGACCTAATTCAAATAAGAGGAAGAAGGAAAATGTGAAACCCAAAAATGACAACAAGTGTCATAGATGTGGGGATTTCACACATTTTGCCAAGAATTACCATACACCTAAGCATTTGGTAGCTTTGTACCAAAAGTCTTTGAAAGACGCTAAGCCAACAGGAAACACAAGATATGAGGCACACTTCAATCTTGCATCTAAGGCTGTTGCAGAAGAGGGTTGTTCTAATCAGGCCCCTAAAGAACAAGTGAACAACAAACCTCTAAACTTCGAAAAAGACCTTCCATCGTCGGATAACATGCTCATAGATTTCAGTTCTGGAGACATGTTTGGAGATTTCGAACAATCTCGGTCAAAACATTGATATCACTATAGACTATTGTTGTAATAGTATACGTCACACATTCTTATAGTAGTTCGGATTGTATTAATTAGTGTGCGTATGAGTTATATTGTTTATATTGTAGAACTCATAGATTTTGTAATATCATACTTTTATATTGATAGTTAATATATTATATGTATAAGTTCTATGTGTTAAATTTGAATATTTATTTTACATTTACTTTACATATAGATGTCTATTGACCTCAATCCAAAAGAGAAAGAATTATTCCTTGTGGACTCATGTACCACAAACTCTATACTTAGAGAAATAAAATATTTTCAGAATCTTAAGAAAAGAGAAGGAAATATTATGACCATTGCGGGTCGACATGCATTAATAGTTGGCTCAGGACGAGCCACTATTACTCTCCCCATGGGTACGCAAATTACGATAGAGGATGCATTGTTGTATCCTGACTCTACTCGTATCCTTCTAAATTTTAGAGACGTCCGTAAGAACGGTCTCCATGTGGAGACACATATGGATAATAAAGACGAATTTCTTCTTTTTACCAAACTTACTGGATATGGCAAACAAATCTGTGAAAAGATTTCTTCACTCCAAACTAGATTGTACTATACATATATCAAGCCCACAGAACATGTTACTTATAAGATAATTTTCCAAGATGTCGATACATTCCGAAACTGGCATGATCGACTTGGGCACCCTGGCATAGGGATGATGAGGAAAATTATCAGCAATTCCATAGGTCATGATATGGAAAATGCTAAATTTCCCCAAAATAAAGATTTTTGGGAAATTAATTTTAAGACCATCATATCTTAAAATTCGAGCTGAACCACTTAAATTCCTTGAAAGGATTCAAGGCGAGATTTGTGGTCCGATTCAACCATTATCAGGGTTGTTCCGGTACTTTATGGTTTTGATAGACGCATCTACTAGATGGTCTCACGTGTCCCTTTTGTCGACACGCAACCATGCTTTTGCCAAAATAATGGCCCAACTTATAAAGTTGAAGGCACACTATCCGGAACATCGGATTCAATCAATCCGAATGGACAATGCCGCTGAATTCTCATCCCGTACTTTTAACGATTATTGTATGGCATTGGGAATTCAGGTTCAGCATTCAGTTCCTTATGTACATACACAAAATGTTTTGGCTGAGTCGTTGATTAAAAGAATCAAGCTCATTGCAAGACCTATGTTGACAAATTGCAAATTGCCTATGTCGTGTTGGGGTCACGCAGTTCTGCACGCTGCTGACCTAATCCAACTACGACCAACTGCATATCACGAAACCTCCCCATTGCAGTTAGTACGTGGGAATCCTCCGAGTATTTCCCACTTGCGTAAGTTTGGGTGCGCTGTATACGTACCCATCTCACCACCTAAGCGAACTTCAATGGGTCCTCACAGGAAACTACGGATCTATGTTGGATACTCATCTCCGTCTATTATTAAGTATTTAGAACCTCTTACGGGAGATCTATTTACTGCCCGGTTCGCTGATTGTATTTTTAATGAGGATCACTTCCCGGCATTAGGGGGAGAATTGTACCAAAATGAATGCCAAGAAGTTAATTGGAATGCAGAAGGCATTTCGTTTACCGATCCACGTACTACAGAAACTGAACAACAAGTTCAAAGAATCATTGATTTGCAAAATCTTGCAAACAATCTACCAGACGCTTTCTCTGATTATAAAGGTGTCACAAAGTCTCTCCATCCTGCAAGGAATGTGCCTGAACGAGTGGAGGTACCTAATAAAACCACTCAACCCCCTATTGGCAAAAAGAGGGGGAGAAGCACTTCCAAGAGGCAAGATGTGATTGCTGGCAAGCAAAAGAAGACTGGAAATGCAACTCAATCTTTGGTTGAAAGACACCTAGAGGACATATATTGTCCGGTGGATAGAAGTAATCCACAATCCAGCTCAGTTATGCGCATAAACGCTGAGGCTGGAATATCGAAAGACATCCATCGTTTCGGGAAGTCATGATGAATCTTTAAGGATAGACAAAATTTCTATAAATTTCACTGAGACTGGATAGTCTTAAAATCGTAAGTCCATAATAATCGACACATATTTCTCTGAAGAAATTGCAGATATCCTTCTAACTGGTTCAGATCCCAAGTCTATGACTGAGTGCAAGAAGCGCTCGGACTGAGATAAGTGGAAGGTAGCAATTGAAACAGAGATCGCCTCGCTTAATAAAAGGAAGGTGTTTTCGGCTGTAATGCCAACACCTCCTGGTATCTTCCTTGTGGGGTACAAGTGGGTTTTCGTCCGTAAAAGGAATGAAAACAACGAAGTGGTGAGATATAAAGCAAGGCTAGTGGCACAAGGTTTTACGCAAAGACTTGGCGTTGATTTCAACAAAACTTACTCTCCAGTAATGAGTGGTATAACGTTCCGATACTTAATATCGTTGGCAGTACAAAATTGTCTATCTATGCAGTTGATGGACGTAGTGACCGCATACTTATATGGGTCATTAGATTCTAAGATATACATGAAAGTTCCTGATGGAATCAGTATACCGAATCCTAAGGCAAATCGCAACATGTATTGCGTCAAGTTGCAGAAGTCATTATACGGCTTGAAACAGTCGGGCCGAATGTGGTACAATCAGTTAAGTGAATTCCTTAAATAGAAGGGATACACAAATAATGATGACTGCCCCTGCGTCTTCATTAAGAAATCGTCAATAGGATTTTGTATCATATTAGTATACGTTGATGATCTTAACATCATCGGCAACGAACCTGATATTAATGAAGCACGTCATCATTTAAAAGACGGAGTTTGAGATGAAAGATTTGGGTCAAACCAAATATTGCTTAGGTTTATAACTTGAGCACTTTCACTCAGGTATATTTATATACCAAGCTGCCTATGTCCAAAAGGTATTGGAGAAATTCAATATGGACAAGTCATATCCAACAAAAACTCCGTTGGTAGTAAGATCTATAGACATTGAGAAGGATCCTTTTAGACCACCGGATGAAGGAGAAGAGATATTGGGGCCACAAGTCCCTTACCCAAGTGCCATTGGAGCACTAATGTATCTTGCTAATAGCACTCGGCCGGATATTGCATTTGCAGTAAATTTGCTAGCAAGACATAGTGCTAAACCTACCAAACGACATTGGGTAGGAGTTAAAACAGTATTGAGATACCTCAATGGCACTAGAGATTTTGGATTATTCTATAGCAGAAATCAAGATCCAATTTTGTTAGGATATACAGATGCTGGTTATTTATCAGATCCCCACAATGGCAGATCACAAACAGGCTTTGTTTTCTTGCAAGGTGGAACAACAATATCTTGAAAATCTTCAAAGCAGACTCTAGTATCTACATCTACCAACCATTCTGAAATAATAGCTTTATATGAAGCATCACGCGAATGCGTATGGCTTCGCAGAATGGTAAACCACATAGCACAATCATGTGGTATTGGTGTACTTGACACACCTATGATTATCTTTGAAGATAATTCGGCATGTGTTACTCAAATGGAATCAGGTTATATTAAAAGCAAAGGTGCCTACACAAGATCAAATTGATCAAGGGGAAGTGTTGAGATTAATTAGGGACAATTAATTAGTGATTAATTATTGTAATTCTGTAATTAGCATAGGCAACCGTAAGGGCTACGAAAGTGCCCCTTCGGCACATGCACCTGTTCGCCTGAACCGAACTGTCCATTGGGGCAGTATATATATGTAACATACATTCATCAGTAATATACAACGATTATTCATCGATCATAATTTCCTCTAATAATTCCCTCCGGTCCCTTTTACAAGGCAAACACGCAAAATAAGATTCAAACTTGACAATCTTTGACTAAAAATTTGGTGAATAAATTCTAACTATTATGATACAAACTTGATATAGTTAGATTCATGATCAAATATACTATCCAATGATTATAATTTTATAATCATAAAAAATATAATATAGGATAAATGAATAGTAAATTTATAATTTGGGTGATCGTGCCATGTTTAACTACGCCTTATAAACCGGACCGGAGGGAGTACTTTGTTGGGGGTTTGGGTAATATGCAGATTTAATCCCATTTTCTTTTTTCCTTGATATTTCACCCATTCACAAACTGTATAGTGAATTTCTGAGAGCCATATAATGATATATAATATAATTGCATAAAATGCGTGCCATGTTAACCATGCTGTTTCATCCTTTTTTGTCCGTTATAAAAAAAGTACTCATCCTTTTCAGCAACATACGAAATTCTTCCTTCGGATTGCAATAGAACTATTACACTATGAACATCTCCTAGAGTATTTCTAAAGCTCATTCTCTAAATTATCATCATTTGGAGAGTCATGTGCATAAAAATTGTTCTCTATATCTTTTCACTCTCCAACAGTTTTTCTATATCTTGTGTGCACTCTAGGTAGTCATTCTCATTTTCTATCTTTGGCTAGCGAGAAATCGGGAATAGAAGATAGCAATATTTGGAACCAAATAAAGAAGCTGTTGAAGGATATTTTTTTCATCAAAATCTCTATTTCTAGTAATTAGGAAGGATATGAAGAGTCTCTTAGAGTTGCTCTAATAACTACATTTATATCACATTAGATTTATAGTTTTTATGACAGTTTATCTGTGTACATTGATTTCAAACACAAGGCAAGGTCTCCAATGTTTTTTTTTGGTTGCCAAGGCCTCAGCACGGAAATAATAACGCACACCAATACCACACAGCGGGGAGTCTGGGACCATGTATACTTTTGAATAAAAATAAAATATTAAATAAATTTTGTGGTAGCAGGGATTTTATAATTGTTTTAATGCTTAAATAAATGCACCTTATAGAGCAAAAGATAATTGGAATGAAGATAAAAAAAGCAATTTGGACCTTGGGCCGACAAATCACGACGGAAGTATGATCCAGCAATGGAATGTTTTGGACTACAAATCTAGTTTCCAGATTGGCCTCGGCTGGACTCCCCTCACACGCACAAGAAGTAAAAAAAACTCACAAGTTGGGCTGGGCTTTTCTTTGTGCGAACACAGATCGGCTGCTTCCCGGGTCTTGTGGGTACGTGTGTGTGTGTGCGCTGCATTCGTCCGAGGTGCTCAATAATGCTGTTGAGTTTGTTATGTAGGTATATCTATGTGAACAGTGGAGTACAGTGATGAGTCACCTTTTTTTATTAATTCTTTTGTAGGTAATGTTAGAACCCTATCTTGTTTTTTAAACTTGGTCAAAGCCACATCTTTGTGAACAGTAAACGGAATCGATTTTTTCCCTGAGCTTCGAAGTAATGACAAGCTACTTCTGTATTCTGATCGATCGTCGTTTTATTGGTTTGCCTTATTTTGATCTCAATCAACTGGCGCTCGGACCCAGTCAGTTTGAGCTCTATTTTCTGTTTCGTTCGTTGTCAATCGAAAGCTGTTAGTACCGCAAAGAACAAGTTTGGGTCTCGATATGCATGCCGCATGCCCGTTTCAGTGCTATAGGAGAAGACGCAGTCCATAATTTCGTGTCTAAGCTGTAGGTGCTCGCATGTTTTAAATCGATGAACCCTGGCATCGTGCATGTTTTCATATACATAGCCACACCTGGCCTTAATTAGATCCATGCGTGCCATGACAAGGTGGCGACTAGTACTATGACAAGGCAGGATTCCCACCAATGGTGGCTTCCTTTGCCTAGGTCTACCCTACCCTCTTGCAGTGCTATTGGTCTACTGCATATGGAAGCTATGATAAAAAATTAAGAATGTTTCGAGCAAGTTGTGACGTACGTTGCTTAAAACCCAGACATCTCCACGCGTGTTATCACAATATCACATGTGGTTTGTCTGGGTTTCAAGCAACGTACGTCACAACTTGCTCGGAACAATCTTAATTTTTTATCATAACTTCCACATGCAATATCATGACATCTTGACAATTTTTATGATCTTCGGACTTCGTTTGTATTTAATAGAATTTAAAAACAAATCGCCCGCAAGTCGGTGGTCATGTTTCGTGAACACGATGTTCAAAATTTCAGGTGCGTTCCTAGATAGCGCCTTATAATACACTCCAAAGCATGAATATCATTTTTTGAATGGCTAAATTCCATTATTCCATGCACCTGCAGTTCGAATTTGCTTTTTACGAAAAAAATTCAAGTAAATGATACAAATTAACTAAATGCAGCAAAAAAACATAAAAAATGTACCAAATTTTAAAATCTAGCTCCTAATACTATAGTAGGGCTGCAAAAAAATTTGGGTGCAAAAAGAAAAAAAATTCTTTGCCGAGTGCCAGGATCCTGGCACTCGGCAAAGAAATTCTTTACCGAGTGTCAGATACCTGGCACTCAGCAAAGAAATTAAAAAAAAATTAAATGCTAAAAATTCTTTGCCTAGTGTCAGATTCCTGGCACTCGGCAAAAAAATAAAAAAAATCACAAAAATACTTTGCCGAGTGAAAATTCTTTGCCGAGTGTCAGATTCCTGGCGCTCGGCAAAGAAATTAAAAAAATCACAAAAATTCTTTGCCGAGTGCCAGATCGTGGGCACTCGACAAAGAAATTAAAAAAATAAAATGCTGAAAATTCTTTGCCGAGTGCCAGATCGCCAGCACTCGGCAAAGATTTTTTTAAAAAAAATAAAATGCTTTGCCGAGTGTTAGATCGCCGCCACTCGGCAAAGCAATCTTTTTTTTAAAAAAATAAAAACTTCGCCGAGTGCCGGATCGCGGGCACTCGGCAAAGCATGCAAAATAAATACCCCTACCGGCCAGATAGCCGCCCGCTTGCCCGCGCCGCCCACACGCCCGCGCCCGCGCCGCTCGCCCGCACCGCTCACCCGCGCCCGCCGTTCCCGTCGCAGTCGCTAGCTGCTGCCCCACCGCACCAAGGGTTTCGACGACGTTGCTGCAGCTGTTCTTCGGCTCCACGGCGGCGGGGCGGCCATCTGGCAGCTGGCACTAGAGGCAGACCTCCACGTCGCACTGGTTGCACTGGTACGACCAGGCGTCGCTGTCAAGTCGCTTGGCGTTCCGGCAGTTCCTCCCCCACGTGCATCCTGCGCCCCGCCACCGTCGTCCTCGGCCTTCCCTGCAGCACAGGCCGTTCACCGCCGAAGGGTGCTGTGACGTCCACAGCCTCCGCCCCTGCTGCGGCCGGACGGATCATCTGCACCACGCGCCACCTGCGCCGTCCGAGGGCCGCGCGGTGTCCCACCACAGCATCGCGCCGGAGCACTTGGCTGCGCCTTCAGTCGACCCGTGACCCTCGCCAGATTGCCGACTGGGTTGCGCCTTCAGCCCGCCTGCACCCGCCCATGGTGCTTATCTCTCTCCCATCCCATCTTCGACTACCGAATGCCTCAGTCGTGGACGAGGCACTCCGCGTGCTCGACAAATTGCCTGTACTGCAAATTTTTTTCTACCCAAATAACCATGCTCAAATTTATGCAGGAACAAAGATGCAGATACACCCATATCTACCACCTGACACCGAATCCTATATGTTGAAGCACGGAAGGTACAGTTGCTCAAAAGTTAATTGAAATTTCCAAACAATCATTTTGTCAACAAAAAATGCCTTCCTGATTAAAATCGCCATATGGGATAGTAAGCCCTTCATGTTAGGCTATATGCAGTGATTAACATATTGCACGGGTTGGCTTACTAAGTTATCTTATTTCGCATTACCTCCGAGCAGTGGCGGACCCAGAATCATTTCATTGGGTAGGCATACAGTATAGGAACAGTGCTCCACAGTACGCTACAGTTCTCACTGCAGTGCTCTGTTACCTTGGTCGTCGGGAATCTGGGGTAGTCCTGGGCCTACCCAAAACACGGCTGGGTCCGCCACTGCCTCCAAGGTTGAAATTAGGATGTTTAAATGACACTAGACATCATATGATCTCGATTACACTATTTCCATCTTACCATTTGCAAATGTTATTTTCCATACCACAACCGTGCTATTTTCATCTTACCATCTGCAAATGTTATTTTCCATACCACAACCGTGTTCAAGTACCTTTGCAAGATCAAAGTGTGTTCATGTCAACTTGCATGTCGCCATAGTACAAGGTGTTCATGAAGCAATCTAAATGTTTCTCACAGTGTTTCTGTAGCCGCCGCTGCCGAGCGTGGATCCTGCGCGCCGCCGCCGCCACCGCTGTCATCCTCAGCCTTGCCAACAACATGGACCGTCCACCGTGCTTCACCCACGGAGGTGACCGTCTGAAACCCTTCTCTGTTCTCATCCCACCGATTCCTTCTACATTTTTTTTTCTTTTGTGTTTCCCTTCGGCTCACTTTCTCAACTTGACTAAAATTATTATGCCTCACAGAATCCCCATTTGTTCATTTGCTATTTAACTCCCACGTATTCTTTGTGCACAGGCACATACATCTACCTAAGCCATCTGTTATTTAGTGCTTTTTACTGTTTGTCAGAATCCAAGTTCAAGGTCACGTGCATACCATGGACACATGCCGCCACCGCCGACGTGTTCATCTCGACAGTCCATACCAGGGTAATGTTGTTTCCACCTATGCTGTGCATTATCAGGTCTACCATTGTACCTATACCTTCTTTAAGCTCTTTGGGGTACCTACCTGCAGCTGCCCACAAGGAGCAGAGAATTGACATCATTAAGCAAGGCAGCATCTTTGGGTAAGGACTGCTGTTGTTGATCACAAAATATTTCCCAGTTTCCTGCTTAGTCAGATGCTTCATAATCATTGTGCAAGTATCTTTCACCTGCGTAATCTGCTTGACGATTTCAAATCAAAAAGTTGTCAACTACGAAGTCGCGGCACTTTTGACTCGAAAATCATGGGCTTTACGGCTGCGAGGATTCAAACCCGCGGTCTCCCCTCGCGTGTAGCCTCCTCTATCACTGCACCCCGTACTCACATGTGCCTATAATGGATTTTAGTTCCCCACATATTATACTAAACTGAGCATAAATTATTTGTTTGACGCCCTAAACTATTTCAAATGAAAAAGTTGTCGACTGCAAAGTTTCCTAACTTTTCGAGATCTACAACTTTCATTTTGGTAGTTTCTCCATCCGAGGTCATTTAGGACCTGTCGGCCAGTGGGCGGCCGACAGGCCTATTTGCCCGATATAGCCCACAAGATGATTTCAAATCAAAAAGTCGTCAACTACAAAGTTTCATAAATTTAGGAATCTACAACTTTCATTTTGGTAGTTTCTCCGTCCGAGGTCATTTAGGACCTGTTGGCCATCGACCGGCCTATTTGACCGATATGACCCAAAAGACGATTTTAAATCAAAAAGTTGTCAACTACGAAATCGTGGCACTTTTGGCTCGAAAATCATGAGCTTTGCGGCTGCGAGGATTCGAACCCGCAGTCTCCCCTCGCGTGTAGCCTCCTCCATGGGCGGTCCCAAGGCCCGGCCACCCCGGGCGTCTGCCTGGGATCCTTCGTGAGTGTTAGTGGAGCAGTACATGTACATGTACATACCAGGCCGTGAAGGAAATATGTAAACAAAGAGACGATCAACCTTTAAACTTCAACCAGTGCTGCAGAAACCAGATAGGAGACGGAGTGCCGGGCGTGCAAGTGGCCAGTTGCTCGTGCCGGGGCGTGTTCAGGCTATAGGAAATCAGGAAATTCAAATTGAATAATCTTTTAACCTAAAACTGGCCGGAGTTTTACTTGGATTTAAAGGACATGAGTTTATTTGGCCTAAACAAAAAGAGAGAGAAACAATAACGAAAAGAAGCAGAACGACAACTGTACAAAGCCAAAGATGGCGGAGATTTAGCTCTCGGGGATTATTTCGTCTTAGCTTCTTGCATCCAGCGAGGACCCAGCTTATTAAATTGAATAATTGATCTTTTCTCATTATTTTTATTGGGTAGCTGTATCTGATTGATGGATGGATGATGGGTCATCATTTTTCAACGGTTTAAGAAAAAAAAATAGAGTTGGCGCGCACCATAGGATTACTAAGACATTCCTTTGAAGACTTTTGGTGGCAATTGCTAACATATAATTCAATTTTAGCGTCATATAGCGAGACAATTGCTATGATATCTCTTATTTCTTAATGTACACTACTAAATAATTATTTTTATTTTCAAAATAACTAATATTGTCGACTTTGCTTATGTTAGCAGTGGATATGTTTCATGTGAACTTGGTAGTAGTTTCTACATTCGCCCAGGCTCTAGAAAATCTCTGGCTCCGCCACTGGCCTCCTCTATCACTGCACCCCGTGCTCACATGTGCCTATAATGGATTTTTGGTTCCCCACATATTATACTAAACTGAGCATAAATTGATTGTTTGACGCCCTAAATGATTTCAAATAAAAAAGTTGTAGACTGCAAAGTTTTATAACTTTTCGAGATCTACAACTTTCATTTTGGTAGTTTCTCCATCCGAGGTCATTTAGGACTTGTCAGCCAGTGGGTGGCCGACAGGCCTATTTGCCCGATATGGCCCACAAGATGATTTCAAATAAAAAAGACGTCAACTACGAAGTTTCATAAATTTTAGGGATCTACAACTTTTATTTTGGTAGTTTCTCCGTCCGAGGTCATTTAGGACCTGTCGGCCACCGACCGGCCTATTTAACCGATATGACCCAAAAGACGATTTCAAATCAAAAAGTTGTCAACAACGAAGTCGCGACACTTTTGGCTTGAAAATCATGGGCTTTGCGGCAGCGAGGAATCGAACCCGCGGTCTCCCCTCGCGTGTAGCCTCCTCTATCACTGCACCCCGTGCTCACATG
Source organism: Saccharum hybrid cultivar R570 (assembly GCA_038087645.1). NCBI lineage: Eukaryota > Viridiplantae > Streptophyta > Magnoliopsida > Poales > Poaceae > Saccharum > Saccharum hybrid cultivar. The sequence goes on from JAQSUU010000760.1 coordinate 17,698,598, forward strand.
TGCCTATAATGGATTTGGTTCCCCACATATTATACTAAACTGAGCATAAATTGATTGTTTGACGCCCTAAACGATTTCAAATAAAAAAAGTTGTCAACTGCAAGGTTTCATAACTTTTCGAGATCTACAACTTTCATGTTGGTTGTTTCTTCATCCGAGGTCATTTAGGATATGTCGGCCAGTGGGCGGCCGACAGGCCTATTTGCCCGATATGGCCCACAAGATCATTTCAAATCAAAAAGTCATCAACTACGAAGTTTCATAAATTTTAGCGATCTACAACTTTCATTTTGGTAGTTTCTCCATCCGAGGTCATTTAGGACTTGTCGGCCACCGACCGGCCTATTTAACCGATATGACCCAAAAGACGATTTCAAATCAAAAAGTTGTCAACTACGAAATCGCGGCACTTTTGGCTCGAAAATCATGGGCTTTGCGGCTGTGAGGATTCGAACCCGTGGTCTCCCCTCACGCGTAGCCTCCTCTATCACTGCGCCCCGTGCTCACATGTGCCTATAATTGATTTTGGTTCCCCACATATTATACTAAACTGAGCATAAATTGATTGTTTGACGCCCTAAATGATTTCAAATGAAAAAGTTGTCAACTACAAAGTTTCATAACATTTCGAGATCTACAACTTCATTTTGGTAGTTTCTCCATTCGAGGTCATTTAGGACCTGTCGGCCAGTGGGCGGCCGATAGGCCTATTTGCCCGATATGGCCTACAAGATTATTTTAAATCAAAAAGTCGTCAACTACGAAGTTTCATAAATTTTAGGGACCTACAACTTTTATTTTGGTAGTTTCTCCGTCCGAGGTCATTTAGGACCTTTCGGCCTCCGACCGGCCTATTTAACCGATATGACCCAAAAGACGATTTCAAATAAAAAGTTGTCAACTACGAAGTCGCGGCACTTTTGGCTCGAAAATCATGGGCTTTGCGGCTGCAAGCATTCGAACTCGTGGCCTCCCCTCGCGCGTAGCCTCCTCTATCACTGCACCTCGTGCTCACTTGTGCCTATAATAGATTTTGGTTCCTCACATATTATACTAAACTGAGCATAAATTGATTGTTTGATGCCCTAAACGATTTTAAATGAAAAAGTTGTCAACTGCAAAGTTTCGTAACTTTTTGAGATCTACAACTTTCATTTTGGTAGTTTCTCCATCCGAGGTCATTTTGGACCTGTCGGCCACCGACCGGTCTATTTAACCGATATGACCCAAAAGACGGTTTCAAATCAAAAAGTTGTCAACTACGAAGTCGCGGCACTTTTAGCTCGAAAATCATGAGCTTTGCGGCTGCGAGGATTCGAACCCGTGGCCTCCCCTCGCGCGTAGCCTCCTCTATCATTGTACCTCGTGCTCACATGTGCCTATAATGGATTTTGGTTCCCCACATATTATATTAAACTGAACATAAATTGATTGTTTGACGTCCTAAACGATTTCAAATGAAAAAGTTGTCAACTGCAAGTTTCATAACTTTTCGATGTTGATATTGTACCAACTGCACTCCTCATCAGTGTCTCTTATTATTAGCACAATAATTTAACTTTAAAATATGTACCCTAATACTACATGCCCAAGAGGTCAGTGGAGTCCGACTCAGCAATTTCATTTGTTTTTGACTTCTACACAAGTGCACCCTTATTTGGTCTACTCCTCTCTAGACAAAGTATACGTCAATTATAAGGCAAATAAAGTTCCAAAAGGAAACTTCTTATGGCATTGATGACACTCTTCCCGTGTGTTGTTCTTTTTGTTCCTGAGCTATAAAACTTGCGTGTTGTTATGGTGGAGAAATTCGCTTTGTCCATTTGTCCATGAGAATCTGATAAACTGGCCTGTTTGGCACAGCTTCACCAACAACTTCACGAGCTATTGTGAGCTATTTTTATTTTTTGCAAAACACCCTTTTTCAAAACAGCTTCACGAGCTATTGTGAGCTATTTTTATTTTTTTGCACAACACCCTTTTTCAAAACAACTTCATGAGTGAAGTTATTTTTCTCCCCTCACAAATGGATGAGTTGTGGTGCAGCTGAAAAAAAGTAGTTTATTCTAGCTTCAGCTCCACTTGTGGGGCCCAACCTATCCAAAACACTGCCATCAGGTCGAGCGGGACGTCGGGGCGTGCATGAGCACTGCTGGGGGCGTGGCTTCCTAGTACACAGAAGTAGGGGGCGTAGCCACCAGAGCACGATGCGAACGCCGGAGAAGCTATGGATGCGGATGCGGCCACCGCGGATCTGCTGCGGATGCCGATGCGGACGCCGAGGAAGCTGCGGTTGCGGGTGCGGCTGTCGGGGCGTGGTGCTGCGAGGGGGCCACCACCGGGGCGCGAGCTGCCTCTGCCGCCGGGCACAGGGCGAGCACGGGCACCACCGCTGCTGGGCACGAGCTGCGAGCTGCGAGCTGCGAGCCACCGCCAGGGCACGCGGCAAGCAAGCCAGATGCGGACCACTGCCGGTTTGACCCACGCTGCCGGGCATGCTCCAGCAAAACAAAATTGTTAATTCCTCACATTTCAAATTCAAAATTTTCAAATGATTTCAGATGGAGAAACAACCAAAACAAAATTATAGTACTCAGTAATATCTATTACTTTCCACAAAAAGATTTTTTGTTTCAATTTGTTTAGGGTTCCAAATTTTCATTTTAAATTACAGAAATGTAAATACGAGGGGAATGTATATATATGCCCTTTAGGCACAAGTCGTGGGGGTTTTAGCCCCCACAGCAACGGTCTTTGTGACTGTGACTGGCTGGCGGGGCTTTTCAGATTCACGAAAAATGATGCTTGTTTTTCTTTTGTGAGATTTGTGATATCTGCGATTGTATTTCTAAGGGTGTATGGATTCTGAGCCGTCACTGGAAATCAGATTTGTAGAGTTGTATTTTATTTCTAGCCACTTATATAGAGGCTTCCTCGCCGTCTCTAGAAACGTTTTACGCAGTAGTGAATAATCTGCATTCCGCACAAATATACACGTAAATTCTCAAGGGATATTCCTATAATATGCATATCGATAGTCTTTCACTTGTACACTCATCGAGCAGAAAAATCACATTCAAGGGACGCAGCTTTCACACGGCTATTACGATAATCATTTATTTTTAAAATGTTATATGTTTGAACCTTATTATATGGAGTCCTACAATCATGGTGGCGCTCCACCAAATGTAGTATATACGAGCAATAGCGTCATGATCCCTCGAAATCACCCGGACATCAAGAGAAGCCGGCACCACTTCTATTTAACCCTATTTTGGATACTCGTTGGACATGTTCATCTTTCTAGGTGCATTTCATGCTAAGGGTGTTAAACAACTATCATGACCTCACTAAAGACAGCTCAACTCACATATTGGAATTATTATCCTATGCAACTACTAGACGGCTGGTTTCGTGGCATGTACCTCTACAACTTGATCCTGCGGTTTAGCTGAGTTGATGGAGATCATGGATAGTGACTCCAGGGGCCTTCCTACAACCCTGGTCCATATCATGCTTTTACTAGATCCAACGGTTAGTGGATTAACTGGTTACGTGGCCATATCTGTTGCTCATGGTTTGGTCCAGAATTCTTACAGTAGATTAGACTAATAATGGTGGTGTACTAAATTTGTTTAAGTAGGTCACGGTGTGACTTTTGCTGTATTTTACTCAAAATAGTACTAGACAAAAGATAAGGGTGGCATGGCCCATGCTTTATGAGAGGTCAGCATGTCCTGCGCTACTTTTGCCTGAGAGCAAGACAACCTGGACCACTTAGCACGGATCTATTTGTGGCAATTGAACAAGTGTTCATCAACAAACAAGCCGGCCAGAGATCTTGGTGGCATGTCGTACGTCCATGCCTAATTTTCTTGCCTACGCCGCCCATAAATACGCAGCCAGCTGCTGTAACCCGCAACAACAATCACCACACATATCCCTCCCTCCCGCCCTCTCGATCGATCATGAAATAAGGTAAGTTACTCCTACTAAGTTGTTAGGTCACCAATGGCCTCCTCGTCCTCCTTCCTGCTCGCCATGGCGGTGCTGGCAGCATTGTTTGCTGTTGGATTGTGCGGCAACACAGTAACCTTGACGGTCGGCAAGGGCACTACCTCCACGTACACCCACCTAGTCCTTGTCGCCAACCTCCCCATCCATGAGCTGGCGATCAGAGAAAAGGGCGCCGCGGAATTTTTGGACGACATGAAGGAGTCACCAGCCATGACCTTTACACTCGACAGCAAGGCACCGCTCAAGGCGCCCCTCTCCGTCCGCTTTGCTGTGAAGGGTGGTGGCTACCGCAACAAGGATGAAATTTTCCCTGCTGGATTGAAGCCTGGCTCAGTTATCAACACTAATATCCCGTTTTGAGTAATCAGCACATCTGCTCTTGCATTGAGTGAAAATTGTTGACCACTATATAATTTTGTAAGAGAGAATATTGAGGCTATAAATAAGCAGGCCAATAAATCATTTAATATGGTTATTTTGTGTTAGTATACTAGGTTCTCCTCCTGCATATTGTTGTGGAGCTATGTAGACACACAATTTACTATATTATTTTTATATGGCATAAGATATCTAGTCAACCTTTTGTCAAGACAGCTGTGTAAATTTGATTTTTGTAAAGTTCCAATACATGTATGTGTCAAAATCAGTGAAGCTTTTTTTTATCTTATTTAGCAAGTCCAAAATGTCATGAAAATTGCATTTACACTTGCGATCTTTTCTTTAACACAAATTGTTCAATCACTACAAAAGTTTTACCCTAATTCAACCACTTGTATTCACAGCGTCACAAATTTAATCGCAATAGGAGGCTCTATTGCAACGTGGACTATAAGTTGTTGCGATACATGGCACTTAATACATCTAAACTACTGAGTTGTACATGTTAGTCATAAACTCCGTTGGGAGAGGTAGGTGTTGGGGCCACGATAAATTGTGGTTGCAACTAAGTGTAAATATTGCAACAAATTATGATGTGTTGTGTTAATAATAAGCTGCTAGAATTCATGGCATCGCCGAGGATGCGATGAACGTTGATGAGCAGGAAGAGGACATGCCGGAGCCGTGGTTCATAAATGGAGCTGCAGGTCCTTGCCTACTCTGGCTCTAGCGGTGGAAGTACTAGGCTGCGCCGCGGCCGCAGTTCGTGGTGGAGTCTGTGGACGCGTGGTCCAGCTCCTCCGTGGGAGTTCCTGCCCACCGCGATGGGCGGTTCGTGGCACACGCTGTTTGTCAAGGAGAGCAATGAGTCTACGCTCAGCAACATTGTACGCCGTCCGCTAGCGTTCCTGACCGCTGAGCAACATCGTGCATTCGTGCGCAATCAGGCCATGCTCTCCAATATTCATTACTCTATTCCACGAGCAACTTCGTGGAGCCTCTCGACGAGCGCGCCGATGATGTAGTAGGCTAGTAGCAGCCGCTCTCCACCTTGAGCGCAAAGAGGTGCTCATTCTAGTTGATGATGTACACGTCGGCGCGGCCGCCACGAGGACGGCGAGGAGGGCGGCATTCGTGCAGCTAGCTTGCGTGCCATGGCACCGTCAGAGCTTCGGTGTGGCCAACGGGAGGGCGGGGTCCCTACCTGCATCCGTGCGCTCCAGGAAAAGAGATGGAAAGCTTGCATAAAAGAAATGTAAGTCAGTGGGACACCTAGTGGGGAATGATGCAGACACTTTGCATGAAGAGATAGATATCTAGTGAGGTCACTTAGTGGAGAATGATGTGAATACCTTAGGTCTTGTTTGGCTGCACACAAATACACCCCAATCCATGTGATTCTAAAGGGACTGAGGTGCACCATCATAGGACCACCTTCCCTACCAATGTTGAGGTTGTTTGGGATCAGTTCAAGGAAGCTTTCAAGGGACATTTTATTCCTCTTGGCCTTATGGCAATCAAGCATACCGAGTTCATAAAGCTGACTCAAGGCAATAAAAGTCTCAATGAGTACCTCCAGGCGTTTAATAACTTGAATTTGTGGATACTGATGCCAAGAAGATAGCAAGGTTCAAGAGGGCTTTCCCCTGATGAAGTCTATGGGCAACAACAAATGTATAACTTTTAATGAGTTTATCAGTGATGCTCTAACTCAGGAGAACAATGATAAGATTTATGCTACTTCCAAAAGCCGTAAAAGAAATTTTGAGGCAGGTGCTTCTCAGTCTAAGGCTCCTGTAGTGGCTAAAACTCAGCATCGTCCATCTGCTGCCAACGTTCGGTATCGCCCACCTCAGAAGAAGAATCCGGATAAGACTGGCTTTTGCAAGGGGTACACGGTTTCTCTGCCAAAGAATACTTCTGGGCAGGGCAGTTCCAATGTTCCACCAACTAATAGGCCGTGCTGGAATTGCAACAAGCCTGATCACTAGGCTAAAAATTGTCCTTATCCTCCCAAGAAGAATTCTCAGGGAAACGTCCATCAGGAGCGTGTTCACTATACCACTGTTGAGGAAATTCCTGCTAGAGAAGTGGTCACTGCCGGTAAGTTTCTTGTTAATGATCATCCTGCAATCGTGCTCTTTGATTCGGGTGCTTCGTATTCCTTTGTGAGTTCTACTTTTGCATCTGAGCATAAGCTGAATATGATTACAATTGCTAAGGGTGGCTATTATATTAGTGCTGCTGGGAACAACATCTCGACGAATCAAGTAGTTAATAATGTGAGGATTGAGATCGGTTATCGAGAGTTTTTAGTTGATCTGGTAGTTCTACCAGGGCTGGGAATCGATGTAATCCTAGGAATGAAGTGGATGAGTGGTAATAGGGTGTTGATCGATACCTCAACCCGTGTGGTAATGTTGAGGGATCCCGTAGATAAGAAGGGTTTTCTAGTTCAACTTCCTCGTGATATCGCTATCCATAATATGACCAATGCTACTCTAGGCAAGGCCATTAAGGATATACCGGTTGTCTATGAGTTTTCAGATGTCTTTTCTGATGAATTGCTTGGATTACCTCCAGACTGTGAAGTGGAATTCAAGATAGAACTCATTCCGAGTATGGCTCCTATCTCTCGATGGCCCTATCGAATGTCACCCATTGAGTTGGTTGAGCTAAAAATTTAGTTGAATGAGCTTTTGAAGAAAGGTTTGATTCAGCCTTGTTCCTCTCCTTAGGGTTGTCATGCCATCTTTGTGAAGAAGAAGGATGAGTCTCTACGCATGTGTGTGGACTATCGACCACTCAATGCTGTCACTATCAAGAACAAATACCCTTTTTCTCGCATCGAAATTCTTTTTGATCAACTATCCCAAGCTAAGGTATTCTCCAAGATTGATTTGAGGTCTGGCTACCATCAGATCAAAAATCGTCCTGAAGATATACCTAAGACGACTTTCTCTACTCGTTATGACTTGTTCGAGTATCTTGTCATGTCCTTTGGATTGACAAATGCTCCTGCACACTTTATGTACCTGATGAATTCGGTATTCATGCCGAAATTAGACCGATTTGTGGTAGCTTTCATCGATGATATCCTTGTATATTCTCAGAATGAAAAAGAGCATGCTGAACATCTAAGAATTGTTTTGACTCAATTGCGTGACAAGCAGCTTTATGCCAAGTTCAGCAAATGCGAGTTATGGTTGAAGAAAGTACCTTTCCTAGGTCATGTGTTATCTAGAGATGGAATCTCAGTTGATCCTACTAATGTACAAGAGGTGCTAGATTGGAAGGCACCTACTACGGTCTCAGAGTTCCGAAGTTTCCTCGGTTTGGCTGGTTATTAGCGTCGCTTTATCCCGGATTTCTCTAAAATAGCCAAGCCCATGACTCGATTCCTTCAAAAGGATGAGAAGTTTGTTTAGACTCCGAAGAGTGAAGAGGTTTTCCACACTTTGCGGACTTTGCTAACTTTTGCTCCTGTTTTGGCCCAACTTGACATCGAGCAGCCTTTTGATGTATATTGTGACGCATCAGGCACCGGTTTAGGGTGTGTTCTTATGCAAGAGGGCCGAGTCATTGCTTATGCCTCACGCCAGCTTCGAAAGTATGAAGTCAATTATCCTACTCATGACTTAGAGCTAGCCGCAGTTGTTCATGCCCTGAAGATTTGAAGACATTTCTTGCTTGGTAATGTGTGCAACATCTATACTGACCATAAAAGTCTCAAGTACATCTTTACTCAGTCAGAATTGAACATGTATCAACGTCGATGGTTAGAGTTAATCAAAGACTACAATCTTCAAGTGCACTACCATCCTGGCAAGACAAATGTGGATGTTGACGCCTTAAGTAGAAAATCTCATTGCAATTCTTTGGTGAGTGAAGAATTTCATCTATCACATCTCCTTGATCCTATGGTACTCCACAATATTACTGTGGATTGCTCTCTCCGAAGTCGAATTATCGAGCTCCAGAAGACTGATGTAGGTGTGTTTTACATCAAACGAAAGATGAAAGAGCAAGAAACCAAGCACTTTAGAGTGGATGACAAAGGAATTCTCTGGTTCAATGATAGACTTGTCGTACCCAAAGACAAGGAACTTAGAAATCAAATCATGGCTGAAGCCCACTCTTTCAAGTTATCTATTCATCCTGGTAGTAGTAAAATATATCAAGATCTCAAGCCTTACTATTGGTGGACCAAGATGAAGAAAGAAATCGTAGCCTACGTTGCTAGTTGTGATAAATGTTGTAGAGTCAAGGCTATTCACATGAAGTCTGGTTTATTGCAACCACTCTCTATTCCTGGCTGGAAGTGGGAAGAAATTGTTATGGATTTTATTGTTGGATTACCCACTACAGAGAAGAGTTTTGATTCAATCTGGGTTATCGTGGATCGTCTAACCAAATCTGCTCACTTTATTCCTGTCAAGTCTAACTATCACCCTCACAACTATGCTGATATTTATTTTCAACAAGTGGTACGTCTTCATGGTGTTCCCAAGTCTATTGTTTTTTATAGGGGATCCCAATTCACAGCTCGTTTCTAGGGACGTTTACATCAGAATCTTGGTACTAACTTATTCCGTAGTTCTACATATCATCCACAAACCTCTGGGCAGATTGAACATGTTAATCAAATTCTTGAAGACATGCTTAGGGCTTGCCTTATCTCTTGCAAAGCTTCTTAGGAGAAATGGTTGCCATTTGTTGAATTATCTTATAACAATAGTTATCAAAAGAGTATCAAAATGGCTCCGTTTGAAGCTTTATATGGTCACAAGTGTAGAACTCCTTTGAACTGGGTGAAACCTAGAGAAAGGAGATTCTATGGTATTGATTTCATCAAAGAAGCCGAGGAGCAAGTCCGTGATATCTAGAAAATATGGCAGTTGCTCACGCTAGACAAAAGAGTTACGCAGATAAGAGAAAAAAAATCTATTGAGTTTGAAGTAGGTGACCATGTCTATATGAAGGTATCCCCTATGAGAGGCGTGAAGCGTTTTGGAATAAAAAAAGCTTGAGCCTCGATATGTTGGACCCTATTGGATTATCGAGAAAAGTGGAAGAGTAGCTTATAAGCTTAATCTACCTCGTGAGTTGGGAGCTATCTTTCCAGTATTTCATGTTTCTCAATTAAAGAAATGTCTCCGTCTTCCCGAGGAAAGAGTAGATGTGAGACGCATCAAACTAAAATCCGATCTCGCTTATGAGGAGAAACCTATATATGTTCTGGATACCCAAGAAAGGGTGACTCGTAGTCGCGTAGTCAAACTATACAAAGTGGTTTGGAGTAATTATGGGATCATGATGCAACATGGGAGGGGGATGATTATTTAAAGGAAAATCATCCGACTTTCTATGCTAAATGGTACGCTTTCTAAATCTCAGGACAAGATTTTTGTAAGGGGGAGGGCTGTAACACCCCATGTGTTTGGCTTTCATTTGTGCATTGCATTGCATAACATAAGCATATTCATCTCATTATCACATGTGCATCATTTTATGTCGTAATGTTGCAACATGATGTTTCATTAGTGCTTGTGTAGGTGTGTATCATATGTGATGTCTCTGTGATATGCCTAGTACACTAGAGGGGTTTGGCATGCTCCATAGGCCATGTTTCAAATGTTGCACACCTTGGTTTCAATGTTTCAAATGATTGTTTCGCTTGTTTTAGTGGAATGTTTCATGTTTATGTTTCAGTTGATTTGAGACGCTAGAGTAAATAGATCACATGCAAATGAATGTGGTGATTCACCAAAACACCCTAGCTACCTTTAGAATGTCATTAGGAAAAATGTTCATAAAGGTCATTAGCCCTAATTATCTTATAAGTACTATTTCACTAGTTAAGTAGAGGAGTGACTCTGACTGGTCCTTTAAAATGTCCATCTTAGATTTTGTTTGGGTCAAAGTCATCTATAGCAAAGTTGTGGCAAATTTTATCGGCTCCAAACTTTATTTTTGGCTCATCTCATGAATCACCCTCTAACCCTCTCAAATTCTAACATTTCTGCTCTGCTGGAATCCTGTTGTTTCATCAAAACAGTTCCTGTTCTTTGCCTTGTATCTCTCAAACCATGCTGATATGGACTTGGCTCATTAAAGCAAAGATGTAGAGAATTTGTTAAGTTTCAACTTTGTCAATAGGCTCATCTCGAAATTCGGGCTGATTTGTGGGCTACAGAGCCAGGAAGTTGCTACTGTTTCTGCCATGGGAATGTTGCAGCTGTTGCAGGGCAATGTTCCAACGTTTCAGAAATTTGGAATTGAGGGAGGTGGCCGACCGAGCTCAGGCTCCGGTCGACATCTGTCGAGCGTACGCCGTTGCCAGGCCGACAAGCCAGGCCACAGTGCCCTTAAGGCCGCCACGGCGCCCTTCACTCGCCCCCTCTCCTCATTTTTCGTCTCCCTCACCCTCTGTGCTTGCTGAAGCGGAGGAGCCGAGGTCCACCGCCACCGCGAGCTCGCTGAGCCAGTGCGCTGCCATTGTCGAGCTGCTGCTCGATTCATCTTCCCCAGCGCACCGCAGCACCCTCCTCTACCACCTCCACCCTCTCGCAGAGTCGAGCGAGCCGTGGTAAGCCCACATTGGGCGTTTCCACCGCCACCACCATGGATGTTACCACGCCGGAGTTCAAGCTCGTCGTGGTCAAGCTAGCTAGGGCCCTTCCCGCTCTTCTTTTTCCACCTAGGAAGCTTCGCTGTGGTCTCGCGGAGCTCGTACCGAGCTCAAATGAGACAATGGCAGGCTGCCGCCGTCGGAGTGCCGCCCTGCCTTGCGCGCCGCCGCTACTCTCGCCGCTGGCAAGGCTAGGGTTAGGAATAGGTCGTGCTCTTGGTACCTACCGGTGCGGCTCGTTGCGGTGGTCACGTTTGTGACCTCGGGTTCACTGGTCGGCTCACCAGTGGCGAGTTCGGCGTCGTCCTCTCCCCCTCCCCTGTCTCTGTCTCCATGGCGTGCGGGCCCCCGCCGTTAGCGTTGGCGAGCGGGAGATGGCCATGGGCCATGCTGCGCCACCGGGCCGGCCCAGTAGCTAGGTTAGGTTTAGTTATTTCACTACAAGGATTTGACCCTTTTAGCACCACTTGTTTTTGCAACACCACACATTTGGTTGCAATATTGGGTTCTATGGCAACCAATGTCATAATTGGTAGCAATATGTGGGCCTTATGGCCACCAAAATTATGTGTTGCGTTAGTCATAAGCTTCGTTGCAAGAGGTAGGTGCTAATGCCATGGTGGAAAAGGTGGTTGCGAGTATGGGTGCCTATTGCCACATCTAGTGTTGAGTTGTGATAATATTGATTTTGCGTTGAGATAGCTAGGTGTTATTGCCACCATTGTAAAGTTGGTTGCAAGTAGTTGCGCATATGGCCACGAAGTAATTACGTTGTCTTAATTTTGACCTGCGTTGCGATAACTCTTGCTATATTGCATCCAAAAAAAGGATTAGTTGCAAGTATTTGTGAATATAGCCACGTTGCAACACTGTTGCCTTAATCATGCCCTGCGTTGTGAAAGATCTTATTATATTGCATCGAAAAAGTCATTCATTGCATTCGTTGAGGTTCTTTGGCCACCACTTCAAACGTGGCTATATTGTAGTATATGTCATTGAAAGAAGAATTATATTGCCATTTAAACTTGTCCATGGGCATTACATATCATGCACGTTGGCCAGTAAAGGGGTTAGGCCAACGCACCAGCCCTCCCCTCCCCCCAAAGACAAAAGAAACCACGCAACCCTGCTGCAGTGCCATCTCCCAGCACCGCACCATGCCGTCGCCCAGTGCGCCCTGACCCCAGTTCCCCTTGGCTTGGCCTAAGCTCCTCATGCTTGCTAGGTAAAGAAGAAACCTGCTGATTCCTGCATCAAAACTAGAATATTTTGTGTGGTTCTCCCAGGTGAAGAGGCGTGTGGTGTGTTGTGGACTGTGGTGGTCAATTTGGTTGAGTGAAAGGGATGTGGTTTCTGTTTCATTTAATTTTTTCTAGAATCTTCTGAAGAATACTATGTATAGATTTTATGTTTAAATAAGTCTCTCAAGCATTGGAGCTCTCAATGAACTATGTTTATTGTTCTAGATTTATTGTAGGCAGCTATAATTTAGAAATTAGATTTACTCTCTTTGATAGAACTATTGCTATGTATGGTGAGGTTTATTTCCTGCTTTGCTTTAGCTAACTTATATAACTACAGTCTTATCCCCATTCAAGTTTCATGCAACGCCATTTTATTTTCATTTTTTTATAATTCTATAGTGTGATATGGCGTAACTTGGGAACCCTTGATGGTATTTGCTTTATGCTACATGATGGAAAAGAGAGATTTAGAATTTACCAAAATTTTGGGCTGTAAACTGCAGTTGACGGCCTGATAAAGCCTTACTGGAGAGAGGACGTCAAGCACTGAAAAAATAAAACAAGGAAAGCAGGACTGCCACAACCGATTGAATTGTTACTCTTTCGGCACCAAAGTTATGGCCAGGATCTTTATGAGCTACTGCTATTGACCGAACCAATAGTTATCACACATTTTTTTTTGAAAAGAAGCTATCACACACTTTAAGTTCAGTAAAATAAACTGAAGACAAGCAGACTCCTAGAGAACTGCAGAGATTAATCTAAGCTACAAACTAGCGATGAATTTATAGGCATGTGGTGATTGCTTTACTGAAGCAAGAAAGTGGCATCTCACAAGATTTAATTCATGTTCACTGCAACTCTGAAATGGACGCTGCAAACCTGAAAATGAACTGAGCTAAGTGCTGATATGAAGAATTGAGTTGTTGTTGTTGTACTGTTGCTCGCCACCCACTCTACTATTCTGCTGCTTACTTGAGGCAGAGGAGATGGACACGAGCCACTGCTGTTATTGGTCTAAAGTACATTGAACAGATGATAATCGAAGCACAAACACAATCACAAAAGAAGACAAGATCACAACAAAATACTACTACTTCAGTTGAGTAGAACAAACTGTTGTTGATCTGACAATAGTAGGCTGTTGTTGCTCTGAACTACACATGACTAGAAAATTCGAGCAACAGTGAAAAACCTTCTCTGAACTGAAAATACTGAAGATGACATTCGTACAAAGGCAGCTTGCTTATGTAAACGAATAAACATATGAGGTTCTCACTTAACTCAGTCTCCATATTAACCATATCTTGGTCCTCAACATAGATCCACAAGTCCTTTCCTGCAAGAAAGCAATTTAACAATGTACTGTAAATAAAAGCATTGTATCTGCAACACAAAGAATGACATTCATTCCTTCTTATTTGAGTGGTATGCATCCTTTGACTTAAGAATCTGAACTAAATTTTCCATATTTTAGCAAACAGCAGAGAATAATTGCATTACTTTACTTGTCCAGATCCAACTAGAAGATAGACATAACCCAGATGCAACTGTTCTACCACTACTGAATACCCCCTCGTCTCCATCTCTGTTTACTGAATAACTCAGAAAGCATCATTTCTGAATGTATTATACCATTTCAGAATATAAATAGTCAAGATCACATACAAACGTGCCGACAGAGTCTCAGACATGTTATTGTTATTTTTGAGGCTGGGCAGTTATACATTTTATTCTGATGTTTTAACAGCCATGACTGGTACTGTGATTTGCAGAGAGTATGTATATAAGCTACATTGCTACCAGTAATAAACTACATGTAAATGAGCAAATTAAAAGGCAATTTTCTGCCCAGTATTCACGCTTTGGAACAACCATACATGCATATCTCCTGGTAAATCCAGGAAGAAAGGTAAAAGACAATGAACACTAGCTTTTATCAAAGCTCGAATGGAACTGCACTACCCTACCGCCATATAGTACCAATAGAAAGTGTGAGCCCAATAATGGGGGTTCATGGAGGTTCAGTAATGCCTTGTGAGCCAAACAATGGGGGTTCATGGTGGTTCAGTAATGCACATCTACTAGGCTTAACTAATTAGCTGAGTACGGAAAATAAAGAGGAAGGAAATGGTATGGCAAACAAACATATCCATATCTGTCAATTTGAATACAATTCGCAGGTGTCAACCGTACACAACACCAGCTACTATATGTGATTGAGCATTGGAGAAATCAGGAGCCCACGCAAACGCGATTGTTGGGGCCGAATGAACCAGAGATCAAAAGTACCCAAATGAATAAAGAAGTACAGGACAATAATCTGAAACATATGTGATAAAATTCAATTACCAACTCCTTGCTTCAATCCAATGCCTGTTTTTCTAATATTGAGGTTGAAGAATCTACACAGTAGATTGCAAATATCAGTAGAATTTAGAAAAGAAATGGGATCTGCATAGCAATATATTTCTTTACTTTACCACATTTTTTAAAGGCCAATATGTACCAGCACTATACAATTAAAAACAATTGCTCAAAAAAATATACAATTAAAAACAGCGCACTTTTTTTTATATAAGCTAACCCAACTATAAATAACATCACACTTTGTTTGTATGTTAAGCTTGCGTTGTGCGATTAGCAGCACTACACATAACATCTTGTTAGTGCCATAAGATTTATCCTTTTCAACCAAAAAACTGATGCATCTATTTGGCAATTTACATAGGGATGACAGCATGGTGGTGGTCAATAATTAAATAAACTTGTGTCTTCGACTCTTCCTATATGGAAGTTCTAATCTTCTAAAGTCATCTCAATTTCTAATCTTGGTTTGACTCACAGGATATAATCAAGGGAGGGTGACATTAGTGATACTGCACCTCCAGAGATAACAAAGAGATCCTGCTGATTAATCTTAACATAAAAATGTCCAATGCAGTATGTAATTTTTTTGTGTTTATCTGTACAGAATAAAAACGAAATTCGTAGCAAGTAAGTATTACTACTATTTTTCAGTACATATGGAGGAACCATGTTCCTTGACCTATTTGTTTCGTCACCCGCTCACCAGATAATATATGTTGGCATACAAGAACGTTCAAGAACTACAACAAATTAATTACCTTGCAAGCATCTCCTCAAACAGATGTTGGGCGTCGTCCATGTACACATTGCCCACAACTACTGGGGTGCTGTCCGGCCGCCATGCCATGCCCCTCGCCCCAGGATGGCTGGCTTTGGAGTTTGGATGCGTCGCGCCTGCCGCCGTGCACCCATGCCGCCGGAGAAGCAGATCAGAGCCGGAACAGGAAGCGCTTTGGAGTCTTGGACGCATCGACTTGGCCTTATTAGATGTGCGCCTGGATGCTGCAGGCACTGCCTGCAAGGATGCTATGGGCTGGACGGCCGGAGGTGCGGCCGAGAGAGGACCTGAGGGGCGACGGTTCCTAGAGTGAGGCTGTGAGGCGGTGGGGAATTTGGGAGGCCAAACCTACAAAGTGCTGCGCGGGCATGCGGCGGCGGTTTTGTTGTCGCGCGCAAGTTTGCTCTCTGGAAATTTCGTCTCGCGCCCAGCGATCCGAGGTGCGAACTCACCACACCCTTCACTTCACAGCACCCATCCGCAAGTTTGTAAATTCATTTTCGATGCAAAACAATGGTAGTAAAAACAATGGAATTTTCAAATAAAATTTTATTTTTAGAAAAGTCATAGAGAAATTTAAATTCTTAGAAAAGGTATTTTTGTGCAAAAAATATAATTAATTATTTCACATAGACAGCTTTACTTTTAAAGATTTAAATTTATTTGTGTCTATTTATTGGATCACTTTGTATTTGAATTACATGTACTTTAAAAGTGTAATTAAGTTAAAAAAATCATATATCAATACATTAAATTCATTGCAGTCCGTTCATCCAAATAAATATCTAGACAGTTGGGTTAACCATGTATCTAGACGACATAATATATCAAGTGTTAAAACAAAAATTGTGTCAAAACGTCTCTACTCACTAGCAAGTTTTAAAGTGACTAGTAGTTAACTTCGCATTTTTTTAATGAAACTTCAATGTAGCCTCAATTCTATATTTGTGTCTATGTTACTGATTTAATTGTAACTTTTTGTAACAATATGCATTCTTTAGAATTTAAGTGATCTTTCTATATCATTGCTATTGGAAGCTACACCCTAGCACGCTCATCTCATCGTCACTCAACTTGAATCATTTACTATAATATTATACCATTTCTGAATTTGGCCAATAAGAGCTTCCATTGATTTCATAAATATGGAAAATACCAAACCAACCATTTTTCTTTCTATACTATAATACTGTTTTCACCCCTAAAAACAAAAGCTGATACGCGGGTTGTCCATTGATATGAAGGAAAAGCAGCAACTCTGTTCAGGGGTTATTCCTATACTCAGATTCAAAATAGAAATTTAAGATTAGCCCTCGATGGTCAATATGCCTCAACGATTTCAATTGGGTGGTCTCCTTGTGTTGTCATGCACCCATGTACACTTGTAATATGTCTACATCTCACAAAAATAATTAGACCCTTAATTGTACTAACATCAATGTGCAAAAACCCACTAGACAACCGTGCGCTTTCCAAAAACTTGATCGCCTAGCACACTGAGCAGTTACACACTCACATCTTGGCTTGGTGGCATAACGCGCATGCGTGTGGCACATCCTTCAACTTTTCAATAGGACCACACATATTTCACCTATTTAAGTTGAGTTAATGTCTAGTCAAAATCCATATTAAACTAAACTATATTGGGCTATAACATTTAATATGGGCTAAGATTTATTTTATTTTATTGAATTAAAAATAAATCAAGCCTAAATTAAATCCAACAAGTAAGAAGTTTGCCAGCGAATGAGTCATTATGTCGGCGATTCAAGCTAAACGTTCGATGAGCTAAGCACGCTATGATGTAGCTCCCAATGGCATCAAACACCTGTGCTTGGACCGTAAATGCGTCAACGAGCCAAGTTCTCACATCAAATTAAACAGATTACAAGACGTTAGACCAACATGCACTCACCTAGATAGTTAACGCATTAAATTGGATAAATTATAAGATGTTGGACGAATATGCACCCACTTGGATAGTTGTTGTTTTGTGAGTGCAATTTACTCTTAAGAATAAGTGACTAATCATAAGTTGATATGGCATATTGTCCAAAGTGCCCATTGCGCTGTGCAAATATGTATTGCTTAATGTGAAAAAAAATCTTACGTACTAAGAGGGTAAATAAAGTATAGAAACGTCTGGTTTTTTCTTACCAAATTTGAAGGTGATCTTAAAATGTATCTATGTTTTCATATATAAGTTCTATTGTGAAATAAAGATCTTTTTTACTACACACGTTGGGTCTGAAATAATTTTGTGTACGAGAACAACAAAAATGAGAAATAAAAAATGCCCCCAACAATTTAGTTTCAAAGACCAGGTTTCAGAACTATTTAAAATTCAGATAAATTTAAAATTAAGCATAAAGCTTCACAACACCAAATAATTTCAAAATTAGATAGATTAAAAAGAATCCCGCGTTCCTTCCCTCAGCGCCAATAAAAAATCTTAGCGCGCTCTCTCTCTCCAATCTCCACCCTCCTACATCACCGCCCCACCTCCCCACTTTCCCAGATCCGCTGCCCCAAACTTTCTCAGCTCCCGAACTCCCGATTCGCCACCTCCCCTGGCTCCCCTCTCCTCGACGTTCTCTCCTCGAGCGACTACAACAGTGGTCCACCTCCTCTGACCTCGAGCGGCGCGGGGGTGGCCAGGATCCACGGTCGCACGGACAACCGGTATCCACGGGCGTGCGCTACGTTGCACCGATACGGGATACCGATACGGCGATACCGATACGGCGATATCGTGATACGGCATTTTCCAAAAACAAGGATACGCCGATACGGCAAGTATATAAAGATATACCAAAAAATCAGAATACACTCTAGAAGAACAATACTCAGCACGTGGAGGAGTAAGCCTATTCCTGAGTACGCTATCCATAAATCCATAAGTACTCTAGTTCCGTTCATATGTGAAGAAGAAGATGCCGGCTGCCCAAGTATCGGAGGCGTATCGGAGTATCGGAGTATCCGATACGTATCGCGATACCGACACGGCAATTCTGGGAAGTATCGGGGTAACATAGGGCGTGCGGACGACCGGGTGGGATCCATGCACTCAGGCGGGTGGCCGGGATCCATGGAAAGAGCTTGGATTCGGCGGGTAGGGTCCTTGATCCAGTGAGATGCTCCTCCTTCTCTTTCACGATGAAGCACTTCCCTCGTATGGCTTTTCATTTACATTAGCTTCGTGGGGTTCGTGAGCGAATCCAGCCGTGACGGAGGCAGGCGCGGAGGTGGTGGCATGGCGGATTCGCATGCTGGAGGTCAGGGGATCGATGTTGCCCAAAGGCACATCCATGGCTACTCGCTGTCCATCTCAGGTGAAGCGAGTTCCCTTCCTCTCTCCATTGTTCTCCCATATGAATGCTCTCAAATTCTCCCTGTTTTTTCCCCTCTTGCAGTCTTGGTTTGTCTCAGCCGTGATTAGATGTAGCATCGAGCACTGCTAGTGGTAGCGAGTACTAGTTTCCAGCAACGACGGCGGATGAGGCAGATGCACATGAAGAAGCTTGTGCTGATGGGATGGTTGACTGAAATACTGAATATTCTAAACTTGTGAGATTAGTGTTGTCTATATTTTGCTCTGTCCGTCGGTTTATATGCTACTAGTTTCAGATTCTGTAACACCCAAAAATTTCAAAATTTAGAATTAGTGGGTTTTAAATAATTTAGATCATAATTAATGGGGAATTAGGATTTAAAATTTTAGATAGAATATTTGATGATGCATTCATGCTGTTGCATTTATTTTATTTTTGTGATGTGGACTTTATTTTATTTGATTTGGATTTGAAAATCTATTCAAAAGGTTTTGAAAACAAATAGAAAAAAAAGAGAAAGACAACTTACCTCCTGTGCAGCCGGCGGCCTGGAAGCCCAGCCGGGCCGGCCTGTTCTTCCCCCTCTCTTGCTCTTGGGCCATCGGGCCGAAGTCGCCTTGACCCCGCTCTTCCTTGCGCCTGCGTGGGCCGGCCCAGGGGCCGCAGCGGCCACGCGCCCGCGCGCCCTTTCTCTTCTTTGGTCGCTGACGGGTGGGACCCGCTCGTCAGTTGCATCTCCTTCCTCTTGCCGTGACCGAGCCGAAGACCGACGCCGCCCTACTCAAATCAAATCGCGTATCTCGGGATTCCTAACTGAAAACGATGTTGTGAAGCTATAAAAGGGTAGCCGCATGTTCCCTCTTCCCTTTTTCCATCTAAAATCTGAGCCAAATCGCGTGAAACCGAGCGTAGGAGCTTGGAAACCCTAGGATTTTAGGTTGCTCGTCATCGGGGCTTGCCGATTGAATTGAGCCTCTCTTCTTCGCGTTGGTGAGCTCGTCATCTTCTTCTCTCCCTCCCCATGTTTTTCTTTTGAATTTTTGCGCTTTATACCGCGAGATTGGAGTTCACCGCGGCCGGCAATGGTGCCGCCGTTCATCCCCTAGACGCGCTCTTCCCTCGGGTCATTGTAGCGTTCATAAACCGTGTAGGTGAGATCGGGTTAAGCTTCTCGTTCGATTTGAGCAAGTCTTGGGCTGTTTGGTGGTCTAGGTAGGGGAAGCCGCCGTTTTCGGCGAGGTAGGGCGCGACGGCCATGGCAGCCGCCGGCTGGCGTTGAGGGAGGAGGCCGGTTTCTTCTTCTCACTCCTCTGGATTGAATAGTAGCCGTCCATCTCGTGATCAACGGCTGACAATAGAAGATACCCCTTCGCGGGTAAAATTATTAAAGAGCCCCTGCACTTTTTCTTAATATAACCCGCAGTCCCTTGGCGTAATTCCCGAAAGACGTTTCTGTGTTTTGAAAGCGTATTTCTTCTCGGTAAATCAAAAATACGTTTTCTGAGATTAACAGTTTTGCCACCAAACTTATTTTGGTCATAAAATCTTCGTTTTAACTCCGATTTGATCCGTTCAAGTTGCGTTAGGTTCGTATTTGCGAGCTCTACATGTTAGTATAGTTGTACAGTAGGTTTGGGGAAATTAATTTTCAAGTTTATATTTAAGTAATTATTTATCTATAGGCAATCTTAGAAAATTCATAACTTTCACGTTTTAACTCCGAATTTTGTGATCTTTACGTCTGTGTGATCGTAGAAACGTGTAGAAGAGTTTTATAAACTTTTATCACTATTTTGTTACTGTTGGTGTACTGTTCTAATTATATCTTTTTGTTTGCTTCGTGTATGTTTGCTCGATTGCATGTATGATGTTGATTGGTGATCGGGTTTAGACGGTGAGCAGTTTCTGGACGATCAGGAGTATTACTTTGAGCCAGACCAGCAGTATCACCCGGAAAGCTTTGATCAAGGCAAGTATAACATGGGACTATCCTTGTTACCTATTCACTATAATCTCTACAACTAAAAAGAGCCAAATGTTATCGTCTTAGTAATACTAATCGCCCCGCCCCCCGCTCCGCTCCGATAAAAAAACACGCTCCGGAAAAAAAAAACGGACCCTCCCTATCGCCTGCTAGCGCGGAAAAAAGAAACTGCGACACCGCCCAGAACCTTACCGCCTCCTCCCGGGCTGCCGCCTCCTCCGCCCCACCCTCACCGAGGCCCGTCGTCTACCTCGCCCGACGCCTCCGACCTCGCCTCCTGGTGCCAGTCCACGCTGCGGCAGCGCGCACAGCCCCCCACCCTCCTCCTCCTCGACGGCACCTGGAGGCAGGCCAAGGAGATGCGCACGACCAGCTAGGTCTTCTCCGTGGGATCTGCTCGAGCCGGCGCAGCCCCACCCCGTCGCGCTCCCCACCCCGCGCCCCTCACAGCGGGATCAGGAGGAAGGAGAGGAGAGGCGCTGGAGGGAGGGAGTCGTCCGGCGCGGATCAGGGTCTCCCTCGCCCGCGCCAGAGCCCTGCCTCCGCATGAAGAACGCCCACGCCGGCCGCCAGGTCTGGGAGTTGGATGCGTGCACTGACCCTAACCCCTCCGTCGATGTCCCGCATCAGGCCTTCATCCACCGACGGCACCAACTCAAGCACAGTGCCGACCTCCCCATGCGCATCCTCTGTAATTTGAAGAATTTTTAATCCTCCTCACCGCTGGTGAGCACCCGATGCCCCATCCGCGGCCTCGGTGGAGAGGAAAGACCCATGGATTTCAACCTTTTCTTCGCTCTCATTTTGCAGCTGAGCCGGACCACCTGGTGCAGCCCTTCGATTTCATTGTGGACACTGGACAGTGAACTCGTGCGGTTGCCACTCCAGCAGTTCCTCCCCGCTCAGGGCATCTCCGTGGTACAATTTTTTTTTGTTTGGAGGCCTTTGATCGGAGGTGGTGTTGTGCAGTATGTTGTTTTGATTTGCGTGAGGATTCGTTGTGGGTGTTTTGCAGGAGAGGCCTTGCCCCTAGGATTGTTGGGTTAGTGCTGTGGATGGATCCAACCCAAGGTATGGTTTAGCTCTTGTTTGTTATGTGCAGTCCCGTCAGCTGTGAAAGTCACTATAATCTGATTTGGAATTTTCATGTCCTGTTATTTATAGCATGTGTATTGGACCTGGGTTTGAATTTTGTATTTAATCGATTTGAACTATTTTGGTAGGAGATTAGTTGATGTGCAAATTCGAATTTTGACTAAGGTACAGGCTTATGTTTTATAGCTGGTTTGGGAATCGATCTGTCTGCTCCCATGCATACCCTGCAAGCACAGATGAAAGTGCTGTTTTTTCCCCACATTCTATTTGACCGGGCGTATTTTTTGTTGTTGTGCTCATTTGATGTATTTAGAGTGTCGGACTGAGATTTCTAATAGCGAAGCGCATTTTTCCATTGTGGGTATCGGAGGAAACAGATGCAATAGTATGTTTGGAAGGCATATGACTGGTTGCTCTTGGGCGGGTGAAGTGGTGATCCTTCAGCTCAAAAAGGTTTGTTTTGATTTTCAGTCATTCACATTAGAAATACATGGAGTAGCGTGGTATTGGCGGCCGTGTGCCGGTGGCGGCCACCGACGGTCACATGGAAGACGGATTCAGTGAGTTCTCCTGCCTTCCTGAATTATCCTTTTTATTACCCGTGCAAATTGGAAATCTCGTGGTAGCCATTGCCACAAAACAGGTGCCCCCCTCCTCCATTCGTTGTTACAAAAGGAGGTCCTCATCAATCCCTCTCCTTGTTGCAGCATCCAGCATTCCAGCAGGTTGCCATGGATTTGGGACAGAATCTCTTGGTGATTGCCTCTGTAATATTGGGGGTCGATGGGCTCAGGACGATTGCGTGCACAGGTATCTGGCGAGAGGCTGGTTAGGATAATACTTACATATGGGGAATTATTATCAACCTGAGATCTTCCCATAAGTGCAATAACAATGCACATAGCAATATTTTTTTGGTCCTGATGGGTATAACTGATTTTAAGATTGCTGCATCCCATGAATGCTCATATTTATGCTTGCATTCTGTTGTTTTGATCTTTCCAGTACGCTGAACTGTAGTTCGTTTATTATTTTGCTTGACTTTTTTTTATGTTTGCAACGATAATTTTGGTGCGCATTGGAGATTGGAGTTCCACACCATGATGGAAAGTTTCCTGAATTTTGTGATCTGTTTGAATTCTGGGTTTATAATTCATAGGTGGTCATTGGATATGAAAACTGCGCCCTTTTTTTCTTGCTGATATGGCTCTGTGACTTGCGATTCCTAGAACTTATTAGAAGTTAACTGATTTGGGCTGAGCGATTTTCCTAACAATCTTTCCTTCTTGCCGCAGTCAATTGCAAAGCTACCATCCGCCTTCGTCATGGTCATTCAGGTATGCAGATACAGTTAACTACCATCTGCCTTCATCATGGTCATTCATGTACGCAGATACAGGTTTTGTGGTGCCAGGCAACAGGTTTCTAATTTACAAAGGGATCAAATCATGTCTTCTTAACCTCTATCTACTGTCAGCCTATAATCACTAAAATGTTGTTTTAGCTGCCCCTGTTAGCAACAAGATGATGATGATTGCTATGCTTGTGTGACAGCCGTGCATTTTCCTTGCCAACTACTTACCAACCATTTTCTTTAACTGAATGGAAGAGTTCCTGCCTTTCTATCCAAATGCCCATATCAGTAAGCCTGTTTTGCTTATCTAAAGCTGAGTTCGAGTAACTGGTGTCTAGGTTTCTGTGAATTAGATTGGATTATTTAATGATTCTGTGAATTGGATTGTCAGCTCCTTCTCGATCAAAAGGTATAGGCGCCCTTTTGTTGTGGTTGTGCGCTGAAATCCGGGCTATACGACGTCGACAACGTGCTGGACATCGTTACTCTAGGTGAGTCTCACCAACATCACCAATTCGTTTTTAGTGAACAGTAGCCATGCAATAGCTGGAATTTTCAGTGAGCGTGTCAATATTATTTGATGCTTTCAACAAAAGGACAGAACATCTCAAGAATCTTAGATATTTAGTTACTTTTATTAGTGTCTGCTTTAAATTATTAAATATTGAATTGTCACTTTGATCCTATTGTAGTGTTATCTAAATTAGAGTTTCTGAAATTTTCTAGAGAGTGGCTGTTATCTAAATTATTAAATACTGAATTGTCACTTTCATCCTATTGCAATGTCTGTTTTATCTGATACTTCTGGGAATTAACTGATTTCACTAAAGCCATTTACCCTGCTCCGCTTGTACCGTTCTTGAGATAGTTGTAGATTGTCCATTTTGTTTACTTTGTCCCTGATTTTATCTATCAATTTATTCAAATTTGCAGGGCAATTTGAACAATCATTTAAGATTGTGGTAAAATAGTTTCTAGAGTTGATGATCAGTCTGTCATATTCTGGGATAAGCAGACTTTTAAGCTTTTGGAAGAACCGAAGGGCCAAGAGGCACCCGTGAGGTTCTTACATTTAGCTGTAGATTTGTTTTAGTGTCTTTATTGTCTCTCCTTGGTAACTATGAAGCATATTTTGTTCAAATACCGGTATAGGTTAGTTCTGTCCGGATGCTCTCAGGAGAACATGTCGTTACTACATCCCGTGACGATATTGTGAAAATGTGGGCTAATGAAATTATTTATATATATATTTGCATATCGTCAGCATCCTTTATTACCTTCTATAGCTTGGGTCAGCACTTCTACTCATTCAGATAAATCTTAGATGCACTGGACAAATATTGTTTTGCTTTTGAAATCTGATTATGTAAACTGAGCATCTGCAAACTGAACAAATGTACTATATGTGCCTTCTCTAGAAGTAAATATCTGTATATAGATAAGAAGGTTGTTCTAGAGTGGATAAGATCATTTACGTCATGGCTGGTTCATGAACTCCATGGGAACTGAACCATTGCAGCAAAATCAACTAATAATTTGTTAGTTGCTGGGGTCTCTTGTAAAACGAGGTTGTAGGGATAACAAGGTGACCTGTTGCAAAATCATGTACTTTATATTTTTTTACTAAACAAGGTTGATATTAGTTGATAATGAATAAGTGAAATCAGTAGACCAAAGATTACATGTTTCCAACAAAATGGTGGCTGCTTTGCTGGCTGCGGAGCACAAGCTAAATGATACATGCTCTGATGTAAAAATGGACATGTCTTTTCTTATCTATGATTTTGTTAAAGAAAAAATAATATGTTTAAATTTATGGTTTAGAATGAATATATATGGCTTAAAATAATATGAGTTTGGGATCAAAGTGCTTCAATGCTTGCTATTTCTTCTGAATGATATAGAACTCACTGGCCAATCAACCAGGTAACAATCTTTCTTCAAATATGCTGAATAAATCTATTGTCTCGCATTTTCTTCACTATTGTTGAATCCTTTTGATAGTTGGATTTGTTCCTAGTTTCAAATGAGTATTGACTGCTGAGTGGTTGTGGTGGACAGGAGTGCAAGGTGCAACTTAAGCTAAGCACGGGACATGCAAAATAGAGACCACAGAAAGTCGGCACATGCAAAATAAACTGCATATCAGTTTTGTAAAAAAAGAATTTTAGAGGTTACAATATATATTTTGAGTCATATGTTTGGTTTATTGTAATTAGTAGAGTTGTATCATAATTGTTGAAGAAATTTTGAGTCATGTATTCTGTCTTTGAAGAAATTCAATTCAATTTCAGTAAAAAGGATCGTAGATCATATGTTTGTTTGCATTGTGCGAGTGGTGTATTGAGCTGCAATTGTTAAGTTTTATACAGAGAAATAATATTTTGGTTGTTTTAATTTATACATGTTTGCAATGTCGTTGATGGTAGACTTGATCATTGGCTTCCGAGGAGGCGTTTAGCTGAAGTGAACTACCAGTTGCGCTTGCTAGACGTTTGACCATATAAAGGTGTTTTGGGTACATTTCTCAAATTGAAACTACGATGCACACAAGACATTTCTTTTATATGTGTTAACTGTTAACTGAAAAATACATAGGATTGTGTGGATTTTGAAACCCGTAGCAACGCATGGGCACGAACCTAGTCAATATTATATGCATGTGTCTACCATGATAACCTTAGAGATTATAACTTAGTGATTGTTATCTTAATTCCTTGCCAACTTTGGGGATGCATTTGGGTAGCTTTTGCTAGTGCTTAATCATAAACAATGATCTTATAATTTTGATTAATGGATTAAGCAATCAACCTTTAATGATGATTTTATTTGCTGTTGAAAAGGGGGCTAGAGCATGTGGGTTATTTTGATGCTCTGGTTTCTCTCCATAAGGACTTATCTGTACATGATCATCCGGAACATGCAGTACAGCTGTGAGGGCTATATGGCTCTGGCTTTAGTTGCTTAAAGGACCTTTTCTAGCTTGTTAGTGGTTACTTTAAATGGCGTAAGAACGGCTTGTCACGTTGGGTGTAGGACAACCTCTAGTCAATGAGTATAGCCGAGAAGGAAGTGTGCCATTTGAAAAGGGGGTTCCTACATCTGCCTGCCGAGTGAATCTAATGGCCCTAACTTGTTAGACGAACCTTTAAGTGGCTTTATATGATTTCCGGTGTTTTGGGGAGTCGCGAACCCATGCATTTGGAAGTCATGACTCACAGTGAAAGTGTACACCTCTGCGCAGAGTTAAAAACTGGTATACTAGCCGTGCCCACGGATACGGGCGGCCTTGGAACATTTACATATAGATGATCACCATGGTTATATCATGTTTAATTATTGTTGATTATTATTATGCTCATGTTAATGCTATTCATTATCGTTATTACAATTGATCATTGGTTCTTTAATGGGAAGTGGATTACCTTGATGCTACTCAATTGCTAATTATATGATGATTAAAAGCTAAACGCAGTCAAACAGTGTCTAGCCTTTTGTGCCTCATGAACCCTGTGTTATACTTGTTGAGTTCGACATGGACTCACCCTTGCTATTTCCACCATAACAGATGAAGATTATGAGGAAGATTATCGTAATGAGTACTAGTCTTGGTGTCAACCAGTCAACCGTGTCCCTATGTTTGGAGTTTCCGCTGGAGATCTACTATTAGTTATTATTATTTATCGTTCAAGACTATGTGTTAAATACTTGTTCGCTATGTATTAAGTATTGTAATGATACTATGTAATTTGTCTACTTGTGTGTGCGATCATGTCCTAGGGCGCACATGAGTCTTTTATGCATCCTATTTTTGTCCTTAAAAATATGTGTGACAAATTGGTATCGGAGCCGTGTTGATTGTAGGACGCAAGCCTAGTTAGAGTGGCCGTTATTAGCATCCATGCTTCACTTATTTCATGCTTATTCCTTTCACCTTGCTAATTACTAAATTTTTATGCTTCTTCAACCTTATTCTATTGCAAAAATACATTGATTCTATCTAATCTATGTCTAATTCTTGTAGATGCCTCCTCATCCCCGTCCGTCCGCTGCTCAGTACATTGCCCGTTTCAAACCCCAGGAGCCCCATGTAAACGGTGATCTAGAGCTATCTGATGCTGAATCAAGAGTCGGTGACACACCAATGGAGGATTCAGTTATGGGATGGACCACGAAGTTTCAGATCATGGTTCCTAAAGCCGATGCTTTCTTCCATGACATGCTGACAAGAACCTTGGATAACTACTACTACGATTGGGAAGCTACGTTGGAGTATCGCTGCAAGGAGTATAGTCATCCATGGATGGATTCCTACTGGGAGGCTGAGCTATGGGTCAAGACAAGGGATCCTACCACTAAGGAGCCTAAGGTGGAGTCAAAGTTCATCACCCGAGTGAGTCAGGCAACCGTAGAAACAAGCATGGAGGATGTCACCTACAATGCGTTTGTTTACTACCATGGTCTTCGCTCGGACAAAACATTACAGGGTGCACTCAGGCATTTTCCATGTTTCTTACATGACAAGGGTGTCTGGACCGTGCCGCTTGCAGATGATTCATCCTTGACTTTACAAGCTACAGTGGGACTGGTTCGTGAATTGACTCTCCATGAGCTGGATTTGAAGGATGAGTTGCTAAAGGAAAAAGGACTTAAGGAACAAGCTTACATGGAGATCGATGAACTAAGGGCAGAGCTAGGTCATCCCAAGATTTATGAGAAGCTTAATTAAGATTAGGAAATCCCTATGTAATAAGAACGATAGTAGTTGCGAGTCAATTTGAGTGTGGTATTGTCGAGTGTTAGTTTGTGGTGTGAACAATTGTGTGATTGATGAATTGTTATTATGATAATATGTGATTTGGATCTTTGTAATGTGTGCTGGAGTTTTGTAGACATGTCTACAAGTTCCATGGTTAAGAATATTAAGTTTGATCAAGAATATATAAGTCGGGGTTGAGGTAAACTTGGTTCTGCCTTTTGCTGATTTCTGGATCAGTCTGGGATATTTTAGAAATAACTTAAAATCTGTTCGTGGAAAATTTAAGAAATTTTACTGGGAATAATTATACTTCTGTACCTTTTCAACCCCGCAAGAATCACCTTATTATCTATTATGAGCTAAGAGATATACCTGTTCTAAGTTGGGGTTACTGCACAGTCTGGAATTCTGAAACAGTTTCGGTTAAGTTCAGTTTTTGACTAACTTATTGATAGAATCAGGAAAAGTGTTGTGAATAAAAGTTGTAGGTAATTTTGTAAGCTTTCCAACCATGTAAAGATCATCTTAATTTGACGTCTGTAACTCGAGATATCGCAGTTTTACTGAGCCTCTGAAATTAGAATTCGCCCAGAGAAATCAGATTTGCTTATGTGTTGAATACATCATCTTGGATAATACCGAGTCTCATTTTCTGTGTTTTGAAAACAAATGTCAACCAGAGGCCGTGGCAGGGGTCGTGGAGGTGCTAACCCACCTATTACTATGGAGGAACTTATGAATACATAGAATCAGATGATGCAGATGTTCATGCAACACTCGCAGAACAATCCCCTTGCATGAGGACCATCACCTGTTCAGGTGAGAGACAAACGTGGGGAATTTTTGAAGGGACGCCCTCTAGTGTTCTCTCATGCTGCTGATCCATTGGAGGCGGATGATTGGGTGAGAGCGGTGGAGAAACAGTTGAACATCGTCCAATGTAATGATCTGGAAAAGGTGTTATATGCATCTGGTCAGTTATAGGGGACAACTCCGACTTGGTGGGAGTCGTATCAAGCTGAACGTCCTGACAATGCTCCTCCTATCACTTGGAATGAATTTGTTAGAGATTTTTGAGCTCGCCACATTCCTGAGGGTATAATTGAGCTGAAGCAGGAAGAATTCAGAAATCTCAGGATGGGACAGATGAGCGTTAGTGAGTATCATGACAGGTTTACGCAGTTGGCTCGCTATGCTCGTAATGAAGTGAGGGAAGATGCAGATAGGTAGCGTCTTTTTCTCAAAGAAATTTATTATGATCTTCGTTTGCAGTTGAAGGGTAATAATTATGCCAGTTTCCAAGAACTTGTGAATAAGACTATCGTGCTGGATAATGAACGTCGGGAGATGGACAGGAAAAGAAAGATGAAAGGACAAGGTGTTGGAAATAATAATCGCCAACGTACAAATTCTTAGCATGGGTTTCATTCCAAATTCTAAGGACCAGTTAGTCAGTGGAGCCGTAATTCCAATCAACAGTGGTCTCAGAATCGACAGAATAATCAGTTCCAACAACGACCTCAGTATCAGCAGAACAGGCAGTTCCAACAGCAGAGTGGTCAGCAAACTCCACGCCAGGGTAATTCTAGCTCTACCCCAATGAAGACCAGTGCACCTAGTACCCCCAATCTGTGTTATCGCTGTGGAGAGCCTGGACACTATGCTAATCATTGTCCCAAGAAGCAGAATCAGCAGACACCGCAGGGGCAGAGACCATCGAATACTAGAAAAGTGAATCATGTGTCTACCGAAACAGCACAGACGGAGTCTGAAGTAATGCTTGGTACGTTCAATGTCCATTCCACTCCTACAACCATTCTTTTTGATTCTAGAGCTTCGCATACCTTTATTTCCAACATATTTGTTAGAATGCATAGTATACCCATGCTTGCCATGAAAGAACCTCTCTTAATAAATTCCCCTGGGGGTACCATGGAAACCACTAATCGGTGTCTTCCAATTAGTATGATTTTAAGGGGGGTAGAGTTTAAAATAACTTATATAGTGTTGAAGACATCTGGTATTGATGTGATTTTGGGTATGGATTGGATGAAACAAAATCAGGCAGTGATTCAGTGTCAGCAGAAGGTAGTAGTTGTGAATGCACCTAATGGGGATAAGATCAATGTGGATGTAGTACTGCAGAAGCAGCCAACCGCCTTAGTGAATCAGCTTGATGATGATGCTATCAATGAGAATCCAGTTATTGATGAATTTCTAGATGTCTTTCCAAATGATTTGCCAGGTATGCCACCTGACCGAGACATTGAATTTCTTATTGAATTATTACCTGGAACTGCACCCATAGCCAAACGACCATATAGAATGGGAGTAGATGAATTAGAAGAACTTAAGAAATAAATTAAAGAATTACAAGATAAAGGTTTTATTCGTCCTAGTTCTTCACCGTGGGGTGCACCAGTTATTTTTGTTGATAAGAAAGATGGTGATCAGAGGATGTGTGTTGATTATCGGTCACTTAATGAAGTAACTATCAAGAATAAGTATCCTTTGCCCAGAATTGATGACTTGTTTGATCAGTTGAGAGGTGTTTGTGTGTTCTCTAAGATTGATTTGTGTTCTGGTTATCATCAACTGAAGATTCGTGCCTCTGACATTCCAAAGACAGCTTTTACTACGAGGTATGGTTTGTATAAGTATATTGTTATGTCATTTGGTTTGACCAATGCACCTGCCTACTTTATGTACATGATGAATAAGGTGTTCATGGAGTATCTTGATAAGTTTGTGGTGGTACTTATTGATGATATATTGGTATTTTCCAAGACGGAGAAAGAGCATGCTGAACATCTGAGGTTGGTATTACAGAAACTTAGAGAGCATAAATTGTATGCTAAGCGAAGTAAATGTGAGTTTTGGTTGAAGGAAGTCTCTTTTCTTGGTCATATTGTCTCTAATAGAGGAACATCAGTGGATCCAGGCAAGGTAAAGGATGTATTGAATTGGAATCCACCTACTGATGTGGGCGAGATTCGTAATTTCTTGGGTTTAGCTGGATATTACAGACGGTTCGTTGAAGGGTTTTCTAAACTTGCTAAACCTATGACATCTCTGTTAGAGAAGAATGGCAAGTTTATTTGGTCTGATAAATGTCAAGCTAGTTTTGAAGAATTGAAGAAGAGATTAACTACAACACCTGTCTTAGTATTGGCAGATTTGAGTAAGAAGTTCTCTATTTATTGTGATGCTTCTCGTCAAGGTTTGGGGTGTGTTCTTATGCAAGAAGGCAGAGTTGTTGCTTATGCATCTAGACAGTTGAGAAAGCATGAGTTGAATTATCCTACGCATGATTTGGAGTTAGCCGCTGTAGTTCATGCTTTGAAGATTTGGAGACACTATTTGATTGGGCATAAGAGTGATATATACACCGATCATAAGAGTTTGAAGTATATTTTCACTCAGTCTGATCTGAACTTGAGACAACGCAGGTGGTTAGAACTAATCAAGGACTATGATATAGAGATACACTATCATCCTAGTAAGGCCAATATAGTAGCTGATGCTCTTAGCAGAAAAAGTTATACCAATGAGATACAAATGTTGTCCATGACTAGTGAGTTATGTGCTGAATTTGAATATTTGAATTTAGGAATTGTTACTAATACAATAGAATTAGTGATAGAACCTACCTTAGAGCAAGAAATATACAAGGGTTAGTTGAAGGATGAGAAACTAAAGAAGATAGCGGAAGATATAGTGATTGGTAAGTCACCAGGGTTTCGAATGGATGATAATGAGATTTTATGGTTTGGAAAGAGGCTGTGTGTACCTGAGGATCAGGCTGTTAGGCAGACAATCCTTCGTGAAGCTCATGAGTCAGCTTATTCTATTCATCCTGAAAGTACTAAGATGTATTTGGATCTTAAACAGAAATATTGGTGGGTTGGACTGAAACGAGATGTGGCTGAGTATGTGGCATTGTGTGACACTTGTCAGAGAGTGAAAGCTGAGCATCAGAGACCTGCTGGATTGTTGCAACCAATGAAGATTCCTGAATGGAAGTGTGAGGAGATTGGTATGGACTTTATAGTGGGGTTACCTCGTACTCAGAGAGGTTATGATTCTATTTGGGTGATAGTAGATCAGTTAACTAAAGTTGCACTAATCCTATGGGGTGCCTTGAGTCCCATCTCTGAGATTCGCATGACCAGACCATTGTTCCCTGACCTAGCGGCGATGGAAAAGCTAATTCGACATTCCCAGAATTGTCCATTATCTAATTCGAATACCTCAACATTCATGTCATCAACCCCGAAATATGAGAGTGTATCTCCGAACCAAATGATTGGCTTTATTACCTATGGTACAATTAAGAATAAAATATCAGAAAATATATATGTATAGGTGTATTTAAAACATATTTCGGTTTCTTACTATGCTTGGAAGATTGCGCTCTACAATCAGCAATCTTGGATCGAATCCCTGGGAAGAAACATAGCCCTAAGCTAGTATATCCGGCTCAGGTAGACGTCGTCCGGCCATCTCTTCTCACTAAAGTCAATATTTAGTATATACAATGCAATATATCACCAAAGTCAGTATGTACATCAAAATTCATATGTACTACTAAAATAAAGGGTGAAATCACTCTAAACTAGCGCTCTTGATATCATTATGGTTCATCTGAATGCGAAAGGAACCTAGCATATTTTGACAATAAGATATAGCTAGTCATAAAATATATTAACTACTTGACACTAAGACATAAAATATGCTAGCTCTAGCCATTTCTTTGGCAATATAGTTGGCACTACTGAAGAAACAGGGTTCAAGCATTCGTTTAGGCATAAACACTAGACATGGACAGCAGAACAGCAGCTACTTCATTGAACCATAACTGAAATCTAGACATCCAACAAAAGTGATCCTAAACTTTTTGAAAAGCTTAGATAATTAACTTCAACTTTGTTATAAACATTGAGAGCTAATTCCACAGTGAACAGGATCAAAACAGTACCAAAAAGAGGAAGGGAAATAGAAAAGATTTGCACACCTAGTCGGCATTCCTTATCCTCCATAAAATATGACAAATAGAAAAGGTAACGAGGAAGGGAAGAGAATGGGTTGGCACACCTGGTCGAGACGACGAGGATGAGGCGGCGACAACAAGGACGAGGAGCGCGTGGCTCGACGCCGAGGAGGAGGAGCGCGGCTCGATGGCGAGGAGGACGGAGAGCAGGTCGATGGCAACAAGGACGGGGTGCAGGTCGGCAGCGACGAGGACAAGGCTCGAGGCTCGATGCCGAGGAGGCGGAGCATGGCTCAACGGAGAGGAGGATGGGGCGCAGGTCGACGGCGACAAGGACGGGGCGCGGTGGCGATCTCCTTTCGGCGGGGATTGAAATTAGAATTGAAAAGGGAGAGGAGAGAAAGAAGATGAACCACCACCAGAATATATAGGCCGGGAACCTTTAGTCCTGAGTTACACCACCAACCGGGACCAAAGGCTGCCTCCACCATTTGGGACTAAAGGATCATCAGTCCCGCTTTCTGGTGTAACCTGGAACTAATGTCCCCCTTTGGCGGGCAACAAAACTGCATGTTTCGTTTCCCGCCCAGAATGTGCATTCATAATTAGAATTCATTTTAAGTTCAATCTCAATTCCTAATATATTAATGAGGATAATTTCTAATAAATCAAGAAAATAATGACTACCTTTTCTGATGAGGGCTCTATAAAATTAGAAAATCAATCTATAAAAATATCTATTTGTATAAATTTCAGAAGTATTACATAACCATACAAATTAATATTGTATATATGAGAAGTTATTCCTTAACTTGTGGCTAGTAAATGATAATACAAAATAATTATGATATATTGTATATATTAATTTTGATATGAATATATTAAACTAAGTGTTCCTTTAACTTGTGGCACGTAATGCATATATGAGAAATAAACATGAGCCCACACAAAGATAATTATAAACATAAAAACAAACCTAATTAAACATCACAGTATGAACGAATCAAGTTATTACATAACAATACAAATAAACTAATTAAAACATAAACCTTACAAACCGGATGCAACTCTAATCTGTCTCCACTGCCAGTAGCGTATGTCTCGGATTGTGTAACCACGGTCAGTTTCTATGTAATGCAAGGCCCTCACTAAAGCACTCTCTCTTGCCTCATGACGACAAACAAATGGTAGGCCATAGATATAACTTACTGTCGGACTATTGACGACGATGGCTGGGTTTTGTGTAAATTTCAGGCAATACTGAATTATATATGTAGTACGCTAGCCAAGATGTTCCACGTACTCCTAGCTGTACCCCAGTCGTTGAAGAGCTTGTGAAAGAATATTCTGCATGCCAGATGTAGTATTTTTTAGATTAGATCTAATTGAATTGCTCGTCTTCTTTCACCGATGTAGATCAAGATTCTGCTTCTTTCACCAGGCATGGGAGGTGACAGGTGACTGTGATGTGCTGTTGGTCTGCACAGGTGCACGTACATATGATTTCTTTTTGTAATTTTTGCTTCGTCGAGGTTCGATCAGATTGTATGTGGAATAATAAATTGATTAATTTAATCCTGCACCGTTGAGGTTGCAAATGCATCTCCCTATATAGAATATTTTATGATTTCGTATTCTCTATGAACAGGTCGTAAATTGCCGGTAAATTGCATCTCAGCTAGTGGTTATGTCTGCATCGCCGCCATTCCGCGTGCCTATGCGACAACCACGAATCATTCAGAATTCGGTGGATCGACGACCAAGCTGGGAGATAAATGCTAGTACTATAATACTCCTATTGTAATGTATGAACTGATACTCCAGTTCCAGGAAAGGTTTCTGATTATACTCGTTTGTCAAAAAGTATGTACCTATACTTAGCATACTTCCGTGACAGAACATTCTGAGAGATACATGCGTCAGATATGTACTCACGCTAGTTTTTTTTAAATATGTATCTGTACATACTCGTTTTTTGAATTTATTATCTACACATACTTCTTGGGTTGGGTATGCCAGTATGTGTACTCTACATGCATAGAAATGTACAGGGTGTATGTTTACTGTGTAAATACTTTTTCAAAGAAGAGTATGTTTAGATACTTTTTCACAGATTTTAGTATGTTCAGATACTTTTTCTAGACCGTATCATTTGATATTTTTTCCTATTGCAGTATCCCTTGATATATTTGTTCAGATTGCAGTATAAGGAACGTCTGCATAAGAGGCATGCAACAAGGTTTCTGTATGACACATCTCCTAAATTTCTCTTGGGCTTATGACAATATTTGCTGATTAGTTTGGCTTGAAATCATGATGTCCAGGAAAGCTTGACTATATGAGACTACTATGGCACTGAAGTAGCAAGTTCAGAGTTCATTACTGAAACTAGCTCCAACTGTAGTTATGATAGTGATTGCATGCACATCTGTTGAGTTTAATTAAGTTTTATCAGCATGTAAATGAAGTTACTGCAATCGACTCGAGAATACTCTCTGAGATGAGCACTCTTGTAATTGGTGTGTATACCTTTTTTAGTAGATGCACTCAGATCATTATTTATTCAGGTTTGGTTATTGAAAGTTTTGTATTTCTTGTACGTCTATTTGTATTGTTTAAAGAAATAGGAGAAAAGTATGCGGTGGTACTTCATCCACAGCTTGTGTACTCAAATCTGAATCATGTATATGGTCATACTCACATATGAAACTTGGCATAGAACGATACTCAAATCTGATTTGTGTATTTGGTCATACTCACATCTGAAACTTAGTATATAGTGATGCTCACCTCTAAATCTTGGCGTATGTATGAATATTCAACTCCAAAAAAGTATATATAAATACTCTAATCTAAATAGTATGTACAGATACTCTATTCCAAAGGGTATGTATAAATACTATATTCTAAAGTATGTACACATGCTCTAATCTGCCGTACCACTTTTTAGTGGCATTCAAACGTGTCATGCTTGGAGCCAGAGTCCAGTCGGTGGTGGCATTCAAACTCGCCATGCATGGAGCTGAGAATCCAGTCGGTAGTCAACGTAGCTGTCTTCCCTTGATATATATGCAAGAATTATATTAGTATGCAAAACTTAAAAATATTTCATACTATAGACGGATCTGGGTAACATGGAACGGCTCTATCTGGCGATGGCGCGAATGGCAGATCGCTTGGGTAAAAACCTAGTGCGTGTGGCTGGGAAAGTCCGTTGCCGTTCATCATAACTAAAAAAACAGAAAAACATTGCATAAATATAGAACCTCATATAAATATACCGTGCAAAATTATATATTATAGAAACATATAAAAAATAAATCATCAATATATAGAAAGGGGTGGGTGCCGCTGCCTTTTCTCCTACGCACTGCAAGATCCCATGAGTTTCTTCATCAACTTGTTTCTAGATAAGGAATCGGAAGCAGCTAACCTGTAGATCGATGGGGCAGGTAAACATGAACAGTGTGGCCGGGGTGGTCATCGCTGGTGATGGAACGGCGCAGCAGCAGCAGCCGCCACCGTCGTGGGGGATGAATAGCGCGTCGCGGGTGTGAGGAAGCCGGTGAGGAAGACGCCGCTGCAGAAAATGAGGAAGACATAGGATTTGGGGTTATTTATATATGTATAAATAAATTTTGGACCGTGCGTGGCGTCGACTGCGGCAATAAATGGCGGATGGTGAACGGGTAATCCAATTATGCTGGTGTTTTATTTTATATTATATATATACTTAATAGAAGCGCGGGAATAAAAGCATCGGGTTTACATTAAATACTGTAATGTATTTATTTCTCATCGGAGGGAGTGGCGCTCCGCCGTAGCCCTGAATACTCTTCATCACCCAGGCTATAGAATAGTAGGTATATATATATATATATATATATATATATATATATATATATATATATATATATATATATATATATATATATATATATATATATATATATATATATATATATATATATATATATATTCAGTAACCAGTTACAAAATAAATTATTATATAGCCATCTCCATTTACGATAATTTTATATACTAATTTACGATAACATCAATACATATTTACGATAGTTGAGTTACTATAACACATGAGATATTTACCGTAACGTTATAGTAAACCACTTAGCAAGAAGTTACTATAATCTCGTAAATTAGCATAGTAATTATCGTAACTCAAAGTGGCTACAAAATAAGTTATTTTATAGCTAGCTACGTATATATATGATGAGTTTTCTATACTCCCGGGAGTAGTTATTCCCATCTTCAAAAAACCACATTGTGTATGGATGCATAGTCATTTATCACCTTGAGTATGTTTACATACTTATTTTAAGATACTCTAAATCTTACTACGTAAAAAAAATTTAGCAGAGCCCATACTTTTTAATATATTACTAAAATACCACTACTGTACTATATAAAATAAGTATAACCATATACTCTACGTATACTTGCATACCTGCCATATATACAACCATAGATAGTCTAGTTTGATCATATACTTCATGTACATATACTTCGTTAGGTTATATATACTCTAAATGTAGAGATATAAACATGGGAGTAACTACTCCTTGAGAGTAGGAAATATATATATATATATATATATATATATATATATATATATATATATATATATATATATATATATATATAACTGAGATATTTTGCACATAATTTTTTAACGATTATTAACTGTCATCAAGAAATAATGTTGCCAACAAAGATCTAGAAAACTATAAATTTTTAAGGTTATGTAGAAATGATGTATAAATAAGAATAAAATCCACCATTCTTATTCCTAATCTAAAAGACCACATATTTCGATGTTTATTAATAAACTATGGAATGATCGATATATTAGCAATGAAAGATTAAAAAATAAAGTTGCTAACCTTTAGAAGATTGTGAAGATGAAGCCGGTGGCCTAGAGTAAAAACTTGCTCCCCCAAGCAAAGAACACGGATGAACATGCGCACAAGCAAAAGACCAAAGAATTGAAACTGTGTCTCGGGCTAGGGGACAGTGAAAGCGGCTGTATATAGTGGGGACACTTTAGTCCCGGTTGGTAGAGCCTACCAAGCCACAACCCAGGATAAAACCTTTGGTCCTAGTTTATGGGACCACTCAGGATTGGAAGGCGACATTTAGTCCCGGTTTGAATCACAAACCAGAACTAAATGTCTCTGTGGAAAAAGTCTGCTACTCTATCCATTGACAGGAGATTTTAGTCCCGGTTGGGAGCTCCAACCGGGACTAATCCTTTCTTTAGTCCCGGGCCCAAAAATGATTGGAACTGAAGTCTAAAACCGAAAGTCTGTCCTAGTGACTTGTGACTGGCTGGCGGGGCGTTTCAGATTCACGAAAAATGATGCTTGTTTTTCGTTTGCGAGATTTGTGATATCTGCGATTGTATTTCTAAGGGTGTATGGTTTCTGAGCCGTCACTGGAAATCAGATTTGTAGAGTTGTATTTTATTTCTAGGCACTTATATAGAGGCTTCCTCGCCGTCTCTAGAAACGTTTTACGCAGTAGTGAATAATCTGCATTCCGCACAAATATACACATAAATTCTCAAGGGATATTCCTATAATATGCATATCGATAGTCTTTCACTTGTACACTCATCGAGCTGAAAAATCACATTCAAGGGACGCAGCTTTCACACGGCTGTTACGATAATCATTTATTTTTAAAATGTTATATGTTTGAACCTTATTATATGGAGTCCTACAATCATGGTGGCGCTGCACCAAATGTAGTATATATGAGCAATAGCGTCATGATCCCTCGAAATCACCCGGACATCAAGAGAAGGCGACACCACTTCTATTTAACCCTATTTTGGATACTCGTTGTACATGTTCATCTTACTAGGTGCATTTCATGCTAAGGGTGTTAAACAACTATCATGACCTCACTAAAGATAGCTCAACTCACATCTTGGAATTATTATCCTATGCAACTACTAGATGGCTGGTTTCGTGGCATGTACCTCTACAACTTGATCCTGCGGTTTAGCTGAGTTGATGGAGATCATGGATAGTGACTCCAGGGGCCTTCCTACAACCCTGGTCCATATCACGCTTTTACTAGATCCAACGGTTAGTGGATTAACTGGTTACGTGGCCATATCTGTTGCTCATGGTTTGGTCCACAATTCTGACAGTAGATTAGACTAATAATGGTGGTGTAATAAATTTGTTTAAGTAGGTCACGGTGTGACTTTTGCTGTATTTTACTCAAAATAGTACAAGACAAAAGAAAAGGGTGGCATGGCCCATGCTTTATGAGAGGTCAGCATGTCCTGCGCTACTTTTGCCTGAGAGCAAGACAACCTGGACCACTTAGCACGGATCTATTTGTGGCAATTGAACAAGTGTTCATCAACAAACAAGCCGGCCAGAGATCTTGGTGGCATGTGGTACGTCCATGCCTAATTTTCTTGCTTACGCCGCCCATAAATACGCAGCCAGCTGCTGCAACCCACAACAACAATCACCACACATATCCCTCCCTCCCGTCCTCTCGATCGATCAAGAAATAAGTTAAGTTACTCCTACTAAGTTGCTAGGTCACCAATGGCCTCCTCGTCCTCCTTCCTGCTCGCCATGGCGGCGCTGGCAGCATTGTTTGCTGTTGGATTGTGCGGCAATACAGTAACCTCGACGGTCGGCAAGGGCACTACCTCCACGTACACCCACCTAGTCCTTGTCGCCAACCTCCCCATCCATGAGCTGGCGATCAGAGAAAAGGGCGCCGCGGAATTTTTGGACAACATGAAGGAGTCACCAGCCATGACGTTTACACTCGACAGCAAGGCACCGCTCAAGGCGCCCCTCTCCGTCCGCTTTGCTGTGAAGGGTGGTGGCTACCGCAACAAGGATGAAATTTTCCCTGCTGGATTGAAGCCTGGCTCAGTTATCAACAGTAATATCCGTTTTGAGTAAATACGCAGTCCAGCTCCTTCGTGGGAGTTCCCGGCTACCGCGATGGGCGGTTCGTGGCACACGCCGTTCGTCAAGCAGAGCAATGAGTCTACGCTCAGCAACATCGTACGCCGTCCGCTAGCGTTCCCGGCCGCTGAGCAAGATCGTGCATTCATGCACAATCAGGCCACGCTCTCCAATACACATTACTCTATTCCACGAGCAACATCGTGGAGCCTCTCGACGAGCGCGCCGATGATGTAGTAGGCTAGTAGCAGCCGCCGCGAGGACGGCGAGGAGGGCGGCATTCGCACAGCTAGCTTGCGTGCCGTAGCGCTGTCGGATCTTTGCTGTGGACAACGGGGAGGGCGGGGTCCCTTCCTACATCCGTGCGTCGGCGTACGGGATCTTTAGGAAAAGAGATGGTAAGCTTGCATAAAAGAAATGCAAGTTAGTGGGACACCTAGTGAGGAATAATGCGAACACTTTGCATGAAGAGATAGAACATCTAATGTGGTCACTTAGTGGAGAATGACGTGAATACCTTAGATCTTGTTTGGCTGCACACAAATACACCACAATCCATGTGGTTTGAAAGGGATTGAGGTGGAATTTAAACTAACTTTCACCTCAATCCCTCCCAAACCACATGGATTGAGATCTATTTGCGTGCAGCCAAACAAACCCATATGAAGAGACAAAACGTCTCGTGGTGTTTTGCTTTATATGTGTATATATAGATGGGAAAGCAACCCGACCGGCCATGCTTGCATTGGTTATAGAGGCAAAGATAAATAAAGTTAATAAAAAAGGGAAAAATGAAAAGACAAAATAACTTACACAGCAGTATGTCGTGATCCATTATTATTAGACTACAATTACTAGGCTTGTTGGTTGTGTTTTCCAATTATAAGGGATGGGCTCTTTTCCATCTCTCAGAGTCTGAGGCCGTTCACGAGCTAAGGTAGGCTGGGCCTTTTATAGAGATAATAAAAGTGCAAATATTTTCACAAACACCTATGGAACGAGGATCTTAGTTTATGTCTATTCACCTGATTGTTTTTTGCCATTTTCCCATGATTTCTAGAACGTTTTTTGTGCCATTACTTCACACTTGGCTGGAGATTTATGGGTAAAATCCACGAAGATACTGGTACCTCAAATCCACACCTGCGAGAAAACTTTTGTGCCCACGCCTGCGCCCACCACCTGCCACGCCACACTACGTGCCCGCACCCGCGCCACCCGCCATGGGCAACACTATGTGCCCGCACCATGTTTTGCCCGCGGGTATGCACGACGCCTCAAGTGGACGAGTGGAGGAGCGAGCGGGGATGACGGCAGGGAGGCGGGGTGCCAGGCTCGCGGGGACACGAGGTCGCTGGGGTCATGGCCTTGCTGCTTTGCAGGGTGCCGGGGCCGCCAGGGTGTAGCGGGGATGCGGGCACACTAGTGGCTGGCATCAGGGAGCTGCGTGTGGGGGTGTCGGGGAGCCGTGAGTGGAGGAGCCATGCCACGCTCGCTGAGTGGAGGAGGTTGGACACTGGAGGCGCGGCGGAGATGACGTCCTGGGTCGCAGCTTTGGTGCTGGTGTGGGGAGGCCGGCATCAGAGCCGAGGTGCAGGGAAGCTAGCGTCCGGCGTTGGGGAGCAGGCCTGGGTGTTAGGAGTGGCTGCCTAGTGGGCCGGTCACCCTATCCTAGTGGGCCTGGACACCTTGTCCTCCCAGCTACCCCTGCCTCCAGCTACAAAGGGGAAGGGACCAAGCGAAAGAGGATTGAAGAAGAAGAATATTAGAATCCCATTACCCTTTCCTTAGTTACTGTTCTTCTTCTCTTCTAAGTCTATTTTTCTATACTAGTTCCTTCTTCCATCCCTGCTTCGATCTCCCATCCCCTGAGATCTTGTATCCTGCTTCTTGATTGGAGTTATCTGTTAGTGAATCCTGTTGGGTTGCTAACAATTGGTATCAGAGACACCGGTCCTCGGTTCGGTATCCATCACCATGAGTCCTTTTGACGCCAAGCTCATCCTCGACGAGATCGCCAAGCTGAATTGGCGCTTCGACGAGTCCTACGCTCGGATGGAGCCGCGGGGCGACGCCGTCGAGCTTCGCGTCGGCAGCTCCGAGCAGTTCGGCGCGACGCAGCCCGTCATGGCTGACAACTGGGGCGGCCTCTTCGGCGAGATCCCAACGCCCGATGCCACCTCCACTGA
This sequence comes from Saccharum hybrid cultivar R570, assembly GCA_038087645.1. Classification (NCBI taxonomy): domain Eukaryota; kingdom Viridiplantae; phylum Streptophyta; class Magnoliopsida; order Poales; family Poaceae; genus Saccharum; species Saccharum hybrid cultivar. The sequence continues at coordinate 17,740,681 of JAQSUU010000760.1, forward strand.
CTCCGACGCACCTCCCTTCGCGCCCGTGCCTGATGACTCTGAGTTTCACAGCACCGATGGCGACGCTGCCTCCACTGTCGAGCCCAACCCCGACCCCAAGGCGGGCCACGCCACGCTCGTCCCTGTGAAGAGTCCTCACCTCGACGATATCGTCGATCTCGACCGCCTCAGCATCCTTCCCGACGTGCTGCTCGGCAACATCGTCTCCCGCCTCCCCCTCAAGGACGCTGCACGCACGGCGGTGCTTTCCCGTCGTTGGAGGCCTCTCTACGCAGCCCTGTCCACATCGTTGGACGCCGCTATGGGCGAGCAGTTCTGCCTCACGACCCAGGAGAGGAATCCCACCGTCAAGCACGAGAAGGTGCAGATCGAGGCGAATCCATTCTTCCTCGTGCAGATCGAGCAGGACGCCATCGGGTCCGCCCTCGCCCCTTCCATTCGGCGCAGTGGTCGAGGCCCGCGTCGACGACGACGGCCGCCACGGCTCCTGGTTCCTGGTCGCCATCCTCGACTTCAAGCCCGCGCGATGCTGCCGTAGCCCGGCGCGGTACACCACCCAGTCTGCGCACCTCCGCGCTGACGTCAAGGGTGTGCTCGCGGAACCCTTCACGACGTCTGTGGCCACGCCATCGTCAACAACTCCGGCGGCTCTCTCGACATGCTCTGCCGCGGCCCCGTCTGGATGCTGCCCGATGTTGCTGTCTTCGAGGAGCTCATCTTCCACAGCCTCGCACACGATCTCTCCGACGGCCCCTCCGCAGCTGCGTGCTCCGCCTGGACGCGCTCCCGGGGAAACGCCTCTCCGGCATGCTCCCTGACGAGCTGCCCTTCGCGCCGGACTCCATCGTGCTGGCCATGCTGCTCTTCGTCGACATCAGTAAGGAGCATGCCAGCCGGGGTGCCCTCCAGGTGTTCGAGGTATTGTCATTGCATGCCGATATCTTCTGCAACATCTGTATTGACTAGGAGCTGCTGAGTCATTTGTCGCTGGGAGTCACTCAACACCAACCATGGCCACCACCTAATAATGAACTGAGGTTGACGAGTTGTGATGCTAGAGTTACGGCCTACACCATGGCCGTCGTTCAACATGGCTAAGAGGCTCTGTGTCAGGAGTTCTTGTGGTCGACTTTGGAAGCCCCCATGGCCTATACATATTCGACAACACGTCAGGTGCCCATGTGATCTGCTTATTCAGTTGAAACCATGGCCTGCTAGGCACGGCCAGCAGGACGGTCTCAGTTGCGCAACCACTACTGTACTACTATTGCTAGAACTACTCAAGCTCAAGGAGAATTGGCAGTGTGCTCTTTGCTTGGGGCCTACACATCTTGGTGTCACTAGAGATTGCTTCACAGATGAATATTCCATTGCAAATCTCTGTGGTTGTGTGGTTCTGACAGGATGTCTCCATATGGCTAGTGATATAAATGTGCCAGTTCTGTTGCTAGCTGGTGAGCTAACTCAAGAGCAAAAGCAGAAGGATCACAATGGATGCAGTAGCAATACAAATATCATATTCACAAATCCACAAGACTCAGTTCAGTTTTGTCTTTCATTCACCTTAACCAATAGTTGTTCCATGAGTTGGGTTGTCAGTTGGAAACCACCATGGCTGATACCACTTCGCCAACAAATCAGGTATACAGCTGTGACTAGTGCTTATTACAGAGGTGCATTGGGAGCTTTGCTGCTCTATGACATCCCCAGATGCCAGAGCTTCCATCCTATACCTTGCTGGCTAGATGCACAAGTCCAGGCCGTCAAGAACATTGTGATTTGGCTGGTTGGCAACACTAGTCATCTCAAGGAGCAGAGCACAGTGAGCATTGGAGATGCCAAGTTCCCCGTGCAGGAGCATCTCTTCTTCCTGAAAAGGGCAATTTCTGTGCAGGAGCCATCAAAGATATGGAAATGGTCCACAGAATCCCCTGACATACTTGTTGTTGTGCTAGCCGAAGGAGGAATGGATGAAGCACTGGATGCCTTGGATGAGGTAGAATGGATTACTGCTGGTGCCAAACCGCAGGGAACTATATCCACAACTGACATTCAGGCTTTAAAGAGGGCTATATCTGCAAGTCTGCAGAAGTTGGCAAATCAGTTAGTTGAAGCTGCTTCCCAATCTTCTATAATCTATAGTGATGTTGAGCTTCGAGATGTAGTTTCTGCTCTCAAGAGACTTGATGATGGACCTCAGCTCCCTCTGGCGGGCTTGCATTCTGCCAAGCGATGCCCGCTCGCCATCTAGAGCATGCAAGATCAAGCTGCAGATGGTGTCGTACTTCTGCAGGAAGGATCTAGGTGCTGCTGCAGGCGATGCCATGCTGTGGGCCTGGAATGGTTGCCGTGAGGCTCGTTCTGGGAGCTTATGAAGGGATTAGCGGTGTGCTACATTGAGTTCACGGAGTTCATGGACCAGGAGATCAATGCAAGTTCATTGTCGATCACAACCGCAGCTTGGGGGCAAGCCGCATTACAAGCGGTGGGGAATGTTAGGAGTGGCTGCCTAGTGGGCCGGTCACCCTATCCTAGAGCTTGGACACCTTGTCCTCCCAGCTACCCCTGCCTCCAGCTACAAAGGGGAAGGGACCAAGCGAAAGAGGATCGAAGAAGAAGAATATCAGAATCCCCTTACCCTTTCCTTAGTTACTGTTCTTCTTCTCTTCTAAGTCTATTTTTCTATACTAGTTCCTTCTTCCATCCCTGCTTCGATCTCCCATCCCCTAAGATCTTGTAGCCTGCTTCTTGATTGGAGTTATCTATTAGTGAATCCTGTTGGGTCGCTAACACTGGGGTAGCCACGAGACGTGCTATGAGTGGAGGAGCCACACTCGCTGTGGCCTACGAGTGGGGACTGGGGAGGGCGGAGGTGCAGGCGTGATGCTAGCCCACGACCGCGAAGTGGGGAGGCAGGGTCGTGTGAGGTGTGTCGGCCTTACGTGCCCGCACCAGTGACCCGGCCAAGCTAAGGTATAACGATATCAAGGACGGGGAGGAGATGGCTGCCTCTGCGAACAACAGGTTCCGCCTTACGTGCGCTCGTCTGCGGCAGTTCATGACGGAGCAGAATAAGTAGGTGCGGATGGGAGGCTCTTCCTCATTCTAGAGGCCACTGCAACTTAGCCCAGTCCCTGTAGCGCAGGCCACCGGTGCCATGACCCGTCGGCACTGGCATGAAGATCATCAGGTGATCTCGATCGAGTAATATATTAATTGATCTGCTGGCTAAAGTGGCACATTCACAAAAGTTCCGGATACGTAGGTACAACAAACCTGGTACGTGGATCGCTAGTTTTAAGTTCCCAGTTCATAAGAGGGTATATCTCTTCGGAATGTTTTGTACGTAGATAGGATCATGATCCCTAGATAATTGGGACGACATACCTGGAACGTAGCTATGAAACGACGATCTTAGTTTTTGTCTATTCACCTTATTATTATTATCTTTTGCCATTTTCCCATGATTTCTAGAACTATTTTGCTGCCATTACTTCACACTAGGCTCGACGCCCATTTAAGAGTAAAATCCGCGCGGATACTGGTATCACAAATCCACACCCACGCGAAAAATTGTGTGCCCGTGCCCGCCACCCGCCATGGATAGCACTACGCGCCCATGCCCACAATCCACAGGCATGTTTTGCCCGCGGGCATGCCCGCACACCCGGCAAGAGCCACGACACCATGAGTGGACAAGTGGAGGAGTGAGTGTGGACGCTGGTGGGGAGGTAGGGTGCCGGAGTCGCAAGGACGTGGGGTCGTCGCCTCGCTACTCACAGGGTGCCTGGGTCACTGGGGTGCAGCAGAGATGCGGGCAGGCCGGCGGCTGGCGTTGGGGAGCCATGAGTGGAGGAGCCATGCCGCGCTCGCCGAGTGGAGGAGGCTGGACATTGGAGGCGTGACAGAGATGACGTCCTCGGTCACAGCTTCGATGCCAGTGTAGGGAGGCCGGCGTCGGAGCCGAGGTGCAGGGAGGTAGGCGTCAGGTGTCGGGGTGCATGGAGGCCTATGTCCAGTGTCGGGGAGCAGGCCTGAGGGAGCGGCGAGGCGCGCCATGAGTGGAGGAGCCGTGCTCACCACAGTCTATGAGTGGGGACTTGGGAGAGCGGAGGCGCAGGCGCGACGCTAGCCTGCAGCTGCGGATTGGCCAGGGAGGTGGGGTCGCGTCAAGCGGGTCCATGTGTGCGTGACTCCGTGTGGGTGGGTGACGGCGCTGGTGGAGTCTTGAGTGGTGGGGTTGGGAATTTGGGATGAGGAAACCTAGATCCTGAAGGTTATATATCTTTTCGGCAGTGGCCCCACATGTCAGTGTTATTTTGGCGGGCTTGACGGTGCGGGCATGCTCTTTTCTTACCCGTGTATCTTCACCCATTGGGCACAACTCTATGCCTGCGCCTCACGCCCATTCCCGCGGGCATAGGTTGGTGCCCGTATCTGCAGCCACCGGGTCAGGTGCCCGTGGGTACGTAGATATTTTTTGTGGCCGTTGCCATCTTTAAGCACCAGCACCACTACTAGTGACCCGGCCAAGCTCATGTATAACGAGATCGAGGACGGGGAGGAGATGACCGCCTCTGGGAACACCAGGTTCGGCCTTACGTGCGCTCGCGTGTGACGGTTCATGATGAAGAAGAACAGGTAGGTGCCGGTGGGTGGCTCCTCCTCGTTCCAGAGGCTACTGCAACTGACCCTGGTCCTGTAGCGACGGGGCCGGTGGGGCCTGGGACACCGCACGCCACGACCTTGTTGCTGTTCCCCGTCAGCACTGGCACGGAGATCGTCAGGTGAGCTCGATCGAGTTATATATTAATTGATAAGCTGCTGGATAACGTGTTCTTGGCACAGTCACAAAAGTTCCTGGTACATAGGTACGAGCAACATGGTACATGTTACCTGGATCGCTAATTTTAAGTTTCCGGTTTATAAGGGGATATACCTCTTCGTAAAGTGCCAACACTCGGCAAAAAAACCATTTTTTTAAAAAAAATCTTTTTAAAAATAGTCTTTGCCGAGTGGTACCACTTGACACTCGGTAAAATTGACCTCTTTGCCGAGTGTTAGGCTGTGGCACTCGGCAAAACTAGGGAAGTGGCTGTTTTTGCAGCATTTTTTTTCCAGCTTTGCCGAGTGCCACACCCCTGGCACTCGGCAAAGCCTTCTTTTCCCAGTGTTGGCACTCGGCAAAGCTAGAAAATTTGCTATTTTTTTGTTTGTTGCTTTCCTTCGACGCAAACACGCAAAACTCATATATAATACATGAGACAGCACACAGGCATTTAGCATCACACAAAACGCATACATAATCCATCACATACATCCATAATACGTCACAAGCACGTCCAACATCCATCACAAGCACATCCTCCTGCATAATCCATCACACGCACATCCAATGTGCAAATCCATGACAACATGAAGGGGCACCACCTACTGCTGATCCCAATGGGAGCTTGAAGGGGCACCTCCGTGCGGTGGTGGACCTGTCCAGCCGGGGTTTGTGTGGTGAGGCGAAGGAGTTGGGTTCGAACCCGTCGACTGTTGTTGCACAAAGGAGAATTGAATTCATTAGTATCTACACAAGCTAAAGGACTTGATCAACCATATATATATACTCACTGGAGTGCCTAGAGCCAGAGGAGTAGAAGGCACAACTGGAGGGAGCAGCGACTGGGGCACCACCACACCCGGGAGAGTGGTGCCGAAGCTCGACATGAATGAGAACATGTCCTGCATCCTCTGCGCCTCGGCCGCCCTTTGGGCCTTCAGGACCTCCCACTCGGCCCTCTCAGCCTCCCTCTGGGCCCTCTCCCTCTCGACCCTATCGGCCTCCCTCTCGGCCTCCATCCTCTCCACAGTGGCCTGCAATATTCAATCACCAACGTTTAAACAATGCAAAGGCAAGATACATGTGTAAAAGTAATGAACGGCGAATGAAATAGAACTAACCTAGAGTGCCGCCATCTGCTGCAGTGTGCTCGCCTGCCGAGGTCAAATGGGGATGGAGGAGCTCATGCTCTGTGCTCAGATCTAGGCGAGGTTGGGCACAGAGGTCGAGTCAACCATGTTGGAGGTCATCCAGTATCACATGTGATGATGTCCTGGTTTGTGAATACCATACATGATGACGTCCTCCAAACGTTTTCAAATTTTTACCACCGCATATGCATGTGATATCACGACATCTCGCCAAGTTTCATGATTTTCGGGATTCGTTTGAATTTTATAGAATTAAATAACCACTCGCACACAAGTTCACGACGTTGCCCCGTGAGCACGTTGATCGAAATTTGGAGACAATTCTTAGATTTAGCATAAAGTGACACTAACAAACAAGAATAATATTTTTGGAATGGATCAAAACTATTATTCGATGCACCTAGAGTTCAAACCTATATTTTCCGGAAAATTGCAAGAAAATAAAATAAACTGAAGAAATATAGCAAACAACAATGAAATTGTGCCAAATTTGAACATGTTGTACATGGTAAAAATACAACTCTAAGAAAAAAGTTGGTGGCAAAAAACAAAAAATATATTTTGCCAAGTGCCAAGGTTTGGCACTTGCTGAGGGCTAACCCTAGGCACTCGGCAAAGCTAATATTTTGCCGAGTGCCAAACAGAAGGCGGCGTTGGGTACTGTTATCCCCGGGCGGCTCTTTGCCGAGTGTCCAACTTTGCCGAGTGTCTGGCACTGGGCAAAGTTTGGCTTTGTCGAGTGCCTTATTTTGCCAAGTGCCAGACACTCGGCAAAGCCCTATTTGCCGAGTGCCAAGTTTTATCGAGTGCGGCACTCGGCAAAGGTGGCCTTTGCCGAGTACCCGATATTTGGCACTTGGCAAAGATTTGAGCACTTGGCAAAGTCTTGGTTTCCTGTAGTGAGGAACGTGGAATCAAGTAGAGAAATTTGATACCCAAATCTAAATCGTGTATGTGGTCATACTCACGTATAAAACTTTGGTATACAATAATACTCAAATCTGAATTGTGTATCTGGTCATACTCACATATGAAACTTGGTATATAATGATACTCAAACCACAATTGTTCACACAAGTATACACGCATACTACTACATTTAGGTATATGGACATACTTCCTGACAAATACAGTATGCACGCATACTACTATGTTATACAAGTATGCACACATACTTCTAAAAAATTAGGTATATATACATACTACTATTTAATGCACACATTTGAAAATATATACCCAACCGCATGCCAACCCAACGTCAAAAGCAAACAATTAAACCTGATCCGTTTTTTATGGAGGTCATCAGCATGCCCCCGCACTCTCACAACCCGTTAGCTTCTCTAATTGACCGGAGCCTGTATGATGTGTATACGGGAGTAGTTACTCCCGGAAGTATGGAAAATACAATATATATATATATAGAACACGGACGAACACGCGCACAAGCAAAAGACCGAAGAATTGAAACTGTGTCTCAGGCTAGGGGACGGTGAAAACAGCTGTATATAGTGGGGACACTTTAGTCCCGTAGAGCCTACCGAGACCAAAGGATCAACCTCTAGTCTCGGTTGGAGCCACAACCCAGGATAAAACCTTTGGTCCTGGTTTATGGGACCACCCAAGATTGGAAGGCGACATTTAGTCCCGGTTTGAACCACAAACCGGAACTAAATATCACTGCTGAAAAAAGTCTGCTACTCTATCCGTTGGCAGGAGACTTTACACTACTGGAATCTCGCTTTTTTCTGTGGGTGATAAATTTTTCTGTGCGTTTTTTTCGGTACGCACAGAAAAATTTCGATTTTTCTGTCGGTTCCAAAATATCCCGACAGAAAAATACGAAAACCCACAGAAAAATTGTATAATTTTTCTGTGCGTGACAATACACACACGGAAAAAATCAACACTCACAGAAAAATACAATTTATTCTGTCGGTTCTTTAAAAACGCACAGAAAAAATACGTGCACGCACAGAAAAATCCAAACCCTAACCCGCCGGCCGCCGCACCCCCAAACACCCTCTCACGCACGCGCAGTAGACCGCGCCCCCTCCCTCATTCTCTCCTTTCAGCGTCGCGCCCCTCCCTCAGCGACTTAGCGCGGGGGCTCCTCCCCTCCCGAGCAGCGCCGCCACTCCTCCCCTCCTCCCTCTCCTTCTTCATCGAAGCGGCGGGCGCAGCCCCTCTCCTTCACCCCCGACGCCGGATCTGTCTCCCTCTTCACCCTTCACCCGAGCAGCGCATCCGGATCCATCGCCGCCGACGACGACCGAGCAGATCCGCGCCCTCCCCCTTCTTCTCCCCCGCCGGTGCCCCTCCCCTCCCCCTTCTTCTTCCCCGGCGGGTGCCCCTCCCCTCCCCCTTCTTCACCCGGCCGGATCCGGCCCTCCCTCTCCCGGATCTGGCCAGTGGCTGCGGCGGTGGTGGTGGTGGCCGGCGGCGGGGCGTGGTGGTGGCGGCGGCCCTCCCCTCCCCCTTCTTCTCCCCCGCCGGCGCCCCTCCCCTCCCCCTTCTTCTTCCCCGGCGGGTGCCCCTCCCCCTCCCCCTTCTTCACCTAGCCGGATCTAGCCCTCCCTCTCCCGGATCTGGCCGGTGGCTGCGGTGGTGGTGGTGGTGGCCGGCGGCGGGGCGTGGTGGTGGCGGCGGCCCTCCCCTCCCCCTTCTTCTCCCCCGCCGGCGCCCCTCCCCTCCCCCTTCTTCTTCCCCGGCGGGCGCCCCTCCCCTCCCCCTTCTTCACCCGGCCGGATCCGGCCCTCCCTCTCCCGGATCCGGCCGGTGGCTGTGGTGGTGGTGGTGGTGGCCGGCGGCGGGGCGTGGTGGTCCTGCATTCCAAGCAAAGCCTCCCCAATCAGTGGAATTGTCCTGCACCTTAGCATGCACTTACCATGAATTATCTTGATCTGCTGGCTTTGCAGTAGCTCCAACTCCACTACCCCAGCCTCCCCAGTCACCAGAATCATTCGCAGCACTAGCATTTTGTTCCCAACTTGAGTTCATTGTTGTGCCATTTTCCCATGAGCTGCCTTTCTGAATATTTTGCTCTCCAACTGGTGTCTCCTCCGCTTATTCCTGAATCTGGATCACTTATAGATTCAGTGTACTCGGGTATTGCACTATTTAGACTGTATGTACTGCTATTTTAGCAAATGGAAGTACCTTAATCTGCCAAGCTTTCGAAAGACTCTAAGTGGATGTCCCAGTTGCTAGGACACTGAATACTCAGAGTGAACGTCTTTGTATTGTCTGTAGCAGGCCAGTCTATCCATCTCTGCCTAAGGTGTGCTTAATACCTGTTTGCTATATGCTTATCTTTACATGTTTGCCATCCCTTAAAATGACAACACTTCCGAGTTATATCAGTTAGATGTTAAGTTACTAGCAATGATTTCATGAGCATTTTTTATGGGACTGCAGTCACATTTCTTTATATATTTCCTTCTACAAGTGTGCTCTGTCAGTTGCATTCATTTAATCAGATGTCATTTGTTGCCAAAAGTAATGAATTCTTTCAACATTGTTGCCGTCTTTTATGCTAAGCGCATTGTGGGATCCTCCCAGATACACTAGGCTCTTTTTCCTGAGTGGTTAACCACTAGACCTCTAGTTATATCAACAGTTTAATACGTTATTTGTGAAGCAAAATATACATATCGTTGAAAGTAAAAGCCGCTGCTCACTAGCTGTCTCTGTATATGTGCAATGCTCTTGTAAATACTTCACCAATATCATGTGTAAAGTATCTAATGATTTGAATCTGAAATATCTATGCTTTCAATACACTTGTAGAACCTTTATCAGGAGACAGGAAGGGTTGTGCCAGAAGAAGCGTTACGACAGTTGTCCGCTACACAAGCAATTGTGAGTATATCTTCATTCCACTATCAACTTGTTTTATAGCTATCAGAACCATGACTTAAAGATTTTAAGATGGAAAGGAAGTAGAAACCGAGTAGTATTTTGTGGGGTACTATTCAGAATGGCGACACAGAGTGTAGTAGTGAGGAAGTGGCCTCATGTTGATTGTTGTAGAGCTACTGCAGTGAATTTGCATGGCTATTGCAGTGAGGAAGTGGCCTTATGTTGGTTTATAATGTTTCACAACTTGAAAACCAGCAGTTTGAACACTTTAAACCTTGTCCAATTCAAGGTACCACATTCAAATGACTTTACATCAAACTTAGATGCTTTGCTGAAAGTGTTATATTGTTGGGTCACAATTTCACTTACTGATGTAACTTTGTTCACATTTAGGCTACTGGCTCTTCTCATGCTGAATCTGCCAACAATACTGATGATGTTTGCCACAACAATGGGGATCCTCATGCTGCAAATGGTGGCAATCAAGGTTCCGACAACAATGGAGATCATGCACCGATGTGATGGTTGTGTTTAGGTGGAAAACATGGATGTGCTGGTGGTTTCTTCTTTTGTAGAGCTGTGCTTTTGCACATTAACTAGTAGGTGGCTCTAATCTGTTAGCCTTAGTTCTATATGACACAATGATGCATGCTGATACTTCATTCATCTTGGCTGAAACTTGAACCGATGAGATGAGGTAGCAATGTTTTTGAATGTATTGATGTCGGAATATTTGGACATCATCTATATGTATTAAACCTGGATGCCGGAATATTTGGACTATATCTTTACATGTATGCTATTTATTCTGTGATGATGAAATTTCTGTATGGACAGTCGGCATAATATGATGTTGCTACTATTTTTAAATAATTATTATATCCAATTATGGCATGGGAAAATGTATATATTCTGTCGGTGGTTTGGAATTTTTCTGTGCGTGGTTTTAAACCGACAGAATAATGGTAATTTTTCTGTGAGTACACCTAGTTTTTCTGACAGATCTACACCGACAGAAAAACTAATTTTTCTGTCGGTGTTGATTTTTTTCTGTGCGTAACAACACACGGAAAATTGTTTTTTGATCCGGCGGAAACCATTTTTTCTGTGAGTGCTTGCCCCACGGAAATATGTTTTTCTGACGGTGAACCCACGGAAAAATTCAAATTTTCTGTCATCCTATTTCCGTGGGTATTTTTCTGTCGGTCACCGTCAGAAAAACATTTTTCCGTGGGTATACGCATTTTTCCGTGGGTTTTTGCACCCACGGAAAAATCCGAGTTTCCAGTAGTGTTAGTCCCGGTTGGGAGCTCCAACCGGGACTAATCCTTTCTTTAGTCCCGGGCCCAAAAATGGCTGGGACTGAAGTCTAAAACCGAAAGTCTGTCCTAGTGACTTGTGACTGGCTGGCGGGGCTTTTCAGATTCACGAAAAATGAGGCTTGTTTTTCTTTTGTGAGATTTGTGATATCTACGATTGTATTTCTAAGGGTGTATGGATTCTGAGCCGTCACTGGAAATCAGATTTGTAGAGTTGTATTTTATTTCTAGGCACTTATATAGAGGCTTCCTCGCCGTCTCTAGAAACGTTTTACGCAGTAGTGAATAATCTGCATTCCGCACAAATATACACATAAATTCTCAAGGGATATTCCTATAATATGCATATCGATAGTCTTTCACTTGTACACTCATCGAGCAGAAAAATCACATTCAAGGGACGCAGCTTTCACACGGCTGTTACGATAATCATTTATTTTTAAAATGTTATATGCTTGAACCTTATTATATGGAGTCCTACAATCATGGTGGCGCTGCACCAAATGTAGTATATACGAGCAATAGCGTCATGATCCCTCGAAATCATCCGGACATCAAGAGAAGCCGACACCACTTCTATTTAACCCTATTTTGCATACTCGTTGTACATGTTCTCTTACTAGGTGCATTTCATGCTAGGGGTGTTAAACAACTATCATGACCTCACTAAAGATAGCTCAACTCACATCTTGGAATTATTATCGTATGCAACTACTAGACGGCTGGTTTCGTGGCATGTACCTCTACAACTTGATCCTGCGGTTTAGCTGAGTTGATGGAGATCATGGATAATGACTCCAGGGGCCTTCCTACAACCCTGGTCCATATCATGCTTTTACTAGATCCAACGGTTAGTGGATTAACTGGTTACGTGGCCATATCTGTTGCTCATGATTTTAGTCCACAATTCTGACAGTAGATTAGACTAATAATGGTGGTGTAATAAATTTGTTTAAGTAGGTCACGGTGTGACTTCTGCTGTAATTTACTCAAAATAGTACAAGACAAAAGAAACGGGTGGCATGGCCCATGCTTTATGAGAGGTCAGCATGTCCTGCGCTTCTTTTGCCTGAAAGCAAGACAACCTGGACTACTTAGCACGGATCTATTTGTGGCAATTGAACAAGTGTTCATCAACAAACAAGCCGGCCAGAGATCTTGGTGGCATGTCGTACGTCCATGCCTAATTTTCTTGCTTACGCCGCCCATAAATACGCAGCCAGCTGCTGCAACCCGCAACAACAATCACCGCACATATCCCTCCCTCCCGCCCTATCGATCGATCAAGAAATAAGGTAAGTTACTCCTACTAAGTTGTTAGGTCACCAATGGCCTCCTCGTCCTCCTTCCTGCTCGCCATGGCGGCGCTGGCAGCATTGTTTGCTGTTGGATTGTGCGGCAACACAGTAACCTTGACGGTCGGCAAGGGCACTACCTCCACGTACACCCACCTAGTCCTTGTCGCCAACCTCCCCATCCATGAGCTGGCGATCAGAGAAAAGGGCGCCGCGGAATTTTTGGACGACATGAAGGAGTCACCAGCCATGACCTTTACACTCGACAGCAAGGCACCGCTCAAGGCGCCCCTCTCCGTCCGCTTTGCTGTGAAGGGTGGTGGCTACCGCAACAAGGATGAAATTTTCCCTGCTGGATTGAAGCCTGGCTCAGTTATCAACACTAATATCCGTTTTGAGTAATCAGCACATCTGCTCTTGCATTGAGTGAAAATTGTTGACCACTATATAATTTTGTAAGAGAGAATATTGAGGCTATAAATAAGCAGGCCAATAAATCATTTAATATGGTTATTTTGTGTTAGTATACTAGGTTCTCCTCCTGCATATTGTTGTGGAGCTTTGTATACACACAATTTACAATATTATTTTTATATGGCATAAGATATCTAGTCAACCTTTTGTCAAGACAGCTGTGTACATTTGATATTTGTAAAGTTCCAATACATGTATGTGTCAAAATCAGTGAAGCTTTTTTATCTTATTTAGCAAGTCCAAAATGTCATGAAAATTGCATTTACACTTGCAATCTTTTCTTTAACACAAATTGTTCAATCACTACAAAAGTTTTACCCAAATCCAACCACTTGTATTCACAGCGTCACAAATGAATCGCAATAGGAGGCTCTATTGCAACATGGAATATAAGTTGTTGCGATACATGGCACTTAATACATCCAAACTACTGAGTTGTACATGTTAGTCATAAACTCCGTTGGGAGAGGTAGGTGTTAGGGCCACGATAAATTGTGGTTGCAAGTAAGTGTAAATATTGCAACAAATTATGATGCGTTGTGTTAATAATAAGCCGCTGGAATTCATGGCATCACCGAGGATGCGATGAACGTTGATGAGCAGGAGGACATGCCGGAGCCGTGGCTCATAACGGAGCTGCAGATCCTTGCCTACTCTGGCTCTGGCGGTGGAAGTACTAGGATGCGCCGCGGCCACAGTTCGTGGTGGGGTATGTGGATGCGCGGTCCAGCTCCTTCGTGGGAGTTCCCGGCCACCGCAATGGGCGGTTCGTGGCACACGCCGTTCGTCAAGGAGAGCAATGCGCGGTCCGAGCCTGCTTCTCCGCGCTCGCGTCCACGTGGGCCGGCCTAGAGCCGCAGCAGCCGCGCCCTCTCCCTCCTTGCTTCGCTGACCACTGGACCCCACTTGTCGGTCTCGTCTTCTTCATCATGTTCGTGACCGAGCCGGACTTTGCCGCCACCGATCCTTGCCGAATTAACCGGGATCTCCTAACCGAACACGACGCGGTGGAGCTATAAAAGTGAAGCCGTGACCCTCCTCTTTCCGTTTTTCCTCTTAACCGCGAGTTCCACCACGTGAAATCGAGTTCTAGGGTTTGAGGTTGTTGAAGGTCGGCGGTTGAACGGTTGGGGAGTTTTCGGGTGGATTGGAGGTCAATTTCTTCGCTTGGGTGAGTTTGTCATCTTCTCCTCTCCCTCCCAATGCTTTTCTTTTGAGTTTTTGTGCTTTGTATCGCGGGATTGGAGCTCACCGTGGCCGGCAATGGCGCCGCCGTTCATCCCCGAGCCGCGTTCTCTCTTCGGGTCGTCATAGCGCTCCTAAACCGCATAGATGAGTTCGGGTTTACTTCCTCTTTCGATTGGTGTTGGTGGCGGGGCGAGTTGTGGTCTGAAAAGGTGGAGCCGAAGCTCTCCGGCGGGCTCATGGCGTCGGCCATGGCGGCCACCGGCCGGAGTTGGTGTTGATGGCCAGCTTCATCTTCTCCCTCTCCTGGATTGAACGGTAGCCGTCCATCTGGTGATCAACGGGTAGGATTAGAAGATACCCCTTCGCGGGTAAAATTGATAAAGAGCCCCTGTCCTTAGTGTGTATAGGCTACGAGTTGTTGTGCCACTGGGAAGGGGGGTTCTACATCTGCCTACCGAGTGAATCTAATGGCCCTAACTTGTTAGACGAACCTTTAAATGGCTTTATATGATTTCCGGTGTTTTGGGGAGTCGCGAACCCTTGCATTTAGAAGTTATGACTCACAGTGAAAGTGTATACCTCTGCGCAGAGTTAAAAACTGGTATACTAGCCATGCTCATGGATACGAGCGGCCTTTGGGATTCTTACGGAATAGTTGATCATAACTGTTATATCATGCTTAATTATTGTTGTTATTATTATGCTCATGTTAATGCTATTCATTATTCTTATTACAATTGATCATTGGTTCATTAACGGGAAGTGGAATATCTTGATGTTACTCAATTGCTAAATACATGACAAATAAAAGCTAAACGCAGTTAAACAGTGTCTAGCCTTTTGTGCCTCATGAACCCTGTGTTGTATTTGTTGAGTTCGACATGGACTCACCCTTGCTATTTTCACCATAACAGATGAAGATTATGAGGAAGATTATCGTAATGAGTACTAGTCTTGGTGTCAACCAGTCAACCGTGTCCCTGTGTTTAGAGTTTCCGCTGGAGATCTACTATTAGACATTATTATTTATCGTTCAAGACTATGTCTTAAATGTTTATTCGCTATGTAATAAGCAATGTGATGATACTATGTAATTTGTTTATTTGTGTGTGCGATCATGTCCTGGAACGCACATGAGTATTTTATGCATCCTATTTTTTTTCTTAAAAATGGGTGTGACACCGATACACATTACTCTATTCCACGAGCAACTTCGTGGAGCCTCTCGACGAGCGCGCCGATGATGTAGTAGGCTAGTAGCAGCCGCTCTCCACCTTCAGCTCAAAGAGGTGCTCGTTCCAGCTGATGATGTACACGTCGGCACGGCCGCCGCGAGGACGGCGAGGAGGGCGGCATTCGCACAGCTAGCTTGCGTGCCGTAGCGCTGTCGGATCTTTGCTGTGGCCAACGGGGAGGGCGGGGTCCCTTCCTACATCTGTGCGTCGGCGTACGGGATCTCTAGGAAAAGAGATGGTAATCTTGCATAAAAGAAATGCAAGTTAGTGGGACACCTAGTGGGGAATAATGCGGACACTTTGCATGAAAAGATAGAACATCTAGTGTGGTCACTTAGTGGAGAATGATGTGAATACCTTAAATCTTATTTGGCTGCACACAAATACACCCCAATCCATGTGGTTCGAAAGGGATTGAGGTGAAATTTAAACTAACTTCCACCTCAATCCCTCCCAAACCACATGGATTGGGATCTATTTGCGTGCAGCCAAACGAGCCCATATGAAGAGACAAAACGTCTCGTGGTGTTTTGGTTTATGTGTATATATATATGGGAAAGCAAGCCGACCGGCCATGCTTGCATTGGTTATAGAGGCAAAGATAAATAAAGTTAATAAAAAGGGAAAAATGAAAAGACAAAATAACTTACACAGCAGTATGTCGTGATCCATTATTATTGGACTACAATTACTAGGCTCGTTGGTTGTGT
Organism: Saccharum hybrid cultivar R570; assembly: GCA_038087645.1. Taxonomy (NCBI): domain Eukaryota; kingdom Viridiplantae; phylum Streptophyta; class Magnoliopsida; order Poales; family Poaceae; genus Saccharum; species Saccharum hybrid cultivar. The sequence goes on from JAQSUU010000760.1 coordinate 17,756,739, forward strand.
TTTCCAATTAAAAGGGATGGGCTCTTTTCCATCTCTCACAGTCTGAGGCCGTTCACGAGCTTAAGGTAGGCCGGGCCTTTTATAGAGATAATAAAAGTGCAAATATTTTCACCAACAGTTGGTAATCGAACTATTTGTGCAAATGATTTTCATTGTCAGATCATATTATAAGAAAATGCGGTTGGCGAAAACTATTTCTATAGTAAGGTCACTGTCCGCTGGAAAGCTAATCATCTAAATCCACTCTTGCCCCTAAAAATAACACAACACATTAGATTAGACACGGGCTAAAACCAGCCCAAAATTAGATAGAAGATATAGAGAGGCAAGGAAAGTAAATGCATGCAAAATAACCCACAGTGCAAAAGGACATCAGTGGCTGTGGCTCTAGCCGGGGTCCTCCCTCGCGCTCATCGGCCCTCCGCTAGCAGGTCCTCGCATTTCACGTGCTCCCTCCCTCGCCCAGACGCACAAACAAACGAAGGCTGCCCGGGCCTCGCGGCAATAACAGCAACAACCCGCCCACGCAAGAGAGACTGCACAGAGAGGGAGAGATGGAGAGAGAGGCCGAAGCACTAGCATCGCCTACCAGTGACACGGCCAAGCTAAGGTATAACGAGATAGAGGATGGGGAGGAGATGGTCGCCTCTGGGAACAACAGGTTTAGCCTTATGTGCGCTCGCCTGCGGCAGTTCATGTTGGGTGGGGCGGATGGGTGGCTCCTCGTTCCAGAGGTCACTGCAACTGACACTGGTCCAGCAGCGGAGGCGGCAGATCTGCGGCCACACCCTGGCCTGGCACAGTCAGCTGTACCACCACGGTACCGCGGGTGTGCCAACACTAGGCCGCCGCCAGCCAGCGCCACCATGGCACCGCTAGAGCAAACCCGGCCAAACCACAGCCGGCCACACCACAATGGCGTCGTCAATGAAGCCACACCACCACCGCCTCCGCGCGTGCTGCACCGACAGCCAGGGCCACGTCACAGCACACCACCAGCCCGACCGCCGCACCACCGCGTCCCCCCCACCACCTCTGGCCCAGACGTAGCCTGAGCAACAGAGGGGACAGGAGGAGAGCACCTAGGCAGCCCTGATCGGCGACCACCGTGTCCCAGCCGCCGAAAGAGCTGTCGGCTGGCGAGCTCGGCAGCCACCAGATCCGGCCACTGGCGACCGGATCTGGCCAGCTAGCACGCGGATCCGCCCTCCCTAATGCAGGAACGGCCGCGCCAGCCACCATCGGAGGGGCCTCGACATTCGCACCATAGAGGGAAAAGCGCAGGGGAGGAAAAGGGGAAGGGGAAAAGGCCCCGCCGCCGCCGTCCTTGCGTCCACGCGGGGCTGCCCCAGTGCAGCTCATCGGCGGTGGTGCCGTGGGGCCGGTGTGGAACGGCAGCTTGGTGCGGAGGTTGCCGGAGGCTTTGCGCGGCGTGTTTGATGCGGGACTGGCTCGGCAGGGGTTGGGACGTTGGTGGGCTGGGCGACTGGGGCTTCTTTTGATCCCGTCCCTCTTCTCCCCGTCATCAGCCTTCCCCCTTCCTCGGGCTGGTTCCTGTTGCGGAGCTAGTCGGATCTGCTTGTGGCTGGCCGGCTTTGCCGGTCTCGGCAGGGCGGACTCTCTGACGGGCTTCTCCTGGCATTTCTCCTGGACGGCGTCCCTAGGGGCGTCGGTCGGGCAAGGCTGCTGCTGAACCATTGTCGCTCCCCGCCTACTTGGTGGGGTTGGGTCTCCGGCAGCGACGGTGTGGAGGTTGCTGAGGTCGGGTCGAAAGCTTTGGACGACGACGTCTGCGGATGCCGTTCCCTTCTTGGAGGCGTCCTTCCTTCCTCTCCTCCTGCCGTGCTAGATGTTGCAGGTGAAAACCTTCCTTTAGTGGGCTACCTTGTCGGCGCTGGTTAGCGTCGTTTCCTCCTTGGAGGCTTTGTTAGGCTTTCTAGTTCCGCGGTTGCTCTTGGTGGTGCCCCAAATCGCACGGCAGGTCGTCGTTTTCTTTGGTCCGTATTAGTTGTTAGTTGAGTTGTTTAGTTGGGTCCTTTCGACCAAGTGGGAGCCAGTAGTGGTGTGAGTCTTGATAGTGGTTCAGTTGTTGTACCAAAGTTGAGTTGGATGAGTGGTGCACTCTCCTCGGTTGTATGGTTTTTAGGCTCAGTTTTCATTCAAAAAACTGGGCGGGCACTTGGCTTTTTTCTTTCTTCGTCTAATAGAAATCGCGGTAAAGCTTTTGCCGTCCTTTCTAAAAAAATGACCCCGGTCCCTATAGCGACGGGGCCGGCGGGGGCCTGGGACACCGGCGCCACGACCTTGTCGCTGTTCCCCGTCGGCACTGGCACGGAGATCATCAGGTGAGCTCGATCGAGTTATATATTAATTGATCAGCTGCTGGCTAACGTGTTCTTGGCACAGTCACAAAAGTTCCCCTTACGTAAGGTACAAGAAATGTGGTACATGGTACCTGGATCACCAGGTTTAAGTTCCCGGTTCGTAAGGGGGTATACCTCTTCGGAACGTTTGGTACGTGGATAAGATCATAATCCCTAGATAATTGAGATGACATACCCGGAACATAGATATGGAACGAGGATCTTAGTTTATGTCTATTCACCTGATTGTTTTTTGCTATTTTCCCATGATTTCTAGAACCTTTTTTGTGCCATAACTTCACACTGGGCTGGAGGTCCATTTATGGGTAAAATCCATGAAGATACTGGTACCTCAAATCCACACCCGCGGGAAAACTTTTGTGCCCACGCCTGCGCCCGCCACCTGCCACGAGCCACACTACGCGCCCGCGCCCGCGCCACCCGCCATGGGCAACACTACATGCCTGCACCATGTTTTGCCCGTGGGTATGCGCGACGCCTCAAGTGGACGAGTGGAGGAGCGAGCAGGGACGACAGCGGGGAGGCAGGGTGCCGGGCTCATGGGGACACGAGGTCGCCGGGGTCATGGCCTTACCGCTCACAGGGTGCCAGAGTCGGCAGGGTGTAGCGGGGATGTGGGCACACTAGCGGCTGGCACCAGGGAGCCGCATGTGGGGCTGTTGGGGAGCCGTGAGTGGAGGAGCCACGCCACGCTCGCCGAGTGGAGGAGGCTGGACACTGGAGGCGCGGCGGAGATGACGTCCTAGGTCGCCGCTTCGGTGCTTGTGCGGGGAGGCCGGCATCGGAGCCGAGGTGCAGGGAAGCCGGTGTCCGGCATTGGGGAGCAGGCCTGGGGTAGCCATGAGGCATGCCATGAGTGGAGGAGCCGCACTCGCTCTGGCCTACGAGTGGAGACTGGGGAGGGCGGAGGTGCAGGCGTGACGCTAGCCCACGACCGCGAAGTGGGGAGGCAGGGTTGCGTGAGGTGCGTCTGCGACTAGGTGAGGCCGTGAGGGTGGATGATGGCACTGGTGGAGTCTTGAGTGGTGGGATTGGGAATTTGGGATGAGGAAACATATAAGTTGAAGGTTATATATCTTTTCCGAAGTGGCCCCACATGTCAGTGCAGGTTTGGCGGGCTTGATGGTGAGGGAACGCTCTTTTCTTACTGGTGTATCTTTGTCCATTGGGCACAACTCTATGCCCGCGCCCGTGCCTATGGGTACAGATTGGCACCCGTATCCGCGCCCACCGGGTAGGGTGTCGGGTACGTGGACATTTTCTGCTTGTTGTCATCTTTAAGCACCAACTCCACCACCAGTGACCCAGTCAAGCTAAGGTATAACGAGATCGAGGACGGGGAGGAGATGGCTGCCTCTGCGAACAACAGGTTCGGCCTTACGTGCGCTCGTCTGCGGCAGTTCATGACGGAGCAGAATAGGTAGGTGCGGATGGGAGGCTCCTCATTCTAGAGGCCACTGCAACTTAGCCCAGTCCCTGTAGCGCGGGCCACCGGTGCCACGACCCGTCGGCACTGGCATGAAGATCATCAGGTGATCTCGATCGAGTAATATATTAATTGATCTGCTGGCTAAAGTGGCACATTTCCGGATGCGTAGGTACAAGAAACCTGGTACGTGGATTGCCAGTTTTAAGTTCCCAGTTCATAAGAGGGTATACCTCTTCGGAACGTTTTGTACGTGGATATGATCATGATTCCTAAATAATTGGGACGACATACCTAGAACGTAGCTATGGAACGATGATCTTAGTTTTTGTCTATTCACCTGATTATTATTATTTTTTTGCCATTTTCCCATGATTTCTAGAACTTTTTTTGCTGCCATTACTTCACAGTAGGCTCCACGCCCTTTTACGAGTAAAATCCGTGCGGATACTGGTATCACAAATCCACAACCGCGAGAAAAATTGTGTGCCCGCGCCCGCCACCTGCCATGGATAGCACTACGCGCCCACACCCACAATCCACGGGCATGTTTTGCCCGCGGGCATGCCCGCACACCCAGCAAGAGCCACGACGCCATGAGTGGACAAGTGGAGGAGCGAGTGTGGACGCCGGTGGGGAAGTAGGGTGCCAGGGTCGCAAGGACACGGGGTCATCGCCTCGCTGCTCACAGGGTGCCGGGGTCACCGGGGAGCAGCGGAGACGCGGGCAGGCCGGTGGCTAGCGTTGGGGAGCCGCGAGTGGAGGAGCCACACCGCACTCGCCGAGTGGAGGAGGCTGGACATTGGAGGCGTGGCAGAGATGACGTCCTCAGTCACAGCTTCGATGCCAGTGCAGGGAGGCCGGCGTCGGAGCCGAGGTGCAGGGAGGTAGGCGTGAGGTGTCGGGGTGCAGGGAGGCCTATGTCCAGTGTCAGGGAGCAGGCTGGGCAAGTGGCGAGGCGCGCCGCGAGTGGAGGAGCCGCGCTCGCCACAGTCTATGAGTGGGGACTGTTAAAGAATTAGACAATTTCCAGATTAAAAGCATGATTAAATTTAGAACATAAATCATGGCAAATATATGAACTAGATTAAACATGTATGGCATACTAGTATAGCAGATCAACATATTCCACAGTATCAACAGGGCAAGCATTGATAGTCCAGCAGATAGATTAGATTGTACGAACGTCAAAATTAGATCAAGAGAATTATACCTTTCGGTTGTAGTAGTAGTAGGTGGTGTTGAAGATGTAGCTGGCGGTGGTGATGGAGCGAGATCGCTGATGTCGATGTTGTCAATGTTGAAGTCGTCGTCAAAGTCATCGATGAGAGGCGGAGGAGTATTCTTGATGACGACCCCACGAGCTCTAGCACGACGAAGCCGACGCGCCGATGCACCCTTTGGAAGACGAGCCGTTGTGGAAGCTTTGGGAGCAGTCGCGTGAAAAACGCTTCCCAAAAACCTTATTCGTCTTCTCCCGGTGCAGGATCGTAAAGACGAGGGTTCCGGAGACCTGCTCACCCGGTCGCTGGTGCACGTAAGCGATCGGACTGGAGTAGCTACAGCGGCGGCGCAATAGCGAGTAGAGGCAAAAACCCTAGGATTAACTGGATAAGTTTTGGCGTGGCCAGCAGGTTGCTTATATAGTCCTGTCCAACCAATCTCGTGTCGCGATCATGATCTAAATTGATTTAGGACTCTTAATTTGTAACCGATTAGGACTCATGCAACTTGAAAGCCAAGAAACCAAAAACGAAAACAGCAAAAGGAGATTCACACAGGTGCCGCGCACCCGCGCCCTTCGTCCCGCCCCGCCCCGTCCCGCCCGGCGAGGCGAGGCAAGCGAGCGCGCGCGTGGACTTCTCTTACTCCTCCTCACACTAGACTTGAGGAAGTGGGGAGGACCTCCATATTTAAGTATGACTACCTCCACTTCAACAAGCAAGGTGGTACTAAAGAGTTCCCACATCCCCTTTTGCTCACATGAATGGGCCTTTGAGATTTATTAAGAATTTCACAATTGGTTATTGGGCCAAGCCCATATAAATTCCAACATCCCCTACCAGATCTCAAATACCCATTTAGAGATTTGCCTGTTCTCACTACTGTTTGATATACCAGTGTTCCGGCAGAGACTGTGAAGTTGAACTTCCGCCTAGAAGCTCAAGCTACACTCATCCACAACTTGAACAATGGACTATGCCTTGAATTGCAAGTTTTGTGTGAATAAGCTTTGCTCAAAATCAAACTAGTACCTGGCTACCAATAGCCTTACTCCGTGGGTGGAGCATATACGTCGTACTCCCTGGTCCCTTCATGATCTTACTAGAGACCACCCAAGTCTCATAGACTGCGACGTTCTATAGTCGAACTCATATAGGCATGTTCTTTCAAGAATGCTCTGTAGGACAACATCTTCGCTTGTTAAAGCCAATAAAACATGTTAAGGCATTAGCCAACCTACCATACAGTGCCTCAACGCTTTGAGAGTATTACATCTTCACATAGAGAGGGTTATAATTATACTCTCCTCAGTTTACCAATAGTTTGTTCTTCCCAGATCCTAAGTCACGGGATCTCCGATCAAAAAGGTTGGGTTACTACTACTGTAAACTCATATGGGTCTCAAACCCATCTCCCTTGATGCTATTTCTATCACATTCCGTGATAGCCCTTTGGTAAAAGGATCTGCCAGGTTCTTGTCTGTTTGCACATAAGCCACAGTGATTACTCTGGAGTTTCTCAACTTCCTGACAGACTTCAAACGTCTTTTAACGTGTCTTGTTGACTTTACATTATCCTTAGCACTATTTACTTTAGTGATCACTGTTTGGTTATCACAGTTCATAAGGATAGCCGGTATTGGTTTTTCAACCACCGGCAAGTCTGACAAGAGCTCACGCAGCCACTCTGCCTCTGTAGAAGCTGTATCCAAAGCAGTAAGTTCTGCTTCCATGGTAGATTTAGTCAAAATAGTCTGTTTACTAGACCTCCATGACACTACGCCACCTCCAAGAGTAAACACATACCCACTAGTGGCATAGATTTGATCAATATCAGAAATTCAGTTCGCATCACTATATCCCTCTAGCACAGCTGGGTGCCCAGAATAGTGAATCCCAAAACTCATTGTACCTTTGAGATAACGCAAGACTCTCTCAAGTACATGCCAATGATTATCACCCGGATTGGACATGTACCTACTCAACTTGCACACGGCAAAAGAGATATCTGGTCTGGTTGCACTAGCTAGATACATGAGTGAACCAATTATCTGAGAATATCTCAATTGATCTCTAGCAATCTTCTTATTCTTTCTCAATGTCACACTAGGATCATAAGGTGTTGGAGTAGGCTTGCTATCCATAAAGCCAAAACGGCTTAAGACCTTCTCAACATAGTGAGATTGTGACAAAGGTAATCCCACTATCTTCCTTATTCAGCTTAATATTTAGAATTACACCAGCTTCCCCTAGAACTTTCATGTCAAAACTCTTTGACAAAAAAGACTTGACCTCATTAATAATGTCAATGTTTATTCCAAAGATTAGAATATCATCAACATATAAACATAATTTAACAGATTGGCCCCCACCATGTCGATAATACACACACCTATCAGCTTCATTAACAGCAAAGCCCGCACCAGTTAAAGTAGTGTTAAACTTCTCATGGCATTGTTTAGGTGCTTGTTTCAAGCCATACAAAGACTTCAGTAATTTACACACCTTCTGCTCTTCACCTTTTACTACAAATGCATCTGGCTGATCCATATAAATCTCCTCATCCAACTCTCCATTAAGGAAAGTTGTCTTCACGTCCATTTGATGAACGAGAAGACCATACGAGGCAGCCAAAGAAAGTAGCCCTCGAATAGTGGTCATTCTAGCAACAGGTGAATAAGTATCAAAGAAATTCTCGCCTTCCTTCTGGGTATAACCCATAGCCATAAGCCGAGCCTTGTACTTGTCAATAGTACCATCAGGCCTAAGCTTCTTCTTGAACACCCACTTACATCCAATTGGTTTACAACCAAAAGGTAGCTCAGATAACTCCTAAGTTCTATTAGAAAGAATTGAGTCCATCTCACTACGAACATCTTCTTTCCTATCATCTGCATCTAGAGATGCGTATGCCTCTGTAATAGAAGTAGGAATATCGTCCACAAGATACACAATGAAATCATCACCAAAGGATTTTGCAATCCTTCGTCTCTTGTTCCTCGCATGAACTTCATTGTCATTCTTCTCAAAGACTTCTTCAGGTGGTTGCTCAAATGATTCAATAGAAGACTCAATAGGTACCGTAAAATTAGGAGCTATCTCAAAGGAAAATCTAGCATTGCTACACATATCTTTCATAGGGAATATATTTTCAAAAAATGTAGCATGATGAGATTCAAATATTGTATCAACATGCATATCAGGAACTTCAGATTTTACTACTAAAAATCTATAGGCAATGTTATGGTGAGCATATCCTAGAAAGACACAATCCACAGTCTTCGATCCAAGCTTACGCTTCTTAGAAATTGGAACATTGACTTTCGCCAAACATCCCCACATGTGCAAGTATGAAAGTGATGGTTTCCTTCCAATCCAATTCTCATATGGAGTTGTCTCTTTATTTATGTTTGGAATTCTATTCAGGACATGACTCGCAGTCAATAGAGCTTCCCCCCACCATGCCTTAAATAGACCAGCAGTGTCTAACATGGCGTTCACCAAGTCAGTCAACATGCGGTTTTTTCTCTCGGTAATCCCGTTTGATTTGGGCAAATAGGGAGCTGTCCTCTCGTGAATAATACCATGTTCCGCACAGAACTCATCAAATAATATAGAAAAATATTCACCACCACGATCTGACCTTAGATGTTTAATTTTTCTCTCTAGTTGATTTTCAACTTTAGCCTTATAGATTTTAAAGTAGTCTAGCGTTTCATCTTTTGTTTTAAGCAAGTAAACATAGCAAAATCTAGTTGCATCATCAATTAAAGTCATGAAATATTTCTTTCCACCTTTTGTCAACACACCATTCATCTCGTAAAGATCAAAATGTATGAGTTCTAGAGGTGCCAAGTTTCTCTCCACTGCTGCCCTATGAGGCTTTCGATGTTGCTTAGATTGCACATAGCTATGACACTTAGAACCTTTGGCAATAGTAAGATCTGAAATTAAATTCAGGCTAGACAAACGTGACATCAATCCAAAGTTAACATGACATAAGCGAGAATGCCAAACACTCGAATTATCATTAATCGTGCCACAAATATGATTCACTGACTTATTACAAAAATCTGCCAAAGATAGGCGGAACAAGCCTCCGCAATCATAGCCTTTACCAATAAATTGTCCATGCTTAGACATGACTACTTTATTAGACTCTAACACTACCTTAAACCCATCTCTCAATAGAAGGGAGACGCTAACAAGGTTCTTGCAAATAGTAGTGACATGCTGTACGTTCTTCAGCTGCACGATCTTTCCCGAAGTAAACTTCAGATCTACCGTGCCAACACCACGAACAGAAGCATGTGACCCATTCCCCATCAGGACGGAGGAACCTTGGAGCCCCTGGTAAGAAGAAAACAAAGAGATATCAGCACACACGTGAATATTAGCACCTGTATCAACCCACCAACTTGGAGATTGAAACACTGAAAGTACAGTAGGAAAATTACCATACCCGTCATCAGCACTGCTAGCAGTCATGAGGTGAATTTTCTTTTTCTCTTTCTTGTCCGCTCACTCCGGACAATCTTTAGCAAAATGACCAAGCTCTCCACACGCGAAGCAAGGTAGCTCTGCTTTGTCTTTCTTCTTCTTCTTGAAGGTAGTATTTTGTTTGGCATTGAAAGCAGGTTGCTTAGGTTTTCCCTTGTTCTTGCCATGGTTTCTCTGGACAAAGTGGGCGCTAGATTTTTTTCTCGTTCCCCTTCTCAATGTTATCTTTAGCCCGAGCTTTTTCCTCGACATCAAGAGATGCTATCAGGTTTTCAACTGATATTTTCTGTCTCTTGTGTTTGAGACTTGTGGCGAAATTCCTCCATGAAGAAGACAATTTAGCAATAATGCACCAAGCCACAAACTCATCGGGTAAGACACATTTAAGGAGTTCAAGTTCCTTAGCCAGACGCTGAATCTCATGAGCTTGCTCGACTACTGATTTGTTAGCAACCATCTTGTAGTCATTAAAGCTCTCTACGGTATACAGCTCTTTGCCTGCATCTGAAGCACCATAAGTAGCATTTAGATGATCCCATAAAGCCTTTGCGTGTCTTAAGTGCATCATAGTATCAAATAGATAATCTGAAAGCACATTACGCACAGCTCCCACAAAGATATCATTAGCTTTCTGGAATTTTCTCTGATCTTCATCAGAGATGTTTCCCTCAGGCATGCCATCTTTGACCTAGAAAACTTTCATGGCAGTAAGCCAATCAGTGACCTTGACAGACCACCTTTTAAAATGCGTACCATAAAACTTTTCCGGCCTCAGCGCGTCAACAAAACTAGTCATAGATAATTCTGGAAACGGCCTATAGTAAGATTTTTGGATTGTTAAAGAATTAGACAATTTTCAGATTAAAAGCATGATTAAATCTAGAACATAAATCATGGCAAATATATGAACTAGATTAAACATGTATGACATACTAGTATAGCAGATCAGCATATTTCACAGCATCAACAGGATAAACATTGATAGTCCAGCAGATAGATTAGATTGAACGAACGTCAAAATTAGATCAAGAGAATTATACCTTTCGGTTGTAGTAGTAGATGGTGTTGAAGATATAGCTGGCGGTGGTGATGGAGCGAGATCGCTGATGTCGATGTCGTCGATGTTGAAGTCGTCGTCAAAGTCGTCGATGAGAGGCGGAGGAGTATTCTTGATGACGACCCCACGAGCTCTAGCACGACGAAGCCGATGCGCCGATGCACCCTTCGGAAGACGAGCCGTTGTGGAAGCTTTGGGAGCAGTCACGCGAAGAACGCTTCCCAAAAAACCTTATTCGTCTTCTCCCGGTACAGGATCGCAAAGACGAGAGTTCCGGAGACCTGCTCACCCGGTCGCTGGTGCACGCAAGCGATCGGACTGGAGTAGCTACAGCGGCGGCGCAATAGTAAGTAGAGGCAAAAACCCTAGGATTAACTGGATATGTTTTGGCGTGGCCAGCAGGTTGCTTATATAGTCCTGTCCAACCAATCTCGTGTCGCGATCACGATCTAAATTGATTTAGGACTCTTAATTTGTAACCGATTAGGACTCATGCAACTTGAATGCCAAGAAACCAAAAATGAAAACAGCAAAGGAGATCGCGCTCCCACAAGGCGAGGAGCCGGATTTCGGCGGATCATTCACGCAGGTGCCACGCCCTTCGCCCGGCCCGGCCTGGCCCGGTGAGGCGAGCGAGCGAGTGCGCGCGTGTGGACTTCTCTTACTCCTCACACTAGACTTGAGGAAGTGGGGAGGACTTCCATATTTAAGTATGACTACCTCCACTTCAACAAGCAAGGTGGTACTAAAGAATTCTCACATCCCCTCTTGCTCACATGAATGGGACTTTGAGATTTATTAGAAATTTCACAATTGGTTATTGGGCCAAGCCCATATAAATTCCAACAGGGACTTGGGAGGGCGGAGGCGCAGGCGCGACGCTAGCCTGCAGCCGCAAATTGGCTGGGGAGGTGGGGTCGCGTGAAGCATGTCCACGTGTGCGTGATGCCGTGAGGGTGGGTGACGGCGTTGGTGGAGTCTTCAGTGGTGGCATTGGGAATTTGGGATGAGGAAACCTAGAACCTGGAGGTTATATATCTCTTCGGTAGTGGCCCCACATGTCAGTGCTGGTTTGGCGGGCTTGATGGTGCGGGCACGCTCTTTTCTTACCCGTGTATCTTCACCCGTTGTGCACAACTCTATGCCCGCGCCCCGCGCCTCCCGCGGGCACAGGTTGGTGCCCGTATCCGCAGCCACCGGGTCAGGTGTCCGTGGGTATGTAGATATTTTTTGTGTCTGTTGCCATCTTTAAGCACCAGCACCACTACTAGTGACCCGGCCAAGCTCATGTATAACGAGATCGAGGACGGGGAGGAGATGGCCGTCTCTGGGAACATCAGGTTCGGCCTTACCTGCACTCGCCTGCGACGGTTCATGATGGAGAAGAACAGGTAGGTGCGGGTGGGTGGCTCCTCCTCGTTCCAGAGGCTACTGCAACTGACCCTGGTCCCTGTAGCGACGGGGCCGGTGGGGCCTGGGACACCGCACGCCACGACCTTGTCGCTGTTCCCTGTTGGCACTGGCACGGAGATCATCAGGTGAGCGCGATCGAGTTATATATTAATTGATCAGCTGCTGGCTAACGTGTTCTTGGCACAGTCACAAAAGTTCCTGGTACGTAGGTACAAGAAACGTGGTACAAGGTACGTGGATCACCGGTTTTAAGTTCCCATTTCATAAGGGGGTATACTTCTTCAGAACGTTTGGTACGTGGATAAGATCCTGATCCCTAGATAATTGGGATGACATACCCGGAAAGTAGCTATGGAACGAGGATCTTTGTTTTTGTCTATTCACCTGGTGATCTTTTTTGCCATTTCCCATGATTTCTAGAACTTTTTTGCTGCCATTACTTCACACTGGGCTGGAGGCTCATTTACGGGTAAAATCCACGCGGATACTGGTACCACAAATCCACACCCGTGAGAAAAATTCTGTGCCCACGCCCGCGCTCCCCACCTGCCTCGGGCCGCACTACGCGCCCGCCCCCGCTATCGGCACCATGTTTATTTTGCCCACGGGTATACACGACGCCGCGAGTGGACGAGAGGAGGAGCGAGCGGGTATGGTGGTGGGGAGGCGGGGTGCTAGGGTCGCGGGGACGCAGGGTCGCCGGGGTCGTGGCCTCACCGCACGTGGGGTGCCAGGGTGTAGCGGTGATGCGGGTAGGCTGGCGGCTAGGGCCAGGGAGCCACGAGTGGGGGATTCGGGGAGCCGCGAGTGGAGGAGCCACGCTGCGCTCGCCAAGTGGAGGAGGCTGGACACTGGAGGCGCGACGGAGATGACGTCCTAGGTCACAGCTTCGGTGCAGGTGCACGGAGGCCGGTGTCGGATCCGATGTGCAGGGAAGCCGGCGTCCGGTGTCGGGGAGCAGGCCTAGGGGAGCCACGAGGCGTGCCACGAGTGGAGGAGCTGCACTCGCCACGACCTGCGAGTGGAACTAGGGAGGGTGCAGGTGTAGGCGCGCATCCTCGAAGTGGGGAGGTGGGGTCGCGTGAGGAGCGTTCACGCATGGGTGAGGCCATGAGGGTGGGTGACGGCACTAGTGGAGTCTTGAGTGGTGGGTGTGGGAATTTGGCAAGAGGAAACCTAAAAGCTGAATGTTATATATGCTTTTGGCAGTGGCCCCACATGTCAATCCGTGTTTGGCGGGCTCGAAGGTGTGGGCATGCTCTTTTCTTACATGTGTATCTTTCAAGGTTTTCTGTACCGGTATTTTAAAAATCTCGGTGGTCACCGATAAACGGGAATATCAGATATATCGGAAATTTATCGGCGATAGAAATAAAATTTCAGAAGAAATTTAGAAAAAAAAATGACTCATTTCGTTCAGGAAAGCACATAGATCATTTCTAAACAATCTAACATAAAAAACTAAATAAAACATATTATCAATTGCTTATTCATTGAGGAGGGCAGTGACATGGCTGGAGCGTGCTGAGTGTGTTGTGGCGGTGACAACTTAAACTTAGAAAAGAAGGGGAGAAAAAATTAAACATGGATTAAGGTTAGAGTATTGGGTGGGCTTTGGCGTCTATTTGGATGACAAAATTTTAAAAATATGAAAATTTCGGACGATAGAGGAAAAATTTCGGACCTAGCCGGTAAACGGGATATCTCGGAAATTTCGGATTCTACCGGCCGATTTTTTTTTTCCCTGGTATCTTTGCCTGTTGGGCACAACTCTATGCTCGTGCCCGTGCCCGTGGGCATAAGTTGACGCCCGTATCCATGACCACTGGGTCGGGTGTCGCAGGTACATGGATATTTTCTGCCCATTGCCATGTTTAAGCACCACCACCACCACCACGAGTGACCCGGCCAAGCTAAGGTATAATGAGATCGAGGACGGGGTGGTGATGGCCGCCTCTAGGAACAACAGGTTCGGCCTTACGTGCGCTCGTCTGCGGCAGTTCATGATGGAGCAGAATAGGCAGGTCCGGATGGGTGGCTCCTCCTCGTTCCAGAGGCCACAGCAACTGATCTTGGTCCCAGTAGCAACAGGGCCGGCGGGGGCCTGGGACACCGCGCGCCACGACCTTGTTGCTGTTCCCCGTCAGCACTGGCACGGAGATCATCAGGTGAGCTCGATCGAGTTATATATTAATTGATAAGCTGCTGGCTAACGTATTCTTGGCACAGTCAGAAAAGTTCCCGGTACATAGGTACGAGCAACATGGTACATGTTACCCGGATCGTCAATTTTAAGTTCCTGGTTTATAAGCGGATATACCTCTTCGTAATGTTTGGTACGTGGATAGGATCATGATCCCTAGTAAATTGGATGACATACTCGAAACGTAGCTATGGAACGAGGATTTTAGTTTTTTTTGTCTATTCACCTGATTATTATTATTATTATCACCATTTTCCCATGATTTCTAGAACTTTTTAGCTGCCATTACTTCACACTTGGTTGGTGGCCCTTTACGGATAAAATCTGCGGGGATACTGGTATCACAAATCCACACCCGTGAGAAAAATTCTGTACCCGTGCCCGTGCCTGCCACCCGCCATGAACAGCACTACCCGCCCACGCCCACTATCCATGGGCATGTTTTGCCCGCGGGCATGCCCCCACATACTCGACAGGAGCCGCGACGCCACGAGTGGACGAATGGAGGAGCGAGCGGGGACGATGGCGGGAAGGCGGGGTGCTGCGGTGGGAGCCGCGAGTGGAGGGGCGTGCCATGCGTGCTCGCTGAGTGGAGGCTAGACACTGGAGGCGCGGCGGAGATGACGTCCTGGGTCGCAGCTTCAATGTCAGTGCGCGGGGCCGGCATCGGAGCCGAGGTGCAGGGAGGGTCGGCGTCTGGCGTGAGGGAGCAGGCCTGGGGGAGCCGCGAGTGGAGGAGCCGCACTTGCCATGGTCTGCGAGTGGGGACAAGGGACGGCGGAGGCCAAGGTGCGATGCTAGCCCGTGACCGTGAAGCGGGGAGGCGGGGTCGCGTGAGGCGCGTGGGTGAGGCCGTGAGGGTGGGTGACGGCGCTGGTGGAGTCTTAGTGGTGGGATTGGGAATTTGGGATGAGGAATCCTAGAAACTGAAGGTTATATATCTCTTCAGCAGTAGGCCAGTAGCCCCACTTGCCAGTGTGGGTTTGGTGGGCTTGACGATGCGGACTGATGTAGATAAATAAACAAGCTAATAAGGATTGGAGGGGAGCAAGCTGAGCAGGGCACACGCCGTCGCTTGCTTTGCGTTGCCGCGCGTGTGTGCGCTAGGAGGGGTAGAGAAGCGCAGCGATATGATGCTCACCGAGGCGTACCAAGGGCGGAGGGGCAACGGAGTGGTAGCTCGCCGGAGCAAGCTCACGGCAATGGTGGTGCGGCGCAGTCCGCCGGCATCGAAGGAGTGAGGGGAGGTGGTGATGGTACCGGGGGGAGACGTTGCAGCTGCCGGTGTTCACACTAGGCGTCCATGTTCAGCGTTGGCGTCCGCAGAGACTTGACTGGGCTCAAGGTCGTGCAGCGTGGTGCAGGGGCGGAGCTGGGGCCGGGGCGGCCGTGCTGCTCGCGGCATTGCTGCACTGGCTGGCTTGGCGCAGAAGTGGGCGAGGGCGGAAGCCAAGGTTGGTCAAATTTGTCTGCGTCCTCGCGGTCGTTGGCATGGAGAAAGAGGTGCCGGCGGCTCGGAGAATAAGGTGGCGTTGCAAAGAAGTGGCGGACTCCGACGCTGGGCGGTGGGCGCAGCGACACGCATATGAGCGGCGGCGACTTCTGCAGTTCTGCTCTTGACGAGAGGAAGGAGATAGGGATGGGACTGACGGTGGGCTTCACGCGCAAGAGAGAGACGTGGGGAGGGAGATGAGGAGGAGGCGGCGCTGGCTGGGGGCTTTACGATGGAGATTGAGCACATCAGCTATTTATGATAGCAGTGGACATGCACGTGCGGCACGCACGTGTGTATGAAAAAATTTCATATGCAGTGAAGGAATAATAACATGAACCATGCAACAAATATTTAAACCAATAAATATTAATGAGCCATAAATCTCTTAGTGGTCTAATCCTGGTATGATGCATGGTCAAAATTAACATCAAAATTCTAAGATGCATTACTCTTGATTGAAATCATGTACAGGTTTAAATTTTCTTTCCAAACAACGCAAACCATCCAAGACAAGAACATGACTCTCCACAACATAGCCTATCACGGCCAGACAGTTGCAATTAACCATTTGTTGAAAACAGCTGCAAGTAACTGTATGCTATGGCGACCATGCTCACTATTATGATTACTTATTTACTTTATTAACCTTTGTTCTAGAGGAAAAAAGCAAAAGAGGATATCTTCTAAGATGTTTAAATAAAAAAGATAATGAGAATACCTATACTGATCTTCTCAAAGTGCAAGGGTAGTTGATGTAACCCTTCAAACAAGTTGTTTAGGGTGATGCAAACAGCCTCAAGAAAGAACTAGAACAATTATATAAGCATAACAGGCTCATGAATTTCGATGCACTACATAACATAAATAACAAATCCACTCAGGAAAGAAGATTTGTGATTCTCACAAGAATTTTTGCTGCTCTTCCGACAATGCTCCCCCTTCAACTAATCTGCTGCACAAGTGGCGAGTACACGTTTTGTGAGAAAAATTGAACCTTGTTGAATCTACCTCGAATTCACAAGTAATACATATATCTTCATGATGTGCTAATTTGGATGGGATCCCTTCTGCATCTACAATCTATTCTGGCTATAATCTATAATTTATTGTTATTGAGTTTCCTTGAGTAATAAACAGAATATTTATATCTATACATCTGTATCTATACCTAATAATAAAGAGGCAAAATTTCAGGCCCTTTTTTTCATCCATCCATTCTTTTCGTCCACCCCCCTAACTACCGGTAGTCGAGAGTTTCTTCCGTCTAGGCTTATATAACCCGTGCTCATAGAGTTGCAATAGCTCTTGCCTAGCGCCATACGGAGTCCGATTCCAAATATATCTTAATATGAATAGGAATTTTAAACCAAATAGAAAAGGATAAGAGTAGGAATCTGTTTCTAATATTAAACCACAACAAGTAGATTTTTTCCCTATTTTTACCTATAATCTTGAGACCATGTGTATCAGGAAGAAGGGCTCCTCGCCGTTCATAATTTTTTTATTTCTGAGCCTGAGTCCTTGTCGGTCACCTATGTTTTCCGATTTCCTTTTCCTGTTCGGATTTTTTTCAATTTCTTTCTCTTTTTCTCCGGTTCCATTTACGTTTAATTATGTTTTATTTTTCCATCCTATTTTCTTTATTTTTCACATCACATTCAACTAAACGTCACGTGTTTCCATTCTATTATTTTTACTTTTTATGTTCAACTAAATGTGAATGTGAAAACAGAAACAAGAAAACAACACAATATATTGAACGTTCGTGCTGCTTTTACTATAGATCCAACGGTTAGTGGATTAACTAGTTACGTGGCCATATCTGTTGCTCATGGTTTGGTCCACAATTCTGACAGTAGATTAGACTAATAATGGTGGTGTAATAAATTTGTTTAAGTAGGTCACGGTGTGACTTTTGCTGTATTTTACTCAAAATAGTACAAGACAAAAGAAAAGGGTGGCATGGCCCATGCTTTATGCGAGGTCAGCATGTCCTGCGCTTCTTTTGCCTGAAAGCAAGACAACCTGGACTACTTAGCACGGATCTATTTGTGGCAATTGAACAAGTGTTCATCAACAAACAAGCCGGCCAGAGATCTTGGTGGCATGTCGTACGTCCATGCCTAATTTTCTTGCCTACGCCGCCCATAAATACGCAGCCAGCTGCTGCAACCCGCAACAACAATCACCACACATATCCCTCCCTCCCGCCCTCTCGATCGATCAAGAAATAAGGTAAGTTACTCCTACTAAGTTGTTAGGTCACCAATGGCCTCCTCGTCCTCCTTCCTGCTCGCCATGGCGGCGCTGGCAGCATTGTTTGCTGTTGGATTGTGCGCAACACAGTAACCTTGACGGTCGGCAAGGGCACTACCTCCACGTACACCCACCTAGTCCTTGTCGCCAACCTCCCCATCCATGAGCTGGCGATCAGAGAAAAGGGCGCCGCGGAATTTTTGGACGACATGAAGGAGTCACCAGCCATGACCTTTACACTCGACAGCAAGGCACCGCTCAAGGCGCCCCTCTCCGTCCGCTTTGCTGTGAAGGGTGGTGGCTACCGCAACAAGGATGAAATTTTCCCTGCTGGATTGAAGCCTGGCTCAGTTATCAACACTAATATCCCGTTTTGAGTAATCGGCACATCTGCTCTTGCATTGAGTGAAAATTGTTGACCACTATATAATTTTGTAAGAGAGATTGAGGCCATAAATAAGCAGGCCAATAAATCATTTAATATGCTTATTTTGTGGTAGTATACTAGCTTCTCCTCCTACATATTGTTGTGGAGCTATGTATACACACAATTTACAATATTATTTTTATATGGCATAAGATATCTAGTCAACCTTTTGTCAAGACAGCTGTGTACATTTGATTTTTGTAAAGTTCCAATACATGTATGTGTCAAAATCAGTGAAGCTTTTTTTATCTTATTTAGCAAGTCCAAAATGTCATGAAAATTGCATTTACACTTGCGATCTTTTCTTTAACACAAATTGTTCAATCACTACAAAAGTTTTACCCTAATCCAACCACTTGTATTCACAGCGTCACAAATTTAATCGCAATAGGAGGCTCTATTGCAAAATGGACTATAAGTTGTTGCGATACATGGCACTTAATACATCTAAACTACTGAGTTGTACATGTTAGTCATAAACTCCGTTGGGAGAGGTAGGTGTTAGGGCCACGATAAATTGTGGTTGCAAGTAAGTGTAAATATTGCAACAAATTATGATGTGTTGTGTACTTGTGTTAATAATAAGCCGCTGGAATTCATGGCATCGCCGAGGATGCGATGAACGTTGATGAGCAGGAGGAGGACATGCCGGAGCCGTGGTTCATAACGGAGCTGCAGATCCTTGCCTACTCTGGCTCTGGTGGTGGAAGTACTGGGCTGCGCCGCGGCCACAGTTCGTGGTGGGGTCTGTGGACGCGCGGTCCAGCTCCTTCGTGGGAGTTCCCGGCCACCGCGATGGGCAGTTCGTGGCACACGCCGTTCGTCAAGGAGAGCAATGAGTCTACGCTCAGCAACATCGTACGCCGTCCGCTAGCGTTCCCGACGGCTGAGCAAGATCGTGCATTCATGCGCAATCAGGCCACGCTCTCCAATACACATTACTCTATTCCACAAGCAACTTCGTGGAGCCTCTCGACGAGCGCGCCGATGATGTAGTAGGCTAGTAGCAGCCGGTCTCCACCTTGAGCACAAAGAGGTGCTCGTTCCAGCTGATGATGTACACGTCGGCGCGGCCGTCGCGAGGACGGCGAGGAGGGCGGCATTCGCAGAGCTAGCTTGCGTGCCGTAGCGCTGTCGGATCTTTGCTGTGGCCAACGGGGAGGGCGGGTCCCTTCCTACATCCGTGCGTCGGCGTACGGGATCTCTAGGAAAAGAGATGGTAAGCTTGCATAAAAGAAATGTAAGTTAGTGGGACACCTAGTAGGGAATAATGCAGACACTTTGCATGAAGAGATAGAACATCTAGTGTGGTCACTTAGTGGAGAATGATGTGAATACCTTAGATCTTGTTTCGCTGCACACAAATACACCCCAATCCATGTGGTTTGAAAGGGATTGAGGTAACTTCCACCTCAATCCCTCCTAAACCACATGGATTGAGATCTATTTGCGTGCAGCCAAACGAGCCCATATGAAGAGACAAAACGTCTCGTGATGTTTTGCTTTATATGTGTATATATAGATGGGAAAGCAACCCGACCGGCCATGCTTGCATTGGTTATAGAGGCAAAGATAAATAAAGTTAATAAAAAGGGAAAAATGAAAAGACAAAATAACTTACACAGCCGTATGTCGTGATCCATTATTATTGGACTACAATTACTAGGCTCGTTGGTTGTGTTTTCCAATTAAAAGGGATGGGCTCTTTTCCATCTCTCACAGTCTGAGGCCGTTCACGAGCTAAGGTAGGCTGGGCTTTTTATAGAGATAATAAAAGTGCAAATATTTTCACCAACAGTTGGTATATCGAACTATATGTGCAAATGATTTTCATTGTCAGATCATATTATGAGAAAATGCGGTTGGCGAAAACTATTTCTATAGTAGAGTCACTGCCCGCCGGAAAGCCAATCATCTAAGTCCGCTCTTGCCCCTAAAAATAACACAGCACATTAGATTAGGCACGGGCTAAAACCAGCCCAACATTAGATAGAAGATATAGAGAGGCAAGGAAAGTAAATGCATGCAAAATAACCCACAGTGCAAAAGGACATCAGTGGCTGTGGCTCTAGCCGGGGTCCTCCCTCGCGCTCATCGGCCCTCCGCTAGCAGGTCCTCACATTTCACGTGCTAGACGCACAAACAAACGAAGGCTGCCCGGGCCTCGCGGCAATAACAGCAACAACCCGCCCACACAAGAGAGACTGCACAGAGAGGGAGAGAGAGGCCGAAGCAAGGTATAACGAGATAGAGGATGGGGAGGAGATGGTCGGCTCTGGGAACAACAGGTTTAGCCTTATGTGCGCTCGCCTGCGGCAGTTCATGTTGGGTGGGGTGGATGGGTGGCTCCTCCTCGTTCCAGAGGCCACTGCAACTGACCCTGGTCCAGCAGCGGAGGCGGCGGATCTGCGGCCACACCCGGACCTGGCACAGTCAGCTGTACCACCACGGTACCGCGGGTGTGCCAACACTAGGCCGCCGCCAGCCAGTGCCACCATGGCGCCGCTAGAGCAAACCCGGCCAAACCACAGCTGCCACACCACCATGGCGTCGTCGACGAAGCCACACCACCACCGCCTCCGCGCATGTTGCGCCGACAACCAGGGCCACGTCACAGCACACCACCAGCCCGACCGCCGCACCACCGCGTCACCCCCACCACCTCTAGCCCAGATGTAGCCTGAGCAACAGAGGGTACAGGAGGAGAGCACCTAGGCAGCCCTGACCGCCGACCACCGTGTCCCAGCCGCCGAAAGAGCTGTGGGCTGGCGAGCTCGGCAGCCACCAGATCCGGCCACTGGCGACCGGATCCGGCCAGCTAGCACGCGGATCCGCCCTCCCCGATGCAGGAACGGCTGCGCCAGCCACCATCGGAGGGGCCTCGACATTCGCACTAGAGAGGGAAAAGTGCAGGGGAGGAAAAGGGGGAAGGGGAAAAGGCCTCGCCGCCGCCGTCCTTGCGTCCGCGCGGGGCTGCCCCAGTGCAGCTCATCGGCGGTGGTGCCGTGGGGCCGGTGTGGAACGGCAGCTTGGTGCGGAGGTTGCCGGAGGCTTTGCGCAGCGTGTTTGATGTGGGACTGGCTCGGCAGGGGTTGGTACGTTGGTGGGCTGGGCGACTGGGGCTTCTTTTGATCCCGGCCCTCTTCTCCCCGTCATCAGCCTTCCCCCTTCCTCGAGCTGGTTCCTGTGGTGGAGCTAGTCGGATCCCGGTTGAACGCCCGAGACTAAAGGGGGGTCCTTTAGTTGCGCATTGGCATTCCCGATTGGGAAACCGGGAACAAAGGGGGTTTCCCAACCGGGAACACTGCTCTGTTCTCTACCAGTGTTTTAGATCAAATTAAGAATTACAAAGTTGGTCTTGACCATTTTAATATCCAATGTTGTTAAAAAAATCTAAATTCTGAATACCAAAATTTGAGATCTTAAAATGAAAATTTAATACTATAGATAATTCTAAATAGAATCATGTCATCTACTAAGTTGTAGATCTTGTTGTGCTCTAAAATTTCTACATAAAGTTTATTCACATGCAACTTCATAAACAAAGTTATGAAATTTTTTGTGATAAGTATTTATAGTGCCACACAACCTAGACATGCACCTTTGGTAATCATTTTTTAGAGGACTAATGTTTAATATGCCCACCTCTATGAATCAGGATTTTTAGACATAGTCTTCTTGAAAGGCCTTCCTCTAAAAATCAACTAACGGGGTCAGCACTGTTGAAGAGTACCGCCTCTATGAATGGTCATTTCTAAGGTTGGTTTTTTTAAAAACCCACCTTTGAAAATCCATTTGTAAAGTAGTTTTTAATATTGCCTTTGTAAATGGACCGATGGCCTCTGAAAATCACTAGACATTTTAGAGATAGTGATGTATTTTGACAATCCCTTATCAATAAAATGGATTGTCTCTTCAAATCATTTCTTGTAGCAATGACAAATTCTTCATGTTGCCTAACATTTTTTCACTAATTATTGTCTCCAACCAAACTTATCTTTTGCTTGTTACATTCAATATGAAGGCAACAAGTTGTGGCACCAGAAGCAACCGCTACCAGCACCACGAGGCTTGAAGTGCAAGAGTTTCCCAGACTGCAGTAGTGATCGCTGCTGGCAAGCATATGCAGACTGGGGCTATACTACTGTAGGTTCACACTGCAGAGACAAGGAGTGCTGCTGCCAGGAAAAGATTCATACACCATCAATGTAGGATCCACTTGTGTCGTCGTCTTACTTGATATAGAGATCTAAATAAAATTGTGACTTTTGTGGTGCAAAGTATATGCCATGCAAATAAATATGGTGTTCTAATCCCGAACAAAAGTACTTTCTCATTTTATTTTTTTAGACTTGTACTTGTCTTTCTTGTCTGTGTCCTTCGTTCTCAGAACTATCTTGAGAAGGATGGGAAGAGGCAGCATTTCTCAATTTTTGCTTCCTTATATTGCAAAATTTACTTTAATTTCTCACTTTGAGGATGTAATAACTAGATTGGGTGAGAAAATGGTATCCGTAACTATCGGAATATCTTGTAGATGAGCATTGTGTATAGTGCGACCTCTATTCCTATGAGTACCTTTATGCGAGTTTGCCATTCTAAAGGGACCTCTATATCCCCTAGTCACTTAAACCTAGCAGCCACTAATTTGTTAGACAAACCTTTGAGATAATTCATAGTGAACCCTGATGACCTTCCTTGGTAGTAGGTCAAGAGGCTATTTACCTCGAGCAAAAGGGTAAATCACAGTTCATGGTGAAAGTATACAACTTCTACAGAGTATAAAACTATTATAACATTGTGCTCATGATCACGAGCGGCCTAGATTCCTTATGGAATAATAACAAATGATCATTAATGTTTTTAAATGCTATATCGTTATTTGTGTAATCAGTTTCATGTGATTAATTGGGGCATTGAGAACTTGTTGCTACTTAATGGCTAAAATTATGAACTACTAAAAGCTAATCACAGTTAAACCAGTGTCAGCCTTTTGGATCCTCAGGGACCCCATGTTATAACTCTTAAGTAGGATATGTAATTATGCTCATATATTTTCAATACTTGAACAAAAAACCTAGATGGGTAACAAGTTATAGCAGTTATGATGAGTTTTCGGAGGATTACTAGACTTGTGGTTCACCAATCAGCCATCCCTGTGGATTTTGGAGACTTTACTTGAAGTTTATAGTTTTAGTTTTTGCTTTGTTGATAAACATTTTTTTCTTTTTTATGTATTATTATTCGATATGTAATAATCCTTGCTCTTGATACAATGTAATTTGTCATCTTATGTGTGTGACTGATTCCTAGACACACATAGTATTCCACATCCCATGATGTCCTTAAAATTGGGTATTACAAAACACGCATGAGAACATTGCGACGCATTCTGGTTTGAGCTACCGAGGCCTATGTCTAGGAGTGGATTGTTCTTTGTATTCCTGAGCACCCAAATTGGGGTTTTTCAATGAAATATGGAGAGGGAATATACAGACAGACAGACAGACAGACAGATAGATAGATAGATAGATAGATAGATAGATAGATAGATAGACAGACAGGTAGATGATAGATAGATAGATAGATAGATAGATAGATAGATAGATGGACGGACGGACAAACAGATAGATAGATAGATAGATAGATAGATAGATAGATAGATAGACAGACAGACAGATAGTGTCACATTAACTTGGTATAGAGGTATCTATCTACACAGTAATATAATGCTAATGCATTTGCGGCTCTGCTTCTATATAAGCGGCATAGCTAGCTTTTGCATCGGGCAGCACTCTCAGATCGAGTGGTACTAGCTAGCAATGGCACTCATCATCAACACGAGAAGCAGCCGCAGCGCGCACTCGATGGCTGCTACTGTGTTCGTTGGTCTGCTGCTCGTGTCCTCTCTTTTCGCGTCTACCATTGCAGCTGGTACACGAACAATCAGCAAGCATGCATATGCCTCCAGATAGCGTGTTCGTACTAATTAACAATCTCGGATGTGGATGTGATGGCTGATTGCATTGCATGTGTGTACGTGCAGAGTACAAGACGGAGTGCAACGACGTAGCATATGACTGCCACGACAAAGCAGGTCCACAATCGTGCAATATTTCATGCCGTGCCAAGGCCAAATCCCACGGCTATCGGTTCTATAAACCAGTTTGCGATGGTAACGTCAAGCCTTCCAGGTGCTGCTGCACGTTTGAAATAAAAACGTATATGTAACAAGGTGTAGCATGCATGTGTGTATTGGATCAGCTTATGCCTATCCATTAATCCATCCAATGATATAACAATATAATATACGTAAACGTGCATGTATGTCTTTGTTACATATACTTTTCTCTGCATCCCTAAATAACGGTCGTTATGGTTTTCGTGCCAAATAAATTATGTGCCTAAATCATTTTTTATATTTATTTAGTCAAAAGTTATTTTCCAAGAAGCGGAAACGATAGTGTTATTTGGGAATAGAGGGAGTATCCTGTTTTTTTTTCCAAAACAAGATACCTCTGCCTATATTTATTGAAAACAGGTACATACATATGCATTTTCGATAGATACAAAGGAAAAGCTGTACAAGCTACGATGCAAGCAATCACGCCAGCGTCGTCTGCATAACTGCATCTAATAATATGAAGAGACACATGAGTCAGGAACAGTCTCTCATCATTTGCCTTGACAAATTAACGTCTGGAAACTGAAGAAGCGAAAACGTACGAATTCACGATCAGAATCACTGGACCGAGCGAGGAGGCTAGCTTGAGAGACCCAGCCAACTCAAAACCGCACAGCATGCTGCGTTTCACCGGAGCCTCAGGGCGCTTGGTTATATATGTTGCTCAAGTTTTGTAATAATTGGTCTGATTCTCTTTCTTACAGAGATGAAGCCATATTGATTCCTATCTATAAAAATTGGTCTACCTGTTGTTAGTGCCGTTTTAGCCTTTGTTTCATGCTACTGTATCTTACTTGTTGCCTTCTGATCTTGTTTAATTAGTTTCTGTGCACATCGATCCTATCTCTTGTGTACAAGGTTTTCGTTATCGGAAATTAAAATTTATCGAACGTCATGGATAAAGAGGATAAACAAGATATATCGGAAATATCGGACCAAATTCAAAAAAAATTATTTATTTTTTCAAAAAAATTGTAGAATTTGACTTGAAACTATTCCTAAGATACTAAACATCACTTGTTCACAAATCAAAACAATAATAAATCATTATAAGTGTCGGACCGTCGCGTGGCTGAATTTGGTTGTCTGTGTAGAAACAGGAAAGAAGGGAAAAATTTGGCTGATATCAAATTTTATCGGACCCCGGAGATAGAAAGGAAATTTCGAAAATATCGACGACTTTCGGCCGATAAAAAAACCCTGCTTGTGTATCGCTCTTATGCTGCGTTGTGGATTTCATGGCCTGAGTGATGTGCTGTCGGCAGAGCCGCCATGGGCAGAGGCATCGTCAAGTTGTGCTGGATGCCGTGCCGTCGAGCCGGATCCTGGTTGTAACAGAGATGTATCCCTGCAGCCACGTTCTGCGTATGTGGTGTGGTGTGCTTTACGTACGCGAACGCCATGCATCATGCATGCATGCATGCATGCGGCACGTATTGCCACTTAATCATAAAAAAACCCAAAAGACTAAGGCTATCCACACTCATTGACCTCTATATTCATCCTCTATACGTCCTAGTCAGCAAGATTCTCTCCTCTATACTCAATTCTCCCGCACTCATCCATCCTCTATATCTATCCTCTATCCACTCTATCCACTGTGGGACCCACTTATCACTTTATCTAAATATATTCATGTGTGATCTAGTTTTGAAGAATTTATTGAGACGAATTTAATGGTGCACTCGAAATTTAATTTGGATTTTTCGTTTGTGAGTTATAGCATTTTTTCTTTTGTTTAGCTAGTGGGGCCCGCCACTGCCCACTGTAGAGTAAGCACTGTACCACTCTAAATATAGAGTAAGAGAAATGATAGAGTATCATTTTAGAGTACCCAGTGCAGCAGTTTTTACTCTATATTCATACTCTAAAGCTTTAGAGTATCGTTTTATAGTACCCACTGCGGGTAGTCTAATAACTAACCTGGTAGTCTAGTGCCGGAAAACCAATGTTCTTCTTGAGGGACTATTAGTAAGCTTTTTGTTTGCCTTTTGTTACGAGAAAAATCACTTCTTTTTTGACACGTCGAGTCTGAGAAAGCAGACGTAGAGTAAACGCGGACCGGAACACCTGAGCGGGTTTAGGCTATCCGCACTCGTGAGACTCTAAATTCATCCTCTATACATCATAGTCATCAAGATTCTCTCATCTATACATAATTCTTCCGCACTCATCCATCCTCTATATTATACTCTATCCATTGTGGGACCTACTTATCACTTTATGTAAATATATCCCTGTGAGATCTTGTTTCGAAGAATTTATTGAAACGAATTTAATAGTGCGATCGGAATTTAATTTGGTATTTTGGTTCGTGAGTTGTAATATTTTTTTATACGAAAAAAGTTGGACACGCTCTTCGAGACACACTCTCTCTGACGCGCGCTCTCACGCAAACAGCAGCGGCATCGGGGTCCACATGTGCGGTACCGGACGCCCGCTACCTCCTCTACGTATAGCGGACATGATGCTGTCCAGGACACGATACCGGAGTGCGCTGCAACTCTTTTTACGTCATATGCTCCTCAGGATTAGTTTACCGGACGCAGTGCCGTGGGTCACAAAGTACGGAAATCTGAGAGCAAAAAACGAGACTGATAAGCCAAGGTAAGATTCGCCTTCAACCGACGGCAAGCAGAATGGGTCAATTGCCGGCTTACTCAAGTAGAAGTAGTATATCATAGCTTTCTCGCTTAAGGAAGAAAGATCAAGAGAAGAGAGATTAGATTCTCCCATATGGAAATAGAAATGATCACTCAGAGTAATCGCTACCAAGACTATGAAAGAGAGGCGAAATGCATCATCTATGAAACGGGCTTCATATTTTCCATGTAATTGTTTGTATAATTCTTAACATGTTCGTCTAAGTCGCAAGCCACATGCGTCACCGTATGCGTGGGCAACAATTCGTGGCCTCGTGCAACGCATGGGCATGATTCGAGTAAAATATGTATATAGATATGTGGAAGATTCTTTTTTTTTATCAGGATATGTGGAAGATTCTTGATTAGCTTTGCGTAGGCTATACATCAATGATAAAATTCTCTAAGATTCTTGATTAGCATTGCGTAGGCCCACTCCTCTCGCTCTCCTGTTTCCGGCCCAACTCGGTCTCCACTTCTCTCCCTCCCTCGGCTTGGGAGCCCAGGAAAGCCGTGGCTCAGCTCCATTCCCTCGATCCCGCAGCCGAGCAGCAATGCCGGTCCGGCCTGCTTCGCTTCCACTCTCCTCCTGGGCCAGCCCACTTGATGCGCACAGATCAGCCCGCCGGCTGCCGCTGCTCTCCACCGATAGCCAGGTCCCGCCGACCCCCTCACTCTCAGTCGCTGATGTGTGGGCCAGCCCCGTCATCCCTAACCTTCCACCGCTCCCTTCTCTCTGGTGGAAGTGGAACCGAGCACGAGCAGGTCGTTGCCGACATGGACGCCATGACCTCTTCCTACCCCATCCCCGCCCGCACGATCGGGCACCAACCTGTGACCGAGCCCCTCCCGCCTCTGCTCCACCCTCGCCCTCCTCCCACGGTCGATCTACCCCGATGCGTTCCTCGTACAGAGTCAAGCCATGTTGCCATGGCCGGTCTGACACCAAGCTTCGCGGCTCACCCCTTCGAGCTCCACATCTCCACTCAGCCCCTTCCTGTGCCTTCTCCCTCGCTCCAGTGGCCTCAGCTAGTGCCGCGCCGCCATTGCCGCTCCCAGCTCGAGCTCCCGATCTCTCCACTCAGACCACCTCAAGCCCTCATTCCTCCACTGTTGGGTTCCCCCAACTACTTCTCTTTAACTAAATAGGAGATCTCCACTACAATAATTTTCTTGCTTCTCATGCTGCCACGTTATTAAAAAAATCCGGCGCATGCACGTCTTCGTATCTCCATGCCTCCACTACGTAGCCACCTGATCTTCTCCACTAAATACACATAAAACTTCTATAGAAAGTGGAGTGATTTGAACCATCATTCGGTTTCAAGCAGCAGCCTTTAAATATACTTGCTATGAAACATATTACGTATTGATTTCCACCAAGCAAACATTTAATTTGATGCAGTGCGTGCCTGTGGCATACGAAGGACGATCATCGTGCTGCTTGTGCTCCTCTGCAATCTCCCCATCCTACCATTCATATATATCTATTTCGATGACCCTGGTGACCAGACACTGAAAAACCTCCACGTCCGTGACCTGTGACGAACTATCCTTCGAATGTAAACAGACAACACGATCCTAAGGCGCTGCCGCACACCATGATGGAGTCACGGGAGGGCATGATCCAGCATGGAGCATGCCACCCATGCTGCCCGCCGTGCATGCCAACAAAGAGCAGCCGATGCATGGAGCACATCATCATCATCATACTGCAGCTGAGCAGCGAGCACGATCAAGTAAGCGGGTTCTTTTTATTTTTCAATTGCTTAGGCCTTGTTTAGTTCGTGGGTGAAAAGTTTTTGGGTGTCACATCGGATATTTCATGAGATGTCGGAAGGAATGTTCGCATACTAATAAAAAAACTAATTACATAACTCGTTTGCAAACCGCGAAACGAATTTATTAAGCCTAATTAATCCGTCATTAGCACATGTGTTACTGTAGCAATTATGGCTAATCATAGACTAGTTAGGCTTAAAAGATTCGTCTCGTAGTTTCCATGCAAACTGTGCAATTAGTTTTTTTTATCTACATTTAATGCTCCATGCATGTGTCCAAACATTCGATGTGACGTGGTGAAAAGTTTTTAGGTGAGAACTAAACAGAGCCTTAGTTGCTTATTGTTTAATTCTTTTAATGCTATTATACTTCCTCAGGAGGGGTGGATCTTCTCTTTATTACCAGTGGGTGAGTGGATGCTCTATGTCTGATTTTTTCAGTTAGGAGAGACACTAGAATTTGTTGCCAATCTCAAGAATGAAGTACATGTTCCCCATTCTTCTGAAAGGATTTTTATTTATTTTTCATTTCCCATGGATTAAGATTGGTTCTTTATTTTTTTTTCACTAGAATGTCCTATAAAATACATGCTAGCGTTGTCCGATGAAAATCGTTTCATCATTTAATTGTAGCCAAGATTGTTGGGCTGCCCAATGTATATAATAATTAAATTTTACTTTTGCTTGCCCGAGCCTATGATTTCATTGGCACCGGAGGATTTGTAGCTTGATGCTTCTTATGTACAATAATTTTCTCTTATATAGAACAATAAAATTCCCTTAGCAATGCACGGGGTATTATCTAGTTAATCAAGATTAGAAGAGCTGACCTCACTTGCCTGCGTCAGTAAACAATTTGAGAAAGGAAAAAGTCCACATTACCACTCTCAACTTTCGCGAAAGTCCGTTTTTCCTCCCTGAACTCCAAAACCGGGTAAAATACCTCCCACAACTTTTAAAACCGTTCATCTTACCTCCCTGACCATGTAATAAGCAGTTTTGAGGCGGTTTTATCTTTTTCTTTTTCATTTATTTCGGCTAAATCTTTAAAAAATCACAGTAAATCATGGAAAAATCATAAAACCAAAATCCAATTTTGTTGGACTCCACATGAGTAGATCTACATGGTGAACATATAATATGGCATGCTTTAGTACAAAGTTTTTGTTATAGCTTTATATCTATGCTTTTCTGTAATTAGTTGGAATAATTCATAGCTACAGTTTATATGGTTCAATTGTGATGCAATTTTTATGGTGGGCTAATTATTATATGATTGAACTGTAGTAAAAATTTTATACTCATTGGATCATGTATAGCTTAGTCATAGATTTATTTATATTAAACTATCGTAAACCTAAATAAAATCTATAACTAAGTTATACGTGATTTGAGGTCCACTGAGCCCACCGAGGACCCAGCCCTCGAATACACCGCAGTCCGGAGCCTTTTGTTAGCCTGTTGGCCTCGGCTCCACATCAGCTTGCGGATTTTGAGAAATTGAATTAGGAAAAAAAATCAGCTTGCGGAAGCCCACCAAGCCGGCATGGTCGTCCATCCCTCCCTCTCCTCAATTTCAGACTCCTTTTTTATAGTCTGAAATTCTGATGCACATGATCTGACTTGCACGAAACTACAAAGTTCCTTGCATTACTTTTCACCTGATGATAGAATGAACGTCGTTCCATTATCTAAGAGGACTGTTATAGTATTGTTCTTGGGCTTGCTCTTGGGTTTTTTTTTTTTAATGTTTGCTCTTGAGCTTTGACTATGGTATATGAGCTTGAAAGGCCATGGTTCCACTCGGGCATGGTCCATGCACTAATGGGCTCAAACTAAAAAAACAACTGGGCATGGCACCAGTGTTGTGTTCAAAGTTACGTAATGCAGAAAACATTTTCAAAACTCGCCACACGTACTGAGCTGACCTCTCGTTGGTTTTGGTTACACTCATCATAAATGAAACTGAATTAATTAATCTGGTTTTTTATTTGATCTCAGTTAGTTGCACAGCATCAATCAATCTCTCCTTTTTTTTTCTTTTTGGGCTTAATCAATCTTTCCTGATCTTTTTCTTATCGGGAATCTCTCCTGATCTTGATGTGCGGGACTCTTGCCCGGCGGGCGTGCGCTCAGACTAATCCTGACACACGCGCTAGGAGTGAACAGTGCAAGTCTTTTTACTGTCCACTATCTATTTTCTTTCCACTTTTCTCTTTCTACTGTCCACTCCACTTTTCACTTTTCTCTGTCCAGTTTTTCTCCTGTTTAAATTTTGAAGTCTAGTTTAAGGCTCATTTAGTTTCTGGAGTCCAGTTTTCTCCAGTCTAGATTCTACGAGCTATTTTTTCTCTTTCGAGATAGTAGGATTGTGGGAGATAAAAAGGAAGGGAGATGGTTTGACATTCATATGAAAGTGGAAGTACTATTTTTAAAAATTTATAGATCTTATGTTCTATAATACTTTATACATGATTGATAATTCAACTGATACATTACAAACTTTGAATCATCACATTATAAACTTTGTAATGCTAGGTTAAAAACTTTGAACTATCACGTTACAAATTTTGTAATGAGGTTCAAAAACTTTACAATCCTAATTTATAAATTTTGAACTATCACATTACAAACTTTATACTGCTAGGTTCAAAACTGTACACTCAAATTTTATAAACCTTGACCTATGACATTACAAACTTTATACTGTGAGATTTAAAACTTTGAACTCTCATATTATAAACTTTATACTGGTAGATTTAGAAGTTTACATTCAGAGTTTATAAACTTTAAGCTCTGACATTATAAACTTTGCAGTGGTAGGTTCAAAACTTTAAACTAACACAAACTTTGTAAATTCTAAAGTTTTGTAACACTCCAAGTTTTGAAACTTTGTACTACAACATTTAAAACTTTATACTCCTAAGTGCAAAAATTTATCATCACGAAAATTATTTCGAAACATATCCAACATGGATCTACTTTTATAAATCTTGTCATAACAAACGCAATGCTGCAAACGGAAATAAAAGTAAATGCTTGACAACAAAATTATCATATTTTAAAGTTTGTGTAGCATATGAGTATTTTATAGAAACCAAATCTGACCTAGACCTGACATACGCATGCGCCTCCCTCACCTCCCCGCGGCCGTGGGGCCGAGCAAAGGACGAGCGGCGACGACATGAGGTTGAGTTGAGGCCAAGCGGCCGTGGCATGAGGCCAAGCAGAGGCAGAGTGCGGCAACTTTGTGAGCCATGACTGACGCGGGGCCCACATCTGTCGTGTACAGTAGATAGTGCATGCATGTCCAGCCCTGCCGGTTGAGCTGTTTCAACTTTCAAATTCAAAGGCTGCATGCAGCTGCTCGCGCCCCGGCACAAATGCATGCACTTGCACGCGACGCAGGCACAGATGACCGAACGTCGGCAACTGAAAATATAGTGTACATGTGAGGACACCTATCGGCCGCTGGGTAATTGTCCTATAGGCAGCCCAATAGCCCACTGGGCCCCGACATGCACCCTTATCGGCGGCGGCAACCGCGTACTCTCATCTCGTTCGTTCCTGAACTGACGAGATGCATACAAGTGCGACCATGCAGGCAAGGGCCTGCGGCGACCGGCGAGGGCGGCGTCCTGGGCAAGCGCACGCGATGCCAGGCGGAGCGAGCAAGCCCACACAGTGGTAGCAGCCGGCGAGCGCGGTGGCCTGGGCGAGTGCACGCGGCGGCACAGGCGAGCGGACATGGTTGCTTCGGTGAGAGCACGTGAGGACTCCGGCGAGCGCACGCGGCGGCGCGGACGAGCGCGCATACCTGCCTCGGCGGGCGAGCGCCGCGGCTCCGGCGCGCGCAGGCGGCGGCCGACATGCGAGGGCGGCGCCGGCGGGCATGGCTGCTCCAGAGCACGCACGCAGGGGCTTCGGCGAGCACACGCGGCGGCGCGGACGAGCGTGCATGGCTGCTCCGGCGGGCGAGTGGGGCGGCTCCGGCGCGCGCAGGCGGCAGTCTGCACGCCAGCGCGGTGGCGCAGACAAGCGGACGAGCGCCCTGCCGTAACGTCATGCTGACTGCTGACCTGAGCCGCTCTCATCTCAGGTGTCAGCACGCGCGACGCTAGCCAATGAATGCTGTCCTACTCCCTACGCTAGTGTTGTGGCCAGCAGTACCCACGCCACGCCCTGCCCTGCCCTGCCCCTCCCCCCGGTCCACCACGACAAGCAACGACGGGACGGGGTAGCACCACGGCAGAATAAGGCCTGCTTTAGTTCGTGAAATTTTTTTAAACGGTAATGTAGTATTTTCGTTGTTATTTACTAATTAGTGTACAATCATGGTTTAAGTAGATTTAAAAGATCCAGGCTTGGGTTTTAAAAAGATCTACTAACAACATAGAAAATACATATTGTTGCTTACACTCTCTTTTTATGTTCAACACTTCCAGTACCTTTGCTGTGTGTTTCTTTTTAAACTGTAAAGAATATAGTTAGTACCTATAAATGGAACCCCATCCCGACAGTGTGGTTCATCCACCGGTTCCGTCCCTTCCCATTGCCGCGGCCGCACCCTCGTCCCCCACCTCCCGCGGCGTCCAAATCGCGGGTGCTGCCGCCAGGGCGTCGAGCCCAGACCGTCCTGAACCTCTCCTTGAGCCCGCGGCCGCACGCCTCCGCCCCAAGCCGCCAGCGACAACTATACGAGCGGAGTTGGCGCCTCGGCTACCCTGATCTCCCACTTCGGAAGTGACGGCCAAGCTCCACCTCTTGTCGACGCCATCGCACCCAAGCCCCTTGCAGTCGACGACGAGCTCAATCCGCCGCATACTGTCGAGATGGAGGAAGCCCTGCCCTCCGGTATGGACTGCTTATACTGGATTGGACCAGTGTAAACTTTGTGTTTGCCTCTGAAAGGATTGTTAGTGAATTTTGATTGTTCTTCACGATGGAGGTGCGCGACAGCATTTTTTGTTAGTTTAGTGTATGGAAGCAAGGAATGTGATAAGGTAGCAGCCGTACCCAGTAGCAGTGTTATTTATTTTTTTCAATAATTGGAGCGAAATTTTCGAAAACAGAGGAGGATCGTAATCATATAAATTGTAGGTCCGGCTCTTAGCATGTTATAATTGTAGATGAGATGACCGCTGATACATCTAAAATTTTGTTGTAGCTGAGTATGGATGTTGATGTTCGGTGGAGAAGAGACAAATTCTTGGTATATGCAGACATATATTGCATGGATAGGTTCGAGGGCAAAAACATGTGACATATGATAAACCTATAAGTCAACATTTTATAAAACATCGGAGACATATTAAAGGTTCATGGGTCAAAAAAAAAAGTTATAAAATATAGATGGCACATAGTTTTTTTTTGTATACTTTTGGCTATTTAAAAACAATTAAACAAGCCTATTACAAGATATATTAATAGCTCATAAAATAAGCTTGCATTGTGCATGAAATTTTTACCATAGTTCATACACATGAAGATGAGGTGACTGTAAAACAGCATGCACTAATTAAACACATAAAAGCTTAGATCTATCTATGTAACAAAAACTTTATACTAAAGCATGTGATACTAGTCATCTTGGAGTGAAACAAAAGTGGTTTGATTTTTTTATGATTTTTCTAGAGTTTTAATACAATTTTGGAAGATCCCTGATTTCATTGAAAAAGGGAAAAATGTTAAGAAAAATGAAAAGGACACATTTCGGTCGAGACTGGCCCAGCTCAGGCCACGCCAAAGGCAGGCCGGGCCAAGCGGCGTGGCCCAGGCGCCCGCTCTTTTTCCTAATTAACCCATAGTGCAGCACACACTATTGAGTACTATTTATGTGAGCCACAGATTTAGCAATAATCCCTTGTCCTTTTCTCCTATTTTTGTTTCGTGGTCCCTATGGTCGAGCAGCAGAGCACGGTCAAGGGGGAGGCTGGCCGGTGGCATTTTAATATGTAGAGTTTTATTTTAGAAGAATTATAGTGGAAGAATCACGGGATTCAGAGTTAGGATGGACTAATTATAAATTGTTAAAGGTTAACGGAAAGGAACATGGAAATTATTTCTACAATTTTAGCTAATGGAAAATGAGTGGCAAATACTTGGATATGATCTAAAGTGACTCTAGTTTATTTACAAATTTTCTGGGAATTTTTCCATAATTAATAAGCTTGCCTTTTATATTGCTGTGTACAATTCCTAGGTGCACCTAGCAATTTACCCCTTGCTGACGGGCGTACTGAGCTCGTGGACTTGTGCACCGATCTGTGAACCCGTTGTCTTTGTCTCTGTGGTTCTCGTAAATCGTTTCATCATTTAATTGTAGCCAAGATCGTTGGACATGCGGATCTTTCAATAGGGATAATTTGTTCTATCGAAGAACGGTGGTTTGCCAGAACCACGCTCCATGTCGCCCTCGTGGATCATGAACCGATTAAGGTGGAATGATCCTTAACCGGCTCCGATACCAATTGAAGGACCGAAAACGGCGACCAGAGGGGGTTGAATGGGAGCCAAAAATTTCTTTCGAAAATAGTTGGCTACTGTCCCAAAATCACCACCAAAAGTGCAAACAAAACACCATGATGTCCACGACCCAACTAGTAGGTGGATGTTCCCTAGGAACACAGCGGGACACCACAAACGAGCACGGAACAAGAACTAAACCGAGGGACGAAAAAGAGATACTCAACTTCTATGGAGAGGAAGCGAGTTCTCAAACCAATGTACCCATGCCAACCAGTGACAAGAATACTTAGAAAAAGATCCTTGAGACGCTAGACAATCAATGCAAAAGACGGATATAAAAACGAGCAATCGGAAAGCTCAAACACAAATTTTCAGCAGCAGGTCCCGGAGGTTCCGCATTTCTCCCCGGAGGCGCCGTGTCCCGGAGGTTCCACGTTTTTGCTCGGAGGCTCCGCGGCCCGGAGGTTCCGCGTTTTTCGCGGAGGCTCCGCGCTGTCCAGAAACAGCAGCACGAACCAAGGAAGAACGGGTCAAAACTCGATCAAAACAACTTGGATTGACTTGAAACTTTGCAGGTAGGTTCTTGGGAGTGTTGAGAAGATATCTTCAAGACATCAACACCCAATTTCAAGCCTATCACGAGAAATCAAAGAAAAACAAAAAAGCACCGGTTCTTGAGACCTAGACCAAGAAATCGCCCGATCTGCGAGCTCGTGAGGAATTGGTTGATTTCCTTCGGTGGAAAGGCTCGACTCACGTCATAGCTCAAATCAAGGCAACAAGAATGAATCAAAATGGTCTAGAAATGAAGAATCGGCTCAAGAACGAGAGGGGGAAGAAGAAGAACGTGAAGAACACATCAAGAACACACAAATTAATTCAAACTCCGAACACCGGAGGACACAAGGTGGTTAGGGCCACCATTCCCTCAAAGATTCATAGTTCTTACACTAACCGGAGGATTAGTGGACCTCTCTCACAAGCAAAGCAACTACAGGAAGAAAACCTTAGAAGGATGAAACAAAATGAGGTGGGTGGAGTGGTGAGGAGGCAAGGGGGCTATCATCCTCTATTTAACAGGACTATTTTACATTCCCCTAAATGCCCCTAGATACAAATGAGCCAAACCATTTAGCCCAAGGGTGTAAAGGTCCAACCCAGTGTCATCTTCATCTGACGGCCACCGCGCCTCCTCACCGGTAGCTTCGCCTCGACGCGAACTCCCCGATGCCGCCACGTGCCCTCTGTTCCTCCTTAGAACCTCCGCCCGGGTTTTGAGGCCCAAACTCGTAAACCCGCCTCTGATGGTTTTGAGGCCCAAACCATCAAACCGCTCCATGAGTAGCGTACTCCATACGCGTCCCCCGTCATCCGACGTGTGTCACCTCCACGGTCAACACGGTCACTCACATGTCTTCTCGCGCTTGTCGATGTCCCAAGTGTCAGCCACCGCGGCTAGCCACCCGGCCTCCGGGTCCCTCGGTCCAAGCCTCACGTCCGTCCTTCACCCCTCCGGTCCATCGGCACGGCACGTCCTCTTGACCTTCACCTCGCCGTCGGCTACCGCCTCCGTGCTCCACACCTGCACAACACAAGCCAAGAGACATGTCGCACACAAGGCTTTCGCCAGGGTAGGGTTAGTAACCACTCAACCTACTTTGTGGATCACATTGACAATCACTCATCATAAAACGAACACACAAGGATACTTGTCAACCTTGTGTTCGCAATCTCCCCCTTGATGAGTGCATTGTCAACACCAATACACGAACAGCTTGAGCAAAAGAAAAAGAAGAAGATGAGAAAATAAAGAGCTCAACCAAATAAGCAGATGTGAGGCTAAGATTATTTGAGATTGGACAGAGTTACTTCAATGAGCTTGTAGACAGAAACCTGACGGAGTACGTATGCAGCAGTTTCTGTCAAGGAGATCACCATGTCCTACTACCTCATGCATGATCCAACGGTCTTGGTGTCGTCGCCTGCAGGCCAGCGTGCCATCGAATCAGCTGCTCAGAATTCATGGCTACCCAGCCCACGAGCTGACGAGTGGAGTGATGAGCAGCTTGCAAGATTCTCTCAATGGTCAATAGCAGCAGATGGATCGAGGTTATTTTACTTGTGGATCGAGTTGTTCCTGTGTAAATTTGGCACCTCCCATCTGATCTAGGACCTCTGGGAACAACGAACTAATTGTTAATCATCTAAACAGATAGACCAATAGATGAACTAAACTTTAGTTTAACTCCAATTATTAATTGTTAGTTCACTAGTTGACCAAACTAGGGACTAAAACTAGCATCAGAGGGAGTAGACTCTGTTGGTGTTGCTCGCTCCGATTGCTGTTCGTCTGAGGTGAGGAGTGCGCGGATGGATGCCCATGCACTGGGGCATGCAACCGGCGTCCGGGCACTGGGGCGCGGGCGGGCCACAACGGCATCGATCCCCAGGATCACGTAAATAAACGGACAATGCAAGTTAAACAACACTGCGTGCGGAGTCACATACTGTAGGAGAGAAGGATCTATCAACAAAAGAAGTAGGACGTTTGAAACTGGAGCGCTAAGAATGCGCCGATCCATATGAGCTATATGGAGTTTCATATTCATATTCCGCCAGCCGGCACCGAACAGTAACTGGAGCGCTAAGAATGCGCCGATTCTATGAGCTATATGGAGTTTCATATTCATATTCCGCCGGCCGGCACCCAATCACGAACGCGTGCAGAAAATTCCAAGGAATATGTAAAAGCGAGTGCACTGCGGGGCGATCAGATAAGCTGCGCACTGACCTGCCTTGGTTAATTTTATCCTCTCCCTCATCCCTTGCTTCTTCATTAATCAGGGCCTATATTTGTGCGGACGGCGTCGGCCTGATTAATTTTATCTCGTTCGTTCCTGAACTGACGAGATGCATACATGTGCGGCCATGCAGGCAAGGCTTGCGGCGACCGGCGAGCGCGGCGTCCTGGGCAAGCGCACGCGATGCCAGTGCCAGACGGAGCGAGGAAGCCCACACAGTGGTAGCTGCCGGCGAGCGCGGTGGCCTGGGCGAGCGCACGCGGCGGCACGGGCGAGCGGACATGGTTGCTTCGGTGAGAGCACGTGCGGGCTCCGGCGAGCGCTCGCGGCGGCGCGGACGAGCGCGCATGGCTGCCTCGTCGGACGAGCGCCGCGGCTCCGGCGGGCATGGCTGCTCCAGAGCACGCACGCAGGGGCTTCGGCGAGCACACGCGGCGGCGCGGACGAGCGTGCGTGGCTGCTCCGGCGGGCGAGTGCGGCGGCTCCGGCGCGCGCAGGCGGCAGTCGGCACGCCAGCGAGGTGGCGCAGACAAGCGGACGAGAGCGCGGCTGATAGATACTCCATGCAAGTCATTTAATCGAGATAAAAACAAACTAGTATCATTAATGTCTTAGGCTGTGTTCAGTTACTTCAAAATTCCAAAAATTTTACAAGATTCCTCGTCACATCGAATCTTTAAACGCATGCATAGAGCATTAAATATAGGTAAAAAATAACTAATTACACAGTTTGGTTGTAAATCACAAGACGAATCTTTAGAACCTAATTAGTCCATGATTGGACACTAATTGTTAAATACAAACGAAAAAGTTACTGTGCTTCTAAAAATTTTATAGGAGCAACTAAACACACCCTTAGACTATCCGCACCGCATGCGCTATCCGCGTCCGCTACACGCGCATAGCGGACGGAATCGGTGCAGCGGGGTCCGCTATCGCTTTTGCGCGTCCGCTATCACCGGCTCCGTCCGCCAAATTTGCCGCGGTACCGGACCTCCGCTATGCTCGCGCGGGGCCCGCTCGTCCTCGTGCCACTCGCCTGGGAGGAGGTCATCCATGGCGGCCAAGGAGGAGCGCGGGGAGGACCGCATCAGCTCACTAGCCCAGGGCCATGGCGCCGCTGCCCCAGGCCGCGCCAAGCCCGCCGAGCTCCACCGCGAGGTCCGCTGCCGCGCGAGGAGCTCCACCGCGCCGCCCGCGAGGAGCTCCGCCGCGGGAGAGCTGGCCGCGTGCTGCCGGAGGAGGAGGCCGCGCCCGCTCCCCGCGCCGGAGCCGGAGCCGGAGGTGGAGGCCGCGCGCTCGCCAGGGCCGCGCGCCCTCGCCGCCGCCGCCGCGCGCCCTCGCCCGGGCCGCCGCGCGACCTCGCCGTCGGGAGCAGAGGAGAGGATAGAACAGAGAGACATGATAGAGAGAGACGGGGTGGGGGTTTAAAATATAAATAGAGTATGACATGTGGGTCCCACTAAATGGAGGATGAGATATAGAGGACGAATGGGTGCGGGAGAACGTGATATAGAGAAAAGAATCTTGATGACCAGGACAGAATATTCCTTTTAGAGGATGAATTTAGAGGACGACGAGTGCGGATAGTCTTATTCTGGAGTGAACTGCATACGCAGATACGCGGATGGGGATGGATGCATGCGCCGACTGCCCTGCCGTAAAGTCATGCTGACTGTTGTGACCTGTGAGCCGCTCTCATCTCAGGTGTCAGCACGCGCGATGAATGCTGTCCTACTCCGTACACTAGTGTTGTGAAAAAAGCACAATGGGAGCGCCCCCCTCCACTGTAGGGGCGGCTAGCTTTTTAAGCCGCCCTTATAGTGGTTCGGGCGGGCCCTTCCTTATCGGTCGCCCTTACAGTGGTCACTGTAAGGACGGCTGGTAATCCCAACCGCCCTTACAGTGGAGGGTCACTGTAAGGGCGGCTAGTTATTCAGCCGCCCTTATAGTGGCCTGTGGGTATAAGTGGCTGCCCTCCTTTCTTTCTCCCCGAGCCACTCTCTTCCACTCGCAAAAAAAAGGCTTGGGAGGCCTTGGGCACCTCCAAAAAATTGCTCTACAAAGGGGAGGTTTTGATCTCAAATTCTTTGGTGGGGAGCTTGTTTAAGATAAGAAAATGCTAGTCAAATCCTTTAATCCAAGTTTTATTGGTCGGTTAGTGAGCAATTTAAAGTTTTGTTTTCTCTCTTTTCCATGGAGCTTGAGCTTTGTATGGACCAAATTGGAGCTTAGCTTTGAAGCTATTAGTGTAGATTAGGTGGAGACATGAGCCTTGCACCCTCAATTAGTTGATCTAGCTTGATTTTAGTGGAGATTAATTAGAGTTTCATGTATGGAGAGAAAAGCTTGCTCTTTATATCTAGGGTTTCCTTTTCTTTTTTTATTTTGTAGTTTTTGTTTCATGAAATTGGAATGGGGTTGGCATGAAAAGTTATTGGTAAACTAATAATTGTTCCTAATAATTCTTGTTAATAATAATTGTTGCTAATAATGGTATCTAATAATTATTGCTAATAATTGTTGTTATCAATTCTTGCTAATAATTGTATTTAGAGTAGATTTAGTGTAGATTGCACCCTAGTTATTTCATCTATGTTGCTAATATATATATTACTTTTGTAAATATTTATGTATGCGGCTAATTATATTTTTTTATAATTATTCTCAAGTAATTACTTTATTTCTTTGTTTTTTAAAGATGGAGGACGGGAGTTCTTGGATGTATGGTTCGTATAGGCACTTGCAAGCCTATCGTGATGAGGGGGACAATTTTATTATAGTCGCAGTGAAGCATGTAAAGACGTTGCCAGGGACTAACGGTTCAGTTATTTGTCCCTGCGAAGATTGCAAGAACCACATTGCATTTTATGATGTGGAAATCATCAGATCGCATCTGATTAGGCGAGGATTTGTTCCGGACTACACGATATGGACTCATCATGGTGAAATCATGGTTGTTGACGACAATGATGATCACGAAGAAGAAGATGCCGAAGCCCTACAATACTTGTCCCATTGCTCAGCCGCGCTTGAAGCACAAATGCAACGACAGGAGTCAGCCAATGAACAAGCACTTGGTGATGTTGCCGGTGGTTGTCGACAACAATGATGGTGATGTTGGTGGTGTCAACAATAATGATGGTGGAGCACATGAGGGGGATGCAGAAAAGTTTGACAACTTAGAGGAAATGCTTCGGGCCCTTGGACCAGAAATACTACAACAGAAAAGGGTCTACACAATCTAGAGAGGGTGAAAACAGCGTCGAAGGAGACTGTGTATGGTGTTGAGAAGGGCTGTCCAACACACTGGACACTGCTCCGCTTTGTGCTTGAGCTACTCATCCTGAAGGCTAAGTACGGCTGGTCGGACTGCAGTTTCGATGATCTATTGCGTCTTCTGTCATCGGTGCTGCCACTGCCAAACTTAGTTCCATCCAACACATACCAAGCGAAGAAGGTTATAAGTCCATTAACAATGGGTGTTGAAAAGATCCATGCATGCCCCAACCATTGTATCCTTTTTCGTGGTGAAACGTTCGGAGGTCTGGACAGATGTCCTCGGTGTGGGGCCAGTCGGTACAAGGACAATGACCTTTACAGTGGCGAAGAAGCCTCCACCGGGAACAAGAGGAATAAGAAGGGTTCCAAAAAGGCGGTACAAGAATCTCAACCTCTAGAGGACACCCCATTAGGCAATGATGCAAAGAAGAGAAAAATTCCTGCCTTGGTGATGTGATACCTGCCAGTGACCGACCGCTTGAGGCGTATCTTCCTAAACCCTAAGGAAGCCGCGCACATGACATGGTGGGACGATGAGCGCAAGGTCGATGATGATGTGATTGCACACCTAGCCGATGATAGTCAGTGGCAGGACTTCGATAAGAACAACCCGCTATTTAGCTCAGACCCCAGGAATGTACGGTTCACCTTGAGCATCGATGGAATGAATCCCTTCAATGAGAGGATGAGCGACCACAACACTTGGCCAGTGATCTTGACCATGTACAACATCCCGACGTATTTGTGTCAGAAGAGAAAGTACCTTTTCCTCACTGTTCTTGTTTCTGGCCCTCAACAACCAGGCTTGATATGGACGTGTTCCTCGAGCCTGTGATGGAAGAATTCGAGAAACTATGGAGGTCTGGGGAGCTGATGTACGATGCATTCCGAAATGAGGTCTTCACATTAAGAGCAATAATATTTGTGACTATCAACGATCACCCCGCACTATATGCCTTGTCTAGACAGTTCAAAGGCAAGACAGGATGCTTAGTCAGTCTGGATGATACTAAATGGGTGTACCTAGATGGATCTAAGAAGGTTGTTTACGTCAGGAATCGTCGCTTCTTAAAGGAATGTCACAAGTACCGTAGCAAACTATACTTAAAGTACTTTAGCAACATCCTAGAGGATGAAGACCGACCTCCGGAGAGACGTCATGATGGACAATATGTGTACCAAATGGTGAAAAACATACGTGTCATCTATGGAAAGAAGAAAATGGATGGAACGACTAGAGATAGAAGCACACCTCCTATCGAAGGCGTACCTTTTAAGAAACAGTCAATCTTCTTTTAGTATCTTGAGTATTGGCCACAATTGGAGGTCCCCCATGCCATTGATGCTATGCACGTGCAGAAGAATGTCTTTAAGAGTCTCATGGCTACCTTGATGGACACAGACAAGCCAAAGGATGGTCTGAAAGCACGGAGGGACATGGAGCAGCTGAACGTGATGCCAGAGCTTCACGCGATACTTGAGAAGACTGGAAAATACACTCTGCCCGCGGCTAGCTTCAACCTAGACCTGCCAGAGAGGAAAGCTCTGTGTACTTCTGTGAAGGGGATCAAAGTCCCAACTGGGTTTTCGGCAAACCCGAAGAAGCTAGTGTCGATGAAGGACGTATCATTTCCAAACTGCAAGACTCACGATTATCATATGATGCTGA
Organism: Saccharum hybrid cultivar R570; assembly: GCA_038087645.1. Taxonomy (NCBI): domain Eukaryota; kingdom Viridiplantae; phylum Streptophyta; class Magnoliopsida; order Poales; family Poaceae; genus Saccharum; species Saccharum hybrid cultivar. The sequence goes on from JAQSUU010000760.1 coordinate 17,799,950, forward strand.
CGGTGTTCCTACCAATCGCAATCAGGGCTATCAAGCCAGAGTTCTTGAAGATGGCTATCACCCGCATGTGCTACTTCTGATCAAAGATCTCACAGAAGAAGATTAGCAAGAAAGAGTTGAGTGACCTACATGATTTCGTGGTGGAGACCCAGACCCAACTAGAGATGTATTTACCTCCCGCTTCCTTCGACACAATGGTACATCTCATGATTCACATGGTTCATCAGATACATGCGTTGGGCCCTTGCTACTTGCATGAAATGTGGTCCTACGAGCGGTTCATGTCGGTTCTAAGTCGATACGTGCATAATCGTGCATACCCAGAGGGCTCCATGATAGAAGGCTACAGTGGCGAAGAAGTCATCGAGTGTTGTCAAGAGTACCTAAAAGTACAGAGAGGGATTGGTATTCCTGTTTCTCGCTACAAGGGTAGGCTGGCTAGGAAGGGCAGAAATGGTAGAAAAATATTCATCGACAGTGAATACACAGAAGTGAGTCGGGCACACTACGCTGTCTTACAAAGCACAAAACTGATGGAACCATACATTGATGAACATATGGATATCATTATGTAAGAGAGAAATGGTCGTACAGATGATTGGGTCATGAAACAACACAAGCAACGCCTAACTTCATGGTTGAAGGACCTGAACATACCACCTGGAGAAACAATAGATTCTATTACCATCAGTAAGTTGGCGGCGGGGCCATCGAGACAGGTGACATCTTGGAATGCTTATGAGATCAATGGGTACACATACTATACCTACACAAAGGATAGTAAATCTATCAACCAAAACAGCGGTGTTCAAGTAGTGGCTATCGACAAAGATGGGCGAAAGGCCGACTACTTTGGCATAATTGAAGAGATATTCGAACTTGACTATGGAAGTGAGGAACTAAATGTGGCCCTATTTCGATGTCGCTGGATCAAGCAATATGAATTCAATGACATTGGATTGAGGGTCGTGGACCTCCAGAACATAGGCTACCACGATGATCCTTGGGTGTTCGCTTCACGTGTTACACAAGTTTTCTATATGACCGACCCGCTCAGTATCGTCCCCCCAAAGAAGAAACCTAAGCATGTGGTTATCCCTGGGAAATAACACATTATCAGAGTTGATGACGTCGACGATGCTGAAGCCCACAATAAGTGCGATCAGATGCCGCTATTCACAGACTTTATTAAGAAGATTGGTGTCATGGAAAAAAACCTACCCAAAGACATATTGCCATGGGAACGAAAAGGTGTGAAGTGGAAAACTGTTACGGCGGAGGCGGGAACTAATAATTAGTTTAAGTGTGTGTAATGTTCGTGAGACTATATTTATGTAAGTGTGTGAGACTACATTTATGTATGTGCGTCAAACTTGGTCAAATGAGCCACTATATGTGAGACTTATGGATTTAGAACTACACTTGATCAAACTTGGTCAAATGAGGCACTAAATGGCCCCAAATGAAAAACTTTTGAATACCAAGATTGTACAAGTCATCAAGATATACATTTGATACATAGATCATTTTTTCGTTTGAGAAAGTGTTAGTAAACACTAGTCACGAAATTTCGAATCTCACACAAACTTTATGAAACTATATGTGAGACTTGTGGATTTAGAACTACACTTTGCTTCTAAAATAATAAACTTGTCAAACTTGTCAAAATTCATTACAATTTGCTTCTGAAATAATAAAACAAAAATTCATAAACTTTACTATTCAATTCTTCCCTAAAGCCTACAACCGCGTTGGGGCCCATTAGCTCGCACGCACTGGCCCGCGTTCGTTCGCGTGCAGCCCAGTAAAGCACGCAGCGCAGCGCAGCCCAGCCACAAAAACAGCTCGCGGCCCGCTCACACGCAATTCAGCAAACCGCCGCGGCCCAATTTCTCTGCAGGCCTAGCCGCACGCGGCTTCTCCCCCGCGTCCCAGCGCTTTGGGCCCATGGCCCAGCACGCGTTGCCGCTCTCACCCCACCTAGGCCGTAACCTAGGCCTAGGCCGGAATTTCACTTGCCCGCATGGGCTCATTTCGGCCCGAGCGCTGCTGGCCATCGATCTGCATGGATCTGAATCCTACGGCTGAGCGCTCCTTTCGGGAGAACAAAAACGTGTTGCGGCCGACGCCCCTCCTAACCCAGCACAAATGCATGCACTTGCACGCGATGCAGGCACAGCGCACAAGCACAAGCACAGATGACCGAACGTCGGCAATTGAAAATGTAGTACACATGTGAAGACACCTATCGGTAATTGGAGGACCGACAAGTCCTATAGGCAGCCCAATAACCCACTGGGCCCCGACCATGCATCCTTATCGGGCCGACAGACATGTCGGCCGCCCTGTAGCCGATACAACCTATCGGATCGAGGGGTGGTCAATGGCTGTCGTCGCAGGGCAGTTCCAATGGATGAACCATGTGCACTTTCGTAGAGGACCATGTCAGTGAAAATTTTCAATACGGATGGTGTCTTCACATAATAATAAATACTAATCCTTTTTTATCCACTCCCTTATCCCTTGCTCCATCCGATACTCTCCCTCTCCTCTCGTTCTCTCCCAACCGCACATGATGCAGAGGACAATGCATGCTCTCGTTCTGTCCCAACCGCACACGATGCAGAGGAGAATGCATGCATGAACGGCGGCGGCAACCGCGTACTCTCATCTCGTTCGTTCCTGAACTGACGAGATGCATACATGTGCGGCCATGCAGGCAAGGGCTTGCGGCGACCAGCGAGCGCGGCGTCCTGGGCAAGCGCACGCGATGCCAGTGCCAGGCGGAGCGAGCAAGCCCACACAGTGGTAGCAGCCGGCGAGCGCGGTGGCCTGGCCGAGCGCACGCGGCGGCACGGGCGAGCGTACATGGTTGCTTCGGTGAGAGCACGTGCGGGCTCCGGCGAGCGATCATGGCTGCCTCGGCAGGCGAGCGCCGCGGCTCCGGCGCGCGCAGGCGGCGGCCGACACGCGAGCGCGGCGCCAGCGGGCTAGCGCGGTGGTGCACGCGGCGCCGGCGGCCATGGCTGCTCCGGAGCACGCACGCAGGGGCTTCGGCGAGCACACGCGCGGCGGCGCAGACGAGCGTCCATGGCTACTCCGGCGGGCGAGTGCGGCGGCTCCGGCGCGCGCAGGCGACAGTCGGCACGCGAGCGCGATGGCGCAGACAAGCGGACGAGCGCAGGCTGCATACGCGGATACGCGGATGGGGATGGATGCATGCGCCGACTGCCCTGCCGTAAAGTCATGCTGACTGCTGTGACCTGTGAGCCGCTCTCATCTTAGGTGTCAGCACGCGCGATGAATGCTGTCCTACTCCGTACGCTAGTGTTGTGGCCACAGCAGTACCCACGCCACGCCCTGCCCTGCCCCTGCCCACCAGTCCACCACGACAAGCAACGACGGGACGGGGTAGCACCACGGCAGAATAAGGCCTCCTTGAGTTCGCGAATTTTTTTAAATGGTACTGTGTTACTTTCGTTGTTATTTGATAATTAGTATCTAATTATGGTTTAATTAGGCTTAAAAGATTCGTCACGTGAATTTTGTCTAAACGGTGTAATTAGTTTTATTTTTTTATTTATATTCAATGCTTCATGCATGCGTCCAAGGATTTGATGTGATGGGAAATCTTCAAAAATTTTACAAAATTTTGGGAACTAAACAGGCCCTAAATGATGGGAACCAAATAGCGACAGAAAAGGATGCATTATTCTACCGCTTTTGAAAAATACATAAAAATCAAAAATTTATAATCTTTCCCTATAGGAAAGAATGTCATTCCTGTTTTTCGAGAAGTTAATAAGTTTGAACTTTGACTAAACTTATATAAAATACTACTATCATTCATGATATAAAATAAGTACCGTCATATTAGTTATAGAATATATTTTCATAATAAATTTTGTTAGGAGACATAAATTATAATATTACATACTATAAACTCGGTAAAACTTAAGAAACTTTGACGGACACACAGATTTTATAATTGCATAATTGCATTCTTTCCTAGACAAATAGGCCCCGTTCGGCTGTGCTGATAAGCCGGTTGAAAAACACTGTTGGCTGATTTATTGTGAGAGAAAAATACTGTTCCGGATGAAAAAACAAGCTGAAAAATATGGATTATAAGCCGAATGAACAGGGCCATAGAGTATTAGATTATAGAGTATCTATTATAGCTATTATTTTAGAACATTAGTGAAGCAAAAAAAATTAATATAAGTAACTGTCATTAGTTAGTGTCTTTTAAGATTTTAGCCCGTGCGAGAGCACGGGTTGATGAACTAGCCTTAATTAATTATTATATGGTCTTCTAGTGATGTTGACCACTATTGACCAGTTTGGACGACCGAAACGTTTTGGTTTGAAGAATCGGCGCCAAACACATCTATCTGCCTCGAAACATTTCTCCCTTGCAATGTTTCTATCGATAGCGAATAAGCGCGCTAAAATTTGGCTTATGGTGATACTTATGTTGATTTGTTGTGAGAGAAAAATATTGTTTGTTTATTAAATGGTACTGCTAAAGTGGTGCCGAAGAACAGGGTGTCTGACTTTTTAGCCTGCGTGAGCCAAACGTCCTTGGGCTTGTTTTGTTGGTTTCTGTTTCCTCTCACACATGCACTAGCAATGAATTTCTTTTGTATTTATCTTTTTTTAGTGCAACAAATTAAAATGGGGGTGCATTTAGGTTGTTATTAGCTCACAAAAAAGATCAAACAGATTTTGAAGCTTATTTTTTGCAAAAAAAAAGTTTTGCGTGTGGGGATCAATTGCTCCAAAAAATTTATTAGGAATAAGTTATTGGTGATGTGCAAAAGCATATTTCCCAATAATCTAAAAATTAGGTTGTGTTTGGAAGCTCTTGGAGATGCTCTAAAGTATACCAACATAGACAAAAAAAAACGATAGCTATCCAAGGTTCAAAAAAACATTGATGTGTGTTCCTCACGTTTCTAGTTCTAGTTTCCAATAGTTAGGTATTTCTGAAACATTAGGACGGTCTAGAGACCGGTATTAACTGTTGGTCATTTAGAGTTTAATTTTACGGCACTCAAATATATAGGTGAATTATAATGGATTGATTTAGTTTTTAGTCCACACACAACCTAGCAAGCAACAAGTTCATTAATCGGTAGGAGAGTGCTAAAAGAGACTAACAGCTACTAGTCTATCTATCAAACAATGTAGGTTAAACTTTGGCTGTGTTTAGATCCAAATTTTGGAGTGCCAAAATACACTGTAGCATTTCGTTTGTATTTGGTAATAATTGTCCAACCATTGACTAATTAGGCTCAAAACGTTCGTCTCGCAAAGTACAACCAAACTGTGCAATTAGTTTTTGACTTTATCCACATTTAGTACTCCATACATGTATCGCAAGTTTGATGTGATGAGGAATATTTTTTTGCATAGTGCATTTTTTAATAGATCTAAACACAGCCTTTACTAGCATAACACGTGAAAAGCTTCGTAGCTCAATATGCTCTATGGTCATAAATGAGTGTACCAGTGGTAGTTAAGGATCTCGGATTGAGGGCCTTGTTTAGATGCTAAATTTCAATCTCAAATTCTATTATGCAAAAAGAAGATTCCCATCACATCAAAATGTCGGCACATGCATGAAGTACTAAATGTAGATGAAATTAAAAACTAATTGCACAGTTTTGTTGTACTTTGCGAGACGAACATTTTGAGCCTAATTAGTCAAAGTTTGGATAATTTTTACCAAATACAAACGAATTGGTACAGTATGCATTTAATGTGCACTGTACAAATTCGGCCCTCCCAATTCCGCATCTAAACACGGCCGAGAGGAGCGTCCAAAACAAAAGTCGTAGATCTCAAAATATTATGTAACTTTGTAGTTTACAATTTTTTTTTTTGTTTGGAGTCATTATGTCCCTCTATTTGATTCGTAAGATTTTCCATTAGTTAACACCAACTAAAGGAATATGCTCGCCATCCCATCCGCCGTGGGCCCTGCCCCGTCAAGCGCCACGGCTGTCCCAGCCCCCGCCCCCACCAGTGCCGGCGCCGATTCATCCCTGCCGTCCTGCCGAGCGCCACCGCCATCGTCATGGCAACAGCACTCATTCGTGGGCTCCGGCAGCCGTGCAGGTGCGGGCGTCAAAATCAACACCACCCAAAGTCAAGCAAGCTCCTGCTACTCTTGAGATGAAGGCCAAAGCAAGATTGGCTACCGCCGCCGCCACAGTGGCAGCAACGATGTGGAGACACGTTGATGTGCTTGTCCGTGATGCGTCTCTGCTGCAGTGAAGATCTAGTACTGTAGCGTGCTTTTTTTTTAAACTGTCGTTGTTTGGTTGTTATCTACTATTGCTGATGCCCGTTGTCACCTATCGGCAACCAAGTCGGCCCTCTAGTTACCGGTAGGCTGGTTTTTCTGGTGGGCTCCTGTCGGCAGTTGAGCGGCCGACTGGCTGCTATATGTCAAAGTTTTTTAATAACAGCTTCTAAATTTGTAATTGATCATTAAAAAAATATTATTTTAAAAAATACGTCATCCGTCTCGTGTTGTGGTGGCTAGGGGTGAAAACAGTATAGATATTTTTCGACCAAAATTGTTTAGAGTGGTTTAGATCTGTCCGTATCCGAGTCCAGATATTCAACATTCGATACCATATCCGTATTCGAATACTCAAATCGTATATTTATGATGTCGATATCCAATCATATCCTATTTGGCATGATTAAAACTATCTGTATTTAATCTGAATCCCGATAAAAATACGAAAAACAAATGTAGCAGGGCGGGTCGTGGCGCCTGGCGTGGGTACCGCTAGCCACAACACTAGCCCTGGTGCATAGGCGTACGGAGTAGGTCTTGACTTTCGCAGTGTGATGCCGTCTGGATGTGGACGCCCACGCCCCGATGCAGTTGCAGACGTCCCAGAGTGGGGCCAGCAGCATCCGCGGCGCATGCATACAATTTCCAGATGGCCCACGCGCCAACACGTATCCACGTACTGTACACGCCCCTTCAGCTTTCACCTGTTTATTTTCAGCTAGTCAGTAATATTTTCTCTCGTAATAAATCTGTCAACAGTACTTTTAGCCGTTTCACTAAGCTGAAAAAAAAACAGCTAAAAATACTATTAACTGATTTGTTATAAAAAAAATACTGAGTTAAAAATAAACGCACGTGAGCTCCTACGGTGATGTGGCCACGCCCTGCCCTGCCCCTACCCACCAGGACACCACGACAAGGAACGACGGGACGGGACGCGGTATAGCACCGAGGCAGTGCATGCTGCAGAGACGCACTACTCCCTCTCGGGAATGAATGCAATTCTGGTGTCGAGTGTTGGCTGTGTTTAGGTCTTAAAAAATGCGAAAAATGTATTGTAGCATGTTTTAGTTTTATTTAGTAAATAGTATTTATCTATTGACTAATTAGGTTCAAAACGTTCGTCTCGCAAAGTACAACTAAGCTGTACAATTAGTTTTTGATTTTATCTACATTTAGTACTCTATGCATGTATCGTAAATTTGATGTGACGAGAAATTTTTTTTTGTATAGTGCTTTTTCGGACGAACTAAACACAGCCGTTGTCCTAGAGTTCTGGTGTCACATCGAATGTCTGTTGTGGGGTGTCGGATATTAATAAAAAATAAATTATAGAATTAGTTAGAAAATCACAAGATAAATTTATTAAATCTAATTAATCCATCATTAATACATGTGTTACTGTAGTATTTTATTGTCAAATCATAGACTAATTAGGCTTAAAAGATTCGTCTCGCAAATTACACGCAATCTGTGTAATTAGTTATTTTTTAGTCTATATTTAATACTCTATAGATATATCTAAATATCTGATACAATAGGGCGTAAAGTTTTAGATGCCAAGCACTTGACCAAGCAATCTTGTTCTGAACTCAGATCAAAATCTGTTAGCGTCTATCAATATGTGCGCCTAGATATTTTCCTAGGAAAAAGTCTACTTGAGCACCTGAACTGTCAGCTAGTGTCTAACATACATCCCAACTATAAAACCATCTGTTTTACGCCCTGAACTTTTCAAAACCATTCAAATTACACCCTAGAACGGTTTTGGACGGGTTTTGCTACAGTAACCATGGTTTTGCTACACTAACAGTGGTTTTTGACTTTTCCTTTTTCTATTTAATCCGCTAAATCTTTGAAAAATCATAGTAAATCACAGAAAAATCATAAAATAGACAATCTAATTTTGTTGGACTCCACATGAGTAGATCTACACAATAAACATATAATATAGTATGTTTTAGTATAAATTTTTTCTGTAGCTTTAAATTAGATAGAAAATCAAATTTTATCTGTAATTAATTGGAATAATTCATAGCTACAACTTTTATGGTCCAATTGTGGTTAAATTTTTATAGTAAACTAATTATTGTATGCTTGAACTATATTAAAAATTTCATATTGATTGGATCATGTATAGTTTAGTTATAGATTTATTTATATTTAACAAGCATAAACCTAAACATAAACCTAAATAATTCTATAACTAAGTTATATATGATCCAATAAGTATGAAATTTTTACTACAGTTCAAGCATATAATAATAACCCCACCATAAAAACTTCACCACAATTGGACCATAGAAGCTGTGGCTATGAATTATTCCAATTAATTACAAACAAAATTTGATTTTCTAACTAATTTAAAGCTACAAAAAAAATTTGTACTAAAGCATACTATATTATATGTTTATTGTGTAGAACTACTCATGTGGAGTCCAACAAAATTAGATTTTCTATTTTATGATTTTTCTGTGATTTACTATGATTTTTCAAAGATTAAGCGGAAATAAATAGAAAAAGAAAAAGTCAAAAACCGACGCACTGTAGCAAATAATGGTTACTGTAGCAAACCGTCATCCAAAACCGCTTCAGGGTGTACTTTGAACGGTTTTATAGTTGGATGTATAGAATAAACACTAGCTGATAGTTCATGAGGCTAAGTAGATTTTTTCCTATTTTCCTACGACGGCTTTTCCATCTGATAATTATTGATGCTCTTCTAGAAAAGATTATGCTTTTGTGTAATGTAATCGCACGTAACTCACATCGCCATCAATCAAATCTTCAGGGTTCAGGTGAAGAAACAAGAGGGGCTGACACTGTCAGGAGAAGGACGCCCTTGGCCGGCCCTGCAACTACAACGGCTCATGTGCGTCGCAGCAAGTGCCCACAACGCTTCTTCTCCTTGCCTCCATCACCTTGTTCGTTTCGCGGATTTACGGTGGCTGAAAGTACTATTCGCTGGTTTGTTGTGAGAGAAAAACACTACTGAGCGAAACGAATAGGGTGCACGTCGCAGCAAGTCTCAAACACCGTATGCACATGCTCCTTATATTAGGTTCTACACTACTCCTACCTCTTGGAATTTTTTCACCTATCAACATGAGGTATGTTGGTTGTTGGGTTGATTCCTATAGGATTATCCAAGCCAATTTCAAATAACAAACGACCAGGATATTTTTCTGCCTTTTTAATTTAAATTATGATTTATTGTCGAAAATCTTAACTTCTTATATGAACTTAGATGATGACAAATTTTATATGAAACTTGCAGGTTTCAATGAGACCAAAAACTTTATAGTTGATTTTTTTATGATTTGATGTCATTTAGCTGTCCTGGATAGAGGGTTAGCCACACAAGTGGATGCACCCATGTGTGCACACTTGACAACATGCATTGCTACTTGCACCATTGAACAAAATTTGCATTAGCAGGAAGAAAAATCGTATCAAAACTATATATAATTATGAGTTTTCACGTGTTGACAAATCTTCTCCTTTTTCTCTGCCATGTGCTCCACTTTAGATATCTTAATTTGTTCTTTATTTTAGGACAAGTCTTGTGAGCCATGAAAGGAAAAATTCAAGAATGATGACGGTATTGAGCTGATGATTCCTGCACAAAATCCAGATTTGGTTCCTGACATCATTTATTCTTGGATCAAGAGTAAACTAATTGACATTGAGCCTGAGTATGTTTTTAGACCTGTAGCTTCTTACAATATCTCATCGCTTAAAATAAAAGTCTAACGTTTATAAATTGTAGGCTACGTGCTGCTCAGGTAAGGTGTACTTGCTCCATATGTTATCCTTCACATCCAGGTAGCTATCTACACATCCTCCAAAATTTGTTGACGTGCATGGAGCTAAAAATTAGAAGGGGCTCTGTTGTTGCGGCAGCGGTAGAGGGGGCTTGAGCCCCGTCCGCCCCACCGCTGGATCCGCCCCTGATTCGGTTTCAAGCAGCAGCCTTTAAATATACTTGCTATGAAACATATTACGTATTGATTTCCACCAAGCAAGCATTTAATTTGATGCAGTGCGTGCCTGTGGCATACGAAGGACGATCAGCGTGCTGCTTGTGTTCCTCTGCAATCTCCCCATATATATATATATATATATATATATATATATATATATATATATATATATATATATATATATATATACTCTATAGCTAGCTTCAAAATAAGTTATTTTGTAGCCACCTCTATTTACGATAATTTTATATACTAATTTACAACAATGTCAATATATATTTACGATAGTTGAATTACTATAACACATGGGGATATTTACCATAATGTTATAATAAATCACATAGTAATGAGTTACTATAATCTCGTAAATTAGCATAGCAATTATCGTAACTCAAAGTGGCTACAGAATAAGTTATTTTGTAGCCAGCTGTAGAGTAATAGTTCTATATATATAGAGAGAGGATACATGAGGTATGAAGATTACTCACAACTATCTGCATAATTGATGTACATGAAGATTACTCACGACTATCCGCATAATTGATGTTGCTGAGCATGTTGGCGGTTGCTACAGGATGAATCTTCTTATTCAGAAGAGCTCTAAAATCTTATTCTATCGACGAATATTTGTCTCTATAAGCAATTGTCGACAACAATTTTCTGTTGTATCTAAAAAAGTTTTGAAGGAATGTGAAGGTATTCCATTAACTATTGTTACCATATCAAGCCTGCTGGCTAATAAGTCAAGAAATATAAATGAGTGGTATGATGTGTGTGATGCAATTGATGCCGGAATAGGAAACAATCCCGGTATGGACGATATGAGGAAGATATTGCTACTTAGCTATCATGATCTAACTACTCAACTGAAGACATGCTTACTATATCTAAGTCTATTTCCTGAAGATTATGTGATTAATACATACCGTTTGATATCAAGGTGGATAGCTAAAGGATTTGTCCAACAAGAAGATGTGAGACAAAGACTATTTGAGATTGGACAGAGTTACTTCAATGAGCTTGTAGACAGGAGCCTGACGTACGTATGCAGCAGTTTCTGCCAACAGAAAGAGAGTGGGACGAGGGAAGCAGTTTTTTTTTTGCCCTTGAGGGCATATGATCTCACACTCCCACCTATACCTATTGGATTCGCATAAAAAACTGCTTCCCGTCCCACTGGAAAGTAAAATGTGCCCTTGAGGACACATGCTCTCACACTCCCACCTATTGGATTCGCATAAAAAACTGCTTCCCGTCCCACTGGAAAGTAAAATGTGCCCTTGAGGACACATGCTCTCACACTCTGAAATTCCCGGTGTGCATCAGATTCCTCTGCATGCAGTGCGGTAGGTCCGAGATTAATTCCAAATGCATCGACTTGTGTAGCCCGAGCTCTGCTTTGACGGATCTCTGAACCTCTGCCCTTTGTTCGCTTGCTTTGCTTTGCAGTACTACAGTAGTGCGAGAGTGTTGAGTGCGTCAAGAAAAACTCGTCAAGGAGATCACCATGTCCTACTACCTCATGCATGATCCAACGGTCTTGGTGTCGTCGCCTGCAGGCCAGCGTGCCATCGCATCAGCTGCTCAGAATTCATGGCTACCCGGCCAGCCCATGAGCTGACGAGTGGAGTGATGAGCAGCTTGCAAGATTCTCTCAATGGTCAATAGCAGCAGATGGATCGAGGTTATTTTACTTGTGGATCGAGTTGTTCCTGTGTAAATTTGGCACCTCCCATCTGATCTAGGACCTCTGGGAACAACGAACTAATTGTTAATCATCTAAACAGATAGACCAATAGATGAACTAAACTTTAGTTTAACTCCAATTATTAATTGTTAGTTCACTAGTTGACCAAACTAGGGACTAAAACTAGCATCAGAGGGAGTAGACTCTGTTGGTGTTGCTCGCTCCCACGTCTCGGCTGCCAATCCGATTGCTGTTCGTCGAGGTGAGGAGTGCGCGGATGGATGCCCATGCACTGGGGCATGCAGCCGGCATCCGGGTACGTCTCCACTGCATGAGGGCGCGGGCGGGCCACAACGGCATCGATCCCCAGGATCTATCAACAATGCGCGCGGAGTCACATACTGTAGGAGAGAAGGATCTATCAACAAAGAGTCTGTTTAGTTCACAAAAAGTGAACCCAAAAAGTGCTACAGTAACTGTCACATCAAATCTTACGGCACATGCATGGAGTACTAAATGTAAACGAAAGAAAAAACTAATTACACAGTTTAGTTGTAAATCACGAGACAAATCTTTTGAGCCTAATTAGTCCATAATTGGACACAAATTACCAAATAAAACAAAAAGTGCTATAGTAGCCGAACCCAAACATTTTCACCAACTAAACAAGCCCAAAAGAAGAAGACGTTTGAAAGCGATTCTGCCGGCCGGCACCAAATCACGAACGCGTGCGGAAAATTCCAAGGAATACGTAAAAGCGAGCGCGTTGCGGGGCGATCAGATAAAGCTGTGCACTGACCTGCCTTGGTTAATTTTAAGGTGGAAAGTTTTGGCAGTTATATTGGGTGTCACGGGGTATTACACGGAGTGTTCGGATACTAATAATAGAACAAATTATAGAATCTATCAATAAACCGCGAGACGAATTTATTAAGCTTAATTAATTCATCACTAGCACATGTGTTACTGTAGCAATTTATTATCAAATCATGGACTAATTATGCTTATGTCTAGATATTTAATGGGATAGAGTGTAAACTTTTTTATAGGAACTATATAATCAAGTCAGAGTACCATGCTTTATATTTTTTGGAAACGTTGTAGGACACGCGATGCATGATGGCTACTACTCCTCCTATGTCCTACTGTAGACGCGGAGCATGATGGCGAGCAGGCAACAGGAGCCAATAGCATATGTCCCTCTCACGAATCTGACCCTCCATCCGGTCAAGAAACGCATCAGAGCCGTCGATCTGTTCGACACGGGCACACGGCATTCCAGTTCTATCATCCCCGCAGCCATATCGCATGGAGTTATCGGGCCCACAGGCATATCAGCTGCTCTATAACTGAAAGGATCTATCGGCCGCTGGATGGCCGATAGGCCATAAAATATCGGATGAGTGGACTGCCACTGCATGCGCGGATGGAGAGGATGTACGCGCCGTGACAGTAAGACAAAGCTAGCATGGATGTTTATATGGTGCTGGTCCACTTATTTCTATTAGTAGAACTGATGTGTGTAAGATAAAGCTAGGACGTAAGACTGACCGCACTGGGATACTCTAAACGATACTCTAAAACTTTAGAGTATGAATATAGAGTAAAAACTGCTGCACTGGGTACTCTAAAACGATACTCTATCTTTTCTCTTACTCTATATTTAGAGTAGTACAGTGCTTACTCTATACTGGACAGTGGCGGGTCCCACTAGCTAAACAAAGCAAAAAATGCTATAACTCACAAACCAAAAATCCAAATTAAATTTCGATTGCACCATTAAATTCGTCTAAATAAATCCTTCAAAACTAGATCACACATGGATATATTTAGATAAAGTGACAAGTGGGTCCCACAGTGGATAGAGTGGATAGAGGATGATATAGAGGATGGATGGGTGCGGGAGAATTGAGTATAGAGGAGAGAATCTTGCTGACTAGGACGTATAGAGGATGAATATAGAGGTCCATGAGTGCGGATAGCCTAATAATCGTAAAACGAGGGGTAGATAGATTTTTCCTAGGGAATTTTGTTTCCAGGACATCAAGAAACGGTGGTTTTGTGCGCAGCACATTCCACTCGTTGATTTAGCCGTGTGGACACTACATAGTGTGGATTTTGTGTGTAATACACTGATCTATTAAATTAAGTTTTTAAGTCTTGCAAGAAGAGAGACTCTGGATAAAAAAAGGCCAAAATGCCCTTGGACAAAACGGCCAAGCTCAGTGTCACATGCCTGTGCAGCAACTTGATCGTCTTTCGCGTGGGCAGCACTATGCCGTCGTTGGCATCCTCGTCGTCGCCGTTACCACCCCCGCGGAATGCATAGTGCCCGTGGCCAACTGCAACGCATGCGCCGCCTGGTGGTGGACAAGCACCGGCTGCTCCAGCGCGTTCCTTACCGTCGCGGCTTTGCTACAGAGCGATATACACTATACCAGAAAACCTTATCAGTGACGCGTCTAAACAGTTATTAGTGACGTGGAAAAAACGCGTCACTGTTTTTGCGTCTGTGATAAGGGTAAATCAGTGACGTGTAAAAACACGTCACTAATAACCCTCTATCAGTGACGCGTGTATCCAATACGCGTCACTGATAACCCTCTATCAGCGACGCGTGTATCCAATACGCGTCACTAATAAGGATCTATCAGTGACATGTCCAGCCAATACGCGTCACTAATAACTATTTCAAAAAAACAAAAAAAATACGATGATCCTATATACATCTACAATGACCCTATATATATATATACACACACATATACACATCAGACATGTTCCGATATCCAATAATCAATTCCTTTCAAACTTTACAAACTTTAGAAATTTAGTGGGAATGTCTAACTGTACCCAAATGGCCTTCCCAACAAAGGAATTTGAGATGATATGTGTACAGTTTTTTGTCGCTCACAATCACAATGAGCACTTGTAGAAATGGATCTTGTGGGATACCTGAGCAGCAATGCCCTAAGTGATTGTATATTCTGTTTCACCTTTAAATTGCCTCCACAAAGATTTGCATTGGACAGGGCTAATAAAAGTTTTCTCCTCCAGAACCTACACATTAATGACATCCTGTTAGAAGCACCCAAAACTACTACTATGTACTAGTGTAGTGCCCGTGCTAACGCTACGGGTTCATTCCAGGAATCCACATAAAAACAATAAAACGATATTTTTCATAGTTTTGGCTACCAATAAACTTGCAACTCAGCATTAAGTAACAGTAGCAGAGGCAGCATAAAAAAACAAGTTAATCAACTCGGCAAAATCGTAGCAGGGGGCATTTTACCACATCGAGTAGTTTGATCGTCGAAAGAGAATCAGATTACTTTAACATGTTGTCTTAGCTCCATTTAGATATCAAATATCTAGATAGCATAAACGGAATCAATACAGAGTCATATCTGCTGACGGCTAAGACAAATATCTAGATAGCATAAGTTCAATTTATACACCAGTTGTTGGACCATCACTGAACATGACTTTTTTATTGATAAATAACTCGATTCGACACAGATCTCATCCTCATAACAGATTAGAGAATTGCATAGCAAATAAATTACAGGAATATCTTAACATACCACTTTGGTAAGAGAACAAAGACCTGACATCCAAAGCGTTGAAATAAACCAAAGTCTGCTGCAGCCATCTAATTTGTGAACTGACAGAGATTGCTTTTCTGAAACAAACCTAATAGCTCATCCCTGCATAGAACAGTAAGCGTCAGTTAGATACCCGAGATTAGGCTAAGCCACAATTTTACAGCAAACATGGCAAAAATACTTCTTTTATATAAGAATAATATATGGTGCTGAGCCAATTAGTAACAAGCAAATGCAGATAAGAAACATTTCCTTTAAATTTCTTTTATAAAAAATACATTGAATTTCTTTTACAGCAAACATGTTGAATCTCCCAAATTGTCGCCATCTTCTGCACCTCCGCAAATGTCACGCAGCAACAGTCAATTACAGTTTGCATTGAATCCGGAACACAATTACCAACTACTCCAGAGCTATAATCCTGTGATCACTCAAAATAGCAGGCCAATCGCACCCACCTCCTGATCAGCTAATGAAATTCACCTCCAGATAGTGCGCTACTGAGACATGGGACTTCGTGAGTGGGACTGGCTTGAGGGTATGTACAAGCAAGGCTACTACTATGCTCTTGATCAACTAATGAAATTGAAATCTTCATCTGCGATCAACACCAATAGGGGGAAATGAAATTATAAATACTATTAAATTTTGTGCCAAACTACTACTTCACTACACATCTATAGAAAAATCAGCATGCCTGGGATCAAGGATCAAAATAAGAGGAGCCTGGGAGAGAGAGGGCAGAGACTAACTTGTAGCTGAGTAGGTACTGTGTGCGAAAAACAGCCTGCAGAAAAAAATGCAGCCGTAAGTAGGCAACACAGCTGCATCAGCATGCTACAAAAGAAGTAACCCTGAAATACACAATTGTAACGTTCTATTCACATTTAACATCCATTTTACAGTAACAAATTATATTGATAAAATTTTGCAAACAAGACAAGGTTTCCATATGAAACATCACCATTTGAAAGACCCTCTGCTATTTATCCAAGCTAAATGGAATCAAATTTCAGTTAAGAGAAGGCTAGTAGAAAATGATGCATGCCTTTCAAATTACTTAAATTTACAACGCCAGCGTTTGCTTTATGGGACTGACTGGAAAAAATAATCAGGCACGTCCCCTGCTTATAATTCAGCCAACATTATGTTAACTTAGGAAAAGAAATATTTCTGCAGCAAAGCAGTAACATGCCCAGCGCTACCATCAAGCAGTAACATCAGGAGCCATACCTGTCTAGGAACAAAATTCTTGTATTGCTTTGCATAACTGAAATTAACTGTACTAGTGCGTAGTTAGCTATATATTGCTTTACTGCTCTAGCTAGCTCATGTTATAACTGAAAAAATATTCTGATAATGTTGTAGCATAATTTTCTCATATATCATTGGCCTATTTGTTGTCATCACAGTCCTAAATAATCATCCATATATACACAATGATTCAACAAATGGGGATGATTTAAAATTATCCAAGCTAAATGTTTCAAATCAGAGAGCACCCTATTGAAGTCAAATGTTACAGAGAGCATAATAATTGAGGTTCTATGGCAGTTAGCATTTTCACAAAAAGCATCCACAATACACATATACAATGAATAATTATTTATACACATAATCTTGCAGAGTTCAGAGCTTCAGTATTTCACCAGAACACACAATGCATCAATGACACAATACTCGACTACTTGCATACACTTGTAAATGACAGTATCAGAATATTTTTTCTACTGTCTGTTGTATTCAACCAGACACATCATTTTTTAAAACTAGCAGTGACCCAGAAATTCTTTTACAGATAGTGAACACTTCCAACTTTTCGAACTAGCTGTAACCCAAATACACACTAGCAGTATAGTTTCTACCGAGAAGACCAATCATGGTGTTATTTACTTGTTGGCACTTCCTAGCTGATAGCAATATGTAACCCCAGTTCAATTATAAAATTTTAGCCACACCCTATTAGGCAGTCACTTTCATTCATTAGACAGATTCAGTAGACAGTACGAGGAGATCTTGTGCATAAATTTAGTGAAACACAACTTATGTGAGGCACTAAATCCAAATGAAAAATGTACTACTAGGTACCTTTCAGATGAAATATTAGGAATATTAGGTAGTAAACATGTGCATGTGGCACCACGCTTGAACTAGTGTATAATAGAGAAACAAGCTACTTACTATAGATTTTTTTCCTTAATCATGTCGAGCATGTGCCCCGTGCTACAAGCCTACAACTACTAATGCCAGACTAAATAGGAGGGGACAGCACGAATTTCACGGAAAAACATCACAGCAACAAAGGGATTTCGGGATTTTACCTCACTGGTGCAAGGACAGGAGCACCTAGAAGCAAGCTCCTTGGGACGAATGTGCAGGCGACCCTATCCTGATTGATGGAGGGGAACGACCTGGATTTGGGGCTGCGGAAGGGATCAACCGCTCGACGTGATGCTATTGCACCACGCTGCCGACCTCTCGACTTGCTGCTACTGCACCTCAACAGATCCCGAGCGCTCAAATCGAGGGAGAGAGAGTAGGCGACCTCAAATCGAGAAATCGAGGGAGAGAGAGTAGGACGAAATCACCATTACAGAGGGAGAGAAAGAGACGGCACCTCAACAGATCCTGAGCGCTCCTTGATCTTGCCGAGGGGACGATGGTGGTCGGCATGGAGGGATCGGGACGAACCAGCCTCGTTGGATCTGTCGGCCACTCGCTGGGATGGGGGTGGACGCTAGGGCGCCGTCAAGAACGGAAATCTGTTGTCAGATCCCCACCGCCGCAACGTCGTCGCTCATCTCCCTCCCTCTAGATCTCTCCCGTCGAGGGCCATGCCCAGCGCTCGCTTTCTAGTTGGCCTGCCTCCTCACCAGATCTGGCCTCCATGGAGCCATCGTGGTTGGGGGGAGGGGGAGGCGCGGTGGCAGAGTAGGAGGAGGAAGAGGAGAGGTGGCGACGGCGGCGGAAGGAGCGGAAGGGCTGCAGATCCGAACGGCGCCGCCTTGGATTCGCCGTGTCGGGGAGAGGGGATGGACCTGGGAGAGTGGAGAGAGGGGACACTGGTGGTGTGGGGCAGAAGTGACGAAGGGCTCGGTGTGTGCGGACCTGACCTTTTCAGTTTCACCGGATTTGATAATTTTATCGGGTCCGTGCCCTTCTAGCAGCGACGCGCTTCATCAAAACGCGTTACTGCCAAGGCTCTTCTTATCCGTGACGCGTCTATATCGTTACTAGTGACGTGTGTTTCTTTAGCGGCAGTGAGCAAGTCCTACTCAGTAACGCGTCATGTTTACCCGCGTCACTGATCTCATGTCAGTGACGCGTTTTAGTTTCGAGTCACTGATTAAAGTGTCTCATTTATGCAGTTTTGGCATAGTGATATGTTCATGGACTTGGTTATCTTGCTTTACTCCGTGCTGCTCCAGTGCCAGCAGGCAGCAGGCACTACAGGAAAACGTCTCTTTGCCGACTGCTTGCCCCGGTCGGCAAAGGCATAAACCCAGTCGGCAAAGACTTTGCCGACCGCAAAGTCACGTGGCAGTCGGCAAAGAGCCGTCGGCAAAGCCTGGGTCGGCAAAGGTGGATTTGCCGACTGCCACGTGGCACACAGTCAGCAAAGCCTTTGCCAACTGCCACGCCAGCAGTCGGCATAGCCACGTGGCGCCGTCAGCCCTGACGGTAGGCTTTGTCGACTGCTGGTTTCTCGGCAGTCGGCAAAGAATTTTTTTTCAAAAATTGTTTGCCGACTGACCGCCAGCTCGGCAGTCGGCAAAGAAAAAAAATATTTTTTTTGAAATGTTCTTTGCCGACTGCTTTCGGAGTTGCAGTCGGCAAAGGTTTGACCTCTTTGCCGACTGCCTCCCGTTGCAGTCGGCAAAGACTCTGTCCTGGGTTTTTTTGCCCAGCGGGAAAGCTGGATTTTTTTTTGCTTTTGTTTTCTGTTTTCTCGCATCAAAGCCCTGCAATGTGAATTCGGAGGTAGATGCATGCATCATAATAATAGCACTTAGTTGCAGCCCAAATTAGCATATCTAATTTTTCTCAAAGATTTAGTAGCCAGGGCTCAGAAACTAAAGATCTTATATGATATAGTGTAGGATAATAGGATATGCAATAAGCAGCCTACAACTGGAAGGTAAATGATATGGCACAACCAGCTTTCAGTATTCACATATTGAAGCAAACTGATCAGTCAATACATCCCAATTCTTATAGTATCTATCACCACCATCCAGTTACTCAAATTGTGCACCCAAAAAGTGCCTGAACAAATACCATGTGTACATTAGCCATCAACAAAAATTCAACTGCCTGAAGCTGCTACATGATATATTGAAAATAAAAAAATTGCAGGTACATGGTTCTAGAGTTGGCAGCACATACATGATATAGTAAGCAAACACTGCCTGAGGTTGCTACTTCAACAAATTCAACTGCACAAACAACATTAGATCAGAATGTAGAAGAGAACAGAGAACTAACATTAGAATAGGGAACTAATGTAGATCAGAAAAATCATAAAAACATAGATTTTCAGAAAGGTCCAACTCAATATCATCAACATGGGTATGAGAAACTGAAATTCTTCGCTAAGAGTTACTGATCTAAATTCAGTAGACTATAAGGAAAAGTATACCTTGACTCTCTGGTATGCGAAGTGAGGTATTTAACCTCTTCTGAGGTGAATGAGCAGGAAGGATTCACCTATTGAACAAGGCATGGCATAAAAATAAATTAACAAGTGTATACAACAGTCCGTTAATATAAAAACCTAGATACAAACTGTCACATGTATGTATGCAGTCATTTAAAATTTTTCATCACTATATCCCTGAATTGAATAAAGGCAATGATAACTGATAAATACCAAAACAAAACTATAGGCATAATATCCCTTGTCATGATAAAGACAAACCTAAAATATCTTGGCCAAAGTCAGAAGGCAATCCATGAAACTCTGTCCTTGTTCAGGATTCGATCAAACATTGCTATGCATGGCCTATAACTCCAAAAGGATATTGAAAGCAAAAGAGCCACAGTGCACTAGAAATCCATGATACCTTATATAAGTGCATTGCTAGACCACATCATCGATTCAGATTTCGGAAACTTAGGTGTTGCATACATACTTCCCATGGACAAGGTTAACTGACAGACCCACGTCCCCGATACTCTACTGTATTGCAACAAATTCTAAAAATAAACTGCACAGTAGTATAGAACACCAAGTAAACACTAAAGTTGGTCATGCACACATGTATAGGTGGCGACAGTCAAATTGTCACACAAGAAAGAGGAACCAAACCTGATCTGTAGTGGTGGCGACAGCACATGAGGATGAGACCCGGCCAGCTCCACCTACAGCACCACATCCTGCAAAGCGAGATGTGGGTTAGGGGCACGAGGAAGGGCAGGGATTGAGGGCATTCACTGCGATCTCGTCCCTGCAAAGCGAGAGGGGCTAGGGTTAATCACAGCTCAGAACAAATATATGGACTAATAACTGACCCATAAGTAGTCACACCTCACTAACAGACATGGAGCAACTGAACATACTAGCCAGTTCCCCGCGCGTTGCCGCGGGAAAGTGCTGCAGTCCCAATTGAATAAGCAAGAAGTAAAAGAAATCATAGTGACAAAGATGGATGCATTGTAGATCATACTGGGCAAAGGGTTTTTTTGCAACATGTAGTTTCACAAAAATTTGTGAAGGTAGTATACGTATTCATGGGAAGCAGAACAGTAGTTCTTAGTATCACAAATTTAATTACATCCAACAATATGAACAATGAAGGCATGTGAGTCTAGATGGAATTGGCTCAGTTGCAGAATATTTGCACTCCATATATCTCCCTTGTTGTCCGGTACCTATAACTGGAAACTGTGATTAGTGGTACAACCGCGGTTCTTACCTTTTCATGTTAAATTGTGAAAGGGAAAATGGCAGTCATTAATTGAAGCATCATTTGCAAACCAAAGCAAAATAATCCGAAGAATGAAAACTTACATGGCGAAGCACATAAAGGAAATGAGCATATACAAATACATAAGGGAAGGTGGCCTGCATCCTCTCCTGTTTTGGAGCAGCCTCGTGGAGACACTGGCAACTATGAAAACTGAAAATTGTAGATTGTACACAGGTTGTAAAGAAAAGCTCAACATGAGTAACCGCACCGAGTTTTGGTGTGGTAAAAGGAACGAAAACTTTAAATATTATACACTAATTTGCATCCTCAATCCTTGGAAATAGAAAATAGTGGTAGCTTAATTAGGTTGAACGTTATAATCAAAAGAGAACATCTTTTAAGTCGATTTCAAAGGCAAATTAGCGACAATGGGCCAACTGTACTAAATCACTGTGGCAAGGTTCCTTAGCGATATGAGGCAAAGATTATTCAGCACACCCATTTGAACTGAATGGAAAAACGCTTGCCTTTCCATTGGGAAATAAATAAATATAAACTTTCTGTCATTGCTGAAGAGATTCTTAATTTCTGAATTTGAATCTCAAGACCTTCAGGAAACAGTAGTCATGGATGGCTAACATGCAATGTATCTAACCTTGAGTTAATTGTTGGTTCCTAATTCTGCACTTCACATGGAAACATCTGCTTTTCTTTGAATGGGGCTGTATGCCTCATGTAGAAATGTATCAGAATTCAGAAACATCTCTTTAATTTGGTCGAAGCAATTCCTCATTTGCTAAATTTAATTCGATGAAAACTTAAATGGCTGACAGTGTGTTATGCAAAAATAACCGTGTTCAGTATTCAAAAAACTGAGTGCCAATATCTTTAAAAGGTTACAGGACTGCACATGTTTTGTAATGAAACTGTGATGACTACTACAGATCAAACAAAACTTCATCAAACATTGGACAACCTATATTTTTCATCTTACATATGGTAAAATTCTGTACCGGACATTGTTATGTAATATAGATAGAACTTTATCAACAGAAATGAGAAAGGAAGCACTGGAGTAGTCAAGATAACTCACAACTGACCTATGAGGACATGGGGAAAAAAATTTTGGTAGCTCTCAGCGGCAGATCCGTGCTGATTGGAACCTGATACATTTCCGATAGACAGAATCCCCGCTATTGATATTGTGAACAGAGTTCTGAAAACTTATCTTTATTTCTTATCATGTCGAAGTCATATTCTTGCATATCATTACATAGGCCATCCAGAAGCTGTAAAACCCGAAGCTCACTGACCCTGCACCATGTATACAGAAGCAATTACATAGCAACACAAAATTAAGCAGTGAAATATGAGCATGGTTGCTATAAGTATGGGAGGACTAAACGATGCCTGTGAACAATTCAATCTTGACTGGTCCTCATGTGGAATGTTAAATCACGCGTTATTCCAATAAGCACATATGTGTTCATGCTATTTTTGTTACCTGTAATCAATGACCTTGCTCTCCCTGTGACCTTTACAATTTAAGCGGCTGCGCAAGTCCAAGTGATTTGTAAGCTTCTCCTGCATTATAGGATTTAGGAATAAAAAAAAACCGATCAGATGTTGCCAGCACCAAGAAACTAATATAATATTATGCTGCTAAGATTATGGAATGATTCCTTTTTGAATGATGGAGAAAGGTAATAAAACCTCAATCAGCATTGTAAAGAATGGCTGGTAGGTCGGAATTACTAAAGTAAAGGCATCTGAAAGAGAAGTTATTGATTCACTTACACCCTAAATTCCAATCCTTAGTTCTGGCTGGAAAGAAGATGACATCAGAATGCATAAAATTTTGCATTGCAAATTGCTCGAACAAAATGCAGCGTCTGAAACACAGACATGCACTAAGAGGTAGCGGTCTATGTCAGTGGAACTCAAACTTCAGTCTCTGGACCGAAATGGCATATTTCGCAGTACCTAAGTGAAACAAAAAATTATTAGCATGTAAAGAGTGTATATACATTCTCAAATAAAGGAGCGCATGACCAAAATGGGAAAATAAATCTTCAAAGGTGATTTGCTGTTAACTTTCAGGCATCCAAAACTGCTTAGTACAGGAAGATCCCAATTTTATTTTTGTAAAGCATCTTCTTGTTGAAAGGATTGAAGGGGGAATTTAGTAAGAAACTAGGATGACATGGATCTAAGCAGCGTAAGGGAGTCAGTAGCATAAACATACCTGGTAATGAAGAAATTGGCATCAGTATATTCTGGTGTAAGGGAGTCAGTAGCCTAAACATACCTGGTAATCAAGGATTTGGCATCAGTATATTCTGTAACCCACCTTTTTAGATGACATGAATCACACACAAAAAAATTGTTAAGCAGGAATTGGGAAGGCTACATAACTGATATTCAGATGTAACTGTCTGTACATTGGCAGGTCCATATACAGTTCAAGAAGCATGCAAAATAGGAAGAAGGCATAGCATACCTGCATTTGCCAGCCGTCCGATCTGCAGCGTGACGGAGAGGCTACGGATAGGAGATGACTGCGGGCAGTGGGCGGCGCTGCCGATGAGGAAGGGGATGCAGCCTAAGTGCCTTCTCGGCGCTGGTGATGAGCAAGAGGAGGCGGCCTAGGGGCGGTGGGGAGCGCCGAGCAGGCGTGCATGGGCAGTGACGCGAGGGAGGCCGCGAAAGAGAGAGAGGCGCGCGGGAGGAAGAAGACGTATGGAAGAAGACAGTGACCTCGGAGGAGAAGGGGCGCGACCGGTGGGGCGTTGGCCGGCGGAGCCACGTCGCCATGGCTGGGCGCCGCCTGGCCGGGAGGGCGAAGCACGCGCAGGGGACCTTGCTGTGGGCCTCCCGCAGCGCCACCACGTCGGGAGAGAGGGAGACAGTTAGAGAGGGGGGTCGCAGCGGGGACGCGAGCGGCGGGGACCGGCGGCCGGCGGGGGCGGGCGCGGCCGAGGCGGCTAGGGTTTGGGAGAGGATGCGTCGGGATGGGGATGAGAATGGGAGAAGCTGCGTCATTTTTTTGCCGGTGGGAGAGGGATATCGGGAGAGCTGCTGGTGTGTTTATCGGTTGCTGCAGGCAAAACGAAGGTTCGAGGCGCTGCTGGTGGGTGTCGGTGGAGGCAGAGAATGTACGATGGCTGTAAACGGAGACGAGCAAATGGACGGCCAGGAATTCTTGTCGACGTGGCACGCGGTAGAGCGATTTTGGTATACAGCCATAAAGATATAGGTAGATTTTCACAGAACTGCATAGGTTAGAGAGGAATCTACTATCTTTTTTTCTGGATAAAAGTTGGAAACACAAAAGATTTTTTTCTAGATAATATTAGCAGTCACTATCACTTCCTAAATAACAGTCAACACAAAGATCAGTGTTGCATAAAAGGTCTGCTACAGTTACGAACCAAATACTGAAATACCACATTTTTAGTAATGAATTCTACTGCTGCTAGTACTGCAACAAGGAACTGTAAAGAAAAAACATAATGGCAACAAGGAATGGGAAACAATATGCAACGACAAACATGGCATGCAGTACAGAAAAATTGCAAACTAATATAAGGATTTGTCCTTTGCATGCCTGTGCTGAAATAATCAAAATCACCAGCACTAGTGTGCAGTCACTAACCAGGAGAAGTCGACATACAGAGATATGAGGGAGAGGAATCTAGACACACCTCCACATTTAGCAGCTAGACAACAGCCTACATGTTAAAGACATGCACTGGATGGCTGCTGCTATGTTGGTTGCTCTCCTGGAAGTATCCACTATCCACTATCCACTACATCAGTCCATGTTGATAAATTATCAAGTTCAAAAATGGCACCAACAGATAGAAATATCATAAGTAAATTGGCACAAACCAACTTTGCCTAAAATGGCAATAATCTACTCTAATCTATAAAAAATATTGAATCTTCACGCCACTGATTTAGCCTATCTTGCACGGCACGCCTTTGCAAGGCTCATCCTTGTATGAAGAAAACCTGCAAAAGTATAGAGAAGACTTGCATCAGCAAGGTTTCATTATGCCATTAGAGAACTTAGAAATGTTCCACTTCTCAAGTACAAGTAAATGCTCAAGTGAAAACGATTTATGAAAAAACAACTAAGTAATGCCTCAATTGTCAGTTCTGCAGCTACTCTTATTCCAGTTTTCACTCTGCTCCCTGGCAGTCGGCAAAGATTATTTTTGATTTTTTTCTCAGAAATTCTTTGCCGACTGCCATCCCTGGCAGTCGGCAAAGAATTATTTTTTTTCGATTTTCGATCCCAGTTTTTTTGTGTTGCCTTGCTACAGTAAGTACATGATATATTCCAAGTTTGGGGTCATTTTGATTTATTTTGCTATATTCCATTGATTTTTGTTGTTTCTTTGATTTTTTCCGGCAGCTTCAGATTTGAACTGCAGGTACATGAAATAATGGAATCCGGCGATTCAGAAAATGATATTCATGATGTTTGGAGCATGTTGAGGCCGTGTGCGGGGCCTCGCGTGAAATTTCAACCGTGTTGGTGTCGGAACACGCCGATGCACGCGCGTGAAAAGTGTTTTTAAATTTTATAAAATCGAAACGGAGTCCGAAAATGACGAAACTTGACGACGTGTCTTGTCATCGCATGCGGAGGCTATGGTAAAAATTTGAGAAAGTTTCGAGCAAGTGGCGATGTCGGGTGGCTAAAACCTGGACATCTCCACATGTGATAACAAGTTAGCCACCCGACGTTAGTCCAGGTTTTAGCGTTGACAAATTAACGTCTGGAAACTGAAGAAGCGAAAACGTACGAATTCACGATTAGAATCACTGGACCGAGCGAGGAGGCTAGCTTGAGAGACCCAGCCAACTCAAAACCGCACAGCATGCTGCGTTTCACCGGAGCCTCAGGGCGCTTGGTTATATATGTTGCTCAAGTTTTGTAATAATTGGTCTGATTCTCTTTCTTACAGAGATGAAGCCATATTGATTCCTATCTATAAAAATTGGTCTACCTGTTGTTAGTGCCGTTTTAGCCTTTGTTTCATGCTACTGTATCTTACTTGTTGCCTTCTGATCTTGTTTAATTAGTTTCTGTGCACATCGATCCTATCTCTTGTGTACAAGGTTTTCGTTATCGGAAATTAAAATTTATCGAACGTCATGGATAAAGAGGATAAACAAGATATATCGGAAATATCGGACCAAATTCAAAAAAAATTATTTATTTTTTCAAAAAATTTGTAGAATTTGACTTGAAACTATTCCTAAGATACTAAACATCACTTGTTCACAAATCAAAACAAGAATAAATCATTATAAGTGTCGGACCGTCGCGTGGCTGAATTTGGTTGTCTGTGTAGAAACAGGAAAGAAGGGAAAAATTTGGCTGATATCAAATTTTATCGGACCCCGGAGATAGAAAGGAAATTTCGAAAATATCGACGACTTTCGGCCGATAAAAAAAACCCTGCTTGTGTATCGCTCTTATGCTGCGTTGTGGATTTCATGGCCTGAGTGATGTGCTGTCGGCAGAGCCGCCATGGGCAGAGGCATCGTCAAGTTGTGCTGGATGCCGTGCCGTCGAGCCGGATCCTGGTTGTAACAGAGATGTATCCCTGCAGCCACGTTCTGCGTATGTGGTGTGGTGTGCTTTACGTACGCGAACGCCATGCATCATGCATGCATGCATGCATGCGGCACGTATTGCCACTTAATCATGCAAAAACCCAAAAGACTAAGGCTATCCACACTCATTGACCTCTATATTCATCCTCTATACGTCCTAGTCAGCAAGATTCTCTCCTCTATACTCAATTCTCTCGCACTCATCCATCCTCTATATCTATCCTCTATCCACTCTATCTACTGTGGGACCTACTTATCACTTTATCTAAATATATTCATGTGTGATCTAGTTTTGAAGAATTTATTGAGACGAATTTAATGGTGCACTCGAAATTTAATTTGGATTTTTCGTTTGTGAGTTATAGCATTTTTTTTCTTTTGTTTAGCTAGTGGGGCCCGCCACTGCCCACTGTAGAGTAAGCACTGTACCACTCTAAATATAGAGTAAGAGAAATGATAGAGTATCATTTTAGAGTACCCAGTGCAGCAGTTTTTACTCTATATTCATACTCTAAAGCTTTAGAGTATCGTTTTATAGTACCCACTGCGGGTAGTCTAATAACTAACCTGGTAGTCTGGTGCCGGAAAACCAATGTTCTTCTTGAGGGACTATTAGTAAGCTTTTTGTTTGCCTTTTGTTACGAGAAAAATCACTTCTTTTTTGACACGTCGAGTCTGAGAAAGCAGACGTAGAGTAAACGCGGACCGGAACACCTGAGCGGGTTTAGGCTATCCGCACTCGTGAGACTCTAAATTCATCCTCTATACATCATAGTCATCAAGATTCTCTCATCTATACATAATTCTTCCGCACTCATCCATCCTCTATATTATACTCTATCCATTGTGGGACCTACTTATCACTTTATGTAAATATATCCCTGTGAGATCTTGTTTCGAAGAATTTATTGAAACGAATTTAATAGTGCGATCGGAATTTAATTTGGTATTTTGGTTCGTGAGTTGTAATATTTTTTTATACGAAAAAAGTTGGACACGCTCTTCGAGACACACTCTCTCTGACGCGCGCTCTCACGCAAACAGCAGCGGCATCGGGGTCCACATGTGCGGTACCGGACGCCCGCTACCTCCTCTACGTATAGCGGACATGATGCTGTCCAGGACACGATACCGGAGTGCGCTGCAGCTCTTTTTACGTCATATGCTCCTCAGGATTAGTTTACCGGACGCAGTGCCGTGGGTCACAAAGTACGGAAATCTGAGAGCAAAAAACGAGACTGATAAGCCAAGGTAAGATTCGCCTTCAACCGACGGCAAGCAGAATGGGTCAATTGCCGGCTTACTCAAGTAGAAGTAGTATATCATAGCTTTCTCGCTTAAGGAAGAAAGATCAAGAGAAGAGAGATTAGATTCTCCCATATGGAAATAGAAATGATCACTCAGAGTAATCGCTACCAAGACTATGAAAGAGAGGCGAAATGCATCATCTATGAAACGGGCTTCATATTTTCCATGTAATTAGTTTGTATAATTCTTAACATGTTCGTCTAAGTCGCAAGCCACATGCGTCACCGTATGCGTGGGCAACAATTCGTGGCCTCGTGCAACGCATGGGCATGATTCGAGTAAAATATGTATATAGATATGTGGAAGATTCTTTTTTTTTATCAGGATATGTGGAAGATTCTTGATTAGCTTTGCGTAGGCTATACATCAATGATAAAATTCTCTAAGATTCTTGATTAGCATTGCGTAGGCCCACTCCTCTCGCTCTCCTGTTTCCGGCCCAACTCGGTCTCCACTTCTCTCCCTCCCTCGGCTTGGGAGCCCAGGAAAGCCGTGGCTCAGCTCCATTCCCTCGATCCCGCAGCCGAGCAGCAATGCCGGTCCGGCCTGCTTCGCTTCCACTCTCCTCCTGGGCCAGCCCACTTGATGCGCACAGATCAGCCCGCCGGCTGCCGCTGCTCTCCACCGATAGCCAGGTCCCGCCGACCCCCTCACTCTCAGTCGCTGATGTGTGGGCCAGCCCCGTCATCCCTAACCTTCCACCGCTCCCTTCTCTCTGGTGGAAGTGGAACCAAGCACGAGCAGGTCGTTGCCGACATGGACGCCATGACCTCTTCCTACCCCATCCCCGCCCGCACGATCGGGCACCAACCTGTGACCGAGCCCCTCCCGCCTCTGCTCCACCCTCGCCCTCCTCCCACGGTCGATCTACCCCGATGCGTTCCTCGTACAGAGTCAAGCCATGTTGCCATGGCCGGTCTGACACCAAGCTTCGCGGCTCACCCCTTCGAGCTCCACATCTCCACTCAGCCCCTTCCTGTGCCTTCTCCCTCGCTCCAGTGGCCTCAGCTAGTGCCGCGCCGCCATTGCCGCTCCCAGCTCGAGCTCCCGATCTCTCCACTCAGACCACCTCAAGCCCTCATTCCTCCACTGTTGGGTTCCCCCAACTACTTCTCTTTAACTAAATAGGAGATCTCCACTACAATAATTTTCTTGCTTCTCATGCTGCCACGTTATTAAAAAAATCCGGCGCATGCACGTCTTCGTATCTCCATGCCTCCACTACGTAGCCACCTGATCTTCTCCACTAAATACACATAAAACTTCTATAGAAAGTGGAGTGATTTGAACCATCATTCGGTTTCAAGCAGCAGCCTTTAAATATACTTGCTATGAAACATATTACGTATTGATTTCCACCAAGCAAACATTTAATTTGATGCAGTGCGTGCCTGTGGCATACGAAGGACGATCATCGTGCTGCTTGTGCTCCTCTGCAATCTCCCCATCCTACCATTCATATATATCTATTTCGATGACCCTGGTGACCAGACACTGAAAAACCTCCACGTCCGTGACCTGTGACGAACTATCCTTCGAATGTAAACAGACAACACGATCCTAAGGCGCTGCCGCACACCATGATGGAGTCACGGGAGGGCATGATCCAGCATGGAGCATGCCACCCATGCTGCCCGCCGTGCATGCCAACAAAGAGCAGCCGATGCATGGAGCACATCATCATCATCATACTGCAGCTGAGCAGCGAGCACGATCAAGTAAGCGGGTTCTTTTTATTTTTCAATTGCTTAGGCCTTGTTTAGTTCGTGGGTGAAAAGTTTTTGGGTGTCACATCGGATATTTCATGAGATGTCGGAAGGAATGTTCGCATACTAATAAAAAAACTAATTACATAACTCGTTTGCAAACCGCGAAACGAATTTATTAAGCCTAATTAATCCGTCATTAGCACATGTGTTACTGTAGCAATTATGGCTAATCATAGACTAGTTAGGCTTAAAAGATTCGTCTCGTAGTTTCCATGCAAACTGTGCAATTAGTTTTTTTTTATCTACATTTAATGCTCCATGCATGTGTCCAAACATTCGATGTGACGTGGTGAAAAGTTTTTAGGTGAGAACTAAACAGAGCCTTAGTTGCTTATTGTTTAATTCTTTTAATGCTATTATACTTCCTCAGGAGGGGTGGATCTTCTCTTTATTACCAGTGGGTGAGTGGATGCTCTATGTCTGATTTTTTCAGTTAGGAGAGACACTAGAATTTGTTGCCAATCTCAAGAATGAAGTACATGTTCCCCATTCTTCTGAAAGGATTTTTATTTATTTTTCATTTCCCATGGATTAAGATTGGTTCTTTATTTTTTTTCACTAGAATGTCCTATAAAATACATGCTAGCGTTGTCCGATGAAAATCGTTTCATCATTTAATTGTAGCCAAGATTGTTGGGCTGCCCAATGTATATAATAATTAAATTTTACTTTTGCTTGCCCGAGCCTATGATTTCATTGGCACCGGAGGATTTGTAGCTTGATGCTTCTTATGTACAATAATTTTCTCTTATATAGAACAATAAAATTCCCGTAGCAATGCACGGGGTATTATCTAGTTAATCAAGATTAGAAGAGCTGACCTCACTTGCCTGCGTCAGTAAACAATTTGAGAAAGGAAAAAGTCCACATTACCACTCTCAACTTTCGCGAAAGTCCGTTTTTCCTCCCTGAACTCCAAAACCGGGTAAAATACCTCCCACAACTTTTAAAACCGTTCATCTTACCTCCCTGACCATGTAATAAGCAGTTTTGAGGCGGTTTTATCTTTTTCTTTTTCATTTATTTCGGCTAAATCTTTAAAAAATCACAGTAAATCACGGAAAAATCATAAAACCAAAATCCAATTTTGTTGGACTCCACATGAGTAGATCTACATGGTGAACATATAATATGGCATGCTTTAGTACAAAGTTTTTGTTATAGCTTTATATCTATGCTTTTCTGTAATTAGTTGGAATAATTCATAGCTACAGTTTATATGGTTCAATTGTGATGCAATTTTTATGGTGGGCTAATTATTATATGATTGAACTGTAGTAAAAATTTTATACTCATTGGATCATGTATAGCTTAGTCATAGATTTATTTATATTAAACTATCGTAAACCTAAATAAAATCTATAACTAAGTTATACGTGATTTGAGGTCCACTGAGCCCACCGAGGACCCAGCCCTCGAATACACCGCAGTCCGGAGCCTTTTGTTAGCCTGTTGGCCTCGGCTCCACATCAGCTTGCGGATTTTGAGAAATTGAATTAGGAAAAAAAATCAGCTTGCGGAAGCCCACCAAGCCGGCATGGTCGTCCATCCCTCCCTCTCCTCAATTTCAGACTCCTTTTTTATAGTCTGAAATTCTGATGCACATGATCTGACTTGCACGAAACTACAAAGTTCCTTGCATTACTTTTCACCTGATGATAGAATGAACGTCGTTCCATTATCTAAGAGGACTGTTATAGTATTGTTCTTGGGCTTGCTCTTGGGTTTTTTTTTTAATGTTTGCTCTTGAGCTTTGACTATGGTATATGAGCTTGAAAGGCCATGGTTCCACTCGGGCATGGTCCATGCACTAATGGGCTCAAACTAAAAAAACAACTGGGCATGGCACCAGTGTTGTGTTCAAAGTTACGTAATGCAGAAAACATTTTCAAAACTCGCCACACGTACTGAGCTGACCTCTCGTTGGTTTTGGTTACACTCATCATAAATGAAACTGAATTAATTAATCTGGTTTTTTATTTGATCTCAGTTAGTTGCACAGCATCAATCAATCTCTCCTTTTTTTTCTTTTTGGGCTTAATCAATCTTTCCTGATCTTTTTCTTATCGGGAATCTCTCCTGATCTTGATGTGCGGGACTCTTGCCCGGCGGGCGTGCGCTCAGACTAATCCTGACACACGCGCTAGGAGTGAACAGTGCAAGTCTTTTTACTGTCCACTATCTATTTTCTTTCCACTTTTCTCTTTCTACTGTCCACTCCACTTTTCACTTTTCTCTGTCCAGTTTTTCTCCTGTTTAAATTTTGAAGTCTAGTTTAAGGCTCATTTAGTTTCTGGAGTCCAGTTTTCTCCAGTCTAGATTCTACGAGCTATTTTTTCTCTTTCGAGATAGTAGGATTGTGGGAGATAAAAAGGAAGGGAGATGGTTTGACATTCATATGAAAGTGGAAGTACTATTTTTAAAAATTTATAGATCTTATGTTCTATAATACTTTATACATGATTGATAATTCAACTGATACATTACAAACTTTGAATCATCACATTATAAACTTTGTAATGCTAGGTTAAAAACTTTGAACTATCACGTTACAAATTTTGTAATGAGGTTCAAAAACTTTACAATCCTAATTTATAAATTTTGAACTATCACATTACAAACTTTATACTGCTAGGTTCAAAACTGTACACTCAAATTTTATAAACCTTGACCTATGACATTACAAACTTTATACTGTGAGATTTAAAACTTTGAACTCTCATATTATAAACTTTATACTGGTAGATTTAGAAGTTTACATTCAGAGTTTATAAACTTTAAGCTCTGACATTATAAACTTTGCAGTGGTAGGTTCAAAACTTTAAACTAACACAAACTTTGTAAATTCTAAAGTTTTGTAACACTCCAAGTTTTGAAACTTTGTACTACAACATTTAAAACTTTATACTCCTAAGTGCAAAAATTTATCATCACGAAAATTATTTCGAAACATATCCAACATGGATCTACTTTTATAAATCTTGTCATAACAAACGCAATGCTGCAAACGGAAATAAAAGTAAATGCTTGACAACAAAATTATCATATTTTAAAGTTTGTGTAGCATATGAGTATTTTATAGAAACCAAATCTGACCTAGACCTGACATACGCATGCGCCTCCCTCACCTCCCCGCGGCCGTGGGGCCGAGCAAAGGACGAGCGGCGACGACATGAGGTTGAGTTGAGGCCAAGCGGCCGTGGCATGAGGCCAAGCAGAGGCAGAGTGCGGCAACTTTGTGAGCCATGACTGACGCGGGGCCCACATCTGTCGTGTACAGTAGATAGTGCATGCATGTCCAGCCCTGCCGGTTGAGCTGTTTCAACTTTCAAATTCAAAGGCTGCATGCAGCTGCTCGCGCCCCGGCACAAATGCATGCACTTGCACGCGACGCAGGCACAGATGACCGAACGTCGGCAACTGAAAATATAGTGTACATGTGAGGACACCTATCGGCCGCTGGGTAATTGTCCTATAGGCAGCCCAATAGCCCACTGGGCCCCGACATGCACCCTTATCGGCGGCGGCAACCGCGTACTCTCATCTCGTTCGTTCCTGAACTGACGAGATGCATACAAGTGCGACCATGCAGGCAAGGGCCTGCGGCGACCGGCGAGGGCGGCGTCCTGGGCAAGCGCACGCGATGCCAGGCGGAGCGAGCAAGCCCACACAGTGGTAGCAGCCGGCGAGCGCGGTGGCCTGGGCGAGTGCACGCGGCGGCACAGGCGAGCGGACATGGTTGCTTCGGTGAGAGCACGTGAGGACTCCGGCGAGCGCACGCGGCGGCGCGGACGAGCGCGCATACCTGCCTCGGCGGGCGAGCGCCGCGGCTCCGGCGCGCGCAGGCGGCGGCCGACATGCGAGGGCGGCGCCGGCGGGCATGGCTGCTCCAGAGCACGCACGCAGGGGCTTCGGCGAGCACACGCGGCGGCGCGGACGAGCGTGCATGGCTGCTCCGGCGGGCGAGTGGGGCGGCTCCGGCGCGCGCAGGCGGCAGTCTGCACGCCAGCGCGGTGGCGCAGACAAGCGGACGAGCGCCCTGCCGTAACGTCATGCTGACTGCTGACCTGAGCCGCTCTCATCTCAGGTGTCAGCACGCGCGACGCTAGCCAATGAATGCTGTCCTACTCCCTACGCTAGTGTTGTGGCCAGCAGTACCCACGCCACGCCCTGCCCTGCCCTGCCCCTCCCCCCGGTCCACCACGACAAGCAACGACGGGACGGGGTAGCACCACGGCAGAATAAGGCCTGCTTTAGTTCGTGAAATTTTTTTAAACGGTAATGTAGTATTTTCGTTGTTATTTACTAATTAGTGTACAATCATGGTTTAAGTAGATTTAAAAGATCCAGGCTTGGGTTTTAAAAAGATCTACTAACAACATAGAAAATACATATTGTTGCTTACACTCTCTTTTTATGTTCAACACTTCCAGTACCTTTGCTGTGTGTTTCTTTTTAAACTGTAAAGAATATAGTTAGTACCTATAAATGGAACCCCATCCCGACAGTGTGGTTCATCCACCGGTTCCGTCCCTTCCCATTGCCGCGGCCGCACCCTCGTCCCCCACCTCCCGCGGCGTCCAAATCGCGGGTGCTGCCGCCAGGGCGTCGAGCCCAGACCGTCCTGAACCTCTCCTTGAGCCCGCGGCCGCACGCCTCCGCCCCAAGCCGCCAGCGACAACTATACGAGCGGAGTTGGCGCCTCGGCTACCCTGATCTCCCACTTCGGAAGTGACGGCCAAGCTCCACCTCTTGTCGACGCCATCGCACCCAAGCCCCTTGCAGTCGACGACGAGCTCAATCCGCCGCATACTGTCGAGATGGAGGAAGCCCTGCCCTCCGGTATGGACTGCTTATACTGGATTGGACCAGTGTAAACTTTGTGTTTGCCTCTGAAAGGATTGTTAGTGAATTTTGATTGTTCTTCACGATGGAGGTGCGCGACAGCATTTTTTGTTAGTTTAGTGTATGGAAGCAAGGAATGTGATAAGGTAGCAGCCGTACCCAGTAGCAGTGTTATTTATTTTTTTCAATAATTGGAGCGAAATTTTCGAAAACAGAGGAGGATCGTAATCATATAAATTGTAGGTCCGGCTCTTAGCATGTTATAATTGTAGATGAGATGACCGCTGATACATCTAAAATTTTGTTGTAGCTGAGTATGGATGTTGATGTTCGGTGGAGAAGAGACAAATTCTTGGTATATGCAGACATATATTGCATGGATAGGTTCGAGGGCAAAAACATGTGACATATGATAAACCTATAAGTCAACATTTTATAAAACATCGGAGACATATTAAAGGTTCATGGGTCAAAAAAAAAAGTTATAAAATATAGATGGCACATAGTTTTTTTTTGTATACTTTTGGCTATTTAAAAACAATTAAACAAGCCTATTACAAGATATATTAATAGCTCATAAAATAAGCTTGCATTGTGCATGAAATTTTTACCATAGTTCATACACATGAAGATGAGGTGACTGTAAAACAGCATGCACTAATTAAACACATAAAAGCTTAGATCTATCTATGTAACAAAAACTTTATACTAAAGCATGTGATACTAGTCATCTTGGAGTGAAACAAAAGTGGTTTGATTTTTTTATGATTTTTCTAGAGTTTTAATACAATTTTGGAAGATCCCTGATTTCATTGAAAAAGGGAAAAATGTTAAGAAAAATGAAAAGGACACATTTCGGTCGAGACTGGCCCAGCTCAGGCCACGCCAAAGGCAGGCCGGGCCAAGCGGCGTGGCCCAGGCGCCCGCTCTTTTTCCTAATTAACCCATAGTGCAGCACACACTATTGAGTACTATTTATGTGAGCCACAGATTTAGCAATAATCCCTTGTCCTTTTCTCCTATTTTTGTTTCGTGGTCCCTATGGTCGAGCAGCAGAGCACGGTCAAGGGGGAGGCTGGCCGGTGGCATTTTAATATGTAGAGTTTTATTTTAGAAGAATTATAGTGGAAGAATCACGGGATTCAGAGTTAGGATGGACTAATTATAAATTGTTAAAGGTTAACGGAAAGGAACATGGAAATTATTTCTACAATTTTAGCTAATGGAAAATGAGTGGCAAATACTTGGATATGATCTAAAGTGACTCTAGTTTATTTACTAATTTTCTGGGAATTTTTTCATAATTAATAAGCTTGCCTTTTATATTGCTGTGTACAATTCCTAGGTGCACCTAGCAATTTACCCCTTGCTGACGGGCGTTCGTGGACTTGTGCACCGATCTGTGAACCCGTTGTCTTTGTCTCTGTGGTTCTCGTGAACCGTGTCCACTCAGAAAAGGAGAAGGGGTATGGGCATTGTCGTGTGGGTCTCGCAAGCACTACCGGAGCCGGCTGCTTTGCCAAGGTCCCAGGCTCTCGGCAAAGCCTCTAAGGCCCTCGGCAAAGCCTTTGCCGAGCGCAGCTCTCGGCAAAGCGCCCTCGGCAAAAATCCGATCGGCAAAGGCTTCTTTGCCGAGAGCCGTTTATCGGGCACTCGGCAAAGCCTTTGCCGAGAGCCCGACGCTCGGCAAAGCGCGAAATAAAAAAATGCGAAAAAACCTAGAAAAAAATGACGCTCGGCAAGTCGCGGCATTTTTCGCGCAAAATTCGCGGCTACGCGGTCGGCGGGATTCGAACTCGTGACCTCTCCCTCACGCGATACCTCCTCTGCCACCTGCACTACACACTCACATGCGTCTATATGCCGTTTCAGTTACTCAAATATTATACTAAACCAAGTGAAAATTGATTGTTTGAGCCCCTAAACGAATTCAAATCAAAAAGTTGTCAACCACAAAGTTGCATAACTTTTCGAGCACTACATTTTTCATATAGAAAGTTTTTCCATCCGAGGTCTTTTGAAAAATTTAAATTTTAAAATTTTGAATTTCAAACGTAGTTTTGCATGACAAGATGAATTCAAATGAAAAAGTGGTCAACTACAATGTTTCATAACTTTTTGAGATCTACAAATTTCATTTAGGAAGTTTTTCCATCCGAGGTCTTTTGAAAAATTCGAATTTTAAAATTTTAAAATTTTGAATTTTAAACGTAGTTTTCCATGACAAGATGAATTCAAATTAAAAAGTGGTCAACTACAATGTTTCATAACCTTTCGAGATCTACAAACTTCATTTAGGAAGTTTTTCCGTCTGAAATTGTGGTGCTAACATTGTTCACAAATCTTATATATCTCTCTTGTAGTTTAATAGAACTACACGAGAGACATATAGATTTTGTGAACAACGTAATTATTACTTTGTCGAATAAAGAAATGACCAATATAAAGTTTGTAGATCATGAAAAGTTATGAAACTTTGTAGTTGAAAACTTTTTTATTTGAATTCGTTTAGGGCACTAAAATATGGTTTGAAAAATTGCTTTGCCGAGTGTTTTACTTTGGCACTCGGCAAAGAAGCCTTTGCCGAGTGTTTTTTTGGCTCTCGGCAAAGAAACTTCTTTGCCGAGAGCCGTTTATCGGACGCTCGGCAAAGCCTTCTTTGCCGAGTGTTTTTTTGGCTCTCGGCAAATAAACTTCTTTGCCGAGAGCCGTTTATCGGACGCTCGACAAAGCCTTCTTTGCCGAGTGTAGAGGCTTTGCCGAGTGTTTTTTATTTGGCTCTCGGCAAAGCCTTCTTTGCTGAGCGCCCGAAAAAAAACGCTCGGCAAAGCCTCCGGCGCTCGGCAAAGAAGTGAATTCCGGTAGTGAAGGGAGGGTGGAACGCCCCTATTGGTTCATGTGGCGTGGTGGAGCCTGGCTTTGGATGTCACGGCTTCTGTCCATCCTCATCTCCTCACAGCGCGGTCAACAAAGCGAGGAAAGGAGAGCGACTGAGGGAGAGAGAGAAAGGGAGAGGGCAGCGATGGGGCCACGGAGAGCATAGGGCAGCACGACGGCGGCACTGACGAGGGAAGGCGCAGCCGCTTCGGTGGCTGTCTTGGGCGGCCGGCATCGACGGCGCTCGGCTCCCAGCGCGGAGGTGGCGCGATGCAAAGCAGAGCAAGGCAAGGAAGAAGAATAGCAGGGCTCTGCGGAGGCCCGTCGCCGAAGGTGCCACTCCAGGAGAGAGAGAGTGATAGGGATGCGCGTGCGGCCTCGGTGGGAGAGGAGGGGATAGGCGGACGCCGGGACCCGGCCGCGCCACACGACCTGGGCCCAGGGGGGAAGGGGCGCCAGGGAGAGGGAGCTCCGCATCAGCGGCCATGGCGGCCGCGTCTGCGCGTTGAGCGTCTGCTAGTAGAGAGGAGCGATGAGAGCGAGGGCGCGCTCTACCGGCTCCACAACGAGCGAGAGGGAGGTAGCGGGGCACGTGGCAGGCGAATAAGCCCGATCGCATGGTGCGGATTTCGATAGTAGAAGATGCATGAGACCGACAGGACGGGACGGGATGCAAGCTCATGGTCCGCGCCACCCGCCGCGTGTAGTGCAGCTACGTGGGCCGTGTTTAGATGCCGACTTTGGACGCCCGATTCGGGCACTGTAGCAGCTTTTGTTTTTTAGTGCAAAAAATTGTCCAAAAATTGATTAATTAGACTCAAAATGTTCGTCTCGCAAAGTACAACAAAACTGTGCAATTAGTTTTTGATTTCATCTACATTTAGTACTCCATGCATTTGCCGGCATTTTGATGTGATGGGGAATCTTCTTTTTGCATAGTGAAATTTGGGGTAAAATCTGGGCCTTGTTTAGTTCCCAAATTTTCCCCCAAAATTTACTATGCAAAAAGAAGATTCCCCATCACATCAAAATGCCGGCAAATGCATGGAGTACTAAATGTAGATGAAATCAAAAACTAATTGCACAGTTTTGTTGTACTTTACGAGACGAACATTTTGAGTCTAATTAATCAATTTTTAGACAATTTTTTGCACTAAAAAACAAAAGTACTGCAGTGTTCCGACACGGGCACTGTAGCTACAGTGCCCAAATCGGTGCCCCGAAATCGGGATCTAAACACGGCCTTGGTAACTAAACAAGGCTGTGGTCTAGTATACTGGTAAGTGATGTGACAAGATCAGAAGATATTCTGCTTCCTCCGGCCCTTAAAAACATGTAACTCTGAGTTGCGTGTCAGAAAAAGTAGTTCACGTTTGACCAAATTTATAGTGAATAGTATTCATATTTATGGCTTTAAATCAATTTATTATGAAAATATATTTCATAATTAATCTAATGATATTTATTTGATATCATAAATATTGATACTTTTTTTATTTATAATTGGTCAAAGTTAAGATACTAAAACGTGACACTGTGCTAGAATTGCATATTTTGCTATAGGAGGGAGTATTTGAATGTGTTTTTTAGCTAAAACTGTCCATTGTGAATGTGTTTTCTAGCTACATGGTGTCTACTTACTTGACCTGACTTGGTAGGTTTATAGAAACCATTTCTTAATTAATTTTTGGGTTCACATTAACTGCCCTGGCATGAGCACTGATGCGTATACGTGCGGTGATGGCCTCAACTTGGGTTGGCTGCCGAAGCGAAGCTGCAGCGCAAACGTACGTACTCTGGTTTCCACGTACGCCACGCAGTGACCCTCGCTTGGCTAGACTGCTTTAACTGGAAAAATCGGTTAACCGAAATTTCCACCGAAATTGATTAACCGAATCGAACTGCTTTAACTGGAAAAATCAGTTAACCGAAATTTCCGTGATGCGTCTCTGCTGCAGTTAAGATCTAGTACTGTAGCGTGCTTTTTTTTTTAAACTGCCGTTGTTTGGTTGTTATGTACTACTACGTCCCATAAAAAGAGTCGCCGTGGGAAGCGTGCTGGTCAAACTTTCTCAACTTTGACTACGTTTGTAGAAAATACGTACAACATTTATATCTTTAAATAAGTTTATTATGAAAATATATTCAAAGATCTACCTAATGATACTAATCATGTACCATAAATATTAATATTTTATTAAATATATTTGGTCAAAGTTAAAAGCTGTTGACTTTTTGGAAGCGAGAATGACTCTTTTTATGGGACGGAGGGAGTATACTATTGCTGATGCCCGTTGTCACCTATCGGCAACCAAGTCGGCCCTCCAGTTGCTGACAAGTGCCAATTTGACCTGTCGGCCCTCTAGTTACCGATAGGCTGATTTTTCTGGGGGCGTCGGCTGCCACGTACGCCTATCGGTTGATGGGCTGCCGACTGGGCTCCTGTCGGCAGTTGAGCAGCCGACAGGCTGCTATATGTCAAGTTTTTTAATAACAGC
Organism: Saccharum hybrid cultivar R570; assembly: GCA_038087645.1. Classification (NCBI taxonomy): domain Eukaryota; kingdom Viridiplantae; phylum Streptophyta; class Magnoliopsida; order Poales; family Poaceae; genus Saccharum; species Saccharum hybrid cultivar. The sequence goes on from JAQSUU010000760.1 coordinate 17,840,378, forward strand.
TTCTAAATTTGTAATTAATCATTAAAAAAAATATTATTTAAAAAATACGTCATTCGTCCCATGTTGTGTGGCTAGGGGTGAAAACGGTACGGATATTTTCCGACCGAATTCGTTGAGAGGGGTTCAGATCTGTCCGTATCCGAGTCCGGATATTTAACATTCGATACTGTATCCGTATTCGAATACTCAAATCATATATTTATGATGTCGATATCCAATTATATCATATTCGGCATGATTAAAACTATCTATATTCAAATCTAAATCCGAATAGAAATATGAAAACAAATGTAATATGCCATGGTGGGCAGGGCGGGTCGTGGCGCCTGGCGTGGGTACCGCTAGCCACAACACTAGCCCTGGTGCATAGGCGTAGGTCTTGACTTTTGCAGTGTGATGCCGTCTGGACCTGACAGTTGGCACATATCCGCGCATGCAGTCCTGCTCTCCTCTCCTCTCGTCACACGATACGATACATGACACCAATAGCAATGCAATGGGATCGGCCGCTGAGACGTCGGTCGGAGCGAGCAATACCAATACCAATACCAATACCAATACACGCTGAGAGGTTTGCGTGGCATGGCAACGAAAGATTGGAAGCGCGGATTTTTTTTACAGAAACAAGGAAGCTGCTAGAACGAGAGAGGCACAAAGCAAAGAGGATTGCAAGTGTGATTTTTTTTTCTGAAAAGATGCACGAGAGGGTTTGCCATGAAATACATGGCAGAATTTTCATTTCGAGCTACTCGTAGTTGCTTCCTAGTATAGATAGACAAGGACGAATCCCTCAGATCGAGTGCAGCACTCTAGCAGTAATGCAAGCGCACCATACACTGTGGATACACGCACGAGACGAGTCCACCAAAGCTGCCGGAGTGGATGAAGCCAATGCATACGTGGGGTAGATAGAGGGACTTTAATTAATTTCCAAGTAATGCATGCATCCCCACTACGTACAGTGTGGAGCATACTTGTCAATTCACTACTAGACAAACCCCTATTTAATAACGGATACCCACCAACGTTTAATTTACGTGTTGCTAGTAATGTAGCAGCAACACATGTGAAATGTTGGAACAGGTTATCCGTATCTAGTTGTTCAGCCATAGGGTCTTTTGCCCCTCCATGTGCTCTATTAAATTATTTTTTTATTTCCCTGACCAGCTATACTATTATTTTTTTTATTTTTTTTGTTTCCCTCCACCAGCTACTGGCGTAACAAGGTCTGTGTTTTTAGTTTTTTTATCTATATAATATAATCACCAGCTACTGGAGTAGCAACAAAAAAAAATTCTGGTTCCAACAAGAATCGAATGGCGGACCTCTTACATGCCACCTATCCGAACTGACCAACTGAGCTGGAATCTGTTCATACAATTCTAATTCACTAAATTCTTTAAATTACATTACAAACAGATTTGAGCAGGACAAAACCCTTTTCGTGGTTTCCCCAGGGTATACACATCCTAACCACAACGGCCGCCGCCGCTCTGCCTGGTGCCGTGGCGGTACCCTGTCCGCCGCACCCCCACCCCCGCCCACCCCAAGCCCCCAAATCATCCTGTCCGTGCCGCGTCGCCCCATCATCTCCGTGTTCTTCGTGGCTCCGTGCAAGTTGGGCAACACCACACCAGCAGCAGCGGCAGACGAGGCCATCGGCGAGATAGCGACTGCTAGCTGAGCAGCAGGATGGTACGTATGTCTTCAAGTCTCCAACTGCTTAAGCCAATCAGCCTGCAAACCACACCCTCTTTGTCGTTGAGATCGTGCAATTTGACCCTGAAGCATGAGCTGTGAGTACTCCATTGAATTAATTAAATCGAAATCAAGGGTCATGCTTGCCGGCACTGACTTGACTATTGTGTCCTGCTAGCCCTTTACTGAAGCAGTACTGTTAAAATTCAGTGACATCATACCATAGTGTTTGTAATGCTCAAGTTGCTACATGCAATTTTTAGCATTGAAAACAATAGGAGATCTGGCTCGGATGTATCTGAACCACAGTATGTAGTGATATTTTTTTATTTAGTACATCTGTGATTTTCTAAACTGGTGCTGAAAAGAGCTGGAGCAGTCTGCTAACTGAAAGTGAAATTTGCTACACCAGCTAGACTCATTTTCTGAAACTGAAATATGTATGATTTGGTAGGCTCATTTTCTGTTCTAGCTGGAGTAGTCTCCTAATTATCTGACTGAAACCAAAATAGCAATCTTCCTCCCTAGAAGCTAGAAATCTTCTTTCCTTTTGGTTAACCTTTTACAATTGGCTGGTTTATAATTTTCTGATCTTTATTGCCTTAGGCAATACTTGTGATAATGTAACTTATCCAAACTATACGATGATAAATAAATATGAACTTACAGATGCTATTTATTTATACACAGCAAGAGCTTTTTATGGTTTTACAATGGATTTAAAAATCATCAAGCTTCTTTTGGGCTATCCTAAAGATTTTACTCGGTACATAGCTGGTGTAGAAGGATTTGTTGAATTTGCATTTAAAGATAAGCCCAAAGATACCAAGATTTATTGTCCATGTCATACATGCGTGCATACTAGTCTCCTATCCAGGGATGAAATATATGAACATTTGGTCTGCAATGGGATACTTGAGAATTATGAAGAATGGGATTTTCATAGTGACCCTTCAGTGCAGCACACCGTTGATGAACAACCACAATCTCAGAATGAAGAAATGCATGATAACATGAGTCAGCTGCTTCATGATGCATTTTATCACATGTATGATGACATACCTATGACAGATGCCGTAAATCTTCCGAATCCACCTGTCAGCGGGCCAAATTTAGAAGCAGAAGAGTTCTATAAATTGATTGAAGATTCAAAAAAGCCTTTATGGACAGGATGTGAATTAACGCTGCTAACTTTACTTGTGCTTTTGTTCAATGTAAAATCCATGAACAAATGGTCAGATAAATCATTAGGTGATGTACTTGGTATTTTGCAGAAGGCTATTCCAAATGGAAAGGAACTGTCCAAAAATTTTTATGAGGCTAAGAAAATTATTTCCAAATTTGGCTTGGGCTATGAAAGCATTCATGCATGCCCAAATGATTGTGAATTATTTTGGAAAGACAAGGAAAATGATGATTTTTGCTCAAAGTGCAAGGCTTCTAGGTGGAAAGGTATGGAACCTGAAACCAAACTAACAAAGAAGCAAAGAAGGAAAGCAACGCCTTGTAAAGTATTAAGATACTTTCCTATTAAAGACAGGCTAAAAAGACTGTTTATGTGCAAAGAAACAGCACCTCTCCTAAGGTGGCATGATGAAGAGCGCATCAAGGATGGTGCCGCTACGACATCCAGCTGACTCCCGAGCATGGACGGACTTTGATGAAAAGTTTCCACAAATTAAGTCAGATCCACGGAATATTCGATTTGGCTTAGCTACTGATGGGTTTAATCCATATGGGATGTTGAGTTCTAGACATAGTTGTTGGCCAGTTGTTTTGGTAATATATAACTTACCTCCATGGTTTTGCATGAAAGAGCATTATCTAATGTTGTCTTTAATAATTCCTGGTTCTACTAGTCCTGGGGACAAAATTCATGTGTACCTTAAACCCCTTTTGGAGGACCTAAAAGATTTATTTCAAAATGGTATGTCAACATATGATGCATCAAGAAATGAAACTTTTGATTTGAGGGCAGCAGTGCTAATGACCATTAGTGACCTACCAGGCTTGGGAATGCTTGCTTGTCATATGGTTCATGGAAATTTTGTATGTCCACCTTGTGGTGAAAATGCATGGACCAAATGTCTGAAACATGGTCGTAAAGCTTGTTTTATGGGTCATCGTCGATTTCTTCCTCTTGACCATCCTTTTCGTTTGGATGGGAATTCATTTGATGGAACAGTGGAGCTTGGAATAGAGCCCCAAACTTATTATGACTGTCCAATTTTGGATGAAATCATTGCATTAGGTAATTTCAAGGAGTCAAAAACTTGTAAGGCATTAAGTAGTCTTTTCACATTGCCTTACTAGGATGATAATATTCTTCGATACAATCTTGATGTGATGCATATAGAGAAGAATGTGTTTGAAAATTGTTATGGTACTCTATCTGGTTTAGATGGAAAGTCAAAAGATAATTTACAAGCTCGTCAAGACCTCAAAGAGATGAACATTAGGGAGGACCTCCACCCACTAGAAAAACCTTCAGGCAAGTTCTACTTGCCACCTGCAAGGTTTGCTATGTCTAAAAGTGAGAGACAAACATTTTGTGAAGTGCTTCGAGACATAAAAGTTCCTAATGGCTACTCTGGAAATATATCAAAATCTGTAAATTGTGTTGAAGGAAAACTTATTGGTCTCAAAACACATGACTGCCATGTTCTACTTCAACAGCTCATGCCTATTGCTCTAAGGGGCATTATTCCAGATGATATCACAGCAGTAATGTTTGAGTTGTTTGCTTATTTTCGAGGAATATGTTCGAAAGTGCTTCGGGTTGATGACCTTGACCGTTTGGAACAGTAAATTAGAGTTACACTATGCAAAATGGAGATGATATTTCCTCCTGGATTTTTTACAGTTATGGTTCACTTAGTAGTACATTTAGCAACTGAATGTAAGATGGGAGGACCAGTTTGCTATCGATGGATGTACTTCATTGAAAGGTACCGATTGTAACTAATACAAGTTCATTATTTGGATCATTTATTATATATAACCTACTAAATTGATGTTTTAACATATGTTGCAGGTACCTATGTAAACTGAAGTCATATGTTCGCAATAAAGCTCATCCAGAGGCTTCAATGGCAAATTCATTTTTGGCAGATGAGTGTATGGTGTTTTGTTCTAGGTACCTGGAAGGTTTCTCCACAAAGCATAACAAACCATCAATGAATGATGAGAACCAGGATCATCTTGAATCTAACTTATATGGATATGATTCCTCTTTGTTTCCTCCTATAGGAAAACCATTGGGAAGACCATCCAGTATTATTTTAACCGATCTAGAGAAACTGCAAGCACATAGATATGTACTATACAATTGTGAAGCTGTCATTCCGTACTTGAAGTAAGTGTTACTGACACGTATCAACATATTAAATATGTTGCTTTAAAACTGAATCCATGTTAATTTCCATTTTAGAGAGCATGCCGCAGATCTCAAAAGAAGAAATCGTCAATGTCGTCTATCTTTGAAACAAATTGAGAATATACAGAATAAAGAGTTTCCTGACTGGTTCAGAGAACATGTAGGTATCATGTTTTGGTATTTCTTAAAAAATAGGAAAAATTGACTTAAGTATATTTTGTGATGATACAGATCATGAAGTTGGAGCAAAAAAATGGTAGCGATAGCATCGATGAGGACATTAGATGGTTGGCTCGCGGCCCATTGGATGCAGCAAGAAGATACAGAGCCTTTAGCATCCGTGGTTTCAGATTTAGAGCCAAACGTTATGACAAGGCGACGCAAAATAGTGGAGTTGTTGTGACTGCAAAAACATCAAGTTATTCTTCTCGAGGGGATACTAACCCTATCCTTGGAGATATTACCTACTATGGAAGGATACTTAATATAGTTGAGTTAGAGTATTATGGAAGATTCTCAGTGGTATTTGTTTAAATGTGAATGGGTTGATGTCACTCGAGGAAAGGGAGTGAAAACAGATAAGTTTGGTTGTACACTTGTGAATTTCTCACATCAAATTCACAAGGGTGACAGGATTGAGCATGAGCCTTTTGTATTTGCCAATCAAGTTGACCAAGTGTTCTATGTCAAAGATGATTATAACAACCCAGGATGGTCAGTTGCATTGAAGATGAAGCCTAGAGATGTATTTGAAATGGGAGAAGAATGGAATGATGTAGAATGTGAACCTTATCATGTTAGTACTCTTGAGGACCTTTTTACTAATGCACATAATAGTCATTCATGGACTAGAAGAGATGTAGAGGGTACAACTGTAGAGGCAAAAAATGTAGATCCTAGCATAAGTTCTGATCAAGAAGATTAGCCCAACAAAATTAAAGGTCAGATATGTTTGATTTTTGTACTGTTTAATATTGTATAGTTGTACTAAGATTATGTACCAGCTGACAAGTTTCTTTTTAACTGTGTATTATTCAGGTCATGGTCCAATAACCAACATCATCGCTGCAACGCATGAACATCTTGAGTCGTTTGCCAAGTTGTTATTTTGTGTATTCCTCTGAGTTTTTACTATAGAAAACTTCAATATACGTGATGTTCAGTGTTTGACAATTTTAGATTTGAGAATTCAGAATATAATTGTATGGCGTCAGAAGTTGTATGGTGTCGGCAAAACAGAGATAACATTTGAAATTTGAGATTTCAGGATATAATTGTTTATATGTCCATCATAAATCCAGTGCAACATGCCCATTATCTCTGTCGTCAGGAAATATGTTGAAAAAACAATAAAAATATTAACATTGAAGGTATAAGACTGAAATGAAATGTCTACAGGTGCGCCATAGCCTAGGTGCATTTTCTAAAAAACAAAGACTGAAATGAAATGTCTACAGGTGCGCCATAGCCTAGGTGCGATTTCTAAAAAACAAAATAAACGCCTTTCAAAATGTGATTTCTAGAAAACAAAAAAATAAAAAAACAGCTTCCATCATCATGATTTGAACCCACGACCCCCAAAGAACTAAACGCATCTCTACCATTAGACCACACATGCATTTGTTAGTATACATGGGACATTGATTTTTTTATAACATTTCGTAACCTTCTGATAGGTTCCACAAAAGGCTTCGTAACTTTCTCATATGATGTCCGATGAAGACGAACTTTATACTAAAGTTGTAGTACTTTTTGAGATCTACAATTTTATAGTTCAAACTTTTTTTTTTCATTTGGGGTTATTTCGATATCCAAATATGTATCATAAGATTTTATAGAGTTAATACCAAAGGAGTTCATATGCTCTAAAGCTACAAGTGAGTGTGTAGTGGTAGAAAAGGATCTCGGATGGAGAAACAACCAAAACAAAAGTTGTAAATCTCTAAAAGTAATGCAACATTGTAGTTGACAACTTATTTGTTTAAAATTATTTATCCAACGAAGATTACATTTGAAATTCGAATATTTCGAACAACCTTATATGGAGAAGCGACCAAAACAAAAATTCTAGATCTTGAAAAGTTATGCAATTTTGTAGTTGATAACTTTTTCATTTAAAATCATCTATGGGACAAAAATTATGCATGAATTCTCATATTTGAAATTTGAATTTTCCAAACAATCTCGGAAGGACAAATGACCAAAATAAAAGTTGTAGATCTCAAGAAGTTATGCAACTTTATAGTTGATGACTTTCATTTGAAATCATCTATCCAAGAAAAAATCACATGAATTTCCTCGTATTTCAAATTCAAAATTTTCAAACAACCTCGGATGGAGAAATGACCAAAACAAAAGTGATAGATTTCGAGAAGTTATGCAACTTTATAGTTGACGACTTTTTCATTTGAATTTATTACGATCCCAAATAATCATTTCAAAACTAGATGAAAATATATTCAAGCACCTAAAATGTAGCAACTCCCTTATTATTTACTTTTAAGTAGAATGCCAAGTATCAAGAAACTATTTTTCATTAATATTTGTCTTATTAATAGAAAGTAATATAGGCCACATTAAATTGATGCCATTAGTCATTACTTTAAAATAGACTAATTTAGATAGCAAAATATAATAGTATATTTTAGATATTTCTTTTAGATATAAGCACCAGAAATCCACAGTCGAGAGGTGTGGAATATTAGTTTCCCTCCTTAAAACATTGACTGAAATTATCCCACCAAAATTTCCCCCCAGAAATCCATTTGTCGCTCCATAACAGTTGCCGCTCTAATCTAAATCTAGCGAAATAAAACGTCAGGCCCTCCTCAATCGGTCAATCCTCATTCCCTCCAACTGACCGGAACTCCTAGGTTGAAGCGGCGGCGGCTCCCTTCCCTCTGGTCCATCTCGGGCCACAGCTTTATCTTCACCATCGGAGGCAAGGCTCCATCGACGGCGGCGGCATCCGCGGCCTCGTCCCGGTCACCATCATTCCCCGGCCAAGTTTCAGGTACTCAAAAAAACCTGACGTTTTGGACATGATTGCGGTAGCCAAGGAGTGATTAATTAGGGGGTATTTTTCCTTGTCTACCCCTATTAAGTAGGGTTGTTGGTGAACTTTAAGCGAGAAAGTTTAGTAGTTGAGATGGCTAGTGCATTGAGGCATTGGCCATGAGGTGGTGGGTTCGATTCCTGGCAACCCCATTTTTTTTTTGCCACTCGCTACATTTTGCATGGCACTGTTCGCTAGTGCGTGTTTTTATTTGGCTGGGCGAGGTGCGCTCAACGCGCGCGTTTAGCAGCGTTCTTGGCGCGCTGGCAGTGTTTGTTTCGTTCATTTGCTCGTTTATTTCGGGCCTGTTTAGATGCCCAAAAACACCCAAAAATTTTTGTACAGTACCCGTCACATCGAATCTTTGGACGTATGTATGGAACATTAAATGTAGGTAAAAAAATAACTAATTGCACAGTTTGTCTGTAAATATCGAGACGAATCTTTTAAGCCTAGTTAGTCCATGGTTAAATATTTTTTATCAAATAACAACGAAAAGTGCTACAGGAACTTTTCCCAAAAAATTTTGGGATCTAAACACGCCCTTCATTTCAAATTCACTGGCGCTATTTTTTTCCATTACGCGCGCGTGCTCAGCAGCCCTGACGACGCTTGGAGTGCTTCGTCCATTTAAAACGCATTGTTCCTAGCACTGCTGCATCTACTCCCTTGCCTCCTTGCTTGCTTGCTTAAACTAGCGTGCTTGCTTGTTCTTAGCCATGTTCATCTACGACATGGCTTAGTTTGATCACCTCCTTGACGGAGTCCGGCACCTCTTCGACGTCCACGAACGTCTCGTCGGAGTCTGCGAACACCGACGCCGAGGCTGCGAACAGCTCTTCCGAGGCGAGCTCCTTGGAAACCGGCACGAGCTCGTCGGAGACAACCACTTCCTCTGAGCCCAGAGCCGCCGACGAGGCCGTGGAGTCCTGCGACGACCGTGCATGCGAGCTACCAGCGAGCACGCGGCGACCTGCGAGCGTGCGGTGAGCGGCGAGCAAGCGGCTAGCAGCGAGCGTGCGTGCAGGCGAGCGAGCCATCCGTGGCGGCGCGGCAAACCCTAAAAGCGATGGTAGCGAGGAAGCGTGCTGCAGAGAGGATGATGGGACGCGCGTGCTGCAGCCTTTACTCGCGATCGCGCAAGACAATGAAAGAGGCGGCAACGAGTACCGAGGCATCGAGTCTTTAATGGCGAGAGCAGAATGGACGCGGAGCCAGGGGTAAACCCGTCCGAGCAGAGCTGCGCGAGCGTGGAACGTCAAGTTTTTCGATTTCGCGTTGGGAGCCCAGGACGTCTAGTTTTTTGAATACGGAGGGAGTATGTAGAACAAACCCCTGTTTCCCGCCCAAGTGCCCACGGATCCAATTCCAGACAGTCGCGCCCAAACCTAGATTGGAAGCGTGGATTTTACATTTGGACCAATGAGTATGAAATTTTTAACAAGCATAAACCTAAACATAAACCTAAATAAATCTATAACTAAGTTATATATATGATCCAATGAGTATGAAATTTTTACTATAGTTCAAGCATATAATAATAACCCCATCATAAAAATTTCACCACAATTGGACGATAGAAGCTGTAGCTATGAATTATTCCAATTAATTACAGACAAAATTTGATTTTCTAACTAATTTAAAGCTACAAAAAAAAATTTGTACTAAAGCATACTATATTATATGTTTATTGTGTAGATCTACTCATGTGGAGTCCAACAAAATTAGATTTTCTATTTTATGATTTTTCTGTGATTTACTATGATTTTTCAAAGATTCAGCGGAAATAAATAGAAAAGAAAAAGTCAAAAGCCAACGTTACTGTAGCAAACCATGGTTTCTATAGCAAACCGCCGTCCAAAACCGCTCCAGGGTGTACTTTGAACAGTTTTGAAAAGTTCAGGGTGTAAAATAGACGGTTTTATAGTTAGGGGTGTAGGTTAGACACTAGCTGATAGTTCAGGAGGTTAAATAGACTTTTTCCTATTTTCCTACGACGGCTTTTCCATCTGAGAATTATTGATGCTCTTCTAGAAAAGATTATGCTTTTGTGTAATGTAATCGCACGTAACTCAGATCGCCATCAATCAAATCTTCAGGGTTCAGGTGAAGAAACAAGAGGGGCTGACAATGTCAGGAGAAGGACGCCCTTGGCCGGCCCTGCAACTACAACGGCTCATGTGCGTCACAGCAAGTGCCCACAAGGCTTCATCTCCTTGCCTCCACGTCGCAGCAAGTCTCAAACACCGTATGCACATGCTCCTTATATTAGCTTCTACACTACCTCTTGGAATTTTTTCACCTATCCTCGTGAGGTATGTTGGTTGTTGGGTTGATTCCTATAGGATTATCCAAGCCAATTTCAAATAACAAACGACCAGAATATTTTTCTGCCTTTTTAATTTAAATTATGATTTATTGTCGAAAATCTTAACTTCTTATATGAACTTAGATGATGACAAATTTTATATGAAAGTTGCAGGTTTCAATGAGACCAAAAACTTTATAGTTGATTTTTTTTTTCTGATTTGATGTCATTTAGCTGTCCTGGATAGAGGGTTAGCCACTCAAGTGGATGCACCCATGTGTGCACACTTGACAACATGCATTGCTACTTGCACCATTGAACAAAATTTGCATTAGCAGGAAGAAAAATCGTATCAAAACTAGATATAATTATGAGTTTTCACGTGTTGACAAATCTTCTCCTTTTTCTCTGCCATGTGCTCCACTTTAGATATCTTAATTTTTTCTTTATTTTAGGACAAGTCTTGTGAGCCATGAAAGGAAAAATTCAAGAATGATGACGGTATTGAGCTGATGATTCCTGCACAAAATCCAGATTTGGTTCCTGACATCATTTATTCTTGGATCAAGAGTAAACTAATTGACATTGAGCCTGAGTATGTTTTTAGACCTGTAGCTTACAATATCTCATCGCTTAAAATAAAAGTCTAACGTTTATAAATTGTAGGCTACGTGCTGCTCAGGTAAGGTGTACCTGCTCCATATGTTATCCTTCACATCCAGGTAGCTATCTACACATCCTCCAAATTTTGTTGAAATCCATGTGTAGATATCCTTTGGAATTATGCACACCATAACTAATATAAGATTTACAGAAGTTCAAAAATCATATATGGTTTATCTTAATTTAGTTTAGAACTTGGAGAATGCTAGATGAATGAATTTATGCTGTGTACAATACAGTCAAAGAACTACAATGTGAAAGTGTTGCAAACTTTACAAGAGTAATCGTCAGGTCAGCAGATAACCTTATTTAGAGACAACTTAGATGTCACATTTCCCACTTGACCAAAACTCTGTAAGGAAATGGGTTGAACGGGTTACCCTTCTTGGGTGCCCGGCTTCATGTTTAATAGGCAGGGAAGAGCCCCCTGCGTGGCATTACATGCATGGTCAAGATTACATGTCTGATCCTAAGTATGTGCATCTGATCCTAAGACTAATCTCGCCCACTCAACAATCCTGAGCATGGCGTTGTTCTCGTGATGCTATTCTAAGGCACACACATGCATGGTTACAGTTTAACACCCCTACTCAATTTCAACCAGCCACTAGGTTGAGATTGTTTCTAAAGGCTCCTATCTTGGTGGCAAGTAGAGGTTTTGTGAATCCGTCTGCTAATTGATCAGCAGAGTTGATGAACCTGATGTCTAAGAGTTTTTCTGCTACTCTTTCTCGAACAAAGTGAAAGTCTATTTCAATATGTTTGGTGCGAGCGTGAAACACTGGATTTGCATATAGGTATTTGGCGCCAATATTGTCACACCATAGTCGAGCTGCACGAGGATGCAATATACCAAGTTCATCAAGTAATTTTTGAATCCACATTACCTCTGCTGTTGCATTGGCCAACGCTTTGTACTCCGCTTCAGTGCTGGAACGTGAGACTGTGGCTTGCTTCTTGGAACACCATGAGATGAGGTTAGGCCCAAGAAATACCGCAAAGCCACCTGTTGACCTTCGATCATCGAGACATCCTGCCCAGTTAGCATCACTAAATGCACTTACCATCATAGAGTGAGAAGGTCGAAATTTGAGTCCCAAGTTCAGGGTTCCTTGCACATATCGCAGAATCCGTTTGACGGCACTCTAGTGGACTGTGGTTGGTGCATGTAGGAACTGACATACTTTGTTGACCGAAAGGAGATGTCTGGCCTTGTCAAGGTCAAGTACTGTACAGCTCCTACCACACTTCTATACCTTGTTGCATCATCAGAATTTAATTTGCTTCCATCTGTGATACTGAGTTTGTCTGAACTCGCAAGTGGGGTAGCCACAGTTTTACAATTTGCCATACCAGCTCGGTACACAACATCTTTGGCATACTGTTCCTGTGACATAGTTAGACCCTCCCTTGATCTCTTGACTTCTATACCTAGGAAGTAATGGAGATCACCCAAATCTTTGAGAGCAAAGTCATGTTCCAAGTCTTTGAGGAGGGCATTTGTAGCTTCTGTGGATGAGCTGGCCACGATAATATCATCAACATAGACCAGGACAAATATAGTGTGCTGACCTCTATGATAGAAGAACAATGATGTATCACCTTTGGATGGAAGGAAGCCCAGAGATGCAAGTTTGGCACATAATCGGGCATACCACGCACGTGGTGCTTGCTTGAGACCATATAATGCTTTTGTCAAGTTTGCATACCCAATGTGGCTTGGTTGTGTCAACATAACCTGGGGGCTGCCGCATATATACTTCTTCTTCAAGGATGCCATGAAGAAACACATTTTGCACATCTAACTGTCGAAGAGACCACCCCCTTGATACTGCAATAGACAAAATGAGTCTGATGGTAGCTGCTTTGACAACTGGGCTAAAGCTGTCTTCATAGTCGATTCCATAACGTTGCTTGAAACCCTTAGCAACAAGTCGAGCTTTATGCCTGTCGATGGAACCATCGGATTTGCGCTTCACTTTATAGACCCATTTGTAGTCGATGAGGTTTTTGCCTTGAGGTGGAGGTACGAGATGCCAAGTCTTGTTTTGATGTAAAGCTTGAATCTCATTGTTCATAGCCATGCGCCAATTTGAGTCTTGGAGAGCTTCCCGGATGGATGCTGGTTCTTCGGAGGCAGTAGCAGTCATGCCCCAGTGCACAGTTCCATCTGTGCGGAGCTTGGGACATGTAATGCCTTGAGAAAGTCGAGTTGTTGGGCGACTGGACGCAGGAGGATCAACAGAAGCCGTGGCCGTAGAGGATCCGGAGGAGAGAATCTCGACTGTCGCTGTCTCCCGCGCGATCTCGGTCATCGTCGGCGGCAGGTCCTGTCCCCCAGCTACGGGATCGCCGTGTGCAGCCACATTCTGGGCCACAGGATCCACGTGAGTGGCCACCGAGTTAGCAGGCACAGAGAATCCGGGTCCCGTTGGGACCGCGTCGTGCGCTGGTGCCGCGTCGTTTGCTGGCACTGATCCCGATCCGGATCCCCGCGCCGCAGACGCACGTTGTCCGGTGGAGGTGCCAGGCGGATCCGCCTCTATCGCCGGGCCGCCGTGCTGCGTGTCTCCGTGGGGGAGGCACATGAGATAACGGCAACTTGAGGCCATTTTTTCACCGTTTGAAGCCGTGTCTTCACCAATGGAATTCGGGTTTTTTTCTGCATCATCATAGCAATGAACAGAGCATGGAGCCACGTTAGATGCAGGGTCAGTGGAATGTCGATCATGCAAAGTTGCGTCCCCAAAAGAAGTAGGATTTTGAAGGGATTCGGGAAGGAGCAAGACCTCTGCCCGAAGACGTGCTCCTGCATTGGGGTTGAGTTCAGAAAAAGGAAATATATGTTCATCGAATACAATATCTCTCGAGATATAAATGTGTCCTTCTGAGGGGTATAGGCACTTAAAGCCCTTATGAGAGTTACTGTAGCCAAGGAAGGCACATCGTTTTGAATGAAATTGAATTTTTTTGTATTATATGGGCGAAGGTTAGGCCAGCATGCGCACCCAAAAGTCCGGAGGAAGGAGTAGTCAGGTTTCTTGCCAAGGAGGCGTTCAAGTGGTGAGATGTTGTGGATGACTTTCGATGGTAGGCGGTTAATGAGAAAGACAGCTGTAAGGAAAGCTTCGTCCCAGAATTTTGAGAAAATTTGTTGTGTGCCATTGAAATCTATAACGATCTCTTCTTTGCCATTGGAAATTACAAGTTTGCCTAGTTGCCATTAGTTTTCATTTTAGTTCCCGTATCTGCCATTGCCGTTAGAATCTGCATGCTTGCGCCGTTAGAACTTAGAACGTGGTCCCTTCTCCCTAAAATCGGTCTCTCCGTCCAAACCGGTGATCGACTGGTCACCTCACCTTCAAGCCTCCGTGGCTCGGCGAGCAGCTGGAGGCGGCCGCGTGCACGGGGAGGTGCTCGTGCGGGCTATGCGACGAGGCCTGCGTGGGCGAGGGCGAGGCGCACGCGGGGCCACTGGGCACTGGCGCGGCATGCACAGCTGGGAAGGTGGCCGTGGGGAAGCGGCCATGCGGGTGAGGTGGGCGCCAGCGAGTTCTGTGTTGGCGGGGCAGGGCACACGCGTGGCCGTGGGCGCGGCGCCGCGGCCGCAGCATGCGCGGTGGAACGGCAGAGCTAGCGAGGCATGCATGGCCACGCAGTTGAAATGTGTGCGGTGAACGAACGTCAGCGGTCTTATGCGCGTGTGGATGACGAGCGTGGGACGGTGGTTGCGTCATGCGCGGGCAGCGAGCCGCTTCGTGCACCTCGTCTGTCCGCTCAGCAACGCCGCCAACGCGTAGTGTGCTAGTGGTGCGAGCTGCCGTCCGTGCGGGTGTCACAGCCGTCGTCGATGCCACCCACGCGACCACGACAGTGACAGCTAGTTCCCCGCATAGAGACGATCGACCAGTGACATTGAGCGCGAGGAAGACGAGACGACCGGCGATGACGAGCGCGCGGGTCGGTGGCCGCAACATGCGCCGACGGTGAGCGGGGGGAGGCGAGGTGCTCGGGCGATGGTGCACATGCGCGGGCTGGCAGCCGCAGCATGCATGGGCGACGAGTGCTCAGTGGTAGCGAGCACTGGGGAGACGGCGGGCGAACGCCGGGAAGGAGAGGCGGGCGGAAGATAGCGACATGCGCAGTCAGTGAGCACAAGGAGACGACCCGGCCACAGGTTTTAACGGTGTGTGCACGGGATCAATTTAAAAGTAACGACAATGGCATGTAGAGAAATAAAAATTAAAACTGATGGCAATGAAGGAAAATTACAATTTTCAATGGCAAATAACAAAAGAGTATAGTTTTCGATGGCATTCAACAAATTTTCTCTAGAATTTTAGGGGCATGCTGGCGTGAGCAAGAAGAGATAGCCCTACCTCAACGATATGTCTGTGTTTGCGTTCAGCTGCACCATTTTGTTGGTGTGCGTGAGGGCATGAAATATAGTGTTCTATTCCGACACGCTGGAAAAAGGAGTTTAAGGTTTGATATTCACCCCCCAATCAGATTGTACTCTCAATATTTTACTATCAAACTATCGTTCTATGAGATTTTGAAAATCTTTGAAGCATGAAAACACTTCAGACTTGTGACGCAACAAGTAGATCCAAGTGAATTTGGAGTAATCATCAATAAAGCTTACATAATAATTGTTTTTCCCGACCGAAGTAGGTGCGGGTCCCCAAACATCAGAAAAGATCAAATCAAAAGGCTTGGATGAAACGCTAGTTGACTTAGGGTATGGTAGCTGGTGGCCCTTGCCCCGTTGACATGCATCACAAATTGCATTGTTATTTGTACTAGAAGTAAAAGGAAGATTGTGTTGATCTAACACATGCTGAACTACAGCCGAGGATGCATGCCCTAGTCTAGCGTGCCATAATGATGATGACGGCTTGAAGGCGCCGAACACTTGTTTATTTGATGAAGGCTTGAGGGGATAGAGTCCCCCTTCAGATCTGCCGTGAAAAAGAGTCCTCTCGGTCCCCTGTTCCTTGATGAAAAAATGATGGGGATGAAATTCAATAAAGGCATTGTTATCACGAGCTAGTCGATGAACATATACTGAACTTTTATGTGATTTGGGAACATGAAGTATATTTTAAGATGAATTTGGCTATGTGGGGACTGCAAAATGCTATGACTGACATGACCAATGTTCATACCTGCACCATTTGCAGCGTGCACCTGTTCATTGCCGGTGTACTTGTCGTGGATCGTCAGCTTTTCAAGTTCTCCGGTGATGTGGTCCGTAGCCCCAGTGTCCATGTACTAGTTGCTATCCACACCGTAGGAGGAAGAGGTTGCTGCCGCTGCCGTCTTCTGAGGGGGGCCGGTGAAGTTGAGATCATACCGCTTGAAACAGCGGTAGGCAGGGTGCCCTTCATTGCCACATACTTGGCAGAAGACACCTGCCTCGAAGTTGCTTCCACGTCCTCCGCCGCGTCCACCCTTGGGGCCGCGTCCAGATCGGCCGCGATTGCCACGGCCGCGTCCGTTGTAGGGAGGGCGCGAGTTGTTGTTGGGAGCACCACCCCCCCCCCCGGCCGCCTCGGGCAGCCATGTTGGCGGAGGACTAAGGGGCGGCGCCCCGCAGTTCGATGCGCTGTTCGTGGGCGACGAGCTGGGCATAGAGTTCGTGGATGGTAATGGGCTCCACCGCGCAGCGACAGCAGTGACGACGGATTCGTAGTCGACGTCGAGGCCCGTAAGGATGTACGAGACAAGTTCCTCGTCATCCAGCTTGCGGCCCGCCGATGCCATCTCATCAGCGAGGCCCTTCATCTTGGTGTAGTACTCAGCCACCGACGACGAGCCCTTCGAAGCGGAGGCCAGCGCCATGCGCGTAGATATGACGCGGGCGCGGGATTGCGACGCATGCTGCCTCTGGATCGCGGCCCAGAGATCAGCCGCGGTCGTGGCAGACGAGACCTGCGCAAAAATCTCCTTCGAGAGTGAGGAAAACAAGTAGCTTAGGACCTGTTGGTCCCTGGCGATCCACTTCCCATGCTCTGGGTTGGGATCGGGATCAGCAGCCTTCCCGTTCGGATCAGCCGGCGCCGCCACAGGGAGGAACTCGGACGGCGGCTTGGCGGAGGGAGATATGTATCCCCAGCACTCGGCTCCTTTTAGGGTGGAGGAAACTTGGGCAAATCACATGGAGTAGTTGCCTTTGGTGAGAAAGACGGTGGGCGATGGAAGGAAGCCGAAGGAAAAAGCGGTGGTGGAGGAAGATTGCGCCATGGATCGAGAGAAAGCTTCCGAGGGGAATTCCTACTCTGGTACCATGTAAGGAAATGGGTTGAACGGGTTACCCTTCTTGGGTGCCCGGCTTCATGTTTAACAGGCAGGGAAGAGCCCCCTGCGTGGCATTACATGCATGGTCAAGATTACATGTCTGATCCTAAGTATGTGCATCTGATCCTAAGACTAATCTCGCCCACTCAACAATCCTGAGCATGGCGTTGTTCTCGTGATGCTATTCTAAGGCACACACATGCATGGTTACAGTTTAACAAACTCTACATACCTGCCCAGGAATCAACCATATGCATGCATTCTTCCTTGAACGAACCTGACGTTCCTTAAATTTTCATTCTGAGCATTTTTATTGTTTCATCAAGTGACTGGTGTAGTATAAAGCTAGGGTATATGTGTCCTTGACTCCTTTGACAGCGCTATTTTTTGCTAAGTCACAGTGTTGGACTATCAGAAAACTTTGATGAGATTATAGAACAGGTGGCTTGCTTTATTAATAAAAGTTCTTTAGGAATGACTTAAATTTAACTATGTTTGCACAAATTTTTTAAATAAGACTAGTGGTTAAACTTGGGGTAAAAAAAGTCAAACGTCTTGTAATTTGGGATGGGGGAAGTATGTGATAAATTAGATATAACAATCCTAATTGATTTGATGTCCCTTCTGTGAGCCGAACTTACACACGAGCTTATTTCAGTAAGAATAGCTGGTGTCAAATCATTGATACAATGTTAGAACAGACTAGAAAACTAGGCGCGGCTACCTTAGAACACCCATTCTAGATTGAGCAAGAATAATCAACAGCTATCAATGTCGTATATATATATACACAGGTCTTTTAGAGAGGTCTTGTTGGCTACTAATTGAATCGATTTCTACATTATATGTCACAATGTTATAAATAATAGTATGGCTAGTGCCCGGACGTCCAGACGCCCCGCACACGCACCCTGCCCCTGTTGCTGTGCCCGCGGCTCCTCCCCAGTGACCCCGCTCCTCTCTCTCCACGCGGGCGGGACTTGGGAGCCGGGATGAGGATGAGCACGTCCCCGTCCATTGGACCCACGCGTCCCTACCGCCGGCACCCGGCTCGCCGTGCCCAATCCCCCGGCGCTCCAGGCATGCCCCCATGACTCACTGAACACACCGTCTAAAATATGAAACACTTGAACGCAACATACGTTTGAAGGAGATGAAACATTTTAACATGCACTTGAAACATGTGTGTGAAACATATGCAACATCCAGATAAAACATTTGCAACTTGCAATATGCAAACACTCCTTACATAAGACTAAAACCGCTGAAACCCTTAGAGCATACTCTTGCAACGTGTATGAAACATATGTAATATCCGAATCAAAAATGCTTGCAAACATTTTGAATAAATGCTTGCAACATGCCTCAGAAACACTTGCAACATATGCAACATCACGATCTACTTTTACGACATTCCGATCGATTTTATTTTACTTAGGTTCTCAATGAAACTAGTAGTAAAATTGTATTCAAGTAGGTAGAATTTAAAGATATGTACTTTACGTTAAACTGAGTAAATGTCTAAATAGAAATCCAAATATGAACCGTTCTGTATTCGTATTTCAAAATAAATTATGGTAAAAGATGATATCTGAATTCGTTTCCATACCATACGAATTCGTTCCGTGCACGTACATCTTCTAGTATAAATATTGACTTTTGCAGCACAACAACAATTGGAGTTGAGATTTAGACATTATATATATATATATATATATATATATATATATATATATATATATATATATATATATATATATAAATAGGGAGAGTATACTCTATAG
Organism: Saccharum hybrid cultivar R570; assembly: GCA_038087645.1. NCBI lineage: Eukaryota > Viridiplantae > Streptophyta > Magnoliopsida > Poales > Poaceae > Saccharum > Saccharum hybrid cultivar. The sequence goes on from JAQSUU010000760.1 coordinate 17,859,562, forward strand.
TTAGCTACAAAATAAGTTATTTTGTAGCCACGACTATTTACGATAATTTTATATACTAATTTACGACAATGTCAGTATATATTTACGATAGTTGGATTACTATAACATATGAGAATATTTACTGTAACGTTGTAGTAAACCACTTAGCAAGGAGTTACTATAATCTCGTAAATTAACATAGTAATTATCGTAACTCAAAATGGCTACAGAATAAGTTATTTTGTAGCCAGCTACAGGGTAGTAGTTATATATATATATAGGGTGACCTTGGAGACTTTTGTCGTGTCGTGGCTTCTTTAACCACATAGCTGTGTTTAGTTCTAAATTTTGGAGTGCCGAAATTCACTGTAGCGATACTGTAGCTTTTCGTTTGTATTTGGTAATAATTGTCCAACTATTGACTAATTAGGCTCAAAACATTCGTCTCATAAAGTACAACCAAACTGTACAATTAGTTTTTGATTTTATCCACATTTAGTACTCCATGCATGTATCGCAAGTTTAATGTGACGGAGAATTTTTTTTTGCATAGTGCACTTTTCAAGTGAACTAAACACTGGCAAACATCCTCCGCATCGCGCCCAGACCAAACCCTCTAACCCTGCTGTCGTCTATCTCCCCTCCCGTGCCGCAGCGGCATGGAGGAAGCGGAGAACGGCGTCAGGAACCTATCCCCTTCTCCGATGAAGTTCCCCAGCCCAGAGCAGACGAAGCCCTCTGCGTCGCCTCCGTCGCCACGCGTCCCAAGGTGGCTGATCCTCGACCGCATCGTCCACCGGAGCAGCAGGACGCGCTGCGGGGTCGTCGAAGACGACGCCACGGCCTCGGCGCTCGCCCACGACTGCGTCGAACACCCCGTCCGCGCCTCCCTCAGGATCGCCGACCCGCCCGCCGCTTCCCGTCTCTACCTCCACCTGACGGGCAGGCCGCCGATCAAGCGCTTCCAGGAGCCCAAGGCCATCGCCGACCACCGCAACTCCATCCTCTTCCGGCTAACCATCCCCTTCGAGGATCCAATGTGGTGGCACGACACTGTCTCCTTCCCCGACGACTACTTCATCTACTCCTGCTCCTCCTCGTCTCCGCCGGCGTCCCTGACTCGGCTCCCCACTTGCTTCCATGGTGGCACCATCTGCCCCGAGCTTGATAAGCTGTACCAACCTCACCGGAGGCAGCAGCAGCGCGCCATGTTCGAGGAAGAGATTGGCATCCTCAGCCATGGAGACGAAGGCGAGTTCACGGTGGCACAACTCAATTTTTCTGGGCCCAACGAGTTTGACCTCTGCGTGCTGCACCATCCACCTCCTGCCCCTGGCACTTCCGTGGAATGGAGCGTCAAGAAGCTGCAGAAACCTCCTACACTACCGGAGCCGGCTGCTTTGCCGAGGGCCTCAGGCTCTCGGCAAAGCCTCTAAGGCCTTCGGCAAAGCCTTTACCGAGCGCAGCTCTCGGTAAAAATCTGATCGGCAAAGACTTCTTTGCCGAGAGCCATTTATCGGGCACTCGGCAAAGCCTTTGCCGAGAGCCCGACGCTCGGCAAAGCGCGAAATAAAAAAATGCGAAAAAACCTAGAAATTTTTTTTAATCAGGGGAGGGGCCCACTGGCAAGTCGCGGCATTTTTCGCGCAAAATTCGCGGGCGGTTGGCGGGATTCGAACTCGTGACCTCTCCCTCACACGATACCTCCTCTACCACCTGCACTACACACTCACATGCGTCTATATGCCGTTTCAATTACTCAAATATTATACTAAACCAAGTGAAAATTGATTGTTTGAGGCCCTAAACGAATTCAAATCAAAAAGTTGTCAACTACAAAGTTTCATAACTTTTCGAGCACTACATTTTCCTTATAGAAAGTTTTTCCATCCGAGGTCTTTTGAAAAATTCAAATTTTAAAATTTTGAATTTCAAACGTAGTTTTGCATGACAAGATGAATTCAAATGAAAAAGTGGTCAACTACAATGTTTCATAACTTTTTGAGATCTACAAACTTCATTTAGGAAGTTTTTCCATCCGAGGTCTTTTGAAAAATTCGAATTTTAAAATTTTAAAATTTTGAATTTCAAACGTAGTTTTCCATGACAAGATGAATTCAAATTAAAAAGTGGTCAACTACAATGTTTCATAACCTTTCGAGATCTACAAACTTCATTTAGGAAGTTTTTCCATCTGAAATTGTGGTGCTAACATTGTTCACAAATCTTATATATCTCTCTTGTAGTTTCATGAAACTATACGAGAGACATAGATTTTGTGAACAACGTAATTATTACTTTGTCGAATAAAGAAATGACCAATATAAAGTTTATAGATCATGAAAAGTTATGAAACTTTGTAGTTGAAAACTTTTTTATTTGAATTCGTTTAGGGCACCAAAATGTGGTTTGAAAAATTGCTTTGCCGAGTGTTTTACTTTGGCACTCGGCAAAGAAGCCTTTGCCGAGTGTTTTTTTTTTGGCTCTCGGCAAAGAAACTTCTTTGCCGAGAGCCGTTTATCGGACGCTCGGCAAAGCCTTCTTTGCCAAAGCCTTCTTTGCCGAGCGTCCGAAAAAAAACGCTCGGCAAAGCCTCCGGCGCTCGGCAAAGAAGCGGATTCCGGTAGTGTAACATGAAGATAAGCGCCTACTCGTGGAGAACTGACGTCGTCGTGCCCATCGGCAGACGCTTGTGCTGGGTCGACAACTGCAATGGCATGCTGCTCGTTGATGTTGATGTCCTCGCTGACAGCCAGAGCAACCCAGATCATCAGCAATGGCTCCGTTACATCCCTATCCCTCACAAGGCAATGTCTCGCCGCCCGTACAGGGATGGTGGTTCACCCACCCGACCCGTTGCGGTGTGTCTGTGTTACTGATGCTGGCATCATTAAGCTCGTCTGTATTCTTACAAAACGTCCTCCTTTGCCGTATCCCTTTACCATAGAAACATGGACTTTGGATGACATCCACGAAGGCAAATGGACAATGGATGTCGACACCACCATGCGAGTACAGGAGTTCTTCAGTCTTCTTGGAACTGCTGGCCACAGTTGCCTTCCACGGGTGCAGCCAAGTTTTCCTCTGGTTAGCTTGGATGATCCAGATGTTATCTGCTTTCTGCTGGATGACATGGACCGTGGCCTTTTCTGGATGATTGAGGTCAACATGAGAAACAAGCCGCTGCAGTCAAGCGCCCTCTATATCAGTGAAGAAGACGAAGATGGATATCCCCCTAAAAAGGGCCGCAGGAACAATTTCTTTGGTCACCAGTTTATTCCCAGCAAGTTTTCCTCTTACTTGGCTGACGATGCCATCACAAGGTAACATTGTCTCCCCTTCAATCACTGTCATCTACAACTTTCGTTGCATGTTACTTGTGGCATGCTGCAGGAATAATTGTTCTGTTTAGAAGCCTCTAATGTACATTTAAGAGCGTGAAGGTGTAGGTTCCTGGGTATTATATTTATCATATGCAGTTTCTGTGCTAAGTTATATGACTAGCCTATCCTTTAAAAGTGGTTTGACATGTTGAGATATGAATAGATTGATCTGCTAAATGCATTGTCAAACCATAACCCAGTCTTATCATTGTTTAAAGCCGATGCAACACTATGCGGGAAGCTAGCTAACAAAAGTACTTTTCAGTTCAGACTTCATTTAATCATGACTCTCCAATTATAGTTCTGTATGTACTTGTCAGTAGGCCTATACTACTACGAGATTTGAATTCAAAACCAGAGCAGCCCATACAAAACAATGCGTGGCCCCTTACCCATCCTGCACTGTACAAACCAATTCTACCTACCCAAACTAAATGCATGTGTATGATCTCGACATCTTTATTTTCTTATGAACAAACCACCTTGATTTCTTTCTTCTTTTAGCTCATTCGTTCGCATACTTACCATCACATAAAGAAGAAACCTGATAGGTAAATCAACTTAACACAGCAGGGACTAGAGAGGTTATTCTCATAATTGAAAATTCTAACTAAGTTTATTGGTAATGAGGGGTCAGGAATGCATAGAGACAGAAGAAACCTTGTCAGGATCCTTAGTGACTATGGCTTTGAAAAATAGTTACTCATGCTCCAAGGAAGTAAGGTGATTGTTGCATCCATTCCAATTTATAGAAGAATGGTATGTGTAGGCGGCTTCCCCAACTCTGAGCTACCTCAGTTGGTGAAGCCTGCAATTCTTTATAGGATAGGAGTTGAAAGTATTGAAATTAAGGAATCGAAGCCTATTAATAAGGACATAGTAGATCTTTTTAATTGCAATGTTTTTCCACAAATAACATGCAGATGTGTTTGCTCGAGCTGTTAAGGCGGTGTCTGCTTTAAACATGATGAAGATGGTGGACGACAACAACCTTCCTAAAACCCAATATCCCCTGGTTTTTACATGTAAAAAGTAAAAATCGAGGGCAACTATTAGGAGATGGGATGGAGGAATGAAACTAACTAGGTTTTTTTTCTACTCTACTTATTCTCATGTGGGGAACATTGATTGCCTTGTGACTGCTTTCTTTCATGCAGTTGGGAGCTCAGTGAAAGATTGCAAAAGGCAAAACAGGGGACAGTGATGCAAATGATTGGACTGGAATGACAATTCAACGAGTGATTTAGTGGATGGATAACAACCTTTAGAAGATGTCCACTATGTTTTTTTTGGAAAGCCCGAGGACAAAGTGGAGGTGGCTCAATCCTTGCCACAAGGGGGGACCACACCCACTCTGTGAACAAATCCACATGGTGCGCTTTATAAACTGCATTTGGCAATTATGTGGATTAGTGATCTCCCTAGCAAACCCCACCGATCCCCTTATCTTCTTGAAGCATAATGTCCGTGAGGAGTTATCTCTTATACCGTTCTTAAGTGCAAGTCCTCAAATAAATCTCTAAGGACTGGTTATCTTTGTAGTTGTCCTCTTTTGTATAATTCCTTTTTTCTTTTGTATAGACAATCTATAAAGTGAGCTTCATAGGGACGTTTCCCCTCCTGTTTCCTTAAAAAAAAGAAACAAAATGAGATTTCAACACCACCTACAACAGACGTCCTGAAGATTAATTTTGTTGGAGCTTATATTCAGAGAGATGAAAGGTGCATGGGGTTCTATTGTAAGGGATCATAAATGGGAAACAATGATGGCCAGCTTAAGAAGAACTAATGTGGTGCATGATGCGTTAAACACTTGGACCAGACGTGTCTTGCAGCTCTATATGCAGCAATAGATCAAAGTATGTTTTAGATTCTATTTGAAACCGATTCAACAATCTTAGAGCCTGTTTGGGACGGATTGTTGGGGGGTGTTTAGGGGAGTGGCCAGAGGCCCCCCAAATGGCACGCGTCAAGCATTGCTTCCTTTCCCCACATCGTTTACACATGAATGCAGAAGCAGCTAGGAGGGGGTTGTGGGAAAAATCACCTCGGATTCTTCTCTCCCTCCACTCGCGCTACCCTTTCCCTTTGCCCACAGCTCTTCCTCTATCCTTACTAGACGTGCCCACCCCAGGCGGCCGTGCCCACGGGCCTGCCGCCCTCATCTATTGTTGTCCTTGCCGGCTCGCCACCCTCTTCCATCCACCCGCGCCTTTGTTTTTGAACAAGTCAACTGGGGAGCCCCCTATTATATTTTTATTTTCTATTAAGGAAATGTACAAAAAGTTACAAGTATATACAAAGGATACAAGGCATCTAGGCCCAAACATAAAAGAGAAACAAGGTCATGCTTAAGAGTAACTCTCTCGCCAAAGAGTGAGGGGGGCTTTTCTGGTAGGCTTGGCTTTGGTGCACACTAGTGCAAGCTCGTACCTGAAATGTCTCTTCCATAAGCTGTGGTTGCAGGAACCATTTTTATGATTTTTCAGCTTAGGAGGTATTTAGTTGTTGGGTGAAAAGTTTTTGGTGTCACATCGGATGTTTTATGGGATGTCGGAAGGGGTTTTCGGATACTAATAAAAAAACTAATTATATAACTCGCCTGGAAACCACGAGACGAATTTATTAAGCCTAATTAAGCCATAATTATCACATGTGTGTTACTGTAGCACTTAAGGCTAATCCTGGACTAATTAGGCTTAAAAGATTCGTCTCGTGTCCAACCAAACTATGTAATTAGTTTTTTTCGTCTACATTTAGTACTCTATGCATATGTCCAAACATTCGATGTGATGGGGTGAAAAAATTTTGGGTGAAAACTAAACGCCCCCTTAGTAGAAGCTCTCCGGTCTCATTCTTATGATTTTTCAGCTTGTGGTGGTGTCCTCTTTAGAGAAGCAAAAGATTCCTATATTGGTGAATCTTGCTCGGACTGATGCTGTCCACGTGCCACGTTCTTGTAAAAAGTGTGCCCATGAACTTGCTCGTACTGGCTTGAATTAGGACCCAAATCGATCATATGTTTGAACTGAATACGGATCCCTTGCAACAATCTTGGGGACTCATGAAGTAAATGAACCTTTTTTTACTTCCTCTGTCCCGGTAGTAATACAGTTCTAGCTTCGAGACTAATTATAGGGAAAGATATCAACATTTACATCGCTAAATAAATTTAATAGAAAAATATATTTCAAAAAAATCAATCTAATTATATTTATTTGCTAGAAAAATATTAGTAATTTTTGTATAAAAGTAGTCAAGTTGAAATTGTTTGATTTCTTTTTGAATGGGACATTGTTTGATTTCTAGTGAAACAGAATCGCACCCTTTTTGGACGTAATGGAGAATTGTCTACTCATAAGTGCACATATTTCTTTTGATTTATGTTAAAAGAAAAATGCTCCTTATGAGTAATGGAGAATCCTCCCATGCTAAAAAAAATTGCTCCGGCAACGTCTCTTGACCTACTCCCTCCGTCCTAGAAAAAGTGTCGTTTTAGGTTTTTCAGACATCGTGTTTGACCGTTCGTCTTATTCAAAATTTTTGTGCAAATTATAAAATAAATAAATAATTATTGAAGTATCTCTAATGATAAAATAAGTCATAACAAAATAAATAATATTTATTAAAAAACCCGCTCTGCCTGCCGCCGCGTCGCATTCGCATTCGCATCAAGCCAATACCAAACCCTAATTCCGCGGCGGCATGGAAGAAGCGGAGAACGGCGTGAGGAAGGGCTCCGCGACCCGCGCCATCGCCAACTGCGTGAGGAAGCTATCCCCTTCTCCGACGAGGTCTGCCGGCCCGGAGCAGAGGAAGCCCTCCGGCGTCCCCACGTGGCTGATCCTCGACCGCATCGTGCACCGGAGCAGCAGGAGGCGTTGCGGGGTCGTCGAAGACGACGCCACAGCCTCGGCGATAGCCCACGACTGCGTCGGCCGTCCCGTCCGCGCCTCCCTGAGGATCGCCGACCCGCCCGCGGTGTCCCGTCTCTACCTTCACTGGAAGGGCAGGCCCGCGATAGATTTCGCGGAGCCCGCCGCCATCGCCGCCCACTGCAACTCCATCCTCTTCCGGATGCGTGTCCCCTTCGAGGATCCTATGTGGTGGAGCAGCATTGGCTCCTTCCCCGTCGACTACTTCGTCTACTCCAGCTCGCCGTCGTCACAGGCAACCCTGACTCTGCTTCCCCCTTGCTTCGACGGCGGCCACACCGACCCCAAGTCTGATAAGTTCTTCCAACCATACCGGATCCAGCAGCAGCGCATCATGTTGGACAAACATATGGGCATCCTGTGCCACGGTGACCAAGGCGAGTTCACGGTGGCAGATCTCACGCATCGTTTCCGCACGGAGGTCCACCTCTGCCTGCTGCACCATCCACCTCCTGCGTCTGACATTCCAATTCAGTGGAGCATTAAGAGGCTGCAGATCCCTCCAGACATGAAGATCAACCTCTCCTCTTGGAGGAATGATGTTGTCGTGCCCATTGGCAGACGCTTGTGTTGGGTCGACTACTACCAGGGCATGCTGCTCATTGATGTCCTCACTGACAGTGACAGCGACCCAGATCAGCAGCAGTTGCTCCAGTACATCCCACTGCCTTCTCAGGCTTTGAAGTATCGCCGCCCGTACAAGGACGCAGGCGAACCTGACCCATTGCGGTGTCTCTGTGTCACTGACTCTGGCATCATTAAGCTCGTCTGTATTCTTACCAAAGAGCCTCCTTCTCCTGATCCCTTCACCATAACAACATGGATTTTGCATAATGTCCACCGAGGTGAATGGAGGAAGGATGTTGACACCACAATGGGTGCCACGGAGTTCTTCAGTCTTATTGGCACTGGCCACAGTTGCCTTCCACACGTGCAGCCAAGTTTTCCTATGGTGAGCTTAGTTGATCCAGATGTCATGTGCTTCCTGCTGGAAGATGAGGACCATAGCCTTTTCTGGATGATTGAGGTCAACATGAGGAACAAGAAGCTGCAGTCAAGTGCCCTCTATATCAATGAAGAAGAAGAAGAAGGATGCCCCCCTAAAAGGGGCCGCAGGAACAATTTCTTTGGTCATAACTTCATCTGCAGCAGTTTCTCCTCTTTCTTGAGTGAGAATGCCATCACAAGGTAATATTATGTCTCTTGCTATCGCATCTTGTTTGTAGCACGCTGCAGGAAGTATTAACAGTGTTTAGCAACGTCTAGTTTACATTTAAAAACATGAGTAGAACATGATGGTCTAGGTGGCCAGGTATTTAGCATATGCAATTTCTGTGCTAAGTTAAATAAGTAGCCAATCTGATACCAGTGATTTGACATGTTGAGATATGAACAGATTATTCAGCTAAAATCGCATAAGTCAAACTGTGACCTAATGTTATCATGGTTTAAAGTCAATGCAATACTATGCATTAAGCCATTAAGCTAGCGAACAGAAGTGTTGTTCTGTTCAGACTTTGTTTAATCATGACTCCAATTTATGTTCACATGTTTTTGTTCTATGGTCAGAAAGCCTATATATTAGTTTGGGGTCCTAACCAAAACCAGAGCAACCAGTATACAACAACGTCCGTCCCTCACCCAATTAGCTGTATACATTACAAACCTACTCTACATACCAAAGCCAAGCGCATGTGCTGTATATGATATTGACATCTTTACTTTCTTATGAACAAACCATCTTGATTTCCATACTATTTCTGATTGAAAAATCTTTTAGCTCGTTCACCAACACATATAAAGAGGAAACATGATAGGTAAACAGTAGGGGCTAGGGAGGCTACGCTCATAGTTGAAATTCTACCACGGCTATTGGTAATCAGGATCAAGAATGTATAGGAAGAAGAAACCTTGTCAGAAATCTGCAGTTTCCTTGACTTTGAAAAACATTCAGTCATGTTCCTAAGGTGATTGTTACTTACTCTATAACATAATGGTGTGTGTAGGCGGCTTCCCCAACTGAGCTTCCTTGTTCAGTTGGTGAAGCCGGGCTGTTCTTTAAGGGCGGGAGTTGAAAGTATGGAGACAGTTACGAGATCAAAGCATCTCAGTAATGTCAAAAGTTATATAGTTGCATATCTATAACAAGTTGTTCTCTATAATTAAATGAAGATGCTACTACTTGATTTGTTAATTGTACTTGTACATACTTAAATAATATATGACAATTATCAAGACATGGAATGTGGAAATTATCTAACTGGGCTTTGTTTTCTACTCTTACATCTCATGTATGCAAGTATGGAACATTGATTGCCTTGTGACTCTGCTTTGTTTTGTGCAGTTGGGAGCTAAGTGAAAAGATGCAGGAGGCAAAAAAGGAGAGAGTGATGCAGAAGATTGGTCTGGAAGCAAAATTGAAGAAGTAATTTACTCGATGGATGACAGCACATTTTGAAGACTGTGTTGTCTGTCTCATGAGGAGAGAGGTGGAGGCCTTTGTGCCATGTGTTTGAGAAACCTTCTTTGATACTCAACCCTGACACAGAGCACATTACGCATTTTGTTGTCTTGTCTTGTAATGTGTCCTCTCCATGGAGAATTTCAGGAACCTATATTAACCTGGGAAATGCATGTATGACAATCTCTACGTGGATGTTGAATGCACATGCTGTGTTAGCCAACTGGCCCAGGTGTTTCAAGATTTGCCCTAATTAAGGGCACCATGTTTATCATAGCTTAACTTTGAAACGACTAGCCACGAGGCTGAGTGCATTTACATAATTACATCTGATAACTGTCAAACTTCTCGACATAGACTAGTCCATGGTGCATTGCATTCTGGTGGTCTTAAGATTGTGTTGTTTGCAGCAAGCACCAACGCACTCCATTATTCTCGGGACTGTATCTGGGGCCCAAAACTCTAGACAACTTCCCCAAGTGCAAAACAACAATTGAACAGATATGATGCTGGGAGTTGGCAAAAAAACATACTTTGGGAGTTGGTCTCCTTTTATACGATTGTACTCTCCGAGGCAAAAAAAAAACATATATACTTTGGGAGTTGGTCCCCAATTGTACTCTCAGAGATGGTCTTCTTTTTCTTCCCCGTACTACTTTGGGAGTTGGCAAAAAAACATGGATGGGAAACAAAATTTGAGGTACTTTTGGAGATGCTCTAAAGAAGGCTTTCTTGCTTTTTTATTTGAAGATCTTTTCTACGATGACAGGGATCCTTTTTTTTATTTGCTTTCTGCTGGCTTCCAATTTATGCCACCCTTTTTTCTCTGTTGTATAGATAATTTTTTGGTCATTTTGTACATTATTTTATGGGTAAAGAACACATTTTGATCCCTATTGCATTCATGCCTAATCTAATTGTCTGTGGGTGTTAGATTGATGTCACCTGATGAAAATTTGTCGTACTAAGTCACAATCCATATGCATGTCTCATTGTATTTGACAAAAAATATGTGGTGTCATGCGGCCTTTTCTTGGATTTCTCGTACCTACTCCGTGGATTCAGTGATTAATTTTAGTTGAGGACAGTAGGTAGAACGCCGAATACTGTTTACTGTTTCTATGTTGACGAAAATTGTTTTCTATATATAAATACAGGAGGTGTTTGTTGGTGTAGATAGATTGCCGACGATCCGTGGATCCCGACGCTCCGAGCACTGGCCTACGCATGCACGACGGCACGACCGCGGTGATTCCCAAAGCTCCACTGTACCTTTAATTTTGGCACACTGACCAAACATGGAGGATTATTGGCAGCACCTACGTACTTGTGAACTGTGACTTACCACTCTCGTGCCACCGTGCATGTGTATGCCGCCAAGCCCCCCTATTGCTGCCAACACATCACAAAAGAGCCCGGTTAGACTTTCCATGGCAACGTGTGTGCCAAGCTCCGGACGCATGCCGCGCATATATATATTCCGTTGCATGACGACTCGACACGGCTGATTTGCTTTCACGAGTCCATGACAAACTAATGTAACTAGCCAGCCGGCCGCGCGCGCATCGCTGCGGTGCCGTAGGGGTACTGTTCATAACGGGCGGTGGGTGTACTGTTTTAGATCAGGCCGTACTGTTCATAACGGGTCTTCACTGTTCATAATAACGGGTCAGACACTGTACATAACAGGTTAACAGGTCGCGTGAACAGTAAAGCAGTAGTTGCACAGTAGCTGACGGGAGGACCTAAGAGTCTAATAGGTGTGTGCTTGCTTTTGAGTTGATCGGCTTGGATGCATGGTGTCACATCTCGTGTGTTGTGTAATAAAAATCGTGACTTTTAAAAAAAAAATTCATTGAATGTGTATTGCATGTAATGCGTAGTCAACTTAAGTCAACCTTTTCCCTAATGACCCTAATCCGTCTCATCTTATTCAAACCAAATTTACAATAAACTTGTGGTGATTTGATTCTTCTTGGTTGTGCTTGGAGGTAATCTCATCACCTTTTTTTTTGAGAAAGGTAATCTCGTCACCTAAAGCCCTGGAGAAAAATAGAAAAATCTTTTTTCCTTTGTCTCCTAGCAAACTGGCCCAGCCGGCCTCTCTCCCTCACCCTCTAGCTCAGCTCATTCTGTTAGGCCGAGCCCACACTCGGTCCAGCGCAGAGACTAGCCGAGCCCAGCTCGTGGCCTCCGTCGGCCCGCTCGGCCAGCCGGTCGCCCCAGGCCCACTCGACCCCGCGGCCCAGTACACCGTCGTGGCCCAACCTGGGCACCAGCACGCAGCCCAACAACCACCCCTCCTGTGCCAGTCACGTGCGCCGCACGCACACGTCGTGTATCTGCCGCTCCCTGCCCTCACGCGCAAACGGAAATGTCACCGTCAGGCCACATTTCTGTTTCCTCCGCGTGCTTAGCAATGGAGTCCGTTTCTATATTTTTCGTGGAAATGGGTTCGGGTTTGGAAAATACGGGTTCGAAAACGGAACCGAAATATATACGTGTACGGAAACGAATCAATATGGTCGGAAATTCAACGGAAACGGTCGGAAACCGAGAACTTAAGTCAGAGTACTGCACATATTTATACTCACCAATCACACAATAGGCGTACCATGAAAATATGTTTTCTCATAAATTTATTGTACTTACTTAGTGTATCATAATTATTATTTTTATTTATTTAGTCACAGTTACACATATATATAATTGTTTAGCTCATTATTATATTAGAATTTCACCTATTACTGTATTAGATTAGAATTGTATTTGGAACAATAGAGTAAATATAATGTTAGTAGCTAATTGATCCTTAGCGCATGCAGGAGCGTCAAAAGTAGTGTATAATAATAATCTTCTCTAAACCCAATCAACAATCTCACTCCCACCACCCACTCATCATCACATCTCACATCTCACCTCTCATCATCCCTCACAACTCCCTCATACTCTCAGTCTAGTCGACGAGGCGGCCTCCGCGCGCCCCTCGCCTAATCGGCCTCAAGCCGTACCTTAGCTTCGGGGGAGAAAAGCAAGCACAAGAGAAGACTAGCGGGTGTGAAACAGTTCACAGGAATGAACATGATCGAGATCGCGGCTATACGTATAGTTTTAACTCTGCAGAGTGTGTACACCTGTACCCAACAGAATCACCATCATCGACCGTGGCCGCAATCTAGGTGAACACCGCTCAAGAACTAGCACATTCCTCGCCAGTCTGCCCCCAAGTGGAGCAGTGGCGGACGTACGTTTAACCTGTGGGGCCACCTGGCCCCACAGGTTTTGACGAAATTAACAAACCCCCCTTCATAATATATGGCTTGGCCCCACAGGTCCCGCCAGCTGGCCCCACAGGTTCCACCATACTTTTTCTTTAGGTCAGCAAAACAGCAAAGCTGTACACGGAACTAGCTGAACCTGGCCACCTGCACACAGCGACCGGCGGCGGCGCTCTTCAGCTCTTGCCTCTTGCCTCTCAGATCTCGTTGTCTTGGCTGGGCTTTCGCCGTTTCGCGGCGACTCCACGACTAGGCGAGCCGGCAAGGGCGCACGGCCAGGACAGGAGACGACCGGCTGCTGGCTACCTACAGTCCAGGCCAACGTCTGCATCAAGCCATCAATTATCAGGTAATTTTTACTCACCCTCAGATTCGCAAATCGCAAGGATTTTCTGATTTCGTCTTGTTTTTCTCCCCCAATTCCTAAATGTATGACTTTTCCTCCCCTATTTGTTTCTCAATATTTTGTAGGAATTTTCACCAGAATGGACAGATTTGTCAAGTTATGGGCAAGCAATTCAAACATCTCAAGCTCGCGATCTCCTCAAGATGCACCTATAAACGAAAAAGAAACAGAAGGAACTCATGAAGAAATTCCTTCTGTGAATGCAAATGCAATGCCACCTCCTAGCGAAGAAGGGGAAGAAGTTGATTTGTCAAGTCTTCCAACAGATCCTGCAAGAAGAAAGCCAATTTCACGGTACAAACCCAATATCCAAGATGAGGTCAGAAGAGCTTATCTCCAAAAAGGTCCATTTCAGCCTGATCATGAATTCATGATTTCCCAAAAATATTTTCAAGGTTCTGTAATTTTGTCGAGAATATTCATGACGATTCAAGGTTCTGCAATTTGACTGGGATCGGTGATCTCTGCCAGAAATTAGTTGAAAAAAAGAAGCATACTACTTATCCTTTAGTGTTTTTATTGTTGAAGCTAATATTAATTTTACCTATCGCCACAGCTTCGGTGGAGAGAGCTTTTTCTGCAATGAAGTATATCAAGACTGATTTACGCGATAGAATTGGTGACACCTTTCTATATCATTGTATGATTACTTATGTTGAAAGTGGTGTATTTGACACGATTACTACCATTGATATTATGCACCACTATGAAGGGTTAAAAGAGCGTAGGGAGAATCTGTAATACTGTAACTATAATGAATTTGCAATTATATATATTAATTGTGCAATGCTTGTGTTAATTTACTTGCAGTTAACTATTCTTGCGTATATCTGTGATTAGCTTGGCCCCACAGGGTTTCAATCCTGGATCCGCCACTGAAGTGGAGTAGCATACGGCACGACGTATACACTTGGGATCGTGATTAGGGTAGCCGAAAAACCCGTCGTCATCGTTCTCACCGTGCTCCTAGGGGATACCCCGTGCACCTCTCCTCCCACAGAACTGGCTTAGTCCGCACTAACTCAACAGAACGGGCCCCGCCCATTCAGGGCCTGCGGCGTGCACGTTTAACATAGTTCCGTGTCCCGGGCATCATCCCACGATGGTCCTTAATTGGCCAGAGCAAGCACCTTCCACCAATATCATGTGGCCCACCTCTCACAGGTAGCCACCACCACACGCCTGTCACAAACATATCCATCATATACATCAAAACCGGATCGGGGCACTCCATGCACCAAGTGCACCCCTCCAAGGTAAAACCTCTCACTCCGACCGATATCACCAAAGAAAACAGGTCAAGGCAAGGAATATCTCTAGAACTCCTCATCACCACCACCCACATGGGATTCAACGCTCCCGTCGCGCCAACCTACCATCTATCTCACGGGAGAGCCTCACGGCAAACCCCGATCCACCAACCACATCACCAACCAACCATCACATCACACGACAAGGCATATATGTAATAATGATGGAAGTAAATGCAAGCAAGCAGGTAGGCAATATATAAGCGCGAGCGCGAAGCTAGGTAGTCATGGTGAAGAGGTTTTCAAATAAGGCAAACAAGGCTCACGCAAAAGCATGCATCACATATACTAGCAAAGGAGTAAAAGTAAAGCACTAGCATTTCTACTTGCAATGCCTAATAGGTTTATCTAAGATAAGGTGCTGCCATGACACCTGCGAGGGCGAGGTAGTAGTGGTACGAGTCTCCATAAGTCGGGGTCGTCCACCATCAGGATCCATCTCCGGGTGCGCCGTCGGGTCCATCCAAGTTCAAGTCGTCGCTATGCAAAACAAACCCGAGAACGCCCACAAATAAGAACCAATAAAACCGTGACAAAAACCTAACTCACTAGACTCTAAAACTGCACTAGGAGGTAGGGTAGAGTTTTAGAAAAATTATGAAAGTGGTTTCATAATTTTTGGGGCTTCGATGAATTTTTGAAGGTGGAAAGGAAATCTGAAAATTGAGAAAAAAGAAAAAGGCTAAGGGGAACATGGGCTGCCCTTGGCTTCTCACCAGGCTGCGGCTTGGGCCTGGTGCTGCCGGCTCTGCTGGGCTTCAGGTGGCCGAGCGCCTGGTGCTGGCCCAACCACAGGGAAGGAGAGAGGAGGCGACTTGGGCCGTTGGCTGGTGTTGGGCTTGCGAGTGGGAGAGCCGAGCTGGGTTCGGCCTGCTTCTGGGCCGGCCTACTCTGCTGGGCCAGAAACAGAGGAAAGGAGAAGGCAGAGGAGTGCTCTCCAGGTGCTTGACGCCGAGACCGCAGGGGGCTCGCCAAGCCCGCGGCGTGTGAGATCGGCGTCCGCTGGTGCGAGGTCTAGGGCACGGCGTCCTAGAGCAGCGTGGCAGTGCTAAGCCGTGCTTTGTGCTGTGTCTTCGTGGGCTCGGCGAGGGGGTGCGCTGCCGTGGTCGTGGACGACCGACGGTGGCGGCCCTGCGTCTCCGGTGCCTTGGCGCTCACGCGCGTGTCTAGCCAGAAGGTGCGGCCGTGAGTGCGACGGTGGAAAAGGTCCGTGCGGTGCGAGGCTAGTGCGTGTGCGTGAGCAGCGCGAACGCGCTGGTGGCGCTTGGCCGTGGCTGGTCACCGGTGCGGCATCGCGCCCTGCATGGGATGTTCGTGCGCGGTGGTCTGGGTGGCGCCGTCGTGGCCACGGCGCGTCGCGGTCACGGTGGCCGCGCCATGCTTGTGCAGTGCGAGTGGTGTCCGTGTAAACCATGCGACGCGGCTCGCGGCGCGCGCAAGGCGAGGATGCGGCCAAGGCGAAAACGAGGTAAAGGCCGGGTCTTGGGTGCTGGCATGCTCACCAAGGGCTTGCCGAGGTCAGAACGCGCAAGGAAGAAGCTCGACACCGAGTCGTGGCGGCGACGTCGTCCGCGCGCTCGTTGTCCATGGCTTCGGCTTAACTGCGGCTCGCAGTGAAGCAGTGGCGGATGCAGGCTAAACCAGTGGGGCCACCTGGCCCCACAGGTTTTGATGAAACTAGTCGAATTTACTGTAGCTTATATGGCTTGGCCCCACAATGTCTACTAGCTGGCCTCATAGGGTTTGATTGCTGGATCCGCCACTGCAGTGAAGGCCTCACGCAGGTCGCAGTTCGTGACGAGCTGGAACGCGACTGTGGCGTGCGGAGGAAGGGCGTCGCGTCGTGCTCTCCTTGCTGGCGCTGCTTGACTACGTGGTGGTGGCGGGGCTCCTAGAGGTCGTGCCTGCACAAGGAGGCTTGAGCCGGCATGGGGTGTAGTCCAGGGAGCCAAGGGGAAAAAAGAGGAGACCTTGGGTTGGACGGGGGCTCACCGACGATCCGTGGTGACACTCAGGCCTCGGAGTGGCGGACAGTGGTGACGGGGCGAACGGCGGCTCGACGTGGTGTCGACGTCGGGGCTTGACGCGGAACCGTGGCTGCAAGGCAGGGCCGTCTTCAGAAATTGGGGGCTCCTGTTCGAAATACACATTGGGGGCCCTAAATTTAGATCGCAATTTGCAATACATGATTCCTAAATCGCAATTTGCCAATACATAATTTCAGATGATCAAAATTCAATTCAATTAATCAAATTGGGAATCACATGAGCTCTTGCGTGGCTGCCTGCCTGCCTGCGTCCCTCTGCTGTTCATGCGTTGCTCAAAGGCAACTGTGACTGTGTGTATAAGAATAAGTAACAGATAAAGAAAAACAACAGCTTCCAGCTAGTAGGAAGAGAAAATAGATAGCAGCCGCCGTGACTTATGGCAGCATTGTGGCTGGAATTGGCCAACGGTAGGAGCACTTACCAGTTACCAGTAGCCGCTCAAGTCGGGAACCAAACAAGGCAACCGTGGTTGTGCAGTCTGGCCTCTGCCGATTGCTGAGTTAGTGTTGATGATGACGCGCAAATGACGAAGACGAGGGGACGCGTGATGGTGCTTGTCGCCGTGCTGAGGTTCGACGTTTTGACTGGTCGAGGGATGTGAGGTGGAGGCCCATGCTTTTGGGGGGCCCGGTTCGATTGCCCACCTCGCACGTGCCTATCGACGGCCCTGCTGCAAGGTCTCCGTGCTACGTGCCCTGGCAAGGCCGTGGAGTCACCGAGGTTGCGTGGCGATCGTGTCCGTGGCGCGGTGGCGAAGAGCGAATGCGTCGGCTCCTCGTGCTCTCGCCGCAGCAGCGCTGGTGGGCGTGGCGGCGGCTGGAGGGAGTGGGCGAGGGGCGAGGCTGCCTGCGGGTTTTATAGCTCGCGAACTAGGGTTTGCGAGGGGTGGACCGGGCTATGGGTGGCGGTGATCTATGGTGCCGTGTCGAGTACGTGGCGCCCATCCGTCAAGAACCAAATCACACATGCATCTAAACTAAACATGGTGCACAATTTATTTGTTAACTCTATTTGAAGGAGATGGAAAAGAGTCGGGGGGTTTTGTTTTTAGAAAATTAATAAATCATGTGTAGGGGTTGCATGTTGAATTCGAGGGCGGCTCGAATTCAACCAAGGTTTAAATTTTTCCCTCGAAAACATTTTATTTGAAAACACCTCTTGTCACGTAGGTGATCAGTCTTCAAGACAAGTAGTTTGTTGTAAAAAGTTTTGAAGCCCGAATTTGAAATTTGGGGTGGGAAAGGAAAACATTTGACTTAAGTTTGACCTAACATTTGCATGCAACACACATTCAAGCCAAAAGTTTAAAAAGTTGGGATTTTTCTATTACACAGAATTACGGAATGTTACACAGGACGTCTTCGGCCGGACTGGTCATTACCCCCGGTGGTGTGGGGCCCTCCGCAGGGTTCGTGTTACTGGGTGTTGGGACCCAAGCGTAGGAGCGCGTCCAGGGCCGCGATGCTGGTCCCTGGCATCAGGGGAGAAGCCGTCTTGCCATCGGCGGTGCCTTGGAGAGGGAGGAATGGGACATGGTCGGCACGGGCACAGTGGAACGTCGCCCGCACCTTTTCGAGCGTGCTCACCGAGCTCCAGGGGTTCATCATTCCTGCTGGTCAGGTATGTCGTCGTAAATTCTAGCGTCGCCTGGTTTGCATGACTATTCAGCTTCTGTTTGATGCTTTTCATTCTGGCCAGTCTTTGATGATTCAGAGCAGGGAGAAGGACTGACATCTTCGCGACGTGGAGAACGCCCTAGCGGAGTCTGAGCAGCAGCGACGGGAGTTGGTCGACCAACTCGCCGCAGCCCACTAGCAAATCACCGCGGCGCCCCCCGCTGCCGAGAAGTTGTGCGGTCTCCACACCAAGGAACAGGACGCTCGTCGCGACGCCGAGGAGGCTGGTCGGAACGGAAGCTCCTCCTGGTGCTGGAGCAGTCACGTCTGGGTGACGAGGTAGCCCGGAAGGTGCGTGAGGAGCGGGACGGCCTACTTCAGTCCATCGAGGAGCTCCGCACTCAGCTTGACCTGTCCCGGTAGGAGGCCACGGATGCCTGTTCCCAGGCCAACGCTGTTGCCAGCGAGCTCCTCGTGGAGAGGGACTTGAAGCGGAGGTCTGAAGGCGTCGTGGCCCACCTTGCCGGGGAGGTCACCCACCATGAAGGCGAAGTCGGGCGTCTTGTGCGTAATTGTGAAGGTAATTTTCGTGATTTTTTGGCCACGCGCTTTCCATTGTCAGACGCAAGCATTCTCTGACTTGTCTCTGTTTGGTCAGGCCTCGAGGAGAGTTGCGACATTGAGGCAGAGAAATGTCGTTCCCTCGAAATGGAGCTGTCTGCGGTGAGGGCGGAATTGATGGAGATGAAGGCGGAACTGGGGGTTGAGCGCTCGGATCATGATGCCCTGCGCATGGTCGTTGGGGTGGGTTTGCGATGACCTCGGGATGTCTCAATCTGAGGGTGTAAGCTCCCTGGCGGTTCGGGCCTTCCAGATTGGCGATCGCGCACGCGAGCTGACCCAAACCGCGCTTCACTTCGGCGTGAACTACACATTCATGGCTGCCCGCTCCCATTACGAAGAGATCGACATGGTGGCACTGAGTGAGGGGATCACCAAGGACTGCCCCAACGAGGGCCTTGTCAACCACGCTGGTGCGTAAGCTGGAGCCTTCGGTGGCCCCGCAAGGAGATAGGATTTTCATCGGTTTAGGTGCCAATGCCCTTAGGACCTTTGCAAAGGTTCTGCACGGGTCCTCTTACTTTGTCTGTTCCTTAGGACCTTGACTTTTGGAGCCTAACTTCACGCGTGGCTATTTGAGTTCCTGGAGGAAACGTGTGGTTCCTACTGGGGCTTCTCTTACTTTGTGCTATTTGTTAGCCATGCGAGCTAACATCTGTGATGTTTCTGGGCTCTAAAGCCCTTGCGTGCGGTGCGGGCTTGACCGGTGGTTATCCCATGATCCCTCCATCTTTCGTCGCTGCCCCAGGGCGGCCGTCGGACCCAGGTGGGGGCCTAGTCTTTGGAAACCAGGGTCGTGGCAGGTTGTGCGAGGTACCCTTCCCCCTTTCGCAGGGGGCGGTCCTCTTTTGTCCAAAGAACGCTCGGGAGGTCACGTACTGCCCTATGGGAAGTTTTGAAACAAAGACATGCCACTGGTTCCACGACATCGGTTGATGTTTACGCGTGTTGACAGTATTCTCTAGGATAAGAGGACACAGGAGGGCGCACGGTTGTTCCATTGCATCCACTAGGAAGTTTTGCCGGTGCAGCTCTATGGTTTCACCTTCCCTTCTTGCATCAGAATCTGGTCCTGCCGTAGCCCTCGTCGTCTTCTTCGTTCGATTCCACCGGTTCTAGGAGGAGACCGCAGCTATAATTGAAGTGGCCAAGGGCATCTAGGTCGTTGAGACCGGTGACAGCGGCATCACCCCACCACTGGTGCCAGCGAGGGTCGCCGTCGCTATGGTCCCCCATCCGACGGCCTCCCAAGGGGGACCGTGGATGGTCTGGTAGCTTCTCTGGGGCACGCTCTGCACGACGCTCCGTGGGGTGATGCGCGGGTTGCTCCTCCGGTGTCCGGGGGACGTCGGCGAGGTGTGCGGCGGATGGAGGCATCACCGGGGCGGGTTTCGCGTGCTCCTTCATGGGGGAGTGATGGCTCCGGTCGCCCGGCGCCTGGACGGCAGTGTCGAGGCGGACATCAGACGGTGGCGTCGCTACGATGTAGATTGGTATCAGATTTCTGTTCGCGCTAACGATGTAGCCTAGGCTCCCGAAGCGCACACGTGTGCCAGGAGCCTAGGTGTTGCTGGGATTGGCCATTCGAGGCCTGGTGATGACGATCGTGACACACAAGATCCCCTACCTGGCGCGCCAACTGTCGATGTTTCGTTTCGGCACCAACTAGTAAATTTGTGATTGCGCATCAAGGCTCGGATGGTTGTGCAAAAGTAGACACAAGGTTTATACTGGTTCGGGGTAAATCGTCCCTACGTCTAGTCGCGAGCTCGTTGCTTGATTTGCACCAAGAACTTGTAGCAGGGGATTACAAGATGTCGAGAGAGGGAAAGCTTCCCAAGTCTCTGTGTTTGCGTGAGGGTGGTGTAGTGCGTGGTGTTCAGCTGGCTCTGTGGATCCAGTAAGCTAGGTGAAGTTGTTCATGTGTGTGTTGTGGGATTTCGTGAGCTTGTTCGACTTGTGCATGATGGTGCCCTACTTCCCCTTTTATAGTCCAAGGGGAAGGCAGGTTACAATTCGAGAGGAGGAGAAAGAATAAGGTGTGTCCAAGAGGTATAGCTTAGAAAAAGGAAAAAGGTGAGGTAGTCAACATCCCCTGCTTGTCTTCTTCTCGTCTGACCCGGGCGTATGCTAGGAAATGATGGCAAGCATGTTGCCGACCCATGCTCCTCCATACTATTGCATCCCATCGCTTTGCCGCACTCCATCCCGTTGCAGGGAGCGGTGAGCTGTGCAGGCCAACGGGACACCTCCCATATGCGGATTGGGCGGCACGCCTGGGTCATGTAGCCACTCCCTAGGCTGGCATGGGAGCCCAGTCCCATTTGTCAGCTCTGGGCTGATGATGGGCTTCGTCAGAGAGTAGTTGGAGGGTGACGGGAGCCATCCCGCAGCCCATTGGCTCCCGTACAGAGTGGGTGAGAAGGACGCGGGAATCTAGGGTCCCGGTCCTTACCTACTCAGTCCGAGGGCTTATGTGCATAACGCTCCGCATAGTGTCCCACACAGTGGAGTCGGGCGAGGCGGAGTGCAATCCTTGGGTTAGGCGATACGCAGCATCCCGCTAAGGAGCTGAATAGCGAGGACTCCACCTGGCTGGACTTGGCTTCGTGTCCCCTGGGTCGGAGTCACCCTGCCCGTGGGCTGGCCGGAGCAGGCCTACCTTCCGGGGGTCAGGCGAGGCGGAAACCTCCCCCTAGGGGTCAGCTTGGGGTGGGGTCCATGTCCTATGATCAGGATGGGTTGGCTGATCCCGCCCTCTTATCGGCTAAGCTAATCCTTCAGTGCCCTTGATCAGGGGCCGTGACATTTATCCCTGACAGGGGCCACTCGCCCAGCACGGTCCCCTCTAGCGCTGCTCCTAGAACCATTAGATGGAGGGGGAGAGCGTGCCTCATCAGCGGTGTTACCCCCCTCGCATGGTACACACCGATGATCCCAACGCCCGACAGGCCACGATCCTTCAGCGTCTTGATGGCGGCGAGGTGGATCTCGATGACACTCCGACCACTTGGAACGTCGCGCTTCCACTCGACGAGAGCCTTGAGAACCCTGCCGCCTGAGTACGCTAGAAAGGGAGTGGTGCCTATGTTCTTGAGGTAGAACCACTCCGAATGCCACCCCTTGTTCAGCGAAACTAGGTGCATCGAGACATACTCCTACACCCGGTTATTCCGTAGATGAATGCCCGCGCACCCCACAGGTCGGTGGCGGTCTGGCTGGTCGTTGCTCCCCTTTGTCTGCTGCAGGGTGATGGCGAAGAAGTAGCGCCATAGACCAAAATGTGGCACAATCCTAGGTACCCCACACACAACGCAGCGAAGACGGTGATATGCTAAATCCCATTCGGATTGAGGTGCTGCAGCTCAATCCGATAATAGCGAAGCAGCACGCGGAGAAAACGATGGACGGATCATAAGCCAAAATGGCGGTGTGAGTGTACACCCTAGTCGGTCCGTGAAAACGATGGTGATGGCTACGACTTTCACTGCTGATTGCTCATAGTCAAGGCCAAAATTGGACTGCTATGTGGGTTACGACGCGGCAGTGAAGGGTGCGAGTGTAGTAGTAAGTCTTCACATGGTATCTTCTTGGTTTTTTGCTTTTAGGGAAATGCCAGCCTCCATGACTCTTTCTCCTTGGCACGTGGTACAGTGGGTGTTGTTTGCTCTGACTTCCCCCTTGGTGTTCTTTGGGGTTGGTAAAGCGATTATGCACTAGGGCTGGGGCTAGAGGGTGGGTTGGCTTTTATAGTCTAGAACTTGTACGTTCTAATATGTTTTGGTGGTTGGCTAAGGTTTATTGCTTGGATATGTTTTTTAAGTCACATGATTGCGGTAGATTTGTTTGTACTTTAGCGTATTTTTGGCTCTTTAATTCTTGTCCTTTGGACATTAAGTTCTGACTATCGCCTGAAGCCTGAGGGTGACAGGTCTTCACTAGGTTTTTCTACGGCCGATGCCTACGGTGAAGGTAGGTCTTTGTTGGGTTTAGTGGCATTTCTTGCCACTTTGGGAGGTCCTCGATGCCTAAGTAGGGACATGACTTTGTCGAGGGTTCCGACTTATTTTTATCCATTGAGGTCATTCCTCGCTCTGTAGCCTTTGGCTAAGACGATGGAAGGTCCTCTATCGTTTTGCTATTATTGAATGTTATGGCTTCGTTGCTAACCACTTTCGACCTTTGCATGGTGTGTTTCCCTAGGGGAATTCCTCTTTATATTTCAGAGGATTTTTACATGGGTCCTGCCTCGTTAAAAACCTCACCTCCATTAGGAGTTGCCCTTGTGAGGAAAAGAGTAGAGGCCCTTGGGAAAGAAAACATAAAAAGAAAAAAATAGGTGTGACCTTTGCTTATAGTTTTGCAGAGGCCATCTGTTTACAATTATGCGTAGAACCTTCACAAATTATCGATGTTCTAGGTGTGGGCTGTTGTTCTCCCTTCACCATCTGTCAGGTAGAATGATCCTGGTCTTCGAGCGGCCTTCGCCGTATATGGTCCTTCCCATTTTGGTTGGACTTTTCCTGTATTAGCTACATTTGCTTTCCTTCTGAGGACCAGATCTCCATCTTGTATGTTTTTGCTCACTACTTGGTTGTCTCTCCATTTTTTTGGTTTGCTCTTGGTATTTTGCGATGTTTTCCACTGCTTACAACCTGAGACCTTCGATTGTCTACTTTGAGTATTCTTCATCTTCTGCCATGGCTTGCTTTATGACACAGAGGCTTTGATGTTTGATTTCTTTGGGGAGCATTGCCTCTTTACCGTACAGGAGTTTGAATAGAGTAAAGCCCGCGGTTCTGGATGTTGTAGTGTTATGGGACCATACCACCTTTGGCAGCTCGTCCACCCACTTGCCTTTGCGGATGTTAAACAGGGTCTTTGATATTGCCGAAAATATTACACTGTTGGCTCTTTCTATTATTCTGTTTGATTCTAGGTGGTATATTGATGCGAAGGCTATTTTTGTGCCTATGCTTCTGTAGAACTCCTTGAATTTGTCTGAATCAAACTGCTTGCCATTGTCTACTATTAGGGTCCTTGGCACCCCAAATCTGTAGATTATGTTTTGCCAAAAGAACTTTTCACTGTTTCTGAAGTGATTGTTGCTAGTGGTTTGGCTTCAATCCATCTTGTGAAGTACTCAAATGCCACTACTGTAAACTTGTTCCCCCTTGCGAAGGTGGTAGCGGCCCAACTAAGTCCATCCCCATCTTTGTAGTGCCCTGGTGGGTTGGATGAGTTGTGTGGAGGCCGAAGGTTTTGATTGGTGTGGTGAAGTATTCTGGCATGCTTCACAAGTCTTGACAATGTCTTCTACATCTTTGATGTGCGATGGCCAGTGGAACCCCTATTTGATGGCCTTTGCAGGTAATGCTCTTGGACCGATATAGGAACCGCAAGTTCCTAAGTGGATCTCTTGGAGGAGCTCTCTGCCTTCGCTCTAACCTATGCACCTAAGCAGTGGTTGAACAACCCCATTTTTGTATAATACACCATCAATCAACATGTAGCTTCTTGCTCTTGCTACCATTCTTGCTACACTTACTTCATCTTCTAAGTGTTGCACACTTTTCAAACAATCTATGATTAGTTGTCTCCAGTCTTTGGATTCAGTGAGTAGGACCGTTTTGAGTGCCTTCGATGTTACTTGCGTTGCTAGAGCTTTCAAGATCTGGTAGAATATCCCTTCTGGCATGGGCAAGTTATTTGCTACCACCATCGCCAATTCATCTGCATCTGAATTTTCTGCTCCTGGTATAAATTTCAAGGTAAACCATTGAAACCTCCGCTCAAGTACCCTTACTATGGCCAGGTATTTGACCAGCTCTGGTTCTCATGCCGTGTATTCTTTTTCAACTTGCCCTGCTATGACTCGTGAATCTATTTTTGCTAGTACTATTGATGCACCAAGCGCATTTGCCTTGTCAAGTCCTAGGATAAGGCCTTCATACTCCGCTATATTATTTGTTGCCTTGAACTCCAATTTTGCTGCATACCTTGTTCGGAGGCTTGATGTGCCATAAGTACGGCGAAAGCTCCGGCTCCTAGGTGTCCCTAGGCTCCATCTGTGTAGAGCATCTAGATCTAAGATTTGCTTAGCAAGCTTTGGTGTGGCAAAGGTGTCCAATCTGCAACGAAGTCTGCTAATGCTTGTGATTTGATTGCTGTTCTCGACACAAAGTTGAGTTCAAACTGGGATAGCTCTATTGCCCATTTTCATATTCTTTAGGATGCTTCTTTGTTGCTGAGTATGTCCCTAAGCGGGTATGAAGTAAGCACTGTAATATCATGCGCTTAGAAATAGTGTTTCAGTTTCCTTGAGATCAGAACCGCATATGCTATTTTCTTGATCTCAGTATATTTCAACTTTGCTCCTGATAGGGCTTCTGAAATGTAGTAGATAGGCTGCTGTATTGCCTTCGACCCTTCTTTCTCTTGCACTAGCACTCCACTGATTGCATGGTCGGAGGCTGCAACATATAATAACAATGGGGCCTCCGGCTCTGGTACTGTTACCAATAGTTTAGTAGCCATGTAATTATTGAGCTGTTGGAAAGCTTCCGACTATTCTGGCCCCATTCTACCTTGTACCCGCCACTTAAGGCTTTGAAGAATGGGAGGTTGCATTCTGCTGACTTTGAGATAAACCTGTTTAGCGTTGCTATTCTTCCCGTAAGCTTCTGGACTTCTTTTTTTTGTTGAAGGTTCCACCATTGAGATTATAGCCTTCATCTTGTCTAGGTTTGCTCTTAAGACTTTGGGCCCTATAATGTACCCGAGTACTTCTCTGCAGACACCAAAGACGCACTTTTCTGGGTTTAGCTTGGGGCCTGCTGAACTAAGGTTGGCGAAGGTCTCTTTCAGGTCTGCTATGTGATTTTTTTCATTTTTGCTCATTACCACAATGTCATTGACATAGGCAATAATGTTTTTCTACAGCTGAGGGCCTAAGACTACCTTCGTCATTGTAGCAAAGGTTGAGCCAGCATTCTTCAGTCCTTCTGGCATTCTGGTGTAACAATATGTTCTGAAGGGGGTAGTGAAACTTGTTTTCTCTTTATCTTCTTTCCTAAGCCAGATTTGGTGATAACCTGAGAAACAATCCAAGAGCGAGAATCTTTTGTAGCCTACCGCCTTATCTATGGAGGTGTCTATTCTTGGTAGTGGGAATAGATCTTTCTTGCAGGCTTTGTTGAGATCTGTGAAGTCTATACACATCCTCATCTTGCCAATCTTCTTTGGTACTAGTAACCACGTTTGCTAGCCATTCTGAGTATTTAACTTCTCTGATGACATTTGCATCTAACAGTCTCTGGACTTTGGCCTTCGCTGCCAAGATTCTGTCCTCTGACATTTTCCTTTGGCACTGCTTCTTAGGCCTTATTTTTGTATTGATGTCAAGTGAATGATGTATGATGTCTTGGCTGACTCCTTTGAGGTCAGAGGCTGACCAGGCGAACACATCCTTATTTTTGGCCAAGGTTTCTATAAGCTCTTTCTTCTTCATTTGATAGGCTGACTAGGCGATGATGACTTTTTTATCTAGTACGGCATTGTCCATAGGGACTGACTTTGTTTCTTCTTGGTCCTTGAGGTATGTCTTGCCTTTTGGCATGTCCGGAGGTTCCTATGTATTGCCGTTGGTTGACTCCACAGAGTTGATGTTTCGTTGTGACTTATAAATAGCCCTTTCTAAGTTTTTTGCCTCCTTTTGACTGCCATGCACTGTGATGATGCCATGGAGGGTTGGTATTTTCATACACAAGTAGCCCATGTGAAATGTTGCATTGAACTTGTTCTCAAAACCTCTGCCGAAGATGACGTTGTATGGGTAGTAAGGTCTACAACGTTGAAGGTGATGTGTTCTATCCTTGCATTTTCTTGGCCGCCTAAGGATACTAGGAAGGATATTTTCCTAGTGCATCAATTCTTTTGCCTCCAAAACCAATTAATGAGAGTCCGAAGGTTGTAGCTGATTTATGCTGAACTTCATTTGGTCGAAGGTGTTTACAAAAATGATATCCACGGAGCTTCGTGAGTCCATTAGTACTCTGCTGATTTCCCAACCTGCTATGTTTGCTTTGATTACCATAGCATCGGCATGAGGGTAGCTCTCCAGCTGTAGGACCTGCTATGAGAATGTGATGGGAGTCTTCGACTAATTTGTGCACTGTACTGGTCCTTGAACTGATATGTTGTTGACCAGTTGAAGGTGATCTTTCTTTTGTTTCTTTGTCTGGAACTACATTGAGGAACCTCCGGCTATTGAGAGTATCATGCCGATGGTGGGTAGTGGTGTATATGGATTGAGCTGATTGTCTGGGTTGGGTTCATTTTTAGGCATGGGTAGTTGTGCAGCTAGAGGTGGCGAAGGCAGAGCCTTGAGTTGCCTATTATGCACTTGCTATGGCTAATTGTCTCGATGAAGGTTATGTGCGGAGGCCTTGGATTTATATAGGTGAGGTTGCCTTCTGCTTGCTAGGCGCTGGCTTGGCCTTGCTATGGGGTACTTGGTTGTTGTGCCGGTAGGAAATTTGGATAGTATGCGGCAGCTAGGGTGGATGGGTGTATTTGGGTGGAGTTTAGGCTTGAGTAAATAGGGTAGTATTGCTGCTGAGGAGGTGTGGCGAAGGTGTGGTCTACCTCTCTTGCGGGCTGCTACTACGGAGGCTGCAGATTTGATATGTTCTTGATCCTTTCTTGGGTCTCCTTTGCATCTAGACAATCCCTAGTTATGTGACTGTTGTTCTCTCCATGGAAGAAATAATACTGCCTTCGCTACTTTTGATTTTGGTTTCTATTCCAGTTTTTGCCCTAACCATTTCCCTTGCCTTTGAATTGCTTTTGGGGCGCACTGCTTGGACCTACCTTCGGCCCTTGCTGCCCTTTCTGGGTATTTCCTTGCTATTCTATATTGAAGACTTGCTGGTTCTGCCCTTGCTGTGTTTGCGGCTGGCCTTGGCTTCTATAGCCCTTTTGGGGATTTCTGCTATTCCCTTGGAATTGCTTGCTCTGGTTCTATTCTTCCATCCTTCTACGGAGGTCATTGCCTGATCTGCAATATTTCTCGAATTCGCTGTATAGGTCTTCGATTGTCCTTGGCTTTTCCCTAGCTAGATGGGCTGCGAAGGGCCCTATGCAAAGGGCTCTGATTGCTGCTTCAATGGCCACATCCTCCAGGACACTGGTTCCTTTGCTTTCATTTGCACGAACCTCTGGAAGTAATCTTTTCAGGCTTCCCCTTGATTTTGCTTGCATTGAAAGAGATCCATGGATGTCAAGGATTCAGTGGTGAACCCCTTGAAGTTTGCTAGGATTTTGTCATGAAGGTCCTCCCATGAATAAACAGAGCTTGGCTTTAGCATAGAATACCATGCCATCGCATCGCCTTCGGCTGCGATGATGAAAGACATAGCCAGAACCGCTTCATTTCTGCCTGAGGAGGCTACTGCTGCCTCGAAGCTCATGATGTCTTCCATTAAATTTGGGTAAGGTGATGGGTTTGTAGGAGGTAGGCCAGGGTGAACTTTGGATGCCTTTGGATAATGGCGATTTGGAGTTGATGGTTCTATGGGTTTGTGGCAATGTATAAGGTGTGCCAAAGGCTTGCTGAGCTATTATGCCTGGCGAAGGGTTGGGTTGTTTTGAATTGCTGAGTGGAACTGGTTGGGTGTGCTGGATGGGGGTGCGGGGGCTGCATAATTTGTATCTCTGCCTGAACGACGGCCAGCTGCTGTCTGATCTCTGCTGCCTGAGCTGATGTTTGGGCTGCTCGTTGGCTAGTAGCGAATGCTACTGCAACACTGTCCCTTTATTGCTACATACTCTGTAGCGGAGCCTGTAGCTACTGGAGTTCTTTCTCTGGGGTTGGTTCTTGCCATTGTGGGTTTTGCTTGGCTAACATGCGGTGGGAGCCAATGTTGGAAGAGAGGCTTCTAACAGGGTGGAGAGCTCGTGGAACCTTCACCCATACGAGTGCCCTAGGCAAAGGCGATCAGCCAGAGCAATGTATGAGAGAGCAAAAGAGGGCCCTAGTGCAATTAGGGTTTCATAAATGTATTTACCAACCTCCCCTTTATAGAATTCACTCATATAGGGCACCGTTTGCCATCTCGGCTCTTTACAACTTTGCCCTCCAATAGCTATGGAACATTCCTAGGATATTCCTATGTCTACACAAGCTGCTAGGGGCAATCTGGTCATCTTCTTCCCAAACCGCCTTTGCTTACTGTGCCGTCTCCAATGGCCCATTAGCGGCCGGTGATTGAGTGCCGACACCTCCGTCGAACATCTTTCGACCTCCGCCCTGGGCATCCGCCAGGGGAGTTGTCTTCATGGTCTTCGCCTCCTCCACGCAGGCCTTCGCCCTCTGCTACAATTTGCCTCCGTTTCTGTGCCTTCGCTCTGAATGCCTGGCCAGGCGAAGGCTCCTTCTTGCTTCCCTGTGACATATGAGAAACTATGGATGATTGACAGTTTTCATGGTTGCTGGGGGCCTTAGCCTCTGTGGCTCATACCGTGGCCCAACACTAGTGTTAAAATCATCTAATTCATCTTTCAGAAGCTAGTGGCTACTTTCCTTGTTCGTCGCTTGAAATTTCTGAAGTGAGCTATTGTCGCCTAGAAACAAAAATAGATTATGTTAAAAAAAGACAGCTTGCTATATATCTAAAACTATTTTCCTCGTATTGAATTGTACTCTTCTAAGTTGCAGATACAGTTACATTTGGACAGATCAAATGAGCTCAAAAAAGGAATTACAATTGTTTAAGCTACGGTGGTGTCCATAAATTAAGAAACAATCAAGTGTGTTTAGTGCAGCCAAAAAATCTTTGTTTGGAAAGAAAAGGGCAGGAGTTCTGCCATTAAATTAAGAAAGGAAGCAAGGAGAGTTTGTCCAGTCTAGAGTACAAGGAGCACTGCAGCTGCCTGTAGGTTGCCAATGACAGAGCACATAATATAAAAAACATAGAACATGTGTTTTAACTTCAACTCTACATGCAGAAAAATATCTCACATGGTATTATCTGTGTAGAGTTGAAGTTAAAACACATGTTCTGGAATGCTTCCATTTGCATTGTTCCACTTGTGTCCCCTTCGAAAATTCTGGTATTATTGTTTAACAGGAGCCACACAATCCTAAGAGTTACATAAGACAATTAAGAAAAGCTAGTGGCACAAGGAAGAAGTATTTACCTGTATAATAAATGGAGGAGAGTTCAAGCAAAAGCACCTTTGAAAGGGGAAGGGAAGCACAAGGAGGCAGGCTGGGAGGAGCAATGCGAACGTGGTAGGAAAGGAAAGCACAAAAGTGGGAGGCGGGGAGGAGCAATACTAAATGGACTGTTGCTGCTCGGTGCCTCTCTCTTTCTCCCCTTTCGTCTCTACTTGGTTGTTATATGGCTTAAAGAGGAGACAAGTGCAGATCAAAATCCCTCCTGACATTCAGCTCCAGAATCTTAGTCACCGTGCCCCAAATAATTCTAGACACACAACAATCAAAGAACAAGTGCAGATCATTTCCTTCTCTGCAAAACACACACGTTGGATCACTAACGTCTCTTCTTTTGGCAAGATTTTTCCGGGTCAATAGCCTACTATTAGACAACCACAAAAAGTCATGAACTTCCACATCGACTAGACAAAAACTGTAATAAGTCCCCTATGATTGTTCACGATATACAAAAACTGAACCGAGAACTTCCCATTCACACTAAAATTCCATAGGATTTTATCTTTTCTTCTGTAAGTGATAATCCGTCAACTATGCAACTTAGTTCCCACCATAAATTATTGTTCTAAAACATTTCTCCTAAAGTTGAGCCTCAGCTCCTCTCCATAACACACCTCACTTATTGATTTACATTGTTGTTCATTAATGATATACAAAGGCCAAAACATAATAACTAGACTAGTGTTTCCAACCAATGATTTTCACCATCGATGCAACGTAAAGTAGTTTAATCATGACCTCATTCTTTTTCAGACAGCAACAACAAGTGAGGAAGCAAGCTGACTGGATACTCTAATCACTTGGCATAGTACCACTCTTATGGTTTCCTCATTACTTCATTAGGGCAAGTAAATTGAGTTGTCTCGTAGGTGGTCTCATGTAGCGCCGCATAATTTTAGGATGACCTAATATAGACAACATGTAGAATAGTTGTCTTTTAAGTTGTTTCATATTAACTCACAGTTCCTTAATTTATGCAAAGAATAAAAGTAGACTTCTGAGTTTTATGACAATAACTCATACAATGGTACAATAGTTATCGCATAGTCCTAAATTTTAGCTCATGAGGTGGTTGTGTTGCGAAACAACGACCTCTTTCTCTCTCTCATCTCTCTTTCCTCCATATCAGCAAAAATCCTATGTGGCATTGCATGAGATGAAGAATATAATACCAACATGTCAGATCCGAGCCTGACTTTACCCTTCCAATAAAATCATTTTTTTACAAACTATGCAGGAGAGCTGCGTGTCATTCATTGACAAGAAGGATAAAAATATACAAAAGGGAAGGAAGTAAGAAACCCACTCCCAGGCACCCCATGGGGTTTAGTCTTATTTTCTAGATTAAGTCTGTATAGAAAAAGAAACCATAGAAAATAGGAAAACTAAAACAAAGGTAAGCTGTCCTTAATGAGAGATTTTTGAGTACTTACACCTAAGAACAGTAAGTGCTAACTCCTCACAGAGGACTACGCTTCTAGAAGGTATCGGGATTGGTGCGTTTGGCCAGAGAGATCCCTAATCCACATATTTGCCTATAAAGCACACCATGTGGATTTGTTTATGGAGTGGGTTTGGTCCCCTTGTGGTAGGGATTGATCCACAATCCATTTTGTCCTCGGGCTTTCCAAAAAAAGCCTAAGGCCAGTCTCAGTGGGAGTTATATCAAAGTTTCACTTGTATTTAATAAGCTGCTACATAAGCGCTTTCGGTGATGTGGCAACATTTTGAAGGAGAGAGAGAGAGAGGGAGAGAGAGAGGAGTGAGTTTTATGGGGATGAAACTCTCTTGGCACGTTACCAACTCTCTATGGGTCATGAAATTAAATGTCTATAAAACAATAGAATGAAATTTTCCATTGAGAGTGGGTGTTTCATCCATATTTCATTTTCATTTTATATGACGTGGCAGTTTTGGAAACAACACCATAAAACTCCTCACTGAAGGCTGGCCTAATGGACATTCTAAATGCTTTATCCATCCACTAAACACTCTTAAATTGTCATTCGAGTCCACTCTTTTGCATCACTGTCCCCTGTTTTGCCTTCTGCAACATTTCATTGAGTTCCCAACTGCATGAAAGAAAGTAGTCACAAAGCAATCAATGTTCCCCACATGAGAATAAGTAAGAGTAGAAAAAAAACTAGTTAGCTCCTCCATCCCATCTCCTAATAATTGCCATCTATTTTTATTTTCTTACAGGTAAAACTAGGGAGTGGGGGTGGGGGGTGGGGTATTTGGTTCCAGGAAGGTTGTTGTCATCACCTTCTCACTCCTCAACTTTTTGTTTGGTGTGTAGAATGGATTAAGTTAATCCATCACCACCTCATTCCTCACACACCAATAATTAGTATAAGCATGGGAAATGGAGCCACTTCACTAAATTGACTAAATTCGAGGGATGGACTCATGACCTCATCCAAGATGAGGTGGTTCCTTAAAGCAGACACCGCCTTAATAGCTCAAGCAAACACATCTGCATGTTTATTTCTAGAAAACCATTGCAATTAAAAAGATCTACTATGTCCTTATTAAGATGCAACAATATATTCCTTTGACATTAGTGATTCCTTAATCTCAATACTTTCAATTCCCATCGTTAAAAGAATTGCACGTTTCACCAACTGAACATGGTAGCTCAGAGCTGGGGAAGCCGCCTACACATCCAACAATCACCTTACTACATGACTAATGTAACGTCCCGCCTCCTCGAGGACGGGCCCGCTTACATCTGACCGCTTTCTAGGACATATACTGTCATCACAGACCCATACAAGTCTTTTCTGTGTACTTTGTCCTCACTCGTGTGCACTTGGAAAGAATTTCTCGGTCGGTCACCCATTGCTCCAGGTCAAGCACGCTTAACTTGGAGTTCTTTGGGGATGAGCTTCCGGAAAAAAAGTTGCAACTTGTTGGTATGAGTATCATATTAATCCTGTTAAGCCATGGACCGGGATGTTACAACTAATAACTATTCTTTCAAAGTCATGGTCACTAGGGATTCTGGCAAGGTTTCTTCTGTCTCTATGCATTCCCAATGCCTCATTACGAATAAATTATGTTAGAATTTCAATTATGGGCATAACCTCCCTAGTCCCTACCGTGTTAAATTTATTTACCTATCAGGTTTCTTCTTTGTGTGACGGTATGTAAGTATGCAATTGAACGAGCTAACAGAAGAAATAAATGCATTTTTCTATCAGAAGCGGTATGGAAATCAAGGTGCTTTGTTCATAAGAAAATAAAGATGTCGAGATCGTACAACATGCATTTAGTTTGGGTAGGTAGAATTGGTTTGTACAGTGCTGGATGGGTAAGGGCCACGCATTGTTTTATATGGGGTGCTCTGGTTTTGAATTCAAATCTCATACTAGTATAGGCCTACTGACAAGTACATACAGAACTATAAATTGGAGAGTCATGATTAAACAAAGTCTGAACTGAAAAGTACTTTTGTTAGCTAGCTTCCTGCATAGTGTTGCATCGGGTTTAAACAATGATAAGACTGGGTTACAGTTTGACAATGCAATTTAGCAGATCAATCTATTCATATGTCAACATGTCAAACCGCTTTTAAAGGATAGACTAGCCATTTAACTTAGCACAGAAACTGCATATGATAAATACCCAGGAACCTACACCTTCATGTTCTTAAAGGTACATTAGAGTCTGCTATACAGATCAATAATTCCTGCAGCATGCCACAAGTAACATGTAACGAAAGCTGTAGACACGAATACAAAGGAGATACAATGTTACCTTGTGATGGCATCCTCAGCCAAGTAAGAGGAGAACTTGCTGGTGATAAACTAGTGACCAAAGAAATTGTTCCTGCGGCACTGTACCGAGACCGTGACCTAGGGTCTCTGGATACTCCTCTGTTCTAAGTGTACAACTCGTCGGAAGCTCCGGTATTGTGACAGGGGCTCCAATGGTCGTAGTCATGCTCTGTGTACGTCCTTTTAGTGAAACATTCAGTACCAACGGACACTCCGCTCAGTGGCGTAGGACCCTCCGTTGCTATTGACAATGCACACTCATCTCAACTCTGAGATCTCAAACTTCTTCTACACTTCTTGCATGTGCGAACCACTTCTTGCATGTGCAAACCATCTTCAGGGTAGGCTGCTAGGGTTCTAGGGAACAAACCTAGTGGGCTGGATCTAGCTACAACGGGTGCGAACTAGCTATAGGCCACAAATCGACGTTTCCTAGGGTTTGGCTCAGTTAAACTCTTACCAAGGCTGCAACCTCAAGATGCCGAGCTCTCCGAGAAGATGGAGCAGCTGGATCTCGCCTCTGGTGCCTCGAAACCTTCTTCTTGTTGCTTCTTTTTCCTTCAAGCTCTTAATAACAGGGGTGAGAGGACTCCTCCTCTTCTAACCCCTACCTCTTGCGGTCAACGGCGCCTAGGTGATCTTCGTCGCCATCTCCTGCGGCTTCCAAAGCTTCGATCCCTTCCTCCCTTCTCCTCCTCGCCTTCTTTGCCTTGTTGCTCGGGTGTGTGGGAGAGAGTGGAAGCTAGAGAGAGAGAGAGAGTGAGGGTGTGGGAATGGATGGATGAGCTGGTGACCCTCCTGCTTTGGCATTCTCACGAGATGGGCAGGAGTGCTGGAGTGTGGGGCCAGGTGGTTCGCAAGGTGACACCTCATAGTTCTACATGGGATGGTTTTACCGGATGTTCCAACATGGTCGCGGATTCTCCGGTGGTGTTGGTGTGTTAGCTATCGACAAGTCAGCAAACTGGTAGATAACCTAGTGGTGCTTGCGGATTCTCCGTCAATTCAACAGTGAGCAGTTTGAATTTAGAGCTTTCAGTTTCTACCTACTTGGATTCAACTGCAAAGGATGTTCATGATGCTGATGCTCACAAAGTGTCAAGAACGGATCATGACAAGATGCACGCCAGGAGCGATGCGCCGACCATGAGATGCAGGGGGTGATGGCGATGGTGGCAGCGGCCGCTGCCGCCTCGCGTGTCGTCGCGCGAGTGACGGGGTTGGGGAAGGGGAAACACTCCTGGCCTCATGTCTCATGGATTTCTTCCATGTGGAAAACAAAGGGAAATGGGCTTCTGTCCCCACGTGAGTGTGCTTCCAAAGAGCGTGGCAAATTGGCGCAGGAAAAATCGCTGCTTGGTTTCTTGGCCCGAGGAAGTCGTGGGGAACCCTCCAGGATCCCCTGCTGCCAAAGTACCCAAGGGTAAGAGGGTGATTGAGGTAGATGTTGATTCCTTTGACTTACTCCACAATTGATGGATCCACCACCAACAAGAGATTCAAGATATAGCATCCAAAACCACGAATTAGGTTTTTGGAGAAAATTCCAAGAAATAAGAGAAATACTCTTGAGCTCACCATGGGTGAAATGGAAGGTGTTGAGGAGATCCATGAGAGAGTGCTGATGCTTCTCTTCCTCTTCTTCTTTTCCTTTTCTCCAAATCCCTCTCCAATCCTTTCTCTCTCTACTTCTAGGGTTCATCCTTGTTCTTGAGTGTAGAGATAGGGAGAGTGTTGAAATGAGTGAGTGGGTGAGAGAGTGAGTAATGGAGTGATTTATGATGGCGAAGTACTTCATGCCGTGCTGACATGTGGGTCCATGCACTTAAATAGAAAAAACAGCTCGGTTCCCACTTATCCTCACTGTCCAGTTGTTTTGGTGGACGACCCGGTGAATCCGGCGGATGATCTGATAGTTCTCTGTCTTTGCTGACCTGGTCTACTAGGTGGTATTTTGTTGTGATGTGGTCCAAAGATACCTTTCCACTGTAACTTCTTGCCGTAATATGGTGTTGATGACGTCAATGGTAGTTCCTTGATGAGATTTCCAGTTGTTGTTGTCATCAATCGCAAACCTGATCATGAATGATGGAAGGTGTTTGCTCTAGATCAACCAACCCTTACAAAACCTCACAAAACCTCTAGATCAACCAACCCTTGCCTGTTTGCGAGGGGAGTTGGATGTGTGCTTTCTTTTTTAGAGGAGGAAAGCATTGTTTCTTGTAGAGTGGTTTTGGTTTTTGTCTTTGTAGTATAGCTTCTGTTTTGGCTCCTAGCATGTGTATGATGTCTGAGATTCATTTTCTATCATGTTTATACAGGTTGCTATGTCTCAATCTTGGAGTCTTTCGCTTCCACTTGATATACTCTAATGAATCTGTGCTAAAATTTGACTCCAAGATAAATAAACAGAAAGATTGAGAGGGATTACACTATCACATCTCACTGTATCGAGACTACTTCTCATTGCACTTGAGATGAACTTTAGCAATGTAGTGTATGAACGAAACCGATGCTTTGAGCTTATAATTGTCTTTTGACATAGGCTCCGCCCGGTAGAAATTTAGGCAAGATAGCACTTACAACCTCTCGCTATCACACGCCTTGTATCTTACTTGTGTAAAATTAGTGAAATGATAATTTGATGAAAAACACAAGTTTTGAGTTCATCTGTGGCATGTTGAAATTTAGGCAAGATAGCGCTTACAACCTCTTGCAATCACATGCTTTGTATCTTACTTGTGTAAAATGAGTGAAATGATAATTTGATGAAAAACACAAGTTTTGAGTTCATTTGTGGCATTTATGCCTGAACCGTGACTAGAGGCTCATGTTGGGTTTCAACTCTAGCCTACTCCAACTTGTTTGGGACTAAAAGGCTCTGTTGTTGTTGTTGCTAATTCTATGGTAAACCTTTTTGTAAGATAAGGCTGTGCACAAAATGCTTTGCAATTCACAATTGCATCATATAATCAGTTTGAACATTTGCTGACATGGATTTGTTGCTATACTCACGTGACAGTATCACCTAGAGCATCTTTTCATTTTGAATGATCTACTCCTAAAGCTCTTGCGTTCTGCATCCCACTGATCTTCATAGCATATTTTGAGGGGACGTTGCAGTTTTTGGATAGCTTGATGTGTGGATCAACAAGAGGGATAGAGATTCCACACACAGCATGCATGCATTTGTGAGATATGCATCCGTTTAGGTTGGGTTTGCATTTGAGGCTATTTTGCTAGTTGTGCTGAGCCTTTGCCTCTTCTGGAGGGACTAGCTTTGGTTTTGGCAGCTTTGAGGTACCACATGGGGACAGCTTCCGTGGAGAACTCGTGGGGCAGGGAGAGAGTTTGGCACGGTTACGGAGGGAGGAGCAGCCACCGGATCCCGGCACGCTAGTCACGAAGGAAGGAGTGGTCGCCATATCTCAACGCTCTCGTTGCAGGGAGAGCGCCTACTCCAGAGCTCGATTGCCATCCTTTGAGCACAAGCACGGCGCAGCTAGGATCGGGCATGATCGCCAAAGGGGAGCATGGCTAGCAAGGGCAGAGGAAGAGGCGCGGGCGGAAGGAAGAGGGCGGACCAGCAAGGACAAAGGGCAGAGAAGATTCTAAGGTGATTTTTCCCACAACCTCCTCCTACCGCTTCCACGTTCATGTGTATAAACGATGCTGGGAAACGAAGCAGCGCTCGAAGTGCGCTGTTGGAGGACTTGGGCCGCTTTTTGTTACCAGAATCCGTCCCAAACAGGCTGTAAGATTGTGGATTTGGTTTCAATTAGAATCCGAAACATACTTTTATCTATTGCTGCATATAGAGCTGCAAGACACGTCTTGTCCTTGCATTTAACGCATCGTGCACCACTTTGGTTCTTCCAATGCCGACCATCACTATTTCCCCTTTCTGATCCGTTGCAATATAACTCCATGCACCTTTCATCTCTTTCTTGAACGTAAGCTCCATCAAAACTAATCTTCAGGACATCTTATTCTAGGTGGAACCGTGGTTGAAATCTCATTTTGTTTGATTTTTTTTAGGAAATAGGAGGGGAAACCCGCCTACTGAGCTCGTTCTATACTATATAAAAGAAAAAAGGAACTGTACAGAGGAAAACTAAAACAAAGATAACCAGTCCTTAAGAAGCGATTTCTTTAAGGACTTGCACCTAAGAACAACAAGAGCTAACTCCTCACAGAGACTACGCTTCCAGAAGGTATGGGGATCGGTGGGGTTTTTGGCTAGGGAGATCCCTGATCCGCATAATTGCCAAATGCAATTTATAAAGCACACCATGTTGAGCCACACTCCACTTTGTTCTCGGGCTTTCCATAAAAGGCTTAATGGACATCTTCTAAAGGCTGTTAACCATCCACTAAATCACTCCTTGAATTGTCCTTCCAGTCCACTCTGCATAACTGTCAGCCTGTTTTGCCTTCTGCAACATTTCACTGAGTTCCCAACTGCATGAAGCAAAGCAGTCACAAGACAATCAATGTTCGCCACATGAGAATAAGTAAGAGTAGAATGAAAGAAGCTTTGATTCCTTAATCTCCCTTTGAACTCCCATCCTAAAAAGAATTGCAGGCTTCACCAACTGAACATGGTAGCTCAGAGTTGGGGAAGCCACCTACACATAGCATTCTTCTATAAATTGGAATGGATGCTACAATCACCTTCCTACCTTAGAGCATGACTAACTTTTATTCAAAGTCATGGTCACTAAGGATTCTGACAAGGTTTGTTCTGTCTCTATGCACTACTGATCCCTCATTACCAATAAACTCTGTCCTAATTTCAATTAAGGGCATAACCTCCCTAGTCCCTACTGTGTTAAATTGATTTACCTATCAGGTTTCTTATTTATGTGACGGTAAGTATGCAAATGAACGAGCTAAAAGAAGAAAGAAATGTATTTTTCTGTTAGAAACAATATGGAAATTAAGGTGGTCTGTTTACAAGAAAGTAAATATGTCCAGGTCATACAACATACATTTGGTTTGGGTAGGTAAAATTGGTTTGTACAGTTCTGGTTGGGTAAGGGTCACACATTGTTTTATATGGGCTTCTCTGGTTTGAATTTAAATCTCATACTAGTAGGCCTACTGAAAAGTACAGAACTATAACTCCCATACTAGTATATGGGCTCCTCTGGTTTTGAATTTAAATCTCATACTACTCATGATTAAACAAAGTCTGAACCGAAAAGTACTTTTTTTAGCTAGCTTCCTGCATAGTGTTGCATCGGGTTTAAACAATGATAAGACTGGGTTATAGTTTGACAATGCAATTTAGCAGATCAATCTATTCATATCTCAACATGTCAAACCACTTTTAAAGGATAGACTTGTCATTTAACTTAGCACAGAAACTGCATATGATAAGTACCCAGGAACCTGCACCTTCATGTTCTTAAATGTACATTAGAGGCTGCTAAACAGAACAATGGCCTTGTTCACTTCCCCATCCCAACCCAAAATATTTCCTCTTACACCCATCACATCAAATCTTTCGACGCATGCATGGAGCATTAAATGTAGGTAAAAAAGATAACTAATTGCATAGTTTGTCTGTAAATGTCGGGACGAATCTTTTGAGCCTAGTTAGTCCATGATTGGACAAATTTTGTCAAATAACAACAAAAGATGCTACAGTAACTTTTCACCAACTTTTCGCGAAGCGAACACACCCAATAATTCTTGTAGCATGCCACAAGTAACATGCAACGAAAGCTGTAGACACGAATACAAAAGAGATACAGCGAGAACCCTCAAATCCTGGAGCAAGCCATTGTTTAAGAATGTTCGCCTCCAGCTGGCAATTGCAAGCGAAATAATACTAAGAATGGATATTGCTCAGGAAGGAAGACAACTGTCTAGTGAAGAACTATCCCTGAGGAAAGATCTCAAGATGAGAGCGCTCGGCCTAGCTGCAGTAGAAAGATCAAGGCGGAGGCAAGCCTCCAGGATCAACTGGCTCAGGGCCGGTGATGCTTGCACCCGTTTCTTCCACCTCAAAATGAGTGCAAGGCGGAGAAGGAAATACATTTATTCACTGAAGAAACAGGATGGCACACTGACTTGGAACCACCATGAGAAGGAAGAGATCTTACACGATTACTTTGTCAACCTCATGGGCACCAAGAAGCCACGGGCTAGAACTTTCAATTGGGACAACTTGGACTTACCAAGGCTCGTAGAACGTCAGGGGGTAGAACTGGATCGGCCCTTCTCAGAGTTGGAGATACAGCTTGCGGTCAAGAGTCTGCCCTGTGGCAAGGCGCCAGGCCCGGATGGTTTTACCAGTGAATTCTACAAGAGTTGCTGGGAAATAATCAAACATGATGTTGTCAGCGCCTTCCACAGCATCTTCATCCAGCACTGTGCCTCACTTCCACATGTGAATGGTGCGCAGGTGGTAATGATTCCAAAGGTGGAAGTTGCCTCTGAGCCTAAGGACTTCCGCCCTATAAGCCTTGTACACTCATTTGCCAAACTAGTCACTAAGGTACTAGCTGCAAGGCTGTCAGTCTACATCGATGAGCTGATCTCGACCTCGCAAAGCGCATTTATCAAAGGCAGATGCATTCAGGACAACTTTACCTATGTCAGAGGACTTGCCAGGCACTACCATAGGACTAAAACCCCAGTATGCCTGATGAAGTTAGACATCAGTAAAGCCTTTGACTCCGTTTCTTGGGAGTACCTGCTCGAGCTCATGAGAGCAAGAGGATTCAGCACGAGATGGACCAACTGGATTGCTGCGCTGCTCAGACATTCCTCATCAGCGGTCATGTTAAATGGAGTTCCTGGACCGAAGCTCAGCCACTCTCGAGGGTTGCGACAGGGAGACCCCTTGTCGCCATATCTTTTCATACTGGCGATGGACGTGCTCACCAAGCTATTCGAGATAGCAACTGAAGAGGGCCATTTGACGCCCCTGCGAGGGCGCCAGGCAAGGCTCCGACTGTCCCTTTACGCGGATGATGTAATGATCTTCACTAACCCGGTAAAGGAGGATGTGAGCTGCATTATGCGGATGATGAAAGCCTTCGGTGACGCTACTGGCCTGGAGATCAACGTGTGCAAGAGCTCTGTCGCGACAATTAGATGCTCGGGTCTCAACATGGATGAGGTGTTGGCCGACTTCTCTGGGCAGCGGGCATCCTTCCCAATCCAATATCTGGGACTCCCTCTTACACTTGGAAGAACGAGGCTGGTTCACCTACAATACATTCAAGACAAAGCCAAGGCCAAATTGGCAGGGTGGCAAGGCAAGCTTGTCAACGTGGCAGGGCGGCGTGAACTTGTGAGATCGGTGCTCAGCTCCGTGCCAGTCTACCTCCTGACTGTGATCAAGCCACCGAAGAAGTTTATTAAGGAGCTCGATAAGCTACGGAGGCGGTTCCTTTGGGCAGGGGATGGGGACCTAACTGGTGGAAAATGTAAGGTGGCCTGGCCTAAAGTGTGTACCCCGCAGCCGTATGGAGGCCTTGGCATCAAGGACCTCGATCATTTCAGCCAATCGCTAAGACTGAGATGGCTTTGGTTCAGTTGGGACTCCACGTCACGGGCTTGGGAGGGCCTGCAGCTACCTATAACAGAAGATGACAGAGCGGTCTTTAACGCGGCAACGGTGGTTCAGCTCGGCGATGGCAAGAAGGCCTCCTTCTGGAGTTCCAGGTGGCTGAACGGTGCCTCCTTGGCCTCGCGCTACCCGCTGCTTCACAGACACAGCAAAAGGAAAAACAGGACTGTGGCACAGGCGCTTCAGAATGATAGATGGATTGCTGATGTTGACCACGATCTAACCAGGGAGCTCATCCATGAGTACATCATGCTATGGGGAGAACTGGAGCAAATCTCGCTATCAGACTCGCAGCACGACACCATTTCATGGATCATGACCCCAGATGGTTCATACTTGGCAAGGTCGGCATATGCCTTGCACAACATGGGACGGGAGTGCAGTGCAACTGCAGGACAGGTGTGGGACACCAAAGCGCCGCCGAAATGCAAGTTTTTTACTTGGCTCTTCATTCATAATAGAATTTGGACTGCAGCAAGATTGCAAGTGTGTGGCTGGCCCAATGAATACTTTTGCCAGCTCTGCATCCGAAACCTGGAGACGGCACACCACCTGTTCTGCGAATGCCCATTTGCCAGACAGGTCTGGAGCCGGGTCAGCCAATGGGTACAGGTGCCCTCTCTGCTTCCTGATAGCTGGCCACGAAACGATGACTTAGAAGCTTGGTTCCTTGCAACGCTGGATGGGGTGTCCAACACGCAGCGGATGGGAGTAAGTGCACTGACGATCTTGACCATCTGGGAACTCTGGCGAGAACGGAATGAACGTGTGTTCAGGAAACATGAGAGAACTGTCCAGCAGGTCTTACATTCTATCCTGGATGAGGCGCGTACCTGGGCCTTCGCTGGATACCGTGATCTTGGTCGACTGCTCCCGGCGCAGTCAGGCCATCCTTTTATGTAACCTGTAACTCTTAAGTCTAGGGGTGGCGAGGGGCTTTCCTGTAGCCCTGAGCGAAATTGCTGGCGGCCTGTCTTGAGCCGCCAGGTTAGGTTGTAAATTTCTCTTTTCTTAAGTTCAATGAAAGCCGGTAACGGATCTTTCGAAAAAAAGAGATACAATGTTACCTTGTGATGGCATTCTCAGCCAAGTAAGAGGAGAACTTGCTGGGGATAAACTGGGGACCAAAGAAATTGTTCCTGCGGCCCCCCTCTTAGGCGGATATCCTTCTTCCTCTTCCTCTTCACTGATATAGAGGGCGCTTGACTGCAGCTTCTTGTTTCTCATGTTGACCTCAATCATCCAGAAAAGGCCACGGTCCATGTCATCCAACAGGAAGCAGATAACATCTGCATCAACCAAGCTAACCAAAGGAAAACTTGGCTGTACCCGTGGAAGGCAACTGTGGCCAGCAGCGCCAAGAAGACTGAAGAACTCCTCTGCTCCCATGGTGGTCTCGACATCCATTGTCCATTTGCCTTCATGGATGTCATCCAAAGTCCATGTTTTTTATGGTGAAGGGATACGGTGAAGGAGGACCTTTTGTAAGAATACAGACCACTACCACAAACCTGAATTGCCTTGAAGGCCAAAAACTGCCAAGAAAAGGGGGTAAACCGCCAAGTAAATGATCCCTGACCACAAACCGTCAAGCAAACACACTCAAGGATAGAAGACAAGGGAAATTAGTTTCCTTGACGGTTTTGACACTCAAGAAAATCTTCCTTGAAGGCTGGCTGCCAAGGAAACTGGTGCCTGACTTAATTTGCCAAAGCGCCAAGCAAATGTTACAACCGCCAAGGAAATAATTTTTCACGAGGGCTAGCGACCTCCAAGGAAACTAGTTTTCTTGAGCACCAACAACCTCCAAGGAAACACACTAGACCGCCAAGGTAATTGGTGTTTCCTTGTCAGCCCTTAACCTCCAAGAAAATTATAGTTTTCCTTGAGGACCAGCCCCCAAGGAAATCTATACAAGCAACAAAAAAAATAATTACAGGAATCAATACATTCTAATATTACATCACTATACTTATGTTAAATGCATTCACAAGCCATGATATGATACACATTAATCAGCATGTACCTAAATATGAACACATCGTTTATTAATATGTTCATCACAAGTTAACAACTTACAATTCCAAATGGTTCCCAGTTGATTAGGTGTCCACAACACTAGTTCTAAACTTCTAATACAAGCTGCATGTGTACACTCTACAAAAGCAACAATTAAATTGTGCTCCATGAAGACCATTTCATTCCTGAGTCATCCACCTACAAAGTGTTAGATGGTTACATCCATTAGTTGTTTAAAATAGAACAAATGGCTTTAAAAAGATAAACAAAGCATGTTAAAATCCTCCCTTTTTTACTTTTAAATCAACAATAAAATACAATTGTAGAACTGCATAGACATTAGACAACCATGATCAAAACTACAACAGTTTAAGCAATAAACTATGTTCTTCCAGAGGAAACTATTGGATTTTCTTAGACATGGGAACATACTCACCTCACATACACTGTGCAGCAGTAGCCTCTGGTACTGGACACTCAGCATTAGCGCTTCATTTCAGCATATACATTCAAAGCACTAGCCTTCTCGGAGCCAAACTTATATTCCTACATGACCACAAAATGAATTATGTTACAAAATTGGTTGAGAACACGGCTGTTAACTTGAAAATGAATTTAAATTATAGCGAGAT
This sequence comes from Saccharum hybrid cultivar R570, assembly GCA_038087645.1. Lineage (NCBI taxonomy): Eukaryota > Viridiplantae > Streptophyta > Magnoliopsida > Poales > Poaceae > Saccharum > Saccharum hybrid cultivar. The sequence continues at coordinate 17,903,850 of JAQSUU010000760.1, forward strand.
GGTCAAAGTTAACTTGAAACAAAATAGGTTCGAATTATCATGCTAATGCCAGCTTGCGCTTGTGTAATGATAAAAGTAAAATTAGTAAGGCAGGAACATGGGAGCCACTAAGCCAATTACTAAGGAAATGCACATTTGAAGGTTTTGATCTAAGTAAACCAGCAAAAATTAGGACATGAATTACAACAAACTGAACTCACAAACCCTAATTGGACTAATACTACTAGTGAATCAACAGAGCAAGGTCATATAGAGCTAATAACTCTCCAATGCTTCATGATGTACAGACACATATATATTAATTGTCAAGTAAACTAAAATTGCCGTCATCATTAGATTATCAAATTACAGGCTACAGGGCATGTATGGAATGCAAGATTTTTTTTATGGACAAGTAGATCGAAATCTCAGATCATTACAACACAATTCTGATCGGCATCAAAGATATTGTTTGCAGAAAATGGCAAGTCCTACACTGCTGTCCACAGCACAATTCTGATCGGCATCAAAATGGTCTAGTATTGCTCCGAACCTCCTAAAATAGCAGCAAACAAAACTCACCTCGCGCTCAACAGCCTCCCCGATGACCGATGCAGTGCGCAGCCTGGACAACGCGGACACTGCCATTGCCGTCCTTGCTGGACATGAGCAGGTACTTGGCGTAGGTGCTTGACCCCCTTCTGTCGCTGCACGTCCTGGTCCTAGGTGATGGCCTCCCGCAGCGGCTCGAACCAACCGACTAAGAGCGACTTTTCATAGGGCAGCACCGGCGCGAGCCTGCGGACGAGCTTCTCCCTCTCGATCTCGCGGTACTCCTCGGCGGCCCGCTCCCAGGCCTCTGTCTCCGCCTTGATCTGCCAGTATCGCAGCCGCCGGTGCTGCGACCTCTGCGGCAGCTCCTGCCGCCTCTCCATCTCGGTGTGCTTCTCCAGATCCAGTTCAAAGGGCGCGGCCGCGGTCGTGGGCAGGGCGCGGTGCGGACGTGCGGTGCTAGGCTGGGTAGAGGGCGTGGCGCGGTGCTGGGGAGAGCGGGGAGGGGCGCGGCGCGCTGCGGGGCTACGGGGAGGGTACGGTGCAGGGCTGGGAGAGAGCGCAGTGCGGCCGGGGCTCAGCGAGAGGCTGTGGGGAGAGGGCTAGGGTTTCAGCTCGTTTTATATGCTTGTGTTTTCGATCCAACGACTGAGATTTATCAGGGGTTCATCCAACGGTTGGGATATATCGGGCCGCATAGTGCCGGCCCAAAAACCGTTGAATGGGCTGAATTACACTATTCTTTCCCAAAAAAAATTGACCTCTTAACTGAATAAGACATAATAATTTTTAAATTATAAATGAATTCAAATAAAAAATTCAACTGCAAAGTTTTATAAATTATCGAGATCTACAACTTTTATTTTTGATCATTTCTCAATCCGACTTTATTTGAACAATTCAAAATTTAAATTCCTCCATCCGTGATCATTCGAAAAATTCAAATTTCAAATTTAAGAAATTCAAACATAGTTTTGCATAACAAAATAATTTCAAATGAAAAAGTTGCCAAATACAAAGTTCTAGAACTTTTCCAGATCTACAACTTTCATTTTGGTCATCTTTTCATGTGACTTTGTTTTATTAATTCAAAATTTGAATTTTCAAAAATGTCAACTTAAAAAAAATATTTTCAAAGAGTAAATGATTTTAGTTGAAAAAGTCATGAACAAACAAGTTGTATAACTTATCAAGACCTACAACTTTTATTTTGGTCGTTTGTTCATCCGACAAAGTGATAGTTACATTGTTCACAAAATTTACATATCGCCGATATAGTTTCATAAGTGATAGTAACTATGTGAGAGATACATCTATTTTATGCATAATGTACGGGTCAACTTTGTTAATATGATTTGAAAATTTTATGGTAAGATAATACAACCATATTATGATCTCATGCCAAATTTTAGGATTTTTAGACAACTTTAATATATTATTGTTTTTTTCAGTAGGAGTCACCAAAATACTTATAAGCATTTCCTTGGCTGCCAACCTTCAAGGAAATTCAATAACCCTCAAGGAAATGATAGTTTACTTGACGGTTTAGAATAATAGCCAAGGAAACGAGTATTTTTTTTGGTGGTTGAGAATAACACTAAAGGAAATGAGTTATTTCCTTGGACGTGAGTGGAAACCGCCAAGGAAACACCCATATTCCTTGGCGGTTTACTTAAACCTTTAAGGAATATATGTTTCCTTGAGAGTTATGTACCACCGCCAAGAAAACTACTCTTTCCTTGGCGGTTTCATTTTGGCACTCAAGGAAATCCTTGGCCGCCAAGGCTATTCCAGATTCTGGTAGTGGACGAGCTTAATGATGCCAGCATCAGTGACACTGACACACCGCAATGGGTCGGGTGAACCACCATCCCTGTACGGGCGGCGAGACATTGCCTTGTGAGGGAGAGGGATGTAACGGATCCATTGCTGATGATCTGGGTTGCTCTTGCTGTCAGGGAGGACATCAACATCAACGAGCAGCATGCCATTGTAGTTGTCGACCCAGCACAAGCGTCTGCCGATGGGCACGACGACGTCAGTCCTCCATGAGTAGGCGCTAATCTTCATGTTAGGAGGTTTCTGCAGCTTCTTCACACTCCATTCCATGGAAGTGCCAGGGGCAGGAGGTGGATGGTGCAGCACGCAGAGCTCAAACTCGTCGGGCCCAGAAAAATTGAGTTGTGCCACCGTGAACTCGCCTTCGTCGTCGCCATGGCTGAGGATGCCTATCTCTTCCTCGAACATGGCGCGCTGCTGCTGCCTCCGGTGTGGTTCGTACAACTTATCAAGCTCGGGGCAAATGGTGCCACCATGGAAGCACGTGGGGAGCAGAGTCAGGGACGGTGGCGACGACGACGAGGAGCGGCAGGAGTAGACGAAGTAGTCGTCGGGGAAGGAGACAGTGTCGTGCCACGGTGCCACCAGCTATCATCCTCGAAGGGGACGGTCAGCCTCAAGAGAATGGAGTTGCGGTGGGCGGCGATGGCCTTGGGCTCCTGGAAGCGCTTGATCGGCGGCCTGCCCGTCAGGTGGAGGTAGAGACGGGAGACCGCCGGCGGGTCGGCGATCCTGAGGGAGGCACGGACGGGGCGCCCGACGCAGTCGTGGGCGAGCGCCGAGGCCGTGGCGTCCTCCGGGACGACCCCGCAGCACCGCCTGCTGCCGCGGTGGACGATGCGGTCGAGGATCAGCCACCTTGGGACGCGCGGCTGCGGAGGCGACGTACTTGCTCCGTCCCAGAAAAAGTGTCGTTTTAGGTTTTTCAGACATCGTGTTTGACCGTTCGTCTTATTCAAAAATTTTGTGCAAATTATAAAATAAATAAATCATTATTGAAGTATCTCTAATGATAAAATAAGTCATAACAAAATAAATAATATTTATTAAATTTTTTTGAATAAGACGAACGGTCAAACACGATGTCTGAAAAACCTAAAACGACACTTTTTCTGGGACGGAGGGAGTAGAGGACTTCTTCCTCTGCTCCGGGCCAGGAGATCTCGTCGGAGAAGGGGATAGCTTCCTCATGCCGTTCTCCGCTTCTTCCATGCAGCTGAAGGAGATTGACGACATTAGGGTTAGAGGGTTTGGTCACGGAGGACGCTTGTGGTTAAACAAGCCATGACACGACAAAAGTCTCCAAGGTTACGTAAAGTCTAAATCTCAGCTTCAATTGTTGTTGTGCAGCAAAAGTCAATATTTATAGTTTTATACTTGAAACGGAAACGGATTGGATTCGTATGCGAACATATTCGGATACGATCTTTTACCATATTTTATTTAGAATACGAATACAAAATGGATGTCACAGATTCGGATTTCTATTTAGATATTTACTCAACTTTTAACTTAAAGTTGTTCCTAAAAAAAAACTTTTAACTTAAAGTACGCATCTTTAAATTCTAGGTAGAATAGACATTTTGGTCGTTGAACTATTACTCGAGACTTAGTTTTATCTCTAAACTTTCAAAATGACCATTTTAACCCTTAAACTCTACTTTTAAGCTCAAGTTCATCCCAGAACTTCCAAAATTATTGATAGTTTATGGATGAAATTGAGTCCAAAATGCAAATTTGTGGACTAAAACGATCATCTTCATAGTTCTAGGATAAAATTAAGCCTATAAGTAGAGTTTAAGGACTAAAACGGTCGTTTTGAAAGTTTAAAAATGAAACTGAGCCTTGAGTAATAGTTCAGGGCTAAAACGGCTATTCTACCTAAATTCTACATGCATGGATATAATTTTACTACTAATTTCATCAATAACCAAAGTGAAATGAAATCAATGTACACTTCTAGTAATCTCCAATATCAAAATGAACTAAATCACAATGGACAATATATAATCAAAGTTAACTCTATATATTTTCCTTAAGTGCTGATAAAAGAATATATTTTTTCTTGAGTGCCGATAATACCCAAGGTATATACAAACCACCAATGATATATTTTCTTGAGTGCCGATGACCCAAGGATAAATGTTGATTACCCCAAGGATATGTACGGCAAAAAAGAGAAAAACAGAATTGAACTTGCGACCCGAGCTTTCAGGTGAAATTCATTTACCACTGCACACAAAGTTACTCGTAACTCAATGAATGTCTCTTTCTTTTTCACTTTTTGTATTCACTTTACTGGATCTTATAATGAATATTAGAGATCCTAAACAATTTGAAATGAAAAAGTTTGAACTAAAAAGTTTATATCTTGTTGAGTACTACAATCTGTGCTTATGTTGTATCTCCATTTGAGGCTGTTTGAAAAATTCAAAAAAATTGAATTTCAAAACTTTGCTTTCATAGGATATTAGTATGTTGCATGCTAGCTTTAAAACTAACTAGACATCTCAAGCTAAGTACCAATATGCATTCTCTAATGCATAACAACACAAAATTATACTTTTTGTTGGATTAATGTGCCAAGAAAAAAATATACTTCATTTCACAAACATGCCAATGGTGCATTTGTGTGGTCTGTCAAATGCAAATCTAACTAACAAGAATTCAACGAGTCCATTATATCGGTGGCTAAGAGGAATGATTGTAAACTGAATTTTTTTTCCCCTGGCAGGTACAACAATTTACTTGAGGGTTTGCACCCATGGAAACTTGCACTTCCTTGGCTAGTTTCTAGTTACACCCAAGGAAATGTAAATTGCACCGGAGGTTTGTAATAATACTCACGGAAATATAAATTACCTTGACGGTTTCGAATAGCACCCAAAGAAATGAGGAAATACCTTGGTGGTTTGTAATATCACTCTAAGAAACATGGAATTACCTTGGTGGTTCGGACTAGCACTCAAGAAAATATAGAGTTAACTTGGTGGTCTGGGTTAGCACTCAAGAATATGCATTTCCTTGGAGGTTTGATACAACTCTTAAGGTAATGACATTGAGGGTTCAATTTCATCCCTCATGAAATTTGCTGGCCCAGGATATTCAGTTGCAGTGCATTGCTAGCCTAATGACGAGAGGGCTCCTCGTTCAGCGCTTTCCAACTTCTTTCCTGGCGTTGTCACGTCTCTAGCGAGTACCGATCAGCCCAAGGCCGTCGACCATGAGCACGAGATGCGGCTCCACCGTTGCTGCATAGCTCTTCCTCCGTCTCACCCATGTCGATGTCGCCACTTGCTACCCCCAACTTGCGGGGCCCTAGCTCAACAACCTAGCCTTGCCCTCCATTTACAAACGCAAAGAGCGATTGTGTGGATGGAGTGTCCACGATCGGACGGCTAGAAGTGAGAAACAGGGTACTACAACATATCAATTAGGCCCAAAATCGAAACGCAAAACTTCAAGCATAATTTCCTTCCAAACCTTCATATTTATTTATAACATTGTCACATATAATGCAGAAATCGATTCAAATAGTAGCCAATAAGACCTCTCTAGTAGACTTGTACATATAATATATACGACATTGATAGCTGTTGATTATTCTTGCTCAATCTAGGATGGGTATTCCAAGGCGCCTGGTTTTCTAGTCTGTTCTAGTATTGTATCATGATTAGACACATGCTATTCTAACTGATATAAGTTTGTGTGTAAGTTCGGATCACAAACGGGAGATCAACTCAATTGTCATTGTTATATCTAATTTATCACATAATACGAAAACCGGCAAGGATTTATAGTCCAAGAGGGGCCAATCCGTTAAACATTTGTCGATGGGCATGACGACATCGTCAGTCATCCATGAGTAGGTGTTTATCTTCATGTCAGGAGGGATCTGCACCTTCTTGACACTGCATTCGGTTGAAATGCCAGAGGCACGAGCTGGGTGGTGCAGCACGCAGAGCTCAAACTCATCGCGCTGACAAAACATGAGTTGTGCCACCATGACATCGCCTTTTTCTCCATGGCAGAGGATGCACATACCTTGCTCCAACATGCTGCGCTGCCGCTGTTGCCAATGCATCCAGTGAATCACTCCAATTGTGCCTCCAGTCCACTCTTCTGCATCACTCTATCCTCTTTTGTCTTCTGCATCTTTTGACTTAGGTCCCGACTGCATGAAAAAAGCAAAGTCAACACTGCAATCAACATTCCTGACTTCAGTACATGAGAAGAGTAGAAAACTAAAACTGGTCGAGTTTTGGAGTAGAAAATCAATGTTCAACTTTTTTATTAACTAGTAAAAGTGTCCGTGTGTTGCAACGGGTTGTCCACATTCACCATGGTGCTCTTGTTGTTCACCAACCTCCACGCTTACGTAATGCGTCCTGTGCCGGTATCTTACAACAGAAATTGCCTTGCCCTGTGCATGAGCTCACTATGCCGGATGAACGTGCCAGGTCCTATGTTGCTAACCCTGTGAATGTATAAATGGTCTTTGTTAGTCTGTCTATAGCCCTCCTATTTTGTATGATATAATTGGTTCTGGATAGCTATCTATGATTCCAAGCTAAATAGGAACCTTATTATTAAGAAGGAAGAAGCAGAATCCGATTAGATCATGAAGTGGATTTTTGCATGATAGGTTTGGAAATTTTCTGCATGCTGGTATTCGGACAACTATTTGAACAGAGATTTATTTGTAAAGAAAACTAAACTGCTGCAGCCTAATTAATTATATATCCTAATAAAGCACTATGAGCACCCGACATGATATTTGAAGAGCTTCAGAATTAGACCAAGATATATACGACTTGATGAAATTATATTCATACAAAACTAATTGTGGAATTACTACGAAAGGATGATGTATGCGTCACATCAGCAAAGTATCTGGCCGATTAAACAATGTGGCATACGGTTAATCATTGTAAGATGCAGCTGACTTGATTGATTACATGTACTTGCTTTCTTGGTCCTGCATGACTGTAGTATGTTTGGCTTCAGAGAACGACGTAGCTGTTGGCTTGCTGAGTGCTGGCAAGGGTAGAAGGTTTCACTTTTTCATGTCCAGTTTCATCGGAGGCGACAAGCTAGGCATGGAACTACGAACAAGGCAGAGAGCAAGATGCAGGTTCCGTAGATGTGCTCACCATCAATCCATCCGCCGGTGAAGAACTGCACTGACGTGCTAGATTTGAACAAGAAGATAGATGGTGCTTAACGTAGGACTCATCTGCTCTCCTTGCCGTAGTTTGGTAGCCGGCCGGTTGCAGAGGACGTACGGAGGGGCGGCAGACGGCGTCAACAGCAGTTGTGCTTCCGAGCTCGGCGAGATCCAAAACCAGGGACACGTAGGGCTAGGGCAAGGCGGGCGTGTAGATGAGGAAACAGACGTAGCTGGAGGCCTCGGTTTTTATAGAGATGGCTCGATGAACTCCAATCGGGAAGCTTCGAGGCCTGGCGTACGTTCCAGGTGAGTTTTCTTTTTCTTTTTTTTTTGGTGTTACATGTAATCTTGATTGAGTAGAAGTCTTACTTACATCTTACGCGGAAATTTTGCCTCTTTATTATTAGGTATAGAAAAAAGTAATGCATATGGAACAATCCGACAAATAAGACCTTGCCTATCACAGACTCCTTAGGAGCACGACTAACTGTTTTTCAGACTCATGGTCACTCAAGTTTTCTGACAAGTTTTTTCTGACACCAGACATTCCTGATCCATAACTACTAGCAGCAATGGTAGAACTTCAGTTATGGGCATAACCACCCTAGTCCTTACTGTGGTAATGATTTACGTATTATGTCTTTTTTCTTTATGTCATCATAAGTATAAAACTGAATCCTTGATGAGATATGAACTAGCTAAAGAAGGAAGAAATGTATTTTTTATTAAGTATATGACGATCAATTAAGTTGGTTTCCTGATGAGAGAAAAAAGATGCCCAGACCGTACACAGTGTGCATTTTGTTTGGGTAGGTTAAGTTGGTTAATTGAAGGTGTTACATGGTGAGGCAGGTTAATATTTTTATATGTTTTGGTAAGAATCCCAAACAATTACTTAAAGCCTACTGACTGATCCAGAATCCAAAAAAGGCCGAACACTAATTGGCGTTTGGTATTCTCACTTGAGTTGAAGATGAGGATGTGTTGCGGTTTCATGTATGGGGTCCGCATGCCAGTAACTCAACGTCACCCTGACCAACTATGATGAAACAAAGTCTGAAGAACTGACAGCATTTCTGTTGGTTCTCTCACTGCATAGTGTTGCACTGGCTTCAAAATAAGAATGTTCTGCTGACCAGGTTAAAGTTTGACAATGCAATCCTGTAAAAGATTGGCTAGTCATTTAACTGAGCAAAAAGATCATGGTGATATTTTCTTACGATAGTTGACCAGTCAATTTACACATAATCAGTTCTTTTTATGTTTTAAAATGCACAGCTTGCTAAAAACAATATAACTAGTAACAGCCTAACAGGTTTAAGACCGAGAAGTGGTACAAGTAAGATGTCACAGTAGAGGTAAACATCGAAAAAGAATAAAAAACATTACCTTGTGATGGCATCCTCACTCAAGTAAGGGGAGAACTTGCTAGGGATGAAGGAATGACCAAAGAAACAGTATCTGCGGCCCCTTTTATGGGGATATCCATCTTCTTCTTCCTCTTCACGGATATAGAGGGCACTTGACTGCAGCTTCGTGTTCCTCATGTTGACATCAATCATCAAGAAAAAGCCACGGTCCTTGTCCTTGAGCAGGAAGCAGATGACATCTGGATCAACCAAGCTAACCAAAGGGAAACTTGGCTGTACCCGTGGAAGGCAACTGTGGCCAGCAGCGCCAAGAAGACTGAAGAACTCCTCTGCTCACATGGTGGTGCTGACTTCCACTGTCCATCTGCCTTCATGGATGTCATCCAAAGTCCATGCTTTTATGCTGAAAGGAGGACATTCGGTAAAGAATACAGACGAGCTTAATGATGCCAGCGTCAGTGACACAGACGGATCGCATCGGGTCAGGTTCACCTGCATCGATGTACAGGCGGGGACACTTCAAAGCCTTTTTAGGCAGAGGGATGTAACGGAGCCATTTCAGATGATCTTGGTTGCTGTTGCTGTCAGTGAGGACATCAACGAGCAGCAGGCCCTGGTAGTTGTCGACCCAGCACAAGCATCTACCAATGGGCACGACGGCGTCAGTCATCCACGAGTAGGTGTTTATCTTCGTGTCAGGAGGGATCTGCACCTTCTTAACACCCCATTCCAATGAAATGCCAGAGGCAGGAGGTGGATTGTTCAGCAGGCATAGCTCAATCTCATAGCGTTCGGAAAACATGAGTTCTGCCACCGTGAACTCGCCTTCGTCGCCATGGCAGAGGATACCCATATCTTCGGGCAACATGCTGCGCTGTCGCTGCTGCCGATGTGGTTTGCAGAACTTATCAAGCTGGGGGTTGATATGGCCACCGTCGAAGCAGGGGGGAAGCAGAGTCAGTGACGGCGGCGGCGAGGAGCGGCGGCAGGAGTAGACGAAGTAGTCGATGGGGAAGGAGTAGCTGTCGTGCCACCACATTGGATCCTCGAAGGGGACGGTCAGCCGGAAGAGAACGGAGTTGCGGTGGGCGGCGATGGCGGTGGGCTCCCGGAACTGGATCCCCGGCCTGCCCGTCAGGTGGAGGTAGAGACGGGAGACCGCGGGCGGGTCGGCGATCCTGAGGGAGGCGCGGACGGGGCGGCCGGCGCAGTCGTGGGCGAGCACCGAGGCCGTGGCGTCGTCTTCGACGACCCCGCAGCGCCTCCTGCTGCTGCGGTGCACGATGCGGTCGAGGATCAGCCACCTGGGGACGCGCGGCGGCGGCGGAGGTGAGGCCGTGGGCTTCCTCTGTTCCGGGCCGGGGGCCCTCGTCGGAGAAGGAGATAGCTTCCTCACGCCGTCGCCGGGGGCGCGCTTCCTGATGCCGTTCTCCGCTTCTTCCATGCCGCCGCAGTATGGGAGACCGACGACAGCAGGGTTAGGGTAGCAGAAATGGCCGATTGGGAAAAGCCTCCAAGTCGATGGTCACTTGGATCCACACGCCCACACATGCAAAATGACAGATTTACCCTCTTGAGTTCTGCATTTTAGCTCCCATTGTTGTTGTGCAGGAAAAGTCAAAATCAAACCAAACCACATCTAAAATGCAAATTCTAGACATTTTTTTCTTTCGAAAATTCTCAGCCACGGACGTCCGTCCCGTCCGGACTCGGTTCCCACGCCTGTGCACCGAACCAGACCCATCTCTCAAAACAAAAATCCCCACTCCCACACCACAGCAACTAGCAGCTCCGCTTTCTGTCCGTCGTCGTCAGCGACCACCTCTGCTTACTTCGCCTCGGGGCCATTGCCTGCCTTTGCGACGCTAGGCCCCTGCCACTAGTACAGCAGAGCTCACTATTGGCGGTTCCAAAGCTATTTTTACAGGCGGCTATCGGTACTGCCAGTGACAAAGGCTAGTGAAAATCGCGAACTTCACAGACGTCTTTTAGAGAACCGCCACTACAAATGATTTACACTGGCTGTTTTCTTAAAAAAACCACCACTACAAATGATTTTCAAAAATTGCAAATCAGGCTAAAAAATAGCAAAATTTTTTTTAATCCAGGGAGGCCCCCACCAGTCAGCCACCCGCCCGCTCTGTCGAATTCGCAAGTCACAGCATTTTTCATGCACTTCGTGGCGAGCAGGATTCGAACCCGCGACCTCCTCCTCGCGCGATACTCTAACCACTGTAGCTCACACTTATTTGTGTCTATAATAGATTTTTCTTATCATATTATCCTTAACCGAGTTTAAATTGATTGTTTGAGACCCTAAACGAATTCAAATCAAAACATTCTCAACTACAAAGTTGCATAACTTTTCAAGATCTACGACTTTTAATTTGGTTGTTTCTCCATCTGAGGTCATTTAAAAAAATTCAAATTTCAAATTTGAGCAATTTAAACATAGTTTTCCTTAACAAGATGACTTTAAATGAAAAAAGTTGTCAATTATAAAGTTGCACAACCTTTTAAGTTCTACAAAAGATTTTGGCTGCAAAAGTCATCAACAACAAAGTTGTAGAACTCATCAAGATCTACAACTTTTATTTTGGTCGTTTCTTCATCCGACAAAGTGATAGTCTACATTGTTCATAAATTCATAAATGTCTCATGTACTTTATGAAACTATATAAGAGATATGTCATTTGTGAACAATGTTTACTACCACTTTGTCAGATGAAGAAATGACCAAAATAAAAGTTGTAAATCTTGATGAGTTTGACAACTTTTATGTTCATGACTTCTTCAGCTGAAATCATTTGATGTTTCAAAATGTTGTTTGAAGTTGTTATTTTTGAAACTCAAATTTTGAAATGTTCAAAAGAAAAGATGACCAAAATATTAGATGTAAGAACACAATAAATTGATAGAGCATGATTTTACAAAAATTTAGAAAAAAATCAAGTAATTTGAAGATAGTATGAGGGAGAAAGACTTTTTACAAGTTTTAGCCAGAGATTAAAAAGAGATCAGAGTTCTTCAACCATTTAAACATTGAATTTCAAACAGCATTTTGAAACATCAAATGATTTCAAATAGAAATGTTGTAAACAACAAAGTTCTATAACTTTTCGAGATCTACAACTTTTATTTTGGTCATTTCTTCATCTGAGATCGTTTGAAAATATCAAATTTTAGTACTTAATTTTTAATATTCGACGTCTATTTGCAGTGAAGCTAGGTTATGAAAACCGCCACTATAAATGCATTTTACTAGCTGTTTTCTTAAGGATACCGCCGGTAGAAATCATGTATTTTTACTGGCGGTAAACTTAAGAAAACAGCCAATAAAAATAAATTTACACTGGCGGTTCATGATCTGGACCCACAGTTTTATTTCTAGTGACGCCTTCTCTTTCCGAACCCCTAGTGAAAAAAAGGTGGCACCAAGAGAAAGCACCAGTGTACTAGTCTCCACTGGAGTCATGCCTCCCGCTTGCCCCCGCACTAATTGCCAGCGCCGGCGTCGGGCCTCGCGGCCATGCCGTACTTTGTGCTCGTCTCGAGGCTCCTTGCGCTCTGGTGCCCCCAGCGGAAGAAGCTCACTGCAGCCAAGCCCTTCATGTTGTTCGCTCCGCTGCCTCCCAGCCCCGATCTGCCCATCAACACGCCTAACATAGTGGTCGTCGCCTTTCAAGTGTTTTAAATGTTTCAGAGGTATATGTTGCAAGTGTTTCATATGGATATTGCAAAAATAGATCGGGATATTACATATGTTGCAATGGCTATACACGTATGTTGCAAGCGTCTGCTCTAAATGTTTCTTCTGTTTTTTAGACGTATTCTGCAAGTGTGTTTATTTGGATGTTGCATATATTTCACACATATGTTGGAAGTGTTTTTGTCTTGGCATTGCATATGTTTTGCAATGGTATTTCAAGTGTTTTCAGGTGTTTTCGCAACTGTTTCAGAAAGATGTTTCAATTATTTCATCTATCTTTAGACGTATATTGCAAATATTTTATCTGAATGTTTCATAGTTATCAATTCCGTTCCGGTATAGGCCGGAACAGCCGAAATGCCTCGTACCGGTGACTAAAATGGTACAGAACATCTTGTACCCCGTACCAGCTTCTATTTCGGACAGTTCCGGCTGTTTCGGCCAATCCCGGCCATTCCGGGCGGAACTGCTAGTGCCATCGATACCGGTGCCAGCCATCGGGGGTACTGTCCCCAAATCCGATTGCATCTGCGTTCCAATTCCAGAAATCAAAGAGGAAGCAATCTAATTTTGAACGGGAAAAAACCCATCGAGATAGACTATCTCTTGCCTCAGCAAAGATTGAGGGAGGAATATTCAAGATCTGAGAAGAAAACAAATTCAGCAAAAAAGAAAAAGAAAAACACACAGGAGACACGGACGGACTGCAGGCAGTGAGGCAGGTAACAGCTCCAGCCTCCAAGATCTCACGGACGGCAGCAGGTTCCAAGCTCTCACGGTGCAGCAGAGGTATGCGGCATCGGCGGCGCATCTGAAGACGGCGCGGCGGCTGTGCCTGTGGGAGCCTGGGCGGAGCTCTTCTAGGCGAGGAATCAGCCAATGCGTCCGATTTTTCTTTTATTCGATTGATGTAGACTTTTTTATGGACCAACAAAGCTATGTCTTGGGCTCTTGTTGGGCCTATAATTACTATGCTTAATATATTTGCCTAGTTCACATTTACTAATTTACTAATTTATAGACATATTCCCCTAAAAAACTAATTTATAAATATACAATATATATATATTATTAATAATAAGTTGAACTTCGGAATGGTACACCAGAATGCACCGGTATCGGTATGTTCTGTTCCAATAGCTAAACCGGAATGGTCACCAGAATTGAATTGACAAGTTAGGTATCAAAAATAGATTGGGTGTTGCACATGTTTCAATGGCGCCGTTAGCTGGCAAACGGGGACGCGACCGGATTTGGTGCGGACCTCAATGGAGGAGCAGTCATCTAGGGACTCGAAGAAGGCAGCGCGGCGCAGGATGGGGCGCGGCGCTGCATGGCGTGGCAGGGTCCTGTGGAGGGAGGTCAGCAGGAGCGCATCTGAAATGGCAGCGCGGTGACGGATGGGGGCACGGAGGGGATAGATTGTGGATGGGGAACGCGGGCGCGACAGCTTCTGTTCGTCGAATCGGATGACCCTGACCTGAGTCCGAACGCGTCCTTTGGGCTGGACGTACGAGCACTAGTGTCGCCCATTTTCTTTCTGATGTACATTAGTTATGTATGTAAATAAATTTTTTTATTGTGCTAGCATTGGGTCTCTTTTTTCCTCATTTCCACTCCATATGAGTACAAGAATGTCCCCCATTAGTATATTGCTCCCTCAGCTCCATTCCAAAAACAAAGGATAAAATTTAGCTGACCCAAGTGGCGCCTAAGTTAAAAAGAGCATGAAGATCCTTATATGCGCAGTCATGCCCATACTGACAAGTGAACTCCATCCTACCTAATTTTGTCGCTCTAAGTTTCAATTTGGTACTCAAAATTAAACTTTTGAAAAATGAAATATTTTGCATAATTTGCTACAAATGCCACCAATCCAATATCTAGCCACATGTGTTGAGCAGCAGTTGAGAACACTCGGGCGACCTCAAGGTTGGCGTTGAGCAACGACAAATTGGAGACATCGACATGGTCCACCTTTAGCCTTAGGAGCTCCTCCGCCCAGGACGCCAATGTCTATCCGCATATGATGCCACCACCTCCTCCGCCCCCATATATTGATGGGGCACGGATCCTCATCCAAGCCCATGCCGTCGCCCGCCTGATGGAGCAGCTCTCCTTAGGCTTTGGGCATTGTTGTTAGTAACTCTGGGCAAAAATAACCGACAACCGAACCGAAATAACCAGAACCGAAACCGAAGTAACCGAAACCGCAAAAATCAGTTCCTAATTTGGTTCCTGGTTTATATTAACCGAAATAATCCCGGTCAATTCGGTTCCTGGGCTCAGTTAACCGAAGAACCGAAGGTAGTCAGGCCCAGTAGATAGGAGGTCCATGAATGAACAGCCAGCCCAATTACCATCGTATATAATAGCACCCTCCAAACCCTAGCGACAAGCTCGTCCACATCCCATCCCCGCATGGCTGCCAGCAGGCCAGCATACCAGGCACTCTCCAACTCCCCATCCAACTTTCCCATGTGAGATTGAGATGCGACCATGGCTCCCTGCCTCCCTCCCTTTCATGTTCTCCATTCAACTCTCCTGCATCGCGGCGCGAGAGAGCCCTGCAGCGGCGAGCAAGGAGAGGGGCCACGGCAGCGGTTGACCTCCCGCAACCGCGGGCGGCACTGGTGGACCTCCCGCGAGTGTGGGCGGCGGCAGCGGACCTCCTGCAAATGCGTCCGGTAGTGCTCAAGTGGAGGTCCGGCGGCCCCCTTCGGCACGCAGGGTGCAGGTCGGCAGGTGGTGGCCCTCTTCGGTGGCCGCAGCGTCTGCCTGTGTGCATGACCAAGGCGAATGGATGTAATCTTTTGTTTTTTTTTGTTTTTTCGCTGAATTTGGTCATCGATCTGTTTAGTTTTGATGTTCCCCAATTTAGAATCAATTAGTTCGGTGATAACCGAAACCGAACAAAAAAAACCGAAATTGAATGGCTCGGTTCTCACTTTTCAAAAGAACCGATCGGTCAGCAATTTTTAGGTAACCGATTTTACTATAAAACCGAAGAACCGAACTGATCAGTTTCGGTTAACCGAATGCCCAGGGCAAGTTGTTAGGTTCCACCATGAGAAAGAAAGAGAGAGAGACAAGAGGAAAAAAACCGTGTGTGTCCTAGGTGCGACTCAAGGACATTTTCGTCCATCCCCTAATTACCTGACATAATTTCACGGAAAATCCTAACTGATTTGTCAATAAGGTACCAAAAATGAACCGATGTCATATAAGGGAAATTTTATCTTCCCATGCTGAATAAGGAAGCACCTTAATTTCCAGTGCTAAATAAGGGATTTCTTCAACTAGAGACTATTTTTTTAGAATTACACAGTACAACGTAGACGCCCACAACGCACGCACACTCACCCCTATAAATAAACGTACGCAAACCCTACCTTTATAAGTACCTCCAAAGGACTGAGTCGCTAGATCTGGGGATTCACGAAGTCACCACAGACGCCACCTTAATTCTTCGATAGCACTCCAGATTCTTAATTTTCTGCTATGTATTTTATTGTAAAACTTATCAGAGAATTATGAACTCAACTCTAAATTAGTATGTGTCGTACCTAAATAATTATCATTTTTTATGGATTGAAAGCAAATCTCTATATAGATTAAATTTTCTCACCATCGTAGACCATTTTTATATGTATATATCATAATAATCGTCTTCTAAAATTTTATCCATTATTTCTCCCCTCGAAGGAAACCTTCATTTTTAGGCAGACGTGCCGCACGTGCACGTTTACTAGCTTTTTTAAAATCTTGAAACCTTTCTTAAATTTGCATTTAAGTTAAGTTGAAAAATGAAAATTATAATTACACAATTCTTTACAATTCAATTTAAGTGCATACTCTTTTGTTATGAGCTATGAATTTCTACAAGCGAGGAAGTTGCCTAAGGTATTGAACCTCTCCAGGTATATATAGTACCTTGTATCAAGCATAAATAATCTATACTAGTACCTTATATACTGTTTAGACCAACTTTACATACCTTATCAGTTATAATAAACTGAACTGAACACCTCATCTAGAGTAGACTAGACATGTCGTATGTACACTACACGAACAGGTTGAGAAGCTGCAGGGAGGTGGAAGCGGAAGTGGGCCTTCCATGAACGGTGATCCGCGTAAGGTCCACATCATCAGAACCCACGCTGTCAGCCCGGCCCAGATGGTACCTCCTCATGTGCCCACCAAGGGCCTGCCCCGTGGAGAAGCCCAGCCCACACATGGCGCACGCGTGGACCAGCACCGCCTCAGACCGCGGTTTCATCTTGGTCGCCGCCGGCCGCCTGAGGTGGCTCGTCCGGTGGCTGCCCAGCGCCTGGAACGTCGGGAACCGCCACCCCCGCCCACATGTCCGGCACTCGAACATGTCGTCCTAGCCCGGCCGGCGACGACGGCGCTTGAGAGGTGGCCTGGCGCCGCCGTGCCGGTAGCTTGACCGGCCTGCACGACAGCTGGAAGATGACCCGCATGACAGCCAGTAGCGGTGCCAGAAATTATGGATAGGAGGGGCCGGTCGAAGAGTTTCAACTATAAAATAATTGAGGGTAGCTTATTTGTTTGGATTTTTGCATCGTGGATGGGCTCATCCAAAGAAAAAAATACAAATTTATGTTATTTTATTGTCCAGAAGTCATCAAAAAATATATGACAAAGCTTTTATTATATCTTTCTAATATAGATTATTAAATTATATATTACATACAAAAAGTTTGCAGTGATGTGGGGGGAGGGCCATGGCCCCTGCCAGCCCCCCTGGCTCCGCTAGTGACGGCAACAAGAGAAGGACGTCGCATGCTTTTTTTTTCTCGAATACGCAGGAGATCTGCGTATCTTTGCATTAAGAAGAAGAGTTGTAAAATACAACACGCACACCACCCACACACTTTTCAGTACAAATAACGCGTATCTAGCACGCTAGGTGGTCTAACTTCTGGACCAACCTAGCAGACTGCTCCCCGGTTTGATATTATATAATTGGAACAACCAATGTGCGAACACCGCTGCGCCCTACGGGTCTTCTACGAAGAGTTCGCACGCGCGCCCGTTGAACGCCGGAAACAATGCGTCAAGGGCCTCCACCTGGCTCGACAACAAGGTCCCAGAACGCAAGTCGTCGAGTATCCCTCTAGGCACAGGTGAAGCCGTAGCTACCGGCGGCGCAATCCCTAACCGCTGCTTGAGGAGTACCTCGCCCCGTTGGGAGGCCGGAATGTGTGCCAACGGTTGGGCGGCAATCCGTGTGCTCCTACGCCGGACAGGCAAGGGCTGCTTAGCTCTTGCCCTCTGTCATGGTGGAGAGGCAATCAGGGGCGGCTCCCGCTCAACCCACACCTCATCCAGAAACCGTGCGAGGCGCCGAGTGGCCTCGCACGACGTGGGCGTCTCGTTGCCACTTTCGACGTTGGGCTGACCCACCCGAGGAGGCGTGAGCAGCGCCAATTCCTTCGCCGACCGCTGAGGCGAGGACACAACCGCCACCGGAGGCGTCTGCGCGATCCCGGGTGGGGCGGCCACGTCGCCAAAATCGATATCGGGATGACCCACCTGAGGAGGTGTGAGCTGCGCCAGCTCCAGTGCCGACGGCTGAGGAGAGAGGACAGCTACCACCGAAGGCGTCTCTACGAACCCCGGGGGGCGGGCTCAACAGAGTAGCTCTCGACGAACGCAACGGCTAGGAGCTCCTCCAGCATTGGGTCGAAGAAGACGACCAAAGCGGGAGGACCATCGCCCACGCACATCGCCTCCGCAAGCAGGTCGTGCTTCTAGAGGCATAGCGCGGGCGCCCCCGCGGCACCGGCCGATGCGGGAGGACCATCGCCCGCGCACATCGCCTCCACAAGCGGGTCGGGCTCAGGGAGGTACAGCGTGGGCGCCCCCGAGGTGGATCCTGGCGTCACCTGGGCGGCCCCGTCCGACCGCCCGTTGCAGTCGGTGGCGACACCCGTTCCCGCCGCGATGTCGTCCCCCTTGCGGGGCCGACGCTGGCGACGCCTCCGCTGCTTGCGCCCACTATTGCTGCATGTAGCCGCACCAGGCACATCTGCAGCGGCATCTGGCGCTGCCCCAAGCGCTCTCGGTGCGCCACCCTTACCGCGCAGCCGGTTGGTCGAGGTAGTCTTTGGGGCACCAAGCAAGCCAGAGGCTAAAGAAGGCGGCTTACGTCGCTGCTTGCAGTCCCGAGATGCCGGAACCCCTTGCAGCGGAGGCAGCCTGTAGGTTGCCACCCTGTGGACAGTGGAGAGGCAATTGAAGCATTTCTCTTGCAGATCCGCTGGATAGCGGCTGGGGGGCCTCTGACTAGCCGGTGCGGGGCGGGTGGTGCGTGCCCCACCGGTCGCATGCTGCTCGTCGTCGTTGGTCCTGTTCTTCTTCATGGTCGCCGTCTTATTCTTCTCTGTGATGAGGGTGGTAGCTACGACGACGTGGCGTCGTCATCTCTGCCACGCTTCATCACGTCACGACGTGACGACTACGCACGTCACGCGGTGCAGTGCATGCCGTGTCCACGACTCCACGTATTAGGTGTCCACTAGTGGAAAAAAATTTCGTGGATACAGTATCTACCAGCACCCGTGCATACCACCGCTGGATGAGGACGCGTGGATATCGTACGTTCGCAAGCGCCAACTGGCTCCGAGCCTGACGTCATCGTGACTCAAGCCGAGCGAGCGGACAGCGGAGGAATCCTCTACGCACGCGCATGCGGAGGACAGCGGATGGAGTTGAGTTTCTCTACGCACGTGTCATGCAGGAAGAGGCGGTATGCACCGGGTGTTGATGCATACTGTATCCATAGTTTAGTTAGGCTATCTGCACTCGTGGTACTCTAAATTCATCATCTATACATTCTAGACACTAAGATTCTCTCCTCTATACCTAATTCTTCCGCACCCATCCATCCTCTATATCATCCTCTATCCGCTGTGTGACTCACTTGTCACTTTATCTAAATATATCCATGTGACATCTAGTTTTGAAGAATTTATTGAAACGTATTTAACGGTGCAATCGAAATTTAATTTGATTTTTTGGTTTGTAAGCTATAAAGTTTTTTCATCGTTGAATAAGTGGGGCCTGCTGCTGTGTCAGAGCAGTGCATGCTCTTCTCCCGCTCCTGCCTCCACGGAAGCTCTCTCGCCCGCGCGTGGTGGCTCGTACCGGACGGACGCTATCACACTGAGAATAGCAGACGGAGTCTGCTCCTGTAAAATAGCGGAGCTTTTTACAGTAGCCGCTGTGGATGGTTTAGCGAGTGCCCGTGCAGACAGTCTTACCAGCAGCTGCAAGAGAGACAAACTAACGATAAGGTCGCTCTTTGTCAGTTTATAATTTCTTTTCATTATTTTATTTCCCCTGCTTAATTAATGAATTAAGGTACTTCGATGATATATACTACAGTACCTTGCCAAGCAAGGAATAATCCTGCTGCTTTGTTATTACTAGCAAACGTGCCCGTGTGTTGCAATAGGAGAGAAAAACTATCTAATATTTCACTACTAGAGAACAGACCTTTCGTCGATGTCTAAAATGGGCATTAGTCCCGACGAAATTTGTATCCGGAAAAAAAACGACTTTAGTCCAGGTTGGTAACACCAACCGGAACTAAAAGTCCCCCGCCCAATGGCTCTGGCGCCAGGCCATGTCAGGGGAGACTTTTAGTCCCGGGTGGTGTTACAAACCGGGACTAAAGGATAACCTTTAGTCTTGGTTGGTGTTACCACTTGGGACTAAATGTTTTGTCCCGGGCCGTGGCACAAACCGGAACTAAAGGTTGGCCTTTAGTCCCGGGATGTTATAGGAACCGGGACTAAAAGTGCCTCCCACCTATTTCAACTCTTCTTCCTCTCCCAGCCCGAGCCCGAGAGCTCACTTCTCTGCTTCTTCTTTGTTGTGTTCTTGCTTGTTCTTGCTTTCATCTCCGGCCATTGATCCATCTCAAGGATTTTACTCCGTCGGCGACTTCTTTAAAGGTAATTAGCTTCATCCTTTCATGTTTTAGCAAGAGCACTTGTCATTTCGTGGTGTATATATATGTGGTTTTTTATTTTATGATTTCTAGGCCAATTTAAGATCTAATCTCTTGATAGTTTGAATATTTTGATGAAGGAAGCTAAAATTAATGAATTAAAACTAGTATACACCTTTCATTGCTAGTATGTCTACCACATTTCATGGTTTAGTTAGAGAAATAGAGAATTTAGGGTATTTTATTAACTTCTTTCAATTTGCTTATGAAAATTATAAATTTGTAATACTTTAATTTACAAAATTGTGTGGCCGGGTCAATTAGTTCATTAAAATTAGTATATATACCTTTCATTCTTAGTATGCCTACCACATTTCATGGTTTAGAAATATATAGAATTTTAGTTTTTTTAGTTTCATTATTTCTAGAAAAAGATGAATTTACAGTAGTTTACAAAAATGAGTATATATTTAGAGAGTAGATGGCAACTGTTTCCGGGTCCTCGGCCTCTCATCGGGCTCAAAAGTGACATAGGCCAGCCTCCCTCTCATTGGGTGCGGCGAGTGTGGGAAGATTGGGCAGGAGTACCGAGTGAAGGAGTGTCTCAACAAGGGGCGTATCTTCTTCAAGTGTCCGGATCGCAATGTGAGTTGTTTTGTCGCATATATTTGATGGCTATGGTTAGTTTGCACCAATTTTTTATAATTAAAGTTTTATCTTTTTTTGTTCTAATTTCAGTGGGATGGCACTGGATGTGAAGGCTGGTACTGGGAGGAAGAGTATGAGGAACATGTGCAAATATCTCTTGCAAAGGTGGCAGGGGTGGCAGATGAGGCAGTGAGCGAGCCGAAGCCCGTCGATGTTGGACACATCACAAATGATGTCTGTTTTAGTTGGGATTGGTCGTGAAGTCGTTGTGCTGCTGAAGTGCATTTTAGTGTTACTTTTTTTAGTGCTAGTTGGGACTCTCTACATTCTAATGAGGCTTCCTTAAATTAATTAGTTGAGTAGTGGTGTCATGCGAGTTGTACTTGTGTAGTTAACTAAATAAGTTCAAGATTTTCATATATATATATATGGCATGTCTTTTAATGCAGATGAAACGGCATTGGATGTACAACGCAGATCGTCGCTCCCAAGAGTTCACTGATGGCGTGCATTATTTCCTTAGTGTGGCCGAGGCAAACAAGCGAGATGGTTTCATGCGTTGTCCATGTGCTGAATGTAAGAATTCGAGAGAATATGCTAGCTCAAGGATTATTCACTCACACCTGTATAGGTCGGGTTTCATGCCAAACTATATTTATTGGACCAAGCACGGAGAAAGCGGTGTTATAATGGAAGAAGACGAAGAAGAAGAACAATTGGACCCTGATGACATTCTTGCTCAATACTGTGACTTCCCTGATACTGCAATGGGGGAAGCTGAAGAAGAGGCAGGTGCAGAACACGCACTCGCTAAAGATGATGATGCTCTTGGTGATGTCATTCATGATGCACAAAGAGATTACAAAAGTGACAAGGAGAAGGCTAAGTTTGACCGCATGCTAGAGGATCACAAGAAATTACTGTACCCGTCCGCCGAAGATGGGAAAAAAAAGTTGGGTACAACACTGGAGTTGCTACAGTGGAAAGCACAGAATGGTATATCTAACAAAGCATTTGAGCAATTACTGAAGATAAATAAAAAGATGCTTCCGAGGGCAAATGAATTGCCCGCCACTACGTACAAAGCAAAACAGGTCGTCTGCTCTTTGGGATTAGAAATCCAGAAGATACATGCATGTCCTAATGACTGCATCCTGTACTGTGACAAGGACTACGAGAATTTATATGAATGCCCCGTATGTAAAGCGTCGCGATATAAGATCAGGCGAGATGACCCTGGCGATGTTGAGGGCGAAGAATGTCCCAGGAAGAAAATCCCTGTCAAGATTATGTGGTATGCTCCTATAATACCATGCCTAAAACGTCTGTTCAGAAACAGGGACCATGCAAAGTTATTGCGATGGCACAAAGAAGACCGTAAGGTAGACAACATGTTGAGACACCCTGCTGATGGGTCCCAGTGGAGAGCAATAGACAGAGAATTCCCTAACTTTGCAAAAGACGCAAGAAACCTAAGGTTCGCTTTCGGTACGGATGGTATGAATCATTTTGGGGACCAGAGCACTAGTCATAGCACTTGGCCTGTTACTCTATGTATCTACAACCTTCCTCCATAGTTATGCATGAAGCGGAAGTTCATTATGATGCCGGTGCTCATCCCAGGCCCGAGGCAACCTAGCAACGACATCGACGTCTACCTGAGGCCATTAGTTGAGGAACTCTTGCTTCTATGGAGCAAACCAGGTGTGCGTGTGTGGGATGAGTACAAACAGGAACACTTCGACCTGCGAGCATTGTTGTTCGTAACAATCAATGATTGGCCTGCTCTAAGTAATCTTTCAGGACAGACAAACAAGGGATATAATGCATGCACACACTGTTTTGGTGATCTTGAGGGTGTCTATTTGAAAAAATGTCGAAAGGTCGTGTACCTTGGCTATCGCCGATTTCTTCCTAGGAATCACCAGGTAAGAAAGAAAGGCAAGCATTTTAAAGGTAAGGCAGAACACCGATTCAAGCCTGACAACGAACTGGGGAGGATGTATTTGAGATGGTCAAGGATGTAAAAGTCGTCTTTGGAAAGGGACAGGGCAGTGAACCTGTTCCGAAAGACGCTTCGGGCCACGCACCAATGTGGAAAAATAAGTCAATATTTTGGGAGCTACCCTATTGAAAGACCTAGAGGTCCGCAACTCGATCGACGTGATGCACCTAACAAAGAATCTTTGTGTGAACCTCCTAGGATTCATGGGTGTGTATGGGAAGCCTAAGGATTCACTTGAGGCATGACAGGACTTGCAGCGCATGAAAGAACGAGACAACCTACATCCAGAGAAGACAGATGATGGACGCCATTATTTAAGACCTGCTAGCTACACTCTTAGCAATGAGAAGGAAACCATGTTTGAATGCCTAAGCAGCATTAAGGTCCCATCTGGATTCTCCTCCAATATAAAGGGTATAATAAATGTGCCAGAGAAGAAATTCATAAACTTAAAGTCGCATGACTGCCACGTGATTATGACGCAACTGCTTCTGGTTGACTTAAGAGGAATTCTACCTCACATGTATGTTTGGCCACCATGAAGCTATGCGCATTCCTCAATGCAATTTCTCAAAAGGCAATCAATCCTTTCGATATAGCTACTCTACAGAATGATGTGGTTCAATGTCTTATCAGCTTTGAGTTGGTGTTCCCTCCATCCTTCTTTGATATCATGACACACCTCCTAGTTCACCTGGTCAAGGAGATTAATATTCTCGGTCCTGTGTTCCTACACAACATGTTCCCCTTTGAGAGGCTCATGGGAGTCCTGAAGAAATATGTTCACCAGCGTGCTTGGCCAGAAGGAAGCATCGCCAATGGATACGGGACAGAGGAGGTCATTGAGTTCTGTGTTGACATCATTCCTGACCTTGACCCGATTGGTGTTCCCGAATCGCGTCACGAGGGGAGACTTGGTGGAAAGGGAACACTAGGGAAGAAAACATATATCGGCACGAGGGACGATTCTTTCAATAAAGCGCACTATATAGTTCTTTCTTCTTCCTCCGTGGTGGAGCCGTATATCGAGGTACACAAGGAGTTCCTACGATTCCAGAATCTAGGGAAGAATGAGGCTTGGATTACGCGTCAGCACATGGAAACATTCGGTGGTTGGTTGCAAAAAGAATGTCATCGTGACCAAAATATTGATGAACAACTGTATTTGTTGGCTAGGCAACCATCGTGGCACATCCTCACGTACAAAGGGTACAAGATAAATGCAAATACATTTTACACCGTAGCCCAAGATAAAAGAAGCACCAACCAAAACAGTGGTGTCAGCTTAAATGCCACAGACCCTAATGGGAATAAGCATACATATTATGGCCGCATAGAGGAGATATGAGAACTAGACTATGCCACAGACCCTAATTTTAAAGTCCTTTTGTTCCGGTGCCAGTGGGTGAAGGGGACTGGAGGCGGGGTAAAAGTCGACAAGGAGTATGGGATGGCAACAGTGGACCTCAACAATACTGGGTACAAAGACAATCCATTCGTCCTTGCTGTTGAGGTGAATCAGGTGTTCTACGTGAAAGACATGTCTACAAAACCCAAGAGAGGGAAAAACGATGACAAATCAACCAACAAGCCAAAGCGCCACATAGTTCTTACAGGAAAAAGAAACATCGTGGGAATTGAGGATAGGTCAGACATGTCAAAAGATTATGAAAAGGATGAACGAATTCGACCCTTCAGTGTGACCAAAGACCCAAGCATCCTGCTCAATGCTGAGGACACTCCATGGTTACGATATGATCATAACCAAGGGGCATACATCAAGAAGAAGTTCACCACTATGCCCGCTTGGTATAACTAGTGATGTATTAGACATTTTATGAATATAATTGTAACTTCAGATGTTTCTATCATGTTCTTGTTTTTATCGTACCTCTGTGAAGCATGTCTAGTCCTCAAATGCAACAATGACCTATATAACAAATGTAGATCTTAATGAGTTGATCAAACTTGGTATTCATGACTTTTCTAGTTGAGACAATCTAGGGTTTCAAAAACTGGTTTGGAGCTGTCAAAATTTAAAAATTCAAAATTTGAATCATTCAAACTTTCTCGAATGAAAAGTTGACCAAAACAACAAATATAGATCTTGATGAGTTTAATAAACTTGGTATTCATGACTTTTCTATTTGAAACCATTTAGAGTTTCAAATACTAGTGTGAAGGTGTTATTTTTTGAAAATTCAAAATTTGACTTGGTCAAACTTTGTCAAATAAGACACTAAATGACCTCAGATGAAAAACTTTTGAATACAAAGGTGTTAGAACTCATCTAGATCTACAATTGTTATAGAGGTCATTTTTTCATTTGAGAAAGTGTTAGTGAACATTAGTCATAAAATCATGAATCTCACATAGAGTTTATGGAACTATATGAGAGACTTGTCAATTTAGAACTAAACTTTTCTAACACTTCCTCGAATGCAAAAATAACCTATATAACAAATGCAGATCTTGATGAGTTGATCAAACTTGGTATTCATGACTTTTCTATTTGAAACCATTTAGAGCTTCAAATACTAGTGTAAAGGTGTCATTTTTTGAAAATTCAAAATTTAACTTGGTCAAACTTTATCAAATAAGACACTAAATGGCCTTAGATGAAAAACTTTTGAATACAAAGGTGCTAGAGCTCATCAAGATGTACAATTATCTACATAATATTTGTTGTTTTCATATTTTGTAAGTTCAAATTAAATTTCTATTTGATGGCGAATTTCTTTGTCGCGTATTTGGACAATGACCGATGGATCACCAAAAGATTTACGTTAAAATGATGTGAAAACAAATTTTCTATCAAAAACCAATAGTTTTAGTGAAATTAATTGAACACTATATTTTTGCATTAATGAAATATTGATTATTAGTTACATTACGTTCAATATTTACAAAGAAAAAACAAAATAATTTAGGTTACATATTTTCCATGTGTACGATAAAGTAAAAAGAAAAGCCATATTTTTTCAAAAAAACATTATCACAAATATTCAATTTACTGTGAATTTAACAAGACTCAGTATTTTTATAAAAGGAAAACAAAAAAAAGATTCAATAAAAAAAAAGGTGGGGCAAACACGCGGGAAGTGAAACTGCAGCCCACCATTTAGTCCCGGTCTGTGGCTAGCACCGGGACTAAAGGTGGGCTGCATTTTCGCGGCCCGCCAAAAACATGATATGATCGGGCCACCTTTAGTACTGGGTGGCTCGACGGCCCGGGACTAAAGCACCTTTAGTCCTGGTGCTCAATACCAACCGAGACTAATGGTCTAACCTTTAGTCCCGGTTGGTATTGAGCACCGGGACTAAAGGTGCTTTAGTCCCGGGCCGTCGAGTCACCCGGGACTAAAGGTGCCACTGGCATATAACTGCTGACCTTTTCCCTTCTTCCAACTCTGATCTCTCTCACTCCACGCCCTCGAGCACGCCGCGGCCGCCATCTCCGCGCCACCCCGATCGACGCCGTCGGTGACCACGCGCGCGCCGTCACCCCGCCGGCCCACGCTCGGCTCCCCGCGCCCCGACACCACTGGCCTCCTCCGCCATCGAGCCCGCATTTGCTGGCGGCCCGGCCACCATCTCCGCCGCGCTCCAGGAAGCCGCCGTGCATCTCCGCTGCTGCTGCTCTCCCACGCTGCAATGACCCCTCGCTCCGAGCATCGCAGAAGGGTAAGGAAACCGTCGGTATACTCTCGTGTCCTATCTCCTCTCTGCTTTGTCCGCGCGTCGCTGTGACATTTTGCCGGCCACGGCCTCGGTCACCGGTGGTGGCCGGGCTGCGGGTGGGCGCCGAGGTGGCCTCGGCTCTGACAGAGAAAGGGCGATGTGGAGAGGAAACAAGGGAGAGCTAGCAAGGCGGCGGTCTCGACTCCGACCAGGGCTGTCGCGTGGAAGACGCATTGCTGTGTGTGTGTGTGTTCGGCTTGGGCCGATGGGCCTGTTGCGGTTGCTGTGCTGCCTGGGCTGCGCCAGGTTGGGCCGAGACGAAGGGAGAGCGTACACCGCTTTTCATTTTTCTTATTTGTAAAGGAGCAATGTATAGTGCATGGGCATACATGTATATATGTATTATTATGTATTACGAATTAAAGAATGTGATACTAGCACTCCATGTGTATTCTCTAAATATTTATATATTGTTTTAACAACTTAATTAATTCTTATAAAGATCCAGAGTAGAGGGAAGTATGACGTATCATCTAGTTCAAGAACCTCGATACAAGTGTAATGATATAGTTTTATATATCTACAAAAAAATAACTATGCATCTAATATGATATGTTTCCTAGATATTTATATACTACCTTTTAACTATGTTGGAATTAATAACTTTATATTTCCTAAATGTAAATTGAAAGCAGGATATTGGAATATGAAATCTATAATTTAATTATTAGATGACATTCATAATCCCTAGTCAGTAGAATATTGTTTATGTCCATGATGTATTATCTACCTATATAATATAAGTCAAGGGTTCTAAATAATTCACGAATGGATTTAGTTCTAACGTTCTACACATATATTTGCAGAAATGGCCGACCCGAGAGATGACAACATGGACGATGCCATAATGGACATAATCAACTATGGCAATGAAGTACAATATGACGGAGCCAATGAGAACCCTGACGGCTTCAATGATGGTAGTCAGTACCTTAACCCTGACTTGTATGAAGAGGAAGAAAATATCATGCAAGACAATGCTGGCGAGGTATATATACAATCTCTTATGTATGTATACATGGAATTCAAAATGATTTCCTTTATTGTATAAGTAGATTTATTTAAATATTTGTGTTTGTACATATGTAGCCCTCTGGCTCGACAACAACCACGGGGAAGAGCAGAATTGTACGAGGCCCGAAGAAGCCGTTGGAGGGTCGGTTCCTTATCTCGGATTTCGAGGAGAATACAGGCAAGCCACTTGGACCACATGCAAGAAAGTTTGTGGCCCACTTAGGGTACCTTGTAAGGGATAGGATCTCGATCAATGCCCGTGAATGGAAGGAAAACAAAGGGGCTCCTCATATTAGTTTTGTCTCCGATCGTGACAAGGACCTAGTCTGGCGTGATGTGTTGCTGCATTTTGGGCTCGACACAAATGATGAAGAGTTGAAGAAGAGAGTTCGGGACTGGTCTATGAAGAAGATGGCCACACAATTCCAGTGCTGGAAGAAGAATCTATATAACAAGTTTATCAAGAAGAACCTCACTCCAGATTTTAACATTTAGGCCTACGTCAAGTTGTGGCCGTTTTGGGGTGAGTTTGTATAATTCAAGACATCGAAAGAGGGTGAGGAACGGGTGAGAAGGAACCAAGAGAATGCCCGACACAAGAAATATCACCATCACTTGGGATCAGGTGGCTACCCTAGTGCCATTCCTAAGTGGGAAAGATTGGAACAGGAGATAGTCGACAAGGGGATGGAACCAGAATCAATTGACTGGCCTAAGCACGCCAAGTATTGGTTTTTTGGTCATGGGGGCACCCTGGACCCAGAGACCGAAAAGGTAGTGTTTGGGCAAAAACTCCAAAGAGCAGCAGAAAGATTTGCTTACGCTCGATCCACCGCCCAAAGTGGACAATGACAGCCGAAGAGAGATAAGGATGAACTGACATTCACCCTGGAGAATCCTGAACATGGTGGGCGAACGAGAGGCTATGGGGAGTTGTCGTGGGAGCATGCCTTCCCTCTAGACAGAGACACCTATTGAAGCCAACAGAGAAAGAAGGAAGAGGAGGCAGAGCGGCTGCACAGTCTGGAGGAGCAAGTTCTTCAGCAACGCAAAGAGGTTCGTTAGGCAAAAGAGCGAGAAAAAGCACTTGAAGCCAGAATGAATGAGGAAATCAAAAGGCAAGTGCAGCAGTTCGGTTCGGCTTGATTTGGGTCGGTTTTCGGTGTAAAAGTGCCCAGCCTGAGACGGAGGGACCGCAGCACCGCTGCGGTAGCGGGCGCCCTCTGGGATCACGGGATCATGGCTTACGGGAATTGGGATTTCAGGATTTGGGAACCCCGCAACGGCCGCAGCAGCGCAGCAGCATGCCGCCATGCTATGAAGCGGAGTCACGAATACAAAGGGTTGCCGCGCTGAGCCGCAGACTGAACTAGACGTGACCGTATATGGGCCAAATACATGTAGTGCAGATGCATATACTCATGGGCCCCTAGCTCCATGGCCCCCCGGCCGTCGCACTGCCTGCCCTCCCCCTTAATACGCACTATTGGATACACAAACTTTACGCAAAGCCTTTGCCGAGTGCTACACTGGACAAAGACTACACGGTAAAAATTTTGTCCGCAAAGACCTCTTTGCCGAGTACCTTTTGTCAGGCACTCGGCAAAGGCTTTGCCGAGTGCCACGACAGCGCTCGGCAAAGAAAAGTTGCCATGACGGCGCGGCGCAGCTGACAGCTGCTTTGCCGAGTGCCTCCTGGGCCGGCACTCGGCAAAGATTTTTTTATTTTTTTTTGGAAAATGCTTCGTCGAGTGCCCCCTGCTCGGCACTTGGCAAAGCTTTAAATTTGTTTTTGAAAATTCTTTGCCGAGTGCCCCCTCCTCGGCACTCGGCAAAGCCTTAAATTTTTTTTGGAAATTCTTTGCCGAGTGCCAAGGCCTTGGCACTCAGCAAAGCTAGAAAACTGGCCAAAAATGGCTTCGGTTTCCCAGCTTTGCCGAGTGCAGTGACCATTGCACTCGGCAAAGGGTGCCTTTGCCGAGTGTTGCACTCGGCAAAGTGACCATAACCGACCTTTTTTGTTGAATTTTTACGTTCCATCATGACAAACATAATATATCAAATATATCTCACATCCATCCAAACATACATCACATATATCTCACATCCATCACATATATCGCATGCATCACAATATATATCACATATATAACCATAAGTTATCAAGTCCATCCAAGCAAATCTACAAGTCCATCCAAACAAATCCACAAGTCCATCACCCAGTAAACAACAAATGCAAAGACAACTATCCTGATCCCCAAGCTCCCCATGGAGACTGTGGTATACAAGCACCTGGATCATTCGAGGGCCATTGAGGTGGATTATTCGAACCCGCTGATTGAAGCTGCACAAAGGAGAAGACATTGCATGTGTTAGACAAGAAATCCACTAGGCTGCAAGTAGTGTTGTGGTTTGACCCTAAGCATGAACATACAAACTTAAACAATCATACTCATACTTACAAGAGTAGCGTGCTCGGGAGGTGGAGGTGTCAGTGGAACGAATAGCGAAGCTGGCAGAGCCACACCGGTACGTTGCCCAAGAGTTTGCATGTACCAGAGAAGCTCCGCCATCTGCTACTGCTGCCTCTGTTGCTCCGCCACGTGCTGAGCCTCCAAAGCCTTCATCCTCTGCTGATCGGCCTCCCGCATGGCCTCCAGAGCCTGGACCTGGGCCTGCAACATTTCACCACAATGTTTGAATAATGCAAAGCTAAGGTATATAAATAACAATGTACGACGAATAAAACAAGAATCACCTGGAGTGACACAATCCGCTGCTGTGAAGTGTCCGGCCATGGCGTATGGGAATGCTTGCATCCATGCTCCGTGCTCAGATCTAGGAGAGAGAGGGAGTAGAGGTCGCGTCGATGACGCCGTTGCCAAGATAGTACCGCTCATGCTTCTTGCCTCCTCCAATCCTCATGACGACCTCTAGATCAAAGTCCTAGGAGCTTGGGTCGTAGTCGTCTCCATGGAGAGGCCTTGCCACCGACGTGTACTCATTGATGCAGGTGTAGATGGTCGGGTTGGTGTATGCCTCGGGCGGGTCCTCCGGGTTGTAGGAGACGTCGGACATCGCCTTGCCCTTGTGGGGCATAGCATATGCCATGAACGTGGTGCACTCCTAGCCCGCATGTGGTGCTGACTGCGAGAAAGACATCAAGATGATTAGAAATCAGGCAAAATTGAGCGTTAGAATAGAGAAATAAATTCGAGTACCCATGCTTGTCCGTATGCGGCGAGGCTGCGGCTGCCTTGATGGTGCGGTACACCTGGCATCAGCAATCGCCGCTCCCGGGTAGCGTTGTGCGTTTCGGCCCACTCGGGGCCGCACCACCTGTCCACCATCATCTCCCAACACTCGGGATACGTGGCGCACCACCAAGGACACATCTGCACATCATCAAGTACTTGACATATAAGAGGAACAAATTAAAACTACTTAATCTAAAAAAGAATCAATATTAATGTTCTTTATCTACCTGCATGTACTGCTCCCGAGTCAGCGTCATGTTTCTTGCTTATGGCTTCTTAACATCCTCTCCAAGGACTGATCTGTGGTAAGTGACAATGGCCTGGACGCGCGCCTCACAATGGATGTCCACGACGAGCTTTTTGCAAGCTTTGGTAAGCACCGCTTCCGCCCTGACCTCAAATCCCTCCTCGCATCTGTAATAAAGCTGCATACAGACACGATGTATCCATTCATTATTTCAAGAAAAGTTCAATGAATGCGATGTATTGAGCAGTGTGATGCAATGAAGACTTACCCAAAAGTCCCGCTTCACCCGCACCGCCTTGTTCTCAGCCTCCGCGTCGGGGGCGTTGGCGTAGTGGTCAAAGGTGTAGGCTGGCTCCCTCTTCCTAGCGTACTCAACCAGGCCAGGGAAGTGGGTCTTGCACAGAAGACCCAGGATGCCATTGACATGGCATGCGAGACCACCACCCGACACAACCGTCTAGTTCCTGCATAAGTGATTAAGAAAAAAATATTAGTTTCTACTTCAATTTTTAACATATCATATGAAGAAGTATTGATAACATCTCAAGTTACTTACTTTTGCCCTTCGGGGCGAATCACTAGGCGTTGATGAGGAGCCAGCGGAGGAGGGAGGCTCGCGGGACCTCACATATAGACACTCCACGAACTAGAGGAAGCGGAACCCGTACCTGCCGCCTCCTCCTCGCTGTCCTCGTCCCCACCCTCCTCCTCGTCCGTCTGCCGAGCCTGCTCCTCCTCGTCTCTGTCTCCATCCCCAGCCACCACCTCCTCCTCCACCTCGTCCTATCAGACGGCTCCTCTTCTGCAGCCGGCGTAGGGCGTGTCCTTTAGTAAATCGAGAACATGTTCGTCTGACGGTTGCCCACCATCTTTGTTCAATCACCTATAATTGGAAAGTATAAACAAGAGCTAATTAGAAATTAAAAAGAGTAAACAAGAAGTAATTAGAAATAGATGCAAAATAAACAAAACATAATTATAAAATAACATAGTATTACATGTATTAGAAATAATCCGCATAATTGGGATTAGCTAGATCATAAGTCTCATCATCACTATCAACCATGTCGAAATAATCAATACTATCCGAAGGAGGAATGTTGTCTTCATTATCATTGCCTAAACGTAATTGCTCAAGCATTTGTAAGTCCTTCACATTTTGCACGTCATCTCCATCGTCCTCGTCATCAACCCAATCATTGTCTACATCCATTCCTATTGCTTCGGTTAAGTCTATCTCGAACCTCCCTTGTAGCCCCTCTTCTTGATAGAACTCTCCATCATATGTGTTTGTGTTGAAGTTGTAATCTTCATCGTTTGGGACAGGTAGTTTACCGTGTGGCGATACCTTGTGCACAATAGCCCAACCCTTAAGATGCTCTTTAGTTGGCATGCGTATGAGGTATAATAAACCTATGTGGCCTGTTGAGCCACAATATAGACATCATCTCCTAGATAGACGGAATCCTGTTGAATTTTGACTAGCCCAAGATGAGGGGTCTGTCTCATTACTCCGGGATCAAATCAATGGCATTTGAATATGACAGGACTAAGATGTTTGCAACTGATAGCATTTGCAAATGAAAGTTCGTATATTCCTTCAATTTTTCCATAATAGTCGAGGCCATCAGTGCCGGGAGTAAAAACTCCGCTATTTGTGGTTCTTCAATTGGGCCGACTCTGCTTGTAGCTTGCTATGTGAAAGCGATATCCATTCACATCGTAACAAGTAAATGACTTGACCCTATAGGCACAGCCATTTGCAACCTGTCTCAACTCGTCGCTGATAGACGCATCGGTTTGGGCCTGCAAGCTCGAGCAGGATAAATCATTATATTATTCAAACACATGATCAACTTGGAAGATCGAACTAAGTACGAGCTAAATTAAAAAGTACCTTGTTTTTTAACCAAGAAATGAAATCAGACCTCCCTGGTCCCGCACCCTTTGAAAGAAGGGTATCAGCTTCTTGCGGGGTAGGATCCCTTGATTGATTCCAGAAGTGATGAAGAAATTCCCTGTGCCAACGTGAAACAAGGGGTTGGATGAGGAATAGTGACGGCGTATTGAAACAAGTTCATTGAGAACTTACCCAATGTACGGCGCCACCTCATCAAGGTTGTTCAACACATATAGCATGAAGCAGCGCCACTCTTCATGTGTCAAGGTCTTAGTGGTCGATGCACTTGCGCTTCCGAGTTGCCCTCGGAAAAGGCTAAGGTTCGATTCATTTTCGTCAGCATTGTAATGAGTGGGTGGATTATGCATGCTAGGAAGGTTCTTGGCGTAGTATTTTTCTAGGAAGTTTGACACCTCCTCCAGAATGTATGCCTCTGGAATGGAAGCCTCAATTTTTTCTTTGTTTCTATATTTTTTTGCGAAGAGTCTTTAGACATCTCTCGATTGGATAGCACCAACGGGACTGCACGGCCCCCCATTCATGCCTCATACGGGAGGTGCAATATCAAATGTTGCATCGGATTGAAGAAGCCGGGTAGGAAGATCTTCCCCAACTTATAGAGCAACACAGGCATCACGTTTTCCAAGTCATCAATCACGGTCCGAGATAACTCCTTGGCACAAAGCTGGCGAAAGAAGTAGCTCAACTCTACCAGCGCTAGCCACACATGCTCAGGGATATAGCCTCGAACCATCGCCGAAAGAAGCCGCTCAATCCATATGTGGTAGTCATGACTCTTCATCTCGTTGACTCGCAGAGTAGATAAGTTCACTCCTCTCCTTAGATTCGTTGCATACCCATCAGGGAACATTAGCGTCTGCATCCATTCAAGTACTTCCCTCCTGTGTTTCCTGGCCAAGACGAAATCAGCCTTTGGCCTTTTCCATGTTAGCAGACATATCCACAGTGGACTCTAGACATACAAGTAAATTCTTTTTTTTAGCCACTGGAAAGGGACGGTGGGAGGGATCGGAGGGAAGTCGCGTAAACAGTAAAAGGGGCGACGTGGTTCACTGATGTGCGTTTTTGGTATACAGCCATAAGGTTAATAGTTAGATTAGATCACCTTAGTTAGATCTCTTTTTTGTACGATCGTGACTGTATTTAAATTTTGGCATATGCTACTCACATAATGCGATGAGGATCCATACGTATATCCATCTCTTAGTCACATTCAAATTAAGAAATAAGAGATAATAATCAAGTAAAGAATTTGTTTCCGTAGAGGACAGATGTCACAGATCCACGCTTGCGCATCTGATGCATACAGCATACGTGCCATAACTGGCGTGCATGCTCCTATGTCAGATATGGCAGGTAAAGTAGCGCACAAATATAGCCAACGTTTTTTCTTGATTATTTGGTTATTTAATTGTCTAATATGTTCCAAAATTCAATGGCTGTGATTTATTCAAACTCTTACCTCCTAAGAGGTAAAAGTTGTACCGTAGCAAAACACATCCAAATAAGGCCTAAGTTGCTTGGCTGTAATTTTTATTGTGTTCAAGTTTCTCCACTGTGATCATTTGAGTGTGCGCGCGCACATGCTTGTCGTAAGCTTTTTTTTTTTGAACAAACTGGAGGGGCCGCAGCCCCTACAGACCATATATTAAATTAAAAGAGAACAGTTAAGTAAAGTTATTACAACATGGCGTTTGGAGGGGTGGCACACCAGGAACTCACGAAACAAAAAAGAGACAAAGAAAATGAAACAAAAACGAGCACTCAGATCACTTCTAGACTTTGCAACCATTGATCAAAAAGAAAGGAGAGACCCTCCTTAACTCTGAGCCCTACGAGCTTGCCTTCCTTGAAGAAGAAGCGGCTGTAATCTGTCAGACTCATTTGATTTGCTTTGAAAATCAACTCATTCCATGCTGTCCAGATGACCCAGCAGATAAGAATGATTGTCTCCATGAAGAACTGGGAGTGAAGCTGGATTTTGAAAGCGTCAAAGTTTTCAATTACTACCCCATCATTAACTGTCTCCAAATTAAACATGCCCCATCAGTCTTTGGTAAATGAACATTGAAAAGATAGGTGCTCTAAGGATTCTTCAGCCCCTGTACTGCATATCTCACAATTGTAGCTGTCCAGATGCATGTTTTTTCTTCTAAGAATGTTTCTTGTGCTCAGTCTGTCTTTTAAGAGTAACCATATGAAAACTTTGTGCTTTGGCTGACAGAAATTTTTTTCAAACCCCTTTGAATACCGGCTCGATTTGATGGTGTCCAATCAACTTCTTATAGGCCTTTGCTGATGAAAAGTTAGCTGACCCCCCACTGAGGGTCCAAATGTCATTGTCATCAGTGGTATATGTTGCCTCCATCTTCTGTTGGATGCTTTCAACCTGGCTGAAGGCAATTTCAGAGAGGGGTAGACTGAACAGTTCAAAGAAGGGGTCCACGTTGAATGCCTTTTGTACTGCAATTGATTTATTCTTGGCAAAAGAAAAGCTTTTAGGGAATGCCTCCTGAAGAGTCTGGTCTGACCATTTATCTTTCAAGAACAAGCAAGATTTTGCGTTTTTGAGCTGAATAACTGTCATTTCCTTGTATTGAGACAACATTTTCAGGACATCTCTCCACCAGAAAGACCCCTTTGTGGTCTGATCAAGTAGTTTTCCATTCTTATAGTGTTTCTCCCAAACCAAATTGACCCAAGGGATGTCTTTATGATTAAAGAATTTGTCAAGATTCTTCATTAGTAGGGCCTTGTTCTGAGTTTCAATACAGATAATGCCCAGGCCCCCACTGATTTTAGGTTTTGACATCATCTTCCAACCAGCTTTTGGCTGTGTCCTCCCATTTATGTCAGATCCTCTCCATAAGCAATGCTTTCTATACTTGTCAATTTGTTTAATGGCTGCCTTTGGAATTTCAAGAGAGCACATGAAATAGGTTGGCATAGCAGAAAGAACTGCATTGGTTATTTGCAGCCTGCCTGCTTGGTTCAACATGGAAGAAATTCCTCCCAATCTCCTTTCACATTTGTTTACTAGAGGAAGAAAGTCTTGAATTTTTGGTTTTGTCAAGCCAAGGGGTAGTCCTAGGTAAGTGAAGGGGAGGCTCCCTGCTGAGCAGCCAAAAGTTCTAGCAAGATGTTCTAGTTTTCCTTCTGATAAGTTGATTGGCAGCATCATTGACTTGTTGTAGTTTACCTTCAGCCCGATGGAGTCAGAGAAGATCTGAAGCAAGGATTTTAGGAAAAATAGTTGTCTGGCATCCCCTTCCATGATGATCAGAGTATCATCAGCATATTGCACAATAGGGAAATCTGTTGATGACTGCAATGGGATTGGTAGATTCAACTGTCTCATGTCCTTTGCTTTGTTGATCATAGCCTGTAAATAATCTGCTGCAAGGACAAAAAGCAGTGGAGATAAGGGGTCTCCCTATCTCACTCCTCTTCTGTAGTGTACTGTCTTCCCAGGAACTCCATTTAACAAAACTTGTGATGTCCCAAAGCTGAAGATGTTTTTTTTATCCAGGAAATCCATCTCTGACCAAATCCCTATGCCTTCATGATTTCTATTATAGCCTGATGTTCTATTTTGTCAAATGCCTTTTCAAAGTCTAGCTTAAGGATAAGAATTTCCTTTTTTGAGTGATGACAGATGTGCAAAAATTCAAATGCCCAGGCTAGGCAATCTTGGATTGTCCTTGATTTTATAAATCCATACTGCTTTTTATGGATTAAGGGGATAATTGATGGCTGCAGCCTATTTGCCAGAAGTTTGGTGATCATTTTCATTGAGGTGTTGAGGAGTGAGATTGGCCTAAAATCTCCCACATATTTTGGGTTGTCCACTTTTGGAATCAGAGTGATGAAGGAGGTATTGATGCTTCTGAGGCATACATTGTTATTGAAGAAGTCTTGACATAGCTTGTAGAAGTCATTTTTGATTATTGGCCAGGCTGCCTTGACGAACTCGTTGAAACCATCTGGACCAGGTGACTTAAAGTTAGGGAGAGATTTGACAATACCATCAATCTCATTATCAGAGAAGGGATCTTCAAGATGGTGGATTTCCAAGCTCTCACTGAATAACACAGAAGGTTGGATGATGAATCCTTTGAATTCTAAATTGCCAATTCCCTATCTGAATTCATCCCAAAGAATTTCCTCCTTGTCTTTGTGGCTTGAGAAAGCAACTTCTTCACTGTTGATTAGTTCATAAATGGTCTTGGCTTTGTGTCTCACTGGTGCACTAGCATGAAAGAAATGGGTTCCTGCATCTCCCAAAGTCACCCATTTAATGTTCCCCCTCTGCCTCCAATACATCTTCTATTTGTCTAAGAGATTCAAAAGGTGATTGTCCAATATTTCCTTGAAGTTCCATTCAATCAAGCTTAAGTCTCTGAACTCTTCTAACACTTCCAAAAAAAGAATGATTAGCCTAACATTTGTGATTAAAGTTTTTAAGCTTGATAAGGAGGCCTGCCACTCTCTTAGTCTTTTCCTGAGAAACTTGTACTTTGCAGAAATCTTTTTTGCACTATCAGAAGAGTTATAGTTCTAGTTTCAAGAGTTGATGAGGATTTGTTAGAAACCAGCATGCTTCAACTAGTAGTTTTCAAATCTAAAGATCTTACTCCTTGGGATTACAGTTGAAACTGAAACTAAACATGGGCAATGATCAGAGGGCACCATGTCCATAGCTTTGACAGTTGTATTTGGATAGGAGTTGACCTAGCTGTTGGAAGTGAATATCTAGTCCAATTTTTCTAGAAGAGGAGAGGGCTGCATGTTGGACCAGGTAAATTTCCTTCCTTGAATTTTCACCGCATTCAATCCTAGACTGCTGATTGCTGAGTTGAATCTGAACATTTCATTTATGTCTCCACTAGGCATGTTAATACTTTTTAGCCAGTTTGTGAAATTTACTTTCCCCTCAGGAGAACAGGGCCCGTAAACACAGGTCAAGATCTAGCTAGAGTTATCAAATCTGAAGAAGAACTGAATGGAAATAGCAAACTCATTGCAGAAATTTTTTTGTCCCTCAAACATGGAGCTTTTCCAAGCAATGAGGATGCCCCCCCCCGATGCCCCCACCGAGGGGAGCATATATCAAAGGTATCAATAACATTTGGGCAATTTTTTTTCAAGAACTGGGCATCAAGTTGCTCTTTTTTTTGTTTCCTGTAAGCAAACAATATCACAGAACGCATCACAGATCTTGTTTTTGGCAGGATTCCATTTCCAGGAGGAATTGATACCTCTAACATTCCAAGTTAAGATGTTCCAACTTATGGTTAATGACTGATTCATTGAGTAAACTTAATAGAGCATGGTTCAAAGGATGCCTGTGCAGCAAACATCACAGCATACATTATAGCCATAACGAGTTCCACTAGCTTGACAGCCTCTAACAAGATCAGAACAGCTAACATCCAGATACAAGTTCTGCTAGAACTGACATTACAGACAAAAGTTTTCAGAGTAGCAAAAGTGACATTAGGTCGTAAGCTCTTTCCTACGATGTGTTCATCCTTATCTCTCCGGCGACCTATATATGTCATACAGGTGGAAAAGTTTTCTTTGGGTAACATCATGGGATACCGTGATGGAGCTCAGTAAATATATATAGTATTCCATCCATTTTAATATGGCATAGCAAGACAACCAAAGCATTATTTGCAGTTTATGCACTTAGGCCAGTAAAGTGATTCAAGAACGTGAAAAATGAAATACATATATAGAAGGCAACTACTATCTATCTAACACATCCTCGCCCGGGCGACCCAGACCCTAGCCCACTGCCACCCTATCTCCCCCTCTCCCGCCGCGCCGCCGCCGGACAATGAAGAAGTTCTAGTCTTTCTAACTTTTTTTAATCCTTATTTAAGCTCTCTTTCTTGTTGTTTTTGCTTCTCTACTTTGAGGCTTTGAGCCTAAAAGCTCATGTAACTTTTGGCTGTGTATATCCCAAGCGGATATAGAGGCTGGATTTTATATCCTGTATCTAAAAAATCTAAGACATCCTCGTTTGCCTTCCATTTTTTGTCGAATTTCCTCGGTAATCTTGACGATGGTGAAGAATATCATTCTGTATATCACCGTCATTCCACAAAGGATGGCAAGGTTTACCCATTTCGAGTACCCCATCTCCACCTCCAACTTATACTTGAGGACTTGAATGCCACTGATGGTGACATTAGACTCAATGAGCTGATCACTTGGGAATGATAGTCCCAAGAACTCATTCTTGTAGAGTCCTTGCACCGCATACTTGTGGAAGGAGATGTAGTAGCAAGGATACTTCCATACTGGCTTTGGGAGATTACTTGGAAGGCGGAAGAAGCCGCCATTGAGCATCATCACCCCTTGAACTCCAGCTCCAATGATGATTCCCATTAGGAAGTCCGGAACAATAGCAGCGATAATCATCATCATGCTCTCCACTAGAATGCAACATACGCCAAGGACAATGACGAAATAGGTGAAGTGATCTATGCCTTTTGTTAGTCCAGTAAGGTAGTATAACATTGCGCCGGGTAATACAGCAATGACAGACAGGTATGGAGTAGCTGAGAGGGTGTTTGAGATCACAAATTCTGACACGCCGTAGTGGCCACTCAGCCTCTCCTTTCTGAAGACCTGACACAAGGGTGAAAATGGTGGTATTGAAAATGTGCGCAGACTTGAGGTATTAACAATAACCAATGTGCCAATAAAAAACAGAACCTACTTTTCACTGGAACTAATTGGTATATATATAAAGGGCAAATATATAGCATTTCATATTGGAAAGAAGACCACACCAGTTTATATATGGTAGGTCCACTTGCTAGAATTTCTTATAGTTTTGAGTAAAAAT
Source organism: Saccharum hybrid cultivar R570 (assembly GCA_038087645.1). Lineage (NCBI taxonomy): Eukaryota > Viridiplantae > Streptophyta > Magnoliopsida > Poales > Poaceae > Saccharum > Saccharum hybrid cultivar. Next base: position 17,944,142 of record JAQSUU010000760.1, read on the forward strand.
ATCGTCCAACTAACTTTGTCATGTTTATTCTGAGACCTGATCGAGTCACTTGACGATAATTTTGAATAAAATTTTCTTGAGCAAGAAAGCCACTTTTCTCTTTTGGGTGAGTGAAGAATCAACCTTAACGTCCTCTACGAAAGACGGAAATCCTCCAATGGCCATGAAAGTTAAAAGTGCAGTTGTATACATTATTACTTCACATCGATCCTGCAAAATCCAAGACATTATCACTTTTTCAGATAGAGTAAAATGACTATTTCTATATAGCCCTACCTTAATCAGTTTACCTGGATAGAAGTGTAGCTGTAGCTATAGCCAACTTGGTAGAAGACAGTGCCAAGACATACGCCAATGCCCATATAGACGGCCAAACGCATCCAGTAATATCCTATGTCCCTGAGCATATTCAACAACGATCTCCTTGTGAGCACAAGGAGCTTTGAGATGAAACTTGCTTGTTCTCTCCTCCTAAATGAAGCGCCCTCCTACAATAATATAGGACGTATTAGAGAGCAATAGAGAGTAGTACTAATTTCCAATGTTAATCAAAACATATCCTTAGATCGGTGGATTACATTCCTTATATATTGCTCTTCAACCGTACGTTTTGTTTTTAGTTGATATTGGATAATACGGCTGTGTACCATATGCGGGTGGGGTGGTAGAGGCTAGAACTTTATCCCCTTATCTAAAAAATTGGATAATACGGCGACCTTACAGGTATTCAACTTACCATGTTTTTCATTTCAACAATGTGGTCTGTTGTTTTTTCAAAATAACTGGAGGATCTGTATGCAGTCGCAAGGATGTCTATCGCTTCAGCTGCTGTTTTCCTGTTAGCTTTAGAACTGTCCACAGTTTCCTATATAGTATATATATGATGATATTAATTAGATAAATGAAAAGTGAAGTTGCACTGAATTTGTAACAATTCATAGGATCGAGTGCGTATGTATACCTCATCAAAGTCTTTGTTGATTGTTCTCAGGAAGTGATCTGACGGGCTTCTCAGGTGTGGACATGGAAAGCCGTTCAGAGTGAAGAACTGCATGCAGGCAAGGAACGAGCACAAGTCGGCAGCTGACAATTCACTATTCAGATAGCCTCAAGAAGAAGACGAAGCAGGGTCACCTCGGTGGCATCAGAGATGGTCCCAAAGAAGACCGTCCTGCCGGCGGCGAGCAGGCAGAGGCCGTGGAAGAGCTCGAAGACGTCGCCGCTGGGCTGGTGCACGGCGGCGACGACCGTCATACCGTCGCGGGCGGCGACGCGCGCGATGTGGCTCATGACGTGGTAGGAGGCGGCGCTGTCGATGCCGCTGGTGGGCTCGTCGAGGAAGAGCAGGCGCGGCCGCGTGAGCATCTCGATGCAGATGCTGAGCCGCTTCCGCTGCCCGCCGCTGATGCCCTTGGTGATCCGGCCGCCGATGCGCGTGTCCATGGTGTCGGCGAGCCCCATCTCCCGGATCACCCGGTCCGCGTGCGACCGCTTCTCCGGCAACGGCATCGTGTCCGGCAGCTGCAGCTGCGCCGAGTAGTACACGGCCTCGCGCACGGACAGCGTCGACATCAGCACGTTGTCTTGGGTCACGTATGCCTTTGTCGTATACATTCAAAAAGTTAACTTGTAAGTCCGGATTTACACACACCGACACACACCAACGTTACGCAAAAAGATTGCAACCAGTGTTTATAGAAAAACTTTTTTTAGAGAAAGGAAAACTTGTTCCAGCTTTTGCAAAGGTGTTGCACCAACCAATCATAATTATATCAGTGTTGCACCAACCATTCATAATTATATCACACTCCCTCCATTTCTGAATAAATTAATTCCTATAGTTGTCCTAAGTTATTTTTTTTATATTTGACTGAATTTATAGAAAAAAGTATAAATATTTGTGACACCAAATAATGGGCTTATTATGAAAATGCAGTTTATATTTATGGTGTATCTAATGATACTAACTTGGTATCATAAATCTTGATGCTCTCTTCTATAAATTCAGTTAACTTTTTTTTTTAAAAAAAAATGACTTAAGAACGCTCTAAAAAATAATTTATTATCTAGGGATGAAGGGAAGAAAAGATTTTTTTTCTTTTGTCTTACCGAGGTTCCATAGGCAAGCTTCTCCTGCCGGCCATTGATTAAAATCAGCCCTGTTTTATTCATGCCTGGTCCTAACCTTCCTGCAGTGAAACGGTATTAATGTCAAAGGTGGGTTACCTACAGTAACAAAAATCCAAAGTTTGCAGTGCCTTGCATTTTCATTGATATGGTGCAATGCCAATATTATTTTTGATGAGGCGTTGAGCAATAAATAATGAAAAAAGGATTCCTCTCTTTCCAACACGAATACCCCGCCATGCATGATTATGTTTCCTTTGAATGAAACAATATAAAAAAATAAAAATGATACAGTAAATTGGAAGGACATGGTTCCAGTGATCAAATTAAAACCAAGGGCATGGCCCGATGGGGTTGGGCCAGTACGAGACTAGTGCCTCATTGGTCCGGGCTGTGCCCGCCTTGTGCCACAACTACGGCCCAGGTACGGCCCTATAAGGCTCGGGCCGTACTCTACCAGCCCATTGGCACACCAGGCCCGTCATGCCTGAGTCCACCCAGGCACGAGTTGCTCCACCATGGCCGCCGTGGGGGCGAGCTACTACTGCACTGCATCACACTGGCCCCCGCAAGCGTGAGCTGCTGTAGCACCGTCACAATGGCTACAGTTGGCACGAGCTGCTACGCTGCCGTTTGCTAGGCACTACGAGTGCGAGCTGCTGCGCCGCGTCTATCGGAGGAAGAGGAGGAGGTGAGAGAGTCAGAGAAAGAAGCAGAGGAGAGAGGAAGCGAGCGACGCCCAGGAGTGGAGTCTCCCAGACAAGTTAGGGTTCCCTTTCTTTATATGCGAAGTGGAGGTGGCTAGGATGGACCTTTAGCGGACCTGCTATTAATCGGGTCGTGCCAGGCCAGCGCGCCGTGCTGAGGGAGCAGCCCAGGCACGACCCTCTCTTCGGTCCAGGCCGGCACGGGTATGACAGTTATCAGGTCGTGCCGTGCCTGGGCCTGGCCAAATTGTTCGGTCATGGTTCGTGCTCGTGGGCTTCATGTTCTTTGGCCATCTACAGCAGTCCACAATCCACATGTAGTACATATGATTGTTGTTGCTTGTTTTTGGCCGGTCTGTATGTCATCAGTGACAGCAGGTAGCATATAGACGTACGGGTAGTTAGGGCAAGCACATCAGTAAATCTTAGGTTGCACTCTATGAGCCGGGGTATGAGCTTGTGCTTAGGAGAACTAAGTAGTAAGAGATGAGAGTGACAAAAAAGACGCACCTGCGAGGGTGTCGAGCAGCGTTGTCTTGCCGCAGCCGGACGGGCCCATGATGGCCAGCACCTCCCCGGGGCGCGCGTGCCCGCTGATCCCGTCCAGGATCTTCACGTCCGGCGCCCCGCGCGGGCCGCCGCCGGCCACCGTGACGTGCACGTCCTCCCACGTCAGGAACGCCCTGGGGTCGCCGGCGTCTGCAGGTGGAGCCACCAGCTCGCACCCCGATCCGGGGACGCCGCCGCCGGCTGTTCCGTTTGACGACGGCGCGCCTCGCTGGCGCCGGCCGCCGGCAGCAGTAGCCCACGCGAAGATGCCGCTCCCGAGCGACCACCACCGACCTCGGCCGCCAGCAGGCTCATGATGAGCGGCGTCTTCGCCGCACCCGAGCGACCACCACCGACCCTGGCCGCCAGCAGGCGGATGATCAGCAGCGTCGGCCGTGCCGCCGCCCCAGCGCCACCATAGCAGCCGCGGCCGGCCCGGCGTCGGGGCCCACCGCGGCAACGGCGACGTTGGCGCCATGGCAACCGTACCTAGCGTCGTGCCGACTTCGAGCGAGGCTGCGTCGTCGTCCTTCCCACGCACTCCGATCCTCGCCGGCCACGCTCACCGCCCTGCAGTACTCCACTCCACTTGAGGCCTTGCTTTGGCCTAGAACGCTAGCTTGCTCTGATTAATATAGGCAGGCGTGTCATGACGGATGGTGATCCAACATTACAAATTTGTAGCGGTGGGTCAAGTATGGAGTTATTCATTAATAATTAGCCAAAACTTAAACTCTGTAATCAAGATTTGCTCCAATTGAGAACGCTACCGTAATACGTAAAACGATTCTAGCTAACTGTGTCAAAAACGTACATTTTACGTGATAATAACAAATTTTACTAGTTTACTAACTATTGTCCAAAAAATCAGGAAAAATGTTTATTGGTGTAATTTGCTCCAATAGATCGATGCCATCCTTTTACATATAAAATTTGCAGATGCACCGATGACTTTGGATGTCAGACATTATGTCAATGGCGTAAAATCTTTGGTTGAAGAAGCCAAGGGGCACTGACCAAGCTAGGCTGATGTGAAAGACCAAGTGGGACCAAGGTGTGTGTCATAGAAAGTGATCCAAACATCATGAAGAGGGTGAGCTCTGAAGAATACGTCAACGTCATGACGAATATAATTTTTTTAAGAAAGTTGGCAAGAGCTTTGCCGAAAACTACTAACTACCTAGGGGTCTAGATGAATGGATTTCTAGAAGCGAGGAAGGAGACGTTCGTTTCGCTGAAAAAATAAGCTAAAATATTGTTCCGACTGATTTATTGTGAGAGAAAAACATTGTTTCGGCTGAAAAGACAAGGCAAAAAGTACAGATTATAAGACAAGCGAATAGGCCGAAGTTGCCTATTTTATTGAACCTCTCTAGGCATATATAATAATTGTTGTTGATATTATATATATACTCCCTCCAGGTTGGTAAAAAAAGTCATTTTGGATAGCGACACGGTCTCCAAAGCATAACTTTAAGTTCTTATTTTTTAAAAAATATTTATTGGAAAGTGATATATGTATATTTTTATGAAAGTATTTTTCAAGATAAATCTATTCATATGGTTTTTATATTTCGAAACTCAACAATTTAAAAGTTATTCATAATTTATATTTTGAATGTTTAACCCAAGCATTGTCCAAAACTACTTGAATTACCAGTATGGAGGAAATACCTTGTATCTAGCATAAATAATCTATACTAGTACGGTAGTACCTTATATGCTGTTTGGACCATCCGTACATATCATATTAGTTACAATTCACTGAACTGCTCACATCATCTAGACATGTTGTACTTTTTTCTGAACTCTAGACATGTTGTAGTGTATTAACACTACACGAACAGTTGTTTTTTTCCTTAAAAAAAATCTTGAACACTACACGAACAGGTTGAGAAGCTGCAGGGAGGTGGATGCGGAAGTGGGCCTTCCATGCACGATGATCTTCGTAAGGTCCACATCACCAGAAGGAAAACCCAAGCCATCATCCCGGCCCAGACGATGCCTCCTCATGTGGCCACCAAGCGCCTGGCCCGTGGAGAAGCCCAGCCCACACAAGGCGCACGCGTGAACAAGCACCGCCTTTATCGACCGCGGCTTCTTGGTCATCGCCGGCCGCCTGAGGTGGCTGGTCCGGTGGCCGCCCAGCGCCTGGAACGTCGGGAACCGCCGCCCGCACGTCTGGCACTCGAACACGTCGTCCTGGCCCCGCCGGCGGCGGCGACGGCGCTTGAGTGGTGGCGGCGGCGCCGCCGTGCCGGTACCGGTAGCAGCAGCTTGATCGGCCTGGATACTGCAGCTGGTGCTGGGACTGGAAGTGGAAGATGATGACCAGCACGACAGGGATAGCGAGAGCAGGACGTCGCATGCTATTGACCGCCGTCGCTGGTCCTGTTCTTGTTCTGCGCCGTCGTTGTCGTCGTCTTCCCCGTGATAAGGGTCGTAATAACTACGACGACTGTCGTCGTCTCCCATGGCGCTGCCGCTGGTGGCGTCGTCGTCATCTCTGGCACGCTTCATTCTGCTGCTCACAGAAGTAGTGCTCGGAGTCGGATATATGGGTGTGGCATGGACTGAAGTTTGCATGGTTGGGCTATATATACAGCCAGCCGGCCACCAGTTGCTTCCAGTGTTCTGTGGGAACCGGACATGGAAATGAAATGACGGAGTCATGCATGGAGAGGATATGTTCGAATTCGGTCTAGACTAGACTCGACGATCGATGATGACGCACATAACGCGGTGCATGCCGTGTCCACGACTCCACGTAGCTGTCCACTAGTAGTTTACTTACCAGGAGCGGCAAGGGAGAGAGACAAGCTAACGATAACGTTGCTCTTTGTCGGTATAATTTATTTTCATTATTTTATGAATTTTGCTACGCGTGCTTAATGAATTACACTCCGTTAAGGTACTCCGATGATACTATATACTACAGTACCTTGCTAAGCAAAGAATAATAAATCCTGCTGCTTTATTAGTAAAGTGGCAACTTAGTGCGCAAGCTATCGTAGTCCTCTCGATCGATCAAGAACAACTTAATTACAGGCTAACTAGTATATAGATCGAGTGCTTATCTCTAGCTAATAATGAATTCTGCACTGGCTTAATTTCCTATGCGTATCATCAATGTTACCTGAAAACTGATAAACACACTGGATTAGGGGGTGTCTAGATAGCTTAGCGGCTTATTAGCGCACGTCGATGACTTCTGTTGCACTAGATATAATTTATTATTAGGACACCTTTTAAAACTGACTACTGTTATATCTATATGTATTTGCAGTTTTGAAGATATAGATACATAGGGTGCCAACATTAATTATTATTGATGTATGTTGCACAGTTAAATGTCAACACACTAGTGGGAAAAGAACACATGGAAGAATAAATTCATCTAACTCTAGCTAGCTAACTTCCAAATCAAAGACGACTGATCTCACAACCAAAGCTAGTTAAGCTAAGAGCGTAGCATGTGTGTATTTCTAACGTTCTGGTTATGTTTTTTTTTCTTGGAATCAAGTTACTCGAGAATTAAGAGCAGAAATATTCTAGCCATGGTCTTGTGGAGAATACATTAATTAATAAAGATAAATCATGTTCTTAACGCATATCCTTATCTTTGTCCTTGTCCTTAATCGTGTGGAATCAGCATCGTTTGTCACATAAACAAAGGAAGCTGCTCAGAACTTGGTTGCCAAGCATACTGCTCTTGTTCACTGACCCACATCACAGTCTATGAAGTTTCATGGAAACTCACCTGCCTTTGCTCTGTCTCCCGATTAACAAATGGGTCGCGTCCATGTCACAGCAACAACTAGCTAGCTAGCTAGCCATCACTGTTGCTATATGTGTTTTAATTTTCAAGAAGACACTTGGACCTTTTGGGATTCACTTCAATGTTTTTTCTCTATATGCGGATCATTTTTTTTCTCTCCACTGTTTCAATCATATAGCCCTTAATGTGCAGCCGGCTAGGCCGGCAAAACCTTGTATTTTCAAAGGCTTCCTCCTTAATGAAAAATGATGTGCAGATCTCCTGCGTATTCGAGAAAAAATGATTTTTTTCTCTCTATTCAAATCCAAACATATAAGCATGGAGGCCTATATATATAGCTCCTGCCATTCTCTTTGTTTTTTTAAAAAAACAGTATATATATATATATATATATATATATATATATATATATATATATATTTGTGTGTGTGTGTGTGTGTGTGTGTGTGTGTACACAAAATATATGCCACCATTTTTGGCATCTTTGGCCCCTCATCTATGAAAGTATAAATAAATCATACATGTCGTCCATTGATTTGAAGGTTGGAGTCTAACTTGTAAGTTATAGTCGAACCTTCAAAACATATTTCTCTTTTAGTCTCTACATACTAGCTTAGATATCGTGACGCTATCCGATTCCATAGAAGGCTTGTTTGGCTGCACACAAATTCATCCTAATCCACATGGTTTGAGAGGGATTGAGGAAGAACTTAAACTAAATTCCACCTCAATCCCTCCCAAATCACGTGGATTGAGGTAGATTTGTGTGCAGCCAAACAAAGCCAAAGTGATAAAGATTTCGTGGTTGAGGTTCAATAAACCTGAATTTTCCTATGTGACATGTTTTATTCTGATGGTTCTACGTACTCAATAAACCTGAAAACTAATTAATTTGTCAGTTTTAGTTAACACAGAGAAAAATAGTAATTACCTTGTTGGTTTCTCAAGAATACAATGCAAGGGAAAAATAAATGACGTTATGGGTTGACATGGAACTCACAGGATAGTTGATCTTAAATGTTTTATTCTGATGGTTCCACGTACTCAATAAACCTGAAAACTAATTAATTTGTCAGTTTTAGTTAACACAGAGAAAAATAGTAATTACCTTGTTGGTTTCTCAAGAATACAATGCAAGGGAAAAATAAATTACGTTATGGGTTGACATGGAACTCACAGGATAGTTGATCTTAAATTCTACTAGTACTAGTATAGTGCATGCATGCAAGGTGGCTGTAAAGAAGTGGGCCGGGTAGGGAAGCGGTGTGGTGGTGTCAAGTGGGCCGGTGGCACGTGCAGCAGCTGAGTATTTTGCGGGCCTCGTTCGTTCGTTAGGAGCTCAAGGTCAGGTCAAGTCAAGTCAAGGTCAGGTCAAGTCAAGCTCGGTATACACGGCCTGCAGCCAATGGTGTGCTGACACGTGGCTACATGCTAAGTTTCCGTGTCCTTTTTGCAGAATGGATTTTTGTTACTTTGCTTATCCAGTGTCACGTGGCTTTGCGTACGTAAGATTCAGGCGTGTAATGCCAGCGTAAGTGTGGTTGTAATCACGTTACGACACATGCATGCATGGGTCTAGTAGAGGAGGGAGCAGCGCACGTATCGGCCATTTAATTTGTTTTGCTCTGATATTATATTGCTACTCGGTAGTTTATTATTACCACTGCATACATTAGCAATTGAGTACTCCATATATATTTGTTCGACGAACTGGACATCAATATGCATAGGGATGAAAGCAGTACTGATATTTTCCGATTGTATTCAAGACCGAATCCGTTTAGAGGAGTTCAGATCTAACCGTATCCAAGTCCGGATATTCAACGTCCAATACCGTATCCATATCCGAATACTGAAATCGCATATTTATGATGTCGATATCCAATCGTATCCTATTTAGCATTGTTGATACTATCCGTATTCAAATCCGAATCCGAACTGAAATATGAAAATAAATGTAATATTAGTAATATACGTTCGTATCCGATCCGTTTTCATCCCTAAATATGCATGGTTATTACTAATGTGCACCTTGTAAGTATGATAATAATAAATGATAAGATTGCTACCTCAAATTAAGCAAGAGGATTTGATCGCACGGAATCTATGACATTATACGCTATTTTATGAACAGGTGTAAAACTCGGCCGGTGGGGGAAAGACCGCCCCCCACGGTATTCAACTAAGAAGAGACTCCTCAGTTCCCCAACCGAGAAAACCCCCGAACCCCGGCCCCGCCATGACACTGGAACAGTTCACCGTGGGGACCGTTACCTGGGCCAACAGCCACAGGCCGGGACGCCGTTGCCCGTAGGCCGGGTCTCCGTTGCCTGCCGTGGCCACAGGCCGGTTACGGGCTGTTACCACCAGTGCTTTGGCGTACGGGACCAGCGAGGGGTTTTTTTTTTACGTCCAAGGCCGAAATTCGCTCCCACTGGGAGTCGAACCCGGGACCTGGAAGGTGCCGCCGGAATGCCAGACCAACTGATCTACCATCCTTTGGCATTTATGAACAGGTGTAGTTACGTAATTATTTTATAATAACGGAATTGATAGGATTAGGCCGTCCAGACGGCTTTAATCTCCGAACGCAACATGGCGGACTAATAGCCTCACATCCCTCTACCCACGGAGCGTACAGTACTAGCTTCTCTCCTAAATATCCATATGGATCTCTACTTTCCTCTCTCGTTCACCCGGCATCGCTCGCTCCAACTTCCTACTTGTCGGCCGGCGCTAGCCACCCTCTCCGCCGGGCCCAACCACAAGCGCCAGCCTTCCTGGGCCTGTGGAGCCCAATATGCCCGCTCCTCTCTCTCTCTCTCACACACACACGCTTCCTTCTCTCGTCGTGCCACTCCCTCTCCTTCTCTAGTTGCTGCTCGCACGTGCGGACAGGGCCGACCAAGCCCAGTGCTCCCCAGTCGTCATTGCCCCCTTTCCTTCTGGCCCTCTCGCGTCTCACTTCTAGCTCCACCAACATCGTCTTAGGCTCGTAGTTCCCCCTGTGCATGCTCCTCGATCAAATCCCCCGCCGCCCCCTTTTTCCTACTCGTCGCGGCCATAGGACAGTAATTGTGGTGAGCCGTCCTTGGTGGCCCTCCACCTAGCCAGCCACGCTACCTCCGCGTCTGCCTCGCCTCCCTCCATCTCCTACACACATTCACCAGGGTGGATATCTCGCGGCACATCGCTGCAACTAGTGCGCCTCCGGTGACCCTACATCGAGCCTCCATTTGTCCAAGTAGGAAGTAGATGTTGTGCTTGAAAGCAAATGTTGCAAGAGTATGTTTTGAGTGTTCCAGTTGTTTTAGAGCTATGTTGCAAGTGTTTTATATGGATGTTGTAAAAGTTTAATCGGGATGTTTCATATGTTGCAATGGTTGTACACGTATGTTGCAAGCGTCTGTTTCAAATGTTTCATCTATTTTTCAAACATATGTTACAAGTGTGTATCACCCTGTTCGCTTGAACTTATCTGCCAGAATCAGCCAGCCGTTCAGCAGTGTTTTTCTCTCACAACAAATCAGCATCAACATCAGCCGTCAAGCAGTACTTTTACAGCCTGTCGAACAGGGTGTATATCTAGAAGTTGCATATGTTTCACAGATACGTTGCAAGTGTTTTATCTGGATGTTGGATAATTTTTTCAATAGCCTTTCAAGTGTTTTCGTAAGTGTCTCAGATGCATGTTTCAATGTTTCAAACGTATGTTTCAAGTGTTTCATCTGTCTTCACACGAATGTTGCAAATGTTATGCATGATCCAAGCAGTTAAGCTTCGCTTTTCCTATCCTAATCTAGCCAAGCCAACAGGCAAACAGCCATATGTGTTTGGAAAGTCCTACACCCTCTTTTTCCAAAATTAAAATGCATTCATATATATCCTCATGGTTGAATTTTCTCGTGCTACTACTTGCCCAGAGTTTGGCCGTCCTCAGTAAATAGAAGTTAGCATACATACCCACAGTGGCAGTTTACTCTAGATATACAAGTAAATCACCTTGGGGCTGCTTGGATTGCTAGTGGAAATGGTAGCCGCAGCTAGTTTAAGTGTGTTTGACCATGGAACCACTAGCAGAAAAGAGCTCTAAGCCAGCGGGCCACTTTTTGTTTACTGGCGGTTTCACTTTAGGGTCGGCTGTGTAAAGAAATGGGTGGGCCACGACTTTGTAACCGCCTGTGTAAATCCATTTCCACGGATAGTTATCATATGACAACCGGCAGTGCAAATGTTACATTTACACTGGCGGTTGTCTTTATGACAACTGCCTATGAAAATGGATTTCCACAGGCGGTTGTCATATGACAACCGCCAGTGTAAATGTAACATTTGCACTGGCGGTTGGATTATGACAACCGCCTGTGGAAATTCATTTTCATAGGCGGTTACAAAAGGCAACTGCTAATGATGTTTCTGGTATATATACCCTCCTTCCTCCCTGAGCAGAACTGTTCATCGCAGCCACCTTCCATTGGAGGGCATTTTGGAGGTTCAGATCTCTCAAAATATAAGGGGAGAGGTTTTGATCTTGATTTTTTGGAAGGAGATTGATAAGAAAGGTTAGTTTATGTCCCTTTACCATTATTTTGTTCATTCTTGCTTAATTTGAGCTACTTTTTGGATCTAGGGTTTCACCATGAGTTAGAGAGAAGAAAATCTAGCTTCTTGTCTTTATTTCTTCTAATGAGGTTGCTTAAGATGATTATATAATGTCTCTTCTCTCTCCCTTTTCATGTTTGCTTCTCAATTTAACTAGTTTATGCAAGATATATGTTTCATCAATGGTGTGTTCTTGTGTATTTATGTAAAGAGACAAATGTAGGTTTTTTTGTTATTTTTTAAGTATGCTCATTAGGTTTTTTACTTTAATCTCTCTCTTTATTTCACAATTTATTTTATCCACATGTATCTATTTTAATTATGCTACTTATTAGGTTTTTTACTTTAATCCCTAGCTACCCTAGCTAAAACCTCACATAAATCGTAAACCCTAGCAAATAAACCATAGCTATACCCTACCTCACATCAAAAGGTGCTAATATATATATATATATATATATATGTACTTGTTTTGCTTTGATTACAATACCCAAGGTCGAAAGTGTCATGATTTTGCAGGTAATGATGGAGAGGTCCTTTTGGATGTATAAGTTATCAAGACTTGATCCATCATACATACCCGAGGTCCATAGGTTTATTGATGCTGCTAAGAACCATGCAAGGAGAACAAAGAAGACGCACATACATTGTCCATGCATGGACTGCAGAAATGTTGTTGTATTTGATGACACTCAACAAATCCTTTCTCATCTGGTCTGCCGAGGATTTATGAAGGATTACTTGATTTGGACAAAGCATGGAGAGGGTAGCTCTGCGCCTTATACAACTGGAAACCCTGCGAACATCGACGTCGATGGTCCAGATATGCTTGTTGGTGGGTTTCAGTTTGTACACGAGACACAACAACCTGACGCCGATGGTCTAGACGCCGAACATGTTGTGCCAAATGTTCCTGATCATGGTTTCGCTGGAGGAAATGAAGGTGTCAGAACTAATGTCCTGCCAAATAATATGGCTGCGGAAGATGCAGAATTTCTAGAGGCAATGTTGCGTCGTCATGCGAAAGATCCATCAATGTTTTTCATGAAAGGTTGGAGGCCCTGATGAAGGCAACATAAGAGCCTTTGTACGATGAGTCTAAGGGTTGCACCAAAGAGTTCACGACGCTACGGTCTGTGCTAAAGTTGTTGATGTGCAAAGCTAGGTATGGTCTTTCTGATGCTGGCTTCGATGCGTTCTTGAGTATTATCGCAGACATGCTTCCAAAGGAGAATAAAGTACCTGCTAACACGTACTATGTAAAGAAGCTAATTAGTCCACTGACGTTGGGTGTTGAGAAGATCCACGCGTGTAGAAATCATTGTATCCTATATCGAGGTGCTAATTGTGGTGCAAATTGTGGTGCAAGTAGGTACAAGATGAATAAAGACTACAGAGAGGAAGAGTGTGTTGCCTCCTTGTGTAAAGGAAAGAAGCGAAAGAGGACCCAACAGAAGACCTAGAAGAGTAGTTCAAACCCACCAGCAAAGAAAAACAAGAAGTAGACTATTATGCATAGAAAAAGATTCCTGCTTTGGTGATGTGATACCTGCCTGTGGTCGATCGATTGAGGTGTTTGTTCACTAACCCAGAGGATGCCAAACTTATGAGCTAGCATGCTTCTGATGAGCACAAAGATGATGGAAAGCTTCATCACCCAACTGATGGCCAGCAGTGGAAAGATTTCAATGAAAACCACAAGGACTTTGCAAAGGAACCAAGAAATGTTAGGTTCGCACTGAGTACTGATGGAATGAATCCATTTGCTGAGAGAAGCAGCAAGCACAGCACGTGGCCGGTGATCCTCACCATCTACAACCTTCCTCCATGGTTAATGCAGAAGCGAAAGTACCTTTTGCTAACCATCCTTATCTCTGGACCTACACAACCTGGAGTTGACATGGATGTTTTCTTGGAGCCCTTAATGGAGGACATGAAAATATTGTGGGAAACAGGTGTTCAAATATTGGATGAGTACCGCAAAGAATCATGCACGTTGAGAGCAATTATCTTTGTTACGATCAACAATTACCCTACTTTTTTCACTTTATCAGGGCAGTTCAAGGGAAAAGTTGGTTGTGTGGTATGCATAGATGGAACCGTTTACATGTCCCTTACTGCATCTAAGAAGATAGTGTACATGAGGCACAGACGCTTCTTATCAAAAGGACATAGGTATCGCCAAAAAAAGATGGATAAGTACTTCAACAATAACGTTGAACTACAGTCTACTGCTCCATTGGGTAACGGTAAAGGTAAAAGAGTTTTCAACATAGTTAGCAAACTCAAATTTGTTTTTGGGAAGAAGACAAAAGACAGAAAAACAAGAAAGGATGTCAAACCAACTCCAGGGGGCTACATTCAAGAAGAAGTCTATTTTCTTCGAGTATTTGTTATACTGGCCAGAGTTAGACGTCCTCCACGCGATCGATGGTATGCACGTTCAAAAGAACGTGTTTGAAAGCCTAATTGGAACCTTGCTAGACATGAAGGGCAAGACAAAGGAAGGACTAAATTCATGCATTGACATGGTACAGTTAAACATAAAAAAGAACTTCACCCTGTTCTTCAAGAAAATAGGAAGTACCACCTCCCGGCAGCAAGCTACAACCTCAACAATGATGAGAAACATGCGATGTGTGTGTGGTTGAAGAATTTGAAAGTCCCATCTGGATTCTGCTCTAGCATACAGAGTATTGTGTCAATGAAAGACCTTACACTCACCAACTACAACTTACATGATTGTCATGTCATACTAACTACTTTCATCCCTATTGCCATCATAGCTATAAATCCAGTGTGGATAAAGGTTGCAGTCACACGGTTGTGCTACTTCTTAAATAGGATCTCATAAAAGGTGATTGACCATGATGAGTTGGCATCTCTTAAGGAATTCGTAGTGGAGACAGTGTCACAGTTGAGATGTGTTTTCCCCCAGCATTCTTCAATATTATGGTTCACCTTGTGGTGCACTTAGTTCCACAAATAGAGGCACTGGGTCCCATGTACTTGCATGAGATGTGGACGTATGAGCATTTCATATCAATACTAAATGGCTATGTATCAACTCATGCTCGTCCTGAGGCATCCATGGTAGAGGGGTACTTAACCGAAGAGGCAATTGAGTTCGGAGGTCCATTCTGCAACAGGGTCCTAAAAGACCAGGTTGCAATAGGTTTGCCTTCGTCACGACATGAGGGTAGGCTGAATGGAAGAGGGAGGATGGGAAAGAAACCATTCGTCCTGCAAGATTACAATACAGTCCTCGAGGCATGTCGATGAAATCTGGTCGCAAGTCTACCGAGGGGTATGCCTAAGGTAATGATTTATCGGTAGATAGGTGCACAAGCTATGAACTAGATGGTGACGCAAGACATGACAAGGTTTTTATCCAGGTTTGGCCACCGTGAGCGCGTAATACCTACGTCCTGCATCTGATTTGTATTGCTGTGTATGATGAGATGTCTTTTGAGGGGGTCCCCTGCCCGCCTTATATAGTCCAGGGAGCAGGGTTACAAATCTAGAAACTAATCCTGCTCGGTTACAATTGTCATAGCTGGCCAGATAAGGATTCCTATTCTAACCGATCAGGATCTTGCTTGATCTCCAAGTTTGCTTTTCTTCCTTGTGTGGGACACCGAGTAGATCGACTGGGCCACGCGTCATCTTCTAGTGGGCCGAGCCATCTGGTCTGGGCCAGCCTAAGTCTAGTCATAAGGGTGTAGGGGTTAATACCCCCACAGCTAGTCCCCGAGCACTATGCATTGTGAAGCGACACGTCGTCTTGACCTTCTTCGAACAGTAAGGCTTGAGTCCTTGACGTCTTTGACCAGTCAAAACACCATCCGAGCAGCTATTGTAGGCTTCCGACCAGCTTACGATACAACCGACCACTGTTGTTGCCAGAGAAGTAGGTTGTCCAAAGAATGTATAGTGCTCAGAGAAAAAAGAAAAAGATTTCCTTCTAGGTGAAGTGTGCCCACTTGTATTTCTGAAAAGAAATGTAAGTAGGGTAAACAAAGCGCAGGGGTCAAAAAAATAAACACATTCACCGCTAGGTGAAGTGTGCCCACTTAGTCTTTGAGCCTGGTAGTAGGTGACGTAGGCACGTGGTGCCAGGATCTAAAATGAAACTCCATGGAAACTTGATACTGAGATGCACCGACAGGTGCATCGTACCGATGTAGTCCCCAAGCTTGCTGGAAGGCGAAATATGAGCCATGTAGCAAGGTTTAAAAAGTAATGATCCCTTAACTGTATGTGAGTCCAATTGCACATGTAGCCGAGGAAATCAGTTGTTGAGCTGTGGTCGGAGAGTGGTCGAAGCAGTCCTCGAGCACATCATGAGGTATGGATGACGAGTCCCCGTGCAGGAGACACGTTCGACGAGGCCCCAAGCCTATTTGGGGAGTATAACATGCTCGGTGGTCTGTGCGTGAGTAGACCAGTCCCCGAGTACCTCTTACCGTATTCCTATCTTATACGGAGTATTCAATTGATATTTTTCTTCCTACTTTGCTGTGACATGTTGTCACAAAAAGTTGACTGATGTGACATTATTGTCATGCTCGTCTACTTTGTCAGTGTCACATTGGACCGTCCATCGGGCGTAGCAAGCCAGTGTGGGCCCGTCCACAGAGGAAACGAGGGGCGCATTTACTGGCGCAGTAACCGAGAAAAAAGTAGAAACCAAAGGGATCGTGCCACGTTTATTGCACACGTGTCCCAAGAATCTTGGGGAGATGGAACGACACAGTCAATGAGATAAATAGCCAAATTGCGGCTACTCCCATTTATGCCCAACAGTCGCATTTGCCATCCAGCCGCATGCTTCCCCAGCCTGCTTGCCCTAGTCCAACTCCACCGCCACCATTAGCACACCTCGCCGTAGTTAGGAGCGACGCGCTCTCTGTACACCATCAAAGCCAGAGCAAAGAGGCGAGAGAGGTAGAAGATGGCCAAGACGGAGGTGACGAAAAGAGCCGAAATGATGAGGAAGGAATGGTGAAAGTCGAAATCCACCGAAGCGACCATCAACGACCTCGTCGAATTGGGCATGCTTCACAACCGGGAGCTGGCAGGATGGCGGCTAGCAGACGGCGACAGCTACCCCAATCCCCAGCCTAGTGAGATAGTCGTCTTTGAAGATTTCTTCAAGCGGGGTTTTGGGGTTCCGGTCCATCCGTTTCTGCAAGGTCTCTGCCTATATTACAAGATTGGAATCTGCAATCTGCATCCCAACTCGATCTTTCTTGTTTCTATTTTCATCCATCTTTGTGAAGCGTATGGGGGAATCCAACCCCATTTCGACCTCTTTAGATATCTGTTCTGCTTGAGGAAGAAAGGGGCCCAAGGCGGCTCCAAAATCATGGGCGAAGTGTACCTAACACTCCAAGATGGGATGAAACAAGAATACCTCAACTATCCTTGGAACACATCTCTCACCGATTTGTACAAGAAATGGTTCTACATCCGCGAAGAGCCCGACAGCAGCACGCTGTGCGACATCGGGTACATTCTAGAGAAGAGGGTAGCCTGAAACAAGCGACCAGAGCTGACTGGGCAAGTGGATGAGCTGATGGCGCTGCTCCCGTGGAATCGGCTTGACGGAGTGGCTGTAGCTGGGAATTTCCTTAGCCGTCAGGTGCAGTCATGACAGAGGAGGGTGCACGCTAGGTATGAGTACAAAGGCTCAGCTGACTAGATGAGGATGCGGTCGGAGGATCTGGACCACGGTGAAGTCGTACGCCGGATTGGGGAGTTATTCAATCTGGTGGACTAGAGCTACTCCCACCCGAGCAAGATCCAGCGCGCATATAAGCTTATCCAACCAGCCCTGAAGGTAAACAATCTACCTTTTTTGCAACAAAAAATGTTGCTGACCATTGTGAAGTAAAAAATGCCTAGTTGCTCTTGTCTTTGCATGCATAACAGGTGCACGGCGTGGAGAGGCACAACCTGTACATGTCATTGGCGCCTGGAGTGGAGCAGCCGCAGAGCGTGGAGCCTCCCCCACTAAATGTGCATCGGTGCTACATGGACGTTGAGGATGACCACGAAGCCGGGGCCCGAGCAGAAGCCGGGAAAAGTCCATTCGCTGCCGGCCAGTCGAAGAAGAGGGTCGAAAGACCTCAGGCAGACAAGGCCCCAGAAGACTTGACCAGGAAGCGCCATCGCATGGTGCGAGACTGGTCGGAGGACGAGGAGGACGAGGACACAAGTGCCTACATGCTCAACCCTCAGAAGAGGAGGAATGAGCAGACAACACAGGGAGGATCGACCCCACCGGCAAAGGGGCCGCAGGAGGGCCAGACACCGCCAATGGGGCCAACACCTGACGTGAGGACAGCTGAAGAGCGATCCAGGCTGCCACCACAGGATGGAGGCCAGGGTTCCTCTGCCCAGCACATAAGCCAGGGGAAGCCATGGCATCGTGCCTTCACAACCATCCACCAGAGCTCGGACCTGTAAGTTCCTGAAAACTCATTCAAAACTGTATCAATAGTATTAGCAAGCGTACAAGTAATAAAGGTAACTATTTTGATGTCCCATCCTAACTCGGCATCAACAGAGAGGCCCAAGTAGCTAGGCACCGCTAGGGCAACCGCGTTGACCACCGGCAAGGCGTCGGAGCAGGTGGCGCCCGAGCAAAGCCTTTTGGGGACACCGGTTGAAAAGCAAGTCTCCGAGACCAATCAGAGCATGCCTGAGCAAACCATGGCCACCACGTGTTCGATGCAAGGTGGTCTGCCTGACGCCGTAGCCAGGGGGAAATCAGCGGCGACGTCGTCAGTCGCCGGGCTACACCAAGAGCGAAAGCAAACCGGTGCCGAGCAGGCGGCAGAGTCTGATGACGTCGTCGTCGAGGAAATCCAAGGGCACCCACAAGACGGGCGACAACACATATACATCTGCCGTGAACGTGGAGACCACTATGTCTGCCATGAAGAGATCTCCATCGACGAGGAGACGAATAGAGTGGAGCGGGCAGCAAGACGGCTCATCAGAGAAGTATAGGTAAGTCTACTCTGTAAGTACTATTATAAATCTGGTCAAATCTATATTCTTGCTTATATGGTACTATATTTGGCTTGCAGGGCCTCGTGAAGACTACCAAGTACCATAAACGGTGCTTTGACCAGATTCAAGGCATCTCCGAAGACAATAAGGAGCTGACAGCCGATGTGGATCAGCTGCGCAAGCTGCTCGAGATGGCTGAAAAGGACTGGACAGAAACTAAGTCATAAAGACTCAATGTTGTCCTCCAGCTTGGCCAGAAAGAGCGGGAAAGAACAAGTAACTTATCTTAGTCGCGTGCCCACAAACACTAAAAAATACTATTGGTATGTACTTATGTGTTTTCTGGAGCTTGTTGTAGACCTGCTGGAGGAAGTCACTAGGCTTCAAGAGACAAACACACGCCTGGTCAAGGAGAGTGTCCAATTATTAGAGGAAAATGCTCGGCTGATAGAGGACCACGCACATCTCTGAGACCAGTCAATGAAAATGACCGAGGAGGTGAAAACCAAAAACCAAGAGATAACCAGTAAGTGGCCGCTGTCCTATTCTTGGTTTTACGAGTCAAATTATGTCCTTTGGCATCATTTTGACCAGAAGGCCCTTGCACAGCATTAAAGATCAATGCCAAGAAACACATTGTGGAGCTGCAAAAGGATCGTGACCTCTGGAAGGATCGCTGCATGCAGATGGTGCGGGGGATCAGGCCAGTGCTCGACTTGCTCAATCCAGGACTGCCACCAGAAGAGCCTCGGGTACCGCAGCGAGGAATGATAGACACGTGTCAACTTGCCTGGGATTGGCTGCAGCAGTTCGTGAAGGAGGCTGGGGAATTTGCGGGCACCCATGTGCTAAGCATGGTGTGTGCGCATTATCCCCTGATCGACTTCACGCGCTTCGCCAAAGGCTACCCCAAGGAAGTTGGCGTATAGGAAGCAGGAGAGCTGCGGGACCAACTGACGGAGCTGGCGACCACAGTTATTGGCGATATAAATCTATGCGGAACAGCAACGCCACCGTCGCATTGGACACCGACGAAGTCTGCTCCGGGGTCTTCGAGCCGACCGCCTAGGACTGCGGTCTTGACCAGCCAGTCCTAGGACGAGCAGTCTACAAGTAAAGAGCAATCGGAGCCTGCGATCACGATCAGCCAGACTCCTGTGGCTCAAGCTTGACCAGCGAAGGCAACGCCATAGCCATAGATAGGTGGTAGCGAAATCCAGCCCGATCACCGACCGTCGAGTGGCTAGTTAACTATAGCTATAGAGCAGGCAATAGTTTTAGTTTATTGTAAACTTGTGCCTCGTCAGGCAAGCTTGTAATAAAGTACTATTGCAGCAATGTAAGCTTGTGTTGTTTTTGTGGAAAAAACGTATTAAGCTTGTATATTGTTGTTTGATAACTAAGTTAGAACGTATAAGTGTTCTAGTTTAGTGGTATCAGTTGGTAGACGCGTTATCCTGTAGAATCCGCACGGCCCCAGCCGGATCTGTGATCCGAGTGCGAGGCGCAGAGCTTGTTCGCACGTAAGAGCGCATAGGTCTGACTAGGGAGCGCCCGCCGACCACCCAGAGCGTAGAGAGCGGGTCCCGTGCACGCATAGGGCGAAGCCGAACACGGGGCTGGCTCCGAGGACTTGAGAAAGAGTGGTGGGTTTGTCAACTGGTCTTTTGTAAAAGTATTTGAAAGAAAGGAGACTCCAAATAAACACGTTAGAGTGATCAAATGAGAAATATATATGCTTCATTGAAACAATCAAAATACAAGAAAGTTACATATCTTTTTTGATGCGTTCTAGAGGTAGAAACGCCTGAGCTTGTCAATATGCCAGGAGTTGGGTACCTCAGTACCATCGAGGTGAGCCAACCTATATGAAGTAGGCCAAGTGACTTCGATGACTTCAAATGGTCCTTCCCAAGGAGATGAAAGCTTGTGCATACCATCTTGGTTTGTTTTCCACTTCAAGACCAGGTCCCTAACTACAAAGAATCGCTCTTTGACATTCCTATTATAGTATTTACGCAGTAAAGCTAGGTACTTGGTTGTACGCACATAAGAGTCAAGCCGCTGTTCTTTAGAGCAGTTGACCTTGAGTTCACGTGCTTCCTCAGACCTGTCTTCATCAAAGTTCTCAACACGTGGTGATCTAAAAGCAATATCTGTAGGGAGTACTGCTTCTGCGCCGTAGACCATGAAGTATGGGGAGGCGCTAGTGTTGCGACTAGGCTGGGTTCGCAGTCCCCAGACCACAGCCGGCAATTCTTTAAGCCATCTTCCAGGAGCCTTGTCATTTTCCCTGTAGAACCTCTTCTTCAATGCGTTGAGGATCATGCCATTGGCCCTTTCAACCTGCCCATTAGCTCTAGATGCGCTACTGACACGTATTTCACAACTATGCTCCTTTTATCGCAGAAGTCCCAGAATGCACTGCCAGTGAACTGAGAACCTAGGTCTATAATTATGCTGTTGGGGAGGCCAAAATGGTGTATAATCTGATCAAGGAACTCAACCGCCTTCTATGATGATGCCTTGGTTAAAGGCATGTACTCTATCCATTTGCAAAACTTGTCAATCAACACGAAGACACATTTGAACTTGCTAGGGGCCGGCTTGAAAGGACCGATCATATCCAGTCCCCAACATGCAAAGGGCCAGGAGGCTGGTATGGTCTGGATCTCATGTGCTGGTACGTGTATTCATTTGGCAAAAAACTGACATCCGTCGCAGTGCCAAACGAGCTTCTCTGCATCGGCCACGGCAGACGGCCAGTAGAAACCTACTCGGAAGACTTTGTCGACCAGGGTTCGAGAGGCGGCGTGATTGCCGCAAGTACCACTGTGAATTTCATAGAGCAGTTGAATACCTACTTCTCGAGTGATACACTTTATTAAAACTTCCTCCTTTGTATTTTTGCGCATCAGGACACTGTTGACTAGTACGTACTGCTTACTGCAGCGTATGAGCCGCTCGTTCTCTGTTCGATCAGTATATCCGGTCTCATCCTGCAAAAACTTGATAAAAGGTACTCTTCAATCTTCAGTGTTAGTGGTCGGAGGTACTGCAGATGTGGTCGGAGAGGATTCCGTAATGCTTGGAGGGAGAACCGTAGCCACCAGAGGCTGGTCTGGAGGCTTCTCGACCACCAGATCTGCTTCTTCCTTGATGGACGGTTTAACAAGGTCTTGGATGAACACGCCATGTGGGACTTGTGCTCGGGATGACCCCAACTTAGACAACTCATCAGCTGCTTGATTTTTGTCTCGAACCACATGGGTGTACTCGATGCCATAGAATTTGCCTTCCAACTTTCGGATTTCTTTGCAATAGGCATCCATCTTTTCACTAGTCGTGTCCTAGTCTTTGTTAAGCTGGTTAATGACTAGGGACGAATCGCCATAAATGTAGAAACATTTTACACCGAGTTCGACCGCAATCCGCATGTCGTGGAGACAGGCCTCGTATTCTGCAGCATTGTTAGATGCAGGGAAATAGATCCTGAGGACGTAGTGGAGCTGTTCATTGGTTGGTGACATGAAGAGCACGACTGCTCCTGCGCCATCGATGTTCAAGGAGCCATCGAAATACATCTTCAAGTATTCGACTGGCCCCTGATCGGGAGGTGCGCTGAGGTCTGTCCATTCGGCGATAAAGTCGACCAGTGCTTGGGACTTAATAGTTGTACGACTCTAGAACTCCAAGGAGTAGGGGCATAATTCCATCGCCCATTTGACGATGCATCCGTTAGCGTTCTTATTCCGGATGATGTCTCCAAGCGGAAAACTGGTCTTGACCACCACCCGATATCCGTCGAAGTAATGTTTCAACTTTTAGGATGTAATCAGGTTGACATAAATCAGTTTTTGAATTTGAGGGTACCTAGCTTTGGACTCATTGAGCACCTCGCTGATGAAGTAAATAGGGCACTGGACTTTGTACACGTGGCCAGGTTCCTCACGCTCGACCACGATAACCGTAGAGACCACGCGATCGGTGGCCGCAATGTAGAGAAGAAGAACATCGTCTTTCTGAGGGGCTGTAAGGATCAGAGGAGAGGTTAAGAATTCCTTGAGCTACGTGAAGGCAACATCAGCCTCCTTCGACCATACGAACTTCTCTGAAGCCTTAAGTAACTTGAAGAAAGGCAGACCCTTTTCGCCTAGTCGTGAGATGAAGCGGCTAAGGGTGGTCATACAGCTAGTGAGCTTCTGGATATCCTCGATGTTTCTGGGAGGCTGCATATCCAAAACAGCTTTTACCTTTGTCGGATTGGGGCATATGCCATCGTGACTGACGACGTTGCCCAGTAATATACCAGATGGGACTCCAAAGATACACTTTTTTGGATTAAGCTTCCATTTGTATTTGCTGAGGGCCGTGAAGGTACGCTGGAGATTGTCGACCAGGGTATGAGCTTCCCTAGTCTTCACGACCACATCATCAACATAGGCTTTGACCAGATCATCCTTGATTTCATCAACAAGGCATTGCTGGATAGTGCGCTGGTATGTGGCCCCCGCGTTCTTAAGCCCAAACGACATAGTCGTGTAACAGTAGGCGTCGAATGGCGTAATGAAGGACGTCCTGATCTGATCATCCTTTTTGAGAGCGATTTGGTGATAACCATAGTAGCAATCAAGAAAAGACAGGAGCTCGCAGCCGGCTGTGGAATCAACAACTTCGTCTATGCGAGGTAAGTCGAAGGGGTCTTTAGGGCAATGTTTGTTGAGTTCAGTATAATCAACGCACATTCTCCATTCATTATTCTTTTTGCGTACAAGTACCAGATTGGCTAACCAATCTGGATGATACACTTCTTTGATAAATCCAGCTGCTAAAAGCCAGGTAACTTCTGTCCTAATAGCCTCCTTTTTGTCACGAGCGAACCGTCGTAGCTTTTGCTTAATAGGTCTTGCGGTCTTCGAGACGTTCAAGGAGTGCTCGATCAGGTGCCGAGGAACGCCGGGCATATCAGCGGGTTTCCACGCGAACACGCTAATGTTGTCCCTCAGGAACCTGACGAGCACGTCTTCCTATTTAGGATCTAGGTTAGCCCCGATGAGAGCCGTCTTGCTGGGGTCATCATCGACCAGCTGGATCTCCTTGTGCTTGTTGGACTTGATGTGCTTCTGAGGTACTTGGCGCTCTGGGATCTCCAGCTGGCCGGCGGGAATCTTGGAGGCGTCGACCAGGGTTTGCTCTATGTGAATTGAGAGGTCGGTGGCCTCTACTACCTTAAAGCTTTCCTCTTCACAGGTATAGGCAGTGTAAACATTGCCTATGAGAGTAAGGACACCCTGCTCGGTAGGCATTTTGAGCACCAAGTAAGAGTAGTGTGGCACGACCATGAACTTGGTAAGCGCTGGTCGACCAAGGATGGCGTGGTAAGTGCCCTCGAAGTCCGTGACCACGAAGTTGATGTAGTCGGTGCGGAAGTGGTTGGGAGTGCCGAACTGTACAGGGAGCATGATCTGCCCGAGAGGTATAGAGCTCTGTCCGGGAAGGACGCCCCAAAACTGTGTGTCATAAGGTTTGAGGTCAGCCTCAGTTAGTTTAAGGGTAGGCAAACTACTGTGAAATAGGATGTCGATGGAGCTGCCACCGTCGACGAGCACCCTCTCGAACCGGACACTATTGATGCAGGGGTCGAGGACGAGGGGGAAATGTCCAGGTTCCAGAATTGCTGCCCACCGATCTGCTCAACTGAAGGACATTTCGCGGTGGGACTAGGCTGGGAGTCTGGGATCAGAGATGAGATCATCGGTATTGACAACGCTCAAGCAAGCACGCTTCAATAGCTTGCGCTCGCGCTTGGACTCTAAAGACACCTTGCCGCCAAAGATGGAGTGGACAGTTTTGGTGGGATTGACGTATTGGTGATGAGGATTTCTATCCTATGCGTCATCATCATCATTGTCACCGTCACACTGCGGTCTATCATCAATGGCTTTTGGAGCATCATCGTTAGCAAGTTGCTTGGTGTAGATGTTCCTGAGGAAACGACAGTTCTCCATGGTGTGATTGGCCTTGGGATGGATCTGGTAGGGACCCTTCAGGTCCTTATTGTAGTCCTCCTGATAGTCCCGATGACCACTTGGGTTCTTAACCGCGTTAACTTCATGATCGTCCTCACGAGGATGCTTGCCTCTGAAGGCGTTGCGGCGATCATGCCACCGATCACGGTTGTCTAGGAAGTTGCGGTTGTCATTGCACCGATCACGATCGTTCCGACCACGGTCGTTGTGATTGTCATCATGGCGCGGTGGTTGTTTAGGGCGTAATGACCCACCCACGTCGTCCTTAATAATCTTCTCAGCGTCATCGGCATCCGCGTAGTTCTTGGCGGTAGCGAGCAACTCGGAGAACGTGGTCGGCCATTTTCAAAGCAGCTTACTTCTGAGGGCGTCATGATGGTGGAGGCCTTTGATGAAGGCCAAGACTGCCTCATCATGAGAGATCTTGGGGATCTTGAGACGCATATCCGAGAAACGTCGGATGTAGTCACGCAGTGGTTCGCCCGCTCGGTCACGTATGCGCTCGAGGTCGTACTTGTTGCCCGGCTGATCACACATGGCGATAAAATTATCGATGAAGGTCTGCTTGAGTTGCGCCCAGCTATCGAATTGGTTCTCTGGTAGACTCAAGAGCCACTGGTGACCTGCTTGATCAAGGACAACTGAAAGATAATTAGCCATTACATGTTCATCACCTGCAGCGGACCGGACAGTGATCTCGTAGAGTGTGACCTAGCTTTCAGGGTTCTCCTTGCCGTCGTACTTCCTGAGCTTTTTGAGCTTAAAGTTTCACGGCCATACGACTTGTCGGAGATGAGGAGTGAACTGTTTAAGGCCCGGGGGGCCGTGTTCGGTATTGTACTAGATACGGCGCACGTTCTCATGGGCCTGACGGTCATTAGCACAACTAGTGATATGGCTGCAGACGTCACGAGGAGGAAGACATTAACGAAGATCACGAGGAGGGTTCTGGTCGACCTCCTGATCTCGATTGCTACGTCGATTGAGGTTATTGTCACGATGACCTTGACCACCATCTTGTCCGCCCTCGTCTCCACCGCCACCACTGCCGCCTCCACCACATGGATGATTGGGTGGAGGCAGATTGTCGTGATGTTGGCGACTTGGATGTTCTGAAGCGTGGGATCGATGGCTCCGACTAGACGCGACGGATGTGCTTGCAACAGCTCGGCCTCGCTGGGTGAGCTCGACGGTTTGGCCCATGGCGGCGGTCAGATACGCTTTGATGTCCTCACGGACCGTGTTGTTT
This sequence comes from Saccharum hybrid cultivar R570, assembly GCA_038087645.1. Taxonomy (NCBI): domain Eukaryota; kingdom Viridiplantae; phylum Streptophyta; class Magnoliopsida; order Poales; family Poaceae; genus Saccharum; species Saccharum hybrid cultivar. Next base: position 17,970,203 of record JAQSUU010000760.1, read on the forward strand.
TCTAGCGTGTCTGGTAATCAATCCAGATTGGCCATGGTCACTGCCACGTTGGCGCTTGGGGTCCTGAAAACTTGCCGATCACCCACTCTGTCAAAGGCGTCGGCTAGATCTTGAGGTCGGGGTCCCCTGCGACGTGCTTCTTCTTCTTCAGCCTCCTAATGATGGTGTTCGACGCAGTCGGTGTTACGCTGTTCGCGAAGCTGCCACTGCTCGTCAGTTTCTCCCGCGACTGGGGGCTCATCATTGCTGACGTTGAGCACCATGTCGCCATGTCTGGGTGGAAACCTTGGGATCAGAGAGAAACCCGGTGGGTGTGGTAGTGGATCCAGATCGTATTTGTTGTGGTCGATGTGTTCAGCCTCGGTGTGGACAGAGCATGTAGACCTAGTGCTGGAGTCGCCTTCTTCGAGCAGTTTATGAACCGAGCCTTCATTGTGTTCCCGAATATCGATCATGTTGACAGCATTGCCCAGTGGTGGTCGAGGTATATCCTGGAAGTACAGATCTAAAATGTGGTCGTGCTCCATGGGACCCACGAACAGATGAGGTGTACGATAGGCGTACTCGGAAGCAACGTTTTTTAGGCCATATAGGAGGGCCTGGCGATCCTCCGTCAAGACTTGGTACTCAGAGAGCCTGAGGCCAGGCGTAGGAACCGGGCGAAGGCGTACCATACGTCCTTGGGGAGTAGCGGTGACCACTAGATCTGTATCGAACCGTGCTGGGCGGCAAGTCCAAACTGGTCGGGTAGATCTTTTGTGGTGAAACTGTACCTGCTTGGTAGATTGATTTTGAATGGAATCTACCAAAGTCAGGGTTTCAGAAAGTTTGAGGCCAACCTGGCCGATAGCCTCGATTAGGTCGGTGTTGTCGATCGTCCTTTCTTTGTAGCAAGGGAGTGGTCGACAAGATATCGGCGTGGCCGGACCCGTTGCTAGGGTGGTTAGAGCCATAGCTAGTGTGGTCGGAGCCGTAGCCGATGAAGACGTGGTCGACGCAGATCGGATCTGCACCTCCTCTATGGCAGCGGCAGTGAAGCTATTGACGTCGGTGGTCCAAGTGATCTAGCTGATGGTGAACGAGAGACCATCTGCCATAGCCAGAGTCGGGGATGATGACCATCTTGCTCGCCTGGGAAGCTGTACGCACACCCCCTACCTGACGTGCCACTGTCGATAAAATCTGGTCAGCAGTCTACCGAGGGTTGTGTCCAAGGTAGTGATTTATCGGTAGACAGGTGCATAAGCTACGAACTAGATGGTTTTTATCCAGGTTTGGCCGCCGTGAGGGCGTAATACCTACGTCCTGCGTCTGATTTGTATTGTTGTGTATGATGAGATGTCTTTTGAGGGGGTCCTCTGTCCGCCTTATATAGTCCGGGGAGCAGGGTTACAAATCTGGAAACTAATCCTGCTCGGTTACAATTGCCATAGCTGGCTAGATAAGGATTCCTATTCTAACCGACCAGGATCTTTCTTGATCTCCAAATTTGCTTTCCTTCCTTGCGTGGGATGCCGAGCAGATCGACTGGGCCACGCATCATCTTCTGGTGGGCTGGGCCATCTGGTCTGGGCCAGCCCAAGTCTAGCCATAAGGGTGTAGGGGTTAATACCCCCACAAGGCACATCACAGCATCCTACATCAGCTCTCGATAATGGAGCCTTTGATCGAGGAACACATTGATGAGCTTCGCGAACATAATCATGGGCACATGGATAAATGGTTAATGAAGGAACACAAGAATCGGTTCACCTCATGGCTAATGGAGCATGATATTCCAGATGGGGAAACAATGGAGGAACGCACCATCAAGGTGTTGGCTTCTGTACCATCACGCTAGGTCATGACATGGCAAACCTATGACATTAGTGGCTTCACATACTGTACCAAGTCCAAGGACAAAAAGAGCATGTCACAGAACCGTAGAGTTCGATGTGACGCCTTACACTCTAAAACTAGTGAGGAAACTACATACTTTGACTTCATTAAGGACATATGCGAACTAGACTATGGTACATTTTAAATCCCTATGTTTCGATGTCAATGGGTTGAAGACAAACATGTCATAGTGGACAACTATGGGGTCAGAGTTCTTGATCTAAGTAAGGTAGGCTACAAAGATGATCCGTGGATAATGGCTAACCATGCTGCACAGGTCTTCTATGCTGAACATATCCTTTCTCCCAATGAGAAGAAAAGTACTGACAAGCCAAAGCATGTAGTTTTTCCTGAAAAGCAACAAGCTATAGGAGTTGATGGTGTATCTAACCTAGATGAATTTAACGAGTTCAGCGACATGTCTCTCTTTGTAGATGACCATCCAGTAAAGATAAGGAATGTCGAGCGAAGCATCCCACAAAATTCGTTTCCTTGGGTGCGCCACGATGGACAAGGAAGAACAGTAAATGCCTAGATTACATTTGTCATTTATCATGTAATCCATTTATGTTACAATGTGTACCTTCATGCAATCTATTTCTATAATCTAGCTTGTATCATCTTTATCTATAATCCCTAATCTACCCTTAGATAAACTATAGCTTAATTAACCCTAAACCCTAGCTAAAACCTAACACAAATAAACAAGATATGAGGCATATATTCAATTTAAATCATTTGAAATAAAGCTACATATAAAAGTTTCTTAAACATGGCATTTCATATTTTTAACATGAAGATCATCTCAAGAGAAACACCACAAATTTTTTTTCACTAATTTTGGACCAATATTTCTCAAGATATGAATTTTTGAAGCTTTTAGATAATTTCTGCAAATTCATTTAAAAAACATAAACAAATTCATTTAAAAAAACAGAAACAAATTTTAAAATACATTACTACAAGCGGTGGTCAATACAAACCGCCTGTAGAAATCATTTCCACAGGCGGGTGGCATTGACCACCACCCGTAGAAACATGTTTCTACAGGCGGTGGTCAATACCAACCGCCTATATAAATGCTTACCCTACATAAGACAGCGCAAGAGCCCTAAAATTTTCTAAGTGTTTGGCGGACTAGTTTTTTGAATCGACGCCGTCAGGCTGCCGAAATCCGCCACCAGCCGCCGCCTCCGCCGCATCGCGCCGCCTCGCCACTGTCATCACGTCGGTGAGTTCTCTACACCTCCTCTCTCCTCCTCCTCTCTCTCTCTCTCTACGCATTGGCGCGAGGGGCGGCGGATGCGGTCAGTGCTGGTGGCGGAGGTGGTGCCAGTGGCGGAGGTGCAGTGGCGGGCGCGGGGGGCGGCGGAGGTGGTGCGGTGGCGGAGGTGGTGCGGCGACGGAGGTGGTGCGGCGGCAGAGGTGCAGTGGCTTGCGCGGGGGGCAGCGGAGGTGGTGCGGTGGCGGGGGCAGACCCAGCAGTTGGGCCAGCCAGCGAGCTAGTGGGCCGGCCCAATTGCTTGGCGGCCTTTTTTATTTTTCTTTGTTTGATAAATGTGTATTATGTAATTATTATTTCTTTATAAATATATATGTGTGATGTAATTATTATTTCTTTATAAATATATATGTGTGATGTAATTATTATTTCTTTATAAATATATATGTGTGATGTAATTATTATTTCTTTATAAATATATATGTATGATGTAATTATTATTTATTTATAAATATATATGTTTGATGTAATTATTATTTCTTTATAAATATATATATGTGTGATGTAATTATTATTTCTTTATAAATACAAACTCTACTAAGTAGGGTTTAGGGTCCTTATGATATCATTATATATTTCTATGTCAGATTTTCACGATGAGTTCTCCGCGCAAGGACCCAACACAAGGGTCTGAACACACGAATCAAGCCCTAGGGTCCGAACACACGGAACATGCCCCAGGATCCAACCCCATGGAGCAAGCACAAGCTCTGGGGCGTCCCACCCCATGGAGCAAGTAGAAGGGTCCCACGAAACAGCCCAAGCATCAGTGGCCGCCACGCCTTCATACGAATGCGTTAGAGACGACATGGAGCCTCCCGAAGTAAGGAAGGCTCGTCGTGAATTGGCACGTGACCCTGATTACAATCCACACGATGATGAGGTAAATTACACATCCATGATTTTCATGTTTGTATCTATATGTACCAATCGATAATTTATTATGTGTACCTTTTTTCATATATAGGAGGTGTTGTCTTAGTTCAAAGATATTGTAGCTCAAGAAGAAGTGGCACATGAAGACGCACCAAGCCCGACCGAGACCACCACCGAGAGTTCAAGGAAGCGGAGTGACCGAAAGCGAGGTGATAGAGGACTAAATAGGTGGCCAGATGATATATATAGAATCTCAGAAGTGAGCTCGAAAGGACAACTTCTAGCTCCTGAGGAAGCCCTACCTAAGTTTCGTAACGCCCTTAGTTTCTTAGTTATGGACAATCTTGATATCACATGTCGACAGTGGAAAGATGTGTCAGATGCTGACAAGAAAAAAATTTGGGATAAGCTGGTGACCAGGTTCGTTTTTCCTCAGGGCTCAGACAAACTTGTGAAGGAATATGCCATGAAGCAGTGGACGATCATGTTCCAAAACTAGAGGTCCGAGATGAATACCAAGTGGGCAAAGAAAGGGTTGGACCCAACAAAAAGGTACAAGATTATGACCGGGTAGTGGGCAGTTTTTCTAGAGCAAAGGAGAGATCCAGAGTTCGTAGCTCCGAGTGAAGCCAATACCAAGCTGGCAAAGAAGGACAAGTACCACCACCACCTAGGCACAGATGGTTACCAATGCCAGGTTCCCAAGTGGAGGCAAGAAGAGGCTGCCAAGAAAGCGGCAGGGTTGCCGACGCTGTCTGAGCAACTTGGAGAAAGGACCGCAAATTGGATTCATGCTCGGAAACCGAGGGAAACCGAGACCGGTGTGTCTTTTGATGACCTAATGCTTGATGAAGCAGCAAAGAGCATATTTGTGGTGGCAGCTATGCAGCACGAAGGATTATTTAAGCCACGAAGAGAGAGGGACATCCTTACTGCTGGCCCAGGTAACCCCGAGCACCCTAGTCGTGTTCGAGGCATCTCATCAAAAGAAGGATGGAAAGAAGGATTTGGACTAGAGTGGGAGGGTGAGTACAAGAAATTTGATCGATATAAGGAAGAAATGAAAAGTTATTTTAAGGAGGCAAAGAAAGACTTCCAAGAGATGACGTCCCAAATTCTATCCGATCCTCCTCCACAGTTGATGCAGCGTTTGGCGAGTGCGATGTCTGCTCAACAGATGAGCACTCAGGCTCCCTAGATGCAGCTAGTCCCAACAACACAACCGTTGGTGACACAGTGTACAACCATTCCAAGCAGTGTCGCGTCAACGGCAAACAAGGTTCACTATCCAGTTGACGACATTGATAGGCCAGTGGCTTGCTCCCTAGTCATAAGATATGGTATTAACAATCATCGTACAAGGGAAGTAACCGTAGGCCTTGCGATCCCAGGACACAAGTACCATAAGAGCGACATTCTAGAAGACTACTGCAAGGTAGAAGTGTCGACGGTCGTCCAAGGATACGAGGACGACATGCTAGACATCCCCGGTCCCGAGGGCATTGAGAAACTTGGATAGACTATCAAGAACTTCATCCTTTGGCCTCGACGAGACGTCTAGTTGAGTGAACCACCACCATCCTCTCAAGCCCTGCCACTCACTTAGGACTCGTCAGCACCTGCCGATCCTCCTCCTAACCCACCATCGTCGCAGCTCGTGGCTCCTATTGACCCCCCCAACATCTCCGCCACCATTCAATTCTCCACCTTCTCCACCACCCAAAGATCCTGAACAAACACAGAAGGCACCAGAACGGCCAAGGAAGAAATTTCCAGTACCCAAATTGGTTTCCCCCTTCGAGCAAAAGAAAAAGACTGCCGGCACGGCCAAATTTTTGTCAGGAATTGCACAAAGCCGCGCTACACGTAACCTTGACTTGGCTAAGCATGAGACGTTAGCAAAAAAGCCTAAGGTAATTACCGTAAGTATTAGGAAGCCAACATTGGATGATTACAAAAATGTCCCTGGTAATACGTGCCTAAAAGGCCTCTACTCAAGTGGGATACACTCAAGAAGATCCCAACTGATGTTAAAAGGCTGCATGACTGGTACATGAGAGCATCCTCTGTTGGCATCGACACCATCAATGTGTCTATACCACCAGCTGCATTTGTTAGTGGCAGACAAACGGTTGTTATTACCTTTGAGGACATGTGGTTGATGATGAACCTCCAGAGACTCGATGTACAGCTCGTAACGGTGTTTGCATTGTAAATGTCACTCATACTAATACATGCATATGTTATTATTAGTGAGTTGTATCAATTTTCAATATCTTACATGTATGTGCGCCTTGCAGAATGCAATATGATCAACAGGAGATGTGTTACGGTCCGAATCCTAATTCTAATGCCAGTCAAAGGGTTGGGTATTTGAACCCAATGAAAATATGTGAGGAGCAGCACACATTCAGAATCGGGGATGATCACGAAGACTTACAGGGTTTACAAGGTGAAGAACGGGAGAAGAAAAAAGTGGAACTTAAGAAAGAGTTTGAAGCCAGATACGCCTTGTACCTAGGACACGCAATGCTTCAGTTTCAACACTGGGAATCCATAGTGGCCCCCTACAACTTTGGGTTAGTGTGAGTTTGCATATATCAAATTAATTATTTTAGTATACACATGTATCACAAATTTGATTTGTGTAGGGACCACTGGATCTGCTTCATGATTTTTCCTAGGCCTGGACAAGTGTTGGTATGTGACTCCGTAGATTACCCGACTACAAGCTATGGAACATTCGTGAGGCACTTAGAGCTGTAAGTCAAGATTTTGCATGCATACTTTAATCAATGAGATGTTGAGAATAACAAGGTGATTCTATTCGAGATTATAGGGCATATAGGTATTACAAGATTAAAGGTGGAAGGTGCGAGTCATCAACACAAGGGTAGCCATTGAAAATACATTATAACTGGTCGGTACATATGGAAATTTATGAATACATATCATACACGTACAATACATAGGATGATGTTGCAAGTAAATAACCACTTTCCCGTTATATAGTGCCACGAGCAACCACCCGGATCTGTCCACTGTGGATTCTACGTGTGTGAGTTTATGAGAGAGAACGAACGATACATCAACAACCCTTCTAAGGTAATATAAGTAATAGTCATATATGTATTTCTGACATTAAATTTGCAAATGTATTATCAAGTGTAAATATATGATGTTTATAAACCTCCTTTCCAGAAATTTGATGTAAAAAAGGCTAAGCACATGACCGAACGTGCTTTATACAACATAGTTGAGGACCTGTGCTCATTCATCTTGAAAGAAGTCATTTCATGCGAAGGGAAATATCACAATGCTACCAGCGTCTTAGCACGCCCAGTGTATAGAATGCTCACAGATATTAGTAGGCTTCAACTTAGTCGAGACAATTATTAGACAACGGCTGAAAATTTTGATGTATATAATGTGTGATGTATAGATACTCTTGTAACTTTATGTTTGTGAGCACGAAACTTTGATGTATATAAATGTATGTATGAAATATTTAAATTGCATGTTGCTATATTTGAACACCATCCAATAAGGTTTAGTAGTTCCAATATCAATGTTTATGTATATATTTAATAAAATAAAAATATCCAACATCACAGGTGGTTGCTTTTGAACTACCTGTGGAAAACGATCCATTTACACAGGCGGTTCATAAGCATCCGCCTGTGATGTTGTCCCATTTCCACTAGCCTCTAGCACAGGCGGTGCTGGAAAATGCCAGTGGAAATGGGTATAGACCCGCCTGTATAGTATGTCTCTGTACTAGTGAACTATCCTTACGTTTTCGGTTGTGTAGTTGGTGAACTAAATGAACAATAGCTATGAACTTACTTCAGGCCTTGAGGTAAATTGACCTTAGAATTTAAACTAAGCTTAACATCAAACCACTCCAACATACATGGATTCAGGTGTACATGGGTATCCAAACAAGGCCTCAGTTGCCTGGCCATCACTTTTATTGTGTTAGAGTTTCTCCACTGTGATCATGTGAATGTGTGCGCCCGCACGCGTGCAGTAACCGCTTGGCGGCGACATGCATGTTCATGCTCATCTGTCCGGCGAGCTATATATGTCATAGAGGTGGTAAAGTTTTATTTGGGTAACATCATGGGATACCATGATGGAGCTCAATAAATATATATAGCATACCATCCATTTTAAGATGGCATAGCGAGACAACCAAAGCATTATTTGCAGTTTACTATACAATTAGGCCAGTAAAGTGATACAAGAATGGGAGAAATGGAAGACATATATAGATGAAGGCAACTACTATCTAACACATCCTCGTTTGCCTCCCATTTTTTGTCTAATTTCCTCGGTAATCTTGACGATAGCGAAGAACATCATCCTGTATATCACAATCATTCCACAAAGGATGGCAAGGTTTACCCATTTCGAGTACCCCAATTCCACCTGCAATTTATCCTTGAGGACCTGAATGCCACTGATGGTGACATTAGACTCAATCAGCTGATCACTTGGGAAAGACAGCCCCATGAACTCGTTCTTGTAGAGTCCTTGCACTGCATACTTGTGGAAGGACATGTAGTAGCAAGGGTACTTCCATATGGGCTTTGGGAGCTCATTAGGAAGGCGGAAGAAGCCCCCATTGAGCATCATCACCCCCTGCACTCCAGCTCCAATGATGATTCCCATAAGGAAGTCCGGAACAATCGCGGCGATAACCATCATCATGCTCTCAACTAGGAGGCAACACATGCAAACAACTATGACGAAATAGATGAAGTGATCCACGCCTTTTGTTAATCCGGTGAGATAGTACAGCATTGCTCCAGGTAATACAGCAATGACAGACAGGTATGGAGTAGCTGAGATGGTGTTTGAAATCACAAATTCTGACACGCCGTAGTGGCCACTCAGCCTCTCCTTTCTGAAGACCTGAAATAAGCTTGAAATGATAGTAGTTAATATAAAAATATGAACAAAATTGAGGTCATAAAACCGGCCGTGAGCAATAATTTGCTAATACAAAACTGAACTTACTTTTCACTGGAACTAATTGGTTTAGAAATTAAACAGGAATTATAGCATTTCATATTGGAAAACAAAACCCCAATGGTTTATCTATATAATTCAAATTTGAGCAAGAAAGTCAATTTTGGATGGGTGAAAGAAGCAACCTTTACATCTTCTACGAATGATGGAAATCCTCCAATAGCCATAAAAGTTAAAAGTGCAACCGTATACATAATTACTTCACATCGACTCTGTGAACAAAATCCGAGACATTATCACTTTTACACATACAAATATATATAGCCCTACCTGAATCATGCATGTTAATCAGTTTAATTAATTACCTGGATAGAACTGTAGCTATAGCCAACCTGGAAGAAGATAGTGCCTAGACATACTCCAATGCCCATATAGATGGCCAAACGCATCCAGTAGTATCCTATGTCCCTGTGCATGTTCAAGAATGATCTCCTTGTGAGCACAAGGAGCTTTGTGGCGAATCTTGTTTGTTCTCTCCTCCTAAATGAAGCTCCATCCTGTAATATATATGTAGGAGTAGGACACATTATAGATAAGTAATTAAGGGCTAAGAATTAGAAATAATTTCTTTAAGCAATCAAAATATCATTAGATTGGTCAATTATTATAACATTTCTCATTGCTCTTTGCAGACAGTGTGGTATTTTTGTTAATGGATATTATATATTATGTCACTGTCAAACCTATTACAATTATCCTGTCGGTTCATTGAACAACCGTGAAAAAGACTCATCACGGTCAGGGGTACTCTCGTTTCCAGTAGTGACAGGTGCTCAACTTACCATGTTTTTCATTTCAATAATTTGTTCTGTCGTTTTCTCTAGATAACTGGAGGATCTGTATGCAGTCGCCAAAATGTCTATTGCTTCAGCTGCTGTTTTTCTTTTAGCTTTAGAGCTCTCCACGGTTTCCTACATATAATATAAAATGATACTATCAGATGAATGAAATGTGAAGTTGCACTGAATATGTAATAAGTCATATATAGGAGTATGTAATATGTATATACGTATATATATACCTCATCAAAGTCTTTGTTGATTGTTCTTAGGAAGTGATCTGACGGGCTTCTCAGGTGTGGACATGGAAAGCCGTTCAGAGTAAAGAACTGCATGCATGCAAGGAACAAGCACAGGTTAGCAACTTACAATTCGATAGCCCGAAGAAGAAGAAAAAGAAGAGGAGGAGGCAGGGTACGGTCACCTCGGTGGCATCAGAGGTCGTCCCAAAGAAGACCGTCCTGCCGGCGGCGAGCAAGCAGAGGCCATGGAAGAGCTCGAAGACGTCGCCGCTGGGCTGGTGCACGGCGGCGACGACCGTCATGCCGTCGCGGGCGGCGACGCGCGCGATGTGGCTCATGACGTGGTAGGAGGCGGCGCTGTCGAGACCGCTGGTGGGCTCGTCGAGGAAGAGCAGCCGCGGCCGCGTGAGCATCTCGATGCAGATGCTGAGCCGCTTCCGCTGCCCGCCGCTGATACCCTTGGTGATCCGGCCGCCGATGCGCGTGTCCATGGCGTCGGCGAGCCCCATCTCCCTGATCACCCGCTCCGCGTGCGCCCGCTTCTCCGGCAACGGCATCGTGTCCGGCAGCTGCAGCTGCGCCGAGTAGTACATGGCCTCGCGCACGGACAGCGTCGACATCAGCACGTTGTCTTGGGTCACGTATGCCTTTGTTTTAATTACATACAGTTTTATTCATTCAAAAAGTTAACTTGTAAGTGAGTCCGGATTGAATGAAATACATCTGTACTGAATATAATTGAATTGATCGAGTTGGAGTATGTGCTAATTAAGTGAATGAATGACAGTACAAGGGAACAGAAAACCACAACTTCATGAAAAAGATTGCAATCAGTGTGTATTGGGAACATTTTTAGAGGAAGATAAATTTATTCAGGCTTCTATAAAAGTTTTGAAACAACCATTCATAATTATTAGGCAAATTTTGCTCAGGGACACAGTATTTGCTTATATACATTGGTAACTCCGAAATTTGTCCAGTACCATTATTAAATCATATATATTTCCTTATAGACACTGCAACCATTATAATAATCATTTATCCAACGTTGGAGAGAGAGAAAGAGAGAGAAGGTTCGAAATTTCTTTTGTCGTTCCTTTACCTCCTTCCTCCTCTCTAAACTCTCTACACCCGCTGAAGATATGCTAGAGCAACCCTCCCTTTGCTCTTGGAGGTTGATGACAGAGCCATGGAGAGGATGAGTTAAGATGCAAGAATTGTGGGGCATGGCATACGACATGTGGGTCAAAGTTTTGTTGCTGGCATGGAGACCCATGCATAGCGTGGAGGTGCCGTAGCGGGGCTTGGCCAGTGAGCAGGGAAAAAGCTGCTAGCGCTAAGAGTATAGAGGCATGGCGACCCACGCATGGGCTAGACCTCGACAATGAGTGGGATAGAGGTGTGGTAGCAAACGCTAGGCCAGTCCATCCCACTCATCGTTGAGCTCTACCCCATGCGTGGGTTACTGCACCTATGCTCCACGCACCAACATCCTGCGTGGGTTACTGCACCTATGCTCCATGCACCAACATCCTGCACCCGACTTATGTAGGATGTCGGTGTGTGGAGCATAGGTGCAGTAACCCACGCATGGGGTAGAGCTCAATGACGAGTAGGGCGGAGCAACAGTGGTGGGGGTTGGACAGGTGAGTGGTGCGGAGGATGTTGGCACGCGGAGCACAACAAGCACTGGGACACGAATAAGAAAGAGCTCAAATCCGAGTGGGGCAAAGCCGCGACTGTCTAGGGGGGCAGGGGGGTCAATTGAAGCAAAAAGGGGCAGACCTCGCAATGTGTGGCCAACGACATGGGAGTTAGAGGTGTGGCATGCAGCTGTTGTCTTAGAGATGAGGAGCTGTGGCATCTGTCCGATAGCACCTTGGAGAGAGGGCACAATTAGGAGAAAAGGTATAAAGAGTAGGAAGAAGATGGCATGGAGGTTAAAAGAGGCATTTCCTACCTCGTCTCTCTTGTGATGCTAGATAAATGATTATTTTAGTGGTTGCGGTGTGCACGAACAAAGATACATGTTTTCATAATGGTACTAAACAATTTAAAAGTTAGCAGTGTATACTATATAAGAACGGTGCCCTTGAGAGCAAAATTTGGCTAACAACTATTACAGCCTCTGCAATCAGTGTTTATGAGAGAAAGAGGTGATCTTGCCTTACCGAGGTTCCATAGGCAAGCTTCTCCTGGCGGCCATTGATTAAAATCAGCCCTGTTTTATTCATGCCTGGTCCTAACCTTCCTGCAGTGAAATGGTAACAACGTCAAGGGTTACACACAGTAACGGAAAACTAAGTGTCCAGTGGCTTCCATTTTCATTCATCCGATATCAGGGCTGGATAACGAGCCTGCTCGGCTCGGCTCGTTATGGCTCGTTAGGATAACGAGCTAGCTCGGCTCGGCTCGTTATCTTAACGAGCCAGAAAGCCAGCTCGGCTCGGCTCGTTAAAAGCTTGAGCTGGCTCGTTAGGCTCGCGAGCCAGTTATAAAAAATATACAAAATTTAATATTTGCATTTATCAAAATCTTGAAAATAGTAATAATACAAAAATAATATATCCAATAGCCTTAAATTAAATAAAATATTCGTATGAGCTAACATATCAACCATTTGCAGAGTGCAAGACATGAAGTAATACAAACATAATATAAGTTATGATGACTTTTTCCCTAAAACTATGGCTAGTTTGGCTCGCGAGCCGCTCGCGAGCTAGCTCGAGTTGGCTCGTTATAGCTAACGAGCTAAAATCTTGGCTCGGTTCGGCTCGTTATGCTAACGAGCCAAGCCGAGTTAGCCATGAGCTGAGCGAGCTAACGAGCTTCGAGTTTTTCGTCCAGCCTTATCCGATATGGTGCAACGCCAATATTATTTTTTATGAGCCGTTGACTTATAAATAATTAAATAAATAAATAATGAAAAAGAGAGAGACAGCGGCATTCGTCTGTTTTTCCAACACAAATACTCCCCGTATTATGCATGATTATGTTTCCTCTAAATGCATGCATGAAACAATAAAAAAAACATGATACTACAGTGAATGGAAGGACTATTCCAATCATGAATTAAACCATGTTTGGTGGAGAATCTAGACTAGATCATCCGGGACAGATGGAGGTCTCTGCAAATTAAAGCAACCACATGTTATGGACAGTTCATCAGTCATTTCAGTCTCCCGTGACTGCCGGTGGTGCATCGATGCGGCAGTGCAAAGGCTGATTGACCAATCAGTATCAAGCTGTGCCCGGAAGAATCAGGCCCACCACCGTCCACGTATACTACATGCATGGGCCAGCCATCTCATCTTACTTGTCACATCAAAGGTACTCTATCTTGCCATGATTTTTCAGTACTGTAGTTGCATGTGTGAGTAGTTTGTATCTCTATCAGTTTCAAGTACTGTTTTTACTAGGAATTACTGTCTTATTATCCTCGCCATTCATGAGAGGCACAGCATGGAACTTCCAGTTTGTTTTCGCTAAAAAGCAGAAATCAGAGTATTCCAAAGTTTTGCTTTTTTCAAAACAAAAGACGGCTTGTTTTTTTTCAGAATGGTGCGAGTATGATTTTTCCCCATCTGCACTCATGTACTAACAGTTGGAAGGAGGAGTATTTTGTGCTGATCCCATCATTTCAGTTACCGTTGACAACCCTCATTTGGCAGTTAGCGGATTATATATGTTATAATTTGTTATTTTTTTATAACTGCAGCTTTGACAGTTTGAGCACTTGCTTCCTCTGTCCAGGAATAAGTGCTCGTATAGGTTCAAACGAGCCAACTTAGTCTAGCTGCGAAATTACCATAATACCTATATAAAAAGGTATGTCATCTCTTTATGTCAATGAGCAATGATTACCGTAACAGTGCCCATGCAAATAAAATAACCCAGCACATGTCTGGCCAAACTTCATATTCAGCACAGCCAGATAAGCATACAAGCCTCGGTGAGGAAAGGTTGAACGAGTGGACGTGAGGAATCGAGAGCTCCAGGTTTTTTTAATACCATTGTTGGACTCGTCCCTATAAAAGAAATAAAATAGTGTTGCATGCTCTGGCTGCCTCTACCGGTTTTAGGCTATTGCTGCACTAATATGCCACGTTCAGACCTATGCGGACCGATTATTTTGGGAAAATTTTTGAAGTGCAAACAAGCACTTAAATTTGGACGGAGGGAGTATACCCTTTCTTCCCTAATAGACCACATGTTGAAAACGTATAGGGGTGATAAGTGATATTAATTGTTGGGTTCCAGCTCATGACACAGAAAGAAGGAAATTTGTGTAACTAATTGTGCTGCTATCAAGTAGGAAACCATGATTTTCATATGCCACACATTCAGATAAGGACTTTGCATAACTAGCACAAGGATATGTGAACAACCACAAATAAACATGCACGTGGACTTTCATTAGACTCACAAATCAAATATAGCTCATGACTGCAATCAGTATTAAGAGTAGAAAGTTATTTGAGCTAATTAATTACTCACTCCGTTCCAAATTACTTATACATTGTGTATAAAAAAGAAATACTTACATGACTACACAATAAAAAAGATGAATGATCAAAATTAAAGCAAGTGGGTAGGGAATAGCTAGCAACAATGTTTTGATTGGACAGAGATGGATGGAACTGAATGGACCGGCCGGCATGTAAACAGAAGATTTCTGCTGAGCCTGACGTGCGTGCGCGTGCTCAGTGCTCATTGAATGAATGAATGAATGAATGAATGAATGAATGAATGAATGAATGGTGTAGGATCATCGGGATTAATGCTGTCAATGCCAAGTTGTTGCGGAAGTGGAAGCATTAATTTGGACGGCAGCGCGCCGAGATACTCCCGTGAGTCTCCATCCTATTAATTTAGTCTTCAGCGTAACGACCCATGATCAGCGATCAACGCCGATTTGCATTTAAGGCAAGAAGCAGCTAAGGAGCAATAAATGCAGACAAGGAGCAAGCCATTAAGTACCAAATGTGCAGCACGTACGAGAACCCAAACCCGTGGTCCCAATCTAATATGATGGAGACTCTTGGAAAAAAAATTTTGTTTAGACGATGGAGACTTATGGATGGAGGGAGTACGAATATATGATGGGAGCATGCATATGGCCTATGATTGCAACTACTTCTGCTGCAATTTCTGAGATTTTGCAACATTATCTAGGTTTATGTAAGTAGTATTTTGCTTAGTATTGGCGTGGTTTGAGATTTTGCAACCTCATATACGTATCTTGCATTTTTTTTAGATAATGGAAAAATCCAGCTCCAACTTCTTTAAAGAAAGAAGCATCAAACCAAACTTAAAACAAAAACACACACACCAAGAAATAAACTCATTACAAGTTCACAACTAAAGTCCAAGACAATAACTAAACGACCATCCATTTGATGCGAAGAACTGCATGACTCCCGATTCTAGTAACCAACAGGCCTATCTTGCATGGACATTCAGTTTTAAGTCCATGGCGTAAATTAGCACATGTGTGTCTTTTAAAAAAAATACAAGCTGACAAGGTTTATGTGCATATACGTCTAATATGAATGAGTTGCACCACATCAAACACGAATGAGTTGCACCACCTGTTATATACTACATCTGTCCCTAAAAAGATACACAAACTCTGAATCTATTTGTAGTCGAACTGTCATAATTAAGTTTAACTAAATTTGTAGAAAAAGATACCAGCTTGTATAACTTCAAATAGATATATATTATGAAAACATAACACGTGACAAATTTTGTGATGCTTATTTAGTTTGACAAATATTAGTATATACAATTTTATATAAATTTGGCAAAAACTTAAAATTGTTCGGCTTAATTTAACACTATATATAATTGACTTTTTTTAAAAGCAATAGCAGAGGTTGCCTATCAATTAAGAAATGAAAGCAACTAGCTAGGTCAGGCTAGCCACATCAAACTTTTTGTGCTCTCTGTCACGGGGATCAGGAAGCTAGGCTGCATATGTCTTCTTTACCCCTTTGCGGCGGATGTCGATCTAGAAGACGTTCTAATTACAAATGGAAAATCTAAGAATACACTTACACACTCAGCCTTGTTCTTATAATTCCATTGCAGATTGGTGGGTGACTGCATCAAGCAAAGTTCCCAAAGAGCAACGACGGGATTTCAACAAGGTTTCCATGTTAAACATATATAGAAAGTGGAAACTTTAAATTTTCTAAAATGAAAACCTTAGCGGACATCGAACAACAACTTGTTAGTAGGAGGCTTCGCCATAGATAGAGTGCTGTGTTTGCACTAATTGCACTGTGAGTGGGTCAATAGCTTGATAACTGTTTAGTGGCCCTAGGAGTATAGTGTACAGTCTTAACTAACACTGTTATAGAATTGACTATCCGACGGAAAATCTCTCCCCTCCATAGTTTACTTTTTAAAAAAAACTGCTGTAGAATTGCATCTTTTCTAGGATGAAGCGCGTGAGTGGGAATATATTGTTTTGTCATTAAGGGCCTGTTTAGATGGCCAAAAACACCCAAATATTTTTGTACAGTACCCGTCACATCGAATCTTTGATCGCATGCATGGAACATTAAATGTAGATAAAAGAAATAACTAATTACACGGTTTGTCTGTAAATGTCGAGACGAATCTTTTGAGCCTAGTTAGTCTATGGTTAGATATTTTTTGCCAAATAACAACGAAAAGTGCTACAGGAACTTTTTCCAAAACTTTTTGGCATCTAAACACGCCCTAATTAGAAGAAGACTCCAACATGGCCAAAAATGGCAGTAGAGACATGACGTAACTCCTAGTCCACAATCCACATGTATAGTAGCTAGTAGTATTATTGTTGTTGCTTGTTTTTGGACTTGACAGTGCATGCGTAGCGGGGTATAGTTACTAGTTAGGAGGACTTTCAGTACTAGGAGATGAGATGATGAGACGACAGATGAGGAGGGTACGTGACCAAGGGACGGACACACGCACGTACCTGCGAGGGTGTCGAGCAGCGTGGTCTTGCCGCCGCCGGAGGGGCCCATGATGGCCAGCACCTCCCCGGGGCGCGCGTGCCCGCTGATCCCGTCCAGGATCCTCACGTCCGGCGCCCCGCGCGGGCCGCCGGCGGCCACCGTCACGCTCACGTCCTCCCACGTCAGGAACGCCCTGGGGTCGCCGCCGGCGCCGGCGTCCGCCGCCACGGCCGCCGCTGATGGCACAACCTGCAGCTCGCACCCCGATCGTCCGGGGACGACGCCGCAGGCTATGTCGTCGCCGGCCGCTGCTGCTGCGTCTAACGACGCCGAGCCTCGGTGACGCCCGCGGCCGCCCCACGCGAAGACGCCGCTCGCGAGCGACCACCAGCCGGTGCCAACGCCGCCGGCAGGATGGTGGTGAGCCTCAGGCGTGCTACCACCGCCCCAGGGCCGCCAGAGCGGCCGCGACGGGCTCGGCGTCGGCGCCCAGCGCGGCAACGGCGACGGCGTGCCAGCCATGGCTACCGACAGCTAGCTGCAGGTCGCGTGTCGTCCTTCCCACGCAACGCCGCACTCCCTCCTCGCCGGCTGGCTCGTCACTGCACACTCCACCACTGCTGGAGGGCTTTGGCCTGGCGCGCTCTAATTAATAGGCACGACGTACTGGTACTGGAGGACGGAGGAGAAGACGGACGAAGAGGCGACACGTAGGAGAGGAGCGAGACGTTGCTGTCCCGTGTTCCATACAAGGTTCAATTTATCGGTAGCAAAAAAAATACCGGAGGTCACCGATAAACGGGTTTATCAGATTTATCAGAAAATTTCTCGATCAAAAATAAAACAAAATAATACCTAATTTCACTAGAAAATTATATAAGTTGTCTGTAAAGCATTCAACATCAAGAACTAACACATAATAGTATTGGTATAATAGAGTATCATATTTTTATGTAGGTGGACTATTGAAAATTGAAATCTCGGCGATAAATAAATTTTATCGGACCTCAGCGATAAACGGAATTATCGGGTTTATCGAAATTTTATCGCCGATAAAATTTTCCCTGGTTCCATATGGCTTTCAGGCTATGGCCGTGTATGGGAATGAAATGATTGACAAGGAGCTAGCAAGAAAGAAAGAAAAATGACACAGCTAACGACGACCGACGGACAGAGGGTAATGGGAGTCAAGGGAGGTTGTTCCGTTGTTGTTAGCTAGCTACGGTCAGAGAGCAATACTTGCATGCATTAAACCGGTCAGAGTTAATCTCATGATGATGATGATGAAGTGCTTCATTCATACATTCTCGACCATGCTTGCATTGCATCGACCTGCAGTAATGTACATGAAACATGATGCATCATGCATGGCTGAATGCAAACAGGTGGTGCACACAGCCATTTTTTTTTTGAGGAAGTGCACACAGCCAAATGCTCTGGCCACTCCGACTATACATGGCCATAAAGCCCGAGGCCCGTTGGCCCGCCCAGAGCCCAACGTTTCAGCTTGGCCCATGTACGGCACGTCATGGTGGCTGTCGGGCCTGGCCTGGCTTGGCCTGACCCTAGGGCCATGCCTGGGCCTCTCCCTCAGCACGGCGAGCCGGCCCGGCTCACTGAGGCCCGCACCTAGACCGGCCAGGCCTGTAGCCCCCGCAGGCCCACACGGACGCTCCCCTGCATCCGCCCATTGGGAAGGGACTATATAACGCGCCACGCCCCTCCCCAGCTCTCTCCATCCCGCATCCGCCACGGCGCCGCCTTGCTCGCTCGCCTAATTCTAACCCTAACTGCTGGAGAGCACCCGAGCGGAGAAAGGGATTGCCGCCGCCACTCGCCTTCAACCATCGCCAGGTAGGTTGCACTTGCACCGTGCTGTGGTTGTATGAGAACGATTGCACTACAAACGGTCAGAAAAGGCATTATACATTATATATACTATATTCCGGGAAACTATTGAGTTGTCAAATTGGTTGACGATGACAACTAGCTTTAGTTGTTTGCTAAATATCTGAAATGGTAGCGTAACACGAAAAGCAACTGCACTTGATGGTGTAGGAATTTCCTCCACACACACCGCTTTCAAGCTCATCTTATCTTATAGACTAAAGTCTGTACAAAAGGTAAAAGCACGCTGTACAAAAGAAGAAAACTAAACAAAGACAGCCAGTTAAATGTCTCAAAAGAAATTCCTTTCCAAGTTTGGCCAGATGGAAAATTTTCCGCCTCGCCTGAAAATTCCGGATCGGCGATTCTGAGTGAGCTCTCGTTCCCGACCTCGATCTAGGTCACCATACTCCAGTGATCCCGATCTGCTGCGCCGCTGGCCTTCCGGTCGCGCCGCCCAAGCCCCGCCACCGACCTGCAGTTGGTGCCAGACAACGTAAATCGACGGTTAGCCGGCTCCTTGGCGCCGTCGACCACATATTCCCCTAGGTGGCCGCTTAGGAACCCTAGGTCAGGATAGAGTTTTGTGGCTGCGCTGATCTACGTGCAGTTCCACCGAGTTTTGCCCTTCGATCTGTACGTAGTGGCGGTTCAGGGGATGGGGATGGATGCCCTAACCCCAATGTAACGGATCTCCTCCGGTGACTCAACCTCACTGAGGAGGAGGCGGTGGTGGACTTCAGCAATGAGGAAGATGAAGAGATTCCAGCGCCGGTGGAGTGGGCAGTCGTGGGAAAGGTGTTGTCGCCATCGCCTATACACGTTAGTACTGTGCGATCAGCGATGAAACCCACGTGGGTAACCCATTGGGCCTCAAGTTTCGAGCGATCCGGGACAAAGGAGACAACATGTTCGTGGCGGAATTTGGCAGCGGCGCCGATCTAGAGAGGGTCTTGGCAGGGTCACCATGGATGGTGGGGCGGTACGCGGTACTGCTACAAAACTATGATGAAAAACTTAGTGCTTCATAGATCATCTTTGATCGTCTAGAGTTATGGGTGCACATTCTCAATCTGCCGCTCAGATGGAGGAATCAGGTGCGGGGCTCTAGGGCCATGAACTTGATCGGGCGTGTGGTGAAGATGGATGTGGATGCAGATGGGAAGGCAAGTGGTGCGTTCCTGCATGCTCAGGTGGCCATTGAGATTGACAAGCCGCTGAGGCGCGGAGTGCTCCTCTAGATGAGTAAATCGGAGGAACCACGATGGTTTCATGTGCAGTACGAGAGGTTGCCATACTACTGCTTTGCGTGTGGCACGATTGGACATTATGAGTTGGAGTGTCCAACGCCGATGCCACAAGATGAACATGGGAAACTTCCTTGTGATGCACAACTTCGTGCTCCGGGGGAGAGAAGGAGAAGGCCGCAGTCCTTTGTTGGGGCAGCAGCAGAGTCCTTGGGAAGTGGATCATCCTCGGCATCCCATCCCCAGAAATCCTAGTTTAGCAGATCAAATGAAGCATGAATGTCGAGGGATGGTGATGGGTCTCGTCACTCAGCTAGCTTTGTGGGGAGACGGAGGAGCAGGAAGTCCGGTCACCTCTCAAAGACCATGGCCGATCGGTGTCCCCTGGAGCAAAAGGGGGAGGCCCGGGGGCCAGCAGGCAGCTTGACCTGCAAGGGGATGGTGATCATCAACCACCTCCTCGATAGCGGAAGTCAAAGGCGGCTACACCGGTCGCATAGACCCCTAACCTGAATATTCCGTTGGGTGGTTCGAGTGCGATCATTCCTGTGGGATTAGTGAACTCGAGGGTGAATCAACTTGATACTACCATGGATAGCTGTGGGGCAGCATGATTGAAACACTCAAGAAACAGAAAAGAGGAACCAACCAAATTGCAAGATCGGCGGCGGCTGCGATGGACAACCCCCGCCGGGCACAATGAATCTTCTAAGTGTGAAATGCCAGGGCTGCGGGCAGCCCGAGGCAGTTCAAGAGCTCCGCTTGTTGGTGGAGGAGAAGAAGGCCGCGGTGGTGTTCTTGATGGAGACGAGGATGGGAGAGGAGCATGCATGTCACTTGCAATGTACTCTTGGCTTCCCTAATGCCATTGTTGTTAAGTTAGAGGGCCTTAGTGGGGGACTGATGTGGCAGAACCGCCTGAAATAGCACGCTTTCGGAGGCACTTGTCTTCCACTAGACACTAAGTGCCTCGAAAGTGAACTAAATCGAGCAGTTCCGTCGAGCACACCCAACGGGAGAACTCGAAACAATCCAAATTTTCCATCCAGGATTTAATAATGAGTACGTGCTTGCAATAGTTAATCCATTTTATACAACATCAAGTCTTAGAAATTATTTATTACAATACTAGGGTTCAGAGTGCGATAATAAAATAGCGGAGTGAAATAACATCTAACAGAGCGATACAAGGATCCGTCTATGCCTACAAGAAGAATCCTCCACATAAGAGCTAGCTTCTCAAGGTGCACCTGCAACAAGGGTAAATAAACCCTGAGTACACAATGTACTCGTAAGACTTACCCGACTAGGGAATATATTTCCCGACTCTCAAGGAATATGATAGGCAATTTGGCTTGTGGGTTTCTTTTGTTTTGCGAAAAGCATTACTAATAGTCCGTCCTTAGATCAAGTTTTATTAGCAGTCACTTTACTTCATTAACTAACCATTCTAGATAAGCACCTTTACTACTTTCAAGCAAGGGTTGAGCAATCAGAATCTTTTCACCTTCTTTCATATTCCAGTTCTTACTACGGTGCTAGATACTAGCCAAGTCATACCGTCATGTAGAAACGGTGATTCACGAATCAATGTAGCCCAACTGGGTACCCTGAAAAACACATGCCTCGCTTGTACCCCAGGCACAAACAAGACCAACCCGTTCCACTCCTGTCGAGGGGTCTAGGTCCCCGTCCAAACTTGGACTCTGAGCCCCCACACTTGAGGCGCGGTCTCAGTGCGGTGCTTAGACCTCCACCTATCCTAGCGTCTAATTAGTCGGTCCGGAAAGAGCCGGAACCCACGACAAGAGAGTAACAAGGCTTCCCGTCCCCATAAGCAAGTATGTACTCAAGATAATAAATCTATGACCTGACTACCATCCACAGCAATGGACGGTCCTTAATCGACACAGACAGGGAAAATAGTGCAACCAAGCCATGCCTGTGGCCGCAGGACACAACCTGTTACACCTACCAATACCCATACCGTATCCCAGCCCGGTCACCATTTTCCTTTCCATCATTTTATTATGAGAGTAATAATAATAATAATAATCACCTATTGTGAGTAACGGCAGGTTACTTACGCTACCGATAAACCTAAGCAAAGCACTACTCGAACATGCACTAATAAGACTCATAGGTAGATATATATATATATATGAATGTGGTTTCCATAAAATTCCCTGCAACGTAAATGCATAACATATAGATATATTGTGATTATCAAAAATAAGGGTTATGGACCGGGGCTTGCCTTGACCAGGTGCAGTGTCAGCGGTGTCAGTCATGGGTGGCTCCGAGAATTCCTCCTGTATGAGTACCTCCTCCTCGTACTCTTCCATGATCTCCTCGTACTCCTGATCGTCGGGGGTCACGTACTCCACCAACTCGTTCTCTATATGCATACAATAATGATGCAACCATTTAGCATTTAGGCAATAACAACTCTTAAAATAAGAATACACATGTTAAACTACTAACCTAACTCTAATGATTAAGACAGTAAACTAACCATCATCTGCATCAAGCAAAGTATCAAACTCATCTTACAAGTGCTTACTTTCATAAAGCATTGTTATTCTCTTGCTCGTATTAGTTTTAATGGATATTTAGCTACCATACCTAACAGTCCATTTTTAGGCTAAAAATTTACAGAGAGCACATAATAATACAATGAAGCTACTATAAAAAAATTCAGGATTTTATCATTTACCAATTTGCCACAAAAATTCTTACAAGAATTAATTTAACAAGATTAAGCATTTTCTAAACGATTTAATAACTCTTAGGACCAACACAGAGATGCAAAAACTAATTATACTAACAGGTAGACAATGATTTCAGGAACTCAACAAAATTGGTTTCACAATTTTTGGACATCTAAAAATTTTATATTAATTCCACAAATTCTGCTCAGAAAGTAAAATAGACAGGCATACTAATTCGATGCTCACCTATGAGTCGGCGCGCAACTTTGGGTGGCGGTAGGACGAACAGCAACACGGCCAAGTGATCCCTCCACGGCGATGGACGACCTGCGACTGCGGCAACCGCGTTCTGGTGAGCCATGACATGGAAGAGGGAACAGAAGCAGTGGGTGAGCATTAGTAACT
Organism: Saccharum hybrid cultivar R570; assembly: GCA_038087645.1. Classification (NCBI taxonomy): domain Eukaryota; kingdom Viridiplantae; phylum Streptophyta; class Magnoliopsida; order Poales; family Poaceae; genus Saccharum; species Saccharum hybrid cultivar. Next base: position 17,993,494 of record JAQSUU010000760.1, read on the forward strand.
CACCACGCACCTACCGGTGATTATGGCTTGGCTGGAGACGCCCCGAGCAAGCCTAGCCGTGTGCGCGCGGCGAGCTTGATGGCAGGCCATGGTGGCGTGACCACGTCAGTGCCATGGGGACTGTGGTAATGGTGCGGCTTACGTATGCATGGTGAGAAGGGGTGCACGGCGGTTCAAGTGATGCAGCCAATTTAGTTAGGAGTGGTGAGCTGAGGGCAGACTACGGTGATAGCAGATGGGTCTTACGGCGCAGTGGCGGAAGCAAAACTACAAAATTGGAGCTCGGCCCGGCAGCAATCAAGGTGGGGTGGGGCGGTTGATGGGTGGTCATGGGGCGGAGACGTGGGTACACGAAATTGAGGGGAGGTGAACCCTCACGGCTGCGGCATCGACTCGACTCGACGGTGGTGCCAGAGAGGAACAGAGAGAAGAGAGAGCAAGAGAGGGGTGGGGTACGGCCAGCTGCTCGGTAAGGCGTGCCTTGGTGGGACGCAGTTGGCACGGCCAAGGTGATCCGCGTCTAGGCGCTAGCCGACAGGCGCGCACGCTCGCGATCGGCGTGGCCCGCGCGCCACAGTGCCATCAATGGTGTGGTGACGGCGGTCCGGCCTCGTGCGCACGGCATCAAAGCGGGCCAGTGGCGTAGCGCGGTGTAGCGGGCATGCGAGAGTGAGATGGTGATGTGACGGTAGTGGCAGAGCAGCAGTGCGGCAGCGGGACGGGACACCCGTGCGTCAGGGCGGCACGGCGGCCAGGCATTGGGCCCGTGTGGCAACGGCGCCACGCAGCCAGGCCGACTGGCCCATGGTGGCCAACCAAGCGCGGCATCGTGCGCACTCCCAGGGCGCCTAACGTGTCGACGTCGCGTCCCTGAGACGCGGTGATGGCGCCCTTTCAGGAAAACAGGCCAAGAGCATGTCGTGCACTATTTTTAAAGCAGCGACTACCACTAAACCATTGCTTCTAAACCTAAACCGACTTCACCATTCTCAAGTTGATACATGAGGCTGCTACACCGAGCTAAAACACCACATCACTCTCTAACCCAATCTCTCTAAATAAGATGCTAAACCTAGGTATGTCTAGCTGTCCATGAACTTGGAATTTCGTCCAAGTTTTGGGCTGGACCCAATTTCAAAATTGCATTTTTAGGCTAGTAGAAATATTTCTTAGCAATATTATTTTTGAACAAAAACTATTTCATTGTCATCTACAAAGTTTGTACTTCAAACTTTATTAAGGTGTCACATATATGTTCTATAACATTTTTGCTCACAAAAATTTGGTTTTCAACCTTACTTGATATAAAATGCAACATTGGACTACTTTTCATTTTAACATTTTATTGATTATTTTGGGTTACAAGATTTTTTATCTACACAATTGATTACATGCAATAACACATCAACAAGATGCTTATGAATGATTTAGTGAGTTGTTTTACGCGGTAACACCGAGGGTGTTACAACTGATGCTGTTTGTGGCATCGGGATGTGGTGGTGGCAGAGCTGAGTAAGTCCAAGTCACACATTGATGTTCATGTGTCTTGTGACAGCTTGCGGTGGATAACTGGGTTCGATGGAGAGCCGCGATGAGAGCATCGCAAAGACTCTTGGTACCTCATGAGATTCCTAAGGGCACAATCAGCATCTCCATGGTTGTGTGTAGGGGATTTTAATGAGGTGCTCGTGGTAGAGGAAAAAATTGGTGAGAGTGGTAGGGAGCCATGGTAGATTGCAACCTTTCAAGATACTGTCAATGATTGTTATCTGACTGATCTTGGTTATCATGGCTTGCCCTATACATTGGATAACCAGTAGGAGGCTAGCAGGAATATTAAAGTCCATCTAGACCGTGCCTTCGGGGACAACAAATTCATGGATGTGATGGGTGATTTCAAAGTGTTCCACATACCCTTGGTGGAGTCAGATCACTATTAGGGAAAAGGAGCCGGCTAGGCGGCGACGTGGTCAGCGAAGATCCAAACCCTTTTGGTATGAGAATATGTGGAGAAGCCATGGGGAGTACTTGGATTTTGTTAACCGGTCTTGGGATCCAGGCTCGGGCTCTTGTGATCTTGTGGCTGCTTCTTCTGTTCTGATGTCTTTGCAGACCTTGTTGAAGACATGGGATAGAGAGGTGTTTGGGTCGGTTAAGCAGCAGGTTAAACAGCTGCGGGCGGACCTGGAGGAGGAACGGAGCAGCACACTGTATCGGGGGCCAATGGACCGAGAATGCAACTTGATGTCCAAGCTGGCGGTGGTGCTGGCAAGGGAGGAGACGATGGAGCACCTGAGATCGAGGACATCTTCGTTGCGGGAGGGTGACAGAAACACAGAATTCTTCCAAGTGAAAGTGCGAGCAAGGAATCGGGCTAATAGAATCAAGCTTCTTTGTGGATGTTGCAAGTCAGTCTTTCACCGCCGAGGAAGACCTTGAACGGCTAGCGTGCGAGTTCTACTAGAACTTGTTTACGGCACAGGAGAACCTCCAACCAGAGCTTATTTGTCAGCATGTGCCGTAGAAGGTGATGCCTGAGATGTGTGACATGCTGGAGAGGCTTTTCACTGAGGAGGAGGACGAATCGGTCCTCTTTCAAATGGCCCCAAATAAAGCTCCAGGGGTCAATGGGTTTAATGCTGGTTTCTTTCAAACGCACTGGCAATTGGTGAAACCGTGCGTAGTGAGTGCAGTGTTGGGCTTTCTGAATGGAGGGGAATTACGTGAAGATGTGAATAAAACACTATTAGTGCTCATTCTGAAGGTATCTAACCCTCAGGATCTATCTCAGTTCTGGCCTATTTCGCTTTGCAATGTTCTATATAAGCTGTGCTCGAAGACTATGGCCAATAGACTTCGAGTGATCCTTGATGATGTTATAGCTGAGGAATAGAGTGCGTTCATACCAGCACGGTTGATCACTGACAATGTGTTGATCGCGTATGAATGCATTCATTACTTGTGGAACAAGAAAGGCAAGACGGGAGGCTGTGCGATCAAACTCGACATGGCAAGGCATATGACAGAGTTGAGTGGAGCTATCTGAATGCTGTTATGCAGGTGTTGGGGTTCCCGGGTTCATGGTGTTCCTTAGTCATGAAGTGTGTCTCATCGGTATCTTTCTCGATGCGAGTTAATGGGGTTTTCTCAGAGGGTTTTAAACCGTCCTGTGGCATCAGGCAGGGCGACCCAATATCGCCGTATCTATTCTTATTGTGCTCTGAAGGGCTCTCCTGCATGGTGAAGAATATTGGGCCCTTATATATATATATATCAAGAGGAGTACGGGTGAGTAGGAATGCACCGTGGATATCTCATCTCCTCTTCACCGATGATTGTCTGATCTTCACTCAGGCGACGAAGAGAGGTGTTAATCGAGCTGCAGCGATTCTAGATGACTACAATAGAGGATCAGGCCAATTGGTGAATAAGAAAAAGTCAGAGATTTTCTTTGGTCCAAATTGCCAACAAGAGTGCAAAGATGATGTTCATTCAAGTCTTCAAATCTTGAATGAGGCCCTGGGAGAGAAGTATCTCGGCTTGGGCTTATGAGAAGAATGGCCTATACTCAGTGCGCTCCGCATATAGGATTCTGAAGGAGGCACAAATGGCAAAGGCAATGGCTACTACTGGTGAAGCTAGGGCATCAGGAGATGACCGGGCGTGAAGTTTGCTGTGGAAGCTAAACGTGTCCCCAAAAGTGCAGGTGTTTTGGTGGCGGGTGCTCCATAATGCCCTACCATCAAAAGCGGAATTGAAGAGACGGCATGTTGCAAGGGAAAGTTTCTGTGAGATGTGTGGCGACCCTGAGGAATCAGTATACCATGTGATATTTCAGTGTCTAGTGGCTAAACGATTCTAGGCTGAGGTTAAGAAGCTGACGGGGCTCATAGTTCCAAATTTTCATCCAAGTTCTTGGGCTACAGATGTTTTTTCTCTGAGGTGTGCCCTTTAAATGCAGCTGCTGTGGTGGAGTGTGGTGCTTGGTCGTTGTGGTCGGGAAGAAATGCCAAGCGGCATGGAAGAAAGGTATGGGAACCGGGCGTGGCGGCGCGATACATCTCTAAGCTGCTTGAGGAGATGGCGATGTTGAAAGTGCCGACTAAGCCAGCCCAGCCACGCTTGGCAGTGAAGTGGAAGAAGCCAGATGCGGGCTGGTTGAAGGTGAACACTGACGCTGCCTTTGATGCTGAATCCGGTACTGGCAGTGGTGGGGTGACGACCCGTGATGAACAGGGGCTGGTGATTGCAGGAGCTGCTCACTGGTTTGATCTGGGCACTCACTACCGAGGCGATGGCGGCAAAGGAGGGTCTTGAATTAGCGATGGAAATCGGCTGTGAAAGAGTGATCCTTGAAATTGATTGCAACATTTTGAAGTCCCTTCTGTAGAATAGTGATGGTATGAGGTCCTCCATAGGAGGTATCTGTTTCGATATTATAGAGCTAGGCAGGAGTTTTGTTGATTTTAGAGTTGCATGAGTTGGTAGGGATGCTAACTCAGTGGCACACTGCTGTGCACGTATGGTGTCGGCCACTGAGCATGCCCTTTGTTGGCTAGACTATATCCCGGAGTGGCTTGTGGGATTGGCGGCCGCTGATTGTACTCCTGTCATTGATTAATGAAGCTCTGTATTGCTAAAAAAAACAAAGACAACCAGTTCTTAAGAGAGATTTCTTTGGCTCTTTGCATCTAAGAACATAAGAGCAAACTCCTTACGGTGACTATACACATCCAGAAGCAAAGTGACGGTGAGTTCCATAAAAATAACACTGTTCCTCAACGTCCAGATGCACCGAGCAGTCACAATGACTATTTCCATATAAGATAGCAACCCCAAACAAGCGCCAGCCAGGTGCAGCATATCAAAGATGTTGACATTTCTGTTCTACTTTCACCCTAGTGGCCTAGTTAGATCACTTCATGACTACTACTATAATAGAGCAGGGCATTTATAAGGGCGCTCCACAGAAGCCAAGTCATGTATTTGGAGGTATTCCACGGCTCCATCCTAATAAAAATATAAGGTACTCAATCGATCAATTTTCGAAGCAAAATAAACAGTTTGGCAAAAGACTAACTTTCCCTCGCTAATTAGTTGGAGTAGTTTGGTTATCAACTTGCTTAATTAGTTAGCTTAGTTATCAACTTGCTTAGTTTCCTAGTAATCCCTGGTCTAAAAAGGCATACACATGCATGCCATTTATTTTGTCTACCAATTATAAGACTCATTTTGCGCAAGATGGTGTTTAAAAGATAGGCACAAACATCGACGTAGTTGAACAATCTAGAATACATACAATTCTGACAAATTTAAACCTTTGAAGCCTTGTATTTCAAGATGGTGAGAGTAAGATGTATGGGAACTGTCCATGCATGCAGATATCATCAAATCATATTTGCTCAAATTTGATCCCATCCAGATTTAGATTTGCATGTTTTTCATGAGTAATGGTGAATTTTCTCAAACACATAAAACTTCAACGTTTAATTGTCCATATAAGACATGCTCCCTAATTTACAGAGGTGGGAATTTTGAGGCGCCACATCTATAAATGGTCAGATGTGTCTCAAGTTAACACTTGGCTGTGTTAATCATTTGCAGCGGTAGGCTTCTTAAGATGCGTACTTCTGAAAATTGCTAGTAACACGATATGGTCGTATTATAACATGACACGGTGATATGTTAAAATTAAAACAACTGTCAAATCATATGAAAATGACAACTTCATATTTTGCAAAAATATGAGATGGTCGAGAACGGTGTACAAAAAACAGAAATTCTCTTGTCAGGGCATCCAATCGTCTGGACGGTCATGTTCGTGGGTCCCAACACTAGCCCAACGGCCCAACAACGTCTCTAACTTTATCCTGTTGCCTCCATTATCCGGACCGAAGGAAAGGTTCTCTCCACCGCACGCAACCGAGGCAGCCCACCGCGGCGGTGCCGATATGCCATTCACCATCCCGACGGTGGCCGCTGTGCCCTGCTCCATCCCGACGGCAGCCGCGACGCCTGCCCCATTCCGACAACAGCCGTGGTGACCATTGCTCTCCCGACAACAGTGCTCCCATTCCTTCCCCTCCGACAGTGCTTTTTCCTTGCCTATGGATTCTGCATCGATTCCCTCCCTTCCTCCTCAATGGTGGCGGTGGCAGCAAGCCGCCTCCCCTCTGCCACCAATGGTGGCAGCAGCGGGCACCATCCCCCGCGAGGATCCAGATCCAGTTCGTCTCATGGCGCGGGCCTGTGGCGGGGCATAGGGAGGGTGTGGTTGTGTTGCACTCAACGGCATCGTGTCCCCCTAGCTGGTCGCTCCGCGCCACCCGCAAGCTCTACACCAATGAACTTCAAATGTCGATGAGCCTCCATTTCTCCCAAGCAGCAAAGAGATGTTGCACTGAAAGCGCATGCTGCAAGTTTGCATTTCAAATGTTTCAGATGTTTCAGAGGTATGTTGGAGTTGTTTCAAGTGGATGTTGCAAAAGCAGATCAATATGTTGCATATGTTGCAAATAGTTGTCCATGTATGTTGCAAACTTTTGTTCCCGATATTTTATCTGTTTTTTTAGACGTATGCTGCAAGTATGTCTATCTAGATGGTGCATACGTTTCACACAATTGTTGTAAGTGTTTTATCTGGACGTTGCATAATGCTTTGCAATGTTTTTTCTAGTGTTTTTCATGTGCTTTTGCAAGTGTTTCAAAAGCATGTTTCAAGTGTTTCATCTATCTTCGGACGTATGTTGCAAATGTTACATCTTGATATAGATCGGGTGTTGCATATGAGGACACGCGTGTGAAGCGGGAGGGGGCACGAGCGGTCCCCATGTGCAGTCTGGTGGCACGGGCGACGTCTGGGTATCGCGGGAGATGTCCGAGGGCATGCTGGAGGAGACGTGTGGACGCCGCTGCTATTTATATATAGTGGCACCCGTACGCGTTGACCCTTGAATAGCAGTAGCTAGGTCGACTGAGAAATTAAGGGCATGTTTGGTTTCCCACAACTAAAAGTTAGCTACTAAAGCCAATGACTAAACTTTAGTCACCCATGTTTGATTCTAGTGACTAAAAGTGACTAAAGACCATTAAAGCAGTTCAATGAAGACCAGACTACCCCTAATGAATACCGAAATCAGGGTGGGGACCAGCAATAATGAGGGGCAACCCTTGTCCACTGGGCACTTTAGCTCACTTTTAGCTACTCTTGGGTGACTAATATGACAAAACTACTTTAGTCCCTTTTTAGTCAGTTTGTTTGGCAGTTTAGTAGCTAAAGTAACTGAAATTTAATAGCTTTAGGAAGGGGAACTAAATTAGAGGCTCCTTCGATCCCAGTAGTAGCCCCTAGGTGAGTATGGCCGCCCATGATATGACGATGGCCCAGCCGCCACTTGTTTCTCACATAAACAAATTAAAGTGGGTAATAAATAGTTCCTTTTTATATAGAAAGAAATATACATATACACTATACAAATAAGCTGACAACACTGTAAGCCTTGGCTGTGTGCGGTAGCAGAGGCTGGAATTTTTCCATTTTCCAAATAAAAAATAGCTACCTATAGCTTGAATTAACTAGTGAAAATGATGATATATCTTATATATTTTTACAGGTGCTTACACGCACTAATTTCGGACATATACAAACATTCGTTTTTTTTTTGGACAGCACCCCCCCAAATTTTTTTAATTTTCCCCGAAAATAAAATGAAGGTCAAGAACGATGACGTATGACTGATCCTTTTTTTTTGTTTTGACAAATATGATTGATCTAATCTAATTATTAAACGAACAAGTCGAGCAGGCCGTCGACCTGGGCCTCTCATGCAGCACGACGGCCCACCACAGCCCTCCTCCTCTTTGGTAGTAGTAATACTACTAGCCCCAACCCCACCACTGTGCCTCCTCATGTGGCCGCCCAGCGCCTGAAACGTCGGGAACTCCCGGCCACACCACACGTACTCGTCGCCGGCCGGCTCACCGCCCACTCCACCACTGCTGGAAAGCTTTGGCCGGGCGGACGTACTGGTACGGGAGGAGGGAGGAGGAGACGGACGAAGAGGCGACACGTAGGAGAGGAGCGAGACGTTGCTGTCCCGTGTTCCATATGGCTATCAGGCTATGGCGTGTATGGGAATGAAATGATGGACAACGAGCTAGCAAGAAAGAAATAAAATATGGATAGTGTCAACTATGGTAGAGAGCAGTACTTGCATGCATTAAATCGGTAAGAATTAATTAATCTCGTCAAATGTTCTCGACCATGCTTGCATTGCATCGACCTGCAGTAATGCAAATGGTACAGGATGCGTCATTCATGCATGTGCATGCATTACACTACTGGAAAACTAAGATTCGCCGAGTGTTTTATAGTTTGCCGAGTGTTAAAACGCGGACACTCGGCAACAACATCATTTGCCGAGTGTTAGAGTGGAAACACACGGTAAAAACCTCACACTCGGCAAAAAATTAGTTTGCCAAGTGTTAACACACGGCAAACAAACACACACGGCAAACGTACCACTTTGCCGAGTGTCAACACTCGGCAAATAAAAACACACGGCAAACGCTTCAATTTGCCGAGTGTTAACACTCGGCAAACGTATACACACGGCAAAGGTTTGGGGGTTAGCCGCCGTCAGTGGTTTGCCGAGTGTGGTCCGTTAGCACTCGGCAAAATGGCTAGTTTGCCGAGTGTCAACCAAAAACACTCGGCAAAGTGTCCTGTTTGCCGAGTGTTTCTCTGGGACACTCGGCAAAATAATTTTTTTTTTTGCTTTTGGCTTCCAATTTTTTTCTTTAGGTTTCCTACGTTACCTTGACCAACATGCTGGAATTTGACACAATTTTAAGACAATTTGCTATATTTCTTTAGTTTATTTCTTTCTTTGAATTTTTTTTGGAAAATGTAAGTTTGAACTGTAATTGCACCGAATAATGATATTTCATGAATGCAAAAATGATATTCATGTAAATGACTGTTGTTTGAGGCCGTATCCAGGAAGAGACCCGAAATTTCGCACATCTTCTTCACGAAACATGACCACGAACTTGTGGACGAATAGTTTTAAAATTGTATAAAATTCAAACGAAGTCCGAAATTCATGAAACTTGTAGACAAGTCATGATATCATATGTGGATGTGGTGATAAAAATTTGAGAAGATTTCGAGCAAGTCGTCACGTACACTGCTTAGAAATCCTCACATCTCCGCATGTGGTATCACGGGAGCAAGTCTGACATGTTAGGGTTTGTAAGCAGTGTACGTGACAACGTGCTTGAAATCTTCTTAAATTTTTATCACCGCATCCACATGTGATATCATGACTTGTAGACAAGTTTCATGAATTTCGGACTCCGTTTGGATTTTATACAATTTTAAAACTATTCATCCACAAGTTAATGGTCTAGTTTCGAGATGAAGATGTGCAAAATTTCAAGTCTCCTCCTGGATACGGCCTCAAACAACAGTCAGTTACATGAATATTATTTTCGCATTAATGAAATGTCATTATTCGATGCACTTTCAGTTCAAACTTACATTTTCTAAAAAAATAAATGAAAAGAAATAAACTAAAGAAATATAGCAAAATGTCTTAAAATTGTGTCAAATTCTAACATGTTGGTCAAGGTAACGTAGGAAGCCTAAATAAAAAAAATTGGAAGCCAAAAGCAAAAAAAAAAAAAATATTTTGCCGAGTGTCCTAGAGAAACACTCGGCAAACAGTACACTTTGCCGAGTGTTTTTACTGGACACTCGGCAAAGTTGGCTTGTTTATATTTTGCCGAGTGCCAGAACCTAGACACTCGGTAAAGTGTAATTAAATATTTTTTTGTTTTTTTTTAAAAAAATCGAAAACTTTGCCGAGTGTCAGATCTGGACACTAGGCAAAGTTTGAAATAGACAATATTTTTTGCTCTCGGCATGACCCAACAAGCACTTGGTAGCAATTGTTTCTTTTTTTCTATATAATTTTAATAAAGCGGCACTACATGTTTCACAGAATACCATAGTTGGTGCATTTTAATTATTACATGTAATTTTGTTTTAAAAAAACATTGCAGTCAACCATGAGCAATGGATAGGCTAGACTCTAAAAAAAATCGGACGGTAAAAACTGGCAGGACAAATGAGCCGGCAAAAACTCGTGCGGTGCAGTCTCGGCAGGACAAACATGCTCCTGTAGCAGAAAAATTGGTCATGCGCGCCAGTAGCGAATCGTTTCGCAATTCGCATCCGTGTCCGCGCGCTCGCAGATTATAGAGAACGAAAATCACAGGCCAAAAAAAAGAAAAAGGAAAACCCCCGCCTGGCTTATCTATTTGCACGCCGCACCGCACAACCTACCTCCCTGGCTCCCTCGCAATGTGTCACGGCCAGCCGCCGTCTCCCTTGTGCCGCTCGCCCCTCGCTCGCTGCTCGTGGCGCCTGCCACCGGCTCCCTCAGGAGCCCGCCGCCCTCTCCTCCCTCTGCTTCCACCCAGGGCAACGGCCTCCTCTGGTCCTCCCCAACCCTAACTCGCGGCCCTCTGCTACATTCGCCGGATTCGCGCAGGCTCATGGAGCAGCCGCACGAGCTCGGCCCTTGGAGGAGATGACGTGGCCCCGGGAGGAGGCGGCGGCTGCGTGGCTCTGGCCTGGAAGACGGGCGCGGGTGGCGGTGGCCGCATGGCTCGGGCCTTGCAGGGCACTACGGGCTGCTGCGGCCGCGCGGGCTCAACTGCATCCTCTGTATCCTATTGCACTCTAGACTGAAAAATTCATTGTCAATCCCAGTGCTTCCGATGGAGAGGTAAATGGTTCAGCAAAACTTTTAATTGTTATCTTTATGAGTTTGGTTGGGTTCATGATACAACCGTCAGATCTGAAATTGTGTATTTAGTTTTAAGCAGCAGCTAGAAGTTTAGTTGTCAGATCTGAAATTGCGTATTCATTTTTTAAGCAGCTACTGAAAGTTTTGAAGATCGACTTTTTTACCTCAAAAAAATCAGTAGGTGCTTTTCTTGAGCTAGTTGTGAGGATTTCTGAACCTAGGCATCCTAACATATTTGGTCTGAACTAAGGCATCCTAGCAATATTTTGATATTTTATTTTCTCCAGAAATTGAAGGTTCAACATTGTTGTTTTATTTCGATCTATAGGTTTATAGTCTTTAAATGTCTGATATTTAGTCTGTTGATGCATCTTTTATATCGTATAATTAATCTGTTGATGTACTCTTCCTTGCATTGAGGCATTGTCTTGAACTGATGCAAGCAGATCCTAAACTGTGCATTCCATTGGCGGATAATTTATGTGCATGTGTGACCATCCTAAACTAAAACAAATGCATTCTTCCATTTTCTAGGCAGAGTGGGAGCCAACAGGAAGCTTACATGCCTACCATTTATAACAGCCCAGGTTTGTCTAACTAATCTATCATTTCAAGGATGTCTAGTTCTTGGCTCAACTATCTTGTTAAACTGAAATATTCTGACAATGTTTATATATCATTGATGGTCTAATATACTGCATTTTTTGGTGCGATTCTCTTAGTTCTTTTCTGCAATGCTTGTTAGAAATGAGACATTACTTGGTGCAATTTATCTTACCTATTGGAATAATCTTAATTTTGGATCATATCTATTTCAAGCTAATGAAATGTATTCAGTAGCATGTCTCATGAAGAAAAGAAAATAGAAAATTAGCCTCCATTTTCCTGCATTCTGTTAAATGAGATGGGTAAAGATGCTATCTCATTCTTGTTATGGGCAGCTGAGCCTGAGATGGAAAAGAGAAAGCTAGTAACTCTTGTTGCAACCTCCCTGCAGAATTATCTTCGCCAGGTGTGTGACCTCTGTACCTTCATGGAAATCTTCCAATCATCAATTCTACGTAGAGCTGCATGTTATTGCTTCTAGTTTTGGATAACACATAGTTGTATATGCTGTGACTGTGAGCATGCTATTGTAGTTTATTTTTTCTCCATGCCCCGTTGTTCACCGTGGCAGCACCAGTGTGCCGTCAGCTCAGCAAGAATGGCAGCACCTGGCGCACTAGGACTTCTCCATGCCCCATCATTCACTGCGGCCAAGCGCCGGCAGGGGCCGTGCCGAGCACCCGTTGTGTTCAGCTTCTTGATCTTTTAGATATGTCAACTGTTGAATCGGTACATTGCATATTGGCATGCTGTCTGGATACTGACCAGACAAACTTTCCAGTAAAAACAATGTTATTTGCTTTTTGCTTGATATTCTCTCTATTCACAGTTCCTAGGAAGCATGTAGGAGCACTTCATTTCTAGAGCTTCTGTTAAAATAGTTAAACTGTTGCAATATTTTCTACCTAAGAAAATGTTTCTGATGACTACCTGTTCTGTATTTTTACATGGGTTTTAGAATGTCGCACCATCAGGTCACATTGATTGATTTTCTATGGACAAGCTGCGTGATGAAAGGTTGGGATTTTGTATGTCACACTAGCAGCTCTGTGTCTGTGATGATCCCTATGCTCTGTACCTAGGAAAAAACTTGGGAAGAAAAATTCATGCCCATATTTTTTTGGCTTGTATAATCTCGGTGAAATTGTTAGGACAGATGGTTAATGGTTAATAACCTCTGTTAATTTGTTTGAAAAGCAACATGTTCCATTTCTTTGTACTAAAACTTTATCACGTTGCTCATAATTGGTTTGTAAGATGCTTCCTAAATCTACTTATGAGATAATTAGCAATATTCTTTTCTGTTATGATTCTCTTGAATTTAGTACCGATATGTACTGATATTATTTGAGAAAAAGATAGAAGATGTGTGAGTATGACTAATTGGTGATAACATGTTGTTTGATGCTTGCAGGACTGCAGGTAGCTGTGTTGGCTGCTAGCTGGTAATAAAACACTCAATGTATAGCAAGGTAAAGACTTTTTAAGAAATCTCCAACTTGTATACATGTACCTTGTAATGAGGTGGCCTTGTACTATATAATGAGGTGGCCTTTTACTGTATGGTCTGTAGTAGTCACCAATAGAAAACAATACTTTTTCTTTCAGTTCCACACATTTTATTCACACTCATGGTATTACAATTAAACTGAAATGATCTGTGCTCTCTCATGTTGACTGGCTGCACCTGTTATATGTTCATTACTATTGGTGTTGAATGTGATATATCTTGCTGATCTCTCATGTACTTTGTGGCTTGACTGGTACCAATCTAAGATGAGTAGATAGCTTCTAGTGTCAACTTATGTGAATATTTGCCATACATGTTTGTCCTTCTCATTGTAAAGAAACAATGTTTAATTTCTATTAATTTCATAACTGTAGTAACTTCTCATACTGAATGGTACGTAAGAAAATTAAAACCTGCATAGTTTTAGACAACTCCTTGTGAGTTAGGAGTTGCAGTTAACCATAGCAACGGATGTACTGTACCCATACTAAATTAGCATCTTGAATATTTTCTGTACACTGACTTAACATCGACATGAGCAGTGTTGCATCTGTTGTCACAACTGCAAATAAGGTGTGAATGATGCATCCACCTTTCTATCGGCTGCGGCATCGAATCACGTTGGTGGGTCATCGACATCACAGTTTGGAGGGTCTCCGGTATCACAAGTTGCGCCAAATCAGCTCGAAGGGTCACCGGCATCACAAATTGCGCCAAATTGATAGGAGGGTCGCCGGCATCAAATCTCGGGCCTCCTCACCCCCTATAATCGCCGTGAGCAGCTTGTTGTGAACTTCAGTTAAGATATTTGGTTGCAGACTTGTCAGCTTGTGAACTTGTGGCATATTTGGACTTTTGGTTATGAACATGTCATATATGTGAACATGTGTGTTTGTGGCATATTTGAACTTGTGAGCTTGTTGTGATTGTGATTTATGACTCCTATGATAAATGTGTGGTGATTTAATACGATATATATTATATTTGTGCATTGTGTCGCAAATGGAACAAACAAAAAAATACAGATTTTGGTCAGTTTGCCGAGTGTCAACTCCATGACACTCGGCAAAATGACCACACGGGGCATGCCTGGGAACACACTTTGCCGAGTGTCAAAGAGCTGACACTCGGGAAAGTATGCACAGTTTGCCGAGTGTCACCTCTCTAAACCAACCGTTAGGATTTTATCCACTAGCGTCTTCCTTTGCCGTGTGATGTCTTTGACACTCGGCAAATGCTTTGCCGAGTGTCCGACGTTTGACACTCGGCAAAGCGTGCTTTGCCGACCAAGCTTTTGCCGAGTCCAGTTTGCCGAGTGCGGCACTCGGCAAAGCGTTTGCCGAGTGTTTTTGACGCTTTGCCGAGTGTTTTTGACGCTTTGCCGAGTGTTTTTGACGCTTTGGATATCGACATCATAAATATATAATTTGAGTATTCAGATATGAATACGATATCGGATGCTGAATATTCGGACTCGGATACGTACAGATCTGAACCCTTTTAAACGGATTCGGTCTCGAATACAGTCGGAAAATATCCGTACCGTTTTCACCGTAGCATGCATGGCAGGTGGTGCACACAGCCAAATGCTCTGGCCACTCCGATACGGGCACTACGTACAAATTAAAGAATAAAACTAAACAAAGACAGCCAGTTGTTAGGAAGACATTTCTTTGCACCTAAGAACATAGGAGCAAACTCCTTACGGTGACTACGCATCCAGAAGCCAAGTGACGGTGACTTGTTGTCATAAAAATAACACTGTTCCTCATCGTCCAGATACACCGAGTAGTCACAATGACTATTTCCTTTCCATAAAGATAGCAAACCCCAAACAAGCGCCAGCCAGGTGCATGCAGCATATCAAAAGATGTTGACATTTCTGTTCTTCTCTTTCACCCTAGTGGCCTAGTTAGATCTACTTCACTACAAATATCCCGTACTGCATCATTTTTTACATTTAATCCGATCAAATTCGTATTTTCGGACAAATTTGAATTCAGTTTGAAATTCAGAACATCAAATTTGAAATCGGAACAAAAACAGTTTTGACACTTTTCCGACCGTTTTCTACTTTTCTACTTTTAATTCGGAATATCCCAAATTTGAAATTCGGTTTAAACCAAATTTGGCCCGCTAAAAGTCCAACCTTAAAAAAATTGTATTTTTTTCATACGATCTTGGAGATGATTTTTATATGAAAATTATAGCCCTCGACGAGATCTACAATTTTCTAGTTTTTAGTTTTTTCATTTGAGATCTTTAAGATGTTCAAAAAAAATTAAACAAAGTTTCATCGGTATATTAATCGCGTACAAGCGCTTGTTGCCTTAGAGAAATCATATATTTTCTTACATTGTGTCGAATGGAGATACTTTTTAAGAAAGTTGTAGGACTTATTAATTATTATTCACTTATTAATTGTTATGCACTTGGTCCTACGGGTCAATATTCCGTATTGATTTTTTGTATACCAACCGTGTTCGACATAATTCTGCTCGAATTAGTTTGTTTTCGAAATTCTCTATATTCTATAAGTTCGTGTTCGTTTTCGTGTCCGGCTTTATCGCTTTCGCTTTCGTTTTTGTATTCAAATGTAAAAGTAGATAACGGTTGAGAGGTTTTCCGACAGTTTTCATCCCTAATTACGAATACTATAATAGAGCGAGGCATTTATATGGGCACTCGACAGAAGCCAAGTTACGTATTTGGAGGTATTCCATGGCTCCATCCTAATAAAATATAGGTACTCAATCAATTTTCGAACCAAAATAATTAAGCAGTTTGGCAAAATACTAACTTTCCCTCGCTAATTAGTTGGAGTAGTTTGGTTATCAACTTGCTTAATTAATTAGTTCAGTCATCAACTTGCTTAGCTTCCTAGTAACCCCTAGTCCATATAAGACATGTACTTGCATGAGTTCTCATGTGGTATTTGTAATATGGGTGATGAAAAAATTGAATTAATTACACCACTACAAAAAGGATTTTAGGAGACATGCTCCCTAATTTACAGAGGCAGGAATTTTGAGGAGCCACATCTATAAAAATGGTCAAATGTATCTCAAGTTAACACCTGGCTCTGTTAATCAGTTGCAACGGTAGGCTTCTTAAGATGCTGACTTCTGAAAATTGCTAGTAACACGATAGGGTCGTATTATAACATGACACGGTGATGTGTTCAAATTATAACGATTGTCAAATCATTTGAAAATGACAACTTCATATTTTGAAAAAAAAATATGAGATGGTCGAGAATGGTGTACAAAGAAGGGAAAATCTCTGGTCGGGGCATCCGATCAAGCGGACGGTCGTGTTCGTGGGTCGCAGCACTAGTCCAGCGGCCCAACAACGTCTCTAACGTATCCCGTCTCCTCCATTATCCAAACAGAAGGATAAGGTTCTCTCCATCGCACGCGACCAAGGCCGAGGGGCCGCAGCCTGCCGTGGCAGTACTGATATGCCATTCCCCATCCCGACGGTGGTCGCGGCGCCCTGCCCTATCCCGACGGCAGCCACAACGCACTGCCCTATTCCGATGGCAGCCGTGGTGGCCATTCCTCTTCCGGCGGCAATGCTCCCTCTCCTTCCCCACCGACGGCGCTTCCTTCTCACATATGGATTCTGTCGTGATTCCCTCCCTGCCTCCTCAATGGTGGCGATGGCGGGGCATAGAGCGCGGGTGTGATGCGCTCGATGGCATCGCGTCCCTCCTAGCTGGTCGCTCCGTGCCACCGGTGAGCTCTACATCAATGAACTTCAAATGCCGACAAGTGTCCATTTCTCTCAAGCAGTAAAGAGATGTTACGCTGAAAGTACATGTTGCAGGTTTACATTTTCAGATGTATGTTACAGTTGTTTCATACGGATGTTGCATAAGCAAATCGAGATGTTGCATATGTTGCAATAGTTGTACATGCAAGTTGCAAGCATTTGTTCTCTGTGTTTCATCTATTTTTTCATATGTATGTTGTAAGTGTGTTTATCTGAATGTTGCATATATT
This sequence comes from Saccharum hybrid cultivar R570, assembly GCA_038087645.1. NCBI lineage: Eukaryota > Viridiplantae > Streptophyta > Magnoliopsida > Poales > Poaceae > Saccharum > Saccharum hybrid cultivar. The sequence continues at coordinate 18,010,428 of JAQSUU010000760.1, forward strand.
TCACACATATGCTGCAAGTGTTTTATCTGGATGTTACGTATGTTTTGCAATGTTTTTTCAAGTGTTTTCCAGGTAGTTTTGCAAGTGTTTCAAAAGCATATTTCAAGTGTTTCATCTGTCTTCGGACGTATGTTGCAAATGTTGTATCTTGATGTTTTAAAAATAGATCGGGTGTTGCATATGGGGATACGCATGGGCAACGAGAGGGGGCACGAGCGGTCCCCGCGTGCAGTGCGACATCGCGAGCAACGTCCGGACGACGCGGAAGATGTCAGGAAGGGGGTGGGGCACGCTGAAGGAGACGTGCTGGGGCCGCTAGTATTTATATATAGTGCCACCTATGTGGTCATGCTGACACCCGTACACGTTGACCCTTGAATAGCAGTAGCTGGGTCAACTGAGTTTTTTTTTTTTTAGAATCACTGAGAAATTAAATTAGAGGCTCCATCGATCGACCAGATTACAAATGGTCTGGACCTAGCCCGGTAGTAGCCCCTAGGTGAATATGGCCGCCCATGATATGGCGATGGCCCAACCGCCCAAGGACAGGCACTTATTTCTCACATAAGCAAATTAAAGTGGATAATAAATGGTTCCTGTTTATATAGAAAGAAACACTATACAAATAAGCTGACACTGTAAGACTTGGATGTGTGCTGTAGCAGAGGCTGAAACTTTTCCATTTTTCAAATAAAAACAAATTAGCTATAGCTTGAATTAACTGGTGAAGACGATGATATATCTTATATATTTTTACAGCTGCTTTTTTCAAAGAGCCACCGATAAGAATATGTTGGGCATATGTTAATAGGAAAGAAGTAATTTACAAAATAAAGTAAAATAAAATAAAAAACAATAACCTCATGAAGGAGGCACCAACAAAACTACTGCCGCGAAGGAACACAAAACCAACGGTCCTCGAAAGTAACAGCCGCCGCATATATTTTTACGGGTGCTTACAGCCTTACACGCACTAATTTTGAACATATACAAACATTTGATTTTTTATTTTGGACAGAAAATTCTACACCCTACTATTTTTTTAAATTTGCCCCGAAAACAAAGTGAAGGTCAAGAACGATGACGTATGATTGATCTTTTTTTGACAAATGACGTATGATTGGTCTAATCTAATTATTAAACGAACAAGTCGAGCAGCTGCAAGGAGGCCGTCAACCTGGGCCTCTCATGCAGCACGACGGCCCGTGCGAGGTCTAGAGCATAGACATCGTTAGGCCCACCACGGTGCCTCCTCATGTGGCCGCCAAGGGCCTGGCCCGTGGAGAAGCCCAGCCCACACGCCGAGCACGCGTGGACCAGCACCGCCTTCGACGACCGCGCCTTGTTCTTGGTCGTCGTCGCCGGCCGCCTGAGGTGGCTGGTCCGGTGGCCGCCCAGTGCCTGGAACGTCGGGAACTCCCGCCCGCACGTCCGGCAGTCGAACGACGATGACGACGCCCGCTGCCCTCGCCGCCGGCGACGGCGGCCACGCAGCACACGTGGCGGCGGCGCTAGCTGCGCTGGCTCCGGCGTGCCTGCTGCTGTCTCCGAGGAGGAGGAGGAGCAGGAGGGGGATGAGGACGAGCCGCACGACAGAGTGAGGAAGACGTCGTCGCCGTCGAAGCATGACGGTTCATGGAGATGGTTACTAAGGCGCTCCATGACAACGTGCGCGTGCTTATGCTAGCTTTGTAGCAGTATATATTTCTACAACTCTTTGTTGTGAGCTTTGGCTGCTGCTCTGGCAAGGTTAATATCGATCGAGCTGACACCTGACAGAGAGCTGAGGTCGATGACGCTTGTGTGCAAGATATATATAGAGCAAAAGTCTTTGGATATGGCTGCTGATCTATGCATCTGCATACTTTTATATATGTATGTTCATGTTCGTTTCACACACGTACTGCTGGGGCCAAAAAAAGGGGGTGCTTGCCGTGTCCGCGTGTAATATTCGATCGTTGCTGCTGCTGGTTTCTTTCTCTTACCTGGTCCCTCTTGCTAATAATGCTAATCCGGTACGTATTGTTTAATTAATTTAATTCCATTGCATGCAATGGAACTTACTGAGAAATTCAGTCCAGTCCGGTCGTAGTGGCTAGCTAGTGTATGCCAGATCAAAGAAGCACTTATTATTATTGAGCGAGATCGAGCAGTGTAGTCTGCAGCGTGCAAACAAAGCTGATGTCTCTTTAGATCGATCCCGACTATATCAACGCGTCCATGTTATTAAGAAATGACGTACCGGAACGTATGTAACGCGCTGGACCATAACTGATGCTAATTAATATTACACGTCTTTGAATTCTATAAAATTATTATTCATGCGCACGAAAAGGACTTCTGATCAGTGACCACTTGGACACCTGCCTATCTATCTACTAGCTAGTATCAATTTATATTATCAAACAATAGGATGTTGTTTGCTTCAGTGATGAGTGTGGAAATGGTAATGCAATCAATTGCCAATGCCAACTGTTATGTTACAGGGGAACTAAAAATGCTATTTGTTTGGTTCAAGGTGTGAGTGCTACATGTTCTTCTTCTCCTCCTTGGAGGAAGAGGAAAACTTCTTGGCGTGGGGGCGGGGGCCTAGGTGAGCTTGGTCTTCGAGGTCAACGTCATGGTGGGCATCTTAGACACCAGGGCTGGCCTTGGCCTTGGGCACTTGACCAACGCTGCTGCAGGAGCGTGGGTGGCATGGTTGGTTGGTGTGACAGTTGTCTTCATGGAGATCTTGGGCGCGGGCATGGCGGCGGGGGACATGGGAAATTAAGGCAGGGCAGGGCACGCGGGTGCGATGGCAAGGGCAACAACACTAATTTCTGAAACTACGTGAGCGGATCGCACGGGGAGATGGGTAGTGGAGTTGTACTAATTTGCATCGGTTCACGCTATGTGATATATTATCACCTGGTCTATCCAAACATAAAGCAGCGCAACCCGTTCAAATTGCGAATCGAGATGGCAGACTGGAATCGTAAAAAGAAACAGCCTCTAGGTCAAATTCGTGTTGACAATCCGACGTCAAAAAGGGATGTTCGTGCATGCATGTTAGGCCGCTCTCAGAGAGGATTTTTCATGTTTATTTGGAAACAGTGTAGACAAGTTTCATTCTCACCAAACTTATTTCATTTTATGAAACTTTCATCATCTCTTTCTTCATTTATATTATACCATGTTAGCTAAGCTTATTTAATGCTCATGAGACTTTCATCAAATTAAACCCATGTTAGACCAACAGAATCATCTAGCAGTGGATTTAGGGGTACAAACTTTAGCATTTCGTGATAAACATGGTGTCCTAGTACAAGTTCTACTAGAGAGAAACACAGAGAAAGAGCAGGGAGAGAGAAGAGTGAGGCGGCGTGTACAGACCATCCGAGGGAGGAGCGGGAGCGCTGGAACTGGAGCCGGTGGCCACCATCGCGAACGTTGATGGAGGCTGCACACGGGCAGCGACGGTTGGGGAAGAGGTGACGCAGTGAAGTCCCGTGAGGAAGACGGGGCGATGCAGTGGCGGCGGAGGTGCTTCCCGTCACTTGGTTGCGCACCCTCTATGGATCGGAACTAGTGTTTGTCGGTGGGAAGTGTGGCTCAAGCGAACTTCGTGCTTTGAGCCACCGGCACCCACCTCTCTTTATAGCGCAGGGTGACAGGGGCTCTCCAGCCATAGATGGGCTGGGCGCCGCCGATCAGGGCGCGAGTCAAGGCCCAAGAAGGTCGTTGGGCCTTCTGTGGTTAAGAGATTATTCTAACATTCTCTCTATTGATCTCAACATTTACTTTAATCTTCAAACTTTGACTTTAGCACTTTTCACTTTACTCGTTCCATCACAGATAAGTGCATAGAGCATGTTTCATCGTCATGGTCAATCGTCGATAGATTTGATAGCTATAATACACATCTCTGATCTGAAACAATTACTATAACTTTTGGGCCATTTATAGTCCAGGAGTCATAGGCTTTCCCTTAAACCTATGCTGATTACATGTTCTCTGAACATGTTGGGTGCTAAGCCTTTTGAAAGCGGATCCGTGAGCATCTTTTTAGTACTTATATGCTCAAGATTTATAATTTGATCCTAGACTTTATCCTTCACAACATAATACTTTATGTCAATGTGTTTAGCAGCACCACTTGACCTATTATTGTGAGTGTACTGTACTGCTGGATTATTATCGCAGTACAACTTTAGTGTTTTATGTATGTTGTCGACCACCTTCAAACCAGGTATGAACTTCTCTAGCTAGTTCACCTGCTCGGTTGTCTTATAACACGCTACAAACTCGACATACATTGTGGATGATGTAGTGACGGTTTGTTTTGAGCTTTTCCATAAAATAGCTCCTCCTGCGAGAGTGAACACATATTCTGATGTGAATTTTCTATCATCTCTCGCATAATCAGAATCTGAATACCCCACTATTTGAAGAGAATCTGATTTTCTATACGTCAACATGAGGACTTTCGTGCATTACAAATATCGTAAGACTTTCTTTACCAATTTTCAGTGTCCAATCCCTAGATTACTTTAAAATCTGTCAAGCAGCCTGGTAACAAAAGCTAAGTCAGGGCGCGTACACACTTGAGCATACTGTAGGCTTCCGACAGTAGAACCATATGGAACCACTTTCATTTGATCGAGCTCATATTGGTTCCTAGGGCATTAAAAATCTCCATATCTGTTGCCCTAGAGTATGGGTGGAGGTGAGGCACTTCATTTATGCATACTGAATTTTTTTTAAAATTTTTTCTATGTATACATTTTGTGACAGTCCCAATACCCCTTTACTTCTATCTCGGTGAATTTCTATGCCCAAAACAAAGAAGGCTTCACCAAGATCTTTCATGTTAAATTTTAAAGATAAAAACTTCTTTGTCTCTAGTAGTAGTCTGACATCACTACTAGCAAGTAAGATATAGTCCACATACAGGATTAGGAAGATATACTTTCCATTCTTAAACTTTGCATAAACACAATTGTCCTCAATATTTTCTTTAAACTCAAAATTCCTTATTATTCTGTCAAACTTCAAGTACCACTATCTTGAAGCTTGCTTTAACCTATAAATCGATTTCTTTAGGCGGCATCCCATTTGTTCTTTTTCTTCCATGATAAAACCTTTCGGTTGTGCAATGTAAACATTTTCCTCCAGATCCCTATTGAGGAATGTCGTTTCTACATCCATCCAATGCAGCTCTAAATCATAATGTGCCACTAATGCCATTATAATTCTGAAAAAATCCTTACATGAGACTAGAGAAAATGTCTCATTGTAATCAATCCCCTATTTTTGCGTGAAACCTTTTGCCACAAGTCAGGCTTTAAACCTTTCAACATTCCCTTGGGAGTCATGTTTTGTCTTATAGATCTATTTACAGCCTACTGTCTTGGCTCCTTTAGTAATAGGTTCCAAGTCCCAAACTTTATTGGCACTCATTGACTTTATTTCATCTTCCATAGCCTCAAGCCACTTTGATAAATTATCGCTTCTCATGGCTTCTTCAAATGAAATGGGATCACCCTCTATTTGAAATTCTTCAATGTTATACACCTCATAATCATCAGGAATAGCTGATCTTCTAACTCTTTGAGACCTTCTCGGGGCCTCCACATTTGGCACATCTTCTGTTTGAGGCTGTTGTTGCTCCCTCTCATCTGTGACATCTGTTCCTATAGGATCCTGAGGAATAGGTTCCTCATCATCATTCATTTGTGCCACAGGAGAACTGACAACAGGTGTTGGAACTACAGTATCGCGCATTGTTGGTGCAATAAGAACAAGTAGTTCAAAGAATGGTTCCTGAATCATCGGAGTGGGCACTCATACCCGCTTCTCCTCAAGATTAATTTTTTGAGCTACCATGCTCCCCCTCATCATCTCATCCTCTAAGAAAACCGTATGTCTCATTTCTACAAACTTTGTATATCTGTCTGGACAGTAGAAACGAAAACATTTTGACTTTTCAGGGTAGCCAATAAAATAGTAACTTACTGTTATGGGATCTAGGATAGCTTCCCAATATTTGGGTTAAACACTTTAGCCTCAGCAGGACTTCCCCACACACGCAAGTGTTTTAGTGAGGGTACTCTTTCTGTCCACAACTCATACGATGTTTTGGGCACCAACTTACTTGGTACTCTATTGAAAATATGAATGGCGGTTTTTAACGCCTCCATCTGTAGATTCAATGGTAAGTTAGAGTAACTTATCATGCTATGCACCATATCCATCAGGGACGGTTACATCTTTCAGGTACTCCATTCTGCTAAATTTCGCCCGGTGTAGAATACTGGGCTACTATATCATTCTCCTGTAGGAACCTTGCAAAAAGTCTAGGAACTTGTCTATATGGGGTATGTCGACCACAGTACTCCCCCCACGGTCGGATCGGACTAGCTTTACCTTTAAATTATGCTGATTTTTAACTTCAGCCTTAAATATCTTAAATTTATCCAACGCTTCTGTTCTTTCTTTAATCGGATAAATATAGTCATAACGGAAGTAATCATCTATGAATGTTATGAACGAGTTATAATTATCCATACTTTTCACAGGAAAAGGACCACAGATGTCTATATGGATTATCTGTAGAATTCCTGTGCTTCGTTTAGCATCCTTTTTAATTTTGTTTGTATACTTTCCTTTAATGCATTCTCTGCATTGTTCTAAGTCTGAGGACTCTAATGGAGGAAGAATTTCATTCTTAACTAGTCTCTCTATTCTTCCTCTCGAAATATGGTCTAAACGATAGTGCCATAATTTCGACGACGCATCTTGAGTTCTCTTTCATTTCCTATTCACATTCACAGACGAGGATACGTTCTCATTTATATCACATACGGAATTCATATTTTCATGAAGTGATAACAAATAAAGATCTTCCTTTTGAAAAGCAAGACCAACAAATCATTATTACACAATATCTCACATTTACCATCTCCAAAATGGCAATCAAGACCATCATTGTCCAAACATGATACACTAATCAAATTTCTCTGTAATGAAGGAACATAAAGAACATCTCTAAGTGAAAGAATGAAGCCATCAGCAAGCTCTAGAGAAACATCGCCAACAGCTTCAACATCTGCTTGGACTCTATTTTGCGACTTAAACATGTCTTTTGCTTCTTTACGTAGTTCTCGTCTAACGGAATCCCTATAAAGAATTAGCAACATAGCCAGCTACGCCAAAATTAATACACCAAGTAGATTTAGAATATTGTACATACCGGGATTCATTTATGAACATAATAATGTTCTCACCTTTCTTTGTCATGATCATCTTTAAGAATTCAGAATAATCTTTCTTATAATGTCCCTCCTTCTTGCAGTAGAGGTACTGATCTTTGTTCACTACGAACTTGTTCTGCGGAATTGATGCTGCATGGGAGCTTTGCCCTTTGGCTTTGAGGGAGAGTTGGCATTGGCATTAACATTCTTTTTCTTATTATCTTTGACAAAGCTGAGAGTACCACCATTGGCAGCATTTATTCTCTTTTCCTCTAGCACACACATTGTCATACAACATTCTAGATCTCATTTTTCGGGCTAAATGTTGTAATTGATAACAAATGTGTCAAACTCTTTTGATAAAGCAAAAACCACATGGACAAGAAACTCTTCCTTAAGAGCCAAATTCATTGGTTTAGCTTGTTGTTCAAATGATTCATCTTTGATATGTGCTCTCTTATGCCAGTGCCATTGCCACCTCCAGAGTACTTTTCTATCATCAGCTGCTTTATCAGCCGAGTAACATATATCTTTGAAGAGCCATAGAACTGACTCTTTATTCTTTCCAGGTAGTCTGTGACAGTGTCACACTCTTAGATTGAGCCCATTATGATAGGCTCAATCGTGTTCTTTATAACTGCAACACACTTTTTATTGGCATTGACCCACTTTTGCTTTTATAGGTCATATGCCATTTGTTCAGGAGCATGGTCTATCTCTCTTTTTTGCCAATCAGCATCATACTCATTAGCCTCTCTCACCGGTGCCACAGGTTTAGTGGGGCACGGTGTGGTGACTACCCAGACCACCTCAGCCAAGACAAAGACGAGGTCAATCTTCTTGTTCTACTCGGTGTAGTTATCACCTTTGAGTGGAGGAATGTCTTTGATGAAGCCCATCAAGGAGTAACATCCTGAAACAAAAATCATGTAAAATGAGAACATAATTACAAAATAATTGCATGATTTAATTCCAACGGTGGTGAAAATTAAAACATACAATTTATCTTTTTACACTAATTCTACATCACTGTTGGACAGAAATAGAATTAATGTATGACAAAAAAACCATAATAACATTATAATATTGTCATTAATCAACATTGGAAAGAATATTAACAATACTATAATAATCTAAAAACATGTCTATTTTTAAAAATTAAATTCTTCTGTTAGTTCGAATTTAATAATGAAAACAACAACTTTAAATACACAGCCGAAACATGAATAAAACTCTCATAACATTATTTTCTAGAAGCACTAAAATTACTTTACTGTTTTTTGAACAAAGTTATCGTTGGATAAAATTTGCACAGAAATTTACATTAAATTCTATTTAAATTGGACAAATATTCATCATAAATCATAAATGAAATGCTTCTGGAAAATTTTTTAAAAAAGATTCTGGCCTGAAAGCCGGCTCTGTGCTACCACGGACCAGCAGGCGCTCGCGGCCCAGTGCGCCAAAACGGCCCAGCTGCTCGCGCCTCGCGCACCCGCGCCCTGGCCGCCACCTGGGCCTAGGCCGAGAATCCGGTCACCCACTCTCACCCGCTAGGGCTGAATGTGAGCCCAGTGATCCATGGCCTTTAGATCACATCGGACGGTGGAGCGCGCGGATCGAGGAAACAAAACCCCCACTGCCGGCGCCTTCCCCTGAACCCTAGTTCATTTTTCCTCCTCCCTTTCTATCTCTTCGCGCCGTGCACCAGAGACACAGCGGAGCCGGCCATGGCGCCCAGAAGGAGGAAGAAGGGATGGAGCCGCTGCCAGACCCCTCGCCGGGCGAGCTCGCCGCCGTCGAGCGGTCTGGGCGATGGCTCCCTAAGCACACGCGTGCGCCATGGCCAAACGCCGGCGAGTGGTGGATCCGTGCACTGTTGCAGCACGGCGTCCAAGACGGCCAGCAGTGATGGGGACGGGGCCCAGGTAGGTCCCCACCACGCCATCCTCTTCTTCTTTGACCCTTTTAGGGTTAGGGTTTCAATGGGGATTTCTTTCTGATTTGAAATCAGTGTTGGTTTTCTTCTTTCTTTTGCAATCCTCTACCCCAATCTAGATCTAGAGCTAGATTAGGCGACTGATACCAATGTTAGACCAACAGAATCATCTAGCAGTGGATCTAGGGGTACAAACTTTAGCATTTTGAGATAAACATGGTGTCCTAGTACAAGTTCTACTAGAGAGAAACAAAGAGAGAGAGGGAGCAGGGAGAGAGAAGAGTGAGGCGGCGTGTACAGACCATCCGAGGGAGGAGTGGCAGTGCTGGAGCTAGAGCCGGTGGCCACCATCACGAACGTTGATGGAGGCTGCGCACGGGCAGCGACGATTGGGGAAGAGGTGACGCAGTGAAGTCCAGTGAGGAAGACGGGGCGATGCAGTGGCAGCGGAGGTGCTTCCCGTCACTTGGCTACGCACCCACTGTGGACCGGAACTAGGGTTTATCGATGGGGGAGTGCAGCTCAGGCGAATCTCGTGCTTTAAGCCACCGGCCCTCACCTCTCTTTATAGCGCAGGGTGATGGGGGCCCTCCAGCCATAAATGGGCTGGGCGCCCCCGATCAAGGCGCGGGTCAAGGCCCAAGAAGGCCGTTGGGCCTTCTGTGTGGTTAGGAGATCATTCTAACAACCCACACTCAGACTGGACCTACCAACCAATAGTGTGAAGAGAATATTAGGGAAAGAAATGAATCAGCATCAGGTGATGTCCGTGTCAAGACCCTAATGCAATTAAAAGACTAATTAATTAAGATAATAGAGAATGATTCTTTTTCACGAATAAGATAAAGGGAATAACCAATGTGCGTCAGCTTAATGCTGGAGTGCATACATATCTTGATATAGCTTGAGACCTAGTCTTGCATAGGTCAAGCTAGTCGTGGAACAAAGGTATCGAACATGTACCTTGTTAAGCATATCCATAACCTCGCTGGCATGCATGTTCGTTGTTAGCCAAAAAAACAAGCTTTTGGAAGTTTCTCTGAACTTGGAACTCATGGACACTGCGTGCCACTGTCGCTGTTGAGTGACACCTCCGAAGTTTCCAGGAAATTCAGCTGATGCTGCCTAGCTTATTCGTTTGCAACAACCGACACCAAAATTTAAATGAATTCACTGACGACTCGATCCATCGACGACTCTGCTTGTGAGCCACAGTGCAGAGTGCAGAGTGCAGACTAGTGGTAGTACTAAGCAAGTGGCTTCGTCAATAATCCCCTTAGATATATTAATTAAACGCGTAGTGTGCGCGTACAGTTTATTTGTAGGTCGACCATATATATGCGCTCTAGCTAGAAGCCGGTGTGACTACATATATGTGGCCTGGTGTATGTTTGTTAACGTGTCAAATGATATAGATATACTCAGTAATGGCTTAACGAAACAAAAGATATATAGATAATAACCTGCAGTTAGAAGTGTTATACTCAATCAAGAGCTATATAATGACCTACGATTACAAGTTTTCCAATGTCTAGGTCGTTTTAGTTTTGTTTTATACGAAAAAAATTTTATAACTTTGGCTAAAAATTTGCACAAAAGATATGTTATCACTTGCAATATTTCATGAAAGATTTAATGAAAACTAACTAGATGGTCATAAACTTTTCTATATATTTGATCAAAGTTATATAAGTTTGACTTCGAACAAAACTGAAATGACCTACGTTATAGGGAATATAATTGTTCTGTCTTTGATCATCTCAAAGGCATGACTACTATATATACCTCATGAAGTCATTGTGTCCATTAACTAAATAATTTCATATATTTATTCATGTTTGCACACTTCGTGTCGATCGTGTCCTGACTAAGAACACGGAAATGGACAATATTTTCGTTGAACACCATATGAGATGAACTAGAGATTACTTGGTGATGGAGTTCGCAGGAGGTGACATGTCTTAAGCGATGAGTTATAAAGTGTCTGAGGACATAGATGCAGTGAGTAATTGCAGCAGATGACAATGAAGGGTGCATACGCCGGTCATACAAGGGAGTAAGTGATACTGGGCATACATTGAGTTCCAGCAGTGGTACGTAGATAGATAGGGTTAAGTTTTTTACCTGCTGATGACTGCATTTCCTATGTTTTTTTCTTCATTTTTTCCATTTTCTCTTTTTTATTTCTTGCTGAGACCATGGAGAATTTTGGGATAGATAGAAAAGTTATACGATGTCAATGTGACAATTATATTAAGAAAAGAATCCCTAGATTTCACAAAAGAATTGAAGAGTGATTCATATAGTATTTTCTTCCGGAAAGATATTGTACTGATGGTATATAAGTTACAAGAAATTCAGAAGCTTTAAACATTAATTAGACATTGTTTCTCCAATATATATGCATGACTATGTACTTATTTTGTTACAGTAAGAGTTTGGTAATAAAATAAAATAAACATCTTGTGACGATGTATAAACGCATGAGGTAATGAGCATGTGTAATTTGCCACTTTCAAACGAGTATCGTTTTATATGAACTTGAATAGCCTAATGGACCGCGCGTCATCATCCTCGCTCTCGCCCTGCTCTCCTGACAAGCAGGCATCAACCACCCTCCTCGTCGTCTCGCCGTGCACGGCCACAGCGACATCGAACGCCGCCGCCACCCTGTGTCGGCGCATGTGTCCGCCGAGCGCCTGCCCGGTGGGGAACACGGCACCGCAGGTGGTGCACCGGTGCACGTCGCTGGCCGCGGCCGCGGCGCCGCCCTTGCCTGGTCGCGCGCCGAGGAGGAGGTCGAGGCCGTGCGCGCGCACCAGCGGCCGCTTGTGGCTCGTCCGGTGGCCGCCGAGCGCCTGGAACGTCGGGAACGCGCGCCCGCACGTCTTGCACCGGAACGCGCCGCCGCTGCCGCTGGCCCGGTGCTGCTTCACGATCACCTTGCTCGCCGTCGACAGCGACAGCGACAGGTACAGCCGCCGCAGCAGCAGGTCGTTTGTCGCCGCCGCCGTCGAACGTTCCGTGCTGGTGGCCATGTGTCCACAGCTTTTTCCGACCTTGTCTCACGTAAGTACTCACGTAGTATGTGTATACTACTCTACTACTAGATCACCCACCGTGAATGAAGTAGGTATATTTTAGCACGTGCCTAATATAATACTTAGTGCGTACGAAGACGCTGTTTATATGGAGAATAAGCAAAGCTGCTACCGAATGTTTCGATGCTAAGCAATGGTAACGTATTTATAGGCGGCAGTGGGGATGCCAGAAGCCCGCATTGACCGAAAGTCATCGTCAAGCTCGCCACCCAACTGAGCTCGCAAGGATGACCAATTGCAGGGCGCCACGTACGGCAGGCGAAGCTTCGGCGCTTTTTCTCGCCTGCGGGTACCACCATCAGCCTGCTTACGTACGAAGTTATGGCCCAGTTGTGCTGTGTGAAGTCGCGTGGCGTCACGTGTGCGGTACGGAGGGCGCGCATGGACCATCATTTCTGCACTTCTGTTGTGAGATTCGTGCTGGGGAAGTTTCTGGGATGGTAGGGGGACGCTGACTGGTGCACACAGGAATGTTACTCCCGGTTAGGTGATGTGCTCTCATGGTCCACCGATGATCTTACAGTGTGTATGGTAGGTGGGATTTGTAGAGGCGGGATGGGACAGACCCAAGATTGCTGCTGTTTGGTTGGGAGTCAGCGCAGGGGCAGGGGCATCCCACTGAGCATATTCCCTCCAGATTTCTTGACTCCGAGGTCCCACTTTTTTCGACGGACAGAGGCCATCCCACTTGGGACAAGCACGCGTGACGCAGGAGAGAAGGGAGAGAGAGGAGAGAGCGAGGCCAGCGCGGGTTCCACCACTGGCACCGGTGAGCTCCGCCCTGACCCAGCACCGCTGCTCTGGCGAGCTTGTCCCCAGCCGTCCCGCGAGCCACCGGTGGGCAAGCTCCACCCGGGCACCGCTGCCCAGGTGAGCTCTGCCCCAACCCTGCGAGGACAAACTGGATCCGGTGGCCGGCGCCACGAGGACGAGCTAGATCCGGTGGCCGCCGCAACCTGGCCTGCGCACGCGAGGACGAGTGCTGCAGTAGAGCCAGAGACACAGGGAAAGGTGGCCACCGGAGGGAGGAGGGAAGATGACAAGCTAGGACCCACTCACGCGAGGATGAGATGTGGCCCACTGGCGGAGGAGGCACGGCTGCGCCGGGGCGACTACGCTATGACCGTGCCGTCTGCAGAGGAGGCACGGATGGAAGGAGATAAGGCAAGGAGGGAGAAAATTTAAAAAAAGCTGATAAGTGGACCCCACCTATCAGTGGGTGATCCCACTTCTGATGTCCTTAGACCAAACAGAAAATGGGTTGGTCCCTCCTTAACCAAGGAGAAAACGGAGTCGTCCCATCCGACGAAACAAAGACGGGGACGGGGCCATCCCATTCCACTTTGACAATGCTACCTTAGTTTTGGACAACTCTTTTCCATTGATGGTGTTTTTTTGGACTCTCATTTGTCTAGTGTAAGATCAGTGTGGACGAGGTGCAATTTTTCGTGCTTTTGTCGTCCAGTGTGTGCTAATTTCTGATGCTTTTATTTGTTTTTATATTTTATTTTTTATGATAACAAAAGATTATTAGTGCACTACTAACAACTGATTTATGGGTGTTTGGGACTGCTCCGCTCCACGTTTTTTAGCCAAACGGTTTCAGCTCCATGCACTCTGTTTGATTAAAAATGGTGGAGTTGTGAGAGCACCTAAAGAGGTGCTCCACGAAATCTAGTTTTTTGTTGAGTTGCTCCACGGTAGAGTTTATGGAGTACTGTTTTTTATTGCATTGGTATAATAATGTGATGGACGCCACATTAGAATAGTGATATAGTACATTGGTTTTTTTTTATTATGACCGTGACTTTTAGCAGATGAATATGGAAAATGATGCTTGTCTTTCAGCACTTATGCCTATATAACGCGATGCCAGCTGGTTATAATCGGTAAATGTGTTGCACGCGCTGCATTTGCATTGTTTGGCTACAATATATTTACTCCTATAAGCAAAGACTTACCAGCAGAGACGATATCTTTGCATTGGATGCAGATGTGCGCATAACACTACTGACGACATATATATGCTTTCGATAACTTATGCTCACGGCTCACCTAGGAATGAATGTGGAATATTTATTTTCTTATTAGGGCTAGGTGGACGAGACTAAAAGATATAGTTTGAATTTGTTGATAGAGGCTTCAAAACTCTCTTGGACGATAATACGACTTGTTTTCGGTAACAACCAATTTTTTTCTCCCGGCTTTTATTCAGGGGAATTTATTTATTGGCTCACACACTGGGGTGCCATTATATTACAACAGAATGATGGGAAAAAAGAGTGATTCTGTTTCACACTTTTTTGCGAGACCTAGTACAGACGTATCGTATACACTGAGTGTGCATTCATCCCTAAGAACACACGCGCGCACACCCTATAAACTGACAAATCATGAGATTGACAAAATCACTATAGACATCTCATTGTCAAGGAGGACATGTTGCTTACTACTGAGCTATTGCTTTTTCGCACTGGCGTGGGCAGGTTCCACCACCCCAAACCTAACCAACTAAGCTATTGCTTTTTCACACTTGCGGCATTGGCTATTGCCACACTTTGGAGCCAGGCCCTATGTTGTTCTCTCATCTTTACTAATGCCCCCTCTTCGAAAAGGTTGAAGTCGGAACTTTTTTTGCTCGCTAAAAAAATGCTCCTAGCAGCTAGAAGCCTAAATATTATTAGATGACGGATGTTCTTTCCGTTTTAGATACGTTACATATCCAGCGGAGTAGTCTTTCCACACGCAAAATTAATGAGTCTACTTTATTACCCAAGACTTGAAGAGCAACTAGCAAGGTTGCTTATTCTTCACCTTGCATTGCTTAGCCTGTTCTTCCAATCGATCTAACCCCGGCCAAATCATGGTGGTTAAGTTCGCCAATAGTTTACTCGAAATATTTATTATCTGCCGACGACGTAGAGAGCAGTAGTCGTCGATAATACGTGTCTGTCGGTGTAGATGCATGCATGCGCACAATGCAATGAGATTTCTATGGATTGTCATCACCGGAACAGCGCAACAGGTAGAGTTTTATATAGATCGTCATCACCTATAGTACTAGTATTATGTAATAGCGTGTTGGATATATATGACGCATCGTGCATGTGCCATCAATCGTCATGGCTCCTTGTTTGGTGACGTACACCGGTACACGTACTGGTGATCCACTGAAGGAGACCCAGACTTTCTGGTATGCACACATCGTGTACGTGCATGTGGAACCAACAACTCTGCGTTGACCTAGACTGGCGACTGATCAGACTCACACAAAGCCGTCTCAGCAGTCAGCAGCAAAGAGCAGGTACTTACTCGACGCTGCAGTGGCACTAGCGCCGAGCTTATCCATCCTGCTTCCCTCAGGGAGGAAAGTGCATCCACATGCATCTACTTCTTGCTTCCTTGAGGGAGGTTATTACTAAACCTTGCATCAGACATGCAAAGCTGAATTGTAAATGGCGATATCCTCCTTCAAGTCTTGATACAAAATAGGTTTGGGTTCCATCATCGTCAGTGCACAATAGTGGCTTCAAAAAAAAAAACTTGTGCTGCGCTTTGCTGATCCATTTGTTACTAGAAAACTAATAAGGCTTGCATCAAGCCAGCAAATAAAATTATGCAAACTTGCATAGATCAGTCACAGGTCCACTAAAAGTATCTGTATCTAATACTAAAAAAATTAAGTTTTTTTCTTGGTCTCCGATCACTCTCGCTTCTCTTAGTTCGTCCATCTCTCCCGTGTCCTTCTGTCCCCACTCGCACACTTTCACTTTCGTCCTCCAATTCGTCGTCCGTCCATCACTCACTCTCATCTCTATCAGAGGTTGTTTGTTTGAGCTGCAACTTATGTGCTTTTTGCTCAAAAGCTAGCTCTCTAGCTTTTACCTTTCCGTTGTACGCCACTACTCACTCCCTTGTTCATCAGTACCTCACTCTCCCACACATCTTCTTTCATCTCTCATTCTATCATTCCTCATTCCCACTATTTGTTTGGTGGTGGTGGTGTTGGTGGGGGGGGGCTCTGATAGGCCGCGGTGACAAACCTTTGTTCGGAAAATATTTCTTATTTGAAAATTATATGTATATTGGTGATATCATTTCATATGAACTTGAGAGTAACCTAATGGGCCCCACGTCATCGTCGTCGCTCTCGCCCTGCTCTACAGATGACAAGGCAACAGCCCTCGCCGCACGTGTACGGCAACATCGAACACCGCCGGCGTCGCCACCCTGTGGCAACGCATGTGTCTGCCGAGCAGCTGCCCAGTGGGGAACACGGGGCCGCAGGTGCTGAACCGGTGCACGTAGCTGGCCACGGTGGCGGCCCCGAGGCGCACGCAGAGGAGGAGGTGGAGGTCAAGACCGTGCGCGCGCACCAGCGGCCGCTTGTGGCTCGTCTGGTGTCCACCCAGCGCCTGGAACGCTCCTCTGATGACCCTCTGACAGAGGAGCAGCATCATATCAAATTGTAAAATACAGGTTTTCTTTAATTTGCAGATTTGCTATATGACATGCGGTTGTTTTAGCGTCCGGGAACAACCGAATTGCTGGCCGTTTGATCTGCTGCCAACGGAGGCACTGGCCCCACGTCTCGCATAGTGATTGGCCGGACAAGCATCTACCGGCTCGGTGCCCGTGCGTAGCCCTCTCTGTGACAGGTGCAGCAGCCCTCCCTCTCTAGGATCCTCTGCGGCAGTGGGTGCGCGGGCGCATCATTAGGGGCTTGTATAGTTCCTGAAATATTTTGCAAAATACAACTATAATATTTTTCGTTATTATTCGGTAATTAGTGTCCAATCATGGCTTAAATATTTAATTTGTTCAACTGTATAATTAATTTTATTTTTTATTTATATTTAATGCTTCATATATGTGTCTAAAGATTGGATGTGACGGAAATATACTGTTTTTTCGCGAAATATTTTGGAACTAAACAAGGCCCAGAAGTATCTGATATGACAGGTAGGGGCTAGTGGTACCTGCAGACGATCCGAGTGTGCAGGAGGCAACAGGGGGCCAGTAAGGGTTATATATAATATTAACATTTGTGAACAAGTTGACATATATTTCTCTGATGTCTGAGATACATAGAAATAATCTGTAAATTTTTTTAAAAAAATTGGGATGTATTTATGTTATTCCTAAATTATATCACTTTGTATAATAAATTACATTGAAAAGATCATTGTAAATATAGTAATAAAGCAGTGTAAATAACCGGTTGTTCCCTAGACGTTTCTTTTTGTTTCAACGGACGGATCATGTATAGATATAAGTAGATGCATACAATACAAATTAAAGTGTTAATCGATCATCAGGTGGCAGGCTGGATAAAGCCCATGTAGGGGGATTGCCGGCCTTGCGGCGGCCACATGTAGCTCATCTTCCCACGCTTGGCAAGCTCAAGACTACTAGCAGGAGACGAAGACGACGACGACAAGCGCTTGAGCTCCACCACCAAGAAGCAGCAGGCATCGTAGGTGATGTGGGGCCCGTACATGGTCGGCTTCATGGTCCTCATCGGCCTGCAGATCATAGTTTTAAATCTCCCGCTATAGCTGCCGCTATAGCTCGCTATAGCCTTTTGAGGCAGGATGCCGCTATTTGTGTTCATGTACAATTTAGCCGCTATGTCCCGCTATAGCCCGATATAGCTCTGCTATTAGCTGTTTTAGAGATATACCGCTAAACACCTTAGCCCGCTATTTAAAACATTGCTGCAGATGCAGAACCTGCCGTCGCCCAGGTACGCCAGGCTGCTGATGACGCACTCCTGCCAGGGCCAGGGGAACGTCTCCGGCCACACGTGCCGAACCGAACACGCGTGGCGAGCCGAAGCCGCGGCCGTTGGGCCACCACCGGACGAGGCGGCCCTCGGCGTCGCGCATCCGCGGGCTCGCCTCCGTCCGCCACGTCGTGCTCGTGCTGTGCTCGTCGGCAGCGTCCAGGGAGAATGTGCCCTTGCCGGTGACGGAGATCCACACGCGCGTGTCCACTGCACAGTACGCCGAGACGAACACGAGCTCGTTCTTGGCCAGGCGCCCCACGGGGGGGCTTCAGGAGCGGGACGGCGTGCCACTGCCAGCACCCGCCAGGGACAGGGAGCAGCCGGAGCTTCTCGAAGCCGTAGATGCCGTCGAAGAGGATGGTGTCCATCCTGATGACGGTGCCGGCGGCGGCATCTCCCAGCACCAACAGGGGGTTTTGGCCGATTTTCGCCGAAATTCTCCGAATTTCGTTTCTATCGGCGGGGTCCGGTAAAAGCCCATACCGGCCCTTCACTTTCGGCCTCGTTTGAATTTTTTTTCAGGCCTATATGGCCCTTGTATCTATGCCCATTAGTGGCGGATGCAGGATGGAAATTAAGGGGGGCTAAAACAATAGAGATGTTGATTTGCATGAAAATTTAATAGTGATTTGAGATTTTGGTTACAGTAATTTAGTGGTAAATCAAGTCATTAGAGGTAGATCCGCCCCTGATGCCCAGGTATATAACAAGCTGGTTAAAGCCCTAGGCGAACAGATTTTTATTTCTCTCTCCTCCTCACCCCTCCGCCTCCATTGCTCTCGATCTCCTGCTGCTTGCTTACATCGGGAGCCAGCCTCTCTAGTCCAGTCCTCTGCGGTCTCGATCTAGTGCAAGGGGGGAGCGAATGCCTGCTCTCTCGATCAGTGCGAGGGGGAGCGAATGCCCGTGGCGATGGTTGGAAGGGAGAGCTCGAGGCGATGACGTTGCTCTCGATCCGCCGCCTGCAACCTCTGCTCCGTGCTCCCGTTCCTGTTTAATCTGTTCAACATTTAGATAGTTTAATGTATTCTTGAATCGCTGTACCTCAAAGTTCTGTTGTGCCAAGTGGAAGGCTATTTGATATGTCTTCTGTTGCAGATTCAAATTGATTTTTCAGTCAAAATTTTAGTAAATTTTGTCTAATCTCGCAGGCAAATTCAAATTGATTTGACTAAATTTTGGACCGAAAATCGCGAAATCCTTTTCTACCGCTGGGGTCCGATAATTTTTCACCAAACGGTAGCCCGGATGTCGCCCCAGAAGTCGTAGAAGGCGCCCAGGATGGCGCCGCCCGAATCGGTGAAGGCGCGGCAGCCGGACGGCGAGGGGAAGCGCGTGACGGGCCGCGGGGAGCAGGCCGCCGCCACCATCTCCTCCTCGTCATCGGCGACCAGCGGGTCGTACACTAGGTGGCCCTCCTCCTCGTCGTGCACCACCAGAAGCGGCCGGTCGGCGGCCATCGGACCGCAGCAGCCGCGTGGGTTGCGATTTATATAGTGCGTGCTGCCTGCCCACCGACCAGATCTCTGAATCCTAGCTTTTGACGTGTTCTTCTCGGATATATCCTATTTAAGGCTCGACGAAAAACTCGAAGCTCGCTAGCTCACTTAGCTCGTGGCTAGCTCAGCTAACGAGCCGAGCCGAGCCAAGATTTTAGCTCGTTAACCATAACGAGCCAACTCGAGCTAGCTCGCAAGCGGCTCGCGAGCCAAACGAGCCATAGTTTTAGAAAAAAAAAGTCATCATAACTTATATTATATTTGTATTACTTCATATCTTGCACTCTGCAAATGGTTGATATGTTAGCTCATACGAATATTTTATTCAATTTAAGGCTATTGGATATATTATTTTTGTATTATTACTATTTTCAAGCTTTTGATAAATGCAAATATTAAATTTTGTATATTTTTTATAACTGGCTCGCGAGCCTAACGAGCCAGCTCGAGCTTTTAACGAGCCGAGCCAAGCTGACTTTCTGGCTCGTCCTAACAAGCCATAGCGAGCCGAGCCGAGCCGGCTCGTTATCCAGCCTTAATCCTATGCAAGTATTATATATCCGCTGGAAAATGGCTTTACTCGTGTCCCAGCCCCAGAGTATTATAACCTTTTTTACGGAAAATCTATGGCTTCCGCCGCCCAGCCCTTTGTTTTCATGTAATTTTTGGTCTAAAAAAGGCCTAATAAAAGTACATAAATCTCACCGTGATTAAAAGCAATATATATACATATAATTTTCAAATAAGAAATATTGTATTGATGGTATATTGGTGATAAGAAATATTGTATTGATGGTATATTGGTGATAAAAAAATCAGAAATTTAAAGCTTAATTAGACTTTGTTTCTCCAATATATATGCATGACTCTGTACTTATATATTTTATTACAGTAAGAGTTTAAGAAATATTGTATTGATGGGTTTGTATTGATGGTATATTGGTGATAAGAAATATTGTATTGATGGTATAGTGGTGATAAAAAAATAAAAAATTTAAAGCTTAATTAGACATTGTTTCTCCAATATATATGCATGGCTATGTACTTATATATTTTTATTACAGTAAGAGTTTGGGAATAAAATAAAATAAACTTCTTGTGATCCATAAACGCATGTGGTGCAAACGAGCCTGTGTAATTTCCCAAGCATATATGCAACCACTTTCAAACGAGTATCGTTTCATATGAACTTGAATAACCTAATGGGCCCCACGTCATCGTCGTTGCTCTCGCCCTGCATCTTGTTAGGTTTTGATCTCCCACCATTAGGCCCAACGGTCTTTTGGGCCTTGTTCTCGCGCCCTGATCAGGGGCGCCCAACCCTACATGGTTGGTGGGCCCCCGTCACACTGCGCTATATATAGAGGTGGGGGCCGGCCGGCTCTAGGTACGAGGTTCACCCTCAGTCGCCACTCCCCACCGATATTCCCCGATTCCGATCTGAGAAGGGGCGCAGCCAGTGACGGGAAGCCGTCACCGTCTCCACTGCGCCACCGTCTTCCCCATCTCCACCGAACGTCGCTGCCGGAGCGCAGATGGCGTCCACGAACGAGACTCCGACTGCTCCAACCACTACAACCTTTGATGGTTTGCAATACTACTCCATTCCAACCTTTTCCCCTCTCTGACTCGTGGTAGAAGGTGTATTAGGGTTTTGTTGCATGTGCTGTGAATCAAGATCTCGCATTTCTACTGTCTAGTACCCGATCTAATGAACCCTAAGAACTATGAAACCTAACAATGGTATCAAAGCCACGATCTACTGACAAGAAACCTAGATCGGGATACAAAGAAACGAGGAAGAACTCGAACTCGATTCGGTTTTTCGGATCGGAAAGGAATCAGTCAAACGAACCCGAATCGAACCCTAACGAACCGATTTCAGATCGGGAAGAAACAAATCGAACCATGGACCCTAACCCTAGATGGAGAATGGGTAAAAAGAAGAAAATGAGGACGAAGGACCTACCTAGGTCATGTCGTCCGTCACCGCCGGCGGGTCTTTAGACGCCGTGTGGGATGAACCCATGGCCACCGTCGTGGCACGCGCGATGTAGGGCACTACCGCGAGGCCGCTCGATGGCGACGTGCTCAGCCACGGGCGAGCACGTTCGTCGGCGAGGGGGCCCGCGGCAGCGCCGATCTCCCGCTCCTCTGGCCGCAATGGGTAGCCGCCAGCTGCTGCTGCTCTGTGCGTGGCTTAAGGAGAAGGGGTGGGAGAAAGAAGAAGAGGCGGGCTGGGTGGATCCTCCGGCGGATACCCTGCTCCGGCGGTTCTTGTCGGTGGTGGCCGGTTGCCATGGGCGCCGCCGCTGCTGTGCAACTGAGGAAGCCGGGGGGGAGAAAAGAAATGACCCTAGTGTTTTTGGGTGTAGTCGGCCTCCAGCTGGTTTTTGATCCCGCGAAGGAAACAGACAACCGTCCGATGGGAATGAACGGATCAGATCTGCCCGGCGGCAAGCTGGGCCTGATTCGGCCCAGGTGGGCACGCGTGTCGGGCAGGAATCCCGGCCCAGGCCCACGTTAAGGCCCAGGCGCGGGGGCGCGCCTTCACGCGCGGCTAAAGCAGGTCGCGGGCCATTTTTTTGCTAGGCGCGGGGAGGGCACAAGGCGCGCGGCTGGGCCGAAGTAGGCCGAGTGAGATGAGCCTTCGGGCCGAATTTCAAGAAGATGATTTTTTTTCAGAAGCAATTCCTTTGACATGTATTCGATGAATATTTGAATGAATTTGAATAGAATTTTGATATGAATTTTCCGTACAATTTTGTCCAACGACATTTTGCTCAGAAAATAGTGAAAATTTTTTAGTGCTTCTAGAAAATAATAATATGAAAGATTATTAATGTTTTCGCTGTGCATGATAATTATTGTTCTCTTTGATTAAAATTGAATCAACGGGATAATTTAATTTTAAGAGAAATGATGAATTTCTGATAATTTTAATGAGATTATAATGTTGTTATTTTCTGACCAACATTGTTAATAATAATATTATAATTTTGATTCATGAGAAATTGTGCATTAATTTTATTTCTGCCCAACGGTGATGTAAAATTTTTGCATGGATGAATTATATGTTTTAATTTGACCAACGTTGAGTTAAAGCATGTGATTTTATGTATAAACTTTTCTCACTAACTCTGGTGTGGTTTCAGGAAGCAAATGTATTGTGAACATAGCAAATGTCTCGACGCTCAATGGGAGCAATTACCGTGTGTGGCGGGAGAAATATGAACTGAAACTTGCGTTGGGAGAGGTCGATTTTGCCATCACCTCACCGTGTCCTACTGAACCAGAGGACCCGGTGAGAGACGAAAATGAATCTGACGCTGATTTCGCTGCTCGAAAGCGTGATCATGCTGACATAAGAATGAGATATGATCTTGAACATAGGCAATGGACTCTCTCCAACCGCAAGTGCCTGTTGGTAGCCAAGGCCACCATAGAAGAACATATAAGGGGCTCAATCCATAAATGTGCTACTGCCACAGAATATCTTGATAAAATCAAGAGTCAGTTTACTAGGTCTACCAAGGCTACAACAAGTTCACTGATTAAGAAGCTTGTGAATGAGAAATACACTGGTGGTAGTATAAAAGAACACATTTTGAAGATGAACACTATGGCATCTAAGCTAAAGAAAATGAATTTAAAGCAAGATGATTTCCTGATTCATTTGATTTTTGCTTCTTTGCCAAAAGAATATGACACTTTTATTGTGAACTATAATATATAGCCTGAAAGATGGGGCATAGAAAGACTTATTTCAATGTGTGCTCAAGAAGAGGAGAGGATAAAGTCCTCACAGGGTGAATCCGCTCACTTTGTGAAGGATAACAAAAGAAAGAACTTTAATGGCAAGAATTTTAAACCACAAGGGAAACCCAAGTGGGATAAGGGCTCTTCCTCAAATTCACACGGAAAGAAACCCCAGGACTCTGAAAATCAGCAGAACAACTCCTATGGTGGAGATGAGAAAGATCAATGCAAGCACTGCTTCAAGAAGGAACACTACAAGAGGGACTATCCAGACTTCCTGAAATCTCTACTAAAGAGAGGTGATGAATTTATTACATTTATAGATGAATCCCTGTATTTATATTATGCTAAATCCACTTGGTGGGTTGATTCAGGAGCAACTACTCATGTTGCAAATTCTTTACAGGGGTTAAGTGGGACGAGAACCTTGCAAAGAGGAGAAAGAACGATTAAAGTTGCAAATGGAGTGCAAGCCAATGTTGAAGCCATTGGAGATTTATCTTTAGAATTGAATAATGGCTTTGTACTTAGACTTAAAGAAGTACTTTATGTTCCCTCTTTGCGTAGAAATTTGATAAGTGTTTCAAAACTTGATGATGATGGAATTGATTGCCATTTTGGTAATGTCAAATGTAAGATACTTGTTAATAATGAATGTGTTAGTCTTGCCTTCCGACAAGACAAGCTTTATTTATTATCTCTTAATGAGAATGCGAATAATGTATGCGATGAGAATATGAATGATTCCCCGCCTGCGAATGTAACTAAGAAGCGGTAGCGAATTGATGATGCCTCTTCGAAATTATGGCACTGTCGCTTGGTCCATATTTCGAGGGGGAGAATAGAATGACTGATTAAAGAATCAATTCTTCCGCACTTAGAATTTTCAGATTTAGAACAATGCGTTGATTGCATCAAAGGAAAGTATGTTAAGAAAATTAAGAAAAATGCCAAACGAAACGCAGGAACTTTAGAAATAATCCACACTGATATATGTGGTCCATTTCCTGTGAAAAGTGTGGATAGTTATGATTCGTTTATAACATTCACAGACGACTACTCTCATTATGGCTATATTTATCCAATTAAAGAAAGATCGGAAGCATTGGATAAATTCAAAATATTTAAAGCTGAGGTTGAAAATCAGCACAATAAGAAAATAAAGATAGTACGATCAGACCGAGGTAGAGAGTACTATGGGCGACATACCCCATATGGCCAAATTCCTGGACCGTTTGCAAAGTTTCTACAGGAAAATAGCATAGTCGCTCAGTACTCCACACCGGGGAAGCCTCAGTAGAATGGAGTGGCTGAAAGACGTAACCGTACCTTAATGGATATGGTAAGAAGCATGATAAGTTACTCCACATTACCGATTAGTTTATGGATGGAGGCACTGAAAACCGCCATTCACATACTTAATCGAGTACCAAGCAAATCGGTGCCTATAACACCGTATGAATTATGGACAAGAAGGGAACCCTCACTTAACCATTTGCGTGTGTGGGGCTGTCCGGCTAAGGCAAAAGTGTTTAACCCAAACATAGGAAAGTTAGACTCCAAGACAGTCAGCTGCCATTTTATTGGCTATCCAGAAAAATCAAAAGAATATCGCTTCTATTGTCCTGACAGACATACGAAGATTGTAGAAACAAGACACACTGTGTTCTTAGAGGATAACATGATCAGGGGGAGCATGGTAGCATGAGAAATAAGCCTATAGGAGAAGCGGGTACATGTACCCACACCGATGGTTGAAGAACCATTCTTTACGCTACCTGTTGCTATTGCGCCGACAGTGCAAGACACTATAGTGCCAACACCTGTTGCAAGTTCTCCCATGGCGACAATGAATGAACATGAGGAACCTGTCCTTGAGGAGCCTGTCCTTAAGGAACCTATAGAACCAAATGTCGCAGATGAGGAAGAACAGCAACAACCCAATGAGGAACAAGTGCCAGAGGCCCCTAGAAGGTCTCAAAGAACAAGAAGGTCAGCTATTTCTAATGACTATAAAGTTTATGAAACAGAAGAATTTCAGATGGGGGATGATCCCACCTCATTTGAAGAAGCCATGAGAAGCGACCACTCATCGAAGTGGCTTAAGGCCATGGAAGATGAAATGAAATCAATGAGTACCAACAAAGTTTGGGACATGGAAATTATTCCTAAGGGAGCCAAAACAGTAGGTTGTAAATGGATCTACAAAACAAAATATGACTCCCAAGGAAATGTAGAAAGATTTAAAGCGTGACTTGTGGTGAAAGGCTTTACGCAAAGAGAAGGGATTGATTATAATGAGACGTTTTCCCCAGTCTCATGTAAAGATTCCTTTTGAATTATAATGGCACTTGTAGCTCACTATGATTTGGAGTTACATCAAATGGATGTAAGGACGACATTCCTTAACGGGGATTTGGAAGAAAATGTTTATATGGCACAACCGAAAGGTTTTGTTGTAAAAGAAAAATAAAATATGGGATGCTGAAAGGTCCTTGTTTGGTTTTGGTAATTGAGTGACAACCTTAGGTGGACTAATTGTGTTTATGTGAGATACACAGGGAATTAGTCCATAGATGATTGTGTCATGAAGGAGCTAATTGCATACGAGACATGACATGGAGTCATGTGACCAAGGTGGCGAAGATCAAGATGAGGCTTGGCTTGATGGACCGGTTGCAAGTGTGAAGGGCAAGTCAGAGGCTTTGGAGCGATGGACCGCGAGGCGGTGAAGCTTGAGCAAGACTTGGCGCCGATGGACCGACGCAACGGTGAAGAGCAAGTGAGGTCAAGATCGATGGACCAAGGTCACATGATGATATGAAGTGAATCATATCATTTGTGATATGGTTGGTGCATGTGTTGCATCAACGTCGAAGGAGATGGAGTGAAATGCGCAAGGCAAAGGTATAACCTAGGGCATTTCCATTTCACCGGTCATAGGTGTGTAGAGAAGTTGATGACCGAGTTTAGGATAGATGGCCGTACTATCAAGAGGGGCAAACTTGTTTGCATATCGGTCATCTAGTGCCACTCGTGTGATCTAACTATGCATCGTTGCTAGGATCGAGTGGCGTGGCAAGTTGAGTGGTTAACTCCTTCGGTAAAATGATTATGAAAATGCTAACACATGTGCACAAGGTGGTGTTCACTTGTTGGTGTGGGCACATTTACGAAGGCGTTGAAGTTTGAGCGGTAGAGAGGGTTTGGATCTCTCTCTCCCTCCCGTACGAGCTTGCGAGCGTGGGATTCAGGCGTTTTCGAGAAGTTGAAATGACTATTTTTCCACTACGCCGGAAGTCGGAAAAGAAACGGAGGCGAATGGAGGTCACAGAGGTGACCGGACGCTGCACCGGACGCGGTCATGGTATGACCGGACGTGTCCGGTCAGTACAGCGCAGACGCGGGTGTTAGGGTTTGTAACCGGCGCGTCCGGTCACTCACGGGACCGGCGCGTCCGGTCAGGTGTCTAGAGGAAACTGAGTTTCGCAAGGACGATCGGACGCGGAGCGCGTCCGGTCACACATGATCGGACGCATCCGATCGTTGAGGGAGCTTACTAGACTCTAACCGGACGTGGGCACTGTCGTGTCCGGTCGTTGTGAGGGGCGCGTCCGGTCGTTGCTTCGCGGGCGCGCGAGTCAGTGCCATCGGCGCGTCCGGTCGTTCGAAGCGGCGTGTCCGATCGTTTGACGGGCGCGTCCTGTCGTTGCCTGGGGCGCGTCCGGTCGTTGTTTTGATCATTGGGGTCAGTGACCGTTGGAGGATCGGACGCGGTTGAGCGCGTCCGGTTAGTTTTGACCGGCGCGTCCGGTCATCCCAAAAAGAACCCAGTGAAGGGGTAACGGCTCTAGTTGACCGTGGGGTTATAAATAGATGCCTTGGCCAGCCGTGGCCGGTAGCTGAGCACACTTTGGCCTTGGTGGCTTATGTGGTAGTGCTTGGAAGCCCTCTAACTCACTCATGCTTGATAGTGTTCATCGGATCGAGTGAGAAAGCGATTCTAGTGCGTTGCATCGAGAGGATTGCATAGAGTGGCACTAAGTGATCGTGTTGCAAGCCGGTGGTGCTTGTTACTGTTGGAGGTTGCCACCTCCTAGACGGCTTGTTGGCTTGCGACTCCGTTGAAGCACGCGTGGAGATTGTGCGTGCCTCCGGAGGAGGATTTGTGAGGGGAATTGTGCTCACCCCGCGGGGATCGCGAAGAGCAACTCTAGTAAAACTCGTGGCTTGGAGGATCCCCATCTTGAGAGTGGATGTGCGGCACCCGCTGAGGGTTTGACTCTTGATAGTCAATTAGCTCGTGATCCATCAAGTGGGTGTATCGCCACAACGGGGACTAGCTTGGTGGCAACCAAGTGAACCTCGGTGAAAAACCGCTGTGTCAACATTGTGTACATCTTCTCGGTGGTTTACTTTCGATTCACAAGCTTGTATTTACATTCATATACTTGTGCTTGTGTAGTTGCTCTTGTAACTAGTTTGCTTGTGTAGTTAGCTAGTTACCTTCTTGCTTGTGTAGCATAGAAGTAGCTCCCGTTGCGTGGCTAATTTGGTTTGTGTAACCTTGTTAGTCATATTGCTTAGTTTGTGTAGCTAAGTAATTTGCGCTCTCTAGTTTGGCATTAGTTGCCTTGCTATTGAGTATTGCTAGTGAGCATAGGTGGCTTCGTGCTTTTGCTTACTAGAATTGTGTAGGAGCTCCCCGGCTTTGCTAAAGTACTAGTGCATAGGTTTGTGTGACCTTACTCTAGAATTGTTTAGGAGAGCTCTTGCTAAGGAAAGCACCTTAGTTACATAATTAGGATCTTTGTGAGGTCCTTGTGAACTTAGATAGAGGGGTGTAGTCTTAGCTAGACCGATAGTTTTAATTCCACATTTGTTTCGGTTTGCCAACACGATTAATTTTAGAAAGGACTATTCACCCCCCCTCTAGTCCGCCATCTCGACCCTTCAATTGGTATCGGAGCCCGGTCTCTCATTTGTGGTCTTCACCGACCCGAGAGGATGGCAGAATATGGACTAGATGTTGATTGTCCTCACATGTTTGATGGCACACACTTTGCACGGTGAAAAAATTGGATGATATGCAACTTTAAGTTTATTTGCCCTCAAATGTGGTGGATGGTAGATGTAGGCTTTTCTCATGTGTTGGATGAAGATAATCTAACTCAAGCACAAGAGAAATGCCTAGATCTTGACATCCAAGCTACTAACATCATGTATAGATCTTTTGATGATAGCATCTTTGGTAAGATCATGGACCTCAAATCCGCTCATGAGATATGGGCCTATCTCAATGAAAAGTATGGAGCTGTCACCGATGATGACGATGATGTCAAGCCCAAGGAGGTTGCACATGATGATGTTGAGCATGACCACAACACGATGGTTGTGGAGGATTGCTCCACCTCATGGTTAAGTGATGATGATGATCGATCTACCACAAGTTCACTTGACAAGGATGGTGATGATGCATCAAGTGTTACAAGTGATGTTTCTACCCCAAGCACACTTGATGGTGACAACGTTGGTTCATGCTCGAGCCTTGATGATGCTACTACAAGCCCATCCACTACATCACATTGCTACATGTCACTAGGTGACACAAAGGTATCAAATGATAATGTGATTGATCATGTTGATTCATATGATGAGCTTGTTAGTAGACTTGCTAGCATGAACATGTCTTTAGAAAATGAGAAAGCTAAAACCATGAAATTGGAAAATGAAAACTCTTTTCTAAAAACCACATGTGAACAACAAAAGCATCTACTTTATGTTACTACTTGTTCACATGAGGAGCTAAAATTGGCTCATGAGGAACTTAGTGTTGCTCATGATAATTTGGCATAAGAACATGCTTCTCTCTTTAAGATGTTATTAAAGAAAATTAAAAATAATGAGAGCTCATCACATGGATCAAATGATCAATTGCAAAATGTGACTAACCCATGTGATGTAGGGAGAAAGCATGTATCCACCTCTTGTAATGACTTATTAGATATGCCATGTTCTTCACATATATATGCTTGTTCTACTTCTATGTCTTGTGAGACTAACCTTTTGAAGGAGAACAATGAGCTCAAAAATGAAGTGAAGAATTTGAGCAACAAGTTAGAGAGGTGCTACAACTCAAAAGTCACCTTTGAGCACATGTTGAACAACAAAAGAAGCTACGGTGACATGAGCGGCATTGGCTTCAACAAGAGCAATATCAAAGGCAAAAGATGGGGGAAGAGAAGATATGAAAGAGAGATAAAGAAGCAAGAACAAGAGAAGCTCTCTCATTTTATGTGCTTTAAATGCCATGAAATGGGACATCTTGAAATTGGTTGCCCTAATGAAGAAAAGCTCAAGTTGAAGAAAGAAGAAGAGAGGCTCAAGCATGTCAAGTGCTTCAAGTGTCGCACTTGGGGTCATCTCACCTCAACGTGCCCAACCAAGAAACTAGTGAAGCAACAAAAAGAGCCTCAACCAAAGCCACAAGTTGAGCAAGAAACCACACCCCAATCTCAAGTCAAGATCAACCACAAGGATGATGATGGTGACTTGATGATGATGAAGAAGAAAACAAGAAAGGGTGGAAGAGGAAGACATCCAATGCAAATCCAAGATGCCAAGATGATGAGCAAGATTCAAGATAAGAAGAGAGATTTGGCTCACATCAAGTGCTTCAAGTGTGAAGATATGGAACACTTTGCCTCGGGGTGTCCTACCAAGCTTGAGAAGAAGGCTCAAGCAACTCATGAGAGGCAAGGCAATGAAAAGCATCATATGAGCAATGAAGAAAAGGCTCAATCAAAGAGAAGATGCTATTCATGCCGGGAAAGGGGACACATGGCACATTCATGTCCCCTAGGTAACACTTCTAAGCATATCTCAATTGATGATACTAATGTGCTTAGAAAGGATGTAAATGGTACCTCTATTGTTGCTATTGCAAAACATCCTGCTACCCATACTAAGGCTTTGCCTAAGTATGTTGCTCCTAACTTGAGAGGACCCAAACTTGTTTGGGTACCATTAAAAAGTGGATGATTGTTTATAGGTACCATCGGCATTGGAGGCTTGATTCATTTGGATTCATATTAGTCATCATATGTTGAATCAAGTTTTAAAGCTTAGTGCATATTCTATCCCAATGCCAAGTCAAAATAAGTGGAGTCCAAATACTACAACATACAAGTGCAACATTCAAGATTGTGGTGATTTATTGGATATATTTGATGGCTTGTAAATATTCAAGTTGAAAGCTTGCTATTGGATGATCATGAGCTAACCAAGGTATATCTCTTGTTGATCATTTCACTTGGGTGCATATGAGTTGATTGAATTGGATATATATGCAATGTTGCTTGCTATGAGATGTTTGAATGGATTAAATGCTTAAGTAATCAAGTTTGAATTGATTTGTGTTGGATAAATTCATGAGATGACATTTAGTAAGTGGATTGGATGGATATATGTCTTGTGAAAGTATTCAAACAAGTTAGTTTCAAGTTTGATTCATATTTGATGAAGTATTGCTCAATGTATTGAAATCTGTCCAAAGTTGAAAATCTGAGCTAGCAGTGATCAAATCTGAGTTTGGATGATCAAATCTACTTGGATTGGCATGAATTTTGGTATGCATGCTCTAGACTTATGATATAAGATTCTGTACAAATTTCATGAGAATTGGATAAGAGATGCTTCGGCTTTGGAGTACATCTTGTCAGCTATAGTGCAGCAGTTTTCAGCATGTAGCAGTGGTGGAAGATTTGAAATCTGGTAGCAATCTAGATGTCAAATGAATCTCAAATTTTTACAGCTGCTAGATGACTTAGTGAATCACATCTCCACCAAATTTTATGGCATTTGGATCTGTATATTGGGAGATATGAATTATTCCTTGAAGGGTACAGAATCTGCCAGAAAAGTGACAATTATTGGATTGATCTAGAGTCACTTTAAGTGAAAGGTCCTCAAGTTGGAAACATATTTATAAGTGTTTGAGGCACCTAAATTTGGTTTTGAATTGATCTAGAAGCTCATGACAATGATATGGGTACAAGCACAAGACAACAATGTAAATGGATATCTAGGGTGTTTCAAATGGTATCTAGACTCAAAATAATTCTTCAATTGGTATTTACAAGTGGTGTCTACATCATGATCTACAAGTGATATCCTACAAGTGGTACTCATAAAGATAGCAAATGTTCAAGAAAAGATCATATTGACAAATCCTACAAGTGGTTCCATGATAGAGGATTCTTCAAATTGGTATCACACCCTTATTCGTGGTATTTCTACACATGATATCATTTATACAAGATGATGGTTCCATAAGTGATCCTCAACTTTAAGTGATCATCAAATGTAGAAAGTTCCCTCACACACAAGAGCTCAAGATTATCAAGTGAATGACCCATGTTATGACATAGGGGGAGGAGCCCCACCTAATGGTATCAAGGTCAAAGATCCTAAGTGGTATCTCAAGAGCAACATACAAGTAATGTCATTCCAACATGTGCGGTGATGTCCATCAATAACGCAATATTCAAGTCTCAACCATCTACCCCAATGCAAACCTTTGCATCAATGAGAAGTACACCCTTTATGGAAATTGATGACAAAGGGGGAGAAGTTGGAACAAAGATATGTCAATACACCAAGAGAGAGAGGTTTGGGAATGAGTTTGGACATGGAGATGGACAAAGAGGGAGCAACATTGAAGAAATGAGAAGGATCAAAATTCTTGGACAAAAGAAGCACACAAGTAGGGGGAGCAAGCTCATGAACATTGTTTGGTTGCATTTGACATGTGCATATTCATGTGCTTGCTTGCATTGCATAAGTTTTATATTTAATATGCATGCTTGAGTGTTGTATGCTAGTTATAGAACTTGAATGATGATATGATAACTAGCATGCATAGGATGATAGCTAGACTTGTGTTTATCATGAAAAACTAGAACCTTGCTTATAATGTTGATCTCACGGGATTTCTAGTATTTTTGATGTCTAGCTACTCATGATGCTAAGGATGATGGCAAACTTGTGATTTTCAAATGATATCGAGCTATCAAATGGTATCAAACTACAAAGGTTTATTCTATACACCTTAGCATCACTTAGTAGTGCTAACCCTCCCACAAATATCATATTTATGCATATGTGCAAGCTTGAAACCAAACCATTTGAGCACATATGTAGGGAGAGTTATCACTACCAAGTCGGATTTTATGGTGCTTATCCAAATCCTAACATAGAGCTTAAATGTTGGATAAGTGGCATAAAGTCCAAAAGAACTTAATTTTCATATCTTTGTAGAGTTGTCATCAATTACCAAAAAGGGGAAGATTGAAAGGTCCTTGTTTGCTTTTGGTAATTGAGTGACAACCTTAGGTGGACTAATTGTGTTTATGTGAGATACACAGGAAATTAGTCCATAGATGATTGTGTCATGAAGGAGCTAATTGCATATGAGACATGACATGGAGTCATGTGACCAAGGTGGCGAAGATCAAGATGAGGCTTGGCTTGATGGACCGGTTGCAAGTGTGAAGGGCAAATCAGAAGCTTTGGAGCGATGGACCGTGAGGCGGTGAAGCTTGAGCAAGACTTGGCGCCGATGGACCGACGCAACGGTGAAGAGCAAGTGAGGTCAAGATCGATGGACCAAGGTCACATGATGATATGAAGTGAACCATATCATTTGTGATATGATTGGTGCATGTGTTGCATCAACGTCAAAGGAGATGGAGTGGAATGCGCAAGGCAAAGGTATAGCCTAGGGCATTTCCATTTCACCGTCATAGGTGTGTAGAGAAGTTGATGACCGGGTTTAGGATAGATGGCCGTACTATCAAGAAGGGCAAACTTGTTTGCATATCGGTCATCTAGTGCCACTCGTGTGATCTAACTATGCATCGTTGCTAGGATCGAGTGGCGTGGCAAGTTGAGTGGTTAACTCCTTCGGTAAAATGATTATGAAAATGCTAACACACGTGCACAAGGTGGTGTTCACTTGTTGGTGTTGGCACATTTACGAAGGCGTTGAAGTTTGAGCGGTAGAGAGGGTTTGATCTCTCTCTCCCTCCTGCCGAGCTTGCGAGCGTGGGATTCAGGCGTTTTCGTGAAGTTGAAACGATTATTTTTCCACTACGCCGAAAGTCGGAAAAGAAACGGAGGCGAATGGAGGTCACAGAGGTGACCGGACGCTGCACCGGACGCGGTCATGGTATGACCAGACGCGTCCGGTCAGTACAGCGCAGACGCGGGTGTTAGGGTTTGTAACCGGCGCGTCCGGTCACTCGCGGGACCGGCGCGTCCGGTCAGGTGTCCAGAGGAAACTGAGTTTCGCAAGGACGATCGGACGCGGAGCGCGTCCGGTCACACATGATCGGACGCGTCCGATCATTGAGGGAGCTTACTGGACTCTAACCGGACGCGGGCACTGTCGCGTCCGGTCGTTGCGAGGGGCGCGTCCGGTCGTTGCTTCGCGGGCGCGCGAGTCAGTGCCATCGGCGCGTCCGGTCGTTCGAAGCGGCGCGTCCGGTCGTTTGACGGGCGCGTCCGATCGTTGCCTGGGGCGCGTCCGGCCGTTGTTTTGACCGTTGGGGTCAGTGACCGTTGGAGGATCGGATGCGGTTGAGCGCGTCCGGTCAGTTTTGACCGGCGCGTCCGGTCATCCCGAAAAGAACCCAGTGAAGGGGTAACGGCTCTATTTGACCGTGGGGTTATAAATAGATGCCTTGGCCGGCCGTGGCCGGTAGCTGAGCACACTTTGGCCTTGGTGGCTTATGTGGTAGTGCTTGGAAGCCCTCTAACTCACTCATGCTTGATAGTGTTCATCGGATCGAGTGAGAAAGCGATTCTAGTGCGTTGCATCGAGAGGATTGCATCGAGTGGCACTAGGTGATCGTGTTGCAAGCCGGTGGTGCTTGTTACTCTTGGAGGTTGCCACCTCCTAGACGGCTTGGTGGCTTGCGACTCCGTTGAAGCACGCGTGGAGATTGTGCGTGGCTCCGGAGGAGGATTTGTGAGGGGAGTTGTGCTCACCCCGCGGGGATCGCGAAGAGCAACTCTAGTAAAACTCGTGGCTTGGAGGATCCCCATCTTGAGAGTGGATGTGCGGCACCCGCTGAGGGTTTGACTCTTGATAGTCAATTAGCTCGTGATCCATCAAGTGGGTGTATCGCCACAACAGGGACTAGCTTGGTGGCAACCAAGTGAACCTCGGTGAAAACCCGCCGTGTCAACATTGTGTAGATCTTCTCGGTGGTTTGCTTTCGATTCACAAGCTTATATTTACATTCATATACTTGTGCTTGTGTAGTTGCTCTTGTAACTAGTTTGCTTGTGTAGTTAGCTAGTTACCTTCTTGCTTGTGTAGCATAGAAGTAGCTCCCGTTGCGTGGCTAATTTGGTTTGTGTAACCTTGTTAGTCATATTGCTTAGTTTGTGTAGCTAAGTAATTTGCGCTCTCTAGTTTGGCATTAGTTGCCTTGCTATTGAGTATTGCTAGTGAGCATAGGTGGCTTCGTGCTTTTGCTTACTAGAATTGTGTAGGAGCTCCCCGGCTTTGCTAAAGTACTAGTGTATAGGTTTGTGTGACCTTGCTCTAGAATTGTTTAGGAGAGCTCTTGCTAAGGAAAGCACCTTAGTTACATAATTAGGATCTTTATGAGGTGCTTGTGAACTTAGATAGAGGGGTGTAGTCTTGGCTAGACCGATAGTTTTAATTCCGCATTTGTTTCGGTTTGCCGACACGATTAATTTTAGAAAGGACTATTCACCCCCCCTCTAGTCCGCCATCTCGACCCTTCAGATGCCGCCTAAAGAAATCAATCTACGGATTGAAGCAAGCCTCAAGACAGTGGTATTTAAAAATTGATAGAACAATAAAAGGTTTTGGGTTTAAGGAAAATATTGAGGACAATTACGTTTACGCAAAATTCAAGAATGGAAAGTACATATTCCTGATTTTGTATGTGGATGATATCTTGCTTGCTAGTAGTGATGTCAATCTACTAATGGAAACGAAAAAATTCTTGTCCTCAAACTTCGATATGAAAGATCTCGGTGATGCCTCGTTCGTTTTGGGAATAGAGATTCACCGAGACAGAAGAAAGGGGTTCTAGGATTATCACAAAAGGCATACATAGAAAAGGTTCTGAAGAAATTTAGTATGCATGCATACAGTCCTTCACCTGCTCCTATTGTCAAGGGCGATAGATTTGTGGAACATCAATGTCCCAAGAACGAATATGAGATTAATTGAATGAAAGCGGTACCGTATGCTTCAGCAGTTGGAAGTTTACAATATGCTCAAGTGTGTACACGCCCTGACTTAGCTTTTGTTACTGGGTTACTTGGTAGATATCAAAAGAATCCAAGAATAGAACATTGGAAATTAGTGAAAAAAGTCCTGCGTTATTTGCAGGGTACGAAAAGGCCTCATGCTAACGTATAGAAGATCTGATTCCCTGCAGATAGAGGGGTATTCAGATTCTGATTATGCGGGAGAAGAAAGAAAATCCACGTCAGGATATATATTTACTCTCGCAGGAGGGGCTATATCGTGGAAAAGCTCCAAACAAACCATAACTACATCCTCAACAATGTATGCCGAGTTTGTAGCTTGCTATGAGGCAACGGGGCAGGTGAATTGGCTAAAGAAATTCATACCCGGATTGAAAGTAATTGATAATATCAATGAACCACTGAGGTTGTATTGTGATAACAACCCAGCGGTACAGTATGCTCACAAAAATAGATCAAGTGGTGCTGCCAAACACATTGACATAAAGTACTATGTTGTGAAAGATAAAGTTTGGGATCATATAATAAATCTTGAGCATATAAGTACAGAGAAAATGCTCGCGGATCCGCTCACAAAGGGCTTACCACCCAACGTGTTCAGAGAACACGTAGCCGGCATGGGTTTAAGGGAAAAGCCTATGATTCCCGAACATATGAAGGGCCCAGAAGAAAGTTTCATTCTAAAACGGAGAAATGTGTTGTGGCTGTTAGTCTAACGGCACTAATTGCTGTGACAATGAGATAGTTCAATGCACTAACCTGTTAGGTTTTGATCTCCCACCATTAGGCCCAACGGTCTTTTGGGCCTTATTCTCGCGCCCTGATCGGGGGCGCCCAACCCTACATGGTTGGTGGGCCCCCGTCACACTGCGCTATATATGGAGGTGGAGGCCGGCCGGCTCTAGATACGAGGTTCACCCTCAGCCGCCACTCCCCACCGATATTCCCCAATTCTGATCTGAGAAGGGGCGCAGCCAGTGACGGGAAGCCGCCACCGTCTCCACTGCGCCACCGTCTTCACTGCACCGACTCCCATCTCCACCGAACGTCGCTGCCGGAGCGCAGATGGCGTCCACGAACGAGACTACGACTGCTCCAACCACTACAGCCTTTGATGGTTTGCAATACTACTCCATTCCAACCTTTTCCCCTCTCTGACTCATGGTAAAAGGTGTATTAGAGTTTTATTGCATGTGCTGTGAATCAAGATCTCGCATTTCTACTGTCTAGTACCCGATCTAATGAACCCTAAGAACTATGAAACCTAACACATCTCTCCAGACAAGCCGGCATCAATAACCACCCTCGTTGCCGTCTCGCCATGCACGGCGACACCGAAGTCGAACGCCGCCGCGGCCCTGTGGCGGCGCATGTGTCCGCCGAGCGCCTGCCCGGTGGGGAAGACCGCGCCGCAGGTGCTGCACCGGTGCACATCGTTGGCCAACGCGGCACCCTTCCCGGGGCGCGCGCCGAGGAGGAGGTCGAGGCCGTGGGCGCGCACCAGCGGCCGCTTGTGGCTTGTCCGGTGGCCTCCCAGCGCCTGGAACGTCGGGAACGCGCGCCCGCACGTCTTGCACCGGAACGCGCCGCCGCCGGCCCGGTGCTGCTGCTGCTGTTGGTGGCTGACGCCGCCGTGGTGCTTCGCGATCACCTTGCTCGCCGTCGACAGCGACAGGTACAGCCGCAGCAGCTGGTTACTGCTCGCCGTCGGTCGTTCGTTGGTGCTGGTGGCCATGTCCGGTCGATCCACAGCTTTTTCACGTATGGATATACTAAACTAGATCACGTGAGAATAATAAGTACTATTATTAGCACGTGCCTAATAATAATGCGTACTAAGACGCTGTTTCTATGGATAACAAGCAAGCTTGTATCGAATGTTTCGATTCTAAGCAATGGCCACGTATTTATAGGCGCGCCGCATGATGCATGCCATGCCAGAACGGAGCTTAGAGCTCCTGTTTGAAGAGATGCCTGCATTGACCTCAAGTCAACGTCAAGCTCGCCACCGAACTGAGCTTGCGCAGGGCCAATGGCAGCGTGCCGCTTTGCTTACGAAGTGGGGACGCGCGCGCATTGCGTGTGAAGTCGCTGCGTGCGCCGTTCGGTCGTTCTGAGAGATTCGTGCGGAACTTACGCGTGGTAGGGACACGCTGACTGGTGCACACAGGAATGTTATTCCTGGGGCCTCAGCGTAAAAACGACACGCCTATATATCCTAGTCTGAGAATACAAACTCATGTCCGGTGTGTGCTAATTTCTCACGCTTTTATTAGTTTTTATTTGTTTATTTTATTATGAGATAAGAATAGATTGGTACACTACTAACTAACCACTGATTTTGCGTGTTTTTGATTGGCAGTATGATGCACGCCCACATTAAAATAGAGATGTAGTACATAGGTTTATATTGATTATGACCCATGACTAATGACTTTGGCAGATGAATGGCGTGTAAGTGTTGCACCACATGATGCTTGCCTTTCAGCATTTCCACCTACTATACATGCTACCAAAGCAGTTTTCCATCGTGGGTTGCCAGCTGGCAAATGTGTGTTGCACGATGCATTTGTTTGGCTACCAATATGCAAAGACTTACCAGACGACGATGATATCTTTGGATGCAGATGTGGATGACACTAGTGGTACACCTAGCGCCCGAATGTCCCGCACCAGGATGCGTCCGGGCGCACCTCCAAAAATGGCACCTGCGTACAGAAACAGCACCCGGCCGCGGCGTTATATGGATGCTCTGCTGGCTCTAGGAGAGTCGATGCAGCATAAAGTAGGGAGAAGAGATGCAACACCCGATCTACTTTTAAAACATCCAATGACAATAGTTGCAACGTACATCTGAAGGCAGTTCAAACACTTGAAACATGCTTCTGAAACAATTGAAAAAAAAACACCTGAAACACACTTGAAAAACCATGGCAACCATGCGCAACATCCAAATAAAACACATGCAACGTATGTGTGAAACATATGCAACATCCAGATAAACACACTTGCAACATGCGTCTGGAAAACACAGATGAAACATACCTCTGAAACACCTGAAACACTCGAAACATACACTTGCAACATGCCTCTGAAACAACTGTAACATATGCAACATGTGTAACATCCCCCGATCTACTTTTACAACATCCATATGAAACAAATGCAACATATATCTAAAATGCATGAAACACTAGAAATATACATATGCAACATAGGGAAGGGGAAGACTGTGCCGGTTGATTCCGGCCACCAGGGGTCCGCGGCGCCGACTGCTTCAGAGTCTGTCCAACGCCGATACTGGTGACGAGGACGGCCACGATGGCGACGACGACGGTGCGGGGGTGCCTTCGCCCCGCGGCCTCGACTCCATGGTGCTCGCCACGATACCAGTGGTAGTGGTCGACACGGGCGCGGGGAACGACGGGGACTGCGCGGTCTGCCTTGCGGAGCTCGAGCCCGGGGAGAAGGTCTGCGCGCCGCGGTGCGGCCACCGCTTCCACGTCGAGGGCCGGGGTGGGGGAAGGGGCCACCGGGGTGCGGGAGGAGGCTGCCAGGGGTTGGGGAAGGAGTCGCCGCCGCCCAGGGAAGCAGCGATGGCCGCGTCGTCAAGTGTGGGGCAGGACGCGAAGAGATAAGAATGGGGAGGGGCACGAGCGTTGAGGGAGTGAGCGAGGTGTGCGTATGTCCGAGCATCTTCATCATATCATTATCGTAACACTAGCACCACGTATATGCAATCGATGAGATATATGCTCACCTAGGAATGTGGACAAAAATGTAGTTTGAATTCTTTGATAGTGGATCCAGAACTCTGTTACATAATATATGACTTGCTTTTTGGTAATATATATATATATATATATATATATATATATATATATATATATATATATATATATATATATATATATATATATATACTCAAACATTGGGCGCCATTACAACAGAACGATGAAAAAACCAGAGCTTTTCTTTCACACTTGGTAGATGCCTAACTTTAGAGTCGGCTCTAATTATTAGATCTGATCAAACTGGGTCAGGCCATGAAAAATTTGTTGTGTCAAAATCATTGTTCAAGTCTGACAAGACGCACTGACGGGTTGGGCTATTTTTAAAAATTTGTTGTGTCAAAATCATTGGTCAAGTCTGACAAGACGCACTGATAGGTTGAGTTATTTTTCGGGGTTTTCTACTTTAATTTGAGTCGGGTTTCTTCAAGTTGGGTCAGATCATATCATAGGTTGAAAATCACAACCCCAACCTAACACAATAAATTGGTAGCACGGGTTAATTAAATTGGCTAACAGTTTACTACCTTGAGTTATTGTTTTGCCGACGACATACAGTAGTCGTCGATACGCGTCTATCTGTGGTGATGATGCAATGCAATGAGATTTCTATGGATTGCTACCGGAAACAGGAACAGATAGATACATAGATCACCATCACCTAGTAGTATATATGTATAGCGTGTTAATTGGATAGATATGATGTGCCATCAATCGTCATGGTCATGACTCATCATGGCTCCTACTTTGGTGACGTACGTGTACACTGGTGAACAACTGAAGAAGACTGAGACTTGATATGCCATCGTTTGTACCTCACTCCCACCTCTTCTTCCATCTCTCATTTTGTCGTTTCTCAACCCCACTATTCTCGTTCTACGGTAACAAACATAGACCCACGATAGGAGAGTTCGACGCAAGGGTGGAAAACATGGACCCATGACAAATCTGAGACCTGGTGCTTTGTAGCTTCTTACAATTATAATTTGGAGCTACAAAACCTTCACTAGTGTCACACCACTCATGTCGTGGCTAACCGCCTCACAGGACAATTCCGTGCCGCAACATGATGAGGAGTACAACTTACCTTCCACCTCGCTGCGATGCAAATTGGGTCAGGCCATGAAAAATTTGTTGTGTCAAAATCATTGGTCCAAGTCTGAGCAGATTTCACTGACGGATCGAGTTGGGTTGGGCTATTTATCGAGGTTTTCTACTTTAGTTTGAGTCGAGTTTCTTCAAATTGGGTTAGATCATAGGTTGAAAATCACTACCCAACCTAACTCAATACATTGGTACGGTGGCTCGGGTTAATTAAATTCGCTAACAGTTTACTAGCTCGAGTTATCGTTTTGCCAACGACGTACAGCAGTCGTCGATACGTGTCTGTCTGTGGTGATGATGCAGTGCAATGAGATTTCTATGGATCGTTACCGGAAACAGGAACAGAGATCGATACATAGATCATCATCACCTACTAGTATGTATAGCGTGTTAATTGGATAGATATGATGTGCCATCAATCGTCATGGTCATGACTCATCATGGCTCCTAGTTTGGTGACGTACGTACACTGGTACGTGAACAACTGAAGAAGACCGATGCAGACGTACGTACGTGCCTGGGTTTAATTGGCACACATCGTGTACGTGTGGAAGTAACTAACTCTGCTGATGACCACGACGTCAGACCACCCTTCGACTCATTGATGCTGCTCATTTCATGGTCCATCTAGAAGGAGGGGAACAACAGGACATTTCAGAGGTCAGCGTCGGGGATCGAGATCATCTATCAGGCAGCGGTCCGTGAAGCGGACGAATGGGTCAAGGCCGGTTTCTCAAGCCTAGCGGCGGTGTGCCCTATCTGGTCGCGCAATTTGTTTCCAATGTAATATTTATTAGGACAATCCAGTAGATAGGGCGACGGTGATCTGCTAATGATGGTTCCTCGCCACCATTAGAGGCTACATGTGTATCGGTTCCTACATACTCCTTTTCCTCTTAATGAAAAACGGGATGCATGGTCCGATCAAAAAAAAACTAACTCTGCTGATATTATATATGCATT
This sequence comes from Saccharum hybrid cultivar R570, assembly GCA_038087645.1. Taxonomy (NCBI): domain Eukaryota; kingdom Viridiplantae; phylum Streptophyta; class Magnoliopsida; order Poales; family Poaceae; genus Saccharum; species Saccharum hybrid cultivar. The sequence continues at coordinate 18,051,919 of JAQSUU010000760.1, forward strand.
GACCTGAGACCGGCGACTCAGACTCGCAGCAGTCAGCAGCAAAGAGCAGGTACTTACTCGACGCTGCACTGGTACTAGCGCTGAGCTTATCCATCCTGCTTCCCTCAGGGAGGAAACGTGCGTCCACATGCAGGGATAATTAACCAATTGCCACTATTTTAAAGAGAGTGGCAACAGATTTGCTATCCACGTGAGAGAAGTGGATGTGAGAGGGATTAATTGACCATAGCTAAAAGTGGCAAATAGTTAAATGTCCCCCTGTCTCTTGCTTCCGAGGGAGAGGTTATTATACTGCGCAGCAAATCGCAGATCAGAGCTGAATAGTAAATGGTGATAATCCCTCTTCAGGTCTTCGTACAAAATCGGTTTGGGTTCCATCATCGTCACTCCTCCGTACACAATATATAATGGTTTAAAAAAAATTTGTGCTGCACTTGCTCATCTATTTTTTACTAGAAAACTAAGATTCACATTAAGCCAGCGGAAAAAACTATGCAAACACTTGCAAAGAGTCACAAGTAGGATATAATGAAAACATGGCCCATCTCTCGCTCTCGCTCCTTCTAATTAGCCAATCTCTTCCTCTATCCATCAGTCCCTACATACTCCCTACCACCATACCTCTTCTTCCGTCCGCCCCTTGATTCATCGTCCGTCCACCTCTTACTGTTACGTCTCTTAGGGACCGTTTGTTTCAGCGGTAGCTCTTGGGCTTTTTGGCTCAAAAGCTGGCTTTCTAGCTTTTGATTTCTAGTTATATGCCACTCACTCCACCGTTCATCTGTACCTCACTCCCACATCTCTTCTTCCATCTCTCGCTCATTCAGTCGATCCTTAGTTCCACTATTCTCGTTCTACAGGTAACAAACATAGACCCATGACAGGAGAGTTCGACACAAGGCTGGAAATAAACATAGACCCATGACAAGAGTCTGAGACCTGGTGCTTTGTAGCTTCTTCCAGTTATAATTTGGAGCTACAAAACCTTCACTAGCATCGCACCACTCATGCCATGGCTAACCGCTTGACAAACCGATTCCAGTGCAGCAACATGAGGCGTACAACGTACCTTCTGCCTTTCTTAACCACATAAGTTATGCACACAATATATGGCCATAGCCACCTATTTGATCTAAGACAATCTCTAGTCAATTTCTCATACAGGGTTAATCCTTTGTTGCACATATCATTTATTATGGACATTGAAATTTATTTGATTTATTTAAAATAAGGTTGGGCCAAGCCCAGTTATATCAAATTTAACCCAACAAAGATATAGCAAGCTCAGGATCATGTATATAAGCATTCGAATACCCAAATACAGAGGATTTTAGGTGGTAGAGAACTGTTTTGTATTAAATAATGACACAAATTTGGTAGGTTTTATATCTATAGTAAATTATCATGTATTAAACATATATAGTACGTACGGTGCTCATATTTTCTAGCAAACTATTCTTCCAGTCTCTAGAAGATTTGGTCATGAGACGTTTAGAAGATTTAATTTGTTCATCCTGTCTCTAGAAGGCGTTTAAAACTCTCTACATATGTTGAGCGTAAAAATGAAAAATGAAAAAAAGCAAGTGTGTACCCATTACCCAATCAAGGCATGCAGATGCTATGCATATGACTAAAGTCACTAATTCTCCATTTGGGAAAAGGGGGCATGTGATGAAGCAATTTTTTAACCAAACAATTTGTTGAGTGATTTTGATTTTTTTTTCCAGAAAGTCAACCTTCTGGATAGGCTCAAGCAAACTGCAAAAGTGACAAAAGAAATGAACGGAAACTAGCATTATCTATATGTCATTAATTGGTACGTGGTGGAAGCTAAGGATGACATGAATTTTTGCGTGTGTATGTAGGCTTCAAACCTCTTTGCTCCTTGTGGCAATTGGCATGCGCAGGTACGTAGATGTGACTATGTGAGAGGAGAAATAAATAAAAGTGGCTTGTAATTTGTTAGGAAAGTGGACACAATTACACGAAGGTGTCTCCCCAATTTGTGTTTTGTTCTTTTTTTTTGAGCAAATTTGTGTTTGTATATAAGAAAAAGGAAAAAAAAGGAGAAGACATGCAATCCAAGTAGCTAGAAAATTTGACACACGCAGCAATCGAGTAGCCCAATGATAACAGAAAACTTAGGCCCAATCCAAACGTATAGATGGGCTAAAATAAAAAATAAAGTCCAGTAAAGCACACAAACCCAACTGTAACGAACTGGGCCCCAAAGGAAAAGAGACCATTAACTAAAAGGAAAAATAATACATAGCACATGGCCAGACGAGAGCTGCAACGCGAGAATGGATCTGAACTGGATGGGCCGTCAATCCGGGTGAACAATTAGGCTTGCAAAGCATTGCAAGACTTTTTTTTAATTTTACATATTTATTTATTCGATTCGATAATGCTACAAATAGGATGTCCGACGCCAGCGAGATGTGTGGCGTGACGTGCACCACAACTTTGACTCCCTCTGTCTCTTATTCTCATTTGGACACCACACGCTTACTCTGCTCGGTCTTCTCCCACCGCATCTGACCCTGCGCCGCTCACTGCTCCTCACTCTCGCACCATCGTGCGCCCCCTGCGCTGCTCGCTCCTCACTCCTCTCCCCCGCTTGTCGCGCGCCCTACCCACACCTCGCCTCTTGCTTTGGTTGTGCGTTGAGCAACTCGCTCCATCTCATAGCATGTGCCGCCCCGCTAGGCTAAGCCAAGGCCGGTGCTGGTGGCACTGGCCGGTGGTGGTGCTCGCACGCGCCACAAGTATTGGGTGCTGGTGGTGCTCATGCGTCACCGCTCGCCGCCGGCTCCGACCCCAACGACTGGAATCGACCGGCCTACACTTCCCCTCCCTTATGTTGCAAATGTATGTTGTAGATGTTTCAGTCGTTTCAATGATATGTTGCAGCTGTTTCTTATGGTGTTACAAAAGTAGATCGGGATGTTGCATATGTTGCAAGTGTTTCAGAGGCATGTTGCTAATGTTTGTTCAAAATGTTTCATTTGTTCCAGATGTATGTTGCAAGCGTTTGATCTGGATATTTACATATATTTCACACATATGTTGCAACAACATGTTCCATATGTTTCATCTGTTTTAGATGTATGTTGCAAGTGTTCTATCTGAATGTTGCATATGTTACAATGACTATGTTGCAAGTGTATGTTTCAAATGTTTCATCTGTTTCTATCATATGTTGGAATTGTTTCATTTAAGCATTGCAAAATTAGATCTCAATGTAGGGCTATTTAGTGAGGAAGAGAGAGCTAGTGCGGGAGCCATGGCAGCATCGGCTGTAAGCTACGCTCCACTGGAGGACGTGCTGGCGCACGCGGGCCATTCCTGTATGACATGCTGCCTCCGCTGGCTCCGCCGGAGGTCCTGAAGCATAAGCTTGTGGCATCTCCCTGTGCAACGGAGATGCAGACCCTGGCTATGGAGGTGACGAGGGCGCGACAAGGTTTGAGACCCCCTACGGGTGCAGCAGACGCTCTATTACGCGGGGGAAGGGACAGGGTGTGGCAGAGCTGTGTTTGGACGCGGGCCTGGGGCCGGACATCCAGGCGCTAATTATTCCATTATTTATTTTATTTGTAATAAGTTTAACAATTTTTTTGAAAAATAGCAAAAGTATTGATTTTAAATAAAATATTAAGTATATCTGGGTCTTCGCCAGGAAAAAACATTTGGCTTCATTTCTTTGCAAACAAGAAAATTTGACCACTTCTATTATAACAATGTAGCAAAAACAGAGAGGAAGTCCTACTCAAAACTCAATTCTAATATTATTGGCCATGCAAATGAACCAAATAATTTATCGCCGTACGTAGCGTCCAACTCTCGACAAACTTGGAAGTAGTGCTAGTTGTTATCTTCATGCTGCTACAATTGCATCCAAATGTCATAACCAGTACGTTCTCTTTGAACTAAACTTGCCAAAAAAAATTTGACACAGAACTCATTTTGAGAGATAGCCACTCTGATTTTCAAAGGACGACAATACACTAGCATATCTGGATTTTTTTGAGTGGAACTAACATGTCTGGAAATGTAATATCCAAGCTTGAAATTGGATGCTAGGATGGTCCAGCTTATAGCTGTATGACCTTCTAGGACGCTGGTCAAAAGCGCGTCGTTTATATGGTTACATTCTTTTTTTATTACAATAATATATGGTTACATTCTTTTTTTATTACAATTATATGCAAATCTTTTATGTATTCAAGAAAAAAAACATATCTGAAAATGTCTAGACGGACGGCGGTCCACATGTGAAAACGAATCCAGCCCATTACAGAACCTCATACAAATCACCGGCTTCTTTCTCTCCACTCGATCTCTCCCTCACATTCACGAAGGCCAAGGGTGACCGTCTCCTTCCATGTCAGTCATCTACATGCTACGCCGACGCCAATTTGCTTTTTTGTTTGTTTTTAGTTGTTTTACACGTATGAGAAAAGAGAAAAAAATTGATTTACAGACCTATCATAGTCTGATAGGCTAAAACAATTACAATGCATTGTTCTTTGGGCCCAGGAAGCAGCAGCTTCTCTCCGTACAATGCTGACAAGTGTCAAGTCCTTTGCATCGGACCATCCGACCCCTGTTCGCTTGTGTTTATCAGCAGTATTTTTTTTCTCACATCAAATTAGCATCAGCCAACCAGAAATCATCCAGCGAAAGCGGTAACTATCTCCCTGCCTAGCGCTGCCGGTAGCCTAGCAGTGGCTTTGGCTGCCCCATCTCATGATAAGATGGTCAAAAGAATTTTCATGTAAATGGATACTACTCAAACTATTTTCCCTTTCATGCCCAAAACCGAACTGACTGATGCTCTGAATCCACACTGTCAAAAGTCCCCAAAATCGAAGATGCACAGCTGATGGACACCTTCATACCGAACTCAGGCATATTTGATTTTAAGTATATTACTGTACATTACAGGTAACATGACTCGTTGAAAAGATTTGGATAAGTACTAGCAATGATTGGCTAATGGCGATACGTCCAAGCTGAACATTTCTCATGAAAGTGATAGGAAGGGTGGCGGCGTTGACCCAGTCCATAGCACCCCTCCCTTGTGGGCTCTGCCCAAATTTGCCTAGGTGCCACCCTACTTCCATCTCCAATGATCTAAAAGCACTTAAGAAAAGAAAGTATAAATACTTTAAGGATTAAATCAGGCATTTTTTTTGTTGGAACCAAGTTATATCTTAGGAGGTAATTACATTATCACTTTATGTGCATTTTGCAACCCACACTTGTTATATATTTCTTAGGTCGTTCTTCAAAAAATATATATCTTAGGTGCCAATTATAAAATTTTGTTAGTGAACCCACATTTTTTTGACCTACCTCATGTCACCTGGTGTTTGTGAGAGTCGAAAACATTCGTACTTTGTATAACGGTTTATAGTCTTATAAAACCGTTCAACCTTTTAGCGTCTTTTGGTTTATCCGCTGAATATGCACACTTACATAATACTACATCATGTATTTTTTCACCTGCAATTTCTGAATCCTACCTCATGTCACGTGGTGCTTGCGAGAGTGCGAAACATTCCCAATACGTATAACGGTTACTAGTTTGATAAAACCGTTGCATCATTTTGGCACCTTTTGATGTCTCTGATGAATAAACACATTTACATTACAATTACGTTATACATATTTTTCGACCTACATTTTTCAACCTACCTCACGTCACGTGGTGCTCGTGAGGATGAAAAACATTCTCGCTACATATAACTGTTACCGGTCTTATAAAAACGCTCTGCCCTTTTTGCGCCTTTTGGCATCTCAATGAAACAAAATAAATACATAAACATGTACAATTAACCATACATATATCTACATACACTTTTCCTATTCCTCATTCGCCTGGATTCTGGGCTTGTGTTCAGGCGACACTGTCGGTCTGTCCGATGGCGTTTGTGCATCTGGTCTGTTTCGTATTGGGTGTGATATTTCTTATTGGGTCAGTGGAACTTACCCGTTCGCCCGTTCGCCCTACTCGAGTGCTCGGGCAGCCGTTTGCCCGTTTCTCTCTGGTGCTCCCTCCCACTCTTCCAGTGACCCAACCTAGATTTGACCGCTCCTCGATCTCTCTCCTCCGGCATGTGGAGCACCGGCCGGTGTCGCTGGCGCATCCCCAGTGGCGGAGGAGCGCACTCGCGGCAGCAGCAGCGGAGCAGCGCGCGGCGGTGAAGCAGTGCATGCGGCGGTTGTCCCTCAGCGACGGCGGAGCAGTGCGTGCGGCGGTCATCCCCCAGCGGCAGCGGCTCCCCGGCGGTCGTCCCGCATCCTTGTTGCAGCGTTCATTGAAGGTCTTTCTAGAGGATCTCTGGTGACGCACTCTTGTATTTGCCTGTTGCATCTCCTTCCTCTTTGTTCCTCTCTTTGCTCATGTGTGTAGTCGACCCCATTTCCTACATGAAGCAGGAAGAGGCGATTTCATCCAGCTCGAGGTTCAGGCGTTCAACTTGATTTCCTGTTCATGGATCTGTGGAGCTGGCACCGATGGCCCCTTTAGCTGTGGATTTGGTTGTGGCACCCTCGACGCTTGCCTTTGTGTGCCACTCCTTGTGTCCCTGTTTCTAGCAGCTAGTTGATTAGTTCGTTACAAGCTAGTAGAAGATCCCAAGCCTGGTGTTCACGTTGCTAGGAGAAAAAGGAAGATAACATGTGGAGATGGCTCGAGCAATGGTCTCACATCCCTTAGCTCCAGATTTTTAGTTTATTTCTAACAAATAATATAGCATCCTATTTGATTTTTATTATTGCTCCAGTCACATATCTGTTCATTTCGTCTCTGATGCCTGTACTTTTTTCAACACATAATTGACCTTTATTTGTATATATTCAAAGGAACTTAATACTGGAACACTCATCAGTCATAGAGCATAATCTGGGCACAGGGTCACTATTTGGCTGTGGATTTGGTTTTCTGTGTAGTTCAGCTAGGCAACGGCCTCCTGTACCTGCTCTCATCTGCATATTGTTTTGCCTGCGGATCGTACAGGGTTCATTTCAGAATGAATCAGTCACACTTCAGGTTCAGGTTTGCTTGTTCTCTGTATGTGGATCATACAAAGTTTGTTTTTTCATTTGTTATGTGTTTAGGTTGTGTTGTGTTCATCTAATCGTTTGGATTGGCGAATGTTGTTATCTGGCTGGGATGTTGATGGAAGTTCTTACGAGATAGATATGTAGTCAATTTGCTTGAGCTAAATTGGTATGTGGTGCAATGTGTGTACTGTGGGAAATGAAAATGAGATTTACAACTAGGTGTTGGCGATTGCCATGGTAGCTTGCTGCACCTTACTCACTGGGCGCTTTGTGCTTGCTGAAAATTCACATCCACTGTTTGATGTATGACTTCGGCTTCCAATGATCTTCTGTCAACTGGCCGAATCACTTGATGTTTTGCTCAAATTTATTTAGTAGGGTTGAGACACACTATCCAACCTGGGTGGTTCTGGCTGTAGGTATAAGGGTCTCATGCAGGCATTATCGGCCCATGGATTTATTCAAATTCACTGAAGATTGTCCATCTAAATCTACTTGTAACCTTGTTTTGCTTTATTTTAAATTTATTTTTCCAATTTTGACTTTTGAGACATCATAATAGGATGTGCATGGAGTGGGTACGAACTGGTGATATAGGAAAGATTGTTCTTTGCTAAGAGTGAGAAAGTAATGTGGCATGCTTATCTGACAGCAGAACTTCATGCAGGTACGAAGCAGTAACATTGCCACAAAAAATTATCACTATGGTGGTGAAACAGCCCATGCTTTTCTCAAGACTGACGGTGCCAGGTTCTGAGGAATGGTGATCCTTGTCACCTATGTATTTCAAAAAACTTTATATGCATACAGTATGATTCTTATTTAGAATAGCCATCACATGAACACATCTCTTTTTTCTGACTTTGGCCTGATTGTATCTACTTTTCTGACTGAAATATATGATGCATATTTAGCGATTGGAAGATTTGGATGAACAGTGCTTTAATGTCAATCTTGATGATGATGACTTCTCTCATGCTGATCATCGTCATCAAGGTTTGTATTTCTTCTCTTGCGGACTACTCTTTGTGTTTGTATAATGGAGAATATTCTCAAACTACGATATTGTCTCAGCTGAATCAGTGAACATAACCTTGGTTTATAATTTTGAGTCTGGGCTTGCACTCGTGTATTATAATATGACATATCTTGTTTTCTTTTTAGGATCCAAATTCCTCTTATGATGATATCCATCCTGCTATATTGTGAATGCTTTCAAGCATCTGAAAGGAGTATGTTCTGAATCATGTTTGATTGAACTGTGCATCTTTTTTTTTGTGCCTTGTTATGTGATTACAATACTTGTATACTTCTGTATTTGACTGATCTGCATTTCTGTCTACCATTTGTATTGTCCACTTGCTCCTAGCTATTGTGCTATTACAGTTTGTTTGGTACAGGTGGCATTAGCTACTAGCTACAGTGCCATTGTAGATTTCTTAGTGTGTTAATTCCAACAGTGATAGTGTGCTTGTAATTTTGCCTACCGAGGTTGTAAATTTTGATTCATGGCCTTTTCTTCAGTGAATAGTAGTCTTGATATATTTAGACGCTGATCAACTTAATTCTAGATCACCAATCACTTGTGGTATAATGACCCCATATCTATTACTAATGAATTCATTACCTATAGGATCCATTATTTGACCTGTCCCCTTCATCATCTATAGTAGGACTATTATGTAGTTCCATCTTCATCATTTATGTGATCCGTCAACCTAATTATTATCTAGTGCAAGTATGGTTTAATTCCCCTTGTCTGAAAGGAAGAACCTGTAACTTGTGTTGTGTAGTCTGTCTGAACTTTTTGAGATGCCCGTGCTCACTCAGTCTCTGGTGTCTAGTGATCTGTGTCGCACTGAATGACTGAAATATGTTTTTTTAGGGAGTGTCTGATTGACTTCTACACTAGTTTTGGGAAGAGAAAGCCTGACCAAGTCATTATCTTTAGGTCTGTTAGCCATCCTTCCACCTGTGTGCTGGTTGGCTTCAAAACACATGGGTTTTGAGTAGACAGGCCCAACGAAAAACATTAAGTTAATTAATTGCAATTAGCAATAATATAAATTGCAAGCAGCCAGAACTACAATTGTAGTTTTGAGCATATGCAATATGTGGAAATTCAATTTAAGGTACTACATAGTGCACTGGCTGCCCCTAAAGCACTTGTTCGTGCTGTGGAACTAGCTCAACGTCGGAGATGCATGGTGCAACAGTTGCAGAGTTGCTCACTAGTGTGTTTTAATACTTTGCGAGTCAATAATGACAAGGACGATACACTTTATTTGAGAAGAAATTGTAGTCTGCTTTACAACCGTCGGAGATGCACGGCGCAGCTGTTTGTGTTTGTTTATTGTGATTTGTGCCTGCACACTCCATATTTTTGTCCTTGTCTCTTTATAGAAAAAATATTTTTTTTATTTGTGCCAATATATTTTAGATATTTTGTAGTCTGTTAATTGTGATTTGTGCCAGAACACATCACATTTTGAATATTTTATTTTATTTGTATAGAAAAAATTGTAGTTTGTTAATTGTGATTTATGCCAGCACACCACATTTTTGTGATTCTGTTTTATTGTGATTTGTGTCAGCCCACACCAATTTTTTGTCCTTGTCATTTCATAGAAAAAATTGTTTTCTTGTGATTTGTGCCAACACATTTCAGATATTTGTCTTTGTCCTTCTATAGAAAACAATTGTAATCTGTTAATTGTAATCTCAGTCCTTTATTTATTGTGATTTGTGCCACAGCACACACCATATTTTTGTGATTTTATTTATTGTGCTTTGTGCCAATACAAATCCTACAAGCTCAGCTCCTCCTTGCTTCAATTTTTTTGTCGTGTGCGTGTCAAGCCACTGCCAGCTTGGACATGGACCGCTGGCAGGCTCTCTCCTTCCCCTCCCATCGACACACTCTCTCAGTGTCTCTCTGTCTGTGTGTCCTAGGAGCAGCTAGCCAGAGGATAGGTAGAGCTATCTCCTCTCTCACTTTTGTCATTATTTTGTGTAAGATATTTGCTCATGATATTTTCTATACATTGTTCTGATCTGTTTTATTGTTAATTTCAGGTGCCAGCTACCATGAATCCTTCATGTGTTGTTCCATACAGCAAGTATCTATCAAGTGTTCATCTCTAGGTTAGTGCTCCTAAAATTCTAGTTATTTGTACAATTGGTATTGTACTAAAATAAGAATGAGTCTATTGTTTTTCTCTTGTTTGTGCTCCAGGTCATATTTCTTGTCCCTAAAATAGTACTTTTATTTATTAGATATCTGGTTGTTTTCATAGGGTTGAGATATATGATGCATCAATTATTGAACTAGTGTGAGAGAACTTTTAACCAAAGCCAAGGCTATTGGTGTGCTATGATTGATTCTCCATGATGCAGGGACTTTTGAAATTGGTGACTATGAGGTTAGCCTCTTAATACCATGTGTCACTTTTCACCAGCACAAGTTAACTTTACTCACAACATGCTTCACTTGCATGAGCTAGATTTTCTAATTATATACATAAACAGTATAATTGCATTATCAACAAACACTAGTTGCACTTTTGAAATGTATAATTTTCATATTTATGTTTTGAAATTTTCAAGGTGAGACTGTACAGTGATCATGGTGCCCCCTATTCTGTGGGCATTGGGCATTGGGTAGGGTTGTTGCAGCTCTATTGTCTACTTTCCTAGGCCACCTTTCTTCTTTTCCTGATAGATTTTGTTTAAACCTATCAGTGCTATCATATTTATTGATGTTTATGAGTGTTTGTCTTTGTGTAAATAAATACAACAAGGACTGATAGGTTTACAAATCACTGCAAGGTTTAGTTCAATAAGGACACCAATAATTTCTGTAATGTTCACTGCTACAAGCACTCTAGTTATTGTATATTTACCAATCTATTTATTTGACTTTTTAATGTCATCAGCAGCACTGATAGGTTGCTTTTTAGGCCTTGCAAACAAGAAGACCGTGACAATGCAGCCAGTGGCCGGGAGATTGCGGTGGCCCTCTAAACAACCAAAGCGAAAAGAAGCAGAACAAGGCCGCCAGCCTCTATGACAAGTTTGTCATGCAAAAGGGATTTCACAAGATGGCCAAAGTTGTGAAGAACCCGGTATAAAATCCGTGGTGTAGTTCTAGATGAAGTTGCTTCGAGGATAGAATGCAGTTTTGCTTTACTATATACTATAAGAAAATCCGTGGCTTATCTATTGGAATGAGGTTCTTCAATACTTGTAGTTTGTACTAGTGCTGGACTGCTGGTAGTATTTGCACTAACAACATGTGTAATTACCAACATGAGGTTCACATGCATGAGCTAGTTTTCTAATTAGAGGCATATATAGTATAATTGCATTAGTAACCTATAGTATTTGCACTATTTGAAACATGCAATTTTTGTATTCTTATTTTGTAAATTTTGAAGATAATATTTTCCTGCTAGCTGATCTTCTTTTCCTCTCTTGTTCATCTTCTTATGGTTTTTTTGTACATTTTTTACTGATTTTCTTCTCTTTCTTCACACATGTTATCTGGATCCGGAATGGATTGCCGTGTTGTTGATAGAGGGTGCAGTGACAGATTTGTTATCTTTTTAATTTTGCTTGTATGCATGTTTTTTGGGCCGATTGTTTGGCTTTTTTTTGGCCCAATGAGCAGCAACATCCGCTAGCGGGTTTTGGTTCATGCACCCATTAAGGTTCGGCGGGCCCGGTAAGTCGCTGGCTGGGTTTACGGGTTCATTCGCGGACCCGTTATTTGTGTGGGTGACAGAATCAGCTGCAGGACAGATCTCACCGTGAACACAGATCTAACCGTCGCCTGGGTTCTTTCCTAAATCCCAGGTGACTGGGTTATAGCGAGTCCCATCTACATATGTATATACATATGAAACTAGTTGTAGTCAGTAACACTGTAGCAGTAGCACAAAAGACACCTGAATCACGCACGTTGTCATTCCACTTTTGTACATATACGGCCACGATACACCACTTTCTACGTGTATACGCCCAACCCAAATAGTAAATACACCTCCATTCCATCCTTCCCCAACTCGCCCAAGAAAGAGGCTTCTCCCTCTCCGCCCTCTCCACCTCGCCGTGCTCCACCTCCTCCCCCTCGCCGCCGCTTCTCCCTACCCCTCCCCTCTCAAACATCCCAACCCGCAGCGCAGGAACTTGCGCCGACGTCTATCCACCCAGCGGCACTCCTCATGCGCTGCATCCTCCGCTTGCCGCCGGGTCCCCCTCGCCACCGCGGCCGCGCCTCGCCGTCCATGTCCGTGCCCACCTCCCCGGCTTCCTGATTCATCCCGTACCCGCGCGCCTCCGGGTCGCTCCTCCCGATTCCTCCCCCGCCCGCGCCATGCCGCCGCTGCGCGGGGCCAAGCGCCGCCGGAAGGCGGCGTTGGAGAAGAAGGCGGCCGCGGCCGCAATGGCGGCTGCCGCCGCGGGCGAGCCGCCCGCCGACTGGTGGGACGCCTTCTGCATGCGGATGTCAGGTGCGTCTCCCTCCCCCGTCCGCCCCTGGTAGCCTTTGCTACTGGCTGGTGGCCGTGCGTCTGTCTCCGTTATTAAGATTTATTGCGGATTGCGTGGTGGTTGCTCCCCGGGCGTCCGACGGCGATTGGTAGATCTGTGTTGTTTCAGGGTGGAACTGTGCCGGTAATCTTGCGGGGTTGTCGATCGTGGCAGGTAGTAGGCGTGATTAGTGACTTAGTATGGGTGGAAATGCTGGAGTTGGAGCAATGCTGCTGGCCTGAGTCGTGTTCTGCTTTAGGTGTGAACAGTGACATTCCAGTTTTAGGTGTGATTCTATTTTCGAATTGAACTACCAGTTTTAGGTGTGATTCCATTTTCGAATTGAACTAGGTTGCCAAGAACGGAGCACTGGATTCTGTATCCCTGTTGTGATTATTAAGCTAGTAGGATCCGAAAAGTTCAATTTTTTAGCTGAATGGCTAAAATTGCAGGCGGTCTGAAATTAATGCAGCTTTAGTCATGTGGTTTGACTATGGCAATGGTCTAGTTCAGTCCATAGGACTGATAGCTATGGCCTACGGATATGATGGCTGTTTTCTTGCTCTCTAAGCACCGGGTATTAGCTTTGTGATTGAGTTTGCCATGTGATTCAGCCTTGTACTTGTAGCAGCACCTGTATCAATCATTCTATTTCTGCACAGTGCATTGGACTTTATTTTTTTTGCAATCAAATTCTCAGAAGTTGAAGGACTTCTCAAATCCTAATTAGGTGAAGCAGAGACGGAGCATGATGGAAGTTGTACGTAAAGGGTAGTGATGCTCTTTCTCAGAATCTTTGAGGAATTAGGAGATGACTCCCTAATTAAACATGACCTACGCCAAACTTATTGTGAACTAGGAGTGTTATTCATAAGCTAACCTTACTCGTCCCAATTTTACTGACTATCACCTCAAACAAGTATTTAAAAGAAACATTTTTTTATTTATACATGCCAAATAGATAATTGAGGCGGTTTCAATATTACTGTTTTACTTTGGTGATGTACTACTCGACATCGAACTACTTAGCAATTACGACTTGTGAGGGTGTTATGCCTATTTTGCTGATTATTATGACTTTCTGAATTGGTGCACTCTGGCATGTTTGTAAATATCATAGGTTACTGTGCCATTGATGGAAATTATGTAGATTGGAGTTTGGTCTGTACCAGACAAATACCTTGCTGTTTCTGTACCAAACAAATATCTTGCTGTTAAGTTTAATAATGCTAGATAGAATGCTGTATTGTAATTCATTTGTGATTTCTGTGCCATCTTTTTAACTTATTACAAGAGAGCTCTTGCTTACTGCTTAGTAGTTATGGAAGTTATAACTAGTCTTATGTTTCCTTCTTAGGAACCTTATCTTCTATTGAGGATGCACAGAGATTTGAGTCTGTATTCAAAATGCCAAGAAGAGCTTTCGACTATGTCTGCAACTTGGTGAAGGATGACATGATGGTGAGGTCCAGCAGCTATACCTTTCTTGATGGCACAATGCTGTGTCTGGAAGATCGAGTGGCCATTGCTCTGCGGAGGCTGAACTCTGGTGGGTCACTGGTGACTGTTGGATCCTCTGTTGGAGTGAATCACTCAACTGTGTCGCTGATAACTTGGAGATTCATTGAGGCTATGGAGGAGCGAGCGAGCCACCACTTGCGCTGGCCAGACTCTATTGATATGGAGAAGATCAAGTCCAAGTTTGAGAAGATCCATGGTCTGCCGAACTGCTGTGGCGTTGTGGACACAACACACATCACAATGTGCCTTTCATCAGCTGAACCAAACTGCAAGGTCTGGCTTGATCAGGAGAAGAATTACAGCATGGTATTGCAAGCTGTTGTTGATTTGGATACGAGATTCACAGACATTGTGACTGGGTGGCCTGGTAGCATGAAAGAGTCGAGCATCTTGCATAGCTCTGGCCTATTCAAGCTCTGTGAGAAAGGTGAGCGGCTGAATGGCAGCAAGTTTAAGGTATCAGATGGATCAGAGATTGGAGAATACTTGATCGGCGACTCGGGCTACCCCCTTCTTCCCTGGCTGCTCACACCTTACCAAGAGAAGGACCTCACAGAGTCCAGTACTGAGTTCAATAGTAGGCACTCTGCAGCGAGAACAGTCGCTCCAAGGACACTGGCCAAGTTCAAGGATACATGGAAGTTCCTGCAGGGGGAGATGTGGCGTCCGGACAAGCACAAGCTGCCCCGGATAATCCATGTCTGCTGCTTGCTGCACAACATAATCATAGACCTTCAGGAGACAGCCGTGGATGAGGCACGGGCGTGGTCGAGCGACCATGACGCTAAGTACAGGCAGCAGGTGTGCCAGCTAGCCAATGAGAATGGAGTCAAGGTGAGGGACAAACTGTCCCAGCACCTAATCAGCAGGTAACCAAGAGGCGGAGAGCTTATGGAATGATCGAGAAGAGTGCCATTTTCATCTGTTTCAGGCAGCTCTAAATCCTTTTTGATGTTCAGTTTTGCAGAGTTGTAACTGAGGCAGGTGACGGCATCGTATCAAACTCACTGTAACCCTCTTAAAATTAAAGCTGTTGCAAACTTGTCAAATCAATCTGGCTCCTTTGGTTTATCGTGTTTGTGCCTTGGTGGTCCTGAAAATTCCATGATTGTTTTTTTATATATATAATTGCGCTGATGTAGAAGAAGGACTTGCACATGGTCTTTATTGACCTCGAGAAGGCATATGACAAAGTACCGAGAAATGTCATGTGGTGGGCCTTGGAAAAGCACAAAGTCCCAACTAAGTACGTTACCCTCATCAAGGATATGTACAGGGATGTGGTGACGTTTGTCCGAACATGTGATGGCGACACCAGTGACTTTCCAATTAAAATAGGACTGCATCAGGGGTTAGCTTTGAGCCCTTATTTATTTGCTTTGGTGATGGATGAGGTCACAAGGGACATACAAGGTGATATCCCTTGGTGTATGCTCTTTGCTGATGATGTGGTGCTAGTTGACGACAGTAGGGCGGGAGTTAATAGGAAGTTAGAACTATGGAGGCACACGTTAGAGTCGAAAGGGTTCAGACTTAGTAGGACTAAGACCGAGTATATGAGGTGCGATTTCAGCGCGACTAGGCACGAGGAGGGAGACGTTAGCCTCGATGGGCAAGTGGTGGCCAAGAAGGATACTTTTCGGTATTTAGGGTCGATGCTACAAAAGGATGGAGACATTGATGAAGATGTTAGGCATAGAATTTCAGCCGGCTGGTTGAAATGGCGTCAAGCTTCTGGCATTCTCTGTGACAAAAGGGTGCCTCAGAAGCTGAAAGGTAAGTTCTATAGGACGGCGATTCGTCCGGCGATGTTATATGGTGCTGAGTGTTGGCCTACAAAAAGGCGACATGTCCAGCAATTGAGTGTAGCGGAGATGCGTATGTTGCGTTGGTGTTGTGGGCACACAAGGAGGGATAGAGTACGGAACGACGATATTCGGGATAGGGTTGGGGTGGCACCAAATGAGGAGAAATTGATTCAACATCGGTTGAGATGGTTTGGACATGTCCAACGGAGGCCTCCTGAGGCGCCGGTGCGTAGTGGAGTTCTAAAGCGGGCCGATAATGTAAAGAGCGGTAGAGGTCGACCTAAATTAACTTGGGACGAGTCCGTTAAGAGAGATCTTAAGGAGTGGAATATCCCCAAGGATTTAGCTATGGACAGGAGCGCTTGGAGATTAGCAATCAACGTGCCTGAACCGTGACATCTTTTGTCTTGTGCCCTTTATGTCCCTTTATGTGTCTCCCTGTTTCTCGTCTCTTTTGGGTTTCATCTCTAGCCTACCCCAACTTGCTTGGGACAAAAGGCTATGTTGTTGTTGTTGTTGTATAATTGCGCTGATGTAGTGTAGATGCACATCGACTTCAAATGTTGGATCTCTACTGTTTTTTTTTCCTAGAGCTTGATCTTCTTTGAAACACCTAGAGCTCTGCTGGTTTCTATAGAAGGTGTAATAGGTTCGCATTTGCCCCATTTAAAGAAAACCCTACAAAGTCGAGAGTTGTTTTTACCGAAATACTAAGATAACAATACAAGTGGTGATTTATCAATGTGTAGAGCGATGCTGTCATTTTGTTTTCTAATTAACATGGTAATTCTAGAGCTTGTAAGGGATTTTTTATTGGCTAATTACTAGGATTATAGAATATATTTTTCTTTATTTTGTTTTCGCATACCTCTAACTAAACACTATAACACTGATGGGTACTATTTAATCAAAGCGTTTTAAATTATTTATCAGTATACATGTATTGAATAAAGTGACAATTACCTCTATCTCTTAGCCCTCATCCCTCATCTGTCTCTACATCCTTTGGATCATGCTCGCTAGATCCATATAAAGGATGCCCCATAGGCTAGTTACAAGCCTTGTAAAATTGCAAGAATAGCTCGCCAGGCCCATAGGCTTGGCTAGTTCACCAGCTGATCTCATTGAGTAAGATTTTTTTTTTCTCAAATACGCAAGAGCGTTACGTATCTTTGTATTAAGGAGAAAATAGAGTTTGTACAAGTGACCGGCATCCGGCCGCTAGCCCTGAGGGCTACAGGCTTGGAATACAACTATGAGAACTCGGTGGGCAGCGGGCTACCCCCCCTCCCCCGACGCTAAACTCCCTAGATCCTTGGCCCCCGCACAAACCCACTGATCGGCCTGAGCCTTGACGACCATCAGTAGATTGTTTACCGTGGACGAGGCCTCTCTAAAACAGCGAGCGTTCTGTTCCTTCCATATTTCCCAAGAAACAAGGCCGAATAGGGAGTCGAGACCCTTCTTGTGCTGCTGATTCCAAGTTGCTAGCAGTCATCTCCACCAAGCATAGACTGACTACTCCATTGACGGTAATAGGTGTCCTAGAGCTTGACAGATGCGGAACCAAACTTCTCTTGAGAAGGGGCAGCAGCACGGAATGTGAGCAATTGTCTCCGCCGCCTGGTCGCATTGTAACACTCCTCTCTCGCCTTGAGCCCATGTCTTGTCCGGCGATTGTTTGTCCAATGACGCCTCCGGAACACGAGCCACAAGAAGATTTTAACTCGCAGTGGCGCCCATGTCTTCCAAATCAAGGCGTGGCCTCGGAACGGGAGCAAACCTGTGTGTAGCCTAGCGTAGGCTGACTTGGCGCTGTAGGTCCCGTCGGGCATCCATCGCCACACGGTCCTGTCAGGTTGGTCACTGAGGTTGGTATGCTCCGCTGCCTCCCAAAGGTCGAGGTACTCGGTGAGCGTCGTCACGGTCATGGTGCGTGAGAACGAGCGCGTCCATTCTCTAGCTGATAGCCCCTGGCGCATGGTGAGGCGTTTTCTGATTCTTCTGGCCCCGACTGCACCAAATTTGGGGTGATGTCTGATGGTGCGTCTCCCTCGTTCCAGCGGTCGTCCTAGAACTTTGCGTTCCTGCCGTCGCCGATGGCTGTGTATGTTGACACCTTGAAGAAGGCCTGCACTTCACGGTCTGTGTTGATTAGGAGCTCGCTCCAGGTGCGCGTGTTGTATGTTTTCCGAAGCCATAGCCACCTGGTTTGCAGGGCGTAGCCGACGAGCTTGAGGTCGGTGATCCCAAGGCCCCCAAGCTCCATAGGCCTGCAAGCTATAGCCCACACTACCAAGCACTTGTCGTGAACCGAAGCGTCTTTGCCGACCCACAGAAATCTTCTGCAAATTGAATCGATCTCTTTCCTCACCCAAGGTGGTAGACTGTCTGCCATCATGGAGTAAATGGGCACATCCCATAGTACCGATTTTATCCATATGAGGCGACCGCTCCTGGCCATTAGTGAGCCATGACAGGTTGGCATCTTCCTTGCGACGGCTTCGACTAAGGAGTGATACTCGGCTTTGGGTATCTTCTTACTCAGAGGCAAACCCAAGTACTTGATGGGGAATTGTTGCACTTGGCAGCCGAGGATTGTGACAATCTCATCGATTGTGTCCTCGCCGCCATAGATGGGAGTGACAGAGCACTTTGCCAGGTTTGTCTTCAGGTCCGTCGCCTCTCCGAACACATGCAGTATTTCCTTCATTGCCGTTGCTTCTTGTACAAATGGTTTGATGAAAAGGATAACATCATCTGCATATAGGCTGCATTGGTACTTGACCTCCCGTGGCTCCATCGGCCGGAGTACCCCATCTCAGCCTGCTTTGGCAATCATCCTTTACAGGACGTCCATTGCAATGATGAACAGTAACGGTGAGAGGGAGTCGCCCTGACGTACCCCTCTGAAGTGTTTGATGGGTGGACCTTGGTGACCATTTAGGAGTATCCTGGAGGACGCTGTTGATAGGAGCGCTGTGATCTGTCGGCACCACTTGTGACTGAACCCCCTTGCTTGCAATACTTCCAGCAAGAAAGGCCAGGAGAGTGTGTCAAAAGCTTTCGAGATGTCTAGCTTGAGCAGTAGCATGGGGATCTTTTTCTTCCTTATGAGAACCGATGCCCACTGGATGAACTTGAAGTTATCCTGAATCGTCCGAGACCAAACGAAGGCGCTTTGGTTCCTGTCAACCAACTCGTTGAGCTTTGGTGCGAGCCTCAGCGCAAGGATCTTGGAGATCAACTTCGCGAAGCTATGGATTATCGTAATTGGTCTAAAGTTGGCCAGGCAAGACGCTCCCACCTTCTTAGGCAGCAACACGATCAGTGCATTGTTCAGCCGTTGAAGGCCTCTGCAGTCTCCCTGCGTGAAACACTGGATGGCTTCCATGACGTCTTCCTTAATGATCGACCATGCCGTTTTGTAGAACACGCTGGTATACCCATCTGGCCCAGGTGCCCTTTCGGCGGGCAACTCCTTGATCGCTGCCCAGGTCTCCTCCGCGCTAATGTCTACGTCAAGGTTGTCAAGGTTTAATGGTTGGATCCCCAACGCGGCGAAGTTGAGGGTCGTGCGGCCACTTGCCACCGTCCCAAACACGTTGCTAAAGGGATCAAACATGGCCTTTTCCATTCCTTCCTGGTCTGCAATGATGTGGCCGGCCACATTGAGTGATGGGATGTAGTTGCTACGCTTCCTTCCTCTTGCGATCAAGTGAAAATATGTTGTGTTGGCATCCCCCTCACTGAGGTGCCTGATCCACGAATGCTGCCTAGCGATGGTTCTCTCCAAGGAGGACAAGCCAAGACAATGCAATTTCATCTGCTTCCTTAGGGCTGCTGAAAGTCCCTAATTTAGTTTTGGCTAATTGATGAAACCTAAGTACTAATCACATGTGCTTGAGTGTTGATAGCAAAAGGTGATTGGTACACTCCTAAGTGATGGCAAGATGCATGTTGATCATGATGACTTGGTGCCATACTTGGAGAAGAAGAGGAGATAGAGTGCAATCCTATGGAGCTCAAGGCAAAGGTATAGATAGGATTTACTTTTGGTGATCAAGACACCATAGAAGGTGTGATTACACTTAGGATCGATAGCTTTACTATAAAGAGGGGAATTTCTAGAGCTATTGATCACTTAAGTGCCACTAGATGAGGATTCATTTGCATATGCATTTAGATCTAGTGGAGAGATAACTTAACGCCTCGAAAATGTTTGTGAAAATGCTAACACACATGCACATGGTGTTGTATACTTGGTGATGTTAGCACGTTTGCAAAGGCGATGGATTCAGCACTTTTTGTGGAAGTGAAACACCTATTTTTCACTACACCGGAGGCAGAGATTTTCTCTAAGTCATCGTAAATAGAAATGGAGGCGAACAGAGGTCACTAGGATGACCGAACGCTGAACCGGACGCGGTCTCGGTATGACCGGACGCATCCGGTCAGTGGCAGCGGCAGTCAGGCGCGGGTCGCTAGGGTTTTGCACCAGCGCGTCCGGTCAGGCGCTAGAGGGACAGCGAACGCGAAGGATCGATCGGACGCAGTGGCGCGTCCGGTCACGATCGACCGGATGCGTCCGGTCGTGTGTAGATGCTTACTGGAATCGACCGGACACTCGCACTATGGCGTCCGGTCAGTTCAAGCAGCGCGTCCGGTCACGTGGTCAGCAACGCAAATTAGTGGCGACTGGACGCCTAGGCGTGTCCGATCATTTTTGATAGGCGTGTCCGGTCACTCTAGCACGTGAACGAGTACATTTAAATGACCGTTACGATCGAACGAACGAGATTCAAAGCGAGACACGTGGCGTTCATCAGGGAAGTCGCGCAGGCACGACCGGACGGACGCGTCCGGTCAGTGCGCAGGCCGCAACAACTTGTTGCTAACGGCTCTATTCTTTGGGGCTGCTTATAAATATGTGTTTGGCCGGTTTGGGGAGCTCTCTCTTGGACATTTTGACATTCTAACATCCTCTTGAGCTGAGTATACTCCTTCCCACTCATCTTCCTTGCTTGATTGACAAATCAAAGTGAGTTTGAGTGATCTCAAGTGCATTTGCTTGTGAGTTTGCATCTAGTTGACACTTGGGTGAGCATTGACTGCGGGATTCTTGTTACTCTTGGTGGTTGCCTCCACATAGACAACTTGGAGGCAATGGAGGAGTTGTGGCAAGAGTGGTGCTTGTTCTTGGCCACCTCCCAGTAATTTTTGAGGGGTGTTATGCCTTCCCCGGCGGAGCGCCAAAGGCAACTCTAGTAAATTGCTCGTGTCATTGAGTTACCTCATTTGCGGTAGGTTCTTGCGGTGCTCTTGAGGAGCTTGGCTTTGGATTGCCAATTAGCCGCCGAACCACGAAGTGGTGGTCGACACAACGGGGACGTAGTGTACTGGCAAGCACGTGAACCTCGGGAGAAAAAATTGTGTGTCACCTTTGTGATTGATTTCTTGGATTTCTCCTGGTGATTGGTCTTCATATTGTTGTGATTGGTTCATTCCTCAACGTGGCGGTATAAAGATCACATACCCCTTTTTTACATTCCGCAAACTAGTTGTAACAAATTCTTTAGTGTAATTAGTTTTGAGAGCTTGTTTTATTTTTGCTAGTGTAGCTTGTCACCTAGTTGAGCTTTTTAGTGTAGCTAGCTTGTGAGAGCTTGTAGTGATTTAGCCTTTGTTTGTTATAGTGATCATAGTTACTAGAATTCTTGGATAGGTGGCTTGCAACCCTTGTAAAGCTAGAGCAAATTCGTATTTCGCCATTTGTTATACTAACCTTTCGCTCTAGTGAGTTTGTAGAATTTTTAATAGGCTATTCACTCCCCCTCTAGCCATATTAGGACCTTTCAGCTGCTTCGGCTTCGGAGGGCAACCAGGATTCCTGAGCCACATCTAGACGGTGAATGAGCTCGTGGGCCATGAGAAGTTGCTCCTTGATCCCCCTGATCTTGCAACATCTGAGGAAGGAAGGGAGCACGAGGTGTAGCCAAAGAAGCTCGCTCTGGGTTTGGCCACTCTGGATCTCGTGATGTCACGAGCTAAGGTCGAGTGTCACGGCGGCACCGGCATCAACAGCGGCCACGACCTCCTGGTGGGGAACGACGGCGTCGGCAACATCTCAACCTAGAGAGGGACGGGGCATGACATGACGAGGCAGAATGGGTGCAGTGGGGATGGAGCACGGCGCGGTGGCAGATGTGCGCGCGGCTCGACGTGGGATGGGGGCGCCCCCGAGAGGCGGCTTGGGGTGGGTGGACGACACGGTGAGCCGCGACAAGCGAAGCGAGGAGTTAGGAATTTCTGTCGGCTGTCACGGTGTGGATGGAGTAGATAGAGGAGAGTGTAGATGGGCCTATTGGGCCCGGTCGCTATGCTTGCTCGAGAATGGGAATGGGTCATCCAGACGGACACACCCGGATGGACGTCCACACCATAGTGTTACGATAATGATATATAGCGGACGTCTGGATGGGGACGGACACACCCAGGCCGCGCCGAACCTGATCCATCCTTTCCTCGCTTCCCCGCATTCGCTCTCCCCCACTCCAGGCGCTCCCATGCACTCGCTGTCCTCCCACTCTCCAGGCCGTCCCCTTGACGGTGACGCCGCGCCCTCCCGCCCGTGCTCCCTCCCTCCCTTCTCCCTTCCTCCTCCGCGACTTCCATGCAACCCCACGCTCCCAGCAACCCTGCTCCTGCTTCCCCCATCGGAGACGAGGATTACGACGGCGGCTTCGACAAAGTAGGTCGGTCCTTCTCTGGATGTGAGCCCTCCTCCTTCTCCTTCTTCTCTGGATCTGAGTGCTCCTCCTCCTCTGGATCTGAGCCCTCCTCCTCCTCCTCCTCCTCCTCTGGATCTGAGGGACACGGCGGTGGCTAGGGTTCCGGCGAGCTCTGGGGTTCTATTCTCTCCTCCCTCTGGTGAGCTCGAAGGTGATGGGCCAGGGGCAGTTTTGTACGGTTTTTGTTTGCTGTTCTCCCATGTTGCAACAAGTTTTTTAGGATGTTGCACCAGATGATTTTCAAATGTTGCAATGGGATTTTTGAGTCATTGCAATAGATGTTTTTTGCAATGTTGTAGTACTACTGCTTGAGATATTGCAGTACATAATTTTTTGATCTTGCAACACATAATTTTTGATGTTACAGTACATATTTTTTCGATGTTGCAGGACATGTTTTTTTGATGTTGTAGTACATTTTTCGATATTGCCGTACATAATTTTCGTTGTTGCAGCATATATTTTTAATGTTGCAGTACATGTTCTTTCGATGTTGCAGTGTATATTTTTCTGATGTTGTAGTACGTAATTTTTGTTGTTGCAGTACATATGTTCGATGTTACAGCACATGTTTTTCAATGTTGCACTACATATTTTTTGTGATGTTGCAGTATTTATATCTTGATGTTGCACTACATAGTTTTTTATATGTTTGCAATGTTACACTTAAAGTGTTTCGTGGTCTTTTTTAGGATAGGGGCGTAGTGGGGGAACGGGGTGCGTTGAGGAATGGGGGATACGGGTGCGGTGGGGAGCGGAGGACAGGGGCGGGTTCCGTTCTATATGCGGTGTGCGGGCGGGTTCCGTTCTATTTCCGCGTGGGGGGCGAGCGGGTTTGGAAGCGGACCAACGTCCGGATGCACTCGCGCGCCGGACGTCGAGGCGCTAGAATCGCCGATTGTATTAGCGTTTTTTCAATAGTACAGTTGGTGATTTAAAGGTGTTTCTCCAACGAGTAATACTTGGAGAAAGGCGTCCATTCAATCGGATGCCACCCATACACGTGGGCACGATGGCTGTGCATTAGCTTACGTGCATGACCCATAGCCAGACGTCTAGGCACTAGCAGCAGCTCCATTCCTCCAATAGCTATTCCTTCATTGATGTACAAAAAGGGGTGTGTGTTGTGAACTGATCGTAGATTAGCTAGTTAGGTTTGTTATAGTGGAACCTCTGCCCACTCGGGTAAGTCCTCGATTTAGCACAGGTGCTTATATTTTCCTGGATTTATTACAGGATTTAACGGCGCTATGCTTTCAGTGGTAGGCGACGTCTCCGTCGATAGCGAGGTGCCAGTGGTGGCTTCGTGGATCTCAAGATCTGCCGGTTCAGTCCTTCGGAGGTGCTCATAGGTGTAGGGTTTGCATATATATGTTCATAGGAGTGAGTATGCATACATGTTGTGGGCATCTGCATTGTATTGTGTAATTCTTAAAAAAAAGGTGTGTGTTGTACGTGGCCTTAGTGTATAACTGTATACTATGCAGTATGATGGATACCTTATTATTATATAACTAGCAAATATGTCCGTGCGTTGCAACGTGGGCTTATGCACGGACACTTAGACCACCTATGGCTAGAATATTATTTCAACGATCACATCATGTGTTAGAATTCACTTTGGAATCAGACTTGTACTGTGTCTAGTCGCATGCTACTCTAACTTGTGTGGTATAGGATAGATTGATAGACTATAAAAATACTCCGTAATCGAATTCACTTTGGAATGGGACTCTGTTTTATATTTGAACATGTCACTCTAATTCGTATAGTCACGAGAGAGATTTGGTTCATCAGATCCCTATACAAAAAGAAGTAAATGTATTTATACGTTGCAACAGAATCAATGTGCTTTTGTTATAATTTGTACCTTAAACACACCATCGATTTAATGGAATTGCACCAAAGTACTCACTTCGTCCGAAAAAGAATACACTTCTATGTGTATTTGTTGCATTGCTGCCATGTTTAGTAAAATTTGCTGTAGATCTAATCACCTGAGATGATAGTCTTGTATTTTTATTGTGATCTGTTGCCTGAGGGAATGTTAGTTTTTTGTTTCTAGGGCCTCCTTTCAGCGTAAAACTTTCAACGTAAAAGAGTTTTAGTGCTTTGAATTATTTTGAAATTGAAAATAGGGCAGAAAAATCTTGTGTTCTTTTTTTATTTGATTTTCAACTCCTCTTCGATTGGATTTGGAGCTTAGACTGATTTTTCCTTCTCTTCTTTTCCTTCCTTTCTTATGATTCTCAATGAAGAATTTGATTCCGATGCTAACATAACTATTGCAAGTAGCGTGCAACGCATAGACTCAGAAGTTGGAGCATATCTCTTGAAGTCCGTTACGTCATATCTAAAGCAGGGGCATAGGGTAGTGGCAGCGAAACGGGGCCTCCAGCCCTCCTCCCCTTTTTGATAGAAATTCAATGACCATAAATTCTTAAACTGCATGCCTATTTAATTTTTCATCAGGATTTAACACTACAAAGATCAATTTGGCCCCCCTCTTATTCTTATGCCACGCTCCGCCACTGATCTAAAGTAAACTGGGTAGTCTAGTTTCAACATTATTAATATATGCAATGCCACACTTTCATAGTTTTATTTATTTTTTTATTGTCTTGCTAACCATAAGAGCGTTGTCATGTAAAAAATTTGAAGGCGTTGCTATCTAGAGTAAACTGGCAAGCTTAGTTTCAACATTATGCAATACCATACTTTCATAGGTTTATTTTTTTTGTCTTGCTAACCATAAGAGTGTTGTCATGTAAAAATTGAAGGTGTTAGGAACGCTTAACGCTAAATAGAGAAAAAACTTCATTAAACATCTCCTAAGTTTGTATAGTGTGGTGGTAAGCTCTTAATGTTTCAATGCCAGAGACCAAGGATCGAATCCCTCATGTGGCAACTCTTGGCCGGCCACTGCCTAACGCGAGTCCGGCCGGGTATATATGCCAAGAGTTGAGCGTCTGGTTTATTCATTCGTCTCTAAGCGAGACGAAATTTCATGGCTTATTCCTTGCTCTTGTTTATATCTGCTGAAGTCTATGGCCAGCTGGATCGGCGGAGTTACCCATACGTTAGGACGCCCTTCCTTCGATCTAGTCTAGCTATATATGAATACTACAACACATCTCCTCCTCAGAAAACACAAGGAAAGAAGAAGACAGCTGCCATGGCTTCCTCTTACTCAGTAGCTCCCGTCCAAAGTGAGCTTAAGATGACCCTGTACAACAAGGAGGTGTATTCTGGGCGGGGTATTAACGGAGTAACCACTCTAGTGAACGGAGGGCCAATTGGTACCACCTGTGGCCTGTAACCGATGGGCCAGCAGGCGGTGCCGATGCAACAATCGTCGGCCATCTTCAGGGCACATGTGTCCAAGTAGCAATTTTCCCAATTATGTGTGGCACTACAACCTTGGATTGGTGTTCGGGGAGAAAAGCAGGTGATAATCTATTCTTTAGTACCATCAGCTTTTCATTTCTTCAATTCGCGCATAAGAGGCGCCCAATCTATATCTCTTATAAAGCTAATCCCCACTGCAAGTCTATCTTAACATGCAAGCAATCCACCTTATCCCCCACTAAGTATCCACATTATCTTTCGCTAATAGCCATGTCACTTTACTAACTTTCAAGCTCTTAATTAATTGCAAGCTATATCCATATGATCTTTACTTAATTTCATTGCAAATTCTTTGCAATTCCCACAGCAACATGCCAAATCATCTTTACTTAATTTCATTCTAAATTCTCTGCAATTCCCATAGCAACGCACAGGATATGTTCTAGTGGATTACCTAATTTTCATTCTTATATGGTCTCTTAATTAAAGCACAAGCTTGACTTCTATGTTTTTCAAGAGAAACGTACTACTCATCGAATTTCATCCCCCCCTTTTTTGTGTTAACATAACACAATATATCACTAGTAGATGATTTACAGAGACGGGCATCTACCCAAGTCCAGCGTCACCATTTACAGAGGTGGCTCCTAAAAATATCCGCCTCTATTAATCATGAAGCATGTCTCTTAAAATCCTTTTTATAGTGGTGTATATAATGTTCAAAAAAATATATATTGATCGATTGCAAGAAACCTAACAGAATAACTTTTCATTGCTATTGGAGTAGTATATGGTATGCTGAGAATTTTTCTTATATCTATATCTCTTATAAAGATAAACCCCACTAGCTATTTCCCTCAACATGCAAATTGTGTGTGTGTGTGTGTGTGTGTATATATATATATATATATATATATATATATATATATATATATATATATATATATATATATATATATATATATATATATACACACACACACACAAAACTTGCATGTTGAGGGAAATAGCTAGTGGGGAGATATATATATATATATATATATATATATATATATATATATATATATATATATATATATATATATATATATATATATAGACACACACATCTTCTAATTCTTACTGATTAACATCCTAACTCATTTATATTCTTTCTTCATACCTGCGGCAACGCGCAGACAATCCTGCTAGTTCTTTTATGATTTTGTGCACAACACAGGTTCAATGGGTCCACACTACAAGTACAAGGGACTTCACAAATAAATGGTGAGTGGAGCATTGTTGGAGGGACAGGAGAACTTACTATGGCCAAGGGCACTGTCAAACGAACAGCAATCTCGTATACGGGAGCCACAAGGATTTCGGAACTCAATATACATGTGTTTTACACTCCAATGGACCCTACAAGCGTAAGTATAACGAACCAGATTTTTAATATGATGGGCATACATTTTCCTATTTAATAAGTTCACTACAGCTTTTGTTTGACCGAACTTCGATAATAATGTTCTAACTTAGTGACACATCAAAAGATGATGATGCATTGGATATTTGTTGAACTTTTTGTATTCACTTATTATATACTAGTCTCTCATCCCAAAATACAAGGTGTCATGAACTTTTGGACGGATTATTACGGGATAAAGCAAATGACATGTAGATGGATCTTGTGCTTACCATATTTTGAACCTAGTAGTGGACGCTAATGGCAGGAACTCATGTGATTGGTGCTTTAGGGGAGTTAATTCATCTAGAATAAGTTATAATTTAGGACAAATTTTGAATGTTTAAATACTTTGATTTATGGAGGGAGTAGTGTCTAAAATTTTTAGTTGTCATTATCTAAATGATCGTTTTCTACACATGAATGTAGTCATCATTGGTTTAGTAAGGTCGACCAAGGGAGGCGCTGTAGGCCGGTTGTCGATCTCGTTTTGGACGGCGTGCTCGTGGGTGTTTGCCTGCTGGCGCTCGATCTCATCATTCCTCATCTCAAGCTCGGCATGCTCAGCCTTGAGGTTGGCCTATCGGGCGTTGAGGCGCTCAACCTTCTCCCAGAGGTAGGCAACGTGACTGGTCGGACTTTGATCTGAGGGCACCACATGGGGCTCGTCAAGGGCCCGCGGATCACCATGGAGGTAGAAATAAACACTTGTGCGCCAGGATGTAGCCATCGCCACAACAGAGTCGTACCCGGATCATCCTCCGAGAGTACCTCGAGGAAAGTGTGCAGCAAGGGGACATCAGTCCTAGTGGCACTTGCAATTATGGCGCCGCATGGCATCCCTTGGCTCACGAGTTGCTCCAGTTCGACCTAGAACATAGCTCCTTAACATGCACATGGCCGACTATGGGACAAAATCTAAACTGGGACGGTTATCACATACACCCCCTCAAAGGGCCCGCAACCATGCGTCCACTGCCGGCACATGTGGTATGCCGTGCACCATGTAGGGCCTAGATGCTCAACGAGCCCCATGGCTCTAAGATCCGTGAGTGAATGCCCTTTTTTGACTCCTTTCATCAATATCTGGAAATACTTAAAACTAAGACACCCTTGTCTCTATTATTAGAGATGTATACTCTAGCTAACCCTAGCCGTTATGGATACTTGTAACCCAAGTTTGAATAATATGGCTATATATATGAGTCACCCCAATAGGTTTGTGTATGGATAAAGCATATTACATATACCTATAATTCTTGATGTGATGTAACTACACAAACTTCATTGGCAATTTTATTTTATTCTTTATACATGTTCCCTTGAGATATCTTATACATGTTCCCTTGATTAATTTTCTGTATAACTTATGTAGGTTTCGGCCGGTAATGGTGGCATACGTACTGCAATTAAATTCGAGAAGGCATGAGTTTTATGCAGTCCTTTAGACTGCTCTTCGTGCAAGCTAGGCGAGATCTGCCAAAATATGGGCTTCATCAGTTGTTTGTTTCCTAATAATCTTCTCAACCCTGTATTCGGGATTACAGACCAAATTTGCTGGTTCTATCGCGTTGCACTTTGCTGGGGTCCATCCTCCATTATATTATGACTTTATACAGTCCACTTGTACTTTGTTCTACGAATTGTTTGTTTTCATTATCGGTAAGGCTAGCGCTCGGACATTCGGTGTCACGCCCACGTCCGGACGCAACTCCCGCACCTAGTGCCTGCATCGAATCTCACGCACACGGTCCCGTTCTCATCCAGCGCAAGCATCCGAAACCGCACTCCACGCCCATCCCGTGCTCACACAGCAGAATCGTAGCCAGCGTCCATCCCGTGCTCACACGGCGGAATCGCAGCCAGCGCCCATCCTGCGCACACCTGCCCCACCTGCGGATGCGCACCGCGGAGGCATTTGTCGGCCTCAGGACAGCGCCTCAGCAGCAGCAGTAGGCGGGCGATGACCTGCAACACCTGATCTAGTTTTGAAACATACAGATGAAACATTTGCAACATAAGTCCGAAACAGATAAAATACTTGAAACATGCGTTTGAAACATGTGTGTAGCCATTGCAACGTGTGTAACACCAAGATCTACTTTTGAGACATCTAAGATGAAACATTTGAAACAAACGTTTGAAACTATGAAATAATTGAAACATATGCTTACAACATGTGTATATTGCCATGGCAACATATGCAACATCCCAGATCGACTTTTGCAACGTCTAAATGAAACACTTGAAACAAAAAAGTCTGAAACGCCTAAAAAACTTGAAACACAGCGTTGCCGGCGGCCACGGCCTACCTTGTGGCGAACTGCAGTTGCCAGCAAGCTCGGGTCAGGGGGGCGTTAGCCCAGAGTACACCTCCATTGCAGGATGTCAGCCTGTCGCTCCTCCTGCGGTTCGGTCGCAGTCGCCAAGCAACGTCTGGTCATGGGAGACGATGGGGCACAGTGCGCCGGTGATGGGGGTGTGTGGTGCGGTGGGTGAAGGGCACGGCGTGGCAGGGGGATGGACGTGCGGTGTGGGAAGGTGGCGCGGCAGGGGCGGAGGGGGGCGGGCATATGCGCATAGGGTGATGTCGTGATACTGATGCGAGAGTGCGAGTGGGGAAATTTTTAGAGATAGAAGAGACGTAGAGGTGTTGCTGGGCCTATTCGCTGCGCAGGTCCAAGAAGGCACTCGTCCGGACGGGGACGGACGACCATATTTAGTCTTATTACAATGACGTCCTATCACCGTGACTCTGCTATATTATCACTAACAAATTTGCCGCCCCTGCATTGTTAAGGGTAATAAAATTTATAATTTTTTAATTTTTCTATGCTGTTGTAATAGCAAACTCCTAATTTTTTTTGTAGTAGAACAACTTAGCAAGTATGTGTGTTTCTCATATCCCATAACAAAAACAAAAATTAATTAACTCCTATAAAGTCATAATCCGTAGCTAGACAATTCAGAATTGACAATTTGCAACATAATGAAGACAATACATTTTCTCTTCTTTTGGGAACCACCTAAATAAAATAGATAAGTGTATATCCGTTTGCTGAACATAAACAAATATTGAGAACTGTTAACTTGAATTAATTTGTTAGAACATGTGCCAAATTTGATTGAACATAAGCAAACAATGAGAACCGCAAGGTCTGGCTCTCGATCTAAAGAAGTACATCATGGCATTGTAAGCTGTTGTTGATCTGGATACGAGGTTTACAGACATTGTGACTGGGTGGTCTGGTAGCATGAAAGAGTCCAGCATTATGCACAGCTCTGGCCTTCTCAAGCTCTGCGACAAAGGTGAGCGGCTGAACGGTAGCAACCTGAAGGTATCAGATGGATCAGAGATTGGGGAATACTTGATTGATTGGTGACGTAAAAGTTTAGCCCCTATTGCAAGAATGGCCCGCTAGGCCTATAGCAACGTAAAAGTGTCTGGCCCTATTGCAAGAATGGCCCGCCAGGCCCAAGACAATCATCCAACCGGCCCATGTTGATCAAAGTCCCCCCTGTTTGACCCATGTTCGTGTATTTGTTGCCGTTCTTCGATTACAGGAGCACTGATGGTAATGGGGGTGCCGCCAAGGTTGCAGGAGACTGCCTTATTATTATTATTTTGCTCGCATCTGTTAATCAAAATATCAGTTTTTCAAATATAATTTTTGTGGTAGTGTTGTACTCCTGCTTTGCCGTCGTGCCCAAGCATTAGCAGTCTACGGTCCGTACTCCGGCCCTTGATCTCTTGGTCTAAATCTTCTCTCTCACCCTTCATTGCTCTTAATTTGCTCCATCATGCATGAACTCCCCGATTAACTTTGTCCATCCCCATCAACCTCCACCATAGCATGCTCAACACTTGCACATCATAAGCCAAAAGATGTGGTACAACACCATCTCACACCTCAGCTAGTCCAACATACTAAACCAAAGCTCGATCATTTCCTTACAATCCCTCATCATTTACAACATGGGCACATATCAAATGTTCTCTAAATTTAACCAAACGAGCCATGTTTAGTTGACAACTGAAACAAAACTATATACCAAGATATTCCCCAATCCATTTAGGCTCATAGAAATAATACTTCCAAAGTTGACTTTTTGTCCACGCTTATGTCACGAAGAGGCTTACTTGTCTGCTATCATTAGATATGCACAAAATAGACTCATGTCTGAACCACTAGCTATATCCTGTATCGTAAAGACAACATGTGCTTAGCGTGCAAGACTAGTCAGCATGCACAAGAAGAATGATGATTATGATTATTCTTCGATAAAGATGAAGATGCTTCTGCGAATGGATTACTCAGCCCCAACACCGGCCCACTCACCAGCGGATGCTTAGTGTCCAACGACGGTGTTGCATGCTGTGCCTTACTCCTTCCGTCTATAAATACACCACATCTCCTCCTTATCAGAAAATTAACACACCCAACTGCTATCCAGGATAACACACCCTCTCTCGTCTCTCCCCTCACCAGGAACACTGCTGCAAGCCATGGCCTCTTACGCCATAGCTGCAGTCGAAACCGAGCTCAAGTTGACCCTGTACAACAGGGAGGTGTATTCTGGATCGGATATTAACGGAGTAAAGATCATAGAAAAAGACCCAATGGGTACAACCTGGGTCTTCTCGTGGCCTGTTACCGACGGGCAAGGCACCGATGCAAATGTCGTCGGCCTTCTTCAAGGCACAGGTGTTCAAGTCGCCAATTCTCCCAATTATGTCTATCACTACTCCCTTGGATTAGTGTTTGGGGATAAAAGGTGAGAATTCAATTTGTAATCTTTAGCACATAACAACAATCTTCTAATTCCACAACCTCTCTCAAATAGGATATCTTGATACTTACTTTTATAGATTTTAGTACCGTCAGTTATTTTATTTCTTCAATTCTGATCCCGCTGATCACATAAGAAGAAGGAATACCATTTTTTCGCCATTATGGTTCCTGAAACACAAATTTGGGTTCTGATTTCCAGCGAAAAAAGTCTACTCTCGGATTTCCCTTTTTTTTGTGGCAACATAACACAGTATGTGTATTGTGGAGAAAAATTATATTGATTGACTGCAAGTAACCCCATAGAATCACCTTCCATTGCTATTGGAATATGATATGCTGAAAACATTTCTTATATATGTTCTTTTTCTGCTTTTGTGACAACATAAATAGGTTCAATGGGTCCACATTACAAATACAAGGAACTTCCCAAATAAATGGTGAGTGGAGCATTGTTGGAGGGACAGGAGAACTAACTATGGCAAAGGGCAATGTCAAACGCACAGAACTCTCATTTACGGGAGATACAAGGATTTCAGAACTCAAGATACATGTGTTTTACACTCCAATGAAACCTACAACAATCGTAAGTGAAGTACCAGATTTTTAGTATGATGGACATATATACATAAGTTGACTACAGATTTTGTTTGACAGAACTTCCATAATATTCTACACTTAGTAACACATTTGAAGATGATGATACTGATATATGCCTTGGATATTTGTTGAACTATTTGTATTTCACTTATATAATAGTCCCTAAAATTTCCAATTGTCGTTGGCCCAATGATCGTTTTATATGCACGAATGCAATCAACATCATATATATGGACAGTATGGTATGGTTAGTTTATGCCATAGGTATGCATTGTTCATGATGCGCGCCCTGTTCAAATGTACATTCCCAGACTAAGTATTTGTGGGTAGATCCAATGGTACAAATATGTTTGACCTTGTGTAACAAAGATATTTGGTAACCAAATATGGTCTTTGGTAGCCACAATTGTAAAATTATTTTTAAGACAGAGAATTGATAGTAATCCACAATTAAGACTGTTTTGTACAACTCTAGCTCTATGAAATTTGTGGATCTCTCCTTGAAGCTGTGAATTTGTTGCTCAAAGAAAATATGCATTCCTGGTAGGAGGTTTTGTAGAGCATTAATATAATAATTTTGTTTATAGATTAGACTAAATAATATAAGTATTTAAACAACTTTAGTTTAGTCTATAAGCAGTAGATACAATATCCAAACTAGATTTTGGAGCTGAATTGTGCCAAAACAGGCCCTTTTATAAGATCCGTTGGTGAATGTCCTTCTTCTACTGGTGTCATCAATATCTATTAGACATTTAAAATTAAGACACCGTTGTCTCTATTAGAGTATATGTATACTTGTTACCATAGTTATTAGTACCGCTTGTAACCACTTGAGGAGCCAAGCGGAGGCCACACTGGGCTCTGCCCCCACCCCCTGGCTAAGAAAGATTAACAAAGGTTCATGTGTATATTTGCAAGTCTAAACAGTCCATGTAGTAAAGTGCTAGATATTCTAAGACTGTTTTCTTGCAAACTGCACATGTAATGGCCTTATGGCATGTGACATCCGGCCCAGTTTGGAATTTGGCCCATAGTAGTCTATGTGCATGTTAATAAGATATTGTGAAGAGTTTAGTCCCACCTTGGTTGTTAAAGGTAGGATAGACCACCATTCCACTTACGCTTTTGTTCTCGCTTCGCGTAAAAGGATAAACCTAGGATGGTGGGATGGACTCTAGAAGCCATATATGTTGGTCTATCCCACCACCTTTAACAAGGGTTACAAGGATTATCGTTTGGAATATGGCCCATAGTAGTTCATGTGGATGTTAATGAGATATTGTGAAGAGTTTAGTCTCACCTTAGTTGTTAAAGGTGGGATAGACCACCATCCCACTTACGCTTTCGTTCTCGCTTTGCATAAAAGGATTAACTCAGGAATGGTGGGATAGACTTTAGAAGCCTTATACGTTGGTCTATCCAACCACTTTTAACAACCAAGGTGGGACTAAACTCGCCACAGTATCTCATTAACATGCACATGGACCATTATGGGCCAAATTCCAAACTGCATCTATCTCTACCAAGTAGCATTAACATGCACATGGACCACTATAGGCCAAATTCCAAACTAGGCCGGATGTCACCTGGCCCATCTATCTCCACCAAGTAGTACTAGCTGATAATAAAATTGTGATGAATCTAGTAATAAAGCTACTTTTATCATACTATCTATGGATAATCCCTTCCTCCCCTATTATGTGTCAGGCTCTGCAACTGCTTATAATCCAAGTTGAATGTGGCTATATATGAGAGTCATGCCTAGTATATAGGTCTATGGATAAAGAAAATTATACATGCGTGTTTGGCAGGGTTTGAGATTCTCGTAGAAACATTTCGTATCTAGATTTCCTTCAGAAACGTTTCTCTGATGCATCAGAATCACTTTACGGAACCTTTTAACTAGCTCGCTGGATTCTTAAAACTAGAACTACAATTAGGAGAAACCAGATTTTAGGTGTTTCTCTTGACTAGTACAAAAATAAGAATCAATTCCAAGTGATTGTCCCTGGAACATTTCTCTCTTTGTGGTGTTTGGCAGTGATTCTAGTGATTCTAGTGAGAATATGAAGCATTTGTCACTGCAAAACACACACACATATCAAATTCTTGATATATGGAACTACACAATTTCATGCAGAACTTTACTATTCCATATCGTGACATGTAGGCCCGTATATATAACAGTTGAAACTCTCAATTTCTGAACTTATAAATGTTTCCTTTTTTTAATTTTCTGTATTAACCTTATGTAGGTTTCTGGTAACATGGAATGTAATTTCCAGAAGGCATAAATTTTATGCGGCTCTTACACTGCTCTTCGTACAAGCAAGACAAGATCTGCAAATATCTGTGCTTCATCATCAGTTGTTTGTTTTCTAATAATAATTGGTCTCAACTCTATATTCGAGATCAGAGACCAAATTTGTTGGTTCTGTGTCACCTTATACTTTGTTCAACGAATTGTTTGTTTTCTTTGTTTAGTCTTATCTATCTATACATCTATATCTGTATCTATACCTAATATTCAACAGCAAAGCCTTTCTTCCGTTTTCACTTTTTTGCTTACCAAATTGCTCTCACACCCATCATGCTTATATGAGTTAGAACAAGTCGCGTCTAGTGATGATATAGAGTCTGATTTCAAAACATGCCAAGGGACGGCATGGAGTTCGATTCCAATACATATTGGGAAAAAATGATGCTACCGTTATATAAATTTCTGAGCCACAAGTCATGCGTTCAGGTAGCCACATAATAAGGTGTACGTTCTATTGCAACACTTGGGCACGTTTGCTAGTTACTGTGAAATTCTGTCACCGCCCCAATGTTATCATGTATATTCACAAAATTGTTGTTTGGTACTCGGTTCTACCCTAGGGACCTTTAAGTCACTAGTATAGTGCCCGTGCTAACGCCACGTGTAACACCCTGAAATTTTGGATGTTAAAAAAAATAGGAAAATATGATTTTATACAATTTTGTGACCATGCAAATTTAGAGTAATAATAATTTTTATGAACTTAAAATCAAATATAAGAGTAGAAACATGTTTGTGCACTCATGCTGTTGCATTTAAATTTTTGTGATGAGTGGTTTGAGTTAAATTCAAATTAGGTTTCAAAATCATTTGAAAATACTTTGAAATAATTGAAAAGGAAAAAAAGAAAACGAAAATCTTCATTTTCCTCGCTTTCGGCCCGGCAGCCCATTTCTCTCCCCGCGGCCCGTTGCTTCCGCACGCGCGTGTCGTCCCGCCTTGGGCTGAGCCAGACCGCCGGCCCAGCTCGCGCGCTGCCGCGCCCTCCTACTCCGTGCGTCGCTGACCGGTGGACCCCGCGCGTCAGGAGACGTCGTCTTCCTCCCCAAGCCGACGCCGTCGTCGCTTTCCAAAAATGCCGACGTCGTATCCGAACCTCAATCTGCTCTTTCCTTCTGTGGAGTCGCCTTCGGGCTATAAAAACTGAGCCCGTGATCCTTCCGCTCCATCTTCTTTCGACGCGAAGCGCCCAAAGCATCTCGAGGAAGCATCCCTCGGATCTCCGACGAGACCGGCCGCTACCTCGAGCACCGCGGCCACTTCGGGACAGCTCCGCCCTCGCAATCGACCTTGGTGAGATCGCATTGCCTTGCACTCCATCCCGGTGTTTTTCTTTCGCGAGATAACACTGTGAATCGATCTTTCGCCTTCTCCGGCGATGGCGTCGCCGCGGAACGTCGTCGCGGTTCTGTTCCGGCCGAGAGCCGCCGTCGACTAATTCCCGATCCAATTCGAGCCGTCCAAATCAAATCCAACGGCCTAGATTTAAAGATACCGGTTCGGCCGGCACTTTTGCTAAAGAAACCCTGAGTTTTTCAATTGATTAACCCGCAGTCCAAAGCGTACTTCCGTATTGCGTAATATCCGTTTGAAAGCGTAGTTTGATCTCAGTTAAGCCAAAATACGTTTTCAGCTATTTACAGTTATGCTACTGAGTTTGTTTTAATCATAATTTATTCGTTTTAAATCCGATTTGATCCGTTCAAATTACGTTAGGTTCGTAATTAAGAGCTCTACATGTTAGTAGGACTGTTCAGTAGGTTTGTGATAATTTATTTTCGAGCTTTAATTAAAGTAATTACTTTTCTATAGGAAATCTTCGTAAATTCATAACTTCGTCGTTTTAGCTCCGTTTTTCGTGATCTTTGCGTCTGTGTGATCCTAGCGAGTTGTAGATTCGTTTTAAAAACTTTTTATCTTATTTTATTACTGTTGGTGTACTGTTCTAATTATAGTCTTGTTTGTTTATGCATGATTGTTCTGGATGAATGTTGTTGCTATTGTTGATCGAGTATAGACGGTGAGCAATTCGTTGGAGATCAGGAGTTTTACTACGAATAAGATCACCAGGACGAGTTTGAGCAAGGCAAGTATAGCATGGGATTATCCTTGTTGTCCTATTCACATTAAGCAAATAATATCATTATACATATATTCCTTGTTAAGGATGACTTAGTGTTGATCTTATTCCTTGATACCTATTATACTGCATGGATTAGTATTGCTAGTGCTCAACATGAAATATGATCATGTAATTTGACTAATGGAATATGCAATAAACACTAAAAGATGATTTTATTACTGTTAAAGGGTACTAGAGCATGGGGTTACTTTAGTGCTCTCGTTACTCTCCATAAGGACTTATCTGTAAGCGAAAAATCCGGGATTTACAGTACAACTATGAGGGCTAAAATGGCTCTGGCTTTAGTCATATAGAAGGACCTTTTCTAGCTTGTTAGAGGTTACCCTTGTGGCGCAAATGGGGTAGAGCAGACTGTGGATCCCTGCGTGGTGAATCACACAGACTAACTTTGGAAACCTAGCGGCCCTAACTTGTTAGACGAACCTTTGAAAGGCTTCATAGTGTTTTCCTGCCTGCTCACCTTGGAAGTGTTTTGGGAGTAATTAACCCGGGCATATGGGCAACATGACTCACAGTGAAAGTGTACAACCTCTGCAGAGTGTAAAACTGTTATAACAGCCGTGCTCATGGTCGCGAGTGGCCTTGGACCCTTATGGAATAGTGGATCATTAATAATGAATATGTTTTTGCTATTCGTTAATCATTTCACATGAATCATATGTTTATTGTTTATATTGAGACACTTTGATATCATTGATATACTGAATTAATGCTAATTAAAAGCTACATGCTGATAAACCTATGTTATGCCTTTGAGCCTCATGAATCCCATGTTATACTTGTTGAGTACGAGATGTACTTACACTTGTTTATTTTTCTTACTTGGATAAAAATCCTGGATGGGTAACAGATGGTGCAAGTAGTGACTACTTCTACTTTCCGGAAGATTACTAGACTTGCCGTCAACCAGTCAATGTGCCTGTGATTGGAGCTACCATGAGAGTTTTTATATTTTACTTCCGCTATATTATTGTAAAGACTATGTGTTATTAATCATGATGTAATAACATTTGTGATGATACATCCTTTATAATTTGTTAACTTACGTGTGATTTATCTCTGGGCACATATAAGGGTATGCACTCCATTTGGTCGTTAAATGGGTGAGACAAATTGGTATCAGAGCTATTGTTGACTGTAGGACGCAAGCCTAGCTAGAAATGGTCGATTCAATGTCATCTTTTCACTATTTTTATGCTCATTATCTTGCTCTTGTTATTTGATAAATTTTTATGCATCTTATGTCTCATTCTATTACGAAATTTTGCCTCTATTCTAATTACATCTAAAAACTCTGTAGATGGTTCGTGGCCGCAAGACTGCCCGCATCACCACTAGAGGACACTACCCACCTCGTGCCTTGATTGCACCTGAAGAGCCACAAGAGAAAGTACCCCAGGAGAATGAGCAGACCCCTGAAGCACCAATCCAAGTGCCAGCACCTCCTCAGGAAGAACCCGAGCCTGAAGAAGACCCTAAGATCATCGAGATTGAAGATGATGAAGAGGAGGAAGCCAATGGAGGAGAGCAACCCCCGTCTCCCCCACCTGGTGCAGCTGCTGAGGATGTGTCACCCCCTCCAATGGGTTGGACTGTGAAGATTTACCACAAGGCTGGAGGAAATGCTGTTTCTCACCATCGACTTGTGGGAATGCTCTCTGCATACTTCGCTGATTGGCATCCAGCTACGGAGTACGTCTGTTGGGAGTACACCCATCCGCTAGAGGACACTTACTGGAAGGCAAGAGCGAGTATTTTTCCTAAGGATGAAGAAAAAGGGGCATACCAGCTGGACAGGATGTATGCTCACATGGGTAGTCGAGCTACCATGGAGGATAGTAATGAAGATGCTGCTTTTGAAGCATGTATGGGCCTTCGCTACCTTCGCTTTGACAGCATGAAGCTTGATATCCACCGCTACCTCCCTCGTGCACACCCCGACCTTGGATGGGCCATGATGGATCCAGTGCAGTTGGAACCACTTCCTCGGGTGATGGTAAATTTTGTCTATGACATGATCGAGAGGAAACTGCAGTTAGAGGAGATGGTGAAGGCACAGGGGAAGACCATCAAGAGGTGCCAAGCGATGATTGATGAACTCCGAGCAAACCAAGGCATGACCAAGATTTATGAGACATTAGAGCATGAGCCACGCCAGTAGAAAATAAGAGTCCTTTATGTAATAAGAACGTTCTTAGTAACGTCAGTTGAGTCTTTGAGTCTGTCGTGTGGTTTGAACTTTGGTGTGATAGTTGCTTTATCATTATGCTTATGTGTGAGTTGAATTTTTGTTATGAGTGCTGGGGCTTGTAGGCATGTCTACAAGTTCCATTTTTAAGAATAAAAAGTCTATTAGTCAAGGGAATAATAGTTGGGTTTGGTATTGTCTTGTTTCTGTCCTTGCTGTTTCCTGGAGCAGTCTGCAATGTTTCTGATATGGTTCAAAAACTGTTCGTGCAACATTTATGAAATTTTTATGAGAGAAACTAGGCTTAAGAACCTTTCAAATGCCACTGGAATAACCTTTTTATTTGATCTGGTTCGCGAGATATAACTGTCACAAGTTAAAGTTTCTGCACAGTCTGGAATCTGGAACAGTTTCTGTTGCGCCTTAATTCTCATTAACTTAACGACAGAATCTGGTCTTATGGTCTAAATAGAAGTTGTGGGGAACTTCATAAGATTTCTAACCATATAAAGCACGCCTCTATTGGACTTCTGTAGTTCGAGATATGATTGATTTACTGAACTGTTAACATTGATATTCGCCCAGAAAACTTTCAGATCTCATTCTTTATCTTATAAGTGGTTGATAACATGGAAATCTCATAGTTTGCATTCTTATGGATGGCAGATGGCCGAAAGAGGAAGAGGCAGGGGTCGTGGAGGTGTTCCCCCAAATCCACCACCACCACCGCCACCAACTATTGAGCAACTTCTGGCAGTGCAGACGCAACTTATGCAACAATTGATGCAGAACCAACATAATCATCCAGTTGCTGGAGCACCACCACGTGATAAGCGTGGTGAGTTTTTCAAGGGTCATCCCCCGGTGTTCACGCATGCCGCTAATCCATTGGAAGCGGATGATTGGCTCCGTGCCGTGGAAAAGCAACTCAACATTGCTCAATGTGATGACCGGCAGAAGGTGTTGTTTGCTTCTGGACAACTCCAGGGTGAAGCTCAGGACTGGTGGGAATCATATGATTATGGTCATCCCGCCAATGCTCCCGCAGTCACTTGGCAGGAGTTTAGAGAGAACTTCAGAGCTTATCATATACCAGAAGGAATAATAGAACTGAAGGCAGAGAAATTCCAGAATTTGACCCAGGGGTCATTGTCTGTAGTTGAGTATCGTGACAAGTTTGCCTAGTTGTCACGATATGCTCCACATGAGGTGGCCAATGACAATGATAAGCAACGCTGCTTTTTGAAGGGATTGTATGATGGATTACAATTGCAGCTGATGTCCAATACTTATCCCAATTTTCAGACGCTTGTGAACCGCGCTATCGTGGTGGACAACAAGCGCAAGGAGATGAATGCCAAGAGGAAAAGGCTTCATGGACAGACTTCTGGTAGTAACACTCGTCCGCGTACTGGTTTTCAGCAGGGTAATCAACAGAGGCCTCCTTCTGGTCAGTGGAATCGTGGTCAGGTCCCTTTTCGCAATCAGTTCCCGCAACGTCCCCCATTCCAGCCACAGAATGGTAACCAATGCCCTCCGCAGCAGAATGGGAATCAGCCTCAGCGCCAGGGTCCTTCCAATAATACTCCAATGAAGACCAGTGCTCCCAATACCCCTAACAAGTGTTTTCGATGTGGCAAAGAGGGTCACTTGTCCTACAATTGCCCTAAGAAGATCAACCAGCAGACTCCACAGAGGCAGGGTAGTCACCAGAAGCCTGCATCTAATATTGGAAGGGTGAACCACTTGTCCCAGGAAACCACAGTGGAGGAACCAGAAGTTATGCTTGGTACGTTCGATGTCCATTCCACTCCCGCCACTGTTCTTTTTTATTCTGGAGCATCATATTCTTTCATATCACAATCATTTGTTAGAATACATAGAATTTATTTGTGTGCCATGAAGAATCCTATATTAGTAAACTCACCTGGTGGAAGTATGCCAACATCTTATCGTTGTCTCCCGATTAGTCTCATTCTAAGGGGGTAGAGTTTAAGGTGAGTCCTATAGTATTGAGAACAACTGGGATTGATCTTATCTTGGGAATGGATTGGATGATTCAACAACAAGCAGAGATTCAGTGCAAAGGGAAATCAGTAGTGTTGACAACACCAAAGGGAGATAGGATCAGAGTTGATGTGAAAGTGCAGAAACAGGAGACCGCTACAGTGAACCAGCTTACTGATGGTGCCAACAAGGAGGACCAGGTTGTGGAAGAGTTCTCCGATGTGTTTCCTGAGGAATTGCCAGTTATGCCGCCAGACCGTGACATTGAATTTATTATTGAATTATTACCTGGAACTGCACCTATAGCTAAGCGTCCATATAGAATGGGAGTAGATGAATTAGAAGAACTTAAGAAATAAATTAAGGAATTGCAGGATAAAGGGTTTCATTCGTCCTTGTTCTTCACCTTGGGGTGCACCAGTGATTTTTGTGGATAAGAAAGATGGTACTCAGAGGATATGTGTAGATTATCGGTCTCTCAATGAGGTTACCATCAAGAATAAGTACCCGTTGCCCAGGATTGATGACTTGTTTGATCAGTTAAGAGGTGCTTGTATATTCTCCAAGATTGATCTTCGTTCTGGATATCATTAGTTGAAGATTCGTGCTAGTGATGTGCCAAAGACAACTTTTACCACACGGTATGGGTTATATGAGTATACAGTGATGTCTTTTGGTCTGACTAATGCTCCTGCATACTTTATGTATTTGATGAATAAGGTATTCATGGAATATCTGGACAAGTTTGTAGTGGTATTCATTGATGATATTCTAGTATTCTCCAAGACTAAGGAGGAACATGCCGAACATTTGAGGTTGGTCTTGCAAAAGCTCAGAGAACACCAGCTATATGCCAAGCGGAGTAAATGTGAGTTTTAGTTGAAGGAAGTTTCCTTTCTTGGTCATGTTGTCTCAAATGGAGGAATATCAGTAGATCCTAGCAAAGTGAAAGATGTATTGGACTGGAAGCCACCAACTAATGCAAGCGAGATCCGTAGTTTCTTGGGATTAGCATGCTATTACAGGAGATTTATAGAGGGATTTTCTAAGCTTGCGAAGCCAATGACTGCACTATTGGAGAAGAATGCCAAGTTTGTGTGGTCTGAGAAGTGTCAGGCTAATTTTGAGGAATTAAAGAAAAGATTGACCACTACACCAGTATTAGTTTTGCCAGATCTGAGTAAACAATTCTCTATCTACTGTGATGCATCTCGTTTGGGTTTATGATGTGTTCTTATGCAAGAAGGTAGAGTTGTGGCATATGCATCGAGACAGTTGAGAAAGCATGAATTAAATTATCCTACTCATGACTTGGAATTAGCTGCAGTGGTTCATGCACTAAAGATATGGAGACACTATTTGATAGGACATAAGAGTGATATATACACCGATCACAAGAGTCTGAAGTATATTTTCACTCAATCAGATCTAAACTTGAGGCAGCGTAGATGGTTGGAGTTGATAAAGGATTATGACCTGGAGGTGCATTATCACCTAGGAAAGGCTAATGTTGTTGCTGATGCTCTTAGTAGGAAAAGCTACGCTAATGAGATGCAAGTAATGCCCTGGTCAAGAGAGTTGTGTGCTGAATGTGAGCATTTGAACTTAGGGTTTACCACCAATGCAGTAGAATTGGTACTAGAACCTACTCTGGAGCAAGAGATACGCAAGGTTCAAATGAAAGATGCAAAATTAAGAGAGATAGCAGAGAATATAGTGAAGGGCAAATCACTAGGATTCCATAAGGATGATAAGGGTACATTATGGTTTGAAAAAAGGCTGTGTGTGCCAGAGGATAAGACTATCAGAAAGACAATTTTGAGTGAAGCTCATGAGTCAACTTATTCCATACATCCTGGGAGTACTAAGATGTATCTTGATCTGAGAGAGAAATATTGGTGGTATGGTTTGAAAAGAGATGTTGCTGAGTATGTTGCTTTGTGTGACACATGTCAAAGAGTGAAAGCTGAACATCAGA
The DNA here is from genome assembly GCA_038087645.1 of Saccharum hybrid cultivar R570. Taxonomy (NCBI): domain Eukaryota; kingdom Viridiplantae; phylum Streptophyta; class Magnoliopsida; order Poales; family Poaceae; genus Saccharum; species Saccharum hybrid cultivar. Next base: position 18,095,463 of record JAQSUU010000760.1, read on the forward strand.
GACCTGCAGGATTGTTACAACCTATGCAGATACCCGAATGAAAATGGGAAGAGGTTGGTATGGATTTTATAGTTGGATTGCCACGTACTCAGAAAGGGTATGATTCGATTTGAGTAATAGTAGATCGCCTAACAAAGGTTGCTCATTTTCTACCAGTTAGGACTACGTATAGCAGTGCAAGGTTGGCAGAATTGTATATGGAAAGAATAGTGAGTTTACATGGAGTTCCTAAGAAAATTGTGTCTGATCTGGGTACCCAGTTTACATCTCATTATTGGCAAAAGATACATGAATCACTAGGAACTAAGCTGAACTTTAGTACAGCCTACCATCCATAGACAGATGGACAGACGGAGAGAATTAATCAGATATTGGAAGATATGTTGAGAGCTTATGCTTTACAATATGGTACTAGTTGGGATAAGAGCTTGCCTTATGCAGAGTTCTCATATAACAATAGTTATCAGAAGAGTCTTCAGATGGCACCGTTTGAGGCTCTGTATGGACGAAAGTGTAGAACCCCGTTGTTATGGAATCAGACAGGGGAAAGTCAAGTGTTTGGGCCTGATGTACTTAAGGATGCTGAAAAAAAAGTAAGAATGATTAGAGATAATCTAAAAATAGTTTAGTCCAGACAGAAGAGTTACGCTGATACTCGGAGAAGAGAATTGACTTTTAAAGTAGGGGATTATGTATACTTGAAAGTATCGCCAATGAGGAGTGTGAAAAGGTTCAACATGAAAGAAAAATTGGCACCAAGGTATATTGGACCTTTCAAGATAGTAGAGAGATGTGGTGAGGTGGCATATCAGTTGGAATTATCAGAGAGTTTGGCAGGTGTACATGATGTGTTTCATGTGTCTTAACTTAAGAAGTGTTTGCGAGTACCAGAGGATCAGATTCAGTTAGAGGAGCTCACTGTTAAAGAGGACCTCACATATGAAGAGTTTCCAGTTAAAATTCTAGAGACTGCTAAAAAAGTCACGAGAAGTCAAACTATCAAAATGTGTAAGGTTCAGTGAAATCGGTACACAGAGGGTGAGGCCACCTGGGAAACAGAAGAGGATCTAAGGAAAACCTACCCACAACTGTTCGAGTAAGCATCACCCGAATCTCGGGACGAGATTCATCTTAAGGGGGTAGAATTGTAACACCCTAAAATTTTGGATGTTAAAAAAATAGGAAATTATGATTTTATACAATTTTGTGACCATGCAAATTTAGAGTAATAATAATTTTTATGAACTTAAAATCAAATATAAGAGTAGAAACATGTTTGTGCACTCATGCTGTTGCATTTAAATTTTTGTGATGAGTGGTTTGAGTTAAATTCAAATTAGGTTTCAAAATCATTTGAAAATACTTTGAAATAATTGAAAAGGAAAAAAAGAAAACGAAAATCTTCATTTTCCTCGCTTTCGGCCCGGCAGCCCATTTCTCTCCCCGTGGCCCGTTGCTTCCGCACGCGCGCGTCGTCCCGCCTTAGGCCGAACCACACCGCCGGCCCAGCTCGCGCGCTGCCGCGCCCTCCTACTCCGTGCGTCGCTGACTGGTGGACCCCGCGCGTCAGGAGACGTCATCTTCCTCCCCAAGCCGACGCCGTCGTCGCTTTCCAAAAATGCCGACGCCGTATCCGAACCTCAATCTGCTCTTTCCTTCTGTGGAGTCGCCTTCGAGCTATAAAAACCGAGCTTGTGATCCTTCCGCTCCATCTTCTTTCGACACGAAGCGCCCAAAGCATCTCGAGGAAGCATCCCTCGGATCTCCGACGAGACCGGCAGCTACCTCGAGCACCGCGGCCACTTCGGGACAGCTCCGCCCTCGCAATCGACCTTGGTGAGATCGCATTGCCTTGCACTCCATCCCGGTGTTTTTCTTTCGCGAGATAACGCTGTGAATCGAGCTTTCGCCTTCTTCGGCAATGGCGCCGCTGCGGAACGTCGTCGTGGTTCTGTTCTGGCCGAGCGCCGCCGTCGACTAATTCCCGATCCAATCCAAGTCGTCCAAATCAAATCCAACGGCCCAGACTTAAAGATACCAGTTCGGCCGGCACTTTTGCTAAAGAAACCATGAGTTTTTCAATTGATTAACCCGCAGTCCAAAGCGTACTTCCGTATTGCGTAATATCCGTTTGAAAGCGTAGTTTGATCTTAGTTAAGCCAAAATACATTTTCAGCTATTTACAGTTATGCCACTGAGTTTGTTTTAATCATAATTTATTCGTTTTAAATCCGATTTGATCCGTTCAAATTGCGTTAGGTTCGTAATTAAGAGATCTACATGTTATTAGGACTGTTCAGTAGGTTTGTGACAATTTATTTTCGAGATTGAATTAAAGTAATTACTTTTCTATAGGAAATCTTCGTAAATTCATAACTTCATCGTTTTAGCTCTGTTTTTCGTGATCTTTGCGTCTGTGTGATCCTAGCGAGTTGTAGATTCGTTTTAAAAATTTTTTATCTTATTTTATTACTGTTGGTGTACTGTTCTAATTATAGTCTTGTTTGTTTATGCATGATTGTTCTGGATGAATGTTGTTGCTATTGTTGATCAAGTATAGACGGTGAGCAATTCGTTGGAGATCAGGAGTTTTACTACGAACAAGATCACCAGGACCAGTTTGAGCAAGGCAAGTATAGCATGGGATTATCCTTGTTGTCCTATTAACATTAAGCAAATAATATCATTATGCATATATTCCTTGTTAAGGATGACTTAGTGTTGATCTTATTCCTTGATACCTATTATACTGCATGGATTAGTATTGCTAGTGCTCAACATGAAATATGATCATGTAATTTGACTAATGGAATATGCAATAAACACTAAAAGATGATTTTATTACTGTTAAAGGGTACTAGAGCATGGGGTTACTTTGGTGCTCTCGTTATTCTCCATATGGACTTATCTGTAAGCGAAAATTCGGGATTTACAGTACAACTGTGAGGGCTAAAATAGCTCTGGCTTTAGTCATATAGAAGGACTTTTTCTAGCTTGTTAGAGGTTACCCTTGTTGCGCAAATGGGGTAGAGCAGACTGTGGATCCCTGCGTGGTGAATCACATAGACTAACTTTGGAAACCTAGCGGCCCTAACTTGTTAGACGAACCTTTGAAAGGCTTCATAGTGTTTCCCTGCCTGCTCACCTTGGAAGTGTTTTAGGAGTAATTAACCCGGGCATGTGGGCAACATGACTCACAGTGAAAGTGTACAACCTCTGCAGAGTGTAAAACTGTTATAACAGCCGTGCTCACGGTCACGAGTGGCCTTGGACCCTTATGGAATAGTGGATCATTAATAATGAATATGTTTTTGCTATTCGTTAATCATTTCACATGAATCATATGTTTATTGTTTATATTGAGACACTTTGATATCATTGATATACTGAATTAATGCTAATTAAAAGCTACATGCTGATAAACCTATGTTATGCCTTTGAGCCTCATGAACCCCATGTTACACTTGTTGAGTACGAGATGTACTTACGCTTGTTTATTTTTCTTACTTGGATAAAAATCCCGGATGGGTAACATATGATGCAAGTAGTGACTACTTCTACTTTCCGGAAGATTACTAGACTTGCCGTCAACCAGTCAATGTGCCTGTGATTGGAGCTACCACGAGAGTTTTTATATTTTACTTCCGCTATGTTATTGTAAAGACTATGTGTTATTAATCGTGATGTAATAACATTTGTGATGATACATCATTTATAATTTGTTAACTTATGTGTGATTGATCTCTGGGCACACATAAGGGTATACACTCCATTTGGTCGTTAAATGGGTGTGACACCACGGCTTCATTTTAGGAATGCACATGAAAACAACCAAACGACGATTGGATATTTCAGGTCTGATAGCATACATCTCGTTTCAAGATGTGTTTGGCACTCTTAACACTATGGCGCCGGTAAAAGTGAGTCTAACCCTTTGTACTGAGGATACAACTAAATGGAAGATATTTGACAAGGTTTCATATATTTAAGTCATATGGGGTCTAATTTACACGTGAGAATAACACAAGATATCACTCAGTCCTAGGGCTGCACAGGACACTATTTACAATCACAGCTGCTACTACTTGGCAAGCTTCGGCCACCAAGACGACATAGCAAAGTCGTCGTAACGATCAGCAATGCACTGCTTTATGATTACCTTCTGCACCTGAACAATGATGAGATGAAAATAGTGTCAAGACTGGATATGATAACAGGGCAGAACAAATTTATCTTGTGTGTACCGGGAGATGACAATCAAAGGCGAATGACGATACACTGAGAATCAAGTAGGGCTCAATCAGAGAACTACCTGTTGAAGTGAAGAACACTTCCTACCGCTGAACCAGCAAGACAAGAACCCCAATGGACCTGGTATTGTTGGTTGACGAATATCAGTTTCTCTTCTTTCTAATGCACTTATTAAGAACTCCTCCGCGCTCAGGTTCCATCCTGATTTGTGTTGTACACATGGAAAATGATGTTTACCACTCTATCAGTTAAGTCGACCCCACAAACCTACAATGCAAACCAAATGAAAAATTAGAACATCAGTAAGAACCTCGGTGACCTGATTTTTTAAAAAATAGATTATACTGACTTTTCAGTGATTACTCAGCTAGCCCATAAGTCTACTTTGTCTCAGATGTTAATTTAGATTTGCTCTAGCAAAATGACATAAATAAGTAAGCGAAGATAACCATCAACGGTGGCTCCAATCTTCGTCGCAAGTCAACAAATGACTTAAACTCCTGAAATTTTAAATAAACATCCATGAGAACAATAAGAGATAAGTAATATTTGTGATATCGAGAAGGCAAGTCATACCTCAAAGGTGATGCATATGTCCTTCAGATCTGGCTCCTTGACCAAACCATCAACTCTATCGAGCAGCTTGTTGATATGGTTCATGTCAGCAGAAGCAACCATGGACAATGCAAAGTCCTTTGCTGTTATTGTTTTAGACGAGTTGACATCATAATGACTAATCTCCGGTCGAATAAGCTGCAAAGAAATTATTCAAGAAACTATTAAATCAAGTAGTATGAAATATTCAGAAGTAAATTGTGTAGAATGTAAAAAATAAATTAGTATCAGATAAAGCCAAGTAGTATGAGATAGGCAGAATAGGCGTTTTGGTCCCTGAACTATGAAGATGATCATTTTAGTCCTCAAACTTTGCATTGTGTAGAATGAAAAGAGAAGCAGATGGCTTCTAGAACACAGTCGATCTAAGCTCTAGTAATACATGGTGTGTCATTTAAGAACTTCAGTCAAGTTTGGAAAAAAAAATCAATAGCCTACTTAAAAGGGACAAAGTCAAGATAAATCTATAGCAATTACTAAGGCAGTTAGAAAAAGAATTCCACCATTTGGCAGGTAGACATATGTCTATCTATGATACGAAAAAAGTGTTTGAATAAAACACAAATGCTACTCTTACCCAGAGCTCTTATCATATATCTAACTTCTCCATTTTTATTGCTTATAATCTTTTTTCGTCCAAGCAAAATGAGCAGTTCAATTTCATTGACTTAAAAACTAATTGAGATTTTTTTTTCACTCTGGGCATCCACTTATAATATAGGGTATATATAACCTGTGTGTCAAAAGTACCAACAGGTATCACTTGAATCATGGACAGTTGGGGTATGGGTGAGATAATTGAGTGAGCTTACCTAAGTAGAGATACCATCAGTTCCACAAAGACCCTTCATGGCTTACGACCAGCATGTTATGCTCCCAATAGCGTCATACATAGCAAGGAGTGTACGCACCTCAAAGTAATTGCAAAGTGGTTCCTCTGAGTTGACCAAGAGTAAGGCCCTCCTTCACATCACTGGAGAACCATTTGCAGCTAAGTAGTCAGTGACCTTTCATCAAGCTTATTCAAATATACTTTGTTTCCTGACCAAACCATATTGACCCAGATTGTCCAACAGAAGACCAACAAATTGGGAAAAACTCAGGGCATACCTGTTAGATTGTAACAGCACATTTATCCTTTTGTCCCTGCAAATCCAAACGATCTTGGCTATGGAAATTAAGGCCACCAAATCAATCAATGGACGCGATGAGAAAATTGAGCAACAGAACAGAAAACTTGTGAAGTAATTTGATGCCACCGACCAATCAATGGAAGCAATGAGAAAATTGAGCAACTAAACTGAAAACTTGTGAAGTAATTTGATGATGAAGTAAAACATGGAAACTACCTGAATCCCACCATCTTTCCTATAACTCCTAGTGGCTCTCGTGTGTCCTTGTTCTACTTGTAAAGGTGATAAGGAAGATTAGGGGCAGCGGAGGTCTTGCAGGCACGTTGTTCGCCTTGCCTTGACTCAACATCAATTTGATGGTGGCAGCATGCACCAACACATAGATCAGGTGGCCATGGAAGTGGCAATACAGCAAGCCTATGAACTGCCATACCAGCTGCATATAGATGTTATTCCTCGTGACCAAAACACCCCATCTGCTAATGATGCAAGATAAAAGTACATAGGCAATGACCATGAATTCCTACTGACACGCTTGTTCATGTGTGTGTGATGTACGCCCAAAGCACAGCAGCATGGAAATGATCAGGGAAAATTTTATCGCCGATAAAATTTCGATAAACCCGATAATCCCGTTTATCACTAAGGTCCGGTAAAATTTATTTATCGACGAGATTCCAATTTTCAGTATTCCACCTACATGAAAGTATGATACTCTATTATATCAATACTATTATGTGCTAGTTTTTGATGCTAAATGCTTTAGAGACAACTTATAGTGAAATTAGGTATTATTTTGTTTTATTTTTGACCGAGAAATTTTCCGATAAATCCGATAAACCCGTTTATCGGTGACCTCCGGTATTTTTTTTGCTATCGATAAATTAAACCCTGGAAATGATTCCGAGGAATACCTGCTCACCACGCTCGCATCTACCTCCTTGAGATAATTGCCAGAGTGCATAGTCGCACAGGAGTGCGAGCTTGACATTTCATCGAACACCTTCAGGGCCTCCACGAAGACAGCAGTGGACCAGCTCCAGAGAGCTGCCAGGACCACCGAGGAGTCGAGGACGCGTCCTGGAGTGTAGTGGAAGTTGGTGGAGGCAGTGCCGAGGAAGGGAATGCAGTGGAAGATGACCGCGGACGCTGGGGCAGGGGGCGAAGAGGCGTCCACCCCCTCGTCGAGCTGCCAGCAGGACGCGTTCGCTGGTGCCGTCCCTCCACGGCACCCGCGTGACGACGAGCACGTCGTGGCTGCAGCTCATCATCGGGCACTATGTCGTCGAGTGCTTCTGCGAGGAGGGCGACGGCGGACCAGCGGCCGGAGGCAGCAAGCACTGCGGTCAGCTAGCGGCCGAACGGAATAGCGCAGGCGCGAGCGGGGGAAGCCAAGACGGACGAGGGGAGGCACGCCGCGGTTGGCGAAGCCGAGGTGGGCGTGGAGGAGCACGCCGCACTAGGCCATGGGGAGGCTCCGCCACCGCTACCGCACGACATGGCCACCGCACGCCATGGGGAGGGGACGCGGCCCAGGTGGCGTAAGCAGCCGCCATGCCCTTCGCCAAACCCTAGGCGCGGGCGCTCCTACGCATTGAGTGGAACCGCCGCCACCGTCCCTCGGCCTCGAGTTTTCGACTTCCGGACCGCAGAGGTTTCTGCGTTTATTTTCTTTTTTTTTCTAGAAAAATCGAGACGGAGGTGGGCTGGCCGGCTAGGGATTCCATCTCTCGCCCTCTCGTGGAGGGAGCGGTGTGGCGCTGAGCGCGTCCGTGTTGTGGGGTGAGTTTGAAGCCTGAGAGCGCGGGGTGAGAAGCCTCGCATTAAACTTCGTCTCTCAGCCCTTGGATCTAACGTGGGTCCTTAATTTTAATGGAGATAAAATTCTGTGTGTATTTTTTTGGGTACACAATGTTTAGACTACTTAGCGGGAACTTTTTTTTTGATCTAAAATAATTCGAAGTATTCAATTATAGTATAGATATAGTGTATTATGCAACACAATCCATCAACACTGTGCCTAGTTCAAGTAGGAATGATACATCAAATAGATTTATCCTTCCTCCAAGTTTCTTGTGATAGAATCACGACTACTCAAGATCAGTGGATCACAACTGGGTCTAACCCCTACATCACCATTGGAATCCGATCCAGCAGAGGATAATCAATAGTAATGGAACTTGCCCATCACTACTGGTTCCATCCTGACAGTGATAGGAAGATATCAATATGGGGTCTAGCCCCTTAACCAACATTAAGAGGATGAATGTCACTAAAGGGTCATGTCTCCACCTAATAATGATCCGACAAGGCTCACTATCGTGTCAAAACTATACCTACCCTGGATGAGTGTCACTAGATCAGTATATCGTACTCGCTGTTGATTTTGTGGCTTCAGTCCGGCACTGGCCTTCATTTTTCAATTTTTTGTCCATATAATTTATTATTATTACATTAAAATAGATGTTAACATCTAATATTTCTACATTTAATATTATTAATGCACCATATATATCTCATTGCTAATGTTAGGCTCACACAAGGCCATGATGTTTTTGGTTGGAATTTGGACCCAAAGGCTCAATTTTCAGTGAAATCACATTATTTAGCTCATAAAGACACTCTCAACTTAAACAAACTTATTTGGAATTTAAAGGCCTCTGAAGATAAAGATTTTCCTTTGGTATCTTCATAGAGGTGTCATCTTAACGAAAAATAACTTTGCCAAATGCAATTGGCACAGGAGTGAAAAGCATTGCTTTTGCCATAAAAATGAATTACGCATCTTTTCTTTGAGTGCTATTTTGCCCATTTAGTTTGGGGTTTCATACATGTTGCTTAGTAAGTTCACATGTTCCCCTTCCTCAATCTCATAGTATTTCTCAAATGTTTGGGAGTTGGCTTCGGGGGTTTAGGAGGGATTTAAAACTTCTAGTTTTGCTAGGGGCGACATCTAGTTATTGGTCACTTCGGCTATGCAGAAATGACTTATAGTGTTTGAAAAAGACAATGTCATTCTTTTGTGCTGGTGGTACATTCAGTTATCCAATGGCTTCGAACATGGGCTATCCTCAAGCATGCTTGACAGGGTTTAGATGTAGTGGCTTTGCATCATTGACGCAAACAGTTATGATGTTTTTCTTGCAGCACATGGATGGCAATTTGGTCTTGGGATTGATAGTCATTGGAGTGCCAGACTCTCTTTTTTTGATTTAGGCTGTGTGCTATTGCAGAGGTCGGAAGTAGGTTCATAATTATTGTATCAACTTGATGTAATAATGATTATAAATTTATAGAATCCTTTTGATTTAGGCTGTGTGCTATTGAAGAGGTCGGAAGTAGGTTCATAATTATTGTATCAACTCGATGTAATAATTTTTACTATAAAGGAGCGAAGGAATTGGAAAATACCTGTCACCTACAAATATCTTACCCACCTAAGGTCTCCACCGTCGGATGTGTTTCAACTTTACATCCAACACTTGATATAGACCTAACAGGTGGACCCAAGACAAAAAGGATGATACTTATGTGACAAAACACGTTTTCCTGTTGCCGATCTCCCCCTCCAATCTGTTTTTTTCTTACGCGCGCGGAAGCCTACCCACCGCCTGTACCTCTCTCTGCCCGCACGTACCCACAACCACCCCTCTGCCTCTCCCATCGCGCACCTCCCGAATTGCCGGGACGCAGATGCCGCCTCAGCCTCTTGCCCATCAGCGAACTCAAGCGGGCGTCCGTACCGGAGGCGCGATCCCTCCTCTCTCACCTCCCGATCCCTAATTCCCATATGCGCCTCCTCCGTTTGCCTCGTTCCGCTCGCGAATCCGGTTTCCCCTCGCCTCCTACGCGCCGCCGCAGCTGCCTCCGTCCAACCCTATCGCCATGCCAGTCACTGAGCCATGTGTGGTGCTGCATCCAATGGGGATGACGCCACGCCGCCGGACGGAGCCACGACTCACGTGCCGCCACGCGCCCTTCGTCTTGTCTCTCGCTCGCCAATATGACCATTGCGATCTTCTTCCTAGCGACCCCATGATGTCAAGCAGCCGCTCCTCCATCGCGCGTATCTTCCGGGCGACCCCATATGTCAAGCAGTCGCTCCTCCACCACGCGTACCCGCCGGCTCACGGCAGCAAGGCCAACGGCACCACCACCGCTGTCAGGGGCAAGAGGGTCGCGTCCTTCAGTACTTTCTTCACCATCAACCATGCGCGCATCCCAGCCCGTGCGGACGGAGGTGCGCCGCCTCCACCAGACCAGGTCTCGTCGGAGCCCGTGTCCACCGGATCCATCGAGCAAGGCTGCAGAATCCAGGTATGGTTGAGATACTCCCAAATCTTCCTATTGGATCGATTTATTTATTCCGTCTCCTTGCAGATGCAGATCGAGAGAAGGTTTATCTGTGCCCTTATCGGATGCCTATGAATATGGATCTAAGTTGTCATATGTGATTACTCCTTCCACCAATTAAATCCTTTGACTCGAAGGCGGAGGCATGCATCTGCTCACATCTGATGCTGGACTGGACCAGCGAAAAGATGCATCAATGCTTTTGTATTCATGCCTTGTTTGGATCTCAAAATTTTTTAGGAAAAATTTCAGTAGCACTTTCGTTGTTATTGGCAAAATTTGTCCAACCATGAACTATCTAGGCTCAAAAGATTCGTCTCGACATTTACACACAAACTGTGCAATTAGTTATTTTTTTACCTACATTTAATGCTCCATGCGTGAGTCTAAAGATTCGATGTGACGGGAACTATGCAAATTTTTTTTGGATCTTTTTGGAACTAAACACGGCCTCGTTACCAGACTCTATTCGTGTTCATCAATGTTCAGGTACAGTACCTGGCGCTGTATTGTCTATTTGCATGCGTGACTACTGCACGAATCTTTAGATATGAATTAATATATGAAGCGTATTCCTAATATACATGCAAAAATACATATACCTTAATGCTAAGTTGCTTATATTATTGGTATTACGTATTTCTGTCACCGTTCCAGGCGTTGGTCTCACCATCTGTTTTCATGGTGTGCTGCATTACATGATTTCTGGTCACCATCAGGAGTGGTTCACTACCGGAATCGCCTAATTTGCCTAGTGTAAAAAGGTTTGCCGAGTGTAATATGTCGGGCACTCGGCAAACTGATTATTTGCCGAGTGTAACACTCGGCAAAGAACGACACTAGGCAAATGAAGCCTTTGCCGAGTGTCAACATCGGCAAAATTAGACACTAGGCAAACCTGCATTTTGCCTAGTGTCGGACACTCGGCAAATGTTTGACACTCGGCAAACACTGACGACAGCTGACGGACATGACCTACCGTTTGAGTTTGCCGAGTGTCACACGTCCGACACTCGGCAAAATGACCCTTTGCCGAGTGTCAGACTTTGGCACTAGGCAAACTAAATTTTTTTTTTTGGATTTTGACCTCCCGAAATTTTCTGTAGTTGTCCTATACTAACTTGAACTACATGTTCAAATTTGGCATATTTCTCGAACATTTTGCTATATTTCTTTAATTTATTTCATTTAATTGATTTTTTTTGGATAAAGCAAATGTGAACTGCAAGAGGATCGAATAATGGAATTTAATGTATGAAAAAATGATATTCATGTTATTGAGTCTAAAGTGAGGCCGTATCCAGGAACAGACCAAAAATTTCGTACATCTTGTTCACGAAATATGACAACGAACTTGTGGGCGAGTTGGTTTTAAATTCTATAAAAAGCAAACGAAGTCCGAAAATCATGAAACTTGACAAGATGTCGTGATATCATATGTGGAGTTTGTAATAAAAATTTGAGATGGTTTCGCACAAGTTTGTCACGACGTTGCTTACAAACCAAGACATCTCCGCATATGATATCTATATGTTATGTCTCTGCTCTCTCCCCTTGTTTTTTTTCTTCCTTTATTTTTTATTCCTCTCTTTTTTATATCGTGCGTCCCTATCTTCTTATCTGCTCCCTGTTCGTGACGACTCCCGCGCAGTCTCGAGTCGCCTGCTCCGCATCCGGCGATCGCTGTTGTTTGCGTCCGGCGCGCCTAGGCGACTGCGCCCTGTCGATTCCGCTCGGCTTCTGTGCTTCGGCGACTCTGCCGCCGCACCTCTGCCCTGCCTCCACTCCTCCGCGTGGATGCGCCGTCGTCGTCGCCCCGATCCGCCTCTGCGCCGCCATCACTCGGGCTGACGTGTCCTGCGGGTAAATCGGGCCACGACCAAGCGCTGAGCCCACTGGAGGTCACGGAGCCAGGCCAATCTACATCTTTCGGCTTCCACTCTCTTTCCGCGCTTGTCTCAGCGGCTTCACCGACGAAGCAAAGTGGCAGGAGACCGTTTTGTTCAGCAGCACCCGAAGCGATGGCACCAAACGGGGGCTTGGACGTTTTTTTTTACTACGCACAGGGCAGGGGGTAAGATGATACTCTTGGGTATTTTTTAGTTGTATAAACATTATACAACTAAAATAGATATGGAATTGCTATATGCTATCCTTCAGACGCCAAATAAAAAATAGATGCTATCTCTGGTCTCACATCTATGATTAACATAAGAGGATGGTTAATTAGCACTGGTTTGTATGTAAGGCAGGCTTTGTTGTTAACCGTGTTATCTGATTGCTAATAAGGTTACTTGATTAGCTCTATATAATTGCTTGCAGCCAGCCGTTGACTAATGGCTGTGACAGGTACATGGTCCAGGTTCTCTAGGTGACATCTGAAAGCTCTGCAGGTTGTTGACCCAACGCATGAATCTGTAGCTTCGGTCCACTAAAATTATGATAATGAAATTAAATTCATCCACATGATCAGATAAACTAATACAGAGTAGAGTAGTAGTTTACAAGAATGCGTATAAACTAGACTCCCACGCATTGGTTCTTCAGCACAAAGTTCTTGTGTCTCATGTACGAACTAAAACCCACCAACAAGCATATCTAGACCATTGACGTCGATGTTCATAGGGTTTCTAGTTGTATAAGGCACAGAACTACCCTCTCCATGCTTTGTCCAAATAAAGTAATCCTTCATAAATCCTCGGCATACCAGATGAGAAAGGATTTGATGAATGTCATCAAATACAACAATATTTCTGCGGTCCATGCATGGACAATGTTTGTGCGTATTCTTTGTTCTCCTTGCATGGTTCTTAGCGGCATCAATAAACCTATGGACCTTAGGTATGTATGATGGATCTAGTCTTGATAACTTATACATCCAAAAGGACATCTCCATCATTACCTGTACAATCATGACACTGTGGACCTCGGGTATTGTAATCAATGCAAAGCGAGTAACCATATACTCCCTCTAGTTTGGTAAAAGAAGTCGTTTTAGATAACGACACGGTCTCCGAAGCATAACTTTGACTTTATTTTTCTATAAAAATATTTATTTAAAAGTGATATATGTATACTTTTATAAAAGTACATTTCAAGACAAATCTATTCATATGGTTTTCATATTTCCAAACTCAATAACTTAAAAGTTATTCATGATTTATATTCCCAATGTTTGACTCAAACCTTGTCCAAAACGACTTCTTTTACCAATATGGAGGGAGTATATATCTAGAGATATTTATTAGCACCTTTTGATCTGAGGTAGGGTATAGCTATGGTTTATTAGTCAGGATTTATGATTTATGTGAGGTTTTAGCTAGGGTTTAGGTATGGTAGCTAGGGATCAAAGTAAAAAACCTAATAAGTAGTATAATTAAAAAAAAACCTAAGTTGCATAATTACAAAACCTAAGTAGCATAGTTAAAATAGATACATGTGGATAAAATAAATTGAGAGATAAAGAGGGAGATTAAAGTAAAAACCTAATGAGCATAATTAAAAAAAATAACAAAAAAACCTACATTTCTCTCTCTACATAAATACACAAGAACACACCATTGATGGAATATATATCTTGCATAAAATAGCTAAATTGAGAAGCAAATATGAAAAGGAAGAGAGGAGAGACATTACGTAACCATCCTAAGCAACCTCATTAGAAGAAATAAAGACAAGAAGCTAGATTTTCTTCTCTCTAACTTATGGTGAAACCCTAGATCCAAAAAGTAGCTCAAATTAAGTAAGAATAAACAAAATGATGGTATAGAGACATAAACTAACCTTTCTTATCAACCTCCTTCCAAAAAATCAAGATCAAAACCTCTCCCCTTATATTTTAAGAGATCTGGACCTCCAAAATGCCCTCCAATAGAAGGTGGCTGCGATGAACAGTTCTGCTCGGGGAGGAAGGAGGGGTATATACAGAAACATTACTGGCGGTTGCCTTTAGTAACCACCAGTGGAAATCCATTTTCACAAGCGACTGTCATAATCCAACCGCTAGTAAAAATGTTACATTTACACTGACGGTTGCCTTATAACAACCGCCAGTGAAAATCCATTTCCACAGGCGGTTGTCATATGACAACCGTCAGTGTAAATGTAATATTTGCACTAGCGGTTGGCTTATGACAACCGCATGTGGAAATGGATTTCCACAGACGGTTACAAAGTCATGGTCTACCCATTTCTTTACACAGCCGGTCCTAAAGTGAAACTAGCAGTAAAAAAAAGGACCACCAGCTTAGAGCTCTTTTGTACCAGTGCCATGGACACAACTGCGAATGGCGAGTTGATGACCGATGATTGGGATGAAAACGGATCGTATACGGACGGATATCACTGATATCGTATTTGTTTTCATATTTATGTCTAGATTCGGATTCGAACACGGATAGTGTAAAAAATACCGGATAGGATATGATTGGATATCGACATCATAAATATGTGATTTAAATATTCGGATACGAATGCGGTATCAGATGTTAAATATCCGGACTCGAATACGGACGGATTAAAACCCCTCTAAACGGATTCGGTCTCGAATACGGTCGGAAAATATCCGTACCGTTTTCATCCCTACCGATGAACATAGGGAGACAGTGTGCGACGTACATAAGCAGGTCTAGCCTGAGTGCGTCTCTGATGCCCATGCAACGGCCCTGTTCATCTGGCTTATAATCCGTCTTATTCAGCTTGTTTTTTCAGACTGAACAGTATTTTTCTCTCACAAAAAATCAGTCAACAGTGTTTTTCAGCCGGCTTATAATTCCAGCCGAACGGCTCCAACGTTAGCTAATACTGTGCAACCGTTGCCACTTGCCACAATTGACAAAGTATTACTCCAAGCCATTTGCTCGTTGTTTCCCTCTGTTTTTCGTTTTTTTAATTTTTTTGAGGAAATCGTTTTTTATCATTTTTTTAGCAGAAATCGTCTTTTTATCTGAGTTATGTCCACACGGTGTGGGCCTAATCCTTGTGGGCCAAGACACACAAAGCCTTCGCATGCCATAGGTCGTGATTATGTATGTCCAAACCACCAACAGGCCATATGAGATTAGCTCATGAGTGTGCTAGATTGGTCTCTCGTCAAAACCCAATGGATGAGTGGCTTGTAACTCCACTAGGTTTGGTAGATATCGTTCACGATGATTGTAACTTTGTTCATGAGTAATATAAAGCTCCGGTTGTCCTAAAAAAAAAGAAAACCACCAACAGGCCATCGCGGTAAACTGCCCATTACGTATTACTCCTATTCAATTATTTTCTTTTTGTTTTTTCTAACAAAACATGCATCACACTGTGCCTGTCATCAGCTCAGCTGAACAACATCAGCAGCAGGTCTGTGTTCTTACCAGCGACGGGCCTGGCCCAGTGGCCAGGCTGGCCGGCGCCCAGGAGGGGGCTAGAGGCCAAGATTAGCTTCTATTAGATATTTTCAGGATTACTTGTATAGATATTTTTATTTCCTTAATTATAGGATTTTTATTGGCTTGTAATAGGAGAGGATAAATACCCCTTGATACTATGGAATTAATCAAGCAAGGCAGTGTTTGTTGCCTGGCCTCAAGGCCATTACGTGACTCCCTTGCCTCCCTGTTCCCTAGGGCAAGCAGCAGAGCAGCCACTGTCACCGGCGCCGCTCGCGACCACCATGGCTCCCGCTCGTCGTGTCCCTCGCCCTCATCCCCCAGTCTCCTATCCCTACGGTCTTCGCAGTCAGGGAAGGAATAAGGATCCTATCAGTCTGGCTCCACCAGGTGAAGAACTACGTGTAGCATTTATGTATTTTGATCTGGCCGGATATGAGGTTCACAGACATCCTGACTGTTGGGTTGTCTGGATATATAAAGCTCTGGCCTTTTCATTGTATGAGAAAGAAAGGTGAGCGGCTGAATGGCAGCAAGGTGAATGCATCATATGGACCGGAGATTTGGGAATATAGATCCAAGTTCCTCTTGATTATTGAATTCTTCAGTCCTTGGTCCAAGTTGCCAAGTGATTAGTAACATTTGTCTGCCAAGTCTACAAATCGTAGGAGGCCAAAATAAGTGAAAGCACACAAGAACTTGATGATACATGAAGGCACGGAAATAGAAGAGAAGAAAAAAAAACCAAGCATCACGAGGGTCTCAGGAATAATGGTTCCCCTGTTCTGAGAAGCAGAACAGAGTGTTTGTTTTTTGTTCTTCAATCTAATTTTCAAAGGCCATATCACAGATCAGACCAAACTCTTGGCCCAAGCAGCAAACATTCAGACATAAGTATATATTAAGTAGAAACCAAATTAAGAATCGGCAAAGCTGAATATATTGAAAGCATACACTTTTGGAGTAGTAGATACAATCAGAACCACCACGCAGGCATCATGAAGCTCTGAAAGGAAGTCCGACAATTCTCCCATTTGATCGCTTTTTGTGGCCCAACAAACTTGAGAAATCCCACTCTTGAAAGAGCAAACACTGAAATCTATCTAAGTAAGCAGGAACCAAGTAGAGAGCATGTTCGGTTGCACTTGTGTGCAGCGCTGCAGTGGCTGCTGCTGCAGCGAACAAGAGAAAAAATACTATAGCAGTGGATTGAGTTGAAAACAGCCAGCTCTGTTTGATCCAGTTCACATAGATGGGGGAATTAGTTCACTGGCTGCTGGAGGTCCACGGGCTCGTCACGTGTTGTTGACCATCCAAGGGGCAGAACCTTCCTTCACCAGAAACAGTTTGTTCTGTCATTGTCAATGAATTTAAAGCTGGTGAGACATATCCGCTCAGGTTTAAGTCCTAGACATATCATGGGTGCTCGTATTTTTCTGAATTTATATGAGAAGATACATTAGACACTTGCACTTGCCTGGCACATAGGAGTATATCTTCCACCTTATCATGCCAATGGTTTTATTATAAGATATAAATCAATAGATAATTATGGATGATGGATCCAGTCCCCACAAGAGCTGTTGCAGTTCAGCGAATCATGAAGTATTGCTCCCTTTCTGTTAGATATGGACCAGAAGTTAATTTACGAAATTTTGTAAATATATTGTAATTACGTGAGTACACAGTACACTAAAAACATATGATAAGGATATGGAAATTAATTAATGAAGGAAACATTGTAAGGATATGGAATTAATTAAGAACAAAGTAGTACTCTAAAAACTTATGGAAAGTTGGATTTTCATACCATTTGGGGATCATGTCAACATCAATACATTTCCATATGAAGTGTCGGATGGTTGGGATGAACTTCGGCTGCACGTCTCAGCTCTGTCTGCAATATTTTGTTGCGATGATATTGCCCACTATCTAGAGCCACATTGATTTCCCGGAGTGAAGAGAGGTGTTCCCAACTGAGGTTGTCCCACGAGTTAGGAATGTAATCCAGCTCACAGATATCAAGGTGAAGAACTTGGAGGCTTGGCATGAAGCGAGGTGCTGCTACAGCGCCATTACAAATGGTGGAGCCCTTGTTTTCATCATCAGAAACAGAAGGCGTGGCGGCGGGGTCATTCACAGTCACATTCCCAGGGGAAGAGGCATGATTGCAGGGCAATGGGTGCTGGCCCATTAGTTTAAGTGGCCATCTCTTAACATAAGCCAAGACATGTAGAAAAAAAGCAACCAAATAATAGGCTACTGCTGCCAATCCTTGCTGGAGTTTACTGCTTTCGAGGGGTCTGTGCAACTCATCATCATGAGAAACAGAGGGCATGGGACTCTGCATCTCATCGTCCCTTTTCAACTCGTCATCAGAAAAAGAGGACCTGGGACTAAGGAACTCACCATCAGAAGCAGAGGGCATGGAGGTGTTGTCTACTACATTCCATATGTGAAATGAAACCCTCTTGTCGTCTTTGTTGGCAACGAACGAGAACATTGAATTCGTCAGTCTGAAGCACCTCAGCTTTGGGAAGTAGCAGGCATCACTGTCACTGATGTTGTCTATTGTGGCTGGTTGGGACAACAACCGCAAGTTCAGGCTAAGATAGTAGAGCTCTGGCAACCCGCCCAGGGTTCTCAGGTCATCCTCGTCCAGGTGTTCCAGCATCAAGTCCAGGTGGGAGAGACACCAAGGATTGATGCATGATGGCAGCCTACTGAACCAGATACTATCTACAGCCAAATGTCGGAGATGGTGCGAGAGAACCAAATCCTGTGCCTGCCACGTGGGTGACCCAAGTACTTTACCACAAATTGTTAGTCTCTGGAGCTTGTCGAGATGGCCTAGAGACTCCGCAAGATCTCTTTCGTCCTCCCCATCCCAGGAAATATGAAAAATATTGAGCACCCTAAGTTCCCTCAGGCAGCCCAAACCTTTCACAAGCCACCCCACAGAGTTCCAAAGAGTAAAATCTATTGTCAGCTCCTCAAGGGATGTCATCCCCTCCACGGAAAATACCTTGCCATCAAAGGCATCTTCTTCATCAAGACTAATACGCAGACACACTAGCCGTTTTGGCAAGCTGCCACTCGAAGGCATTTCTGAAATGTTAGATCCCAACAAGTCCAGCGTCTGCAAGAATCTTAGAGCTCCTATTCCTTCAGGGATCCTACCGATTTTCGTTCCTCTTAGACTGAGAAACCGTAAGTGAAGTAGATGTCCTAGATGCTCAACTCGGACACGGCTAACATAGTAACCATATGTTGCTTGGCAGTTTTCTATAGCTAGGACACGTAATAGTGTGAAGCTAGAAGGTGGAGCCCACAATTCAATAACACACCCAAGGGCAATAAATGATCTCAATTTTGGCATTTCAATATGATTGCCCTGATGAATATGCCCCTTAGCCCTGTTGTGGTTGGCTAACCTACGTACATTGCTCTGTGGTAGTGTGTCTTGGTTATTATGTAATATAGTGAAAAAGAGTTCTTGACGGGACATGGAACGAATGAAGTCAAGCACCATATCATGGACACGACAACCGTTGATGATGGTGCCATGATACTTACGCTCTTGTGCTTGGATCATACTTCTGTTAATGAGATCATTGAAGTAACCCTCTCCAATCTCAAACAACCTCATTCCTTCTTTCTTATGGACAAATCCTTCAGCTACCCACATCCAAACCAGTGAATCTTTAAGAACAACAGAGTCTTCTGGGAATGCGCTAAGATACAACAAGCATGTCCTTAGATGTGAAGGCAGGTCATAGTAGCTAAAGGACAATATTCTCATTGTATTTTCTGCTTCCTTGTTATCTTTACTCCCAAAATCAATAGTATTATATAGCTCGGACCATTTGTCCCTTGGTTTACCCGCCAATAAACTAGCCATTGTGATAATAGCTAGTGGTATACCACCACATTTCCTTATAAATTTATCAGCTATCTCATCAAGCTGATTGTGAATATATTTTCCTTCCTGACCAGATATTCTTGTAAGGAATAACTCTCTAGAACTATCATATGAAAGTGGTTGTAGCTTGTAAACTTCATCACCTTTCATGGCAACTTCCAATTTACGAGTAGTTGTTATTATTCTACCTCTAGAATCATTGTCATCATCCATAGCCAATTTGATTGTTTCCCAAGACTCTACCTCCCATATGTCATCAATAACAATTAAATACCTATCCGCACATCAGTGTAAAAGTTTAAAATAATATTTAAGATATCCACAATATGCATATATAAACAGAAGAAGCATCATACCAACTTGAGACGAAAAATGACTAGATATCTCTTTTTATTGAAGAATATTTATAGAACATAGCAAAATTATAGTTTTATGAAGTTGTATTGAAAGACAAATAGAGTCATCAATTCCCAGTTTGATTGTTTCCCAAGACTGCCATCAATAATAACAATATGCCTATCTGGACAAGAATGCAAAACATTTTGAATTAATAATTGAGTTATCTAGAAGCATGCCAAAGACTTTAGCTAGAAAATGGCTACTCCATCCAAACAATAGAAAGTGATGTTTTAGACACAGATATTTATGAAACAAAATTTTAAAATAAATATAATCACATTATTATTTTCAAATATCAAAACTTAGTGCATCGTAGGTACTTTGTAATGAAAGATTTAAGTGGTTTTCATAAACAACACTAAAGTGTCACTTATTTGTGACCAGACTTAGTGAAAATTATTTATTAATAAGAGTATAGCAAAAACAAAACCTCAGATTTGAGTGGTTGATGCGTACCTCTTGTTTTCATGCATAAAACTACGAAGCTCATCAATGAGTTGCCTTTCATCCAATACTGCAGTACTAATGTCACGGTATTTTTTCTTGTCAAGATCCATGAGAATGTCCTTGAAAATCTTCTTCAAGTCAGGATTCCGACCAACTGGAACAAAAGCCCCACAATCGGAATTTCCTTTAAGTTTATCGTAAACAGCTTTAGCAAGAGTTGTCTTGCCCAGCCCACCAACACCGACAATTGATACTATCTTCAGCTTCGTGTCGGATGCATCATCCTGCTGTGGGGACTGCAGCATGGATATGAGCTCACCGCTTGACTTGTCTATGCCAACAAGGTTTTTCACTTTGTTGTACATGGCATGAAGACGGGGATCAATAGTCGAGGCTGTGGCTGTCCTGGCCACGATATCTTCAACCTTGTACCTGTGACACCGCTCTGCCATCTCTTGGAGATGAGTCATGATGTCCTTCACATCACCGCTAACCTTGTGGCATGCCTTGCTCATTTTGAGCAAGTTGGTCATTTTCTTGAGTGGTCTGAGCAAGCTCTTCTCTTGCTCGGCAGAATCAGCTGCGCCCTGGACACGCACAAGGAAGGCGTCAAGGACGTCCTCCATGTCATAGGATGCCTCCCTGACCTCGCGTGCCCAGAGCTGGACCTGCTCGTCGAGCTGGTCCCATGGCACCTGAGCCACCTTGCGCAGAGCAGCTTGTGCATGCTCAAGCTCCAGGGAGAAGGACCCAATGCGCTCCTTCACATGAGTCTGCAGGTTGTACTCCTCCTTGAGCAGCTCATAGAGCTTGGGGATGAGGTTGCCCGTGGCACCCATCACTAGGTCCGCCATGCTTCACAGGGCGCTCTGAGCTGTTGCTAATTGGTGTGGAGCTTGGGCAAGATGTGGATCTACAGGTAAGTGGTATCTGAACTGACCCTAAATTGCCAACGCCAATCGGCCGTAGGAGTAGTATAAGGTAGTTTGGTCCTTTGGGCATCCATGGACCCTTTACCAGTTGTTGTATTCACATGGCCGGCAGCTCATGCACACATCTGGACGGCTACATCTTTTTTAATATCACCTGTGTACCGTACCATATTTAATTAGATAATCCTCCCAAGAAGAAAAGGACGATTTTGGATTATAAACAACTTATATTAAGAAAAGGACGATTTTTTTATACGGACAGGGCAGGGGGTAAGACGATACTCTTGGGTATTTTTTAGGTGTAAAGATTATGCACAGCACAATCCATCACCACGGTGCCTGGTGGCAGATATGGAATTGCTATATGCTATCCTTGATCCTTCAGACGCCAAATAAAAAAATAGATGCTATCTCTGGTCTCACATCTATGATTAACATAAGAGGTTGGTTAATTAGCACTGGTTTGTATGTAAGGCAGGCTTTGTTGTTAACCGTGTTATCTGATTGCTAATAAGGTTACTTGATTAGCTCTATATAATTGCTTGCAGCCAGCCGTTGACTAATGGCTGTGACAGGTACATGGTCCAGGTTCTCTAGGTGACATCTGAAAGCTCTGCAGGTTGTTGACCCAATGTAACACCCAAATTTTAGGAGTAATAAATTTTAAATAATCTAGAGAAAGGGAATTAAAATTTTAAAATTATTTGGTGTTGCATTCATGCTGTTGCATTTATTTTATTTTATGGTGTGGATATATTTGTTTTATTTTGAATTGGTTTGAAGAATTTTATTTGGAATAGTTTGAAAACAAGTAAATAAAGAAAAGAAAGAAGAAAAGAAAAAAAACACTTACCTGATTGGCCCGGCAGCCTAGCTGACTGACGGCCCGAATTCTCCTCCGCGCCTGCGACCGCGTGGGCCGGCCCAGCAGCCGAGCCAGCCCAGTTCGGCCGAGCCAGCAGCCGCGCGCCTTCTCTCCTTGGTCGCTGACGGGTGGGGGCCGCATGTCAGACGCATCTTCTTCATCGCGTCGTGACCGAGCCGGACTCAAGTGTTGCCGCCACCGATTCTTGCCGATTTGCTCGGGATTTTCTACTCGAATACGTTGCTGTGGAGCTATAAATAAGAAGCCGTGACCCTCCTCTTTCCGTTTTTCATCTAAACCGCGAGTTCCACCACGTGAAATCGAGTTCTAGGGCTTGAGGTTGTTGAAGGCCGGCGGTAGATCGGTTAGGGAGTCTTCGGGTGGATTGGAGGTCAATTTCTTCACTTGGGTGAGTTTGTCATCTTCTCCTCTCCCTCCCAATGCTCTTCTTTTGAGTTTTTGTGCTTTGAATCGCGGGTTTGGAGCTCACCGCGGCCGGCAATGGCGCCGCCGTTTTCCCCCGAGCCGTGTTCTCTCCTCGGGTCGTCGTAGTGCTCCTAAACCGCCTAGATGAGTTCGGGTTTACCTCCTCTTTCGATTGGTGTTGGTTGCGGGTTGATTGGTGGTCGGGAACGGGAAAGCCGAGTTTTTCCGGCGAGCTCGGGTGGCCGGCCATGGTGACCGCCGGCCGGAACCGAGGAAGAAGGGTCGGGTTCTTCACTGTAGACTCGATGATGAACACGAGCCGTCCAAATCGAGATCAACGGCCCAGATTAGAACTTACCCCTTCGCGGGTAAATTTGTTAAAGAGACCCTTAGCTTTTTAGTAATCAACCCACGGTCCTTAGCGCAATATCCTGAATCCGTTTTCGTGTTTTGAAAGCGTATTTTCTCCCGGATAAGTCAAAAATACGTTTTCAGGTATTTACAGTTTTGCCACTAGGATTGTTTTGGTCATAAAATCTTCGTTTTAACTCCGATTTGATCCGTTCAAGTTGCGTTAGGTTTGTATTTGCGAGCTCTACATGTTAGTGTAGTTGTACAGTTAGTTTTGATAATTTATTTTTCGAGTTTATAATTAAGTATTTATTTATCTATAGGAAATCTTAGAAAATTCATAACTTTCACGTTTTAACTCCGAATTTGGTGATCTTTGCGTCTGTGTGATCGTAGAAACGTGTAGAAGAGTTTTATAAACTTTTATTGCTGTTCTGCTACTGTTGGTGTACTGTTCTAATTGTATCTCTTTGTTTGCTTCGTGTTTGTTTGATTGGATGCATGTGTGTTGTTGATTGATGATCGAGTATAGAAGGTGAGCAGTATCTGGACGATCAGGAGTATTACTTTGAGCCAAGTCAGCAGTATCACTTGGGAAGCTTTGATCAAGGCAAGTATAACACAGGACTATCCTTGTTACCTATACATTGAATTGTCATACATATGCATGTGCTTACCTTGACAACCTTAGAGATTATAACTTAGTGATTGTTATCTTGATTCCTTGTCAACCTTGGGAATGCATATGGGTAGCTACTGCTAGTGCTTAAACTAAGAACAATGATCTTGTAATTTGATTAATGGATTAAGCAATCAACTATTAAGATGATTTTATTACTGTTAAAAGGGGGCTAGAGCATGTGTATTATTTTGATGCTCTGGTTTCTCTCCATAAGGACTTATCTGTAAGTGATAACCGGGATATACAGTACAGCTGTGAGGGCTATATGGCTCTGGCTTTAGTTGTTCAAGAGACCTTTTCTAGCTTGTTAGAGGTTACCTTAAATGACGTAAGAATGGCTTGCCACGTTGGGTGTAGTGCGAGCCCCTGGCCTAGTGTGTATAGGCTGCGGTTGTTGTGCCACAGGGAAGGGGGGTTCTACATCTGCCTGCCGAGTGAATCTAATGGCCCTAACTTGTTAGACGAACTTTTGAGTGGCTTTATATGGTTCTCGGGTGTTTGGGCTTGATCTCTCCACTCATTTGGAAATCATGACTCACAGTGAAAGTGTACACCTCTGCGCAGAGTTAAAAACTGGTATACTAGCCGTGCTCACGGATACGAGCGGCCTTGGGGATTCTTATGGAATAGTTGATCATAACTGTTATATCATGTTTAATTATTATTGGTTATTATTATGCTCATGTTAATGCTATTCATTATCCTTATTACAATTGATCATTGGTTCTTTAATGGGAAGTGGTTTATCTTGATGCTACTCAATTGCAAATATATGATTAAAAGCTAAACGCAGTTAAACAATGTCTAGCCTTTTTGAGCCTCATGAACCCTGTGTTATATTTGTTGAGTTCGACATGGACTCACTCTTGCTATTTCCACCATAACAGATGAAGATATAGAGGAAGATTATCGGAATGAGTACTAGTCTTGGTGTCAACCAGTCAACCGTGTCCCTGTGTGGAGTTTCCGCTGAAGAATTACTATTAGTTATTATTACCTATCGTTCAAGACTATGTCTTAAATACTTATTCGTTATGTAATAAGCACTGTGATGATACTTTGTAATTTGTCAACTTATGTGTGCGACTGTTTCCTGGGGCACACATGAGTCTTTTATGCATCCTATTTTTGTCCTTAAAAATGGGTGTGACAGATTGGTATCAGAGCCGTGTTGACTGTAGGACGCGAGCCTAGTTAGAATGGTCGTTAATAGCATCCATACTTCACTTAATTCATGCTTCCTCTTTTCACCTTGTTAATTACTAAAGTTTTATGCTTCCTCTACTTTATTCTATTACGAAAATACATTGATTCTATCTAATCTATGTCTAAATCTTGTAGATGTCTCCTTATCCCCGTCTGTCAGCTGCACAGTACGTTGCCCGTTTCAAACCTCAGGAGTTGTATGAAGATGGTGATCAAGAGCTATCTGATGCTGAATCAAGAGTTGGTGATACACCAATGGAGAATGTAGTTATGGGGTGAACTACGAAGCTTCATATCATGGTTCCTAAAGCTGATGCTTTCTTCCATGACATGTTAACAAGAACCTTGGACAACTACTACTACGACTGGGAAGCTACGTTGGAGTATCGTAGTGCAGAGTATAGTCATCCAAGGATGGATTCCTATTGGGAAACAGAGTTATGGGTTAAGAAAAGGGATCCTACCACTAAGGAGTCTAAGGTGGAGTCAAAGTTCATTACCAGAGTGAGCCGGGCAACCGTGGAGATAAGCATGGAGGATGTCGCTTTCAATGCATTTGTTTACTACCATGGTCTACGCTCGGACAAGACGTTAAAGGGTGCACTCCGGTATTTTCCTTGTTTCTTACATAACAAGGGTATTTGGACCGTGCCGTTTGTAGATGATTCCTCCTTGACTTTACAAGCTACGGTGGGATTAGCTCGTGAATTGGCTCTCCATGAGGTGGATTTGAAGGATGAGTTGCTGAAGGAAAAATAACTTAAGGAGCAAGCTTATAAGGAGATTGACCAATTAAGGGCGGAGTTAGGTCATCCCAAGATTTATGAGAAGCTTAATTAGGCAATAGGAAAAATCCCTATGTAATAGGAACGATAGTAGTTGCGAGTTAATTTTAAGTTTGGATTGTTTTAAGAGTCAGTTTGTGGTGTGAACAATTGTGTGATTGATGGATTGTTATTATGATAATGTGTGATTTGGATCTTTGTAATGTGTGCTGGAGTTTTGTAGACATGCCTACAAGTTCCATGGTTAAGAATATTAAGTTTGATCAAAATATATTAGTTGAATATGAGGTTAACTTAGTTCTGTCCTTTGCTGATTTTTGGATCAATCTGGGATGTTTTAGAAATAACTTAAAATCCGTTCATGAGAAATTTAAGAAATTTTACTGGGAATAATTAGACTTCTGTATCTTTCCAACCCCGCAAGAATCACCTTATTATCTATTATGAGCTAAGAGATATACCTGTTCCAAGTTGGAGTTACTGCACAGTCTGGAATTCTGAAATAGTTTTGGTTAAGTTCAGTTTTTGGCCAATTATTTGACAGATTCAGAAAAAGTGTTGTGAATAAAAGTTGTAGATAATTTTGTAAGCTTTCCAACCATGTAAAAATCATCTGAATTGGACGTCTGTAGCTCGAGATATGACAGTTTTACTGAGTTGCTGAAATTGGAGTTCGCCCAGAAAAATCAGATTTTACTTATCTATTGAATACATCATCTCGGATCGTACTGAATTTCAATTTCTGTGTTTTTGGAAACAGATGTCAGGCAGAGGTCGTGGCAGAGGTCGTGGAGGTGCTAACCTACCCATTACTATGGAAGAACTCATGCAAACTCAGAACCAGATGATGCAGATGTTTATGCAGCACATGCAGAACAATTCCCCTGCAGGAGGACCACCGCCTGTGCAAGTGAGGGATAAGCGTGGGGAATTTTTGAAGGGACGCCCTCCAGTGTTTTCTCATGCTGCTGATCCTTTAGAGGCAGATGATTGGGTGAGGGCAGTGGAGAAACAGCTGATTATAGCCCAATGCAATGATATGGAGAAGGTGTTATATGCATCTGGTCAGTTACAGGGGACAGCTCAGACTTGGTGGGAGTCGTATCAAGCTGCACGCCCTGACAATGCTCCTCCTATCACTTGGAATGAGTTTGTTAGAGATTTTCGAGCTCGTCATATTCCTGAAGGTATAATTGAGCTGAAGCAGGAAGAATTCAGAAACCTTAGGATGGGACAGATGAGCGTTAGTGAATATCATGACAGGTTCACCCAGTTGGCTCGCTATGCTCCTAATGAAGTGAGGGAAGATGCAGACAGACAGCGTCTTTTCTTGAAGGGAATTTATTATGATCTTCGCTTGCAGTTGAAGGGGAACAACTATGCTAGTTTTTAAGAGCTGGTAAATAAAGCTATTGTGCTTGATAATGAGCGCAGAGAGATGGACAGGAAGAGGAAGATGAAGGTACAAAGCTCAGGAAGCAACAACCGTCAGCGCACTAATTCTCAGTATGGTTTCCATCAGAAGTTTCAGGGACCGGTTAGCCAGTGGAATCGTAATCCGAATCAGAGGTGGTCCCAGAATTGGCAAAGTAATCAGTCACAACAGCGTTCATCATATCCACAGCGTCAACAGTATCAGCAGACTGGGCAACAGACTCCTCGCACTGGAAATTCCAATGTTACCCCCATGAAGAATAGTGCTCCCAGCACGCCTACTAGATGCTTTGTCTGTGGTAAAGAGGGGCATATGTCTTACCATTGTCCTGAGAAGTAGAACCAGCAGACTCCTCAGAGCCAGAAGAGCAACCAGAGGCAATCTGGTACTGGAAGGGTGAATCACGTGTCTTCTGATACAGCTCATGATGCACCAGAAGTTATGATTGGTACGTTCAATGTACATTCCACTCCTGCAACTGTTCTTTTTGACTCTGGAGCATCTCATACATTCATATCCAACATTTTTGTTAAAATGTATAGTATACCCATGCTAGCTATGAAAGAACCTCTCTTAGTAAATTCACCTGAAGGTACCATGCAAACCAGTAATCGTTGTCTTCCAATTAGTATGGTATTAAGGGGGGTAGAGTTTAAGATAACTCCTATAGTGTTGAGGACATCTGGTATTGATGTGATATTGGGTATGGACTGGATGAAGCAAAATCAGGCAGAGATTCAGTGTCAGCAGAAAGTGGTAGTTGTGACTGCACCTAATGGAGATAAAATCAATGTGGATGTAGCAGTGCAGAAGCAACCAACCGCTGTGGTGAATCAGCTTGAAGATACTATTAAGGAGAATTCAGTGATTGAGGAATTTCCGGATGTCTTCCCTGATGAATTGCCAGGTATGCCACCTGACAGAGACATTGAATTTTTTATTGAATTACTTCCTGGAACTGCACCTATAGCCAAACGACCATATAGGATGGGAGTAGATGAATTAGAAGAACTTAAGAAACAAATTAAAGAATTACAAGATAAATGTTTTATTAGACCTAGTTCATCACCTTGGGGAGCACCAGTTATTTTTGTTGTTAAGAAAGATGGCGGTCAGAGGATGTGTGTTGATTACCGGTCACTAAATGAGGTAACTATCAAGAATAAGTACCCTTTGCCCAGGATTGATGACTTGTTTGATCAGTTGAGAGGTGCTTGTGTATTCTCTAAGATTGATTTACGTTCTGGTTATCATCAGTTGAAGATTCGTGTTTCTGATATTCCAAAGACAACTTTTACTACAAGGTATGGATTGTATGAGTATACTGTTATGTCATTTGGATTGACCAATGCACCTGCATACTTTATGTACATGATGAATAAGGTGTTTATGGAATATTTGGATATGTTTGTGGTGGTATTTATTGATGATATACTGGTATTTTCCAAGACGGAGGAAGAGCATGCTGAACATTTGAGGTTGGTATTGCAGAAACTTAGAGAGCATAAACTGTATGCGAAGCGAAGTAAATGTGAGTTTTGGTTGAAGGAAGTTTCTTTCCTTGGTCATATTGTTTCTAATGGAAGGATATCAGTGGATCCAGGTAAAGTAAAGGATGTATTAGATTGGAAACCACCTATTGATGTTAGTGAGATTCGTAGTTTCTTGGGATTAGCTGGATATTACAGACGGTTCATTGAAGGGTTTTCTAAACTTGCTAAACCTATGACATCTCTGTTAGAGAAGAATGCCAAGTTTGTGTGGTCAGATAAATGTCAAGCTAGTTTTGAGGAATTGAAGAAGAGGTTGACTACAGCGCCTGTTTTGGTTTTGCCAGATTTGAGTAAGAAGTTTTCTATTTATTGTGATGCTTCTCGTCAAGGTTTGGGATGTGTTCTTATGCAAGAAGGCAGAGTTGTGGTTTATGCATCTAGGCAGTTGAGAAAGCATGAGTTGAATTATCCTACACATGATTTGGAGTTAGCAGCTGTAGTTCATGCTTTAAAGATTTGGAGACATTATTTGATTGGACATAAGAGTGATATATACACTGATCATAAGAGTTTGAAGTATATTTTCACTCAGTCAGATCTGAATTTGAGGCAACGCAGATGGTTAGAGTTGATTAAGGATTATGATATTGAGATACACTATCATCCTGGTAAGGCTAATGTAGTAGCTGATGCTCTTAGTAGGAAAAGTTATGCCAATGAGATACGGACGTTGTCTATGACTAGGGAGTTATGTGCTGAATTTGAATATTTGAATTTGGGAATTGTTACTAATACAATGGAATTAGTGATAGAGCCTACCTTAGAGCAAGAAATCTACAAGGGTCAGTTGAAGGATGAGAAACTAAAGAAGATAGCGGAAGATATAGTGATTGGTAAGTCACCAGGCTTTCGAATGGATGATAATGGAATTTTGTGGTTTGGAAAGAGGCTGTGTGTACCTGAGGATCAAACTATTAGACAGGCAATTCTTCGCGAAGCTCATGAGTCAGCTTATTCTATTCATCCTGGTAGTACTAAGATGTATTTGGATCTGAAACAGAAATATTGGTGGGTTGGATTAAAGCGAGATGTGGCTGAGTATGTGGCATTGTGTGACACTTGTCAGAGGGTGAAAGCAGAGCATCAGAGACCTGCTGGATTGTTACAACCAATGAAGATTCCTGAATGGAAGTGGGAGAAAGTTGGTATGAACTTTATAGTGGGGTTACCTCGTACTCAGAAAGGTTATGACTCTATTTGGGTGATAGTAGATCGGTTAACTAAAGTTGCTCATTTTATACCAGTTAAGACTACTTACCATGGACCAAAATTGGCAGAGTTGTATATGGAGAGAATAGTCTGTTTGCATGGAGTACCAAAGAAGATTGTATCTGATCGAGGATCGCAGTTTACGTCGCATTTTTGGAAAGCTGTGCATGAATCATTGGGAACAAAATTGAATTTTAGTACAGCATATCATCCACAGACAGATGGACAGACTGAAAGGACCAACCAGGTATTAGAGGATATGTTGAGAGCTTGTGCATTGCAATATGGAACTAGTTGGGATAAGAGTTTGCCTTATGCAGAATTTTCTTACAATAACAGTTATCAACAGAGTCTTAAGATGGCACTGTTTGAAGCTTTGTATGGACGTAAGTGTAGAACTCCATTGTTTTGGGATCAGACAGGTGAATCTCAAGTGTTTGGTACAGATGTTCTTAGAAACGCAGAAGATCAAGTGCGAGTGATTCGTGAGAATTTGAGAGTAGCACAGTCTCGTCAGAAGAGTTATGCTGACAATAGAAGAAGAGATTTAGTTTTTGAGGTAGGTGATTATGTCTATTTAAAGGTGTCACCTATGAAAAGTGTGAAGAGGTTTAACATGAAAGGTAAACTAGCACCAAGGTATGTTGGACCATTTAAAGTTATTACTAGACGTGGGGAAGTTGCTTATCAATTAGAGTTGCCTGACAATTTATCTGGAGTACATGATGTGTTCCATGTTTCACAACTTAAGAAGTGTTTACGGGTGCCTGAGGAGCAGATACCTTTAGAAGAGTTGACTGTTAAGGAGGATCTTACATATGAAGAGTTTCCGATTAAGATTTTAGAGACTGCTGAGAGAGTTACTCGAAGTCGGATTATTAAGATGTGCAAGGTTCAGTGGAATCGATATTCAGAGGAAGAGGCAACTTGGGAAAGAGAGGATGAATTGAGGAAATCATATCCGCAGTTGTTTGAGTAAGCAGTTCAATCTCGAGGACGAGATTCTTTTAAGGGGGGTAGAATTTGTAACACCCAAATTTTAGGAGTAATAAATTTTAAATAATCTAGAGAAAGGGAATTAAAATTTTAAAATTATTTGGTGTTGCATTCATGCTGTTGCATTTATTTTATTTTGTGGTGTGGATATATTTGTTTTATTTTGAATTGGTTTGAAGAATTTTATTTGGAATAGTTTGAAAACAAGTAAATAAAGAAAAGAAAGAAGAAAAGAAAAAAACACTTACCTGATTGGCCCGGCAGCCCAGCTGACTGACGGCCCGAATTCTCCTCCGCGCCTGCGACCGCGTGGGCCGGCCCAGCAGCCGAGCCAGCCCAGTTCGGCCGAGCCAGCAGCCGCGCGCCTTCTCTCCTTGGTCGCTGACGGGTGGGGGCCGCATGTCAGACGCATCTTCTTCATCGCGTCGTGACCGAGCCGGACTCAAGTGTTGCCGCCACCGATTCTTGCCGATTTGCTCGGGATTTTCTACTCGAATACGTTGCTGTGGAGCTATAAATAAGAAGTCGTGACCCTCCTCTTTCCGTTTTTCATCTAAACCGCGAGTTCCACCACGTGAAATCGAGTTCTAGGGCTTGAGGTTGTTGAAGGCCGGCGGTAGATCGGTTAGGGAGTCTTCGGGTGGATTGGAGGTCAATTTCTTCGCTTGGGTGAGTTTGTCATCTTCTCCTCTCCCTCCCAATGCTCTTCTTTTGAGTTTTTGTGCTTTGAATCGCGGGTTTGGAGCTCACCGCGGCCGGCAATGGCGCCGCCGTTTTCCCCCGAGCCGTGTTCTCTCCTCGGGTCGTCGTAGTGCTCCTAAACCGCCTAGATGAGTTCGGGTTTACCTCCTCTTTCGATTGGTGTTGGTTGTGGGTTGATTGGTGGTCGGGAACGGGAAAGCCGAGTTTTTCCGGCGAGCTCGGGTGGCCGGCCATGGTGACCGCCGGCCGGAACCGAGGAAGAAGGGTCGGGTTCTTCACTGTAGACTCGATGATGAACACGAGCCGTCCAAATCGAGATCAACGGCCCAGATTAGAACTTACCCCTTCACGGGTAAATTTGTTAAAGAGACCCTCAGCTTTTTAGTAATCAACCCACGGTCCTTAGCGCAATATCCTGAATCCGTTTTCGTGTTTTGAAAGCGTATTTTCTCCCGGATAAGTCAAAAATACGTTTTCAGGTATTTACAGTTTTGCCACTAGGATTGTTTTGGTCATAAAATCTTCGTTTTAACTCCGATTTGATCCGTTCAAGTTGCGTTAGGTTTGTATTTGCGAGCTCTACATGTTAGTGTAGTTGTACAGTTAGTTTTGATAATTTATTTTTCGAGTTTATAATTAAGTATTTATTTATCTATAGGAAATCTTAGAAAATTCATAACTTTCACGTTTTAACTCCGAATTTGGTGATCTTTGCGTCTGTGTGATCGTAGAAACGTGTAAAAGAGTTTTATAAACTTTTATTGCTGTTCTGCTACTGTTGGTGTACTGTTCTAATTGTATCTCTTTGTTTGCTTCGTGTTTGTTTGATTGGATGCATGTGTGTTGTTGATTGATGATCGAGTATAGAAGGTGAGCAGTATCTGGACGATCAGGAGTATTACTTTGAGCCAAGTCAGCAGTATCACTTGGGAAGCTTTGATCAAGGCAAGTATAACACAGGACTATCCTTGTTACCTATACATTGAATTGTCATACATATGCATGTGCTTACCTTGACAACCTTAGAGATTATAACTTAGTGATTGTTATCTTGATTCCTTGTCAACCTTGGGAATGCATATGGGTACCTACTGCTAGTGCTTAAACTAAGAACAATGATCTTGTAATTTGATTAATGGATTAAGCAATCAACTATTAAGATGATTTTATTACTGTTAAAAGGGGGCTAGAGCATGTGTATTATTTTGATGCTCTGGTTTCTCTCCATAAGGACTTATCTGTAAGTGATAACCGGGATATACAGTACAGCTGTGAGGGCTATATGGCTCTGGCTTTAGTTGTTCAAGAGACCTTTTCTAGCTTGTTAGAGGTTACCTTAAATGGCGTAAGAATGGCTTGCCACGTTGGGTGTAGTGCGAGCCCCTGGCCTAGTGTGTATAGGCTGCGGTTGTTGTGCCACAGGGAAGGGGGGTTCTACATCTGCCTGCCGAGTGAATCTAATGGCCCTAACTTGTTAGACGAACTTTTGAGTGGCTTTATATGGTTCTCGGGTGTTTGGGCTTGATCTCCCCACTCATTTGGAAATCATGACTCACAGTGAAAGTGTACACCTCTGCGCAGAGTTAAAAACTGGTATACTAGCCGTGCTCACGGATACGAGCGGCCTTGGGGATTCTTATGGAATAGTTGATCATAACTGTTATATCATGTTTAATTATTGTTGGTTATTATTATGCTCATGTTAATGCTATTCATTATCCTTATTACAATTGATCATTGGTTCTTTAATGGGAAGTGGTTTATCTTGATGCTACTCAATTGCAAATATATGATTAAAAGCTAAACGCAGTTAAACAATGTCTAGCCTTTTTGAGCCTCATGAACCCTGTGTTATATTTGTTGAGTTCGACATGGACTCACTCTTGCTATTTCCACCATAACAGATGAAGATATAGAGGAAGATTATCGGAATGAGTACTAGTCTTGGTGTCAACCAGTCAACCGTGTCCCTGTGTGGAGTTTCCGCTGAAGAATTACTATTAGTTATTATTACCTATCGTTCAAGACTATGTCTTAAATACTTATTCGTTATGTAATAAGCACTGTGATGATACTTTGTAATTTGTCAACTTATGTGTGCGACTGTTTCCTGGGGCACACATGAGTCTTTTATGCATCCTATTTTTGTCCTTAAAAATGGGTGTGACACCCAACGCATGAATCTGTAGCTTCGGTCCACTAAAATTATGATAATGAAATTAAATTCATCCACATGATCAGATAAACTAATACAGAGTAGAGTAGTAGTTTACAGGAATGCGTATAAACTAGACTCCCACGCATTGGTTCTTCAGCACAAAGTTCTTGGTAGCTGCGAGACTATTCTTCGTTGTTGAAGAACTCGAACAGATGGATGCCCAACAAACTGTGCGTATGAATCCAGGAGAAGGAGAAACAAGTTACGCTCGTAACCCCATATTTCAGGTGCGTTTATCGACTGAACTTGTTTGTTATAATACAAAATCTTAAGGTTAGAGGTTGATACCAAATCTTAAGGTTAGGGGCTATCACTAAGTAGAACTGGGTAAGACTATTCTTCAACTTGATCGGTTTCTTAAGTTTAGACGTTAATTAGTTAATCTAGGTTCTCCTTTTCCAAAATCACTGTCCATAGTTCTTCCATTTCGATTTGATGGTCTTCAATGTACAGTTGGTATTATTAATGGTTTGGTTTCTTCACTGAGGTGCTTGGGTTGGACTTTTGACCTGTTCCTAAACTGATTTAGACAGAACAAGCAATTAACTCGCTGATTTTGATAACCAAGAGATGGAAGAGAAAAACTTGATCAAGGTAACAACAACTCGTGCACATGCAGAGTGCAGAGCAGACGAGAATGAAGTCACAGATCGAAGAGGCCATCATGAAACTATATGACAACTCCACAGTCCTTCCCAGAAGCATGGTGATCGCGGACCTTGGTTGCTCTTGTGGCCCCAGCGCACTCACCTTGGTCTCTGCTGCTGTCGATTGCATTCATCGCCAGTGTCTTGAACTCCAACAGCCACCGCCTGAGCTGAGCCTGCTCCTCAACGACCTTCCCAGCAATGATTTCAACACTACGGTCAAGCACTTGGTCGTGTTCCAAGAAAGGAAAAACACTGACAAGGGTGAGCACGATTTCTCACCATTTGTCATGACTAGTATTGTGCCTGGGTCCTTCTATGGAAGACTGTTCACTACTGGATCAGTGCATCTTGTCCTCTCATCAAATAGCTTGCACTGGCTTTCAAAGGTAGTATCCACATTTTTGTTGCTACAAACTTAATCACACATATTCTCTGTTCCCTTATGGTAGTATCAACTACTTTTTATTTAATCTTAATGTTTAAGGATGCGGTAACTGGTAGGTACCTGAAGACCTACTGAAGAATGGCATTCCCATGTACCATAGCGACGAGAAACTATGTTGGAAAACACGGCCCGTTGTGCTTGATGCTTATTCCCGGCAATTTAGAAAGGACCTCCTTTTGTTCTTGGAGTGCAGGGCGCAGGAGATGGTTCCTGGAGGAAGGTTGATTGTTTCCTTGACTGGAACACAATCTCCGGCATCTGCCAGCGATGGATCAGCTCAACAAACATGGGAGTTCATAGCCCGTATTTTAGATGACATGGCATCAAGGGTATGAAATTGCTGGCTTATATCTCCTAAAGGTTTCTGGACCTCGATACAGGAAATTCAAGGTTTAATTATTCATGAGATTCTTGCTTCAGGGTGTGCTTGATAAACAAAAATTGAAGGCTTTCTACATACCGTTATATGCGCCGTCTGAGAAAGAAGTAAAGGAGATAATAGAAGAACAGGGATCTTTCTCCATTAAGGAACTTCAGGTTCATGACAGTATGGCTGGTGTGAACAAAGCGGTGATCAGCCCCAAGATGCTAGCATATGGGCTTAGGGCTGGCTTTGAGCCAATAATACAGGATCATTTTGGGTCGTCGAGAGAGCTTATGGATGAATTTATAAGCACAGCAGAAAAGCTCATCAGTCAAGCTCTATCACAAAACGAACTTACCAAGAATCCTAGGGTTTTCCTTGCTCTTTCTCTTGAAAGGCATAGTTGATCACTAATTGAGTGGTTTTTCATTTGTGTTGATTTCAAGATTTACTTATCTGGCTTAAAAAATTGAGAGAGTTATATATTTATTTCAGTTGTTGACACAAGTGAATAAGAAAAAGACTTCATTACAGAACAGGTTGTCAGTCAAAATGTGTGCCTTATCGTGGCAGTGCTGTGGTTAATGATCTTTTGTTACTGGGTATTGTTAAGTTTCTTACAAAGTTTTATTTATTAGTGTAGTAGTGTTGTCACACCCATTTTTAAGGACAAAAATAGGATGCATAAAAGACTCATGTGCGCCCCAAGAAACAGTCGCACACATAAGTTGACAAATTACAAAGTATCATCACAATGCTTATTACATAACGAATAAGTATTTAAGACATAGTCTTGAACGATAGGTAATAATAACTAATAGTAATTCTTCAGCGGAAACTCCACACAGGGACACGGTTGACTGGTTGACACCAAGACTAGTACTCATTCCGATAATCTTCCTCTATATCTTCATCTGTTATGGTGGAAATAGCAAGAATGAGTCCATGTCGAACTCAACAAATATAACACAGGGTTCATGAGGCTCAAAAAGGCTAGACACTGTTTAACTGCGTTTAGCTTTTAATCATATATTAGCAATTGAGTAGCATCAAGATAAACCACTTCCCATTAAAGAACCAATGATCAATTGTAATAAGGATAATGAATAGCATTAACATGAGCAAATTATAATCAACAATAATTAAGCATGATATAGCAGTTATGATCAACTATTCCATAAGAATCCCCAAGGCCGCTCGTATCCGTGAGCACGGCTAGTATACCAGTTTTTAACTCTGCGCAGAGGTGTACACTTTCACTGTAAGTCATGATTTCCAAATGAGTGGGGAGATCAAGCCCAAACACCCGAGAACCATATAAAGCCACTCAAAAGTTCGTCTAACAAGTTAGGGCCATTAGATTCACTCGGCAGGCAGATGTAGAACCCCCTTCCCTGTGGCACAACAACCGCAGCCTATACACACTAGGCCAGGGGCTCGCACTACACCCAACGTGGCAAGCCTTTCTTACGACATTTAAGGTAACCACTAACAAGCTAGAAAAGGTCTCTTGAACAACTAAAGCCAGAGCCATATAGCCCTCACAGCTGTACTGTATGTCCCGGTTATCACTTACAGATAAGTCCTTATGGAGAGAAACCAGAGCATCAAAATAATACACATGCTCTAGCCCCCTTTTAACAGTAATAAAATCATCTTAATAGTTGATTGCTTAATCCATTAATCAAATTACAAGATCATTGTTCTTAGTTTAAGCACTAGCAATAGCTACCCATATGCATTCCCAAGGTTGACAAGGAATCAAGATAACAATCACTAAGTTATAATCTCTAAGGTTGTCAAGGTAAGCACATGCATATGTATGACAATTCAATGTATAGGTAACAAGGATAGTCCTGTGTTATACTTGCCTTGATCAAAGCTCTCCAAGTGATACTGCTGACTTGGCTCAAAGTAATACTCCGAATCGTCCAAATACTGCTCACCTTCTATATTCGATCATCAATCAACACATACATGCATCCAATCAAACATACACGAAGCAAACAAAGAGATATAATTAGAACAGTACACCAACAGTAGCAAAACAGTAATAAAAGTTTATAAAACTCTTCTACACGTTTCTACGATCACACAGACGCAAAGATCACCAAATTCGGAGTTAAAACGTGAAAGTTATGAATTTTCTAAGATTTCCTATAGATAAATAAATACTCAATTATAAACTCGAAAAATAAATTATCAAAACCAACTGTACAACTATACTAACATGTAGAGCTCGCAAATACGAACCTAACGCAACTTGAACGGATCAAATCGGAGTTAAAACGAAGTTTTTATGACCAAAACAATTCTAGTGGCAAAACTGTAATTTCCTGAAAACGTATTTTTGAATAAACCGGAAAAAAATACGCTTTCAAAACGCGAAAACGCATTTTCTGACATACGCTATGGACCGCGGGTTGATTTCTAAAAACCCGAGGGTCTCTTTAGTAAATCTGCCATGTGAACCGGTATGTTCTAATCCTGACCGTTGATTCACGATCGGACGGCCAATATTCGATCCAAGAGAAGAAAAAAAAATAGAATCCCGGCCATCTTCCTTTCTACCGGCAGGCCAGCGCCATGGCCGACGCCAAGGCTCACCGGAAAACTTCGGCCCCGCCTTTTCCGACCACCATTCAACCCACCACCAACTCCAATCGAAAGAGGAATCAAACCCGAACTATCTTAAGCGGTTTTGGTGAGCTATGACTAACCGAGGAGAGAGCGCGGCAAGAGGAGAGACGGTGGCGCCATTGCCGACCGACTGGGAACTTCAAAAAAAACCTACTTCGAAGCCTCTCCAATCAAAAAGAAAGCACCAAAAGAAAGAGAAGACAAGTGCGGACTCACCCACGCGAAAAATTTGGCCTCCGGTCCACCCGAAAACACCTCAACCGATCAACCGCCGTGCTCCAACTACCTCAAACCCTAAACCTCGATTTTTCACGGTGGAACTCACGGTTTAGATGAAAAACGGAAACTAGAGGACCTATGCGACCTATTTATAGCTTCTATTGGCCGTGTTCGGGTAGGATTTTCCGGAGATCGCGAAATCAACCGATGTCGACAACTTCGGTTCGGAGTCCGGCGTCTTCACGGAAGGTGGAAGACGACCGACAACCGGGCCCCACCGGTCAGCGACCATGAGAGGGCGCGCGGCTTGTCTCAGCGACGCTGGGCCGGCCCACTCGGTGTCATGCGCGGAGGAACGGAAGGCGGCAGCGGCCCACTTAGAGCGGCCCAGGCTCCAGCGCGGGAGAGCAGGCCGTCGGCCCGTCGACTGCCAGGTAAGAAGGTAAGTATTTTTTTTTCTTTTTCTTTCTCTTCTTTATTTACTTGTTTACAAACTATTCCAAATAAAATTTCCAAACCAAATCAAAATAAAATAATTCTACTACACAACAGTAAATGAATGCAACATCATGAATGCAACACCAAATATATTTTATTATTATTTTAATTTGCCATTTATTTCAAATCAAATTTAATCAAAATTCATTATCTCTAAAATTTGGGTGTTACAAATTCTACCCCCTTAAAAGAATCTCGTCCTCGAGATTGGACTGCTTACTCAAACAACTGCGGATATGATTTCCTCAATTCATCCTCTCTTTTCCAAGTTGCCTCTGCCTCTGAATATCGATTCCACTGTACCTTGCACATTTTAATAACCCGACTTCGAGTAACTCTCTCAGCAGTCTCTAAAACCTTGATTGGAAACTCTTCATATGTAAGATCCTCTTTAACAGTCAACTCTTCTAAAGGTATCTGCTCCTCAGGCACCCGTAAACACTTCTTAAGTTGTGAAACATGGAACACATCATGTACTCCAGATAAATTCTCAGGCAACTCTAATTGATAAGCAACTTCCCCACGTCTAGTAATAACTTTAAATGGTCCAACATACCTTGGTGCTAGTTTACCTTTCATGTTAAACCTCTTCACACTTTTCATAGGTGACACCTTCAAATAAACATAGTCACCTACTTCAAAAACTAAATCTCTTCTTCTATTGTCAGCATAACTCTTCTGACGAGACTGTGCTACTCTCAAATTCTCACGAATCACTCGCACTTGATCTTCTGCGTTTCTAAGAACATCTGTACCAAACACTTGAGATTCACCTGTCTGATCCCAAAACAATGGAGTTCTACACTTACGTCCATACAAAGCTTCAAACGGTGCCATCTTAAGACTCTGTTGATAACTGTTATTGTAAGAGAATTCTGCATAAGGCAAACTCTTATCCCAACTAGTTCCATATTGCAATGCACAAGCTCTCAACATATCCTCTAATACCTGGTTGGTCCTTTCAGTCTGTCCATCTGTCTGTGGATGATATGCTGTACTAAAATTCAATTTTGTTCCTAATGATTCATGCACAGCTTTCCAAAAATGCGACGTAAACTACGATCCTCGATTAGATACAATCTTCTTTGGTACTCCATGCAAACAGACTATTCTCTCCATATACAATTCTGCCAATTTTGGTCCATGGTAAGTAGTCTTAACTGGTATAAAATGAGCAACTTTAGTTAACCGATCTACTATCACCCAAATAGAGTCATAACCTTTCTGAGTACAAGGTAACCCCACTATAAAGTCCATACCAACTTCCTCCCACTTCCATTCAGGAATCTTCATTGGTTGCAACAATCCAGCAGGTCTCTGATGCTCTGCTTTCACCCTCTGACAAGTGTCACACAATGCCACATACTCAGCCACATCTCGCTTTAATCCAACCCACCAATATTTCTGTTTCAGATCCAAATACATCTTAGTACTACCAGGATGAATAGAATAAGCTAACTCATGAGCTTCGCGAAGAATTGCCTGTCTAACAGTTTGATCCTCAGGTACACACAGCCTCTTTCCAAACCACAAAATTCCATTATCATCCATTCGAAAGCCTGGTGACTTACCAATCACTATATCTTCCGCTATCTTCTTTAGTTTCTCATCCTTCAACTGACCCTTGTAAATTTCTTGCTCTAAGGTAGGCTCTATCACTAATTCCATTGTATTAGTAACAATTCCCAAATTCAAATATTCAAATTCAGCACATAACTCCCTAGTCATAGACAATGTCTGTATCTCATTGACATAACTTTTCCTACTAAGAGCATCAGCTACTACATTAGCCTTACCAGGATGATAGTGTATCTCAATATCATAATCCTTAATCAACTCTAACCATCTACGTTGCCTCAAATTCAGATCTGACTGAGTGAAAATATACTTCAAACTCTTATAATCAGTGTATATATCACTCTTATGTCCAATTAAATAATGTCTCCAAATTTTTAAAGCATGAACTACAGCTGCTAACTCCAAATCATGTGTAGGATAATTCAACTCATGCATTCTCAACTGCCTAGATGCATAAGCCACAACTCTGCCTTCTTGCATAAGAACACATCCCAAACCTTGATGAGAAGCATCACAATAAATAGAAAACTTCTTACTCAAATCTGGCAAAACCAAAACAGGCGCTGTAGTCAACCTCTTCTTCAATTCCTCAAAACTAGCTTGACATTTATCTGACCACACAAACTTGGCATTCTTCTCTAATAGAGATGTCATAGGTTTAGCAAGTTTAGAAAACCCTTCAATGAAACGTCTGTAATATCCAGCTAATCCCAAGAAACTACGAATCTCGCTAACATCATTAGGTGGTTTCCAATTTAATACATCCTTTACTTTTCCTGGATCCACTGATATCCCTCCATTAGAAACAATATGACCAAGGAAAAAAACTTCCTTCAACCAAAACTCACATTTACTTCGCTTCGCATACAGTTTATGCTCTCTAAGCTTCTGCAATACCAACCTCAAATGTTCAGCATGCTCTTCCTCTGTCTTGGAAAATACCAGTATATCATCAATAAACACTACCACAAACTTATCCAAATATTCCATAAACACCTTATTCATCATGTACATAAAGTATGCAGGTGCATTGGTCAATCCAAATAACATAACAGTATACTCATACAATCCATACCTTGTAGTAAAAGCTGTCTTTGGAATATCAGAAACACGAATCTTCAACTGATGATAACCAGAACGTAAATCAATCTTAGAGAACACACAAGCACCTCTTAACTGATCAAACAAGTCATCAATCCTGGGCAAAGGGTACTTATTCTTGATAGTTACCTCATTTAGTGACCGGTAATCAACACACATCCTCTGACCGCCATCTTTCTTATCAACAAAAATAACTGGTGCTCCCCAAGGTGATGAACTAGGTCTTATAAAACCTTTATCTTGTAATTCTTTAATTTGTTTCTTAAGTTCTTCTAATTCATCTACTCCCATCCTATATGGTCGTTTGGCTATAGGTGCAGTTCCAGGAAGTAATTCAATAAGAAATTCAATGTCTCGGTCAGGTGGCATACCTGGCAATTCATCAGGGAAGACATCCGGAAATTCCTCAATCACTGAATTCTCCTTAATAGTATCTTCAAGCTGATTCACCACAGCGGTTGGTTGCTTCTGCACTGCTACATCCACATTGATTTTATCTCCATTAGGTGCAGTCACAACAACTACTTTCTGCTGACACTGAATCTCTGCCTGATTTTGCTTCATCCAGTCCATACCCAATATCACATCAATACCAGATGTCCTCAACACTATAGGAGTTATCTTAAACTCTACCCCCCTTAATACCATACTAATTGGAAGACAATGATTACTGGTTTGCATGGTACCTCCAGGTGAATTTACTAAGAGAGGTTCTTTCATAGCTAGCATGGGTATACTATGCATTTTAACAAAAATGTTGGATATGAATGTATGAGATGCTCCAGAGTCAAAAAGAACAGTTGTAGGAGTGGAATGTACATTGAACGTACCAATCATAACTTCTGGTGCATCATGAGCTGTATCAGAAGACACGTGATTCACCCTTCCAGTACCAGATTGCCTCTGGTTGCTCTTCTGGCTCTGAGGAGTCTGCTGGTTCTGCTTCTCAGGACAATGATAAGACATATGCCCCTCTTTACCACATACAAAGCATCTAGTAGGCGTGCTGGGAGCACTATTCTTCATGGGGGTAACATTGGAATTCCCAGTGCGAGGAGTCTGTTGCCCAGTCTGCTGATACTATTGACGCTGTGGATATGATGAACGCTGTTGTGACTGATTACTTTGCCAATTCTGGGACCACCTCTGATTCGGATTACGATTCCACTGACTAACCGGTCCCTGAAACTTCTGATGGAAACCATGCTGAGGATTCGTGCGCTGACGGTTGTTGCTTCCTGAGCCTTGTACCTTCATTTTCCTCTTCCTGTCCATCTCTCTGCGCTCATTATCAAGCACAATAGCTTTATTTACCAGCTCTTGAAAACTAGCATAGTTGTTCCCCTTCAACTGCAAGCGAAGATCATAATAAATTCCCTTCAAGAAAAGACGCTGCCTGTCTGCATCTTCCCTCACTTCATTAGGAGCATAGCGAGCCAACTGGGTGAACCTGTCATGATATTCACTAACGCTCATCTGTCCCATCCTAAGGTTTCTGAATTCTTCCTGCTTCAGCTCAATTATACCTTCAGGAATATGACGAGCTCGAAAATCTCTAACAAACTCATTCCAAGTGATAGGAGGAGCATTGTCAGGGCGTGCAGCTTGATACGACTCCCACCAAGTCTGAGCTGTCCCCTGTAACTGACCAGATGCATATAACACCTTCTCCATATCATTGCATTGGGCTATATTCAGCTGTTTCTCCACTGCCCTCACCCAATCATCTGCCTCTAAAGGATCAGCAGCATGAGAAAACACTGGAGGGCGTCCCTTTAAAAATTCCCCACGCTTATCCCTCACTTGCACAGGCGGTGGTCCTCCTGCAGCGGGATTGTTCTGCATGTGCTGCATAAACATCTGCATCATCTGGTTCTGAGTTTGCATGAGTTCCTCCATAGTAATGGGTAGGTTAGCACCTCCACGACCTCTGCCATGACCTCTGCCTGACATATGTTTCCAAAAACACAGAAATTAAAATTCAGTACGATCCGAGATGATGTATTCAATAGATAAGCAAAATCTGATTTTTCTGGGCGAACTCCAATTTCAGCAACTCAGTAAAACTGTCATATCTCGAGCTACAGACGTCCAATTCAGATGATCTTTACATGGTTGGAAAGCTTACAAAATTACCTACAATTTTTATTCACAACACTTTTTCTGATCCTATCAATAAATTGGCCAAAAACTGAACTTAACCGAAACTGTTTCTGAATTCCAGACTGTGCAGTAACTTCAACTTGGAACAGGTATATCTCTTAACTTATAATAGATATTAAAGTGATTCTTGTGGGGTTGGAAATATATAGAAGTCTAATTATTCCCAGTAAAATTTCTTAAATTTCTCATGAACAGATTTTAAGTTATTTCTAAAACATCCCAGACTGATCCAAAAATCAGCAAAGGACAGAACTAAGTTAACCTCATATTCAACTAATATATTTTGATCAAACTTAATATTCTTAACCATGGAACTTGTAGGCATGTCTACAAAACTCCAGCATACATTACAAAGATCCAAATCACACATTATCATAATAATAATCCATCAATCACACAATTGTTCACACCACAAACTGATTCTTAAAACAAACCAAACTTAAAATTAACTCGCAACTACTATTGTTCCTATTACAAAGGGATTTTTCCTATTTCCTAATTAAGCTTCTCATAAATCTTGGGACG
Organism: Saccharum hybrid cultivar R570; assembly: GCA_038087645.1. Classification (NCBI taxonomy): domain Eukaryota; kingdom Viridiplantae; phylum Streptophyta; class Magnoliopsida; order Poales; family Poaceae; genus Saccharum; species Saccharum hybrid cultivar. Next base: position 18,139,498 of record JAQSUU010000760.1, read on the forward strand.
ACCTACCTCCGCCCTTAATTGGTCAATCTCCTTATAAGCTTGCTCCTTAAGTTCTTTTTCCTTCAGCAACTCATCCTTCAAATCCACCTCATGGAGAGCCAATTCACGAGCTAATCCCACCGTAGCTTGTAAAGTCAAGGAGGAATCATCTGCAGGCGGCACGGTCCAAATACCCTTGTCTTGTAAGAAACAAGGAAAATGCCGGAGTGCACCCTTTAACGTCTTGTCCGAGCGTAGACCATGGTAGTAAACAAATGCATTGAAAGCGACATCCTCCATGCTTATCTCCACGGTTGCACGGCTCACTCTGGTAATGAACTTTGACTCCACCTTAGACTCCTTAGTGGTAGGATCTCTTTTCTTAACCCATAACTCCGTTTCCCAATAGGAATCCATCCATGGATGACTATACTCTGCACTACGATACTCCAACGTAGCTTCCAGTCGTAGTAGTAGTTGTCCAAGGTTCTTGTCAACATGTCATGGAAGAAAGCATCAGCTTTAGGAACCAGGATATGAAGCTTCGTAGTCCACCCTATAACTACATCCTCCATTGGTGTATCACCAACTCTTGATTCAGCATCAGATAGCTCTTGATCACCATCTTCATACGGCTCCTGAGGTTTGAAACGGGCAACGTACTGTGCAGCTGACAAACGGGGATGAGGAGGCATCTATAAGATTTAGACATAGATTAGATAGAATCAATGTATTTCCGCAATAGAATAAAGTAGAGGAAGCTTAAGACTTTAGTAATTAACAAGGTGAAAAGAGGAAGCATGAATTAAGTGAAGTATGGATGCTATTAACGACCATTCTAACTAGGCTCGCGTCCTACAGTCAACACGGCTCTGATACCAATCTGTCACACCCATTTTTAAGGACAAAAATAGGATGCATAAAAGACTCATGTGCGCCCCAAGAAACAGTCGCACACATAAGTTGACAAATTATAAAGTATCATCACAATGCTTATTACATAACGAATAAGTATTTAAGACATAGTCTTGAACGATAGGTAATAATAACTAATAGTAATTCTTCAGCGGAAACTCCACACAGGGACACGGTTGACTGGTTGACACCAAGACTAGTACTCATTCCGATAATCTTCCTCTATATCTTCATCTGTTATGGTGGAAATAGCAAGAGTGAGTCCATGTCGAACTCAACAAATATAACACAGGGTTCATGAGGCTCAAAAAGGCTAGATACTGTTTAACTGCGTTTAGCTTTTAATCATATATTAGCAATTGAGTAGCATCAAGATAAACCACTTCCCATTAAAGAACCAATGATCAATTGTAATAAGGATAATGAATAGCATTAACATGAGCAAATTATAATCAACAATAATTAAGCATGATATAACAGTTATGATCAACTATTCCATAAGAATCTCCAAGGCCGCTCGTATCCGTGAGCACGGCTAGTATACCAGTTTTTAACTCTGCGCAGAGGTGTACACTTTCACTGTAAGTCATGATTTCCAAATGAGTGGGGAGATCAAGCCCAAACACCCGAGAACCATATAAAGCCACTCAAAAGTTCGTCTAACAAGTTAGGACCATTAGATTCACTCGGCAGGCAGATGTAGAACCCCCCTTCCCTGTGGCACAACAACCGCACCCTATACACACTAGGCCAGGGGCTCGCACTACACCCAACGTGGCAAGCCTTTCTTACGCCATTTAAGGTAACCACTAACAAGCTAGAAAAGGTCTCTTGAACAACTAAAGCCAGAGCCATATAGCCCTCACAGCTGTACTGTATGTCCCGGTTATCACTTACAGATAAGTCCTTATGGAGAGAAACCAGAGCATCAAAATAATACACATGCTCTAGCCCCCTTTTAACAGTAATAAAATCATCTTAATAGTTGATTGCTTAATCCATTAATCAAATTACAAGATCATTGTTCTTAGTTTAAGCACTAGCAATAGCTACCCATATGCATTCCCAAGGTTGACAAGGAATCAAGATAACAATCACTAAGTTATAATCTCTAAGGTTGTCAAGGTAAGCACATGCATATGTATGACAATTCAATGTATAGGTAACAAGGATAGTCCTGTGTTATACTTGCCTTGATCAAAGCTCTCCAAGTGATACTGCTGACTTGGCTCAAAGTAATACTCCGAATCGTCCAAATACTGCTCACCTTCTATATTCGATCATCAATCAACACATACATGCATCCAATCAAACATACACGAAGCAAACAAAGAGATATAATTAGAACAGTACACCAACAGTAGCAAAACAGTAATAAAAGTTTATAAAACTCTTCTACACGTTTCTACGATCACACAGACGCAAAGATCACCAAATTCGGAGTTAAAACGTGAAAGTTATGAATTTTCTAAGATTTCCTATAGATAAATAAATACTCAATTATAAACTCGAAAAATAAATTATAAAAACCAACTGTACAACTACACTAACATGTAGAGCTCGCAAATACGAACCTAACGCAACTTGAACGGATCAAATCGGAGTTAAAACGAAGTTTTTATGACCAAAACAATTCTAGTGGCAAAACTGTAATTTCCTGAAAACGTATTTTTGAATAAACCGGAAAAAAATACGCTTTCAAAACGCGAAAACGCATTTTCTGACATACGCTATGGACCGCGGGTTGATTTCTAAAAACCCGAGGGTCTCTTTAGTAAATCTGCCATGTGAACCGGTATGTTCTAATCCTGACCGTTGATTCACGATCGGACGGCCAATATTCGATCCAAGAGAAGAAAAAAAATAGAATCCCGGCCATCTTCCTTTCTACCGGCAGGCCAGCGCCATGGCCGACGCCAAGGCTCACAGGAAAACTTCGGCCCCGCCTTTTCCGACCACCATTCAACCCGCCACCAACTCCAATCGAAAGAGGAATCAAACCCGAACTATCTTAAGCGGTTTTGGTGAGCTATGACTAACCGAGGAGAGAGCGCAGCAAGAGGAGAGACGGTGGCGCCATTGCCGACCGACTGGGAACTTAAAAAAAAACCTACTTCGAAGCCTCTCCAATCAAAAAGAAAGCACCAAAAGAAAGAGAAGACAAGTGCGGACTCACCCACGCGAAAAATTTGGCCTCCGGTCCACCCGAAAACACCTCAACCGATCAACCGCCGTGCTCCAACTACCTCAAACCCTAAACCTCGATTTTTCACGGTGGAACTCACGGTTTAGATGAAAAACGGAAACTAGAGGACCTATGCGACCTATTTATAGCTTCTATTGGCCGTGTTCGGGTAGGATTTTCCGGAGATCGCGAAATCAACCGATGTCAACAACTTCGGTTCGGAGTCCGGCGTCTTCACGGAAGGTGGAAGACGACCGACAACCGGGCCCCACCAGTCAGCGACCATGAGAGGGCGCGCGGCTTGTCTCAGCGACGCTGGGCCGGCCCACTCGGTGTCATGCGCGGAGGAACGGAAGGCGGCAGCGGCCCACTCGGAGCGGCCCAGGCTCCAGCGCGGGAGAGCAGGCCGTCGGCCCGTCGACTGCCAGGTAAGAAGGTAAGTATTTTCTTTTTTTTTTCTTTTTCTTTCTCTTCTTTATTTACTTGTTTACAAACTATTCCAAATAAAATTTCCAAACCAAATCAAAATAAAATAATTCTACTACACAACAGTAAATGAATGCAACAACATGAATGCAACACCAAATATATTTTATTATTATTTTAATTTGCCATTTATTTCAAATGAAATTTAATCAAAATTCATTATCTCTAAAATTTGGGTGTTACAAGTGTCTTGCCCGCACTACAAAGCTACCATCTTATATATACTTTCCATAAATAAAACTATTACGAACAACTATATATACAAAGTCCACTTCATTATTGTTTTGAGTAAAATGCACTGTTATTAGTCAATCGTCTTGTTTTTATGTGTCACCTAGGCTCATCACCTTTGAAACTACATTTCTACTTTTATGAACTTTTCAAGTGACTCATCGTAGGTCCATACCGGTTTGTTTGGGGATTTTATCTTACATGCCATGTACATCATGGCTATTTCGCTGGTTATGCGGAAGTCAACGAGCGTCACCCAAGTGGGTGGGTGTGACGCCCTTTTATCCAAAACCCCATGGACCATCTATCCTTTCCATTCCCGAGCCTCACTTATTTCGCTGGTTTTACGAACAACTATATATGACTAGGAGGACTTGAAGCTGGCATGTAGCGCCAGCATGGATCGCCGAGCACGTGGAGCCCGCAAACAAGCATGAGTGAGGCCACGCTGAGTGCGGTGTGTGTGTGCTTGTCGGCAGGCAACCACAGCCGGGGCGCGTAGCCATCGGAACACAGGTGCCACAAGACATAGATGTGGAGCCGGCGGGCGAGCGATCCATCTCGCGTGCAACCTTTTGGCGGCATCCATGGCACCGGAAGTCTACGCGCCACGCTGCATGAAGACTAGGGAGGCGTGTGTCCCTGTATGTAGCCTAAATTGTTCTAAATGGAGACTGACCGAATTTATAAGTGTAGCTCCAACACTGACTAGCTCGTAAAGAATTGCCTTAACATTTACCACTACAAATTTGACTTTAGGAGAAAACTAACTTTATTAGTAAAGGCGGTCATCAAATGTACGTCTCTCTCAAAATACCTGATAATTTTCAAAGACGTACGTTAGACATTCAAATATTGTCCATCTCTCAAAATCAATTTATAGAGATAGGCCAATTTTAATATGGCCCAAACCCAGCTGGCCCAACAGGGCCTCCCAGCGAGACCCCAACCGCACACTCAACAAACAGACCACCTGTTCTTCTCCAAAAATATGGTTCAACTATATGTATTACAAATAGTTGCAGTTCATATCAAACCCAGTAGCAAATGTTTCCGGTGAGGTAGCTTGGCCTGGTTAATATAATGCTTTAATGACTACTAGGTTTAAGGATTGAATTGAAATGTTGCCTTAGGCTTAAGGGAGGCTCCAATGGACTCGCTAATCGATCTGCGTCTTACAAGAGAAAGCATAGCTGTCCACCACGTCCCCCCTGGCTTCCCATCTTAAAAAATAAATAAAATGTTCTTATAGACGGTCCTATGGTGTGAGTCGGATTGCAAGTAGCCAGTCTCTATCTATTTCCATTATTCTTATACACGGTCCTATGGTGTGAGTCGGATTGCAAGTAGCCAGTCTCTATCTATTTCCATTGGAATGTCCTAAGGGCATGTACACCCTCGGACATGTGGTTGTCTGTAAGTTCTTGAAATCTAAACATATACAACTAAATAGACAAGTCTTACAATGGGTTGTCTGCAAGTTGTTTAATACTTTGCATGTAGTTAGGATCAATTGTGAATACCATTTTGTATACCATTGTGTTGCCATTGGATAAAAAATATACCAAATATAAATAAAATGATTACAATATTTTTTTGTAACCGTCAATATAAATTGTATATTATATATTGCCACCTTTTTGCCTAATCTTCTGGATTTGATACAACTCAAAAAGAACCAATGCACAACATCATGAACAGTACCAGAACAAATGACCACAGAAAACAGATGGTTTGAAATCGGTAAGGTACATGTCAGGTATTGCATATACCAATTGTGAAGGGAAGATGATTGAAAATGTTAGTCCACATGGTGGACACTAAAGACAAAGTGGAAAAACAGACCCAGCCTCTCCAGCTCTTTCCCACTCGAGGAAAAAAAGAGTGCAAAAATTATACAGTTTTCACCAAACGGTTGGCATCTTCTCAAAAATAAAAAGGGTAGGAGTGGTGGATATTATGCTTGTGATTTACATAGATGATGAACACAATGCCAGTCCATCTTCTTTGATTTCTGCAGCAACTCATCAAATGAAGAAAAAGTTTGCTTCTTGGCTTCCACCTATCCAAAGCCTAAATATTGATAAAATATCAGAAGAAATGCAGAAATGCACAAGTCATGTTTTTTAGGGTTAAAGAAGAGCTATGCAGCCCTAATGAAAAATATTGCACTATAAGCACACATAAAAAATTGCATATAGTATTTGTTGGCACTTGTTCACTTCTCGAGATTCCCAGCGGACGAGAACAAAACTACAATTTCTGAAAACTGGAAAGTAATCCAATGCGTATTAAAAGGAAAAACCTCGTCATAGCAGGCAGCCAGTCATACAACACAGAAATTTTGATACAGCAGCAGACAGAAATAAAACTGAATAGCTTATAGTAGTTGCAAATTCTGAGAAGTACTACGAGGAGTCCAGGATAGAGTTCAGGTACTGGACAGCAGCCAGTGGACCTAAATTGTTTTGACATTCTAAAGCAATGATTCTGCTTTTTTTTTAGCAAAAGCAACGATTCTGCTGTATTCGTTCAGTCAAATTTTCGAAGGCCATATCACGGTTTAGACCAAACTCTTGCCGAAAGAAGCATATGTTAAGAAAAAATATATATTGTGTTGAAAGGAAATTAATAGTAGGCAAAGCTGAATATGTTGAAAGCATACACTTTTGAGTAGTATACAATCAGAGCCAGCAGCCATTTAGGTAAATGGAGGCGTCACCAGGCCCTAAAAAGGAAGTTAACAAATCACCCATTTGACCTCCGTTTGTGCCCAAAGCCCCCAACACACATAAGAAATCCCATTCTAGAAAGAGAAAACACTGAAATCTATGTAAATAAGTAGGAACCAAGTGGAATTAGTTCCTGCTGTCTTTGATCTAGGTCTCATAGATCAAGGAATTTTTTGGCTGGCCACTGGAGCTCCATGGATTCCTTGTGTGTTCTGGAACCATGTCAAGGGCAGCGCTCCCTCACCTGAAACAGTTTGTTCAGTCATTGTCAATGAACTTAAAAGCTGGTGAGACATATCTGCTCGATTTTAGGTTCTAGACATACTCTAAGAACTTAAGGAAAGTTGGATTTTCGTACCGTTTTGGAGATAATGTCATCATCTCTACTTTTTCATATGAAGTGTCGGATGGTTGGGATGAACTTCGGCTGCACGTCTCTGCGCCGTCTCCAATTTGTTCATGAAACCATCTGCATGCCAGGTCTACAAATCGTAGGATAGCCAAAATAAGTCAACACACAACAGCAAAGAACTCGATGATGCACCAAGGCACGGAGAAAGTAGAGGAGAAAAGTCCAAGCATTATGACGGTTTCGGGAAGAAATGGTTCCCCTGTTCTGAGAAGCAGAACAGAGTGTTTGTTTTTTGGTCTTCAATCTAATTCTCAAAGGCCATATCACAGATTAGACCAAACTATAGGACGAAGCACCAAACTTTCAGAAATAAATGTATATTCAGTTGAAAGGAAATTAAGAATCGGCAAAGCTGAATATGTTGAAAACATACACTTTTAGAGTAGTAGATCAGAGCGACCAGGCCATTTCATCTTTAACCATGTAGGTATCATGAAGCTCTGAAAGGAAGTCGATAACTCTCCCATTTCATCGTCTTTTGTGCCAAACAAACTTAAGAAATCCCATTCTAGAAAGAGCAAACACTGAAATCGATCTAAATAAGAAGGAACCAAGTAGAATTAGTTGCTGCTTTGTTTGATCCAGGTCACATAGATCGAGGAATTAGTTCACTGGCTTCTGGAGGTCCTTGAACTCGTCACGTGTTGTTGACCATGCAAGGGGCAGCCATTCCTCACCAGAAACAGTTTGTTCTGTCATTGTCAGTGAATTTAAAACTGGTGAGACATCCGCTCAGGTTTAAGTGCTAGACATATCATGGGGGTTCGTATTTTTCTAAATTTATATGAGAAAAAAATACATAATACAGTTGCACTTGCCTGGCACAATGGAGTATATTTTCCACCTTAGCATCGCAATGGATTTATCAGATGTAAATAATTCTGGATGGTGGATCCAGTCCCCACAAGGGCTGTTGCTGCTTAGCCAGTCATGAAGTATTGTTCCCTTGCTGCCAGATATAGAAGTTAATTTACGAAATTTAGTAAATATATTGCAATTAATTGAGTACACGGTGCTTTTAGAAACATATATGGTAAATTGATTTAGTATATTGTCGTTACTTGAGTACATGGTACTTTAAAAACATATGGTAAGGATATGGAAATTAATTAATAAAGGAAACATGGTAAGGATATGGAAATTAGTTCAATGCAAGGCAGTACTCTAAAATCTTATGGAAAATTGGATTTTCGTACCGTTTGGGGAATATGTCAACATCAATACTTTTTCATATGAAGTGTTGGATGGTTGGGATGAACTACAGCTGCACGTCTCAGCTTTGTCTCCAATATGTTAATGGGATCAAATAATGTCTCCCGTTCTAAACTCACATTGATTTCCCGGAGTGAAGAGAGGTGCTCCCAACCCAGGTTGTCCATCCAGTTAGGAAAGTGATTCAGATCATGGATATCAAGGTGAAGAACTTGGAGGCTTGGCATGAAGTGAGGTGCTGCTGCAGCACCATCACAACTGGTGGCAATGTTTTCCTAAACACTAAACGGTAAACAGTCGGTCACTCTTCGTTTAGCGTTTAGACCGTTTAAACGGTGTTTAAACGGAGTTAAACGGCCTAAACGGTTTTGTACAATAACAATAAAATATACATATTTATGTAGGTAAAAATAAAATTTGCTAGAACCCATACATATTTACACATGTAAAAATCAAATATTCTACCAAATAATCTTGTTGGAAGAAATCTAAATCCCACAACACTTCATATAATTACAATGTTAATTAGTTTCATGTTGATTGTGATAGACGTAGTCCTTTAATTCACTTAATTATGGATTAAATGGTTGTTTAGCTCATTTAATCACGTTTAATCTGATTTTGTTTAGACCATTTAGACGGGATTGAACGGTTTAAACGGGTTTAAACGGCCCAACCATTTAATTCACCGTTTAGGGTCTAAACAACACGGTTGACTTCTGTTTACCGTTTAAACGGTGTTTAAACGGACTAAACGGCCGTTTAGGCGAACAATGACTGGTGGAGCCCTTGTTTTCATCATCAGAAACAGAAAGCGTGGTGGCGGGGTCATTCTTATATGGTGTCCCCGGGGAAGAGTCACGATTTCCGGGCAATGGGTGCTGGCCCATAAGTTTAAGTGGCCATCTCTTTACATACGCCAAGACATGTAGAAAAAAAAAGCAAGCAAATAAGAGGCTACTGCTGCCAATCCTTGCTGGAGTTTACTGCTTTTGAGGGGTCTGTGCAACTCATCATCATGAGAAACAGAGGGCGTGGGACTCTGCATCTCATCGTCGCTCCTCAACTCGTCATCAGAAACAGAAGGCATGGAGGTGTCCTCTACTCCATTCCATATATGAAATGCTCTCTCCAACTCATCATGAGAAACAGAGGGCATGGATTCATCATCAGAAACAGAGGGCCTGGCTCTCTCCAACTCATCACCAGAAACTGAGGACACGAGGCTCTCCAACTTGTCAAATACATTCCATATATGAAATGAAACCGTCTTGTCATCTCTGTTGGTAACGAACAAGAACATTGACCTGTTCAGTCTGAAGCACCTCAGCTTTGGAAAGTAGCAAGCATCACTGTCACTGATGTTGTGTATTGTGACTGGGGACCACGACCGCAAGTTCAGGCAAAGATAATGGAGCTCCGGCAACCCGCCAAGGATTTTCATGTCCTGCTCATCCAGATGTTCCAGCCACTAGTCCAGGTGGGAGAGGTTAGGGAGACACCAAGGATCGATGCATGATGGCAGCTTACTGAAGCAGATACTACCTACAGACAAATGTCGGAGATGGTGTGGGAGGACCAAATCCGTTGCATGCCATGTGGGTACCTTAGTACAATAGTACCTATATAACGAACATCAATTCGTAGCCTCTGGAGCTTGTGGAGATGACCTAGAGACTCCACAAGATCTCTTCTGTCCTCCTCATCCCAGGAAATATACAAAATATTGAGCACCCTAAGTTCCCACAGGCTGCCCAGACCATCCACAAGCCACCTCACGGTGCTCGAAAAAGGACCTTCTATTGTCAGCTCCTCAAGCGATGTCATCCCCTCCATAGAAAATACATTGCCATCAAAGGCGTATTTCTTAAGACTAATACGCAGACACGCTAGCCCTTTTGGCAAGCTGCCACTCGAAGGCATTTCTCAAATGTCAGATCCCAACGAGTCCAGGGTCTGCAAGAATCTTAGAGCTCCTATTCCTTCAGGGATCCTACCCACTTTTGTTGCTCTTAAACTGAGAAATCTTAAGTGAGGCCCTATTTAGTTTCCAAAAACACCCAAAATTTTTTGCATAATACCCGTCACATCGAATCTTTGAACGCATGCATGGAGCATTAAATGTAGGTAAAAAATAACTAATTGCACAGTTTATCTGTAAATGTCGAGACGAATCTTTTGAGCCTAGTTAGTCCATGGTTGAACAAATTTTGTCAAAATAACAACAAAATGCTACAGAAATTTTTTCTAAAAAATTTTGTGATCTAAAACAAGGCCTGAAGTAAACGTCCTAGATGCTCAACTCGGACACAGCTATCACACGTTGCTCTGCAGTTTTCTAAAGCTAGGACACGTAAAAGTGTCAACCTAGAAAGTGGGCCCCATGTCTCAGTAGCAGACCCATGGGCTATAAATGATCTCAATTTTGGCATTTCAATATGATTGCCCTGATGATTATGCCTTGGGTCTATAAATGATCTCAATTTTGGCATTTCAATATGATTGCCCTGATGAATATGCCCCATAGTCCTGTTGTGGTTGACTAACCAACGTACATTGCTCTGTAGTATTGTTTCTTGGTTATTATCTAACATAATGAAAAAGTTTTCTTCATGGGACATGGAACTGCGAATACAAGGTTGATATGTGCCCTTGTAGTTCGTTTTGTGATAAGTGATTATCAACGTGATCCATGACCTAGGTTGAATCTATGACTAACCATGGTGTGAGTTGGATTGTGCGACATATCTCTTGGTTTGTGGTGTACAGGTGTGGAGCTCGGAGGCGGTGGTCGACGGCGAGGTGTAGGTCAAGTAGGGATATGCCGTGCTGGTGGACCGAGAGCGGTGAAGGGCGGACGTGAGGTTTGGACTGAGGGACCAGGAGGCCAGATGACCAGCCGCGGTGGCTGACATCTGGGACATTGACAAGCACAAGTGTACATGGGAGTGACCATGTTGACCGAGTCACCCAAAAATGCCATGAGAGCTATTCGCAGTGACAATGGCATGGAATTCAAGAATTCTCAGTTTGATAACTTCTGTTCTTCCTTGGGTCGCGAGCACCAGTTTTCCTCACCTTATGTCCCTCAACAGAATGGTGTTGTTGAGCGCAAGAATCGGACCTTGGTTGAAATGGTCAGGACGATGCTCGATGAGCATAGGACTCCTAGGAGATATTGGGCCGAAGCGATCAACACCGCATGCTATGTTTCAAATCGTATTTTCCTTCGAGCTTTCATGAAGAAGACTTCTTATGAGTTGCGATTCGGACGAGCACCCAAGGTAAGCCACTTTTCAGTGTTTGGATGCAGGTGTTTTATCCTGAAACAAGGTAATTTGGACAAATTTGAGTCTCGATCCTCTGATGGTATTTTTTTGGTTATGCTTCACATTCTCATGCATATCGTGTACTTAATCTTGAAACTAACTAAGTTGTAGAGACCTGTGAGGTCACTTTTGACAAGATCATGTCTTGTTCTGTTCCTGTCTTTGAAAGTGCAGGTGATCAGAAGATTGGTGGGAGCATATTTGTTGAGGAGAATGAGGAAGATGCTGATTGGGGAGATGCTGAGCTGACTTCTTCGGCTGCTCCAGTCAAGTTTGTGACGACTACTTCGGCTTACGGTGCCGACCCGTCTTCTTCCACTACTTGGGGTCCGCATGAGCCGCCTTCTCAGCCTACACTGACTGCACCTGAGGAGGCCCTAGCTGCTGTTGAGGGGGAGGCGACTTCTTCGAGAGAAGCACCTCGGCACATTCAGCGTCGTCACCCACCTTAGACCATGATCGGCGACATCGACCAGTGAGTAACGTGGTCTAGGTCATATCACATTTCACACTTTGCTCACTCTGCTTTCATAGCTTCTTTTGAGCCTTGAGATATTGGACACGCTTTATCTAATGCCGATTGAGTCAATGCTATGCACGAGGAGTTAGAGAACTTTAAGAGAAACTAAGTGTGGGTTTTAGTTCCACCTCCACCAGATTGCCACCCCGTGCGCCTCAAGCAACTCAGCGCTGATGAAGTACGCCGCCATGGCGCAGCTGAAGATGTGCGCCACCAAGGCATGGCCGGAGACGAGCGCAACCATAGAGCCGTGCCGCACGTGCACGAAGCTCTCTCTCTCGTGGGAAAAGACTCGTCAACCCCACGAAGTCGGTGAAGGGAGGGCTGATGGCGAGCACCCGCACGCTGGCTTTCTTTAGCAAGCGGAATAGATCGGATAGCTCATTGTTGGAGTCTATTTTTATACCACAAATTGTCTAAATTAGGGTGCAAGATGCTCCAATAAAAAAATTGATTTTGATGATAAAAAGATGATGCATCCTTCCGCCAATGCATTAGGGTGTGTTTAGATGGAGGTGTAAAATTTTTGGAAGTACAGTAACTTTTTCGTTTTTATTTGGCAATTAGTGTCTAATCATGGGCTGATTAGATTCGAAAGATTTGTGTCGTGATTTACAACCAAACTGTGTAATTAGTTATTTTTTACCTATATTTAATACTTCATGCATGCGTCTAAAGATTCGATGTGACGAGAAATCTTGTAAAATTTTTGGAATTTTAAAGCATCTAAACAGGGCCTTAGTGTTGTCCGACCCAGAAACTACCAAATAGTTTCTATAGCCGCCAATGCATTAGTCAGCCCCAACAAACCCACCCACGAGCCCATGGTTTCATGATTTGTCCGACGTAGTTGCTTGATGCTTTTTTTAAAGCCCTTGAATTTTTTTTATATTGGAAAAAAAGGAGCGGTTATAGATCAAAAACAAAATAGGATTTTGCTAATAAGTCTTTCCACTCAACCAAATATGAGATGGATAATAATTTTTCAATAACACAGTTGGTGATTTAAAGGTGTTTCTCAAGCAATAATACTGGGAGGCAGGCGCTCATTCAATTGGATGCCACCCATACGCGTGGCCACGATGGCTCTGCATTAGCTTACACACATTAGTTTACGAGCATGACCCGTAGCCAGACGTCCGGGCACTGGCAGCTCCGTTCCTCAAATAACTATTCCTTCAATGATGTACAAAAAGGGGTGTGTTGTACGTGGCCTCAGTGTATACCATACAGTATGATGGACACCTTATATAATATAATTGAGCTCATATAATAATATTAAGGCAGTGACAACTCTTGGCCGGCCACTGCCTAACGTGATGGTCCGGCCAGGTATATATGCCAAGAGTTGAGCGTCTGGTTTATTCATTCGTCTCTAGCGCGACGAAATTTCATGGCTTATTCCTCGCTCTTGTTTATATCTGCTGAAGTCTATGGCCAGCTGCGTCGGCGGAGTTACCCGCATGTTAGGACGGCACCCTTCCTTCAATCTAGCTATAAATACTAGTACAATACATCTCCTCAGAAAACACAAAGACAACTTTTTTTTGAGAAACACCACCCTTTTTTTTGATTGAGTTGGACATACGAAATACAAAAGGCATCCCGCACATCAAGCAGCCAGACATGTCTGCCTGTTACAAAAGAGATCAACGTTTGAACTCCTACTCTCATGAGCAAAATCAACATAAATAAAATCACAAGCCCCGGCTCTAACCTCCTTCACAATTTGGCCATACGGACCCATGCCTTCTTCTCCGATACTCCTAATAACATTAGCACTGTCTGAAGCTAACCGGAAGGACTCCAAATAAAGATTGGAAAAAAGTCTAATTAGCCTCCTGAACTATCAGCTGTCTAATCTACACCCCCAACTATAAAACCGCCTGTTTTACACCCTGAACTTTTCAAAACCGTTCAAATTACACCCTGGAGCGGTTTTTTACGGCGGTTTTGCTACAGTAACCGTGTCTTGCTACAGTCACGCCGGTTTTGACTTTCTTTTTCTATTTATTTCTACTGAATCTTTGAAAAATCATAGTAAATCACAGAAAAATCATAAAATAGAAAATCTAATTTTGTTGGACTACATGAGTAGATCTACACAATGAACATATAATATAGTATGCTTTAGTACAAATTTTTTGTGTAGCTTTAAATTAGTTAGAAAATCAAATTTTGTCTGTAATTAATTAGAATAATTCATAGCTACAGCTTCTATAGTCCAATTGTGGTGAAATTTTTATGATGGGGTTATTATTATATGCTTGAACTATAGTAAAAATTTCATACTCATTAGATCATATATAACTTAGTTATAGATTTATTTAGGTTTATGTTTAGGTTTATGCTTGTTAAAGATAAATAAATCTATAACTAAATTATACATGATCCAATCAGTATGAAATTTTTACTACAGTTCAAGCATACAATAATTAGTTCACTATAAAAATTTGAATGGTTTTGAAAAGTTCAGGGTGTAAAACAGATGGTTTTATAGTTGGGGGTGTAGGTTAAACACTAGCTGATAGTTCAGGAGGTTAAGTAGACTTTTTCCAATAAAGATTAGAGGCCAGCACTAATCCTTCCCTGCATGCAATCGCCTCAGCTGTTTCAACATCAGTAGTACCTTCCAATACCACACCTGCAGCTCCCAAGAACTTTCCTGTCTGATCGCGAGCAACTGCTGCAACAGACGCTGTAACCATGTTCTTGGAGATTGCTGCATCAACATTGATTTTCATACTGCCATGGCCTCCTCTTACTCAGTACCTCCCATCCAAAGTGAGCTTAAGATGACCCTATACAACAAGGAGGTGTATTCTGGCTGGGGGATTAACGGAGTAACCACTCTAGTAAATGGAGGGCCTTGGTACCACCTGGGCCTTCTCGTCTCCTGTAACCGATGGGCTAGTAGGCGGTGCCGATGCAAATGTCGTTGGCCATCTTCAGGGCAAATGTGTCCAAGTAGAAATTTTCCCCAATTATGTGTGGCACTACAACCTTGGATTGGTGTTTGGGGAGAAAAGCAGGTGATAATATATTCTTTAGTTCTTCAATTTGCGCATAAGAGGAGCCCAATCTATATCTCTTATAAAGTTAGTCCCCACTGCAAGTATATCTCAACATGCAAGCAATCCACGTTATCCCCTACTAAGTGTCTGCAACATAATATTTCGCTAATAGCCATGTCACTTCACTAACTTTCAACCTCTTAATTGCAAGCTATCCATATGATCTTTACTTAATTTCATTGCAAATTCATTGCAATTCCCATAGCAATGTGCCAAATCATTTTTACTTAATTTCATTCAAAATTCTCTACAATTCCCACTGCAACGCACGGGATATCTTCTAGTGGATTACCTAACTTTCATTCTTATATGGTCTCTTAATTAAAGCACAAGTTTGACTTCTATGTTTTTCAAGAGAAACGTACTACTCATCGAATTTCATCCCCATTTTTTGTGTTAACATAACACATTATATCACTATTAGATGATTTACAGAGACAGGCATCTGCCCGAGTCCAGCATCTCACCATTTACAAAGGTGACTCCTAAAAATATCCGCCTCTATTAATCATGAAGCATGTCTCTTAAAATCCTGTTTATAGTGGTGTATATAATGTTGAGAAAAATACATATTGATTGATTGCAAGAAACTTGACCGAATAACTTTTCATTGCTATATATATATATATATATATATATATATATATATATATATATATATATATATATATATATATATATATATATATATATATATATATATATATATATATATGCTGTGAATTTTTCTTATATTCTTTTTTTGATTTGTGCACAACACAAGTTCAATGGGTCCACACTACAGGTACAAGGGACTTCCCAAATAAATGGTGAGTGGAGCATTGTTGCAGGGACAGGAGAATTTACTATGGCAAAGGGCACTGTCAAACAAATAGCAATTACGTAGGTAATATTCCACGCATATTCTCAGGGTGGGATATCCCATTTCTAGCTGACTCTGAACCAAACATCACAAAAATAGGTTTGTCCCATCCCTAACCCACTCCATCCTCCAAACCAAACACTACCTTAGAGCACCTATTTCATTAGGGAACCTATTGGGGGTGTGTCATGTGTTGGGGACCCCACTATCATGTTTAGGGCCCAATTATGTAGCCTAGGTGTTACCAAATAATATTTATCCTTCAGTGGCATTTTTTTGATAAATACAAGCCCCTAGGGGTCTATTTGTAGCACCTAATAGTGTTTCTGTAAATACGAGCCCCAAGCGATTGGCGAGGGAACCTCCTCTATAAAAAGGAGAGAGGGGGAGGTGGAAGAGGTGGCTAGGTTGATCACTCGGCTCTTTGCCTTCCTCTCTCTCATTCGCTCACATTTCGTCCTATCAATTTTGATGGCTCAGCCCTCAATTTTTTTTGATATTGCAATCTGCACTCATCTTTAAATGTATCTTCCATGTAGAATTGTAAACTACAACTTTTTTGACATTTTAGTACATAAAGCATGTATACCACACCAATAATTAAGAGAAAAAAATCATCAAACAATCCCATGGCCAGAACAAAAATAAGAAAACGAAGCAGTGTAACAAACTAGAGAACTGAGCAAATATAGAATCCAAATTTCAGGCTCCCAAAGTTAGGCATTATTAGTATCTTACAGATAACGACTAGAGAACTAAGCAAATATATAGAGTCCAAATTTCATCAGACTCCCTAAGTCAGCCATCATTAGTATCTTACAGATAATAGATACTACATAAAATGGTAACGAATGATCATACGACACTTCACCCTAATCCACTGCACTACTGATGACCTTGAGACCTATAGCCCCGAAGCATAAACAGCTGTCAAAAGCACTGAATTAATCTTAAAATTTTACCAATCATGTCTCATGAAGATCACAATTAGGTAGAGTCATCATCTTGTTCACCCCACGTTGAAGCAGAAGACTAAGCACTTAAGCACTTAGAACATCTAAAGAACAACCCATCTTCAAGCAGAAGGCTGAGCACATAGAACATCTGATGCATTGATATAATCCAAAGCAGACCCTTGTCGAATAGCGAACACTAGAGATAGTCCAGGATACTTGGAAACCTGCCAAGACTGATGTGCTCTGACCCTACAAAGTTATAATGTTGTCCTTCAAGAGATGCAAAAAGTTCCGATATGGATCCATCTTGTGGCCCGGCCTGTGCCCGAGAAAAACCAAGAACTGCAGAGACTCAATTCAAGCAATCTCTTATGGAGATAGAGTGACCCTCCCTACTTTAGAAATACCCAAAAGATCAAGCATCATTTTATGAGCCGTATACAACGTTGTTTGATAGAACTAACCATTTGTGTTTCTGGGAGTGGCAGCAGTGAGACCCTGAAGCACCTGAACAGAACCCTTATAAGGTATAGCCAACCATTTGTGTTTCTAGTCTTTTTGCATCCAACTGTAAGCTTCCAACCAATCCATGCCAATAACAATATCAAAATTAATCAATGGCAAGGATCTGAAGTCAAATTAGAATGTGCAGCTATCAACTGCCCATCGAACATTTCGCAGAATTGACTGACTGACCAGCATACTCCCGCCAGTAACTTGAATAGAACTAGGCAAAGCATAAACCTGAATATCTTGCAGCTGCGAAACCAAAGACACATTTATAAAAGATGATGAACTGTTGGAGTCAACCAGAATCTGCACAGGTATCTGCTGAATGAACCCCATCAACAGAATTGTTCGGGCCGCCGGAATACCAGACATGACCGACTTGGATAACACTAGCTTGAGATGTTCTGCTGGGCTTTCATCAGGTGAAGAATCAGCCAAGGGGTCCTCAGATGACAACGAATCCCACAGAGCGTCGACAGCTTGCAAAACCTCTAGCGAACAACGATGGTCCTTGCTCCATTTGGTTCCACATTTGAAGCAAAGACCAAGGGCGCGACGATAAGTCTTGATGGCGGCCAGCTTCTGATTAGTAGAAGACTGTGTCGTAGCAGCTGGTGCCGAAGCGGCTAGAATGGGATTCTTAGGGCATGGTGGCAAAGGCAGCAGTGGCAACGGCCCCGAGCACCTGCCGCCGGCTTGTACCCTGAATACCAATCACCACCTTGTGTCGGCTTGCCGGGCGCAGGCCTGGCCTCGGCTTTCTGCAATAACGCCAGGGAGCAAGCAGTATCGAACGATTTTGGGCACTAGACAAGTACTATTGCTTTGATCTAAGGTTTCAAGCCATCAATGAAGCACATTGTAAAATACATGGGATCATTGGTTTGGGAATAGGAGTTAAGCTGATCGACGAGTTCAGAGAACTCGGTGACATAGGCAGCCACGGTGGTTTTCTGGTAGACATTGAACAGCTGACGGAGTAGGAGTTTGTGTTGATCACGATCGAATCGATCATGTAGGAGGCAACAGAAAAGTATCCCATGTAGCGTTCTCAAGCTGTGGGGTGATGGATTGGTACCAACGATCTACTGCACCTTTGAGATACATCTCGGCAACACTAATTCACATGGGTTCATCCACTTGGTACATTTTGAAGTATTTTTCACAGTGGCGACGCCAACAGCTTGGATTCTCACCACTAAACTTAGGAAATGGCAGTTTAGGAAAGTGGCCTAGGTTGGCTGCAATCTGATTGGGGTCGGGCATATTGGAATTGGGTGATGGTAAGTGAAATTGGTGGAACTGTGGTGGAGGGGGTATCGGTGGAGGCTGGTTGTGGGGTGGGTTGTATGGAATTGGTGGCTGGTACGTGGGATTGGGCGGTCGTGGTGTATGATTTGGTGCTGGTGTAGGAGGGTTGGGCGCTGGTGGTGGGAAATGCATCGGAAGAGATGGCAATGGAATATGGGAGCGGGAGGGAGGCGACATACCCTTTGCCGGGACATGGGTCCACGTTGTCATGACGCCGGACCCAAGATCCCGTGCAGTCTGTGCAACGCCGTGCCCACTAGGCGAGTTGACGGTGGTGACGTCAAGAGGTTGCGCGGATGCCAAAGTTGGGGTCGAGTAGATGCCAGGTTGGTGAAGCGAATTGTCGAACACCACGCGGTCGTAGTGTTTGGCGATCTTCTGGACCTTGAGGGAGAGGTCGTCAACGATCCCCTCCAGCTCCGAGCGCCAGGTACCAAGGTCGGTGGCGGCGACCTCCAGAGCGGTGACGCGGCTGTCCTGCTCGGCGTGGACGTGCTCGAAGTTGAAGTTCTGTAGCGCGCCGCAGGTAGACTCCAGGTACTCGAAGCGGGTGTCGATGGCGGCGGCACGATTCGCACGGTCGCAGTTGAGGTTAGCGAATCAGCGCTCCCACTTCGCATCATGGGCGTCGAATCGACGACTGAACTCTTCCTTGGAACACTGGATCTCCGCCAGAATCATCTTCAGGTTCGGCTCCATGGCACCAAGCGATCGTTGGAACCTAGTGAAGTGTGGGTGGGGTGGGTCTGAGGCCTGGATGCGGGATCTGGAATCTGATACCACTTGTGAAGAGCACAGACTTGGGGAAGGGAAAGGAATAACAAGGAAGAGGAGCACGGGATTAAGTACGGAGGAGTGCTTCGAATTTAAGAAAGTAATTGGATACAAGTTTTGTTCATGCCCTCACTACTCCTCCGTCTCTGGTACTTATACGCTAGTTCCTCATCTACTTGCTCGGGCGTAGCGGCTGCTGGGCCTTCGTTGCCTTCTGGCTTGGGCTCGGGCGATGCAGAGGCCGAGCTGGTAGATGGCGCCTCTGGGACTGCAGGTGGGGCCTGAGTGCTGACACTTGCTTCACCTGCTCTCATCCCCTTATGGCTCTCTAGCTGTCTTGCAAGGATGAAAACGGTCGGAAACGGTTAAAAACGGACTTACGATATAGAAAAACGAAAGCGGTCGATTCGGGAGTACAAAAAATGGTTGAAAATGGTTGTGAAACCAATTGAAAGTGACAATTTTTCATGTTAAAAACGGTTTATAATATAGGAAACGAAAACGGCCAGTTCGGAATAATTCTTTTCTGTTTTCATCCCTTGCGTCACCTGATCCTGATGTCCAAAGCACCAAGTGTGCGCTGGCCAAGGGCAGAGCGCGGAGGCTGCAGGGGAAGGCTGAGGAAGGGGTGCGCCGGCGCACTGGCTTACGGCGGAACCCTTTTACATGCATGTATGGTATGGATGGTCGTCGTATACCTTCTGATCCATTGGTACAGTGCGCCGGGGGGGGGGGGGGGAGGTCTCGTAAATCGAGGACAAGCAATTTGCGCCCCGTGAAGCATGGCATGCAGCGTTCCCCTCTTTGATGTCTCAGCTGTCAAAGAATGTATCTACGGTACTTTGGATGCCGAGGTCAACTTTGGTGGACACAGAGTTTTGGTGGCACCGTTTCGATTATAGGGTAGGCAAGCGGAATGAGATCCTCTGCGGTCAGCGACTGCTTCCTGCACTCAGGAGCATCTGACCGTCCCCTGAGATCAAACGGCTACTGGCTTCCACGGAGCTTCCATGTGCTGCTCCATTCGTTGGGCTAGGCCTTAAAGACAGAACATTCTTTTTTATCAAAATAGAGACGGGATGTTCTAGGTTCCAACTACAATGTTCTATCTTCATAAAAATAATGTTCTAGGTTCAGAAGAACATTATTCTAGATGTAGAAGAATAAAAATATTAGGTTCATGCTAATTATATTATAATATTGATAACACTAGGAAAAATTACATATGCTATGAAATATGTAGAAAAATAAAATAAAACAAATAGAACATCTCATAGGTACTACATAAATACTCAAAGGTAATCGTGAAAATTTCATTTATACTATGCGAATATCTCAAAGTGCATCTAGAACATCTTTTATATACTATGTGAACATTATAACATACAACACAGAACATCACATGTATATTACGTGAACATCATAAATTATATCTAGAACATTAATGTGTATATATATGGAATGTAGAGAATCAAAAATTAAAACATGAAAATAAAAAAAAATTATAGTCTAATAAAGAGAATAAAAATAATAAACTTTAAAATATACATAAAACATAAAATAAAAGGAGAAAAGAAAAGAAATAGAAGAAAGAAAAGGTGAAAATGATGAGAGAAAAAGCCAAATAAAAATAGAAAACTATAGAAGAGAAAGAAAAAAGTAGGGAAAAACAAATAGAAAATTCGATAGAAAAGCAAAAAAGAAGCATTAGGCGTGAGTATGAACTACCATATCTAGTCTTTAGGAGCACCGTGTGCTCCCTACATAGCCCACAACAACCCAAAAAAATATAAAACAAGAAACAAAGAAAAAAATAATTCAAAAGGAAATATAAGAAAGAGAAAAAAGATATAGAAAAAGAAACGAATAAACAACCGCAGCAAAAAAGAAATGGAAAAGAAAAAGGAAAAGAAATGAAAGATAGAGAGAAACACATGTAGTGCCGTATAGAATTATTCTGGTTACCTCGCTGCAGCGTGCAAACGCATCAACCAAAAAAATATGAAACTAAGAAATAAATAATAGAAACATAGAAAAGACGAAGAATGAAAGGAAAAATAAAAAAACCACATAAAAACAAAAGGAAAAGGAAAAGAAATATACAAGAAAGGAAAACAAAAAGAAACGAGCGCTGTTGCCATCCCGTGGCCCACGCTTGATCGCACCAACTCGCGGGCCGTCGCTGCACAGCCTCCGTGGCCCACTAAACCCAACACAGCAGAAGCTTCCTGCCTTCATCCAAGCCCCGGTCGCCCATGCACTAGAGGACGTCAAGCTTGAGTGACGCCAACAGGCGGCTGACCCCCTGGCCGGACAGTCCGTAACCCCTGAATGCCTGTATCCCATTTATGCATCGTGAAATTTTGATTAGGCAGAGTGAAATTTTTGCTGAGCGATGATTGTGCATTTGTTCATGCTAACCTTGCCGAATTTTGCATTGTATTACACCGAATGACATTTTAGATTTTTGACTAGGCATACCCTGAATCCAAAGACAGGGTCCATCTTTCAATCAATATATTAAAGGACCGAATCCGTTTACAGCACAAGAGTATTAAGCCTCCAAGAGACAACAGACAAAAGGCAAATATTACACGCCCAGCTGATATCTATATTATTGAATCTAATGCACGACACAGACCCTAATCACTCTAACACAGTGCCAGCTGCCAAGCAAACTCCTATCACATCAGACAGCTATGATATGAAGTGTAGGGCCTCGTTTAGATGAGAGAATTGGGAAGGAAAACACTGTATCAGAATTCCTGTAGCATTTCGTTTGTATTTGGTAAAAATTATTCAAATTTTAACTAACTAGGCTTAAAATGTTCGTCTCGCAAAGTACAACAAAACTGTGCAATTAGTTTTTGATTTTATCAACATTGAGTACTCCATGCATTTGCCGATATTTTGATGTGACGGGAAATCTTCTTTTTGCATAGTGAAATTTTGGGAGAATCGACGGAACTAAACAAGGAGATTATTACATTGTCTCAGCTTTCGTGCGCAGCATTGGTCACGATCGAGCACTTTCGAAGTGGCCAGCCGCCGCCAGCAGCCAAAGCCACTGCAAGCAGGGGAGACCTCGGGAGTCGGGAGTCGTCGTCCTCGTCTCATCAGTCGTCAGCCGGTGCTCCTGGTCCTGGTCGTTGTGGAGACGGAGCTCTGCTCGCAGTGTGTCCACACACGTGCCTCTTGTCTATACGGAGTACTAGTACGTACTATCGTACAGCACAGCCTCCCTCCATGTGCGCCGCTGCCACCGACAGCTGAAAAGGCTACCCATGCATCTGCCATAGGACGAACAGACACCCAACACCTGCACTGCATTTTGGGCGGTCCAATAATCCAACGTCGTACGCCTCCAACAGACGCGACACTGCATCACTCGATGCATGGCATGGGGTCCAATAGTTCATCAGATGCATGGGGTCTCCAATAGTTCATCACTCTCGGAGTTCATCAATGAATTGAGTAATAGTATCTTGCAACGTACTAGCAAAATTAAACTTCTCGTATCTTTTCTTATCAAGGGAAATGAGAATCATCTGTAAGACTTTCTGCAAATCAGGATTCCTGCCAACAGAAACAAATGACCTGCAGTTGAAACCCCCCCAATGTTGTCATAGACAGCTTTGGCAAGAGTGGTCTTGCCCAGCCCACCAATTCCGACAATTGATACTGTCTTCATCTTCTTTGTTGGACATGTCATCTAGCTGCAGCTTGGACTTGAGCTCACCGCTTGACTCGTCGATGCCAACAAGCCTGTCCACTTGTGTGTACATGGCGTGAAGACGAGGATCAATGGTGGACGTTGTGGCTTGCCTGGCCACAATATCGTCCACCTTGTACCTGCGACACCGCTCTGTCACCTCGTGGAGGTGACTCATGATGTCCTTGACATCGCCGCTGATCTTGCGGCGCGCCTTGCTCTTCTTGAACAAGTTCACCATTTTCTTGAGAGACTTGAGAAAGCTCTTCGCCTGCTCTGCAGAATCAGGACCCTGGACACGCACGAGGAAGGTGTCGAGGACGTCCTCCATGTCGTAGGAGGCCTCCCTGACCTGGCGTGCCCAGATCTGGACTTGCTCGTCAAGCTGGTCCCACGGCACCTTCCGGAGGGCGGCCTGCGCGAGCTCGAGCTCCTGGGTGAGGGAGCTGATGCGCTCCTTCACGCCGGTCTGCAGGCGGTACTCCTCCTTGAGCAGCTCGCCAAGCTCTCCACCGTGGCACCCATCACCAGGTCTGCCATGCTCTCCACCAGCGCTGGTGTCCGTCGCTTAGGAGTGAGTGTGAATGATGAGAGCGAAGAGCTGAGGTTGGTTGTAGGCTGGTAGGCAATGAAAAGGATGCAGGAGCCGGTAGGTGGCTCTGGCAGGCAGAGAGCACCGACGACCCGTGCTGTGACCGTGAGTCAGTCGTGGAGCAAATGGATGGGGCCAGCATCTTGGATGATTGAGGTGATGACTGTAGCTAGCTAGCTAGCCAATCTGTCAGTGCATCACATGCAGCTGTTCGTCCTTCCCAGACCCATCTAACTACTATAGTCACTATAGTGTGGGGGCCAAGGGAATTTAGGAAAACAATTCGGTACGGATCATTCTATACAGAAACACCGTGCGGACGTGGGGTTGACGCGTGGCTCATAGAGCATCTGATTTACCACGTGTATAATTAAGATGATACAATGGCTCACTTATTAGCTGCACAGTCCACGCCACGTCCTAGGTAGGGAAGGTCCGCACTTTTTTTTTTTTTTGGTAATTCATGGTAGTCTCAACAGCTTTGTCTTCGGCGAGAGTCCTAGCTAGAACGTCAGTAACAATCAGAAGTCTCACAACCCGGCCGCTCGGCGTACAACTTTTACGTCGTATAGAACAAGAATCAAAGCTTAAGCAATGGAGGACAAAAATTGGGCTTTCCCCTGGCCAAACCGGCTAGGCTGGTTTCCCAGTAGCTATTCAAACCGACCAAGCCAATTTTTCTGTGCTATATAGCCTGGCCACGGTGTCCAGCCCTGTGAAAACCGGCCCTGACTATTTTGAGTCGATTTGTTTTCAAATTCGGCCTTGTTTAGATTGAAGAGAGAGAGTGAAATTTGGTACTGAATCACTTTCGTTTGTATTTAACAATTATTGTCCAATCATGGACTAACTAGACTCAAAAGATTCGTCTCGTAATTTATAATCAAACTGTGTAATTATTTATTTTTTTATCTACATTTACTGTTCCATGCATATGTCCCTAGATTCGATGTGATGGGGAGAGAGTGAAAAAACTTGCAATCTAAACATGGCCTAGGTTTTGGATCTATTTTCGATGTGGGAAACTTAGAGATTATGTTTTGGACTTGTTTGCTACTAGAATAGGACTGCCCGCCTGAATGAATATATAAACGAGAGTATCACGGCCAATTGAGGAATCCGACTTCTAATCATCAAGAAAACACCTCTACTATCCTTTTGCCCTAACTTTTCTTACTATGATGATATTTGATGGCCTTCAGGTGGCCTTGCCAACCCTACAACAACCTCTACATGCTCCTCTCCGACGAGTCTTCTTAAGAGGTGTTCGGAAACCTCGGGCTTCAAATCGGCCTAACCAATTTATCGGTGGGCTTCTTAGATTTCCCTCGTTTAGCAGCTCACGGAGCTTGGGGATGAGGCTGCCCTATCGCCCCATCATGGGCTGCGCTCTTGTGTGTCGCGTGGTGGAGTGAATGGGTTTGATGCTCCAATATTGCTAGTGCAGTGTCATTTGGATAAGCACGTTAGGTAGCAGGTAAAGTGGAATGTGCACATATACGTCCGAAAAAGCTAAAACATTTAGAATAATATACTTGCAACATATGTGTACAGTCATGGCAACATATGCAACATCCACATGAAACTCTTGCAACATGAATATGAAACACCTGAAACACTTCAAACAAACATCTGTAACATGCGCGTGTAGTGCAACATCTTCTTATTGCTTGGGCGAATCGAGGCTCGTCGACACGGAGCTTGACGCTAGCACGAAGCTCGGTGCCACAGAGGTTGCCAATACGGAGCTCATCGACGCCGCAGAGCTTGCTGGCGACACGCAGTTCGGTTGCGGTAGCGCGCGCAGAGCTCAGCAACAACGCATGGATGTCGGCGGCTCGGAGCTTGCTGGCAACACGAGGCTCTCCAGCGTTAGTTGCGCAGAGAGCTGGTGAGTTATGGCCGTGACATGCACGGGGTGGGTGGCTACGCGAGTTTGTGACAAGGAGGAGATGCACAGGCTCCAGGACATCCTTCCTCTCCCTGTTGCTTTGAATCGAGAGATGAAGGGGAGTGAGGACTAGAGAGGATAAGTCTGGCCACCTGGCGGGAGTAGATATTTGTGTGGTGAAAAAATACGTGATCTATGTGAGGCCACCATAGCGTCCGTTGTCCTAGTGTGGGACGAACGCCCACGGTAGAGCATTCCCGAGTAAAAAAGGTCATCCATCTTCCATTCTCTTCCTCATTACCATCCTCAATTGGTAGGGGAAAGTCGACGGGTCCCGAAGTCCACTATCTCTAGTCCATCCTAGAGACTTCTAGTGCTGGCCCTAGGGAGGTGCACGGGGTGCAACGACCAAGGGCCCAGGCGAGGGAAGGGCCGAAGCCCAGGTATAAAGACCCCTGGCCCTATGGTCCAGAGAGGCAGAGAGGTGTCCTAGCGGTCCAAGAAGTCAGCCTTTCTTCAATTCTTCCCCACGCAACTATGCGGGAGCCGAACAGTTCGCGGTGAGAGAGATGAAGAGTCGCGGCTCCAGCAACGCACGTAGCCACACCGCTGCAGAGACACGGAAACAGCACACGGTACGGTTGCGGCGAGCCAGCGACTAGGCGACAGGCGTCCAACGGTCTAGGCCTCCAGTACTCTAGTCTCCAGGCTCGACTCGACGACAACGCGATCAGCCGATCAGGCCCTAGGTATTTTTTTCCTTGTTCGTTTTTTAATCCAAATTAATTATTTATATAGTATTATTAGACATGTTAAATTAAAATGTATCATTGGATTTGTTTCCACTTTGCAAATAAAATTAGCGTCTATATATATTATAAGATTTTATACATAATCTAGAGGGGACCGTCGTGACGAGTTCGTCGAAAGACCCTCAAAATCCTACATGCTAGTAAAGTCCCCTGGTGCCCGAGACTCCGCCGTGGGCGACTGTGGTGGTCGCTGCCGTGCCATCTTCAGTCCGTTCCAGGGAAGCCCAGTGCACAGCTCGCCCGTCTCAGCCGGGAGTCCGCAGCTGGCGACGATGGTAAGAATGCTCTTCTTTGACGCTTAACACCCGCCTATAGGAACGTACAATAGTAAATCAGCTGGGTAGCAATGCAAGCGCTTTAGTAATTAATTTCCAACTTCGCAAGCACGTACGGTACAGTTCCTTGTCTTCTTCTAAGGGCACCCGCCAATGAAGACTAACACTTAGTACAAATAAAGTGATCCACGTAAACTAGAAAATATTGGGACTATTATTTACACAATGCAGACTATCACTACTTATAGTTTGTAAAGAAACTTTTTGTTTTCATCGTGCCTCACCTTTATTTTCTCTCCCTCTTTTTTTTTAGCATGGACCACCTTCTCTCTCCCTAAACGTATATAGCTTCTGCAGGCCACTATAACGAGTATAAAACACCTACTTTTTTATCCGATCCTACGTGACACTTGGGCCTGCAACAAAAAAAAAAACATGGCGCTAGCGAAGGCAGCCTGGATTACCTCGGCGACACGGTACCTTCTCTGACGACGTCACGATGTCTCTCTCTCCGCCAAACCCCGTGAGGCAAGTGAGCACTCGCATGTGGACTCTTTCTGCTTCTCATAGTATACTTGAGCAAGCAGAGAGAATTTTCATATTTCAGTATGGCTACCTCAACTTCCACGAGTAAGATAAGACTAAAAAAGTTCCCACTTTTCATCTTTTCACGCATGAATGGAACATTGAGATTTCTAATTTATGAATTTCTTATTTGGGCTCCAAGCCCACCTATATTCCAACACAAGATTGCAAAATAATAATATGATAAGTGGAAAAAAAATTACTGCGACGGTGCCGCACACCATGCGTGGTGCGACAATGCCCAGACCGCTGCCGCGTGTCCCAAACGCCTGGTAAACGCTTCGTGTGGCTTGCATGCTCGGTAAAATCAGCTAGTTGGACTCAGCTATCCTCCGCACGATCTGTGTGTGGTGGACACGCGTCAAACATCTGGATGGTGTCGCACAAGTGCAAGGTAAGATACCGTTGTAGAAAATTTTTCTTCGTGATAAGTGGTATTTGCAGGGTGCCCATAAAGTCTTAAGAAATCTTGCCACAGATAAAGCTATGGGTCCAAGACAACAGGTCTTACAACCTATATACAATATCCACGTATCTATCCCTTCCATTGGAGCGAGCCCATGAACAGATAGCACACCTCTAAATGCCTAACCCTAGAGCATTTGTTGGAGAAATCGTGAAGCATGACAGCCAATTAAATTGACACTCTACTAGTAGCATAATCTGCATAATCAGAATGACATATGAAACTACATAGCACTCACATTCCCAACTAAATAGTTTGTAGCACTTGCATTTCTAAACCCTAAACCCTAATGCAGATACTCATAGCTTGCTGCTTAGGGACTATCGCAAAAAAAAAAACTTGCTGCTTAGGGACCTTCTTCAGTGGACATTTCTTCACAGGGATGTTGATCCGTCCACTGCTCAAAGATGGTTGGCCTGCCTTGCGGTTGGAGACCTTCCTCACTGCCACACGCCCGCGAGCACGAACCCGCCCAGTATCTGCATCCTCATCCGTGGCCGGCAGATTGCATGGCGGAGACGGTTGTGACGCCCAGTAGAGAGATGAGCTGGGGAGACCATAGAAGGAAGAGGCCGGTTGCCTGGTTGGTCCGTAGGCCCAGCAAGCAAGCATTCGAATGAACGGACGCCGTGACCAGCATTATCGTTCCTATTTTGTTGTGGGAGAGAACATGATTGCCAATTTCCTTTTTGGTAACAGTAATGCTAATGTGAGGATGTTCGGACAGACTGGACGTAGCTTCCCACACTCGGCGCGGCTTCCCAGTGGCCCACACGGATCAAATTAAAGTCTGTATGGCCCACACTACGCATGCATGCACGCCCCTGCCACGGAGTCGCGAGGGCCCCACGCTGACCTGCTACCGATTGGCCCCACGCATGCCTGCGCAAACTACCATTTTGGTCACCCCTGCTTAGTGCGTGCTCGCTTGCCCGCGGGGTCCATGCGTAGGCCCATGCAGCGCACAGCCATAGGTGCTCGACCATGCCATCCTGCTCGCCAGGGATGCTTGGCCTCCCGCATGTGCTCCTCAGGCCGCCGAGCAGGTCCTCGCTCAGGGGTGTTCAGCCTCACGACCAGGCCGCCGAGTAGGTGCACTCAAGTGCTTGCCCAAGGTCACACGGTGCTCGCCACTTCGTTGGCGCACCAGCGAGCTACATGTGCCGCCACTGACCTCCGCACTGACGAGCTCCACGATGACATGCCTTCATTCGTCCAACCGCCAAAGTGATATTGCGCTGAAAGCGCATGTTGCAAGCATATGTCTCAAGTGTTTCAGATGTTTCATCTGGATGCTGCATGTGTTTCATCTGAATATTGCAAAAGTAGGTCGGGATATTGCATATGTTGTAATAAATATACACTTATATTGCAAGTGTATGTCTAAATATTTCAATTGTTTTTTCAGAACCATATTGCAAATGTGTGTTCCAGATGTTTTAGCTGTTTCATCTAGATGTTGCATGTGCTTCATTTGGATGTTACATATGTTATAGTAACTATATATGTATATTGCAACTGTGTGTCCCAAATGTTTCACCTATTTCAGACGTATGTTGCAGTGGCTATACACATATGCTGCAATCATATATTTGCAATGTTTTACCTTGTTTCAGGCGTATGCTGTAGCAAGTGTTGCTCCCCACGCTGTCGATGTTTTACCACCGATAGCCTGCCACGGGGATGCTCGGGACAGTTGTTCGGGCTTCAGCGTATGCAGAACTCGACGGTTAACGCAAGAGATAGTTAATTTATACTAGTTCGGGCCCTCGTGATCGAGTAATAGCCTTTACGTCCGATCGACGTTAGCCTTTATGTTGGATTGATTGTCATGATCGTCCTGCTTTACTAGGTTTAGACCATGAGGTCTGTTTCTATTGTTCTGCCGATCTAGGGAGCCTTGCCCTCCTTTATATAGTCTAGGAGGCAAGAGTCCTAGTCGGTTATAATGTAGAAGTCCTAGTAGGATTACATGACATCAATGTTACTAGAATTACATAAGAGGAATCCTAGTCGGACTAGATTTCCTTCCTTCCTTACGGGATACCCTGGGTACTATGTACCAACAAGCCCCCGAGCACTGTATGGTTGATCTTGGAAGCCTCTTTTTGTTTCTCCATGTCTTCATGAGTAGAAATAAGCTTCGTTCGAGTGCTTTCTTGAGAGTAACCATGTAGCGCTTCTTGAAATCTTCGAGTGATGTGCACTTTCTGGAAAAGTGCACTCACTGAGTGTAGCCCCCCAGCCTCTGGCTATTTGGAATAAAGAGTTGGAGGGTTTTCTTCTGCAAACCTCCTAGGAAAAATAACAAACATTTCCTGAGGATATGTATGCCGCAGGCCCTGAGCTTGTGTCCAAGTACTTATAGTCGGCGCTAGGATCTGAAAAGAATATATTCAGGGATGCAGCCGAGTAGTGGAGTGCTTGAAAGCTTGATTGTCCATGAATCCGAGCCCCTGGACATAGTCGGCGCGAAGCTGACTAAGCCGAGGCAATGGGCGAGTAGAAAAATCAACGTGTTGTGAGGTCCGAGTAGATGGATGATCATGTGAGTGTACACCTGTTGTAAAAGCGTGTACTTATGTACGATTAAAAATCTCCCAATAGCTTGCTAGCTTGTTGTCTTCTTGTATGTTGGTGTTGGCCATGGGCCTTGCTGGGTGTGGCCGTTGGACATGTTATGGTGCGGACACCTGATGACCAGCTTCGTATCGAGTAGCTTGATGCTTAAGCAGCGATGATTGAGGACCAAGTATGCCATTGAAATGTTTCTCTGTGATGAGTAGCAGTATTAGCCACTCGTCAGAGGCCACGCACATCGCGTTGAGTAGCAACCTGTGCTTGCTAGACTTAGAAGCTCGCGTCGTTGGAGCGACTGTACATAGATGACGGGTTCCTGACGCGGTCTAGCGACCTGAGCTTGAACTGAACGGGATCTTTTGTATGCTTTACAGTCGGCGATGGTGGTAGAGTAGGAGGAGTAGTCGTAGTCCATGCTAAAGTATTCGGTCACCGCCGGCAGCTTGCATGTTGGTCTCACGTTGATGAAAACCGTGCGTCAGCAGCAGCAAGGGAATTTAGTCCTGTATGTGCTTGCCTCGGTCTTGTATGTGCATGCATGCCGCAATTTCTTGATTAGTTTATTTGCTTGTTTGATAGCACCTGCGAACTTCATTGGCTTGTCTTGCTCAGTATGTTGTCGTGAGGCTTCATGACGCACTGATATATATGTAGATTGATCCACCATACGCGCTCATGCAGTATGCTGTCCGAGCACTGCTGTAAGTGAGTACTTGGCGAGTTGGAAAAAAATGCTAATGAGGAGGTTGCACGCACGCTGCTATAGGTCGTGCGTCTTCCTTTGTCTGATTCTTAACTGATGAAAATATCCAGTATAGCAGACTTGAGTTCGACGTCGGAGTGTCATTTGTTCATTCTACTCGAGCACGTCCGGGTGCCAGACTCTGCAATGTGCAGCCTGTTGGAAAGAGAAGCATGTTGTTGGCGGTTTCGGCTCTTAGCCCTCGAAAATAGGAGCTGACAGAACTGCAGGAGTATGTCTGAGTCGTTGCCATAGCCAGCCCCTGAGGATGAGAACCAGCCGGGTAGTCACAAGAATGCCAAGTGATCCATGCGTCGATCCCCGAGCATGAATTTGGTTATCGTGCTCAAGTGAGAGCAGCTGTTGATGAAGTAAATCAGTTATCTGGCTGGATCGTTGACTGATAGACATAAATGGCCTATCCGGGTTCTTAGAGCTACCTTCTATCTTCTTTTGCTTTGGTCGTACTCTGGTTTGTGTAACTTCATGAGTCTTGGCGAGTATCGGCGCTAGATCAGCCGGGTTTCTCTCATCCGAATTTGCTAAAACTCAGGATAGGGCGAGCGTTAGCTTTTGTAACCTGTTTTGCTCCGATCCAGGTTGTGCAAACAACTTGGGATAGGACGAGCTTTGGCTTAGTTGCCGGTTTGCTCTCATCCAGGTTGTGAAAACAACTTGGGATAGGGCGAACTTCGACTTAGTTGCCGGTTTTCTCTCATCCGAATTGAATATTTCAGGATAGGGCGAGTGTTAGAACTCTCATCTGGGTTGAATAACTTAGGATAGGGCGAGTGTTAGTACTTTCATCCGGGTTGAATAACTCGGGATAGGGCGAGTGTTAGAACTCTCATCCGGGTTGAATAACTCGGGATAAGACGAGCGCTTATTTGCTCTCATCCCTGTTGTGAAAACAACTTGGGATAGGGCGAACTTCGACTTAGTTGCCGGTTTTCTCTCATCCGAATTGAATATTTCGGGATAGGGCGAGTGTTAGAACTCTCATCTGGGTTGAATAACTTAGGATAGGGCGAGTGTTAGTACTTTCATCCGGGTTGAATAACTCGGGATAGGGCGAGTGTTAGAACTCTCATCCGGGTTGAATAACTCGGGATAAGACGAGCGCTTATTTGCTCTCATCCGTGTTGTGAAAACAACTCGGGATAGGGTGAGCGTTGGGTTAGTTGCTGGATTTCTCTCATCCGGGTTGTTTAAATAACTCAGGATAGTCATGAACAGCCGTTAAGCTATGTACTTTTGTAGCAGGAACTTTTGGACGAGCTAAGGTGTGATGCTTTGAGTAAGATTGTAGTAGATGTCGGGTTGTGTAGACCCTGGTTGTCCGATGGCTCGGAAGCCGGCTCGAAGAATCCGGTTAAGCCTGAGTTGATGACATGGGCTGCAGCGTGCCTGCAATGATGGTCGTGTCGCGTCGATGACAATGGCCTATTGTGTGCTCATGACGAGGACCGTAGCCGTCAAATTGGATGGTACTCGGCTCCAGTAGACGGCTTGGATAGTACTCGGCACTTTGCTATTGCACCTGGTATGGTTGCAACAACTCGATGGTTCGCTGGTGGCCCAATGGCTTGCTTGCGACATGTAGGATGCCGTCACGCGGTGTTGTTGCCAAAGTCTGCGCGGCTCTGTTTTTGGTATGTACCCGGACAGAGTAGTTCTGAGTAAAAGGTTGAAGCAAACCACTCAGCCGACCGACATGTTGAGCACTCCACGTCCTGAGTCCTTGTTGGATGTATGTGTACGAGTATGCGCACAAACTTAGAGCTTTGTATGTCTTGATCCGCCGTCGAGTAGATTCTTGACCAAACCGAGTAGTAACAGAGTCGAATTTGGCAGAACAGAGTCGGCAAAGGCAAGACTGCCGTGTAGTTGGTGATGTCTGTAGCTGCAAGTATGATCAGATGCTTGGGAGTATGCAAGTAGCATTACTGGCTTGCTTGTATCATCTTGCATCCCAGGTGATGCATGAGTACGTGCAACTCCTTATGCTTGCATGGTCTTGACGCTTATCTGTAGTAGTCGGTTGTTGATGAAATCGAATTTCTGGCCTTCTGTTGGTCATTGATGAAGTTAAACCAGTCAATATACTCATCCTCGACTGGGTCTTGATCACTCGGAACCCGTCACCGATTGGTGCGTCGAGGCACCCGGAACCCGTCTCCGACAAATGCGTCGAGGCACTCGGAACCTGTTGCATCTAATAGTTAAACTCGGAGATGTTTGTCAACTGCTCGTGCGATCCGTTGTATATGTGTATGCAAATAGCTTTGATTGCTAGCTTGTTTGTGTCATCTCGCTTGCTTTCATGAGTTGATGGTACATTCATGCTGTACTCATGTATATGCATGCGTCCTCTTGCATGTACGTCTTTCAAGCCTCAATATTCAATTAGCGGCTTGCTTGAATGCTTCTCAGACGAAACTATCGGACGGCTTGCTAGCTTGAGGCTCGGACGGCTTGCATGCCGTGCAGATGAAGCTTGGAACCATCATGACTGGTGCATTGAGGTGCTCGGAAAACGTCACCGACTGGTTCATCGAGGCGCTCGGAACCTGTGACCGACCGGTGCATCGAGGAACTCGGAACCCGTCATCAGTGGCGGACCCAGCAGAGTTTTGGGTAGTCCTAGTCCCAGGACTACCCCAGATTCCCAGTAACTAAGGTAACGGAGCACTGTAGCGAGAACTGTAGCGTACTGTGGAGCATTGTTCTTATACTGTGTGCCTACCCAAAGAAATGATTCTAGGTCCGCCACTGCCCGTCATGACTGGTGCATCGGGGCACTCGAACTCGTCATCGACTAGTGCGTTAGGTCCCAGTATGTAGTAGTCGAAGTAGTCATTGAGGATCTCGACGAAGTAGCTGAGTTGTTGGCGTGGCTTGATGTAGTCGTACAACTTGAAGAAGTCGGACGAGTGTACGGACGGGTGCCCAGAGTTGTAGTCGGACAAGGGCGCTGAGTCCCAGTCGGATGAACGCGTGGAGTCCTGGACGAATCAATTCGCGTGAGGAACCAAATTCTCGGGCGTGTCTGACCGGGGCGAGGCGTAGTCCGAGATCTTCCTTGCTTGTGGCTCGAAGTAGACGGATGGCAGTTGTGTGGGGTCGCAGCCGAACAGGTACTCGGAGACGTGAGGTAGCCTGCCGTTGGCTTGCAATCTTGCATGCTCCTGTACGCCGCACGTCTTCTTGCATCTTTTTGGTCACGCCGCCCAGGCCTGGGAGTCCGATTCCGTGTATACACTCCAAGTACCCGCGTACACATCTCGTAGCTTGTATGTCTTCCCATGATTAGCTTGCATGTCTCCGAGTGATGTGTACAAATTTTGAGGCCTTGCAGTACGCATCGTCTTGAACCCTTGATATATAGTTGGTTCTGGAGTTGGTAACTTCCTTGTGAATAGTCGAATCCATATCTGAGTCGGCATTGGCTAAGAATCTTTCGTCGAGATGGAGTCTGCAGAGGCTAGCGAACGCAAGTCGGAGTCGAATCCGGCTATTCGCGAGCCCGAGCAACCACGTGGTGCGCCTCAACGGCAAAGTGTACCGTTTGCCGAGTGTTTCTACGAGACACTCGGTAATTTTTTTTTTTTTTTGCTTTTGGCTTCCAATTTTTTTTTGAATAGGCTTCCTACATTACATTGACCAACATGCTGGAATTTGACATAGTTTTAAGACAATTTGCTATATTTATTTAGTTTATTTCTTTTCTTTGAATTTTTTTTGGAAAATGTAAGTTTGAACTGCAATTGCATCGAATAATGATATTTCATGAATGCAAAAATGATATTCATGTAACTGACATGTTAGGGTTTGTAAGTAGTGTACGTGACGACGTGCTCGAAATCTTCTCAAATTTTTATCACTGCATCCACATGTGATATCATGACTTGTAGACAAGTTTCATGAATTTTAGACTCCGTTTGGATTTTATACAATTTTAAAACTATTCATCCACAAGTTCGTAGCACTACAGCAGAGAAGGACATCACTGGCGGTTCAAAACCCCCCTTCACTGGCGGATTTTGAACCGCCATAACCAACTCGGCAGTGATGAGCTGATCACATCACTGCCGGTTATGCCAAAACCGGCAGTGATACTTGAGCCATCACTGCTAGTTGTTTTAACCAACCGGTTGTGTAGGTTATATTATCACTGCCAGTTTTCTTTGAACCGATAGTGATATATTTTTCATAATTTGAATTTTAATAATTGTTTTATTTTCATTTTGAGGGGAGGTGGTGGGGTGGGAGGTCGGGGAGGTGGAGGTGGTTGCTATCGATCAATTTGATATCGATGTGAAGGTGGTTGTTGATCAGCGACAATACAAACTCATCAACATTTATATTACAAAAGTTTTAAAAAAAACTTTAAGTATCGAATTAAGAGTCGCATTACAATAGCCTATCAATGTGGTCTCTTCCGTACTGCGCCTTGTACTTCTTAGTCCTCGCAATGGAGAATGATCCTTTCTTGGTCAATATCTCGTCCATCACAAACCTTGCTATCTCCTCTTGAATTCCTCTCATCTCAAAATCTAGCAATTGGTTGTGATTGTTTGCTTTGCGCTGTAATTGAAGCAAGATGATATTGAGATGCACAAACGTAAGACAAAACAATAGAAATGGGATGCCTACGTACCATGTCATCTCCCTTATTTGTTTTTGCGCCAAAGTATTTTAGCATTGCCCACATCACATAGAACCCGCATTCGTTGTTCCCCATCGGTTGATCTAGGGTCTTGAGATCCTCCATATACTTTACACTGAATGGGGCACTCCATTGCTTTTGCATCTTGCTATCGAGATTTTTCCAATTAGGTAATGCCTTCATTCTATGTTACATTGTAAATGAAGTGTGAAGACCGAGGACATTACAATATCCTATGTGATTAGAAAGTGTTGTGATATTAGGTTCACTTACTTATTCAGCACTTTGACTAGGGGGTCGATAAGAGAAAGTGGCTTTTTCTTTGAGTCCCACACCTCGATATGTGAATCTTCAAGATAGATATCTACAAGGATGAAATGGTTGCTGCAATCACAAAGTCCATGTTATTGAATGACATATCAAGAAAAGAAACACTAAAATAAGGGTCGAGAACACATACTCGCAGTTGTAGGGTAGGAGTACGTTTGTTTTGTTGTTTCTGAACATCCTTTCAAACTCAATCTTCAAACTTGTTGGTACATAGTCATCTTCACCAGGGGCGGTGCATGTTGTCTCATTTACAAATATGGGATCCAAGAAGTCTATATTGCTCAATTGCTTCTTTAGGCACCATTTTGCCATACACATGCATAATAAACATATGATATATTCAAATGCAAATCACGTAGTTTATTATAACGTTGTGAGGGTAGGGTACTTACATAGACCATATCATCAAAATCTGCGTATCGAGCGAGCGCCGTTGGAAGAGCTGAAAGAGGTGTTCATAATAAATAATATGCACCGTTTCTTCAGGATGATTAAAAACCAGTTCGGGAGGGATGCAAACTTCAAAACTGACACAGTCTCCGTTGGCAGTATCCAGGGAGTAATAATCATGCAACTGTGGCATGTATATTGGCAAATCTCTATACTCTTGTTCGGTGGCGACCAAAGGATTGCCTCTTGAATACTTGTATGCGACCGTGGCTTTTTCAAAATCTCTCGTTCCATAATACAACTCCGTGGCCCTCTCCATGGATATGCCCATGTT
Source organism: Saccharum hybrid cultivar R570 (assembly GCA_038087645.1). NCBI lineage: Eukaryota > Viridiplantae > Streptophyta > Magnoliopsida > Poales > Poaceae > Saccharum > Saccharum hybrid cultivar. The sequence goes on from JAQSUU010000760.1 coordinate 18,176,364, forward strand.
GTTGGCCAAGTTCTATATCTCTAGCAATTCTTTGGTGTGTATTTATCTAGCTCTGATTTGATTACTCTCTTTGTTGTGTTGCCTTTCAAATTCGGTCTGTTGTCTCCACTTAGGTAGACTGGCTATTCGATTAAAGAAGGCAACGACGGCTTTCTTGCTTGGAGGCTCCACAGTCGGGTCCTTCATCTTACTCGTAATGCTAGCATCCACCTTCTTTTTACTTGTCTGGGGAGCATTACCAACCGAAACTGATGACCTCTTGTGTTGCCAGGTCGAACCTGATCGCACTTGGGATTTTCGCGGAGGAGGAGGAGGTGTCTTCTCCTTTGGCTGTGGAGGAGGTGGAGGAGGTAGAGGAGGTGTTTTCTCCTTTAGCGGTGGAGGAGGTAGAGGAGGTGTTTTCTCCTTTGGCGGTGGAGGAGGTGTCTTCTCTTTCGAGGCAGGAGAGGGAGAATGAGGATCTTGCAGAGAAGAGAAACCTCTTGGCGGCGGCGATGCCGATGATTCACTGTCATCCTCATCATCCGAAGATGGCTGCTCATCCAGCTTGATGAAGCGTTTGCGCCAAGCCACATGAGTGCCCAAGTTGTGAACAAGACGCGACCTATCTTCCTCCACTGGGAAATCAATGTGTATCTTATTGTACTTCTTATCCAATATCTTATCAATGCTGACCCTGGCATACCCGGGTGGCATTGGCTTGCCATGAATGATGCCGTCGCCTCTTGGAAATGCTTGTCCGACCTCCACCTTGTCTTTTGTCCACTGCTGACGGATGTACAACCTGACATTAATAGGTCCAGTGATGTTGTCCACCGGATGAGGAGCATTGACCTCTTCTTCGTCAAGCATAGGGATTGAGCCGCAGCTACTGCGACCCTTGGGCACTGGGCTATTCAAAGTCAGGATAGGCTGCGGTTGTGTTGAACACATGGATTGCATAGCTAACATAACTCGTGCATCAACTTGAGCAGCTATCCGTGCTTCCATGCTATCTTCGATTTCCTTTCGAAACCTTTGGAGCTCTTCTTCTCTTTGCGTTCTAGCCCTCGCCCGGCTCCTATAGGATGAAGATTCACCTTCGAATGCTTTCACCCAAGGAACATTCCCGGCTCCTCTAGTGCGACCGGGGTGCTCCTTGTTTCCAAGTGCTTGTGTGAGCACGTCATTTTCTCTATCGGACTTGCGGTTACCTCTATTCACTTCCTCAGTTAAGGTTGAAATCCTCTGGAGGAGATTGCTGACGAGTTCACTACTGGCATTAAGGCTCCCGTAACTATTGTATTGTGCCCCCTTGCGAGTAGGTAGTTTACTGATCTGGGCTGCCAATCGCTTGTCTGAGGCCTAACGCCGCGCTGCTCTAGTTTCTGGACTTCCATTTCCCATTCCGGAATCTTCCTTACATAGCCACGCGATCCTAGGCGATGAGGATCCTTTGCCTTTCGCGAGTTTGCTCTATTTCTTTTGCTTGATGCCTTGGCCTCTTCGGATAGCTTGTAAGCCTTGAACTCCTCCCAGAAGTCTCTCTGCTTGTTATATTGACCACCCTCAAAATTCGGTTCTCTGTCCTCCTTGATTAACTTGTACAAGGTTCCCTTGAAAGTCTTGAATGAGCGACCCATGATTTCCTTGGCCTTCTTCTTGACTGTCGCCTCGTCATAGTCATTAGGAAAAGTGAAATACTCTTTCAACTTGTTTCAAACTGTTCCTTCTCACTTTCTGGAACCCTCCATGGGTCATCCTCACGACTAGTCCATTTCCTGTATTTGATCGGGATAAAGTCTCTTACAAGTGCCCCGATGACACTCTTGTATGGGCATAATGCTTTAAGAGGCTCCACCGGCTCCCCTACTTGGTCGAACTCAGAGATGTGCCAATGTTTACTTGTTTGAGGAAGCTTTGTTGCACCACGCTTAGTCCTGCTGGTACCCTCACCACTTGGCTCTTGCGGTGGAACCTGCTTCAAAATTCATAAATAAGTCCCCATCAAACTTATCTAGCGTGATTTCTTACTATCGCGTTATTAGGTATGACCTAAGTTATTACCTCGTCTCCTTGGTCTAGCTGCAGATAATGGCTAGGGCTCCAATCGTCCTGATTGTTACCACCACCATTAGTTGGATCCTGCGGCGCTCCTGTCGCAGTGCTCTTTGCTTGTGGGGTATTAGTAGTTCGGCGACGGGTGGTGAATTGGCGATGACGAGTCATGTTTCTGGACATGCATTTCGATAGGCAATTAAAAAAATAGAAACCTTATTTGCCTCTCAGAGCCGAGGGATACTACTGTCCTTCCATGTAGGCATATGGTAAGCTTGCTGGCAATCTATTCAAGGACTGCATTTTTTTGTTAGAAACTAGCAGTCTATTATTGAAGTAACATGGTATAAGTTTTCATTATTTGACGGTATTCCAGATTAAACACAAAGTTATCTTTTGATAATATGTGCCCCAAGTTATTGAACGCTTCCTATCTGACCCCTCAGAAGTAGAGACCCTCCAAATCCCTCCTCACTTTGATTTATAATCTTTGAAAACAATCACATGTATTATAATATTTAGAAGCAATCTCCAACTTGACCAAGTCCATGTTACGATCCAATATAGTTTAGCCCACAAATATGGACCAAGCCCTTCTATGAATCATCACAGTTTGAAGTTGATTTCATATAGGTGATTGCCTGAGTCGCAATAGGAGAAAAAATGCACAAGTTGTTTTGTAGCCAAAGTAAAATCAAAATCTTGATAATTAAAATTTGCACATGTTGTACCATATCAATGACAAAAATATAACTGATGATGAACTAACACATGATTAATTGCCATATACAATATTATCAGAAGTCAACATATCAAACACCTTAACCTGAAACCAACATATAAAGGCCAACCCATCACTCATGATTCCCAAGATCAACAAGACATTTCTTTTTAAGGCAAACGACCATTTTTCCATTCAAGCATCACCCACTTCTAAACTAAGCATTCTATCACCCTCCCAGAAAGCAACATTGAGGTGAGCATTCTATCGAACACCTTATGGGCACTCACCGAGTAAGCAGGGGTGGCGTGCTCAACAGCGACGTGGAGGAGCTCCTCGCGGCGTCGGCGTAGCTGTAGGGGACGGCGGCGTTGAGGAAGCGGTAGGGGACGGCGTCATGAAGGCTGGCGTCGGGCTGCGGTGTCGTGCAGTGCGCATCGGGCGGCGGCGGCGTGCACTGGCGAACAGCGTCGAGCACGTAAAATGTCGTGCACTGGCCTTGGAGCACGCCAGCGCCTTATATAACCCACGCATCACTGCCGGGTGGTTATTAGAACTGTCAGTGATGTCCCATATCACTGCCGGTTCTAATAACCACTCGGCAGTGATGTCCCATATCACTGCCGGTTCTAATAACCACCTGGCAGTGATGTCACATATCACTGCCGGTTCTAATAACCACCCGGCAGTGATGTCCCATATCACTGCCGGTAGAGATGTCCTATATCACTGCCGGTTCTCATAACCACCCGGCAGTGATGTCCCATATCACTGCCGGTTCTAATAACCACCCGGCAGTGATATGGGACATCACTGCCGGGTGGTTATTAGAACCGGCAGTGATATTGATTATTTTTAAACATTTTGGGTCCCCAATTGATCTCAAATGGAAAAGTTGTAAACAACAAAGTTGTGGAACTCATGAATGTCTACAACTTTTATTTTAGTCATTTCTCAATTTGAGAAAGTTTTATTAGGCATGTCTCATAAAGTGCTCTGTCTCACACAAAGTTATGTCACTTTGTTGGAAACATGGCATCCGTTATATCAACAAAGTTCCAAAATAATAGTGGTAGAACTCATCAATCTATACAACTCCATATGATCTCAAATTCGATGCAAATTACTAAAAACAACATTTCATTAAGGATTACATAGTTTATGATATTCTAACTATGATGGCCTCATTGTGATCACTCCGGAGGTAAGCAGGTTCGTCACCCTCTTCAAGGATAGGTAGGGTAATGCCTGCCCCAAAAGGAGCCATTTCTTGATAACCTTTGTACTCTTCTTCGTCCGTCACTCCTTCAACACCGACAATCTTCCTTTTGCCTTGCATGACTACTTGTAGTCTTCCCTTTGTATTGTTATCCCTTGCATAGAAGATTTGCAAAACATCCTTTGCAAGGACGAAGGGGTCATCTCTGTATGCGGTCTTGGATAGATCACCGGTAGTGAACCCATCATTGTCGGTGTTGATTTCATCTAGCCGGACCCACTGGCAATGGAAAAGAGCGACCTTCAACTGTCGTCCATTGGGCTTGGGTTGGGCTAAGTGGGCCACGTGCTGATCTATGACGGTCTAAAACCATGATGGGTTGCTTTAATCCTTGACGGATTTTGGATAACCATCACACACGTCAATCCATGGTTCTCAATACATGACGATATCTGAAACCATCATAGATGTTGTTTGATGATGGTTTTTTAGTGATCTATGATGGAATTGAACCATTATGTATCGACAGGTTTCTTGTAGTGCCATGAACGGGAGCCGCGAGGCAGGAGTGGGACCATGGGGTGGCATGGCAACGAGGTAGCACGGTGGAGAGGCTGGCCTAGGGACTTGCAGCATCACTCCGTGTGGCCGGAGTTGCTGCACCGACAGCACCAAATCGGATCACGACACACGCTGAGGAAGTGATTGGAGGCAAGACACCTAAAGGAGGTGGTGGATGGTTTGCGAAACCTAGGGTTGCCAGTTTTTTTATGCATCGGGCTGCCTAGAGTTAAGAGCAGATCTATGAAGGATTTGCCAACCACAGTAATGGAGGCGTTGGATCAATGGCCACTCTAGTTTTGTCGACAGTGTCCTTGGTAGGAGACATGTAGATCTTAGGTAAGGGGAGCAGATGGGGAATAGAAGGATTGGTTGTCGTGGGCAGGTATAGTAAATAATTGTGTCCCTTGCTAGATTTTCTCCCTTGTTGGCGACTGGGAGGCATGTCAGGGGGAGGGGCGTAGCCATCCATGGTAGTGGATGACAGAGAGGGAAAATTTGAGTGGGCAGCGAGGGTGGCCTTGGTAACCGCACTCTCCATGGAACAATGGAGGGAGGGTTTGAAACAGTCATGGCCGAGGTGCCCATGAAGGTAGGTGAACGTCGTGAAGAAATGCTAGCGAACTTGGCGGCGAATATGAAGGCCACCACGTTCTTGACGAACAGCCCCATCCAAGGAGCTGTCATATAGAATGACAGCACCTTGGCAACCTAGAAGTAGGATAGGAGAACAGGCTGCACCATGTTGACCCAGATGGTGGCCATAGATGGATGGGGTATTCCAAAGAAGAAAGGGGCAGCGGTGGAGTGGAAATGTCAAAGAAGAAGGTCTTGGAAGGGGATGCCTGGTCTAGAAGCTTGGTCTGGGAAATATACCTAGGATGGCAGCGCCGAGTTGAGGTTGTGGCTAGAAAGTAGATCCTCATCGGACCCTAGGCTGTGGAGGGTGGTTGTGGTTCCTTTGGCGGTGGCGGTGTGGATGCGAAAGGAACCGCAATGAATCGTGGGCCAAGCGGCTGCCTTCGGTGGCGGTGGCAGTGGCTAGGGGCAAGTCCCACTGGGTTCCCCCGTGGTGTATCCCTGGGGTCGGGTGGGGAGCCCTCCATTCTGGGTTCTCCTACCTACTATGGTACCTCCAAGTAACTGTAGACCGTTGATCTTGATGGCTATAATTACATATTACCTCCTAAGAGGTAATAAGATAAATATATATTTATTTTGAGAAATAGGAAAGTAAGCAAAATTTTATGTAAAATATCTATCAATTGGATCTAACGTACATACAACTACATGCGTTTGTGTCACACCCGGTTTTAAGGATAAAACCAAACATACACTATATGTGAAATAAAGGAATCAAATCTCACATATAGTCGCAGATAAGTGTAATATCAAGAGACAAATGCTTATTAAACATAGCGTAATAGTATAAGATATAACCTTAGAGAGTAACACAGCGGAAAGACAACTCCGAACACCGGGTGTATACTTCACTCTAAGAACACACTGACTGGTTGATCACAAGTTAAAACTTCTCCTGAGGTGTGGGAAATAGCAAGAGTGAGTCCATGTCAAACTCAGCAAATATGTCATAGGGTCCATGAAGCTCAAAAGTTGACACAGGCTTACTGCGATTAGCTTTTATTCAGTCATCTTTTAGCAATTGAGTAGCAACAAATTTATCATAAGCCCAAATAACCTCATGATCATGTAAACGAGAATAATGTATAGCAAGAAACAATAATCATTAGTGAGCATCAATATCATCAGTATTAACATTATCATCAGTGTTCATCATTTATTCTATAAGGGTCCAAGGCCACTCGTGACTGTGAGCACGGCTGTTATAACAGTTTTACACTCTGCAGAGGTTGTACACTTTCACTGTGAGTCATGATTACTCATATGCCCAGGGCGGCCAATTCCTAAAACACTCCTAAGGTGAGCAGGCAGTGTTCACTATGAAGCCTTTCAAAGGTTCGTCTAACAAGTTAGGGCCGCTAGGTTTCCAAAGTCAGTCTGTGTGATACAACCAGTCCCAGGGATCCATAGTCTGCTTTTCCCCATTTGCGCCACAAGGGTAACCTCTAACAAGCTAGAAAATGTCCTCATACTGAGCTAAAGCCAGAGCCATATAGACCTCACAGTTGTACTGTAAGTCCCGGATGTTCGCTTACAGATGAGTCCTTATGGAGAGAAACTAGAGCACCATAAAAACAACCCAATATGCTCTAGCCCTCTTGAGCCATGTTGCTTTAAAACATCTTTTAAACGTTTATTGCATATACCATTAGTCAAGTTACAGATCATGGTTATTTATCTTGAGCACTAACATAAATACTACCCAATGCAATGTCTCATGGGTGTCAAGGTATAAGATACAAAAGCTAGGATATCCTTAGTGGTAACAAGGTAGACACATGCACATAAATTAAGTATATTAAAGGTGAATAGGAAACAAGGATAATCCCATGCTATACTTGCATTAACTTGCTTTTCCCCCCAAAGCAATACACTCAAAAGCCTTTAGTATCCAACTTCCAATCCTCTGCTTCCAATTCTCAGCTTCTAGTCTTCAGATAACAGTTTCTTAATCACCACATAAACCTCACCTACTGGACTTGATCAATAAATCACCACACACGCATCAAGCAATCATACACGAAGCAAACAATGAATAATAATTAGAACAGTACACCAAACAAGCGAAACAACAAGTAAAAATGTTTTAAAGATGTTTTATACGTTCCTACGAACACATAGACGCGGAAAGCACGCTAATCGGAGCTACGGTGAAAGAGAAATAATTACCGAAAGATTTACTTTATAAGAGTGAAGGCTATATGCTTGGTTTATTTTGTTTACAAAACCATGTGAAATATATTAATTTAGTCAATTTACATTGTAATTGAAAAGTCGATTAAAGCTACTAGTCATATTTTATTTACAAACATTAAATACTATTTAAGCTAATTAAACTTTATTTGTGAAGGGATAGTAATTGTTTGAAAACATCTAATGAATTTATTTAGGACTCGTATTTAAACTAATCACGTTATAATTTAGAAACACATTAACGTTGGAAAAAATTATGTTAATAACATTTATAAAATAGCAAAGTATAAAACATATATTGCTCTTAATTGGAAAACTAATTGCATATAGATTAATATTTTATTTGAACGCATAAATTAAAACATGCTAGACAATAATACTATCGAGAGTTTTTATATTATAAAGGAAACAACTATGAGCTTGTTTTAAATTAGTTAAGAAAAACTATATAAGCGATATTGATTTAGATTAATCACAACATATTTAGTTTTAAAAGTCGAGTTAAAGCTAATCATGTATTATTTATAAATGTTATCACATAACAATTAAACTTTACCTTCGCAAAGGAATTAAGCATGTGACTGCATCTACTCGTATTTATCACATATGTATCCTATTCAGCTAATCAAATTATATTCTAGAAACACTTTTAAGTTAACAATTAATCATATTAACTTTTAGGTATAAATTATCAAGGTTAAGCACATATATTGCTTTTAATTCAAACTAGTGTGCAAATATACTAATCAATTTAATATTTAGTTATATATGGAAAAACATATCACATGAAAAACATTGCCCCTAACATATAGTTCACGTCAGCACGAACCAAACGCAACTTAAATGGTGCAAAACAGAATTAGAACTTAAATTGCTTTTAATTAAAAGTTATTGAATAATCCTTAATCAAATTAATATTTAACTTATAAATTTCTAAGATATGAGACATGTTAAATATCATTGCTAACACGTAACACACACTGTGATGAAACTCGCGCAATCGAATCGAAATCAAAAGCCTAAATCGACTTTAATTAATCAACAATTAGTTAATTATAGGCACAATTAATATTTTAATAAAATAAATTCATAAATATGTGATATGAAAACTAATAACTCTACTACATATATCTCAATGACATGAAACTAACGCAACTATAACGAACTGAAATGAAATTAAAATAAATAAACTATGATTATTTAACGACCGGTGGCGAACTCATAAATACCTCATCTTCAACCTTGGATCGTCATCACCAATAGAACGTATAGAACAACGATGGCCATAGGAGGCTGCTGTTGCTCGCGGAGGGGAAAGTCGAGGACGGCCTTGGCCGCGGGGCCTACTGGCCGACCGGCGGCAGCGCAGCGCCGGGCTGGGCAGCGCGGCGGCGACGGCGATGGCGAGAGAAGGATGAGAAAAATCTAATTTACTACACTAGAGATTTCCCAAACTAGGGCTCCTCTTACGGTAGTTTTGGTGTGCTTTGCCCAAGGGGTAGCTACGTATATATAGGGAGGAAAACTCTCCACCTCCATGTCAACCAACGATATGGTGCTAATTGACGTTGCACCATCCACCTCCGCTAATAGTCCTAAGTAATCATTTAAGCCCATTAGTAAATAAATGTATGGGTATTTGAGATTTATTAAGATTATTGCACATGGGCTTTGAGCGTTGAGGAAAATGAGAGATTTATTATTTTCGGAACTAATTATTTTCATGGATAAAATAATTCCAGAAAAGTCCAGAATTATTATTTAAGCCGCGAAAAATACTCCGAGAGCTCCAAAAATTCGGGAAAAATTCCCAGAGACATTATGGAACATGAGGAACCCAAATAAAGTATTTGGAACATGTGAAAAGATATTTTGGAGCATCTAAAAATTAGATTATGCTCATAGATAAGTAGAAACAAGCTACGTAAAAAGCCAGAAAAATTCCTGAGAAGTTTGTAGAGGTTGATTGATGGACGAGGAATTGAAAGGAGTGATTTGGGTTACAAAGAAAGTATTTTGAGAGGCTCCAAATGAAAACTTGAGTTGAGAAACAAGGAATTTGATTGCAGAAAACGATAAAGGCTTGCTAGAGAAGGAAGATCGTCCTACTAAATGCATTTTAAAGATTTTATTCACTCTCAACACATAAAGGAACAATAAGCAAACTTCACATCAAATCATATGCACCGGCATGTATACACACAATGTTGCTAAACCCTATGATAAATTTTATTTTAGTGAAAAATATTATTTTTCTATGTTTTCATGAGCACTAGAATACAAAATTAAATTACTTTGCATCTATTTTGAAAAGAGCAAATTTTAGGGTGTTACATTGTATAGTTGGTTCCATTTCTTTTGAAGTCCTAACGTGACATGTGATGCTTTTTTAATTAATTGACTTATGTGCAGTTGCAATGGATATCAAGGTTGTCTGTATCTAAACGTCAGCTGTATTTTTTTGTACGGATGTAACAAAAGGAGAGGTGCGTTTTAGTTGTTTATTCAAAGAAATTAGAACTTGTTGGCATTTAAATTATTTATTTATTTATTTTTATAATCCTAACATTAGTATTTTTATGACTTAGTATAATGCAAATGTATGTTGGTAACATTAGTATTTTTATAATCCGGACATTAGTATTTTTTATAATTCCGACATTGGTATTTTTATAATCAGTCGTTAGCTTTTGACACTTATTTATTAGATTTATACCATCAGATGTGTTCATGTACGTGATGTACCTCCGTGGTGCCACACGTGTGGCACGGGCACGAGGCCGCTACACCAGTCTGGAATATGGCGCTGTTGCATGCGTATATGCTCATGCTGTACACGCGTGCACCCATATATGGTAAGAAACGAGCTATTCTTGAAATAGATATCGTGTACACATTTGTTAATTTGTTGCCTTTTTTGTTTTATTTTTTCTAATTATTTTAATTAATTAGTAATTACTTAATTATTGCATGCACTTCAAACATCCAGGGCTAAGATTTATTTGAGATATTAACTTCTATGGAGTAATATTTGTACCTTAGCAAGGCCCTAGAGTAATATTGCACAAGCCAAAAATGCTTGGTGTTCAGGGTCAGTTTGGATTCATTAGCTGCTAGCTAATAGTTATCTAGCTAAGGCCACAACAAATATTAGTTGCTATTAGCTCGTTTGGTCCAACTAGTGAAGTAGTTGTTACTTGACTACTTAGCTAACAATTAGCAAAACCTATTTGGATCTAAGAAGATAATTATTATATCCAAACAGGACCTTATTCAAGCCTGCCAGCAGCCACAAAACAAAGCTGGTCTGGGCCGTCTGGAACTGTGAACTCACGGGGATGGAGATGCTCATGTCCATCAAGCCTGTCAGCAGACGATGCGCTAGGGATCGCTTGGACAAATGAACGACCAGTTACCGTTGCAAGTTGCAACACAAGTTGGACCTGAGTTGCGCAAGTTGGATGGCGCTGTGGACTCACGAAGCCCTGGAATTTTGTCCGGAGATGCACCATTTGCCTCTGGTTGTCTGCACTGAGATGGCCCATGAGCGGTGTGGAATTATTGCTACCAAGATGGCCCATGATCGGTGTGGAATTATTGTTACCAGCAGGTGGGGCTAATTGACAATAGCGCTTTAACTATGTATTTTTTAGAGCATCTCTGAGAGTTCCCAATAATTTCTTTGTAAAACCATAGAGTTTTCCAACTCGCCAAAAAGTATTGGGAGAAATAAATAGGACCACCTCCAACAATTTCTAATAATTCACTTCTAAAATATACTAGAAAACAATTTTACATCAGAAATTATATACTATTTCTAAATTATCCTAATCATTTTTATATATCCATTCTCTCTTGTATATTTGCATTACGAATCATTTCCTACTCTTTATTCTTTTGTAGACCCTTCCACTTTTGATTGGCAGACGGATACGCGCGTCTTCAATGCGTGGATATATCCGCACTTTCGGTGATTTTTTTCAATTGCCAAAAGATTAGGTGGTGGGATTAGGAATTCTTGGAGATGGGTTTTTTTCTGTTCTTGCCAAAAAAAATCCTAGATTAGAAGGCTTTTGGAGACTCTTGGAGATGCTCTGGCTACAGAGTAGGTTACTTATATGTTGAAAATCCTGAGCCACCACATTAATGGTATTCGATTGAGCGATCCTATAATTAAATGATTTTATATACAGAGGAAAAACATCGGATCCTTTATAACTCTTGGAGCTAGAGCTATTACGCTAAACGGTTTGGAGCTAGAGCATTACGCTAAACGGTTTGGATCCTTTATAACTCTTGGAGCTGGAGCTAGAGCAGCGCTATATGATGTCGTCCGATCCTTAGCAATACCAGGAACAAAATAAATAGCGGCAGCAGTTTGGGTGTACTATACACTACACAGTATGAATATATATAGCGAGGCACGTTCCTCTAGAAAAATAACAAAATGGGCAAACAAGCTTGTTATATCTAGTGTTTACCAATCACACGAAGAACAAATAATGAACAAGATTAGGCTAAAGCCACATATGGAAGATGTTCCAAACAGTGGCGACGCTATACAAGTTTCTAGCAGCCAAGTATGTATATGACGGTTTTGGTAAATGGTATGACTCATCTAGATAAGAAATTGACCGAACTTGTACTTTTTAATTCTCAAAAGATTTGTCTCGTGATTTACAACCAAATTGTGCAATTAGTTATTTTTTTATCTATATTTAATGATCCATGCATGTGTCTAAAGATTCGGTGTGATGAAAAGAGAGTGTAAAAATTTAGAATTTGAAAGACATCTAAACAAGGCCTAAGTAATCTTTACGGAACTGCACGGAAGAAGGATGTTATGGTGGCAAATGTTCTACGGACTGTACCAAGTATCATTTAGAAGGGGTTTAGTGAATGAAAATCACAACTCTTGGTATGACTTGTAAAAAAGAAGAATAGCTTGTTTACGTTCCGGTCTATGCATAGGACTATGATTAGGCAAGGAGTCCTCCCGATTAAAAGGCCACTTTGGAAATTAAGAGTACCACTCAAAATCAAGATTTTTCTTTGGTACTTACAACAGGGAGTTACACTTTCTAAGGACAACTTAGCAAAAAGCAATTGAAGGGAAGTGTCAAATGTTGTTTTTATAGTGCTGTTGAGGCTATTCAACAATTGTTTCTTTAATTGACATTTTCAGAACATTGTTTGGAATGCGGTACGCATCACATTTGGAATTCAACCGCCCATCGGTTTCTCTAATATGTTTGGCTCGTGGCTAAATGGCTTTTGTCCTAAGCCTCGAAACCAGATTTTTTAACGGACATCAGCTATCTGTTGGCCCTTATGGTTGAATAAGAATGATGTAGGGTATTTAACCAGGCTAAGTCTCATAGTTATTTGTAGATAATTTTCAGGGCGACTTACTAGATCCGATAGTAGTCCCTGCTACATGTGGCTGACCACATGGCATCAACGTGGCTGACCACAGTAAGAACGAAATTGAACGCAACGTGGCTGACCACGTGGCAGCAAAATGCACCGTGCCATCCAGTAAGCTGCGCTAGGCGCGTGGCATGTGGCATATCTTGCTAGTCACCATGCCAAGTCATCGACCAACGTCTGAAATATCGCCGAAATATTTCCTTTTTCGCTAGGGTCCAAAAAAATTTTATATCGGTCAAATTTTTTCGGTTAAATTCATCTTCCGCTCCAAAAGTACATCAAACCACACTAAAATGACCATCCATATCCTCTAGTCTTATCAAAGCCCTAAATTTCTTCAAATTTATTTAATTTCCTCACTCACACATTCGATGACACTAGTATATGCAGCTCACCCACTGTCAGCCCGCTGTATTACTGTGGTGATATATTGTGTTATTTCGTCGATGTTATATAAATTTGTGATGAATGATGGATGAGAGAGTTTTTCTAGTGAAATTGACACCAATTTTTTTAAAAAATCAATTTGAATTTATTTAAATTTGACCCGATATTTCTGAAATTTCATATTTATCGCCGTAACCGAAATTTTTTTCCTAATAGTAAAAAAAAACCTTGGTCCTAGCTGATTTATAAATCTCCTCTCTCCGCCGGCAACCTTCTTGGTATCAAGAAAAAACTTTCTCGAAAATACACACGGAAACAATGTGCGGCGACGTCATCCTCGCAGAGCTGATCCCGCCAACGCGGCGCGTGGCGTCGAAGCCGGTGACTGAAGGCCACCTCTGGCCGGCGAGCTCCAAAAATGCCAGCAGCGGCAGGGACAAGAGGCATCACCATGAAGACGACGAGGAACACATGGTGTTCTCCTCCAAATCCACCTTCTCCCCAGGTAACCAACATCGATCGTTTCTCTTTCATGTCAAGGTGCAAATGTTGTAATCTGTATGGACAGAATGTTCACGCGCGTCCTTGGGTTTATTTGGGCATGACGTTGGCAAGAACTCTTGTCTATAGTCTATACCATAGCCCACGACGACGGGCGCGCTGCGCGGGCGGCGGGGAGCCAGAACAAGCGAGGCCGCCGCCCCTTCCGCGGCATCCGGCAGCGCCCCTGGGGCAAGTGGGCGGCGGAGATCCGCGATCCGCACAAGGGCATCCGCCTCTGGCTCGGCACCTTCAACACCGCCGAGGACGCCGCCCGGGCCTACGACGTCGAGGCTCGCCGCCTCCGCGGCAGCAAGGCGAAGCTCAACTTCCCGGCAGCCAGTGCGTGTGCGCCGACGCCGCGGCAACCCACGAACCGCGCCCAAACCGCAGCACCCTGCTGCTGCAGCACAGCCCGATCTGCTTCTTTGAGGAGAGAGGGAGAGAAGCAGACGCAGGAAGGGATTGCCGTCAGTGGCGGATCCACGGCCCGGGCTGCCCGGGCAGCAGCCCCCCCCGGCAGCTGGATTTTACATGTAAAGCACTGTAGCTTAGCCTCTAATCCACCATTAATCAACAGCTTAAAGTCTAATCCTTCATTATTTAGCCCCCCCGTTTGCTTCATCCTGGATCCGCCCCTGATTGCCGTGAAGCCTGAAGCTATGGACTCGTTCGACGTGGGCGGCTTCTTCGACATGACCTTCCCCGCCGCGCCGCCGGCCATGGAGAGCTCCTTCGCCGGCAGTGGCGGTGGCTCCGCGCTAGAGCTCGCTCACGAGCTGGCGTTGGATCCATTTATGTTACTGCAGATGACCTACTCGGGCAGGTACGAGCTCGATTCCCTGGACGGCCTTTTCGCCGCAGAGGCCGTGCAGCAGGAAGTGAACACCGACATGAACGGCGTCAGGCTGTGGAGCTTCGACGACTTCCCCGTCGACGGCCCTGTTTTCTGACATGCCCTAGCTATCAGCTGTACTCCTACTCTGTTGTAAGCATCTGAATTCATCACCAACTCAGCACGCTTTCTGTTCCTTATTGGCCTATTGCGTTCGTCCACTCCATCTCCCTTTGTCAGATTCTGTTTTCTTGGCAGGAAGGACGACGTTGGTGTTCAACCGTACCAATCAACCGGACGATCGACGCTGCTGATGGCGGCTTGGAGATTCCCTGCTACGAGACATTTGCTGCCTGCTGTAATCATATAGTACTGCATGTGTTTGCTCGTTAGATTCTGCATCTGTACTGCATGTGTATGCCAAATAAGCTTGTGTGAACCTGGTTCTATATATGGTATGGTATCGTGTTTATGAGTGTCCCTTGCCATGGTCTATCTGGTCTGCGGTCGGGTGTTCCAGGGGCCTTGGACGACACTAGAGTGTAGGATGGCGCATCAACATTCACAGGCCTCGTTTATGTTAGCACTCCTCTCACAACTCTGACAATAACAGGTAATCCGATACAATATGAGAGGAATTAGAGTCCAGAGAATGGAAGCAAGCAAGGGGATCAAGGAGGACTAGAGATACAGGGATCAGGAAAATCTAGAGAAGGAAGATGAACAACAGAGAAGTCCAGATATAGTCTTGCGACTGGTGCGAAAAAACGCCTCACGATCTGGTGGGCACCTAATCGACACAGCTGGTTTTGAACTGCAGCATGGGTACGGTATAGCGTGGCAAAGATGCTGAAAAGAAAAAAAAAATTAGGCTGCAACTTGCGCATCTTGCTTGCCTCGATGTGGTTGCGACAACGACCTGGCTCAATTAAATACTAATGATGGAATCCGCCCTTGATGATGGCCTCATTTTGCTGCCCATGATTCTTCACAACGATTGGATCCTCGTGCATTAATTGTTGCTGGTAAAATAAATATTAGCTGTCTAGGTCCTCCCAACACATCCTAATCCTATGAAAAGAATATAAGTTCGGTCCTCTTAACTCCAACTTGTAGTAAGTTTTCTGCGTGAAAAGGTCGTGGCATGCTTATCCTTTCCTTGGCAAAGAAGTTGCAAGATCAATACAACAATCAGTGACTAAGCATCTCTACCATCTTCAGACGTCTGTTACTGCTACTTGTCCATGCATGTGGAAACAGGGGGAGCTAGGAATTTTATATAGGGGGCGGGGAGCGTACTACCAAAATACATATAGTATAATATAATGTAAATCCCAATATATTTAGGGATTAACTATATATTACATATATCACTAATACTACGCATGCAGAAAGTCTATAATGTAAAAATCTATACAAACAAAAAGTATTAAAGGGACTTACAAGCTTCAAGTGAATGGTACTCGACGTGACTGAATTGTATCGAAGTCATCAATAAGTTTATCTGTTGTAAACTTCATTGCTATCTTCTTTCCAATTTGAGTTATATATTAAGCATTTTCTTAGAAATCCATCTTCCATCTTATTTCGAAGTCTTGTTTTAGCAAGTTTCATTGCAGAGAAGGCACCCTCTGTTGTTGTTGTCGAAAATGGTAGGGTTAGCACAAGCTGAGTTAACCTACCAAGAAAATTATTATTAGCATTTAAAATAATAATCAAAACAATGCAATCGACTGAATTAAAAGAATAAATATTGCATACCTGTTGATCAAATAATAATCATCTGATTTTCTAGTTCCAACTAGTCGACGGCAAAGGTCAACAATTGTTGTCAAGTTCTGAAATCTAGGATTTGTAGGTAAATCAAGTTCATATTGTTGTAACTGAAGTCTCAATGTATCTCTTTCTTGCTCTGAAAAATCAGCACTGAGTGGAGAAAGAGAAATGCGAGTGACTGTTACAAGTTTGCCTATAGGCAAGGATTGTATCCTCTGCAAGAGATTTTGGATGGCTCTGTAACTGCAGAGCCGGAAACGCCTCCGATCGATCATCCATTCCTTGGAAGTAAAGCCTGAAAGAGATGGCATGCAACATGGTTTTTTCTGAAGAATCTGTTTCCTCATAATCTGAACCGGGTCACCTGTTCATGTTGAGACAAGTCAGACAACAAAAAGAGAGACGAAGTGTTGATGATCCGTCACTTACATGTAAAGAAGGGCTGAGGGGCCTCGCTAAATTCACCTCTTTCTGCCGAAACCTATGCAGTCGATGTTGGCAATTCTTCAGAGTTGTGGCATCAGCTTGGACAGGGTTCCATCTGACAACTGAGAAGAGCTAGCAAATGAGGAAATGTACATGGCCCGGGACGCTATAAGTAGTAATGTCACTCCATGTGTGTATGCATCAAACTAAAGGGCTCCCAACACTTTATGCAAAATGGGGTAATGACATGGTCTTATACAAGTGATGTGGGGATGATGCACCTCGTGGTTCCCTTCTTTCTGCAAATAGCTGTAGGTGATGCAATTGTGCAAGTGGCAAAGTCTGTGGGAGTAGAAAACCCAGGGGACTCTCGGACCGCCGCCTATGGGCCGTGGACTGGAAAGTGCCCATGGTATTGCTAGCAACGATCTGACCAGCAAGCATTGCCAAAGTGCTCGGGTTGTTCAGTGGTGACTCTGTTTTGTCTGCAGATATATAGCTGCAACTGCAAGTGATGCAACTAAGTCTTCAACTAATTATTAGCCAACTAGCTAGTTCAGCAGCAACCATTGAGATGTCAACTAGGAAGATTAAACAAGATTGTTTAACCATTGCTCAACAGGTAGTTCAGCAGCAACCAGAGGAAAATCAGGCCATGTTAGAGACAGAAGCATCACAGGATGGAGCTAACCAGCTGAACAATGATGGGCCCCCATGGCTAAAAAACTCCCTGCCTTATCAACTCAAGCACCTAACCTCAACCTGAACCTGAATGTGGCACCACCGGTCATTGAGCAGGATCTGAATGAGCAACCTTTGGCTGATGACCCTCAGGAAGTACTCATTCTCCCTTTGCCACAAATCAACCATCCCCAAGAAATAGCAAACCAACAGATGGCAGAGATTGCCATCCAACAGTCAGTGCCAGCTGAGACAGTTATTCACCCAGAGGGTATGATGGAGGAGGTTGCTGAGAACCAGCTAGAAGATGGCCCCCTGTTCATCCCAAAAGAGCCAGTCAACCTCCCACATCTAGAAATTCCAGAAGAGGAATTAATAAGAGACCTAGAACTGCAGAATCTAGAAATGGACCAACCCATGGACTGGCAGCAAGAGGGGAATGTAGTGAATTTGCATGTGGGGATGGTTAGAATTGATAACAGAATCTTCACAGATCAGCCCAGACCCTTCAGTTTGATGCCTCCTCTCTTACCTCAGTTTGACCTAGCAGAAAAAGCAAACAAAGCAATAGTGACTGACTTTGTTGCAACAATGGCAAACAATAGAGCAAATCTGAAGATTCCTACTGCCTGTGCTGACTTCTTAAAAGCACTCCTAGGAGCCCCTGTGCACTCTGATTGGGCCAAAAAGCTGCTCCAAACTAGTTTTCCTTTCCTGATTCAACAGCCTGAAAGTAGTGACCAATCACCTTTGCCTGAAGTAGGTACAGTAAGTACCTTAGATGTCTGTGGAAAACTAAAAAACCCAGTAATCAGCTTTGTTCCGGAGGAAATCATCCTGGAAGATCAAGAAGCCTCTCCATCTCCCCAGTCTAAAAAGAGGTCAAGAAAGAACAAAGTTCAGTCTCCAATAGTGGATTCAGAGGTCAGGCGAAGCAATAGAGTAAAGGAAAAATGCAATAGGTTCAAAACTAGCCAATGCAAGATTGCAAACTGTCTGGGTTGTTCAGTTAAGCCTCCAATTCTGCAGGAAGAACAATTGAGAAACATTGGAACTTCTCTATGTCAGATCCCCCAAGACCAGCTAGAAGAAGGTGCTCTCAATAAGAAGAAAAAGGTTGGAGCTGTGGGTAAGAAGAAAAGCAGTGTCAAGATCCCCCAAAATGAAGATGATGACAAGAATAATAGCAAGAGCAAGAAGAAAGATGAGGAAGCCAGAGTGTGTTTGGCCTTGGGTCTTCTTCTTTGCTTCTGTTCTGGAGGGAGCCTTGACCTCCAGCTCTGATTCCAAGTGCAAAAGTGTCTCCAATGAATACAAATAGACAATGGAAAGTCCTCTGCTGGAATGTAAGAGGGCTAAACTCTGACAAAAGATGGAACTCTATTAGAGATAAGATTGTGGAGAGCAGCTGTGATATTGTTTGCCTACAGGAAACTAAGAAGGAACACTTTGATTCAAGTTTCATCAGAAATTTTTGTCCACAGGCTTTTGATTCCTTTGTGTTTAAGCCATCAATAGGAGCTTCAGGAGGAATCTTGGTCACCTGGAAAGGAAGAATGTTTAATGGAGTGGAAATCTTCCAAAATGACTATGCAATTTCAGTTGAATTCCGTTCAAACTTCAACAATGAGACATGCGTCCTAACAACTGTTTATGCACCTTGTACGTCAATAGGGAAGAGAGCCTTCCTAGATTGGTTCAAAAAGCATACAGATGCCAGTTGAAATAGATTGGTTAGTAGTGGGGGATTTCAACCTTATAAGAAAACCCGAAGATAGAAACAAGGAAGGAGGGGATGTGGCCGAAATGTACCTTTTCAATGAAGCTATCAATACCCTAGGTCTCTTAGAACTGCCACTACATGGAAGACACTTTACTTGGACAAACAAGCAGCTGTCACCTTTAATGGAAAGACTAGATTGGTTTTTCACATCAAGTTCTTGGACAACCAAATACCCAAGATCTCTGGTAAAAACTATGGTCATGGAAACTTCTGACCATTGGCCATGTATAATTGAAATAGGTACAAGAATCCCCAAAAGCAGGATTTTTAGGTTTGAAAATCACTGGATGGATAGAGAAGGCTTCATCACCACTCTGATCAATGGGTGGTACTGTAATCCAGCAGCTGATTCAGCCAAGTCCATCATTGCAAAGTTCAAAAATTTGAGAAGGGCACTGAAAATCTGGAATCAGAAGACACCAAGTCTAATCACAACAATCAATAACACAAAGTTAGTTCTATAGTTGCTGGACACCATTGAAATCTTCAGAGATTTATCTCTATCTGAATGGAACTTCAGGGAAATAGTTTGCCAGAAATTAATCTCCCTCTTAAAGCAGCAGAGAAAATATTGGAAACAGAGGGGAAAGATTAACTGGGTAAAGGAAGGAGATGCCAGCACAAAGTATTTCCATGCTCATGCCACTATTAGACATAGGAAAAATACTATAGCTTCAATCCAGAGCCCTGTTGGAGAGATGGTGACAGATCATGAAGGGAAGGCTATGATTATTTGGGAAAGTTTTAAAGAAAGGCTAGGCACTTCAGATTTCAATATGATGCTCTTTGATCTCAATAGCCTTCTGACAGAATCCCCCTCTATGAGTGAAGTAGAAGTTCCTTTTTCCAAACAAGAAATTGACTCTGTTATCTCTGAACTCCCCAACAACAAATCCCTGGACCAGATGGCTTCAATAATGAGTTCATCAAAGGTTGCTGGACTCTGATTGATCAGGACTTCTATAGACTATGTGATGAATTCTTTAATGGCAGTCCATGTCTTAGAAGCCTCAACTCTTCTTACATAACTCTGATCCCAAAAAAGGATGGCCCTATCACAACCTTAGATTATAGACCAATCTCTTTGCCCAACTCTTCAATCAAAATTATCACCAAGCTACTTGCAAATAGACTTCAAAAGGTGATAAAGAGGTTAATTCACAAAAATCAGTATGGGCTTATTAAAAGCAGAACAATTCAAGATTGCCTTGCTTGGGCCTTGGAGTATATTCATTTGTGCCACAAATCAAGGAAAGAACTAATCATCCTCAAGTTGGACTTTGAGAAAGCCTTTGATAAGGTAGAACATGAGTCTATCCTACAAATTCTACAAGCTAAAGGATTTGGAACCAAATGGATAAGATGGGTTAAAGAGTTACTCAGTTCTGGAACCTCATCTGTGCTCCTCAATGGAATCCCAGGGAAAGTGATACATTGCAAGAGGGGAGTGAGACAAGGAGACCCATTATCACCACTACTTTTTGTTTTAGTGGCAGATCTTCTTCAGTCTATTCTGAATAGAGCAAAGACCCTCAATCTTCTTAAGCTTCCTCTTCCCCTAAGGTGCTCAAATGACTTTCCCATAATTCAGTATGCAGATGACACTTTGATTGTCATGGAAGCTTGCAGTAGGCAACTTGTCACCCTGAAAGGTCTTCTTCATTCCTTTGGTGAATCTACAGGCCTCAGAGTGAATTACTCCAAATCTGTCATGGTGCCAATCAACATCTCAGAGGACAGACTTCTTCACCTAGCAAGGACTTTCAACTGTGAAAAGGGCAGCCTACCTTTTACCTACCTAGGTCTGCCACTAAGTTTAACCAAACCAAACGTGATTGACTTCTCCTCATTAGTGAACAAATGTGAAAGAAGATTGGCTGCTACTTCAACTTTTCTCAACCAAGCTGGCAGACTACAATTGACAAACTCTGTTTTCTTAGCCTTCCCAACTTTTTGTATGAGCACCTTTGCCATTCACAACACTGTTATCAGTCAAATAGACAAGTTCAGGAAACTTTGTCTATGGAGAGGAGCAGATATTAATGCAAACCAAAGACCAAAAGCTGCCTGGACTACAGTATGTAAATCAAAAGAGGAAGGTGGCCTTGGAGTCATAAACTTAAAGACCCAAAATGAAGCCCTATTACTTAAACACGTGAGCAAATTCTTTAACAAGGAAGACATCCCTTGGGTCACACTGATTTGGGAAAGCTACTATGAACCTGATAAACTGCCACCACAAGGAAAGAAAGGCTCATTCTGGTGGAGGGACATTCTTAAGCTGCTGGACAAGTTCAAAGGAATAGCAAGAGTCAACATAAATGATGCTAAATCCTGCTACCTGTGGTTGGATCTCTGGGAGAATAAAGTACCAATGCAGGCATACCCTGAGCTATTTTCTTTTGCAAAGTCAAAGACAACCTCTCTAGTACAAGCCAAAAATTGCACCAACCTGCTGGATCTCTTTCACTTACCTCTTTCACAGCAAGCTTTCACACAGTTGTCACTTATCCAAGGTGAGCTGCAACAGCTAACTCTAAATCTGGAGCCAGATACATGGTCATGCATTTGGAGCTCTGGAAAATTCTCAGTAGCCAAGGCTTACAAACATCTGAGTGGTCAAGGTACAGTACATCCTGGGTTCAATTGGATGTGGAACAGTTCCTGTCAAAACAAGCATAAAGTGTTTTGCTGGCTAATTCTCAAAGATAGGCTGAGCACAAGGGAATTGCTTCGCAGGAAAAATATGGAACTTCCAGATTACAACTGTGTTCTATGCAACAATCTAGTGGAAGAATCTCTGGAGCATCTACTCTTTCACTGTCCTTTTGCTTCAGAGTGTTGGCACTGGCTAAACTTTGAGAACCCACATCAGTCTAACTTATACCAGATTTTAGAAAGTTTCAAAATACAGCAAAGAACCCCATTCTTCATGGAGATTTTCATCTTAATGTGTTCGGCAATCTGGAAGGTTAGGAATGGCTTAATTTTTAACCAAATTCAGCCTTCCTTGGAGGATGCAAAAAGAACGTTCAAGACAGAATTTGCACTGCTCCTCTGGTGTGCAAAGAGAAGATACTTTCCTTTAATTGAGCAATGGTTAAACAATCTTGTTTAATCTTCCTAGTTTCTCTTATTTTTTTCTTTCTTTCTTTGTCTCTTGAATCCTCCTCCTGTACTAAGCTCTTGTTTTAAACTCTTGTTTTATTAAAACTCACAGTAGGGGTGCGCCCCTCCTGTTTTGCCTCAAAAAAAATTATTAGCCAACTAGCTAGTCAAACATAGCTAATATCAAATAGGCCATAAATCATGCAAAGCAAATGGAAAACCGTGGAGCGGACTGAAATAAAGACCATGTACATATCGCTATCGAATAAGCAATTAAAGAAAATGAAAGGGAAGCAAAACACTTTGTTGACAACCAAAAGTGGCCAAAGTG
The DNA here is from genome assembly GCA_038087645.1 of Saccharum hybrid cultivar R570. Classification (NCBI taxonomy): domain Eukaryota; kingdom Viridiplantae; phylum Streptophyta; class Magnoliopsida; order Poales; family Poaceae; genus Saccharum; species Saccharum hybrid cultivar. The sequence continues at coordinate 18,199,034 of JAQSUU010000760.1, forward strand.
TATAATGGACTCCACCATCATGTTTCCATCATCGAGTCAGTCACAAAACATATTTGAATCATCTCATTTGGAGCCTAGATGAAGAAAATATCTTTTTTGGTGGGCCAGTTCCCAAAACTGGACTGGCTGTATTTTCCAACTTCCTAAATGGAAGAATGGATTGCACCACTCATCAAGCTGATAAAACCATATATGGACCACCTAATTTGTAGTCCGAATGAAATAAATATGATTTTCGGAATATTTTCTACCCTGGATCCATAGTAGAACCAGCCAGGCCAGTTCTGCTGCTGCGAGGCTGTTTGGCCCCGTAAAAACCAGCCAAGCCGGATTGGGACCTGGCCAAGCGGGTTTCCTGGCCCATTCCAAACCGATTGGTTTCCAAATCGGTTTTTGTCATGGGAAACATGAAGATTACAATGTCAACTTATTTTCTACTGGGATAAGACCACCCCCTCTATATAAACGTGAGGATCACGGCTGGCTGAGACATCCAACAACATCCAATCGCTCCTTTGTACATCTACTACTCTTTCCCCTCTTCCAACCCCAAGTTGTCATTCATCTCTTGATCTGACGACCAAGGATGGTGCCCTAGGCTTGCTGGCCGAAGTAGGGGAACCTGACAATGTCTTTGCCCCCATGGGGTCCCTCCCTGGTGAGAGCTTCAACTAGCCGTTCTTCGTCATGCAAGTACAATTGGTTACCCTTTGGTGGTTCGCTCGTAATCCTGTCCATGCTTCACCACGTAAGTGTTATATCCTCACTGTGTTCTTCATTTTGTGGCAGCCCATGTTGTCTTGCCCAAGCTTGTGTGTGATCCGATTTGGTGTCAACACACTTTTTGGCGACTCTGCTAGGAAGAATTGCTCTGGTTCTACTTTCTTGATGGATCTATCTTCTTGTGCTCGCCATTACGGTTGTATGTGGCCCAAAAGACAGATTGCATCTAGCTAGTTTTCACACCTTGTGATCTTGCTTGTTGTGTTTGCAACATGTTGCTCTTGTCATTGAAAAATTCAGCAATGTGGTCAATCTCTAGATCATGGAGTGCAATGGTGTTGCATCACAACACTACAAGTACCCTAAGGTAGAGCTTTAAAATGCATCTTATGATTCTAATAATTATTTTGCAAATCCTATGAATTCTCATATTGGTGTTGCTAGTCATGATGATACTAGATATGTAGCATCAGCTAATATTTATGTTGGCTATCATTGTTCCTAGGGCCAAAGAGGATGGTCACATGAAAGGCGTAGTGCCTCATTTGGTAGAAGATGGGCTGTCTATCTTACGGTATGCCAATGATAATATTATTTTTATGGACCCTGATTTTGATCAAGGAAGGAATATGAAATTAATTGTTTGCACCTTTGAACAATTACTGGGTCTGAAAATTAACTTTCATAAATGTGAAATCTTTTGCTTTGGTCTAGCCGAAGAATGTGAGGCACAATACTCACAATTGTTTGGCTGCAAGGTTGGCTCTTTCCCTTTGTGCTATTTAGAAATCCCTATGCACTTCACAAAGTTAAATACTAAGGACCGGAAAGAGATTGAAAACAGGATTGAAAAAAGGCCTAACAGTTGCAAAGGTAAAAAATTGTCTTTGGAGGGAGATTAGTGCTAATCAACTCATTTTTATCTAGCCTGTCTTCTGCATGCTGTCCTTTTTGGAGGCCCCAAGAGGGGTACTAAAAAAATAGATTATTTTATATCAAATTTTTTTGGGCAAAATGAGGAACATTTAAAGAAGTATAGATTAGTTAAACTGGATATTTTTTTATCCAAAGGAGCAAGGAGGAATGGAAATTCTAAACTTAGACTTCTAGAACAAATGTTTGTTAAGCAAATGGTTGTTCATACTTTGTAGTGAAGATGGTATGTGGTAAGAGCTCTAGGAAGTAAATAATTGTTAAATAACACATTAGGAGAAGTTTATAAAAGAGCTAGGGATTCACATTTTTGGACAACATTAAAGTGTGAAGAGCCAGTTATTTCTAAATCTAGGTTCATCCTACATAAGTAGTGGTAACCAAACCCGATTTTGGGAACACGGGTGGCCGGGTTCCTAGGCTTTGGAAATTAAGTGTCTGCATTTTTCAATATTATCAGTAGAATCCAAACAATAGTAGCAGAAGTTTTGGTTCCATCCCTTTAAATGTATCTTTTACAAGAACAAACTTAGAGATTATTAGCAGCGTATTGTAGCAAGAGTGGCTAATATTAATACTAATGATGGGTAGGATACCTTCTTTTGGCGGTTACATACACTAATACATAAAGCTTAATGGAGGCGGGTGTTTTTTATTAATAGCGGTGGGCATTGCAACTATCTCCAATCAAAGGTCACCATTAATGGTGACCTACGATGGCGGTTGCATTGCCCATCCGTGACTTCAGGCCATCCTTCGTCTTTCCCTTGTTGTCTAGCAGGGCGCCGATGGTGCTTTCGAAGACATTCTTGTCTAGGTGCATGCAGTCGATGACTTGGGTGTATTCAGCTTCTTCCAGTATGATAGGTACTTGAAGAAAATCAACTTCTTCTTGAAAGGAACAACGACTGGTGTTTCCTCCATCTTATCCTGCTTTCTCTTCCTTGTCGTGGTCCCCTCTTTCTCTTTTTTCTTCTTCCTGAACTCAACCTCCATGTCCTTTACCATGCCAAACACCTTTTCCCCGTACCTCGTCTATGCCAGTTTGGCAAGTTGTGGCTTGTCCTTGTTGTCGAAGTACTTATTCGTCACAACTATTTGGTACCAATGCCCTTTGATGAGGAATAGCTTGTGCCTCATGTACACCATCTTGTTGGTAAGTGTAGCAGGTACTATAAATGCAAAATACACAGCTGCTCTTCCATTTGATCTACCCCGATAGTGAAAAAAGACTAGGGTAATCGGTGATGGTGACAAAGATGATGGCTTTTATAGTGAACTCCTTCCTTAGGGACGCATCCATTATCTTGATCCCTTTGTCCCATAGTATCTTCATGTCCTCCATGAACGGCTCCAGGAACACATCTATATTATTGTCGGGCTGCTTCGGTCCTCAAATAAGCATAGTCAGCAGATGATACCTATGCTTCTGAGTTCTGACATAGCTAGGGAGGTAGGTTGTAGATGCTGATAATGACCGGCCAAGTGCTGTGCGAGCTGCTGAGGTCACCGAACGGATTCATCCCTTCACTACTTAGCATGATCCTAACGTTCCTTGCCTCTTCACCAAACTCTGGGAACTTGGCGTTGAAATGATTCCGCTATCGACCATCGAAAGGGTGTCACAGCTTGCCATCGTCCTTCGTGCGATCACTAGATGCATGCCAGGACATTAGCTGGGCATCCTCGGGGTCCCTGAATATACAACGCAGGTGATCAATCACGGGCAAGTACAACATTGATAGGACAAGATTTTTCCTCTATGTGTAACCCTCTTCTTCTTCATCCTGATGAGACGAGATATGCTTCACACTACTCTTCTTGGCTGCCTTCTTCTTGGGCCCACCGGAGGCTCCCTCGTCGTTCCCATCCACACGACAACCGACATTCCTCTTGTATCGACTCACGCCGCAGTGTGGACAACTCTCCAAGATCTCATACTGGCCCTAACATATGATGCAGTGGCTAGGGCAGACACCAAACTCTTTAAGATTCAGCGCCACTGGCCGGATCAGCTTTTTTGTTCAATAGGTATTGGTGGGCACCTTGTTATCCTTTGAAAGCACGGAACCAAGGATACATAACAGCTCGTTCAAGCTAGTGTCGAGCAAGCCAAAACAAGCCTTCAACATCAGCATCTAGAGGTTAAAATGCATCACCGTCCACTGCTTTGTACAATCCTTATAGAGCGGATTAATTGCCGCCTGCTTCATCTCTTTGAAGTTCTCTAGGCACCTCGGGCTCCCAAACAGAACATCGTCGTGGCTGAGGCAGTTAGCTATTTCCTCAAAAAGATCCACATTCTCGGGCTCTCTCATAGCAGCCTACTCACCGTCCCCATCCCCGCCCCTACCGCTGTCGGCCATGTCTTGGAGTAAATCCTCTATCTGATGTAATCATGATTAGCATTGTCGCCAGCAACGCCATGCCCATCGGCTACTATTATTGATGATGAGGCGGGTTGTCCTCCATGGTTTGCATTCACCACCGTCGATGACAACGAGTTTCCTCTAGATGCACCGCCACTCGCATCTAATTTTTTGCCATGAAAACTCCAGAACGTGTAATCCTTGACGAAACCAATCCTGACCAAGTGAGATTGCACCAGGCTGTCTTCATGGGCTTTCATAGTCTTGCAGTGAGAACATGGACATATGGTTGTTGTTCGATTTAGGCTCAGATGAGGTTTTTTCGTAGTGGCAACAAACTTATTCGCCTGAACCAGGTACTCTGGTTCTATCCTCGATGTCCGGTACACCCATTCTGACCTGTCCATGCCAGCAAACATTACACAAGCAGCAAAAAAGAAAGATATAAGCATAGCATATTACGAAGGAATAGCAGCAAATCAAAGACCTAGATCTGTTTTCTCTCTCCTCCATGAAAAACTAAATCAAGGTCAAGATCTGGAGCACCCAAATGCTGAAAAAGAGATGAGAATAAGGATGGGGGAGAGTGTAGCAACCTCCTGCGGTGTACTCCTTCAAGAAATCCAAGGTCAAAACTTCTCCCCTGAAAAATGGTTAATTTTTGTGGTTTTGGAGCTCAAAACCCGACAAAAAGGAGGAGAAGCCTTGAGGAAGAAAGGTTGGGGCGGCTGGACACGTATTTATAGCCACAGGATTAACGGTGGCGGGCATTTGTAAGGCTGACTGCCTCCGTTAATCACATGTTACGGAGGTGGTTGCTTTACAACGCCCGCCTCCGTTAATGGATTAACCGAGGCGGGCGGCATACAGCAACCACCTCCGTTAATGCTAGATTAATCGAGGTGGTTGGGTTATGGAGACCGCCTCGGTTATTCCATTATCAAAGGAGGTTGCCTTAACTCAGCAGCCTCGATTAATCGAGCATTAACCAATGCGGACGGCTTATGCCACCCGCCTCCATTAATGCTTAACTGGGGCAGTTGCTCGGCCTGCGGCCCTGTCACCATTTAACGGAGGCGGCCACCAGCCCACCAGCCTCGGTTCATCGCCTGGCAAAAACATTTGTGTTGTAGTTTTAAAAATGGAGTGTTCTCTGTTAAGTAAATATACAACTTTCTTGTCGATAATGGGGTAAATGTGTCATAGGAAATATGGCGTATGAAGGTGCCACTAAAAATTAAGATTTTCTTGTAGCATTTAAAATAGAAGGTCATTCTAGCTATCGATAACTTAGCAAAGAGGAGGTGGAATGGTAGTAAATTTTGTGGCTTCTATAGCCAAGATGAAACTATCAAACAACTTTTTTTATTGTCATTATGCCAAATTACTGTGGCGTGCCATCCATACCAAGGTTCCCCCACCAACCAATATCGAAAACTTATGTGGTACTTGGTCAAAGTCGGGAGGACGGAAACAAAATGTTCTTTTATTGACAGCAGCTGCGACTGTGTGCTGGTCTATTTGGCTCACACAAGAAATGACTGTGTTTAACAATTGCCATTCGAAAATATTTTGGCATGTATTGTTCAGGGGGGCACATTGGCTCTAGTTCTGGGCTTTGAACTCAACAGCCACCTAGTATACTACTGCCAGCTACTAGAAGCAAGGTCCTTGGAGTTCTTCGCCTCTCATGAATGGATTTTTATTTATCGTGTTGGATATTAAAGTATACTACTACGAGTGAGCCAAACTTTGTAATAACTAGATAAATACCCCGCGCGTTGCCGCGGGACATTTGCCTAAGAAACGTGCACAATGTATGGACAGATGAAAGGGAATACAAACACTATTGGTAATAAGATGGAAATAAGTTTTAGGAAATATCTAATGATACTTTATATGTATGATGGTCGGTAACATCATTTTTTCAGCTAATTTGATCGGAACAATGTACATGATCCTGAAGATTGTAGTCATCCCATTGTATATTGATTTCTCCTGACCAATCAATCTTCATAGGAACATGCCATCAGGATACAATGCTTTGGACTGAAGAAAGAAGCAATGGAGAGGAGAAAAAATACGAAGAGTAATATGGATGATGAAGACCTCTCGCATCGCATCCAACACGATGTGTGTGTGAGGTGAGGTCGTGGTCGTGTTGCCGTGAACGGTGGTGACGCTCTCGTCTGTGTGTTCCTGCAACAGATGCAGCTCGAAGATCAGGCAGCCGCAAGACATAGGCCTTGGCAAGGGAGGGCTCACCATAGGGCGTGGTGCAGAATGAGCTTGGGGCTGGCCGTGACGTTCCTCGCCTTGGCGTGTCTCATGAAATGGCACCTGGCACTGGCAGGTCGTCGTCGTGTAGGTTTCGCAGAGAGCCGCAGCTTCCACACAGACACAGGTTCATCATGGGCGACGACACCTACGGCGCTGCTGAGGCTGTCCAATCTCGGGGCAAAGAGTTGCGCAACCAGAGAAGCTGATGTTGGATGTGGGTCGGCCAGTGTCACGTCACATGGCTGTTGTTGGTGCCGTGGATGGAGGAAGATGAAGCCATGCGTGTCACGGATGTTGTGAGTTGCCCGAATGCCGCGCGTGGCTAGCAGCTGATGGCTGCTTGTTTCTGGTGATTGGTAACAAACGAAGAAACCTCCATATGGAGAAGGGACCTGGGCATCAGAAAATGCCTGCAAGAGGGGAGATTATATATAGCATGGAAAGGCTGCGTCGACTGCCATACCCATGAATCCATGATGGAGAAGGTCATAGATAATACCAAAGGAAGGCCACGCAATTGGTTGGGCAATTGGTGGGACTGGGAGAACAGAGGCGGAGTCATTTGAACGCTTCATGTTCAGTTTAGCTATGCGTTTGTACTTTGTAGTGAGGGCTAGGAATGGCCGCCGGCCCATGGTGGAGAATAAAGGCCATGTCAGTTTTAGCTTCCTGGCGCAGAGATGAAAGGTCTGTTGACAGTTAGTGCCGTCAGCAGAAGAGGCAGAGTGGAGGCGCAGAGATGTGGGCCCTAGCTGATGATGTGGCTTCATGACATCTCAGAGAATTCAGCTAATGGTTAAGTATAGTAGATTTTGAACGGATGCCTCTTCTTTAAGCAAGTGTAACTGCGCTGCCCGCTTTCTTCTTCATCGCAGGCAGCAGCAAAGGTTCTCCCCAGGGCATGGGCATCCCTCTTCTGAGCATCTGATCCTGTCCAAATGGAGAAGAAGGAAGGTCAGTATGTCTATTCCTTCATTTTTTGAGATCTCCTAGTCCATATTAGGATACCAAAGAACTCCATAATCAGAAGATCTCCATGATGCGCGTTGATTGGGGCACGGAAGCATGTGGTTTTGCCCTAATCGCTGGATCACTTGTCGCTGATCCACTCCCCAATTGACATGGAGTTCGGTTGTGCCTCGTTGAGAGACATCTAATAAATCATCGGCCGTCAAGCCCATTGGTCCCCGACCGCCTCCACAGCGGTCAGAGGGCAAGATGCCTCCCCCAAGAGGGGTTCCACCTGGGCGACTTCGAAGCGGACGACTCGAATAAAGAGAGAGATGATCGTGTGGCTCCGCACCACCGATTAGAGTCGTAGGGGGCCATCTCACTCTGCCCTATCCCTTTTGTGGCCTCAAGCCCTTCTAAGGGCCGGGCCAGGAGTGGGTTCCCTAGGTATGATGTTGGGTCATAGTTTTGGTTGGTCGCCTTGCACGTGGGCCTGGGGGCTTTTGGGCCTCCCTAGCCATGGTCGCGATTTAACGGCATTCATCAGTGTGTGAATGCGTGCGTGCCTTGTACCTATGAACTCCACATAAGCCTTACTAGTAGGAAGAGAAAAAGGTATAACATCTTTATTTGCCTTGGTGAGGATCCACAAATACCACATATATTGAGAGACTTAAGAGTGTTATACAATTGAATCTCTATGTTTTATTTTGAAAACTTATAAAAACTCCAGAACAATGGTTGAACAAAGAACTTGAGAAATAGTGTTTAACTTCATCGTTCTGTCTTTCAATTGCTCAAGACCCAAATGAAGGCTAAGAAGCCCCATAGTTGAAGGTAATACGAGTAAGTTTGAAACACATAATGGTTTATTCTAATTCGGAGGAGAATTCTTGATTGAACGCATGTGTACTTTTGAGGTGTCAAAGCATTGTAGCAACTCATGATCCATTGCTGAGTTTAGCTTTGCTCAGTAACTGGCAAAGGTTAAGCTTGGGAAAGCTTGTTGACGGTCACTAATGTCAATTATAAACCGTTAACATAACCTGTATATATATTTAATTCTATCACCAAACATAGGTATAGGGGTTTAAACTAATGAATTCCACGAGCTTTGGTGAATGTTTGTATGTAGGAGGATTTATCCAGAAAATGGCCCCGGGACCACTGTCATACACTCCAAACAAGCAAACGGACAACAACATGTGATTCAACCGTTGTAAACAGCGTGGGGAGACTCTAAAACACTCAAGAAGGCAAACCACCAAAGTTGGGCTCGAATGGCCATGGAAGTGGGTTGGTCGGCCCAGCCCATAGGCTGAACGGTCTGCTACAGAGCCTAATTGCTCTCCCCTTCGACGTGGACTTTTCCACCGCCTTAAGGATTAAATCTACGCCATTGCTTAATGTCGGTTTGATCCGACGGCTCAGAATTGATGACAACCCCTATATATACAGCCCTATACCCCCTCCCTGAGGGCATCCTGAAACCCTAATTCATATCCTCCTCATCAGGATCAAAACTAGCTATCCAGAGAAGATTAGTCTTCATTAGGATCTAGTCTTTAGAAATAGAGAGATGTAGAGTAAGAGAAGAATTTGGAGGAGGTGTCGGCCTATCGGTGCTCTCTCTACGGCTTGTACCTTGGCGGAAGTCAACCTACGTCTGAGATTTCTCTGGTAATCAACTTTTGATTTAAGTAAGCAACGTATTTATATTGTTCCTCTAGTTTGCGAGTCTCTTTTTGAGTGCTTTAATCTATTGTCCTTAGGATAAAGTATTATTCGTAGTGTAAGCGTGGTGTTTAGACTCGGTAACTCGTGGATGTACCCTACATTCCGAATTGGTGGTAGCTCGCGAGGGTGACTCTTACAGCCTCATTGAATCCTCTGTAGTCCACCTCCTATTTGTAGGCCTAGCAGGATCTTATTACTAGGAAGAGCATACCCTGTTTGTGTTCTTCCTTAGTAATTTTCCCAGATAGAATAGTAGAAGACATAGTTTACTGAGATTAGAACTAGAAGACCTTACCGATCTCCTCTACACTCCCGACTTTCTTAAGTCTTGATGCTACTCTGGGTTAAGTTGGACCGTAGTTAGCCTCACACGTTTGCCCGTGGATACGATACTTAGAATACTTCTGAATTAAAGCTACAATGGTATCCGTACGTTTGCGGATTTATCTGTGTGCATCTTAATTATGCCAATAGTTTTTTCTCTATTTGAGGACATTTTAAAAATTCAAATTTTAAATTTTAGAAATCAAAACATAATTTTCCATGACAAAATTATTTCACATCGAAAAGTTGTCAACTGTAACACCCCACGTGTTTGGCTTCCTTAATTGCATTGCATTTCATGAACTTGAGCATCATCCATTCATGCATGAGCTTATAATATGTTAAACATTGCAACCTGTGTTTATATTTCATGTGTATTATGAAGTGAGTAGTGCAACACCCAAGTGCCACATGTGCAACTTCCTTTTGATACATGCCAACCACTTTAGTGTAACATGATTAGCAAGTGCTATGCAACACACTCATGCAACATGTGCAACATGATCTTGCAACATTTGGATGAAATATTGCTTTGCTTGTTTCAAATTATGTGACACTAGGAATTTTGTGTAACCAATGTGTAGAGTGGCTAATTAGGTCTTATAACACCTTAATTACATTTAGGGTAAGTAGTGGAGCAATGTTCATGTTGACCAAAATTACCAAATTGCCCTTCCAAATGTTGTTGACTAGGTTTTGACCCCTAGAGTGATTTGGTTTGACCAATTAAAAAGTCTAGCTTAGAAATCTTGCATGGAGGAGCAACCTTAAGCAAAGTTGTAGATAATTTCATAAGGAACAAAAGTTCTAATGTGGCCATCTTATGAAAATGACCAGAACATGCTCAAAAATGGCCCACAAGTCAGTCTTAGAGGCTGTTTTGTGACTTAGCAATTTTGACTAAGTGTTAAGCTGTAAATCGTTTCACTGTACCCCACTTCGACGCCATGTAACTCTAAAACCTGGCTAAACCAGTCCATGAGCTAATTGACAAAGTTCTAGTACTCATGTAGCTCTACAATTTTGTTGTTAACACCTATCGCTAACTCGGGCTATATTAGGAGATTTGCTCGGTTGAAATCGCGCTGTCACTTGAATCGTGGCTGACCGGCCGCAGGGCCGTGCTGCTGTGTGGGCGTGCCGTGGCGGCCGTACACCGGCCGTGGCCCCACCCGTCAGGTCGCGATGTCTTCAAGGGCGCCACGGAGCCAGCACTCACCCTCACTCGTGCCCCTGCCCTCTCTCTCTCTCCCTTCGAGCCAGGGTGGAGCACCGAGGCGCCATTGCCGCCATGGGCTTCCTCGCGCTCGTGCACCATCATCATCGTGCCTCGACCCAATTCCTTCTAGCAGCAGCACCACAGCGCCTTCCTCTACCCTCTCCACTCCTTCCGTGGGTCGTTTGAGCGAAGATAAGGCCGCATTGGCCGATTTCGCCACCGCGGCCATGTGCGGGACCTCACCAGAGTCGAGGCCACCATGGTCAGAGTAGCTAGGACCCTTCCCAGTCTCCCTTTCTCCCTCCCTTAGATCCCTGGTTCCCTCGTGAAGCTCGTACCGAGCTTAGACAAGGCGTTGTAACCTCGCCGTCGCCAGCGCACCATCACCGGAACACCGTCGTCCGCCTTCGTCGTCGGCAAGTGCGCTCCGGTGCGGTAGCATTGAGGGAAAGGACATGCCTAGGTAAGGTTTGGGGTGGTGAGCACGATGGTGTGCTCGGTTTCATCGGAGGGGTCACCGGCGGTGAGAACCCGCTCACCGGAGTTTCTCCCCCTGCCTCTGTCTCTCTGACCCGGGGACCCGCCCTGTCAGCAACTGCGTGCGCGAGCGGGAGGCCAAGCGTGGGCCGCGCGCGGAGGACTGGGCCACACTGTCGCGTTAGCGGGCCGCGCGTGGGGTAACCGGTCCAGTGACGAGTTTTAGTTTTCGTTTTTGGTTTTTCTTTAATTGTTTCACAGATTTTATTGTTGCTTGGTAAAATCCATATCTCGTGCAATTTAGATCCAAAAATTGTGATCCAAATTTTGTTGGGATCCAAATAAAGTGTAGTATCTAGAAAAAATATCAAATGCTTATGTGATGTTTAATTTCTGAAATAATTAATTAGGGTTTTGAAATGTGTTGTAAATTGCATGCAAACTTGTTTAAATCATATCTTGAGCTTCTATGTTCCAAAAATTATGAAATTTGGTAAGTATGTTATTTCATATATACACTAGCTCTGGTAAAAGTTTGGATCCTATTGCTTGAGTAGTTTTCAAGTTGTGATGTTGCCATTTTATTTTAGGAGATACTTGAATGAATTTTCATAATTTTTCTATAGGTCTAGTAATAGTAAAATTTTGAGAGTGTTGTTCTTAGGGTAGAATGATACTTAGAAAAATATGAAATTTGTTGTTTGACACCTTTCAATAAGGTTTCCTATTTATGCAAAAATCAGCCTTTTTGGCTTGTGAATTTTGTGTAGGGAGTTTCTGTGAATAACTTTAGTTCAAATATTTACAGTAGCCTCCTAGTAGACCAAGGAACCTCCTGTAATTTTTATAGAATTTTTCTAAGCAGTTGCATATGAGTTTAATTTCCCACTTAATTAATTAAGTAAATTAAGAAAGGGGTTAAAATAAATGTCTTGGGTTGGAACACCCTACTTTCTAGTGGTTTTGGGTCATATTTCAACTAGTAGCATCATTAGTTTATTCATAGAGAAAGTTTGACACATGAATAAATATTTAAGTTCCACATTTCTAGGTTCTCTGGACAGCTGGTAGCATTTTTGGGATTTGATCCTTGGTAAAGTGTTTTCTGGGAAACTTGTGAATACCAAAGTGGTAGTAAACTGGTTAAACTAGTTTGTGTCAAAATTTGGTGGCATTTGGCCTAGTAGTCTAGGAGTTATCGCTGTTTAAAGTGGCTATCTAGAAATTGCTGCTCTCTGTTTGGAGGGGACAGATTTCTGGAACTTTGGAATTTCGACTAGGTAAACTTTAGAATTAAGTGTTGAGGTCTGAAAATGAATTGTAGAGTATTTTATAAGCTTAAAAGATTGTCTTGTATCATGCCTTTATGATTTAGGAATCTACAGTTGTGATAGAAATGCGTAGCTGCTGTCCAGAATATGTTGTTACGATATTTTATGAGTGGTTGTTGGTAACCTAAGTAATATTGTTCTTGTGATTTTTAGGTGTTAGGGCCTTAACTGAAGAGAAATATTTATACATTAGGTTGTGTAGATTAGGTAAGTACTTCTCAACCGGAGAAGAGATTTGCACGTAATGTTGAAGTAACTTGAATAGAGTACTTAAATTGATGAAATGCATTCCATTCCGAGCATATTGCATTTATTATGCATCCATGAGATTTATTGTGCATTCATGCAATAGGTGTACCAGAGGGGGTGGCACCTCTCGAGTTCGAGAGAGCGATTCCGGAGGAGGACCAGGAGCAGTCGAGGGAGCCCGAGGACCCAGCCGGCGAAGGAGTGCCCGTAGACGACCTGCCTGAGTCCTCAGATCATCGCCCGTCCTCTTTTCTGAAAGGCAAGCCCCGGTGCATGCTGACCCATTTGTTTTATATATCAATCTTGAGTACTTTTACTTGTTTACTGCATTAAGTTGTAGGAGTTGTATGAAAACCCTTGTTGCATTATACCTGTCCTTGTCCAGATATTATACTTAAACCCTAAATTAGGTTTAGGCCCGTGTTAATGCTTAGCCCTGCTTAGTCCGGTAGAAGTCGGATGATTTTCAGTCATCCGCGAGATGTAGGAATGGGTCACGAGTGGCTATGTTGGCTATCGTGGATGGAACCATGCCTAAAAATGAATTTGAGACCGGGTGGGAGTTCGATAGTGCAGCCGCAAGACACTTTACGTCTTGGGTGCGGAGCTTTGCCCGTCTGAGTCGTTTAAGGGTCGATTCGCTGTACGTCCTTGAGTCATGTTGAACGCAGTCTAACACTTAGTTGGCCGGATAAGTCGTTCCGACCGCGAAGCCGAGTAATTCGGTTCAGGGCGGGAGTCGAATGGTAGGTCACATCTTAGAGGAGAGAAACATTGTGCTTGGGGACATTGGCGTGAGACCAAGGGGGGGTTAGAGTCCCTAGCACCTGGCAGAGTGTCACCCTTGGGGATACGGCATCATTCGAACCCGCGACTCCTGAATCGTACGAAAGGTGGCTTGTGTGACCCTGGCAGGGGCATGCGCGGTGAGTGTTAGAAATACCCCTCCAGCTGGATAGAAATTCGATTTGAATCACCGTCGCTCCCGGTTAGTGAGCACTTGACTTGAGCAGCGACAAAGTAGATCTCATTAAATTGAATAGATGGTTAAGAGAATGATATAATGTTGCCTCAAATTTATACCTGCTATGGATATAATAATAATATTGTTTGATTATACTCAAGTGAATGTTTAGTACAGGTGCTAAGATAGATGACAGGTTAATGTTAAAAATAACTGCTAGTACAGGTTAAAAGAGTTTAAATAGTTTAAATTACTTATGCTTTTCCGCAAAGGTGACGTCAGCCAGCTCCACTTATGAAAGTCTTGCATGATCCTTGGTCTCTCTTTTTTTTTCCGTTTTGACGGGTAAGTCTAGCTGAGTACATTCCCGTACTCAGGGTTTATTCCCTCCTGTTGCAGATGACATGCTTTATCAGGGCTTCTGCAAGACCTGCCTCCACCCCGTGGGTGACGAGGACTAGATCACTCGGGCGTGATCGTCTGTTAGTTACTTTCCTTAATGCTTTTATGGGATGGTGATCTGTAAGACTGGTAGTAGTATTGGAACTAAATACGTGTGTTATGCTTCCGCTACTTTATAAACTCGGTTTGTAATAATTTGCGACTCCGTGTGTTGTAAGCAAACTTCCGCTCTACTTGTGAAATGTAACGTGTGATGTGTATGTTGAATGATGCGATCTTGTTTGTAATAGAGTTGGTTTGAAATCATTCGTGGTTTCGATTGACTACCGGGATTATGTGGGCTCAAGTTCAAAAATTTGAGCGTTTCGGCGCTTGTTTTTGTACTTGTGCTCTTATAATTTGGTCGGTTCTGTTACAGCTGGTATCGAAGCAGAATTCAATATTAAACACATTATACGAGTATTTGAAAACAAAAGTGTTTGTTTGCGAAAAGTGTTAAAAATCTGAAAATTATTTCTATAAGTATGCCAGTGATCATATCCCTTAGCCCAAATAAGGACTCTTAGGTGGCTTATTAAAAAGACTAACTTGGGGGTCTTGTTTGTTTTTGTTTCATCGTCCATACGGCGTGATATTGTATGGATGCCATCCTCTTGGGTGGTAATGTATGGATCAAATACTTTGACGCTCTAGTAAGTCTGAGCTGTGAGAGCATGATCGTCCAACCGGTGGTCTAGGGGAGAGTAGTTGTGGTTACTTGCATACTTACATGTTCAAACCATGTAATTATGAAAGTAGTTAATTTGGGGTATATCTGTCGGGTAGTTGTGATATTGAAGTATATACATCGGGGATGTGTATGTAGAAAGTATTTAGCTTACTGCTTACTTATGTGCTTATATTGGGGAACTGTTGGGCTGAAATGAGATTTTCTGCAGGTACACTAACAGCGCAAACGAGTAGACCGATAGTTTCGCCTATTTGAGAGAACGTATGTATGCCACCGCCTAGCGTTAGAACTTTATGATTCTACTAGGGTGAGAGGGCATACAGAACGTGCATGCATCATGTTTAATTCATGTCATACATTTCATTTTACTCTCTTCTTAAAAATTTCGATGGTCCCGACTAAATTAAATTTCGTATCCCCTAAATTATCCTCACTGTAAGTCATATCTTGTTGCTACAGATGGCTCACACCAAGAGGACCGCTTGCAAGTCAACCGGAGGCAGAGCACCTCGTCACCAGCTCGCCCCCATGAGCCCCGCCCTGAGCCCACCGAGGCAGAAAGGTTGAGGGCCGAGCTGGCTAAGATGACTGCTGCTAGAAATGCGGCTCAGCAACAGCTGGAGCAAGTGATAAATGATAGAGATCAGGAGACACTTGCGGTCCAAAGGTTAACTGTGGTGAATCGCAACTGTCAGCGTATGCTGGTCCACGTGATGAACCAGCGGGATGAAGCCTGGCACGAAGAGAACATCCTGAGAGCTCGTCAGGTGGAGCTTGAGCAACGGATAGAAGCTGCAGAAGAATACAATGACAATCTTCATGAGGAAGTGCACCGCCTAAACAATCAGCTCAATCCTCTGCTTCCTCATAACAATGACGAGGATGAGGAGATGGGCTCTGGAGTCTTCATGGCTGAAGATGATGACGACGTGGAGGTCAATGGGCCACAGGATGTTCCACCAGAAGAAGAAGAAGATGAGGAGTTAGAGCCTGCTAGTGATGAGGATGGCGAGGAGATCTTCGACACTGACTCCGAGGACGATGCTTAGAGTAGTCATCGACTAGCTATGACGCTAGAGTTATCTTTTGTGCCCTCCATGTGTGGGAGTGAGGCTTTGTAATAACTTAGCTTTTGGGATGTAATATCAAACCCTATGTTATCCTGGATGTTAGTTTGAACGTGTTAAATTTCGGTCACAAATGGATGTCTCATTGTGTTGTGTTCGGTGATGGTGTCACAATTAGCACCCTTCGGTGCTGCGACGAAACCGAGGGCCTCTTGTGGCGCGCGACATAAGGCTATGCTGCTTGGCACGCGCTGGTATCGAGGTGGCTAGTCATGATCCACCATGGAACCCTACCCATGTGATGTCTCCTTGTGATCATTTCTTGGTTAGCCTTCCCCTGTTGGCTAGAAGTTTAGTTTGAATCCGGACACCCGTTACGTAAGGTTGAAATTCCGTTGATATCAATGTAACCTGTCAGTCACGTTTGTGCTACCTACATGCGAGCCAGTAATAAATTCTATCTGTTCATCTGAAGATATCTTGTTGCTATGTCCATCGCATAATTGCGTCGATTGGTACACTTGATGAGTTGGTGTGGTTGTGATGAATTATTGTGCCTCAATTGTTTGCGAATTCATTTCAAATGACATCAGTTTGGCATATTTACACAATTCATCTACAAGTTTCCCACGTCGTCAGTGCTCATTGGCTATGCATTTTGCAGATGGCGTACAACCTCCGTTGTGGTCGTGGCGTTGAGGATGAGGAACAGCCACCCCCTCCTCCACCACCCACTCTGGCAGAATTGATGCAGATGGTGGTTGAGGGTCAGCGCCTGTTAGCAGACGCTATGCGCCAGCTAGTCGACCGGGATGCTCGCCAAGTCGTCAGGGACCGGCACCAAATCAGCATAGTGACTTTAAGGATTTTCTTGATACCAAGCCCCCGCTCTTTAAGGAGGCGGAGGAACCTCTGCAAGCTGATGAGTGGTTGAATACCATTGAGCAAAAGTTTCGTCTGCTTCATCTAACTGAGGAGCTAAAAACTGAGTATGCTTCCCACCAACTGCATGGCCTGGCTGGTATTTGGTAGAGTCACTACCGCTCTACGTTGCCTCCTAATGTCCCGATTGCTTGGGACCAGTTTAAAACGGCTTTCCGCGGGAATTACATTCCTCTAGGTTTGATGGCTATAAAGCACACTGAGTTCATGAGATTAACCCAAGGCAATAAGAGTTTGACGGACTACCTGCAAGCCTTTAACAATCTTGCAAGGTATGCCACTGAGTTTGTGGATACTGATGCTAAGAAGATTGCTAGCTTCAAGCGTGGCCTCGGTCCAAAGCTGATGAAGACCATGGGCACTAGCAAATGTGCTACTTTCAATGATTTTATTAGTGATGCTCTGACTCAAGAAAACAATAACTCTATCTATACTGCTTCTAAGAGCCGCAAGAGGGCCCCTGAGGTAGGTGCGTCACAGTCCCGAGCTCCAGCTGCACCGAGGGCTCCTCCTCGCCCTCCTGCCACAAGTGCTAAGTTCCGTCCCCCGCAAAAGAAGGCGCCAGTTAAAACTGGGTTTCGCAAAGCATATACAGTGGCTCTGCCAAAGGGTAGTTCTGGTCAAGGCAGCTCTAGTGTCCCTCCAAGCAACATGTCTTGCTCGAATTGCAACAAACCAGGTCATTGGTCTAGGAATTATCCGTATCCTAAGAAGAATGCAAACCAAGGTGGTCGTCAGGGGAATGTTCATTATAATAGTATTGAAGAAATTCCATCTGGTGAGGTAGTCACTACTGGTAAGTTCTTAGTTGACCAACATTCTGCAGTGGTGCTATTTGATTCAGGTGCTTCGCATTCCTTTATCAGTCCTGTGTTTGCATCAAAGTTTGCACATAACTTACATACGGTTGATGGTGAGGGTTATTGTATTAGAGCGGCAAGTGGGAATATTTCCACAAATCAAGTAGTAAGAGATCTAGAGTTTGAAATAGAAGGGCGAAAGTACTCGCTTACCTTAGTGGTTTTGCCTGGATTAGGTGTTGATGTTATTTTGGGCATGAATTGGATGAGTCAGAATGGGGTGCTCATTGATACATCCACCCATGTAGTTATGCTCAGAGATCCTACAGATCAGAAAGGTTTTCTAGTGCAACTTCCTAGGCAGTTTGACCTTTCTAGTGAGGTTCATGCGGTGCAAGCGAAGGTATTAACTGATATTCCCGTAGTGAGTGAGTTTCCTGATGTTTTTCCCGATGATTTGCCGGGACTACCTCCGGATCGGGATGTGGAGTTTAAAATCGAGTTGTTGCCTGGCACGGCACCTATCTCTAGGAGACCCTATAGGATGTCTCCGAATGAACTAGCTAAACTTAAGGTGCAGTTGAATGAACTTTTGAAGAAGGGGCTGATTCGTCCCAGTTCGTCTCCGTGGGGATGTCCTACGATCTTTGTAAAGAAGAAGGACCAGTCGTTGCGGATGTGCGTAGATTATAGGCCTCTGAATGCAGTCACTGTCAAAAATAAGTATCCTTTACCACACATCGATATCTTGTTTGATCAGTTATCTAAAGCTAAAGTCTTTTCCAAGATCGACCTAAGATCTGGCTACCATCAAATTAAAATCCGTCCGGAAGATGTTCCAAAAACAGCCTTCTCTACCAGATACGGTCTTTATGAGTATCTTGTTATGTCCTTCGGCTTGACCAACGCCCCCGCACACTTTATGAACTTGATGAATTCGGTGTTTATGCCCGAATTGGACAAGTTTGTGGTGGTATTTATTGATGACATCCTGGTATATTCTGAAAATGAGGAAGACCACGCTGAACATCTGCGTATAGTCCTCACAAGACTGCGTGAACATCAACTATATGCAAAATTCAGTAAGTGCGAATTCTGGCTTCGTGAAGTACCTTTCCTTAGGCATGTATTATCCGATGGAGGAATTATGGTGGATTTCGCCAAGGTACAAGAAGTACTGAACTGGAAGGCTCCTATCTCGGTTCACGAGGTTCGGAGTTTTCTTGGATTGGCTGGCTATTATCGTCGCTTCATCCTGGATTTCTCAGAAATAGCCAAGCCAATGACTCGACTGCTGCAAAAAGACACCAGGTTTGTCTGGACTCCTGAGTGTAATGCGGCTTTAAACAAACTGCGAACTCTCCTAACCTCGGCTCCGGTTTTGGCACAACCGGATATCGAGAAACCATTTGATGTGTATTATGATGCCTCAGGCATAGGTTTGGGAGGTGTTCTGATGCAGGAAGGCCGAGTAATTGCATATACCTCTCGACAACTTCAGAAACATGAGGTGAATTATCCAACGCATGACTTAGAACTCGCTGCAATTGTTCATGCTTTGAAAGCCTGGCGGCACTATCTGTTGGGCAATGTTTGCAATATCTATACTGACCATAAAAGCCTCAAATATATCTTCACCCAACTCGAGTTGAATATGCGTCAAAGAAGATGGCTTGAGTTGATTAAAGATTATAATCTCTAAGTGCACTATCATCCTGGCAAGGCAAATATGGTTGCCGATGCCTTAAGCCGTAAGTCTCATTGCCACTCATTAGTTGAAGGTGATTTTCATCTGTCTCGCCTTCTACACCCAGCTATTCTATACAACGTCACTATCAGTTGCACTCTCAAGAGTAGAATTATTGAGCTTCAAAAGACTGACACTGGTATATTCCACATCAAGCGTAAGATGAAAGAGCAAGAAACTACACATTTCAGGGTAGATGAAGAGGGTGTACTGTGGTTCAAGGATAGGTTAGTTATGCCTAAGGACCGAGAGCTTAGAAATCATATCATGTCTGAAGCACACTCCTCTAAGTTGTCCATCTATCCTGGTAGCAATAAGATGTATTACGATTTGAAGCCATACTATTGGTGGACCAAAATGCGGAAAGAAATAGCTGCATATGTTGCTAGGTGTGACACCTGCTGTAGGGTTAAGGCTGTGCACATGAAAGCTAGATTGCTTCAACCACTTTCTATCCCAGGTTGGAAATGGGAGGAGATAAGCATGGATTTCATTGTTGGACTTTCTCCTACTGTCAAGAACCATAACTCTATCTGGGTAATTGTAGATCTCCTAACCAAGTCGGCTCACTTCATTCCTGTTCGAGTAGACTATCGTCCTACTGACTATGCTGAGTTGTACTTCAATCAGATAGTCTGGCTCCATGGGATACCTCGTACTATCGTTTCTGACCGTGGTCCACAGTTCACTGCTCGTTTTTGGGAGCACTTGCATCATCTTCTAGGAACCAAGTTAGTGAGGAGCTCTACTTATCACCCCCAGACATCAGGTCAGACTGAACGAGTTAACCAGATCTTGGAGGATATGTTACGGGCTTGTGTTATTTTGTCCAAGGGTTCATGGAAGAAATGGTTGCCTCTAGCTGAGTTTTCGTATAATAATAATTATCAAGAGAGCATTAAGATGGCCCCATTCAAAGCATTGTACGGTCGTAAGTGTAGAACCCCACTAAATTGGATAGAAGCTGGTGAGAGAAGGTATTATGGTATTGATTTTGTCAAGGAAGCTGAGAAACAAGTTCGTACCATCAAAATCCATATGGCTGCGGCTCAAGCTAGATAGAAAAGTTACGCTGATTGCCGTAGAAAACTGATCGAGTTTGAAGTTGGAGACTTCGTATATCTGAAAGTTTCTCCTATGAAGAGTGTACAACGTTTTGGTGTGAAGCGGAAACTTGCACCAAGATACATGGGTCCTTTCTAGATCATAGGAAAGAGTGGTGTTGTCGCATATAAGATCCAGTTACCCCCTGAAATGAGCGCCATTTTCAATGTTTTCCATGTATCCCAGTTAAAGAAGTGTCTTCGAGTTCCTGAAGAGATAGTTCCATTAGGGGATATCAGGCTAGAATCCGATTTAACTTACGAGGAAAAGCCAGTCTGTGTGATTGACACTCAAGAACGGGTAACTAGAAGTCGAGTGGTTAAGTGGTATAAAGTAATGTGGAGTAATCAGGGTAGTGAGAGTGATGCTACGTGGGAGCGAGAAGACTATTTACGTGATGGCTATAAGGAATTCTATCAATAATGGTATGCTTTCTAAATCTTGGGATGAGATTTTTATAAGGGGGGAGGGCTGTAACACCCCAGGTGTTTGGCTTCCTTAATTGCATTGCATTTCATGAACTTGAGCATCATCCATTCATGCATGAGCTTATAATATGTGAAACATTGCAACCTGTGTTTATATTTCATGTGTATTATGAAGTGAGTAGTGCAACACCGAAGTGCCACATGTGCAACTTCCTTTTGAGACATGCCAACCACTTTAGTGTAACATGATTAGCAAGTGCTATGCAACACACTCATGCAACATGTGCAACATGATCTTGCAACATTTGGGTGAAATATTGCTTTGCTTGTTTCAAATTATGTGACACTAGGAATTTTGTGTAACCAATGTCTAGAGTGGCTAATTAGGTCTTATAACACCTTAATTACATTTAGGGTAAGTAGTGGAGCAATGTTCATGTTGACCAAAATTACCAAATTGCCCTTCCAAATGTTGTTGACTAGGTTTTGACCCCTAGAGTGATTTGGTTTGACTAATTAAAAAGTCTAGCTTACAAATCTTGCATGGAGGAGCAACCTTAAGCAAAGTTGTAGAGAATTTCATAAGGAACAAAAGTTCTAATATGGCCATCTTATGAAAATGAACAGAACATACTCAAAAATGGCCCACAAGTCAGTCTTAGAGACTGTTTTGTGACTTAGCAATTTTAACTAAGTGTTAAGCTGTAAACCATTTCACTGTACCCCACTTCAACGCCATGTAACTCTAAAACATAGCCGAACCAGTCCATGAGCCAATTGACAAAGTTGTAGTACTCATGTAGCTCTACAATTTTGTTGTTAACACCTATCGCTAACTCGGGCTAGATTAGGAGATTTGCTCGGTTGAAATCGCGCTGTCAGTCGAATCCGTGGACACCGATTCAATCAAATCGAGCAACATTCAGTAAACGTCATGGCCGACCAGCCACAGGGCCATGCTACCGCGTGGGCACGCTGTGGCGGTCGTACGCTGGCCGTGGCCCCACCCGTCAGGTCGCGATGTCTTCAAGGGCGCCACGGAGCCAGCACTCACCCTCACTCGTGCCCCTGCCCTCTCTCTCGCCCTCCGAGCCAGGGCGGAGCACCGAGGCGCCATTGCCGCCGTGGGCTTCCTCGCGCTCGTGCACCGTCGTCATCGCGTCTTGACCCAATTCCTTCTAGCAGCAGCACCACAGCGCCTTCCTCTACCCTCTCCACTCCTTCCGTGGGTCGTTTGAGCGAAAGGTAAGGCCGCATTGGCCGATTTCGCCACCGCGGCCATGTGCGGGACCTCGCCGGAGTCGAGGCCACCGTGGTCAAAGTAGCTAGGACCCTTCTCAGTCTCCCTTTCTCCCTCCCTTAGATCCCTGGTTCCCTCGTGAAGCTCGTACCGAGCTTAGACGAGGCGTTGTAACCTCGCCGTCGCCGGCGCACCATCACCGGAACACCGTCATCCACCTTCATCGTCGGCAAGTGCGCTCCGGTGCAGTAGCATTGGGGGAAAGGACATGCCTAGGTGCGGTTTGGGGTGGTGAGCACGACGGTGTGCTCGGTTTCATCGGAGGGGTCACCGGCGGTGAGAACCCGCTCACCGGAGTTTCTCCCCCTGCCTCTGTCTCTCTGACCCGGGGACCCGCCCTGTCAGCAGCTGCGTGCGCGGGCGGGAGGCCGAGAGTGGGCCGCACGCGGAGTACAGGGCTGCACTGTCACGTTAGCGAGCCGCGTGTGGGGTAACTGGTCCAGTGACGAGTTTTAGTTTTCGTTTTTTGTTTTTCTTTAATTGTTTCACAGATTTTATTGTTGCTTGGTAAAATCCATATCTCGTGCAATTTAGATCCAAAAATTGTGATCCAAATTTTGTTGGGCTCCAAATAAAGTGTAGTATCTAGGAAAAATATCAAATGCTTATGTGATGTTTAATTTCTAGAATAATTAATTAGGGTTTTGAAATGTGTTGTAAATTGCATGCAAAATTGTTTAAATCATATCTTGAGCTTCTATGTTCCAAAAATTATGAAATTTGGTGAGTATGTTATTTCATATATACACTAGCTCTGGTAAAAGTTTGGATCCTATTGCTTGAGTAGTTTTCAAGTTATGATGTTGCCATTTTATTTTAGGAGATAATTGAATGAATTTTCATAATTTTTCTATAGGTCCAGTAAAGGTGAACTTTTGAGAGTGTTGTTCTTAGGGTAGAATGATACTAGAAAAAATATGAAATCTATTGTTTGACACTTTTCAATAAGGTTTCCTATTTATGCAAAAATTAGCCTTTTTGGCTCGTGAATTTTGTGTAGGGAGTTTCTGTGAATAACTTTAGTTCAAATTTTTACAGTAGCCTCCTAGTAGGCCAAGGAACCGCCTGTAATTTTTATAGAATTTTTCTAAGCAATTGCATATGAGTTTAATTTCCCACTTAATTAATTAAGTAAATTAAGAAAGGGGTTAAAATTAATGTCTTGGGTTGGCACACCCTACTTTCTGGTGGTTTTGGGTCATGTGTCAACTAGTAGCATCATTAGTTTGTTCATAGAGGAAGTTTGACACATGAATAAATATTTAAGTTCCACATTTTTAGGTTCTCTGGACAGCTGGTAGTATTTTTAGGATTTGACCCTTGGTAAAGTGTTTTCTGGGAAACTTGTGAATACCAAAGTGGTAGCAAACTGGTTAAACTAGCTTGTGTCAAAATTTGGTGGCATTTGGCCTAGTAGTCTAGGAGTTATCGCTGTTTAAAGTGGCTATCCAGAAATTGCTGCTCTCTGTTTGGAGAGGACAGATTTCTGGAACTTTGGAATTTCGACTAGGTAAACTTTAGAATTAAGTGTTGAGATCTGAAAATGAATTGTAGAGTATTTTATAAGCTTTCCAGATTGTCTTGTATCATGCCTTTAGGATTTGGGAATCTACAGTTGTGATAGAAATGCGTAGCTGCTGTCCAGAATATGTTGTTACGATATTTTATGAGTGGTTGTTGGTAACCTAAGTAATGTTGTTCTTGTCATTTTTAGATGTTAGGGTCTTAACTAAAGAGGAACATTTATACATTAGGTTATGTAGATTAGGTAAGTACTTCTCTACCGGAGAAGCGATTTGCACGTAATGTTGAAGTAACTTGAATAGAGTACTTAAATTGCTGAAATGCATTCCATTCCGAGCATATTGCATTCACTATGCATCCATAAGATTTATTGTGCATTCATGCAATAGGTGTACCGGAGGGGTGACACTCCTCGAGTTCGAGGGAGCGATTTCGGAAGAGGACCAGGAGCAGCCGAGGGAGCCCAAGGACCCAGCCGGCGAAGGAGTGCCCGTAGACGACCTGCCTGGGTGCCCAGATCATCGCCCGTCCTCTTTTCTGAAAGGCAAGCCCCGGTGCATGCTGACACATTTGTTTTATATATCAATCTTGAGTACTTTTACTTATTTACTGCATTAAGTTGTAGGAGTTGTATAAAAACCCTTGTTGCATTATACCTGTTCTTGTCCAGATATCATACTTAAACCCTAAATTAGGTTTAGGCCTATGTTAATGCTTAGCCCTGCTTAGTCCGGTAGAAGTCGGGTGATTTCCGTCATCCGCGAGATGCAGGAATGGGTAACGAGTGGCTATGTTGGCTATCGTGGATGGAACCATGCCTAAAAATGAATTTGAGACCGGACGGGAGTTCGATAGTGCAGCCACAAGACACTACACGTCTTGGGTGCGGAGCTATGCCCGTCTGAGTCGTTTAAGGACCGATTCATTGTACGTCCTTGAGTCATGTTGAACGCAGTCTAACACTTAGTTGGCCGGATAAGTCATTCCGACCGCGAAGCCGAGTAATTCGGTTCAGGCCAGGAGTCGAATGGTAGGTCGCATCTTGGAGGAGAGAAATATTGTGCTTGGGGACATTGGCGTGAGACCAAGGGGGGTTAGAGTCCCTAGCACCTGGCAGAGTGTCACCCTTGGGGATGCGGCATCATTCGAACTCGCGACTCCTGAATTGTACGAAAGGTGGCTTGTGCGACCCTGGCAGGGGCCTGCGCGGTGAGTGTTAGAAATACCCCTCCAGCTGGATAGGAATTCGATTCGAATCGCCGTCGCTCCCAGTTAGTGAGCACTTGACTTGAGCAGTGGCAACGTAGATCTCATTAAATTGAACAGATAGTTAAGCGAATGATATAATGTTACCGCAAATTTATACCTGCTATGGATATAATAATATTATTATTTGATTATACTCAAGTGAATGTTTAGTACAGGTGCTAAGATAGATGACAGGTTAATGTTAAAAATAACTGCTAGTACAGGTTAAAAGAGTTTAAATTACTTATGCTTTTCCGCAAAGGTGACGTCAGCCAGCTCCACTTATGAAAGCCTTGCATGATCCTTGGTGTCTCTTTTTTTCCATTTCGACGGGTAAGTCTAGCTGAGTACATTCCCGTACTCAGGGTTTATTCCCTCCTGTTGCAGATGACATGCTTTATCAGGGCTTCTGCAAGACCTGCCTCCACCCCGTGGGTGACGAGGACTAGATCACTCGGGCGTGATCGTCTGTTAGTTACTTTCCTTAATGCTTTTGTGGGATGGTGATCTGTAAGACTGGCAGTAGTATTTGAACTAAATGCGTGTGTTATGCTTCCGCTACTTTATGAACTCGGTTTGTAATAATTTGTGACTCTGTGTGTTGTAAGCGAACTTCCGCTCTACTTGTGAAATGTAACGTGTGATATGTATGTTGAATGATGTGATCTTGGTTGTAAAAGAGTTGGTTTGAAATTCTTCGTGGTTTCGATTGAGTACCGGGATTATATGGGCTCAAGTTCGAAAATTTGAGCGTTTCGGCGCTTGTTTTTATACTTGTGCTCTTATAATTTGGTCGGTTCTGTTACATCAACTACAAAGTTGCATAACTTTTCAAGATCTACAACTTTTGTTTTAGTTGTTTTTTTATTTGAGGTCATTTTAAAAATTTAAATTTTAAATTTGAGAAATTCAAACATAGTTTTCCTTGAAAAGATGACCTCAAATGAAAAAGTTGTCAACTACAAAGTTGTGTAACTTTTTGAGATCTATAACTTTCATATTGGTCATTTCTTCATCAGACAATGTGGTAGTGTATATTATTCACAAATTTACATCTCTCTCTTATAAATTTGTGAACTACCACTTTGTCGGATGAATAAATGATCAAAACCATAATAAAGATCTTAGAGAACCTTACAATCCATAGAAACATAATTATGACGTCCATACAGATAAACCTAATGAAATATAATTAACTTGCATACAGACATAATTAAAATATCCATACAAATAAACCTAACTAAAGTACATAACTATTTGAATAAACCTGATTAAACATAACAGTACAAATAAACCTAACTAACACATAGATCCTACAAACTGGCTGCAACCCTAGTCTGTCTCCACTGCCAGTAGTGTATGTCTCGAATTGTGTAACCATGGTCATTGTCTATGTAATGCAAGGCCCACACTACAACACTCTCCATTGCCTCATAATGCCGAGAACATGGCATCCCATAGATGTAGCCTACTGATGGATTATCGATGGCCTGGTTCTGCCTAAATCTCACGCAATACTGGATGTCTGCTGTCATCCTCTTGCCCATCGCTTTCATGAAGTCCCAGGCGCACCCTAGTCACTTAAGAGCTTGCATGAGAATGGGCTGCAAGCCACATGTAGCATAGGTAAAATCATAGAGCAAAACCTACGAGCGGACAAACAAAAAAATATCAGGAAGCGCTTATGTAATAATAATAAGAATAAATAAACATTGCCCTCATATCATACACGACGTACTACATCCATATAGTTGAATGTCGCATGCCTGTCGTTTACTTGCGGCACATCTAGACTGTGTTGATGTAAAGCTTCTATCTTCAAGTACAAGAAATCAGGCATATAGTAGCCAATTCGTTCAATTGCCTGCAAAGAAAGCAGCACGACATCGATCTAGGGGCTATAAGTACAATAAATCTATACCCACACCAATTTCAAATGTCCAAACTTTATACAGATAAAAAAGGGGTAAGTATAATCAATTTATTTGCGGGTGGAGGGGTATATTGATCGTCTCACATTGGTGGAAGTTTTGGGCTATATTGTTTGGAGTGCATGTATTCGTAGTTCTGTAAAGCTCTGCTTAGAGAGTGCTGCATTTGGCCGGAGCAAACGACAATGTCTCGTGCCCGACGTCGTAAAGGATGTGCATGTTCTGCTGCTGGTAGTTGCCGACGAAGTTTACCCCGCCGTTGCTCTGGTTCTGCATGGCCAGGCACCACAAGCTAGAATCCGACACCGACACCATGTAGTTGTCCGCTGGGAGCACCATGTCCGCGCGGTCGAAGTGGAGCGTCATGCTCGGCATGGCCGGCGGAGCCGACGTCGGAGAGGGCAGCGCAAAGCAAAGTTGGAGACCACCCGTTGCTGCCGACCCATCTGTCATGGGCAGCGTCGTCACCAGCGAGAGGACAGCGGCGCGGATCTGCTGGTACGCCGTGTCGACAAGTACTGTGAACGTCGTGTCGGAGTCGATGATGAGCCCGCCGGTGCCGTCAGCCTTCAGGGAGAAGGCATCGGGCGGGATGGACAACACCGTCGTGCCAAGGGATATGCCCGTCAGGTTGAGGTAGTAGTATGAGCTCATGGGCTCCTTATTTGGGCTAGCGACGAACGGCGTGGAACGGACGGCGCCGGCGCTGTTGAGCGCGGCCGACGCCGCCGACGGCCCGAAAAGGAGCGTGCTGGTGCTATTGGCGTCCTGGAACGGCGTGAGGCAGTAGGAGAACCCGCTGGCGCCGAGCTGCGAGACGAGCGACAGGTTGCCCCTCCCCAGCCCAGCGAGCCCCGCCGACCCGACCCACTCGGTCTTGCTGCTCGCGTTGCTGCACCCGAAGGCGATGCCAGCGACGCGGGCCTGGTGCGCCGGCGCCGAGCCGAACGTGAGCGTCTGGCACCCCATGTAGCCCGACGTCCACCCAGTGCCATATATTGTCTTGTACAGGCACGCACTCCCAGGCGGCGGGGCCGGCGCCCCCGCCGCCGGGCACGTGCTCAGCGAGCTGCCGCACGGGAGCACGTGGAATGTGGGGGACCTGGCCGGGTTGTACAGCGGCGCCGGCTGCTTGAAGCACTGGCTGCCGCAGGGCGCGCACTGCGTCCAGATGAGTGTGCTGGCCGTGTCGGCGATGGCCGCGTAGGGCAGCGGCGGCGTGCCGATGCCCAGAATCATCAGGTACGACCCGCCGTCGGGTAAGTCTTTGCTGGTCGGTACGGTACGGACACCGTGCGGCCGGACGCAGCTAGCTCCCGGGCCTTCTGCCGGTGCATGTCGCGGCGGAGGGCGTCGCGAACGAACTGGGACACAATTGTCTGAGTCCTAGGTCATGTGAGAAAGTTTGTTGCCATTGCGAAGAAGCATTGTCTGAGTCTAGGTCGGGAGCTCACCCTTTGTCCGTGCAATAGCAACAAGAACAAGCTTGCCTAGCGAGACAATGTGGTGCAATCCCACTTCGTCCGGTATGGTTTCGTCAAGAATTACACCGTCTGAAAGTATCACGGCGAAGGAGATCCGAGTGCCACCGGTGCATCTGGATGAAACTGGTCGACGACATCGACGGTGGTGGCAGTGAATGATGGAGGACAACAGCCCTCATCATCAGCAGGAGCAGCGGGCGGCAATAGTTCGAATCATGATTACATCAGCATTAATGATTTTCTCCACGACATGGCCAACAACGATGGTGGTAGGGATGGTGAGCAGGATGA
This sequence comes from Saccharum hybrid cultivar R570, assembly GCA_038087645.1. Taxonomy (NCBI): domain Eukaryota; kingdom Viridiplantae; phylum Streptophyta; class Magnoliopsida; order Poales; family Poaceae; genus Saccharum; species Saccharum hybrid cultivar. Next base: position 18,227,589 of record JAQSUU010000760.1, read on the forward strand.
TGTATTGGAGCCCGACGATATGGAGCTTTTTCAAAATCTTGCTAACCATATGAAGCAGGATGACGTTCTGTTTGGGAATCTAAAGTGGCTGGAGAATTTCAAAGAGATGAAGCAGACGACAATTGATCCCCAGTATAAGAACTATCCGAAGCATTGGACAGCGTTGTGTTTTAACCTATAGTTGCTGATGCTGAAGGCTCACCATGGGTGGTCCGACACTAGCTTCAATGACCTGTTACGTATCATTGCTGACACATACCCAGAGGGCAACAAGGTGCCCAACAATACCTATCGGGCGAAGAAGATGATCCGGCCAGTGACGATGAAGCTTAAAAAGTTCCATGCATGCCCTAACGACTGTATCCTATATCAGGGCAAGTATAAGAACTTGCAGAGATATCCGTACTACGACGCGAGTCGCTACAAGAGGAATGCCGGTTGTCACGCTGACACGGATGACGAGGGACCCTCGAGAGGGCCAAAGAAGAAGAAGACGGCCAAGAAGCAGATCTCATCTCCTAAGGATGAGGAACAAGAGGGTTACATGCAGAGAAAAAGTCCTGCACTGTCAATGTGGTACCTGCCCGTGATCGATCGCTTGCGTGCTCTATTCGAGAACCCAGAGGATGCCAAGCTAATGTCCTGGCATGCATTGGTAGAACGTATGAAGGATGATGGCAAGCTGCGACACCCATCCGATGGCACGCAGTGGAAGCGCTTCGACACCAAGTTACCGAAGGAGTTTAGTGAGGAGGCAAGGAATGTCAGGTTCGTGCTGAGTACCGATGGGATGAACCCTTTTGGTGACCTTAGCAGCTCCCACAACACTTGGCCGGTCATCCTCACCATCTACAACCTGCCTCCCTGGCTATGTGAGAAGCGCAGGTATCTTTTACTATCCTGTATTATTCCTGGACCGAAGTAACTAGGCAATGATATAGATGTGCTCCTAGAGCCGCTCATGGCAGACATGAAGATACTATGGGAAGATGGGGTCAAGATGATGGATGCGTCGCTAAAGAAGGAGTTCACTCTAAAAGCCATCATCTTTGTCACCATCACCGATTACCCTAGTCTTTTTTCACTGTCGGGGCATATCAAAGGTAAGTCAGGTTGTGTAGTTTGCATTGACGGTACCTACTACACTTATCTTAATGCATCCAAGAAGTTGGTGTATATGAGGCATAGGTGATTCCTCGACAAAAAGCACAGGTATCGGCATCCTTCGATGAATCAATACTTCAACAACCAAGGCGAGCCTCAAACCGACGAGCCGAAAAAGATGAGTTATGGGCAAAAGGTGTTTGACATGGTGAAGGGCATAAACATCGAGTTTGGGAAGAAGAAGAAAGAGGAAGATAGGACCATGACAAGGAAGAAGAGGAAGCGAGATGAGATGGAGGAGGAACAACCACCTGTCGCCCTAGTTCCTTTCAAGAAGCAGTCTTATTTCTTCAAGTACCTATCGTACTAGAAGGAGCTAGATACGCCCCATGTCATTGACTGCATGCACTTGGAGAAGAATGTCTTCAAAAGCACCTTTGGTGTCCTGCTAGACATCAAGACTAAGATGAAGGTACCAGTTTCAAGTGATGACAAAGGGTCGTCTTTATTAGACAGGAGCCCATCAGACAGGAGCCCCTCATATGAGGAGGAGGTGCTAACACCGAGGCCACAAAAAAATGTCATACGGAGTAAGAAGATGATCCGACCTATAGTCCAATGATGGGGCCTTCAACACGAGCTTCTTGCACCCCAGCACGAGACCATGCAGATGATGAGGGCTGCGTAAGTATATAACTAACACAATGTCGAGGGCCTCGCATAAGTATAAAGCTAATGCAAGTTCTTGTCCTCGATAGATACCGGTGGTACCTATGTGTTTGGAGTACCCCGAGGAGGGAGAAGGGGAGGGGCATGGATCCGGTCCCACCCCGAGCTCTTCAACCAAAATGAAAAGTGACAAGAGTGGCAAGTCAGACTTGAAGAGGGCCCTTGGAGCCAAGAACTGTCATCGGCACCTTCAGCAACCAGTGCTCCTGTATAGTCAGGGAGCATGTGCCGATCACATATCTGGATTGGAGGAAAGTCCTAGACGACCTCAAGGGTGCCGTGTGGGGAGATGTGAAGAGGTGATTCTAGTAGTCACCAGATCAGTTTAATGACGAATTGTGCAAGGGGCATGCTCTGTACATTGCAGGCAAAGTGCTTCACAACTTGCGGTCGAAACTGAATAAGAACTACATGAAGAAAGGGAAGACACCCTTCAAAGACTATAGCTTCATCAAGCATCACATCTGGGAAGAATTCATCGAATTAATGAGTACTAAAGAAGCAAGTGCAAAGGGTGAGAAGTTCTCCGAGCTCGCAAAGAGGAACACGCTCTACCACCACCTGGGCATGACAAGGTACGCCGCTAAGAGGGAGGACTAGCGGTGAGAAGAAAGGGAGGCAGCTGTAGCGAGGAAGGATAACCCATTTGAAGGCGTCGATGAGAGGTCACATGACTTCTTCTATGCCCGTCGGCCAAAGAAGCTAAAGGAGGGGAGGACCAAGTACAACAAGGAGAGGACTAAGAAGGCGGAGAAGGCTTTGCTCTCGGTCAAAGCGGCCAAGGACTGCGGGGTGTTCGAACCTCGCAGGGATCATGACGTGCTGATCGAGGCACTGGGAAACCCCGAGCACCGGGGCCACGTCCGGGGTGTATCCTCGAGGCAGAGATGGAATAACATGGAAACTTGGCAATCCAACACGTGATCACACCACACGAGGCAGGCCTACAAGGAAGGGTTCATCTAGCAAGGCGTGCAGCAAGGCCACGAGGCGGCAATGAAGGACATGATCAACAAGTCAATACAAGAGGCTTTCACCAGCACCGACCCCAAGATGGTGGAGTTGCGGTCGCAGATGCTTCTCTAGGCTAGTGTGTAGCTACCACAGAGTAAGGTTATAGTACCAGGCTCATCGTTGACCGGAGGACTCCGCAGGTACCCGGTCGATGACATCGTGGAATTGAGGACTTGCACACTCCTGATTCCCATCGGCCGCAAGACGATGAGGAAGAAGGAAGTAGCCACAGGAGTTGCACTCCCCCCGAAAGCAGTGCCATGTACAACAAGAAGCCGATCCCACCCGACTATGCTAGGGTGATCATGACTTGGACCCACAACGATTATGAAGAAGAAGAAATCGACTTTCCCACTGAAGAGAGGGACAGGTACATCCGAGGTATTCAAGGCGCTTGTGTCCTATGGAATAAGGAAGACATCGTCTTGGACATGCCGACGCCTCGATCACATCCCTCAGATCCCCCGATGTCTCCCCCGGGTGACGACGATGACAGCGGTGATGACGGTGATGGCAATGACAATGCTGGCGGCCCAGGCAGCAGTCCTCGACGTAGCCCACCTCCTGACACGAGCAAACCACAAGGAGGCAACGAAACACCGCCTGCAAGTGGTCCAAAGGAGGGCAAAGGGCAATGTCCTCCAGCGCCGAAGAAGCCATCAGAAGAAGCGGGGGGCAGACCCGAGAACATCACCCCAGAGAGTTGGGCGGCGTTCAACATAGCAAACGAGTTCCGGTACTCAATGACGTTTGAAAGGTATATATGCTAATAGCAGCCAAATATAGTGAATGGATTATGTTGGCGTAGATGATGCTAACAGACTTTTCCACTCCACGTCTCAATTACAGGTAGTTTGGCCCCTTACTCCAGATTGCCCTAAAAACTACGAGAATGGCAAGTTCATGTTGTTCTTGGGCCAGCTCATCCAGGAGGAGCTGTGGGAGGTTCGGAGGGTCCATCTCTGGATATATGCATGCTGCGAAGTTAGGCATGAAGGAATTCGTTGTGAGGGTCCCCAAGGAGTACTTCCACTTGCAAGATGATTGTTATTTCTTTGTAGTCTTCCACGACATGCATAGGCTGCTGCGGCGCAAGGACCTCGACATCGCCCATGTCACCCTTTTTGCCATGTAAGTGGTTACACCTTTGCATCGATGTAGGTACATTCATTAGGATCAAACTAACAATGCCATGATGATGACTTGTGCTTGCAGGATGCAATCATATGTATGCAAGGAACTAGGGCAACCTATTATCTACCTATCTCCTATGCATATTACCCAGAGGGCCATCATTAGCTATGATGTACAAGACACGGATCCGAGGCTGGTGAACTTGGACAGGATGCATCGAGTGCTAGTCCGGACTAAAATGCAAAGCGAGATCAAGTACAGAAAGGGACAATATGTCTTACAATCCATGAAGAAGATCTAGGAAAATGGGTGTATCCTTGCCGCACACCAGTTCGAGTAAGTCAAAACAGTACTTGCAATAGCTATTGGGTTCACCACTTTTCATAATTCAAGATTTGAGATCCATATTATTTCAATGGTGCAGCTTGGGCATCATGGGCCAATGGATTGTATTTATAATCTATCCTCAGGATAGGAAGGATGTCATATTCAACTCCTTGCGGGTTACGAAGAAAGAAGCATATAGGGATTTCGAAAGCTGTCTGCGATAGTAAGTGACAACACATCTTCTTTTATGCTCACAAAAGTACGTATCAAATTTGTTGTTGATACTAGTGGTTTTCATATAGCACTTATAGGAAGTACGTGGAAGACCCTGAGTGCTATGATCGGAGGTCCAAGAAGAAGAAGTATGGCACAAAACTGTGCGTGAGGCGAGAATTCTCGATATGTATCAAGAATCATATGTGCTACTACATCGTGCATGCTATCTTTATGTCCTAATGATTACGTGTTACATATATCATGCATGTTGTGCACCAAGCAACCTGAAGGCTCGGTATTGTGTGGATACTATGCTTATGAGTACCTCAGGGCTTTGCGGCAGTTACCACCAGAGCTGGCGGCAGCTCAAGAAATCACTATCACGGTGGTGAAAGGAAAAGGTGGACAGTAGGAATATCACTCAAACAGTAGCCGACATTTGTAAGTTTGTCACTGACGAATGTTGTGAAGTTGGGGGAAAGTTCTTCTACACCGAGAGCGACCTAGGGATGGAGGAGAAGTACAAGAAGCTACACAAGTGGAGAACCAGCAATCTAGACATGAACGACTACAAGTTGCCGGACATCTTCTAGTAGGTTCCCTTAGCTTCTCATGTGAACATGTGATGTGCTTTTGTGAACAATGTGAACATTAATGTAATATGAACTTAGTGTTTGTGACATGGATCATGGAACGATAAGGACGACACATGAATGGATGTAATATATGTGTTTATCCTTTATACCCATGTTTTTTTGTATGTGTTTTAATCTAACAAAATTAGGGTTTCAAATTCAAATTCAAAACCGAATTCAAAAAGCTTTTTTTATTCTGTAAATACTTAACAGAGGCGGGCGCCTAACAACAAAACCGCCTCGGTTAAACTGTTAGCGGAGGAGTTTGGCTTAAGCAAACCGCCTTGGCTAATCATTTAACCGAGGCGGGCACATAAGGGAAACCGCCGCCGTTAATGAGTATTAACCAAGGCGGTTGCCTTAACTTGCCCGCCTCAGTTAAACGATTAACCGAGGTGGTTGACCAACCGCCTCGGTTAAGCCCACGATTGACTATGACCTTAGCTCCGAGGTGGTTGGCCTGCCCGCCTCGGTTAATCCTTTTTGCCCACCTCCATTAAAAATAATGTAGTAGTGCTGCAAGCTTCTCTCCGAAGGACCACTCCCATTTTGGCCACTTATCAGTTACCATGTCATCGTCAAGCATGATTTGGGCTCTGTTTTGTATTACTGCATCAGAGTGCCATTTTAGAAAGAGCCTTCGAAGGTTCTATGGTAACAAAATCTTAATCAATAATTTCTGTTTGACAAAAAAAACTAAAAACAATGAATTTTCTTTTCATCAGTGTTTGACCAAATGGTCATTCGTCTTTCATGTGGATATTTGCATAAACAAGCAAAAAATGTATGGCATATACTAGCTTGAAGTATTTATGGCAGCTTGATCTATGGTTAGAAACAGACCGTGCTTGGGAGTTGTGGTATAATGGTATAGTATTGGGTTAGAAAGAGCCTTCAAAAGTTCTATGGTCACTTGAAGTGGTCTACAGATTTTAGGAAAGGCTGCAGATCATGGAGGTTTAGAGCAAAGCTAATAATTTAGCCAACGGAAAGTTGTGCTCCCTCCGTTTTAAATTATAAGTCACTTTGACTTTCTGCTACATCCATTTTTTCATGCATTAGCTTTAACCATATGATCTTCTGGTCATTCTATCACTGTGTCAAAAAGCTGTCGTGGCCCAAAAGCAAATCATCATGACCCAACTGACTGAATCCGATGAGAAAACCGCGTGCAGGCATCGCCGGCGGCATACCACCTCAATATGAAGAAAACCTACGGCGTACAAAACCAGATTAGGAAGAGGCATCACTACGCCTTCTAATCACATCATTAGGCTTGACGTTTTGGCTTAGTGGTGAGGCTGGGGCTGGGGAGTAACTTTATCAGTTAATCAGTACCTGCCTCCGCCCATTTGTCTTGTTGCCTTGGCTGATATGGTCCCCTGCATGCTTGTTTCCCAAGGACCACGTGTAACACCCTAAATTTTTCTTTTCCAAATGTAGAGTCTAATTTGATTTACCTTCAGTAGATGCTTTACATTCTTAGGCAAAAATTAACTCGTTTATAAAAAAATTCCTTAAGAGAACTATAAGGTAGGAACCTTGTATTGTTGCATTCATGCTGCTGCATTGTTTTTGTATTGATTGCTCTATCTACGGTCTAGTCCTTTCTCTTGTTTAGCCCCTAATCTAACCTAGCCAGCCCTAGCCAGCTCTTAGCCTAGCTTAGCTAGCAATGGCCATCCCCTAGCTCACCTTGGCCAACCCTAGCCTGCTGCAACCTACTTTAGCTAACCCCCAGCCACCTCTGGCCGGCCATAGCCAGCCACAGCCAGCCCTAGCCAGTCATGGCCAGCCTTGGCCTGGCAACAGCCGCTGCAAGCAGCAGCAACAGCAACTGCAGCAGCCGTGCCTCCCCCGCGCCATAGCCAGCTGCGGCCGCTTCGCCCAGCCACATCCACACACCCGCTGCCTCTCCCGCGCCGCTATTTGCTGCTAGCTGGGGCCCATGCATCAGTGGGCCCAGCTACAATGTTGTCTCCTTCACGGAGACGGACACGAGCCCAAGCCGCCCCACGTACATGCACAAGCGAACCAAGGTTCGCCTTGGTCACGCGCTTTAAAGGGGAGGAGCCGCCACCCGCGCCGCCATTTTCCCCAACCCTAGCTGCCCCTGCGCTGCACTCTCGAACCCTAGATTGAGTTCGTCGCCACCGTCGTTCTCGCCCTCACCGCCGTTCACCGCCATGGTGAGACCTCTCACGAGCACTGCACCGACGTGAGGAGCACGTGGGTGCCCTCAGCGTGTCCCCTCCCCCTCTCTGCGTACCGCTCCATGCCGCCAAGTGGCCAGCCGCCTCTAGCCGCTCGCTGCCACTGCCGCGGTGCGCATCGCGCTCGCCTTACCCCACCGTGCCCTGTAGCGCCGCCACGCCGAGCTTCCCGCGCCGGCCATGGTGCCGCAGCCGCAAAACCCACCGCCGGCCCCCTCCGGTCCATCGTGGACCCGTGGACGCGGTCCACAGCTGGTCCACCAGCCCCAGCCAAGCACCGCCCGTCACGTGGCCATCAACGCTTCAGTGCTTGCACGATGCCTTCAATGCTTTCTTTGGATTCTTCTATATCATTTGTCGGGGAACATATAATCTCTCAAATCATTTCATTCAAAAAATGTGTAAGTCATCCTGATTAATAACTCCATCATTATTACTCCCATAATCATATAAGTACAATGAATGTTAAGTTAAAGTAAGTGTTGGGCTATTGAAGTGGGCTCTGTTGCATCAAATCCTAGGTACTCCCCCAAAGTGCCAAAGAGCAGATGATTTGCAATGTCCATAGAACATCGAGCAGATGCTTTGCAATGTTCTCAGGTGGAGGCCAGGAGGGAGTGCCCTAGGCTCACTGGGGCACCATGGCTCGTTGGTGCGGCCTGCTCAGTCCGGCAGCCGCCGTTACTCAGGACGCAGTCTGCTTCGGCGGTGGTGCCGCCGAACTTCCTTGCCAGCTCACTTAATAAGATCGAGGGAGGAGGGGGAAGAAGGCGCCACTGCTCGGGCATGGCCACCGCAAGGGACCGGAGGAGGGAGCTCATTGGAGGGGGGAGCGGAGGTCCACCGGCTTCCAGATGCATCGTCCGCGAGGGAAACGGTGGCGTGAACAAGCAAGGGATGGAGACCTACACAAGTGGCGGCGTGAATGGAAGGGATGGAGAACTGGACACCACGTGACTTTCCCTCTGGATCAGGGCTGAGGGCACTCCACTTGAGGAGGCTATTTTCGAATCCGATCTTTTTGTCTGCCCATAAGAGTGGGACAGTGAATTACTAGTAGGGGCAGGCCTAGAATTCCATGTATGTCTATTCCACGGCCCCACCCCGGGTGAGGATTTGCTCCTATGATTTGCCGATGGTAGTAGGATTTCCTGTCACATTGATAGAAGGGAAGGTCATCTACTAATAGTTAAACGGAATAAGATTAGTTACGAGGACACCTGCTAACTATTAGTAAAAAAAGCAATAGTTAGGCCCTAGTCGATGTGCTCTTATTTTAAATATTTGGCCGGGTAAGAAAAGCAAGTATTAGTCTATCAGGCAGTCTAATTCGTCTTCTCTAAGGTCAGGCAGTGAGGCATTAAGAAAGAGCAGCAGCAACTTTGTCAAGCGAATAGAACGAGCTTCTCGTCAAGCAAGGGATGGGTTTGTTTGCCCGTATAGGTAGAAGCACCGGTGTATTAGGTAACAAAAGAAAGGCATCTGGATAGGTATTTAATCAAATACTTCTTCCCTCATACTTATCTACTTCGCTTTATTTAATATGTTTATTGACCCGTAAATCGATCAACTATGAATCTCATGGAAAACCTTCTTTGTAGTAATATGAAAGCTTATCGCAAAGCATAGAAATTAATAGAGCTTATAATCAGGTCAGATATTCCACTTGCTCCTAGAAATAAGGTAAGGTTAGTTAGCACTTTCATGGCAACTTTCATCAGCAAGCACTTATATAAGTGGGGCGCGTTAATAGAGGAACTTGAATTCCCGCTGGAAAAGTGAAATAGATTCAGCACCACCATTGATCGGAGAAAAGGAAGGGGAAGCTTGTGAATAACTTAACCCATCCTTTTCTCCGATCATAAATAACCTGATCTCTTTCTTTGTCTTTCATCAAATAAGTACAATAATTGCATAGATGAGGATTCGGTATTGATCGCTAAAATGCGAGAAAAAGACCCACGTTTTTCTGTTCGTCCACTGTCAGATCAAAACGGGTAGGGATTGGCCCAGCCTAGAACAACTCGCTTCTCATAAAAACGAATCCCTTTGTGCCTAAAAGAAATTCAAAGAGGAATGCTGGGTCAGCATAAAGAAAAGCATGGGGCGGGTCTGCTGCTTTGTTATCTTATAGAAAGTGAACTGCGAATCGAACCAACTTGTCCAAAATATGCTCTATCGGCCCCGTCTCTCGGTCATGTAAGAAAAAACCAAGGAATTGATCATCTAGGCACGCCTATTCGGCTTGCTTTATAGACCGGCGCCCCCATTTCTTGACCCAGATTCACAACCAAACCGTTTTCTTCGGTCATGTAAGAAAAAACCAAGGAATTGATCATCTAGGCACGCCTATTCGGCATGCATTATAGACTGGCGCCCCCATTTGTTGACCCAGATTCACAACCGAACCGTTTTCTGATCTTTTCTTATCCCAACCTGTGGGAATATTCTTTAGCCTCTCGTTGACAATAGCTTCCGGCCATCGGAGAAGGCTATGTACTACTCATTTCCCTGATAAATCAATCGGGCAGGGAGCTCAAACATTGTCTTCCTCACTCGCAAGGTGAAATAGCTGATTATGTTCTTGTCGTGGTTAGTCAAGATCCCATGAGGCATCGAATTCCATTGCTCGTTACCCTTAACTAAGCTAAGCAGCTTGATGAAGGTTCCTGCATGCCAGCTTGTGTTCCCTTCTTTAATTCATTCCTATTTCCTCTCCTGTACTTATATTTATCTTGCCTGCTTTATCCTTTCGAACATAGACAGCAAAGGGTACTCTTTATTAGTTGATTTGTTGTGTGCACTTTGACTCCCGTGCATGCTATTTTCGTGTTCATGATCCATCTTAGCCTTTTGGATTCCCCTATTGGTAGTACCCGCTAGCAGATGTGGTGGACTTCCCTTTTCTTTGCACTTACTTCGACTTCGATCTATCCCTGGGTCTCACCACTTCCTTCCTCTAGGCGTATCAATAGTAGACCTAGCTCGTAGTCACTTGCATGCTTTTTACTTCTCTTCTCTGTGTGATATCGCTATTTGATTTTCTCCATGTGCAGAAAGATGATACATGACTTCCATTGTCTGGCTTTGATTGTGTCTGCATCTGTATTCACTGATTCTTTAATATTGTAATTAGTTTAGTGTCAGTTTACCAGAGCTTCTACTTTCCCCTGCGGCTTGAGCATAAGATTTGCCTTTATTATTTCGGCTTTGGCTGCCTTCATCCCCCTTTATTATTGGTGCTATTGCTACTTGCCCAAGGAACTATAAGAACCAGTATTGTTGTCTTCATATTTGAATGTGTGTTTGCTTGTTTTCATATCATGTTATTTTTTCTTTTCATTTCGTAACACATTCTCTCTATCTATTCTGGGATGAGCCATGATTCCACTACAACCATCAGACATTCATGCTCCCATCCCTCTATCTTTGTTTTGCTAGCAGCCTCACCTCACTACTGCTGAGGAATGGAAGAGATTGTACCAAGTCCATAATGGTCAAGATTCCACACAGAAGGGTCAAATCAAGGGCCTTAGCTTGGAATCTCCTGACTTACCAGAGCACTATTTTATCACTGCCTACTTGAGTTGAGGGAAGACATCAAAGACCTTGTCATGGCAATGAAGGCAGTAAGCTTGATGCATTTTATCCAAAGACATGGAGAATTTCTTATCAAATCAAAAGAAAAGAAACAAAAGCAGTTTCATGCCAAACAACCTTCTGACGTACCCTAGCCAGAATAAGGGAATTATGGTCAAGGGAAAAATGAAAGAGCATAAGCCAGAAAATGGAAACTCTCAGAATAGGAGTGAAGTATGGGAAGAAATAAGAGCCTTAGGCCTATGCTTGACATGTGTTGAGCTACCCTGGTCATCAGTGCAAGGTGAAGATGAACATAGTAATAGGTGACAGTGAAGAGAAGGAAGATGAGAGATACGTTCCGTAGAAGTCGTCTTCAACTTTCTTCTAGGAAAGCCTTTTACCGAGCGAGCAGCTAAGCCTATGCCCTCAGACATTGATTGCTATACAGAATTTAGCATAAAGTACTTGAATATTGATTATTATTCTAAGGCTGAGAGAGCAAGTAACTTAATGAAGCAAGACTTCGAAGAAAAGGAGATAATAAGTGTTTCAAGTAGTAGTTGATAAAGTATCAAGTAGAGAAGTTCTTCCTAGCTTCTTTTCCAGCAAGAAAATGTATTGTTCATACGAAATGCAATGTACTTTCTCCAATAGAAGAGGAATTCAGCAATCAAGTCTACTAATACAAGTCTGTAGTTTGAGTAGTTGTTTTTTTCAGCCGATTCTCCGAAATTGAAGACAATTATCCTCACTCAAACTTCAAAAAGTCCTTTTTTCTTTTTCTGATGTAAATTATGTCTGTCTCTTTTGTCCTTCCTAATGCTAGTCTAGTCTCCTTCGTTCCACTTGTCCTTGCTTTTTTTTCTTCATTCTATCGGTCCCAAGGTCAAAGAAATAGGTTCAGTGGTTCGACCTCCCAAAGGTTAAAGAAATACATCGATATTAAGACCACTCCCTCCGAATGATGATATGCCCCAACCATCTATACCCCATGGTTCATTACTGGGAATTCAGAGAGGTCAGATGAGATAGGGTGTGTTCAAAATGGAATGATCCCCTTTCTCATGTTAGAATTTATGTTGTCCACAAACGAATAAAGAGTCAGAAAAGACGTATGCATAACAGACTCGGTACCTAGGTCAATGGGTTCAGTGGAGAATTGCGTATACAAAGGAGCAAGAAAACGTATGCGTTTTAGCAACAAAGCGCTCATCCCTTGTTCTTTCGTTTGGAAGCTCAATCCCCTCGCTTATTCTTTCCCTTCTACGCTCGTGCTTTCAGCAAGTTCGTACTAGTCGTCAGTCAAGGAGGGAGCTCCAACCTCCACGCCTAGCTGCAACCTAAGCGTTGGTTCTATCCTGGCCAAGCAAGCAAGGGGAACCCGGTGGGAAGAGGTAAAGAAAGATTAGGGGAAGAAGCGGGGTATTGGAATTGGTCGACTCATCAGGCTCATGACCTGAAGACTGCAGGTTCGAATCCTGTCCCTGCCTAATCACGTTAGATACTTGTACGAGTCCTGATCACCTGGGTCAAAGAATCTATGTTCAAGTCGCCTGCCTAACAAATAGACGACTGTGTACTGTAGTTAGTCTGTTCTGTTGGTCCGATCCTACCATGGAAAGTGTTGTTGTGTCAAATCAAGATTGTGTGGGTGTTTAGATTTCTTATTCCACTATGTGGGTTTTAGGTTTTCCAGTTTCATTGAAGCAACTCCTTTCGCTTTCACCTGTTCAACTAAGGAGAGGAGAGGAATCAAATCAATGAGAAATACTATACTCGAAATTTCGAGTAGCAAAGGAAAAGAGTGAAATAATGTAAACTCTCTACATGTTAGAGGGAGCTAAATCAATAGGTGCTGGAGCTGCTACAATTGCTTTAGCGGGAGCTGCTGTCGGGATTGGAAACGTTCTCAGTTCTTCCATTCATTCTGTGGCGTGAAATCCTTCATTGGCTAAACAATCAATCGGTTATGCCCTTTTGGGCTTTGCTCTCACTGAAGCTATTGCATCCTTTGCCCCAATGATGGCCTTTCTTATGTCATTCGTTTTGGGGCTGGACTTGAACGGGCTGGGCCCTTGCGGGACCTAGTTGAAAAATAATAATAAATAATAATTCATTAAATTGAGTTCTTTGAGATGTGCACAGTTTTTAGAAAGAGGAGTACCGGAGCCATTCCTAGGTTACTGTTTAGTACATATGGCTAATCAAGAGTTATGTTTATGAAATTATATGTTTTTTCTTTATTTATTTTCTAACATAGTTGACAATAATAGATACTCATAGTCTACATCCGGTTATCATCAACTTATTAGTATTTTTTTGCTAGGAGCTAATCTATACATTTTTCATTCATATTCTCATTTTTTCTTTTGCACGACACCTTTGTATATTTTAAATATACAATTAGTTTAAAACCTTGCCATTAAATATGGGGGCTCTTGTTGCATCACATATCTTACAAAGTCATAAATCCTGAATTTTGATTTTTTTCAATTTATTTTTATCGACTGTTACAGACTCTTTCATCCTCAAATTAGGTTAAAACTTTTGTGTTTATTGTATCTTTTATTAACTTTCCTTTTGCAATTTTAAAATAAATTTCATGCCACAGAGTACATTCTTAAAAACTATAATATCACAAGCAATCATTTGAAACCTGCACTATGTTGCTTAACATAAATGATAGAGCTTGAAGTGAAAATCTCGGATGGGGTAGCAGTGCTTACCTCAGTAGAATTTTAATACTTGACAATTATAATCATTGTCGTATTACTCTAAGTAATCTTAAAGGGTGGGTAAAATATGCCACTCGTGCTCTCCCATACTTCTCAAGATTCTTGAATTTTTGTATCAAGAAATTATATGTGCAGTTATAGTTATACTATCAATATAGCATGCCAAACATATATTTTAGTTAAAATAATTAAATATATCTAAAGTAAAAACCTATATAGTATGTAATAGTTACTAATATTTTATTTTAAATAGTTTGTTATTATCATTAGTATAGGAGTTGTTAAGGAAATAATATTATATGATGAAACATAATATATATAGGTTGTATTTTTCCTACTCCCGGGTGTAGTTACTCCTATCGTCAATAAACCATATTGCGTTTAGGTACATACCGTTTGTTAATTTAAGTATGTTTATATACTCATTTTAAGGTACTCTAAATCTTACTACATATTTTTTTTCTCAAAAGAGCCCATATTTTTTAATATATTATTATAGTATCATTATAATAGTATATAAAATAAGCATAACCATATACTCTATGTATACTTGCATATTACACACACATACTGCCCTATATGGTCTAGTATGATAATATACTTTGTCTACGTACACTTCAATGAGCCAAGTACACCATAAATCTAGATATATTCATGTGGGAGTAACTAGTAACTACTCCCTAGGAGTAGGAGGGAGTAGTTAGTGCCATGTGTGTGTATCGCTCACGCATAATGGCATGACGTTGTATGCTTACTTTAATCAGATCTCAATATATTAATATTAATAGAAGTGAGTAACATAGAAAAATATACATATATGCATTGTGGTTATTTAAACTAAAATTAAGAGAAGGTGTTGACAATTTAGATGTAGATTTGAGGGGATATTTAATTTTCCTAATATTGAGATGAAATCGGATTACATAAACTATCTATCATAACAGAGAGACATGGATAATTAGATGCAAATTTAGGTCTACATTAGATCATATTTCTTAATGGCATATGTGGGTAGTTTAAACAAAGGTTCACTGATCACTTTATGTTATTTCATGTAATAGTTATTTAGAAAATAGAATAGATCTCGTAGCTATTATTATTAATGGTGATTAGGTTATACCAAATTGATGGTTAGATGTTTCTGATTTTTGTGAGATTTTCTAGGATCTATCTATTGTTTTCTCATTGAGTCTTGTCAGGATTAACATAGAGACTCCTTTGGGACTTCTAGTTAGAACTTATAGTATTTATTTTTTCTTACATGACATGTATTTAGTTGAAACCTAATCTTAAGATATATATATATATATATATATATATATATATATATATATATATATATATATATATATATATATATATATATATATATATCTGTTGTTGCATCCTTTTTGTGATTTCATGAATTTACACTATGCCAGAAATGGTAATCAGTGACGCGCCCAGAGGATCATTAGTGACGTGTTTTTTATGCGTCACTAATCTTACGTCTGTGATAAGGAGCTATTAGTGACACATGAACACGCGTCACTGATAATCCCCAGCAGTGACGCGTCCAGCCAAGATGAGTCACTAATAACCCCTAGCAGCGACGCGTCCAAGCCAAGACGCGTCACTAATAACCCCTCAGCAGTGACGCGTCCAGCTAAGACGCGTCACTGATAACCCCTCAGTAGTGACGCGTCCAGCCAATATGCGTCACTGATGTCAATTTACAGAAACAAAAAAATACTACCACGGTCCTCAAGGCTATTCAGTACCTTGCTGCTGCAGCTTTGGCTACAGATTTATCTCACATTACACACATGTTTCTTTCATTTCAGCAATCAAATAATCTACAAACTATAGATACAACTTATGATACAAAGTATCTGCACAGACCTCTATCATTACATGAGCAGTGGCCTAGAAGATTTATAACAGTACATGAGCTAATTGCACTATGGTTCTTCTTGATGCAAGTATTATAGAGAGGCATTCACCTTGTTGATGCCAATTTGGAACATTATACTTGATAACTGCAGCATGGTGCATTCCTGATCTGTTTTTGTGGATCTTTCATTTTTCTTTTTCGAAGTGACCATTCAGCTAATCAGTGCCTTCCTGAGTTGTTTCTGTGAATCTTTATGCAAGTACCTATAATAGAAAGTTAGTAAAGTACACAAATATTTATACAAATCATTTTAAGGCTGCATGTTTACTGGATTAACAATAATTGGACCAAGAGATCTCAATTCCAGAGAAGAGATGTTTTATGGAATACAACATATATTGCCAGGAACTTGGTTTTTGGTAAGTTCAGAATGCTATGTGCATCATATCGAAGAACTTACTCAATAGTAGCTTGGTTTTTGGCACTTGGAGGAGCTTGCCACCACTGCAGACACAGCTAGCTCTTTGGTCATCATGTGCCTACTGCTTTAGAATAGAATCCTTTTGCTGCAAAAATTAAGTGGTCATAAGGAAATCATCTATACTCTATACAGATAGAAAGAGCAAAAGATATAATCTGAATTCTCATAAGAAATTTAAAATTCTCCACGATGAACAAGACAGAAACATAAAAGTATGAATTGTATACCTAGCTCATCCAACACTGCCTTATATATACTTATAATGGCAGAACAAGATCGAACTAAAACTTGCAGACCAGCAGCAGATCAGAAATGGAAAGCAAGACAAATTTTAGGCTTGACTAGAGAACTGCATTGATTGTTGTACATTTTACTCACAGCAGAATGTATGTGTGCACCACACTGCACAAGCTCTAACCCTGTCCCATGAAAACTGCAATACAACACATCTGTTCCTCCCATATGGCATCTGCAGACATGATGTGATATGCAAAAGAAATATCTTAATTAGTTAGATGCACTAGGGAAGAACATATGAGAAAGACCTATGATGCCTACACATATCACATACTGTTCAGGCTACTGGATACCTACATGATAATCAATTTGCCATGTACAATTGAAAAGAAGTTGTTCTGCTATATATCTGCAAGTACAGTTTGCTTGGAGCAATTCAGCTAACTGTAGTTGCAAATAAATTCAACTTACCACTGAACAAAGCTAGAATAGATGTGCTAGAGGACAACCAGTATTTGGATCTTCTTTCTTGTATGATCAGGATAAGAATTTCAACCTCACTACTACGTGCGATTTCATCTAGACAAAAAGAAAAAAAACAAAATATTAACCAGAAAGGAATTAGCAGAAATGTAAATTACACATCTGTTATACACTAGGCAAATTTAAAATAAATGGTCACCCATTATTTGAATGGGCAAGAGTTTACTCATAAAAAACCTAGAGTAGGAAAGGTTATTGCTAATGTTGTCTCTAACCAAGCATGACTTAAGAGAAAAAGAACTGCTCTATGTGTTTCGGTTCAATAATAATTGATCCAAGGATCACAGCTTCTCTATTTAAGTTTGATTCCCTGGGACTACCAAACTATAAGCTTCTATACTGATAATCACACATCCGGCCTTTTCCATTGTAAATTTTACCAAAAAACAAAGTCAAACAAGTAAAAACTAGATGGCATGTATTCATTACATCATACTGAAACTAGAGACATACGAGCCCTGCTAGTTTGATTTAGAAAGACTACTGCAGCAACATAGTGTAGGATCAAGCCAAGCTGAAATTGATTGCTAAAATAGAAAGGAATGCTTTAGCAATAAATCAGGTGCACATGTTAATGCAGAATACATTTGTGAGAACAGAACACTGTGCTTTGTAGTATATTATTTAGGCAGCCTAATGAATCAGAAGCTATGTTTCATATTACCATATTACCTAATTGATGTGGCAAGGATAAGATATGTAGCATCTGTAGAGGCGATAATTGCCACAAAACAGGAGAACAAAGCACACATGACCTGATCAGTAAAAAAAAACAATTTAGTTGTAGAATATCAACAATATCGCTCCATATTTCATCATGGAACTATTTCTCTTCCATATTTGTACAATATTCAGAAGGTTTAGATTGGATCCAAAAGAGCTCAACTCATCATTCGACAGGAACGAACTTAGAACTCATCCACGAAAAATAAGTTACTTTAGTGAAAGCATCCCTCTGTACCCATTGAGGCTCAATATAGCTTCAATCTGGTTGAGGGCCGTGCATATGAACTTGAATCAAATGCTAACAATGTACTGTACAAATCTCTGTTTTTTTATCCTGAGAAGTATGGAAATTACTTACAGTAAACATACGAAGTATTTCAGATATTTAATAACCTTATAACCATGTATTTTATTCAATTTTACCTGTTTAGGAGGGTGTTAAGACTCAAACATTGGATCGAAGACCCATATTTAAACTCATGTTTTAATCCCTAGTCTTGAAGACTCGTTTTGCACATTTCATTGAGTACTTGAAGGGCAGATAAAAGGATGAGCAGAGGGGACAGCACCTGTGGGCCTTACCGTGGCCAGGGAAGAATGAGAACACTGAAGCAGCCTTAACGTGTGGCCACCAGTACAAGCGTCGGGCAATGGAGGGTAGTCGGCTTGGGGTGGAGATGCCGACGGGATGGGTCGCCGCGCCGCTGCGTCTGCACCCGCCTTAAGGCACTGACGGTAAGAAAGGACGGGGCGGAGCCCTAGTCTGCGGCCGGCAGGCGCCATGGCGGTCAGGCACGGCCACGCAGGTCACCGGAGCCGCCGACGCCAGCAGCGAGTGGCAAGGGCGGAGATGGTGCTCGGGATTGCCGGCATCCGCGTGACGGCTCGCGTGGATGCGAGGCCGCAGCATGGAGGCTGAGACGGAGGGGGCCGAGATGGTGCTTTCCACGCGAAAGCGAAGCCCCGCCGAGGAGCATAGCCGATAGCAGCAGCGTGGACTGTGGAGGCGAGCGGAGCCACGGGACGACGCGTGTGGATGCGAGACAGCAACGTCAATGATAGGACGGCACTGGTGCGAGGCCGCGGCGAGGTGGTCAGGCTGGGGCGGTGCCATGGCAGAGGAAATGGGAGTGGTACGGGTGGGGGATTTTTTTTGGCCGACGCGCTAGGGTTCTAGAAGAGTCAAGCGGATGCCGGCGCTGTATAGCGGCGCGAGGGTTCTCGAAGGGTGGAAAGCCCGAGGAACGGACGCGATGGATCCGTGCAAAAGAAAGGCCAAAGATTTCATATGATGTCTCCCAGTGTACAAGAAGAATAGAAGCAGTGTTTATACAGAAATGAAAGTGTAGCTCAGTGGTTCGATTCCTACTCGTTGCAAGAAGTGCCATATTTTTATTCTTTTTGAATTAATATTTCTCAATATTCTTTTTCAAAAAATGCATCGCATTTATTATCTGTGACACGTTTTATCGAGAAGAATCCCTGATATGTCTTCGTATCAGTGACATGTTTAGACAAAACGCGTCACTTTCCTTATCAGTGACGCGTATTGTTCACCCGCGTCACCAATACGGCCATATATCTGTGACGCGCCTGAGCAATACGCGTCACAATTTTTATCAGTGACGTGTTTTATTTGCAAGAGTCACTGATATATTGTTATTAGTGACGCCTATTGTTCCTAGAGCATGGCCAACAACTAATCAGTGATGCGTCTCATTCACCCACGTCACTAATATTCTAATAATGACGTGTTTTGTTTCTGAGTCACTAATCAAGACGTTACTGATAAGCTTTTCTAGCACAGTGTTATAGTTTCACTTTAAACTTTTAATGGAGTTGTTGCAAAGTTTTTCCCATGTTAAGGAGGAACTCTACTATTTTTATCTTTTATTCTAAATGTATTTTATTATTGAAAAGGGTTTAGATCCTAGTAGTATTGTTTTCTAAATGTTGAGTTGAAACTTAGCTTGCACCCCATCACTGAACATGTTAAAATCATTAGGTCGCATGATTATATGTGTGTGTTCTTGATTTATATATCATAAAGTGCTTAAAATTAAATGGCCACAATGTTTTAGTTAAATAACAACTTTTGAAAATTGTTATCATTGAGTATAGATAGGATCTAGATGGCTAGAGGGGGGTGCCACAAGAACTACTCAAGAAGTGCACTCCAACTAGACATGATTCCACTATAGTTGCTCTTTACGATCTCCTATGAAGATGAGCAGGAGAGCCCCTTACAACCAATCGATCGGAGCCGGCTACAAGCACAAAAGCTGCTCAATGATCTTTGCTGCCTCCAAGCCGTCCAAATGGTCAACTACCGAGAGTAACAAGAGTTCCGCAGCTCAACTCGATTACTAGTGCCACTAGATGCTTCACCTCAAGGCGAATGCACTTGAATCACTCCCAATCTTACTAGGATCAAGTAATGGTCAAAGAGAAGAGTGAGAGGTGTTTGCTCAGGCTCACAACGGTGTATGATATGTCAAAGTGCCAAGAGTCAGCCAATGGCTACTTATATCCCCTCTTGAGCCCAAGTGGCCCTTGGCCATTCACTGCTGAAAAGTCAGACCATATCGCAAGGGTCCGACTGGCCGTTGGCGCCCAATGGCTATGCACTGATGAATGGTCCAACGCCACGGGTCCAACGACCCTCGGAGTACCAAAGTCCGAAGGCAAATAGAGAGGTTCTAGAATGCATTTTTCACCATCGGACACGTCTGACAACCCCTGCCATACTGCACCTAGATCTGATAGGTGGGGCCACGCTGACAAACAGTGTGCCCGGTCGGTTCAATGCGCCCACATCCAGTACCATCGGACCAACAGTTAGGGTCTAGTGTGACAATATAAACCGGAGGTAAATGAAAGATTTCAAACGGGCACTAGATGCTAGTGATCTATTGGAAATCAAATTGGTAAACTGAAATTCACCTAGAGCAAAGGCCGGAGTAATCCAATAATGGTCCACCTAGACCGCGCCTTTAGCAACAGATTCTGGGACAACACCTTCTCGCTACTGAGGTTGATGGCTCTATCCAGTTCATTTTCTGATCACTGCCCTTCTCTGTAATCATCTTCTCTCACCAAGAAGAGCAACCTTCACTTTGAGCAATTCTGGAAGAGAACCCAGGAACTCTTGGAGATAACTGAGTCAGTATGGAGGCAGCCAGTTAGAGGCAATTCAGAGATGATGGTACTGCACAAACCACTCACCAACGTGGCACAGGCTCTGAAACGGTGGAGAGCAAATCTCTTTTCAGTAATGCCAAGATGCAATTCCAAATTTCCAACGTGGTCATCTTAGGCCTGGAAACTGCCCAGGAGTCACTCGCCCTGAATGCCGCTGAATCTCAGCTGTTCAGGGACTTAAAACATCAGGTTCTGGTCTGGGCACCCATAAAGAGATCATGCTGACGACAAAGCTCAAGGCTTACCCAGATAAGAGAATGAGACGCCTGCACAAAATTCTTCCACCAAAAGGCCAAAGGAAGGAGAAGGATAATCCTGATTGCATACCTAAGACTGACCAAGGCAGCATAGTATGGAAACATGAGGAAATGGAATCTGCTGTGTTCCAATACTTCACCAGAGCCCTGGGAACTAGAGTGGACAAAAACTGCACCTTCGATTGGGAGAGACTTGACCTATCCAAAACTGACGACCCAACTCTGGACGCCCAATTTTCATTAGCCGAGCTCACAACACTGTTAGGGATCTGTCGGCAGAGAAGGCTCCTGGCCTGGATTATTTCACTGGATCTTTCTATAAGGTTTGTTGGTCTTTCATCAGGACTGATATCCTTGCTGTGATGCAATGCTTCCACGACCTCCAGGCAGGCCCAGTTGAGAAACTGAATGGGGCGTCCATTGTTCTCATTCCGAACATAGAGGTGGATGAAAGCTTAAAAGACTCCACGATGCAAATTTTTCCTATGGTTGCTGCTAGAAAATAAGCTCTGGATCGGACAGCGGCCCATCTGCAATAGGCTGCACTTGTCGTGCATGTAATTGAAGTTGCTACTGCTTCCTCTTCCTTATTAATATTAAGTAAAGCCAGGCGATCAGGTCTTTAAAAAATATATATAAGACATGCACGTCACTTACCACTGTCTCAATGACACTGCTAAATACTAAAATAAATTTAAAAAAGTGTAATCACTCATACCAAGTTAAAAACTTAACTAGCCTGTAGAAATTCTTCCAAATAAAAAAAACCTAACCAGATATGCTCAGTTTGCCCCCATGATCATTTTTTTTTGCGAATTACAGGTATAGATGCAGATGCTCAGCAATGAGATCTAAACTTAATTTTCCAACTAAACAGGAGACTGGACTTCTCGATTTGAATGTTGTTTTCTCTAAAAGACGACTAAATCTTTGTAGTAAGTTTTATCAGAAGAAAAAAATTGAAAGTACAGGATTTGGAGATTGCTATGAAGAAATTCAAGTGGGAGAGGAAGAAATTTTTTGCTTAACATCTAGTAGAGTTTATATATACCAGCTAGTAATAACGAACGGACGATCACTTTCTGGGCCAAAAGGATCATCAACCACACCACCAGATCCTTAGTGGCGGCTACAATTTTGTTTGTGCAGTGTGAGATACCGCTCTCCCTTAGCTTGACACCCAGGGCTGAGAAAAAAAATCTTGTACTTCATACAGGTGCTATAAGACTCCACGGTTTTGTGTTCCTCGGTGTGTACTGCGCCTCTAGGTGATTACTGTTTTTTTTATTGCACAGGTGATTACTCACTGGATGGTTCTTCATACAGGTGCGTACTGGCATGCAGCAGTACAGAGTCGACACACCGACGAGCTTAGGTAGATTAGGTACCTGGCACCAGGACTATATTGATGCATCCAACTGTGCAGACAGAGCATCAGGACTCAGTATTATATTGATATAGTTGCTATCGGCAAAGGCAAAGGATGGTAACGCATCGCATCCAGTTGATGATAAATATGTTCGTACCATGTACTAGTAGCAACATATAAGAATGTTGCTAGCATGGTCCATCCAATCGCACGAATGAACTTAAAGCACCACGAAAGTAATAATTTAGCATCCACTTGGGGTTAGACGATGCATACATTACAGCCTTAGCCGAAACTGGGGAACTGTACCAGGTTTCAGCATTTCAGGATACCGCTTTGATGATTTGATTAGAAGCTATATATCATCAGCACAAGAAGAAAAAAAAGGAAAATAATACCACTGTCTTACTACTGAACTCCATCTCTACATCCATTTGATAAACTTGTGCAGATCCATCCGCCAAAGGCAGATGTTTTCTTTTGAGGAAAATTCATGGCCCGTCCTCAAACTTTGTGTGGGTGTCATCTATATCCATGTTCTATCAAAATGCTATTTATAGGTCCCTAAACTTGATTCTGGGTCTCGTCTAGTTCAAACGAATCCTAATCCACTCCTTATCGTTACGTGGCACACTTGCTATATATGTATCTGATGTGTGGGGCCCCCATTTTAGGTCCACCTCATCTCTCCCTACCAGTCCACCACGGCATCCTCCTCACTGCTGCCCGCTCCTGCACCGGTGTGCGCCCACATCCACTACTAAATAAATGATTTTGTGAGGTGGTGCCTTTCTGTTAACCAAGGTGCTTATAAAATCCAACTGTCTTGGTTAATGCCTAACGATTAACAGAGGCAGTCATTTTATTTACCGGGGCAGTTGGAAAATATCCGCCTCCGAAAATGGATTTACGGAGATGGTTGTTTCAAGACAACCGCCTCAAAAAAATGGTCCATTAACGTAGCCGGATGTCTTAAGACAACCACCTCCGTAAATCTATTTTCGGAGGCGGTTATTTTATAAGGCCCGACACTGAAAATCTGGCCTAGCCCGCAACCATTTCTAGTCCCAATACCCAGTGTCGAGTGTATAAACTAAATGAAAACCCTAACCGGATACCAGGCGCCTCTCCCTCCTAGCCCACTCACCCAGGCACCGCTCTCCCACTCCCTCTCGCACAGAAGACGCATGAGGAGCACCTCCCTCCCTCGGGTCCCTCTCTCTCTCTCTCTGTGTCTCCACCGCCTAGCTCTCTCTAGTCCCTCTCTCTACAGGCACGCGGTGTTGGTCGTGGGCGGTGGCGCGGGGCTGTGCGGCGCTCGCGACGATGGTGGAGGTAGGTCAGCCCACCCAATCTCCCTCTCTCTTCCTCTCTTCATCTCCCTCACTCCTCCCTCCCTCCTCTTTGCAGCTCAGGAGCCGACCGGTCCTTCTCCAGCAATGGCGGGTCCAGATCCGGCCACGGCGGGTCTAGAACCGGTGGCGGGGAGCCTCGAGTTGGATGCAGCAGCATGGACGCGGTGGGCTCGATTGGGCTCGCTCAGGCTTTTTTTATTTTTTTTAAATCGTTTAACGGAGGCAGGCACCATAAGACGCCCACCTATGTTAATGGATTAACCGAGGCAGGTGAAGCAACCACCTCCATAGGTCTATATTAACCGTGACCTTTGGACCGAGGTGGTTGTGTTGTCCACCTTCGAAAATCCAAAAGGCCCACCTCCGAAAAGTTTTTTTTTTGTAGTAGTGATCCCCTCCAACAATAGTATCTGCACCGGCGCCGTCCTTGCCGTCGTGTACCAGGCGGCGGTCCTCGCCGCGGCGGATTGGATGGGAGTTGGTGGACAACACGCGTGTAGTGGTCTCCAGGTTGTAGATTTTGAACTCGAGGTGGCCAATGCACGCGTAGTGGTCCCAGCATGCGACGATGCATAGCAAGTTGGTGCGGATCACCTCGTGGAGCATGGGGTCGAGGGTGGGCATGTCAAACGTGGATTGGGGCAAGAAGGCCGTGCTGGCGTGGGAGCTGGAGCTCAAGGCCACGCTGGTCGCCGATGCGGATGTGGGCGAACATGTTGCACGGGTCGCCATAGCCCCCACCGTCGTCACCGCAGTTGAAGGTGCATGTGCTGGAGGTGCACTTGATGCAGAACCTACGCCATCCCACCAGGCCACACTACCGCCTCGCACCCTGGTCGTGCCACTACCCAGAGGCCAAGACACGACGACCCCCTGGTCGCACCATCACCCAGATGCCAGGACACAACACCCTCTGGCCCCACCGCTGCCCAGAGGCCATTCCACGACGCCCCCTACCCGTGCCCAGCGAATCCCTGGCCGCGTCGTTGTCCCAGGCTGCAGCGTAGGTGCAGAACAATGTCTCCTGCTCATAGAAGATGGTGGCGGCGGACTCACCAAGCTGGGACAGCACAACGACGATGTCCAACTTGAGCTCCGCTAGGCTGGAGTGGCTGTGCTCGGTGGTCGGCACATCGGCGGAGAGAAAGGCCGGAGTCCACCATGTCGAGCACCTTGAAGACCTTATCCACGGCGTGCTTGGTCATGGCCACGGCCTTCGTGAAGCTGATCTTGTGCAGCTTGACGCAGCGTCCGCGAAGCCGCACCCCACAACGGCGGGACGCCGGCATGAGGCCAAGCGGTGCTTTGCAGCATAGCAGGGCCAGCGCGGGCTGCTGGGACGAGGACGGCCGGCACTGGGCGACATAGCAGGGCCAGCACAGGCCGCTGTGTAGGGTTGAGGGGATGAATAGTTCTTTCTAAATCTTAGTCATGTTGTCTAACTTAAACAAATGCAGAATTAAACTACTCGGTCTAGCCAAGACTACACCCCTCTATTTAAATTTTCAAGCACCTTACATATATCCTAATTAAGCAACTAAGGTGCCAGACAACATAGAGCTCACCTACTTAATTCTAGTTTGTAAGGTCACAAAAACCTATGCAACTAGTACTCAAGCAACCGGGGAGCTCATACACATACTAGTGAGCAAAGTGCACAAAGCCTAAGCACACTAGCAATTCTCAACGCCAAACTAGAGAACTCAACAACTACTTACCTACACAAACTAGGCAATATAATTAGCAAGGCTACACAAGCCAGCTAGTTACTCAAGAGAGCTACTACTTCGCTACACAAGCAAACAAGCTGCACAAGAGCAACAACACAAGCACAATATATGAATGAGTAAATACAAGCTTGTGTTAGGAGTAAGCAAACCAATAGGATGAACAAGTTGACACAGTGATTTTTATCCTGAGGTTCGGTGGCTTGCCAACCACCTACTCCCTGCTAAGGCACGCTCAAGGTTGCTGTCGGTCCTCTTGCTAGCGGTGACCCTCAAGTCACACTCTCTCACGTGGAGTGCTCTCCACGAGCTCTAGCACTCGACCCGGCCAGACCACTTGACGCTCTTTAAACTTTACTCTACTAGAGTTGCTCTTTGCGTCTCCCATGGGGTGAGCACAACACACCTCACAAAGCCTTTCTTTGGAGCCAAGCACAAGCTTCTTGCGGGCTTCACGATGAAGACCACAGCTACCGAACCATCTTTGAGGTGGCAACCTTCAAGAGTATCAAGCACCACTGGCTTGCAACTCGACCACCAACACCTTGCAATTTCTCAATACAGCGCACAAGCAATCACTCACTCGCAATTGGATGCACTCTTAGAGGCATAAGTGAGTTAGAGGGTTCCCAAGCACTCTCAAGCATGGTCACAAAGTCCCACAAGGTGCTCAACCTCAGCCAAGTCTAGCCAAGGGTCCCTTTTATAGCCATAGGACCAAATACCAAAAACACTACTGCGTAGGCATCGGACCGGACCCAAATTGGGACCGTCGACGAAACACTACAGTAAAGGTCCGACGCCTCCAAATCGCGCCATGTGTAGTAGCCATTTG
The DNA here is from genome assembly GCA_038087645.1 of Saccharum hybrid cultivar R570. Classification (NCBI taxonomy): domain Eukaryota; kingdom Viridiplantae; phylum Streptophyta; class Magnoliopsida; order Poales; family Poaceae; genus Saccharum; species Saccharum hybrid cultivar. The sequence goes on from JAQSUU010000760.1 coordinate 18,253,882, forward strand.
AAAGCGACCGTTGGAGCCCCAATGGCTACTTCATGCATGGTCAGACGCTCCTGGTCCGACGCCCGTCAGACCAACTCCCTTGCAAGGTCCGACGCTCAATAGGCTATGTGGACTACAGCGTCTATGTGTAGCATCGGACCAACTCGACGGATTCTAAAAAGCTTCCCAAGCGCTCTAGATCAGTCGAACTGGGTCTGATGCGTGGTATCAGCCTAGAGCATGGAGTCTGACGCTTTGAAAGTCCTATGTTTGGTGTTGGTAATTAGTGACAATACCTAGTACTAACCACATAGCAAAGACATGTGTGTAGCTATGATGTGGTTGGTGCAACGATATGGTGAAGCAAGGATCAAGCAATAGTGATGTGATCAAGTGGTTGCCAAGATGGAGTTGGATGAAAGTGCAAAGCCAAATCATGGAGCTCAAGGCAAAGGTATATGATAGGGCTTTTTGGTTTGCATCCAAGACAACATAGAGGGTGTGGATGACATAGAATACATAGACGTACTATTTAGAGGAGAATTCTCTTTGCAATTGAGTCCTACATGTGCCTTTAGGTGTCATTCTTTGATCATATGCATTAGGATCTAGTAAAAAGCTAACGTAATGCCTTGAAAAATGATTGTGAAAATGCTAACACACATGCACATGGTGATGTACACTTGGTGGTGTTAGCACATTTGCGAAGGCGGAGGAGTTTGAGCGGTAGAGAGGGGTCAGGCGTTTTCGTAGAGATGAAACGCTTATTTTCTATTGTGCCGAAGAATGGAAAAGGAGGCGAAGTCGCGGGAGTGTTTCTCACTGAGAAACTGTCGGACGCCGGTCTCAGGAGCGTCGGACGCTGACGTCAGCGTGCAGTGGCTTACCCTCTGTGGCTCTACGCTGGCGAGTGAGCACCAAACGCGCTGGTGCTGCTGCAACGGACGCTGATCATCAGCGTCTGTCGTGAGTGACGTCAGCCGCTTCGCGAACCGCAGCTGCGTTAGACGCTCGGCGCGTCTGCTGCCCCTCCGTCAGACGCGTCTGGTGACCGAAAATCGCTTTCGGGTGCTTACTAAACTATGTTCGATGGAAAGACAGACGCTGAAACCCTGAGCATCAGACGCGTTTGTTGCTCTATTATTGATCATTGGAATTTTGATTCAGCAGGACACGTGGCATCATCTCGATCATCGGACACTGGTGACCGCGTCTGTCGCAATGGCGACAGACGCATCTGGTGACCCCGTTGTTGGAATAATGGCTCTATTCGAAGGGGTACGTCTATAAATACTTGTTGGCCGGCTTTGAGCTCTCTCTCTCTCTTGGCACTTTGACATACTTGTGAGTATCTTGAGCTGAGCCAACGCCCTCACACTTCTCCCCACTCATCTCCTTGCATTCAGTTGCGATTCTTGAGTGAGATCGAGTGATTCAAGTGCATCGTTCATTGCTTTGCATCTAGAGGGATTGTTTTGCTCCAGGATTTCTTATCACTCCTGGTGGTTGCCGCCACCTAGACGGCTTGGAGCAGCGGTGGAGGTCCGGCACGTGTTGGTGATTGTTCGTGGCCGGCTCCGGTGATTGGTTTGTGAGGGGTTCTTGTGGTTCCCCGGTGGAGCGCCGAATTCCAACTCTAGTAGATTGCTCGTGTCATTGCAACTCTTGGCCATTGGTAGGTTCTTGTGGCGGCTTTTGAGAGGCTCGGTGTGTTAGACCCGTTAGCCACCGAACCACGTGGTGTAAGGGGACACAACGGGGACTAGCGTGCCAGCAAGCACGTGAACCTTAGGATAAATTATTTGTCATAAATTCGTGATTGTGATTGATTTATCTCGGTGATTGGCTACTTGATTGGATCATCATTTGGATATATCAATTGGTTGGCTCTATTCATCGCCCCGCGGTGAAATCACTTCTAGACCTACTCTTGCATTACTTTTGTTACTATCTTCTTGTAGTCTTTGTCTTGCCTAGTTGCCTTTTTAGCTTGAGTAGAGTAGTTTGCCTTAGTTGTTACTCTTGCGGTCTAAACTTGAGCTGTTGTGTGAACCATACTAGAATTGCTAATTGAATAGGTGGCTTGCATCACCCCCTTAGGCTAGGCAAAACTCACATCTCGCCATTTGATATAATAATCAACTTGTCTAGCATTTTTTTTTTGTAGAAAATTTTATTAGGCTATTCACCGCCCCCCCCCCCTCCCCTCTCGACATCGAGACCTTTCACGCTTCCACAAACATCACCTCTACGCGCCATGTGTCCGGGGCTAAGGGAACAGTACCAGCATACCGTCTAAGGCCCTCACGCTTCAGGGTCAGACGCCCCTAACCTGCGCATGCTTCTCTATCGCTTCTCCATATAAGCGTCGGACTGACCTACGTGTAGTGTTGGACCAACTTACGCATAGGGTCCAACACCCCCCACAAAAGCTTCCGTTTCACTGCAGCTTCTATGCGTAGCTTCAAACCGACCTACGTATAGCGTCAGAACACCCTACACGTAGGGTCCGATGACCACAGAAGCTTCCCTTTGTCTTCTTCTTTCACCCTTTTTTGCAGTCAAACTAACCCCCAAGTGATTCATCATCTTGTACACATGAGTTAGCATTTTAACAATAACAATTATTTTAAGAGGGTTTTCACTCCTTCTCCAACTTTGTAATTGCAAGCTACATATCTATCATCATCTCCAGTTAATTCGGTTCCAACTACTTTGCAATCCCACAGCTACGCGAATGTATCTTCTAGTAATACTAGATAAATGCACAGGAAAAAAATAATGTCGCAATAATGTAAGTATGAAATTTTTTGAAGAAAATCAATTTTCAAACTATGTTCTTATTTTGTTCCCGTTGTAACGCATGGGCATTTAAGTAATCAGTAAACAATTAACTGTAGCAATATTTATTCATTTTAAAAAAATCAACTTCCTATATGGCTCAGCTATTGTAGTAGTAGTAGGCATGTACCTGAGTTCCTGGGTGCGTCCGCAGATTCTCGTCCACTACCGCGGCTGGGCCGTAGAGATCGGGCTAAGTGGCCTGCATACAATACGCTGAGATCGGGAGGGACGTCTTCTTTTTATTTGCACGCGCGGAGAGTTCGTGTCGGATCGGGACTCAGTTTCCGTTCGTACTGAACGCAGGACTTCATATCCAGCCAAGAAAGGTGTCCGGATAGTATACGTGTTTGGTAGTCTTTGTGATTTGTATCACTGCATAGATGATTACTTAAGAGTTTTTTTATGTATATAATGTATAGAGATAGATAAGAGAGGAACGTACGATGAGCTGTAGCGTGTCAATGGGGGGTGCCGGCAAGCTCAAGATGACCTTCTGCCTAGAATAGTCATCAAGTGAGTGAACCTTCTGACTTGTAGTAGGGTGTCGCAATAGTGGACTTTTTATCCCCGTATCGCTGCCCTCTCGCCCCCGCTCCAAGCGTCTCATGGACTACTATATATATAATAATATATATGTTCGCACCAAGTACTAGTAGCATGTGGTCCATCCATTGCACGAACTTAAAGCGCCACAAAAGTAGTAAAATTTAATTAGCATCCACATCCACATGGGGCTAGACGATACAAACATACATTACAGCCTTAGCCAAAACTGGGGAAGCGTACCAGGTTTCAGCATTTCAGGATACCGCTTTGATGATTTGAAGCTAGCTATATCATCATCAGCAGAAAAAAAATATGAAATTACCAGCACTGTTTTAGGGCTTGTTTGGATCCACGAACTAAATTTAAGCTGATAGAGATCCAAATGGTATAGCTATAAGATCAGCTAAAATTTAGCTGAGGTTTTGCTACTTCAACCCAGCTAAAATACCAGTCTAATAGCTGGAGAATCCAAGCGAGGAAAACTTTTAGTTGGCTAGCTAAAGTTTAGTTGCGTGGATACAAACAAAGCCCTTGCTACTGAATTCCGTCGCTACATCTATCCGCCAAAGGCCGATATTTTCTTTTAGGGAACTTGCATTAGACTAATCATGGACTCCTGACTTGCATGGTAGGGTCTGGCTCTCGCCTCGCCGTCGCAATTGCGGACTTTTCCTATCCTCGTATCGCTGCCCTGTCATGGACTCCTATATAATCGCCACCTCGGCACTGTCGACCATCATCACAACCAACACGACCGACACACTACACCGGGACCGAGCACCTCACTCCCATCTCCAAGAAAAGCACGCTAGACAGCTGACCTTCCGACGGACAAGCTAGCAGCATTGGGCATCGTTCGGTTCTTTAGCAACCATGCCCTAGAACAATTCCTACCCGAAATGCTTCGCTAAATTTATATAACCTTTGATGAGTTAGAACAACTCCTGCATAGATTCTGACCTAACCGAATAAGCCCTTAGCAAGATGTGTGCCGGTGCAATCCTTGCCCAGGTCATACCCAGCGCGCCGGGTCACGTGAGCGCCGGTGGCGGCAAGCGTCGTCGGACCGCGGCTGACCATGACATGGAGGCCGCGTTCCGGAACTTCGACGAGGACTGTGAGGAAGAGGTGTGTACCAAGGAGCCGCACAGGGCGTTTGGGTTCGCGGCCCCCGCAACCAGGACCCGGCGCAAGCAGAGGCAGCCCAGCCAGTACTACGGCGTCCGGCGCCGGCCGTCGGGCAAGTGGGCGGCCGAGGTGCGTGACCCCGTCAGGGGCCTCCGCGTCTGGCTTGGCACCTTCGCCACCGCCGAGGCCGCGGCGTGCGCCTACGACCACGCCGCGCGCGACCTCCGCGGCGCCAGCGCCAAGCTCAACTTCCCGTCCAAGCGTCGCTCCGCCGCTGTGAAGGCGGCAGCGGCGCCACTGCACGTCTTCGAGCTCGTGGACGAGGACGACGGCGTTCTCGGCGCGTGCCCGCCGTTCGTTGAGAGCGAGACCGAGACCGAGATCGGAGGATGCAGAGGCAGCAGCTGCGGCGCCTTGCCCGACTTCTCGTGGCAGGGCATGTCCGCGACAGACGATGTCGGCGCGGCGGTGGACTTCTGCGACGAGCTCGGCGCCGAGGGAAAGGAGGTGGTGGTGCAGGCGCCGTCCGACGATTCCGCCGACTTGCTGCTGTTCGACGATTTCATGTTCGACGAACAGTTAAGCTTCTTCAACGGCGGCGTGTACGAACCGGCCGCGACTGCCATGGACGGCCTGTTGAGCGGCGACGCTGTGCTGTGCAACGACAGCTTGGTGCTCTGGAGCTTCGACGACAGCGTGTGCTATTACTAGGCCGGCCACCGGCCGGCCGGCTTTCCTCCTTCCTTGCCTGTTTATTTCCCTGTAACCAAAAAAATGTAAACGTTTCCTGTTCCTCGTGCTGCTTACACCTCCTTCACTGTACAAATGCTCTCGTTGCCGTAATAAGCATTACGTACGTGCTGGCCATGTGTTTAATTTTATAAGAATCCACTAATTAATCCTGAGCTGTTAGCTTCTCAATCTACTTCGCGATCGTTAACCACTTGCAGCAGCGAACAGGGCGACCTGGCCTGTCACCTGTGATGCCCGAAGCCTGAGGACGAGCTCTGCTCCTCGTCATGTTCGTCCGAAGATGCCCGGCGCGCGCGATACTGGGATGCATCGTACATACACTGCCAGCACTATGATCTCGCCGAGCCTATACAGGCGGCGATCAGCCGGCAAGGTCCGGGGCCATCCCTCTGAAGACCACATCGTTCCGGTGTTTTCAGATTTCCCAGCAGCATAGCAGGTTTAGGGGATGCGTGGCAGCCTTGGGATCCTTGTTGGCTCTTGTGTTTTTCATAGTTCAGTCACCTTGACGATCCCATTTGGCCGCTAGCCGATCAGCTCCCAGAAGGTGCGGACAAAGTAGCTCCCGAAGAAGACATGTGTTGACGTCGGATGTGGTCCGAATCATATACTAGAAAGGGCATTGAACGTCTGGGCTGCTACGGACCGGAGAACGCAGTAAGATATCACTCTTTCGTGGTGAAGCACGGAGAGGTTTACAAGCAAACCACCAAAGGATAACCAATCGCGCTTACGTGATGAAGAACCGGTTAGTTTTCAGGCAAACTAGCAAAGAAACCGTCGAAGCTCTCGCTCGGGCAACATTAGATTATGATACACAACAGCTGATAGATCATTTTATTTAGCAAGCCTGTATGCATCAAATTCACTTCGACGGGCAACATGGCCTCTTGACCATATACTAGCTTAAAAGGAGTAACTTTTGTAGCACCATGCCTTGAAATGCGATGTGCCCATAGAGCTTCAGACAATACTTCATGCCACCTTCTTCGATTCTCCTCAATTTTCTTCTTGATAAGCTTTATCAAAGTCTTATTACTAGACTCAGCTTGATCATTAGCTTGAGCATAATATGGAGGTGATTTCAGCAAATTCATCTTATATAATTCGGCGAAGTCCCTCACTTCCTTGGATATAAATGATGTCCCTTGATCTGTAGTTAATGTTTGGGGTATGTCGAATCTATGAATGATACGCTCAGTGATGAACTCAATAACCTCCTTATGTGTTATATTCTTCAAAGGAACAGCTTCGGGCTGAACACCCCAGTGTTACGCAGGCATTTAGCATTGCAAATCATACGCATAATGCATCATTTGCGTTTATAATCACTTGTGAAGTAGAGTGCATTTTGAGTCGAAACATTTCTATGAAACGTGAATGTTGCATACACTTGTTTGCAATTGTTCCACCTTAATTATGCTTGCTAGGCTACTAAAACATGGGTGGCTATAATTGTAAATCATCTAGAAGTAGTTATCATAAATTTTGGAGCAACTTTGGTATTCAAAGTTTTGTCAAATTTGCTTTTAAAAATATGATTGGAAAATGGTCAAAACCCCTCCCTATTTAGCTTTTATTCTCCAATTTAAAATTTGTTGGGAATTTTGAGTTGGTCCCTTAATAAAAGTTGTAGAGGATTAAATTCGAAGCAACTTTTATTTTTGGGCCATTTTCAGAAAAAAGTCATTTTCTTGCTCAAAATGGGATTTAAAAACTGTTATTTGAAATTTATTTGAGAATAGAAAATTGAAAAATCAATTTCTCACCTAAACGGGCCGCCGCCTCCCTTTCGGCCCGCTGGCCAAAGCGGCCCAGCTCTCCCACACGCGCACCCGCAGCCGCTCCCGCTCGCCCGCGCGCGACCACGGCCCGGCTGAAAGTCCTATGTTTGGTGTTGGTAATTAGTGACAATGCCTAAGTACTAATCATATGCCTAAGTTGTATGTAGCATATGAGGATTAGTACATTCCAAGGTTGGTGGCAAGATGGACATGGTGATCATGATGGCCACACTTGGATTTGGACGCAACCCTACGTGATCAAGGCAAAGGTATATGCTTAAGGGTTGTGTTTTAGTAACCAAGACACCTAGTGGGTGTGGTTACATTATAGGATAGATAGCCGTACTATAAAGAGGGGAATGACGCGGCTATTGAACTCCTAAGTGCCTCTAGATGTGCATTTCATAATCATATGCATTAGGATAGAACTAATATCGCCTCGAAAAATAATTGTGAAAATGCTAACACACTCACACATGACGAGATCACTTGGTGGTGTTAGCACGTTTACGAAGACGGTGGAGTTTGAGCGGTAGAGAGGGTTTGGACTCACACATTCAGGCGTTTTTGAGGAGTTGAAACGACTATTTTCCACTACGCCGGTCATTCACGGGACCAGCACGTCCGGTCGTTTGGACCAGCGCGTCCGGTCAGTGCTTCACGAGTTAGCCGTTGGGCGACCGGCGCGTCCTGTCAGTTGGACCAGCGCGTCCGGTCAGCACGATTTCGGCTGTTTAAGTTTCTAACGACTCTATTCGAAGGGGTACGTCTATATATACTCGTTGGCCGGCTCAAGGCTCTCTCCCTCGATCATTTGACATACTTGTGAGCACTTTGAGCTAAGCAACTCCCCTCCCACTCATCTCTCTTGCTTCTTTGCATATTCGAAGTGAGATTGAGTGATCCATGTGCATTTGCATTGTGAGATTGCATCTAGTTGGCACTTGGTGGTTGATTTGCTGCGGGATTCTTGTTTCTCTTGGTGGTTGCCGCCACCTAGACGGTTTGGAGCAGCTTGAAGGTGTTGGCAAGAGTTGGTGATTGTTCTTGGCCACCTCCGGTGATTGTGAGGGGTTTGTGCCTACCTCGGCAAAGCGCCAAAGGCAACGTTAGTAAATTGCTCGTGTCATTGTAACCTTTTGCCATTTGGTAGGTTCTTATGATGCCTTTTGAGAGGCTCGGTGTGAGACCGATTAGCCACCGAACCACATGATGAAGAGGGACACAACGGGGACTAGCGTGCCGGCAAGCACGTGAACCTCGGGATAAATCTTCGCGTCATCATTTTCATATTGTGATTGATTGATCCCGGTGTTCGGTTATCTTGGTATTCATTGTTGATCATATTAGTTGGCTCAATACTTCGCCCCTCGGTGAAACTCTCCTAACTCAACTTCGCATTACCTTCTTAGTTATCTTTGCTAGCTAGTTAGCTTTGCTAGAGTAGCTCTTTTGTGTAGCATGCTAGTTGTAGTTGTAGTTACCTTTTCGGTTTGACTTGTGCGGTTGAGTGCAAATATACTAGAATTGTGAATTGATTAGGTGGCTTGCAAACACCCCGTAGGCTAAGCAAAACTCGCATCTCGCTACTTGTTATATTGATAAACTTGTTTAGCTTGTCTTTGTAGAAAATTTTAAAGGCTATTCACCCCCCTCTAGCCATCAAGACCTTTCACCGGCCCAGCGTGGCCTCCTTCCTCTCCCTCCCGCTCGCGCGCACAGTTGGCCGACCGCGGCAGAGCACGCTCGCCGCGTGGCGGCCGCATGCCGACGCCATCGGCCGTGTGGCGCCCCACTGCCCCCGCGCACTACACTTCAAAGCACCGCGCTGCGCTCTGCCTCCATTCCATTCCCCCACTCGCTCGCTCCCTTCCTCATTTCTCTAGAGAACCGAGCGGAAGAAGCCGCCCGCCACCACTCGCCATCACCTCCGCTGCCGTGTTTCGATGTCGGCAAAGCACCTCCATCCGATTGTCCGTGCCCAGTGCTCCGCCACCTTCGCTTCTCCTCTGAACGGGTTTCTTTGGCTCCTTGCTCGCGTAGGTAAGGCGCTATTGCGTGGTTCCCGCCTGCGCCACCGTGGACGGAGCCGCCGAGCTCGCGCTCCAACCACCGGCGCTCTCACCGTTTCTCTCTTCTTCCAAGGTGCATCACTGCGTCCGTCTTGACTTCACGGACCTCGCGTGCACTGAACCTTCCTTCGCCATGGCCGGGAACGCCTCACCGTCGGTTACCCGCACCGCCGCTCCGCCATTGGCGACGGCGAGCCCCTTCCCGAGCTCCTCTGGCCGCATCAAGGGCACCGCTAGGTCCGCATTGAGATGCTAAGCACGGTGGTGACCACCGTTTGGCCGGAGACCTCACCGCCGGCGAGCTGTGGCCGTCGGCGCCTCTCTCCCTCTCCCTGTGACTGACCCGTGGGGTCGCGGGTCCACATGTCTGTCTCAGTTCATGCGCGCGTGTACGCTGCATCAGGTGCACTTAGCAGTTTCAGTCGAGTTGTTTTAAAAGGATTTTTAAAATGAATTCCAGAAAAGATATAAATGCTTTGGAAATTCATAACTTGTTCATTTTAGCTCCAAAAATTATGAAACAAATTTTGGTATACTTCTTAGGACCAGATCTATGATGTAAAAATATTGCATGTCAAGTTTGAAATACTTTTCTGTAGAGTTTTTATTTAATTATTAAAATTGTTGTTTTCTTGATAAATGCTTACTAAATCATAGAAAGCTCAGAAAAATATGGTTCTAATTTTGTTAATCTTTTTGTGCAATGTACTTTCTAGGAAAAATATGTGTCATGCATGTTGTGCAGAAAAATTATGATGTGTAGTTTAAGTGCTTTTATTTGATGGTTTTTGTTATTTTGGATAGAGAGCAAAAATTGTATAAAACATGTATATGATAATTTTTATATAGTGATTGTTTACTGTGTAGAATATAGAAAAAAATGTTAAATCTGTTGTTTGATACTTTTCATAGTACAAAGTATTTTTATGCTCATTTTTAGGTCCTAGATTGTTATTTTTGTGTAGGCAGTTCTAGTACTCCAAATGTAATGAAATTTTTGTGGCATGCTAGATTATATGGTAGTATGCCACTGTATTTTTCTCAGATTTTTTTTGTGCTACCAAAAGAGGTGTTGCCATTCAAAACTAGTATCAACTAGGGTTTAATTAACCTTGTTAATGCATGATTAGTTAATAAGATTTGCTTTGGTGTATCTTTGAAGCACTTTACATTGCTGTGGTGATTTGGCATGATAGAAGAGTGATTGTAGTAGTAATATACTAGTACATGTTCTTGGATGATGTAGACTACCTTGTAGAACAGTTGTATTTCTACTCTATACAATAAAGTAAACATGTTCATCTACATCCCATTTATCATGATCATTACATGTCATCTCTACAATGCACCTAGGCATGAGCACTTATACATTTGCATCATACAGGATCACAGGAAGTAATTCCGATAGCAGTTTCCGAGGAGCCGGAACAGCAGCCCGAGGTGCAAGAGCAGGAGGTGCCCGAAGCCGACGAGGAGGTCGGTGAGGATCTTCTAGAGTGCCCCGACCATCGCCCGAGCTCTTTCAAAAGAGGCAAGCCCCGGAGTATTATCAGCCTCCTACTTTATAAAGCATTTTACTATATATATATTATATAATTGATGCATTACGTTTAGGAGTTGTTTCCAACCGTTGCTGTATTATACCTTGTTTACTTTTGTTCTACCATATCCTTGTTACCCTGGTATTCGCAGTCAAGAAATGCTTACCTTGCTTTGACCTGTACAAGTCGGGTGATTTCCTGTCACGTGCGAGCTATAGGTGGTTACCTGGATCTGCTTGAATAAGTATGTCATCTTAGGATAACTAAAGTGTTAATTTGATATTGAGACTGGACGGAAACTTACAGGGCTTCGGACTGTAGTGTTTTCTGTCTGTGTTGGTTAAGGACCGACCGTTGTTGGGCCTCGAGTCATGTTGAACGCATGCCTTACATTTAGCTGGCCGAATAATGTACCTTTCGACCACGAAGCTGGGAGATGATTCGGGCCGAGTGGATTGCCCGCAGTGCACTGTACCAGAGCAGGTGTGGTAGGACACGGGGACGTGATGATAAGGCCAAAGAGCAGTCAGGCGGCCCTCGGGTACATGTGATTCTTGGCAAACTCGAGACTTTACCTGGATAGTTGACTCGGTGACCAATATCTTACTTTAGCGGGTGAGTGAGGTTTGTGTGAGGAATAAATTACCACCTGGTTAATAATTGATTCGAATCATTATCGTTCACTAGATAGTGAACACTTGACTTGAGTTACTTCATCATAGTAATATTGATGGAACACTTGGACAGTTATATGAAATATGACATGATGGAAGTTGTTAATGATTAATTGGTTATCCTTACTTGTTTAATCACATGTTTACCCTAGTACAGGCGTAAATATAGTTGACAGGTTAATAAAGATTAACTTGATATAAAAGCTTCTGGAAAAGGTTCTTTAAATGATAAAAATACATTTTTGCAAATGAGTCAGCTACCCTACTATAAAGCCCTTCATAATCCTTGGTGTCATTTTATTTTCGGTTATGTCAGGTAAGTCTAGCTGAGTACCTTCTCGTACTCAGGGCTTTGTTCCCACTTGTTGCAGATGGGCAGATGTATTACGGCTACTGTATCAACTGCATTTATCCTGCGACAAGTAAAGCTTAGGACCATGGGCAGTGGTCGTTCCCTACATCTCATCTAATGCTTTTGTTGAAGATGATCATCAGCTGGCACTTTATTTCAAACTATGTGTGTGTGTGGATTGCACTAAATACTTCCGCTACTTTTATTTGAACTTGGTTTGTAATAACTATGTTTAAACTCCGATGTATTCGTGATGTGAACTTTTATGTAATTTGTGATGGTGACCGCTAAACTTATTACGATCTTGGCTAGTATGTAAGTTGGTTTAAAATCTGTCGTGATTTCATGGACTACCGGGTTATACGGGCTTAAGTTTGCTAAATCGTCTACTCGGTGGATGATTTTCTTACTTAATCTCGTATAATCATGTTGATCCGTTACACGGGACACTTAGTGAAATAATATGTAGCAACCAACACAAAGTGATGTCCCTTGGAAGACGAGGGATGTATTTAGCCAATAAAGTGTAGCCCCCAACCACGAAAAGGCCACGGTTTGATTATAGGATGAAGCATAGCAGCAGGCACTAGCTGAATATTTCTAAACCTTTGGCACTCTTCACATCCATTGTAGTAGCGAAAGCAAGCGGTCATCATAGTAGGGCAATAGAAACTGGCTCTACGCAATAACCACTTTATTTTCGGGGCCGATTGATACGTACCACAAATACCTTCATGGACTTCTCCCATAGCTATTCTTGCTTGATCAGTTATTAAGCACTTCAGCAGCAAATCTTTGGCGGTTCTTCGGTAAAGCTCATCATCATGCAACACAAATTTGAAAGCACTTTGCCGAACACTTTTATCAACTTTGGCACTTAGATCTCATAGATATGTTAATAAGGAAGTCCTCCAATCATGTAAATCGGCCCCAACATCACAAGAAGTTTTGCTAGGCCAATTTGAGAGTTCATCATGCACATTGGCCAGGCTAGCCACACGGGAGTCGGTTAGGCCGACTGGTAAAGTCGGCCAAGCCGACTGGCTTGCCAGAGAATCGGGGTTGGCTAGACCAACTAGGGCAGTCGGCTTAGCCGATTCTTCTACACTTATACGACAGAGATATAAATCTTCATGCATCGGCTGTTCTTGACTATGAAAATTACGCCCACCAACGTCATAGCCAAATGCTTGCTGAGCTAACATGTTGGCCTTTTGATTTTCATGCCTCGGAACATGCCGAATTTGAAATTCAGCAAATGAACCAATGATGTCAAGGCAAGCATCAAGACAAACTTTTAGTGACTCTTCTAAGCATTGAAATTCACCAGCAACTTGTTCCACTAGCAAAGAATCACCAAATGTTGTTTTTAATCGGCTTGATGTCTCTAATAGCACCATTATGAGAAATAATTATCATATCAACACCTTGGCCTTATTTGCAAGCCGATCAATCATATTGTCACATCCATGAAGTAAATCAAAATACATAAATCATGCCTCCGGCCCTAAAAATCATCAAAGTGAGTTCTATGGGGGCTTTTCTAATAGTATGATGGTTGCAAGCATTCATCGGCTATATTTTATACTAAGGGCGATATCAAAATATCGGCCATATGAATTCATCCACAAGAGTATGCATAGCCAAAATAAAATATTTCAGCTACTGATCATTGGTGAACATAGTAATTTGGCAACCCTCCATGACATAAAAATCTATACCAGGGATCAAAGTAAGGAGATGAGGGATAACCATTCATACCATGCGATGAATTCCACATAAGCATAGACAGAGAACATGGTTGATGCCAAGACCAATGACTCTGATGATCTGGTGCAAACTTCCAACTTGGCAATTGCTTCTCGAATCTTCTTCTTCTTTCTTTTGCCTTTGTCGCACCACTTACTTGAGCATCATCCTTGTGAGCTTGAATACTTCCTTTAGGAACCCAAGCAAAGCCTTCTTCTCTGAGCTTCTTTGCACTAAGCTTTTGCAACTTCTTTTTTTACCACTTTAGTAAACCGATTGAGCATGTCGGTTTCGCTTCTATTTTGGACAACGACAATTCTTTCTTGATTTTAGGCACTTTCATCTTCTTTTGTTCAAGTTTGGCACCGACAACATCAATAGATGATTTCTCTACTTCTTTGCCATCATTAGCCAAATTTTTCAACAACGTAATCGGCTTTTCAATAGTTGAATTTAAATCTAAATTTTTATCTTTCTGACCATCATACTTCACGCGGTAAACTTGTTTTACCACTTTCTTCTTTGCTTGAGCTCCAGACCGATTTTGATCAAATCGGTCTTTATAAGAAGATGATTTCTCTGAATATCTAGAAGCTGCATACTCTATGTTTTGCGGCCTATAATATGATGGCAGATGTGTCTCTTCATCAAACCAGTCCCAAGGTGAATATGGATGAAAATGTATGGGCTGTGGTCCATAATACATGGAAATTGGCTGCTCAAAAGGATAATATGTTGCTGCTGCGTGAGATCCATTCCCTTGCCAATTCCACTCTTGAGATTTATGCTTTGGAGGTAATTTTGATGATTAGACTTTCTTTGATTGGTTGGCAATATTTGCTTCTCCTATCTTTTCATATTTAGCTAGAAGTTTTTCGAAGCTAAGCTCCGTCCTTCTAGTCCTTTGTTTGCCATGACCATTACCTTCATTAGCTTTATGAGCATCCTCCCCCTTCTTTTCATCTTGACAAACATGTTCCAAAGGAGGAGTCTCAACCGATTCCCCTTGCTCAATGGAGTCAATCGGCTTTTGCTCTAGTCGGAGAGATTTCACCTCCCCCGGTATCTTCTGAAATTGTAGTGACATTGTCATCCACTAAAATATCTTCAACTTGCAATTGATGGACAAAAAACTTGTCTTTACTTGAGGGCTCCACATCTTTCTCCTGTGCAACAAGGGGTGCTCCAGGCGGCTTAGCTGTATCCTGGGATGGCTTAGTCGTCTCTGGCACCTCCAGAGGAAGCAGGGTCGGCTTAGCCGCCTCCTGGGCCGGCCTAGCCGACTCTACCTCTAGTAGAGCAACAACAGCCTCTCCAGACGGCTTAGCTGACCACTCGGTCGGCTTAGCCGTCTCAAAGACAGCAGGTGTCAGCTTAGCCGTCCCTAAGGGTGGCTGAGCCGACTCAGCAGTAGCAGTAACAATTGGCTCTCCTAGATGACTTTCTTGATCTGTGGGTTCCATTACTTGATTCTCAGTCATCATAAGAGCTTTTGGTGAATCGGCTAATAATGCAAGCCGATTCGAAACCTGTTTGCCATCAAGACCAATTGAATCCAATTGGTCTATCTGTTGAGCTTTAGAAAATTTCAATCGGCCTTTATCAAGGGCCAATTGGATCACACGACGAAATATATTGCAATCACAAGTACTATGATCAAACGAATTATGCCACTTGCAATATGTAAGCTCTTCCAAGTTTTGAATTGACGACAAAGCATTATGACCAATGATTCTAATAAAATTATTTTTGAGCAAGATATCAAAGACATTATCACAAAAAGTAAAGTCAAAGCTATATTTTAATTTATTAAGCCGATTCTTTTGTGGAGTCGGCTTCAAAGCTAGGCAAACGAAAGGATCAGATTTATTATCAATCCATCCGGCCACAGCTTTGCAATTACTTTTTTGAAGGCCTTAGCTTTGACAAACTAGCACTATCGGCCTTGCCATATGGCACAATGTGTTGGACGATAGAATTTGAATTTGTTTTATCAAAAAAATAAATTATTATTCTCAATCGGTCTATTACAACTATTAGTGAGGATATCTTTAATAGATGCTGAAATTGAAATGCTATGACCGGATTGAAATCTGAGCAAAATATTTGTGTTTTCTACCTTGTTGATCATGTTGGAGAAGTGCATATCCTTGATTTGCATGATGTTGCCTAGCTGACTCAGGGCAGGCGGCAGAGGAAGTCAGCCTAGCTAACTGGGAAGTCGCCTAGCCGACATAGAGCAGGCAGGAGTCAACTTAGCCGACTTCAAGAAGTCAGCTCAGCCGATTCTAAGTACGCAGACAACCCTCCTTTGTTGCTGGTAGGGGCTTGATCTCCATCAATGATGTAGTAATCACTAGATAAATGTACAACCCCTTTAGCTCCTAAAAAGTCAAGTCTAGCTGATTTCTGACGCTTTTCATATTTTTCTGTAGTCAGACTTGCCTTTTTGAGGGTCTAACAATCCTGCTTTAGCCAATGTTTCGATTGTGATTGACTTTTCTCATTGGTCTTTCCAAAAAATTTATACAATTTCTTCTCTAATTGAGACCATGAATCAATAGTGCATCGGGGCAAAGATGTAAATCATGCAAAGGCAATACCAGTAAGAGATAAAGGAAAATTTTGCACTCTCATATAGTCTTCTTTACCAGCAAAACCTAGCTGTGAGAGATATATACTAATATGTTCTACAACGGTCACTAAACTCATAAAAATCAGGTATCCACCAACCATCAGGAGTTTTTAAGTAATCAATGTGTAATGGGTACGGTCTATGATATGCGGGCACCTTCCATTAGAGGAGCCATATGGATTTCTAGTATGGGCTAAATCTTCATCAATTCGGCTTGTTTCAAGAAAATTATGTTTAGCCGAATCATATGCAATAGCTTTCATGCTCCTTGCTGAATTCTCATTGATTCGGCTAGAATTAGTAGTAAAACTTAAAGCCAAATTATCAGTATTGCCACTTATCCACCTCTCATCAATTTGGCTTGAGCTTTGAGCTACACGTGAAGCCGAATTTTGAGTATAACATTAGCACAACTGGCTGAAATTTCATAAATTTGGCTTGATCATTTAACCCGGTCGATCGATGGATGGCAGCAGATGTCGATCGAGTACTGCTTCTCCTTCTGCTTGCTCGGGAAGTTGCAGTACTCGATCGATGGATGGCAGCAGATGTCGATCGATGGATGGCAGCAGTCTTTCAATCCTAGGCCTCGTTTACATTGCAAAAAAGATGAACCTGATGAATAGCCGGCCGGACTCGCGCGCGCGGCGTGGGCCGTGGGGCTCGTGTCGGGCGGCCGGACGGGACGGTACGGGGACGCGGAAAGCAACGGGCGCAAAAGAGTGTGCGCGAGCGAGCAGAAAGGGATAGTGCGTCTGCGGGCGTCGTCGTGCTCGCCCCAGACGCCCTGGGGGAGTGGAGATCAGAATGAACCCATGCGGAGCGGAGCCATGTGGTACTATTTATTGGCCAGAAGGGTGATCAAGTACCGCGCTAGTGATGACGGAGTAGCTAGTCTCGCACGTCTTTCAATTAAATCTCTCTCACTGGTTGTATTGCTCTGCGCTCTGACCTTCCTTTTTTAATGTTTTGGGAGCTCAAATCGCTAACAATTTAATCTTTTCTGTTAGTGCGGCTCTAATGGATGACTTTTAAGTTAGCTCTAAGTATTTTTTTTCACGGTGTGCCCGGTATATCGGCAGAAGTGCATGCAGCGAGTCCCAGTGCTGACCATAGAGGTTGCCTTGGAGCGATGCAATGTTGGTGTTCTGCCGTACCCAGTTGACCCAGGACGATTCTTCATCTTGATGTAGCTTGTGTATGAGTTTTAACAACAGGCAGGTGTTGTGCACTTTCATGTCTCTGAGGCCGAGCCCTCCCCTATCTTTGGAGTCGCACACATGTGTCCATGCCACCAAGCTTCGTGCTCCGTTTGTGGTGTCAGTACCGGTCCAGAGGAAAGCTCTTCTACGGCGATCAACTTGCTCGATCACACCAGGCGGGACGACGAGCGCACACGTGGCATATACTAGCTGACCATCCAGAACTGAATTCACCAATGTTGCACGACCCATGTGATTGAGGAGGGATGCTTGCCAACCGGCTAGATATTTGTCCGCTTTAGCAATCTGGGGGGGGCATAAGCAGATAATCGTAGCTTGGTATTAGACAGTAGTAGCCCAAGGTATGTTTGAGGGAAACCTTCACGGCGACATCCAAGAATAGAGATGCAATGGGCCACTATGTCTTCATCCATGTGGATGGGTACAGCCGTGCTTTTATCGTAGTTGATCAGCAGTCCAGTGGCGCTCGCGAATTGATCCAGCAGTGTGCGAAGCCTGGCAACATCTGATGGCTCACCACGGACAAGCAGCAGTGTGTCATCGGCATACTGAAGCATCGGACATCTACCCTGTTGGACAATCGGGTGCCTGATTGCGGGATCCATCTTGATCACCGGCTGAAGCACGTCTGCCACCAAAATGAACAAGTATGGCGCAATTGTGCAAGTGGCAAAGTCTGTAGGAGTAGAAAACCCAGGGGACTCTCGGACCGCCGCCTATGGCTCGTGGACTGGAAAGTGCCCATGGTATTGCCTGCAACGATCTAACCAGCAAGCATTGCACAGTGCCCGGGTTGTTCAGTGGTGACTCTGTTTTGTCTGCGGATAGCTGCAATTGCAAGTGATGCAACTAATGGCCTACTTGATACAAATGGCTAATTACTGGCTAACTAAAAATTAATCAAAATTAGCTTTAGTGCGTCCAAATAGAAGAGCTAATAGGTGGCTAATTACTGGCCATAAAGCATGCAAGGTAAACGGAAAAACTGTGGAACCGCCACTCGTAGACTGCCCTAGCGGACTGAAAAAAGAATTGTACAGCACCGCTATCGAATAAGCAATTAAAGAAAAATAAGGGGAAAGCAAAACGCTCTGTTGACAACCAAAAGTAGTCAAAGTGTATAGTGGACTCTGCCATGATGTTTCTTTCGTCGAGGCAGTCAGAAAACATATTTGGATTATCTCATTTAAGCCTAGATGAAGAAAATAGTTTTTCGGGGGCTGCCCTAACCGAAACCGAGCTAGCCGTTTTCTAAAAAAAAATTTGGCGATTACAAAGTACAACGCCCAGTTCCCAAAACTTATTTGTCAATTTTGATGTTACCACATAGAAATCGTTTAATTAAGCTTGTTCTTTTTTTCTGTCAATTTTGATGTTACGGCAGAGAAATCGTTTTAATTGAGCTTGTTGTTCTTTTTTTCCTTTCTTTTTATTTTGAACAAGCCTGTTCTCCTTTATTGCAATGGATTTTTTTTAGAATTACACAGTACAATGTAGACGCCTACAACACGCACGCGCGCACACTCAATCCTATGAACACAGGTATGGAAACCGTACTCCTATGAGCACCTCCGAAGGACTAAGCCGGCAGATCTTGAAATTCACGAAGTCACCATGAGCGCCTCACTGTCAACGGGGACGTTGCCCACTACGGAAAGTATTGTGTCATTAAATCTTGAGATAAAGTCATGAAAATACGAGTTTCCATGTCAAGTCGATGACTTGAACCCGGGTGGGCAGATTCAAAAAAAAAACCCAACCAACTATGATCAGTTCAGATGATTATGCAAAGTTGAAACCAAACAGGGCCCAAACACTAACACTGTAGTGACAACAAGCCTACTAGTACATTGTTGGGCTGGGGTGGCTTAGTGACTGGCGCGCTGGTAATGGGCTGGCCTCACTTGATATCCATCCCCCAACGTTGTGTCCTGTCTGGCCTGTCACGAATGGGCCTAATCATTTTTGACAGAGACTGCTGGAGCTCGTGAATCAAGCCCAGAAGACAAACAAGCCATCACGGTGAACATATGGGCCCATGCACCCAGGTGGAAGATGAAAGTCTTTCTGCAGATTTCTGGGGCCTGAAATAAGCCCTCATGATGTCATGAGCCATTGTGTCCCCGAGACCCTGACGGGTGGGCCCGGTGTCATGTCGTTTGCACAAGCAATTCCTGCCAATGCAAAGTGAAGAAGTGCGTGAGTGATGAAAGTTGGCAGCGCCATGCGTGCCGACGAAATGCAAATGCATGCGTTTACTGCGACTCAACCACCACCGTTCCCGATCCGCCCTCTTTTATACCAGCCGTCACTGCGACGCCGACGCACAGTTCCATCGAGCTCCACCAGCAGCCATGGCCATCATGTCGTCGTCGTCCAAGACGACAGGAGCGCTGATGATGACCTTGGCTCTCGCCACCGTCGCCGTCGCTGCCCGTCAGCCGCCGTCGCCGGGAGTGTCCACCACCACCACCACCACCAACCTGACCCTCCACAACCTTTGCCCGTACCCAGTCTGGCCACTGGTGACCCCCAACGCGGGCGTGCCCTCGGTCCCCACCGACGCGGACGGCGAGCCGGCGGGGCGGCTGGAGGGCAACGGTGAGGGCCTAGCGACGCTAGCGTTCCCGCCGGGCGCGTGGTCAGGCCGCGTGGTGGCGCGGACGGGGTGCGCCGGCGGGAACGACGACGAGGAGGTCGACGCGGGCCCACTAACCCCGTTGCGGTGCATGACGGGCGACGCGCCGCCGGTGACGGTGGCGCAGGTCAGCATGGCCGGTCCGGGCGGCGCCGCGGCGTACAGCGTGAGCCTGGTGGACGGCTTCAACGTGGCCGTCGTGGTGACGCCGCACGGGCTGCCGCCGCCGGAGGGCTCCCGGCGAGGCAGGCGGTGCCCCACGCTGGGATGCGCCGTGGACCTCGCCGCCCAGTGCCCCCCGCGCTCCCGTGCGCCTGGCGGAGGGTGCGGCGCCGGCGCGTCCGAGGCGGCGCTGTTCAAGCACCTGTGCCCTGATACGAGGACCAACGCCACGGACGTCGAGGTCACGCCCCAGGACTGCATCGACCCCGGCGAGATCAAGGTCGTCTTCTGCCCCAAGCCCGACAGCGTCGTCGCCGGCCACCTCTAGCGTCCGTGGCCTTGGCTGCCTCTCGAGTCGTCTCGTCTCCAGATGATGCATCCTCCATTGCCACGTGACCTGCACTTATGGTCAGAGAATAAGAGCGCTTAGTGCTGCAATTAGTCGTGACAGGTGTTACTGTAGCACTAGTGTTAGTCGTGTCATTAGTGACCCAACACAGTGGATCATGTATCGATCGATCTTTTAAGTATCTTGGCCACTGATGAGAGTAGAAGACCGAGCTGTTTAGTTCCAAGCACAAGGAGACACGAGGGCACATGAACACGGCGGACGTTTCCATCAATGGCATCCGACGGCAAGACAACAACAGCTGAGAGATCCCTCGTAACCATCGCTGCGAGGCTTGGCCGCTTGCCCTGCCGCTCATAAGGCACTGCACGGGGGGGCGCTCCGATCAAATCGACCATGCGCCACGGCGCCGCCGCTGCCTCAGCTGCTGGGCCTCTCCTAGATCCATCGCCACCGCCATGTCGCTGTCGTGGCTGACGAGCCGCGACGCGTACAAGTCGCCGGCGTTCATCGCGCTGGTGAGCTCGCTGTGCGTGGCCGTGCTGCTGCTGCTGCACCACTGCGTCCTCATCAACTGCAGAACCACCAGCGGCACGTCGTCGGCGTCGTCACCACCAGCGCGCCCGTCGCGCGGCAGCGCCAGCACCAGCAGCCGCAGCAGCAGGAGGAAGAGGAGGAGGAGGAGGAGGAGGAGGAGGCGAGCATCAGCGTGGAGGTGAGCGCGACGTCGCGGACGCACCTCGTCGCCGCGGCGGTCGTGTGCCGGTACCGCAAGGAGGAGGCCTGGAAGGAGACGACGTGCGCGGTGTGCCTGGCCGACTTCGACGACGGCGAGGCCGTGCGGGTGCTCCCTGAGTGCATGCACTACTTCCACGCCGAGTGCATCGACACCTGGCTGCGCGGGAGCACAAGCTGCCCGATGTGCCGCGCCGAGACAACGCCCACGCCGACACCTACCTTGGCGTCCGTGCGCCACCACCTCGAGCTCTCCGTCTCCCTCGAGGAGATCCTCGTCAGAACGTAGCAGCACTCGGACCATCTCCTCGGAGCACTGACGGCGTAGGCTGCGGCTGCGGCTCCGCGAGAAACAGGGCAACGAAAGGAGGAGGAAGGCGAAGCAGAGTGCTGGTTGCTCTGCTTCGTTTGTATGCATGGAAGCAGAGTAAGGGTGGTGCATGGCGGGCATTTCTTCCATTTTTTTTATATAGGACAGGAAGATTTTAAAATTAGCTGGAGATATTTTTTTATCTCTTGATCTCAAATTCATTTGAGAGATTTTTGCTTTTTAAAACTACCATGTTTTTGCTAAATCATGAAGACTTAGCAAGATTATGCTTTGTTGCCACTATTCTTCTGGGTGGTGGTACCATAGAAAAATCTAGATATTTATAGGTGCCTTCAATTGTTTATATTAGGGACACCCTCATGAATTAGTGCTACAAAGTGATTTTATTGAGAATAATTACCCATTTGGATTTAAATTCCAATAAAATAAATCTTGCTCTTGTTAGCAATGTGTCGTAACTTTTCGCTCTTATGATACTAACGTACAACCAATGAAATCCCTACACCAAGAGAAATTTGGAGGAGGAACAGACAGGGTGTTTAGTTTCAGGATTGGGTTAGTTCATCTTGTCATTGCTCACATTTTTGTTTGTGTGGAATGAAATGGGTTGATGCATCATCACCTGGTTCAGTAAATTTGACGAATGAATTCATGATGCACAATCTCGTCCAGAATAGTTTGATTCCCAAAACCAAACACCCTATAAGAGTTTCTGCTAATTACAAATTAAAAAGAAGGATCGGCTATGTTATAAAGACAAGGATGTTGGGGCTGCAATGTTGCATTTCACACATTTATCTTAGGAAACATGAAATGTGTTAAATCTTTCACTACGGACGACCCAAAGCGAACAAAATCCTACTTAACCTTTGAAAGGCGAGACCAAAAATAAGAGTCCTCGATTTCCAATAAACTTGTATTAACCATTATAAGGATATTAAACAATCATTTGCCACGCAGAGCAGTATTCTTGTTATTCAAATCATGGAAACGTAACCCGCATTGATCTTTAGGCTATCGCATAATACTCTATTTGGGACGGCAATATTATTCATTTATTGTGCTCATCACCTTGCCAGAAAGAATATCGAGCAAAAGTAATGTATTTTTTGTAAAATACCCCTTTGTATAGAAAAAATGAAATTATATTTATTATAAGGCTACTAAATCCTGAATTTATCAATGTTAGACGACCCCTACTTAGAGATGCTTGCCTCCCCATCTATAGAGTCACTTTTCAAAACACTCCACCATTTTCCAATGGGTATTTACCAATTTTCTATAGTGAATACAAACACCTGAATATTTTGTTTGGAATTTACCTAATTTTCATCTAAAAATCACAGTACATTGTTCCATCCCAATATGGGTGTCACTAAAGCAGAATAACTCGCTCTTATTAATGCCTTTTTGTAGACTTGATACTTGCTGAAATGGACAAAGTACTTATTTTATGTTGTAAGCTTGCTTTAGATCATGTTCTAGGAGTAGAAATGTATAATCCGCATATTGTAAAATAGATAAATTATCATCAATGGTATGTCACACTATTAAAGATGATAGAGGAGAAAGTTAACCTCCTTATCGAATGCCTTTTATTGTTTGGAAAAAGCTTACTAACATCATCATTGGCATTTATCGAAATGTTTTTTTTAGCTTCCAAGTTCCTATAGACTCATCAAGAGTAAAGGAAGTCACCTCAGGTTCTCCAAACAATCCCTTTAAAATATTTTTTGTGATATATGCTTTAAGTTAGCTTGTCCATCATTTCTACCGATCTTGTGATGAAGAAAGAAAAATTATCGTTTACCTATGCTTGGCATTGGCTATCAATTGGAACTATCTCCCAGTAAAGATATAGCACGCTAATAGTATTTAATTTCCTATTAAATACTGAAAAAACACAAAACGTGCTATATCGTTCTCCAAACAATGCCGTGCATTCATTTCATGATCGTACCATACATGATCGAAATCTCTTGTCAGACTGTTGTTAGACAGCCTCTCCCTGTCAGTGTCAGCAGTCAGGTGCTTCAACTAACACAAGAAAAGCACGTTAGTTGAACTTGAATCCAAACTGTGTCCGTATGGGACGACCAAGGGTTGCACATACAATACGTACAACGGTGCACAAGAGAAGACGACAGTCATCAAGCCCTTGGTTAGTTCCCCCAATTCTCCCCCAAATTTCACTATACAAAAAGAAGATTCCCCGTCACATCAAAATGTCAGCAAATGTATGGAGTACTAAATGTTGATGAAATCAAAAACTAATTGCACAGTTTTATTGTACTTTGCGAGACGAACATTTT
The DNA here is from genome assembly GCA_038087645.1 of Saccharum hybrid cultivar R570. Lineage (NCBI taxonomy): Eukaryota > Viridiplantae > Streptophyta > Magnoliopsida > Poales > Poaceae > Saccharum > Saccharum hybrid cultivar. Next base: position 18,277,689 of record JAQSUU010000760.1, read on the forward strand.
AAGCCTAGTTAGTCAAAATTTGGATAATTTTTACCAAATACAAACGAAATGCTACAGGAATTCTGATACAGTGTTTTTCTCCCCAATTCACCGAACTAAACGAGGCCCAATTGAGCTTGTGCCTGTATGAGTCAGTCAGTCAGTGAGTTAATGTTTTCGACTCGTCGTCTTCTTTTATTACTCAAACTGAAGACTGTTAACCTGGTCCTGTTGGTAACAGCGCACAGAAACAATATGTACAGTACATAGAACCACAGCATGGAAAATTGACGCAACATACGTTAGTAACAACACATCACAACAATAGCACCGGATTTGGACATCGACCACAATCATCATCAGCAGTAGCAAGGAAGAAGGCCGGACAAGAACCCGGAGCACTCTCTGTTTGAAATTGAATTGAATCCACGGAGCAGATGCAGAGCAACTCCGCCTCCGCCTCCGCCCGGAGCACACCAGAGAGATGACATCAGAGCCCGCAGCAGTAGAACGCCAGCTGGCTCCAAGCGGCGGCGACGACGACGGCGGGCTTCCTCCCTGAACTGGCGCGCCGCGTCGCCGCCGCGCCTTTGCCGCCGCCGCTGGTGCTGGGATTGCTGAGCATCTCCCACATGACGTGCACGTCGTCGTACTCGCACGTGCGCACCTCCTTCCGCAGCCGACCCAGCCCTGCCCCTGCACGACATCCTTCCGCCAGAGTACTGCCCATCAATAATTCGTTGAGGGATGACATGCTCTTCAAGATCACCAGATCAGACCCTGGTACGTAAATATTGTCAACTTTATGGTTACAGGTTATGTACCATCAGGGGAGAACACAAGGAGGCTTATGTACGAGAGTCGTCTCCATATATGGGATCCACCATACCTCTTCAGAATCTGCTCTAATGGTTTCCTTAGGAGATGTATATCGGCGAAAGAAGACATTAAGATCATTGAACGATGCCACTCATCACCATATGGAGGACATTTTGGAACATTCTGCATTCATGCAAAGATTTGGCAGAGTAGATTCTTTTGGCCAACCATGTATAAAGACACGAAGGATTTTATCAGGAGATATGGAGCGTGTTGGAGGCATGGGAATATCAATTCAAGAGATACCATGCCACTCACCAACAACCTCCAGATTGAGCTCTTCGATGTCTGGAGAATTGACTACACGGGACTATTCCCGAAGTCAAAGAACTATGAATACATCTCGGTGGCAGTTGACTATGTCTCCAAGTGGGTTGAAGCCATACCATGCAGAGCTGCTAATGCAAAGAACTCCAAGAAGATTTTTGAAGAAATAATATTTCCAAGATTCGGAGTTCCGAGGATGGTGATTAGCGATGGAGGAACTCACTTCATTGATAAGAGTTTCTATAAATACTTGATGAAGCATGGGATCCGACACAATGTCGCTACTCCATATCACCCTCAGACAAGTGGCCAGGTAGAGACATCCAATAAGCAAATAAAGAATATTCTGCAAAAGACGGTTGACGAGATGGGAACTGCATGGAAAGATTGACTACCTGATGCACTATGGGCATATAGAATGGTCCATAAGACACCATTGAGTATAATACCACATCAGTTGGTCTACGGAAGACCTGCCATCTGTCTGTAGAAATAGAATTCAACGCTCACTAGGCCATCAGGCGATGGAACATGGACTTTGAAGCCGCAGGAGTAAAGAGGAAGATGCAACTCTCTGAGTTGGATGAATGGCGTGAACAAGCTTATCACAACTCAAGAATATATATGGAGAGGACCAAAAGATAGCATGACAAGAGGATCAAGAAGAAGGACTTTGCACCTGGAGATAAGGTATTACATTTTAATTCCTAGGTCAAATTATTCGGGCACGGAAAACTTCGAAGCAAGTGGGAAGGACCACTCACGGTAATAAGCACTTCGTCGCATGGAGCGATAACTCTTCAAACCGATGAAGATACGTTATTCTAGGTAAATGGTCACCGTATCAAAATCTTTTTAGATCCTAAAAAACCATCTGAGGTTGTTGATGAGGTGGATTTTCAGATTTTACCTTAATTACACCACCACTATCAACCGTTACGAGATATATTGCGAATATAGGATTTTCGAGGATAGAAACAAGTTAGAAACCCACGTGAGCAAAGTCACCCCGAGAGGATGACATGTGGGGCCGGCCGGCCCCACTACCATGCCGCCGGGCCCCTGTCAGTCCCTCTCGCCCTCCGCTGATTCCCTCGTTTCTTCTAGACTCTTCCTCGATAAGATCACGTATATTTCCGATCCATTCGCATATTCCCTCGTACCAAGCCTCTAGGGATAAGATTTTTTACCCCTCCTGCAAGATGAACCCCCTATATAAAGAGACCCATGCCTGCTTCCTTCTTCATTCCATCCAAGCCTCCTCTCTCCCATAGCAGAGCTCTCCTCTCTAGATTTAATGGCCGGAAAAGAGATCAGAACCACGGCATGGAAAATTGACGCAACATACGCTAATAACAACACATCACAACAATAGCACCGGATTTGGACATCGAACAAAATCATCATCAGCAGTAGCAAGGAAGAAGGCCGGACAAGAACCGGGAGCACTCTCTGTTTGAAATTGAATTGAATCCACGGAGCAGATGCAGAGCAACTCCGCCTCCGCCTCCGCCCGGAGCACACCAGAGAGATGACGTCAGAGCCCGCAGCAGTAGAACGCCAGCTGGCTCCAAGCGGCGGCGGCGACGACGACGGCGGGCTTCCTCCCTGAACTGGCGCGCCGCGTCGCCGCCGCGCCTCCCACATGACGTGCACGTCGCCGTACTCGCACGTGCGCACCTCCTTCCGCAGCCGACCCAGCCGAGGCGCGCGCATCCGCATGGCCGGCACGACATCCTTCCTCGGCCTGCTGTGTCTGCTCGATCCAGGACCTCTCTGCTGCAGATTGATTGCGGTGCCAGCACTGGGACGACGACCACCACCACTCTCCTCTTTGCTTGTATATATAGGAATAGGAATGGAGATGTGGGGGCCACTGGCCCAGGCCGTTTCCGGAAAAGATCTGGGGTAGGCAGGCAGGCAATGCAACTTCAAGATACTACGACATCTTCGTGACGCGATGCAATGCAACTTTCAGGAGTGCAAAATTCTGCCATTGCTGTTTCTGTGCTTGCCGTTACAAACTTTCTGACATTGGCCGTGGACGCTCCTGCTCCTGCTCCTGCTGATCCCATCCCTTGCGTTGCGTGCTCGATCCATCTGACTTAATTTGCAGGAGCCACTTCGAGGAGGCGCTGGACATGGTCCATGCAGATGCACCGGCGGCATGCTGTCTGGCTCACTGTTCTGTAACGGAGGGCCTACTATCGTTTGCTCAAATTTTGGAACTATCTCCCAGTAAAGATATAGCACGCTAATGGTCATTGGTTAGTGCAAGAGATTGAGCATGTTGTTCTCTGTCAATGCGAGTGATCTCAGCGGCACTATCTAAATTGTTAAAAATGTAAGGTGAGTGAGGTCGACATCCTTTTCTTTGTTTGTATATGAGCAGCCCACCCACAAAGAAAATTCTTAATATAGTGTTTAGTTTATTGTTACAACATTTGACCAAATTTGACATTTTACCGGCTTACTTCATATTTCCATGCCACGGTCATTGAAATCATCACAGACCAACCAAGTAAGTTCAAGGTTGACCCTTCTACCAACATTTCTACACGTACAGATCTATCTTAATCTTCTACTACAATAATGATGAAAACTAATACGTACGGAATAGCACGGATGGTAATCCTAGCTAAAAAAATAGGAAACAAGGTACTGCAATTGCAAGAGCATCACGTACGGAAACACCATAATATGCAAATACTCCTTCCGCAGTCCGTATAAAAAAAACAATGTAATTCTCGTATTTCGAGAAACCAAATACTTTCAAATTTGACCAAATTTATACCAAAAAATACAACCATTTATGATAGAAAATAAATATCATTAGATTCGTTATGAAATATACTTTTATAATAAACCGATTTGGAGACATAAATCTGAATACTAGGTCAAACTTGAACAATTTTAATACGAATGAATACATAATTGCATTCTTTCGTGGATGGAGGGAGTAACCGTCAGCAATTAATTATACTTACCACTAAGATTCCTCGGTACAATCGAGATGAGAGATCCAGGCATTTCCCCCTTGAGCAATAGAGGGACGTGTTAAATTATTATTACCACTAGGTCAATGGAAGTCAGCAGTTAATCATCACCAGTAAGGACGTGTTAAATTCAATGTTTTTCAAAATAAGTACTCTTTCTGTCCCTTAGCATTTGTCGCTATGAAAAGTGCGCTAATCTAACATTGTTAAAGTTTGACTAAATTTGTAAAAAAATATAAGTAACATTTGTATCTCCAAATAAATTTATTATAAAAATAGATTCAACGATTTATTTAATAATACTACTTTTTTATTATAAATATTAATATTATTTTGTATATATTTTGTTGAAGTTAAGTACTTTTGACTTTTTGTGAAGCGAGAACGACAGTTAAAAAGGGACAAAGGGAGTACAGGAAAACCCGGTTGTGGAAAAGCAAAGAAAAATAATTATTAAACTTCAAATGGAAAACTCTTTGATCTAAACCTAATTTTTGTTTGGAAAAAACAAAAAATGTTAATACTAATCTTCTAGACCAAGAAACCAGCGCTCAACATATATATCCATACGCGTACGCATTGTAGTTGTACTACTTTTTTTGGTTTGAAAAAAACAAGACAGAATGAACAGATGGTAACCCTAACAATGAACCAGGTACTCCCTCCATTAAAAAAATAGAAATATCGTTTTTCAAGGAGTCAATAAAACTAAGTTTAATTAGGTTTGTAAAAATATTGCCAATATTTATACTTTCAAATATGTTTATACTATGAAAAATATTTGTCATGTTTAATTTAGTGATACTAGTTATGCATCATAATTGTTAGTAGTTTGGAAAAAGTCTACTTCACCCCCAACTATTCAGGGTGGTCTATTTCACCCCTCAACTATAAAACCAGATTTTCTACCCTCTGAACTTTCCAAAACCGGTTGGGCGGTGGTTTTGCTATAGTGACAGTGGTTTGCTACAGTGACACTAATGGTCATTGGTCAATGCAAGAGATTGAGCAAGTTGTTCTCTGTCAATGGGAGTGATCTCAGTGGCACTATCTAAATTGTTAAAAATGTAAGGTGAGTGAGATGGACATTCCTTTCTTTGTTTGTATATGAGCAGCCCACCAACAAAGAAAATTCTTAATAGAGTGTTTAGTTTATTGTTCCAACATTTGACTGAATTTGACATTTTACCGGCTTACTTCATATTTCCATGCCACGGTCATTGAAATCATCACAGACCAACCAAGTAAGTTCAAGGTTGACCCTTCTATACTAACATGTCTACACGTACAGATCTATCTTAGTACAATAATGAAAACCAATACGTACAGAATAGCACCGATGGTAATCCTAGCTAAAAAAAGGTATTCGCAACAAGGTACAGCAATTGCAAGAACACGTACCGAAACACCCTAGTCACCAAATACTCCCTCCGTTCACAAAAGAATGCAATTCTCGCATTCTGAGAAACCAAATACTTTCAAGTTTGACTAAATTTGTACCAAAAATACAACAATTTACGATACAAAATAAATATTGTTATATTCGTCATGAAATATACTTTCATAATAAAATGATTTGGAGACATAAATTTGAATATTATTCACTGTAAATTTAGTCATACTTAAACAATTTTAACAGGTACGAATACCATAGTTGTATTCTTTTGTGGACGGAGTAAGTAATAGCCAGCAGGTAATTATTCTTACCACTAAGATTGCTCCGGTACAATCGATCAGAGAGATCCAGGCGTTTCCCCCTTGAGCAATAGAGGGACGTGTTAAATTATTATTACCACTAGCTAGGTCAATGAAGTCAGCAGTTAATCATCAGCACTAAGGACGTGTTAGATTGACTGTTTGTCAAAGCAAATAGAGGGAATCCCGGTTGTGGAAAAGACAAAGAAAAGGAATAATTAAACTTCAAATGGAAAAAATCTGATATACGACGAAGATCACCAGCACTCAACATCATATATATAACCATACGCGTACACATTGTAGTTGTACTATTTTTTTTGTTTGGAAAAAACAAGACAGAATAGAACAGACTGGTAGCCCTAACAATGAACAGGGTACCCCCTCCATTCTAAAAAATAGAAATGTCATTTTTGGAGGAGTCAATAAAGCCATGTTTAATTAGATTTATAAAAAATATTGTCAATATTTATACTTTCAAATATATCTATACTATGAAAATATTTGTCTTGTTTAATTTAGTGATACTTGTTATGTATCATAATTGTTAGTAGTTTTTGTATGTGCTTGGTCAAATTAAGGATTGTTTGACCTGCTCCATGAGACTTCCATTCTTTCTAGCCAGAGGGAGTAAAAAGGCAAAATACATGGCACAAACCACATACTAAGTGGAAATATGGAAATCAATTTACAAAATGTATTTTGGTTGTTAAAAAAAATCTAAAATATAGCAAAATTAAGATGCAAACTATCTTTTGAAAAAATCATACGAAAATAATATATTTGAGTTACATATGCACTAAAAGACAAATACATGCATCTAAAACATCTAAAACCATCGCTGTTTGTATAAATTTTTCTGATTTGAGTTTGAATCCCAACTTTTGCACATAAGTACATATTTTTATGCTCAATATGGATATATCAAATTTCAAAATTATTTGAACTACTAAGACACTTTTTAAAAATGATTTTCAAGTTTGCACGGTGGTTTCCAGCACATATTTTTTCCGGAGTAAAAATGTGTGCAGTTAATTAGTGATAGCCAAGATTGCTCCGGCCGGCCGGCACGATCGTGGGATTCTAGGAATCGGAGAGATCCAGGCTTTCTGGCTTCAGCATCAAGCCTCGTCGGTGTCGTCGTTCAGCCGTTAGCTAGCTACCGTTCCCTATAAAAACAAACAAATATGACGATTGTTGCCTGGCCCGCCTTGATTCCATAACTCATCAGCAGGATTACAGTTTCGTCACTCCAGAGTGCCGACCAATCCGTCCATGGCCACCAACACCGGCGGCAACCCGTACTCCAACACGCAGCAGCGGCCATCGCATCACATCTCGCCGTTCTACAAGGTGGCCGCCGCCGCCGTGGTCACCCTGGGCCTCATCGCCCTGCTCGCCAAGCTGCTCCACTTCTGGCTCCGCTACCTCAAGGACGCGCAGGAGGCCGACGCCGCCGAACGCCGCCGTGTGCGCACGGTCGGCATCGGAAGCGGGGACGGTGTAGTAGCGCCACGTCAGCAGCCGGCGGCGCCGGTGGCGGTGGCCGTGGAGATGGTGCGGGCGATAGGCCCGCTGGTTTGCACGTACCTGAGGGCGGACGGGTGGCCGGCGGAGGCGGCGTGCGCGGTGTGCCTGGCTGAGGTGGCCGACGGCGACGCCCTCAGGGTGCTGCCGGTGTGCATGCACTACTTCCACGCCGCCTGCGTCGGCGAGTGGCTGCGCGCGCATGATACCTGCCCGCTCTGCCGCGCCCCGCTCGCTCCTCCTGCCGCCGACAATGCCGCCGCCTAGTGAGCGATCAATGAGTAACCGCCATAATTAACTTGGGGACTGTCGCACGTGTAAATGTCCGTGTGTGTGTATAGATTGACTGACTGCGCTTTCTATAGGCGCTCGTCAATGTACGGTGACTTATCCATACGATGAGGACAAATGGATTAAATTTAATACTACGCTTGATCATGATCTCAACGTCCTGATCAAGCCAAGGCATTTCCTCGAATGGTGACTATTCTGAGGTTTCCACAGTGGACACGCAGCAAAGCTGGTGCATGTTCGTCGTTCCCAGTGTCGGTACCTCGTATGCACACACGATATATAAACCAAAAGAGCACGGTGCAGCTGTAGCTTTTTTCTTAAAATATTATCACTAGAGGTCTTTTTTTTATAATAACCGTACATTGGAAGTTGGGAGATGGTGAGAGTTGCGTGTACACATGACTACTAGGCCACCACCTAGGACGGAACCATGGTGGTCGAGTACTATGCTCTCGGCATTTTGGAGGATGCGAGAGAATAGTTGATATAGGTTTTGGACCTGCATATATCGTGTGGTTAGATTCACCTAGCTGGTTGCGATTGATTTAAATCACCGTCTCTTCCCAGTTAAGAAGTATCTTTGATCCTCGCACCGTCATCGTACTTAATTAATGGCAAGGATACTTATGAACAGGAGATGTGAGACTTAATCAAGTGTTTGAATTAGTATAGTGCAAACATGGATTACTGATAATGACTTAATTTGAGCTAAAACTTGAAAGTAAGGATCCATATCGGTAAGCTTTTATGCAAAGTTACTTTTGATACTTGCTATGGACCATCTTGTATCCCTTACATCTTTTCATACCCTTCGAGTTTTTCTTTTTTTCCGTTTATGTCTTGCGGAATACAATTTAGTACTAACGGTTTGTTAACCCCTGCTACAGGTGAACATCAGCAGCAAGTGGTTTTTGCCCATGTTGTATGATGGTTCTAGAAGAAGATAGCCAGTAGTAAGTGTTGTGCTTTACCTCTCATACTTGTGCAGGATGATCTTTTGTTGTTTGTTGTACATTATGTTAGTACTTGCTACCCTACTATGTCTGAGAAGGCAAAAGCTTATGGTTTGTAAGACTTAAATAAATGGTTTGTAATACTTTCACACGTTTACTCTGATGTAAAATATTTGTATCAAGTGTTGTAATACTGCAATGCTTATCTATAATGATCCTCAATAGTTGAACAAAGTGGATGATTTGGGATCCCCTGAGGACACACATACTAATAGAATTGTCTGAGTCCCACATATTGGTCAGATGTCTCCAAGACAATGACAGCAGGGGTGGATCCATAAGGGGGCTGGGGGGCTGCAACCCCCCTCGTGAGCCTGATTTGTCCATTAGATACTCCCTCCGTCCGAGAAAGGATGCAAACGTAGCTAAGGGGCATGTCCGAGAAAGGATGCAATTATAGACCTGCTTAGGCTATGTGCTACTCCGTATAGGCTAGCAGCTGGGGAGCCCGTCCTCGTGAGTCGTGAATGCAGCTGGGGAAAAGCAGTAGTGAGAAACGGAAGCAGAAGAAGAAAAGCTAAGGGTCTGTTTAGTTTGCAAAAATTTTCAAGATTCTCCGTCACATCGAATCTTTAGACGCATGCATGAAACATTAAATATAGATAAAAAATAAAACTAATTACATAGTTTAGATGAAATGCACGAGACGAATCTTTTAAGCCTAATTAGATCATGATTGGACACTAATTGTCAAATAACAACGAAACTACTACAGTATCATTTTGCCAAATTTTTCACGAACTCAACCAGCCCTAAACAGTCAGTGGCCTGAGCCTTGTCTCGTCTCAGTGCAGAGCGACGTGACCCACGGGAGAGTGAAGGCCTTGATCGGCACGCGTAGTGCGCTTGAGAGACAGGGAAAGTAGGGCTAAACAGGTAATTTTGCTCGGTCGCCGGCTCCTCCTCGGTAGCGTAGATTGCGTCCTTTTCTGGACGGAGGGAGTAACTGTTACTTAGCCTGAAATCATCATTAATCTCTAGCTCTAGCTCTAAATCTTCATTATTTAGCCCCCCTTTGTCCCCATCCTGGATCCGCCCCCGAATGACAGTGCATGTAAATCAACATAACTTGGGGGGTTCTGCCACATTATAAGAAAGTCTAGTTCGATAGAGTTGGTTGCTAATTATACCTTGGTATGCCTTGTCCACTACGTAAATGAAGTATCCTATCCAATTTGAGCCTCCTGTATAGGCCCACTTCGTTCTGGTTGGGCCTTTTTGCTTAATAAAGACGGGCAGTATCATAGTAACAACACCAATGTTCCTAAAAATGATAATATTATTAGGTATCTACTCCTAAAATCAGGAAAAGGATAGCTTAGGAATGAGCTCCCCGTTATATTTAATTGCCGCGTCTTAGCTCAATTGGCCCTTGGTTAGTGATAAGAGGGGTGACGTGTGTATCCAAAGGAATGATGCTCCTCTCGCTTCGGCACTTCGCCGACTAGGAATGCAAATGGTACAAGTATTATCCAATCGTCCGTTCGTCTATTTGAAGGGACTGACATGCTAGATTGTTTTTGTCAATATCTTTGTCAGATGTCCAGATGACTTCTCAGATATCAAATACAAATTGGAATTCTTTATATGGATGATGAATGCAAATACAATCTCATCAATATCTGCAGGATATCAGATATCTAATATTTCATTCAAATGTATCCGAATGATATCCAAAAAAATATCTATATCTAAATTTAAAATTTTAAATATATATTGAACTGAAATTTTTATTTTAAATAATTTTTAAATAAATATAAAATATAAATAAGTATAATAAATAAATATAAATTAAATATAAAATCCGAGGAAAAATATGAAAACAAATATGATATCAAAATATCGATTCGTATCCAATCCTTTTGCATCCCTATCGCTGACTCTCGGTGGCACACGGCGCGAGGTCAGGGCTCACCAATAGATAGAACCATGAGGGGAATAAGGGTGATGGATGAACAACAAAAATAACATTCTTTAATACTAAAGATATAGATATAGATAAAGATAGAGATAGAGATAGAGGTAGAGGTAGAGATACAGATATAGATACGGATACATACTGATATAGATATAGATATAGATATAGATATATCTTAAAAAAAGTCATCTACCATGATGCTTTACAAGGGTACACACATTATATAGGTTGCAAGTTTGATTTCTTGTAGAAGTAGAGCCACTGCTAATAGTCATAGAAAAAAGATTTTTGATACCATGATCCTTTTAGATTTGGCTTATTATTTTTTCTATCATTGATAGATTTTTGATATTTTAGATTTTCCAGTTATCAATTACCACAAATAATTTTCAAATACCAACCATGTAAAGTCACAGAAAAATATGACAAAAACAAGAACACAAGTGGTGGGACCTACTAGTAATAATCTCATAGATAAAATATATGACAAGGGTATCAGCAACTAGAAATCAATTTGTTGACACTCATGTTGCACAAAAAATTTCCTTTCAACTATATTAGACATTGGAACTGATTCTTGGGTTCTTTAAAACTCGCATATAAAAATGAAATATTGAACCGTAACACACATTATATTTGCAAGTCGGGAAACACTGAAATAAGGGAATTTCGGCCAAAATCTTGTATCCTACTGTGGCTATGGCAGGCCGCCTTGACAGTGATCTCTGCCACTAGCCATATCCGTTACTACTACGTGACTACCTTTCCAACCAAACCCTCACGAAAACCTGCAGCCGTGCATGCAGGGTCTCTGCTCTCTTCTCTGGTCGTCGCCTCCACTAGTAACTGATCTGTCACGCATGGTGTGCTTGTTACTTGGACATTTCTCTCTTTTGATGATGAAATCCAAGCCACAACTACCAGATTATGTCATATAGTGCTACTGTTTTAATTATTATTATTGTTTTCCATAGTACGAAGAGTAAAGTTCATTGCTGTTCCTTGAACCAATACCCATTTGGATCAATATGAGACTCAAACAAAGTTGAAGGACTGAAATGACATACTTTCTGAGTTCGAGGACCCGGATGACAAACTCCATAAGTTTGAGGACCGGCCATGGGCTTTACTCTACATTTATTAACCAGTAGTAGCAGGCTAGCAGCAGAATAAATCAGCAGTACCCAGGATAGCTAGAGTCCATTCTATTCTAGCTATTCACTTCTTAAATTCCGATCTAGCAGGTTTTGTCTTAGTCTCGAGCAGATCGAGAGGTGAGTCGCCTCCAAATCATGTTAATCTATATATTCGACGCGTGTGTATTTATATGTATATGCTCTTATTTGGGATTCATCGCAGGCACTGTACCTGTACGGCTACGCTATCAATTTTCAACTGTGTTCGGATTCTTGTTTCTGTCAAGAATTTCAGGTCTGTTTCCTGTTCTGAGAGGTTTGTGCTCCTTCTGTATAAATAAAGGGCGCGCTGGTACTGTTGTTTCAATTTCTCTGCTCTAGATCTACTATATAGGTGGTAGTACATGTAGTTAGAATATCCGAAGTTACAATCTGCAGTATGTACGTTGATTTAACAGATCTGCAAGATTTTCTTATTATATATATATATATATATATATATATATATATATAGGGAAGTGATCCATGGATCCATGCCAAGCAAGTTCGTCAAGGAGGAGCACCACTGGTGCTGGACGTGATAACAAGCACAAGGAGGTTATGCGCGCAATGGCAGAAGCTCCTTCTTACTGCCTGTTCCCAGAGGAAACAGGCCACAACAGTGGCAGCCTCCAGCTCCATGAGTTCTTCTCTGCGGATCGCCAGCAGCCAAAGCCGCTGGAGGTATCCCTCTTCATTTTTAATTAATCAATTCCTTTCCTTTGTGTATATATATCGTCCCTACTGCTGTAATGCTACTAGCTGTTATATTTATCGTCATCTTTGATTTAGTTCTTTGCCAGATCTATTAGATATGTACTCCATATCTGTAAGTGGCAGCTTTGATTTCATTTGTTTCCTGCTAGCGCTAACTGTTACCTATTAATTACTTTCCCTGCTGATTGTATGTATTGTCATCTACGTTCCTACTGCTTGATTATCTGCTAATGTATTAATGCCATGATACAAGTTTTTCTGCTAGACAGCTTTGCTAATGATGATATGCCTTATTGAGTAACGTTTCCTCTTTTGATCAAATTTGAAATTGGTTCTTTTCTTTTTCTCTGTACCTGACAGCTGGTAAGTTGGCACACCTCTGTGCGATTACTCTAGCGTGCTTGCCTGATATCTATTGGTCATTTTTTTTGAGACAAAGGCAAGAGCAAGAAGGGTAGCCGGTAGCCAAACGCGGTGTCAATACAGGACATGTGAAGGGCTGACCCACCCACGAGACGCGAAGTGAACAAAACTGCCACGAGTCATCGTTGCCGAGCGTGGTTGCAAAGCAGCCAACAGCTCCAACTTCCCATGGCAGACCCAGACGAACCTAATTAACATAGACAAGTGGCTCAAAGCGAGAGGCCGCAACAGGTCATTGTTGTCAAGCTCAAACCAAAGAGTAGCTATGACTTCCTATCTTGATCCTCTGCCCAGCCCCCATCGTTTGCCAGACCTCTGAAGCATCCCAATCGATGAAGAAGGGGTGGTTTGCCTCGTGTCATCGTTGCCAAGCCATGTCCCCTGATGCAACAACTTCGACTTCATGCTTCAAGTCCCCCCTCCACACGTAAAGTGGGCACTGAGAAGCGAAGAGTATCATCCAAAGGCGATCATGGCCAAGACGAATTCCAAAAATGACGCCTTCAGGAAGGGCATGACGGCGAGAATGCCAACGTCGCTCGTCCAAGATGAACCAGGCTTTCACACAAGGAAGATAGTGCTAGGGGAACATGACGCCCTCAACAGGAAGAGCGGTGCCCACATGCGTCACCGTCACTAAGGCATCCGCCCAAAGGATCCCCCAACACAAACGTATGGCCAAGACCCTAGACCCTAGCCCACTGTCACCACCGTCGTCGCTACCCTACTATCCCACAGAAACCCATCTAAAGGGGAATCGGCGAAGACGCCAGACCCTAGCCTACGTCACCCGCCATCTCCTTTGACCGCGCAACACGAAATCGGGCTTACCCTACCGCGCGTGTCACACTGCCATACGACGAAGCCATTGTCGGCTGTTGTCATCGACTCTGGCACCAGTAGCTAACGTTGCTAGAGCCACCACCAGTTGTCGTCGGGTGTACGTGCCCCACCACTATGGGAGCCACCCCCAGCCCAAGAGGCACTAGATCTGGCCGGTAGGGTAGAGCACTGGGTGGACCAAGCCAGTACTGCCGCCTCCACCATGGCCACCACGACCAGTGCCCCCCCCGCCGTGGGGTGCCAGATCTAGCTGCCAGGGCATTAGATTCGGCTGCCCAAACCCTTGAGCAGCCTAGGCCGGCGCCGCCGACGCTTCATTACGAGGAGGAAGGAGATCCCGACACCATTGCCACTTTGCACCTGGCCAGGCTTTGGCTAGCGTTGCCGGAGCCATGACCAGGTGGCCCCGCTGAGCCCCATGTGGCTTGAGCAAGGCCACACCCAGCTAGCCCAGCACAGCATGTGCTGCCAGGCCGCCGAAATGCGAGGAAAGGCCCCGCTGCCGCCATCCCAGCAAGTCGCATAGCCCTGCTGGCGGCCTGCTCTAGCGTTGACAGGGCGAGAGAGGGGCAGTTAGGGTTAGGCCTCCTAAGTCACCCATGTGTGGGTGGTGACACATCTCTTGGTCATTCAATTTATGTCATATATGTTGCTTCAAGAAAATTATAAAGAAACACTTAATGCATGACCGTGTATGTTAATTGCAGCATGATGACATACATTGAGTCATTGATCGCAGGAGAAGATGAAGAGGAGCCACTAAGTGAAGCGTTTGACAGCTGCTCCCCTCTTCCCCACCCCACCCCCAAAGACCACAGCAAAAGGGAACTAAGGTTGGGGGCACCATGATGGTGAGGTTAGGTGGGGTAGGGTAAGAAGGTAGGGAGTGGATGACAGGGAAATATGGCGATGTGGTGTTAACCAGTGGCCAGAAAGGGAGGCACAACTATAATCTCTATTTCCATCGGGTGCTAAGGTAGTTGAATAGACCACCTCTAAAAGATGCATGGTCAATGTAAACGAGGACTTTGTAGAGTTGGTTGTAGTCGTCCTTATCTAAAAAGCTATTTCCATAGATGGGTGATTATATAAGTCACCTGCATATGGAACTCCCTTCCAAAAAAGCAGCAACGGCGACATCACAACACATCCACACGCATCAGTCCAACAACATTCTTATGACGATTGTTTCTTCCACTAGCTGAACAAGATGCAATACACCTTTGTGTGCTTCTTCTCTATGCTTCATGACAAGGCCGTGCTTAGCTACATGTTGGAGAACTTGAGCACCTCATGAAGCTTCTCCTTGTTCTATAGGAAGAAATGAATATGGCATGATTAACAACACATGCAAAACAAATAGATTTTCCATTCATGATAAATCAAGATCGATTGATCTTACACTGAAGATGGAGTCTTCCTTGCCAACGTGGATGAGGAGGGAGCTAACAAAGGCAACACTAATGCCAGTGGTGGTGTCGACCTAACTTGTAGCTGGACACTCTGCCCCTGAAGTCCTAGAACAAATGTGAGCACCACATAGCCTCTGGTGAACAATGAATGAGGAGGAGAAGACTGAAGAGAGGATGGGCGGAACCTACCTCTCCTGTCAGCCTTCTGCGCCCATAGCCTCTTAATCTTACTGTATACTTTCTTTATGGATATCATTGTAAGTGTAACGATGTCTTGGTCAATTTGGATGGTTCGAAATGATGCAATCTTCAGACAAATACATCCCTCTATCAGTCACTGCAAAAGGATCTTTCGACAAGAATTTGCCTTAGTTATACTAAGAGCAAAGAGAAATTTAGCTACTTTAATGAACCAATGGCTAGAAGCCTATGTGTAATTCTTCAGATTTTCTTTTTGACCTTCTTTGTTTCCTGAACTTTTCTTGTAAAGACAGTATGTAAGTTTGTTTAATTTTTTTTAATAAAAGCACAGTAGGGGGCAACCCCTCCTGTTCCATTCAAAAAAAAAACTTACTGTATACTCCGTGTGTTTCAAATTATAGTTTGTTTTAGCTTTGTCTAAGTCAAACTTCTCTAATAGTCTAACTACGCCCAGCAGAATAGCAGATGATAAATGAATAAATCATCTGATTTCCGAGCACTATGCTGTTTGTAGAGAATTAGGAAAACACCTTGTACCCTTGGGTCAGGTGACCTTTCATATATATAGCCGAAAACGGCTTGTGTTACAAGTTACATGACTAATATGAATGCAACACATATACATGTCTAATACTGTTGCCTTCTGTTCTGCTAAGCAAGGCAATCCGGTGGGTAGGTTACGTGTGCCTAGTCGTTGCCCTTGGCCTCTTGTTCTTTCTCGACTCATGTTTATTTAATTTAGGCTGCTGGAGTAGTAGCGTTCGTCATCAGTCTTAGGCAAAACTACAGCAGGTTTCAGTTGCACATTGCAGGGTTGCAGGTACATGGTACTGATAACTAATCCTAATTTGGCATATCAGGTATCTCATTTGGTCGTTTTGCACTTGCTACTAATTACCTAAATCATCTATTGTAGTACTACTACCAATTTGGCTGGGCAATTATGCTTGCCTGATTGCCTCATGAAAAAGTTATGAATTATTTTCTGATGCAACCAATTATAAAGGTAGACATCTTAAGCTGTCCATCTCCATAAATCCATTTTAGGAGATGGACACTTTGAACGGCCGCCTCCGAAAATCATCGATTAACGGAGGCAGACGTCTTAAGTTGCCTGCATACAGAAATCGATTTACAGAGCTAGATGTCCGAAGACGACCACCTCCGTTAATCGGTGATTATCGGAGGCGGACGCCCGCCACCGTAAATGACTTTCGGAGATGGGCATTTTTCTGAAGCTGCACTGACCATTAACGGATGCGGCACCCGATCATGCACGTCTCTATCAATGGTTGGGCAGTGTCTCGTAAAATCATTTGTGTAGCAGTGCAGGCCTCAGGCCATCACAGTTGATGATGACGGCTTGCCCCGAAGCAATCATAGCAGTGTCCCATGGGAGGTCCATGGCCTTCCCATCTGCGGCTGCTACTATGGCAGGAGCGAAGACTTGCCTGCCGCAGCTCAAGCCCAAATCAAAACGAATCCATTCTGATGCCTGTAGGATGCAGGACTTTTGACCATTGATTACTCTACGGTATTAGCCATTGCATAACGGGTACAACACTGCTAAGCCCAAATCGAACCAAACCAATCCATTCCAACAGCTGCTAACCCCAGACCCAACCAGCCCACCAAGCTCCTCAGCCCATTTCCTCTCAAACCAAATTGACCCAGTAAGAAAACAAGACCATAGAGACCGGTTCAGAACAAAAACCATTAAAAGCTTTACACGTGCATGCACACTAGTACTTGTAACACCCGCAAAACCTTACAAAAGCATGCGAGCTGCTAGCGCCCCGATGTTTGATCGGATACCGATCCGTTATACAGTTACCATGGCCACACCCATGTGGGGGCCCTTGCCGCCCGGACACACGTGTGGACCGCTCGCACTCCCTCCGCTTCCCATGCGCATGCACGTGGGACCATATGCACCCGCTCGGCGGTGCCCCAGCAACAGCTACTGCAGGCAGCTGCAGCAGGTGGGTTCTATTGTAACATGTGTAACACCCGATCAACTTTTGTAACATCTAGATAAAACACTTGTAATATAAATCCGAAACGGCTGAAACACTTTCAACATATGTTTGAAGCACTTGCAAAACACTAGAAGAAACTTCAAAACACATGTTTAGGGATTGCAAAGATTTGCAACATCCAAATGAAACACTTGCAACATACGTATAAAACACCAGAAACACTTGAAACATACTCTTCCAACTTGCATGTAAATGCAATATCCAGATCTACTTTTACAACATCCAGATGAAACACTTGCAACATACATCTCAAACATCTGAAACATTTGGAACATACTCTTAAAACATAGGTGTATAGCCATTATAACATGTGCAACATACCGATTTATTTTTGCATACTTGAAACATAAGATTGCAACATACGCATTTAGCGCAATGTTATCTTGCTGCTTGGACAAATGGAGGATCGTCGTTGTAGAGCTCGACGCCGGCACGGAGGTCGGCGGCAGCTCGTGTAGCTTGCCGGAGGTCGCCCAAGTTTAAGCCAACTGCTACTGCCATGGCATGTGCCATCAGATGGAGTGCTGGTTGAACGAGAGCAGCAACTGAAGATCATGGATTGGACTGAATGATGGATGGATTCCCTACGCGGGTCCTATCATGGTGGGCTAACCTACGCGGCACATTATTGCTCTCTAGTAGTGTGCCTTGGTCATTATTACCTAATACTACACTGAAGAAATTTTCTTGGTGTGACATGGAACAGATGAAATCAAGCACCATATCATGGACATGGCAACCAGTGACGATGCTATCATCATTGTGAGACTTTACCGCCTCGATCATGCTTCTGTTTATGAGGTCATGGAAGTAACCCTCTCCAGTTTCAAATAACCTCATGCCTTGTTTCTTCTCGACAAAGTGCGCGTGCCCCACCCCAGCACTGGCGGCGTCCACGACGGCAGGGGCGACGTTTCCCTACTGGTTCGGCGGCGGGTGCCTGCAACTTGGGCGCGGTTGGCAGCGGGGAGCCCGTAACCTCTGCTTGCTCCTGGATGGAGCCGGGCGGTCTGCATGCCTACATGGAGCTACACTCTCGTGTTGATGCGGGCACCTGCCTACGTGCGGCTGGGTGAAAACCCTGTCTGGTTCTATCCGGACTAGCGACGATGGCGCAGGCTGCGTCACCTACCTCCTTGGAGGCGTCGTCGAAGTCGCTATTCATCAGGCCAGACCGCGGGATCCGTCGTCGGCGGTGCTGACGGCGCGTCGTCAGCAAGGCAAGAGGGCCCTCTCTTGGGGCTCAGCAGCGAGTAGCAAGGGAGGCCGCCGTCGGGCAGCTGGCGTGCGCGCGCCGCCACGGGCTTGTAGGACGCTGTGGCTGTCTAGCCGGGGAAGCCCTGCAGCAGGGAAGGCGCGGGGCGTGCAGTTCGGTCGCGGGCTTGCCGGCGGTGGGGCAGCGCGCCCATGCTCTTCTTCGTGTTACATTTGCAGGGTCAGCAGCGACGTGGAATGCGTAGTTTGGCCGTGGGCTTGCCGGCGGCGGGGCTGCGCGCCATGGAGCCTACTACTCTTCCCCAACCTTGGCTCGTCGTTTCTTGCTAGGTTTGATCTCCAGGTGAAAACCTAAACCGGTAACCCCGGACAAGCAATGGTGGCATTTTCCAATGTCGTTCCCTTCCTGAGGGCTTTGCTTGGGAGATCTTTGGTGCCCCACGCCGTCGTTCTACCATCCCCTCTCTAATTCTACACAAGTTCTAACCAACAAACTACACTGCCAGCTTCCTAGCTCTGCCATTCTCCACGCACCTTGATTGCCTTGTCTTATCAAATGCCGGTAACGAGACCATGATCCCCTCTCTTGGATCTCCTCGCGCCTCTTTTATCAGCTCTCCCACCATTGTCCTCCCCGCGGACGGCGTTGAATGGCGGTACATGGGTCCGGATGCGCTGGAGGATGTCACCATTAGATGGTGCCAGAATATCAAATGCCAGTCCGGATGTGCTGGAGGATGTCACCATTTTTGGTGCCAGAATATCAAATGCCGGGTGGTTTCCACCGCTTCCGCCGTTCCCCTCCAAAGGCTGGGTAATGGACGTTGGCGGGCGTCAACTGGGGCCTGGTCGTGCTTCAAAGATATTGTAATCACGACTGTCGTCTATCAGTTGACTCGAAGCTTCACAGTCGTTGTGGGAGTGGAGGTCGCCGGAGCTCGGGCGCCGGTGGTGGTGTTGATTGGTGCATAGCTACGTGCTTATCATGGGAGTTCTTCGCTTTCTCTCTCTCTTTGTGTTTTTGTTTTTTTTCAATTTCGTCGGGCAGCGCGAGGTGTGCGCGAAGCTATGCCCAGAAACATGTAAAACACGCATTTGCACTATCAGGCTTCAAAGAGCCAATTGATCAATGAAAACAGGTGGGGGATCCCCCCCGGTTGACTGATAAAAAAAGACAAAACCCTCGGCTACCCACATCCAAACCAATGAATCTTTAGGGATAATAGAATCTTCTGGAAATGCACTAATATACAACAAGCATGTCCTTAGATGCGCAGGAAGGTCATAGTAGCTAAAGGATACTATCCTCATAGTATTCTGTGCTTGGTTGTTATCTTCGCTCCCAAAAGCAATAGACCTATATAGCTCATCCCATTTCTCCGTTGGTTTACCCGCCAATAAACTAGCCATTGTGATAATAGCTAGCGGTATGCCGGCACATTTCTTTAGAAATTTAACAGTACCATCATTTGGCTTATTATCCACCAGTTTTCCTTCATAACCACCTATTCTTAAAAAGAATAACTCTCTAGAGCTATCATCAGGAAGTGGTGGTAGGTCATAAACTTCATAGCCTTTTTCACTAACTTCCCGGTTACGAGTAGTTATGATTATTCTACTGTCACAATTATTGTCATCAAATGCCAATTTGATTGTTTCCCAAGACTCCTTCTCCCATAAGTCATCAATAACAATAAAATACCTATCCACACATAAACGAAAAAGTCTTGAATTAATAATTAAGTTATCTAGAACATAAATATAAAAAATTAAGAAGCATGCCAATGTATAATATCTAGGGGTGGAAAAACACAACTTCCTGGTACGCAAATAAGTGATGTTTTACACACAACCGTGATCAGCTAAATACAAATTTGACTAGTATTTTTATTTTAGAAATTTTCTATAGAACACAACTAGACTATACTTTTATAAGATTGTATTTCAAGAAAGCATACTTGTATTATTTTGAAATATACAAACATAATGCATTGTAAATGATTTGCAATAAATAGTTTAAATGATCAGTTTATGATAACATTGAAACAGTAGTGCAAACAGTAGACCTCAAGGCTGACTGGTTGATGGGTACCTCTTTTCATGGAGGAACTTTCGGAGTTCGTTGATGAATTGACTTATATGATGCAATGCTTCAAATTTGAAATCCATATATTTTCTATTGTCGAGTTCAATGAGAATCCCCCGGATGACTTGGTGCGGGTTAGGCTTCCTGCCGACGGGAACAAAAGCTGTGCAGTCAAAATCCCCTTTAAGCTTATCATAGACAGCTTCGGCAAGTGTGGTCTTCCCCAGCCCACCAACTCCGACAATTACTAGTCAAATTTGTACATGGCGTGAAGACGAGGATCAACGGCGAACGTTGTGTCTGGCATGGCCACAGCAATATCGCCCACCTTGTACCTGCGACACTGCTCCGTCACCTCCTCGAGATGAGTCATGATGTCCTGGGTGTTGACACTGATTTCGCGGCGCGCCATGCTCTTGGTGAACAAGTTGGTAATTTTCTTGCCCAAGCGTTTGAGCAGGCTCTTCTGCTTAGTGGAGTCTGGGCTCTTGACGCAGATGAGGAAGGTGTCGAGGACGTCCTCCATGTCATAGGACGCCTCCCTGACTTGGCGCGCCCAGATCTGGACCTGCTCATCGAGCTGGTCCCACGGCACCATTTTCACCTTCCGCAAGGCAGCCTGCGCCGACTCAAGCTCCTCGGTGAGGGACTTGATGCGCTTCTTCATGCCGGTTTGCAGGTTGTACTCCTCCTTGAGAAGCTCGCCGAGCTTGGGGATGAGGCTTCCCATGGTGCCCGTCACCAGGTTTGCCATGCTTCACGCCCGGGCTGGGCTCTTGTGTGTAGCGTGGTAAAGTGGTGAGATGTGGAACACGGGCTACGACTCAGGGTTCGATGCTCCAAATTTGCGAGTCTGCCTTCCCTAAGTAAGGTAACGGGTAAAGCGGAATAATGTGCACACGTAGCACTTTTGCAAAAGCAGCATTTTTCTCGTTTTGCAAAAGCAGCCGAGCAATAGCAGCATTTTTCAAATCATTTGTAAGGGTGGTTCCTTGGCTTTGTAAGGGCAGCTGGTGTTTTCAGCCGCTGCTACAAATGCATTTGTAAAAGCGACTGGTGATAGAACCGCCCCTACAAATAGCATTTGTAAGGGCAGCTGGTGATTTGAGCCACCCCTACAAATAGCATTTGTAAGGGCGGTTTTAGTACAAGCCACCCTTACAAGTGCTATTTGTAGGGACGGCTCAATCACCAGCCGCCCCTACAGTGTATTTTCGAATAAAAAAATAAATATATGCATATGAAATCTGACTGCAGTAGCACACACACACACACATATATATATATATATATATATATATATATATATATATATATATATATATATATATACATCTACAAGTCCACATATATGAATCCAATAGCATCCACAACAGCACATATAGGTATATAAGTCACCACATCACAAGTCTAAATTATTCAAGTCCACAAACTACAAGTCCAAGTCCAAATCACGTCACAAGTTCAAATTATACAAGTCCAAATCACAAGTCCATCAAATTGTTCAAATTGTTATCAATGGCCTAGAGCTAGCCTTTCAAGCTCACGGAGGTGTTGTTACCTAGGATTACTACCTAAGTCGGATTGTGGGTCATGGTAATCGCCTTTGACATGCACAATCTCGTCCAATATGAAGCCGCAAAGGTCGCCAACGAGCTCTAAGAGTTTGTCATCCTTGTACATGTCACTTCTCTCATGTATCTCCTCTTTCCACTACAAGAAAACAAGTTTAGGTCTATTGTTTCATAACATAAGCTAGGTTTTTGTACTACAAGTGAAGAGATTCAAACTTACCAAACTAAGGTGTCTCATATAGGCACTGGTACAACTCATGAAAACACATACGTAATATCCACAATGTAGACTCCCCGGCCTCTGCTTGGAGTACTGTGTGTGTTTTGCATATAGAAATGTTAACTAATGCTATTGACAACCCCGTAATGTAGTGCCAAAGTAAGTTACACTTACCGAACATAAAGTTTTGATAGCCAAGGCGTGCTTCCTTTCTGGACAATGCCTTCCATGATGTTCAGTGACATAGAACTTGAATGCCCTGTTCCAATGATTTTAGCAAATGGAACTTGTTAGTATGCAAAAGTGAACGTTAAAGTATACAAGCATATAAGCTAATGAGGATTGTTGATATGTATACGTCTTGAGAATCGCTATGAAGTCTTTGTATGTGTGTAGTTCAAAGTCTACAGAATCAGAGACCTATGCCATGCTCTTCCTGACAATGACGCCTATAACAATCTAGTAATGTAGGGGCGGCTGGTAATGATGCCAAGTTCCTCCACAAGTGTTGGTCATCAGCTCATAATCCATGTAATGTATGGATTGGACAATTTCATCATTGGCAAAACAAAGAAGAGGAAAGGATAGAGGACAGTTGGCTGGCATTGAGAGAAGAATAGTAGAGAGGAGAGTAGGAGTAGTAGAGTAGAGAGAAGGGACTGCCCCATTGTAGTTTGCAAAACAGAGCAACATTTATAGAGCAAAAGGAGGCTCTCAATCAGATTCCTGTTTTCATAAATGAATTATGGGCTACCACTTGTCAGCGCTCAGTTAAATAGAAAACAAGCAAAACTGCCAATTCATACAACTAGTTAACTGCCTGTTCAGGTATCCATGCCCTACTAATGTTAACTGCTACATTGATATGCCACTGCAAAAAAAGGCTCATTCACATAATTAGGTGCCACATCATTGCATGTATATGCCACTGCCTCAGCTAAGTACCAGAAACAACTCAAGCCAGAGTATAGTGGCTTAAACAGTGGGAATGAACCACCAGAACTGTCTCTGATGTTGTGTATTGTGGCTGGCGTCGACCACGTCGACCACTCTAAGTCCAGGCTAAGATAATGGAGCTCCGGCAACCCGCCCATGGTTTTCAGGTCCTCCTCGTCCAGGTGATGCAGCACCAATTCCAGGTGGGTGAGGTTTGGCATACACGAAGGATCGATGCATGATGGCAGCTTACTGAAGCAGATACAATCTACAGCCAAATGACGCAGATGGTGCGGGAGGACGAAATCCTCCGTTGCTTGCCATGTGGGTGGTGTAGTAATAAATACATAAGGAGCCTTAATTGTTAGACTGTGGAGCTTGTGGAGATGTCGTAGTGACTCCACCATATCCATTTCGTCCTCCTCTTCCCAGGAAATATACAAAATATTGAGCACCCTAAGTTCCCTCAGGCTGCCCAGACCCTCCACAAGCCACCCCACTGTGCTCTCAAGAGTTACACCATGCCATAAAAGGCATCTCCACTGTGAAGAGACATACGCAGACACGCTAGCCGTTTTGGCAAGCAGCCACTTGACGGCAATTCTGAAATGTCAGATTCCAGCATGTCCAGCGTCTGCCAGAATCTTAGAGCTCCTATTCCACCATGTTATCTGCTCTGTTTTGGCGGCCAAGGTACAGGTACAGGTACAGGTACAGGTACAGGGGAAGTTAACATGGAGAAGACAGAGTTTTGGTTGCTCTGTTTAGATTACAGGGTAGGGAAGCAGAGCCTACCTCATTGTGTTAGGTTTAAGCCTGCCTTTTCTCGCACTGCTAGAAAAACTTTTCCTCTCATTTATCTTTTGCGCCATAAATCAATGGAGTTTTCCAGCGTTTCATGATGCCTGTATGCCATTTATGCATTGTGAAATTTTGATTAAGCAGGTTGAAATTTTGGCTTAGCGAAGATTGTGCATTTGTTCATGCCAGGCAAGCAGAAGTTTGCATTGGATTGCTCCGAATCGCATGTTAGGACAGAATCCGTTTACATCAGAGAGTATTAAGTCTCCATCAAACGACGGACAAAAGGCATATATTGCACGCCCAGCTGATACCTATATTATAGAAACTATAATACACAACACAGACGCAAATCACTCTAAGACAGTGCCAACTGCCAAGCAAACACGTATCAGATGAGACATCCGTGAAGAGCAGTGGTATCTTCCTCCGGCTAAACCCATTTATTTGGTATCTTTTGTGGTCAGTAACCAAGGATACGAACAATCCGTTTACAACACAGAGTACATTTAACCACCAACAGACGAAGGCCAAAAGCCAATTATTACACGCCCAGCTGATACCTATATGGCTATATCATAGATCACGCTAACACAGTGCCAACTGCAAAGCAAACTCCCGTCAGATCATACAGCCCTGAGGAGCACTTGTGCCTTCTCCCGCTACCATGTGTCGACACGAAGTGTAAGATGGTTGGGATGGACTTGGGCCTTCCTCCCGCTCTTTAGTGCCTCCTCCATTTTCTTCAGTTCCACAAAGCTTCTACTGTCCATCTCGGTATTAACGCTGATTTCCTGGAGCGAAGAGATGAATTCCAGGCAGTTAGGATGGTCCCGGACGGTCTTCTCACGAATACGGAAATAAAGCACTGGGAGGCTTGGCACATCATCAGAGGCAGAGAGCAACTGCAGTTCTTCATCAATCTTTTCTCCGGCAGGACCTCTGCCTGTTTGCGACTGAAACATATATATATATATATATATATATATATATATATATATATATATATATATATATATATATATATATATAGAGAGAGAGAGAGAGAGAGAGAGAGAGAGAGAGATATGGTTAGATGAACTATATACACAGAGTACTATATAAGTAAAGGGAGGGACGTTATTTGTTACCTCTTGTTACCATGGCTCCACACGAAACGCAGGACGGTTGGGATGTGCTTCAGCTGCACTCCTTAGCGCTGCCGTTATCTTGTCATCGCCGATACAAACGACCATCTCCCGGAGCGAAGGGAGGCCGTGTTCGAAGCCGAGGTTGTCGCAGCAACGAGCGTCCCATCTGGCGTAAAACTCGTGTTCAAAACGAAGCACCTGGAGGCACGGCATGAAGCGATCCCGAGGTGCTCCTCCTCTAGTTGTGCCGGGGCTGACGCCGCCGCCGCCTGTGCTACAAGAAATGATGGGTCTCTGCAACTTATCCTCGGAAACAGAGGGCGAGCTGTCGTCGAACTCGATGAGTCCTCCACCCCACACGTGAAACGAAATGCTCTTGTCCTCTTCGTTGGCGTGGAACGAGACCATCGCGTTCATCAGCTCGCAGCGCAACAGCTTGGGGAAGTAGAGTGCTGCAGCATTCATTTCACTGACGACGACGATGGCGCTGTTTACTGTGGCTAAGGTCCACAACGCCAGGCCGAGAAAACGGAGCTCCGGTAACATTCCAAGCATCTTCAAGTCATGCTCATCCACGTGTTCCAGCCTCAGCTCCAGATGGGAGAGGTTAGGAAGACACGAAGCATTGACGCATGATGGCACCTTGTGGAATCGGAAATTCTCAGGCACTTGCATATCATATTCACCTAAAATATTAGAACCACCTAAGAATTCCAGGTGCTCGAGCTTGTTGAGATGGCGTACACATTCCCAGAAATAATCCCTTTCGGTGGACGCAGTGCCGCTGCAAATACGAATTCTAAGCACCCTGAGCTTAGTGGGAAGATGCAGACTTACCTGCCCTGAAACAGATATTGACAGCTCCTCCAAGGAGGTCAGCCTCGGCAATGAAAATAAGCCATCATTTTTTACGCCATCATCTTTTTTGCCAACAGAAAATGTGCCATCATTATGCACGATGGTCCGAATCCCAACACTAGTAGGGAGGCACAGGCGCACCAACTGTTCCGGCAAGCTCCCCGGCGATGGGAATTCTTCAAGATCTGAATTTTCCATGTCCAGGGTCTGCAGGAACCTCAGACGTCCTATTTCTTCTGGGATCCTATCCACACGTACTGCTCCCCTTATACTGAGAAACCTTAGGTGAAGTAGATGTCTCACGTCCTCAAGTCGGAAAACGAAACGGCCCTCAGTTGCCTTGCAATTATCTATAACTAGCACGCGTAGAAGCGTGAATCCATGAAATGGGTCCGACGCCTCTATACTACACCTGATGGCGAACAACGACCTCACTTTTGCCATTTTCAAATCATCACCCTGACGATGACCATGCCCCAGGGTCCTATCATGGTGGGCTAACCTACGCGGCACATTATTGCTCTTTAGTAATGTGCCTTGGTCATTATTTCCTAATGCTACACTGAAGAAATTTTCTTGGTGTGACATGGAATGGATAAAATCAAGCACCATATCATGGACACGGCAACCGGTGACGATGCTATCATCATTGCTAGACTTTACCGCCTCAATCATGCTTCTGTTTATGAGGTCACGGAAGTAACCCTCTCCAGTTTCAAATAACCTCATGCCTTGTTTCTTCTCGACAAAACCCTCAGCTACCCACATCCAAACCAATGAATCTTTAGGGATAATAGAATCTTCTGGAAATGCACTAATATACAACAAGCATGTCCTTAGATGCGCAGGAAGGTCATAGTAGCTAAAGGATACTATCCTCATAGTATTCTGTGCTTGGCTGTTATCTTCGGTCCCAAAAGCAATAGACCTATATAGCTCATCCCATTTCTCTGTTGGTTTATCCGCCAATAAACTAGCCATTGTGATAATAGCTAGCGGTATGCCGGCACATTTCTTTAGAAATTTAACAGTACCATCATTTGGCTTATTATCCACCAGTTTTCCTTCATAACCACCTATTCTTAAAAAGAATAACTCTCTAGAGCTATCATCAGGAAGTGGTGGTAGGTCATAAACTTCATAGCCTTTTTCGCTAACTTCCCGGTTACGAGTAGTTATGATTATTCTACTGTCACAATTATTGTCATCAAATGCCAATTTGATTGTTTCCCAAGACTCCTTCTCCCATAAGTCATCAATAACAATAAAATACCTATCCACACATAAACGAAAAAGTCTTGAATTAATAATTAAGTTATCTAGAACATAAATATAAAAAATTAAGAAGCATGCCAATGTATAATATCTAGGGGTGGAAAAACACAACTTCCTGGTATGCAAATAAGTGATGTTTTAGACACAACCGTGATCAGCTAAATACAAATTTGACTAGTATTTTTATTTTAGAAATTTTCTATAGAACACAACTAGACTATACTTTTATAAGATTGTATTTCAAGACAGCATACTTGTATTATTTTGAAATATACAAACATAATGCATTGTAAATGATTTGCAATAAATAGTTTAAATGATCAGTTTATGATAACATTGAAACAGTAGTGCAAACAGTAGACCTCAAGGCTGAGTGGTTGATGGGTACCTCTTTTCATGGAGGAACTTTCGGAGTTCGTTGATGAATTGACTTATATGATGCAATGCTTCAAATTTGAAATCCATATATTTTCTATTGTCGAGTTCAATGAGAATCCCCCGGATGACTTGTTGCTGGTTAGGCTTCCTGCCGACGGGAATAAATGCTGTGCAGTCAAAATCCCCTTTAAGCTTATCATAGACAGCTTTGGCAAGTGTAGTCTTCCCCAGCCCACCAACTCCGACAATTACTACAATCTTCTTCTTCTTCAGGTTTGATGCGAGCTTCCGCTGCGGAGACTGAAGGATGGATATGAGATCACTGCTTGACTTGTCGATGCCAACAAGGTCTTCCACTTTGTTGTACATGGCGTGAAGACGAGGATCAACGGCGAACGTTGTGTCTTGCATGGCCACAGCAATATCGCCCACCTTGTACCTGCGACACCGCTCCGTCACCTCCTCGAGATGAGTCATGATGTCCTTAGTGTTGACACTGATTTCGCGGCGTGCCATGCTCTTGGTGAACAAGTTGGTAATTTTCTTGCCCAAGCTTTTGAGCAGGCTCTTCTGCTTAGTGGAGTCTGGGCTCTTGACGTAGACGAGGAAGGTGTCGAGGACGTCCTCCATGTCGTAGGATGCCTCCCTGACTTGCCGCGCCCAGATCTGGACCTGCCCATCAAGCTGGTCCCACGGCACCATTTCCACCTGCCGCAAGGCAGCCTGCGCCGATTCAAGCTCCTCGGTGAGGGACTTGATGCGCTTCTTCATGCCGATTTGCAGGTTGTACTCATCCTTGAGAAGCTCGCCGAGCTTGGGGATGAGGCTGCCCATGGCGCCCGTCACCAGGCTCGCCATGCTTCACGGCCGGGCTGGGCTCTTGTGTGTAGCGTGGTGAAGTGGTGAGATGTGGAACATGGGGTTCGACTCAGGGTTCGATGCTCCAAATTTGCGAGTCTGCCTTCCCTAAGTAAGGTAACCGGTAAAGCGGAATAATGTGCACACGTAGCACTTTTGCAAAAGCAGCCGAGCAATAGCAGCATTTTTCAATCGTGCACTTTTGCAAAAGCAGCCGAGCAATAGCAGCATTTTTCAATCGTGCACTTTTGCAAAAGCACTCTTGTGTGTATTTTAGGCTTCACATATTCCAATCGTGCAGCAATTTTCTCCTTTTGCAAAAGCAGCCGTCCGTCTTCCTCCACTCCTTTTTCTTTCTTCGTTAGAAAGAAAGGAACAATATAATAGAATACTTGGTGTATTTAAAAAGGAACAATAGAATAGAATACTTTGTGTATTTCACCACAATATTCCTTTTTTCTTTATTTATTTCCCTTAAACTAGGTACTCAATTCACTAGTACACAAAACACTGGTACCGGCGAGCAGAGGAGTTCAGAGAACATGTAATCCAATATGTATCTGGCCTCAGGCCGAGTTTTGTAATTTCGAACTATCTCCTTCTTGTAATATAAAGATATAATTGTCTTGCGAGAAAAATAAACATATTTTTTACTAGTGTTTTCTAGGGAACCGTCACTATAAATATTTTCATTGGGAATCATACTCCCAACCTCCGGCTTGCGCAATTCGACCCTTACCACTGTATCCCAAAGTCACTTATAAATGATGACTTATTTGCAACAACTCCAAGTGCTCGGATAAAAAGAAAAACAGCTCCAAATTTGATTTTTAGCCAAACAAATCTCCCTCACAGGATCCTGATCGACCAAAAATCCAGATCGGGTTGCATATCCATAAATTTCTTAGAGCAACTCAAAAGGTAGCCCGTCACCAGGTTCGCCATGCTTCACGGCCGGGCTGGGCTCGCCGTGTCGGTTAAAGCCAATCCATATGTTGACCCACCACAGAGCCTGGGAGCCCAGGTCTTTGTTACCAGAACCAACGCACAAGGCGCCGAATCTGGTCCTTTGCTGTCATCAATCGCCGTCCCACCACCCCCCCCCCCCCCCCCCCCTTTTTTTTTTCTTTCCACGCAAGGAGGCAGTTGTCCGCACGTCACGCTCGATGCCTTCTTTTCTTCATCTACTGGGGGGGGGGGCTTGCTTAGTTCCCGAATTTTTTTTTGAAAAAAGCTACTGTAGCATTTTCAAAGATGGATGTGATGGGAATCTTGAAAATTTTTAGAAAATTTTTGGAACTAAACAGAGCATAGGAGTATATACTATTGCGAATGACGTAAGCGCTTACGCACGGCGTGTAGCTACGCGTATGGGGCGTAACTACCACCCAGCGTGCAGCGAAAGGCGATCAGTACACACGTGGCGAGATTTGAGTAGCGTAAGGAAGTGTGCGCGTGACGAGTCACGTAACAAAAAATTGGTCTATTTTGGGGCTCGCGGCAATCGGAGACACGGTAGCGATCCCTCGCACCGTACAACTGATGGTCGCCGTCCCGAAGACGAACGTGCAGAACCATGCTCAGCTCTTCAGGGCTAGCAAGTTCGTCTCCGACATTTGGACGGCAACGGCGTTCGTGTTGCCGGGCGTTGCCGAAACGCCGTCTATCATTCATTTGGTATATCAAGATTAATGTCTGGTTGCTTCAGGCAACCAGTGAGATATGGCTTTGCGTCATGCTCAACTACCGTGGTGCTTGCATGCATATCCACAGGTAAGGAGCTTGTTCGTCGCATCCGTATATAGGAGAATCGATTTCTCACCTTCTTACCGTTATTACCGTTAGCTCCGTAGAACTCGTGCTGATAACGTGTCGAGAAATCGTTCTCAAGGATGCACACACAGGGGCACAATAGGAACACTGGAACACAGATATAGCGAGGAAATCACAGGAGCTCTCTATATTACTTCTGATTGATTGCTGTATAACAAAGGAGACAACTGGTCAGTCTCCTATTTATAGAGCCGGTGAGCAGGCAGCACTGCCCATCGGATTCTCCCGTTAATCTCCCTCACGTGGTCTTTACGTATTTCCATGCATTTTGTCTTTACGTGATTAGCGACCACGTGTTTCATCAGTGATTCACTGTTTCAACAGTGATCACATACATCGAGATTCACCCACGTCGAGGTAATCACGTTTCACAACATCTACATCTTTTATTTATCTTAGCCTCAGGGCTTGTTTAGTTCGCGAAAAGAAAATTTTCGTATATTACATTGGATGATTCGTGGGATATTAGAAGGGGTTTCCGGATACTAATAAAAAAACAAATTATATAGCTCGCCTGAAAACTGCGAGACGAATTTATTAAGCCTAATTAATCTGTCATTAGCACGCGTGTGTTACTATAGCACTTAAGGCTAATCATGGACTAGCTTAAAAGATTCGTCTCGTGATTTCCAACCAAACTGTGTAATTATTTTTTTTCGTCTATATTTAATACTTTATGCATATGTCAAACATTCGATGGAATTGGTAAAGAGTTTTTGGTTGGGGAACTAAACGGGCCTGCTATACCATAGGTTTAGCAGGGCACCGTTGTGTGTCCTGTCACGTGTGGGCCTAATCCTTTTTGACGGGGACACATCCAGCTCGAGAAGTCCAAAAGACAAACAGGCCATCACGGTGAACAGGCCCATTACTCAATTAGTTTTGCTTTTATTTCGGGTGTTACCAACAGCCAATAGTATGAAGGCCAAACATCTCACTTACTGAAACTCTGATTTAGGTTTAAATTTATCTAAATTCAAACTCTATGCATCCATACTAATTTCTTAATTTTCAAACCTCATTGCATTTAAGTTTAGTTTTGAGTGGCGCAAGAGGATTTCTAGGATTTTTCTCGACATGCCTCGTGATATTGGTTCACTCGAGTGGAAGATCCCACACAATTTTTTAAAGCGATCAGTTTTTCTTCATTGCATGAGAAGGGCTCTACTAATTTGCACAAAAATCACCAAAAGATTGCACAACCCCACGACTTTTCTTTTCCGAAAAAATATTTCAGTATCTTTCCATGTCCCTAAGACCCTGACAGGTGGGCCCGGTGTCATGTCGTTAGCACAAGCAGCTCCTGCCAATGCAAAGGGGGTGTTTACCTCCAAAATTTTTCACCCCGTCATATCGGATGTTTGGACACATGCATGGAGTAATATAGATAAAAAAATAACTAATTACACAGATTACGATAAATTTGAGAGACGAATTTTTTAAGCCTAATTAATCCATGATTTGACAATGTTGTGCTACAATAAACATGTGCTAATGACGGATTAATTAGGCTTAATAAATTCGTCTCGCGGTTTCCAGACGACACTATGCCAAAAAACCTTATCAGTGACGCGTCTAGACAGTCATCAGTGACACAGAAAAAACGCGTCACTATTCTTGCGTCTGTGATAAGAGCAAATCAGTGACGCGTAAAAACGCGTCACTGATAACCCTCTATCGGTGACGCATGTACCCAAGACGCGTCACTGATAATCCTCTATCAGTGACGCGTGTACCCAAGCGCGTCACTGATAACCCTCTATCGGTGACGCGTGTACCCAATACGCGTCACTGATAACCCTCTATCGGTGACGCGTGTACCCAATACGCGTCACTGATAACCCTCTATCGGTGACGCCTGTACCAAATACGCGTCACTGATAACTATTTCAGAAAAACAAAAAAAAAGCTACAATGATCCTATATACATATTGGATGATCCTATAAACAATGATCCTATCAGACATGTTCCACGATTTCAGCAATCAATTCTTTACAAACTTTTTAGATACAAGTTATACTACAAAATGTGTATCAGCCACGGGCCATTGTTTACAAGGTACAAAAATGGGAGAATTTACATATCTAGAAACAATCAAATGAAATCTTCATCCACAAATGTGTATTGCTTCCCATAATATACTTACAACATCCCTACGTATTTCTTCCAGTAGGACAGCAGTTGTTAAATCTCCAATTCCCTGCATAGCATTATAGAAACTCACTTCATTTTGAATGGCTTCAACTATGAATAATCACAGGTCTGGCTGCTAAAACACTAAATTTAATCCAACAAAAAGGAGACTAAATTTCAATAGAGATGTCAGTTATACCATCAAGTTCATCTTTTTTCACTTCCTGCAATGCTCTCTTTCCTGGCGAGCACTCCAGTGCTCTCTCTCAGAAATAAGAATGAAACACATGACCATTTGCTTCACTCTATATAAGGTTAGGATCATCTAGTGAGTAAGAATAAACTATAAATTGCCTTCAAAAAGGATAAACTGTAGATGGCAAGCCTGTATGTGTGAAATCTTATTTTGTGAACAATTAGTAAATCGAGTAATGGGTAACATTTGTGAACAATATTATTACCACTTTGTCGAATGAAGAAATGACCAATATAAAAGTTGTAGATCTTGATGAGTTGTTCAACTTTGGTATTCATCACTTTTTTAGCTGAAACCATTTGGGGTTTCAAACTGCTCCACTAACATTGAGAGAAATGAACTAATGAAACATCCATATTGCAGCATTGAAACATAGGGTTTCAAATCTGCCTAAAACTTGGAATTTGGGTAAGATAGCATGGGAATCATGGCTTGAACCAAGATGTTGCACATGTTTCATTATGATGTTGCACATGTTTCATTGAGAATTTGAGATGTTGCACATGTTTCATTGTCATGTTGCACATGTTTCATTTGGGAATTTGAGATGTTACATATGTTTGAATGTCATGTTGCACATGTTTCATCGGGAAATTGAGATGTTGCACATGTTTCATTGGGAATTTGAGATGTTGTACATGTTTCATTGTCATGTTGCAATCTTAAAGCTCATGTATGATTCATGTATGATGCACTCATGTGATGCCATGCCAGTGCATAAAATGTAGGCCACCTGGGGTGTTACATGTCTCATAGGTTTGCAAGCCACAAAGTGCATAGTAGCATCGCATGTGAATAAAGTTTTCAAACAAGTGTACAATGAAACATTGAGAAATAAACTAACGAAACATCCATATTGCAGCAATGAAACATAGGGTTCCAAATCTGCTTAAAACTTAGAATTTGGGCAAGATAGCATGGCAATCAATGCTTGACCCAAGAATAAAGTTTGAAGAGTATGAAATTTTGTACAAGTTTCATGCATGTGACTATTTTATACAAGACTTCTAAATAGCACTTTTTAAACAGTCAAACAAGATAAGTCCAAGGGTATTTAAACTTGGTCAAATTTGAATTTGGTGAAAATATAAACGTAGAACCTAGGTCAAATTGCTTCACTAACATTATAAAGGTCTTTGCAAGCCACAAATTCGAATTATAGTCAAGTTATAGTCAAATTGCATCATGTGAAAAAAGTTTTAAAACAATGTGGCTGGGCATTTGTAGAGGCGGCTGGTGCTTGAGCCGCCCCTATAAATGGCCACTGTAGGGGCGGCTTGTGTTTAAGTCGCCCCTACAAATGGCCATTGTAGGGCTGGCTGGTGATTGAGCCGCCCTTACAAATAGGGTGATTTGTAGGGACAGCTCAATCACCAGCCGCCCCTACAGTGGCCATTTGTAGGGGTGGCTCAAACACCAGCCGCCCCTACTATGCGTTTGTAGGAGCGGCTGGCCTGCTGGGGCCCGAGCACGCCACTGTAGGGGGCTCCTCTATATCGTCGTACTCTAAATTCATCCTCTAAAAGGAAAATTCTGTCCTGGTCATTGAGATTTCATCCTCTATATCAATTTCTCCCGCACCTATCTATACTCAATATCATCCTCTATCCACTGTGGGGCCCACTTGTCAGATATATTTTTTCTTTTTTTTTTCTTTTTTTTCCCTTTTTCTCTTTTGTTTTCTTTTTCCCCTCTCCTCCTTTATCCATTCCACCGCACCGCCCTCCCTCCCCATTCTCTCTCTCTCGGGCACGACGGAGGCGGAGGCCCGCGCGGCGGTGCCCCCCTTCTCCCTCTCCCCTCCAGGCTCCCTCCACCGGCTCCCTCCCTCCACCACCGGCTCCCTCCACCGGCCCCCTTCTCCTTCTCCCTCTCCCCTCCCGGCTCCCTCCACCGGCGGCCGACCGCGCCGCCCCCTCCCTGCACCGCGCCCCCTCCACGCACGGCCACCGGAGCTGCGGAGGTCCCGGCGGTGGCTCCAGCTCGCGGATCCGCGCGTGGAGGGCCTCGAGCTCGTGGATCCGGCGGCGGCGGCGGCTCGAGCTCGGGCCATGGAGCTCCGGCGGCGGCTCGGCCTCCTCCTTTGCTCCTCCCCTTTTCCCTCTCCAGGCCCGAGCAGAGGGGGCCATGGACGCCGGCGTGGGCATGGGAGAGGCGGGCGGCGGCTCCGGGCGAGCTTGTCGGGGACCGGCGGTGGGAGGCGCCTCGCGGTGGTGAGCGGCGGGCCCCACGGGTGGATAGCGCACGCCCGCTACCACGCCAAGTTTGGCGGACGCTGCGCTCGTCCTCTTGTTTACAGCATGGGGTAGCGTACCCGCTGCAGCTCTCCATCCGCTATCTGCGTCCTGGAGGATCGTTTATAGGTCCCCAGTGCGGATGGTCTAGGCATCTCCCACATGACGTGCACGTCGTCGTACTCGCACGTGCGCACCTCCTTCCGCAGCCGACCCAGCGCTGCACGACATGGCCGGCACACGACATCCTTCCTTTGCTCCGCTGTCTCTGCTCGATCCAGGACCTCTCTGCTGCAGATTGATTGCAGTGCCAGCACTGGGACGACGACGACCACCACTCTCCTCTTTGCTTATATATATAGGAAAATAGGAATGGAGATGCGGGGGCCACTGGCCCAGGCCGTTTCCGGAAAAGATCTGGGGTAGGCAGGCAGGCAATGCAACTTCAAGATACTACGACATCTTCGTGACGCGATGCAATGCAACTTTCAGGAGTGCAAAATTCTGCCATTGCTGTTTCTGTGCTTGCCGTTACAAACTTTCTGACATTGGCCGTGGACGTGGATGCTCCTGCTCCTGCTGATCCCATCCCTTGCGTTGCGTGCTCGATCAATCTGACTTAATTTGCAGGAGCCACTTCGAGGAGGCGCTGGACATGGTCCATGCAGATGCACCGGCGGCATGCTGTCTGGCTCACTGTTCTGTAACGGAGGGCCTACTACTACTATCGTTTGCTCAAATTTTGGAACTATCTCCCAGTAAAGATATAGCACGCTAATGGTCATTGGTTAGTGCAAGAGATTGAGCAAGTTGTTCTGTGTCAATGCGAGTGATCTCAGCGGCACTATCTAAATTGTTAAAAATGTAAGGTGAGTGAGATGGACATTCCTTTCTTTGTTTGTATATGAGCAGCCCACCCACAAAGAAAATTCTTAATAGAGTGTTTAGTTTATTGTTCCAACAGTTGACTGAATTTGACATATTACCGGCTTACTTCATATTTCCATGCCACGGTCATTGAAATCATCACAGACCAACCAAGTAAGTTCAAGGTTGACCCTTCTATACCAACATTTCTACACGTACAGATCTATCTTAGTACAATAATGAAAACCAATACGTACAGAATAGCACCGATGGTAATCCTAGCTAAAAAAAAGGTATTCGAAACAAGGTACAACAATTGCAAGAACACGTACCGAAACACCCTAGTCACCAAATACTCCCTCCGTCCACAAAAAAATGCAATTCTCGCATTCTGAGAAACCAAATACTTTCAAGTTTGACTAAATTTATACCAAAAATACAACAATTTACGATACAAAATAAATATTGTTATATTCGTCATGAAATATAATTTCATAATAAAATGATTTGGAGACATAAATTTGAATATTATTCACTGTAAATTTAGTCATACTTAAACAATTTTAACAGGTACGAATACCATAGTTGTATTCTTTTGTGGACGGAGGAAGTAATAGCCAGCAGGTAATTATTCTTACCACTAAGATTGCTCCGGTACAATCGATCAGAGAGATCCAGGCGTTTCCCCCTTGAGCAATAGAGGGACGTGTTAAATTATTATTACCACTAGCTAGGTCAATGAAGTCAGCAGTTAATCATCAGCACTAAGGACGTGTTAGATTGACTGTTTGTCAAAGCAAATAGAGGGAATCCCGGTTGTGGAAAAGACAAAGAAAAGGAATAATTAAACTTCAAATGGAAAAATCTGATATACGACGAAGATCACCAGCACTCAACATCATATATATAACCATATGCGTACACATTGTAGTTGTACTATTTTTTTTGTTTGGAAAAAAACAAGACCGAATAGAACAGACTGGTAGCCCTAACAATGAACAGGGTACCCCCTCCATTCTAAAAAATAGAAATATCATTTTTGGAGGAGTCAATAAAGCCATGTTTAATTAGATTTATAAAAAATATTCTCAATATTTATACTTTCAAATATGTTTATACTATGAAAATATTTGTCTTGTTTAATTTAGTGATACTTGTTATGTATCATAATTGTTAGTAGTTTTTGTATGTGCTTGGTCAAATTAAGGATTGTTTGACCTGCTCCATGAGACTTCCATTCTTTCTAGCCAGAGGGAGTAAAAAGGCAAAATACATGGCACAAACCACATATTAAGTGGAAATATGGAAATCAATTCACAAAATGTATTTTGGTTGTTAAAAAAAATCTAAAATATAGCAAAATTGAGATGCAAACTATCTTTTGTAAAAATCATACGAAAATAATATATTTGAGTTACATATGCACTAAAAGACAAATACATGCATCTAAAACATCTAAAACCATCGTTGTTTATATAATTTTTTCTGATTTGAGTTTGAATCCAACCTTTTGCACATAAGTACATATTTTTATGCTCAATATGGATATATCAAATTTCAAAATTATTTGAACTACTAAGACACTTTTTAAAAATGATTTTCAAGTTTGCACGGTGGTTTCCAGCACATATTTTTTCCGGAGTAAAAATGTGTGCAGTTAATTAGTGATAGCCAAGATTGCTCCGGCCGGCCGGCACGATCGTGGGATTCTAGGAATCGGAGAGATCCAGGCTTTCTGGCTTCAGCATCAAGCCTCGTCGGTGTCGTCGTTCAGCCGTTAGCTAGCTACCGTTCCCTATAAAAACAAACAAATATGACGATTGTTGCCTGGCCCGCCTTGATTCCATAACTCATCAGCAGGATTACAGTTTCGTCACTCCAGAGTGCCGACCAATCCGTCCATGGCCACCAACACCGGCGGCAACCCGTACTCCAACACGCAGCAGCGGCCATCGCATCACATCTCGCCGTTCTACAAGGTGGCCGCCGCCGCCGTGGTCACCCTGGGCCTCATCGCCCTGCTCGCCAAGCTGCTCCACTTCTGGCTCCGCTACCTCAAGGATGCGCAGGAGGCCGACGCCGCCGAACGCCGCCGTGTGCGCACGGTCGGCATCGGAAGCGGGGACGGTGTAGTAGCGCCACGTCAGCAGCCAGCGGCGCCGGTGGCGGTGGCCGTGGAGATGGTGCGGGCGATAGGCCCGCTGGTTTGCACGTACCTGAGGGCGGACGGGTGGCCGGCGGAGGCGGCGTGCGCGGTGTGCCTGGCTGAGCTGGCCGACGGCGACGCCCTCAGGGTGCTGCCGGTGTGCATGCACTACTTCCACGCCGTCTGCGTCGGCGAGTGGCTGCGCGCGCATGATACCTGCCCGCTCTGCCGCGCCCCGCTCGCTCCTCCTGCCGCCGACAATGCCGCCGCCTAGTGAGCGATCAATGAGTAACCGCCATAACTAACTTGGGGACTGTCGCACGTGTAAATGTCCGTGTGTGTGTATAGATTGATTGACTGCGCTTTCTATACGTGCTCGTCAATGTATGGTGACTAATCCATACGGTCAGGACAAATGGATTAAATTTCATACTACGCTTGATCATGATCTCAACGTCCTGATCAAGCCAAGGCATATCCTCGAATGGTGACTATTCTGAGGTTTCCACATAGTGGACACGCGGCAAAGCTGGTGCATGTTCATCGTTCCCAGTGTCGGTACCGCGTATGCACACACGATATATAAACCAACAGACGGTGCAGCTGCAGCTTTTTTCTTAAAATATTGTCACTAGAGGTCTTTTTTTTATAATAACCGTACATTGGAAGTTGAGAGATGGTGAGAGTTGCGTGTACACATGACTACTAGGCCACCACCTGGGACGGAACCATGGAGGATGCGAGAGAATAGTTGATATAGGTTTTGGACCTGCATATATCGTGTGGTTAGATTCTCCTAGCTGGTTGCGATTGATTTAAGTCACCGTCTCTTCCCAGTTAAGAAGTATCTTTGATCCTCGCACCATCATCGTACTTAATTAATGGCAAGGATACTTATGAACAGGAGATGTGAGACTTAATCAAGTGTTCGAATTAGTATAGTGCAAACATGGATTACTGATAATGACTTAATTTGAGCTAAAACTTGAAAGTAAGGATCCATCATCGGTAAGCTTTTATGCAAAGTTACTTTTGATACTTGCTATGGACCATCTTGTATCCCTTAAATCTTTTCATAACCTTCGAGTTTTTCTCTTTTTCCGGTTATGTCTTGCGGAATACAATTTAGTACTAACGGTTTGTTAACCCCTGCTACAGGTGAACATCAGCAGCAAGTGGTTTTTGCCCATGTTGTATGACGGTTCTAGAAGAAGATAGCCAGTAGTAAGTATTGTGCTTTACCTCTCATACTTGTGCAGGATGATCTTTTGTTGTTTGTTGTACATTATGTTAGTACTTGCTACCCTACTATGTCTGAGAAGGCAAAAGCTTATGGTTTGTAAGACTTAAATAAATGGTTTGTAATACTTCCACACGTTTACTCTGATGTAAAATATTTGTATCAACTGTTGTAATACTGTAATGCTTATCTATAATGATCCTCAACAGTTGAACAAAGTGGATGCTTTGGGATCCCCTGAGGACACCCTACATACTAATAGAATTGTCTGAGTCCCATGCATATTGGTCAGATGTCTCCAAGACAATGACAGCAGGGGTGGATCCATAAGGGGGCTGGGGGGCTGCAACCCCCCTCGTGAGCCTGATTTGTCCATTAGATAACTGTTACTTAGCCTGAAATCACCATTAATCTCTAGCTCTAGCTCTAAATCTTCATTATTTAGCCCCCTTTTTCCCCATCCTGGATCCGCCCCCGAATGACAGTGCATGTAAATCAACATAACTTGGGGGGTTCTGCCACACCTAGCTTGTTATAAGAAAGTCTAGTTCGATGGAGTTGGTTGCTAAGTATACCTTGGTATGCCTTGTCCACCACGTAAATGAAGTATCCTATCCAATTTGGGCCTCCTGTATAGCTTCCCTGGCCCACTTCGTCCTGGTTGGGCCTTTTTGCTTAATAAAGACGGGGCTATCCGAGTATCATAGTAACAACACCAATGTTCCTAAAAATGATAATATTATTAGGTATCTACTCCCAAATCAGGAAAAGGATAGCTTAGGAATGAGCTCCCCGTTATATTTAATTGCCGCGTCTTAGCTCAATTGGCCCTTGGTTAGTGATAAGAGGGGTGACGTGTGTATCCAAAGGAATGATGCTCCTCTCGCTTCGGCACTTCGCCGACTAGGAATGCAAATGGTACAAGTATTATCCAATCATCCGTTCGTCTATTTGAAGGGACTGACATGCTAGATTTTTTTTTGTCAATATCTTTGTCACATGTCCAGATGACTTCTCAGATATCAAATACAAATTGGAATTCTTTATATGGATGATGAATGCAAATACAATCTCATCAATATCTGCAGGATATCAGATATCTAATATTTCATTCAAATGTATCCGAATGATATCCAAAAAAATATCTATATCTAAATTTAAAATTTTAAATATATATTGAACTGAAATCTTTATTTTAAATAAATTTTAAATAAATATAAAATATAAATAAATATAATAAATAAATATAAATTAAATATAAAATTTGAGGAAAAATACGAAAACAAATACGATATCAAAATATCTATTCGTATCCAATCCTTTTGCATCCCTATCGCTGACTCTCGGTGGCACACGGCGCGAGGTCAGGGCTCACCAATAGATAGAACCATGAGGGGAATAAGGGTGATGGATGAACAACAAAAATAACATTCTTTAATACTAAAGATATAGATATAGATAAAGATAGAGATAAAGATAGAGATAGAGGTAGAGGTAGAGATACATATATAGATACGGATACATACTGATATAGATATAGATATAGATATAGATATATCTTAAAAAAAGTCATCTACCATGATGCTTTACAAGGGTACACACATTATATAGGTTGCAAGTTTGATTTCTTGTAGAAGTAGAGCCACTGCTAATAGTCATAGAAAAAAGTTTTTTGATACCACGATCCTTTTAGATTTGGCTTATTATTTTTTTCTATCATTGATAGATTTTTGATATTTTAGATTTTCCAGTTATCAATTACCACAAATAATTTTCAAATACCAACCATGTAAAGTCACAGAAAAATATGACAAAAACAAGAACACAAGTGGTGGGACCTACTAGTAATAATCTCATAGATAAAATATATGACAAGGGTATCAGCAACTAGAAATCAATTTGTTGACGCTCATGTTGCACAAAAAATTTGCTTTCAACTATATTAGACATTGGAACTGATTCTTGGGTTCTTTAAAACTCGCATATAAAAATGAAATATTGAACCGTAACATACATTATATTTGCAAGTCGGGAAACACTGAAATAAGTGAATTTCGGCCAAAATCTTGTAGCCTACTGTGGCTATGGCAGGCCGCCTTGACAGTGATCTCTGCCACTAGCCATATCCGTTACTACTACGTGACTACCTTTCCAACCAAACCCTCACGAAAACCTGCAGCCGTGCATGCAGGGTCTCTGCTCTCTTCTCTGGTCGTCGCCTCCACTAGTAACTGATCTGTCACGCATGGTGTGCTTGTTACTTGGACATTTCTCTCTTTTGATGATGAAATCCAAGCCACAACTACCAGATTATGTCATATAATGCTACTGCTTTAATTATTATTATTGTTTTCCATAGTACGAAGAGTAAAGTTCATTGTTGTTCCTTGAATCAATACCCATTTGGATGAATATGAGACTCAAACAAAGTTGAAGGATTGAATGCCATACTTTCTGAGTTCGAGGACCCGGATGATAAACTCCATAAGTTTGAGGACCGGCCATGGACTTTACTCTACATTTATTAACCAGTAGTAGCAGGCTAGCAGCAGAATAAAT
The DNA here is from genome assembly GCA_038087645.1 of Saccharum hybrid cultivar R570. Classification (NCBI taxonomy): domain Eukaryota; kingdom Viridiplantae; phylum Streptophyta; class Magnoliopsida; order Poales; family Poaceae; genus Saccharum; species Saccharum hybrid cultivar. The sequence continues at coordinate 18,319,667 of JAQSUU010000760.1, forward strand.
CAGCAGTACCCAGGATAGCTAGAGCCCATTCTATTCTAGCTATTCACTTCTTAAATTCCGATCTAGCAGGTTTTGTCTTAGTCTCGAGCAGATCGAGAGGTGAGTCGCCTCCAAATCATGTTAATCTATATATTCGACATGTGTGTATTTATATGTATATGCTCTTATTTGCGATTCATCGCAGGCACTGTACCTGTACGGCTACGCTATCAATTTTCAACTGTGTTCGGATTCTTATTTCTGTCAAGAATTTCAGGTCTGTTTCCTGTTCTGAGAGGTTTGTGCTCCTTCTGTATAAATAAAGGGCGCGCTGGTACTGTTGTTTCAATTTCTCTGCTCTAGATCTACTATATAGGTGGTAGTACATGTAGTTAGAATATCCGTAGTTACAATCTGCAGTATGTACGTTGATTTAACAGATCTGCAAGATTTTCTTATTATAACAAGTTTATAACAAGTTTATATATATATATATATATATATATATATATATATATATATATATATATATATATATATATATATATATATATATATATATATATATATATATATATATATATATATATATATATAGGGAAGTGATCCATGGATCCATGCCAAGGAAGGTCGTCAAGGAGGAGCACCACTGGTGCTGGACGTGATAACAAGCACAAGGAGGTTATGCGCGAGCAATCCGCTGTAGGCGCAATGGCAGAAGCTCCTTCTTACTGCCTGTTCCCAGAGGAAACAGGCCACAACAGTGGCAGCCTCCAGCTCCATGAATTCTTCTCTGCGAATCGCCAGCAGCCAAAGCCGCTGGAGGTATCCCTCTTCATTTTTAATTAATTAATTCCTTTCCTTTGTGTATATATATCGTCCCTACTGCTGTAATGCTACTAGCTGTTATATTTGTCGTCATCTTTGATTTAGTTCTTTGCCAGATCTATTAGATATGTACTCCATATCTGTAAGTGGCAGCTTTGATTTCATTTGTTTCCTGCTAGCGCTAACTGTTACCTATTAATTACTTTCCCTGCTGATTGTATGTATTGTCATCTACGTTCCTACTGCTTGATTATCTGCTAATGTATTAATGCCATGATACAAGTTTTTCTGCTAGACAGCTTTGCTAATGATGATATGCCTTATTGAATAACGTTTTCTCTTTTGATCAAATTGAAATTGGTTCTTTTCTTTTTCTCTGTACCTGACAGCTGGTAAGTTGGCACACCTCTGTGCAATTACTCTAGCGTGCTTGCCTGATATCTCTTGGTCATTTTTTTTTGAGACAAAGGCAAGAGCAAGAAGGGTAGCCGGTAGCCAAACGCGGTGTCAACATAGGACACGTGAAGGGCTGACCCACCCACGAGATGCGAAGTGAACAAAACTGCCATGAGTCATCGTTGCCGAGCATGGTTGCAAAGCAGCCAACAGCTCCAACCTCCCATGGCTGACCCAGGCAAACCTAATGAACATAGACAGGCGGCTCGAAGCGAGAGGCCGCGACAGGTCGTCATTGTCAAGCTCAAACCAAATAGTAGCTCCGACTTCCTATCTTGATCCTCTGCCCAGCCCCTGTCGTTTGCCAGACCTCTGAAGCATCCCAATCGACGAAGAAGGGGTGGTTTGCCTCGTGTCATCGTTGCCGATCCATGTCCCCTGATGCAGCAACTTCGACTTCATGCTTCAAGTCCCCCTCCACACGTAAAGTGGGCATTGAGAAGCGAAGAGTATCATCCAAAGGCGATCATGGCCAAGATGAATTCCAAAAATGACGCCTTCAGGAAGGGCATGACGGTGAGAATGCCAACGTCGCTCGTCCAAGATGAACCAGGCTTTCACACAAGGAAGATAGTGCTAGGGGAACATGACGCCCTCAACAAGAAGAGCGGTGCCCACGGGCGTCACCGTCGCTAAGGCATTCGCCCAAAGGATCCCCCAACACAAACGTATGGCCAAGACCCTAGACCCTAGCCCGCTGTCACCACCGTCGTCGCTACCCTACTATCCCACAGAAACCCATCTAAAGGGGCATCGGCGAAGACGCCAGACCCTAGCCTACGTCACCCGCCATCCCCTTTGACCGGGCAACACGAAATCAGGCTTACCCTACCGCGCGTGTCACACTGCCATACGCCGAAGCCATTGTCGGCTGTTCTCATCGACTCTGGCACCAGTAGCTAACGTTGCTAGAGCCACCACCAGTTGTCGTCGGGTGTACGTGCCCCACCACTGTAACACCCAAATTTTAGAGTTAATAAATTTTAAATAATTTAGATAACAATTAATGAGAAATTAAAAATTTAAAAACTATTTGGTGATGCATTCATGTTGTTGCATTTATTTTATTTTGTGGTGTGGATATATTTGTTTTATTTGATTTGGTTTAGGAAAATTTGATTTGAAAATGTGTTTGGAAAATTAGAAAAGAAAAGAAACAAAAGAAAAAAAAAAGAAAACAACTTACCTTCTTACCTATTCGGCCTGGAAGCCCGCTCAGCCGGCCTCCTCTCCCTTGGGCCGTCGGGTCGGAAGGCCTGCTCGCCCAGCGCCGCAGCGGCCCAGCAGCCGAGTCCAGCAGCCGAGCCGACCGCGTGCGCCTTTCCTCTCTTTCGGTCGCTGACAGGTGGGGCCCTGATGTCAGTCGTCTCCTTCCTTCCATCGTAACCGAGCTGGTCACCACCCCATCAACGAACGGCAACCGAATCCGCGTATCCAGGGAGTTCCTTTCCAAATTGATCACGTCAATACCCTATATAAGCTAGAACCGCACCCACCATACCCTTTTTATTCGGATTTTGTGCTGTAGTTGCCCTAGCCGCGCCTTGGAACCCTAGAAGCCGCGGTGGAGGCGAATTCGTCGGCCACTTCGTGTTCTAGCCATTGTAAGTTGTTCTATTAGCTTTAGCTCGTTGTTGTGACTCAATTTGTACTAACAATTTTGAAGATAATGTCGTGTTGCGTTTTTACCGTGTGAAGGAGCTAAGCCGCCCGCCTTTTGGAGCCGCCCGTCGTTTTCGTGCCGTGATTGATTGTCTTGGAGCCCTAGGTGAGATCGCAATGAGCTTTTCGTTCGATTGGTACCACCCGCGCATGTTTTGGTGAAGTGTAGGGCGGGTTTGGCATGTCCGGCGAGCTGCCGGCCATGGCGCCGCCGTGGTGTTGGGGCGGGGCGGCGGAAGCGCCGCCGGCCTCCTCTGGAAGAGATGCGAGCCGTCCGTTCTTAGATGGACGCACGAGATTAGAAGATACCCCTTCGCGGGTAAAATTTATAAAGAGCCCCTAGACTTTTTCAGATTAGAACCCGCGGTCCTTAGCGTATTGTCTGAAATACGTTTTCGTGTTTTGAAAGCGTATTCTCTTCCGGATAAGTCAAAAATACGTTTTCAGGTATTTACAGTTTTGCCACTAGGATTGTTTTGGTCATAAAATCTTCGTTTTAACTCCGATTTGATCCGTTCAAGTTGCGTTAGGTTCGTATTTGCGAGCTCTACATGTTAGTGTAGTTGTACAGTTAGTTTTGATAATTTATTTTTCGAGGTTATAATTAAGTATTTATTTATCTATAGGAAATCTTAGAAAATTCATAACTTTCACGTTTTAACTCCGAATTTGGTGATCTTTGCGTCTGTGTGATCGTAGAAACGTGTAGAAGAGTTTTATAAGCTTTTATTATTGTTTTGTTACTGTTGGTGTACTGTTCTAATTATATCTCTTTGTTTGCTTCGTGTATGTTTGATTGGATGCATGTGTGTTGTTGATTGATGATCGAATATAGAAGGTGAGCAGTATTTGGACGATTCGGAGTATTACTTTGAGCCAAGTCAGCAGTATCACTTGGAGAGCTTTGATCAAGGCAAGTATAACACAGGGCTATCCTTGTTACCTATACATTGAATTGTCATACATATGCATGTGCTTACCTTGACAACCTTAGAGATTATAACTTGGTGATTGTTATCTTGATTCCTTGTCAACCTTGGGAATGCATATGGGTAGCTACTGCTAGTGCTTAAACTAAGAACAATGATCTTGTAATTTGATTAATGGATTAAGCAATCAACTATTAAGATGATTTTATTATTGTTAAAAGGGGGCTAGAGCTTGTGTATTATTTTGATGCTCTGGTTTCTCTCCATAAGGACTTATCTGTAAGTGATAACCGGGATATACAGTACAGCTGTGAGGGCTATATGGCTCTGGCTTTAGTTGTTCAAGAGACCTTTTCTAGCTTGTTAGAGGTTACCTTAAATGGCGTAAGAATGGCTTGCCATGTTGGGTGTAGTCCGAGCCCCTGGCCTAGTGTGTATAGGCTGCGGTTGTTGTGCCACAGGGAAGGGGGGTTCTACATCTGCCTGCCGAGTGAAATCTAATGGCCCTAACTTGTTAGACGAACTTTTGAGTGGCTTTATATGGTTCTCGGGTGTTTGGGCTTGATCTCCCCACTCATTTGGAAATCATGACTTACAGTGAAAGTGTACACCTCTGCGCAGAGTTAAAAACTGGTATACTAGCCGTGCTCATGGATACGAGCGGCCTTGGGGATTCTTATGGAATAGTTGATCATAACTGTTATATCATGCTTAATTATTATTGGTTATTATTATGCTCATGTTAATGCTATTCATTATCCTTATTACAATTGATCATTGGTTCTTTAATGGGAAGTGGTTTATCTTGATGCTACTCAATTGCTAATGTATGATTAAAAAGCTAAACGCAGTTAAACAGTGTCTAGCCTTTTTGAGCCTCATGAACCCTGTGTTATATTTGTGGAGTTCGACATGGACTCACCCTTGCTATTTCCACCATAACAGATGAAGAAAATGAGGAAGATTATCGGAATGAGTACTAGTCTTGGTGTCAACCAGTCAACCGTGTCCCTGTGTGGAGTTTCCGCTGAAGAATTACTATTAGTTATTATTACCTAACGTTCAAGACTATGTCTTAAATACTTATTCGTTATGTAATAAGCACTGTGATGATACTTTGTAATTTGTCAACTTATGTGTGCGACTGTTTCCTGGGGCGCACATGAGTCTTTTATACATCCTATTTTTGTCCTTAAAAATGGGTGTGACAGATTGGTATCAGAGCCGTGTTGACTGTAGGACGCAAGCCTAGTTAGAATGGTCGTTAATAGCATCCATACTCCATTTAATTCATGCTTCCTCTTTTCACCTTGTTAATTACTAAAGTTTTATGCTTCCTCTACTTTATTCCATTGTGAAAATACATTGATTCTATCTAATCTATGTCTAAATTTTATAGATGCCTCCTCATCCCCGATTGTCAGCTGCACAGTACGTTGCCCGTTTCAAACCTCAGGAGCCGTATGAAGATGGTGAGCAAGAGCTATCTGATGCTGAATCAAGAGTTGGTGATATACCAATGGAGAATGTAGTTATGGGATGGACTACGAAGTTTCATATCATGGTTCCTAAAGCTGATGCTTTCTTCCATGATATGTTGACAAGAACCTTGGACAACTACTACTACGACTGGGAAGCTACGTTGGAGTATCGTAGTGCAGAGTTTAGTCATCCATGGATGGATTCCTATTGGGAAACTGAGTTATGGGTTAAGAAAAGGGATCCTACCACTAAGGAGCCTAAGGTGGAGTCAAAGTTCATGACCAGAGTGAGCCGGGCAACTGTGGAGATAAGCATGGAGGATGTCGCTTTCAATGCATTTGTTTACTACCATGGTCTACGCTCGGACAAGACGTTAAAGGGTGCACTCCGGCATTTTCCTTGTTTCTTACATGACAAGGGTATTTGGACCGTGCCGCCTGCAGATGATTCCTCCTTGACTTTACAAGCTACGGTGGGATTAGCTCGTGAATTGGCTCTCCATGAGGTGGATTTGAAGGATAAGTTGCTGAAGGAAAAAGAACTTAAGGAGCAAGCTTATAAGGAGATTGACCAATTAAGGGTGGAGTTAGGTCGTCCCAAGATTTATGAGAAGCTTAATTAGGCAATAGGAAAAATCCCTATGTAATAGGAACGATAGTAGTTGCGAGTTAACTTTAAGTTTGGATTGTTTTAAGAGTCAGTTTGTGGTGTGAACAATTGTGTGATTGATGGATTGTTATTATGATAATGTGTGATTTGGATCTTTGTAATGTGTGCTGGAGTTTTGTAGACATGCCTACAAGTTCCATGGTTAAGAATATTAAGTTTGATCAAAATATATTAGTTGAATATGAGGTTAATTTAGTTCTGTCCTTTGCTGATTTTTGGATCAGTCTGGGATGTTTTAGAAATAACTTAAAATCCGTTCATGAGAAATTTAAGAAATTTTACTGGGAATAATTATACTTCTATATCTTTCCAACGCCGCAAGAATCACCTTAATATCTATTATGAGCTAAGAGATATACCTGTTCCAAGTTGGAGTAACTGCACAGTCTGGAATTCTGAAACAGTTTCGGTTAAGTTCAGTTTTTGGCCAATTTATTGACAGAATCAGAAAAAGTGTTGTGAATAAAAGTTGTAGATAATTTTGAAAGCTTTCCAACCATGTAAAGATCATCTGAATTGGACGTCTGTAGCTCGAGATATGACAGTTTTACTGAGTTGCTGAAATTGGAGCTTGTCCAGAAAAATCAGATTTTGCTTATCTATTGAATACATCATCTCGGATCGTACTGAATTACAATTTCTGTGTTTTTGGAAACAGATGTCAGGCAGAGGTCGTGGCAGAGGTCGTGGTGGTGCTAACATACCCATTACTATGGAGGAACTCATGCAAACTCAGAACCAGATGATGCAGATGTTTATGCAGCACATGCAGAACAATCCCGCTGCAGGAGGACCACCGCCTGTGCAAGTGAGGGATAAGCGTGGGGAATTTTTGAAGGGACGCCCTCCAGTGTTTTCTCATGCTGCTGATCCTTTAGAGGCAGATGATTGGGTGAGGGCAGTGGAGAAACAACTGAATATAGCTCAATGCAATGATATGGAGAAGGTGTTATATGCATCTGGTCAGTTACAGGGGACAGCTCAGACTTGGTGGGAGTCGTATCAAGCTGCACGCCCTAACAATGCTCCTCCTATCACTTGGAATGAGTTTGTTAGAGATTTTCGAGCTCGTCATATTCCTGAAGGTATAATTGAGCTGAAGCAGGAAGAATTCAGAAACCTTAGGATGGGACAGATGAGCGTTAGTGAATATCATGATAGATTTACCCAGTTGGCTCGCTATGCTCCTAATGAAGTAAGAGAAGATGCAGACAGACAACGTCTCTTCTTGAAGGGAATTTATTATGATCTTCGCTTGCAGTTGAAGGGGAACAACTATGCTAGTTTTCAAGAGCTGGTAAATAAAGCTATTGTGCTTGATAATGAGCGCAGAGAGATGGACCGGAAGAGGAAGATGAAGGTACAAAGATCAGGAAGTAACAACCGTCAGCGCACTAATTCTCAGCATGGTTTCCATCAGAAGTTTCAAGGACCGGTTAGTCAATGGAATCGCAATCCGAATCAGAGGTGGTCCCAGAATTGGCAAGGTAATCAGTCACAACAGCGTTCATCATATCCACAACGTCAACAGTATCAGCAGACTGGGCAACAGACTCCTCGCACTGGGAATTCCAATGTTACTCCCATGAAGAATAGTGCTCCCAGCACTCCTACTAGATGCTTTGTCTGCGGTAAAGAGGGGCATATGTCTTACCATTGTCCTGAGAAGCAGAATCAGCAGACTCCTCAGAGCCAGAAGAGCAACCAGAAGCAATCTGGTACTGGAAGGGTGAATCACGTGTCTTCTGATACAGTTCATGATGCACCAGAAGTTATGATTGGTACGTTCAATGTACATTCTACTCCCGCAACTGTTCTTTTTGACTCTAGAGCATCTCATACATTCATATCCAACATTTTTGTTAAAATGCATAGTATACCCATCCTAGCTATGAAAGAATCTCTCTTAGTAAATTCACCTAGAGGTACCATGCAAACCAGTAATCGTTGTCTTCCAATTAGTATGGTATTAAGGGGGGTAGAGTTTAAGATAACTCCTATAGTGTTGAGGACATCTGGTATTGATGTGATATTGGGTATGGACTGGATGAAGCAAAATCAGGCAGAGATTCAGTGTCAGCAAAAAGTGGTAGTTGTGACTGCACCTAATGGAGATAAAATCAATGTGGATGTAGCAGTGCAGAAGCAACCAACCGCTGTGGTGAATCAGCTTGAAAATACTATTAAGGAGAATTCAGTGATTGAGGAATTTCCGGATGTCTTCCCTGATGAATTGCCAGGTATGCCACCTGACCGAGACATTGAATTTCTTATTGAATTACTTCCTGGAACTGCACCTATAGCCAAACGACCATATAGGATGGGAGTAGATGAATTAGAAGAACTTAAGAAACAAATTAAAGAATTACAAGAAAAAGGTTTTATTAGACCTAGTTCATCACCTTGGGGAGCACCAGTTATTTTTGTTGATAAGAAAGATGGCGGTCAGAGGATGTGTGTTGATTATAGATCATTAAATGAGGTAACTATCAAGAATAAGTATCCTTTGCCCAGGATTGATGACTTGTTTGATCAGTTGAGAGGTGCATGTGTGTTCTCTAAGATTGATTTACGTTCTGGTTATCATCAGTTGAAGATTCGTGTTTCTGATATTCCAAAGACAGCTTTTACTACAAGGTATGGAATGTATGAGTATACTGTTATGTCATTTGGATTGACCAATGCACCTGCATACTTTATGTACATGATGAATAAGGTATTCATGGAATATTTGGATAAGTTTGTGGTAGTGTTTATTGATGATATACTGGTATTTTCCAAGACAGAGGTAGAGCATGCTGAACATTTGAGGTTGGTATTGCAGAAACTTAGAGAGCATAAACTGTATGCGAAGCGAAGTAAATGTGAGTTTTGGTTGAAGGAAGTTTCTTTCCTTGGTCATATTGTTTCTAATGGAGGGATATCAGTGGATCCAGGTAAAGTAAAGGATGTATTAAATTGGAAACCACCTATTGATGTTAGCGAGATTCGTAGTTTCTTGGGATTAGCTGGATATTACAGACGGTTCATTGAAGGGTTTTCTAAACTTGCTAAACCTATGACATCTCTGTTAGAGAAGAATGCCAAGTTTGTGTGGTCAGATAAATGTCAAGCTAGTTTTGAGGAGTTGAAAAAGAGGTTGACTACAGCGCCTGTTTTGGTTTTGCCAGATTTGAGTAAGAAGTTTTCTATTTATTGTGATGCTTCTCGTCAAGGCTTGGGATGTGTTCTTATGCAAGAAGGCAGAGTTGTGGCTTATGCATCTAGGCAGTTGAGAAAGCATGAGTTGAATTATCCTACACATGATTTGGAATTAGCAGCTGTAGTTCATGCTTTAAAGATTTGGAGACATTATTTGATTGGACATAAGAGTGATATATACACTGATCATAAGAGTTTGAAGTATATTTTCACTCAGTCAGATCTGAATTTGAGGCAACGCAGATGGTTAGAGTTGATTAAGGATTATGATATTGAGATACACTATCATCCTGGTAAGGCTAATGTAGTAGCTGATGCTCTTAGTAGGAAAAGTTATGCCAATGAGATACGGACGTTGTCTATGACTAGTGAGTTATGTGCTGAATTTGAATATTTGAATTTGGGAATTGTTACTAATACAATGGAATTAGTGATAGAGCCTACCTTAGAGCAAGAAATTTACAAGGGGCAGTTGAAGGATGAGAAACTAAAGAAGATAGCGGAAGATATAGTGATTGGTAAGTCACCAGGCTTTCGAATGGATGATAATGGAATTTTGTGGTTTGGAAAGAGGCTGTGTGTACCTGAGGATCAAACTGTTAGACAGGCAATTCTTCGCGAAGCTCATGAGTCAGCTTATTCTATTCATCCTGGTAGTACTAAGATATATTTGGATCTGAAACAGAAATATTGGTGGGTTGGATTAAAGCGAGATGTGGCTGAGTATGTGGCATTGTGTGACACTTGTCAGAGAGTGAAAGCAGAGCATCAGAGACCTGCTGGATTGTTACAACCAATGAAGATTCCTGAATGGAAGTGGGAGGAAGTTGGTATGGATTTTATAGTAGGGTTACCTCGTACTCAGAAAGGTTATGACTCTATTTGGGTGATAGTAGATCGGTTAACTAAAGTTGCTCATTTTATACCAGTTAAGACTACTTACCATGGACCAAAATTGGCAGAGTTGTATATGGAGAGAATAGTCTGTTTGCATGGAGTACCAAAGAAGATTGTATCTGATCGAGGATCGCAGTTTACGTCGCATTTTTGGAAAGCTGTGCATGAATCATTGGGAACAAAATTGAATTTTAGTACAGCATATCATCCACAGACAGATGGACAGACTGAAAGGACTAACCAAGTATTAGAGGATATGTTGAGAGCTTGTGCATTGCAATATGGAACTAGTTGGGATAAGAGTTTGCCTTATGCAGAATTTTCTTACAATAATAGTTATCAGCAGAGTCTTAAGATGGCACCGTTTGAAGCTTTGTATGGACGCAAGTGTAGAACTCCATTGTTTTGGGATCAGACAGGTGAATCTCAGGTGTTTGGTACAGATGTTCTTAGAAACGCAGAAGATCAAGTGCGAGTGATTCGTGAGAATTTGAGAGTAGCACAGTCTCGTCAGAAGAGTTATGCTGACAATAGAAGAAGAGATTTAGTTTTTGAGGTAGGTGATTATGTTTATTTGAAGGTGTCACCTATGAAAAGTGTGAAGAGGTTTAACATGAAAGGTAAACTAGCACCAAGGTATGTTGGACCATTTAAAGTTATTACTAGACGTGGGGAAGTTGCTTATCAATTAGAGTTGCCTGAGAATTTATCTGGAGTACATGATGTGTTCCATGTTTCACAACTTAAGAAGTGTTTGCGTGTGCCTGAGGAGCAGATACCTTTAGAAGAGTTGACTGTTAAGGAAGATCTTACATATGAAGAGTTTCCGATCAAGATTTTAGAAACTGCTGAGAGAGTTACTCGAAGTCGGGTTATTAAGATGTGCAAGGTGCAGTGGAATCGATACTCAGAGGCAGAGGCAACTTGGGAAAGAGAGGATGAATTGAGAAAATCATATCCGCAGTTATTTGAGTAAGCAGTTCAATCTCGAGGATGAGATTCTTTTAAGGGGGGTAGAATTTGTAACACCCAAATTTTAGAGTTAATAAATTTTAAATAATTTAGATAACAATTAATGAGAAATTAAAAATTTAAAAACTATTTGGTGATGCATTCATGTTGTTGCATTTATTTTATTTTGTGGTGTGGATATATTTGTTTTATTTGATTTGGTTTAGGAAAATTTGATTTGAAAATGTGTTTGGAAAATTAGAAAAGAAAAGAAACAAAAGAAAAAAAAAAGAAAACAACTTACCTTCTTACCTATTCGGCCTGGAAGCCCGCTCGGCCGGCCTCCTCTCCCTTGGGCCGTCGGGTCGGAAGGCCTGCTCGCCCAGCGCCGCAGCGGCCCAGCAGCCGAGTCCAGCAGCCGAGCCGACCGCGTGCGCCTTTCCTCTCTTTCGGTCGCTGACAGGTGGGGCCCTGATGTCAGTCGTCTCCTTCCTTCCATCGTAACCGAGCCGGTCACCACCCCATCAACGAACGGCAACCGAATCCGCGTATCCAGGGAGTTCCTTTCCAAATTGATCACGTCAATACCCTATATAAGCTAGAACCGCACCCACCATACCCTTTTTATTCAGATTTTGTGCTGTAGTTGCCCTAGCCGCGCCTTGGAACCCTAGAAGCCGCGGTGGAGGCGAATTCGTCGGCCACTTCGTGTTCTAGCCATTGTAAGTTGTTCTATTAGCTTTAGCTCGTTGTTGTGACTCAATTTGTACTAACAATTTTGAAGATAATGTCGTGTTGCGTTTTTACCGTGTGAAGGAGCTAAGCCGCCCGCCTTTTGGAGCCGCCCGTCGTTTTCGTGCCGCGATTGATTGTCTTGGAGCCCTAGGTGAGATCGCAATGAGCTTTTCGTTCGATTGGTACCACCCGCGCATGTTTTGGTGAAGTGTAGGGCGGGTTTGGCATGTCCGGCGAGCTGCCGGCCATGGCGCCGCCGTGGTGTTGGGGCGGGGCGGCGGAAGCGCCGCCGGCCTCCTCTGGAAGAGATGCGAGCCGTCCGTTCTTAGATGGACGCACGAGATTAGAAGATACCCCTTCGCGGGTAAAATTTATAAAGAGCCCCTAGACTTTTTCAGATTAGAACCCGCGGTCCTTAGCGTATTGTCTGAAATACGTTTTCGTGTTTTGAAAGCGTATTCTCTTCCGGATAAGTCAAAAATACGTTTTCAGGTATTTACAGTTTTGCCACTAGGATTGTTTTGGTCATAAAATCTTCGTTTTAACTCCGATTTGATCCGTTCAAGTTGCGTTAGGTTCGTATTTGCGAGCTCTACATGTTAGTGTAGTTGTACAGTTAGTTTTGATAATTTATTTTTCGAGGTTATAATTAAGTATTTATTTATCTATAGGAAATCTTAGAAAATTCATAACTTTCACGTTTTAACTCCGAATTTGGTGATCTTTGCGTCTGTGTGATCGTAGAAACGTGTAGAAGAGTTTTATAAGCTTTTATTATTGTTTTGTTACTGTTGGTGTACTGTTCTAATTATATCTCTTTGTTTGCTTCGTGTATGTTTGATTGGATGCATGTGTGTTGTTGATTGATGATCGAATATAGAAGGTGAGCAGTATTTGGACGATTCGGAGTATTACTTTGAGCCAAGTCAGCAGTATCACTTGGAGAGCTTTGATCAAGGCAAGTATAACACAGGGCTATCCTTGTTACCTATACATTGAATTGTCATACATATGCATGTGCTTACCTTGACAACCTTAGAGATTATAACTTGGTGATTGTTATCTTGATTCCTTGTCAACCTTGGGAATGCATATGGGTAGCTACTGCTAGTGCTTAAACTAAGAACAATGATCTTGTAATTTGATTAATGGATTAAGCAATCAACTATTAAGATGATTTTATTATTGTTAAAAGGGGGCTAGAGCTTGTGTATTATTTTGATGCTCTGGTTTCTCTCCATAAGGACTTATCTGTAAGTGATAACCGGGATATACAGTACAGCTGTGAGGGCTATATGGCTCTGGCTTTAGTTGTTCAAGAGACCTTTTCTAGCTTGTTAGAGGTTACCTTAAATGGCGTAAGAATGGCTTGCCATGTTGGGTGTAGTCCGAGCCCCTGGCCTAGTGTGTATAGGCTGCGGTTGTTGTGCCACAGGGAAGGGGGGTTCTACATCTGCCTGCCGAGTGAAATCTAATGGCCCTAACTTGTTAGACGAACTTTTGAGTGGCTTTATATGGTTCTCGGGTGTTTGGGCTTGATCTCCCCACTCATTTGGAAATCATGACTTACAGTGAAAGTGTACACCTCTGCGCAGAGTTAAAAACTGGTATACTAGCCGTGCTCACGGATACGAGCGGCCTTGGGGATTCTTATGGAATAGTTGATCATAACTGTTATATCATGCTTAATTATTATTGGTTATTATTATGCTCATGTTAATGCTATTCATTATCCTTATTACAATTGATCATTGGTTCTTTAATGGGAAGTGGTTTATCTTGATGCTACTCAATTGCTAATGTATGATTAAAAAGCTAAACGCAGTTAAACAGTGTCTAGCCTTTTTGAGCCTCATGAACCCTGTGTTATATTTGTGGAGTTCGACATGGACTCACCCTTGCTATTTCCACCATAACAGATGAAGAAAATGAGGAAGATTATCGGAATGAGTACTAGTCTTGGTGTCAACCAGTCAACCGTGTCCCTGTGTGGAGTTTCCGCTGAAGAATTACTATTAGTTATTATTACCTAACGTTCAAGACTATGTCTTAAATACTTATTCGTTATGTAATAAGCACTGTGATGATACTTTGTAATTTGTCAACTTATGTGTGCGACTGTTTCCTGGGGCGCACATGAGTCTTTTATACATCCTATTTTTGTCCTTAAAAATGGGTGTGACAACCACTGTGGGAGCCACCCCCAGCCCAAGAGGCACCAGATCTGGCCGGTAGGGTAGAGCACTGGGTGGACCAAGCCAGTACTGCCGCCTCCACCATGGCCACCACCACCAGTGCCCCCCCCCGCCGTGGGGTGCCAGATCTAGCTGCCAGGGCAGTAGATTTGGCTGCCCAAACCCTTGAGCAGCCTAGGCCGGCGCCGCCGACGCTTCTTTACGAGGAGGAAGGAGATCCCGACACCATTGCCACTTTGCACCTGGCCAGGCTTTGGCTAGCGTTGCCGGAGCCATGACCAGGTGGCCCTGCTGAGCCCCATGTGGCCTGAGCAAGGCCACACCCAGCTGGCCCAGCACAGCATGTGCTGCCAGGCCACCGAAATGCGAGGAAAGGCCCCGCTGCCGCCATCCCAGCAAGTCGCATAGCCCTGCTGGCGGCCTGCACTAGCGTTGATAGGGCGAGAGAGGGGTAGTTAGGGTTAGGCCTCCTAAGTCACCCATGTGTGGGTGGCGACACATCTCTTGGTCATTCAATTTATGTCATATATGTCGCTTCAAGAAAATTATAAAGAAACACTTAATGCATGACCGTGTATGTTAATTGTAGCATGATGACATACATTGAGTCATTGATCGCAGGAGAAGATGAAGAGGAGCCACTAACTGAAGCGTTTGACAGCTGCTCCCCTCTTCCCCACCCCACCCCCAAAGACCACAGCAAAAGGGAACTAAGGTTGGGGGCACCATGATGGTGAGGTTAGGTGGGGGTAGGATAAGAAGGTAGGGAGTGGATGACAGGGAAATATGGCGATGTGGTGGTAACCAGTGGCCAGAAAGGGAGGCACAACTATAATCTCTATTTCCATCGGGTGCTAAGGTAGTTGAATAGACCACCTCTAAAAGATGCATGGTCAATGTAAACGAGGACTTTGTAGAGTTGGTTGTAGTCCTCCTTATCTAAAAAGCTATTTCCATAGATGGGTGATTATATAAGTCACCTGCATATGGAACTCCCTTCCAAAAAAGCAGCAACGGTGACATCACAACACATCCACACGCATGAGTCCAACAACATTCTTATGACGATTGTTTCTTCCACTAGCTGAACAAGATGCAATACACCTTTGCGTGCTTCTTCTCTGTGCTTCATGACAAGGCCGTGCTTAGCTACATGTTGGAGAACTCGAGCACCTCATGAAGCTTCTCCTTGTTCTATAGGAAGAAATGAATATGGCATGATTAACAACACATGCAAAACAAATAGATTTTCCATTCATGATAAATCAAGATCGATCGATCTTACACGGAAGATGGAGTCTTCCTTGCCAACATGGATGAGGAGGGAGCTAACAAAGGCAACACTAATGCCAGTGGTGGTGTCGACCTAACTTGTAGTTGGACACTCTGCCCCTGAAGTCCTAGAACAAATGTGAGCACCACAAGAGAGATAATGTCAGCTAGAAATTCCTTTTGTTCTTCACTGTTGTTCGATGTCTACATAAGCCTCCATCTTCATCAGCTACCATCCGTCATTCTCACGATGCCTTCGTTAATACATTAATGGAGGCAGTCACAACTACCTCTATTAATATAGTAACATAGGTGGGCACCTTAGTACAACCTCTATTAATATATTAATGGAGACGTGAATTATGATGTCCGTCTCTATTAATCTCGTTAATAAAGGTGGTTGCCTTAAGCAAACTACTTCTGAAAAGACTAATGAACTGTGACACTTTTGTTGGAGGCGGTTTCCTTGCCCACCTCAGTAAAGCCACAATGGCCGCCTCCAAAAACTATTGCAATAGTAGTGTAGTGTGTTGGAACTGTAATGAGGAAGTCAAATGAATGATGGCTGCAAATGGTGGTGGAAGCTTCAGATGAGGATCAAGGAGGTGGTGACTGAGGTGACCCTCGGGGACAATCAATGGAATACGATCATTTGGTTGTTCCGATTAATGCACTGAATGTCTTATACACTGCGCACGCTCATACCCCTCATTGTTCATGATTATTCCCACCTGACATCTATTGTTGCTATATGCAAGGGGTACCCTTCCTACAGGGAAACATCAAGTCACACACCAATTGCAAAATGGAGGTAGAGACTGTTCATTATATCACCCATGCTACCGTAGCCGGAGTAAAAAGATACAAAGTAGAGTACTATAGGCTAGCCAAACTATTCTACATGGCCCAAGACCTAAACCCCTATATTCAACACATTACCATAATATAGATATTCATTGAATACAAGATAAAATACTCCCTCTATCTATAAAAGAATGCAACTCTCACTTTTCAAGCAATCGAACTATTTAAAGTTCGACCAAAGCTATATAAAAATATACCAACATTTATGATAGAAAATAAATACCATTAAATTACTTATGAAATATCTTTTCATAGTAAACCTAGTTGGAGACATAAATGTTTATACTGTTCACTACAAACTTGATTAAAGTTAAGCTAGTTTGGCTGGCACAAATCCCATAATTGTTTTCTTTTGTGGACGGAGGGAGTATTTAATAATACCTTGGGTTTAACTCATGCTATCTCAAAAACACTGAACATTTCACCAATCAAGAATACCCTAGAAAAATACCATAAGTGTATGTTTGGAACCTTTACTCGGCTTGCCTGGCAAATCAAGATTACCTTATAGTTGCATAGCAAAGCAAAGCATGCTTTAGTGTGTACTTATTTGGTTTCCTCGCCGATGCTTTTGCTCCTCCTCCAACGCCCTACCAAGTGACTCATATGGTTGTACCTTCATGCTGGCAGAGGTTTTCTCAATTCTAGAGGTAAGGACCACAACTTAGTTGTTGATCACTAGATCACATTAGGAGGAGCACAATCCAATCCTCCACCAATGTCTACTATAATGAACCACATCATATTCTTTATCGTTCTCACTTGTGTAAAGTAAAATTTTGTGAGGACACCTTCCATTGGTAATCGTAGTGCCAAGCTTGTAGAAAATAGAGGTCACTGTCTAGTTTGTTTGGTGGTCGATAACTCCACTAGAATCATAGGATGTAGACTATCTTGAGCTGCCAAAGAGTTCATTTTTGGCATCACTAGTATTTTGTCAGTCCCACCCAAAGAAGCTTAACGATAGCATCTTGGACCGTCATTTAAGACATAAGTTCTACAATCCTAGTGATGAAGCTCACAATGCTAACTTGATCCAACAAGGGAACCTATTGAACTAGTGCAAGATGATTTTTAGTGTTGTCGAACTCATTGTGGCCATCCACCTTTGACTCATAGACTTGGTAATTGCACCAAAGATTACCTACATACAAGTGCTTGCTTCGCTGGTCCTAGTGGACAAAGAAATCCTTGATGAGCTAAGCAGATTACCTAGCAAAGCAAGCTTTTTGCTCGCTCCAAACATGCCACAAATTTGGAAAATCATAGCAAGTAAAGGCCCATTGATGAGCTAAGCAGATTACCTAGCAAAGCAAGCTTTTTGCTCGCTCCAAACATTTCCAGAAAGTGCTGGCCCATTGTGACAACCCCGCGAGGTTTACCACACGCTGACAGCGGAGATTATCGAGTTTGCTAACAAGCTGTCATCAGACGCATTCGGAAACTACGTGGTGCAGCACCTGCTGGAGCATGGAGGCCAGGCCACTCGGTCCATGATAGTGAGGAAATTTGACAGGCGCGTGATGAGCATGTGTTATCACAAGTTCGCGTCCAACGTGTTGGAGAAGTGCCTGGTGTTCGGGAGCCAAGAGGACCGGCAACTCATCATAAATGAGATCTTCGGCGACGCCGGCAGCCAGCACGTCGGCCATCTCGTGGTTGGTTACCTGTGGCAGATTTTCCTACTTGTTACTATACAGGAAATACAGAGAATATGATTCAGAAAATATATGTGTGTGTGTGCAGGACATGATGATCAGTCGATACGCAAACTTTGTCATCCAGAAGATGGTGGTGACGGCAGAGAAGCAGCAGGTGGGTCTGCTGTTGGACGTGGCCAGGAACAATGCAGACAACCTGAAGAGATACCCACATGGCAGACACGTCATCGCCGCCATGGAGAAGTTCCTCAGTGAAAAGGGTATGGTGGTATATACATGGCTTGGTAATGTCCCCTGTTGCAGAATGCTGGTGATGAGGTTCCTGCCTCTTCGCCAGCAACAAGCAAACACTGACCTGTCTTGGCTTCTTCTGGTGTTTATTTTGTTGTTACACACGCAGAGGGGAGGCCTGTGCTTCTGGTGAACAATGAATGAGGAGGAGAAGACTGAAGAGAGGATGGGCGGAACCTACCTCTCCTGTCAGCCTTCTGCGCCCATAGCCTCTTAATCTTACTGTATACTTTCTTTATGGATATCATTGTAAGTGTAACGATGTCTTGGTCAATTTGGATGGTTCGAAATGATGCAATCTTCAGACAAATACATCCCTCTATCAGTCACTGCAAAAGGATCTTTCGACAAGAATTTGCCTTAGTTATACTAAGAGCAAAGAGAAATTTAGCTACTTTAATGAACCAATGGCTAGAAGCCTATGTGTAATTCTTCAGATTTTCTTTTTGACCTTCTTTGTTTCCTGAACTTTTCTTGTAAAGACAGTATGTAAGTTTGTTTAATTTTTTTTAATAAAAGCACAGTAGGGGGCAACCCCTCCTGTTCCATTCAAAAAAAAAACTTACTGTATACTCCGTGTGTTTCAAATTATAGTTTGTTTTAGCTTTGTCTAAGTCAAACTTCTCTAATAGTCTAACTACGCCCAGCAGAATAGCAGATGATAAATGAATAAATCATCTGATTTCCGAGCACTATGCTGTTTGTAGAGAATTAGGAAAACACCTTGTACCCTTGGGTCAGGTGACCTTTCATATATATAGCCGAAAACGGCTTGTGTTACAAGTTACATGACTAATATGAATGCAACACATATACATGTCTAATACTGTTGCCTTCTGTTCTGCTAAGCAAGGCAATCCGGTGGGTAGGTTACGTGTGCCTAGTCGTTGCCCTTGGCCTCTTGTTCTTTCTCGACTCATGTTTATTTAATTTAGGCTGCTGGAGTAGTAGCGTTCGTCATCAGTCTTAGGCAAAACTACAGCAGGTTTCAGTTGCACATTGCAGGGTTGCAGGTACATGGTACTGATAACTAATCCTAATTTGGCATATCAGGTATCTCATTTGGTCGTTTTGCACTTGCTAGTAATTACCTAAATCATCTATTGTAGTACTACTACCAATTTGGCTGGGCAATTATGCTTGCCTGATTGCCTCATGAAAAAGTTATGAATTATTTTCTGATGCAACCAATTATAAAGGTGGACATCTTAAGCTGTCCATCTCCATAAATCCATTTTAGGAGATGGACACTTTGAACGGCCGCCTCCGAAAATCATCGATTAACGGAGGCAGACGTCTTAAGTTGCCTGCATACAGAAATCGATTTACAGAGCTAGATGTCCGAAGACGACCACCTCCGTTAATCGGTGATTATCGGAGGCGGACGCCCGCCACCGTAAATGACTTTCGGAGATGGGCATTTTTCTGAAGCTGCACTGACCATTAACGGATGCGGCACCCGATCATGCACGTCTCTGTCAATGGTTGGGCAGTGTCTCGTAAAATCATTTGTGTAGCAGTGCAGGCCTCAGGCCATCACAGTTGATGATGACGGCTTGCCCCGAAGCAATCATAGCAGTGTCCCATGGGAGGTCCATGGCCTTCCCATCTGCGGCTGCTACTATGGCAGGAGCGAAGACTTGCCTGCCGCAGCTCAAGCCCAAATCAAAACGAATCCATTCTGATGCCTGTAGGATGCAGGACTTTTGACCATTGATTACTCTACGGTATTAGCCATTGCATAACGGGTACAACACTGCTAAGCCCAAATCGAACCAAACCAATCCATTCCAACAGCTGCTAACCCCAGACCCAACCAGCCCACCAAGCTCCTCAGCCCATTTCCTCTCAAACCAAATTGACCCAGTAAGAAAACAAGACCATAGAGACCGGTTCAGAACAAAAACCATTAAAAGCTTTACACGTGCATGCACACTAGTACTTGTAACACCCGCAAAACCTTACAAAAGCATGCGAGCTGCTAGCGCCCCAATGTTTGATCGGATACCGATCCGTTATACAGTTACCATGGCCACACCCATGTGGGGGCCCTTGCCGCCCGGACGCACGTGTGGACCGCTCGCACTCCCTCCGCTTCCCATGCGCATGCACGTGGGACCATATGCACCCGCTCGGCGGTGCCCCAGCAACAGCTACTGCAGGCAGCTGCAGCAGGTGGGTCCCATTGTAACATGTGTAACACCCGATCAACTTTTGTAACATCTAGATAAAACACTTGTAATATAAATCCGAAACGGCTGAAACACTTGCAACATATGTTTGAAGCACTTGCAAAACACTAGAAGAAACTTCAAAACACATGTTTAGGGATTGCAAAGATTTGCAACATCCAAATGAAACACTTGCAATATACGTATAAAACACCAGAAACACTTGAAACATACTCTTCCAACTTGCATGTAAATGCAATATCCAGATCTACTTTTACAACATCCAGATGAAACACTTGCAACATACATCTCAAACATCTGAAACATTTGGAACATACTCTTAAAACATAGGTGTATAGCCATTATAACATGTGCAACATACCGATTTATTTTTGCATACTTGAAACATAAGATTGTAACATACGCATTTAGTGCAATGTTATCTTGCTGCTTGGACAAATGGAGGATCGTCGTTGTAGAGCTCGACGCCGGCACGGAGGTCGGCGGCAGCTCGTGTAGCTTGCCAGAGGTCGCCCAAGTTTAAGCCAACTGCTACTGCCATGGCATGTGCCATCAGATGGAGTGCTGGTTGAACGAGAGCAGCAACTGAAGATCATGGATTGGACTGAATGATGGATGGATTCCCTTCCCTCTGCTACTCTTGCTACTAAGCAGCTCATGTTAAACTGTAGGATCATAACCGGTAGATCTAGCGGGTACATTTCTCTTTACATTTGGGATAATCGACATGGATACATATCCAACAGAGAGATCCGGAGAGAGAGAGAGAGGGAAGAAGAGACCCATACCTTTCGGTCTTGGCAGAGGTGCAAGAAGTCGCCATGGCGTCGGTGTACGGCGTGGTGGTCCGGCGGCGTGGCAGTAGTGCTTCCCGCCGCTGGCAGTGCCGCCCTCTAGATCGGCTAGGGTTTGGAGTGGGGTGGCGGCTGGGCAGTGAACCTCGTGGCTTGAGCCCGTGGCCCCCACTCCCTCTTATATGGCACTGTGTGATGGGGGCCCACCAACCTCGTTGGATTGGATGCCCCCATCAGGGCATGGTCAAAGGGTCCGAATTGGCCGTTGGGCCAATTCGGTTGAGATCTATTCTAACATTCTCCCCTTTGATCTCAACTTATCATTTAACTTTAAACTTTGACTTTAATTGCTTTCACTTTTATTTGTTCCATCACAGATTAGTGTATAGAGCATGCTTCATCGTCACGGTCAATTGCCGATAGATTTAACAGCTACAATACATGTCTCTGTTCTGAAACAGATTCTTGAACTTTTGGGCCCTTTATTGTCCGGAAAGCATAGGCTATACCATAAACCCATGTCGACTGTGTGTTCTCTGAACACACTGGGTGGTAAGCCTTGGTAAGCGGATCCACAAGCTTTTCTTGTTACTTATATGTTCAATACCTTTTAGTATGATTCCGGACTTTCTCCTTTACAACGTATAACTTTAATGTCAATGTGTTTGGCAGTACACTTGACCCGTTGTTTTAGGAGCAAACTACTAAATGGTTGTTGCTGTTGACAACAATTATCAATTCCGGGTACAAGTTTCTTAATAATTTTGCCTGTCCCGCAGCCTTTATATCATGCTATACTATAACTTTGCATCACTGACGATGCTAAAAAACTATTTCTTTGGAGCTTTTCCACAATAAAACTCCAACTGCGAGTGTTAGCTACTATGTGGGTTTCACTAAACATCTCGCCAAAATTTAACATTTGTACCCACAACTACTTGAGAGTACTTGTTCTTTCTTTCTTAGCATGAGGCCGACATTCTTAACTCTATTCTAGTGATCTATATCTGGACTGGACTTTTGCCAAAATAACCCGGATATATGAACTATGTCAGGGCAATATCTTATCTGTGTACTCATTAAGCTTTCAACAGCTAGAGCATATGGGACGTCCATCTATAACAATCTCACATTGCCTTTTGGAACACTAAAGTTCCCAAAACTATTACCCTTGACCATGGAAACAGGCGTAGGTTTACCCGCATAGGTATTTTATTTCTTTAGAAACTTTTCTTAGCATGCTTATGCGATAGTTCTAATACCCCTTTTCTTCTATCTCGGTGAGTTTCAATCCTTATAACGAGAGACATTTCACCGAGAACTTTCTTATTGAACCTTGAGGACAAGAGCTTCTTCTTCTCATGCAGTAGATTGACATCACTACTAACAAGTAAGATGTCATCCACATATACACGATTAGAAAATAAATTTCCCATTGTATAACTTTGTACAAATGCAATTGTCCTCTCATTTTCTTTAACCCAAAATTTTCAATTGACTCTTCAACTTTAAATGTCATTGTCTAGAGATTTACTCTAGTCCATAAGAGATTCCTACAGGTGGCATCCCTTATGTTCTTTTCTTTCCATGACAAAACCTCTAGGTTGTGCCACGTAATCATTTTTATACAAATCTCATTGGGAAATATCATCTTTACTTTCATCTGATGTAAGTCGGATCATGATGTGCCATTAGCACTCATTGTAATCTATTCATTCGCTTTGCGCAAAACACTTTTGATTCAAGTCGCGCTTTACATCTTTACACATTCCCTTTGGAGTCACATTTCGTCTTGTAGACCCATCACAGCCTACTGTTTTGGCTCCTTAGGAATTTATTCTGAATCCTAAAATATTATTGGTATCATCAATTTTATTTTATCTTTCTTTGCTTCTTGCCACTTGGACGAGTGAACGTCTCTCATGGCTTCTTCAAATGAGGTGGGATTATCCTCTATTTGAATTTCACTAACATAGACTTTATAGTCATCAGAAATATCTGATTTTCTTATTCTTTGAGATTTTCTAGAGCCTTAGCTACTAGCATTTCTTGATCTTTTATTGCCAAAAGACAATTGATTCTATAAGGTCCTATGTAACAAGATCCTTGTTTATATTATTCATCCTCCTTGTGGAGTTATGTCTCTTTGTACCATGCTCCCCCAGATTGTCCCATCTTTAAACTTTCTTATTTGGGGTTTAATCTACTAAAACTCATATGGCACGTTTAGCACCGTCTTAATAACTCTGAATGCGTCCAGTATGGATACTGACCGACTATGCTATCTTTATATTGGAACTGTAAAAGGTCTATGAATTTAGCTATTTCTTTACTTTAGGGGTATCAATGTTATGACCGTCTTACTCCCCCGACGATCACATTCATCTTTTATAGATCACTTTAGTATGCATCGCATTGTCTAAATTATGGGGAAGTATCTTTCTTAATTGTCTCATATTTCTCCCCCTCGAAATGTGGTATGAACTTTTCTACCACAATTTCGAAACTATTCAGAACTCTTGTGAATGAGAAAACTTTGATTACTTACTTCACCCACATGATTACATCATACAAATAAAATTATTTTTTAATTCTTATGGGAGTACTTTTTCCTCATTTCACTTCAAAAACTCAACAGTCTTTTATCATTAATACTTTCGCAAGTCACACTTGCATGTTATTCTTATCTCGAGGTTCGTCTATAACTTTATGTTCTCCTTAAACTCATTGAGTGCTTAATTACTATGACACAATAGAAGAGCACTGTCAAGCACATGAGTCATCACAACTTTCTCCTGCCATGCAGGATAAGTACTATGTCAAACTTCTCCCGCCATGCAGGATTAATTAAGACAAGTACTATACCATCTTCACCCCGCCATGCGGGTATTTTCTCAAACTTTTCCGTCATGCGGGTACTATCACAAACTTTTTCCCGCCATGCGAGATAATTTTCTTAAAGGGACATAAATGTCAATATTGGCTCATATTCAATCATCAAAATTAGAAAAAACCAAATACTCTTTAACACACATGCTTAATCTGACGTTGGTCAAATTAAACATGCATGTCACTTATTACATTTCATATCATGATGATTAAGACTAAATTTTTTTTAAGAGTACATAAAAGGCATCTTTAATGTTCTCTTTCTTGGATCAATATACTAGAATTCTTTTCTTTTGAAGCCATTCTTTAAAGAGACCGTAGTCCCTTACATAATGGTCTTCTTTCTGAAGAAAATTGCACTTTTCATCTTCTGGGTCACAAGTACCCAACTCATTTCCTTTTCACCCTTCAAGAATAAAGGCATGAAGTTCTTTGTCTAAAACATTAATCAATAATCAACAATAATAAGCATGAAAATAACCCTACATTGTCTGGTTAAAGACATGCACATTAAACTTTTAAATCTTTAAGTTCTATTCTATATCACCGTTGGGCAGAAATAGAACAAAACCATCAATCTTATACATCAATTCCACATCACCGTTGGGCAGAAATGGAATTAACATATGAAAACTCAATTATCTTATAACCCTCTTCAAAACTAAATTCTCCCGTTTGTTCGAATTTAATTTTGAAGATCAGCATTATCATTGCAGCGGAAAATATGAAAATACATTACATTCTGCTCACTCTGGAGCATCTTTTGTTTCTTATCCATTCTCTGAAAATTGGTCACTTTGATGCAAAATTTATCAGAGATTTAAACTTTAAACATAAAACTCATAGAATTATAACATTGTTATCATCAACGTTGGTCAGAAAATAACAACATCATAATTTTCTTTAAACTCAAACTTATAAATAAACTTATAATATTGTTATCATCAACGTTGGTCAGAAAATAACAATATCATAATTTATCTTATGCTATGAACCGATTATTCCTCCAATTAAAATTTTTCCATCAGTTTCAACTTTAACTGGAGGATAAACTTTTCATTATTCATTGAATAACTATAACTGCTCTTCAAATTAAATCCTCCCGTTGGTTCGAATTTAATGAGAAGACAATGATCTTTAACTTTGTAGCGGAAACAGTTAATAAATCACATAATTCTATTTTCCAGAAGCACTTTATAATGCTTTACTGAACAAAATTATCGTTGGATAAAATTGCACAGAAAAATTGCATAAAAATGAATCAAATTCATCAAATATACATTAAAACAGCTTCTGGAAAAAAAGAAAAACTTGAATAAAGGTCATTTCTTTGTATTTTATCATTTCGGCCCAACAACGCCCTCGCCAGGTGCTGCAGCTGTGCGGCCTTGTGGCCCGAAAGCCATCTGCAGCGGCCCAGCGGTGCTCGCCGCAGCCCAGTACGCAATAGCAGCGCGCGGCCTAGTATGCAGCAGTAGCGCGCGGCCCAGTGCTCCGAGCCGGCAGCGCGTGGCCCTTCCCCGCGCCCAGGCCTTAACCTGGGCCTGGGCCGGGAATTCCCTTCCCCGCCTGGGCCTAGAGCCGGCCTGGCGGATCCTGGCCGTCCTTCATCATCCGACGGACGTCCGGCCGTTTCGCAGGATCAAAACCCCCAGACGGTCGCCGAATCCCAAAACCCTAGTTCATTTCGTTCATTTCTCCCTTCCGTTCTCAGCCCCACAAGCGGCAGCGACGGCGGCACCAGTGGTCACCAGCGCCGGTGAGGAGATAGCGCCGCCAGAGCTCGTTCCGGTCGGATCTCGTTCCTCTTTTCTTTATCTGCTCCTTCCCTTCTCCTCTGTCCTACCCTTTTTCTTTCTTTCTTTCTCCTCCCCTTCTTCGTTTCGCCACAGTGAACAGCAAGGTCTTCCATGGCGACCGGCGGAGGAAAAACATGGCGCCACTGCCGGACTCCTCGCCGGCGCGCGAGCTCGCCCTAGGTTGAGCTCGCCGCCATCGAGCGGTCTGGGCGACGACGCCCTGAGCATCTGAGCACGCGCGCGCCGCGGCAAAAACGCCGACGAGCGGCGGCTCCTACCGTTCTTCCCGCACGACGTCTAAAACCGCCGGCGGTGACGACTACGGGGCTCGGGTAGGTCCCCATTAACGCCGTCCTCTTCTTCTTTTACCCCTTTAGGGTTAGGGTTAGGGTGCTCTTTTCGGATCGAAATCCATCACTGTTTTCTTTGATTTCTTTCCCCGATCTACTCTCTAGATTAGGCTCTCTTCCTCCTCTCCGTCCTCATTCTTAGGGTTAGGGTTCGTTCTTTTCCCGATTCAAAAACGGGTGTTCTTTCTTTTCTTGATCCGATTCGGATCAACAGCTCTGGCTTTTCTTTCTTTTCAACCCAAAACCTAGATCTACGCGCTAGTAACCAGCTTTGATACCATTGTTTAAACTGTAGGATCATAACCGGTAGATCTAGCGGGTATATTTCTCTTTACATTTGGGATAATCGACATGGATACATATCCAACAGAGAGATCCGGAGAGAGAGAGAGGGAAGAAGAGGCCCATACCTTTCGGTCTTGGCAGAGGTGCAAGAAGTCGCCATGGCGTCGGTGTACGGCGTGGTGGTCCGGCGGCGTGGCAGTAGCGCTTCCCGCCGCTGGCAGTGCTGCCCTCTAGATCGGCTAGGGTTTGGAGTGGGGTGGCGGCTGGGCAGTGAACCTCGTGGCTTGAGCCCGTGGCCCCCACTCCCTCTTATATGGCACTGTGCGACGGGGGCCCACCAACCTCGTTGGATTGGATGCCCCCGATCAGGGCGTGGTCAAAGGGTCCGAATTGGCCGTTGGGCCAATTCGGTTGAGATCTATGCTAACAGCTCGGTCTTGTCCCTCTGGCGGACGAATAAGTGTGCATTTCTGTTGAAGATGGAAATATGCAGAGTATAAACCTGGATCTTATTGTATTGTTAAATATATGTAGAAATAGTAGGGAGGAGAACATCATAATAACAGCATGTACTTGCTAGGAGTGTACCTAGGATAATAACATCCCTCTTCCTCTTGTTGTGGGATAATGTTGCCTTTGTCAAATTTGGAGATGACAAGTATAGGACGGTTGGGATGGACATTGGCTGCACGCCTCAGTGCCGCCTCCACTTGAACCACCTCTGCAGCAGAGGTAGCAGTCCACAAGATTTGAACCTCGACTTCCCGAAGTGAAGGGAGGTATTCGAGGCCAAAGTTGTCACTATAACAACGGTCTCTTAAGGCCGGCACATAGACGATAAACGAAAGCTTTTGGAGATGTGGCATAAAGGCTGGTGCTGCTGTGCTTGTATTACAGTTGGTGTTGTTTTTTCCAGGACCAAAGGGCATAGCAAAAATGTCATCTTGCCCATCCCATATATGAAATGAAAGGCTCTTGCCAACCTTGTTGGGAAGAAACCAGACTGTTGACAGATCCATTACGCAGTGCTACAGCTTCTGGAAGTAGCCAGCATCACTGTCACTTACATTACTTATTGTGGCTGAGGACCTCATGAACAGCTCCAGATAACGGAGCTCTGGCAACCCGCCAAGGATTTTCAGGTCCTTTTCGTCCACAGCACCAAGGTATAGGCTCAATTCGGTGAGATTAGGAGGACATGAAGGACTGACCCATGATGGCAGCTTGCAGAATTTGACTGTACGCATATACAATTCTCGGAGGTGTCGGGGGAGAACAAACCCCACTTCTTCCGAACTGGCTGTAGGAAATTTATCACTCAGGTAACAAGAAAATTCTAGATAATTGTGGTTGATGAGATCCCGTAGATACTCCACGTCTACCGGCACCACATCCCTCTCGTCCGAACTTATTGCCGCCAGCTCCTCTACCGATGTGGCTACGCCGTTTACAGCCAAATGCTGCAGACGTCGTGGGAGGGCAAACTCTGTTTCCCACTTGGCTGCAGGAATTTCATTATCATCAAAACTATGAATAAGTACTAGAGTCTGGAGCTTGGGGAGCTGCCGGAGAGACTCCAGGAAATCTCTCTCACTGTCCTCATCATAGTAGGTAGTAGCAATGAGCACCCTAAGTTCCCTTAGGCTACTCAATTCTTTCATAAGGCGCCTTGTAGACCACTTGACGTCCCGGAAATGTATACGCACTACGTAGGTCCTCTAGAGATGTTAGTTTCCCCACCGAAGCCACCTCTTTGGCTGCGTCAACATTATGGCTAAATGTAACATGAAGGCACACCAACTGTGTTAGCATGTTGATGCTCGACGGCAATTCTACGATGTAAGATTGCGTCAACTCCAGCGTCTGCAACATCCTTAGAGCTCCTATTTCTTCTGGGATCTTATCAATCTTTGTCCCTAGTAGACTGAGATACCTCAAGTGAAGTAATTGCCCGATATGCTCAATACGGATAGAGGATCCACCGTTAGGTTTACATCCTTCTATAGCTAACACGCGTAGAATTTTGAAGCTGGAGAGTAGGACCGTAGTCTCAATAACACACGTATAGACGATAAATGTCCTCACTTTGGGCATGTCCACGTGGTTAGCCTGACTAGTGTGCCCAATGGTCCTATTGTGCTGGGATAGCCTACTACGTACAGTGCTCGGTTTTATTAGTGTGCCACGACCATCATCCATTCTATCTGATACCGTGAGAAAGTTTTCTTTACCTGACACCAAGCGGATGAAATCTAGCACCATATCATGAATACGACAACCATAGACACTGCCGTCGGGATTGCTCTCTGCTTCGATCATGCTTCTATTTATGAGATCATTGAAGTATCCCTCTCCAACATCAAATAACCTTAGTCCTTGTTTCTCTTGGACAAATCCTTTAGCAATCCACTTCCAAATCAATCCAAACATGATCTCAGATCACTACCGGAGCCGGCTGCTTTGCCGAGGGCGCTAGGCTCTCGGCAAAGCCTCTAAGGCCCTCGACAAAGCCTTTGCCGAGCGCAGCTCTCGGCAAAGCGCCCTCGGCAAAAATCCGATCGGCAAAGGCTTCTTTGCCGAGAGCCGTTTATCGGGCACTCGACAAAGCCTTTGCTGAGAGCCCGACGCTCGGCAAAGCGCGAAATAAAAAAATACGAAAAAAACCTGAAAAAAAAATTTAATCGGGGGAGGGACCCCTGGCCAGCGTCCGCCCGTCTCCGTCGGAAGTCGCAAGTCGCGGCATTTTTCGCGCACAATTCGCGGCTACGCGGTCGGCGGGATTCGAACTCTTGACCTCTCCCTCACGCAATACCTCCTCTGCCACCTGCACTACACACTCACATGCGTCTATATGTCGTTTCGGTTACTCAAATATTATACTAAACCAAGTGAAAATTGATTGTTTGAGGCCCTAAATGAATTCAAATCAAAAAGTTGTCAACTACAAAGTTTCATAACTTTTCGAGCACTACATTTTTCATATAGAAAGTTTTTCCATCCGAGGTATTTTGAAAAATTTAAATTTTAAAATTTTGAATTTCAAACGTAGTTTTGCATGACAAGATTAATTCAAATGAAAAAGTGGTCAACTACAATGTTTCATAACTTTTCGAGATCTACAAACTTCATTTAGGAAGTTTTTCCATCTGAGGTCTTTTAAAAAATTCAAATTTTAAAATTTTGAATTTCAAACGTAGTTTTGCATGACAAGATGAATTCAAATGAAAAAATGGTCAACTACAATATTTCATAACTTTTTGAGATCTACAAACTTCATTTAGGAAGTTTTTCCATCCGAGATATTTTGAAAAATTCAAATTTTAAAATTTTAAAATTTTGAATTTCAAACGTAGATTTGCATGACAAGATGAATTCAAATTAAAAAGTGGTCAACTACAATGTTTTATAACCTTTCGAGATCTACAAACTTCGTTTAGGAAGTTTTTCCATCCGAAATTGTGGTGCTAACATTGTTCACAAATCTTATATATCTCTCTTGTAGTTTCATGAAACTACATGAGAGACATATAGATTTTGTGAACAACGTAATTATTACTTTGTCGAATGAAGAAATGACCAATATAAAGTTTGTAGATCATGAGAAGTTATGAAACTTTGTAGTTGAAAACTTTTTTATTTGAATTCGTTTAGGGCACCAAAACGTGGTTTGAAAAATTGCTTTGCCGAGTGTTTTACTTTGGCACTCAGCAAAGAAGCCTTTGCCGAGTGTTTTTTTTTGGCACTCGGCAAAGAAACTTCTTTGCCGAGAGCCGTTTATCGGACGCTCGGCAAAGCCTTCTTTGCCGAGTGCAGAGGCTTTGCCGAGTGTTTTTTATTTGGCTCTCGGCAAAGCCTTCTTTGCCGAGCGCCCGAAAAAAAACGCTCGGCAAAGCCTCCGGCGCTCGGCAAAGAAGCGGATTCCGGTAGTGGATGTGAAGGCAGATCATAGTAGCTAAAGGACACTATAGTCAGTAGTTTCTGCTTGCTCGTTATCTTTAAGGCCAAAGCCAATATATTTGTAAAGCTCGGACCATTCCTCTCTTGGTTTGCCCACCAATAAACTAGCCATTGTGATAATAGCTAATGGTATATCATCACATTTCCTTAGAAATTTATCACATACCTCATCTGGCTGATTATCAACACAGTTTCCTTCATGGCCATATATTCTTGTATAGAATAACGTTCTAGAGCTGTTGTGAGGAAGTGGTTGTAGATTGTAAACTTTACCAGATCTTGTGGCAACATCCATTTTACGAGTAGTTACAATTATTCTACCTCCACAACTGTTGTCATCATCAATAGACAATTTGATTATGTCCCAAGTTTGTATCTCAAATATGTCATCAATAACGATAAAATACCTATCGACACAAGAGTGTGCAGAAGTTATCAATAACAATAATAACTTAATGGATACTTAAGTTATATAGAGCATACATCTATAAGATGAAAAAGCATGACAACAACTAGAGATAGACAATGACTACTCTCTCCAATCACAAAAAAGTGATGTTCTTGATATAGACACTATGCAAAAAAGATTTGTAGTTCCTGTATGCAAAATAAAGATCTTGTGTTGGGTAGTAGTCCTAATGTCAATAGTATATTAGTATTTAAGTCTTATAATGTCTATTTACTCTAAGGAATCTCAAATTTCACAAACATATAGCCACATATGGTTTGCACTAACCTCTCTGCTTTTAAGATGTCTAAATTTTCTTACAAAAGAATTATATGTGCAGTAAAGGTTATACTATCACAATAGATAAGTTAAATTATTTAGATAAAATGCATAAATTAGATATCTAAGTAATAACTTATGTGATATTAATAATTTCAAATAACTTGCTACTACCATTATTATATGAGTTATCATGGAAATATTTTTCATGATTGTTGAGACATAACATATATATTTATATCTCAATGCATGTATGTGTACTTGATCTGTAAGATGGCACAACATGTATACTTACTTTAATAAGTTTTTAATACATTAATATATAATAGAAGTGGTTAATGAAGAAATATATATGCTTATGGTTTTTTAATATTTCTGTAATAGAAGTTGTTCATGAATCAGTATCTTTAATAATGGCAAAAGTGGTAATTTAGATGCAAATTTAAGGGTTATGTACATTATATATGATAATAGCAGGAGGGTAATTAGATGCAAATTGAGATTTACTTTAGATCATATTTCTTATTGCATAGATGGGTAATTTAAATATTGATTCATGGGTTACATTATGTTAATTTTCTCAATCACAGAGGTGGGAAATTATGTAGAAAGCAAAATAAATCCAATGGCTATTAAAGTCCACATAATTGATGACCACATGTTTCTGTTTCTTTGAGAATTTTTAGGATTTTATTTTTTTCTAGCGTGATATCTTACTATTACTAATTGGAGGCCCCAACAGATCCTCTACGTTAATTCTCACAAGATACGTTAGGAAAAAAAGATAAATGCTAGAAATTCTTTACTATTACTGGTTGGAGGCCCCAACGGAGCCTCTACGTTAATTCTCACAAAATGTGCTAGGAAAAAAGATAAATGCTAGAAATTCTCATATTAATCAGAAATATCTAGCCAATAAATCTATAGGCTCTAGCGAGAAATTCTTACATTAATCATAAACATCTAACCATTAAATCTATATCTCATCTGTACCATTAGATCTATTTTGTTTTCTAGAAAATTACCCACTCTGCCATTATATCTTAGATAAAAAAAGAAAAAAAAAGATAAATCCATTATTTTAACCGCAGCACCTCTTCTAATCCCGCCCTAGTGGCGGCGTTGTTCCATCGAGAGGAGTGGCAGCCTCGCAGGTCATCTGCATCGAGACCAGGAGCCATGACCAAGAAGGACGATCGGGACTAGAAGCAAGGGATCAAGAAAGTAGTCCTGGCCTTGAAGTGTTGGGCCCAACAGCCAGATGATCGAAAGCCAGCCGAGGCGCGCAAGTACATGTACCGTACGTGTATGCATCCATGTTGACGCATGCATCTGCCTGACGTGAATGCATATGCGCGTACTTCTAAGCGAGCAAGGAGGCCATTCACGCATCCATACTCGGCAAGTACGTGGACGTGCGGTCGTATGCGCGGGACAGATGTGAACACGCAGGCCGCAGGTGCCATGATGTCCGGCGTCCACGGCATCTAGATCAACACTGGCACCGCCCGCACGTCCAGACCAAAGGTGTGGTCATCTTGCTAGATCCCACATTACAATTTAATTTCTCTCCTATGAAGTACTAAATTTGGCCATCCCATAATTACAATTTAATTTGTCTTCTCCAAGTACTTATTTTATACTGTTTTGGTATGGTCAGTGAACTTTAGGTGAGATTAGACCAGGGAAAGAATCGTGAAAGATGAAAGCAAGAGTCTTGGATTACTTTGAACAAATAAGTCTTGATATAATCCTTATTGATCATGACTTAAAATTTTTTTGTTCACTTCAATAATAAATCCATTAGATTACTTTGAGTTTACATGTTAATGATGCTCAAATATTAGGGACAATGATCCATGGAGTTATCAATAAAGCCTATATGGAAAATCTCAAACCTCTATAATTATAAAAGATAACTAACTGATCCCATAATATTTCTTTTGTAAATTATGCACCTCTATCATTACTAAAGACATTGTTTTGACCCCTAAGTTTGCATTCAAATTAACCATACCTCTAATTATGAAATATAATGTAATGTAATATATACCTATATAATTTGTACCTAAATTATCCATCTCTACCGCTACAAATAAATTAACAAAATCTCTCAAATCTACATGTAAACGCTAATATATGCTATTATGAAAAATAATTCAACATCCATAAGTACAATATATGCACAAAGCTATTTGAAATACACACTTCTGCCAATAGTAAGTTGAAAATATGCACAAAGCTATGTTCCACTACATAGACCAAGGAAACATGTTTGTATTAGGATGAATATTTATTTATAAGCTTATTAAGTGTGGAAAAATATCCTTAGCAAATCATATTGTAATGACTTACACTTCACTTTCTGTTATATTAATACTCATGATAATAAATTTTGCAAGTCATGCTCTCAAAAATGTTTAAACAGTTTGATTGGAACATAATTTAATTTGT
This sequence comes from Saccharum hybrid cultivar R570, assembly GCA_038087645.1. Taxonomy (NCBI): domain Eukaryota; kingdom Viridiplantae; phylum Streptophyta; class Magnoliopsida; order Poales; family Poaceae; genus Saccharum; species Saccharum hybrid cultivar. Next base: position 18,353,186 of record JAQSUU010000760.1, read on the forward strand.
AAAACAATATTAATGCATGATAAAATAATAAATTCAACATCTTGGGTGCCATGGTGCATGTTAAAACAACTTTTTGTGCCATTATGAGAACTAAGGGTAGCCTAGTACATAGAATATTCTTTTAATAAAATAAAAAATGAAAATTTTGACTAAGCGATGCAATAAGCATTGGAATTTCAAATTAACACGTGATCAAAAGCTGAAAGTTAAAATATAGATTTTTAGGATATCACATAAAGCGAAGAGTTTATATAATTTACATTTATGTTTCAACTAAACACATATCATGCTAGAAAAAAGATTAATCCTAGAAATTTTTACTCATGAAACCGCTAGAAACAAAAAAACATAGAACCTAAAATTCTTAAAAAAACCTAAAACATTTTGCCATTACATTGGTAGACTATAATCACCTAAAAATAGTCATTGTGAGTAATTAATAAGCTCAAAATTTAGGTCATATCGTAAAAATATAGATTGCAGCTAAAGCCATCGTAGTTTAAACAAATGTTTCAACTAAATGTATATTGGAGATAAATAGAGGTGCTATGTAAAGAAAAAAACCGATGGATGTGGATGGAAAGTACATAAAATTAATAATTGATAGATTATCAAAACAGAATATAGACTATACAGTACGTATTATAGCTATTATTTTAGAACACTAGTGAAGAGAAAAATATTTAATATAACTAATTTTTATTAGTTAGTGTCTCCTAAGATTCTAACCCGTTGCAAGAGCATGGGTTGACAAACTAGTGGATTTAGTTGAAAACTAATCTTAAATTATATAAACTCTTGTTGCATCCATTTCATCATAGATCTATAGTTCAACTCCAACTTTTTATTGTTGCAATTTTTTATCCACATGTTAAGATGGAAACTCTAGTTATTCTTGTATCTTTAATCTAAAATTTTCATTTTTTATTTTATTATAAAAGATTATTTGTCCTAGGTTATCCTCTTGGTTCTTACAATAGCATAAATAGTCATTCTATCTAGGTGGCACTCAACGTTTTGAAATTTTTATCACATAGATATATGTGTAATATAATTGTTTTGTTGAACTTTGAATGCTTAGAATTAAATTACCAATATTGACATCAAGTAATGCTTCATTTAAAATGTGTAAACTTATTTATTACCTTATCAACTTATGAAATTTATTATCATGTTGTATAATATAACTTAAAGTGGTTTGTTAGTATTATTGCTATATATGTTGTGTATTAAGGGAACATCATCCACGCTTGATAAGCTATTAAAATAAATGTTTGTCCTAATATGAACTCCCTCAGTTCCAAATTTTAAGTCGCCATAGCTTTTCTAGATACATAGATTTGCTACGCACCTAGATATATATTCCATCTATATACATAGTAAAAGTCATGTATCTGTAAAATCTAGAATGACTACTTATAATTTGGAATGGTGGGAATACATGTTTACTTGGTGTACATGGTACAAAATACCACTATGCTCCTTTTTAACTTAATTGTTGTAGAAGTATGTAATTTAAAACTATATATAGCATACTTTACAAGTATTGAATTATTTTTTGTAATAGCCTTTATTAGTACTTATATGGACATTTGAGAGATATTTATGTTTCTTTTTATTGAGGCTGAGCTGGATAAATATACTTTATATTTTCTTCCGTAATGGCATATATGGTAATATGAATGCAAAGGTAGTACTTTACATTTTCTTTGATAAGGGAAGATGTGGACAATTTATTATTAGTGGGTTATTTAAAATTATTAAGCATTTAAATCATTGAGTTAGACAGGTCGAAAACATCACATATTAGGGACTGGAGGGAGGGAGTATTATATATAGTACAGCAAACAGAAAACTTGAATACTGTAGCTGATGCGTACCTCTTGTTTTCAAGCAAGAACTCTCGAAGTTCGTCAATGAATTGACTTATTTCATGCAACAGTGCAAAATTGAAACGCATGTACTTTTTGATTGTTTTTTTATTGATAAACGCATGTATTTTTCCTTATCAAGTTTCAGAAGAATCCCCTGGACGACTTTCTTTAAGTCAGGACCACGGCCAACTGAAGTAAAAGCCCCGCAATCATAATCCCCTCTAAGCTTGTTGTAGACAGCCTTTGCAATAGTGTCTTCCCCAACCCACCTGGTCCAAAAATTGATACTATCTTCATCTTGGTATTGGACATATCTTCCTCCCGGAGCATGGACATGAGCTCACTGCTTGACTTGTCGATGCCAACGAGCTTGTTCTCTTGTGTGTACATGGCCGCGAGACGAGGATCAACAGTTGACGTAGTGGCTGGCCTAGCCACTATATCTTCAACCTTGAACCTGAGACGCCGGACTGTCACCTCCTGGAGATGACTCATGATGTCCTTGATGTCAGTGATGATACTGCGGCGCGCCATGCTCTTCTTCCATAAGTTGGTCATTTTCTTGAGGGGTTTGAGCAAGCTCTCCTGCTCAGCAGAATCAGGGCTCTGGACACGCACAAGGAAGGCGTCGAGGAGGTCCTCCAAGTCGTAGGACGTCTCTCTGACGTCTCGTTCCCAGAGCTGTACCTGTTCGTCTAGCTGATCCCATGGCACCCCGGCCATCTTGCCAAGCATGGCTTCTGCGCCCTGTAGCTCCGGAGTGAGGGAGCTGATGCGCTCCTTCACACCGATCTGCATGTTGTGCTCCTCCTTGAGTACCTGTCCGAGCTTGCAGACAAGGCTGCCCATCACGCCCATCAGGTCTGCCATGCTTCTTCTACCGGTGCTCTTATCGCTCGCTCGCTTGATGTTGATGGTGGCGTGTGGAGTGGTTGCTTGATAGTACTAGCGTCGACCGCAGCATATATATATACATAGGCCTTTTTCTTTCTTCGGTACTAGAATTAAAGTGAAAACGCATAACAATTCTCTTAGGGGGTGTTTGGATCCCTATGACTAAAATTTAGTTCCCGTCACATAGGATGTTTGATACTAATTAGGAGTATTAAATATAGACTAATTATAGATAAATAAAGAGTAATTCGCGAGATGAATCTATAAAGCCTAATTAGTCTATGACTAGCAAAAGTGCCCGTGCGTTGCAACGGGAGAGAAAAAGCTATCAAACATTAATAAATAATAAGGATGGGAATGTTACGTATATATTTGTCTTTTACTCTTTCTATTAAAATTTTAAAGTTATAGTGTATTTTGTGATGACCATGACATCTATAATATAAGTTAATATTGACAATAGTATCACAATATCCTATTAAGTCTATGGAATTAAAATATTGTCTTGATAGATTTTTTCTTCCGTTGCGAGTCATAGAAATACTTACTCATAAATACATCATAACTTAAAGTTTCATACTATACATGTATCGGTAGAGCTAGATATACCGGAAGGCAATAGGAGTACAAGGAAGCAATGTTCTAGGTAGTTTCTAGGGTTTTTATTTTTTGTCGGGATCTTTGATTGGTGGTGGTGTCAGTCGTAGTTCCTCATTGGTGTTGTGGCCAATAGACCTGAAGCGTCCCTGACATCCTCTACTGGAGTGTGGAGCTAACCGTCAGAACCGGAGTTCCCATTGTGTTGTGCTCGGATCCGCCTTCCTGTTGGCATCCGACGCACACCAAGGACGTGCCCTACATACCGAAGGAGGCTGACCGGCAGGCCTAGGCATGTCCTTGCAGTCGCCGCGCGTCCATCCTTGTCGCCTTGCGTCACATCCCGAGTGTGATCCTAAGTTGGGAGTGGCCGACATGGTCTCACGAGGGTGAGGGGACAGAGTCCGGCAAGGCCTGTCACCCTACAACTCTACTCGCGTGTGAGATTCATAGCATTTGTCAAATTCTAGGGGAATAATATTCCTCACGTCGGTCGGGGTAGGAAGCCTAGCCCGAGCAACGCGAGGGCATCTGCAACTCTCCTTGGTCGACTTCCACCTTCAACTGTCAAGAACCCCCGTGGCCCCTGGGTGTGCTCGTGTATATATTTATTATTTATTTGGTATTTACAAGAAAGAATGGGAGATATTCAAGATTTTGGTTCACATTTTGATTAGTTGGACCTTGGTTGATCTAGATTCCAATAGTAATAAATTTTGTTACTAATCAGAATGATTTGTTAAGTTAGGGCTGAGAGTTTAAAAATTCATGTAATACATGTATAGGAGATAATCCAGATCCATCTAATAGAAAAAGAAGATAAAAAGCCACAGAACGTGCGGCATGCATGAACGTTGAATATATCTAGATCCATGTAATAGAAAAAGAAGAAAAAAAGCCACAGAACGTGGAGCATGCACGAACGTTCAATATATTGTGTTATTTTCTTGTTTCTGTTTTCACATTCACATTTAGCTGAACATGAAAAGTAAAATTAATAGAATGGAAACATGTGACGCTTAGTTGAATGTGATGTGAAAAATAAAGAAAACAAAATGGAAAAATAAAACATAATTAAACGTAAATGGAACCAGAGAAAAAGAGAGAAAGAAATTAAAAAATCCGAATAGAAAAAGGAAATCAGAAAAACATAGGTGACTGACAAGGACTCAGGCTCATAAGTCAGAAAAATTTATGAACGGCCAGGAGCCCTTCTTCCTAACGCACATGGTCTCAAGATTCTAGGTAAAAATAGGAAAAAAAATCTACTCGATGTGGTTTAATATTAGAAACAGATTCCTACTCTTATCCTTTTGTATTTGGTTTAAAATTCCTATTCATATTAAGATATATTTGGATTATTAGGATTTGTAGGTATCTAGGTTACATTAAGAATATGTTTTGGAATCGGACTCTGTATCACGCTAGACAAGAGCTATTGTAACTCTATGAGCACGGATCATATAAGCCTACACGGAAGAAACTCTCGACTACCGGTAGTTAGGAGGGTGGATGAAAAGAATGGATGGACGAAAAAAAAGCTCGAAATTTTGCCTCTTTATTATTAGGTATAGATTTGCTCATGTGATGCTACAATAAACATATGTTAATCATAGATTAATTAGGATTAATAGCTCGTGAATTAGTCACGTCTTATATATGCAAGTAGTAGTTTTATAATTAGCTCATGTTTAGTTCCCTAATTGACATCCAAACATTCGATTTGACCCGGGCTAAACTTTAGCTCAAGGATCCAAACACCCTCTTACTTGGATATCTACAAGCTGAGCATCTTAATTTATTATGGAATTTGGTTGAGATGACATTAATCTGACTCAGGCCTCGATCGTTTCTACTGGATTGGCCCATTCCCAGGCCTATTTCGGGTGGATTGCTGCGGCCCGTTTTCAATCCGGATGGGAAATAAAATGTGCATTCGTTTTGGGCCGCCCTGGAACGAAAACTGGCTTGGAACCAAAACTGGCTTCTCTTTTTCTAGTCTCCATGGCCCGGAACAGAACCAGACCTCCTATCATCCGGATCCAACTCGTTCCTGGGCTAGGAATGAGTGACAGGCACGGTTCCACTCATTCCTAGGCTGGAAGAAATCTGCTCCGGTATTAGATTTTGAGCAAACGAACGAGGCCTCAGTGTTTTCTAGATGACGATCGGAGACGAACCCGTGTGCGAACCATCCGTCCAAAGTTGCTTGTCCAAGCATAGCATAACACAAGTCGCAGATAAATTAAGCGCACCTTGTTCGACTATATACCTTGTCCATATTGAATAGTTGGCTGTTGCCAGTTCACTATCTACTATGTAAAATATTTGTTTAGACGGCTAGTAACTCATTTCCATATGCTTTTAAGTAGTGTAAAGTGTTGACTGCTGTTAAAATTCCAGATCACTTATGTAACCTTCTATCTACATGTCCATTTCATATTATTTTTATCAAGTGCGATTTAATCAACCATTAACTCATTGTTAAGGGCATATGCTTAGGTGTCTTTCATTTGCATATATCTCTATATGTTTCACTCAAGAAAAAATGTTTCTACAGAAGTTTAAAAGAGATGGAATTTTTGCAATCTGAAGCAGGGCACAAATTTGTGGTCTGTTACATGGCAAAAGCATGGGCACAATTTTTTCAATTGCAAACAGCCTTCATCAGTCGTCCACTTTTTTTTAAGAAACTACGTGTAGAAACTAGTTTCCACAGGCGGCCTATGGATTGAAGCGGGCGGGCCTGCTGTTTCCATAGACAATTTTATATATGTAATAATAATCTAGGCAATTGGCCCACAAATGGTACGTCATAGGGGATGCCATGGAAACTCGTTTCCATTAGTGCGACCTTTCTGCGAGCGTCGTGTAATGACCATCTTCTTTCGTCCAATTGGTGATTTCTTTAGTCCATATACTACTATTACTAAGATACAAAAGTTGACCCGCAGCATGCTCGTATTGGTGATTTCTTTAGTCCACATATAAAAGTTGAGGTATATGTGGCTATACCATTAGGTCACAATGAAGTACTATTAGAGTTTATTAAGAGACACTTGTCCTATTTATGGCCGATTTGCTAGCGTTAGATTAGGATGTTTATTCGTGATTATTGTGTCCTTGTCCGTCCATGTGTGTGATTAATATGCTTCGGCTAACCAAAAGATGTCTTGCCTTGGAATAACAACTAATACTCACTCCGTCTAAAAAAAGTGATGTTCTGTGATTTAAAATTTGTCCCAGAAAAAATAATGTTTTGAGTTTTAGACACGTTGTTAGCGCACAGATCTAGCATCAAATTACCAATTAAGATGCGCAAGTGTTTGTTGCCTGCCTTGGATATCTGCATGCTTACATGCAGCGTGTTTTAATTAGGAAGTAAACCACGCGACAGTCCTTGTTTTAGGGAAGCATGTATAACATACTAAGGGTATTAGGGACATTTCTTTTCTCCACTAATCTGTCTGAAAAATCCTAGAACATCACTTTTTCTGGGACCGAAGTAGTAGTAGTACCAATTAGGGGTACAAATGTCATTTGTCTATACTAAGTTGGTAATCTGTTTGAGAATTTCTACAAACAAACTCTTTGTATCTAGGACGATAGAGAGAGCAGTAACATTTTGTTATGCAAAATTCGTGGGCCGGGAGTTGAATTTCCATCGAGTTGACTAATACATTACTGCGTTGACTAGAACACACTCCTTGTACGCGCGCATGGTTATCCGTCAAGAGGTGTTTAACCGTTCCCTGGTTTTCACCCCCAAGAGAGCTCTATAAATAGACGCATGTACAAGCACGGTAGCCACACAACACAATATATATAGAGGGAGACGATGAAGGTGCAGAGGATGGCAGAAGGGGTTGTGTTGGCAGCAGCAATGCTGCTGGCTGCAGCCATGGCCGTGGTGGTGGCGAAGGGCGTGCCGCTGACGGACAAGGACCTGGAGTCGGAGGCGAGTATGTGGAGCCTATACGAGAGGTGGCGCAGCGTGCACACGGTGTCGCTGGACCTCGAGGAGAAGGAGCGCAGGTTCGAGACGTTCAAGGAGAACGCTAGATACATCAACGAGTTCAACAAGAGGAAGGACGTGCCGTACAAGCTCGGCCTCAACCAGTTCTCCGACTTGACCCTGGAGGAGTTCACCAGCATGTACACGGGTGCCTTGCCCGAAGACGTGGACGCCAACAGGGACGATGACACCAGCCTCGCTAGTGCCGTGACGTCGTCCGACGAGCAGCCGCTGGTCACCGCCGGCGACGTGCCGGACGTGTGGGACTGGAGAGAGAAAGGAGCTGTCACTGCCGCGAAGAACCAAGGAATGTGCGGTACGTGCGTAGTACTTTTTGTGTTGTGTATGTATGTATTCGCTCGTCGGTTCAAAGATACATCGACCAACAAGCATATATAAATTATATATACGTACTATATGATATGATATGATATGGCGGGATGCTTGCAGGTAGCTGCTGGGCTTTCTCGATGGTGGCTTCAGTGGAGGGAATCAACGCGATCAACACAGGGACCCTGCTCACACTGTCGAAGCAAGAGGTGCTCGACTGCTCCAGCTACGGCGACTGTAGTGGTGGGTACACGTACGACGCATTTCAGCACGCCATCGACCACGGGTTAGCCGTAGACAATCGCGGGAACCCTCCGTACTACCCTCCCTACGTTTCCGAGAAGCAGGACTGCAGATTCGACCCGGTGCGTGCACATATATATACCTAGACTAGATCATTAATTTGGATGGCGATATATACGTACGTACTCCATCGATCTACTACTAATTATAGCTTTTACATGATGAGCGTGCGTGCAGAACAAACTTCCGGTGGTGAAGATCAACAGCAGGAAATTGATGAGCAACACCAACGAGGCTGCTCTCAAGTTTCGCGTGTACAAGCAGCCGGTGTCCGTCCGCGTCGACGCCAACAGCGCCGACTTCCAGAGCTACAAGGAGGGCGTCTTCACTGAGGCCTGTGGGACGAAGCTGAACCACGCGATGCTGGTGGTGGGCTACGGAACCACGGCGGACCGCACCGACTACTGGATCGTCAAGAACTCGTGGGGCAGCAGCTGGGGCGAGAATGGCTACATTCGCATGAAGCGTGACGTGGGCACCAAGGAGGGTCCCTGCGGCATATACATATCCCCCATGTACCCCATCAAGAATTGACCCTGCCGCCCGCCACCTGCTGCTGCTGCTGCTACTGCAGCCAGATGCACGCTCAGTTGCTTACGTGCCCAAACTCTACGCATATATAATAAATATAAATAAATAAACGAGTAAGCAACAGCCACATAAATAATTAGTGTGGAATTTATATGTATATGTATGGTTTGAATAAAACAGTGTCTCTGGTCGGAATAAATCTTTCTCTTATTGCAAGTTTCATTACAAGATAGTAGTAACTACTTCTCATTTCTTAGTTATGTGTTTGAATTGGGAGTACGAGGTTAAAAGAGGTGATAATGTCTTAATTAAAGAGCATCTTTCAAACGCAATAATTTCACAGGAATTGTATAGAAACATTACACTATGTAAATAACAGCCATATCTACCTGCGCCCCCTACAGACCCTGGAAGAATGCGCGTCTATGATGCGCGTTCCCAACACACGTCTGTAGAAAGTCGACCATCGGGGTCACCAGTTAGACGACACATCACAGACACGTTCTGAGCTACAGACGCGTGTAATAGAGACGTGTCTATAGTATTCGTAATTGGAGCAGCTGCGTGCTTCACTATACGCATCTGTGCTATATGACAGACGCTTTTTAATAAGGGGCATCTATAGTTAGATTGCATATTATAGGCACGATTTACCTTACAGACGTGTGTGGTAAAGACGCGTTTGTAGTATTCGTAATTGGAGCAGACGCGTCCTTCACTATACGTGTCTGTGCTATGTGGCAGACGCTTGTTGTGAAGGCGCGTCTGTACTACTTGTAGACTTAGCCTTTGGCACTTGCTAATGGGCAGGTTCTCCCACTCTGCACGAGTGGCTCAGGCCGGGGGCTTGCTCAGCTCAGCTCAGGCGGCGCGCGGCCGCCTGCGGATCTCGGGGGAGGGGGTGGGGGTGGGGGGAGGCCGTGGATGCACGCGACTTCTGAGGTGGGCTGCGGGCGGCACTCTCAGGTGGGCGACGGGCAGCTGCTGGGGCGCGCGCGGTGTAGGTGGGCAGAGGCCGGGGGCACGGGAACCACTGTGACAACCTAGGTTTTTGTGCTACCAAAAATACGAGCTTTTTAATTTTTTTCCTACAATGCGTGAATCATGCAATCGCTAGGTCAAACCTTAGTCAAACCTAGGGGAGCTTGCCGATAAATTGGTGCATTAAAATAGATTGGTTTGTAGAGAGTGCCCTTGTTCTTGAGTTGTTTTCGTGTCTTGAGTTTTGGTGTTTGGAGTGCACAAGTCATAGCAAAATCCTCTCCTTGAGTTCCCCTCAATACCCTTCGAATCCCTATCAATTCTCTTTTGAATCCATCTCAAGTTCATAGCAAGTTGGTCCCGAATCCTCTCTAAATATCTCTTAATCTCCTTGAATTAAAAAATGGAAACCCCCTTTTTCTTATCTTCACCATTCCCTTTTCTTTTCCCTTCCCGCAGCCCATTTCTTCTCGTCTATCTCTCTCCCTTCCCTTCTGGACGTGGCCCACCTCGTGCACTTGCCACCTCAGCCTGCCAGCACGCCTCGCCCCTCCATTTAGCCCAGCTCGTGGCTGCCACTCGCGAGCCCACCAACACTGTGGCCCAAGCCGCCTCCCCTCAAGCCCGCTCATTTTCCACTTAGACCTAGGCCTCGACCATGCCCCACCGGCCCATCTCACAGGAGTAGCGCGCCCCTCCTGGGAAACCCTAGGAGCGCCCGCTCCTAGAGCTAGCCGCCGCCGCCACCTAGGGTTGGAAGACGCTGACGTTAGCGCTGCAGCCTGACCTCACCCTTGACCGAAGCCACGACCAGGCCACCCAGGAACTGAAAATCCCGTGCATGCTCCTGTGCCTCTGCCATGTGGGCCCTACGTCCATGTGGCAGCACCCCATTGGCCAGTCAACCCATGACTGCTCCCGTCCGAGCCAACAAAGCACAGGGCAGAAAGCCAGAATCCTGCCGCCATAGCCTTGTCCCATCTGCTCCCCCCTCGATGTCTGTGTGATGCGCTCCATGCGTCCCGGTGTATGGACACCGAGGCATCTCACCGTCCGCGCCCTAGAGCCCTAGCCTCATGCCTATAAGAACCCTAAGCCACCACTCCTCTCCTAGTAGTTGCCACCAGTCCCCTCCCTGCTTCTCGACCGCGTCGTGTCCCCATGGCCACCACCGTTGGCGAGCCACGCCATGGCCGCGGACACACCAAGGACCGGCCCTCCCCTTGGTGGCTTCGCCGCACTGAGCTAGAGCCTTGCTGACCGCAGCGACACGACCTCAAGCTAGCGATGCTATCTCTGCCACCCATCCACATGGACGCGCCCAGCGTCCTCGGCCTCCTCCTCGCTGAGCACGCCACGCCTTCTCCTCCAAACTACTGCCGGGCATGCCACCACCGTGCCGCCTCCGCTGCCGTGGTGACCGTCTCCGACGTCATACCACCTCGCCACGTCGAGCTCTCCGCCGACCTGCGTTCTCGCCGTCCTCCGACTTGGCTGCGCCATCCACAGACCACATTGTCGCAATCTGCACCACCTCCCATCGTGAGCTCCTTCGCCAGCCCCGCGACGACACTACTGCCTTCTCCTCTGAACCGCAGCACCACGACCGCGTCACGCCTCCCTTCTCTCTCCGATGGGAGCCACTAACACCATGCCCTCGCCGTCCCCGCAGCCGGCTGCTGCCTAGCCGCGGCCGGCACCACCGCGCCGGCCAGGATGCTGGCCACAAGACGCCCAACCAACCGCGGACGTGCCACGGCCGACCCGATGCCCCAGCTGCCTTTGCGTCATCCATCTTCATCGGGAGCAGCCGCGACCGCGGCGCTAGGAGCCACTCCACTGAGCCCTTCCTCGACCTGCGCAAATCGCCATCATGCCGACGTTGGAGCCGCGCCACCACCGTGACACCATGCCCTTCCTCGCCGTAAAAACGGGCAACCAAAAATACGAGCTTTTTAAATTTTTTTTCTGCTTACGTGTGAAACATGTAGTTTCTAGGTCAACCCGAGTCTAACCCGCTAACAAAACGTTGCATCCATGTAGAATTGTTGTAGGAGTGTGCCGGAGTTCTTAGTGGTTTAGGGTTTCATGTCGGAGTGCACAAATTCGTAGCAAGATCCTCTCAGATCATTTCTACATTCATCTCCAATCTCAATTTCCCTTGGATTTTATCTCAACATCTTTTGGATTTCATTTCAAATTCCCTTATCATTCCCCTGAAATTCCATCTCGAATCTCGTCTTAGTTCTCTTTTAAATTTCATCTTAATCCCTCTTGGGAATTCCCTTCTTGAATCCTCTTTCGAACTCATATCAAGTTCCTTGTTTTATAATTCCTAAATAGGAAACCTTTCTTCTTTATCTCATATCCAGCAAGCTGCACGAGCTAGCTTGTGCATGCTAGTGTGCTTGCCTTGTCAAGTACGTGAGCTCCCTCCACCTATCCCATGGCCTCCCTTGGTGCTGGCTACACGAACTAGCATACGTGCATTCTCCTATGCCCAAATGTCTGGTAGCGTAGATGCAGCAGCTCCTTTAGTTGTTCGTAGTTAGCCTGCCAAGCCGCAGCAGTGGGCCACTAGCCCAGCGCCAGCACGAGCACAGCAGCCCAGCTCCCCTCGGTCGGTCGCGTGGAGACGCCGCCGTCTGCTTCCGTCTCACGTACCAAGCAAACCACAAAGCCACCACCCCTGGCCCTGGTGCATAGTCCTGTGCAGAGATCTGGGCCCCGCTCGTCAGCCACAGCAGGGGAGAAAGCCGAGAGCCTCCGTTCCCTTCAGTTCCTCGCCGTTTCCTTTCTTTCTCCGTACCGACGCCGTCGGCCTCTTCGCTTCTCGAGGCGAGAAGCAGAGCAGCGCACCTCCTTTCTCCGTGGCCGCTGCTGGAGCACCTCCTTTCGCCGTTTCCTGCTCCCTGACGCCCGCAACGCCAAGCACGACCTTTCCCCCACCTCGTCGGGACACGCTGCAACAGCAGCACCGCCGTAACCGTGTCGCTGCCCCTGTCCCCATCGAGTGGTGACCGCGACGCCCCGGCGACCCCTCCTGCGTACGAGACCACCGCGGGTGAGTTTTCAAGCGCCAAAGCCCCGCCTTTATCCACTTCTGTCGCCATTCGTACCTGAGACCGGCCGTCGTGCCGTGTTCCACGTCTTGCAGGGAGGCCGCGCCTTACTTTGTCCACTGCGCATGACTGCCCGTTTTGCGCCGCCGGAGCTACGACGCCTCCTGGGTGCTTGCACCACACCCAGGCAGCGGCAGCTACACCCCGGCCACCTGCAGCCACGCCATGGCTCACCGGATGCTCCACCGCAGCCCTCGCCTTCAAGGTCGGCCTTTGAACCTAGCCGACGCCATCCACGACGTCGGCAATCTCTTATTAACTCCTTATCTATCGTCTATACCTGCTCATGCACTTGATACTTGATCTATCAATATCAATTGTCTACACATGTTCATGATCATCTTCGTGTTATCGATGAATGTCTGTGCCGTGCCTTCGTGCCGGTCTACCTCTTATGCTTGATGTCTCTTTTGTGTCGCTATGGATATGTGTTACTCTGTGCCGAGTCATTCGTGTGTCGTAATTCTTGTGTGTTGTCATGTGTGCCTTTTTGTCTGCGGACCGTGCCTTCGAGCCGGTCAAGAGAGCCAGTGCTTGTCCGTTGCGATCACGAGTTCGCCTCGCCGTGGTCATAACGCCAAGCATGTCCTTTCTCTCTTGCTTTAGTTGTCTTCGTCGGATTATGAACTTAAGCTCCTATCTACGTCCCTAGGATGCGGTCACCGTGGAATCGATGTCGATATCGACGCGGTTCTTACCCGCATGTTTCGAGACCTCCGTAACCAACTCTGTTGGGATAGGAATTAGGGGACAACCTTTGTATGTCGATGGATGCCAACTCGTGTAGGTACAGCTTGTGGCCGCGAGTTCACCTTGCCATGACCATCGGGCTCTACCTCTCTTTCTCTCGTTCTTGTCCTAACTACCTCGTATGTTTGTACCACTTCTACCACGGCATTCCTTCGGGTCTAGCGATGACAACCGCATCACTACGAGCCGCAGGAATAGCCTTGTGCCGTTTAGTTGCATGGTTGTGGTGCCCTATGAGTTGGTTTGGATCATGGATCGTGCCTCCTTTCATCCAACCTTCGTTCGTTCCATGACGAGTTGGTCAAAGGAGTGCGGGTTCCATTCTTTCTTCTTCCTCTCTTGTTCTCAATCCCCGTCGATCTAGTAAGATGTGGATTGAGCCTTTGGCTTGTTTGGTGTTTGTTGCTCTTTTGATTCCACTTCCCTGATTCCCATCGTTGCCATGGCGAGTGGATCTGAGGAAGGTGAATCTTGTGTTCCCCTCTTTTGGTTCTATCATGCTTAAGCTCTTGTATGCTTGTAACTTCTTCGACCGTAGCATTTCTGTGGTTCTTACGGTGACAACCATACCGCTAAGAACCTTGGGGATGTCCTAGTGCATTTAGTGCACCTGGGTCGTGGTACCCTACAAGTTGTTTGGGCACTTGTGTTCTGTTGTGTGTGTCGCTTCCTTCGATGCCCCGTCTCTTGCCATGGCGTGTATATTGGAAGAAGTAGACCACCTCTCTCTTCTCTCTATCCCCGTTCCACCCTCTTTTGGTTCTCGTCAAGTTACAATGGCGTACGGATTGAGAGAGAATGGAACTTCTCTCGCTTGTAGTCTTTCCGATTCTCGTCAGTCTCCATGACGCTCGGATCGAAAGCCGCGAGCTATGGTGTTTGCTTAGGATGAGTTAGGGCCTATGCCATTTGTAATTAAGCCGTACAGGTCAACACGATCGACCCGGGAAGTACTGGCTAGGCTAAGGCTTAAGCTTGTGCTTAGCAAATCACCACTCCTGTTCTTTGGCCCAGGGATCGGACATCCACCGAGAGGGTTAAGTTGTTCTTCCTTTTATGTTCTTTTAGTGCACTTGTACTTTCTGTGCCATGTTGCCTCTCTTTTCGCAGTCTTTCTAGGTCTAGTGGTCTGATTGCTCTTTCGCTTGTCGCTGTATCGAGGTAGTTGCGTCAAGGATAGCGATGATCGGATCGGGACTGTTGGAGGAAGGGCATGCAGATGGAGGAAGGACCATCTAGGAGTACGACCACAAGTGCACCGAGGATCTCGGATATGACATTTAACAAGTGTTCCACATCCTACTGCATCAATTTAAGTCTTAGTTTGAACATGTATGTATGACAAATTAAGCATAAAGTTCTATATGCTAAATGATAACATAAGAACTTAGCTCTAATTCATAAGCATAGCTATATTGATAAAATAAGAACAAGAACAAGATGAAGAACATAACATGAATCACAATGAAGAACATTATATTGATCATACCAAATATCTTCAAGATGTTCTTGATCTCCAAATACAAGCTTTGCCAAGCTCCTAATACTAAGAATAGTACAATGAATACAAGTGTGGAGGGAGAGAGGCTCTTGTGTGGTGTGTGTAAATGAGGAGGCCACTCCCATCTATTTATTGCAAAGCTATGGTCAGTTTCTCTGCATGTGCCCATGCAACCGTCATAGGGGAGACCACCAGGAAGCGCCACGTGGAAGGGCTAGCAAGGTGGTGCTACTAGGGGTGTGGGCACACCCCGCACCCAGGTGTGGCCTCCCCATGACCGCCTTCCTCTGGTTGGTTGTTGCGTGGGCCTAGACCTCCCGTGCGCCGGTTTTCAGCCCACAGGTAGGTGGGCTTCTCTCCTTGTTTCTCTTCTACGCTTTGTCAGAAAGCATATTTTAGTCACCTTTTCAACCGTATTCGTGTATATGTCTTGTAAAATAGGTCAAAATGATAACATATATGTGTAAGTCATGCTTAGTTCTCCTCTTTTTGTGTCTTATTTGGTGGTCGAATTTGGTCGATAAGGACCGCCAACAACAGTGTCTTTCTTTTCCCTCAAATTCACTCCTGTTTTGTACTTCAATTTGAATTTTGATTCAAATATATTATTGAGGATATTGTCCTTGATACATTTCAATATTTTAAGTTGTACCTCTACTTGTATTTTTTCAATCTACTAAAAAATGAATCTTTATTGTTACAACTTGGATGCCCGACATCCTCCTACTCCTACGTGACCATCACCTCTGCAACCCCTGACCTGAACAGGGTTTCGCGAATCAAGCCGAGCGCTGCTGCCGTGTCACACCCATTTTTTAGGAACAAATGGAATGCATAATCTTATGTGCGCCCAGAGATCAATCACACATAAGATGACAAATATAAATAGTATCATCATAAATGTTTATTACGTAACGAATATTATCACAGAGTCTTCACATAATTAAGCGGAAACATAAGATATTCTTATGGTAGCTAGCTCCATTGCACAGGCACGTCAACTGGTTGACCACAAGTCTAGTAATCTTTAGGGAAGTAGTAGTAATAATCACTATTTGCACATTCGGGAGTCCATTCTGGGGTGGAGGAATTCAAGGGTGAGCACAAAAGCACTCAACAAGTGTAACATGGGGTTCGTGAAGCTCAAATAGGGTAGACACTGGTTTGACTGCATGTAGCTTTTAGTTGATCATGTTTTAAACAATTAAGTAGCAACAAATAGGTGATGTTCCCATAATAAACACATGATCATGTAAAGAGAATAATGAATAGCAAAAACAAGTACATTAATAGTGATCTCTATTCCATAAGGGTCCAAGGCCACTCGTGACCGTGAGCACGGCTGATATATCAGTTTTACACTCTGCAGAGGTTGTACACTTTCACTATGAGTCGTGATCCCCAAAAGTCCGAGGTCATGACTCCCCATTGGACGGTTAAATTTTACTATGAAGTCTTTCAAAGGTTCGTCTAACAAGTTAGGGCCGCTAGGTTTCTGTGCCCTGCAAATGTAGAGCCCCCCTTCCGTATGGCACAATGACACGCAGCCTATACTCATAAGGACAGAAGCCGCACTACACCCGACCCGGAACACACCCCTCTTGCACCATAAAGGTAACCACTAACAAGCTAGAAAAGGTCCTCTTATATGACTAAAGCCAGAGCCATGTAGCCCTCATAACTGTACTGTAAGTCCCGGATGTTCGCTTACAGATAAGTCCTTATGGAGAGGAATCTAGAGTAAACTCTAGCCCTCTTATTCCCTGTTGCAAAAAATCATCTTTTAGTGTTATTGCATATATCATTAGTCAAATTACAAGATCATTGTTTATGTGAGCACTAGCAACTACACAATGCTATAACCATAGGATTCAAGTAACAAGATCAATACTAAGGCATCCTTAACAAGGAGACACATGCATAATGAATTAAGTGAATTAAAGTGAATAGGTAACAAGGATAATCTCATACTATACTTGCCTTGATCTAGCTGATCCTGTTGATCTGGTTCGTAATAGTACTCTTGATCACCAACAAATTGCTCACCGTCTATTCTCGATTAACACACCAACAACAATCATCAAAGAGCAATCATACAAAGCAAACAAAGCTACAATTAGAATAGTACAGCAACAGTAGCAAAATAAGATAAAAAGTTTGTAAAACAAATCTACATCTCACTAGGATCACACAGACGCGAATTGCACGCAAATTGGAGCTAAAACGAAAAAGTTATGATTTAAACAAGCTTTTCTTTATTAAAGTAATAGACTAAATCTAATCTCAAAATTTAAAAGTGGAGAACCTACTAAACAGTAGCACTAACATGTAGATTATAAAATTATGAACCCAACGCAACTTGAACGGGTCAAATCGGAGTTAAAACGGAGAAGTTATGGCTAAAACAAAATAAGTGGCAATTTTGTAAATAGCTGAAAACGTAATTTATTCATAACCGAAACAAAATACGCTTTCAAACGAAGAAAACGAAATCTGCAAACATGTTTTGGACTGTGGGTTAGATTATAGAAAACCGAAGGGGCTCTTTTGCAAAAGTGGCAGCCGAACCGGTATCGGGCTTTCCTGGCCGTTAGATTTAAAACGCGCGGCTCGGATTAGACATAAGGGAGAGAGAGGGGAGCCGCCGACCACCAACAGTGCTAGCACGGCGGTGAGCAATTGCTCACCGGAGTTGAGCAATGCGGCATTACAGTATGTAATTGGATGAACCAAAAGCACAGGGAGATAGAGAAGATGCCCGCGAACTCACCAAGGGCGAAAACGGGGTCGGAGACGTACGGAGGACAACGTGCGGCTTCCAATGGCGGCGGTGAGCTCCTGTACACGGTGGTGATGCTCAATTAGCTAACCAAAGTGAAAAGGAAGGAGAAGAAGGGACTCGGCGACTTCGGAGTAGCTTCACGAAATCCGTGGAAGGCTTACGGTGGCAGTCGAGTCGACGAACTCGTCAAACCGACCTTGAGCGGCGGCGGATACTTGAGTTGCGGTGGCTAGCTCGTCTTGAGGTGATGGCTTCGGGTTTAGGGTTGGGTAGAGAGGCGGCAGCACCCGCAACTACTTATGAGGGGGCTAGGTGTGCGGTACAAGGCAAGCGGAGGGTCGAGGCGGCATCGGACTCCTTCGAGGTGTCCGGCTCGGTCACGCGCGGGTGGAAGAAGATGACGACGACGCCGACAAGCGGGCCCAGGGTGGCAGTGACACGGAGAGAGAGGAGAGAAGGGCGAGGCGGCTTCGGCCTCGGCCGGTTGGGCCGGCCCACTACGCGGCGCGCGGGCAGGAGAAGGCAACTGGGCTGCGGCTTTAGCTGGGCTAATGAACGACCGGTTGAGGAGGTCGAGCGGGCTAGCGGCTTGGGGAACGCGGCCGAATGTAGAGGGGGCAGCAGCAGGCCTTCGGGCCAAAAGCTGAGAAGGGAGAAGATTTCCATTTTCTTTCCCTTTTCTAATATTTCAAATGCATTTTCAAATAATTTTTGAAATCCTTTTCTCTTGTAATAAAAATCAATCATCACAAATAAAAATATACAGCGGCATGTATGCACAAGCATGTATCTAACCTTATAGTTGATTTAATTTATCGGAAATTATTATTTCTCTAGATTAAAATGTTCACAGAATTGCGTAAATAAATTCAATTCTCCTATTTTTAAAATGATGCAAATTTTAGGGTGTTACAATTCTACCCCCTTAAAATGAATCTCGTCCTGAGATTCGGACGATGCTTACTCAAACAACTGTGGATACGCTTTTCTTAAATCTTCCTCTCTTTTCCATGTAGCCTCTGCTTCCGAATACCGACTCCACTGAACTTTACACATCTTTATAACTCGGCTCCTAGTAACTCTTTCCGCTGTCTCTAAGATCTTTACTGGATACTCCTCATAAGTGAGATTTTCCTTAACAGTGAGTTCCTCTAGCGGTATTTGTTCTTCCGGCACATGCAAATATTTCTTTAACTGAGACACATGGAACACATCATGCACACCTGCTAAGCTCTCAGGCAATTCCAATTGATATGCCACTTCACCACGCCTCTCTAAGATCTTAAAAGGACCGACATACCTCGGTGCTAACTTTCCTTTCTGGTTAAACCTTTTCACACCTCTCATTGGTGACACTTTTAAGTAGACATAATCTCCTACTTCAAAAGTCAATTCTCTCCGTCGAGTATCAGCATAACTTTTCTGTCGTGACTGAGCTGCTTTTAAATTGTTTCTAATCAGTCTTACTTGTTTCTCAGCATTCTTAAGCACATCGGGACCGAACACTTGACTTTCTCCTGTCTGATTCTAGAACAACGGAGTTCTACACTTCCTACCATACAAAGCTTCAAAAGATGCCATCTGTAGACTTTTCTGATAACTATTATTGTAGGAAAACTCTGCATATGGCAAACTCTTATCCCAACTAGTACCATACTACAAAGCACAAGCTCTCAACATATCTTCCAATATCTGATTAATCCTTTCAGTCTGCCCATCCGTCTGAGGATGATATGCTGTGCTAAAATTCAGCTTAGTCCCTAATGACTCTTGAACTTTCTGCCAGTAATATGATGTGAATTGAGTGCCTCGATCTGACACTATCTTCTTTGGAACTCCATGCAAAACTTACTATCCTTTCCAAATACAGTTCCGCCAACTTTGCACTATAATATGTTGTTCTGACCAGTATAAAGTGAGCAACTTTAGTCAGACGATCCACTATGACCCATATTGAATCAAAACCTCTCTGAGTACGTGGTAACCCTACTATAAAATCCATACCAACTTCTTCCCACTTCCACTCAGGTATCTGCATCGGTTGCAACAATCTTGCAGGCCTCTGATGTTCAGCTTTAACCCTCTGACACGTATCACATAGTGCAACATACTCTGCAACATCTCTTTTCAAACCATACCACCAATACTTCTCTTTCAAATCCATAATACTTCTTTCATCGCAAAAAAAACTTAGATGGCTGACACCTTCTGTTTCAATGATTAATATGGTACTAAATTTATTAGTTGTTCCTTTTAGTCTATAAAGATGTATTTTATAGCACTCTGGCAAAATGTAAAGATATTAGATGGATAAATAAATAGTAGGCAATATTTGATATGAAGCCTTCCAAATAATCTTGACCTTTATACTATCATTAAAAAAATAAAAAGTACAGATATTTCTTCTTTTCTTTTAGTTGTATATATAAGAAAAAGCTTTGGAGTGACCTTGTGCATTAGATTGTTAACAACCAATGATATCGCTTTGTCCTAATTTATTATCTATATTTGGGATTAATATGGACCAGTGGATGACCATAACAATCAACAATATAGATCTTTACCTAATCTCTGTGTAATATCTGATATGAATGTTTAATTTAAAGTCACCCATTTATGTTGATACAACCAAATGTGTTGGTCCTTCCCTTTTGACCAGACAATATGGTCATCTATAGCCGTTGAGACCCGTAGCTTACATTACTGATGAAAAAATAATTTCAAGGGACATCGTATTTCATTTATAGAGGTGGGTCTATTGATCATTTATGGAGGATCACCTCTAGAAATCATCTAGTGCGCAAATGGGCAAATAATTTATAGTGGTGGGCCAGTTAAGAGAACAAGCTCTAAAAAATAAGGCTATTTTTAGAGGTGGCTCTCTAAAGAGGTCCCCAGGCCCAAACCCATGTAACAAACCCTAAATACAAAACTTAGTCTCCCTTCCCTCTCATTCAATGATGTGCCTCTTCCAATGCCCCTCCGCCGCACCTGTCTCACTGTGACCCATCATTCTCCTTCGAAGAACCAGCTACTTCTACCGTCTCTATTGGCACAACGCATGAGACCATCCTCAAGCGTGCGCTACTCATCTCCATGGCCACCTTTGCACTTCGCCACCTCTATATTGCCTTTCTCGCAATCTCGCTATTCAATGCAAATATGCTAGCTAGGTGATGTACCTAACAGCCGCCATCAAGCCCACCATCACTATGAGGACCTGTGTAACACCCAAATTTTAGGAGTAACAAATTTTAAATAATTTAGAGAAAGAGAATTAAAATTTTGAAAATTATTTGGTGATGCATTCATGCTGTTGCATTTATTTTATTTTGTGGTGTGGATATATTTGTTTTATTTGATTTGGTTTAGGAAAATTTGATTTGAAAATGTGTTTGGAAAATTAGAAAAAGAAAAGAAACAAAAGAAAAAAAAAGAAACAACTTACCTTCTTACCTTCTTGGCCCGAAGGCCGTCGGACGGCCTGCTTACCTCCGCGCCTGCCCGCGTGGGCTGATCAGCGTCCCGGCCCAGCAGCCGAGCCAGCCCAAGTCTGCAGCTACGCGTTCATCATGTCGCTGACCGCTGGACCCCACATGTCAGTCGTCTTCCTCCTTCCGTGTTCGAGCCGGACTCCGAACCGGAGTACAGCCGCCGCCTTTCTCGTGATTTCCCGGAGAGTCTTACCCGAACACGGCAAATAGAGGTTATAAATAGGACGCCTTGACCTTCCTATTTCCGTTTTCCATCTAAAATCGTGAGTTCCACCGCAAAAAGTTGAGTTCTAGGGCTTGAGTTCGTTTGAGGACGGCGGTCGTTCGGGTGGGGTGCCTTCGGGTGAATCGGAGGTCAAACTCGTCGCGTTGGTGAGTCCGCACTCGTCTCCTCTAGCTTCTTGTGCTTTTCTTTTGGTTGGAGAGGCTTCGAATCGAGTTTTTGAAGATCACCGTCGGTCAACAATGGCGCCACCGTCCCCTTGTTGCCGCGCGTCACGTATGGTCTGTCGTAGCTAGTTCTTAATGCCTAGATGAGTTCGCACGAAGTTTCTCTACCGTTTGGACCAAACGCGGGCTCGAATGGTGGTCTCGGTGGGGAGGTTCACCATCTCCGGCCATGGAGGAGTCGCCGGCCATGGGGATCCACCGGCCGGACCTGGGAAAGAGGATCGGTTTCTTCACTGTAGAGTTGCAGGTGATTGTGAGCCGTCCGTTCGCTGATCAACGGTTAGGATTAGAAGATACCCCTTCGCGGGGTAGATTTATTAAAGAGCCCCTGGACTTCTTCATAATAGAACCCGCGGTCCTTAGCGCAATATCCTGAATCCGTTTTCGTGTTTTGAAAGCATATTTTCTCCCGGATAAGTCAAAAATACGTTTTCAGGTATTTACAGTTTTGCCACTAGAATTGTTTTGGTCATAAAATCTTCGTTTTAACTCCGATTTGATCCGTTCAAGTTGCGTTAGGTTCGTATTTGCGGGCTCTACATGTTAGTGTAGTTGTACAGTCAGTTTTGATAATTTATTTTTCGAGGTTATAATTAAGTATTTAATTTATCTATAGGAAATCTTAGAAAATTCATAACTTATACGTTTTAACTCCAAATTTGGTGATCTTTGCGTCTGTGTGATCATAGAAACGTGTAGAAGAGTTTTATAAACTTTTATTACTGTTTTGCTACTGTTGGTGTACTGTTCTAATTATATCTCTTTGTTTGCTTCGTGTATGTTTGATTGGATGCATGTATGTTGTTGATTGATGATCGAATATAGAAGGTGAGCAGTATCTGGATGATTCGGAGTATTACTTTGAACCAAGTCAGCAGTATCACTTGGAAAGCTTTGATCAAGGCAAGTATAACACGGGACTATCCTTGTTACCTATACATTGAATTGTCATACATATGCATGTGCTTACCTTGACAACCTTAGAGATTATAACTTAGTGATTGTTATCTTGATTCCTTGTCAACCTTGGGAATGCATATGGGTAGCTACTGCTAGTGCTTAAACTAAGAACAATGATCTTGTAATTTGATTAATGGATTAAGCAATCAACCTTTAAGATGATTCTATTACTGTTAAAAGGGGCTAGAGCATGTGTATTATTTTGATGCTCTGGTTTCTCTCCATAAGGACTTATCTGTACATAATTATCCGGGATATACAGTACAACTGTGAGGGCTATATGGCTCTGGCTTTAGTTGTTCAAGAGACCTTTTCTAGCTTGTTAGTGGTTACCTTAAATGGCGTAAGAATGGCTTGCCACTTTGGGTGTAGTGCGAGCCCCTGGCCTAGTGTGTATAGGCTGCGGTTGTTGTGCCACAGGGAAGGGGGGTTCTACATCTGCCTGCCGAGTGAATCTAATGGCCCTAACTTGTTAGACGAACTTTTGAGTGGCTTTATATGGTTCTCGGGTGTTTAGGCTTGATCTCCCCACTCATTTGGAAATCATGACTTACAGTGAAAGTGTACACCTCTGCGCAGAGTTAAAAACTGGTATACTAGCTGTGCTCACGGATACGAGCGGCCTTGGAACATCTACAGAATAGTTGATCACCATTGCTATATCATGTTTAATTATTGTTGATTATTATTATGCTCATGTTAATGCTATTCGTTATCATTATTACAATTGATCATTGGTTCTTTAATGGGAAGTGGTTTATCTTGATGCTACTCAATTGCTAATATATGATTAAAAGCTAAATGCAGTTAAACAGTGTCTAGCCTTTTTGAGCCTCATGAACCCTGTGTTATATTTGTGGAGTTCGACATGGACTCACCCTTGCTATTTCCACCATAACAGATGAAGATAATGAGGAAGATTATCGGAATGAGTACTAGTCTTGGTGTCAACCAGTCAACCGTGTCCATGTGTGGAGTTTCCGCTGAAGAACTACTATTAGTTATTATTATCTATCGTTCAAGACTATGTCTTAAATACTTATTCGTTATGTAATAAGCACTGTGATGGTACTTTGTAATTTGTCAACTTATGTGTGCGACTGTTTCCTGGGGCGCACATGAGTCTTTTATGCATCCTATTTTTGTCCTTAAAAATGGGTGTGACAGATTGGTATCAGAGCCGTGTTGACTGTAGGACGCAAGCCTAGTTAGAATGGTCGTTAATAGCCTTCATATTTCACTTAATTCATGCTTCCTCTTTTCACCTTGTTAATTACTAAAGTTTATGCTTCCTCTACTTTATTCTATTGTGAAAATACATTGATTCTATCTAATCTATGTCTAAATCTTGTAGATGCCTCCTCATCCCCGTTTGTCAGCTGCACAGTATGTTGCCCGTTTCGAACCTCAGGAGCCGTATGAAGGTGGTGATCAAGAGTTATCTGATGCTGAATCAAGAGTTGGTGATACACCAATGGAGAATGTAGTTATGGGGTGGACTACGAAGTTCCATATTATGGTTCCTAAAGCTGATGCTTTCTTCCATGACATGTTGACAAGAACCTTGGACAACTACTACTACGACTGGGAAGCTACGCTGGAGTATCATAGTGCAGAGTATAGTCATCCCTGGATGGATTCCTATTGGGAAACGGAGTTATGGGTTAAGAAAAGGGATCCTACCACTAAGGAGCCTAAGGTGGAGTCAAAGTTCATTACCAGAGTGAGCCGGGCAACCGTGGAGATAAGCATGGAGGATGTCGCTTTTAATGCATTTGTTTACTACCATGGTCTACGCTCGGACAAGATGTTAAAGGGTGCACTCCGGCATTTTCCTTGTTTCCTACATGACAAGGGTATTTGGACCGTGCCGCCTGCAGATGATTCTTCCTTGACTTTACAAGCTACGGTGGGATTAGCTCGTGAATTGGCTCTCCGTGAGGTGGATTTGAAGGATGAGTTGCTGAAGGAAAAAGAACTTAAGGAGCAAGCTTATAAGGAGATTGATCAATTAAGGGCGGAGTTAGGTCGTCCCAAGATTTATGAGAAGCTTAATTAGGCAATAGGAAAAATCCCTATGTAATAGGAACGATAGTAGTTGCGAGTTAATTTTAAGTTTGGATTGTTTTAAGAGTTAGTTTGTGGTGTGAACAATTGTGTGATTGATGGATTGTTATTATGATAATGTGTGATTTGGATCTTTGTAATGTGTGCTGGAGTTCTGTAGACATGCCTACAAGTTCCATGGTTAAGAATATTAAGTTTGATCAAAATATATTAGTTGAATATGAGGTTAACTTAGTTCTGTCCTTTGCTGATTTTTGGATCAGTCTGGGATGTTTTAGAAATAACTTAAAATCCGTTCATGAGAAATTTAAGAAATTTTACTGGGAATAATTAGACTTTTATATCTTTCCAACCCCACAAGAATCACTTTAATATCTATTATAAGTTAAGAGATATACCTGTTCCAAGTTGGAGTTACTGCACAGTCTGGAATTCTGAAACAGTTTCGGTTAAGTTCAGTTTTTGGCCAATTTATTGACAGAACCAGAAAAAGTGTTGTGAATAAAAGTTGTAGATAATTTTGTAAGCTTTCCAACCATGTAAAGATCATCTGAATTGGACGTCTGTAGCTCGAGATATGACAGTTTTACTGAGTTGCTGAAATTGGAGTTCGCCCAGAAAAATCAGATTTTGCTTATCTATTGAATACATCATCTCGGATCGTACTGAATTTCAATTTCTGTGTTTTTGGAAACAGATGTCAGGCAGAGGTCGTGGCAGAGGTCGTGGAGGTGCTAACCTACCCATTACTATGGAGGAACTCATGCAAACTCAGAACCAGATGATGCAGATGTTTATGCAGCACATGCAGAACAATCCCCCTGCAGGAGGACCACCGCCTGTGCAAGTGAGGGATAAGCGTGGGGAATTTTTGAAGGGACGCCCTCCAGTATTTTCTCATGCTGCTGATCCTTTAGAGGCAGATGATTGGGTGAGGGCAGTGGAGAAACAGCTGAATATAGCCCAATGCAATGATATGGAGAAGGTGTTATATGCATCTGGTCAGTTATAGGGGACAGCTCAGACTTGGTGGGAGTCGTATCAAGCTGCACGCCCTGACAATGCTCCTCCTATCACTTGGAATGAGTTTGTTAGAGATTTTCGAGCTCGTCATATTCCTGAAGGTATAATTGAGCTGAAGCAGGAAGAATTCAGAAACCTTAGGATAGGACAGATGAGTGTTAGTGAATATCATGATAGATTTACCCAGTTGGCTCGCTATGCTCCTAATGAAGTGAGGGAAGATGCAGACAGACAGCGTCTTTTCTTGAAGGGAATTTATTATGATCTTCGCTTGCAGTAGAAGGGGAACAACTATGCTAGTTTTCAAGAGCTGGTAAACAAAGCTATTGTGCTTGATAATGAGCGCAGAGAGATGGACAGGAAGAGGAAGATGAAGGTACAAGGCTCAGGAAGCAACAACCGTCAGCGCACTAATTCTCAGCATGGTTTTCATCAGAAGTTTCAGGGACCGGTTAGTCAATGGAATCGCAATCCGAATCAGAGGTGGTCCCAGAATTGGCAAAGTAATCAGTCACAACAGCGTTCATCATATCCACAGCGTCAACAGTATCAGCAGACTGGGCAACAGACTCCTCGCACTGGAAATTCAAATGTTACCCCCATGAAGAATAGTGCCCCCAACACGCCTACTAGATGTTTTGTCTGTGGTAAAGAGTG
The DNA here is from genome assembly GCA_038087645.1 of Saccharum hybrid cultivar R570. Classification (NCBI taxonomy): domain Eukaryota; kingdom Viridiplantae; phylum Streptophyta; class Magnoliopsida; order Poales; family Poaceae; genus Saccharum; species Saccharum hybrid cultivar. Next base: position 18,379,517 of record JAQSUU010000760.1, read on the forward strand.
GCATATGTCTTATCATTGTCCTGAGAAGCAGAACCAGCAGACTCCTCAGAGCCAGAAGAGCAGCCAGAGGCAATCTGATACTGGAAGGGTGAATCACGTGTCTTCTGATACAGCTCATGATGCACCAGAAGTTATGATTGGTACGTTCAATGTACATTCCACTCCCGCAACTGTTCTTTTTGACTCTGGAGCATCTCATACATTCATATCCAACATATTTGTAAAAATGCATAGTATACCCATGCTAGCTATGAAAGAACCTCTATTAGTAAATTCACCTGGAGGTACCATGCAAACCAGTAATCGTTGTCTTCCAATTAGTATGGTATTAAGGGGGGTAGAGTTTAAGATAACTCCTATAGTGTTGAGGACATCTGGTATTGATGTGATATTGGGTATGGACTGGATGAAGCAAAATCAGGTAGAGATTCAGTGTCAGCAGAAAGTAGTAGTTGTGTCTGCACCTAATGGAGATAAAATCAATGTGGATGTAGCAGTGCAGAAGCAACCAACCGCTGTGGTGAATCAGCTTGAAGATACTATTAAGGAGAATTCAGTGATTGAGGAATTTCCGGATGTCTTCCCTGATGAATTGCCAGGTATGCCACCTGATCGAGACATTGAATTTCTTATTGAATTATTACCTGGAACTGCACCTATAGCCAAACGACCATATAGGATGGGAGTAGATGAATTAGAAGAACTTAAGAAACAAATTAAAGAATTACAAGATAAATGTTTTATTAGACCTAGTTCATCACCTTGGGGAGCACCAGTTATTTTTGTTGATAAGAAAGATGGCGGTCAGAGGATGTGTGTTGATTATAGATCACTAAATGAGGTAACTATCAAGAATAAGTATCCTTTGCCCAGGATTGATGACTTGTTTGATCAGTTGAGAGGTGCTTGTGTGTTCTCTAAGATTGATTTACGTTCTGGTTATCATCAGTTGAAGATTCGTGTTTCTGATATTCCAAAGACAGCTTTTACTACGAGGTATGGATTGTATGAGTATACTGTTATGTCATTTGGATTGACCAATGCACCTGCATACTTTATGTACATGATGAATAAGGTGTTCATGGAATATTTGGATAAGTTTGTGGTAGTGTTTATTGATGATATACTGATCTTTTCCAAGACAGAAGTAGAGCATGCTGAACATTTGAGGTTGGTGTTGCAGAAGCTTAGAGAGCATAAGTTGTATAAGAAGCGAAGTAAATGTGAGTTTTGGTTGAAGGAAGTTTCTTTCCTTGGACATATTATTTCTAATGGAGGGATATCAGTGGATCCAGGTAAAGTAAGGGATGTATTAAATTGGAAGCCACCTGTTGATGTTAGCGAGATTCGTAGTTTCTTGGGATTAGCTGGATATTACAGACGATTCATTGAAGGGTTTTCTAAACTTGCTAAACCTATGACATCTCTGTTAGAGAAGAATGCCAAGTTTGTGTGGTCAGATAAATGTCAAGCTAGTTTTAAGGAATTGAAGAAGAGGTTGACTACAGCGCCTGTTTTGGTTTTGCCAGATTTGAGTAAGAAGTTTTCTATTTATTGTGATGCTTCTCGTCAAGGGTTTGGGATGTGTTCTTATGCAAGAAGGCAGAGTTGTGGCTTATGCATCTGGGCAGTTGAGAAAGCATGAGTTGAATTATCCTACACATGATTTGGAGTTAGCAGCTGTAGTTCATGCTTTAAAGATTTGGAGACATTATTTGATTGGACATAAGAGTGATATATACACTGATCATAAGAGTTTGAAGTATATTTTCACTCAGTCAGATCTGAATTTGAGGCAACGCAGATGGTTAGAGTTGATTAAGGATTATGATATTGAGATACACTATCATCCTGGTAAGGCTAATGTAGTAGCTGATGCTCTTAGTAGGAAAAGTTATGTCAATGAGATACAGACATTGTCTATGACTAGGGAGTTATGTGCTGAATTTGAATATTTGAATTTGGGAATTGTTACTAATACAATGGAATTAGTGATAGAGCCTACCTTAGAGCAAGAAATCTATAAGGGTCAGTTGAAGGATGAGAAACTAAAGAAGATAGCGGAAGATATAGTGATTGGTAAGTCACCAGGTTTTCGGATGGATGATAATGGAATTTTGTGGTTTGGAAAGAGGTTGTGTGTACCTGAGGATCAAACTGTTAGACAGGCAATTCTTCGCGAAGCTCATGAGTCAGCTTATTCTATTCATCCTGGTAGCACTAAGATGTATTTGGATCTGAAACAGAAATATTGGTGGGTTGGATTAAAGCGAGATGTGGCTGAGTATGTGGCATTGTGTGACACTTGTCAGAGGGTGAAAGCAGAGCATCAGAGACCTGCTGGATTGTTGCAACCAATGAAGATTCCTGAATGGAAGTGGGAAGAAGTTGGTATGGACTTTATAGTGGGGTTACCTCGTACTCAGAAAGGTTATGACTCTATTTGGGTGATAGTAGATCGATTAACCAAAGTTGCTCATTTTATACCAGTTAAGACTATTTACCGTGGACCAAAATTGGCAGAGTTGTATATGGAGAGGATAGTATGTTTGCATGGAGTTCCAAAGAAGATTGTATCTGATCGAGGATCGCAGTTTACGTCGTATTTTTGGAAAGCTGTGCATGAATCATTGGGAACAAAATTGAATTTTAGTACAGCATATCATCCACAGACAGATGGACAGACTGAAAGGACCAACCAGGTATTAGAGGATATGTTGAGAGCTTGTGCATTGCAATATGAAACTAGTTGGGATAAGAGCTTGCCTTATGCAGAATTTTCTTACAATAATAGTTATCAACAGAGTCTTAAGATGGCACCGTTTGAAGCTTTGTATGGACGTAAGTGTAGAACTCCATTGTTTTGGGATCAAACAGGTGAATCTCAGGTGTTTGGTACAGATGTTCTTAGAAACGCAGAAGATCAAGTGCGAGTGATTCGTGAGAATTTGAGAGTAGCACAATCTCGTCAGAAGAGTTATGCTGATAATAGGAGAAGAGATCTAGTTTTTGAGGTAGGTGATTATGTCTATTTGAAGGTGTCACCTATGAAAAGTGTGAAGAGGTTTAACATGAAAGGTAAACTAGCACCAAGGTATGTTGGACCATTTAAAGTTATTACTAGACGTGGGGAAGTTGCTTATCAATTAGAGTTGCCTGAGAATTTATCTGAGTACATGATGTGTTCCATGTTTCACAACTTAAGAAGTGTTTGCGTGTGCCTGAGGAGCAGATACCTTTAGAAGAATTGACTGTTAAGGAAGATCTTACATATGAAGAGTTTCCAATTAAGATTTTGGAGACTGCTGAGAGAGTTACTCGAAGTCGGGTTATTAAGATGTGCAAAGTGCAGTGGAATCGATATTCAGAGGCAGAGGCAACTTGGGAAAGAGAGGATGAATTGAGGAAATCATATCCGCAGTTGTTTGAGTAAGCAGTTCAATCTCGAGGATGAGATTCTTTTAAGGGGGGTAGAATTTTGTAACACCCAAATTTTAGGAGTAACAAATTTTAAATAATTTAGAGAAAGGGAATTAAAATTTTGAAAATTATTTGGTGATGCATTCATGCTGTTGCATTTATTTTATTTTGTGGTGTGGATATATTTGTTTTATTTGATTTGGTTTAGGAAAATTTGATTTGAAAATGTGTTTGGAAAATTAGAAAAAGAAAAGAAACAAAAGAAAAAAAAGAAACAACTTACCTTCTTACCTTCTTGGCCCGAAGGCCGTCGGACGGCCTGCTTACCTCCGCGCCTGCCCGCATGGGCTGATCAGCGTCCCGGCCCAGCAGCCGAGCCAGCCCAAGTCTGCAGCTACGCGTTCATCATGTCGCTGACCGCTGGACCCCACATGTCAGTCGTCTTCCTCCTTCCGTGTTCGAGCCGGACTCCGAACCGGAGTACCGCCGCCGCCTTTCTCGTTATTTCCCGGAGAGTCTTACCCGAACACGGCAAATAGAGGTTATAAATAGGACGCCTTGACCTTCCTATTTCCGTTTTCCATCTAAAATCGTGAGTTCCACCGCAAAAAGTTGAGTTCTAGGGCTTGAGTTCGTTTGAGGACGGCGGTCGTTCGGGTGGGGTGCCTTCGGGTGAATCGGAGGTCAAACTCGTCGCGTTGGTGAGTCCGCACTCGTCTCCTCTAGCTTCTTGTGCTTTTTCTTTTGGTTGGAGAGGCTTCGAATCGAGTTTTTGAAGATCACCGTCGGTCAACAATGGCGCCACCGTCCCCTTGTTGCCGCGCGTCACGTATGGTCTATCGTAGCTAGTTCTTAATGCCTAGATGAGTTCGCACGAAGTTTCTCTACCGTTTGGACCAAACGCGGGCTCGAATGGTGGTCTCGGTGGGGAGGTTCACCATCTCCGGCCATGGAGGAGTCGCCGGCCATGGGGAGCCGCCGGCCGGACCTGGGAAAGAGGATCGGTTTCTTCACTGTAGAGTTGCAGGTGATTGTGAGCCGTCCGTTCGCTGATCAACGGTTAGGATTAGAAGATACCCCTTCGCGGGGTAGATTTATTAAAGAGCCCCTGGACTTCTTCATAATAGAACCCGCGGTCCTTAGCGCAATATCCTGAATCCGTTTTCGTGTTTTGAAAGCGTATTTTCTCCCGGATAAGTCAAAAATACGTTTTCAGGTATTTACAGTTTTTCCACTAGAATTGTTTTGGTCATAAAATCTTCGTTTTAACTCCGATTTGATCCGTTCAAGTTGTGTTAGGTTCATATTTGCGGGCTCTACATGTTAGTGTAGTTGTACAGTCAGTTTTGATAATTTATTTTTCGAGGTTATAATTAAGTATTTAATTTATCTATAGGAAATCTTAGAAAATTCATAACTTACACGTTTTAACTCCAAATTTGGTGATCTTTGCATCTGTGTGATCATAGAAACGTGTAGAAGAGTTTTATAAACTTTTATTACTGTTTTGCTACTGTTGGTGTACTGTTCTAATTATATCTCTTTGTTTGCTTCGTGTATGTTTGATTGGATGCATGTATGTTGTTGATTGATGATCGAATATAGAAGGTGAGCAGTATCTGGACGATTCGGAGTATTACTTTGAACCAAGTCAGCAGTATCACTTGGAAAGCTTTGATCAAGGCAAGTATAACACGGGACTATCCTTGTTACCTATACATTAAATTGTCATACATATGCATGTGCTTACCTTGACAACCTTAGAGATTATAACTTAGTGATTGTTATCTTGATTCCTTGTCAACTTTGGGAATGCATATGGGTAGCTACTGCTAGTGCTTAAACTAAGAACAATGATCTTGTAATTTGATTAATGGATTAAGCAATCAACCTTTAAGATGATTCTATTACTGTTAAAAGGGGCTAGAGCATGTGTATTATTTTGATGCTCTGGTTTCTCTCCATAAGGACTTATCTGTACATGATTATCCGGGATATACAGTACAACTGTGAGGGCTATATGGCTCTGGCTTTAGTTGTTCAAGAGACCTTTTCTAGCTTGTTAGTGGTTACCTTAAATGGCGTAAGAATGGCTTGCCACTTTGGGTGTAGTGCGAGCCCCTGGCCTAGTGTGTATAGGCTGCGGTTGTTGTGCCACAGGGAAGGGGGGTTCTACATCTGCCTGCCGAGTGAATCTAATGGCCCTAACTTGTTAGACGAACTTTTGAGTGGCTTTATATGGTTCTCGGGTGTTTGGGCTTGATCTCCCCACTCATTTGGAAATCATGACTTACAGTGAAAGTGTACACCTCTGCGCAGAGTTAAAAACTGGTATACTAGCCGTGCTCACGGATACGAGCGGCCTTGGAACATCTACATAATAGTTGATCACCATTGCTATATCATGTTTAATTATTGTTGATTATTATTATGCTCATGTTAATGCTATTCGTTATCATTATTACAATTGATCATTGGTTCTTTAATGGGAAGTGGTTTATCTTGATGCTACTCAATTGCTAATATATGATTAAAAGCTAAATGCAGTTAAACAGTGTCTAGCCTTTTTGAGCCTCATGAACCCTGTGTTATATTTGTGGAGTTCGACATGGACTCACCCTTGCTATTTCCACCATAACAGATGAAGATAATGAGGAAGATTATCGGAATGAGTACTAGTCTTGGTGTCAACCAGTCAACCGTGTCCCTGTGTGGAGTTTCTGCTGAAGAACTACTATTAGTTATTATTACCTATCGTTCAAGACTATGTCTTAAATACTTATTCGTTATGTAATAAGCACTGTGATGGTACTTTGTAATTTGTCAACTTATGTGTGCGACTGTTTCCTGGGGCGCACATGAGTCTTTTATGCATCCTATTTTTGTCCTTAAAAATGGGTGTGACAACCTGGCGCTAGGGGTGTGCATAGTTAATCAAATATGAGGAACCGAATGGATCTAATCGAGACCGAACCTGAAATAACAGATACTGGTTTTTTGTTCTTAATTGTGTCCCAAGAAGTATCTAACCAAATTAACTCTGGTTAACACCATCTTCTCCATCATGTAACCAAAAACAGAGGAAACCGAAATATACATAAACTACTATAAAAACGGCCATTTCTATTTTCAGAGGTGGTACTTTTTTTTTGCGTGTCTCTGTAAGCAATTATAGGAGACATAAGAATTTAAAGGATACTTAAAAAATATACCTGCCTCTGAAAATGGATTTTCAAAGGCGCGCATCTTAAACAGGCTGCCTCTGTAAACATTGGATTGTTACATATAGATTCTCTTCTTTTTTAAAAAACAATACGACATTTGCTTCTTTCTTCCAGGGAACTGGTACTCTTTAATTTTTATATCAATTTACAATGAGATATACTCCCTCTGTTCTAAATTATAAGTTGCTTAACTTTTTTGGTACATCACTTTTGCTATGTATATAGATATAATATATGTCTAGATACATAGAAAAATCTACGTACCAAATAAGTCAGAGCGACTTATAATTTAGAACAGAAAGGTTTTAGTACTTCTTCCATTTCAAATTCTAAGACGTTTTGGTTTTCTAGATACATAGTTCTTGCTATGCACTTAAATAGCCACTATATAGATATATAGTTGAAGCAATGTATCTAGAAAAGTCAAAACATTTAATAATTTGGAACTGAGAAAGTATTAATTTATCAATGTGTTTGCAATGGTGTCTCTACTGACCTGATTTCGTTTATTAACAAATCTATTATGAGTGTTCAAACTTGACTCTATGGATTTACTGAAAACGGATCAAAGGTGTCAAGTATACATGCATGTCAGTACTGACTTCAAAGGATACTAACAAATTGTAGAGATCATTTCCCGGAAATTTCTTTGAGGACGACGTACATATACATACACAGATTTGCCATTGTCAGGATGACGCCATTGCCCTTAGCCATGGATCCGTCGGTGGCTACAAAGACACAATCCTCGCAACTCTCGTCAGCCCCAGCCACCTACAAAAAGAGACGACTCCATGGTCTAACCATGGTCTCGTACTTGTTGTCAACTCATAATTCCAGGGCCACCAACACAAACAATGGTGGTGCAAGCCACAATCACCAGTCATCGTCGCAGGACGGCAGTCCGTACCGGCACACGTACTACTCGAGCCAGCAGGATTCCGGCCAGACAGACGACGTGGACGGCAATAAGATAGTGCCGCCCATAGTGTTCGCCATCTTCGCAGTCATCATCTGGGTCCTCTGCACCAGAGGTGTTGTCCGGACGGACACGGAGGAGCAGGAGGCGGCCGGAGGCGGGGACTAGGACACTACTGTGCGTCAGCTGCAGAGCAACGAAGCCGGCGACGACAGGGCACCGTCATCGACGGTGGCTGGCGCCGCCGCTGTGGAGATGGCGCCGCCCGTGCGGGCGGCCGAGCCACCGCTGGTGTGCACGTACAGGAAGGCGGACGGGTTGCCCGAGGGCTCGTGCGGGGTGTTCCTAGCGGACCTGGACGACGGCGAGGCCGTCAGGGTGCTACCGGCGTGCATGCACTACTTCCATGCCGCCTGCGTTGGCGAGTGGCTGCGTGCGCACGCCACCTGCCCGCTCTGCCGCGCACCGCTCGTCGCTCCCGCCGACGCCACCTAGGCTGTGGTGCCGTGGTGGTGGTAATCAACTCCGTGCATCCATGCCTCCAGCTGCCCAACATTTCTCTTAATACGTCCATTTAGGAATTGGTCATGTATACGGCAAAAGTTAGCTGACGGTATATCCGAAATTTCTAGCTTGAGAACGGAAACTGTTCCATATCGATTTTAACTTAACAAGTGCTCAGATATATTTCCCTCTATCCACTACCGGAAATGCTGTGCAAACCTCTTTGCCAAGTGCATTCTATCGGGCACTCGGCAAAGAAGTAATTTACCGAGTGCCTAGAAAACAACACTCAACAGGGGGACACTCGGCAAAGTCCCTCTTTGCTGAGTGTCAACACTCGGCAAAGTAAAGCACTAGACAAAGAGGCACTTGTCGAGTGTCGAAAGTGGACACTCGGCAAAGAGTGACGGTCGGCAGCCGCCGTTAGAAATTTGCCGAGTGTCCACTCGGCAAAGGCCCCTATTTACCGAGTGTGCTCCGTAGACACTCGGCAAAATTGCTGATTTGTCGAGTGCTCTATCCTGGCACTCGGCAAAATAATTTTTTTTGACTTCTAGCCTCCAAACTTTTTCTTCTGTTCTCATACAGTACCTGGTACTCCATGTTCACATTTGGCAAATTTCTCAATGTGTTTGCTATATTTAGTTAATTTATTTTATTAATTTGAATTTTTTTGGATAAGTCAAATTTGAACCGCAAGTGATTTTAATAATGGAAAAAATGAATAGAAAAATGATATTCATGTTATTGAGTCTAGTGAGGCCATATCCTGTAGCAAATCAGAAATTTCAAACATCGTGTTCACGAAACATGACAATGACCTTGTCGGCGGATTGTTTTTAAATTCTATAAAAACTAAACGAAGTCTGAAAATCATGAAATTTGTCAAGATATCATCATATCATACGTGAAGGTTGTGGTAAAAAATTGAGAACGTTTTCGCACAAATTGTCACATACGAAGCTTTCAAAACCAAGCATCTCCGAGAAGGTTCATAGAGTTGAGAAGGATCCGGTAAGATGGAGTCAAAGCTACTACCGCGTTGGGTTTTGAGTTCAAAACTTTTTGTATAGGCAATAGACAACAAAGACGGCTTCATATGAAATTTTGGTAATTTTTTTGATCCATTTAATAATTTTAAAATTTTATTTAAAAATTACTTTGCCGAGTGCCTATACTATGGTAATCGGGAAAGGTTAAAGGATTTTTTTTTAAAAAAAATTACTTTGCCAAGTGCCTTCATTACGACACTTGGCAAAGGATAAATGATTTTTTAAAAAAACCTCTTTGTCGAGTGCCAGATCAGGGCGGCATTCGGCAAAGTAATTTAATAAAATAAAATAAAATCTTTGCCGAACGGCAAAGATGGGAAATAAACACCCGACCCCCCTACCACTCTATCTCTCACTCTGTCTCTCACCCGAGTGCCGCCTGTAGCCCGCCCTCGCACTGCCGTCCCCAGCACCACCGCCTACCGGCGCCGCAGCTTCAGCCGCGCTCCCGCCGCCCGCCCGCACACACCGCCACCAGCCCTCGCGCCCGCCCCTCGCCTGCGCCGTCCGCCTGTCCCCGGAACGTGCACGCCGCCGCCGCCCACCCTCGCGCCCACCTCCCGTGCGCTCCAGCCTCTGGTGCCCCTCCTCGGCCCCTAGTGCCCCGTCCGCCGTCGCCCCACTGGCCCCGGTGTCCCCGCGTGCCCGCACTGCCCGCACCCCGCCCGGCTTGGCCCCCGTGCCCACCCGCTGGCCCGGCCGCTGGAGGAGGAGGAGGAGCACGCGCGCCACTGCTCGCCCTCGCGCCCGCCCCCTGCGCTTGCCGCCGCCACCCCGCTTGCACCGTCCACTCGCGTCATCCACCTGTCCGAGACCCGCACGCGCCGTCGCCGCCTGCCCTTGTGCCCGCCTCCTACGCACTCTGGCCATCGGTGCCCTCGTCCGCCGTTGCCCCGCCCCGCCCCAGCGTCCCCGCGCGCACGCGCCACTACTGTATCGCCTGGCCCGGCCCCCGCGCCCACCCGTCGGCCTGGCCACTAGAGGAGGAGGAGGAAGAGAAGGAGGAGAAGGAGAAGAAGGAGGAGGAGGAGGATAAGGAGGAGAATGAGGAGCTGGAGTAGGAGGCACCTCGACCGCTGTTGCACCATCCCCGACGCTTCCCCAGCTATCGCCTCGTCCACTGGCGCCCCAACCCCTTCATCGCCGCCGCCCTACGACGCCCACAGTGTATGCCTTACCGTCGTCGTCGTCGTATTACTAGTAGTTGCAGTAGTAGTAGTGGTAGAGTAGAAGTAGTGGTACGAGTAGGAGTCATAGGAGTCATAGTAGTAGTAGTAAACTTTGGTAATACTTGGATATATTCTTCTACATGGATTGAAAATATATATGTGGTTGTCAGCCATCGTGCTGTTGATATGTATGTGATTGTCAGCCATCATGTCATTGGTTTCTTGTAGGTTTTGGGAACCTCACCGTGCAGGCGAGGTGCTGCCGAATTTTTCAATTGACACTATTTTGTTTCTTTTTTTTTGCAGGAGAAGCAAGGGGGAGAAAGGAGGAGAGAAGGCCCCGATTGTCTTCCTCGTTGCTATGGGTTTGCCTGCACCGCGTCGCCTTGCCGCTGCACCGACCCGCCACAGCCTTTATAGCCTAACTCCACCGCCACCCAAGGTATAACCTATTTTCCGTATCATGGTCGTAGATCACATAACCTAGTTAGGCATCTCTTGTTTGAAAGAGATATGGTTAAAAATATACAGATCTTTGCATATCTATAACCGTATCTGTTTTGAATTATCCATGTTTTTGGACAGCCCGCGGATGCATAGATGGGGTTAGTTTCCATGGTCTGCTCCAATCTGAGATAGAGTTTTGGCATCATCTCCCTGTTGTTCTCCAGATACACACTCTCCCTAACAGGATGTGTATTTGGAGAACAGCGGGGAGGTGCTACCAAAATTCTGTCTCAGATAGAAGTAGAGCATGGAAACTAACCTCATCTGCGCATCCTCGGGTGGGATTAGGACCTATCCTCACCTATTAAATGGTAGGAACATCATGTAGATGCAATTGATTATTATATTACTCGCTGATATATATGTTAGAGGATGAATGACCATGAGTGGATGTACATGGGCTGCTCAAGTCAGGGTGTGCCCACCGATGAATGGATCGACAAGGCCGATGCTTTCTTGGAGCAGATTTGGAGCAAGGCTGGAGGAGCGAGTGCCCTTTGGTGTCCTTGCAACAGATGTGCAAACAGGAAGAGATAAGGAAAGGATGTCATGGGTAGACATCTTCTAAAGAATGTATTTACGGCAGACTATACCCGGTGGGTCTAGCATGGTGAAACCGATCGTAAGAGAGAGGAGGTCATGAGACCATTAGTCGATGATTATGATGCTGATGCCGGGGTGGGAGACATGTTAAATGACTATCATGAAGCACAGTTCACTAAAGGACGTAGGGAGGAGGAGATGGAGGCATCCGCAAAGGCGTTCTACGACATGATGTCTGCGGCACAGAAACTCCTTCATGGCTAGACACTGGTTTCTGAACTGGATGCCATTGGACGCGTAATGGCGTTAAAGTCCTAGTTTAGCCTAAGTCGAGATGCCTTCGATGGTATGTTGACAGTTATTGGCATCCTGCTTCCGGAGGGTCACATTCTGCCAAAGAACATGTACGAGTCACATAAACTCCTTCGTGCACTTAAGATGCCATATGAGAAGATACATGTTTGTTCAAAGGGGTGCATCCTATTTAGGAAAGATCACACGGACGCAAAGTATTGTCTAAAGTGTGAATCCTCTAGGTTCCTGGAGGTAGACTCTAGTGATGGCCAGAAGAGACAGCTTTCGATCCTCATGAAAATCCTATGGTATCTTTCGTTCATACCGAGGATCCAACAGTTATAAATGACCGAGAAATCCGCTAAGTAGATGACATGGCACAAAAATGGCAAACGATACAATCCTGAGAAGCCGGTACATCCATCTGATGGTGAAGCATGGAACTGCTTTGATGGCATTCATCATGATAAAGCTGAAGAGGCTCATAATGTACGTGTTGCGCTGGCAACAGATTGGTTCAATCCTTATGGAATGTTGGCTGCCCCATACACTTGTTGGCATGTGTTCGTTATCCCCCTCAATCTCCCCCCCCCCCGCATCCTCCTTCAACGACAGAACATATTCCATCTTACCATGAGACAATTTCTATATTGTGGCCCAATAGGCCACACAAGTTTATTACCTCTCATATGCGTGCCAAACCAAAGAGCATCTTAAGGGTTGGGATATTGTGCACAAGGTAACGCCACACGGTAAACTACCTGTTCCAAATGATGAAGCTTATAACTTAGACCTAAACACATATGACGGAGAGTTCTTTCAAGAAGAGGGGCTAGAAGGGAGGTTTGAGATAGACTTAACCAAAGCGATCAAAATGGAAGTAGACAATGAAAGGGTTGTTGACGAGGATGTTGGAGATGAGGTGCAAAATGTGAAGGACTTACAAATGCTTGAGCAATTACATTTAGGCAACGACAACGATGACAACATTGCTCCTTCAAATAGTGTTGAATATTTCAACATGGTTGATAGTGATGATGAGACCTATGATCCAGCTAATCCCGATCATGAAGATTATTTCTAATACATGTAATACTATGTTATTTTGTAATTATGTTTTGTTTATTTTGCATCTCTTTATAAGTACGTCTTATTGGTTTATCTATGTTTATTGATTTACCCTTTTTTAATTGTAGGTGATTGAACAAAGATGGTGGGCGGGGCTCTGAGGAGGGTTCAGTCACTTTACCAAAGGGAAAGGCCAAGGCCCGCTATAGATGAGGAGCCATCGGGGAGCAGGAGGAGGAGGAGTAGTCGCAAGAGGGTGTCGTCGCCTGTCGCCACGTTGTGAGATGAGGAGGAGCAGGTGCCACAAGAGGACGAGGAGGAGGTTCCACAGGGGGACAATGAGGTGCTGCAGGAGGACGACGAGGTGCCACAGGAGGAGGATGACAAGGAGGAGGTGGTAGCAGCAGGAGGTTCCACTTCCTCTAGTTTGTTGGGGATCTATTTGCGAGGTCCCGTGAGCCTCCCTTAGCGACCGATACCTCTTCAGAGACGCCCGCTGATTCGACCCGCTGGAGAAAAGTAAGTAACTTCAGATATTATCACTACTTCAAATGATATGTTGAAAATCACAATAGAAACTAATAATTTTTCTTAATCACTTGGCCAGGGGTTGGACGATTATGGCTCTATGTGATCTCAACCGCCAAGTCAATGGAATCTTGGGTCTTCTGTGCAGGGAACACTTCCCTGGCCTGGTTCAATACGCCGGAGTGACAGGGCCAACCTACACGTTTGACCACTACGTCGCCACCCCCGATGCTCGAGATCAGAATGGCAGGGAATTCGGCAACAAGGCGGAGCGGGTGAAGGCCGAGCTGTGGGTAAGTCTTGCTCGCACTACATTGCTCAATACATCGCATTCATTGGACATTCTTGAAATAATAAATAGATACATCGTGTCTATATGCAGGATTTCTTCAGATGCCAGGAGGGATTTGAGGATAGGGCAGCTTTGGTGGCTACCAAAGTCTGTAAAAAACTCGTGAAGGACATGCATTATGAGGCGTGCATCCAGGCCGTCATAACTTACAACGCGACCATCCTAGGAAGGAAGTTCACCAAAGCTGACGCAAGAAGCATCATGTTGACCCGGCAATAGTACTTGGAGTTAAATATAGAACATTAATACTGATTTCTTCTGAGATTAAGTAGCCTTAATTTGATCTTCTTATATGTCATATACTTGATGATGTGTAGGCTATTCCGTGGTGGTGCGCCGGGCATCCCTAGTGTTGGGCGGAGATGGTGGACAAGTGGTGCACCCCCAAGTGGGAGGAGATGCACAATGCTTGTCGGGAGCGGTGTTTGATGATGCTAGGTGTACTACACCATCAAGGCGACCTTACCCTCGACCAATACGCACAAAAATTTCGTACATGAATTCATTTATTTATTCTAACGCTCAATTCTGCATGATTTCTAATCATCTTGCTATTTTTCTCACAGTCGGTGTCACATGGTGGCCAGCCTTGCAGCCAGTTGAAGGATGGGCTTTGGCCCACAAGGCCAAGGCGATGTCCGACGTCGACTACAACCCAGAGGACCCTCCCTCGGCATACAGCAACGCGACCATCTACAACCGCCTCAATCAGTACACTTAGATGGCAAGGGCGGTCCATGGGCCAGAGTACAATCCGAGCACCCAGGACCTTGATGGAGAAGTCGTCATGAGGGTGGGAGGAGGCAAGAAGCATGGGTTGTACTGGCTTGGTGACTGCACAATCAACACAGTCGCTACTCCCACTCTCTCCCAGATTCGAGCAAGGAGCATGAGCGCAAGACCGGCCATACACCCTCGCCCGAACACTGCACAACACCAGATGGAGGCACTCCAGCTTATTCATGTTTTATTTATCATCCATTGATTTTTATATACCTTAGCTTTGCATTATTGTAACATTAGGGTGAAATATTGTAGGCTCAGCTGGAAGAAGAGAGGAGGCGACGAGAGGAGATGGAGGCGAGGATGGAGGCCGAGCGGCAGAGCATGGTGGCCGAGCGGGAGACCGAGCAATGGAGGATGGCAAAGATTCTTTAGTACATGCAAAGTCTTGGCGCCGCTACGGGTCTACCTCCACCATCTAGGCTATTCGCTCTACCTCCACCTCCTCATGCAACTACTCCTGTGAGTATGAATGTTTTAGTTTGTATGTTCATGCTTAGGGTGAAACCACAACACTAACCTAGTGGAGTATGAATGTTTTAGTCATGTATGGTATATATTTATCTTGTCTCACACATGCAATCTCTTCTTCTCTGTGCAGAATCAAACGACAGCATCGAATGATGGGCCTCGTCACTTCACGCCCTCGCTGGGATCGAATATTAGGCCTCACCACCCCTGACAATCGTCGTGATTAGTTACTTTGTTATTTGTGGATTACTTTTGGTTTCATTTGTCGCACTCAGCACTTGTGGTTGTGAATGATGGATTACATGTGAACTTATTGTGATATATTGTGAGACATGTGATGTTTGTTACATATATCTTCTGTTTGTTTTGATGGAATGTAAAAAACAAATAAAAAAGCTGTTTTGGTCACTTTGCCGAGTGTTGCACTCGGCAAATGGTGCCTTTATCGAGTGTCATGGTCAAGACAGTCGCAAAAGTGACCATTTCTAGGCACCTGGGAAGGTCGTTTGCCGACTGTCAAACCTTTGCCGAGTGTCATGCTCATGACACTCCGCAAAGATTATGGCTTTGCCGAGTGTCCAGGTCAAGGCACTCGGCAAAGCCATTGTCTTTTGCCGAGTGTCATTGATTTCGACACTTAGCAAAGAGGCGGCTTTGCCGAGTGCCTTGACCTTGGCACTCGGCAAAGCCACCGTCACCGTCCCTCGTCGCCGTCATGGTGACTTTTCTTTGCTGAGTGTTGACTTGGCACTCGACAAAACCTTTGCCGAGTGCTCAAAAAAGACACTCAGCAAAGAGCTCTTTGCCGTTATTCTTTTTGGCGAGTGCTCTTTGCCGAGTGTGGCTTGGCAAAGCCTTTGCCAAGTGCAATTGGGGCTTTGCCGAGTGCCTCTAGCACTTAGCAAAGAAGCCGATTCTAGTAGTGATCAGAGAAGTGCTTCTTAACTTGATCTCTGCTTCCTAATTAAATGGCTTTGTAGGAATTCCAACAATTTCTTTATAAAAATTGAGCTCCTTAGGGTAGGGTTTGGGTGCATTTATTCATAGAGGTGAGTGTGCGTGCGTTGTGTGCGTCTGTGTCTATACTATGTAATTCACAAATATATATATATATATATATATATATATATATATATATATATATATATATATATATATATATATATATATATATATATATATATATATATATATATATATATATATAAAGTTGGGTATAGTTTATTTGCTAAACTAAAAGATCTAGCAAGTTAACAAAAGAAATAGCAACCATAAATTTTGTCCTCCAACAATGTCTATAGTAGTTTTCTAAACGATTTTGCATTGGGCACCACGAACTATTTCTAACCAACTGAGCCGATTTTGCGCTTGGTTGCATTCAGCGGTGTTGGGTAGTGGACGAAATCGAAAGAAAATTGAATTAGACTCCCATTCACCCCTTCTAGTCACCTTACTCAGTACTTCCACCTTAGACCTGTGCTTTGGCATGAGACCGATGAGGGAATTTTTGAACCTTCATCCTGGCCTTCACTCCCACAGGAGGTTGAATCCGGGACCTGCTGAGTGCTACTAGAGCCACCTAACTAGTTGTTAAATTGGTATCGGAGCCCATGGTTTCAAAAAACCTAGAAAATTTCAGGGGTCACATGGTAACGCGGGAGCCCGCTAACCTCTCGAAGGTCACACAAATTGTGTGTGATATAGAGCGTTGGACTCAGAGCCTGGAAAATGTTTTCCGGAGATCACACGGGGTTGTGTGATGTGAAGAGTTGGGTCCGATGTGTGACGAGGGAGATTGTTAAGTTTAGTCTCACATCGGTAACTGATGGTGGGGGAGCACAACATATAAGGTGAGAGCAGCCCTCACCTATCAGGCTAATCTTTTGGGTTGAGTTAGGCCTGAGGCCTTGATATGTTGTGGGCTCCGGTGGACCTAGACTCGAGGGGCGCCGACTCATGGGTATTGTGAGCTAGGCTGGATTCCGCTGTGCACCCTACAAAGTGGTAAATTGTTAGAAATTAGCCTCCCAAAGCGATAAGCTATTTGCTAATCTCCACGCGCAGAAGCACCGATTGAATCTACTAAGACGAACATGCAAGATCACAGACAACACCAAAGGCATGATATTTGTTAATGAGGTTCAGTGAAGCCTAGTCCCCGGGGCACGATTACGAGCGCTCCTCCCCAATACCAGCAACAACGGCTGCTCTAGGGTCCCGGCAACGTGCCGCTGCCCTCCGGTGAACCTGTCGCTATGTCGTCATGATTACAACAGCAGCCCTCCTCTCATATTTATGAGGAGATCAGGTTACAAAGTCCAACACCAATTCTACCCTATACTGCCAAATACAACTCAGAGTCCTAGCGTAACCGAAATCGTACATAATATTCGACACTTATTCTAACAAGCTCCACCTTGGCGAATATTCTGCCGTCTTGAAGTTGTCCATGTGCAAACCTCCATGTACACCTAACTTGAGTTGCTCCTTTGCCGCTCCACAAGAGCTGCCCAATGAGTCACATCACAGACCCAACGCAAGCAAGAGCCTCTGCTAACCCCACAACTCCATACTCCATGACTCCACCTGTAGCTGTACACCCTTCGCTTTATCACCACAATCTCTATCATGTAAAATTTAGATGTCTCTCTAGCTCTTACACATGCCTGACTCGCCGAAGCATGTCTACTTCATGCTAGGCACCACACAAGCTAACTGAATCCAATACCATACTCGAACCGATTGGACATGTGATACCGAGAACATCACAACCGCTTTATGAGTCACATTTGAAAATTGCCCCGACCAACCAGATTACTCCAGTTGCAAGTATAGACACTTGCCACCTATACTTCTTTCCAGTTCAGCCCTTGAAGCTTCTTCACGTCATTCGATCCACACTTAAGAACTTGCACGTGCAATTTGAATCGTTCCATGCCCATGCTGATTTGGAAGCACGCAAACTCCTCCAAATGCAAACCTCTATCCTGAGCTCACGACACGTGTCACCACGCCACAGAGATCGAGAAACTCTATCAGCCATCACGCCCCTACGTCATTGTCGCTGATCCTGTCATCATCTCTGCCCACGGTATGACTAGCCTGTCGCCGCCAGTCTCTCCGCCATGCACCACGGTATGTTCGCCCTCCAAGCAAACTGTCTGCCAGCCATCCTGAACTGCTTGCATTGTGCCTGCAAACTGTTTGGCCCCGATCCATCAATCATAGACAGATCACCAACAAGCTGCTCTTCGTGCCGTCAGCCTGCACATGACTTTGTCGCTCCCGAGAACACCCGCTGAACCACTGTCGAATTTCCATCAGTCGCCATGTGCACCACAACCGAACACTGTCGACTGCCTCCGCTCGCCGCCAACGAGCACCGCAACACCGGCCTAGAGGTCTGGTCAGCCGAACGCTACGTCTCCTCCATCGCCTGTTGCAAATTCCATCAGCATCCACAGCGTCTTGCCGCACTTTGTAGGTACGCTGTGCAGCCCTACCACAACTCCCGCGGCACCCTTGTCTTCCATGCTGATCTGATCGAAATGTCCTGCCGATCACCTGTCCGCTGTTGCCGCAGACTGTCTGCCTAGTTCATCGCTGAACTGTTGTCATCGAAACGTCTACACGTACCAGCAAGTTCTCGCCACTTCAGCCTTTAACAAGCCTCAAGCTGAATTTGACCGTGTACACACAACCACCAAAAAGAAGAAAGAACGCCGCTCCAGCCAACAACCAGCTCCAGAGCTTTTTCTTTCACCTCCATCTGGGCCTGTACAACGAGCTAGCTCCTCTGCTAAACACAACAATAAACAAACCTTTACGATTTGTTTTTCCGATTAGCCTTGAGCTCTTGCATGCACGCTGCTGAAGAAACCGGCCACGTGCGGACTCAGGACATCGTGATGTCCTCCACACGTTAAACCCATCGCTGGTACTCCGTAGCCGCAGACTCCTGATCTCCGAGCAAGTCCAACTTATCTGTGTCCAATCCGAACTCGTCTCCCGTAGACCAGCTAGCGCCGCACCCTGCGAAAGTCACCACGTGCCAACAGCACTGCAATCCGATCTTGTCACCGCCACGACTCTCAATGACAACATCCGGCTAAAATAAAAAACTTTAGCCGCCGCCGACGCTTCTGTCGACCTGCCGCAGCCATACGTATGCTGATCACATGCACCGGCCACGACCATGCTCCACCTTCTGCGTCGTATCCGCTCTGCATCACCATACGCTGCACGACGATGCATAATCCTCAAACCTCTTAGTGATCTTCCGCACAGCCTCTAGATCCAATTCAACCAAAGCTTTAGATACCAAATGTTAGAAATTAGCCTCCCACAGCGATAAGCTGTCTGCTAATCTCCACGCGCGGAAGCGCCGATTGAATCTACTGAGACGAACATGCAAGATCACAGACGACACCAGAGGCACGATATTTTTGTTAACGAGGTTCAGTCGAAGCCTAGTTCCCGAGGCACAATTACAGGCACTCCTCCCCAATAACAGCAACACTGCCCGTTCTAGGGTCCCGGCAACGTGCCGCCACCCTCCCTTGAACCTATCGCTATGTCATCATGGTTACAACAGCAGCCCTCCTCTCATATTTATGAGGAGACTCGGTTACAAAGTCTAACACCAACTCTACCCTATACTGTCAAATACAACTTAGAGTCCTAGCGTAACCAAACTCGTACAGAATATTCGACACATATGGTAACACTAGTGCAGCCAGGATCCTGTTCATGAATTAAATACCTACGAAACTATAGAATAAAACTATGCATTAAGGACTGATGTTTTATCTATGTTTTATTTCATTTATACGATGTTGAAGTCTTGTAATCAACGCCATAAAACTCTCCGTTGAAACTGACCTCATAATTCATATTCCAAGTCATCATTTTTATTGATATGCCACCTTATTAAATAGCAATGAAACTCTCATCGGGACCGGCATATGCATGTGATATGCCACCTTATTATATATCAGATATCACATGTGATGATGTCCTGGTTTGTGAACACCATACATGATGACGTCCTTCAAACGTTTTCAAATTTTTACCACCGCATATGCATGTGATATCACGACATCTCGCCCAGTTTCATGATTTTTGGGATTCATTTGAATTTTATATAATTAAATAACCACTCGCACGCAAGTTCGCGACGTTGCCCCGTGAGCACGTTGATCGAAATTTGGAGACAGTTCCTAGATTTAGCATAAAGTGACACTAACAATCAAGAATAACATTTTTGGAATGGATCAAAACTATTATTCGATGCACCTGCAGTTCAAACCTACATTTTCTGGAAAATTGCAAGAAAACGAAACAAAGTGAAGAAATATAGCAAACAGCAATGAAATTGTGCCAAATTTGAACATGTTGTTCATGGTACAAATACAAATCTAAGAAAAAAATTGGTGGAAAAAACAAAAAAAAATTATTTTGCCGAGTGCCAAGGTTTAGCACTCGGCAAAGTGAATATTTTGCCGAGTGCTAACCCTAGGCACTCAGCAAAGCCAGGACATGATTTTTTTAAAAAAATTTTATTTTGCCGAGTGCCAGATCTGGGGCACTCGGCAAAATACTTTCTTTGCCGAGTGCCCCGCATCTGACACTCGGCAAAGAGGTTTGAAATATAAAAAAAACCAAACTCACTCACGCACACCACGCGCACACACCACACACACATGTGCGCGAGCCTGCCCCGCCGCCGCTGCGCCGCCGCCGCCGGAGGCTCCCCGCGCGCTCGCCCTGCCAGTTCCCCGTGCCCGCGCGCCCGCCCCGCCGGCTCCCCGCGCCCGCGCGCCCGCAGTAGGAAGGAGGAGGAGGCAGGAGGAAGAGGAGGAAGGAAAGGAGGAAGGAGAAGAAGGGGAGGAGGAAGAAGAAGAAAGATAAGGGAGGAGGAGGAGGAGAGGAAGGAGAAGGGGGGAGAAGGAGGCAGGGTAGAAGAGAGGAGGAGGGGAGGAGAGAAGGAGAAGGGGAGAAGAGGAGAAGAGGAGAAGGTGCCGCCTCGGTTCGTCGACCCTCACGTCGTAGCAGTCGTCC
Organism: Saccharum hybrid cultivar R570; assembly: GCA_038087645.1. Taxonomy (NCBI): domain Eukaryota; kingdom Viridiplantae; phylum Streptophyta; class Magnoliopsida; order Poales; family Poaceae; genus Saccharum; species Saccharum hybrid cultivar. The sequence continues at coordinate 18,400,411 of JAQSUU010000760.1, forward strand.
TCATTGTCGTTGCCGGCCCTCGATCTTCGCATTCTCGCTGGCAAGGTATGCCCTAATGTTAGTATTAGTTAGTAAGCAGTAGTGTTAGTAGTAGTAGTTAATTAGTAGTGTTAGTATTAGTTAGTAAGTCGTAGTGACAGTAGTGGTTGTAGTTGTTGTTCATAGTTTTAGTGTTAGTAGTAGTTATTGTTGTATGTATGTGGTTGATGGCCTTCGTGCCTATGTTTGGTATACATGTGGTTGTTGGCCTTCGTGCCAATGTTTTCTGCAGGTTTTGGGAACCTCTCCGTGCAGGGGAGGTGTTGCCAAAATTTTTAATGGAGTCTAACCATTTGTCTTTTCTTTGCAGGACGAGGACCGTTGGGAGGCACTCGGCGACCCCGATCGTCTTCGTCGGCGTTGCGGTTCTGCATGCACCGCATCGCCTCGCCACTGCAGCGACTCGCCACTACCCGACTAGCCTGACCTCACCGACACCCTAGGTATAACCCATCTTCCATACTTGTATCTCGTGTAACCCCAGTTAGGTGTCTCCCGTCCGAAAGAGATACAGTCGTTGGTATGCATATCTTTGCATACCAATTTCCGTACCTATTTCGGATTGTCCACATTTTTTGGACAGCCCACGGATGCGTAGATGGGTTGGTTTCTGTGGCCCGCTCTTGTCCGAGATAGAGTTTCGGCACCACCTCCTCGTTGTTCTCCTGATACACAATCTCCCTGCCACCACGTGTATCGGGAGAACAGCGGGGAGGTGCTACCGAAATTCTGTCTTGGATAGGAGCAGACCATGGAAGCCAACCTCATCTACGCATCCTCGGATGGGATTAGGACCTATCCTTCACCTATTAGATGTATAGTAGGAACGCCTTGTGGATTTACCTGTAGTTTTTATTAGTCGCTTACATATGCATGTGCCAGAGGATGGATAACTGTGAGTGGATGTACACGGGCCACGCAAGTATGACCCCAGAATGGATGACCAAGACCAATGCTTTCCTAGAGCATGCATTTGGCGAGGCTGCTAAAGGGTCAGCCCGGATGCCCTGTCCGTGCAGCAGATGTGGCAACAAGAAAAGAAAAATTAAGAGGCTCGTGGGGGAAGATCTTATCAAGTATGGATTCACGGCAAACTATACCCACTGGATCCACTATGGTGAAGCCGATCGTATTAGAGAGGAGGTGGTGAGACAGCGTCTCGAGGATTATGATGGAGATGGCGGGGTAGCAGACTGGATGGATGACATTCAGCAGGCACGGTTCAGTGAAGGATTGGAGGAGAAGCCAGAGGAAAGCGCAAAGGCGTTCTATGATATGCTGTCTTCAGCGTAGAAGCCCTTGCACGAAAATACAACGGTATCGTAGCTGGATGCAATTGGACGCATCATGGGGTTGAAGTCGCAGTTTAGCATGAGTCGGGACAACTTCGATGGTATGTTGGCAGTTTTTGGATCCCTGCTTCCGGAGGATCACATCCTGCCAAAGAACTTGTACGAGTCACAGAAACTTCTTCGTGCACTTAAGATGTTGTATGAGCAGATCCATGCTTGTCCGAATGGATGCATCCTTTTTAGGAAAGATCACAAGGGAGCAATGCACTGTCCAAAGTGCAAATCCTCTAGGTACCTGGAGGTCGACACTAGTGATGGCAAGAAGGAACAGCTGAGTATCCCTACAAAGGTCCTACAATACCTTCCTTTCATACCGAGGATCCAACGGTTGTACATGACAGAGGAGTCCGCGAAATAGATGACATGGCACAAAAATAGAAAAAGGTACAATCCGAACAAGATGGTACACCCATCGGATGGTGACACCTGGACCCATTTTGATGGCATACATCGTGTTAAAGCAGAGGAGGCTCGCAATGTACGTGTAGCGTTGGCAACAGATGGGTTCAACCCGTATGGATTGTCCGCGGCCCCATACACTTGTTGGCCTATGTTCGTGATACCCCTGAATCTCCCCCCCGATGTCATCTTTCAACCCAAGAACGTATTTTTGTCGCTGATAATTCCTGGACATCTGGGGAACAATATGGGTGTGTTCATGGAGCCTGTGTTCGATGATTTGATAGATGCTTGGGAAAAGGGGGTACTGACATATGACCGAGCTATAAAGAGGAACTTCACAATGCATGTGTGGTACCACTACTCCCTGCATGACTTCCTGGCGTATGGCCTATTCTGCGGGTGGTGTGTTCACGGGAAGTTCCCATGCCCAATATGCAAGGCAGGTGTGACATTCACTTGGCTGAAGAGTGGTGGCAAGTTTTCTTCATTCGACCAACATCATTAGTTCCTCCCCCTTGACCATCCATTCAGACAAGACATCAAGAACTTCACGAAAGGTGTTGAAGTCACCGATCCTGCACCTCAAATGATGACCACTGCCGAGATCCGCGCTGAGATAGTGGCTCTCAAAGTTGATAAAGAGAAAGGTCGTTTTGATGGATATGGTCAGTACCACATGTGGACTCATAAATTAGGCTTGACTAGGCTTCCCTATTTCAACGATCTTCTTCTTCCACATAACATTGATTTAATGCACACAGAGAAGAATATCGCAGAGGCGCTTTGGGGAACACTCATGGACATAGAAAAGTCAAAGGACAATGTTAAGGCAAGAGTGGACCTAGCAGCACTGTGCAATAGACCAAATCAAGTGATGAAGACTCCCGCGCCTGGCAAGAAATGGAAAAGGACTTCGGTCGATTTCATTTTGAAGAAGGACCAAAGGAGGGAAGTATGTCAGTGGGTTCAGTCGTTAATGTTCCCTAATGGGTATGCGGCGAATTTGAGGAGGGGAGTGAACGTGTCCACTTGCCGAGTGTTAGGGATGAAGAGTCATGACTTCCACATATGGATTGAGCGGCTCCTTCCAACGATGACTAGAGGTTTCGTCCTCGAGCATGTGTGGCGCGTTCTGGCAGAGTTGAGCTATTTCTTCCGCCAGCTTTGTGCCAAGGAGCTATCTCGGGCCGTGATTTATGACTTAGAGAAAGTGGCACCTGTGTTGCTCTGTAAGATGGAGAAGATCTTCCCACCTGGCTTCTTCCTCTCAATGCAGCATCTAATTTTGCACCTGCCTCACGAGGCACGAATGGAGGGGCGTGCAAGCCCGTTGGTGCTATCCAATCGAGAGATGTCTAAAGGCTCATCGGAAAAAGTGTAGAAATAAAGCCAGAATTGAGGCATCCATGGCAGAGGCATTCATTCTTGAGGAGGTGTCAAACTTCACAACATCATACTATAAGGATAGCCTTCCCTGCGTGCACAATCCAATCCCTCGTTACAACACCGACGAGAGGTCATCAAATCTTAGTCTTTTCAAAGGTCAACTTGGCAGGGCAAGCGCTTCAAGCACCAAGACCTTGCGGAATGATGAGTGTCACACTATCATGTTGTATGTGTTGTTGAACCTTGACGAAGTGAACCCTTATGTGCAGTAAGTTCTCAATGAACTTGTTACATACGCCGTCACTATCGTCTATCTATCCAACCCCCTTGTCTCTTTGTTTTTAGGGAATTTCTGAATACATACTGGACAGGAAATAGGGATCCTTCCCCGCAAGAACAAGATAGTCTTCTCAAAGATGGTGTGCCTGATTTCATTTCATGCTTCGAAAAGAAGGTACCATCCAATTTACATTGTTCCATCTGTGGCATCCCACTTTTCTCCTACGAGCGAGTAATGATCTATCTGCCCTCACCTTACAGGCACACACGGATGCACAAATGGATGAAGAGTTGAAATAGGTTGGCAAAGGCTTCCCCTATAGGGTCAAGTCATTCACCATATATGATGTGAATGGCTATCGCTTCCACACAAGAAGCCATGAGCTCAGTCGGCCCAATCGAAAAACCATGAATACTGGAGTTTGTACGCCCGGCACCGATGACCACGACTACTATGACATAGTCAAAGAAATATATGAGCTCAACTTTGAGCTTCGCAGAGGTCATAAGCCAGTCGTATTCAAATGCCATTGGTTTGATCCCAATGTCACGAGAAGAGCCCCTGAGATTGGACAAGTTGAAATTCAACAAGATTCCCTCTATCAAGGAGACGATGTCTATATTGTGGCTCAATAGGCCACGCAAGTTTATTATCTTCCATGGGTGTGCCAAAAAGATCCCACTCTTGAGGGTTGGTACCTTGCGCAATTGGTATCACCGCATGGCAAAGTGCCTGTCCCAAACGATGAGGATTACAACTTTGACCCAAACACATATACAGGGGAGTTCTATCAACCCGAGGGGCTAGATGGCACGTTTGACATAGACATGTTTTCACTGATGGGCATGGAAGTAGACAATGACATTGATGAGGACGATGGAGATGAGGACGATGGAGAAGAGGTGCAAAATGCCAAAGATTTAGCACTGCTTGAGCGATTACGGTTTGGCATTGCCATTGATGACAACGATGGAGATGAGGCGGAAATGTTAGACAATATTGATAGTGATGACGACACTTATGATCCGGCCGCTGCTGATCCTAAAGATTATTTCTAATTCATGTAATACTATATTATTATTATTATTTTCTAGTTATGTTTTGTTCATTTTGCATCTCTATATTTGTCGATATTGTGCTAACTGGTTTACTCTTTATATTTGCAGGCACTCGACAAAATGCCGGGCGAAAGGCGGACCCGGACCTGCAACTCGCTCTATGCGAGGACAACACAAGAGGCGGAGGCGTCGGCGAGGAGCCATCCGGCCCGCCGCCCCCGTGGCCGTCCGAGGAGGGCGGTGCAGTCGTCTGCCGTCCCCCCGCCCGAGGAGGACCAAACGATGACCACTGACGACGAGGACCAGCAGCTGCCCCCCCAGACAGGAGGGGGTGACACTTCCTCTAGGGGGGTGGCGGGGGGTGACACTTCCTCTAGGGGTGGCGGGGGGTTCCACTTCGAGCACCTCATTGGTACCATACTTGCGCGGGTCCTCGCAGCTCCCGACGCGACCGATCCCGTTTCAGAGGAGGCCGGTGATTCGTCCCAAGGGCGACAAGTAAGTATCCGTTCATTTTGCATCTCTTCTTGTTCATATGCTGAAAACTGAACTGCAGACTAACAATTCTTCTTACTGACTCCTGTAGGAACTGGGAACTTGTGTCCGGGGGCAATCATCGGCAGTGCAATGGGATCCTCGGCGGCCTGATCCGCCTGCACTACCCTGGTTTGGTCACCCTCGCCCAGGTTGAGTTGCCTCCCTGGACGTGGGACCACTTCAACTCCACCGTGGACGCCATGTATGGCACCGTATAGGAGCGGATCAGGCATGAGTTCTGGGTGAGTCTACATCACACAACGAATCTCAATACTATGAATTCATTAGACGTTCTTGAAATAATGAAAGGATACATTATGTCTATATGCAGGACTTCTTCACGTTGGAGGAGGGGCATGACCCTACCTGGGTAACGAAGGTGCAGGACAGGGCATGCAGGGGCCGAGTCATGGACCTGCACTATGAGGCGAGGCTGCAGTGCCACATCAACCACTCGTGCGACATTCTTGGTCGGTACCCGGGGAAGAGCGAGGCCAGGACCATGACACTCACCAGGGAGCAGTACCTTGCAGTAAGTTATAAAACATTGTTACTGACTCATTCCATGAAGAATAGGTAGCCTTCATTTTATATTCTAACATTTCTAATACTTGATGGCATGCAGATGTGTCCTTCTTGGTGCGCCACCCACAGAGACTGTTGGGCGGCCATCGTGGACAAGTGGGTCTCCGATGAGTGGAGGGAGAGGCACACCCTCCGTCGGGAGTGCCGCCTGCAGATGGGTGGGCCAGCGCACCACCAAGGCAACCGGCCCCTCAGTTCGTACGCCCAGGCCTAGGTACACGCTACACACTTATTTATTTATTTGTTCTAATGCTCAATTCCCATTACTTCTAATCGTCTTTGTGTTTTCCTCGTAATCCCAGTCGCATGATGGCCAGGAATGCAATGAGTTCATGGCGTACGCCATGGCACATAAGGGCAAGGCGACAGCCCTGGACACCGTCTACAACCCGGAGGACGGGCCCGACGTGTATAGCAACGCGATCATCCACAACAAGCTCACCGACTACGCCTCAGCGGCCCGCGAGTGGCATGGGGAGGACTTCGACCCCACCACCCACCCCCTTGATATCGACCTCGTGATGAGGCTCAAAGGAGGGAAGCAGCATGACCGGTACTGGATGGCCTCCAACATGGTCGACTCGACCTCTGTGCTCAACCTCGCCCAGATCGAGCACAAAGCACGAGCTCCTCCGTCCCCATTCGACCTCGGCAGGCGAGCACACTGCAGCAGATGGCGGCACTCCAGGTTAGTTCTATTTCATTCGCCGTTCATTACTTTTACACATGTACCTTGCCTTTGCATTGTTTAAACGTTGGTGATTGAATATTGCGGGCCACTATGGAGAGGATGGAGGCCGAGAGGGAGGCCGAGAGGGTCGAGAGGGAGAGGGAGAGGGCCCAGAGGGAGGCCGAGAGGGCCGAGTGGGAGGTCCTGAGGGCCCAGAGGGAGGCCGAGGCGCAGAGGATGCAAGACATGTTCTCATTCATGTCGAGCCTCAGCACCACTCTCCCGGGTGTGGTGGTGCCCCAGTCGCTGCTCGCTCCAGTTGTGCCTCCTACTCCTCTGGCTCTAGGCACTCCGGTGAGTATATATATATGGTTGATCAAGTCCTTTAGCTTGTGTAGATACTAATGAATTCAATTCTTCTTTGTGCAGCAACAGTTGTCAGGTTCGAACCCGACTTCTTCGCCTCAGCACACACACCCCGGCTGGACAGGTCCACCACCGCACGGAGGTGCCCCTTCAGGCGCCCATTGGGATCAATGGCAGTAGGTGGTGCCCCTTCATGTTTCATTGACTTTTCTTGATCTAGAACTTGTGTTGGATGAAGACTTCTTAGATGTTGTCAAGGATTTGCACATTGGATGTGCGTGTGATGGATTATGCAGGAGGATGTGCTTGTGATGGATGTTGGATGTGCTTGTGATGTATTATGGATGTATGTGATGGATTATGTATGCGTTTTGTGTGATGCTAAATGCCTGTGTGCTGTCTCATGTATTATATATGAGTTTTGCATGTTTGCGTCGAAGGAAAGCAACAAACAAAAAAAATAGCAATTTTCATAGCTTTGCCGAGTGCCAACACCGGGAAAAGAAGGCTTTGCCGAGTGTCAGGGGTGTGGCACTCGGCAAAGCTGGAAAAATGCTGCAAAAGCAGCCACTTCCCAGTTTTGCCGAGTGTCAGGGCCTGACACTCGGCAAAGAGGTCAATTTTGCCGAGTGCCAACTGGCACCACTCGACAAAGACTATTTTTAAAAAGATTTTTTTTAAAAAAAATGGTTTCTTTGCCGAGTGCTGCCCTGGCTCTCGGCAAAAATTCAAATTTTGCCGAGTGCCAGTCCTTGGGCACTCGGCAAAGACGGCGTCAAATGTTGACGGCAGTTATTTTTTTGCCGAGTGCGGCCTCGGCACTCGGCAAAGACTTTGCCGAGTGTCGATTTTTGACACTCGGCAAAGAAATTTTTGCCGATAAAATCTTTGCCGAGTGCTTGGCTGGCTTTGCCGAGTGCCCCCAGCACTGGGCAAAGAGGGCGTCTGCAGTAGTGGTGGCTGAGGGTCTCCTATCCCTGCTTTCTCTTATTGTTCCGGTTTGCTTTGAGCTGTCTACCACTGTCTTGGTGGTTTGTAAACTGTGCCACAAGAGATCTCTCGTAATAGCGCCATGTAATTTTTTCTTAAAGAAACACGAGCCAAGGCATCACCAAGGCATGTTCGGTTTTTTTTTCCAAGGCATGTTCATGAAAAAAAAATTCAATGACTATAACATAAACTGTATGCAGACCGTTTACCGTTTTTACAGGTATATAGATAACAATTTATAGGCGTCATCATGTCACAGGTACAGATTTTAGTATTTGCCAATGTGTTTGCAATGGTGTAATCATGACAGTATGGTTTACAGGTGTAATCATTTCACACGATTTCATTTCATAACAAATCCAAAATTAAGTGTACAAACTTACTGTATGGTCTCTAGTGAAAACGGAGGTGATAAATATATATGTACACAAGTACTGTCTTCAACGAATATATATAGTGACAAATCGTACAAGATCCTTCCCGGGAATTTCTTCCATGAAGACGTACGCAGTAACGCACGCCATCACCATCATCGTGATCATGTCATGTCAAAAATGGATCCATCCATCGATGGCCACAAAGAAACAATCCTCGCAACTGCCGTCAACCCCATCTACACCTACAAAAACACGACGACTAGCTCCTTTGATCTCGCAGTCAACTCATAAGCCACCTACAAGGCTACAAAACCGATGATGGATCATTCCATGGCCACAACCACGAACAAAGACGGTGGAAGCAAGAACCACCTGTCGTCGTTGCAGCACGGCAGTGCGTACTACAGCGAGAATTCCGGCGAGCCCGGCGACGCGAAGGAGAATGTGATGCCCATAGTGTTCGTTGCCATCACCGTCGTTTTCGTGCTGCTCAGGCTCCTCTGCTGTGGCCTCGGGAAGGACGCGGAGGAGCAGGTGGCCGGAGGTGGGGACAGAGTGGGTCAGCCGAGCAGCCGATCAGCAGGCTTGGCGGACAGGCATCCTTCGACGGTGGCCGCCGTGGAGGTGGCGCCAGTGCCGGCGGCCGAGCCGCCGCTGGTGTGCACGTACAGGAAGGAGGACAGCTGCGGGGACGACTCGTGCGGGGTGTGCCTGGCGGAGCTGGCTGACGGCGAGGCCATCAGGGTGCTGCCGGCGTGCATGCACTTCTTCCATGCCGCCTGCGTCAACGAGTGGCTGCACGGTCACGACACCTGCCCGCTCTGCCGTGCCCCGCTCGTCGCTCCCGGTCCCGGCGACGACACCTAGGCGTGGCCATGGCCATGAACTCCTCGGTGCTTTTCAGCCTTTTTCTCTTACTATAAGTTAGTAAGTCATGGTACTATATTACGACGTACTAGAACTGTATATACTACGGAAATACATGAAGTTATTCGTCGTCATGCTGTCTGCGGCAAAAGAGAAGAGGCTGTGACGAGATATTCATGGAACTTGTTACATATCGATTTTTTGACTCGACAAGTGTTCGCAAAATATTTTTTATTTCTCTTAGAAGTGTTGAAGTTTTATTAGTGGTACCAATAATTTTTGTGAAAAAACTACGTAGCCGACACGAGGAGGTGCTGTACCAAACTTGTACCGCAAACCAAAATCATGGGTCCACCTACCATTCGAGAAAATGACTCCACCTCACCCATTGACCCATTGCACGCCACGAGGCAGGAGCGCTCGTCCTCACATATTCCATGCCAGAAAGCACTCCTTGGGCCACCGCTTGCCATACGAGAAAACGGCTCATTCCATGCCAGCGGCGCTCCCCCTCAGCCATTCCATGCCAGCCAGCTCCTCCTCACCTATTCCATGCCAGAAGCACTCCTTTAGTTGGAACCACACCAGACAGGAACTTAATTATTAATTTATTTCATTATTAGCAACATTCTATGCCAACCATACATTCCATGCTAGAACTATCTTCCTGCCTACAGTTTGGTGCAGACCGCACCAAATAGACACTTGAGCCGGTCCGCCTACCATACAACAAAACGGCTCCTCGTCATCCATTCCATGCCAGAAGCACTCCTCACCTATTCCATGCCACAAGCACTCCTTGAGACGGAACCACAACAAACAAGAACTTTATTATTACTTTCTTTTATTAGCAGCAACATTCTATGCCTCTCATACATTCCATGCTAGAACGCTCCTCCTTCCTACATTTTGGTGCAGGCCCCACCAAACAGACACTCAACAAAACGTTACATGGTAGAACGCTCCTCCGCCCTACAGTTTGGTGCAGACCGCACCAAATAGACACTTGACAAAATGGCTCCTCACCCATTGCATGCCAGGATATGGCTCCTCACCCATTCGATGCCATGATCACCCCACCTCACCTATTCCATGCCAGAAGCACTGCTTGAGCTGGAACCACACCAAATAGGAACTTAATTGTTACTGTCTATTCTATGTCTGTCATACGTTCCATGAGCTTTATTACTTTCTTTTTTATTACCAACATTCCATGCCCTGTCATACATTGCATAAGCTGGAACCACACCAAACACCAAACAGGCACTTAGTTATTACTTTATTTATTATTACAAACGTTCTATTTGCCTGTCATACATTCCGAACAGACACTTAATTATTACTTATCTTTTATTATATAAGCAACAAACGAGCCTTAGCAGTGAACGCTCAACACCAGGGCTGCAGGGCATGAGGCGTTGCCAACTGTGGAGTTACTGCCATGTCCCCTCATTTTCCTTTATAGGCAAGCGGTGTAGCAATTCTTCGTGGCTTGTTTCTGCTGCTACGATGCTGCTTTCTGCTGCTTCTCGTCTGTACACTGTGGCTTGTTCTGTAGCTACTGGCCCATGTGAAGCCGATCTGGGCTGGTTGTGTTGGCCCAAACAGCCGAACAATATGATGTGCTACACGCAGGAAAAGGCTAGTGGCTTCGTTGAATCTCCTGCATACAACTACAAAGTACAAAACTAAGACAATCAAATGGTGCGACAATTGTTTGGGTCGCTCTGCCACTCCCCTTGCGATACCGCGACTTCCATCACGCGCAGCTATCCATGCGACCCCGCAACCTCACCCATGGTTCGATTCCTGGTCAGCTCCCCTGCGCCTCTTTCATTTTCTTCCGAAAAAAAGAAACCTCATCCCCGAGGGAGGGAGGGAGGGATGGTACCCATGTTCCGAATCTTGCGATCCCTAATCCGGGTGCTGCCACAATCTCGGCGCTTGCCCCTGGAACATCCGCACCCGCCGCTCCGCCACTATCACATCGTTGGCGTCAAGATCGGACGCCGCGGGGAAGGTGCCCGTGTCGGCGGTTGGAGGCCACCCGCCTCAGCCGCTCTCGTCGCTGCCGCCGGCGGTGGCTCTGCCCAGGAAGAGAGCCTTCTCCGCCGCGCTCACCTAGGACGAGATCGCCGAGGACTTCGCCGTCGCGCCTCCATCCACTTCTAGGCGAGCACGATGGACCGACCCCCGACCCTCGTGTTGTTGCAGGATTTGGCGTCGACAGATATGGCGCAGTTCAAGGAGGATGGGACTTGGTCATCGTCTTTGACTGAGACTTGCCCCTCGGCGAGGGCATGCTCACCATGGACTTCACCGGGACGCTCAACGATCAAATGAGGGGATTCTACAGGAGGTACACCCCCTATTATTGTTCATGATTGGTAGTTCCTGGCTTCTAGCAACTACGAACACTTGATTCACTCACCGGAGACAGGTAATGTATCGTAGATTTGTGGCCCAGATAAGCTATAGGATAATTAGAATTAATTATGGTTTTCTCCTACAATGTTGCTACCGATGCATACTGTTCCTATATACCCTGAAAGGCAGTTTGATTCAGAACCCTGAAATTGTTTATATATTGCTAAACAACCATCAAGCAATAGTGAACCTTACAAAGCAGCAAACATGTTTCCCCACCTAGACATTATTAATTTGTAAAGCACTGTGACTTAAATCATGAATTTTTCTATGATCTGTACCTTTATATGATTTAATAATCATGAAGCATGAACTGTTAGTAGCATGCATGCTTATGTGACTAACTCTTGCCTGTAGCAGCTGCATCTATACATGATTCTGCTTGCTCTCCATTTCTAGATAATTTTTATAAGAATAAATTTTATCATGTCCTCTACAATTTGGATGTCGGGTTATCGGATCTGGAATTTTTTTCTTTCAGGCATGGATGAACAGAAGATATGCTTTCCTTTTCTCAAGTTAGTGATTATAGAGCATTGACAAGCTGACTCAATTGAGTTGAATATATATAGTGATCTGTCTTCATACTGTGTTGGTACCTGAAGTAAACATGTATTGAGATGTGTGAGCCTTAGTGATTCCATGTTGAAATTGCGTCTAGAACAAACAAGTTCAACTTTTCTAAGTTGGATATTTCTCTACGTTTAAGAATACTGAATACATATCAACTAGAGATGGATATAATTGGAGAATATAGACATGATCTATGAGGAAAGAGGAACGAACTTGCTGTAGTAGACATGATCTAGGAGGAAAGAGAATACCAGTTTGTGATATCTTTATGAAAACACTGTAAATATATTATTTTCCATAGGAAGCGCCATTGAGTTCCTTAGTTCCTATATTATAAATTAGCATCTGTTAAATCTGTAAATACCAGAAAAAACATGGGTACCACACATCCTTAGTAGTGATAGTCTGACACCCAACACCTTGGGTCACATTTTGTCCAGTAGTACAGAACGTATACATGCTGTTAAGGGGCCTTTTTGTTCCCATCATTTACATAGGTTAAGTATATGCCTATGTATGTCTGTATGCGGCAACCATTTTATTCTTCAATGCCCATCACATGAAGATGGATTCAAGGTAGGTTCTATTTTTCAATTAAAAAGAATTCATTCACATTTGATTTCAGGAAATATGTTGTGAAGGAAGCAATGCAAATCTAAGGTAGTTCAATAACTGCCTTGACCTCTCTTTCTTCCTGTTTGCTGTATGGTATAAGACTAATTCCAATGACTCATTCAGGTGCATAACTGTGCAGGAGTTGGTTTCATCAGGGCGCCCACCCTTTGGCCAAATTCCCTTTTGGCTGCGCAAACAAAGTCATAGGAGTTGCACTTGTTGTGGTGAGGATCATGAGAGAATATATTTTTTGGGTTGATGAGGACAGTAAGGCCCAAGTATATGTTTGATCCATGTTCTTAAACTTTGCTTCGAGAGATATTGGAATTACTCTGTTACTCTTAATCGGCAAAGGCTTACCTTTTATTTTTGTTTAAAGACCTCCCCTGTTCAAGTGTATCTGTATGTGAGCAAGTTTTGACTGAACGATAGTAGCTTGACAAAGGCCTATTTTTAAAATGTATATTTTTGTGTACTTCACAATGACTGCCTCTATCTTTCTCAAAAAAAAAATCTGTACTTCAATGACTCTATTTCTCAAAAGAAAAAGAAACCTCTTTACTTTAATGATTGTCTCAATTTCTCAAGGAAATCAAGAGTTGTGTTGTGCTCAATAGCAAATGTTGTTTCAGTGTTCTCAATAAGCTATATATATTCTCTTATGAATGTTCGGTAGCATACCATAGCATTATTCTTATCTCAATGTCCGTGTTCTGTGTAGGTCCTCCTCTTCTTTGTCTCATGCTGCATCTGCTGTACCACATTTGGTCTTAGGTGACTTTAATTCATGGTGATTTTTGATTCACTCAAACCAATCCCAGTGATCAGGTAATTCAGCCGTGCACTCATACCATTCATAGTTTCAAACTCAGTTTGGTTTTAGGCTGCATTTTTTCAGTTTGGTATACCAATATTCAATGCTGTTAGTATTTGCATTATTAATGTATACTACCTGATAATCGAGGGCAACAATGTAACTCAGTCTCATTCTTCATGCAGGTTCAAGTTTTGATGTAAACCCTTCATGTCATTGGGATCTCACACAGCAAATTCAAAATCCCCAACCAGCCAAAGCTGGCCTCCATTGTTACTTCATCTGAGAATAAAGTGAAGGGGAAGGGCGTTTAGTTCCCGTGTGGTGCTGTGATGTGCCAGTTGTTTGTCAACGGCTGCCTTGGTTAGAGTGACATTGCTGCAGGATTCACCTGCCTCAGGATAGACTCAAGTGTAGGTCGTCTCTAGTGCAGTGCGTTCAGGTGAACATTTTTCTCGTGTGGATGATAGCCACGAGAATGGGAGTTGTAGCTGAGAATTAGCACTTGATGCTCCCATGATTTGTAGAACAGAATCGATGATCAGTTGTAGCTATGTGAGGACAATGTTGTTTACTTGGCAAATGTGATATGTGACATGTTGGCACTGCTATATGTTTATGCACAAAGCATCAGCTACTTTGTCATATATCAAGTTATTCTTTGTTGTATTATCTCAGGTTTTTAGGCACACACACAAGACCCATGCATGACATGTGTGGCAGTGTGCTGGCAGTGCCAGGTTGTGCGTGGGTTTTATCTTTTGTTTTAGCCCTTAATCATGTTTGCCTTCAATGCATGTCATCTTGTGTTGGTTTTCTACTAAGTTTCTTTGATACACGACAAAGCTATTGCACGTAAGAAAGGACATCAGTTGTAATCCTTGGAGTGTCGGGTAATGATTATTTTCTAATTGATTAAATTATTGTGCAACAGAAAAAAAAAATAATGCCACAGTAATGTAAACAATCATACCTTATTCTACGGTATATGTCTGCATGGAATAGACCTAAAGCTACACGTATATATGGTGAGTATAACATACCTTGTTTTAAGGTTTTGTGAGAGATTTTCAAGACACGCAGTATTGCCCATGTGACAAGTACTAATATTTACATATATACTTGAATCTGTATAGAGGATGGTTTGGAGATGCGGCGGAACTTATTTGTGGATTTATTGGCGCATGAAAGAAATGGATATCAGATTTATTGGCGCATGAAAGAAATAGATATCGGAGATTTCTTCCTGCCGATATAAAACATTATCTTAGCTACATCACGAAAAGGTCTATAAAGTAGAGTTTATGTGCCTGCGACGCCGTGCTCTTCATGACTGTGTTGATTTCACAAACTTTGTTTTTTGAATTAAATGTCACTTTAACATTGGTATTTAATTTTTACAGTATTGTTATCTTATCGCACAATCCATATGTTTTAGTACAAATTGTTAGCTATCCTATAGCAACGCACGGGCACACTATGTAGTGAATAAATAAAGACAGAAAAAGCCTAGCGGCTAACCAGACAACTATCGACAGGCCGCGGATAGCTAGCTAAAGCTCATGTTGATTTGGCTAATTTGTATTATTTTCTTTTCTGTATATGATTTTGCTTTGCTGATGCATATTATTATTTTCCAAATATTTTGTGACAATTAAAAATATATTCTTATCTTAACAATAAAAATGTGAACTTAAACGTGGTTACAAGCAATGAATTGTTTATGAAGAACAGTTATTCCTCGTATAAAATGACAAGTAAAATTTATCAGTCATCCGCAAAGTTGTCTGGAGATGTGAACTAGGTCCCCAAAGTTCCAAAATATATATTTTGCTCTCTGAAGTTGTAACCGGTCTAATCCAGGTTCACATGAGTGTGTACCTGACCTACTATCCTACGTAGCATGTTGATTCAACGCTTGCATAGATTTGATAGATGGGACTCATATGTCAGCGGCAAAGGCTCTACCTTAGAAAAATCCTATCTTTTTCATAGACCTCGGATGAATATGATTTCTATATCAAAATTGTGGCCCTCGATGGGACCTACAACTTTCTAGCTTTGCATTTTTTTTCTTTTGAGATCAATAAGATGCTCAAATAAAATAAAGTTTCAATATCTTATTAATCGTGTACCAAGTCTTGCCGCCTTAAAAATCATTTCTTTCTTGTACAATGTCGGATAAAGGTTCTTTGTACATGAAAATTGTAGCCCAAGGTGAGACCTACGACTTTATACCTTTGAGTTTTGTCATTTGAGATCATTAAGACACTCAGAAAATCATATCTTTCTTGTATGACGTCGCAAAAAGATTCTTCTATTATAAGAAGGTTGTAGTGCTCGATGAGATGTACCACATTCTAGTTTTGTGTTTTTTATTTTGAAGATTTTTAGATTTTTAAAAAATAATTTCTCTAAATAACTTTAAATAAAAAAATCAAAACTAGAAAGATGTAGATCTCATCGAATACTAAACTTTCTTATAATAATTGTGGTGTTAGAATGAAGTTAGAACTTAGCATGTAATACTTTGTGGAATTAGACTACAACACATCTTTAGACACGTGAGTGAATTTAGCTAAGCATTAGGTTTAAAATTTCGCGAGAATTTTCGATTAGCACAATCCTTTCCCTCTTGCACGCGGTATTTTGATCCTTTCACACGACCAGTACAAATATTGATACTGTTTAAAATAGCTATAGCCAGCTATAAGGCCAACTATTGCTGAAGATTTGTTATCTTACGTCTAGTACACGCAAAACCAAATTAACTAGAGGGGTAAGGTTCACGTCCCCATGTTCGGGCCGCCTTTGGCAGTTGTGGGAGCGCGGCAGAGCGGGCAGGTGTCGTGCTCGTACAGCCATGGCTCGATGCAGGCTGTGTGGAAGCAATGCTTGCACACCATCAGCACCCTTACCATGTCGCCGTCGGCCAGCTCCGACATGCACACTGAGCACGCCTGCTCAGCCCAACCGTCTGCCGACCGGTACATGCACTCCAGTGTCAGTGTCAGCGCCGGCGCGGGCGCCTGTGCCTGCGCCAAGTCCATGTCTGCCGCCACCGTAGGCTGCTGCCAGCGTTCTCTAATACCCTCGCCCCTGATCTGCGGTCAAGTACCGTAGACCCTGCTGGAGCGGCACAACATACGCCACAAGCCAATCATGATGAACAGGATGGTGATACCGAACAACACCCACATACCTATTCTCTCTGCCGGCAAGAGGCCGGAATCGTGCCTCTGCTGCTGCTGCTGCCGCCAGTTGCCCGCTGATGGCGGGGTTGCGTGGAGGACCACCAGATGCCGACGTCCTCCTGTGGTGGCCAGTGCAGGCATTGTGAGGCAAAGGACGAGACAGCCATGCGGATTCACGTGAGGTTCACGGTGATGTACCAATTACAATGTCTATTAAGAATGCAAGTACATATTTTTTTTAAAAAAAAGAATTCAGTACATCTCTATCTCTATCTCTATCTCTAAAATCTATCTCTACATCTCTACTTTATATATGTACTACTAAAGAGAGGATTGTTTTTGTCTTTAGCTGCTTCTACAAGCCTCCATCAACCACTTATAGATTTTAAAGATCTTGAATTGATATCTGGTAAAATGCTGCGTCCGCAAAAACCAGTGACGTACTGCTACTACCTGCAAAATAGCACCATTCTAAGAATATATAGTTTGACAAAAACATTTCTCTCACTACTACGGATTTCATTTTCATAGCACCATTTTCACTGCCAATTTGTACATGTCCGGCGGTGGTAAAGTTTCACTGCTGGTTCAAAGGCAGGCGGGGCAGAATTGGGCGACAAACAACAGGTGGTGGAAATTGTTTTCATCACCGGTCACCAAATGACCTGGCAGTGAAAATTGTTTTCACAGCCCGCCGGTTGCCATATGATCCGGTGGTGAAAATCGTTCAGGTCATCGGATCAAGTGCCGATCCAGCGGTGAAAACAATTTTGAAAAGGTGACTGATTTAGAGATATCCGCTTTAAGAACAGCTTGTTGGTTTCATTATCGACCAAGTCTTGAATCCAAATGGACACCATTGCATTATCTTTTTTCGAGAATTACACAGTACAACGCAGACGCTCACAAAGCACGCACACTCACTTCTATGAGCACATGTACCAGACCTTACCCCTATGAGCTTCTTCGAAGACTGGGTCGGCAAATCCTTAAGATTGATGAAGTCAACACAAGCGCCCCACTGTCTACAGTAACATCGCCTACCACTGAAAGCACATCACCGTTAAATCTTTAAAAATTCACTCTCACGGGGAGTCAAACCTAGGACCTGAGGTGCTACTAAGGCTCAGGTGACCACTAGGCTACAGGCCCTTTCGCGACCATTGCATTATCTAATTAGAGTGCAACTCTACTTCATCTTGTTCACCAGACAATCGCGTGTTATACATATTTGTATTTTAGCTTGGACTTAGGTTCAAATTTATATCTCGTGTTCTTGTGAAAACACTGTGGTCGGATTTAATGTATGGACTCATGACTCGAACCAGATGTATATTTTGATGCATTGTGTAGGTCTTACACTTGATGTACTAGACAAACCATTGGTCATTTGGTAGAACATGCGGTGATGATCAAGACATCACTGCTGAATCAAATGGTGCACGAGTAGTGATGAGCTCTTCATCGTGGCTAGATCAAACGACGCACTAGTGGTGATGAGCTCTTCATCACCATCGGATCGTATACCTCAATGACGGTTAAAATCACTTCATCACCTCCTAAACAAACCACACGCCAGAGGTTATGAGCTCTTTGTCACTACCTGATCATATTCTTGACCAACGGTGATGTCCAACTTCATCACCACTGGATTGTATGCCAGATAGGTGATAATGTCCAGCTCGTCACTACTAGATTGAATGCTGGACCAGTGGTGATGATGGAGATGACATCACTATGATGATGAATTTTATCACCGCCAGTTCCGAACCGGTAGTGA
The DNA here is from genome assembly GCA_038087645.1 of Saccharum hybrid cultivar R570. Classification (NCBI taxonomy): domain Eukaryota; kingdom Viridiplantae; phylum Streptophyta; class Magnoliopsida; order Poales; family Poaceae; genus Saccharum; species Saccharum hybrid cultivar. The sequence goes on from JAQSUU010000760.1 coordinate 18,418,723, forward strand.
TAAGCTTTGTTATCACTGGCCACATTTTCAAACGTCGGCGAAAACATGAAGATGGGTTATGACCGGCAGTGACGAAGTTTGTGTAGTAGTGTTTAGACAAAGCAGGGTATGTTTACATTCAATACAACTAGTTCCAATACTAATTAGTTTTGAAGACATCAGAATTTAATGTTTTGTGGCATTGAATTCTAAGACATCAAACATTGTTGACATATTATTAGGTGTGTGTAGCAAGAACCTAGCCAAGTAATAGGCACTGACTCAACATAGATGCTCACATTTCTTTTCCAAGATTTATCCCAAAAAGGTTACATGACACGTTCTGGTGCATTCATTGCTCAGCATGTGCTTTGTGTAGTGTATGCACATATCCAACATTTTACTTTAAGAAAGCGACAGTTTAGATGTCTTATGATGGATTTTTGTTGGAAAAAGATCTGTTGGATTTTTAACCACTGGATACGAAATTTACGGTTCAAATCTCCTTCTCCAACCTCACCTTTTTCCTTTTTCTTCCCATAGCCACAGAGCCACTCAATCCACTATTGCCCTTCTTTCTCCATTTGTTGTGTGCCTAGGCCTCCTCCGCCTCCAGCTTCGGCGGCGCCTAGCCACTGAATCCCCTGTCCCGCAACCACACCCAAGAAAATCTGTCGAGAAATCATTGTTTCATGTTGCGCTCCACCACCTCCTCTACCTCCTTGTTCACCTCCAGCAGTGCCGCGGACGACTCTACCACCACAAACCGTAACCACTTGAACAACGGCGACCCGCCACGCCTTCTTCCCGACTTTGCCCAACTTCCTTCCACCACATTGGTAACAGGCGGTGGTAGGTGGCGGCATCTCCGTCCCTTCCACCACCTGCCACGCCTCTGCTGTGCCGATAGCCTCCCCTAGCACCACTCTATAGCCGAGAAGCTACAAAATCCCCCAACCTCTCGTCATACTGCCAAAACCCTAACGCCGCTAACCAGAACCAAGCCCGCCGGAGTTGGTCCTTGTCGGAGAATAAGGATAGCTCACTGCTCACGGAGAAGATAGCTGCAAGAATCTCCTTTTGAATTCTTTGGTAAGTAATTTGTCAGATTTCTCCCCACAAATTTCTTTCAGCAGATATTTAGCATATTTCATCCAGTACTACATTAAACTTGATATTTCAGGAATTTTACTATATTAAATAAGTAACAATTTTCAGTTTGATTTCCTATAATGTGAATCATCATGACAGAAATAGTAGTAATAAACTAATAATTATGCATGCTAAAATGGACCATGATACTATTAATTTCGTAAATAAATTTTGCAACATGGAAAGTTTTTATACGCTTTGGGCACTCTTTTAAACTAAATTATAGGTATGGTTTCAAGTTCCGTCTACAGACATAGTATTGTATAATTGGAAAATAAGTTACTTCGCGACAGATCACGAGACGTTGCGACCGTACAACTCCCTCTCGCGCCGTGGCCCGCGCGAGCCCTCCTCACCAACATGGCTCCCTCCCCTCCAACGGTGGCGGCGGCAGCGCTAGCAAGGTAGGCCTGTTCCTCCTCCTCCTCCTCCTCCTAGATCTGTGAGCACCGGAGACGAAGACGACGGCGCCGGTGGCTAGGGTTGCAGCAAGAAGGAGGTCACCGGAGAGAGAGAAGAAGCCAACTCCGACGGCCTATAGAAGGGCTCTACCTGGGGAGGCAGGCAAGCCAGACGATGAGAAAGGAGATCGGGTAGTTTAGGGGGCCTTGCGGTGGCAGCGGCGGCTGAGCCAGGGGGGCGGGGCGCCATGGCCAGAGCTCAGTATCACCGGCAAGCATGGCCATGGTGGTGCTCTAGCGAGAGGGGGGAGGGGAAGAAGGCAGCCGCCGCCAGCGAACCCTAGCGCCCACGGCGGGGCGGTGGCCGGCGGCGGGGGCGAGGATGACAGCGAGGGAGGGGGCAGAGGAGGAGGGGCACGGGGAGGGAGAAGGGGGCAGGGGAGGAGGCCTGTCACGAGGTAGACGACGCTGGAGCGCGTGACCCGTCACGCGTTACGTGCTCCTTATAGAATATACTCCTATCTGCCATGTACCTTTATCAATGATTTTTTATACCATTTCTGCTCCCTAAGGAGACCAAGACGCGTGTTGCTGTAGCGGGTACTGTATATAGTACCACTGTTCACTGTACTGTATCGAATACTGTGTAGTAATGTATACATTGCTTTTCTCTTATTTTCCTCTTTTCCTGCTAGACTACAAATCTGTTTTTTTTCCTCGTCCGTGAAGTGTGGGGTTACCTATTATATGGATGAGTCCACAAAAAAATTATGCGACAACGTCGCATACTGCCTTGCATGCGACACAATCTGCTTGTTTGATGCAAGTCCCAAGGCCCACCAGTCAAAACAATAATCAGCCCCGATACTGCCTTGCATGCGACACCATCTACCTTGCAGGACGTGTGTCACGCGATTAGACGGTATCGCAGGCTCGCAGCGATGGTGTCACAGAGAAAATTTTTCCCATGAGTCCTCTGCTCTCTACCCTGGGAAGGTTCATAGCCGTCGGATCGGGCACGGACAGCTCGTGATTGGGAGGGTTTTTTTGCCATCCGTCTCCTGTTTGGCGCACTAGGTGGGGAATGAGGAATGGGTAACACTATATCGCATTGCTTCGTCCGGTTCTGTTCCTCCTTTCTATTCTATAAAATAAAAAAAAAGTATATATAATCGTAGAAAGATTCTTGTTCAGAGTTTCAGAAATGGTATGCTTATACATATATCTAAACTATGTTCTTGATATTGATTGATCAACCTCGCAGTTGCAAGATCATCGTGAACCTCGCGTGATTAATTGATAGCCAGAATGCCCTTACTGGCTGCGGCTGCAGCGGGAGGACGCCGGAGTCTCGTCGACCTGTGGGCAACTGCGCCCTCGGCGGTCAACTGGCAGGAGCCGCTGGGACAGGACGGCATCCCACCATGGTCATCATTGCCAAGTGAGACCAAAAACCAGGTGTTGTTCGGCGCCTCCTTCTTGGTGTTCCTATTGGTTTGCTTGGGTGTCTGCTGCCTCTTCTGCCGCAAGAACAAGGACGATGAGCAGGACACCAGCACCTTTGTTCTTGGACCGTGGAGCATGCACAACGACGACGGCGAAGCTGTCAGTGCTCCACCGCCGCCAATGCAGGAGCAGCAGCCGCTGCCTGAAAGCGGGGATGGCCGCGGACCACAGAGCAACAGCAGGGAAGGTGACAGACTTCCGCGGCGGTGGCGGCGGCGGCGGCAGCCGCCTGCCGTGGCGGAGGTACCGGCGGCCGAGGTGGAGTTGGCGCAGGGTGACGTGCAGTTAACGCAGGCCGGCGTGGAGTGGTTGCTGGCTAACTTGGAGTTGCTGGCGCCGGCGGCGGACGTGGACATGGCGCCAGCGGCGGACGTGGAGATTGCGCCAGCGCCAGAGCCGGCGCCAACGCTCAAGTGCACGTTCAGTACGGCGGAGGGGTGGACCGAGGGGACCTGCTCCGTGTGCCTGTCGGAGCTGGTCGACGGCGAGAAGGTGAGGGTGCTGACGGCGTGCATGCACTGCTTCCACGCCACCTGCATCGAGACGTGGCTGTGCGGGAACGCCACCTGCCCACTCTGCCGTGCCCCCGTCATGGCCGTCCCGGCCAGAGGCCGCCGGCGCCGGCGCCCGGCGGACCCAAACCTGAGCCTAGCCTAGCTAGGAATCAGGTGGTTTGGACTTTGGACGAATTTCTCCTACTATGTGTTTTTGTCTCTCCCCGAGATGGAACGACAAATCTGTATGTAATTTGGTTAAGATTATACCCGTCCGACTGAGATTTTAATAATTCAACAGTGCTATCTATTATCTACTTGTGCCATTGCGTGATGTGCATCGAAGATAAGGAGGAAACCTTCGAACATCTGTTTCCATGGTGTGATTTTGCAAAATGCTGTTGGAACCGGGAAATGTCTCGCCGCTTGTGTATGCGTCCGCTGGTGTTCATCCCGAGCTCGTCTTCATCCCATCAGATATTTCCTCTCTGCTGCACTTTCCCCACCTGGTGCTGTGGTTCACTTTCCCCTCTCCTCCAAGCGATTGGTTTAGGGTTGATGGAGCCAGCGAACTAAGGATCCGCAGGTGGAGCAGCTTCCCATGATCTGTTCTCCAAGGTAATCTTGGATGCTTTGTATTTTCTTTGCTTCTCTTGATATCTCCTCCAAGCTCAAGTGTTGATTTCGGGCGGAGCTGTTTGGCTGGTGGTTGGGGTTGTGGGGGGTGGCTGTGTGGGGTAGATGGCGTTCACCGCGGGAAGCGAGCGTCGGAGCTCTGTCCACACCCTACCCGGTGCGGCGGGGCGGTGGCTCGGGCGGATGGCGGTGGCAGTGTGCTTGGTGATGTGTACTAGATCTAAAACGGAACAAAATGTTTTTGTAACTTTCGATATCTCCTCCCTCTCTGGCCAATCCCTCTCTCCCTCTTCAGATTTGGCTGCTTTAGAAGGGGGGTTCGGGGGAGGCAGGCTGGCCTGGCGGTTGGTATGGTCGTGGGGCGGCTTTAGGGTTCTAGAGGCGGTGGTGGCAGTTGGGCTAGGTCGGGGCGGGGGCGACCATGGCCGGATCGTGCCGCCGAGGAAGGAGGCGGTAGGGGAAGACCGAGGCCTTCGCGGCACCCCTATGAAGAAGAACAGTGTAGCGAATATGAAGAAGAACAGTGTAGAAAAAAAGACCGAGGCTTGTTCGCTGCTAAACTTGAAAGTATTTCGTTTCTGGGGCTAGGACCAATATATGGATGTCCGGTACTCATCAAACTCCGATGCCTTTTGTATCTGTATCCGGAAGTGGGAACAAGTTTTTTGTGTGTTTTTTAGATCTCACTCTATCGAGTGTAGATGTCTATATTTATTCATGCGTTTACCTGTCTGAGATGTGAGAGTAAGAACTCAAATCTTTAGTAGACGTCTAGTGTGCCAGCACTAGATATGTCTCTTACAAATGTAGTGCAGTTTTGGTTGGAACGAATAAAGATTTTGAAGACTTCAGTCTGTATGCACTTTGCATTGTCTCAGCACTAGATATGTCTCTTACAAATTCGATATTGATTTGGGATTCAGAAATATCTTAAATCGATAATGCAAAATTCTTCTCTTACTTTAGAATAACACCGCTATATATAGTGCTTTTAGATACTGTTCTTGGGTGTTTGACAAGCATGCTTTCTAGTACATGTCCCTGTTTGTTTGATTGTTTAGTCCTGCATATACATTTGAAGTTAGTGCCCCTTGTTGTATCTGAACTGAATGACTGCAAACAGAGATGTTCTTATATTTCTCACTCCTATGTCTTCTAAGATTTTTTTTTCAGAATCATTGGATGATTACCATCTTCTACCTTCTGTTGCAATCTGTGGTGCAGATCTAGAACTTCAATCTCATGAAGTTTTCAGTGATTTTCAGAAAGAGGTGATGTACCTCAAGGACAGAAGGTGGACAATTCTGTCAAATCTGAGAAGAAGAAACAGCAAGAAAGAATGGTACTGTGAAACATGAATTTCTGGAGTAGTTCTCTATATCTATTTCCATTGTTTATTAGTTGGAACTCTAAAGCATATCGTAGTCATCATACGTCCTTGGAGGTTTACTTCCAATGGATTAATAAGGTTCATGGCTTTATATGTATTATTTTATTTTTATCCATGCTTTTGTCATGTAGTATACTGTACACCTAATCGTTATTTTTATCCATGCTTTTGTTGTTTGGACTTCTTCCAAAAGTGGGTTGAAGATTATGTTTTTCTTGCAGCGCCTAATCGTTATATCTGCTCTGTCAAATGTAGGCTGAAATAGAAAAGGTTAAGAAAAGAAGGGAAGAAAGAGCTATTGAAAAGGCACATCATGAAGAGGAAATGGTTTGTATTTGACAATCATAATCTCTTTTACAATAATTTTGTAAGTTTATGTTTATCATTTATTACATTCAGATAGTTTTTGCATGCTGTTAGTTATGTGTCTGCGATCCCACCTAAAATTTCGGACAGGTATGATGTTCAGTTCATGACTAACCTACATGACATTGTGCAGATGTAATGATGACCAAAACACTGCTGAAGATCTGAGTGCCCAGACAGCTCACTTAGGACTGAAGGCCCCAAGCAGTAAGTTGGAAAATTGCACCACTAGTCCGCCATCTCAGTTTTTGATAATTTATCTTACATCACCACGCCACAATACATGCTTAGGGAGGTATTACATGACTGGCTAGTGGATCCATTACAAATAGCAATCCTGACACCAGTTCAGAAATGTACGACGTTGATCTTGAGATTCCAGTCCCTGAGAATTTGCGAATCTTTCCAGATATCAATAAAAGTGGGAGTGACAACCTCTCTCTGTCACCTGAAGTCACTCTTTTGGGTATGTTATCTGTAGTCAATCAATTCATTTCTTTTGTCGATGATATTTCCAGTGAAACATAGCTTCTTTATTTATTTTTTTAATTTATGTCAAAATTTTATGCAGGAGTTCCTCCAACTCCACAATTGGTTGATGCAAGAGCACTTGGTTTGTCTATCGAAGCAAGTCACTCAACACTTCAGTCATTCTTTGGTTCCTGTTGTAAGGTCCTAGATGGCTAGAGGGGGGGTGAATAGCCTATAAAAATTCTACAAGCACCACTAAGCAAACTTGTTAGAATAACAAACGGCGTAAAGCGAGTTTTGCTTAGCCAAAGGTTGTGATGCAAGCCTCCTATCCACAAGTCTAGTAGATTATGATCTCTAGTTCACACAAGTGCTAAATCACTAACTTACACTAGTGAGCAAGCTAACAACTACTAGAAAAGGCTACCACTAGAGCTACACAAGATAATCTAGTAAAAGTAAATGCGAGAGAGAGGATTGTGAATCTTATACCGACGGTGGAGTGAAGATGTTGCCAATCACCAAGATGATATACAATCAATTAATATTGACAACAACACAATATGTAGACCAATCACCGGGAGACAAGAGACACGATATTTTTGTTCACCCGGTGTTCACTTGTGCACCGACAAGCTACGTCACCGGTTGTGTCGACCAACACTTAGATGGTTCCTCGGTGTGACCCTCAAGTCACTTGCCCCTCAAGGCACGCCCCGCAAGGCACCGCAAGACACCACTCTCAAGTGAGGTAACTCAATGACACGCGCAATCCAATAGAGTTGCTTTTGGCGTCCCGTCGAGGAAAGCACAAGAACCTCTTACAATCAACCGGAGGTGGCCAAGAACAATCATCTTTTCTTTCCAATGCCTCCAACAATCTCCAAGCCAGCTAGGAGCGGTACTCTCCAAGAGTAACAAGAAATCCACCGGCTAAACCACCCACAAGTGCCACTAGATGCCCTCAAGCTATGCAATGCACTTTGGGATCACTCAATCTCACTTTTGATTTGCAATCAAGCAAGAGAGATGAGTGGGAGGAGTAGCTCTAGCTCAAAGGATGCACAAGAGTGTTAGAAATGCCAAGTTACCTCCCCAAGGGCCGGCCAACGAGTATTTATAAGCACCCCAAACAAATAGAGCCGTTGCCACTCCACTGACCGTTTTTTCGGGACGACCGGACGCGCCGGTCGAAACTGACCGGACGCGCTCAACCGCGTCCGGTCGCCCTGCGACGTCCACGTGTCCCTCAAATTTCAAATGCGACCGTTAGATCCTCTAATGGTCACTGCGCGCCAACGGTCAAACGCTATGACCGGACGCGCTGCTCAACCGACCGGACGCGCCGGTCGCACAGCACCGCGCGCGCGAAGCAACGACCGGACGCGCTCCTCGCAACGACCGGACGCGCCGATCCGCACAGCACCCACGCCCACGAAACAATGACCGGACGTGCTCCTCGCAACGACCAGACGCGACAGTGCCAGCGTCCGGTCGGAGTCCAGTAAGCTCCTTCAACGATCGGACGCGTCCGATCGTGTGTGACCGGACGCGCCCCGCGTCCGATCGTCCTTGCGAACCGCAGTTCTTCTCTGGGCACTTGACCGGACGCGCCGGTCCCGCGAGTGACCGGACGCGCCGGTTGCAAACCCTAGCCCGCGCGCCCGATACCACGCTGTACTGACCGGACGCGTCCGGTCACACCGTGACCGCGTTCGGTGCAGCGTCCGGTCACCTCAGTGACCCCGTTCGCCTCCGTTTCTTTTCCGACTTTCGGCGTAGTGGAAAATAGGCATTTCATTTCCCTGAAATCGCCTGAATCCCGCGCTCACACGCTCGGCGGGAGGGAGAGAGGAACCCAAACCCCTCTCTACCCGCAAACCACAGCGCGACCAACGCCACCTTTGCAAATGTGCCAACACCATCAAGTGTACATCTCCATGTGCTTGTGTGTTAGCTTTTTCTCAATTATTTTCAAAGGTTTTCCAATTAGCTCACTAGGCCCTACATGCAATGCACTTCATGAATTCACCTAGTGGCACCCGTGCATCGAATAACCGATAAGACTTCCCCTCTTAATAGTTCGGCTATCGATCCTAAACCACTCACACCCTCTATGGTGTCTTGAGTGTAAAACAAAATGGCCCTATGGTTATACCTTTGCCTTGAGCCCATTTTGTTTCTCCAAATGATATGATCCACTTCATATCATCACATGACCGTCTCGATCCATCGACCTTGACTTCACTTGCTCTTCACCGTTGCATCGGTCCGTCGGCGCTAAGTCTTGCTCAAGCTTCACCATCGCATGGTCCTTCGCTTCGAAGCCTCGACTTGCCCTTCACCTTCACAACCGGTCCATCAAGCCAAGCATCACCTCGGTCTTCATCATCTTGGTCACATGAGTCAATGTCATGTCTCATATTTCAATGACCACCTTTATCTAAATCATCCACTTAGATACAAAGGTTAGTCCTAGGTTTCATCAATTAGCCAAAACCAAACTAGGGACTTTCAATCTCCCCCTTTTTGGTAATTGATGACAACCCTCACAAAGATGATTTTGATAATAAAAGTTTTGAACTTGTCATACTTGTCCAATCATTTTGCTCATAAGTAAAGTTTGGACAATTATCACAAGCTCGGTTTTGGTAGCATTAGCTCCCCCTACATATGTGCATAGAGTTTGGATTGAAAGCTTTGCACATATGCATGGATAGAAATGTTGGGAGAGTAATTCTACCAAAATGATGCTATGGTGTAAGAAATGGACCTTTGAAGCGTGATACCAATCAGAGTTGCCTTTTACACCATCCTTAGCATCATGAAGTAACTAGACATCCATCAAAACTCAAGAACCCCGTGAGATCAACATTATATGTAAAGGTTCTTGGACCACTTGTAAAGCTAACCACTTGTAAAGCTTTAGGCAAGTCTAGATACCACATGTAAACTATTTCTATGCATGCTAGTAGATCATTTCATCATCCAATTTCTATACTAGCATTGCACCACATAAGTATGTATATTGAATTTAAATACATGTGCAATGAGCAAGTCATATGAGAATGCACAAACAAATGCAACAACTTTGTTTATGAGCTTGCTCCCCCTACTTGTGTGCATCAACAAATTTTATTTACCCCTTTATCAAGTTGAATCATCTTTTTCTCATCATAAATTTTATTTACCCCTTTATCAAGTTGAATCATCTTTTTCTCTCCCCCTTTGTCAACAACTTACCCAAAAAAGGGATCAAATTGTGGAGAGAAGGAAAAGTGTTTGATGGAGTAGATTGAAATTAAGTCGATACCACATGTAAGGTTAAAAAATTTATCAAATTTAGTTTAACCTAGAATACTTGCCAAAGATATTTAATTCGATTTGAACCAAAGACAAGCTTCTTCACTCCTCAAAATAAGGGTTATCTTGCCTATGTTGAATTAAACACTTATAGCAAATCTTCTAGATTCAACACTAGGTTTACAAGCTCACAAACATGTCATATGCCACCACTAGATCAAAATAAGCATAGAAGCAATAGTGGTAACATATATCCATCAAATTCATTTGATTTATCATGAATTCTTATACGTACCACTTATTATGTCTACATGCTCTATCAAGTCCTTAGCATAGGATGAAAGACATGTCAATCAATTTTACCTTGCAATGTCGAAGGAGAGGCATGTCAATAAGTGGGTGGGGTGCATTCAACTCATGTTTGAGAAATCAAGAATGTTCAATTCATTCCTTAGCTTGCAAAACCTCTTTTCATCAAGTGGCTTAGTGAGAATATCGGCAAGTTGATCATCGGTGCCAACACTTTCAATGGCAATATCTCCCTTTTGTTGATGATCTCTAATGAAATGATGTCTTATGTCAATATGCTTTGTTCTTCCATGTTGAACCGGGTTTTGTATCATCTTGATTGCACTCTCATTATCACATAGCAACGGCACATTCTTGAAGTTGAAGCCATAATCCTTCAAAGTTGATTTCATCCATAGCAATTGTGCACAACAACTCCCCGCACTCACATATTCGGCTTCGGCGGTAGAGATTGCCACACTATTTTGTTTCTTTGAGGACCATGACACAAGTGATCTTCCAAGTAATTGACATGTGCCACTTGTGCTCTTCCTATTGATCTTGCAACCCCCATAGTCGGAGTCCGAATATCCAATCAATTCAAACTTTGACCCCTTGGGATACCATAGTCCAACACTTCTTGTTTGCTTCAAGTACCTCAATATTCTTTTTGCCGCCGTGAGATGACTTTCTCTAGGTGAGGCTTGATATCTAGCACACATGCAAACACTAAACATGACATCCGGCCTTGATGCGGTGACATAGAGTAGACTTCCAATCAAAGACCGATATTCCTTTTGATTCACCATTTTGCCATCAAGATCACTATCCAAATTGCCATTTGTGCCCATTGGAGTTGAAATTTGCTTTGCATCTTGCATTCCAAACTTCTTCAACATGTCCCTTATGTATTTCCCTTGACTCACAAATGTTCCATTCTTCAATTGCTTGACTTGGAGACCAAGGAAGTAGCTAAGTTCACCAATCATAGACATTTCAAACTCTTTGGCCATCATAGCACCAAATTCTTCACAATAAGCTTGATCAGTTGATCCAAAGATGATGTCATCAACATATATTTGCACTATGAATAGATCATTTCCAATCTTCTTGGTGAATAGAGTAGTATCAACCTTGCCCATTTTGAATCCCTTAGAGAGAAGGAAATCCCTTAGCCTCTCATACCATGCTCTAGGTGCTTGCTTTAAGCCATATAAAGCCTTCTTCAACTTGTAGACATGGTTGGGTTTCTTGTCATCTTCAAATCCGGGCGGTTGCTCAACAAATACTAACTCATTGATGATCCCATTGAGAAATGCACTTTTGACATCCATTTGATATAGTTTGATATTGTGTGCACAAGCATAAGCCAATAGAATCCTTATTGCCTCCAATCTTGCCACGGGAGCATATGTCTCATCATAGTCAAGACCTTCAACTTGAGTGTAACCTTGAGCAACTAGTCTTGCTTTGTTTCTCACTACAATGCCATCTTGATCTTGCTTGTTTTTAAACACCCACTTGGTTCCAATCACATTGTAGTCATTTGGCCTTTCTACCATCTCCCAAACATCATTTCTTGTGAAATTGTTAAGCTCTTCTTGCATAGCCATGATCCAATCGGCATCCCTCAAAGCTTCTTCTATCTTCTTTGGTTCTATGGTTGACACAAATGATGCATGCTCACAAAACATAGTCAATCTTGATCTTGTTTGCACACCACTTCTAATATCACCAATAATACTATTAATGGGGTGATCTCTTGCAACATGTTGTGGTTGGAGTACTTGCACTTGATTGCTTGAGCTTGGTTGATCACTTGATGTATCTCGATGAGAGGAACTAGCACCATAACTTTGCACTTGAGAGTCACTAACTAGCTTGTTTGGTGAATTGAGCACTTGATCTTTATCATCATCTTGAATATCAATTACTTGCTTTGCTCTAATGTCCCCAATGTCCATGTTCTTCATTGCTTCCACCAATTGAGTTCCACCAACATCATCTAGATTCTCTTCTTCATCTTGTGACCCATTGGTTTCATCAAATTGCACATCATGGACTTCTTCTAGAATGCCACTTGAATTGTTCCAAACTCTATAAGCTTTGCTTGTAGTTGAATAACCAAGTAGGAACCCCTCATCACATCTTTTGTCAAACTTCCCCAATCTAGTGCCCTTCTTCAAGATATAGCATTTGCAACCAAACACCCTAAAGTAAGAAATATTGAGCTTTCTTCCATGAAGTAACTCATATGGGGTCTTCTCTAGCAATGGATGACAATATAGTCTATTGATGTAGTAGCAAGCGGTATTGATTGCTTCATCCCAAAATGATTGACTCACATTGTACTCATGAAGCATTGATCTAGCCATATCAAGCAATGTTCTATTCTTCCTCTCAACTAGGCCATTTGATTGTGGAGTGTACTTGGCCGAGAATTGATGTCCAATACCATAATGATCACAAAGTTCTTCAATTCTTGTATTCTTGAACTCACTTCCATTGTCACTTCTCACTTTCTTGATTCTAATCTCAAACTCATTGTGAACTCTAGTGAGAAATGTCTTGAAGGTGTCAAACACTTCACTTTTGTCACTAAGAAAGAATACCCATGTGAATCTTGTGAAGTCATCCACTATGACAAAGCCATACTTGTTGCCGCCTATGCTTGTATATGTTGTTGGTCCAAATAGATCCATGTGCATCAACTCAAATGCTTTGCATGTGCTCATTGTACTCTTCTTTGGATGTGAGCTTCCAACTTGCTTCCCGGCTTGACATGCACTACAAAGCTTATTCTTCTCAAATTCAACATCTTTCAAACCATTGACAAGATTGTGAGTTGTAAGCTTCTTCAATTGTTTCATGCCAACATGACCAAGCCTTCTATGCCAAAGCCAACCCATGCTTGATTTGGAGACTAAGCAAGTTGTCAAAGAAGTTTCTCTAGCATTAAAGTCAACTAGGTAGAGATTCTCATATCTAAAGCCCTTGAATGCCACATTTGAACCATCCACACTAATAACTTCCACATCATCAACCCCAAAGATGCATTTGTAGCCTAGATCACATATTTGTGCCACGGATAGAAGATTGAAATCCAAACTTTCAACTAGCAACACATTTGAGATACTCATGTCATTTGATATTGCAATCTTGCCCAAGCCAATAACCTTGCCTTTCTTGTTATTGCCAAATGTGATAGAATCAACACCACTATTATTGTCATTGATTGAGTCAAACATTCTTGATGTACCGGTCATGTGTTGAGTGCACCCACTATCAATAATCCAATGCCTTCCTCCGGCTTTGTAATTGACCTACAAGCAAATCAATGAAGCTTAGGTACCCATTTTTGCTTGGGTCCTTGTAGGTTAGTAACTAAGCTCTTTGGTACCCAAATAGCCTTCTTCTTTGGGCCAACAATGGGTGTACCAATAAACTTAGCTTGCACACCCTTCACACCTTTGGTAAGCACATAGCAAGAATCAAAAGGTATAGCATTAACAAATTTCTTGCTTTGGTTCTTTTTATTACAATTATGCTCTAGGTGCCCAACTTGCTTGCATCTATTGCAAAACCGACCATTGCTCTTCACAAAGCTAGGCTTTGGAGTTGCAAAGGCCGACTTGCCTTTCTTGGGGGTATAGCCCAATCCCTCTTTGTTAAGAGAGAACCTTTGGCTACCCAAGCACTTAAGCAAGCGGGCCTCACCACCATAGGCCTTGCCTAGGGCGTGAGTGAGCTCATCCACCTCTCTCTTGAGAGTCTCATTCTCAACCATTAGTGAGGCATCACAAGTAAAACCATCACTAATAGTGGAGGTAGAGTTAGTGGTGGTGGATAAAGAGCTACAAGAAGGGTTAGTATTTGACATGATGATAGGTTCATTAAAGGATTCATCAATTATATCACATGTAACACCTATATCACATGATACAACAACCTCCTTCTTTTCTTGTTGCTCAAGTAGCAATGAGTGAGCCTTTTCAAGCTTGAAATGAGTCTTACCAAGATCCTCATGGTCTTCCACTAGACTCTCATGAGTGGTCTTAAGCTCACTAAGAACTTTCTCAAGTATTGCTACTTTCATTGAAAGCTTCTTACACTCTTTGTCCTTGGCAATAGCTATGTCTCTAGTTTGTTGCATCAAGTCATATAGTTGTTCTTTAGTTGGTTCATCATCATTATTTTCATTATTATTATCATTATCACTATCATGTGCATATTCCATTTCACTTTCATCATCACTCTCATCATATAATACCTTAGCTTCTTTAGCCATGAAGCATGAAGAGGATGAATCAAATAGTGATGGCTTCTTGTTGATAGCAATGGAAGCAAAAGCCTTGTTGGATGATTCTTCTTCTTCTTCATTATCATCACTTTCCCAAGTGATCACATAGGCACCATTTTTGCCTTTCTTGAATGTCATCTTGGCCTCTCTCTTCTTCTTTTTAAACTTGTCCTTTTTGTTCTTCTTCTTATCATAAGGACATTCCGCTTGAAGGTGCTCGGTGCTATCACAATTGAAGCACTTTCTTTGTTGCTCATTTCTTTTCTTAAAGCCTCTTCTCTTGATGAACATGTGACCCATCTTCTTGACTACAAGAGCAAGTGCCTCATCATCAATTTCAAATTCCCCATCTTCATTGTTGTCTTCTTCTTCTTTAATGATGGTAGCTTTGCCCTTGGAGGAGGTGGCCTTGAATGCCACGGTCTTCTTCTTCTCATCTTCCACCTTTTCCTTGTCATCAACATCTTGATCATATTTGTCATAGGTCAATATTTCACCAAGCAAATCATTAGGCTTCATTGTTTCAAGCCCATCTCTTTGCAACATCATGATCAACATCTTGAATCTTCTAGGTAAGCTCAATAAGAACTTGTGACAAAAAACTTGATCTTGAGTTTTGTGCCCTAAGCTCTTGAGATCATTGACTATCACTTGCAATCTATGAAACATTTCAATGATTGTTTCATCATCCTTTTTCTTGAAGTTCTCAAACTCACTCTTGAGCCCATATAGCTTGGCACTCTTCACAACCTTAGTGCCTTCATATGTCTCACTCAACCTTGTCCATACTTCACTAGCCAATTCCAAATCTTTGATGCCCTCAAACTCTTTTGTGTCAATACCATTGTAGAGTGTATTGAGAGCCATTCTATGCATGTTCTATTTGCTCTATCTTCATCGGTGAGATGATTGGGATCAATGATAGCAAAATCATTCTCGGTGACTTGCAATACTCTCTCATGAATAGAACCAAGGTACATTGTCATCTTTCTCTTCCAATGAGCAAAAGAACTAACACCATCAAAGAACGGTGGCTTGCCCCCAACATGATTGAACACAATTTGAGCCATTTTTCACACCGAAGGATGTTAAGCCTTGATTAAAACGGTGACCACGGCTCCGATACCACTTGTAAGGTCCTAGATGGCTAGAGGGGGGGGGTGAATAGCCTATAAAAATTCTACAAGCACCACTAAGCAAACTTGTTAGAATAACAAACGGCGTAAAGCGAGTTTTGCTTAGCCAAAGGTTGTGATGCAAGCCTCCTATCCACAAGTCTAGTAGATTATGATCTCTAGTTCACACAAGTGCTAAGTCACTAACTTACACTAGTGAGCAAGCTAACAACTACTAGAAAAGGCTACCACTAGAGCTACACAAGATAATCTAGTAAAAGTAAATGCGAGAGAGAGGATTGTGAATCTTATACCGACGGTGGAGTGAAGATGTTGCCAATCACCAAGATGATATACAATCAATTAATATTGACAACAACACAATATGTAGACCAATCACCGGGAGACAAGAGACACGATATTTTTGTTCACCCGGTGTTCACTTGTGCACCGACAAGCTATGTCACCGGTTGTGTCGACCAACACTTAGATGGTTTCTCGGTGTGACCCTCAAGTCACTTGCCCCTCAAGGCACGCCTCGCAAGGCACCGCAAGACACCACTCTCAAGTGAGGTAACTCAATGACACGCGCAATCCAATAGAGTTGCTTTTGGCGTCCCGCCGAGGAAAGCACAAGAACCTCTTACAATCAACCGGAGGTGGCCAAGAACAATCACCTTTTCTTGCCAATGCCTCCAACAATCTCCAAGCCGGCTAGGAGCGGTACTCTCCAAGAGTAACAAGAAATCCACCGGCTAAACCACCCACAAGTGCCACTAGATGCCCTCAAGCTATGCAATGCACTTTGGGATCACTCAATCTCACTTTTGATTTGCAATCAAGCAAGAGAGATGAGTGGGAGGAGTAGCTCTAGCTCAAAGGATGCACAAGAGTGTTAGAAATGCCAAGTTACCTCCCCAAGGGCCGGCCAACGAGTATTTATAAGCACCCCAAACAAATAGAGCCGTTGCCACTCCACTGACCGTTTTTTCGGGACGACCGGACGCGCTGGTCGAAACTGACCGGACGCGCTCAACCGCGTCCGGTCGCCCTGCGACGTCCACGTGTCCCTCAAATTTCAAATGCGACCGTTAGATCCTCTAACGGTCACTGCGCGCCAACGGTCAAACGCTATGACCGGACGCGCTGCTCAACCGACCGGACGCGCCGGTCGCACAGCACCGCGTGCGCGAAGCAACGACCGGACGCGCTCCTCGCAACGACCGGACGCGCCGATCCGCACAGCACCCACGCCCACGAAACAATGACCGGACGTGCTCCTCGCAACGACCGGACGCGACAGTGCCAGCGTCCGGTCGGAGTCCAGTAAGCTCCTTCAACGATCGGACGCGTCCGATCGTGTGTGACCGGACGCGCCCCGCGTCCGATCGTCCTTGCGAACCGCAGTTCTTCTCTGGGCACTTGACCGGACGCGCCGGTCCCGCGAGTGACCGGACGCACCGGTTGCAAACCCTAGCCCGCGCGCCCGATACCGCGCTGTACTGACCGGACGCGTCCGGTCACACCGTGACCGCGTTCGGTGCAGCGTCCGGTCACCTCAGTGACCCCGTTCGCCTCCGTTTCTTTTCCGACTTTCGGCGTAGTGGAAAATAGGCATTTCATTTCCCTGAAATCGCCTGAATCCCGCGCTCACACGCTCGGCGGGAGGGAGAGAGGAACCCAAACCCCTCTCTACCCGCAAACCACAGCGCGACCAACGCCACCTTTGCAAATGTGCCAACACCATCAAGTGTACATCTCCATGTGCTTGTGTGTTAGCTTTTTCTCAATCATTTTCAAAGGTTTTCCAATTAGCTCACTAGGCCCTACATGCAATGCACTTCATGAATTCACCTAGTGGCACCCGTGCATCGAATAACCGATAAGACTTCCCCTCTTAATAGTTCGGCTATCGATCCTAAACCACTCACACCCTCTATGGTGTCTTGAGTGTAAAACAAAATGGCCCTATGGTTATACCTTTGCCTTGAGCCCATTTTGTTTCTCCAAATGATATGATCCACTTCATATCATCACATGACCGTCTCGATCCATCGACCTTGACTTCACTTGCTCTTCACCGTTGCATCGGTCCGTCGGCGCTAAGTCTTGCTCAAGCTTCACCATCGCATGGTCCTTCGCTTCGAAGCCTCGACTTGCCCTTCACCTTCACAACCGGTCCATCAAGCCAAGCATCACCTCGGTCTTCATCATCTTGGTCACATGAGTCAATGTCATGTCTCATATTTCAATGACCACCTTTATCTAAATCATCCACTTAGATACAAAGGTTAGTCCTAGGTTTCATCAATTAGCCAAAACCAAACTAGGGACTTTCACCTGTCCATTTCAACTGGAACTCAAGCACAAGGATGTTCCTTTGAAAACTATTTTGGAAGTGATCAGAGTGATTTCAAAATTGATAGAAGAAGACAAAAAGAGGTAATCATATATGTTCCTAGAACTCAATTTTGTCGTTTAACAGTTGATTTCATAGCATTGTAAGATTTAATGTTCAGCATTTTGCACAGCTTGAAGGTACTGGTACATTCATAATGTGCCAAGGAATTTACAGATCGATGGAGAAAGCGTATACTTAGCTTTCTACAGGGACACAGATTTCAGTCCTGATATTATGACTGCTGTTGACTGCTGTTATGAGACATAGAGTTTTCCACTTGACATGATATCAAAATAAAATGAGAGACTTCCAATTTGGAACATAGGCAGATGATAGAGCTTCAACATGGACAGATCACTTCCATAATATAGTTCGTGAATGCATATTAATGCAATGCAAAATGACTCCTGCCTGCACACCCAACAAGGTGTGGAGCTGCATCCCATGATGATGTACCGGTACGGTCGTGACCATAGGTCAACGACATAACTTCCAATGCAAATGAATGATGCAATGCACTTGGCACGCTGCAGTAAAATTAACATACACCACCAATGACACTTCAACTTCAACTTCAAGGTTGTGGGCTAACCACTTATAGCAATATTGTCACACCCAAAATTTTGTATTTTGGGTTGTGCATGAAAAACACTAAATAAAATAAATAATTTTAATATTTGAATAAAACTTATCCGATAAATTAAGTTGCTGCTAATTTAAATATAGAAAATTATGGTTTTAAACTTTTCCATATTAATTTGTTAATGTGGTGTCTGTGTGATGCTTGTTTTTGATGTTGGTTAGTGCTATTATTTTCAAAATACCATAGGACGACGATTACTTCTCATCGGAAATTTTTTTTGGCATTTTCTGGATTTAAAATTTCAATTTCCGTGAGCTTAATCTTTTCTATTGATCTTTTCATTAATCTTTCCATGAGCCCAAACCTATTTAGTTGAGTTCCTTATCTCCCCAAGAGTCTCCAGGATTTTTCCTGTGATTTTTCTGAGCTTCGGGCTATTTTTCGCGGCTTAAAAGGTAATTCTACATTTTCTGGAATTAAGAAAATCCGAAAAGTTTCCAAACCCTACGACTATATATATGCCGGCGTAGCTCTCGACGCCCTGGTTTCAGAAGTATAACTCTTATCGCAAGCCGCCGCTCGTAGCTCCCTCCACCTCTCGCCGAAGTTCTGCATCTACAGCTAGCATTCCGGCGAACTCTCCGACGAGCTTTTCCGGCCAAACCGTCGCGTCTCGATGCCAGCCACCACCACCAAGAGACAGCCCTCGTCGTTCTCTACACCGTGGTATATCCGTTTGCGCGAATCCATCACCGTTTCATCGAGTTCACATCTCATCTTGTTTCTCTCCAGCGAGGTTCCACCATGGCTGACCGGAGGTCCTCCAAGCCCAAGGTAGAAGATGATATTATTTACAGTTTTGCCACTAAACTTGTTTTAATCATAAAATCTTCGTTTTAACTCCGATTTGACTTGTTCAAGTTGCGTTAGGTTCGTATTTGCGAGCTCTACATGTTAGTATAGCTGTACAGTAGGTTTGAAAAAAATAATTTTTGAGTTTATATTAAAGTAATTATTTATCTATAGGAAATCTTAGAAAATTCATAACTTTCACGTTTTAAATCTGAATTTCGAGATCTTTACGTCTGTGTGATCATAGTAACCTGTAGAAGAGTTTTACAAACTTTTTATACTGTTTTGCTACTATTTTAATTGTGTCTCTTTATTTGTTTCGTGTATGATTGCTCGGATGATTGTGTGTTGATGTTTGATGATCGAGTATAGACGGTGAGCAGTTTCTTGACGATCAGAAGTATTATTTTGAGCCAGACCAGTAGTATCATCGGAAAAGCTTTGATCAAGACAAGTATAACATGGGACCATCCTTATTGTCCTATTCACTAAAATTATCATACATATGCATGTGTCCTCCTTGACAACCTTAGAGATTATAACATAGTGATTGATACCTTGATTCCTTGTCAACCTTGGGAATGCATTTGGGTAGCTGTTGCTAGTGCTTAATTATGAACAATGATCTTGTAATTTGACTAATGGATTAAGCAATCAACCATTAAGATGATTTTATTACTGCTGAAAAGGGGGCTAGAGCAAGGGGTTATATTATTGCTCTGGTTTCTCTCCATAAGGACTTATCTGTACGTGATTTATTCGGGATATACAGTACAGCTGTGAGGGCTATATGGCTCTGGCTCTAGTTGTTCAAGAGACATTTTCTAGCTTATTAGTGGTTACCTTAAATGGCGTAAGAACGGCTTGACACGTTAGGTGTAGGACAACCTCTAGTCTATGAGTATAGCCGAAAAGGAATTGTGCCATTTGAAAAGGGGTTCCTACATCTGCCTGCCGAGTGAATCTAATGGCCCTAACTTGTTAGACGAACTTTTGAATGGCTTTATATGGTTTCCGATGTTTTGGGCCTTGCAAACCCACGCATTTGGAAGTCGTGACTCACAGTGAAAGTGTACACCTCTGCGCAGAGTTAAAAACTGGTATACTAGCCGTGCCCACGGATGCGGGCAGCCTTGGAACATTTACAGATAGCTGATCACCATTGTTATATCATGCTTAATTACTATTGTTGTTATTATGCTCATGTTAATGCTATTCATTATCCTTATTACAATTGATCATTGGTTCATTAATGGGAAGTGGAATATCTTGATGCTACTCAATTGCTAAATATATGATGATTAAAAGCTAAATGCAGTCAAACAGTGTCTAGCCTTTTTGAGCCTCATGAACCCTATGCTATACTTGTTGAGTTCGACATGGACTCACTCTTGCTATTTCCCCCACACTCCAGTGTGTAGTAAGGTGCTATTCAGAAGAAGGATAAAGATGTAGTGGAGTTTTCAGAAGTCTTACAGAAGTGTTTGGCGTACGGAGCCCCTAGTCAGCCGTCCCTGAGAAAAATGGAGCCTGAAGTTTAGTCACCATTCCGCGATACTCCGATGTAAGTGTTAATATAGCTATGTATATGTTATATAATAATATTGTTTCTGATACTTTTTCATTCCGACATATGTGTGGACTTTCTGGGCACACATATGATTAGCCTGGTTTTGTTTTTTAGAAAACCGGGTGTGACAGAGTGGTATCAGAGCGGTGTTGACTATAGGATGTATGCCAAGTAGCAATGGACGTATTTTAAAACTCATCTTACTATAAAACTATTTTGTTATCCCTTGACTCATTGATTTTGACTATTTCCTCTTGCATGTCCTATTGTATCCCTTCCTTGATAGCTTCCTTTGAGCTATTATTTCTTACTCCCTAGGATTTTGTTTTACGTTGTTTTTACTAAAAGTTTTCTGATCTCACCTGGTTCAAAGATTCGATGGCCTTTCATCATCCATAATCTTTCCATAGGGTGACCACCATTGTTGAAGAAGTACGTGTAGTACCGATGATGTGATGTGTGCTTGTTTTGCTTGATGTGTTGCTTGTGTGTTGTCTTTGTTCTCGTATTTCAAAGGTGGCTCGGAAGGTATAAGTCTTGAGGAGTAGCTTAATTCATGTTAAGTGGGGTAGTGTCATCTTCTATCCTATTTAATTTTTCAATCGATCCTAATTCTTGCCATTTTCTCTTACACCATCCTTGTCTACCCTTGGTTGTCATGCTACCTTCTTTATCTCATCTTAATGGAGGATCAACACATGAAGGACTCATCAACCGCAGCAAGCCTTAGAGAAAGTATTGCCTTCAATGACGTCGTCAGGTGAAACAAGATCTTTGTTAAAATGGGGTAGCATCTGTTGTCAACAACAGCAAGTCCTGCATATCTCAAGCGACGAGGCACGAAGAACTAAAGATCAAACTTTATCTTTCTTGTGATCTTTTGGCTATCCTCGATCCATGTCTTATATCTCATCAACATAAATCAAAGAAGAATGACGATTTGAATATTAGTGTTATCTATCTCTCTGAATCTCGTTTCTACCTTATCCTGTCTTTTCAGAACAGTCTGTCTTCCTTAGCTTATATCTCTATTTTGGATGCCCAAAAATCATGAATAAATTCTGGACAATAGTAGACTTCAATATCTTTCTTTGACCGTAAGAACCACCCTGATAGCTATTATGGTTTGGGATTTATGAAAATCACAAGGCGACGCATCTATGCTATCAGCAACCTAGAATAGTTTCTGTTGTGCATAGTTTTTTACTACCTTAGCTGTAGAATCTGGAGAAGTGTTCTATAATAAAGTTGTAGTAAATTTGATAAGCTTTCCAACGGTATAAGCTACAATATCATCGGATTCCCAGAACTCGAGTTATAACTATATCTCTGCACTGTCGTTTTTCTGCTCGTAAGGAAATGCAGGTTACTTGTTCTAGCATATGCTCATGAATCTCTTTGAGACGGTAGAAGGACATGATGGTAGTTATCACTCAGAAACAAATGTAATCTATCCATTGGTGTTCTCTAGTTGATCTCTTCTTAAGAGGGGTTGTCGAACTAAAGACGATACAAGATGGAGGTTTATATGTTCTATGTTGTCACTTGGAAGTATCAGCTATCTACATGATTGCAAAGTCATTATCGAGCGCAGATATCTTTTTTCAGGGTTGGTAACCTATTAGAGCCATCTATAAGGATCGTAAGGGCCTTAAGGATACCTTTACAAAGTTGGTTTTAAGCTTGTGGCATCATCATCATTGGATAAGAGTCGATCAGGAAAGAGTGAAGACTTATAGATCAACTTTATTTTTATTCCTAGTCTCTCCAAATCTCGGGATGAGATTCCTGTTAAGTGGGATAGAATTGTCACACCCAAAATTTTGTATTTTGGGTTGTGCATGAAAAACACTAAATAAAATAAATAATTTTAATATTTGAATACAACTTATCCGATAAATTAAGTTGTTGCTAATTTAAATATAGAAAATTATGGTTTTAAACTTTTCCATATTAATTTGTTAATGTGGTGTTTGTGTGATGCTTGTTTTTGGTGTTGGTGAGTGCTATTATTTTCAAAATACCATAGGACGATGATTACTTCTCATCGGAAAATTTTTTGGCATTTTTTGGATTAAAAATTTCAATTTCCGTGAGCTTAATCTTTTCTATCGATCTTTTCATTAATCTTTCCATGAGCCCAAACCTATTTAGTTGAGTTCCTTATCTCACCAAGAGTCTCCAGGATTTTTCCCGTGATTTTTCTGAGCTTCGGGCTATTTTTTGTGGCTTAAAAGGTAATTCTAGATTTTCTAAACCCTATGACTATATATATGTCGGCGTAGCCCTCGACGCCCAAGTTTCAGAAGTACAACCCTTATCACGAGCCGCCACTCGTAGCTCCCTCCACCTCTCGCCGAAGTTCTGCATCTACAGCTTGCGTTCCGGCGAACTCTCCGACGAGCTTTTCCGGTCAAACCGTCGCGTCCCGACGCCAGCCACCACCACCAAGAAACAGCCCTCGTCGTTCTCTACACCGTGGTAGATCCGTTTGTGCGAATCCATCACCGTTTCATTGAGTTCTCATCTCATCTTGTTTCTCTCCGACGAGGTTCCACTATGGCCGACCGGAGGTGCTCCAAGCCCAAGGTAGAAGATGATACTATTTACAGTTTTGCCACTAAACTTGTTTTAATCATAAAATCTTCGTTTTAACTCTGATTTGACCCGTTCAAGTTGCGTTAGGTTCGTATTTATGAGCTCTACATGTTAGTATAGCTGTACAGTAGGTTTGAAAATTTTAATTTTCGAGTTTATATTAAAGTAATTATTTATCTATAGGAAATCTTAGAAAATTCATAACTTTCACGTTTTAAATCTGAATTTCGTGATATTTACGTCTGTGTGATCATAGTAACCTGTAGAAGAGTTTTACAAACTTTTTATACTGTTTTGCTACTGTTTTAATTGTGTCTCTTTGTTTGCTTCGTGTATGATTGCTCGGATGATTGTGTGTTGATGCTTGATGATCGAGTATAGACGGTGAGCAGTTTTTGACGATCAGAAGTATTATTTTGAGCCAGACCAGCATTATCATCGGAAAAGCTTTGATCAAGACAAGTATAACATGGGACCATCCTTGTTGTCCTATTCACTGAAATTATCATACATATGCATCTGTCCTCCTTGATAATCTTAGAGATTATAACTTAGTGATTGATACCTTGATTCCTTGTCAACCTTGGGAATGCATTTAGGTAGCTATTGCTAGTGCTTAATTATGAATAATGATCTTGTAATTTGACTAATGGATTAAGCAATCAACCATTAAGATGATTTTATTACTGTTGAAAAGGGGGCTAGAGCAAGGGGTTATATTGTTGCTCTGGTTTCTCTCCATAAGGACTTATCTGTACGTGATTTATCTGGGACATACAGTACAGCTGTGAGGGCTTGCAAATTGATTTTCCAAATCTTTATCCATACAAACAAACCATCATAGAGACCAACTTATATCCAATATGAGTTGTGTCCTTTGTGATATAACCTTTGCTTGGTATTTCTTCACTTATGCATTCTTGACTCAATCTTGAATCCTTGATCAAAGCTAATCCACTATGAAACTCTTCTTGTTCATGCAAAGCAAGTCATTATTGAGAACGATCCAAAATCATCAACTCATGTCTCATTTACTATTTGCCAAATATGCTTGCTTTCTCATGATACTATGATATCCCATAATTTAGGAGCCATTTCACTAATTCCATTTGCATTGTTGTCTTCTGCTTGAACTA
The DNA here is from genome assembly GCA_038087645.1 of Saccharum hybrid cultivar R570. NCBI lineage: Eukaryota > Viridiplantae > Streptophyta > Magnoliopsida > Poales > Poaceae > Saccharum > Saccharum hybrid cultivar. The sequence continues at coordinate 18,443,264 of JAQSUU010000760.1, forward strand.
GATTGTTTCCATATTCTTCCAACACAACAATACACAATTTTAGCCTTGATTTGAACATTATGTGGAATATCATCAAGTTTGCCTTCTTGTCGAACCTATATACACTTCTCATTCCACAATCCTTAAGTGTATGCAATAAACTCAATTTCCTATTCAACACTTAGCAAACTTGTTAGACCTTTAATTGTGTTGTCATTCAATTCACCAAAATCCACAAAAGGGCTAGATGCACTTACACATGCTCTGCTCCACGGCCACCTCTACATCCCTGTTCACCTCCAATAGCACCACTGCCACAAACCCTAACCACTCGAACAAAGGCAGCCTTGGCGCTGGCACCGGCTTCACCCAACTTCTTTCCACCACATCTGTAGCATGGCCGTGGTAGGTGGCATTGCCGTCCCTTTAGCCACCCGCCATGCCTCTGCTAGGCTGGTAGCCACCCATAGCAACACTAGCTCTATAACCAGGATGCCACCAAATCCCCAACCTCTCGTCATACCCCCAAAACCCTAATTCCCATAATTAACTAGAGCCAAGTCTGCCGGAGTTGACCCTCGTCGGAGAACAAGGATGGTTCATAGCTCACCAGACAAGAAGGCTGCAAGAATCTCCTATTGAATTCTTTGGGAAGGAATTTATCAGATTTCTCCCCAAAAAAATCCTTTTAGCAGATATTTAGCATTGTCGTTCACTCGAGCGGATATTTCCTATGTTGTTCAATAGATCTGTCTACACATGCATGATCCTCGTGAACCTCATTTGGCTGCCCTCAAGCGGATTCTACACTATATTCGAGGCACTCTTCACTTGAGCCTTTTGCTGCAACCATCTACATCCACTGATCTTGTGGTCTACACTGATGCTGACTGGGCCGGTTGTCCAGATACACACAATTCCACCACAGGCTATGCTATGTGTCTTGGTGACAACCTCGTCTCCTGGTCCTCCAAGCGTCAGAATACCGTCTCCAGATCCTGTGTTGAAGCTGAGTACCGTGCAATGGCTAATGGTGTCGCCGAGGCCACTTGGCTGTGCCAGCTCCTTCAGGAGCTTCACGCCCCTTTGCATCCCGCTACATTGGTGTATTGTGACAACATCCGCGCGGTCTATGCGTCCTCCAACCCAGTTCAACAAAAGCGCACTAAGCACATTGAGATTGATCTTCACTTCGTCTAGGAGCGAGTTGCAATTGGTGATCTTCGTGTCCTTCATGTACCAACTTCATCTCAGTATGTGGACACCTTCTTCACAAGGGACTTCCTTCTTCAATTTTCACGGAGTTTAGGTCCAGTCTGAACATGTGCAGTGGCTGACGATCAGACTGCGGGGGCGTGTTAGCGTGAGGCTTATTGGGCTACTAGCCACATGGACCTAGGCGCCCAGGGCTGTTATAGTAGGTGATTTGGTATTAGGTAAGGATCCTCCTGATTGGGTATTGATCAATAAACCTTAGGTCGTCCTTGCCTATATATTGTACAACCCTTGTACTCCTGATAATCAATCTATTATTATTCCTAAGCCATATCTGCTATCAATTTCTTCCGGTACCACGTTGACCTTGATATTTCAGGAATTATAATATATTAAATGTTACAATTTTCCAATATGATTTCCTAGAATGCGAACCATCAGGACAGAAATAGTAGTAATAAACTAATAACTATGCATGCTAAAATGGAACCATGATACTCTTAATTTCCTAAATAAATGTTGCAACATGGAATGTTTTTATACGCTTTGGGCACTCTTAAACTAAATTAGCTTAGGTACTTTTACAAGTTGGCACGTGGGAGAAAGACTAGTTACAAAATTTGCTGCACATTAAAAGGAGAAAACTTTTGTTCATGTTCTTGATTTTTCCAGTATTTAAGCAATTTATTTTTCTACTAAAAACCAGCAAACCATATTTCGTGGCGGTGCAAGTTGACTCCCGTGAAAATGATCACTCTCATGAAAATAGACAATTTCGCGGCGGGATAGTCATTTCCATGGCGGTGCATGGAGCACTCCCACAAAAAACAACTGATTTCCTTACAGTATGTGGACCACTCAAATAAAAATGAGTTTTCGTGATGGGATTTACGTCACCATCATGAAAAGCATTATTTTCATGTGTGCTTTGCACTCTCACAGAAAAATTGTTCCCCTCATGAAATCTCCGTTTTTTGGTAGTGTGTTTCGCGTACTAGGTGGTAAATGTGGAATGGGTAACACTATATCGCATTGCTTCATCCGATTTTGTTCCTCCCTTTTCTATAAAATTAAAAAGTAAATATAATCATACAAAGATTTTTGTTCAAAGTTTCAGAAATGGTAAGCTTATTCATATATATAAACTATGTTCCAGAATGATTGATCAAACTCACAGTTGCCAGATTACCGTGGACCTCAATCTGTGTGACAATCTCAATCTGCGTGGCCGCTTTCTCTGCCTGATCAATTGATGGCTAGAATGCCCTTACTGGCTGCGGCTGCAGTGGGAGGATGCCAGCGTCTCGTCGACCTGTGGGCAACTGCATCCTTGGCGGGCAACTGGCAGGAGCCGCTGGGACAGGACTCCGGCATCCCACCATGGTCAACATGGCCGCGTGAGACCAAAAACCAGGTGTTGTTCGGCACCTCCCTCACGGTGATGGTCAGCGTTTGCTAGGGTGTCCATCGCCTTTTTCTATCGCGACAAGGAGGACGACGAGCAGGATACCAACAGGTTTTTCTTGGACCGTGGAGCAACAATGATTATGCCGAAGGTGGCAGTGCTCTGCCACCACCACCACTGCTGGAGCAGAAGCCACCCGAAAGCGGGGATGGCCGTGGACCGCGGAGCAACATCGGCGAAGAAGGTGACAGACCTCCGTGGCGACGGTGTGTGCGCGCACGTGTGTGTGCGTGTGCGTGTGCGTGTGTGTGTATGTGACTTTTTAGTAGTGCTTTTGCACCATTTGCTAGGAGATTTGAGCTTGTGTTGTTCCTTTGTTAGCATGTTGTTTTATGTCAAATGGTTTGTCTGTTACACCAAGGCCAGCGACAATCATCTCCTTTTTGAAGACGTCATTGAAGAACCTCTTGCTGCTGCTTCACCATGGTCAGCCTGTTTCAACCCCTGGGCACAAGGCTCGGGCGAAAGCCTTGCTAAGGTCCTGTAGCATCACCTCTTGTTGCTTGGCTGACGATGATTATGTTGCAGCGTCATCTTCCTCCCTGGAGGCATTGTCGAAGAGTCCCAGTCCCTTGGTGTTGTAGTTTTTCTTTTTCTCTGTTTTTGTTGTATTTGTGGACAGGCCACAAAGTTGCCCTTATGTTGAGGCTGCTGTTTTGGTTTTAGTCTGGTTTCTAGAATTAATTGGACGACAGGGTTTTTGCCTCGTTCCGTATTGTCGATGACGAATCAATATATCGAGCGCACTTGTGTGGGCGCAAGCGCGCTCGACTGTGCACTCTGGCTAGCCACACAACAGGACTGGTAGCTAAAGCTCATGATGATTTGGGTAAATTGTATAATTTTGTTTTCTATATATGTTTTTTCTTTCATGATGCATCTTATTACTTTTCCAATTATTTTGTGACAATTAAAAATATATTCTAATCTTAACTATAAAAACGTGAAATTAAATGTGGTTACATAACACGTTGTGGTGCATTTAGTGAGCATGTGCTTTTGTGTGGTGTATGCATATCCAACATTTTACTTTAAAAAATCGACCGTTTAGATGGCTTATGATGGATTTTTGTTGGAAAAGGATATGTTGGATTTTTAACCATTGGATATGAAATTTACGGTCCAGATCTCCTTCTCCAACCTTACATTTTTCCTTTTTCTTCCTGTGGCCACAGAGCCACCCAGTCCACTGTTACCACTTCTTTCTCCATTTGTTGTGCCCTCGGCCTCCTCTGCCTCCGGCCTTGGCAGCGCCAAGCCACCAAAGCCCCTGCCCCGCAACCACTCCCAAGCTAATCCAACGAGAAGTCGTCGTCTCATCCTATGCTCCACCGCCTCTCTACCTCCCTATTCGCCCCTAGAAGCGCTGCTGCCACCGCCACCACCCCCACCGCAAACCCTAACCACTCGAAAAATGATGGCCCCGGCACCGGCTTCGCCCAACTGCCTTCCACCACATCTGCAGCAGGCGGCAGCATAGTCGTCTCTTCCATCACCTGCCACTCCACAGCTATGCCGACAGCCTCCCCTAGCATCACTTTATAGCTGGAAAGGCACAAAATTCCCCAACCTCTCGTCGTACCCCGAAACCCTAACGCCCCTAACCAGAACCAAGTCCGCCAGAGTTGGCCCTCATCGGAGAACAAGGATAGATCATAGCTCACCACAGAAGAAGGCTGCAGGAATTTCCTATTGAATTCTTTGGGAAGGAATTTGTCAGATTTCTCCCCACAAAATTCTTTTAGCAGATATTTAGCATATTTCCTCCAGTACTACATTGACCTTGATATTTCAGGAATTATACTATATTAAATGATACAATTTTCAATATGATTCCCTAGAATGCGAACCATCAGGACTGAAATAGTAGTAATAAACTAATAACTAGCATGCTAAAATGGAACCATGGTACTCTTACTTTCCTAAATAAATGTTGCAACGTGGAATGTTTTTATACGCTTTGGGCACTCTCTTAAACTAAATTAGGTATGTTTACAAGTTAGCACGAGGGAGAAAGACTAGTTACAAAAATTCACTGCAGAGTAAAAGGAGAAAACTTTTGTTCATATTCTTGATTTTCCAGTATTTAAGCAATTTATTTTTCTACTGAAAACCAGCAAACCATATTTCGTGGCGGTGCAAGTTGACTCTCATGAAAATGATCACTCTTAAGAAAATAGACAATTTTGTGGTGGGATAGTCATTTTCATGGAGGTGTGTGTAGTACTCATGAAAAACAACTGATTTCATGACGGTATGTGGAGCACTCTAATGAAAATGAGTTTTCGCTATGGAATTTACATCAGCCTCATGAAAAAGTTTATTACCTTGATAGCGTGCTTTGCACTCGCATGGAAAAATTGCTCCCCTCATGAAATCTCCATTTTCTGGTAGTGTGTTTGAAACGCTATGTGGTGAATGTGGAATGGGTAACACTATATCGCATTACTTCGTCCAATTTTGTTCCTCACTTTTCTATAAAATAAAAAAGTACATATAATTGTACAAAGATTTTTGTTCAGAGTTTCAGAAATGGTAAGCTTATTCATATATATATAAACTATGTTCTTGATTGATTGATCAAACTCGCAGTTGCAAGATTACCGTGGACCTCAATCTATGTGACAATCTCAATCTGCGTGGCTGTTTGCTCTGCCTGATCAATTGATGGCCAGAATTCCCTTACTGGCTGCGGCTGCGGTCGAAGGATGCCAGCGTCTCGTCGACCTGTGGGCAACTGCATCCTTGGCGGGCAACTGGCAGGAGCTGCTGGGACAGGACTCCAGCATCCCACCATGGTCATCATGGCCGTGTGAGACCAAAAACCAGGTGCTGTTCGCTGCCTCCCTTGCAGTGATGGTCATCGTTTACTAGGGTGTCCACCGCCTTTTTCTGTCGCGACAAGGAGGACGACGAGCAGGATACCAGCAGGTTTGTTCTTGGACCGTGGATCAACAACGACGATGCTGAAGGTGGCAGTGCTCTGCCACCACCACCGCTGCAGGAGCAGAAGCCACCCGAAAGCAGGGATGGCCGTGGACCACGGAGCAACAGCGGCGAAGAAGGTGACAGACCTCCATGGCGACAGCGTGTGCGTGTGCGTGACTTTTTAGTAGTGCTTGTTGCACCATTTGCTAGGAGATTTGAGCTTGTGTTCTTCCTTTCTCAGCATGCCGTTTTAAGTCAAACGGTTTGTTTGTTACAACTTATTCACTATATCATGTTACCCATCCTTTTTTTGTCACAACACTCTGCATCTTTGTTTGACGATTCACTTGTTCTGCTGCAGCCGGGTGTGAGATCTGCATATACACAATTTGTTGAGCAGCTGTGCTTTAGGAGAACTAGTGTGAAATCTTTTTTACTGTCCAATATAGGGTCCAACGACACTGAGAGAAAGTACAGAGGTGAAAGGTAGCATATGCAAATTTTAGCCATTGGATAGAAAAATGTCTTGATGGAAGCATCAGCAGAATATAAGTTGCAATTGCTCCCTTCATTGTTGACCTCATAAGGTATTTGGTGAGCATTGTTTGGGAGTTTTTGGTCTTTATGTTAGAATTGGGGATCTTTGTTTATCATCTGACCTAAATAAAATCTATGCATCACCTAATTTTTTTTCTAGTATCACTGGTACTGCTGATCTTTTGTCTTGGTTTATTGTTTCACTTTTCTTTGCATCAAAATGTGGAGAAACTACAACAAATTAAGAAGAGCCCAAACTAGGTAAAAACAACCAAATACAATAGAGCGACTAGACCTCAAAATGTTGAGCAACTACAACAAACAAAACAATAAAAAAGTTAAGCTAACAACTAAAAACAACAACACAAAGACTGCACAAGCTGGTTGAGACATCAAAATGAGTTGTACAACAAAGCCACACCACTACTCCTTTAGCAAAAAAAAGGCACTGGACTCCAAAAACAATTTTACTCCACAAATAACCCAGCACCACACACCACCAACAAACTACCAAGTCCATGCATTATCATCACTGCTTGCACCACCATAAAGACAATGTCCCACACAAAGCAAACAACTGCCATGCAAAGGAAGTCGCCCCAAGCTATGCAGTTGCCGCATCAACGTTGCTGCTTGCGCAATCTGTTGACATTGTCATGCCCATCGCCGACAGTGTAGCTTCATGCATCCATGTTGCCTTCCCAAATATGAGACACACAAAATGAACCGCCTCCAATTACAAATCTAAAAGGCATCCACATAAGACAAAAGCAACAATGCCCTTTTATTGGCCATCATGTGCCCCACAGGCCCCTTGGCAACTTTGCGGGCACTTCTAGTGTATGGCGCCACTCTGCGTTCGCACAACATCTGTCGCTCAAAAGCCCTCCAATCATTGTGCAATGCCCTTGTGAAGGCCATCTTCAACCACCGCTAGTAGCATGACTTGAAAAATAGTCCCAGATATCATTAAAGATCCGAGAAGGACCATGATGTCTTAATTTGCGGGTTTGGAAAAGCGGAAGTGACAACCTTTGGATTTATGCATGTAGTTAACTTAGAATAGAAGACATATACTTGTAGGGCTTGGCAAATGACTAGAAAGCCTTGCAGCCATGCTCTAGCTTCCATTGCAAAGCTTAGTAGAGAGGTACAAAGATGCAAGACTTTATCCATGAATACTTCTCTATTGAAAGGCTGAGAAAGGCATATGCAGGTAGTTTCGTTCCAATGACATCCAAAGACCTGTGGCCACATGGTGACTTAGTCTACAAAGTCCACAAGCCTAAATTAACAAGGAAACCTAGGAGACCTATAAAGTCTAGGTTCAAGGCGTATGATGAGGCTGGAAGTAGTAAGAAAATAAGATTATGTTCTGAGTGCCATGTACCAGGACATTTGGCCAAGATTTGTCATGGAGGTCTCACTGCTAGTCAAAAGAGAAGGCTCAATTTTTCACAACAAGTATTGAAAGAGGACAGTACCGATCCAATATGAGTCATGCATTTCTGGTCGTTACTAATTGTTTGCCTCATTTAACCATTGCTAATTTCAAATCATGCTTAGTCTCTTTTTAGTGCAAGTGCAAGTGCCACTTGTTGGGGGAGGATGAGAAGAAGGGGAATGGGAAGAGGAGGGGGAAGAAGCTAGGAGAGGACAACAATGGCCCAATGTGAGCCATGGTTGTATTGCTACTCACTTCTACATATTTTTGATCTAATCATTACTAACCAACCTATTTCTTTGTCCAAGCTCTAAGAAAATGGGAAGGGAAGGGGCAAAGGAAGAGGGAGGGGAAGAGGAGGAGAATGAACAGGAGTAACAAACAGGAAGGCAAGCTAGTTTGTTAGGTCTCTAGGTGGTCCTTGAATGAGATGCTTGTAACTAGACACATATCGCTTTTGTTCAACATCTAATGCAAACTTTTTATTTTTGTGGACACGTTTGACATGATGCATGCAAGATGTTGAAATGTGTGGACATGTTGCTTCCCCATGGTTGTTGTCATGTTTTCATATGTGCTTAATATTGTTGCCATAATGCTATCAAATTGCTGTCAGGATACCGCTAAAATTTGAATATTTTTTAATATCAAATCTGAATCAAAATAATTGCAAATTCTGCCAAACATATTTGACCAAATGTTGTATTCCAAATTAGGGATAAAAACACAAATAGCCCTAAAGACCATGGGCAAAATCATATGGGCATATTTGTCCTTTTGTACAGAAGTTAACATCGTTAGGAGGATAATGGAATAGGGGCAAAGTGGTGCTTCGTTTTGGAAAACACAAGGGTAAATTCACAAAGCTAAAAAACAGGAGCAATATCACAATTTTGATGCAAAATAGAGGTGTGAATGCAAGAGCCATGTATTTTATAATCAAGTAGTATAACTTCGGCGTTTTTAGTCTGCTCTGACCTTTAGCTGTGAGAAAACCCTCTGCTAACTAAATGTCCATAACTGGAGAATGTCCATAACTGGAGATTTATTTGTTATACACCGCCTAAGTGATGGTTTAGTGGTTTCAATCAGCTAACCTTAAACTTTGTACGCATGCATGTACCGATGTTACTAGACCATTTTGTGGTCTAAGTGAGCAGAAGTTGGAAAATTTGAAGCCTTAGTTGTACAAATATCTAAAAAATTTTGAATCAGTAACTTGAATATGTTGGCGCACATCGTGGCAGAGGAGGTGGCAGAGCAGCAGTATTCCACCATTCGTTATAATCCATAGATTAAAGCATCTGAAAATTTCTGATTCAATCATAATTGCAATTTCTTGGTTCGATTCATTAAAACCGTTCTATCCTTGTTATTTGAACATTTGAAGGCCACAGAAATTCAATGTTTGGATCGGGATTTACATGTCGCCAGGAATCATTAGAATTATTCCAATGTTTGGACCAGGATTTACTAAAGGAGCCACGATAATACAAATTTGGAAAACGTCCCAAAATAGGGAAACCTTTTTACATGCTTCCTATCCCATATTCAATGTAAATGAGAGTAGGACTATCCTCCGGTGGTGTCCTTTTAAAACAAATAGGTAGAGTTTCTTCTTCGAGCATCATCGTCTCTTGTATACAATACATGCATATATATACGTATATATTTATTTGTTCTTGATAGATGGATACAAGTTTGTCGTGATGGATGCAAGTTCTTCTCAATTTGCGTGGCCGTTTCCTGGTCTACTGATACTGGTTGCCGCAATGCCCGTCGTAATGGCTGCGGCAGGAGGACGCCGGCATCTCGTGGACCACCTCCCGGCGACCCCGCCATCAGCCGGCACGAAGGATTCCAGCGGCGGCGTCTCATCGTCGGATGACACGACAGGGAACGTGGTGTTGCTCGTCTTCTCCTTCCTCTTCACCCTCTACGTTTCCTGCTATATCCGCCACAAATTCTGCTGCGGCGAGGAGCAGGAGCAGGGGACCGGCAGGGATAATGGCCGTGGACGGCGGAGCAACCGCAGCGAAGCGCCGCGGCGGCAGCGGCAGCAGCGGCGGCGGCCTGAGGAGCAGGGGCAGGGGACCGGCAGGGATAATGGCCGTGGACGGAGCAACCGCGGTGAAGCGCCGCGGCGGCAGCAGCAGCGGCAGTCCCCCGTGGCGGCGGCGCCGCCGGCAGTGGACGTGGAGCTGGCGCAGGAGCCCGTGCTGGAGTGCACGTTCCTGACGGCCGACGGGTGGGAGCAGACGATGTGCTCCGTGTGCCAGTCGGAGATGGCTGACGGCGAAAAAGTGAGGGTGCTGACGGCCTGCACGCACTACTGCAGACTGTGGCTTTGCCTAGCGCATAAGACGCTCGGCAAAGGCCGAATTGCGCTCGGCAAAGGCTTTGCCGAGCGCAACGCTCGGCAAAGGGGTCCCGGCAACGAAATGCTCGGTAAAGCCTCCTTTGCCGAGCGTTTTTTATCGGGCGCTCGGCAAAGAAAAGCGACGGTCACGGCGGTAGTCACGGCGTGACGTTTTCTTTGCTGAGCGCCTCCAATAAGACGCTCGGCAAAGTGCAAACTGATTTTTTTTAAAAAAAATTCTTTGCCTAGCGCCTCCAGCCTGGCGCTCGGCAAAGAGCACACTGATTTTTTTAAAATAAATTCTTTGCCTAGCGCCTCCCGCCTGGCGCTCGGCAAAGAGAAACAATTTTATTTAAAAAAAAATCTTTGCCTAGCGCTTCCAGCCTGGCGCTCGGCAAAGACCACACCGATTTTTTTAAAAAAATTCTTTGCCTAGAGCCTCCCGCCTGGCGCTCGGCAAAGAGAAACAATTTTTTTTAAAAAAAATCTTTGCCTAGCGCCTCCAGCCTGGCGCTCGGCAAAGAGCAAACTGATTTTTTTAAAAAAATTCTTTGCCTAGCGCTTCTAGCCTGGCGCTCGGCAAAGACCACACTGATTTTTTTTAAAAAAAATTCTTTGCCTAGCGCCTCCCGCCTGGCGCTCGGCAAAGAGAAACCATTTTTTTAAAAAAAATCTTTGTCTAGCGCCTTCAGCTTGGCGCTCGACAAAGCTGGGTAAACTACCATTTTACATAGCTAAATATGGCAGCTTTGCCGAGCGCCACGCCAAAAAGCGCTCGGCAAAAGCTCTTTGCCTAGCGCTGCGCTAAGCAAATCTGGAACCCAAATTTTGTTTTTTTTATTTTTTGCTTTCAATCGCTGCAAACACAACATATCATATATATAAATATCAAATGGATATCACCATGAACACAAATAACACCATTTATATCACAATTTCATCGCTTCTGTCACCACCGTCACCATATACATCACAATAGCACATATATCTCATAATAGCATCACTTATTCGACGATAAAGTCCATTACAACAACTTGATGTTCATGAAGTTCAACCCAACAAGTCCAAGTCCATGACATGAAGTTCAACACAACAAGTCCAGGTCCATCACCAAGAGAAGGAATACGTGACAACAACTTCGACGTTACTCACTGAGGCGGCGGTGGAGGTTGGTACCCGGGCCACCCATGTGACGGCGGCGACGGTCCCCCATGCTCGTTCGGCACGTGGTTCGAACTTGCCGACTGAGGCTACACACAGGAGCAGCGATTGCATGAGACAAAGTTAAATAGCTAAATAACATGCATGTATGATATATATTACTCACCGGAGTAGTGTTGAGAGCAACGAAGGGAGGAACGACGGGAGGAGGCTGAGGTGGACCCATCAAGCTGGGTGGCAAAGTAACACCCAGAGAACTCTGCAGAAACGCCAGCACGTCCGACATCCTCTGGTCACTTGCCAGTCGCGCCGCCCGCTCTGAAGCCACAATCGCCTCCAGCTCGTCGGCCCTCTTGTTGCAAAGGTAATGTTAGTGAAGCGACAAGGAAATCCTCGTGTAATGCACGACGAGTAAACCAAAACTAACCTGTAGTGCCTCGACCTGGGCCTGTCCATAGACCGGCCGCTCGCGTATCGGCGGGAGTCCGGAGCCAGTCGTGGTCTGTGCTCGGATCTGGGAGAGAGTGGGAGTAGTGGCGCTGTCGATCACGCTGTTGGCCATCCAGTAGCGCCCATGCTGCTTTCCCTTTCCAAGACACATGACGAGGCGCGCATCGATGTTGTCAGTCGTTGGATCATAATCCGACCCATACATCGTCCTCGCCGCCTCATGGTACTCGGTGACTTTCTTGTAGACCCAAAGATCGCATACTTCCAACCGTATCCGTTTCGGACGGGAGACGCCTAACTGGGTAACGCGACCTACGTCCACATGTGACGGAAAGAGGGGTCATACCGTAGGTGCCGGTGAAGACAGGCTAGCGGGGCAGTGCCGAGTCGTGCTCCTTCAGCTATCCTCCAACGGGAGCCCTCCTGAAAAAAAAACCAATTAGTGAGAACGAAAAATTTCGGCAGCACCTCCCCTGTACGGGGAGGTTACCAAACCTGCAAAAAAAGACGGCACGATGGCCAACAACCACAAATACATCACCGGCACGATGGCCGACTAGCACATATGTATTTCCAATCCATGCAGAAGAATATATGCAAGTATTAACACTATTAGTATAACCACTACTAGTACTACCACTACTCACACTACCACTACTACTACGTCTACTACTCCTAGTCCTAACCCTTCTACTACTACCTACTACACCTACAATTACTACTACTACTCCAACTACTACTACACCTACTACTAATCCTACTACTACCACATTGCCTACCACGACTTCGCCTACTACTACTCCTACTCCTACTACTCCAACTACCACTACTACTACGCCTACTACTCCTACTACGTCAAACTAGACGTACCTGTGGCGGACGACGCGGGGTGCGGCGGCCAACGCGGGGTCGCGGTCGGGGTGTGCGAGGCCGGCGCGGGCGCGAGCCGGGGCGGGGGCGGTTGGCCGGGCGCGGCGAAGGTGCCCGGCCGCGGCGCGGGGCGGCGGTGGCGGTTGGCTGGGCGCGGCACGATGCGCGGGGGGCAGGGGCGGGGGCAGGCCGGGCGCGGCACGCGGCGCGGCGGCGGCGGCGGCCGAGCGCGGCGGCGGTCGGGCGCACGGCGCGGCGCTTGACGCGGCGCGGCCACGGGGGCGGGGACCGGCCGGGCGCGGGCACGAGGCGCGGCGGCGGCCGGGCGCACGGCGCGGCGCTTGACGCGGCGCGGGGGGCGGGGGCGCGGGCCGGCCAGGCGCGGGCACGTGGCGCGGCGGCGGCCAGGCGCACGGCGCTGCAGCGGCGCGGAGCTTGACGCGGCGCGGGGGGGGGCGGAGGCGGGCGCCGGCCGGGCGCGGCGGCGAACGGGCGCGACTGCTACGCATGAAGTGATTTTTTATTTTTTTCAATTTTGGCCGGCTCATGTAAATAAGGAGACGCCCTTTGCCTAGCGCCCGCGATCTGGCGCTCGACAAACTGGCGCTCGGCAAAGAGGTGCCTTTACCGAGCGCCAGATCGCGGGCGCTAGGCAAAGAATTTTTGGTTTTTTTTTAATTTGTTTTTGTGAATTTGTTTTTTTATTCGTTTAAGTACTGTACACTCCTTTGCCGAGTGCCAGATCGGAGGCGCTCGGCAAAAAATTTTTCGTTTTTTATTTGTTTTTTTGAATTTACTTTGCCGAGCGCCAGATCGGAGGCGCTCGGCAAAGACTTTTCCGTTTTTTTTAATTTGTTTTTTTAATTTGTTTTTTAAATTTGTTTAATTGCTGTACACTCCTTTGCCGAGCGCCAGATCGGGGGCGCTAGGCAAAGAATTTCAAATAATGTGTCATTCATGCAAAAAAAGGTTTGAAAGAAAAAAAAAAGAAAATTCTTTGCCGAGTGCCAAATGTCAGCGCTCGGCAAAGAGGTGCCTTTGCCGAGCGCCCTGCGTAAGGCGCTCGGCAAAGGTGGCTCTTTGCCGAGTGCTAAACTTTACGCTCGGCAAAGGAACCTCTTTATCGAGCGCTGACATTTGGCGCATGTGAGATGTCTAGGTTTCTAACTAACTTACGTGACAACGTGCACGAAACTTTACCAAATTTTGACCATAGCCTCCACATGTGCTCCAAAGACGTTTCGCTAAGTTTCATGATTTTCGAACTTTGTTTGCTTTTTTTTAATTTAATAGCACTTCACGCGCAACTTGGTCGCCGTGTTCCGTGCGCTAGATGTTCGATATTTCATGCGTGCTCCAGGATACGGCCTTAACATACGCTAAGTAATGTGAATATCAATTTTCGAACCGTCCAATTCGGAGATTCGATGCACCTACAATTCAAACACGCGTTTATCGGAGAAATTCAATTAAATCAAATAAACTAACGATAAATAGTAAAAAGATTTAAAAAAGTACCAAAACTTAACATATACTTTTAAATAATGTGTAATGCATGACAAAAAAGTTTGAAACAAAAAAATAAAAAAAAGAAAATTCTTTGCCGAGCGCCAAATGTCAGCGCTCGGCAAAGAGGTAACTTTGCCGAGCGCCAAGGTTGGCACTCGGCAAAGAGCCACCTTTGCCGAGCGCCTAACGCAGGGCGCTCGGCAAAGAACGACGGTATATTCCGCGGTGGCTCTTTGCCGAGTGCTATCCTTTGCCGAGCGCCTGGCGCTTGGCAAAGACGTTCTTTGCCGAGTGTTTCTCTTTGCCGAGGGCATGGCGCTAGGCAAAGGAGTCATTGCTGAGCGCATTCTTTGCTGAGAGCCCGGCGCTAGGCAAAGGTGGCCTTTGCCGAGCGCCCGATAAATAGCGCTCGGCAAAGACCCAGGCGCTAGGCAAAGGCACTATCTACCGTAGTGATGCACAGCTTCCACACCACCTGCGTCGAGCAGTGGCTGCGCGACCACGCCACCTGCCCGCTCTGCCACGCCCCCACCGGTGCCGCAGCGGCGCCCAAAGGTCGCCGGCACCAGCCGACGACATAAAGTCTTGCAAGTACTAGTCGCTGGTTCTACTTCGACCTACGTACGTACGTTGGATTGTAGAATATGCAATGTTCGTAATCAAGTGGCATACACTTTGGATTATGGGTTGAACTCATCCGAGTCTTCTACTACTATGTTTCTTTGTCTCCACTAATGGAAGTAACTCTATCCTACTTCAATTAGTTGGTGAAACCTAGCCATTAGTTGTTAATAATTGTTATATAACCTACCATCATATCGTCTTTTGTCACACCCCAAAATTTCTAATTTTGGGTTGTGCATAGAAAACACTAAATAAAATAAATGATTTCAATATTTGAAAAAATTTATTAGATAAGTTAAGTTGCTGCTAATTTAAATATAAAAAAATTGTGGTTTTAAACTTTTTCATATTGATTTGATAATGTGGTGTTTGTGTGATGCTTGTCTTTGGTGTTGGTGAGTGCTATTATTTTCAAAATACCATAGGACGACGTTTGCTTCTCACCGGAAAACTTTTTGGTATTTTCTGGATTTAAAATTTCAATTTCCGTGAGCTTAATCTTTTTCCTTGATCTCTTCATCAATCTTTTCATGAGCTCCAAATACTTTATTTGGGTTCGTCTCATTCTAAAATATCTCTGAGAATTTTCCCTAAATTTTCGGAGCCTTCGAGGTATTTTTCGTGGCTTAAAATTCAATTCTGGACTTTTCTAGAATTATTTTATCCATGAAATTAATTAATTCCGAAAATAATAAAATATCTCAGATTTCCTCATGCCCAAAGGCCCATGTCTTTATTTACTAATGGGCTTTAATAATTAATTAGGCCTATTAGTAAAGGTGGATTGTGCAACGTCAATTAGCACCATATCGCTAGTTGACATGGAGGTGGAGAGTTTTCCTCCCTATATATACGTACCTATCCCTTGGGTAAAAGCACACCAAAACTACCGTAGAGGAGCCCCTAGTTTGGGAAATCTCTCGTGTAGTAAATTAGAATTTTCTCCCTTCTTATCGCGAGCCGTCGCTCGTAGCTCCCTCCACCCCTCGCCGAAGTTCTGCATCTACAGCTTGCGTTCCGGCGAACTTCCGACGAAGGTTCGGCGAGCTTTTTCGGCCACCTCGGACATCTCCGGCGAATTCCGCTTCCACTCCGAGGTTCGTCTCATCGTTCTCTACACCGGCACGCTTTTTATTTCGCGAATCCATGACCGTTTCATCGTTTCCCATCTCATCTTCTTTTTATCTCCGGTGAATTTCATCATGACTAGTCCTTTGTTCTCTGTTTCAGGCCATGTCCGGCCACGGCCGAGCCCTCCTCGTCTTGACCCTGGAGCCGCCGCCCTGTTCACCTGCGTCTCGTGTCCCATCCCCGCGCTGTGCCGCTCGGGCTGCCCTGCAGCCGTACGTGTTGCATGGACGTGCGTCGCCAGCACCTCCACGGGCTGGCCCGTGCCCACCGCCTTGCCTGGTTCCACGCGTGGGCCTGCGCCGCGCCCTTGCTGGTCGGCCAGCCAAGCCGCCCTGGCCCGGATGAGCCCCTTCCCTCCTCCACACTTGAGCAGCAGCAACAGTCAACCATGACTGCGTACGTGAACAAGATGGTAAGGTAGAAGATGACATATTTACAAGTTTGCCATTGATCGTATTATCTCCGCCGTTTTGTCGTTTTAAGTCCGATTTGAGTCGTTCCAGTCGCGTTAGATTCGTGTCGTCGAGCTCTACGCGATAGTACCAAAGTTTTTATGTCACGTGTTTTTCTATATATCGCTAAATATTATATTGATTAATATGTTCTACCAGCTTTATAATTAAAAGCAATTTAGACTATATACCCACGGTTTCATAAATAAATATTAATTTAATTCATGTTAACATGTGTGTTTATGATTATAATTTAGTTAGTATCGATGTTTATCATGTCACCCAATTATTAATTTATTGATTAAAATATAATTTAATTAATAATTAATTCGTGGTTTTATAATTAAAAGCAACCTAGGGTTATAATTTTGCTCTTGATGTGTTGCGACCATGTCAACATGAACTATATGTTAGGAATGATGTTTAACCTGTTATATGTTTATGAAATTAATCCTATTAATTTGACTAATGATTACGCAAGTTTGTCTCTAAATGGAAGCAAGTAGGATAATCTCGATTTTTTTATAATTACTTAAATATGTATTTGTTAATTTGTCTAGTTTAGACATGATTCATATAAAGTCGTAATACATGCAATTTTATTAATATTTATACAATGCCTTTTTAATTAAAAGTAATTTAGGTTTTATATCTGGTCTTTTATAAACAAATGTTAACTTGATCGATAGCAATTTGAATATTCTTTACTAGTTATAACTTGGTTAGTACCGAAATTAATGTCTCTTTATTAATAATAATTTGTTTCTATAATTCTAAAACTAGTCTAGATGCTCACTTGTTTACTTTCTTTTCATAAAAGAAATGTGTTTGCTTATATGTTTATGAATAATATATGGCTAGATTTAACTTGATATATTAATAATATAGGTTTATTGCGTAGGTCCTTTGTAATTAAGCATGAAGGATGTATCTAATAGCAACTTGAATATGTTTTAAATTATGATTTGCTTAGCTCAAGCATGATATATATCATAAACTCGTCTTAGTGTTCACTGGGTACATTGTTTAGCAAGTTAAAGTTTAACTAGCATGATGTCAAATTTGTATGAATAAATGTGATCTGCTTCAACATGTATCGTGTACCAATTGAATAGATGTTCTCACCTGTTCTTTTATTTTGATAAGTTAAAGTTTGCTTTGATTGAATGATATATGCATGTTAATATTTAAAATATGATTAGTTTAATTTGACTCTTCTAAAATAAAAAGATATGATAATGACTAATCTGAATTGTAGTTCTCATGATTTTATTTAACTAAAATATCCTTTAATTGATTGTTTTTTTTATAGTATAGAACTCCCGATAGTCGTTTCTTTTTAATGATAGTTTTGTTATTGGCGTGACCGTAGTAGTTAGCTCTCTTTTAGTACGTTGTTTTCTTTTGTGTGGTGTATTGTTCTTAGTTGTTCCTATTTGTTTGCTTGTATGCCTGTTAGTGTGCTGGGTTGTTATGATCTACGAGTAGAAGAAAAGGCTATCTGTGAGCGCCGAAGATCCGAAGATGAAGACCAGAAGCTGAGTGCCAGAAGTTGCAAATGAAAGATTAAGTTGAGTTTTTCAGAGCAAGTTGCTTTGGGCATAAAGCAAGTTCTAAGGCAAGTATAGCATGGGATTATCCTTGTTGTCCTATTCACAATAAGCAAATAATATCATTATGCATATGTTTCCTTGTTAAGGATGACTTAGTGTTGATCTTATTCCTTGATACCTATTATATTGCATGGATTAGTATGGCTAGTGCTCAACATGAACTATGATCATGTAATTTGACTAATGGAATATGCAATAAACATTAAAAGATGACTTTTATTACTGTTAAAGGGTACTAGAGCATGGGGTTACTTTGGTGCTCTTGTTACTCTCCATAAGGACTTATCTGTAAGCGAAAATCCGGGACTTACAGTACAACTGTGAGGGCTATAATGGCTCTGGCTTTAGTCATATAGAAGGACCTTTTCTAGCTTGTTAGAGGTATTCCTTTATGGCGTAAGAATGGCTTGACGAATCGGGTATAGTGCGGCCTCTGTCCTCATGTGTATAGGCTGCGTGTTATTGTGCCATCAGGAAGGGGGGCTCTACATCGTTTGCCGAGTGAAATCTAATGGCCCTAACTTGTTAGACGAACCTTTGAAAGACTTCATAGTGAACCCTGTCGACCTTTCTTGGTAGTGGGTCAAGAGGCTGATCACCTCGGGCGAAAGGGTAAATCACGACTCACAGTGAAAGTGTACAACCTCTGCAGAGTGTAAAACTGGTATATTAGCCGTGCTCATGGTCACGAGTGGCCTTGGACCCTTATGGAATAGTTGATCATTAATAATGAATATGTTTTTGCTATTCGTTAATCATTTCACATGGATCATATGTTTATTGTTTATATTGAGACACTTTGATATCATTGATATACTGAATTAATGCTAAATAAAAGCTACATGCTGATAAACCTATGTTATGCCTTTGAGCCTCATGAACCCCGTGTTATATTTGTTGAGTTCGACATGGACTCACTCTTGCTATTTCCACCACACTCCAGTGTGTAGTGAGGTGTTGCTTAGAAGAGGGATAAAAGTGTAATGGAGTTTCCAGAAGTCTTTTCAGAAGTGCTTGGCATATGGAACCCCCAGTCAGCCATCCCTGTGATGTTGGAGCCTGAAGAAAAGATTAGTGACCGTTCCGCGACACTCTAATAGTTGTAAGTGTTAATATAGTATGTTTCTCGCTTTATATAAACATTGTTTTGATACTTTTTCATTCTGACATATGTGTGGACTTCCTGGGCACACATATGATTAGCCTGATTTTGTTCTTTAGAAAACCGGGTGTGACATCTTTCTCCATGCTCGCGCCGATCGTTAGCAAATAAATCATCGACATCATCATTCTAGATATGTCGGCTCAGTTTCTTTGAGGTGCACCACTATGATGATGAATTAAAAAGATTGTCAAAATTGAATATTACACTGAAACACTTACACCACCAAAATAATAAACAATACATAGCTCGTTCTTTGCCCAGAACACCTATGAACGTCTCCAGGAAGACACGTCTGGAAGACACACAGCTGGGATATGATCGGCAAGACAATCTAGAATTCTAACAAATCTCATCAAAAGACATGCTGGCCAGTAATGGGTAGAAGAGAGCTTGAGATTGAAGAACACTACTATTGTTTCTATTTTATGATTCAGTTGTTTTGGGTTTCTAGTGGCGGGCGGTGCCACGGCATCTAGATTGACGTGATGTCACTGGAAGAAATAGGTTTAAAAAAACAAAAAAAAACACCTACCCACCGATGAGCCTGATCCTGAGCCCATGGCCAAGCCCGCAAGCACGTCGTGTGCCATCGTCATTGCCGGATCCACCATGACGACCTTGGCCACTGAGGCTTCATCGCCATGCCATCAATCTGCAGCACCACCGCTGCCCCACCCTCCGCCCTTGGCCAGGCTGCCATCGATGCTCGCTAAGAAGGGTCTTGCTATGGTACACCCAAATAACTATGAACCATCAATCTAAATCGCAATTGTCATATATTATTACCTCCTAAGAGGTAATAGGATATATAAGGAAAATATCTTCCTATTATATCTAATATGCATGAATGATCTAACTTCCCTAACATGATCTCAAGTTTTTAATAACGTGGACATGGACACACACGTGCATAGCCGTGGGACACACACTTCAAAAATGTGCAGCCTTATTTTATTTTGTTGTATATATAACACAATAATTTATAGTTAGAACTAATACATAGTTCTTTGTATTTATCCTATTATAATTCTTAGTTTAGAATGCTATAGGGCTATTTCATGGTACACATATATAGATGTATATAAGTTTTAATTATAACGTGACAAACTGATATGGATCATAATATATTGAGAGGTATGTAATAGTTGCAAAGATTACTATAAATAATTTAACTTTCACACCTAATGTAAAATGACACTGGTGTAACATTGTTTTGTAACAAAAAATATAATATGTGACCCAACATGATTTTGTAAAATTTATTTTATTTGTTGAAACGTGACGAATGGACAGGAAATTTAAATTCGTTTTATTTTCAACATGAAAAAACAAAGTTTATTCAATTTATAGTTCGATTGTATTGTAACATTTTTTTTGTTGTAACATGACCATGCCCAATTAAGAAACATGAAATAGGCATGTCTTGGAAAGTTAATTTTTGATTCCAAAATTATCTCCAATGGCCTTCCATGAAGTGTGTAGCCATTCGTCGCAACAAAAAGGAAACAAATTGCATGTACACATGCAGATAAAAGGAAGGCAATTGGTTATTTAGTTTTATTTTTATTAATTATTTTATTTGTCATAATTTTCAAGGGCTTGGATTTATTTGAACTCTTACCTCTTACTAGGTAAGAGTTGTACCATAGCAAAGCCCCCCAAAGAAGGGTCCCAAAGACACATGTAGATCACTTCAAAAAAACCAAGCTGGCTTGGGTACAAATAAGAAGTGAGGGGGCTCATGAGATAGGAGGAGATTGGAGGCTTTGCAAGCATATGGGTCCATATTTGGGGTGCACCAGGTGTCAACAATATTGCCAAGCATGTGAAAGGTTTTCATACACCGAATCTAGCTCCCCTCCCAAGCAAAGGTACATACCCAACTGCTATCCTTCTGTTGACAATAAAAAATGTCTATTTTGTGAAGTTATCAAAATATATAACGGATTTCACCATTGTGTTTCTCTCATTGAGATGGTCAAAAAATATATATGGAACATCCAATTTAGGGTTCGGATGAGAAAGTTATGCCTCCGAGAAAATGTTCCGTCGTCGGGACTTCCGGCTCAAGCTTGAACTTCCGGCCCGCACCCGAGCCGGAACTTCCAGCTCAAGCTTGAACTTCCGGCCCGCATCCGAGCCAGAACTTCCGGCCTGCACCCGAGCCGGAACTCCCGGCTCAAGCTTGAACTTTCGGCCCGCGCCCGAGCCGGAACTTCCGGCAAACCTAATAAAAAGGGTTATTCGGGTCTGACCTTTTGGATTCCGATCCGAACTGTTCTAAACTCGTGGAAAACTTGGAAAATAAGTCTAGGAGAGGTTTTCTACTAGGATAAGACCACCCCCTCTTTATATATGAGAGGATCATGGCCGATTGAGATCCCATCTATCCAATCGTCATACAAACAAATCAATCTACTCCTTTTACCCCTTTTCTCTTCTCCTTCAACCTCCATGCTGTTCATCCCTTGATCCACGACCAAGGATGACGTCCTAGGCTTGCCGGCCAACCTAGGGAAACCCGGCGACGTCCTTGCCCTGACGGGGTCCCTCCCGGGCAAGAGCTTCGACGGTTTCTTTGCTAGTTTGCCTAAAAACTAGCCGGTTCTTCGTCACGTAAGCGCGTTTGGTTATCCTTTGGTGGTTTGCTTGTAAACCTCTTCGTGCTTCACCACGAAAGAGTGATATCTTGCTGCATTCTCCGGTCCGTAGCGGCCCGGGCGTCCAATGCCCTTTCTGGTGTGTGATTCGGACCACATCCGACGTCAACACCTTCTTGTGCCAATTTGTTCTGTCTCTTGTGCCTAGGTTATAGCACTTGTCCTCTATAATTGATAGAACTGCCAATGTGCACATCCTTGATTAGCTATTCGATCTAAGTGCACAAACTTAAAGGGACGAGATCCATAACCTATGGCCTAAGGACTAACCATGCTTCGAGTTTTCTCTTGTGTAGTCCTTGAAAAGGAGAAGGGACAAATTGTTGAAACTCATGCTTGACAAGTGCTTAATGAATACCAGTGACCGCATCTAGTCCATCATGGTTTGTTGAGTAAGCATGCTACCTCCTTTGTTTGTTGGTAGAAAAATTAATACTAGTATAGTTGTTGCTCCTTGCGACTAGCAAAGAGTCGTAAAATCACCCCCAACTTGGTTTTTCTGATGTGGCCTCTAAAGAGAGCCGTCCGCCTACGTCACTCAATTTACATAGGCAAGATTTGGCCATTTAGCCTCTAAATGATTTGTAAAGGCAGCAAATAAATAGCTTGTCTATGTAAATCAAATTAGCAGTGCCGTAAAATTTTCTTTAGCAGTGTTTATAGGACTAGGAGTGTACATGTGGGCATATATATATATATATATATATATATATATATATATATATATATATATATATATATATATATATATATATATATATATATATATAGGACTGCGCTAAACAGTACCTGGGTACTAAATATTAATCGGTACCCGACCGTCCGCCCACGCTCGACCTCGTGTCCGCGGTCGGCGGCACCCACGATCCCTGCTCCCACCGTTTTTTTACAGTCCGTACATCTCCCTCGTTGTTTTTTTTTTCATTCTGTTTTTCCAGTTTTTCCGTCGTTGGTTTTTCTCATTCCGGTTTTTTTTCATTTTTTCCGTCGCTGTTTTTTTACCATTTTTTCATGCATCTCTTTTTCTAGTTATTCCATTTATGGTTTTTTTCACACCGTCTATTTTTCTCTGTTATTGTTCACGAGAACAGAATATGCAGCTGGTCTTTTTTGTTTTTTCAAGCGAACATGTTTTTTGTTTTTTTTTGTCACGAACAGGTTTTGCAAATATCCAAAGGCTTGTTTTGCGATTAAGATTATTTTTCCTCCTCTGTGTGTGTTTTTTGTATAGACGACAAGGCATATTACAAGCAATGAATATGAACCAGTGATATCTGTGATTAAAAACGGATAACGTCAAATTGGAAAAAAAAATACATGTACTGATAGATCATGATACAATGACCAGGAAAGGAAGATGGTTGAAAAATAAAAAAGAATGGGGGAGAGCATGACTCCAAGCAGGCTATGTTGCGCAGTGGTTGCTTGTACAATTCTTATTAGTACTTGTATAACTTGTCGATGCAATTGGTACCAACGATTTTGGAATGGTGCCGACTCCGAATGGTGCATTTGCCCCAGGTTGACTGCAGCAGAACATGATCAGAAAACAGGGGAAAGCTATATCTATTTTATCTCAAACATAAACCATGACAAAAGAACTACTGGATCTGCACATACTTGTCTTTCACTGCGTGAAGACATTGCAGAGTGTAACAAAATTTTCACTAAAAAGAGGCTAATCATTCTATTGAGCAAGCGAACAAAAGAGTTATAACAAGAAAGAAATGTGACCTAGTGTATATAGGCTACATAAACCACCTTCAACTTCTTGCAGGTTTAGCATCACCCATTTGAATTCTGCAAGCGTATAATTGATTGGTTTTTTACCCAAAAACAAAAAAGAATTAGAAATGTAAACTCTATGCTAGATGAAAATATCTACTGAATTATGGCTCGATGCATTAGTTGTCACATTTAGAAATTAGGCAAAATGCAAGGTAATTGAGCAAGGAAAAAGCATCAAAGTTTGACCTATGTACTACACCTTCCACCACCTCTCCTAACACATTATAACTCTAGATCCTCAGCTTGCTAACATGTGTGCATTAGAGCAGGTCAAACTCACAAAAGTAAATGGTAGTACAGATCAAAATTCAGTATAGTGGCAGAGCAACTAATGGGGAGTTGTGTAGGGTGAAAGTGATACAAATGCTCACATTTGTAGTAGTCCTAATAACTTATTTCTTTAATGTCAGCTAGTGCATGCATAAATCAAGATAGATAAATCATAAAATCAAAGTCGAATTTTATGCCTGGTGGAGAAAGCGATTAGTCCAGACAAGTGCGGAGCACTCCAGCATACATTGTTCATGCTAGCGGCACAATAGTGTTGCTAATCGAGTGCCAGTGAGGCCAACATCACATACTGGTGGAAGAAGGATAACTAATAAAATTAGAAAAAAAAATAACTGGTGCGAGCTCACATCAGTAGGCAAGGTTAAATAAAAATTCATGCATGGTGGTAAGCTTAGAACCTCAGGGCTCCCAATTTTTCTCTGTCCCAATCCAAAGACATAACATAATATTTTTATGGTGGTAGGGATGGTACGTATTGGAAATATTTGGAATAAACATAGCACCACCACTATTATTTTATCAAGCTATAAGGAAGAGTTATAAACATATATAACTATGGAAAAGAAATTTACAGAAAAAAAAGGATGAGAACTTATGAAAAAACTGTTAGAACATGTCTGTATTCTAAAACTCCACATAATTTAAATCTTAATATTTTCTATACTACCTCATAGAAGCATTAGCACTGTGACAGTAGGCTAGTGCAAATATACATGTCAACATGGGTCCAGGGATCAAAACATTTAAAGAGTTTCGAGATCTGCACCTATCCATTCGCAACATAATCATCATTCTTTCTCCTGCCCTTCTACCAAACTTGACGTGCCCAAAATAAGGTCTAAAAAATTAATAGCCATTTAGTGGTTCATGTTCCATGGCAGGAAAAAAAATCGTACTAATTCCATTCTGTAGCACAACATTGTAGATGTGCAGACAACAAATATGAAAAATGACCTTGGAAAAGCTAGAAGATTAAATACTGATGATGTACACTGGCAGTTGGTAAACTTTAGATGGACACCTTGAGCTAATTAAGTAAAATCAGAATGAAAAACTTACTATATATAAATGCAATATATGCAGAGAAGCAGACACTTCATTTCAGGATTTTCACTTTACCAGGGGGAAGCCCTCCACAATCTTGTTTTTCAAAAGCTGGAGCGTGAATCTTCTCTAACCCCAAACAAAAGAAGAGTGATAGAGCAATCAATTAATTTCAAAACAGTAATGAGAGTTCTGTAGTGCAGCTAGACAATCAATCCCTTCTATGTATTGGTTGTAGTCTGTAAACACAGACCAAATAGTATTTTCTTCTTCATAGATAGTTCCCTGGTAATCAGAGTGTTAGACACAATTTTAAGTTTTAACTAAAAGAATACATATACGCTAATAGGGAAGAAAAGAGACTACACATGAGGAGGACAGTAGAAAGAAGAGATCCATTAGGCTAGAAACTCCTGTCTATTTCTTGTACTTCTGTTGTAATATCAGAAAGTGACAATCGACACTACACCCAAACTAATCAAATAAGCAAGTTTAGGTCACTACAATTTGAAGCCAAAGGCTCTTATTCTAGATGAAAAAGCAATTACCTACTATCCTTCATGGGTGATGTTTACACAAACAAAAGGGAGCATGTGTCATTCTGTACAAAACAAATTTGAATTAGGCAATGTACTATTATCTAGGACCAATATCAATCCTAAGTAGTTCGTTCAAAAAATATCAATCCTAAGCTTTTCGACCTGGTGAACCCAAAAGCACAATTTCTACAAAAGCTAACACAGTGGTTGTGTTCAAATAAGAACTAGTAAGATCAATCCATTGCAACTATCAATGGATTACTTTCTATTCCCCACTGCCCTCGCAATTAGTGGTAGCAGTACGCATTGAAGGTTCTCCTGCAGTGTCCCAAAATAGGAGGAAGGACACATTTAATAAGATGCTTAAAATATCACGTAAACCATATGAACACTAGGTAAAATAAGAATGATAGCATGGCAACTAGGAACACCAAGACTGTGATATTGACATCACAATACTAGCCTTTGAGCGTTCTAGAGAGGAACCTAGCTCTGTTTACCATGTTCATATCTTGCATAGCAGAAGGAAAAATGAGAAGTACAATTATCAAGAGGAAAAAAAAGAAAATATAGGCAAGCAGAGAAAACTGAGACAGAATAGCACAGTGCCATGAAAATGAGCACAAGCAAAAGATCCAGATCCAATCAGACATGATGGAGAAAACATGACAGAGGGAGGCCATGAATATACATTGGCATGGAGTGGACTAAGCCCAATTAAGTAAACAGGTGGCAGTAGAACTGTTCACATGAGTGCAGGATTTTTAGAATTAACCGCAATGAGCAATACTGGCATAAGGTCTAACTAGGAACAGAGTACACGAGGAATTGAACTTACAAAGGTGGCAAGATTGTGGCTTCTCTTGGCACTGCCCTATCGAGATCAGCAAAGGAAATCTATATCTGATAGATGGATTGATAGTCAACATGTGAAAGATATTGCACCACAAGTGATTGCGCTAGTGCCCAAGTGAGATCTGCACAAAAATTATTGTCCTTACCTCCAGGGTACAATATAGAATTGATATGCTTTCTATTGACATGATCGAGCATCAGTTATTGTGCTTACCTCTAGGGCCTCCATCCTGAACAAAGTTCAAAGAGAATATTTCGTTTATATCATCATGTTGTCTATAAGAATGCACAACGACGTATAAAACTCATCAATTAGACATGACAAAAACAAATTGCAAAGATGATTTTTTAGTCGGAGTGGATACACAAAGCTCAATGGGGGATACTACAATGCTAGGCAAGATTAAGACAAAGGCATAATTCGCATGCAAATAAGCTGCTAATCTGCCTCAGTGGGATAGGATAGATAGTTGCAAGGAAAAATAGCTTTGAATTTGCAACTAGAAGAGCCTGCATAATTGACAGCTTTAGTCAAGTGGCATCTCAGGTTTAGTTCTGAAAAAAAAATATAGCAAATTAGCAATTGTCAGCACAGAAATCTTTTCTAGCCTCTTGAACAATAAAATACACGCAGAGTCAGTATAAACCAAATATCTAAAAGGTTCATAAGACCATGACTTGCAAGGAAACATCTTGAATCAGTGAGAAATAATGTTGAGAACCCATTGGCTCGGAAGTAAAGCGAGCACTTCACCTACGGCTGGCCACAAACAGTGGAGGCTTAATATACACTATGTATCAGTGTACAGGGCATAGCCAACAAATAACACCTCCAGAGCATCTACTAGACTGCCATTACAAAACTTCAGGATGCTAAATATCAAATTATAAAAGTGGCATTAAATTTACTATACAAAGCTAGAAAGGCAATTAAGATTTTCAGCAGACCAACTAACAAGAGAAAATTAGATCATGATTTATGACAAGAAAGTTAGGATTATCAGCACAGGACAAAAGGTGATAATATTGGGGGTGCAAGAGTATAAGCAAGCTCTAAACATGTAATAGACAAACTAACTAAGCTACTGCAAAGAGAGCGCAGCGGTTGCACCTTTTACTTCTTCATTAGCCAAAGTTCTCTTTCTTGTTTCTTCCTTTTTTTGAACCGCGAGTACAGAAGGGGAGAACCCACTATAAATTTTATTTAAGTAAAACAAAAACAGCTGTATAGAGAGGTCAAAGAGCTGCACAAAAGGAAGGACAAAGAAAGGAGGCCCAAGCAAGGCCAGAAAAAGACCTAGAATCCTACTCTCTTGCAGATTAGCATACTGATAGGTTGCAGAAAAATCATCAGATCAAGATGGATTGTGAGTACATACTAGCTTGGTGTCCCTACTATTGTCAGAAGCTTTAGAAATAATTCCTCAAATAATCAGGTATAGAAATAACATACACTTATAAAAGATCTGGATAAAAAATGGAACACAAAAAAACTATTTCTCCCAAAATCTAGAACAAAATGCAAAATCTTATGTTGAGCTCTGTGGCGCATCTCGATAGCACTATAATCATTTATATGGACACATCAAATAGTTAAATTAATTAAGCCTCGAAAGCGGAGGGGGCGAGCCGGAGGGGGTGGCAGACAGGCGGAGGACACACATCATTTGTGTGTCCACTACACAAATCTTTACGATGAATTTATTGTCAACTCTAAAAGGTCATTTCAAACCACAAATACTGTTCTAACACAATCAATTAGCCAAAATTTATTTGTGGCCATTATTCTAGCTAGAAATATTGCTTCCAACATCAGATCCACAAATCCTAAGATCAAATTTATCCTTAACCATAACATTTCTTTTCAAACCACAATTATTGTTTTCTATGTTAAATTTACCAATTGTTATGAACAAATCTATCCCAAACCACAAGCATTTATTTTTCGGACCATAGTTATTGTGTTATTTGTACCATCTATAAAAGTTAATTTCATATCAAATCCCAATAACTAAATTAAATTCAAATCCAAAAACTCTTATTGTCCCAACCATAAAACTACATTTCCCCGACTACAAGTATTCCTTCTGGTGTCCGATCCATGGATCCTTGTAGTTTGGAGTGTGGGGCTGCTAGGAATCCTTCATGATAGCACAATACAAGTTCAGGACAAGCACATCATAACCTCTTCAAGACAAGTGACAAGCTATACCTTAAACAATTAAATTAAAATGCTCCTGACCACCTCCCCTGAACCTGGCTGATGGATATCGACCGTTCCACACCGTGGCACAGACATGAGCCTTACAACAATCCCATTAGCTCCTGATGTCGTTACACTGCACAACCATTAGCTCCTGATGTCCTTAGACTGCACAAGTAATAGTGAAAAACAGAGAGCAGAGAAAATAGTCAGGCCCAATGTATTGGGTGTATGCAACAAAGCATGAAGGGGTACTAGATTAGTGCTACGTTGACAAGAAACAGTATCCTAGAAATGTCAAGCTCCAAAGCCAAACGAGATTAGCAAGTAAATAGATAAATTACTGGATCTGAAGTGGCCTTCATCAGATCTCCTGCTCCCAGCTGATGGACATCGACGCCCCTATGGAGGCATTGGCTATGACCGTCGTGGCCATCCAGGCGACGCGTTGGCATTTGGGTCCTCACGCTAGAAGCTGATCCAAACTGAGCTCCAGCTAACCAGCTCCTTGTGTCTTCCTTGTGTCTTTAGACTATGCACAATTGAGGAAGATAAACTGAAAAGAGAGAAATCAAGTAATAATGACTAATGAGTGAAAGCAGCAAAACCAGAATATTGAATCAGTGCATGTGGTTGTATTGCCCATAAAAGGAAGAAATAATTAAATCCAAGTGTAATAAAACTGATTGCACATCAAACCCAACATATCCAGACAGCAATCATCATATTTTGCTCATTAGAAATATATGATTGGTGTGTGTGACAAGCCTGATTGCAGTTCCCATTGCCGAAATCATAAAACAACAATTGTAGAGTTTAGCAAACCTAGCAGCAAATACCCTTGGCAGTAAAGAATATTTCAGCAGCAGATTCAGGAAATAAATGAAGGCCATGTTTGCATTTATACGCAACAATCCTAATTAAAATGCATATATATTCTACATGAACAAGCATCCAAAGCCAGATGAACGTTTCAATGAACTTCGGTTTGCATCTAGAAACATATAATATTCTGATTAATGCTACTAGTTGGGAATTACAGCACCAAATCCTTCCCCATGAGTAACTGAAAGCTGCATTGAACCAGCATTGGCAGCCGAGACAAACTCACCAGGCTGCAATTGAAGAGGAGCTACTGGCCGCCGCCTACGCTGATAATCGAGAACACACGCAGGGAACACATCCTG
Organism: Saccharum hybrid cultivar R570; assembly: GCA_038087645.1. Classification (NCBI taxonomy): domain Eukaryota; kingdom Viridiplantae; phylum Streptophyta; class Magnoliopsida; order Poales; family Poaceae; genus Saccharum; species Saccharum hybrid cultivar. Next base: position 18,472,733 of record JAQSUU010000760.1, read on the forward strand.
CACTCGAATCATCAAATCGAATCAAGAAGGGGAAGGGGAAGGAGTAGGAGATGGTGCAAACAGCGAGCTGGGGAAGGGGATCTGGAGGAGGGGCACCTGGATCTGCCAGCAGTGTTGGAGGAGCACACGTAGGAGCTGCGGTGGCAGTGGGCTGACGGCGGCGACAGCATCGCCAGGCGAGTTGCCACTCCTTTCTCCGGGAGTTCGCGGCGGGAGCTGACGATGAGTCACGGGCGAGCACGGGAGGCTGCAGATGATGGCAAGGTGCGGGTAGGAAGGCCGCCCAGGTGCGGCGAACTCCCCAGGTACGAGGCCGCCGCCGGGGATGCAGAGGCAGCTAGGCTGCGGAGGCGTCGGAGGCCGCTGAACCCGCCTTGGACGCTGCGGAGGCGAGGGGGAGGCGGCGACCTAGGCTCGTGAGGCGGGGACGGCGACAAGCTGGGGTCATGCGGCGGAGGAGGCGGCAAGCTAGGGTTGTGCGGCGGACGGGGCGACGAGCTGGGGCGAAACCGGCGTCTCCTCCGGATCCTCCCCACGATCTGGAGATTATAGAATGGAAAAAAAAGAGACGGTTGGGGGAGGACCGGGAGCGCCCGTGGCTCGGGTCCGGTGATTTGGGCTCGGCCATTTGGACTCGGGTACTGATTATTATTCAGTACCCAGGGTAATATATAGGATACCTATATATATATATATATATGTTTTATTACAAATACAAATAGTGCCTTGTAATCTTTGATCATGTTATTTGGAGATAAAATAGAGCAAACTAGACAAAAGTTAATATACTCCTACTTGCTATTGATTCTCTACCTCTTTTGACTCGATCGACCATCCTCAGATATAGTAAGGATTGTGTATCTCACGTATCCTGTCCCCTCCTCAATGCTTATATTCTTGTCACGCTGGTGTCATATCTTCCACCACGCGACCAGAATATAGGATGTGCATGTGTACTATAATTTTTTTAGGAAAAAGGATTTTTTTCTATTTTTTAATTTAGGAAACCTTAAGCCTCTTACATATATTGCTTTTGTTTCTCGATCGATAAAATAGAAACTACGACGATCTTCCGATTTTCGTGCAAGGACGACTACTACCCCATCGATCGATCGATATCGATCTACTTAGAGTAGCGTAGAGACGAGACGACGATGGATAGCAACACGACAGCCGGCGGCGGCGTCCCGCTCCTACACCTGGACCCCGCCACCGCGTCGGCTCTCCAGCACCTGGTCATGTTGGCCCTTATCGTCTGCGTAGTCGTCGTCATCATCGTGTTGATGGCCTTCGTAATCAACTACTTCCGCGGGCCCAAGGAGGGGCTGGAGGAGCCTGCTGGCTGCTTTCCCGGCGGCGGCGACGACGTCGGCAGGGCACCGCAGCAGCAGCTGGTGGCGGCAGAGGCCGTGGCCATACAGGTGGAGCGGGAGGGCGATGCGGTGCCCGTAGTGATCATATGCAAGGTTGATGATGGTGGCGGGCGGCGGGAGCCTACGTGCGGGGTGTGCCTGGCAGAGCTCGCCGGCGGCGGCGCCCTCAGGGCGCTGTCGCCGTGCAGGCACTGCTTCCACTCCGCCTGCGCCCGCGAGTGGGTCCGCCTCCACGCCACCTGCCCGCTCTGCCAATCTCCGGTCACCGCCGCCGCGACGGTCTGACGAACAAATTGTATATACCCGTTCGATGCAAATTGCGCAGTATTAATTATACTCCATATATCTCTATTGACACTCAAATTTGGCTTAAGTTGTATTTCATGAATCATCGAGCAGCCAAATTGCACTTATAGATTGATTTGGTGATGGGTGCTTAAGTTTGATTAATTCGGATACAAAATAATGTTATTTAAAAGTGCTTGACCGATTACTGGAGTTTGTCGGAGCTTAGTTCCACCAAGCTTGAGATGGCTACAAGGAAAGGTGGGATCCTACGACCAGGGTTTAATTTATCGATAGCAAAAAAAATACCGGAGGTCACCGATAAACGGGTTTATCGGATTTATCGGAAAATTTCTCGGTCAAAAATAAAACAAAATAATACCTAATTTCACTATAAGTTGTCTCTAAAGCATTTAGCATCAAAAACTAGCACATAATAGTATTGATATAATAGAGTATCATACTTTCATGTAGGTGGAATACTGAAAATTGGAATCTCGTCGATAAATAAATTTTACCGGACCTTAGTGATAAACGGGATTATCGGGTTTATCGAAATTTTATCGGCGATAAAATTTTCCCTGCCTACGACAACCTCCCCTCGCCCTCCGTCGCCGCCACCCAGCGCACGGCGGCGGTAGCCCGCGGTGGGCCCGAAAGTCTGGTTCTCTGTTCATAGCCCATCCTCCCTCCCCTTCTGTCCTGTCTCCTCCTCCACGCCTCCTCTTCCCCTACATCTCTGACCGGATTCGAGCATTTGGGTGGACGGCCTTGCAGATCCAGGCCCTCCATTGCCGGATCTGCCGCCTGCAGCCTGTGGCCTAGGGTCTGGGTGGCCAGTGCTCGACGGTCATGGTTGGCGGTAGTGCCTGGGCCTGTGCCCCTTGAGGGTGGCAGCGACGGCCTTGCTGCTGCTGTTGTGGCGTGCGGGGTAGGTGGCGACCTTGCTGCTGCAGTGGCGTGCGAGGTCGTCGGCGGCGGTGGCCTGTGCCGTCATCGGGGCAGCCAAAGCTAGGCGGATGTGGCCGGCAGAAGGCGGTTGGCATTGGCTGGCTACTAGGCTAGCCGGCCAGTGCTGGCTGCCTGGCTGGCTAGCTGGCCTTTGGTGTCTGCATCCGGCTGCCTATTGGTCAGCTATAGTGGCATCGCACGCAGCTACCCCATGCCTTGAGTGTGGGGCTGCTGGGGGGTGCTGCCTGGTATGTCGGCAAGCAGCAATTGCGCTACTCCCCTGCGAGCCGCGGTGGCGCTGCCTGTGCACAGGTGCCCCCCCTTCGGCCCCTTCGAATATTTTCTAGGCAGAAACCCTGCCTAGCTTCCTGCTGGCCAGCAGTGACGGCGCAGTTTGCGTCATCTACCTTCTTGGAGATGTCACCGACGATTTCATTCGATGTGCTTGCCGTTCGGGGCCAAGCCCTGTGGTGCTTCTTTCCAGCGTAAGTGGCATTTGTGGATGTCATTGCCATTCATCAAGGCTTTGTCGGAGCACTCCAATACCTGGTGCCATTGCTCCTTCCCTTCTCTCACCGGTGTCGCCCCTGTCACGCCTGTTGTGTGTGCTTTATGGTTCTCTTCATTGCCTGCCCAGCTGTTTTACTTCGTGTGGCCATAGTCGCTTGTTTTTTTTTGTAGCGGATACTTTGCCGCTACCTCTCTTCTTCGACGGATGCTTTGCTGTCGCTGCTGGTCGGGCAGATGCTTTGCCGCTGTTGTTGCCTTGATCTCCCCCCTGCACATGCTATGCTGCTGAGTGCAGGTTGGCCCACCTGCAAATACTTTGCCTCCTCGTCGTCCATGGCAGATGCTTTGCTGCCATTTGTTTTCGTAGTGGATGCTTTGCGGCTACCATGTTGAGTTTTGTCTTCAGCGGATACTTGGCCGTTGTTCCTTTTAGTTGATACATTGCCACCGTCGCAGCTGCTGCAAGCTTGTCTCGTCCGCTCTAGGTGGATTCGCTACTAAAAAATGATTTTGTGAGACACTACCCAAACATTAATGCTAGCGATCACAAAATGCAACCGTCTCCTAAAATACGTGAGGATTTTCAGAGCCGATCATTTTATTTACGGAGGTGTTTACATTTGCCATCTTGCAAAATAGATTTACCCAGGCGAACATTTTATTTATGCAGGCGGTTGAAAATTGCCCACCTCCTGAAATCAATTTATGAAGGCGGGTTTTTTAAGAAGTCCGCATCCAAAAATGGTGGGGCAGACCTCTTACAAGGTCCACTTCCATAAATATTCCCGGCCCAGCCAAAAAGCCCAAATACAAATTTCTACTTGGATTATATAAATACCAGGACTTAGGTCACAGCCCCCTCTCTATCAGCTCTCCCCCCACCCCCGCGCCACCTACCCTCACCCAGCGATAGCGCACGCAGCCGCTCCCCTCCCTCTCCCCCACAACCCTCCATCTTTCCCATGCGACTGCGCCCCTCCCTCTCCACCATGCGGCAGGTCACGGCGGAGCAGTGGCAGGACAGCCTCCCTATCCCCCATGCGGCGATGCATGATGGGATGGTGGAGACGTGGTGGATGGCCTCGCCGCACACAGTGGGATAGAGGAGAGCACGTGGGAGCCCAATTCCCCCTCCTAGCGGCATGCGTGGGCGTCCAACGCTCCCTCCTCGGCTCTATGGTAGATCGGCAGATCCGGATGACGGTGGATCCAGAGCAGGAGCTGGTGACCCCGAGATGACGGTGGATCCCGAGCTTTTGCTAGATACGGCGGATCTAGATCTGGCGCCGGTGGCGGTAGAGGCGTGGGGAGCCAGCTTGCTGGACGAGACGCACATCAGCGGCGGGCTCCATGGCAAGGGAAGTGGTGGCGACGACACAAGTTGGTGGCTAGCGGGCTCAGCGCTGGGCTCTGGAACGGGCTCAGCAGGCTTTTGCTTTTTTTGTTTTATTAAATCTAGTCTATTTTCACTGGCGCGCAAAGCACCCGCCTCCGTGAGTCTGCATTAATGCGTACCTTTCGACAAAGATGGACGCTTTGTGTCGGGCCCCTACATTAGGGTTCACTGTGCATCACGTATCAGTCCCTGGATCAGTAGCTGATACACATAGAGCGAAGAAGATCGATATCAAAAACCATACTTTTATTCATAATGGGGAAACACATTACAAAGTTCATATTACATACCTTGGGCTATTGGCCTTATAATATATATCAGAGTTCTAATACAGCGGTCCTATAACATTGTGGTTCCATTCCTACAGGCAACTTGGAATGCGGACGTAAACCTTATTGCTGAACTCAATCCTATATCTTTATCCTAGTGGTCCTCGAGTAGCTCCTTTGCAAAATTGTACATCTGCATCATCGTACGTACTCCTGTCTTCACATCCTAGCATAGCTTTAATAGCTCTATCCTCGTCTCCTAAAAATATAGAATGGAGAGGATTGAGTACATAAAGTATTGAGCAAGCTCTAACTTTGGGGCAGAGGTGAGGTGAATGGTGGAGGATGTATGTGGGAGTGGCTTGTGGTGGTGGAGGTGGAGGTGGAGGTGTATATATATATTAGGAGTAGAGTTATATATAAAATGGGAGTTTGGGCCCCGGGAGAGCATTAACCCTTCTCGCTAGTTTCCGGGGTTTATAAATTGTAACTTACCAGCTTAATTGATTACAACTTACTAGATTATCACAGTTTCATTACACATAAAAAACATCTAATCATACTTGCTCTCATCCCAGCATCTGCCCATTCCAAGGACGTGGCTATTCGAATAGATTTAATAAACTCTATAGTGGTGTATAAATTTCCCCACATAATAGACGAAGATCCAAACCATGCGTGGTGGCAGGAACAGGCCTAACGAGATCTCGTACCTGAAGGGACGCATCCTCAGATTTCCATATAACTCTACCGCGCCTTCTCAGGGGTTGAAAAACATACTAATCTCGGGAGGATACCAAATCATCCCAACATAACATTGCCGATGGTACCAAATCAAAATAATATGGGCTCGAACGCGGCCAAGTCAAGGGCTTAACGTGGAGGATCACATAGCAACCACGCTAACCAGACCATGGAAGATCACACAGCATCCATGTCTGCTCCTGATATTCCACTGTCAACACCGACCTCCTAGTAGAGATTATACTTCTATCTGACGGGGTGTGAGATCAAGTCTACCCATATAGACATGTGGTTGTATGTAATATCGCACTAGGCGAGAGGGGCTACGAACTAGTCCTTATGTGACCGAGGGGAGTATCTTCCAACAGGAACCCTCACTAGGCGAACCTGCCAAGGTAACTTGTACCACACAAATTACCCCTCACTCACCCTTTATTAGGGTTTAGTCCAGTTTTACCTGTTCAAGTTCCATAATTATTATCATCAGGTTCATAGATCGCATATCATATCAAGGTAACCATTACCTCATTATCATTAATCTCATTATCATAATTAATTTATAAGGGGTTATAAGTAATATTGGTTGAGTTTATTAATTGGTGGAGATGGATGGTGGAGGGTTTCTGGTGGAGGCTAGCAAATATGGTGCTGGTGGAAGGGAGCGATTAAGAGATGTCATGAAATGTAGAGGGGAGGGAAAAGATGGGTGTTAGGACTTGCCTCCGCTCGCTGACGAATATATCCTTATTCCAAGATCCTGATTCATGTGTTTCTTACTTCTCCGTCTCCGCGTACTGTGCTTCCCGATCCCATCAGGTTCTCTTCGCGACTTCTATCTTACGCCGTTCTAGCATTGACAAGCAAGGGAGACACCAAACAAGTAGAACAAACAAGCATAATTAATCAAAGAGAGAAAACGGTCACAGATAGGCTGGCACTATCTGGTTGTTGGGCTTACTTCTAAGGGTTAATTGGAGGGAATCCATCCAATAAGGGTTAGGTTGGGATGGTGTGGTTATCTAGCGAAAACCAGACCATATTATTATATTTCACTAATATGTGAATCTGAAAGAGAAAGTCTGACTGAGTCATCATAAATGACTTGACCAACTCCTACAGGTCCACAAGGGATAGCTAAGTGAGTTCACGTGCATGTATAATCACATACCCGGATGGGCTTAGGTAGTTAGGCACGTGCATATATATTTATATACACATATAGACAAGGTGGGCGAGAGAGTTAGCCATACTTAGGCATGAGGCTTAGTACACATATATGTGTGTGTACACTTACCAAGCATATACCTATGTACGTGTGTGCAAGTCTATTATTCTATGTGAAGGATGTGTGTGCGTATATATACGTGTCATAGTGTACATGCTTACGCGGATATACGGTGCTAGAGAGGAATTAACTGGTGAGTGCAGCTACAGGTTAGCGTTAATGCAAATAAAAGAAATGGAAGACAAACAAACTATAATTTAAATAGGATTGATTTTTGGGAGATTTTTAGTGGAAGCGGATTCGAGTTGAGAATCGGTGGATATACATATCACCAAAGGTTTATTGGAGAGAGGCATATGGCAAGGATATTAAAAATTATTTCTGGATTTTTAGATGGTGGGGAAGGCGTGGAAAAGGTCTGGGTTGGCTTTAGAGTGGCTCTAATATTTATAGGAATTTTCTGGAAAGAGGAAAAGGCTTACTTTAATCTCCCGTGTGCGATTCCGGGTGCACCTAAGATTTCCCTCGTGTAGGGCGCTGTGCACGTGAACCGGTGTAGGGCACTGTGCTGTGGACCGGCTGCCTGTGTCTTTGGTTCACGTGCGCCCAGTTTATAGAAGAGGGAGAGCCGGACAGAGCGGATGACAGGCGGGACCTGGGGGACGAGGTGGCGGGCTCCCATTGGCTGAGTCGACGTGGCCAGCTTATCCCTGTCCTTGCCTCACGGTCACGGGCTCACAGCTCCTCTGTGGCTCTGTCCGAGGGAGAAAGCAGAAGGGAGGAGCCGAGCAGAGAGACGGCGAGGATACGATCTGGCTCCGTCGGTTTGGTGTGGCCTCGGCGGTGTTCTCACAAGCTGCGGCGACGGCGGCAGCGTGCTTGGGCTGACGGCGCTCCGCTCCGATGTGAAGCCGGCCGGTCAGTTGCAGAGAGCACGACGGCGGTGTCGTCTTCGGTCTTCCTCGTCCACGTGCGGAACAGAGGGTAAAAGAGGAGGAGAGCAAGGAGAGCGGAGCAGAGCGACGGTGGGAGCTTCGGGTCGGCGGCTTCGAGCTACGGCATGGAGATGGACGTGGTGCGACGGCGGCGTTTGGTGTTTGGGCTCCGGCATGGAGGTGTCCGGGGCTGCGGTGGCTCGAGGCGCGTGCGCTCCCTAGCGGTGCAGGCTTGACGGCGTCCCGTCTGTGGCGGCTGCGGAGGGGAGTCGCGGGCGAATCAAGGCGAGGGCGGCGGTCCAGGTAGCGCTCAGTTCCGGCGTCTAGATTCGACCAGGCGGCACAGCACCGGCGGTGCGGCCTCGTCAACGCCTTCGTGTGTCTCTGCAGCGGTAGCAGGAAGGGAAACGAGGAGAAGCGAGCATGCAAAACCCGGCGACGTTTGGCTGCGGCAAGGCGTCGGGCAGACGGCTTTGGTGTCGCGGTGCCACTACCGGAAACGTCAAATTTGCCTAGTGTAAAAAAGTTTGCCGAATGTAATATGTCGGATACTCGACAAATAGATTATTTGCCGAGTGTAACACTCGGCAAAGAACGACACTAGGCAAAGGTAGCCTTTGCCGAGTGTCAAACACTCGGCAAAATTGGGCACTAGGCAAACCTGCATTTTGCCTAGTGCTGGACACTCGGCAAACGTTTGACACTAGGCAAACACCGACAGCAGCTGACGACCATACCCTGCTGTTTGAGTTTGCCGAGTGTCACACAGCCGACACTCGGCAAACATATGGTTTGCCTAGTGTCAAGGGTTTGGCACTCGGCAAACTGTCTAGTTTGCCTAGTGTCAAGCGTCTGACACTCGGCAAAAACACCCTTTGCCAAGTGTCAGACCTCGGCACTAGGCAAACTACTTTTTTTTTGAGTTTGACCTCCCAAATTTTTCTGTAATCCTCTTATAATACCTTGAACTACATGTTCAAATTTGGCACATTTTGCAGACTTTTTGCTATATTTTTTTAATTATTTTATTTAATTGATTTTTTTTTATAAAGCGAATGTGAACTGTAGGAGGATCGAATAATGTAATTTAATGTATAGAAAAATGATATTCATGTTATTCAATCTAAAGTGAGGCCGTATTCAGGAACAGATCAAAAATTTCATACATCTTGTTCACGAAATATGATTACGAACTTGTGGGCGAGTTGGTTTTAAATTCTATAAAAAGCAAACGAAGTCCGAAAATAATGAAACTTGACAAGATGTCGTGATATCGTATGTGGAGTTTGTGATAAAAATTTGAGATGGTTTCGCGCAAGTTTGTCACGGCGTTGCTTACAAACCAAGACATCTCCATATAATATATAGATATCATATGTGAAGAGGCGTACTATGAAGGCATCCGCAAAGGCATACTATGAAGGACGTACAGAGGAGGAGATGGAGGCATCCGCAAAACGCGTACTATGACATGTTGTCTTTGGCACAGAAACCCCTTCACGGCCAGACAACAGTTTCCTAACTAGATGTCATCGGACGTGTAATGGCGTTCAAGTCCCAGTTTAGCCTCAGTCGAGACGCCTTCGATGGTATGTTGGCCGTTTTTGGCACACTCCTTCCGGAGGGTCACATTTTGCCAAAGAGTATGTACGAGTCACAGAAACTCCTTCGTCCACTTAAGATGTCGTAGGAGCAGATCCATGCTTGTCCGAAGGGGTGCATCCTATTTAGGAAAGAATACGCGGAAGCAAAGTACTGTCCAAAGTGTAAATCCTCTAGGTTCATCGAGGTAGATTCTGCTGATGGCCAGAAGAAGCAGCTTTCTGTCCCCGTGAAAATCCTACGGTACCTTCCGTTCCTACCGAGGATACAGCGGCTATACATGATCGAGGAATCCGCGAAACAGATGACATGGCACAAAAAGGGCAAACAATACAATCCTGACAAGCTGGTGCACCCATCCGATGGTGAAGCATGGAAACGGTTTGATGACAAACATCATATCAAAGCTGAAGAGGCTCGTAATGTACATGTAGCACTAGCAACAGATGGGTTCAATCCTTATGGAATGATGGCTGCTCCATACATATGTTGGCCTGTGTTCGTTATCCCCCTCAATCTCCCCCCCCCCAGCGTAAGCTTTCAACGACAGAACGTATTCTTGTCATTGATAATTCCTGGACACCCAGGGAATAATATGGGTGTGTTTATGGAGCCTGTGTTTGATGAATTGGTCCGTGCTTGGGAGGAAGAGGTCTGGACATACGACCGAGCTACAAAGACAAGCTTCAAAATGCATGTTTGGTACCACTACTCCCTGCATGACTTCTTGGCGTATGGGATATTCTGCGGCTGGTGTGTTCATGGGAAGTTTCCATGCCCAGTATGCAAGGCAACTCTGCAGTTTATTTGGTTGAAGAACGATGGCAAGTATTCTTCATTCGACAAACATTGATAATTCCTCCCTCTTGACCATGCATTCAGAAAAGACACCAAGAACTTTACGAAAGGTGTCGTAGTGACAGACCCTGCACCGCAGATGATGACTGGCGCCGAGGTTTATGCTCAGATAGATGCTCTCGTGGTTAATGAAGATGAAGATGGTTTTGTGGGATATGGTGTGCAACATATGTGGACTCATAAGTCGGGCTTGGAGAGGCTCCCCTATTTTGATGATCTTCTCCTTCCACATAACATTGACGTAATGCACACCGAGAAGAATATCGCTGAAGCACTTTGGGCAACAATCATGGACATTCCTGATAAGTCAAAGGACAACCCTAAGGCTAGAGTGGACCTGGCAACGTTATGCGATAGACCAAAGCAGCACATGCAGCCTCCTACATCCGGCAAGACATGGAGGAGGCCTAAGGCCGAATTCGTCTTGACCAGGCAACATAGGAGGGAAGTACTTGAATGGATCCAGACGTTAATGTTCCCTGATGGGTATGCAGCGAATCTGAGGAGGGGAGTGAACTTATCTACTCTGCGAGTCTTAGGGATGAAGAGTCATGATTACCACATATGGATTGAACGGCTTCTCCCGGCGATGGTTCGAGGCTATGTCCCTGAACATGTCTGGCTAGTGCTGGCAAAGTTGAGCTATTTCTTCCGCCAGCTTTGTGCCAAGGAGTTATCTCGTACCGTGATAGAAGACTTGGAAAAAGTGGCACTAGTGTTGCTCTGTAAGTTGGAGAAGATCTTTCCACCCGGCTTCTTCAATCCGATGCAGCATTTGATTTTACACCTCCCGTATGAGGCACGAATGGGGGGGGCCTGTGCAGGCCCGTTGGTGCTATCCAATCGAGAGATGTCTAAAGGTTCTTCGAAAAAAATGTAGAAATAAAGGCAAAATTGAGACTTCGATGGCAGAGGCATTCATTCTAGAGGAAGTGTCAAACTTCACAACAACATACTACGATGAGAACCTTCCTAGTGTGCATAATCCGCCCCCTCGTTACAATGCTGGCGAAAATGAATCCAGCCTCAGCCTATTCCGAGGGCAACTTGGAAGCGCAAGTGCATCGACCACCAAGAACTTGAAACTTAAAGAGTGGCGCAGTATCATGCTATATGTGTTGACCAACCTTGACGAAGTGGAGCCATACGTGTTGTAAGTTCTCAATGAACTCGTTCAATATACTGTCACTCTTCAATACACTATCACTCTTCTGCATCCAATCCCCTTGTTTCTCGTTGATACAGGGAATTTATTCATAAATTCTGGCATCGATCAAGGGAACCTACCCCGCAGGAATCTGATATCCTTCTTACACAGGGTGTCGGAAATGGGAGGCCCAATTTCATTTCTTGGTTCAAAAAGAAGGTACCATCCAATTTAGCTTTTACTTAGCTTGACATTCCAAGTTGCTCATACATGTGAATAATATAACGATCTTTCCTGCTCGAGCTTGAAGGGCCAAATCGATAAGTCCATGAGTGCCGAGTTAAGACAGGTTGCCAATGGCTTTGCCTATAGGGTCAGGTCATTTACCGGTTATGACGTGAATGGATATCGCTTTCGCACAACAAGCTACGAGCAGAGTCGGCCCAATCGAAAAACCACAAGTACCGGAGTTTTACGGCCGGCCAAGATGGGGTCGAGTATTATGGAAGAATTGAAGAAATATTCGAACTCAACTATCATGGTTGCAAATCTCTTAATCCTGTCATATTCAAATGTCATTGGCTTGATCCTCAAGTAACAAGACGGACTTGGGCTAGTCTTGGGCTAGTTGAAATTCGACATGATTCCATCTATCCAGGAGACGATGTCTATATTGTGGCCCAACAGGCCAAACAGGTTTATTATCTCCCATATGCATGTCAAACCAAAGAGCATCTTAAGGGTTGGGATATTGTGCACAAGGTATTGCCACACGATAAACTACCTGTGCCAAATGATGAAGATTACAACTTCAACCCAAACACATATGACGGAGAGTTCTTTCAAGAAGAGGGGCTAGATGGGAGGTTTGTGATAGACTTAACCGAAGCGATCGGAATGGAAGTAGACAATGAAAGGGTTGATGAGGATGTTGGAGATGAGGTGCTCAATGTGAAGGACTTAGAAATGCTTGACCGATTACGTTTAGGCTACGACAATGATAACAACAATGCTACTTCGTCCGGTGTTGATAATTTCGACATGGTTGATAGTGATGATGAAACTTATGATCCAGCTAATCCCGATCCTGAAGATTATTTCTAATACATGTAATACTATATTTTTTGTAATTATGTTTTGTTTATTTTGCATCTATGTTATTTTCATGCTTATGTTATTTTGTTTCTAATACATCTTGTTCATTCTTTTTAATTGCAGGTGATTGAACAAAGATGACGGGTAATCATCAGAGGAGGGTGAACTCGATTTACCAAAGAACACGCCCTTCATCGCCCGATGCAGATGAGGAGCCATCGGAGAGGAGGAGGAGCAGGAGCAGCAGCCGCAGGAGTTCCATGTCGCCTCCCGCCATGGCGCGTGAGGAGGAGGAGGAGGAGCACGTGATGCCCGGGACCGACGAGGTGGCGCAAGGGGACGGCGAGGGGGAGGCAGTAGCGGGTTCCGCTTCCTCTAGTTCGTTGAGTATCTACTTGCGAGGACCCGCGAGCCTCCCTCCGCGACCGATACCTCCTCATAGACGCCCACTGATTCGACCCGAGGGAGAAAAGTAAGGAACTTAAGATATTATCACTACTTCATATGATATGTTGAAAATCACAATAAAAACTAATAATTTATCTTAATAATAACTTGTGTAGGGGTTGGACGATTGTAGAGTCTGAGGTTGTCACACACGCCAAGTCAATGGCATCCTCGGTCTTTTGGTCAGGGAACACTTCCCTGGCCTGGTTGAGTTCGCCGGGAAGACAGAGCCGGCCTACACGTTTGACCATTACACCGTCGCCCCCGATGCTGAAGATCTACATGGCAGGGAATTCAGAAACAAGGTGGAGCGGGTGAGGGAGGAGCTGTGGGTAAGTCTTTGTCACACTACATTTCTCAATACATCGCATTCATTGAACATTTTTTAAAATGAATGAAAACATCATGTCTATATGCAAGATTTCTTCAGATGTCAGGTGGGATTTGAGGACAAGGCGGCTTTGGTGGCTACCAAAGAATGTAAAACACTCGTGAAGCACATGCACTACGAGTCGTGCATCCAGGCCATCATAACATACTACGGGGCGTACCTTGGAAGGAAGGTCACCAAGAAAGATGCAAGAGAGATGATGCTGACCAAGGAACAGTACATGGAGGTAAGCTTAGTCGAACATTAATACTGATTTCTTCTGAGAATAGGTGGGCTAAATCTGAACTTCTTATGTCATGTACTTGATGATGTGCAGGTGATTCCATGCTGGTGCTCCGCGCATCCCGATTGCTGGGAAGTGATCGTTGACAAGTGGTGCTCCCCCGAGTGGAAGGAGACACACGTCGCTTGCCGGGAGCGGCGTTTGATGATGCCAGGTGTAGCACACCATCAAGGCAGCCGCAACCTCAACGGATACAAGCAAACATGGGTATGAGAATTCATTTATTTATTCTAACGCTTAATTCTGCATGATTTTCTAAACATCTTGCTATTTTTCTCGCAGTCGGCATCACATGGTGGCCAGGAGTGCTCGGACTTCATGGCATATGCTATGGCCCACAAGGGCGGGGCGACGTCTGACGTCTCCTACAACCCGGAGGACCCTCCATCGGCGTACAACAACGCGACCGTCCACAACCGCCTCAGTCAGTACATAGAGGTGGCAAAGGAGGTCCATAGGCCAGAGTACGATCCGACCACTGCAAACCTTGATGGAGAAGTCGTCATGAGGGTGGGAGAAGGCAAGAAGCATGGGCGGTACTGGATTGGCGATAGCACAATCGACACGGCCACTACTCCCAGTCTCTCGCAGATCCGAGCAAGGAGCACAAGGTCAAGCCCGGCTATACGTGAACGGCCAAGCACTGCACAACAACGGGTCGACGAACTACAGGTTATTTTGGTTTTTTTCATCGTTCATTGATTCTCGCACTCTTTAGCTTTGCATTATTGTAACATTCGGGTGAAATATTGTAGGCCCAGCTGCAAGAAGAGAGGAGGCTTCGGGAGGAGATGGAGACGAGGATGGCGTCCGAATAGCAGAGGATAGAGGCCGAGCGGGAGGCCGAGCGTCTGAGGATGGAGGCGAGGATGGAGGCGATGATGTTGTACGTGCAGACTCTTGGCGCTGCTGTGGGTCGACCGCCGCCACCTACGCTATTCGCTGCACCTCCACCTCCTCATGTAACCACTCCTGTGAGTATGGATGTTTTAATGCATATATTCATGCTTAGGGTCAAACCAGAACACTACTTGAAACCTATATGTTTATCTTGTCTAACTCATGCAACTACTACTCTTGCAACATTGATGGTATATGTTTATCTTGTCTCTCACACATGCAATCTATTCTCCTTTGTGCAGAATCCATCGGCGGCATCTAATAGCGTGCCTCGTCACCTCGGAGATTCACCAGGATCGAATCATGGGCCTCATCAACACCGACAGTCGCCATGATGGTAGTTTGTGATGAACTTGTGGTTTATTTTAGACAACTATGATGCACTTATGGTTGGACTTGATGTTGGACTTGTGCTAGACTTGTGGTTGCACTTGTGGTTTATTTTGGACAACTATGATGCACTTGTGATGGACTTGTGATATATATTGTGTTTGTGATATATATATATATATATATATATATATATATATATATATATATATATATATATATATATATATATATATATATATATATATGTGAATATATGTGGTGTTTGTGATATATGTGAGATGTTTGTGAATGTGATGTATGTATATATATATGATGTTTGCTTGGATGGAATGAAAAAAACAAAAAAAGACTGTTTTTTCCCAGTTTGCCTAGTGTCATGACTAAGACACTCGGCAAACTAGGAATCTTTGCCGAGTGTCAAATCCATGACACTAGGCAAACTGGACGGGTTTGCCGAGTGTTGCGGGGTTGGCACTAGGCAAACTGGTCTGATTTGCCTAGTGTCGTGGGCCAGGCACTAGGCAAACTGGGCAGGTTTGCCGAGTGCCTCGGGCCTGGCACTAGGCAAACTAGACGGGTTTGCCTAGTGCCGTGGACAAGGACACTCGGCAAAGTGGCCAGGTTTGCCGAGTGCTAGGACTACGGCACTAGGCAAACCTGCCGTTAACGGCACCACGTCCGTCACGGCAAGTTCACTTTGCCGAGTGTCAAGCCGACTTTGCCGAGTGTCAGGCCGGCACTAGGCAAAGTCTTTGCCGAGTGCCCGACAAATAACACTCGACAAAGTGCCCTTTGCCGTAGTTTTTTTCCGAGTGTGGTTTGCCCGTTTGCCGAGTGTTTTATGGGCTTTGCCTAGTGCCTCCGGCACTAGGCAAAGCTGCTGTTTCCAGTAGTGTGCCGTCGTCGTGGGATTCGGCGCGGCACGAAGGGCCGGCGCTCCGGCATTCCGTGCCGTGCGTGCGTGCTCGAGCTCGGCTCGGAGCTTCACCGAGGTGAGCGTCCTCGTAGCGCAGAGCTAGCGCTCCCCATCGTGCCGAGCTATGGTAGCCTCACCAGCCCTTGTATAGGCGAGGTAAGGAAGTGTAACAATATGTATATATCTATAATTATAATGTACTTTCCCTTTTTCTAGAAAACCAAAGAAAAGATTTTAAATGATTTGTGAATTCATAGAATGGAATTGGAAATTCAAGGGATAGTTTTGGTGCCGCAAATAAATTCCAGAAGAGCAAGCAAGCATTCAAACAAATACACAAACGTTCCAATGCAACGATTTAAATGCGTGGCAGTTTTCTAATCCTGGAGAATATCTCTAGTGCTACAATTAATTCATACGAGACACAAAATGTATATGGTGGATTTTTAGCGCAAGGTTTTAGGAATATATTTTTCAAAACGGTTTTGCGTAAAATAAATAGTCAAGGTTTTAGTTTGTTCTAATTTTTAAAAAGTTTAAATTTTTAGTGGATTTTAACATGATGCAAAACACAGGGTGTTACAATTTGCCTGTCTCAGAAAACCCAAAACGCCTGCCTCGGTTATGATTTGTGTAGTGGTGATTCTTTGCCGCCGTGGCTTCATTGCTGGTTACCTCTGTTGATGTTTTTGTCACAGGTTCTGGTCTACTGGGGTTTCGAGGCCGTGGGTCTCTGTATCGTTCTGCTCTTGCCTTTTCTTTTGCAGTTGTGTGTATCTTTGGGACTGCTATGGTAATCATAGGATTATTTTCGGGTCCTTGTAATGTTTCAAACTCTACTTTCTCTTAATAAAATACATAGTCACCATGGTTTGTGAAGGATTAGTGGTCGGTCTTCGTGTTTTATGATCTATAAGACATACAAGCCTGATGAGAGACATACAGATTTCATAGAAGCTGTTGTACCAGCCAGACGTGTCCGCTCTTTCCAGAAAATACGTCCGGGTTTCCATTCTCTATGGGCTATGGACGACTTTTGGTGGGTTCTGCAGGTACAACTGTTTTTTAAAAATAAACATGGGAAGAGCTTTGCCATGCTAGATAATCACAAAGGAGAGTTAAAAAAACAAAAGATAGGAGAACAATTTTATATCTGTAGTTAGAAATCAGGTTCTTTCTTGAGTTTTTAACGATTCCCCTTATGGTACTTGTTCTGTTGGACGGAAGCACCTATTCTTGTCACTTTACTTACAAACTTGACTGCACGCAAGTACGTACGTCCTTCAACGAATTTAATAAGAGCTAAGATAAGGAACCGGAAATATCATTCCAACGTACACACACAGAGGGTTACCATCATGAATTCATGATGATTCAAGTCATCCCGTCATCGCCCCATGGCCATGGGGATCCATCAATGGCAACAAACAAACAATCCTCGTAGTTGTCGCTAACGCACCCAGCCCCTACAAAAAGACGACTATCCATGGAGTAAAACCTTGATCCCTGTAGTCACTAGCTAGTCAGCAAAGCCGTGCGATTGAACCGGCAGTGATCAACGAGTTGATGATCCACCATGCTCGCATACAACAGCAATTATATGGCCGGACCTCTCTTGTACAATGAGACAGACTCTCATGTGGGAAGACCAACCGTCCTATAAATATAAAAGGTGACGGTCTGATTGACAGCACACAATCAAACCTATCAAAATACATTTATCTTCTATCTTTTGTCTTATTACTTTCCAATCTACTATTTCTTCTTGTTCTTCGTTGTTGATGATGTTGATTGCTTCAACGATGGCCAAGCCCTAGACTGGTCAGGCCGGCTAGGGCAGAACCCATAGCCGCCGCATGCTCTGACGGGGTCCCTGCCAGGCGTGTGGGGTTTCGGGTCTCAAGAGACCTCGCTGGTTTGTCTTGCGTATCGCGCTCCTAGCAAAGCTCCTCTGGCGACGTGTCCTGCTTATCGTGCTCATCGTCGGAGACACACGGTGACCGTGTTCGTGTGTGATCATCTTCACCATCAAAGTTATTATCTAAAAAAAATGTCACCATCAGAGAATCGGTGAGGGCCAAGCAATTCAGGCGACGACGTCGCCGTTCCTTTGAGAGCAAGTAAATATTGTCAATGTCATTCTGAGGTCGATATCGTACCAGGTAATTCAGCATCGAAACCTTCGTTACGTGTCCGCTTAATAAGTACCATACAAATACAAGTAAATTGTACTGCAAGCCGTACCCAAAAATTGTAACTACTCAGAATCATATCGCCCATCCCTGCTAGCTGTGCAGACACAACGACGACGATGCCCTCGAGTGGCGGCAGACCAGGCACGTACCGCAACTCCGGCAGCCATGCTGCCGCCTTGGTCACCTCACAGAATTCCGTGACCTTGATCATCGTCTTCATCGTCCTATTCTTCGTCGCCTTGGCTCTGAGGGTGTTCTTCGTCCTCCGCCGCAGGGAGAGGGAGCAGCAAGGCCAAGGCAGCGTGTGTGGTCCGAGACCCAGCGCAGGTGGGGGGTGTTGACCTTGCTGACTACTGTATTTACTGTATAATAAGGGGGCACCATATTCTCCCACGTCTCCAGACGTGACTTGTATATCATCTGTGCTACAGTAATCATGGCCACTGCATGCAGTTTTATCGCTACAAGCCTACGACATTAGGGCACGTTCAACATATAGACAGTCTGCTGTCGGCGAGATTTTTTTTTACCTTAATAACACATAACAGCTCAATAGACAGCTTGTATAGTGAGTTGTTTACTTGAGTGGCTGCAAATCGTCTAATGCTTGTGTATAGCCATGATCAAGTATTTGATGTATACGTTGTGTTGTTTTTTTATACAAAAGAGATCGAGTATTACCGTTGTGTTGTTTCTTAATATTTTTTGCTAGGTGAAGATGCATCAGCACATTGTCGACACAGCTATAGAATGATCTTTACACAGTGTTAACATTCAACTTTGGGAGCCCAGTTTGAGTAGTTTTCGCATACAAACTTGTCTTAAGTTCAAAAGGCAAAGAATTGAAATTTGAGATAGCTATTTTATATTTAGCCAACCGAGTTGACAAAATTTTGAGGATCAACAGGTTCAAAGCTGCCTAAAACCAAATATTTGCTGAACTTTGGAGCTAAACATCTAAAACAGTGTTTTTTTCTCCAAATATTGAGCTCCAAGGTCTTGCAACCCACTGGTTATTCAATCCTAGTACCTAAACAAGATTCGTAGACCTTCCGGTGAAGGCTGTGTCGGACCGTCCGGTGCTTGCTTTTTTTGTTGGGATGACTTTCAAGCACTGGTGCAAGAGCATCCCCACGAGGGCTGGTGCACTTACGGTTCTTCAAGAATCAGCAAGGCCACCTAGAATACCTTAATTAGGCCACCTAAAATACCTTAAGTCAGCGTAGAGACGAAGAGAAAATAATAGATTGGGGTTTGGTAGACCTAGGATTTAGAAAAGGTTAAAATTATAGATCGGTTTTGTATTCTTATTGATTGCATACCTCAGTCGGTGGCCCTTTATATTTACTAGCAAACATATCCGTATGTTGTAGCATAATTTACCTCTTGCATATCATCTATTCTAATAATTTTCAGAACCAGACTACACACCATTGTTGGATGTGCACTATTATTCTAACACAAATATATGAATATAAGTCATGAATTTAGTTCACGAATAGGATAATGAACCAATTAAGATTCTAATTTCTAATTCATCGTGTGCAACTGCTATTAGTAAAAAACCATCCATGACTCTCATGCTCTAGATATTGGGGGCACAGAGAGAGAGAGACCAAAGTTTGGAGGAATAATTTTTTGCTCTTTAATATTAGGTATAGATAGATAGATAGACAGGGTGGGAGGTCTATCCCTAGGATAGAGTCCAAATACATCATGAAAACTAACCCGGATCAAACATGAAAATTGAATCCTTCTCAGACTCGCTTTAGATAGCTGCGTGGGACAGGTAAAGTCCAACATCAAGCCTCTGGTTCTTCAATTTACAACAATACTGTCCAGTTGATTGTTCCCCGGATTTAAAACAAAGGTATGCCGTATCAGTTTGTCCTAAACCAAACATTTCTATCTTTGACTATCATTTTTTCAAAAAAAAATCTATATAGTTATGTTGTTAATATATACAACTTTTTTAAATAGATGGTCAGAGACAAAAATGTTTGGCTTAAGATATACTCAATCCATACCAAATTATAAGACGTTTGACTTTTTTGACACCAAGTTTGACCACTCATCTTATTCAAGAATTTGTGCAAAATATCATTTCTTTTGTCGTGGCTTGGTTTATTAATAAAAGTTCTTCAAGAATAACTTAAATTTGACTATATTTGCATAAATTTTTTGAATAAGACAAGTGGTTAAACTTGGGGTCAAAAAAGTCACACGTCTTATAATTTGGAATGGAGGGAGTATCTGATAAGACATGTAATTCACTAGGGGCCGGGGGAGAAGTATATAATATGCCGCACTACACGTTACAGGGCGTAGTCACAGAAACCGTTGCTGCACTTCTTGTTGCAGCGGTTCCCGCATGTGCCGCAGTTGTCCTCGTCGGAGAGCAGGTCGACGCAGCGGCCACCGCAGCACGTGCTACGATCGTGCTTGCAGACCTTGTTGCAGCCGCCGCAGTGGTCGGCGCTGGCTGTCGTGTCCACGCACTGCCCACCGCAGCACGTCGGGCCAGGGCTGCCCGGAGCCAAGCACACGGCGGCCGCTGACTTCTTGGAGCAAGCGGCATACGGCGGCGGCGGCGGCGAGTTGTAGACTGCGCTGTTGGCAAGCAGGAACCGGCTCCCCCTGGCAGCTTGTTGGCGACCTGCCGGGATGATCGTGGTTGCACCGGCATCGGAGACCGTGCCAGCTGCTGCGGCGGCGAACATCGTGAGAAGGACGATGAGTTTCACCATGGTGGAGACGACCTCTGTACTTAGCTTGTCGCCGGTGAGTGACGGTGAGTTGTGTGTGTTGGAATGTCTCAGTAATGAGCTGAGGCGCTTATATACAAGTGAAAAGTGATGGTTGACTTTTGATGAGATTTGGAGTTCACTTCGGAGCAAGAGTTGACTTCTGATGAGATTTGCTACGATTGGGTGCAATTATTTTCATCATGAATTTACGGCCGCCCTCACATGCATGCATGCATGCCATATGCTTCAAATCACGGGGATGCATGCATGTGTATCGACCAAGAAAACAGAACAAATAAAATATGAAGCTCCAGCGTACGTGGAATGCATCGAGTGATGCCTTCCATTTGACAGCCACAAATCACGACAGGAGATAGCTAAGTTACCAGCTGCAAAGTGCATGCATGTGCATACCATATTAGTGAGGTTATTCCCCCAGATTCGTGGGGTCGACAACGGCGTGGAAATTAAGCAAACATATGTATATTAAGAGTAATGCTTGGAAGCTGGCGTCTGTCAACCCAGAGGCTCCGTTGGTGAGCCATGGCGCCAAGCCAACGCCCCCTCCTATCCACTCGTTTGTTTAAAAAAAATCTGCTCGTCCACTCACTCCTATCCGCTTGATTGCCGCCCCTGAGGCGCAGGGCTCAGCCGCTAGCCCTGCCAGGCGCGGCACGTGGCCACCTCCAAGTGGTGGAGCTCGGCTACAGGCCCTACCAAGTGCGGCGTGCGGCTGCCATCTCCTAGTCATGCAGTCGCTGCCTCCTCATCGTGTCGCGCAGCCGCCTAGGGCAGCTGCTTCCGATAAACTCCATACGGTGACGAGCCTCCATTCTCCCAAGCTACAATGAGATGTTACGCTGAAAGCACATGTTGCGAGCATATGTTTCAATTATTTTAGGTGTTTCAAAGGAATGTTTTCATATGGATGTAGCAAAAGTAGATCCAGACGATATTGCATATGTTGCAATGGCTATACACATATATTGCAAGCGTCTGTTCCAAATGTTTCATCTGTTTTTCAGACGTATGTTTTAAGTGTTTTACCTGGATGTTGCATATGTTTCACATGTATATTGCAAATCTTTTATACATGTGTTTGCAATGGCTTTCGAGACTTTTCAGATGTTTTGCAAGTGTTTCAGACATATGTTATAAGTGTTTCAGCTGTTTCGGACATATGTTACAAGTGTTCTATGTGAATGTTACAAAAGTAGATCTGGTGTTGTACATGTTGCAATATGACATGCCTGCCACAGCCGCTTGTAGCTGCTGCCGACCGTGCATACGTGCGGGAGGTGATGGGATGGAGTGCTGCACGGCGGTGTATGCAGGAAGCGGAGAGGAATGGTGGCAGGGGTGTAGGCATTCCCAACGTGCGCACGGGATGCAGGGGAGCAGTGCAACAGGTATGGAGGGGTGTGTGGAAAGCCAGGAAGCGTGGGGAGTGGCGACGAGGGGAGTGGCATGAGAAGCAGGGAAGTGCAAGTAGCGGCTCGGGTGGCCCCCGCCTATGCCTGCAGCAAGTGCTGGCACGAGCGTCCTGTCTGGACATCCAGACGCTAATACTTTTTTACGTATTATATATATAAACACGCTAGCAGTGAACCGTAGTTTTAGTATCCCAATAGTCATCTTGTAACATTCTCACCCAGAGCATCTTCAAGAGTTCCTAAAACAATCTCCCAATCCATGACTTTTGGCAAGACTGAAAAATGCATCTCCAACAACTCCCAATCCCACCTCCCAAACTTTTAGCACTTGGAAAAATCAACCCTGTCGTGAAAATAAATATGTGTGTGTATCCGTCGTGCCAATCTAAGATGGAAGGATGTGGAAAAAATAAGAAGTAGGATAGGGTTCCTGATACAAATGTACAAGAGAGAAAGAAAGGATGAAACCAGTTGGGGTGATTTAGAAACAGTTTGGGATTCCTGATGTAAAATTCTCTTCTATTGTTTAAGGAGTGATTTTTTGGAAACTGTTGGAGAAATATTTCTTTGGTGCTCCAAATACTTTTTGACCACTTAGAAAACTCAATTGTTTTGGGAAGAAATTATTTGCTCATGTAGTTGATATTATACTCCCTTTGTTCCAAGTGATAATTTGCTTTGACTTTTTTGATACAATGAATTTGCTATGTATCTAGACATAACGCTATATGTACCAAAAAAAACAAAGCGACTTATAATTTGAAATAGAGAGAGTACAAAGTAAAAGCCTAATGCCCTTATCATTTGAGACTAACGTATCCATTAATTACGTACTTAGAAGTATCTAAGTTGCATGCTTGACTTGCTTCTTGAAGTTTTGGATTGATTGCTTAAGCCTTTCTAAGTATAAATTTTATTTTCTCTACCATGTATATGATTTCGATTCTCTAATAAATGTGGTGGTTTAATTAGAGTCCGCCTTTTATGAAAACACTAGAAGAAAAATATTTTTAGAGTGGGCCAGATGAGATTTCAAGTGGCGGGCGACGCTCCTGCCTCTGGTTAAATGTCGTTGTCAATCTAGATTTCCAAAGGCGATCATAATAATCGTCTCTAAAATAGATTTAATAATAAATAAACAAAAGAACAAAAACCCGTCGGTGATCCCATTGCTAAGCCGGCTCCAAAGCCATTCAACCCCCCCCCCCCCCCCCCCCCCCCCCCCCCCCACACCTAGCTTGCTATTGTGCGCCGTCTTCATTACTAGATCCACCCCAATCGATCTAGATCCGACCGCCACCAAGTGGACATGCTGTCGAGCCCGTCGTAGACCCGTCAGAGCAAGGTCAATAATAGAGCTAAGTGTTTAGGTATAAGCCAAGCTATACAATAGTTAGTCTTCTATTTGTCTATAAAATTTCTTTATTATTATATGTCTTCATTCTCTTTCCTATTCCTCCTCACATACATCTCTATTGGGACCCACTACTGCCTATACTTCCGTGTCCAACTTGGTGCTTGTATGGAAACCAAGCTCTCTTCTCTCTCCTTGCTTCTCTCTTCCACATCAGCAAAAATATTCATTAGCTTGGTTATAAGTCAATTGTTGTACTTGCTCTTATATGGCCACCGAGCCTGTCTTGAACCAAGCAAAGCCTTACATTGACCTTAGAGAATGGTAAGTCAATAAAATATAAATTATCTCATCGTATGAATCGATCATAGCAAGTAATCAGGCATGGTAACCATCGCTACGCCTCCCCTTAAGTATCAGTAGGAGTGAACAATTGCTGTGACACAATTATGGCACCATAACACTAGCATTAGTCATACCAATAAATCCATCTCCATGTCGTACGTGGCCATGTTGACGGTCGACGACAGGGAGATCCTGGCCGTCGTTGCCGTCGGCTACAGCATCACTGTCATCGTCGGCTTCCTGGCCATGGTAATCTCCGGCGCCTGCAAGATGCGCAAGGGGCAGCAAGAGGCCGCCAACGGTTGCCGTGCACCGCCAAGGAGCAACGGCGTCGGCGAGGATAGGCCGCCGCCAACAGCAACAGAGGCAGCGGCAGTGGGCATGGAGGAGATGGAGATAGGCCGGGCAGCTGTGCAGGCGAGGCCGCTGCTCTGCAGGTATCTGAAGGCCGACGGGTGGCAGGTCACCACGTGCGGGGTGTGCCTGGCAGAGCTTGCCGACGGTGACGCCCTCAGGGTGCTGCCGCCATGCATGCACTACTTCCACGCCGCGTGCGTCGGCGACTGCATCCGCGTCCACGCCACCTGCCCCTTCTGCCGTGGTCCTGTCGCCGCCGCGCCCCTGGCGTGATCGATCACGCCGGCCTCGGCGGTGGTGGGAATGGGACGGCCGCTTGTGTGCACGTACCTGAGAGCCGACGGGTGGCAGGACGACGCCACGTGTGCGGGGTGTGCCTCGAGGACCTGGCCGACGGCGACGAGGTCACGCTGCTGCAGCCGTGCATGCACTGCTTCCACGCCGGCTGCGGCAGCCGGTGGATCCAACTCCGTGCCACCTGCCCGCGCTCCAGTCGCCGCCGACGGTACGGTGTTGCCGCAAGGGTCGTCTGACGACGTCCACGCGTAGTTCGTTATTACTGATGGAGCATCACAATTCTGAGAAATCATCTCATCACAATTCACAAGTGTATCCTCTCCTCCATTAGCGTAAGCGTCTGTACGCGCTTCAGTTTTATATTAAAATGGTTATTAACCTCCTTTATATGTTATTATCATATATATCTTGCGAGACATGCTAAGATTCCTAACATGCAGCAGTCTTATCCTGACATGGGATGGTATCGAACTTGTAGTACTTGTTTGGACTGGATCCTGTCTGACCAGGCAACAATTTTTTTTCTCTCAAACATGCAGGAGAGCTATGTGTCATTATATTAAGAATAAAGAAGAGAAAGAGCCCTTATACAAACACATACATCCACAACAGGTCCTTCAAAACAACACGCACTCATTGTTAAAATAAAAAAAACTCAACACATAAACCCAAACTCAATTCGGCCCCAGGGGACAAAAGGTAGGAAACGCCTTTAACCCCGGTCGAGCTCTAGAAATGCAGCTGCTCACCAGGGAGTTGTAAAGCTCTATTTAGGTTTGGAGGCACTCCATCAAAAACACAGTTGTAGTGATGCTTCCAAAGGGTCCAAGCGCCACGGATGACAAGAGAGTTGATACCCGTCTTTGCCTGCTCATTGATCCCTCCTAAAATTTTCTCCCATCAGTCATCGAAGGACACTTCTGCTAGGTGTGGAGCAAGGGACTGCACTGCATACCAAATTTTTGTAGCAGTCTAGACCAAAATTCTCTAGCAAAAATGCAGACTGTAGTAGATGGTTCATAGTTTCTTCCTCTTGATCACAGTAGGGACATCTTTCTGGGTGAGGCGGTCCTCTCTTAGGAAGGCGATGTGCTACCTAAAAAAATTGCATTTGCCTGAGGACAAAGATTTCAATAGTCTTTGCCAAGGCCAAAAAAGGACGGTGCCCTGAAGGAGGCCCCTATAAGCTGAATGCACAGAATAAATACCATTCGAGGAGAATCTCCAAATATAGGAATCCTCAACTCTAGTCTATAAATCTACTTCTCTGAGTATATCCCAAAGGTCCAGAAACTCAGAAAATGACTCCCATGGTGGTAACCCCTTGGATATCAGAGACCCAAGCATTATTTGTGAGGGCTCAACAATTGTCCTCCTGTTAGCTCTCCTTTTAGAGACCAAGGCATTGAAGTTTAGGGTTTTGGATTATGTTTTATCATGCCAGTGACTTAGAGTTTATCAGGGTTTATTATACACTCATTGGAGACTTCACGGTTCACATAATTATTGGATCAGGAGAACATTCAATGTGCGAGTCATTGGATACACAAGTGAAATGTTGCTTTGAAGTTCTTGTCATAACAAATATAATGCTGCAATCTGAATTTTATCTCTGGATCTTTAGTCATAAACTTACAGTTAATTTAGTTCGTGGTTTTATTTTGTGAAGAATGTAGGGCTAAGAGCACCTCCAAAAGCTCCTTAAAAATTACTCCCTCCATCATATTAATAACAATGTATCTAGAAAAGTTAAAATGTCTTATAATTTGCAACAGAGTGAGCACTTGATAAAATAAGGAATACAATATGCCAAGTGAACAAAATGAATAGGAAGCTCTATTTTTGCCTTTCTCCAATAATTTCCAATAGTTACATTTCTAAAATTTGAAACCGAGGAGGAAAAATGGGCAGGCAAGAGGGGGGGTGCGGGGGTTGGGGGGAGAGTACACGTCTGGACTGATAACATGTATGTATGGAACAAGTGTACATATTGGCGTCTCCAAGAGTTTCTTAAAATAACTTCCTAATTCATCTTTTTGTAACAGAAAATAAAAAATAGCCCTCCAACAGCCTTGTATCTAAACTCCCTATTCGAATAAGTACTTGGACCAGAGTCTGGCAATTGATATCAAGTCTGGGAGCCCTCCCTCTGCCATGGTTTCCACGGGGTTTTTTCCACCACTCGTTCAATTTTGAGTTTGAATTAGCTAACTATCGAAAACTATTGGAGAATGGAAAAAAAAATAGAGCTCCATAATCATTTTGTTCACTTGGCATAATTATTAGTTCACCAAATAATTATTTAGGAGCTCTTGCGTATTTTTGAGATGAGGCCTTGAGGGAGAGGTTATAAGTCCTTATCTTAAGGTAGTTTATATACGAAATCATTAGAGTGCTGTGTTTTTTTTCCTTTTTGCTAAAAAAATGGATTAGAGAGTTGTTTTAAGGAGCCTTTCAGATGCAGATGGACTCTGATTGCTTCACGTCTCATCTGCGTCGACAAAGCGGAGATTGCGGTAAACGGAAAGTAGTGGCTACTTTGCCGCATCCCCATTATCTGCACGTCCCAATAAGGCTTCCAGAACACCATTGCACATGACATCAGGTAAAGAGGGCAGAATGTAAGCTTTGGCAATGAATTTGGAAAATCCAATCCGAATCATCGCTCCCCATGTAAGTCGAGCACAGCATTGTCATTTGTCAGTACTATCTGTTGAGGACACACTCACAACAGCATCTGAATCACGACCAAAATGCACTCGATGGCATTGGAACATTGGAAGAGAACGCACAGCCTAGTGCATGGTGGAAGATATATATTATATGTACAATGGACAAAGCCATACACACTGCAACTCAGATATGAAAAAGAAGATTGCCGTAATAGCAATATTTTTATGATACAAAACTACAAACAAAGCGTGTGCATATGTTTTGTTAGGCTCCAGTGATCACATCTTCCTTAGGTTGTCAAGACGCGCCTGCAGGTCATCATCTATGCCACCATCTGGCCCACCTGCGGCTTCAGCTTGAGCAGCAACTTTCCCTGCTGCGACGGGCTTAGCAACTGCAGTCGCAGGAGCCTTGACAAGCTGGGTATAGAGAAGAATCAACATTGCACATCAGTATCATCCATCAGCGTATTCTACATCAGGATCAAAAGAAGAATGCAGCGGTGTTTTTACCTCTGAGTTGACATCAATGCCAATTTCGTCAAGGACTTGGTTGACAAGTTCCTCTGTTTCTTCCTCCTCCTCGTCACCCTCCAAGGCATCATCAATGGCATCGTTCATCACCTCACTAACCATCTCCATCTTCTCATTTTGCATCTCAAACTCCCGCATTATCTTCTGCAGGGCAGGCAGGTTCATCTGTCTGTTCATTTGTCCCATGGCTTTTGTCACACCCTTCATGGCTTCACCCATTGCTTGTGTTGATTTCAGAGTCTAAAAAATTGGGCACCAGTCAATACAAGACTTTTAAAGAGGGCTCTCTTGAATAACAGGAACCACAGAATTTTTTACAGTACAGTGAACTTTTCTAGGAAAGATTTGGTCAACTAAGTTTGTAATCATCGATCTCATCACAGTTTGCACAAAGTTATCTGACTGAGTGTCTAAAAATAAATATAACTCTTAAAGTTGTATAATTACCTGAATACGAAGAGATACACCTTGTAGCTGGGACTTGAGGGCATAAAATTTTGTGATTTGGTGTCTTGTGCGGATGAGATCCTTTGCCATGATTTTTACAGCTCCCTGAGAACAATTTACAGCATGTCAAAATATATTACATGAGCATGAAAAGCAATTGCAGCCAAAAAAACAGCAAGTCCTTTTCAACATTTAAAGCAAAATATAGAATACATGTTCAAATCTGAATTAAGAGCAATTGCAGCCAAAAAACAGAGCATACCATACATCCATTGAACAAAACACACAGAAAGTTTTGAACAAACCAAATCAGCCAGCTTATCCTATCAGGAGGTATAACCAGCTCCATTACACTAAACTAGAGAGTTTGAACATGATCGAATTCGTGCCAAAATTGTACATTAAGACAAATAACCCCCCAACACACCAATCATCAGATACAATACAATGCCATATTTCCATAACTTGGTCAGAGCAAAACTAAAAACATTAATTAACGCAGAAATACAAGATAAAACCCTGGCAATAAGGTACCCAGGGAAGAATGGTATCCATATTACCTTACTTATTGCATTATTAACATACCACTGTGCATGCTCTTTTCTATATCACCTTAAACTTAAAGCTTCCAAGTTGGAGCCGAACCATTAACAAATTCACAGTGCTTATAATGAACTAACATTCCCAAAGAAAATGGCATCAAATCGGATGAAACAAGAGAGAAGGTGCTTCGACTTTATTTCACACGTACCATCTGACCCTGCTTGGCCACCTTCTTGATCTCGTTGATGAGCTTCTTCTCCTGGGTCTGCAGGCCCTGCCTCTCCCTCTCAATCTCCCTGATGGACTTGTCCAGCATCCGCTTGTTCTCCCGCAGCAGCTCTGTTGTTAACCAACCAAGGAAATGTAAACGGGCATCCTGACACGCAAGTTGTTCGCGAAAAAAAAGAGTAAACGGACATCCTGAGGATTAAATTAAACCAACAGCAGGACAGGACATGCCCAATGTGAATGGGCAACAGCAGCAATACAGCAGGGTTATTGACTACTCTCTGTGGTTTCTTAAACGAGACAACTGGGCAGAACTTACATTCCATGGTTGATTTCAACTTTTCAGAACATCAGCCAGTAGCAGGGCCATGGGGGAACAAAGCAATAACTTTGTTTCAAAATTAGAGCAGAGAAACGCCTAGAAATCGAAAAATCCTGGGGTTTTCCTAGGGGTATGGATAATAAATAATAGAACTGGGAAAACTAAACTACAGTAACACAATTGAGACAATTCCCGGAATAACAGGGGTGGAAGAAACCCCAACGAGATCAGCAGCAGGATATATAATAATTATATAAAAAAAAGCACACAAAAAGGCCTATGGAATTTGGCTCTGTCGTCGGTGGGTGAACCGAGAAAGGCGAGGAATTTCTCGATCGGCCACCAAGAGCGACCAAAAAGACGCCCAATTTCTCCTGGGCCTGCCCACCGGCGGGAGGGAAGGATCGGGAGCGAGTGGGATCGAACGAATCGCAGGCTAGAGCAAGGAGAAGAGGCGGGGAGGGGTACCGGCTGGGGTCTTCTTCTTGCCGAAGATGAAGCTCATGGCGGCGGGCGGGCGGGCGGGGGAGCAAGAAGGTTTCCTCGGATCCGGCGACTGCGATTCGGGGCCGGCGAGCCGCTGAAGAATTCTTCCTCTGCGCTGCGCGTGGGATTGGGGGGCTCACTTTTGGGGATGGATGGGGCTTTCTTTGATTCGATGCGAAGGAAGCAAAGAAAGAGCTTTCGCTGCTGTTGGGGTTGGTTTTGCCGTAAACGCGGTTTGCCCGGCGGCAGCGGCGACGCGTCGTTCCGGCTGGGATGGCGACCGGATGCTCAACGATTTCTCACAAAAAAAAAAAAAAAACTGTCTTGGTCAACGCAGATTTTTCCCCCACCAATAACGTTAAATCATATTATCTACTAGTCTACTCCCTCCATTCCAAATTAATTTTGAAGAGTCAAAACATCTTAAGTTTGATCAAAATTATAGAGAAAACTACAAAAATTTATAACATCAAATAGGTATACTATGAAAATATAATTAATGAAAAATATAATGATACTTAATTGGTGTCATAAATATTATTATCTTATCATATAAATTTGGTCATACTTGAGATCTTTTGACTCTCTAAGATTCTTGAAATGTCTTATAATTTGAGATGGATGGAGTACTATTTAAATTTAGGGGTGTACTCTAGTTTTGACAGCCATATTATCAAGATTCGATTTCAGCAATAATCCTCAAACCAGGATCCTTGTTTCTTGTCTTTTTTTTCTTTTATTATTTTCTTTATGTATTCCACTTGTTTGATCCAACATAAATTCAAATAATAATATTAAGAGTTCATGCAAATGGCAAACAATCAAATATACGGATCAAAATTATTTGAAAAATCTAAACTGACTACACAACAAACTATACTTTGAAACAACCGAACCAATCCTAGATCAACTATGAATCATAAATCCATTGTAAAAATACTTCCTCTTTTTCCAAATTATACGACGTTTTGATTTTTATAGATACATTGCATTAAATATATACCTAGACATAGTTTATATTTAGATGCATATCAAAAACTACATATATAAAAAAACCAAAATGTCTTATACTGTAGAATAGAGGGAGTATAAGGTAGTGTTTGGTTCGGCACAACTTTACTATTATAAATGCAACAATATAATAAGATACTTGCAATTAGTTTGTGGTACTTCCCAATAAATAATTTTTTAAAGTACCAGGCGATATATGCACAAGAAAAGGAAAGGGAGATGAACGTGAAAGTAGTAACGACTGGGAGGCGAGACGTGCGCGAGACAGTCAGGCTTGGGGGTGTTTAGTTGGCAAAAAAAAAATGGATTCGGGTACCGTAGCTTTTTGTTTTACTTGGCAATTACTGTTTAATCATGGACTAATTAGGTTTAAAAGATTCGTCTCGCGATTTCACGGTGAACTGTGCAATTAGTTTTTTTTTGTTTCATCTACATTTAATGCTCCATACATGTGCCGCAAGATTCGATGTGACGTTTTGGGGTGAAATTTTTTGGGAAATAAACACCCCTTGGATGGCGTCGTTCGACCTTTCACAGTGCACGGGAGTATGCAGCATCTCAGAAGAATATTCGTTGCATATGAATTGTTCCGTCATGGATGTATTTGTTCAACCCGGCAACCAAACGGTGGCACAGGTGGACCCCCACGGTAGTTATCTAGGATGAACCAAAGCATGCACGATTTGGTCCTGGCAACCAAACACTGCCGAAGTTAACCGTCGCGTATGTTCACAAGCTAGCGATGGGACGGAGGATTTGCTTGAGTGAATATATAACCTTTTGTGGCCAAACAGTAATAAGTAAAACATTTTACATAATCGAGTTAGTATTTAAAAAGATAATTTAAACTCGGCGTTCATTAGAAGAAACATTTAGAAGAGAGAGAAAAAAAGAGAGGGACGAGTGGAATTGGTAGGAAGCTGGGCTGAGCAATGTTGTCGATGTTGCGGTAAACGGGCCAGCCCACGTAAATGTGGAGGACCACATGGTTTTGTACTGGGCCGGGAAGCCAACAACTTCAAAGCTAGTCAGCCAACCCAGGTGCTGTCAGTCAAGAGTCAACTACTACGTGAACACGTACTGGCTGTGTGTACTGACCTTCACGATGTCGAAAGAAAAATAGAAGAAAACTGAAAAGGTGGTGCGGCATGTTTTTTTTTTGTGTATAGTACAGTACTACGATCCAGAGCCGCCATGCTTCTCATAATTAACAAGAGTAGGGAAACTGCTTAAATGAAGTTGTACAAATGATGGAGGTGCTTTCGGTGAGAGGCGTTTCTCTGAAAAAGTTGTACAAATAAAGGAAAATCACAGCTAGGACAAACCGGTAAACAGGAATTGTGTTTAGAAGCACGGTAAAAAGAAGGATAACGCTTGTATTAGGGCGTCCGTCCGCATTCGGACACGACACGACTCACTCCGCTGACCGTCGTGGTCATTCACTCGACCACTCATCCCACTCCCCCATTCCACCTCGCGCGACTAAAAAAACATCCTGCTCGGTCCAACCCGCTGCTGCCGTGGCCATCCCCACCCACGCCGTGTGCCCCCGGGCGCTCACCCCACCATCCCTCGCACGCGCACCCATCCTGCGCAACACAACGCCGCCCCCTTACCCACTCCACCTCCGTGTGGCCATCACTCCGTCTCCGGCCGGCCATCTACTCCGCCTCCGCGCGCCCCACTCCATCTCCGCGTGGCCATCCACTCTGTCTCTAGCCGGCTATCCACTCGTCCCGTATGCCCCACTCCGTCTCCGCATGCCCATCCGTCGTGGGCATCCACTACCGCTCGCCCAATCTGCAGTCACCCTATCGTGGCCACGGCCTAAACCGCCACCACCACTGCGGCGCCACCAGGAGAAGGTCATCGCCAGTTGAGACATCGTCTCCCCAGTTGGCTAAAGACATCGTCTCCCGTATATTGCAAATGCATGTTTCAAGTGTTTTAGACGTTTCAGAAGTATGTTGCAATTGTTTCATCTTGATGTTGCAAAAGTAGATTGGGGGGATGTTACACATGTTGCAAGTGTTTCAAAGACATGTTTCAATCATTTGTTCAAAATGTTTCACCTGTTTCTAGACGTATGTTGCAATAGTTCTGATCTGGATT
This sequence comes from Saccharum hybrid cultivar R570, assembly GCA_038087645.1. Classification (NCBI taxonomy): domain Eukaryota; kingdom Viridiplantae; phylum Streptophyta; class Magnoliopsida; order Poales; family Poaceae; genus Saccharum; species Saccharum hybrid cultivar. The sequence goes on from JAQSUU010000760.1 coordinate 18,505,476, forward strand.
TTATTCGAGCATTTTATTGCATATGTTGCAAGTAATTCAGAAGCATGTTGCAAACATTTGTTCAAAATGTTTCACCTATTTTATAGACATATGTTACAATTGTTGTGATCTGGATGTTTTATATGCTTCACACAAATGTTGCAATAATATGTTCTAAATGTTTCAGCTGTTTCAGTCTTATGTTGCAGCAAGTTATTCCTGCTTTATTGTTTGGCCGGGGGCGAGCCGATGGCCAGGGGACGGGGCGCGCGGCTCACCCGAGGGCTAGCGAACGAGGGCGTTGGGGGGGTGGATAACAAGGGGTGATGGAGGCGGGCGGACGGGGGTGCTGCGTTCTACGGGGCACGCTAGGTGCATGCTCATCCACGCATGGGCGCGGGGCCGAAGGTGGACACGACTGGGCTGAGCGGGTGTCTGGCCGGGCGCTAGACATACGGTAAAAAGAAACTGCTAAAAAGTGTACGTTGTTTGGCTTCTATTTTCATGTTATTCCGATCATAAGCATCTTCTTAATTATACAACTGTACCAAAGAGACCAAAAGACTCTGGAGCTACGTGGCTCAAGCTCAACCCTCCTTAATTAACCTAAGGATGAACTTGTTGCCATAATAAACCTGTTGCAATAGTACTCCCTTCGTAAAAAAAAAGTCATGTTATGTGGTTTGAAATTTGTCCCAGAAAAAGAATGTTCTAAGTTTTAAACACTGTTGGCCCATATAAAAACTATCGCATCTGCAACCAATCCTCCACTTTCCTTATCCACCACATGCATGCGCCTAGTTTTTATTTTCCAGCTGCACAGGATCTCTGCATGCTTGCATACAGCATGTCTAATTAGGGAGCTAAACCACACAACATCCCTTCTTTTAAGTGAATCATGTGTAACAAACCAATGGTATTAGAGACATTTATATTCTGCGTTAATCTGTCTGAAAAAATTATAAAACATCACTTTTTTTTGGTGGTGTTGGTGGGGGGACAAAGACAGTACAAGCTAACATCAATATACGTACATTTTTTTTGCTAGACTGAAAAAAAAAGCGCGCTCCGTGGGCGGTGGCATTGTAATAAGTTAAGGGTGGCGCCGTACCGTTGCCGTAGGAGAGTGGTGATGCCCATGTCATTTCGGGAGGACCGTTACCGTGACGGCACGCATGTATGCAGAGTTGGTCGGTCATTGCTTTTATTTGCTTTGGTGGTGCCTCTCCGATCCGGCATCACGTACGTACGCGATTGGGTGACGACGAGCATGGGCGATCGATCGGCAATCGGCGTGCATATGCAAGCGCCGCGTAATGAAGACCCACCCTCTCCCAGGTCAGCAAGATCAGCAACATCAGCGGCAGCCAGTTTTTGATAACTTGCAGGATCTGGATGAAGTGCAACAGGCTAATATGATTGAGGGTTGGGAACCAAATCATTTGCCTGATGCAGCAGCAACAGCTAATCTAAATGGTGTCTGGCAAGCTTGGCCAGAGCAGCAGGGCACACCAGTACAGCAAGCAGAACTTCAGCAAGTAGAGGAGTTGGCAAACAATTTGGTTCAGCAAGCAATGCTCTAGCACCCTGACCATCCTCAACTGTCTAGGTCAGTCAGCCCAGGAACAAGGGAGTTCTTTGGTGCCTTTTATCCAATCTTTCAGAAGTTGCACCTTGATTCAAGTCTTGACTCTTGACCACAGCAGTGATTCCTCTGTTAGAAGAATGGCCAAAATTCTTGGGTTGCACCAGTGTGTTGGGCCTTCTTCTATCCTGATGCTCATCACTGAATTTTTTTGAGTTAGCAGATCATCACCAGTGGCAGAAGAGAGCCGGAGATGAATGAGGGGACTCCTGCTAACACACGTCAACTGGCCATTCGCACGCAGCGGCAGAGACGTTCTCTGAGGGCCGATCCTCCGGCGGGCAGAGATCTTAATATGTGGTAGCATTGGTGCCCCTCATACCCAAGAATGCAGGCATGCATGATTTCAGCTGCAAGTATGCCTGGCCCGCCCACTCATGCTCACACTGTGGGGCCCACCTGTCTGGCACTCGGCAGGTCCATCGTCATAAGCAGTTAACAACAAACGCTTTCATATCTTGAGACACCAACATTATTGTTGATGGGTCACCAAATTGCATCTGTTTATTTGTCTGCAGATGGCCTGGAAATCTGGAACCGGTCTCCTCATTTCATAGATACATGCTGCACTGCCTTGCCCTTGCAGAGAACATAATTGGAAGCTAGCACACAAGTGAATCTGCTCTATCACTGTAGGAGTATCATCATGCATAATCCAGTCCCCTTAATTGATCATCTGATTCAGCTGTCTCCCGTTTTAATGTCCAAACATAATTGGAAGCTAGCACCTGCAGGTCCTACTAAGTCTCCTCCTGTGTCACCTCATGCTTTACTACTGCTACCAATACTAGTGTTGGAATGAAAAGGGCTGCTCAGGTGCCCAGTGGAAATGAAATGAAAAAAGATCATTGATGTGCATATGCACTAATGCACTTATGTAGGTTCATTGTCAATGATGGGCCTGTAGATTAAAAGCCCAGGCCAGGCCAGACCAGCTTTTCAGTTTTATGTCTCATGGCCTGTTTGTGTACCCTCTTGCTCTGTTGCATCACTGTATGCCAGCCTGTCCATCCCTCCCCTCTGGTGACATATAAAATGAATATTCCATATCGGTGCATGTTTACATTGCAAGTTTTTTCACTCTCTCTACGTCACATCGAATCTAGGACATATGCATAGAACAGTAAATGTAGATAAAAAAAATAATTAATTACACAGTTTGATTGTAAATTACGAGACGAATCTTTTGAGTCTAGTTAGTCCATGATTGGACAATAATTGCCAAATACAAACGAAAGTGCTACAGTGTCAAATTTTACTCTCTCTCTTCCATCTAAACCAGGCCCCACTTGGGACTTCATCATTCAGCTACCCTCTGAAAAGCTTTGTATCTGACACCACCATCTCACTCCAGGAAATTCAATATATAATATCCATACTGATGATCATACAATTTTTTTGAGGGAAGATGATCATACAATTTTCAATTCAACAGAGCTGATTCCTCATCATGGGAAAAGAAAAAATATATGAAAAGCAGCAGTCAACCAATCTTGTGGTGGCGCAACGGCTAAATTGAGCACACTTTAATCAGAAAGCTGATCTTTGTAGCTAAATGTAAATCTGACAACCACACTACTACTTGCTAATAAGAAAACATTATGTACAGAGCTAGGCTGAATTACAGAAGAACTCATGCATATCTACAAACTTGCACCTTTTCACGCTGAAGGTTGGCATACAAAATTGACAAGGACCACAGTGCTGTACCGTCCTACTACAGTTCATACTCTGTCCGTATGCGCGCCTGTACACATCTGCATTTACACGGTTGGTGAGAAGCTGCTGAAGAATGAGCTGAACCAATTGTTTGGTTGCGCAAGCATTACAATTTTCAGCGTGTGAAGCTAGATGGGTGCTCCCAAATGGAAATTTGGGACCAGACAAGGAGATGCCGTGTCCCGGCTCTCCTCTCACCTACAAATCAAACCCACTTCCTGAATATTTGAAATGCCAATGAATCTTGTGGAAGGATGCTTACTTTATTTAATAAGGATGCTTACTTTATTTAATATTCAGAGAATCGAGTTGGGTGTTCTAGAATATATATATATATATATATATATATATATATATATATATATATATATATATATATATATATATATATATATATATATATATATATATATATATATATATATATATATATATATATATACTTAGCTCGGATTGATCCCTGAACCCTGATTAGTAGGTCACCTAAGCTAATGCTAATCATCGTGGCCATCAGCATCAGCGTCCGCAATCCAATCCAAGACTGCTCCAAATCCAGACACATCCATTTGTATTTTTTATTCAGCTTTTTCCCCTCTCTCTCTCTTTGCTTGGCTTTTGCAGAAGCAACAGCACACACACTCGTCTCTCTCCCTCTCGGGTCTCACTCAGCACCACCTCCCCCATGTGATGCGAAGCCGCGTCCTCTGTGTGTCCCTTACCTCTCTCTCTTCTCCGTTGGACGCAGAGCCGTTGCCTTATCACCTCCAATTCACCGCACGGGTCAGTCACTGCTGCATCTGTTTCGGTGCACTCTGTCCCTCCCTCCCTGCTCTGGTTTGCCTGGCCGTGTTCAGTTCCCAAGTCGGAAGCCACCGAGTTTGTCTACGCGCTACAGTGTAAAAAATTGTCAAAAAAATAATTAATTAGACTCAAAATGTTCGTCTCGCAAAGTACAACAAAACTGTGCTATTAGTTTTTGATTTCATCTACATTTAGTACTCCATGCATTTGCCGACATTTTGATGTGACGGAGAATCTCCTTTTTACGTAGTAGAATTTTGACACCCAAATCTGGAACTAAACAAGGCCATGTCTTCCTCCTCCCCACCCCTCCTCCCCTGACGCAGCAGCTGCAGGCTTGGCTGCTTGGGTCAACTGTCCGTGCCGTGCTCTCCTTCTTCTTCCTGCTCAGCCTCCTCTGCTCTTTCATTCCTTCATTCCACTGCTGCAGCTCTTATTGGCAGTCTGTTATGACCGGTGGTTGTTGCAGTTTCTAACCGTTCTTGCTTCTGACAGCCACACCCACACACAGGTGGCGAAATCCAGCGCCCTGTAGATTCATCTCCATTCCCTGCAGGCTGCAGCTCCCTGTCAATCTTTCCAGGCCGCAGAGCTTCCAGTTCTTGTTGCTCTGCTTCTCTCACCTCTGCATTCCTCCCTTCCTCCGTCTCTAATGGTGGATCCAAGCTAGCTAGCTTTTAGTTTTCGTTCTGCCAAACGGAGGAGACGCCATTGGATAAAGATAAAGGAAGGAGAGGAGAAATGAGAGCTTTGAGCAGCGTCGGCGTCGGGCTGGCCGTGGTGTCGTCGCTGCTCCTGCTGGCGCTCACCGCGGAGCTCTACTACATCTTCGTGCACAAGCGTCGGCAGCGGCGGCGCGCCGCGGCCATCTCCGACGCGGCGTCGTCCCCGTCCACCTCCTCGCGCGAGCTGCTCCAGCTCTTCTGCTTCAAGAAGCCGCCGGCGGTGCTCGCGTCCACCTACGCCGTCCCGGAACCTGCCGCCACCGCCGCCGTGGCGGTGTCCGTCGGCGGCGACGGCGGTGCCGATGACGACGACGAGACGGTGGAGGCGCAGCTGATGCGGCTCAGCAGCCTCGTTGGGCCCACGCGGCTGCTGTTCACCATCAAGGAGGAGACCCGGGAGGACCTCGAGTCCGAGGACGGAGGGCGGCGCGGCCGCAGCAGCAGCCTCGGCGAGTTACTGCATTGCGCTGAGACGCCGCCGTTCCTCACGCCCAGGGCCTCGCCGTCGCCGGTACCCACAGCCGCGGTGGACAACTCCTACAACCCGCTCTTCGAGTCCCCGGTGGCCAGCCCGGCCGGCCCGGGCGCTGCGCCGGCGGTATCGCCGCCGCCAAAGTTCCAGTTCCTCAGGGACGCCGAGGAGAAGCTCTACCGCCGCGCGCTGGCCGAGGAGGAGGCCATGAGGGCGCGGAGGTCGCCGAGGTCGCCGGCGGCCGCTGCTGACGAGGATGGCGGGTACATCACCATCGTGGTGGCGAAGAACAACCGCGTCATCCCCATGCCGTCGCCGTCGCCGTCGCCGCCCTCCGCCCCCGGCGCCGGCGGCCATTAGTGAGCGCGCGACTGATGAACAGAGCTGGTCAGATGGACAGGAGGTTTTGATGGATTAACGACTTGCTTCATGCTCCCTCCCTGTGCATTCTACTAGTGTAGTCGCTTTTGTGATGTAATCCGTAGTAAAACTTTGTTTTTTTTTTCTTCTTTTCTTTTTGTTTGGTCTATGGTCTTGTGACCATGCCAAATTTGAATCAGTGATTGGATGTATATAACATCAAAACGATGAGGAATTGACAATTTCAGTTCAGATCAATATGTTTCTCTCCATATCTTTTATTTGGTAGTACTCCTGCATGCCAACTTTCTGTAGAAATGTTTGGTGCCAATTTGATGTAGTGCTTCAGTGGAGCTTCTTTGGTAGATCTTTTTCCCTTGGTGTTTGATTCTACTTGTAGACATGTATGGTAGGATGTATACAGCTGTTCGTGCACATGATATGAAGATGACTAGTGGATTATGGTGTCTGAAAGCCCACACTGACTTGTCTGAAAGTGCAACTTTACACTTTCTCATAATCAATTTGTCAGACATACACGTCCTAATACAGCTCCCTTGCAATTCCTGTCAAGTATGTTGATTCCTTGCTTACAATTCTTTGCATATCTGAAGGCCAAAACCTTTTAGGCTTGAGTCTGTTCAGAGTTCAATTTTTTTTCCGTCTTCTTCTGAGGCCTCGTTTAGATTGAAAGTTTTTTCAACTCTATCTACTGTAGCACTTTCGTTTGTATTTGACAATTAATGTCTAATTATAGACTAATTAGGCTCAAAAGATTCGTCTCGTGATTTACTACCAAACTGTGCAATTAGTTATTTTTTTACCAACATTTAATGCTACATGCATGCGTCCAAAAGTTGATGTGATGGAGAGAGTGAAAAAACTTAGAATTTGGGTGGCATCTAAACAAGCCCTGAAATCCCTTTGGGAACACCTTGATATATTCAGAACACCTTTAGAAGAAAGGGAAAGAACATGTGTCAAGAAATAAGCAATGCCATCATCACTTTATCTGATGGTAGCAGACATTTTTTCAGGCCTTTGCCTTTCCACTGAAGTCCAAAGCATGGAGCCTTTTTTTATTAATTTCTGCAGTGAAAGCATTCAGAAAAGTTCTTTCAGAGAAAAAGCATCAGGAAAAAGACACTGTATTCACATTGCTGTCGATGATGCCTTCATGTGCAGTGCAGTTGCACCTTAGTATTATTCCCTTCCAACTCTTTAAGCTTAGTTTTTTAAAAAAAATAAATAACCTCAATAAACAAATAAGGTCTCTTTGAGTTTTGACCAGAGTGCGCACGCCACAAGCCTGCCATCTTTGTTTGTTCCCATGTATTCTTCTCTAATTACAGTGCTGTGCACAGTCAAAGTTTATTTGGAGGATTCAGAGAAAAGATTCCTTGACCAATATCAGACACTAGTAGGAATGGCGCGCACCTGCGCGCCGAGTGGAAACAATTTACAGGCTGGCCATGTTTAGTTCTATACCAGTAGTCTTATACGCTACACACCACTGATGTATATAATTAGGGTATATTGATGGACACACACTTATAGGATGAATACATTACAGGTGGGTACGTATGTCATACAGATGCAGCGAGGGCAAGTGAAAGTCGTTAGGTCTGCACACGCAGGATCCATACACTACAAACACTGGCGCTGTACATACATAGAGTACCATTGTGGATACACACTTGGTCTATACATTACATATGGCTAGGTATATGATACATAGGCGGGCCGATTCTTTATGCCATCAGACAGTTTGTTTACGTCTGCGGTTGATGATCAAGTAAGGCGGCGACGGAACCAGCAGTGCGCCAGCTGGAGAAATCTGTTTTCGAAACTATAGGATGTAAGCTGTTCGTGGGTAGGCAAACATAACTTCGGATGATGGGATAATAAGGTTGTACCTGTGTTTTGGTAGTCAATTAAGGAGACCATGGTTCCAGCCAGACGATTCTGTTTATGTAGGATATAATGTTAGATGCATGCAAATAGCAACGAGGAATCTCATGTTTTTGTTAAGCTTGCAATGGTTTAATTTAAGAGGCAGTGTAGATACATAGCAAAAAAATATACCTAGAGAAACCAAAAATCACTTATAATGTAGAATGGAAGTAGTACGTACACACTTCAGAAGCATAGGATCAACTATGAGTAGATTACATGTCTTATATAGATGCGGCAGCTAATGCAATATAACATTATAGGTGAAGAGTCTATAACGCATACATCTTGCTTTCGGATGGCTGTCACCTGTATATGGCTGGTTTAGTTCAAGAGATAGTATGCACAGCAAAAAATATACTTAGAAAAGGCAAAAAGCACCTATAATGTGGAATGGAAGTAGTACCACACATTTCACAAACATAGGATTAACTATGAATAGATTGCATGTCATATAGATGCGGCAGGTAATGTAATATATATTATAGGTGAAGTTTGGAGTCTAAAATAACCTGGTTCTTAGTAAAGGTCGCTAAAGGAGAAGTTACGAAAAAAACAGCATGAAACATCATGCCAATAGATGAGCCTACGAATAGATCATCGCAGTAGAGGTTTGAAATTGCAGGCAGAGTTATTAATGAGGTCAAGGATGTTCATATTTTTTGTCAGGTAACCTGACCATCTTTTTGTGAAGAATGAAGGTGATGATGAACTGTAAGAGGTGGACCTTACCCATGTCTGAAGGAAACAGAGCTGAGGCTAAAAAATCATCATTAATGAACTTAATAGCAACCTGTAGGTGAAACCTGTAGAAAAGTTTAGATAAGGGTACTACTGAATAACAAAGCACAGTTCATCTAGGAAAAATATTGTTCAAAGAGGTATTCGCAGGAATATAAAAAGGCCAATTAAACTGAAGAGATGAAAACGCCTTGATTTTTTTAGTTTGGTAAGGCCAGATTTAGCTTATACTACATGTATGGACAACTCTGAAATTTTTCAGTCTAAGCAAAAAACACTGCCACAAGAATGAAGACAAGCATTACACAAACTACAGCGTAGCAGAAAGCTGAGGCTGCATCAGAAAAAACCGAGATGGAAACACATGGTCTATAACAAATATAAAGAGGAGAAATAATTTACTCACCAATCTTCATGGATCATTCTCACCATCTGAATCCAAGGTTTCCACATTTATAAGGAGAATTAAACAGAGGTGGATAGTGTGAGCACATGAACACACGGATTATTGGAGGATGAGATGACATGAGCCACGAAAAATTAGACAAATATATGGCAGACGCAACACAGTTGTAAAGAGTTCATCCCCAAAACAGTTTTCCCGGAGGAGATTGAAACAACGTGTGACCGCATACCGATATGTGGTGTTTTCATCTATAATCGACCTCTTACTCTCTAGATCATTACATTCGAACAATGGTTTGTTAGAATTTCCAAATGTGCATTTCACCATATTTTACTATGTGTAATATATGCCGAGAAAAGGCATGCTGCTTTGGTACCTGAATAAATCATGTAGGAATAATTTTAGTACTTTGTAATAATCTATACACCCTATATTCATGTCATATCTGAGTCACGACGACTCTAAAATTTTACACCATGAAGAGGCCAATCCTATTGAATGACTGTTGTAGTTAGATGAGCTAAGTTGGGAGATAAACTACACATTAGCTATAGAAATTAAAGGAGGAACTACTGGAATGGCAAGAGTAGACAATGGGCCACACTAATCTGGTTGTATTGGGAATTTTGGAGAGCAGCTAAATAAATTTAGCATCAATTTTTGAAGGGGAGGCTATGTAAATCTAGCATCAACTTTGTCTGATCCCACCATTTTCATGATTCATGATACCCAAAAAAATTTTCAGAAGGTATTCATATTCAGTCTGTAGACAGACTAACTTTTTCTTTGCACCACATACTTTGAATAAGTTAGCAAAGCACATTTACATTCACAAAATGGCAACAACAAAATTTAGAAACATATTCATCAGTTCACATGTACCTGTTCTTGAGAACCACTTACATTTGGTATCAATCTCAAATCTGCAGTGCCCATGGCCTTAACATACAACAACCGGAAAATGGCCAAGCACCCAAACATTTGTCACCGCTGATCGCAGACTACAGGGTGGAAAGCAACTACATTAGACTGGAGTGAAATACAAGAGAAAAAGGAAAAGAGTAAGGACATCTGTCGAAAAAGGTAAAATCACTTTTGAAAGTAAAACCACAGCAGCAATCGACAATGCCAGCTATCGAATATGCATATTTTCATTTCCAATTTAGTTGAGTTCGTCCTGAAATACTGTGTGCAAGGTATGTTGCATCTTTACCGCAACCTGGTGTGACAGCTAGCAAACACGTAAAACTACACTGGTTCCTTTCACATATGGCGACAAAGCTGCTAAACAACCAAGCGGGGATACGTAAACATGTAAACATAGAAACTAAAGCTAGACGATGCTTGGTTTTACAAAGTAGAAATTCAGCAGCACAGCAGAAGCGGGATATAGCGGCCTATACTGAAACAATGCCTAGAAATTTTAGCTGATTTGTAGGAATGCATTGTTTTTTTAATTAGGGATTCCATACTGATCAATGGCAACGTACCCAGGTTAAGTATCATTAGTAATTTTATAGCCTGAACATTGATCCATTATCGTTTGATCCATTGAAAAACTTGAAGTGTATTAGGTTGATACATCAACCATCAATATAAACTGGCAAATGAATTAACAATAAGATATGGATACAATATATTTCTATTTTGTAATTGATATGCATCATGTATCTACGTGAAACTTCATGGCACACCTAATCTGTTGGAATAATTCAGAATCCGGCAGAGCAGAACAGTCTGTGTCGTAAAGAAAACACCATATTCATTTATGAATTATGCATGATCTTGTCACAACTGTAAATAAAACTGAACCCAAAAAATTAGATCCAGGACCAACGTAAGTTATTGCAAAGGAAGCAAAATGAAATTGTAAAGTGAACGGTTAATATTTCGAACCATGCAAAGGAAGCAAAACGAAACTATAAAGTGAATGGTCAATAATTCAAACCTTGCAGATCCATCTCTGGCATTTCCCTTTTTGTGTTGCACCAATCAAAGCGATGCTGAAAGGCACAACATTGCAAGGCACAGAAGCTTTATTCCCTGCAATCTATCAATCTTTTCAAATGGTTGCTATAATTGTAGTTGGCTAGCTAAAAGCAACTCTATGCAGGAACATATGCAGACTAAAAATTGATTAGAACAGAAAAATGTTGTTTTCATGTTGAGAACATGGGAGCTTTTTTTTTCATGCTGAGAACACAAAGGGTACATGACAAATATTGAAGGAAACCACTAATCATTGAGAGAATTGCTTGCACCTTCTTAGTCATGAATTGGAACTCCTACTACCTGCTGCTTGGTAGTGTCACTGAGCACTGGGTTGTCAGAGCCTGCGGTGAGTGAGGGTAGCCTGCACACTTGGATGCCTCATGCAATATGTGCTCGGTGCTAGCATGGCACATGCCCACTGTCTACTTGGTTGTGCCGCGGCACCATCACACTTGCTGCCTGCGCTTGAACGCGTGCTGCAATATAGGCCTGGTGGTAGCACATCACACGCCCGTGGTACCATTGCAGGAGAGGCACGCTGAAGATAAATATGTTGTTCTGTTTTAGAAACACAGCCATCATGTATACATGAGTTTTGTGGGAGATTTGGACTATAAAAGTTTAGCCATTCTTGTGTACCAGCTTAGTAGGCAAAACAGTGCATATGTTAACAAAATAATTCAAAGATAATTACATCATGTAGGCATCTTCCTGAATAGGCGGAAAACAATTCAGCAAAGCATTCATACCATTCATAGACTGGTTGATGGATGGCACTGGTACAGAACATGTATTATGTAATATAGACGTTTCGAACATGTATTATGTACTACAATCTATATTTCAATCTACATATCCAACACGTTTTGCCATCTTCAAAAACTTCCATATGCCCACCGACGCGCGCAAGTGTCATGAAGCAATCCCATGTCGGAGACCAGATAAATCTGTCTGGCCATCTCATGTCTTAATTTGCTGAAATCGAAAATGTCACTAATGGGGCAGATAAAACCGTGCATCTATGTCTATAGCAGGTGCAAAATTACCAGGTAGTACATGAAATGCATAAATCATAGAGGCAGCAAGTGGACAGTAGTAGATTTTGTAAAGCATGATAATGACATTAAAGTGAACTGGGATACCAGAAATCAGGAAACGGGGTAATGTAGTTGACACTCCTCTTTAAAACAAAGTCTAGCCACGCAAGTAGCTATAGGTAGATCAAAAGAATTACGAACGCACTATATTTAAATTATAACCTAAAACAATTCAGATTCATGAGGAAACAATGCACGAATATGAACATAAAGAATAGAAGGCACCTACTAAAAACTATTGTTACGCAAACCGCATACCAGCACACCGTGTAGAAAGCAGCTTTGGAGACTAAAGCAGGAAGGAGTACCACCTCATCACTGCAGGGAAATGGTTGGGAAGAAACCTGTAATACTAAGAGCACAAATGATGGATTATGGCGAAGGAGGAGCATGGAGTGGCCCCCCGAAAACCAAAAAGAAACTAACTTTTGGTTGTGTGTAACAAGAAGATTTATATTTAAGGACAAAAGAAGAGGAACGAAGGACATTATCAGCTGCAGATAATATGCTGAGGAGACAGCACAATCAGGAGTTAAAGAGTGTTGGTGGCTACACCATTCCAGCTCACTCTTTATTATACCACATTGGAAATAAACTTAAGATCCAATGAACTTCGAAAGCAAGAAAACTTCCAGGTGTTCCACTTGAGTTGAAAGAACGGCAGGGCACATAATTATACTAAGAACTCATAGGAACAGGAGAACCAAAAGGTTGACCAATGTAATCAGTGGGAATAGGGCATGTGCTCAGAAATAACAATATAATTTGACGTCAGCAGCAACGATCTCAGATAATGATCACAAAGCTAGAATGAACAAGAATATATCTATCACTTCACAGACAGCAAACACGAGCTCAGATTGCACAACTATGTGCCATCTGACATCACAGGCAATGATGATAAGCAAGTATGAGCGAGAACCGAAAGCCAATTATCATAGTAGACGAAGGAGGAAATCATCAGAGGTAACGTCATCAGGAGCTAGGATTTCATAAGTAAGAGGTAATTGCAGCCGCATAGGGCGTGACTGTACCTGCAAACTACACATAATAGAATAGGTAGGAAGAGTTGGGAAAAAATAGGAACAACCAATTGACCCTCGTCTCAATTATCATGGAACAGGTCCAAAGAGATGAAAAAAAATGCGTTGCTCATGATCATTGCCTCAGTCATCGACATAGCAGAGAGGTTTAAGACCAAAGGAAGAATCATCATAGCTCATGAGCATTGCCTCATCAGTCATGTAAAAGAACAAAGCGATGTGGACTGTACAAAGATAGGTCATGCTCATTGCATGAAACACTAAAACTTATTTATGATGTAATCATCACAGCAGTAGCCTATTCCCTCATCAAAGTAAAATGTAACAAGAAGAGAAGAGTGTATTCATCATTGCAGGTGACCAAAATGCAAACAACAAACCAGAAATCGTCAGTAGATGCCTCATTTTTGTTCGTACAGTAAGAAATGATGAAACAAATATCATTGAGATGGTCACATGCTCAGATGCATGGCACAATAATTGTGTGCTCTCAAGATCCAGCTGAACGGAGGAGGCCACAACCTACAAAACGCAAAACAATCTGTAGTAACATATAGATTGGTAAGAAAAGGGGACAACCATAGATCTAGGGCGGAACTGACCTTGCCTTGTTCGTTTGCCTCCTTTCACGAAAATTCCCCCTCGAAATCTCACATGCAGTGAAAAGTGAAATCTCACATGCAATCAAAAATCATGCAAGGGAAGGAGAGGTAAGTAGAGAGAGAGGGGGAGTGGGAGCGAACCCGCGAGCAAACAACACGAACAAGCAGCTGAACCGCGTGGAACACTTGTAGCAGGCCGCGCGGGGGGGGGGGGGGGGGGGGGGGGAGGCGCAGACACCGGCGGTGCCCGCGCTTCGCCACCGGTGCCGCGCCGTGCGGAGGTGCCGTGGTGTGGGGCCCCGACCTCCGGTCCGTGCACGCCGGTGCGCCGCATAGGGGGCTCCATCTCGAGGCCCGCGTTGCGCGGGCGGGGATTCGCCGGTGCGCCGCCATGCCGGGATCGAAGGCGAGGGAGAGAGAGAGAGATACGCGCGCCAGGGGGGGAGAAAATAGCAGCCGCCGGAGCCTGGTCGCGCCGGTGCGCCGAAGGGCGGCAACCGCGGGGCCCGGCTCGTGCGCCGCCAGATCGAGAGGGAGGGAGAGACGGAGAGGGAGAGGAAGGGGAGCAGACGGAGGGATAGGAAGATAGACTGGAGGCTTCCCGAAAGCACAGAAACGAAGGCACGGATGAGAACGGCGTCAACAGGAGTGACCACGTAATCTGAGCGTCGAAGGCCAGATCAAACGAAGCAAATCAATTTTACTATCGTGGATAGCAGGAGAGATCGGCGACAGGTTCATCTTTGTAGGTGTAGAATATGCAGTGTTCTTTAACCTCACCCAATAGGCTGGTACAAGCTATTTCCATGGAAATATGATTGCACAGTGGACTAGTAATCAACTAGCAGTGCACATTGCAAGGTTACATCAGTGTCCGTCTTCCTGATGGTAGTGGTTGGGGCTATCAGGCTGAAAGACAGATTCACAATATAATGATCCACAAGTCAGGAACTGCCAAGTCCTGCTTGGAATTTTCAGAAGCGCATAAATGGACAAATGCAGGCTGCAGCTGTCATTTTGGCAGTTATTAACCACCTTTCGCCGTCACATCAGAATGCTTATCTGGAATTAGGCACTGACTTATAACAATCTTTTCCATTTTTACTAGCTGAGCAATGACTTCAGTCTATCAGTCACTGAGCCAGTAGTATTTTTTTTTAAAAGTTCACCGGGAGGGAGAGGATCACCACCTGTATTTTTATTGCTCAGAGCCTGTTAGGCAACATTTTTGTAGTTACATCATTTGATCACTTAGGATCCAAATAGGTTACGTTGCGTTTACATAGCATCTATGAAGACACCAATCCAAAGTTCTGCAATCTCCCTATCCTTCTTCGGCAGCCTGAGTTTCCAGAGTTTGGCGTCAGAGACGCAACATGCCAACATTTGGCGATGCCCAGCGCTTTCTGACCTGAAGACAACGCCGTTTCTGCGCTTCCAGAGTTGCCAGCAGCAAAGGGCGATGAAGGCTGAGCCAGTAGTATAAATGTGAGGTGCATTTCAGTCCAGTGACTGAAGACTGGGAAGACACCAAAACTAAAACTGTGTCAATGACACAATGATGCATATTGCTACATGCTAACTTTTTAGAGTAGACGAGTGGTGATGAAGGCAACAAGAACATGGTGGTGGCGCTGCAAGAATCGTCAACTGTTCCTCTCCTCTACAGAAACAAAATACATTTTAGCAACAAATCAGTAGGTCAATCATTGTTCATAATCTTGGCAACACGCAGTTTGGTGCCAATTAGTTTGGAGATAGATACCGTGGTTGTGTAGTAGTGTGCTCTGCATTCTGCAAGACTGCAACAACATATAGATAGATACCGATCCAGCATGTGCATGAAATGGACTGATTGCCCTTTCTGTAGGCTTTAAGCGAACGTAAGATTCGTCTGGTAGCCTAGCAGTGGAAGGGGGTGGCAATTGGCAAATGGCAATGCTATGCTACTCCAGGAGCTGCCTGCTGGCATCCTGGCGCCAATCCAAAGCACGCAGTGAAGATGACGACGTGTCGATATCCAAGCCAAAGTTTCTTCTCTTCTCACCCGACACAGATTGCGATCTGCAAATCATGCATGCATGCAAGTGATCGTGTGAAGCCGGCCGGCCTCTTGTTTATTCTGAAACTAGCAGGCAGAAAAAAATCGCAGCAGGTTTAATTAGACTAAATTTAAGGTCTTTTGTACTATGCACAAAGCTGAGCCTTTTTTTTTTCTTGTAGCAGTGTGCAGAGAAGCAGAGTTGCCCTTGGAGCAAGTGGAAATGTGGAATGAGTTGTGCTCATGTGTCTGCTGCCACTGTCTTTCTTATCCACCATGGGAACTTGATGTGTCTTAACTTTCAGGAAAAGGAGTCATCAGGGATTTGTAGGTGATGTACGTTAACAGATACCTACAACTGCACCATCCATCCAATAATCCACACATTCGGCATTCTGCTTAAACCAGTTCTGTGGACAAAGCACTAGAGCGATCATTCACAAGCCTCACACTGTATGTCATCACTGGATGACCTGACCTGAGAGACGTGGCTTGTGAGATGCTACTAATCTCTGAATTATATATATTTCGAACTCCAAGCCACATCTCACCAGTCATGGCTTAATGACGTGTGTGATTTGAAATGGGTCTCCTGTCAAATTAATTAAGCTTGTGCGTCCTACTCTGCTATCCTACTAACAGTAGTCCTTCATAAATCTAAGCTGGATGATGATATATATAGGTCACTGTTCCCTGCCTCTAGATTAGGGGCGCCCTCATCTCATCAGTCATCAGTGAAGACTGAAGACTGATGACGAAGGGTGTCAATTCATTTCGTTTCAAGGGACCATGCATCTGATTTCGGTAAGCAAAAATGTGTGTGTGTGTGTGTGTGTGTGACAGCTGAACCATATCTCTGAAGAAAGCTGATTCATGCCTTGCAGATACACTACACGTCACATGTGGTGCGAACAAGTCAAATCTTTTATCTGATCTCATGCCATGTGTGCAAGATTTAAGGTGGTACTGATGCAGACATGCCTAATTATATATGTACTACCTCGCAAGTTATTCAGCAGTCCAAGTCTATTACTGTTAACTGCAGAGGTTACTATTGGAAGGTTGGTACGAAAATATTACAGATGTGTTGACTCCTTTCTCTGACTGCATTGGAAACTGGAATGGATCTGGTCAGTGGCTCAACTCTGAGCTTTGAAGCCATGGAAGCAAGAAAGAACGCTGAAGGCTGAAGTCTGAAGCCATGGAAGCAAAGCTAAAGCAAGCACAGTATGTTGACCCAATTGTGGATTTGTGAAGATCAGAGCTGGTATGAGCATGTTCCTTGCAATGTGAAAAGTGCAGGATATAGCAGCTGCATTTTGTCTTGGGGATTCAGAAAATCTGCCCTCAAGAACATATTACCCCTGTTATATAGTATGGTCTCCAACTAACGGTTCTTCAAGCTAAGGCTGGATGATGATACTAAAATCATAGGATCCAGAAAACTGGTGCATTTAGTATAACTGACAAATATGCACGTGCAACACCCACGTGTTTCTAAAAACTATTTTAAATTCAATGAAAATATTAATTGAATTGTCGATATATAATAAAGGTAGATGGCAAGTGCTTGATCGATTTGATCAGGTCGTGTAGAACAAGGTTCAAATTATTTTTTCGTTAGGATGCCTCAGCTGCATATATCGCTACACTTTGACTTTAACACCTTTTTTAATAGCTCGTGTTGCCCCTATCTTATCTTATTTCCATAGTTCCGTCAATCCATCCTCGTATGGGTAGAGAACCTATCCTTATGGGTGAAGAACGTGTCGTAGTCTCAGTTGTGCTACTGAAGGCTCTATTAGAGTGAGCTTACTACTTATATGTTTTCAGTAGTTATCTTTTCATACTTGGCTACCCAACGTTTACTATAGGCACGTACAAATAATATGAGTGATTTTGACTTTTTTAAGGATGTAATAACATTGTGCCTAAACGAACAGATATAAATAAACAAGCATACGTGGATGCAAAAATAATTATGACTTATTTAGCAGGTCCATCTAAACATAACTTTATGTTTTTTTTGCCATAAACATCGTAATACATTGAAATATTTATGTATAGTTTATTAATAATTATGTTATCTTTTGAGTTTCTTTAAACCAAATCTTTACGTGCAGCTAAAATAGTTGATACTATATCAGAATACGAATTGATACTGGACACGATTGGGAACATATGTACGTCAATTGGGCACCTATACACGTGTGGAACATATATATAAAAAAAACTCGTATTTGAAATTGAATATGAGTCTTACATCTTTACATGTAAGATCATGGATGATGGATGGCTCATATAGCACGACGTGTAGATCGAACGGTTGTTATAGAGGAAGAGTAAGATCACGTATGACGGATGACTCGTATAGCACGACATATAGATCAAACGGTTATCATAGAGGGAGAGCCACTCTCAAAAAAAATCTCGCTCTTTTATAGTGTGATGACAATGATAATAACATTGCTAAAATCATAGGATCGTCTCTTG
The DNA here is from genome assembly GCA_038087645.1 of Saccharum hybrid cultivar R570. Classification (NCBI taxonomy): domain Eukaryota; kingdom Viridiplantae; phylum Streptophyta; class Magnoliopsida; order Poales; family Poaceae; genus Saccharum; species Saccharum hybrid cultivar. Next base: position 18,523,545 of record JAQSUU010000760.1, read on the forward strand.
TACTGCTGATGGTTACAAAGCAATTTGCCCAAAGTCATTGTTTTCAACAACAATGCTTGAACAGTGGCTCCGCTAAACATCCGTAACACATACTGTTCCCTGCATTTTGATAACGTGGTGGCTCATCAGGGATCGCTGAAGAATGAAGGGGCCGTGATTTAGGCAGATGTACCAGCCTAACTGCCTTCGAGGTACAGTACATGTCACATAGTCCTCATGGGCTTTGCTGCGGAACCTCCAAATGACTATGGATCGTTCATTTATTTCGATCGGATGGTCACGACGAACTAGGAGGTAATAGATGATATATATATATATATATATATATATATATTGTTTTATAAAATAAGATAAATAAGGAAAGTTTTAAATATAAAAAATCTTTTTTCTGGATTTGATTGATGCATGCATGATCTCTAACTAATATGGTAAATCTTTTTAATTTTATAACTTTGTAGTTGATATATTTTGATTATCATATTATTTTTATGTAACTTTATACATTTAATTTTTGCATGTGTACGTGATTAGCATGTCGTGTGTGTACGCAGCTAGCCTGGTTAGCATGTTTGTGTGGTGAGCGTGAGCCTGGTTAGTGTGTGTACGTGTGGTTAGGCTGGTTAGCGTGTGTGTGGTGAGCGTGTCCACGCATGTATGTTAGATGAGTGGTTAGCATGTTGATCAAGTTTATACAAAATAATATGAATAATTATATGTTGAAATAGATTTAATATATACAAATATTTTATAGTTATTCTCATGATACTTACTCAACGTCATAAGTATAAATTTGATCAAGTTTGAATTTATTTGATTTTAATATCAAATTCATAGTTTGAATTCATACAAAACTTTATAGCAAATTCGAATAGCACCATTTATTCGATTTTAATTCAAACTCACTATGGAGAAGGAAAGATTGGTCTCTGTATCTGCCGTGATTAGTCCGTGATTAGGGGAGTCGGCATGCAAGTGGAGATCGACATGCATGTCTTTAAAGGAATCTCCCTCCCTGTCATTAGGGTGATGCCGAAGTTTTATTTTGTTTCCTTAGAATTTTTAATTTATTAAGTAATTTATAAAATGTGAAAATCAATGACTCAGATTGATTTGAAATATTACCTTCTAGGTAAAGTTTGTACCTTAGCATTGCCCACATGGATGTAGTGGGACAGTCAATTTTTTTATCTGATGGCCTGCCAAGTGTACAAAGATTCAGGTGCTACTGAACTACTGAAGTACTGATACGGATCGACGGACAGGCCTAATATGATTCAGGAAAGGCCCAGTTTAGATTCAGAAAATTTTGCAAAAGAACAGTAGATTCCCCGTCACATCGAATCTTTAGACGCATGCATGAAGTATTAAATATAGATAAAAAATAAAACTAATTACACAGTTTAGACGAAATGGACGAGACGAATCTTTTAAGCCTAATTAGACCATGATTGGACACTAATTGCCAAATAACAACGAAAATGCTACAGTTGCATTTTGCCAAAAAATTTGCCAACTAAACAGGGCCAAAATTGAAGGAGTCGAGAATCTCAAGCCATTAGAGTACGTTATAACATAGTAGTCCAGTACTACTGTTAGTTGTAGAGTGTAGAGGTTGCCTTTTTTTTCTCTCATACAAAAAAAAGAGGTTACTTTTTGAAGGCTGCGACGAGCATGTTTTGCCAGCAAAATGAACGAAGACTCTCCTTGCTCTGAGTTGGAATCTGTGGCTCAACTCTGATTCTCTAAAGCCAAGGAAGGAGTCACTGTCGTTCTCTTGAGCCTTATTTAGATCCAAATACTTTTCACGAAAAACTACAGTAACGAATCTTGCAGCACATGCATGCATAGAGCATTAAATGTAGATGAAAAAAACTAATTGCACAGTTTGATTGGAAATCACAAGACGAATGTTTTGAGCCTAATTAGTCTGTGATTTGACACTAAAGTGCTACAGTAATAAATGTATTAATGACAGATTAATTAGGCTTAATAAATTCGTCTCGCGGTTTCTAGGTAAGCTATGTAATTAGTTTTTTTATTAGTATCCAAAAACCCCTTCCGACATCGAACAGAACATCCGGTGTGACATTTTCTCAAAAACTTTTCACTTAACTAAACCTACTCTTACTTGCTATCTCAAAAAGTGCAGTAGATAGGTGCGTCATTTTGTCTTGGGAATCAACATTAAAATCTGGCCCGTTGGAGTCGAGCTTGTCAGATTCCCTCTCCGGCTGCTGCTGCTTTAGCTGTTGCACGTAATCTATCCGCCTCCATTTCACTTTCGTCTGCTTTTATTCTTCCTTTTTTGTGCGTCTGCATGAAAGACCCGAACAAGAAAAGCAAACTGGATTGTTTTCTCGCCATTTTTGTTGAGCAAAAGTGCATACCCAAAACATCCTTAAAAGTTAATTGTAAACAAATGATTTTGTAAGGGAATAAGATGAATAGGGATTTCTATTTTAGTTTTATTTTTAATAGTCTACAATAGCTAGCTTCTTTTTTTTTCACGAATACGCAAAAGATTTGCGGATCATTGTATTAAGAGGAAGAGTTTAACAATACAAATAACACATCTCTATCGAGCGCCATAGGAGGTCGACAAAGAAGGCTGGATCGTACTAGTATGCAGACATAACTAGCTTCTTAAAACTCGAAAATTGAGTGAGAGAGAAAACAAAACGTGTATTGGCCTGGTCGCGTGAAAAAACTCACCTGAGGTTTTGTTTGGATGTTGTCGGATTCAACTCAATCCACATGTGTTAAGGTGGATTGGAGTGAAATTTAGTTGGATTGATATAAATCCTACTATATCCAAACAAGGCCTGAGAGAGGGAGAGAGCATCCGTGTGCAGATAGCGCAGAATGCAAGCGCATCTGGAAGTTGACCGGTAAGATTTACCAAACCCTTATCATCATATTGGAGATTACCTGAACAAGCTATTAAGGAGTTGTTTAAAAATTCTATTCAAGGGTATTTTTCCCTTTGATTTGATAAACTAGTCCATCAACTCGTGCCCTCGCGCGGGCTAGAATTTCAGAATATATAAGTATTAGGTATTGTTTATTGTTTATCCCTCCATTCTAAATTACAAGACATTTTGGATTTTTCTATATATATTGTTTTTTCTATATATATAAACTGTACATCTATGTGTATGAAAAGCTATGTATTTAGAAAACTCAAAACATCTTATAATTTCAAATTGAGGGAGTACATCCAACTAATAAGAATTATTTATATTAAATTGTATGTTTTCTCTTTGTTTATTTTCTAACATAGTAGACATAATAGATACTATGTAGTCTATATGTAGTTATCATAAACTTATTAATTATTATCAAGGAGCTAATCTATATATTTATATCCATATTCATATTTTTCTTTGCATGGCACCTCTATATATTTTAAATATGCAATTACTTTAAGACCTTACCATTAATCATCGTGGCTCTTGTTACATCATGTTCATCTATCTTATGATGTTATGAATCTAAATTTTAATTTTTCAAGATTTATTCTTATCAATTTCTATGGATTTTCCCTTTTCACATTAAGTTGAAACTCTTGTGCTTATTGTATATTTCATTAACTCTCCTTTTTGCCCTTTTTGAAATAAGGATTTTAGATTATAGAGTATGTTTTTAAGTACTGCAATAGTGCCATTATTTGAAACATGCACCATATTGCTTAAAATAAATCATAGAGCTTGAAGTGAGATCTCGGACTGGAGTAGCAGTGCTAACATCAAGAGGATTTTAATACTTAAAATTCATAATGATTGATTTTTACTCTAAATTACTTTTAAAGGGCAGAGAAATATAGCCACCAGTGGTCTCCCGCACTTCTCAAGATAATTGAATATTACTACCAAGGAATCATATTTGCAGTTATAGTTATACTATCAACATAGACATATTAAATATTTAGTTAAAATACATAAATGTATCTAAAGTAAAAATTTATATAAATTGTACTTTATAGTTATTGATATGGTTTTAAATAATTATTTAGTATCATTAGTATATGAGTTATTAAGAAAATATTTTTTATGTGATGAAACATAACATATGTATTTTATTGCTCATGCATGTTGACATGACGCATGTATTTACTTTAATCAAATTTTACTATACTAATATTGGTAGAGGTGGGGTAATGTAGACGCTCTATTTGTTATTTAAATATTTTTTTTTTGTAATAGGAGAAGTTGATAATTTAGATGCAAATTTGAGGGCATATTTATTTTTTCTAATAATTAGATGAATATTGGCAAAGTTGAGTAATTTAGATGCAATGTTATGTGGTTATTTTAAATTATGTTTCATAATGGCCAAGGTGAGTAATTTAGATGCAAATTTAGGGGGTTATTTGGAATTATTTTCATAATAGCATATGAGGGTAATTTATAAACAATTATAGGGGTTATTTTTAATTATCTTTTGTAATGGTAGAGGTGGATAATTTATATGCAAAACTAGAGGATTACTTTATGTATTTTTCATAATGGCAGTGGTTGGTAATTTCTAATAAACTACAACAGATCCAATGGTTAATATTTGTGATGATGATTAGAGTCTACCAAATCAAAGGCCGAATGTTTCTGATTATTTTGAGAATTTGTAGAATTTATATTTTTTGCTAGTGCATCTTGTGAGAATTAAAGTGGTGCCTCCACTGGGGTCTCTAATTAGTAATAGTAAGAAACCGAATTAGAAAGTTGTTTTAGGAGTTTCTGAAGATGGCCAGACTGTGGATGTTTTGGAGCCCACCGATCTATATCAGTGGGCCGACGCAGCATGAAGTCCAGGGCAACAAAGAACGGAGATATGATGATGAAGTGAGCCCGATGTCCACATGTGCTATACCCACCGACGCAACATGTTTCGGCCCGTGGGCCTCTTTGCATCCTGACCTGTCCTCCTGCCTTCAATGATTTCAGCCATGGCCGTCTAGCGAGGGATGCCAACAGGGCCGTCTCCATAGTTTTTTAGGGCCTCGGCCTAATGGGTAACGTGAGCCCTTTAAGCTAATATATAGTTTTTCTTTTGTAGCATATATAATATATATAATCAATGAGATAGTAATACTATTGAGCGATTCTAAAAGAAAAAAGTAATACTATTGAGCATCTCCAGTGGTTTCCAAAACTCACTTCCAATCCTGATTTTTTTTGGCAAGATTGAAAAAAACCTACTCGCCAACAACTCCCAATCTTCCACACTTGGGAAAACCGATTCAATTGCGTGGAAATATATGAGCGCGTATCGGTTGGCCATTCTAGAGGCAGAAGTATGTGGGAAAAGAATAAGGAGTAGGACAAGATTCTAAATACAAATGTATAAGAGAGAAAGAAAATATAAAATTGATTGGGGTGATTTAGAAATAGTTTAAAATTTTTGATGCAAAATTGCCTTTATATTTTATAGTAGCGAGATTTTGAAAACTGTTAGAGAAACAAATAAATATGTTTTCAATTTTTTTAACCATTTTGAAAACTTATTGGCTTACCAATTAATTTTTTTTGAACCATCGGAGATGCTTTAAGAGGGATTCTCCTACTCCATCTGCGCAGCCACTCATTGACGCAGGCGGCATGGAACCCTCTGAGGGCGTCACCGTCGGCGAGCTCTGCCAGGCACACCCCGCACATACATACCATGAACCATTGTCCGGTGCTTCCAAAGTAGTATGGAATATTATATTGCTCAGTCACAGCTCACAATACCATTTGCACTGCCTCCCTCAGAAAGCAGAGGGCCTTGCATACAGTATATTGGTGCATTGCAGAGAAGACATGGTGTTGCTGTGGAGATCGGAGAACTAGAGGGACAACCCCATAATCAGCACCATGATGATACAGTAGGTAAATACCCGTGCGTTGCAACCGAAAAACATAATACTATCATAAGATACTGTTACCTACAAAAGATACTACAATCGCGATGTTTGAAACATCAATATTATATAAATCTTCAAGAAAGATAGATAATTAAATAGTTTGACAAGCAGAACATGCTTTTTACGGACACCAAGCTGCAGCCCGTCATCAATCAAATATGGTCTAGAAGATTTTCTTAAGTCTTAGATGTGGTGTCTGACTTCTTGCAGTTGAAGCAAAGCTGTAGTTTGATGTATCCAGTATATAACATGTTTGTTAATTTTTAAAGCTATATTGTTGTTGACTATCTAAAAACAATATGTATCGACGTGTGAGATATTACCTCTTCTATAGAGTTATGACCTCTTTATATATGATATTCTTTGTGAATATATCCTTTGTTGGTTTCTTATTCCCTTTTCCTTTCCCCTTGTTCACATCCTTCTCAGCAGCCGGCACGGATAGGATCTTAATGTTCGATCTTGCTATAGCTCTTGATAGCGCCACATACAACTGACCATGCGAGAACACTAGTTCCGGCAAGTATACCCCGACGTTAGGGATAATTTGCCTCTGTGCCTTATTAACAGTCATTGCGAAGCTAAGCCGAATAGGGAACTACTTTCACTTAAATTGAAAAGGGAACATCTCATCGTCCATTGGGCATAAAGGGTATGCAAGGCAGAAAAATCCCCAGCGTGCTGTCCCAATACAATTTCTGTGTCTATGGTATTCTTTTGGAACCCCCGTATCATAAGTCTGATATCATTACAAAGTCTGTTCGTAGGGTCAATGCTCCTAAGCAATATGACCGGATAACCAATCTTCAGCTTTAACACATGTGGAGGTAGACCATTGGGTGTCAAAGTGTTAAGGAATTCCTCATTGTAGTAGTTGTGCGGATCATCCACCATACAATTGAAGCTATGGTACACCATCTCATCCCCGTGGAAAGACCTATCATCTTCATATTAATCATATCAACCTAGTCGTTCCGTGTGGATAATATCGCTCGAGAGGTGATATAATCTTTGCTTGACATATTTGCATTGAGGTTAGGGAATATGCAATCAATTAGAGTATCAAGATCACTATCTCCCCCGGTGTGCGGTACACACATATCATGAGGAAGACGGATTTTATCATCAACAGTCGCCTCAGAACCTCCATCAACGCGCAACAAGTATTCTGCAAACAACTGGTCACTCTTTGCCCTCATGTTGCGCACCAGTTTTAGATGTCGCATGCAATCCCAAAGGTACGACATCCACAGCGAGGCACCGACTATTTGAGCCCTCGACCCTCTTCGAACAACGAGAAGAACCTGTCCGAAATCTCCACTGAACACCACGGTCTCACCTCCGAACGGTAGCTCTAGTCGGCCCATTATATCACGAAGACTATTGTCCAGTGCTTCGATAGCTTGCCTCTTTGTCATGCTAGCCTCGTCCCAAATTATGAGAGATGATGCTCGAAGCAGCTTGGCAGTACCACTCTGTTTCGTGAAGGAGCAAAAGGCTCCATTATCAATGGTGAGGGGAATCTTGAAGCGTGAGTAGGCGGTTCTGCCACTAGGCATTATTGAGGCTGCGACACCAGATGTAGCTGTTGCCATAGCAATCTTTTTCCTGACTGCGTATAGTAGCAAGAAGTGCTTTGTACAGATAAGTCTTTCCGGTCCCGCCGGGACCATCCACAAAGAAGAGACCCCATGTTCAGTATCAACCGAGGACATAATCTCATCGTATGCAGCCCGTTGCTCCTCGTTAAAGGTGTCTGACAAAGCCACATCATCCTCGTTAGCTTCAATGCTAGCCTCCTCAAAAATCTCCCTAGGAATATCACAAGAGGCGTCATATGAGTCATTGATATCAGGAAGTGGGTACATCTTTATATCCTTCTACATTGATTGTAGAAATTTTTAAATATCTATGAGGACCATCTGCTCCACCATGAAGGTGGATTGATTATTGCGCCTGTAGTCCTCTAACATTGCCTCCTTATGTTTCTCTCATAGTCCAAACACATTGCTGGGCTCATAAAATACCAATATTGTTGCAAAGAGCCCATTCATTATTGCTTGATCTCATCGACGTTCCCTTTATTATCATCCTTGTTAGTCTCTCTCATAGCCACTGATGCGGTCATGACCCTTGTAGATGTACTTAAATAGATACTTGTCTACCTTGATGCTCCCACATTCCTCAAACATTGATGTGGCAGTTGAATAGATAGAGGAGATACGGGTTGTAAGGCACGACCCATCTGTTGTCAAGCTCGTGGCCACGGACCTTTTCCTTTCGGCCATCTTTACATCATTTATAAACCATGTATGAATCCTTGCCGTGTACTGTGACATCACAGAAAGGTCGATGGTAACGGTTCTTTCATGAATCACAACCCTTTGTGCATGGGCAATTGCGATTAAGCACTCCACAAGGGCCATACATCATATGCTTGGTAACCATCTTGTACAAGACTAGGTACTTCTTGTTCGGGAGTTCAGCTGAGATGAGGAGGTCATGCTGCTCTAGGCACGTGATCTTGTACTTCCTCTCCATAATTAGCAAAAAATGTGTGTGCAGCAGACCCATCTTCTAGAATTCCACAACACACACATGCGCCTAAACCTTTCCAAGGATATCTTTTTTTAGTAGCCTATCCTTTAGCTCTTGCAGTTTTGCTTTGAAGACCCAAACAATGAGATCTGGATGATCTTGTGGCGTTTGGCGAGGGTAGAGTTCATGCTTGATCTCATTCCAGTTCGGGTTACATGTCATAGTGAGGAAGATGTCCGATTTACAAAACCTCTGTACCAGAGCCATGGCATTTATGTACCGACGCCTCATGTCACATGGTCCTCCAATAAATGACGAAGGCATCATAGTATGCTTTCCAACAGCTACTACTCTACCCTCACCAGCATATAGGCTATCAACCAATCCTTAATAGAGGTTGGCCCTAATATCAGCTTATTGATTGCGTATATAATCCAATCGAGAACTTTCGATCTTGATGTATGTGTCAACTGCAAACTGCTGGAAAAGACGCTTGCCATAAAGTATGGGATTAAATATTCCTGGTTGCATCTGAAATTTGTAGTAATAGTAGTCACGTACAGACATGCATAGTCTCCTAGGAGAGTCTACAAAAAAATAATCATGAATTAGAGTTGTTTGTAGAATAAGCATTGAGGTATATGCAAAGCATTAAATAAGTAGAATAACAAACCTGTTTCTTCTTCTAACCCACTATGAGCCTTTTGTAAGGCACGATACTCGATGACTTCCTCAATAGTAACTCCTTTTTTTGGAATATCCATATGCCACCCGAGCTCACCCTTAGGGAAGAATGCAGGGTATGAAAGAGCATCATAACATCCGTGATACGAGCGGATGCCATGCATGCTTCTATCTTTCCCATGTAGGACAACACTATTCTAAAATTGACCAAGGAGTTCGCTTCCCTTGATCTAAACAACAACCACCTCTGAAGCCAATGGCACATTGTATGTTCTCTGGTCCAGGCTCTGGTCAAGATTCAATGTGACATGATAGTCTTCGAGGTGTTCAGTCTAGCCCACACTCCTAAGATGTTGTGAGTATGGGTTGTCACGAAGGATGGCCACTAGCCTGCCAATGACTTATCTTTTTGGCACTGCTCTTCATGACAAAGTCGATAGTGGTGCCCAAGGCTTGCATCGTGATCGTAGAAGTAAAGCTCAAGATGTCTTGGATCCTTACCATCTTCTCTCCCAAATGACCTTATGTTGTGATAAATCTGACCGTGTGCACGGAAGGTGTATATTCCACTATTTTTCGTGCTTGCGGTAGCGCTATCGAGGCGACAATATAGAGAAGTGAAAGAGAAATGACCATTGAAAAACCTAATGTTGTTACGAAAGTGCCTATTATCAGCATCGGTACTTGACCAAAGCCTTATCATCTCGTCACATATGTCTTGTGCATTGAGCACGACCTTCCATTGTGGCAACAGAATCCACGTGGTTCATCTTCAAACTTCTTTGCACCGCGGTGAGGACAATTTGTGACAGGTTTTAGCATATGGGTACCTGTAAGCATGTTACTATACACCTTTTCGTATCGGTCAGGTACTTTAGGGACAAAAGTCGTGTCTTCCTCAAAGTCATGGTCTTGGAAATCATTATCGTCTTCCTGATCAGAAATGACATTTAAGCCACAATAATTTAGGTAAATAAGTGGAAGATTTGATTGCCATTCGGTATTTCGTGCAAATACCTTGCCCAACAAACAGGTATCCCTCGTCCTCTTCCTCATCATCTTCAAATATATCTCCCTCATCATCATCTTGAAATATATGACCATCAAAGATATGAGAACTAGTACAACTACGGGTAAAAATAAATAAGGAGTTCAAATAGTCTATGGAATGGTAGAAAATAGTGTAAATTACCACTGTCATCAAATTGTGGTTCCATCGGCGTGACTGATGTAGGCTGAAGGCTAGGTCCTGTCCTTTCTGATAATCATGTAACGACCAATGGTTGTGTTAGGTATAATATGGTATGCAATATTGGTCACCTAGCTAGGATCATGAGGCCTTAGTATTTACCGTTGTTGGTCACGACTGATTGAGGTAAGGGTGTGTTATCTTTTAGGTGTTCTTCAGCCATGCATTCACAATCATCAAATAGTGGTTCTAGCGATGTCGTTGTTGTAGGTTGAATGCTTGTTCCGCCACTTTCTGTCAAACACATAATGGCGATGGATGGGATATGTATAACATGGTATTAGGTCAATGAAATGGGATTATAAGGCCTTAGTGTTTACCGCTGTTGATCACGACTGATTGAGATAATGGCATGTTATCATCCACATGGTCTTCAACCAAGCATTCACAATCGTTAGTAGCTGATCTTGTGTTCCCACCAATGCGGCACCCAAACAACGTGTTACGACGGGTTAACAATGCATGTCTTTGCCCAAATGAAATAGTGCATCTATGTGTCATATGGCTAGGGGATCCATCTTCATTCATGTCCTCATCAGCTTGTGGGATGCGAAGATGTGTTGCACTGGACTCTGGGATAACCCAATTGCTAGGACTTATAGATGCATTTGTAGTGGGCCATGCAATCTCAAGAATGTACATTGTATTCTCCATGGCAATGGACTCCTTATTGAGCATGTGCTTTTGCACCTCTCTAAATTTTTTATTAGACAATTTCAATGCCTCCTTACTCCTCGGTTCAGAATTATGTAGCCTTTGGCGCTCATGCCTCACTTTCCTCTCATCAGTTGTCATATTTTTATACCTCTCTCTAAAGTACAACCTTTTTGACTCATTCTCACTATGGTTGTTCATGATGTTGGCAGAATCAAATGCACTTCGAACTGAGGAGTTAGCTACATTCATTAAGATAGGCCATGGCATCATTCTTTCTTGTTTGTGCAAAACATATATTATGCAATAACACCATAATCTAGGAAAAAACTCATAATAATAAAATAAAATAGTACCTAGATTCTCTTTATCAATGCATGGGATGGTAGGAATCATTCCTATGCAACCAATCATTATTTTCACTGTTATTCATGTCTTCCTTGTCTAATGCAACTCCAACCACTAGAAGATAGTTTTATACAAAATAAGTGTAAATTATGTAGAGAAGGGTAGGGCACATTGGTCGGTTTAAAATTGTTTGCGGTGTCACCTATCGCCCCATCCACAAGTGTAGTTTTTGTCTTTTTCATATGATATTGTTCACGACGCTTCCTGCTGTATTCATTCCTCTGTTCTTTAGTCCTTGTTGTGTATCGTGCTCTTTCCCTTTCCCTTTTTCTTTGCTTAGTGTCATCGACTTTGAAAACAGGTAGTATGCATGTTAAGTGAATAAATATGTAATAATTGCAAATTATTGTCTATCCAGGTGCATTCATGTACATGTGTGTATCAATATTTACCTCCATTGGTAGTGTTTGTCAAATCTCCTAGTGGAGTACGACCACCATTATTTTCCACCAGGTCCATGTAGAAGAAACTGAATATAAAAAGAACTCTTGAGGAAACATGAATTAACACATATTTATCCTAATTGATAGCCTCAATGTCAAGAAAAAAAGTTTCCTATCAAGATGAGATAACATTCTTTTTTTTATTAAAGAGCAGATGAGATAACATTCTAGCTAATTAATTATATCAACAAAAGATAACATTCTTTTCCGGCTAATTTATTAATCTGAACATCTGCTGTACTTAAAAAATTGGATGTTATTAAGGTTATACATCAAATTTGATCTTTGTTGAAAGGCCTATGCTTTATCACGCCATGTAAATTTGCACCTTTTGTTGGTCGTTTCTTTGGACCATTTCACATCTGGTTGAGAAGATCCTTTTACTTTGCAGGAGCAGCACCCGCACCTGCACTGCTGCAGTGACTACAAACAGGCGAAACAACACAATCTACCACTGTGTCCCCGTTTATTTAGCAGTACCGGTAGATATTGTTGTGTTTTCAGCTTCTTTCACTATGTGAGTTACACACTGTATTATTGTTACAGCAGTAGCACGGGGAGGAAAAGAACTTATTTTAACAATATCTGATTATTTTTTACCAACTTAATCACTTAATTGGTACTAATAATCACTTGATTGGGCAGTACATCATCCAAATAGACTATGACAAGATTACAAAAAAGCACAAAGTGTTTGGCTTTTGGGCTGCTTACCTAGAAAGTTATGGTTACACAAACTGAAAGGTGATCGATCGAGGACCGGACCAGTGAGAACAACTGACCTGCAGATGCAAGACTAGGGAGATGAACCCTAGGAAAAGCCCATAAACCACACGACTTGTACTCCCATTGCCCTTCGGTATATAAGGAAAGGCATGGACTCTAATATAAGGGATTGGACCCAACCATATCAATCAGATCGATCAAACCCTACACTAGCATAGCACATCGCTCCCCCCTACATCTCTCTCTACCTCCATTGAAAGAACACGATTGAGCATTCTGAACATGAAGAACACTACTGCTGGACATAAGGCTTAGATGCCCGAACCAAGATAAACCCCTTGTATTTTGAGTGCTTAATAAGCGGCCGGAAGCACACACATTGACCCACGTCGAACAACCCGATTACTACCGTGGAAACGAACCCTACCATGGAATCAAACCCATGACGCTCCCTTACGTTGCATCTTGCTTTAAAGCAGTGGTGCATGCTAACAAGAAAATGGAAAAGCGCTGTAGTAATTGACCCAGAGCAAGGTGGAGATGGTCCCAGATTCTCTCTTTGGTGTCTGAATAATTTGCTAGACCAAAGTAAGGAGAGCTTGTTATTTGTCCATACTAATACCTCTGGACTAGAAAGGGCAATTTTAAATTTTATCAAGTCAAACTATCTTAAATTTAACAGAAAGTAATATAGAAAATAATAGCAATGCAACATTTATGATTCATCCTCGGTGGGATGGAGGGAGCAGGAGTGAAGACTTCGCAGCGGAGTCTGCGAGCGCGAGTGGCACGGAAAAGGAAACCGCTAAAAGGAAGCGTGATTCATAGAGATGGTAACCACCATGCGCATTGTGGGTACATGCGGGCAGGTAAACAATCGCTCGGTGAAAAAGAATGCGAGCGGAGCTAGGCCGCAGAAGGGAAGGTGTAAGATCTTACACGTAAGATTACTGTGGGCCCACCCACTTTTAGATTAACAGGAACTGTTAGATTAATTGAGATTAAGCCATCAATGGTCCAGATATTAGGTGGGTAAGAAAATTTTGGGTAAAAGTTAGTTTCGATTCCTTCGCTCCTTTATAGTATAGACTAATGATTCCATCACCCTACCACATGTTCGGTTCATACTAATCGAGGACCTCAAGTCCATTAATTGTACAAATAAAGGTCCATCACTTCAAAAACATCTAAGAAATATACATGCCCAAGACTACAAGAGTGCCGACAGGTTTTCCAGCACCTTCACCCCCGGTTACCATGATTTGTAAAAAGTCAGTAAGCAGAGCAATTGAGGAAACGCTCGCGAGAGAGTGAGTTCCCTTTTCACACTCGACTTCTAATGAAACTAGCCAACTAAGCAATTAGGCGATCCAAACCCATTGGTCATTAAGTAAGGCTATGAAATTATTAAGTGCGTTGGTCTATCTTGGTGAGACATGATTAAGTGATTCATCATTTTAAATGAAATGCAGACTCATAATGCATAAACATGTGAGCATCCAAAATAGGGTGATAATAGTGGGGTGCCTGCCTGTCATGATGTCCCAATGATTGAGACTGACGATGATGATCTATACACGTTCCTCACATCCTAGATTAACTTGAAAGAGATCATAGGGCACATTGAAATAGAGCTTGATAATCGAAAGGATAGAGAGGGATTTAGGTCTTATGATTTGGAACTTGGGAAAAGATACCTGACAGTGAATTAGTGTTGCACTAATTAACATCTAGGTAGGTGTGTAGGAGGTTGAATCTTTAGTTGAGGTTTTACTCATATCAACATTCTATTGTGCTCGATGGACACTCCGCCAACACGGACGCACACTCCGTGGGATGGCTTTCAGAGGATAACATGTTATGTTTGGGCTCTGAGTAGTTTGACGGACACTCCATCTATGGTGGCGGACACTCCATGGATGTACGGAATGTCCCATGGAACACTCTGGGGAGTTGGGACTTAGGCATTCTGATGGGTTTGTGCCTTCATGAACACCCCACACGGATTGGCGGACACTCCACCAGAAACTGGCTGTTCTCGGGTTCTCTGGAAACTAAATTTATAAATGGACGGACACTCCGTGATTATTCACGAACACTCCGCGCGTTAGTTTACAATGAATGTTAAGTGCTCAGTTGTGTGTTTTGGCTAAGTTTAGGGTTCGACGGACTCTCCGCCACAACTGACAGACTCTCTGTCCTTAGGTCGACAGAACCTATGTTCATGGTGTTGGGTTTGATTCAATCCTAGTTTGAGGGGGATGTTCATCATGCATGTGTAGGATGTTTCCGAGGTTGTGTTGGGGACATGATAGGCTAGTGATAGTTAGGTTTTGGGTTCTAATTGTCAAGTGCAACTATTGATTTGTGAGTCATTTTACTCATGAGAGATATAAAGATGATTCTTGAGATTGGGCGATGAGGACTTAGTTCTGAGATTTTGTGACCTCTAGGTCACCAAGAACAAGGATAGAGTCTTGAGCAACCTTGATTCCAAGCTTAGAGAGGTGGATTTGGCCATTCTTGATATTCCTTGCAAAAATCCACAAAATTCATGAGAGAAAGGTTGGAGGGCTCATGAAGAGATTGAGAAATTGTTTGATCTTGATCTTACCCTTGTGATGTGGAGAGAATACCACATTCCATGTTTTATCCACGCATGAGAGATTGGGAGTTAGGGTTTGAGGGATGAAATCAAGAAAAATTGGGAGAGAGCTCTTGAGCTAACCATGGATAGAGGTCAAGATGGAGATGCTCTTGAGCATGATGAGGTGCTGGTCTTGATTCCCTTGCTTCTTCCCTTCTCCTTCTTTTCTTCATCTTCCTCTCTCTAGTTCTTCCTTTGTTCTTATTTCTTGAGAGAGAGTGAGGGGGTGAGGAATGGGAGAGTGAGTGAGAGGGAGAGCTGATTCTGATGAAGACACTCCCCAACTCGTGCAATGACAAGTGGGTCCCACAAAGAGAGTGGACAGCTCATTTCCCACTCACTGCTACTGTTCAGAGATCTGGTGGACAGTCCGCGGGATCTGATGGAACGTTCCGTCAGTTCTCTGACTTTAAGAATTGGATTTAGAACTTGGGATTTTTTTGGCATTGGGGCCAATCTTATTATCCAAGAGATGGATAATCATTGATAGAGAGGCTACGGAGGTCGGTTGCCTTCTTCCAAAGAATAAGGGTGGAAGGTTGACCTTAGGCTGACCAGGGTTGACTGGAGAGAGTTGACGAGGTTAGTTTGTGAATTTGGGGTCTTTGCCCTTGTACAAAGCATCAGGGATCTCCACAAAGGTTGGTGAAGTGATCCTGGGGTGTTCCAAGGTTTCGATGAGGTGCCCATGAATGTTTTATTCGAAGTTTTAGTTGGAACGACTCCGGGTCGTTACAATGATGGTCCTGAATGAGAAGCAAATCTTCTCTAGCCACCAATTCAGCAAAGGAGCACACCACATCATGCATCGTGTACACGTACCTACCAATATAATCGCCTTCTTCAGGTTCTATAAGATTCCTCATGATTAACTCATGGTAGTACTCAGTTGCTGTTTCTTCTAGTTGATCGTCAGGTGAACTACTTCCATCCTAAGGTTAGACAAATCCCTCACTAATCCACATGGGAAGAACTGCCCTCAATTTAATAATTGTACCTTTTGGGAAAAGTGAGCACGATTTGAAGCATTGGTTCAGTTGGGGAGACAAATCCTCATAGCTAAAGTAGATGCAGTTGTCCAGCGCCTTATGTAATCCATCTATTGACCATGCACGATGGTTCAAAATAGCTTGCTACTCACCCTCAGTTCTCGACCTTGTACTTAGTAATCCACCCATCACTTTTATAGCAAGAGGTAAACCACCACATTATTCGATAATTTTCATCCCAACATCTTTCAAGTGACCATTTCCATCTACCTATCAATAGTTTAAGATTACTTATCAGTAAATAAGTATCCATGATTATGTGCATCCATTTTCATTGAAACACGGATGTTACAGAATTTAGTTATAAAAAGTGCCTCTTTTCCCCCAATATTTGTCAATAACACACCTTGCGCATAGACAGCATGAGTATACTAGTCTTAAGAAAAAAATCAATGTGAAATGACCATCCTACCCTTATGGACAAATATGTGGAGAGAGAGAGAGATTAATGATATGAGATTAGATAAATAAAATGCAATTTTTTTTATCATGCCCCGTGAATAATAGTACCATGACAACATAATACGGTCACGACAATAAATCAACGTGCCGTTTGGCTTGTGTGGGCATAAAAGACGTGTCCATCAAATCCATCATATATATTTAGAAAGATAATTGTTTAAAGAATCCATTTTTACATTGACGACAATATTTCACATGTGCTCGCATTGGCATGCAAGTTAAGAAAATACTAAATGATATTTTTTTCTATATGTGGAATGCCCTGAGTATGATTGACTCTACAATTTTAAAATTAATTGGTGTTATACAATTGCACTTTGTTTTTGCCATATAAATGGAGGGTGTCCCAAAGGCCATGGCAGGTATATATAGCACATTTTATTTGAAGCGGACACATCCTAAAAGTTTATATTTGAGCATTTTCCTCAATCAAATCGAGTTATTGTTTTTCGGTAACTAGTATTCTAGTAGTACACATATCTTGTCCGTGAACAGACCACAGTACGTGCAGTACTACCGAGTTTTCTTGAAATATAAGGGATCCAGAGTTTAAAATTTGTCTCAAAATTTAAGGCATACAGGGTCCTCAACCCCCTCTCTCCTCTATCTTTTTTGGCAGGAAATACTGAGATTCCATTTGAACTTGATGTTACCCAAAATTGCTAGCCATTACTAAGGAAAATAACAACCAAACTACTCCATTCTAATTAGTGAGGGGCAAGGTGGTATTTTGCCAAGCTCCTTATTTTGTCTGAAAATCGTTTAGATACAATGTATTTTAGGACAAAGCGAGTAGTTAATTAATTGATTGCTCACTTAGTTACAATGAATAAAATGTGTAGACTAACCTGGCCAGGGGATGGTAGCAGCTGTTTGTTGAGCATGGACCAAACAGCCTCTTCGTTGAGTGGGCTAACATCGTGTTGGTTGAAGGAGGCTCCCATCCATTGAGCCATGTCTCCTAATCTTGTAGTGATTAGGATCGAGTTCCCTTGTTGTTTTTGGCTGGCATTCTTGACCGGGACACTAAGCACATGACTACAAGCTTCGTCACTCCACAGATCATCCAAGACCTGGAGAAACTTGCCCATGGACAAGGTGTTGGTTAGGGTCCTCATGAGGAGAGTTTTGTCTTGCACCCCACCATGGACACCCCAGCATGCTCAATTGCGGTATGAAGAAGCTCAACCTCATTGAAGATTTGGGTGATGCTCTGCCATATCTTCAGCTTGAAGTGCTGTTGGATTGTTGTCTCATTGAAGATCTTCTAGGCAAGGGTGGTCTTTCCCGTGCCGCATATGCCTACGATGGACACCACCTTGATGTTGTGGTTGTCATTGGTGATAAGTAATTGGCCAAGCTCTTTTGTATCCATCTTGATCTTTTTACCAACAATGGATGACTCGTTGAACTCAGACTCATCTTTTGACCATTCATTTCCACAGCAGTTAGTTTCCTTGCCTCCAGGTTGGAACCAAGGCTGATATTGAACTTGTATTTATCCGCCTCCTTGTGGATGCCTTCCAGCTGCTGGTTGAGCTCCTTGATGTGGCTTCCTATCTTGTGTGCGAACACGGGTTCCATAGGCAGAAGATCAAATGGCTGGAAGCAGCCTGGTGCCTTCTCTTCGACACTACCACCTCTGGACTCTCTCCACTTGTCAGCCTCGAGATGACATAGGTCGAGGATATCAATGATGTCATACATGGCGCTCTTGAGCTTTGTCACCCATCTTTGCACACTTCTGTCAGTGATGCACCTCCTCTCGGCATCTGCAACAAAGGCTTTGTGGC
The DNA here is from genome assembly GCA_038087645.1 of Saccharum hybrid cultivar R570. NCBI lineage: Eukaryota > Viridiplantae > Streptophyta > Magnoliopsida > Poales > Poaceae > Saccharum > Saccharum hybrid cultivar. Next base: position 18,542,097 of record JAQSUU010000760.1, read on the forward strand.
CTTGCATGTTGTCCTTAAGCTTGGTGATCTCAGAGGAGACGCACAGCAACATGGAAACCTCTTCACGTAACATGTCCGTGATCAGCTTCTTGTCATGGGGTGCCAAGGCATCTAGGATGGCTGCCATGTCTCAAGCACACGTCCTACACGAGCAAGTAATGAATCATCAGACATTAGAGAGATCCAGGATATCTGCCAGCCCCGTTAGTCATCTGTAACAAATCAGTAGTTAGTGTAATTAAGTTCCAAGGTGCACTAATATAGATTGTTATCTTCGTCAGCTTAAACGTACATCATATACAATTTGGACTGTAAGGACTCTATTAAAGCCAGGATCTAATTTTTTTATGTTAAGCAGAATAAGGATTAGTTAACCTCTCATACTGAGTGGGTTCATGTTCATGATTTGAAACTTTTAATTGATGGTTGCTTGCACCAAGGTAGCAGATAGGAAGGAGAGATTATACCTAAGATGGTAATGGGGACATGTTCCCTACTTCCCCATGGGGAATTCCTCCACTGGGTATCAGGGACGGGGAAAACTTCCTCCCTACGGGGAGGCTAATAGGGGAAATTCCCTCCCTATCAGGTTTGGCGGGTTTGGGGATGTTCCCCATGTCCCCGTACTCGAAACCAGCATACCCGCCCCGCTAGTATATATGTACACAATGCAGAAGCCCATGTCCAACATCTAGCCCAATTAGCAGGGAGTATATATTGCAAGTTCTAGCAGCTAACCCTAATTTTCCCCACTCCAGACCCAGATGCGCACCCACACCTAGCCGCCACAGGCACGTAGTCGGCTGTCGCTCTCGCTCGCACTCCCAGCGACCCAGCTGACCGCTAGCGCAAGCAGAGAGTCGGTGACACGCCGACATTGTGCAACCACAGCCACGACACAAGAGTCGTGTGGAGGCGGAGTGGTGAGGGGACTGCGCCGGGCGTGGGCGGCGCGACGCGTCTCCAACCCCTGCAGGCCGCACCTATCCGTCTCCGTCGACGTCGCCATAGATCGAGCTCAAGCTCCGGTGGTACAGGTCGTGCGTAGCGCCCCCGCCCCCTACTTCCTCTTCCTCAACATGGATTCGCCCAACGCTTCCTCTTCCTCGCCTACGCCTATGACTCTGAGCTTCGACGGCGACAACGCAAGGAGAATAGTGAGCACAACTCTCTTTGTTGCATAAATCAATATTGACCAGTCCATGCTAATAGCTATGTCGAACTTGTTGTATACTTGATAAATCATGGAACAAGCATTTGTTAATTAAAAGAGCTAATTTTTAAGCATCCAAAAACTATTAATTTTCATGGTTTCATATTTTTCCTATATAGAGCACATCATGAAGAGGCTACATATAAATTTCATGAATTTATCACTCTTCTAAAATTAGTTATGAAATTCACAAGTTTCAGCTGAAAACAGAAAAGAAAAAGAAAAACCCTGTAGCACACTATTCACCTGAGTCATGGTCTTCGCATTTAGGCCTCTGTATTAGTTTCTATTCTGTTGCGAAGTCCCTATCACGATTCAGAGCAGAGGAGCGCTGGGGACGGCGATTTCCGGCCGCGGTAGTGCCTATCGACGGCGAGGAAGTGGCGGGGAAGCTCCATGGCGGTGAGGCGCACCCATGGGCACCAGTAGCATGGCGCAACGTGGTCCGTGCCCTCCTGACCATGTGCGCAGGCGCCGGTGGCGGTGTGGCAGTACTGCATGGCGGTGTGCTGACCAGCTCTGGCGAGAAGGCGGCCGGCATGGCGGGACAGCTTCAGAGACTTGGGGAGGCTCTAGGGCTAGGAGCCTGGGCCTGGCGGGACTACAGAGAGGCGTGGCCATGCGCAATGGAGCTCGGCGGCGCCCGGCTAGATTGGGAGGAGCGCATGCACGATTCTGGCGAGGCGAGGCTGCGCGGCTAGCTCAGGAGGTGCGCAACGTCAAGGCAAACACGGCTACGGGCTCAATTCGGCTAGAGGACAAGCGGTGGCGGTGGTGTGCGCCGGCGGATGGAGGCTCGACGGCGGCAGCGAGAGGAAGAAGAAAAAGAACGGTGGCCGGCTCTAGGCTTTTTATAGGCGAGGGCGAGACTGGAGAGGTGGCTAGCGCCTTCGCGAGCTCGTCCACGCAGGCGTCCGCGCGGGAAACGCCGTGAAGGCGCGGCCAAACGCTTCACAGCGGTGAGCAGGCAGGCCAGCAGCTCCCCTGACGGCTACTGTAGTGACCGAAACCACTTCCTTCTCCTCTCCTTTTCTTCAAGATCCAAATAGCAACTCGATCGACACCTTGAACAAAAGTTGTTCATCTACATGTCCTCTCCAACTTTGCTTAAGGAATCATCATCCAAAACTTGATAGTTTGAAAAATATAGAATTTCGAAGAGAGGCACTTTGAACTTGTAAAACTGCATTCAGTTAATGGGTTTTGGAAACAGTTTAGTTAATCAACTTTGAGCAATTAATTAGTGAATAACCACTAATCCCACATCACAACTAATTTCATGGTAGTATAGCTTAAACATAACACTAAGTAAAGGAACAAAGTTTGAACAAATTTTATTCATGGAATTGCATTTAATAAATTTCCAAAATTGAACTAAATGCTGTTTTCAGTGTCTTAGACAAAATTTGCTAAGTGTGAAAAAACAGTGTTGGATTCAACTTTGGAGCTCAAATTTTAATTGGTTGGACTTGAATTCATACCCTACACGTGACACTAATGTAAAGTACATACTTTGTACTAAAAAATTATTTTGACATATTTTTATTTTTTTGAGGAAATTCCAAACCATAAAATCACCGAACACCTTAATCAATATTGTTGTTGTCATTTCATGCCACACATAAACATTGCTTTATGCAACACTTGATTGCCATATTTGAAACATATGATGCTCACATGACATGATGCTTTGATGATTATGCATAATGATAAATATGAGTAAAGTTTTAATTGTTTTTTAACATCTAGGATGTTACAGCTACCAAAATGAAAAGTCGTCTTGTAATTTAAGGAGCTCCGTCTGCTCCGACAACTCTAGAAGCTTCATCCTCCGGTGGCGGCGCTCGTCAATTAAAATATCTAGGGTTTGATTTCAAGAACGCTACTCCTTTTATGTATTTTATCTGTTCTAACAATTTAGCATGTGTAAGATCAATGTTTTATGAATGATTGCAATTCAGGTATTTTTTATAATTAAATTGCTGCAGCCTAGAGAACGTGTGTGGTTCTGATTTTTATATTACATTGCTGCATGTTGCATATGCTTATCTGTTGATTCTGAACATATGTGGTTTTAATTTATGTATGTTGAATCTGAAAATGTGGGTTTTTGATTTATGTATGCTGAACCTATGAACGTGTGGTTTTATAATTAAATTTCTTCATGTTACATAATTAAACTGCTGCAGACTTTATATTCACCATATGATTTATGTATGCTGAACCTGAACGTGTGTGGTTTTATATTCAGATATACCATGAGATTGACTCCGGGTAGTGGAAGCAGCAACCAACAAGAATCAGAACAAACCCCCACCCCACAAGCTGAGTTTGTTAAAGATACTGAGCCAATACTGGTTGAGACTGAGGATCAGGATTTTGGCACAAAGAGGAAGCTAAGATCTTTTATTTGGAATGATTTCAAGAAAGTGAAAGTATCCGATGATGTCAAGGCTCAATGCAAGCATTGTCACAAGCAGCTTGGAGGGAGAAGCAGGAATGGGACTAAACATCTCCATGACCATTTGAGAATATGCACATTGAGAAAGAACAAGTTGACTAATCAGAACAAAACACTTGCTTAGTCTGCCTTGAGGTTCATTTCCCAGGAGGGGGGAAAATATCTGTAGAGAATTATACATTTGATCCTGAAGTCACTAGAAGAGAGCTTGCTGACATGATTGTACTGCATGAGTACCCTTTATCTATGGTTGATCATGCTGGTTTTTCGAAGGTTCGTGAGTGCACTTCAGCCATTATTCTATGAAGATATGAAGTCTTGGACTGTTGTTCTCTGAAGGACTGCTCAGTGTTGTTTTGTGTTCTAAATTCTCACTTCTTTTAGTTATTTAGTGTTTGTATCCTATGCCAATGTGCCACTGCCACGAACTTGCATTGTAAACTTATGCCTTTGCTTTTGTGCTGCTGAGGCAAGTGCCATGTGCTTGCTTGTAGCCTTGCTGGTTGTTGCTGGATGTTGCTGTATGCAGTATGCTAGTTGCTTGGACTTGGATGGCTGGATGCCATAATCTGTGAGACTGACTGAGAAACTGAGAATGTGACTAAGTATCAGTGTATTACTGTATGCTATGATTATGATGTGTGTTTCAACTTTGGATGGCAATTGATAATCCTGTGTTAGTCATGTGCTGATGTGCTCATATAGTCATATATATTGATATATCATGCAGCCTGTTCGTTTCGCTGGTTTATTGTGCTGAAAGCACTGTTCGCTGGTTTGTTGTGAGAGAAAAACACTGTGGGATGGCTGCTGATTCTGCTGATAAGTCCAAACGAACAGGGCGCATGATTTGTTAGGTGCCTTGTCAATTTAGAGTATATTATATTATGTGCTGAACTGTTTAATGCTTATTGTGCTATTGCTTTCATCTTGTTGAGTGTCGGGTACAGGGATCCTCGTGGGGATTAATTCCCTGCAGGGAACGGGGATGGGGAAGAAATGTCCCCTGATGGCCTTCGTGGGGACGGGGATGGTGGGTCAATCCCCGATGGGGAATTTTTCATGGCCATCTTTAATTATATCGTGGACACACAGTGACATTAGACTGCAGATCCAGTCCATTTCACTCAGTCTCTGGGAATGAAACAGATCAGAAAGGATCTAAGTACTACAAATTGCGAGTGCGAACAAATAGGAAGGCAAATTAAAAAGAAAAAAAATAAAATGGTGCTGAGTTGTGTATGTAGGCACTATGCTACGTAGGAATGGAGGAATTGTGAAACGAACTGTGGGCCAAGCAAGCTAGATTTAATTATTAGTATATATCGAGATATGGCCGTATGTGAAGCTGCTAGAGCTCATCATCGTCATTAAACAAACAAAGATAGATACATAGCCCAATAAAGCCACGCACCTTGCTATGCTTACCACCACCAAGTAGGCCAAAGCCCTGATTGGAGCGGCTAAATTCTAAGAGAAGGCAGCTTTTGATCAGCCGCCTGCAGCAGCCCCTTGTTAGAGAAGTTTGAACCAGAAAAAGCTAACAGTACTGGGAGAGTAGAAGCAGCCAAGTGACTCCGTTGCGGCAGAGCAGCTAGACAGAGAGAGAGAGCGAGCGAGCTTAGACGATGATCAATCTGTGACCGCGAGTCAGTCATCGGCCTCCCACTCTTACTACTTTCGTTTGTGGTATATGTGCTTTTAATTGTTTCAAATTTAGCTACGTATGAATTGTACCGGGCATTACCTCTTGGCTGTCAGAACTTGTTAGATTTGAGAGGTACAGTCGCTGGAAGTGATACATTCTGTTTGGTTGTTACCCTCCATTACAATGCAGTGGACTTATATGGCTTCATCATGCACAAATGCGTACATCCAAACGCCCCATACTTCTACCACAAAGGCAACCTCGCCACGGAGAAGTACGAGAAGATCAGAATGTGGAAGAAGCTAGGCCTTAGGGATTACAATGCGTGACCTCTTTGATTAGACAAAAGAACTAGCGATGATGACTCTGAAACATTTGAAGTTCTAGTTTCCTATTTACTTTAGTCAAAGTGTAACATGTTCGTGCTACGATGATGAGACACATGTATGATGTGCATATTATGTATAGTAGTTATCGTAAATCAAAGTGGCCACAGAATAAGTTATTCTATGGCCAGCTATAGCAGTACTTATTCTTCGGCCACTTCGAGTTACTATAATGACTGTACTAATTTATGAGATTGCTGTAACTCCTCATAAGTGATTTACTATAACATTATGGTAAATATCATCATGAGTTATATATAATTGCGAAAACTGAATTTAAATGAGATGGCGAAAAACGAAATAATTCAAACCTACAAAGCATTAATAGAGACAGCAGAGCTGAGACGGTCGCCTCTGTTAAACATTAATAGAGGCAGGCGTCTTAAATGCTCCCGCCTCTATTAAAGTATTAACGGAGACAGGTGCCTTAGCACTACCGCCTCTGGAAAGCCTGATTAACAGTGATGCTTTGCCAGGGGCAGACTCCTTGCATGCCTCTGAAAATACAAAATGACCGTCTCCGAAAACCTACAGAGTAGTAGTGTTGCTGGAATTGACACATTTTGTTTAGTTGTTACCCTTTTATCCAAAACTTTGTGGCCTGGAACACGTGTACGTGTCGTCGTATTAATTGTACTCGCATTAGGCATCGACTATTTTGTTTAATCTAAACCATTACATCATAGTAATCCAATTGTAGTGTATGTTCTTTTTCTTTTCAATTGATGTGCTATTTATTAATTGTATTAGGCATGGACGTACCACAAATATACTGCAAAAGAAAGCAAACGGATTGTAGCATGATTACGCCAGTATGATTGTTCAATATAGGCCTGCCAATCTGGCGAACTGCATGGCAAATTCCGGTGAAATGTAAATGGTGCCGTGATTGTTCTGCATATGGTGGCGCTTCCAAGATGATTTTCCACTGACCTATCGATGCTGACTAGCTAGATTATTGTGCAGATACAAACGATATTAGATAGTCAATTACCTCAATGTGACGGCCAAGTCGGCTTCGGTCCGATAAACTTCAAACGACAGCAGTGGGTTTGCTTTGTACGACTAGGTATCATGTTCTAGCGACAAATCAATCGCGTGGTAGATTTTGAGTTCGAGGACTTTAATATTTAATTTATTGTTTTGATGACATATTCTTTTCTTTATTTTTTAATTCCAATTTACCAATATACTAATCATTTTGGATATAAACTCTTTGGTTAAACCTGGACGGTTAGATCATCATAAAGTCTAACGATGCATACTCTTCTCTTTTTTTTTCGATTAATCTGGTGATTTGTAGGCCCTCTCGACGAACGTGGTGCCTTCTTTTGATTCTATTGTACAAATATAATAGATAGATTTATCTTACTTGATGCAGACTCTTTATTAAACTAATACCGTGAGATCATCATAAAATCTACAGTGCATATTTTTATCTTTTTTCCAATAATCTATTTATTCTCGGCCATTAGGTCATCATAAATCCAACAGTACATATTCTTCGCTTTTTTTATACTCTATTTATTCCCAGCCGCTAGATCATCATAAAATCCAACGGTGTGTATTCTTCTTTTTTTCCTAATTAAACTCGTGATTTCTAAACCCTCTCCGCGAATGTGGTGGCTCCTTTTGATTTTGTTGTATTAATATAGATAGATAGACAAAATACATATTAACGTTTCATTATTGGGCAACTGAAGGGAGGCTTATTACAATCTTACACAGCCGAATATAAACTGCAGCAGCTCCCGTAAGAGTCACTGCTACACAAATGATTTTGTGAGGCACTGGGCATTGATTAACGGAGGCAGACACATGAGGGTGCGCCTCCGTTAATCGCTGACAGCCCCCGCAGCTAAGCGGCCGCCTCGGTTAATGGTTAACGGAGGCGGCCAACATAAGGAGACCGTCTCCGTTAATGGTCCATTAACGAAGGCGGTCGTTTTATGATAACCGCCTCTGTTATCCGATTAACCGAGGCGGCCGTCGTATGCTATCCTCCTCCGTTAATGGACTATGAACGGAGACGGACAACTTAAGCCATCGGCATCCGTTAATCCATTAACGGAGGCGGTTTGGCTATTTGCACAATACGGCACAAGTGAGAACCAGACTTGACAGAAAGAGAAAACAAACCACTACTGGCTCCTCAGGTGAGAACTCAGATGGAGATGCTGTTTGGAATGCCCTTGGCGGTGATGCCGGCGGCATTGCCCTTCTTGCCGGAGGTGTTGGGGTAGAGCAGCGTGTAGGGGAATTTGGCCGGCCCGTTGCGGTTCTTGAGCCGTGGATCCTCGTTCATGGCCTTCACGCGGCTCTCGATCTCAGTAAGCCGCGTGCCGAACCGCTTGAACGCCTCCTGGGCCTTGGCATCCGACGTCCACTCAGGCGTGTCGCGCTGGCCAAGGTACACCTCGTCGGAGGAGTGGCTGGACAAGATCTCCAGCAGCGAGATGCCGACGAGGGCCTCGAACTGGCAAGTGATGGTGCGCAGGAACACCTTCTCCGGATTGCGCTCCAGCTCCGCGTACTCGTCGCTGCCCGGCGCCGGCATCCGCTTCCGGCTGACGGACGGACGGTTCGGGAGGTAGCCCGCGTACGGGTACTGTCCGAAGTTGACGGCCGCGTGAAGCGCCGACGCGATCCAGATGATGGTGGCGCAGGCCTTGGTCAGCTCCGCCACCGTCTGCATCTCGGGCCACCAGGGCGCGTCCTTGAGGTCGGCGTGGCCGACCTCGCGCGTCTCCTTCCACCACGCCTGCAGCTCCACGTCGGCCTGCAGCACGCCGTCGTTGGGGTAGTAGATGGCCAGGTACTCCGTCGCCCACTGCTCGATGGCGTGCCAGACGGCCAGGCCGTCGGACGCGTACGGGTAGTCCTCGACCAGCAGCCGCACCTTGTACGGCCTAGTTGGGTCGGCAACCGCCATGCCTCTGCATTATATTATATTGCACATTATTCATTGCAATTGATTGATAACTCTTCCAAACTATGCGCGCAATGCTACTAACCTCTTGATTAGGTCGTCGGGGAGAGCCTGCTCGGTGAAGTTCCAGCTTCCGTAGACTTTGGAGGAAATCTCGAACGCGTACTGGCGCGGGAAGACGGTGGTCTCAAAGATGCCGCCGGCATTGACGAGCAACTGGCGCGCGCTGGAGTTGACGCTCATGGTGTCGCGGTAGTGCGGCTGGAGCAGCTTGTGCACGGGGTGCGTCACGCTGAGCTGCCGGTTGGTCGCGATGACGAACGGCTCCATCACGGCGTGCGTGTTGAGCCAATGGCTGATGAGCTGGTGCCAGCAGTAGTCGTTCACGTTGGCGTAGGCCTTGGCCAGGTGCCACACCCACGACTCCGCGCCGGCCGTCGACGCCGGCGGCGTGTACACGGTGCTCTTTGCGGCGGTCACGCCGTCCGGGAGCACGTCGGGCAGGCTCAGCTCGATGGCCACCGGCACGAGCGTGCCGTCGCCGCGCAGGAACAGCAGGGTCCTGGTGGCGTAGATGAAGTTGCCCTCCAGGCTGTTGATTCTGACCAGGAACGGCATGAAGTTGTCGTGGTGGTCCAGGATGTAGAGCCGGTTGCCGTCCAGCGCCTGCTGCACGGTGAGGCCCTCTAGCTTGTTCTCGAGGTGCGCCTCCGTGATGGTGCTCGTGTGGTCACCGTACTTGCTGGGGTCAAGACTGCTTCTCGGAGGGAAGTCCTGAAAACACGGCCGGGTAGGTAGAATTAATTAAATTGCTATAGTCTCGAGTTCTTCCAACGACTTTCAAGTCAGTTGAGGTTGAGGATGGATATGGTCGGTCCCTAGCTCACCGTGAGACGACTGACGATCATGGGGTTTACGCCGGCGAGAATCTCCCGTCCAAACTCCTCATCCGTCATCCAACCTGTCTTGTCCTCTGCGTGCATACATGGCCAGATAATAATGGAATAACTAAATTAACGACAAGTTTCGCATTTGCACGCAGAGATGACGGACCTTTGATGACTTGCGGCATGGGATGCTTGAGGAGGTAGTCGCCGCCGACCGGGAGGACACTCTTTACGAGCTGGAGTGGGAACTGCTTCCGCAGCTCCTCGAGGGCTGGTATTTTGGGCAGCTGGATGCCGCCCTCGTAGAGCCTCGTGATGTCCTTGAAGGAGTCGAACTCGTCGCCCTCGTAGAGCCTCTTGATTGCTGGCACGACGGCGTTCACGAGTGCCTTGATCGCGTAGCCGAAGACGTCCGACTTCTTGATGTGGCCGAAACGCTCGTCGCGGGGCACGTAGACGTGGTCGCATTTGAGGTTGAGCAGCGTCAGCCTGCTCTCACTGCTGGGGTCTGTACGTCGCGCCAAGTGATAAAGAAATTGTATGTTGACAGAAACAGGGAAGGCGAAACGGGGGGACACCGGACGCACCGCTTTTGGTGGGTTTCCGCCCGGTGCGGCAGCGGCGCGGGTAGGGGAATTCCTTGGTGCCGCCGAGGACGGGGCGCGGGCCCAGGTCGTTGTAGACGTCGTAGCGGTAGACGCGGTCGTGCACCTGGTACGGGCCTTGCTGGTCGTCGCCCCTCAGGTTCCGGAGCTCGTCGTCGCGGTAAGGCTTCAGCGCCGCCGGTATCTGGCTGGGAAGGTACGTCTGCGTAGACAAGAGAACGTGTGTTCATGTCTCATCAGCGCCTTGCTTTGCTAATAACGAACATTGGGCTCAACTGAAACATCTATGTACTCTATCTACTCACGTCGTTGGCGAAGAAGACGCGGTTGTAGCGGTACTTGGACTGCGGGTACACCCATGAGTTGGCAACGAAGACGATGGGGCCGTGGTCGGGGACGTCGTCGAGGGTGATGGTCTTGAGGAAGAACTTGGAGGTGTGGTTGTTCTTGACGATGATGGCGCCTGGGATGCCGAGCTCCACCTCCCAGTTGAAGGTGACCTGGAACTGGTTCTCGCTGGCCAGCAGCGGCGGCGGGCTCAGCAGCCACTTCAGGCTCGCCTCCGCGCACACCTTCCCGCGGTTGCCATTGTCTGCGCACGCCGGTCAGTGTCACCGTAAGTATATATATATATATATATATATATATATATATATATATATATATATATATATATATATATATATATATATATATATATATATAATTCATAAAAGTATTAAGTATCCGCTCTTAGATTCCGGTTTACTATAGATTTTTGCGTTCAAAAAAACTATATATATAGATTTAAAGTAGTTCGATCGGCCCTTGCGTTCCAATGAAAGCCGATACTTATAGGTATTAGACTCTTATCATCGCTAGATACGAGTTGTTATAACTCGTATGAGCACGGGCCATGAGTGCAGGTCACATACGATGTACGGAGGGCGTAACCTAATACGTTTTGGAATCATATTCCGTATCGATCATCGCTAGACGCGAGTTGTTCTAGTTGATCATGGGTCATGAGTCCGAGTCATTTAAGAGACACAAAGGGCGTGAGTATAGTTTAGGAAGTAAAAACGGTAGGATAGAAGAAACTTTCCACTGTCTAGGTAGTTAGATGGAGATGGAAGGATAAAATTTTGACTCGTTAATATTAGGTATTGATTTTCTGATGTCCATGACAGCTATATTATAAATTAATATTATTAATAATGTGACAATGGCCCTGTTCATCCGGCTTATAATCCGTCTTATTCGGCTTGTTTTTTCAGCCAGAACAGTATTTTTCTCTCACAAAAAATCAGCCAACAGTGTTTTTCAGCCGGCTTATAATTCCAGCCGAACGGCCCCAATATTCTCTAAAATCCTTATTGAATGATAATACAACTTTGATAGATTTCTTTTCTCCCAGTGTAAAGTACGAAAATATTTACTTGTAAATCAATCATAACTTTAATGTCCATACTATCTATGTGCCGGCAGAGTTAAATATCAAGTTTCATTACTTTCTTCAAACAGTCATAAAAATATAATATTTATATATTAGAGAAAGGTCAATGTTTCAACATTCATAATATTATATTTGTTTTTTATTTTTTATGAACGGAAAATACTTCATGCAAATGACAAGAAAAAAGTGACGTTCGAACGAACAGAAGACAGAAAAAACAGACCCAAAAAAGGGCCACTAACGGATGACAGGAAACAAAACAGAAGCAGAAAACCGAACAACGAACGGAAAAAAATAGACGTAAAAAAGGAACGCAGAAACGTACACACGGCAAGAACCATGGAACAGGAAAAAACAGATCCGGATCAAAGATTGATTACGCGTAAATGAAAAGGCACAGGTCAAATAAAAACAGGAAAAAACTAAAACCAAAAAACTCTTTGCTGTTTAATTATTACGGTAAGAAAGGTACATATACATCCTTTTCTATTTGATTAGAATTCCTATTCAGATTTTGGATTGGAGATCTATTTGATTAGGATTTGTAGCTATCCATATTATATATATACACATACGTGCTATTCTACGCCTAGTTGTAGAATAATTATACTACACCAAACTGATTCACCAGTGAAGCTAAGCTATACCAAACAGACCCCGAGAGGGAGAGGAGGAGGCGGAAGGGAGGGTGCTCTACTCACTGGGGTCAGCAACGGTGGAGCTGATGAGCTGGCAGGTGACATGGTGGCCAGCCAACTCGACAACGCCATCGATAACGGCGCTGGCGATGCTCTTGCGCGTGAGCACCACGTTCCCCTTGAGCTTGAGGTGCCCATTCTTGTTCCTGCCAATCCGGTCGCCGATGAATCCGATCTTTCCTGACATCTTCGGTTCTACTTCTACCTGCAGAGCTAACTCCAGCTACTTGTTCCTTGGAGTGGCTAGCCTGTGGGTATTTGCTGGGTATTTGCTATTTATTGAGCGGGGAGACTAGCTGGGAGGCTCATCAAGATGTGTATCACGTCACCATGTATCACGTCAGAGAAGGAACAGCACTGTCATATTTAAATCGATGGCGTGCTGGTAGTGAATCATGAAGCAAAAACCAACGCACTGACCCAAAACTTCTCCGCAATCTTAGGAACTGCCCGGAAAAATATATGGGGTTTTGACATCCACCAATTGCTTCTGCAGTGTCAGCGTCCGAGTGACCTGCTAACAGCCCCATTCTCTGAAGAAGCCAAGTGTGCAATTCTGAGCATGAACCGTAATAGCGCCCCTGGGCCGGATGGGTTTGGACTGAGCTTTTACAGAGCCCCTTGGGGGACTATCAAAGGACAGATCATGGATCTTCTACACAGTTTCCATCAGTGCTGTTGAGCTAGAACACATAAACTGGTCGTACATGGTGTTGCTGCCCAAAAAGCAAGGTGCAGTTGCCGTTGATGCTTTTCGGCCAATACGCTTACAAAACTGCAGTGTCAAGATTATTGCAAAAATTCTGACTCAAAGGCTGCAGAAGGAAATCTCAAGAATGATTGACAGTAATCAGACCGGTTTCTTAAGAGGAAGGTCAATCTCGGAGTCCTTCATCTTTGTGGCAGAGTTGGTGCAATGCTGCCACAACAGAAAGGTTCCTGCGCTTGCTATCAAACTCGACTTTGCCAAGACGTTCGATACAGTCCATTGGGAGTGTTTGCAGACAATTCTCGAAGCCCACGGCTTCAACGATCTCTGGTGCAATTCGATCAGAGACATTCTTCAGTCGTCCAAATCCTTGGTCCTTGTCAATGGTTGTCCCAGACCATGGATCACATGCAAGTAAGGTCTCAGGCAAGACGATCCATTGTCGCCATACCTCTTTCTGCTGGTTGCTAAGGAACAATGGTGATGATGATAGACAATGATATGCCATGAACAAGACCGTTCTCAAAATGCAAGTCCATCAAACTTGAACTTTTGGTTCATCGGTGGCCCGACAGTACTTCATTGGCAAAGCCATAACTTCTTCATTTGGAGTTAGTTTGAGGTCCATGAGCACTTGATGGAATCTAGTTTGACCTTAAGATCACATCGGCAAGGCCTCCAAACCATCATGACAAGTTGTTGATGTTTCTGCCAAGAGCTGTATCGTCGTCATGGGCCTGAGATTAACCCTTGGGACCCTGGCCCAAGTTAGAGCATGCCCAAGGAGATAGAGAACATATCAATGAAGGCCTTGGACATCTCCCCCTTGTCCAGCTCCTTAGGAGGCCTACAAGGCATCCAAGTCGAGACCCAATCTATGTCAAGTTCGAGTCTATCTTGGACTCTGGGAGCAGCCTGCGGTAAAATGGACGCCCAAGACATATACGGACTCCATTTTCAATGATCCACCTATGGATGGAAAGATAATTTCATAATCTAATCAATGACATTAATACCATGTCAAAATTCCTTCAGAATCAACAGGAATAATTGAAATAAGTGACATCCAGAATCTGTCAGGAAGTTGCATCACCATCTTTTGGGCCGTTTGGGCCTTATAACATGTCGAGACTCCTTCGAGATGCGAATAAGGGTCCTTGGTGGCCCCTTACACTATATAATCAGTATCCGCCACCCATGTTAGGGTTTGAGTTTTGCTTTAGATCGATCTATCATTGAACAATCGTTGTTATCGGTTGTGAAACCCCAACTTCGAGAGCTTAATCATTCATCTGCAATTGTCACTTCAATTGAATTGCGCTTTATCTTGTTCCTGCTTGTGTTCTTTGATTCATAGTAGGGATTAGCCTTCTCGGCGAGGTCAATCGGATTGTTACACGGTTGATAACCAGAGGAGACGTGGTGCTAAGGTTATAGGGTTCGGGTCTTTGTGATCTAAAACCAAATCGGTGTGTCGCTCTTCACCCAAATCGATAGTTATCTCTTCACCTAATAGAAGATTAGAAACTCGTCAGGTGAATATCAGGCCCATGATGATGACACAGCTCTCGGCAGAAACATCGGCAACTTGTTGCGATGGTTTGGAGGCCTTGTCGACGTGATCTTGAGGTCAAACTAGATCCATTTGAAAGCTCATCAAGTGCTCATAGACCTCAAACTCACTCCGGATAAAGGAGTTATGGCCTTCCCAATGAAGTACTATCAAGACACCGATGAACCGAATATCCAACTTTAATGGACTTGCACTTTGAGATCGGTCTTGTTCATGGCATACACATTAGTCTAGACGGTATACTAATTAGTGGATGATGGTCAACTATCAAGTTCTTTAACCATTGCTTCCCTGACGACAAATACAATATCCTGGAATAATCCTGGGTGAAAGCTACAATGGTATCTGTATGCTTGCGGATTTCTCTATTTGTGTTAACAAATACCAACAAGCTTTCTTACTCCATTGCCATGGAAGCAATTGGCGTAAAAAATTTGATATTGACCTTGATATCTGCTAACCTAGTTTACCACTAGCTTTTGTGGGATTATCCTTGTCCTATTGAATGTGGAATAAATAGGGCAACACCAGCCGTTCGACCTTCCAACATATTTCCACAAGAAAAAAAATCATCACGAGCCCAGGGTGTCCAATCATTCATGAACAATCAACACATCCACCCTGCCATTTCATAGAAAGGTATATATATACTAATCGTGTGCAGATAAAGAGAAGATCGCCGTCAAGAGGAAACAAAACCATCATATGTGACGGAACAACTGCATTGCATCACTCACAATTCAATCACAAATTGTGAGTGATGAATCGTTCAAGGTATGTGTGAATCAACCCAAAAATATTTTATCTCCCCAATTTTATTTTTACCACTGCATGTTTGCTTAATTCATCAAATATCTAGGCTTTCTTTACGTGGCTCCTAGACTTTGAGCTGATTTTGAGCGCCATGCCTAGTCTAGGTAGATGACAATTTTATTGTAATCTATCTTTTCGATGCTATTAGTCTAGCTTCATAGTAGACGCATTGTCACACCTATTTTTAAGGACAAAAATAGGATGCATAAAAGACTCATGTGCACCATAGGAATCAGTCGCACACATAAGTAGACAAATTACATAGTATCATCACAGTGCTTATTACATAGCGAATGAATATTTAACACATAGTCTTATATAATAATTTGTAGTAACTAGTAGTAGATCTGCAGCGGAACTCCAAACACAGGGACACGGTTGACTGGTTGACACCAAGACTAGTACTCATTTCGATAATCATCATCGTAATCTTCATCTGTTATGGTGGAAATAGCAAGAGTGAGTTCATGTCGAACTCCGCAAATACAACATAGGGTTCGTGAGGCACAAAAGGTTGGACAGTGTTTGACTGCGTTTAGCTTTTATTCATCATATAATTAGCAATTAAGTAGCATCAAGATTAACCAATTCCCATTAATGAACCAATGATCACTTGTAATAAGGATAATGAATAACATTAACATGAGCATAATAATAACAACAGTAATTAAGCATGATATAACAATAGTGATCAACTATCTGTAGATGTTCCAAGGCCGCCCGTATCCATGGGCACAGCTAGTATACCAGTTTTTAACTCTGCGCAGAGGTGTACACTTTCACTGTGAGTCATAACTTCCAAATGCATGGGTTCACGACTCCCCAAAACACCGGAAATCATATAAAGCCACTTAAAAGTTCGTCTAACAAGTTAGGGCCATTAGATTCACTCGGCAGGCAGATGTAGGAACCCCCTTTTCAAATGGCACACTTCCTTCTCGACTATACTCATAAGACTAGAGGCTGTCCTACACCCAATGTGGCAAGCCATTCTTACGCCATTTAAGGTAACCACTAACAAGCTAGAAAAGGTCTCTTAAACAACTAGAGCCAGAGCCATATAGCCCTCACAGCTGTACTGTATGTCCCGGATGATCACGTACAGATAAGTCCTTATGGAGAGAAACCAAAGCAACAATATAACCCCTTGCTCTAGCCCCCTTTCAACAGTAATAAAATCATCTTAATGGTTGATTGCTTAATCCATTAATCAAATTACAAGATCATTGTTCATAATTAAGCACTAGCAATAGCTACCCAAATGCACAATCCATAGGTGATAAGGAAACAAGATATCAATAGCTAAGTTATAATCTCTATGGTCATCAAGGAAGACACATGCATATGTATGATAATTTCAGTGAATAGGACAACAAGGATGGTCCCATGTTATACTTGCCTTGATCAAAGCTTTTCTGTTGACCCTGCTGATCTGGCTCAAAATAATACTCCGGATCGTCAAGAAACTGCTCACCGTCTATACTCGATCACCATACATCATCACACAATCATCTGAGCAATCATACACGAAGCAAACAAAGAAACATAATTAGAACAGTACACCAATAGTAGCAAAACAGTATGAAAAGGTTGTAAAACTCTTCTACACGTTCCTACGATCACACAGACGTAAAAATCACGAAATTCGGATTTAAAACGTGAAAGTTATGAATTTTCTAAGATTTCCTATAGATAAATAAATACTTTAATATAAACTGGAAAATTAAATTTTCCAAACCTACTGTACAGCTATACTAACATGTAGGGCTCGCAAATATGAACCTAACGCAACTTGAACGGATCAAATCGGAGTTAAAACGAAGATTTTACGATCAAAACAAGTTTAGTGGCAAAACTGTAAATAATAGAAAATATATTTTCAAATTACCGAGAAGAAATACGTCTTCAAAACAAAGAAACGTACTTCCTAAATGACGCTAAGGACGGCGGGTTCCATTATAGAAAAGTCTAGGGACTCTTTAAGAAATTTACCCCGCGAAGGGGTATCTTCTATTCCTACCCGTCGATCTGAGAACGGACGGCAGACAATCACCCTAGGAGACGACTTGGCGGCGCTGTCGTCGGGAATCTCCAGCACACGGCGGCGCCATGGCCGGAGCCTCACCGGAGACGGGGTTTTCGCGATTTTGACCATCAATCGACCCGTGGTCGGTACCAAACGAAAGAGGAGCTTAGCGCGAACTCACCTAGGGCTTCAAACCGATCGGACACAGGACAGAGATGACTAGTGGCTCGACGGAGCGAACGGCCGAGCAGCTGTGCACACGAGTGACGCGCTAAATACCTAACTAATCAAATTGAAGACACCCTCAAGCTCGCAAGACCATGACAAAGCTAATGGAAAAGCTTAGGGTACCGGAGAAGTGATGTACTTGCCGAATTGAAGCCGACGGTGGCGTCCTAGGGTTGCGGCGGTGGCAAGAGCTCAAACGGAGGTGGCCGCTTGCGGTTTTGATTTAGAAACGAAAGGCAGCGGCTCGGCTCTAGCTTATATAGAGCTAGGATGCCTCAATTTGGATCAAAATACCAGGAAAAACGAGTTTGATTCGGTGAAGATCACGTCCAAGACCGGCTCGGTTACGACGGGAAGAAGGAAGACGCGGCTGACCAGCGGGTCTCGCCCGTTAGCGAAGCAAGAGAGGGAGCACGGCCGCAGCTGCACTTTGGGCCAGCCCACGCTGCGTGAAAAGGAAACAGGCCGGCTCGGTTCGGCTCGGGCCAAACAAAGAGAGAGAGAGAAGAGCAGGCCGGTGAGAAGCAGGCCTCCAAGCTACTGGGCTGCACAGGTAAACCTTTTCTCTTTCCCTTTTTTTTTTCTTTTTCTCATTTACATTTATTTTCTAAACCATTTAATTTGATTTTCAAATCCAAATCAATTAAAATCAAAACCACACCACATTATAAAACAAATGCAACAACATGAATGCATCATCAAATATTCCACCTATTATTTTAAATTTTATCCCCTTAAATATTATCTAAATCATTTAAACTCATAGCTAAATTTCTTTTAACTCCAAATTTCTTCTAATTCAAACTTTTAAGATTTTTGGGTGTTACAAATTCTACCCCCCTTAAAAGAATCTCGTCCTCGAGATTGGACTGCTTACTCAAATAACTGTGGGTATGATTTCCTCAATTCATCCTCTCTTTCCCAGGTTGCCTCTGCCTCTAAATACCGATTCCACTGAACTTTGCACATCTTAATAACCCGACTTCGAGTAACTCTTTCAGCATTTTCTAAAATCTTAATCGGAAACTCTTCATATGTAAGATCCTCCTTAATAGTCAATTCATCCAAAGGTATTTGCTCCTCAGGCACACGTAAACACTTCTTGAGTTGAGAAACATGAAACACATCATGTACTCCAGACAAATTTTCAAGCAACTCTAGTTGATAAGCAACCTCACCACGTCTATCAATAACTTTAAATGGCCCAACATACCTTGGTGCTAACTTGCCTTTCATGTTAAATCTCTTCACACTTCTCATTGGTGACACCTTTAAATAGACATAATCACCTACCTCAAAAACTAAATCTCTTCTCTGATTGTCAACATAACTCTTCTGACGAGATTGCGCTACTCTCAAATTCTCACGAATCACTCGCACTTGATCCTCCGCGTTTCTAAGAACATCTGTACCAAATACCTAAGACTCACCTGTCTGATCCCAAAACAATGGAGTTCTACACTTACGTCCATATAAAGCTTCAAACGGTGCCATCTTAAGACTCTGTTGATAACTATTGTTGTAAGAAAATTCCGCATAAGGCAAACTCTTATCCCAACTAGTTCCATATTGCAATGCACAAGCTCTCAACATATCTTCTAATATCTGGTTGGTCCTTTCAGTCTGCCCATCTGTCTGTGGTTGATATGCTGTACTAAAATTCAACTTTGTACCTAAAGATTGATGTACAGCCTTCCAAAAATGTGACGTAAACTGCGAACCTCGATCAGACACAATCTTCTTTGGAACTCCATGTAAACACATGATCTTCTCCATATATAATATAGCTAGTTGTTCCCCAGTATACTTAGTTTTTATCGGTATAAAATGAGCAACTTTAGTCAACTGCTCTTCAATCACCCAAATAGAATCATAACCTCTCTGAGTACGAGGTAACCCCGCTATAAAGTCCATACCAACTTCCTCCCACTTCCTTTCAGGAATCTTCATTGGTTGCAGTAATCCAGCTGGTCTCTGATGCTCAGCTTTCACTCTCTGACAAGTATCACACACTGCCACATACTCAGCTACATCTCGCTTCAGTCCAACCCACCAGTACTTCTGTTTGAGATCCAGATACATCTTAGTACTTCCGGGATGAATAGAATAAGCTGACTCATGAGCTTTACGAAGGATTGTCTATCTAATAGACTGATCCTCAGGTACACACAACCTCTTTCCAAACCACAAAATCCCATTATCATCCATTCGAAACCCTAGTGACTTACCAATCACTATATCCTCTGCTATCTTCTTTAATTTCTCATCCTTCAACTGACCCTTGTATATTTCTTGCTCTAATGTAGGTTCTATCACTAATTCCATTGTATTAGCAACAATTCCCAAATTCAGATATGCAAATTCAGCACACAACTCACTTGTCATGGACAACATTTGCATCCCATTAGCACAACTCTTTCTGCTAAGAGCATCAGCTACTACATTAGCCTTACCAGGATGATAGTGTATCTCTAGATCATAGTCCTTTATCAACTCCAACCATCTACGTTGCCTCAAGTTCAGATCAGACTGTGTGAAGATATACTTCAAACTCTTATGATCAGTGTATATATCACTCTTATGTCCAATCAAATAGTGCCTCCAAATTTTCAAAGCATGAACTATAGCTGCTAACTCCAAATCATGAGTAGGATAATTCAGCTCATACTTCCTCAACTGCCTAGATGCATAGGCAACAACTCTACCTTCTTGCATAAGAACACACCCTAAACCTTGACGAGAAGCATCGCAATAAATAGAAAATTTCTTACTTAAATCTGGCAATACCAAGACAGGTGCAGTAGTCAATCTCTCCTTCAATTCTTCAAAACTAGCTTGACATTGATCATACCATACAAACTTGGCATTCTTCTCTAACAGAGATGTCATAGGTTTAGCAAGTTTAGAAAACCCTTCAATGAACCGTCTGTAATATCCAGCTAAACCCAAGAAACTACGAATCTCTCCCACATCAGTAGGTGGCTTCCAATTCAAAACATCCTTTACTTTGCCTGGGTCTACTGATATTCCACCATTAGAGACAATATGACCAAGAAAAGAGACTTTCTTCAACCAAAACTCACACTTACTTCGCTTAGCATACAACTTATGCTCTCTGAGTTTCTGCAATACCAACCTCAAATGTTCAGCATGCTCTTTCTCCGTCTTGGAAAATACCAATATATCATCAATAAAATACCACCACAAACTTATCAAGGTACTCTATAAATACCTTATTCATCATGTACATAAAGTAGACAGGTGCATTGGTCAAACCAAATGACATAACCGTATACTCATACAAACCATATCTCGTAGTAAAAGCTGTCTTTGGGATATTAGAGGCACGAATCAATCTTAGAGAACACACAAGCACCTCTCAACTGGTCAAACAAGTCATCAATTCTGGGCAAAGGATACTTGTTCTTGATGGTTACTTCATTAAGCGACCGATAATCCACACACATTCTCTGACTACCATCTTTCTTATCAACAAATATAACTGACGCACCCCAAGGTGATGAACTAGGACGAATAAAACCTTTATCTTGTAATTCCTTATTTTGTTTCTTAAGTTCTTCTAATTGATCTACTCCCATTCTATATGGTCGTTTAGCTATGGGTACAGTTCCAGGTAATAATTCAATAAGAAATTCAATGTCTCGGTCAGGTGGCATACCTGGCAAATTATCAAGAAAAATATCTGGAAAATCATTGATAACTGGATTCTCTTTACTAGCATCATCAGCAAGCTGATTCACCACAGCTGTTGGTTGCCTCTGCACTACTACATCCACACTGATTTTCTCTCTATTAGGTGCATTCACAACTACTACTTTCTGCTGACACTGAATCATTGCCTGATTTTGTTTCATCCAATCCATTCCCAAAATCACATCAATACCAGATGTCCTCAACACTATAGGAGTTATCTTAAACTCTACCCCCTTAAAACCATACTAACTGGAAGACATCTATTAGTGGTTTGCATGGTACCCCCAGGTGAATTTAATAAGAGAGGTTCTTTCATGGCAAGCATGGGTACACTATGCATCTTAACAAAAATGTTTGAAATAAAGGTATGCGAAGCTCCAGAATCAAAAAGAATGATTGCAGGGGTAGAATAAACATTGAACGTACCAAGCATTACTTCAGGCTCCGTCTATGCTGTTTCAGTAGACACATGATTCACCTTTCCAGTATTGGATGACCTCTGTCCCTGTGGTGTCTGTTGATTCTGCTTCTTGGGACAATGATTAGCATAGTGTCTAGGTTCTCCACAGCGATAACACAGATTAGGAGTACTAGGTGCACTGGTCTTCATTGGAGTAGAGTTGGAATTACCCTGACGTGGAGTTTACTGACCACTCTGTTGTTGGAACTGTCTGTTCTGCTGATACTGGGGTCGTTGCTGAAACTGATTGTTTTGCCGATTCGGAGACCACTGTTGATTTGTATTGCGGTTCCACTGACTGACTGGTCCTTAGAATTTTGAATGAAACCCATGCTGAGAATTTGTACGTTGTCGATTATTATTCCCAACACCTTGTCCTTTCATCTTCCTTTTTCTGTCCATCTCTCGACGTTCATTATCCAGCACAATAGCCTTATTCACAAGCTCCTGGAAACTGGCATAATTATTACCCTTTAGCTGCAAACAAAGATCATAATAAATTCCCTTGAGAAAGAGACGCTGCTTATCTGCATCTTCCCTCACTTCATTGGGAGCATAACGAGCCAACTGCGTGAACTTGTCATGATACTCACTGACACTCATCTGTCCCATCCTGAGATTTCTGAATTCTTCCTGCTTCAGCTCAATTACTCCTTCTGGAATATGGCGAGCTCTAAAATCTCTAATAAATTCATTCTAAGTGACAGGAGGAGCATTGTCGGGACGTGCAACTTGATAAGACTCCCACCAAGTCTGAGCTGTTCCCTGTAACTGGCCAGATGCATATAACACTTTTTCCAGATCATTACATTGAGCGATGTTCAACTGTTTCTCTACCGCTCGTACCCAATCATCCGCCTCCAATGGATCAGCAGCATGAGAGAACACTAGAGGACGTCCTTTCAAAAATTCACCACGCTTGTCTCTCACATGAACAGGTGGCGGTCCTCCTGCAGGGGGGTTGTTCTGCAGGTGCTGCATAAACATCTGCATCATCTGATTCTGTGTATTCATGAGTTCCTCCATAGTAATGGGTGGGTTAGCACCTCCATGACTTCTGCCACGACCTCTGGCTGCCATTTATTTTCAAAGCACCAAAGATGAAGCTCAGTATTATCCTATATGATGTATACCCTAGATAAGTAAATCTGAATTATCTGGGCGAATTCTAATTTCAGCAACTCAGTAAATCTGCCATTTCTCGAGTTACAGAAATCCAATTAAGGTGATCTTTACATGGTTGGAAAGCTTATGAAATTATCTACAACTTTCATTAACATCATTTTCCAGATTCTATCAATAGATTAATAAAAAACTGAGCTTAACCAAAACTGTTTCAGAATTCTAGACTGCATAGTAACCTCAACTTGGAACAGGTATATCTCTTAGACCATAATAGATAAAAAGATGATTCTTGCGGGGTTGGAAAGATACAGAAGTCTAATTATTTCCAGTAAAATTTCATAAATTTTTCATAAACAGATTTTTAGTTATTCCCGAAACATCCCAGACTGATCCGAAAATCAGCAAAAGACCGCACCAAGTTTACCCCGATCCCAACTAGATAATCATAATCAAACTAATTATTCTTAACTATGGAACTTGTAGACATGTCCACGAAGTTCCAGCACTCATTACAAAGATCCAAATCACACATTATCATAATAACAATCCATCAAGCACACAATTGTTCACACCACATACTAATACTCGATATTACCAAACTCAAATTGACTCGCAACTAATATTGTTCCTATTACATAGGGATTTCCTAATCTTAATTGAGCTTCTCATATTTCTTGGGAAGCCCTAGCGCAGCCCTTAATTCACCTTTCAAATCCGCCTCATGAAGGGCCAACTCACGCACTAGTCCTACTATGGCTTGTAATGTCAAAGATGAATCATCGGCGAGCGGCATGGTCCAAACACCCTTGTCATGTAAGAGATAGGGAAAATGCCGGAGTGCACTCTGCAACGTCTTGTCCGAGCGAAGACCATGGTAGTAGACAAACGCATTGTAGGCGACATCTTCCATACTTGTTTCTACAGTTGCCCGGCTTACTCGGGTGATGAACTTTGACTCCACCTTAAGATCCTTAGTGGTAGGATCCATTGTCTTGACCCATAGCTCAGTCTCCCAGTAAGAGTCCATCAATGGATGACTATACTCCTTACAGTGATACTACAACGTAGCTTTCCAGTCGTAGTAATAATTATCCAAAGTTCTTGTCAGCATGTCATAGAAGAAAACATCAGCTTTAGGAACCATGATGTGATGCTTCGTGGTCCATCCCAAGATTGAATTCTCCTTTAAGGTATCTCCCACTCTTGATTCGGCATCCGATATCTCGTGGTCACCATCAATATGGGGTTCCTGAGGTTTGAAGTGACCAACATACTGAGCAACGGACATACGAGGATGAGGAGGCATCTACGAGAATTTTGATATAGATTAGATAGAATCAATATATTTTCACAATAGAATAAGATTGAAGAAGAATAATAATTTAGCAATTATCAAGGTGAAAGAATTAAGCATGAAATAGGTGAAGCATAGACACTAATGATGACCATTCTAACTAGGCTTGCGTCCTACAGTCAACACGACTCTGATACCAATCTGTCACACCCATTTTTAAGGACAAAAATAGGATGCATAAAAGACTCATGTGCGCCCCAGAAATCGGTCGCACACATAAGTAGACAAATTACATAGTATCATCACAGTGCTTATTACATAGCGAATGAATATTTAACACATAGTCTTTACAATAATTTGTAGTAACTAGTAGTAGATCTACAGTGGAACTCCAAACACAGGGACACGGTTGACTGGTTGACACCAAGACTAGTACTCATTTCGATAATCATCATCGTAATCTTCATCTGTTATGGTGGAAATAGCAAGAGTGAGTTCATGTCGAACTCCGCAAATACAACATAGGGTTCATGAGGCACAAAAGGCTAGACACTGTTTGACCGCGTTTAGCTTTTATTCATCATATAATTAGCAATTAAGTAGCATCAAGATTAACCAATTCCCATTAATGAACCAATGATCACTTGTAATAAGGATAATGAATAACATTAACATGAGCATAATAATAACAACAATAATTAAGCATGATATAACAATAGTGATCAACTATCTGTAGATGTTCCAAGGCCGCCCGTATCCGTGGTTATGGCTAGTATACCAGTTTTTAACTCTACGCAGAGGTGTACACTTTCACTGTGAGTCATAACTTCCAAATGCATGGGTTCGTGACTCCCCAAAATACCGGAAATCATATAAAGCCACTTAAAAGTTCATCTAACAAGTTAGGGCCATTAGATTCACTCGGCAGGCAGATGTAGGAACCCCTTTTCAAATGGCACACTTCCTTCTCGGCTATACTCATAAGACTAGAGGCTGTCCTACACCCAACATGGCAAGCCATTCTTACGCCATTTAAGGTAACCACTAACAAGCTAGAAAAGGTCTCTTAAACAACTAGAGCCAGAGCCATATAGCCCTCACAGCTGTACTGTATGTCCCGGATGATCACGTACATATAAGTCCTTATGGAGAGAAACCAGAGCAACAATATAACCCCTTGCTCTAGCCCCCTTTCAACAGTAATAAAATCATCTTAATGGTTGATTGCTTAATCCATTAATCAAATTACAAGATCATTGTTCATAATTAAGCACTAGCAATAGCTACCCAAATGCACAATCCATAGGTGACAAGGAAACAAGATATCAGTAGCTAAGTTATAATCTCTATGGTTATCATGGAAGACACATGCATAAGTATGATAATTTCAGTGAATAGGACAACAAGGATGGTCCCATGTTATACTTGCCTTGATCAAAGCTTTCCTGTTGACCTTGCTGATCTGGCTCAAAATAATACTCCGGATCGTCAAGAAACTGCTCACCGTCTATACTCGATCACCATACATCATCACACAATCATCCGAGCAATCATACACGAAGCAAACAAAGAAACATAATTAGAACAGTACACCAATAGTAGCAAAACAGTATGAAAAGGTTGTAAAACTCTTCTACACGTTCCTACGATCACACAGACGTAAAAATCATGAAATTCGGATTTAAAACGTGAAAGTTATGAATTTTCTAAGATTTCCTATAGATAAATAAATACTTTAATATAAACTGGAAAATTAAATTTTCCAAACCTACTGTACAGCTATACTAACATGTAGGGCTCGCAAATACGAACCTAACGCAACTTGAACGGATCAAATCGGAGTTAAAACGAAGATTTTACGAACAAAACAAGTTTAGTGGCAAAACTGTAAATAATAGAAAACGTATTTTCAAATTACCAAGAAGAAATACGTCTTCAAAACAAAGAAACGTACTTCCTAAATGACGCTAAGGACGGCGGGTTCCATTATAGAAAAGTCCAGGGACTCTTTAAGAAATTTACCCCGCGAAGGGGTATCTTCTATTCCTACCCGTCGATCTGAGAACGGACGGCACACAATCACCCTAGGAGACGACTTGGCGGTGCTGTCGTCGGGAATCTCTAGCACACGGCGGCGCCATGGCCGGAGCCTCGCCGGAGACGGGGTTTTCACGATTTTGACCATCAATCGACCCGCGGTCGGTACCAAACGAAAGAGGAGCTTAGCGCGAACTCACCTAGGGCTTCAAACCGATCGGACACAGGACATAGATGACGAGTGGCTCGACGGAGCGGACGGCCGAGCGGCTGTGCACACGAGTGACGCGCTAAATACCTAACTAATCAAATGGAAGACACCCTCAAGCTCGCAAGACCATGACAAAGCTAATGGAAAAGCTAATGTAATATATTAGTTTTTTATTAATCAAATATAGCGTAGCATGATTGCAACATTTTTGCCTAATTTTCATTGTTTCCATAGCACAGTCATATGTAATTATAATATTTCTTTAGAACCATCAATATATAATAGGATATATCAATATATATTGTGATGCCATTTTATTGTCTATGTATGCCGAATACACTTATTGTGATGACGACATTGCGTTATTGATGACTCATAGATTAAACAAACTAGAAATACTGAAAATGGAGCAAGAGTAACAAAAATCAATGAAAAATAGAAAAAATAAAAATACCAAATTGCCCCTTATCTCTTCCTCCCCACCTTTCTAGTGAGTGGTGACCCATGAGCTCTCCACTCACATATCTCGTCTCTCTCTCTTCTCCACTCTCCATCTTATCTGCACTCTCTCTGGCTTGTCTTTCGCTGCGTGGGAAGGAGCATGGCGATGCCCAGCCGAGCACAGCACAGAGCAATGCGGCCGGCTTACCATGGAGCTTGGCACTCATCCAGGTAGGGCATGGCGTTTAGCCCGGCAACGAGGCGGCGCTTGACCCAGCACGGCCAGGAGCAGCACGGCTGGCATGGCAAGGTGCGTGGTGGCAGCTAGTCCATCGCGGCAACGAGCAGAGCAACACCACAAACTGGTGGAGCGCAGCCATAGTTGATCCAGAGCAACCAGCGCTTAGAATCGACGGTTCGTACAAGGGGCGATGAAGGAGCATGAGCTAGGGTCGTCCTCTCACGAGACCACGACCTCACTGTTGCTTGTGTCCATCGGGGATCTTTCTGCAAAAATGATGGCATATATATGGCTTCCAAAGCCGCGTTGCATGTGCCCTAAGACAAGTTTGATTTTGCATGCCGAGTGCAAAAATGATGACAAATTAATCGGGCTTGTGCATATAGGTTTTTTCTCTTTCTTGATTCCGATGCATGCCAGGTCTATCGGTCAATAAATCTTACTATGGGCAATAAATTTTCCAGACTAGCAAAATGAGGGCCAAATTTGGCACGGTCCCTTGATCTCCGTCCGCAAAAGATGACCAGCACATCAAGTCATGCAGTGGGAGCTAAGCTGATGGTCTACTCCCCGTTGATTTGGAAAAAAGACCAAGGAAGGCACAACCATATAGCAGTGGGGGACTGCTTCACAGAAGCTAGAACAATTTTATTACTTACAAGCTACAGTACCATCCAATTACTTTTACACACATCCTGATCCTATATTTCAATGGCTGAAAAGACCAATTGTTTCAGATGAGTGTTCAGTATTGTAGATGTTGTTTTCCTATGGTGACATGTTGTATGTAGAAATTGTCTGCGATGTTATAGGCAATGGAATGTGAAACATACAATGATGTTGGATAGGATCCTATTTTCCACGGATACTATGTTATAGCCGTGCCGATTGAAATGGGTCCAGCAGTGCTTATTGATCAGAATAGAATGGACTGGAAGGAGACGCTCAAAAGGTTTTTTTCTCGCTGGCGGATGTCCAAAAAATTATGAGAATTAATTTACCTCCCACCCCTATGGAGGATTTCTTTGCTTGGCACTATGAAAAAATGGCATTTTGTCAGTTAGGAGTGCCTATGACCTGGCCAGACGGGCGTACGGAGGAGCTGGGCGATATCAATCGACATCAGATAATGCAGAGATCAGACCAGTGTGGAAGGAGTACTGGAAAATTTCATTGCCACATAAGGTTTTGATGTTTGGATGGAAAGTGATCCATAATGGCCTAGCCACACAACCGAATAAACAACATAGGAATATAGTGGTTTCTCACAGCTGCGAGATTTGTGGAGATGGAGTGGAGTCAGTAAGTCATACTATGATCTACTGCCAACATGAACGACAGCTCCGTTCGGCAATGAGACAAGTATGGGTTCTGCCGGACAGAGGAACAGTTTCTCTCTGTTTGGCAACAAAGCTTGCTGGTGTTCCTCATGGGGCTGGAGGGGGATATGCAGGCGTAGATCCCTGCTCCTACTATGGTGGATGTTGCAAGTGCCAAATAATATCACACATGATTCAGAGAAGCTATCGTTCACAAGCTCTGTTTGTTTCCTGTCACGCTACTGGATGTTTTTTCTGCAATTGAAGCATCATAGATTATGTGGTTGACGTCGGATGTGGTCCGAATCACACACCAGAAAGGGCATTGGACGCCCGGGCCGCTACGGACCGGAGAACACAGCAAGATATCACTCTTTCGTGGTGAAACACGGAGAGGTTTACAAGAAAACCACCAAAGGATAACCAATCGCGCTGACGTGACGAAGAACC
This sequence comes from Saccharum hybrid cultivar R570, assembly GCA_038087645.1. NCBI lineage: Eukaryota > Viridiplantae > Streptophyta > Magnoliopsida > Poales > Poaceae > Saccharum > Saccharum hybrid cultivar. The sequence goes on from JAQSUU010000760.1 coordinate 18,571,000, forward strand.
GGCTAGTTTTCAGGCAAAGTAGCAAAGGAACCGCCGAAGCTCTCGTCCAGGAGGGACCCTGTCAGGGCAAGGACGTCGCCGGGTTGCCCTAGGTCGGCCGGCGAGCGTAGGGCGCCATCCTTGGTCGTGGATCAAGGGATGAACAGCATAGAGGTTGAAGGAGAAGATAAAAGGGGTAAAAGGAGTAGATTGATTTGTTTGTACGACGATTGGATAGATGGGAACTTAATCGGCCATGATCCCCTCATATATATAGAGGGGGGTGGTCCTATCCCATTAGGAAACCTCTCCGAGGCTTATTTTCTAAGTTTCCCACGTCCAAAAACCGATCTAGAAACAAATCGGATCGAGATCTGAAAATCAGATTCAGAATGAACACCTACCGGAAGTTCCGGTCAGGCTTCACCGGAAGTTCCGGTCTCGGACTGGAAGTACTGGTAGTTTATTTTTGCGCAAAACTGCGCCTTCCTCCGCCAGCCACCGGAAGTTCCGGTCTCGGACCGGAAGTACCGGTAGCCCGAACAGATATTTTCTCTGAGGCATAACTCCCTCATCCGGACCCCCAAATTGGATGTTCCATATATGTTTTTCGACCATCTCGACGAGAGGAATGCAATGGTAAAGTCCGTTATACATTTTGACAACTTCACAAAATGAACATTTTTGGTTGTCAAAAAATGTGTTGTGACAAATATAGCCCTTTTAGTGACACTAAAGGATCGTCACCGAAGGCCCCATGTGTTGTAGTGTGGAGGGAACTATATTCTGTGAGGCATAGCAGAGATGTGGCTGGTCCCATGGTAAGCATCCCCTAATAGATTCCTTGTGTGCAGGTAGAAAGGACCACAAGTAAGATTTCCATGCCTCTAGAGCGTCCCAGACAGAGGTGAAGGTGAATGTCAACGCTGCCTTTGACAGCAGCAGTGGCAATGGTGGCATTGGTGTCATCATTAGAGATGCCACAGGTAAGGCCTTGCTCACGTCTTGGTGCTTCGTGAGGCATGCTAGGGAGGCAGAAGAGGTGGAAGCTACGGCGGCCAGGGAGGGCCTATCCCTTGCTGCTGAATGGAGGCGGCTGCCATCAGTGCTTGAGGTAGACTGCAGTACTAGAGCCCAGATGCTTCATCGACGAGAGGGGGAACGATCTCAGCTAAAATTTATTATTGATGAAGCGATCTAGGCTCGTAGTACGTTATCTGAGTGGAAGGTTGTCCACACGAGAAGAGAGTGTAATTGTGCTGCCTATGAGCTTGCGCTACTGGCAGTTATCACTGCAGGCCTGTATTCAGCGTCTTATTACTTGGGAATGTAATCACATTGCTGAGTAATAAAAAGGCTCTCTTTTCATGAAAAAATAGTCAAGCTACGCTATTAACAATGTGGACATTCCCATGTTACAACCCGTACACTTAGAGATTACTAAAATATATATAGCAACTTCCTTGGCTATATGACCCTCTGCTTCGACCTTTGTACATACAACATAATGAATTACTATATCCGTCCAAAAAACTCATCGTTTTAGGATTCAAAACATGTCCCATACATGCAAATATACCAATGCATTGCAACAGGATGCTCAGCATGTTATATGATTACCTGAAGGACTTGCGGCTTGGAGATTTATTTAGCGATCATGTCTTGTGTTTCAATTCGTGTAGGAATCGAGCTCGGTAATATGTTTAGATGCATGCTGCTCTAACTTGTACGAATATACACGGTTTAGAGATTTATCAATGATCATGTCATGCGTTTCAATTCGATTCAGGATCGGACTTCACAATATGTTTGAACACTTAACTCATATCGACACGGTAGAGAGTGGTGGACCACGTAACACTTCGTATTTCAATTTGTTTTGAAATCAGATTCCACAACGTGCTTGGACATGCTACAAAAATTCTATAAAGAATATTTAAATTTTTAATCCTTTTTAAACAATATTATAATATTAACCCCTCCTCACTTTTATTTCTGAATCTAACTCTTTGGCCGCGCCAGCACGCCCGGCACGGCAGAAATGCACTGTCGTGCCAGTGCATGTGGTGCGGCAACCATGCCAATGTGGTGGTCCTAGCCACGGCGAATGCCGCGCTGGCACCCCCTGCGGCGCCAACCCGCCTGGTGTGGCAGGGCCAAATTCAGTGCTGCGCGCCAGCGCCCATTTCTCTCTCTCCTCCCTTCTTCCTCCTCTAGCCCTAGCTCTTGCAACTCCATTGGCTTGTCCCTTGTCTAAATCTCCATTTTCCCTTCTGAAACCAACGCAAGAATTAGGGGAGAACACTCCTACAAGTTATATGCCTTTGTCGCACTCACATATTTGAATAGTTTTGCATTAGTACATTAGGTTTTGCGGTGTTTAGGGTTTCATGATTTGATGGTTAATTTGTGTAAAATTTTCTAAATCTGGATAGATCGAAGGCATGGTATGTCGGTATCATTTAGTTGTTTTATGCTTTCATTTCCCCTATGTGGATACATATTTTCATGCAACTTATTACATAGGTTAACATCTTGGTTTAGCTACACATATTATATGAACAATTATAAATTCTTAGGGTTTTGGTGAAATTAATTGGATGCTAGGTTATCGTTTGGAAGATGGAGAACATGCTTCAGAGGGATAAAGTGTCGAAAGAAGGGTCATCCGAAAGAGTTATATCTGAATGTCTTGCAAGGATGCACCGGTCTTTCCTGACCTACCGATGCCTAATTGTTATTGTGGTAAGCTAGCCAAGGTGGAAAAATGTCATCTTGCCAGAAGTTCCGACCCCCTATCTGAAGTTCTGACTTTCACAAGGCCAAAACTTCCGACCCCTGTCGGAACTTCCGACTTTCGCCGGTCCGAATCCAGGAGAGTCCAAAGATCCCATCTCATCCAAACTCATGGGAAACTTAAAGAATGTGTCTTAGGAGGGTTTCCCACTGGGATAAGACCACCCCCTCTATATATATTAGAGGATCATGGCCAACTGAGTAATCCAACATCCAATCGAACCTTTTTACATCTATTACTCCTTTTGCCTTAATCTCTTCCAACCCCCATGCTACTTTTCAACTCTTGATCCAATGACCAAGGATGATGCCCTAGTCTTGCCGGCCAACCTAGGCGAGAGCTTCGACGGTTCCTTTGGGAGTGTGCCCCGAAACTAGCCGTTCCTCGTCACGTAAGCACGATTACTTATTCTTTGGTGATTTGCTCGTAAACCTCACTGTTCTTCACCATGCAAGAGTGTTGGTTATCCTTTGGTGGTTTGCTCGTAAACCTGGCCGCTCTTCACCGTGAAAGCGTCTTGATTACCGGCTGTGTTCTGTAGTCGAAACAACATTTTTCTGACTTTGGCCTAGTTTTGGTATAGATTTGAAACAAACATCAAAATTTTGTCCATGTTGTTGGCATTGCCACGTTTAGCCATGGCCATATAGCCAATTTTTGGCATGGTTTGCTAGAGGCACCAAACAAGAAAGCCCTAGGTGCAAGGCCACAGGGAGCCAAAGCGACATGGTGCCTTGGCATTGCAGGTGCTTTTCTAGAGTCTGGTCTCCACTGTTTCTGCTAACACATGAACACCTAAAAATACTTAATTAGTACTAATTGTATTACCATGATTAGCTAAATCTTCTAGATCCTAGCAATGACCGTCTCCTGCGTGGAGCAGGCATGTCATAGTGGTAGGTCATGGCACAGTTGTCATTCGCCAATCACAATCACGACAAGGATAGTGGCGAGAGTCTGGTCTTCAATGCTGAACCTTTGTTCCACTGGATCGGATTAAGTTGGAGAGGGGAGACACCATGGGCTTAAGTCGGTCTCTCAATCTTATAGCACGGGTCAGCCTAGGACCAGGCCATTAGGGTCTCAAGAGTCCCACGATCATGGACTGGTAAAAAACTGTTAGGCCCGTAATGCTTGACCAAGCCTGAGATCATTTTTAACACCAGCTCCCTTACGTTGTCATTAGCATTAAAGCACAGGTGCATGCTAATACCTCTGGACTAGAACGGGCAATTTTAAATTTTATGAAGTCAAACCATCTTTAATTTTACAAAAAGTCATAGAAAGTAATAGAAACATTTATGATTCATCCTCGGTGGGATGGAGGGAGCAGACGTGAAGACTTTGGAGGCACATTGGCACCAAGTGCATGCATGCGTAGATTAGCTGATGATGCTACATTGTCACTCTCATGTGCAGTCCTCGCTCGTCAGATATATTCCCACTAGATGGTCCCGTACGTAAAAATTCCCATGTCTCCTTTCAGCTACACAGTAGTACTATAAATTAATTGATCCATCGGATAGACGTAGACTTTGGTTTTGCTCGACCGGCGTTTTTGCAACCGCAGCTGCTGCCGCTGGCTGTCGACTTTCTCACGTTTCACTGTAGAATACTGTAGAAATATGCTAGTTGTAGCCAGCCACAGCAGCTGATAATGCCAGCCGAACAGTAATTCTACCGTAATTCTATCAGTCTTGTTCGTCGCTGGCCCATTAATTAGTTGACAATGCAAGCAGTAATAATTCACCATCTACATATGTCCTCATCAGTAGGAGTATAGAACTTGGGATACTGTTCATTCAACGTCTAAGGGCATGTACAACCTATAGACGATGAGCTGTATATAAGTTCTTAGAATCTAAATTAAAGACAGCTAAGCAGACGGCTTGTATAATGGATTGTGTGTTTGACCGTCTATAAGTTATTTAATGCTTGTATGTAGGCATGATCAATCGTGAATACCATTTCAGTATACTAATGTGTAGCTATTTGATACAAAACAGATCAAGCACAAATAAGATGAACATGATTACAATATTTTTAAATCATTAATATAAATGATATATTATATATATTTGCACATAATAATGTAATATATTAGTTTTTTATTAATCAAATATAGCGTAGCATGATTGCAACATTTTTGCCTAATTTTCATTTGTTTCCATAGCACAGTCATATGTAATTATAATATTTCTTTAGAACCATCAATATATAATAGGATATATCAATATATATTGTGATGCCATTTTATTGTCTATGTATGCCGAATACACTTATTGTGATGACGACATTGCGTTATTGATGACTCATAGATTAAACAAACTAGAAATACTGAAAATGGAGCAAGAGTAACAAAAATCAATGAAAAATAGAAAAAATAAAAATACCAAATTGCCCCTTATCTCTTCCTCCCCACCTTTCTAGTGAGTGGTGACCCATGAGCTCTCCACTCACATATCTCGTCTCTCTCTCTCTTCTCCACTCTCCATCTTATCTGCACTCTCTCTGGCTTGTCTTTCGCTGCGTGGGAAGGAGCATGGCGATGCCCAGCCGAGCGCAGCACAGAGCAACGCGGCCGGCTTACCATGGAGCTTGGCACTCATCCAGGTAGGGCATGGCGTTTAGCCCGGCAACGAGGCAGCGCTTGACCCAGCACGGCCAGGAGCAGCACGGCTGGCATGGCAAGGTGCGTGGTGGCAGCCAGTCCATCGCGGCAACGAGCAGAGCAACACCACAAACTGGTGGAGCGCAGCCATAGTTGATCCAGAGCAACCAGCGCTTAGAATCGACGGTTCGTACAAGGGGCGATGAAGGAGCATGAGCTAGGGTCGTCCTCTCACGAGACCACGACCTCACTGTTGCTTGTGTCCATCGGGGATCTTTCTGCAAAAATGATGGCACATATATGGCTTCCAAAGCCGCGTTGTATGTGCCCTAAGACAAGTTTGATTTTGCATGCCGAGTGCAAAAATGATGACAAATTAATCGGGCTTGTGCATATAGGTTTTTTCTCTTTCTTGATTCCGATGCATGCCAGGTCTATCGGTCAATAAATCTTACTATGGGCAATAAATTTTCCAGACTAGCAAAATGAGGGCCAAATTTGGCACGGTCCCTTGATCTCCGTCCGCAAAAGATGACCAGCACATCAAGTCATGCAGTGGGAGCTAAGCTGATGGTCTACTCCCCGTTGATTTGGAAAAAAAGACCAAGGAAGGCACAACCATATAGCAGTGGGGGACTGCTTCACAGAAGCTAGAACAATTTTATTACTTACAAGCTACAGTACCATTCAATTACTTTTACACACATCCTGATCCTATATTTCAATGGCTGAAAAGACCAATTGTTTCAGATGAGTGTTCAGTATTGTAGATGTTGTTTTCCTATGGTGACATGTTGTATGTAGAAATTGTCTGCGATGTTATAGGCAATGGAATGTGAAACATACTATGATGTTGGATAGGATCCTATTTTCCACGGATACTATGTTATAGCCGTGCCGATTGAAATGGGTCCAGCAGTGCTTATTGATCAGAATAGAATGGACTGGAAGGAGACGCTCAAAAGGTTTTTTTTCTCGCTGGCGGATGTCCAAAAAATTATGAGAATTAATTTACCTCCCACCCCTATGGAGGACTTCTTTGCTTGGCACTATGAAAAAATGGCATTTTGTCGGTGAGGAGTGCCTATCACCTGGCCAGACGGGCGTACGGAGGAGCTGGGGGATATCAATCGACATCAGATAATGCAGAGATCATGTAACACCCTAAAAATTGCTTCTTTTAAAATAGAGAGAAATTGATTTAATTTTGAATTTGTGTGCTCATGAAAACATAGGAAAAATGATATTTTTAAGTTAAAATTCATTATAGGGGTAGCAACATTGTTTGTGCATACATGCCATTGCATTGGTTTTATTTGAGTGAGTGATTTTTATCAAAACTAAAAAAATGGATTCATTGAGTAATTGTTTGTGCATATTTATTATAGAGAAATAATATTTTATTTGAAACTAAAACCCAATATATGGTTAGCAACATGTTTTGCATTCATGCTGGAGCATAAGCTTTATTGTAATGTGTAGTTTTGACTGGATTACAAAACTGATTCAAAACTTTATTGGAAATATGCTTTGAAAAATATAGAAAAATAAATAAAAAGGGAAAACTCTTACCTTTGCTATTTCGGCCTAGTGGCCTGGTAGTCTAGTAGTCGGCCTATTTTCCTCTCGGCCCGAACTCGCGCTCGCTCGGCCCGACGGCCTGGCCACCCCTCCTTCCTTTGCTTTGGGCCGGCCCATCAGAGCGCAGTGAGCACCGGCAGCCCTTTTTCTTCCTTGTGCCGCTGACACCGTGGCCCCACTCGTCGGTCACCTCGTCCCCTTCCTCGTGGCCGAACCAGAGACGAACACCGACCCCAATCCAAATCCGCGAACCAAGGGATTGTTTTCCCAAATTGATCACGCCAACACCCTATATAAGCTAAACCGAGTCATCTCCTTCCGTTTTTACGCTCGATTTGTCATCCCGCCGCCCTCGTTTCGAGTAAAACGTCGCTAAACCCTAAAGTGCCGCCACCGAGCTTAATTTGCCGAGTTCGTGGGTTCATTCGTCTCCGTAAATTGATACTGGGCTTCGTCTCGTGTTCGTGAGGTTTCCATGGCTATTTTTCCCTCTTTCTCTTGTTTATTCTTGATCTCACATTGCCGCCGAACTCTCACAGCACGCTGCAGTCCGCCAACTCGAGCAATACACCGTCCTCGTCTTGTCTCCGCCTTCATCTTCTACTCCGGTGAGTCCGCGTGGAGTTTCTTGTTTGTTTGGATCAAATTGCACGTGATTTGGAGCGCTGTAGCGCCGAAACTGAATCTCCGACGAAGTCCGTCCATGGCGCCGCCGCATTTCTTTCTTCTCCGGTAGTAGCGCCACCTGCATCCCTCCATCTTCTTTTTCCAGCCGTCCATCCTCAGATCAACGCTCAAGATTAGAACGTACCTCTTCGGCTTGTCATTTTGCTAAAGAAACCCTGGAATTCTTTAAAGCTTAACCCGCAATCCCATGGCGTAATTCCTGAAGTACGTTTCTCTATTTTGAAGACGTATTTCTTCTCGGTAATTCAAAAATATATTTTCTGATATTTACAGTTTTGCCACTAAACTTATTTTGAGCATAAAATCTTCGTTTTAACTCCGATTTGACCCGTTCAAGTTGCGTTAGATTCGTATTTGCGAGCTCTACATGTTAGTGTAGCTGTACAGTAGGTTTGGAAAATTTAATTTTTGAGTTTATATTAAAGTAATTATTTATCTATAGGAAATCTTAGAAAATTCATAACTTTCACGTTTTAGATCCAAATTTCGTGATCTTTACGTTTGTGTGATCGTAGTAACGTGTAGAAGAGTTTTACAAACTTTTTATATTGTTTTGCTACTGTTGGTGTACTATTCTAACTATGTCTCTTTGTTTGCTTCGTGTATGATTGCTCGGATGATTGTGTGTTGATGCTTGGTGATCGAGTATAGATGGTGAGCAGTTTCTTGACGATCAGGAGTATTATTTTGAGCCAGACCAGTAGTACCAACAGGAAAACTTTGATCAAGGCAAGTATATGTCACACCCCAAAATTTTCATTTTAGGATGTGCATAGAAAACACTTAATAAAATATACGATTTAGTATTTTCCTAAATTTTTCCAAGTTTAAGTTAGTTTGTTGTCAATCTAGGGGGTGAAAGAGAAATAATTTTATAAAACTTTTTATAATTTAACACAACCTGTTCGCTTGCATTTCATGCCTTCGCCTAAATTTTCTTGGCTGAAAAATGAATTTAGAAAATTCGATAAAGGCTTGAATGGGTTTTGCTCTTTTTATTAGAAAAATAAACAATTTAAATATAATTTCTAAATTCATAGTCAAACTCTTTAATCATTGTTTGACTAACATCCTTTTGATCTCATAATCTTTGATCATTCTTTATCCATCTCATATACTCTCCATCGTATCTTCTATCTTCTATCAATTGGCAAGTGCATCATTGAGTTCCTCGGCAAATGGCTTTTTATCTATCTCTGTCAGACATCACAACAGCACCAAGCGCCGGTGAGAGGCATCCCCTTGCTAGCCTTTGTTCCTGTTTTAATTTCACCCAAGTTTATCAGTCATATATGTGCTCAATCCAGCCTTAACTGAATGATCCAGCAGTAGTATCCCGATGGCATTCCTGAGCCGAGAGAATGACCACAACGTCTCTGTTCCTATCCTTGTATCCATGTGCTTTTGCATGCAGGCTCTGATCCACAAAGCTTTTTCTATATATATATAGGCTAGCCTTAACACGGGTGCGACATATACATTGATTATTTCTTGATCACGTCGTCTCCTTGTCATATACGTCTTCTTTTCCTTCATAAAGATAGGCCCAAGCAGCCTGGATCGCTTCTCCTCTTCCCTGCAGGTCCGCTCCCTCTCCTGCTAACACGCCAACACCTTGCGTTCATGTCCGAGCAGGACTCTGCTTCCGCCACCACCAGAAGGTTCATCTCGATCTCCTCTGCGTCGTCATTGTTTGTTTCCTGCCGTCGGGATCGATAGCTCGCCGATCCCTCCTTTTTCTCTCCGTGCGTTTTCTGTGGTGTTTGGTACGTAAGCCTTTTTCCAGCGTTGCTGGCCAGCTCCTGCTTGCTATCCATCTGCTATCAATTTGGCTCTTTTGCTTTTATTTACTCTCAAGTATTTGTTCCTTAAGTAATGATACAATATAATATAAAATATCTTTTCCTTCTTTCCTGTGACTCTAACAGCACCAGCAATGTTTCCTGTCGCTCATCATGTATCTACAACTTCTGTACATCTTGCCGTGCCCTGCAGGCAAGCAAGGCCAAGGTGTATATGTGTATATACATACACGAATATGACTACACTCTGGCGGATTGTATCCTTTTCAAATCCTTGAGACTAAGATAGCTGATCACATAGATATATATATATATATATATCCACGTCGCCGCCTTGTTCCTTGTTTTGCATCATGCAAACTCCCACACGTCAAGGACTCCAGGTCAATTTTCATCACCACGTTTTTCATTGGACCATCTCTTTTGTCTATAAATAGCAGGCAGCCGGCCGATTGTATTTTTTCCTAATCCTTAAGTCGATCATATGTTATATGTATATAGATGTTCCACAGCCGCCACCATGAGCCCTAACGCCTTCCTGCCATCGCCTTCGATCTTGCCGACGAACCGACGAAGCCACCGTTCTTGCGGACGCCGTCCAAAGCTTCGCCATCGTGCCTGCCGATCCCCGCACCAAGGTGAAGGAGCTGCTGCGGCCGATCGTCCACTTGTCCATCACTCCATCGCTTTGCCGCCGTAATCGACTCGCTGCCCGGCCTGGCCGTACCGCGTCCAGTCGATTGGCTTTCCGTAGTTCCGCGGCGTCCGCGACTCCGTGCCCTGCCGTCCTGCCGATCTCGCCGAGCAGAGCTGCCGCCGTTGCCACCCGTCGTCGTCGAGTCTCTCCTTGTCCTCGTGAAGCGCCTAGGTGATTTCTCCGTGCTAGCTAGCTTTTCATCTCTCCCATGCATGTTTTCGGTGATGTCTGATTCAAGCTCCCGTCCATGGCGCCACCCTTTGCCCTAGCAGCTGGAGCAATCTCGCCTGTCCAAACCGAATGACCTGCTGACTATCATGGATGCCGGCCGCCCAACTTCGCTGGCTGTCCATCACCATGTTCAATCATCGTACAAGATAGCAGCTATAAAACTGCTTTCGTACGGCGCCGTCTTGCGGTTGCTTGATGGATGCTAGCGTTTCCCACAGCAATCGAGTTTACAAGCTGATGAAGCATCCATGTTCGCGAACTCACAAGCAAACACGAAGTCATCTCAGCTGTAGCAATCCTTGTTCAAAACCTGTCCATCAGCAACAACGTACATAGTTGTTCCTGTTCATCAATTGCAAACTCCTGCTGGTCGATTTATAGCAGGTCAGCCTCACCTCCTTGTCTATTATTTTATTGATCAAAGATGATGTTGATGCATGCCCGTCTACACATAATTCCCTTTCCAACGTACAACTTCAATCCTGCGCCATATCACTGTTTTACCTCCGATTCGCTATAACAGCGTGCATGTTAGTGTCCATATTTATGAATCTAAATATTAACTTGATTAAAGTTCATGTGCCACTAGTACCTTTATATATAAAATAATCAAAAACAATATATTGTTGCCACATCGTCCTTTTGCAAATGAATATTAAATTGAATAGTATAAACTCAAATATGTTTTGATTAAACTTTGTCTAGCTTAAAAACGATCGTATAATGCTCTCTCATATTTTAATTTCTTTTGCAAGCTATAGTTTGAATGACTTAAATAAATATAGGACATATTTATAGAAGTAAAGCATGACTAGATTTAGCTCGGTTTCTAATTATATTGTATAGTGACTAATCTAAATTAATGTATTTCACATGGTCTTGTTTAATTAAAATAAATTAAGCATGTAGCCTTTTCTTTTCTATTGTAATACATAAAACTCCCGATAGCCGCTACATCACTTCTTGTGTTCATTGTTAAATATTAATTCGATTAATGGGTACATAACCAGTTTTCAATCTAAAAACAACATGGAGGTACATTTCGATTTTGTATATGTAAATAAATGTTAAAATAATTAGCTACTAACATAAACATATTTTTAATTTGTAAATTGCTTAGGCTAGCACTTTGACGTGTGTTTGGATGCTCTCACAAAATTATTTCTTTTGCAAATATAAAAGCATAACTTGTTTAATAAAATATTATGTGGGAATATTTATAAAATATATAAACTATGGTTAGTTTCAACTCAGTGTTGAGTCCAAATATGATTTGTCTAATCCGAACTAATTACTTTTCCATGATCTTGTTAGCTAAAATAAATCAAGCATGCAGTGGTTCCTTTTATAATATAAGTATTCTGATAGTATTTTTCTTTTTAACGATAGTTCCGTTATCTGTTATTCTTGCGTTTTCGTGATCGTAGCAACGAGCCATGTCGTTTAGTGCGCTCTCCTTTACAGTGTTTCTTTTGATTGGTGTATTGTTCTTAGTTGTATGATTGGTTGTTCATTTGTGTTGCTTGGTTGCTGCGAGTAGAGGAAGCGTGGTTCGTTAGCAATGAAGACCAGAAAGTGAGGACCAACAAGTATAACAGAAGCTGAAGATCAGAGACAGAGGTTGAAGATTCTGAGCAGCTTAACCTTGGGAAAGAGGCAAGTATAACATGGGACCATCCTTGTTTCTTATTCACTGAAATTATCATACATATGCATGTGTTCTCCTTGACAACCATAGAGATTATAACTTAGTTATTGATATCTTGTTTCCTTGTCACCTATGGGTTATGCATTTGGGTAGCTATTGCTAGCGCTTAATTATGAACAATGATCTTGTAATTTGACTAATGGATTATGCAATCAACCAATTAAGATGATTTTATTACTGTTGAAAGGGGGCTAGAGCATGTGGGTTATTTTGATGCTCTAGTTACTCTCCGTAAGGACTTACCTGTAAGTGATAACCGGGATTGACAGTACAGCTGTGAGGGCTATATGGCTCTGGCTCTAGTTGTTTAAGAGACCTTTTCTAGCTTGTTAGAGGTTACCTTAAATGGCGTAAGAATGGCTTGCCACGTTGGGTGTAGTGCGAGCCCCTGACCTAGTGTGTATAGGCTGCGGTTGTTGTGCCACAGGGAAGGGGGGTTCTACATCTGCCTGCCGAGTGAATCTAATGGCCCTAACTTGTTAGACGAACTTTTGAATGGCTTTATATGGTCTCTGATGTTTTGGGCCTTGCAAACCCATGCATTTGGAAATCATGACTCACAGTGAAAGTGTACACCTCTGCGCAGAGTTTAAAAACTGGTATACTAGCCGTGCTCACGGATACGAGCGGCCTTGGGGATTCTTACAGAATAGTTGATCACCATTGTCATATCATGCTTAATTATTGTTGATTATTATTACGCTCATGTTAATGCTATTCATTATCCTTATTACAATTGATCATTGATTCATTAATGGGATTTGGATTACCTTGATGCTACTCAATTGCTAATTATATGATGATTAAAAGCTAAATGCAGTTAAACAGTGTCTAGCCTTTTTGAGCCTCATGAACCCTGTGTTATACTTGTTGAGTTCGACATGGACTCATTCTTGCTATTTCCCCAACACTCCAGTGTGTAGTAAGATGCTACTCGGAAAAAGGACAAAGGTGTAGTGGAGTTTCCAGAAGACTAGTAGAAGTGCTAGGCATATGTTACCCCCAGTCAGCCGTCCTTGAGAAGAATGGAGCCCGAAGTTTAGTCACCGTTCCGCAATACTCTGATGTAAGTGTTAATATAGCTATGTATACGTTATATAATAACATTGTTTCTGATATTTTTTTTCATTCTGACATATGTGTGGACTTCCTGGGCACACATATGATTAGCCTGGTTTTGTTCTTTAGAAAACCGGGTGTGACAATATAGTTTGGGTATTCTTTTTCTATGACCATGATCTTGTGACGTAATTAATGTAAGAGCTATGATGGTTGAGAAATGACTTTTTAGCAACATAAGATCTTGTTTGTACGTGAACCTCCGGGATTTACAGTACAACTGTGAGGGCTATATGGGTCTAGCTTTAGCTCAGTATGAGGACCTTTTCTAGCTTGTTAGAGGTTGCCCTTGTGGCGCAAATAGGAAAAAACAGACTGTGGATCCCTGGGACTGGTTGTATCACACATATTGACTTCTGAAACCTAGCGGCCCTAACTTGTTAGACGAACCTTTGAAAGGCTCCATAGTGAACCCTGCCTGCTCACCTTGGGAGTGTTTTGGGGATTGGCCGCCCCGGGCATATGGGTAATCACGACTCATAGTGAATGTGTACATCTCTGTGCAGAGTTTATTAAACTGGTATACTAGCCTTGCTCAAGGACACGAGCGGTCTTAGAGACATCTACATTAAAGATGATGATTCTTGTTTTGTTAATATGCTCATTTACTTATCGATTATGCTTTATATTGATTATGTTACATTGATCATGAGTTTATGGGATCTATACTACCTTATTGCTATACTTGCAGAGTTTGACATGGACCCACCCTTGCTATTTCCCCCACACTCCAGTGTGTAGTAAGATGCTGCTCAGAAGAAGGACAAAGGTGTAGTGGAGTTTCCAGAAGACTAATAGAAGTGCTAGGCATATGTTACCCCCAGTCAGCCGTCCCTAAGAAGAATGGAGCCTGAAGTTTAATCACCGTTCCGCGATACTCTGATGTAAGTGTTAATATAGCTATGTATACGTTATATAATAACATTGTTTCTGATACTTTTTCATTCTGACATATGTGTGGACTTCCTGGGCACACATATGGCGAGTCTGGTTTTGTTCTTTAGGAAACCGGATGTGACAGATCAGACCAGTGTGGAAGGAGTACTGGAAAATTTCATTGCCACATAAGGTTTTGATGTTTGGATGGAAAGTGATCCATAACGGCCTAGCCACACAACCGAATAAACAACATAGGAATATAGTGGTTTCTCACAGCTGCGAGATTTGTGGAGATGGAGTGGAGTCAGTAAGTCATACTATGATCTACTTCCAACATGAACGACAGCTCCATTCGGCAATGAGACAAGTATGGGTTCTGCCGGACAGAGGAACCTGTTTGGCAACAAAGCTTGCTGGTGTTCCTCATGGGGCTGGAGGGGGATATGCAGGCGTAGATCCCTGCTCCTACTATGGTGGATGTTGCAAGTGCCAAATAATATCACACATGATTCAGAGAAACTATCGTTCACAAGCTCTGTTTGTTTCCTGTCACGCTACTGGATGTTTTTTCTGCAATTGAAGCATCATAGATTATGTGGTTGACATCGGATGTGGTCCGAATCACACACCAGAAAGGGCATTGGACGCCCAGGCCGCTACGGACCGGAGAACACAGCAAGATATCACTCTTTCGTGGTGAAGCACGGAGAGGTTTACAAGAAAACCACCAAAGGATAACCAATCGCGCTGACGTGACGAAGAACCGGCTAGTTTTCAGGCAAAGTAGCAAAGGAACCGCCGAAGCTCTCGTCTGGGAGGGACCCTGTCAGGGCAAGGACGTCGCCGGGTTGCCCTAGGTCGGCCGGCGAGCGTAGGTCGCCATCCTTGGTCGTGGATCAAGGGATGAACAGCATAGAGGTTGAAGGAGAAGAGAAAAGGGGTAAAAGGAGTAGATTGATTTGTTTGTACGACGATTGGATAGATGGGAACTCAGTCGGCCATGATCCTCTCATATATATAGAGGGGGTGGTCCTATCCCATTAGGAAACCTCTCTGAGGCTTATTTTCCAAGTTTCCCACGTCCAAAAACCGATCTAGAAACAAATCGGATCGAGATCTAAAAATCAGATTCAGAATGAACACCTACCGGAAGTTCCGGTCAGGCTTCACCGGAAGTTCCGGTCTCAGACTGGAAGTACTGGTAGTTTATTTTTGCGCAAAACTGCGCCTTCCTCCGCCAGCCACCGGAAGTTCCGGTCTCGGACCGGAAGTACCGGTAGCCCGAACAGATATTTTCTTTAAGGCATAACTCCCTCATCCAGACCCCCAAATTGGACGTTCCATATATGTTTTTCGACCATCTCGACGAGAGGAACGCAATGGTAAAGTCCGTTATACATTTTGACAACTTCACAAAATGAACATTTTTGGTTGTCAAAAAATGTGTTGTGACAAATATAGCCCTTTTAGTGACACTAAAGGATCGTCACCGAAGGCCCCATGTGTTGTAGTGTGGAGGGAACTATATTCTGTGAGGCATAGCAGAGATGTGGCTGGTCCCATGGTAAGCAACCCCTAATAGATTCCTTGTGTGCAGGTAGAAAGGACCACAAGTAAGATTTCCATGCCTCTAGAGCGTCCCAGACAGAGGTGAAGGTGAATGTCAACGCTGCCTTTGACAGCAGCAGTGGCAATGGTGGCATTGGTGTCATCATTAGAGATGCCACAGGTAAGGCCTTGCTCACGTCTTGGTGCTTCGTGAGGCATGCTAGGGAGGCAGAAGAGGTGGAAGCTACGGCGGCCAGGGAGGGCCTATCCCTTGCTGCTGAATGGAGGCGGCTGCCATCAGTGCTTGAGGTAGACTGCAGTACTAGAGCCCAGATGCTTCATCGACGAGAGGGGGAACGATCTCAGCTAAAATTTATTATTGATGAAGCGATCTAGGCTCGTAGTACGTTATCTGAGTGGAAGGTTGTCCACACGAGAAGAGAGTGTAATTGTGCTGCCTATGAGCTTGCGCTACTGGCAGTTATCACTGCAGGCCTGTATTCAGCGTCTTATTACTTGGGAATGTAATCACATTGCTGAGTAATAAAAAGGCTCTCTTTTCATGAAAAAATAGTCAAGCTACGCTATTAACAATGTGGACATTCCCATGTTACAACCCGTACACTTAGAGATTACTAAAATATATATAGCAACTTCCTTGGCTATATGACCCTCTGCTTCGACCTTTGTACATACAACATAATGAATTACTATATCCGTCCAAAAAACTCATCGGTTTAGGATTCAAAAAATGTCCCATACATGCAAATATACCAATGCATTGCAACAGGATGCTCAGCATGTTATATGATTACCTGAAGGACTTGCGGCTTGGAGATTTATTTAGCGATCATGTCTTGTGTTTCAATTCGTGTAGGAATCGAGCTCGGTAATATGTTTAGATGCATGCTGCTCTAACTTGTACGAATATACACGGTTTAGAGATTTATCAATGATCATGTCATGTGTTTCAATTCGATTCAGGATCGGAGTTCACAATATGTTTGAACACTTAACTCATATCGACACGGTAGAGAGTGGTGGACCACGTAACACTTCGTATTTCAATTTGTTTTGAAATCAGATTCCACAACGTGTTTGGACATGCTAAAAAAATTCTATAAAGAATTTTTAAATTTTTAATCCTTTTTAAACCATATTATAATATTAACCCCTCCTAACTTTTTATTTCTGAATCTAACCCTTTGGCCACGCCAGCACGCCCGGCACGGCAGAAATGCATTGTCGTGCCAGTGTATGTGGTGCGGCAGCCATGCCAATGTGGTGGTCCTAGCCACGGCGAATGCCGCGCTGGCACCCCCTGCGGCGCCAACCCGCCTGGTGCGGCAGGGCCAAATTCAGTGCTGCGCGCCAGCGCCCATTTCTCTCTCTCCTCCCTTCTTCCTCCTCTAGCCCTAGCTCTTCCAACTCCATTGGCTTGTCCCTTGTCTAAATCTCCATTTTCCCTTCTGAAACCAACGCAAGAATTAGGGGAGAACACTCCTACAAGTTATATGCCTTTGTCACACTCACATATTTGAATAGTTTTGCATTAGTACATTAGGTTTTGCGGTGTTTAGGGTTTCATGATTTGATGGTTAATTTGTGTAAAATTTTCTAAATCTGGATAGATCGAAGGCATGGTATGTCGGTATCATTTAGTTGTTTTATGATTTCATTTCCCCTATGTGGATACATATTTTCATGCAACTTATTACATAGGTTAAATCTTGGTTTAGCTACGCATATTATATGAACAATTATAAATTCTTAGGGTTTTGGTGAAATTAATTGGATACTAGGTTATCGTTTTGAAGATGGAGAACATGCTACAGAGGGATAAAGTGTCGAAAGAAGGGTCATCCGAAAGAGTTATATCTGAATGTCTTGCAAGGATGCACCGGTCTTTCCTGACCTACCGATGCCTAATTGTTATTGTGGTAAGCTAGCCAAGGTGGAAAAATGTCATCTTGCCCGAAGTTCCGACCCCCTATCTGAAGTTCTGACTTTCACAAGGCCAAAACTTCCGACCCCTGTCGGAACTTCCGACTTTCGCCGGTCCGAATCCAGGAGAGTCCAAAGATCCCATCTCATCCAAACTCATGGGAAACTTAAAGAATGTGTCTTAGGAGGGTTTCCCACTGGGATAAGACCACCCCCTCTATATATATTAGAGGATCATGGCCAACTGAGTAATCCAACATCCAATCAAACCTTTTTACATCTATTACTCCTTTTGCCTTAATCTCTTCCAACCCCCATGCTACCTTTCAACTCTTGATCCAATGACCAAGGATGATGCCCTAGTCTTGCCGGCCAACCTAGGCGAGAGCTTCGACGGTTCCTTTGGGAGTGTGCCCCGAAACTAGCCGTTCCTCGTCACGTAAGCACGATTGCTTATTCTTTGGTGATTTGCTCGTAAACCTCACTGTTCTTCACCATGCAAGAGTGTTGGTTATTCTATGGTGGTTTGCTCGTAAACCTGGCCGCTCTTCACCGCGAAAGTGTCTTGATTACCCGCTGCGTTCTTTGGTCTGTGGCGACTTGGGCGATTTAGCCCTCGCTGGTGTGTGACTATATACGTATTATGTTAGAAAATGAACTATGAGAAAAATGCAAGCAATTTAGTATATGTATTTTTATTAGATATAGGTGTAATTTGAACTTTGATACTTATGTCTTATTATAAGATTAATTATAGGCATTATATTGCCAAAGCATGGATGCTGTCCTTGTTAACTAAATATATATATATGGGCAAGCACACCTTGTGATATTTCGTTGGATAGTTCCACGCAGCTGGATCCTCCTTCAACCACCAGATGTTACCTCTATTTATTTCATTAATTATGAATGGCTGCAGCTCTCGGATCCACTGTTGGAATTATGATGGCTAAATAATTCCGGTTCATGCATGCCAGATCAATTGGTCTATGTCTTCATCGGTCATCACTCATCTCCGGCGCCTCGGATGTGAATCGGGCATTAACTTTGCAGGAATCATGATTTTTAAGGAGTGTACGTCTTTGCTCACCGGTTTCATTCTCAGCTGAGGTGCTCTTTCATTGTTTGCAAGGGGTTCTTTTTTTTTGAATTAGCAAACGTTAAATACTAATATCTACAGTATTTCACTACAGTATTTCTTATGATTTTCTCTATAAGGTCTCACATGGCTATGTTTCAAAGAAAAAACATAGTGGGATTTAGGCAGTCAAGTCATTCTCATAGCGTGTGGCAAAATTTGGCATTCTGTAGTCGAAACAACATTTTTCTGACTTTGGCCTAGTTTTGGTATAGATTTGAAACAAACATCAAAATTTTGTCCATGTTGTTGGCATTGCCACGTTTAGCCATGGCCATATAGCCAATTTTTGGCATGGTTTGCTAGAGGCACCAAACAAGAAAGCCCTAGGTGCAAGGCCACAGGGAGCCAAAGCGACATGGTGCCTTGGCATTGCAGGTGCTTTTCTAGAGTCTGGTCTCCACTGTTTCTGCTAACACATGAACACCTAAAAATACTTAATTAGTACTAATTGTATTACCATGATTAGCTAAATCTTCTAGATCCTAGCAATGACCGTCTCCTGCGTGGAGCAGGCATGTCATAGTGGTAGGTCATGGCACAGTTGTCATTCGCCAATCACAATCACGACAAGGATAGTGGCGAGAGTCTGGTCTTCAATGCTGAACCTTTGTTCCACTGGATCGGATTAAGTTGGAGAGGGGAGACACCATGGGCTTAAGTCGGTCTCTCAATCTTATAGCACGGGTCAGCCTAGGACCAGGCCATTAGGGTCTCAAGAGTCCCACGATCATGGACTGGTAAAAAACTGTTAGGCCCGTAATGCTTGACCAAGCCTGAGATCATTTTTAACACCAGCTCCCTTACGTTGTCATTAGCATTAAAGCACAGGTGCATGCTAATACCTCTGGACTAGAACGGGCAATTTTAAATTTTATGAAGTCAAACCATCTTTAATTTTACAAAAAGTCATAGAAAGTAATAGAAACATTTATGATTCATCCTCGGTGGGATGGAGGGAGCAGACGTGAAGACTTTGGAGGCACATTGGCACCAAGTGCATGCATGCGTAGATTAGCTGATGATGCTACATTGTCACTCTCATGTGCAGTCCTCGCTCGTCAGATATATTCCCACTAGATGGTCCCGTACGTAAAAATTCCCATGTCTCCTTTCAGCTACACAGTAGTACTATAAATTAATTGATCCATCGGATAGACGTAGACTTTGGTTTTGCTCGACCGGCGTTTTTGCAACCGCAGCTGCTGCCGCTGGCTGTCGACTTTCTCACGTTTCACTGTAGAATACTGTAGAAATATGCTAGTTGTAGCCAGCCACAGCAGCTGATAATGCCAGCCGAACAGTAATTCTACCGTAATTCTATCAGTCTTGTTCGTCGCTGGCCCATTAATTAGTTGACAATGCAAGCAGTAATAATTCACCATCTACATATGTCCTCATCAGTAGGAGTATAGAACTTGGGATACTGTTCATTCAACGTCTAAGGGCATGTACAACCTATAGACGATGAGCTGTATATAAGTTCTTAGAATCTAAATTAAAGACAGCTAAGCAGACGGCTTGTATAATGGATTGTGTGTTTGACCGTCTATAAGTTATTTAATGCTTGTATGTAGGCATGATCAATCGTGAATACCATTTCAGTATACTAATGTGTAGCTATTTGATACAAAAACAGATCAAGCACAAATAAGATGAACATGATTACAATATTTTTAAATCATTAATATAAATGATATATTATATATATTTGCACATAATAATGTAATATATTAGTTTTTTATTAATCAAATATAGCGTAGCATGATTGCAACATTTTTGCCTAATTTTCATTTGTTTCCATAGCACAGTCATATGTAATTATAATATTTCTTTAGAACCATCAATATATAATAGGATATATCAATATATATTGTGATGCCATTTTATTGTCTATGTATGCCGAATACACTTATTGTGATGACGACATTGCGTTATTGATGACTCATAGATTAAACAAACTAGAAATACTGAAAATGGAGCAAGAGTAACAAAAATCAATGAAAAATAGAAAAAATAAAAATACCAAATTGCCCCTTATCTCTTCCTCCCCACCTTTCTAGTGAGTGGTGACCCATGAGCTCTCCACTCACATATCTCGTCTCTCTCTCTCTTCTCCACTCTCCATCTTATCTGCACTCTCTCTGGCTTGTCTTTCGCTGCGTGGGAAGGAGCATGGCGATGCCCAGCCGAGCGCAGCACAGAGCAACGCGGCCGGCTTACCATGGAGCTTGGCACTCATCCAGGTAGGGCATGGCGTTTAGCCCGGCAACGAGGCAGCGCTTGACCCAGCACGGCCAGGAGCAGCACGGCTGGCATGGCAAGGTGCGTGGTGGCAGCTAGTCCATCGCGGCAACGAGCAGAGCAACACCACAAACTGGTGGAGCGCAGCCATAGTTGATCCAGAGCAACCAGCGCTTAGAATCGACGGTTCGTACAAGGGGCGATGAAGGAGCATGAGCTAGGGTCGTCCTCTCACGAGACCACGACCTCACTGTTGCTTGTGTCCATCGGGGATCTTTCTGCAAAAATGATGGCACATATATGGCTTCCAAAGCCGCGTTGTATGTGCCCTAAGACAAGTTTGATTTTGCATGCCGAGTGCAAAAATGATGACAAATTAATCGGGCTTGTGCATATAGGTTTTTTCTCTTTCTTGATTCCGATGCATGCCAGGTCTATCGGTCAATAAATCTTACTATGGGCAATAAATTTTCCAGACTAGCAAAATGAGGGCCAAATTTGGCACGGTCCCTTGATCTCCGTCCGCAAAAGATGACCAGCACATCAAGTCATGCAGTGGGAGCTAAGCTGATGGTCTACTCCCCGTTGATTTGGAAAAAAAGACCAAGGAAGGCACAACCATATAGCAGTGGGGGACTGCTTCACAGAAGCTAGAACAATTTTATTACTTACAAGCTACAGTACCATCCAATTACTTTTACACACATCCTGATCCTATATTTCTGTGAAGCTAGAGAATCAAGAAGTAAACCTCTACCAAAGTGGCCCTAGAAAAAGATATATAAGAGTATAAATCTGTAACGGTAGGTTTTTTTTCCTTTGTGTTTATCATCGTGTCTTAGTTACGTTTTTCATGATCTGTGTTACCATGTCTTTTCTTTTATTTATTTTTTTGTGTCTGATTTTTTGGTTCCGTGTGTGTCCATTATAAGTTTGTTTTTTCAGTTCTGTTTTTTCCTATTTTGTTCCAGTTTTGTTTCTTTCGTGTATTACCTCTTTTGTGCTTTCTTTTTTCCTATTGTTTTTTCATATTTAATTTGTTTTTTTGTGTTTTTTCCATGCCGCTTTCTTTGTTTTTTCACAAGCTAGAGGAAAACACCAAAAGTAGTGAAGTGAGAAATAATAAAGATAAAATGGAAAATTCTGACGTAAAAATAGAAGAAAATTCTAATGTAAAATTAGGAAAATTCCATGACATTAGCTTTGATAGAGGATTCCACCACTAAATTATTATTGTGTTTTTATTTTTTACACACAAGTCACTCTATTTAAGTGTTAGCTGGCATTTTAACATGCCTGTCTAGGTGATAAATCAAACATTTTTTTTCTATACATGTGTCATGTCATCTCCACCAAGTAGCATGGAGAATAGGAGGAGTTAGCCGCATCGCACAAGGCAAGTGCAAAAGAGAAACACATGCAAATTAAATGACATATGTTTGAAATTTGTTTGTTGTAACACCCTAAATTTGTCTTCACTTCAAAATAGGTCAAATTGATTTACTTATGTATTTTTGGTGAGCATTGAACTTAGGGAAATAATAAATTTTGTGAAATTAAAATCAAATATAAGGCTAGCTACATGTTGATGCATTTATGCTGCTGTATAATTACTTTTGTGATGAGTTGTTTTGATTGAAAATGAAAAGGGATTCAAAATCTTTTAAAATGGAATTGCAAAATCATTTTGTAAAAAAAAAAGAAATTTCTTTACCTTCCTCCCTCTCCTGGTTTGGGCCCGCTCGGCCTGCTGGCCCATCCACCGACTGGCCTGCCCACACTCCTTTCCCCTCCTCTCCCGCAGGCCCGCGCGCACCCCTCTCTTGGGACGGCCTAGCTAGGCAACCGCAACCGCAGCCCAAGGCACGGCCCAGTCGAGCCACAGCAAGCGCACTCCCTTCTCCCTCTCTCTAGTTCGATGACTCGCGGGGCCCGCTGCTACAGGGTCGTCCCCAACCTCCCCCGGCGAAAGCGGGAGGACGCCGCCCTCATCCTGCTGCCTCGCACCCGAGCCGCTCGGCTTTGTTAGCGTCCGGCACGTGCGCCGCTCCGCCCTATAAGAGCCGCCACCCCCGGTTGCTCTCCCTTTTCCATCATCACGCAGCCATCATCTCCACCGTGCTTGCAGCGCTGCTCTCGCCCTATCAGAGCAAGCCACCGTCGTGGTGACCCCGTCCGTCGCCTCACCGCCATCTCTGCCTCCAAGTTCGTCTGTGGTGA
The DNA here is from genome assembly GCA_038087645.1 of Saccharum hybrid cultivar R570. Classification (NCBI taxonomy): domain Eukaryota; kingdom Viridiplantae; phylum Streptophyta; class Magnoliopsida; order Poales; family Poaceae; genus Saccharum; species Saccharum hybrid cultivar. The sequence goes on from JAQSUU010000760.1 coordinate 18,594,185, forward strand.
AATCCCCAGGTTCCCCTCTTTCGTTTTGTGTCGTTCCCGAGTAAAATCGTGGCCACTAGTGTCATATTCACGTGCGCCGACGAGGTCTCACCGCCGACCATGGCTGCCACTGCGCTGGCCTCTTTCTCTAGTCGCACCAATGCCCTAGGGGAGCACGCCGTTGCCCGCTCTTGCTCCCTATGCCCTCTATTTGCTCCGTTGTGGCTAGTCTGGTCTTAACCTATGCTCACCGGCGAGGTTTCGCCGCCGGCAATGGAGCCCCACCGCACCCATCACTGTTTCGGCAATCGGTCTCTCTCTCTCCCCCCTCTAATCAAATCTGGACCATCCAGATCCGATCCAGTGTTCCAGATATCCCCGTACCCCTTTGCCGGCGTATTTGCTTAAGAGACCCTCGGGTTCTCTGTAATTGCGCCCGCAGTCCTCAGCAACTTCAAAATGCCGATTTTGATTTATTTTTTAATACGAAATTAGTTCGTGTTATTTACGGTTATGCCATCTGGAGCCATTGTCATCGTAATTTATTCGTTTGAGCTCCGATTCGACCTGTTCAAATTGCTTAGGTTCGTAATTAAGTAATCTACATGTTTATGGTACTGTTAGATATGTTTTTCACTGTTGAAATTCATGGTTAGATTTAATCTACTAAATTACTATAGGAAATCTCATTTAGTCCATAACTTTCACGTTTTAAACCCCATTTTGGTGATTTTCATGTTTGTGTGTTCATAGCGACGTGTAGGATAATTTTATAATCTTTTTAAACATGTTTTCCCTCTGTTGGTGTACTGTTCTAATTATAGCTCTTGTTTGCTTGTGCATGATTGTGTGGATGTATGTGTGTTGCTTTGTTGATGATGATCGAGTATAGATGGTGAGCTTTGCGACGGTAATCAAGGTCAATACTTTGACAACCAGCAGGACTAGCAGGAGTTTGTGGGTCAAGGCAAGTACAGCATGGGATTCCTTGTTGTCCTATTCACCATTTAATTAATTAGTCATATGCATGTGTCAATTTGTTACCCATAAGGACATCCTAATTACTTGTTACCTTGTTCCTTGTTACGGATGGGTTATGCTTGCATATGGGTAGTTGCTAGCACTCAGTTTAATTATACATGATCTAATGGTTATATGCAACACATATTAAAACTTGTTTTTTAGCAACTTGGACATAGGGTGAGAGAGCTCTTGTTTTTATCATGATGCTCCTAACCCTCCCTAAGGACTTATCTGTCGGCAAAAACTAGAACATACAGTACAACCGGGAGTGCCACATGGCTCTGGCTTTAGCTCGGTAGTAGGACCTTTTCTAGCTTATTAGTGGTACCCAAAAGGGCGCAAATGGGGCCAGCCGAGCTGAGTATAGTGCGGCCTCTGTCCCTATGTGTATAGCCTGCGCGGAATGTGCCATTCGGAAGGGGGCTCTATATTCCCTTGCTGAGGAAACCTAACGACTACTAACTTGTTAGGGAAACCTTTGAAAAACTTAATAGTGAACCCTGCCGACCTTGCTAGGAAGGGGGTTAAGAGATTAGCTACCTCGGACGAAAGGATAAATCATGGCTCGTGGTGAAAGTGTACAAACTCTTCAGAGTATTAAAACTGGTATATCAGCCGTGTTCACGGACACGAGCGACCCGGAAAACTCACATAATAGAGGATTATTATTGCTGATGTCTATGATGAGATAAAATGTTTCTTTATATGACCATGTGGTATAATTGGGGTTAAGCACAACTATATGCTAATTTGGGGTTAACTTTGTGACCTAATAAAAATGCTAACCGCAGTACAACCTGTGTTAGCCTTTTGAGCTTCATTGCCCATGTTATTCTTGTTAAGTACGAGATGTACTTATTGCTTGCTATTTTCATTTTTTGGATAAAATCCCGGATGGGTAACAGGTGACAGTGACAATTGGTATGACTACTTTCCCAAGGACTACTAGTCTTGCGATCAACCAGTCAACCTGTGGTAGTGAAGGCGCCATGGAGTTATTTATTTATTTCCGCTTGCTAAACTTTGATATATTCATGTAATGTATTAATATATGTGATGTAATAAAGCACTGTGCTTAGTACTATTCTTTTATTTGTCTCTGTATGTGTGTAATTGACTCCTGGGCACACATATGGTTTATATCCAAATTTGCGCTTTAAATTTGGTTGTGACATTTGTGTGGTCTCCACTTTAGAGTATAGAAGATTGTTTTGGATATGTTTCTAAGTATCAACTATTTCTCTAAAAATATAGTAATACATACATATATACTCTTAAAGTGCTGAGTGTTTTAGTGGTACATTATTATCAGTCGTGCCCATACTAGGGCAACGTGTCCAGACATAGTGGGGAGTTCAATAATAGAATGAATTACAATGTCGATTACTATTATTGGATAGAATCTGCAAGCCTCTCATGGCTATACGAGCTAGAGTAGTGCGCATCTAGGCATTTTACGGAGTTCATTTCAAGATGAATGAAAGAGGCAATCGTTGCATAAATCTTCAAGCTGCATAGCTCCCGTGCTGTCGTTCAATAAGCTGTACATTCTGTTGCTAGTTGCTAGCAGTAATAATGTCTAAGGTGATACCAATCCGACTACTCAGTATTTCTTAAGACCAACTATCAGCCCTTTAATTGTCCTATAGTACAAAGTCAATCAGCAATATTCTACAAACCATGTCTACTTAGTGACTAGATCCTTATTAATATCTACAATACATAGATATATAATAGCACTCAACTCTAGAGAGGCAATAGCAAATAGACTTAGCATTTGGATTGTTTGTGACTTTTTAACAAGTGCATTATTGTTTGGTCATCTCGTCCAGTTTAAGATTATGTATCTAGGTCAAGTATAGGGCAAACCAACAGAAGATAAACGACCTTGTTATTGTAGTGGTGAGGCTCTTGCCATATTGTCCGAGTGTAGCTTGCAGGTGGAGAAAATGGTGACGCTGTTGAAAGTTTTGAATATCAATTGAATAAGTCCACCCCATCCTACAAATATAAAGGACCATGGCCAATTGAGTGCATCAAGTCGAAGTTTTATACAATACATCTACATCTTTACCTTTTTCCTCACCCATAGCTCTTCAAAACCCTCGTATATGCTATTCCTCAAGCATCTCGATGATGTTTGTGGGCATTCTAGGTGTCCTGGAGATACTAGAACAACCCCAGGTGCACCATCCTAGTGGTCTCCTTCCCAGGAATCATTTATAAGTTTTTTGTGGTGAGTGTGGCAAAACCAGGTACGACAGATTTTGAAACTGGCTAGTACCATTTTGAAAACCAGCTATGCCAGTTTTGCTGATGTCGCTACAATTTGATCCTCAAGAGATCGAACCGATCCTTGTGTATTTTGTGCATCCTAGGTCTTTGGGTGTGGCGGGACCAGATTTGTGTCAACAAAATGTCATCATGTATCAGTTCGAGCTTCATCAAAGATGAACATTTCCTTTAAAAGCCCAAAATGTAGCTCTCTGACTTTAAGATTTGGTATTTGTCCAATAGCTTGTATGGGAACAACTGAGTCAATTTGTGTCTCAAACATTAACAGATTTTGAAGTTTATGGATCTCCATTAAGTTACTTTGAGTCTTTGACTAGCTTGCCTTCCATTTTGAGGACGTCAAGGGTGTATTGGTTGCAAGAAATCCCAAACATACAACTAGCTAATCCATGACCCTCAACTGCAAAGATCAGAATTGTGTGCAGCGGCTTCAATTTTCTTATTCCTCTAGGAGCTTCAACAACCCCAACAGAAGCCTACTAAAGAAAGCGGATTATATGCTGAATACATCTCCCCTTGTCAGACCTTCGTCTAAAATTTGTGGTCTCTGGCAGAACAGCAAACAGACCAGCATTTGTACTAAACTAAACTCCAAGTAGGCCACACCTCTAGCAGCCTTTTTCTTTGTCCTATAGTGCTCAGGAGATGTACTGAATAGGGTCCATCATTTCTTAATCTTTTAAAATAGAACTGTCTATTACTAATCTCCAAGGTCACATCTATCAGACTAGTCAGTATTGGTTAGGACCAACTAGCAGCCCTTCCATCACTGTCCTGTAGTACAAAGTCAATCATTAATTAAAAATTGTACAAACCTAGTCTATTTAATAACTCCATCCTTAATCTCTACAGGAGATATATAATACTTCCTCCATTCCAAATTATAAGACGTTTTGGCTTTGGTATATACATAGCTTTTGTTATGTACTTAGATATATATTATGTCTAAATACATAATAAAAGCAATGTATGTAAAAAAGCCAAAAACGTCTTATAATTTAAAACAGAGGGAGCAGTGCTCAACTCTAGGGAGGTCACACCAAATATAGACCCAGCAAATATTTCATTTGTGACTTTAACAAGTGCATTATTGTTTGGTGACCTCGTCCATTATAACGAAAACCATCAGAAGAAAACGTTTGTTATTGTATTGGTGAAACTCTTTGCCGTATCGTTGTATATATCCATTGATCGTATGGTGCAATCAGAGTGAGCTTTGTAAAGTTGTATGAAACGGCTTAGGGTTCTGACAGCCAACTATTCTTATTATATAGGATATAAGATCGGTACTAGCTAATACAAAGTCCAAGCAGGACTCCATAGCACACATGACCATAGATGACAAAATAGAGTAGGACTCAGTACGCAGCCATACGTACATGATGAGGACACGATGTATTTGTACAACCAAGCTCCATCAGTGACAAATTTTACAGAAGAATTTAATTATTGAGCCTGAGGCCAGCTCTCGCTGATAGGTGCCTTTTTGTATAAACTAACTCCACTTTGTCGAGTTGAAGATGGATTAGTACTACGAGTTTACAGGTGAATGCGTGACAAAACTGATTGGGTTTGCTTATCCATACGGACAATGCGAAGAGCTATACTTTGCACACGACATGAGATTTCTTTTTCCTGTTTCTGACCTTGACATGAGATGGATTAGATATGATGCACTACCTTTCCCGCGTTTCGAACTATTAAGGATACATACACATTGATAGGCAGGCCGTGCTCCATTGGGTTCCATTCCTAGTGGATCTCGTCACCAACCAACTTGCCACCATTTTTAATTATTGATTGACTTTGTACTACAGGACAGTGATGAAATGGCTGCTAGTTGGTCGCAACCAATGATGACTTGTCTGATTGATGTGACCTTGGAGATTAGTACTAGATAGTACATATTTTAAAAGATTAAGAAATGATGGACCCTATTCAGTACATGTCACGGCGTGTCTTGCTACGTAGGAAGTATGGAGGAGAGGTGAGCCGGCGAGGGCTAGGAAAACGGCGGCGATGGATGGGCGCTGTGTTCGTGCGAGACGAGGGTTCACGAACGACAATGCGAGGATGAGCAGCAGTATAGGTGCCTGGGCGCCCAGGGGAGATGTATATCTCAATCCCAGACTAAAGATCTCATTAACCGAATGTTTGCCCCATATAGGCGATTATTACAGTTCACTAACAAACTTAACTAACAAACCTCCTGGAATTACTCAAGCAAATCTAACAAACTGAAAGGAAATCAATTCTGGTGCTACGCATGCTGGCTTGTCGCGCTGATGCCCACTTCTTGCGCGGTGTGGTGACCGCGCACCGCTTGTTCGGCCGCTGAGGCTTGGCCGCGCTTAGCCACTGTGTCTCCTCTTCCTATGGTAGGTGCGACCCACCATAACATCTCTCCTCCCTTGGAGAACAGCTCGTCCTCGAGCTGGAAGGAGGGATGAGCCGCACGGAATTCGTCGACCTGCTCCCATGTAGCTTCAGATGGAGGCATGTTGGCCCATTGCACTAGAACGTACTAGACACCCCGGCGCAGACTAGCACGGAGCACCTAGTCTAGCTAAAGGAGTGGCCTGCCATGTCAAAGCGGAGGCAAGGCTGGCACCGTGGATGGAGGAGGACCGCGCATAGGCTTGAGCACACCTACATGAAAAACATCATGAATTCTGGCACCCTTCGGTAGCTACAGCCGGTAGGCCACCATGCCCACGCATTCCAGCACCTTGTAGAGCCCGGCAAACTTGGGGCCGAGCTTGCCTCGACAGCTTGGTGCCAGGGACTGTGTGATGGGGACATGATTCCCAATCTTCCTTCAAGTTCAAGATAACTATCGATTTGGTCGTAGAGCGACACACCGATCTGGCTTCAGATCACAAAGACCCGAACCATGCAACCTTAGCACCACGTCTCCTCTGGTTATCAACCATGTCACAATCCAGTTGACCTCGCCACGAAGGCTAATCCCTACTGTGAATCGAAGAACACAAGTAAGAACAAGATAAAACGTAACTCAATTGAAGTGACAATTGTGGATATATGATTAAGCACACGAAGTTGGGGTCTCGCAAACCGATAACGGCGATTGTTCAAAGACAGATTTATCTAAAACAAAACCCCAAACCCTAACATAAGCGGCGGCTACTGATTATGACGTCTACGGGGCGTCCAAGGACCCCTACTCACGTCGCTAAGAAGTCTCGACACGTTATAAGGGCCAAACGGCCCAAAAGACGGCGACGCAGCGCCCTGACAAATTCTGAACGTCAAATTGTTTCGACGATTTCTGTTGACTCCAATAGAATTTGGACCTCAAACAAAATCCATTGGTTATGTTATGAAATTATCTTTCCATCGATATGTGGATCATCGCAAACAGAGTCCGGATGCGTCCTGCGTGTCCTTTTTACTACAGACTGGTCCTAGAGCCCAAGATGGACTCAAACTTGATATGAATTAGGCCTCCAACTTGGCTTGGACGTCCTTGTTTGCCTCATAAGGTGATGGCCAAGGAGAAGCACGTCCTTGGTCATCTCTTAGGTATTCTCCATCTTCTTGGGCCGTGCTCCAACTTGGGTCTGGGTCCCAAGTGTGAATAACAAGCCCGTGATGACGTTGTAGTTCCCATCAGAAACAGCGATAGAATATCTTCATGATTTGGAGGCCTTGCCAATGTGAAATTAAGGTGGAATCAGATCTATTTGAAAGCTTATCAAATAATCTTTCCATCAAGTGCTCATTGACCTCAATCGCACTCTGGATGGATGAGTTATGACCTTCGCAATGAAGCACTGCCGGGCTGCCGACGAACCGAAAGTTCAACTTTGACGGACTTGGACTTTGAGACATATTTGTACCTACATTCAAATAGCGACATGTACATGTGGAACCAAGTGAATTGTACCCAAAATCACTATGCAAATATAGGAACGAGCACACCTTATAATCAATGGTCGTATCCGATGGTGTCATGTCCTCATTACTGTGTGTGGCGGTTGAGCAAGCGCAGCCACACCCAGTCCCCGACCTCGAACTCCAGTGCACAATGGTTGGCGTCGTAGTGCTTGTGAGCATATTCCTGAGCTTGGAGAAGACGTGCGCGCACTTCGGCGAGGAACTCGTGGCAGTTCGTGAATAGCGTGTCGACCGCCTTAGAGTGTGTTGTGCTCGGCGCATAAGGCAGGAGCTCTAGGGGCGCGCGGCCGTAGACCACGGTGAACAGCGAAGTCCAAAGGGCGGAGTGGTAGGCAGTATTGTAGCAGTATGGTAGGCGGTACGGTAGATGGTATGGAAGGCTGTCAAGGGCGGAGCTAGTCGAGCCAGTCATGTGGGCGGTCGCCGGTGAGACACCGGAGATACATGGCGATGGTCTTGTTAACCGCCTCGGACTGCCCATCCGTCTGTGGGTGAAATGCTATGCTCATGCGTAGCTGCACCCCAGCCTGGCGGAATAGATCACGCCAGACATGGCCGGTGAACACTGGGTCGCGAGCGCAGACGATGGAGTCGGGGAAGCCATGTAGTCGGACAATGTCGTGGAAGAAAGCACGCGTGACGGATGACGCCGTGTACGGGCCCCAATGGTATAAAGTGGGCGTACTTGGAGAACCTATCCACCATGGTTAGTAGAACACTCTTGCCATGTACCTTGGGTAAGGCCTCGACGAAATCCATGGTGATGTCCGCCCAGACACGGGACGGCATGGGGAGCGGCTGGACGAGACCAGCGGGTTGCAGCGCCTCCGTTTTGTTCCGCTGACATGTCGCACACGAGCGGACATAGTCGCGGACAACGCAGCGATCGTGCTCGACGAAGAACTCTGCGCAGAGGCGCTGAAGCGTCTTCTGGATGCCCTTGTGGCCGCCTATGTGTGCAAGCTGCAGGACATCAGGAAGAACTACCGAGGTGCTGGGCACGAACACACGCCCCTTGTGGAGGATGAGGCCGTCATTGACGCGCCAGGAGTCGCCATGGTCGCCCGCAGCTCTGTGGAAGTGTCCAGCTCGCGGTGGAGGTCGGCGAACAGCTGGAACGTGGGCATGGAGACCTCCCCCGTGGTTTGGTCAGGCAACGCCAGGACCGCCAGAAGCGGAGCATTGCCGTCACTGTGCGAAAGAGCATCGGCGACGGTGTTGAGGTGGCCCGGGCAGCATTCCACCCGGAAGTCAAAGCCGAATAACTTGCTTATCCAGTGGTGCTGCGGTATTGTCGAAAGCCGTTGGTCCAGCATGAACTTCAATGTGTAGTGATCTGTCCGGACGACAAAGGCACGATCCCAGAGATAGGGGCGCCAATGGCGGACTGCATGTACCTAGCCGATGAGTTCGCGCTTGTACGCAGCAACCTTGAGATGGCGAGTGGCAAGCAGGCGGCTGAAGAATGCAATGGGGCCGGCACTCTGATGCAGGACGGCGCCAAACCCGGACCCCGATGCGTCACAGTCGACGATGGACTCCTTGCTGAAATCCGGCAGGTGCGACCCAGGCGCTGCAGACAGTGCCTTTTTGAGGGCCTCGAACGCTGCCGTGGCGGCGTCGGACTACTGGAAGGCCGCTTTGCGTAGGAGCTGTGTTAGGGGCGCCACTATGGTGCAAAAATCCTGGATGAAGTGCCGGTAGTACCCAGCTAAGCCGAGGAATCCGCGCAGTCCCCGGGCGGAACGCGGCTGTGGCCAGGACTTTACCGCTGCGACCTTGGTGCTATCCATGGCGACGCCCTCCTCTGAGATCACGTGGCCGAGATACTGAACCGAGTCGTGGCGAAGGAACACTTCGAACGTTTGATGTGCAGCTGATGCTTGCGGAGCACCTGAAGGATGGCGCGCAGCTGCTGTAGGTGCTCTGTCCATGATGAACTGTAGACGAGGATGTCGTCGAAGAACACCAAAACGCATCGCCGGAGGAAGGGCTTGAGGACAAAGTTCATCAGCGCCTGGAATGTCGAAGGCACGTTGGAGTCACCAAATGGCATGACCAAAAATTCAAAATGGCCATGATGCGTGTGGAACGCCGTCTTGGCCACATCCTCGGGGTGCACGCGCACTTGATGGTACCCGGAGCGGAGGTCGAGCTTCATGAAAAATTTGGCGCCATGGAGCTCGTCCAGTAGCTCCTCGACGATAGGTATCGGAAACTTGTCTTTGACTGTTGCCATGTTAAGAGCACGGTAGTCAACACAAAATCTCCACGACCCGTCTTGTTTCTTGACGAGCAGCACCAGCGCTGAGAAAGGTGAAGTATTGGGCCGTATGATGCCTTGCTGGAGCATCTCCTCACACTGCTTCTCCAAGTCATCTTTCTGGAGTTGGGGGAACCTATAGGGGCGCACCGCCATAGGTTTTGTTGTCGGCTTCAGATGGATCCAGTGGTCGCACAGGCAGGCCGGTGGTAGACCTGCCGGCACAGCGACGACATCGGTGTAGCTGATGCTTGCGGAGCACCTGAAGGATGGTGCGCAGCTGCTGTAGGTGCTCTGTCCATGATGAACTGTAGACGAGGATGTCGTCGAAGAACACCAAAACACATCGCCGGAGGAAGGGCTTGAGGACAAAGTTCATTAGCGCTTGGAATGTCGAAGGCACGTTGGAGTCACCGAATGGCATGACCAAAAATTCAAAATGGCCATGATGCGTGTGGAACGCCGTCTTGGCCACATCCTCGGGGTGCACGCGCACTTGATGGTACCCGGAGCGGAGGTCGAGCTTCGTGAAAAATTTGGCGCCATGGAGCTCGTCCAGTAGCTCCTCGACGATAGGTATCGGAAACTTGTCTTTGACTGTTGCCATGTTAAGAGCACGGTAGTCGACACAAAATCTCCACGACCCGTCTTGTTTCTTGACGAGCAGCACCGGCGCGGAGAAAGGTGAAGTATTGGGCCGTATGATGCCTTGCTGGAGCATCTCCTCACACCGCTTCTCCAAGTCATCTTTCTGGAGTTGGGGGAACCTGTAGGGGCGCACCGCCATAGGTTTTGTTGCCGGCTTCAGATGGATCCGGTGGTCGCACAGGCAGGCCGGTGGCAGACCCGCCGGCACAGCGACGACGTCGGTGTAGGAGTCCAGCAGGCGCTTGAGCGGAGCCGGCTCCATGCCCTTGGCCGTGAACAAGCAGCTGGCCTAGAGGCTACCGGTGGGAGGGATATCGGTGCGTGTCGAGCTGATCCCCTTCCACAGCACCCGGCGGCTGTTGTGGTTGAACGCCATGCAAAGGTCGTCGAAGTCCCAAAGGACGGGGCCAAGGGTGCGCAGCCAGGTGGTACCAAGGATCATGTCGTAGCAGTCGAGGCCGATGGTGTAGCAATCAATGGTGGAGAACTCCTCGCTGATCCGAATGGTGACGTCCCACGTGAGTCCACGACGTGGCACTCGGTCACCATTGGAACCGAAGACCAGCACGGCGTGCGGCTGGCCCACTGATGAAGTTATGCATCGAGCCGGAGTCAATTAGCGCCGTGAACTCATGGCCGCCGACGCAGACACTGATCTGCATCGTATCCTCTATGCGGATGCTCGTGATGGCCGAGAGGGAGATCAACAGGGTGTCCGGGTCAAACTGGGCCTGCTCTAGGGCCAGCACCTCTGTGGCTGCGGGCGTGTTAGCGTCGTTGTCTGGCTCCACGACGATATAGTCAGCTGTCTTGAGGTAGAAGAGTCGCGCGCACTTGTGGCCACGGACATATGGCTCGTCACAGTTGTAACACAGCGCCTGCTTGCGACAATCCGCCATCTCGTCCGGGGACAGCCGCTTGAAGGTGCGTAGAGGAGCAGCTGGTGCCGCCGAGGACGGGGCACCCTGGGAAGCACCTGGTGCTGGCAGCGCGGCCTAGGCCCCTGGAACGCGGTGAGGCGGTCTTGGCGGCGGCGCCGGAAGGGCGAGGAGGTTGTGTGCATTTCGGCGCTCGTAGGCGCGTGCTAGCTGCATGGCCCTCTAGAGATCCTGGGGCTCGTGAAGCTGGACGTCAACGCGGAGAGCCTTTGGCAGCCCCCAGTGAAGAGCTGGGCTTGCTGGAGCGGAGCGAGACGGCCCGCGTCCGCGTGCCGCGCCTAGAACGTCTCTAGGTACGCCTCGACGGTGGAGTTGAACGGTAAGTGCGCCAGATCCGTAAGATGGTTCGTGCTGATCGGCAGACCGAACCTCTGGTGGCAGAGGAGCTTGAACTCATCCTAGTTAGGTTCGCTGGCATCGCTCTCCAACGTGATGTACCCACTGCTGCGCTGAGCTGCTCAAGTGGTATGACGCGAGCCAGACGCGATCGGTGTCCAGAGTATGCTGGGCGCAAAAGAATTGCTCGTGCTTATTGATCCACCCGAGCGGATCTACCTTGCCATCGAAGGTGGGAAAGGAGAGCTTGTGGAAGCGCGGCACGGTATGGCCGTCTGGCGCTGGTGGGACGTGAAGTTGCGGCGGCGCGAAATGCATGGTAGCAGATGGCAAAGTTGTGGTCTGTGGCGTATAGCAGCCGCCCTGGAGGACGGTGGACATGGATGACACTGGGGATGGCGATGTGGGAAATGATATGTGGGTGATGGGAACCCCCAATGATGGCTGCGGTGGAGGCAGAGATCCCGCCGCAATGATTGGCGTGGAGGAGGCCGGCGGCGCGGGCACCGTCGACGATGCCAATGGCGCCGTCTGGAAGGGTAGCATAGAGAATAGCTCCGATATAGTCGGGGCGGGGGCCAGCAGTGCCAAGATGCCACCGTAGTCGGGCAGCCCATACAGGAACGGCGAGGATGAGGCCAGCAAGCGGCGCTCGAGTGCCGCCATGCGCAACGACAGGTCGCCCAGCTGGTTTTGTATCTGGTAGATCGCCACCGTGAGGGCATTGAATGCCTCGGCAGGGGACGTTGGCGGCACGTGCAGCTGCTGGGCGTCCGACTCCGAAGTCATCACGATTGCGATGGTGGCGGCGGGAGCAGATGGGTTGACAGTGGCGGCGGGAGCAAGCGGGTTGACGGTGGCGGCGGGGTTGGCGCAGCGGAAGCCGAAGATGACATGGTCTCTGATACCAGGTTGTCATGGCGTGTCTTGCTACGTAGGAAGTATGGAGTAGAGGTGAGCGGGCGAGGGCTAGGAACACGGCGGCGACGAATGGGTGCCGTGTTCGTAAGAGACGAGGATTCACGAATGACAATGCAAGGATGAGCAATAGTATGGGCGCCTGGGCGCCCAGGGGAGATGTATATCTCAATCCCAGACTAAAGATCTCATTAACCGAATGTTTGCCCCATATAGGCGATTGTTACAGTTCACTAACAAACCTCCTGGAATTACTCAAGCAAATCTAACAAACTGAAAGGAAATCAATTCTGGTGTTACGCATGCTGGCTTGTCGCGCTGACGCCCGCTTCTTGCGCGGTGTGGTGACCGCGCACCGCTCGTTCGACCACTGAGGCTTGGCCGCGCTTAGCCACTGTGTCTCCTCTTCCTCTGGTAGGTGCGACCCACCATAACAGTACATCTCTTGAGCACTATAGGACAAAGAAAAAGGCTGCTAGAGTTGTGGCCTACTTGGAGTTTAGTTTAGTACAAATGCTGGTCTGTTTGCTGTTTCTGCCAGAGACCACAAATTTTAGACGAAGGTCAGAGAGCTACATTTTGGGCTTTTAAAGGGAATGTTCTTCTTTGATGAAGCTCGAACTGATACATGGTGACATTTTGTTGACACAAATCTTGTCCCGCCACACCCAGGACCTAGGATGCACAGAATACACAAGGATCGGTCCGATCTCTTGAGGATCAAATTGTAGCGACATCAGCAAAACCGGCATAGCTGGTTTTCAAAATGGTACTAGCCAGTTTCAAAATCTGTCGTAGCCGGTTTTGCCACACTCACCACAAAAAACATATAAATGATTCCCGGGAAGGAGACCACCGGGATGGTGCACCTGGGGTTGTTCTAGTATCTCCAGGACACCTAGAACGCCCACAAACATCATCGAGATGCATGAGGAATAGCATATACGAGGGTTTTGAAGAGCTATGGGTGAGGAAAAGGTAAAGATGTACATTTATTGTATAAAACTTTGACTTGATGCACTCAATTGGCCATGGTCCTTTATATTTGTAGGATGGGGTGGACCTATTCAATTGATATTCAAAACTTTGAACAGCATCACAATTTTTTCCACCTGCAAGCTACACTCGGACAATACGGCAAGAGCCTCACCACTACAATAACAAGGTCGTTTATCTTCTGTTGGTTTGCCTTATACTTGACCTAGATACATATTCTTAAACTGGACGAGATGACCAAACAATAATGCACTTGTTAAAAAGTCACAAACAATCCAAATGCTGAGTCTATTTGCTATTGCCTCTCTAGAGTTGAGTGCTATTATATATCTATGTATTGTAGATATTAATAAGGATTTAGTCACTAAGTAGACATGGTTTGTAGAATATTGCTGATTGACTTTCTACTATAGGACAATGAAAGGGCTGATAGTTGGTCTTAAGAAATACTGAGTAGTCGGATTGGTATCACCTTAGACATTATTACTGCCAGCAAACATAGCCGTGCGTTGCAACTTGCAATAGAATGTACAGCTTATTGAGTGACAGCATGGGAGCTATGCAGCTTGAAGATTTATGCAACGATTGCCTCTTCCATTCATCTTGAAATGAATTCCGTAAAATGCCTAGATGCGCACTACTCTAGCTCGTATAGCCGTGAGAGGCTTGCAGATTCTATCCAATAATAGTAATCGACATTGTAATTCATTCTATTATTAAACTCCCCACTATGTCTGGACACGTTGCTCTAACTTGTATGGGCACGAGGGATAATAATGTACCAATAAAACACTCAGCACTGTAAGAGTATATATGTATGTATTACTATATCTATAGAAAAATAGTTGATACTAAGAAATAAATCCAAAACAGTCTTCTATACTCGAAAGTGGAGACCACAGAAACAAACACTACTACAGAACAGACATTTGGTCGATCTGTCAAATGGTCACACCAACCGGAACTAAAAATCCCTTCTCCTTAAGCTTGCCTGTTTCGGTGTTCGTTACAGGAGCCGGGAACACCATCGTCACCGCCGGGACACGCCGCCGCTGCCGCTGTCACCACCGCCGGAGACGTTCATTCACTCAACCGTCTTCACCGACGTGTTTGTGGTAAGCTACCGATGCTACCCCTGCCGTCCAATTGACATTTACCGCACTGAGTTGGCCGGAACGTGGCTCGCCGCCACCTGTGTTTTGCCGCCGCCGCCACACACGACGCCGTACCTGCTAGAGGCTGTTTCGACTCGATTGGTCATGCGTATGAGTTCGTCTGGGCAAGGCCAAGCTCCTAGTGCAAATGCCATCGCCGGAGAAGCTCTCGTCGCCGTTTCCAAGATCGCCGGAGTCCGACCGACCGCCATGGTCGCTGTCGTGCCTGCTTTTGAGCAGTTCCTGCCCAACGGTCTAGGTCAGGAGGTGCGCGTCATCGTGGGGAAGCCGTAGGGCCAAACCGCGCGGCCGGAGACCTCGCCGTCGGCGAGAACGCCCCGGTCAAAGTTTGCCGGCGTCGGGGTCAACACGGGCTGAAGTGTGGGGTCAGCCGGTCAGCTGCACAGTGTCCTTTCTCTTTTTCAGAAAATGTCAAATAGTGCTGATTCTTTGAAAATTCAAAATAAATTCATCTTAACCTCAAAAATTCTGAACATTTCTGGGTAGCCTCTCTATCATGCGTACTATCTGGGAAAATTTTGAAACTTGAAATTTGAACTGTTTTGCTGTGAGATAAAATTACCTCTCTTAATAGAAAAATGCAACTTTCATGATTTTTCTAGGCTTTTATAAATGTCTAAATATTATGAAATTTGTTTTGCGACTGTTTTATGACATGATGAACCTCTCATAAAATTTTGAGCTAAATTCTACAAAGTTAATTTTATTCTTAATTTTAAATGCTTAATTAAATAATTAATTAATCAAGGTAGTTAACTACTAATGACCTTAGGCTTTGTGTGACTTTTGGAGTTGATTGTAGACCTTGGGACACGACACATGATGGTGTTCCATGGCATGTTACTCAATTAGTTCATTAGAGAAATAGAGAATTTTGGGGTATTTTTTTAATTTCATTTGTTTACAAAAATGAGAAATTTAATTATGTGATATGTCATATAATGCAGATGATGACACGCCATTGGATGTACAATGCCGATCGCCGCTCCAAAGAGTTCATTGATGGCGTGCATTATTTCTTAAGAGTGGCGAGGCAAACAAGCCAGATGGTTTCATGTGCTGCCCATGTGCCCTATGTAAGAATTTGAAGGAATATTCTAGCTCAAGGACTCTTCACTCACACTTGTTGAAGTTGGGTTTCATGCCAAACTATATTTGTTGGACCAAACACGAAGAAACCGTGGTTATAATGGAAGAAGGTGAAAAAGAACAATTGGACCCTAACAACATTATTGCTCAATACAGTGACTTCGATGATACTGCAATGGGTGAAGCTACAGAAGAGGCAGGGGCAGAAGACACACTCGCTAAAGATGATGCTCTTGGTGATGTCATTCGTGATGCACAAAGAGATTGCGAAAGTGAAAAGGAGAAGGCTAAGTTTGACCGCATGCTAGAGGATCATAAGAAATTACTATACTTGTCCGCCGAAGATGGGCAAAAAAAGTTAGGTACAACCCTAGAGTTGCTACAATGGAAGGCACAAAATTGTGTATCCGACAAGGCATTTGAGCAATTACTGAAGATCCAAAAAAAGATGCTTCCGAAGCCTAACGAATTGTCTACCACTATATACGAAGCAAAATAGGTCGTCTGCCCTTTGGGATTAGAAATCCAGAAGATACATGCATGTCCTAATGACTACATACTATACCATGGCAAGGAGTACGAGAATTTGGATGAATTCCCCATATGCAAAGTGTCACGGTATAATATCAGGCGAGATGACCCTGGCGATGTTGAGGGCGAAGAACGTCCTAAGAAGAAAATCACTGCCAAGGTTATGTGGTATGCTCCTATAATACCACGCCTAAAACGTCTGTTCAGAAACAAGGACCATGCAAAGTTCTTGCGAAGGCACAAAGAAGATTGTAGGGTAGACAAAATGTTGAGACACCTTGCTGATGGATCCCAGCGGAGAGCAATAGACAGAGAATTCCATGAGTTTGCAGATGATGAAAGAAACCTAAGGTTCTCTTTAAGTACGGATGGTATGAATCCTTTTGGGGACCAGAGTACTAGTCATAGCACTTGGCCTGTTACTCTATGTATCTACAACATTCCTCCATGGTTATGCATGAAGCGGAAGTTCGTTATGATGTCGGTGCTCATCCAAGGCCCGAGGCAACCTAGCAATGACATCGATGTCTACCTGAAGCCATTAGTTGAGGAACTCCTGCTTTTATGGACCAAACCAAGTGTACGTGTGTGGGATGAGTACAAATAGGAACACTTCGACCTGCGAGCATTGTTGTTTGTAACAATCAATGATTGGCCTGCTCTAAGTAATCTTTCAGGACAGACAAACAAGGGATATAATGCATGCACACACTGTTTTGCTGACCTTGACAATGTATATTTGAAAAAATCTCAAAAGGTCATGTACCTTGGCTATCGTCAATTTGTTTCTATGAATCACCAGGTAAGAAATAAAGTCAAGCATTTTAAAGTTAAGCCAGACCACCGGACCAAGCCTCACAACTGAACTAGGGAGGATGTACTTGATATGGTCAAGGATGTGAAAGTGGTCTTTGGAAATGGACATGGCAGCGAACTTGTTCCGAAAGACACTTCGGGGCACACGCCTATGTGGAAGAAGTCAATATTTTGGGAGCTACCCTATTGGCAAGTCCTAGAGGTCCACAACTTTGTGTCAACCTTCTAGGATTCATGGGTGTGTATGGGAAGCCTAAGGATTCACTTGAAGCATGACAGGACTTGCAGCGCATGAAAGAACGAGACAACCTGCGTCCAAAGAAGACAGGTGATGGACACCATTACTTAAGACCTACTAGCTACACTCTTAGCAATTAAGAGAAGGAAATCATGTTTGAATGCCTAAGCAGCATCAAGGTCCTATCTGGATTCTCCTCCAATATAAAGGGTATAGTAAATGTGCCAGAGAAGAAATTTCTAAACTTAAAGTCGCATGATTGCCACGTGCTTATGATGCAATTGCTTTCGGTTGCTTGACGAGAAATTCTACCTCCACATGTACGTTTGGACACCGTGAAGCTATGTGCATTCCTCAATGCAATTTCTCAGAAAGCAATCAATCCAATGGAAGTAGCTACTCTACAGAATGATGTGGTTCAATGTCTTGTCAGCTTTGAGTTGGTGTTCCCTCCATCCTTCTTTAATACCATGACACACTTCCTAGTTCACCTAGTCAAGGAGATTAATATTCTCGGTCCTATGTTCCTACACAACATGTTCCCCTTTGAGAGGTTCATGGGAGTCCTGAAGAAATATGTTCACCAGCGTGCCCGGCCAGAAGGAAGCATTGCCAAGGGCTACGGGACAGAGGAGGTCATTGAGTTCTGTGTTGACTTCATTCCCGACCTTGACCCAATTGGTGTTCCTGAATCGTGACACGAGGGGAGACTTAGTGGAAAGGGAACACTAGAGAAAAACATATATCGATACGGGGGATGGTTATTTCAATAAAGCGCACTATACAGTTCTTCAAAACTCCTCCGTGGTGGAACCGTATGTCAAGGTACACAAGAAAGTTCCTACGATCCTAGTTTTCGGGAAAGAATGAAGCTTGGATTAGGCGTCATCACATGGAAACTTTTAGTGCTTGGTTGCAAAAAGAATGTCAGGGTGATGACAATATCGATGAGCAACTGTATTTGTTGGCTAGGCAACCATCGTGGCACATCCTCATGTACAAAGGGTACGAGATAAATGGAAATACATTTTACACCATAGCCCAAGATAAAAGGAGCACAAACCAAAATAGTGGTGTCCGTGTAGATGCCACAGACCCAAATGGAAAGAGGCAAACATATTATGGCCGCATAGAGGATATTTGGGAACTAGACTACGCACCTAATTTTAAAGTCCCTTTGTTCTAGTGCCAATGGGTGAAGATGACCAGAGGCGGGGTAATAGTCGACAAGGAGTATGGAGTGACAATAGTGGACCTCAACAATATTGGGTACAAAGATGAACCATTCGTCCTTGCTGCTAATGTGAATCAGGTGTTCTATGTGAAAGACATGTCTACAAAACCCAAGAGAGGGGAAAACGATGACAAATCAACCAATGCGACAAAATGCCACATAGTTCTTTTATGGAAAAGAAACATCATGAGAATTGAGGACAAGTCAGACTGTCAGAAGATTATGAAAGGGATGACCGAATCCCGCCCTTCAGTGTGACCAAAGACCCAAGCATCCTACTAAATGTTGAGGACACTCCATGGTTACGGCATGATCATAACCAAGGGTCATACGTCAAGAAGAAGTTCACCACTGTGCCCGCTTGATATATAGTGATGTTTAATAAATAGTGTGTATTAGATATTTTATGTAATAATTGTAACTTCAGATGTTTCTATCATGTTTTTCTTGTTTTTTATCATTTTAAATGAAATTCTATTCGATGAAAGGGCACATGTACCTCTGTGAAGCATGTCTACTCCACCAGTGTAAAAATAACTTGAAATTTTTTTTAGCATTTCATGGTGTATTTCTCTATCGCGCATTTGGACAATGAATGATGAAAAACCAAAAGATTAAAGTTAAAATGATGCAAAAACAAATTTCCTATCGAAAACCAATAGTTTTAGATATTTTAATTGAGCAGTATATTTTTGCATTAACAAAATACTAATTTTTATTTACATTTATGTTCGTTATTATAAGAAAAGAAAAGAATTTATGTTACAAAATTTTGTAGTGTACAATAAGGCAAAAGGAAATGCAACTATTATTTTTTAAAAAAATTATGCCTACTACTTAATTTACTATGCATTTAACAAGAATTAGCATATTTAAACAAATAAACTTAATACAAAACCCAAACTATGAAAACGATGGCGGGAACTGAAAAGTGGGGACCTTTAGTCCCGGTTGCTAACATAGCCCGGAACTAAAGGTTCTCTGAAAAATAAAAACCCGTGCAAAATTCTTGTTTAGTCCCGGGCCGTGGTACCACCCTGGACTAAAGGTCCAGACTTTAGTCCCGGTCCATCTTACCACCGAAGACTAAAGGTGTTTTAGTCATGGGTGGTCTTACCACCCGGGACTAAAGGTCCCCCGGGTACTTAAGCCAGAGTGGCTTCTTCCCTTCTTCCGCCCCTTCCATCCAGATCGACGTAGGAGTCGGTGCCACCGAAGACCCCATGCCCCCGTCGACTCCACGAGCCCTCTGACGACCCCACCGACGACGCGCCGCCCGACGTGGACTCCGCCACGCCCTGGCCCTCTCCCTCACCATCTCCTCACGTGCGCGGCCGCTCCGCCGACCTCGCGCGCCCTCATCCCCTACGCCGCCATCCACGCCGCCGGCGTCCACGCCTTCCTCATCACCGTGCACCCTCGACCCCGCGTGCCCTCATCCACGCACCCTCGTCCCCGCGCGCCCGCACCGCCATCCACGCCGCCAGCATTCGCGCCTTCCTCGTCCCCGCGCGCCCTTGTCCCCGCTTGCCTTCCTTGTCCCCACGCTAGCCTCATCCACACCGCCCACGCCTCTCCATCGTCGATCGTCGCCCACGCGCCGCCGTGCCCACCGTGGTGAGCTTTCGTGCGTGTGTACTGTACAGATGCAGGAATATATATATTGATCAATTGTCATCTCGTTAGATTAATTAAGATATAATAATATATGTTAGTGTTAATATTATATGCATGATGTATATATATATTGTATGTATGTGTGTGTATGTGTGGATTTATATATGTTTATATATATTATAATGTTAGTGTTATAATGAGCAAGGCATAAACAGCATGTATGAACAACATGTATAAAGATCCTTTTCATATAACTTGTTTTCTTTTTTACCATGACAAATTCATTTCTAACGTCATACACATATATTTGTAGAAATGGCCGACCCGAATGACAACATTGACGATGCCATGATGGATATTATCAACGATGGCACCAAAGAATATGCCCAATTCGAAGCTGATGACAACAATCAAGAAGTAGATGACGGGAGTCAATACTTTGCCGATTATGAAGATGAGCAAGAAAATATCATGCAAGACAATGATGGCGAGGTCTATCTACAATCTCTTATGTATACATGAAATTCAGAATAATTTCATTTGTTGTAGAAATATATTTATTTAAATCTTTGTGCTTCTACATTCGTAGTCCTCTGGATCGACGACAACAATGAGGAAGAGTAGAAATGTACGAGGCCCGAAGAAGCCGTTGGAGGGTTGGTTCATTCTCTCAGAATTTGAGGATATAGGCAAAGTACTTGGACCACATGCACAAAAATTTGTCAGCCACTATATGTACCTTGTAAGGGATAGTATCCTGATCAATGCTCGTGAATGGAAGCAAAAGAAAGAGGCTCCTCATATTAGTTTTTTCTCTGATCGTGACAAGGCACTAGTTTGGCAAGATGTCCTTCAACATTTCACGCTAGATACAGAAGATGAAGCTTTGAAGGAGAGAGTTAGGAACTGGGCTATGAAGAAGATGGCCACACAATTCCAGTGTTGGAAGAAGAAATTATACAACACATTTATCAAGAAGAACGTGACGCCAGATTTCAACACTAAGGCCTACGTCAAGTTGAGGCCGTTTTGGGATGAGTTTGTATAGTTCAAGACATCGGAAGAGGGTGAGGCACGGGTGAGAAGGAACCAATAGAATGCTCGACAAAAGCAATACCACCATCACTTGGGATCAGGTGGCTACAGGAGTGCCATTCCTAAGTGGGAAAGAATGGAACAGGAGATTCTTGCCAAGGGGATTGAACCAGAATCAATCAATTGGCCTAAGCGCGCCAAGTATTGGTTTTTTGGTCATGGGGGAAGCCTAGACCTAGAGACCGGAAAGATAGTGTATGGCATAAAACTCTAAATAGTAGCAGAAAGATTTGCTTATGCTCGAGGCTTGGCTGAGAGTGGCAGGTGGCAACCGAACAGAGATAAGGATGAGCTGACATACGCCCTGGAGAGTGCTGAATACAGTGGGCGAACAAGAGGCTATGGGGAGGTGTCATGGGAGCATGGCTTCCCTAAAGACAAAGCCACCTATAGAAGCCGCCAGAGAAAGAAGGACGAGGAGATAGAGTGGATGCGTAGGATGGAGGAAATGGTTCTTGAGTCACGGGAAGTGGCTCGTGAAGCAGTAGAGCGACAAAAAGCACTTGAAGCCAAAATGAACGAAGAAATCAAAAGGCAAGTGCAGATAGTAGTAAGTTCCATCCAAAGGCAAACTGCATCAGAGTCGGGAGTCAACATCAGCCCCCCTGGTCAGTTGAAAAGCAGTTGCACTTCCACGGAGGTGCCAGTGATTCAAGATGATGCAGAGCTGCGCTTCCCCATGGATGACTTCATTGATCCTCTAACGACATGTGAGCTGCACATTCCAGAGGGGAATGCCACAGTCATGGTGGCTATCGGTGTTGTATCTCGTATCAACCCTACGAAGACACGGCTATGCCATGGGGCATTAATACCTCCTAGATATGCTAGCATCTCGGTGGATAGTGTTGTGAAAGGTTATAGCAATGTGCCTCTTGACATTGAAGGAGGTGATGGGGAGAAGACTTTAGGAGAAGTGGAGAAGACATTCATATGTTGGCGCAAGCGCTATATCATTATTTTTGGGGCGTCACCTCCTCCTCCTCAACAACCTAACCCTAGGTGCGGATGAAAGTGAACGAAACATTTTTTCACTAATTATGTATTGGCTTAAATAATGGTTTACTCATACCACGTTGTTTTCATAGCAGAACCTCACCCAACCTAAGTCCAATTGTCCATTCACCTGGTCATAGTGCTACGGGCGATGACAACGAAGTGGAAGACATGGCTAAATCCCCACCGGCCCCATCTCCACGACGGGATCCAATGCCACCACCGGCCCCATCGCCTCCATGGCGGGCTCCAACGCCGACACCGATTGCCCCATCGCCTCCACGGCGGGCTCCAACGCTGCCACCGGCCCCATTGCCTCCACGGCGGGCTCCAACGCCGACACCGGCCGACCCTCCGCCAAAGAAGAGGCCCACCCCCACAAATGAAGGCATCGGCCCCACTGCCGCCGAAGAAGAAAGCCTCAGAGAGAATACCAGCTATTCCTAAGATGACAAAACTTTTTGATGAGAAGACTACTGAGGAAATAGATTCTTTAGTGAAAATAGATGTGGACAATTTCTTTGCGAAAGTCAAGGCTAAAAGTGAACCGAAGCAAAACCCTGAGAAGTCGTACTTCTTCGTACGTGCAGAAGTTCTAAGGCAAAGGGTGGACGCTCACCAGAAAAAGTTACGTGATGCTCATAAGGATTCGCCACTATCGGACTATGACCGCACTCTCACCAAGTCAATTGAGGAGGCGAAGAAGAAAGAGAAGAGAGCACGGAAGGGTGTAGCACAGCTCGGGGAACAATCACAACAATCAGTGTCCCCGCTAGTTATTGGGAATGAATATGGTTTAAATAAGAACGTGCTAGAACAGATATCTGGAAATGTAAATTTGGATCAACTTGATGAATTTTTCGCGAAAACTAGTCTAAGCATTTCCCAAATGCTCAGTGGAGCACGCATCGAAAGTGCTCCGCAAGTTGATCATTAGAAGAAGGAATTTGTATATGGCAAGAGTCTATACAACCCTGAGAAGCACAGGGAACTTCGTACGCAAATTTACTTGGTAAACAAGTGGTACATGGCGGCATGTCACAAAAAAGCGAATGACTATATTTGCGTCAAAATTAGAAACCATCATTACTTCCGTGGCGATGACATTATAATGGTTCAGTTTAATGAGTTACACCGGCTATGCCACATGGACGCTCTAGACAAATCTCTCATCAGCTACTTTTGTCTGTAAGTGATTCTTTCTTTTAATAATCTCACTCCAACAAATATATATGTATAAGTAATTATCCTCACACTAGCTAGCGTGTCTATACATATGCAGAGACATGATGAGAGACATCACACGTAGAAACAACAAGAATATTGGTTTCGTTGATCCATATATCATATTCGAGGACCCAAATACTCCCTACGATCAATGGAGACCTCAAAAGGAGAGGAATCTCCAGAGGTTCTTGATCAACCAAAAGAACAAAAGATTTATACTCTTTCCCTACAACTTTGGGTGAGTGTTGTTATCGTGTGCATATTTTACTTTACTTACTCAATCCAGCATAAAGATATATATGTTGACTCTATAAACAAATGTAGCTTTCACTAGATATTGATTGTCTTCGATCTCTCCAACGGTCATTTGCTAATCTATGACTCGTTGAGAAAACCGCAAGAAGATTACCAAGATATGATAGACATTATCCAGGGGTAACTTCGATCTTTAAATATTGATTCCTGCTCTTTAACTCTGCAATAGTTAATTAACGATCCAATTATTGGGCAGGGTTTGGGCTTGTTTCGTTCAGCTACACCGTCCGAAACTGAAAGCGTCACTGCCTGATCCACACCGACTAGATGTAAGTTGTACTAGCTCCCTGCATATTTACCTTATCATGCTTCAACTCATGCACGAGATGACGAGAGTAATCTTTTTATATCGTACAGTGGGTTCTACGGCAGACACCAGGCAACAATTTGTGTGGATACTACGTTTGCGAGTTCCTCACGGTGTATGCAAAAAGAACCAATCTACAGATGCTGAAAGTACGTAACAAGTATATATAATAAATCTATTTTATTTATTTGTTGCTATTAAATAAATCTTATGTATATTAATACTTCTTTCCTTTAATGCAAATTGAAGGAGATATGGTTGAAGGAACAGGTCTTGGATATGGACCGCCTCAAAGGAATTCAAGAGACAATCGCAGGATTTCTTAATGAGCATGTTCTCAAGCCCAGCACCGAGTTCTACTTTAACCCAGATGAACCATTGAAGCCAAACCTGAACGAACATTTGTATGACATTTAAGTGGAGGATAATATTTGTGTTGTAAATACCAAGGATGCATGGATAATGTTGTAAATTTTATGTGCATATATCTCTACACCTAAAAATTATGAAGAGGACCCGTCTACCACTGCCATGGTGAAGCCGGATCCCAAATGCTTTGTCCAAGCGTTCCATTGCTTTGTCCAAGCATGATGATCTGCGAGACATGTTACCCGTGATAAAATTTCGGTTCCCGTTGCAACGCATGGGCATGATCCTAGTATATTATACATATGTATAACTCCATAATATATATATAGTTTCAAACTTTATTTGTGTGTAATAATGTTCGAAACTAAATTATAGGTGCGCGTATACATATATTAGCAGCGAAGAATACGCATTTGAAAACCTAATGTAATTGTAAAACTAAAATCAATAATGAATTGAAATGGAAACAAAAAAGAAAAAAAACACCTTTAGTCCTGGTTGGTAATACCAACCGGGACTAAAGGTCAGCCTTTAGTCTCGGGGGCCTGGGAACCAGAACTAAAGGTGGGACATTTAGTCCCGATTTCCTAGTCCCAGCTCTATAACCGGGACTAGAGACCCTTTTGGCCTAGGACTAAAGGCCGAACGTGCAGCAGTGAAATTTCAAACATATGTCATCTAATTTGCATGTGTTTCTCTTTTGCACTTGCCTTGTGCGATGCGGCCAACTCCTATTGTCCATGCTATAATCTTTGGTGGAGATGACATGGCACATGTATAGAAAAAATGCTTGATTTATCACCTAGACACGCATGTTAAAGTGCCAGCGAACACTTAAATAGAATGACTTGTGTGTAAAAAATAAAAACACAATAATAATTTAGTGGTGGAATCCTCTATCAAAGCTAATGTCATGGATTTTTCCTAATTTTACATTAGATTTTTCTTCTATTGAATTTTCTATTTTATCTTTATTATTCTCACTTCACTACTTTTAGTGTTTTCCTCCGGCTTGTGAAAAAAAACAAAGAAAGCAGCATAAAAAACACAAAAAAACAAATTAAATATGAAAAAAACAACAGGAAAAAAGAAAGCACGAAAGACGTAATACCCGAAAGAAACAAAACTGGAACAAATCTTCTATATACAATTAAAAAGCAAGAGCGGGTTTCGTCCACCCATGTTTCGCGTGCGCGCCCACGCTCGCGATGCCTGACCCCAACCTACGTGACTCCATAATGCCTTATAAAGAGCGGAAGTATTACAAACCATAAGTTTACAAACCATTTATTTAAGTTTTACAAACCATAAGTTTTTGTCTTCTCAAAGAAGTAGGGAAGCATGACTAACACAACTTTATTCATTACATAAAAGGTACCATCCTACCCAAGGATGAGAGTACAACACATCTACTACTGACTATCATCTTCCAGAATCGACATACAACAGGGGCAAAAGCCCATCTATTGTTGGGGTTCACCTGCAACCAGGGTTAACTAACCCTGAGTACTGAATTGTACTCCGCAAGACTTACCTGATGAAAAGAAAAGACTCCAAGGATATGTAAGCTTAAGGTAGTTTGGCAAGAATAAAATACTTTGCGAAAAAGCTTACTACAAGTGGATCCTTATTTTCAATTTTTTAGGTGAGTATTAACTCATTATCACTATCTAGTTTACATCTGATCTAAATCAATCACTTCATTAAGCATCTCATCTCTTTTCATCTCATATCCATAAGTCACCATTATTCCATTAATTAACTACGATGTAGGGCAGAGGGTCGAATCTCCATAACCGAGGAGCAACGACGATTTGAACCAATTAAACCTAGCTGGGGATTTCCAACCACACGACATATGCAGGTCCCAGACCTATATATATCAACCTTCACTCAGATCCTCCAAAACATGAACCGGTCCGTGCTACCCAAGAGCATAGTACTCCACCACACTACGTCATCCCTAATGTTTCCGTAGGGTGGGTACATGCTACTCTCGCCATCTTGCACTCCCAGTGCGCAGTTGTCTTTTCACATAACAAAATAGCCGAGGTATCAGGCTTACCGGAGTATGTGGCTAGTACTGCAAAGTCTCAACCACATACAAGCCTACAATGAATGGACCTTTGTCGACACAAGCGGAGCGCTACACCAAGACTCCATTCTTGATCCAAGCAAAGAGTCTGCACGGTCTCAAATTAAACACCTAATCTTCATTAAACCTCAGAGCCTTCCCTGAGTATAGTACCAATGAGGAATATAAACTCATTACTCAACTCTTATCAACTAAGCATGGCTAAGCATCATTAACCTACCATTACTACAGGGTGACAAGGATGGTTATTGCAATATCAAGGCAGGCATGCAACAGTTGGTATTCAACCAATTCCTATTTTACTTAATGCACCAAGCATAAGACTTAAAGTGTAGTAACATATGTAAAACACAAGGAAAGGATTTGTGCTCCGGGGTTTGCCTTGGTTAGTAGAGGTGTTAGGTTCTTCTGACAAACCACAAATGTTGAACCCAACTTCCACCGATGGATGCTCCTCCTCTCGAACTTGGTCAACGGTCACTTCTTCACTTTTGGTCACTACACGTAATAAGGATGCATGCTTAACATGATGAAGTTCTAAACATGATGCATGATGAAGAGTACATAAGTGCATGGATGAATTCAAACAAGATTAACAAACTTGAGTACAACTTTCCTTCATGGTATAGTTACACCACTAGGGTTCATTAAACAGTATTTAATCCATCTCACCAAACAAGTTTCAATTGTTATTAAACCATTTGATTATGGATACAAACAGGCAAATGAATAAGTTGCCAAGGAACAATAGTGTGTTAGTGTTCCAAGGTCCACAATTAATCCCAAAATCTCATCAAAGTTAACTAACAGTTTATCTAAACCATTTTGGTAATTATTAATAAAGAATAAAGACATTTAAATTTAGATGAATAACTAAAATTATTAAAATAGCATCAAAATTTTTGCGAAGGTATGTCCAAGCATGTAAGGTATACACAAAAAAATTCATGACCAACAGATTATTATTTAAGCCTATAAAAATTATACAAGGTCCATTTTATAATTAAAATAGGTAATTTTTAAGCATGCAAACACTATTGATTTTCATGATTTCATATTTTTCCTAGATAGAGCATATGATGAAGAGGTTACATAAGAATTTTCGCATTTATATCATGCTTCTATATTTTCTTATGAATTAAACAAAATCAGCACATGTAGACATTTTCTGAAAAGGATAAATCAATTTTTGCGCCAAAATTCTTTTCTCACCCACCCCGTCTCTACTCACTACCACTGACGTGTGGGGCTGGGGTCAAACCCAACCCTGCCCTCCTTGACCGCGGGCTCGCCGAACTTTGACCGGCGGGTACTTGCTGTTGGCGAGGTCGCCGGTGATGAGACCAATCCCGACAGACTCCCCACTCTTCTGCGCACACACTGGAGGTAGCGGTTGACCAGTTACGGCATGGCAGCGGCGGAGCAGAGCTCGCCACGCGTGGCGGCATTCCGGCTACTCCGGAGCAGTAGAGTATAAACAGGTGGCACGGTTAGCTCCAGGAGCACTACTACAGCGTAGGGATATAGTAACACCAACTTGTGTTACTATAGGTTAAAAAAATTGTTACTAGCGGTCTTAGTAACACATATTTTTTTGTTCCAATTATCCTTGTTACTATAGACTGGTTTATTGTAACATATTTACTTGTTACAGCAATATTTATCTAGTGTTACAATGATTTTTGCTGTAACACTTTTTTTTTGCTCTACTAACACTTCACATTGTGGTAGAACACTACTACAGAATTGATTTTGCGTGACACCACCCAAAACTTAACAGAGGCGGGCACCAAATTCAGCCGCCTCGGAAAATCCATGGCTATTAATGGAGGTGGTCACTTTTGCCCGCCTCGGAAAGTCGATTTACGGAGGGAGGCATTATAAGACGACCGCCTCCAAAAATACCCTATTTTCCGAGGTGGTTGTCTTATAATGCCCACCTTTGTAAATCTATTTTTTGAGACGGGCAACTTTAAAGGACTGCTCAAAAAATAGGGCCTTAGCTCCCAGCCCAGGAAAAGCCCATCCTAGCTTTTCTACCGGGCTCGTATATAAGTGGCACTTTACTTGTGAACCCTAGCCTCACTCTCCCAGCGCCCCACCACTTCCCCAACCACCTCCCTCTCTCATCGCTAAGTCCCTGACGCGACATCTCCCACACTCCCTCAGCACGACCGCCCCCTCCTCCCTCTCCCCACGTGATCGCCCCCTCCATTTCTCGTCGGTGATGCCATCTCCTCTCTCCCTCAGCGCGCTGGCCACCCCTACCTCTCCCATACGTGACCACCCCATCCCTTCCTCCCCCGTCGACGGTGCAGCGTGCCGACTCGGGCGCCTCCCCTCCTCTCCACTTGAGCCTCCCTCTCCTTCTATTGATGGCACGGGGGCCAACCCCCACCGGCGGCGATGGCGGCGGCGGCGCGTGGGGCATAGACCGACACTAGTGGCGTGAGCTCCCCCTCCCTCCCCGTCGATGGCGGCGCTGGGGTGGCAATCCCTCCTCCCTCTCCTTGCGCGGCGACACTCCTCCACCGCCTCCACTAGATTCGGCCAGTGCAGGGGCATCTAGTGTCAGTGGCACATGGGAAGGCCGGATCCGACCTCAGCGCAGGCAGATCCGGCCAGGTGTGCGTGTGGGCGGGGATCTCCATCGACTACGACAACCATGGCAACCCTACTACCCCACCCTAGCTACACGCGATGGAAGGTCCGGCAGGCCAGAGTCCGGATCCGGTGGCGACCAGGTCCGCTCCTCCCTCTCCTCCGACCAGGCGCGTGGGGGCCGGCTGGATCTGCGGTAGCCAGGCCCCCTCCTCCCTCTCCTCCAGCCAGGCGCGCGGGGGCCGGTCGGATCTGCAGCGGTGGCGCGTGGGGACTGGGTCTAGGATTGGGCTCACCGGTGGGCTCGGAAAACGGGCTTGCTAGTGGGCTTTGGGCTTTTTTTAATGCATTAACCGTGATGGGCATTTGCTAGGCGCCCGTCGCGGTTAATCAATTAACCGTGGCAGGCACAGGCAATCACCGCGGTTAAGCCACCATTAACGATGACCTTTCAACCGCAGTGGTTGCCCTTGCACGCCTCGGAAAATCAAAAACGACCTCCTCGTAAAAGATTTCTGTAGTAGTGGAATGCATAGTTTGCAACACATTTATTTATCTATCGGAGCATTTGCCTAGTGTTACAGCGATTGTCTACTGTAACACTTTTTTTAGTTCTAGTAACACTTCTATATTATGGTAGTGCACAGTATGGAATAAAGGAACACATGGTTCGTAACACTTGGTTTTCCCCCTGATGCAACGTCCTAAAAGTGTTGCAATAGGCCAAAAAGTGTTGCTACATTTGTCCTCTTTATTGCTACACTATATCTGTGGCTGCTATAGGTGGAACCCTTTATTGCCACGAAAATATTTTGGTTGCTAGAGAGGACCTCTCTATTGCCACACTAACCATTGTGGTTGCTATATGTGGAACCCTCTTTTGCCACGACAAATGTTTAGTTGCTAGAGGTGGCCTCTCTATTGTCACACCAAATATTATGGTTGCTATAGGTAGAACCCCTCTATTGCCACGAGAAATGGTTGGTTGCTATAAGTGAAGGTCTCTATTGCCACGCCCACTATTTCATTGGTATGAGATTTTTGCCACACCATTTATTTGTTGCTCTAGCATATATTGCAATGCCAAATAATTATGCCAATAGTCCATATTGCAATGCTTTGTTTGGTAGCTTCAAACAATAATTGCACGCTGAACAATATACATATGATGAATGAAGCATTTAGACATCCATTAAACCAAAATGTGCCTTGTTTGTACAAATAAGTAATGAAACCATCCAATGTCAAACTTAGTTGATAACACATGCACAACAAATAAGGTATCCAACACAGATACTAGCTAGTTTGAACACATCAAAATGTAATGAGCTATGTAGCACTGCAGCAAAGGTTGCCTTGATGTTAATCATCCCATCAATCGTGCGCTCCACTCAAACTCCATCTTGCTCTTGAAAAGAATCATTAACAATTGGTATATGCTGCAAGCAAACTGAAATTGTATTATTTTGGCAATAGCAGCATAGAGTCGACAAAGTAAGCAATTTGGAATCTTAAACTAAAGACTAGCTAGTTTGCAAATAAATTTGCAAAACTATTCAAAAGTAAAATTTTCATGAAAAAATCTACATGATCAAGCCTACAAGTCAATTAGGTTATACAAAAAACACTCTCACCAAAGGGGGATAAATGGGAGCCAACTAAAAGTCTTCACCAAGAAGAACTTGGCCTATATCCTGATTATAAATCAATACACCTCTCTTCTAATTGCCAAGGTTACACAAGTCAACTAGGGATATATCAACCCTAGGAAAAATTAGGAATTTTTCAATGTTCACAAAGCTCTATTTAATATGAGAAATATTAAACCGAAAGCTAATTGAGAAGTACTAAACACAAGCAAGATAACTCACTGAAAATAGCTCTAGCTAGAAGCCTAACCAAACCACTAATTACCAAGCATGGATTCAAATAAAAGCAACAGAGAGGTGCCTAGAAGTTGCCGAGAATAAATACAAAGAACTTGCTGCACTGACAACTACCATGTACTCTGCAGCTAGCGAACACATAAAAATATATTGTTAACCAATTAAGGATGTTCTAACACAAATAACTACAACTCAAATATTTGACAAAGGAACAATGGTAAACCAAAGCTCATGCTTGCCACTGCATATCACCCAAGACAAAAGAGCAATATTCAAAGCAATGCAATGGTTGAATTACTGTAGTACGAAAAAGACATTTCCCATAATAAACTGAACCCACACCTACAACTCTAAATGCAAGTGCACAAGAGCAGTGCAAACCTGAGAGCTCTGCTGTTGTCAACCTGCTGTGCCAACCTACTGATGATCTACAGAACAGATATTGCTGGTGTCACAAGAAATCGAAGAAAAAAGCAGAGTTGGGCTGTGGTTAATGCTGTAAACTCCAGCCTGCAGGGCAGACAGAGCACAACTCCTCTTATTGAACGAACAATTGCTGCAGAGAGAATTGCTGTTCCTGGGCTAGCTGCTGCTGCTACTTGACCTGCAGATCAGGGACATGAGATCGCTGCTGCTGTTGGCACAAAGTGAAAGAGTCGAGGGAGGTTTGGTTCTGCACTGCTGCCTAAAAACAGTAAAAATACATTGTAAAAGCAGCAGGCCAAAATCCACTCTCAGCATACTGAACTTTTGTGCATTTTAAATTCAGACAAAGCTTGAGACAAATTAATCAAGAGAGTATCTATTAACATCTAAGTAAGACCTCCGACTGAAAACCACTACTGCAATCTTCGGGTACATCTTCATTGACAATTCATACAATAAGGTGATGAAGAAAATAATTTCATGAAACTTCCACTTTTTGTTGCCGAATTAGAGCAAGGCACTCTACATTTTCAAAAGGCACTCCAACTCAAATATGAATTCGTTTCACAAAAACACTGATGCAGCCAAAATCATGTATTTACTGAATCTGAGTTTTCAATCATTTTTTAAGATACTGTAAGGTTCAATCTGAGTGATTAAAATGACAAAGATTGTTTCTTACAGTTAGATTCTAAAATCAGAGTATAATTTTCTGATGATGACATCAAGATTATATCATGTGTCCAGATAAAGCAAAAAAAAAATTCAGGCTATTGTCTAATAAGCTATGAGTGCATATATATCCTGAACTTTAAACATTTCACCATTAATTTGTCAATGTGTTGGCAACATAAAATGCACCAGACATAGGTAACTGGCCTGAAACCGTGAAGATGCATGAACATACCAATGCAGAGAAAAAAAATCGACACACTGCTGCATGACTGCAATTTCGGAGTGCAGGAAACAAGGCAGAGATCAAAGGATCTCACCTTGGCTCAGCAGCTTGTTGCATATGGGCAGCACCTGCATGAAAGGCACAAATTAAACTTCTGGTGTTCGGCAACCAATTTTGCTAAGTACAGACTGCAACCAAAGAAACCGATGATAACTGTCAAAGCTATGACAGATATCCTTTCCAACTAAACTTTATTTTGGCATGCCCAACAAACTGCAAGGCCTGACAACGCTTGGCAATGTCCGAAAAACCAAAGCACGACAGTAACTGTGGCCATCAAATTAATCTAGTTTGCAACACCAAGCTAGCAACTTGTTAGGATTTCACTATGTAACAGTGACAGAAGCAAGAGAAAATGATCTAATGCCACCCAAGTATACAACAGTCCATTAAGTACGTGTGACTCATCTCTTGTTGCAATTAACACCACCATTGTCACCTTCAGCACTCGCCACCTGCAACTTCTTACCAGAATCATCATTAAGTCCAAAACACCAAAACACAAACGGAAGGCCAACAGATCAACATGGTGTAGGAGAGGTACATGAAACCTGCAATGCTCACCACATCCATGAAGGCACCAATAGAGCAAGAGCTCCCTCAGGTCGAGGCGGCTGACGGCAAGGTAGCCGAGCCCATGGTGATGGCCTTCCACCCAAGGCGCGGCACATACTACCAGTGGATGATGGGGCACATACACCGGAGCTTCAGGTGTCCACCACACCCGCGCTAATGTCGCGCCCTGCGCCACCACCACCGGTGTCACAGCCGCGTCCCCGACCGCCACCATATCGGCATATCCCAAGCCACCGAGCTGTTGCATCTCCCGCACGGCCACACCACAAGATCCGCCCCTCACTCGCCGCTACCTCTGGCCTTTGCATCGGCAGGGAGAGTGAGGAGCTCCGGAGGCCGGACTCCGGCCCGAGGGCTCAGGCGAGCAGCTGGCCCTGGCCAGGGACGAGGGCGCCAGGTGGATCTGCGAAGCCGGCCAGCGGCCGCGGAGGCGTGGAGGGCGGGGCCAGTCGCGACCAGGGGCTCGCGACGCGAGGATGGGGCACGGCCACAGGAGGCGACTCGTGAATGCAGCGCCTCTCGAGTCGTGCATGGCCGCAGGGGCTGGGGACGGGACGGGCAGGCAGCCGGAGGAGTCTGAACCTAGGGTTCCTGACGTTTCTGGGCTGGAACCACTCCCTGTTAATGATGATGAGACGGCGTCAGATCCTAGGACTGTCGAAAACTGGCGGGGAATTGAAAAAATGAAGCGCCTGGTTTTTAGTACAACCAATTCTATCTAGGCGCTAGTTTGTATTTCACGAGCGGCAAATAAAACGTTTTATGAATTTTTTTTCACATGCTCTCTAATATTCTCTTTATTCCAAATTATAATTGCTTTGATTTTTTGGTACATCAATTTTGTTATATACCAAGATATAACGTATGTTTAGATACATATCAAATCTATATCTATTATATACTTACAAGAATAAACAAAATATATAAATATATGCATTTTCAGTGATACTTGCATATGATCTTCAAATGCATGTTAGAACAAATATTATATTTGTTTTAAAAATAAACATATTTTTGCAACTCATAGTTGAAATGTTGGCATGATAAGATTTACCGTGGTTCGGGTTTCGAAGCCCTACGTCCACCAAAAGAGTTATTCATGTTAGAGTGCTCGAGAGAGTCTCGGGATCGCTTGCATCTTCTTATATATCTCTATGAAGGGGCAAGGGGAATACAGGATTAGGTTTCATAGCTTTCTTGGTCATTAAGGGGGTGTTTGAGACTGCTCCACAAACTCTCCCATGGAGTAGCTCCACAAAAAACTGGAGTTTATGGAGCACCTCTCTAGGTGCTCTCACAACTCCACATTTTTTTCTCGAACAGAGTGCGTGGAGCTGAAATCGTTTGGCTAAAAAACATGAAACGGAGAAGTCCCAAACACCCCCAAGGGGGCGCTAGAGTTTCTCCTTTCTAACCTTCATGTCGTTGGGTGCGACCTCGAGCGATGAGGGCCTAGATTGGCCCAGGCTCTAGTTTTGTTCCTGAGCTAACTAATATTGTGATAGTGCTAAATAAGGGATTTACGTGTAAGCCTAATGTTAGATATTCATCCCTATGAAATTTTAATAGTTGGAAAGGATAAGTAACTTTAGTGTTGCACGAAAAAGGTAACTTTCGTGAAATAACATGAAATTTTAATTGATGGATATACTCATTTGGAGTTGCTCCTACATCGCTTTGGCTACCACTACTGGAAACTCAGATTTCCTTGTCGATTTTTCCTCCCCCGACAGAAATAATACGTAACCAACAGAAAAATGTACATTATCTTGTCGGTACACGGAAACCGACAGAAATAATACGTAACCGACAGAAAAATAGACATTTATCTTGTCGGTACTTGGAAACCGACAGAAATATTACGCAACCGACAGGATATTTATTAAATTTCTGTCGGTACGTATATTTTTTTCTCGGTTGTTTTGAAACAGAAAAATTGCGTGCAAAATTAGCCCACCAAATTCTCCCGCCTGTGGCACCAAGATTGCCGCCACGTTCTTCCGCCAATTGGACCCAGCTTGTTGTGCGCGAAACGAAAACTCAAATCCATTCGCGCGCAAAGTTCGCGGCCAACTGAAAGTCACAGATCACCTGCTGTTTCAAGAAGGCCCCGCCGGCCAGAGAAAGAATAATAAAAAATAATAAAACACTCCACAAAGGAAAAAATAGAAAAAACTCCAAAGAGATAATGAATTCCTCCTCCCCCGCATGGTGAGTTTGCGGCAACAACTCAGGCTTCGCAACTCGCGAGCTCCCCTGCAGGTAAAATTGAGGTACTTCTTCTCTCTGCTATTGCTCTATTCACGGATTCCACAGTCCCGTGATCAAGTTGCTAAAATCCATAACCCTAATCCCCAGATCTGCTTGTGGAGGTGTACATGACCACAAGTCTGTAGTCAGTCAGAGGAGGAGGAGCCCATGATGGAGGCCTAGGTGGAGGAGAAACACGTCAAAGGAGTCAGAAGTTGCCCGCAACGAAGGAGCCTGAGCAGCCTGTACCATCGACTCAGATTCTGCTACTTCCACCTCAAAGGGTAAACGTTGTTTCTTTCTCCATGTGCTGTGGTTAATTGGCCCATCGAATAAGTAACGGTCAGAAGATTAGCTGAAAGATGATGCAGCTTCATTTTCGTGATTTGACAAACAAGGCACTGACAAAATAGTAGGTAGAAACAAGAAGAAAATAACAAACATTTCAAGTGTGGTAGAAGTGTTCACGAGGCCTTCTTCACACCTGATGAACATTGCCTTTCTCAAATTCTTTTTATGTTGTATCAGTAATACCATCGCTGCACACAGTGATGCACCAGTGACCAAACCTTATTTTAATTACTAGTACGTTGGGAAAATAAACCTTTGCTGCATTACAGAAAGTAGGCTTTTTATCCTGCTGCCTTGCGCAGAATTGGTGGGCACTAGACCCCACTTGTTAGTGCCCTGATTCACAAGCAACAAGTCAAGGTGACCAATTGTGTCCTTCAATTTCTTGTAGTTTCTTTTACAACAAAAAAATATTCCTGTGTTGTGTATTCACAGCCACAATCGATAGAAATATACTACTAGTAGTGTGTAGATTCACACAGTTGGGAGCAACAGGTGCAGGTGACCACCCTATTTCTTTTCTTTTCTTTTTATTATAAAAGGATGAAGGTGCATTGGCTGCTTGTTATGATCTCTCCACCAGCCTTGCAGGTACAAAAATTGCAGTAGTATGTCATGCTGGTAAACCCTGAAAGTGTTGCAAGTTGTTCTTAATGAACTAACACAGCTTCTAAAAATTTTCCATGTTAGCTCTTTTTACTGAGCTTATATTGCAGTTTTTATGATTCCTTACTTAAAAGGACATTCTTTCCACATGAGTTGGTATTGGTAGGATGAAAGCATCCATCTATCTAGTTAAAACTTTCCAAATATTTGATTTTGTTTTCTGTTTTTTCTGGAACAAATGAGAAACATGCTTGCTAACTGCTATGTAGCACCTCTAATTTTTGTCCGTAGTGAGGACGGAGAGCAGGGGAATTGGGTGGTGTGATTTCTGGAGATTTGATCTAATCATCTTCAATTGAGTGCAACTTTAAGTTTGCAGTCGTGAGATGTTTGCAATTAAAACTAATGATGAACTGCTCAGTGCTTCTTGCTCTTTCGACATTCAGCTTAGGTATAAAAATACCCCATTTTTCTGTAAAGAACTTACATTTACTCCCATCAGATGCTGCTTTGTTAAAACTAGAGTTCAGTTTTTTGGCTTCTTGAAATTCTATCAGCAAGCAAGGTCATTAATATTGAATCTAACTGAAAATTACTTATTGTTGTTCATGTGGAAACTGAGAATCATTAGTTGAAATTCTTCACTAATACTTGGAATTGCTTGTAGGATGACTATATAGTAGGAGTTAAGAGGGTTACACAGGCGCATCAAGAACTTGAAGAGGATGGAGAGCATGAGCAGCATGAAGAGCATGAGGATATGGAAGAGGTGGAACAAGGGCAAGGGCAAGGTCCAGAACATGAGCAAGAGTTGAATGCAAAGGTGTTGTACAACGTGTCGAGTGGTATGTCCACCCATGGGCGTTTTGCTATAGGAAATGGCGCTGTTAGGGCAGCTGATGTCAGAACAGCTGGAAAGGAGAAAAATGTGAGTCAATCAAATTGAGTTTCAATGCAAATGTTGGCCCAACAAAATGCACAACTATGACGTGAAAATGCAAGGCTACGACAAGAGAAGGATAGTGTGGATAGTGCGTTGCAGCAAAGCAAACTTGCTCTATATTTGACAATGGTATGTATATCTTTTGATATTTTTTCTACAGCCAAATCATATTTTCATGTTCTGAAAATATTTCTAGTCTAAACCATAGGGACTTTATCGACGCTTAGGATGGGGACAGGAAATTCCATAGGCATCCTTACGAGTTGTATCAGCAGCAGCAGCAGCCCAAGCAAATGTGAGTACAACTAGCCCACCAAATTGTCTAGCAAACTAACTTATTGTCTTCTCTAGAAAATGGATGGCAGTTTTTCTCTAGTCCAGCTAGCTAGCTGATTAGTTTCTCCCCATTTTTCTTATATTTGGGCAACTATATGAACACAGACCTCCTATAGAAGCTAACTATAATTTTGATGTGGTATTCAGAATGGCAACATGCTGTCCACCAGTGAGGAAGTGGCCTCATCTTGATTCTTGCATAGCTACTGGACTTATAAATTGAATTAGTTCAGTACTAATCGTAAGGTAGATAATTGCATTGGTTCAGCTCCCACAGACTGGGACTTGGTTGACATCACTCTAGATTTATCCTCTTAACTGATTTTGAACCAATGCTATTATGATGCACTTATAATCACATAGGATTGACATCCATACTTTTTAGATGCAAAACCATTTGAATTGATGTGAAGTCAAACTTGTTATTGCTACATTTATTATCCAGTACCAACCTATTTGTCTTTGTCATATGTAGGCCACTGGTTCTTCTCATGTTGGCTCGGAATCGACTAATGAAGACAATGCTGAAAATGGTTACAATGAAGAGAATCTCAATGGCACAATCAGAGGTGGATTGGGAACATTGAACTGTCATATCAGAAACCATGCATGAACGTGTCGGTCATTACAAACACATAATGCATTCACTTCGTGTTCGTAGGAGAAACTGTTAGTAGTAGCCACTTAGTTTTCTAACCAAGAAGATGATGCTAACTTTTGGGAAAGGCATATCATCTAGGTACTAATGGAGCTAAGTAATGATGCTAGATTTTGTGAAGTTAACTTCCTGTGTTGATGAGGCCACTTCCTCATTATGTAGGAGCCTCTGGCACTGGGTCTGCCCTTTTAACTTCCTGTGTTGATGCCAGACCTATATGGACACCTTAATTTATGTAGCTGTTGATGCTATAGACTTATGGACATCATAATTTGTGTAGCTATTGATGCCAACTGTTCAGTGTGCATTTAATCTATATGGGTATGTATGGCATGTGGATGATGTCATGCTCATGAATGTACTGTTATCATGAATGAATCAGATATATGATGCTTGTGAATGTACTATTATCATTAATGAGCTCTGGGATGAAATTATAGATAAATGAGACATTTTTTGTGGACAAACAACATATTTCCTGTCGGTACGTATAATTTTTCTGTGAGTTACACGTCTATGGAAAACTAGTTTTTTCTGTCGGTCTAACTCCGACGGGAAAAAAAGTAATTTTCCTGTTGGTAAGACATTATTTTTTTGGTGTTTGGTTGTCAACAGGAAAATTAATTCCCTGTCGGTATGTTGTATTTTTCTGTCAGCTTCGGATGACAGAGTTACTTTTCTAGACCTGGCGGATCATCATTTTCCTGTCGACGGCGTACTGACAAAAAAAAAGGGCGAACCGACAGGGAATTATTTCCACCGAGAGAAAAATGCTATTTTTCTATCGCTCTATTCCTGGCGGTGTTTTCCTATCGGTGAACCGACAGAAAAATTGATTTTCTAATTTTTCTGTCAGTCATCGGCATTTCTCTGTCGGTATCGAACCGACAAGGAAATCTGTGTTTCCAATAGTGTACAAGAGCTTCGTGTGAGTCCCAAAGGCATGTGTCGGGTCCCTAAGCATATGTTTGTTTGCTTGGACAATAGGGGATGGGAAGGGACCGACCCAGTTTTGGTGGTGTGTGCTTGGTTGAGAGTCAAGTGGGATTGTGGATATCCCACTAGAAATATTCTCATATGGTTACATATAACGATGTGAGAGATGTATTTATTTGTGAAGAGTGTATAGTGCCACCTTGTTAGAATGTTGAACTTTTTATGGAAAATTATTTATCAAAAAAAATTGTCATGCAAGTTTGTAGAATTTCCTAATTAATTTTAGATATTATTACGATTATTATATGGTTTGGATGGTACATGAGGAATGCCATTCTCTTTTGCTTAGATGCTACATGAGGAATGTTATTCACTTTGGCCCAATGGAGCATGTGTAGCAAATGTAGGCCTTAGACTATAACTTCTTTTTGTTGTTAGTGATTAAGTGATAACATGTTCATTGGTACTAATATGGTTGCCAGAATCTTAAGATGTGTTGTTGTGATCTTTATTTGTCTTTAGCACCCATGAATGTGTACCATTGACTTTGGCAATCTGTTACCCTATCTATTATTGAATTCACAACAGCCCAAACCTAATCTGCCATATGCTGCACCATAATTCTAATCAGATTGAACATTAGCTTTTGTAACCCTAACTCAATCTAAAATATCATCGGCTTCACTAGAACATTAGCCATTGATGGATAAAAATTGAATTTTCTATGAAATTTAAATAGTTGGAAAGGGATAAGTAGCTTTGGTGCTTTGAGAAAAAATAACCTCAGTGAACTATTATGATTCTTTTTATTAAAAAATAAATTCTGATTAAAATTCACGTTCCCCTTATCGTTCTTGCTAAATTCCCTAGCCACCGAGAACTCAGCATACACAACTCAGTGTTTGGAATTCTAGACAGAGAAGTTGTTTGACCATATCAATTTCCATGCTGAAGATATAAATACATTTGATTTTTAATAAGAATGTGGTTTGGTCCCCTTCCAAGTTTCAAAATTCTCTAAGAAGAGTTGAATATTATTAAATACAAAAACAACCAAGTGACTTAAAATAAAAATAAAAATAAAAATTTGATCTTTACATGTATGCTTGGTCACATATATAGCCACAATTACATTTTAAATAAACCAGGTCACGTATCTATATTAGATTTTTTTATGCTTCTCTTTTCTGGCGCGTGAGCAAAAATCATCAAAGCTGAGATGTCCCACATGCAGAGGAGCATGGGAAAAAATAGCGCGGACAGACGACGCTGAT
Organism: Saccharum hybrid cultivar R570; assembly: GCA_038087645.1. Lineage (NCBI taxonomy): Eukaryota > Viridiplantae > Streptophyta > Magnoliopsida > Poales > Poaceae > Saccharum > Saccharum hybrid cultivar. Next base: position 18,634,404 of record JAQSUU010000760.1, read on the forward strand.
GTGCAAGCTGCGCCACAAATTTCCCTTTGGCCACCCGTGACCTATCCCCTTTGTTGTCTTCTTCCAAATTTGTCTTTCCTCTGCTCCAGGCCATTCCATTCGTCGTTCTCCATCATGGTCTGCTCCCCGCTACTGGACCAAAGGCGCCACCCTGCGCAGCTTCTCCGTTGGAGGTGGCACCCGCAAGAAGCCCTCATTGTCGTCGGAGTTGCCATGGAGACTGCTGCGGCGGCCCCCGCGGTGGCGGGGGAGGACTCCCTTGCGCACCTGCTGCTGCAGCCCGGGAGTGGGACGAACGATGCGGAGGCCGTTGCGCTCGGGTTCGGCCTCTCCGACCACTACACCACAACACTAATATAGCATCACACATGTGTCGCTATAAGTTCACAAATACCGTTGACCCATTGGTCGGTATAGCTGGCCCACGGACCAAGTGTCGGCAAATGTACCTTTTGCATCGAACGATTGATCGGTATAGATATTTGTCTGTACCATCAAACCGTTGGTTGGGACAGATCAATATAGAGGACAAATCTTTGGTCGCTATAGGTCTGAAAAAATAAAGGAGGCCCAAAAAATGGAAAAAAAAGGCCCATTCGTGGAGAAATCCTAAGGTCGAATGCCACTCTCTCCAAACTCTACCTCTTCGTTGTTCAATCTCCAGCTTGCCAACTCTGCCGCCGCCTCTGTCACCTACTCCTACGCACACCACCAAATCGCCGCTGCCCAACTCTGCCGTCACCGCCGCCCAACTCTCACCCGTGCTCTTGATGTCCCGCCCTTTGCCCATCTCAGATCCCGCTCGTGGCTAGACCCGGCAGTAGCCTGCGCGGTCGGCGGCAGCGCCCGGTGGTTCACACAGCCGGCGGCGCTCCGAGGGTAGCTTCCTCTCCCGGTATCGTTTCCCGTCCTCCTCCCCCTCTCGGATCCTGCACCATACCTGGATCCACCATAGCCAGCCCTCATGGCCACCCACCCTCCATTCTGTGGATCTCGTGCTGCCTCCTCGACCTTGCCAAGACCTGGTCCACCGCTGATGCTCGGTCCCCTCCAATCTGCTGCCGTTCGCAGGGGTTCTGTGCCGACTGCTCCCTCTCCAGGCTGTGACGGTGATGCACATCTTCCTATCCCTCCCCTCTCAAATCTGTAGGCCTTGTCTATGTCCTCGATCTGGTGAATGCATTTTAGTTTGATTGAGTAGCTTCTACATGTAGATAGGCCAATCCCTGATGTGTTTAACAGAATGATTTTGGTCTGTTTAGATATTGCTTTTCTTCCTTTCATAGTTCATACTACAATGTCTACCGAAAGCCATGAGGACTGTCGAGCAAGTCTGTCCATTTGGGAAAAATGATAATGTCTCTGTTTTACTTTATTTCTTGCAACAAGTATCAGGTTACAAGTACTAACTGAGTCACCGATACATACCTTGTGTTAGATTTATTTTTGTGAACTTTTTTTTTAGTTATCGTCAGTGCTTATGAATTGATATCATGACAACCTTATGATTTGAACATATAGGATGATATTCACTATGCCAAAACTGCAAAAAGAGGACACCTAATTCGGTGTATCTAACTGACGTTTGTTGTTCCATGCAGGGATGAGTTATTAGGTTTGTTTCAGAGAAGCAGTCTGTCAGTTCTTAAATTAGATGGCTGCAGCAGGCTTTGGTTTTGTCAGTATTAGCTCTTCAAGCCTTTCAACACTTGGATGTCAGGTCTTTGTTCTCTTACCATAGTGGTATGTTAAGATATTCCTGCAATTTATTTGCTATGCAATTCTCTAATCTGTTATGAGGACCATATCTATTTCGAATTGAGTTATTATCAATAAAAAGTCATGTTCAGTGATGGTCCAACAACTATTTAAACTGTTGGTGTACAAATTGAACTTCTGATGTAACATTGAAGTGTTTAACAAAATGTTGAATAGGGAACATATCTGCGCATGTGTTGTTCTTATACAATCTACAAATACGAGGATAACACCAGTTTATTGCATTACAAAATATCAATTCTCATGTACCAACTACAAGTTAACCTCACAGATCAGAATACAGTCCACCTTGAAAAAAACTAAGTTGAAGAGGCTTGCCTTTGGCTATTTATTGATTATGATATACTATCTGTAAATGTGTAGGAATTAGGAATCAAGAAATATTTCAAAAAATTATTACAAAAAAAATTATAGCACTGTCTCAGCCTTGGTCAAGTTAAACTTGTATGCCTGATTATTTTCTTCGGGTAATATCTCTTGTCATTACTCTTGACTGCTGAGCTGAAAGTCCCATGTTTTTCCTAAACAAATTGCTCTCATGTGTCAGTGTTCTTGGGTCTTGGCTCTAAGTTTCTGTTGATATTAATGATGTCAATTGCCTTCAGTTATTCTTTTGTTAGTGTACTTTCAGAAATTTACTTAGCCAAGAACAACAAAAAACTTTTTGATTCTATGATGCAAATACAGCATCCAATGGGAAGTTAACTGCAGCAATTTACTTAGCTTATATTCATTTTTTGTTTGTTTGTTTGTCTATGGGAAGTTAACTGCAAATACTAACCTGACATAGCTTTCAAATACACTTTATTATCTGCATCCAATTAACTTATTTTCCTATGAACTTTACAGCTATTTCATTTGTTCATACCTTTTAGTTTGTTTTTCTACGAAAAGTGTATCTGGTTGGATTTGTTTGACCTCTTGGTGTTTATATACAGGTTGGTGAAGCTAGCCTGTAAAGGCATCAAGTAAAGAGTATATCACTTCAGGTAATCCAACATTGGCCAACAATGAGGTGCTGGCCAAAGAAACACATTAGGAGATTACTCAGTACCTTCTTGATGACACACAAGGCCCACTGGTTTCTTCTTCAGACGAAGATTAGCGATGGCCAGGGTAGACTACCTCTCACTTGCCATGCTAAAGCCCTCATTGCTTGTTCTATAAAAAATCATTTTAGCTCATGTTTGGTAGTTCTTGCATTATAGTACAAAGGTACACTCAAGAAGGACATGTTGATAGCACAAAGGTGAATATCCCCTTTTTTCTCTCTGAATCCTACATTACTTTGGTAATGACATGCTCTATTTACTTTGGTGCCTCTCAAATCTTTGGAGTGGCAGAATTCTTATGGGTTGGTTGAAAAGAGAGAATTATGGTTCTATGTTGCTTAATTCTTATGGGTTGGTTGTGTAGAGCAGTAGCAATCCATGTGCAAGCATTGTTTTTATCAAATTAATGAAATGTATTATCTGTCTTTAACCAGTGCTTTCCAATAGCTTATTTTATATACTTGCTTTATTTCAGAACACTACCTTCCTGCTTCCTGATAAAGGGGGAGACAAAAGCTTCAAGTCTGCAGATGCCCAAACTTTTGCAGAGAAGAGATATTCTAAACAGAATAAGGATTTTCATGCAAGCCATAGATTTGCTAAAAACTGTTAGTGAAATTTCAGTACTGAACTTTTGGTGTTAGTGAGCTAAGATTTTGTAAGCAAATGGTGGATGTATTACTTTTGGTCCTAGGAAATAGGATAGGATTTAGAGGTAGAGGTGTTTTTTCTTGACGCAGAGGTAGAGGTGCTGATGGCTTGCTCGTGCACAAACTTCATGTATGCATGAATGAACCAGTGTCAATGTATTATGCTCATATTAATCAATCTCCATGTTTGCATTGTTAATGTATACTATAATGAATGTTTGTGCATTGATAACACACAATCTTGGGGTCATTATGTATTGATTAGCAACATATAATTTGTCTCTATGTGAATGGTTTGCGTCAAACTTTTAGTTGCTAAAAGTATTTATAGCCTCAAACTATATGTCGGTATATATAACCCCTAAGGCGTCAGATAGTTGGTCGCTAAAAACATGTCGGTCGGCATAGGCTATGCCGACGCCACTTTCAGCGACTTCAAGTAAGTGTCGGCATAGATCTATACCGACCGATGGAACGTCGCTATATTGACCTATACTGACCAACGGTATGTCGTTAATCTGGGGCTGTGGTGTAGTGGACTTACCCTTCGTCGACTCCCCTCCACTGAGATCCTCTTGCGCCACCCTCCGTCGACTCCCCTGCGCCGAGATCCTTGTGCCCCGGGCCACGGGAGCCGGGAACGTGGGCCCCTCCACGTGACACCGCCGAGGTCCATCCGACGGCAGAGGATCCAAGCATGGCGTCTGGTCCGACCTGCAGTTCAATCCTGTATGTGATTGCTAGTAGTAGATGTCCAACACTGTATTCATTTTTGTGTGGGCGAACTGCTTAGGTGTTAGTAGTACTGCTAGTATAAGATTAGTATTAAGAAATGGTGCTCATGGTATATATAAAAAATAAAAAACTTGATGGTTAGTAGTAGTAGTATCAGAGTAACGTCTGCATCTGACACGGATGCCGCCTGCAATCTCAACTTGAGATTAGAGGATTCCTCTTGTTTTATATTGGGTAATTGGATAGATTACTTGTGATTTTTTATATGATTTTTGGATGCAGTACCGGGTAATGACCTTAGGTTCTCAACGTGTGCTTTACAAATTCATAAACCTGTAGTTCAATCCCCATGTTCAAATCTCTACAACTAAAAATTACTGAAGGGAATCGTTCACCTGGTTTCACCTCTCCTCCCCTCGCGCAGGTGCCACCTGGCTTCTGGGACCCAGAGGTTAGGAAAGCATGCTGTTATATGCCTGCACATATTTACTGATGGCCACTATATTATAATTTGGGTATCTAGCCCTAAGAATGCCCCCCATCAATTGCTTGTTGGTATGGGCATCCATTGGTGATCAATTTTTCCTGTACTATGTAATAATACTATATAATATGAAATATTTTTTCTTCCTATTCAGTCACCTTACTTTATCAGCTTAGTGAACTGAGACAACAGCCAACTAATATGGCAGAACCAGACACATCCTTACCGATTACTGCTTCCAGTGTTACTATAGTCTATCCAACGAGCCATGATAATTTATGCAATGCACCATTTACTCAAGGGGGGAATGAGAAAACTGAAAGTCGGTGTGAGATTCAAATCAATCCTGCTATGCTTTTATATAATACATCCATGCTGCTCTTTCTCTGCCATTTTTACACTGTAAAATGCTAATTGTTTCTCCATAATATGGATTGTTTTTTCACGTCACTCATGGGATGCTCTTTGAGTTGTATGTAGATTCGACAACTGCTGAATCTGATAAAGAATCTGGACATCAAAAGACCATTTCATCATTGTCAAAATCCTCAGATTGGTCATATTACGTTACTAGCTCCTTGGATAAATTTGTAAAGGTTAGAATTTGTTCAAGTTGACTGTCATGAAGATATTTATAGTTCCTTGACAATCAATTTTCCATGCCTAGCTACGGGATGCAAGAACGCTAACCCATCTAGACGCATGATACAATATGTTCCTCTTCAGAAACTTATTTATACAAGTCTTTTCTATTCCACTTTCCCTTGCCACGTGGCAAAGCTTAGCATAAAATGCATGTCAGCCTGTGTAATATTGACACATTGTCATGAGCTTTGTGTCGAATCAGTAATTCGTGAAGTAGCATGGGGTCTGTCTAAATGCCCAGGTTGCATATTTTGCTGTGCTCATTAGGAGAAAAGTATTTTATCACATTTGGCATTTAAGCTTTTGACCTATGCTTATGCATTTTGTTAGTTGGTGCGCTTCTTTTTGTATGTACACTAGAACACTATTTATCACGTTTGATTTTTTTTGAGCCATAGATAAATGCATTGTGGTTATGGTTTACATGTGATTCTGAGCTCAGTGGTACCATCATCTGTGTTCCATCTTCCTAAGATTTTTGTTTCTGTTTTTAGGTGGTTCTAGGAGGTGGTCAGGATGCAATGAATGTGACTATGACAGACCGCCGTGCTGGTAAATTTGAGGCTAAATTCTATCACAAGGTAAGTTCTTTTCCAGTTAATAAAGTATTGAGGTATTACTCCTTTTGTGTTGCTTCCTTGCTAAACTTTGAATGGTTACAATACTTGAATTGTTCTGATTAAAACTTGCTCTCTTTCATAATAAATTTGTTCATAATTTGGAGTTTTTTTTGTCTATATCTTGTTAGTGTACTAGCAGGAAACAATACTAAACTGCAGGGTTTGTACCTCAGTGTAGTCATCAGGTTCTTTGAAATGCACCATAGGAGGTGCAAGGGTAGAGGAAAATCTCCTTGAGCTGGTGCAGTTTACCTTCTCTGTTTCAGTTCAATCAGTTTCCTTTCTACTTCCCTTACTTTTTTTTTCTTTTTTCTTGTGTTCACCAACTGATGTTCAGGATGCACCTGTGTCGTGACAAGCTGTAAGGGTAGCTCACCTATATGCATATTTATGGATTGGTACTAGATTTGAACAACCAGAAAAGCATTGTCTACCCATGTGTAGAAGACTAATGAATTGATCATTTAGAGTATGATAAATGATTAATTTTAGCAAATCGTGTTAGAAGATTGTCAATTATGCTTTGGTTTATCTCTGATAGATGGAATGTAATATGCTTTTATTGTTTTTAGCTGACAATTATCAGTTTGACATTAAGGCTGTTTATGTAGGCTATATAATCCTTTTTAGTAAAGTTGAGTATTGTCAAAATCCCTCATCAGCCACTTTCGTCAAGATTAGTCTGTTACCACACATGTAAGGGGAGCTCAATTTTTTTTTTACCAGTTTATCGTATTTGGGCATGGACTAATGATTGTTTAATATATGGATTATCAGGTAGTGAAACAATTCTGAAAACAGGAATTACCTTGCTGGTAGCCCATTCTTTGCAGGTGTCTCGTGAAATAATAAGGTAAATTGCTGAACTTTGATTTCAACAGCTAGAGAAAATATAATCATTGGAATATCTAGTACTTGCTTTGTTCATTATAGTATCATGGTAATCATAGCTAAATGCATATAATGATGCTTGCTGCAACTCTGAGCTATATATTTTCATACTGAAGTCTGAAGTAGGAATGGTCGAAGTATTCTTCATACAAATATTGTTTCAAGAACATTGCCCAATTAGTTGAGATGAAACAAACTGTTTGAGTCCACTTTATGTAATTCATAACACAATATTCATAGTGTAGAAGCTTTATTATTGTTCTACACCTCAATATTGAATTTGTCTTAGTTTTAGAAGCTTTATTATTGTTTTTCTAATTAATGTATTGAAAAATTCTTTGACTATTTCCTTTTTCTTGAATTGCAGGTTACTAATGTTGTGTGGCATCCCTAGTCACCATGTTCAAGCCTTAAGTATGATGGATGCAAGGTCGTGAAGTTGGAGAGAATACATTTTTCTTTTATTGTCGAACCCTTTGAGAATTCACATTCTATATGTAAATATTCTAGATGATGGTCATGATATTCTGAATATTACCACAAAACATGTTGGTGGCTGTTTTTGAATTTCTTATTTCATTGTGATGACACTTGTTTCATATTGCCTCAAATATCATTTAAAGGCCAGACTGAAATGCTTTCTTTGTGGCCTTTTTGTCCATTTTATAACTCTGATACATTCTTTTCTTGGGTGATTACTTATTTGATTTAACTTTTTTTTGGCTGCCATACATGATTGTTTTTGCATAGCTTTTTGTTAGACTCAAAACCACAAAAAACATTTGGAAAACAATATCATGACAATGTGTTGTAATTTTGACTGGTATTCATGTGGACCAAAATATGAAATTCTTGATCAACCAATGGAGTGGTAGGTTAGTGGGTTCGCGCAACAACATAAAAAATATCTATATTACTCCCATTAATTTCACATATTTTTTGGTTTTTAGTTTTTTCCTTCCCCATTGTACTTATTCTTGTGATCTGGCTCCATCTAGAGTGTCTTGAGTCCGGCCTAATAAATTGACAAAGGCGCTAGCATCGAACTAACCTTTTTAATCGCCTAGTCATTGCTACTTGGTTCTCATGCGATGACCACGATGTGATTGCCTAACAGCCTTGACGACACCTAGGTGCGATGTCTGTGTCGCCTATGAATAAGAAGGTCCACATGTATATGTTTCTTTGTAACATTTGGACTATAACACTATTTTGTGTACAAGGCATATATTTGTAACACCACTTATGTGTTACAACATAGTACACTTTTGTAACATTTTGCTTGTAACATTAATTTTGTGCTTTTGTGTTACAATCGAAGTCTGTAACGCACTATTTTGTGTTACTATGAAATTGAACACATTGATGAATATGTTATAAGAAAGTGCTACAATATCCTTGTTTTGTAGTAGTGGAGCTCACTGAGACTTGGATGCGCATCCTGGTAGCGATGGGGACGGGGCGACACTTGGTGGTCGACGGTGATGGCGTGTGCGGCAGTGCGAACTGGTGGTGGCGGCATGTTTCGGCGCGTCTGGGGTTCTACGGCTAAAACAGAGGAGTCGATCATGACCACAACATCTAGACGAAGCGAGAGTAACAAACGGAAGAGCGAGAGCCTCTCTAGAGCGGTCTGGCGACGATGAGGTGCTCACGGCGGCACTCTGGACGGCCATGAGGACGATGGCAGCGCACGGTTGATCCCGGTGGTCAGAGGCGAGGCGAGCGGCTCAGGGAGAAGCACAAGGAGGTGGTGTAGCTGTGCACGTGAGCTAGAGGGTGGTGGTGGAGCGGCCGTGGACAATTTCACCGGCGAGCAAGATGGCTTGGCGATGGAGCAGAGAGGGAAAGGAGGAACGACGGCCGGCGCTTGGCTATTTAACAGTGAAGGCGAGGCAGAAGAGGTCGCTAGCACCTTCGTGGGCTCACCCACGTGGCCAGCAACGTGCTCCCTCATGCGTGCGAAGTGTCCGCCGGTGAACAAAGAGAGAGAGGAGAAAACAAAGACGGAACTAGTTACTGTAGCTGCCTGACTGAACTCCTCCCTTTTTCTCCCAAAAGCGTGTAGAAATTTGGTGAACTCCAAAAATAAAAGTTGTTCTACTCAGTGAGATCACCAAATTTTATTCAAGGACCAACATCAAATTCTAACTGGTTTTGAAGATTTGGAATTTTGAAAACAGGTACAATGAAACTGATACTGAATTCAGTTTCAGAGTTTTGAAAACAGTTTTGATCAAGCAACTTTGGGTAATTATTTAGATGCTAAACAGTGATCATACATTACAATCAATTGCACACTAGCAAAGTCAAAATCTCATACTAATTCATGAAACAAAAGTTGTTCAAGTTTTATTTATGAAAATTCATTTATTAATTCCCCAAAAATTGATCTTGATAACTCTCTTTCAGGGACTTAACCAAATGGCAAGTATGAGGATTTAGTTACACAATTCAATTCTTGAGTTTAAAATTAACCATGTTTGATTTGAAAACATTCCCCAACTTTGCTTCCATGTTAAAGAGCATGCTTTAAACAACAAAGTCTATTTTAAACAAATTTTAATTATTTAAGCAAATTTAGAAATGTAAATTCACAAAGTTTCTTAAGCACATCATAAGCATCAAATACTTGCTAGAATCGAAACATGAAATGAATTAGTGACTTAATGCTTGATGATATGCATGATGATGCTCATGATCAAACTTTATTAAGTGCTTTAACACCTAGGGTGTTACAACATGCAACGTTTTAGTTTACAAGTTTCTTATTTGAAGTCATTATGATGTCAACCTATTTGATTCGCAAGATTTCATAGAAGTCAATACCAAATGTTGCATAGTCATAAGTGAGTGTATAGTGGTATTTGAGATTCTCGAATGGAAAAGCAACTAAACAAAAGTTGTAGATCTCAAAAACATATACAATTTTATAGTTGACAATTTTTTCATTTGAAACCATCTATATAACAAAAATTACGATTGATTTCTCAAATAAAAAACTTGAATTTTCCAAACGACCTCAGATGGAGAAACATCCAAAACAAAAATTCTAGATCTCAAAAAGTTGTGCAACTTTGCAGTTGACAATTTTTTCATTTGAAATCATTTATCCAAGGAAAATTACTGTTGGATTTTCTCACATTTGAAATTCAAATTCTTCAAATGACCTCGCATGGAGAAATGACCAAAACCAAAGATGTAGATCTTGAAAAGTTATAAAACTTAGTGGTCGACAACTTTTTCATTTGAAATCGTTTAGGGTCCCAAATACTCATTTAAAAATCAGATAAACATAAAATGGCTAGAAAGGATATACACAAACGTCCTACAGGTGTAGTGGTTAGGGAACAAACATGCGAAGCAGGAGGTCGAGGGTCAAGTACTGGTGGCTGTGAAGCGTGCGTTCTTCACACTAAAAATCGCATGACTTGTGACCGCGGGTCTCTCTCTCCTGATAATAAAAAAATTCACCTATTTTTTAGCCTATTTTTTTGATTTTCTGAAACCACATTAGTGTTGGTTTTTCTAAAACCGACAGTGATGTGTACCCCCATCACTGCTGGTTTAGTTGTGTCGATTCAAAATCCTGCAGTGAAGGAGGATTTTGAACTAACACGGATGTAAAGGTATGGGGTAGTGAAATATACTACCTATGTTCCAAACTAGATGTTTTAAGTTTTCTTCATATATTACTTTTTGCTATGTATCTAGACCATAGTTTTAAATCTCCGGCTATAGCTGAAGATATAGCCGGCTATAGCTGTTTGAGACTAGTCAAGCTACGAGCTATAGCCCGTTATATCACGCGATATCCCGCTATATCTCTATTTAGCCTCCGCTATTGCTGTTTTAGAGGTCATCCGCTACATACCCTTAGCCGGCGATTTAAAACCTTGATCTAGACACATAATATTGAAGTGCATAGCATATACTATGTATCTAGAAAAGCCAAAATATTTTATAGTTTGTAACGAAGAGAGTATATATATATATATATATATATATATATATATATATATATATATATATATATATATATATATATATATATATATATATATATATATATATATATATATATATATATATATATGACTAGTAGATGTGAACGGGAGTTCTCACCTCAAACTTGCTCCAGTCCTGGCGCTGATCTGCAGAAATGTGATGAGGAGGAATTAGTAGTGGCGTGAGGAGAGCACCGTGAAGCGACGCCTTTTATAGGAGGAGGACTAGCAGATGGAGGAGTAGCAACAAGATGACAAATTTTGTATTCTGCGTTTAACCCGTTAACTCATCTGCCACCCTGTTTTCCTGTTGTGATCATATTTATAGCCGTCGGCCCTCCTGTTGTTAATCTGCACACCATCTGCGTGTAGCCCAGATCTCATATTTCTTACTAGATACCACGCGCGGCGTTGCCGCGCGCTTGCCTGTATCGGGCCATCCTGCCATGCGTGAGTTTATATGGAATGTGATGCTGGAGCTCAGTATCAATTATTGTGGCATTGCTGAATGAAAAAGCTTCAGGATCATGGAAACTCTTGTTGGATGTATCCAGAGTCGGATAGAACTGCATGGACAACAAATAAAAAAAGGGCATAAGACGATGGACTTGAGTAATCTGTTCATTAGAGAAAATAAGTATTGGTTCCTTAAGCACACTTCTATTGCACCTAATCTGGGTATATTCGAATTATAAATTATAATACATTCTAATGATGACTTCATAACACTGCTATGTCCTAAAATCAAATGGGACTTCCCTTGGGCAGTCAACCAGATAGATTGTGTGTGTTCACAATACACTTTAATATGTTGCACAGCTGTCATTGCGTCTCCACACACTACCAGTACATTCGCTGTTTTAAATTGCATCAATTTAGGTGGATATATAGGGGCTCATGTTGGGTTTCAACTCTAGCCTACCCCAACTTGCTGGGGACTAAAAGGCTTTATTGTTGTTTTTGTTGTAGTAGTAGGTGGATAGCCCGGTTGCACAGGTGCAGATTTCATTAAAAAGGGCAGACCCAGTGCCAGAGGCTCCCACACGAGTGGGGTCTGGGGAAGGGAATAACCGAAGCAAAGTCTTACCCCCGCAGAAATTCTGCAGAGAGACGGCTTCGAACCCAGCTAGCACTCACCAACTGCACCAGGCCTGCCCTTCATTATGGAATGGAAAATAAGCACACAGGTGCAGATTTCATTATGCAATGCAATTGCTCTTACCTGGATGAGCAAGGTGGCTGCTTCAATCTTGTTTCTCTGAAATTATGGAAAGGAACTCGGCATCTTTCATTCTGTGTTTTCTAGGTTGAAGCACCAATTTGTGATGGAATGTATCAAGCGGCTGCAACGGGGTCTCTCTGAAGCCTGGAATAAATTATTGACACCGTACAATCAGCAGACACATGTGTGTGCCAAGAAGAAAACCCAGAAATGAGGGCGAATGAACTTACATGATAGACATCACATTTTGGCTAATTGAAAGCAAAAGCAAAGTTTATGCAGTTTACCTGATGGAACCATTAGCATCGCAGCTCATCAACAAATCAAGCAAGAGGCTATTAGAGCTCATGAAATTGTATATTTGTAAGACATGGGAATTTGGTCAAACACATGGTCACTGGTTGACAAGCCTAGTACGGGAGGATGAAGACCAAATTGCAATTAACTCGCCTAAGCTGAACGCTGTATCCGCAACACTCCGTTGCTTATTTTTAGTATCAGGGAAGAAGTTTATTATCTGGGTAGTTGTATAGTGAGTTCAATATTTACATCTTCCAAGTGGTATGCCTCCTTTGTTTATGGGTTAGTGATTAGAATGAAGGATAGTCTTGTAACGGAAAAAAGAAATGCTTTCGATAAACTTACCAATGACAGCAGTTACAGTTAGACCTCCAGCATAAGAATCTGCAGCTAGTATTGTTATTTTTGTCGGCAAACAATGAGATAAGCACGCTGAGGCATTTCATCGAACGGCTAGGAGGCGAGGGAGGGACACGAGCAGCGTTGGAGAGAGGAGAGAGGGAGTGCGGGACGGACCTGGAACTGGAACTGGAACTGGAACTCGAGCTCAGTGTCCATGCACCACTGGAACTGTGGAAGCATACTTGTCATTTGCATGCTCATTGCTCATAGCAAAATACGTGTCCATGGCGCCTAGCTGCAAAGAATGAGCTCAGTGTGCAGCTATTGGAGAAGAAGCGGCAGAAAGCTACTTGGCGTGCCAGCGTAGTTGTTGATTGTCGCGCATGCGGTGCCGGTGCCGCCGAGCAGTTCGGGGCGGCGGAAGCTGCCGGCAAGTCGCTGCAGCGGTGAGTCCCCCGCCACCCCTGAGGTCAGCCCCGTACGAGTGCATCTGTGCTTGAGGTACTGCTTGGGCGCGCGGCGCAGCCTCGTCTGTGGGCGGCGCCCGATCTTGTGGTGGCCGCGCTCAGCTCGCTCGCGTGGGCTCGATCGACGGGCGAGGCCGAGAAGGTTCCCGGAGCTTTAGAGTTGACAAAGAAACGGGCGGAGACCAAACCGATCCGCAATCGAACGGACGCCATCACAAGTTTGCCGGATCGGATGGCCAAGCGCTAACGGGCGACGTGGCGCTATCGGGTACCCGAGCTTGGACCCTGGATTCGAAAGGGAAAGATTGCATCAGCCACCCTGTTCTCTGATTGCGATCTTGATTAGCGGAAGGTCTTCCATGCACGACAGCTTCAAGGTCAACGGTCGAAGCTTCAGCCTGCAGGCACCAAGCAGGTCCGTCCCTTACTTTCTGCTTTTACAACAAGCAAGTGCATTCGCTAGTACAACTGCAGTTGCAGGCGGAGCGCTGGGGCGGGTTGCTCCTGTCCCCAGGGGCGGATCTAGCCCCCTACAGCTGGTTCATCAACGGAAACATGGAGAGAGTGAGGGAGAAGAAGAGGTGGAGGAAACAAGAAGAAAGAGAGAAAAAAGAAGAAGAGACTATCCTCTCCTGAGCCCCCACGAAAGTTCAGCTATTGGATCTTAGGAAGGAGATGTTGGACACTGGACAGAGGTTGAAGATGAAGGTCGAGTCAGCCGTAAAGTTCAGCCCCCTTGGGATTTTGTCCTGGATCCGCCACTGCCTGTCCCTCAACCTGTCTGCATGCGCGAGTGGCCAACATTATTGCGAGCTTATGCGGCCAGTTGTTGCAATCCATCTGGAGATACCTTGGATTCACTGGTGTCAGGTGACATGTATTCCCAAAGTGCTGTCAAGTGCTGGGACACCTTGGAGCACCTACAGATTTCGACAGCGGATCGGAGGGTGCTAATCTTGTGCAATTTGCAGCGATCACTGATCTTCTTGTGCTTGGGGCAGTGGGACACGTCAGGTTGGTAGGCTCCTCGTGCAGGTTGATGCTTCTCAGATCGTGCCACACGGAGAGCCCAAGCGATACAGGCGAGTTTCAGAAAACCCCATAACAAAAGCAGACGACTTGCCACGATCATCGGAGGACAGGACAACCCCATAATCTCGATGACATCGAGGAGACCTACGCCTTATTTGGTTCCTCCTAAAAACTTTACACCCTATTACATCGGAGGTTTAACACATGCATGAAATATTAAATGTAGACTAAAAAAGTAACTAATTTTACAGATTGCGTGTATTGTGCGAAACAAAATTTTTTAGCCTAATTAGTCCGTGATTAGACAATATCATGCTACAGTAAACATGTGCTAATGACGGATTAATTAGTCCTAATAAATTGGTCTCACGGTTTATAGGCGAGTTCTGTAATTAGTTTTTTTATTAGTATCCGAACACCCTTTCCGACATCCTATGAAATATCCGATGTGACACCCAAAAATTTTACACCCCTAGAACTAAATAAGGCCCTAGTAAAATAGAACAACAATAATAATTGGGATGCAGATCAGCATACAATGTTCGTGCTGCATGTCTGCGTTCATCGCCACTCGTTCGGTTCATTACAAGATCAACGACTTCAATCCCATTACTTGTGCAAATATAAATAGGTCCATTACTTCGAAACAAGTAATATATGGAGTGTACAAATATACATGGTGAAGACTACAAGAGTGCAGGAGACGCCGCCGGTAACCATATTTGGCAGTATATCGACAGTCTGCATGTGAACAGAGTTTGTGTACTGTGTGCTGGAGACGAGCTTCTACCAAGCACATCTCACTCCCACTTGCCACTGCAAGCTAGCATCATGTGGCTCTGCCATAAGGATCCTGAATGCCTGCATATATTGGTTTACACGGTCAGTGCATAATAACACTTGAAAATACGTAATAACTTGAGAGAAAAAATATAATTACAAATATAAGAGATGATAATACACATACTTTGGCCAGACTTGAAGAGGGAAAAGGTGAACACAAGCAGTGTGTTTTACTTTTGTTCTAACGCAATTGATTGTTAACAATTGTAGATGTCCTCTCGTCGGACGGGCAGACTGTAGCAACACTTTGTTTAATCACCATATATTTTGATGGCACGCTGTGCTATGTGTGATCCAATGAAAGCTTTTCCTGCAACGAATCAGAGTACAAGCAATAATTAATAAATATGAAAAACCCACTTCGTCCTTCCTCTCTTGACCGACATTTGGTATATGTAGGACGAACTCCTGTCCCGTGCTTCCAAAGCAGTATGAATGAACCATTATATTCCTGCGAACACAAGGTTGACAAGTACCCTTATGTGTTCGTTTTGTGATGAGTGATTGTCAATGTGGTCCACGAAGTAGGTTGAGTGGTGACTAACCCTACCTTGGCGAGAGCCTTGTGTGCGACATGTCTCTTGGCTTGTGTTGTGCAGGTGTGGAGCACGGAGGCGGTAGCCGACGGCGAGGTGAAGGTCAAGGAGGACGTGCCGTGCCGATGGACCAGAGGGGTGAAGGACGGACGTGAGGCTTGGACTGAGGGACCCGAAGGCCGGGTGGCTAGCCGCGGTGGCTGACACTTGGGACATCGACAAGCGCGAGAAGACATGGGAGTGACCGTGTTGACCGTGGAGGTGACACGCGTCGGATGGCGGGGGACGCGTATGGAGTACGCTACTCGCGGAGCGGTTTGATGGTTTGGGCCTCAAAACCATCGGAGGCGGGTTTACGGGTTTGGGCCTCAAAACCTGGGCGGAGGTTCCGAGGTGGAACGGACGGTACGTGGCGGCATCGAGAAGTTCGCGTCGAGGCGAAGCTACCAGTGAGGAGGCGCGGTGGTCGTCGGATCAATATGGAGACCGAGTTGGACCTCTACGCCCTTGGGCTTGATGGTTTAGCTCTTATGTATCCCGGGGCAATTAGGCGAATGTGTAATAGCCCTGATAAATAGAGGATGACAGCCCCAAGCCATCTTCACCTCTCTCCCACTCCTTCATTCCCCATCTTCTACCTAGGGTTTCATTTTCTACTTCTTGAGAGAGGTCACAAAATCTGAAAACTACGTGGTTGTGTAATCTGTGACTTTGCCGTTGGAAGAGAGGCCTTATCCTCTCAGTGTCCTCTGGACGTGGACATATGCAGTGGTTGCGCTTGTGATTTTAGTTTTCGCGAGTTACTGTTCATCAGATTTTCCTCCTCTTGATTTGTGCTCGATTTGAGTCTTTCTGTGAGATTGGTTTGGTTGGGTTGATGCTTTGCCGAGTGATGAACAATCTTACCAAGTGATTTGAATCAATTCCACTTGTGCATCAAGATTCAAGCCAATCTTCGTTTTTGGGAAAAACTCGCGTTCTTGGCCTCGATCTAGGTTTCTCAGGGTTTGACTTCAAATTGAGTAATGATTCTTTCGGGATAGCTCACTAACTCTGTTGTGATACTCTGAGAAAAATTTGGAGTCGAATCATGGGGCCTTTGTCCAGTTTTCATCAGATTTGTGGAGCTGCTCTTTTTCTGTTCGTAAGCTTGTGAGTGCTTATTTTCTGTTCTTGCTAAGGGATCACGTATGGGATCAGATAGCAGTGCTGCCAGAACAGGTGCTCAAGCATCTTGCTTGCTCAAGTGAGCAGCGACCTGGCGATCTGGTCGATCAGTGCTGAGTGCTCCTGTTTCAGTTCGAGTTCACTTTCTGTTTGTTGTTCGTCAGGTTCGAGCTGAGCAGCCCCGCGCCGATTTCCCTGCAGCAGCCGTGCGGCGCTGATCTCCTGTGTAGGTTTGGCCCTTGGCCCAGCACCGTGTGCCCCAAGTGCTTGTGAAGTACTCACCCAGCCCAAGCTGTGCTGCTCGTTTTCGTCCAGCACTTGCTGTGCTGTTTCTCTGTTGCAGTTCATCAGCTTTGTTCAGGTTCTATCTTGCATCTAGTGTTTACTTGATCGTGTTTTGCTTCTCCATTTCTTGTGGTGTCAGTAATCTACAAGAAGCAATCACTACATGGTTATCTAGTTAATTTCAGTCATGTGCAGGTGAACGTATGTGCTTCCAATATTGTTAGTCTGTAGCTTCAGTGTGGGTTCAGTGATTTTCTGCAGGAGAAATTTCCCAGCAGAGTTGCAGTAGCGCTTGCATTTGTCCTTTGCAGATCGTCTACAGTTCGCAGGTTTTAGGCAGTGGGCAGAGCCTGGTGCCGTGCATCCAGCACTTGGTGCTCTGTCCAGCACCTAACAGAAGCCAGCAACTTCTCTGTTTTGTGATAGGCGATTTTTTCCGTGCTAGCTATTTCATCTAATGTTTGTGCGTTTGAGATCCATTTTGTTTTCCGTAAGTTGCGTTGGTCTTCTACCGTTGTGAGAAATTTATCTTGGTACTCTCGTCACCAGTTGACTTGGGTATTTTAGATTTTGAGAACGATCGTTGCATCTTATTCTTGGCGGTGAACTTGGGACAGTGGCCAAATATTTCGAACAAAATTTGAGGCTCTCATTCACCCCCCCTCTGGTCGCCGTTTTTGGTCCTTCAATTGGTATCGGAGCCGGTTAAGGATCATTCCACCTTTATCGATCCGTGATCCACGAAGGCGACATGGAGCGTGGTTTCGGTAAACCACCGTTCTTCGATGGAACAAATTATCCCTATTGGAAGATCCGCATGTCCGCGCATCTCCAAGGGATTGATTGGCTTGTTTGGGAGATTTGCGAGGATGCTACTTACGTTGTGCTTGAACTTCGTGCTCGTGTCACGCAAGATCAAAAAGATCGACACAACGCTAAGAGCAGAGCTCGCGCAGTGGGAAACGAATTTTTTTAGCCTAGTTAGTCCGTGATTAGATAATATCATGCTACAGTAAACATATGCTAATGATGGATTAATTAGTCCTAATAAATTCGTCTCACAGTTTATAGGCGAGTTCTGTAATTAGTTTTTTTTATTAGTATCCGAACACTCTTTCCGACATCCTATGAAATATCTGATGTGACACCCAAAAATTTTACACCCCTAGAACTAAATAAGGCCCTAGTAAAATAGAACAACAATAATAATTGGGATGCAGATCAGCATACAATGTTCGTGCTGCATGTCTGCGTTCATCGCCACTCGTTCGGTTCATTACAAGATCAACGACTTCAATCCCATTACTTGTGCAAATATAAATAGGTCCATTACTTCGAAACAAGTAATATATGGAGTGTACAAATATACATGGTGAAGACTACAAGAGTGCAGGAGACGCCGCCGGTAACCATATTTGGCAGTATATCGACAGTCTGCATGTGAACAGAGTTTGTGTACTGTGTGCTGGAGACGAGCTTCTACCAAGCACATCTCACTCCCACTTGCCACTGCAAGCTAGCATCATGTGGCTCTGCCATAAGGATCCTGAATGCCTGCATATATTGGTTTACACGGTCAGTGCATAATAACACTTGAAAATACGTAATAACTTGAGAGAAAAAATATAATTACAAATATAAGAGATGATAATACACATACTTTGGCCAGACTTGAAGAGGGAAAAGGTGAACACAAGCAGTGTGTTTTACTTTTGTTCTAACACAATTGATTGTTAACAATTGTAGATGTCCTCTCGTCGGACGGGCAGACTGTAGCAACACTTTGTTTAATCACCATATATTTTGATGGCACGCTGTGCTATGTGTGATCCAATGAAAGCTTTTCCTGCAACGAATCAGAGTACAAGCAATAATTAATAAATATGAAAAACCCACTTCGTCCTTCCTCTCTTGACCGACATTTGGTATATGTAGGACGAACTCCTGTCCCGTGCTTCCAAAGCAGTATGAATGAACCATTATATTCCTGCGAACACAAGGTTGACAAGTACCCTTATGTGTTCGTTTTGTGATGAGTGATTGTCAATGTGGTCCACGAAGTAGGTTGAGTGGTGACTAACCCTACCTTGGCGAGAGCCTTGTGTGCGACATGTCTCTTGGCTTGTGTTGTGCAGGTGTGGAGCACGGAGGCGGTAGCCGACGGCGAGGTGAAGGTCAAGGAGGACGAGCCGTGCCGATGGACCAGAGGGGTGAAGGACGGACGTGAGGCTTGGACTGAGGGACCCGAAGGCCGGGTGGCTAGCCGCGGTGGCTGACACTTGGGACATCGACAAGCGCGAGAAGACATGGGAGTGACCGTGTTGACCGTGGAGGTGACACGCGTCGGATGGCGGGGGACGCGTATGGAGTACGCTACTCGCGGAGCGGTTTGATGGTTTGGGCCTCAAAACCATCGGAGGCGGGTTTACGGGTTTGGGCCTCAAAACCTGGGCGGAGGTTCCGAGGTGGAACGGACGGTACGTGGCGGCATCGGGGAGTTCGCGTCGAGGCGAAGCTACCAGTGAGGAGGCGCGGTGGTCGTCGGATCAATATGGAGACCGAGTTGGACCTCTACGCCCTTGGGCTTGATGGTTTAGCTCTTATGTATCCCGGGGCAATTAGGCGAATGTGTAATAGCCCTGATAAATAGGGGATGGCAGCCCCAAGCCATCTTCACCTCTCTCCCACTCCTTCATTCCCCATCTTCTACCTAGGGTTTCATTTTCTACTTCTTGAGAGAGGTCACAAAATCTGAAAACTACGTGGTTGTGTAATCTGTGACTTTGCCGTTGGAAGAGAGGCCTTATCCTCTCAGTGTCCTCTGGACGTGGACATATGCAGTGGTTGCGCTTGTGATTTTAGTTTTCGCGAGTTACTGTTCATCAGATTTTCCTCCTCTTGATTTGTGCTCGATTTGAGTCTTTCTGTGAGATTGGTTTGGTTGGGTTGATGCTTTGCCGAGTGATGAACAATCTTACCAAGTGATTTGAATCAATTCCACTTGTGCATCAAGATTCAAGCCAATCTTCGTTTTTGGGAAAAACTCGCGTTCTTGGCCTCGATCTAGGTTTCTCAGGGTTTGACTTCAAATTGAGTAATGATTCTTTGGGGATAGCTCACTAACTCTGTTGTGATACTCTGAGAAAAATTTGGAGTCGAATCATGGGGCCTTTGTCCAGTTTTCATCAGATTTGTGGAGCTGCTCTTTTTCTGTTCGTAAGCTTGTGAGTGCTTATTTTCTGTTCTTGCTAAGGGATCACGTATGGGATCAGATAGCAGTGCTGCCAGAACAGGTGCTCAAGCATCTTGCTTGCTCAAGTGAGCAGCGACCTGGCGATCTGGTCGATCAGTGCTGAGTGCTCCTGTTTCAGTTCGAGTTCACTTTCTGTTTGTTGTTCGTCAGGTTCGAGCTGAGCAGCCCCGCGCCGATTTCCCTGCAGCAGCCGTGCGGCGCTGATCTCCTGTGTAGGTTTGGCCCTTGGCCCAGCACCGTGTGCCCCAAGTGCTTGTGAAGTACTCACCCAGCCCAAGCTGTGCTGCTCGTTTTCGTCCAGCACTTGCTGTGCTGTTTCTCTGTTGCAGTTCATCAGCTTTGTTCAGGTTCTATCTTGCATCTAGTGTTTACTTGATCGTGTTTTGCTTCTCCATTTCTTGTGGTGTCAGTAATCTACAGGAAGCAATCACTACATGGTTATCTAGTTAATTTCAGTCATGTGCAGGTGAACGTATGTGCTTCCAATATTGTTAGTCTGTAGCTTCAGTGTGGGTTCAGTGATTTTCTGCAGGAGAAATTTCCCAGCAGAGTTGCAGTAGCGCTTGCATTTGTCCTTTGCAGATCGTCTACAGTTCGCAGGTTTTAGGCAGTGGGCAGAGCCTGGTGCCGTGCATCCAGCACTTGGTGCTCTGTCCAGCACCTAACAGAAGCCAGCAACTTCTCTGTTTTGTGATAGGCGATTTTTTCCGTGCTAGCTATTTCATCTAATGTTTGTGCGTTTGAGATCCATTTTGTTTTCCGTAAGTTGCGTTGGTCTTCTACCGTTGTGAGAAATTTATCTTGGTACTCTCGTCACCAGTTGACTTGGGTATTTTAGATTTTGAGAATGATCGTTGCATCTTATTCTTGGCGGTGAACTTGGGACAGTGGCCAAATATTTCGAACAAAATTTGAGGCTCCCATTCACCCCCCCTCTGGTCGCCGTTTTTGGTCCTTCAATTGGTATCGGAGCCGGTTAAGGATCATTCCACCTTTATCGATCCGTGATCCACGAAGGCGACATGGAGCGTGGTTTCGGTAAACCACCGTTCTTCGATGGAACAAATTATCCCTATTGGAAGATCCGCATGTCCGCGCATCTCCAAGGGATTGATTGGCTTGTTTGGGAGATTTGCGAGGATGCTACTTACGTTGTGCTTGAACTTCGTGCTCGTGTCACGCAAGATCAAAAAGATCGACACAACGCTAAGAGCAGAGCTCGCGCAGTGGGAAACGAATTTTTTTAGCCTAGTTAGTCCGTGATTAGATAATATCATGCTACAGTAAACATATGCTAATGATGGATTAATTAGTCCTAATAAATTCGTCTCACAGTTTATAGGCGAGTTCTGTAATTAGTTTTTTTTATTAGTATCCGAACACTCTTTCCGACATCCTATGAAATATCTGATGTGACACCCAAAAATTTTACACCCCTAGAACTAAATAAGGCCCTAGTAAAATAGAACAACAATAATAATTGGGATGCAGATCAGCATACAATGTTCGTGCTGCATGTCTGCGTTCATCGCCACTCGTTCGGTTCATTACAAGATCAACGACTTCAATCCCATTACTTGTGCAAATATAAATAGGTCCATTACTTCGAAACAAGTAATATATGGAGTGTACAAATATACATGGTGAAGACTACAAGAGTGCAGGAGACGCCGCCGGTAACCATATTTGGCAGTATATCGACAGTCTGCATGTGAACAGAGTTTGTGTACTGTGTGCTGGAGACGAGCTTCTACCAAGCACATCTCACTCCCACTTGCCACTGCAAGCTAGCATCATGTGGCTCTGCCATAAGGATCCTGAATGCCTGCATATATTGGTTTACACGGTCAGTGCATAATAACACTTGAAAATACGTAATAACTTGAGAGAAAAAATATAATTACAAATATAAGAGATGATAATACACATACTTTGGCCAGACTTGAAGAGGGAAAAGGTGAACACAAGCAGTGTGTTTTACTTTTGTTCTAACACAATTGATTGTTAACAATTGTAGATGTCCTCTCGTCGGACGGGCAGACTGTAGCAACACTTTGTTTAATCACCATATATTTTGATGGCACGCTGTGCTATGTGTGATCCAATGAAAGCTTTTCCTGCAACGAATCAGAGTACAAGCAATAATTAATAAATATGAAAAACCCACTTCGTCCTTCCTCTCTTGACCGACATTTGGTATATGTAGGACGAACTCCTGTCCCGTGCTTCCAAAGCAGTATGAATGAACCATTATATTCCTGCGAACACAAGGTTGACAAGTACCCTTATGTGTTCGTTTTGTGATGAGTGATTGTCAATGTGGTCCACGAAGTAGGTTGAGTGGTGACTAACCCTACCTTGGCGAGAACCTTGTGTGCGACATGTCTCTTGGCTTGTGTTGTGCAGGTGTGGAGCACGGAGGCGGTAGCCGACGGCGAGGTGAAGGTCAAGGAGGACGAGCCGTGCCGATGGACCAGAGGGGTGAAGGACGGACGTGAGGCTTGGACTGAGGGACCCGAAGGCCGGGTGGCTAGCCGCGGTGGCTGACACTTGGGACATCGACAAGCGCGAGAAGACATGGGAGTGACCGTGTTGACCGTGGAGGTGACACGCGTCGGATGGCGGGGGACGCGTATGGAGTACGCTACTCGCGGAGCGGTTTGATGGTTTGGGCCTCAAAACCATCGGAGGCGGGTTTACGGGTTTGGGCCTCAAAACCTGGGCGGAGGTTCCGAGGTGGAACGGACGGTACGTGGCGGCATCGGGGAGTTCGCGTCGAGGCGAAGCTACCAGTGAGGAGGCGCGGTGGTCGTCGGATCAATATGGAGACCGAGTTGGACCTCTACGCCCTTGGGCTTGATGGTTTAGCTCTTATGTATCCCGGGGCAATTAGGCGAATGTGTAATAGCCCTGATAAATAGGGGATGGCAGCCCCAAGCCATCTTCACCTCTCTCCCACTCCTTCATTCCCCATCTTCTACCTAGGGTTTCATTTTCTACTTCTTGAGAGAGGTCACAAAATCTGAAAACTACGTGGTTGTGTAATCTGTGACTTTGCCGTTGGAAGAGAGGCCTTATCCTCTCAGTGTCCTCTGGACGTGGACATATGCAGTGGTTGCGCTTGTGATTTTAGTTTTCGCGAGTTACTGTTCATCAGATTTTCCTCCTCTTGATTTGTGCTCGATTTGAGTCTTTCTGTGAGATTGGTTTGGTTGGGTTGATGCTTTGCCGAGTGATGAACAATCTTACCAAGTGATTTGAATCAATTCCACTTGTGCATCAAGATTCAAGCCAATCTTCGTTTTTGGGAAAAACTCGCGTTCTTGGCCTCGATCTAGGTTTCTCAGGGTTTGACTTCAAATTGAGTAATGATTCTTTGGGGATAGCTCACTAACTCTGTTGTGATACTCTGAGAAAAATTTGGAGTCGAATCATGGGGCCTTTGTCCAGTTTTCATCAGATTTGTGGAGCTGCTCTTTTTCTGTTCGTAAGCTTGTGAGTGCTTATTTTCTGTTCTTGCTAAGGGATCACGTATGGGATCAGATAGCAGTGCTGCCAGAACAGGTGCTCAAGCATCTTGCTTGCTCAAGTGAGCAGCGACCTGGCGATCTGGTCGATCAGTGCTGAGTGCTCCTGTTTCAGTTCGAGTTCACTTTCTGTTTGTTGTTCGTCAGGTTCGAGCTGAGCAGCCCCGCGCCGATTTCCCTGCAGCAGCCGTGCGGCGCTGATCTCCTGTGTAGGTTTGGCCCTTGGCCCAGCACCGTGTGCCCCAAGTGCTTGTGAAGTACTCACCCAGCCCAAGCTGTGCTGCTCGTTTTCGTCCAGCACTTGCTGTGCTGTTTCTCTGTTGCAGTTCATCAGCTTTGTTCAGGTTCTATCTTGCATCTAGTGTTTACTTGATCGTGTTTTGCTTCTCCATTTCTTGTGGTGTCAGTAATCTACAGGAAGCAATCACTACATGGTTATCTAGTTAATTTCAGTCATGTGCAGGTGAACGTATGTGCTTCCAATATTGTTAGTCTGTAGCTTCAGTGTGGGTTCAGTGATTTTCTGCAGGAGAAATTTCCCAGCAGAGTTGCAGTAGCGCTTGCATTTGTCCTTTGCAGATCGTCTACAGTTCGCAGGTTTTAGGCAGTGGGCAGAGCCTGGTGCCGTGCATCCAGCACTTGGTGCTCTGTCCAGCACCTAACAGAAGCCAGCAACTTCTCTGTTTTGTGATAGGCGATTTTTTCCGTGCTAGCTATTTCATCTAATGTTTGTGCGTTTGAGATCCATTTTGTTTTCCGTAAGTTGCGTTGGTCTTCTACCGTTGTGAGAAATTTATCTTGGTACTCTCGTCACCAGTTGACTTGGGTATTTTAGATTTTGAGAACGATCGTTGCATCTTATTCTTGGCGGTGAACTTGGGACAGTGGCCAAATATTTCGAACAAAATTTGAGGCTCCCATTCACCCCCCCTCTGGTCGCCGTTTTTGGTCCTTCAATTGGTATCGGAGCCGGTTAAGGATCATTCCACCTTTATCGATCCGTGATCCACGAAGGCGACATGGAGCGTGGTTTCGGTAAACCACCGTTCTTCGATGGAACAAATTATCCCTATTGGAAGATCCGCATGTCCGCGCATCTCCAAGGGATTGATTGGCTTGTTTGGGAGATTTGCGAGGATGCTACTTACGTTGTGCTTGAACTTCGTGCTCGTGTCACGCAAGATCAAAAAGATCGACACAACGCTAAGAGCAGAGCTCGTGCAGTGGGAAACGAATTTTTTTAGCCTAGTTAGTCCGTGATTAGATAATATCATGCTACAGTAAACATATGCTAATGATGGATTAATTAGTCCTAATAAATTCGTCTCACAGTTTATAGGCGAGTTCTGTAATTAGTTTTTTTTATTAGTATCCGAACACTCTTTCCGACATCCTATGAAATATCTGATGTGACACCCAAAAAATTTTACACCCCTAGAACTAAATAAGGCCCTAGTAAAATAGAACAACAATAATAATTGGGATGCAGATCATCATACAATGTTCGTGCTGCATGTCTGCGTTCATCGCCACTCGTTCGGTTCATTACAAGATCAACGACTTCAATCCCATTACTTGTGCAAATATAAATAGGTCCATTACTTCGAAACAAGTAATATATGGAGTGTACAAATATACATGGTGAAGACTACAAGAGTGCAGGAGACGCCGCCGGTAACCATATTTGGCAGTATATCGACAGTCTGCATGTGAACAGAGTTTGTGTACTGTGTGCTGGAGACGAGCTTCTACCAAGCACATCTCACTCCCACTTGCCACTGCAAGCTAGCATCATGTGGCTCTGCCATAAGGATCCTGAATGCCTGCATATATTGGTTTACACGGTCAGTGCATAATAACACTTGAAAATACGTAATAACTTGAGAGAAAAAAATATAATTACAAATATAAGAGATGATAATACACATACTTTGGCCAGACTTGAAGAGGGAAAAGGTGAACACAAGCAGTGTGTTTTA
Source organism: Saccharum hybrid cultivar R570 (assembly GCA_038087645.1). Lineage (NCBI taxonomy): Eukaryota > Viridiplantae > Streptophyta > Magnoliopsida > Poales > Poaceae > Saccharum > Saccharum hybrid cultivar. The sequence continues at coordinate 18,660,220 of JAQSUU010000760.1, forward strand.
CTTTTGTTCTAACGCAATTGATTGTTAACAATTGTAGATGTCCTCTCGTCGGACGGGCAGACTGTAGCAACACTTTGTTTAATCACCATATATTTTGATGGCACGCTGTGCTATGTGTGATCCAATGAAAGCTTTTCCTGCAACGAATCAGAGTACAAGCTATGTGAATAGATCTTAGATGCACAAGTTTTGTGATGGTTCCAGGAAGATAGCATAGCCTCTTACAGTTACCAAGTATAATGTACAACAGAAACTTCATCTTGTAGATGTCATCTGGTAGCCTAGATAGATCAGTATCCTCTAAGTGAAGGTATCTCAAGTGCTTCAACATAGATAGAGAAGGAATTAGTGTATCAGAATCAGCGGACAGTATGCACAGTACACGTAGACTCGAGAAACTACCCAACGAATCACCAGGATGAAAGTTTACTCTAGAGTCTACAATTATTGTTCTAAGTGACTCATACCTTTGCAAAACAGCCCACTCCACCGCTGATACGGTTTGTCCTATAGACAGGCGACGTACAAGCATCCCACCACCACTGGTAGTAGCCTGCTCTTCGCCAACCATCACGACTGATTCTTCTCTTACCATATATTCAGCTAAGGATCGGACCACATCATGCATGGTGCACTGGTATCCAGTGAGAGAATATTTTCTGTAGGTTCTATAAGATTCCTCTTTATTAACTCTCGGTAATACTCAGTTGCTATGTCTTCTAACCCATACTCATGTGATTTGGTCCTACTCTCATCTGGTGTTTTAATAAATCCTTCACTGATCCACATTGCAGTAACTACCTGTTGTAAAATCTCATGGCCTTTAGGGAACAGTGAGCAGTACAGAAAGCACTGCTTTAACTGTGGAGACAAATCCTCATAGCTCAAGTACAGCCGGTTGTCTAGTTCTGTGGGCAGTCCGGTCAGTGACCATGCAGGCATGTTCAAAACAGCTTTCCATTCATGAACCCGGAATCAGCTGACCAGACCCTCGAGGCGAATGGAAATCGGAATCGAATCCTAGAATTCCTATTTGAGATATTTTTGGGCTCTTAGGCGTTATTGTACCTAGTATATCGAATTTTTCTTAATCTTACTAGCATTAGATATTTACCTAAACCCGTCGGTCCTTGGGCAGACCCTACATTAGCTCCAAGACGCTGGTCTCTAAATAGAATAGTAAATGCTTGAGCTTGAGAAGCTTCTGGTCCAATGGGCCCACTTAGGTGGAGGGAACGTACCCTTTACTAGGATATGGGTCCAGGCTGTGACGACCCCAGCATGTCAATTGTAACTGATCAATATTTCCCGCATCAACCTTTACACGACCGGCACACAGGAAGCGATTGAGGAGATGGCAGTGACGCTGCCGCGCCAAGATCTCCCCGATGAGATCATTGAGGCCATCTTCGCGTGCATGCCAGCCAAGTCAGTGCTCCGGTGCTCCTGCCTTTCCCGTGCCTAGGCCACCAAGCTATCTTCAGACACCTTCGCCGACATGCACTTCAACCTCACCAGAATCGCCACCGCAAAGTTCGTAGGCTATGCTTCCTGCCGCTCTCGGCCACCATGTTGACGGTGTACGTGTGGTCGCCAGAGCTCGGGAAGGGCGTCTTCACACCGCTAACAGCCATCCCACACAACAATCAACAACAAACTCCACGCCACCACCCACATGTGCCATGGCGTCCTCTGGCGTGCAACGGCCATGAGGATGTACTACCTCTGCAACCTGTCCGTGGGGCAGATCGCCGTGCTCCCCAATGGCCACAAAACTCTGCATCGCATGCCGCCTTCCCATCGCCACCAACCACGCAGAGGAGCCCATGGCGAGGTTAGGAGAACCCAGTGCTATGTCAGGCCTTCTTTTTCCCTCTCTTTTGAGTTTGCATGCACTGTTCAAGAAACAGTTACCACCGTCTTCTTGTTCGCCGTGGAATGCCACCAAGATCACTTTTCTGCCACCAACAACAGGCCGTTGAACTCACAATGATATTGCGGTGCTGCAGAGCCCCTTTGCACGCGCTGAGGAGAACCATAGGTGACAGATCGCTTTCTTGCTGTGCCCCTGAAGGATCGAAACGGGCGACCAGAGGGGGGGTGAATGGTCGCGGAAGCCAAAAATTTCTAACCCTTCCCCTAAACACAAAACCTGATTAAATCACGTTTTTTAAATCTGGACAGAACTCTCCGTACCTAGTAAACCTGATGTGGACGAAAATCCGTAACTCCGATCGACCTAAAAATTTGTCAGATTAAACTAGATGAAATTACGAAAGTAACCTAACTAGAATCACGTCAATCGGACTTACGGATCTTGAGATAAAAATAAAACAAGCAGACTATGTCAGATGCTAACGAGAATTGTAAAGAACAAATCGAGATGCACAAGATCAATCATTATAGACGAAAGATTAAATTGAGTAATTGAACTTACAAAAGTGCATCTAGCCTCCGCCCAAACATCCTCCCTCTCTTAATCGGAGAGATCAACAAAAACCTCTCACTAGAATTCAAACCCTAGGCTAGACGAGAGAGAGGAAAAACTGAACCGTACAACCCGGGGCACGAGTACAACCCGGGGCACTAGAATTCAAACCCTCACGCGTGAATAATAACTCGCCGGGAGTCCAAAACATCCAACCCTCTCAACCCTAGGTGCCACATATTTATATCTCCAAAGGATGGCACGACCTATTTTCACATAACCCCCTACGCTAAATAAATCCAACGTAGGGGCGTAAATTCTAATTACGTCCTCCATGGCAAATTCCGCGATGTCCACGATCCCTCCATCTCCGCGATGTGATCCTCTCGATGTCGCCGCACGACCATCCGAAATCGTATCGCGATCGCCAGAATTTCCATCTTCGGCCAACGCACGCCGCACGAGCGTCCCGGTACGATGCATGGCTTTGTGGCTCAACCAGCGAACCCCGGATTTTGTGGCGTAATCTGGAAACCTCCCTCGACGTCCTCCCACCGTGTAGCCAGGTACAGTAGACATACACCACACGATCGCCTGTCCCTCGAACGTAAGCCTCGATCCGCCCTTCTCCGCCCCAACGGTTCTTCGACACGGCATCTTATCCTCGTTCTTCACTTGTCGCCGCATGTACCTTGTCTCCACATGTCACCTACAACCACAACCTGTCGAGAGACACGTCACACGCACACCGTGTTGTCAATCGCTCATCACCAAGGTGCTAGCTCACCGGCATCTCAATCTCCCTCTTGATGAGTGCATTGACAACACCACACCGCACAAAATTATTAAAACTAAAAAAAATAAAAAGAAAGAAAAAGAAACAATCTTGATTCCCAAAGACATGGGCTAGCGAAAAAGCTAGGATCGACACAATCAAGACAAAAAAATCACTCTCCCCAAAATGAATCAAAAGCCATATCAATCTCCTAAAAGCAATCTCAGCAGCAAAACTCAACAATGTCAACAACACTCCCTCTCAACCCCTCAAAACAAGCATGCCAAGTCTCAGCAAAAACGAAATCAAACTCCCCCTGCAATTTGTGCGCTACTCACTCTCCCCCTTGTTGACAAAGCACTCCATCAAGATAAAATGCAAGGAACCAATTTAGAGAAAAGCATGTGAGAAAGCACAAGTCGAAGCTTCTGAGACATATACAAAATACTTATAAAAGCTAACCAGCAACACGAGCTACTCAGAGAAGGAGCAACACAATGCTATGACCAATAGAATTTTAAAACTGAAATCTCTTTGAAAAACCAATTAGCCAGGCAAAAACATGCATATTCCAAAATTAGTGCTAAGCTGAAGACAAAACATAGAGCAAGCTGACACGATGGATACACAGCTTCAGTCAAAGTTCACTACAACGCCCACAAATGCATGCACTTGTCATATTTAATTCTGGCTTTTGTGAGCATGACAAGCAGGGATATGGGAAGCAAGAGTTGTGTCCAGCCAGTTTGTTTAATTTTGATTATGAGCGAGAACCAGCAGGGACATGGGAAAAATCAGAGTTGTGCCCATATTTAAATTCTCAGGAAAGCAAGCAGATCATGAGCGAAATAGCAGAGATATGGGAATTCAGATTTTTTTTCGCTCACAACCATACTATGCACTCCCAAGTTAAAACTTGCATTGTGAGTTACATTTGCAATGAAAACCCATTAAAAGAAGCTGACAACCGAACCATGAGCAAGACATATGTCAAGTATTCAACAAGTCACTAGATCCAGAAAAGCAAGCATAGCCCAACATAATTTTTTAAGTATTTATCTGTGCTGTTTTCAAAATAAAAAATGGTCAAGCAAAACATTCAAACCTCTCCAAAAGCATCGATCGCAAACTAGCCAAAACAAGTATAAGGCATATGTAACTGAAGCAACTTACAATGATACTAGAATGGGTAACATACCCTGAACTCACCACGCAACCGTGCAAACGTGGTTTGATCGAGTGGTTTAGTCAGAATATCAGCAAGTTGCTGACTAGTATCAATGTATTTAAGCTTAATATCACCCTTCTCAGCATGATCCCTCAGAAAATGATGACCTCAATGTGTTTCGTCTTAGAGTGAAGCACAGTATTCTTTGCAACACTTATAGCGCTAGTGCTGTCACACAAGAGAGGAACGCGAGAAAACGACAAACCAAAATCGCGAAGGGTAGCTATCATCCATAAAAGCTGAGAACAACAACTAGCAGCAGCAACATACTCAGCCTCTGTAGTAGATTGAGCAACATTAGATTGTTTTCTAGAGGACCAAGAAACAAGCGAAGAACCCAAAAATTGGCAAGTACCCGATGTAGACTTTCTATCCAAATGACACCCAGCAAAATCAGCATCCGAATAACCACACAAACTAAGAGTTGAAGCAGCAGAGTACCAAAGGCCAAACGCAGGAGTAAATCGAAGATACCTCATTATGCGCTTCACCGTCTGACGGTGAGAAGTCCTGGGGGACGCCTGAAAACTAGCACACATACACACAGCAAAGTGTATATCTGGCCTCGTAGCAGTCAAGTACAGCAGCGACCCAATCATGCTTCGATATTCCTTCTGATCCACGGGCTCTCCGTCCTCATCAGCATCCAAAGCAGCGCTAGTCGGCATGGGCATAGAAATTGGCTTCGCATCAACCATCGCAAACTTCTTCAGGACATCCTTCGTGTACTTTCCCTGATGCACAAATGTACCTTCCGAAGTTTGTTTTATTTGTAAGCCAAGAAAGAAATTCAGCTCGCCCATCATAGACATCTCAAATTCTTTACTCATAACATCTGCAAACTTTTTCACAAGAGCATGAGAGGAACCACTGAAAATGATATCATCCACATAAATCTGAACTATTAAAGTGTCATTTCCTTGCCTGAGGAGAAAAAGAGTTTTATCAACTGAACCCATTTTGAACCCGTTTTTAAGCAGAAAAGTTTTCAATCTAGCATACCAAGCACGAGGTGCTTCCTTCAAACCATATAAAGCCTTTTGCAACTTAAAAACACGATTAGGAAAATTGGGATGTTCAAAACCAGGCGGTTGTTTAACATAAACTTCTTCTTCTATAAAACCATTCAGAAAAGCACTTTTCACATCCATTTGATAAAGCTTATATCCACGTGAAGCAGCAAATGCAAGCAAAATACGAATGGCCTCTAAACGAGCAACAGGAGCAAAAGTTTCACCATAATCAATACCCTCTTTTTGAGAAAAGCCCTGAGCAACCAGCCTAGCATTATTTCTAACAACATGACCATCTTCCCCTTGTTTGTTCTTAAAGACCTATTTAGTTCCAATTGGTTTACAAGAAGGAGGAGGATCAACCAAAACCCAAACCTGATTCCGTGCAAAATTTTCTAACTCCTCATGCATGGCATTGACCTAGTTAGAATCAGATAAAGCATGTCCAACATCTCAGGGTTCAAAAGAGGCAACAAAGGCAGTATGCGCAAAGACACAATAATTTTTTTTTTCATACCTCTGTTCCTTGTCGTGCGTTCATCCAAATTACCTATTATGTTCTTGGTAGGATGGCGATTCTGAATGTGTCGTGGTGCTGTACGTTCTGAAATCGCCTCTCCCTCAACTGCAGCCGGTACATGATCAACGATCGGTGAAGCTGCATGCTCTGCTGTAGATGTACGTGTCGGCGATGGTCCATCTTCCAAAGTGGTGGAGGGCACCTACTCAGGCTGGGCGCCAGGCTCCCCCTGCATCGCAGGCTGGGCATCATCGTCATTGTCATCGTCACATCCATCTTCCTCTTTCTCATCCTCAAAAATATCCTGCCCGATCTCGTCATCACCTGTACACTCAAAAGCAGAAGAAAAACAAGGCATTGTCTCGTCGAAGGTGACCTCACATGTCTCATCGATGCGGTTAGTATCAAGATTAAGCACACGGTATGCTCGCCCTTGCAAGGCATACCCCAAAAATAACCCATCGGAAGAACGTGATTCAAATTTATCCAAATTTCTCTTTTTTAATATAAAACACTTGCAGCCAAAAACTCGAAGGTGGAAAACTTTGGGAGGTCGACCAAATCTCAACTCATAAGATGTTTTTCCTAGAAAAGCTCTCAGAAAAATGCGATTAGCAACATAGCAAGCGGTGTTGATAGCCTCAGCCCAAAAACGTCTAGGAGTTTTATGTTCATCAAGCATTGTCCTAGCCATCTCAACAAGCGTACGATTTTTACGCTCAACAACACCGTTCTGGGAAGGAACGTAAGGTGAGGAAAACTGATGATCTAAACCTTGTTCTGAACAAAAAAACTTTCATGCGAGAATTCTTGAATTCTGTACCGTTGTCACTGCGAATTGCTCTAACGGCATTATTTGACAACTCATTTTTCAGCTTCAGAACAAGATCATGAACATGTGAGAAAGCCTCATCCTTAGATTCCAAAAAGAACACCCATGAATATCGAGAAAAATCGTCCACAACGACGAGCACATACCACTTCCCACCAGCAGACCGAACACGGGCTGGACCAACAGTGTCCATATGTAACAGTTCATCCGGTCGTCTTGTCATCACCTGAGTCATAGGTGCATGAGAAGCAGCAACCATTTTTCCATGTTTGCAGGGAGCACAAATCAAATCCTTTTCAAACTTGAGTTTTAGTAAACCATCAATTAAATCCAATGAACTCAAACGACAAAGCAAATCAAAGCTCAAGTGGCCCAACCGACGATGCCACTTCCAAATCAGGGGGGAACCATGAGCAACTAAACAGCGAGTTTCACCAAAAGATTTAGAAAAATCAGCTTTAAAAATCCGTCTAAAAGGAGAAATCTTGCAAACATGGTTACCAGCAGAATCAAGAACACACGAATTTCCTTTCTTAAAACGAACCTCAAAATCATCCTCAAGAAGTTGCGAAACAGACATCAAATTATAACGCAAATTCTTTACCAATGCGACGTCCTTTAACATGTATTTATCTGTTACCTTGATGCAGCCATGCGCTATTACCTTACCTTGACTTTTATCCCCAAAAGTGATGTTTTCCTTTACGCTCGTGGGGGTGAGGCTAGAGAATCATTTATCATCTCCGGTCATGTGGCGCGAACAACCGGAGTCCATTATCCATATGTCCTCCTCGCCTCCAACCTGCAATCATCCCGATATTGTGCAAGAGCACGAGTACGTGAGCGAACACTAGAAGAGCGAACAAATGGCTCACGTCTCAAAACAGGACGATCATGAGTACCACGTACAGGGTACTGCTCACATCTAAAAACTCGACGATCATGAGTACCACATGTGGGGTACTGCTCACGTCGTTCAGCACGCATCCTCTGATAACAGAACTCATAAAGATGACAATCATGACTGCAAAAATCACAATGATAAAGCTTGCGTGCAGGAGCGAAAGAAGCCTCAGCATTAGAACTAGAAGCAACAAAAACAGGCTTAGTAAAATGATCACAAGAAGAACCATTTGGCTTAGTATTTTGTACACCCTTGAAGTGTTTTGGCTTAGGCACCCAAACCTGCTTTTTAGGAGCAGATCTAGATGTCTCAACCAGCAACCCATCAGAGGTGACACCTGAACCCTTCCTAGGAGGTGGTCCAGTATATTTAGCCAAAGGTGGATTCTTCTCATCAACAGGCGGTCCACTTTTTTCACCAAAAACATGTTTCAAGTCATAACCGGGACCAAAAAGCTCACCCCGTTTAATTTGAGCAATAGCCATACCAATTTGAGGCTCACGAATAGAACACCAACTAAGAATAGTTCTCAAATGCTTATTTTCTTCTTCCAAATCAGCAAGTTTGGCCCTTAAATCATTATTTTGAACAACAAAATTAGAACAAGTTAGGCATGAAGGAGAACCAGACAAGTGTGTTTTCCAACTCAACAATATGTGATTTAGCAACATTTAATTCAGATCATAAAGTTGGACAAATCGAACAATCCGGCAAATCAGGACAAGTGTGTTCTTCAAAATTTTTTACCCGACATAAAGCACTATCCACGTCAACTTTCAGAAGCTGGCAAGAACCACAAGTACCAAGCAAATTCGACCGAGAACGAAGTTCATTTAGTTCAGCATAAAGTTTATCTCGATCATCAACAATGGAAGCATACTTGGTTTGCAATTTAGAAAGCGAAATCATATGAATTGAGCATTCTTCACATTCATCAGGTTTAGCAGGATTAGATGCAGCATTTTTGAGAGTAGCTAGTTCAGCACAAGTTTTATCATAATCAGTTTTAAGTTTAGCCAACACTTTATTTTGCTTATGAACAATTTTAGTTAAATCAACTATTCTTTGTTCTGCAGAAGTATCTACCTCATCATCAGAAGTTTCATCGTTGTTGTTGGTTGATGCATCACCCTCCAAGGCCATAGTACATATCCCACCGTTGATGCCGGTGTTAGTGATGAAGCAAAGTCCGTCTGTCTTCTTCTTGGGTGTCTCATCCTCAGAATCTGAATCGCTGGAGTCTGACAAGGCACCTGAAACATACTGTCCAAGAGAAGATAACAAAACATTTGTAGCCTTAGCGACTTGCTTGTCAGAGTATTTTTGTCCGTCTTTTTTCCATTGCTTATCCTTCTTTTTCTTCCTCTCCCTGAACTTCTCCTGGCGCCTGGAGGAGTTATTGCCCTGCTCAAAAGATCTCTGCTTGTTTGGGCAATCAGCAGCAAAGTGTCCTCGCTCACCACAGTTGAAGCAGCCATCTGAACGTCTTCTATTACGCCTGTTGTCATACACATGCTTAAACTTATTGGAGAGCAGTACAAGCTGATCATCATCTAGCACCTCCAACTCCTCATCTGCAACATGACAACAAGAAGACAAAGCAAAACTGGAAACATTTGGATTAGCATTAGTGTTAGTATTATTTCCAGAAACCAAAGCCATTGGAACGTCAGAAGAAGAAGTAGCTGTGGGATTTTTCAATTTACGTTTAGAAACAATTTCGATCTCTTTTGATTTGAGCTTACTGTAAAGCTCATAAGTGGTGAGAGTCTCATAACCTACAGATTCAACGATCGCCTCAACTTTCATATCCCATTCATCATTAAGTGAATGTAATAATCTGAGAGCCCTAGCATGATCATCGTAAGGCATATTGCTATTCATGGCCTTCATCTTATTAACAATCACTTGAAAACGTGCAAACATGTCATCAATACACTCACTAGGCAATTGGCAAAAAGCATCAAACTCTTTTCGGCGAATCTCAAATTTTCGTTTTTTCACAGTGTTTGAGCCTTCATGATATTTTCTAAGTTTCTCCCAGATCTGATAAGCGAGATCTTCACTAGAAACCCGATCATATTCAGTTTTACAAATAGAAGCCTGTAAAATAGCAACATCGTGATGATTTGTTTCAACAAGCCCGATCTCAGCGGCGTCAGTCGGTTCCTCAGCTGGAATCACATATGTGGCATTTTGTGTGATTTTCCATAGCTTCAGCGACTTGCCTTTGAGATAGTTGGTCATACGTGCCTTCCAGTAATCATAATCAGTCCCATAAAAAAACGGAGCGCGAACATCAAACTTTTCATTGGTCGCCATAGCTGTCAGCGCCGATTAAGGTATAGCAAACCTAAACCTAGCTCTGGTACCAATTGAAGGATCAAAACGGGCGACCAGAGGGGGGTGAATGGTCCCGGAAGCCAAAAATTTCTAACCCTTCCCCTAAACACAAAACCTGATTAAATCATGTTTTTAAAATCTGGACAGAACTCTCTATACCTAGTAAACCTGATGTGGACGAAAATCCATAACTCCGATCGACCTAAAAATTTGTCAGATTAAACTAGATGAAATTACAAAAGTAACCTAACTAGAATCACATCAATCGGACTTACGGATCTTGAGATAAAAATAAAACAAGCAGACTATGTCGATGCTAACGAGAATTGTAAAGAACAAATCGAGATGCATAAGATCAATCATTATAGAAGAAAGATTAAATTGAGTAATTGAACTTACAAAAGTGCATCTAGCCTCCGCCCAAACATCCTCCCTCTCTTAATCGGAGAGATCAACAAAAACCTCTCACTAGAATTCAAACCCTAGGCTAGACTAGAGAGAGGAAAAACTGAACCGTAGAACCCGGGGCACAAGTACTTTTCACGGGTACTATTTACACGTGAATAATAACTCGCCGGGAGTCCAAAACATCCAACCCTCTCATCCCTAGGTGCCACATATTTATATCTCCAAAGGATGGCACGACCTATTTTCACATAACCCCCTACGCTAAATAAATCCAACGTAGGGGCGTAAATTCTAATTACGTCCTCCATGGCAAATTCTGCGATGTCCGCGATCCCTCCATCTCCGCGATGTGATCCTCTCGATGTCGCTGCACGACCATCCGAAATTGTATCGCGATCGCCAAAATTTCCATCTTCGGCCAACGCACGCCGCACAAGCGTCCCGGTACGATGCATGGCTTTGTGGCTCAACCAGCGAACCCCGGATTTTGTGGCGTAATCTGGAAACCTCCCTCGACGTCCTCCCACCGTGTAGTCAGGTACAATAGACATACACCAGACGATCGCCTGTCCCTCAAACGTAAGCCTCGATCCGCCCTTCTCCGCCCCAACAGTTCTTCGGCACGGCATCTTATCCTCGTTTTTCACTCGTCGCCGCATGTACCTTGTCTCCACCTGTCACCTACAACCACAACCTGCCGAGAGACACGTCACACGCACACCGTGTTGTCAATCGCTCATCACCAAGGTGCTAGCTCACCGGCATCTCAGCCCCATCCATGGCTGTGTTCTAGAAGCTTCAAGACACAAGGGAAAGATGGAGGTCGTTTCACCTAAGATGGAGGTGTAGGTTTGGTTGTTGACTGGACTCAACATCGCCAGTCAACAAAGAGATCACTGGTCAGCCGGCATTGGTTTGCGAGAATCCCCTGCTCTTTTTTATTTTTACACGAGAAAATGTCAAAGTCTAAGTGATTTATAGAGAAAGTCCGAAAACATCGTTTTTCTTAGAAAAAATGCCCTACAACTTACCTATAGTATATCTGTCATGTTTTAAATCCATTTTTTTATGAAACATGCGCTCACAAGTTTGTATAGTGACAAGTTTTTCTCATTGCAACACATAGGTGAGTCCTTAACACGTTGCACATAACACCTTGTGGACTTTATTCACATATTAGAATTATATTTTTATGGGTCCATAGAGAAAGTCATTAACTCAATGTTTAACCATATCAATGCATATATACTTTGAAATAAAAATTTTATGATATATTTAGGATTAAATATTTCTATGTGCTTTGCAACCAGATGAGAAACTATGGAGATGATATTTTAAAATGGATAAAGACTTTATAGGGCATTATTATATTATCACCGATGTTAACTTATATTACGGATGTCATATTCATCATATCCTTTTCCTTGAATATTCATTAGCTTTTTTTTCTTTCGTTGCGACACATGGGCATATTTGCTAGTATAAAAAAAAGAAAGGACGGCAAAAGCTTTGCCGCAATTTCTATTAGACGAAGAAAGAAAAAAAGGCAAGTGCCAGCCTAGTTTTTTAAATGAAAACTGAGCCAGAAAAACCATACAACTGAGGAGAGTACCCCACTCATCCCGCACAACTTTGTTACAACTGTTATAACTCACTCCACTACTTGAAACTTGGTCGAATCAACGCAAATAATAACAACTACCAAACTAACAAAGCTAAAAGCATATATATATATATATATATATATATATATATATATATATATATATATATATATATATATATATATATATATATATATATATATATATATATAGGGAGAGTATACTCTGTAGCTATAGAATAGTTTATTTTGTAGCCAGGTCGAACATATGCAGCATGGCTGGTGCGCTCTGGTCCGACTCACATTAATTCTAGGCGACGCCCAGGTATTAGCTCACGGTGATTTCGGTAATTCAACCCTGCGGCATGCATGCAAATTACAGGCCATAATTACAGGCAGAGCGCTTCATGCATGCAAGTTACTATAATTAGCACGGTTAATTTGTCCAGGCGCACGCAAATGTTCCTTACGATAATACTCCAATATACCTTGTCCACAAAAAAGTAAAAATATATTCTAGTTACTATAATTAGCACCCAAGTGTTCCAGGCGCATGCAAATGATCTTGTTACGATAATTAGCACGGAAATTTAGCACAAATTGACGTCAAATGGCTTCTGTTAACGGGTTACTATAACATCTAGATCATTTTGTGGTAAATTTAGTTACTGTATTTTGAATGTCTGATTGAGTAGTTACCATAATCTATCTGATTCACAATACCATAATCTTGTTATTCTTAAAATATTTACTAGAATATATGATGCCTCCTCAGATTAGTTACCATAATGTGTTTACTAGATTCGCAAATTGGTTACTAGAATCTATGCTTATCTGCCCCTGGTAGCTACGATATTCTATTTACTAGATTTTTAAAAAAATATATATTTACTGGAATCTATGCCTTTCTAACCCTTTAGAATCATTCACGAGAAACTTTTAATTTGATTTACTAAAATATATTTCTGACCATGTAGTTACATAAATCTGTTGACGAGATTTCTGCAAATTATTGAATTGTATGGTAGTGAAAGACAGTTGGTATTAGACAAAGTTACACAGTAGAGAAACCAATCTGGACATACATGCAACGAAAAAAAATCAAGGTGTCTGGACATATATGTAGTGAAAAAACAAGTCGGAGATTGACAATCCAACATACATGCAGAGAAAAAAAAGGTGTTCTAAATCATATAGAGCTTCTCCCATGGCTTTGGATTACACATTGTTCAGGGGCTGAACAAACTATGAAAAAACGTCATTCAAGAGATATATATGGCTTGCCAACATGAAGATGATCCCCCAACGCACAACGGCAAGCATGCAAACAGCAGCTGTTGATCCGGTAAAGAATGACGAGCTAAATCGCCTCAGCATGACGGCAAGAAATTTTGACCAAAAAAGAAGAGCATAGATGCTGAGACCGGAGATAGCTAGCAGAACAAATCAAGGTGGATGCTGAATCTGCATGCAGATGCAGAATTTCTGCTATGGCGCTGCATTGCTCGTTGACTGACCTTGCAGAACCACGGATTTGCAAATCGCAAAGAGGAAGGTGAGAAGGGCCACTGCAGCTGCCGTGCTAGTGCTATGGCAAGTTGGTTACTAGGCATCCCTTCGGTGCTGGCGACACGCCCATGGTGACGAGCCAACGAAAGGCACAACAGACGACGGCGCGGCGAGGCTGATGTCGTGGTCGGCATCCACGCGAGGCGGTCGCTCCTCCGCCGGGGCTGCCATCCAAGAGAGGTGGGCCGCGTCGCCGCCGGGGAGCCCCGTGCGTGCGGGTCGAGCCCCGCAGACGCATCCAAGAGAGGTGGGCCGCGGCCACCGGTTGCAAGGAGGAGCCGCTGCCGTCGTGAGGGAGGAGGCGCCGCCGGTGCTAGTCGGCCCGTCGGGAGGAAATGAGTGGCGGAGAAAAAAAAACATGGTCTATAGCATTTATATACGGACACAGAGTCGATCAATTGGCTTCGCCTACAGAAGGCAAGCGCCCAAGCCGAGCGGGAATCACGGGAGCCGGGGTGCATGTGTGTCGGTTTTAAGGATGAAAACGGTCGAAAACGGGCTTACGATATAGAAAAACGAAAACGGTCGGTTCGGGATATTTCTACATTTAGCAATTAAAGAGTACAAAAAATGATTAAAAATGGTTGTGAAACCAATTGAAACTGACAATTTTTCATGTTAAAAAACGGTTCATAATATAGAAAACGAAAACGGTCAATTCGGAATATTTCTGTTCCATTTTCATCCCTAGTCGGTTTGATTCGGTTGAGCCGGTCGCTCAGTTGGTTTGGTGGAACCAAAAGCGCCATGCCCCTCGGTCGGATGGCCTGGCTACAAAATTCTTATTCTATGGCTAGCTACAGTGTATTAGTTATATATATATATATATATATATATATATATATATATATATATATATATATATATATATATATTTGAATTCATCAGCACCGCCTTAACTCATGAGTCTTTCGGCACGTGCTCTAGAGGAGTTTCTAGAATATGCTGACGTGCTGCCGCAGTGGCGTAAATCACTTCCTGGAGGTCCATAATAATTAAGATTAGCGACAGCTAATGGCCGGTACTAATCAGCCCAAATAACCTTGATGTACCCGGCCTTGCATGCTAGCGCAAAACCGTGCAAAATAGGTATCAGGTCAAATGTTTATATAGCCCACATTTCATAGGTATCAGGTCGTTGTCAAATTATTTTATAGGCCTCATTCGACTCGTTCTAAATAGTCTACGTATACAACATGTCAAAATTTCATCATACACCGTGAGGCTGTTGCCACCCCTTCACCGGCCATGGGCGCCCTCTAGCAACCCAAACAACACGCCCACTGCCCTGCTAGCCACGGCCGAGGCCGGCGCCGATGCCTGCTGCCGCACCGACCCTGCGCCCAGGCCTCCGCGTCCGCGTCCGCGATTGTAGGAGATGGCAGATCGAGGCATGGGGAAGCCGGATCTGCCGGCACTTGTGCCAGTTGCTCCGCGGGACGACTTCCCCATAACGGCATGGAGTCAAACCCGGCAGGCCAGCCGCCTCGGAAAAACAAGGGGGGTCGGGAGCTTGCCCATGCTTGAAGGAGACAGCAGATCCGGGCGTGGAGAAACCGGATCCACCCACACTTGCGTTGGTTGCACTGCCGGCCGGCTCCCCCGTGACGGCGCGGAGTTGAACTTGCCGGGCTGGCTGCCGCACTCGAGGAGAGGGGAGGGGGGCGGGGGTGAAGAGCTCGCCCGTTCTTGAAGGAGACGGCAGATCTAGGCATGTGGAAGCCGGATCCGGCCACACCGGCACCTGTTGCGCCGTTGGCCGACTCTCCCACCACGGCGCCTAGTCCGGTCGTAGGAGCTCCACGGGAGAGAGGGAGAGAGGAAGACAACCCAGCGCCGCCATCCTTGCCTTTCGCCAGACCTCCGGCATCGAGCTCCAGCGGCGGCCGGGCCGAGGAGGCACGGGATCGGGCCCTACACCAGCTTTGGAGAGGATGCCGCACGAGTCGGCCCCGCGGGAGAGCGACGCGGGGAGCTTCCAAAAGTTGATTCTCAGTAAAATTGCGTTGACCAGGGCAAGCTTACTAGTGACAAATGTTACCAAGAAATTTAATTGCGCCTGAGGCCCGCCCTCGCTGATAGGCGCTTTTGTATTCAAATAACTCCAATTGGTCGACCAGATGATCGATTACTAGTTTACAGGTAGAATGCGTGGCAAAACTGATTGGCCATGCTTATCCATATCCAAGGCCATATCCTTGGCACTGCAGCTGGTCTTCTCAGTTTTTCTTAATGCAAACAACGGGGGGAGGGTCCCCCCTGGATTTTTCATTCAAATCAGGCAACCAACAGTGGCAGAGTCATAGATTAGAGAGTTACAATGCTTCAAGACTGATCGCCAGCAGCGAATCACATCCTTGATAATTGGTTTTACAATTTTATATGTACCCAACTCTGTTCTGCTCCAGTCTACTTGGCACTTGCTCTGCTCACACATGATAAATTGGATGAACTGCTTTCCCGTGCTTCGAATTATAAAAGCATACATACATAGGCTGGCATGTTATGTTCGATGGCATCACCAACTTGCCATCATGCATGCATACATATATACGAACAGTGTTGCTCCGTCAGAAAGCAGAGGACCTGTATATATATAGGTGCATCGCATGCAGATATGGTGTTGCCGCAGAGATTGAAAAAGGCAGAGGACAACCCGTCATGATATGGTGTTTCGGCCTCGACATTGTGGAGGCCGAGTAAAGTTGAGCAACACTGAGTTGCCTGATCCCATGATCATCGAATCAGGATCAACATTCCATGCATGTTCGCGCACCATGTCTGCTCGCTGTTGATCACTGTACTACAAAAGATTCCATCACCACACGTTCATCTGGTCATCATAAAATCAAAAAGTATACTACTATACAGTAATGAAATACACATGAGTGCCGGCACGCTTTCCAGCACCTTGGCCTCCGCTTAACATGATTTGGCTGTACAAGTTGTGGGTAGGGTTCTGTCGACAGCCTGCGTGTCTCCATAAATGATAGCTACCTGAATATGGTGCTTGCATGTTTGCAAGGGTCGGAAAATCAAAAGGGCAAACTGTGGGCGGAGGAGAACACCATCATAGGACAAAGTAGCAGAGTTGCAGGTTTTGGGATTCTGCGATGTGCTCTGTTATGTTTTCCTTCCTTTGAAATTGAAGCAGAGGATGCGTATGCATATTGGTGCAGGCTACAAAGCAGAGGATGAACATGTAGTGTCTGCAGGGATCAGAAAAGCAGAGGACAAAATTGACGCGCCTGTTTGTGTTCCATCATCCATCTCTGCTTGCCGCTTACTACTACACAACATTTCGTTGACTACAAATGCAAGGCGGAACCTTGATTAGTTTACAAATATATGAGCACAAGAATATGAACAGACTAGTGCTGAAGTTTGAAAACAAGGACTAGATCCGCTTCACCAAACAGTTTGGCATTGTCCAGCCCTATGCAATCAGTAGAGAGTCTGTGCGTCTCACTAGAAACGAAATTTGGCCAAAGCAACAGCAAGCAGATGATAAGCTCCGACCGATCCGATTCCATATTTCCATTCCATTCCCACAACAAAGATTTCCACATGGATACCTGCATATATGAAGTTTACTTCAGAATTCGTACTAAGCGAGTGTTGCGCCCGATCGAACCCGTACGGCGATCGATGTGGCAGGCTGGAAGCTTTACCTCGGGCGCGGGGTGCACGGGAAGCGGTGGCCAACGGCAGCTTGAAGGGTCCTCGACTAGACTCCGATTCGATAACCATGGATGGGGGCAAAAGAACCACGCACGCAACGCAGGCGTGACTGATGGCGTGCAGGCAAGCACCCGCGCGCTCGGCAGCCGTACGTCCTCCTCGGATTCGCTCGCGTCGTCGTTGCTCGGCTTCGGCTCGGACGCCTGCCTCCTCTGCCTGCCTGCCTGCCTCAGACCGCAGCTGTGCTTGCAGGGCCGTCCTTCATCTCCTGGCAACCTCACTGCTATTAACACTTGCAGATCGATTTGCAGGTGCTGCTGGCTCGTGATCTGCTCCGTTACATTTTCCTTAGCTTGCAAAGCACTCTAAGAAGCAGGGGATATGGTGCTTGCCTGGGTTGGAAAAGCCAAAGGACAAGCAGAGTTTTCTTTCCTTTGAATGCAGAGGATGTGTATATGCATATACATTGGTGCAGGCTACAAAGCAGAGGATTAACATACAAGTTCTTGCAGGGATCAGAAAAGCGGAGGACAACCTTGATTACAGAACGTTTCCTTCATAACAACATGATCATTCATTATAACAATCCAAGGTGAAACCTTGATTAGTTGTACAAATGTGTGAGCAGAAGAATATGAAAACACTAGTGCCAAAGTTTGAACACAAGGACACTCAGCACTCTGCTTCACCATATTCGGCCAAAGCAGAGTCCTGTGTGTCTCTCACTAGAAATTAAATTTGGCCAAAGCAGGAGCAACCAGATGGTACAAAACTGAAATCTGCGTGCTGGAGAAGATGATCGAGCTCCACCGATCCAATCCCACTCCTGCTCCCGCAGCAAAGATGGATACCTGCATAAATGAACTTTACACGAGAATACGAACTAAGCGTGCGTTATGCAAGGGACTACGACTACACATCTAGGTGCAATGTCTTGGGACAGAAAAGTAGCTACCTGGATAAATAAATAAATTTATACTTGCTTCATTTCTGATCCGGCAGTGAAGCAATTACTCTTCATCTTCAGTGAAATAGTCGATAGTGTGTGACTTGATATGGCTGATCTTGTCATACTCAGATGAGCTGCTGCCTGTTAACAAGGACTCGCACAACTTTTTGCTGCAAGTCAACTTAAGGGGTGTTTGGTTTGAGGAGTTAAAGTTTAACAAACATTGTAACACTTTCGTCTTATTTGACAAAAAGTTTCCAATCTTGGACTAATTAGGCTTAATAAATTCGTCTCGTAAATTACTTCTAATCTGTGTCGACATGCATGCAATTATTCTACATTTAGTACTCCATGCATTTGAGAGAACATTGATATGATGGGAGTTAAATTTTAACACATTGCAACCAAACAGGCCCTTAAAATACCTTGGGGTCACTGTTGTCAGATATTCCGGAAGTGTCTCCATGGTGGCGTCCTCCATCACCATGCTGTCAAGTAATGGGACTCTTTCCAGCACCTCCACAATTGGGCAACGGGCTATCCTGATCTTCTGCAACTTGGAGAGGCCGCTGATCCTCGTAAGCTCAGGGCAGTCGAATACATCAAGCTCCACAACGGAAGGGATGTTCTCCACGGATGCCAGGTTGCTCAGCTCAAACAGGTGCAGTCCTCTTAGACCAAGCCTCTTGCTGCTGGAGAGCCCTGGTGGAAGACATCTCAGTTTACAGCTATCAATTATGAGCTTCTTGAGAGCAGGCATGGCCATGGCTTCAGCAGACTCATCCTCGCCCTGCCCCTCCCACTCCCACTCCCACTCTTCCCATGCACTCAAACCTACTAGAGCAAGATGTGTAAGATTTGGAAAATCTACTCCCAAGGAGGAGCAATCCTGGAATTTAGAGCCAATACTCTTGATGGCAGGTGCGTCTACAATGTTCAGCCCTTCCAAACTAGGAAGGCAGCGCAAACCATCCGGGAGTTGAGTACAGCAGGCCAGGTTCTCTAGGTGCAGAAGCCTCAAGCTCTTAAAGGCCAATGTATCGGGTACCATCATCCAGTTTGGTAGCTGGCGACCAAAGTACTCTTCAATGTGTAGATGTTGTATGCTGGATGGAGGGTGCAGCTTCTCGATTACCTCCTCTACTGCTTGTTGCTGTCGTTGCTTCTCGGTCTCATCCTTCACTCCCATGCATCCCCTGCTACTCCAATGTAGCTCCAAATAATCAAGATGCTCCTTGCTACTAATTCTGGCCATTTCTGCAATTGAGCTTGCTGCAACATTTTCTAGATTATGTAAAGTAAGCCTCCTAATATGGGAAAGGGGTCCTATTTCTAACAAGCTACACCAGCTCCCATCTCCATCCATGTCCATGTGTACTGGGAACCCAGAAAGTATCCTCAAATTCGTTAACCCACCAAAACCCCTTGGTATAGCAACATTGATATTCGAATCATACATCTCAAGAGTTCTAAGTTTTCATAATGGTTCTTGGGAGATTCTCCAAGCTCCTAGAGCCTTGAATCACAATGTGTTGCAGGAATTTCATTGTATGGATTTCATCTGGCAGCCTAGTTATATTTGTGTTCTCTAAGCAAAGGTATCTTAGGTGCCTCAACTGACATGGGGAGCCAACCAACATGTCACAATCTCCACCCTTTATAGACAACACCCTTAGCCTGGAGAAACTAGTCAATGAATCACCTGGCTTCAAGTTGATTTTGCATTTTATAATTAATGTTCTTAGCATCTCTTGCTTTTGTAAATCGTTCCATTCCGGCACCTATTTGGTTGGTCCAATTGACATGAGGTGAGCATGGCTACCTTTACTACCACTAGCAACATGCTGGCTCTGGACCACAAGTAGTGATTCTTCTCTAGCCATAAATTCAGCAAAGGAGCGCACCACATCATGCATTGTGCACGCGTACCCACCAAGATAACCGCCTTCTTCAGGTTCTATAAGATTCCTCATGATTAACTCATGATAGTACTCAGTTGCTATTTCTTCTAGTCGATCATCATATGAACTACTTTCATGCTGAGGTTGGACAGATCTCTCACTAATCCACATGGGAATAACTTCCCTCCACCCAGTAAGTGTACCTTTTGGGAAAAGTGAGCAATATAGGAAGCATTGCTTTAGCTGGGGAGGCAAATCCTCATAGCTCAAGTATACGCAGTTGTCCAACTCCTTAGGTAACCCAACTACTGACCATGCACGATGGTTCAAAACAGCCTCCCACTCACCCTCGGTTCTGGACCTCGTACTTAGCAATCCACCCATCACTTTTATAGCAAGAGGTAAACCATCACATTTCTGGATAATTTTCATCCCGACAACTTTTAGGTGGTCATTTCTGTCTACCTGTCAACAGTTTAAGATTACTTCTAGGTGAATAAGTATACATGATTATATACACCACCACTTTTCACTAAACAATGAAGTTACAACATTTAGTTATAAAAAAGTCCCTCTCCTCCACCAATATTTGTCAATAACACACCATATGCATAGACAACATGAGTATACTAGTCCTAAAAAATCATTGTGTGAATGACCATCATGCCCCTATTACATGTAATAATCGACCATTTTGTTTGTGTCATAGCATTTAATTAGGGGTATAAAATGCAAATAACACAATAAGTATACCCTTGATATCTTTAATGGACAATTATTATATAATATCTTTGGAAGATATGGACAATTATTGTGGAGAGAGAGAGAGAAATTAATGACATGCAATTAGCTAAAGAAAATGTAATATTTTCTATCGTGCCCTGCCAAGAAATGGCAATGGCCCTGTTTGGATCTCTTGGACTAACAA
The DNA here is from genome assembly GCA_038087645.1 of Saccharum hybrid cultivar R570. Lineage (NCBI taxonomy): Eukaryota > Viridiplantae > Streptophyta > Magnoliopsida > Poales > Poaceae > Saccharum > Saccharum hybrid cultivar. Next base: position 18,681,302 of record JAQSUU010000760.1, read on the forward strand.
CTAATTGACTAAACATTAGCCCTTGAGGATCCAAACAGGATGACTAATGTGTGGCCTAAAGCTTAGCCAAATCCCCAACTAGTTGTTAGTCACTAGTCTATAAAACCTAACAATCAAGGGCTAACAACTAGTTCTAGTCTATAGAACTCAACAATTAGTTCAGGATACAAACAAGTATGGACCAACAGCTAGCTAGTTGGCTAATTTTTAGCTGGCCATAGATAACAACTAGTCCTAGTTCATCCAAATAGGGCCTAAAGCATAGTGCCATTGGAATGTCTGGGAGCTCAGACATAATAGACGTGTACATCAAATATATTATATGTATTTAGAAAGAGAAATAATTTAAGGAACCAAATTTTACATAGAAGACAATATTGCACAAGTGCTCACACTAGAATTCAAGTTAAGGAAATAAATTATATTTTTTTCTATATATGGAGAGCCCTGAGCACGATTGACTCTGCAATTTTAAAGTTAATTGGAGTTATATAATTGCACCATATAAATGGAGGGTGCCTCGACAACTATGGCACATTTTATTTGAAGTGATCACATCCTAAAAGTTTATATTAGAGCATTTCCTTCAATGAAGTCGAGTTATCATTTTTTAGTAACATTTACAAGTAATACACATATCATGTCCATGAACAGACCATGGTAGGTCGAGTCCTAGCAATTTTTTGTTAATTATTAATTAATTGTTCACTTAGTTGCAATGTATAAAATGTGTAGACTAATCTGTCTAGGGGATGGTGGTAGCTGTTTGTTGAGCAAGGACCAAGCATCCTCTTCATTGAGTAGGCTGACATGGTGTTGGTAGATGGAAGCTCCCATCCGTTGAGCCATGTATCCTAATCTTGTAGTAATTAGGACCCAGTTCCCTTGCTGTTTTTGGCTAGCATTCTTAACAGGGACAGAAAGCACATCAAGCTTCATCACTCCACACATCATCTAAGACCAGGAGAAACTTGCCCATGGACAAGGTGTTGGTTAGGGTCCTCATGAGGAGAGTTTTGTCTTGTACCCCACCATGGACTCCCCCAGCATGCTCAGTTGCTGTCTTGAGAAGCTCAACCTCATCAAAGAATTGAAATTCACCAAGATAGAAGAAAAGGGGTATTATGACTATCACATAGGCATGCTAAGAAAAGTTTCTAAATAAATAAAGTACCTATGCGGGTAAACCTACGCCTGTTCTCATGGTCAGGGTAATAGTTTTGAGAACTTTAATGTTCCAAAAGCAATGTAAGATTATTATAGATGGACGTCCTATATGCTTCAGCTGTTGAAAGCTTAATGAGTACAAAGACAAGACCTTGCCCTGACACAGTTTAGGTATCCGGGTTGTTTTGGCAAAAGACCAGTCCAGATATAGATCACTGGAATGGAGTTAAAAATGTCGGCCTCATGCTAAAAGGAAAGAACAAGTACTCTCAAGTAGTTGTGGGTACAAATGTTATATTTTGGCGAGATGTTTAGTGAAACCCACATAGTAGCTAACACTCGTAGTTGGAGTTTTATTGTGGAAAAGCTCCAAAAGAAACAGTTCTAGTATCATCAGTGATGTAAAGTTGTAATATAGCATGATATGAGGCTGAGGGACAGGCAAAATAGTTAAAGAACTTTATCCGGAATGGATAATGGTTGTCAACAGCAATAACCATTTGAATAGTTTGCTCCTAAGACAACGGGTCAAGTGTACTGCCAAACATGTTGACATTAAAGTTATACGTTGTTAAGGAGAAAGTCCGAAATCATATTAAAAGGTATCGAACGTAAAAGTAACAAGCTAGTGCTCGTGGATCCGCTTACCAAAGGCTTACCACCCAGTGTGTTCAGAGAACACGCAGTTGACATGGGTTTATGATATAGCCTATGTTTTCCGGACAATAAAGGGCCCAAAAGTTAATGAATTTGTTTCAGAATGGAGACATGTATCGTGGCTGTGAAATCTATCGGCAATAGACCATGACGAGGAAGCACGCTCGATGCACTAATCTGTGATGGAATAAGTAAAAGTGAAATGTATTAAAGTTAAAAGTGTGAGTTGAGATCAAGGGGGAGAATGTTGAACTGATCTCCTCCCCAGGAGGCCCAACGGCCCGCTGGGACTTGGTCAAGCGCCCTGATCGGGGGCGCCCAACCGTATGTGGTTGAAGGGCCCCTGTCACGCTGCGCAATAAATATAGGTGGGGGCTGGCGGCTCTGGCAAATTAAGTTTTTAGGGGCGGTTGGTGACCCTCTCTAGGGGTGGTTTTGACGACTGCCTCTAACAAAGGGTGGCTACAAATGACAAATTTATAGGGGCGGTTGGCCAGCCATCCCTGCAAATCGGTTTTTTATGGACGGTTGAATATTTATTTATCATTTTCCCGAAATTCATGAATCCGTGCATTTTTTCACGTAAAATCACGCGCTACACGCTGCCAGGGTTCGAACCCATGACCTTAGGCTCACGCGTTCCCTCCTCTGACCACTCCACCCAATACTCACTTGTATCTATATTGTATTTTTGTTTCTCACATATTATCCTAAACCGAACATAAATTGATTGATTGAGGCCCTAAACGAATTCAAATGAAAAAGTTGTTAACTACAAAGTTTTCTAATCTTTTGAGATTTACAACTTTTATTCTGGTAGTTTTTTTCCATCCGAGGCCGTTTATAAAATTTGAATTTTAAATTTGAGAAATTCAAACGTAGTTTTTCATGACAAGATGATTTTAAATGGAAAATTTGTCAACTGTAAAGTCTCGTAACTATTCGAGATCTACAACTTTCATTTTTGCTATTTGTCCATCTGAGGTCGTTTAAAAATTTAAATTTTAAATTTTTGAAAATTCAAACGTAGTTTTCCTTAACAAGATGATTTCAAATCAAAATGTTATCGACTACAAAGTTTCTTAACTTTTTGGGATCTACAACTTTTATTTTGATAGTTTCTCCATCTGAGGAGGTTTAGAAAATTTGAATTTTAAATTTGAGAAATTCAAACGAAGTTTTCCTTGACAAGATGATTTCAAATCGAAAAGTTGTCAACTACAAAGTTTCATAACTTTTTGAAATCTATAACTTTTGTTTTGATCATTTCTTCATCCAACAAAGTGGTACTAATATTGTTCACAAATGTTACATGTCCCACTTATAGTTTATGAAACTATAAGAGAGATAAGTAAATTTTGTGAACAATGCCACTTTATCTGATAAAGAAATGAACAAAATAAAACTATATGAATGATATGTAACATTTGTGAACAATATTACTAGCACTTTATCGGATGAAGAAATGATCAAAATAAAAGTTGTAGATCTTGATGAGTTCTACAACTTTTATGCTCATGACGTTTTCGGCTGAAATTGTTTAGTGTTTGAAAATGACGTTTGAAGTTGCTATTTTTTGAAATTCAAAATTCAAATAGATAAAACACAGTCACATAAAAAGATGGATAAAATAATATCTGTGAAAACAAAATAAATTGATTGAGAATGATTTTAGAATTTTTTAGGAAAAAAATCATTAAATTTGAAGTTAGTATAAGCGAGAAAGACTAGTTACAAATTTTAGCTGAAGATTAAAAAGGGAAATCAGAGTTCTTCAATAATTTCAAAATTAAATTTCAAACAGCATTTTGAAGCAGTAAATGATTTCAAATGAAAAGGCTGTAAACAACAAAGTTTTATAACTTTTCGAGATCTACAACTTTTATTCTGGTCATTTCTCTATCCGAGGTCGTTTGAAAAATTTGAATTTTAGTGTTTAATTTTTATTATTCGGCATCTTGTGCTGCCCCTACAAATTCAATTTGTAGGGCACGATTTTCATCATTTCTTCATCCGATATAGTGGTAGTAACATTGTTTACAATGTTATATATAAACTATAAGAAAGATATGTAAATTTTGTGAACAATGTTACTAACACTTTATCGGATAAATAAATGATCAAAATAAAAGTTGTAGATCTTGATGAGTTCTACAATTTTTGTGTTCATGACGCTCTCAGTTACAATCGTTTAGTCTTTCAAAATGACGTTTGAAGTTGTCATTTTTTGAAATTCAAAATTCAAATAGATAAAACACAGTCACATGAAAAGATTGATAAAATAATAGCTGCAAGAACACAATAAATGGATAGAGCATGATTTTAGAAATTTTTAGGAAAAAATCATCAAATTTCAAGTTAGTATGAGGGAGAAAGACTAGTTACAAGTTTTAGCCAGAGATTAAAAAGCGAAATCAGAGTTCTTCAACAGTGTCAAAATTAAATTTCAAACAGCATTTTGAGGCAGTAAATGATTTCAAATGAAAAGGTTGTAAACAACAAAGTTCCATAGCTTTTCGAGATCTACAACTTTTATGTTGGTCATTTGTCTATCCGAGGTCGTTTAAAAAATTCGAATTGTAGTGTTTAATTTTTATTATTCGGCATGTATTTATAGGGGCGGCTCATTTAGCCACCATTTGTAGGTGCGGTTCAATATAGAGCCACCCCTAAAAAAAAGAAGGCATTGCTACAAATTGTTTTTACAGTAGTGTAGTAAACTAAAGAGCAGAAACAGAAAAGGTGATCCAGGCCACGTTTAGTTTGCAAATTTTTTCAACCTGATGAATAGTATCACTTTTGTCTTATTTGACAAATATTGTCCAATCGTGGACCGACTAAGCTCAAAAGATTCATCTCGCGATTTCCAACTAAACTGTGTAATTAGTTTTTTTTACCTACATTTAATACTCCATGCACGCGGCTAAAAATTGATGTGATGGAGAGAGAGTGAAAAAATTCTAACTTTTGGGTGCATCTAAACAAGGCCCCACTACAAGTCTACTGCAGCTTTTTACACTACTAGAGCTACTAGAGGCTACACTGAAGAGGAAACTTGTAAGTAGAAATGGCATGCATCCATCAAGCGCGAAACAGGTGACATAGAGAGAGGGGCAGAGAGAGATATGGTTCTGACTACCTTGCCGTTGGCCACGAGCATCATCTAACTGGCGCCCAAGTCGGGGAGCAACGATTATCCAGTAGTGATGAGACTTCAGCAGAGAAATTAAAGAAAAAAGCGTATCAGAATTGAAGATAATACAGATTAGGGGTAAAATAATCAAGGATTAGAAACCGCACATAGTTCGAAACAACGATTATTGTCGTGCGATACCTAAGAAAAAACTTTGTGAAACTTGGGTTCTCAAAAGGCAACAATTCAAGCACAAGTAACAAAGCAGTGATCACTAGGAGGATGTTTCATTTCTTTTACACCGCCATTTATGCCTTGGGCCATGTCGGGCCAGACCGTGGGCCCAGTGAGCCCCAATGCCGACATGCTGCGAAGTAGGAATGGCAACGGGCCCGTTCCCCGATTCCCCGCGGGAAATTCCTCTATTAGGGGACGGGATGGTACAGAATTGATGTCCATGGGGATTTATACGGTAGAAAACTTATCCCCGTCGAGGATCACGGTGCCGGGATGGTTGTCTGGTCCCCGTCCCCGTTCCCCGCTACCCCGCCCCGCTGCACATGCAAATAGACGCGGCCGAGCACTGAAGAAGTAAAAGGCCCGTCTAAAGGCCCAATAGCCAGCCAAGAATATATAATGTGAGCTGTGTAACCCTAAATCTACCGCTCCTCATTTCTTCTCCCCAGCCGCAACTTTGCTTTCTCCACCAGCCAGCTCCCGCACAAGCACAGCGCACACCAGCCGCCGGCGAACTCCACGTCTCCACCAGGCTTTGCTCCCTGTCCGCATACCCACGCGAACATGTCCTGCCTGCAGTCCGCTCACATCCTAAATCTATGTCATTGTCCCCATCCAAATCCACAAAGGAGTGGGCGCAAGATGGACGTGGTCAGTGGTCAAGACTCAAGAATCAAGATGCTGACTGCTGAGAACTGTAGGGAGTGGATAGCCTTGTAGTAGTAGTATACTTTCTTTCTGGCATGTATTTTCTTTGGATCTGAGATGAGAGAACTAGTCTTTTTTTAGTCTTCTTTCTCTTCGGCATGTATTTTCTTTGGATTTGAAAGAATAGAACTAGCGTATCATTCTTTCTTTGCATTCTATGAGATTAGAAACTGGTTTGATTTTGCCCTTTCTGCTCTAGCAGAGTACATTTTGTTACGGGGATGGGATCCCCGCGGGGATTAAATCCCCGTGCGGGAACGGGAACGGGAAGAAAGCTTCCCCTGCGAGTGTTGACGGGGACGGGGATGGGGAAAGTCTGTCCCCGCGGGGACGGGGATGGGGTGCTAACCCCTGTCGGGAATTCTCTGTTGCCATCTTTACTGCGATGGATGGCGTCGAACAGGGATGAGGTGCGCCCTGCACCCTGCACTCGTCGGACGGCAACGCGGTCTGTGGGCATAGCCGGATTGATCAGTTAGGGTCAGGGGTCGGGGCCTCTAGTTCGGTGAATGGGGGGGGAGAAAAACACTGTATCAGAATTCATGTAGCATTTCGTTTGTATTTGGTAAAAATTATCTAAATTTTGACTAACTAGACTTAAAATGTTCATCTCGCAAAGTATAACAAAACTGTGCAATTAATTTTTGATTTCATCAACATTTAGTACTCCATGCATTTGCCGACATTTTGATGTGACAGGAAATCTTCTTTTTGCATAGTAAAATTTGGGGAGAATTGGGGAAACTAAACAAGCGCCGGGTTATACTTTTCTCGGTCTGTGGGCTTTTGGGTGGTGCAATGTGGAGCGGCGCAGGCCATGCTGCCACGGGGTGTCTCGATTGGGGCCCAGATACGGCCCTATATTTAGGCCCGGCTAGCATGGGCCCGACAGCCATTGGGCAGTGCTGTGTCTAGGCCGGTTCGTGGGCCTTTGTCCATCTAAACCCACGCAAGTAGCAGGACGCCCAAGCTCTGTCGAAATGAACATCACGTGAGGTTGGGTCCGAGGGAGGGACGCATACTTCGTACTTGCACAGAGTAGAAGGCAGGAGCAAACCACATCAGAGTAGAAGGAAATAAGGCGCATGTTCCAAACTCTCATCACGGCCTTCCTCTTCTAGATTTGGGGTTGGGCGGGGCCTTAAATTACCACCACTTAGCGGACCTACCTATGCCAAGGCGGCAGGCGGTGCGTCCATGCTCATGCCCTTGCGCGTCCTAGGCAACACGAGACGTGATTGGCCGAGGGCGGTCATGAGGAGGGGAGGTCTATAGCTAAGGACGAACTGAACCGCATCTTTTTCTATACCTTATCCGATCGTATTCGTATTTTTGTGTCCTACTTTACCGTTTTTGCTTTTGTTTTCGTATTCCAAATGTAAAAGCAGAAAATGGTTTAGACATTTTCTGACTTTTCTACTTTTAATTCGGAATATCCTGAATTCAAAATTTAGTTAAAACCGAATTTGATTGTCAATCATTAAAGTCCAGGCAACTAGGCACAGACAAGTATGGAGCACTGATGCCCATTGGCCGCATTATATAGGTAGCTCACCCCGTCGCGCCTCCCTGAGTCGCCGAGGTAGGACTAATCATCTCGCACGGTGCTACATGCCTGCGTGACTGCATTTGGCTTCACGCGGTGCTGGGCCGACCAAAACAGAGAGAGCTAGATGGGCCAGGCATAGTTGCCATCCTTTCTAGTCTAGTACCGATGACATCTTAAATTTTCCTCTTCTTTCTTTTTTTTTTCTCTTGTCAAAGAAACCAAATTGATAAGTCTGCTCTCTTGCACTCGAAATTTGCCACGATGGCACTTGTTAATTGTTATGCATTGTGGATCGGTATTCCGTATTGAATTTTCATATACCGACCGTGTTCGACATAATTTCGCTCGAATTGGTTCGTTTTCGAAATTCTCGATATTCCGTAAGTTCGCGTTCGTTTTCGTGTCCGGCTTTACTGTTTTCGCTTTCGTTTTCGTATTCAAATGTAAAAGTAGAGAATAGTTAAGGAGTTTTCCGACCGTTTTCATCCTTAACTACAGCAAGGGTGTGCTAGCAGGATCCGATGATGGTGCAAGGGTGTCCGGATCCTATATTTTTTTCTGGCCTCCTCCCGTACCCCTCTCGTTCTTCCCTCGTGGACGAGCTAACATTGCTACAGAACTCTTTTCCCGGGTGGGCGAAACGGGTTAACTAAGGTGGGCAAAGCAACCGCCTCCATCAAAAGGATTTCTGTTAAGTAGACCTACTTGTCCGCCTCGGTTAATCAAATTAACAGAGGTGGACGCTTTGGCCGCGTGCGAAAATCTATATCTATATCTATACCTTAATAGTAAATCCATACCTTTTTATAATAAATCTGTACCTTTTTCATATATATATACCTAATAATAAAGAGGTAAAATTTCTCTTCACCATTTTTTTATCCGGACATCCCTTAACTAACTTTGTGAATGTGGAAAACCGCCTATAGCCCTTTTGTTTGTATAATTATTAGAAATCTTGTTCCAATTAGATCTCTCTGATTTCAGGTGAATAGAAACCTTAATTCAAATAGAAAAAATATAATAATATGGATAACTACGAATTTTAATCCAACTAGATCTCTCCAACTCTGAGTAACAGAAATAGGAATCTTAATCAAATGCAAAAATAGAAGAATAGAAATCTAATAAACAGGAAAGAACCGATATTCTGATTTTCTATTCATCTGATACGTTCACGATTAAAGAGAAAGGTACAGTGATATATTTGTTTTAAACCTGATTTTTTATTCATCTAATATGTCCACGATTAAAGAGAAAGGTACGGTGATATATTTGTTTTAAACCTCTGCTTGGTCATATTTTCGTCCTTCTTCCATATGTGTTTCGATTTGGACCGTCTTCTGGCCGTATTTGGCCAGGACTCTAGTTGCCGGCGCATCCATACTCTACGTGGTAATTTAGTCAAGGTTGAACGAGGCGCACCTTCATTGAAGCGGCAGCCACCAGCAAGCTAACAGAATCGTCACGTACGTAGTTCTGCTCGGAAAAACATGCATGCGTGATGACTGTATATATAATAAAAAAAGTAGAATTATGAAATTTTATAGGTCCATGAAAGAAGTCAACGGAACCCGATATTTAACTGTGAAATATATAGACAGTATGAAATTAAAATTATGGTATATTTACAATTAACATGTTTGTGCTTTGTAATAGGAGAAAAATCTATCAAGATTACATTTTAAACTTTATATACATACTTAATAAGACATTGTCATATTATTACCTACATTAACTTATATATTATGGATGTTATAGTCGTCTTAAAATAATCCATATCTTTAAAAGTTTATACAAAGGATAAAACATAAATAGGTAAGTATTATTTCGGTCCTCATTTTTCATCGATGTTTGATAGCTTTTACTCTCCTGTTGTAACGTACGGGCATGCTTGCTATATATATATATAATATAATAATAAAGAGGCAAAATTTCCGTCTCTTTTCTTGTTTCATTTTTTTGGTCTGGTCTTCCAACTACTTATGAGGATGGTGGTAGCCCGATTCCTAATCCAAATCTAAATAGGAAAAAAGAGTAGAATTCTATTCCTAATAACATTATTATAAACAGCAAGTTTCTTAGTTTCGCCTATACTCGGACTTTATTTTTCTTTTTCTTTTTTTGCCGTAGAGACCAACGAGAGGACTAGAACGAGAGCCGACTCATCGTCGGCCATGAATTATTTTTCTGATTTTTTTTCTGTTCCGGCTGTCACGTTTCCTTATTCACACGTTCAACTAAAAAACGGATAGGTAAATAATCTATATCTATACCTAATAATAAAGAGGCAAGGCAAAATGTCAAACTTTTTTTTTGTCCATCCATTTGTTAGGTCCATCTTCCTTTAACTACCGGACGATGGAGAGTTGTTTCCTCTCTAGACTCATATATATAACTCATACTCATATGAGTTAGAATAACTCTTGTTCAGCGTGAGGCAGAGTCCGATTCCAAAATATATTGGATCCATACTCATATATGTTAGAACAACTCGCGTCTAACGATAATACGGAGTCCAATTCTAATATATACACAGTCTTAAGGTAATATATGGATAGCTATAAATCCTAATCCAAATAAATATCTCTGATTCCTAAATCTGAAATAGGAATTCTAATCAAATAGAAAAGAAATATAATATAATCTATACCTCTATATACTGAATGCCAAATAGACAAAATTTCTTGTCATATTTTTTTTCGTCCAACACTATCATCAACGTTCATCTGCATGCAGCCTGGTTACAACGTTTGGTCTGGGTCTCTTTTGTTCTCAATTCCGTTTCTATTTTCTATTCGGTCACTTCATCTTTTTTTTTTCCAATTTCCACACTTTTTTACGGACGTTTGGTACGTTGGGTTTTAGAAAAGTGCTGCCCTCTCCTGCATGGTCATGTATGTAACTTTTATGCTCCTTTTATGTGTTTTTTCTTTCCCGGTGAGTGATAATGTAACTATACTTTTTATTACAGAATTAAGATATAATAAATAAAATATTACGGGTCTTTTAAATGTTGACCCATACTTATAATAAACAAATATTTCTATTACTATGTTCAAAAAATATATTTCAATTACTAAGTTGTTGGTTTTAGTTAAGAATAAATTATTGTTTATAATTTTTTTTGTGACTTCTTGTCTTTCATTATCAGCTGGCCAAGGCCTCGAAATTGATCAAGTCATACACGCATATCGGAGCATCAAGCCACACCTCCAAACGATACAAACTAGAGACCTGCCTAGCTAAGCAGTGCGCAACCTTATTACAATTTCTACTAATGTGAGAGAACAAATTCATGAAAGGCAAGACTTATCTCCTCCATCGCCTCCAGAATAGGAACAAGGATAGAATGTTGCATATCCTTCCTCTTCCAGAGTTGCACAATCTGAAGGCAATCAGATTTCAGCTCCACTCTCTGTAGCCCCAACTGCACAGCCAGTTTGAGGCCATCCCTGCACGCCAAAGGCTTCATGATACATACATCAAGGCCTCGCTCATACGAGAGTGCTTCTGCCGCTTGGAGCGCTCCCTAATCATCTCTGATGACAGATGTTGTTGCACCGTCTTTGCTATCTTCATAGAATGCCGCATCTATGTTAACCTTCGACCATCCCTCCTTTGGCCATCGTCATTTAGGGATTTCCTTCTCTGGCTTTTGCTGGTTCGGCGGATGACTTAAGTGCCACAAGTCAAAGGCTGTATCCTTTGCCCAACTCATCACATGTTCAGCCGATGACCTAACTAATCAAACTATATACTTAAATCTTAAACACTTTGTCATCTAATCTAATCTAAAAATATAAATGTTTCTTCAAGCTATATGCACATGCCAATGCAAATCTCTAAGTTGTCTGCATATAACATTGCAAACTCTCGACAAGGCTGACACGTGTAAATTGAAATATGATGATGGCAACCCCTTGTCGGCTTTGATAAGATATTAAAATTACATATTTTTTATCATAAAAAAGCCATAAAACTTGATATCTAACTCCACCAAGAAAATAAACAGATATCTAAGACTTCCATCCCTATCTACATTAATGAGCCCGCTGTTTGTGATTGCTACGGTAACCACACACAATATCAGAAATAACACCTATACAAATTAAGATGTCATGGCTATTGCAGCCGTGCATCAAGCTGAAGCGAAACGTTTAATACTTTTTTTTTCTCCCGTTACAATGCACGGGTACGTTTGCTAGTAACAATAAAAATGAAAATTAAAACAGCATAATATATAGGCTTCGAACTTCATATACCTTTGTACCACAAAGTTATTAATGTATTAAAAGCAAAACTCATATTATTATAACCTGAATTAGTCAATGGTCCAAAATCAAATCATGAAATTAGATCTTGAGTAGTTTGTTATCTCTAAATAAATGTGCCTCCTCCAAGTATGCACCAGTGCCATCGCCAACAATGAAACGATTTGGAAAATCGAGAGCGGCTGTCATAATCATCACACATAGTAGCCCTTGATGTCAATAACTAATTCCATGCTAACTTGAGTTACCGATTTTTACGTGTCTTCAGAAATCATGAATTTTGAAATTTAATTGTACCAACATATTGATATTATAAAATTAATTAATTTTATCTACGAGCACATATTTTTGAGCTTAGCAATGCAAGAAAAAGTTCATCCGGACCTTATTTTAATTTGATACAAGCTTAGTTATACATTGTCATATTATTGCCAACATTTGCTTATATTTGCTTGTCGTCACAAAATAAATTATAGCTCTCAAATTTCTTAAAAGGGAAAACATATAAATAAGTATGTGACACTTCTTCTCCCATTGCAACGCATGGGCACGTTTGCTAGTAGATTAGAAAACAAAAAAAGGCGGAAGGCCACCGGCGAGCCCATTTCTGAGCCCAGTAGCTCCCAGTGCCTGAACGCAGCCTGCTTCCGCGCGTCCCCCAGCGAACGCTCGCTGCTGGATCTGCATAACTGCATGTTTGCCGCCGGATCTGCCCACCCGCGCCGCTAGAGGACCTTGATCCACACGGTGCCGATCTCGATCCACCCACCCGCGCGCTCCTAGCGGCGCGCCGTCGCCGGTGGACCTCAATCTGCACAGTGCCGACCTCGATCCACGCTGAATTCGGGCTCCCGCACACTGGATCAGGGCTTCTTCACGCCTCGTCGTGCTCTGGTGCCCTCCTTGCCGCGTCGTGCTCTGTTACCTGCTGCCTTCTTCTTCTTATAAATGAAAGCCGGAAACCAAATCTTTTTAAAAAAACGTCTGATGACCTCCAGAGTCAGCGGTCGCTGTCCGGCATAGAGAATATACATATATATGCCTGCATCATTGGCCAGCCCGAAAAATTAATGACCATGCACTACCGGACCCGGCTGCTTTGCCAAGGGCCCCAGGCTCTCAGCAAAGCCTCTAAGACCCTCGACAAAGCCTTTGCCGAGCGCAGCTCTCGGCAAAGCGCCCTCGGCGAAAATCCGATCGGCAAAGACTTCTTTGCCGAGAGCCGTTTATCGGGCACTCGGCAAAGCCTTTGCCGAGTGCCCGACACTCGGCAAAGCATGAAATAAAAAAACCTGAAAAAGTCGCGGCATTTTTCGCGCAAAATTCGCGGTCGGCGGGATTCGAACTCGTGACCTCTCCCTCACGTGATACCTCCTCTGCCACCTGCACTACACACTCACATGCGTCTATATGCCATTTCGGTTACTCAAATATTATACTAAATAAAGTGAAAATTGATTGTTGGAGGCCCTAAACGAATTCAACTCAAAAGGTCATTTCCATCCGAGGTCTTTTAAAAAAATCGAATTTTAAAATTTTGAATTTCAAACGTAGTTTTGCATGACAAGATGAATTCAAATGAAAAAGTGGTCAACTACAATGTTTTATAACTTTTCGAGATCTACAAACTTCATTTAGGAAGTTTTTCCATCCGAGGTCTTTTGAAAAATTTGAATTTTAAAATTTTGAATTTCAAACGTAGTTTTGCATGTCAAGATGAATTTAAATTAAAAAGTGGTCAACTACAATGTTTCATAACCTTTCGAGATCTACAAACTTCATTTAGAAAGTTTTTCCATCCAAAATTGTGGTGCTAACATTGTTCACAAATGTTATATATATCTCTTGTAGTTTCATGAAACTACATAAGAGACATATAGATTTTGTAAACAACGTAATTATTACTTTGTCGAATGAAGAAATGACCAATATAAAGTTTGTAGATCATGAGAAATTATGAAACTTTGTAGTTGAAAACTTTTTTATTTGAATTCGTTTAGGGCACCAAAACGTGGTTTGAAAAATTGCTTTGCCGAGTGTTTTACTTTGGCACTCGTCAAAGAAGCACTTGCCGAGTGTTTTTTTGGCACTCGGCAAAGAAACTTCTTTGCCGAGTGTTTTTTATTTGACACTCGGCAAATGTGACACCCTAATTTTTGGTATTATTTAAAAAAATAGATAAATTTGATTTAAATATGCATTTGTTTGTGCATTCAAATTTAGGGAATAATGAATTTTGTGAAATTAAAATTAATCATAAGGTTAGCAACTCCTTGATGCACTCATGCTGCTGCATTTTACTGTGATGAGTGGTTCTTGTTAAATAGTTGAAAGGATTTGAAAATCAATTGAAAATGTATTTGGAAAATCAGTTAGGAAATAAAAAGGAAATTCTTATTCAAGTTCCCTCCCTCCCTCCATTTCGGCCCGTTGGCCCGACTCCCTCAGTCCGCACGGTTTTCTCCCCTCCTTCCCTTGCTGGGCCGGCCCAGTCGGAGGCCAACTGCCGTTGCCGCGCCCGTTTCCCTCTTGAGCCGCTGACACGCCGGGCCCATCTGTCAGCGCCCTCCTCTATCTCCAGCCGGTTCGTTCGGACGAAGCCGCAACCGCCGCTGCCGAGCCGCGCCCACGATCTCCGTACGTGGGAGCTTCTCCGCGTCCGCGCCCGGCCTTCAAAGGGGAGCCCGACCCCGTCTACGCCTTTCCCTTCTCCAGTTTTTCCCTGCTCCCATTCACTTGAGCACCCGGAGTCCCGCAGCGACGAACCACCGGAGCACCGTCCGCCCCACCTCGTCGGTCTTCGCCCCCGAACTGGCTCGACTCTGTTTGTCCGCTCGGTGAGTTTCGCCTCGCTCCCCTCTTTCTCCCCATCCCTCTCCCGTGTCAGGTGGTGGCCTCTAGGGCTGCTCCCGCGAGCTCCGGCGAGCCCTTCCACCGCCGGCCATGGCGGGTGCCCCTCGGGCCTATCTCCGACCGTGTTTTGCCCCGTGACAGACTCGCCATCTCTCCCGCTCTCTTCCGGTGCTCTCGGCTTGGCGAGATGAGAACCGTAGCGCCCTAGCCGCCTTCTCCGACGAGCTGCACACCGCCGGCCATGGAGCACCGCCGCGGGCTCATCTTCTCTGGCGGGCTACGCCGCCCTCCTCTCCTACATTCAATCAGAGCCGCTCATCGCAAGATCAACGGCTCAGAGAGCTCAATACCCCTTCGGGTCTATTTTTGTTAAAGAGACCCCCCGCTTTCATCTATTTGAACCCGCCGTCCTTGGCGTACTCCCGGAGTGCGCGTTTTTTTTTCGGAAAGCGTAGTTTCTTCGGTATATATGAAAAATATACTTTCAGATTAATTACAGAATTGCCACTGCAGTAAAACGCTTATAAAATCGTCGTTTTAGCTCCGATTCGACCCGTTCAACTTGTGTTAGGTTCGTAATTTCATAATCTACGCATTAGTGCTACTGTTAGACCTGTTAAAAGTTTTTGAATTTCTCGATTAAGTCTAGTTTAATAGCTAGCTTTTAGAACCCTAAATAATTCGCAACTTTTGCGTTTTAGCTCCGATTTTTGTGATCTTCGCGTTGACATGACCGTAGCAAGGCGTAGAATACGTTCATAAACTTTTTATCTTGTTTTTATACTGCTGGTGTACTGTTCTAATTATAGGTTGTTTGCTATGCATGAATGCTCCTAAAATGTGTATGTTGCCGTGTTGGTCGAGTTAGACGGTGAGGAGTACGTTGAGAGCCAGGAGTACTTTGAAGACCAGCAGGACCAGCAGGAGTGTGCAAACTAAGGCAAGTATAGTTTGGGTATTCTATCTGTGACCATGATCTTGTGACTTAATTAATGTAAGAGCTATGATGGTTGAGAAATGACTTTTAGCAACATAAGATCTTGTCTGTACTTGAACCTCTGGGATTTACAGTACAACTGTGAGGGCTATATGGCTCTGGCTTTAGCTCGGTATGAGGACCTTTTCTAGCTTGTTAGAGGTTACCCTTGTGGCGCAAATGGGGAAAAGCAGACTGTGGATCCCTGGGACTGGTTGTATCACACAGACTGACTTTGGAAACCTAGCGGCCCTAACTTGTTAGATGAACCTTTGAAAGGCTTCATAGTGAACCCTGCCGACCTTCCTTGGAAGTGGGTCAAGAGGTTGGCTACCTCGGGCGAAAGGGTAAATCACAACTCACAGTGAAAGTGTACACCTCTGCGCAGAGTTTAATAAACTGGTATACTAGCCGTGCTCACGGACACGAGCGGCCTTGGTGACATCTACATTAAATATGATGATTCTTGTTTTGTTAAGATGCTCATTTACTTATCGATTATACTTTATATTGATTATGTTACATTGATCATGAGTTTATGGGATCTATACTTGCTATGCTTGCGGAGTTCGACATGGACTCACTCTTGCTATTTTCCCACACCTCAGGTTAGTCTCTGGAGTTTTAGACTTGTGATCAACCAGTCAGTTTGTTCCTGTGGAGCAAAGTCTACACCCGAAGATCGGAGTTGTTTTTCCGTTGTTTGTGCTCTGAGGTTATGTTTATATACTAAGTACGTTATTTATTAAGCATTTGTCTCTTGGTATTACACTTGTCTGCGACTATATGTGAGATTTGACTCCTTTATTTCACATATAGTGCATATCTGGTTTCGTCCTTAAAATCGGGTGTGACAAAGTGGTATCAGAGCAATGCTGACTGTAGGACGCAAGCCTAGTTAGAAATGGGTCGTGTTAAGGTTTTGAAACTGCTATAACAATCCTTGTTCTATAAACCTTGGTATTTTTTTTTCCATATTGTATCCTTGCCCTTGATATTATCCCTGCTTGTTGCTTATTTTAAAAGTCTTTGTTCTCATCTTCACTCCTTGAATTGGTATGCTTTTAGAACCTCATCTTACCATCTTCTTGCGATATCGAAAGAGAAGCATTAGGATCTTTTCCCTTTATACGAAGAAAACGATAGCATCGCAAGTGGAGTCATTGTTGAGTTGTGCTCCTATATTGCCTTGTTGGATTGTCTTTATGTCTATGCTTGTAGTGGATCTTTGTAATGATTGCAATGAATTTGTGGATCCCACAATTTCATTTAGATATAGGCTTAAGATATAAGGATTAGTGAATATGTAGATGGGTTGGTTTATTTTGACTCTCTACATCCTATCCTTTTAGAGCAGTCTGCCTCATTTGGTTTATACATCTATCTTTCAACAACCATAAATCATGAGAAAATTCTAGACAACATTAGGCTTCGAGATCTTTACCTAGCCGCAAGAATCACCCTCATAGCTATTTTGGTTTGGGAGATACAAAAATCACAAGACGACGCAACTGTGCTGTCTGAAATTTGGAACAGAATCTGTTATGTGCTGTTTTCGACCAAGTCATCTACAGAATTTGGAAAAGTGTTTTATAAGAAAGTTTCAGGAAATTTCATAAGCTTTCCAACGGTATAAGGTGGAACTTCATTGGAATTACAAAACGAGAGTTGTAACAGTTTTACCGCGTTGCTGATTTTCTGCTCGCGAGGAACTTCAGATTTCTTGTTTCTACCTATGCACAAAAGAATCATTAGGATAATAGAATGTATGGATGCTAGTTAGCTCATCTAGCAAAATGTTCAAGCTACCTTATTTGGTGTCCCTTATTTTAAGGGGGTAGCCAATGTAAAGAAGGTTTATTAAGATTTAATTCTTTATTTGGAAGTATTGGTTAGTCTCCATGATTGAGTTGCCACTCTCAAGCAAAAATGTCCTGTGTACAAAGTTGATAATTTTGGATCCATGGAGGCGAGGGTTGTCCCTTTAGATAGCTCATGATTATGATCATCTATGCTTGCTCGTGTTGCTGATGTTGGTCACTTGATAACATGAAGTGTAGTATCCCATGACTCAGGAGCCCTATATGACGTCTCGCACTGAGATATGGGAAAAGGCTGATGTTTCTGCCATTGAAGGATGTTATGGGTATGATGAAGCTGAGCACTATCAAAACAACAATGTTGAAGAGCAAGTTGGGAGTGAACTGAGTCAGAATCCACAACGACGAAAGCGAAAAAGGAAAGCCCATAAGAAGCCTGCTCAAGGAAGCAAAGCGCAGCGAAACTATGTCAATGGAAGATTGAGCAACGTGAATATGGATAACATTCATAGAGCTACCAAAGCAGTGGGTGGTTATATTCAAGTAAGCTCAGTACAAGTTTTTGCTCTATTTGACCCTAGTGCTTCGCATTCTTTCATTTCCGCCGACATGGTAGAGACGTGCAAGATGGTGAAGTGTCCAACGAGGAGGCCTTTGCTAGTTCAAACTCCAGTGGGAGAAATACAGGCAGATCAGATATGCCCAAACGTCAGTCTTGTCATAAACAAGGAAAACTTCACCGTAACCCTCATTGTGTTAGAGTCACTTAATATCCCCGTGGTTCTTGGTAATGGATGGTTGTGTGCGCAGAAAGGAGTGATTCATGGTACTCGGTGCACAATGCTCTTAACAACACCATCAGGGAAAAGAATTGTGTATCAAGGTGGTCGACTCTCACCTAAGGAAGACGAGAATGACCAATTAGAAGATAGGTAACCGAGGATAGCAAAGTGGACCATGAGTTTACAGAAGTTAAAGTAGAGGAACAAATGACTTTGGAGGAGCTCAATAGGAGAGATGATCATGTTTAGGTAGATTAGTCAGTTGGGATCTGAGAAACTGCCTCATGACTCTCAACGAAAGATGTAATTTGAAAATGAGGATCGAATAAAGACAGAGTGTCATGTCATTATCTCTATGATCACAGTCATCCAATGTCGAGGACGAGATTCTCTTAAGGGGGTAGAATTGTGACACCCTAATTTTTGGTATTATTTAAAAAATAGATAAATTTGATTTAAATATGCATTTGTTTGTGCATTCAAATTAAGGGAATAATAAATTTTGTGAAATTAAAATTAATCATAAGGTTAGCAACTCCTTGATGCACTCATGCTGCTGCATTTTACTGTGATGAGTGGTTTTTGTTAAATAGTTGAAAGGATTTGAAAATCAATTAAATATATATTTGGAAAATCAGTTAGGAAATAAAAAGGAAATTCTTATTCAAGTTCCCTCCCTCCCTCCATTTCGGCCCGTTGGCCCGACTCCCTCAGCCCGCTCGGTTTTCTCCCCTCCTTCCCTTGCTGGGCCGGCCCAGTCGGAGGTCAACTGCCGTTGCCGCGCCCGTTTCCCTCTTGAGCCGCTGACACGCCGGGCCCATCTGTCGGCGCCCTCCTCTATCTCCAGCCGGTTCGTTCGGACGAAGCCGCAACCGCCGCTGCCGAGCCGCACCCACGATCTCCGTACGTGGGAGCTTCTCCGCGCCCGCGCCCGGCCTTCAAAGGGGAGCTCGACCCCGTCTACGCCTTTCCCTTCTCTAGTTTTTCCCTGCTCCCACTCACTTGAGCACCCGGAGTCCCGCAGCGACGAACCACCGGAGCACCGTCCGCCCCACCTCGTCGGTCTTCGCCCCCGAACTGGCTCGACTCCGTTTGTCCGCTCGGTGAGTTTCGCCTCGCTCCCCTCTTTCTCCCCATCCCTCTCCCGTGTCGGGTGGTGGCCTCTAGGGCCGCTCCCGCGAGCTCCGGCGAGCCCTTCCACCGCCGGCCATGGCGGGTGCCCCTCGGGCCTATCTCCGACCGTGTTTTGCCCCGTGACAGACTCGCCATCTCTCCCGCTCTCTTCCGGTGCTCTCGGTTTGGCGAGATGAGAACCGTAGCGCCCTAGCCGCCTTCTCCGACGAGCTGCACACCGCCGGCCATGGAGCACCACCGCAGGCTCATCTTCTCCGGCGGGCTGCGCCGCCCTCCTCTCCTACATTCAATCAGAGCCGCTCATCGCAAGATCAACGGCTCAGAGAGCTCAATACCCCTTCGGGTCCATTTTTGTTAAAGAGACCCCCCGCTTTCATCTATTTGAACCCGCCGTCCTTGGCGTACTCTCGAAGTGCGCGTTTTTTTTCGGAAAGCGTAGTTTCTTCGGTATATATGAAAAATACGCTTTCAGATTAATTACAGAATTGCCACTGCAGTAAAATGCTTATAAAATCGTCGTTTTAGCTCCGATTCGACCCGTTCAACTTGTGTTAGGTTCGTAATTTCATAATCTACGCATTAGTGCTACTGTTAGACCTGTTAAAAGTTTTTGAATTTCTCGATTAAGTCTAGTTTAATAGCTAGCTTTTGGAACCCTAAATAATTCGCAACTTTTGCGTTTTAGCTCCGATTTTTGTGATCTTCGCGTTGACATGACCGTAGCAAGGCGTAGAATACGTTCATAAACTTTTTATCTTGTTTTTATACTGCTGGTGTACTGTTCTAATTATAGGTTGTTTGCTATGCATGAATGCTCCTAAAATGTGTATGTTGCCATGTTGGTCGAGTCAGACGGTGAGGAGTACGTTGGGAGCCAGGAGTACTTCGAAGACCAGCAGGACCAGCAGGAGTGTGCAAACTAAGGCAAGTATAGTTTGGGTATTCTATCTGTGACCATGATCTTGTGACTTAATTAATGTAAGAGCTATGATGGTTGAGAAATGACTTTTAGCAACATAAGATCTTGTCTGTACTTGAACCTCCGGGATTTACAGTATAACTGTGAGGGCTATTTGACTCTGGCTTTAGCTCGGTATGAGGACCTTTTCTAGCTTGTTAGAGGTTACCCTTGTGGTGCAAATGGGGAAAATCAGACTGTGGATCCCTGGGACTGGTTGTATCACATAGACTGACTTTGGAAACCTAGCGGCCCTAACTTGTTAGACGAACCTTTGAAAGGCTTCATAGTGAACCCTGCCGACCTTCCTTGGAAGTGGGTCAAGAGGTTGGCTACCTCGGGCGAAAGGGTAAATCACGACTCACAGTGAAAGTGTACACCTCTGCGTAGAGTTTAATAAACTGGTATACTAGCCGTGCTCACGGACACGAGCGGCCTTGGTGACATCTACATTAAAGATGATGATTCTTGTTTTGTTAAGATGCTCATTTACTTATCGATTATACTTTTTATTGATTATGTTACATTGATCATGAGTTTATGGGATCTATACTTGCTATGCTTGCAGAGTTCGACATGGACTCACTCTTGCTATTTTCCCACACCTCAGGTTAGTCTCTGGAGTTTTAGACTTGTGATCAACCAGTCAGTTTGTTCCTGTGGAGCAAAGTCTACACCCGAAGATCGGAGTTGTTTTTCCGTTGTTTGCGCTCTGAGGTTATGTTTATATACTAAGTATGTTATTTATTAAGCATTTATCTCTTGGTATTACACTTATCTGCGACTATATGTGAGATTTGACTCCTTTATTTCACATATAGTGCATATCTGGTTTCGTCCTTAAAATCGGGTGTGACAACAAAGCCTTCTTTGCCAAGTGCAGAGGCTTTGCCGAGTATTTTTTATTTGGCTCTCGGCAAAGCCTTCTTTGCCGAGCGCCCGAAAAAAACGCTCGGCAAAGCCTCCTGCGCTCGGCAAAGAAGCGAATTCCGGTAATGACGCATATAGTCTCTCTAATGCATATTTACGTTTTGGGTCACGTAATATATATTTATTATCTCACCGGCTAGCCTAAGTATGCCTACGTCATCGAGTACGTGCTTAGGGAGATATATAGTGAACCACCAATAACAACTCTAGTGTTTCGCAGTTTTCAAGGACAAAACAAGTCCGCTAGCTTGCTATACAAACGACACGGCATGACTAGTAGTGTCATCACTAATACTATAAAAAGTTCAAGTTTTGGAAGCTTGCGTTAAATATGATGCACGTGCATATACTTATTAAGCCTATAATTGGATGGTTTGAGCAAACAAGAGTATGCACACCAACCATTGGAGTTTAGTATTAGTGTATAGAATATTGACAAATGGAGTTGTTGACGTTGGATTGAGATCCAAATCACAGACCAGTAAGGGCTAGTATGCCCTACAATAAATCTATCACTCGCAGCAAGCAATTGATCGATTAAACTGATCTAGAGATCGATTAGGCTGATCTAGAGCCCGTCGTTCGCCGCAAAAGCCTACGAATCCCTCCCGCGAGGACCTGTCGGGGAGGAGAATTCCTAGTTTTGTTCTAGGATCAGCAAGGCTATCTAGAATGCCGATGAATCTCATGGAGAGATGCAATGAACAACAAGAAGGATGGAAATGGGTAAAAGTTGGTAATAGATGGAAAAAAGGCGATTGAGTGTTGGATCCATTAATCGGTCATGATTCTCTCATATATACTGAGAGGGTGGTCTTATCAAATAGGAAACAAGTCCCAAACGTAATTTGCTTGTTTCCCCATCCAAAATAGATGAGAAACCGATTTGAAAACCAAACCGGGCTCGGACTCAACCAAAATGTTGGCTTAGCCGACTTGGGACTCGGCTAAGCCAATTTCCACAGGTCTGGAGCGCCGGACCTGGGCTGAAAATGGGAGAGTCCGGTTTAGACATGGGGGATCGGCTAAGCCTTTGGGCCGTGGGCTGAGGAGTCAGCTCAGCCAACCTAGAGAATCTGTCAGCAGATTGCTGTCCTCTTCCATTTCCACAAGTTCCATTCCTTGTTTGTCTTGCCCAATATTCTCCAATACCACTTGGACGTTAGAAATCAAATTGTGTAGCCCAATTTTCCTGTCGGGACACTTTTGAGTGTCAACAGGACTTATTATGGACAGTCTGTATCTAGAAACTATCTGGAAACCGCACAAAAAACTATATTTTCAAAGGATAGTTTCGTCAAAATAAGTTTTGCACGACCACGTGTTTTCTCCACCCTATCATCTATATATGACACGTCTCTATATCTTTGTTCCCTTGTAGATATAATTTCTTGTCTAAGAAACAATTTTTTCATTTCTCTTAATTCTAGCACCACAACATAGTTTTGTTTAGTTGGCACTTTATAAAGTCGGCTAACAATGAGCCGTTTGCAAGCGGAATATAAATACACAACCACACCATGATACCTATTTAGGGAGATGTTGCGCCAACAATGGTTCTTTAGAGTTTTGTGGTTTTCAACGACAAAACATCTCCTGGGGCGACCCTAGTGACATGGTAAGAGTGTCGTGACTGACACAACAGGATCTCCAATACTTTCCAAAGACCACTTCCAATCCTGATTATTTAGCAAGATTGAAAACGATACTCTTCAACAACTCCGAATCTTTTTGCACTTGGGAAAATCGATCCAATTATGCAGAAATATGCACATGTATATTGATCGACTAATCTGGTGGTGGAAGGATATGGAGAAGAATAAGGAGTAGGACATGGTTCTCAACGCAAATGTACAAGAGATAAAGAAAGTATAAGAGTGATTGGGGTGATTTGGATATATTCCGTATTCCTAATGCAGAATTACTCTTTATATGTTTGGAGCAATATCTTAGAAACCGCTTCAGAAACCCAATAAATCTGCTATCAACTTTTTTCGCCACTTCAAAAACTCATTAGTTTACCAATTAAGTTTTTATGAACTATTGAAAATGCTATAAGAAGTGTAGTTTTGGATATTCTCCTCAAATAAGATGTGGATAATACGCCAGAACACGCGATCACTGCTAGAGCATCACATCAGTTGTGCTGGAGGTAGCAGTGACTACTTATCATTCCTGGGACGTAAGCTAGGATCTACCATCACACAGTTTTTAATGTTTTGAAAAATAGAGTACAATCAGCATGTACTATGTAGATAAAACTTGTTTGCTCTCGCTCAATAATTCTGATGACATGTATCATTAGATTTGGCTTACATTAGTGACACCTCTTGTAACGAGAATCAAACCCCCTTGGAACTTCTGAACGCCCCCAAAGTCAGCGTTCGCCGGCCGGCCACTAGCGTGAGGTCTGTTGCTGTATATACATATATATGCTGGCATTATTTGGCCGGCCTGGAAGAAGGAATAGCCATGCATATGGTCTCTCTAAAGAATATTTACGTCTTGGCTCACGTAACGTAATATACAACTCCCTATACCGGCTGCCCTAACCGCGCCTATCAACGAGTACATGCCTAGGGAGATATAGTGAACCACCAACAACTCTTAAGAGTTTTGCAGTTTTCAAGGACAAAACAACTCCTATAGCTTTTACTACAACAAGAGTACGTAGTGAGGCCACCAATACTATAACAAGTTCTAGTTTCGGAGGCTTGCCTTAAATATGGTGCATGTCAGTGCACGGGTTGGCCAAAATTATTCTAAGACTGTGAAATGCTCCATCAGTGCATGAGTTGCTAAATTATTTTAAATCTGTGAAATGTCTTGACGGACGGTCCGATAGCGATGACGGATTATCTGCCAAAACAAGTGATGCTTGGTTTTGGTTGGTTTAGGCACAAGTCAATTTCTAGTTTGAATTAAAAATGCACATGATCCTCAACAAGTTCACACTTTTGATTTTAGAAATTTTTAGATGCATTTTTATGCTCGAGGTGCTTGTGAAAAATTGTAACGATTTTTGGGTCGTTACATTTAGGGGTTTAAACTAACAAATTCCATAAGTTTTTATGAATTTGTGTTTCAGCAGGGTTTATTGTAACACCCTAGGTGTTTGTCACCAACTAAGCATTGGGTTTGACCTCAAACATGGCAAGTGAAGTGATGCTTGAAGGTGTTTCTTTAATGTGTAACTAGAATAGTTTCACGAAGTTTGGAATCAAAAAGTCACATGAAATAATAAGTCATATCTTTGATTCAATGGCTTTACCAAGTATTTGAATTGCACCATTAAGTGAATGGAAATGTAGGTCGTCAACCAAATCTTGCAATCTTGCCCAAACAACTCTAGATGAAGGCTACAACAAAAGTCATGAAAGGTTCATGTTGAGCAAATGTCAAGAAAATACTTCTATGCATCAAAAAGGATAATTTAAGCTTTATCGTAATGCTACTTGGATGAAGTAGAACTGTAGGTTCTATACTAGTTTTGATGTTGGTGCTTAAATAAAAGTTGTAGTTCATCATATGTAGAACTTTATTTTTGGATCAAGAGTTGGATCAGCTTGGAAGCAAGTGAAACCGAGGCTCGAATATCGAATCTGCTGCTGTTTTCTAAGTTCAAGAATTGGCCTAGTCTGGGAACTTTAGTAGCAATGCCGATTGACGTCTCGCGTTCCTGTGTTTTGGTTATGTAACTTGAGTTGGTCCAAAAGTGAAAGTTGAGGATAATTATTTGGAGAAGACCCTACCAAAAGTTAGGATTAGATTGACGAAGTTTGGTTTTCCAAAATTTACCTAAACCAAGCTTAATTTGTTTACCATTAAGTTGTTGACAATGACATGTTGGAGCTTAATTATCTCCTAATCTAGAGCCCTAATGGCTGAGCACCCTAATCAAAGTTTGAGAGCATCATCTGTAGATTAAACTTTGTTTTGGGCCCAGGTCCAAAATTAGCCCGTAGCTAGCCCAAACTGGCGCTGCACCTTGCTCGTTTTGTCACTCGCCACGTGCTCGTCGAAATGCACCTGTACGTGGACGCTGCGTGCCAGTGCGTGTCGTCCATGTGCAAGACCGCTCCCCACCATGGATGCCATGCACCCCTGCTTGTCTAAGCCGATGAGGAGAGGCTGAGCTACCCACAGATGCTCCTCCCTCGCCCCAGAGCTCGCCCTCGCCCTTAGCTCCCTCCTTCACACTGTCGCTCGCCGTCCCTGCTGCGTTCGCCATGGACGGGCGGGCATAGCCCCGCTGCGACGGCTGCCATGGTCGGTCACCACCAGCTCTGCTTCCCTCGGCTGCTTTCCCTTGTTGCTCTTCCCTGTCAGACTGTCGTGCTCTAGTTGTGGGCGTTGCTGCTGCCAAGCTTCGCTTCCGCCGAAGCGAAACCTACATTTACAGACAAACTATGCAATTACAGACAAACTACAGACAAACTATGCAATTAGTTATCTTTTTCACCTACATTTAATGCTCCATGCATGCGTTCAAAGATTTGATGTGATGAGTGGAAGAGGAAATATTTTGGATTTGCATGGAAAGTGAACACACCCGGTCTTTCCACGTCGTTGTAGATCTCGAGCTAGTAGTGAATATGTTTGCGTACTTAGAAAATAAATATATATTAGCTACTAGTGCTTGGAAAGACGAGTCACATCATCATATATCTAGTTTCATGAAACAATGTTTGGTACACAGTCGACTCAACTTTTCATACGTACTGACCATGTTACTTTTCGTACGTACTAAGCGGCACGTTAGATCAAGATTACGGAGCGGGCTAAATTTTTGGATGGCCATGTAAGCCCACTCCTTAAAAAAAAACTCGACTCTCGGATGGCTAGACAGCCCTGGAGCTTTGCGTTTAAGAAAAAGACATCTCACGTAGGTCGAGAAAAACCATCCCACGGAGCTTTGCGTTTAAGAAAAAGACATCTCACGTAGATCGAGAAAAACCATCAAATCTCATACCCCGCCCACATACTTGAGGCACAGGCGAGAGGATTTTTTTCCCTCCGGCCAGGGTAATTCGCCCCCCTAGGGGATTGAACCCTGGCCGGCAATGTGCCAACAAGACTGCCAGACCAACCGGACTTGGCAGCTCTTGTCAGCCCACTCCTTTTATATTTCCTATATCCTTGTCTGCTTTCGTTTTCTTTCAGAACTCACTGTGTAATGTAACCCCGAAGTGAGGACTGTCCTTTTTAAGTTTTTTCGGCTTTTGTTTAAAATAGAAATAAAAAATTACTCGCCGATCTTGACCTCGCAAGTCTATACCTAATACGCACCTAATTAACTAAGATGCTTTGCTTTGCCAAATGGATGTGTTAGAGTAATGTTACCAATGTGTCTTGTTGATTGTGCGAGCCAACACTCATCCTGTCATCCAATAATTAACATAGACAAAGTGTAGCAATCCGGGGTACATGGGTACAGACCACATGATTTGCGCTGTCTTTCTCTATAAAGCTAGTCACGGGCCAAGAACAAGAGACCACGGCTAGTCACTGAACTACGTGCATTTCCAAAAACAAAAAAGAAAAGAGAGCACCCCGGCATACCACGCCAACCCACCAGCCCACCGATGCCCTTGGCCCAGGAAGAAATTAATAGCGGCTGAGGCCGCCGGCTCTCGCTGATAGGCGCTTTTGCATATGTATCACCACAACTGGCCGAGTTGAATTAGACTGACTGCGGTGCGGACGGTAAATGATCCTGTATATGCATTTAGCGTAAAGATTCGCTGCAGCGTAGTCCGATATCTAGTCCGCAAGAAACGCCGGTCCGTTATATTCAGAGGAGTACCGGGCATCCGGTAGCTCACGCATAGCAGCGACAGCGCATGCGCGCATGCACGGAGGAATCTCAGCTGCGGGTCCCAGTATTTTAACTAGCTAAAAAATGTTATAACTTACAAACCAAAAAGCCAAATTAAATTCCGATTGCACCATTAAATTTGTTTCAATAAATTCTTCAAAACAAGATCTCACATGGATATATTTAGATAAAGTGACAAGTGGGTCCCACAGTGGATAGAGGATGATATAGAGGATAAATGGGTGCGGAAGAATTGAGTATAGAGGAGAGAATCTTGATGACGAGGCCTTATAAAGGATGAATTTAGAGTACCACGAGTGTGGATAGCGTACTAGTTTACAGGCGGAGTGATTGGGCTTGCTTATCCATACCGATGATGCCAAGAGGTATACAACGTATGAGTTTTCTTTTCTCCTGTGTCGACCTGAGTCTGCTCTGCTCTACTTCCGCTTTGCTCTGCCTCTGCTCACATATATATATGATGCCCATTAGATGAGGCGGTAGTTGCTAAAAAAAATAGATGAGGCGGTTTTAGAAGTAAAAGACGTTAAGGCCTCAAGGGAACGTACACTGTGTGAGGAAATATACTGGAATATGCCTTTATTTTTTTTAGCTGGCTAAGTGGCAATATTGTACTTATAAACTATGTAACCGTACCCTATAAAAATGGAGGACTCAGACCCGGAGGAAGTGAGAGAAATTCGGTGCCTGAAACCCTAGAAAGCTCCTTGGAATTCATGGTTTTCGTTGTCATAGGCCTTCGGCCACCACCAAGGGTCGAGTTACATTGCGCTCACCCTCGCTCTATCGGGAGTCAGTTTTCCCAACATATATGTTTCTACAATATCCACCTTTATCAATATTAATAAAGTAAGATTTGATTAACTTAAACATACTTGTTGTGCCAGCAAGCATGAGAAATAAATATGAGAACTGCTCCGGTACTCCTCTTTTTAAAAATTACACACATCTTAAAGCATCCCATCTAATTAATTAAATATTTTTGTAATTATTTCCCATGGTCCTGTCTGAGCTCGGCCCGTCCCAGCCCATGTCCAGCTCAATTGCAGTCTAAACTCATCTCTCATCGATGCCCTCTGTTCAGTTCAGTTCCAGCACCTTCCGTTTCCCGTGCGCAGGCAGGCAGCGTTGTTTTCCTTATGTTCATAGATGGAAGCCACAAAGAATTTGTGAATTCCTACGTTGAGAGATGGCCGTGCATGTTCAGAGAGGTTAATTATGAGGTTCTACAGTAGTCTATGATCAGTGCGATGATTGTTGGAGGGTGCTGCCGCTGGCTGCGAGGAAACGGAATGATGAGGACCGAACAAAACGGACTGGGTCTGGGGGACCCCAGGGAGAGATGAGTTTGGTCCAAGGTTTCTACTGGGTTCAGACCGGCGGGCTGGCCCATACGTGACCCATTTGGAAAATAATTAAGAAAAATATTTAATTAGTTATATGTGTTGCTTTGAGATCTATGCTATTTTTAAAAGGAGTACCGGAGCACGAATCTTACAGCACATATCTGATTAACTGAACATTTTCTTTATTCTAGTCCATCTGGATCCCGCATGGGCCTAACCCTTCCAAGTGTAGTCCAAATCCGGTTCATTTGTTTTTATCCTCCAAATCACCTTTGTTCGGAGTTGGACTAGTCACGGAGAGGCACGCTGGATGCCGCATCATTTGCATCGCTGCCTCATGCTGTCGTCCTCACCACAGCTGCATTGGAACTCACAGGAGTTGGCCTTGAAGTCATCCTCGCGGCAATCCGGTGATCGGCATATTGTCAACAAGGCATCACAGGATGTGTACGTATACCGTATATCGGCATATGCACAGAGACCCTGTACGGTACACAAAAAAAACATGTGAGGGCTCCGGCATCACCACCACCACTCCGAGTTCCACTAGGAGCTGGAACACCTCTTCCCCTCCGCTTCCCTTCACCCCTCCACGGAGCTCAGTCTCGTTTTTCCCCAACTAGGGAGCCGCCATCGCCGCTGGAGCCTCTCCTCTCTCTCTTTTCCCTGCGTCGCTGACCGATTGGATTGGCAGGTGAGTCCTTGAGCCACTCCCTTACCTCCTACTCTAGCTAGTTAATGGTTTACGCCTTTGTGTTACCCTGCCATCGTGCGCGCGCCACCGCCGAGGCGTCATGGCCGTCAGCCATAGCCGGTGAAGCTCCACCGGGCACTACATCACCACCCATGCACTCACCATGCACCATTCCGATCCCTGTCTACCACTCTGCCACCTTCACCGAGGGCCGATGCCGAGGTTACGCTCAACTCCCGCGAGCTCACCGCCCTCCTCCCCTGTTTCCGTCACCGGCACGGTGACCCCATCTGTTGCCGTTCCTTTCTCTCCCCTCTTCTCTCGCTGACAAGCAGGCCCGTCTCCGTCCGTCATCTCTCTCTCTTGCTCTCTGACACGTGGGCCGTGGCCCTGACGCTGTCACCACCTAGCCCCACCTGTCACATACGCACGCCACACATGGTACACTTTAGAAATTGTTAGGTACACCCGGTTAGTGTACACAAAAAGCTATAAATCCATTTTTCCTAGCTTAGAAAAATTTCTAGAAAATTTATAATAAACTAGATGCATTAGGGAATTTAATCATATAGTTTGCACACATTTTCGTGCACCAGAAAATACATGTAAAATTCCATCTAGTTAATTAGCTATAGAACAAGCTTTTAAAATACATAACTTTTGCATCCTAGCTTCTTTTTATAGGAAACCACTTCTAAAATTTATCTCAAACCTAGCTCTATGCATTTATCCTGGTACCACCATATTGTTCTATGCTTGCTTTTCCTCTTATATTTTATATTTGGCGGTAGTCTTATTCGATCGCTACGCTAGCAGATGACGGTGACTACCAGGAAAACGAAGAGCCGGACTATGTAGATGTGCCGGAAGGAGCCAACAGCAAAGGCAAGTCCTAGCTCCCCCTCCCTCTACCATCTTGCTTTAAATATTGCCGAAAGAATAAACTTGATCAATTGAACTATTATCCTGGAATATGAGCTCAGTTATTGTGATATGATTAAATGTTGAATTAAGATAAATGGTTATCTTGTTATTTTATGAGCTCCATGATACGAATGAACTTAGGGATAATAATTGGTATAACTTAAAATTGGTAAACCTGAACTAAACCCCTACAGGGGGCGAGTGGGGATAACTTATGTGTGATAAGTTATCTTGGCAGGATCTCCTGGTGAGGGTTCCTGTGGGAGATACTCGCCTCGGTCACATAAGGACCGGTTTGTAGTCCCTCTCGCCTAGTGAGACATTACGTACAACCACACGTTTAATATGGGTAGACTTGATCTCATACCTCGTTAGATTGAAGTATAATTTCTATTAGGAGGTCGGTGTTGGCAGCGGAATATCAGAAGGCACGAATGCTATGTGATCTTTCGTAGCCCAGTTGGTGTGGTTGCTATGTGATCCTCCAGGTTAAACCCCTAGATTTTAGCCGCATCCGAGCCCATATTATTATTATTTACTTTGATGATTTGGTATCATTGGTACTATTATGTTGGGATGATTTGGTATCGTCCGAGATTGTATCATGGGATGACGTGGTATCATCCAAGATTATGAGATAGGACGATTAGGTATCCTCGTGAGATTAGTGTGTTTTCCAACCCCTGAGAAGCCGTGGTAGAGTTATATGGAAATCTAGGGTAGCACCCAAGCGGGTACGGGTCTCATTAGGCCTATTTCATCCACTGATCATGGAAGGGATTGTACCTATCATGTGGGGAAATTTGTACCCCTCTACAGAGTTTTAAACCTATTCGAATAGCCACATCCTTAGAATGGGCAGATGCAAGGATGGTGTCACGGGTCGAAACCGCAGCAAGCATAGTTGTTCGAGTTGGTGTTAGAGTACTGGTCTCCGGTGGCTCAGGTCTTCTCCAGAACACAAGAATCACAGAGAGGATGCAATGGTTTATCTGGTTCGGGCCAATGGATGCCCTACGTCCAGCAGCTGATGATCCTTATATTCAAGAGCACCCAAGATCAGGAGGTTACAATAGTGTGTTTAGAGAGATTTAGTAGGGGGTTAGCTTGGTGCTAATCCTTAGGTTGGCTCGCCGCCGGTGGATCCTTTCCCTTGTCGGAGAGGAGGAAGACAATGGGATGTAGTGGAGCAGCTCTCGGTGCCCCTCTCTCTGGGTTCCCCTGCTCTCGGTGTTGAGCATGATTGGATGGAATGGAATGAAGTGATCAATCTTGGATCGTCCTCCCCCTCTAGGTCCGAGCTTATCCCTTATATAACGAGATAGGTCGGGTACATGGTTTGGGGAGATGAGTCTACGGTCTACATGCGCCGCAGTCCAGGAGGGTCTTCCAGTGGCGCTCTATGGACCATGGCAGTGTCATGGAGCTGAAGAAGCCTTGGGCATCTTCTAGTTGCTCTATTTTAACACTCCGGCCTCCCCTAGGTCGACCTTCTAGAGTCTTCTTGGTGGCAAAGGACGATGGCTTAAGGGGCTGACGCATGGGCCTAGGGGCCGCCTAACCCCTAGAGGCCGTGGGAAGCTTGTCTTCTTGTGCGTGACCCTGTCGCGGAAGTGGCCAGCAAGGCCACGCCCAGGGAGTGGCGTCCTGGTGCCCCCGAGCCTCGATGGCTCAGGGCTTGTCTTTGTGTGCCCGGGTCTTGGCTGGCGTCGCAAGCTGAGCATGAACCAAGGCCCGAGCTCGGGCCTGTTGTCGATCGGGAGCCTGAGGCCTGGGCAAGCCCCAGAGCCATGTGCGGGGTCTATGCCGTGCCCAGGCTCGGTTAGATTTCTTAGTCAGAGGGTGCGTACGAGTGTACTCGATGGGTATAGCCCCCTAGCCCCCGGGCGATCCTAGAGGGGTCGGTTAGGGGGTCCCTTCGGTCGGGAACCATTGATCCCGAGGCTTAACGTATCCATATGTCAGAATCTCGTCAGGAGCCCTCGAGCCCTTTGTGGCCTCACTTGGCCTAATTCGTGATGGCGACGAAGGGCTGAATTCGATCTTCTAGTGACCGAGCTAGCCATGGCGAAGACTGTTTCTGCTGACAGGAGTGTATTGCCCTATGTGAGGCCATTTCCCTTAGTGTGATAGGGGTGCTTGGCTATTGGGGCCAAGTGTTAGTGGTGTTAACCCCTTCTCTGTTCCCATGTTGCATAGGTCTGCGGCCCGAGCGAGGGTTCGATGAACTCGTCTGGGAGTTACCGACTTTAGGCCCGGGGGCACCCTGCCTTTCAGTCGGGACTTGCCGTGGGTTGGGTGATCGAGAGCGTCTGGGGTTTGGCTTGGGGCCACCTGATCACCTGGAGCACCACGCGCCTTCTGGGGGCTTCGATAGCAGGCCCCGATCCTCTCAGGATGACCTTCCTATGCCGACCTTCTATAGCCATTGGTTGGTTTTGGGGGTGCACCGCCCGAGCCCTCGTCGATCGAGGGGTCGAGCTGCTCCGTCTGGGGAGCCGGCGTAGCCCCAAGGGCCGTTGTGGGGCCTCCTTGTCAGTAGGCGTGGCGGCTTCTAGGCATGTCCCGTCCACTGACACTCTCTATAGGTGGTTTGATGGCGTCTGGGCCGTCGTGCGAGGTGGAGGAGTTAAGGTGTGCGCTCCGTGCCATCCCACTTCTTATAGGAGATGGGACATCGGGCCACATGGAGCAGATCTAGTGGAGGACGAGCTGCGACCATGGTACGCACGGATCTAGGCCGTTGCTGGTGACTGATGGGCCCGAGGGGAGTAGGATCCCCTCAAGTCCCGTGAAGAGGCATGCGCTGAGTGGGTGGCCCGCTTGGGTCGGCTCTAGAGGTCAGGCCAACAGGGAGGCGGCAGTTCGCCTCTGCCTCGAGTCCGGCAACCGTCGCCGCGCCGTGCGACCGTGTGTGGGATCGTGGGGACGTGTCAGAGGGTGTTCCTAGAGCAATAAAGTGGAGTCAGGGAGGCGAGGAGGGGGAGTTACCTTCTGTTACAGGCAAAGTCTTTCCCTTCCCATAAAGCTCTGCTTCGCTACAGTCTGGCACACTCCTTTGTCGCCGTCGCTCCACCCTTCCACCCCCATGGCACAATGGGGGCCGTTAGAGGTCACTAAGGCCGAGATTTGGAGGATGGAGGAGGACGGGCTAGCACCGAAGGAGGTCTTCGTGGTTGGTTGGCGTCCTCCTGCTGTCGGCAGTTGGCACCGGCGTCCGGCAATTAGGAGGCCGTCTCCTTCGTGACTTCCACCGGCTAGGGCTCGGCCTCCCCCTGCACCGCTTCGTGTGCGGCCTCCTGTTCTTCTATGGCCTTTGTCTCCATGGCCTAACGCCGGAGGGGATTCTCCACATCGCGACCTTCATCACGCTGTGCGAGGTCTTCCTAGGGATCCATCCTCACTTCACGCTGTGGAGGTGTTGACGGTGAAAAAAGTGATGGGTCGATCCCATCCGCCAACACGCTAGAAGCCGAGAGAAACCACGTGGAGTAGATCCCAAGCTCTCCCCGGACTTAGGAGGACACCGGAACGGATGGTTGTGACCTAGGGCGTGCCAGTCAAGTTGACCCTGTAATTGACAAAGAGACAAGATTGATCAGTAATTTAAGGTGGAATATGCCGGTGTTTGTCCAGACAGTTCCAAATGTGCGACTAAGTAGCCAATGAAATAAGGCTATCGACTAGAGAGTCGATATCTAGCATGTTCATGATGCATGATAAGTAAAAACAAGCATATTGGCAATTATCATTTACTCAATTGCATAGATCTAACTTAGTCGATGATCATGAAAACATGCTAAAGATGTAAAAAGATAGGCGTGAGAACATTTATATTAATTAAGAAACATATTAGCTAACATCAAAGTGCAAATTGCAAAGTGTCGAGAAGGTGTTGTATGGCAAGTGCCAAATTATACTCCCTCCATCCCTTTTTATTTGTCGTTCTTGCTTTCCAAGAAGTTACAAATAGACTAAATATATAAAATAAAGTATTACTATTTATAATATCTAATTAGTATCATTCCATAGATCGTTAAAATCTATTTTTATGATAAATTTATTCAGAGATACAAATATTACTAATATTTTCGATAAAATTAGTCCATTACACAGTGCTATAGGTCGGTGCTATAGAATATTATATATAATATTCATTCTATTTTTCTAAACTGTTAGGGCCTTTTTTAGAGTTTAGAACAGGGCCCTAACTTTTGCCGGCAAAAACCACAGCATCATCCGCATAGAAGGAGATATGATGTCTAGCATGTTGCACAAGTGGCTGGAGCATTTGCTCTGTAGTTGCATATTCCACCAAAGGGTTCGGAACATCCATGACGAGTATAAAAAGCATGGGGAGAGGGGGTCACCCTGACGGAGGCCACGATGATGATGTATGGATGCACCCATCTTTGCACACTCAATTCAGTGATGTGCTTCCTCTCACCATCAGCAAGGAAGCATTTGAGGCTTTCCATGTTGTTCTCAAGCTTCTCGATCCCACCGTATGCCCAGCAATATGTTCACCTCTTCTTTTGCCATGTTGGCTATCAGCTGCATCATGTAGGGTCCCATAGCATCCAAGATGACAGCCATGGCTCGAGCAGATGTGCGTCCTATATGTATACAAGTACATCGGAATTCGGAATCAAACATTTGTTTCTTCAGAACAACCACAGGATCATTTATTCTTTTGTGTCACTCGCACTAAATCACCTTATACTGAATCATCATAATTTGGATTGCGATCATTGTATATGCAAACAAGATCTATTGGTTGTTTGTAAAGAGAATTAGGATCAGCGAAGGGATAAAAAAATATTGTTGTTTACGGATAAAGACATTTAGTATGCTTACTTACACCAAAAGAAGAGCAGCAGGAAGGAGTTAAAAAACTACGCTCGAAAAGAACCAGGCTCGCTCTAGCTACCTATTTCTCTCGTTCTTTTTCCCTTTTTAGAAGGATACATATAGAACTTGCAGTTAACATGTAGATTCACTACAGATACATTATACAGGCATGATCCTGCTTTAATCTGATTACAACATGGATGCATGTATAGATAGCTAGCGATACCGAAACAAAGAGCATCACCAAGAACCTCTTTATCAGCATAACTGATGTGCACCCGAGTTAAATAAAATGTAATGGCATTTTATTGTTCTATAGACAATACTCCATCCTACCCAAAGTAAGTGTCATTCACGTTTTTCGAGGAGTTAAACGTCTTTAAATTTGACCAAATATATATATAAATATTAATATTTGTAGTACATATTTAGAATCATTAGATAGATCATTGAATCTATTTTCATAATAAACCTATTTGAAATACAAATATTGCTAATATTTCTACATAGCTTGTCAAACTTAAGAATCTTTGACTAGCACGAATATTATAGTGACACTTATCTTGAGACGGAGGGAGTACAGATTAGGCATATATATAATTTACAAGCCATAACCTTCGTAAAAATGGGGGGGGGGGGGGGGGGGGGGCACATTATATGAATCACAAAGAAGCCTCATCAAGAAACCTTTGACAAACCATATCATATCCACACTCTGAGTTTCCTCACGAAAAGCTAGGCAGCGCAATTTAACAACAAATAAGTACACTTCATCATTGTGCATGCCTGTTGGCCCTGCGGGACTCCTGGCCTGGACGCAAGGGGCAGCGGCTGCACAGGGCGGACACACAGAGCTGCAGCAGTGGCACTTGGGGCAACGGCAGCGGTGGGCTCGGCGCGAGCCTGGTAGGTTGTCGTGTGTGGGGAGGCATGGCAGGGTGCTCTCTTTTCTTTTTTTTTTCCTTTTGGAAATCCAATAGTTCAATGTCTATCCTTGATGTCTCTTCTTGACCCATGACTAGCCGTTATAGCAAATTAAAAGACAGCGCAAATCAAGGAAGTCTGTGGGACTAGCAATTAGCAAGAAATGAAACTGCACTGAACAATACAGTATTCATCATGTGGTCTGGTTTTCGGGCTGCAGTGTGCCGTCTCAAGTTGGCGGGGCATCTCCATGCTTTGTTTCTGTTAACTGGGTCCTCGCTTGACTTGTTTCTGTTAATTGGCATCTTCACCAGTGAACTAGATACAAATCTTGAAATTGGCGTGCTCTATAAAAAATTCTGAAGGATCTCGGCTAGTTGCTCTTTGCTGGAGTCATCTAGGTCGTTCGATTTTATTGATACATCCACCTTTACTAGCAGGATGAAAGAACGTGTTTAAGTCGTCCGTGTCATTCATCGTCAGCTTGGTTTTATTTTTGCGAAAGCTTGGCAAAATTTAATGGTACAAGTTCCTCGGCTTGCTAGACTGCCTCTGTTAATTATTGGATGATTGGTGGCGCGCACAATCAACAAGACGTATTGGTAACAATACTCTATACCACGTCCATTTGGCACAGCAAAGCATCTTGGTTAACTAGGTGCGTATTAGGTGTAGACCTTGCCGGGCCAACCGATTACCAATTAGGAGTTTTCCATAGCGAGAGCAGCCGCCCTGCTGCCACCCCACCTCCACCAATGCTGGTCCCCTGCCCTTCCCCCCTCCAGCATCTCGCTGGAGGCCAGAGATAGTAGAGATCCATCTCTTTAATAGATTTTCTAGTAGATTGAGTCATTTAGAGTTAGAGTCTCTCTATACCAAGTTTTTTGGTTTTGAGGATTTATCTCCTTTCCAGTGACGGCGAGGGGGTAGGGTGGATTCGTTTTCTCCATGACGACTCTGTTGAAGATGAGGCCAACAACTATGGCGTCAACAACTTCCTTGACATAACGATATGGAGACTTATTTTTCCGAATTATGACATCAAGGTAGAGATGATGTCACCGCCATGAAATAAATTTCTCCGATCTCTTTGTTTTGTTGTGGTTAGATTTGACCAAAATAAAGGACTAGAGAGAATGAGTTTTAGATCAATCTTCGTTATTCTTTGGCGATAGGAAGAAGAAGGAAGACACAAGAAATAAGTTTCTTAACTTCGTCTACAGGAATATTGGTCATTGTTCGTTGGGCATCTGTTCTCAGGCCTTTTGTTAAGTGTTTGCCTGTGCGGTCATTCATACGAATCATCATACAGGTTTGGATTTGAGATTTGGGCTATATAAAGCGTGTGTACAATATACACAAAGAACAATTTGTGGATATACGTAGTGTTGTAATGTGATGATGTACTCAGCTTATAATCTAATATAATTCTTCTTTCGAATAAAAAAAAGGTGTAGACCTTGCCTAGTCAAGATCGGCAGGTAATTTTTATTTTTATTTAAATAAAGGCTGCACTCAAGATGTTTGTGAGAAGTTAAATAGGACAGTCCCCATTTCGGTGTTACAGGCAGTTCTGAAAGGTAAGAATGCAGACAAGAGATATAGGAAATAAAAGGAGTCACTGGTGTAGAATCGACCTGCAATCTGGGTTGGGAAACCGCTTTAGTCCCGGTTGGGTAGTCCCGGTTTCCCAACCGGGACTGCGAATCTAGGACTAAAGACCTTGTCCTTAGGAAATTGGTAGTGAAGGGGTACCTTTAGTCCTGGTTGGTAACACCAACCGGGACTAAAGGGGCATCTAAAGCCCACGCCCGGTGGCGGACAACATTAGTCCCAGTTGGCGTTACCGGCCGGGACTAAAGGTCACTTTTTCTTATTCTTTTGTTTTATGGTTTCTTTTCCATTCAATTCCTTTCCATTTCAAATAGTTTTTCATATATGTATATGCTACTATTGTACATCCATAAACTATACATATGTTTCAAAATAAGAATGAAACTAATTAACAAGAACTTGTATATTACAATGAGATCATTCTCATTCATCAAGTCAATACAAACCATAATAATTTAAACCAAGTCAATGCAAACTAGATGTTCAAGTACACACCAAATTTGATGCAAACATAAGTTGATCACCATGTTTGACTATGTCATATTATATACTCGGCGAATTATAGGTCACATATTTTGTATGATAAAATATCACTGATGTAGAGCAACCCATATTAAGTAGTGCACTCTCCCTTGCACAGACATACGAGAATAGGTCTACTAACAATGATTGGCAATGGTCAAGAAGTAACAGGGTCAGATTCCATGCTAGGCACAAGCACTTTTTCCTGGAATTCTTTTGTAGTGAGTGGTGGCCTTGTCCCTGCATATGCCTAATTATAATTCGATTGATACATTGTCTGGTTTAGAATGGCTTCAAAGCTACAACTTGCGTAGGTTAAGTCATAGTCCTCAACCTATAAGTGTTGACAGAAAATATATGAGAACCAAGCATACAGACATAACAATAAATCTGGATATAAGCTGTGAGATCCACTTTGATTTTACCATATCGTTTTGGTTGTTTGGAGCAATCCGTGCACAAAAGCCCACCACATCATGATAGAGGCCCTCATTTATAGCTTGTATCATCATGGAGGATAATGTAGGCAGACTATACCCAATATTCGCAAGCACCCTTAAACATGTCATGACAGCATATTTTTTCTGCACTAATCTTGTGGCATGCCTTGGCTCCCATCTCTAAGATTTGTACAACATGTCGCATGTTCGTAACCGCGGCAAGCATCGTTGTTCGTCAGAAGTCGATGTATGGGTCTCCGGTGGCTCGGGTACTCAAAAACGTAAGAGGTTATATGGTCTATAAATATAATCACATGTTATCTGCATACTACACAAAGGTGGCCAGGTGGCTCTCTGAAGAAGCTAACCCCTGCTGGGCATCTTAGGGCTGTATAGTACGAAGGATAAACATCAGTAGTTAGCTCAAGCAGATCTCAACCCACCATCAGCACTTGAAATCACCATAGGCATATTCTGAAGAGCCCTTAAAAGGAAGCCACCAAGAGAGAGCGAGTGGACACCGATGCCCCGTAGTCTGGGGATGGAGGCCAGACCGCCCAGCATGCAGCAAGCTGAGCAGCGGCCGCTGAGGATATTTTGCAAGGGGAATCCAGAGTTGAACATGGCCGCCCGCAGTGACGACGTGATTCTCGTACGTGCCGACCCGAATGACAAATCCCAGGTAACCAAACTTCGTTTCTGCTGCATGCCTAGCAAGCATACGGATTCCTTGATGATCCTGCTATGTTAATCTGGCATGGATTTTAATTTTCGCATTGTATATAAAAAGAGAATCCGAAAGCAAGAAGCTCGAACCAAGCGGGCAGCGAATACGCGTGCACATCTCCCGGCCTTGTTATGTACGGTTGCCTGATTTCGGTTGTTTAATTTGGTTTTCTGCCCGGTTCTTGCTGGATTCAAAAGGTGGGGGAATGAGTGATGTGCGCAGTCAGGCCAATTTTTTGGAGGATCCTGTGTGGCTTCGGGCCGGGGTGTGTTTTGTGGAATTTCACGAGATGGGACGGGGACATGGAAATCTTATTGAGCACTGCGTGGATAAAACTTAGAAGTCTTCTGCCCAAAACAGAATTTCTCTATTAATTTACTTTTTTCATCTCATGTAATCTCAACACTGGTTCGTCATAACTAATTGTATCGCCTTTTGTACATGCGTGCACATGCTTGCGCCATTGCTGCACGCGGATACAGCACTGGTTCCAGGACTATGATGCAGTTGGGAAACTGACAGACGACCAGGGCCGCAGGGCATTCGCACTGGTGAATAGAACCACGGGGCAAGCCATGGTGAACAGAGACGACGCGGTGTGCCTGGCCCCCTACAGCCGCGACGTGGGCGTGGAGCTCTCTATGTTGTGGTCCTTGGGCATGAAACTCGGCGGCGGCTTTGCCGAGATAAGAACACTCAAAGACCTATCTAGGACAATCAATGGCATAAACGGCTATGTCAAAGAGGGGACACACATAGGGATGTATAATTCAGAGCCATCTTCTCCGCATGCCATCTGGAAGTTTGATCCCATCACCGACCAGTGATCCATCGATACACCAGCAGTCTTCCTTCGGTTCTGCTGAATATGGTGAACCAATTTCTCTGGGTTGCCATAAACAGAACTGGCCAATTTATATATCTAGTGTATGTAATTCTCTGGACTGCCGGGTGCTGGCCATATGAATTTATATATCTAGCATATGTATTTCTCTAGAAACCAGGACATATATGTATTTATAGCCTACTGTATTATTGATTCCCAATGATGTATCTGAATGTATTTGTATCATGATAGCATGAGGATGGTATCACTGAATAACAGTACTACAAAAATGATTTTCAGAGGCGCCTTTTTTTCCAAAGGTGGCTATTTTTTGGAGGCAATGGTATCTGGAGCCACCTGCAGTAGAGATGCTTCCACGGGGGCATCCAATAGATCACCCCAAGAGATTAATTTCCAAGGCCACAGAGAAACATAACCCCCTGTGCTGTGTAAGTAGGATCAATTTTCAGAGGGAAGCTGATTTTTTCAAACCCCCGCCCCCCACCCCAAAAAAAAAAACCAAGTTTCAGGGACAGCTAGTGTTTCCAACCACCACTATAAATAGGTTTTACTGTACCCTGAAGAGGAGAAGAGGAGCGCTCCATAGCATTCCCAAAATAATGCGGTCATATACACGTCGATAACGGTCAGGAATGGGTATATTAAATCGGCAACACCAACAGATGTAATGGCATCAAATGTGCACCTTGACAACATATTCAAGAATAATTACATACATCAATATGATACATTTAAACAAGTTGCTACACTGCTACTGCTGTCGCCTATCAGGTTCACAAAAGCAATGAGGAAGAACTGCTAGGAAACAGTAAGACATAAGCTTCTCTAGCATTTTCAGGTGCCAAGTGACCATTGCATTACAATTTGTAATAAAAACATCTAGTTCAGAACAATCTAGAATTTGAATCTCTTTCTCTTCGTCTGTTTGGGCCAGTCGTGTACTAGTACTCTAGTTCAGAGCAAAGAAGTTCATGTTGGCCAAGTGAGGCCAACTCGCGGAATGGACCGATGCTACAGTAGCGGGACAGCGGACCGGCACTGTAGATAGAGAGTTACTGTACAACCAGACTCCGAATGTAGGGTCTAGCACCGTAGCTGGAACAATGTAGCAGATGTTACTGTTCATCGACTTAAATACCAGGGTTATGGACACGTAGTAACCTTCGGTTAGCTGTTTTGAGCGAAACGAGGACGAAAGCTCAAGCAGGTTGCTACGCGGGTGGGACCACTCCTTAGCAGAGTGGGCTTGGACCGTGTATGACAGGATTGGATGTTACGCGCGGAGCAGGCGAGCTCGCCGGTGGGCATCAAAAGGGGCTCACCGGCGGGCTCTAGGCTTTTTTATTTTTTTACTCCATTAACTGAGGCGGGCAAGGAAACCGCCTCGGTTAAGGTCTAATTAACCGTGACCTTTCATCCGTGGCGTTTTCGTTGCCTGCCTCAGTTAATCCAAAATGCCCGTCTCGGTTAAAATTAGTGTAGTAGTGTATGTAATCATATAAAATATTCAGGGGGTATAGTGAAAAAAATAAAAATGAAAAATAGTTTCTTCATCCTCCTAACAAGGCCGTGCCAGACGTGGGCAGTAGCAGGGCCGCACTCCCATGAGAGCGCTCATGTTTAGATACATATATTCCTGCGATATAACAAATTCAACATGTTTATAGTCGGGATGCAAGCCGTGTTTCAATTTACATGGAAAACAATACTACTAAGACCTAAACTATTTTTAATTTAAAATAATCCTCTAACTTTTGTATCTAAATTAGCCATGTCTAGGCTCAAAAAAATGACGCACGTCTACCATTATGAATGATAATTTAAAATACCTCCTAATGAATTTATAAATTATCCACCTTTACTATTATGAAAGATAATGCAAAATAATATTCTAAGCTTGCATTTAACATATTCATACATGTCGTTGTGAAAGATAATATAAGGTATTACCTTATATTTGTGTACACCATAACCATTATAAAGAATAAATAAAAAATATCTAAAATCTACAAGTAAATAGTATTATATATATTGCTACAAAAAGATAAATCAATATTCCTAAAGTACGAAACATATATATAATCATGAAATAAAATAATTATAACGCTATGTTCCACCATGTATATCAAATAAACATGTATATATTAGAATAAGTATTTATTTTAACAAGTTATGAAAAATGAAAAAAAATGTTCACTTAACAAACCACGTAGCAATAACATTTTATATTAATACTCCATGATAATAAATTTTATAAGTTATTATGTTAAATAAGTGTATACGTCTTTACTAAAATATTAAGCCATATCAATCTTATTAATTAAATTTTATGCACTCTATAATATATAAATAGTACTACACATATATTCATGCGATATAACAAATTCAATAGGTTTAGTGTCCGTATGCAAGCCGAGTTTCAATTTATATGGAAAACAATACTACTAGAACCTAGACTCTTTTTAATATAAAAATATTTTTTGAATAAATATAAAGAATACTAGAATTTCTATTTAACATGCGAAAAATTACAACAACTTAATTAAAGTTAAAAGATAAACTTTAGATTCGTGACTAGAAAAGAAAAAAGATAAATACCAGAAATTCTGACTAGAGGTCCCCACTGAAACTTCATGTTAATCCTCTCAAGACTTGATAGGAAATCAAACGATAGATCCTAGAAATTTTCATGAAAATTGGAAACATTTTACCATCAATTAGATATAACTTAATCACCGTTGATACTAACAATAGCTACTGGATCTATTCTATTTTCTAAATAATTATCCACTTTCTCTATTGTGTAAAATAATATAAACTAACTTATGACTATAATTTATATTACCCGCATATATCGTTAAGAAACATGATCTAAAGTAGACCTAAATTTAAATTTAGCTAACATCTACTTATTATGATTGATTACATAACTCAACTTTCATCTCATTATTGGAAAAATTAAATACTCCCTCAAATCTACATCTAAACTATCAACATTTTCAATTACAGCAAATTTCTTTAAATAACAAGAGCATATATATGTTTCTACATTACCCAACCTCTGTCAATTAATATAGTAAGATTTAATTAGAGATAATATAAGCGTCGTGTATGAGCAATAAAATACATATGTTATGTTTCATCACATAAAAACTATTTTCTTAATTATAAACTCATATACTAATGATACTAACAAAATATTTAAACCATATTAGTAACCATAACATATAATTTATATAGATTGTTACTTTAGATATATTTATGTATTTTAACTAAAATATCTAATATGTTTATATTGATAGTACAACTATAACTGTAAATATAATTCCTTGATAGGAAAATTCAGCCATCTTGAGCAATGTGGGAAACTAAAAGTCGAGCATTATAAGATTTAAGTATTAAAAATTTTTAGAGTAAAAGTGAAGCATTATAAGGTTTAAGTATTAAAATTCTCTTAAGGTTAGCACTAAATCTCACTTCAATCTCTATGACTTATCTTAAACGATATGTTGCAAGTTTCAAATAATGGCTTATGCTATTGAAGTACTTAAGAATATACTCTATGACCTAAAATCCTAATTTTCAAAAAGTACAAAAATGAGAGTTAATGAAAGATACAACAAGGACAACAGTTTCAATTTAACTTGAGGAGAGAGAGAATCCATAGCAGTCAATAAGAACAAAATTCAAAAAAATCAAAAATTTAGATTCATGACTTCAGAATATATATGATGCAACAAGAGCCACCATGATTAATGGTAAGGTTTTAAAATAATTGCATGTTTAAAATATATAGAGGTTTCATGAAAAGAGTTCCTTGAAAAAATAGCAATTAATAAGTTAATGATAACTAGATGTTATGATTACTAGATATAGACTACAAAGTATCTATTTTGTCTATTATGTTAGAAAATAAACAAAGAAAAACTTACGAATTAGTAAAAATAATTTTTTATTAGTTAGATGTACTCTCTCCGTTCTAAAGTATTAAACAG
Organism: Saccharum hybrid cultivar R570; assembly: GCA_038087645.1. Taxonomy (NCBI): domain Eukaryota; kingdom Viridiplantae; phylum Streptophyta; class Magnoliopsida; order Poales; family Poaceae; genus Saccharum; species Saccharum hybrid cultivar. Next base: position 18,725,203 of record JAQSUU010000760.1, read on the forward strand.
TACATAATACATATATCTCCTAAAATTCTAACCCGTCCGAGAGCACGGGTTGATGGACTAGTGTATCTAAGGCCCGTTCACTTCCCATGCAAACCCAAAATATTTCCTCTTTCACTCATCCCATCGAATCTTTGGACGCATGCATGGAGCATTAAATGTAGGTAAAGAAAATAACTAATTGCATAGTTTGTCTATAAATGTCGAGATGAATTTTTTGAGCCTAATTAGTTTATGGTTAGACAAATTTTGCCAAATAACAACGAAAGTGCTACAGGAATTTTTTTCCCAAAAATTTTGGGATCTGAACACGCCCTAAGACGAAAACAAAGAAAGATGGCGAAAGGACTTCCCATAGCGCGAGAGTTTCATCGCTGACGTGCAGCAGCACAACTTTCAGGAACCTTTACCATAGTAAGGTTTCTTTGGCTTGTCGATCCGTCCGCCGTGCGTCAACAAAGCCCAGAGGTGTGTGATGAGCTCCCCGCCGGTGGCAAGCCTCTTGACGTGGCCTGTCACGTCATCCGACGGTGTAACCGTCAGCAGCAGCTCCACCCACATCTCGGCAAGCACAGTCCACAGCAGGCCCTCGTCTGGCATCTTTTCTTGGATTTGGTGGCTCAGCCTTATGCCATCGGCAAGGATGACTTGTTCGTACGCGCTCTCCTCACTGTCAGGTTTGAACACTGACAGCTTCTGGAACATCTCATCCGTGGTGCGGCAGCCTTGGAGGTACTGCTGTATTCGACGATGCAGGGCTTCCATCAGCAAGCGTTCGTCGAAGATCTCGTCGGTCACCAGCTCGGGGGCTTGGAAGAGCAGGTAGGCACAGTAGCTGGACAGCGTGGTGGCCACCTCGTGTCCACTGTCGGAGACACTGCCGCCGCCGCCGCCGCGAGCAACCGGCCGTGCTCTCCAGGTCGTACCACCGGCCGCCGTCTGTTTAGACAGCCGCTGGGCGTCGCAAACTGTGGTTGCGATGTGCCAGATCAGGATGCTGCCGATGGCACCGTACGCATACCTTGAGGTGGCCCAGTCCAAGTCATGTAGCAAGTCGTTCCTTTGCAGCGTCCGGTCGCCGTACTTTATGTAAGGCAGCCATTCCGACCGGAGCAATGCGTGGATTGCCCGCTTCACTGACACAGGCAGGCTCCGCCGTGCAAGGTTCACATTACCGGTAGCAAAAAAAAAATACCGGAGGTCACTGATAAACGGGTTTATCGGATTTATCGGAAAATTTCTCGGTCAAAAATAAAACAAAAAAATACCTAATTTCTCTAGAAAATTATATAAGTTGTCTCTAAAGCATTTAATATTAAGAACTAGCACATAATAGTATTGATATAAGAGAATATCACACTTTCATGTAGGTAGATTAGTGAAATTTGGAATCTCGGTGATAAATAAAATTTATCGGACCTCAGCGATAAACGAGATTATCGGGTTTATCGAAATTTTATCGCCGATAAATTTTCCCTGCCGCCGTGTGACCCTCCTCGCTTCGACCATGCGAGTCTTGAGCCATCTGTGGAGTGGCATGCGTAGAAGGCTGGACCTTTGGTTCTGGAAGCAGGCGTGGAGGAGGGAGTACTGCCCCACCGAGTTGCTCCAGTACCTTGATGTCAGAGTTGCGCGGGACATGAGCCATAGAACCATCTCCATGACGGGGTGCCCATGCCACGACAGCTTGCGTACATACCGGCAGGTCATCTTGACCTTGTGCCAGTCCGACAACACCAGCGACAGGTACTGGAACAGCTCCAGGATGAGGAACAGGACTATCACCAGCCTAGCCAACCAGATGTCAAGGCCTGTTGTGACGAAGCGGATGTTACTCGGGTGATCGTGGTAGTGCAGGAATGGCGAGGAGAGGAGAGTGGACAGGCTCAGCGCAACGGCCGCCACGAACATGGCTGTCTCCGATACCAGGGTCTGCTTCGGCGAGGGGTACCTTGCGTAGAAGAAGTCGAAGAGAAATCCCAGCTCCACCTCGATCACCCGGTACATCCTCTCATGGTCGTTGCCGGCGAGGCCCCTCCGGACAAAGACAAGGGTCCGGACGTCATCGCGCTCGTCGAGCGAGCTCCCGTTGAGGCGTCGCCGTAGTAGTTTGAACAGGGCGAACGAGAGGCACAGGTCTTTAAGCCTGCCTGAGGGGGCGTTGCCGCTGCCGCCTTGGCTTAGCAGACTCCCCTCGCACTGCCACACTCTTTCGACAGTGACAAGCTCGTCGGTGACCTCAAGCTTGTACGCCCCCATGCCGTCCTGCACATTCTTCTCGCCGGTGACCACGTACTTGTAGCCCTTCATGGTGCCCGGGTCGAAGTCCCAGGTGCTCTTCATCACGTACTCTCGCTGGGCCATGTACTTGGAGATGAGCCAGTTGTCAGCGAAGAGGGTGCGGTCCCGACCAGCTGACAGAAGGCTCTGTAGGCGCATCCCGAGCCTGGCAACGTTGAGCAGCCAGAGCAGCAGCAGCAGGATCTTCAGCTGCAGATGCAGGGAACTGATGTAGGAAAGCAGGAGGAGGAGGACGTAGACGACCTGAGCGGCCTGGTTGAGGAAGGTGCGGGCCTGCTGGTTAGAGCCGTCCAAACTGCACGCGGAGATGCCGTCCGCGCAGCCGAGCTGGAAGTAGGCCCACACCACCACTGCCCTCACCCAATCATCTGCCTCTAAAGGATCAGCAGCATGTGAAAACACTGGAGGGCGTCCCTTCAAAAATTCCCCACGCTTATCCCTCACTTGCACAAGCGGTGGTCCTCCTGCAGGGGGATTGTTCTGCATGTGCTGCATAAACATCTGCATCATCTGGTTCTAAGTTTGCATGAGTTCTTCCGTAGTAATGGGTAGGTTAGCACCTCCACGACCTCTACCACGTCCTCTGCCTGACATCTGTTTCCAAAAACACAGAAATTGAAATTCAGTACGATCCGAGATGATGTATTCAATAGATAAGCAAAATCTGATTTTTCTGGGCGAACTCCAATTTCAGTAACTCAGTAAAACTGTCATATCTCGAGCTACAGACGTCCAATTCAGATGATATTTACATGGTTGGAAAGCTTACAAAATTATCTACAACTTTTATTCACAACACTTTTTCTGATTCTGTCAATAAATTGGCCAAAAACTGAACTTAACCGAAACTGTTTCAGAATTCCAGACTGTGCAGTAACTCCAACTTGGAACAGGTATATCTCTTAGCTCATAATAGATAATAAGGTGATTCTTGCGGGGTTGGAAAGATATAGAAGTCTAATTATTGCCAGTAAAATTTCTTAAATTTCTCATGAACGGATTTTAAGTTATTTCTAAAACATCCCAGACTGATCCAAAAATCAGCAAAGGACAGAACTAAGTTAACCTCATATTCAACTAATATATTTTGATCAAACTTAATATTCTTAACCATGGAACTTGTAGGCATGTCTACAAAACTCCAGCACACATTACAAAGATCCAAATCACACATTATCATAATAACAATCCATCAATCACACAATTGTTCACACCACAAACTGACTCTTAAAACAATCCAAACTTAAAATTAACTCGCAACTACTATCGTTCCTATTACATAGGGATTTTTCCTATTTCCTAATTAAGCTTCTCATAAATCTTGGGATGACCTAACTCCGCCCTTAATTGGTCAATCTCCTTATAAGCTTGCTCCTTAAGTTCTTTTTCCTTCAGCAACTCATCCTTCAAATCCACCTCATGGAGAGCCAATTCACGAGCTAATCCCACCGTAGCTTGTAAAGTCAAGGAGGAATCATCTGCAAGCGGCACGGTCCAAATACCCTTGTCATGTAAGAAACAAGGAAAATGCCGGAGTGCACCCTTTAACGTCTTGTCCGAGCGTAGACCATGGTAGTAAACAAATGCATTGAAAGCAACATCCTCTATGCTTATCTCCACGGTTGCCCGGCTCACTCTGGTAATGAACTTTGACTCCACCTTAGACTCCTTAGTGGTAGGATCCCTTTTCTTAACCCATAACTCCGTTTCCCAATAGGAATCCATCCATAGATGACTATACTCTGCACTACGATACTCCAACGTAGCTTCCCAATCGTAGTAGTAGTTGTCCAAGGTTCTTGTTAACATGTCATGGAAGAAAGCATCAGCTTTAGGAACCATGATATGAAACTTCGTAGTCCACCCCATAACTACATTCTCCATTGGTGTATCACCAACTCTTGATTCCGCATCAGATAGCTCTTGATCACCATCTTCATACAACTCCTGAGGTTTGAAACGGGCAACGTACTGTGCAGCTGACAGACGGGGATAAGGAGACATCTACAAGATTTAGACATAGATTAGATAGAATCAATGTATTTTCGCAATAGAATAAAGTAGAGGAAGCATAAAACTTTAGTAATTAACAAGGTGAAAAGAGGAAGCATGAATTAAGTGAAGTATGGATGCTATTAACGACCATTCTAACTAGGCTCGCGTCCTACAGTCAACACGGCTCCGATACCAATCTGTCACACCCATTTTTAAGGACAAAAATAGGATGCATAAAAGACTCATGTGCGCCCCAGGAAACAGTCGCACATATAAGTTGACAAATTACAAAGTATCATCATAGTGCTTATTACATAACGAATAAGTATTTAAGACATAGTCTTGAACGATAGGTAATAATAACTAATAGTAATTCTTCAGCGGAAACTCCACACAGGGACATGGTTGACTGGTTGACACCAAGACTAGTACTCATTCCGATAATCTTCCTCAATATCTTCATCTGTTATGGTGGAAATAGCAAGGGTGAGTCCATGTCGAACTCAACAAATATAACACAGGGTTCATGAGGCTCAAAAAGGCTAGACATTGTTTAACTGCGTTTAGCTTTTAATCATATATTAGCAATTGAGTAGCATCAAGATAAACCACTTCCCATTAAAGAACCAATGATCAATTGTAATAAGGATAATGAATAGCATTAACATGAGCAAATAATAATCAACAATAATTAAGCATGATATAACAGTTATGATCAACTATTCCATAAGAATCCCCAAGGCCGCTCGTATCCGTGAGCACGGCTAGTATACCAGTTTTTTAACTCTGCGCAGAGGTGTACACTTTCACTGTGAGTCATGATTTCCAAATGAGTGGGGAGATCAAGCCCAAACACCCGAGAACCATATAAAGCCACTCAAAAGTTCGTCTAACAAGTTAGGGCCATTAGATTCACTCGGCAGGCAGATGTAGAACCCCCCTTCCCTGTGACACAACAACCGCAGCCTATACACACTAGGCCAGGGGCTCGCACTACACCCAACGTGGCAAGCCATTCTTACGTCATTTAAGGCCCACACCACCACCAGGTCGTTGCGGAAGGAGCCGGACTGCATCAAGCCGATCGTGTAGGAGACCGCCGGGTAGCTCATCATCAGCGCCAACCAAACCACTAACCGGAAGGCTGGGCTGCGGCAGGTGCGGCGACCGGAGCCGAGGAAGACGAGGGTGGCCAGAAGTGCGCAACTGACCGTCACCAGCACCTCCACGCGGACGAGGAGGCCCACCGGGCTAGCTGCCCATGCCATGGCCGCACGGGTGGTATTCCCAACAGAGAAGTGGTCATGCACTCCTCCCATCTTATTGTGACGACACAGGAATTAATTGGACTCCGAAATTGATACAATCCAAAGAATGAAAATCATTTTCCTTTATTTGTTCGTCGTACCTTATCTTCAACCGGAGAAAATTGGGGCTCCAAGGCCGAACATCAGTAGCTCCGGAAGATGGCCAGGACCACGGACTGCTTCGGGGCCACAATAGCTAGGTAGAGTCGGGGGTGCACATGCCCAAACACATGCCGTGGTGCGTGAGCATGCTGGTGGTCAGGATATCAAAGCTGCAGCGCGGCTGCTCTGATTTCTGGATCTGGACGGGATAAAGAAACAATGGAAAAGACTGTTAGAGTACGCAGCAGAATCGGCCTGACTCGCTATACCGACGAGCCGGCGCCCTTCGGGCCCAGGTCCACGGGAGCCCACGACATATCCAGGTGAGCACCGCTCCTGCTTTATATGTTGCGGTTGCGCTCCCCAACCATCAATTACCGATTTGGGACTAAACCGAACAATCTCCCCTTGTCACACATTGGACGCAACTCTTCACAACATATGTGACCTAACTCTTCACAACATACAACCCCGTGTGATCTCCGGAGGACGTTCACCAGGCCCCGAGTCCAACGCTCTATGTCACACACAACCCCGTGTGGCCTCTAAGATGTTAACAGGCTCCCCCGTCACCATGTGACCTCTATGAATTTATAGGTTTTCACGACCATGAGCTTCGTTACCACTTGTTAGAGTGCATAGCAGAATCCGACCCATCATCATGGAGCCCACAACATATCCAGGCTTTGGGCCTAACTCAACCCAAAAGACTAGCATGATAGATGAGAACTGCCCCCGCCTTATATGTTGTGCTCCCCCGCCATCAATTCTCGATGTGGAACTAAACCTAACAAAGATGATGAGCCATTTTGTGAGCCCTTGGTCGGTGATGCAGTGAGAGCAGGAACCATCGACCCTTAAAATGACTTGTGGCTGTCAGCGGGGTCCAGCTACCCTTGCTAATATGTGGAAACCACTTTGAAATGCTCATTTTTTTTAAGATCCAAGAACATATTGTTGAGGCAAATATTATTAATACAAGAGGAGAATAATTGCCAGCAGTTTACTACAGTGACCGGGCACAAAAACCATACAACGACTACTTATTCACTAGGACATACAACACTACCTACAACTACTATGACAGACAGCCTTGTGAATGCACCAAGTCCACAAACGGCCAGAGAAAACGAATTATAACATCACTACCACTACCAAATACGTCTTCAGCTTATGGTTGCCAAGCTCATCAGCTGGACGGCAGCTCTGACTTACCATATGGCGCAAATGGCTTTAATGATGGTGTTGACGGAAATTCCAGTCACACACACTACCACGTAAAAGCACTACATATGAGGCTAGGAAACCTTTATAGGGATCTAGGATCCTTATGGAAACTACAGTTACAAATATAGGAGAGGATAATAAACGTACTTATGCCAGACTTGAAGAGGGAAAAGGTGCACACAAGCACGGTGTTTTTCATTTGTCCTATCTAAGACAATTGATTGTTAACAATAATTGTTGTAGATGTCCTTTCTTGGGACGGGCAGGCAGCAGGCTGTAGCAACACCAGCCAGTGACAGGCGTAGAAAATCGTTCGACGGCCCACGGCTGAACGATCTCCGTCTTTCGTTTCGTTTCACGGGAGAAGGATTTATTTCCTGGCCTCTTTGGTGTATGGGTCCGGGGCTCAGCCCGGTCCAGGACCACATCTCGAGCGTTCCCATCATTTTGTATCGGTTCACATCTACCAGCGGGGGCTCCGGTGGTCGGTTGGGGACGCAGGAGCTGCTAGTGGCGGGATGTCTGGACGGAGAGGCGGCATGTCTGTTTCGCAAATTGCATAATAAATGATATTACGACTTGCTGCTGTCTGTCGCTGGAATTCAGGCCCCACACGACTAATGGCCACAGCATAGTCGATCATTAGAGTCTCTAAGCTGGGGAGCTGGCATAAACCATCAGGAAGTTGGGTGCAGAAAGGAAGGCCCACAATTTCCATGGCTGTCACACCCATTTTTAAGGACAAAAATAGGATGCATAAAAGACTCATGTGCGCCCCAGGAAACAGTCGCACACATAAGTTGACAAATTACAAAGTATCATCACAGTGCTTATTACATAACGAATAAGTATTTAAGACATAGTCTTGAACGATAGGTAATAATAACTAATAGTAATTCTTCAGCGGAAACTCCACACAGGGACATGGTTGACTGGTTGACACCAAGACTAGTACTCATTCCGATAATCTTCCTCAATATCTTCATCTGTTATGGTGGAAATAGCAAGGGTGAGTCCATGTCGAACTCAACAAATATAACACAGGGTTCATGAGGCTCAAAAAGGCTAGACATTGTTTAACTGCGTTTAGCTTTTAATCATATATTAGCAATTGAGTAGCATCAAGATAAACCACTTCCCATTAAAGAACCAATGATCAATTGTAATAAGGATAATGAATAGCATTAACATGAGCAAATAATAATCAACAATAATTAAGCATGATATAACAGTTATGATCAACTATTCCATAAGAATCCCCAAGGCCGCTCGTATCCGTGAGCACGGCTAGTATACCAGTTTTTTAACTCTGCGCAGAGGTGTACACTTTCACTGTGAGTCATGATTTCCAAATGAGTGGGGAGATCAAGCCCAAACACCCGAGAACCATATAAAGCCACTCAAAAGTTCGTCTAACAAGTTAGGGCCATTAGATTCACTCGGCAGGCAGATGTAGAACCCCCCTTCCCTGTGATACAACAACCGCAGCCTATACACACTAGGCCAGGGGCTCGCACTACACCCAACGTGGCAAGCCATTCTTACGTCATTTAAGGTAACCTCTAACAAGCTAGAAAAGGTCTCTTGAACAACTAAAGCCAGAGCCATATAGCCCTCACAGCTGTACTGTATATCCCGGTTATCACTTACAGATAAGTCCTTATGGAGAGAAACCAGAGCATCAAAATAGTACACATGCTCTAGCTCCCTTTTAACAGTAATAAAATCATCTTAATAGTTGATTGCTTAATCCATTAATCAAATTACAAGATCATTGTTCTTAGTTTAAGCACTAGCAGTAGCTATCCATATGCATTCCCAAGGTTGACAAGGAATCAAGATAACAATCACTAAGTTATAATCTCTAAGGTTGTCAAGGTAAGCACAAGCATATGTATGACAATTCAATGTATAGGTAACAAGGATAGTCCTGTGTTATACTTGCCTTGATCAAAGCTTCCCAAGTGATACTGCTGACTTGGCTCAAAGTAATACTCCTGATCGTCCAGATACTGCTCACCTTCTATACTCGATCATCAATCAACAACACACATGCATCCAATCAAACAAACACGAAGCAAACAAAGATATACAATTAGAACAGTACACCAACAGTAGCAGAACAGTAATAAAAGTTTATAAAACTCTTCTACACATTTCTACGATCACACAGACGCAAAGATCACCAAATTCGGAGTTAAAACGTGAAAGTTATGAATTTTCTAAGATTTCCTATAGATAAATAAATACTTAATTATAAACTCGAAAAATAAATTATCAAAACTAACTGTACAACAACACTAACATGTAGAGCTCGCAAATATGAACCTAACGCAACTTGAACGGATCAAATCGGAGTTAAAACGAAGATTTTATGACCAAAACAATCCTATTGGCAAAACTGTAAATACCTGAAAACGTATTTTTGACTTATCCGGGAGAAAATACGCTTTCAAAACACGAAAACGGATTCAGGATATTGCGCTAAGGACCGCGGGTTGAGACTTAAGAAAGTCAGGGTCTCTTTAGCAAAAGTGGCTACGAAGGGGTATCAAGAGATGTAGGCCGTTGGATCAGAACCGAACGGCCGAGATTGAATAAAGGGAGAGAGAAAAGAGGATTCCGGCCACCAACAGTGACCGACGGTGGAAAACTGGCCGGCGGCGAGCAATTGCTCGTCGGCGTTGCTCAATCCGGCGGCTTAGGGCACGATTCGACAAACGGTCTTCACCGGAAGATAAAGGAGACAAACGCGAGCTCACCTGAGATGAAAACGGAGGCGAGAACGGACGGTGGACGACATGCAACCTCCAATGGCGGGCGGCGGACCCCTGTGCACGGTAGTGTGAGCAACTAGACAACACCGGTGATGTTAGAAGAAGAAAAAGGGTTTGGCTACCTCAAAGGAGTGACCCGAACCCGTCGAAAGTTTTCGAAGACAACTGAGTCGGCAAATTCGTCGCTCAACTTCCGAGCTCAAGAGGCGGCTTCGATTGCGGCTACGGTAGCTAGGTGTTGAGGCGTAGCTTGCGGCTAAGGTTGGGATAGAGGCGGTGGAGACATGGCCGCTATTTATGAGGGGCTCACCGACGTGTCGGGCAAGGAATAAGAGACTCGGGGCAACGTCGGACTCGGTCGAGTGACCGGCTCGGTCACGACGCGATGAAGAAGATGCGTCTGACATGCGGCCCCCACCCGTCAGCGACCAAGGAGAGAAGGCGCGCGGCTGCGTTTTCTTGGGCCGGCCCACGCGGCGAGGGCGCGGAAAGAGAAGGGCAGCGGCCCACCTGCGCAGGCACGGGGAAGCAGGCTGCTCCAACGGGCCTTCGGGCCACCAGGGAGAAGGTAAGTTGTTTCTTTTTTTTTCTTTTGTTTCTTTTCTTTTCTAATTTTCCAAACACATTTTCAAATCAAATTTTCCTAAACCAAATCAAATAAAACAAATATATCCACACCACAAAATAAAATAAATGCAACAACATGAATGCATCACCAAATAGTTTTAAAATTTTAATTCCCTTTCTCTAAATTATTTAAAATTTATTACTCCTAAAATTTGGGTGTTACAAATTCTACCCCCCTTAAAAGAATCTCGTCCTCGAGATTGAACTGCTTACTCAAACAACTGCGGATATGATTTCCTCAATTCATCCTCTCTTTCCCAAGTTGCCTCTGCCTCTGAATATCGATTCCACTGCACCTTGCACATTTTAATAACCCGACTTCGAGTAACTCTCTCAGCAGTCTCTAAAATCTTAATCGGAAACTCTTCATATATAAGATCCTCCTTAACAGTCAACTCTTCTAAAGGTATCTGCTCCTCAGGCACCCGTAAACACTTCTTAAGTTGTGAAACATGGAACACATCATGTACTCCAGATAAATTTTCAGGCAACTCTAATTGATAAGCAACTTCCCCACGTCTAGTAATAACTTTAAATGGTCCAACATACCTTGGTGCTAGTTTACCTTTCATGTTAAACCTTTTCACACTTCTCATAGGTGACACCTTCAAATAGACATAATCACCTACCTCAAAAACTAAATCTCTTCTTCTATTGTCAGCATAACTCTTCTGACGAGACTGTGCTACTCTCAAATTCTCACGAATCACTCGCACTTGATCTTCTGCGTTTCTAAGAACATCTATACCAAACACTTGAGATTCACCTGTCTGATCCCAAAACAATGGAGTTCTACACTTACGTCCATACAAAACTTCAAACGGTGCCATCTTAAGACTCTGTTGATAACTGTTATTGTAAGAGAATTCTGCATAAGGCAAACTCTTATCCCAACTAGTTCCATATTGCAATGCACAAGCTCTCAACATATCCTCTAATACCTGGTTGGTCCTTTCAGTCTGTCCATCTGTCTGTGGATGATATGCTGTACTAAAATTTAATTTTGTTCCCAATGATTCATGCACAGCTTTCCAAAAATGCGACGTAAACTGCGATCCTCGATCAGATACAATCTTCTTTGGTACTCCATGCAAACAGACTATTCTCTCCATATACAACTCTGCCAATTTTGGTCCATGGTAAGTAGTCTTAACTGGTATAAAATGAGCAACTTTAGTTAACCGATCTACTATCACCCAAATAGAGTCATAACCTTTCTGAGTACGAGGTAACCCCACTATAAAGTCCATACCAACTTCCTCCCACTTCCATTCAGGAATCTTCATTGGTTGCAACAATCCAGCAGGTCTCTGATGCTCTGCTTTCACCCTCTGACAAGTGTCACACAATGCCACATACTCAGCCACATCTCGCTTTAATCCAACCCACCAATATTTCTGTTTAAGATCCAAATACATCTTAGTACTACTAGGATGAATAGAATAAGCTGACTCATGAGCTTCGCGAAGAATTGCCTGTCTAACAGTTTGATCCTCAGGTACACACAGCCTCTTTCCAAACCACAAAATTCCATTATCATCCATCCGAAAGCCTGGTGACTTACCAATCACTATATCTTCCGCTATCTTCTTTAGTTTCTCATCCTTCAACTGACCCTTATAGATTTCTTGCTCTAAGGTAGGCTCTATCACTAATTCCATTGTATTAGTAACAATGCCCAAATTCAAATATTCAAATTCAGCACATAACTCACTAGTCATAGACAACGTCCGTATCTCATTGGCATAACTTTTCCTACTAAGAGCATCAGCTACTACATTAGCCTTACCAGGATGATAGTGTATCTCAATATCATAATCCTTAATCAACTCCAACCATCTGCGTTGCCTCAAATTCAGATCTGACTGAGTAAAAATATACTTCAAACTCTTATGATCAGTGTATATATCACACTTATGTCCAATCAAATAATGTCTCCAAATCTTTAAAGCATGAACTACAGCTGCTAACTCCAAATCATGTGTAGGATAATTCAACTCATGCTTTCTCAACTGCCTAGATGCATAATCCACAACTCTGCCTTCTTGCATAAGAACACATCCCAAACCTTGACGAGAAGCATCACAATAAATAGAAAACTTCTTACTCAAATCTGGCAAAACCAAAACAGGCGCTGTAGTCAACCTCTTCTTCAATTCCTCAAAACTAGCTTGACATTTATCTGACCACACAAACTTGGCATTCTTCTCTAACAGAGATGTCATAGGTTTAGCAAGTTTAGAAAACCCTTCAATGAACCGTCTGTAATATCCAGCTAATCCCAAGAAACTACGAATCTCGCTAACATCAATAGGTGGTTTCCAATTTAATACATCCTTTACTTTACCTGGATCCACTGATATCCCTCCATTAGAAACAATATGACCAAGGAAAGAAACTTCCTTCAACCAAAACTCACATTTACTTCGCTTCGCATACAGTTTATGCTCTCTAAGTTTCTGCAATACCAACCTCAAATGTTCGGCATGCTCTTTCTCCGTCTTGGAAAATACCAGTATATCATCAATAAACACTACCACAAACTTATCCAAATATTCCATGAACACCTTATTCATCATGTACATAAAGTATGCAGGTGCATTGGTCAATCCAAATGACATAACAGTATACTCATACAATCCATACCTTGTAGTAAAAGCTGTCTTTGGAATATCAGAAACACGAATCTTCAACTGATGATAACCAGAACGTAAATCAATCTTAGAGAACACACAAGCACCTCTCAACTGATCAAACAAGTCATCAATCCTGGGCAAAGGGTACTTATTCTTGATAGTTACCTCATTTAGTGACCGGTAATCAACACACATCCTCTGACCGCCATCTTTCTTGTCAACAAAAATAACTGGTGCTCCCCAAGGTGATGAACTAGGTCTAATAAAACCTTTATCTTGTAATTCTTTAATTTGTTTCTTAAGTTCCTCTAATTCATCTACTCCCATCCTATATGGTCGTTTGGCTATAGGTGCAGTTCCAGGAAGTAATTCAATAAGAAATTCAATGTCTCGGTCAGGTGGCATACCTGGCAATTCATCAGGGAAGACATCCAGAAATTCCTCAATCACTGAATTCTCCTTAATAGTATCTTCAAGCTGATTCACCACAGCGGTTGGTTGCTTCTGCACTGCTACATCCACATTGATTTTATCTCCATTAGGTGCAGTCACAACTACCACTTTCTGCTGACACTGAATCTCTGCCTGATTTTGCTTCAACCAGTCCATACCCAATATCACATCAATACCAGATGTCCTCAACACTATAGGAGTTATCTTAAACTCTACCCCCCTTAATACCATACTAATTGGAAGACAACGATTACTGGTTTGCATGGTACCTTCAGGTGAATTTACTAAGAGAGGTTCTTTCATAGCTAGCATGGGTATACTATGCATTTTAACAAAAATGTTAGATATGAATGTATGAGATGCTCCAGAGTCAAAAAGAACAGTTGCGGGAGTGGAATGTACATTGAACGTACCAATCATAACTTCTTGTGCATCATGAGCTGTATCAGAAGACACGTGATTCACCCTTCCAGTACCAGATTGCCTCTGGTTGCTCTTCTGGCTCTGAGGAGTCTGCTGGTTCTGCTTCTCAGGACAATGATAAGACATATGCCCCTCTTTACCACAGACAAAGCATCTAGTAGGCGTGCTGGGAGCACTATTCTTCATGGGGGTAACATTGGAATTTCCAGTGCGAGGAGTCTGTTGCCCAGTCTGCTAATACTGTTGACGCTGTGGATATGATGAATGATGTTGTGACTGATTACTTTGCCAATTCTGGGACCACCTCTGATTCGGATTACGATTCCATTGACTAACCGGTCCCTGAAACTTCTGATGAAAACCATGCTGAGAATTCGTGCGTTGACGATTGTTGCTTCCTGAGCTTTGTACCTTCATCTTCCTCTTCCTGTCCATCTCTCTGCGCTCATTATCAAGCACAATAGCTTTATTTACCAGCTCTTGAAAACTAGCATAGTTGTTCCCCTTCAACTGCAAGCGAAGATCATAATAAATTCCCTTCAAGAAAAGACACTGCATGTCTGCATCTTCCCTCACTTCATTAGGGGCATAGCGAGCCAACTGGGTGAACCTGTCATGATATTCACTAACGCTCATCTGTCCCATCCTAAGGTTTCTGAATTCTTCCTACTTCAGCTCAATTATACCTTCAGGAATATGACGAGCTCGAAAATCTCTAACAAACTCATTCCAAGTGATAGGAGGAGCATTGTCAGGGCGTGCAGCTTGATACGACTCCCACCAAGTCTGAGCTGTCCCCTATAACTGACCAGATGCATATAACACCTTCTCCATATCATTGCATTGGGCTATATTCAGCTGTTTCTCCACTGCCCTCACCCAATCATCTGCCTCTAAAGGATCAGCAGCATGTGAAAACACTGGAGGGCGTTCCTTCAAAAATTCCCCACGCTTATCCCTCACTTGCACAAGCGGTGGTCCTCCTGCAGGGGGATTGTTCTGCATGTGCTGCATAAACATCTGCATCATCTGGTTCTAAGTTTGCATGAGTTCTTCCATAGTAATGGGTAGGTTAGCACCTCCACGACCTCTGCCACGTCCTCTGCCTGACATCTGTTTCCAAAAACACAGAAATTGAAATTCAGTACGATCCGAGATGATGTATTCAATAGATAAGCAAAATCTGATTTTTCTGGGCGAACTCCAATTTCAGTAACTCAGTAAAACTGTCATATCTCGAGCTACAGACGTCCAATTCAGATGATATTTACATGGTTGGAAAGCTTACAAAATTATCTACAACTTTTATTCACAACACTTTTTCTGATTCTGTCAATAAATTGGCCAAAAACTGAACTTAACCGAAACTGTTTCAGAATTCCAGACTGTGCAGTAACTCCAACTTGGAACAGGTATATCTCTTAGCTCATAATAGATAATAAGGTGATTCTTGCGGGGTTGGAAAGATATAGAAGTCTAATTATTGCCAGTAAAATTTCTTAAATTTCTCATGAACGGATTTTAAGTTATTTCTAAAACATCCCAGACTGATCCAAAAATCAGCAAAGGACAGAACTAAGTTAACCTCATATTCAACTAATATATTTTGATCAAACTTAATATTCTTAACCATGGAACTTGTAGGCATGTCTACAAAACTCCAGCACACATTACAAAGATCCAAATCACACATTATCATAATAACAATCCATCAATCACACAATTGTTCACACCACAAACTGACTCTTAAAACAATCCAAACTTAAAATTAACTCGCAACTACTATCGTTCCTATTACATAGGGATTTTTCCTATTTCCTAATTAAGCTTCTCATAAATCTTGGGATGACCTAACTCCGCCCTTAATTGGTCAATCTCCTTATAAGCTTGCTCCTTAAGTTCTTTTTCCTTCAGCAACTCATCCTTCAAATCCACCTCATGGAGAGCCAATTCACGAGCTAATCCCACCGTAGCTTGTAAAGTCAAGGAGGAATCATCTGCAAGCGGCACGGTCCAAATACCCTTGTCATGTAAGAAACAAGGAAAATGCCGGAGTGCACCCTTTAACGTCTTGTCCGAGCGTAGACCATGGTAGTAAACAAATGCATTGAAAGCAACATCCTCTATGCTTATCTCCACGGTTGCCCGGCTCACTCTGGTAATGAACTTTGACTCCACCTTAGACTCCTTAGTGGTAGGATCCCTTTTCTTAACCCATAACTCCGTTTCCCAATAGGAATCCATCCATAGATGACTATACTCTGCACTACGATACTCCAACGTAGCTTCCCAATCGTAGTAGTAGTTGTCCAAGGTTCTTGTTAACATGTCATGGAAGAAAGCATCAGCTTTAGGAACCATGATATGAAACTTCGTAGTCCACCCCATAACTACATTCTCCATTGGTGTATCACCAACTCTTGATTCCGCATCAGATAGCTCTTGATCACCATCTTCATACAACTCCTGAGGTTTGAAACGGGCAACGTACTGTGCAGCTGACAGACGGGGATAAGGAGACATCTACAAGATTTAGACATAGATTAGATAGAATCAATGTATTTTCGCAATAGAATAAAGTAGAGGAAGCATAAAACTTTAGTAATTAACAAGGTGAAAAGAGGAAGCATGAATTAAGTGAAGTATGGATGCTATTAACGACCATTCTAACTAGGCTCGCGTCCTACAGTCAACACGGCTCCGATACCAATCTGTCACACCCATTTTTAAGGACAAAAATAGGATGCATAAAAGACTCATGTGCGCCCCAGGAAACAGTCGCACATATAAGTTGACAAATTACAAAGTATCATCATAGTGCTTATTACATAACGAATAAGTATTTAAGACATAGTCTTGAACGATAGGTAATAATAACTAATAGTAATTCTTCAGCGGAAACTCCACACAGGGACATGGTTGACTGGTTGACACCAAGACTAGTACTCATTCCGATAATCTTCCTCAATATCTTCATCTGTTATGGTGGAAATAGCAAGGGTGAGTCCATGTCGAACTCAACAAATATAACACAGGGTTCATGAGGCTCAAAAAGGCTAGACATTGTTTAACTGCGTTTAGCTTTTAATCATATATTAGCAATTGAGTAGCATCAAGATAAACCACTTCCCATTAAAGAACCAATGATCAATTGTAATAAGGATAATGAATAGCATTAACATGAGCAAATAATAATCAACAATAATTAAGCATGATATAACAGTTATGATCAACTATTCCATAAGAATCCCCAAGGCCGCTCGTATCCGTGAGCACGGCTAGTATACCAGTTTTTTAACTCTGCGCAGAGGTGTACACTTTCACTGTGAGTCATGATTTCCAAATGAGTGGGGAGATCAAGCCCAAACACCCGAGAACCATATAAAGCCACTCAAAAGTTCGTCTAACAAGTTAGGGCCATTAGATTCACTCGGCAGGCAGATGTAGAACCCCCCTTCCCTGTGACACAACAACCGCAGCCTATACACACTAGGCCAGGGGCTCGCACTACACCCAACGTGGCAAGCCATTCTTACGTCATTTAAGGCCCACACCACCACCAGGTCGTTGCGGAAGGAGCCGGACTGCATCAAGCCGATCGTGTAGGAGACCGCCGGGTAGCTCATCATCAGCGCCAACCAAACCACTAACCGGAAGGCTGGGCTGCGGCAGGTGCGGCGACCGGAGCCGAGGAAGACGAGGGTGGCCAGAAGTGCGCAACTGACCGTCACCAGCACCTCCACGCGGACGAGGAGGCCCACCGGGCTAGCTGCCCATGCCATGGCCGCACGGGTGGTATTCCCAACAGAGAAGTGGTCATGCACTCCTCCCATCTTATTGTGACGACACAGGAATTAATTGGACTCCGAAATTGATACAATCCAAAGAATGAAAATCATTTTCCTTTATTTGTTCGTCGTACCTTATCTTCAACCGGAGAAAATTGGGGCTCCAAGGCCGAACATCAGTAGCTCCGGAAGATGGCCAGGACCACGGACTGCTTCGGGGCCACAATAGCTAGGTAGAGTCGGGGGTGCACATGCCCAAACACATGCCGTGGTGCGTGAGCATGCTGGTGGTCAGGATATCAAAGCTGCAGCGCGGCTGCTCTGATTTCTGGATCTGGACGGGATAAAGAAACAATGGAAAAGACTGTTAGAGTACGCAGCAGAATCGGCCTGACTCGCTATACCGACGAGCCGGCGCCCTTCGGGCCCAGGTCCACGGGAGCCCACGACATATCCAGGTGAGCACCGCTCCTGCTTTATATGTTGCGGTTGCGCTCCCCAACCATCAATTACCGATTTGGGACTAAACCGAACAATCTCCCCTTGTCACACATTGGACGCAACTCTTCACAACATATGTGACCTAACTCTTCACAACATACAACCCCGTGTGATCTCCGGAGGACGTTCACCAGGCCCCGAGTCCAACGCTCTATGTCACACACAACCCCGTGTGGCCTCTAAGATGTTAACAGGCTCCCCCGTCACCATGTGACCTCTATGAATTTATAGGTTTTCACGACCATGAGCTTCGTTACCACTTGTTAGAGTGCATAGCAGAATCCGACCCATCATCATGGAGCCCACAACATATCCAGGCTTTGGGCCTAACTCAACCCAAAAGACTAGCATGATAGATGAGAACTGCCCCCGCCTTATATGTTGTGCTCCCCCGCCATCAATTCTCGATGTGGAACTAAACCTAACAAAGATGATGAGCCATTTTGTGAGCCCTTGGTCGGTGATGCAGTGAGAGCAGGAACCATCGACCCTTAAAATGACTTGTGGCTGTCAGCGGGGTCCAGCTACCCTTGCTAATATGTGGAAACCACTTTGAAATGCTCATTTTTTTTAAGATCCAAGAACATATTGTTGAGGCAAATATTATTAATACAAGAGGAGAATAATTGCCAGCAGTTTACTACAGTGACCGGGCACAAAAACCATACAACGACTACTTATTCACTAGGACATACAACACTACCTACAACTACTATGACAGACAGCCTTGTGAATGCACCAAGTCCACAAACGGCCAGAGAAAACGAATTATAACATCACTACCACTACCAAATACGTCTTCAGCTTATGGTTGCCAAGCTCATCAGCTGGACGGCAGCTCTGACTTACCATATGGCGCAAATGGCTTTAATGATGGTGTTGACGGAAATTCCAGTCACACACACTACCACGTAAAAGCACTACATATGAGGCTAGGAAACCTTTATAGGGATCTAGGATCCTTATGGAAACTACAGTTACAAATATAGGAGAGGATAATAAACGTACTTATGCCAGACTTGAAGAGGGAAAAGGTGCACACAAGCACGGTGTTTTTCATTTGTCCTATCTAAGACAATTGATTGTTAACAATAATTGTTGTAGATGTCCTTTCTTGGGACGGGCAGGCAGCAGGCTGTAGCAACACCAGCCAGTGACAGGCGTAGAAAATCGTTCGACGGCCCACGGCTGAACGATCTCCGTCTTTCGTTTCGTTTCACGGGAGAAGGATTTATTTCCTGGCCTCTTTGGTGTATGGGTCCGGGGCTCAGCCCGGTCCAGGACCACATCTCGAGCGTTCCCATCATTTTGTATCGGTTCACATCTACCAGCGGGGGCTCCGGTGGTCGGTTGGGGACGCAGGAGCTGCTAGTGGCGGGATGTCTGGACGGAGAGGCGGCATGTCTGTTTCGCAAATTGCATAATAAATGATATTACGACTTGCTGCTGTCTGTCGCTGGAATTCAGGCCCCACACGACTAATGGCCACAGCATAGTCGATCATTAGAGTCTCTAAGCTGGGGAGCTGGCATAAACCATCAGGAAGTTGGGTGCAGAAAGGAAGGCCCACAATTTCCATGGCTGTCACACCCATTTTTAAGGACAAAAATAGGATGCATAAAAGACTCATGTGCGCCCCAGGAAACAGTCGCACACATAAGTTGACAAATTACAAAGTATCATCACAGTGCTTATTACATAACGAATAAGTATTTAAGACATAGTCTTGAACGATAGGTAATAATAACTAATAGTAATTCTTCAGCGGAAACTCCACACAGGGACATGGTTGACTGGTTGACACCAAGACTAGTACTCATTCCGATAATCTTCCTCAATATCTTCATCTGTTATGGTGGAAATAGCAAGGGTGAGTCCATGTCGAACTCAACAAATATAACACAGGGTTCATGAGGCTCAAAAAGGCTAGACATTGTTTAACTGCGTTTAGCTTTTAATCATATATTAGCAATTGAGTAGCATCAAGATAAACCACTTCCCATTAAAGAACCAATGATCAATTGTAATAAGGATAATGAATAGCATTAACATGAGCAAATAATAATCAACAATAATTAAGCATGATATAACAGTTATGATCAACTATTCCATAAGAATCCCCAAGGCCGCTCGTATCCGTGAGCACGGCTAGTATACCAGTTTTTTAACTCTGCGCAGAGGTGTACACTTTCACTGTGAGTCATGATTTCCAAATGAGTGGGGAGATCAAGCCCAAACACCCGAGAACCATATAAAGCCACTCAAAAGTTCGTCTAACAAGTTAGGGCCATTAGATTCACTCGGCAGGCAGATGTAGAACCCCCCTTCCCTGTGATACAACAACCGCAGCCTATACACACTAGGCCAGGGGCTCGCACTACACCCAACGTGGCAAGCCATTCTTACGTCATTTAAGGTAACCTCTAACAAGCTAGAAAAGGTCTCTTGAACAACTAAAGCCAGAGCCATATAGCCCTCACAGCTGTACTGTATATCCCGGTTATCACTTACAGATAAGTCCTTATGGAGAGAAACCAGAGCATCAAAATAGTACACATGCTCTAGCTCCCTTTTAACAGTAATAAAATCATCTTAATAGTTGATTGCTTAATCCATTAATCAAATTACAAGATCATTGTTCTTAGTTTAAGCACTAGCAGTAGCTATCCATATGCATTCCCAAGGTTGACAAGGAATCAAGATAACAATCACTAAGTTATAATCTCTAAGGTTGTCAAGGTAAGCACAAGCATATGTATGACAATTCAATGTATAGGTAACAAGGATAGTCCTGTGTTATACTTGCCTTGATCAAAGCTTCCCAAGTGATACTGCTGACTTGGCTCAAAGTAATACTCCTGATCGTCCAGATACTGCTCACCTTCTATACTCGATCATCAATCAACAACACACATGCATCCAATCAAACAAACACGAAGCAAACAAAGATATACAATTAGAACAGTACACCAACAGTAGCAGAACAGTAATAAAAGTTTATAAAACTCTTCTACACGTTTCTACGATCACACAGACGCAAAGATCACCAAATTCGGAGTTAAAACGTGAAAGTTATGAATTTTCTAAGATTTCCTATAGATAAATAAATACTTAATTATAAACTCGAAAAATAAATTATCAAAACTAACTGTACAACAACACTAACATGTAGAGCTCGCAAATACGAACCTAACGCAACTTGAACGGATCAAATCGGAGTTAAAACGAAGATTTTATGACCAAAACAATCCTATTGGCAAAACTGTAAATACCTGAAAACGTATTTTTGACTTATCCGGGAGAAAATACGCTTTCAAAACACGAAAACGGATTCAGGATATTGCGCTAAGGACCGCGGGTTGAGACTTAAGAAAGTCAGGGTCTCTTTAGCAAAAGTGGCTACGAAGGGGTATCAAGAGATGTAGGCCGTTGGATCAGAACCGAACGGCCGAGATTGAATAAAGGGAGAGAGAAAAGAGGATTCCGGCCACCAACAGTGACCGACGGTGGAAAACTGGCCGGCGGCGAGCAATTGCTCGTCGGCGTTGCTCAATCCGGCGGCTTAGGGCACGATTCGACAAACGGTCTTCACCGGAAGATAAAGGAGACAAACGCGAGCTCACCTGAGATGAAAACGGAGGCGAGAACGGACGGTGGACGACATGCAACCTCCAATGGCGGGCGGCGGACCCCTGTGCACGGTAGTGTGAGCAACTAGACAACACCGGTGATGTTAGAAGAAGAAAAAGGGTTTGGCTACCTCAAAGGAGTGACCCGAACCCGTCGAAAGTTTTCGAAGACAACTGAGTCGGCAAATCCATCGCTCAACTTCCGAGCTCAAGAGGCGGCTTCGATTGCGGCTACGGTAGCTAGGTGTTGAGGCGTAGCTTGCGACTAAGGTTGGGATAGAGGCGGTGGAGACATGGCCGCTATTTATGAGGGGCTCACCGACGTGTCGGGCAAGGAATAAGAGACTCGGGGCAACGTCGGACTCGGTCGAGTGACCGGCTCGGTCACGACGCGATGAAGAAGATGCGTCTGACATGCGGCCCCCACCCGTCAGCGACCAAGGAGAGAAGGCGCGCGGCTGCGTTTTCTTGGGCCGGCCCACGCGGCGACGGCGCGGAAAGAGAAGGGCAGCGGCCCACCTGCGCAGGCACGGGGAAGCAGGCTGCTCCGACGGGCCTTCGGGCCACCAGGGAGAAGGTAAGTTGTTTCTTTTTTTTTTGTTTCTTTTCTTTTCTAATTTTCCAAACACATTTTCAAATCAAATTTTTCTAAACCAAATCAAATAAAACAAATATATCCACACCACAAAATAAAATAAATGCAACAGCATGAATGCATCACCAAATAGTTTTAAAATTTTAATTCCCTTTCTTTAAATTATTTAAAATTTATTACTCCTAAAATTTGGGTGTTACAATGGCAACCAAGCTGTTGAAGTTCGCAGTCACTTTCACAGACATCCAGCCTGGTGGCCGGCGCCCGATGTAGATCTCAGCTGATTGACTACCTCCTCCATCTGCTGGCACATGTCCTCTTTCATCTCCTTTCTTTCATAAATGCTAGGCAAATCTACTAGAAGCTTGTAGCAATACAAAACCAAGCTGCGTAGCTGCACTTTGTCACAGATCTTGGCCTTGGCAGCCAACAAGCCGGAAGGCACTGCTTCCAGGCATCCAATGTCAAGTCTCCTAAGCCGAAAGAGAGATCCTAGTTCTTGCAGACTGCACCACTCCCCATCCATCTGTGCTGGGAATGTAATGAGTTTCCTTAGATTTGTTAGACCACCAAACCCCTTAGGTACATTAAATTTTGTGTCACTTTCAATAGCGAAACACCTCAGACGCTCTAGCTTCAGAATGCTGTTAGGAATCTGATCATCAAACATGGGACAACTTGCAAGATGAATATGTTGAAGAAACTTCATCTTACCTATGTCGTCTGGCAGCCTAGATATATCGATGCGACCCAAAAGAAGGAATCTGAGGTGCTTCAGCTTGCCTAGGGACTGTAATAACCTAGCCGACCCTGCACCAAACACCAGCAATGCACGTAGGCTAGGAAATCTGCTCAAGGAAGAATCATTAGAGCTAGGCTCAAAACTCATCCTACCAAAGATAATCAAACTTCTTAACAACTCTTGGTTTTCTGGTATACTGCTCCATATGGGCAATACCACTGACTCTGACTGCAATTCAGGTGACGACACAGAAAGATGGCATAATTTTGGTGATGAAACAAGGGAACTTATTTCACTGGCCCCAACTACTGATAATGCTTCTTCTTTGGAGTATGTGCTGGTCAAACTTATTTCACTGGCCCCAACTCAGCACATTACTCCCTTTGTCCTAAAAAATGTGTTGCCTAGGGGTACGTGCTGGTCAAACTTTCTGAAGATTGATTAGGTTTGTAGAAAATATTAACAACATTTGTATCTCCAAATAAGTTTATTATGAAGATATATTTAGCGATTAATTATGCACCATAAATATTTATGTTTTCTTAAATATGTGTGACTACAATCCTGAGTTTTGTTGGGATTGCCCTTACTCCCAATATAATTTTAAATAAGAATATTTGAAACAGAGCTAAACGACTATAGTGTGACAAATTTAAATGTTATATCAGGGATTTCACTCTACGCACTCCTCCAGAGTAACTCTTTACTAAGTGGTTTACCACAACGTTACGGTAAACGTCCCCATGTGTTACAGTAACCCAACTATCGTAAATATGTATTGACATTATCGTAAATTAGTATATAAAATTATCGTAAATGGAGGTGGCTACAAAATAACTTATTTTGTAGTTGGCTACTGAATATACTTCAGTAGCCAACTACAAAATAAGTTATTCTATAGCCACCTCCATTTACGATAATTTTGTATACTAATTTACGATAAATTGAATACATATTTACGATAGTTGTGTTACTATAGATATTTACCGTAATATTATCGTAAACCACTTAGTAAGAAGTTACTATAATCTCGTATATTAGCATAGTAATTATCGTAACTCAAGGTGGCTACAAAATAAGTTATTTTGTTGCCAGCTATATATATATATATAGGGAGAGTATACTCTATAGCTAGCTACAAAATAAGTTATTTTGTAGCCACCTCTATTTACGATAATTTTATATACTAATTTACGACAATGTCAGTATATATTTACGATAGTTGGGTTACTATAACACATAGGGATATTTACCATAATATTATAGTAAATCACATAGTAAGGAATTACTATAATATAATAAATTAGTATAGTAATTATCGTAACTCAAAGTGGCTACATAATAAGTTATTCTGTAGCTAGCTGTAGAGTAATAGTTCTATATATATATATATATATATATATATATATATATATATATATATATATATATATATATATATATATATATATATATATATATATATATATTATATATATATATATATACACACACACACCACAATAATAAGACAAATAAGACAGCGCATTTCACGGAGGCTGGTCTTCAGACAGCCTTCCCGATCCACGATGTTGTAGATCTAGAGGTATTTGCAGTCCTTAAAGAAAGAAGTAAATTAAATAAGAGTCCGCTCAACGATGGATCCTACGTTGTTATTTTTAATTCACATATAGAGTTTTTCTTTTCTTCTTTGGTTTGCTCTTGATGCAATGAGAAACTGTTGGGTGGGCATACCATGCATGCAGTAAGGTGGCCTGATCAAACCATTCAAAACTAACCATTCGCAGCTGGCCTGACAGTGAGCTGAGCACCTCGATCGATGTAGTTGATTTTTTATGTCCTCTTTCCATGATCTGCAGGAATTTTTTTATAGCTTTTAATCCTTTTAATCATTATTTCAAAAATAACTTCCAATCCCTTTGTTCTAAATTATAAGATGGTTTGGCTTTGTTCTAAATTATAAGAAGTTTTTACTCGCTCTATACATATAGACACACATTGGAGTACTACATGCTGTACAATAATCAGCTGCCAGGCTTTTTATGCATGGCGACCGGCTGTGTTACAGAGTATTACCACACACCATTGTAGATCTCGAGCAAGCGAGTTTGTATGGCTGCGTACTTTTAGAGGAAAAAAAATGCATGCTACTACATACAGTATACTGCTTGGAAAGACGAGTCACTTCCAGCGGCGGCCGCCTGGCTATTGTGAGACCAGTTTCAACGGAGAGTTTTATTTTTTTTTTCAAGACTACCATAAATGAAACTAGGATTAAACACACTGGAAAGTTTTATTCCATAGTTTCATATACATTTAATTTCATGACTCATAAAAAGTTGGTAACTGAGCTAAGAGAGTTTCATCCCCATAAAACTTAATTCTTCTCTCTCTTCATTAAAACGTTGTTATGTCATTAAAAGTGTATATGTGGCAAGCTATTAAATGCAAATAAAACTCTAGTGAAACTTCCACTAAGACTGACTTAATCACATGACTCTTGCTGGCTAGCTACAGTGTCCAAGGAGGGTGCACCCAATGATTTGTTAGCTCCACACCACTCATGTCATGGATTAGCCACCAAATGCGTTTATGCGGCTCATGTACGAGTTCGTACATACTGTAATAGCCACCTATTTAATTTGACTCAATCTACTGGCAATTTCTCCTACGACATTAATCCTTTATTATTGCACTAACTATTATTAGGTGTTTGAGAATTTATCCGATTTAATGTTGAGCCCAATGAAATTCAACAATAAATAGTTAGTTCATTATTATTATTGACATGAGCCCTGTGCAGAAAATTACACAATATTCAGAATATAATGGGAACGGATTGATAAACTTGTTGCATGCGTTGGAGTACTACTGTAACGATCCTGATTTTTCATGAAGAAAAAA
Organism: Saccharum hybrid cultivar R570; assembly: GCA_038087645.1. Classification (NCBI taxonomy): domain Eukaryota; kingdom Viridiplantae; phylum Streptophyta; class Magnoliopsida; order Poales; family Poaceae; genus Saccharum; species Saccharum hybrid cultivar. The sequence continues at coordinate 18,751,207 of JAQSUU010000760.1, forward strand.
TCTACAGATGTGAATTATAATGTGATAGTCCACGAGAGCAAGCCATCATATTATCAAATAACATCAGATATCATAGTCATACATCATAGAATTACAAGTTTACAAGGTATTACATCACTTGGTAACACACCTATGTACATCGTTATTCTAGCGGAAACGATCACAAATCTTCGTCAGAGTCGACGCAGTGCAATCATCAGAGTAAGCATAGAGCATTAGCGGGCGCAGACTTCATCTCCTCAACCAAACTTGAGCATAAGAACGAGACCATCTAATCCTCCTATTCTCCGTTGTCATTGTCACATGTGGAGATGAATGAGTTTTAGGCATCGTATGTGACAACTTGCTCGAAACATTTTCAATTTTTTATCATAGCCTCCGCATGCGATAACATGACTTCTCGACGAGTTTCGTGATTTTCGGACTTCGTTTGGATTCAATACAATTTTAAAACAGTTCCCCCGCAAACTCATGGTCATGTGTCGTGAACAAGACGGTTGAAACTTCAGGTGAGTTCTTGGATACGGCCTCAAAATACACTCAGTAACATCAATATCAATTTTTGAATCACGGAATTCCATTATTGCATGCACCTGTAGTTCAAATTTGGATTATCCAGAAAAATTCAACTAAAAAAATTAAATTTTAAAAAATATAGCAAAACACCTCAAAAATATATGAAACTTTAATATGGGGTTTTAGGTACTGTAGGAGGGCCCGACAAAAAAAATGGGGTCAAAAAAACAAAAAAAAATATTTTGCCGAGCGCCGGGGAGGGCACTCGACAAAGAGCAGTTGCCGAGTGCCAGGACACGCAGGCACTCGGCATAGAAAAATAAAAAAAATAGTACAAAAATATTTGCCGAGTGCCTAACGGCTGGCACTCGGCAAAGAGTTACGGTAGGTGGACGCCGTGACCTACGGTAGCCTTTGCCGCGGGCCACGTCTTTGCTGAGTGCTCGGCCCTCATCAAATATGGCCTTTGCCGAGTGCCGAAGATTTGGCACTCGGCAAAGCTCCAATTTCCAGTAGTGCGTGCTAAATAATGTCTTTGATTGTATGCATGCATGTGTATAAAAGGGCTAGTGCTTTTTTTTTTTTGGAGAAGGGCATCAGTGGCAGTGATAGCCGAGACTATTGTTTGCAGGTTTTGTAGGAGTGGATACATGTAATCGAAAGTAGAAATGGTACAATGCAAATGAATTTACTACTAAAGTTGCACATTATTATTGTTCAGTTTGATGGATGTGTTGATCCGTAGAGGGTGTGGTTGTAGGCTCTGGCGCGGGATTTGGACGGTGCTCGGGACCCTCTTGGTCACCAGTTGGGATGACAATGTAGTCGCTGTCATCGAAGCCCATACCCTTTCTAGTTGTGGGGAAGATGATGAACACGAAGCTGGACATGACTGCCATCCCCAGCGGCAAATTCTTGAGCAGCTGCCGGGTGTCATCGCTGGCTTTTGGGAAGAAACAGTTCTGCAGCCCCACGTCGCTGCCGGCAATGGTGAGGAAGACGACCGCGGTGAAGAAGGCATGAACCCAGTCCATGGTATTGAGGCGCCGCTTCTTGAGTGCAGAACTGCCGAACACCGCTTTTTGGTCCTTGTTGGACATGCCGAGGATGTGGAGGCCACCCGGCATAAACGCCCTTTCGGTAGCCGCCGGCTTCTCCCCATCCCTAGGCCCATCTCCATTCTTCTCTTGTGCAGTAGCAGGAGGAGGAGGAGCAGTAGCACTGCTGTTGTCGAGTCTGATGCCCTTCCTTGTGGTTGGGAAGATCATGAACAAGAAGCTGGTCATGACCGACATGCCAAGCGGCAGGTTCCTAAGCCACTGCCGGGTGTCATCAGTGGCGGAGGGGAAGAAGCAGTTCTGGAGCCCCACGTCGCTGCCGGCGATGGTGAGGAAGACGACCAGGGACAGGAACGCGTGAACCCAGTCGACGGTCTTGAGGCCACGCCGCTTGAGCTCGGGCTTGAGATCTTTGAACACCACTTCCTCCTCCTTCTCGGGCATGTTGAGGATGTTGAGGCCTTGCCCTTGAAGACGAGGCTGTCCGTGAAGGAGAAGAAGACGCAGGTGGCGCTGAGGACGGTGACCAGCCCCACGGTGAGCCACTTGTTGGAGTGGTAGCAGTTGCCCTGGTTGGTGAAGGTCGCCGCCAGCGCCTGGAACGCCAGCACCGCGCCTGCCGGAAGTGCTGCAGCAGGTTCTTGGAGGATGTGCGGGCGGTGGTGACCACCGTTTGCTGCCATGTTTCTTGTTTTGCATTGGACTGATGATCCTTTTGCGTTCTGCCTGATTTAGCTGTTTATATGTGTAGCTAGGCGAGGCCGTAGGTGAAGAATCATGTGAACAGGGCAAAGAGTGCAGCCGCTGAGCTAGTGAAGGATGCTGGATGCTCCAAAAATGAGCTGAACAGATGCAAACTACTCTTGTTGACGAGAGATGGCTTGTCTGTATGTATTTTCTTTTTTTATTCACTACCAAAAACTCTGCGTCTCAAGATGAGGGCACTTGGGCACAGAGCTCGGATAAGAAAGGAATTGTAAGAGGGGACAGAACAAGTTTTTTTTTGAGCGAACAGGAGGGGCAGAAGAGCCCCTACTGAAATTTTATTAGAGACCAACCAAAGAAACAGATGAGTTGAAAACAAAAGAGAAAGAGAGGGGGGAGCAACACCACAGATGACGTTCAAGATACAAAAAAGGAAACAAAGAAAACTAGAGCTATTACACAACTTGGTCTAGCCATTGCTCAATGGATGGAAAGTATTTTCTTCTGGCCCTCCACAGGAGTTGTTCAAAGAAACCTATGAAGAGATGCAGACATCTAAGACAATCTGGAGGAATGCCCCTAAAGATAAGATCATTTCGAACTATCCAGATACTCCAGCACATTAGAATGATAACTTCCATAAAGAATTTGACATTCAGTTGGTCTCTGAAACTTATCAGTTTTTGGAAACAATCTGGACTGCTGATGACAGTCAGCCCAAGTAATCCCCAACAGGTCTTTGCAAAAGCACAATCAAGGAAGAGATGAACAGATGATTCTTCTAAGTTTGATGGACAGAGAACACAGTTATATGAAGGGAGGTGCATGTGTTTCCTTCTGAGAATGTTTCGGGTGCTCAATCTATCTTGTGCAATCAACCAAAAAAATACCTTGTGCTTTGGTTGGCAAGAGGATTTCCAGATCCATTTGAAGATTGGATGTGCACTATTAGTGCCCATCAGCTGCTTATATGCTTTTCTGGAAGTGAAAACATTGCTGCCCCAGATGTATTTCCAGACATCAATACCTACAACCTGTTGTTGATCTTGAATGCATTGTTGAAGGTTTTGAAATTGATTGAAGGCTTCAACCGAGAGGGGCAGGTTGAAAAGGGTGAAGGTGGAGTTACAAGCCAAAACACTTGCCAGGGAAATGCATGGTTTTTTTGCAAAAGAGAACAACTCTGGGTTCATCAGTTTGAGGGGAGGTCCATTTCAACAATCCTCCCAGAACAAATAGGAAGCACTAATTTATCAAGAAGTTTAAGGATGTCTCTCCACCAAAAGGATCCCTTTTTCACATGATTGGGCAATCTTCCATTAGAGTAGTGCTTTTCCCATACTAGCTTGACCCATGGAATATCAGCCTTGTTGAAGAATTTATGCCAATTTTTCAGGAGCAAAGCCTCATTTTGGGTTTTCAGGTCCAACACCCCTAAACCCCCTTCCTCTTTTGATTTGGTGACCAAAGGCCATGCAGCTTTGGCATTTATCCTGTTACTGTCATCAGCACCTCTCCACAGACAGTGCTTTCTGAACTTATCCACTTGCTCTCTGATTGTGACATGAAGGTGAAAAGTGCTCATGTAATAGGTGGGAAGGGAGGTGAAAACAGCATTGGTGATCTGAAGCTTTCCCGCTTGGGATAGAAATAAGGAGGTGGAGACAAGCCTTCTTTCACATCTTGTAACAAGGGGCAAAAAATCCTCAACCTTGGGTTTGGTTAAACCAAGTGGCAGACCCAGGTAAGTGAAAGGGAGAGAGCCAACTGAGCATCCAAATGTAGCTGCTAGATGTTTTGTTTTCTCCACTGAGATGTTGATAGGGATTAGCATGGATTTACCAAAGTTGACTCTGAGACCAGTAGAATCAGCAAAGGTGTTTAGGAGAGCCTTTAGGACAAAAAGTTGTCGACCACACCCTTCCATAATGATCAAGGTGTCATCAGCATACTGTAGGATAGGAAAATCTTTAGTATACTGTAGAGGGATGGGCAAATTGAAAAGTCCTTGGGCTCTTGCCTTGTTGACAATAGATTGGAGGACATCAGCAGCTAGGACAAAGAGGAGGGGAGAGAGAGGATCCCCTTGCCGCACCCCTCTTCTACAATGGAAAACTTTTCCTGGAGAACCATTAAGAAAGACAGAGGAGGTTCCAGTCCCAAAAAGAAGCTTCATCCAGGATAGCCACTTTTCTCCAAAACCCTTTACTCTCATTATTTCTAACATTGCCTGATGTTCAATTCTGTCGAAAGCTTTTTCAAAATCCAGCTTCAAGATTACTAGTTCTTTTTTGGAGGTGTGACAAAGGTGCAAGTACTCAAAGAACCAGACAAGACAATCTTGGATGGTTCTACTTTTGATGAACCCATACTGGTTTACATGGATCAGCTTGGTGATCAGAGGTTGCAGTCTGTTGGCAAGCAACTTAGTTACTAGTTTGACAGAGGAGTTGAGCAAGGAAATTGGCCTAAAATCATTTACTCTTGTAGGGCCATCCACCTTGGGGATCAGTGTTATGAAAGAGCCATTAATGCTTTGGAGACAGATCTGCCCCTCAAAGAAAGAATTGCACAGGTTATAGAAGTCTTGCTTGATTATGTGCCAACATTTCTTGAGAAACTCATTGTTGAACCCATCTGGCCCTGGGGATTTATCAGTGGGAAGGTGCTTGATTACATTGTCAATTTCCTGTTGGGAGAAGGGCAACTCAAGGGAGTCTAGATCAACATCTTGCTGAATGAGAGAATCAAGCTCAAAGGCCATTCTGCCATAATTGGATGTCCCCAATCTCTCTTTGAAGTCTTTCCAGATCAAGGCTTCTTTGGCTGAATGCTCATAGATGAGATTACCAAAGGGATTAGTAAGGCAAGTGATGGTGTTTCTTCTATTCCTGATGGTTGCATTAACATGAAAGAGTTTTGAGGATTCATCTCCCAATCTCACCCACTTGAGAGCACCTCTCTGTCTCCAATAGATCTGTTGTTGATGAAGGAGCTGGGATAGTTTTTGACTCAGTATGTCTCTGAAGTTCCATTCTTGGAGAGAGAGATCTCTCCATTCTTCCATGAGGTCTAGAAGTGACATGACTAGCTTGATGTTAGAGATGGTTGATTTGAGATTAGATAAACTTGATTGCCAAGCTCTGAGGCCACTTCTGAGAGCTTTAAATTTGGCAGAGATTAACTTGGCAGGGTCAGGTTGTGGAAAATGTCCATTCCAAATTGTGGCAACCAAAGGCAAAAAGGAGTCATGCTGCATCCAACAGTTTTCAAATCTGAAAACTTTGCTTTTAGGGATGGCTGTCTTAATCTCAACTACACAGGGCCAGTGTCTGAAGTTTCCATCACTAGAGAGTGGGCAGCAGTATTGGGATAGCTGGTAGTCCAAGTTTGAGAAGTGAAGAACCAATCAAGCCTTTTAAGCAAAGGGGGGGTTTGCTTGTTTGTCCAGGTGTACCTTTTTCCATGCAGGAGAATCTCTACAATGCCAAGAGAGCTGATAACATCATTGAAGTTGAGCATGTCCATAACATTACCACCAGGTCTATTTCTGTCCTCAGGCTTTCTGTAAAGATTAAAGTCCCCTATGATGAGCCATTCAACTGAGTCTGGCATTTGGATTTCACTGAACCAACACAAGAAAGCCTCCTTGCCTTCAGAGTCACAGGGCCTATAGACAGATGTCAGAATCAAACAATCATGATTATGGGTTGAGGTAAACTCCACAGAAATTGCAAAATTATTCTGAAAGATCTCAACTCCACTAAAGATAGCACTTTTCCAAGCAACTAGGATCCCACCAGAAGCACCCACAGATGGGAGAAAGCAAAAATCATCAAAACTGGCAGGACAAAATTTTCTGATGTAAGAGATGTCAAAAAAATCCCTCTTGGTTTCCTGAATGGAGATAATGTCACAGTTGCTTTCTAGGATTTTGTTTCTGAGTGAATCTCATTTCCCTTCAACATTGATTCCTCTAATATTTCAGTAGAGGACTTTCCAATCTCTTTTACTAGAGGGATTATCCATAAGAAACTGTGGGGAGAAGAAGAGCACAACAGTGCATAGCAGAGGTGCAAAAGACCCACAACAGCAGGTACTTAACTAGAAATTTAGGGGTTTTAGTAATACAAAGCCAATCATGCTCATAGAGCCAAGAAGTACTAAGATACCACAACTTAACAGACTTAAGAGTTCTTAAAAAGAAGGAAATAAAAGGATAGAAAAGTTGGTAACAACAGTCACCAGCAGAAAGCCACCATGGTTTCAGTCATCAGTGATATCGTCCTCCTTGTCCACCATCTTGGAAGGTTCAAGCTCCTCAGGGGTTGCCTTCTTCTTGGGTTTGCTTGGAGCTGCAACAGCCTTCTTGTCCATCTTGCTCTTTCCTGGGGCTTCATTCTTTCTTTTCTTGTTCAGGGCTTCATCAGACACCAGAGCAGCATCAACATCACATAGAGAAGAGCAGAGGTTTTTGATGACCTTAGAAGACATGGTAGGTGGTTTGGCCTTGCATCCTAGGCACTGCTTTTCGTTGCAACTAGGATTATAGAACCCCTTCTTGCTTTGCTGGAGTCTGGGGCTTCTCCTGACTTCACTTTCAACTAATATGACCTTGCCTTTGCCTTTATTCTTGACAGACTTGCCATCTGCATCAACAGGGGGGGCTTCAAGGGGGTCCACATCAGAGATTTCCTGTTCCATCTCCAAGATAGCACAGGAAGGAGGGGTCTTGGAGGGGCACTTGTTGGGAAGACTGAAACCAATGCTCTTCTCATTACTGATATTGGCCAGGAGAGAGTTGGATCCAAGCAGTTCTTTGGCCTTGTCAAAGTGCATTGGGGTCAAGAGAGCAGCAGTAAAGAAATTGACCCAATCCATTGGGACAAAGAACTGTGGTGTGGAACTAGTAGGTGGAGAGAAGAACTTGTTCCAAGGACCAGCATAGTCAGCAAGACCATTTGAGAGTCCAGGGAATAGAGGCATGGGGGCATCTGCTATCAGAGCAAAACCCACTTGGATGTTGTTCTACATAGCTTGGTCGACTTCAGCTGCTTCCTCATTGATTTGTTGTTGAATTTCATCATCATTCATGAGATCATCCTCTGGAATCTCAAGGTGCAAAGCATCGACTGGAGGGTTATTCAGGGCTGGTATGTTGACCTCCACAGGCTCTGGCTGATCAATGAGGCCAGCCGGTTCAACTTGGACTGGAAGCAAGTTATCAGGATCTACCAAGTGTTCCTCCTCATCTTCATTAACTTGGTTTAGCAGATCATTGAGTTCCAGGAACATCTCCTGTGGCATTGGGCCATGCATGACAGGATCAATAATCATCTCCTCCATATCCATAGGGGCATTAAGGTCAATATCTTGCAAATTCTCTGGTGCATCCTGAACATTTAGATCAGGTACAGCATTGTTAACCGCAGGCCAGTCGTTCCATCCTGCATTACCTGAGCATTGTCCCCAGCAGCACCCAACTGCCCAACCATGCCTTCAGCTGGGCCATCACCTTGATCATCAGCAGGAGCAAAGTTGTGGCCAGGAATGCCTCCACCAAAACCAGCATTCAGATTGTTCTGACCAGGCTGGATAATAGGGCCAGGTCCAATCTGACCAAAGCCAAAGTGATCAAACGGTCCACCAGGAGGAAAGGCACCTGGCCCTGGCGCTGGGTCTTCATCTTGAGGCAATCCACCCAGCAGCTCACCGTGAAGGATTTCGCACTGGATTGTCCATGATTCCCCTTGAAAGCCCTCACCTTCAGTCATCACGAGGAATTGAGGTACAGATTCAAGGTCAATTACACGGGCCCTGACTAACAGCCTGGAGAGGTGTCGCTCATCATCTACCGAGGAGATCACTCTACCAAACGAGCTGATTGTGTTGACAATGAACTCATCCTCTCTATAATCCGGCAGGTAACCAAGCAGCATTAACCAGCATTCTCTATTGAAATTCACTGCGCGCCAGTTTCTACCACGGTTGTGATCCACAAAACTGATTGACACATTTCCAAACTGATAGGGACTATCCTGAATCAATCTATCCTTATCATAGACAGTTCTAAAGCGAATAAAGGCCTGACCCAGATGAGTAATTACTCTGCTTAAGCACTCATCCGATATTCCTCTGCCTCTTGACTTCCTCTGCTGTTATGTTCTTGCAGTTCTATTCCATATGCTTATACAAACATGCCCCTACGATTGCAATGGGACAAGAGACGTATAATTCAACAGTAGCGTCAAGGTCTTGCACCTCATCATGGACATGTGCTTCTTCCACAACCTCAGCAATGGCAGGAAAGAGAAAGAGAACTACCAGTCCTCAACCCTAGAGCAAGGTCGATGATCCCACAAGTGTGAAGAAAACCATATGATCTACACAAAATGAATCTGTGCATGACAATCCCCATGCTAACTATCAATGTTTTTTTACCACGAACAAATATTATGATGTATCCCACTCCCACATAGTTGATCAAAGGAGTAGCACATGAGAAATAGAGATTTATATTTAGCTTCAGGAAGATGCTCTATGTCCAATGTATGTGGGTGTATCAGTGTATGTATTGTTGTGTGTTGAATGGTAGGGTCAACGTCGAGTGGGAGAGATAAGATCTGTCTAAGTACTAATAAAGGAGATCTCTACCTCTTCTTATATGTTCCGAATGATAGAGTCATAGCCTTATCGGTTTATGAATTGATTTTCTAGTCAGTTTACATGCACATCTATCTTTGTCGTGTCTTCCAAGTCTATGAGATACTCCGGATTAGATCCTCCCTCTACCGATCAGCTAAGCCCAACCCCGTTCAGTGAGCCGGTTTTGGCTTCCGTGAGGATACTAGGGTCCATGCATTAGTCAGCACTCAGCAGGCCCCCTATATAAGATGTTGGGTTTGCGTGCACAATGACATGCACCCTCAGAGATGGTTACAAAAACCATAAACCCATCTACAACTAATGTAATTATAACAGTCTTAAGTCACAAATCTCCATTTGATCAAGTTGTTTGGGAGATGAGCCCAGAAATGATACTTGTTAGTTTTGGCTATTTTGCATATGTCAGTCTCAGTGAGGAGTTTGTTTCCAAGATTGTCATGTCCTATAGAGTAATATTAAACATGGATGAAGCACTCACTCTCAATGAAAAGTTGCTTTCTATGGTTGCATAGTTGCAATGTTGCATAGACATTTAATTTCAGATTTGGTAAATAACGTGCCAACAGAGAGTTTCTTCTCGATGAAACTCACTTCACTCTTTTTAAAAACACTAACATGTTATAAAACATGCCTATGTGGCAGTCCATTAAATATATATGAAGGCCACATGAAACTTCCATTGAGACTAGCCTAAACACCACCTTCCTGATGTTCAATGAACCCCAATCAAATTGCATTGTAATTAAATTGCATATCGAATTAATGGTTTGATTCCATGCACAAGTGGGTCAACTTTTGTCACATTTTGGATATGACGGATTAGATCCTCCTTCTACCGATCTGCTCCGCCCACCCCCGTCCGGAGGGCTGGTTATGGTACTAGGGTCCATGTATTCGTCAGCAAACGCCTTATTTTGTTACTTACTCCCTCTGTCCCGATATCTCAGTCGTTTTAGGTTTGGACCGAGTGTAGCAATGAGTCAGTGAATGTGGACACACCCTATGTACTGATATATGCAACATTGAATGCATCTGGACATTTAATTGGGCTGCTACAACGACAAACAAAGGGGGCCAGAGGGAGTATATAAGATGTTGGGTGTGCGTGCACCATGACAGCTGGGAGATGGCTACAGAAACCATATACCCATCTACTCCTCATCTAGTTATAACAGTCTTAAGTCATAATCTCCACTTGATCAAGTTGTTCTCAGGAAGTGAGCCGAGAAATGATATTTGTTAGTTTTTTTTCTAATTGGCATATTAGATAGACGCCACCTTCCAGCTGTTGTTCAGTGAACCCCAATCAAATTGCATAGTAATTAAATTGCACGTACAACTAATGGTTTGATTCCGTGCACAAGTGGATCCACTTATTTTGGAACAATTATCGGGTGAAATGTCCATGTCCATGCATGCCTGCTGTACCATTTCTGGCATGGGGCCCGGTTCATCTGGATCCAAGTCAACTCTTCCTCAACAAGACCTAAGTACTCCAGTGTTTTTTGATAGGCAATATATATATCCTCCTCAATTCATTAGAGATATACGTAGTTTCTGTGGACGGGAGTCTCGTTTTCGGTTTCATTATATATTTATATTGCCCGCAACTTAATTTCAACCATTAAGCCTCCATCCTGGCTCTTGCACAGCTTGATCGGTCAAGGTTTTTTTTTGGAAGGCTCGGCAAAAGTTTTGCTAAAAATACATTAGTAGGAGAAAATAAAAACAAAAGGTACACATTTGTTTACAGCTAGTAAACTAAAAGCAGAAACAGAAAAGGTGATCCACTACAAGTCTACAACAACTTTTTACACTAGAGCTACTAAAGGCTACACTGAAGAGGAAACTTGTAAGTAGAATGGCATGCATCCACCAAGCGCAAAACAGGTGACACAGTTACCTTGCCGTCGGCCACGAGCATCATGTAACAAGCGCCCAAGTCCGGGAGCAACGATGACACAGAATCGATTATCCAGTAGTGATGAGACTTAAGCAGAGAAATTAAAGAAAAAAGCGTATCAGAAGATAATACAGATTAGGGATAAAATAATCAAGGATTAGAAAACGCACATAGTTCGAAACAACCATTATTGTCCTGCGATACCTAAGAAAAAAACTTTGTGATACTTGAAACTTCGGTTCTCAAAAGGCAACAATTCAAGCAGAAGTAACAAAGCAGTGGTCACTAGGAGGATGTTTTCTTTTCTTTTACATGGTTGGGCCGTGTCGGACCAGACCGTCAGCCCAGTGGGCCCCAATGCCGCCTATGCTGCGAAGACGAGGGCCACAGAGTAGAAGGCACTGGGGAGGGAAGGAAATAAAGCGCATGTTGGGCGGAGAATCTCCAAACACGCTGGCGCCACCAAGGTCGGCCTGCCCTTTTTTTTTCAGTTCCAGCAGTTACGTTTCCTTATTCACACGTTCAACTAAATAAATATAGAAATAGGTAGGTAAATAATAACAATAAAAATAAAAAGTAAAATAGCATAATATATAGGCTTTGAACTTCATATACCTTTGACAGATGAGAAATAAATATTTCTACTACCAAGTTATTAATGTACTAAAAGCAAAACTCATATTATTATAACCTGACTTAGTCGATAGTCCAAAATCAAATCATGAAATTAGATCTTGAGTAGTTTGTTATCTCTATAAATGTGCCTCCTCCAAGTATGCACCGGTGCCATTGCCGACAATGAAACGAGTGGAAAATCGAGAGCGGCCTTCTGTCATAATCATCATACACATAGTAGCCCTTGATATCAATATCTAATTCCACGCTAACTTTGACTTACAGATTTTTACGTGTCTTCAGAAAATCTTGAAATTTGAAATCTAATTGTACCAACGTATTGACATTATAAAAATTAATTAATTTTATCTACCAGCACATATTTTTGTGCTTAGCAATCCAACAAAAAGTTTATCCGGACCTTATTTTAATCTGATACAAGCTTAATTATACATTGTCATATTATTGCCAACATTTGCTTATATTTTGGTTGTCGTCACAAAATAAATTATAGCTCTCAAATTTCATAAAAGGGAAAACATATAAGTAAGTATGTGACACTTCTTCTCCCGTTGCAACGCATAGACACGTTTGCTAGTAGATTAAAAAACAAAAAAAAAAGACGAAAGCCCATCGGCAAACCCATTTCTGAGCCCACCAGCTCCCAGTGCCTGAACGCAGCCTGCTTCTGCGTGTCCCCCACGGAACACTCGCCGCTAGATCTGCATGCCTGCGTGTTCGCCGCCGGATCTGCCCACCTGCGCCGCTAGAGGACCTTGATCCACGCGGTGCAGATCTTGATCCACCCACCCGCGCGCTCCTAGCGACGCGCTGTCGCCAGTGGACCTCAATCTGCACGGTGCCGACTTTGATCTACACTGAATTCGGGCTCCCGCACACTGGATCCGGGCTTCTCCACGCCTTGCCGTGATCTGGTGCCCTCCTCGCTGCACCGTGCTCTGTTGCCCCACCGCCGATGAGTGCCACCGCCAGATCCAGGCTCGACCTCAACGGACCGCTGGTGAGCTCCACCACGAGGGGCTCGTGAGAAGGGGATGGGGAAGGAGTCACGAGCGCAAGGGAGAAGGGGGAAGGAGTCCCGAGTGCAAGAGAATGGGAAGGAGACTGCTGCTCTGCTCTGTGTGGTGGCTGAGAGGTGGGGAAGTGGAGAGAGGGTGAAGAAGTGGAGAGAGAGAGGGTTGTCTTTAATGGTTTGGGTTTGGATTAGGCTGATGGGCCTCGAGCCTTTTAACCGAGATGGGCCATCTAAGGCGTCCACCTAGGAAAATGGATCCAGTTCGAAGGCAGGTCTACGTAAGTCGATTTTACGAGATGGGCAATTTTGACCGTCTTCGTAAATTGATTTTACGAGACTGGCAATCTTAACCACCTCAGTAAATAAAATATTCGCATCTGTAAGTGTATTTTGTGAGACGGTTAATTGTGACCACTTCCATAAGAAAAACGTCCGCCTCCAAAATTCCTTAGGCATTTTATGAGACAGTTGGATTTTATGAACACCTAAGTTATACAGTGTCTCACATAATCATTTTTGTGCAAGCATTTTGTGGCAGCTAGGTTTTGAGGGATGCAAGACACATTGAAAAGGCTTGCGTGAGGGCAGCTCGCGTGTGGTCCGCAGAATGGAGGCATGCAGATTAGAATGGGAAAACGGAGGCAGCAAAAGTTGCATGAAAAAAATTCACCGAAGCTTTTGAGGCTCTTTAGTTGTGGAGATTAATTATAGCCTACGGAAAGGATAACATGGCGATGGATTAGAACTGTTCATTTCATGGGTCAAACAAAGAAATGTAAGGGGTAAGTTAATGATGTGACACCCCATTCACTGAATTAAGCAATACAATGGTGATGGTTCAAAATTTTCGATTTCAGGAACCAAACAAAAAATATAATATAAGGAGTAAGATTATGATGTGACACCTAATTCCTGGAATTAAGCAGCTTGTAGTGACTGATCTTAGCACGCCACTGATGCATGGAGCTGGTACATGTCCCCAGACTATGCGGCCAACTGGGGCATGCATGTATCCTCCAAGTCAAACATGTTCAGCTTCGGTGTCATAATCATGGAGATGGTGACTGGGCGAAGGAACAACAACAGTGCATACGACTCTATGATAGACTCCGTGTTTCACAATACTACAAAAAACAATTTTGGAGACACGCTGACTATTTTGGTAGTGGCGGCTCAATCAAGAGTGGTCTCTAAAAATCGTTTCCGAAACACGCAGCCTCTAGAAATACATTTTTAGAGATGTTGTTATTTTTAGCCACCTCTAAAAATGCCTTGTTTGTAGAAGCTCTAGACCGAGCCGCCTCTATAAATAGGTTTTTAGACAAGGCTGGATCTAGGGCCATCTTCAAAAATAGGTACAGGTACAGCGCCGTAAAATTAATAACTTTTTCAAATGAAGTCAGATGAAGACAAATTTTATATAAAGTTGTATAACTCGAAGAGATCTACAACTTTGATGAGGAGAAAGGACTAGTGGAGCTGAACTGGCTCTATGCTGAGCTCAATGAGTACATGTGCACAATTGTTGAAATCTATAGGTTGAGTAGAGTCGAGGGCATAAGTAGGAAAAGGGCTGAGGAGCACATATATGCTAAGGAGGATGGATTATTACATAGCAGACAGCAGAGAATTGTGAACCCACCTCCAACTGCAGCCAAACATACAGCACCCAATGCCATACGACCCAAGATCATCATTCTCTGAAAACCTCCAAAGACAAAGGTGGCCACTAGGATACAACCCCCAAAACCTGCCAAGATATTATGGCAACTCAGACCCTAGACAATTTGTCATGTGCTATGAAATTACATTAGTTGTACCCTCGCCAAGCCATTCCTCATAATGGCTCATGATATTGCACACATCTAGTATGCCAATTTTGAGCCAGGCTCAATATACTCATGGGAGCACTGTCGCGAAAACCTCTTGAAAAGTGGGGAAGTTAGTGAAAATAAAAGGTGGCTATATCTTTCTATAGCCTTTGAGATTCCTTTGGTGTAAATATTCATTCCTGTACTCTCATTAGATAATAGTTTAATCATTTCGCAAAAAGAAAAAAAATCAATAGCTACACTTAATACAGAGTGATGAAACAATATAACACAAGTATACAGGATAAAGTTTGCATATATTTACTGTCCTGCAGTACAGACTGATATACTACAATTATAATCACACTCTCTTTGGTAGAAATTAAGTAGCAACAGGGACATAGTTCACATCACAAATCATCTAATTAATTCAGTATAAAATTATTGTAACGTTTGGCCTTGATCCAAAGCATGGACTTCTTTCTTAGTGCTACCCCAAAGACCTCTGCCATATCAAATTCTTCCAACTTGACTCCATCTGGCAGAGCCCAATCAAAATGGTAAAGAAGGCTAGCAAGCGCCAGCTCTATGTTGGCCAGTCCGAGCGTGATGCCAGGGCATATTCTCCTACCTGCCCCAAAGGGAATGAACTTGAAGTCATTACCCCTAAAATCGATACTACTACATTCAAATCTTTCTGGCTTGAATTCCTCTGCGTCATGCCACAGTTTCCGGTCCCTTGATATTGCCCAAACATTCACAAACACCTTGGTTCCCTTTAGCACATCGTAACCCATAACCTGGCATGACTCGCGACATACTCGAGGGAGCAACAATGGAGCATGCAGCCGTAAAGTCTCCTTGATCACCAGCTGTAGATATCTCAATTTGATCAAATCACCTTCAGTTATTTTGTCTTGTCCTTTGAACGTCTCCCTCACCTCTGACTGAGCCTTATGCATGACTTGTGGATTCTTAACAAGCTCTGATATTGCCCATACTAGAACACTTGATGACGTTTCACTCCCAGCAGAGAAAATATCCTGCAGTACAATCTTAGAGTTACAAATTGTAAAACAAGACAATCACATTAATTCTCATGAGACACGCTAAAAAATCATAGTATTCTAACAAAAAAATAGAAAGATCAGACCATTAATCTGGTAGACACTAATCAACAAAGATAATAATAACTAGTAGATATATTTTGTTTTCTAAACAATATTCACGTATATCGTCATTATGAAAAAGAAACATATAAAGTAACTCGTAAGATGTGCATATATAATATAAACTAGCTACCTATGCTATCATGCAACGTCATCTAAAGTAAACCCTGAATTTTGCATCAAAATTTCCCACCATACAAAATCGCTAAGGTTTTAACTAAATGTGTACTGAAGACAGATGGACGTGCCACACGCAGAGAGAGAAACAATGAATATGTATAAATTAATATACAGAATAATTGATAAATTGATCATGACCCGGATAAAGATAAATATCTATATTATGTCAAAAAAGAACAAAAATGATATCACAAGTATAATTAATTTGTTTAGTTGTAGGTACTAAACCTGAACTACCAAAAAGATATTTAGTGTAATAAAATTTCATTCGCCTAATGCTAAATTAGAAACAAATAAGAACATTAATAACAAATTAAGTATTACATGCACTAGAGTTTTTGCCGAGGAGTGTAGTGTTGGATAATAAATAAGCGGATCCTTACCAAAACGACGGTGCTGACTATCTCGTTGGTGAGAGCAAACTGCAGGCCACCTTCTCTCTGCAGCTTCAAGAGGACGCCGAGAAGGTCCCCGTCTCCCTCTGGCATCGGCATGGCTTCACGCTCCTGGATGATGCTCTGGATGATTCGGTACAGGTTCCTCTGGCACCTTCTCGCGTTCCTCGCGGCGGCGCTGAACCGGCGTACCAGCCGCGAGGACGGGTACAGCTCCGCCAGGTTGAAGCCACCGGCCAGCCGCGCCACTTGGTCCAGCTGGTGCATGTATTCATCCCGGTACTTGCACCGGCTGCCGACGACCGTGCGCGCGGCGACGTCGTTTATCATGCGGGAGATCCCTTCGCTGAGGTTGACGGGCCGGCCGTCGCCACACTCCCCGGAGATGGAGCGGAGGAGGTGCGCCACCTCCTCTTCCCGGATGCTCCGGAACGTGAGCACGCGTCGCTCGCTGAAGAGCTCTTGCATACACAGCTTGCGGAGCTCACGCCAGTGCGCGTTGTAGGGGGAGCCGATGATGTCCTTGCCGCCGCAGCTCATGGTGTCGAGGATGACGCCCAGGTGGCGCTCGCAGAAGGCGAGGTCGTGGGTCTTCATCACCTCCCAGGCAGCCTCAGCGGAGGAGACCACCAGCGTGGGCACGGAGCCGAAGCGGAGCTTCATGACGGGCCCGTAGGTTCCCGACATCTCGCGCAGTGCACGGTGAGGCAGGTCGCTGAAGCGCGACAGCAGGAGGTGGTGCAGGCTGCCGATCAGCGGCAGCTGCCATGGCCCTGGTGGCAGGCGAAGCGCCGGTGGCTGCTTTGTGCGTGACGATGTGCTGTAGCCCCTGACGAGCTTGAGAAGGAGGGCGAGGAAGACGAAGATGGCTACAATAAAAGGGATCCTCATCTCCATTTCTTGTCAAAGGAAAACATATGTATAGAGGAGTTTGTTGTCAAAGGAAAACATATGTATAGAGGAGCTAGCTAACGGGCCCACACTATTTAGCAGCCTGGCTGCTAAATATTATTCGACGGGCACCGCCGTAGTCAGCTGCTAAATATTATTCCGGTAATATACTAATTGTACTTCCTCAATTATTGCATGCATGTCCTTTTCGAGTTCCACACCTCGACTCGTGATTCTGCAAGTTTGATATCTTTGAGTATCGGTGAAGCATCATATGAACAGTGGAGAGTGCAGCCGCTGACCTAGCTGAGGTTGCGGGATGGTCCCAAAAGGAGCTGAACCGATGCAAACTACTCTAGTTGACGAGATGGCTCGTCCGTGTGTATTTTTCTTTTTTTATTCACTAGCAAACATGCCCCTACGATTGCAGAGGGACAAGGGACGTATAATTTATTAGGACAATGCTAATGAATTGAACTAGCATTTTTTTTGTCAGATTAAGTTAGAATATTGGCCCAATCTCAAATTAAATAAGTTCCAATGCCAATAATAAATACTAGTAGTAACATAAAGGATTAATCCATAACACAACTCATCTTTAGGGGAAAAAACTCAACACTCTCGTCCCCGCATTAATCCCCACCGGCGGCACGGGCAGAACTCGACGTCGCCCTGCCAAGCCTCCTCCTCCGCTGGCAACTCGACTTCGCCGTCATGTTGGCGATTGTACATAGTGACACAAGGAAGGCAGCAGCAGGGTTTTTCTCGCCTTCTGCTCTCGCCTACAGCTCACGGTGCCACGAAGAGGATGGCTTTGGCGGCTGGGGGCCCTGCCAAGGGCGGATGTGGCATATTCGCCTCCTCCTAGTTGCATCAGACGACCTCTAAGCCGGATCTGCCCCAATGGAGCCCATCAGTGGCATAGAAATAGCATGGAGGTAGCCGCCGGCAACTTTTGGTGGTGGTCGTTGGTAGAGTTGTGGAACAGCAGCGTGCAGGTGGCATGGCAACTGCATGGAGGGGATGCAGGGGCAGCGGCGACCGCGGTAGCATAGTGGCCGCTTATGGGCGGCGGCGGCATGGAGGTGGACAGAGCCATGGTGCATAGGGTGGCATAGAGGCTGCGTGTGCTGTGGTCTAGAGGGCGCGCAAGCATCCTACTGTGGGTGGGTGAGGCTGTGCGAAGACGGTCAGCTGGGATGCCCCATTCCATTCTGGAGTATTTCCCGGTTGCCAGTGTTGGCCAGGCTGGCTACGGTCCTTGGTGACCGGGAGCAAGAGTGCTTAGGCTATCCGCACTCATGGACCTCTATATTCATCCTCTATACGTTTTAGTCAGCAAGATTTTCTCCTCTATACTCAATTCTCCCGCACCCATCCATCCTCTATATCATCCTCTATCCACTCTATCCACTATGGGACCCACTTGTCACTTTATCTAAATATATCCATGTGTGATCTAGTTTTGAAGGATTTATTGAGACGAATTTAATGGTGCAATCGAAATTTAATTTGGATTTTTGGTTTGTGAGTTATAACATTTTTTTCCTTTGTTTAGCTAGTGGGGCCCGCCACTGCCCACTATAGAGTAAACACTGTACTACTCTAAATATAGAGTGAGAGAAAGGATAGAGTATCGTTTTAGAGTACCCAGTGCAGCAGTTTTTACTCTATATTCATACTCTAAAATTTTATAGTATCGTTTAGAGTATGCCACTGCGAGCAGTCTTAGTGCTATCTCCAAAGTGCAACAGGTCACTACTACAGAAAATATCTTTAGAGGCAGGTAAAATAGGTTTTCAGGGACGGTCAGCCTAACCGCTGCAATGCCAGCGTTGTAATCGCCTCTAAAAATCAATTTTCAGAGACGGTTGTCAAGTCAACCGTCCCTAAAAATAATTTTCAAATTTTTTAAAAATCATTTACAGGCTAATAAAAATAAGAAAAAATATTTTTAATGTAGCACAAAGGGACGAGGACCAGCCACAGCTCACACGATTTATATTTCACTTATTTTGAATAAGTGTCGACACCCGATTTCGAACCCACAACCTCTCTCTCGCGTGATCCCTCACCTACCACCGCACCGTGCAGTCACTTGTGTTTAGTTGTACGATACTGTCTAATTGTACTAATATACACGAATCTTGTAATCAATATTTTAGCTCCTAAATAATCTTAAATGAGAAAACTTTCAACTACAAAGTTTTAAATCTCGTCAAATACTATAACTTTGATATAGAACATTTCTCCAAAGTCATTTGAAAAATAAAAAATTTTGAAATTCAAAATCTGAGACTTAATTTATATATTTGGAACCCTAAATGATCTCAAGCAAAAAATTTATCAACTACGACATTTTAGGTCTCGTCGAGCTCTATAATTTTGATATAAATTTTGTCTTCATTCGACTTCATTTAAAAAAGTTATGAATTTATTTGTGCTGCAACCATTTTTAAGGACGGCTGACTTAGTCAACTGCCTCTAAAAATCGATTTTCAGAGACGGTTGACTTAATAAAACCGTTGCTGAAAATCACTCATTTTCAGAGACGGTTAACATAAGCAACCGTTCTTGAAAATAGCATTTTCAAAGGTGGTTCCTTAACGAAACCACCTCTAAAAATGAATATATTTTTTGAGATGGATTTCTTAATGGAAAACCGCCCCTAAAAATTGATTTCTACAAATGGTTGTATACCTATAGTGCCTCCCGCGAAGGTTAACGATGGCGTGCTAAGACAACCGCTTCTATTAGAAAAGGGAGACGCCTCTAAAAATCATTTTTGTACTAGTTACACTACAAGAAACTTGTTAATCCGTGACGATTTCTCGGTGACGTATTTATAAACCGTCACTGACAGACCACTTACAGACGTAATCCGTGACGATTTTCTTTTTTTCGTCATGGATGAGCCCACTGGATATTCCCAGCCCACTAACTCGTGACGATTTTATCAGGATCGTCATTGTGTATGATTTTAAATTCGTCATACTCTAGTTAGCCAAAAACAGTAGACAATAGAAAATATTTAGTGTTGTCCATAGAAAATATTTAGTTAGCCAAAAACAGTAGACAATAGAAAATATTTCGTCATACTCTAGTCAGCCAAAAACAAAGTATCAATATTTAGTACAAAGAAAAATAGAAAATGTGATTACAAAAAGTATCAAACCCAAAAGACAATTTGTTAAATTATTTGAACAAAATAATTTTGTTACTTTGTTGCATGTATATTTTTTTGCAACAACTTTGTTACATGTATATGATGCATATATGGCAAAACTAAAAATATTCTCCATATAGTGCGGATGGGAACAAAAAAAATTTGCACCTATGCCGGATTTGAACACAAGACTTGCAAGAAAGTAGGAACATGTCTTACTACACGTCTAAATGTGCACTTAAGTCTTTTTATTTATTTACCAGCCCAGCATCTCAGTAGGGAAAAAAAAGTGCAGTCCGTGGGTTCATTCGGTAAATAGGGAAAATAGGGAAAAAAAAAAAGTGCAGTCCCTGGGTTCATTTGGTAAATAGGGAAAATAGGGGAAAAAAGTGTTGTCCATGGGATTCGAACCCAGAACAAATGAGTTGAAAACAGCCCACCTTATCAAGCGTCTGTGTTATGATGGGTAGAAAAATGAAAAAAAAATGTGCAAACGCGGGGATTGAACCTAGGACCTTTAGAACAAAGAAACATGCACAAACCAATAGGACAAGCATTTGTTAATGTCACATTGGGTGTTATATTTCTTTTTCTCAATTGAAAGGCGAGCAAATATGTAAAAATTTATTGTAAAAAGGTGGCTAAGGCTGGCTAACGAGCCAGCTCGGCTCGGCTCGGCTCGTTCTGGCTCGTTAGGATAACGAGCCAGCTCGGCTCGGCTCGTTAGGCTCGCAAGCCAGGAAAAAAAATACAAAATATAATATTTGTATTTATCTAAAGCATAAAAATATTAATAATATAAAAATAATATATTCAATAGCTTTAAATCGAACAAAATATTCATATGAGCTAACATATCATCTATCTGTGAAGTGCAAAACATGAAGTAATACAAAACTAATATAAGTTATGATGACTTTTTCTCTAAAACTACGGTTCGTTTGGCTCGCGAGCGGCTCACGAGCCAGCTCGAGTTGGCTCGTTATAGCTAACGAGCTAAAATCCTGGCTCGGCTCGTTATCATAACGAGCCGAGCCGAGCTGAGCCGAGCCAGCCACGAGCCGAGCGAGCTAACGAACTTCGAGTTTTTCGTCCAGCCTTAAAAGGTGGCGCATATAGGAGTCGAACTTGGCACATCTTGAAAGGCACCAAGCAAGATTAAGACAAACCACTGCACCACTTCTTCATTTGTGATGTTGGATCTCTTTCCTTTTTCTAAGAATATATACGTAGATGTTCCGAGTACACAGAGATGAGCCATGTAAAAGATATATTTAAATACTGAAAAATCAAGAACATGAATACAAGGTTTTCTCTTTTTAAGCTGTAGTCAAAACTTGTAATTAGTCTTTTTCCCTCGTACTAACTTCAAATTTGATGAATTTTTTTCCTAAATTTTTCTAAAATTATGATCTATCAATTTATTGTATTCTTATAGCTATTTTTTTTGTCATATTTTCATGTGACTTTGTTTTATCAATTGGAAATTTGAATTTCAAAAAATGGCACTTTCAAACCACATTTTGAAGTAGTGAATGATTTCAGCTAAAAAAGTCATGAACATAAAACTTGTAGAACTCATCAAGATCTACAACTTCTATTTTGGTCATTTTTTCATCCGAGAAAGTGGTAGTAACATTGTACACAAAATCTACATATCTTTCTTGTAGTTTATGAAACCACGTGAGAGATACGTAAAATTTGTAAACAATGTTATTATCACTTTGTCGGATGAAGAAATGACCAAAATAAAAGTTGTGGATCTAGATGGCTTCTACAACTTTGTTGTTGATGAAATTTTCAATTGAAATAATTTTCTATGAGAAAATTCTATTTCAAATTCTCAAACTTTGGAATTCAAATTTCAAATTGTTTAAACAGATCCGAATAGAGAAATAAC
The DNA here is from genome assembly GCA_038087645.1 of Saccharum hybrid cultivar R570. Classification (NCBI taxonomy): domain Eukaryota; kingdom Viridiplantae; phylum Streptophyta; class Magnoliopsida; order Poales; family Poaceae; genus Saccharum; species Saccharum hybrid cultivar. The sequence goes on from JAQSUU010000760.1 coordinate 18,773,218, forward strand.
CAAAATAAAATTTGTAGATCTAGATGGCTTCTACAACTTTGTTGATGATGACTTTTTTTTGAAATAATTTACGGTCTCAAAATATTATTTAAATTCATCATATTTTGAAAATCTAAATTTAAATTGTTGAAGCAAAGTCAGATGGACAATTGACCAAAACGAAAGTTGTCGATCTTGATAAGTTCTACAACTTTGTAGTTGACAACGTTTTCACATGAGTTCATTTAGTATTCTAAAATTCAATTCGAAGTTCTCTTATTTTAAAATTAATTTTTTAAATTTGTTGGCCTTTTCAGGTATCTAATCTGGGCTTGGGCCTTACTTTCACTTTTGGGCCACTGAAACCCACAGGCCTATTAAGGCTGTGGATGATCAGAGCCGTTGATCTGAGATGGATGGCTGAGATCTGGTCAGCTAAAAATGAACTCATATAAAAACCCAACCAAACCCTAATGCCCTCACTCTCTTGCTCCCTCTACTCTTCCTCTGCGCCAAGACAAATCACCGCCCTCACGGGGACGCCTGCCCAACCCGGCACAGGCCACCCCAATGCCCGCCGCCTCTCCGCTTAGGAGGAAGGGCGCAGACTCGGGGCCCTTCACTGGAGTCCGGCGCCGCCCAGATCTCGACAAGGAGCGGCATGGGGGTTGCTGGCTCCCCGAGGCCTCGGCCGTTTTCTGGCGGCTGCGCGGAGGAACCCTCCAGTGGGCCTCCCTTTGTTCCACCTCTACGGCAACTATGGTTCCGGGCGGATGCGTCCTAGCGGCGCATGGATCCAGGCGGATGCGGAGTGCGGCGTCGACATAACGGAGCGCAGCTACGGGCAGAGGTTGGGTACTATTCTGTATTGTGTTCAAATTTTTAGATCAATTCAGTAGCTTGCAAGGTCACCTCAAATTAGAACTGGTACTATATATGTCATGAACCGGTTTGCTCTCACACTAAAAGGTAGATCATATATGAGAGCAGCTGGTCAGAAAGAATTCTGCAGGAGCATTGAGGTAACATCATGGTTATCAAATAGGCATGACGCTTCAGCTGTTTTATTTATTCAGACATAGCAATTTGGATACTTGATGGCAGAGTCTTGCAGCAGCTGCTCCTCCACCATCGACATTCAGGTATAAGCAGCGCATAGGCAGCTAGTGCACCTACAGCTTTCATTCACTCAACAGGCAAAGTAGCAAGCTGCAAGCTATTTTTTTTTACTGAACCTTCAGAGCAGCAGCCTAGTATACACTTTGAATTGTCCTATCATGGTACAGTAGCCCATCTTGAATATCACTTGCGCTCATGCTTTTGGGTAATTGTTTATTCAAATCATGTTAGCTTTTTAGTCTAGCTTTAGTTGCTTATATGCTTGGCTGATGGAATGAGGTGGGTTGGGGATGGGGACATGGAGTTCTGTTAGTGCAGGGTATTACGGGGCCATGAGATTGGTGTTGCAAAGTAGCCCTATCATATCATATTGTAGCTCTACTTGTTGGCTCTCAAATTTAATCTACAAGCTGTTTCTATCATATTTAGACTCTCACGCTCTACTTGTGGGCTCTCAAAAATATATGCATTGAACTAGTTAGGCTCTTAGACTTGGTGTCTTCACACAAGAATTTTTATCTCTATGATAGTGATCTAGAACTCATATTCAGGTTAGGCTCTTAGACTGGTCTTGTGTTGTGTTATGCATATGCTACCTGGCAATATGATTAATACTTAGCGTTACATTGAAATTAACAGCCAGCAATTCAGCATTACCTTACCTTGGCATGAATCAGTTTAATTAACCCTCATAGGAATAAGATAATTTTCTCTGTCCTAGTATGGACTTTTAGCATTACTACTTACCCCGTTTTTCATGTATTGAGTGCTGATGCAAACCTTCAAATTCCTTGCAACAGTCCCACAATGGATTCAGGATTTGGGACTACCTTGACTTGCTGCCTCAAGCTTGCTCCTATATCAGTGCAATAGCATTGTAAGTGACCAACTCCTCGTTGTATGGTCGAGCCATATGTTGCATATGGGTAAGACCTAGCTGCTATATATGAATGAAGCTTCTTATCTTATGAATGAAGCTTCTTCTTAGTTCAAGTATGTTGTAGGGTCTTGTAATGGCTTTTGATATTACTACTATATATAGGGATGAACCTGTTACTTGGCTCAAATAATTTAAGCAGGATGACTATGAATCATATCCCCTTTCCTTTGTAACTTGTTATCCCATGAACCTGCAATTTTAGCAATGATAGGTTACTATTTTCTTTGCCTACATGACTCTCAGTTGACTATATTTTGGGCAAAGGTCTGCTAGTCCTTGATTCAAAGCTAGACCCTTCTTATTTAGCAAGAAATCATAAATTTAGTAAGTTCAAAATATACACAAGGATAGTGCTCATGTTACTTGTAGTTTTAATTGATTGCATGTATACTTAGGCTGTTGAATAGAATACTGCTAGTTTTTATTGCTCTTTGTAGAGACTTACTAGTATTTTAGACTAGTACAACAATATAGTATTTGACTTTGAGATTTTTTGTGACCCCTGCAGTAAGTGAAGGGAAAAGGATTCCTGCTAGTTTCAACATACACAGCAAGCAAAGGGTTTGCTACTGTTGATTGTCTATGTAGATCATAGTATTGTGATTGTGCAGCAAGGAAAACTTAGATTAGTTGCTCTATCGATGCTCTTGATTGTCTATGTAGATCATAATATTCGTGACTGTGCAGGAAGCAAAACTTAAATTAGTTGCTCTATTGATGTACATTAAGCATGATATTGGATATATATGATCCTGACACTGGAAGCATAATATTATTTATTTGATGAATTCATATGATATGTTGTTTGGATGGAAGCATAATATTATTTATTTGATGTGTTGTATAATTATTAGCTTTATGGGCTGTGTATATGTGCTCTATGTGTGAGAATGGGCTGTGTATATGGGCTGTAATTGATGACGAAATTGGGCTTCGAAATAGGCTGTAATTGATGATGAAACTGGGCTGCCAAAATGGCTGAAACTGGGCTACCAAATTGGCTGGAAAAGAGCTGCGGAAATAACTGAAATTGGGCTAAAAATTGGCCCATTTTAGATTTTGGCCCGTTAATAGATGGCCTGAGGTAATGTCCACGTCATCATCCATGTAAGCATCCATGTAAGCCTTCATAATGATGTGGTAATTCATCCGTGACGTTTATTTTTCGTCACAGGAAATGGACATGGGCTGGGCTAACTAGGCCTCGGGCTCTACCATGACGATCTTAGATCGTCACCATTTTCGTTAATCCGTGATGATTTCTGACAAAACGTCACGGAGGTCAATCCATGACGCTCAATCCGTGATGATATCAAAAATCGTCACAAATCTTGTTTGGTGACGTTTTTTGGGTGATCCGTGACGAAAACATTTCATCACAGATTAGCAGAATTCTTGTAGTGTTAGCGGGTCTATGGTGGCTTCTTGGAATCGTGTCCATGGGGACTGGTCTCGCTTAGCGGTGGTCAGTTTGGTGTGGCCACAGTGGTTCCAACTATCGGTGGGCCTAAGATAATGTTAGTTGGTGACGACAGCACAACTACTACCAATATTAGGGTTTGGCGAATGGTTTTCGGTGGCGGTGTATGATGCAAGTGGATAGTGGTTGTGGCGAGTCTTCTCCTGGGCAATATTCTTTGGGCAAGCAAGTGTTGGATTGGCTGCAGTCAGTGTCGACCGGCACGGCTATGGTGCGCCATGCTTGTCTGTGGCTGGCTTGTAGCCGCATCGACAACAAACAGAAGGCGATTCTTTGTGGATTGTGGTCTAGGCGGAAATGCTCGTTGCTTTCTCTAGAAGCTTCATGGAGAGCAAAGAGCAGTAGCGTTGGCGACTCCCTTGGCTTGGTGCAAAAGCAACTGATGGCCTCACTTGGTGGCCAGTGTCATGCAGGGTGGAGGCGGCCTTTGCGGGCTGGTGTGGCAGCGCTAGGTCGTGCATGCCTATGACCTCGTCGGTGCCTCAGCAATCTCCTGCTGGTGGCAGTTACTATAGCATGGCACTGGTGAAAGGATCCATGGCTTGGCAAGATTTGGGTGACAGGTTGGGGTCTTTGGGCTGAATGCCCTGCCTAGGCTTTGGCTATTTGCCAACAATGGTGACGCCTTTGGAGGCATTCCCCTTGTAGGAGGTATTGCAATGAGGCCTCTGCCCCTATAGGTCGATCGACATTTTGCAGCACCTATGGGTGTCGTTTCTCCTACTTGGAGGATTTGCTATGGAAACCTACTCCCCTTTTCCTGCTACAAAGCTTGTTTCCTGTGGTGTACAAAGTTGCCTTTCGCGGTTGCTGCCTAGGTGGTTTCGCCAATGTTGGTTTTATTTTGGTGGTGGTCTTGTTGTCACCTTTTGTGAGTGTTGAGGTTTTTCTTCTTTCTTTTTTGTAGTATTTGATTTCTTTTGTATTAATATATGTCGAGCATGTTCTTATCGGTGGCCTTTTAAAGAAAAAAAATAAATTTCATCTGAGAAATTGATAGGAGATTGGTTCAACTTAAATAGGTAGCTATTACATGTACCAATTGTAAGTTTGTAGTTCTCAAATGCAACCGCATACCACGATGTAAATGAGCCCAACGAGCCTGTGCCAGCCCAGCCTAACCCCTCCACGCAAAGCCATATACTAAGGCTACGTTTAGTTCGCAAAATGAAAATTTTTAGGTTTATGGGTACTAATAAAAAAATAAATTATAGAACTCGTCAGGAAATGCGAGACGAATCTAATGATACTAATTAATCCGTCATTAGCATAAGTTAGTTACTGTAGCACTTAAGGCTTTTTATGGACTAATTAGGCTTAAAAGATTCGTCTCGCGATTTTCTCGAGAACTATACAATTAGTTTTTTTTCATCTATATTTATTACTCTATACATGTGTCAAACATTTGATATAATGGGTGGAGACAAAAAAAATAATTGGAACTAAAACAGGTTTAGAGACCCATCTTTCATCGATGTCATGACCCGTCACATCCATTTAAGGCCAATGCATGTTTTGTAGTGCATGTACTGAACCATATCAATACGATTTTATTTATTTTAAATTTTATAAAAATCTAGTTGGCCCAAATTGAAAAACTAAACTTCATATAAAATGATATTTAAATGTTGCTAAAAACACAGTGTCGAAAGAAGTGAACCGGATTTGCTTTAACATATAATTTAAAATGGCTAGAAATCTGCTTGGTGTGTCCACTGAGGTCTACCGTGGGGAGAAAATAATAAAAAAGTTGAGGCCTCTGCATTGGTATCCAGGCCGCATCAAAAAAGGCGCGCCAGTCCCTAAGGTTCAGTGGAGGACTAAACTAAGGTTCAGTGGATAAGATCAGAAGATCCAGTCCCTATGCTCATCGAGACAACATCCTCGTTTCAAACGTCTCTAGGTTTTGACGGAAAAACTCGTAACTCGCTAACTTGGTTGACTCGTTTGTTAGTGACTCAGCTCGAGCTCATCTTGTTTGAATTTTTAATTAACGAGTTAGCTCGAACCGGCTCGGTTAATTAACAAGCTAGCTTGAGCCAGCTCGTAAGCCGCTCGCAAGCCGAAACAAGCTAAGGTAATTCACATGATAACAACTGTAATCATCCTATATATCCCTCGGCCTAGCCCAATATAACTTTAAGCAACCATATATTCCTCTGCCTATGGCCCAACACGATTAAACACAAAAACCTAGACAAATAGACTCCACGGCCCCACCTAGTCACCCAACCAGCCTGCCCCACGTCATCATATTCATGCGAGACGAGTCCAAAATCCATATTTATTTCGTTTATTCCATTTTAAATATGCATGTGATGTGTTTGTTGCTAACTTGCAGTTAAATGAGCTAGCTCGAGCTCTCTACTTCTAGCTCATTTCTATAACGAGTCGAGCCATAACAACCCAAGTCATAACCAGTCGAGCTGGCTCGATATCCAACCCTAAACATCGGTTGTAGTTCTCACTTGATTTAAAAATTTCAGTCTTAGTGCTCAACGAACACAAGTAAAAGTATTAAATTTGTACAATCTCAATTTAAAATTTCACGGCTAGCTTGCCACTGCCATGGGACCAATCTTATTCGCTAGCTACAAGTTTGTGGTAGGCTAAGATTATTGTTGTTTTATGAACCCAAGATTGTCGCTCTGACGGTAAGCTTTGAGATAAATTATAATTAAGATTCCTAAATGGGATCTTTCAGCTTAACTTACATAGTCCAGGCTGGACAGGAAAATATATAAATCATATGTTTCTGATTCATTTTGACAGGCAGGCGAAGGACCCGTCTCTATTAATCACTGTTTAAAGGCGGGCAATGGACTCATCTCTATTAATCACTGTTTACGCAAGCGGGCAATGAACCCGTATCTGTTAATCACTGCTTACGCAGGCGATATGGTACAGGCGGACGTGGTGTCCGCTTCTGAAAAGCCGATTTGCCCGTCTGGGAAAAGCCTTTCGGTGGTAGTGAGTATATATGAGTTCCTTTCATATTACACTGTTTACGGCGAACACAAAGGATAAGCTGCTAGTTACTTTCAGATGCTTTGTAATTGGGTAATGATCATTGTTGCAACGGGGTGTGTGATTGGTACAGATTCATGATAGGCAAATTTCTAAACTATGTTTTTTTCTTCTTGAGCTTGAACCTCTATGTAGCGAGAATTGATTTAACATTTTCTTATGCTGTGTGCATATGATGATGATGACGGAGGAGGTTGATAATTTTGCTTATAGTTATTACAGAAAAACAAAAAGAAGAATCAATCCATTATAAAATCATACTAAATGAGTTAATCGTTTTTTAAAATATAATGGCTGGAGCTCTGCATTTCAATTAAGAAGGCCTAAATGAGCTAATAATCGTGCACATGACACTTGGGTTGCTAGCACACATAAAACTGAAGTGATAGTTATACTAATCTATTACGGCTAGCTGCCACCATCCAAATCGTAAGTCAGTTTGAGTTTTCTACGTACATAGTTTTTTTTTTCTAAATAGCAAAAACTATGTTACCTAAAAACTCAACACGACTTACTATAATTTGGAATGGCTAGCACAGTAAGCTAAACGACGACCTAAACATGGGAAGACTGGTGATGACCACTTTCTAGTTGCTCTCCAATCCGACCATTACTAGTACCTGCTAGCTCCTCCGTCATCTCCGGCGGCGCAGCGGCGTCTCTGGCCGAACAACCAAACTGCGGCATGGATAGCCATGAAAAGCAAAACCAGGAGGGGCAAGACGATGACATTCCTCCACTCCCTGGTGCTGCCAGCCGCGTAGACCACCAGGAGGCCCAGCAGGTCCAGGACCACGGCTGTGTTGGTCGCTAGCAGGAGCAGCTTGTGGTTCGTGGGGCGGTGCCTCCGCAGGATCTGCTGCAGCAGCAGGGCAATGGTGACAATTGACGCAACGAAGGATGTGGAGTTGCTGTAGAAGAAGACGTGGTAGCGCCGCTGGTCGGTGTCGTGCAGCACCGGGTTCCCAGCCTCGCGGCGCCAGTGGGTACCAGCGCCGCCGTCGTCCTGCCAAAGGCCGCCCGGCGGGGCTAAGCCCGCCTGGTATGTGACACTTGCGCCCAGGATTCCGAGCAGCATCAGGTACTCTCGTTTGGCATACACTTCATCTCGGTACTCTGTCTCCTGGGGGGGGGGGGGGGGGGGGGGGGGGGGGGGGGGGGTCTTATAGGTTGTTGCTGAGCCATGGACGACGACGGCGCCGCAGTAGTGCCTGCCTCATCAGCCCGAGCCATCATCCTCTTCTTGAAAAAAGTTAGCATGACGGTGTTGACAAGAACGAAGGCAATCACCGCGGCAATGAGCACACACACGAAGATGGATGTCCGCAGTTTTCGAGCACTCCCGGAGGCGTAAGCGGCCATGAGGCCAAACAGGCCGGCCACCTGGCACGCGTAGAGAGCATAGCACCGTATGGCGAGGCGGGAGAGGATGGGATTGACTAGGAGGAGGATGAGCGCAATGGACGCCATGAAGCTCACCGTGTTGGAGTAGAAGAAGGCCTTGAAGCGGCGCGGGAATTTGTCCAGGAGGATGGCGTCCCCCGCATGGCGGGGGCTGTCGTCCTCGTTCCAGAACCCACCGGGTGGAGCCAGCCCAACTTGGTAGGTGATGGCGGCGACCAAGATGGCTACCAGCAGTAGCCGCTTGTGTTTCTTCTCAGGCACTTTGGCTTCGACGACAGTCGCCCCCATCGTGAAAATGAGGACATGTATGAGCACATAGACAAGGATGGCCCCAGCCAGGGCCACCACATGAACGGATGTCCTGAGGTCTCTGCAGCTCCCGGCGGCGTAGTCTCCAATGAGGGCAAACATGTCCAGCGTCATGGCCACCAGCAAGGTGTGGCTCTTGACCAGCTTCTCTTTCTGGATCATGAGGATGACGACCAGAGAGACCGCAAAGGCGGTGGAGTTGCAGTAGAAGAAGGCTTTGTAGCGTGCTGGGTCTTTGGACAGGAGTATGGCGTCGCCGGCACGGTGGCCCTCGCCGTCTTCTGGCCAGAAGCCACCAGGCGAGTCCAGCCCCGCCTGGTATGTAACGGTGGTCGCCAGATTGGCGAGCAGCAGGATGAGAGACTTCACCTTGTTTATTGCCTTCTTCTCGAGATGGATCGTCGCCGCCTCTCCAGTAATAATGCTACTAACGCTGCCTGCTTGGCCATTTGGCGACGACGTTGCCGGTGGCGGCGGTGAGGATGACATTGACTGGCTGCCGTGCTCGTCATCGTCGTCGGCACTAGGTAGCACACAATCCCAAGATGGACAAGAGTCAGTATTCAGTAACAAGCTAGGCTATAATTTAACATGATCGACTGCAGTGCAAGATATAATTAATCTGAGTAGGAGATGGGAAGAATTATTAATCTTAGTAGATCTGAGTACGGGATGCGAAGAATAATTAGTTACTATTACTATTTTTGACACAGAAACAGAGACAACACATACCGATGATCACAGTCAGTGTGAGACGACGATTCTGCTGCCGGAGCCGGGGACGGAGCATGGTTTCGAGGATGGACACAACTGAGACCCTTCACCGACATGAAAGCCAGCATTGTAAGGAAGATGAATGCCAGAACAGCACCGAACAGGCTGACAACATAGACACTGCAGTCGGTGTCTCGGCAGCTGCCGGCGTCGTAGGCCGCCATGAGACCGAGGAGCTCGCGGTGAGCTTATTCTTCTTGTCCGGGTGCAAGAGCAGCACGATGACAAAGAGGGACGCGACGAAAGCGGTGGTGTTGCAGTAGAAGAACATCCTCAGGTGGCCCCCGTGGTGCGCCTCGACGAGTGATTCGCCAGGGCGGTAGCGGTGCCCGTGGCCACCACCCCGCCGCCGGACGTCGTCGAACGTGTCCCAGAAGCCCCCTGGTAGGTTGAGCCCGGCAACATAGGTGATGGCCGTCGCGAAGGTGGCGAGCAGCAACAGGACCTTGCGCTGTTCCTTCGGCCTGAGAAGGGCCGAGGACACAGCGCCGCCGCCGTCCTCCTCCTCTGCCGGCAAAGATGGAGGGCTGTCGTGTGACAAGCCCTGCAGGATGTGTACGCCTACGTAGGCGGAGAGCGCCAGCACGAGCGATGTGGCGTACACGGTGGCCGGCTTGTCCCGGCAGCTGCCCGCGAGGTAGGCCCCCATGAGGCCAAGCAGGTCCAGCACCATGACCAGGCGCAGCACGGCCAGCTGGACCCTGTTGGGGTTCTTGAGCAGGAGGAGGAAGATTACGACGAGCGACGCGGCCAGCGCCGTGGAGTTGCAGTAGTAGAAAGACAGGAACCTGCGGCGGTGGGTGAACCGGAGGATAGGTCCCCCGGCATTGATGCTGACGCCGCCAGCAGCTGCCGGAGCTGGAGCAGGAGCAGGCCCGTCCTGCTGCCACACCCCGCCTGGCGGGTTCAGCCCCGCCACGTAGGTGACGCTGACCACCAGCGCGGCCAGCAGCAAGAGCTGCTTCCGGAGCTTGTACTCCGATGACTCCCTGGGCTCTTCCTCCTGAACGCCGGCTTCCGACGGCATCTCTACAGTCGCCGGCCGGTTGTCAGTTGCTTATTGCTTTCTTGTATTACTATTCGCACGGAGAGTGAGCATGCTCCCTCCGTCCTGAATTTATTGACGTTTTAGGATTCGTGACGGATACCAAGGAACAAACAAAATGACCTGCACACCCTTATGAAGTTGCAGTCTCTACGTGTTTCGTATGTCCCATCACTGATACAGCCACAAAGGTCAGTTTAGTTCCCAGAAAATTTTACAAAATTTTTTAGATTCCTCATCACATCGAATCTTTCAACACATACATTAAGTATTAAATATAGATAAAAAATAAAACTAATTACACAGTTCAGACGAAATGGACGAGATAAATCTTTTAAGCCTAAATAGACCATAATTAGATAATATTTATCAAATAATAACGAAAAATACTACAGCACCATTTTACCTAATTTTTCGAATCTAAACCGGCCAAAGGCCAATACGCGCAGCAACTGATATCCATCACTGCAGCCACCTTTCATCGAAAAACATGCACTTCCATCGATTATTTTTTCCTTAAACAAATGAATCAGGACGTTTGCTGGGACATGGTTCATTAATTGCTCATACGTCCTGTCATCGCTGTAACAGATTCCTAAAGGCACAGGACATTCAACCGTTGTTTAGTTCACTCTAAAATACAAAAAGTTTTTAAGATATCCCATCACATCACATATACTGGCACATGTATGGAGCATTAAATATAAGTAAAAAGATAACTAATTGCACAGTTTGTCTATAAATGTCGAGACAAATATTTTGAGCATAGTTAATATATGATTGAACAAAGTTTGTTAAATACAAACGAAAGTGCTACAGTATTTTTCCAAAAAAAAAAACTAAACATGGCCTAGCAGAACGACACTCTTTGCAGGGCCTTGCTTCGATCCTTCTCAAAAACTTTACGTCCTATCACATCAGATGTTTGAACATATATATGAAGTATTAAATTTAGACTAAAAAATAACTAAATGTACAAATTACGTGTATTTTGCGAGACGAATTTTTTAACCTTAATTAGTCCGTATTTAGACAATGTTGTGCTACAGTAAATATGTGCTGTGATACCAAATTTACGCCCCGAGACATACGAAATCAAACAACTCCATTTTAACCCCTGATCTAGATTCGCTGCTGAATTCGGAAACGCTTCCCACATCAAGGGCTTGTTTAGTTTCTGAAATATTTTACGAAATGCTATCGTAATATTTTTCGTTGTTATTTAGTAATTAGTGTTCAATCATGACTTAATTAGGCTTAAAAGATTCGTCTCGTCCATTTCGTCTAAACTGTGTAATTAGTTTTATTTTTTATCTATATTTAATGCTCCATATATATGTACAAAGATTCGATATGACGGAGAATCTATGTTTTTTTGCGAAATATTTTGGAACTAAACGAGGCCCGATACTAAATAACATATACACACTTTAACGTTTTGAAACAGTGGCGGCCCACATGTCACGTGATTTCTCTGCGTACCCCTGCGGCCCACATGTCACGTGAAACATCCCAAAAATTCAAATTTAGAATCACTCGTACTCAAGACTATTTTCAAAATATATTTTAAAACCTTAACAAAATTTAATAGAGTACCTGAGATGCAGCAGTTAAGAAGTGGCGTTGCCATAACACTATGTAAAAAACGCAAATAGCAGACGCTCCCTCCTAGTGACGCGAGAACAAAATGCGTCCGTAATATGAGATCACAGACGCGTCTGTAATATGCTGGCTCAGAAAAAGGAAACCTTTGGAGGACATAAATTACAGACGCGGCTTAATAAAATGCATCTGTCAGATAATCGATTGAGGCACGTCTGTCCAAAGATGATGTTACGTGCGATGCGTGAAGGGTACCTGCATCTCATACCATCTTTCACGGACCCAAAAACACATCAAATCCAGTGGATATGCAACTGAAGTCCGGCCTACCCCTACCGCCCATGGGTCGACTCCTCCCCTCCGCATCTCTCCCTATGTCATTTCCTCTCTCTCAGATTGGACCCAGTCGAATCCCCCTCCCCCAAACCCTACGCGCCACCGCAACGCACAACACCAACTCGCCCCTAGCTCCAGGCCCTCTTCGTCGCCCGCAACGCCGCCCGCATGGGCCTCTCCAATGCCCGCGCCGCCGCCACCAGGGGCCTCCCCGTCACCCGCGTCGCCGTCCCATGGACCTCCCCACCACCCGCGTCGCCACCCCCAGTGGCCTCCTCAACATCCGCACCGGCATCCCCAGTGGCCTCCCTGACATCCGAGTCGACGTCCCCGTGGAACTCCCAGCCACCCACGCCGCCGCCCCCATGGTCCTCCCTGACACCATCGCCCCTACCCCAAGGGCTTCTGGACGCCTGTGCCGCCGCCGCCGTTGGGTCTATTTTACCATCGGGAGGTGCACTCTCTCTTTTACCCTCTCAGATCTATTCTGTTCAGTGGAGTAAGGGATTGGTGGGACTGGGGTTAGGGACTAGGGACTGGAGTAAGGGATTTGGTGCATTTAACTCTTCAGTGGGTGCCTTTTTAGGGGAATACTAGGATTTGTGGATAATGGCACTGGGGTTTACGGGGACTGCACCAAATCTATTCCAAATTGCGGTGGAAGCGCATCACCTAGCATGGAAGGATCTCTTGCTGCTCTTGGCCATCTCATTGGCCAACAGAGTGGGAGCTTTGAAGCTAGTTTGGCAACCTTGGATGACATAACTGACAGTTCCGAGTCTAAGGAGCAACTACGTGCTGATCCAACATATTTTGAGTATTATATCCTGGTGAGTGCTTGACATGGATTAATTACTCTTTTTTTGTCAGAGCCGTTGCATCCTATCTTCATAGTTATGTGTACATTTTTTTTATTTGGTCTTTTGCATGAATTCAATTTGTAGTTATCTGTGCCAGAGAAAATTCAAAATTGTGGTTCTGAAACATGCTAGTCAGTAGTTAGTTGGTATGTTGACACCTTATAAAAAAATATTGGTATGGTGACATGGATGGCATTTTGATCGTATCCAACTTTATGATTTGCTTTAGGGGCACATGAATGAGTAGGGATGCTATGGCCTTTTACTTGCTTGAACTTGAAATAAGATACTAACTTTTCAACATACTTGTGCAATGGTTACCTTGTTATGAGGCCACTGAATTTGTTGTATCAAAGTAGAAATAAACATTACAGTTCTTGTATGGCACAGGCCAATGTTTGAGCCCTACTTTAGCTGATACTTAGTGATCTTTGGAATTGCTCCATTCTTACTCAATTTCAGTCCTGCTTTAAGCTTAGTACTTCATCTATTTCTTCTTAGGATGACACGGTGTCGCGGGGTTGGAACCACGGCAAGCATAGTTGTTTGAGTCGGTGTCAAAGTACGGATCTCTGGTGGCTCGGGTGGACTCAAGAATAGAAGAATCACAAAGAGGACACAACGGTTTATCCTGGTTCAGGCCAATCGATGCCCTATGTCCAGCAGCTGATGATCCTTATACTCAAAAGCACCCAAAACCAGGGGGTTACAACAGAGTGTAGAGAGAGATTTGGTAGGGGGTTAGCTCGGTGCTAATCCTAAGGTTGCCTCACCGCCGGTGGAGCCTTCCTCTCATCAGAGAGGAGGAAGACGACAGGATGCGATGGAGGAGCTCTCGTGCCCCTCTCTGGGTTGCCCTGCTCTCGGTCCTGAGCAGGAGCGGATGGAATGGAATAATCTATCTTGGATTGATCCTCCTCCCCCTAGGTCTGACCTTATCCCATATATAACAAGATAGGTCGGGTACATGGCAGTTTAGGGAGAGGTGAGTCTATGGTCTACATGCGCTGGAGTCTAGGAGGGACTTGCAGTGGCGCTCTATAGACTATGGCGTTGTCATGGAGCCGAAGAGGCCTTAGGCGTCGTCCGGCTGCTCTCTTCTAACACTGTGTGTCAGGCTGTGTCGGCTTGGACCTGCCTCCCCTAGGTGTACCTTCTAGAGTCTTCTTAGTGGTGAAGAAGGTCAGCTCCAAGAGCTGACGCGCGAGCCCAGGAGTCGCCCAGCCCCTAGAGGCCAAGGAAAGCTTATTTTCTTGTGTCACGCCCCGTGTGTGACCCTGTCGTGGGAGTGGCCGGCAAGGCCATGCCCGAAGCGCAGTGTCTGGGAGCCCCTGAGCCTCGATAGCTCGAGGCTTGTCTTCTTGTGCCCAGGCCTTGGCTAGCGTCATAAGCCGAGCAGGAGCCAAGGCCCGAGCTCGAGTGTGTCATCGATCGAGAGCCTGGGGCTCGGGCGAGCCCCCGAGCCCTGAGTGGGGGTTGAGCTGTGCCTAGGCTCAGTCAGGTTTCTTCATTGGAGGGTGCACATGAGCGTACCCAATGGGTATAGCCCTCGAGCCCCCGGGCGATCCCGGAGGGGTTGGTCGGGGGGTCTCTTCGGTTGGGAACCATTGATCTCGAGGCTTAACATACCCATATGTTAGGATCTTGTCAGGAGTCCCTGAGCCCTTTGTGTCCTCACTTGTCCTGATTCGTGATGGCAACGAAGGGCTGAATTCGATCTTTTGGTGACCGAACTAGCCATGGCAGGGACGATTTCTGCTGACAATAGTATGTTGCCCTGTGTGGGGCCATTTCCCTTAGTGTGCTTGGCTATCGGGGCCAAGTGGTAGTGGTGCTAACACCTTCTCTACTCATATGTTGCATAGGTCTGTGGCCTGAGCGAGGGCTCGGTGAACTCGTCTGGGAGTTACCGACTTTAGGCCCGAAGCACCCTTCCTTTTGGATGGGACCTACCGTGGGTCGGGTGATCAAGAGCGTTTGGGCTTTGGCTCAGGGCCACCTGATCACTCGGCACGCCATGCCCTTCTGGGGGCTTCGATAGCAGGCCCTGATCCTCTCGGGATGGCCTTCTTGGGTTGACCTTCTGTAGCCATAGGTCAGGGTGCGGGGAGCGTGCCAAGCTCGGGCGGGGGGACCCTCGTTGGGTCCATCGCTTAGCGGCTCCTGACCCAACTTCAGGGAGTCAGTTGGTTTTTATGGGTGCGGCCCCAAGCGCACGTCGATCAGGGGTCGAGTTGCTCCATCTAGGGAGCTAGCGCAGCCCCCGAGGCCATTGTGGGGCCTCGGAGTTTCTTAAGGGCTCGGATGACCCTTCAGCTCAGTGTTGTTGTTCCCTCATGGGGCTGGGCCACTACGACAATAGCCTCGGTGACCAAGATTGTCACGCCCATGCTACTAGCGGGTAAGTCCGTGAGAACTCCAAGTTTACAGTCGTTCCGTGCCTTGGTCATGTCCCCCAGAGGAGAGATTCTTGGCTTCTCGACGGAGTCACTGGTATAGTTCCCAAGCCTGTCTATCGGTGCTCAGGGGCTCACTACCTTCCTCGATGGATCACCACGAGCAGCTCAAGGTTGGTACTCCAACATCGCTCGTCCAGACAGTCAGGACGCTTCTGGGCGTCCCAGCTACAGCCGCGTGGGCTGGTCTCCCGAGCGTCCCTCACACTTCAGTTCTTTCCCGAGGGCGGCCTTGAAGCTCGAATGAGCTGACCTTGAACCCCGGGAGGCGCCCCCCTTTCTAGCGGGGGCAAGATCCTACAAAGATGTTAGAGGTACGGTATAGAAATACGGGAAGTAACGAGCTATGGATAGAAACGATGTAGCTATTTGATGTTCCACGCATTATTGTACTCCTTCCCCGCAATGGTGTTGATCTTGTAGGCACCTGGCTAGATCACCCATGAGACACGGAAGGGGACTTCCCAAGGTGGAGTCAACTTGTGGCCCTTCTTGGATGGGGCGGCTCTCCGGAGGACGTGGTCACCCACAACAAAGGAACGCTTGCATATCCGTCTGGCGTGATAGCAGTGAACTCCTTGTTGGTAGCTGGAAGATCACACCACGGCGGTGTTTTGTACCTCCTCGAGCATGTCGACGTCCGCCTGACGTTGTTCCTCGGCCCATTGCTTGTCATAGAAGTGGACGCGTGGGGTGTTGGTATTTATTAACGTACATAGAGAAATTCGCAAACGCACAGATACCGATGTAGCTTTCACCCAGGAGTACTCTAGGGTATCATATTTATCCACAGGGAAGTAATGGTAAAGATGATCATAGTTAATCATCATGTATTTACTAACTAGTATACTGACTAGACTAAAGTGGAGGTAAGTGATAAATGATAAGAGTTATGGGTAATGACACACAGGAGAATTCAATGGTGAGAGGACAAAGGGAGAGTACAAGGTTCCTATGCACTTCTCTATGACTATGGTTCTATTCTAGTACACATCAGAGGGGATAACTAAGGAATGGGTAAAACATAGTGACCACACAATAACATTTTGGAGCAACGGTACCTTTCCGACCCTCAAATGAGGTGAGAGTGTACCCCATAGGATATCCCCCGAATAAGTGCTCCAAAGTTCTTGTTGCTATCTCTCAAAAATTTTGTTGCAGAAAAGAGGCATGTGGCTATGCAAAAGTTATTCATAAAAAAAAGAAAAAAAGAGAGTATTGAAAAAAAGGACAAGTGTCCGTGTAACAGAACCGCCCAATTTATAAGGGCTCAAGTACAAAATCAGTGATTTCCCGCTCAATTTACATACTTGAACTCATATAAACCCGGTAGTCCGTGAAATCACGAGGGATTTCAAACCTTTTCAAGCTTACAACCAAGATCGTACATGATTCAATAACCATAGTCCACATGTTACAACAAGTTCACAAATACATCGGAGTGCAACATAACTTAGTGCTAAACCCACTTCAAAATAGAAAGTAGCGGAAGCGAAATAGCTTGAAACCACCTTTTACACACACTTAGTTAAATTACAGTGCCAGCGCATGGTCATGTCCAACAACAGCAAATAGATATGATATAAGAAGGGACCATGCCCATGGTCCACTCACCACCCGAAGTGGGAGAGAAGTCCAACTTGTCGCCACAGTAGTACGCCTTACTATCTGCAACAGGTGGGAACAAAACCCTGAGTACTGGAATGTACTCAGCTAGACTTACCCGTCATAAACTAGAAATAAAATTGACACCAAGGAGTATGCAAGACTTTATAAGTGGAATGACTTGACTTGCTTTGCGGAAAGCATAAGTTATCATATATGAACCATTTTAAGCTTATTAGCAACAGGTTACCTTTATAGCCTGATTAAGCTAAGTTAGCACATGTACTAATGGCAATCACTTGATTAATCATTAAGCAATCAATAGTACCTATAACAGGTTTGGCATTTTCCAACATCATCCATACAACCATCCTTCTTTCCATAGTAACATTACTATGATGCCGTAACTCGAGTCAAGTGTTCACTATCCAGTGAACGATGGCGATTCGAATCGATTATTAACTAGCTGGTAATTTATTCCTCACATAAACCTCACTCACCCGCTAAAGTGAGATATTGGTCACCGAGTCAACTATCCAGGTAAAGTCTCGAGTTTGCCAGGAACCACATGTACCCGGGGGCCGCCCGACTGCTCTTTGACCTTATCATCGCGCCCCCATGTCCTACCACACCTGCTCTGGTACAGTGCGTTGCGGGCAATCCACTCGGCCCGAATAATCTCCTAGTCTCGCGGTCGAAAAGTACATTATCCGGCCAGCTAAATGTGAGGCATGCGTTCAACATGACCCGAGGCCCAACAACAGTCGATCCTTAATCGACACAGACGGAAACTACAAGCACCCCAGAACCCTGTCTGGTTGCCCAATACTTATTCCATCCGGTCTCCAATTATCCATCAATACTTGGTTATTTCCAGGATATCATCCAATTCATAGCTAAAGTATTCCCGTAACCACCTATAATTTCAGGTGACAGGAAATCACCGATCGCTACTGGTCTAAGCAGGGCTAAGCAGTTATTCGACCCTAAACCTAGCAGGGTAAGAATTTAATAAGGTAGGCAAGGATAGTAATAAATGCATCAACGGTTTCACTCAACTCCTACAACTTAATGCAACAATACATATATAACATATATATACTCAATTGCTTTTATAAAGTAGGAGGCTTAGAATGCTCCGGGGCTTGCCTAGGATGTGACACCTAGTAAAGTCAGTTAGTTACGCCGTCTTGCCGACACCTCTGATCCTAGCACGTGTCCAGCCTTTCCATCTTCAGGATGGTCCACCAACACTGTCTTCAGGTTCGGTCCCACACCACGTGCTTCTCATGCACCTCGCGTACCTAAATGAGATGCGATAATGCCGATGTATGAATGCATGGAAATGCGATAAGCGTACATGATGATAAGGAGTGTACTTGAAAGGACTTGCATATGACATGATGACATGAATGCGAGCATACATGCAAACATAGCCACATTCAGGTGATAAGCAAATTAACCCTATTTGACCGAGTAGTTGCGTATCTCTTCTCTAGTACTTACAACACATATTCATCATGATCAAGTAACCTAAGACAAGCAACTTATCACATGCAGCTAACATCATGTTTCTCTAAACATTCGTACACACGCATCAAAGAGCTACCTATGTTCATTTATAAGCAAACATGCATGCATGCATGCATACATACTAACAGGGTATACCTAGCGACACAAGGGAAGTCTACCCTATGCATATAACATACACATAAACACATACCACACGTACGACTAATATGCTAAGACATGCCAGCAGGTTATTAGTGCTTTAGGGATACACCAAAGCAACATGCATTCGCTAAGCAAGGCAATTATACTCACATATGGCAAAGCAACTTATTACTTGTACTAACATCATGTTTCACTTGGACTAAACATTTTGTAGCAAGCATCACAGAGCTACATGCACTCACACGCAAAACATGCATGCTCACTAACAAGGTATACATACCTACACCATTCAAGTTTGTACCCACATATACATGCACACATGAATGACCACATGGCATTTCAAGTTGAACCAGACAAAACACACCAGCAGGTTACTCGTGACACAAAAGTACATAAAAGTGCCATGAAGCATTTACATCACATGTAACAATTCATTTTAAATTACCGTTATTGAAATGCATAGAACTAGGCCACATATTACCAGAGCTCCTAAAATTCTATAAAAATTACAGCAGGTTAAACATGCTCTCTGGACCCTACCGTAAAAATACCATGCCAAAATGATAAGCATAATGACCTACACAAAAATGACAAAAGCAGGACAGATTAAGCATGAAAATACTTTGTATTATGAAAAATGTCAAACCACAGATTTACTATTTTTCTTAGCTACTTCATAGTACAGGAGCAGCTCACAATTTTTCTCAAGATTTATCTATGCATATTTTATTTACTAAAAATGCCACAAGAATCAGCATTAAAGCAATTTAAATAATAACTACAAATTATTCCATAATAACAGCACCTCAAAATTTTACCACAGATTCTACACCTCAAGATCTATCAAGAAAATTAAGTCTCATATTTTTCTGACCCCAATTCTATTTACTGCACATTTCCAAAGATCACAAGCATTTAGCACATTAAATAAAACTCTATATAAAAGTATCACAAAAATGCTAGTTCACATTTTTAACAGACAGATCTATTCACTAGAAACACAACACAACTTGTTTAACCTCATTTGGACACCCACAGCTCAAGATATAAATTACACAAGCATTACTTTTTTTTCTGAAAATCATTTTCCAAAATCAATTAAATCTGAAATGCTACATGCACCCAGATCTGGTGCACCACAGACACTGGCAGCTAGGTCCCAGGTCCAGCCGGGCCCCACCCGTCAGCCTCACGGAGGCAGGGGAGGCGCTCCGCCGGCCAGATCTCGCCGGCGGTGAGCCCTTCGGCTGCGCCACCACCACCACTGGGAGGTTCCTCTCGGCAAGGCGAACACAGCAAGGTGGAAAATGGGGCCGGATGCAATGCGGAGCTGTGGCGGCGAGGTGCGGCGGCGAACGGCGGCGCGGCTCGCCGCGGCCACGCCGTTTCCGGCGATGGAAAGGTGCAGCGAGGTGCGCGCGAATCTCACGAGGAGGAGGCAGAGATGAAGTGCTTGAAATGAGGTGGAAGAAGGAGTAGAGAGGCGCGACCACGGTGGTCCGCGACCACGGTGGTCCGCGGTGGTGCCACGCCGGCGGTGAAGACGGACGCCAAATCCGGCGCGCATCTCGGCGAGGTTGGCGATGAGGTGGTGCGAGTGGATGCGCGGGTCAGGAGACACACTGTGCGCGTGAAAGGGAGAGAGAAGAGGGAGCGGGATGAGGTCACCAGCGCAGAGCCGAGCTCCGTCCATGGTGGATCGGTGCGGAAGAAGAAAGGGGCCCACGACCCTTTCCTGCGGAGCTGGCGGAAGAGCGCACGCGAGGGTGGAGCTGCGGCGCCGCGAGCTGGAGGCATGAGCGAGCGGCGGGCGTTGCGGAGAAGCTTTGGCGCTGGCGGCGATGGCCATGGCGACGGCGGCGTCGCCCGCAGCTGCTGCTACCGTTCTGGTGAGAGCGAGATCGAGAGCGAGGCGGGGGCAGGGGGCAGGGCAGGGTGCGGATGAGGGGATGCACCCGGACGGCATTCGGACAGGCCTTAAGGCCGGTCGGGAGCCTGGCCGCCGCCCACCGCCACCGGTGGTGCGCGGCCACACGGCGAGCATGGTGCGGGGCAAGGCGGGCGCTGGTCGGAGCACGTGGGTGCGCGGGAGCAGGACCGGTGCTGTGCTGGTGCGGGAGTGGGCCGGGGTGAGCTGGGCCTCGGCGCGGGGTGATGCTGGGCCGCAAGCACGACGTGGGCCGGGGCGCAGCGCGCGCAGGCGCGTTGGGTGGAGCAGGCCGCCTGGCTAGCTTGGGCCGAAATGGTTGGATGCCGGCCCATTTTCACTTTCTGCCTCTTTTTAATTCTTTTGAAATAAAACAACCACACACAACACTGATTTGAGCCATTTCCAAGCGGTTTCAAAAGTTGGGCTAAACATGAAAGTTGTAGAGATATTTAATTTGGACATTCCATATATAACACTCCAAGCCAAATTCCTTTTATATTTTTAATTATAATTTAAACCAAACAAAGCCACCTCTAGGTCAATCATTAGCATGTCATTATATAAAAGCTTTATTAGCCAAAGTTACTAACATGAATATGGTGTCATTTAATGCCCTAAACATGAATCAAGTATTGTTATACTCATAGCTACACATTTGCATTATTTAAACTATAAAAGTCCAAACATAGCATATGAAACATCACATTGTACTAATGAGACATTCTCAACTTTAAACTTGAAACATTGTGTTGCAAAGGTTATAAGTGCAATGTTTCACTTATTTCATTTTGCAACTCAACCATGTCTAAGTGAGTTTAGTGACCAAACAAAGCAATCACTTGTCTTAACTAAGCATAATTATAAAACATATACATTATGAATCATGAAATAACAAGCAATGTTTCATTAGCACATGTCACACGTTTCAGATGTTTCAGATGCATGTTTCAAGTGTTTCTTGTGTTAATGCTCATGTATGAATAAATTATGCTTATGCCCATGAAATGAAAGTGCAAAAATGCATGCTTAAGACTGGGGTGTTACAGCCCGAGATATTTAAAACAATGGGTACTCCGATGCCCGCCTGAAAAGAAAAAAAGAGAGATGAATAAGATAGCACATGTTCTCTTGCAAAGTTGTTTCCAAAGAGAGAGATATTTTCAAGGAGCATAGTAAAATTAGGATAGCCACCATATATATCTACCCCATACATCCATACACATGCACATCTTAATTTGATTATATGACTTAACTCTCTTAGGATCCGAGGTTTGACTTTACAATATATGTATTGCAAGTATGCTCTTTCATGTTTTTCTCCACTCCTATGAGCTCCACATAAGCCTTAGTTGTAGGAAGAGAAAGGCATAGCAACACTATTGTCTTAGTGAGGATCCATAAATACCACACATATTGAGAGGCTTGAGCGTGTCATACAATGGAAGCTCTGAGTTTTATTTTAAAAACTTACAAAAAAAAACTCTAGAATAATGATTGAGCAAAGGACTTGAGACATAGTGTTTGACTTGATTGTTCTGTCTTTCAAATGCTCAAGACCTAAGTGAAGGCTAAGAAGCTCCATGGTTGAAGGTAATATAAGTAAGTTTGAGAATTAGATTAGTTTATTCTAATCCGGAGGAGAATTCTTATTTGAACACATGTGTACTTTTGAGGCATGAAAGCATTGAAGCAACTTTTGATCCAGGTTTTGCTGAGTTTAGCTTTGCTATAGAACTAGCAAATGTTAAGCTTGGGGGAGCTTATTGATGGTAGTTAACAACCATATTTAACCGTCAATAAAACATGCATAAGGGCATCTTTGAGATCACCAACAAAGGTTTAGAGTTTAAACTAACAAATTCCATAAGTTTTGGTGAATCTGTGATTTCTGTAGGGTATATCCAGAAAACCATCAAGGGGGGACCTACATGTCAGAAGAAATAGTACAGTTCCGCCGTGAAACCAACGTGGGAAGGTTCTAGAAGACTCCAGGAGGCTCTCCACTGAGGGAGGAGACCAGACACTGACATGTGGGATCGGCCGGCCCCACATGCAGGCCGCCTAGCCTCTAGCAGTGGCCTCCGTCTGTCAGCTTCTGGAGTGTTCCTCCACTGCCTCTCTAGATTGCATCTACGCCGTTCCTTAAGTTGGTTTGATCAAGAACTCACATTGGACCCTCTGAGCTATAGAAGGAGACCCTAGCCCCATCCCTAAGATATAAGTCATTTGAGAAGACAGAAACCATAATCATCCTCAGAGCTCCTCTAGTTTTTAGGGCATAGCTAGTTAGGCTAGGTCTAGAGGGAGACAAACAGATCTTCGCTTGGATTCCCGACATTGTCAAGAGCTTGGTTCGGTATAATTTTTATACCCCTCTCGTCTTTGTATCTCCATTATTTTTATATGCTTTGGTACAATTGTATGACATTCATATTCATATTCATCTTATTCATGTTTTTGGTTGCAATGTTTATAGTCTACTTTGATTATATACTTAGTATAGTTGGGTTATCATCATATTCATGCATAAGTTCATATAGAGCTCGCCTTAAGGTACCATGGGTGGGTGGTAGAGATCATGTAAGCGTGGTGCTTATATGCTATTTACCTGTGAATACACTCTATATTCCGGGTCACGTGGTAAATCGCGGATGTGACACTCCCATTGAGTCCTTTGTAGTCCACTCCCCGAATATAAATCATAGAAGTAGGGCCCGGTTACGAAAGAAAGGAGATGTTTCTGTACTCAAACTTCCCTAAGTAATGCCCCTTATGTGTAGATATAATGATGATCTTAGCCATGATTACTAGGTGTAACTGCACTAATCAACGTATGCTTTGACTTGTAATTAAGGATGACTTAGGAATTATTCCTCTAATATTTTACCTGACTATGCTAATACCATAGATTGGAGTGCTCTAAGTGATTTATTATTAATCAATACTTATTATCTTATGACTTACCTCTGTTGTGGGTAGAATTGTGGTTATGGTTTATTTCTCCATTAATAGTATATGTTATCAATATATGTCCATGCCAGATCTTCCATGTGGTAAAAATATAAATAACGACACCTGAAATACTTTCGGGTGAAGTGCTACAATGATATATTATCTGTGCGCTTGCAGATTCTTTATTGTTTATATAATCTTTCCTCATTACAAGTGTCATGTTAATAAATACCAACAACATGCACATCACGTTGAGTAGCAGCGTGTGCTTGCTGGCTTGAAGCATGCTGTCTGGGTGCCGCTGTTTGGTCCAAGTAAAGCAGCCGTAGAGGCGCGTATCTCATTTAGCGACGTGGTGGTCCGAGTAAGGCAGCCCACAGAGGCGCGTACCTCACCCAACAGCATGGTCCAGGTCTGATTTCCCTGCAAGGTAAACATACAAAATTTGTAGTATTGATATTCAGGATATCAAGTTGAGAGCAGGTCCCATGCATATAAAATAATAGTTCGGGAGCGGATCCCAGTATTATGAAATGCATGTAAAATTTTTCGCGTCTTGCTCTTGCTTGGCTATGTAAATTCTCTGAGTAGTTGACCTCTGAAAGGATCAAGATGCCCAAGAGGGGGGGTGAATTGGGCTTTTCTAAAAATTAAATGCAAGAAATAAATCCTACAAGCCAGAATTCACCCCTAGTGTCTACTTGTGTTCCTAGAGAGTCAGCCGATACAAAGTTTTGCACCCTAGTTTCCAAACCTAGTCTAGCATGGCAAGTCTAGGAATGTAAACAAGCAATGAAAGTGAATACGAGAATGTAAATGCTTGAATGTAAAGGGGCAAGGAACACGGCGATGTTTTTCCGAGGTATCGGAGAGTCGCCACTCCCCACTAGTCCTCGTTGGAGCACCCGCGCAAGGGTGTAGCTCCCCCTTGATCCGCGCAAGGATCAAGTGCTCTCTACGGGTTGATTCTTTGACACTCCGTCGCGGTGAATCACCCACAACCGCTCACAAGATGAGTTGGGTCATCCACAAGCTCCGCCGGATGATCACCGAACTCCCAATCACCACCAAGCCGTCTAGGTGATGGCGATCACCAAGAGTAACAAGCTAGAACTCTCACTTGACCACTACGAGCCCAAATGAGAAAGTGGATGCACACTTGCTACTCTCTAATCGCTAGTGAGGAACTCTCAAGCTTTGATTCTCAAATCTCTATCCTCACTAGTGCTCTTGCACTCCCTTGCACTCCAAAGGTGTTTATCAGCTGATCAAAATGAGCAAGAGAGCTCTAAAAGAGGTGGTGGGGATGTATTTATACACCCCACAGACAAAACGAACCGTTACCTGCTGACTCAGCAAAACACGAGCTGACCGGACGCGCCGGTTGAACTGACCGGACGCGCCGGTCGCTCGTAACGGTCGAAATCCGAAAAACAACTGAGTGACCGGACGCACCGGTCAGGGGTGACCAGACGCGTCCGATCGTGCAGGGAGCATACTGTACTCGCACCGGACGCGCGACCGCGTCCGATCGGTGATGACCGGACGCGTCCGGTCGTCTCTGGACCTTACTGGACTGTGACCGGACGCGCCGATCACACCCAGGTCGCGTCCGATCGGGTGTTTCCCTCAAGTGACACGTGTCGACTTCTGACCACCGCGTCCGGTCCTCGCGAGGACCGCGTCCGGTGTTCAGAGCTGAAACCCTAGCCGCGGAACTGAACTGACCGGACACGTCCGGTCATGCCGAGGACCGCGTCCGGTCAGGGGAAAACAACCCGAAACTCTCTGAAACGCGTCACAACTTGAACCAAGTTGCTTCCAACTGAACTTTGAGCTATTCTAGAGCTGCCTAGCGCCAAGTTTAACAAGTGTGCACCACACCTAAACATAGGACTCACCTAGGTCAAGCTACCCGCTCATGCCCCCCTTAATAGTACGGCCAAAAGAGAAAAACGAAGATCCTAACGACTATTCCAAATGTCTCTCAACACCTCGACATCCGGAACTAACCGTCCTTAATCTTGACGTCACTCTTTTGAAAACCGAAACGATTTCCATCAAGGGGCATGAATACCATGGTGCTCAAAGCAGTTAAAACCTCCATGACCTAACTTACCAAAGTTTTTGCAAAACACACGTTAGTCATGGTAATAAAGCGTTGTCATCAATTGCCGAAACCAAACCTCGGGGCCTAGATGCTTTCAATCTCCCCCTTTTTGGTGATTGATGACAACACTAAGATATAAAAGAATTGAGTTGAGGTTTTCGAGCATGCATGGTTCACATAAGCAAAAAGCAATAAGCACAAGGGGTTAGGAATTGCTTATGTGCCCCAAGCCAAAAGAGTGTACTCATAAGATAAGACAAAGAACGTTAGTACACAAACAAATATAGCTCATAAGAAATCGGAGTAAGGCACGGAAGCACAACCTTAGAGCTATAATTAAAAATGGTGACACGCGCTAACACTGTGACTGGATAAAACATTAAGGCTCAAGGTTTATCACACGACGACATGTCACACGAATGCAATGACTGAAAAGTAAATATGATGTATGAAAGAAGCACACAAGAAAAACGAAAACCCTCTCTCTCCCCCTTTGGCATCAAGCGCCAAAAAACTAATCTAAGGATCTGATGGGGGGACAGACGGAGTCGTGCCGGGTGCAGAGGTGCGCGGAGTAATCACGAAGTGTAGAGAATCTCCCTCGGAATTTGAGCTATCTGGCTGACCCTCTGAAGAAGCATGCGGCTGTGTAACTGTCTGGGTCTGAACGGCAGGAACAGGTACTGTCGTAGTAGCAATAAGAGGATCCGTCTGAGTGACCTGAGCCTGTAGCGAGCCAATAGCAGGAGGATCTGTCGAGGCAACTGACGAAGGTAGAGTCTCTGTAGTACCGGTCCCTGTCACTAGAGGAATAGCTGCCTCTGAAGCTGACAACCCTGAAGAAGTAGCAAAGGTAGTGTGCGAGGGCGTCGGCTGACCAGTCAACTCGCTGTAGGTAGCACTGAAATCACCGAAGGGTGTGCCTGTCAGGAGGTGAGGGCGAGGCTGGTCTAAAGGTGTAAACCCCGTGTGAATAGGCGTGAAGCTCGGGGACTGGAATGACTGGGGAACCTGCTACTGTGGGGATGTGAACTGGAAACCCGGCTGTCCCTGACTCGATGGATCACTGGATTGTAAAGCAGAAGTCAGGACAGAAGCAGGCGGAGGAACCCCAACAGTGACTAGGTGGCGCAGGAGATCTAAGTATTGCTGCTGACTAGCTGCACTCTGTCGCTGAATCTCGTACTGCTGTCGCTGCATTTCAACCTGCTGCCTCTGGATCTCAAGCTGCTGACGCTGAAACTCGTCCTGACGAGCCTGAATCTGTGCAAGTGATGCAGCTGTGTCCTGAGCCTGTTGCTGTATTTGCTGTTGCTGCTGCTCCTGTGCCTGGGTCAACCTCTCAAGTATTGCCACCATGGCTGAGTTTGTGCGGGAGGCTGAACCAGAGCCACCGGCCTCGTGGTCGTGAGACCGAGGAGACCGGTACCTGGGGATGGGATGGTAGTCCTCATCAGTGCTGTCAGATGTCACATCCTCAGGAAGATCAGCAGGCTGAGCGTCAAGATCGGCAAGCTCTGCCTCTGCAAGCTCATCAACTATGGCGTCCTGCTCAGCTGCTATCTCAGGAACCTCAGGTCGCACACGCTGTCCTGGCACTGGGGCCTGATCTCTGGTGACTGAAGCCCAAAGCTAACGGATATCATACTCAGGGAAAGCAGTAGTCGTATCTGATATCTCAGCTCAGATCTCTGCTGGTAACTGGATGGATGATCTAATGATGAAGCAGATCCAGTGTGCATAGGGCAGCTGACGATTACCCTTGAAGCCCTCAGCTATGGTGTCCTCCATCTCACTAAGTATGAGATCCCAAATGTTAAATTGTGTCTGTGAGAGGAGGTGGTGAACAACCCATAGCTGCATCTGAGTCAGTCCCTCTCTGTAGCCAAGTCTGGGAAGTAGAGTGCGTCTGACTATAGCATCCAGAACTCGGGCAAGTGGTGTCAAACTGGCAGGCGTGCGTCGAGACCCTTCGCCAAAAGGCTCACGGAAGCAGGGTCGAACCAAGTCTGTAGGTGGCACTACACCGCCATGAGGGCGTCTCGGTGGAGGAGTCTGACCAAAGCACAGCTGATGTATCTTCGTGTTGGAAGCTGGGAGTCTGAGAATCTCCCGCACTCTGGTGCTGTATAGACGGTGATCGCGGCCTCGGAATGCAAAGTGAATGAAATCATGGGCAGGATCAATCCATAGTGAAGCATAAAACTCTCTGACCCATGTGCCGCAGTATGCACCTGTCCATCCAAGAAGATCTGACAAGCCTGGCAGAAAGGACAGGTGCGGACGTAGCTGCTCTCCCACAACCTCAACTAGTGACTCAAGTCGACAGACCCTCTGTGGTCGGAAAGCAATACCGCTGTCAACTAGAGCCCTGTAGAAATCCTCCTGAAGTGGGGTATATAAGCCTTCTGAAGCTCTGGGATCCCTCACAGGCGGAAACCACCGACTGACCTCCACGAACCTCAACCCCTACACCTGTCGTGCTGTAGCACCCCTCAAGTCAAAGTGCTCGACCGGGGGTGAACCTCTAGCTCTGGGTGGAGGACGTGCTCCACGACGCTGGCCCTCTGGCCTAGGGGTCACCTGAGTACGTGCGCGTGTGGAGCGGCAACGTGGTGGAGACTGAGCTGGCTGCTCCTCTGTGCCCTCTGTAGCCTCTGGAGCCTCTGGAGCCTCTGGAGCCTCTGTGGCCTCTGGAGGTGGATCAACTGACATACCCTCTGTAGCTCCAGTATCCTCAGTACCCTCAGTGGCCTCTGTGCCGAGCTGTCGACCTTCTAGATGAAAGCGACGCTCACCTATACGTATGCCACTGCTCCTGCCACCTCTCTCTGCCTGCTCTGCTGCATCTGCCATGGCCTGAGCAATCTCTGCCTCTGTGAGTGTCTTCTTCTTCTTTCTGGCCATGACCTTGATACACTTCCCACGTGCAATCTCAGACCGACGAGGAGGACTGTCGTCCACGTCACCAGGAGCACCACCGGCGTTCTTGCAACGCACCATGCTGACAAACTGACTGAAAACCTCTGAAAGATGGTGAACTGTCACTCGAGAGGCTTAGCCTCAAACCGTATCCGCAGGCTTGGCCTCGGATTCAGCAAACTGATCTCACCCGACACACGGACAGACTCGCTGCAACGACGGAATAGAGAGATCTACTATAAGCATATATATGACTAAAAGGTACGAAACCCTAGAGATAGCAAGCATATGTGATATGATGTGAATCGAGACGTGAAGCTACCTCGGATCGACGAGACGACGGTGACAAGATGAGATGACCTAGATCGCGAGATTCCCCGAAATCACCGGACGAGCTCTGATTTGCCGAAACATGATGCAATTAGGATTAAAAGAAAGAATTACGGCAAACCCTAGCGAGGAGGTCAAGGTGACGCGAAACAACCTTGCGAAGAAGACGACGCGCGACAAAACCTCGACGACGAACGATCGAACAACGTTACGCGAACCCTAGGGTTAGGGTTAGGGCAACTCGACGAAGATCGATCGGAGGCGAGCGTGAGGCAGTCCACTGCCGGAGATGATGCTGGCAAGCAAGGAGCGAGGCTCACCGGTGGCAAGGGCGTGGCTCACCGGCGGCGGAGGTGCGAGCGGGCGGCGGTGGCACGGTGGCGCGCGGGCGGCGGTGGCGCGGTGGCGCGCGGGCGGCGGTGGCGTGGTGGCGCGCGGGCGGCGGTGGCGTGGGCAGGCACGGGCAGTGCTGGCGCGCGCGCGAGCGAGGGCCTGCGCGGGGCAGGACGGAGGCGAGCTTGCTAGAGGCGAGGACGACGGCGATGGTGCGGCGGCTCCGGCGGATTTGGCGAGGCGGCGGCGGAAAAAGCTCGGGCTGAGGAAGAAACACGGCCGAGGATGAAACGGTATATGAAGGGTCAGATCCGCTCGACGCGTGATGACCGGACGCGGTGGCCGGACGCGGTGGTGCAGCGTCCAGTCACACTCCAGTAAGCTCCTGGAGTGACCGGACGCGTCCGGTGAGGACTGACCGGACGCGGTCAGAGTCCGGTCGAGGGGAGCTCGGGAAATCGTCGCGAATGACCGGACGCGGTGGTGATAACCGGGACCGGACGCGGTGGTCAACAGAGGCGCGTCCGGTGCAGCGTCCGGTCACTAGATCTGGAGTTGGTCTTCTGGATGACCGGACGCGCTGGTGGACGCCGGGACCGGACGCGGTGGTGAAGCATCACTGCGTCCGGTGCAGCGTCCGGTCCAGCGTCCGGTCAATGTTCTTCGCCCTTCTTTGTTCCGAACAACGACGCGACTTCTCCCAATCAGGTTCCAATTCAAAAAGACACAAATAAACACCAATTGGAACATGATATGAGTGACCTCACTCAAACCCTCAAATTTTTTAATATAGATTGCCTTAGGCTAGTATTATTTTTAAGAAAATAGGCAATAAACACCCAAGGAGCAACGTATGGCCATGCAATAGAGTTTTTGAACCTTTAGGAGCGTCAAAATGCTCTCTCTATCCATGGACGAACACAGAGGTTGCTCAAAGCTTAACCGAAAAGAAACGACAAGAACAACAACCATGCATATGCAATGCAATACAAGAAGGTAAAACTAGAATGCTTGTCAAGTTTGATCCACGGTTAGGCTTTTTCACTCCTCCAAAGAGGGGTTATCGTAACCGTGTTAGCCAAGCCCTAAAAACATTGCGATAAAATAAACATGACATTTTATACAATGCAATGCAAGGGACAACACATGCTCATTTTTTAAAATTACTAGAATCAAGCACATTGAGTTCACTTCTTAACCTACAAAATGTTGCCTCATCCAAAGGTTTAGTGAAGATATCCGCTAATTGATTTTCACTTCTTACACCTTCTAGTGATATGTCATTTTTAGCAACGTGATCTCTTAGAAAGTGATGGCGGATATCAATGTGCTTGGTGCGAGAGTGTTGTACCGGATTGTTAGCAATTTTAACGGCACTTTCATTATCACATAAAAGTGGCACCTTTTCAAGAACAATTCCATAGTCTAGGAGGGTTTGTTTCATATATAATATTTGTGCACAACAAGCCCCCGCGGCAATGTATTCCGCCTCGGCGGTGGACAAAGCCACACTATTTTGCTTTTTAGATGACCAAGATACTAAGGATCTTCCAAGCAAATGGCACCCTCCGGATGTGCTTTTTCTATCAATTTTGCAACCGGCATAGTCCGAATCGGAATAGCCAACTAGTTGGAATCTAGCTCCTTTGGGATACCAAAGACCAATGCTTGGGGTGAGCTTAAGATATCTTAGGATTCTTTTTACGGCACTTAAGTGAGGTTCTTTAGGGCACGCTTGAAAGCGGGCACACATGCACACACTAAACATGATATCGGGCCTAGATGCGGTAAGGTACAACAAGCTACCAATCATAGAACGGTAGAGAGTTTGATCAACCGGTTTACCTCCCTCATCTAGGTCAAGATGTCCATTTGATGGCATTGGGGTCTTGATTGGTTTGCATTCTTCCATCTTGAATCTTTTGAGAAGATCCTTGGTATACTTTTCTTGAGAGATGAAAATCCCTTCTCTCATTTGCTTTACTTGAAATCCAAGGAAGAATGTGAGCTCACCAATCATTGACATCTCGAACTCCTTCAACATCAATTCACCAAATTCCTTGCAATAATATTCATTTGTTGATCCGAAGATGATATCATCAACATATACTTGACAAATAAAGATCTCCCCATTAAACTTCTTGGTGAATAGTGTGGTGTCGACCTTCCCAATGGTGAAGCCCTTGTCAATGAGGAAGTCCCGGAGGCGCTCATACCACGCTCTAGGGGCTTGCTTGAGCCCATATAACGCCTTGGACAACCTATAAACATGATTAGGATATCTAGGGTCTTCAAACCCGGGAGGTTGATTAACATAGACTAGTTCATTTATAAAGCCATTTAAGAATGCACTTTTCACATCCATTTGATATAGTTTCATATCATGATGTGATGCATATGCAAGGAGGATACGAATGGCTTCAAGTCTTGCAACGGGTGCAAAGGTCTCTCCAAAATCAAGACCTTCAACTTGAGAGAACCCCTTTGCAACTAGTCTTGCCTTGTTCCTCACCACTATGCCTTGGTCATCTTGCTTGTTTTGGAACACCCACTTGGTTCCAATGACTCTTGCACCTTTAGGATGCTCTTCAAGTGTCCATACTTGATTGCGGGTGAAGTTGTTCAATTCTTCATGCATTGCATTCACCCAATCCGGATCTTGAAGAGCTTCTTCTACATTCTTAGGTTCAACGCAAGAGACAAAAGAGTGATGTTCAACAAAAGAAGCTAGCTTTTGGGATCGAGTCATTACTCCCTTTGTAGGACTCCCTATGATGAGATCTTGTGGATGTGCTTGAAGTAGTGGTGAGTTTCTTCTATCAACCACTTGAGGAGGTGGATGGGGAGCATCAACATCTTGAGCTTGTGCCTCGGCTTGTTCATGAGAGACATAAGTGTCTTCATTTTTAACTCTCTCATTCTTGTCATCATCTTGAGGCACACGTGATGAAGATGGTGGATCAACAATTTGTACATCGTCATCATCATCTTTTGGCTTGATGTCTCCCACCGGCATGTTCTTCATGGCCTCCCTCAAGGGTTCATCACCTACATCATCACAATTCTCAATTGCTCCTTGGGAGCCGTTAGATTCATCAAATTCCACATCATATGTTTATTCAACCAAACCGGTGGCATGGTTAAATACTCTATAAGCTTTGGACTTTGATGAGTAACCAACAAGAAAACCAATATCACAACGTCTTTGAAACTTCCCTAGGTGTTGACGCTTCTTGTAGATGTAACATTTGCAACCAAACACCCGGAAGAAAGAGACGTCCGGCTTCTTCCCATTAAGCAACTCATAGGGGGTCTTGCCAAGAAAATTTTGTAGGAAGAGGCAATTTGAAGCATAGTATGCGGTGTTGATTACCTCGGCCCACAACTTCTCCGGAGTGTTGTACTCATCTAGCATTGTTCTTGCAAGGGTGATCAATGTTCGGTTCTTTCTCTCAACTACACCATTTTGTTGAGGAGTGTAGGTTGAAGAGACCTCATGCTTGATTCCAATTTCATCACAATAAGCTTCAATGTTGGTGTTGTCAAACTCTTTGCCATTGTCACTTCTAATCTTCTTTATCTTGACTTCAAATTCATTTTGAGCTCTCTTTGCAAACTTCTTGAAGCAATTTGCCACTTCGGATTTGTCATGAAGGAAGAAAGTCCAAGTATACCTTGAGTAGTCATCCACTATCACAAGACAATAGAGATTACCACCCAAGCTCTTGTATGTTGTAGGCCCAAACAAATCCATGTGTAGAAGTTCTAGCACTCTTGAAGTTGACATGAAAGCTTTGGTTGGATGAGTGTTTGCAACTTGTTTGCCCGCTTGACATGCACTACAGGGTTTGTCCTTTTCAAACTTCACATCCTTCAATCCTCTCACTAGTTCTTTCTTCAATAGCTTGTTGAGAGTGTTCATTCCAACATGAGCAAGCCTCCTATGCCAAAGCCAACCAAGTGAGGTCTTGGTGAACAAACATGTCATCAAATTTGCATCTTCAGAGGTGAAGTCAACAAGATAAAGATTGTTGTATCTAAAGCCTTTGAATATCACTTGCTTGTCATCTATCTTTGAAACTTCCACTTCATTTGGTGTGAACAAGCATTGGAAGCCAAGGTCACAAAGTTGCCCAACGGATAACAAGTTGAAACTCAATGAAGCAACATAGAGCACATTTGAGAGTGAGTGATCATGTGATATTGCAATCTTGCCTATACCCTTGACTTTGCTCTTTGAATTATCCCCAAATGTGATCTTCTCTTGACATATTCCATTCTCTTCAATGGTGGTGAACATACGAGGATCACCGGTCATATGTTGAGTGCAACCACTATCAATAACCCAATGAGATCCACCGGTCTTGTAGTTCACCTACACACAAGAGATCAAGCTTTTTGTTTAGGGACCCAAACTTGAGAGGGGCCCTTGATTTTCTCCACTAGTGACTTGGCAACCCATATTTTCTTTGGCCTATTCTTGTTTGGGGGACCCAAAAACATGACTTTCATCTTTCCATTTGAATCTTTTCTTAGCATATAATGAGCATTGAAAGCGAAAGGTCTAGCATGCTTGGGCAAGGGTTGTGGTGGTGGAGTTTTGCATTCATGAGCAAAGTGACCTTCTTGACCACACTCAACACATCTCTTTGGCTTGGGCTTTGACTTGCTTTGTTGTTGTTGAGCTTTTGCTTTCTTCTCTTGATTTGCCAAGTACCCAATACCACTTCTATCCATCTTCATTACGGTGTTCATGAGGAGCTCACTTTGCAAATGTTGGCCTCTTGTGAACTTGCTTAGGCCGGTCTTGAGATGCTCTTTTTCTTGTTTGAGCTTTTTGTTTTCTTCAATGAGTGACTCATTTGTTGGTTGCTTCTCAAGAGCCATCAAACCTTTTAGCTTCTTGTTCTCATTTGCAAGCTTCTCATTCTCACTCTTAATCTTGGCATAATCATCATGGTTGCTTGACTCAACCACACTCTTGCCTTTGCTACTAGAACCTTGCTCAATGCTTTCAATGATCAAGTCATCACATGATGTAGCTATATCACACTTAACAACATGGTTAGTAGCATCATGTGTCTCAAGAGCAAGTTCATTAGCAACCACAAGACTATCATAGTCAATTTTTAATGTGGTGTATTTGTCCTTTAGAGAATTATGTCTAGTGATGAGCTCATCATGCTTCTTCTCAAGTTTATCATGTTGATCTTTAAGCTCTTTATAAGAGGTTTTGAGCTCCTTGAGAGTGGAAGACATCACTTCATTTTGAACTCTAAGCTCACCACTAGTCTTTTGAATATTTTCAAGCTTGGATGAGAGTGATTCATTTTCATTTTGAAGATCATCATTTTCACTTCTAGTCCTTCTTATGATTTTAGTGTATTTGTTTAGCAATTTTACAAGTTCATCATAAGAAGGTGAGTCATATTCATCATCACTATCACTATCATCATCATCATCACTCTCATGGTTTTGTACCTTTCGTTCACCCTTGGCCATAAGGCATAGGTGAGTAGTGGACGATGATGGTGAAGGAGGCGGTGAAGGTGGTGATGAAGATGTTGGTGAAGATGATGGCCCCATCACAAATGCGGCAACCTTCTCTTTCTCATCATCGCTCTCATCTTCGGAGGACTCACAAGATGATTCAATGTCGGTGAGCCAATCACCAACAATGTATGCCTTTCCTCCCTTCTTCTTCTTGTGGAACTCCTTCTTCTTGCCATCCTTCTTCTTGTATGGCTTGTTCTTCTTCTTCTCTTCTTCTTCATCACTTGAATCATTTTTCTTGCCCTTGTTCTTGTTCTTGTACTTGTCTTTTGGTGGTCTAGGGCATTGATGAGCTAGGTGGCCAAGTTCACCACAATTGTAGCAATCCATCTCCGAGATTGGCTTTCTCTTGCTACTTGTGAAGAATTTCTTCTTCTTGCCATCGAACTTGATGCCACTCTTGTTGAGCTTCTTTAGCATCTTGGTGGTCTTTCTCACCATGAGTGCAAGTGATTCATCATCAACATCACTTTCACTTGAGCTTTCTTGCACCATCATGGCTTGGCCCTTCTTCTTCTTGTCATGACTAGCTTTGAAGGCCAAGTCTTTCTTCTTGGAAGATGATGAGCCCTCTTCCGGAGTGATATGCATGTACATCTCATGAGCATTGATTTTTCCTAAAACTTGAGTCGGTGTTGCGGTGGAAAGATCACTTTGGTGAAGCACGGTGACAATGTGTCCATACTTCTCAATGGGAAGCACACTCAAGATCTTCCTTGCAACATCTGATTGGCTCATTTTGGTGAGCCCAAGAGCATTGAGGTCCTCTACAAGAACATTCAAGCGAGTGTACATGTCATTAGCACTTTCTTTGGGAAGCATCTCAAAAGAATTAATTTTCTTTAAAGCTATGTGATAGCGTTCCTCACGCTCACTCTTAGTTCCCTCATGGAGAGCACAAAGATTTTCCCACAATTCATGAGCGTTCTTTGCATTACGCACGCGATTAAAGATATCTTTGCCTAAGCCCCGGTAGAGTGCATTTTTGGCCTTTGCATTCCACCGGTCGTACTTCTCCTCGTCACCACTTGGGTTAGCGGGATCCCTTATGGGGGGAAGCCCTTCGGTTGCGGCGATAAGGCACCCAACATCTATGGCTTCGAGGTACGCCTCCATACGAATTTTCCAATATGGAAAATCGTCTCCCTCAAAAGTGGGAGGTGGTCCTTCCCCATTAGACATCTTGCTCTAGGCGGTAAAGCCTAAAAATAGAGCAACACGGCTCCGATACCAATTGAAAGGATCAAGATGCCCAAGAGGGGGGTGAATTGGGCTTTTCTAAAAATTAAATGCAAGAAATAAATCCTACAAGCCGGAATTCACCCCTAGTGTCTACTTGTGTTCCTAGAGAGTCTACCGATACAAAGTTTTGCACCCTAGTTTCCAAACCTAGTCTAGCATGGCAAGTCTAGGAATGTAAACAAGCAATGAAAGTGAATACGAGAATGTAAATGCTTGAATGTAAAGGGGCAAGGAACATGGCGATGTTTTTCCGAGGTATCGGAGAGTCGCCACTCCCCACTAGTCCTCGTTGGAGCACCCGCGCAAGGGTGTAGCTCCCCCTTGATCCGCGCAAGGATCAAGTGCTCTCTACGGGTTGATTCTTTGACACTCCGTCGCGGTGAATCACCCACAACCGCTCACAAGATGAGTTGGGTCATCCACAAGCTCCGCCGGATGATCACCGAACTCCCAATCACCACCAAGCCGTCTAGGTGATGGCGATCACCAAGAGTAACAAGCTAGAACTCTCACTTGACCACTACGAGCCCAAATGAGAAAGTGGATGCACACTTGCTACTCTCTAATCGCTAGTGAGGAACTCTCAAGCTTTGATTCTCAAATCTCTATCCTCACTAGTGCTCTTACACTCCCTTGCACTCCAAAGGTGTTTATCAGCTGATCAAAATGAGCAAGAGAGCTCTAAAAGAGGTGGTGGGGATGTATTTGTACACCCCACAAACAAAACGAACCGTTACCTGCTGACTCAGCAAAACACGAGCTGACCGGACGCGCCGGTTGAACTGACCGGACGCGCCAGTCGCTCGTAACGGTCGAAATCCGAAAAACAACTGAGTGACCGGACGCACCGGTCAGGGGTGACCGGACGCGTCCGATCGTGCAGGGAGCATACTGTACTCGCACCGGACGCGCGACCGCGTCCGATCGGTGATGACCGGACGCGTCCGGTCGTCTCTGGACCTTACTGGACTGTGACCGGACGCGCCGATCACACCCAGGTCGCGTCCGATCGGGTGTTTCCCTCAAGTGACACGTGTCGACTTCTGACCACCGCGTCCGGTCCTCGCGAGGACCGCGTCCGGTGTTCAGAGCTGAAACCCTAGCCGCGGAACTGAACTGACCGGACGTGTCCGGTCATGCCGAGGACCGCGTCCGGTCAGGGGAAAACAACCCGAAACTCTCCGAAACGCGTCACAACTTGAACCAAGTTGCTTCCAACTGAACTTTGAGCTATTCTAGAGCTGCCTAGCGCCAAGTTTAACAAGTGTGCACCACACCTAAACATAGGACTTGCCTAGGTCAAGCTACCCGCTCATGCCCCCCTTAATAGTACGGCCAAAAGAGAAAAACGAAGATCCTAACGACTATTCCAAATGTCTCTCAACACCTCGACATCCGGAACTAACCGTCCTTAATCTTGACGTCACTCTTTTGAAAACCGAAACGATTTCCATCAAGGGGCATGAATACCATGGTGCTCAAAGCAGTTAAAACCTCCATGACCTAACTTACCAAAGTTTCTACAAAACACACGTTAGTCATGGTAATAAAGCGTTGTCATCAATTGCCGAAACCAAACCTCGGGGCCTAGATGCTTTCAACCTCGTATTTGTAAGCACTTGTAACTCTGGCGTATGGTCGTGAGGTTCATGACCGTAACCATGTGAGCCATGCGAGTAATAGTGCGTCACAAATGTGAGTTCGTACTACTCAGGTATTTGTACAACCGTTAATAGAATACTAGAGCAGTCGACGTTGCACGAAAAAAAAATGCGCGCGGAGCGCATGTTGTATACTCGTTAGGTGTAGTTCCAACTTCGAGCTTGGAGCTATATGAGTGGCCGGGAATGCAATTTTATAGTATGATATGGCCACGGAGGCACATGTATAATATCCAAAGATATATAAAAATTAAAAAATATTAAACCTATGACTTAGCTTGATTAATGACCGAGTGGAGCAGTTGACGTGTCGCAGAGGCGTAGTCGGACCGCGTTGACCGTGAAAGCGCCGGAGCCTCCGAGCATCAGCTTAGTCATCGTATCCGAGTAGGAGAACATTGTAGGCGAGTAGTCGGACAGCTTGATTTGCATGCGTACGAGTGCATCAGAATCACGGAGCACGCATGGTGCTGTAGATTGTCCGTACATGTGCGCCTCGTGAGTACATGCAAATTTTGGTAG
The DNA here is from genome assembly GCA_038087645.1 of Saccharum hybrid cultivar R570. NCBI lineage: Eukaryota > Viridiplantae > Streptophyta > Magnoliopsida > Poales > Poaceae > Saccharum > Saccharum hybrid cultivar. Next base: position 18,811,383 of record JAQSUU010000760.1, read on the forward strand.
TTTGCATGTCTTGATGCTCTCCTCGACGTGGTGGACTTGGTGACGCGGGGCTGCGGCACTTGGAAGTTCTGATATGGGACCAATCGGCACCGAGTCGAACTCGGCGGGAAGGGGATGGACTCGGCGACTCGGCGTGAAGAAGCCGGAGTCAAACTCGATCAGAACTCGTCGATGATGCCGCCGACCAAGTGGTCCACGACCTGGACGTGGCACTCAAGTTGTAGTAGAGGCTGAGTTGTTGTGGACATGAGCTGTATACGTGCATGCCGTTTAGATGGTAACATGTACGTGCAATTTCCTCAATAGATTACTTGTTTGCATGGATGGCGCCGTTTGCAGACGCCTGAGTTCAATTCAGAAGTGGGGACCCTGATCCCGATCCGGTCTTGTGAACGCGGTGAAGGCGTGAAGCTCTTATGCAGCATCTCGAGATCGGGTGTCGCGGCAAGCTTGCTGGTGTTCGTGCACCTCCCCAGCGGCAACCCGTACAAGCGATTGGATGCTCGAGGCTGTCGCCGAGAACATGCTGTTGATCTTGAGGTCCATCGAGCTCTCAAACGTAATTGTTTCGAAAAGGCTCTACCTGGCGCGCCATCTGTCGGTGTTTGATGACCGGCAACTCGTCACGGGGATACCCAGGACGGTGTTCGATGGCCTTCGGCGTATACAGAACTCGACGATGAACGCAGAGACAATGATTTATACTGGTTTGGTCCGCCGAAATAGCGTCTCTACGTCCAGTCTGAGTGGAAAAAATATTGCGCCTTTTCCTTGGGGTTTAGACCGCGAGGTCTGTTCCTCCGAGGAGAGGTGCCAATCTAGGGAGATCTGCCCTCCTTTATATAGTCCAGGAGGCAAAAGTCCTAGTCGGTTACAATATAAGAGTTCTAGTACGATTACAAGATAGCAATATTACTAGGATTATATGTGAGGAATTCTAGTCAGACTAGATCTTCTCCCTTCCTTGCAGGGTACCCGGGGACTATGTCCCATAGGCCCCCACCGGTCATCCACCGCTGCTCCGTCGAACTCGCAAGTCGCGGCATTTTTACGCGAAAATCGCACGCTTCACAGCCAGCGAGATTCGAACCCGCGACCTCCCCTTGCACGGTACTCCTCTAACCACTGCATCTCACACTCACTTTTATTTTTATCATCTTTTTCATGTGACTTTGTTTGGACAATTTAAATTCTGAATTTTAAAAAATAACTACTTCAAACAACATTTTAAACTAGTAAATGATTTCAGCTAAAAAATCATCAACAAAAAAGTTGTAAAACTCATTAAGATCTACAACTTTTATTTAGATCATTTGTTCATCCAACAAAGTGCTAGTATATATTGTTCATAAATTTATATATCTCTCTTATAGTTTATAAAACTACACGAGAGATATGTAAATTTGTGAACAATTTTACCATCACTTGCTCGGATGAAAAAATGACCAAAATAAAAATGGTAGATCTTGATGTGTTCTACAACTTTGTTGCTCATGACTTTTTCATTTGAAATCATTTACTCCAAAATTTTAATTCAAGTTGTCATTTTTTAATTCAAATTTTGAATTAATAAAACAAAATCGCATGAAAAAATGACCAAAATAATAGCTCTAACAACACAATAAACTGATAGAGCATAATTTTAGAAAATTTTAGGAAAAATAATCAAATTTGAAGTAAGTACGAGGGAGAAAGACTAGTTACAAGTTTTAGCCAGAGATTAAAAACAGAAATTAGTGTTCTTTAATAATTTAAAATTTGAATTTCCAACTGTCTTTTGAAATAGTAAATGATTTCAAATGGAAAGGTCGTAAACAGCTAAGTTCTATAACTTTTTGAGATCTACAACTTTTATTTTGGTCATTTCTCCCTCCGAGGTCGTTTGAACAAATTCAAATTTTAGTACTTAATTTTTACTATTCTGCGTCTATTTGTAAGGGTGGCTCTATATCCTATCACCCCTACAAATCGGATTTGTAAGAATGGCTAATAACACCAGCCGCCCCTACAAATGAATTTGTAGGGGCGGCCCATTTGGGAACCATATGTAGGGGCAAAAAAAGGAGGTGTTGCTACAAATCATTTTTGTAGTAGTGAATTGTATGTCATAGTTTATAGTAGAAGTTTTAGAAAGTCTAATTCAAACTTTTTCTCTTTTAGGTGTTACGGTCCCTACAGATTTATTGTTGATGTACGCAGGAAAAAGTCCATCTAGCATGCCCCAACTATTGCGTAAGATCGATTTGCCTCTCTCAAATAGAAAACTAGAATTTTAGACTTCTCACCTTTTTAAACCATCCATTTACCTCCCTGTGGGGTTTCAAAATTGGCACCATGTCGATCGTGCTACATGGCCCTATGTTAGTCAGAGGGAGGTAAATCGAACTTTCTCGATATATCAGGGAGGTCACTAAATTTTACGAAAAAATATTAAAATAGTTTTTAAAGAAATCTAAATATTTTCCAAGAATAATATGCATGTAAAATCCTAAAATCTGATTTCACCTTAGAAAATTAATAAAAAATTGCTTTAACTCAGAAATATATGAAACCAACTCCATAATTTTTTTCCTAAAATAGTGCTTTATGTTTTTTCTGAGCCAGGCACCATAATAGCATGATTTTAGAAAACGCATGAAGTCCGGCATCCTGAGCCCATCCAAATAGCTTCCTAGTCGATCATGTGCTTCTGGTGCGTGCACAGAAGAATGAGGAAGTAGCAAACATCGGTTTGGTTTTCTAAGCAGTATGAGGGTCTAGTGAGTTTGCAAACTCCGTCATCGTGATGTTCCTTGGAAAATACAGTACTGTCAGATGATACATGTTAACATACAATGAGAGCTTGGATTATTATTTTTTTAAATTGCGTGTCTGGATGGCTAAGCAATATGATGTTGCTGAGGAAACATTGTTTGTAGTGTGCTAGACGGGTTGCACGGTGATTTATGCTTCAGTCTACAAGGATTTGTCTTGTCCTGAATCCTATATTTCATATTTAGCTCAATTGGACGGTTTCAAAATTTCAGAAAGTGTAAAAGTTTGATTTTAGAATTGAGAGAGGTAAACACAAAAGGTTGAGAGGGAGATGAAATAGAGTTTTTCCATGGATTGATGGTTCGATCGAGGCCGATTCATTCGCCGAGCCCGTGGGCCGTCCTCCGCCTCTCTCTCCCTGAGGCCCAAAGATCTCACATGCCGTCGCCCACCAGGCCACCAGTTCCCCCATCGCATCCGTCCGCCGCCGCCGCCGCTGCCGCCGCTCGTCCCTGCACCGCCCAGTCGTCGCTGAAGACAGTAGCGTGCAGCCTCCAGAACCATCTGTGCCGGAGGGAGGGTGTCAATCTTGCATATTATCCTTGCGTGTGACAGAATTTCTGCTATTGAGAAATTTTTTTCGCGATCGGGTCATTCACCCGTTTTTCATTAAGAGAAAAATAGTTATCGGTACATCCGTACGTGATCACGCAAGCGAGGAACCTTCGTGACACAACGCACACCTTATCACCTACTTACTGGATTCACTGAGAAAAAATTATATAGGAGAGGTGTTTTGCGACTAAATCGGCAAGACAAAAGTGAGCGTCTAGGCCCGCTCCTTCCTGCCGAAAAGAGGACCTTCCCGCGTTGACGAAATAGTTATCGATACACCCGCTGCTTTCTGCTATTGAGAAACATTTGCAGGCTGAGAATATGGTCACCGATCATTGCTTCACCAGTTTGTAGGCTACGCTATTGTGAATCTTGCCCTTATGTCCTACAGGATCTTTCAGCTGCATGGTTAACTAATGGCTTAATAAATCTGTGTAGGCAGAACAACAAAGATGCAAAGCAACAAGGAAGACGAAATTGAAGGGTTGTCTAGTTCAATATTTTGTCACTAGCTAGATGTCGAAATTGCTGTACCGGATTTACATGTAATTGTGGCACGGTCAGGGATGGTAGCTTTAGATTACCTCAAATTTATGTTGTTGCAAAAATATTGTGATTAAACGGGCTTGTTGTGTGGAACTGACGAATATTTACTCTCAAAATGAAATTTGAATGACGAGAATGCCCGCTCGTGGAACGGATCCTGCCTGCGCCGCCCCATCCGCATCACCCGCTTGCTCTGCAGCGTCTACGTGCTGCGCACCCCTGCTCGCGGGACGAATCCTGCCCCTGCTCGTGCCGCACACCCCTGCTCACGAAACAGATCTCACCTCCCCTGCGCCGCCCTAGCCCGTACCCATGCCTCCCGTTGCGGCCGCACTCCATCTGCCTACTAAGGTCTGTGCCGCCGACGAGCTCCACACTGGCGACATCTGCGCCACTCAGTAGCATCGAACTCCACACTGGCATCGAGCTCCACGTCGACGAGCCTCCATTTTCGTCCAAGCAGCAAAGAGATGTTGCGCTTAAAAGTGTATGTTACAAGCGTCTGTTTCAAGTATTTCATATGTTTCAGAAGTATGTTGCAAGTGTTTCATATAGATGTTGCAAAAGTACATCGAGATATTGCATATGTTGCAGTGGTTGTACACGTATGCTGCAAGATTTTGTTCCTAATGTTTTATCTGTTTTTTCAGACATATGTTGCAAGTGTGTTTATCTAGATGTTGCATATTTTCACACATATATTTGCGAGTGTTTTATCTCGATGTTGCGTATGTTTTGCAATGGTTTCAAGTGTTTTTCAGGTGTTTTTGCAAGTGTTTCAGATGTATGTTTCAAGTTTTTCATCTGTCTTCAGATGTATGTTGCAAGTGTTACATCTCAATGTTTCAAAAGTAGATCGGGTATTACATCTCCTTCTTCCCTTCTGTTGCCTCGTCTTGGTGTTTCCTCCTCCTCCCAGCGCCGGCTGGCCATCCGCCACCTCCTACCTCTCTTATTGAAGTTGGTGACGTTTAGAGTAACGCGGGCCCCATGTGGGCGCCCGAAGCGGCATAAATAATGACTACAGGTGCGGGTATCCCGACGCCCCGTCCGTTCCGACGTCCGGGCGCTCCCGTTCTGAATTTTGCTTTGTATTTGCAGTACAAGCTCGTGAAACTTTTATTCAACAAACAAATATGCGTATTCCCTATACAGACTTGACGATGAACTAGTGGTAGTGGTAAACATTGTTTGCAATATGTAATCTGCACCATTGTTTGCAACATTCATTGATAGAGATGAAATCTGCACCGTGCCTGAAATATTTCGCAAAATAGTTGTGCAGCATTGAGTTGCGTAAAGCTCTAATACAATTTTCTAAAATACGTTGCATATGGTATATGGATGACTGTTTTGTTCGTGTATATATCTATACCAAATGCGTCCACCTATTTCTTCATAGGTAACTCATTGATTATGCGCAAAAAAAAAACAAAAAAACACAAAAACACTTCATTGACAGAGAAGGCAACAGACGAAGGAAGACGAGTGTTGGGCTAGAATCCTAAGGCCCAAGGCCCATCTCCTTAAAACCCTATTGGGCTTGGAGCCCACCGCCGAGCTAAGAGGAGTCCATTCCGTTTCTCGTCCCCCACCCGGGACGGCGGCGCGCGAGGTCAAAGAGGCGCCCGCGACGTCCGACGGCGGGCATTTGCTCCTCCTCCTCCCAGTCGATCAAGTACGAGTACAGTGGATTGGACATGTGGCGGCGGCAGCAGACCCTCCTCCGCCGGCTCCTGCCGCTAAGGGCGGTGGCGCAGGCTCCATCATCCTGGGCGGCCGACCGGCTGGGATGCTCCTACGGGTCTGCGCCGGAGGGGAGGAAGGGAAAGACGGCGCCTTTGCAGGTCTCCTCCTTCCATATCCATTTCCCCGATTCCCTTTCTCCCTCCGTCTGCTTACTGATGGGTTTGGTGCAGGCGCGGGGAATGGTGGACAAGTTCCGGACGCGCGCCAAGGGTGGCGACGGCGGCAATGGCTGCGTTAGCCTCCGCCGCTCCAGGTCCAGCCGCCTGGGCATGCCTGACGGTGAGAGGCCCCACCCTTTTGTGCTGCCCTTGCTTTCGTACTAATACTAATGCTCTTGTGAAATTGGCTCTGTTTGTGGTATTAGCATTGGAGACCAATATGTGTTGGTTCCCTTTATTATAATACAACTCCAACTTTCCTAATTAAGGCTGTGTTTAGTTTCCCATGAAATACAAAATGCAAAATATCAACTACTTTGGAATGATGAAATGCAAAATGCCAAAATTTTCATGGGTGCGTTTAGTTCCATCCAAAATGCCAAATTTTTCATGGGGTGGGTGAGGGATTTTTGGCTTTTTGGCTTTTTTTTTTTGGCCTCTTGAGGCCAAAATCCAAAATGGAGAATAGATACCTTTTTGCCAAAAATTTTGCATGGTGTTTAGTTCCATTCTGCAAAATGATGGATCAAAACCCAAAATTTTTTGGGTGAAATGGGGAACTAAACACACCCTAAATTACTGCTTCTCTTGATGAAGTTAAATCTTCAAATTTTCCACTTTAATTGCTTTGTCCATTAGTAGAGCTCTTACTGTAGGAAAATTTTATTTTGATTTGCCACTAGGTTAACCATCTATTGTCCTAGTCTGAACTGCCCAGATGTTTCTTTGGACTTGAAGTAATCTTTTTAATTGATCAACATAGCGCATGTCTGGCAGTCTTCGAAATAGTATTTTCAGAGATGATACTCTGATGTATGGGGAGCTAATGCTTGACCACCTGATCCTAGAGGTGCAATGGTACTGTAATTCTGTAAATGCTTAATTTGATATCGAAATGCAATGCTACAGACAGGGGATGATCCTGGAATTCTAAAAGATCATGTGCAAATTAGATATTAAACCCTGCTAATTGTATTTTGTATATAAATGTTTCCCCTGTTTCTGTTGGTCGAACTAGTTCCTGATACTCACCCTGTTTTTACCATACTAGTGCAGTGGGATTTATATTATTTGCAATATTTGGAGTGATCGATTCTGACACTGAATGTTAAAAAATGCAGGTGGTAATGGAGGGAAGGGTGGTGATGTAATTCTTGAGTGCTCTAGGTCTATCTGGGATTTCAGTGGCTTGCAGCATCACATGGTGTGTCTTCAAAAATATCATATGATTTTGCTTCAGTTAGATATGGTTGCTGTACTGATTATTGTGCTTGATGTAAGATCTTATTTCATAAATTATAGATTCCTAATTGAAAATTAAGGTTGTGAATGTATTGGAATTAGAAAGGTCATCCAACCCTGAATTTTATTTATCAACCTAAAGTGTGAAGCTAGACATTGTGCTGTAGCTCGACAAGATATGGATCGTTTGAATTCTGGGGAAATTACTGATACCTGACTTTTAGCTTGTTTAATTTTGGTTTTCAGAGAGGAGGTCGAGGTGGCAATGGAGTTTCTAAGAATCAGATAGGAACAAGAGGTTCTGACAAGGTTGTCATGAGTATATGCATATAATATATGTCCTTTTTTTTTGGTTTACATTGTATATCACCTTCTCTACTTGTATGTAACAGATTGCACAGGTACCCGTGGGCACGGTGATTCATCTGGTCGAAGGGGAACAACCTTCTCTGACAGTAAATAAACCAACCAGAGCTCTAGATCCCTGGGACATACCTGGTGCTGCAGGACAGTCTTCAGATTCAGATCAGATTGGTAATGCAGTGACGAAAGGTTTTGATGGTGGCTTGTCTAATCGGCATATTGCCCCTAAGCATAATACTGATGGAAATGAATCTGTAACGGGAAGCAACAGTCAGTCAGAGAATTCAAAATACTTACATACATACTGCAAGCCTCAGTTCTCAAGCACTGATTGTGGTGTAAGAATCTATTCATGTCAGGAGGGGACTGATGAAAAAGATCAGACTGAAAGCGAGGATGAAGAATTTTGGGAGGATGAAGACGAGTTCGATATGGACAAGGAGGATGATGAGGAAGAGGATGAGAGGGAAGAACAAGATGTGCAATATTGTGTTGCTGAGATGACAAAACCTGGGCAGCGGTTAATCATAGCACGAGGAGGCGAAGGTGGATTGGGGAATGCTTTTATCATGAAGGAGATGCGGCCATCCAAAGCAAACAGGCAAGAGAAGATAGCCCGTTTGAGTACTGGGCAGCCTGGAACTGAGAGCTTCCTTATCTTGGAACTGAAGAGCATTGCAGATGTTGGTCTTGTTGGATTGCCCAATGCTGGGAAGAGCACATTGCTCAGTGCTCTCTCTAGGGCGCAGCCAGAGATAGCAGACTATGAATTCACCACGCTGAGGCCCAACATTGGCAGCCTGACCTACGAGGACTACTTCTCAGTTAAAGTGGCTGATATACCTGGCCTGATCAAAGGAGCACATGAGAACCGTGGCCTGGGTCATGCTTTCCTGAGGCACATAGAGCGCACCAAAGTTATCGCCTATGTGCTTGACCTTGCAGCCACGCTTAATGGCAGGAAGGGTGTCCCACCTTGGGAGCAGCTGCAGGTTTTGGTTGCAGAGCTGGAGTATTACCAAGAAGGAATGACTCGGCGACCATCATTGATTGTCGCAAACAAGATAGACGAAGAGGGAGCTGAAGAGATATACAAGGAACTGAAGAGGAGAGTGCATGGTGTTCCAATATTTCCAGTTTGCGCCATCTTGCAGGAGGGGGTGCCAGATCTGAGAGTGGGTCTAAGGAACCTTATGGATGACTCAGATCTGCAGGGCATTGATTTTGAGAAAAATGACTGTTGAATGAGGTTACATCTTTTTTTCTCTCCTCATGACACTGACGCATATGAGTGTGTTGCTGATATTTCCTGAGAATCAGAGGCTAATATGGATAGCAATTAGATCTGCAAATGTTGATGACTCTGTGGCTATTCCTTTCTTCTTGTTGTGTTATTTACAACAATTGAGCACTTGCAATCTTTCTAGTACCGTTCTTGTTGAAGAGCAGAATTTGTTTCAAGTTGTACATGGTAGTAGCAGCTGAAACATTGGCCTTGGTCAGTAGATAAACAGAACTGCATTTGCACTTGGTAAAACCAGGTTGCAGGCTTGTAGACTTGGTGAAGACAAACGTCTTGAGTTCCTTCTCTGTATAGATTCCCTCCCCTAGCCTTGCCTCTGCTGCTCTTTGCTTTTGTGCTTTGGCTTGATTAAAGCCTCCCTTTTGCTTTGGCTCTAATAAAACTATACAGTGGGGGCCTCCCCTGCTGTATTTTACGTTAAAAAAAAACAATAAGTCAAGAATTACGGCCTGTTTTTCTTTAGTTAAGGGTGATGGATTCTGGTTATAAATGCTGAAGATAAAATAAATGGGGTACCTTTTAAAAGTAGATTCTGAGAATCCAGCCCCATTTACATGACAATCCACAAGCTGCATCCCACCAGTTACAGCTAAACAGCCCACAATCTACAACATGCTTTTAAGAATCCAATGCTAAAATAAACATAGCACATGTCCTGTTGGTATCATTCCAACTGAAGATATGCCCATGGAGCTGTAATCCGCAAAGTGAAGACAATCTTCTGGTCCAGATGACATGGATTGCTCTCTGGTGGTATATAGTACCAAAGAGTTACCTCTTACCAGTATTATATCATTTTTGCAGGCTGATTACCATTATGGTTGCATGCTGATTGCTGCGACTGGTTCTGGAGGGAGGTCTGAAGATGTTGGACCATTGAACTGTGGAAGGAGATGTCCCTTTTCCATGGTGGGATGGCCACAAGAAGCATGACAATTTCTGTACATTTACTGCCTTTTGACCCCACTGGAAGTTTGTCCAGTGGAACTTACAACGTGTTGAGACCTCTGCCAGAGTTTCTGTAAGTAAGCCAATCTATTTACTTGATCCTTTCTTTTACTAAAAGCTTCTTGGTCAAACAGAGAGTAATATTCTTGTAATCTACTGTCAGTTTACAACTGTGGATTGAGTACAGGTACCACCAACATAAGACCTTTAGCTTCCACCAAAATGATACAATGTACGGTTTATAAAATTTAACATAGCTATGCCAGAAGTGCTTAGGAGGGTGTTTACTCAATGGTCTTACACTTTTTATCAGAGATACTGTTTTGTTTATTCAAGATCATGTTTTTACAGACCAGAGTTTCATCTGACCTATATATAAAGCAAAGTACAAAGGCCAAAAGTTAACTTCTTGGGTTACTAACTTAGAGAGCACTTAACATGCCAGACAAAGAGACAATCGCATCAAAAGAATTAATAATGTTAATCTGACCCGTTCCCATCAGCCCAAACTGTTTGGCCAAAGAGTTCTCGCTAGGACAATCAGGTCTCTTCTACTGTTTGACGGCCACCAGCAACTGTGCCGACCCGCTGCTGTCTTCAGGCGCGAGCATGGTGATTTTCGCGCGGGCAGTAACCTCCAACTCTGCGGCAGCGGCGGTAGAGGAGTCGCTCCCCACCTTGTCTCCGATGGGGATGCACTGCCTAGCGCCACCACATTCCGCCACCGGCCGCCGCGAGGACGTCTCCGCTGGTCGTTATCGCGACTAATTCCTGGTGGTTATACCCGTTCACCCCTCTCGTTCCGGTGGGCTCCATGGGATCCAGGTGGCTACACACGTGCAGATCCATCACGCGGGGGGTGTCCGCCGTATCTTCAGGAGTCACAAATAAAGAGTTGTAGTCTATTTCAGGTCAATAAAATAAGCCAAGATGTAAAAGGCTTGTTTTTAGGTGTTAGGTTTGTGTCTAGCGGAGTCATAGTTAGTGTCATCGTTAAGTTGCAGCTCGAGGACGAGCTGCATGTCTAGGTGGGGTGTAGTATTAGAAGAGTCAAGGGCCCATTGGGCCTTAGCCCGTTAGGGTTAATTAGTCGTTTGCTTAGGGGTAAGTAAGACATCTTCTCTATATAAGGAGAGGAGATGTATCAATCTAATCAAGCAATAGATTAGAAGGAAAAACCTTCTCTCTTGCCGGCCGTGGACGAAGCCCCGCGGCCGGCGTTCCCCGCGCCCCTCACAGCCCTAGCCGTTGGTCCTCTCCCTCACTCACATAAACAGTACCCGCGGTACTGTAGCAGCGCGAGCACTGTGGCGCGACGGCCACCGGCGCTCCCCTCGACTCTCCCCTCTCGATCCCAACAGCCCACGTAACAATCCAGCTCTCACTACCTTGCTAGTTTGGCCTGTGCTACTGATTTAGTTTGATCTTTGATTGATAACCAAAGGAAAATCCTGATTTTTAAAGGATTTCTAAAGCATCAAGGTCAAATGAAAGCAAGTATTTATTATTGAACGTACCTCAAAACGCAACTTCAAACTAGTACCCCTGATATTTAATCTTGGATGCATTTCACACATACCGGCATCACTTTAGTGAGTTTTTTCCATATTTGTCTGTAAGTAGCATTAATCAACTTGCTCTCTTTTTGATAAGTCTACCAATTTGTGCCCGCCATTTGTCATGGATAAAAATTGTGATATTCTGCTATAAGCATGGAAATAACAGGATTTACAATACAGAGAGCAAGCATTGTTTGTGGTTTTAGTATGAACAATAAAATTTTTGAAATTTTAGAAGGTAAATGTCAAAATTACAGGACAAACATGCACATTACAAGACTTGAAAGCATAATCCTGGTTGCAGAAGTAACATGTGAAGTCATGAACCAAAGTATGAAAATAATAATAATGGCAAAGCTGCTGCAATCGTGTGAAACATTCTCCTTATTTATGTTCTCCCATCTTCATCGTATGTCCTATATATATGTATCATTCTCTGGCATCTTGAACAGGTGCTTCATCAGAGGGGGGGGGGGGGGGGGGGGGGGGGCTGAAACAAAAGGTTGGGCATTATGGTGAAAGATGGAACCGATTGAGGTGAGACAAAACAAACCAAGGAACCAAACAAATTGTGACGAAGCGCTTGTGCTAGTTTTACCGGCATATGTGGAAGAGCTCTTGATGATATTTACCTGCATACATGGAAAAACTCCTGGTGATATTTATCGCGGAGTTGTAGGATTCTCTCTTGTACAGCACATGACATTTACATGGGTTGCCTCCATCCATTGCATAGGCCTTCTTGACATGCTGGATATGGCTCAACTTGTCGCACTCAAGGCCAGGTTTCCCCTTAGCCAATGGCATTGGCACCGAGCATCTCTATGCTGCACTTCAGCTGCAGATGCCTTGGATTTATACCCTGCATGTATTCCTTCAAGGGTTGCCTCCATGCCATGGTCCACAAGTTGGGCCTCTCGGGGTTCAGGCATACTATCCAAAACCTCCGTTTTTTGTGCACATAAAAAGGCTCTCGCAATTTGGGAAGAAAGATTAACTAGCCTCTACAGGTTTAGGTCTTTGGACAGTTGTTGAACAAGAGAAGCAGAGTTCGTCAGAGTGTTGAGGTGCTAGCTGAACCTCATCTACTGTACTTTCTTAGAGGCCAGAGCCCTCCGGCTTGCGAGCAAATGAACTGCAAAAATTTGATCTTGCAGATTCTATATGCAGAATCAGACAACATTTTGCAGATTCCACATGCAAAGTCTATATGCAGAGTCCGTAGACTCTGAGAAGGCAAAAGAATCAGTCCGTAGACTCTGAAAAGGCGATAAAAAGAATCACCAGCAGGCTTATTAATCTTCAATTTGGGCCATTGATATTTGTCCTCGGATATTTCTGTGCTTGTAATTAACATGACATGCTCCTTCACCGTATTTCACCTGATTTGTGTCCTCTTTGTCCGCATGCACAACAGAATACACTGTTTGTTGGGAAGAAAGATTAACTAGCCTCTACAGGTTTAGGTCTTTGGACAGTTGTTGAACAAGAGAAGCAGAGTTCGTCAGAGTGTTGAGGTGCTAGCTGAACCTCATCTACTGTACTTTCTTAGAGGCCAGAGCCCTCCGGCTTGCGAGCAAATGAACTGCAAAAATTTGATCTTGCAGATTCTATATGCAGAATCAGACAACATTTTGCAGATTCCACATGCAAAGTCTATATGCAAAGTCCGTAGACTCTGAGAAGGCAAAAGAATCAGTCCGTAGACTCTGAAAAGGCGATAAAAAGAATCACCAGCAGGCTTATTAATCTTCAATTTGGGCCATTGATATTTGTCCTCGGATATTTCTGTGCTTGTAATTAACATGACATGCTCCTTCACCGTATTTCACCTGATTTGTGTCCTCTTTGTCCGCATGCACAACAGAATACACTGTTTGTTGGGAAGAAAGATTAACTAGCCTCTACAGGTTTAGGTCTTTGGACAGTTGTTGAACAAGAGAAGCAGAGTTCGTCAGAGTGTTGAGGTGCTAGCTGAACCTCATCTACTGTACTTTCTTAGAGGCCAGAGCCCTCCGGCTTGCGAGCAAATGAACTGCAAAAATTTGATCTTGCAGATTCTATATGCAGAATCAGACAACATTTTGCAGATTCCACATGCAAAGTCTATATGCAGAGTCCGTAGACTCTGAGAAGGCAAAAGAATCAGTCCGTAGACTCTGAAAAGGCGATAAAAAGAATCACCAGCAGGCTTATTAATCTTCAATTTGGGCCATTGATATTTGTCCTCGGATATTTCTGTGCTTGCAATTAACATGACATGCTCCTTCACCGTATTTCACCTGCCAACACGTCGTATTCGTAGCACAGCCGAGCACTGCCGCATGGGCGGGCCTCTGCGTTCCACGGCCCAACGACTCGACGGCCCACACAAACCGCAGCCGCTGACGGTGACTGTCTCAGGTACCAGCCTACCAGTACCAGGCTAGCTGGCCACTGGTGCGGGGAGGTTGATTTGAGCAAAATATTTACAATTGTCATTTACCCGTGCTAGTAAAGATAAACCACGCACCCAAATACATACCCGCTACACATATATACCACAAAAGTCATGAATATATATATATATATATATATATATATATATATATATATATATATAGAAAAATATTGGTAAACGTGAATCAGGCAATAATAATATAGCAATCAAACTTCACCAATCACTAGTTATTAATCATATATGTCTGTTACTGAATCCATGTATATTTCGTAGCTGGGTTGGCCGCAAGTGTGTTTGGGGATATCTTTGAGTTGAATTAATAAGTGCACATGTATTTCAAAAAGCAAAAGTGTGCATTTGTGGCTAAGACAGATAGAAATTACCCGCGAGTATGCGGGTGCGGGTAGTACGTCTGGGTAATCATACCTACATCCACACATGCTCTACCCGACTACCAGATGGGTAGAGGATTATGTGCAGTAAAATACTTGTGCTTGTGCGGCCGAAGAAATCTTTACATACCACCTATTATCACGTACTTAGGTTTTGGATACCTGTCGCTATCTCTAGCGTTATATATGCTGATAATTGTTCACACTCTACCTTGTGCCGGAAACGAAGATATATAACTTCAGTAGCACTTGAGAAGGAAAAAAAAAAGCATGTGGTCCATTCAGTGATGCTTTCTTCGATTTTCTTTACATAAGCAGTAGATTGCTCTGCTGATTTTGTTCACACTTCACACTGATGCAGATGTGAGATTCCATGGAGTGAATGGCCCTGCTTATCGATCTATATCAGACAACAAACGCCCTATTCGTTTGGACTTATCAGCAGAATCAGCAGTCATCCAGCAGTGTTTTTCTCTCACAACAAACCAGCGAACAGTGCTTTCAACACAATAAACCAGCGAAACGAACAGGCTGAAACTGAGTTAGAGGTAACTGCCAGGCACAGCCCGTCTAGCTCAGTCGGTAGAGCGCAAGGCTCTTAACCTTGTGGTCGTGGGTTCGAGCCCCACGGTGGGCGCTTTATTTTTCTTTTTTCTTTTATTTTTTTGCCTGCTAGCACCTTTTGTCGCCTTGGACATTGACTGCCCATATGTATATCTCGGCCAAGTGAAATTGGTAAATGAGCACTGCAACTACCCCATACTAAAGCTGCTATCTTTTTCCGGCATCCCTACATTTTTAGGTCTGGAAATACTACATGCATGATCGTCTATGCAGCAGCCTCATTTCTGCAAAAACAAGCCCTACATAGCTAGGTCACTACCTGACCTGCTTACAGTTCAATTATTACAAATTAACGATGCGGTGGAAAGTTTTCTCTATATCATCATCATCACCATCATCAAAAGCAAGTCCAACTAATGTCACTAGCTAAAAGTTGCCCTTTTTCCTATGGACAGCTATGTTTACTTCATTCCAGTAGTGTAAAAAGTTATGTACATGGACTAGCGAATGACCTTTGAAAATTTGGCTCTGCCTTCTTTTGTTGTTTCCCCTCTATGCGATTTCTCAGAAAGCGCCGGGCAGGTTATGGACAAACGAATCCTACAATCCCTCCTTTGGTTTATAGGAAGAATTAATGGAGTGAGAAAACAAAGCATAGGATTATTAGAAATCCTATAGGAGTTGCTATAGTTCATGCTTTTGGTTTACAGTAATAAAGCATATAGTAGCAGCATAGAAAATTTTCCTTTGCCTATTATTTTGAAGGAAACATGAAAGAAATTTAGCATCCACTCGGAACTTTTTGGTAAAACCTTCTATTTCTACGTCTTATCCAAACGATCATTCATGCAAAATTTGTATATTTACAATGATTTGTTTTGTAACTGCATTCCTATATATAGAGTTACTATGCTTTTTTTCTATTTCTGTATTCTTGCATTCCTGTGTTGCAAAGAGGGTCCAGACTGTGTGGAGCATTTGCATAATATTTTTTGTCTAAGTTTCGAAGATACATATATGAGATCAGTACTGGACGTGGCCAGCAGATAACATTTTTAACTGGATGCTAAAGTACGTGTTTGAAGAACCGGTAATGCTCTCTACACTGGCAGCTGCTTACGGCATGATGCTGCAGTACGTGTTTAAAGAACCGGTAATGCTCTCTACGGAGCGTCCGTCCGCCGACCTGTGGACCAGGTCTGACCGGCCCAATATATGGCCTCACGTCATCCACTTATTGTACCCACCATAAATATCTGATACTTCATGCTACCTCCCAAAATAAAAATCTCCCACTCCACATGTTGATAGCCGCAAGCTGCACACATTCTGCTTTTCGCAGGTCTAGTCCACTCACACTCTCCCGAAGTCGTGCAGTCAAAGCACCCCCCCACCGATGGCGTCTCCGCCCACTCAATTGAGGTCCAGACCCCCAGCGACTCATCGCGGCCCACCGCCGCTCTCCTCTCCTCCGTGGTCGCACCCCAGCCCTCATTCGCCCTCTGCCTCCTGCTCCTCCCCACCGTGGCCCTTGCCGCCGCCACACCCTTCGTCCTGCTCTGTCCGCTCCTCGCTGTCGTGACCACGGCATCCGCTGCCATGCGGCCGCTCTCCAAGCTCCTCCAAGCCTGTAGTGTTTCTCATATCTTCGGATGGCTTCTGCTATAGGTACTACTACAAGGTCCCTCTCCCGCACATCTGCCGCCTCATCGCCAGCACCGACACTGGCGTCCTCCTCATCACCTCCTCCTACGGATAGAGACGACAAGGCGTCATGGTCATGCCGTACTTACGACCGCCTCAAGGCTCACAAGACACGGTGGTCTCCGTCCACTAGAGTGTCGCGCCTGACATATTGCAAGCGTATGTTTTAAGTGTTTTAGGTGTTTCATATGCTTGTTGTAAGTGTTTCATGTGGATATTACAAAAGTAGATCGGGATATTGTTTATGTTGCAATGGCTATACATGTATGTTGTAGACGTCTGTTCTAAATATTTTAGTTGTTTCAGATATTTGTTGTACATGTTGTAGTGTTTTATCCGAATGTTGTATATGTTTCCCATATATGTTGCAAATGTTTTATCTAGATATTGCATATGTTTTGCAATGGCTACACACATGTTTCCCTCGTGTTTTAGACGTATGCTGCAAATATTTCTTCTAGATGTTGCAAAAGTAGATTTGATGTTTTACGTGTTGCAGTGGACCCCATATGAAGCAGCGACCTGCTGTGCTGCAGCTACTAGGCCCGTCTGCATGCTCGTGGGTGTGGAGGGGCGCGAGCGGTAGGCGCGGGTACTATACGGGCACAAATCGAGATAGAGTGGTGTGGGATACAGAGCGGCGTGGGACACAGTGCGTGCACGGGACACAAAGCAGCGCGAGCCTCCACATGAAGCAGGCACGTGCGGCGCAGGCGTCCAGACGTCCCGCTAGTCATTCCATTAAAGAACCAACAACAACTATATATATTTCCAGCATTAATATTTAATTCTACAACAACAATACGGTCAATAATATATACTAAAGAATTAGTTGAAATCTGGTGTGATCCGATTTCTGATCGAGATCGTCGTCATATAGACATTGTAAAATAATAACATCTTTTGTTAGGCTTCTTGAACAACGAAGGAACAAGGACGATGCGATGGCAGTATCATTAATTGTTAACGCGATGCGATAACGTATTTTATGCCTGTCATCGAATTAGAAATCTCCGTCTTCTAGATTACTGACGCACTGGATAAGAGAGATGTTCCATTATTGTTATTATTGTTAGTCTCGTTCAAAAGAGATGGCACGGACAGGTTTGCAATGCACGCCCTCTGTCCAACTTGTAATTAAGCCGTTTTAACTTTTACTAGAAACTTAGACCCTGTTTGGATTCATAGGGCTAAAGTTTAGCTCATCCTTTTAGTCACTTTTAGCCTTCCATAGCAGGAGGGCTAAATGTGGGGGGCTAAATTTTAGCTCATCCATTTTCTATTAGCCCCTTCAAGGTGGGCTAACGAGAACTAAAAGTGGTCATGTTGGGCAAAAAAACTCATATTACCCTTCATGCACCCCGAAGCATGGCTGTGCATAGGTAATAAATTAAGGATAAATGAGTTATTATAGGGCAAGAGGCTAATCTTTAGCCTCTAGATCCAAACAGCCTCATAGACTAATCTTTAAGTTTAGCTCAGAGAATCCAAACATGGCCTTAATTAGCTCTTGCTGCGTACTTAAACGTGCATGTGCTATGTCTAGATTTGTAGTAAAGACTATGCTTTTTAAAAGCCTAAATGATTTAAAATTTGGAACCGAGAGAGTATATATAGACTTCGTGCTTACACAGAAATAAAAAATAGTTAAGTACTTGTTCTTATACATAATGTTTTTTTGTATGTAATAATAAAGTAGAGATATTTGTAGCCATTAGTGCATACTATTGCACAGTAACCTGTTTTATCAAGTGGAATAGTTTTGTATCTAAAACCAACAATTGGCTGGAGCCGGGCCCACGGAGGAAATTTCCAGAAGGAACAAAGAAGAAGGCCAAATTCCTTGCCGGCAAGAAAAAAAATTAAGGTTCGTAAAATAGTGGCCTCTTATTATGAGGTCTTGCATATATAATCGATGCTCCTGAAAGAAAGATACGTGTTGGATGGTGTGTGTCAATATAATGGCGTCCATCCATCAGATCAGAACGACAAGTCAAGCACGGCATACATAGCTTATTTAGTGTGGCTTCGCTGAGACGAAAGCAACGGCGCGCATATTTTCAATGCGTGTAGCTTTCAAGCTGAAAGACGTGACAAATCACAAATGAAAGGCATCCATTCATGCAATTCAGGAAATTCGTCAACCAAGCTAGCTAGTGAACTTGTAGATCGATGCGAGGAAGTTCTCACACGCTAGGTATATATGCTTCAATAATTGACACTGGAACAGCAATGGTACATCATAAAAGAAGCTGAAGTTTTCCACTGATTATTAGTTGTGTTCCTTTCAGCTCAGCTCTTAACGTGTTACATTTAAATTTCGCACATCAGCCCCTGCAGGTCCACAATCAATTTTCGCACATCAGCCCCTGCGTAGGTCCCTGTTTTTGAAATATAAGATTTTTTTTCAGTTATTAATTCATTCTATTCTGCAAAACTACTTCAGCAGTAATTTTTAGCGAATGAACAATGTTTTCCTCTCACAACAACTCAGCACAAGCATAAGGCAAACTATTTCAAGTTTGAGCAAATCTATAGAAAAGAAGAAAAATATTGCATCATTTGATACTACCTTCTTGTGATAGAAGACGTTAATACTCTTCTCTATAAGGTTGATCAAACTTAGGATGATTTAACTTAGCAGTCGACAATGATAAAGGGACTACCACAATAAATAAAAAATAAAAATTGAATTGAATTACCATGTCGAAATCGAAATAAATATATACTCCAAGGTAGAATAATTCTGGAGACAAGTGGTGGGCATCGATCGGATTGGAGGCCAGGAGGACTTGTTCTGGAGGGAGCCTATGGCTTGCTGACACGGCGCGTTGCGTGCCTGTGTTGGCTCAATAATTGGCCGAATCCTCCATCCACTGCTATAAAAACCGGTGTTGGGGCTCATTTGTGCTCAAGCTCAACCAAAGCGAAGACGACTTTGTAAGACGCCCTTTGGTAGATATTTGCTCTTGAGCTTCTTCGTTCTTGCACCACAAAACAAGCAGGATGTCTTGCAGCTGCGGATCAAGCTGCAACTGCGGCTCAAGCTGCAAGTGCGGGTAAGCTAGTTAGTCATCACTCTGTATCGCTGATTTCTTCAACCTTGTTTAGTTAGTTTCCCTTCCTTTCATTGCAAATCAAAATCTATTGTTTGGAGTTCGTTTGCTGTACGTTCGTTTCTAGCTACTATCTCTTCACAACAACTTGGAAAACATGCATATGGACGGAGTAGTTCTCCATCTGAACCTGTCCGTCTGAAGAATAATTAGATTTTCTACTACTAGTATAGTTTGTTTGTAATTTAATTTTGGGTCCGTCCTTCCGTCCGTTGACTATCTGCAGCAAGAAGTACCCTGACCTGGAGGAGAAGAGCACCGCCGCGCAGGCCACCGTTGTCCTGGGCGTCGCCCCGGAGAAGACAGCTGCTGCCGAGTTCGAGGCCGCGGCGGAGTCCGGCGAGACCTCCCACGGCTGCAGCTGCGGTGACAGCTGCAAGTGCAACCCCTGCAACTGCTGATCGATCGACCATGGGGAACGAAGGGCGATGATATGCATGCTGCTGCTTATGGATGATATCGATCCTGTGCCGGCGACGTACGGTACTAGCTACATCTGCTTTACAATTGTGTCGTGTGTGACGTATGTAACTGGTGGTTGAACAATATGGACGAGCTAGCCATCGTGTTTTTATTATAGATATGTACATCGATCTTCTGGCTCGCCAGCATGCATATGCGGTCATTCTCTGCCCTTGTACGTGTGTCGTGTGAGGTTTAATTTGCTACCACTCTGCTGCTTGGCCTTGGCGTCAGTACGTCTTGTGCTCATGCATGTATGTGGTGTGTGTGTGTATCTTACTATCTTGTGCTCATACATCGATCTCTATGTGTATCTGTAATGATATGATTTCGTCCTGGGTGATTTATATATAAAATAAAACTGGTCTGCTTTTTGCATAACATATAGGATTATGTTGTAATGATCGATTTCGTTCTAGGCTCTTCACCATGCATCATCACAAGGATCAAAATAACAGATTGATTATGTGACTGGCGGACAAGAATATTTTTTCCTGCCACCAAAATTCACTTCTTTTCTTCAAAATCTTCAGCGTGTGCGGTCTGGACTTGGTAGGAAAAACGTGTACTTTATACCATCCTATACGAATATAAATCCAGTATGTATCTTTGGAGATAGAGATGTATGACCAATTCCATTCACACGCACAAAAAAAAGGCCATTATTCTCTCGGTTGTCAGGTATAGAGTAACAGGTGTTATGTTTAGTTCCACGTCGGAAGTTGATGTTTGGGAGCACAATATATAAGGTGAGATCAAGCAACTCTCACCTATCCATACTAGTATAGTGCCCGTGCTAATACCACGGCTTCATTTAAGGGATGCACATAAAAACGATCAAACGGCAATATTTTTCTTGCAAAGGAGAAAGAATGATGCTGAACCAGTTAACATTGTTATTCAAACGAGAAAGTGAGAAACCATATCTACTAAGAATATGAGTAGATGGGAAATGCATACAAATCTACTGTAGTAAGAAGACTACTTCGTACTCCTATACTACCTAGCTTCTTATATTTCGTCGGACACATGAAGATATCGATGGATAGGCAACCGTCCTTTGCACTCTTTATTTCAGCAGTCAGCATGCACATGGCTGTTCTTCATATCAGTTTTGAATTCATATGCTTTCTTCATGGAGACGTAAGCCAATTTCCTACGGGTGCCATATACATCTTTCCATCTTGTCCTGTTAAAATTTTCAAAGGCGGAAAGTACAGTTAAGAATTTTTTACGAATATGTACTCAATAATCACCAACACTTGAACTCAAACAAATAATTCATTTGATCTTGAAGAGTGGCAGTAAAAGCAGATTGGTGGTATGTAAAAAAGGCGTGATCTCAAGTTTGGAACTTTGAAAAATAGATTGTGTATTCATGAAAATGAAAAAAAAGGAAACAGTCTTTGCAGCTAGTAAAAAAGCACTGCTACAACCCACAAGCCACAACCCAAAGACAGGACACCATTGCTTACTATCAAGGTAGGCGTTAGGGTATCCAAACCCTGAAAAACATGATTGTCACAACTTAATAACCCAACATAAAGGCGATGAACAAAAAATCGGGAGATGGCTGCAAGTCATGATATTCATTGATTGAATGACATAAGACATAACAAGTTAATCGCAGAGATATAGATCCGGAGAAGAACCAAAAACAGGTAGATCATACATTGGCTTTGGTTTCTAGGAGTGCACCATGTTCAAGGAGTAGATTTGTTGATCCGCAAGAACTGTTCTTCACTGCCATATGCAGAGGAGTCTCTCCATACTGTCAAAAAATAAGATAATTGGTATATGTATTAAGCTCGATGCATGAATGAAGTGTGGCAGAGTACCCAATCAGATGCAAAAGAAATGTGGCAACAAGTACCATGTTCTTTGCCTCCAGACCAACTGTTTCCGCACCTTGCTGGTTAAGCAAGAAGTTGACTAATTCTGTATTATTGTAGCCAGCAGCAACATGAAGTGTTGTTTGACACATCTGCAAATTATTATATTTTCAGAGAGACTAGATTGCACAATGTTTCATATAGTACTTATTAAATCTAATTAGTTTATGTCTGTAAATGACTAAGGCAATTAAAGGCACAATTGCCAGCAAACAAAGTCAGGTTAGTGCATTAGAGCTGCATAGGGTAATCATGTCACAAAACAGAAACGTAGCAAGTGCAAGTTCTATAAATCAGTAGCTAAAGAATAAATTAGCTGATGCGAATCTGTGACAAGCACCATAGTTCTACTCTACAGTTTCAAGTTCGAAGTAGTAGTTTTTGGTCATATCAATACCTCTACAGTCTTGACAGCACACCTCAAATATTGCATTTGACAGCTAATCAACTTCATCTAGAACAGACACATCGTGATTAGATTCGCAACAAAATTACCCCCCAGCACATCACTTCAGTCTTCAACTCAGGAGTACGAGTTACAGTCAACTAACCACACGATAAGAGGCTCGCTTACCATGGTTGCGTGGATCGACGGGTGACCGGAGCGGAGCGGCCGCTAGCGCCCACTCCTCCCTCCCGCACAACTGTGGGCGGCACCCCGAGCCCCGCGGCCAGGCGCCATAGCCGGGTGCGCGCGTGGAGAACCGCGGTCGGGCGGGCTGAGGCGACAACGGAGAGCAGCAGCAGGAGGCGGCGGGCGGCCTGCTAGTGCGATCTGGGGCGGTTTGGCCGCTCCGCGATTGCGATCACACATAAAGTCCAATGATGTTACCTGTCTCTGATGATGATAGGTGTCCCAATCACGAAAAACGCTGCCCCGTTCACACTACTACAGATTCAGTCATCAGTGCCGGCCACATCACTGTCGAAATTAGGACAACCGGCAATGATGACCCTTCACTACCGGTTACCGGTTCTAGGCTCTGACAACCAGAAAATAATTGGGGGGTGCGAGAACCGGCAGTGATGACAACTATCACTGCCGGTTTGTGCCTCCCGCCGGCAGTTATGACAACTCCACTTATCACTGCCGGTTCAAGCCAAGAACCGACAGTGATTTGATTCTATCACTATCGGTTCTAGGATAGAACCGACAGTGATGAGCCTGATAGCACAAAAAGGTTGTAGCCGTCATCTTCTTCCTCCACTCTTTTATCCCGAGAACAGAGGCGCGCGTTTGGGCCACTCCCTCCAATGTTGCGGTCGCCCAAATCCGTGAAGCTACCACTTGGATTTGGAAGAATGGCTTGATCTTTTTGCTTTAAGGTTAGTAACCAGCCTCCATTCCTTTGATTTTGTTGCTTAATTAGCTTTGTTTTGATGGCTATAATGCTTGATTCTCATTCTTATTTCTCCATTCTTCTACAGAGCACTTTTCTAATTCATGGCTATAATGCATTGTTAGTATGTGATGTTATAATTGGTTCTTAGGAGTAGAGTAGATTCTTTTACAATGTTGATGAGCAAATTAACCCATGTGTCACCAAACAATGCATTGTTTGGAGCAGTAGTGGTGGATCTACAGGGGGCTGGGTGGGCTCCAGCCCCCCTAATGACTTGATTTACTACTAGAAACACTGTAGCAAAAATCTCAAATCACCATTAAATCTTCATGCAAATCAACATCTCCATTGTTTTTTAGCCCCCCCTTCATTATCATCCTGCATCCGCCACTAGTTTGGAGCTACATTGTTGTTCATGATCATGTCTCCAATTTTAGTATTTTTTTAAATTAATGTCTCTATTTTTATGTGGCATGGAGTAGAATAATTGTTCTACAATATTGTGCAATAATTATTTTTTATGGGGCTGTGATTTTTAATTTATATGGGCATTGTTTGGAGCTACATTGTTATTCATGATCATGTCTCCAAATTTAGTCTTTTTTTAAATTAGTGTCTCTATTTGTATGTTGCATGGAGTAGAATAATTGTTCTTCAATATTGTGCAATAATTGTTTCTTATTAAAACTTTCCTATGTTTCCTCTGCCCGGCCCATTTTACCTGTGCAGACATGGATCGAGGGTGGATGTACGATCTGTCATGTACAGACCAACGGTACTTGACGGGCATCGACGATTTCATCAAGCTCGCTATTAGTACTACATGTTTTTTTGTTCGAGGAAGACTAGATGAAATGATAAGTCTTTTTTCTTTAAAAAAAGAATATATTAATATCCCACCTTCTGCATCAACCAGTGCATATAGCTGTCCCTTATTACACACCAGCATATAGAGGTCAATGCAGTCTTAAAACCAAAGTTCTGAACCAAAAAGGAAGTAGCAAAAAACAACGAAAGCAACATGTAAACTGTAATTCTATTAATAAATCTCCATCCATTCCTTGCAAACACCTTCGTTGCGGTTGTCTTAATTTTCCTGCACCCCATCATCATTATTTGGTGAGCTTCCTCCTTCTGAAGTAGGGACCAGAACCTGATCCAGTAGGTCCGCCTGAAGATAACCTGCAAATAAGATAGTGCTAGGATCTCGTCAAAACTAAGTTATTCCGGGTTAACCAGATTTCCCAGCGAAAAGCAACCGCTCCCACAAGAATTTTGGATTTCAACTTCCCATTGAACCCAAGTAAACAATCCGTAAACATATTGTGTACACTAGTTGGAGGAGTTAAGTTAAAGAAGATATGAATAGTCCGCCATACAAATTTAGCAAAATGACAATCAAAGAGATGATGTTGTATAGTCTCTTTAGACGAACAAAAACTACACTTGCTGTCTCTTTGCCAATGTCGTCTTGCTAGATTATCTTTGGTTAAAATTACTCCTTTATACAAATACCACAAGAATATTTTGATTTTAAGAGGTAGTTTCAATTTCCATATTATATTGTTGTACGGTATCGCTTCAGACCCTAACAAGGCTCTGTACATGGATTTTACTGAAAAGCATCCATTCTGATGTAGTCCTTACACAAAAAGATCCCTTTGGTTTGTTAATTGTACACTTGCCACCATAGCAACCACCTCGTGCCATGCTTGTAAATTAACACCTACCAAAGATCTCTGAAAAGCAACATTTAACAGAATCGTAGATAACACCGTCCGCACCGACACCCCCTTCCTCCTAACAATATTTATAGTGCATGAAAGACAGACTTTAGCGGATGTGGAGTTATCCACGCATCCTCCCAAAATCGCACTTGAGAGCCATCACCTAGTTCAAACTTGCCTAGCAAGAGGAACTCATCCTTGACCTTCGTGAGGCGAGCCTAAAATTGAGAGTTCCCGGGCATATGTTGAACTTGTGTTAGGATCTTATTTTTTACATAATTATTCCTAAGTAATTGTTGCCAAACTCCATCCCCATTGAGTAACTTGAAAAGCCTCTTACTTTAGAGACATTTATTCTGAACATCTAAATTTAAGACACCCAACCCTCCTCTGATGTACAAACTACCTCCCATTCGCTCTACCAGAAATGATAAGTCTTGAGCTCATCCGATGAATTCAGAGAAAGGAGTCTTCATACATATCTTAATTATTATTAGCTTTGGGATGAATTGACACGGGATCAACCAGTTTTGTACTTTTCTTCCACTTCCAAGAAAAAAAAGCGAAGCGGGAGGGTAATGGATCGGAGCTAAACAAAGAGACTACTATTGACTTGGGGTAGGTCCAAACCCAGAAACACGTGCATCATGCTTTCATGGCTGCTTCCATGTCATCTCCGTCAACAACTCAGACTCATTGCTCCCATGTCTTTCACGCCAAGAGTTGTGTGGTCGTGGATTATCGTGTGGTACCCGTCCATATATATCTACAGGCCAGTCTTTTGACTTTTAGTTTGTGAGTACTCCACGGATATTTTACTCGCAAAATTTCAATTTCTATTTGTGCGTACGATTAGTTTAGTCTGTTTAACACATCCTCAGCAGGCAGAACAATCATTTTGTGTGTATATAAATAAATGTTAATAATGTGCTATCCGATTTAATACCAAATCTATGGATGACGTCAGGGGTATTGGTACCTAATGATGACCGCCCATCACGAGTGGTGTTGAAGGTAACTAGGCACAATAATGCGGTGTTCCACATAGGACAAGGGGTCGAGTTAATCTGAAAATAAAACTAAAAAGCACTTTAATAGTTTATACACACAAGTGTCGCGGCTCCTCCGCCAGATCTGCTCCACGTGGCCCGACGTCCTATCTCCCAGATGAATTGGGACGGCATGGGAGTGCATGCCATAACTCGTCCTGCATCAACAGCAGCCCAGACGCCATCAACCGCATGTGTGGGACATCAGAGGGAGGGGCGCGTCCAGAAACCGCCTCGCCCGCTGGCAAGGAGGCCCCACGATGGCCTCGGGGGCTATGTCGACTCCTCAGACGGAGATCCCACCCCTCCCCGATCATTGGGTGCCTGGGCGGCACGCCCCCAAAACCAACCAACTCCTTGGATTTGGGTCGGGAGCAGCTGAGTAGTGGACCCAATGAGGGACCCGTCCAAGGTCGCCACGGTCCACACACTCGGACCTGTGATTGCTAAGGTCGGCCCGTGAGGATCGGGGCCTACTACCGAAGCCCCCAGAAGGGCGTGGCGCGCCGGGTGATTAGGTGGCCCTGAGCCAGAGCTCAGATGCCCTCGATCACCCGACCAACGACAAGCCTAGATCGGAAAGGAGGACGTCTCTAGGCCAAACGGCGGCAACTCCCTGACAAGTTTGCTGGACCCTTGCTCAGGCCTCAAACTTACGCAATGTAGGTCAGAAAAGAAAGTCACCATCGCTCGGCCCTTCGCCGAACGCCCCCATTAGACTTGGGAAAGCCCCACAAAGGGCATCGCACTCTCATCAGCGGAAGTCATCCCCACCATGGCCAGCTCGGTCACCAAAGATCGAATTCAGCCCTTCGTTGGGAACAAATCTGGCGAAGTGAGGCCACGAAGGGCTCGGGGGCTCCTGACGAGATCCTAACATAGGGGTATGTTAAGCCTCGGGATCAAACGTTCCCAACCAAGGGACCCTTCGATCAACCCCTCTAGGATCACCTAGGGGCTCGGGGCTATATCCATCGGGTACACTTGCGCGTACCCTCAGGCCAAGGAATCAGGCCAAGCCCAAGCACACCCGCCGCTTCTGCTCGGTGCTTAGGGGCTCGCTTGAGCCTCAGGCTCCTGATCGATGGAAGCGTGGACCCAAACCTTGGCTCCCTCCTAACCTTCGGCGCCAGCCAAGGCCCGGGCATGAGAAGGTGCGTCCTGAGCCACCAAGGATCGGGGCTCCCAGCGCTATCCCGAACGGGCGCAGCTCTGTCAACCACTCCTCTGACAAGGTCACGCATGGGGCATGACACAAGAAGACAAATTCCTACATTGGCTTCAGGAGCATGGGGGCTTCTGGGCCCGCATGTTAGCCCCTCAAGCCGGCCTCCTTCGCCACTAAGAAGCTTCCAGAAGGTGCACCTAGTGGAGGCCAGTCCAAGCCGACACAGCCTGACACTCAGCATGTTAGAACAGAGCAGTCGAACGATGCCCAGAGTTTTTTCGGCTCTAAGACATTACCACGGTCCACACTGCGCCGTAGGAAGACCCTCCTGTACTTCGGCGCATGTAGACCATAGGCTCAACTCCCTCGAGATATACGGAGAAGGTCGGATCCTAAGAGGGTGGGACGATTCCAGACATATCATTCGAGTCCTCACCATTACTATCGAGCTCTGCACCGAGAGCGGAGCAACCCAGAGAGGGCACTGAGAGCTCCTCCACTGCACCCGACGTCTTCCTACTCTCCGGCGAGGGGATGGCTCCACCGGCAGCAAGGCATCCCTAGGATCAGCAACGAGCGATCCCCTACCAAATCTCTCTCTTTCTCCCTTACACTCTGTTGTAACCCTCTAGATTTTGGGTGCTCTTGAGTATAAGGATGATTAGTTGTTGGATGTAGGGCACCAATTGCCCGAAACAGGATAAACTGTTGTGTCCCCTCTGTGATTCACGTGTTCTTGAGTCCACCCGAGCCTGAGACACGCACTTTGACACTACCATGAACAACAATGCTTGTCAGGGTTTCAACTCCGCAACACTATCATTTGTAGGTTTGCATGTAAACCCACCCCATATAAGTATGATAGTTATTTTTCACATATGAAATATGGAATCTCGGTGTCAGGCGCCTAATGATAGGCCCTCAATCGAGAAATAATGGGCTTAAAGAGGCCCAAGGAGGGGCGCCAGCCAGCCCTGGCGCGCCCTAGCAGGGCCACATGCGCCTGGTGAAGGGGGCGCCGCCACCCACGCCGTCGTCATGTCCGAGAGGGATGATTTTGATTAGGAAGATTTACATTATTAGAGTATCATTTGTTATAGAAAGGAGAATCCAATCTATAAGGATCTCTCGTAGTTGCTTGGGATACAAGCCCAATAGGGGATATATATATGAGGAGGATGTAATCAATCTAACTAAGTAATAAAGAACAATTACCCCCCTCTCCTTTCTCCCTTCTATCTCTTTGTGTCGACCTATTCTCCTTCCCCAGCGCCGCCTTCTCTCTTTGTGCCACCGCCCCCTGTCCCCTAAACCCTAGCCACCACCCACTAGGCCCCCCTCGCTAACAGGGATCTTACACTGGTATCCGAAGACCAGACAATCCATGGCTGCCACCACCACCAATATAATGTGCACCAGTTGCCCCAAAACTTCGACGATGAGCTCGCCAAACTAGACAAGCGCCTTCACGCCGCCGAACGCTTCTTGGAACGCCGCCAGATTCCTCCGTCAACTCTAATTCAACTGGCGACGATCACTCAAACAATCAACAGGGTTGACATGGAAATTAGCCCTAATCTTGCTCTTATAGATGCATCTAAGGGGTCTTTAGATGGAACCTCCTCGGTCACCAAGCATGACACCAATGAGATCCCCCCCCGAGGCAACCACACACGGCAACAGCAAGCTCGCTCCTCAGGAGAATGACTTCTACAACATCGTTGACAACGAGGATGCTCCGATCACCAACGTCGGGGCTACCATCACCGCCAATAGCACCAGTAGCAGCCTGCTACTGCCTGATGCCACCGTGCCCTCACTGTCTGCTGCACCTCATAGTGACAATGCAGCCAGCCACGTCGTCACCAATAATCTCCACAACGACCTCACCATCAAAACTGGGGACAACGACGCTCGCCGCGGTGACGAGCATCCACGCCCCAACCTGGATGAACGCCTCCACCCCTCCAACACCCCAGAGATCGTCATAAAGGTATCGAACACCTTGCTCATAGCACTACCAGCACCGCAGCTGCCATTGCTGCCATGCCTACCCCTGCTTGGCCGATGTCTAGCCAGCCCCACGAATGTCAAGACAGACCCGATCGGCCACCGATTTCTATAGCCGGTCTTCTGGCCACCAGCAAAGGAGGCGCCCCCACCTCCACTAAGGCAGCCGGCGCCTTCTCCCACACCACCACAGGAACTTCACCCCATGCCTAAAGATCAACAAATTCGGTATGCAGATTTTTCATTTAACAGGCACAACGCACCTCCGGTTCATCCGTTCAACTAAGGATGTGCCGGCAATCGAGTGGGCGCTCTACAACCAATGCGTCCTTCGTGACTTCAGCCCCGCACCGCCCGGGAACACCAACACCGTGAGTGACTACGCTGACAACTTTGCCAAGTACGTAATACAGATAGGCATCCCCAGCGAGCGTCATCAGATCAACCTCTTCGTCACCAGCTCGTGAGATCCACTTCAGGCAGTAGTTGCACAACACCGCCCACGGGAGCGGACGACGACGATAGCGTTGGCATGATCTCAGGAACACCTCGGACCTCCTATCGTCAACACCGCACCAGACATCCGCAACACCACCAGCGCCACCGGTCCCAACCTTGGGGCACAACGGGCAAGAAACGCCCCAACAGGGAGGACAACACGTGCCTCGGCTCCTCTCCCTCCAATAGCGACCCCAACACTCTACACCATGTTGCCTCCACGCGTCGACAACAACACCGGCATCGTCCATATTCTTGGCGACACTAGTGACCCCGCCATCGTCACCCAGCCCCACCTACTGGATGAGCAGGAACTCCAGATCATCTCCGCCACCATCGAAGTACAAGCAGCTGCACCAGCTTGGTCCCTCCACCATGGCATCCTCTGCTACAACGAACACTATTACATCCCGGTAACATCACTTCTGCTACAAGATCTGCTTGAATCACTTGGTACTACGTCACCACATCTCCTAGCCATCGGTCTACATACAATGATGTCTTCACCAACAACTCAGGCATTCCCCTCGAGCATTTTATTACTGGAAGAATTGCCCGAGCGCATATTGCCATCAACAACCATTGTTTTCTTTGATGGCAATGGCCAATAGTTCCTTTCCATCAACAACGTCTACCTCAGCAGGCAGCATGTTAAAGGACACCCACTAATCTCTCTAGACAACTACAACACGGGCGACCTTCTCTTTGGCCAGCTCCAACGCATCCCATCATCCATCATGGCAACAGCGTTGTGTCGCCGAATAAGAGGGCAGATTGAGGCAGGGCAGCGTGCTATGCCCATGGACTAGTGGACGAACCAGGAACCAACAGCTACTACATCAATGGCTACTTCAGCCCCTGCAGCTACTACTTCCAGTTCTCTGACCACAACATCAACACCAATGACTTCAACGACACTCTGGGCCACTTCACAATTCAACTTGCAGATATCACCTAGGGTGCTAGGCTTCCACCCAAAGGCGTCAACAACTAGACAATGATTCAGCGTGAGGACACGCTGATCGGAGAATGGGGGAGTGCTATCAGACACCTAATGAGAG
Source organism: Saccharum hybrid cultivar R570 (assembly GCA_038087645.1). NCBI lineage: Eukaryota > Viridiplantae > Streptophyta > Magnoliopsida > Poales > Poaceae > Saccharum > Saccharum hybrid cultivar. The sequence continues at coordinate 18,842,046 of JAQSUU010000760.1, forward strand.
GCCCTCAACCAATAAATAATGGGCTTCAGGAGGCCCAGGGAGGGCGCTAGACGCCCAAGGAGGGGTGTCAGCCAGCCCTGGCATGCCCTAGCAAGGCCTGGTGAAGGGGGCGCCGCCGCCCACGCCATCGTCATGCCCGAGAGGGATTTAGATTAGGAAGATTTACCTTATTAGAGTATGGTTTGTTATAAAAAGGAGAATCCAATCTATAAAGATATCCCGTAGTTGCTTGGGATACAAGCCCAATAGGGTCGGGCTATATATATGAGGAGGATGTAATCAATCTAAGTAAGCAATAAAAAACAATTACCCTCTCCCCTTTCTCCCTTCTATCTCTTTGTGCCAACCTCTTCTCCTTCTTCTTCCCCAACGCCGCCTTCTCTCTCTTTGCCGCCCCCCTGCCCCCTAAATCCTAACCGCCACCCATCACAGCCCCCCTCGCTAGCAGGGATCTTACACCTGGCTAGGCTGAGTTGCAAAGTATATGGACGGGTTCAAGTCGGCTCGACTGGGTTCAAACCTGGCTATATATGGTAGGTTTTGCGGGCAGTGCCAACTAAGCGTTGTTTCACGATCTAAGCATTTTATTCTAACTCTTTGAGGTGTGGGGCCAATCTTTACATCAACTCTGTCTTTTGCTACTTATTATTAGTTTTACTACTTGTACTATATAAAGAAACTTAGTCTGTTCTGTGCTTGACGCGTCGTTCCTTCTGAACCACTGAACTACAGATAAAGTCCAATGCTGTTACCTGTCTCTGATGAGAGGTGTCCCAATCACGAGAATGACGCTGCCCCGTTCAGTGGGTTAGAATAATTCTGGCCTTATTTTTATTCGAGGAACCATTTTATTCCAGACTAGATGAAATGATAAGTATTGAGCTCATCCGATGAATTTATGGAGAAATAATGACTCAAGTCTTCATACTTTTCTTAATTAATACTCGGTTGGTAAAAGAAGTCGTTTTGGACAAGGTTTTGGTCAAACATTAGGAATATAAATCTTGAATAACTTTTAAGTTGCTGAGTTTGGAAATATGAAAACCATATGAATAGATTTATCTTGAAATATACTTTCATAAAAATATACATATATCACTTTTTATCAAATATTTCTATAAAAATAAGTAGTTAAAATTATACTTTGGAGACCGTGTCGCTATCCAAAACGACTTCTTTTACCAACCTGGAGGGAGTAATAGCTTTGGGATGAATTAATGGATCGACCAGTTTTGTACTTTCCTTCCACTTCCAAATTAAACAAAGAATTGCGAAGCGGTAAGGTAATGGATCGGAGCTAAACAAACAAACAATTAGTCACTCGTTACTATTGACTTGGGGTAGGTCCAAAACGAGAAATACGACCATCATGCTTTCTTGGGTGCTTCCATGTCATCTCCGTCAACAACTCACACTAATTGCTTCCATGTCTTTCACGCCAAGAGTTGTGTGGTCGTTGATTATCGTGTGGTATTCGTCAGGCCGGTCTTTTGAGTTTTAGTTTGTGAGTACTCCACATATATTTTACTCGCAAAATTTCAATTTCTATTTGTGCATAGGATTAGTTTAGTCTGTTTAACACATCCTCAGCAGGCGGAACAGCCATTTTGTGCGTATATAATAACATAAATGTTAATTGTGCTATCCGAGTTAATAACAAATCTATGGATGACGTCAGGGATATTGGAACCTAATGTCGAATACAGAATCTTTTATATTTTTTTTATCATTTTTATTCAATATTTTTAATAATAACTGTGTCTAATTTTTTTTTTCAGATGCAACCCTTTTGGTCATGTCAGTCCCGCTGGCATGACCAAATAATACTGTCACGCCACATGTGTTGGTGTAGCAAAATCTGCCACAGTCAACGGCGTTTCTGATGTGGAAAACCTTGTCACGCCACTCCTATTGGCGTGACAGTGTTGTCTTGTTGCGCCACCTGGAGTGGCGTGATAAGACTCAACATTAGAAAATTTATAACTCTTCAATACGCGTAGGATGAAGATGAGATCTACAATTTTCTAGTCTTGAATTTTTCATTTGTGATTGTTAAGATGCTTGACAAAATAATATAAAGTTTCTGTAGCATGTTAGTCGTGCACCATGGCTTCTCGCCTCATGAATATTATATTATTCTTGAACATTGTCAAATGAAGATACCTTTTAAATCAAAGTTGTAGCCTTCGATGAGATCTACAAGTTTTCTGTTTTCAAAGTTTTCATTTGAGATTGTTAAGATGCTCAAGAAAATAATACAAAATTTAGGGGACATATTAATCATTACCAAAGCTTATCTTTTTAGAAAATGTTATATCTTTCCATGTAATATTGAATAAATATACTTTTTAAATGAAAGGTCTAGCCCTCCATAAGATGTAGAAATGTTTTTATGTGACATGAGATAAGAAATATATGATTTTTTCTAAAGAAGATAAGCTTAAGGTCTCTTAAATTTTGTATTGTTTGTTCTTCATCATTCTAACAATCTCATATGAAGAAATTTAAAACTAAAAATTGTAGATCTCAACGATACCTACAAGTTTGATATACACCTTTCGAGAAAACATAGTTTTAGGAGGCGAGAAGCCCTTGTGCACGACTAACATGCTACTGAAACTTTATATTATTTTGTCGAGCATATTAACAATCTCAAATGTAAAAACTCAAAACTACCAAGTTATAGATCTCATTCGGAGCTACAACTTTGATATAAAAAGTATCTTTATTTGACACCATACAAAAAAGATATGAATTTTCTAATGCGACAAGCGCTAGTACGCAATTATTATGCTGCTGAAATTTTATATTATTTTTTGGGTATCTTAATATTCTCAAATGAAAAACTCAAAACTAGAATGTTGTAGATCTCATCGAGCTCTACAATTTTCATATAAAAATCATCTTCATCCGACGTTGTTTCGAAGAGTTATAAATTTTCTAAAGTTAAGTCTTGTCACGCCACCCTTAATGGCGCGACAAGATTACACTATCACACCAATGGGAGTAGCGATGCAAGGTTTTCCATGTCGAAAAAGCCGTCTAACATGGCATATTTTGTTGTGCCAACGCATGGGTCATGACAGCGTTATTTGGTCACATCAGCGAGACTGGCGCGATCAAAATTGTTAGATCTTTTAAAATTTTTTAGACAAAGTTATTATTAAAATATTAAATAAAAAAGGATTAAATTGGACTGCATTTATAAAATATCATATCAATGTTTATACGTTTTTATTATGTAAATAATAAATATATCTCATATTTATTATTATGAAAATATACTTCACTATTAATTTAATCATAATTAATACATATCATAAATATTAGTATTTTTATATATTTGATACTTTGACTTTTTAAAAGGATATGTATTTTTAGGATGGAGGGATATTTCTCTCCATCACTTTTTCGTCCATCAGGCTATCCAATGCATCTCACTGTCTCCTATCTACATCTCACTCTTGCCATCTACAAGTTTTCAATATAAATCCAGCGTGAGACTAGATTTCCAGTCCAAAGGCAGTACAATTCAAATCCAATATGTGACCGTGTTTCAAACAAGGTGCATCTAGGCATGGTATGGAGTCTAACTCTAAGACATATTAGGACAGATGACATAATTGTCGTATAAATCTCCGAGCGCAAGTTGACAGGGTGACCGCACGCCCAACAGACTATATATATTTGCTAGTGTATAAGGATCATCACCACGCGGCCTAATAAACTGTTTGTGATACGGTAAACCGGCAGTGATAATCAAGACATCAGCACTGGATCAAACGACACACTAATTGGTAATGAGCACCTTATTACCGGTGGATCATATGCTGGATCGGTGGTGATTGATGCGCCTTTCATCCTTCGTCACCGCTGGATCGTGTGATAAAGAGGACACCACGCACCGCTGGGTCGTAAGCCAGATCGATTAGCGATGATTTATTATATTATCACTATGGTTTTGAAATCTTTCACAAACAACGACCGAGGCTTATAGTGAAAGAGAGTTATGAACCGGCGTTGATGAAGTTTCTATAGTAGCACGTCGTGTAGCTGATAGTCGACAGACTTGACCGCGGGAAGAAAAGTACAGCGTAGAAAAAAAAATTATGGCAGGTTGCCAACCTTTGTCATCATTTCCACCGTGTTTCCACAGCAAAGACAGTTGACATTTCGGCACACATGTCTGAGCTAATGGCTCATATAGCCCTGCCTTCGCATTGTTGTACAAAGCAAAATGCATGCTTTGGTCTGAGCGGCTGTATAGATCGACAGACTAGTTTGCTTTGCAATCTCCAAGCAATTCCACCTTATTACATATATAAACCACAGATTTTATATAGGCAAAGAAGAAGTTGGTGTTCGAGCTGAGCCGACATGGTAAAGCTCATGAGTCGCTCCGTTGTTCTAGGAGTCATGATTCAGCTGCTCCTACTTGCACTGCTGGGGACACAATCGGTGCTGCTGGCATCGAGCGTCGTCCGGGCAGCTGCAGGCCAACAACAGGGGCCCTCCGCCGCCACCCTCGGCGGTTGCCCAAGGAACTGCGGCAACCTAACCTTCGACTACCCCTTCGGCATCGGTGCTGGTTGCTTCCGGAAACTAGACTTCGAGCTCATCTGCAACGACTCTGTTCCTGTTCTACCCCCTGTGCTTTCTTTACGCGATGGCGTCACCCGGGTGACCTATAATATCGTCACTGCCGATGCCGGGGCTCGCTACGATGACAGTGGTCAAATTGCTATCGCCCTAACTTACACTATCCCTATTACAAGTGGTGTTGATGTCTACAACATTTCGTGGAATTCTCCTGGGAAATCCTTCGCTCTTTCTTACGCATGGTTTAATGTCACTGGTTGCGGATTTGATGTGTACCTTGATGATAGGGATACTAACACAATGGTGCGCCTCTGCACGCTTACATGTCCTGAGCAAGTCACGGAGGCGGTGGCCAGGCAAAACTGCAATGGTACTGGATGCTGCCCCATAAATTTGGAGGGACGAAATCTTATTCGAGCCTTTGGGCTCAACTTCGTACGACACAACCAGAGCAGTGTCGTTCATCAGGTGCAGCCTAATCGGAGCTCTTTATGGGATTACATAAACGCAACTACACTTTATGCCGACCTCAGTTGGAACATCATCGATCAACCAAGCTGCGCCAGCGCCAAAGAAAACAATATTACCAACTATGCCTGTGTTGCCAATAACAGCCGGTGTATTGACAGCGAAGAATCATTGGATTTCGGGTATTCTTGCCGGTGCAATCCTGGTTACGTTGGCAATCCTTATATTCTCGGAGGCTGCTTGAAAGGCACAGGTATATACCATCGTCTCGATAATTTTCTTCCGTTACAAATGTTAATTTCATCAACTATATATTATTTACTCTTTAGAGTTTAGCTAGACTTGGCTGAGAAAAAAAACATATATTGTGTACTTGTTATGCAAGCAACTGTAGTGACTAGAATATCTGTCTTTCTTCCACTTTGATTTACTGTTAGGTTTGTAGGTTTTTCTCTCCTTTTTTTTTACTGATTTTCTGGAAACTCAGAACAGCATCATAACAACAAACCCACAGTACCAACAATTGTGTGTCCGTCGTTCATAATTACCATTAAACAAGTCCATCAACCCGTGCTCTCGCACGGGCTAGATCCTTATGAGACATATAAGCATTAGTTACTCTTTAATACTTTCAACTGATAAAATTATTGTATTTATTAATTGTACATTTTTTGCCTTTTCAGTTTCTAACATAATAGGCACGATATATAGATACTCTATAATCTCTATTCAGTATTGATAACCATATCAATTACGTACTGATCTATATATTTTTCATCCATATCAATATTTTTTCTTTTCATGGCACCTCTGTGTATTTTCAATACACATCGAATTTAAACATTAGCATAAACAATGGAGGTTCTTGTTGCAGCCCATAACTTATGATGTAATGAACATAAGTTTTAATTTCCAAATGTAATCCTCTTAACGGATATAGAATTTTATACTTAAGTCAAACTAAAACTCTTGTGGTTATTGTGGAACAATAGTCAAATACGATGCATACTTGCATAATTGCCATGGGTAGTCTATGATGAAGCCGCTGGTGTTGGCATGCATGGCCTTCTGCACGTCGGGAAGGTTCAAGTAGCTGGTCGAGTAGAACGCCGTGCACGGATCGTATGACGGCAGCTTGGTCAATGGCTGAACGTGTTCCAAAATCATGCATGGTGAGACGTGAGACAGACAGCTAGCAATAGCTGGAACAGATGATGGCCGGAGATGAGGAAGACGATCGAACAACGGCAACTTACGCGGCGGCTCCTCTGGAATATGCGCGCGTATGGGTTCCCCTTCTCACACGGCGGCGTGTAGATGCTGTAGCCGTCGATGTTGCCTTGCTCCTTGGTGGCCACGCGTCCCAGACCTTCTTGCACTCCGGCGAGCGCGTGGATCAGGGAGGTCCCTGGGCAGACCTTGAGCCCGGTTGCCAGGGTCTCGTCGGAGATGAGGCCGTGGTGCCACTGTTTTTTTTTGTTGGCGGTGATAAATTGGATCCCATAACATATTAACTGCATGGACGTAACAGTACTTGGTTGGATGAATTTGTTGGCCTTGATGCTTCCCATATCTTTTATATTAAGAAAAAACAAATTTAATTAACCATATACATGCACAACTCGGTTGGATGGATTTTCTCAAAGATATTTTTTTAATTTATTATAATCGCAGAGGTGAAAAAAAGATATATATTTAATTAACCATGGACGTATACCACTCGGTTAGATTGATTTTCTCAAAATGATTTTCTCCTAAAAAGAGATATTTTTCTTTTTTTTTAATTTTTAATGGCAGAGGTGGGTAATTTCTTATATAACAAAATAGATCCAATGGCTATGAATGGCTATAGACTTTCCTTTGGAGGGCCGGATGTTTCTCATTAATGTGAGAATTTCTAGCATTCATCTTTTTTCTTAGCGCATCAGGTGAGAGTTAACGTGGAGCCTCTGTTGGAGCCTCCAATTAGTAATAGTTTTTCTTTTTTTTAAATTTTTAATGGCAGAGGTGGGTAATTTCTTATATAACAAAATAGATCCAATGGCTATGGATGGCTATAGACTTTCCTTTGGAGGACCGGATGTTTCTAATTAATATGAGAATTTCTAGCATTTATCTATTTTCTTAGTGCATTTGGTGAGAGTTAACGTGGAGCCTCTGTTGGGGCCTCCAATTAGTAATAGTAAGATGCTAGATAGCTTGCTGTTTTACACATTTCCACAGTATGGCCTAATTAATCTTACAAACTAGAAGATACCCCACGCATTGCTGCGGGGATTATGAAGAATTTGGAATGAAATTTAGTGGAGATAATGTATGTGGATAGCTTGTAATTAGAGGTTGAGAGTTAGTGGCGTGACATGGCTATTAGTGGGAGATGATATAGATAGTTAGTGGAAAATAAACTGGTGGCTTGCATGATGAGGTTGACTTATAGTGGGGATTAGGTTTATAATAGATATAGATATAGATTGTATTGAGTGTGACTTTGGAATTAGCTGGAATAGTCAGTAGACTAGTATCTCTTTCTTTTGTGATCTTTTACTTGTTTAAAACTCAAATACCATGTACTAGAATCATACATGGTATGAAAAAAAACTGGAAATATATACTATCACATGGTAAGTTTGTTAGGATCAGTAGCCCATCAACTCGTGCTCAGGCATGCCCTAGAATCTTATGTCACGTATAAGTGTTAAAAGTTTCATAAACAATCTACTATGTACAACTAATCTAAATTGTTTATGTTTATTCTGTCTATTAATTTCTTAACACAATAATAACCATTTACACATTCTATAATCTCTTTCCAATACTGATAAATTTACAAATTACTCTATAATTTTTTTCATTTCCATTGCACCGATATAGGTCGTTGTATTAATATGTACTAGTAGACTACCCCGCGCGTTGCTGCGGGAATTGCGGATTAGTGGATTGTGTGGTACGATGACGTGGACAATAAAATGCTTATGTGTCTTGCTGACATGGACATTACAGTTGCATGTGCTAGTGTATTTTAATTGTATGTGATAGTGGATTCTCTAGTTGGACAACTTGCGTGTTGAGATGAATAACTAATGGGGTTTTTCTTAGTGGATGTTAATTGTATGGGATCGTGCATTGTCTAGTTGGATAGCTTGCATGTTGAGAGAAATAGCTAGTGGAGTTTTGTTTTATAGTGGATTCTCTAGTTGGACAACTTGTATGTCGAGATGAATACCTAGTGGGGTTTTGCTTAGTGGATGTTAATTGTATGGGATGGTGTATTGCCTAGTTGGATAGCTTGCATATTGAGAGAAATAGCTAGTGGAGTTTTGTTTTATAAGAGTATAAGATTTGGCTGAAAGCTTTGCGTTAAGCTACATCAGCCTGTACTATACATATCATGTAATAATCTCATAAAAACTAAAATGATTTTTTAGCATGATCAATACATATATATAAATCCATTCATGCTACAACATACTCCCTCCGTTCCAAATTATATGTCGCTTTGACTTTTTTGGTACATCCATTTGGCTATACATCTAGATATAATAATATGTTTCAAAAAAAGTCAAAGCGACTTATAATTTGGAATGGAGAGAGTATTCTTATTTGTGTCTAATAACTTCTATTGGAATAAAATATACTAACCTACTTTATACCATAAGCGCACAATGATATTGCAGTAGTACTTTTCTTATAGAAATAATACTCCAAGGTTTCAATGTTGGATCCACAAGTACAGATGGCCAGATGGGTCATGCTTAGCGTACCGGTCCGAGGCGTGTCCTTCTTGATACAACACAGGATTACTCCGAGTCATGTTCATGATGGCCCGGCCAACCATCCTATGTTGTGCCTGGTCCAGTGGCGTGGAATGATGACGTGCTATCCTGAGCATGACCCAATTAATAAAGCCAGCCCATTTAAGGCCTACTCAACCCCATATACAATGAAAAACCCTAGCCGTCAGTCTCATTTTGTCCTGCCCAGTAGCCTCCTCCTTGTCCCCTCTTGCTTGACCACCGTATGCGCACATCCCCTCCTATTTAGAACACACCCCACCCCCCCGGCCGCCGCCGCCCTTGTATGATCATTGCCTCCTTCTCCCCTCTTGCTTGACCACCATATGCGCACATCCCCTCCTATTTAGCCCTCCCCCCGCCCTTGTATGGTCATTGTAGCATCTCCCCTCTAGCATGCGTCGCTACGCTCCCCCTCCATTCAAAAGTGCCAGTTAGATGGTGGTGCATCCCTCCTCTATGAGAGGTGGCGGAGCATCCCCTCCACCATGCATGGCGCGACGGTGATGGTGATGTCACATCACCTCGTCCACACATGGTGGTGACAGCGATGGCACATCTCCTCCTCACTTCCTCCACGCATGGCTGTGGCAATAACACATCCATGGTGGTTGGCACTAGCTATTGGGCTAGTATGGGATCTGAAGTTGGGTAGGCTAGTCAGGTTGGCACAACATGATTAGTCCTGGCTGCCGGCCTCTCCTGCTAACTAAGCATCAAGTTGGCGCAACATTCACGACGATGTGAGACTCCCCACATAGTAGCTCTACTAGGAAGGTCACCTAGTTCTCGAGCCATCTAGGAGCTGGAAAATACCAGGAGCAATTAGTCTTCAACCTTCACTTGATAGTAATCCAAGCCAAGAACTCCTAGATGCACACTAATCATACTCTCCACCAAGTGAACTTGACTTGAATGCCCTCAAAACCTTCCCAAAGTCCCTCCATGTGTGTTGTAAATACTAGGATTGAAGAGATCTCCAATGGAGCCAAGGAACACACACACACACACACACACACACACACACACACACACACACACACACATATATATATATATATATATATATATATATAGGTTGGCAAGGGATTGCTAGCCATTGAAGAGATCTCCACCAGATGATCTACCGAGTTCCACACCGAAAAATCAGATCATACGGTGACCCTATCCAGGCCAGTTTTCCAATGATTAGAAATGAATATTCTTGAACATGCTCCACTTGATGCACCGTTAGCCACACATGCACAACTAGATCCTTTGCTTACTTAGTACCTTGACACTTATTCAAGTACACCATCGTCACCGATGATGCGGCTAGTTTCACCCTACCACACCATATCATACGGTGAAGTCCAAAGACTCAACCATCGACAAATGCTCGAGGCCACCATCATAGGATGATCCAGTAAGTGCCACACAAGCACACCAAATCCTACAATGAATTCCAGAACCTTGACCACTTGAAAAACAGTGAAGATACAGGCTCACTTGTTCTCATCATATTAGCCATCTTTTCATGCCAGCATGCCTCCACTAGGCATCTACCCAATTATACATACTCTTTATGGTAGAGGATATATTAGATCAAACATGTGTGTATCTTTTGCATATCCATCATGTATCTTTCGTATATCCATTGACAATTGAATAGTAAACCTTTTCTGTGAGACAAGTGATGGTAGGAAAAGAGTATTTGTTTTGAAGTATTTTTGCCAAGAGCCTCAACGGATCCAAGAAACACTTATCCCACCATCCACTCCTAGCCCAACCTCATTAGAAGCATTGTCACCACAAAGAACACTATGTACCCCTTATCATAGCACGTCTATTACTCATCTAATACATCCTTTCTCTCTTACTTTTAATCCTCAATATTACCTAAACCAGCATCGTCCCTTAAAATTAGACAAACAGTCCTGCATGGCCAAACAATTTCCTCAACAACAACGATTGGAGAATGCATAATCCATCAAAGTATAATTAACTCAAGCATGATCCATCATAACATCAGTGTCGCCTTGGACCCTCTCATATCATCTACTTTATCAATGGCAATACCATTGTTTGATCGACACGTAAATTATTTTCCATGCTTGGACCAACATGCGCGATTCTAGATAAATCCTCTCAAATTAAGAATGATTTTATTGTTTGAGTCTTCCCATGCTACCTTGTCCATGCTAACATTATCTGCACAATGTACTTCCTTTCCCTTCTTTCGAGATCATGTCAACAACTACGAGTATAATCTAGCGTGATCATGTCTAGTTAGATTTTTCTGACAGAATAAAAATAAACCATGGCTTATGGTAAGTTTTGAGATATCCGAGGACATTCCTTATCCATGCATATACCATGCCTGCAATGTGTCTAGCCAACAAATTAACTGAAAAATGGTGCATACGTGTCGTGGTACAGTGCATTTATCCATATCAAGGACTGACTGCTATATGTATCCTACACATATATATGATTTATCCTTTTTGAACATTTGCAACAATTTTTGTGCTATATATAGGTTACAACCCAGCTCAACAAAAACCCAATTGCCGCAGTTCATGTGGAAACATCACCGTTCTTTTTCCATTTGGAATTGAAGAAGGTTGTTATGCGAGGGAACAGTTTTATTTGAACTGCACAAACGAGACGTCTTCCACCCTGCTACTAGGATATTCTTTTGTGGTGACAGAAATTGATGTTGGGAATGGACTCATAAAATTCATATTGCCAGATAGAGACGAAGGATCAGTTATAACAGTATCTAGTGATGACCCTGGTGTTTTCGTTGATTCCGGTGAGTCAGTTTCTTTGAAATGGGTTGTTGCTAATCTAACTTGTCAAGAAGCACAGGCAAATAGATCTGGATACGCATGTGTCAGTACCAATAGCAATTGCATCCCAGTCAATACTACCAATAATGGATATGTTGGCTACCAATGCAAATGCTCCAATGGCTTTGAGGGAAATCCTTACGTCAAAAATGGTTGTCAAGGTAATCAAACTATACCTTATTTTGTTTCGCAAAGTTTATTTTCATCTCATTGCGCAATTGTGATAATAGGGGCTAAATATATATGTTTTATAAAGAACAGCTTTATTCATTTTTACAAGTCTTAGCCTCCAGCTAGAAAACAAACACTACAAAAATAAATATCTGATATGATTTTTAATATATTTTTTCCCACAGATATGCACTATTGATAATAGCATCCATAATGAAACTCTCTCAAAAATACTGCTGCATTGAGCTGGATCAACCTAAAACATAATTTTCAATTAATGTTGACATTTATCGCATTTAAAATTTTGGATCTTTACCATGACAGTCCAACATATGTTCTTGAGACAATTAGAGATCCTATTAATTTCTAGATATTGCATCAGGAAACCGAGGGAGCAATTTCAGCAAGTGAAACAAAGGATTGATTTTATACAACTTTAATATTTAAAGAAAAAAATTATCTCGTTAATTTGTAGATATTGATGAATGTAAGGATCCAAGCAAATGCCATGGGATGATGTGCTACAATACTATAGGAAGCTACAACTGCACCAATTGCCCCCAGAAGACAGTATATGATCCAACAAAATTGCAGTGCTCCTCAGTGAAACAACAGAATGCTCTCATAGGTAAGTAATGCTTTTGACCTAGTTATATGGTTAAATACGACATGCAACTGCACATCCCAATTTATGAAATTTAACAGTGGCATAGGAGGAATTATGTCTAATCTGAAACTTATCAACCTAAAATTTCAGGTATTGTCATTGGAGTGAGCAGTGGTATTACTGTTCTACTTCTAAGTGTAAGTGCGATATACCTTACCCGCAGATGGAGAAGAAACATTCAAAAGCGAATGCGAAGGAACTATTTCCGAAGAAACAAAGGTCTTCTTCTCGAACAATTAATATTAACTGATGAAAATGCTACCGACAAGACAAAGATTTTTTCCTTGGAGGAGCTTGAAAAGGCAACAAATAACTTTGATTCCACTCGCATCCTAGGCCGTGGAGGACATGGTACAGTTTATAAAGGCATCTTATCTGACCAACGTGTGGTGGCAATAAAAAGGTCTAAGATCATTGAGGAAGGTGAGATCAATCAGTTTATCAATGAAGTTGCAATTCTTTCCCAAATAAATCATAGGAATATTGTGAAGCTATTTGGATGCTGCCTTGAGACTGAAGTCCCACTATTAGTGTATGATTTTATCCCTAATGGTTCACTATATGAGATACTTCATGCTGAATCAAGCAATGAATTTGTTTTATCATGGGATAGCTGTCTCAGAATTGCTGCAGAAGCTGCTGGTGCTCTTTGTTATCTTCACTCTGCAGCTTCAGTATCAGTTTTCCATCGTGATGTTAAGTCATCCAACATTCTCCTTGATTCTAACTACACGGCTAAAGTGTCAGATTTTGGTGCTTCAAGATTAGTTCCAATTGATCAAACACATGTTGTTACAAATGTCCAAGGCACATTTGGGTACTTGGATCCAGAGTATTACCATAGTGGGCAGTTAAACGACAAGAGTGATGTTTATAGTTTTGGGGTGGTACTCCTGGAATTGCTTTTAAGAATGGATCCTATTATCACAACTGAGTCAGGTCTGAAGCAAAACTTGTCAAACTACTTTCTATGGGAGATGAAGGGTAGGCCTATTTCAGAGATAGTGGCTCATCAAGTTCTTGAGGAAGCATATGAGGAAGAAATCAATTGTGTTGCCTCACTCGTGCAGATGTGTTTGAGACTCCAAAGTGACAAAAGGCCTACTATGAAACAAGTGGAGATGGCATTACAATTTTTGAGGTCAAAACGAGTTGAAATAAATGAAGCTAACATTGGAATAGATGAAGAAAGACAAACCTTGTTAACAAAAACGAATATAGGTAGCATTCAATTGTCTAGTATGGATTTTGGAAAAAAGCATAGATGTGCATCATCTCAACAAAGCAAAAAGTTCTACAGCTTAGAAGAAGAGTTTCTGTCAAGTGCTGGTTTGCCACGTTAGATGTGCCTCTCAAGCTTCATTGGCCAGTCATCCATTATAATTATTCATGAATCAGTTAAGTGTCTAGTGCCATACTCAGTGGCAAAAACACAGCAATCGAATATGTTTGTCACTATTTTTACTATTTATGCTTGAATGAAGTGTATATGACGTAAACATTTACATATTTTACCTGACTTTATTAAATGTTTTGGCTCCTAAAAGTGCAAATTTTTTTTGCGACCATACGTTGCATGTATATCATTAAGAAGGAAAAGGAGTTTTTGTTACATAGGTAAACGCCGGTCAGCCTAGAATGCGAGCGGCACTAAAAAAAGTGCAAATTTGTCTAGTTGGCTTTAACTTTGCCTTGAAATATTGATAGAAGATTTTACATTAGACTTATTCATTAATGTAAAACGTATATGTCAATAGCTACTACAAAAATAGCTATGCTTCGAATGCTTCCGGTGCTATCTGGAAAACTCTATGGACCCGGTTGTGACTAATGCATAAGCATTGCATCATCAGCATTTTTAATCTCAATTTTGGAAAACATGCAACAAAATTCTGCATTTTCTGGGCTCTATCGTGCATCCATTGACAATCCAGTAGAACACCCCGAACCGTTCTAAAGTGCACAACTTCAGACTTTAAGTCTGCACGAACACCTGCTCTGGCGGACAATCTGGCATGTCTCCCAGACAGTCTGGCAAAACACTGCCAGCACAGAGTTGAGCTGTCCAAGCTCTGTGCAGCCTTGCCCCTTGGTCAGACCAGCTGCCTAGCTCGAGTTGGGAACACCATGAACCCACACAATTCGCTACTAATTTGGCAGCTGTCTTAGCTGTCTTTCAAAGATGTACCACTTGAGCATGAAGACCAGCAATGTGTCATGTTTGAATGGAGCAATTAGTGTGACAAATGAGACTTCATTTGTTGCTACAAGTGGTGCAGCTATTGTAGATGTTTAGAGTGAGGATGATCCTAATGCCGGGGGAAATATTGAGGGAGATGACACACCCACTTATGAGAGGTAGGTAGAAAAAAAGGCCAGCCAATTATTCCCTAAGGGAAAGAAAACAAAATTTTTAGAGACCAATACATGAAGCTTTTAGTGGATGCATATCATGAGATGAAGCAACAAAGCAGCAAACATTCAGCCACCAAGTTGTTGATCATGTTAGAGATGAGATGTCTACAATATCCAATTTAATGTTATAACATGTTTAGAATGAGAAGGTCATTTTTTTCTACACCTTCATGACACCTTGGTGCAAGATTATGGCTTGAAAGTAGAGAATATGTACCAAGGAAGCCTTGGGAATGTTCTTGTGGGCATGTGGTGCACCTCAATCATTAAGGCAAGTAAAGAACAAGTTTGGCCACTCTTTAGAAACTGTAGGTAGGAAATTCAAAGAGGTGCTTGAATCTGTCATGGGCTTGGCTTTCGACATTGTTAGGCCTAAATATCCACAATTTTGTACAATAAATCCTAAGCTACAAAAAACTAGGTTTTGGCCTCATTTCAAAGACTGTATTGGTGCAACTGATGGCATACATATATTGGTAATTGTTCCATTAAGTGAACAACTTAAATATATTGATTACCATGGGTATGCTTCACAAAATTTTTGGAAGTTTGTGACTTTGATATGTGGTGCACATTTGTTGCCACTGGTTGGCCTACGCATGACACTCGTGTATTATTAGATACTCTACCCACATACAAGGAACGATTCCCAAATCCTCCTACAGTTATGTATCACTTACATTCCATTTTGTTTTTCATGTACACATTGTACATTGAACTATAAAACTTAGAAATCTAATTAGCATGTAGGAAAATATTATCTTGTCGATTATGGATATCCTAATAGGAAAGGATATCTTGCACCATACGAGGGACAAAGGTACCATGTTTCTGAATGGCGGCATGGTTGTAATCCAGTGGGATTGAAGGAAGTGTTCGATTATGCACATTCGAGTTTGAGGAATGTGATTAAATGATCATTTGGAGTCCTAAAGATGAAATAGTGTATTCGCTTGAACATGCCTCAATTTCCGATTAACAAGCAATTAAAAAATATAGTTGCTTGTATGGCCCTTCCCAATTTCATTAGAGACAATAACATTAATGATGTTGATTTTTAGTCAAGTATCCAAGATGATAGTACTCATGGAACTGATCTAGCATACGTGAAGGGAGTTCTTCAGGGGAAGACATGGATATGGGTGCTTTGCGTGATGCTACAGGTGCAGGGAGTTCTTCAGGGGGTTACATGGATATGGATGATTTGTTTGATGAGAATGTTTGGGTGATTGCGTGATATATGCCATAGTTATGATTGGGTGATTGGTTGTATCCATCTAGATTTCATTGTATTTTAGAGAATGAGAATGTTTCTATGGATCAGTTATTAATGCAATGAACTTCCTACTAAACAAACTAAAAAATTAGTACCACACTACGCCAAAAAGACCTTCACTGCCAGACTATCACTGCCAATTATTTTAGAATCGGCAATGATAGAGCATCACTGCTAGTACGTGGCTTCAACCGGCAGTCTTAGGACAACCGGCAGTGATAAGTAGCCTATTATTGTTAGTTTGTGCTTCAAGCGGCAGTGATAGTACACATCCTATCACTGCTAGTTGAAGCTAGAAATCGGCAGTGATAGGTCAGCTATCACCGTTGGGTCATGGCTTGAACAGGCAATTATAGACTTTTTTGTACAAAAAAATCATAACCTTTTCATATGAGGTTGGATGAAGATAAGATTTATATCAAAATTGTAAAGTTTAATGAGATCTAAAACTCTGTAGTTGATAAAATTTTAATTTGATATTGTTTACAAGTCCAAATATTCAGATTTGAGAAGATTAACAATGTGAATGGAGACAAAGTCAACTTCAAAGTTGTAGTATTTAATGACATCTACAATTTTGGCATTAACAACTTTTCATTTGAGATCGTTTGGAGTATCAAATATACAGTGCAAGATTAAAAATTATGTAGTTAAAAGAATAATGTCAGCTATATAGTCACATGTGTCATATAGCTTATCGAGGGAATGTGAACGTAGGGATCTTAGTTTGAATCCTAAACAACACATGTTTTTTTTATTTTTTTTTACCACTCATCATTGCTGGTTCGTAGAACCTAGTAGTGATGGGGCTTATCACTACCAGTTCGTAGGACCTTTTACCACTTATCACTGCCGGTTCGTAGGACCCAACATTGGTAGGGCTGTCGGTTCATAGGAGGCTTATCATTGTTGGTTCGAGGACCTTTTACCACTTATTACTGTTGGTTCGTAGGACTCGGCAGTGATGTGGCTTATCATTGCCGATTCGTAGAACTCAACAGTGACGGGGCAACTCCATCACTGTCACTTGCCAAAGTCGTTTCATTTTCTGACAATTATGAGCGGTTGAGACCAGGCAGTGATGGGTTGTTCTAGGACAGTGCATCATTGGCTTCAGCTTGCATTCAGTCAACAAATGAGCTATCATTAGCCTCAAGGTCATACATGTCATTTTACACTTAGGACAGAGAATCTAGAGGGTGTCAGGACATTCTTATTGCTGCAGATTCTTCGGACCGTGACTTTTATGGTTTAGATGCACTCCAAAAGTTGAAATTTTTTCACTTTCTCTGTCACATCAATCTTTGGACCTATGCATGAAGTAGTAAATGTAGGTAAAAAAATAACTAATTATACAGTTTAGTTAAAAATCACGAGATGAATCTTTTGAGCCTAGTTGGTCCATGATTGGATAATATTTGCCAAATAAGACGAAAGTGGTACTATTTATCGGGTTGAAATTTTTTCAGCATCTAAACGTGGCCCTACTACGATGAGAAGCAGTGCATTATTGTATCATGGTGCTGTACTTGTATAGTACTGTCATGTCACTAGAATAGTAAAATATCGTGTTGTTATTTCCTACGTCACTTAAGACAACAATTATGTTGTATTTGTGAATACGGAACTACTAGCGCCCGGACTCGAGCCAGTTGTGCCTGCCCATGCGCCCGCCCATACACCTACACCAGCTTCACGTGGGGCCCATGCTGCTCCGTTTCCCGTGCATGCTCACACCCACGCAGGTCGCGTCTCGATCTACGCCCACTCTCATTTCCCGCGCTTGCCGCTTGCGTCCCTCCAATCTCACACGCATGCACATGAGCCCAATAGCTGCAAGAAGGTGGCTGTGGCAGGTAGGTCCTACTACAACATTCAAACACCATATCTACTTTTGCAACATTCAGATGAAACTTTTGCAACATATGTTTAAGACAGATAAAACACTTGAGACATACGGTTGAAACACCATTGCAACATATGCAACATCCCGATCTACTTTCAAAACATCCAGATGCAACACTTGCAACATACGAAAAAAGAGTAGGTTACCAATCGATCAACCTCTTAACTGACATCTTGTTGATATGATATACGAATCAGCTTACACCTTTCAACGGTTGAGTAAAGATGGGACAGAATGAGGAAATACACTAGCAAAATTTCTACAGAAGCATGGACTTCCAGTTCGCTTGAACAAAGGTTTGTAGCCTCCCCTGTGTTACACAAATGCTTTAAATCTGCCACGAAAATGTTATTAAAAAGACTACCATTGTTGGTGCAAGTGTTGTAGAGTTGGTTGCAGACCATGTAGTTTGTGAGGAAGGAAAGCCCCTTTCACCGGAAGCAGCACAGTGCGATGGTTGTCATATGTTTGATTTAGATTTAGATCATATGTCATAATTCGCTATGTAACTTTGATCAATCTAAAGGAAACATATTTTAATGTGCCCAGAATTACATTCCCACCCAATTAAATTATGTCTGTTGCAATTTGCGAAACATATTGATTGACAATTCACTATTCACTCATTACTGAAATCTGTGTGCATAAGTTGTTCCAGTAGTTCAGTATCATCTCTATCGCAACTTTTGGAAGGCATGTGGTCATTTTGCATTGAAACCAAAATCTGCCTTATGCTTTTCTGTTTCATTCTATTGAGCCCTTTTGATTTCTCTTACTTAGGCAGTTGCTTGGAATACAGATGACAACATTCCGTCTATACCTTGTGTGCCGCTGGTCGTGTGATGACTTCGAAGTTTACAAAGAAGGCTTGATGCACCTAGTAGCTGATGATTCCTCTTAAGCTTGTGTTTCCTGTATACAAGGGCACACTTTGCTGTCTTGACTGGGACTGTGTTTGGTAGTCTGTGTGTGGCCATATACCAGTGAGGGTTGGAAATAAGGAAGATGCTATCTGCAGAAATTTTGCTAGTGTATTTCCTCATTCTGTCCCATCTTTACTCAACCGTTGAAAGGTGTAAGCTGATTCGTATATCATATCAACAAGATGTCAGTTAAGAGGTTGATCGATTGGTAACCTACTCTTGTAAGGAATTGATTCTCTCCATGTGATTGTTTCTGAGATTCAGTGGATATTTATATGTTCAACGGAGGGTTGAACCTAAAGCAATTGTCTAGTTTCAGTTTTCTGTATTCGGTTTACCTGTTAAAGTTGAATGTAGCTCGATGGCAAATGCTGAATTTGTGCCTAGTGGCTCCCTTGAAACTGAATGTAGCTAAATGGCAAATGTTGAATCTGTGCCTGGTGGCCACATAGCCTATAATTGATTAGACGTTTTCACTCTTGTGAGCATCTCCTGAAAAACTTGCAGTGTTCTGACCAATTGTAATTGCTCAACCAATGAGAACCTAGTAATAGAACTGGTATGTTTTGACATCATTGACAAGAGATTTGTCATTGGCCCTGGAACCCAAAGATATATATATAGATGATTTTCAAATTACATGAATGAATCTTTTCAATACTTCGTTATCAGGAGGAAACACATGCAGAAGCCAACTGGCCTGGCAACTAAACACAGAGAGAACGTGAGCCTGTTAGTATAGTATGGTGATCGATCACTAGTGTTAGAAACTCATAATACACTCAAATTGTGGCTGAAGATTTGGAACATTTCAAACAGAAGTTCGTCCAAAGAAACTGTCATCATCACATAGCAAATACTTATATGCAAGTTTTTCTTGGGTCGGAGGTATAGTAAAACGAAGATGGGAATTTTTAGGAGACATGCACCAGTACGTTAAAAACTAACATTACCTTTCACCCTAAACTCGATCATTATCATGTAGCATAACAAAGTTACAAATTACAATTAATTTCCTAACTAAGAAGCCGGCATTGTTTAATCCATATATGAAAGAAAAAAGGCAGAAGAGTAATAGAGCCCAATTAAAGCCTCTCCCCTCAACTATTTTTATGCAGTCTTAGAAACAAAATAATCTATGCCTCATCTAAATCATGTGAAGCTTGATGGCCACCAGGTTCCTTATCATGTCCTCCTGGCTCCTGCGCATAATCAATGCATATTAGCAATTGTGCTATGAAAGTGCAACACAACATATTCTATAATAATGCATCCTAATAGCTAAAAGGCAATGGCAAGATGTAAGATGAATGCAGAATGCTGAATGCATCAGTATAATAGAATATGTTATTAGTATGCATTCTGCATTAGTATTCTGCATACGTTATTAGTAATATATTAATGCATACTAATAGCTATTATACGTCATTAGTATTCTATATTAATGCATACTAATAGCTATTGTACATAAACTGGTATGAACATAAATCAATGCAGAATATATTAGTATTTTACATCTTGCCACTTTGGGGAGGCAGATGCTGACTGTATCAGTATAATAGCACAATTGGTTAGAAGCAACATATTCTATATTAGCTCATTAGGTCTTAGCAACAATCATTTAGCACTTCAGAGATGAAAAATAAAAACCCTGATATATTCCTTAAGCTAAGAAGATTCAATTCAGTTGCAGCCTGAAGGTTTAAGTAGACATGTAGGGAACTGTGGTTAAGAAAATTAATTTGTGCTTGTTCACCAGAAACTAATCTCAAGCTAATGTCTAGTGGTAAATTATTATGATTTCACGTGTGAACTTGAAAAAACACGAATTTAGCACCAGAGATATAGATATGAAATAGGCTATATGAATCATAAAAATATAGAAAGTTTCCTGTTAGTTTCCTGTTAGCAAATATTGATGTGTACACAAAGACTAGTCCAATCGCACATGATTTCACTTGTGAACTACGAAATATAAATTTTTGATTTGACATACAAATATTTGTGATACAGTCAATATGAATGTGCAAGAAATTTCTAGTGTGCAAGAAATTTCTAGTTTGACCAAATAAGCAGTGGTGAACTCCTAACGTAAATAGAAAATCCAATGCATGTGGGATCCCAACTTTTCATCAACATGTGATGAACATATGAGAGCTTACCTCTGATGCCTATGGCTGGAGCTCCTCACCAAGGAGAGCCATGAAAGAAGAAAAAAAACAGAGGATAGGACAGGAAGGATACATAACTGAAATGATAATATAAAGCTCGACAAACAGGACCTGCTCCCTTGCCAACATAAATAAGCTGTAAGCTAACTCATCTGGAGGCTCATCTCACACAACGAAAAAAATAGATAAGGAAGAACAGAAGCAGAGCTGAGCCAAGGGCATCATATCCACCAGGCGCTGGTCAGCATCCATCCTGCAAAGGAATGGAAAAAAGTTTGTGACATTCAAAAAAAAATTGCATGATGAATGATTACATAGCACGTACAAGAACTAAACTTTTATGCAGCATAATTTGTCAGAATAGACAAATTAGATGAGTACATTAATAGGACCCATAAGATTGTGATTGGTTATTATTAGGAGGGCAATTTAGTAAGCAAGAGTAAACAAAAAGATCATAATATGGAAAAACATGACCTTTTCTGTGAGCGGTCCTAGGGAGTAGCTAGTGGAGGGTTCTTTGAAGAAGGATGCCTCGGATCTGCAGACACAAGCAATAAACAACTTATGTATATTATCAGGAAAAAAAGAGACCGAGAAGCAACTAAAAATATCGGAACTGTATGTTGACAGCCAGGATGAATCAAGGATTACATGCAAGATTATTAAGTTGAGCTTACAAATTCATTTATTTACAACCAAATGAGTCTGATCGTTCCCTATAAGTTGAGCTTGTGAAACCCAACAGTACACCCTTGCATAGATAACGTTGTATAGTCATGGCATCCTTAAACAAATTCTTATGTTGAATTACTTGTTGACTATAAAAATCTGTTTCCTAATGCACAAATACTGTATTATTTGGATAAAAATACAAAAGCAGTGCCCCCATTCCAAACAAAGTAGAACAAATAATGAATTAAGTGGAAGGAGACATGATTCAGAGCTAAAATTTAAGTACATTCGAAGCTGACCAGCTACCAATGCATACTCACCTTTAAGCACACAATGTGGCAATGCTGCTACGTCTGTCGCACAGGGGATATGTTGGGGAGGCGACTCTGGTGGAACACTACTGAAGCCTTGGGATTCAGGCAAACTGGTTACCTGAAAGTAGTAGCTGCAGACCTGAAAGGGCAGAATTGCAAACTGAAACAACAACACATCAAGTTAGAGACTGAAACAAATATAAATACATCAAACAATAGGTAATAGATAAATATCTAGTAAGCCCAATTTGACAACACACAACAAAGCATTTGCCTAGATTGGTAATGAAGCAACAGCATGAAGAAACAAAAAACCTTTTGGATCAGTGACTGGGGCCTTGTCCAGCATGAACATCTGGTGCCCTGATGTGATGCATAAATTTATTAGCTTAGTAAAACTATAATCATGCCAGAACTAGTAACATAAGTCAAGGATGTGAACAATAAAAAATTCATAGGATAGACAGCTT
The DNA here is from genome assembly GCA_038087645.1 of Saccharum hybrid cultivar R570. Taxonomy (NCBI): domain Eukaryota; kingdom Viridiplantae; phylum Streptophyta; class Magnoliopsida; order Poales; family Poaceae; genus Saccharum; species Saccharum hybrid cultivar. The sequence continues at coordinate 18,864,723 of JAQSUU010000760.1, forward strand.
CGGCCTCTTGGGTTTTAGGAAACAAGTTACAATGAGTGCAGAATGAATTGGTGATGTTCAAAAGGATTTCAAACCATAAAAACTATGAATTACACATGCGTATGGAAATGAAATCAGACAAATGGATAAAACCGTGTAACATAATCTGTGCATACTGCTCATTACAACTAGACTATAAGAAAAGAAAAAAAATTGAAAATGGAATCAAAATAGAAAAAATAATCTTTATGCGCACAATCAGTACTAAAATCATGGAACCTAATATTAAAAACCAATTTGATCGAACCTAGCTACAAAAGGTGATGCTCGAAAAGGGATTAAGAAGGATACAGGTGAATTCCATGCGAGCAGACAAGCTTCAGTAACTGGGACCGTTCTGGCAGCGTGCTAGGGGCGACAGGGGGACGGCGATGCAGGGTAGGCCTACATTGGTGGTGAGGAAAGGTGAGGACAGAAGTGTCGAATGAAGCAAGCTCACCGTCGGTGGCCACCGTCACCTGAGCCTTCTTGGCCTCGACCCATGGCGGTGGCGAACTGACGGGGTGAGGGGAAGACGGCGGTGCCGCTGGGCCCGCGAGGCGATGAGGCAAGGTGCGGGCAGCAGCCACAGGCCCAGGTGCGGCGAGGTCGCTGGTGACGAACCTGGGAGCAGGGGCGGTGGCGAGCTGAGGTCATGTGGCGGCAAGCTGAGGCCGTGCGGCAAGCTAGCCTGGAGCAGCGGGGGTGATGGCGATCTGGGTCGTGCGACGGAAGCAAGGAGAATAAACCGGCGTCTCCCAGAGTCCCCAGTCCCCACGATCTATTTGTGGGTCGGAAACAAGAAAATAACTATGGTTGTAAAAAATGGACTTTATGGTTACATAATTTTTGTCTTTTCCCTGCTAGTTTTCTTTTTTACAAGTAATTTGATTGTTTAGATTGACACCGAGCATACATTTGCAGGACAATTTTAGCAAAGGAAGGGAAAAAACAAACCACCAAAACAAAATTGCACTCCATTGGTACATGTACAAAATTTAAGAGAACATTGGCCGGCTTTTAGGGATTTGAACCTATCAACCAAAAGTTAAATACTACATACACTTCTTTTGGGGATTTGAATCTCCTTTGGCATAAAGGTCTATTCGGCATTAGAATAAATAATAATTATCAATGGCAGGCAGTAGATATAATTCTAATCAGCCACCAGCTACAAAGGCCCTGAATACTCATCCGTAAGGATAGAATGGATCTCATTGATCATAGAACTAATAGTGTACATGAATGAGAAGTGATCACTTTCTTTCATTGAATGAATCTGAGAAGATTTCGTTTTAGCAACAATCCTTTTAGCACTTCTGAGATGAAAAATAAAAATCCTGATATTATTTTTCTTAAGCTAAGATTCAGTTCAGTTTCAGGGTTAAGAAAATTAATTTATGCTTGTTCATCAAAAACTTGCAGGAATTTGATCTAATTAGCACCAGCAGCAATACATATTGGCTGTTTCGTTCACAGTAAGGGAAATTTAAGATGGTTAAGCAAAAAAAATGACCTGTACAGTAGGTCCTAGGATGCATCCCCTTTGTGTCCTGATTCTTCAAAGTTGTGGGATCATTTGCAGTGCTTACAAGAATTTGTCAGCATATCTGGACCACAAGGAAGAGGGGATTAACATGCATGCAAGAACCTCCAGTAAAATTAATAGAATAATTTGTCAATATTGATCAGCAAATGATAATGTTTATACAAGAATACAATGAAAAACATAGGGTGAATGTCGCAACAATCATAGATGAAATGAGGATAAAATTTCATGGTAACTAAGATGCAAACAAAGATGCTGCCATGATGCACTCAGTGGTATCCATTGCCCTTTTATTCCTAATCTAATTCAACTATAAAAAAATAATTATCTTTAACACAATGAGTATTTACACTATTTAAGAAATAACATAATCTGAAACATTAGCTGAGACCAAATGGAAGAACACAAGAATTCAATATAGCTCTAGAAAATCAGTAACATTAGCATGCATATAAAAATTGGTAGGTTCAACTAGAAAATTAAGCAAACGGTTGATAAATTCACACACATCATTTTTTTCCAGGTAGTACTCACCGTGTAATACAGTGTGTCAATCCAGTCGTGCAGGCTACAAGTGTTGTGCTATTGTGACCTATCCATGTTTACTGAAAAAAGGAAGCACGTGCATATGCATTGCATTGGCAACTGTGGATTTTTTTATCCAACAAGCCACTGGGAAAAATGCTAGTTGATTAATATGGGAGTCCAAATACCTGTTTTCTAGTAAACTGTCTTGTTGTGTGGCAAGTAGGGTTACTAGCGTCGATTATTGCAGTTATGAATCCCCAACCATCATATAATACATAGTTCTAGAACCTTGGTGGCTTTGAATTTGCCTTGTTAACAAAGTCAAAACCTGCACACTCTTATATGGAGACAGCTTGATGGCACTTGACTTTGCAAACCAAAAAGAGGGAGGCAGGGAGCTATTAGTAATTGTCTTATTTATTTCATTGTCAGGGCTACAGAGAAATCCCAGAGGCAATGTATTGTAGTATAAGATTGTCTTGGTCTCTTGGATGACAATTTTAAGTTTCTCAGTTTGAAGAAAAGAAGACAATCTTGTTAGACATACTTGTTTTTTGCAGAGTAACAATATTCTTCCCAAAATTTTGCTGCTGCTGTTTTGAAAATAAAAATACTTGATTTCAAAGTGGTGTGCCATTCCAAATGTTAGCACTTGTTAAGCAGGATAAAATCAGTGCTCGTTTTGTTTTGTGCGTACGCATGCAGGCTACCTGAACATTATGTATGTTTATTGTTAATTTGGGAAATCTTCTAATCATGCATGGTATTTTACTTTATGGCATAAGCAAATAATAAAAACCAGTTTGGCTTGCATTCCAAAGTGGTTTGCCATTCCAAATGTTGGCGGCTCTGTTCCAAAAGATAAAAAAGCTAGCAACTTCATATTTAGGCTTTGGAATCACACGGGGTAACTATTGGTTCACTTTATGGCTGCTAAGTGTTCTGGTGAACTGTCTTTGGTTCACCTTATGGTACGAAGAAGAAATTATGTGCCATATTGATTAACTAATTCTAACAGTTGCCCCCCAATGGGTGACGATGACTAAACATTAACACACATGATTGAAGTTCTTAATTTATGACAATATGATAAAAATATGCTACTTCGGTGAACTAGAAATCAGAAAAGATGGAAAGCAAGTAGACTCTTAAAAATCTGGAGTACCTTTTGATGGTGAGTTCAAGTGATAAAATTCAAATATGTCAGTCCACATAGAGCTTGATGAGTTTGCTAAGGTCCTCCTGAAAAAACACACAGGCACACCTTGAGACAGTCACCTATAAAAATTTAGTCATTAATTACCAAGTTAAGTATTCTTTTGACAGAAGTTGACAGGTTCAGTTTTTGTGGCAGATACAAAAAGGAGATCCTAATAAAGTATGTAGATTTCATGAGCGGTGGTACTGTACTGCTAATGCTACTTCATATGTGTTGATAATTGAATTGAAAAAACACAATGTAAAAAAATAAATGGTACAACTCTCTGTAAACCACAATGCAAGATCTGTCTATAAAGGCGGACAAGATCATGGCCACGAATGAGGCCAAGGACAGGGAGGAGCACGACTCGTATCATACCTCGATCCTGATGAACCTACTGCTGTCCCATAGCCGTATTGCGTTGCTTCTCAACTAAATCGGCACCCTACCTCCCGGATCATGGTGTGGCAAGGGCAGCCTGCGCGCAACAGCGTCGGAAGGGTGGAGCCACCCCCACACCGTTGCAGGGAGGGGCGAGTTCCGTGTGCCGCAGCCCGTAGACAGAGGGCCGCACAGGCGTGCCGCCGGACAAGAGGAAGAGACGCCCCGTCGCCACCGCCACCTCCTGGGAGAGGGAGAGGACCTGTTCACCGCCGCTGCCGCCTGGGAGGGAGGGGCGGCGGCGAGCTAGGGTCGTGCGGCGGAGGGGGTAGCGAGCTAGGGTTGTGCGACGGAGGGGGCGACGAGCTGGGGTGAAACCGGCGTCGCCTCCGGTTCCTCCCCACGATCTGGATATTAGAATGGAAAAAATACAATAATAAAGGGAAAGTGAGTGCGGGGGGAAAACGGAGGGACCTGGGGAGCGCCCGTGGCTCGGGTTCGGTGAGTCAGGGTTGGTGATTTGGACTCGGGTACTGATTATTATTCAGTACCCATGGTATAATATAGTATATATATATAGTATTGATATATATTACCCTGGGTAGTAATTAATAATCAGTCCCCCAGCCCAAATCACCGAGCCCGACGCACCAGACCGACCCAACCACGGGCGCGCCGGTCCCCCGCTCCCAGCTCGGACCCGAGCCAACCACCGAGCCCAAATCACAGTGCTATTTTGCCAAAAATTTCAGATCTAAACCGACCCCTACTAAATCCGTTCCAAATTGTAGTTCGTTTGACTTTTTCAACTCCAAGTTTGACCACTCGTCTTATTCAAAAATTTGTGCAAAATATCACTTATTTTGTTATGGCATGCTTTATTAATAAAAGTTCTTTGAGAATGACTCAAAATTGGCTATGTTTGTACAAATTGTTTGAATAAGATGAGTGATCAAACTTGGAGTTGAAAAAGTCAAACGAACTACAATTTGGAACGGATTTAGTAGGGGTCGGTTTAGATCTGAAATTTTTGGCAAAATGGCACTGTAACGCTTTTCGTTGTTATTTGGCAAATATTATCCAATCATGGTCTAATTAGGCTTAAAAGATTCGTCTCGTCCATTTCGTCTAAGCTGTGTAATTAGTTTTATTTTTTATCTATATTTAATGCTTCATGCAAGTGTCTAAAGATTCGATGTGACGGGGAATCTAAAAAATTTTACAAAATTTTCTGGGAACTAAACTGGGCCTAGAAGCAAATGTATTTTGGCTCTCTGTTGAATGTAGTAGCTGGCCTGATATGTCATTGTTTTTTAGTGCAGTGACATCCGATTCTTAATTATTTCGCCTCTAGTTTCTATTGATGCTGAATTTTTTGGAGCTTGCACTCACTAGCAGTTTGCCTTTTGCTGTTTCTATTTTACAAGTCTACTATTAATTCGATGTGTAAATGTATGCTACTATCAATTCATTATCGAAGATTCATGATTTATATCAGTGATACTTTTTTTTGCAAGATTTCTTAACAGATATAAAGGCTGCTGCTGCATTACCTTGAAGCAAGCTCATTTTAGAAAGTTGTGATCAGCAATGTCACTTTAGAAAGCTGTGATCAGCATCTTACGTGGCTCATGACCAACACTGTTATGTTGTCTTAAGGATTGACGATGCAACATATGTTTTTTTATAATCCAGTTAAATTACTATTTATGGTTTAGGTTATGAATTAGTATAGTTGACAGGTTTCCATCATGAGAAACCTGGGGTGTGAAGAAAAATGAGAATATCAAATAGCTGTATCCTGGAAGGCAAATGATCAAATAATGTATTTGTGGTTTGCACAATGAATTACTATAGTTGACAGTAATTTGTTAGGAGTGTTTGATCTTGCTGAAAATTTGTCCAAAAAGTTTCACCAATTCAAATAGCAAATTGTGGAGATCAAACGGAAAGTTTGTTTTCATTATGATGGATAGGTTGTTGATCAAAGGGAAAGTATATGGTTTCACTAATCCTTGGCAAAAAGAGAAAAAATAATCTTAGTCACAAAAGAAGAAGACTTGAAAAATATTAAACTATAAGGTAAACAGGACGGTCAATCATGTCTTTTAATATTTGCAAATCTTGTTCGTGTGTAAAAAGCAATAATAAGCTACAAAACTGTTTGCGTGAAAAAAAAAGCAAGAACAGAATTTTTTTTAAAAAAAAGGTTGCAAAACCTGTTTGCGTGAAAAAAGGATGACAAAATCAGAGACAGTGTGAAGAAAAATGGAAAGAAAAAAATAGATACGGTCCAAGGAGTTGTGCTCTCGTGAAAAAAAATAAAATATGCTGCAAAACTTGCTTCCGTGAAAAAAAGAAAAAAACGGTCAAAGGAGTTGTGCGGACTAAAACCGGTGGGAGGGATTGTGGTGCCACGGACGTACAGCGGGAGGTGGGCTGCGGGAGCGCTGGCGGGCACCGTGCGTGGGGAGCCCTGCTATATTTTCTTCACTAGCTGCCGAGATTAAAACTGCAATGCTTACTCCATGTTACAACACTATGTATATGACCATAGTAAACGGACAAGTAAAACTAAGCTGCATCTCCCATATACTCTGCTGTTCCAGCGAAATTATGATAGGAAAGGAAGCTATGGCATCATCGCAGCTCACTCACTGACAAGTAAATTAAAGCCACATCTCCCATATATGTCACCAATGTCCAATGACTGCAACTCCTCCCTTCCACCCAAGAAACTAAAAATAACAGCAAGAACCAGAGCACCAATGACACTTTGCTTGCCACATTTCATCTCTCTGAGAAAAGAAACCATGTTCTCTGCACTATGCCTAAACTTCAGACCTTTGACACTGCAATGGCAAAACATATGTCAGAGAGTTAAAAGATCAGCTCAACATACCAAGATCAACAGGGAACACAGCAAATGTTCAAAGTAAAATGGTTCATGTAAAAATAAATAAATTCAGAACTCAGGCAAACACATCTTGTTCAGGGGAAATGTAGCGCAAGAATGCCAAAGTAAGGCTCAAGACAACAAGTACCTGCTAATTCTGTACAAACTAGAGATGAAGAGGTTGCTTTGGACTAGAACTGAACTTCACATGTTGCCTTATTGTGCCCTGTTTGTTTGCACCTGCTACAGAGTCGTATGAGAGTGCTTATCTTGTTGGGGTTAGACCGCTTCCTTCTCGGTTTATCTGATGAGCGCTGCTTGGGAGGCAGTGGGAGTAGATTTGCCCCGGCACTAAAATCAACACTATCCATGTCAGGTATTGGGAAGATTATTCCTGAGTATGTCAGATGGTAGCTTTCTATTCTAAAGAACTTTGGGCAGTAGTCATAGAAACTGCGACCAAGCCTGTTGAACACAGCAATGGCATGCATGCAGGGGAGGCCAGAGAGTTGCCACCGCAGGCACGTGCATTCCCAATTTCCAATATTAATTACAAAAATTGCATTGCCCCTCACTTCAAACACAGTCTCGGAGGAACACAGCACAGTCATTTTGCCAGCCTTCAGCATCTCATCCTGCACTTTGTATTCCATAGTAGGTGTTAAAGGCCCTTCCCACGCCTTGCAAGCTTCAAGCCTTGATTCTATTACTTCCTTAATCTTCACTCTCAGTGAGTCTACCATCAGCACTATGGAACTCTCCTTCTTGGTTGGTATCCAGTTATTGAAAGCATCAGCAATGTTCAAGGAGAAATGATCATACCTGCAGCCTCGGAAAATGGCATCTGACCAATGCTCTGGCTTGCTCGCAATGATCCAGTCAGCAGCTTCACTGGATATATTCCTTATGCTCTCGATGGATGCATTAAAATCCTCGATGCTGCATGCTTGGGCTGCACGAGTGAAATCCTCAACCATCCCCTCCCTTATTTGTTGTGACCATGGTCCCTTCCTCAGCTCTCCTTTAAATTCCTCAATGATATGATGCAAACAGAAGGCATGTTCGCCATCCTCAAACACATGAGAAACAGCAGCATCCAGACCCATTTGTCCATTGGACAAGAATGTCATGCCATTGCAAGGGTAGTTGTGGGTTTGGAGAGCTATTTTCAGATGCATTAAGAACCAACCCCAGCTATCATAATTTTCATCTTCAACCACATTAAATGCCAACGGAAAGACACCATCATCTGCATCAACCGCAGCAGCCACAAGCAACTTGTACTCATTCGTTGCTTTCAGTGGGACCTTGTCCAGGAATAAGAGGGGCCTGCACCCATTTACAAAGCCATGCAAACAAGCATGGAATGCAACAAAAAAGCGGCGGGATTTCATATCCACCTCCAGAGACAGCACACTTATACTTCCTGGGTTGGTCTCCTCAAGTCTCTGACAATACCAGGGTAACTGATCGCGAGTCTCCCTGATAGCATGATAAATCTCTTTCTCTGCTACTTCTTTGCCTCGCCAAACCTGTGAATATGTTAGTGTAATTCCGTATTCTTCAAATAATTCCTTTACAAGTTCCTTTGGCTTAAAGTTTGAGTTAACATTCAGCTTCTCCTTAATGATAGTAGTCAACCACTGTCTTGTTGCTCGACGCTGACCCTCTCCACTTCCCCCACCACAAGTATGTTCATCTGTCATTCTCTTGATAGCAAATTTCTTGTTACGAGATGATTCAGATGCATGCAACCGCCAGGTGCAGCCTCCTTCTGCAGCACATTTTACAGTGACGCGAGTGGTTTCATTTTTTATGAACCGGTACACAAATCCTTTCCCAATAGCATACTTGCACAACTGAGCACGGAAATCTTTCACATTATCAAATTCTTGACCAACTCCTTTGATAATGTCATCCCACAACACAATAGGATTGTTAGGTCCCTGAGGAGGCTCATGCATGATCTCAGAACCAACATATGGATTGAATGCATCATCAAACAGACTAGCTGCTTCCCTGCAAAAAAAGTTACAAAATTGACAAAAATCTGTCAAAAAATGTAATCCTTTTTGGCAAATAATATGGAGAGAAAGATATGAATGTGTAACAAGTTACCTGGGGATATTATCAACAAGAGCAAGCTTTTGCTGATCGAGAATATCCGATGTGAAGGAAGCGCCTCCAGCTGTGGTGGTAAATGCGATGTCATTCCCAAATTCCAACTGAAAAACCCTAGTTTTGAGAAAGATGGAAATGGTAACTGGGAGTGGACAATGTAGTAAAAAAACAGAACCACTGACTAATGAACAAAGTAAATAATAGGACTGCAATAGTGTAATAGGATATAGTAACAGAACTGCAAAATAGACATTCAAGATGAACTAGACCACTGGGAACTTTATTTGATTTAAACTAAAGGTATGGACCATAGTCCATAAAAGTGAAGCTATTCCTTCAAATGAAGAAACAACTTCAACAGATGGCAGTAAGTAGAAAAAATTTATACAGCCAAAATTTAGGATCACAAGCGCATGCAACCAGTCGATGAAATCGTTGGCATTGGTATGGACTGGTTCGTGGTAAGGGTCAGAGGACCACAGTAAAGGCTAGATTGTTATCGCTAACATTGAACTTGATACCTCTCATCATGAGACTCTGCTAGCACTTATTTTTTTATTTCTTTGCTTGAACCCAGGAGGAGATTATGTTTTTCATATGTAGAGAAGCTTTCTAACACGACGCACTAAAAACCTAACAGAATGCATAGATATGTGCAGCTAACAGACAAATGTAGGAACTAGCATGCAGTTAATTCATAGCATCAACAGATGCATTTTTCTCAGCATTTACATTGAAAGCAGTTTATTCTGCATAACATCTCAGAGCAAAGAAGGCATGCAAAGATTAAGCAATTGTGTGTAGGTTGATCCAGCACCTGTTGTCTTCATTTTCAGTAATAACTGAAATTGGTTGTCTCACATTATCTGTGATAGCTTGAACTGCGTTGCCAGGAGCGCTGGTAGCTGGCTTGCTGCTTCTGATTACCCTAGAAAGGGATAGCATTGATTGTCATGCTTATAAGAGTATGGGGTTGTCGATAATGTTGATAAAAAAAAAGCCGAGCGATACCACGTACTTGTTTTTGGAAGTGGGTCTTTTCCTTTTGTCGCCACTAGCAACAGAGCCAGATGTAGCTCCAGAATGTGTTACAGTACTCCTGATTATCCAGCATGAGACAAAACAATCCATCACCTCATGATATGCTTGACGTTATGTGAATTATAACGGGTTACACAAAAAGGTAGAACAAGACATACCTGTTCTCTTGTCTGCTTATCAGAAAAACATCCACATGTGCAGCATTGGCAGTAAAATCAACCATCCTTTCCAAATCCCGATCACATGATATTGTGATGAGTGTTTTCATATTATTGGGAAGAAAGTACTTGAGTGACATGTCAGTGACATCAACATGGAACACCTTGCACAGCTCATCCTTGAAGCCCTCAAGCGACGAATCACGAGTAACATCAACAGCATGTGCTTCTCCACCTCTGTATATCAGATTACCACTGGGGCCAGAAGTGAACTCTCCGCCGTACTGGCAAATGGCTACCACAATAGCCCCATCCGCCATGCTCCCTGAGTCACTGATTTAGTCAGTATAAATGCACAACAGTTTAGAAAAGCAAAGGGAAATTCATCTCTGTCCAGCTTTACTGGTATGGATTACACTGAATCGAACAATATGCAGTCAGCAAGTAAAATCAGAAGAGCAGCATATGGAAGGCAAGCATGTAGGTTGAACTGCACATGACATTTCAGACAAATCTAGCAGATGGGAAGCAAACTAACAGACAAATCACTCCCCAAAGAAAAAGATGGAACGAAATCTAAGAAGACCTTTATTATGTATTACAAAAAGATCTCCTGGTTGAGTCAGAGTCACACATAATCAAAAAGTTTGGAACTTTGGAGCTGTTATGTGATTGTCGCACTGAACGTTCAGTAGACACAGAAGGTGAATGGCCTCACAATTGACAACAAATTTGTCAATTTGAGCAGTCAAACAGTATGATAATCTAAATTACGAATTGGAAGCCTGTGAAACTAACTTGATGGAACCAACTCGCCTAAGTGTCTGCCGTCTGCGTGTCTGTGTGATAGTCAGGAGGAAAACATGGGGCGCAGTGCCATTCACTCCAAATCGCGGGTCCGCTATGACAACAGACACCAAAAGCAAGGTGGGTACTGAAAAAGAAAGGGGTCAAGTTTGGAACTTTTGTTCAAGAATCCCCTGCCATTTGCACAAATCACATTAAGAGTGAGTGCGAGACCAAGAATAACAGCAGCCGCCACTCACAAATAACCAACGCCGGGGGGCAGGCACGGGAAAAGGGGAAAACGTGGAATCTCCCAGGAGAGGCTCTGAATTCACTTAAACCCCCAAATTTTACGGAAAATAAACTGCGCCGGCGCGGTGTGAAACCGGCGAAGCTGAAGAACCACCGAAACGAACCATCGAACTGAGCGGGAGAGGAGAAGGACCTGCTGGGTTCGATTGAGAACGGAACCGTACCCTGACTTTGCGCACAGATTAAGGAACGCGCGCATCGAATCCAAGCAAGCAAGCAAGGGTTTTGGGAGACATACCAGCACAAGGAGGAGGAGGAGAAACCAATCGCCGCCCCAACTGGACCGGACGGGGAGAGGAGGCGGGCGCGGTAGGGGGCGCCGGCGGCGGCGCAGGGGTAGGAGGAAGAAGGGGATCGGTTTGTTACGGCTGCGGATGGGAGGGGTATTTTTGATATTTTTCTGAACTACTAGGGAAAACTTGGCCGGTTGTTTTTACAAGTTTGCCATGCCGTGACCCTGCTGATTCTCAGCAGGTCCTCGAGGTCTGATCTGATATATTGCACGAAGTCTTTTTTTACTTCTATTTCCAACCCTCAACAAATCTTTTTACGCCTAGATAGCAAATATCTATCTTTATCTCTACCTAATACTAAAGAGGCTAAATTTCTGCACTAATAATTTTTCGTGCAGCTTAGCCTAAAGTGGCTCAGTCTCGATATCAACCCTGAAAAAAAATCCCGTGATCCGAGCCCAACTCTGCCTTCGACTTCCCTGCCTTATTCGTTTGCGCCAACAACAATAGAAAAGGAAGCCACTGAGTCCCAATCGACTCGTATGCCCAACGCACGCACAGAAGCGGATGAGTGTGGCCTGCGTAGCGGTACCTCCCTCACCAAAGCCTAGCATGGATTTCTTGGACGCCTCGTTCGTGGATCGGAGTGGGACAGCTCGTCGCACAAGCTGTCGTGGGGCGGATCTTGGCACCGGTGCCAAGCAAGACGACGGAGGAGGCGGAGGGGATCTATGGACAGAGGCAGGGCGAGTGTCAAGCAACCGTTGGGCGGACAGCGGCGTGGGGAGGGAGATCTTGGAAGTGCAGGCGTCGGGCATCTTGTGCGAGGACAGGGGCGAGGGGATCACGGATTCACGGAGGAAGAGGCTGATCTGTTAGGCGAAAAATATAGCTTTCTCGGGCTTTGCCTTCGCTCGCGTGAGCTGGCGCCTAGGCTAGCAACACGAAGGTGTGCAACATCTGCTTCGAGGTGCAACATCGAGGTCCGGGAGTGCAGGCACCAGATGTACTCGGCGTGCACGCTAGCGCCATGCTGCCACGCCAAGCCCAACCCGGTGACGTAGTCCCCGCCGCAATCGACCTGCCTGTTCTAATACGGTGACATCGAGCGGCTGGTGTTGGCTACGCAGACGAGCACCGGCGACGACGACGACGAGAAGTGGGGCAAGCTAGAGTCACCCAGGCACCGGCAGTCCTGCCGGTCCATGAACCTCAGCGGCGACGTGGGCAGAACCAGAACACTCATGGGCAGCTTCGCCTCCTCCATCGGCATGATGGGCTGCCGACGAATAGATTGCATTGAGCAGGTCGATGACAAGCCATAGCAAGATCATTGTTTCCTTTTAGGCATCCATCCAGTCATAATCCACATGAAATCGATGCATATGATCATCCTTCGTTGCGCAATGCTAGCCTATGTCTTCTTGGTGGTTGGCAAACCAGGTTGCCTGGCAGAGCCTGACGACACTAGGTGCGCGTGCTGCTGTGGTCACTAGTGTAAGGTCCTAGATGGCTAGAGGGGGGTGAATAGCCTATAAAAAATTCTACACAAGCCACTAAGCAAACTTGTTATAATAACAAACGACGTAAAGCGAGTTTTGCTTAGCCTACGGTTGTGATGCAAGCCTCCTATCCACAAGTCTAGTAGATTTTGATCTCTAGTTCACACAAGAGCTATGTCACTAATTTTACACTAGTGAGCAAGCTAACAACACTACTAGCAAAGCTACTACTAGAGCTACACAAGATAAACTAGTAAAGTAAATGCGAGAGAAAGGATTGTGAATCTTATACCGACGGTGGAGTGAAGATGTTGCCAATTACCAAGATGATATTCAATCAATCAATATTGACAACAACACAATATAAAGACCAATCACTGGGAGATAAGAGACACAATATTTTTGTTCAGCCGGTGTTCACTTGTGCACCGACAAGCTACGTCACCGGTTGTGTCGACCAACACTTAGATGGTTTCCCGGTGTGACCCTCAAGTCACTTGCCCCTCAAGGCACGCCCCGCAAGGCACCGCAAGACACCACTCTCAAGTGAGGTAACTCAATGACACGTGCAATCCACTAGAGTTGTTTTTGGCGCTCCACCGAGGAAAGCACAAGAACCTCTTACAAACAACCGAAGGTGGCCAAGAACAATCTCCTTCTCTTGCCAACGCCTCCAACAATCTCCAAGCCAGCTAGGAGCGGTACTCTCCAAGAGTAACAAGAAATCCACCGGCTATACCACCCACAAGTGCCACTAGATGCCCTCAAGCTATGCAATGCACTTTGGGATCACTCAATCTCACTTATGATTTGCAATCAAGCAAGAGAGATGAGTATGAAGGAGATGCTCTAGCTCAAAGGATGTATAAGAATGTTAGAAATCATGAGTTTCCTCCCCAAGGGCCGGCCAACAGGTATTTATAAGCATCCCAAACAAATAGAGCCGTTATACCCCTTCACTGGGTCCTTTTTGGGGATGACCGGACGCGCCGGTCGTAACTGACCGGACGCGCTCAACCGCGTCTGATCCTCCAACGGTCACTGAGCCCCAACGGTCAAACCAACGACCGGACGCGTCCCAGGCAATGACCGGATACGCCCGTCAAACAATCGGACGCGCTACTCAAACGACCGAACGCGCCGATCGCACTGACCCGGGCGCCCGCGACGCAATGACCGGACGCGCCCCTCGCAACGACAGGACGTGCCAATCGCACAGTGCCGCGCGCGCAACGACATGATCGGACGCGCTCTATGCAACGACCGGACGCGATAGTGCCCACGTCCGGTTAGAGTCCAGTAAGCTCTCTCAACGATCGGACGTGTCCGATCATGTGTGACCAGATACGCCACGCGTCCGATCATCCTTGTGTTCTGCAGTTCCCTCTAGGCGCATGACCGGACGCGCCGGTCCCATGAGTGACCGGACGCGCCGGTTGCAAACCCTAACACCCATGCACCTGACTGCTGCGCTGTACTAACCGGACGTGTCCGGTCATACCATGACCGCGTCCGTTTCTTTTCCGACTTCCGGTGTAGTGGAAAATAGGCTTTTCAACTCCTCGAAAATGCTTGAATCCCACGCTCGCAAGCTCGGCGGGAGGGAGAGAGAGACCCAAACCCTCTCTACCGCCCAAACTTCATCGCCTTCGCAAATGTGCCAACACCAACAAGTGATCACCACCTTGTGCTCGTGTGTTAGCATTTTCATAACCATTTTCGAAGGTTTTCCAGTTAGCTCACTAGGCCCTACATGCAATGCACTTCATGAATTCACCTAGTGGCACCCGTGCGTCGAATAGCCGATAAGACTTCCCCTCTTAATAGTTCAGCTATCGATCCTAAACCACTCACACCCTCTATGGTGTCTTGAGTGCAAAACAAAATAGCCATATGATTATACCTTTGCCTTGAGCCCATTTTATTTTTCCAAAAGATATGATCCACTTCATATCATCACATGACCGTCTCGATCCATCGACCTAGACTTCACTTGCTCTTCACCGTTGCATCGGTCCGTCGGCGCCAAGTCTTGCTCAAGCTTCACCATCGCATGGTCCTTCGCTTCGAAGCCTCAACTTGCCCTTCACCTTCACAACCGGTCCATCGAGCCAAGCATCATCTCGGTCTTCATCATCTTGGTCACATGAGTCAATGTCATGTCTCATATTCAATGACCACCTTTATCTAAATCATCCACTTAGATACAAAGGTTAGTCCTAGGTTTCATCAATTAGCCAAAACCAAACTAGGGACTTTCAATCTCCACCTTTTTGGTAATTGATGACATCCCTCACAAAGATGATTTTGATAATAAAAGTTTTAAACTTGTCATACTTGTCCAATCATTTTGCTCATAAGTAAAGTTTGGACAATTATCACAAGCTCGGTTTTGGTAGCATTAGCTCTCCCTACATATGTGCATAGAGTTTGGATTGAAAGGTTTGCACATATGTATAGATAGAAGTATTGAGAGAGTAATTCTACCAAAATGATGCTAAGGTGTAATAAATGGACCTTTGAAGCGTGATACCAATCGGTGTTGCCTTTTACACCATCCTTAGCATCATGAAGTAACTAGACATCCATCACAACTCAAGAACCCCGTGAGATCAACATTATAGTAAAGGTTCTTGGACCACTTGTAAAGTTTAAGGCACGTCTAGATACCACAAGTAAACTATTCCTATGCATGCTAGTAGATCATTTCATCATTCAAGTTCTATACTAGCATTGCACCACACAAGCATGTATATTGAATTTAAATACATGTGCAATGAGCAAGTCATATGAGAATGCACAAACAAATGCAACAACTTTGTTTATGAGCTTGCTCCCCCTACTTATGTGCATCAAAATTTTATTTACCCCTTTATCATGTTGAATCATCTTTTTCTCTCCCTCTTTGTCAACAACTTATCCAAAAATGGGATCAAATTGTGGAGAGAAAAACAATGTTTGATAGAGTAGGTTAGAATTTATCAAATTTGGTTCAACCTAGAACACTTGCCAAAGATATTTAATTCGATTTGAGCCAAAGACAAGCTTCTTCACACCTCATAATAAGGGTTATCTTACCTATGTTGAATTAAACACTTATAGCAAATCTTCTAGATTCAACACTAGGTTTGCAAGCTCACAAGCATGTCATATGCCACCACTAGATCAAAATAAGCATAGAAGCAATAGTGGTAACATATATCCATCAAATTCATTTGATTTATCATGAATGCTCATGCATACCACTTATTATGTCTACATGCTCTAGCAAGTCCTTAGCATAGGATGAATAACATGTCAATCAACTTTACCTTGCAATGTCGAAGGAGAGGCATGTCAATAAGTGGGTGGGGTGCATTCAACTCATGTTTGAGAAATCAAGAATGTTCAACTTATTCCTTAGCTTGCAAAACCTCTTTTCATCAAGTGGCTTGGTGAGAATATCGGCAAGTTGATCATCGGTGCCAACACTTTCAATGGCAATATCTCCCTTTTGTTGATGATCTCTAATGAAATGATGCCTTATGTCAATATGCTTTGTTCTTCCATATTGAACCGGGTTTTTTATCATCTTGATTGCACTTTCATTATCACATAGCAATGGCATATTCTTGAAGTTGAGGCCATAATCCTTCAAAGTTGATTTCATCCATAGCAATTGTGCACAATAACTTCCCGCACTCACATATTCCGCTTCTGTGGTAGAGATTGCCACACTATTTTATTTCTTTGAGGACCATGACACAAGTGATCTTCCAAGTAATTGACATGTGCCACTTGTGCTCTTCCTATTGATCTTGCAACTCCCATAGTCGGAGTCCGAATATCCAATCAATTCAAACTTTGACCCCTTGAGATACCATAGTCCAACATCTCTTGTTTGCTTCAAGTACCTCAATATTCTCTTTGCGGCCGTGAGATGACTCTCTCTAGGTGAGGCTTGATATCTAGCACACATAAAAACACTAAACATGGCATCCGGCCTTGATGCGGTGACATAGAGTAGACTTCCAATCAAAGATCGATATTCCTTTTGATTCACCATTTTGCCATCAAGATCACTATCCAAATTGTCATTTGTACCCATTGGAGTTGAAATTTTCTTTGCATCTTGCATTCCAAACTTCTTCAACATGTCCCTTATGTATTTCCCTTGACTCACAAATGTCACATTCTTCAATTGCTTGACTTGGAGACCAAGGAAGTAGCTAAGTTCACCAATCATAGATATTTCAAACTCTTTGGCCATCATAGCACCAAATTCTTCACAATATGCTTGATCGGTTGATCCAAAGATGATGTCATCAATATATATTTGCACTATGAATAGATCATTCCCAATCTTCTTGGTGAATAGAGTTGTATCAACCTTGCCTATCTTGAATCCCTTAGAGAGAAGGAAATCCCTTAGCCTCTCATACCATGCTCTAGGTGCTTACTTTAAGCCATATAAAGCCTTCTTCAACTTATACACATGGTTGGGTTTCTTGTCATCTTCAAATCCGGGAGATTGCTCAACAAAGACTAACTCATTGATGATTCCATTGAGAAATGCACTTTTGACATCCATTTGATATAGTTTGATATTGTGTGCACAAGCATAAGCCAATAGAATCCTTATTGCCTCCAATCTTGCCACGGAAGCATATGTCTCATCATAGTCAAGACCTTCTACTTGAGTGTAACCTTGAGAAACTAGTCTTGCTTTGTTTCTCACCATAATGCCATCTTGATCTTGCTTGTTTTTGAACACCCACTTGGTTCCAATCACATTGTAGTCATTTGGCCTTTCTACCAATTCCCAAACATCATTTCTTATGAAATTGTAAAGTTCTTCTTGCATAGCCATGATCCAATCGGCATCCCTCAAAGCTTCTTCTATTTTCTTTGGTTCTATGGTTGACACAAATGATACATGCTCACAAAACATAGCCAATCTTGATCTTGTTTGCACACCACTTCTAATATCACCAATAACACTATCAATGGGGTGATCTCTTACAACATGTTGTGATTGGAGTACTTACACTTGATTGCTTGAGCTTGGTTGATCACTTGATGTATCTCGATGAGATGAACTAGCACCATGATCTTGCACTTGAGAGTCATTAGCTAGCTTGAATGGAGAATTGAGCACTTGATCTTTATCATCATCTTGAATATCAATTACTTGCTTTGATCTAATGTCCCCAATGTCCATGTTCTTCATTACTTCCACCAATTGAGTTCCACCAACATCATCTAGATTCTCTTCTTCATCTTGTGACCCATTGGTTTCATCAAATTGCACATCATGGACTTCTTCTAGAATGCCACTTGAATTGTTCCAAACTCTATAAGCTTTGCTTGTAGTTGAATAACCAAGTAGGAACCCCTCATCACATCTCTTGTCAAACTTTCCCAATCTAGTGCCCTTCTTCAAGATATAGCATTTGTAACCAAACACCCTAAAGTAAGAAATATTTGGCTTTCTTCCATGAAGTAGCTCATATGGGGTCTTCTCTAGCAATGGATGACAATATAGTCTATTGATATAGTAGCAAGCGGTATTGATTGCTTCATCCCAAAATGATTGACTCACATTGTACTCATGAAGCATTGATCTAGCCATATCAAGCAATGTTCTATTCTTTCTCTCAACTAGGCCATTTGATTGTGGAGTGTACTTGGCCGAAAATTGATGTCCAATGCCATAGTGATCACAAAGTTCTTCAATTCTTGTATTCTTGAACTCACTTCCATTGTCACTTCTCACTTTCTTGATTCTAATCTCAAACTCATTGTGAACTCTAGTGAGAAAGGTCTTGAAGATGTCAAACACTTCACTTTTGTCACAAAGAAAGAATACCCATGTGAATCTTGTGAAGTCATCCATTATGACAAAGCCATACTTGTTGCCGCCTATGCTTGTGTATGTTGTTGGGCCAAATAGATCCATGTGCATCAAATCAAAAACTTTGCATGTGATCATTGTACTCTTCTTTGGATGTGAGCTTCCAACTTGCTTTCCGGCTTGACATGCACTACAAAGCTTATTCTTCTCAAATTCAACATCTTTCAAACCATTGACAAGATTGTGAGTTGTAAGTTTCTTCAATTGTTTCATGCCAACATGACCAAGCCTTCTATGCCAAAGCCAACCCATGCTTGATTTGGAGATTAAGCAAGTTGTCAAAGAAGTTTCTCTAGCATTGAAGTCAACTAGGTAGAGATTCTCATATCTAAAGCCCTTGAATGCCACATTTAAACCATCCACACTAATAACTTCCACATCATCAACTCCAAAGATGCATTTGTAACCTAGATCACATATTTGTGCCATGGATAGAAGATTGAAATCCAAGCTTTCAACTAGCAACACATTGGAGATACTCAAGTCATTTGATATTGCAATCTTGCCCAAGCCAATAACCTTGACTTTCTTGTTATTGCCAAATGTGATAGAATCAACACCACTATGATTGTTATTGATTGAGTCAAACATTCTTGATGTACCGGTCATGTGTTGAGTGCACCCACTATCAATAATCCAATGTCTTCCTCCGGCTTTGTAATTGACCTACAAGCAAATCAATGAAGCTTAGGTACCCATTTTTGCTTGGGTCCTTGTAGATTAGTAACTAAGCTCTTTGGTACCCAAATAGCCTTCTTCTTTGGGCCAATAATGGGTGTACCAATAAACTTAGCTTTCACACCCTTCACACATTTGGTAAGCACATAGCAAGAATCAAAAGGTATAGCATTAACAAGGTTCTTGCTTTGGTTCTTTTTATTGCAATTATGCTCTAGGTGCCCAACTTGCTTGCATCTATTGCAAAACCGACCATTGCCCTTCACAAAGCTAGGCTTTGGAGTTGCAAAGGCCGACTTGCCTTTCTTGGGGGTGTAGCCCAATCCCTCTTTGTTAAGAGAGAACCGTTGGCTACCCAAGCACTTAAGCAAGCGGGCCTCACCACCATAGGCCTTGCCTAGGGCGTGAGTGAGCTCATCCACCTCTCTCTTAAGAGTCTCATTCTTAACCATTAGTGAGGCATCACAAGTGAAACCATCACTAGTAGTGGAGGTAGAGTCGGTGGTGGTGGATGAAGAGCTACAAGAAGGATTAGCATTTGACATGATGATAGGTTCATAAGAGGATTCATCAATTATATCACATGTAACACCTATATCACATGATACAACAACCTCCTTCTTTGCTTGTTGCTCAAGTAGCAATGAGTGAGCTTTTTTAAGCTTGGAATGAGCCTTATCAATATCCTCATGGTCTACCACTAGACTCTCATGAGTGGTATTAAACTCACTAAGAACTTTCTCAAGTATTGCTACTTTCATTGAAAGCTTCTTACACTCCTTGTTCTTGGCAATAGCTATGTCTCTAGTTTGTTGCATAAAGTCATATAGTTGTTCTTTAGTTGGTTCATCATCATCATTTTCACTATCATGAGCATATTCCATTTCACTTTCATCATCACTCTCATCATATAATACCTTAGTTTCTTTGGCCATGAGACATGAAGAGGATGGATCAAATAGTGATGGCTTCTTGTTGATAGCAATGGAAGCAAAAGCCTTGTTGGATGATTCTTCTTCTTCTTCATCATCATCACTTTCCCAAGTGACCACATAGGCTCCATTCTTGCCCTTCTTGAAAGTCATCTTGGCTTCTCTCTTTTTCTTCTCAAACTTGCCCCTCTTGTTGTTCTTCTTCTTGTCATAGGGACATTCGGCTTGAAGATGTTCGGTGCTATCATAATTGAAGCACTTCCTTTGTTGCTCATTGCTCTTGAAATTGTCATTTCTCTTTTTGAAGCCTCTTCTCTTAATGAACATGTGACCCATTCTCTTGACTACAAGAGCAAATGCCTCATCATCAATTTCAAAATCTTCATCTTCATTATTGTCTTCTTCTTCTTAAATGATGGTAGCTTTGCCCTTGGAGGAGATGGCCTTGAATGCCACGGTCTTCTTCTTCTTTTCTTCCTCCTTCTTTTCCTTCTCATCGGCATCTTGATCATACTTGTCATATGTCAATACCTCTCCAAGCAAATCATTGGGCTTCATTGTTTCAAGCCCATCTCTTTGTAGCATCATAATCAACATTTTGAATTTTCTTGGTAAGCTCAACAAGAATTTGTGGCAAAAATCTTGGTCTTGAGTCTTGTGCCCTAAGCTCTTGAGATCATTCACAATGACTTGCAATCTATGGAACATCTCCAAGATTGTTTCTTCTTCTTTCATATTGAAGTTCTCAAACTCACTCTTGAGCCCATATAGCTTAGCACTCTTCACAACCTTAGTGCCCTCATATGTTTCACTCAATCTTGTCCACACTTCACTAGCAAATTCCAAATCCTTGATGCCCTCAAACACCTTTGAGTCAATGCCATTGTAGATGGTATTAAGAGCCATCCGGTTGCAAGTGCGGTTGTCTCTATCATTGAGAGTGAGGTTGTTGGGATCAAGGATTGCGTAATCCTTCTTGGTGACTTCCCACACCTTCTCATGAATTGAGCCAAGGTACATAGTCATCTTCCTTTTCCAATAGTCAAAGGAAGAAACTCCATCAAAGAATGGTGGCTTGCCCCCAACATGATTGAACATAATTTGAGCCATCTTTTCACAACGAAGGATGTTAAGCCTTGATTAAAATGGTGACCACGGCTCCGATACCACTTGTAAGGTCCTAGATGGCTAGAGGGGGGGTGAATAGCCTATAAAAAAAATCCTACACAAGCCACTAAGCAAACTTGTTATAATAACAAACGGCGTAAAAGCGAGTTTTGCTTAGCCTACGGTTGTGATGCAAGCCTCCTATCCACAAGTCTAGTAGATTTTGATCTCTAGTTCACACAAGAGCTATGTCACTAATTTTACACTAGTGAGCAAGCTAACAACAATACTAGCAAAGCTACTACTAGAGCTACACAAGATAAACTAGTAAAGTAAATGCGAGAGAAAGGATTGTGAATCTTATACCGACGGTGGAGTGAAGATGTTGCCAATCACCAAGATGATATTCAATCAATCAATATTGATAACAACACAATATGAAGACCAATCACCGGGAGACAAGAGACACAATATTTTTGTTCACCCGGTGTTCACTTGTGCACCGACAAGCTATGTCACCGGTTATGTTGACCAACACTTAGATGGTTTCCTGGTGTGACCCTCAAGTCACTTGCCCCTCAAGACACGCCCCGCAAGGCACCGCCAGACACCACTCTCAAGTGAGGTAACTCAATGACACACGAAATCCACTAGAGTTGCTTTTGGTGCTCCGCCGAGGAAAGCACAAGAACCTCTTACAAACAACCAGAGGTGGCCAAGAACAATCTCCTTCTCTTGCCAACGCCTCCAACAATCTCCAAGCCGGTTAGGAGCGGTACTCTCCAAGAGTAACAAGAAATCCACCGGCTATACCACCCACAAGTGCCAGTAGATGCCCTCAAGCTATGCAATGCACTTTGGGATCACTCAATCTCACTTATGATTTGCAATCAATCAAGAGAAGATGAGTAGGAAGGAGATGCTCTAGCTCAAAGGATGTATAAGAATGTTAGAAATCATGAGTTTCCTCCCCAAGGGCTGGCCAACAGGTATTTATAAGCATCCCAAACAAATAGAGCCGTTATACCCCTTCACTGGGTCCTTTTCGGGATGACCGGACGCGCCGGTCGTAACTGACTGGACACGCTCAACCGCGTCCGATCCTCCAACGGTCACTGAGCCCCAACGGTCAAACCAACGACCGGACGCGTCCCAGGCAACGACCGGACGCGCCCGTCAAACGACCGGACACGCCGCTCAAACGACCGGACGCGCCGATCGCACTGACCCGCGCGCCCGCGAAGCAACGACCGGACACGCCCCTCGCAACGACCGGACGCGCCAATCGCATAGTACTGCGCGCGCAACGACATGACCGGACGCGCTCTATGCAACGACCGGACGTGACAGTGCCCGCGTCCGGTTAGAGTCCAGTAAGCTCCCTCAACGATCGGAGGCGTTCGATCATGTGTGACCGGACGCGCCGCGCGTCCGATCATCCTTGCGTTCTGCAGTTCCCTCTGGGCGCATGACCGGACGCGCCGGTCCCACGAGTGACCGAACGCGCCGGTTGCAAACCCTAACACCCACGCGCCTGACTGCTGCGCTGTACTGACCGGACACGTCCGGTCATACCATGACCACGTCCGGTGCAGCGTCCGGTCACCTCTGCGACCTCCGTTCGCCTCCGTTTCTTTTTTGACTTCTCGCATAGTGGAAAATAGGCTTTTCAACTCCTCAAAAACGCTTGAATCCCGCGCTCGCAAGCTCGGCGGGAGGGAGAGAGAGACCCAAACCCTCTCTACCGCCCAAACTTCATCGCCTTCGCAAATATGCCAACACCAACAAGTGATCACCACCTTGTGCTCGTGTGTTAGCATTTTTATAACCATTTTCGAAGGTTTTCCAGATAGCTCACTAGGCCCTACATGCAATGCACTTCATGAATTAACCTAGTGGCACCCGTGCGTCGAATAGCCGATAAGACTTCCCCTCTTAATAGTTCGACTATCGATCCTAAACCACTCACACCCTCTATGGTGTCTTGAGTGCAAAACAAAATGGCCCTATGGTTATACCTTTGCCTTGAGCCCATTTTATTTTTCCAAAAGATATGATCCACTTCATATCATCACATGACCGTCTCGATCCATCGACCTAGACTTCACTTGCTCTTCACCGTTGCATCGGTCCGTCGGCGCCAAGTCTTGCTCAAGCTTCACCATCGCATGGTCCTTCGCTTTGAAGCCTCGACTTGCCCTTCACCTTCACAACCGGTCCATCGAGCCAAGCATCATCTCGGTCTTCATCATCTTAGTCACATGAGTCAATGTCATGTCTCATATTCAATGACCACCTTTATCTAAATCATCCACTTAGATACAAAGGTTAGTCCTAGGTTTCATCAATTAGCCAAAACCAAACTAGGGACTTTCAACTAGGCCCACACACAGCTTCACTGTGCAGCTGCACTTGTGCCATCGACAACACAATAATAGTTTTCCCATTGTTTATTAGGTTTTCTACATACTTTTCAAAATAATTAATTTTTTTGTCAATAGCAACGCCCGAACATTGGCTAGTACTCAATAAATGAAAAGAGCACGAGAAGCTAATAGCAAGCTTAGATACAGAGGTGTGGAGCATGCATATATTTATGTGTGTATATATATGCTATCCAAAACGGAGAAGAGCGTCTCATGCATGCATACTTTCTCCCATGCATGTATATGGTTACACATGTATTGTAGCAACACGCGGGAGCATGGACATTAATGAGCCAGCACGTTGGCAGTGAATGATAGATTGAACGTCGAATCAAACTAATCTAAGCATTAATTGTTAATTGTTTGCACACAGGCTCGGAGTAGCTAGCATGGCAGGCGTCACGGTTCTGGTCACTGTTCTGTTGACTTCATCATCATGCTCCTACGGGTAGGTAACAGTCACCTCGGAGTAGAGCATGGGATGGTTGTTGCTTATTGGTCCATCCGCTGCCCAGCTTACATAAAAAATTAAGTTTGAAGACCGAGGGAGGGAAGCTAAATTTGCTCTCACAGTCTCTCTCGTTTTCAAGCCCCTCTCTCCCTCCAGGGTCCTGTAGTTCAGCCCCTCACTCCCAGGCTCCTCCTCCCTCCCAGATTCTCCCTCTTAAGCTCCCTGGGTGAGCTAGCAGGAGGCTATGGCATCCTCTCCTCCTCCAAACCAACAAATGGGAGACCCGGATGACGGGTTGGGGCCGGGGTAAGTTGTGTTTCCAACAAGTAGTTTGATCTAAGAGTTTTCGTATGAGGGACCTAGTTGAAGCTTTGATTTGATTGTCTTCTTAGCGACTCTATTTGGTTACAACATTTCAAAATTAAACTTCCAAAGGAGATAAATCAGTAAATAATCAAAAGTAAACTTTGCATAGTGTATCATAAAGGTCAGTCTTGTTCACATTACATACATGCTATAGTGCTATTGATTAGTTTGTGTTTGGAACAAGTAGTTGAGTAACATGCAAAGCATCTAGAATGGAACGTATTATGTGACACACCTAAATACAAACTGTATTGCTCTTATGTAATTGTTCAATATATAAATATGTTTCTGTAGTTGTGCTGGACAGGACTATTATTTCTCATAGAAAGTTGAATGGATATTTATAGAGAAGAGAAGGGAGGGATGATATTTTGGTATGGTTTTATTACTTAGTCCAAGAAACTATTGGTCCATGTGTGAGAATCTGAAGAAATCGATTCTTTGAGATAATCTCTAGGATTTTGTTATTTAAGCCATGTTTTAGTCATGAACTAAGGAAAGACAGGGTTGGATTTGAACGATTGGGTTTCAAATCCACCAAATGAAAAGGTGAAGAAGTTGGAGGTCAAACACACACACACACACACACACACACACACACACACACACACACACACACACACACACACACACACACACACACACACACACACACACACACACACATATATATATATATATATATATATATATATATATATAAAAGGAGTTATTTGGCAGGGCTCTTCCTGAGGGGCTTCTCTGTTTTTTATTGGAAACCGGCTCCTCCGGCAAAACGTTTGGCAGAGCTCCTCTAGAGGAGCCAGAGCCAAGGAGGAGCCTACCAAACAAGCCATAAATAATATATTTGAACTATGAACATGACATCGCTACACAAGTATAAGTATATGCAATAAAAGGTTTTCCATATTATTACATTATTAAACCCCCAAAGCTAAATATAGTGGCCTCTCAATTTTTGGACTTATACCATGGGCCCTCTCTGACACACAAATATGGAGTCAAATCACTATCAAAACCAAGAAATAAAAAATAAGGGAAAGAATAAATGGAGATGCTCCTTGGTTTTTAGACTTAAATCAAAAGCCCTGTCCCACACACACAAATATGGAGTCAAATCAATATAGAAATAAGAAAATCAAAAAAGAAAAAATAAAATGGGTTGAATAGGAAGAAAGGAGGAATTATAACAAACCAAATCCGACAAATCAATTATGACATATCCAACTCCGATGACCTCCTCTTCTTCTCCAACGATGGTGAATCCCACACCATCAAGGTCTAGTTAGGGTAAGATATGATTTTATGATTAGGGATAAGGTGTTGAGTTGGGGAGGGGATTTCTGTCAGTGGGTTTAGAGGGATGAACAATGGAGCCTACTAGACTAGCGCTAGTTGGTGTGGATCTAGACTATTACGTTTTAATCAATCAGACAGAAATTAACTAAGTGAATTGGAGGTCAAACATAAATGTCGGGGGTTTAAACATGGGATATACAACAATTGAATCCTCTAGAACTCCTGCACTTTTGTGGCTTGAGGCACTTTTAGCCATGGGAGACGGCTGAATCCGGATTATTGGGTTTTAATGAATCAGCACGAAAGTTAAAGCTTTGGAGGTCAAACATTGCAACACCATGACTTTTAGATTTTTCATAACTAAATTTGTTTTTTTTTCATTAGGAAGCGTCATATATTTAGTTGAAACCAAAATATTTTTTTTCTAATGCAACGATAAGAGAATCATAGGTTACACTATATTTGTTGCATTCTTTAATTTATATGGGTAGGTTTAGTTTCCTGAATTTTGTGTTGTTTATTAGAAGGTTTTAGTGTTTTCTGAATTTTTCAGTCAAAAGAAAATTCTTTTATTCAAGTCGTCAGGTTTCATTGAAAAGAAAAGGCATTTTTCTTTGGTTTCTTGCCCAGCCTGGTAATTTTTGGCCTGGTCCGTTCTTAGCGTGCTTCCATCGCCCCCCGCTACAGCAGCTCGTCCAGCGCCCAGCGGCGTCGCTGTTAGTGGGCCACAGCCCAGCTGGCCGCTTGGAGTGCAGCGCAGTAGCTGCTGCCCTTTTCCCCTGTTCTACTACTCCACGCGGCACGCAAAGCAACAGGCCAACATCCCTATACAACAATCGGCACCAAACGATCAGAAGAAGACTTCGTCACTTTCAGTTTCATATTTCTCCGTTGGAAACGAAAACAATGCATTATCATCGAAAACGAGAATGAAACCTTTTGCAATATCCAGATAAAACATTTGCAACATACGTCTAGAACAGATAAAACATTTAGGACATGCAGTTGAAACACCATTGCAACACGTGCAACATCCCGATCTGTTTTTGAAATATCCAGATGAAACACTTGCAACATAAAAAAAGACAGATGAAACGCTTGAGACATTCGTACACTTGCAACATACGTGTAAAAAAATAGATGAAACATTGGGATAGACGCTTGCAACATACGTGTACCACTATTGCAATATATGCAACATCTCGATCGACTTTTGCAACATCCACGTGAAACAATTGAAATATACATCTGAAACAACTGATACACTTGAAACATGGGCTCGCAACATGTCTAAAAAGCATCCAGAAACACTTGAAAACATTTCATCGCCGTACGGCCATGTCCTACCTGGTAGGCAACTACGATGGCGCAGGTTCGTTGGATGGTGCGCACCCGTATGCCCCCGCCATGCCCACCATCGGTCGAGGGAGAGGAGACGCTGCCGAATCTGGGGAGGGCACCGCCGGCCGGGGTAGGAAATGGTCAGCAGCTTGCTTGAGCCCGAGCGCTAGTGCCTGCTCCCGTGGGATCTGCAGCGCCTAGCTTCTCCTTGAGCTGGGCGAGGGTCTGCGCCAGCTTGCCCTCCAGGAAGATGAGCTTGGGGTGGCAAGGAGCCCGTGCTCGAATGCCTCCTGCCGCGGGCAGAGCAGTGCCGCGAGGGACAGGGTGGCGGGAGCCAACGGCGTCACTGGAGCCAGAGACGGAGACGGGGTCGTGTCCGGCGGCTGGTCCAGGGCCTCGTCGGCCATCACAGTGACACGAGAGGGGCATGGAGGATGGAGAGATCTGAGAGTGTGGTGTGGGAATGGGGAGGATCGAAGGAAGTGACTTGATGCAGGCCTTCTTTTTTTTCGGCATGATCGCTCTATTGGGCTTCTCCGCAGCCCCAGGCGCACGGTGTCTGGATTGGACAGACGCCCGTGTCCTATCATTGTCGAAAGTACAGCGATAATAATCGGAATCCAACAAAATGATACTTAAAATATGATATACATGTTAAATCATAGAAAAAGACAGTAGTCATGAAAGTATATAACCTTGTCCAGTTCTCCATCTCATGCAAATGAACTGACAATTAAGACATACTCCCTCCGTCCCAAAAAAGTCATTCTCGCTTCCCAAAAAGTCAATAACTTTTAACTTTGACTAAATATATTTAATAAAATATTAATATTTATGGTATATAATTAGCATCATTAGGTAGATCGTTGAATATACTTTCATAATAAACTTATTTGGAGATATAAATGTTACGTATATTTTCTATAAACCTAGTCAAAGTTGAGAAAGTTTGACCAGCACGATTCCCATAGCGACTCTTTTTCTGGGACGGACTAGTAGACACTACTTTAACCATGTCCATGACACATAGTCACAAACATTCGTATTATTTTAATGAAGCCCAAACACTTTGGTGATTTTTTATTCGTTGTACAACAAGTCGTTGGTGTATTTTAATATTTGGAAGGATCACACAATGCCTATCTGATAAATGCATTGACATCATTACATATTTTGTTGAATTTCAAATTCAGCGTATCCCGAAAAAAATAGTAGGGCTAATATGTTGGATCAAGAAGCATCTTTGACATCGGTGAGCATAGTTTTCATACCAAAGAAAAGTCGATGCAAAAAGATCGAAGCGTGGTTAACCTATCAGAACTGGCACGGCCGGATTTGGGAATGGGCCAGGCCGTTTGCTCTGTGTGTTGCTAGCTAAGTCAAAAAAAAGTCACCCTGGCCGGTTTTCTTAGGGATGTGCCAAATCAGCTCAATTTTTATTCCAATAAACTTGGAGCCAATATAGGTGATTGAAGGACTACCATTATGAATTATTTACGTGATCCAAGTGCTAAAGCTGATAAAAGTGTTCGACGGAGTGTATTTAAATTTGTTTTGCACAATGATGAGCTATACCGAAGAACGAAGACTTGTTGCTTAAGTGCTTGGGTGCTGATCAAGCCAAGGTGGCTATATGCGAGAAGTTCATGAAGGTATCTGTGATATAAATCAATCGGCTTTAAAGATGAAGTGGTTATTATGTCATGTTGGTTTTCATTGGTCTACTATGGTTGCCGATCGTTTTCGCTACTACAAGGGAAATGAAGAGTGCCAGCGGTTTGGTAACATTCAGTTAGTGCCTACTGCAACAAAATGGCCACCATTTGTTTAGTGTTTAGACCAGGGTTTAAATGGAATTAAATGGCTTAAGCAGTTTTGTATAGTAATACTATAATCTACATATTTATGTATTAAAAGTCAAACATACTAGAAAATGTACATATTTACACATGTAAAAAATAAGTATTATACCAAATAATCTTTTTAGAAGAAATTGTAATCCCACAACACTTCATACATGAAAGTGCATCTAGCCATTTAGTGGGTTTTGGTGAATTGAATGACAACACTATTAAAGGTCTAATAAGTTTGCTAAGTGTTAAACATAAAATTGAGTTTATCGCATACACTTGTGGATTGTGTAATGAGAAGTGTATATAGGTTCAACAAGAAGGCAAACTTGATGATATTCTACATAATGTTGAAATGAAGGCCAAATTATGTATTATTGTATTAGAAGATTATTGTATTAGAACTGCCTAATCTGATGCCCTCCCAAGAGTACTTGTCTTCTATTAGACACTAAGTATCCAATGGAGCGCACTAAACTCTGCGATTTCGTCGAGCACACCCGAGGGAGAACTCGAAAATCCATATTTTACCTCAGGAACATAAATGAGAAATAAAGCTTACAACATCTTTACCATTTCTTACATCACTTTTAGTACAACATCAGAGTAATTCATCATTTGATAATAACAGCGGAATATAAAATGTTACTAGAGTTTCAGCGGAATGAAAATCATTTAGTGACAAGTTAAATGTTAACATGAGGAACATTTATATACATGTAATGTTAACAAGTTATAAGTCTTTCCTTTATAAAACTTTTGATGGAAGTTTTAAATAAACTCTACGTCTGCATCGTTAAGGAAATTCTCGTTGGGCCCACCAGGAGGTTTCCACACACAAGTGTCAGCTTCCTAAGCACCTGTCACCTGCAACAGGGTAGAACAAACTCTGAGTACTCAATTGTACTCCGCAAGACTTACCCGTCAGGAGAAAAGAAAAAGACTCCAAGGATATGCAAGGCTATCTGGCTTGTGGGTTATTACAACTGCAGGAAGTATTACTAAGGGTGCATCCTTACATTCAGTTTTTATTAGCAGTCATCATTAGTGCATTAACCAACCATTCTATGTAAGCACCTATGCTACTTTCAAGCATGTGGTAAGCAATCATAACCATTTTACCATTCTTCCATGTTCCAGTTATTACTACAGTGCTAGACAGTAGCCAAGTCGTACAGTCACGTACAAACGGTGATTCGCGAATCAATGTAACCCAACTAGGTACCCAAAAAACACACGCCTCATCTATACCCTAGACATAGACAAGACCAACATGTTTTACTCTTGTCACGGGTCTAGGTCCCGTCCAAACTAGGACTCTAAGCCCCCAACACTGCAGGCCCGGTCTCAGTGTGGTGCTTAGACCTCCTACCCAATAGTCCACCATAATAGTCGGTCCAGAAAGAGCCAGAACCCATGACAAGAGAGTAACAAGTCTTCCCGCTCCCATAAGCAAGTATGTGCTCGGGATAATAAGTCTGTGACCTGACTAGTGTCCAATGCAACGGACGGTCCTCAATCGACATAGGCGGGACAAATACAACCAGAGCAGTGGGTCAGATTGTCCCCTCTTAGTCACAAGCAGCTTCGTCTGAAATCCTTCCGTAGTGAGTGTTGGCCAATTATCGACATATTTCCATTCATAACCCAATGCATGCATTGTTTGGTTAAGAATGGCTTTAAGGCTACAACCTATGTAGGTTAAGTCATAGTCCTCAACCTATAGTTAAGTGTTGGCAGAAAAAATAGATATGAGAACTAAGCTTTCTAATAACAACAAATCTTGATACAAGCTAGGAATTCGACTTCGACTTACCACATCATTCCGGTTGTTTCGAGCCATCCTTGCACAAAAGCTCACCAAATCATGATAAGATCCCGCATCAATAGATTATATATTCATGGAGGAATAAGTAGGTAGATTGTACCCAATAGTTGCAAGTTTATTCACACATGTTAGGATACCATATTTTTGTGCAATAACATGATCAGGTGCCTTTCTTCCCACTGCTAAGATTTGTACAACATCACCTCTACTCCTCCTAGCTGTAATGGAAAAGCCAACTCGACATTGCATCAATCAACCATTGTCTACCTCAAAGCATTCAACATCCACTTCCTCGACCCCGAAATATGAGAGTGTCTCTTCAAGCCAAATGACTTGGTCAATTATCTACGGTACATTTAAGAAACACACATATATATACACACATCAGAAAATATATTTATGCAAGCGTATTTGACACATTAATTTATTGAAAACATATAGAGTTGCTTACTATGCTTGGATGATTAAAGGGTACATTTGGCAACACTACTGAATCGAATCCCCTCCACGATACATAGCCACTGAAACCTATGACTTCCGACGGAGGGAGACGACGTCCAGCCATCTCTTCTCACAGAAGTCAATATATCAAAAATCATATCATTAAAGTCTATTTTTTTCATATGTATACAAATACCAAAATTCACATCACTAAACCCTCTCTCTCTATATATATATACAGACTTTGGTGATATATTGACTTTACTGTGAATATATATATAACTACTACTCGGTAGCTAGCTACAAAATAACTTATTCTGTAACCACTTTGAGTTGTGATAATTATTAGTATGCTAATTTACGAGATTATAGTAACTCCTTGCTATGTGATTTACTATAACGTTACGGTAAATATCCCATGTGTAGCAGTAACCGAACTATCGTAAATATGTATTGACATTATCGTAAATTAATATATAAAATTATATACTCTCCCTATATATATATATATATATATATATATCGAATTAGATCAAAATATATCACTAAAACAATTACAAGTTAATTAAATTAGATCGAATACAAATAGCTAGCCAAGCAAATTAGCTTAAGTTAGGGTTGTGCTTGGTTTCACACAGCACAGGAAGGGATGAGGCGAGGCGAACCTGTGCGAGGCCAGGGACGAAGACGCCAGTGGAGACGAGTGTCAAGAGGACGGAGACGAAGGCAGCGGTGGAGACGATGTCGATCCAAGCCAGAGGAATCGGTGGAAATGAGGACAAGGCCAGCCTGAGCAAGACGGAGGCGAGGGTGAGGCCGCACGCGCCGGAGCTAAGGATGAGGGCGAGGCCATCGGAGCCGAGGACGAGGGAGAGGCCGCGCGCGCCGTAGCCAAGGACGAGGACGAGGGAGGGAGGCTGAGCGCACATTAGTCGAGGACGAGGGCGAGGTCGGACGGGTGAGCAGAGTGGTGGCGAGCGGCGCGACTCTCTAGTGGTGGCGATTGAAAGGAGGAAGAGGAGAGCGAAGCGCCACACCGGCAATTGAAAGGAGGAAGAGGAGAGCGAAGCGACGCGCCGAATATATAGTTAGGAACTTTTAGTACCGGGTTGGGCCACCAACTAGGATGGTTGGAGGCCTAACCCGGGACTAAAAGTTTAGGCTTTAGTCCCAGGTTGTGCCTCCAACCGAGACTAAGTGTCTTTTAGTCCCGGTTGGTGTCTCAATCCGGGACTAAAGCCTAACTTTGGCGCGCAACAAAACTGCTGTCTATACGGCAGTTTCGTTTCCCGTCGACGCAACAGTGTTTAACATATAGGCTGAGAATTATAAATTGCGTAGTAAAAAATATAGCTCCAAAAATTGCAATACAAAATTGCTTTGATATACAATTTATAATGTTTTTGTTTCATGCTTCAAATGGTTAATAACATATGCTACAAATTATAATTACATTTTAAAATTTCAAATTCGAGAAATTCAAACATAGTTTTCCTTGACAAGACGATTACAAATGAAAAAGTTGTCAACTATAAAGTTACATAACTTTTCGAGATCTACAACTTTAGTTTTGGTTGTTTCTTCATTTGAGGTCATTTTAAAAATTCAAATTTCAAATACGAGAAATTCAAACATAGTTTTGCTTAAAAAGATGACTTCAAATAAAAAAAGTTATAAACTACAAAGCTATGTAACTTTTCGAGATAATAATAAAGATATGACAACAATACTAAAGATCTTATAGAACCTTATATAAAAATTGCATATACGATAACAAAGACCTAACAATAAAATTACATATACGATAACAAAAACCTACAAAGCGGATGCAGCCCTAAT
The DNA here is from genome assembly GCA_038087645.1 of Saccharum hybrid cultivar R570. Taxonomy (NCBI): domain Eukaryota; kingdom Viridiplantae; phylum Streptophyta; class Magnoliopsida; order Poales; family Poaceae; genus Saccharum; species Saccharum hybrid cultivar. Next base: position 18,897,900 of record JAQSUU010000760.1, read on the forward strand.
CTATCTTCACTCCCAGTAGCGTACATCTCGGATGGTGTAACCACGGTCATTGTCTATGTAATGCAAGGCCCGCACTACAACACTCTCCAATGCCTCACAACGCCAAGGACTTGGCATCCCATAGATGTAGCATACTCACAAACTATCGATGGCCTGGTTCTACCTAAATCTCACACAAAACTGGTAGCCTGCTGTCGTCCTCTGGCCCATCACATTCTCGAAGTCTCAGACGTACCCTAGTCGCTTAGGAGCTTGTGTGAGAATGGGCTTCAAGGCACAGGAAGCATAGTTGTGATCATAGAGCAAAACCAGCAAACGAACAAAAAAATATCAGGAAGCGTTCATATAATAATAAGAATAAATAAACATTACTCTCATATCATACACCACGTACAACATTCATTAAGTTGAATGTCGCATGCCTCTCGCTTACTCGAGGCACGTCCAGACTGCCCTGCTGTAAAGCTTGTATGTTCAACGCCGACCAATCAGGTATATGGTAGCTAATTCGCTCAATTGCCTGCAAAGAAAACAGCACGGCATCGATCCGCGTGCCTACCTTGGTTGGCGTGGGTCGTCCAACCTGTACAATTTCCTGACGCACCTCATTATTATACCTAATGAGGATGTTGAAGGCGAGACTGCACTTCCATATCTCGTCATCATTTACGACCTCAATTGTCGTGTTCTCGAAGATGTCCTCCACCCCAAGCTGCCATAGTGTTTCTTCTAGCCACCTAACCGGTTTTATAGTCTGTGACATATGCAACAATCATATTATGAATGAATGTATATATGCAAAAATTATATTAGCACGTAAAACTTAAAATATTCCATACAATTGATGAGTTTGGGTAACGCGGGACGGCCCTATTTAGCGATGGCGCAAATGGAAGATCGCCAAGGTGGAAACCTGGTTCCTCTGGCCGAAAAAGTTTGCCGCCATTCATCGTAATTAAAAAAACTGAAAAAACATCCCAATAAATATAGAACCCGAGAAACATATAAACAATAAATCATCAAGATATATATATATATATATATATATATATATATATATATATATATATATATATGCAAAAAAAAATGTGCAAAATGTTTAAGTTTACTTGGCATGCATATATATATATAAACTTAAACATTTTGCACATTTTTTTTGAACGATTATTAACTCTCATGATGAAATAATGTTCCTAACAAAGATCTAGAAAATAATAAATGTTTAAGGTTAAGTAGAAATAATGTATAAATAAAATAAAATCCACCATTATTATTCCTAATCTTGAAAAACCACATATTTGAATATTTTTTATGCTTATTACTAAAGCATAAAACGATCTACATTGTTAGCAATGAAAGATTAGAAGATGAAATTGCTAACCTTTAGGAGATTGAAGATGAAGCCGACGGCCGAGAGCAAGAACTTAGCAAGAACACGATGAACACGGATGAACAAGCAGCAGATAGGGCCGACGGCCGAGACCAAAGATTTGACCACCTGTGTCTCAGCCTGGGGAGACATGCAAGCAAGTATATATAGGTGGGACATTTAGTCCCAGTTGATGCAACCCATCGAAACTAAAGATGAACCTCTAGTCCCAGTTAGAGCCACAACTCGGGACAAAAGCCAGTTGGACCTTTGGTCCTGGTTGATGGTTCCAACCGGGATTGAAAGGAAACCATTAGTCCCAGTTTGAACCAAAAACCGGGACTAAAGGTTCCTACTACAAAAGTCTGCTGCACTATCCGTTGGGCAAGGGATTCTAGTCCCGATTGGTGGTTCCAACCTAGACTAAATTTTCTATTACTCCCGAGCCAAATTCCGGTCAGGACTAAATCAAAAAACCGAAAGTCTGTTCTCTACTTGTGAATACATGTCCTCCCAGCAGAATGCTAAAGAATACAGACAGCCCACCTTCTCCACATGGTGGTGCACTTTGCCAGGGCATCAGCAAAAGCAACAAGCTTGAAATAGCTGCCCCCGCCTCATTCTTTGATTGGGCAGCTTTTAGGGTACATTCACTCAGAATCGAGAGCCCATCTGCTTTGCTTGCATGTAGGTACGTGTGCATGGATGAAACCGTTCTGTAACCGATTGGATGAAGAAACAAAGTCACGCCAATGGCTGTTTATATGCGTCACGGATATAGAGGCCTGATTAATGAATCCATTATCTAAAAATATAAATAAAGTAACAATGCAACTTCAGTTTCAAAAATATGCAACTTCCATAAACATTGTATGTCGTGGCTATTAATATAATTTAAAATGCTATGTTAGTATCATTATATTTGTCTAATGAGTTAATTAATGTTGAAATTTTCCATGTTTTCTATGTGGGGATTGCTAGCGATGTCCGAACGGATGCCCGCGCCTGCACCCCCATTTTCTGCGCCCACACAAGGCCCGCACCACCCAGACGTCGCCTACGCCGCCCAACCCCACGCGGGGACCATCTGGGCCTGCTCAGCAGCGCCCTAGCAGCTGCAACAGGCAGCTGGACAGGTGGGTCCCATTGTAACATGAGTAACATCCAATCTACGTTTGCAATTTTCAGATGAACACACTTGCAATATACGTCCGAAATAGTTAAAACACTTGCAACATACATTTAGCTTGCAAAACACTAGAACTTGAAAACAAGTGTATAGCCATTGCAAACATATGCAAATATCCAGACGAAACACCTAAAACACATGAAGAAGGGTGGCAACATCATTCCAAGAAGGATTTTGTAGACATTATGTTGTTCCTCTTCTCTAGAATTTGGGTTTGGTGTAGGGTTTGTGAGCGCAGTTGTATTAGCACGGGGAATCTCTTTATTAGAAGGCAATCGTGGGAAAGGCAAGAAGCCTTATTGAATCATTATGTATGGTAATGGAATAAATTTTATTGTGTAAGGGTCTTCAATCAAAACTATTACTATTGCAAGTTACTGTGTTATTAGTCTATCCAGAATTCATAGGGGTTCATTTGAAATTGTTGTGTGGTTTCTATGGTTGTTTCGTTCCCGCCGAAGTTTGCCACACCACACATGTGGCTGCCACAGAAAGCTGGCTAGTGTTAATTTGTGTGTAAACTATGGTAGCCACAAGCTTCTTCACTTCATTTTCTGTGCTGATTCTTGCCACAGCTGTGGCGGCCATTTTCTTCACTTTGCCTTTGATGGTGTCACAACTGGCATGGCAGGCGCTGGCCAGGGACCAGCCCCTCTATTTGTTCCATGCCCCCCCCACCCACCCATCCCCACCCTCCCCACACAACCCCCCCCCCCCCCCCTCCCCCCCCGATAAGGGTTTGTACCTGTTACTTGAGGTCATGCATGCTGCTTCACTAGAACCGTCCATTCATCACTGTTAGGGCTAATTTGGAAGCAAGGGGGAGGCACAACCAGGGATGGAAAACACTCTATGAAGAACTAAATAATTGTTTAAATTATTTTTCCATGGATTTTCCACCCTGGAAAAAGTCAAGGATCCCAAGGGAATTTGAGTTTCCAAATTAGCCCTTGCGTGGATGGTACTTCAGGCACGGTCACTACATTTAATAAATTCAAAAGAAAAAGAAAAGGCACCATGAACAACAATAGCTAGTAAGTCAGAAATAATTTCAGGCCAATAGCAGCATTTTGCTAGTGCAAGATGCCGAAGGAGGGAGCTAGTCGATACATAGCAGGCCAATAGCAGCATTTTGCTGAATAAAGGAAAAGCAAAAGAAGAGGTAAGATTGTAGAGAAAACAAAAGGCACATGTTTTGGTTGGAATTTTTGTGAAACCCACGATTAGCATGGCAAATTTAGGAAGCCTACTGTTAGACCTAGCAAATATGTAATTTTCTCCTCCTAATGTTAGGGGCAGCAGATTAGACAAAAAAATATTAGTTAGAGGCTAGAGATAGAGAGTAGCAAATACGTATAGTAGAGCTGTATTACAACGGGAGCCAAAAAGTTAAAACGGCGAGGGCTTAATTTGAACTCTCCGTTCTTAGAAGACCTGACTGACTCGGTGTAAACAGGTGGTCGTCTTTGATTGACGCCTGCCCATGATAACGACGACGCTTTAATTTCGCCGACGACACGACTTGACGACGGTCCAATTCCGCCGTGCATCATCACCTACCTTCGACCACCCAGCTGCTTGTTGTGCACGGCCAAAACAGCACTGGCCATGCACGACAGGATGCATGGATTCAAACAGTTTCAACTGTACGTCGTTGGCCTGACCACGAAGACTACTCCATCTCTTTGTAATATATACTAACAAATCCAAGCCGTTAGCCTCGTCAGTCGTGTGACGCTTGCGTTGGGGTTGGGGCTCGCTCATCACAAGAACACAAATCCAAGAATAATCACGATCATGATGACCCATCATCACCACAAGCATCCAGTGATCATGGCAGTCGTTTTCGCCGTCGTCGTGTGCTCCTTCTTCCTCCCGCTCCCGACGTCGTCGTCAACAGCAGCAGCCGGTGCATATGCCAACAACAGCCGCACCGCCACCGTCGCGCCGCCATCGGTCCCACCGTGTCTGCCCGGCCAGGCGGCAGCGCTGCTCCGGCTGAAACGCTCGTTCGCCACCACCGACGCGTCCACCGCGGCGGCCTTCGCGTCGTGGAGGGCCGGCACGGACTGCTGCCGCTGGCATGGCGTCCGCTGCGGCGGCGGCCATGGCAACAGCAGCCGTGCCATCACGTCGCTCGACCTGAGCGGGCGCGGCCTGCGCAGCGCCGCGCTTCATCCGGCGATCTTCAGCCTCACGTCGCTCAGGTACCTGAACCTCGCCTACAACGACTTCGGCGCCTCGGAGCTGCCGTCCGCCGGGTTCGAGCGGCTCGCCGACCTCACCCATCTCAACCTCTCCATGTCAAACTTGTCTGGCATGGTCCCGGCCACCATTGGACTCCTCGTGAAGTTAGTCTCCCTCGATCTCTCAGTCCCTGTGCCCTCTTCCCGTGACATGGTCTTCGCCGACGATGCCGGGCACGACGACGACGGCACTGATGATGAAACGACTCTCCAACCACTCGTGGTGCCAAACTTCGAGAGTTTCATCTCCAAGCTGAAGAATCTGAGGGAGCTGCGTCTTGACTTCGCCGCCATATCAATGTCAGAGGATTCAGAGCAGGGGACTGCAGCTGCCGCTGCAGCAGGCTGGTGCAGCGCTCTGGCCATGTACACTCCAAACCTCCGTGTTCTTACCTTGCCATTTTCTTTGTCCCAACCGGGTCAATCCACTTCCATTTGTGGGTCATTTTCTAGCCTAAGCTCTCTTGCCATACTCGATCTACGGTTCAACGGCCTGTTCTGTCCGGTCCCAGATTTCTTTGCAAACTTCTCCTCTTTGAGAGTGCTCCAACTAAGCGACAACAATCTTGAAGGGTGGTTCCCCTCGGCTATCTTACAACTAAAGAATCTAGAAACGGTCGATCTTAGCCGTAACCCAGAAATCTCTGGCAGTTTGCCAAGGTTTCCAGTTGGCAGCAGACTGAAGCATCTTCTTCTACGTGATACCAGCTTCTCGGGTGAAATACCGAGCTCCATTGCCAACCTCAGGTCACTGGAGGAACTAGACCTCGCTCAACAAGCTGGACTTGATTTTTCTGAAATGTTTTCCTCATATGGACCTGGTTTTTCTGGGACACTGCCCTCTTCAATCGGTAAGCTCGGATCCTTGGAGTTGCTATCCTTATCTGGATTTGGACTTATAGGATCCATATCGCCATGGATTGGGAATCTAACTTCCTTGACGGTTCTTGAGCTCTCGAATTGTGGCCTATCTGGATCAATACCTTCATCACTGGCAGAACTGAAGAAATTGGAAGAAGTAACGCTGTCTAATTGCAATTTTTCTGGAACAGTACAGCTTTCCTGGTTCTTGAGACTACCAAACCTGTCCATATTGAGTCTCTCAAATAACAATCTGTTCGTGGTAGATGGAGAAGACAATTCCTCACTCGTGTATCGATATCCCAGGATAAAATCCTTAGGTTTAGCTTCTTGCGGCATAGAGGAATTTCCAAAATTGCTCGGGCATCTAGTGGGTCCTAGTAGTGATACAAACTGGCTTGATATTTCACAGAACCGAATCCGAGGCTCCATACCTCAGTGGGCGTGGGAAAATTGGTCAGGCTTGCACTTCCAATATCTCAACCTATCACACAACAATTTTACCGGTTTTGTTGGATCATCACAGACCTTTCTTCCCTTTTCCGTAGACCGTCTTGATCTCAGTTACAACATGTTTGAAGGGCCTATACCTTTACCCCAAAACCTCAACAAAGGCGGCGCATGGGAGCTCGATTACTCAAGTAACATGTTCTCATCCATGCCACTTGACTTTTCCATTAGAGCTTCCATTTTCAGGGCCTCAAGAAATAACCTCTCGGGAAGTATTCTAGCATCGTTCTGCGACGCCGTAAATCTAGAGGTCCTTGATCTCTCTTACAATAACCTCAGTGGCCCAATCCCTTTCTGCCTCATGGAGGGTGCTGCCAATGCACTGCATGTGTTAAACCTGAAAAAGAATCGACTTCATGGAGAGCTGCCTGATAACATAAATGGAAGTTGCTCACTCGAGGTACTAGACTTTGGTGACAACGAGATCAAAGGAAAGTTGCCGAGATCTCTAGCTGCTTGCTCCAATCTGACGATCCTCGATATTCAAAACAATCAAGTCAGTGATTGTTTTCCATGTTGGATGAGCACACTTATTAAGCTTACAGTTCTTGTGCTAAGATTTAATGAGTTCTTTGGACAAGTGGGGCCTTCTGCTGCTGAAGACAAAAATAGTTGCGAATTTCCAAGTGTAAAGATTCTGGATCTAGCCACAAACAGCTTCTCCGGCACCTTGACAGAGGAATGGTTAACAACATTGATCGCCATGATGGGTAAAGGTGGTGGACTCGAGGAGCCGCCAACGATAATAGCAGAGTCTGATTCTGATAGAGTATGAGAACTATATCAAATTACAATTGAACTCACATATAAAGGGTCAGACCTTACAATACAAATGGTACTATGGACCCTTATTGCGTTCCTTGATGTCTCAAACAACAATCTTCAGGGTAGCATCCCTGCAGCTATTGGGGAATTTGTTTTGCTAAACATGCTCAACATGTCACACAATTCCCTGACAGGGCCGATTCCATCTGAGTTGGGCAATTTGACACAGTTGGAGGCTTTGGACCTGTCCTCCAATGAGCTTTCCGGAGGGATCCCTCGTGAGCTAGCGTCATTGGACTTCCTCGCAATGTTAAACCTGTCCGACAACAAGCTGGTGGGAAGCATACCAGAGTCGCCTCATTTCTTGACATTCAGTAACGGCTCGTTTCTTGGGAACCTTGGGCTGTGCGGGCCTCCGTTGTCAAAAGAGTGCATCAACATAACAACAACCCAAAGTGTGGTGCAACATCATTCCAAGAAGGATTCTGTGGACATTATATTGTTCCTCTTCTCTGGAATTGGATTTGGTGTAGGGTTTGCAATCACAATTGTACTGGCATGGGGAATCCCTGTTATTAGAAGGCGGTCTTGAGAAAGGCAGGAGGGTCTTACTGAATCATTATGTATTGAAATGGAATAAATGTCATAGTGTAAGGGTCTTCAATCAGAACTATTACTATTGCGAGTTAACTGTGATATTAATCTCCCAGAATTCCTGGGGGTTCATTTGAAACTGTTGTGTGGTTTCTATGTGTTCTTTTTTCCCATAAGGGTTTGTATATGTTACTCGAGGTCTGTAAGAGCACCCCTAACGCATTGCTTTTTGTGTGTGCTTCGTCGGGCTAACTAGACTCAGATAAAAAAAAAGTAGGTCCCTGCAGGTGACAGAGATACATGTAGAAGCTACAATAGCCTTAGGAGAGAGAAGATGGGGGACATAGAAATTATGAGGTTAAAAGTGAAGAAGAGAGAGAGTTGTAGGGACAACAAAACTCTGCTGGGATTGGATGGACAATAGCTTTAAGTTTTCCATTCCTATTTGACTCTACTTCTTTTGAATGAGGCCACCACTTTTTTTTTTGAAGGTCACCAGTGGGAGGCGTTCCCCACCTGAATTTAGATATATTGGCCCAAAACGGCCTGATAGAAAGTTTTACAACCCACTTTTATACAAAATAGCATATCCACTGATAAAAAATCAGCAACTATGCCCCAGCACAAGGGCAAAAGATAGCACGACCATAGAAACACCGACTATTGAACAACAAGGCATATGAGCTCTTCAACAATGCCTCCAAGGAGGTGAATGACGTCGCAACGTAATCATCGTCAGCCAAGTAGAGCTTGGCAAGGCTTTCGCCTGTGCCTTATGCCGAGGTGTTGAGCGGGCCGATCAAGGAGACGACAACAAGTTCTTAAATGACGCCTTCAAGAAGGAGATCTCGTCACTGGCCCAGACCAATCTGAGCTGAGCTTTCGCCCAGAACCTTTCCTAGTGCTCTTGTTGCCCTGCCCGCGGTGGAGGTAGGCTTGTAGCACCAAGCATCGATGCTTGGACAGGAGGGGGGATTTGCCAGCCACCGCCACACTGCACGGAGCCGTTCTCGGACTCGCCCATGACAGAGGGAGGCGCGCACCGACTTTCGTCCCTGACAGGGACTTTCCGGCCACTGCCACATGCAGAGCCATTCATGGACTCGCCCGCGACAGTGGGAGGCGCACACCGAAAAGCGATTGTCGGCCACCGCCACACTGCAAGGAGCCGTTCCCAGACTCGCCCGTGACAGAGGGAGGCGCGCACCGACTTTCATCCCAGACGGGGGCTTTCCGGTCGTTCACCACACCATGCGGAGCCATTCGCAGACTCGCCCACAACAGCGGGAGGCGCGCACTGGCACCCACGGGCATGCAGCCCCGCCGCCAGCAAGCCCGCGGCCAAACTGCCCGCACCGCGCCGCTGTCAAGACCCTGCAAAATGAAAGCGAAGAAGATAGCGGGCACGCTGCCCCACCGTAGGCTTGCCCGTGGCCAGATAGCACGCCCCGCTGTACCGCTCCATGGCCCCCAACCCCTTCCGCAACCGGTGAGCTGAACCGCTGCTCGCTACCGACCACCATGACGACGACCCGAGATTGTCCCCCCATGGTGGCGCCCTCAAGAGGGACGTGACGTTCTTGACGCTGCCGCCACCAGCTCCAGAAAATAGAGCTAGATTTCACCCAAGGGAGAGCATGAGACGTGGAACCGTTGTAGTCCATCAACTCAGATCTCGGGAGCCCAGCCCGCCGGCCAAGGGCAGGGGCTGCCACAGGCGAGCTGCAGCAGGTCTGCAGCAGCGAGGCCGCAGGCTTGCCGGCGAGCTCAGCACGTGCCACAACATAGCACTGGCTCCGCACGGCCAAGGCCCCGTGACTCCATGGAGAGGCCTCGCTGGGGACCCTCCCACGATAGGGGCGCCTGCCATCCCCGCAGGCAACGGTGTAGGTGCTGAGACCGCGACGGCGTCTCCGCTGCATGTGCGGTTGAGCGCACACCAGGGCCCCCAGCTGCTCGGAGGCCCACAGTTGAGAGATCCATGCACCCCGTTACCAGCTTACCACGAGGTTCCGGTGGTGCGCCGCCTCCTCCTCCAGCCTGCACCAGCCCCGGAGGCAGGGCGGAACTGGGAGCGGCCAGACCGCGCACACGGAAGCACCGCTGCAGGCCGCCTTGCCAGCTCGCCCAGGCGGCCACCTGTTGGCCTTCCGATCTGTCAGGCCACCAGGGTGTAGGGTCGAGATGGTGGACTAGAGAGGGGTGAATAGTCCTTTCTAAAACTTAATCGCGTTGGCTAACCAAAACTTATGCGGAATTAAAATTATTGGTCTAGCCAAGACTACACCCGTCTATCTATATTCTCTAGCACCTTAAAAAGGATCCTAATTATGCAACTAAGGTGTCAAGCTTAGCAAGAGCTCACCTAATCAATTCTAGAGCAAGGTCACACAAACATATGCACTAGTACTTCAAGCATAGAGGAGCTCCTACACAATTCTAGTAAGCAAAACACAAAGCTCCTAAGCTCACTAGCAAAACTCAGTAACAAGGCAACCAATGCCAAATTAGAGAGCGTAAATTACTTAGCTACACAAACTAAGCAATGTGACTAACAAGGTTACACAAACCAAATTAGCCATGTAATGGGAGCTACTTCTATGCTACACAAGCAAGAAGATATCTAGCTAGTTACACAAACACAACTCGATATGAGAGCAACTACACAAGCACAATGTATATATGTGTTAGTAATACAAGCTTGCGTAGAGAGGATGCAAACCACTATGAAGAAATACAAAAAGTTGACACAATGATTTTTATCCTGAGGTTCACGTGTTTGCCAACATGCTAGTCCCCGTTGAGACAAGCTTCAAGGTTGCCACCGGTCCTCTTGCTCTTCTCGTTGTGGCGATGCACCAACTTGTTGGATCACGAGCTAATTGACTATCAAGAGTCAAACCCTCAGCGGGTGCCGCACATCCACTCACAAGATGGGGATCCTCCAAGCCACGAGCTCTGGCACTTGACCCAACCGGACCACTTGTCGCCCTTCACGTCTTGCTTTACTAGAGTTGCTCTTTGCGGCTCCCACGGGGCGAGCACAATGCCCCTCACAAAGCTTCTCCGGAGCCTCGCACAATCTTCTTGCGAACTTCGACGGAGCCTCAAGCCACCAAGCCGTCTAGGAAGTGGCAACCTCCAAGAGTAACAAGCACCACCGGCTTGCAACTCGAACACCTAGTGCCACTTGATGCAATCCCCACGATGCAACACACTAGAATCGCTCTCTCACTCGATCCGATGAATACTATCAAGCATGAGTGAGTTAGAGGGCTCCCAAGCACCACAACATAAGCCACTAAGGCTAAAGTGTGTTCAGCTACAAGCGATGGCCGGCCACCGCTTCTATTTATAAGCCCACAAACGAATATAGTTGTTAGACCCTTTGAAAGTCCCTAGTTTGGTTTTGGCTAATTGATGAAACCTAGGACTAACCTTTGTATCTAAGTGGATGATTTAGATAAAGGTGGTCATTGAATATGAGACATGACATTGACTCATGTGACCAAGATGATGAAGACCGAGATGATGTTTGGCTCGATGGACCGGTTGTGAAGGTGAAGGGCAAGTCGAGGCTTCGAAGTGAAGGACCATGCGATGGTGAAGCTTGAGCAAGACTTGGCGCCGACGGACCGATGCAACGGTGAAGAGCAAGTGAAGTCAAGGTCGATGGATCGAGACGGTCATGTGATGATATGAAGTGGATCATATCTTTTGGAAAAACAAAATGGGCTCAAGGCAAAGGTATAACCAATAGGACCATTTTGTTTTGCACTCAAGACACCATAGAGGGTATGAGTGGTTTAGGATCGATAGCCGAACTATTAAGAGAGGAAGTCTTATCGGTTATTCGACGCACGGGTGCCACTAGGTGAATTCATGAAGTGCATTGCATGTAGGGCCTAGTGAGCTAACTGGAAAACCTTCAAAAATGGTTATGAAAATGCTAACACACGTGCACAAGGTGGTGATCACTTGTTGGTGTTGGCATATTTGTGAAGGTGTTGGAGTTTGAGCGGTAGAGAGGGTTTGGGTCTCTCTCTCCCTCCCACCGAGCTTGCGAGCGCGGGATTCAGGTGTTTTCAAGGAGTTGAAAAGCCTATTTTCCACTATGCCGGAAGTCAGAAAAGTAACGGAGGCGAACGGAGGTCACAGAGGTGACCGGACGTGGCATGGTATGACCGGACGCGTTCGGTCAGTTCAACGCAGTAGTCAGGCGCGTGGGTGTTAGGGTTTGCAACCGGCACGTCCGGTCACTCGTGGGACCGGCGCGTCCGGTCAGTCACCCAGAGGGAACTGCAGTTCACAAGGATTATGGCCTCAACTTCAAGAATGTGCCATTGCTATATGATAATGAAAGTGCAATCAAGATGACACAAAACTCGGTTCAACATGGAAGAACAAAGCATATTGACATAAGGCATCATTTCATTAGAGATCATCAACAAAAGGGAGATATTGCCATTGAAAGTTGGCATCGATGATCAACTTGCCGATATTCTCACCAAGCCACTTGATGAAAAGAGGTTTTGCAAGCTAAGGAATGAGTTGAACATTCTTGATTTCTCAAACATGAGTTGAATGCACCCCACCCACTTATTGACATGCTTCTCCTTTGACATTGCAAGGTAAAGTTGATTGACATGTCATTCATCCTATGTTAAGGACTTGCTAGAGCATGTAGACATAATAAGTGGTACGCATGAGCATTCATGATAAGTCAAATGAATTTGATGGATATATGTTACCACTATTGCTTCTATGCTTATTTTGATCTAGTGGTGGCATATGACATGTTTGTGAGCTTGCAAACCTAGTGTTGAATCTAGAAGATTTGTTATAAGTGTTTAATTCAACATAGGCAAGATAACCCTTATTATGAGGTGTGAAAAAGATTGTCTTTGGTTCAAATCGAATTAAATATCTTTGGCAAGTGTTCTAGGATGAACCAAATTTGATAAATTCTAACCTACTCCATCAAACATTGTTTTTTCTCTCCACAATTTGATCTCATTTTTGGATAAGTTGTTGACAAAGGGGGAGAGAAAAAGATGATTCAACATGATAAAGGGGTAAATAAAATTTTGATGCACACAAGTAGGGGAGCAAGCTCATAAACAAAGTTGTTGCATTTGTTTGTGCATTCTCATATGACTTGCTCATTGCACATGTATTTAAATTCAATATACATGCTTGTGTGGTGCAATGCTAGTATAGAACTTGAATGATGAAATGATCTACTAGCATGCATAGGAATAGTTTACATGTGGTATCTAGACGTGCCTTAAACTTTACAAGTGGTCCAAGAACCTTTACTATAATGTTGATCTCACAGGGTTCTTGAGTTATGATGGATGTCTAGTTACTTCATGATGCTAAGGATGGTGTAAAAGGCAATTCCGATTGGTATCACGCTTCAAAGGTCCATTTCTTACACCTTAGCATCATTTTGGTAGAATTACTCTCTCAACACTTCTATCCATGCATATGTGCAAAGCTTTTAATCCAAACTCTATGCACATATGTAGGGAGAGCTAATGCTACCAAAACCGAGCTTGTGATAATTGTCCAAACTTTACTTATGAGCAAAATGATTGGACAAGTATGACAAGTTCAAAACTTTTATTATCAAAATCATCTTTGTGAGGGTTGTCATCAATTACCAAAAAGGGGGAGATTGAAAGTCCCTAGTTTGGTTTTGGCTAATTGATGAAACCTAGGACTAACCTTTGTATCTAAGTGGATGATTTAGATAAAGGTGGTCATTGAATATGAGACATGACATTGACTCATGTGACCAAGAAGATGAAGACCGAGATGATGCTTGGCTCGATGGACCGGTTATGAAGGTGAAGGGCAAGTCGAGGCTTCGAAGCGAAGGACCATGCGATGGTGAAGCTTGAGCAAGACTTGGCGCCGACGGACCGATGCAACGGTGAAGAGCAAGTGAAGTCAAGGTCGATGGATCGAGACAGTCATATGATGATATGAAGTGGATCATATCTTTTGGAAAAACAAAATGGGCTCAAGGCAAAGGTATAACCAATAGGACCATTTTGTTTTGCACTCAAGACACCATAGAGGGTGTGAGTGGTTTAGGATCGATAGTCGAACTATTAAGAGGGGAAGTCTTATCGGTTATTCGACGCACGGGTGCCACTAGGTGAATTCATGAAGTGCATTGCATGTCGGGCCTAGTGAGCTAACTGGAAAACCTTCGAAAATGGTTATGAAAATGCTAACACACGTGCACAAGGTGGTGATCACTTGTTGGTGTTGGCACATTTGCGAAGGTGTTGGAGTTTGAGCGGTAGAGAGGGTTTGGGTCTCTCTCTCCCTCCCACCGAGCTTGCGAGCGCGGGATTCAGGCGTTTTCGAGGAGTTGAAAAGCCTATTTTCCACTACGCCGGAAGTCGGAAAAGAAACGGAGGCGAACGGAGGTCACAGAGGTGACCGGACGGTGCACCGGACACGATCATGGTATGACCGGACGCGTTCGGTCAGTTCAATGCAGCAGTCAGGCGCATGGGTGTCAGGGTTTGCAACCGACGCATCCGGTCACTCGCGGGACCGGCGCGTCCGGTTAGTCGCCCAGAGGGAACTACAGTTCACAAGGATGATCGGACGCGCGGCGCGTCCGGTCACACGCGATCGAACGCGTCCGGTCATTGAGGGAGCTTACTGGACTCTAACTGGACGCTGGCACTGTCGCGTCCGGTCATTTGAGCGGCGCGTCCGGTCGTTGCTTCGCGGGCGCGTGGTGCTGTGCGATCGGCGCGTCCGATCGGTTGAGCGGCGCGTCCGGTCATTTGTTTGACCGTTGGGGCTCAGTGACCGTTGGAGGACCGGACGCGGTTGAGCGCGTCCAGTCAGTTTCGATCGGCGCGTCCGGTCATCCCGAAAAGGACCAAGTGAAGGGGTACAACGGCTCTATTTGTTTGGGATGCTTATAAATACTTGTTGGCTGGCCCTTGGGGAGGTAACTCGTGATTTCTAACATCCTTGTACATCCTTTGAGCTAGAGCATCTCCTTTCCACTCATCTCTCTTGCTTGATTGCAAATCATAAGTGAGATTGAGTGATCCCAAAGTGCATTGCATAGCTTGAGGGCATCTAGTGGCACTTGTGGATGGTTTAGCCGGTGGATTTCTTGTTACTCTTAGAGAGTACCGCTCCTAGCCGGCTTAGAGATTGTTGGAGGCATTGGCAAGAAAAGGTGATTGTTCTTGGCCACCTCCGGTTGATTGTAAGAGGTTCTTGTGCTTTCCTCGGCGTAGCGCCAAAAGCAACTCTAGTGGATTGCACGTGTCATTGAATTACCTCACTTGAGAGTGGTGTCTTGTGGTGCCTTGCTGGGCGTGCCTTGAGGGGCAAGTGACTTGAGGGTCACACCGAGGAACCATCTAAGTGTTGGTCAACACAACCGGTGACATAGCTTGTCGGTGCACAAGTGAACACCGGGTGAACAAAATTATTGTGTCACTTGTCTTCCGGTGATTGGTCTTCATATTGTGTTGTTTTCAATATTGATTGATTGTATATCATCTTGGTGATTGGCAACATCTTCACTCCACCGTCGGTATAAGATTCTCAATCCTATCTCTCGCATTTACTTTACTAGTTTATCTTGTGTAGCTCTAGTAGTAGCTTTGCTAGTAGTTTTGTTAGCTTGCTCACTAGAGTAAAATTAGTGACTTAGCCCTTGTGTGAACTAGAGATCATAATCTACTAGACTTGTGGATAGGAGGCTTGCATCACAACCGTAGGCTAAGCAAAACTCGCTTTGCGCCATTTGTTATTCTAACAAGTTTGCTTAGTGGCTTGTGTAGGATTTTTTATAGGCTATTCACCCCCCCTCTAGCTATCTAGGACCTTACAAGTGGTATCGGAGTCGTGGTCACCGTTTTAATCAAAGCTTAACATCCTTCGGTGTGAAAAATAGCTCAAATTATGTTCAATCATGTTGGGGGCAAGCCACCGTTCTTTAATGGTGTTTGTTCTTTTGCTCATTAGAAGAGAAAAATAATAATGTACCTTGGTTCTATTCATGAGAGAGTATTGCAAGTCATTGAGAATGATTTTGCTATCATTGATCCCGATCATCTCACCGATGAAGATAGAGCAAATAGAACATGTAATAGAATGACTCTCAATACACTTTATAATGGTATTGACACAAAAGTATTTGAGGGCATCAAGGATTTAAAATTGGCAAATGAAGTATAAACAAGGTTGAGTGAAACATATGAGGGCACTAAGGTTGTGAAGAGTGCCAAGCTATATGGGCTCAAGAGTGAGTTTGAGAACTTCAAAATGAAAGAAGAAGAAACAATCTTAGAGATGTTTCATAGATTGCAAGTCATTGTGAATGATCTCAAGAGCTTAGGGCACAAGACACAAGACCAAGATTTTTACCACAAGTTCTTGTTGAGCTTACCAAGAAAATTCAAAATGTTGATCATGATGCTACAAAGAGATGGGCTTGAAACAATGAAGCCCAATGATTTGCTTGGAGAGGTATTGAGATATGACAAGTATGATCAAGATGCTGATGAGAAGGAGAAGAAGGAGGAAGAAAAGAAGAAGAAAAAGACCATGGCATTCAAGGCCATCTCCTCCAAGGGCAAAGCTACCATCATTGAAGAAGAAGAAAACAATAATGAAGATGAAGATTTTGAAATTGATGATGAGGCATTTGCTCTTATAGTCAAGAGAATGGGTCACATGTTCATTAAGAGAAGAGGCTTCAAAAAGAGAAATGACAATTTCAAGAGCAATGAGCAACAAAGGAAGTGCTTCAATTGTGATAGCACCGAACATCTTCAAGCCGAATGTCCTATGACAAGAAGAAGAACAACAAGAGGGGCAAGTTTGAGAAGAAAAAGAGAGAAGCCAAGATGACTTTCAAGAAGGGCAAGAATGGAGCCTATGTGGTCACTTGGGAAAGTGATGATGATGAAGAAGAAGAATCATCCAACAAGGCTTTTGCTTCCATTGCTATCAAAAAGAAGCCATCACTATTTGATTCATCCTCTTCATGCCTCATGGCCAAAGAAACTAAGGTATTATATGATGAGAGTGATGATGAAAGTGAAATGGAATATGTTCATGACAGTGATAATGATAATGATAATGATAATGATAATGAAAATGATGATGATGAACCAACTAAAGAACAACTATATGACTTGATGCAACAAACTAGAGACATAGCTATTGCCAAGAACAAGGAGTGTAAGAAGCTTTCAATGAAAATAGCAATACTTGAGAAAGTTCTTAGTGAGCTTAAGACCACTCATGAGAGTCTAGTGGAAGACCATGAGGATCTTGGTAAGGCTCATTCCAAGCTTGAAAAAGCTCACTCATTGCTACTTGAGCAACAAGCAAAGAAGGAGGTTGTTGTATCATGTGATATAGGTGTTACATGTGATATAATTGATGAATCCTCTTATGAACCTATCATCACATCAAAGGCTAACCCTTCTTGTAGCTCTTCATCCACCACCACTGACTCTACCTCCACTACTAGTGATGGTTTCACTTGTGATGCCTCACTAATGGTTGAGAATGATACTCTCAAGAGAGAGGTGGATGAGCTCACTCATGCCCTAGGCAAGGCCTATGGTTGTGAGGCCCGCTTGCTTAAGTGCTTAGGTAGCCAAAGGTTCTCTCTTAACAAAGAGGGATTGGGCTACACCCCCAAGAAAGGCAAGTCGGCCTTTGCAACTTCAAAGCCTAGCTTTGTAAAGGGCAATGGTCGGTTTTGCAATAGATGCAAGCAAGTTGGACACCTAGAGCATAATTGCAATAAAAAGAACCAAAGCAAGAACCTTGTTAATGCTATACCTTTTGATTCTTGCTATGTGCTTACCAAGAGTGTGAAGGGTGTGCAAGCTAAGTTTATTGGTACACCCATTATTGGCCCAAAGAAGAAGGCTATTTGGGTACCAAAGAGCTTAGTTACTAACCTACAAGGACCCAAGCAAAAATAGGTACCTAAGCTTCATTGATTTGCTTGTAGGTTAATTATAAAGCCGGAGGAAGGAATTGGATTATTGATTGTGGGTGCACTCAACACATGACCGGTACATCAAGAATGTTTGACTCAATCAATGACAATCATAGTGGTGTTGATTCTATCACATTTGGCAATAATAAGAAAGGCAAGGTTATTGGTTTGGGCAAGATTGCAATATCAAATGACTTGAGTATCTCCAATGTGTTGCTAGTTGAAAGCTTGGATTTCAATCTTCTATCCGTGGCACAAATATGTGATCTTGGTTACAAATGTATCTTTGGGGTTGATGATGTGGAAGTCATTAGTATGGATGGTTCAAATGTGGCATTCAAGGGCTTTAGATATGAGAATATCTACCTAGTTGACTTCAATGCTAGAGAAACTTCTTTGATAACTTGCTTAATCTTCAAATCAAGCATGGGTTGGCTTTGGCATAGAAGGCTTGGTCATGTTGGCATGAAACAATTGAAGAAGCTTACAACTCACAATCTTGTCAATAGTTTGAAAGATGTTGAATTTGAGAAGAATAATCTTTGTAGTGCATGTCAAGCCGGGAAGCAAGTTGGAAGCTCACATCCAAAGAAGAGTACAATGAGCACATGCAAAGTATTTGATTTGATGCACATGAATCTATTTGGCCCAATAACATACACAAGCATAGGCGGCAACAAGTATGGCTTTGTCATAGTGGATGACTTCACAAGATTCACATGGGTATTCTTTCTTAGTGACAAAAGTGAAGTGTTTGACATCTTCAAGACCTTTCTCACTAGAGTTCACAATGAGTTTGAGATTAGAATCAAGAAAGTGAGAAGTGACAATGGAAGTGAGTTCATGAATACAAGAATTGAAGAACTTTGTGATCACTATGGCATTGGACATCAATTCTCGGCCAAGTACACTCCATAATCAAATGGCCTAGTTGAGAGAAAAATAGAACATTGCTTGATATGGCTAGATCAATGCTTCATGAGTACAATGTGAGTCAATTATTTTGGGATGAAGCAATCAATACCGCTTGCTACTACATCAATAGACTATATTGTCATCCATTACTAGAGAAGACCCCATATGAGCTACTTCATGGAAGAAAGCCCAATATTTCTTACTTTAGAGTGTTTGGTTGCAAATGCTATATCTTGAAGAAGGGCACTAGATTGGAAAAGTTTGACAAGAGATGTGATAAGGGGTTCCTACTTGGTTATTCAACTACAAGCAAAGCTTATAGAGTTTGAAACAATTCAAGTGGCATTCTAGAAGAAGTCCATGATGTGCAATTTGATGAAACCAATGGGTCACAAGATGAAGAAGAGAATCTAGATGATGTTGGTGGAACTCAATTGGTGGAAGCAATGAAGAACATGGACATTGGGGACATTAGAGCAAAGCAAGTAATTGATATTCAAGATGATGATAAAGATCAAGTGCTCAATTCTTCATTCAAGCTAGCTCGTGACTCTCAAGTGCAAGATCATGGTGCTAGTTCATCACATCAAGATACATCAAGTGATCAACCAAGCTCAAGAAATCAAGTGCAAGTACTCCAACCACAACATGTTGCAAGAGATCACCCCATTGATAGTGTTATTGGTGATATTAGAAGTGGTGTGCAAACAAGATCAAGATTGGCTATGTTTTGTGAGCATGAATCATTTGTGTCAACCATAGAACCAAAGAAAATAGAAGAAGCTTTGAGGCATGCCGATTGGATCATGGCTATGCAAGAAGAACTTAACAATTTCACAAGAAATGATGTTTGGGAATTGGTAGAAAGGCCAAATGACTACAATGTGATTGGAACCAAGTGGGTGTTCAAAAACAAGCAAGATCAAGATGGCATTGTGGTGAGAAATAAAGCAAGACTAGTTGCTCAAGGTTACACTCAAGTAGAAGGTCTTGACTATGATGAGACATATGCTCCCGTGGCAAGATTGGAGGCAATAAGGATTCTATTGGCTTATGCTTGTGCACACAACATCAAACTATATCAAATGGATGTCAAAAGTGCATTTCTCAATGGAATCATCAATGAGTTAGTCTTTGTTGAGCAACCTCCCGGATTTGAAGATGACAAGAAATCCAACCATGTGTACAAATTGAAGAAGGCTTTATATGGCTTAAAGTAAGCACCTAGAGCATGGTATGAGAGGCTAAGGGATTTCCTTTTCTCTAAGGGATTCAAGATGGGCAAGGTTGATACAACTCTATTCACCAAGAAGATTGGGAATGATCTATTCATAGTGCAAATATATGTTGATGACATCATCTTTGGATCAACCGATCAAGCTTATTGTGAAGAATTTGGTGCTATGATGGCCAAAGAGTTTGAAATGTCTATGATTGGTGAACTTAGCTACTTCCTTGGTCTCCAAATCAAGCAATTGAAGAATGAGACATTTGTGAGTCAAGGGAAATACATAAAGGACATGTTGAAGAAGTTTGCAATGCAAGATGCAAAGCCAATTTTAACTCCAATGAGTACAAATGGCAATTTGGATAGTGATTTTAATGGCAAAATGGTGAATCAAAAGGAATATTGGTCTTTGATTGGAAGTCTACTCTATGTCACCGCATCAAGGCCAGATGTCATGTTTAGAGTTTGTATGTGTGCTAGATATCAAGCCTCACCTAGAGAGAGTCATCTCACGGCCGCAAAGAGAATATTGAGGTACTTGAAACAAACAAGAGATGTTGGACTATGCTATCCCAAGGGGTCAAAGTTTGAATTGATTGGATATTCAGACTCCGACTATGGGGGTTGCAAGATCAATAGAAAGAGCACAAGTGGCACATGTCAATTACTTGGAAGATCACTTGTGTCATGGTCCTTAAAGAAACAAAATAGTGTGGCAATCTCTACCGCCGAAGTCGAATATGTGAGTGCGGGGAGTTGTTGTGCACAATTGCTATGGATGAAATCAACTTTGAAGGATTATGGCCTCAACTTCAAGAATGTGCCATTGCTATGTGATAATGAAAGTGCAATCAAGATGACACAAAACTCGGTTCAACATGGAAGAACAAAGCATATTGACATAAGGCATCATTTCATTAGAGATCATCAACAAAAGGGAGATATTGTCATTGAAAGTGTTGGCATCGATGATCAACTTGCCGATATTCTCACCAAGCCACTTGATGAAAAGAGGTTTTGCAAGCTAAGGAATGAGTTGAACATTCTTGATTTCTCAAACATGAGTTGAATGTACCCCACCCACTTATTGACATGCCTCTCCTTCGACATTGCAAGGTAAAGTTGATTGACATGTCATTCATCCTATGTTAAGGACTTGCTAGAGCATGTAGACATAATAAGTGGTACGCATGAGCATTCATGATAAGTCAAATGAATTTGATGGATATATGTTACCACTATTGCTTCTATGCTTATTTTGATCTAGTGGTGGCATATGACATGTTTGTAATCTTGCAAACCTAGTGTTGAATCTAGAAGATTTGTTATAAGTGTTTAATTCAACATAGGCAAGATAACCCTTATTATGAGGTGTGAAGAAGATTGTCTTTGGTTCAAATCGAATTAAATATCTTTGGCAAGTGTTCTAGGTTGAACCAAATTTGATAAATTCTAACCTACTCCATCAAACATTGTTTTTTCTCTCCACAATTTGATCCCATTTTTGGATAAGTTGTTGACAAAGGGGGAGAGAAAAAGATGATTCAACATGATAAAGGGGTAAATAAAATTTTGATGCACACAAGTAGGGGGAGCAAGCTCATAAACAAAGTTGTTGCATTTGTTTGTGCATTCTCATATGACTTGCTCATTGCACATGTATTTAAATTCAATATACATGCTTGTGTGGTGCAATGCTAGTATAGAACTTGAATGATGAAAGGATCTACTAGCATGCATAGGAATAGTTTACATGTGGTATCTAGACGTGCCTTAAACTTTACAAGTGGTCCAAGAACCTTTACTATAATGTTGATCTCACAGGGTTCTTGAGTTGTGATGGATGTCTAGTTACTTCATGATGCTAAGGATGGTGTAAAAGGCAACTCCGATTGGTATCACGCTTCAAAGGTCCATTTCTTACACCTTAGCATCATTTTGGTAGAATTACTCTCTCAACACTTCTATCCATGCATATGTGCAAAGCTTTCAATCCAAACTCTATGCACATATGTAGGGAGAGCTAATGCTACCAAAACCGAGCTTGTGATAATTGTCCAAACTTTACTTATGAGCAAAATGAATAGACAAGTATGACAAGTTCAAAACTTTTATTATCAAAATCATCTTTGTGAGGGTTGTCATCAATTACCAAAAAGGGGGAGATTGAAAGTCCCTAGTTTGGTTTTGGCTAATTGATGAAACCTAGGACTAACCTTTGTATCTAAGTAGATGATTTAGATAAAGGCGGTCATTGAATATGAGACATGACATTGACTCATGTGACCAAGATGATGAAGACCGAGATGATGCTTGGCTCGATGGACCGATTGTGAAGGTGAAGGGCAAGTCGAGGCTTCGAAGCGAAGGACCATGCGATGGTGAAGCTTGAGCAAGACTTGGCGCCGACGGACCGATGCAACGGTGAAGAGCAAGTGAAGTCAAGATCGATGGATCAAGACGGTCATGTGATGACATGAAGCGGATCATATCTTTTGGAAAAACAAAATGGGCTCAAGGCAAAGGTATAACCAATAGGGCCATTTTGTTTTGCACTCAAGACACCATAGAGGGTGTGAGTGGTTTAGGATCGATAGCCGAACTATTAAGAGGGGAAGTCTTATCGGTTATTCGACGCACGGGTGCCACTAGGTGAATTCATGAAGTGCATTGCATGTAGGGCCTAGTGAGCTAACTAGAAAACCTTCAAAAATGGTTATGAAAATGCTAACACACGTGCATAAGGTGGTGATCACTTGTTGGTGTTGGCACATTTACGAAGGTGTTGGAGTTTGAGCGGTAGAGAGGGTTTGGGTCTCTCTCTCCCTCCCACCGAGCTTGCGAGCGCGGGATTCAGGCGTTTTTGAGGAGTTGAAAAGCCTATTTTCCACTACGCCGAAAGTCGGAAAAGAAACGGAGGCGAACGGAGGTCACAGAGGTGACCGGACGCGGTCATGGTATGACCGGACGCGTCCGGTCAGTTCAACGCAGCAGTCAGGCGCGTGGGTGTTAGGGTTTGCAACCGGCGCGTTCGGTCACTCGCGGGACCGGCACATCCGGTCAGTCGCCCAGAGGGAACTGCAGTTCACAAGGACAATCGGACGCACGGCGCGTCCGGTCACACGCGATCGGACGCGTCCGGTCGTTGAGGGAGCTTACTGGACTCTAACCGGACGCAGGCACTGTCGCGTCTGGTCATTTGAGCGACGCGTCTGATCGTTGCTTCGCGGGCACGCGGTACTGTGCGATCGTCGCGTCCGGTCAGTTGAGCAGCGCGTCCGGTCGGTTGAGAGGCGCGTTCGGTCGTTGCCTGGGGCACGTCCAGTCGTTGGTTTGACCGTTGGGGCTCAGTGACCGTTGGAGGATCGGACGCGGTTGAGCGCGTCCGGTTAGTTTCGACCGGCGTGTCCGGTCATCCCGAAAAGGACCCAGTGAAGGGGTACAACGGCTCTATTTGTTTGGGATGCTTATAAATACTTGTTGGCCAGCCCTTGGGGAGGTAACTCGTGATTTCAAACATCCTTGTACATCCTTTGAGCTAGAGCATCTCCTTCCCACTCATCTCTCTTGCTTGATTGCAAATCATAAGTGAGATTGAGTGATCCCAAAGTGCATTGCATAGCTTGAGGGCATCTAGTGGCAATTGTGGGTGGTTTAGCCGGTGGATTTCTTGTTACTCTTGGAGAGTACCGCTCCTAGCCGGCTTGGAGATTGTTGGAGGCGTTGGCAAGAAAAGATGATTGTTCTTGGCCACCTCCGGTTGATTGTAAGAGGTTCTTGTGCTTTCCTCGGCGGAGCCCCAAAAACAACTCTAGTGGATTGCGCGTGTCATTGAGTTACCTCACTTGAGAGTGGTGTCTTGTGGTGCCTTGCGGGGCGTGCCTTGAGGGGCAAGTGACTTGAGGGTCACACCGAGGAACCATCTAAGTGTTGGTCGACACAACTGGTGAGGTAGCTTGTCGGTGCACAAGTGAACACCGGGTGAACAAAATTATTGTGTCACTTGTCTCCCGGTGATTGGTCTTCATATTGTGTTGTTGTCAATATTGATTGATTGTATATCATCTTGGTGATTGGCAACATCTTCACTCCACCATCGGTATAAGATTCTCAATCCTATCTCTCGCATTTACTTTACTAGTTTATCTTGTGTAGCTCTAGTAGTAGCTTTGCTAGTAGTTTTGTTAGCTTGCTCACTAGTGTAAAATTAGTGACTTAGCCCTTGTGTGAACTAGAGATCATAATCTACTAGACTTGTGGATAGGAGGCTTGCATCACAACCGTAGGCTAAGCAAAACTCGCTTTGCGCCATTTGTTATTCTAACAAGTTTGCTTAGTGGCTTGTGTAGGATTTTTTATAGGCTATTCACCCCCCCTCTAGTCATCTAGGACCTTACACCCTTCACTAGGCGTTTTTTGGGGGCATCGAACGCATCTGACGCTCCTCTACCAGCTGCGCTAGATCGTCGCCACGTGTCCCTAGTTAAACGTGACCCATTGATCTCCAACGGTCACTAAACTCTTAACGTTCCTCAGACGAACGCGTCATGTGCGTTACACCAGACGCGCCGCCTCCACAATAGACGCTGTGCAGAGAGGTCTGCACCCGCTCAAACTCGCATCAGACGCGTTAGTTGCTTCGCCACCAGACGCGGCCAGCGTCAGATGCTGTACTGCCTCTGTGCGCTGCTGAAGACGCCTCCACTGGACGCTGACGTCACACGTCAGTCGTCAAAGCAACAGACGCACTGGTGCACGTCTACCTTCGCCTCGCGAGTTAGGGTTAGGCGACAGACGCCAGGCCAGCGTCTGTTGCTGTCGGGCGCTACGTCCGACGTGCGCTTTTCAGCACAAAACCATTCCGCGACTTCGCCACTTCTTCTCGCAACCGACGCTAAGGAAAATAGTCATTTCATTTCCTTGAAAACGCCTGAATCCCGCCTCGCAAGCTCGGTGGGAGGGAGAGAGGACCCCAAACCCCTCTCAACCGCTCAAACTCCATCGCCCTTGCAAATGTGCCAACACCAATAAGTGTTCACCACCTTGTGCACGTGTGTTAGCATTTTTACAATCATTTTCTCAAAGGAGCTAGCTACTCAACTTGCCACGCCACTCGATCCTAGCGATGATGCATAGTTAGATCACTCGAGTGGCACTAGATGACCGATATGCAAACAAGGTTGCCCCTCTTAATAGTACGACCATCTATCCTAAACCCGGTCATCAACTTCTCTATACACCTATGACCGGTGAAAAGGAAATACCCTAGGTTATACCTTTGCCTTGTGCATTCCCTTCCAACTCCTCCAATTTGTTGATACAATACATGCATCAACCATATCACAAATGATATGATCCATATCATATCATCATGTGACATTGTTGGTCCATCGATCTTGACCTCACTTGCTCTTCACCGTTGCATCGGTCCATCGGCGCCAAGTCTTGCTCAAGCTTCACCGCCCCGCGGTCCATCACTCCAAAGCCTCCGACTTACCCTTCACACTTGCAACCGGTCCGTCAAGCCAAACCTCATCTTGATCTTCTCCACCTTGGTCACATGACTCCATGTCATGTCTCATATGCAATGAGCTCCTTCATGACACCATCACCTGTGAACTAATCTCCTGTGTATCTCACATAAAACCAAATTAGTCCACCTAAGGTTGTCACTCAATTACCAAAACCAAACAAGAACCTTTCACGGGGCTACAGATGCTGCAAGGGGGCGTGGGCGCGCCAGATCCGGTGCAGGTGACACCGGATCTGGACCCAGAGGGTGCGGATCCGCCCCCTCGCGGGCCATCTTGTTCATCGGCGACCACCATGGTTTCTGAGCTCAACGTGAAGAAAGGAAGGGGTGAGAGGAGGAAGAGGAAGGGGCTGGACGCGGGGTGGGCCTTGTTGGGCGCCGCCGCTAGTCGGAGCGCAGCGGCGGGGGCCGGGAGGCTTTGGTGTGGCAGGGCCTTCGGCGGCGGGGGGAGTCGCCCCCGAGTCGCCTCTCTACGGAGACGACGCGAGGGGGGGGAGCAACAATCGCCACTTTTCAGGCCACCACTTATATCTATGCATTGGTCATGTCCTAACATGCCTGCATTGGTTATGTGGATGGTACTTCTGTCACGGTCACTATATTTAAATTTAAAAGAAAAAGAAAAGGTACCATGAACAACAATAGCTAGTAAGTCGAAATATTTTGAGGCCAATAGAAGCATTTTGCTAGTGCAACATGCCGAATAATGGGAAGGGAGGGAGCTAGTCGATACATAGCAGGGGTCTACAAGTATTAGTGCAACAGACTGAAGCCCAAGGGTAACTTGACTGTTAAGTTGGATCACATCCTTGCTAAGTTGCTAGCCTGCCTTAACTCTAACTTGTCCTTGGATGACTGAATGTCTGTCCATACGGTAAGTCTGATGTGAAGTAACAATTGTTCAGTGTACGTAGCTAGCCCGGGCAAATGTTCAGTGTAGCTTAACACCATGAAACAAGGAGGCCTCGTTTCACTCTGTTAATTAATTAGTTCAATTTGTGTCTACATCGAATGGAACGATAAGTTAACAACCCTTTATTATTCACCACTACTACACACGACAAAGAATTGCAACATGTGCCACCAGCCAAATCATCAAAACACAAATAAGCTAGAACAACTGGGATAGACTACACAACATCAATTTACTCCACCCTCGTGCTGAGGGAGAGGAACGGATGATAACAATGCAATGGCGGCTCTTCTAAGATTAAGAACGACTAGTAGTGATTGAGAGCAAGAAGCATGGGTGTCAGACATGAGTATAGAAGTATTTGGCGCAAGCCCGGCAGTATCGACCTCCCGGCGTTGCCGTGGCTGGAGCCTGGAGGACGATGTGGACTCGAGGCTGGTGCCCCTGCCCCCGCACTGCCTGGACTTGCTGCGCCCCGTCAGGAGACGTATTTGCAGCTCCCGTAACCTGCAATATAATCCAGATTCAGATACGCCATCATGATGTATATCAGTTGCAGTTCAGAGATGCTGCTGGTCAGATTCAGAAACAAAGACAGACAATCGTGTATGAACTTACTGGGGTCAGTGGCGGTGACCGCGCCGGTGCCCTTGAAGTCGCAGTCGTAGTCGTGCAGGCCGTTTGCCTGGTAGTAGGCGTTCATCACGTACGAAGCATGTGACTGCACGTTGTTGGGGTCGAAGCACGCGCCGCCGCTCTGGATCGGCTTACAGTCGATGTAGCCACAAGCGTAGTTGATGTTGTTCTGCAGGTCGGTTGCGCTCGCGCCGGACTTGGCCACACACCACTTGCCTCCGCCTGACGGCGAGGGGTTTGGTGACGGGTTGGGACTTGGCTTCGGAGATGGGTTTGGAGATCCAGACTGCAAGGCCAGATAGGAAAAATGACTTGTCAGCATCGGATTGGAACAATTCGTTTGTCCCAACAACAAATTAGAAACTGAATGCACTCATATCAGAGTAAGGCTAAGCATTGTTTCTCGAATCAAAATTTCCCTGGTATGAGTTTATTTGAAACTCGGAACTGAGATATGCTCATATGGACACTTGGTGCTTATTAAATCAATTTAGTGTCATAACTTTAATTTTTGGGTAAACTTTAGCCTGACAAGACTCTGCAATTATACATATGACTTTAGCATGTGACGAGATACAAACACATGGTCTCTGGAGTCAGTACTGGCACCACCCAAAAGGCCAAAATATGCCCTGCCCAACTTGATGGCACGCCTAAGATTCTTGAGTCAGTCGCTAACATATACAATGCAGACAAAAGCAACAAGCTTGAAACCGCAGCCCCTGCCTAAACTTTGATTGGGCAACTAGGGAAGTTACTCATATGCGCACCAAAGTACATAGCTCAAACAGAATAGAGGGCTACAAGGTTCAAAAGCTTGAGATAATGCATAGCAAGCTAGAACGGTGCGAGAGGAAGAGGAAACCCCCGGCTATAAAGGTGCCTGACTTGTTGGCGGCGATGACCCCACCTACTGAAGAATCCTCAGTTGGAAGTACACGGAAAGCATCCCGCAGTAAACCACGTAACAAGCTTTTGAGGGTACATTCATTCAGAATCTAGTGCCCATCTGCTTTGCTTCCTGGTAGCTACTTGTGCATGGATGAAACCATATAACCAATTCCATTAAGAAATAGAAGCATAACGCCAATGGATATGCTCATGTTTCGTGTATACCCTATCTGCAGTCTAGAAAGCAACATCTGGATGGTATAGTAGGCTCTAAGTACACAAAGGCCTTGTTTAGTTCCCAAATCAGCACTCCAAATTCCACTATGCAAAAAGGAGATTCTCCATCACATCAAAATATCGGTAAATGCATGGAGTACTAAATGTAGATGAAATCAAAACTAATTGCACAGTTTTGTTGTACTTTACGAGACGAACATTTTGAGTCTAATTAATCATTTTTTGGATAATTTTTTACACTAAAAAATAAAACGCGCTACAGTGTTCCGACCAGAACACTGTAGCGCACAGTCCCGATTCCGGTGTCCCAAATCGAGAACTGAACACGGCCAAATATAAAGTAGTTTGGCACTAGACCCTTGCATACACATTAAGAACCTTCCAGGTAGCAAACCAAGGCAAGAACCTTCCAGGTAGATTGCCAGTCATTTTTCAGACAGCTGAAGAATACCCCCCAGGTTGTTCACAGTTGTACGTATCACTATGGCTCAGTTTAGTTCCCCAAGAATTTTGCAAAAATTTTCACATTCTCCGTCACATCGAATCTTTGGACGCATGCATGAAGCATTAAATATAAATAAAAAATAAAACTAATTACACAGTTTAGACGAAATCCACGAGACGAATCTTTTAAGCCTAATTAGACTATGATTGAACACTAATTACCAAATAACAACAAAATGCTACAGTGTTCATTTTGCCAAATTTTTCATCTAAACAGGCCCTATGGTGAAAGGTACAGTAGTACTACTACGTACGTACCCTGTAAAAATCAGAGAATTATATGCAGCTGTGCCAGCTAGCATTAGCAGGCAAGGCCTTGTTTAGATGCATCTAAAAGTTAGAATTTTTTTACTCTCTCCATTACATCAATTTTTAGTCGCTTGCATGGAGTATTAAATGTAGGTAAAAATAACTAATTACACAGTTTAATTGGAAATCACGAGATAAATCTTTTGAGCCTAGTTGGTCCATGATTGGACAATATTTGCCAAATAAGACAAAAATGGTACTATTCATCAGGTTAGAAAAATTTACAATCTAAACGTGGCCCAAGTAGATTTGGTACGGCAGCGTGTCAGCAAACACGGGTAGCAAGGAAGCAACGTGTGCACACAGATCTAACAAATCAGGGCACTTTTCTTGAGAGACGAGTACAACTAGCAGCAAGCATAGAAATTGCAGAGGTGTCAAAAGCCTGAGCTGCACATGGGGCATGGGATGCCGTCACTGGATCCATCGAGAAAAATAAAAACGACAAGCAAGCATCCGGGCTGAAAGGAAACGCTCTAATCCTTTGACAACTAGGCTAGAGATGGCATCACGGAGGAGAGACGGTTGGGAGAAGAAAAGTTGGACACGAAAGCGACACTTTCCAGATGGGGCGGCGGTCCGGTCACCGTCCACGCGGCATGGCTGCGCCTGTACTCTGCTGACCATCCTCCATCAGGCCCTTGTTTAGATTCAAGAAAATTTCAAACCGATGAATAGTACCACTTTCGTCTTATTTGGCAAATATTGTCCAATCATGGACCAACTAGACTCAAAAGATTCATCTCGTGATTTCCAACTAAACTGTGTAATTAGTTATTTTTTTACCTACATTTAATACTCTATGCAAGCGGTTAAAAATTAATGTGATGGAGAGAGAGTGAAAAAACTTAGAGCTTTGAGGCAAACTAAACAAGGCGCAGCATTGAGTGCGTGCGTGCACGAGTCTGTCTGTCTACCCGTGAGAGGCACACGCAAAGGATACAGGAGTACTACTACTGTACATGCGGTGTGCTATCAACAGAGTAGAGCACGGCTTATGCCGTTTCCGTGCAGCCTTATTTAGATGGCAAAAACAACCCAAAAAAAAATCATACAGTAGACGTATACATGGAATATTAAATATAGGTAAAAAAATAACTAATTGTACAGTTTGTCTGTAAATATCGAGACGAATCTTTTGAGCATAGCTAGTTCATAGTTAGACAATTTTTGCTAAATAACAACGAAAAATACTATATGAATTTTTCCCAAAAATTTTTGGATCTAAACAGGGCCCTTAAATTTGTTCCCAACGGTCGCATCTCGCATGCATACCCTACGTGTGCTGTGTGCTTAATTAAACAAACCCACTGGATCTGGATGGAATAATAATAAAATGGTGCTATCTTGGAGACATCATCATCGTAATGTGAACCGATGACCTCCCTGAAGACCTGCTTGAACCGGCACCGGCACCGCGCGTCCCTTTGACCCTTTTGACCCCCCGCCGCGGTTTCTGAAACCGCGTCCCATTCTCCCTTTCTTTTCCACAGCAGCCAGACTACGGCTGTGTTCAGTTCCTCAAAAAAAAATCACTGTGCAAACAAAAGATTCCCCCGTCACATCAAATTTATGATACATGCATGCAGTACTAAATGTAGATAAAATCAAAAACTAATTGTACAGCTTGGTTGTACTTTGCGAGACGAACGTTTTGAACCTAATTAGTCAACGATTGGACACTATTTACCAAATAAAGCCAAAACATGCTACAGTACTTTTTTTACACCTTTTCGCGGAACTAAACCCACCCAACAATTTCAAATTTTTGCGATTTCCCCAACATTTAATGGGACAATAATCAGATCGCGCAGACTGGGAGCCAATAATTGCAGCAGATTCGTCCGTAACGAATGTATGAATGAACGAAGCAGCGAAAGAGAAAGGAACAAAACGAGCGAGAGCAGAGTAGGAGTATAGCACAACTCACCGATCCTTGGCGGAGGAGTCCGAGATCATACTTGGGCGTGAAATCCGTGTTGAAGATCCCGAAATTCCTCTCCGCGAGCGGCCCGGGCTTCTGGTTCTCATCAAACAGCGAGAACACGTACGTCTCGAACCTCCTCCCCGGCATCATCGGCGTCCCCTTCCCGCCGCTGCACACCCGGATCATCCCGGCGTTGAAATCCCTCGCCTCCTCCGGCCCCACGCCCACCTGCCCGGCCTCCGCCTTGGTCGGCCACCCGGCCTCCCCGACGGCGATCTCCACGCCGGCGCCGTACCCGAGCCTCTTCATGGCGGTGTAGATGGCGTCCATCTGCGCGTCGAACATGCTCGTGTAGTTGAGCTTCGTCCCGGGGTCGTACACCCCCGCGTTGGGCCGGAACACCGCGTAGTTGAGCGTCGCCGCGTTGTAGCTGAAGTACGGGTACGCGTTCACCATGAACGGGGACCCCGTGTCGTTGTGGAACTTGAGCATGGGCGCGAGGACCTTGGCGTCGAGCCCGGGGCGGAACCGCGCGTTGGACGGGATCCCGTCGGAGGGCGCGAGGATGCCGAGGTAGTGCGGCGTGGTGACGCGGACGCCCGGGAGGCTCTCGAGCTGGAGCGCCTGCGCGAGGCGCCGCATCGCGGGGAGCAGGGCCACGACGAGGTCGGGGACCACGGTGGGGCCGAGCACCTCGTTGCCAGCGAGGAGGAGCGTGACGTTGGCGCCCGCGGCGACGTGCGGGGAGAGGTTGTCGCGGACCCACCCGCGCGCCGCGTCGAGGCCGGCGGATTTGTCGGCGAAGGTGGGGAGGAGGGCGTTGGGGATGGAGACGGCGAGGGAGATGGCGGGTGCGTTGGCGGCGAACGCGTCCAGGAAGGCCGGGTTCGCGTCGAAGAGCTTCACGCGGTCGATGGTGGTCTTGGTGGCGAGGAAGGTGGCCACGGCGGCGGGCGTGGGCAGGTTGTCCGCGTTCGCGCCGTAGTTGACGCCGATGGGCAGAGATGGCAGGGCGCCGCCCTGCGCGGCCGCTGGCGACAAGCCATGGAGGAAGGCGGCGAGGAGGAGGAGGAGGAGCGAGAGCATCGGGAGGCCTCTGCTGCTAGTGCCCCCACTCTTGGGATGGAGGAGAGGAGAGGAGAGGAGAGGGAATGGGATGGATGGACGGTGCAGCAGCCCGTTGTGGGTGGGTTTTGAAACCTCTGCGCTCGACGGCTCGAGGCTGCAGCTAATAATTTTATTATTTTATAATTAGGCTCCGTTTGGTACGGCTCCGCTTCACCAGCAAAGCTATTTTTTGTGTTTCAGCTCCATGAACAGCTCTATCAGTGGAGTTAGAGCCGTTTGGTAAATCGTTTGGCAAAACAGCTCTACATGTAGAGTTCCTTAAAACATGCTCTCACAGAACGCCACGTAGGATGAGGTGAAGCCGGGAGAAGCCACTTTTTTTTGGCTCCTTCTCACCCCAAAGCTTTGTGAGAGCGTGTTTGTAGGGGCTTCATCGGTGGAGCCGTTTCATTTTACCCCGTTTGACAGAAAACGGCTCCAAATAGCTCCTGAAGCCGCTGGAGAAGCCCTACCAAACGGGGCCTTAATGTCTCTAGCCTAAAGCCCGGCTGTCTTTAGTTTATTTAATACTATAATAATAATAATAATAATAATAATAATAATAATAATAATAATAGGATAAAGAGCCTGTTTAGTTCACAAAAAGTGAACCCAAAAAGTACTACAGTACCTGTCACATCAAATCTTGCGGCACATGCATGGAGTACTAAATGTAGACGAAAGAAAAAACTAATTACACAGTTTAGTTGTAAATCACGAGACAAATCTTTTGAGCCTAATTAGTCCATGATTGGACACAAATTGCCAAATAAAACGAAAAGTGCTACAGTAGCCGAACCCAAACTTTTTCACCAACTAAACAAGCCCAAAGAAATGGAAAATAAAGATAAGAAAAAAATTTAGTACTCCATGCTGCTAGTGCCCCCACTAGTGGTTGGTTGGATTTGGCGTCTGCTCTGCTCGGCGCCGTTGTGGGTGGGTTTTGAAACCTCTGCGCTCGACGGCTCGAGGCTGCACCTAATCATTTTATTATTTTATAATTAATTAATGCCGCTTGCCTAAAGCCCGGCTGTCTTTTGTTTATTTAACACTATAATAATAATAGGATAAAGAAATGGAAAATAAAGATAAGAAAAGAATTTCCTCACCCGGAATTGGGTCCTCGCAACTAGGGTTAAAAAAACCGCTCGGTAAACCGCGGTTACCGGCCTAACCGGTTCCGGTCCGGTCCGGTTAGGTATTCCCCAAATTCAAATTTAAAATTTGAAAAAAAAAATGCTGAAAAAATTCCTAAAAATAGTTCATGATTTATAGAAGCCAATGGTGTAAAAATTTTTCAAATTCGAGTTCGTTTAGTATTTATTTATACGTATAGAATTTTGAAAAAAAAGAAAAAAAATCCCGGTCCTGCCCCGTTAAGGCCCCCAAATTCAAATTTAAAATTTGAAAAAAACAAAAAATGCTGAAAAAATTCCTAAAAATAGTTCATGATTTATAGAAGCCAATGGTGTAAAAAATTTTCAAATTCGAGTTCGTTTAGTATTTATTTATACGTATAGAAGTTTGAAAAAAAAAATCCCGGTCCTGCCCCGTTAAGGCCCCAAAATTCAAATTTAAAATTTTAAAAAAACAAAAATTGCTGAAAAAATTCCTAAAAATAGTTCATGATTTATAGAAGCCAATGGTGTAAAAAATTTTCAAATTCGAGTTCGTTTAGTATTGATTTATACGTATAGAAGTTTGAAAAAAAATCCTGGTCCTGCCCCGTTAAGGCCCCAAAATTCAAATTTAAAATTAAAAAAAAAACAAAAAATGCTGAAAAAATTCCTAAAAATAGTTCATGATTTATAGAAGCCAATGGTGTAAAAATTTTTCAAATTCAAGTTCGTTTAGTATTTATTTATACATATAGAAGTTTGAAAAAAAAAAGAAAAAAGAAAATTCCAAACTCAAACCGAGCGGTAAACCGCTCAAACCGAGCGGTTACCGCTCCAAACCGCCCGGTAAACCGGTGACAAACCAAACCGAAGGCGCGTTTGAATTCAAATTCAAATTCGACCGGTTACCGACCGGTTACCGGTAAACCGGAACCGGAGGCCGGCGGTTTGGGATGACCGGTCGGTAAAAAAAACCCTGCTCGCAACGTGAGAGGTGCTGTGCCCGGCAGCGGCAGTTTCCTTTCCTGTCGTGGTCTGCCTGCTGCTCTGCTCTTCTGTGCTACTGAGAGTGTTTTCTCTTGCTGTATTACTACGCAGTATTACCGTAGGCATACATTCTACCAGTAGGTTGAAACTTTTTCAAATAATGTGGTTGCAAGAGAGAGAAAAAAGTCAACACGTACTCAAAGTAATAAATTAATTATTAGGGTGTCTGCAATGGCAATTTGCAAATGGGTAACTAGATGAGGAGGCATATAAATAATAAAAAATAAACACCGTAGTGGAGAGTTACGTGAGAGAGGTATTTCTGAAAGATCGTGCTAGACTAATTATTTAGGAGTCGCTAACTATTTAATCTCTCACCTTGATAGCCAATAAAATTCTTCCTAGACTAACTATTTGGAAATTATTGGGGACACCCTTTGCGATAGAAAAGATTCCATTTTTCCTGCAAAAAAAGAATGGATTGGATTTCATAATTCCGCCAAAAGTTTTCAACTCCAAAAAAAAGAAATCAAAACAGAAATACGGTTTCGGGACCTACGAATTTGTTTCGACGTGGATTGGATTTGCAGCAAGGAAGCAAACGCACGGGGCCGCTAGTCGTGTCGTGTCGTGTTTTCCCGCGCCGCGTCTATGGGTCAAACAAACACACACGCACACGCAACCGCGGTGGCGACGCGGAGAAGATGCAGTGTCTTCGTGCGTGCGTGTGCTCGGCCTGTTGGCCCAATGGTGATGGGGACGTGCGTGTACACAGTAGTGCTTAGGGATTTTCTATTTTTCCTATTTTCTATTTTATGTAAATAAACATTAATGCATGTATATGTATATGTGTATATGATGTACTATTTTTCCTATTTTCTATTTTCTGTAAATAAACATTAATGCATGTATATGTATACGTGTATATGATGTATACGTAACTATGCATGTATGACGATGTATGCCTACTCCAATACGTATGACTAGATAATTAGGAGGCTAAATTATATATCTATCCCTAATTTATATATAATAATAAAGAGGCAAAATTTCTACCACTTTTTTTCGTCCAACCCTCTCCAATGACCAGCTCAATCCATGTCCGATACGAACTCACAGTTGCCAACCACTGAAAAAAAACACCGAATTGGAATAGGAAACAAATACTCGGCCTTAACACATAGAACAACACACATCTGTATCACACATGGAAGGTCTCCGGTTCGTTCAGTGTTTTAGCGATTTTTTGGATGAAAAAAAAATCTAATGCGATGGGTAGGGGTCAAACCCAGGTCATTGGGATTGGAATAGGAGTCCATCACCACCATGATACACATTTGTTTTCATTATAAA
Source organism: Saccharum hybrid cultivar R570 (assembly GCA_038087645.1). NCBI lineage: Eukaryota > Viridiplantae > Streptophyta > Magnoliopsida > Poales > Poaceae > Saccharum > Saccharum hybrid cultivar. The sequence goes on from JAQSUU010000760.1 coordinate 18,933,104, forward strand.
CAGAGAACTCTTGGCCTCTAAATGGTCTAATAGCTCACAGGGAAAAGACATGGACAAAAAGAAAAAAAGGAAACGATATAGAAGAAAAAACGAAAAATAACCAGAAAACAACGTGAAGAAAACAAATGCAAAATTAAACAAACACAAAAATGAAAGGAAATGAGAAAAATAGGAAACAGAGACAGATTGTAAAAAAAAGGAAAAAGAAAAAAACAACTAGAATAGATACCGTACAAAATAGGAAACGGAAAAAATAGAGAAAAGGGAAACCAAGATTTAAGGTTAGATTAAGCCTAATTAAAAATTCAATAAAATAGGGTAGTTTATTATTATCAGTACCAGAATCATGCAATAAATCATGCTTCCCGTTGCAACGCACGGGCATTTTTCCTAGGGTGTACATAAAAATCATTTGAACAGAAAAAAAACGTGTGAAAAAAGAAGACCAGGTGATACAAGATAGGGATTGTCTAGTCAGTAGACCAGACCAATCACCCAATCGCAATCCATTTGTTATGTTCATCCTGCGTATCCTTTCTGCTATGCTGAAACAAACGGACCAGACATCGCTATGCTCGCCTGCACACTTACCGCTTCCTTTGGCCAGGCCCAGCCCGTCCACACACAGATATCCCCATCCATTCAAAAAAAAAATCGTAAGTCTCTTAATAACATTGCACAGCGATTCTAGTCATCATCATTAACCTAAAACAGCAGCAGTACATCCAGAACAGGTACCACTAGTACCATACCAGGTTTACAGCCACAATCTTCAATCCCTCAGACAAAACCGACACGCCCATGCATCCATCCATTCGTTCCGAGCAACCAACCACCGGGCTTAGCCCACATACACAAACAATCCACAGAGGAAAAACAAAACAGATACTAGCAGCAGAGATAACAAGCGAGTCTGGCAAACTGCCCCAATCAGCACAAGGGGCCCACTAATCTGTGCCCACACCCTTCAGTTCCATCAGCCGCTGATAGCAGACAACGCCGACCTTGACCTCGACCCTGGAGGCGACATGGATGCTGGCCGGGGCGACCTGCGCCGACCATGCCTAGGCTCCTCGTCCTCCTCACCTGCTAGGGACCTCTTCCTCCTGTTATCAACATACAACAAGCGTTGTTACTACCATTCAACAAAAACACTCATCTGAAGCAGCTACTCCTGCTGTCTACATACAAGAATACAAGAATTCTAAATATAACCATATAAAAAAAACATCCAAAATGAATGCACCAGATGAAGCTACTTGTATCAAACGGCAACCATACAGTATGGGCCAACAAGTGACTCGAACTATGCTTTAACTCTATGTATCCTAGGCCCAAGATTCTAACCGGGAAACAAAAAAGAGCATTATCCCTGCCATGATGTAGTTTGACTCTCAAGACAATGCAAAGAATGTGCCTGAATGTACATGTAAATGTGCGAGTGTACAAGGGATTTCCATCATAATATTGCTCAGGAGAGCCATTTCACACCAAGTAAGCTTCACACAATTATTCAAAGAAACAAAGATACTATTGCTCAAAGATATACTCCCTTTGTTCCAAATTACAATACATTTTAGTTTTTCTAGATACATTGCTTTTACTATGTATAGACATAGTGTATATGTAAGTGTATAATAAAAGCTATGTATCTAGGAAAGCCAAAACATATTGCAATTTGGAATAGATGAAGTACAGACTTAATGAAGGCCTCATTCCCCTGATATCCTCCACAAAGGACCACTTTTCATTTCTTGGTCAAACAAATGTTCCATGTAACAACCAAATAATGTTGCATGTTACAAATTGGGAAAAATATTGCTCAACAAAATAACCATCGAATAGGACGCACAACCTTCAGAACATAACTAGTTAACCCATAGACATGCACCAACAGTCAAGGAACACAACTTAATCATCATGACCGTTGTCCGCACCACGGCGATCATTTCTATCATCAGGAGTATAGGATCTCCTTTTCTTATCCCTGTCATTTTCTTTAGGTTGTTTTGACAACCTCGGGTGCTCTTCCTTAGCCCGGGGTGGGGAAGCAGAGTAGTCATCACGCCTTTTCGGGGCAGGGGAGTATGACCTATAGTATAGGTAACATCATTTCGATGAAGGTTACTGTACTAGTACATCATGGTTGGTCCATTACTTATTCAAAGAGACTCAAGACTCAGCAGACATACTGTGATCTACCACGGCCACGAGGGCGTGGTGAGCGGGAACGCGAGTATGAACGAGAACGAGACCGTCCTGCACGTAAGGAAAGATAGCAACTTGTCAGTGCTCAAACAGCTTCCGAAACCATCAATTTCAGTACCACATTTTGCTACCAGCAGATGCAACCTTCAAACAGGCAAATAAGATCCAAGGACAATGATACAACAGAATCGCATGAATGCCAATCACGTTAAATGAACACGAAACAACAATAGTTGAACATGAACAGGGTCATTTTTTTATAAGAAATTACAATGCATACTCGAGCATTCATCCATGCATCTCAAATAGTAGGACAAAACAAAGCAAATAACTTAGATTACCATGGCGATAAGCACGACGCCCTTCATGACCAGAATAACCTCTGCAGAGATACAACTTATGTCATTTCAAATGAAACACAGAGAGCGCTTCCAGGAAACCAATGCTTATTGGCATACCTTGGCCCAGTTCGTCTACGCATTTCCTCAGGCCTTTTCCGTGTATCCGCAACAAGTACAACAGTTATTTCACGCCCAGCAAACATCTGACGGTTCATGTGGTATTGCGCCTCAGAAGCGTCAAAAGCATCAACAAACTCCACGAATCCAAACCCTCTTGGCTCCCTGAATGATCAAAAAAGCCTTCATAAGTAAAATTCACAAAGAATGGTACTGGTAAACAAGGAAGAGGGCACATAACGATCATAAATAGTATGTGCCTCATGAGTTACTACCAGGGATTCATATTATGGTGAATCATTTATAGTTCTCCATAGAGCACAGCTAACAACTTACAAACATGTTCATCAAATGGTAGCAAACCTCAAAAAGTGGTTAGGAGCCCTTAGATCCAAAATTTCCTGTATACATCTTCATAAAGTGATTTGCTTCAAGTTCTTCAAGTTTGAAAAGTCATGAAAAGTGCTTGAGACCAACTTGTCTTCATTATATCTTCCCATGGAAGACACGGTAAAACCCTCTTCTCTTCAGGAAATTAACAAATCGAATCTTGTCTTGATAAAAGAACTTCATTCGCACAATACTCTATCTCACCAAACAAATGAACGATTAGGACTGTTCAGGGCTTGTATTTACTTCAAATACAAATACAGTCCTGAGAATAATTTCAAGAGAGTAATTCATACCAGAAGAAAGCATCATCATATAATGTAAATATATCCTATACACAGGAAATTAATTAGTCTTACTCCATTGTTCTGCCTTAAGTTATCCTACGATGTTTTATATTATGCATAAAGTGCATAAAAGAAAGAGAAAGGGAATGGTTGAGTTCTTTTTATGCAACTTTGCTAAGCCACAACAATCAGTCCATTTTTGGAATGGAGCCTCGTGATGTATATATGTGTTAACCGTGACAGTGTGTAGACCTCCAGCAAAGCGTACAGCCCAAGCAAAGCTTTCAGTTGCATGCAAACATTTAGCAACCATAATTTCGATGGCATGGTCAAAATATAACATCGAAAAATGCTTGCTCCTAAAAAACAGCAGAAGATAAGGACCCCAAACATTTTTGTAGAATCCCAAATGGTTTGGGCTTGTAGCGCGGTGGCTTGGGCTCCCTGTGGTTGAGCCAAAATATACCTTATTCAGGTGGGAGTCCCTCCCCTGGTGAGGTACAAAAAAAAACATGGAATGCAAATGTAACGGCTAGAAATGGTATATTGAAAGTGAAACTCCAACAAAGCGTTACAACCCAAACCCAATCAAAGTGTTCAGTTTCATGCAGACAAATGCTTTGATCCTAAAATGCATGGTCAATATATATATATATATATATATATATATATATATATATATATATATATATATATATATATATATATATATATATATATATATATATATATATATATATACTGCCCTATATTTTGTAGCCACTTTGAGTTACGATAATTACTATGTTAATTTATGAGATTATAATAACTCCTTACTAAGTGGTTTACTACAACGTTACGGTAAATATCCCCATATGTTATAGTAATTCAACTATCGTAAATATGTATTGACATTGTCGTAAATTAGTATATAAAATTATCGTAAATGAAGGTGGGTACAAAATAACTTATTCTATAGCTGGCTATAGAGTATACTCTCCCTATATATATATATATATATATATATATATATATATATATATATATATATATATATATATATATATATATATATATATATATATATAGTGCACAAACGCACTTGTAGTGCGGTGGCTTGGGCTCCCTGTGGTTGAGCCAGCCGGCCAGGGTGGCCTCGCACCTTATTCAGGTGGGAGTCCCTCCCCTGGTGAGGTAAAAAAAACATGGAATGCAAATGTAACGGCTAGAAAGGGATGTCAACGGACACAACCATTTATTAGCCTAGCTGCTACCCAGAAGCCAGTTGTGCGCATGGCAAATTTGTGTGTGGTGTCTTCTCATACGGTAAATACAGCCATTTTGATTCCATGATCATGTTTTATAGCTGTTTATGCCAGTATGAGCAGTATGAAGTACTAAGATCAGCTGTCTGCTACATTGGATTTGCTGCCTATCTCTTCATGTTAAAAACTTATAATTCTTTTAAGATGTGAAAATTAATAAATTGTTGGCATAACGTCAATGTGCTCGAAGTACTTCCGGATTCTCCATTTTCTACTGCTCTATTTATTGTCCTGAAGTGTGTTCATTTTTTTCTGACAGGTGAATGGAGTGGCTGAGTTGCATAACAACATTTTGAAGGAAGAACTATTTGCAGATTGTGTCTCTATATGGCCGACCAAATTCCAAAACAAAACTAATGGAATCACGCCTCGAAGATGGCTCCGGTTTTGTAACCCTGAGCTGAGTGAAATAGTCACAAAATGGCTAAAGTCAGATCAGTGGACAAGTAATCTTGATCTGTTTACTGGACTTCGCAAAGTATGTGCGAATGCTTCTAGCCTTGCATCTGCTTGTCATTGCTCTATCACAGTATAACTGAAAACCTTCAACAGTTTGCAGCCAAGTTATCTTGCAAGAAGCGCCTAGCCAAACATGTGTTGGATGTGACAGGTGTTACAATTGATCCAACTAGCTTTTTGAGGTTCTACAAGAAGGCCCTCCAGCGATCCCGCGCCGTCTGTGCGCGACGCCGAGGGAGGTGGTGTCGGTGTGGGGCACGTTGGTGGATGTGTCCTCGTCATGCTCCACCCTGTGGAAGAGGTTCCAAGCTCTGGTGTCCTTGCTTCTGTAGTTCGCTTTCTACTCCCGATTTCCAACATGGAAAATCACCCAACCACCATCACTTCTCCCTCTCCCGTTGAGGAGCCGCCACCAGATCCTCCACCTTGCACGCCGCCTCCTGATCCTCCTCATACCTCCCCTTTCTTGCCCAATTCAGCTGGTCCTACTCTGCCTCCCACATCTGTCCCACCTAACTCCAGGGCACCATCCACTTGTGCTTCAACTCCTACTGAACTAGATCTTGTGCAGTCAATCCAAACTCTTCAGGTCTCCTCACATGACATACCAAGCGCACAGAGGCAACGACAACAATCATCGATCGGCTCCGGCGCCGGCCTCACAGGTGCCAGGGGGGCCATGACGATCCTCTCGTGGAATTGCCAGGGCTCAGGTGGGAGGTTTTGTAGTTCCAAAATGCTTCATCTCGCCCGCTTGATGACCTCTACCAACTCTCAGGTTTGTTCTATTTCCGAGACTCACAGCTCAACTATTACTCGTACCTCCCTCATTAACTGTTTTAATGCCTCTGATGCTTTTGTAGTTCCTGCACTAGGACAATCCGGAGGCCTTTGGCTCATCTGGAAAGATGTTGTTAGTCTTACTGTTATAGACCACTCGCCAAACTTCATCTTTGCTATGTGTAATAATAATCTAGATAACAGGCATTTTTTATTAGTTTATCTTTATGGTGACCCACATCACCAGAACACTACCACCATATGGATGCAAGTGCTGAATTTTGTTGAAAATAATAGCGGATTGCCTATCTTGTGTACTGGAGATATGAATGATATTATGCATCCCAATGAAAAATCAGATCCTGGTAGACCTGATCTTAGGCGTATTAATGCTTTCTGTGATTATGTCAAACAGTGTGGCTTCATTGATCTTGGATACAGTGGTCCGGCGTACACTTGGACAAACAAACGACGCAATACCATGCCAACTTTTGAGCGTCTAGATCGTTCTCTAGCCAATGCGGAATGGTGCACTGCTTATCCTAATACAACAGTTTATCACTTGCCAATGCTTCGAAGTGACCTATTCTTACACTTCTAAATTCATCTAGGCGACACACTAACAAACCTTTCCGCTTTGAGAATTGGTGGCTTTTGGAACAGGGATATGAAGAGGTTGCAAAGTCAAGCTGGCAGCGCTCAACTCGACGACCTTTCCACCAAAAAATTAGGTACCTTGCTGCTGATCTCAAGAGATGGCGAAGAGTAAAACCAAAATTGTCGGATCAGCTAGCTGCAGTGGAAGATCAACTTCTACAAGAACAACTCAAACCGCCGAACCAACAAGACCACAACCTGCAGCAACAACTTACCGACCAGCATCACCAACTTTTGATAAAATATAGAATTCCACCACCAACGTGCAAAGAAGAATTGGGCTCTACTTGAGGACCAAAACACTTCCTATTTTCACCAGGCTATTGTTAGAAGGACAAGGAAAAATAGAATCACATATTTAATCAACCCAGATGGCAGTGAATCAACTACTCAAGAGCAACTTTCTCAAACTCTTGTTAATTATTTTCGTGATATTTTTCTCAAACCCAGATGCCCAGCTATTATCTAATATAATTCTTGTTTCGTTGAAAAAAAATACTCCATGATAATATATTTTTAAGTTGTTACCTTAAAGGTGACAAGCTGTCGTGTTTCCAATTTTCATAATTCCACGTACTTTGAATTTCTTATCACAGACCTTTTTTCCGTCATAAAAAGGGGGCCAAAAGTTTTTGACCAAAGGAAATTTTTTTACAATCAATCAAACAAAAATACAGTTTCGGGAGCTACAAGACGGTGGTGCGGTGTATCGACGTGGGGCGAATTGGTTACGAGACGGCTGCACGCTCTGGGGGCCGACCGCCGCCGCCGCAGCGCCGCGCTCACCTGATGGGGCCACCGCGCGCCCTCCTACACCGTGCTTGGGGCCGTCGGTGGAAGGGGAAGGGAGAGAGGATGCGCCACATGCCACACCGATAGGAGCAGATGGGTCCGGAGCTGTGCGTTCTGGGTGCTTGGCGGCTGGGCAGAGGAAAGGGAAAGGGAAAATGATGGGGGCGCCTGGGTCTAGGGTTTGAGGAAGAACAATATATACTACAGCAACAACTAGTGGGCTGGGCTCCAATATTTTTTACTGGGCCTTCGTATATTTCGGTTATTTCGGTTAACCGAACCTAGGAACCGAATTAACCTGGCAAATTTCGGTTCCTGAGAAGTGGGAACCGAACTAGGAACCGAAGTTTTTGGTTTCAGTTATTTCAGTTTCGGTTCCGGTTAGTTCAGTTCGGTTCTCGGTTCTCGGTTATTTTTGCCCAGGGTTAGTCATACTTGTTATTCAAACACTGATGAGAAAGGTGAATCTTCTAAGGCCCTCCACAATGTGAGGCTTAAGTGATGCCTACAAAGGAAAGAGAAAATTTAAGAGTCACTCTTCGCACGGCAGCCACCATTTCTAGCTTCCACCGATGCCAGGAAAATAAGGAGCAGAGCAAGTAGTTGCTCTGATGCCCAAAGAATAAAAAACCATTTCATTGGCCTGCTGTCCACACCAAAGCTGCTCCCGTGAGCCTTCGTCCCTGCAGCTTTTGACTACTTTTTCTTACGACGTGGATCCCATGAGTAATGCCACCAACTCCTTCCATATTGTAGCAAATTGAGAAACGCTCTTGGTTGTACATGTGGAACCCGGTTTTTTTTGCTGGCTCTACTCCCACATTGTGGAGGGCCTAAATTGATATGGTTTATGGAAGAAGCCGTCAGCCTCGTTTAAGTAGTCAAATAGCAAATAAAGTTGCATGCAGTAAATAAATTAATTATTTCTCTTGGACTTGCCTTGCGTTTGCTCTGTATATTCCCTTAATATCTGATCCTGCATGCATGTAACCTCTTTTGCCGACTCAAGGAACCACCGGCTTATTTTCTTTTTGCTTTCCCTCTTGTAATAAACAACCAGGTCGGTAGGAGTGCTACTTCTGGACTTGTCCGTGTACGATCGACGTATAGCACCTGGACTTCATCGTTTGTCCATAACCAACGTCGTGTTCCAGCACTTAGAAAGCCCTTTAAGTAATTTTGCTGCTTATCAACTAGCTCAAATAATAATCGGCCGCAGTCCGATTAAAATTGGTTTGGCCCAATTTGAGTGTCAACAAGGGTGTTCATTTTGTCTTGTTTCATTGTTTTCTTTCAGGCTCAATCTACAGGAAGCTTTTGTCTTGTTTCAATCTGCAGAAAGCTTTCGATTTTAATTCTAATCTGCAAAAAGCTTTTGTCTGAAATAGTAGAAAGCTTTCGATATATACTAAAATGGACCTGTATTTTTGCTCGAAAGAGCTCGGTATTAGACAGTGCATAGAGTATTCCACATCTGTGTAATGCTAAGAGAGATAAGAGAGAGAAGAGAGAGAGAGAGAGAGAGTGTGAAAGAGGAGAGAGAGTGAACGTGAGAGAGGAGAGAGAGGGTGAGCGTGAGAGAGGAGAGAGAGTTACACCCTGTTCGTTTGGACTTATCAGCAGAATCAGCAGCCATCCAACAGTGTTTTTCTCTTACAACAAACCAGCGAACAGTGCTTTCAGCACAATAAACCAGCGAAACGAACAGGCCGCCAGAGTGAGCGTGAGAAAGAGAAGAGAGAGAGGATAGGGAGAAGAGAGTGAGCATGAGAGAGAGTGACCATGAAAGATTGTGAGTGAGTGTGCAAATCGATTCCATGTCCAAGTCAGCCAAACGCCATTTTGATTTTAATTCTTCGAAATAAATTCGGTGATATAACCAAACAAGAATATCGGAAAGGAATTGGTTTCAATTTGAGGACATATTACCATGTTAAAGTTTGTTATACTCCCTCCATCCATTTATTGGAGTCATCTTAGGGTCATGCGCAGTGACCAAGAAGGGGTGGCGCATGCAGACGGTTGAATTAATTCCACCAGTGAGAGCAACCGCATGCTGACAATTGAATTAATTGGGCCAGTGAGAGGAGCCGCTTGTGCCTAGGACGATGTGAAAACTATGGTCCTGACTTAGACGACTCCGACTCTTGGAGAAATGTTTTTCCGGTAAGATGACTTCGATAAATGGACGGAGAGAGTATAATATAGAGGACATATTTTATCATGAGAATAAAACACGTGCGCGTTGCACACACAACTAGTACTAGTTTATTAAACACACCGTAAATTGTGCATTAGGTAATTAATTACACCTACAACGAGAGGGACAACTGATCGCAGCTGTTCAATGCGTATCACGCGTTCGGAGATGGAACATTTTTTAAGAACAAACAATTGGATTGACATAGAGTGTCACCAGAAAAAAAAATAAACTAAAGCCAGAGACACAAATCCATGGCACTTGAGAATTCAAAAGTAACACAAATAAATATCAGCGTCACCTTGCTCTCATCTAGTGTAGTAGCATTACTCTTTCTACTTGCGCAGTGGCAGAGCCAGGATTTCAAACTTGGGTATTTCTACTTTCACATCAACAAAAAACCAGTTTTTTTTTAACTTCAATGGGTAAAAATACTATAAAATATGACGGAGTCAGACCGAGAAGCTGTTTTTTTACTGTTTTAGGCTGCAATGAGTGAAAATACTATAAAATATAGCATTATACATATACATATATAAGTATATACATATATATACATAAAAGTGTATCAAAATAGTTAGATATTCCCGGGAATATAGGGAATACCCTTTGGATCCGCCCATGTACTTGCGGTTCTGACCTCGAGCAGGTGAGGACGACCGGCTGCATTGGGAAGATATGTTCATCAGCCCATAGTGTATTATACACACATACAATTAAAGATCAAAATAAGAGATGGTCAGATGTGACTTACATAGTACTGTCGACGATGCAGCCCAAACCTCCACACATGTCATTCATGTTGGATCATGAATGGTACATGAGTCAATCTGCAAGGGGAGCGCTAATTGATGGCCGCACAGAAGAAATGGCTTGTACTAGGTGAGTTTATATACGCACCGCGTAGTACATCGATCTTTTATATCTAAAGTTCTCCCTTCCAAGAAGTCAAACATATTTAATTTTTACCAAATATATAAGAAAAATATTAATAATTATGGTATATAATTAGTATCGTTAGATGCTAGATCGCTGATATATTTTTTATAATAAATTTATTAGAGATATAAATACTGTTAATATTTTCTATAAAACATAGTTAAACTTTAAGAAGTTTGACCAGCATCTAAAGTACTCCCTTCCTAGAATAATGTATTTAATTTTGACCAAATATATATAAAAAATATTAATATTAATGATATATAATTAGTATCATTAGACGATAGATCATTGATCTATTTTTATAATAAGTTTATTAGAGATATAAATATTGGTAATATTTTCTATGAAACATAGTTAATCTTAAAAAATTTGACCAGCATAAATATCATAATAACGACACTAAAAAAAGACAAAGGGAGTATGTACGTACTCCCCCCTACCAGCAAATTAGAATGCTACGTTGTTTGAAAGAGAAGTTCCTGAAGATGGGGATGAAAATGCTGAAGAGTGGAATGAAAGTTAGTGAAGACACACAATCTCCTGTTAAAAGATCTAAAGCTGACAGGCTTTCTAAGAAACTAGGCCAAGACAATCAAGAAGGTGCTGAGGTGTGTAAGAAAGGATCTACTCAAAGCTCTGGTAAACAGGTGCAGCAGACATACTGGCCTGTCCCACCTAAAATAGATTACAAAGCTAAAGGATAGTCTAGTTCATGGGGGATGCTTAGAAGGCTTACAATGGCTTCCAAGCTGAAGAGTGAAGATGATGGTGATAAGGTTCACATACCACACACTCGAGAAGATTTCAGAGAGTCACTCTTTCACTCACAAGCTGCAGCATTTAACTAGAATGGTCATACTTGCTAGTCAAACACTAATGAGAAAGGTGAATCTTCTAAGTTGATATGGTTTATGGAAGAAGCAGTCACACGAATGGATCCGAAGGCACTATCATCAACAGCTATGATTACTAATCTTGATAAATCATACAACTTACAATGGATAATCGACAAGCTCAAGAGGCTAGGCTAATACGTAGAATAAACTCAAGAGTGTACAACTTACAAAGACTAGTAGTATAATAATAAGATAAAGAAATGGAAAATAAAGGAAAGGAAAAAAATTGGCCCGCCTGGCCCGATTTTTTGCCTGGGTCCTCGCAACGTGAGAGGTGCTCTTCCCAGGAGTTTCCTTTCCTGTCGTGCTCTGCCCACTCCTGATGCTCTGCTCATCTGCTCTTCTTGCTTCGACGCTTCCTCTTGTTTTTTAATATTTTGTTTTTCTTTTTGTGCTACTGCGTTTTGTTGTATAATATTACCATACATACATTGTAGGCTTAACACATATTCTACCAGTACGTTTTTTTTCGAGAACGTGCTATAGCACGTATTTCATTAAGCAGAATAAAGGAGTTTTTGTTACAGACATGGTGAACTTACGGTAATCCGAAGATTACCGAAAATCATACCCCACACCCTTACGACGCTCGCACGAGGTGATAATTACATAAAACTATAACGACAAAGGTGCTGGTGTCGATGGGCTAGTTGACCTCGTCGTCCAACCCGATCATGTTCAGCTCCAGGGCCACTGGGTCGAACTTCCCACCAAGAAGAAGCTGTAGCGCATCATGGGTGGCGTCTGAAAGCGGCTCCCGGAAGGCCGCCTTGTATTTGCGCACTATGTCGGAGGCAACATTGGGGAACGGAGCCTCCAATCCTAACTTGTTCATGAGAACACGCTGAGCCTGTTTGGTGATGTCTGCCTCGCGCGGTTGGGCGGCAATGCACTCACTGCGCCGCAACGACGTAACCGGAGCCGGCGTTCGAGATCTGCGCAACCTCGGCGGCCCATAGATGAGAGGCGTCTGCAAAGGAAGACAGAGCCGGTCCTCCAAACTCTCCTCAAACGATAATGCAACCGCAGCGACAGCCGGCATGGCTAGAGGGGATCTCCCGGCCAATCCCGTCGCCGAGGATGTTTCGCCCGATCCGCATACGTCTAGGCCTGAAGGGCAGAGATCCACAGCCAAGGCTGCCTCTGACACGGTAAGAGCCGCGTCGCCTGCCTCGACGTCAAGTCGACCCGTGTCGTTGACGTGCGATGAGGGGGCCTCAGCCTCCGCTCCCGACGCCTCAGCATCCGCAAAGTTGAGGTGAACCATCGGTGGTGGCGAATGGGCGTCCACCAACCTAGCCTGAGCCCCCAGAGGGGCCATAGGCGGAGTAGGCGTGCCCCAAGCGCCGAAGCACCCACCGAACGCCTGGCGACAAGCGAGGCTGCGAGCTCAAGCGAGGCATCGAGTTCATCAAGCATCGGGTCAACCCAAGCGGGAGGCCCATTGCCCTCGCACAACGCCGATGCAATCGGGACCACGATAGGGGCCTCTGAGGGAGGAGACGGCAAGCGCTCGGAGGAGTCCCTCCCGGTGGGCCGACCGTTGGCGAAGGAGGCTGCAAACTCCTCCAACATCGGATCCTCCTCGATGTCGCGAGCATACGTAACATCTGGGCGAATTGTCCACACCAACAGGTCAGGTTGGGCGGAGCTCCTCCCATTGTGCGTCTTGACGGTCCCTGGCGGCGCGGTGCGGACCGGCGGTGCCTGCGATGTCTCCATCGACCGTCCGCAGCGCCGCCTCCTCCTCCGGTGTTGACGTCAACGCCGCCGACGCCGGCCAATGCTGACATCCGCCTCCGCCCTCGGCTTGGCCCCTTGAAAGGTCTTGATGGCTAGAGGGGGGTGAATAGCCTTTTAAAATATTCTACAAAGACAAGCTAAACAAGTTTATCAATATAACAAATAGCGAGATGCGAGTTTTGCTTAGCCTACGGGGTGTTTGCAAGCCATCTAACCAATTCACAATTCTAGTATTTACACTCAACCGCACAAGTCAAACCAAGAAGGTAACTACAACTACAACTAGCAAGCTACACAAAGGAGTTACTCTAGCAAAGCTAACTAGCTAGCAAAAATAACTAAGAAGGTAATGCGGAGTTGAGTTAGGAGAGTTTTACCGTGGGGCGAAGTATTGAGCCAACCAATATGATCAACAATGAATACCAAGATAACCGAACACCGGGATCAATCAATCACAATATAAAAGTGATGACACGAAGATTTATCCCGAGGTTCATGTGCTTGCCGGCACGCTAGTCCCCGTTGTGTCCCTCTACACCACGTGGTTCGGTGGCTAATCGGTCACACACCGAGCCTCTCAAAAGGCGCCACAAGAACCTACCAAATGGCAAAAGGTTGCAATGACACGAGCAATTTACTAACGTTGCCTTTGGCGCTTCGCCGAGGTAGGCACAAACCCCTCACAAACACCGGAGGTGGCCAAGAACAATCACCAACTCTTGCCAACGCCTTCAAGCTGCTCCAAGCCGTCTAGGTGACGGCAACCACCAAGAGAAACAAGAATCCCGCAGCAAATCAACCACCAAGCGCCAACTAGATGCAATCTCACAATGCAAATGCACTTGGATCACTCAATCTCACTTCGAATATGGAAGGAAGCAAGAGAGATGAGTGGGAGGAGAGTTGCTTAGCTCAAAGTGCTCACAAGTATGTCAAATGTTCAAGAGGTAGAGCCTTGAGCCGGCCAACGAGTATTTATAGACGTACCCCTTCGAATATAGCCGTTAGAAACTTAAACAACCGAAATCGCGCTGACCGGACGCGCCGGTCCAACTGACCGGATGCGCCGGTCGCACAACGGCTAAGTCACGAAGCACTGACCGGACGCGCTGGTCCAACTGACCGGACGCGCCGGTCGCACAACGGCTAACTGCGAAGCAACGACCGGACGCGCTTGACGCGCAGACCGGACGCGCTGCGAACGACCGGACGCGCTGGTCCCGTGACTGACCGGACGCGCTGGTCAAGCCTGAGCAGCGCTCAACGAAACAATGACCGGACGCGCTGTAGAAATGACCGGACGCCACAGTGCCAGCGTCCGGTTAGAGTCCAGTAAGCTCCCTGAACGACCGGACGCGTCCGGTCAACAGTGACCGGACGCGTTGCGCGTTCGATCATCAAACTGAAACACGCGCAGACGCTGAACACTGACCGGACGCGTCTGGTCAAACAGAGACCGCGTCCGGTCCAGCGTCCGGTCACCTCTATGACCTCTGTTCGCCTCCGTTTCTTTTTCGACTTCCGGCGTAGTGAAAAATAGCCGTTTCAACTCATCGAAAACGCCTGAATCCCGCCTCGCAAGCTCGGCGGGAGGGAGAGAGGACCCCAAACCCTCTCTACTGCTCAAACTCCACCGCCTTCGCAAACGTGCTAACACCACCAAGTGATCTCGTCATGTGTGAGTGTGTTAGCATTTTCACAATCATTTTTCGAGGCGATATTAGTTCTATCCAAATGCATATGATTATGAAATGCACACCTAGAGGCTCTTAGGAGTTCAATAGCCGCGTCATTCCCCTCTTTATAGTATGGCTATCTATCCTATAATGTAACCACACCCACTAGGTGTCTTGGTTACTAAAACACAACCCTTAAGCATATACCTTTGTCTTGATCATGTAGGGTTGCGTCCAAAACCAAGTGTGGCCATCATGATCACCATGTCCATCTTGCCACCAACCTTGGAATGTACTAATCCTCATATGTTATATACAACTTAGGCATAGGATTAGTACTTAGGCATTGTCACTAATTACCAACACCAAACATAGGACTTTCAATCTCCCCCTTGTTGGTAATTGGTGACAAACCTTTCACAAAGATATTATGATAAAATTTTGATTGAACCCATGTCACATTGTCCAAGTATATTACCATGTGTAAGAATTATGGACATGTGATCATGAGTTCAAATTGATAGCAATGGCTCCCCCTACATGTATGCTATATGTTTGGATTTTGGAAGCATATATGTTAGATAGGAAAGATTAGGAGCATTGACTACCAATAGGTGCTAAGTGTTTTAGATTATAGACCTTTGAAGCGTGATACCATCGGAGTAGCGATAAACACCATCTTAGCACCTTGTGTAGTTAGATACCACTTGGAAAAACACAAACATAACTAGAAACCTCGTGAGATCAACATTATAAGCAAGGCTCTAGTACCACTTTGAAAAACATGAAGCAAGAAAAATCTAACTACTTCCTATTCATGCTAGTACTTCAATTCATCATTCAAATTATACTAGCAAGTCACCACACAAGCAATGTATCGGAGAAAAAGAAATACATAACTATGCATCATACATATGAAGTGCACAAAGAAATGCAACATTCATGTTTAAGAGCTTGCTCCCCCTACTTGTGTGCGCAAAATTCTCCCCTTTAGGTTTTCTCCCCTTTTTGAATCTATCTTTGTGAACAACATTTTTTTTCTCCCCCTTTGTGCTTCTCCTCCTTTGAGTTCTATCTTTGTGAACAACAATTTCTCCCCCTTTGGCACCAATGACCACAAGGGACCAATTTTAGATAGAATATCATGTTGAATTATGGGGTGAGGATCAAGTTTGTGATTCAACCTAGATTGCTTGCATGAATAAAATGCTTCAGTTTGATCCAAGGGCAAGCTTCTTCACACCTCACTAGAAGGGTTATCATGCACCATGTTGAAGCAAATATTTAGACAAGTTTTCTAGATTAAACACTTAGGATCACAAGCTACTTAAACAAGTTATATGCTACCACTAGATCATACAAGTCATGGAAACAATAGTGGCACCATATAAACTTCAAATTCATTTGATTTTCATGAATGAGCCTAGAACATGTAAATTATGACTAAATACACTAAACAAGTCCTTAGCATAGAATGTAGGACATGTCAACCAATTGTACCTTGGGGCTCGAAGGAGAGGCATGTCATATATGGGGTGCATCAACTCATGTTGGAGAAGTCAAGTATGTTCAACTCATTCTTTAGCTTGTGAAATCTCTTCTCATCAAGTGGCTTGGTGAATAGATCGGCTAATTGATCTTCGGTGCCCATACTCTCAATAGCAATGTCACCCTTTTGTTGATGATCTCTAATAAAGTGATGGCGAACATCAATATGCTTTGTTCTTTGATGTTGAACCGGATTGTTGGTTAGCTTCACGGCACTTTCATTGTCATATAGCAATAGCACATTCTTGAAATTGATTCCAAAATCCTTCAATGTTGCCTTCATCCACAAGATTTGTGCACAACAACTACCCGTGGCGATGTATTCGGCTTCGGCGGTAGATAGTGCAATACTATTTTGTTTCTTGGATGACCATGAGACAAGTGATCTTCCCAACAATTGGCAAGTCCCGGAAGTGCTCTTTCTCTCAACTTTGTCACCGGCATAGTCAGAATCCGAATATCCAACTAGCTCAAAGCTTGCACCTTTGGGATACCACAATCCAACATCTTGTGTATGCTTTAAATACCTCAATATTTTCTTTGTTGCCTTCAAATGACTTTCTCTTGGTGAGACTTGAAATCTTGCACACATACATACACTAAACATCACATCGGGCCTTGATATCGTCACATAGAGTAGGCTACCAATCATTGATCTATATAGCTTTTGATCCACCATGTTGCCACTCTTGTCACTATCCAAGCTTCCACTAGTGCTAATTAGAGTAGTGATTCCTTTTGCATCTTTCATACCAAACTTCTTTAGTATATCCTTTATGTATTTGGTTTGGCTTACAAATGTTCCTTCCTTCATTTGTTTAATTTGAAGTCCAAGAAAGAAACTAAGTTCACCAATCATTGACATTTCAAATTCCTTTGCCATTATTTTTCCAAATTCATCACAATAATCTTGATTGGTTGAACCGAATATGATATTATCAACATATATTTGCAACATAAACAAGTATTTCCCAATCTTCTTGGTGAATAGTGTTGTATCAACTTTGCCCATGACAAATCCTTTTGATAGCAAGAAGTCCCTCAATCTTTCATACCATGCTCTAGGTGCTTGCTTCAATCCATACAAAGCCTTCCTTAACTTGTATACATGATTGGGTTTCTTGTCATCTTCAAAACCGGGAGGTTGCTCTACATACACCTCCTCTTGAATGTACCCATTGAGAAATGCACTCTTCACATCCATTTGATATAGCTTGATATTGTGAGCACAAGCATAGGCAAGTAAGATCCTAATTGCTTCCAATCTTGCAACCAGGGCATAAGTTTCACCAAAGTCAAGACCCTCTATTTGTGTGTAACCTTGAGCCACTAGTCTTGCTTTATTCCTTACTACTATCCCATCTTGATCTTGCTTGTTGCGAAAGACCCATCTTGTTCCAATGACATTGTGATCCTTAGGTCTTTCAACTAGTTCCCATACTTTATTTCTCTTGAAGTTGTTGAGCTCTTCATGCATTGCATTTACCCAATCTGGATCTCTCAATGCTTTATCAATGTCCTTGGGTTCTTCCATTGACACAAAAGAAGAGTGAGCACAAAATGATGCCAATCTTGATCTAGTTTGAACTCATCTTTGTATGTCACTAATGATGGAATTCAATGGATGGTCTCTTGCAATGTTAGTTGGTTAAAGCACTTGGACTTGATTGCTTGGATGTTGATGTTGATCATGAGTTGGAGATGATGAACTAGCCACTTGTTGATCTTGTTGCACTTGAGATGATGTACTAGCTTGATTTTGCATTTGAGAACCACTAGCTTGAGTGATTGGACTTTGGAGCACTTGATCTTTGTTGTCATCCACATCAATCACTTGCTTTGGCCTAATATCACCAATGTCCATTTCCTTCATAGCATTGGTCAATTGAGTTCCTCTCACATCATCCAAGTTATCTTCCTCATCTTGAGAGCCATTTGTTTCATCAAACTCAACATCATGAACTTCCTCAAGTAAACCACTAGCCAAATTCCACACTCTATAAGCTTTGCTAGTAGTCGAGTAACCAAGTAAGAATCCTTCATCACATTTCTTCTCAAACTTGCTCAATCTAGTGCCCTTCTTCAAGATATAACATTTGCAACCAAATACCCGAAAGTATGCAATGTTGGGCTTTCTTCCATTTAAGATCTCATATGGTGTCTTCTCTAGGAACTTGTGGCAATAGAGGCGGTTGCTATAGAAGCAAGCCGTGTTGATTGCTTCGGCCCAAAATGAATGACTCACATTATACTCATTCAATATTGATCTTGCCGTATCAATTAAGGTTCTATTCTTCCTCTCAACTAAGCCATTTGATTGAGGTGTATACTTGGCCGAGAATTGATGTTTGATTCCAAGCTCCTCACATAGCTCATCAACTCTTGTGTTTCTAAACTCACTTCCATTGTCACTTCTTACTTTCTTGATTGTGGTCTCAAACTCATTTTGCACTCTCTTGATGAACTTCTTGAATATGTCAAATACATCACTCTTGTCCACAAGAAAGAATACCCATGTATATCTAGTGAAATCATCCACAATCACAAAGCCATACTTATTGCCACCAATGCTTGTGTATGTAGTTGGCCCAAATAGATCCATGTGCAACAACTCAAATGCCTTGGAAGTACTCATAATGCTCTTTAATGGATGAGTGTTGCCCACTTGCTTTCCGGCTTGACATGCACTACATAGCTTATCTTTCTCAAATGTGACATCCTTCAAGCCTCTAAGTCATGCTTCACTAACTTGTTCAATTGCTTCATGCCAACATGACCATGTCTTCTATGCCATAACCAACCTATACTTGATTTGGTGAGCAAGCATGTTGAAAGTTGAGTGTCACTAGCATTGAAATCAACCAAGTATAGATTCTCAAATCTAAAGCCTTTGAAGATCAAGTTAGAGCCATCAACACTAACTATCTCCACATCATCAACACCAAATATGCACTTGAAACCTAGATCACACAATTGAGCAACCGACAACAAGTTGAAATTGAGCTTTTCAACTAGTAGCACATTGGAGATGCTATGATCATTTGATATTGCAATCCTTCCAAGAGCCTTTACATCACCCTTGCTATTGTCACCAAATATGATACTATCAATGCCACTATCATTTGATTTGAGAGAGTTGAACATTCTTGAATCACCGGTCATATATTGAGAGCACCCACTATCAAGCACCCAATGCCTTCCTCCGGCCTTGTAATTTACCTACAAAACAAATTAATGTCTTTTAGGTACCCATACTTGTTTGGGTCCTTGGAGGTTAGTCACTAAGCTCTTTGGTACCCAAATGGCCTTCTTCTTTGGGCCCACAATTGGTGTACCAACAAACCTAGCATGCACACCTTTCTCACCCTTGGTAAGCACATAACAAGAATCAAAAGGAATGTAAGGTACATTAGTATTTTTCTTGTTCTTGTTCATTTTATTGCAATTAATCTCTAGATGCCCAACTTGCTTGCATCTATTGCAATAACGACCATTGTCCTTCACAAAGCGAGGCTTTGGAGTAGCAAAGGCCGCCTTGCCCTTCTTGGAAGTATAGCCCAAACCCTCTTTGTTAAGAGAGAACCTTTGGCTACCCAAGCATTTTAGCAAGCGGGTATCCCCACCATAGGCATTGCCTAATGCGTGGGTGAGATCATCCACCTCTCTCTTGAGAGTCTCATTCTCAACCACAAGTGATGAATCACTAGTAGTAGAGATAGAGTTGGTTGTGGTGGATGATGATGAGCTATATGAAGCATTAGTAGGACCAACAAATAAAGAATCATCAATAATATCACATGTTAGTCCAATATCGCAAGTGGCAATCACTTGCTCTTTCTTAGCTTTCTTCATGAACTTCTCCAACTTAAGGTCCTTTTCCTTGATGAGCTCAAGTAGAGTGAAGTGGGCTTCCTTAAGCCTAGTGTGAGCAATTTCAAGGTCCTCATGGTCTTCCTTTAGACACTCACGAGAGGCCTCTAGCTCATCAAAGGATTTCCTAAGAGCTTTGAGCTCTTGTTCAATTCCTTTGCACTCCTTACTCTTTTTGAGAGCAACAAGCTCCTCCATCAAGGCATCATTTTCATTGCTCTTGGCAATGAGCTCTTGTTCCAAGATTTTGTATTTCTTGGTTGTCCTCTTGTAGCCCTTGCTCATTTGATCTATTATGCCCAATAGATCATCCTTGGAGTAGTCCTCATCCTCCTCCTCATCACTCCTACAACCATCACTAGCACAAGAATCATCATTACTATCATCATATTTTACCTTCGTAGGCTTGGCCATAAGGCATGTCGATGTAGTGTCGAATATGGATGGCTTGTTGGAGAGGGTGATGTTTGCAATGGCTCGCTGAGTGGTCCTCTCATCATCACTAGAGCTTGCATCATCATCACTATCGGAGTTGTCACTATCCCAAGTGACTACATAACCGCCACCCTTCTTCTTGTTGTTGAATGTGAAGCTCTTCTTTGCTTTTTTCTCCTTCTCTTTCTTATCCTTCTTGTTCTTCTTGAGCTTCAAGTCCCCATTATGAAATCTCTTATCTTCATAGGGGCAATCTGCCACTATGTGATCGGGGCTATTGCAATTGTAGCAAAGCACCTCCTTTGCCTTCATGAAGTCCCTTCTCTTTCTTGCACCATAGCCTCTCTTCTTCATGAACCGACCCATCTTTTGCACTAGAAGGGCCATGGTCTCATCATCAAATGGATCATCATCATCAACAACCTTGCTCTTGCCCTTGGAAGAAGAAGCCTTGAATGTGGTGGTCTTCTCTTGCTTGACCTTGATCTCCTTCTCATCTTCATCTTCATCATCATCATATTGAGCATCGGTCATGACATCTCCAAGCACTTGGTTTGGAGTCACCTTGTCCAAACCCTCTCTTTGGATCATCTTCCTCAAGATAGCAAACTTCTTGGGTAAGTTCATCAAGAACTTATGTGAGAAGTCCTTGTTCTTGACATCTTCTCCTAGGCTCTTGAGATCATTGATAATAACTTGTAGCCTATAGAACATCTCCAGTATGGACTCATCATCCTTCATCTTGAAGCCTGCAAACTTATCCTTGAGCATATAGAGCTTGGCACTCTTTACCGTTGAAGTGCCCTCATATGTTTGCTCTAATCTTGTCCACACTTCACTTGCCATCTCAAGATCTTTGATTTGCTCAAAGACCTTTGCATCAATCCCATTATAGAGAGTATTGAGAGCCATAGTGTTGCATTGGTTGTTGATGCGGTCATTGTTGGTGAGGTTGTTGGGATCAATGATAGCATAATCATGGTGTGTCACCTCCCAAACGTTCCCATGAATAGAGCCAAGATATTGCTTCATCTTTCTTTTCCAATGATCAAAAGATGTGACACCATCAAATAATGGAGGCTTGCCCCCGACATGGTTGAACACAACTTGAGCCATCTTACACCGAGGTTGTTAAGCCTTACAAACGGTGACCACGCCTCTGATACCACTTGAAAGGTCTTGATGGCTAGAGGGGGGGTGAATAGCCTTTTAAAATATTCTACAAAGACAAAGCTAAACAAGTTTATCAATATAACAAATAGCGAGATGCGAGTTTTGCTTAGCCTACGGGGTGTTTGCAAGCCACCTAACCAATTCACAATTCTAGTATTTGCACTCAACCGCACAAGTCAAACCGAGAAGGTAACTACAACTACAACTAGCAAGCTACACAAAGGAGTTACTCTAGCAAAGCTAACTAGCTAGCAAAAATAACTAAGAAGGTAATGCGGAGTTGAGTTAGGAGAGTTTCACCGTGGGGCGAAGTATTGAGCCAACCAATATGATCAACAATGAATACCAAGATAACCGAACATCGGGATCAATCAATCACAATATGAAAGTGATGACACGAAGATTTATCCCGAGGTTCACGTGCTTGCCGGCACGCTAGTCCCCGTTGTGTCCCTCTACACCACGTGGTTCGGTGGCTAATCGGTCACACACCGAGTCTCTCAAAAGGCGCCACAAGAACCTACCAAATGGCAAAAGGTTGCAATGACACGAGCAATTTACTAACGTTGCCTTTGGCGCTTCGCCGAGGTAGGCACAAACCCCTCACAAACACCGAAGGTGGCCAAGAACAATCACCAACTCTTGCCAACGTCTCCAAGCTGCTCCAAGCCATCTAGGTGACGACAACCACCAAGAGAAACAAGAATCCCGTAGCAAATCAACCACCAAGTGCCAACTAGATGCAATCTCACAATGCAAATGCACTTGGATCACTCAATCTCACTTCGAATATGCAAGGAAGCAAGAGAGATGAGTGGGAGGGGAGTTGCTTAGCTCAAAGTGCTCACAAGTATGTCAAATGTTTAAGAGGTAGAGCCTTGAGCCGGCCAACGAGTATTTATAGACGTACCCCTTCGAATATAGCCGTTAGAAACTTAAACAGCCGAAATCGCGCTGACCGGACGCGCTGGTCCAACTGACCGGACGCACCGGTCGCACAACGGCTAAGTCGCGAAGCACTGACCGGACGCGCTGGTCCAACTGACCGGACGCGCCGGTCGCACAACGGCTAACTGCGAAGCAACGACCGGACGCGCTTGACGCGCAGACCGGACGCGCTGTGAACGATCGGACGCGCTGGTCCCGTGACTGACCGGACACACTGGTCAAGCCTGAGCAGCGCTCAACGAAACAATGACCGGACGCGCTGTAGAAATGACCAGACGCCACAGTGCCAGCGTCCGGTTAGAGTCCAGTAAGCTCCCTGAACGACCGGACACGTCCGGTCGACAGTGACCGGACGCGTTGCACGTTCGATCATCAAATTGAAACACGCGCTGACGCTGAACGCTGACCGGACGCGTCCGGTCAAACAGAGACCGTGTCCGGTCCAGCGTCCAGTCACCTCTGTGACCTCTGTTCGCCTCTGTTTCTTTTCCGACTTCCGGCGTAGTGAAAAATAGCCGTTTCAACTCCTCGAAAACGCCTGAATCCCGCCTCGCAAGCTCGGCGGGAGGGAGAGAGGACCCCAAACCCTCTCTACCGCTCAAACTCCACCGCCTTCGCAAATGTGCTAACACCACCAAGTGATCTCGTCATGTGTGAGTGTGTTAGCATTTTCACAACCATTTTTTGAGGCGATATTAGTTCTATCCAAATGCATATGATTATGAAATGCACACCTAGAGGCACTTAGGAGTTCAATAGCCGTGTCATTCCCCTCTTTATAGTACGGCTATCTATCCTATAATGTAACCACACCCACTAGGTGTCTTGGTTACTAAAACAGAACCCTTAAGCATATACTTTTGCCTTGATCA
This sequence comes from Saccharum hybrid cultivar R570, assembly GCA_038087645.1. NCBI lineage: Eukaryota > Viridiplantae > Streptophyta > Magnoliopsida > Poales > Poaceae > Saccharum > Saccharum hybrid cultivar. The sequence continues at coordinate 18,956,742 of JAQSUU010000760.1, forward strand.
CGTAGGGTTGCGTCCAAAACCAAGTGTGGCCATTATGATCACCATGTCCATCTTGCCACCAACCTTGGAATGTACTAATCCTCATATGCTATATACAACTTATGCATAGGATTAGTACTTAGGCATTGTCACTAATTATCAACACCAAACATAGGACTTTCACCCCCCCTCTCGCGGTCGATGAGCCAGGGGAAGCCAGCTGGTTGGTGCCTACGGCGGCAGCCCGGTGGACAACCAGACCTGGGGTGCCCTGGCGGTTATTGACGATGCGTTCCTGGACTGGGCGCCGCTGGCGGCCCATCGATGCGCCACCCGAGCCGGGGGAGTGAGGTGCGCTTCCCGAGCCCCGAGAGCCCGTGGGCCTCAGCCGCTTACAATTGCGCGCAGTGTGCCAAAACTCCCTGCAACGCAGACACCATTGGGGGAGCTTGCAGGTGGCCACCCGGTGTGCGGATGCGAGACAGTTAAGGCACTTCCCGTGGAGATCAGCCGGGATGCGATGTGGAGGACGACGAGGAGCCCCCCCCCCCCCGAGCTGGTCCTCGGAGCACAGCCGAGGTAGCCTCTGGTCGCGCCTCCGGCCGGAGGATCTCCCGCCATCCCTCGACGTCGGGGGCGGAGACCCGACCTCGGCGACCGAGGCGCTGACGCGCCGGAATGCGGCCCTCCACCGGCCGAGGCAGCAGGCCATGCACAAGTTGTGGACGTGGTCGGCGATGTTTCCCCTTATGCCCCGGGCGGGGGGGGGGGCAGGGGCCTCGCAGGCTGCATCGGCGGGCACGGCGGCTGCAGCTGCAGCTGCAGCTCCCGCCGAACCGCGTCCAGGTAGGGCGCCATGGAGGTTGGCGTCACGTCTGCGTCGGTGCCTTCGCTGAAGGCATCATCGGCCCAACGACGAGCCTTGGGTCGTCCCCCGTGCCTCCTGGAAGGAAAGGGGCGGCGACGGTACCCCTGGGTGGAAAGGGGCAGCGTTGGGAGATAAGGTGGACGTTGAAACTTTTTGAAAGAAAGAAAGTGGTTGCAAGAGAGGAAAAAGAAAATACGTACTAGGAGTAAGTTATTAGTGATAGAAAAGATTCCATTTTTCCTCCTCGCTTTAAATTCCTGAATACAAACTTTATCTACCTATCTTTTTTTGTAGATATATAATGTATTCTCTTACCTATCTAGCTAGTACTATTATTATAGGAAAATATTTGGCAAAAGGTTTGAATGTTTAGTAGAGCGGTGAGACCGAGCGTGAGAAACGAGCAAGCTTAAGGGAGTGGTGTTTTCTGGGATATATTCCTTCCATTGCTATGGCCATGTATTGCTATATCTTTTTTTTCTCTCCTGGAAACGAAAAGAAAAGGCACCTGCTCTGGAAAGATACACGAGGGCAGCGTGGCATAGTCCTGTTGTATGAACACTTGCTATCTCTTTTGGATTTGGTGTGAAATGAAATGAAATGAAAATACAAAGCACTAGAGCTGGCAAGCTGCCGTGTTTCCAATTTCGTAATTTCGCTACTTTTGAATTTTTAGCACGGACTTTTTACCGCAATAAAAAAGGGGGTTGAAAGTTTTTTTCCTTGTTGTAAAAAAAAAGTTTTTTACTAGAAGAAATTTTTGTTTATATTATCAAACCGAAATACTACGGTTTTTTTTAAGCCTCAAACTCTTCAAGTACAAGCTGTAATATCTTAACTTACACTACTCACGCCACCACACACATAAACTCACACACGCACATACCCTAGTATGCAAGCTAAACCTACACCTATACAAAGATACTCGCTAATGTCTGACACATATCCGAAGTCTTCACTGTTTCCGGTGGAAAAGTCAGAGTTCGAGTCGGCAGCCTCCGCACCTGGAGGTCTTACCACCGAGCTACGGCTCGGTCCCCGAAATACTATGGTTTCGGGACCTATGAAATGGTGTGGTGTTGCGACGTGGGGCGAATTGGTTTCCACGTGGAGGGAAAGCAGTAGGCCGTGGTGGCATGGATTGGTGGAAAGAAGCAAAACGCACGGCGGCGGACGACAGTAGAGTAGGAGTAGTCGTAACTCGTGTTTTCACCGCGCCGCGTGCCCGTATTCCGTGTTTTTTTTGAGAAATCCGTGTAGTGGTTTGGTGTGCATGGGTCAAACAAACACACGGACCGGACCCAACCCACCTGGCTTTGCGACGTCGCCGCAGCCGCGTCGTCACAGCCAAGGCCAAGCCCGTCAAAGCAGTAAGGAGGCCCGGCCCACTTCATGCACGCTGTCGGCCTTATTTAAACAACGGTAATGATACCTGTAGGTCATCCGACCGCATCATATGCTTATCCACCGTTCACCACTCCACCTTTCCTCTTTCTCCTCTCGCCTCGTGCTCGCCGCCGCTCCTTTGCTGCCCACGCCATGCGCTCACACGGCGCTGCTCCCGCGCACCGTCCCCGTGCGCCTCCCTCCCCTGCGCGCCCTCCACGCAGCGCCGCCGCGAGCCACCCCTCCCTTCCTTCCTCTCTCCGGCTCCCTCTCCCTCCCCCCGCTGCGACCCTCTGCGCCCTCCATGCCACCGGAGTGGGGGGTGAAGGCGGCGGCTTTCGGTGAGCCCGCGCGCCTCCCTCCCTCCCTGCTCTCTCTTTCTCGTGCACCACAACCTCCTCTATCCGGAGACAAGGACGACGGCGCGGCTCCGACGAGGTAGGTGGGGAGGGATCTGGATCTGAGCCCTCCTCCCCTTCTCCTCCACCTCCTCCTCCTCCCCCCCCTCTGGATGTAATGGTTTGGTAGTGGCTAGGGTTCCGGTGAGCTCTCGGGGGGTCAGATCTCGTCGTTGTTGTAATGATTCTTTTTCAATGTTGCAACAAATGATTTGGAATGTTGCAATGGTACTTTTTTTGGTTGTTGCAACAACCATTTTTCTGATGTTGCAGGAGTAGTTCTTGAGATGTTGCAATATCTTTTTTCGTTTGTTGCGGCAGTTTCACCCGATGTCGCAGTGGATTTTGTTTTGGATCAGACGTTTTTCTGAAATATTGCATTAGTAGTGCTTGAGATGTTGCAATAGCTTTTTTCTCGTTGTTGCAGCAGATTCTCCCCGATGTTGCAGTGGATTTTGTTTTGGAACAGACGTTTTTCTGAAATATTGCATTAGTAGTGCTTGAGATGTTGCAATAGCTTTTTCTCGTTGTTGCAGCAGATTCTCCCCGATGTTGCAGTGGATGTTTTTTTAATGTTGCAGTTCATATTTTTGTTTGTTGCATTAGATGTTCTTTCGATGTTGCAATAGCTTTTTTTGTTTGTTGCAGCAGTTTTTTTTTCATTTGTTGCATTAGAAGTTCTTTCGATGTTGCAATAGTTTTTTCCGTTGAAGCAGCTCATGAGCGGGAGATATGGGGGGCGAGCTGGTGGGGGGGCGGAGGTGTTGGGGTCGGCGAGGTTGGGGGTGGGGGATCTCGTGCGCGTGGGAGGGGGGCGCTTTTCTTCTCCGTGCGGGGGCGGGGCGGGGGTCGCGTTTCTTCTCCGTGCAGGGGCGGGGCACGTTTTCGGTGCGGGGAAAGGCTTTCTTCTTTTCCGTGGGGGCGGGCTGGGGCTGCTCGGCACGGCGTCCGGACGCTAGCGCCCGGATCGGACGTCCGGGGCACGTTGTCGGCTGTCGCTGAATCCGGTCACAGCACTGCATTACACCCCCACCCGTCTCTTTCTTTGCTTTGCAAGCTGCTACCTTTGTTTGCTTCAGCTCCAACAAGCACCACTCGTCTCTTTCTTTTCTTCTCTATTTTTCTTCATTTATTATTTATCTACGGCTGCTACCGGCATGTTCAAACGGGTGGCCAATGGCCAGTGAGGAAACAAAATGTTACATCGGTGCTCCATCCATTTCAAATTATAAGTCACTTTAACTTTGTTGGTACATTCATTTTGCTATGCATCGAGAGATATATTAATATGTGTAGATACGTAGTAAAATAGATGAATAAAAAAGTCAAAGTGACTTATAATTTTGGAACGACTTTTCGATACATTTATTTTGCTATACATCTAGATATAATAATATGTCTATATACCTATCAAAATGGATAAAACACAAAAGTCAAATCAACTTATAATTGGAACGGAGGGAGTACCATACTAGTACTAATTTTAAAAGCATTGTAAACGGTGCGAAATGTGTGCCAACAAATCACCCGCGTTCTCATTTTTCGTAATATCTTCTTAGAAGCTTTCCGTTTTTTATTACACACAAACTATGTTTGGCCAAAAAGAAAAAAACAAAGAGCGAAGCCAAAAAGTTTCAGGAAAGTTCGCCTGTCTTGTTGGGTTAGTGCAGGCGTGGGACGGCAAAAATAAATATTTGAAAGCTCCCAAGGTTGTGTTGTTTCTGAATCTCGATCCCTTTATTCCTGTGTCGAAATTGATATAATTTCCTTTTCTTTTGGAAAGGGAAAGAAAGGAAAGAAAAGATTCACTAGTTTTTTTTAAAAAAAAAGGTTTGCGAGGGCAGCGTGTCGTATATTCGTCTTGTTCACGCACAATTGCTCTCTTTTGTGCTTGAATAATTTTGCATGCGTCTCGAGGACCAATGGTAGTAGGACTAGTAATGTAGTCCCTATCCCTCCTGTGTAGATAAAAATCGTGTGAAAAAGAAGAACAGAAAAAACGTGTGAAAAAAGAAGACCAGGTGACATTCTACAAGAGAGGGATTGTCGACTCAGTGAGTGGTGTTTAGCCTTTTATTACTGCTGCTTTGCACCATGACACCGTGAGTGGCTTGCTGCCTTGCTCCTCCCTTCCCTCCCGTCAGCACGCAGCAAACCCGTGTACCGTCTACGCGTGGGATAAGGGATGGGGGCACACCAACGAAAAAATAGTCACCGGACCAGACCAATCACCCAATCGCAATCCATTTGTTTTGTTCATCCTGCGTATACTTTCTGCTGTGCCGAAACAAACGGACCAGACATCACTGGCATCTACTATGCTCGGCCCGGCCAAACCCATCCATTCAAAAATCAAATCCATTCTCAACTCTTAAGTCTTAATAAGATTGCACAACGATTCCAGTCATCATCGTCATTAACCTAAAACAGCAGCAATACATCCAGAACAATTACCACTAGTACCATACCAGGTTTACAACCAGTCTTCAATCCCTCAGACACATACAAAGACACCATACAAAACCGTCTCCACCCACCGACACGCCCATGCATCCGTCCATCCATTCCGAGCAACCAACCACCGGACTTTAGCCCACATATCCACGGAGGAAAAGCAAAACAGAGCCTAGCAGCAGAGATAACAAGAGTCTGGCAAACTGCCCCAATCAGCACGAAGGGGCCAACTAATCTGTGCCCACACCCTTCAGTTCCATCGTCACATTCATCAGCCGCTGATAGCAGGCGACGCTGACCTTGACCGCGACCCTGGAGGCGACATGGACACTGGCCGGGGTGACCTGTGGCGACCACGCCGAGGCTCCTCGTCCTCCTCGCCTGCTGGGGACCTCGTCCTCCTGTTATCAACATACAGCAAGCGCTGTTACTACCATTCAACAAAAACACCCATCTGAAGCAGCTACTCCTGTGATGAATTCTGTTATCCGAATCGAATACACCAGATGAAGCTACTTGTATCAAATGGCATCCTAGGCCCAACAAGTGACTAAAGTAAAGTATGCTTCACTTCAACTCTACGTATCCTAGGCCCATGATTCTAACTGGGAAACAAAAAGGGTCTTCTCCCTGCCATGATGCAGTTTGACTCTCAAGACAATGCAAAGAATGTGCCTAAATATACATGTAATAATTGTGCAAGAGTAGAAGGGATTTCCAGCATAATATAGCTCAGGAAAGGCATTTCACGTCAAGTAAGCGTTACACAATTATTTAAACAAACGAAGACACTATTGCTCAAATTTGCTCTGGAAAGGCATTCGCATCAAGTAAGCTTTACACAATTATTCAAACAAAGACACTAATGCTAGAAGATATACTCCCCCCCATTCCAAATTGTAAGACATTTTAGCTTTTCTAGATACATTGCCTTTACTATGTATTTAGACATAGCATATATGTAAGTGCATAGTAAAAGCTATGTATCTAGAAAAGCCAAATTGTCTTATAATTTGGCATAGAGGAAATACAAACCTTATGAAGGACCCATTCCCTGACATCCTCCACAAATAAGTTACCACTTATCATTTCTTGGTCAAACAAATGTTCGGTGTAACAAACCTAATGATGTTGCATGTTACAGATGGGGAAAAATATTGCTCAACAAAATAACCACTCAATAGGACACACAACACTGCTACTTCAGAACATAACTAGATTAACCCATAGACATGCACCAACAGTCAAGGAACAGAACTTACTCATCATGACCGTTGTCTGCACCACAGCGATCATTTCTATCATTGGGAGTATAGGATCTCCTCTTCTTATCCCTTTCATTTTCTTTAGGCTGTTTTGATGACCTTGGGTGCTCTTCCTTTGCCCGGGGTGGGGAAGCAGAGTAGTCATCACGCCTTTTCAGGGCAGGGGAGTATGACCTGTAGTATAGGTAACATCATTTCGATGAAGGTTACTGCACTGGTACATCATGGTTGGTCCATTACTTATTCAAAGAGACTCAAGACTCAGCAGACATACTGTGATCTACCACGGCCATGGGGGCGTGGTGAGCGGGAACGCGAGTATGAACGAGAACGAGACCGTCCTGCACGTAAGGAAAGATAGCAACTTGTCAGTGCTCAAACAACTTCCAAAACCATCAATTTTCAGTACCACATTTTGCTACCAGCAGATGCAACCTTCAAACAGGCAAATAAGATCCAAGGACAATGATACAACAGAATCGCATGAACAGAAATCACAAAACAAAAGGTTTTTTTATCCCCCCCTTACCCCCTTTCCAGATAATCAAACAACAACAGTTGAACATGAACAGGGTAAATTTTTTATAAGATTCTCAAATAATAGGACAAAACAAAGCAAATAACTTAGATTACCATGGCGATAAGGACGTCGCCCTTCATGACCAGAATAACCTCTGCAGAGATACAACTTAAGTCATTTCAAATGAAACACAGATAGCGCTTCCAGAAAACCAATGCTTATTGGCATACCTTGGCCCAGTTCGTCTACGCATTTCCTCAGGCCTTTTCCGTGTATCCGCAGCAAGTACAACAGTTATTTCACGCCCAGCAAACATCTGACGGTTCATGTGGTATTGCGCCTCAGAAGCGTCATAAGCATCAACAAACTCCACGAATCCAAACCCTCTTGGCTCCCTGAATGATCACAAAAGCATTCATAAGTAAAATTCACAAAGTATGGTATTGGTAAACAAGGAAGAGGGCACATAACAATCATAAACAGTATGTGCCTCACGAGTTACTACCAGGGATTCATATTATGGTGAATCATTTATAGTTCTCCATAGAGCACAGCTAACAACTTACAAACATGTTCATCAAATGGTAGCAAGCCTCAAAAAGTGGTTAGGAGCCCTTAGATCCAAAATTTCTTGTATACATCTTCATAAAGTGATTTGCTTCAAGTTCTTCAAGTTTGAAAAGTCATGAAAAGTGCTTGAGACCAACTTGTCTTCATTATATCTTCCCATGGAAGACACGGTAAAACCCTCTTCTCTTCAGGAAATTAACAAATCGAATCTTGTCTTGATAAAAGAACTTCATTCGCACAATACTCTATCTCACCAAACAAATGAACGATTAGGACTGTTCAGGGCTTGTATTTACTTCAACCACAAATACAGTCCTGAGAATAATTTCAAGAGAGTAATTCGTACCAGAAGAAAGCATCATCATATAATGTAAATATATCCTATACACAGGAAACTAAGTAGTGAAGTTCAACAGATGGCTGTATTACTAGTCTTACTCCATTGTTCCGCCTTAGTTATCCTATGGGCAGACCCAGTGCCAGAGGCTTCCACACGAGTGAGGTCTGGGGAAGGGAATAACCGAAGCAAAGTCTTACCCCCGCAGAAATTCTGCAGAGAGACGGCTTCGAATTATCCTATGATGTTTTTTATTATGCATAAAGTGCATAAAAGAAAGAGAAAGGGAATGGTTGAGTTCTTTTTATGCAACTTTGCTAAGCCACAACAATCAGTCCATTTTTGGAATGGAGCCTCGTGATGTATATATGTGTTAACCGTGACAGTGTGTAGACCTCCAGCAAAGCGTATAGCCCAAGCAAAGCTTTCAGTTGTATGCAAACATTTAGCAACCATAATTTCGACGGCATGGTCAAAATATAACATCAAAAAATGCTTGCTCCTAAAAAGCAGCAGAAGACAAGGACCCCAAAAATTTTTGTAGAATCCCAAATGGTTGGACATATTTATATATATATCCAGACATGGAATGCACAAACGCACTTGTAGTGCGGTGGCGTGGGCTCCCTGTGGTTGAGCCAGCCGGCCAGGGTTCTATCCCTGGCCTCGCACCTTGTTCAGGTGGGAGTCCCTCCCCCTGGTGAATGCAAATGTAACGGCTAGAAATGGTATATTGAAAGCGAAACTCCAACGAAGCGTTACAACCCAATCAAAGTGTTCAGTTTCATGCAGACAAATGCTTTGATCCTAAAAGGCAGCGGAAATTAAATTACCAAGCATATCTGAACCAAAACCACCAATGGTTAGACATGTTTATATATCCAATCGTGGCATGTAAATGTAACGGCTAGAAACATTTATTAGCCTAGCTGCTACCCAGTGTAATACTAGTCTCTTGCCAGGTAAGGAGGACATGCTTATATATCCAATCATGGCAATGGCATGCAAATGTAACGGGATGTCAACGGACACGCCTAGTTGCCACATTAACACTTACCCAGTGTGATAGTCTCTTGGCAGGTAAACATCCCGAACAGGGCCGAACCTTTCGAAAGGGACACGGAGTTCCTCAGGCCTGCAAAGTTGGTTGGAAATGTTTAACCGCCAGCGCAAGAAACAATGGGGAAGGGTGCCCAGGTCAGAGTTTGCATACCTGCATCTCAATGGAATGTTGCGGACCAGGAGGCTGACAGAGCCATGGTCACCACGGCCACCGCCGTATCCTCTCCTCGGAGGCGGGCTCCTTCCCCTGCCGCCGTATCCTCTCCTCGGGGGGCTGTACCTCCCCATTCCTCCCGGTACCTGCACACGGTAATCCATTGCCGTGCTTAGGGGAGGGAAGCAAGCAAATCCAATCCAATAAAGTGCGCATCGCCGTGTCAGGGTTCCAAAAGGCGGCTGATGGAGCAGCGGCTGCTGGCTCCCGCTGCCCGCCGGCCGCGCGCGGTGCGCAGCGCAGCCGCAGGGGCCGGACGCCGTCGACGGTCCAGCGGAGGCGAGAGGGGAGAGGGAGGTGCGTACGCAGGGTCTCCGGCCGATGTGCGGAGGACGGAGGCGAGGGCGAGAGGCGGGAGGGGGAACCGCTGACGCCGCCGCCGAGACTGCGAGACGAAGAAACGGCGGCGGATCTGCCTTCGCTGCAGCAGTGTAGGGTAGGTGTGTGCGTGCGAGACGTGGGTTTGGGCTGAATTAACGGGCTTTTAGATGGGCCAGTAAATAAAAGCTCATTCCATCTTTTTTTCCCTTTTCCTTTTCGTTTCTTTTTCTCTTTTAACATATTTTTATCTACAATTTTATGAAGCCACATCAACCTCCATTACCTTGCTCCACCAGAAAACATGTAATTTTAAACCTAGATTGACGTCCATTCGGCTTCCTAGCCTCCCGTTACGGTTCCGCTAGGAATCGAACATATAGCTTTAGAATTCGATATTTAGAGAGAGAAGTAGGATTGGGGACGAAGAACACAGACATATTTCATTGAGGTTTTAGAGTTTCAGTTCTTCGCTACAAGACACAACGACCTTATTAGGCATTATATACCAACCTGATTCCTACCATAACGGCAGTGTCTTAGCTATCACCGTTACCCCAACCTTGATCGACGTTGTTTGCTCTGTTACCAAACGCGTAATAGTACTCTTGGTCCTTCTTGCCTTCTCCTTCGTGGCCTTGACAATGCTCCTCCCTCAAAAAGCTGCTTGTCCCCAAGCAACACTAAACCATCGCCGGAGATCATGAGCTTCCTCCCACATCGTCAAGGTTGGTGAGTGATCAGACCGCTACGCCTAAATTTGTGACAGTGAAGAAGCTCCCTTTTGCACCATACGTGAATCCAAAAAATGGATGGACTGGACAACCATGGAAGGATCATCTGGAACCATAAGTGATATCATCTTCCACGTGCACTGAAGGAGGAATATGCTACTTCAACTGGGACACATGGACCACAAGATGAATGCGACATGCATCAGGTAACCGTAGACGGCATGCCACAGTGTCACGTCGGATTGGGAGATTATTTTGGAAACTCTTGGAGATGCTCTAAGGCGATTCAACTATGAAGCTAATGCTTACCTTACAATGTCTTTCTTTCTTATCCTTAGAAGGGTTTCATATTTATTCTATACTTTTAAAGTATACATACCTAAATACACCCCACTGTCATGAAATTCCCTAAAATAGGTAAAATAAATAGAAAATCTATGTGCGATTGAGGGATCTGAATTAGAGAAACAATGGTGAAGACAACATGTTTGAGACATCTCACATGCCTTATTTTCAGGTTGATGGGCAAGCAAGGCAGATGGGTTTAGCTTGGCACCAATTATGTATTTTTCACTAGATATGTATTACGATGCAGGATATTTAAATTGGTTAAGACGTGACACGAATATACTCTTGTTTTATTACTGGAATCATTTTGGACCTGTGTATATGCTTTTTTTGTTCATACACAATGCAAGTGTGTAATATTTCTACCTTGGAAAACAAAAGCTTTCATCGCCCTTCCTCAGTATATGATTCAGAAATTATCCTTTAAGTTCTTGCAGCAACACGCAGAGAAATCATCTAGTATATGTTTGATGCTTTTATTCTGTGTTGGGTGTATTATATATTAGGGACCCTAGGGATCAGGGGCCTCTCATGAACCTTAAATCTAAAATGTTTATCTAACTTTATTAATTCAATTATTCATCCCAACTATACTATTCCTTTTGCAATTATGCATTTACCCTTTTACGCTTTATTAAAAAAAGAACTACGAAAAAGGAATTACCACTCCTCTATTTGGGCGTCCTAATCCACTTAATTTCGGAGGCGATGGAAGCACGAGGACCCACTGGCCATAGACACACTAATCGCCTCCCATCGCCTCTCATCGCTTCTCATGTTATGGATCCACTGATCATAGACACACCTATCGCCTCTCATCGTCTCTACCACCATTATAAAAATTCTCAAGAGGAAAAGGTACCATGAATAATTTCAGGCCCATAACAGCATTTTGCTAGTGCAAGATGCCGAATTGCTGAATAATGGTGGAGGGAGCTACTAGTCGATACATAGCAGGTCTACGAGTGTTAGTGCAACAGACTGAAGCCCAAGGGTAACTGACTTCCTTGGATAACTGAATGTTTGTGCATACGAGTCCTTGGGTAACTGAAGAAACATAGAACCAGATCTGCAGGACAAAAAGTTGGGAGAATGAAGGGGCAAATGTTCAGTGTACGTAGCTACCCTGGGTAAATGTTCAGTGTAGCCTAACACCGTGAAACAAGGAGGCCTCTGTTTCACTCTGTTAAGTACTTCAATTTTTGTGTGTCAACATCGAATGGAATGAGAAGTTGTAACCCTTTATTCACCACTACTACACACGACAAAGAATTGCAACACGCGCCACCAACCAAATCATCAAAACACAACGCTAGAACAGCTGGAATACACTAGACCACATCAATTTGCTCCGCCCTCGTGCTGAGGGAGAGAGACGGATAACAATGGCGGCTCTTCTAAGATTAAGAACGACTAGTAGTGATTGAGAGCAAGAAGCATGGTTGTCAGACATGAGTATAGAAATATGTGGCGCAAGCCCGCCAGTATCAACCTCCCGGCGCCGGCGTTGCCGTGGCTGGAGCCTGGAGGACGATGTGGACTCAAGGCTGGTGCCCCTGCCCCCGAACGCGGTTTTTCCACAAGCGACTTCCCGGGACGTGATGTTTTGTACCGTTAGATCATGTTCTCCTATGAGATCTGTGCAGGAGCTAGTCCACCGGCTAAGGCAGATTCCCAGCGAGCCAGGCAAATTTTTAGGCATCTCTCCTTCTCTTTCCTCTCTAACTCGTCTTCCACCTCCGTCTTCCTCCCTCTCTCCTTCTCTCCCTCCCTCTCTTCGTCTCTCTCTCTCCCTTCCTCTCTCTCCGTCTTCTCCCTCCCTCTCTCCCTTACTCTTACTCTCTCTCTCCGTCTCTCTCTCCCTTCCTCTCTCCCCGTCTTCTCCCTCTCTCTCTCCCTCTCTCCCTCAGATCCAGACCACTCTTCTCTATCAAGCTGCGCCCTTCGAAGATCCCTTGCTATGGCATGTAGTAACTCCATCTTCTGCCTCTCTCCGTCTCTCTCTACGATTTGTTTTGTCTATAGATCCAGTTTTAGATTATTCGATTTTTTTTATCCGTCTTCAAGTGTACAGATGCCTCAATCATCGATAGATCTTACATATGCAATTACTCGATTAGTCTGTAAATTATTTTTTTGGAAATTCTTTCTATATCTCCTTCGGTTTGTTTTTCATCTTATAGATCCAGATTTAGCTTATCTGACATTTTTATCGATCTTTGAACTACTTCATCCACCAAATTTAATTGTGTGTTTTTTTTAAAAAAGTCGAGTGTGGTAACAATAACGGCTAAGGTTGATTTCTTCAGTTCTTCCATTCTACACCCTCCGTCCCTAAATGTTTGTCTCTAGAAAACCATGTTTCTCTCACAGACACGCTTTCCGGGCGACAAATAAAAAGAGACAGAGTAGTATTAATTATTCTTCAATTTTGTTTTGTATTATATGCTGCGCAATTTTGATGTTGAGGATGCACAAGAATGAAATGAGGAAAACTGACCTAAAAGATATATTTTTTTCTATTAGTTCAAAACATACCCCTCATATTGTTACATTTTTGCAGTGTCCGTGCTCACCATCTTTACCTGTCTTTTTTCTCTAGTCAATTTATGGTCTGATATTTACCATACCCCTAGATGCAAGTACATCCGATTTCGTCCCACGCTCCCATACTAGTTTACCTTCAGGCTCCCATACTAGTTTGGAAAGTGATGTGATGAGAAGCTAATGATGTTCAACCTTCTTGGTTGGCGTTCGTGCGTGTCTCGTCAGATCTCCCGCAAGACTAGCTCCCCATCCTTCTCTTCACTAATATGTTATTCATGTATTTTTTTTAACTTTCTGGTTGGCATTTGTGCGCTTATTACTTATCTACAATAAGGTTAGAATTTTTTGCTTATTCGTTTCACTAATAGATTCACTGCTAGATGACGCATTTCGCAACACTGTTTATTTAATTGGTATGTAACAAGATTTAATTTTTGTATGGATCAGTGACTGACATAATACAAACTATGCCAATTTTCTTTTATATATACAACTGTGTGATGTTATTTTAGTTTAGTCATTTTTTGTTTCTGGGTAGGTTCCATCGGTCTTAGGCCGTCTCTAGTTTGTTTTCTTTCCAGCTTAACCATTTTTTATATATACAAATTAATATCTGGCTTTCATTTCAGCTTTTAGCTCTCCCAGGGATTATTGAAGGTGTTAAAGATGGAAAGGGCGGAGCAAGACAGGTAATTTCAACCTCCAAAAGTTTCCTGACACTAATTTCATCCTTGTAATCAACATGATTTCAACAAAAAAAATTCTTTTGCCGGAAAAATTGCCTCACTTATATGGGGAAAAAATGGGTCATTGCACAGTATGCACGAACTGTCCTATCTTTGTAGGATTTGTGTTATTCTATGAACAACGCTCACCTATTGTAAAATCATCTGTAACTACAATTTTTACATACACCTGCACCAACACTTCTTACTTCAGAAATGGTTTATACTTCATAAAAAATGTACACTTTCTAGCTAAGACTGCACAGCTTTACTAAATATGTAGGGGAAACTGGGCAACTAACTAGCTTGTAGGATAGGTCCTGTGTACAGACATACTTTTGTAGGCGCTAGTGTTTGAAACATGTAAACAGCTTGGCCGTCAGTCCTCTTGTGATCTTTACCTACATGGCTTGATTCATTTCCTGGATGTTGCACTCATTAATTTATACTGAATCATGCTGAATTCTCTTGTGGCTTATGTTTCCTTCCTTTCCTTATGACTAGTTCATTCGCTTTGTCAGTTTTTTCCTCCTATTTAAAAAAATTTAAGATCTTTGCTCATTTTGTTCTTGGTAGGTTGAACAAGATGTTAAGTGTGAAGATCCTATCTAATAGGCCTATATGCCTGAAGATCCTATCTAATAGGCCTATATGCCTATATATAGCCATCAGGCTATCTACATATAGCTTACTCCTTCACCTGTGGACAATCATCTTCTGAGATCCCCAGGTTAGTATCATGGTATCAGAGAAATGGATTAGGGTTAGGATTAGGCTACTCTAATTCACCCACGATTCAATTTTTCTTTACCTTGGGATCCATCCTGTCTCTTCGCGGCGTCGTCCGCCTCGTCTGTTCGGCCCATCGCCGCACCTTCGCGTTGTCCGCACGGCCCGTCATCGATCCTCCGCGCCGTTCGCGCGGCTCGTCGGATCCTTGTCGCGTTCGCGCAGCCCATCGTTGATCCTCCGCGCCGTTCGCGCGGCCCGTCGTTCCATCCGTCGCCAAATTTCGTGCCTCGGCGAAAAGGCGCTCCCACTATATCGTCTCCTAAAGAAATCGGAACACTTTTCATGGACCCTCGAGGCAGAAGACACCCTTACGAAGCTCAAAGCTACGTTATCCAACTCTCCGATCCTCGTCCCTCCGGCCACAGGGGAACCCCTCCTGCTTTACGTCGCCGCAACGACACAAGTGGTCAGCGCGGTCTTAGTTGTCGAGAGAGCAGAGGAAGGACATACCTTGCTCGTTCAGAGGCCAGTCTACTTCATCAGTGAGGTACTCTCGGAGACCAAGGTTCGCTACCCGCAAATCCAGAAGCTGCTATACGCCATCGTCTTGACGTGACGCAAACTTCGTCATTACTTTGAAGGCCACCCGGTGACCGTGGTGTCTTCTTTCCCCTTGGGAGAGATAGCCCGGAACCGGGAAGCCTCGGGTAGGATAGCAAAGTGGATGGTCGAGCTCATGAGTGAGACCCTCTCTTATGCGCCACACAAAGCCATCAAATCCTAAGTACTGGCAGATTTTCTAGCAGAGTGGACCGACACTCAACTTCCTCCGGTTCAGCTCCAAGCCGTGCTTTGGACCATGTACTTCGATGGGTCGTTGATGAAAACGGGAGCATGCGCGGGTTTGCTCTTCATCTCGCCCCTTGGAGTTGAAAGCCCAAGTTTGGTTTTGGTAATTAATGACACCAAGTTGCTAATGCCATGTGTTAAGTGTTTTGAGTTAGGCATAAGCAACACATGTGATGAAGGTGTATGTGGCAAGAAGTGGTGGCCACAAGATCACAAAGAGATGGTGCATGAACATGAAATGATGATCATGGTGGAGATGCACATAATATGATGGACATGATGATCAAGTGGAAGAGAAGGATCTAAGAGCGCAAGGCAAAGGTATAACCATAGGGTTTTTCTTTTGCCGATCTAAGATGAGTAGAGAAGTGATTGACCGGGTTTAGGATACATAGCCGACTATCAAGAGAGGCAATCACGGTTAGCTCGGGGAATCAAGTGCCACTAGATCATTGTCTTGAGCATATGCATTAGGATCTAGTAGAGAGCTAATATAACGCCTTGAAAAATGACTGTGAAAATACTAACACACATGCACATGGTGATTTACACATGGTAGTGTTAGCACATTTGCGAAGGTGGTAGAGTTTGAGCGGTAGAGAGGGGTTTGGGTTTCTCTCTCCCTCTCGTCGAGCTTGCGAGGCGGGATTCGGCGCTGTTTGAGGAAGTGAAATGCCTATTTTCTACTGTGGTGACCGGACGCTGCACCAGACGCGGTCGCGGTTTGACCGGACGCGTCCGGTCAGTTCTCAGCAGTTGTCAGGCACGCAGGTGTTAGGGTTTCTGACCGAACGCTGGTCTGGCCTGACCAGCGTGTCCGGTCAGTTCTTCTGTGCACAGAAGAAGTGCGCGCGACCGGCGCGTTCGGTCCCTCACGGAACCGGAGCGTCCGGTCAGACGTTCAGAGGGGCAGAGCGCAGCGGAGTGCTGATCGGACATGCGGCGTGTCCGGTCACGTGCGATCGGACACGTCCGGTCACGGTGGGAGCTTACTGGACTCCGACCGGACGCTAGGTGCAGTGCGTCCGGTCAAACGCTAGAGCGCGTCTGGTCACAGCAACGGTAACTTCTAACGCGCACTGTTCATGCTTGTCCTGTAGTGACCGGACGCGTCCGGTCACCCTAACCGGTGCGTCCAGTCAGTACGTTTTGAACTATGTCGTCCGGTAACGGCTAGCTGTGCACCCCTTCGCTATAAATAGAAGATGTCCAGGGTTTGAGGGCAACTCTTGCACATTTTGAGACCTAAAGACATTCTTTGAGCTAGAGAACAACCCCTCCACTCATCTCTTTGCTTGGTTGCACATCTTGAGTGAGATTGAGTGAGATTCAAGTGCATTGCTTGAGAGTTGCATTCTAGAGGCACTTGGTCTTCGAGTTGCTGCGGATTTCTTGTTACTCTTCCGTGTTTCCCGACACGGTGGATGGCTTGGAGCAGCGGAGGTGATTGAGCTCGCAATTGGAGATTGTTGGAGCCCTCACCAAGTGTTGAAAGGGGTTGTTGATCCTTCCCCGCGGGAGTTCACAAATTGGATACTCTAGTGGAGCTCGTGGCTTGGAGGATCCCCATCTTGTGTGCAGTTGTGCGGTGCCCGCTGAGGGCTCGACTCTTGATAGTCGGTTAGCTCACGAACCGACAAGTGGGTATATCACCACAACGGGGAGTAGCTTGCCGGGAAGCAAGTGAACCTCGGGATAAATTCTTGTGTCATTCTCTTCCCGAGGTTTTCTATTATATGATTGATTGATTGGTATTTCTCATCTCTACACGGCGGTATAATCACTCGAAACTCTTCTCTTGCATTACTTCTTCTATCTAGCTTATAGTTGTTGTTGTGTTTAGTGAATAGCCTTGTTCCAGACTTGTATAGGTGGCTTGCTTAATTAGTTAGAGCTAGTGCATTTGCTTCACCACCTTTCGTACTAACGTGTGGTTAAGTAATTCTTGTAGAAGTTTTAATTAGGCTATTCACCCCCCTCTAGCCTATTTGGACCTTATAAGTGGTATCAGAGCCAAGGCACCGTTTATTTGAGGCTTAACAACCTACGGTGAAAAAGAAATGGCTCAATTAAGCTTGCACATCAATAACACCAAGAAGGCACCTCACTTTGATGGCACAAATTATGCATATTGAAGGTTAAAATGACCGCACACCTCAAGTCAATCAATAGAGAAGTGTGGAAGGTCACCGAAACAAAATTTGAGGTTGCTAATCCAGAAGCACCTACACCGGTGGAAGAGAAGAAGCTCCAATGCAATGACATTGCCATTAGTGCTCTTCATGAGGCACTAGATGACAAGACCTTTGAGCAAGTGAAGAACATTGAGATTGCTCATGATGCTTGGGCCAAGCTAGAAGAAGCTTTTGAGGGCACCGAAGGCACAAAGACCGCTAAAGCATATATCTTGTAAGAAAAATTTTCAAGCTTTAAAATGCAAGATGATGAGAATGTACCGAAAATGTTTCATCGGTTGCAAGTCATTGTCAATGAGCTCAAGGCACTTGGTGAGGAGGTCAAGGATAACCAATTCTCTATGAAGTTCTTGAGAAGCTTACCCAAGAGGTTTGATACATTGATCACCGTGCTAGTGAGGACTACATTAAAGGATTCAACTCCTCAACAAATATTTCAAGAAGTAATGACCGATGATTCATATAGAGAAGATGATGAGAAGGATGAGTTGGTCAAGAAGAAGAAGAAGGAAAATGAGAAGAAAGATGATGAAAAGAAGAAGAGTATGGCATTCAAAGCCACCACATCCAAGGGCAAATCCAAAATCGAATCATCAAGTGATGAAAACTCAAGCTCTTGTGACAGTGATGACAATGATGAGAAGATGGCTCTCTTTGTCAAGTAATTTGGTAAATTCATGAAGAAGAAAGGCTATCGTGCAAGGAGGAAGAACTCATCCAAGAAGAGTGAGCATACCATGAGATGCTTTAGATGCCATAGCAAGGACCATCTCATTGCAAAGTGTCCTTATGATAGTGATGATGAATATGTTTTTAAGAAGGAGAGGTAGAAGCAAAAGAAGAAGCAAGAAAAGAATGAGAGCTCTCATAAGAAGAAGAATGATCATGTTGCTACATGGGATAGTGATGATTCCTCAAGTGATGATTAGGATGACAACAAGAGCAAGAAGAAGGGACATGCTAGCATTACCATCCAAGAGAAGGTCTCCCTCTTCGACACTCTATCATGCTTCATGGCTAAGGCCGCTAAGGTATCATCCGACGATGAGAGTGATCATGATAATGCTAGTGATAGTGATAGTGATGAAGAAGAATTCACTAAAGATGAACTAATCACTATGCTAGAAGATTGCACTCAACATTTTAAAGAATCTAGAAAGGAGTGCAAGGGCTTGCTTAAGGATAAGAAAAACCTTATGCAAGAACTTAATGAGCTTAGGGCATCTTATGAGAGTCTAAAGGTAGACCATAAGAAGCTTCAAAAGTATCACACCAAGCTTGAAGAAGCTCATTCCTCTCTAGTTGAAAAATGTGAAAACATCCCAACTAATGTTGAGAAAGCTAAAACTTGCAACATAGTCATATCATGTGATATAATTAATGAATCATTTCATAAGCCTATTGTTGTTGCTCCCACTAACCCTTCTGTAGCTCATCTACATCATCCTCATCTAGTAGTGATGGTTTCACTTGTGACTCCACACTTATAGTTGAGAATGAAAATCTCAAGAAGGAGGTAAAAGAGCTCAATCACACCTTAACTAAGGCTTATGGTGGTGAGGACCGCTTGCTTATGTGCTTGGGTAGCCAAAGTGCTTCTCTCTACAAAGAGGGATTAGGCTATAACCCCAAGAAAGGCAAGGCCACTTTTGCTCCTCACAAGACTCATTTTGTGAAGAACAATGGTAGCTATTGCAAAGTGTGCAAGCAAGTTGGTCACATAGAGCAACAATGCATGAACAAAAAATCCAATGCTAATGTATCCTCAATTAAGTTTGATTCCTTCTATATACTTACCAATGGTACAAATGGTGTTCATGCTAAGTTCATTGGTGCACCATGGATGGGCTCAAAGAAGAAAGCCATTTGGGTACCAAAGAACTTGGTCACTAACCTTGGAGGATACAAACAAGTTTGGGTACCTAAAAAGAATTGATCTTGTCTTGTAGGTCAATTATAAAGCCGGAGGAAGGCATTGAGTGCTTGATAGTGGGTGCACTCAATATATGACCGGGGATTCTTGTATGTTCAAATCAATTGATACAAGTCAAAATGGTGGTTTTGATGCTACCACTTTTGGCAACAACAAGAAAGGCAAGGTCAAGGGGCTTGGTAAAATTGCTATCTCAAATGACATGAGCATATCTAATGTGTTGCTAGTTGAGAACTTGGATTTCAATCTTTTATCGGTGGCACAACTTTGTGATCTTGGCTTCAAGTGCATATTTGGTAGTGATGATGTTGAAGTCATAAGTGTTGATGGATCAAATTTGATATTCAAAGGATTTAGACATGGTAGCTTATACTTGGTTGACTTCAAGGATAGTGAGACACAATTGACATCATGCTTGCTTAGTAAATCTAGTATGGGATGGTTGTGGCATAGAAGGCTTGGTCATGTTGGAATGAAACAATTGAACAAACTTTTAAAGCATGACTTAGTTAGAGGCTTGAAGGATGTCACTTTTGAGAAGGATAAACCTTGTAGTGCTTGTCAAGCCGGCAAACAAGTTGGAAATGCACATCCTAGTAAAAGTAAAATGAGCACATCAAAGGTATTTGAGCTATTACACATGGACTTGTTTGGGCCAACAACATATACTAGCATTAGTGGCAACAAGTATGATTTTGTGATTGTTGATAACTACACTAGATACACTTGGGTGTTCTTTCTCTATGACAAGAGTGATGTTTACGATCTATTCAAGTCTTTTGTCAAGACAGTGCAAAATGAGTTTGAAATCACCATCAAGAAGATTAGAAGTGACAATGGTAGCGAGTTCAAGAACACAAGAATTGAGGAATTGTGTGATGATCTTGGTATTGGATATCAATTCTCTCCAACCTACACTCCTCAATCCAATGGTGTAGTTGAAAGGAAAAATAGAACCTTGATTGATATGGCTAGATCAATGCTTAGCGAATACAATGTGAGTCATTCATTTTGGAGTGAAGCCATCAACACAGCTTGCTATTGTAGCAACCATCTCTATTGCCATGGGAAGCTTGGGAAGATACCATATGAGCTATTGAATGGAAGAAAGCCCAACATTGCATACTTTAGAGTGTTTGGTTGCAAATGCTATATTCTCAAGAAAGGCACTAGATTGAGCAAGTTTGAAAAAAAATGTGATGAAGGGTTCTTACTTGGTTATTCTACCACAAGCAAAGCATATAGAGTTTGGAATCTCACAAATGGCACCTTGGAAGAAGTTCATGATGTTGAGTTTGATGAAATTCAAGGGTCTCAAAATGAAGCTCAAAACCTTGATGATGTGAGAGGAGATCAATTGTCAAATGCAATGAAGAACATGGACATTGGTGATATAAGGCCGATGCAAGTTGATAGTGATTGTGACATATATATGATTAATCAAGATGTGCAAATTGATACAAATCAAGCAAGCTCAAGTGGTACTCATGATGAAGCTCAAGTTCAAGGTCAAATAAGTGGAAGCAATCAACTCCTAATACTCCAATCTACTAGCATTGCAAGAGATCATCCATTGGACCAAATCATTGGTGGAATTCAAAGTGGTGTTCAAACTAGATCAAGATTGGCATCTTTTTGTGAGCACTACTCATTTGTGTCACTTGAAGAACCTAAGAAAATAGAAGATGCTTTGAAGGATTCCGATTGGGTTAATGCCATGCATGAAGAGCTAAACAACTTCACTAGAAATCAAGTTTGGGAGCTTGTTGAGAGGCCAAAGAACTACAATGTGATTGGTACTAAGTGGGTCTTTAGAAACAAGCAAGATAAAGATGACATGGTTGTGAGGAATAAAGCAAGATTAGTAGCACAAGGATACACTCAAGTTGAGGGTCCTGACTTTGGAGAGACATATGCATCGGTTGCAAGATTAGAGGCAATTAGAATCTTATTAGCATATGCTTGTGCACACAACATCAAGCTCTATCAAATGGATGTCAAGAGTGCATTTCTCAATGGCTACATCAATGAAGAAGTTTATGTTGAGCAACCTCCTGATTTTGAAAATGACAATAAGCCCGACCATGTTTTTAAGCTAAAGAAGGCATTGTATAGTTTGAAGCAAGCACCTAGAGCATGGTATGAGAGATTGAGGGACTTTCTTCTCTCTAAAGGGTTCAAGATGGGAAAGGTTGACACCACTCTCTTCACCAAGAAGCTTGGAAATGACTTGTTTGTGTTGCAAATCTATGATGGCTAATGAGTTTGAGATGTCTATGATTGGAGTGCTTAGTTACTTCCTTGGACTTCAAATCAAGCAAATGAAGAATGGTACTTTTGTAAGTCAAGGGAAGTACATCAAGGACATGATCAAGAAGTTTGGATTGCAAGATGCTAAACCAATGAGTACACCAATGGGCACAAATGATCAATTGAGTGTTGATGCTAGTGGTAACATGGTAGATCAAAAGCAATACCGGTCTATGATTGGAAGTTTGCTCTATGTCACCGCTTCTAGGCCGGATGTGATGTTTAGTGTGTGCAAGTGTGCAAGATATCAAGCTTCACCTAGAGAAAGTCACTTGAAAGCAACCAAGAGAATATTGAGATATCTTAAGGGCACTCATGATGTTGGATTATGGTTTCCAAAGGGGTCTAATTTTGAGTTGATTGGATATTCGGACTCCGACTATGGTGGATGCAAGATTGATAGAATGAGCACAAGTGACACTTGTCAATTGCTTAGAAGGTCTCTTGTTTCATAGTCATCAAAGAAACAAAATAGTGTTGCACTATCTACCGCCAAGGCCGAATACATTAGTGCCGGTAGTTGTTGTGCACAATTGCTTTGGATGAAGGCCATCTTAAATGATTTTGGAATCAAGTTCAAGAATGTACCATTGTTTTGTGACAATGAAAGTGCAATCAAGATGACTCAAAATCCAGTTCAACATTCAAGAACGAAGCACATTGACATAAGGCACCACTTCATAAGAGACCATCAACAAAAGGGTGATATTAGCATTGAGAGCATTGGCACCGAAGATCAACTAGCCGACATCTTTACAAAGCCACTTGATGAGAAAAGGTTTTACAAGTTGAAGAATGAATTGAACATACTTGACTTCTCCAACTTGAAATGAGTGCACCCCCACATTCTTATATGACATGTCTCCTCTCCGACATATCAAGGTAAAGTTGTTTGGCATATCATAGATACTTTGCTAAGGACATGGTTAGAACATATAGACATATTTGCATGACAAATAGGCTCATTTATGAAAATCAAATGATTTTGATATATATATGGTACCACTATTGCTTCTATGTTTGTTTGATCTAGTGGTAGCATATGACATGTTTATGGGCTTGCAAACCTAGTGTTGAATCTAGAAAATGAACTCATGATGTGTAATTCAACATGCTCAAGATAACCCTTATACTTTATGAGGTGTGAAGAAGCTTGTGCTTGGATCAAACCGAATTACATATTCTAGGCAAGTGATCTAGATTGAACCATAATTTGGACTCCCTCATATTGATTGACTTATCTCTCACTAAAATTGGCACCTTTTTTGGTGATTGTTGACAAAGGGGGAGAGAAAAGTCACAAAGATATTGCAAAGAGGGAGAAAGATATAATAAGGGGGAGAGAAATCAAGGGATCAATTAAAATTGAGCACATTAGTAGGGGGAGCAAGCTCATGAATTATTTGTTGCATTTGTGTGTGCATTAACATGATGAATTGTTGCATTGCAAAGCTTAAATTCATATTCATGATTGAATGGTGATTGCTAGAAATAGAACTTGAATGATGATTTGTTAAGAGTAGCTTTACAAGTGGTTTCTAGACACCTTTTGCTTATAATGTTAATCTCACGGGGTACTTTAGTGTTTGTGATCTTCACAAGTGATGTATTTCAAGTGGTGTCTAGCTACATCGATGCTAAGGATGGTATATAAAGGCAACTCCGATTGGTATCACGCTTCAAAGGTCCATTCTATATACCTTAGCATCAATTTGATAGTAGTAACTCTCCCAAAATTCAAATCCATACATATGTGCACAATTGAACCAAACTCATGGAAGCACATATGTAGGGGGAACTAATACTATCGAAATTGAAAATTGATTTTATTTCATATCTTTGTGATGGTTGTCATCAATTACCAAAAAGGGGGAGATTGAAAGCCCAAGTTTGGTTTTGGTAATTAATGACACCAAGTTGCTAATGCCATGTGTTAAGTGTTTTGAGTTAGGCATAAGCAACACATGTGATGAAGGTGTATGTGGCAAGAAGTGGTGGCCACAAGATCACAAAGAGATGGTGCATGGACATAAAATAATGATCATGGTGGAGATGCACATAATATAATGGACATGATGATCAAGTGGAAGAGAAGGATCTAAGAGCGCAAGGCAAAGGTATAACCATAGGGTTTTCCTTTTGCCAGTCTAAGATGAGTAGAGAAGTGATTGACCGGGTTTAGGATACATAGCCGACTATCAAAAGGGGCAATCACGGTTAGCTCGGGGAATCAAGTGCCACTAGATCATTGTCTTGAGCATATGCATTAGGATCTAGTAGAGAGCTAATATAACGCCTTGAAAATGACTGTGAAAATGCTAACACACATGCACATGGTGATTTACACATGGTAGTGTTAGCACATTTGCGAAGGTGGTGGAGTTTGAGCGGTAGAGAGGGGTTTGGGTTCCTCTCTCCCTCCCGTCGAGCTTGTGAGGCGGGATTCGGCGCTGTTTGGGAAAGTGAAATGCCTATTTTCTACTGTGCCAGAAGTCAGAAAAGAAACGGAGGCGAATGGCGGTCACTGTGGTGACCGGACGCTGCACCGGACGCGGTCGCGGTTTGACCGGACGTGTCCGGTCAGTTCTCAGCAGTTGTCAGGCACGCAGGTGTTAGGGTTTCTGACCGGACGCTGGTCTGGCCTAACCAGCGCGTCCGGTCAGTTCTTCTGTGCACAGAAGAAGTGCGCGCGACCGGCGCGTTCGGTCTCTCATGGAACCGGAGCGTCCGGTCAGGCGTCTAGAGGGGCAGAGCGCAGCGGAGTGCTGATCGGACGCGCGGCGCATCCGGTCACGTGCGATCGGACGCGTTCGGTCATGGTGGGAGCTTACTGGACTCCGACCGGACGCTAGGTGCAGCGTGTCCGGTCAAACGCTAGAGCGCGTCCGGTCACAGCAACGGTAACTTCTGACGCGCACTATTCACGCTTGTCCTGTAGTGACCGGACGCGTCCGGTCAGTACGTTTTGAACTATGTCGTCCGGTAACGGCTAGCTGCGCACCCCTTCGCTATAAATAGAAGATGTCCAGGGTTTGAGGTCAACTCTTGCACATTTTGAGACCTAAAGACATTCTTTGAGCTAGAGAACAACCCCTCTACTCATCTCTTTGCTTGGTTGCACATCTTGAGTGAGATTGAGTGAGATTTAAATGCATTGCTTGAGAGTTGCATTCTAGAGGCACTTGGTCTTCGAGTTGCTGTGGATTTCTTGTTACTCTTCCGTGTTTCCCGACACGGTGGATGGCTTGGAGCAGCGGAGGTGATTGAGCTCGTAATTGGAGATTGTTGGAGCCCTCACCAAGTGTTGTAAGGGGTTCTTGATCCTTCCCCACGGGAGTTCACAAATTGGATACTCTAGTGGAGCTCGTGGCTTGGAGGATCCCCATCTTGTGTGCGGTTGTGTGGCGCCCGCTGAGGGCTCGACTCTTGATAGTCGATTAGCTCACGAACCGATAAGTGGGTGTATCACCACAACGGGGAGTAGCTTGCCGGGAAGCAAGTGAACCTCGGGATAAATTTTTGTGTCATTCTCTTCCCGAGGTTTTCTATTGTTTGATTGATTGATTGGTATTTCTCATCTCTACATGGCGGTATAATCACTCGAAACTCTTCTCTCGCATTACTTCTTCTATCTAGCTTGTAGTTGTTGTTGTGTTTAGTGAATAGCCTTGTTCCAGACTTGTGTAGGTGGCTTGCTTAATTAGTTAGAGCTAGTGCATTTGCTTCACCACCTTTCGTACTAACATGTGGTTAAGTAATTCTTGTAGAAGTTTTAATTAGGCTATTCACCCCCCTCTAGCCTATTTGGACCTTATAGGAGTCCACATGCGCTATGTAATCCGGCTTCATTTTGCTGCCTCCAACAACGTTGCCGAGTACGAGGCGCTCATCACGGGCCTGCGCATCGCCGTCGAACTCGGGGTTCGACACCTCGATGTTCGTGGTGACTCCTAGCTCGTGATCGACCAGGTCATGAAGAGCTCAAGCTGCCGTGATCCCAAGATGGAAGCCTATTGCGAGGAGGTACGATGCCTTGAGGACAAGTTCCATGACCTCGAGCTCAACCACGTTGCACGCAGATATAATGAAGATGCCAATGAACTCGCGAAAATCGCGTCTAGTTGAGCCACGGTTCCACCTGACGTTTTCGTGAGGGATCTCCATCAACCGTCTGTCAACACCAAGGCAGGCGGGCGGACAGACGGTCCATCACTCGATCCCCCACCTGAGGCAGAAGCTCCCTCGACCGGGGCTAAAGTCATGCAGGCGGAAGGCTCGACCCTACCAGCCGACCTCGAGCCCAACTGGCGTGTTCCGTACCTCAACTGTCTCACTCGAGGGGATCTCCCCTTGGATAAGACCGAGGCTCGACGGATCGCTCGCTAGGCCAAGACCTTTGTGATATTTGGCGACAACAAATAGCTTTATCGACGTAGCCCCACAGGCATCCTACAACGCTGTATCACAAACGAGGAAGGCAAGAACCTGCTCAAGGATCTACACTCGGGGCTTGCGGTCATCACACGGCACCTCGAACCCTCGTTGGAAACGCATTCCGACAAGGTTTCTACTGGCCAACCGCGGTCTCCGACGCTATTAAGCTAGTACGCTCCTACAAAGGATGCTAGTACTATGCAAGGCAAACCCATCTCCCAGCTCATGCCTTGCAAATGACTCCCATCACATGGTCGTTCACTGTTTGGGGGCTCGACTTGGTCGGACCCTTGAAAATGACAACTGGTGGCTTCACCCACCTCCTCGTTACCATTGATAAGTTTTCCAAATGGATCAAGGCCCGTCCTATCACCAGCATCAGGTCTGAGCAAGCCATGCTATTCTTCACCGACATCGTCCACCGCTTTGGGGTTCCTAACTGCATCATCACGGACAACGGCACCTAATTTACCGACAAAAAGTTTCTAGATTTCTACGACAACCATCACATACGTGTGCTCTAGTCGGCTGTAGCTCATCCAAAAACAAATGGCCAAGTAGAACGTGCCAACGACATGGTTCTACAAGGCCTAAACCTGAGAATTTTCGACAAACTAGACAAACACGGCAAAAAATGGGCCGCCGAGCTCCCCTCGGTCCTGTGGAGCCTAAGAACGACGCCGAGTCGAGCCACGGGGTTCACTCCGTTCTTCTTAGTCTACGGATCCGAGGCTATGCTCCCAACTGATGTAGAGTATGGATCCCCGAGGCTGAAAGCCTACAACGAGCAAAACAATGACGCCACAAGAGAGAACGCCCTCGACTAGCTCGAGGAAGCTCGCGATGTGGCTCTGTTACACTCTGCAAGGTATCAGCAAAGTCTCTGACGCTACCACAACAAACACGTCCGCAGGCAGGACCTCAACGCCGGTGACCTCGTGCTCCGGCGAAGCCAGAACAACAAGGGACGACACAAGCTCACTCCGCCATGGGAAGGGCCGTACATTGTCATAGAAGTATTGAAGCCCGGCACCTACAAACTATCAAATGAAAAAGGTGAAATCTTCGCCAACGCATGGAACATCGAACAACTACGTCGCTTTTTCCCCTAAAGCCTCGAGGCTCTGTAAATTGTTTCGCAATCCCATGATAGAATAAAGAATACATCGGTGTTCAAAGCATTCTTTCATAAAAACCAGAAAGGATCGACCCTATTTTCTCATAGTTGAACCTCCCTCAGGGGCTGCAAGGGGGAACCCCCTGTGTCCCCAAAAAACTCGCATTTTTTCAAAAACAAGAGAACTTTTACATAAGTCGACGAGGCCGCAAGTGCACCCTAAGGTTCGAGGGCTGCCGAGCCGCGAGATCACCTACGCCTCCAAGCTATGGTACCTCCACTCACTCCCCCATGCCAAAGGGTGCAACCGCGCGCTAAGTAGACCTAATAAAAGTTCACGATTTTGAAAAAGCTCACGTCTAACATTCTCATACGCTTCGAATCGAATTCTTACATAATCCACGAGGCCGCAAACGCACCCTAAGGTTCGAGGGCTACTGAGCCACGAGATCGCTTATGCCTCCATGGCTACGGTACCTCCACTCGCTCCCTCATGCCAAGGGGTGCAACCGTGCACTAAGAAAAACATGCAAGAATATGATTCAAGTAAGAAAGGGAAGAAAAGACTCGAATGAAAACAAACATTTAGTATACATTTACATATTAATGTTTCAGGGCCCCTGAGGCCGTCACAACGCAAGTCACGAGTACTAACTACCCTATTACATGGGCCTCCATGCCTAGGCTTGGCTTACAGGCCCTTGTCATCGGCAGGCGGGACCACCTCGACCTCGAATAGCTTCGCGAGACGACCCCCGGGCTCTTCCGCAGCCTCGATCAAATCCAGGTAGGCTGCTTCGTTCTCCTCATCAGTCTGGTCTAGATCCGTTGTAAGGTCCTAGATGGCTAGAGGGGGGGTGAATAGCCTATAAAAATTCTACAAGCACCACTAAGCAAACTTGTTAGAATAACAAACGGCGTAAAGCGAGTTTTGCTTAGCCAAAGGTTGTAATGCAAGCCTCCTATCCACAAGTCTAGTAGATTATGATCTCTAGTTCACACAAGTGCTAAGTCACTAACTTACACTAGTGAGCAAGCTAACAACTACTAGAAAAGGATACCACTAGAGCTACACAAGATAATCTAGTAAAGGTAAATGCGAGAGAAAGGATTGTGAATCTTTTACCAACGGTGGAGTGAAGATGTTGCCAATCACCAAGATGATATACAATCAATTAATATTGACAACAACACAATATGTAGACCAATCACCGGGAGACAAGAGACACAATATTTTTGTTCACCCGATGTTCACTTGTGCACCGACAAGCTACGTCACTGGTTGTGTCGACCAACACTTAGATGGTTCCTCGGTGTGACCCTCAAGTCACTTGCCCCTCAAGGCACGCCCCGCAAGGCACCGCAAGACACCACTCTCAAGTGAGGTAACTCAATGACACGCGCAATCCAATAGAGTTGCTTTTGGCGTCCCGCCGAGGAAAGCACAAGAACCTCTTACAAACAACCGGAGGTGGCCAAGAACAATCACCTTCTCTTGCCAACGCCTCCAACAATCTCCAAGCCGGCTAGGAGCGGTACTCTCCAAGAGTAACAAGAAATCCACTGGCTAAACCACCCACAAGTGCCACTAGATGCCCTCAAGCTATGCAATGCACTTTGGGATCACTCAATCTCACTTTTGATTTGCAATCAAGCAAGAGAGATGAGTGGGAGGAGTAGCTCTAGCTCCAAGGATGCACAAGAGTGTTAGAAATGCCAAGAGACCTCCCCAAGGGCCGGCCAACGAGTATTTATAAGCACCCCAAACAAATAGAGCCGTTGCCACTCCACTGACCGTTTTTTCGGGACGACCGGACGCGCCGGTCGAAACTGACCGGACGCGCTCAACCGCGTCCGGTCGCCCTGCGACGTCCACGTGTCCCTCAAATTTCAAATGCGACCATTAGATCCTTCAACGGTCACTGCGCCAACGGTCAAATCCTATGACCGGACGCGCTTCTCATAACGACCGGACGCGCCGGTCCCGATGACCGGACGCGCCTGTCGAACGACCGGACGCGCCGATCGCACTGACCCACGCGCCCACGACGCAACGACCGGACGCGCTCCTCGCAACGACCGGACGCGACAGTGCCAGCGTCCGGTCGGAGTCCAGTAAGCTCCCTCGACGATCGGACGCGTCCGATCGCGTGTGACCGGACGCGCCCCGCGTCCGATCGTCCTTGCGAACCGCAGTTCCTTCTGGGCACTTGACCGGACGCGCCGGTTGCAAACCCTAGCCCGCGCGCCCGAAACCGCGTTGTACTGACCGGACGCGTCCGGTCACACCGTGACCGCGTCCGGTGCAGCGTCCGGTCAGCTCAGTGACCCGTTCGCCTCCGTTTCTTTTCCGACTGTCGGCGTAGTGGAAAATAGGCATTTCATTTCCCCGAAATCGCCTGAATCCCGCGCTCACACGCTCGGCGGGAGGGAGAGAGGAACCCAAACCCCTCTCTACCCGCAATCCACAGCGCGACCAACGCCACCTTTGCAAATGTGCCAACACCATCAAGTGTACATCTCCATGTGCTTGTGTGTTAGCTTTTTCACAATCATTTTCAAAGGTTTTCCAATTAGCTCACTAGGCCCTACATGCAATGCACTTCATGAATTCACCTAGTGGCACCCGTGCATCGAATAACCGATAAGACTTCCCCTCTTAATAGTTCGGCTATCGATCCTAAACCACTCACACCCTCTATGGTGTCTTGAGTGTAAAACAAAATGGCCCTATGGTTATACCTTTGCCTTGAGCCCATTTTGTTTCTCCAAATGATATGATCCACTTCATATCATCACATGACCGTCTCGATCCATCGACCTTGACTTCACTTGCTCTTCACCGTTGCATCGGTCCGTCGGCGCTAAGTCTTGCTCAAGCTTCACCATCGCATGGTCCTTCGCTTCGAAGCCTCGACTTGCCCTTCACCTTCACAACCGGTCCATCGAGCCAAGCCTCACCTCGGTCTTCATCATCTTGGTCACATGAGTCAATGTCATGTCTCATATTTCAATGACCACCTTTATCTAAATCATCCACTTAGATACAAAGGTTAGTCCTAGGTTTCATCAATTAGCCAAAACCAAACTAGGGACTTTCAATCTCCCCCTTTTTGGTAATTGATGACAACCCTCACAAAGATGATTTTGATAATAAAAGTTTTGAACTTGTCATACTTGTCCAATCATTTTGCTCATAAGTAAAGTTTGGACAATTATCACAAGCTCGGTTTTGGTAGCATTAGCTCCCCCTACATATGTGCATAGAGTTTGGATTGAAAGCTTTGCACATATGCATGGATAGAAAAGTTGGGAGAGTAATTCTACCAAAATGATGCTATGGTGTAAGAAATGGACCTTTGAAGCGTGATACCAATCGGAGTTGCCTTTTACACCATCCTTAGCATCATGAAGTAACTAGACATCCATCAAAACTCAAGAACCCCGTGAGATCAACATTATATGTAAAGGTTCTTGGACCACTTGTAAAGCTAACCACTTGTAAAGCTTTAGGCAAGTCTAGATACCACATGTAAACTATTCCTATGCATGCTAGTAGATCATTTCACCATCCAATTTCTATACTAGCATTGCACCACACAAGCATGTATATTGAATTTAAATACATGTGCAATGAGCAAGTCATATGAGAATGCACAAACAAATGCAACAACTTTGTCTATGAGCTTGCTCCCCCTACTTGTGTGCATCAACAAATTTTATTTACCCCTTTATCAAGTTGAATCATCTTTTTCTCTCCCCCTTTGTCAACAACTTACCCAAAAAGGGGATCAAATTGTGGAGAGAAGGAAAAGTGTTTGATGGAGTAGATTGAAATTAATTCGATACCACATGTAAGGTTAAAAAATTTATCAAATTTGGTTTAACCTAGAATACTTGCCAAAGATATTTAATTCGATTTGAACCAAAGACAAGCTTCTTCACTCCTCAAAATAAGGGCTATCTTGCCTATGTTGAATTAAACACTTATAGCAAATCTTCTAGATTCAACACTAGGTGTACAAGCTCACAAACATGTCATATGCCACCACTAGATCAAAATAAGCATAGAAGCAATAGTGGTAACATATATCCATCAAATTCATTTGATTTATCATGAATGCTTATGCGTACCACTTATTATGTCTACATGCTCTATCAAGTCCTTAGCATAGGATGAAAGACATGTCAATCAATTTTACCTTGCAATGTCGAAGGAGAGGCATGTCAATAAGTGGGTGGGGTGCATTCAACTCATGTTTGAGAAATCAAGAATGTTCAATTCATTCCTTAGCTTGCAAAACCTCTTTTCATCAAGTGGCTTAGTGAGAATATCGGCAAGTTGATCATCGGTGCCAACACTTTCAATGGCAATATCTCCCTTTTGTTGATGATCTCTAATGAAATGATGTCTTATGTCAATATGCTTTGTTCTTCCATGTTGAACCAGGTTTTGTATCATCTTGATTGCACTCTCATTATCACATAGCAACGGCACATTCTTGAAGTTGAGGCCATAATCCTTCAAAGTTGATTTCATCCATAGCAATTGTGCACAACAACTCCCCGCACTCACATATTCGGCTTCGGCGGTAGAGATTGCCACACTATTTTGTTTCTTTGAGGACCATGACACAAGTGATCTTCCAAGTAATTGACATGTGCCACTTGTGCTTTTCCTATTGATCTTGCAACCCCCATAGTCAGAGTCCGAATATCCAATCAATTCAAACTTTGACCCCTTGGGATACCATAGTCCAACATTTCTTGTTTGTTTCAAGTACCTCAATATTCTTTTTGCCGCCGTGAGATGACTTTCTCTAGGTGAGGCTTGATATCTAGCACACATGCAAACACTAAACATGACATCCGGCCTTGATGTGGTGACATAGAGTAGACTTCCAATCAAAGACCGATATTCCTTTTGATTTACCATTTTGCCATCAAAATCACTATCCAAATTGCCATTTGTACCCATTGGAGTTGAAATTGGCTTTGCATCTTGCATTCCAAACTTCTTCAACATGTCCCTTATGTATTTCCCTTGACTCACAAATGTCTCATTCTTCAATTGCTTGACTTGGAGACCAAGGAAGTAGCTAAGTTCACCAATCATAGACATTTCAAACTCTTTGGCCATCATAGCACCAAATTCTTCACAATAAGCTTGATCGGTTGATCCAAAGATGATGTCATCAACATATATTTGCACTATGAATAGATCATTTCCAATCTTCTTGGTGAATAGAGTAGTATCAACCTTGCCCATTTTGAATCCCTTAGAGAGAAGGAAATCCCTTAGCCTCTCATACCATGCTCTAGGTGCTTGCTTTAAGCCATACAAAGCCTTCTTCAACTTGTATACATGGTTGGGTTTCTTGTCATCTTCAAATCCGGGCGGTTGCTCAATAAATACTAACTCATTGATGATCCCATTGAGAAATACACTTTTGACATCCATTTGATATAGCTTGATATTGTGTGCACAAGCATAAGCCAATAGAATCCTTATTGCCTCCAATCTTGCCACGGGAGCATATGTCTCATCATAGTCAAGACCTTCAACTTGAGTGTAACCTTGAGCAACTAGTCTTGCTTTGTTTCTCACTACAATGCCATCTTGATCTTGCTTGTTTTTAAACACCCACTTGGTTCCAATCACATTGTAGTCATTTGGCCTTTCTACCAATTCCCAAACATCATTTCTTGTGAAATTGTTTAGTTCTTCTTGCATAGCCATAATCCAATCGGCATCCCTCAAAGCTTCTTCTATCTTCTTTGGTTCTATGGTTGACACAAATGATGCATGCTCACAAAACATAGTCAATCTTGATCTTGTTTGCACACCACTTCTAATATCACCAATAACACTATCAATGGGGTGATCTCTTGCAACATGTTGTGGTTGGAGTACTTGCACTTGATTGCTTGAGTTTGGTTGATCACTTGATGTATCTCGATGAGAAGAACTAGCACCATAACTTTGCACTTGAGAGTCACTAACTAGCTTGTTTGGTGAATTGAGCACTTGATCTTTATCATCATCTTGAATATCAATAACTTGCTTTGCTCTAATGTCCCCAATGTCCATGTTCTTCATTGCTTCCACCAATATAGTTCCACTAACATCATCTAGATTCTCTTCTTCATCTTGTGACCCATTGGTTTTATCAAATTGCACATCATGGACTTCTTCTAGAATGCCACTTGAGTTGTTCCAAACTCTATAAGCTTTGCTTGTAGTTGAATAACCAAGTAGGAACCCCTCATCACATCTTTTGTCAAACTTCCCCAATCTAGTGCCCTTCTTCAAGATATAGCATTTGCAACCAAACACCCTAAAGTAAGAAATATTGGGCTTTCTTTCATGAAGTAACTCATATGGGGTCTTCTCTAGCAATGGATGACAATATAGTCTATTGATGTAGTAGCAAGCGGTATTGATTGCTTCATCCCAAAATGATTGACTCACATTGTACTCATGAAGCATTGATCTAGCCATATCAAGCAATGTTCTATTCTTCCTCTCAACTAGGCCATTTGATTGTGGAGTGTACTTGGCCGAGAATTGATGTCCAATACCATAATGATCACAAAGTTCTTCAATTCTTGTATTCTTGAACTCACTTCCATTGTCACTTCTCACTTTCTTGATTCTAATCTCAAACTCATTGTGAACTCTAGTGAGACCTGGGATCGGCTCCCTCTCTCACAGCTTGTAACCCCTACGCAAGCACTTAGGTGCAAGGAAATACAATACCTCTCCCCCCCGCTGGACGTAGGGCCTTCTTTCGCTCGAACTAGGATAAACCCCCGTGTATTCTCTTTGTATCACCATCCAGATTAGGGACACGTAGCACAAATTCACTCGTTGGCTTAGGACCCTCACGGGACCGAACGCCGACAATATGCATTTAGATTCTAGTGAGTGCTAACACCCTTGAAAATGCTTGTGAAAATATGCTAACACACATGTACAAGGTGATACACTTTGTGGTTAGCACATTTGAACAAGGGTGGTGAAGTTGGAGAGGAAAAGGAGGAGTGGCGTTAGGACCGGACTCTGCCTTGGGTGGTGACCGGACTCTTCCCCACGCCCAATCAAGAGGCACAGAGTAGGGTGTGTTCTCTATTAGGGGCCAGGTTTGGGGCCAAATCCATCCCCACAGGGATCTAAACGGGGCCAAATCCATCCCTATTGGGTCTGGCGAGGGCGGGGATGGAGGAGCCATCCCCATACCCGCTCCCCATGGAGACCCATTTAGCACCTCTCATCTGTGTGCATCCGACCATCCGTCTGCTGTTTGGAGTCGAAGCTTCAAGCGGTCGGCCCATCTAAAGGCCCATATTTGTAGCCGAGTATATATACCTCCAAATGATGAATCAATCAATCAGTGCGGTGCGAGGACAAGGAGGAGCGGACGCTGGGCACATCCAGTCACCCCTGATCGAACGTGTCCGACCGTAAAAAATCCTCTAAGGGTAGTTTCTAGAGTCGATCTGACTCTGTGGTGGTGCAGCGTCAGGTGCCAAAGCGGCATGTCTAGTCAGCGACTCAGTGGTGTGGGCACATACGCGAGTGGACATGGAGCTGGTGCGTCCGGTCCTGCTCGGCTGCGTCCGGTTTCAACTTAACTGCGTAGACACGAGAACTGGACCGTTGGAATCGAACGCGTGACGTTGAACACGTGGACGACATCTAGCAACCAGACGCTAGGGACCGTCCGTCCAGTCACTATGACCTGCATGTCCGGTTGCCCTGATTTCAGCATAGTGAGGGGCCAACGTCTCTATTCGTTGGGGCTCCCTAATAAACATGGTAACTGGCCATGGCTCACTCTTCTGGCCATTTCTATTGAGAATACAACCTAGTGAGCCTAGCCAATCGTCTCTAACTCATCTTGCTTGATTGATTCATCATTTGGTGAGATTGGAGAGCATCCAAGTGCATTGCTTTGAGTGATTGCATCTAGAGGCACTTGGTGAGTGTGTTTTGCTGTGGGATTCGCTTGTTACTCATAGAGTTTGCCGACTTCTAGACGGCTTGGTGCAGTGAGGATCGTCGAGTGGAGGAAGGTGCTTGTCTCTGGCTTCGATCGTAGTGATTGTATAGGGTTCTTGCCTTTTCCTAGCGGAGAGCCAAGAGGTACTCTTGTGGATTGCTCGTAGCTTGTGGATCCCCATCTTGTGTTGGTTGTGTGGTAGCCGATTGTGGGTTAGGCGTGTGATGCCTATTAGCGCGTGAACCTCCAAGTGGGTGAATTGCTACAACGAGAACATAACTTGCTGGCAAGCAAATGATTATGTCATCATTATCTTCGGGATTCATATTGTGATTGATTGATTGTTACTTGCCATGGTGTTATAACCCTCACTACCTCTCTTGCATTTACTTTTTAGTGTAGCTAAGCTCTTTAGTGTAACTAGTTTTGAGAGCTAGCTTGTGTCTTATTAGTTTGGTTAGTGAGGGTCTTTAGTTAGTCTTTGAGAGCTCGCTAACTTAGAGAGTAGTGACTTAGCCTTAGTGTGAAATAGAGATCATAGATACTAGAATTGTGGATAGGTTGCTTGTATTTTTAGTAGGCTAGCGGAACACTCGTTTCACTGTCTATTTATGTAACCTCTTGACTTAAGTGTTGTTATATAATTTTTTAATAGGCTATTCACCCTCCTCTAACCATTAGTCCAACACCTCAAAATGGTTAATTCCACACCCTCTCAAATATGTGCCCTCTCTCTCTCTCGCTCGGCAGCTTGCCTTGGTGATGGTGCCCTAACATGGCACGAGCTCGGATGGGAAGCCTCTGTGGTCACTACTACACGTTTGATTTTGCACAGCGTTTTGTTTTGGGCGTCCGAGGCATTTGGCCTGGCTACCTGCCTCGGTTATTCGAGCCATGGCAGCCAGGCCAGCAACCGCCTCGATTAATCCTTAACCAAGGCAGGCATTATAACCAAACCACCTCGGTTAATGCCTATTAACCGAGACGGTTATTATAACGCAAACGCCTCGATCAATCGATTAACCGAGGCGGACATTGTAACATGACCTTTGATCCGAGGCGGTTGGTATACCGCCTCGGTTAAGCGTTTTTGTCCGCCTCGGTTAAAGTTTGTGTAGTAGTGGGTGGTGGGACGACTCCATGATGAGAGGGTTCGGATATGAGAGGTGGCGCTACCAAAACTAGAAACCAAATAGTATGTTTTTTAGCCTTGTCTGGCTACAGTTCTCCCTCCAACTCCTATTTGTACTAGAACACTTAAACTTAATGAAACAAACTTATTTTGACGGTGCTTTTCCTTCGTTTATACAACTTCTTATGCACTGTTCATGCACTGTTCACACATCTTTGCTACGCGTACACGAGAAACGTACCAACAATGTCACTATTCATGCACTGTTTATTACTATTCACGCATCTTTCCTACGCACACACGACAAACGTACCCAGAAGATCAAATTAGACCATTCTCCTTGGTACAAAATTTTCAAAAAAAATCGTAAATAAACTAAAACCAATCTAAAACATACCTAAAATTTTTTTACCTCTTCTTTGTCATAAAAAAAAATTCCTATCGTTCGCCTTTTGTCAAAGTAAACCATTTTTCTTTGCAGAAAAAAATTCCTCTTCTTTACCGTCAAATAAATAAATAAATTCCTATCGTTCACCTTTTGTCAAAGTAGACCCTTTTCTTTGCAGAAAATTTGTAGAAAATTCATAAATACACTAAAACCAATCTACAACGTATCTAAATATTTTTCACCTCTTCTTTGTCATAAAAAAATAAAATAAAATGAATACTCCATGACACATAGTGCCTATTCTATTACGCCTATAAATAATCGATAAAACCTACGCTAGCCAAATCTCCAAATTATACACCGTTGCTTAAAAAAAAGATCCGTAGCAACATAAATGCATAACCAAATTGGCTCAAAACGCTAGACACCCTGCCCGTTAAAACATTAATCAATAATTGATTTAAGCTCCTATACAACTGGTTCCATCCCATGAGGCCGCGCAGCAACGCCGCGCGTTGTTTCTAGTTAACATCTTAACTACACTCGTTTCTTTATTCATTTCATTTATTTATTTATTTAACAATTTCTTTTCTTTCAAGGATTTCATTGGTTTATTCGACTCTCTGTTTAAGCACTAAAGAATTCTTTGGCGTTTTGCCTAACAGATGATGTTTGTTCAATTGGTGCTATATTGCTAGAAACACGTAGTTTTTATGGTCTTCAAAACCTTACATGGCAAGAGTGTTTGTAGCTGTTCATTTTTTTTGTTGCTTTTTTTTTAAAAAAAGAGACGGTTAGTTTGATCTGTGATGTATCAAGTTATCGTTCCATATATAATCTAAGAATATCTATCTCTTTTTTAGATATCTTCACAACCACGTGCGCCTTTAGATATCAGCATCAATCTAGGCTTGGGTTGGAGCATTTGGATGTTCAGAAATGGTGACCTCTTTTCTAAGGATTGTGCTAGGATGACCTTTCAAAAAGAATTCGCCCTGGTTATCCGTCGACCAAAGGGCCAATACTTATTGCATATTAGTCAATGGATAGAGACTCAATTGTAAGTTATTTGGTTTTCTTTGCTTCCTGGTTTCGCTTTGTAACTCAACTCTTGTTTTCATCATATATATAATATATAACCACTAGGATTTAGGAGGCAATTAACCCCTTCTTGATTCCTTATTAAGAAACAGCGTCGATCCGCTGATGTCAATGAAACATCCAGTTTGGTATTGTGCCTGACGCAGTTCCTCGTCAATCAAAATAAATAAGTCATTGATCATCTACCTGACCAGCACGGCAGCACCTCTAGGATGAAGAAGAATATTATAGAATAATGTACTCCTATATATATATATATATATATATATATATATATATATATATATATATATATATATATATATATATATATATATATATATGAGGTAGAGATACAAGAGCAGTAGTGTGTGTTGCCTCTATCATGTGATTTCTTTTTAGTTTATTTCAATCTGCTATGTAAAGACAAGCTTAAAAGTACTGTTCACCGATTTATTGCGAGAAAAAAACAAGTAAACATGACCATATACGTTTGCCTGTGTCAAAGATTCCAGTATTATACAGTAATAATAACTAGGTTGACATAGGTGCTTTCTAGGCATGGCATAGGTGCTTTCTAGGTAGTAGTTGTCCCGTGTTGTCAATTGTCCTGGTCATCCATATAATATAAGAAGCACCTAGTTAGGCCTACTACATAGTTTACTTATACTAATACTAGTACTTGACTGGGAGGGAATCTTTAATTTGACCCATACTCCATATGTGTTTAGATAAACTCACTTATGTTAATACTAGTATAATATGAGTGATAAGGACTGGAACGATGCATGCATGTCCTCATCGCCTTGTTGTCCAAGCTTCTTCTACCTTTTTTTTTGTATGGTCAAGACTAACTGCTTGACTTTTGGACACATGGTTCCTGTGTGCCACCTGCTCCATATATCGCTTTCGTATCCTTTGGGACGACGAATACCGGTCTGCTTATTCTGGCCTACTTTACCGGTCCTTTTTATCCGTTGTTTTCATTTCTTGAAAAATCAAACATTAATATTTATAAAATATAATAAATACCATTGGATAGATCATTGCTTATATTTTTATAATAAACTTATTTAGAGATATACATGTTGTTAATATTTTCTACAAACCTAATCAAACTTAAGAAAAATTGAGGCAGGGAGAGAGGGAGTACGTGTCTCACTTCTAAGGTTTGTGTCTTAGTTAGATCCTTTTGTTTGTCAAACAAAGTAAGTTATATAATTAAAGCTGGCTTATAGGTTAATTATAGGTAGTATATATGGTAAAATATTAACTAAGAACATCTCCAAGAGCTTGCCAAATCTACTTGGCATTCATAAAATTTTGGCAAAACATGAAAAAACATTCTCCAACAACTTGGCATCCTAACTTGGCAAAAATAGAGACTTGGCAAATGTCCTCTCCCCACGCGCATATATGCGCGCGCATACGGCTTGGCATTCTATCTGCTGCGGCGATGCTGCTTCTGATTGGACGTCGAAGGCCTTGCTGATGCTGGTAGTACTAGTACTAGACGGTAGCTGCTGGCAAATTAAATTTAATTCTGGTCATTTCATTCGATGAATCAGTAAACATTTGTTTTTTATTCAGAAAACCTTTTATTTATATTATGCAGTACTGTTTCTGATATGACCATGAAGATCGCTGCTGAACCATGTGCTTGTGGCTTTGTCTCCTGGTGCTGGTGATATGAAGCTACGACGCCTGGAACAAGGGTTCGTGCAGAAAAACGACCGGCCGATGAAAAAAAAGTTGTGGACCTACTTTTTTTTTTGGCAAGTTAAAAATGCCAAACACTTGGAGATATGCTCTTTTTTTACTTCCCATATTGTTTTGGAAGTTGCCAAATCACAAGATTTGCCAAGTAGAATTTGGCAAACTCTTAGATGCTAGCTGCTCTTTGATGACAACTTATTTCAGTTTATATATGTTGATGACATCTTAGTGTGATATTTTACAATAGTACTCATGACCCTTAAACCAGAATATAATATAGGCCTTTAGAGAAACAAATGGACGAAATTCCTAATACAATTTTAGGGACTTGAGTGTGCAATTTGTAAGTTTCAGGAGCGGGATGAAAATTACAGACAAGTTTAGGAAGCCCAATATGCAATTTGCATATACAAGGACTTAGATAAGAACTCAAGACAAATTTAGAAAGGCAAACGTCGTGCAGTTTGAAAGCATCGAGATCTAAACCTAAAATTTTACTATGAGTTTATTATGGAACTATAGTTGACGATCAACAATATTTTATTACACATCACAAATACTTTCTGCTTTTTCTTAAATATGTTTGGTCAAATTTAGAAAAGTTGACTTATTAAGAAACGAGATTTGCATTTATTTTGGGATGACGCATGGGGTACGTGAAATAGTCCCGCGCTGATTGGCTGGTGGAACAGTAATCGTGTGACAGAAGATGACAGATGGGATATGAGTCAAACGCTCGTGCGTCCCAAAAGTCTTGGCAGCGGATCCATGTGTCACTCTCTGTATACTATAGGCCTGTCCGAGAGTGTCCACCTCCGACGATCGCTCCCATGTGTGAACATCCCTCACGTGTGTTATTGCGTGTCGTGTCATTTCTAAATTAATTAACGCGGTCAGGCTCAACTCATCCTCAAAGTCTAAAGCTCCTCCTCCATTTCTTAAATAAATTATCTCCAACAACCAACTTTATAATAATCGTCGTGCATGCACATCTTGGTAAAAGTCGTGAGCAAAATAATCAAAGCTGACATGGCAAAATACTAATCAACTTTGTAGTCAAAGGCATGTGGACGAGTCAATGATCTCTGCTATGGGATGGATGGATGGATTATTGCCATGGGTCCCACCCAGGCCGTGTTCAGTTCCTGATTTTGGATGCCGGAGTTGGCTTTGCGCGTCGGAACACTGTAGCGCGTTTTGTTTTTTATGCAAAAAATTGTCTAAAAATTGATTAATTAGACTCAAAATGTTCGTCTCGCAAAGTACAATAAAACTGTGTAATTAGTTTTTTATTTCATCTACATTTAGTACTCCATGCATTTACCGATATTTTAATGTGATGAAAAATCTCCTTTTTCATAGTAGAATTTGGGTGGTGGAATTGTAAACTAAACAGGCCTTGAATACCTGGGGAAGCACGAAGCAGGGGAGCCTTTTTCTTCCCTTTCCTCGTGTCGGTCGCCGCCTCCCCTTCCCGGAAGGGGTCTCCTCCGCCTCCCCGGCTGCCCGCCCGGCGGCCTCCAAAATCAAAATCAGCCTCCCCAAACCAACGCCATCCCTCCTGGGCGGCTAGCAGCTAGCTATTCCAGGCAGCCTCCGTTGCTTCAGGCATCCATCCGCTCCCCCAAGTCAGTCAAACAAGTGAAAGCTCCGATTTTCCTCTCCGTTTCGCCCACCTCCGGCGCCGACGAGCCAAGCCGCCATGTCCGCCACGCCGGAGGACTTCCTGGCGGCGCAGTGGGCGCCGTACCTGGCCGCGCCGGAGCCCTTCTCGCCCTCCGTCTTCCTCGACCTGCCGCCGACGCCGGGGCGCCCAGCCGACGACGACGACCCGGACCTCGTCCTCCCCTTCATCTCCCGGATGCTCATGGAGGAGGACATCGACGACAAGTTCTTCTACCAGTTCCCTGACCACCCCGCGCTCCTCACCGCGCAGCAGCCCTACGCGCAGATCCTCTCCGACTCCGCCACCACCGCCGACTCCTCCTCCTCCTCCCACGCCGCCACCACCACAACCAGCAGCAGTAGCGGCTCGAGGACCGCCGGCGGCAACTCCACCCTCTCGCCCTCCTCCAACGCTCCCGCGTCCTCCCCCGACCCCGCCTCCTGGCCGCCCTACGACGACCAAGTCGACATCTCCGACCTGCTCCGCTCCCCGCCGTACCCTTCTCCTGACATGGGGGTCGGCCTCGATGACTTCGCCGCCCTCTTGTCGCCGGCGGCACAAGGACAAGACGACGCCACCGCGGGATTCCACTTCCACCAAAGTCCGCAGTTCTCAGATGGCGGCGGCGGAGGGGGAGGAGCACAACGGCAGCAATCTCCCCTCGCCGCCCAGAACGCCATCACCAGCGGCGGAGCTCAACAACGTCAGCGCAGCATCCAGAGCGCCGCGTTCTCGGATGGCGCCGAACAACAGGGCGAGGACACCAAGGCAGAGGCCGCCGCAACCCTTCCTGCTGGCGACGCCGACCATGCCGCGCTGGCCTCGGCTTTCTACGGCGCCCAGAATGGGGGGAACATGGACATGCTCAACATGGCCTTCCTCAAAGGCATGGAGGAGGCCAAGAAGTTCTTGCCCACCACCAACAGCCTTCTCATCGACCTTGACGACACCTCCGGCAAATCCTTGCCTGCAAACAGAGACAGCAAGCCTTCCAATGCATTTGCTGCTACCCAAGTGAAGGAGGA
Organism: Saccharum hybrid cultivar R570; assembly: GCA_038087645.1. NCBI lineage: Eukaryota > Viridiplantae > Streptophyta > Magnoliopsida > Poales > Poaceae > Saccharum > Saccharum hybrid cultivar. Next base: position 18,999,047 of record JAQSUU010000760.1, read on the forward strand.
GGAGGAGGAGGAGCAAGTGGTGAATGCGATATCAATGTTTGGGGGAAGCAGAAGCACCAATGGCAGGGGCCGCAAGAACCGGCATGCCGAGGAGGATGATTTGGAGGCGGAGACAGGCAGGAGCAGCAAGCTGATGATGCCGGAACAGGAGGAAACCGGTGCCAATGAGCTGTACAACGAGATTATGACCTGTGACTATCCGACGTTCCTGAAGCGCATGGAGGATCTGCGCATTGCCATGGGCAGCGAGTCTGAGAAGAGCGCCAGGAAGGTCAGCAGGAAGGGGGCGCGGGGGAAGCAGAGTCTCGTGAATGAGGTCGTCGACCTGCGCACCATGCTCATCCATTGCGCGCAATCGGTGGCCACGGGTGATCGCCGGAGCGCGACCGAGGTGCTGAAGCAGATCAAGCAGCACTCCTCGCCCCGAGGGGACGCCACGCAGAGGCTGGCTCATTGTTTCGCCATGGGACTGGAGGCACGGCTTGCAGGCACGGGGAGCCAGGCGTACCAGTCGCTCATGGCACAGCACACCTCGGTCGTGGATTTTCTCAAGGCATACAGCCTGTACATGGCAGCCTGCTGCTTCATGAAGGTGAGACACATCTTCTCCAACAATGCAATTTGCGATGCCGTGGCAGGGAGGAGCAAGTTGCACATTGTGGAGTATGGTGTGCAGCATGGATTCCTGTATCCAGGTTTGTTCTATCAACTGGCAAGGATGGAAGGTGGACCACCAGAGGTGAGGCTCACCGCAATTGCCGTCCCACAACCAGGGTTTCGCCCAGCCCACCAGATTGAAGAAACAGGCCGCCGTCTCAGCAACATTGCCCGTGAGATGGGTGTGCCATTCAAGTTCCGTGGTATTGCAGCAAAGTGGGAGGCAGTTTGTGCTAAGGACCTCAATATTGATCCGGATGAGGTGCTTGTTGTCAACAGTGAGTGCTATATTGGCAATTTGATGGACGAGAGCATTTTGGTGGACAGCCCGAGCCCTAGGGATACGGTCCTCAACAACATTCGGGAGATGCGGCCCAATGTGTTCATCCATACTGTAGTAAATGGAACCTATGGTGCACCGTTCTTTTTGACACGGTTCCGGGAGGCACTCTTCTTTTTCTCGGCACAATTCGACATGATCGATGCGACCATCCCTAGGGATAATGCTGAACGGCTGCTGATCGAGCGGGATATCTTTGGGGCGTTTGCCCTGAATGTGATTGCTTGTGAGGGTGCAGACAGGGTTGAACGGCCTGAGACTTATAAGCAATGGCAGGTGCGAAACCACAGGGCTGGGCTCAGGCAGTTATCACTGAATCCAGAGGTTGTCAAGGCAGCCAGGCACAAGGTCAAGAACTTTTACCACAGAGACTTTCTCGTCGATGAGGATAACCGTTGGTTGCTGCTCGGATGGAAGGGACGTGTGCTCTATGCCATGTCGACATGGGTTGCTGAGGATAATAAACCCATCTTTTAGTGCCTGAATCCAACTATAGATTATATTGATATTTGATAGATGGTCTATGTTGAACCATGATCCAGCACAATGTTAAACCATGATCCAACACCTTGTGGTTTAGTGGACTTATGTTTCTAGAGAGTTTAGTGCTGAAACCTTTGAGGTAGAAACAATTAGAGCTACATAGGTTGTAGATATAGTTCCTGATATATTGCAGAGTTGTATTAATCTATCATGTACAATGTACACTAGAATTAAAACCCTGTAACAAGTGGTTACATGTTTGACCTCTGAAGGCTTAAACCCTGAAAAGCATCTAATGATGCATGATATGGTGCAACCTGTGTTTCAGTGGACTTATGTTTCTAGAGGGTTTAGTGCAGAAACTTGCCAGGTAGAAATAAGTAGATGCTTACAGCTACATAGGTTGTGGATATAGTTCTTGCTATATTGCAGAGTTGTAATATTATATACTATGTACACCAGAATTTGTAATAGTATACTATGTACACAAAGAATTGAACCCTGTCGCTGACAAGCAATTTTATGGGCTACATGTTTGACCTCATGTTCTTTTTTGAAGGCTTAGTAAATCCTGAAATGTATTCTGCCTTGTGAAGTTCTGTTTCTGCTGTAGCATCATACTGTTGGCATACCCTTTTTTTTTCTGAGAAGTCGTTGGCATATCCTTCACTGCTGGGTGTGAGTAAGTATTGAAGTTGCACTGATTAATTAGAGTATTCCATTTTACAATCTCATTTCTTTTGGTGATATTCTGATATGCAAATTCATTTTTCCCACAGTCTTCTGTTTGAAGAAATTTATTTTTGCTGCATTTAGTTAAATTTGAAGTTTTTAAGGCTTCTCATACTTTCTAGTCTAGATAAAAAAAAGAGAATCACATTCCTTCGTTAACTTGGTTTAACCATTCTAAACTCCCAGTTCTAAGAAATATTCATTTATCTCTTTCTTGCCCCCCAGCATCCAGAACTAAAACTGCAAGTATGATGTGTAATGTGGATGCCTTTTTTTGTAATCCAAAAGCTTCGCTAATATAAATTTTAAATGTCTGAACCACAAATTAAGTTTGGCTTGGCGGATTGCTTATACTTCAATGATAAATCCATACGGATTTGCTTATACTTCAATGATAAATCCATACATTTAACTTGCCGAGATCTTCTTAGATCCTTCTCCCTGACTTTTCTTTTTTTTTCTTTTGTTATTTACTTTATGTTATGGGTGGTTATTTGAGGGCCTTGATGTAACTCGTCATATGATTGCTTTCTTTATTGTGTGATAGTCGGAAATGGGCCGGAGGAGAAGTCCTGAAGGCTTAGCATATGATGTGCCAATCCCTGGATACAAGACAAAAAATGCAATCAGCCTTCGTCTTTGGGAAGCAAAAGCTACTGCTGAAGATTTCAACTTATTTCAATTCAATGATGGTCAATATGAGTCAGCTGCCCAACTTCATGCTAGGGCCCAACAGGTGATATTTCATTCTAACTATCAGCTATTCATAAGATCCATTTCCAAAGACTAAATAAAGAGCGATGCCTTTAATTACTGGAATATTTTTATTGACTGATGATATGCTGAAACCTGTAATTTATTCTTTCATGGTACTAGTTCTATCTAGAAAAGAGACTTATGTCTTTGAGTATCACATTGCAGATATGTGCCGTTCTTTATCCCGGTGATGCTACAGAAGAAGGAAAGCTTCTAAGGCTGAAGCAGCAGTTTTTCCTTTGCAGTGCATGACTTCAGGTAGTTAAGCAATTCATTTCACTTGAGCAAGGTTTCAATAAAAGGAACCAGGCATGTATGCCGACCTTGTGCTTTTCTATATGTTTGGCAATGATCTATGAGATAATTGCAAACACAATGTTGTAATTTTGTTGTATTGTTTGAACCATCAATATATTAGGATCAATCATGTTACCTCTAGTATATGCACCACCACCTGAAATGTTTTCAAATTGTACTAGGATAATGAGATTTAGATCATTTATCCTGTTTTCTTTTAGTTGCAGTGTGCCTTATATGGTTCTAGTTTGTTAAAGATTTATCAATATCTTAAAAAATATCTCTGTGACGGTTATCAATGAGCATAACTGAAAATGGGTTATTTCCAGGATATGATTGCCAGATTTAAAGAAAGGAAATCTGACAGAGTTTCAGGGAAGTGGAGTGAGCTCCCTACTAAAGTTGCTGTTCAACTGAATGACACCCACCCTACTCTGGCCATTTTTTTTTGAGCATTAAATACAGCAGGGGAGGCCCCCACTGTAGAGATTTTATTAAAAAGGCGAAAAAGAACTGTACAAACCTGTCTGGTAAGATGCCAAACAGCAGTAGCTGGCCTAAGAAGGCCAAAGAGAAACAAAGCAGAAGAAAACAAGCTCTACACAAAGAAGAAAAGCAGTTCGGTTGGCCTCTGGAATTGCTGCTTCGCTTGCACCATCGTTTGGAAGAACCTGCAGCCAAATTCCATTGAATGCCCCAATGCTGCTAGCAACTTTGACTGAAGGGGCAGCCAAGCCAGAACACGCAAGGAGACCTGCGAAACTAGGAGAGGGAATCTATACAGAGGAGGAACTCATGACGTTTGTTTTCACAAAATCTACAAGCCTGCAATCTGGCTTCTTCACAGAAGAGGCGCTTCCCAGACTCCAGGGAAGGACGGCCCCCGTCAAAGATGAAGTTGTTTCTTTGCTTCCAAATCTGCCAAGCAGCAATGATGAAGATCTCCATAAAGAACGAGTGTTGGAAGTTGGAACTGCTGTTTTGCCTGTCTCATCATTTGAAAAAAATCTCCTGCAAAGTCCCAGTGAATTCCTAAGAGCCGACAACAGGCTTGACTGAAGGGGCAGCTGAAGAACAAGTGAAAGACAGTTTCTTCAATGTTGTTGCTGCATAGAACACAACTATAGTTGTTGCCTTCTAGCTTATGCTTCTTCCTCTTTAGGATGTTCCTTGTGTTTAGCCTATCCATAAGAAGTAGCCATGAAAAGACTCTGAGCTTGTTGCAACATTTAGAGTCCCAAATCCAAATAAAGGGTGCTGGGGGGGTGAATATTCCTATAAGGGAAATTGTAGAATTTTGAGGATGTGTATGTAATGCCATGAATCTTTTGTGTTTGGTTGAATTTGGATGTTCTGAATATAACCTTGGAGGCTTGGATATTCTTGATAAGCTTGTTCTGATAATGGGAGATGAAATTGGTCCAGATTGTTGTTTGTCAAAAATTGTGAAACTGAGATCTTTTTGTTCCTTGCAAAAGAGAAAAGTCTAGGATACTTGATTTGCATTACATTGCCATTCCATAGGTCTGACCAGAATAGGACAGTAGACCCATCTTCAATGTTGCAGTTTGCAATACCTCTAAAAAGATCACAAAGTTTTAAAATATCTCTCCACCAAAAACACCCTTTTTCGGTTGTAGCATGAGGAATCTGCCCATTAGAATAATGTGCATGCCAAATTAATTTCACCTAGGGAACCTCCTTCTTGTTGTAAAATTTGTCCAAGTGTTTAAGCAGGAGGGTGGAATTTTGACTTCTGAGGTTAATGATGCCCAGACCACCTTTTCTTTTTGGTTTAGAACATTTTTTTTCCAAGCTACTAGGGGTTTCATCTTGGCATTGATGTAAGATCCCCTCCAAAGGCAGTGTCGTCTAGCTCTGTCAATGTATTCAAGGACTGCAACTAGCAGCTGCAAAGAGCACATTGCATATGTTGGTAATGAAGAGAGTACTGAGTTTACCAATTCCAGCCTTCCAGCATGGGATAAGAAGTTTGAAGTAGCTGTAAGTCTTCTTTCCACCTTGTTCATGATAAATCCAAAGTGGTCAACTCTAGGTTTGGTAGTTCCCATTGGCAATCCAAGATAAGTGAAAGGTAGAGACTCAAGTTTGCATCAAACACACCGGCCAACTGGAGAGCTTTCTCAGGGAGAGGTTCAAAGGAACTAGGCATGATTTTTTGAAATTGACCCTGAGCCTAGTTGACTGAGAGAAAGACTCCAAGAGGCCTTTTAAGGTGAAGAGTTCTCTCTGAGAGGCTTTCATGATTATGATAGTGTCATCAGCATATTGGATAATAGGGTATTGGGCCATCTCATAGGAGGGAATTGGGAGCTCGAACAAACCATCTCTATGGCCTTTATTAATAATGCATTGAAGCAGATCAGCGACCAACACAAACAGAAGGGGAGAGAGAGGGTCTCCCTGCCTGACTCCATGCTTGCAATGAAAATGTTTTCCAGGAACACCATTGAGAAGTATTGATGAGGAACCAGAGGCTAAAATTCTTTGAGTCTAGTCACACCATTTGTTATCAAAGCCAAGCTGCAACATCATTTGAAGGATCACATTGTGCTCCACAGTATCAAAAGCTTTTGTGAAATCCAGTTTCAAAATGACAATTTCCCTTTTAGAGTGCTGGCACTAATGAATATATTCATATGCCCAAGCAAAGCAATCTTGTATTGTCCTGGTCTTAATGAAGCCATATTGATTTGTATGAATGAGGGGGATTATCTTTGATTGGAGCTTGTCAGCCATAAGCTTTGTAATGATTTTGAGGACATAATTTAGAAGAGATATGGGTCTAAAGTCATTCACATTAACAGGGTTGTTTGTTTTGGGAACGAGGGTGATGAAGGAATTATTTATGGTCTGAAGATCCAATGAGCCATTGAAGAAGTCACAACATAGGGTGTAGAAGTCCTCTTTTATTATTTCTCAGCAACTCTTGAGGAAGAATCCATTGAAACCATCTGGTCCTGGGGCTTTATCAGTAGGCATTTGCTTGATTACTGCATCAATCTCCTCAATGGTGAAAGGTCTTGACAGTTGCTCCAGCTCCTCTCTTGATTCAACTAATTGGCTTAGATTATATAGCATTACAGGATTTGTAGTGCATCCCATTCTGTGCCTATATTCCTCCAGAAGCAAGGCAACCTTTTCACTGTGATCATAAACAGTTCTACCATCTTCAGTTTCAAGAGAGGTGATGGTATTAAGTCTGTATCTCTCAGTTGCAGCAGCATGAAAGAAACTAGTGCTCTCATCCCCAAGCTTAGTCCATCTGACAGTGTATCTTTTCTTCCAATATTCTTTCTTGTATCAGAGGAGCTTGAGGATATGTTCCTTCAGGATTTTCCTGAAATTGTATTCCTGAATGTAGAGGGGTCTTTGTTCCTCCAGGGCATCAAGTACTTGTAGAACAGAGTTGCAATTTTTTTTATTAAGATATTCAGATTTGATAGGTAATTTTCATGCCACATTTACTTCTTGGGGTGGTGTCCATGGGTCAAACAAACACATGGACCGGACCGGACCACCTGGCGCTTGCGACATCGCGGCTGAGCAAGCCCGTGAAAAGCAGACAGGAGGCCTGGCCCAGGCCCAGGACAGCCGCAAATCCATCCAGTCACAGCACTGCAGTAATCGACCCGTCTCTTTCTTTGCTGCCACACCTTCATTTGCTTGCTTCAGGTTCAACTCCAACAAGCACGGTTGGTTCAACTCTCGTGTGGAAGGCTCCTTGGTGAGTAAGCCCAAAATCTTGTACCTCCAATCCCAAAATCTTCCACCCGATCCACCGTTCTAACTCGCTCACTGCTCGTGGCCTATTTCCGAGTTTCTCTGGGCGGGATTTTGTCGGTGCTTCCGATTTGTCACCGACGAGAGAAGGATTATGGAGGGGAGCACCTGTGTCTCTAATTCCCATCGCTCAATCACAGCAGTCCGACCACAGCGCCCTCGCTCGTCTGCTCGTGAGGCTGTGCTGGACAGGGTTCCAGCACAGGCTCATCCAAGAAGCCTGTGCTGTGCGCAAGAGTCTCGCCCTCCAGCGATCCCGCGCCGTCTGTGTGGTGGATGTGTCCTCGTCATGCTCTACCCTGTGGAAGAGGTTCCAAGCTCCGGTATCCTTGCTTCTGTAGTTCGCTTCCTACTCCCCATTTCCAACATGGAAAATCACCCCACCACCATCACTGCTCCCTCTCCCGTTGAGGAGCCGCCACCAGATCCTTCACCTTGCATGCCGCCTCCTGATCCTCCCCTTTCTTGCCCTCCCAATTCAGCTGGTCCTACTCTGCCTCCCACATCTGTCCCACCTAACTCCAGGGCACCATCCACTTGTGCTTCAACTCCTACTGAACTAGATCTAGTGCAGTCAATCCAAACTCTTCAGGTCTCCTCAAATGACATACCAAGCGCGCAGAGGCAACGACAACAATCATCGACCGGCTCCGGCGCCGGCCTCACGGGTGCCAGGGGGCCATGACGATCCTCTCGTTCTCGTGGAATTGCCAGGGCTTAGGTGGGAGGTTTTGTAGTTCCAAAATGCTTCACCTCGCCCGCTTGATGACCTCTACAAACTCTCAGGTTTGCTTTATTTCCGAGACTCGCAGCTCAACTATTACTCGTACCTCCCTCATTAACCATTTTAATGCCTCTAATGCTTTTGTAGTTCCTGCACTAGGACAATCCGGAGGCCTTTGGCTCATCTGGAAAGATGTTGTTAGTCTTACTATTATAGACCACTCTCCAAACTTCATCTTTGCTATGTGTAATAATAATCTAGATAACAGGCATTTTTTATTAGTTTATCTTTATGGTGACCCACATCACCAGAACACTACCACCATATGGATGCAAGTGCTGAATTTTCTTGAAAATAATAGCGGATTGCCTATCTTGTGTACTAGAGATATGAATGATATTATGCATCCCAATGAAAAATCAGATCCTGGTAGACCTGATCTTAGGCGTATTAATGCTTTCTGTGATTATGTCAAACAATGTGGCTTCATTGATCTTGGATACAATGGTCCGGCGTACACTTGGACAAACAAACGACGCAATACCATGCCAACTTTTGAGCGTCTAGATCGTTCTCTAGCCAATGCGGAATGGTGCACTGCTTATCCTAATACAACAGTTTATCACTTGCCAATGCTTCAAAGTGACCTATTCTTACACTTCTAAATTCATCTAGGCGACACACTAACAAACCTTTCCACTTTGAGAATTGGTGGCTTTTGGAACAGGGATATGAAGAGGTTGCAAAGTCAAGCTGGCAGCGCTCAACTCGACAACCTTTCCACCAAAAAATTAGGTACCGTGCTGCTGATCTCAAGAGATGGCGAAGAGTAAAACCAAAATTGTCGGATCAGCTAGCTGCAGTGGAAGATCAACTTCTACAAGAACAACTCAAACTGCCGAACCAACAAGACCACAACCTGCTGCAACAACTTACCGACCAGCATCACCAACTTTTGATAAAAGATAGAATTCCACCACCAACGTGCAAAGAAGAATTGGGCTCTACTTGAGGACCAAAACACTTCCTATTTTCACCAGGCTATTGTCAGAAGGACAAGGAAAAATAGAATCACATATTTAATCAACCCAGATGGCAGTGAATCAACTACTCAAGAGCAACTTTCTCAAACTCTTGTTAATTATTTTCGTGATATTTTTCTCAAACCCAGATGCCCAACTATTATCTAATATAATTCTTGTTTCGTTGAAAAAAATACTCCATGATAATATATTTTTAAGTTGTTACCTTAAAGGTGACAAGCTGTCGTGTTTCCAATTTTCATAATTCCACGTACTTTGAATTTCTTATCACAAACCTTTTTTCCATCATAAAAAGGGGGCCAAAAGTTTTCGACCAAAGGAATTTTTTTTACAATCAATCAAACAAAAATACAGTTTCGGGAGCTACAAGACGGTGGTGCGGTGTATCGACGTGGGGCGAATTGGTTACGAGACGGCTGCGCGCTCTGGGGGCCGACCGCCGCCGCCGCAGCGCCGCGCTCACCTGATGGGGCCGCCGCGCACCCTCCTACACCGTGCTTGGGGCCGTCAGTGGAAGGGGAAGGGAGAGAGGATGCGCCACATGCCACACCGAGCTGTGCGTTCTGGGTGCTTGGCGGCTGGGCAGAGGAAAGGGAAAGGGAAAGGGAAAGGGATGGGGGCGCCTGGGTCTAGGGTTTGAGGAAGAACAATATATACTACAGCAACAATTAGTGGGCTGGGCTCCAACGTTTTTTACTGGGCCTTCGTATATTTTGGTTATTTCGGTTAACTGAACCTAGGAACCGAATTAACCTGGCAAATTTTGGTTCCTGAGAAGAGGGAACCTGAAAGGTCTTGATGGCTAGAGGGGGGTGAATAGCCTTTTAAAATTTTCTACAAAGACAAGCTAAACAAGTTTATCAATATAACAAATAGCGAGATGCGAGTTTTGCTTAGCCTATGGGGTGTTTGCAAGCCACCTAACCAATTCACAATTCTAGTATTTGCACTCAACCGCACAAGTCAAACCGAGAAGGTAACTACAACTACAACTAGCAAGCTACACAAAGGAGCTACTAAAGCAAAGCTAACTAGCTAGCAAAGATAACTAAGAAAGTAATGCGGAGTTGAGTTGCGAGAGTTTCACCGAGGGGCGAAGTAATGAGCCAACCAATATGATCAACAATGAATACCAAGATAACCGAACACCGGGATCAATCAATCACAATATGAAAGTGATGACACGAAGATTTATCCCGAGGTTCACGTGCTTGCCGGCACGCTAGTCCCCGTTGTGTCCCTCTTCACCATGTGGTTTGGTGGCTAATCGGTCTCACACCGAGCCTCTTAAAAGGCGCCACAAGAACCTACCAAATGGCAAAAGGTTGCAAATGACACGAGCAATTCACTAACGTTGCCTTTGGCGCTTCGCCGAGGTAGGCACAAACCCCTCACAATCACCGGAGGTGGCCAATAACAATCACCAACTCTTGCCAATGCCTCCAAGCTGCTACAAGCCGTCTAGATGGCGGCAACTACCAAGAGAAACGAGAATCCCATAGCAAATCAACCACCAAGTGCCAACTAGATGCAATCTCACAATGCAAATGCACTTGGATCACTCAATCTCACTTCGAATATGCAAGGAAGCAAGAGAGATGAGTGGGAGGGGAGTTGCTTAGCTCAAAGTGCTCACAAGTATGTCAAATGTTCGAGAGAGAGAGCCTTGAGCCGGCCAACGAGTATTTATAGACGTACCCCTTCGAATAGAGCCGTTAGAAACTGAATCAGTCGAAATCGCGCTGACCGGACGCGCTGGTCCAACTGACCGGACGCGCCGGTCGCACAACAGCTAAATCGCAAAGCACTGTCCGGACGCGCTGGTCCAACTGACCGGACGCGCCGGTCACACAACGGCTAACTGCGAAGCAATAACCGGACGCGCTTGACGCGCAGACCGGACGCGCTATGAACGACTAGACACGCTGGTCTCGTGACTGACCGGACGTGCTGGTCATGCCTGAGCAGCGCACAACAACACAATGACCGGACACGCTGGAGAAATGACCGGATGCCACAGTGCCAGCGTCCGGTTAGAGTCCAGTAAGCTCCCTGAACGACCGGACACGTCCGATCGACTGTGACCGGACGCGATTCGCGTCCGATCATCAAACTGAAATACGCGCAGACACTGAACACTGACCGGACGCGTCCGATCATGCAAAGACCGCGTCCGGTTCAGCGTCCGGTCACCTCTGTGACCTCCGTTCGCCTCCGTTTCTTTTCCGGACTTCCGGCGTAGTGGAAAATAGTCATTTCAACTCCTCGAAAACGCCTGAATCTCGCCTCACACCCCAAACCCTCTCTACCGCTCAAACTCCACCGCCTTCGCAAACATGCTAACACCACCAAGTGATCTCGTCATGTGTGAGTGTGTTAGCATTTTCACAATCATTTTTTGAGGCGATATCAGTTCTATCCAAATGCATATGATTATGAAATGCACACCTAGTGGCACTTAGGAGTTCAATAGCCGCGTCATTCCCCTCTTTATAGTACGGCTATCTATCCTATAATGTAACCACACCCACTAGGTGTCTTGGTTACTAAAACACAACCCTTAAGCATAAACCTTTGCCTTGATCACATAGGGTTACGTCCAACTCCAAGTGTGGCCATCATGATCACCATGTCCATGTTGCCACCAACCTTGGAATGTACTAATCCTCATATGCTACATACAACTTAGGCATAGGATTAGTACTTAGGCATTGTCACTAATTACCAACACCAAACATAGGACTTTCAATCTCCCCCTTGTTGGTAATTGGTGACAAACCTTTCACAAAGATATTATGATAAAATTTTGATTGAAACCATGTCACATTGTCCAAATATATTACCATGTGTAAGAATTATAGACATGTGATCATGAATTCAAATTGATAGCAATGGCTCCCCCTACATGTATGCTATATGTTTGGATTTTGGAAGCATACACGTTAGATAGGAAAGTATAGGAGCATTGACTACCAATAGGTGCTAAGTGTTTAAGATTATAGACCTTTGAAGCGTGATACCATCGGAGTAGCGATAAACACCATCTTAGCACCTTGTGTAGTTAGATACCACTTGTAAAAACACAAACATAACTAGAAACCTATGAGATCAACATTATAAGCAAGGTTCTAGTACCACTTTAAAAAACATGAAGCAAGAAAAATCTAACTACTTCCTATTCATGCTAGTACTTCAATATACCATTCAAGTTATACTAGCAAGTCACCACACAAGCAATGTATCGGAGAAAAAAAATGCATAACTATGCATCATACATATGAAGTGCACATGGAAATGCAACATTCATGTTTAAGAGCTTGCTCCCCCTACTTGTGTGCTCAAAATTTTAGTTGATCCCCTTCTTTTATCAATTCTCCCCTTTAGGTTTTCTCTTTGTGAACAAAATTTTTCTCCCCCTTTGAGTTCTATCTTTGTGAACAACAATTTTCTCCCCCTTTGTCACCAATGACCACAAGGGACCAATTTTAGATAGATTATCATGTTGAAATATGGGGTGAGGATCAAGTTTGTGATTCAAGCTAGATTGCTTGCACAAATAAAATGCTTCGGTTTGATCCAAGGGCAAGCTTCTTCACACCTCACTAGAAGGGTTATCATGCACCATGTTGAAGCAAATATTTAGACAAGTTTTCTAGATTAAACACTTAGGATCACAAGCTACTTAAACAAGTTATATGCTACCACTAGATCATACAAGTCATGGAAACAATAGTGGCATGATATAAACTTCAAATACATTTGATTTTCATGAATGAGCCTAGAACATGTAAATTATGACTAGATGCACTAAACAAGTCCTTAACATAGAATGTATGACATGTCAACCAATTGTACCTTGGGGCTCGAAGGAGAGGCATGTCATATCATGGAGGTGCATCAACTCATGTTGGAGAAGTCAAGTATGTTCAACTCATTCTTTAGCTTGTGAAATCTCTTCTCATCAAGTGGCTTGGTGAATAGATTGGCTAATTGATCTTCGGTGCCCACACTTTCAATAGCAATGTCACCCTTTTGCTGATGATCTCTAATAAAATGATGGTGAACATCAATATGCTTTGTTCTTTGATGTTGAACCGGATTGTTGGTTAGCTTCACGGCACTTTCATTGTCACATAGCAATGGCACATTCTTGAAATTGATTCCAAAATCCTTCAATGTTGCCTTCATCCACAAGATTTGTGCACAACAACTACCCACGGCGATGTATTCGGCTTCGGCGGTAGATAGTGCAATACTATTTTGCTTCTTGGATGACCATGAGACAAGTGATCTTCCCAACAATTGACAAGTCCCAGAAGTGCTCTTTCTCTCAACTTTGTCACCGGCATAGTCGGAATCCGAATATCCAACTAGCTCAAAGCTTGCACCTTTGGGATACCACAATCAAACATCTTGTGTATGCTTTAAGTACCTCAATATTCTTTTTGTTGCCTTCAAATGACTTTCTCTTGGTGAGGCTTGAAATCTTGCACACATGCATACACTAAACATCACATCGGGCCTTGATGCCGTCACATAGAGTAGGCTACCAATCATTGATCTATATAGCTTTTGATCCACCATGTTGCCATTCTTGTCACTATCCAAGCTTCCACTAGTGCTCATTGGAGTAGTGATTCCTTTTGCATCTTTCATACCAAACTTCTTTAGCATATCCTTTATGTATTTGGTTTGGCTTACAAATGTTCCTTCCTTCATTTGTTTAATTTGAAGTCCAAGAAAGAAACTAAGTTCACCAATCATTGACATTTCAAATTCCTTTGCCATCATTTTCCCAAACTCATCACAATAATCTTGATTGGTTGAACCAAATATGATATCATCAACATATATTTGTAACACAAACAAGTCTTTTTCAATCTTCTTGGTAAATAGTGTTGTATCAACTTTGCCCATGACAAATCCTTTTGATAGCAAGAAGTCCCTCAATCTTTCATACCATGCTCTAGGTGCTTGCTTCAATCCATACAAAGCCTTCCTTAACTTGTATACATGATTGAGTTTCTTGTCATCTTCAAAACCGGGAGGTTGCTCCACATACACCTCCTCTTGGATGTACCCATTGAGAAATTCACTCTTCACATCCATTTGATATAGCTTGATATTGTGAGCACAATCATAGACAAGTAAGATCCTAATTGCTTCCAATCTTGCAACCGGGGCATAAGTTTCACCAAAGTCAAGACCTTCTATTTGTGTGTAACCTTGAGCCACTAGTCTTGCTTTGTTCCTTACTACTATCCCATCTTGATCTTGCTTGTTGCGAAAGACCCATCTTGTTCCGATGACATTGTGATCCTTAGGCCTCTCAACTAGTTCCCATACTTCATTTCTCTTGAAGTTGTTGAGCTCTTCATGCATTGCATTTACCCAATCCAGATCTCTCAATGCTTTATCAATGTCCTTAGGTTCTTCCATTGACATAAAAGAAGAGTGAGCACAAAATGATGCCAATCTTGATCTAGTTTGAACTCCCCTTTATATGTCACCAATGATAGAATCCAATGGATGGTCTCTTGCAATGTTAGTTGGTTGAAGCACTTGGACTTGATTGCTTGGATGTTGATGTTGATCATAAGTTGGAGATGATGAACTAGCCACTTGTTGATCTTGTTGCACTTGAGATGATGTACTAGCTTGATTTTGCATTAGAGAACCACTAGCTTGTGTAATTGGACTTTGGAGCACTTGATCTTTGTTGTCATCCACATCAATCACTTGCTTTGGCCTAATATCATCAATATCCATTTCTTTCATAGCATTGGTCAATTGAGTTTCTCTCACATCATCCAAGTTATCTTCTTCATTTTGAGAATCATTAGTTTCATCAAACTCAACATCATGCACTTCTTCAAGTTGACCACCAGCCAAATTCCAAACTCTATAAGCTTTGCTAGTAGTGGAGTAACCAAGTAAGAATCCTTCATCACATTTCTTCTCAAACTTGCTCAATCTAGTGCCCTTCTTTAAGATGTAGCATTTGCAACCAAATACTCGAAAGTATGCAATGTTGGGCTTTCTTCCATTTAAGATCTCATATGATGTTTTCTCTAAGAACTTGTGGCAATAGAGGCGGTTGCTATAGAAGCAAGCCGTGTTGATTGCTTCGGCCCAAAATGAATGACTCACATTATACTCATTCAACATTGATCTTGCCATATCAATTAAAGTTCTATTCTTCCTCTCAACTAAGCCATTTGATTGAGGTGTATACTTGGCCGAGAATTGATGTTTGATTCCAAGCTCATCACATAGCTCATCAACTCTTGTGTTTCTAAACTCACTTCCATTGTCACTTCTTACTTTCTTGATTGTGGTTTCAAACTCATTTTGTACTCTCTTGATGAACTTCTTGAATATATCAAATACATCACTTTTGTCCCCAAGAAAGAATACCCATGTATATCTAGTGAAATCATCCACAGTCACAAAGCCATACTTTTTGCCACCAATGCTTGTGTATGTAGTTGGCCCAAATAGATCCATGTGCAACAACTCAAATACCTTGAAAGTACTCATGATGCTTTTCAATGGATGAGTGTTGCCTACTTGCTTTCTGGCTTGACATGCACTATATAGCTTATCTTTCTCAAATGTGACATCCTTCAAGCCTCTAACTAAGTCATGCTTCACTAACTTGTTCAATTGCTTCATGCCAACATGACCGAGTCTTCTATGCCATAACCAACCCATACTTGATTTGGTGAGCAAGCATGTTGAAAGTTGAGTGTCACTAGCATTGAAATCAACCAAGTATAGATTCTCATATCTAAAACCCTTGAAGATCAAATTGGAGCCATCAACACTAACTATCTCTACATCATCAACACCAAATATGCACTTGAAACCGAGATCACACAATTGAGCAACCGAGAGAAGATTGAAGTTCAACTTTTCAACTAAGAGCACATTGGAAATGCTATGATCATTAGAGATTGCAATCCTTCCAAGAGCCTTTACATCACCCTTGCTATTGTCACCAAATGTGATGCTATCAATGCCACTATCATTTGATTTGAGAGAGTTGAACATTCTTGAATCACCGGTCATATGTTGAGAGCACCCACTATCAAGCACCCAATGCCTTCCTCCAGCCTTGTAATTTACCTACAAAACAAATTAATGTCTTTTAGGTACCCATACTTGCTTGGGTCCTTAGAGGTTAGTCACTAAGCTCTTTGGTACCCAAATAGCCTTCTTCTTTGGACCCACAATTGGTGTACCAACAAACCTAGCATGCACACCTTTCTCACCCTTGGTTAGCACATAGCAAGAATCAAAAGGAATGTAAGGTACATGAGCATTTTTCTTGTTCTTGTTTATTTTGTTGCAATTAATCTCTAGATGCCCAACTTGCTTGTATCTATTGCAATAACAACCATTGCCCTTCACAAAGCGAGGCTTTAGAGTAGCAAAGGCCGCCTTGCCCTTCTTGGGAGTATAGCCCAAACCCTCTTTGTTAAGAAAGAACCTTTGGCTACCCAAGTATTTTAGCAAGCGGGCATCCCCACCATAGGCATTGCATAATGCGCGGGTGAGATCATCCACCTCTCTCTTGAGAGTCTCATTCTCAACCACAAGTGATGAATCACTAGTAGTAGAGGTAGAGTTGGTTGTGGTGGATGATGATGAGCTACATGAAGCATTAGTAGGACCAACAAATAAAGAATCATTAATAATATCACATGTTAGTCCAATATCACAAGTGACAATCACTTGCTCCTCCTTAGCTTCCTTCATGAACTTCTCCAACTTGAGATCCTTTTCCTTGATGAGCTCAAGTAGAGTGGAGTGGGCTTTCTCAAGCCTAGTGTGAGCAATTTAAAGATCCTCATGGTCTTCCTTTAGACACTCACGAGAAGCCTCTAGCTCATCAAAGAATTTCCTAAGAGCTTTGAGCTCTTGTTCAATTCCTTTGCACTCCTTACTCTTTTTGAGAGCAACAAGCTCCTCCATCAAGGTATCATTTTCATTGTTCTTGGCAATGAGCTCTTGCTCCAAGATTTTGTATTTTTTGGTTGTCCTCTTGTAGCCCTTGCTCATTTGATCTATTATGCCCAATAGATCATCCTTGGAGTAGTCCTCATCCTCCTCATCATCACTCCTACAACCATCACTAGCACAAGAATCATCATCACTATCATCATGTTTTACCTTGGTAGGCTTGGCCATAAGGCATGTCGATATAGTGTCGAAGATGGATGGCTTATTGGAGAGGGCGATGCTTGCCATGGCTCGCCGAGTGGTCCTCTCATCATCACTAGAGCTATCATCATCACTATCGGAATTATCACTATCCCAAGTGACCACATAGCCACCACCCTTCTTCTTGTTGATAGTGAAGCTCTTCTTCTCTTTCTTCTCCTTCTTGTTCTTCTTTAACTTCAACTCCTCATCATGATATCTTTTATCTTCATAGGGACACTTTGCCACTATATGATCAGGGCTATTGCAATTGTAGCAAAGCACCTCCTTTGCCTTCATGAAGTCTCTTCTCTTTCTTGCACCATATCCTTTCTTCTTCATGAACCTCCCCATCTTGTGCACTAGGAGGGCCATGGTCTCATCATCGAATGGATCATCATCATCGCTCTCCACCTTGCTCTTGCCCTTAGAGGATGAAGCCTTGAATGCGGTGGTCTTCTCTTGCTTAACCTTGATCTCCTTCTTCTCATCTTCATCTTCATCATCATCATATTGAGCATCGGTCATGATATCTCCAAGCACTTGTTTTGGAGTCACCTTGTCCAAACCCTCTCTTTGGATCATCTTCCTCAAGATAGCAAACTTCTTAGGTAAGTTCATCAAGAACTTATGTGAGAAGTCCTTGTCCTTGATATCTTCTCCTAGGCTCTTGAGATCATTGACAATAACTTGTAGCCTATAGAACATCTCCGGTATGGACTCATCATCCTTCATCTTGAAGCTTGCAAACTTATCCTTGAGCATATAGAGCTTGGCACTCTTTACCGTTGAAGTGCCCTCATATGTTTTCTCCAATCTTGTCCACACTTCACTTGCCATCTCAAGATCCTTGATTTGCTCAAAGACCTTTGCATCAATCCCATTGTAGAGAGTATTGAGAGCCATAGTGTTGCATTGGTTGTTGATGCGATCATTATTGGTGAGGTTGTCAGGATCAATGATAGCATAATCATGGTGTGTCACCTTCCAAACGTTCTCATGAATAGAGCAAGATATTGCTTCATCTTTCTTTTCCAATGATCAAAAGATGTGACACCATCAAAGAATGGAGGCTTGCCCCCGACATGATTGAACACAACTTAAGCCATCTTACATCGAGGTTGTTAAGCCTTGAAAAAATGGTGACCACGGCTCTGATACCACTTGAAAGGTCTTGATGGCTAGAGGGGGGGGTGAATAGCCTTTTAAAATTTTCTACAAAGACAAGCTAAACAAGTTTATCAATATAACAAATAGCGAGATGCGAGTTTTGCTTAGCCTACGGGGTGTTTGCAAGCCACCTAACCAATTCACAATTCTAGTATTTGCACTCAACCGCACAAGTCAAACCGAGAAGGTAACTACAACTATAACTAGAAAGCTACACAAAGGAGCTACTAAAGCAAAGCTAACTTGCTAGCAAAGATAACTAAGAAAGTAATGCGGAGTTGAGTTGCGAGAGTTTCACCGAGGGGCGAAGTAATGAGCCAACCAATATGATCAACAATGAATACCGAGATAACCGAACACCGGGATCAATCAATCACAATATGAAAGTGATGACACGAAGATTTATCCCGAGGTTCACGTGCTTGCCGGCACGCTAGTCCCCGTTGTGTCCCTCTTCACCACGTGGTTCGATGGCTAATCGGTCTCACACCGAGCCTCTCAAAAGGCGCCACAAGAACCTACCAAATGGCAAAAGGTTGCAAATGACACGAGCAATTCACTAACGTTGCCTTTGGCGCTTCGCCGAGGTAGGCACAAACCCCTCACAATCACCGGAGGTGGCCAAGAACAATCACCAACTCTTGCCAATGCCTCCAAGCTGCTACAAGCCGTCTAGATGGCGGCAACCACCAAGAGAAACAAGAATCCCATAGCAAATCAACCACCAAGTGCCAACTAGATGCAATCTCACAATGCAAATGCACTTGGATCACTCAATCTCACTTCGAATATGCAAGGAAGCAAGAGAGATGAGTGGGAGGGGAGTTGCTTAGCTCAAAGTGCTCACAAGTATGTCAAATGTTCGAGAGAGAGAGAGCCTTGAGCCGGCCAACGAGTATTTATAGACGTACCCCTTCGAATAGAGCCATTAGAAACTGAATCAGTCGAAATCGCGCTCACCGGACGCGCTGGTCCAACTGACCGGACGCGCCGGTCGCACAACGGCTAAATCGCGAAGCACTGACCGGACGCGCTAGTCCAACTGACCGGACGCGCCGGTCACACAACGGCTAACTGCGAAGCAACAACCGGACGCGCTTGACGCGTAGACCGGACGCGCTACGAACGACCGGACGTGCTGGTCCCGTGACTGACCGGACGCGCTGGCCATGCCTGAGCAGCGCACAACAACACAATGACCGGACGCACTGGAGAAATGATCGGACGCCACAGTGCCAGCGTCCGGTCATCAAACTAAAATACGCGCAGACACTGAACACTGACTGGACGCGTCCGGTCATGCAAAGACCGCGTCCGGTTCAGCGTCCGGTCACCTCTGTGACCTCCGTTCGCCTCCGTTTCTTTTCCGGACTTCCGGCGTAGTGGAAAATAGTCGTTTCAACTACTCGAAAACGCCCCAAACCCTCTCTACCGCTCAAACTCCACCGCCTTCGCAAACATGCTAACACCACCAAGTGATCTCGTCATATGTGAGTGTGTTAGCATTTTCACAATCATTTTTCGAGGCAATATCAGTTCTATCCAAATGCATATGATTATGAAATGCACACCTAGAGGCACTTAGGAGTTCAATAGCCGCGTCATTCCCCTCTTTATAGTACGACTATCTATCCTATAATGTAACCACACCCACTAGGTGTCTTGGTTACTAAAACACAACCCTTAAGCATAAACCTTTGCCTTGATCACATAGGGTTACGTCCAACTCCAAGTGTGGCCATCATGATCACCATGTCCATCTTGCCACCAACCTTGGAATGTACTAATCCTCATATGCTACATACAACTTAGGCATAGGATTAGTACTTAGGCATTGTCACTAATTACCAACACTAAACATAGGACATTCAGAACTGAACTAGGAACCGAAGTTTTTGGTTTCGGTTTCGGTTAGTTCAGTTCGGTTCTCGGTTCTCGGTTATTTTTGCCCAGGGTTAGTCATACTTGTTAGTCAAACACTGATGAGAAAGGTGAATCTTCTAAGGCCCTCCACAATGTGAGGCTTAAGTGATGCCTACAAAGGAAAGAGAAAATTTAAGAGTCACTCTTCGCACTGCGGCCACCATTTCCAGCTTCCACCGATGCTAGGAAAATAAGGAGCGGAGCAAGTAGTTGCTCTGATGCCCAAAGAATAAAAAACCATTTCATTGGCATGCTGTCCACACCAAAGCTGCTCCCGTGAGCCTTCATCCCCGCAGCTTTTGACTACTTTTTCTTATGATGTGGGTCCCATGAATAATGCCACCAACTCCTTCCATATTGTAGCAAATTGAGAAACGCTCTTGGTTGTACATGTGGAACCCGGTTTTTTTTACTGGCTCTACTCCCACGTTGTGGAGGGCCTAAATTGATATGGTTTATGGAAGAAGCAGTCAGCCTCGTTTAAGTAGTCAAATAGCAAATAAAGCTGCATGCAGTAAATAAATTAATTATTTCTCTTGGACTTGCCTTGCGTTTGCCCTGTATATTCCCTTAATATCTGATCCTGCATGTATGTAACCTCTTTTGCCGACTCAAGGAACCACCGGCTTATTTTCTTTTTGCTTTCCCTCTTGTAATAAACAACCAGGTCGGTAGGAGTGCTACTTCTGGACTTGTCCGTGTACGATCGACGTATAGCACCTGGACTTCATCGTTTGTCCATAACCAACGTCGTGTTCCAGCACTTAGAAAGCCCTTTAAGTAATTTTGCTGCTTATCAACTAGCTCAAATAATAATCGGCCGCAGTCCGATTAAAATTGGTTTGGCCCAATTTGAGTGTCAACAAGGGTGTTCATTTTGTCTTGTTTCATTGTTTTCTTTCAGGCTCAATCTGCAGGAAGCTTTTGTCTTGTTTCAATCTGCAGAAAGCATTCGATTTTAATTCAAATCTGCAAAAAGCTTTTGTCTGAAACAGTAGAAAGCTTTCGATATATACTAAAGTGGAGCTGTATTTTTGCTCCAAATAGCTCGGTATTAGACAGTGCATAGAGTATTCCACATCTGTGTAATGCTAAGAGAGATAATAAGAGAGAGGGAAGAGAGAGTGTGTGAAAGAGGAGAGAGAGAGTGAACGTGGGAGAGGCGAGAGAGAGGGTGAGCGTGAGAGAGGAGAGAGTGAGAGTGAGCGTGAGAAAGAGGATAGGGAAAAGAGAGTGAGCGTGAGAGAGAGTGACCATGAAAGATTGTGAGTGAGTGTGCAAATTGATTTCATGTCCAAGTCAGCCAAACGCCATTTTGATTTTAATTCTTCGAAATAAATTCCGTGATATAACCAAACAAGAATATTGGAAAGGAATGGGTTTCAATTTGATTCAATTCAAATCAATTCATTTCTTGGAATGTGATTCATTGAAACCAATTCAACTCAGGGGATCCAAACTTCATTTAATTTTATTCGTTGAGAGTTAAGCTTGCCTGACTTAAGTTCTTGCCTCGCCTGGACGAATAAGTGTCCTTGACCTAAAGCAGGTCTTCCGGACCATGACAGTCATCAAAGGAAGGTGATAATCTTATTGTGATCTAAATAGGCTAGATTATTGGGTGGGTTATTATAATCAAAACCCCGTATTAAAGTTTGCTTTCTTATTGACGACAAGCAACAAACTCTTGAACAAATACATAATATGTTGAGGAAAAAACGAGCAAGATGTCTCAATGTCTCATTAACAAAATAATTTAGAAATATTTCTTATTTTAACTATCTAACCATGTTAAATTTTGTTATATAATATAGAGGACATATTTTATCACGAGAATAAAACATGTGCGCGTTGCACGTACACAACTACTAGTTTATTAAACACACCGTAAATTGTGCATTAGGTAATTAATTACACCTAGAATGAGAGGGACAACTGATCGCAGCTGTTCAATGCGTATCACGCGTTCGGAGATGGAACATTTTTTTTTAAGAACAAACAATTGGATTGACATAAAGTGTCACCAGAAAAAAATAAACTAAAGCCAGAGACACAAATCCACGACACCTGAGAATTCAAAGTAACACAAATAAATATGGAAGAACAGGCGGTGTATACTATAGAGCTTGCTTATTACATCATTCGCGTTGATCACAATACCGACTGCATGCAATGGTCGACTATGCCGGCCGGGCACTTGGGATCGCAAGTAGGGCACACCGCCCTGCAGTCACTCTGCGTAAAGTAGCACAACCGTGTCGGCAAGCAACAATAGCATTCATGTGGCTTCATAACACAGTACTTCTTTTCGCAAAATATCAGCGTCACCTTGCTCTCATCTAGAACTTGTTTAGTTCCTAAAATTTTTTGCAAAAAACTACTGTAGCATTTTCGTTGTTATTTGATAAGTAGTGTTCAATCATGTACTAACTATGCTTAAAAGATTTGTCTCATGATTTACAGCTAAACTGTGTAATTAGTTTTATTTTTTATCTATATTTAATATTTCATGTGTCTAAAGATTTGTTACTGTAGTTTTTTTTAACTAAACAGGGCATTACTCCTTGTACTTGCGGTTCTGACCTCGAGCAGGCAAGGACGACCGGCTGCATTGGGAAGATCTGTTCATCAGCCCATAGTGTATTATACACACATACAGGCCCTGTTTAGATGCCAAATTTTTCCCCAAATTCCACTATGCAAAAAGAAGATTCCCCATCACATCAAAATATCGGCACATGTATGGAGTACTAAATGTAGATGAAATCAAAAACTAATTGCACAGTTTTGTTGTTCTTTACGAGACGAACGTTTTGAGCCTAATTAGTCAATGTTTAGACAATTTTTACCAAATAAAAACAAAATGCTACAGTAGTCTACAGTAATTTGGTCACCCCCAATTTGGGCCAACTAAACAAGGCCACAATTAAAGATCAAAATAAGAGATGGTCAGATGTAACTTACATAGTACTGTCGACGATGCAGCGAGGAGCAAGATGATCATCATGCACCCCAAACCTCCACACATGTCATTCATATTGGATCGTGAATGGTACATGAGTCAGTCTGCAAGGGGAGCGCTAATTGATGACCGCACAGAAGAAATGAATTGAGAGGTGCTCTTCCCGGCAGTTTCCTTTCCTGTCGTGCTCTGCCCACTCCTGATGCTCTGCTCATCTGCTCTTCTTGCTTCGACGCTTCCTCTTGTTTTTTAATATTTTCTTTTTCTTTTTGTGCCACTGCGTTTTGTTGTATAATATTACCATACATACATTGTAGGTTTAAGGCCGTGCCCAACGCGACACGATGGCTGGATGCTCTAGCTTCCATGTCCGCATTGAGAGTCCACGTAGTATTGGATGGTGGCTCTACATGGTGTTAGATAAGCTTGCAGAGGAGATCGCAGCTTCACCTGACAAAAGACGCAGGTCACCATGCTTTTTCAGTTTTTGGGACCATGGTCAGAGAAAAGATGGCGGAGGCGTTGGAAGTAGAACCAATGAGCCTGTAGCTTGCGTTGGGAGAGCGGTGGCTTCCAACCGTATATTCGACGTGTATGTTAACTTTTTACTGAGACCAACAACTATGTAGGCCTGCGTTGGCCTTGCCCTAACACATATTCTACCAGTACGTTGAAACTTTTTGAAAGAAAGAATGTGGTTGCAAGAGAGGAAAAAGAAAATACGTACTAGGAGTAAGTTATTAGTGATAGAAAAGATTCCATTTTTCCTCCTCGCTTTAAATTCCTGAATACAAACTTTATCTACCTATCTTTTTTTGTAGATATATAATGTATTCTCTTACCTATCTAGCTAGTACTATTATTATAGGTAGACATTTGGCAAAAGGTTTGCATGTTTAGTAGAGCGGTGAGACCGAGCGTGAGAAACGAGCAAGCTTAAGGGAGTGGTGCTTTCTGGGATCTATTCCTTCCATTGTTATGGCCACGATTTGCTATATCTTTTTTTTCTGTCCTGGAAACGAAAAGAAAAGGCACCTGCTCTGGAAATTAAGATACACGAGGGCAGCGTGGCATATTATCTTCTGTTGTCCTGTTGTATGAACACTTGCTATCTCTTTTGGATTTGGTGTTAAATGAAATGAAATGAAATGAAAATACAAAGCACTAGAGCTGGCAAGCTGCTGTGTTTCCAATTTCGTAATTTCGCTACTTTTGAATTTTTAGCACGGACTTTTTACGGCAATAAAAAAAGGGGAGGGGGGTTGAAAGTTTTTTACCTTGTTGCCAAAAAACAAATTTTTTACCAGAACAAATTTTTGTTTATATTATCAAACAGAAATACTACGGTTTCGGGACCTAAACGTGGGGCGAATTGGTTTCCACGTGGAGGGAAAGCAGTAGGCCGTGGTGGCATGGATCGGTGGAAAGAAGCAAAACGCACGGCAGCGGACGACAATAGAGTAGAGTAGGACTGTAGGAGTGGAGTAGTCGTGTTTTCACCGCGCCGTGTGCCCGTATTCCGTGTAGTGTGTGTTTTTTTTTTGAGAAATCCGTGTAGTGGTTTGGTGTGCATGGGTCAAACAAACACACGGACCGGACCCAACCCACCTGGCGCTTGCGACGTCGCCGCAGCCGCGTCGTCACGGCCAAGGCCAAGCCCGTCAAAGCAGTAAGGAGGCCCGGCCCACTTCATGCACGCTGTCGGCCTTATTTATACAACGGTAATGATACCTGTAGGTCATCCGACAGCATCCATCGTTCATCACTCACTCCACCTTTCCTCTTTCTCCTCTCGCCTCGCGCTCCCCGCCACTCCTTTGCTGCCCGCGCCATGCGCTCGCACGGCACAACTCCCGCGCGTCGTCCTCGTGCGCCTCCCTCCCCTGCGCGCCCTCCATGCCGTGCCGCCGCGAGCCGCCCCTCCCTCCCTTCCTCTCTCTCCGGCTCCCTCTCCCTCCCCCCGCTACGACCCTCTGCGCCCTCCATGCCACCGGAGTGGGGGGTGAAGGCGGCGGCTTCCGGTGAGCCCGCGCACCTCCCTCCCTCCCTGCTCTCTCTTCCTCGCACGCCGCGACCTCCATGTATCCGGAGACAAGGACGATGGCACGGCTCTGGTGAGGTAGGTGGGGAGGGATCTGGATCTGAGGCCCCCTCCCTCTTCCTCTGAATCTGGATCTGAGCCCTCCTCCCCTTCTCCTCCACCACCTCCTCCTCCTCCTCCTTCTCCCCCCTCTGGATGTAATGGTTTGGTGGTGGCTATGGTTCCGGCGAGCCCTCGGGGGGTCAGATCTCGTCGTTGTTGTAATGATTCTTTTTCAATGTTGCAACAGATGATTTGGAATGTTGCAATGGTACTTTTATTTTGGTTGTTGCAACAAGCATTTTTCTGATGTTGCAGGAGTAGTTCTTGAGATGTTGCAATATCTTTTTTCATTTGTTGCAGCAGTTTCCCCCGATGTCGCAGTGGATTTTGTTTTGGAACAGGTGTTTTTTCCTGAAATGTTGCATTAGTAGTGCTTGAGATGTTGCAATAGCTTTTCTCGTTGTTGCAACAGATTCTCCCCGATGTTGCAGTGGATGTTTTTGAATGTTGCAGTAGACATTTTTTTTATGTTGTAGTTCATATTTTTGTTTGTTGCATTAGATGTTCTTTCGATGTTGCAATAACTTTTTTCGTTTGTTGCAGCAATTTTTTTTTCGTTTGTTGCATTAGAAGTTCTTTCGATGTTGCAATAGCTTTTTTCTGTTGTTGCAGCTCGTGGGCGGGAGCTATGTAGGGCGAGCTGGTGGCGGGCGGAGGTGTTGGGGGTCAGCGAGGTTGGGGGTGGGGGATCTCGTGCGCGTGTGTGGTGGGGGGCGCCTTTCTTCTCCGTGCGGGGGCAGGGCGGGGGTCACATTTCTTCTCCGTGCAGGGGGTCACGTTTTCGGTGCGGGGAAAAACTTTCTTCTTTTCCGTGGGGGGGGGGGGGCTGGGGCTGCTTGGTGCGGCGTCCGGACGCTAGCGCCCAGATCGGACGTCCGGGGCACGCTATCAGCTGTCGCTGAATCCGGTCACAGCACTGCATTACACCCCCACCCGTCTCTTTCTTTGCTTTGCAAGCTGCTACCTTTGTTTGCTTCAGCTCCAACAAGCACCACTCGTCTCTTTCTATTTTTCTTCATTTATTATTTATCTACGGCTGCTACCGGCATGTTCAAGCGGGCGGCCAATGGCCAGTGACTCAGTGAGGAAACAAAATGCTACATTAGTACTCCATCCATTCCAAATTACAAGTCACTTTAACTTTGTTGGTACATTCATTTTGCTATGCATCAAGAGATATATTAATATGTCTAGATACGTAGTAAAATGGATGAATAAAAAAAGTCAAAATGACTTATAATTTTGGAACGACTTTTTGATATATCTATTTTGCTATACATCTAGATATAATAATATGTCTATATACATAACAAAATAGATAAAACAAAAAAGTCAAATCAACTTATAATTGGAACGGAGGGAGTACCATACTAATACTAATTTTAAAAGCATTGTAAACGGTGCAAAATGTGCGCAAACAAATCACTCGTGTTCTCATTTTTCATAATATCTTCTTAAGAAGCTTTCAGTTTTTTTATTACACACAAACTATGTTTGCCCAAAAAGAAAAACAAGGAGCGAAGCCAAAAAGTTTCAAGAAAGTTCGCATGTCTTGTTGGGTTAGTGCAGGCGTGGGACGGCAAAAATAAATATTCGAAAGCTCCCAAGGTTGTGTTGTTTTTGAATCTCGATCTCTTTATTCCTGTGTCGAAATTGATATAATTTCCTTTTCTTTTGGAAAGGGAAAGAAAGGAAAGAAAAGATTCAGTAGTTTTTTTAAAAAAAAAGGTTTGCGAGGGCAGCGTGTCATATATTCGTCTCGTTCATTGCACGATTGCTCTCTTTTGTGCTTGAATAATTTTGCATGCGTCTCGAGGACCAATGGTAGTAGGACTAGTAATGTAGTCCCTATCCCTCTGTGTACATAAAAATCGTGTGAAAAAGAAGAACAGAAAAAACGTGTGAAAAAAGAAGACCAGGTGATATTCTACAAGAGAGGGATTGTCAACTCAGTGAGTGGTGTTTAGCCGTTTATTACTGCTGCTTTGCACCATGACACCGTGAGTGGCTTGCTGCCTTGCTCCTCCCTTCCCTCCCGTGCCGTCCCGTCAGCATGCAGCAAACCCGTGTACCGTCTACGCGTGGGATCAGGGATGGGGGCACACCAACGAAAAAATACTCACCGGACCAGACCAATCACCCAATCGCAATCCATTTGTTTTGTTCATCCGACGTATACTTTCTGCTGTGCCGAAACAAACGGACCAGACTTCACTGGCATCTACTATGCTCGGCTGCACAGTTATCGATTCCTTTGTCCGGGCCAAACCCATCCATTCAAAAATCAAATGCATTCTCAACTCTTAAGTCTCTTAATAACATCGCACAACGATTCCAGTCATCATTTTTTCCAGAACGTGCTTAGCACGTGTTTCATTAAGAAGAAGTGAGAAGGTTTACACGTCCAACATCACGACACGGCGAGATTGCCATGAGCGATGGGGTTGAACACGAACACATAGCACCGCAAGACGGTGGAACACACGCTGTTGTAACTAACTAAGAAACTAATGTGCGACCGACGGGCTTGCGATGTTGAATGAACCCGTGCTCAAGGCGCTTGCGCCGCCGCCCGTCTCCGCGAGCACCAGCCATAGGGAAGAGCTCTTGCATTGCCTCGCGCTTGGACGCCGACAACGGCTCTTGGAACGTCTCGTGGAACCGAGTGGCGATTGTCGCGTCAGGCGTCGTCAGCGCTGACCGTGGGGCGCTCGCCAATGGCTGCCATTTGCTAAGCAAGACCTGCTTGGCCTGCTTCTCCGGGTTCGGGTCACGGTAGACAGACTTGGCAGCAAGTCTATCACTGCGGCGCAACACCAGGTTCTCGACCCGCACGCGCGAGACACGAAGGCGTGGCGGCGACTGGATCAGCGGCGTCTCGAGCGGCAGCATTAGACCAGCGATGAAGTCCTCGACAGAAGGAGGAGAGCCCATCTCGTGTACCGGCGTAGATGGGATGTCGTCGGTGAGCTGATCGGGCTGCCCATCAGGCTGCACCTGCCCCACCAGCTCCCCTGGGACGAAGCTGGTAGGCCCTTGCCATCCTTGATGTGCACCGAGTAGCTCGCCCTCCAGGTTCATTGGATCCAAGAGCAGCTACCCACCGGCGTTGTCTTTGTCCCGGGTGCGTGGTTCGAACTCGAAATGACAGGTCCCCCAATTTGGTGTTGCATGCTGCGGCTCAGGCGTTGTGGCCGCATTCGCAGTTGGCTCGGCGTTGATGACCCCCCTGGAGCCCAGTAGCTTTGGCCTAGGTCCGTTGGTGTTGCAATCATCGGGGGTCGGCGGCGAGGGTGGCGGTGAGTCAGCGACCCGATGGACATGGATGGTTACCCGATACGTGAAGGTGCCGTCGGAGACGCCGTGGATGCTCCTGAAGCCGCGAGTTGCGTCAGCGTCGGAGACATCGGCAGTGGCGTCCGCCACCAACGCCGAGACGGCGAGCCTCAGACCTCGTTCAACGTCGTCCATGGCGGTGCTCCGGTGGATGAACACACCTTCCAGCTGCTGCGACGGGTTGATGGGTGGGGTGGAGCCCGCCGCCTGCGATCCTTTCGGCGTCGGCCCCTAACCTGGGCCAAGCGACGGGTCAGGCACAGCCGCATCGCCGGCAGCACCATTGTCGCCAAATCGATGGCGGTGCGGCCGGCCACCCACACGGCCATGGCTAGGAGAATGCGGGTGGTTGCAGCTCCTGGCCCGATGGCCTGTGCAGTGACACCGCAAGCAGCGTGACGGGTAGGTACAACGCGCCGCGACGTGATCCGGCGCCAAGTAAACTCTCTCCCCTAAAGCCTTGAGCTATATATAGCATGGCTAACATCACTACAAGAGATTGGGCCTTCTATGACATTTTTCATATAACAAAGCACTTTTAAGTCACAGAAACGATACATTTATGACAATTTTTCAATGGATGACAAGCGTACGTGACTAAGTTGTGCTTTAGTGATAAACAACCGTCACCATGTGCACTTCTCAGTCTCTGTGACACTAGCTCATGACGAAAGTGATCGTCATTAATTAAAAAAAATGTAATCCTACAATTTAAATATTTTGCAATTAAATATTTTTGAACTATTTAAATGAACTTGGATGGAGAAATGACCAAAATAAAAGTTGTAGATTATGATGAGACCTATAACTTTGTAGTTGACAACCCTTCCATTTGAAATAATTTACAGTACCAAAATTCTGTTTGAAAATCTCATATTTTGAAATTTATTTTTTTTGAACTGTCCAAATGAACTCGGGTGGAGAAATGACCAAAATAAAAGTTGTAGACCGTGATAAGACCTACAACTTTGTAGTTGACAACCTTTCCATTTGAGATCATTTCGATACCTAAAATTTGATATAATGTTAAAATTTAGGGACCTACAAATATAGATCAGAGCAAATTTGTCAATGTGTCCAAGTTAAACGAACTACAAAATTTGATATAATGTTAAAATTTATGAACCTACAAATATGCATGTTGCCCTAGGCCCTCACGGCTAGCCACACCCCTTGTTGCGGTGAGCCCCCATGGCCATGTGAGCCACTTGCCACGCCAACCTCATCTGTATCACGCTTAGCTCCCTGTCATTCCTCCCAAGCCACATTGTCCCTGAACCGTGAGTTCCCAAGAGGAAAGAGAAAGGAGATAAGAGAGAGAGGGAGCTTAGGGGGGAGACGGAGAGGAATGAGGAGGGAAATAACACAGGGGCTACATGTGTTAGCATGCCACATCACACACACAAGCACTAGTCTAGACCCGTTCTAGATTGGTTAAAAGATGACCCAAATATAAATTAAGGACCTAGACTCAAGTCCAACACCTCAAAATTGTTAAGTCCACACCCTCTCAAACAGGGGCGGATCTACGGGGGGGGCTGGGGGGCTCCAGCCCCCCTACAGCTGATGCATCAATGGAAAATGGGGAGGGTGAGGGAGAAGAAGTGGTGGAGGAAAAAAGAAAAATGGAGAGAAAGAGAGGAAGAAGAAGAAACCAGCCCCCCTGAGCCCCATGAAAGTTCTACCATTGGAACTTAGGAAGAAGACGTTGGACACTAGACAGAGGTTGAAGATGAAGGTCGAGTCAGCCATAAAGTTCAGCCCCCCTAGGATTTTGTTCTGGATCCGCCACTGCTCTCAAATTTGTGTCCTCTCTCTCTCTCTCTCTCTCTCGGCAGCTTGCCTCGGTGATGGTGCCCTAACACGGCATGGCCTCGGATGGGAAGCCTCTGTGGTGGTGGGGGGGACTCCATGATGAGAGGGTTCAGATTTGAGAGGTGGCGCTACCGAAACTAGAAACCAAATAGCATGTTTTTTTAGCTTTTTCCGGCTACACTTCTCCCCGCAGCTCCCATTTGTACTAGAACACTTAAACTGAATCAAACCAACTTATTTTGACAGTGCTTTTCCTTCATTTATAGAACTTCTTAGAGCACTTCTTCATGTAGCCATTTCCAACATAATACTTCTTTACATTGATGTACGTTTACAGATTGTAAAGATCGAGTTCGGAGTTTATGTTGTCATTTATTTTGAACAGTAAATTATGATTGTATCACCCTTCAGATGTTTCTCATTTACTATATATGCAAATCTATTAAATAATACTCTAATTCAAAACGAATGGCCCTAAGAGACATCTAAATGTTTTTCCTTGTTCTGATAGAAGTTGACAGAACAATCACATGAAATATAACTGTCACATGGACGACCTAATAACCTTCAAAAAGAAAAAAGAAAAGAAAAAAAAAACTACCCCGGACCATATATATATGGAAACCAAAGCATTGCATATGTAATCGAAGAGAGTAGGATTGGATCATTCGTGTGGTCTAATAAGAAGCTAGTTTAATTAATTTTTGGCGGCTGCTGTCACGTTGGTTAATGAGATGCTTTTGAAGGTAGGTATTTCAAAATTTAAAGGTAGGTAAACAACATTGTTGAACGTTATTTGTTCCTTTGAAGCTAAGCCACATGGATGTGCCACTCGATGGATAAGGCTCTTGTGCTTGCTAGCTTCCGTCTCGGTGAATGTGACCCATGACTGGTTTATTCATCAATAATTGTTTAGCTGATTATTCAGTGTTGTACTAGGTTTAAGTGCACTTAATTAACTGCTACACTGCTTTAATTATTTTCTGCTCCGCTACGCGAACACTGTTTTCTATCGAACAGTAGAGAATTCCACTATGCATGCTATATATGTTTTACGTTAGGTTTAAATCCGTCAGTGTAGTATTGGTTGTCAGAATGTAAAATGGAGCTCATTTGTTGTTTGGTACATACATGCATATATAGCTACTGAAAACGAACCTACTACATGCATATATAGTGATCTTGGGAACCATTTCCCAGATTACAAAGTTAGCTAGCTGCTTAGCTACTGGAAACGAACCTATTACATTATATATGACCTCATGGCGGATGGCTCTTGGTAACAAACGTCACATATTATAAAAAGAAAGAACAGTGGGAGTGTAGCTAGTATACAGTGGTGACATGGCACCAGCAGTAGTACCGGCAGCAGTGGTCCTTTATATATGACAGCTACCTAGCTTTTTTTCGTTGGATCCTATATAAAGGAACGTCTAGCGAGCGAGCTAGCGTAACAAATTCTAGGTAGCTGCAAAATCATAACCTACCTCCGATTCGACACAATTTTTTTTCGTGCCAAAACATAAACTACTGTCGTGGCACGTCTGCTGATGGCGAAACCCAATAAACTACAGTCTTGCACGGTTACACCCAAACCCAATAAACTACAGCGTGGCACGACCAAAAGGGTCAGCTTGTGCAATTATTTTTTTTGACCGGTTAGTATTAAAATATTGATTAAAAATAATTTAATATAAAAAAATCCACTAACAAAGTCACATATTTATACCTAATATTAAAAAGGCAAAATTTCTCTCCACCCATTTTTTTTTGTCCGGTCTTTCCTTAATTAACTTTATAAATGTGGAAACCGTCCTAGACACGTCTACACCCCTACTATTTTACTACATGAATATAGGGGGTTTTCTAAGCTAACTTGAATAGGAATCCTAATCCAAATAGGCTCCTTCTATTATACGAGCCTTCTTGCTTAGAATAGCCTAAATAGGAATCCTACTCGAAAGCAAATATAAATTAGACAAAGCTATTTTTTTATGATCTCAGGAATTGATCTTCGTCATTTGTGTGCATCAGATCATGGTTCAACTTTTGCGGCCAGTTCCACGCTTGTTAATTAAGAGCAAAAAAAATCGTCATCTTCTGTTGTCCGTCTAATTCGACTCCGACGATTTTCCCTTTTGATTTTTTCTGAGGCTACTTGGATGATTTTTCTGAGCGTTCACTTATGTCGTCCTTTTATTCATCTGGGTAGAATCCTGAATGGACTCACATCCGATTTACTCTCACCAGGCCATTTTTTCGATTGAACTCATGTTCATTTTACTCTCCCGTTGTCGTTTTCCATCGAGGCCGATTTTTTATTTTGTTTCTTACGGTCATACATACATGCCAATTTTTCAGCTTTGTTTTTCACGATTTTTTGAATCATTTTTACCTGGTTCCAACAAAAATAATAAGAGCATGTTTGACAGGGCTTCTCCCCGACTCTGGCTCAGGCTCCTCCAGAGGAGCCCTAACAAAATGTTTTTCTAGAGGAGCCGTTTTCGGTAAAAAGCAGAGGATCATGAGCCATTTTGGAGGAACCACAAATCGTGGCTCCTCCAAAATGGCTCCAGCTCCTCCAAAGGAGCCCCTCAAGAGGAGCCGTGCCAAACACCCCCTAAGTGTCAAAAACAAAGACCTTGACTCTTTCCTAAGAAGCAAAGATTTCTATCACTAAGTTAGTGATGCATGTATTTTTATCTGATTAGGAATAAAATTTCTCATAGTGAAACTTGGTTCAGTCGATGGTCCAACTTATCAAACAGCGAGTTAAGGTCTTACAATATTTGTTGTCCAATTAATCCAGCCTAATCCCTATGCTGCTTAATATCCAAAATAGTCACCACATATAAAGAAAGACCAATTCTTGACATGACGATAAATAGCTAACTTGATACAAGTTAGAACAACTCACGTCTAGCGATGATACAAAGTCCTATTACTATACCTAGTATTGGTTCCTTTTGCAACTCAAGGACACATTTGCTAATCAGCGGCGGATCTACAGGGAGGCTGGGTGGGCTCCAGCCCTCCTAATGACTGGATTTACCACTAAAAACACTGTAGCAAAAACCTCAAATCACCGTTAAATCTTCATGCAAATCAACGTCTCCATTGTTTTAGCCCCCTTTGATTCTCATCCTGCATCCGCCACGGTTGCTAATGTATATAAAAAGAAAAGGGAGTGTAGTACAGAGTGGTGACGTCGCACCAGCAGTAGTACCGGCAGCAGTCAGCAGTCAGGGTCCTTTATATGACAGCTACCTAGCTTTTTTTCGTAGCATCCGAAAAAAGGAACGTCTAGCGCGCGAGCTAGCGTAACAAATTGTAGGTAGCTGCAAAATCATAACCTACCTCCGATTCGATACAAGTTTTTCTTGCCAAAACATAAACTGTCGTTGGCATGTCTGCTGATGGCGAAACCCAATAATGCAAGTCTTTCACGGTTACACCCAAATCCGCACGTCAGCATAAAATATATATATGGGTATCCGACCTACCGCCATCTTCCCCTCCTCTTCTTGGTCCCCGCTGCAAACCATGCGTGCATGCAGTTGCCCATGCATGCTTTCCTTACGCTGTGCCTGAAGCCCCTGAACAACAGCAGGCAGCAGCAGCAGAACCACCACCACATCTGAACAACTGGGAGATAGCCTACTAGCCATGATGGCCACCAATTTCCTCAAGACGTACCAGCACCACCTCCACCAGCACGACAACAAGCATCAGTTCTCGCTTCCCAAGAAGAAGTTCGTCACCTACGCCGTCTACGCGCTCATCGCCGTCGTGCTCCTCTACCTCTTCGTCGACCCTGCAGCTCCGCCTGCTGCGGCATCTTCTACCACCACCAAGCCATCACCGGCGGCGAGGCCGCCATGGATACAGCAGGAGGAGGAGCTGCCGGCGCCGGCGCTATCGATATCTCCAGCTCCTTACCAAGGACAACAAGCAGGAGACAATGACGACGACGAAACATCATCGCGGATCATCAGCAGTACTGCAGCAGCACCACCGCCGCCGTCGTGCGACTACTCCGACGGTGAGTGGGTGCCGGACGCCCGCCCGCCGCTCTACAACGGCACGACCTGCGGCGCCATCAAGGACGACGGCCGGAGCTGCACGTTGAACGGGCGTGCGGACACGGGGTACGTCTACTGGCGGTGGCAGCCGCGGGGGTGCGACCTGCCGGACTTCTCGGCGGCCGCCTTCCTGCGATGGCTCCGCAACCGCCACATGGCCTTCGTGGGCGACTCCCTGGCGCGCAACCAGGCGGAGTCGCTCGTGTGCCTGCTCTCCTCGGCGTACCAGGCGGAGCTCGTGCACCGCAGCGCCGACGGCAGGTTCCGGCGCTGGGTGTTCCGCGATCACAACGCCACCGTCTCCATCTTCTGGTCGCCGTTCCTCGTCAGCGGCGTCGAGAAGTCGGAGCGCGACGGCGTGCGCTACAACCAGGTGTTCCTGGACGCGTTCGACGAGCGCTGGATGTCGGAGCTCGCTGCCATCGACGCTGTTGTGATGTCCGCGGGCCAGTGGTTCCGGATCCCTAGCGTGTACCATGAGGGCGGCAGGGTCGTCGGCTGCCACGGCTGCGACGCGGCGGAGTTCAACGGCACCGTCGCCGAGGTCAGCTTCTTCCGCGCGTTCAGGGACGCCGTCGGACGGACGCTCGCCGAGGCCGCGCGGCGGCATCACGAGCAGCAGCACAGCGGCGCCGGCGTGAAGCTCGTGGCGATGACCACGTTCTCACCGTCGCACTTCGAGGGGCAGTGGAACGAGGGCGCGCCGTGCAAGAAGAAGGCCGACAGGGAGCTGGGGTACACCGAGACAGAGATGAGGAAGATCGTCGTGGAGGAGGTGGAGCAAGCGTCGTCATCGTCGTCGTCCACTTCCCTGCAGTTCGCCGCAGTGGACGTGACGGCGCTCGCCAACCTGCGGCCGGACGGCCACCCGGGGCCGTACATGCGCAAGAACCCGTTCGCCGCCGGCAACACCGGAGGCCGGGTGCAGCACGACTGCTTGCACTGGTGCATGCCTGGGCCGGTGGACACGTTTAATCAGATACTGCTCCAGACCATCCTCCGCTAGCTGAAACGCTCGATCGATCCAGTATTTACTAGCTCTTGCATATCTTCACTTCGTTCATATCGTCCACAATCTGCATGAGAAACCGATCGATGTTGACTGTATATATACGAGCTGCAAGTTTGTGAAACATTTACTTCATGTGGAAAAAATTTGTTTTTAAATTTAACGAGCCCTCAACGATTACCATAGCTTACAATATGTAGCAACAAACCCTAGATAATTCAGCCATGTATAACAACTATATCACAATTTATTACAACAATGCTTATCAACAAAACTAACTACATGATGGCCAAACTGACCATGAGCTTGTTCTTATTTTACAAGGGACTCTAGCGTCCTTAGCTCTCTTCTCATCCATCCTCTCTCAACTCTTCTCGCATCCATCTCAACTAGCCAGCAGATCATGCCTACCCAGCAATGTGGTGCTGCGTGATTCCTCCACCGCAGAATCTTCCAAAACTCATTGGCAATTCCCTCCAACACCAAATGCTCCATCGCTGCCCACCTCTTCGCCTCCTAGACGATGAACTCGAAGAGAAAAGACGAGGACATGAGTTGGGATTCGGT
The DNA here is from genome assembly GCA_038087645.1 of Saccharum hybrid cultivar R570. Lineage (NCBI taxonomy): Eukaryota > Viridiplantae > Streptophyta > Magnoliopsida > Poales > Poaceae > Saccharum > Saccharum hybrid cultivar. Next base: position 19,035,095 of record JAQSUU010000760.1, read on the forward strand.
GAAAAGTAGGGGCCTTAGTGCATATTGCACACGGGTTCCCCGTTCATAGCTTGTGGGTCACGTGCACCTATTGTCCATACCGGCACTGCCACGTAAGGCGGAAGGCTTCTCCTAAGGGTTATTGACCTTCAGTGGATGACTTAACAAGTTTAGAGAACTAAATTTTGAGTTCGTAGACCTAAGTAGCACATGGCCACAATTTTAAGAACAACCAATGTATTTGTCATTTTAACTCTTCATACTTCCTCCCTGCTAGGAAAAAAAATTTAGGTTTTACACAGGCCATACTTTTTTAGGTATAGTTAAGTTTAAAGAAAATAGTATCAACATTTATGTCTCAATAAATTTACTATAGAAATATATTTTATAATTAATATAATGATATTTACTTTGTCATAAATTTTAGGTATTTTTTGGTATAGATTTGGTCAAAATTTACATTGTTGGACTCCTATAAAAGTGAGAATTACTTTTTTTTGGACAAAGCAAATAATTTATTGACTTTGGGTAGAACTCTAGGGTGTTTATTAATATATTAGCATAACATGAAATATATATGTACCTTAATTCATCTCTCTTTCGTACGTGATATCATTTCAAAAATGTAAGTCACAGGGACTGCCCATCGCGCACTGTACTAGATACAATGACAAAATTGCAAAAGCAGTTAAACCACCCAGTACTAGCTAGCTAATGATGTCCTTACCCTCGTCTAATATGGAAGTTTAGTTGCACGTACTAGGAGCCTATATTTAATTATCATGTAGACGTGGGGTCAGAATGGACTAAAGTGTGTCCCGTTTCGGGGTCACTTGGGGTTAAAGAAATACTTGAAACTTTATTTGAAAGGTTAGCAGCACCTACTCCCAACAGATTTCGTACAGAAACGATGTTTGCTTGAAAAATGATCCGCTACGCCACTAGTATAGAAACGATTTCTAGAGTTGTCTTATCTTATTTACCCTTAGCAACGGTTGGATCAAATTCTGCTCTTAAAAATGGTTTTAGTCCTCTATATATTTTCAGGGGCATACGCATGTAACAACCGAGGCGGTTGTAATAATGTGATTTGTCTCTAAAAATAAATACAAACAAATAATCATAATCTATTTATATGAAGTTGGATGAAGATGAACTTTACATTAGAACTGTAGAGCTCAAAGGGATCTACACAGCTTTGTAGTTGATGATCTTTTTATTCGAAATAATTTAGGGTCCCGACACTACTGGAGACGCGTTCTTTACCTAGTGTCATATGCTTTGCCGAGTGCATTTAATCGTGCACTCGGCAAAGAGGCCGGTTTGCCGAGTGTCGCACTCGGCAAAGAAATACACACGGCAAATCTGTAGTTTGCTGAGTGCCAAACACTAGGCAAAGTTAGGCACTAGGCAAACAGGCAGTTTGCCTAGTGTCGAGCACTCGATAAAGAATTACACTCGGCAAACCTTAGCTTTGCCTAGTGCCTGACACTAGGCAAACTGTTGCACTCGGCAAACCTTGACAGGGCCAACGTCCAATAACGCGTCGTTAGTATTTGCCGAGTGTTTTCGCTAGCACTCGGCAAAGTGAGAACTTTGCCTAGTGTTTCCACTGGACACTCGGCAAAGTGACAACTTTGCCTAGTGTTTTCTCTTGACACTAGGCAAACTATTTTTTTTCAATTTTAGACTCCAAACTTTTTCTGCTAACGTTGTACAGTAACCTTGAGTCCATATTAAAGTTTGGTATCTTTCTTAATCTATTTGCTATATTTAGTAAATTTATCTTATTTAATTGATTTTTTTGGGATAACTTAAATTTGAACTTTAGGAGGTTCGAATAATTGAAAAAATGAATGGAAAATTGATATTCATGTTATTTGAAATAGAAGAACGTTAAAATCCTCGAAGTTACATCAAATTTCGAACATCTTCCTCATGAAACATGAGCACGAACTTCTCACCGAATTGTTTTTAAATTATATAAAAAGCAAACGAAGTCTGAAAATCATAAGATTTGTCAAGATGTCATGGTATCATATATCGAGGCTGTGATAAAAATTTGAGAAGGTTTCACAAAAGTTGTCACGTATGATGCTTATAAACAGAAACATCTCCGTACAAGTTTCATAGAGTTGAGAAGGATCTGGTAAGAACCGGTGTCAATTTGAGTGTCAAGTTGGAGTTTCACTTCAAAACTTTTTGTATAGTGAATAGATGACAGAGATTATTTCATTTGAAATATTGGTAATTTTTTGGTTCCGTTTGCTAATTTTAGTTTGTTAACCGCAATTATAGAATTTTATAATTATGATAAATATAATTTTAGCTATATATAACCGTATTAACTAATGTCTGAATATTCATGGAAGCATCGAGCATACAGTGTAGAGTGCATTTAAGAAAGTATTTTAGAAGTTGATTAACTAGAACAAATTAGCATCTAGTAGATATAATAATATGTCTATATTTATTTGACTTTTTAAAATTTGTATATGATTATTAAAATAAAAAAATAGCATTAAAAAACGTCTATAAACTTTTTAATAATACGTCTAGAAACTCTAGAAGTTGACTTTTTAAAAATTGTACATGATTTTAAAATTAAAAAAATTCACATTGACTTTGCCGAGTGCCGGATCTATGGCCCTCGGCAAAGTTTTGTTTATAATAATCTAGACGTGATTTGAAAAAAAAAATCAGTTTGAGTTTGCCGAGTGCTAGATCTACGACACTCGGCAAACCGCCGAACAGCAAAGCCACCCACACACACCTAGCAGGCCAACACACACAAACACCCGCCGCCACCACACACACCAGCCACCACACACACCGACGCACACGAGGCCGCACCAGCGAACCCATTCGGTGAAGGAGCCGCGCTGCCTCCGGCGCAGGAGCCTGGCCGCCACCGGCGGCGCCCCACACCACCGGCCCCGCCCCGCGCCGCCACCGGCCACGACCCGCGCCACCACCGGGCGCGTCGCTGCTCCGTGCCTCTGTCACACCAGGAGGTCTCGAGGCTTCGTCGGCCCCTTCGTCAGGTCCTCTGTCAATCCAAAATATATGCTTTATTCAGTTTCAGTTATAGAAGGCTCTGAAAGTCTCCTTACTGCGGTCTAACATAAGAGCGGAACAATTTTGAAATTGCTAGCTTACTCGCTACTCACCTGTATGGCAAATGAGAAAGCAAAAGGCATCACAATGCATATTGACAGTACTGAACCACAGTAATATAAATCATGAAGAACAAGCTCAGATGAGCGAAAGCCCTAAATGGAATTCCAAACATACATATATAGAACAAACATTGTTGATTTTTAGGCAGAACCTATTGCTAAGGTATGCTATTCATGACAGGCAATATAGTTGTTGGACCAGCATAAAAGATCAGTGCTCATGAATTGAGGGAGGCAATCAAAAGTGATCACAAATTTATTATCTTACCCATGTATCAGCTTAGCTACCTAAATTTGTTTTCAATATTGAAATTAGACTAAGCAAAAGATTGCTCATATAGAACTATTTCACTGCCCTTGAAGTTCTTATCTAGAAACTTAAGTGAACATTCTCACAGGGACTCCCTCAGCAAGAGCATTAGAGCTCTGGTGTATTAGCAATGTAAAGCAAATGAATTGCCATGTAAAGTTCTGAATGGTGCGGTCACCAATATGATTTTGAAACAATCTGTTTGTCTGAAAAAAAATTATTTACACATGGACTACAGTCAAGTTTCAGATGATACCCTACTTTAAGCATCAGTGAGACTGAGAGAATGACCTTGCTGACTATCAGGTTTTGTGGATATTGTAGTTTTGGTAAACAAGGAGCCAAATGGTGATTTCACGCAAAGGGAAAAATTATAAATTCTCTACAGATGCAAACTTTGCTTGAGGTTCCAGCTTTTTCACTTGTTCTTCAGGTTTTGCTAGGACACAGTCATATGGTTGTTCCTTTCAGCCAAACAGAGAGCGCTACATTAACAATACTGGCCTGAACTTGAAAGATAAGTAGATGATTAGTCAAGTAGGTTATATATAGCATATGGGTAGCAGAAAGGCAAAACTGAACCAAAGCAAAGTTCAGAGTCATAACTGATTGGCTAGATGGTGCAGCAAATCCATTCATCTAATAAGTCCTAGCTGGCAGGCTACTGCAAAGCTAAAGCTATAGGTCCATGCTGATGTATACAAGCTCACGGTTCAGGCACAACAGCATCCGTGCTGCACCTAAACTAGTGTGTGGACTGGAGTGTTCCCTGTTTCTACATGCTAACCTAGCATGTGTTTTACTGATTCATTCTTTCTACATGTGAATGGTGCATGGCAAAAGTCATGATTTGTAGATGTACCTAATTATGTTGCCTTCTTTTTTTCTGTTGTGAATCAGAGAAAACAAGTCTGAAAATATACTATACACGAAGCTGTGGTATCTGTATTTGCATTACTGTCATTTCTTTTCTTGAAACAAATTGCATTATTGTCATTTTTTGCAGGAGAAGACCCCGTCGGAGCCGAGCCGAAGTACCCCGATCGTCTTCGTCGCCGTTGCGGGTCTGCTTGTACCACGTCGCCTCGCCACTGCACCGACCCACCACGGCCCCGCTAGCCTGACTCCACCGCCACCCAAAGTATAACCTCTCTTTCCGTATCATGGTTGTGTATCGCGTTACCCAGTTAGGCGTCTCCCGTTCAAAAGAGATATGGTTGGAAATATACAGATCTTTGCATATCTATAACTGTATCTGCTTTGAATTGTCTACGTTTTTTGGACAGCCCGCGGATGCGTAGATGGGATTAGTTTCCATGGTCTGCTCCGATCCGAGACAGAGTTTCGGCATCATCTCCCCGTTGTTCTCCGGATACACACTCTCCCTGCCAGGACGTGTATCTGGAGAACAGCGGGGAGGTGCTGCTGAAATGCTGTCTCGGATCGGAGTAGAGCATGGGAACTAACGTCATCTATGCATCCTCGGGTGGGATTAGGACCTATCCTCACCTATTAGATGGTAGGAACATCGTGTAGATGCAATTGGTGGTTATATTACTCTATGATATATATGTTTTAGGATGGATGACCGTGAGTGGATGTACACGGGCCGCTTAAGTTAGGGTCAGGTCACCGATGAATGGATCAACAAGACCGATGAGTTCTTGGAACTAGCATTTGGCGAGGCTGCTAAAGGAGCGAGTAAAATCTTCTGTCCCTGTAGCAATTGTGTAAACAGGAAAAGACAAACAAAGATGGTCATGGGGCAACATCTTTGGAAGAATGGATTTACGGCAGACTATACTCTTTGGGTCTACCATGGTGAAGCTGATCGTATGAGAGAGGAGGTGGTGAGACCACGCGTCGAGCATTATGATGCCGATGCCGGGGTAGCAGATTGGTTAGATGACTTTCATAAGGCATAGTTCGCTGAAGGACGTATAGAGGAGGAGCCAGAGGAAACCGCAAAGGCGTTCTACGATATGTTTTCTTCGGCACAGAAACCCCTTCACAGCCACACAAAGGTTTCTCAACTGGATGCCATTGGACGCGTAATGGCGTTAAAGTCTCAGTGTAGCATGAGTCGAGACGCCTTCGATATGATGTTGACAGTTATTGGCTCCCTGCTTCCAGAGGGTCACATTCTACCAAAGAGCATGTACGAGCCACAGAGACTCCTTCGTGCACTTAAGATGTCATATGAGCAGATACATGCTTGTCCGAAGGGGTGCGTCCTATTTAGGAAAGAACACATGGAAGCAAAGTACTGTCCAAAGTGTAATCCTCTAGGTTCCTGAAGGTAGACTCTGGTGATGGCCAGAAGAGGCAGCTTGACATCCCCGTGACAATCTTACCGCACCTTCCGTTCATACCGAGGATCCAACGGTTATACATGACCGAGGAATCCATGAAACAGATGACATGGCACAAAAATGGCAAACAATACAATTCTGACAAGATGGTACATGCATCCGATGGTGAAGCATGGACCAGCTTTGATAGCATTCATCATGAGAAAGCTAAAGAGGCTCGAAATGTACGTGTTGCGCTGGCAACAGATGGGTTCAATCCTTATGGAATGATGGCTGCCCCATACACATGTTGGCCCGTGTTCGTTATCCCCCTCAATCTCCCCCCGGTGTATGCTTTCAACGACAGAACATATTCTTGTCATTGATAATTCCTGGACACCTGGGAAATAATATGGGTGTGTTCATGGAGCCTGTGATTGATGAATTGGTCCGTGCATGGCAGGAAGGGGTATGGACATACGATCAAGCTACAAAGACAAACTTCAAAATGCATGTTTGGTACCACTACTCCCTGCATGACTTCCTGGCGTATGGGATATTCTGCGCTTGGTGTGTTCATGGGAAGTTCCCATGCCCAATATGCAAGGAGGGTCTGAGGTTCATTTGGTTGCAGAAGGGTGGAAAGTATTCGTCGTTCGATAAACATCAACAATTCCTCCCTCTTGACCATCCATTCAGATGAGACATCAAGAACTTTACGAAAGGTGTTGTAGTGACAGACCCTGCACCCTAGGTGATGACTGCTGCCGCGGTTCATGAACAGATAGATGCTCTCATGGCCAATCAAGAAGGAGGTGGTTTTGTGGGATATGGTGAGCAACATAAGTGGACTCATAAGTCGGGCTTGACTCGACTCCCCTATTTCGATGACCTTCTTCTGCCACATAACATTGATGTAATGCACACTAAAAAGAATGTCACCGAGGCACTTTGGGCAACACTCATGGACACTAAAAAGTCTAAGGACAACCCTAAGGCTAGAGTGGATCTGGCAATGTTATGCGATAGACCAAACCAAGAGATGAAGCCTCCTAGTCGTGGCAAGACATGGAGAAGGCCTAAGGCTGATTTTGTCTTGACCAAGGTCCAAAGGAGGAAAGTACTACAATGGATCCAAACGTTAATGTTCCCTGATGGGTATGCAGCTAATCTGAGGAGGGGAGTGAACTTATCTACTATGCGAGTTTTAGGGATGAAGAGTCATGACTACCACATATGGATTGAGCGGCTTCTTCCGGCGATGGTTCGAGGCTATGTCCCTGAGCATGTCTGGCTAGTGCTAGCAGAGTTGAGCTATTTCTTCTGCCAGCTTTGTGCCAAGGAATTATCTCAGGCCATGATTGAAGACTGTGTTGCTGTGTAAGTTGGAGAAGATCTTTCCACCCGGCTTCTTTAATCCGATGCAACATTTGATTTTGCACCTCTCGTATGAGGCACGAATGGGAGGGCCCGTGCAGGGCTGTTGGTGCTATCCAATCGAGAGATGTCTAAAGGTTCTTCGAAAGAAATGTAGAAATAAATGCAAAATCGAGGCTTCCATTGTAGAGGCATATATTCTAGAGGAGGTGTCGAACTTCACAACAACATACTATGGTGACAACTTCCCTAGCGTGCATAATCCACCCCCTCGTTACAATGCTGGCGAAAATGAATCGAATCTCAGCCTTTTCCGAGGGCAACTCGGAAGCGCAAGTGGATTGACCGCTAAGACCTTGACACCTGAAGAGTGGCGTAGTATCACGCTATATGTGTTGAACAACCTTGACAAAGTGGAGCCGTACGTGCGGTAAGTTCTCAACGAACTTGTTCCATACGCCGTTACTATTCTACATCCAACCCCCTTCTTTCTCGTTGGTACATGGAATTTCTTGATCGATTCTGGAATCTATCAAGGGAACCTACCCTGCAGGAATCTGATACCCTTCTTAGACAGGGTGCGGGAAGTGGAATGCCCAATTTCATATCTTGGTTCAAAGAGAAGGTACCATCCAATTTAATTTGTAATTAGTTTGACATTCCAAGTTGCTCGTACGTGCGAAAAATATAACGATCTATCTGGCTTGAGCTTGCAGAGCCAAAGGGATGCATCTATGAGTGCCGAGTTGAGACAGGTTGCGGATGGCTTTGAATATAGGGTCAGGTCATTTACTGGTTATGACGTGAATGGATATCGCTTTCACACAACAAGCTACGAGCAGAGTTGGTCCAATCAAAGAACCACAAGTACCGGAGTTTTTACGCCTGGCCAAGATGGGGTCGACTATTAGGCTATCTCCAACAGGGTACCCATTGGGGTATCCAAACCCAAAATGGGTCTTCAATAGAATACCTATAGCCTCCAATAGAGTACCTATTTTGGGTGTCAGGAGATCCATAACCCAAATATGGGTATTCTCTCTCCAGAAGACCCATTTGCAGAAAGGATCGTCTTTTGGGTCTTGTTGTTGGAGAAGACTAAAAATAGGTATGGAACCCTTTGACTGTAGCGTTACCTAAAGGACAAATGGGTCTTGTATTTTGGGTTGTGGTTGTTGGAGACAACCTTATGGAAGAATTGAAGAAATATATGAACTCAAGTTTCGTGGTTCCAAAGCTCTTAATCCTGTCATATTCAAATGCCATTGGTTTGATCCTGAAGTAACGAGACAGACATATTCTAATCTTGGGCCAGTCGAAATTTCGACAGGATTCGGTCTTACCGGGAGACGATGTCTATATTGTCGCCCAACAAGCCACGCAAGTTTATTATCTTCCATATGTGTGCCAAACCAAAGAGCATGTTAAGGGTTGGGATATTGTGCACAAGGTATCACCACACGGTAAAGTACCTGTCCCAAACGATGAAGATTACAACTTAGACCCAAACACGTATGACGGTGAGTTCTTTCAAGAAGAGGGGCTAGAAGGGAGGTTTGAGATAGACTTAACCGAAGCAATGGAGATAGAAGTAGACAATGAAAGGGTTCATGACGAGGACGCTGGAGATGAGGTGCAAAATGTGAAGGACTTACAAATGCTTGAGCGATTACATTCAGACAATGACAATGATGACAGCATTGCTCCTTCGGATAGTGTTGATTATGACATGGTTGATAGCGATGATGAGACTTATGATCCAGCTAATCCGGATCATGAAGACTATTTCTAATACATGTAATACTATGTTATTTTTGTAATTATGTTATTTCTAATACATGTAATACTATTGTATTTTGTAATTATGCTATTTTCTATTAAATCTTGTTTACTCTTTTTAATTGCAGGTGATTGAACAAAGATGGTGGGCGGTAGTCAAAGGAGGGTGCACTCGATTTACCAAAGAGCACGCTCTGCAACGCCTGCTGCAGATGAGGAGCCATCACAAGGGAGGAGGAGGAGGAGCAGCCGCAGGAGGGACCCGTCGCCTCCTGCCCCGTCGCATGAGGAGGACGAGCAGGTGACGCCCGGGGATGGGGAAGAGGAGGAGGACGTTTCGTAGGGGGACAACGAGGTGCAGCACGGGGATGAGGAGGTGGAGGAGGACGAGGCGGCAGGAGGGGGGGTCCACTTCCTCTGGCGACGCAGGTATCTACTTGTGAGGTCCCGCGAGCCTCCCTCAGCGATCGATACCTCCTCACAGACGGCCGGTGATTCGACCTGATGGGGAAAGGTAAGTAACTTAGGATGTTATCACTACTTCTTCATATGATATGTTGAAAATCACAATACAAAATAATAGTTTTTCTTAAACACTTGTGCAGGAGTTGGATGATTGTACAGTCTGCAGGCTGTCACACACGCAAAGTCAATGGCATCCTGGGGCTTCTGTGCAAGGAGCACTTCCCTGGCTTCATTGAGTACGCTGGAGTGATGACGCCGGCCACCACGTTCGACCACTACGCCGCAGCCGATGATGCTATAGATCGGGATGGCAGGCTATTCAACAACAAGGCGGAGCAGGTGAAGGAAGAGCTATGGGTAAGTCCTCCTCGCACTACGTTGCTTAATACATTGCATTCATTGGACATTCTTCTAATAATGAATAGATACCTCACGTCTATATGCTGGATTTCTTCAGATGCGAGGAGGGAATGGAGGATAGGGCGGATTTGGTGGCTACCAAAGTCTGTAAAAAACTTGTGAAGGACTTGCATTACGAGGCGCGCATCCAGGCCGTCATAACATACCACGGGTTGTACCTTCGCACGAAGATCTCCAAAACTAACGCAAGAACGATGACGCTGACCCGACAACAGTACATAGAGGTAAATATAAAATATTAATACTGATTTCTTTTGAGATTAAGTAGGCTTAATTTGATCTCCTTATATGTCACATACTTGATGACGTGTAGGTGATTCCGTCTTGGTGCGCCCAGCACACCGCATGCTGGGCATACATGGTGGACAAGTGGTGCGCCCCCGAGTGGGCGGAGACGCACAATGCTTGCCAGGAGCGCCATCTGATGATGGAAGGTGTACCACACCATCAAGGTAGCCGCAGCCTCAGCGGATACGCACAAACATGGGTACGCGAATTCATTTATTTATTCTAACGCTCAATTCTGCATGATTTCTAATAATCTTGCTATTCTTCTCGTAGTCGTCGTCACATGGTGGCCAGCCTTGCTCCTAGTTCAAGGCATGGGCTCTGGCCCACAAGGGCAAGGTGACGTCCGATGTTGACTACAACCCGGAGGACCCTCCCTCGGCATACAGCAACGCGTCCGTCCACAGCCACCTCAGTGAGTACGTTGAGATGGCAAGGTCGGTCAATGGGCCAGAGTATGATTCGAGCACCCAGGATTTTGATGGAGAACTCGTCATGAGGGCGGGAGGAGGCAAGAAGCATGGGTGGTACTATCTCGGCGACGGCATATTCGACACTGGCTCTACTCCCACTCTCACCCAGATCCGGGCAAGGAGCACTAGCACAAGTCCGCCCATACGACCTCGGCTGGACAATGCACAGCGGCGGATAGAGGCACTCTAGGTTATTCCTGTTTTATTCATCGTTCATTGATTTTTACATACCTTAGCTTTGCATTATTGTAACAATGCAGTGAAATATTGTAGGCCCAACTGGAGGAGGAGAAGAAGCGACGGGAGGAGCTGGAGGCGAGGGTGGCAGCCGAGCGGGCCGAGCGGGAGGGCGAGCAGTGGACGATGGTGCAGTGGTTCTCCTATGTGACTAGTCTTGGCGCCGCTGTGGGTCATCAAGCTCCGCTGCCGCTATTCGCTCCACCTCCACCTCCTAATACAACTACTCCTGTGAGTATGAATGTTTTAGTTTGTATGTTCATGCTTAGAGTCCAACCACAATGCTACTTAAAACCTAGGGGAGTATAAATGTTTTAGTCAAGTATGATATATATTTATCTTGTGTCACACATGCAATCTCTTCTCCTTTGTGCAGAATCAATCGGCGGCATCGAATGACGTGGCTCATGCTTCACCAAATCCTTCACCAAATCAGTCTCGTTGGCCGCCAGCTTGATGACGATATTTGTGGTTGTTAATGGTACTTCTATTTGCACTTGTGGTTGTGATTGATGGAGCACTTGGATTACTTGTGAACTTATTGTGATGATATATTGTGTGACATTTGTGATATGTTTGTGATGTTGGTTATATATATATATATATATATATATATATATATATATATATATATATATATATATATATATATATATATATATATATATATATATATATAGGGAGAGTATACTCTATAGCTAGCTACATAATAAGTTATTCTGTAGCCACCTCCATTTACGATAATTTTATATACTAATTTACGACAATGTCAGTATATATTTACGATAGTTGAATTACTATAACACATGGAGGTATTTACCATAATGTTATAGTAAATCACATAGTAAGGAGTTACTATAATCTCGTAAATTAGTATAGCAATTATCGTAAATCAAAGTGGCTACAGAATAAGTTATTTTGTAGCCAGTTGTAGGGTAATAGTTCTATATATATATATACATATATGTTGTTAGTGATATATAAGTGATGTTGGTGATATATATGTGATATTGGTGATGTCTGTTATGTACATATTCTGTTTGTTTGGATGGAATAGAAAAAACAAATAAAAATGGCGGTTTTAGGTCAGTTTGCCTAGTGTTACACTCGGCAAAGAGTGAATTTGCCGAGTGTCATGACAAGAACACTCGGCAAACTTCAAAGGTTTGCCGAGTGTCACGGCATGAACACTAGGCAAATTTCAAAGGTTTGCCGAGTGTCATGGCAAGAATACTAGGCAAACCAATTTTTTTTAAAAAATAATTTTGCCGAGTGCTGACACTAGGCAAAGAAAAAAAAAATTTAAATGGTTTTGCCGAGTGTCGACACTAGGCAAACCATATAACGCCGTCTCGCATCCGACGATGACTTTTGTTTGCCGAGTGTCAAACGGACACTAGGCAAAGAGTTTACCGAGTGCCGAAAAATAACACTCGGCAAAGCTACCTTTGCCGTTAAGAAATTTGCCAAGATGGCTTTGCCGAGTGTGGCACTCGGCAAAGGGTTTGCCGAGTGTTTTTGACCCTTTGCCGAGTGCCGTTGACACTAGGCAAAGCGCTCGATTCTAGTAGTGCAAGTATATGTTTTGAATTCTTAGATTAATCTAAAATTTTCAAACAACCTCGAATGGAGACATGCTCTATATACTGATGTTACAGTGCTCAACAAGATCTAAAGCTCCGTGGTTCAAACTAGTTTCATCGAAAATCGTTTAGACATCGAAATTTTCAATACAAGATTCGTAAAAAAACAATATAAAAAGATAGCAACCTACACTTGCCACATGTTAGTGTACGATACAGTGGTTGGGTGCTCTCATGAACGAATAATAGTAACATATAAAGCTAATATATTGTTATTATAAAGGTTTCATATTAGAAGAATCCAGGGAATCACTACTACAGAGTTGGCCTTTTGTCCCGGGCCTAAACAGCCTTTCGTCCCGGCTCCGGAGCCAGGACTAAGGGTTCAAGACTAAATGTCCCACCTTTATTCCCGGCTCCGCGGCCTGGGACTAAAGGGCCACCTTTAGTCCTGGTTGGTATTACCAATCGGGAGTAAAAGGCTCGCCAGTCTGGGTCACGGCGCAGGCCTTTTAGTCCCGGTTGGTATTATCAACCGGGACTAAAGGTTATTTTTTTTGTTTTTTGTTTCCAATTCAAATCATTATTGATTTTGGTTTTTCAATTACAATAGGTTTTCAAATGTATTCTTCGCTGCTAATATACGTATACGCTAGACCTATAATTTAGTTTCGAGCGTTGTTACATATAAATATACTACGAAACTATATATATTATAGAGCTATACCTATGTATAATATATGTACATGCACATAAAATTTACAACATTGTACAATTAAGTGATCGTCCACCACTTAAAGGTCATACATGCATGTTTTTCCGCCACTTAACTAATGTCATACAAGCTTTCGTCCTGATTTAGTCTCAATGGCGACGCAGGGTTGTAGTAGAACTCGGCGCCTTTCGGGAGGACGTGGTCGTTGATGAATCCGGCGATTGTCTCTTGGATTCCTTTGAGCAGGACCATCTCCAACACCTGATCCTTCACATAATTCTCCTTCAATTTGCATTAATTAAAGGAAAAAGATATTAATATATATAAGATTTATTTAGTAGCAACAAATAAACAAGATATGGATTTATTGTATATACATGCATGTTACTTACTTTCTCCGTCTTTGTACGAGTTCTTTTGAGGTACACCCTCATGTACTCGCAAATATAGTATCCATATAAATTGGTACCTTTTAGCTGCATGGCCACCCACTGTAAGATATAAAAAGATTAGTCTTGTCTCATGCTACGTGTGAGCTGAATCATGATAAGATAAAGATACGGAGAGCTTAGTACAACTTACCCTCAGTAAAATAGGATCAGGAAGTGGTGCTTTCAGATTCGGACGATGTTTTTTGACAAACCAAGCCCAAGCCCTGCCCAATAATTGGATCATTAATTAGCTATTGCAGAGTAAAAGAGCAAGCATCAATATTTAAATGATCGAATTGAAGTATTTACCTCTGGATCATGTCTATCATATCTTGGTAATCTGTCCGCGGTTTTCTCAACGAGTCCTAGACATATAGATGTTGACTATCAAGTTCAATGACAATTAGCATCCAGTGACGCCTGCATTTGTTTATAGATCAGTCAATATATATATCTTTATGCTAGATTGACTAAGTAAAATAAAATGTGCACACGATAACAAAACTTTACCCCATGTTATAGGGGAAGAGTATTGATCATCTGTCCCTTTGGTTATACAAGAACCGTCGGAGGCTCATTTCCATTTCAGCCGACCTCTGATTGTTAGGATCAGGGGTCACTTTGTCCTTATATACGACATACGGATCAATAAAACCAATCCGCTTGTTGTTTCTATCTCTGAGGTCTCGCATCATGATTCTGCATATGTATAGACACGCTAGCTAGTGTGAGCATAATTTTTACTTATACATATACATATGCTAGAGTGAGATTATTAAAAGAAAGAATCATTTACAGACAGTAGCAGCTCAAGAGAGATTTGTCTAGACTGTCCATGTGGTATAGCTGGTGTAACTCATTAAACTGGATCCACATGACGTCATTGCCACAGAAGTAGTGATGGTCTCTGACTTTGGCGCCAATCTAGTCATGTTCTTCTCCAACACACGCGCCCCTGTACCACTCGTGTAACTTGTACATTTGCGTACCAAGTTCATATAGGTTTGCAGGGTTGTATAGACTCTTGCCATATTTATATTCCTTCTTCCATTGATCAACTTCCTCTAAAGATGGCACATTTCCGATGTTGAGCACTTCATCCCAGGATAGACCGCTCTCATGAATGAATGTTTCGAACTAATCCATTTGCACATCGTCGGGTATTTGATCTAGCATGCTCATGTTTGAACCATATTGATTCCCAACCAACAGCGGTGGCACTGATTGCTATGCTTGTTCCCCGAGCTGTGCAACACCCTTCTGTGCTATCTTCTCTTTCTTCTTCTCCGCCTGAATTGATTTAGAGATTGTACGGTCATAGTCTGATAGTGGTGAATGCTTCTTACGATCAACATGTTGCTTTGTCTGGTGAGCGTCTACCGTTCACCTTAGCTTCTCTAGAGGGATGCATAAGTATGGCTTCTCTGGGTTTCGCTTCGCTCGACTTGTAGCCCGGCAATGAGAAGAATTTGTCCACATCCATTTTCACAGAAGCATCCAGTTCCTCCGCAGTCTTCTTATATGAAAGCTTCGTCATCTGCGGGATAGCTGGTGTCCTCGCAGAGCCTTTCTTCTTCGGCGGAGGTGGGGCCGACCCCTTTGTTTGTGGGGCGGTCCTCTTCTTTCCCGGTGGGCCGGCCGGTGTCGATGAGGCGGCCGGTGTCAGCCCTGGAGGCTGCGGTGGCGGCGCTGGAGCCAATTGTGGAGGAGACTTGGCCGTTGCCGATGAGGCTACCGGTGTTGGTGCTAAAGGCTGCGGTGGTGGCACTAGAGCTGATTGTGGAGGAGATTTGGCCGGTGGCGGTGTTGGAGGCTGCGGTGGCGGCGCTGGAGCCGGTTGTGGAGGAGATTGAGCCGGTGGGGATGCAGCTGTGTCTTCCACTGCATTGTCATCGTCCGCAGCATTGTGACCAAGTGGTGAATTGATAATTGGACTTAGGTTGGGGGAGGTCCTGTTGTGAAAACAATTAACGAGATATATATGCGTAAACCGTAATTTAATCCAATACATAATTAGTGAAAAAAATTTCGTTCACTTTCATCCGCACCTAGGGTTCGGTTGTTGTTGAGGGGGAGGAGTTGACGCCCTAGGAATAATGATGTAGCGCTTGTGCCAACATATGAATGCCTTCTCCGCTTCTCCTAAGGTCTTCTCTCCATCACCACCTTCAATGTCAAGAGGCACATTGCTATAGCCTTTGAAAACTCTATCCACTGAGACGCTAGCATATCCAAGTGGTATTACTGTCGTGTGGATTCTTGGTGTCTTCGTAGGGTCGATAGGAGATACAACACCGGTAGCCACCATGACTGTGTTATTCCCCTCCTGAATATGCAGCTCACATGTCGTGAAAGGAGCGGTGATGTCATCCACCGGGAAGCACAGCCCTGCGTCATCTTGAGGTACTGGCACCTCCGTGGAAGCGTAACTGCTTTTCAACTGACCAGGGGGGGCTGATGTTGACTGCGGTCGGCTCTGATAACGACCTTTGGAGGGAACTTACTGCTATCTGCACTTGCCTTTTGATTTCCTCATTCATTCTGGCTTCAAGTGCTTTTTCTCGCTCTTTTGCCTGATGAACCTCTTCATGTTGCTGAAGAACTTGCTCCTCCAGACTGCGCAGCCGTTCTGCTGAAAGGTCTAGATGGCTAGAGGGGGGGGGTGAATAGCCTTTTGAAAAATTCTACAAAGACAAGCTAAACAAGTTTATCAATATAACAAATAGCGAGATGCGAGTTTTGCTTAGCCTACGGGGTGTTTGCAAGCCACCTATCCAATTCACAATTCTAGTATTTGCACTCAACCGCACAAGTCAAACCGAGAAGGTAATTACAACTACAACTAGCAAGCTACACAAAAGAACTACTCTAGCAAAGCTAACTAGCTAGCAAAGATAACTAAGAAGATAAAGCGGAGTTGAGTTAGGAGAGTTTTACCGAGGGGCGAAGTATTGAGCCAACCAATATAATCAACAATGAATACCAAGATAACCGAACATCGGGATCAATCAATCACAATATGAAAGTGATGACACGAAGATTTATCCCGAGGTTCACGTGCTTGCCGGCACGCTAGTTCCCGTTGTGTCCCTCTTCATCACGTGGTTCGGTGGCTAATCAGTCTCACACCGAGCCTCTCAAAAGGCACCACAAGAACCTACCAAATGGCAAAAGGTTGCAATGACACGAGCAATTCACTAACGTTGCCTTTGGCGCTTCGCCGAGGTAGGCACAAACCCCTCACAATCACCGGAGGTGGCCAAGAACAATCACCAACTCTTGCCAACGCCTCCAAGCTGCTCCAAGCCGTCTAGGTGGCGGCAACCACCAAGAGAAACAAGAATCCCGCAGCAAATCAACCACCAAGTGCCAACTAGATGCTATCTCACAATGCAAATGCACTTGGATCACTCAATCTCACTTCGAATATGCAAAGAAGCAAGAGAGATGAGTGGGAGGGGAGTTGCTTAGCTCAAAGTGCTCACAAGTATGTCAAATGTTCGAGAGAGAGCCTTGAGCCGGCCAACGAGTATTTATAGACGTACCCCTTCGAATAGAACCGTTAGAAACTTAAACAGCCGAAATCGTGCTGACCGGACGCGCTGGTCCAACTGACCGGACGCGCCGGTCGCCCAACGGCTAACTCGTGAAGTACTGACCGGACGCGCTGGTCTAAACGACCGGACGCGCTGGTCGCCCAATGGCTAACTGCGAAGCAATGACCGGACGTGCTGGTCCAACTGACCGGACGCGCTGGTCGCACAACGGCGAACTGCGAAGCACTGACCGGACGCGCTGGTCCAATTGACCGGACGCGCCAGGAACAACTGGACGCGCTGGTCCCGTGAAGGACCGGACGCGCTGGTCGCCTGAGCAGCGCTCAATGAAACAGTGACCGAACACGCTGAAGAAAATGACCGGACGTGACAGTGCCAGCGTCCGGTTAGAGTCCAGTAAGCTCCCTAAACGACCGGACGCGTCTGATCATCAGTGACCGGACGTGCCTCGCGTCCGATCATCGAACTGA
Source organism: Saccharum hybrid cultivar R570 (assembly GCA_038087645.1). Classification (NCBI taxonomy): domain Eukaryota; kingdom Viridiplantae; phylum Streptophyta; class Magnoliopsida; order Poales; family Poaceae; genus Saccharum; species Saccharum hybrid cultivar. The sequence goes on from JAQSUU010000760.1 coordinate 19,052,649, forward strand.
AAAACGCGCAGACACTGAACACTGACCGGACGCGTCCGGTCATGCAAAGACCGCGTCCGGTTCAGCGTCCGGTCACCTCTGTGACCTCCGTTCGCCTCCGTTTCTTTTCTGGACTTTCGGCGTAGTGACCCCAAACCCTCTCTACCGCTCAACCTCCACCGCCTTCGCAAACGTGCTAACACCACCAAGTGATCTTCGTCATGTGTGAGTGTGTTAGCATTTTCACAATCATTTTTCGAGGCGTTATTAGTTCTATCTAAATGCATATGATTATGAAATGCACACCTAGAGACACTTAGGAGTTCAATAGCCGCATTATTCCCCTCTTTATAGTACGGCTATCTATCCTATAATGTAACCACACCCACTAGGTGTCTTGGTTACTAAAACACAACCCTTAAGCATATACCTTTACCTTGATCACGTAGGGTTGCATCCAAATCTAAGTGTGGCCATCATGATCACCATGTCCATCTTGCCACCAACCTTGGAATGTACTAATCCTCATATGCTACATACAACTTAGGCATAGGATTAGTACTTAGGCATTGTCACTAATTACCAACACCAAACATAGGACTTTCATCTGCCTCCTCTTCCTTCTTTCTCTGTTGGCTTCTATAGGTGTCTCTGTCTAGAGGGAAGGCATGCTCCCATGACAACTCCCCATAGTCTCTCGTTCGCCCACCGTGTTCAGGATTCTCCAGGGAAAATGTCAGCTCATCCTTATCTCACTTCGGCTGCCATTGTCCACTTTGGGCGGTGGATCGAGCGTAAGCAAATCTTTCTGCTGCTCTTTGGAGTTTTTGCCCAAACAATACCTTTCCGGTCTCTGGGTCCAGGGTGCCCCCATGACCGAAAAACCAATACTTGGCGCGCTCACGGCAGTCGATTGATTCTGGTTCCATCCCCTTGTCGACTATCTCCTGTTCCAATCTTTTCCACTTAGGAATGGCACTAGGGTAGCCACCTGATCCCAAGCGATGGTGATATTTCTTGTGTCGGGCATTCTCTTGGTTCCTTCTCACCCGTTCCTCACCCTCTTCCGATGTCTTGAACTGTACAAACTCACCCCAAAACGGCTGCAACTTGACGTAGGCCTGAGTGCTGAAATCTGGAGTGAGGTTCTTCTTAATAAACTTGTTATATAGATTCTTCTTCTAGCACTGGAATTGTGTGGCCATCTTCTTCATAGACTAGTCCCAAACTCTCTTCTTCAACTCTTCATCATTTGTGTTGAGCCTGAAATGCAGCAACACATCACGCCAGACTAGGTCCTTGTCACGATCGGAGACAAAACTAATATGAGGAGCCCCTTTTTTCCTTCCATTCACGGGAATTGATCAGGATCCTGTCCCTTACAAGGTATCCTAAGTGGGCCACAAACTTCCTTGCATGTGGTCCAAGTGGCTTGCCTGTATTCTCCTCGAAATCCGAGATAAGGAACCGACCCTCCAACGGCTTCTTCGGGCCTCGTACAATTCTGCTCTTCCCCGTGGTTATCGTCGAGCCAGAGGGCTACATATGTACAAACACAAATATTTAAATAAATCTACTTATACAATAAAGGAAATCATTTTGATTTCCATGTATATATAGTATATACATAAGAGATTGTGTATATACCTCGCCAGCATTGTCTTGCACGATATTTTCTTCCTCTTCATACAAGTCAGGGTTAAGGTACTGACTATCGTCATCGATGCCGTCAGGGTTCTCATCGGCTCTGTCATATTGTACTTCATTGCCATCGTTGATTATGTCTATCATGGCATCGTCCATGTTGTCATCTCTCGGGTCGGCCATTTCTGCAAATATATGTGTAGGACGTTAGAACTAAATCCTCCTAAACCCTAAGGATTCCCAATCAGAAAGCATGAACCCTAAGGATTTCCAACATAGTTAAAAGGTAGTATATAAATATCTAGGAAACATATCATATTAGATGCATAGTTATTTTTTCGTAGATATATAAAACTATATCATTACACTTGTATCGAGGTTCTTGAACTAGATGATACGTCATACTTCCCTCTCATCTGGATCTTTATAAGAATTAATTAAGTTGTTAAAACAATACATAAATATTTAGAGAATACACATTATAAATATTTAGAGAATACACAATATATAAATATTTAGAGAATACACATTATAAGTTGTTAAACAATATATAAAACAATTTATAAGAATTAATTAAGCATGAACCGCTTTATAAGAATACGTTATACTCCCCATGCAGGCAGCACAGCAACAGCAGCAGGCGGAGATGGTGGCCAGGCCGCCGGCAAATGCGGGCTCCTAGAGCGCGGCGGCTTCCTAGAGCACGGCGGATCAGATGGTGGCCGGGCCGCCGGCAAATGTGGGCTCGATGGCGGAGGAGGCCGGTGGCGTCGGGGCGCGGGGAGCCGACCGCGGGCCGGTGGGGTGACAGCGCGCGCGGGGTCACCGACGGCGTCGATCGGGGTGGCGCGGAGATGGCGTCCGCGGCGTGCTCACGAGTGTGGAGTGAGAGAGATCAGAGGAGGAAGAAGGGAAAATGACAGCAGTTATATGCCGGTGGCACCTTTAGTCCCGGGTGGCTCTACGGCCCGGGACTAAAGGACCTTTAGTCCCGGTGCTGAATACCAATCGGGACTAAAGGTTAGACCTTTAGTCCCGGTTTGGTATTGAGCACCGGGACTAAAGGTCATTTGGTCCCGGGCCGTCGAGCCACCCGGCACTAAAGGTGGCCCTATCACATCATGTTTTTTGCGGGCCGTGAAAATGCAGCCCGCCTTTACTCCCGGTGCTAGCCACAGACCGAGACTAAATGGTGGGGTGCAGTTTTACTTCCCGCGTGTTTGTCCCACCTTTTTTTATTGAATCTTTTTTTTGTTTTCCTTTTATAAAAATGCTGAGTCTTGTTAAATTCACAGTAAATTGAATATTTGTGATAATATTTTTTTTTGAAAAAATATGGCTTTTCTTTTTGCTTTATCGTACACATGGAAAATATGTAACCTAAATTATTTTGTTTTTTCTTTGTAAATATTGAACGTAATGTAACTAATAATCAATATTTCATTAATGCAAAAATATAGTGTTCAATTAATTTCACTAAAACTATTGGTTTTCAACAGGAAATTTGTTTTCACATCATTTTAACGTAAATCTTTTGGTGATCCATCGATCATTTGTCCAAATACGCGACAAAGAAATCCACCATCAAATAGAAATTTAATTTGAACTTACAAAATATGAAAACAACAAATATTATGTAGATAATTATACATCTTGATGAGCTCTAGCACCTTTGTATTCAAAATTTTTTCATCTGAGGTCATTTAGTGTCTCATTTGACAAAGTTTGACCAAGTCAAATTTTGAATTTTCAAAAAATGACACCTTCACACTAGTTTTTGAAACTCTAAATAATTTCAAATAGAAAAGTCATGAATACCAAGTTTGTTAAACTCATCAAGATCTCCATTTGTTGTTTTGGTCAACTTTTCATTCGAGAAAGTTTGAATGATTCAAATTTTGGATTTTTAAATTTTGACAGCTCCAAACCAGTTTTTGAAACCCTAGATGGTCTCAACTAGAAAAGTCATGAATACCAAGTTTGATCAACTCATCAAGATCTACATTTGTTATATAGGTCATTTTTGCATTTGAGGACTAGACACGCTACACAGAGGTACGATAAAAATAAGAACATGATAGAAACATCTGAAGTTACAATTATATTACATAAAATGTCTAATACATCACTAGTTATATCAAGCGGACACAGTGGTGAACTTCTTGACGTATGCCCCTTGGTTATGATCATGCCGTAACCATGGAGGGTCCTTAGCATTGAGCAGGATGCTTGGGTCTGTGGTCACACTGAAGGGTGGGATTCGTTCATCCTTTTCATAATCTTCTGACATGTCTGACTTGTCCTCAATTCTCACGATGTTTCTTTTTCCTGTAAGAACTATGTGGCGCTTTGGCTCGTTGGTTGATTTGTCGTCGTTTTTCCCTCTCTTGGGTTTTGTAGACATGTCTTTCACGTAGAACACCTGATTCACCTCAACAGCAAGGACGAATGGATCGTCTTTGTACCTAGTATTGTTGAGGTCCACTATTTTCATTTCATACTCCTTGTCGACTTTTACCCCACCTCCAGTCCCCTTCACCTACTGGCACCGAAACAAAAGGGACTTTAAAATTAGGGTTTGTGGCATAGTCTAGTTCTCATATCTCCTCTATGCGGCCATAATATGTATGCTTATTCCCATTAGGGTCTGTGGCATCTAAGCTGACACCACTATTTTGGTTGGTGCTCCTTTTATCTTGGGCTACGGTGTAAAATGTATTTCCATTTATCTCGTACCCTTTGTACGTGAGGATGTGCCACGATGGTTGCCTAGCCAACAAATACAGTTGTTCATCAATATTTTGGTCACGCTGACATTCTTTTTGCAACCAACCGCCGAATGTTTCCATGTGCTAACGCGTAATCCAAGCCTTATTCTTCCCTGGATTCTAGGATCGTAGGAACTCCTTGTGTACCTCGATATACGGCTCCACCACGGAGAAAGAAGAAAGAACTATGTAGTGCGCTTTATTGAAAGAATCATCCCCCGTGCCGATATATGTTTTCTTCCCTAGTGTTCCCTTTCCACCAAGTCTCCCCTCATGCCGTGATTCGAGAACACCAATCGGGTCAAGGTCAGGAATGAAGTCAACACAGAACTCAATGACCTCCTCTGTCCCGTATCCCTTGGTGATGCTTCCTTCTGGCCGAGCACACTGGTGAACATATTTCTTTAGGACTCCCATGAACCTCTCAAAGGGGAACATGTTGTGTAGGAACACAGGACCGAGAATATTAATCTCCTTGACTAGGTGAACTAGGAGGTGTGTCATGATATCAAAGAAGGATGGAGGGAAGACCAACTCAAAGCTGACAAGACATTGAACCACATCATTTTGTAGAGTAGCTATATCGAAAGGATTGATTGCCTTTTGAGAAATTGCATTGAGGAATGCGCATAGCTTCACGGTGGCCAAACGTACATGTGGAGGTAGAATTCCTCTTAAGGCAACCGGAAGCAGTTGCGTCATAATCACGTGGCAGTCATGCGACTTTAAGTTTATGAATTTCTTCTCTAGCACATTTATTATACCCTTTATATTGGAGGAGAATCCAGATGGGACCTTAATGCTGCTTAGGCATTCAAACATGGTTTTCTTCTCCTCATTACTAAGAGTGTAGCTAGCAGGTCTTAAATAATGGCGTCCATCATCTGTCTTCTCTGGATTTAGGTTGTCTTGTTCTTTCATGCGCTGCAAGTCCTATCGTGCCTCAAGTGAATCCTTAGGCTTCCCATACACACCCATGAATCCTAGGAGGTTCACACAAAGATTCTTTGTCAGGTGCATCACGTCGATCGAGTTGTGGACCTCTAGGTCTTTCCAATAGGGTAGCTCCCAAAATATTGACTTCTTCTTCCACAATGGTGCGTGGCCCGAAGCGTGTTTCGAAACAGGTTCACTGTCCTGTCCCTTTCCAAAGACGACTTTCACATCCTTGACCATCTCAAATACATCCTCCCTAGTTCGGTTGTCAGGCTTGGATCGGTGTTCTGCCTGACCTTTAAAATGCTTGCCTTTCTTTCTTACCTGGTGATTCCTAGGAAGAAATCGGCGATAGCCAAGGTACATGACCTTTCGACATTTTTTCAAATAGACACCCTCAAGCTCACCAAAACAGTGTGTGCATGCATTATATCCCTTGTTTGTCTGTCCTGAAAGATTACTTAGAGCAGGCCAATCATTGATTGTTACGAACAACAATGCTCGCATGTCGAAGTGTTCCTCTTTGTACTCATTCCACACACGCACACCTGGTTTGCTCCATAGAAGCAGGAGTTCCTCAACTAATGGCCTCAGGTAGACATCGATGTCGTTGCCAGGTTGCCTCGGGCCTGGGATGAGCACCGGCATCATAATGAACTTCCGCTTCATGCATAACCATGGAGGAAGGTTGTAGATACATAGAGTAACATGCCAAGTGCTATGACTAGTGCTCTGGTCCCAAAAAGGATACATACCATCCATACTTAAAGCGAACCTTAGGTTTCTTGCGTCTTTTGCAAAGTTCGGGAATTCTCTGTCTATTGCTCTCCATTGGGACCCATCAGTAGGGTGTCTCAACATGTTGTCTACCTTACGGTCTTCTTTGTGCCATCGCAACAACTTTGCATGGTCCCTGTTTCTGAATAGACGTTTCAGGCGTGGTATTATAGGAGCATACCACATAATCTTGGCAGAGATTTTCTTCCTGGGACGTTATTCGCCCTCAACATCGCCAGGGTCATCTCGCCTGATCTTATACCGCGACGCTTTACATACAGGGCATCCATCTAAATTCTCATAGTCCTTGCCACGGTACAGGATGCAGTCATTAGGACATGCATGTATCTTCTAGATTTCTAATCCCAAAGGGCAGACGACCTGTTTTGCTTCGTACGTAGTGGCGGGCAATTCATTTGCCCTCAGAAGCATCTTTTTATTTATCTTCAGTAATTGCCCAAATGCCTTGTCAGATATACCATTCCGTGCCTTCCACTGTGGCAACTCCAGTGTTGTACCCAACTTTTTCTGCTCATCTTTAGCGGACGGGTAAAATAATTTCTTGTGATCCTCTAGCATGTGGTCAAACTTAGCCTTCTCCTTGTCACTTTCGCAATCTCTTTGTGCATCACGAATGACATCACCAAGAGCATCATCATCTTCAGCGAGTACGTGTTCTGCACCTGCCTCTTCTTCAGCTTCCCCCATTGCAGTATCAGGGAAGTCACAGTATTGAGCAAGAATGTCGTCAGGGTCCAATTATTCTTCTTCTTCGTCTTCTTCCATTATAACATCGCTTTCTCCGTGCTTTGTCCAATAAATATAGTTTGGCATGAAACCCGACCTATACAAGTGTGAGTGAATAATCCTTGAGCTAGCATATTCCCTCGAATTCTTACATTCAACACATGGACAACGCATGAAACCGTCCCACTTGTTTGCCTCGGCCACACTAAGGAAATAATGCACGCCATCAATGAACTCTTGGGAGCGGCGATCGGCGTTGTACATCCAATGTCATTTCATCTGCATTACAAGACATACCATATATATATGAAAATCTTGAACTTATTTAGTTAACTACACAAGTACAACTCGCATGACACCACTACTCAACCGATTAATTTAAGGAAGCCTCATTAGAATGTAGAGAGTCCCAATTAGCACTAAAAAAGTAATACTAAAATGCACTTCAGCAGCACAATGACTTCACGACCAATCCCAACTAAAACAGACATATCATTCGTGATGTGTCCAACATCGACGGGCTTCGGCTCGCTCACTGCCTTATCTGTCACCGCTGCCACCTTTGCAAGAGATATTTGCACGTGTTTCTCATACTCTTCCTCCCAGTACCAGCCTTCACATCCAGTGCCATCCCACTGAAATTAGAACAAAAAAAAAGATAGAACTTTAATTACAAAAAATTGGTGCAAACTAACCATAGCCATCAAATATATGCGACAAAATAACTCACATTGCGATCCGAACACTTGAAGAAGATACGCCCCTTGTTGGGACACTCCTTCTTCACTCGGTACTCCTGCACAATCTTCCCACACTCGCCGCACCCAATGAGAAGGAGGTCTGACCTATGTCGCTTTGGATCCCGATGAGAGGCCGAGGACCCGGAAACAGTTGCCATCTACTCTCTAAATATATACTCATTTTTGTAAACTACTGTAAAGTCATCTTTTTCTAGAAAAAATAAAACTAAAAAAACTAAAATTCTATATATTTATAAACCACGAAATGTGGTAGGCATACTAAGAATGAAAGGTATATATACTAATTTTAATGAACTAATTGACCCGACCACATAATTTTGTAAATTGAAGTATTACAAATTTATAATTTTCATAAGCAAATTGAAAGAAGTTAATAAAATACCCTAAATTCTCTATTTCTCTAACTAAACCATGAAATATGGTAGACATACTAACAATGAAAGGTGTATACTAGTTTTCATTCACTAATTTTAGCTTTCTTCGTCAAAATATTCAAACTATCAAGAGATTAGATCTTAAATTGGCCTAGAAATCATAAAATAAAAAACCACATATATATACACCACAAAATGACAAGTGCTCTTGCTAAAACATGAAAGGATGAAGCTAATTACCTTTAAAGAAGTCGCCGACAGAGTAAAAGCCTTGAGATGGATCAATGGCCGGAGATGAAAGCAAGAACAAGCAAGAACACAACAAAGAAGAAGCAGAGAAGTGAGCTCTCGGGCTCGGGCTGGGGGAGGAAGAAGAGTTGAAATAGGTGGGTGGCACTTTTAGTCCCGATTCTATAACAGCGCCCGGGACTACCTTTAGTCCCGGTCTGTGCTACGGCCTGGGACAAAACATTTAGTCCCGGGTGGTAACACCAACCGGGACTAAAAGTCTCCCCTGACATGACCTGGCACTAGAGCCGTTGGGCGAGGGACTTTTAGTCCCGGTTGGTGTTACCAACCTGGACTAAAGTCGTTTTTGGCCCCGGATACAAATTTCGTTGGGACTAATGCCCATTTTAGACATCGACGAAAGGTCTGTTCTCTAGTAGTGAATATATCGTACACAGGAAATGAATCCATATATAAAGTTGAAGAGGTAAAGGTATTATTAGGCTTACTCCACGTGTTTTGCCTGACGAAGTTACATGCTATGATATTTTAGATTTTGCAACAAGTGCATCATTGCCGAGTTCTTTTTATGCATTTTTAAAGGTTTTTTCTTGAATAGGCATGAGTGTGCGTATCATTGTATTAGAAGAAAAAGAGTTTATAATACAAGAGTGCCGCACCTGGTCGTTAGTTTTCTATTACTCGCTACATTTTGAAGGCAAACAATCCTTGACCCTGCCGGGTTCCATCGTGTGCTAGGCTTGCGCCAATGCTCCTAAGCCGCTCGTGCCTGCTTGGATCCATAGATTGGCCTCGGCCTTGACTTCTGGAGAAGATCGCTTATGATGCTGATGATCTACGAAAACATCTTGCGTTGCGCTATTTCCATAGTTGCCAAGAAATGAGCGCGAAAAGAGAGTCCATACCAGCTCGTTGACCCTCATTGAAGAGGGACCGCAGTCGCCACCACCAGCTTATCGTCGTTGCCGCCGTGTGAGATAGCTGATGACCAGAGCTTGTAGGACGTAGAACCAAACCTCCTGGAGAATGGGCAGGTTGTGATGGTATGGTTGATCGTTTCCTGGCCTTGGTCACAGAGATAGCATCCCTAGCCTCAAGGCCAGGTCTTGCCCTTCTGTCCCCGGTCCAATGCCTACCTTTGAAAGCGAGCCAAAGGAAAATATTGATCTGCAGGGGAGCCCATGTATTCCAAAACAATTTGTGACTAGGGAGTGGAGTAGATCCAGCGTGGAGCATGTTATATGCGGATTTGGCCGTGTAAGTGTCATCAGCAGTCCACCGCCAGATAGTTTGGTCGGGCTGATCGCTGAGATGGATGTCCTCGAATGCTGCCCATAGGTGTAGGACAATTATTAGTCCATTTTCTTTTTTTTAATTCTATTAGTCCATTTTTTTGGATGTATATATATTATGGGGCTGTTTGTTGGCAACCTGGCAAGGTTGCCTTGGAAAAAAAATGTTGCCTGAAAATTGGATGAAATCTGCCTGGTCAGGCAAGTTGGGAGGCAGTCTGTTTGGTTGGAAGCCTATGCCTGAGCATTAATAAAGAGATGAAATATGTTCATATCTATTACTTTAATATTAATTGAATAATATACATCATTATAATATAAATAAAAAATAATATAAATCAATGCATTTTAAAGTAATAATGAAATAGGAAAAAGTCTACTTCACCTCAACTATGAAACGGTCTATTCTACTCCTGAACTTTTCAAAACCGGTCAAATTACCCCATAGACGATTTTGAAACGGCGAATTTGCTACAGTAACCGTGTGAAAACCGCATGGGTAATTTGATCGGGTTTGGAAAGTTCAGGGTAGAATAGACCGTTTCATAGTTGAGGGGTTAAGTAGTCCACCCCATAGTTGGGGGTGAAGTAGACTTTTTTCTAATAAAATATAAATAATTTATAGATTATTAACTAACAATGCATCCAGTAATTAAGGAATAGATAGAAGGTCGTTTTCTGTAATGGATAGAAGGACGTTTGGTAGCCAGCCAACTAGTACGAATCACCTCCCACGTATAATCCACAACCGAGAAATCATCAAGAAAACGACTGAAGATAAAGAAAAACAAAACCTACACGTATTTATTAAGGGTTAATTGGATATGTGCCATTATAACTTTGCTGTTTTGGAGGCACACCATTACAACTTGCGAAACTGGACAGGTGCCATTACAATTCTGGTGGAAGCTGAAATACGCCACTATCTACGTCTGAGAGCTACTTAGGGCCACATGCAGATGATAGTATTTTCGTATAGACCAAAATGCCCCCACTACTCTCCCTTCTCTGCACTGACTAACATATGGACCCCGCTTGTCATCTTTTCCCTCCATCCTGGTGGCGCATCCAGCTGAGGGGCGGGGCTCCCCAGCGGTGCAGCTACCCAGCGACGCGGCCACTGACGTCAAGGTCAGCCAAGGGCACAGCTCCCCGACGAGCTGTCCAGGGCGGCCCAGGGGCGCGGCTCCTAGGCGGCGTGGCTCCGCCGTCGATGGAGGAGGTGAGGGCGCTGCCGCCGGCCCCATATGCGCCCCTTGTGCTATTGCCGGTGGAGGAAAAGAGTGCGCTCGCTGACGTAGGCACAGCAGCCCCCGCGCGGCACAGTGCGGCTAGCCTGGTTGTCCGTCGCCTGCTCCCCCGGCGGCGACGTGGTGCGGCGCGGCAGCTCGCCCGATGGCAGCCGGAGCGACGGTAGCGGAGGGAGCACGTCAGGACCTTGGAATCGTGGAGCCGCTCGAGCGCGTCTGGGTGGAGGAAGTGGTGTAGACTGGCGCTGGCCACGGTGCGCCAGCGAGCGTGGCCGGTGGCGTCCGCGAGCATTGGTTGCCATGCTACCCCCGACCTCCTGCGGATCTGGCCACCACCGTCCATGCTCACCGGAGATGTGAGACATCTGGCAGCCATCGTTCGTCGGAGATGGAGAGATGGTGAGAGGAAGCTGAGTTGGAAGGAAGAGATGACGAGTGGGCCCTATGTGTCAACGAGTGGAGGCTGGGATAGTAGCAGGGGCAATAACGTCTATATGAAAATACGGAGGCCTTCCGACATCTGCAGACGTATATAATGGCGTATCTCAACATCTATAAAGTTATAATGACAGTGGCATAGTTTCTTAAATAGTAATGGTGCGCTTCAAAAACGATAGAATTATAATGGCACAGATCCAATTAACCCTAAGCACGCTGCAGCCAGGCGCTCGTTTTCGGTGGCCTGGCTGAGCCCACGCATGCCTTGTCCAGGAGCATTTCCAGGCTTCAACCAAACGTATTCCAGGCAATACTCAGGAAGATGCCAGGCCAGGCAAATCTAGTCCACGATACTAACCAAACAAGCCCAATGTGCAAAAACTGCGAGCTTGTGACTAGTGAGGAGAGGACTAGACCCGTCGTGCGGAGTGGAGAGGAAGGAGGCATTATTGTAAGGATTTCTTTTTTTTTTTCAAAAGAGATGGGCTCCATTCATGGGTCTCGTTTAGTTCCCAATTCTTCCCCAAATTTCACTATGCAAAAAGGAGATTCACCATCACATCAAAATGTCAGCAAATGTATGAAGTACTAAATGTAGATGAAATTAAAAACTAATTGCACAGTTTTGTTGTACTTTGCGAGACGAACATTTTGAGTCTAATTAATCAATTTTTGGACAATTTTTTGCACTAAAAACAAAAGCTGCTCTGTAGCAGCAGGAGCCGATTCCGCCGGCCCGAATCGGCAACTGAACAAGGCCATGGACCCTCTTACGACTTCGTATTAGACCAGACAACCATATGATGGGCCGCCATTGTAATTCTCACTGTCTAGCAACAGAGGCGGAGTCGAAGGAAGCTGCGTCACCAAGTGGTTGACGAGTGGGTCCCAGTGTCAGCGGTGGTGTGCGTTAAGGCGTCCGGCTGGCCCCACGTGTCTGGGCGCGAATATAAGCCCGTGTAACCGTGATGGTTGTTATTATGACGTTATTAATAACAGAATGGAACTCCCTCTCTAAACTCAGTTCTCTCTGAACCTGAACCCCATTCTGCTCTTCTCTGAATCCGATTCTGCCGTTCCTCAAGGATCGTGACAGGCAGCTGATAGTGATAGCAGAAACAGCGCCTCTCCCTCCTCATGGACATGGTCTCTGAATATTTTTATTTTTTTTCTTCCGATCCGATCATATGCGATGCTTGGCTCACCTGCCGGAGCCTGGCGCATCCAAGTTCAGCTCTTTTTTTCAAATCGATGCAAATGCAAAAGCGTCCTTATTTAGGGAGGAGCTGAGAGCTGGAGAGGGAGGTGTTGGCCAACACATGCATTCCGCTTCTTATTCCATGAAATCGCAATTTCATCACTATACAACTGGCTGCCCTTTTATTCATTGAGTAGCATAGCAATAGCAAGAGAAACCAATCCGGTCCTGATGACATATATATAACCCACGCACGCTCTAATCCAAGCTCCTCACCAAAGCATGCATATTTGCCGCGGCTACATCAGAGTCAAGTCACACGGACGTGCTTATCATATCATGATCTATATATATATAATAACCAATGAGGCACCAATGAAACTGATCATAAATAAATAGCGCTACATAAATAAATCTGTCCTCCTGTTTTGGAACTCGGGTGTTCTCGATCTCACTAGCACTCCCACAGTAAAATCGACGACATAATAGTAATAGTAATTCCTTGACGCACACAAAGAATAGCCAACGAATAATCTATGCATGTATGGTACACAGCAGACACAGGGATGGAGCTGCAGAGCAGATCCTTGTCCTGCGTCGCTCCTCGTTCTTGCTTTTGCCCTTGCAGATGAGTTTCAGCTTCGGCGTGTCCTGCTGCTGGATTCATCGCCGGTGACGATCGAGTTGCTGCTGTTGCTCCTCCTCCATTGGATGTCAGTCAGTGGACAAGCCGATATTTGGGGTGTGGCCTTCACTCTTCACCCAAGACAAAGTCGCGGAGAAACTAAAGCGAGGAGCAGAGACGCCCAAGCAGCCGTGGAAATCGACCTGTAAATTATATAAAGAAATCATCAAAGCTCGCTCAATAAATTTTCAAAATAGGAGTATATATATGCTAATAATTCAGTCAAACTCTGCTTTTCAAGTTGTGAACAGCATGTATAATCTTAGTCCAATTCTAAATGCAATACAACTCATGACGTGGAAACAGAGAGTCCATGCATATACGAAAACTCTAGTAAAAAACGCAGGGGCCGGGCAAAGCTCAAATGATAGAGCCGCCAAGGAGAAAGCGAGCAGCAGAGACAACAAAAATCTGAAACTTCTCCTAGTGAAGTGAGATTCTTCTTGGCAGCTAAGGAAAACACAAGAACGATAGATATATTTCAAAGAATCATAGAAATTCAATAGGATTTCAAATATATATCTGCTAATTCGGTCAAAATTAGCACGTAGTAAGCGTTGGGATTTGAAATGACAGGGCGAACATGTACGGTGGCATGTCCACCAAAAAAAGAAGACAGGGCAGACATGCAAACACAAGATTTATGCACGCACCATACGGGAAAGATTGGTGCGTACGGCGTACCTTCAAGACGGGAATCTAGACTCGTATACTCGAGGCCGCTGTCCAGTCGCTGCTGCAGAGCTGAAGGGAGCGATTTTATACCTGGGCACTCTCTAATTTTAAGCCACCAAAGAGATGAATATTCTTGTGGTTCTGGCCCACTCGGCAAGGATGCCAGGCTTATGCAATCTTCCAGAATGACGGTTTCCAGCGCTGAGAGATCTGTGATGCATAATGATTCTAGTGATCGCAACTCTGGGGAGTTGGTAATTACCAGCTTTTTGAGTGCATCCAGTTGCCCAGATATGAACCGTAGTTTGGAGCAACGTTGAATAGATATTTCCCTGACGGACGAGGGAAGATCGACAACTTCAGAAAACCCGTCACACCAACGTATTTCTAGAGATTCTAGAGATGATGGAAGGAGCTTATGCGGGGCCACCGATGGTGACAGCTTCTCCTGACCAGGTGTGGATGCTTTCACGTCATCACTATTACTAGCCTCTTGTTTCAACTGTTGCTTGCCGTACAGGGACTCAAGCTTACCACAGCCTTCAATTCTCATGTTCTTGAGAGCAGGGGAGTGGAAGACCTCTACCAGACTTCCACACCGAAATATCTCTAGAGACTCTAGATGGGGCAAAAGTTGGCTCCTTCTTGATGTTTCCTTGTCAGGACCATTGTCCGCTGCGTGTCCAATTAGATTATTGCAATAGCTAATCTGTAGCCTCCGCAAGGAAATCAAGCTTTGGAATACTTTCTCCGGCCAGTAGACAAGCTCATCGCATCTTTCAATTGTCAGATCTTGCAGCTGCTCATAGCAAACCCATAGTGCTACTGCACGTGGTTGGAAGAACAAACTGCAGCTGTCTAGTTCCATATCTACCACAGATGACGACGGATGGTTCCATTCCTCCTTACCATCCAGCTCGACACCCTTCAAAGACAAACTGGACAATGACGTCATATATCTGATTCCTCCCAGAGAAATATGTTGATTTGCTTCGCTCAAAACCAGACCTTTGACCTTTGGTGCCCTAGGTACAGTTGTTAACTTTGGGCATTTCTTGATAATAAAAATCTCAAGCAAAGGGAATAGTAAAGGTTCTTCTTCAGTTTTAAGGGCAGTCATCGCCCATCTCTCAAAGCTATATAAATCTTCCAGTCAGAGCTTCTTCAGTTCTGGAAATGCTGGGTGGACCACTGTATAATCTCCACCACCATATGGTTCTGTGAGCACTGATGCTTCAGGTAATGCTGCTAGAGTTTTACAGCATTCAATATGCAATATCTCAAGCTGAGGAAATGCTACTACACCTCCATGCATTGCCTCACAAAATCCATCAAAAACGTCAAGATTAACTAGCTTAAGATCCTTAAGCTTTCCAAATGTGAAGGATGTAAAGCTGCTACACAAGAATTGTAATTTTGCCAATCCTTCCAAATGAAGGAGTTGTAGTTCTGACAGATGCTCCAATTCAGGAAGCTGCTTTACATTACTACAATTAGATAGCTGAAGCTCAACCATGTTTTTCAGCATACCAACCCATGATGAGAAACTGGTGCCTTGGTAGGAATATATTTTTAGAGCCAGCAGTCCATCATGAGGTTTAAGACTCTCTAGCACCTCATGACATTGTTGTTCCTCCTCCTTACCGCTTGTCCACTCTAGCGACAGTTGTCTCAGTTCCTTCTTATTCTCAAGTTTGGCTGCTTTTGCATTTCTTCTCCCTGTCACATTTTCGAGCTGCTTTAGCATTAATGAACCACCAATATTTAAATCCTTTAGCTCTCCAAGATTACTACAGTTCAAGCCACTTCCCACGACAAACCATGTAATGGTTCGAAGCGAGGTGATTCGCCCAAGCTCCGGGGGCATGCACTCCAACTCCAAACATCCATCTGTGTAGACATGATGAAGGGCAGTCATGTACTTCATTTGTTTTGGAAGTCTTCTTAGTCTCTTGCAGCCAGAAAGTTTAAGTGTCTGAAGACTATACAGGATGCTTATGTCATCTGGGAGTGCTTTGATGTATTTATTATTTGAGAGATCAAGGTACCTAAGGTGGCACAGGTGCTTCGATTTTATTGACAAATCATCCGTTGTTCTTGGTGGAGAAAGTGCTCGGAGAGAACTAAATTTCGATGAATGTAGCACATCTTCATAGTAATAATAAGATCTGTCAAACATCATTGTTTGTATAGGTGGAAACATTTCCCTCCTAGTACCAAATAAAGATTTTAATTCCTTTGTGTCTGTCCTTTGAAACAGTATATGGCGGGCAGCACTAGGAAGCAACTCACCACTTTCAACTAATTCATCAGTTATACAAACACACTCCTTTTCTGAAGCAGACAGTGCAACATCATGCATGAGGTCATGGATCTTCACAAAAGTTGTAGAACTATACCCAATCCTTCTTTGCTCCTCATACTGGAAGAATGACCTTGAAACCATCTCATTGACAATCCGTTTACCCATGGTTTCAGCAGGTACCTTGTTTTGATTTGATATATAACCATTGGCCATCCATAGTTGGATAAGCTCTTCCACATCAATTTGATAATCCTTTGGATACATAGCACAAAAGGCAAAGCATTGCTTCATGTCAGTTGGCAAGTCATCATAGCTGAGCTTGAGTATAGGTAAAATTCCGGTCTCATCATCGCATATCCTGCTTCGATGTAATATGTCCTCCCATTCTTCCTTTGTGGTCTTGTTACACAATACAGACCCCAATGCTTTAGCTGCCAATGGAGATCCAACACATCTCTCTGCAATCGGGCCAACCAAATTAACTAGCTCCTCTGGCTTAGGCTTCTGCAAACTCAAAGCTCTTGTTTCAATGATTTCATGTATGAATTCTATGTCCAAAATTGCCACATCATGGTATTTAGTTTTCCATGAGTTGTTAGCTACTGTACCCATGAATTCAGCTATTTCTTTATCACGAGTGGTCGTCAATACCGCACTACCGACACCACCTTGTTTAAGACATGCTTTCAACTTTCCCCATTTTTCAACATCCTTATTCCATACATCATCCAATACAAGAAGATACATGTTGGGAACATTTTTCTGTTAGTACCTTTCTATGTGGACCCTAAACTAAGCATAGAGCCTATGTTGCAAGGTGCTCCCTCCGGTCAAATAAAGAAGTCATTCTGACTGGAGCGGCTAGTTCAAATAACATTGATCGTTTTTGTCAAAATTACCTCCTGATGTGACTAGCAATCGGGTGGATATGTGGTGCTCAACTTGAAGTCAACTAGTGGATATTTGCATAAAAGTGTTGCTAAACAGTCATTACAATTATTGGCTTTGTGAGCATTAATTGTGTTTAAGCTATATAATGCGTATAGTCTACAGGAGAATCATAACGTGATCTGTTTTTTTGGAGATGGGGACCATGATGTGCTCTAAGAAGGGATGAAAGGTAGTGATACAGAATGCATACCTCTAGAACAAAAAAAATAGTTAGAGCTAATGCCTGGATGTGGGTGGGGGTGGGGAGGGTGGTTTGACCTATATAATTTTCTTGGTCAATAATTCAAGCTTCCATTTCACAACCATGTTATACATTTTTTGCGGGGTAAACCATGTTTTACTTACATGGGCTTGCATCCTGGTAGAACACAGTAATAAATATTTCTTACCAGTGACCATGCCAAAAAAATGAGTGAGATAATTAGACCCGTTTTTTTTGTGCTACTTTATTTTTACAACCCACGCACAAAACTTACATTAGCAAAAAATTCCCTAGGGGTACACAATACATGACATGACGTACTGGTGTTTCAAGAATAAATAAAACATAAAAAGCATGATAGAAGGTGAGAGAGTTGAGTTAGCAACAATAAGGTCTAGCAATAATACCTCTTTCCCCTAAGATGTTCCTGAAGCTTGTTGAGTGCCTTCTCAAGGGTTTTCTCTGACTCATTACATATCTCGTTAGCAAGATTACAGACATTGAAATCATCTGAGACGCACACCCACTTTAGTAGCTGAAATTGCTCCTTGACCTGAGGGTCATTGTAGATGAGCTGAGCGAGGGTGGTCTTACCTAGTCCTCCCATTCCAACAATTGGAATAACTAAGAGATCACCGTCACTAGCTTGATGATTGAGCAATATCGCAACAATTTCCTTCCTCTCCTTATCTCTTGATCTGCTAACAATATTTTCAGGATCGACAATAATGGAATCTGTCTGACGCCACTCCTTCCTTGCTTGTGCCTCGAGCTGAAGCTTGTCGAATCCAAAATCTTTCATTTCCTCCACAAGGACCTTGATGGACTCAACAATATTGCCAAGCTTCTTTCCCATCCGGCTACGGAATGCGACACGGTTGTGAGTAGGGAAGAGTTTAACTCCAGCCATGCCGAGCTTGGTGATGTGCCCATTCTTCTTGGCTCGACGGCGGAGCGCCTCGTACTCAAACTCGTCAAAGACGTCGTTCGCATCGTACGCCACCGTCTTGAGCTCCTCAAGCCATGCCTTCACTCCTCCTCGACGAGATGCCTGCTTCTCGGCATCGGCCAATGACGTCGAGGATGGCAGGCAGCTTGCGCTTGAGGATCTTGTGATGCTTCTCCATGCCCTCCATCACGTTGTACTGGTCTAGGAGATAGTTGGACACCTTCTCCTTCAGCAGGGACACCAGCGGGGCGACCACCATGCTGGCCGCTAGTTCAGCCATTGGTGCGAGCACTCAATTCAGCAGAGTTCTTGAGAACACACAATGGTAGGGTGTGGGCAAGCTGGAAGCTCTTTGGTAACTCGTACTCGCTCCCATCCCATGTACTAGTATTAAAGCATGAGAAATCTGCTTTTGACGATTCCCTCTCGAAAAAAGCACTCGGAATTAATTGCGGCCACCGATCGCGGGCCTGTGCCGCGTGGGAGGAACGGGGCACAGGACGTCACATGTGCAAGGTCACATGGCCGGCAGCCACAGCCAGGCAGCTTTGACTGACTGCTTTCCACCGCCAAGGGACTGTAACACTGCTGCTGACTGAGCTGTTCAGGCATACTAGTAGGCTCCATCATCCGAACAAGAACCACCACCGTAGTTCGCCCAGGGAGCAAACTAGCTCAATTATTCATCAAATTATATTCTCGCTATGTGTGATTCTCAAAACAAAAATTTCTTCCCCTCCCCAAAACACCTTTTCGATCGCGGTATATTTGCTTGCTTTTCTCTTGTTCAAAGTTTTTTTCTTTAGACGAGTCGATCCAACCTTTTTCTTGTTTTGTTTTGCCAGCATCTAGCTAGCCTATCTTGGTATGTGAAAAGGGAATGGGTCCGTCTATTAGATATCACTATTCCATTAACATGTGCTCTTATACATGCTAGAATAGAAGACATAAACATTTATTATTATTTAATATCTATGACTAACAAAATATTTATATAAATTATATATTTTTCCCCTTGTTTACTTTCACCTTTTAGTCCACTTTAGTCTATATTTGCTAACCAATTGACTAATGGCTTGTTGGGGTGAAAACTAAAATTTAGTTCATTTTTAGGGCTTGCGTGGGACAGCTCTACCAACTCAAAAAGTGAATCTGGATCTAGGATTCACTTGGATCCACCATGGAGCTGGTGGAGTTAGATGTGTTTGTTACAACTCCACATCTATCTCTATCTCACTACCACCTTGGGCCCATGCGCCAGGAAAAAAATCGCGATCTTCTCCCTCCCGACAAGCACCCGCACATGAAAAAAACACTGCGGAGGGGCCACAGGGCGCGGCTGGCCTCATGGTTTGTCGGGTAGGCACGGCCTCGCCGGGCAGGTGCACAGCCTCGTCAGGGCGATGCGCTATGGCTAGGGCGGGTCGACGCAGCTCGCGGGCCAGGGTGGACACAGACGGCCATGGCCAGGTGTCGATGATGGTGAAGTCCGAGGCAGGGGTTGGCGCGGTGACGAGAGGAAGAAGCCCCGAAAGCGAGACAGGAAAGAGAAATCTAACCGTTATTTTGTGTAACTAGCAGCAGTGGTGGATAATTTCCCCAACTCCACCAAGCTTGAATTTCGTGGAGCACCTCTTGTGGTGCTCCACAAATTTGGTGGAGCAGATCCACTTGTGAAGTGGTGACACTAGAAGTATTTGGGTAAAAAAAAACTGTATCTAAATTTGATGGATCTGGAGTTTGTGGAGCTATAGAAAAAAAACCTCAATTCACTTGTTTGGACTCATAGACCTAAACTTTAGTTTGGAGTATCAAACAGCCGCTAAATCATGTCTCATAAGAAAACATGTACAGTATATGCGCCCTAACTGACGCTGTGAGCTGCCACCGATTGCGGGCCCGAGCACTTATGACGTCCCGTGGCTGTGGTCGCGTCAACTTTACACCATATTTCATGGAATGATCGGAGACATGCATAAAGCACTAAATATAGATAAAAAAAGATAGCTAATTGCTAATTGTACAGTTTGTATGTATTTTACGAGACAAATCTTGTAAACCTAATTAGTCTATGGTTAGATACTAATTACTATAATTACACATGTGTTACAGTACCCCGAAAACTTTGCAGCCTCTGAACTCAACACACCTTCCTCAACGAAGGGACAGGGCCACGAGGGGCAAGGTCACATGGCCGGCAGCCAGCCACCCTTACCGACTGCTTTCCACCGGCCACCGCCACTCTGCCAATACTATACTATAACGCTTACGCTGCTGCTGACTGCAGGCGTGGGCTCGATCACCCGAACAACCACCGTAGGGCAAAGGAAACTAGGGCTTTGATTAGTTGTGAAAAGTTTTTAGTGAAAATATCACATCAAATGTTCCGTGCAATATCGGAAGAGGTTTTCGGATACTAATAAAAACATTAATTAGATAACTTGCCTGAAAACCGCGAGACGAATTTATTAAGCCTAATTAATCCGTTATTAGCATATTTGTTACTGTAGTACTTTAGTGTCAAATCACGGACTAATTAGGCTCAAAACGTTCATCTCGCGATTTTCAACCAAACTGTGCAATTAGTTTTTTTTCATATACATTTAATGCTTCATGCATGTACCGCAAGATTCGTTACTATGGTTTTTCGTGAAAAGATTTTGATCTAAACAAGGCCTAGTTCAATTATTCATCAAAGTATATTCTTGCTGTGTGTGATTCTCAAAGCAAAAATCTCTTCCCCTCCCCAGAACTCCATTTCGATCAGGGTATGCAAGCTTTCCTCTTGTTCAAAGTTTTTCTTGACAAGTCGATCCAACCTTTTTCTTGTTTTGTTTTTTGTTTTATTCTGCCATCACCTGGCCCAGCCTATATGGTCTCCGAGAAAAGAATGGGTCCGTCAATTAGCTATCACCAGTCGATCAACCGGTGCTCTAGCATGGACTAGAATATTAAAGACAATGAATCTAAATTTTGATTTTTAAATTTTAATCTTTCTAATTGCTATAGACTTTTAATTTTATAGTTAAGTTCAAATTCTTACGCTTATTGTATAATTTATTAACTCTCTTTTGTATTTCACCCCAAAATTAAGGATTTTAGGTCGTTGGCCACACTCTTACGTACTGCAATGATATAAATAGTCATTTGAAGCATGCACCATGTCTGTTAAAATCAGTTGTAAATCTTGAAGTGAGATCTATGGTAGAGTAGTGCTAGCCTCAAAAGGATATTAATTTTTGTTAGGTTTAGTCGCACATCGCAAAATGATAGTGGGGAGCGCAACATATAAGGGGACAACCCTCACCTATCAAACTAGTCTTTTGGGTTGAGTTAGACCTAAGGTCTTGGTATGTTGTGAGCTCTAGTGGACCTAGGCGTGAGGGCACGTGGGACTAGAGAACAGACCTTCGGTTTTTACCTTTTGTCCTGGCCAGAGTTGGGCCCGGGAGTAAATGGAGCATTAGTCCCGGTTGGAACCACCAACCGGCCGGGACTGAAATCCCCAGCCCTATGACTAGTGTCGCAGGCTTTTACAGGAGAGGCTCCAACGGGACTCAAGGTCCCGTGGCCCTTTAATTTCGGTTTGTAACCCCCTAGGTGTTACGTAAGGCCTTTAGCACTAATCAGACAATAGTAACTTGTTAATAATAAATTAGAGCAAGATTAGTGTAGAAAGAAAAGAACTGAAAAATATGAAAAAACGAGAATAATTTATTAAATATTATTTAATGATCAAGGTATGAAAATAATCCAAATTTTGTCGAACACATGATTAATGACCTTTATTGGTCACTAGTAAGAACATAAAAGAAAGGAAGAGAATAAAAGGAGACTCACATGAAACGATAATGCTTTTAAAAGCTTTTAAAACATGACTATAAAATAACTTTATGTTTAGTAACTAAATAACAAACCAACTGGTAGGGAGCTCAATAAATAGCAACGTTTTAAATGGCGAGCTATAAAAAATAGCGTCAGCCTCTCCCGGGAGCTATGCGGCGCTATAGCGCCGCTATAGCGACGCTATAGCGCCGCTATAGCAGCCGCTATATGGCGTAGCGTCAGGCACCTGCTGGCGCTATAGCAGCGCTATAGCGGCGCTATAGCGCGCTATTTGATTACAGACAGCGACATATGATAATTCAATAATTCATAAATGATTAAATGATAATTTGATAAATCATAAAATCATAATTGATAATGATAACATAAGTCACTTAACAGCAAATATATTCCCATGATAACAGCCAACATAGTCATTTAACGGGAAAGAGGAAACAAACATAGTCACTTAACAGCCAACATAGTCCACTACAACACGTCCTTTAATTAAAGGCATTTTGTTAAAGTCATCTTTCTTAAATTGCCTTAATTTCCTTTTATCTAAAGGCATTCTTATGAAAAGGCCTTTAAAACTATGGTTTTTGAAGGCTAATATAAAAACGCCTTTAATTATCTGAGCATTGGAGGCATTTTTTAAAAACGCCTTTAATTATGTGAGCATTGGAGGCGTTTTTAAAATGCCTTCTATAGTCTTTCGTACGAACATGTAGATCGACTAGTCATCATTTGGGCCTTGCTACCACGGAGAGGCACTTGGGCCTTGCTACTCAGGCACCGATCGGACCTTCACAAATAAAACATATCGGAGAGACAGAGGAGGCGGCCACGGCTCTACTGTTGCGAATCGTTCCCCAAAATCGCGAGACAGAGGAGGCGGCCACGGCTCGCAACTCAGAGTCACACCGGCCTGAGGAGGACACGCGGGCTCGCGAGCTCGCCGACGAGGAGGCCCTCCACCACATCCCGGCATAAGGCGGCCGCGAGGGCTCGTGAGCTCACCGACGAGGAGGTCCTCCACTACATCCCGGCCTGAGGCGTCCGCTAGGGCTCACGATTCAGAATCACGCCGGCCTGAGGCGGCCGGCGAGGGCTCGCTGACGAGGAGTTCCTCGCCGATGCCGACCATCAGTACCACCACTGCGCCTCCCCCTTCGCCGAGGTCAGGTTTCTGTGCCCACGCCGAGGTCACCGACGAGGAGGTCGAGATCCTGAAGGGCTCCTCCACAAGCATCGTTGTTCCCTGCTACGACTGAGTTCCTACACAAGCATCGCTGTTCCCTGCTACGACTACTAATCCAGGTATATCCCCATAGCCACCAATCATCTGAATCCTCTATTGAGATGTTGATTGATTCAAAATGTGTTACCATTTTTTCTATTTGACTTGATCTGTGTTAAATAAATGGTGCTAGTTATCTGTATCGAGATGGAATTTCACTGTGCTTAACTTGTTTTCTAAGTGCTTACTGCTTGACCGTATCTGCTAGCCTTGCTTGTGACTTCTCCTCAGAACTAGTAGCCAGCTGGTCATGGGTCGTCTAGTCTGGGGAATAGTTCGTTTTTTATGCTGTTGCTATGATCGAGTTGCTCCTCCTGTAAATGCAAATTTTATTCCTGCGATGGGCACTAGGTCATGGGTCTGATTAGTGTTGCTCATATCTGAATGGATGGTCTTGCTCACTCATTGACAGGCAGACACATATGCTTCTTTGCTTCTGTAGAGACTGTTGCACATTTGTACTATTATTATTTGCCTTGATGCCAGTGTGATGATGATAAGATCTAGCAGGCAGCCTCTCTAGTCTATAGAATTTAGTAAGGAAGAAAAATAGTATTGACATTTGTACTATTAATAGGTGTCCCTGTCTTCACCTTTTCAGCACTAGGCAACCTACATTAGCTGTAGAGAGATTTACAGTGTTGCAGCCATCATGGACAACCCGTGGATGAGAGCACCTAGGTAATACTAGTTAAAAATTGGTCATGTTTTTTTTCCTGTGTCGAGTACAAGTGTTTAGCAAGCTGAATGTTTATCATTGCATCATAGGTGGTCAGTTGAGTATGATGAAGGCCTTCACAACTTTATAGAATTTGCCTTTGCCACATCAGCCCAACAGAATAGGATACTGTGTCCTTGCCGTGACTGTGGAAATAATTATTGGTTAGAGGCAAAAGAAGTCCGGGAACATTTAATTTGCATTGGGTTCATGGATGGATATTCACCATTGTTTCATCATGGCGAGGGCATGTCATCTGTACCAAGTCCTGGTTTGCGCTCACAATCTGAAGACGACGATGCTAAGATTGATCCAATGGAACAGATGCTAATTGAGGGTTTTGGGATGTATGATGCCCGTGCTTTAGGGAAAGAAGAGGGATTTGAGGATGAGGATGATATTGATGCTGAAGCATACTACAAGTTAGTCCGTGATGGGAGCCAAGAGTTGTATCCGGGCTGCAAGACATTCTCGAAGCTTCAATTTCTCATTAGGCTCCTTACCATGAAGAATCGATGGGGGTGAGCAATGGTTATTTTCATGAGCTCCTGCCTTTAATTAAGGACGCACTTCCAGAGGGTGAGGTGTTGCCAAAGAACTTCCATGAAGCAAAGCAATTCGTGAAGGCTATTGGAATTGGTTATCACTGCATTGACGCTTGCAGAAATGACTGCATATTGTTTAGGAAAGAATATGCCAATGACAACTCGTGTCCAGTGTGTAAATCAAGCAGGAGGAAGAGTGTGAAAGGTGGAGTTGATGGAAGACGTGTCCATAGAGTTCCTGCAAAGGTGGTTCGACATTTCCCACTAAAGAAGAGGCTCCAAAGGTTATTCATGTCTTCAAAGACTGCGCATAACATGAGGTGGCATAGCGAAAGTCGCACGAAAGATGGCTTGCTACGTCATCCGGCTGACTCTCCATCATGGAAGAATTTTGATGCCACGCACCAATGGTTTAGTTCAGAGGTTAGAAATGTTAGGCTTGGGTTGGCAACAGATGGTTTCAACCCTTTTGGGAACATGAATGTGTCCTATAGTGTATGGCCTGTCATCTTGATCCCATACAACCTTCCTCCATGGGTTTGCATGAAGCAATCAAATTTTATTCTATCTATTCTTATCCCGGGTAAAAGGGCTCCAGGAAAAAACATAGATGTCTATATGCAATTAGTGATTGTTGATCTCCTTGAATTATGGAAGCCTGGTGTGATGACTTATGATGTATCTTGTAATAAGAAGTTTCGCCTACATGCTGCACTGCTATGGACAATAAGTGATTGGCTTGGACGGGGAGTACTATCTGGAGAAAGTATAGCAGCATGCTCCCATTGTCTCATGGACACATGTTCACTTCGGTTGAAACATGGGCACAAGACCTGCTATATGGGACATCGTAGATTCTTAGATGCTAATCACAGGTTCAGATTTCAAGCTAGATTATTTGATGGTACCCAGGACTTTCGTGAGCCTCCTGTTCAACTTTCAGGGCAGGAAATATCTGAAATGACAAAAGACATGGTAACAGTATTTGGGAAACTATATAAGGATAAGAACAAGAAGCGAAAGAGGAATGCTGAAGCAGAGGAAGTGAATGAGAATGACTTATCAAAAGTATTCAAAAAGAGGTGTTGCTTATTTCAATTGCCATAATGGAAGACACTTCTTGTGCGCCACAACATTGATGTCATGCATACAGAGAAAAATGTCTATGGTAATATAGTCAATACATTTCTTGATGTTGACAAGAGATCAAAGGATAATTTGAATGCTCGCCTTGACCTCCAAGAAATGGGCATACGACCAGATCTTCACCCACAGACAGAGGGGAATAAATCATACATACCTCCTGCACTATATTCTCTTAATTCAGAGGAGAAAAGGATGTTCTGTCAGGTTCTAAAAGATGCAAGGTTTCCTGCTGGATATGCATCCAACTTGCAGAATAAGGTTCTTATCGAGGACAAGAGATTAGTTGGGTTAAAGACTCATGATTGTCATATTATAATGTGTGACCTGCTACCCTTAGCTATTAGCAAAATTTTACCAGATAGAGTTTCCATGCCGTTGGTTCGTCTTAGCAATTACTTTAAGAAATTATACGCAAAGGTTATTTGTGTTAGTGAGATTGAAAGGTTGGAAGCAGAGATACCTGAGATCCTGTGCCAATTAGAAAAGGTTTTTCCTCCTTCTTTCTTTGATATCATGGTCCATTTGACTATCCATCTTGCTACTGAAGTAAGGCTTGCTGGACCAGTGCATTACCGGAACATGTACCCTATAGAGAGATGTCTATCTAAGTACAAATCCATGGTTACAACTCGCAGCCATCCTGAAGGAGCAATAGCTGAAGGCTACCAGTTCAATGAGAGTATGACATTTTGCTCACGGTATTTGCAAAGTACCAGCAATCAACCTTCTGCCTCAGCAAGCCATCTACCATACTTAAAAATAGTTGGTCTTCCTTTGTCGGGGCCTTCTGCTTGTGAATTGTCCTACATAACTTGGATCCAAGCTCACCGATATGTCTTGATGAATTATCCTCATATTATTCCATTTGTTGAGTATGTTGGTAACCTCTTCTTTATCCCTTGCATGCTTTCTATATTAGTTACTATATATAGGAGCCTAATTCTCCTTCCATTCTGATGTAGAGAACATCTAAATGAGCTATCTACAAATAAACGAAAAAATAAACGTGACATTGAACGTGCCCATCATAGCAGCTTCCATAATTGGTTTTCAGACCATGTAAGTACCTATAATATTTCCCACTTCAGATTAGGACACCACATTGTTTTGACATCATTGAATTTTTAGGTTCAAGGGCTGATATCTAGGGGTAATGAGATTTCTAATGAAGTGAGGCTCCTAGCACAGAAGCCTTATATGATGGTCAAAAAGTACAACAGCTACTCTATAAATGGTTACACATTCCACACAAGGGATTATGCTAAAGGCAAAGCCACTCAATGTGATGCAGTAGCACTTGTAGCAAAAACATCTAGTTTTTTCAAGTTCAAAAGATAACAACCCATCTATAGGAGATGTTGCTTATTATGACCGCATAATAGAAATAATTGAATTAAATTACTCAAATACAGGACATGTGGTTTTGTTCAAGTGTGATTGGGTTGATAGTGTACATCAAGGTAGAGGTGTCCGAAAGAACAAATTTGGGAGAACACAAGTGAATTTCAACAACCTACTTAATAGTGGTAACGACGTCTTTGATGAGCCATTCATCTTAGCAACACAAGCGACCCAAGTTTATTATGTACAAGATCTTGTTGATACGGACTGGCATTCTGTGGTTGATGCAACTCCAAGGGATTATTTTGATATGGGTGTTAGAATTGACGACAATGAGGATGAGACCGATTCATATTATACCACTGAACCTCAACCTTTACCAACAGAAAATTTGAGCAATGATATACCTGATCATGATGAGGATGAAAATTGGATTAGGAATGATATTGTTGGGACCACTGTTGATCTACAGTAAAGGTACCGCTGACCCCAGTGAGCCATACTTATTTGACATGGTCATAATTATTTCTGTAAATTGACAGTGAGCCATTGACACTTAAATGATTTTATTGCAACCTATTTCAAACCTTTTCCTGGACATTTACCAAATCTTCTCGGTTTATTGTCTTTTGGCTTTGTGATAGTGCGTATGCTATATTGTTTCACTAGCTTTGCTATGTTTACTAATGTATACTAGATAAAAGTTATTGCAGTAAAGATGGACAGAAAAAGAGCAAGAGGAGACGTCGGTAAATATCCTTGTGAAGATCCTGAAAGTAGCAAGAAGAGAAGGCTTAATAAGAAGTTCAAAGATAGACTTGGAAAAGCCAACATTGCACCATCAAAGATGTTGAAGGTGATAATGGATTGCACCATCAAATTTGCTAATTTTTTTCTTTCGGTTTTCTAATGTTTTTTATTATTTCTTCTAGGTCACCTCAGGAAGTGATGATGATGCATATCCAAGCAAATTCATGGATGAACAGAGAGATTATGAAAGGCTAGTTTTTCTGCAGAATCAACAAGGAGATGAATTGAGCAACAATGAAGATGATGATGAATATCAGTACACTAAGGAAGATGGAAGTGAAGATGACTTTGGATATGAAGATGATGAGGAAGAACCTGAAGATGACTTGGAACATGCAAATAACTTTCATGAGATCAATATGCATGGTGAGTCTTTGAACACTGAAAATTGAGTTTTTTGTCATATCAAACATTGATGCAGTAATTTGTTTTTACATACCAAAAGAACAAAAAAGGAATGTGAGGGGGCCAACTAAGATGAAGAGGATGTGGAAAGAGTATGATCCTAACAGCAAGATCCAGTTGAAGTTCAATAGATACGGTCAGCCATGTGGACTGAAGACATGCAAATTAACAAGTTTGATTGGATACCTTGTTAGAGGGAAGGAAATCTCTTTAGGACACAAAAATTGGAGTAAGGTAGATAAATCTCACAAAGAGAAGTTGTGGACAACTATAAAGGTACATAGGCACAACCTTCACTTATTTACTTGATGATTTTGAAAGTTAATATTGATTAGAAATGTAAATTCATGCATGAATTTTTTGACATTAATGAGTCTTACAAGCCTTGGGTTTTGAAGTCTGCAAGCAAAAAGTGGAAAGATTTAATGGTTGTCTTGAAGAGGAAGTATTTTGATCCTAATTTATCTAGGAGACAAAATATCAGTAATGGTTGTGAGGAAAGGACGTCAAATGCGGGACAGGTATGCTGTGCTAGCTTAAATTAATTATTTCCATTGGTGCTTGTTTTGCTGTACTAAAACTTCATAGACCTTCTATCCTCAACTTAATGTATTTATTTAGCTTAAATCTAAGAAGAACAAGGCCACTAGGGCACTGCAACTGAATGGAAGGCACACCACTAGATCCAGAAGTAATGCAGTTGTTTTAGATCAAATGGTATTTCCTGATTGCAGAGCTATTACTGTTGTTGACCTTTAATCATTGATTGCCTTTGTGTGGTACCCCCTAATGTTCTTAATACAGGAACTAAAGGAAGGAAGGCAAATAGGCCGTGCTGAGCTCTATATAGCAACACATACCAAAAAAAATGGACAGCCAATTGATGATTACAACTTTGAAAAAATTGTATGTTGCTTTCTTCCTCCAACTGGTTTATTAGTTTACTTATGATTGAAAATTTTATTTGGTCATAACTTTTTTGTAGGATGAAATCCGAAGAAGATTTCAAGAAGACCCTTCTTTGACTGCTGAGGATACCCATGACAAGGATTTATTCTCAACATTGTTCCCAAAAGAGAGGAGTGGAAGGAGGACTGGCCTAGGTCTATTAGCAGGTGGTGTGGGCTCTACTCACATATCTGAAGCTTTATTTGAAATGCAGGAAGTGAAAGAAGAAAATAAGAAGCTTTGGGATGTGGTGAAAACTCTAATGTCAAATCAAACTAAGTTGGAGCAGCAATACAGTGAACTGAAAAGTCACGTTTCAGGTTCCCAAAAGTGCCCTTCTATTGAAACTAGTCCAAGGTTTGATACAGTAGATGGGCAACATTTGCATGACAAGAATGAAGATAATCAAGAATCAATTTCACATTTAAACAAGAGACATGGAGTAGAACTTGAGGTAAATTGTGCCATTTGAGTTGATTTACTGATTAGATGCAGTTTGTAATTAGTTTTATTTTCAATCCTTAGGAAACTATAAATGTTAGGATGCAAAGTCTGCAAAAAATAAAGAGAGAGACAGCAGAGCACACACATCTGGGAAATACCAAGGAAAAAAACACCTTCGCAAAGCCTTCAGGAGACATCAAAGAAACAAAGAAAGTTTCAGGTACCACTTAATAAGGTAACTTATGTCTTTTCTCATGTTAGTCTTTTCTAATCAAATAGTAGAAGATGAGTTAATAGTAATCTTTGTAGGATGGTATGGAAGATATAAAGTGTGGTATGGAGATTGGTCTGACATCTCCAAATAGTAAAAAGCTGGTGGCACTAGGGACCGTTCAGAAAACTGATAGGAAAGCTAAAGCTAACGATGGTCAACCATTGACGGATTACATTGAGGTACTCGTCAGCATTGTTTATAAACAAACAACCATATTGCCTCGTGCACATGGGAAGATACAATATCTGGGAAGTGCTATTGCTCGCTGCATCCCATGGCCTCGGCAAAATGTATGATCCCTATAGACTTAAAACTGGTTCCTTTGTTTATTTCTAATGATGAAACTTTGAACTTTACATTGATATAACCACACTGCAGATCATTTGTGCAGATGGCACTCCATTGCAGCCTAAGCAGGTAGCACACTATCTTGAGCAATGACACTTACTGAAGTTCGGCTTGAAATCTGAAATTTTCTGTTGTAGTTTTGTAGCTCCATTAGCAAAATCACCCCGAACACGAGAGCAGCTGCAGGACCAAAAAGGTCAACATCAAAAACTGATGCTACAAGGCTGGACAAAGGCCAAGTTGCTTCACAGGGTTTGCCAGAAAAGAAGCAAGCAAAGAGGAATGTGTGTAAAGAAAATACTGAGCAACTTAGATCATCCAAGTCTGTAGAGGGCCACAAAAGCAACATACATATAACAGCATCTCGATGTTAGTACAATTAAAAGTAAGCATCTCTTGCTTCTACTTTACTGTTTTTCTTTGTCATTTCTGAAAATTCATGGTACTATGATAGTTTACTTTTGGATTAGTTGATTGTAAGCATGTGTGTTTCACAACTTTTCTGTTCTGGATGCTTAAGCAGCTCTCAACTTTTAATTAGTTGAGATACAAATCGTGTGTCTCAATAGAGATGATTTTCCTTAGTCGAGTCTAGGTAATACTTAGAAAGTGTTCGTGATTTTCCTTAGTCGAGTCTAACTCTGTAGCAATATGATTTTGATAGTTGCATCTTAAAGTGGCCGGTCGAGCATGATTAAGGCCTTTGTAACTTCGTAGAATTTGCCTTTGCTACTTCAGCACAGTAGGATAGGATACCTTATCCTGGCTGCAACTGCAGAAATAATTTTGTGTTAACTAAATCTGGAATTAATATGGCCATGTCACTTGTCAGATAGAGATGTGTCAGTGTAACTAATTCTAGAATTATTACCTATTTAATTAAATTCTTTGACCGCTGCTCTGATAAACATTCCCATTCACCCTTTTTTCCTAATCATAGTCATTTACCTACCTCTTACAGTAATACATCAGCACACTTGTGTATATACCTTCACTCATTGGGACATGTTTGGTTTCAAGCAGGAGCAATTGCCAAGTGAGGATAACATATATGTATATAGCTGGATGTGGACATGTTATTTTCAAGCAGGAGTAACATAAGTTTGGTTTCTGAACATTGATGAAGGCCAGTACTGTGGCGACATAGTATATTTAGATGGATTTATACTTACATATGTATATATTAGCTGTGATGTGGACACTCTTATAAAGGCAGCAAGAAACTTGCATCAGGAATGGGGACCTAAACATCAAGACTCAGGAACATCATTTGAAGATAGACATTTGACTATTTTTTTACTTACTGATTGTGTTTGGTTACAAATATAACTGTGTATGCCTGAAAGGTTAAATGGATTCTGATGTTAACATGTTCTTTCATTGGTTAATTTCTCGATGGATGTTGCTGTTTTGATTACTTCTGCATGTATGAGTTGGTTTTGGAGGCATTTTTAATAGCGCCTCCATCAATGTTTGAAGGCTTATAGAAAACGCCTTTAAAAGGTATTATAGGCATCTAGACAATGCCTTTATATTGATATTGGAAGGCATTTTTAAAAAATGCCTTAAAAGACCTTTTGAGTCTAGTTTATAGCCGGCATTTCCAAATATGCCAAAAAATGTTTTTGAAGGTATTTTGATGACTTTTAAAGGCATTTTTAAATGCCTCCTATAAACAGCCATGCTGTAGTGGTCAGGCTTAACAGCTAAGAGCCAACATAGTCACTTAACAAGATAACAGCCAACAAAAGTTGCAGCAAAACACATTAGCTCATCGCCACAATGGCACAACCACATCATTCATTCTCAGAATCAGAAGACAGCATATCATTGGCATTTTCTCCATCAGAAGATGAAGCAGATAACTCATCATCCTCAATAGTGGTAGGGATCAACAATCAACATCATGGAGCTGTCTAGCATGTGCATCTCAGTAAATCATAGTATCACAGTATCAATGCCATGTTTAATCTAGCTGTCTAACATCATTCAGTAAATCACAGTATCACAAAGAGTCAATGACACAACCAAACCTCATTATCTCATAAGCAAAGAACAGGGGAGAACAACAGGGAAGAAGAGCTTACCTATTGTCGGCGCACTGCCATCAGGACTTCGAATCATTTCGCTTGGCTCAGCCATTGACAGCGTGAGGTAGTTCGCGGCCTCAAGTGATTCGGCTACAGGAGCCCGTCACCCAGCCTGTCGTGGTCGCCTTGGCTGCGCCGTCGCCCAGCCTGACCCGTCGCGCCGTCACCCAGCCGTCGCGCCGTCGCCTTGGTTGCCTTGCCCCCGTCGCACACACTGCCGGAGTGGGAGGATGGCCGGAGTGGGAGGCCGGAGTGGGAGGGAGGAAGGACTACGGAGGTAGGAGTGGAGGAGGACGTCGCGACTGTGGGGGCGCGCGGTCGGGGTCTGGCAGCCGCCGCCCAGGAGTCCAGCGTCGGGTGGATAGGATAAGGGTGGGGAAGTGACGATAGATGCTAGGGTTCAGTCAGTTTTGGTTTCCCTGAATCGGGCCCTTAGTGGGCTCAAACTGATCGGGCCGCAGTCTTTTTTGCTCAGCCAGAGAAACAGCGATAGCGGCTATTTAGCGGCGCTATGGCGCTATTTAGCAATAGTGGCGCTATAGCGCCAATAGCGCCGATAGCGTACAAAAGTGAAATAGCTTCACGGCATGTTCTTTGGGACGCTATAGCGCCGCTATAGCGCGCTATTTAAAACCGTGATAAATAGATTTTTATTAGGAGGTTCAACTTAAATTACGGAATTCATATGCAAAAGGTTTGAAATAAAATTAAAAGAGGATATACATTAGTAAACAAATAAAAATATATAAATATACACTCGCATGTTTTGTTTTGATAAGCATGCGGCCATATATTTATTAAATAGTTCACAAACTTATTTCTTTCCGAGCGTATCTCTACATATAGGTATTTTTTTCACAACGGTAAAACCGAATTTCATTACCAAGGCAACGAAATTACAGAGTCAAAGTTCAGAACCATTACGCGACACCTACGAGAGTATAACCCTCCAGACATATGATCACCAAGGGAACATATGACTCAACGCACCAGAATGAGTTTATAGCTTCCAAACACCTTCATAATAACAAGTAGAACACAAACATTCCTCATGGAACTAAACTTAACATCAAAACGACACCACCGTTTCCAACGGACTGGGTCATTCATCCAGTCAACGGTACGAGCTGATACTCCTCCCGCGCACGCGATTGCTGATCTTGCTTGTGGAAGAAAAGTGTCGTCGATTTCACCACCTTAGCACCTTGGATCACTTGCTCCTTCAGACCCTCCCTGAGTAGATCTGCCCAATATGTTAGGAAAGAGCAAATCAAACAAACAATCTCAGAAAGAGATTTTACCCTTTTGTTATCAAAGCACATGGTATTTCTTGTATGCCAAATGGCCCAGATAACAACAACTTACCCAACTGCATGCATCTCGGGTGCCTGAGGCAAAATCTTGTGAATCCACAACCAATACTATTCCATGTTACTTGGTCTGCAATAAGACCCCAAAGAATGGGCCAGAAGGCTCCAAACATATTTGGCTGTAGAGCACTCAAAGAACAAGTGCCCGCCATTTTCATTCTCAGTACAAAAAGCATATGCACTGTTGCCCTTCCATTTATGCTTAGTCAAATTGTCTTTAGTAAGAATGACGTTTTGAACGACAAGCCACATGAAAATCTTAATTTTCAAAGGAATCTTAGCTTTCCAAATCATCTTGAAACTAGGCCCATAATCATATCTACTTAGGAACTTGTAAGTTGATTTAACAGAAAACAGAACGGATTTTTCCCAATCCCATTTAGCCTGATCTTTATCAGAATTAATGCCATACCGAAATACAATGTCCTAGAGTCTTCTAAACTGACACTGAAGGTCTTCATGAAGCCATGTCCTGAAAGAAAGTCTCCAACTTTTCAATTTCATGTATTCAATCGAGCAATCTTGCTTGAAAGGATCAAGATGCCCAAGAGGGGGGGGGGTGAATTGGGCTTTTCTAAAAAATTAATTGCAAGAATTAAATCCTACAAGCCAAACTTCACCCCTAGTGCCTACTAGTGTTCCTTGTGATTCTACCGATAAAAGTTTTGCACCCTAAGTTCCAATCCTAGACTAGCAAGGCAAATCTAGGAAAGTAAACAAGCAATGAAAGTAATGCAAGAAAGTAAATGCTTGAAAGTAGGGGTTAGGAACATGGCGATGTTTTGCCGAGGTATCGAAGAGTCGCCACTCCCCACTAGTCCTCGTTGGAGCACCCGCGCAAGGGTGTAGCTCCCCCTTGATCCGCGCAAGGATCAAGTGCTCTCTACGGGTTGATTCTTCGACACTCCATCACGGTGAATCACCCAAAACCGCTCACAACTTGAGTTGGGTCACCCACAATCTTCGTCGGATGATCACCAAACTCCCAATCACCACCAAACCGTCTAGGTGATGGCGATCACCAAGAGTAACAAGCTAGAACTCTCACTTGACCACGACAAGCCTAATGAGAAGATGGATGCACACTTGCTAGACTCTTGTCACTAGAGAGGATTCTCAAACTTTGATTCGCAAATCTCTATCCTCACTAGGGCTCTTGCACTTCCTTGCACTCTAAAAGTGTTTCTCAGCTGAACAAATGAGCAAGAGCCCTCTAAAAGAGGTGGAGGGGATGTATTTATACACCCCTCAAACAAATCCAACTGTTACCTTTCGAATCAGCAAAACGCGCACTGACCGGACGCGCCTGTCGACATGACCGGACGCGCCGGTCAGATGTAACGGTCGAAAACCGAAAACTATGCTGAGTGACCGGACGCGCCAATCTGTGATGACCGGACGCGCTGGTCTGTGATGACCGGACGTGCCGGTCTGAGATGATCGGACGCGTTCGATCATGCAAGAGCTTACTGGAAAACTGACCTGACGCATGACCGCTGAAAGTCCCTAGTTTGGTTTTGGCTAATTGATGAAACCTAGGACTAACCTTTGTATCTAAGTGGATGATTTAGATAAAGGTGGTCATTGAATATGAGACATGACATTGACTCATGTGACCAAGATGATGAAGACCGAGGTGATGCTTGGCTCGATGGACCGGTTGTGAAGGTGAAGGGCAAGTCGAGGCTTCGAAGCGAAGGACCATGCGATGGTGAAGCTTGAGCAAGACTTGGCGCCGACGGAACGATGCAACGGTGAAGAGCAAGTGCTTCAAGAGCAATGAGCAACAAAGGAAGTGCTTCAATTGTGATAGCACCGAACATCTTCAAGCCGAATGTCCCTATGACAAGAAGAAGAAGAACAACAAGAGGGGCAAGTTTGAGAATAAAAAGAGAGAAGCCAAGATGACCTTCAAGAAGGGCAAGAATGGAGCCTATGTGGTCACTTGGGAAAGTGATGAAGAAGAAGAAGAAGAATCATCCAACAAGGCTTTTGCTTCCATTGCTATCAACAAGAAGCCATCACTATTTGATTCATCCTCTTCATGCCTCATGGCCAAAGAAACTAAGGTATTATATGATGAGAATGATGATGAAAGTGAAATGGAATATGCTCATGATAGTGATAATGATAATGATAATGAATATGATAATGAAAATGATGATGATAAACCAACTAAAGAACAACTATATGACTTGATGTAACAAACTGAGTTTGAGATTAGAATCAAGAAAGTGAGAAGTGACAATGGAAGTGAGTTCAAGAATACAAGAATTGAAGAACTTTGTGATCACTATGGTATTGGACATCAATTCTCGGCCAAGTATACTCCACAATCAAATGGCCTAGTTGAGAGAAAGAATAGAACATTGCTTGATATGGCTAGATCAATGCTTCATGAGTATAATGTGAGTCAATCATTTTGGGATGAAGCAATCAATACCGCTTGCTACTACATCAATAGACTATATTGTCATCCATTGCTAGAGAAGACCCCATATGAGCTACTTCATGGAAGAAAGCTAAATATTTCTTACTTTAGGGTGTTTGGTTGCAAATGTTATATCTTGAAGAAGGGCACTAGATTGGGAAAGTTTGACAAGAGATGTGATGAGGGGTTCCTACTTGGTTATTCAACTACAAGCAAAGCTTATAGAGTTTGGAACAATTCAAGTGGAATTCTAGAAGAAGTCCATGATGTGCAATTTGATGAAACCAATGGGTCACAAGATGAAGAAGAGAATCTAGATGATGTTGGTGGAACTCAATTGGTGGAAGCAATGAAGAACATGGACATTGGGGACATTAGAGCAAAGCAAGTAATTGATATTCAAGATGATGATAAAGATCAAGTGCTCAATTCTCCATTCAAGCTAGCTAGTGACTCTCAAGTGCAAGATCATGGTGCTAGTTCATATCATCAAGATACATCAAGTGATCAACCAAGCTCAAGCAATCAAGTGCAAGTACTCCAACCACAACATGTTGCAAGAGATCACCCCATTGATAGTGTTATTGGTGATATTAGAAGTGGTGTGCAAACAAGATCAAGATTGGCTATGTTTTGTGAGCATGCATCATTTGTGTCAACCATGGAACCAAAGAAAATAGAGGAAGCTTTGAGGGATGCCGATTGGATCATGGCTATGCAAGAAGAGCTTAACAATTTCACAAGAAATGATGTTTGGGAATTGGTAGAAAGGCCAAATGACTACAATATGATTGGAACCAAATGGGTGTTCAAAAACAAGCAAGATCAAGATGGCATTGTGGTGAGAAACAAAGCAAGACTAGTTGCTCAAGGTTACACTCAAGTAGAAGGTCTTGACTATGATGAGACATATGCTCCCGTGGCAAGATTGGAGGCAATAAGGATTCTATTGGCTTATGCTTATGCACACAACATCAAACTATATCAAATGGATGTCAAAATTGCATTTCTCAATGGGATCATCAATGAGTTAGTCTTTGTTGAGCAACCTCCCGGATTTGAAGATGACAAGAAACCCAACCATGTGTACAAGTTGAAGAAGGCTTTATATGGATTAAAGCAAGCACCTAGAGCATGGTATGAGAGACTAAGGGATTTCCTTCTCTCTAAGGGATTCAAGATGGGAAAGGTTGATACAACTTTATTCACCAAGAAGATTGGGAATGATCTATTCATAGTGCAAATATATGTTGATGACATCATTTTTGGATCAACCAATCAAGCTTATTGTGAAGAATTTGGTGCTATGATGGCCAAAGAGTTTGAAATGTCTATGATTGGTGAACTTAGCTACTTCCTTGGTCTCCAAGTCAAACAATTGAAGAATGGGACATTTGTGAGTCAAGGGAAATACATAAGGGACATGTTGAAGAAATTTGGAATGCAAGATGTAAAGCCAATTTCAACTCCAATGGGTACAAATGGCAATTTGGATAGTGATTTTGATGGCAAAATGGTGAATCAAAAGGAATATCGGTCTTTGATTGGAAGTCTACTCTATGTCACCGCATCAAGGTCGGATGTCATGTTTAGTGTTTGTATGTGTGCTGGATATCAAGCCTCACCTAGAGAGAGTCATCTCATGGCCGCAAAGAGAATATTGAGGTACTTGAAGCAAACAAGAGATGTTGGACTATGGTATCCCAAGGGGTCAAAGTTTGAATTGATTGGATATTCGGACTCCGACTATGGGGGTTGTAAGATCAATAGAAAGAGCACAAGTGGCACATGTCAATTACTTGGAAGATCACTTGTGTCATGGTCCTCAAAGAAACAAAATAGTGTGGCAATCTCTACCGCCGAAGCTGAATATGTGAGTGCGGGGAGTTGTTGTGCACAATTGCTATGGATGAAGTCAACTTTGAAGGATTATGGCCTCAACTTCAAGAATGTGCCATTGCTATGTGATAATGAAAGTGCAATCAAGATGATACAAAACCCGGTTCAACATGGAAGAACAAAGAATATTGACATAAGGCATCATTTCATTAGAGATAGCAAGCATATAAGATAAGATTATTTTTGAACACCCACTTGTAAAGATATTTAATTCGATATCTTTTGCAAGTGTTCTAGGTTGAACCAAATTTGATAAATTCTAACCTACTCCATCAAACATTATTTTCTCTCCACAATTTGATCCTATTTCTGGGTAAGTTGTTAACAAAGGGGGAGAGAAAAAGATGATTCAACATGATAAAGGGGTAAATAAAATTAACATGATAAAGGGGTAAATAAAATTTTGATGCACACTAGTAGGGGGAGCAAGCTCATAAACAAAGTTGTTGCATTTGTTTGTGCATTCTCATATGACTTGCTCATTGCACATGTATTTAAATTCAATATACATGCTTGTGTGGTGCAACGCTAGTATAGAACTTGAATGATGAAATGATCTACTAGCATGCATAGGAATAGTTTACATGTGGTATCTAGACATGCTTAAAGCTTTACAAGTGGTACAAGTGGTCCAAGAACCTTTACATATAATGTTGATCTCACGGGGTTCTTGAGTTGTGATGGATGTCTAGTTACTTCATGATGCTAAGGATGGTGTAAAAGGCAACTCCGATTGGTATCACGCTTCAAAGGTCCATTTCTTACACCTTAGCATCATTTTGGTAGAATTACTCTCTCAACACTTCTATCTATGCATATGTGCAAAGCTTTCAATCCAAACTCTATGCACATATGTAGGGAGAGCTAATGCTACCAAAACCGAGCTTGTGATAATTGTCCAAACTTTACTTATGAGCAAAATGATTGGACAAGTATGACAAGTCCAAAACTTTTATTATCAAAATCATCTTTGTGAGGGTTGTCATCAATTACCAAAAAGGGGGAGATTGAAAGTCCCTAGTTTGGTTTTGGCTAATTGATGAAACCTAGGACTAACCTTTGTATCTAAGTGGATGATTTAGATAAAGGTGGTCATTGAATATGAGACATGACATTGACTCATGTGACCAAGATGATGAAGACCGAGGTGATGCTTGGCTCGATGGACCGGTTGTGAAGATAAAGGGCAAGTCGAGGCTTCGAAGCGAAGGACCATGCGATGGTGAAGCTTGAGCAAGACTTGGCGCCGACGGACCGATGCAACGGTGAAGAGCAAGTGAAGTCAAGGTCGATGGATCGAGATGGTCATGTGATGATATGAAGTGGATCATATCTTTTAGAAAAACAAAATGGGCTCAAGGCAAAGGTATAACCATAGGGCCATTTTGTTTTGCACTGAAGACACCATAGAGGGTGTGAGTGGTTTAGGATCGATAGCCGAACTATTAAGAGGGGAAGTCTTATCGGTTATTCGACGCATGGGTGCCACTAGGTGAATTCATGAAGTGCATTGCATGTAGGGCCTAGTGAGCTAACTGGAAAACCTTTGAAAATGTTTATGAAAATGCTAACACACGTGCACAAGGTGGTGATCACTTGTTGGTGTTGGCACATTTGCGAAGGCGTTGAAGTTTAAGCAGTAGAGAGGGTTTGGGTCTCTCTCTCCCTCCCGCCGAGCTTGCGAGCGCGGGATTCAGGCGTTTTTTTGGGAACTTGAAATGCCTATTTTCCACTACGCCGGAAGTCGGAAAAGAAACGGAGGCGAATGGAGGTCACAGAGGTGACCGGACGCTGCACCGGATGTGGTCATGGTATGACCGGACGCGTCCGGTCAGTACAGCGCAGACGCGGGTGCTAGGGTTTGGAACCGGCGCGTCCGGTCACTCGCGGGACCGGCGCGTCCGGTCAGGTGCCCAGAAGGAACTGAAGTTCGCGAGGACGATCGGACGCGAGGCGCGTCCGGTCACACGTGATCGGACGCGTCCGATCGTTGAGGGAGCTTACTGGACTCTAACCGGACGCGGGCACTATCGCGTCCGGTCGTTGCGAGGGGCGCGTCCGGTCGTTACTTCGCGGGCGCGCGGTGCTGTGCGATCGGCACGTCCGATCGTTGACTGGAGCGCGTCTGGTCACTCGGGACTGGCGCATCCGGTCGTTATGAGAGGTGCGTCCGGTCATGGGGTTTGACCGTTGGCGTAGTGACCGTTGGAGGATCGGACGCGGTTGAGCGCATCCGGTCAGTTTTGACCGGTGCGTCCGGTCATCCCGAAAAAGACCCAGTGAAGGGGTATAACGGCTCTATTCGGATTCGATGCTTATAAATACTTGTTGGCCGGCCCTTGGGGAGGCCTCTTGTGATTTCTAACATACTTGTGCATCCTTTGAGCTAGAGCTTCATCTCCCACTCATCTCTCTTGCTTGATTACAAATCAAAAGTGAGATTGAGTGATCCCAAAGTGCATTGCATAGCTTGAGGGCATCTAGTGGCACTTGTGGGTGGTTTAGCCGGTGGATTTCTTGTTACTCTTGGAGAGTACCGCTCCTAGCCGGCTTGGAGATTGTTGGAGGCGTTGGCAAGAGAAGGTGATTGTTCTTGGCCACCTCCGGTTGATTGTAAGAGGTTCTTGTGCTT
This sequence comes from Saccharum hybrid cultivar R570, assembly GCA_038087645.1. NCBI lineage: Eukaryota > Viridiplantae > Streptophyta > Magnoliopsida > Poales > Poaceae > Saccharum > Saccharum hybrid cultivar. The sequence goes on from JAQSUU010000760.1 coordinate 19,093,355, forward strand.
TCCTCGGCGGAGTGCCAAAAGCAACTCTATTACATTGCGCGTGTCATTGAGTTACCTCACTTGAGAGTGGTGTCTTGCGGTGCCTTGCGGGGCGTGCCTTGAGGGGCAAGTGACTTGAGGGTCACACCGAGGAACTATCTAAGTGTTGGTCGACACAACCGGTGACGTAGCTTGTCGGTGCACAAGTGAACACCGGGTGAACAAAAATATTGTGTCTCTTGTTTCCCGGTGATTGGTCTTCATATTGTGTTGTTGTCAATATTGATTGATTGTATATCATCTTGGTGATTGGCAACATCTTCACTACACCGTTGGTATAAGACACACAATCCTCTCTCTTGCATTTATAATTACTAGATCATCTTGTGTAGCTCTAGTAGTAGCTTTGCTAGTTGTTGTTAGCTTGCTCACTAGTGCAAGATTAGTGACTTAGCCCTTGTGTGAACTAGAGTTTATAATCTACTAGTCTTGTGGATAGGAGGCTTGCATCACAACCGTAGGCTAAGCAAAACTCGCTTTGCGCCGTTTGTTATTCTAACAAGTTTGCTTAGTGTTTATTGTAGAATTTTTATAGGCTATTCACCCCCCTCTAGCCATCTAGGACCTTACAACCACGTCCGTTCATAGGTGACCGGACGCGTCAGGTCACCACGGGACCTTACTGGAACATGACCGGACGCGCCGATCATTTCACAGTCGCGTTCGATTACGCTGTTTACCCTCTGGAACACGTGTCAGACTGACCACTGCGTCCGGTCCTCTCAAGGACCGCGTCCGGTCGATCAGCTGAAACCGCAGTGAAGTGTTAGTACTGACCGGACGCGTCCCGTCATGACCAGGACCGCGTCCGGTCATAGGTAAACGGCTCAAACATCTTCTAAACGCGACGCAACTTGAACCAAGTTGCTTCCAACTGAACTCTGAGCTTTTCTCGAGCTACCTAGTGCTAAGTTTGACAAGTGTGCACCACACCTAAACACAAGACTCATCTAGGTCAAGCTACTCGCTCATGCCCCCCTTTATAGTACGGTCAAAGGAAGAAACAAAGATCCTAACGACTATTCCAGATGTAACTCAACACCTTTACATCTGGAACTAACCGTCCTTAATCTTATCGTTGATCCTTTGAAAACCGAAATGATTTCCATCAAGGGACATGAATACCATATTGCCCAAAGCAGTTATCATCTCCATGACCTAACTTACCAATGTTTCTGCAAAACACACGTTAGTCATGGTAATTATGTGTTGTCATTAATTGCCGAAACCAACACTGGGGCCTAGATGCTTTCATTGCTCACAACTAATATTAAAAAGATCAGGAAACTTGTCTGCTAAGGAGACAAGCCCACACCATCTATCATGCCAAAAACTAGTAGATTTACCATTTCCCACTATCGTGGATCTCCTTTTTAAATAAATGTGCTTCACCTTTAAAAGATCATTCCACATAGGGGAATTTTTGGAGTTTTTAGCCAGCAGACCAATCATCCCTTTTTTTCATATACTTCTTCCTGATAATGTCATGCCAAATGCCTTCCCCATTTTCAGCTTTCCACCACCATTTACACAATAAACTGATATTCATTCTTCTCAAGTTCTTAATACCCAACCCACCCTTATTTTTAGGCTTTGTAGTTTTGCTCCATTTAATCAAGTGATACTTCTTCTTCATATTACCCCCTTGCCAAAAGAATTTTTTCCTAGCAGTATCCATTTTGTCAAGGACTGACACAGGCAGCCAAAACATAGACATAGCATAAACTGGGAGGTTACTTAAGCAAGAGTTAATTAGCACCAGTCTACCCCCAAGCTCAAAGAGCTACCTTTCCAACCCTCTAGTCTTTTCATTATCTTTTCAATAATTGGCAACCAATCAGCAACATGTAATCTGGAGCCAGCCACACGGACTCCTAAGTACTTGATGGGCCATTTACCAGTTGCACAATTGAACATGTTTAAGAACTCAAGACTCTTAGTTTCATCTTGGCTCACCATAATGACCTCACTCTTAGCAAAGTTGATTTTAAGACCAGACATGTGTTCGTATAAATACAAAAGAAGCTTAAGGTAAGAAGCTTGCTTTTTGTCATCCTGGATACACAAAATTGTATCATCAGCATATTGCAAGACTACCACACCGTTCTCAATATACTCTGGGACCGGGCTTTGATTAAGTTGTTTCTTTGAGCAAGGGAAATGTATATATAAGTATATGTATGTATAAACAAACAATAGATATATGCATGTGTGTATGTAGATTAGTGAAAAAAAAGAGGAAAAGAAAACAAAACACGACGCCCACCAGAACCCACGCACGCATGCACCGCACAGTGCCCGCTGCCCGCGTGCGCCCCTGCCATTCTCGCCCAGCGCCCCGTGCTTCGTTCAAAGATGAAAGATGCCGCTCGCACCCAGCCTTGGATGTCGCCCACGTCGTCCCTCTCTCTCCTCCTCTATCTCCGTGCCATGGCCGCCTGTAGCTCCTGGTCACCATCCTCGCCTCCCCTTCTTCTGACCGCACCCTCGCCCACCTCCTACGGCTCTGTTCGCTGCCATAGCCATTGCCGGCGACCACAACCGCACCACCACCACCAGTCAGCTCCTTCTGGCAGTTCGTTGAGCATCCACATCCCTCCATCACTTCCCCCGGTCGCTCAATCGCACCTAGCAGAGCCAAATCGGACCTCCGCCCAAGAGCGTGTTCGTTATTAGCTTGATGATGTCATGACTATGCTTTTTGGCCGTTTTTTCTTCAGAAAAACAAATACATGAATACTTTAAAAATACCCTTATACCTATTCCATACCAGCAACAAAGATAAGCCAACCATTTCTTGATCGGTGGCTGAGATCACCCAACAGCTTACCCCGGTCCGTGGTGGACCGCCCTCACGGCCCCTTCCCGGTCCACGGTCCGTGGACCTGTCCGCAGTAAACCTCCCAAATAAAATTAGTTTTCTACATTCTTCCTTATATGTAAATATGTTTTTGACCTTATAAATATTTTCCTAAACAATGTAAATGACATTTTCAGAACTAAAATAAATCTTGATAAATATTCATAGTTGCTTAAAACTAATTTCTTAATATGTTTCCATGTTCTAAAATTCCATACTTTTTATGCGACATGAAATAAGAAATATGTGATTTTTTCTAGAAAAGATAAGTTCTGGTACGCCATTAATATTCCCCTTAAATTTTGTATTATTTTCTTCACCAATTTAACAAACTCAAATGAAAAACTTTCTAACTAAAAAATTGTAAACCTCATCGATAGCTACAACTTTGATATGAAAAGTATCTTCATTTGACACCTTTTAAGAAAAATACAATATTCGTGAGGGGACAAGCCCTGGGTACGATTAATATGCTGCTGAAACTTTATATTATTTTCTCGAGCATCATCAAATTTAAAAAACTTAAAATTATAAAGTTGTAGATCTCTTTGAGAACTACAACTTTGATATAAAAACTATCTTCATTTGACACCACTAGTCCATCAACCCAAGCTATCGCACAGGTTAGAATCAGCACGGGTTAGAATCAGCATTAGTTAGTGTTTTCTTTGTTTTTTCTCGGATACAATAGGTACTGTAGATACTCTATAGTCCCGATCCAATTTTGATAAATTTATCTTTACTAAATGACTTTTATCTACATCCACGCTGTTTCCCTTTGCATGTCACCTCTGTGTAACTTTAATATGCATTTAGTTGAAACCGTGGCAACTTAGCTTAAACTATACTGACGGTTGTTGCAGCCCAGATCTTATATGGCATAATAAATCTAATTTTTTATTTTTAAATTTTAATCTTATTAATTCCTACAACTTTTTTATACTCAAATAAAGTTGAAACTCTTGCGCTTATAAAAATTTGGGTCATAGATTACACTCTTAGGTAATATGATGGCATAAATAATCATTTATAACTTGCATCACATCGCATAAGATCAATGGTAGCGCTTGAATTGAGATACAGTACGGGGTAGCGGTGCTAATGTCAAGAAGATATTAATATCTAAGCTTTACAATAGTGGTTAATTTTAAATTTCATGAATCTCTATTATTTTAGCTTTCAAATTTATATCTTTTTGTTATAATTTTTTATCCACAAGTTAAGTTGCAAATCTATTGCTTATTGTATCTTACAATAGTGTACGAATAGTCATCTCAGCTTGCTCCACAACATCAAGATGTTATTTTGTTATATCAAATGATTATATGTGTAGTACTATTGTTTTACAAAATATATAGCGCTTAAAATTAAATGGCTAATATTGATATGAAACACTTTTGTCAAAATGTACAAACTTATTTAAGATAACAACTTTAAAATATATTATCATGGAGTATTAATATAACTTAAAGTGAAATTGTTGGTGCCATTGTTATATAGTTTGTTAAGGAATATTTTCCACTTGATAAGCTATTAAAATAAACACGCATTCTAATATTTACATGTTTACTTGGTTTACGTGGTGCTACATATCATTATGTCTACTTTTAACTTTCCACAATGGTAGAGTGTGTAATTTAGAAATATATGTAGCATACTTTATGGATACTGAATTAGTTTTCCTAATAGTTTAATGCATTTACATGTAGAATTGAGAAATATTTTTTTCTCTATTTTATATAACAACTAAGATGGATAATTTAGTTAAAAATTAAATGGTTCTACATCATAATCTCTTTCATAATAGCAAAGGCAAGTAATTTATATAAGTATTAGGTGTTACTTTTAACTATCTTGCGTAATATTAGAGTTGTGTAATTTAGATACAAAATTAGGAGCTATTCAGAAGTATCTTTGCTAATGACATAGGTGCGGTAATATAGATGCTAATGTAGGGAGTTATTTTGAATTTTCTTTCAAAATGACAAAAGTGGGTAATTTAAATACAAAATTAGGGGGTTATTTTGAATTATGTTTCATAATGGCAGGGTGGGTAATTTAGATGGAAGATTTGGGTGTTACTTTATTATATATTTATAATGGCAAAGCTGGGTATTTTTTTTAATAAATAAAAATCAATCCAATGGTTATTATTTATGATTGTGATTAGAGTCTATCAAATTGAAGGCTAGATGTTTCTGATTATTGTGAGAATTTCTAGTATTTATCTTTTTTCTTAGTGCTTTTGGTGAGAATTATCGTGGAGCTTCCGTTGGGGCCTCTAGTCAGTAATAGTAAGATATAAAAAAGATATTTTTTTAATGCGACAAGTGCCAGTATGCAGTTATTATGCTGCTGAAATTTTGTATTACTTTTTTTAAGCATCTTAACGTTCTCAAATGAAAAAAGTCAAAACTAGATAGTTCTACATCACGTCGAGAGCTACAATTTTAATATAAAAAATCGTCTTAATCCGACATCGTATCAAAGAATTATGATTTTCCTAAAGTCAAGTCTTGTCACACCACTCCTAGTGGCGCGACAGAACAATAATATCACGCCAATGGAAGTGGCGTGACAAGGTTTTCCACGTAGGAAACACCGTCCAACGTGGCAGATCTTGTCGCGCCAATGCATATGATGCGATAGCGTTATTTGGTCACACCAGACGGACTGACGCGATCAAATGGGTTAGATCCGCAAAAATTCATTAGACACGGTTATTATTAAAATATTAAATGAAAAAGGATTAAAAATATTAAAACCCCCAGCACTAGTGAGCAGTGGCATTTTACAGCAGATGAGTTGCTGAGCCTGCCATTCTAAAAAAAAAGTTAATGAGCCTGTCTGATGCCTGGGCCCCCGCCCTCTGCCAAGTGACCAACCAAAGTCTGTTGGTCCTTGCGTTTTGTTACATTATTAGACTGCCCGCAGTGGGTACTCTAAAACGATACTCTAAAGCTTTAGAATATGAATATAGAGTAAAAATTGCTGCACTGGGTACTCTAAAACGATACTCTATCTTTTCTCTCACTCTATATTTAGAGTGGTACTGTGCTTACTCTATACTCTATAGTGGCGGGGCCCACTAGCTAAATAAAGGAAAAAAATGCTATAACTCACAAACCAAAAATCCAAATTAAATTTTAATTTCACCATTAAATTCGTCTCAATAAATCCTTCAAAACTAGATCACACATGGATATATTTAGATAAAGTGGCAAGTGGGTCCCACAGTAGATAGAGTGGATAGAGGATGATACAGAGGATGGATGGGTGCGGGAGAATTGAGTATAGAGGAGAGAATCTTGCTGACTAGGACGTATAGAGGATAAATATAGAGGTTCATGAGTGCGGATAGTCTTACAGCGCGTCGCTGCAGGCCCAGCTGACAGCAACCTATCCATGATCACATCACATGGCTTTGCCAGTCGGTGAAAAAAAAACATAATTGCCAAGGGTGCCCAGCCTATACCTAGGCCATATTTAGATTGCTTCAAAATACAAAAAGTTTTCAAGATTTCCCGCCACATCGCATATACCGGCACATGTATGGAGCATTAAATATAGGTAAAAAATAATTAATTGCACAGTTTGTCTGTAAATGTCGAGACGAATCTTTTGAGCCTAGTTAATCCATGATTGGACAAAGTTTGTCAAATACAAACGAAAGTGCTACAGTGCTTTTTTCAAAAAAAATTGCCGCCTAAACATAGCCCTAGTCTGTTGTAAAAAAAAAAACACTTTACCGACACCGAGTGCATACAGCTTTACTTGAGTGGAACTTCACAGCATTGCCAAGCGTGTCGCTTCCTAACTGTGCTTGTGGCCATGAATTATTTAGCAAGCAGCTAAGCAGGGAAAACCTCGTGAAGTCGTCGTCGTGGTCATCTCGTCAATCGTCAGTCTAGGAGTAGGGTAGCTTCTCTGAAGTACTACCGTGAATGGATGAAACTATGGTATGCGTGTCAGCTAAAATGTTTCATGTTTGATTAAGTTTCTGATAAATAATATTCACATTTATAACTTTAAATTAATTTATTATAAAAATATATTTCGTAATTAATCTAATAATATTTATTTGATATTATAAATATTTATACATTTTTATTTATAATTGGTCAAACTTGGTACACTAAAACATGATACTCTTTCAGAATTTCATTCTTCCAGCGACGGAGGAAGTACTATCGTGGTCGTGGCACATTGGAGACCACTTAGGTTGATGTACTATGATCAGTCGAGATTGGCGTAGTCTTTTCTAATAAAGACAAAAAAACATTATTCAAAACCTACGCCATATCGCGTTTAAGTAGTCTCCCACACTTGTCAAGATGCTTAATTTTTCCAAACAGGGAATTATATGTATAGTTATAGTTATATTATCAATATCGACATGTCAAACAATCTAGTTAAAATATATAAATATATCTACAGTAACCACCTATATAAATTATATGCCATAGTTACTAATATGATTTTAAATAATTTGTTAGTATCATTAGTATATGAGTAGTTAAAAAAATACTTTTTATGTGATGAAACATAACATGTATATTTATCGTTCATTCATGTGTGACACGAGATGTAAACTTACTTTAATCAAATCTTAATATGTTAATACTGATAGAAACGATGTTTGCTCGAAAAATGATCTGCTACCCCACTGATTGAGAAAAACAATCATCTTTCCCTAAAAATTGTGATATGGAGAAATCAGGTGAAAAAAACTGCTCCAACAAATCTTCTTTCTCAATCACCTTTCTCTATATTTTTTCTTAGTCCCTGGAAACCTCCCATAAATCCCTCACATAGAGGGGAGCAAACACAACATTTTTTTTCTCAATCCCCTGTCCTTCCCATTCTGTAACTGACATACCGGGCCAAGCAGCTTGTACCGAGCGAGCAGGCTCCGCCGTGTCGGCTGCATCGTGTCGTTGATCTAGGCCGCCGTGCTGCTACTCCGAGAGCCAATGAGCCCGTGGTTCGTCGGCCGCTAAGCCCCACACGTCATCGTCATGGTTACAGACTACTGCACCCCACGCACCGACTGCCCCGCTGCTTCTTTGATCCGGCGAGCCCCGCGCGGCCGTGGATAGGGAAGAGAGAGGGGGACGAAGAAGAGAAGTCCCATTGACATACGGGCCCAACCTATTAGGAGAATAAAGGTGATGAATTTTTTTTTCTCAATCTGCTAGAGCACAGTTCTCCTATACTCTAAAATTTCTGTTTTCTCAATCCGGCCTCTTTAGCTGTATATAGCGGATTGGATATATCCTCAATCTGGTGGAGATGCTCTTAGTGCTCCACTTTTAGGAGCATGTAACAACCGGATCTAAATTGAATTTCTAGATACAGCCGGTAATGTGACCTGTCTCCAAAAATAGATGGGAAAAAATAATCATACTATATTCAGATGAATGTTACATCAAAGTTGTAGAGCTCGGAGAGATCTACGTAGCTTTGTAGTTGATGACATTTTTATTCGAAATAGTTTAGACCAGGACCCAATTGAATTCTTAGATTAATTCAAAATTTTGATTTTTTTCAGACTGCCTTGGACGGACACCCACTCTATACCAAAGTTATAGTGCTTAACGAGATTTGAAGCTTTGTATTTCAAACTAGTTTCATTTGAAATCGTCTAGACACTGAATTTTTTTCAACCGAAGCTTCGTAACAAATAATATGAAAGGATAGCATGATACACTTGCCACGGAAGGGTGCTCTCTAGTGAAGTAAGAGCCGATTAGTGAATCTTACTATTACTAATTAGAGGCTCCAATGGAGGCACCACGTTTATTATCACTAGACGCGCTAAGAAAAAAGATAAATCCTAGAAATTCTCACAATAATCAGAAACATCTAACCTTTAATTTCGTAGACTCTAATCATCATGACCAATAATAGCCATTGGATCTATTGTAATTTATAAAAAAATTACCCACCTCTGTCATTATGAAAAATACATGAAGTAACCCCCTAATTTTCCATATAAATTATCCACCTTTGCCATTACGAAAGAAAAATTAGAATAACGCCCTAAATTTGTATATAAATTACCCACATCCGTCATTATGAAATATAATTCAAAATAACCCCCTCACATTGCATCTAAATTACCCGCTATTGCTATTATGAAAGATAATTTAAAATAACCCTCTTACTTTGTATCTAGATTACCCACATATGTCATTATGAGAGATAATTTAAAATATAACCCACTAATTTTGTATCTAGATACTCACATGTGTCATTATGAAAGGTAATTTATAATGATTTGGTAAATTATCTACCTTTGTAATTATAAAAGATATGAAAAATAACCTCCTAATAACAATTGATAGTATAATCATAATTGCACATGTAACTCCTTGAAAGCCCAAGTTTGGTTTTGGTAATTAATGACACCAAGTTGCTAATGCCATGTGTTAAGTGTTTTGAGTTAGGCATAAGCAACACATGTGATGAAGGTGTATGTGGCAAGGAGTGGTGGCCACAAGATCACAAAGAGATGGTGCATGGACATGAAATGATGATCATGGTGGAGATGCACCTAATATGATGGACATGATGTTCAAATGGAAGAGAAGGATCTAAGAGCGCAAGGCAAAGGTATAACCATAGGGTTTTTCTTTTGCCGGTCTAAGATGAGTAGAGAAGTGATTGACCGGGTTTAGGATACATAGCCGACTATCAAGAGGGGCAATCACGGTTAGCTCGGGAATCAAGTACCACTAGATCATTATCTTGAGCATATGCATTAGGATCTAGTAAAAGAGCTAACATAACACCTTGAGAAATGATTGTGAAATGCTAACACACATGCACATGGTGGTGTACACTTGGTGGTGTTAGCACATTTGTGAAGGCGGTGGAGTTTAAGCGGTAGAGAGGGGTTTGGGTTCCTCTCTCCCTCCCGCCGAGCTTGCGAGGCGGGATTCGGCGCTCTTTGGGGAAGTGAAACGCCTATTTTCTACTGCGCCAGAAGTTGGAAAAGAAACAGAGGCGAACGGAGGTCACTGTGGTGACCGGACGCTGCACCGGACGAGGTCACGGTTTGACCAGCGTGTCCGGTCAGTTCATTCGGTCACTGCGCCTAAGGTTAGTGACCGGACGCTGGTCTGGCCTGACCAGCGCGTCCGGTCAGTTCACCTGTGCGCAAAAGAAGAGTGAGCGACCGGCGCGTCCGGTCAGGCGTCCAGAGGGGCAGAGAGCGTGGGAGTGATGATCGGACGCGCGGCGCGTCCGGTCACGTACGATCAGACGCGTCCGGTCGTTGAGGGAGCTTACTGGACTCAAACCGGACGCTGGCACTGTCGCGTCCGGTCATTCGCTAGGGCGCGTCCGGTCGTTGCTTCGCGGGCTCGCGGTGCTGAGCGATCGACGCGTCCGGTCAGTTGACCAGCGCGTCCGGTCATAGCAACGGTAAGTTCTGACGCGCACTGTTCACGCTTGTCCTGTAGTGACCGGACGCATTCGGTCACCCTGACCGGTGCGTCCGGTCATCACGTTTTGAACTGCGTCGTCCGGTAACGGCTAGCTGCGTACCCCTTCGTTATAAATAGACGTTGGTCGGGGTTTGAGGGTAACTCTTGCACATTTTGAGAACTAGAGACATACTTTGAGCTAGAGAACAACCCCTCCACTCATCTCTTTGCATAGTTGCACATCTTGAGTGAGATTGAGTGAGATTCAAGTGCATTGCTTGAGAGTTGCATTCTAGAGGCACTTGATCTTCGAGTTGCTGCGGATTTCTTGTTACTCTTCCATGTTTCCCGACACGGTAGACGACTTGGAGCAGCGGGGGTGATTGAGCTCGCAATTGGAGATTGTTGGAACCTTCACCAAGTGTTGTAAGGGGTTCTTGATCCTTTCCCGCGAGAGTTCGTGAATTGGATACTCTAGTGGAGCTCGTGGCTTGGAGGATCCCCATCTTGTGTGCGATTGTGCGGCGCCCGCCGAGGGCTCGACTCTTGATAGTCGATTAGCTTGCGAATCGATAAGTGGGTGTATCGCCACAACGGGGAGTAGCTTGTAGGGAAGCAAGTGAACCTCAGGATAAATTCTTGTGTCATTCTCTTCCCGAGGACTTCTCTTGTGTGATTGATTGATTGGTACTTCTCATCTCTTCACGGCGGTATAATCACTCAAAGCTCTTCTCTCGTATTACTTCTTGTTTCCAGCTTGTAGTTGTTGTTGTGTTTAGCGAATAGCTTTGTTATAGACTTGTGTAGGTGGCTTGCTTAAATAGTTAGAGCTAGTGCTTTTGCTTCGCCACCTTTCGTACTAACGTGTGGTTAAGTAATTCTTGTAGAAGTTTTAATTAGCCTATTTGGACCTTACAAGTGGTATCAGAGCCGAGGCACCGTTTATTTGAGGCTTAACAACCTACGGTGAAAAAGAAATGGCTCAATTAAGCTTGCACATCAACAACACCAAGAAGGCACCTCACTTTGATGGCACAAATTATGCATATTGGAAGGTTAAGATGACCGCACACCTAAAGTCAATCAATAGAGAAGTGTGAAAGGTCACCGAAACAAAATTTGAGGTTGCTAATCCGGAAGCACCTACACCGGTGGAAGAGAAGAAGCTCCAATGCAATGACATTGCCATTAGTGCTCTTCATGAGGCATTAGATGACAAGACCTTTGAGCAAGTAAAGAACATTGAGATTGCTCATGATGCTTGGGCCAAGGTATAAGAAACATTTGAGGGCACCGAAGGCACAAAGACCGCTAAAGCATATATCTTGCAAGAAAAAATTTTAAGCTTCAAGATGCAAGATGATAAGAGTGTACCGGAGATATTTCATAGGTTGCAAGTCATTGTCAATGAGCTCAAGGCACTTGGTGAGGAGGTCAAGGACAATCAATTCTCTATGAAGTTCTTGAGAAGTCTACCTAAGAGATTTGATACATTGATCACCGTGCTAGTGAGGACTACATTGAAGGATTCAACTCCTCAACAAATATTCCAAGAAGTAATGACCGATGATTCATATAGAGAAGGTGATAAGAAGGATGAGTTGGTCAAGAAGAAGAAGAAGAAGAAGGGAAATGAGAAGAAGGATGATGAAAAGAAGAAGAGTGTGGCATTCAAAGCCACCACATCCAAGGGCAAATCCAAGATTGAATCATCAAGTGATGAAGACGCAAGCTCTTGTGATAGTGATAACATTGATGAGAAGATGACTCTTTTTGTCAAGCAATTTGGCAAATTCATGAAGAAGAAGGGCTATCGTGCAAGGAGGAGGAAGAACTCATCCAAGAAGAATGAGCATACCATGAGATGTTTTAGATGCCATAGCAAGGACCATCTCATTGCAAAGTGTCCTTATGATAGTGATGATGAAGATGCTATCAAGGAGAGAAAGAAGCAAAAGAAGAAGCTAGAGAAGAAGGAGAGCTCTTATAAGAAGAAGAATGATTCTCATGTTGCTACATGGGATAGTGATGATTCCTCAAGTGATGATGAGGATGACAACAAGAGCAAGAAGAAGGGACATGCTAGCATTGCCATCCAAGAGAAGGTCTCCCTCTTCGACACTCCATCGTGCTTCATGGCTAAGGCCGTTAAGGTATCATCCGACGATGAGAGTGATCATGATAATGCTAGTGATAGTGATAGTGATGAAGAAGAATTCACTAAAGATGAACTAATCACTATGCTAGAAGATTGCACTCAATATTTTAAAGAATCTAGAAAGGAGTGCAAGGGCTTGCTTAAGGAAAAGAAAAACCTTATGCAAGAACTTGATGAGCTTAGGGCATCTTATGAGAGTCTAAAGGTAGACCATAAGAAGCTTCAAAAGTCTCACACCAAGCTTGAAGAAGCTCATTCCTCTCTAGTTGAAAAATGTGAAAACATGTCAACTAATGTTGAGAAAGCTAAAACTTGCAACATAGGCATATCATGTGATATAATTGATAAAACTTTTCATAAGCCTATTATTGTTGCTCCCACTAACCCTTCATGTAGCACATCTACATCATCCTCATCTAGTAGTGGCAGTTTCACTTGTGACTCCACACTAATAGTTGAGAATGAAAATCTCAAGATGGAGGTAAAAGAGCTCAATCACACATTAGCTAAGGCTTATGGTGGTGAGAACCGCTTGCTTATGTGCTTAGGTAGCCAAAGAGCTTCTCTCTATAAAGAGAGATTGGGTTATAACCCCAAGAAAGGCAAGGCTGCTTTTGCTCTTCACAAGACTCGTTTTGTGAAGAACAATGGTAGCTATTGCAAAAGTTGCAAGCAAGTTGGTCACATAGAGCAACAATGCATGAACAAGAAATCAAATGCTAATGTATCATCAATTAAGTTTGATTCTTTCTATATACTTACCAAGGGTACAAATGGTGTTCATGCTAAGTTCATTGGTGCACCATGGATGGGCTCAAAGAAGAAAGCCATTTGGGTACCAAAGAGCTTAGTCGCTAACCTTGGAGGACCCAAACAAGTTTGGGTACCTAAAAGGAATTGATCTTATCTTGTAGGTCAATTATAAAGCCGGAGGAAGGCATTGGGTGCTTGATAGTGGGTGCACTCAACATATGACCAGAGACTCTTGTATGTTCAATTCAATTGATACAAGTCAAAATGGTGGTTTTGATGCTATCACTTTCGGCAACAACAAAAAAGGCAAGGTCAAGGGACTTGGTAAAATTGCTATCTCAAATGACATGAGCATTTCTAATGTATTGCTAGTTGAGAGCTTGGATTTCAATCTTTTATCGGTGGCACAACTTTGTGATCTTGGCTTCAAGTGCATATTTGGTAGTGATGATGTTGAAGTCATAAGTGTTGATGGATCAAATTTGATATTCAAAGGATTTAGACATGGTAGCTTATACTTGGTTGACTTCAATGATAGTGAGACATAATTGTCATCATGTTTGCTTAGTAAATCTAGTATGGGATGGTTGTGGCATAGAAGGCTTGGTCATATTGGAATGAAACAATTGAACAAACTTTTGAAGCATGACTTAGTTAGAGGCTTGAAGGATGTCACCTTTGAGAAGGATAAACCATGTAGTGCTTGTCAAGCCGGCAAACAAGTTGGAAATACACATCCTAGTAAAAGTGAAATGAGCACATCAAAGGCATTTGAGTTATTGCATATGGACTTGTTTGGGCCAACAACATACACTAGCATTGGTGGCAACAAGTATGGTTTTGTGATTGTGGATGACTACACTAGATACACTTGGGTGTTCTTTCTCTATGACAAGAGTAATGTTTATGATCTATTCAAGTCTTTTGTCAAGAGGGTGCAAAATGAGTTTGAGACTACCATCAAGAAGATTAGAAGTGACAATAGTAGTGAGTTCAAGAACACAAGAATTGAAGATTTGTGTGATGATTTTGGTATTGGACATCAATTCTCACCAACATACACTCCTCAATCAAATGGTGTAGTTAAAAGGAAAAATAGAACCTTGATTGATATGGCTAGATCAATGCTTAGTGAATACAATGTTAGTCATTCATTTTGGAGTGAAGCTATCAACACGGCTTGCTATTGTAGCAACCGTCTCTATTGCCATGAAAAGCTTGGGAAGACACCATATGAGCTATTGAATGGAAGAAAGCCTAACATTGCATACTTTAGAGTGTTTGGTTGCAAATGCTATATTCTTAAGAAAGGCACTAGATTGAGCAAGTTTAAAAAGAAATGTGATGAAGGGTTCTTACTTGGTTATTCTACCACAAGCAATGCATATAGAGTTCGAAATCTCACAAATGGCACCTTGGAAGAAGTTCATGATGTTGAGTTTGATGAAACCCAAGGATCTCAAAATGAATCTCAAAACCTTGATGATGTAAGAGGAGATCAATTGTCAAATGCAATGAAGAACATGGACATTGGTGATGTTAGGCCAAGGCAAGTTGACGATGATGATATTCATGTGATCAACCAAAGTGTGCAAATTGATACAAATCAAGCAAGCTCTAGTGGTACTCATGATGAAGCTCAAGTTCAAGGTCAAACAAATAGAAGCAATCAACTCCCAATACTCCAACCTACTAGTATTGCAAGAGATCATCCATTGGACCAAATCATTGGTGGAATTCAAAGTGGTGTTCAAACTAGATCTAGGCTAGCATCCTTTTGTGAGCATTACTCATTTGTGTCACTTGAAGAACCTAAGAAATTAGAAGATGCTTTGAAGGATTCTGATTGGGTAAATGCTATGCATGAAGAACTAAACAACTTTGCTAGAAATCAAGTTTGGAAACTTGTTGAGAGGCCAAAGAACTACAATGTGATTGGTACTAAGTGGGTCTTTAGAAACAAGCAAGATCAAGATGGCATGGTTGTGAGGAATAAAGTAAGATTAGTAGCACAAGGATACACTCAAGTTGAGGGTCTTGACTTTGGAGAGACATATGCACCGGTTGCAAGATTGGAAGCAATTAGAATCTTATTAGCATATGCTTGTGCACACAACATCAAGCTCTATCAAATGGATGTTAAGAGTGCATTTCTCAATGGCTACATCAATGAAGAAGTTTATGTTGAGCAACCTCCCGGTTTTGAAGATGACAAGAAGTCCGACCATGTTTACAAGCTAAAGAAGGCATTGTATGGTTTGAAGCAAGCACCTAGAGCATGGTATGAGAGGTTGAGGGACTTTCTCCTCTCTAAAGGGTTCAAGATGGGAAAGGTTGACACCACTCTCTTCACCAAGAAGCTTGGAAATGACTTGTTTGTGTTACAAATCTATGTGGATGACATTATCTTTGGATCAACCAACCAAGACTTTTGTGAAGAGTTTGGAAATATAATGGCTAATGAGTTTGACATGTCTATGATTGGAGAGCTTAGTTACTTCCTTGGACTTCAAATCAAGCAAATGAAGAATGGCACTTTTGTAAGTCAAGGCAAGTACATCAAGGACATGATCAAGAAGTTTGGATTGCAAGATGCTAAGCAAATGAGTACACCAATGGGCACAAATGATCAATTGGGTATTGATGCTAGTGGAAACATGGTAGATCAAAAGCTATACCGGTCTATGATTAGAAGTTTGCTATATGTCACCGCCTCTAGGCCGGATGTGATGTTTAGTGTGTGCAAGTGTGCAAGATATCAAGCTTCACCTAGAGAAAGTCACTTGAAAGCAACCAAGAGGATATTGAGATATCTAAAGGGCACTCATGATGTTGGATTGTGGTTTCCAAAGGGGTCTAATTTTGAGTTGATTGGATATTCGGACTCCGACTATGGTGGATGCAAGATTGATAGAATGAGCACAAGTGGCACTTATCAATTGCTTGGAAGGTCTCTTGTTTCATGGTCATCAAAGAAACAAAATAGTGTTGCACTATCTACCACCGAGGCTGAATACATTAGTGCCGGTAGTTGTTGTGCACAATTGCTTTGGATGAAGGCCACCTTGAGTGACTTTGGAATAAAATTCAAGAATGTGCCTTTGTTTTGTGATAATGAGAGTGCTATCAAGATGACTTAAAATCCGGTTCAACATTCAAGAACGAAGCACATTGACATAAGGCATCACTTCATAAGAGACCATCAACAAAAGGGTGATATTAGCATTGAGAGCATTGGCACCGAAGATCAACTAGCCGACATTTTCACAAAGCCACTTGATGAGAAGAGATTTTACAAGTTAAAGAATGAATTGAACATACTTGACTTCTCCAACTTGAAATGAGTGCACCCCCACATTCTTATATGACATGCCTCTCCTCCAACATAACAAGGTAAAGTTGTTTGGCATATCATTCATATTTTGCTAAGAACATGGTTAGAACATATAGACATATTTGCATAACAAATAGGCTCATTCATGAAAATCAAATGATTTTGATGTATATATGGTACCACTATTGCTTCTATGTTTGATTGATCTAGTGGTAGCATATGACATGTTTGTGGGCTTGCAAACCTAGTGTTAAATCTAGTAAACAAGCTTATGATGTGTAATTCAACATGCTCAAGATAACCCTTATACTTTATGAGGTGTGAAGAAGCTTGTGCTTGGATCAAACCGAATTACATATTCTAGGCAAGTGATCTAGATTGAACCATAATTTAGACTCCCTCATATTGATTGACTTATCTCTCACTAAAATTGGCACCCTTTTTGTGATTGTTGACAAAGGGGGAGAGAAAAGTCACAAAGATATTGCAAAGAGTAAGAAAGATATAATAAGGGGGAGAGAAAATTCACAAAGATAAAAAGTTAAGTTACAAAGGGGGAGAAAGGGATTAAAATTGAGCACACAAGTAGGGGGAGCAAGCTCATGAATTATTTGTTGCATTTTGTATGTGCATTAACATGATGAATTGTTGCATTGCAAAGCTTAAATTCATTTTCATGGTTGAATGGTGTTTGCTAGAAATAGAACTTGAATGATGATTTGTTGAGAGTAGCTTTACAAGCGGTATCTAGACAACTTTGCTTATAATGTTGATCTCACGGGGTATTTTAGTGTTTGTGATCTTTACAAATGATGTATTACAAGTGGTGTCTAGCTACATCGATGCTAAGGATGGTATATAAAGGCAACTCCGATTGGTATCACGCTTCAAAGGTCCATTCTATATACCTTAGCATCATTTTGATAGTAGTAACTCTCCCAAAATTCAAATCCATACATATGTGCACAATTGAACCAAACTCATGGAAGCACATATGTAGGGGGAGCTAATACTATCGAAATTGAAAATTGATTTCATTTCATATCTTTGTGATGGTTGTCATCAATTACCAAAAAGGGGGAGATTGAAAGCCCAAGTTTGGTTTTGGTAATTAATGACACCAAGTTGCTAATGCCATGTGTTAAGTGTTTTGAGTTAGGCATAAGCAACACATGTGATGAAGGTGTATGTGGCAAGGAGTGGTGGCCACAAGATCACAAAGAGATGGTGCATGGACATGAAATGATGATTATGGTGGAGATGCACCTAATATGATGGACATGATGTTCAAATGGAAGAGAAGGATCTAAGAGCGCAAGGCAAAGGTATAACTATAGGGTTTTCCTTTTGCCAGTCTAAGATGAGTAGAGAAGTGATTGACCGGGTTTAGGATACATAGCCGACTATCAAGAGGGGCAATCACGGTTAGCTCGGGAATCAAGTGCCACTAGATCATTATCTTGAGCATATGCATTAGGATCTAGTAAAAGAGCTAACATAACGCCTTGAGAAATGATTGTGAAATGCTAACACACATGCACATGGTGGTGTACACTTGGTGGTGTTAGCACATTTGTGAAGGCGGTGGAGTTTAAGCGGAAGAGAGGGGTTTGGGTTCCTCTCTCCCTCCCGCCGAGCTTGCGAGGCAGGATTCGGCGCTCTTTGGGGAAGTGAAACGCCTATTTTCTACTGCGCCGGAAGTTGGAAAAGAAACGGAGGCGAACGGAGGTCACTGTGGTGACCGAACGCTGCACCGGACGCGGTCACGGTTTGACAAGCGCGTCCGGTCAGTTCATTCGGTCACTGCGCCTAAGGTTAGTGACCGGACGCTGGTCTGGCCTGACCAGCGCGTCCGGTCAGTTCACCTGTGCGCAAAAGAAGAGTGAGCGACCGGTGCGTCCGGTCATCACGTTTTGAACTGCGTCGTCCGGTAACGGCTAGCTGCGTATCCCTTCGTTATAAATAGACATTGGCCGGGGTTTGAGGGTAACTCTTGCACATTTTGAGAACTAGAGACATAATTTGAGCTAGAGAACAACCCCTCCACTCATCTCTTTGCATAGTTGCACATCTTGAGTGAGATTGAGTGAGATTCAAGTGCATTGCTTGAGAGTTGTATTCTAGAGGCACTTGATCTTCGAGTTGCTGCGGATTTCTTGTTACTCTTCCGTGTTTCCCGACACGGTAGACGGCTTGGAGCAGCGGGGGTGATTGAGCTCGCAATTGGAGATTGTTGGAGCCTTCACCAAGTGTTGTAAGGGGTTCTTGATCCTTCCCCGCAGAAGTTCGCGAATTGGATACTCTAGTGGAGCTCGTGGCTTGGAGGATCCCCATCTTGTGTGCGATTGTGCGGCGCCCGCCGAGGGCTCGACTCTTGATAGTTGATTAGCTTGCGAATCGACAAGTGGGTGTATCGCCACAACGGGGAGTAGCTTGCAGGGAAGCAAGTGAACCTCGGGATAAATTCTTGTGTCATTCTCTTCCCGAGGACTTCTCTTGTGTGATTGATTGATTGGTATTTCTCATCTCTTCACGGCGGTATAATCACTCAAAGCTCTTCTCTCGTATTACTTCTTGTTTCCAGCTTGTAGTTGTTGTTGTGTTTAGTGAATAGCTTTGTTATAGACTTGTGTAGGTGGCTTGCTTAAATAGTTAGAGCTAGTGCTTTTGCTTCGCCACCTTTCGTACTAACGTGTGGTTAAGTAATTCTTGTAGAAGTTTTAATTAGGCTATTCACCCCCCTCTAGCCTATTTGGACCTTACACTCCTTGACATGAAAATTCAATCATTGTAAGAAGTATGAGAGACCACTAATGGCTATATTTTCTCAACCCTTTAAGATTACTTTAGATTAAAATGTCGACCATTATATAGCTTAAGTATTAAAATTCTCTTGAGGTTAGCACCGCTACCCCATCTGAGATCTCACTTCAAGCTCTATCACTTATCTTAAATGACATGGTGCAGGTTTCAAATGATTGCTTTTGCAATTGTAGTATTTAAGAACATATTGTAAGACCAAATATCCTTATTGTTAAAAAATGCAAAATGTAGAGTTAATAAAAAACAATAATCACAAGAGTTTCAACTTGACGACAAAAAAATCTATAGCAGTCAATAAGAATAAAATTTTAAAAATTAAATTCAGATTCATGACTTCATAAGACATGTGATGCAGCAACATGGATCAACATAGTTAAAGGCAAGATTTCAAACTAATTATATATTTAAAATATAAAAAGATGCCATGTAATGTAAAAATATGAATATGGATAAAAATCATATGAAACAGTCTCTTGCAAAAGAAGTAATTAATAAGTTTATGTTAATTGGATATAGACTATATGAAATATCTATTATGTGTATTTTGTAGAAATAAACATAAAGATAAAAACACTCAATTTAGTACCAACAATTCTTTATTAAACAAATGTATTAAACAATATATGTCTCAAAATCCTAGCCCGTGCGAGAGCACGGATAGATGGGCTAGTAATATTTAATTTGCTTTACTTGAAGTTTCATATCGTTATAAAAGTTGATAGTCATATATAAGTTGATTTGCGTGAAGACGAGACGTCGTCAGATCCGCTGTATGTGGTGAGGAGGGTGTCTGCACCGGCGCGGGATAGTATTTATTATTTACATCAACCAAATTAATAATACAGTCCTGGGAATAACTAGAATAGAGTAATTCAAATTAGAAGAAAGAACCAACATATAAAGTTACACAGGAAATGAATCTATAAATCTGAAGAGCTACTCCACGTATTTTTCCTGAAGTTATCATATGCCGAGTGCTTTTTTATTCAAATTTATTAAGCTAGGACAATTAGTCGTCCATTTTTCAGATGTATATATGTGCAAAACTACGAGCTTGTGACTGTTTGTAGTTGTAGGCCTCGCCTTGCTTTTTCTAAAAAACAGGAGCCGGCTACAGCAAATTAATTAAAGCGTACAAGTGTACGACCAATGAACCAAAGCATATTATATTACAGACATTTCGCAATCATATTTGGAGGACAGGACATGGTTAGAATATTAGCGCTCGAAAATGCTTGTGCTCCTAGTCCTATATAGTCCATCCAGTATAGAAGCGCTCAGCCAGAGGAGACTCGTGCGGACTGCGGAGTGGAAGAGGGGACTGCAGGTAAGGATTATTTTTGTTTGTGTTCAAGAGAGATGGGCTGCGGGCTAACGGCTGTACGTACTCCATGTCTTTGTGTCACACCCATTTATCAACCAAATAGAATGCATACCCTTATGTGCGCCCAGAGATCAATCACACATAAGTTCACAGATTATAACAGAAGTATCATCACAAATGTTATTACATCACGATATTTAAACACATAGTCTTAACACAAACGTAGCGGAAGTATAAATAAAAATCTCTCGTGGTAGCTCCAGTCACAGGTACATTGACTGGTTGACAGCAAGACTAGTAATCTTCAGGGAAGTAGGCGTAGTAGTCACTATTACCTCCATCTGTTACCCATCCGGGATTTTTATCCAAGTAAAAGAAATAAACAAGCGTAAGTACATCTCGTACTCAACAAGTGTAACATGGGGTTCATGAGGCTCAAAAAGGCATGTTCATTGGTTTATCAGCATGTAGCTTTTAGTTAGCATGATTTTAGCATAACAATAGCATCAAAATGTCTCAATATAAACATTAAACATATGATCCATGTGAAATGATTAACGAATAGCAAAAACATAATCATAAACAATTATTCAACTATTCCATAAGGGTCCAAGGCCACTCGTGACCGTGAGCACGGCTGTTATAACAGTTTTACACTCTGCAGAGGTTGTACACTTTCACTGTGAGTCGTGTTACCCAAATGCCCGGGTTAATTACTCCCAAAACACTACCAAGGTGAGCAGGCAGGGTAAACGCTATGAAGTCTTTCGAAGGTTCGTCTAACAAGTTAGGGCCATTAGATTCACTCGGCAAACAGATGTAGAGCCCCCCTTCCAAATGGCACAATAACTCGCAGCCTATACACATAAGGACAGAGGCCGCACTATACCCGATTCGTCAAGCCGTTCTTACGCCAAAAAGGTTACCTCTAACAAGCTAGAAAATGTCCTTCTATATGACTAAAGCCAGAGCCATATAGCCCCCACAGTTGTACTGTAAATCCCGGATTGTCGCTTATAGATGAGTCCTTATGGAGAGCAATTAGAGCATCAAAAGTAACCCCCATGCTCTAATCCCCCTGAAACATTAATCAAAATCATCTTTTAATGTTTGTTGCATATTCCTCTAATCAATTTACATGATCATAGTCCATGTTTAAGCACTAGCCACACTACTCAATGCAATATAATAGGTACCAAGGTAAAGGATCAATCGCTAAGTCATCCTTAACAAGGAATAAATGCATAATGATATTAATTGCATAAGGTGAATAGGACAACAAGGATTATCCCATGCTATACTTGCCTTGCTCAAACTGGTCCTGAAGATCTTGCTCGTAGTAAGGCTCTTGATCTCCAACGAATTTCTCACCGTCTAAACTCGATCAACCAATATCAACAACACACATCCAGAGGCAATCATGCATAGACAAACAAGACTATAATTAGAACAATACACCAACAGTAAGAAAATAAGATAAAAAGTCTTTAAAATGAATCTACAACTCGCTAGGATCACACAGACGCGAAGATCACGAAAATCGGAACTAAAACGACAAAGTTATGAATTTCCAAAGATTTCCTATAGAAAAATAAATACTTTAATATAAATTTGAAAATAAATTATCTCAAACCTACTGTACAGTTCTATTATCATGTAGAGCTCGCAAATACGAATCTAACGCAATTTGAATGGATCAAATCGGAGTTAAAACGGATAATTTATGACTAAAACAAACTCAGTGGCAAAACTGTAAATATCAGAAAACGTATTTTTCAAGTACCGAGACGAAATACGCTTTCAACAGATCAAAACGAACGCGGGATAATACGTTTTGGACTGCGGGTTTACAACTTAAATCTTACAGGGACTCTTTAGCAAAATTTCCGGCCGAAGGGGTATCTTTAAATAACGGCCGTCCGATTTAAAATGAACGGCCTAGATCTAATCGGGGAGGAGGCCGGCGGCGCTCCGGCCGGAATCGGGCCCGACGGCGAGCTTCCGCGGCGGCGCCATGGCCGGAAACGCCATCTTGCTCTACGGTGCACGAAAACGCGAACGGAGAGCACCTGCGGGTAGACAACTCGAACGCGAACTCACCTAGGGTAAAACCGTAGGCGAGGACGAAACGAGGAACGCGTGCAGCTCGGAGGGGCGGACGGTGGAGGCGGTGCTTCAACGGTGGCGGCGCTAGGCGATTGCGGCTGCTCCAAAAGGATGGGATGGGAGCGGAATAATGCGGGGGTCCCGTTTTTATAGCCCGAAGGCGGCCTCAAGAGAGGAAATAGGGAGATTGAGCCGCGGATTCGATCGGTGGAAGAAGGAAAACGACGGTGTTCGTTTTTGGAAAGCGCCGGAGGAAGGAGAAGGAAAGGGGAAGGTGTCGCTGACCGATGGGACCCACAAGTCAGCGGCTCGGGCGGAAAACACGGCCGCTGCAGGACGCGGGCGCACGCGCGCGATACTGGGCCGGCGGCTGCGGCTGGGCTCGGCCCATGCGGGAGAATGCGGGCGCGGGGAGGTAAGCGAGCCGCGGCAAGGCAGGCCGAGGCGGCGGGCTGAAATCCGGAATAAGCCGACTTTTCTTTTTTTTTCTTTTTTTTTCTTTTTCCAATTTTTCAAAGCAAATTTTCAAATAATTTTCAAATCAAATTTGAATTTGATTGAAACCACACAATACAAAACTTCAAATGCAGCAGCATGAATGCACAAACATGTTTCTACCCTTATATTTGATTTTAAATTTATAAAAATTATTATTATTCTAAATTTGCATGCTCACAAATATATACATAAAAATCATATTTTCCTATTTTTCTCCTTTTCAAATTTTTAGGGTGTTACAATTCTACCCCCTTAAGATGAATCTCGTCCCGAGATTCGACCGATACTTACTCAAACAATTGCGGGTAGGTTTTTCTCAGATCCTCTTCTCGTTCCCAAGTAGCCTCTTCTGCTGTGTACCGATTCCATTGTACTTTACACATTTTGATTGTTCTACTCCTTGTGACTCTGTCCGCAGTCTCTAAAATTTTAACCGGAAACTCTTCATATGTAAGATCCTCCTTAACAGTAAGTTTCTCTAATGGAATCTGCTCCTCTGGTACTCGTAAACATTTCTTCAATTGAGACACATGGAACACATCATGTACACCTGCCAAACTTTCAGGTAATTCCAACTGATATGCCACTTCACCACGTCTCTCTATAATCTTGAAAGGTCCAATATATCTTGGTGCCAATTTACCTTTCATGTTGAACCTTCTCACACTCCTCATTGGCGATACTTTCAAATATACATAATCTCCTACTTCAAAGATTAACTCTCTTCTCCGAGTATCAGCGTAACTCTTCTGTCTGGACTGAGCTATTTTTAGATTATCTCTAATCATTCTCACTTTCTTTTCAGCATCCTTTAATACATCAGGCCCATACACTTGACTCTCCCCTGTCTGATTCCAGAACAACGGGGTCCTACACTTTCGTCCATACAGTGCCTCAAACGGTGCCATTTGAAGACTCTTCTGATAACTATTGTTATAAGCGAACTCTGCATAAGGCAAACTCTTATCCCAACTAGTACCATATTGTAAAGCACAAGCTCTCAACATATCTTCCAATATCTGATTAATTCTCTCCGTTTGACCATCTGTCTGAGGATGATAAGCTGTACTAAAATTTAATTTGGTTCCCAATGATTCATGTATCTTTTGCCAATAATGAGATGTAAACTGAGTACCTCGATCAGACACAATCTTCTTAGGTACTCCATGTAGACTCACTATTCTTTCCATATACAATTCTGCCAACTTCGCACTGCTATATGTAGTCTTCATAGGCAGAAAATGAGCAACCTTAGTCAGACGATCCACTATCACCCAAATTGAATCATATCCTCTTTGAGTCCGTGGCAACCCAACTATAAAGTCCATACCAACCTCTTCCCATTTCCACTCGGGTATCTGCATAGGCTGTAACAATCCTGCAGGTCTCTGATGTTCCGCTTTCACTCTTTGACAAGTGTCACACAAAGCAACATACTCAGCAACATCTCTCTTTAAACCGTACCACCAATATTTCTCTTTCAGATCCAAGTACATCTTAGTACTCCCCGGATGTATGGAATAAGCTGACTCATGAGCTTCATGCAGAATTACCATTCTGATATCCTTATCTTCCGGCACACACAGCCTTTTTCCAAACCATAGCGTACCATTATCATCCTTACGGAATCCTGGAGATTTACCTTTCGCTATGTTTTCAGCTATCTCTCTCAACTTTTCATCCTTCTGCTGACCTTTACGGATCTCTTGCTCTAGAGTAGGCTCTAATACTAATTCCACTGCATTGGTAGTAAATCCTAAGTTCAGATGCTTGCACTCAGCACACAATTCCTTTGGCATAGGCATTACTTGTATTTCATTTGCATAACTTTTCCTACTAAGAGCATCAGCAACAACGTTGGCCTTTCCTGGATGATAATGCACCTCTAGATCATAGTCTTTTATCAACTCCAACCATCTACGCTGCCTCAAGTTCAGATCCGTTCGAGTGAAGATATACCTTAGACTCTTGTGATCAGTGTATATATCACTCTTGTGTCCAATCAAATAATGTCTCCATATCTTTAATGCATGAACTACTGCAGCTAATTCCAAATCATGAGTAGGGTAATTTAACTCATGCTTCCTCAACTGCCTCGATGCATATGCCACAACTCTACCTTCTTGCATCAGTACACATCCCAAACCCAATCGAGATGCATCACAATAGATAGAGAAAGGTTTACTCAGATCTGGCAAAACTAAGACGGGTGCAGTCGTCAATCTCTTCTTTAGCTCCTCAAAATTAGCCTGACACTTCTCGGACCACACAAACTTGGCATTCTTCTCCAATAATGCAGTCATTGGTTTTGCAAGCTTTGAAAATCCCTCTATAAATCTCCTATAATAACCAGCTAATCCTAAGAAGCTACGGATCTCACTCACATTGATGGGTGGTTTCCAATTCAATACATCTTTCACCTTGCCAGGATCTACTGATATTCCTCCATTAGAGACAATGTGACCAAGAAAAGAAACTTCCTTCAACCAAAACTCACATTTACTCCTCTTTGCATATAGTTGGTGTTCTCTGAGCTTCTGCAAGACCAACCTCAAATGTTCAGCATGTTCTTCCTCAGTCTTGGAAAATACTAGAATATCATCAATGAATACCACTACAAACTTGTCCAGATATTCCATGAACACCTTATTCATTAAGTACATGAAGTATGCAGGGGCATTAGTCAAACCAAAAGACATCACCGTATACTCATACAACCCATACCGTGTGGTAAAAGCTGTCTTGGGTATATCCCTGGCACGAATCTTCAATTGATGATATCCAGAGCGAAGATCAATCTTGGAAAATATACAAGCTCCTCTCAACTGATCAAACAGGTCATCAATCCTAGGCAATGGGTACTTGTTCTTAATAGTAACCTCATTAAGAGATCGATAATCTACACACATCCTCTGAGTTCCATCTTTCTTATCCACAAAAATCACTGGTGCTCCCCAAGGTGAAGAACTAGGACGAATAAAACCCTTATCCTGCAACTCCTTAATTTGTTTCTTAAGTTCTTCTAATTCATTTACTCCCATTCTATATGGACGCTTAGCTATAGGTGCAGTTCCAGGTAATAATTCAATAATAAATTCAATGTCACGGTCTGGTGGCATACCTGGCAATTCCTCTGGAAACACATCTGGGAACTCCTCCACAACTGGATCTTCCTGGTTGGCACCATCATTGAGCTGGTTCACTGTAGCGGTCTCTTGTTTTTGCACTTTTACTTCAACCCTGATTCTATCACCCTTTGGTGTTGTCAGTACAACTGATTTATCCTTACACTGAATCTCTGCTTGTTGTTGCATCATCCAATCCATTCCCAATATAAGATCAATCCCAGCTGTTCTCAATACTATAGGGCTAACTGTAAACTCTACCCCCCTTAAGTTGAGACTAATCGGAAGACAGCGATAAGATGCTGGCATGCTTCCACCAGGTGAGTTTACTAAGATAGGATTCTTCATGGCACACAAATGGATTCTATGTATTCTAACAAATGATTGCGATATGAAAGAATGTGATGCTCCAGAATCAAAAAGAACAGTGGCGGGAGTAGAGTGGACATCGAACGTACCAAGCATAACTTCTGGCTCCTCCACTGCAGTTTCCTGGGACAAGTGATTCACCCTTCCTGAGTTAGGTGCGGGCTTCTGGTGGCTGCTCTGTCTCTGGGGAGTCTGCTGGTTGGGCTTCTCCGGGCAATTGTAAGACAAGTGACCTTCTTTTCCACATCGGAAACACTTGTTGGGGGTATTGGGAGCACTGGTCTTCATGGGAGTATTATTGGAAGGACCCTGACGCTGCGCTTGATTTCCATTCTGCTGCGGTGGACGTTGGTTGCTATTCTGTGGCTGGAATGGGGGACGTTGCGGGAACTGTCCACGGAATGGGGCCTGACCACGATTCCACTGTCCAGAGGGAGGCCTCTAGTGAGTATTCTGTTGAAAGCCAGTACGCGGACGGGTGTTGCTATTAGAGGCTTGTCCCTGTAACCTCTTTCTCTTTGCATCCATTTCCTTGCGCTTGCTATCCACCACGATAGCGCGGTTCACAAGCGTCTGAAAGTTAGGGTAGGTATTGGACATCAACTGCAACTGTAGTCCATCATATAATCCCTTCAAGAAGCGGCGCTGCTTATCATTGTCATTGGCCACCTCATGTGGAGCATATCATGACAATTGAGCAAACTTGTCACGGTACTCAGCTACAGTCATTGACCCTTGGGTCAGGTTCCTGAATTCCTCCGCCTTCAACTCTATCATTCCTTCAGGTATATGGTAAGCCCTGAAGTTCTCCCTAAACTCCTGCCAGGTGACTGCAGGAGCATTGGCAGGACGACCATACTCATATGACTCCCACCAATCCTGAGCTTCTCCCTGAAGTTGCCGAGAAGCAAACAACACCTTCTGTCGGTCATCACATTGGGCAATAGTGAGTTGTTTCTCCACAGCACGAAGCCAATCATCGGCCTCCAAAGGATCAGCAGCATATGTGAACACTGGGGGACGACCCTTCAAAAACTCACCACGCTTATCACGTGGTTGAGCCCCAGCAACTGGCTGATTTTGCTGATTTTGCACTAGTTGCTGCATCAACTGCGTCTGTACCGCCAACAGTTGCTCGATAGTTGGTGGCGGTGGTGGTGGTGGATTTGGGGGAATGTTTCCACGACCTCTGCCTCTTCCTCTTCCGGCCATCTGCCACCCATAAACATGCAAACTTTAAGAATTCCATGATTTCAACCACTTATAAGATTAAGAATGAGATCTGAAAGTTTTCTGGACGAGTAGCAATGTTGACAGTTCAGTATTTCAATCATATCTCGAGCTACAGAAATTCAAAAGAGGCGTGCCTTATATGGTTGGAAAGCTTATGAAATTATCCACAATTTCTATTCAGACCTCAAGATCAAATTCTGTCGTTAAGTCTATGAAAAATAAGGCGTAACAGAATCTGTTCCAGATTCCAGACTGTGCAGAAACTTTAACTTGTAAAAATTATATCTCTCGAACCAGATCAGATAAAAAGGTGATTCCAGTGGAATTTGAAAGATGCTTGAGTCTAGTTTCTCTCATAAAAATTTCATAAATGTTGCACGAACCGTTTTTAAACTATAGCAGAAACATTGAAGACTGCTCCAGAAAACAGCAAGGACAGAAACGTGATAATATCAAACCCCAACTATTATTCCTTGACTATTAAACTTATTATTCTTAAGAATGGAACTTGTAGACATGCCTACAAGTCCCGACACTCAAACAAAGATCCAACTCACACATAAGCATAATAATAAAGCAACTAGCACACCAAGGTTCAAACCACACGACAGACTCGACTGACTCAACTGACGTTACTAAGAACGTTCTTATTACATAAAGGACTCCTACTTCCTAAGGAAGTGGCTCATGCTCTAATGTCTCATAAATCTTGGGCATGCCTTGGTTTGCTCGGAGCTCATCAATGGTTGCTTGGCACCTCTTGATAGTCTTCCCTTGTGCCTTCACCATCTCTTCTAGCTGCAGCTTCCTATCCATCATATCATAGACAAAGTTCACCATCACCCGAGGTAGTGGCTCTAGCTGCACTGGATCTGTCATAGCCCATCCAAGTTCGGGGTGTGCACGAGGAAAGAAACGATGAATGTCATGCTTCATAAGGTTAAAGCGAAGATAGCGGAGACCCATACATGCTTCAAAAGCAGCATCTTCAATGCTATCCTCTATAGTAGCTCGATGTCCCACGTGAGAGAACATCCTGTCCAGCTGATATGCCCCCTTGTCTTCCTTATGGGCAAAGATGCTTGCCCTTGCCTTCCAGTACGTGTCCTCCAGTGGATGAGTGTACTCCCAGCAGACGTACTCCACAGCTGGATGCCAATCAGCGAAGTAAGCAGTGAGCATCCCCACCAGGCGAAGATGAGAGACATCATTCCCTCCATTCCTGTGGTAGATCCTCACAGTCCACCCCATTGGAGCAGGTGGCATATCTTCAGGAGCTTCATGTGATGGAGGCGGGGGTTGTACTCCTCCATTAGCTTCCTCTTCATCATCTTCAATCTCGACGATTTCTGGATCTTCTTCAGACTCAGGCTCTTCCTGGGGAGGTGCTGGTGCTTGGATTGGTGCTACAGGAGTCTGCTCCTGTTCCTGAGGTTCTGGCTCTTGTGGCTCTTCAGTTGCATGCAGGGCACGAGGTGGGTAGTATCCTCCAGAGCTAATGCGGGCAGTCTTACGGTCACGGGCTATCTACAGAATTTTTAGATGTAGTTAGAATAGAGGCAAAATTTCGTAATAGAATGTGACATAAGAAGCATAAAAATTTATCAAATAACAAGAGCAAGATAGTGAGCATAAAAATAGTGTAAAGATGATACTAAATCGACCATTCCTAGTTAGGCTTGCGTCCTACAGTCAACAAGAGCTCTGATACCAATTTGTCACACCCATTTATCAACCAAATGGAATGCATACCCTTATGTGCGCCCAGAGATCAATCACACATAAGTTCACAGATTATAACAGAAGTATCATCACAAATGTTATTACATCACGATATTTAAACACATAGTCTTAACACAAACGTAGCGGAAGTATAAATAAAAATCTCTCGTGGTAGCTCCAGTCACAGGTACATTGACTGGTTGACAGCAAGACTAGTAATCTTCGGGGAAGTAGGCGTAGTAGTCACTATTACCTCCATCTGTTACCCATCCGGGATTTTTATCCAAGTAAAAGAAATAAACAAACGTAAGTACATCTCGTACTCAACAAGTGTAACATGGGGTTCATGAGGCTCAAAAAGGCATGTTCATTGGTTTATCAGCATGTAGCTTTTAGTTAGCATGATTTTAGCATAACAATAGCATCAAAATGTCTCAATATAAACATTAAACATATGATCCATGTGAAATGATTAACGAATAGCAAAAACATAATCATAAACAATTATTCAACTATTCCATAAGGGTCCAAGGCCACTCGTGACCGTGAGCACGGCTGTTATAACAGTTTTACACTCTGCAGAGGTTGTACACTTTCACTGTGAGTCGTGTTACCCAAATGCCCGGGTTAATTACTCCCAAAACACTACCAAGGTGAGCAGGCAGGGTAAACACTATGAAGTCTTTCGAAGGTTCGTCTAACAAGTTAGGGCCATTAGATTCACTTGGCAAACAGATGTAGAGCCCCCCTTCCAAATGGCACAATAACTCGCAGCCTATACACATAAGGACAGAGGCCGCACTATACCCGATTCGTCAAGCCGTTCTTACGCCAAAAAGGTTACCTCTAACAAGCTAGAAAAGGTCCTTCTATATGACTAAAGCCAGAGCCATATAGCCCCCACAGTTGTACTGTAAATCCCGGATTGTCGCTTATAGATGAGTCCTTATGGAGAGCAATTAGAGCATCAAAAGTAACCCCCATGCTCTAATCCCCCTGAAACATTAATCAAAATCATCTTTTAATGTTTGTTGCATATTCCTCTAATCAATTTACATGATCATAGTCCATGTTTAAGCACTAGCCACACTACTCAATGCAATATAATAGGTACCAAGGTAAAGGATCAATCGCTAAGTCATCCTTAACAAGGAATAAATGCATAATGATATTAATTGCATAAGGTGAATAGGACAACAAGGATTATCCCATGCTATACTTGCCTTGCTCAAACTGGTCCTGAAGATCTTGCTCGTAGTAAGGCTCTTGATCTCCAACGAATTTCTCACCGTCTAAACTCGATCAACCAATATCAACAACACACATCCAGAGGCAATCATGCATAGACAAACAAGACTATAATTAGAACAATACACCAACAGTAAGAAAATAAGATAAAAAGTCTTTAAAATGAATCTACAACTCGCTAGGATCACACAGACGCGAAGATCACGAAAATCGGAACTAAAACGACAAAGTTATGAATTTCCAAAGATTTCCTATAGAAAAATAAATACTTTAATATAAATTTGAAAATAAATTATCTCAAACCTACTGTACAGTTCTATTATCATGTAGAGCTCGCAAATACGAATCTAACGCAATTTGAATGGATCAAATCGGAGTTAAAACGGATAATTTATGACTAAAACAAACTCAGTGGCAAAACTGTAAATATCAGAAAACGTATTTTTCAAGTACCGAGACGAAATACACTTTCAACAGATCAAAACGAACGCGGGATAATACGTTTTGGACTGCGGGTTTACAACTTAAATCTTACAGGGACTCTTTAGCAAAATTTCCGGCCGAAGGGGTATCTTTAAATAACGGCCGTCCGATTTAAAATGAACGGCCTAGATCTAATCGGGGAGGAGGCCGCCGGCGCTCCGGCCGGAATCGGGCCCGACGGCGAGCTTCCGCGGCGGCGCCATGGCCGGGAAACGCCATCTTGCTCTACGGTGCACGAAATCGCGAACGGAGAGCACCTGCGGGTAGACAACTCGAACGCGAACTCACTTAGGGTAAAACCGTAGGCGAGGACGAAACGAGGAACGCGTGCAGCTCGGAGGGGCGGACGGTGGAGGCGGTGCTTCAACGGTGGCGGCGCTAGGCGATTGCGGCTGCTCCAAAAGGATGGGATGGGAGCGGAATAATGCGGGGGTCCCGTTTTTATAGCCGGAAGGCGGCCTCAAGAGAGGAAATAGGGAGATTGAGCCGCGGATTCGATCGGTGGAAGAAGGAAAACGACGGTGTTCGTTTTTTGAAAGCGCCGGAGGAAGGAGAAGGAAAGGGGAAGGTGTCGCTGACCGATGGGACCCACAAGTCAGCGGCTCGGGCGGAAAACACGGCCGCTGCGGGACGCAGGCGCACGCGCGCGATACTGGGCCGGCGGCTGCGGCTGGGCTCGGCCCATGCGGGAGAATGCGGGCGCGGGGAGGTAAGCGAGCCGCGGCAAGGCAGGCCGAGGCGGCGGGCTGAAATCCGGAATAAGCCGACTTTTCTTTTTTTTTTTTTTTTTTTTTTCCAATTTTTCAAAGCAAATTTTCAAATAATTTTCAAATCAAATTTGAATTTGATTGAAACCACACAATACAAAACTTCAAATGCAGCAGCATGAATGCACAAACATGTTTCTACCCTTATATTTGATTTTAAATTTATAAAAATTATTATTTTTCTAAATTTGCATGCTCACAAATATATACATAAAAATCATATTTTCCTATTTTTCTCCTTTTCAAATTTTTAGGGTGTTACACTTTGGAAGGAAACCCATTGGAAGCAGAGGCAGTGTGACTCTCCCTCCTCATAGTCTCTGAATATTATATTATATTTTTCTTCCGATCAAATGCGATGCTTGACTCACCTGCCTGAGCCTGCTGCATTCCAAGTCCGTGCAAATGCAAGCAACACATTTCCCCTCTTGTCTTTAACTCCTGCTTCACACCGTTCGTTGTAGTTTGGTTCCAGCTTTTCCATGAATTGCATCACTACACACCTGGCTGCCATTTTATTCATTCAGTAGCATATATAGCAAGAGAAACCAATCCGGGCATCATCGGGCCCTGACACGCACTCTGATCCAAGCTCCTCACCAAAGCATGCATATTTGCCGCGACTACACCAGAGTCACAGGGATGTGCTTGGCATGAGCTGTATTCTGTATAACCAATAAGGCACTGATGAAACTGATTACAAATAAATGGCGCTACATAAATAAATCTCTCCTCCTGTTTTGGAACTCTGTGTTCTCGATCTCACTCTGACTCCCACAGTAAAAACGACGGCATCTCTATTGATATAATAGTAATTCCTTGACACACACAGAATAGCCAACGAATATAATCTATGTATGGTACACAGCACAGACACAGGGATCTAGCTGCTCGTTCTTGCTTTTGGCCTTGCAGATGAGGGAAGGTTCGGCTTCAGCGTGTCCATGTGCTGGATTCAGCTCCGGTTTCGAGTTGCTGCTGTTGCTCCTCCTCCGTTGGATGTCAGTCAGTGGAGAAGGCGACATTTGGGGTGTGGCCTTCACTCTTCACCCAAGACCAACTCGCGGAGAAACTAAAGCGAGGACCCGAGACGCCCAAGCAGCCATGGAAAGCGACCTGTTAATTATATAAAGAAATCATCAAAGCTCGCTCAATATGCTAATAATTCAGTCAAACTCTGCTTTCAAGTTGTCAACAGCCTGTATAAATCTGGTCCAAATTTAAATGCAATGCAACTCATGTCTCATTCTCATGGCATGGAAACGAGAGGTCCATATATGAAAACTCTAGTGGAAAACGTAGGGGCCGAGCAATGCTCAAAGGATAAAGCTGCCAAGGAGAAAGCGAGGAGCAGATAGGCAGAGACGCCCAGGCAGCCATGGAGAACACAAGAACGATACATATCAAAGAATCGTCGAAATTCAGTAAGTTTTGAAATATATATGTGTCAGAATAGTGGTCTCAAGTTTCTTAATCCAACTATAAATAAATACAACTATTCAGTTGAGAATGTGCACCGCGCAATGCTGGAAGAGCAAAATTGCCTTTAATTTCTCCGAGTGCTCAAAACATAGTAAGGGGAAAGTAGTAAGAGTTCAGATTTGAGGCCACAAAAAAAAGTGTTCAGATTTGAAATGACAGGGAAAACATGTATGGCGGCATGTCCGCCAAAAAAAATGGACAGGGCAGGCATGCAAATACAAGATTTATGCGTGCACCATACGGGAAAGATTGGTGCGTACCTTCAAGACGAGAATCTTAGACGAGAATCTAGATTGCACCATACGAGGTTGCTGCTGTCCAGTCGCTGCTGCAGAGCTGAAGGGAGCGATTTTATACCTTGGCACTTCGTGATTATAAGCCGACGAAGAGATGAGTATTCTTGTTGTTCTGGCCCTCTGGGCAAGGATGCCAGGCTTATGCAACGGTTCAGATAGAGGATTTCCAGTGCTGAGGGATCTATGATGCATAATGATTCTAGTGATCGTAACTCTGGGCAGTTGATAATTACTAGGCGTTCGAGTGCACACAGTTGCCCTGATATGAACCGTAGTCTGAAGCAATCTTGAATTTCTATTTCCCTGAGGGACCAGGCAAGCAGAGTGACAACCTCTGACAGCTCTTCACAGGCAAATACTCTTAGAGATTCTAGAGACGATGGAAGGAGGTTATCTGGGGCCACCGATGGTGACAGCTTAGGTGTGGATGCCTTCACGTCATCGGTACTACTAGCCTCTTGATTCAACTGTTGCCTGCCGTATAGGGACTTAAGCTTACAACAGGCTGTAACTTCCATCCTCTTGAGAGCAGGGGAGTTGAAGACCTCCACCAGACTTTTACACCAAATTATCTCTAGAGACTCTAGATGGGGCAAAAGTTGGCTCCTTCTTGATGTTTCCTGGTCAGGAGCATTTACCGCTGCGTATCCAATTAGATTATTGCAATAGCTAATCTGTAGCCTCCGCAAGGAAATCAAGCTTTGGAATACTTTCTCCGGCCAGTGGACAAGCTCATCGCAGCTATCAATTGTCAGATCTTCCAGCTGATGGCCATACCAAACCCACAGTGCTAGTGAACGTGGTTGGAAGAACAAACTGCAGCTGTATAGTTTCATATCTACCACAGACGATAGATGGTCCCCTTTCTCCTTACCATCGAGCTTGACACCCTCCAAAAACAAACTGGACAATGACACCATATATCTGATTTCTCCCAGAGAAAACTGTTGATTTGCTTCCCTCAAAACCAGTTCGTTGACCTTTGGTGCCCTAGGCAGAGTTGTTAACTTTGGGCATTTCTTGATAACAACAATCTCAAGCAAAGGGAACAGTGCATGTTCTTCTTCAATCTCAAGGGCAGCCTCCCATCGCTCAAAGCTATATAAATCTTTCAATTTGATCTTCTTCAATTCTGGAAAGGCGGACCGGGCCACTGTATAGTCTCCACCACCATACGGTTCTCTGAGCACCGATGCTTCTGGCAATGCTGTCAAATTTTTACAGCCTTTAATGTGCAATGTCTCAAGCTGAGGAAATGCTACTACACCTCCATGCATTGCCTCACAAAATCCATCAAAAACGTGAAGATTAACTAGCTTAAGATCCTTAAGCTTTCCAAATGTGGAGGATGTACAGCTGCTAGACAGGAATTGCAATTTTCCCAATCCTTTCAAATGGAGGAGTTGTAGTTCTGCTAGCTGACACAATGGGGGAAGCTGCTCTGCATTACTACAATCAGATAACCGAAGCTCAACTATGTTTTTCAACATACCCATCCAAGATGGAAAACTGGTGCCTTGGTAGGAATATATTTCTAGAGCCAGCAGTCCATCATGAGCTTTAAGATTCTCTAGCACCTCATGACATTGTTGTTCCTCCTCCTTACCACTTGTCCACTCTAGTGACAGTTGTCTCAGTTCCTTCTTATTCTCAAGATTGGCTGCTTTTGCATTTCTTCTCCCAGTCACATTTTCGAGCTGCTTAAGCATTAATGAACCACCAATATTTAAATCCTTTAGATCTCCAAGACTACTACAATTCAAGCCACTTCCCACTACAAACCATGCAATTGTTCGAAGCGAGGTGATTCGTCCAAGGTCTGGAGGCATGCACTCCAACTTCGTGCACCCATCTGTGTAGAGATGACGAAGGGCGCTCATGTGCTTCATCTGCTCAGGAAGTCTAGTAAGATACTGGCATCCAGAAAGTTTAAGTGTCTGCAGATTATAAAGGATGCTTATGTCAACCGGAAGTTCACTGATTCTACTACCTGTGATATCAAGGAACCTAAGGTGGCACTGATGCTTTGGTTTTATTGACAAATGAGCCCTTGATCTTGGCATAGAAAGTGCTCGGAGAGAACTATATTTTAATAAATGTTGTATGTCTCCACGGTCATAAGGTTTATCAATCAACTCCATTTGACAAAGCATGTATGCAGTCTCCACAATAGAAAGTGCTCGGGGAGAACTAAATTTTGATGAATGTAGCACATCATCATCAAATATCATTGTTTGTATAGGTGGAAACATTTCCCTCCTAGTACCAAATAAAAAGTTTAATTCCTTTTTCTCTGTGCTAGTTTGAAAAAGTATATGGCGAGCAGCACTTGGAAGCAACTCACTACTTCTATTGAATTCATGTGTTATACAGACACACTCCTTTTCTGAAGCAGACAGTGCAACATCATGCATGAGATCATGGATCTTCACAAAAGTTGTAGAACTATACCCAATCCTTCTTTGCTCTTTATACTGGAAGAATGACCTTGAAACCATCTCATTGACAATCCGTTTACCCATGGTTTCAGCAGGTACCTTGTTTTGATCTGAGATATAACCATTGGCCATCCATAGTTGGATAAGCTCGTCCACATCTATTTGATAATCCTTTGGATACATAGCACAAAAAGCAAAGCATTGCTTCATGTCAGTTGGCAAGTCATTATAGCTGAGCTTGAGTATAGGCAAAATTCCTGTTTCTTCATCGCATATCATGCTTCGATGTAGTACATCCTCCCATTCTTCCTTACTGGTCTTATTGCACAATACAGACCCCAATGCTTTAGCTGCCAATGGAGATCCAACACATCTCTCTGCAATTGGGCCAACCAACTTAACTAGCTCCTCTGGCTTAGTCCTTTGGAAACTGAAAGCTCTTGTTTCAATAATTTCATGTATGAATCCTATGTCCAAAATTTCCACATCATGGTATTTATTTTTCCATGAGTTGTTAGCTACTGTACCCATGAATCCAGCTATTTCTTTATCACGAGTCGTCATCAATACAGCACTACCGACACCACCTTGTTTAAGACATGCCTTCAACTTTTCCCACTTGTCAACATCCTTATTCCATACATCATCCAATACAAGAAGGTACCTATTAGAAACAATTTTTATGTTAGTACCTTTCTATGTGGGTGGTCCTAAATGTAGCATAGAGCCTATGTTGCAAGGTACTCCCTCCGGTCAAATAAAAAGGTCATTCCGAACAGACTGGCTGGTTCAAATAATTGATGATTTTGGTCGAAATTACTTCCTGATGTGATCGGATGGAGTAGTAATTGGGTGCGTACATGGTGCTCAACTTGAAGTCTGCTTGTGGATATTTGCATTAAAGGTGTTGATGCTATACGGTCATCACAATTATTGGCTAAGTGAGCTTTTGTGTTTAAGCGATATACTGCATATAGTCTATAGGAGAATCATAATGTGATCTGTTTTTTTAGGGGGATCATGATGTGATCTACGATATGACTAGTGGTTATATAGACTGCAGACCTCTAAAACAAAAATTAGTTAGAGCTAATGCCATGTTTGGATGTGGGTGGACCTGAGGTGGGGAGGTGGTTTGACCTACTTAATTTTATTGGTCAATAATTCAAGTTTCCATTTCAGAACCATGTTGTATTTTTATGGGACTGCATACTGATAAAACACAGTAGTAAATATTTCTTCAGGTGCCAAAAACATGAGTGAGATAACTAGACTGTCTTTTGTGCTACTTTATTTTTACAATCCACACATAAGCTTATGTCACCAAAAGATTTCATAGGGGTACACAATATATCACATGACGTACTAAGTGTTTAGCAAGAATAAATAAAAAAATAAATGGCATGATTGAAGGCGAGAGAGTTGAGTTAGCAATAAGTTCCAGCAATAATACCTCTTTCCTCTAAGATGTTCCTGAAGCTTGTTGAGTGCCTCCTCCAGGATTGTCTCCGAAGCATTACAGATCTTGTTGGCAAGATTACAGACATTGAAATCATCTGAGACACACACCCACTTTAGTAGCTGGAAATGCTTCTTGACCTGAGGGTCATTGTAGATGAGCTGAGTGAGGGTGGTCTTGCCTAGTCCTCCCATTCCAACGATGGGAAGAACTAAGAGATCACCACTGCTACAAGCTTGATGATCGAGCAATATCTCAATAATTTTCTTCCTTTCCTTATCTCTAGATCTACTAACAATATTTTCAGGATTGACGATAACGGAATCCGTCTCACGCCACTCCTTCCATGCTGGTGTAGCCTCGACCTCAAGCTTGTTGAATCCAAAGGTGTTCATTTCATCCACAAGGTCCTTGAAGGTGTCAACAATTCTGCGAAGCCTATAGCCCATCCTGATATGGAATGCCACACGGTTGTGAGTAGGGAAGAGTTTTACTCCAGCAATAATGCCAAGCTCGGTGATGTGCCCATTCTTCTTGGCTCGACGGCGGAGTGCCTCGTACTCGAAGTCATCAAAGATCTCATTCGCCTCGTACGCTGCCGTCTTGAGCCTCTCGAGCCATTTCTTCACGCCGCGGCGAGACGCCTTCTTCTCGGCATCGGCGATGACGTCGAGGATGGCAGGCAGCCAGAGCATGAGGGTCTTGTGGTGCTTCTCCACGCCCTCCATCACGTTGTACAGGTCCAAGAGAGAGCTGGACACCTTCTCCTTGAGCAGGGACACCAGCGGAGCGACCACCAGGCTGACCGCTAGTTCAGCCATTGGAGCGAGCACTCAGCAGAGCACGATCTGAGTCGAGAACGCAGGCTTAGAGGAAGAGGAGAGCACAGGCCACAGGGGATGGGAACATTACACAATGGCGTGGGGGAGTGGAGAAGATAGATAAGAATGGTCTTAGCAAAGCGATTTGGAGGAAAACAGAGTGGGGCTGGGCATCCACTTACTAGCTTTGCCCGTCAGCACAGCAGGGCATCTTTGGTTTGCTTTACTCAAAGAAAAAGCAATGCATCTGTTCCTTCATGTCCATGCAAAGAACCTTTATCGCTGGTGGATATCGGTCGCCGAAATGGAATAAATCCACTCTCTAGTGGCAATGGAATAAGCTGCAGTTGCACAACGAAGGCACCTAATGAGAAGATTGAATCAGCAATAAATCTTTGGAACTGTATGTTTGTTCATCATCTCACTCTGACTCTGACAGTGAGTAAAATGGAGCAACGATCTATTCATTCTTTCCTTCCTTCATGTACACAAAGAATCACCAACGAACTATTTAAACGCATTAAGAGAACCTTAGAGATAGTCCATCAAAGAAATTAGCTTCTAAAATATTCCTTAGATGGAGTTAGAAATATGTCTGGTTCACAAAGGAGCGTAGGTTAGACGGAACTGCTTTGAGGCGAAAACCCATAACCCCAAGATTCTGTAGTTAGCTCCATTCCAGCAGCCAGCATGACCATGACTTGTCCGGGCATTCCATTCCAGTAGCTCTCAAGTGGATTGATTCTCATTGAACTCTGGCAGAGTAGCCGTTGATCTTGTGGGGTGCAGCAATAGTACATACACACACCTGCTTCACAGGTTTCCAGTTGCAATGGCATCAGTGGATGGCTTTTTCCTGCTTTCTCTCATCTCTACAGGATATTGTCCAAACTACAATCTATGCTAGGATAAGTCTAGTTTCGTTCATATTCAGTGGAACTAGTCCATCAACTCGTGCTCTCGCACGTGACAAAATTTTAGAACATATAAGCATTAGTTACTGTAACATCCCAAAAATTTTCATTATTTTTAAAAGAGCTAAATATGATTTACTTATGTATTTTTTAGTGTGCATTCAAATATAGGAGATAATAATTTTTTGTGAAATTAAAATTTTTCATAAGGTTAGTTACATGTTGATGCACTCATGCCGATGCATTTTATTTATTGTGATGACTGATTTTTTATTCCAATGCTAAAAGGTTTAAAAATTATTTGAAATTGGATTTGGAAAATCAATTTAGGAAATAAAAAAAAGAAATTCTATTCACTCTCCCTCTCTCCCTCCATTTCGGCCCGTTGGCCCGTTTCCTTTTTGGCCCGCTCGCCTTTCCCCTCTCCCCTCTTTCCCTTGCTGGGCCGGCCCGGTCAGCGCCGCAACCACCGCTGCCGCGCCCGCACACTCCCTTTCTCAGTGGCTGCCTGCTCGGGCCCGCACGTCAGTGTCGCCCCCAACCTCTAGCCGCTCCCTCACGCTTCGCTCGCACTCGAGCTGCAACCGTCCGCGCCCACGATCTCCGTGCGTGGGAGCGTCTCCGCGCCCCGCTCCTCGCCCTTTGTATAGAAGCATGCAGACCCGTCTTCGCCCCTTTCCTTGCCCAGTTCCTCTCCTCACTCGCACTCGCAAGGCAGCAACCGCAGCACCGCAAAATCGCCGGAGTCGCCGTCCGTCGTCTCCGCGTCGCCATCGTCTTCGAGCCGCCCCCGTCTCAGTTTTACCGCTCGGTGAGCTTCCCCATGGTCTCCTCTTCCTCCCCATGCTGTCGCTTTTTGGTTTGGTGGCTTCTAGGGACGTTTTCCCCATCGCCGGTGAGCTCCTCGCCACCGGTCATGGCAGCCACCACATCGGTCGCCTTCCCCTCCGCATCCTCCCCGTAGCCTCTAATTGGAGAATGGAGCTTCGTAGCGCTCGATTGCATCGCTCCGGTGAGCCATCCACCGCCGTTCATGGCGAGCACGCCGTGCGGGCCACCCCGTGGCCGCGGTTTGTCCCGGGCGAGTTCGCTTTCTTCCTCACATCGTCCCGGTGGTGTCGGTGATCAAAACCATGGCCCGTAGGGCCCTAACCAGTCACGTCGGTGACCTTTCCACCGCCTTCCATGGCGGCACCACCGCGTTCACCCCCAACTCCGGCGGCCCCGTTCCCCTTCTCCCTCCCAGATCTAATCGTAGTCGTTCATCTCTAATCCTGTGGCTCAGGATCACCCATACCCCTTCGATGGTAATTTTGTTAAAGAAACCCCCAGTTATCTGTTATTTGAAACCGCCGTCCTTGGCGTATTCCCGAAATACGCATTCCCATTTTGAAGACGTAGTTTCTTCGGTTTAAATGAAAAATACGTTTTCAGATTAATTTCAGATTTGCCACTGCAGTAAAACACTTATAAAATCGTCGTTTTAACTCCGATTTGACCCGTTCAACTTGCGTTAGTTCCGTAATTTCGTAATCTACGCAATAGTGCTACTGTTAGACCTGTTAGGAGCTTTTGAATTTCTCGATTAAGTCTAGTTTAATAGCTAGCTTTTGGAACCGTAAATAGCTCGTAACTTGTAGCTCCGTTTTTCGTGCAATTCGCGTCGTTGTGATCGTAGCGAGACGTAGATGATTTTGGTAGACATTTTTATACAATTTTATTTATTGTTGGTGTACTGTTCTAATCATAGTCATGTTTTGCTTGTATGTCTGTTCTGGAATGCGTGTTGTACTTCGTGTCGTTCGAGTTCAGACGGTGAGGAGTACTTCGGGAATTCGGACACATACGAGGAGCAGCAGGACCAGCAGCAGTTCGTGAACCAAGGCAAGTATAGCATGGGCCTACCTTGTTGTCATATTCATTATATAATATACTCATTATGCATGTGTCTAATATTGCTCGACTATAATGACTTCCTAGCTAATTGATGACCTGTACCTTGATTCCTATGGGGTTATTTGCATATGGGTAGAATGCTAGTGCTCTAACTAAACATGATCTACACTATGACTAATGGAACCAATGGATAAACATGATGGTAACAGTGGAACTATAGGGTGAAGGTGCAAATGATGTTGGTCATGTTGCCCTAAACCCTTTGTAAGGACTTATCTGTAGGGCAAAAGCTAGGACATACAGTGCAACCGTGAGAGTTATATGGCTCTGACTTTAGCTCAGTAATAGGATCTTTTCTAGCTTGTTAGAGATTACCCGAAAGGGCGCAAGATGGGCTTGCCACGTTGGGTATAGAACTGCCTCTGTTCTGATGTGTATAGCCTGCGGGAATTGTGCCATCGAAAAGGGTTCTCTATATCTGCCTACCGAGGAAACCTCGCGGCCCTAACTTGTTAGAAGAGGCCTATGGAAGGCTTCATAGTGTACTCTGCCTACTCACCTTGGGAGTGTTAGGGGGTCGATGGGCCCTGGGCATATGGGCAACACGACTCACGGGTAAAGATGCACAACCTCTGCAGAGTGTTAAAACTGTTATAA
Organism: Saccharum hybrid cultivar R570; assembly: GCA_038087645.1. Lineage (NCBI taxonomy): Eukaryota > Viridiplantae > Streptophyta > Magnoliopsida > Poales > Poaceae > Saccharum > Saccharum hybrid cultivar. The sequence continues at coordinate 19,135,590 of JAQSUU010000760.1, forward strand.
CAGCCATGCTCACGGTCACGAGCGGCCCGGAAAACTCACAGAATAAATGGTTACTTGACATGTGGATGACTTATGACGATGATGATGAGATTATACTGATGCTCAATTACTCTCCTTAATTCTAGTAGGTGATCATGTGAGTTAAACGGGAGCTTAAGCATAACTTAATAATAATTAATAATGAAATGTTGATGTATTAAAAGTGCTAACTGCAGTCAACCGTGTCTATCCTTTTTGAGCCTCATGAATCCTCATACTATACTTGCGGAGTACGAGTGTACTCACACTTGTTATTATTTCGTTTTTGGATAAAAATCCCGGATGGGTAGCAGATGATAGTTTCTACGAGGATTTCCCTGAAGATTTCTAGGTTTGGGTCAACCAGTCGGCCTTCCCTGTGGAGCAGATACTTCGTTTGAGAGTGTTATTTACTTTTCTGTTTGTTATGTTAAGAACTACGTGATGTAATATCGTGATGTATGTACACCGTGACGATACTCTTGTTAATTTGTCGGCTTATGTGTGCGACTATTCCTGGGGCGCACATAAGATGTATGCACTCTATATTGTCCTTTAATTGGAGTGTGATAGTTACTGTTTATTAACCTCTAACTAATAAAAATACTAAAATTAATAAATTACTTGTTTTCCACTTTGTTAATTCTATAACACAATAGATACTATGATATCTTTATCCAATTGTGATAAACATGTCAATTACTAAACATTAGCTTAAACTATGGTAGTTCCTGTTGTAGCCCATATCTTCTGATGTCATGAATCTAAAATAAATTAGTAATATTAAATTGCAATTTTTTCACTTTGTTCATTTTCCAACACAATAGACCCAACAGATTTATACAATGTTGTATCTATCTAGTTACGATCAATGTATGAATTACTAATCTATATGTTTTTCTATCCATATCCATAGTTTTTTCTTTTTTTTCTATCCATATCCATAGTTTTTTCTATTTGCATGGCATCTCTGTGTAACTTGAATATGCATTTATTTGAAACATTAGCTTAAAAAGGAAAAGCTTAAACTATGATGGCTCTTATCGCAACCACATCTTTTGATGCCATCAATCTAAAATTTTGATTTTCAAATTTAATCTTATTAGTGACTATAGATTTTTTTATTCTCAAGCTAAGTTAAAATTCTTATTATATCTTTATTAACTCTCCTTTGAACTTTTTAAAGTAAAGATTTTTGGTCATAAATTACACTCTTAAGTATTACAATGACATAATCATTTCAAACGTGCCCCACATCGATCAAAATCAAGGGTAGAGCTTGAAGTGAGATCTAGAACGGTGCTAACCTAGAGAGAATATTAATATTTAAGTCTTGTGATTGTTTACTCTAAGATATAGGCACATATGGTCCGCACTATCCTAGCTTCCCAAGATGCATTTAATTTTTTTTATCAATAAATTATATGTGCAGTAATGGTTATACTACCAATATAGATAACTTTTTAGTTAAAATGTACATCTTCCATTCCAACTTATAAGTTGTTGAGACTTTTGTAGGTAAGCTTTTGCTATATATTTAGATATACGCTATGTCTAGATACACAACTTCACTTGGTTGACGAAGTTGTCTCGTTTTTCCGATTGTTGGACCTTTTTAGGGTAAATACATTGTTAGTGTTGTCTAATAGATGGTTTAGTACTCCCTCCGGTCCAAATTATAAGATATGTTACTTTTGCTATGTATCGAGATATAGTGTATATCTAAGTGCATAGCAAAAGCTATTTATCTAGAAAAGCCAAAACGTATTATAATTTGCATTAGAGGGAGTACAACGTAATCTTAGGAGAACTTAATAGACAATATGTACAATGCTTCTCTTTTGAGTTGTCACATAGTAACTCCTAATTTTTTAATTTGTCCATAAACAAAAAGTAAATTGTGTGTTGTATGACAACAACAACAACAACACATACAATAGTGTAATAAGGGTCTCATAGTCCTTAATTTTGGTCTATATAAAGTAGTTGTTTTGCGAAACAACAACCTGTCTCACCTCCATCTTTTTCCTCCGTATTGTAAAAAATATTACAAAGTGATGATAGGACGTGTAGTAATGTATTTCTTTTTATTTATATGGGCGCACGTGTATATCTTATTTGTTGAGGTTGATAGATTCTATCTCATGATTATGAATTAATAGACCTTCTATTCGATTTTTGATTTTTTATTAATATATTATCTAACGTGGATGTGATGGGCATTGTTGATCTAATATTCTATTAATACTTAACCGATCAAATATTAGTTTTTTAATCAACTGTGAATGTGAGTACAGGATATTCTTTCCGGTACTTTTTTTTTTGAAGAATTTCTTTTCTATATATGTTAAAGTTGTGTAAACATAACTACAGGAGATTTTTTCGTACTTTTTTTCTTTAAGAAATTTTTTTCCGTACGTCAAAGTTGTTTTTCTACCGTAAATCAAAGTAATACTTAACCGACCAAATATTAGTGTTCAACTGTGAACGTGAGTACATGATATTATTTCCCGTACGCTTCTTTTCTTGACGAATTTTTTTTCTAACCGTGACTACAGGAGATTTATCCGTACGTTTTTTTTCTTGAAGAAAAAATTTTCCGTATGTCAAAGTTGTTTTTTCTACCGTAAATCGATTTTAGTCTATAATTGCGGAGGTCGATAACTTAAAAAAAAACAGATCTCATGGTTAAGGATAGAACGTGAGTCCAGGATATTTCTTCCCGTACGTTTTTTTCATGAATACTATTTTTCTGTACGTTAAAGTTGTGTAAATGTGAGTACGGGAGTTTTTGTTGTATTTTTTTTCTTGAAGAAAAATTTCTGGTTGTGATCTACTGTATAATTGCGGAGGTGGATACCTTGTAAAAAAGCAAAACAGATCTAATGGTTAAGGATAGTTGGAGTCTTTCGATTAATGGCCAGATGTTTTTGATTAATATGAGAATTTCTAGCATTTATCTTTTTTTTTCTAGCGCTTCTGATGAAGATTAACGTGGGGGCTTTGTTGGGGCCTCTAATTAGTTATGGTAAAATAGTTACTGGGAAGCCAAGGACACCAGGCCGATGTAGTCTATCAAAAGTTGGTAGGAATGGAGCTCTAGAATAGCAGCGTTGTGATGATGTATATATATGCCAGTGTTGTTGGTCCTCGATTAGGAGTGTGTTCTCTCACAATTAGTAAGACAACACATGTGCCATATTTATGCTTGTTTCTTTCACATGTCAGTGAACGAATTAAATGACCTTCATATATGAAGGACACTAGAGCCTAGTTAAAACGTGTGTGTAGATTGTAGAATATTGACGATATACATGACAGATGGCACAACAATAAGCACACGTGTGGGATGTGGAAAATTTTCAATATTATTCAACAGTTTTCTATGAAGTTTCTAAATTCCAAGGCTACGTGAATACATTTCAATAAAAAATAAAAATATTAATTGAGTGAAATCAAGAGTAATAAATGCTATATTTCTTCAATAGATTGGTGACTAGAGGGACAGCTAGGTTCCCTCTCTAGCTTTATTTAGGCTGGGCTTGCATGTACGTGCTACCTAATAAATAAAGAAAGAAAAACAATGCATTTGTTCCTTCGTGCCCACGCAAAGAACCTTTTATCGCTGGTGGATGGATATCGGTTGCAGAAGCAGAAATGGAATAAATCCACTCTCTAGTGGCAATGGAATAAACTGCAGTTGCACAAGGCAGGCACCCCTGGAAACTGAAACGGCCCAGCATAAATCTCACATTCTGTTTTAACTTGGAACTGTATGTTCATCCATCTCACTCTGACAGCAAAAACGCTCGAGTACTTTTTTTTAAAGCAAACTACGGATGGGAGAGATTCCCCATCCAGATAGTATTGATTTATCAATCAACAGCCTCGTTTTTAGGGAACGAGACAAAAACCTTGTTGTTTGGTTAATTTATAGAAAGCTGGTAAAACAAAAAAACAACAGCCTCAGTGTAAGGGCTAGATTCTAGCATATCCACAAATATACCAAAAAGAGAGAAAAAGAAAAAAAAAATACAACACCAAGGCACATGAGCTCTTCGACGATGCCTCTAAGAAGGTGAAGGACGCCGCAACGTAACCATCGTCAGCCAAGCAGCAATAGGTGACGTGACGCCACAGGAGCTTGGCAAGGCTTTCGTCCGAGCCTTGTGATGAGGGATTGAACAGGCCGACCATAGAGGAGCAGCAGGAGAAGGTTCTTCAGAGACGCCTTCAAGAAGGATGTCCTCATCACTGGCCTAGACTGATTTGAGCTGAGCTTTCGCCCAGAACCTTTTGACAGTGCTCCTGTTGACCCACCCGCGACAGAGGGAGGCACGCACCGGTGAGCATCCGCGCCTAGACAGAGGGGGTGTTGGTCACCGCCACACCACACGGAGCCGTTGTCGGACTCACCCGCGACAGTGGGAGGTGCGCATCTGCAAGCGTCCGTGCTTGAACAGAGGGAAGGTTCTAGCCGCCGTCATATGTCACAGAGCCGTTCCCGAACTAGTCCGTGACGATGGGAGGCGTGCACCAGCATGCGTCCACACCTGGATAGAAGGAGGGGCATGCTAGTCGCCGCTACACCGCACGGAGCCGTTGTCGATCGGACTCGCCTGTGACGGTGGGGCGCGCGAGCCGGCAGTCATCCACCTCTGGACAGAGGGGTGGGTATCGGCCGTTGCCACACCTCACGGAGCCGATCCCGGACTCACCCACGATGGTGGGAGACACGCACTGGCAAGCATCAGCGCCTGGACGGAGGGAGGTACTGGTCGTCGCCACACCGCGCGGAGCCGTGGTCGGACACGCCCGTAACGGTGGGAGACGCGCACCAGCAGGCTCCCGTGCCTGGATGGACGAGGGTGCCGGTCGCCGCCGCACCTCGCTGAGCCGTACCCGGACTCACCTGCAACGGTGGGAGGCACGCACCGGCAAGCGCTCAAGCTTGGATGGAGGGTGGGTGCCAGTTGCCACCACACCACACGGAGCCGCTGTCGGACTTGCCCACAACGGTGGGAGGCACGCACCGGCAGGCGTCCGCACCTGGACCGAGGAGGTGCCGGCCGCCGCCACACCTCGCGGAGACATTCCTGGACTTGCCCGCGACGGTAGGAGGCGCACAACGACAAAGCGTCCTGTGCCTGGACGGTAGCCCCACTCTTGCGCCCTAGCGTCGGTGCACCGCCGCAGCCACACGCGGCCCCGCCCGCGCGGCCGGGGACACGCTCCCGCTGGCCACCGCAGCCGTACGTCGCCACGCCCGCAGACCGCCGAAGCCCGCGGCCCTCAAGCCGGACGCATCACGCCCAAACCCGACTCCCCCATGCAGATCCACCCGCGACAACAAGCAAACAACTGGGGAAGCACCGGATCAAAACCAGAGGGGTTCAATCTGAGCTCCACCAGCTTCGGGCAGGAGCTGCAGAACCAAGTCACCGGATCGATGCCGGAGAAGGTGGCCGCCGCGGTCACCAGTCGCCAGACTGGCTGCCATCCGCTGCCGATCGCCGTGAGGCCGTTGCCGCCCCCTCCCCAGCTGCCAGCGGTGCCTGGCCACTGCCCCGTCCACCAGCCAGCTGGGTAGGCCGTCTGCCATCACCGCGTGCTGGCAGCATGTACAAAAAGGGGGGGGGGGGGGGGGGAAGGAAGCAATGCATATGTTCTTTCCTTCATGCATGTCCACGCAAAGAACAATTATCATGGGGTGGACATCGGTTGCAGAAATGTAATAAATCCGGTCTCTAATGGGTAATGGCAATCGAATAAATTGCACTCGTGCAACAAAGCCACCTATGAAAATTGAAACGGTGATGAATCTTGGCATCCTGTTTTGGAACTGTATGTTTGTGGATCTAATCACTCTCACTCTGACAAGGAGTAAAAATGGAGCATCTGTCTATCTGTTCTTTCACTAGATATATGCTCGTGCGTTGCACGGAGCAACAAATTTTTATCGACATCTTCGGCAACCCGCGTGGCTTGCGGTTTAGACGAATGTATTAAGTAATCTACAAATCTAATTATATTGAAAATATAAGCATATTTCATACTCTGTCACCTATATCGTGTAGATCAAGTTTATAGAAACCTAGAACAATTTTTTTTACTTTTTAAATTAGAGCAACTTCAAGAGATTCTTTACTTCATACCTAATTTTTGGAAATAGGACGTAGTTAACAAAATATTTCTGATATATATATATATATATATATATATATATATATATATATATATATATATATATATATATATATATATATATGCGAGTATTTACCTTTGTTAATTTGGTTTGTTCCGTCTATTAGTAGAGATTGTGACTGTAAAAATAGAAGGAGAGAGTCATAAAAAATGATAATAATAAACAGTAGAACGCAAACGTTCACAACACGAATGCACACTCACCCCTATGAACACACGTATGCTACTTCTATGAGTACCTCCGAAGTACTGCGCCAGCAGATCTTGAAATTCACCAAGTCACCACAGGCGCCTCGCTGTCGACGGGGACGTTGCCTACCACTAAAAGCATAGCGCCGTTAAATCCTGGAATAAATCTAGAAAAATACGAGCGTCCGTGTCAAGTCGAGGACTTAAACCTGGGTGGGCAGGTTCCACCACACGGAACCCAATCAGCTGATCTGATCAGTTCGCAATCTGGAAATTTTTTTTTTGTTGGTGTTCGAACAGCGTTTAATCTTCTACACCTAAAACAAAAATAGAGATGAGAATTACCTGAGAGATGACTCCCAGGGGCGGATTTGGGCCTAGGGCCACGGCCCTAGCGTGGCCGAAAATCCCCCTTGTAGTATATGTAGTTTTCTGGGGTGGCCCAAGGCATTGTTGGGCCAAATCTTGAAGAATACCAGCCCAACAAAGAGAGAAGAGAAAGCAGGGTCGCTCAAGCAAGCCAGAGCACGCGGCGCCTGTCCCTGGCGACTCTCCCGACTCCCCCGTTTCTGCTTCTCTTCCGATGCCTCGTGGCTGTACCTGAGAGATGACTCATTGTTTGCGTAGAGTGACCAGTTCGTTATGAGTTCAGAGAGCATGGATCCAATGAGGCCGAAGAGAGCACCGAATCGTCGACCGCCATCCTCCGCCCTGCCAGTCCTCCACCCTGCCGCCCCCTGACTCTTGCCTTCTCCAGTCCGCCACGTCCACCCGCGCGCGCTACTGCTCCTTGCGCCGGCTGCCGCCCAGAGTCCACCTGCCTGGGAGGCTGCAGGCTGGAAGCAGAGTGGCCGGGGCGTGTGGGCAGCAAGCAGGGGCAGGCGGGCAGCCACCACCCCACCCACCAGAACCGGCCAGAGGCAGGCAGCACAAGATGAGAAGAGTACCTGCTGACTGCTGTTACTTGCTGATTGCAAATTAGCAATTGAAGAGTCCTGCTGTCGATCAGTAATTCCTCATTCTCAATTCTCAAATCTAAGTTATATTTTTGTGTCGAACAGATCTTCTCGATCTAGAAATACCAAATTTATGTGTATAAGATTCACGTTCATATGCTGCTGTTGATGAAGAAATGAGTGGTGCCGGCGAACCAAACCATCAATACTTAAGTGTTTTTTAACCACTTTCATGTTTCCATTAATTATGTTGTAGATTTAAGTTTCAAATATAGATTTTATCTAAACTTATTTATTTATGAGCTAATTTTGTTGTGTATTGTTTATCTATTCCTTCCGGATATTCACAGCCCCCGCGTCGCTCTCCTCCACAGGGGCGACTCAGGCGGCACCACCACCTCCGCCGCCAGTCCTCTCCCCCTCGCCTCCTTGCCACTAATAGAAATCGCGGCAAAGCTTTTGCCGTCCTTTCTAAAAAAATATTTTGTTGTTTATTGGTATTGGATTAAATCCGGTGCACATAGTAGTTTGTATTTGGACCCCGGCGGAGACAATGTATACGTTCTTATAGTGGCCCCAGTCGTCAAAATTGACGAGCTCCGCCACTGATGACTCCTGCACTTGATTGACGATGTCTGGACGGTGGGCTGTGGGCGTCGTTGGCACTCGAAAGGTAAGATCCCAGGGTTGGTGTTCGAACAACGTTTAATCTTCTACACCTAAAAACAAAAATAGAGATGAGAATTACCTGAGAGATGACGGCACTCGGAAGGTAAGAAGACCCCGGCTCGATCTCGCCGTAGCAGCCTGGGGGCGGGCGCGCACACGATGTGTACGAAACCACGTCTTGCTTTTTAGGTGGTAGTAGATGTACACAAAGAATCGTATCTATGTATGTATAGTAGTACACAGCACTGGGACTCTGGGAGGTAGTGAATTGAAAGCAGCTCTCCTCCTAGAATACTAGCGAGGTGCAGAGCTGGCTGCAGAGGTCGTTGATCCTGTCCTGCGACGCGTCGGCGGACGACGCCACGACGTACGTCTGGTTCTTGCCGCCGGCGCAGACGACGGTGAGCGTGTTCTCCTGCAGCGTCCCCGTGCACGTGGTCGGCGACGCGTCACACCTTCACCTCTTGGTCGTCACGCAGCTGAGGTAGTGGCACCACGGGCAGTGCTCGTTCGCGTTGTACCCTCTGAACAGCAGCACTATCGCCACCGTGATTCCGACGACGAGCAGCACGGCGGCGGCCCGCCATAGCACGTACTGGTACGTCTTGTGCTTGCGTTTCACTGGGACCGCCGGCTGAGCAGCCGCCGCCGTCGTCGTTGGTTGTCCGCCAGGCTGCGCTGCTACCTCTGCTGGGTGAGCCAGGCGAACTGTGGGCAGATGAAGAAGACGAAGCCGAGGAGGAAGCCGGAGATGAGGCCGCCGAGGTGGGCGAAGTTGTCCACCCTGGGGAGGAGCCCCAGCGCCAGGTTCACCACGATCACCAGCACCAGCGTTAACAATGCTGCCACCCGAACCAGAATTACATACAACAAAGACTACTGTTTAGTGTTTATTCGTTAATCACGCAGATCTTTTGCAAAAGATGAAGATTAAGCTCATGGAAATTCAAATATACCTTGTTTGCGTAGAGTGACCAGTTCGTTATGAGTTCAGAGAGCATGGATCCAATGAGGCCGAAGAGAGCACCGGAGGCCCCAACGGAGACATTGGACTGTATGAAGAGCGCAGACATCAGGCTCCCGCCGAAGCCAGAGATGAGGTACACCAGACCGATCCTCACTGCACATTGCATTGCATCGTAGGCATAAGTACTCGGATGAAATGAAAATCTGTTCCCTTTTCTTTTTTTTTCTTTGCAGAACAGATACGAAACTCTTCAGGATTTTCTACTGAAAGTTATCAATTTATCAGCATTACGGATGGATAAGGGAGTTCCTTGTGTGACTGAAAGGGATCTGTTGTGCTCATTAGTTTCAGCAAAGATGGAATGAAGAATGGAGTAATTAATCCAAAGACAGTATATATGATCTGATTACTTACCAAACCCGAAATCTTGCTCGAGACGTATGCCGATGATCACGAGGCAGAGAGCATGTTGATGAGGAGATGAACAACCCCGGCGTGGAGCCACATGCAGGTGATCAGACTCCATCCTTGGCGGCCATGGACAACCTTATTCACATCGAGGGCCATTTTATATTCAGTATCAGTAGCATAGCAAGAGAAACCAATCTGGCCCATGATATAGGGCGTGTTTGATTTCTTGGTCCTGCCTGGCCTGGCCGGCTGGCCTGGCTGAGGACAACTTAAGCCTGGCTCCCATGGTGCAACCTTGCTTGTTTGGTTCCCATGTTCCTATTGAGCCAGACTCAGTTGGAATTGTGTTTGATAGCATTTACAGATGGATAGGATTACCTTGAATTTAGAATATGGTGGTGTTACCCCCCCTCTTTCTCTTGTTGGCATTCCATCGAGCACTTGGTAGGCGTCTGCTAGGCCACCTGGGAGGCGTCGAGGAACACGAGCAAGGATTTTAATTTCGTTATCGTAAAAATTTCGGTCACCACCGAAATTACTGAATTTCATGAAATTCGGCCGAAATTTTTTTTAGAGATTAGGACATGAAGTATGTTGTTTCTAAAAAAGTTTAGATATAAATAAATATTAGTATGATTTATAATTGCATATCTATTGAATAGAAGAATATACGATATAATTAATAGAAAAATACAAGTCTATAGTTATACATCACATGTATTAGAATATTACAAAATTTCGGAGTTTTCTTTCAGCCTCCACCGAAATTACCGAATTTCGCGAAATTCGGCTGAAATTTCGCCAAAATTTTAAACCCTACACGAGCAGGACCTGCACCACAGCGACGGAGCTTGGAGTCGGCAATGGTGGAGGCAAGTTCGGCGGCCGTAGAGGTGAGCTCAGCGGTAGAGGAGGTGCTTCTTCTCTTGTGCCTAGGGCTGCCCGCCACTCGCCAACACACGACGCGCACGCCTCCCCCACCATGGCGACCAGCACAAGCCGCGCTAGCAGCCTGGCTAAGCACGGCGGCGGAGGCACCACGCGCGCGCGGGTGGCTCGCCGTGGCAGCGGCGGCACCGCACGCACATTCAGAGTGATAGTCGAGCAGCAGTGCAAGCTCGCCGTCTCCCAGCATGAGCCACAGTAGCATGAGCGCAAAACGAAGTGGCGCCGGCGTCGGTGATGAAGGACCCGGATGGAGAAGAAAGGGAACTGTGGGTGAGACCGTGAGAAACATGGGAGTCGGGAGGTGACTCCATCCTGCACGTGAGCGCTCCACCCAGCCGGGTCACGAAGAAACAGAGGTGTATTTAGTTTGAGAAAAATTTATGTCCGGTCCCTCAACTTGGTAAGAGGTGTTATCTAGGTTCCTCTATTTTTAAAATATTATTTCTGGGTCCCTGAATTTTGCAAGAGATATCACCTAGGTCTTTCTATTTTCAAAATGCTATTTCTGGGTCTCTCAACTGGCTTCGGGTGTCATCTGGGTCATTTAACTTGGCTTCGGGTGTCAGCCAGGTCCAACGGGTCCAAACCCGCTATGGATGCTGACGTGGCTCGGTCCTACATGTGGGACCCACATGTCAGTTGGTTATATTTCTATTTATTTTTATTTCTATTTCGGGGTACCGTAGCTACAATATCTATAATATTTCAAAAATTGTATCTTTTTTATATGATCTTAGATGAAGATGATTTTTATATAAAAATTGTAGCTCTCGACGAAATCTACGACTTTCTAATTTTGAGTTTTTTTAATTTGAGGTAGTTAAGATGCTCAAAAAAATTAAATAAATTATCAGCAGTATATTAATTACGTACAAGCGCTGTCGCCGAGGAAAAATCATATATTTCTTATATGCTGCTAAATGGAGATACTTTATATATGAAAGTTGTAGGTCTTAATGGGATCTACAACTTTATTGTTTTGAGTTTTTTAATTTGAGGTCGTTATAATTCTCACAAAAATTAAATAAATTTTCAGCAGTATATTAATCGCGTACAAGTGTTTGTCGCCTTGGAAACATCATATATTTCTTATATGCTGTGAAATGGAGATACTTTCTATTTAAAAGTTATAACTCTTAATGGGATCTACAACTTTCTAGTTTTGAGTTTTTTTAATTTGAGATTGTTAAGATGCTCAAAAAAATTAAACAAACTTTCAGGAATTAATATACTGTTGAAAATTTGTTTAATTTTTTTTGAGTATCTTAACAACCTCAAATTAAAAAACTAAAAACTAGAAAGTCGTAGATCCCATTAAGACCTACAACTTTCATATAGAAGGTATTTCCATTTGACAGCATATAACAAAGATATGATTTTTCCAAGGCAACAAGCGTGTGTACACGATTAATATTCTGCTGAAAATTTATTTAATTTTTTTGAGCATCTTAACGACCTCAAATTAAAAAAAACTCAAAACTAGAAAGTCGTAGATCTCATCTAGAGCTACAATTTTTATATAAAAATCATGTTCATTCAAGATCGTATGAAAAAGATACAATTTTTAGAATATTTAAGGGAGTGTAGCTACAGTACATTAGAATAAAAATAAAAATAAATAGAAATATAACCAACTGACATGTGGGACCCACATGTAGGACCGCGCCACGTCAGCATCCATAGGGGTTCGGAGCCATTAGGACCTGGATGACATCCGAAGTCAAGTTTAGGGACCAGATGACACCCGAAGCCAAGTTAAAGGACCCAGAAATAGCATTTTAAAAGTAGGAGACCTAGGTGACACCTCTTGCTAAGTTGAGAGACCGGCCATGAATTTTTCTCATTTCGTTTTCTATGAGCCACACATTTGGGTTGTGCGAGCTGAGCTGAGGAACAGGAAAAGCAAATCAACCATGAGCTGTATATATAGGGCCGTTTGGTACAGCTTCGCGAGCCGCTTCGTGCGCAGGCATACGAGACGCTCCCCCGTCCCCGCATGCTCACTCAGGGATGAAAACGGTACGGGTATTTTCCGACCGTATTCGAGACCGAATCCGTTTAGAGGGGTTTTAATCCGTCCGTATCCGAGTCCGGATATTTAACATCCGATACCGTATTCATATCTGAATATTTAAATCACATATTTATGATGTCGATATCCAATCGTATCATATCCGGTATTTTTTATACTATCCGTATTCGAATCTGAATCCGGACATAAATATGAAAACAAATACGAAGAACACCTGCTCATGATTTTTTTCTTGCCCTACACGTGCACCCACCCCCCACCCTCACGTCACAGCGCCCGCGCGTCCGCACGACTCGCACGCACGCGCACCCCGACCCCGTCACGCCCCGACCGCCAGCCCCTAGTTCACCGCGCTCGTGGCGTGCCACCATCACTCCCCGTGCCTCCTACCTCTCCGAACAACATGAGACACTTAAATGCAACATACATATGAAATGGATGAAATATCTAGAACATACACTTACAAAATATATATGTGTGAAATATAATACAACATCCAGATAAAAACACTCGTAATTTGCAACATGAAAACACTTACAACAACATAAAACTGAAACAACTGAAACATTTGGAACATATTGTTGCTACATATGTGTGAAACATATGCAACATCCAAATTGGAACGCTTGCGATATACGTCTAAAACAGATGAAATATTTTAAACAGCACTTCTGAAACACTTGCAACATGCCTCTGAAAACACTAGCAACATGTCCGATCTACTTTTGCAACATCCATATGAAACTATTGCAACATACTTCTAAAACGTATGAAACACATGAAATATACACTTGCAAAATGCGCTTTTATTGCAACATCTCCTTGCTAAGGTCATACATCGCGGCGGCCATGACCTTCTGGTGGTGAACGGCGGCGTTGGCAGCACCTCGGCAGCACCCCAGCAGCACCTTGGCGCATGGGGGGACAGGACATGGTGCGCAACGCGCAGCGAGCTGGAGTGGGCACGACGGGAGATAAAGCATGACACGGCGATGGAGGGGGCGCGACGCAAGATGGGAGCGTGGCGCTGGATGGGGGAGCCGCACGGCGCAGGATGGGGTGCACAAGCGGGGAAGACGGTAGTAGCGAGCGCACAGCGCAGTAGCACGCAATGGACGAGCACGGGAATGGTAGATATTTTTGAAAGAGATGAGGAGACACCAAGAGGAAGCAGGCCTGTTGGACCGATAGCATGTAGGCGCAGAAAGCGGCATCCGGACAGACAGACGCCCGCTCCTTATCATTATTGTTACATAAATAGACCTCCATGGATGTAATAATAATAGTAACAGTAATTCCTAGACGCACACAAAGAATAGCCAAAGAATATAATCTATGTATGGTACACAGCACAAGGATCTAGCTGCAGCAGAGCAGATCCTTGTCCTGCGTCGCTTCTGCTTCTCCCTTGAAGATGAGGAAAGGTTCGGCTTCAGCTGTCCTGCTGCTGGATCGCCGGTGACGAGTTGCTGCTGTTGCTCCTCCATGTCACTCTGACCACATTTGGGATGTGGTCTTCACTCTTCACCCAAGACCAAGTCGCAGAGAAATTAAAGCGAGGAGCAGAGACGGCCAAGCAGCCGTGGACGGCGACCTGCTAATTAATTATATAAAGAAATCATCAAAGGTCGCTCGATAAACTTCAAATAGATGAGGAAAGGTTCGGCTTCAGAGAGTCCAAGCATATATGAAAACTCTAGTGAAAAACCTAGGAGCCAGGCAATGCTCAAAGGATAAAGCCGCCAAGGAGAAAGCGAGGAGCAGAGGAACAGAGACGCCCAGGCAGCCATGGAGAACACAAGAGCGATATATATGTCCAAAGAATCGTCAAAATATAATAAGATTTCCAAATATATATATCTGCTAATTCGGTCAAAATTAACACGTTGTAAGCGTTGAGATTTGAAATGACAGGGCAAATATGTACGGTGGCATGTCCACCAAAAAAAAATGGACTCGGCAGACATGCAAACACAAGATTTATGCATGCACCATACGGGAAAGACTGGTGCGTACCTTCAAGACGGGAATCTAGACCCGTTTCATCCATGAGGCCGCTGTCCAGTCGCTGCTGGAGAGCTGAAGGGAGCGATTTTATACCTGGGCACTCCCTAATTCTAAGCCGACGAAGAGATGAGTATACTTGTGGTTCTGGCCCACCGGGCAAGGATGCCAGGCTTTTGCAACAGCGCAGAACGAGGTCTTCCAGTGCTGAGTGATCTATGATGCATAATGATTCTAGTGATCGCAACTCTGGGCAGTTGAAAATACTTAGGACTTTGGGTGTATCCAGTTGCCCTGATATGAACCGTAGTTTGGAGCAATCTTGAATTACTATTGTCCCGAGGGACGAGGGAAGATTGACAACCTCTGACAACCCGTCACAGCCAACTATTCTTAGATATTCTAAAGATGACGGTAAAAGCTTCTCCTGAACAGGTGTGGATGCCGCCACGTCATGGCTACTACTAGCCTCTTGATTCAACTGTTGCTTGCCGTATAGGGTGTTGGAGTTGTTCCAAATTCACTTGCAGGATATTAGCCGGGCTTCTGACGAAGCGAAACGGAGACCCGTCGCCGGAGGCTTGGGCCGGAGCGTAGCGGTACGGTATATATGCCCTTGCTAGGGTTTTCGTAGAGACTTGATTCTCTTGTAAGCCGCCACAGGCGTGTAACCCCAAAACTCTTGAGATAGTGAGATTGTTGCCGGCTGGTGCCCGTGGTTTTTTCCCTTCGCATTGAAGGGGTTTTCTACGTAAATCGTGTGTCTCCGCTGTGATTGATTTCGTTTACTTCATATTTCTATACGTCGTTCATAACAAATGGTATCGGAGCTTTGGTTGCTGTTAGGTTTCATGACGACGTCGATGAAGTTCGATCTTCCGCTGCTAAACTACGACACGCGGTTCTCGCTATGGCAAGTCAAGATGCGGGGGATTCTGGCGCAGACTCATGACTATGATGAGGCGCTGGATAATTTCGGCAAGAGGAAGGCCGAGTGGACTGCTGAGGAGACCCGCAAGGATCAGAAGGCGCTCACTCTAATTCAGTTACATCTTCATAATGATATTTTGCAGGAGTGTTTGACAGAGAAAACTGCTGCAGAACTATGGCTGAAATTGGAATCGATCTGTATGTCCAAGGATCTAACAAGTAAGATACAGATGAAGATGAAGTTGTTCACTCTGAAGATGAAGGAGGAGGATTCGGTGATGACCCACATCGCTGAATTCAAGAAGATCGTGGCCGACCTAGTATCGATGGAGGTAAAGTATGATGATGAGGACTTAGGTATTTTACTGTTTTGTTCTTTGCCAAATTCGTATGTAAATTTTCGTGACACCATACTTTTGAGCCGAGATGAACTAACCCTAAAGGAAGTTTATGAGGCTCTACAGTCTAGGGAGAAGATGAAAGTCATGGTGCAGAATGACGTGACGTCGTCCTCAAAGGGCGAAGCTTTGCATGTGAGAGGCAGAACTGAAAACAGACCCTCAAATGAAAAGAGCTATGAAAGGAGAGGTCGTTCAAAGTCCAAGCCGCCTGGTAATAAAAAGTTCTGTGTTTATTGCAAGCTGACAAATCATAATGTTGAGTATTGCAGAAAAGTACAGAATAAGGAGAAGAGAAAAAATAAATCGGTTGGTAAGGTCTCTGTTGTTGCTGCTGCTTCTGATGATGATTCTAGAGATTGTCTGATAGTATTTGCTGGTTGTGTTGCTGGTCATGATGAATGGATTCTTGATTCCGCATGTTCATTTTATATTTGCACTAACAGCAATTGGTTTAGTCCGTATAAGCCTGTGCAGAAAGGGGATGTTGTGCGAATGGGAGATGATAACCCATGTGACATCGTGGGGATTGGATCAGTTCAGATCAAGACTGATGATGGCATGACACGCGCACTGAAAACGTTAGGTATATACCAGGGATGTCCAGAAATCTTATCTCATTGAGCACGCTTGATGCAGAAGGTTATAAATATTCCGGTTTAGATGGCGTTCTAAAGGTATCAAAAGGTTCTCTTGTCTGCTTGAAAGGTGATCTTAATTCTGCAAAGTTATATGTCCTTAGAGGGTGTACTTTATCTAGTTCTGATTCCGCTGTTGCTGCTGTTACTAATGATGAACCTAGTAAAACTAATATTTGGCACATGCGTTTGGGACATATAAGTCACCATGGTATGGCAGAATTGATGAAGAGAAACCTGCTGGATGGCTGCACTTCGAGTAAAATCAAGTTTTGTGAGCATTGCATTTTTTAGAAGCATAAAAGGGTACATTTCAACACTTCTGTTCACACCACTAAAGGTACTCTTGATTATGTTCATGCTGATTTATGGGGTCCTTCTAAGAAGCCCTCACTTGGTGGTGCTCGTTATATGCTTACAATTATTGATGACTACTCTAGAAGGGTTTGGCCTTATTTTCTGAAACATAAAGATCATACTTTTGCTGCTTTTAAGAACTGGAAAGTAATGATAGAAAGGCAAACTAAAAGGAAGGTAAAATTGCTTCGTACTGATAATGGTGGAGAATTTTGTTCGCATGCCTTTAATGATTATTGCAGACAGGAAGGCATTGTTAGGCATCACACCATACCTCATACTCCATAACAGAATGGTGTGGCTGAACGTATGAACATGACCATCATATCTAGGGCCCGTTACATGCTGTCTAATGCAAGGATGAGCAAGCATTTTTGGGCTGAAGCTGCTAATACTGCTTGTTACTTAATAAATAGGTCGCCTTCTATTCCACTAAATAAGAAAACTCCCATTGAGGTATGGTCTGCTACGCCTGCTGATTATTCACAGTTGAAAGTTTTTGGATGCACTGCTTATGCTCATGTTGATAATAGAAAATTAGAGCCTAGAGCTGTTAAGTGTCTTTTCCTTGGGTATAGTTCAGGAGTCAAAGACTATAAATTGTGGAATCCTAAAACAGGAAAGACTTTTATGAGCAGGAGTGTTGTATTCAATGAATCTGTGATGTTTACTAACAGTTTGCCCTCAGATCATGTTCTAGAAAAAGAGCTGCAGCATATGCGCATGCAGGTGGAGCATGTTGATAATGATACAGGTGTGCAGGTGGAGCCTGTTGATGAGCAGGATGACCATGATAATGATGTTGCTAAGAATGATGCTCATGATGATGTTCAGTAAACTCCTCCTATTTTGCAGCTAGAGGAGGATTTACCTATTGATCAACCAAGTCAAAAAGGACAGTTGCACCTCCTAAACATCTCATTGAAGAATGTAATTTATCTTACTATGCTTTGAGTTGTGCTAAACAGGTGGAGAATGTTCATGAGCCAACAACCTATAAAGAAGTTGTTCGTTGTGGTGATAGTGAGAATTAGATTTCTGCTATGCATGAGGAGATGCAGTCTCTTGAGAAGAACAGTACATGGGAGGTTGTACCTTTGCCTAAGAAAAATAAGACCATCAGCTGTAAATGCATCTTCAAGAGAAAGAAGAGTTTATCTCCAAGCGAGCCTCCAAAGTATAAGGCAAGGTTAGTTGCTAAAGGTTATAGTCAAATTCCGGGTGTTGACTATAATGATGTGTTCTCTCTAGTGGTAAAACACAGTTCAATTCATACTTTTCTTAGTATTGTTGCTTCACATGATCTTGAGCTTGAGCAGTTAGATGTGAAGACTGCGTTTTTGCATGGAGGCTTGAGGAGGATATATACATGGACCAACCGGAAGGGTTCATAGTGCCTGGCAAGGAAAAATATATGTGCAAGTTGAAGCGATCCTTGTATGGATTGAAACAGTCCCCTCGTCAATGGGAAGAGGTTTGATTCATTTATGTTGTCACACAGTTTTAAAAGATCTAAATATGATAGCTGTGTTTACATCAAGCATGTTAATGGATCACCTATATATTTATTGTTATATGTTGATGATATGCTGATTGTTGCCAAGAGTAAGATTGAGATCACTAAGTTAAAGAAGCTGTTGAGTAGTGAGTTTGATATGAAAGATCTTGGTAGTGCTAAGAAAATTCTTGGTATGGAAATTAGTAGAGACAAAAAATATGATTTGCTATTTCTTAGTCAACAAAATTATATCAAGAAAGTTCTTCAGCGTTTCAACATGCAAAATGCTAAGGTTGTTAGTACCCCTATTGCACCTCACTTTAAGTTGTCAGCTGCTCAGTGTCCTAGTATAGATGCAGAGATTTAGTACATGTCAAGGGTTCCTTATTTTAGTGTTATTGGGTCTTTGATGTATGCCATGATTTGCTCTCGTCCAGATTTGTCATATGCTATGAGTCTTGTTAGTAGATATATGTCTAATCCTGGCAGAGAACATTGGAGGGCAGTTCAGTGAATTTTCAGGTACCTCAGAGGCACAACAGATTCATGTTTAAAGTTTGGAAGAACTGATAAGGGTCTTATTGGTTATATGGATTCTGATTATGCTGCTAATCTGGACAGGCGAAGATCACTTACTGGTTACGTGTTTACTGTTGACAGTTGTACTGTGAGTTGGAGGGCTACTTTACAGTCTGTTGTTGCTTTGTCTACTACTGAAGCAGAATATATGGCTATTTGTGAAACATGCAAAGAATTAATTTGGCTGAAAGGTTTGTACGCTGAGCTCTATGGAGTTGAATCTTGCATAAGTTTGCACTGTGACGGTCAAAATGCAATTTACCTCACTAAAGATCAGATGTTCCATGAGAGAACTAAGCATATAGATATCAAGTATCATTTTATACGTGATGTGATTGAAGAAGGTAAGCTGAAGGTATGCAAGATTAGTACTCTTGATAATCCTCCTATATGATGACAAAGCCTGTTCCTGTTGCGAAGTTTGAGTTGTGCTCAAGCTTAGTTGGTTTAATTGGATAGTTCAAGAGACTATTGTTGGCACCAGTGATTTTCTATCTTTATTGTGTTCAGGATGAAGGGTTGATTTATGATACAAGATGAATTTGTCTTAAGGTGGAGTTTGTTGGAGTTGTTCCAAATTCACTTGCAGGATATTGGCCGGGCTTCTTACGAAGCGAAGCGGAGGCCCGTCGCCGGAGGCTTGGACCAGAGCAAGTCTCCACGAAAACCCTAGCAAGGCATATATACCGTAGACAAAAAACAAGTCTTCTTGAGATAGTGAGATTGTTACCAGCTGGTGCCCGTGGTTTTTCCCCTTCGCATTGAAGGGGTTTTTCACGTAAATCGTGTCTCCGCTGTGATTGATTTCGTTTACTTCATATTTCTATACGTCGTTCATAACATAGGGACTCAAGCTTACAACAGTATTCAACTTTCATTCTCTTGAGAGCAGGGGAAAAGTTGAAGACCTCTACCAGACTTTCACACTCCCATATCTGTATAGACTCTAGATGGGGCAAAAGTTGGCTCCTTCCTGATGTAGCCTGGTCAGGACCATTTTCCGCTGGGTATCCAAGTAGATTATGGCAATGGCCAATCCGTAGCATCCGCAAGGAAATCAAGCTTTGGAATACTTTCTCTGGCCAGTAGACAAGCTTATCGCATCTATAAATCGTCAGATCTTGCAGCTGCCCACAGCAAACCCACAGTGCTAGTGCACGTGGTTCGAAGAACAAACTGCAGCTCCATAGTTTCATATGTACCACAGACGACGGATGGTCCCATTTCTCCTTACCATCCAGCTCGACGCCCTCCAGATACAAGTGGGACAGTGACGTCATATATCTGATTCCTCCTAGACAAATCTGTTGATTTGCTTCCCTCAAAACCAGTTCTTTGACCTTTGGAGCCCTAGGCAGAGTTGTTAACTTTGGGCATTTCTTGATAACAGCAAACTCAAGCAAGGGGAAGAGTGCATCTTCTTCTTCAATTTCAAGGGTAGCCTCCCATCTCTCAAAGCTATATAAATCTTCCAGTCTGAGCTTCTTCAGTTCTGGAAATGCTGAGCGGACTACTGTATAATCTCCACCACCATGTGGTTCTCTGAGCACCGATGCTTCTGGTAATGCTGCTAGATTTTTACAGCCCTCAATGTGCAATATCTCAAGCTGAGGAAATGCTACTACACCTCCATGCATTGCCTCACAAAAGCCATAAAAAACGTGAAGATTAACTAGCTCAAGATACTCAGGCTTTCCAAATGTGGAGGATGCACAGCTGCTACACAAGAATTGCAATTTTCCCAATCCATCCAAATGAAGGAGTTGTAGTTCTGCTAGCTGACACAGTGGGGGAAGCTGCTCTGCTTTACTACAATTAGATAACCGAAGCTCAACTATGTTTTTCAACATACCCATCCAAGATGGAAAACTGGTGCCTTGGTAGGAATATATTTCTAGAGCCAGCAGTCCATCATGAGTTTCAAGACTCTCTAGAACCTCAAGACATTGTTGTTCCTCCTCCTTACCACTTGTCCACTGTAGTGACAGCTGTCTCAGTTCCTTCTTTTTCTCAAGATTGGCTGCCTTTGCATTTCTTCTCCCTGTCACATTTTCGAGCTGCTTTAGCATTAATGAACCACCAATATTTAAATCTTTTAGCTCTCCAAGACTGCTACAATTCAAGCCACTTCCCACTACAAACCATGTAATTGTTCGAAGCGAGGTGATTCGTCCAAGCTCTGGAGGCATGCACTCCAACTTTGTGCACCCATTTGTGTAGAGATGACGAAGGGCATTCATGTGCTTCATTTGCTCAGGAAGTCTTTTGAGACTCAAGCAGTTAGAAAGTTTAAGTGTCTGGAGACTATATAGGATGCTTATATCATCTGGAAGTTCTTTGATTGTACTGCATGAAAGATCAAGGAACCTAAGGTGGCACAAGTGCTTTGGTTTTATTGACAAATCAGCCATTGGACTTGGTGGGGTAAGTGCTCGGAGAGAACTGAATTTTGATGAATGTAGCACAACTTCATGGTAATAAGATATATCAAATATCATTGTTTGTATAGGTGGAAACGTTTCCCTTGTACGACCAAATAAAAAGTTTAATTCCTTTTTGGCTGTGCATGTTTGAAAAAGTATATGGCGGGCAGCACTAGGAAGCAACTCATCACTTTCAATAAATTCATTAGTTATACAAACACACTCCTTTTCTGAAGCAGACAGTGCAACATCATGCATGAGGTCATGGATCTTCACAAAAGTTGTAGAACTATACCCTATCCTTCTTTGCTTCTCATACTCCAAGAATGACCTTGAAACCATCTCATTGACAATCCGTTTACCCATGGTTTCAGCAGGTACCTTGTTTTGATCAGAGATACTCCCTCTGTCCCTGAAAGCTTCAATTTCTAGTCCAAGTATTTGTCCACGAAAGAATAGATTCCTGAGATGGATGAGTCCACAGCCCACCTCGTAGTTTCCCCATGACATTAACCAAGCCACGCAACGGTCCTTCTCTCTCTCTCATTTAATCACCTCGTTCTCCAGTCCCGTACAAATGTGTTGGCGCTTTGGAATTGTTTTTGGTGAATGATTAACGCTTCAGTTGCTTGAGCTGCCACCGGATGAGTAGTAGGAGCCGTATGAGTAGTAAATGATGGGACCAGCTGCAACGATTACTGTGCAACTTAATGGTGAAACTCAAATTAATTAAGGGTAATATGGTCATTTGGTAGCTATACTAATCTGTCTGAAACTTGCTAGGAATTAAAGCTTTCAGGGACAGAGGGAGTATAACCATTGGCCATCCATAGTTGGATAAGCTCGTCCACATCAATTTCATAATCCTTTGGATACATAGCACAGAAGGTAAAGCATTGCTTCATGTCAGTTGGCAAGTCATTATAACTGAGCTTGAGTATAGGTAAAATCCCGGTCTCATCATCACATATCCTGCTTCGATGTAATATGTCCTCCCATTCTTCCTTAGTGATCTTGTTACGCAATACAGACCCCAATGCTTTGGCTGCCAATGGAGACCCAACACATCTCTCTGCAATCGGACCAACTAACTTAACTAGCTCCTCTGGCTTAGTCTTTTGGAAACTGAATGCTCTTGTTTCAATAATTTCATGTATGAATTCTTTGTCCAAAATCTCCACATCATGGTATTTATTTTTCCATGACTTGTTAGCTACTGTACCCATGTATCCAGCTATTTCTTTATCACGAGTTGTCGTCAATACAGCACTACCAATACCACCTTGTTTAAGACATGCCTTCAACTTTTTCCACTTGTCAACATCCTTATTCCATACATCATCCAATACAAGAAAATATCTGTTAAGAATATTTTTCTGTTAGTACCTTTCTTTGTGCTCTAAGAAGACATGAAAAGTAGTGATATAGACAGCAAACCTCTAGAACAAAAAAAAAAAGTTAGAGCTAATGCCATGTTTGGATGTGGGTGCCGGTGGCCCTCCCCACCTGGATTTCATTTCATTGATCAGCTCTGAAAGCCCTAGTCTGAAAACGTTACAGGGTTTCAGGCTTATCTTTGCGCACACATCGCGCTACCTGACGAAACTGAAAAACCAAACACAGATGACGAGCCGATCTATTCCGTTCCATTGACCTATATAATTATCTTGTTCAATAATTCAAGCTTCCATTTCAGAACCATGTTATACTTATATGGGATTGCATACTGGAAGAACACAGTAGTAAATATTTCTTACATGTGACCATGGCAAAAAAAACATGATTGAGATAATTAGACTCATGTTTTGTGCTGCGTCATTTTTACAACCCACGCACAAACTTATGTTAGCAAAAAATTCCATAGGGGTACACAATACAAGACATGACGTACTGAGTGTTCAGCAAGAATAAATAAAACATAAAAGCATCATAGAAGGTGAGAGTTGAGTTAGCAATAATACCTCTTTACCCTAAGATGTTCCTGAAGCTTGTTGAGTGCCTCCTCTACGATTGTTCCCGAAGCATTACGTATCTTGTTGGCAAGATTACAGACATTGAAATCATCTGAGACACACACCCACTTCAGTAGCTGGAAATAATCCTTGACTTGAGGGTCGTTGTAGATGAGTTGAGCGAGGGTGGTCTTGCCCAGTCCTCCCATTCCAATGATGGGAAGAACCAGTGGCGGATCCAGAAACGGACCAAGGGGGGGCTAAATAACAAAGGCTAAATTTTTTTTACTCGTTGGACACAGTACACTAATAGATATAGCTAAAATTGATAATTTCATATTGATTCTAAGTGCTCAAAATCAAAGATACATAGAATTAATATAATAAGGATTAAAAAGTACCAAATAGAAGGAGCCTTCCATCTTCCATCTTCAAGAATTCACACCACTTGAACCAACACCACTTGAACCGCCATGCTCAATGCTACATAAATTTTAAATGTCAAACACTTCTTCAATAATTAAGATAACAAGCAAAAAAGAAAAGAACTAAAACAATACGCACCTTGGGACCTTGGGTGGCAAGTTTATCTTACGGTTTCTTAAGCCTTGAAAGCGCTTTAAAATTTTATCATCTTCAATAGATGCAAATAAATCCCGCTCAATATAGCATATCATGCTATTATTCATCCAATCATCATTCATTTTATTCCTCCTGTCGGTCTTGATAATATTCATAGCAGAGAAGGCTCTTTCAACTGTTGCTGTTGCCACGGACAATATCAATGCAAGCTCAATGAGGCGATACACCAAAGGGAAATATGTATGTCTATCAGTTTTAACCATCTTCTCAGCAAGGCCACCAAGATCAATACAAGAGCAAAATTCTTCATCATGTTTGACTTCATCTATGAAATTTTCAAGCTCAGTCCTTAGCTTTTCACATTCATAATCACTAAAGTCAGCATAATAAATCTTAGCAAGCTCAAGTAATCTCTCTATCTCAAAGTTGGCAAACTCATTTGTCGGATCAAGACAAGCAACACATCTCAATAGTTGAGTTGATCTTTCTGGAAATCGATTGTGCAACTCAAAAATTACTTGATCAAGGACAACATTAAAAATCCCATGATGAATATGATGGTAGTAGGTCACATGTTTGGCTCCACGACATTTTGAACGACCTCTCATTGGTATCATATCTTCCATATTAGGAATATTTATATTGTGTTTGGCAGAAAAGGCTTTTGTCTTCTCTAAAAGATCATCCCAACCACTTTCCCTCATGGCATTTATATTTCTCGTCACAGAACCAATCAATCCTATTGCACGAACAATGTTTTGATTCTTCCTTTGCAAATATTGTGATAGGTCTTGAGTTATCCCCAATACTCTAATCATCAGATGCAATATGAACACAAATTGAAATGACTCAATTTTTTCTATCAATCCAGATGCTATAGTTTTCTTATCCCCATCAGTACCATCATCACTAATATTCTCTAACACCTCAAGCACAGATTCCCACATGAGCATAAGACGTACTAATGTTTTGTGATGTGTACCCCATCGTGTATCACCAGGCCTAGCAACACTAGTTTCTTGGTTTTTCCCTCTCCCAGGAGATATTTCACCACTATCTAATTGTTGAACAAGAGCATCATGGTTTTTTTGGAGAAGTTGATTGTTTCTCTTGCAAGAAGCACTAACAGTATTGACAACCGAAGTGACATAATTGAAGAAATCATCAGTTGAAGGACAACATCTAGCTACAGCAACTACCAGAAGCTGCAATTAATGAGCAAAACAGTGGATGTAAAAAGCAAAGGGGTTTTCATTCAATACCAGCCTTTGTAACCTATGAAACTGCCCTCTCATGTTTGAAGCTCCATCGTATCCCTGTCCTCTAATCTTGGCTATAGATAACCCATATCTTGCAAGCATAGAAACCATTGCTTCCTTCAGTGAAGATGATGTGGTGTCAGAAACATGTTGTAGGCCAAGGAACCTCTCAATCACACTTCCTTTATCATTGACAAACCTATTAAACAAAAGGAAACATAGTGTTAATTGGAAGCCACATAACAAAAGAAATGAAATACACAAATAGATGATATATACCTCACAACCACGACCATTTGTTCCTTAATTGATGCATCACGAGCCTCATCAACGAGCACCGCAAACCGACGATCTCCAATTTCACTCTTAATTAGTTCACTTGTCTCCTCTTGTTGGACAACTCATTTGATTATTCCCTGGAGCATTCTCAGATGTCACAAGTGCAGCCTTAGGATCCTTCTGTCTATACCAATCAAGCTATCACGGAACCGCCCAAATTATAAGAACAAAAGTATAAAAACAATCGCCGGAGCAATTAAATTCTCGTACTTAAGCTCCTATAACTCCGGTAGTCCAATAAAATCACGAGGGATTTCAAACAAACCAACACACAAGCCAAGATCGTAGTGGTCCAACACAACAGGTCATATGTTACATCCATTTCATAAGTAATTCAACATATATCGGAGTTCGGTAGAGTTATTACAACTCAAGTTCAAAAGTAGCGGAAGCAAAGTAGTTTGAAACTAATATCACCTTAATTCAAATACATGCCAGTACCAAGGTCAATTTCCAATAAAAGCATGAGAGACAAGATAGCTCAGAAGGATCATGCCCATGATCATACTCTGCCACTACGGCAGGAGCCAACCAAATCTTGTAGTAGCCACGATACATCATAACCTGCAATAAGTGAGAATAAACCCTGAGTACGAGAAGGTACTCAGCTAGACTTACCCGTCATAAACCAGAAATAATGACACCAAGGAGTATGCATGGCTTTCTTTCAGTGGGCTAGCGTGACTCATTTGCGAAAAGCATAAGTTATCATGAATAAACAGTTTTGAGTACTTTTGCATCATCTTTATTATAACCTGTTAATCTAGGTAAGCACCTATGCTAAAGCAATCACTTGATTAATTATCATCAAAGGTTACTATTTCAGGTTTAGCATTTCCAACATCATCCACATAACCATCCGTGTTCCATTATCATTACTACGATGCCGTAACTCGAGTCAAGTGTTCACTATCCAGTGAACGATGGCGATTCGAATCGATTATTAACCAGTTGGTAATTTATTCCTCACACAAACCTCACTCACCTGATAAAGTGAGGTGTTGGTCATCGAGTCAACCATTCAGGTAAAGTCGCGAGCTTGCCAGGAACCACATGTACCCGGGGGCCGCCCGACTGCTCTTTGGCCTTATCATCGCGCCCCCATATCCTGCCACTACTGCTCTGGTACAGTGCGCTGCGGGCAATCCACTCGGCCCGAATAATCTCCCAGTTTCGCGGTTGGAAGGTACTTTATCCGGCCAGCTAAATGTGAGGCATGCGTTCAACATGACCCGAGGCCCAACAACGGTCGGTCCTTAATCGACACAGACGGAAACTACAAGCACCCTAGAATCCTGTCTGGTTGCCCAATACTTATTCCGCCCGGTCTCCAATTATCTATCAACACTTGGTTATTTCCAGGATATCATCCATTCCATAGCTAAAATATTCTAGTAACCACCTATAATTGCAGGTGACCAGAAATCACCGATCGCTACCGGTCTAAGCAGGGCTAAGCAATATTTTCGATCCTGAACCAAAATAGGATTCCAGGCATATTTACGAGACAAGGAAAGGATATATATGCAGCAAGTGTTTTCAATCAACTCCTATAACTTAATGCAACAATACATATATAACATATATATACTCAATTGTTTTTATAAAGTAGGAGGCTTAGAATGCTCCGGGGCTTGCCTGCGATTGAACACTAGGTTAGTGATTGACAGATGACACTCGCTTGGCGAGCATCTCCCATCTCGACACTTGTTTAGTCCTTCCATCTTCGGGATAGGTCCACCAAACACCGTCTTCAGGTTTGGCTTCAACATCTCATCCTTCACGTGGTGCATCTAGCGAACCTAAATGAGATGCAAGATGCATGCGTATGAATATGATGAATGGTAACATAAGATGCATCACATAATCATTCAAGTAAACACACTATTCAGACATAGACACCAAAAGCTATTTAACTAACATCGCACAACCAATTCAAGAGGACAAGCACATCAAGCATAACACAAGTTTAACAAGATCACAAGTATCTTAACTTGACCATCAATAAGGGTATAAGCCACACTTAGCAACAATGGAGTAAACAACTACAACTATCATCTATTTATTTCTAGACTGCAAACAATAGCTACATGTTTGGATCATAACTGGAGTTATACAATTCCAATAGTCATGCAACAAGACATTCTAGAAAGCTTATGCAATTTTCTACAATTCATCTTTAATCCTCTTAGCATGGTTCTCAAGTTAACTAAGTTAATTATACCCATTTATAGAACTGGTCCACAATTGGCAGAAAGCAGCCATTTCTGAAACTCAACTTTAAATAGGCATAACTCACAAACCACAAGGCCAAATACCACCAAATTTTAACAGAAGATAGATAAATGAATTATCTACAACTTTGTTATTCTCATAATAAAATGATTTTACAGTTAGAAGGGTCAACTAATGCAATAATTGCATCTCTGTCCAAAACATAGACAGAAACTGACATGCCACTTTAAACAGATATAAATGAAGTTATACATGTCCAATAAATGTGGTTCTAGACTTTTTAGAAAGCTTAACAAATTCTAAACAACTTTGTTGTAAACACCTAAAGCTAATTATACTATTAAGAAGGCCCCACAGTAAGAACAAGGAAACCCTCTCTGGTTTTGGGCAGAAACAGCCACAGAGAAATAAGCAAGTATAACTCAAGATCTACTTAGCCAAAAATCATGATATTTAACTTTTTGGAAAGCTTAAGAAAAGTACCACAACTTATGTATTTTCACCAAGTCATGATTCATAACTTAACTGAGCCAATTAATTCAAACATGCAGAACTATTCAGAGTAGAAGCAAAGCAATATAGGGCATTTGTTATTTTTATAACTCTTAAAATATAAATCCTAAACTCCTGAAATTTTTACTAGACAACAACAATCACCTTAGTAGCATTCTAAAAGAATTTCACATTTATTTGAGCAACAAAACTGCAGTTACGAAAAACACAAGACATGGCAAGTATTAAGAACCTAGCTGTGTAGATCTATTTTTACAGCAAATATTTAAACTAAAACATGCCACATTATAGAACTAATGCATAGCAATTTCACAAGGATTCCAAAAAGTCCTCATTTGCTATTTTACGATTTTTCTACAATTTACTATAATTTTCCAAAGTTTCAGCCATTTTCCCATAAAAGAAAAACAGAAATCATATCGGACAAACACTTTGCAACGGGACCCCTAGGAGAAACTTTAATTAAACCGAGCGAACAAGTCCTTCTTGCACTATTTAGATGAGTCTGTGGTTTGCAGAAAAACCCTTCCCTTTCTCCTTATTTAAGCCCGTGGTCCATCTTCTTCTTCCAGAGCAGAGCACGCTGGCTCGGCCGGTGCCGGCGGCAGGGGGCGGCGCTCCGGTGGCTTGCGGATGTGGCGGAGCTCCAGGCGGACTATGTGCACCCCGTTGGTGCCTCCAGCTTGGCTTGAGGTGGCCCGAGGCCGGCTGGCCACAAGAGCACGGCGGGCCGAGGCTGCGGCCACGCCGGCAACAGCAGACGGCGGTCCTTGAGCGACGAGAGGCGGCAGCGGAGCACCAGAGCATGCCCGTGCAACTCCGGTGGGGCGCGGCTTGGCCTGCGGCTGGCTATGGCTCCCTAGCCATGGGCAACAGCGGCAGCCTGGCTACAGCTCCAGCGAACAACAAGCGCCTGCGAAGCTCCGGCGGACAGCGGCTGGTGCGGGAGCCCTGCAGCGGCGAGGCACGTGCACAGCGTGGCTAGGTGCGGCAGCGGCGGAGGAGGGGGAGCAGTGCCAACTGCAGCAGCAGCAGCGAGCTCGGCTCATGAGTCGAGCATGGCGGGCGGTGGTGCATCGGTGGTCATGGCGAGCAGCATGGCCGGCAGCGCGAGAGAGGGAGCTGAGGGCGAGAAGGGTGATGCGGAGTGAGCAAGAGGGAGTGGAGAGCTCGAGCGTTCACTTATGGAGTAGCAGGTCGCACTAGGACACGCGGTACAGAAGGTCAGCAATGGTGGGGGCGCTCTCGGTGCATGGCCGCCACGCGGGCATTTGATCGAACGCGTGGATGGCGGCAGAGTGGCAAAGGTGGAACACGATTTCGGCCAGATCCGGGCCGATTTTGGACATGGGCCCAAAACCAAAGTTGGAGCCCACACGAAGCTCTACGTTTTTCATTAATGAGCCAAGGTCATTAGAGCAATGGATTAGCGGTTAACTAGTTGTCAAAATGACAATGTCAACATGCCAATGACGATAAAAATAGAGCTCGGTTCAGGGGTTTTGGGAGGTCAAACTTGATCCAACTATTCCCATCTTTTTACAAGATCTTCTCCAATGAGTTAGCTCCAACTTCTATTTTTGGATCGAATCAAGTTGCTTAACGAAAACATAAGAACGCGGCATGCCAACCGTAACAGTGCTAGAATTCTCAGACTTAGAAATATTTCTAAGTGCTGAAAACTGCGGCAGATTCAATCTTCGTGCCTCGGTTTGACTTATTTCCATGCTGATCTAGCTCTTGGTCTAAAAACAAAGTTTCTTCTACAAAATATGAAATACAACTTTCATTTAAGGTCCAACATCAGAACTAGTATAGAACCAACATTTCTACTCTGACCAAAGTAGTATCGCGATAAAGCTTGAATTGTCCGTTTTGATCCATTGGAGCATTTTCTGGGCATTTGCTCAACACAAACCTTTCACGACTTTTGTTGTAGAGTCCATCTAGAGTCATTTGGGAAAGGTTGTAAGGTTTGGTTGATGACCTATATTTCCATCCACTTAACAGTACAATTCAAGCACTTAGTAAAACCATTCCAACAAGGGTATAACTTATCATTTCATGTGACTTTTTGACTCCAAACTTCATGAAACTTTTTGAGTGACCAATATAAATAGGTACTAATGTGAGACACACGAAAATATTGCAATAACACCACCCAAGCATATATCTTGAAAATGGCCTATATGTAAAGCAATGATGCAACATCCAAGTTTAGGTTAGGCTCATCTCCATAGGTTGAGCTTGACATCCTCATCTCCACTTAATCTACCATATTTGAGCTCAAACCCAATACTTAATGAGTGACAAACACCTGGGGTGTTACACAAGCATCTCCAAAAAGTTTCCTTTATTATTGGATGTTTTAGACTCATCATGCCCATGAAATGCCAGAGCTTGCAAAAGAAGAAATCTAGCAATGCCTAACATTATAGTTAAACGAGCTTTATATGCCTCCTCTTCTGCTGTAGTTGTTACTGCCCACACATGTTCTACACTTTGCCTTTTATTTTTAAAATCAATTGCTCATTTTCTTCCTGCACTATGGTAGCCATCAATCAATTGAGTATGCTTCAACAAAGAAGCCTTTCCCTTTTTCTAATTTTTGAACCCTACTCTGGTGAATGCCTCATTCTCTTCAAAATTGCTTGTTGCTGGTGTCTTAAAGAGGTAGCAATAAAAGCAATAGGCTGCATCCTTGACAGGACTGTACTCTAACCAATCAAATTGAGTAAACCATGATTTAACAAAACCTCTAGTTTGACATTTACCCGCTGCTCTTTCATACTCACAATTTGGTTGATATGGACCCATCTGTAAATATGCTCTCCTAGCATCATCCCTAATATCATGGTGGAATTCATCAATTGGCTTTCTAAGACCTGGATCAGCAACTATATCATTCATATCAAGCTCAATGCGGGGTCTTTTTTGCACAACCCGACTCTCTTGAGTAGAAGCATCTTTCTTAGGAAAAAATCTTTCCATTCTACAAAGTAAAACCAATTGAAATCGGATCACTGAATGACTCAATTTCAGAAACTAAGAATGAAAAGAAAAAAAATAAAAGAGGAATGAAAGAGGGGATCTGATTCTTAGTTTCTCACCCTAGGTCTGAAGGCTGAAGAAGTGAAGGTGAAGCATTGAAGCTCCTGGACTCCTGTCTCCTGGCCTCCTGGGGCTGCCGGCTGTCGGGCTGGTGCTGGCGCTGGCGGGTGGCCGGGCTCCTGGCCGTGCGGAGCCGGGGCCAGACCACCGGAGCCCGGAGGCCGAACTGCCAGGAGCCGGAGGGGCGGACGTGGACTGGCCGCCGGCGGAGCCACGAGCAGGCGCGAGCGCGAGCGCGCGGGAGGAGGAGGAGTCGCGACGGGTGGCGTCGGGGCTCGATGCGGCGCCTCTGCTGTACTGGATCACTGGACTGCTTTTTTTTATCTAACCTAGGCATGTTTTGGGCCGGGCTGAAAACCTGTTAATTTTTTTTTCAGCCCACGGGGGGGGGGGCTGCAGCCCCCCCCAGCCCCCCGTGCGTCCGCCAATGGGAAGAACTAAGAGATCACTGCTGTTGCTAGCTTGATGATCGAGCAATATCTCAACAATTTTCTTCCTCTCCTTATCTCTAGATCTACTAACAATATTACCAGGATCAATGATAATGGAATCTGTCTCCCGCCACTCCTTCCATGCTGGTGCGGCCTCGACCTCAAGCTTGTTGAATCCAAAGGTGTTCATTTCGTCCACGAGGTCCTTGAAGGTGTCAACAATCTTGCGAAGCCTATAGCCAGGGGTGGAGCTACAGGGTATGCCGGGTATGCCCCGGCATACCCTGCAATTCCGGCAAGCGAGCCTGTGTATTTTCGTATTTCTTAAAAAACAAAAAAAATACCAACACTTACGTGAATACTGAGAGCCGAACGTGGACAGGCAGGCCGCGAACCAGCGTCAGAGCAAGAGAGCAAGGCCCATGCGGCCGATGTGGGCTGTGGCCAGCGTCGTAGCCTCGACTTCTCTTGAGTCTTGACTATTGCGCGCCGCGAGTACGGGGTACCGCTCGATCGAGGCATTTCCCTATCGTTTCGACGGTTCATCTTCGTCACGCGAGACGTGAGTCCACCTGACAGGCGACACCGCGGCAGATCGGATCGAAAATCACCAATACGGCGCACGAGCCCCAGACGGCCACTCGGCCAAACTGAACGCACGGCCGCACCGGCAGGCGGCAGCGGCGGCGGAGGCTTAGGTGCATCATCGCATCTAAGTGAATTTGTGATCGGAATTGAGGTGAGATTCAATCTTTACTCTTCGTCTTTCCGTAGTCATATGTCAAAATAGAGTAGCCTCAAGATAAAGTAATGGAGGAAACTGAAAATACTATGTCGTTAATGATCAAGATGCAAATACTATGCCGTTAATGAAGACCAGCCACGGTCCACCGCCACCACCACCACTTTATGACATCAGTCATCTTCCACATGATCTGGTGAAAGAGAACCTATTCTAAATTCTCCCGTTAATGATCAAGATGCAATTCGAAGAGTATATATTGTCAAAGGTCAGATAAATAGCATTGTAAGTTTCTTGTACTCTTTTATGCCTATATTTTGAACTATCGGCATGCTTTTGAACTATTTACCGAATTGTTACCAAATCATATTGCAAATTGTACCATTTTTTACCGAATTATTAAAATAGATTTACCGAATTGTATATGAAAATTTTTGGACGGCATACCCTAAAGAAAAATCCTAGATTCGCCACTGCCTATAGCCCATCCTGATATGGAATGCAACACGATTATGAGTAGGGAAGAGTTTTACTCCAGCAATAGTGCCAAGCTTGGTGATGTGCCCATTGTCCTTGGCTCGACGACGGAGCGCCTCGTACTCGAAGTCATCGAAGACCTCGTTCGCCTCGTACGCCGCCACCTTGAGCTCCTCGAGCCATTTCTTCACTCCTCGGCGAGGCACCTGCTTCTCGGCGTCACCAATGACATCGAGGATGGCAGGCAGCCAGCGCATGAGGGTCTTGTGGTGCTTCTCCAAGCCCTCCATCACATTGTACTGGCCCAGCAGAGAGCTGGACAGCTTGTCCTTCAGCAGGGACACCAGTGGCCCAACCACCAGGCTGGCCGCTAGTTCAGCCATTGGAGCACTCACTCAGATCCCCCGAGAACGCACGCTCAGAGCCAGGGACAGAGCCAGGATTTAGATATAGAGGGTGGGTCATCGAATGTCCACACAAAACTATCAAATTTTGATGTTAGTTTAAAAATTATCATTTTGATGTTGGCTTAAAAAAATTATAATAAATTGTCTTTAGAGCATGTTCAGAAGTTTTGTAAAACAACTCCTATTTTGGAGTTTTAGAAAAAGAAAAAAGGTGTCCTCCAACTGTTCGGTAAAATGGCTCCTTAAAAATAAAAAGTTACTAAATATCCTCTACAACGTGTAAGTTTCTGCAGTCAAGTGAAACTCCGTATTCGCTCCCTATTCAGCATTTTTCTCTGGAGATCGATGTAAATTGGACGCATGAAAATGCGGTAAGAGACAAAAAAAACTATTAAAAAGGGGTTTAGTTCGTAAAAAATAGTCTGGGATTCCTATGCAAAATCATTTAGAAGCTATTATAGGAGACTGTTGGAGAAGGACAAAATTTAAGGTTCCTATTTCTTTGGTTAACTTGCTAGATCTATTAGTTTTGCAAGTAAACTATACCAAATTCATAGAGATGTTATTAATCTTTTTATTTAGAAAAATGCTAAATGTCTAAATTAAAAATAAAAAGGTTGTTCATAGGTCAACGATACCATCATATTTACTATATTTAGACACTTAACATTAGACAATTAAGAGATTTATTTGAAAAGATATTTTAGAATTGACTAAGAAGGCTTGTTTATTTAATTTTGAGTCAGAGCACAAAGGGGACACCTTCATTGATTGTTGTATATCCTAATAACATGTAGTCACCTTCTTTTTATTTAATTTTTCTTTTCTCGGGTGCAGGGCGTCTTCATTGATTGTTGTATATCCTAATAACATGTAGTCACAGCTGGCCATGAGAGAGCATGTTCATTCGGGCACCCAGGGTGGAAAAGAGTACCCCATCACATGGTTAGCGCTAAGACCAACAAAGCAGATGGGCCTGGCGCGGCCTTCGTTACCTGACTAGTTTACCGTTCTTTTGATTGTTCATAATCAAGTGGCAGATGATTAATTATCCCATATTCATACTATAAGAAAAGTGTCATCTAGTTAGGACCATTAAGTTATTTCAGCGATTCAGTACAACATACCTGATGAGGCTAACAATGTTTGCTTTTCTTAGATAATAACAGAAAGAAATTTTAGCTTCATCCTATAAAAAGAGGAATTGACCAATTTATTACAAACATGTCTCTATTAAGCTTCCTCAGGTGTTTTGTTTCACCAAAATGAATTTCTTGTTTGCTATTCTAGACCAAAGCATGTGAGATTGTTGTGTGAACTACCCATTCCATATATAATATATATCCCCTGTGGACCTGTTTGGCGGGGCTCGTCTCTAGCTTCAGCTCTGACTTCTCTAGAGTAGCCCTACCAAATGTTTTCCTGGAGGAGCCGTTTTTCAGTAAATGCAGAGGAGCCGGAAGAGCCCATCAGGGGAGCCATGCCAAACACCCCCTAAGGTCCTGTCTGGAAGGGTTTCTCCATCGGCTTCGGGAGACATGTGGAGCCGTTTTCTGCCAAATGGAGTAAAATGAAACAACTTAGCGCCGGGAGCCCCTTAAAATGAGTTGAGACAATGGATACATGAGGGCGTGAAGCCAAAAATAGTGGTTTCACCTTGCCAACGTGGAACCCAACAAGGATGAAAGCCCCGATTGCCCCCGTCGAGGCACGCTTGCACGGCCGCTCACCACCAGCGAAGTGGGTGCTCAACCACCGACAAAGAGGGTGCGCGCAGCCGCTGGGTCGCACAGGCGGAGGTGCTCAGCCGCCTAGGGAGAGGTGCTCGGCCACCAACAGAGAGGCATGCGGTCGCTAGGGAACGACGACGATCGGAGCAACAGGGTCGTAGGCAGGAGGAAGCAGTCCCATGATTTCCTCGCGTTGGTCTTTTCATTCGCATTGTCAACTATAAAGAGCTATTTTGTCAAATGGGTACCAAACACTACAGCAGAGAAGGACATCACTGGCGGTTCAAAACCCCCCTTCACTGGCGGATTTTGAACCGCCATAACCAACTCGGCAGTGATGAGCTGATCACATCACTGCCGGTTATGCCAAACCGACAGTGATAGCTCATGTATCACTGCCGGTTCGTGTTACAAACCGGTAGTGATACTTGAGCCATCACTGCCGGTTGTTTTAACCAACCGGTTGTGTAGATTATATTATCACTGCCGGTTTTCTTTGAACCAGTAGTGATATACTTTTCACAATTTGCATTTTAATAATTGTTTTATTTTCATTTCGAGGGGAGGTGGTGGGGTGGGAGGTCGAGGAGGTGGAGGTGGTTGCTATCGATCAATTTTATATCGATGTGAAGGTGGTTGTTGATCAGCGACAATACAAACCCATCAACATTTATATTATAAAAGTTTCAAAATAAACTTTAAGTATCGAATTAAGAGTCGCATTACAATAGCCTATCAATGTGGTCTCTTCCGTACTGTGCCTTATACTTCTTAGTCCTCGCAATGGAGAATGATCCTTTCTTGGTCAATATCTCGTCCATCACAAACCTTGCTATCTCCTCTTGAATTCCTCTCATCTCAAAATCTAGCAACTGGTTGTGATCGTTTGCTTTGCGCTGTAATTGAAGTAAGATGATATTGAGATGCACAAACGTAAGACAAAACAATAGAAATGGGATGCCTACGTACCATGTCATCTCCCTTATTTGTTTTTGCGCCAAAGTATTTTAGCATTGCCCACATCACATAGAACCCGCATTCGTTGTTCCCCATCGGTTGATCTAGGGTCTTGAGATCCTCCATATACTTTACACTGAATGGGGCACTCCATTGCTTTTGCATCTTGCTATCGAGATTTTTCCAATTAGGTAATGTCTTCATTCTATGTTACATTGTAAATGAAGTGTGAAGACCGAGGACATTACAATATCCTATGAGATTTTTCCAATTAGGTAATGCCTTTATTCCCACATGTGGCTACCTACTTTTCTATCAACTATTTTACCACCCACCATACCTCTCCATCTGCCGACACGCTACCACCTCGTCTTGCTTTTCATGCCACCAGATACTGATTTTCAGATGGCTTTTAACAATCACCCAGAATATAATACATATATATTCTAATGCTATAGTAGTATAGTTGATTGGCAATTTTAGTGGCAAACATGTTGTGCAAACAAAATTATAGGATTCACTACAAGTAGCAAACTACATCACCAAAAGTCATAACACAGCGTGTCCCTGTACTGCTTACAATTAGGCATGAGCAACATACTACCTCCGTCCCAAAAAGAATGCAATTCTTGATGCATTCTTTGGTTAAAGTGCCTAAAGTTTGACCAAATATATTGGTAAAAAAATTAATATATATGACACCAAATAAGTATACTACAAAAATATATCTTATGACAAACACTACACCACAGCCCAAAATGAGCGTCGGTGGGGGGACATTAAAAATATCGATTTAACGTCGGAAGGTCCGACGTTAAAGATTACTGACTGTCGGTCCACCGTTATAACTCGTTTCTATAACAGACCATCCGTCGCTATTGTTATTTATATTTAACGTTGGACCATCCGACGTTATATCTCCTTTTTAACGACCGACCGCGTGTCGCTACACAGCGGGCCCAATGCACACCTAGTTTTTGGACAGCCCACATGTCAGAAAAATGCTTGGCCCGCCAAGAGGCCCGATTCGCGCCTAGTTTTTAGATGGTCCTGCCAATCAGGCAAAAAAATTGGCAGCCCGCCGAAACAGCTAGCAGCCCATCTCCACTAGCCAAGGAATCAGCGTAACCCTTACCAACCCACCGAAACAGCCAGCAGTCCACGAGCGTGCATTGCCCAGCCGCTTCCCCAACCCGTCGGCCGCCGGGCCCCTTACCACGAGCGTGCGTTGCCTAGCCGCCGGCCACCGGCCACTCTGCCCGGCGACCACTGGGAGACCCACACCGCCTGCTCCCCCAGCCCTCTTCTCTCATCGCCGGCAACCTCCATTGGAGTACTGGACGGCGCCCCAAGGTCGCAGGTCGCCCTCGTCTTCCAGACGCCTTGCCTCTGGGATCTCGTCCTCTCCATCTCCACTAGCCAAGGAATCGTCCCCCCCTCCGGTGACGTCTCCCGTTTCTTCTTGGGTGAGTTTGCACGCACCAGAATCATCATCGATTTTGTTCACGCAACATTGAATCAGACGGATGTAGTTTGAATCTCTCGCCGGCCATTGCCTTTTTCCTTTCCCTAGCTGGGCGTCCAGATCCTCCTGGCCTCATAGCTCACTGATTGTGAACTCTTTCAATTTGTCTGTATATACGAAGTGCTTTGTGGTGCCAAAGGATTTTTGTAGTATTTTTAGCTAGGGCTACGAGGACTGATCTGTCCTAGTGCCGGTGTGTGCTGGTGTTTCTCTCTTCTTGTAGTGACGAGCCTAACATTCTACTGATGTAGTGTATGGGCGTGTGTAATAGTAGTTATTGTTATTGCTGTTGTGGGTATCCTTTTTTACTCAGTATTTTTTCCAACACCCAAGAGAGCTGCATTCACGGAGAAATTAATTAGATTAATTATTAACAATATTTATCTTTTCCATATATAATTCTAATGTAGTTTTCTTATTGTAACACACCAATCAATTCAACCAAAAGCTTAATCTGATAGAAAAATATAGAAAATTCACTTATAGTTGAACACTCTTCATGTGCAAATCCCTTAGGCCTGATAGCAGTCGGTTACAATTATTTTTATTTAATCATGCCTGATAGGAATTTGGCTAAAAACCTCCCTCAAATCGCACGGCATTGAATTAGACAGATGCAGTTTGAATCCTTTGCAACCTAACTAGTCTTTTGCACTACTATCATCCTAGCTATTATGATGTACTACTAACTGATGGCCTATTCAGGCCTTCCTTTTTGAGCAAAGAAATGATATTGTGGGTTCATCTTTTGCAGCCAGACTATATTTGCTGCTGCCTAAGGCATCAAGAAGGAAGTGCTCCCTTGACCTGTGCCCCAAGAAGACCAGCAACATCTACAGGCGCTTCGTCACCAAGCACTAGGAGTCAGGGGGAATATATTTTATTGGATTAGACTCAAGAGTATCAGGTAAAGTGCTCTGTACCACTTCACTACAGTTGTTGCTACTTGTCTTGCATGGAAACTTATGCTGAATATGATTGATGGTATGTATGCACAATGTGGTTATACTTTTAGATTTTGTTTGGTCAGCTTCTGGATCTCCCTAGTAAAGGTTGATGGATAAATCTTGGATTGATGATGATGCTAGGTAAATACAGTAGCTTAATAGATACTGAAAGGATTGTACATAGGTAGAGTGGCTTTTTAACATAAAACTCTCATGTAGGCATGGCAAGGCATATTTGCAGGGGGTGAACCGTTTCTTAGCTTTTGCATTTAGTAATGCAGCTGTTGGTAGCAAGATACTTTGTCCTTGTAGAAAGTGTTCCAACTCTTTCTGGTATGAGGCTAGTGAAGTCCGTGAACACTTAATATGTGATGGGTTTCTAAAAGGGTACAGAACATGGAATTTACATGGAGAACCCACCTCGTCTGTGAATCATGAGAACTGTGACAGTGATGGTGATGGTGTTGAGGTTATGGATGAGCCTGATGAAGATGATGATATCTCTGGTTTGCTTAGGGACTTAGCAGGTGGCTTAGATGATAGAGGTGATTTTGAGGACAATAGTCCTGTTGTAGATCCTTGTGAGGACCTAGTTGCTATTCAAAAGCTAGTTGAAGAGAATAGCAAGGATCTATTCCCTACATGCAAGAAATATACCCAACTTCGATTTCTTATTAGATTACTACACATCAAACTCCTTGGA
Organism: Saccharum hybrid cultivar R570; assembly: GCA_038087645.1. Taxonomy (NCBI): domain Eukaryota; kingdom Viridiplantae; phylum Streptophyta; class Magnoliopsida; order Poales; family Poaceae; genus Saccharum; species Saccharum hybrid cultivar. Next base: position 19,174,721 of record JAQSUU010000760.1, read on the forward strand.
GGATGGTCTGATAAATCTTTTAACATGCTACTAGAACTACTCAATGATGCATTCCCTAATGGTTCAGCAGTAGCGAAAACCTTTTATGAAGCTAAGAAATTGGTGAAATCCATAGGAATTGGGTATACTAGTATTCACGTTTGTGAAAATGATTGCATTCTCTATTGGAAGGAGAACATAGATTTGAATTCATGTCCAAAGTGTGAGGCTTCCCGGTGGAAATCTACAAGGAAGACTCTAGACGGGAAACATGTATATAATGTTCCCAAGAAGGTTCTCCGCTACTTTCCAATAAAGAAGTGTCTCCAAAGGTTATTTTTGTCCTCTAAAACAGCAAGCCTCACGAGGTGGCATGATGAAGGGCGGAAAAAAGATGGTCTCCTAAGGCATCCTGCAGATTCCCCTCTATGGGAGGACTTTAATACAAAGCATCCAACCTTCGCTAAGGATAGCCGCAATATCCGTCTTGCATTTGCCACCGATGGCTTCAATCCATTTAGAACCATGAATAATAGCTACAGCATTTGGCCTGGTATTTGTATTCCCTACAATTTCCCACCTTCAATGTGCATGAAGCAATCAAATTTCATCTTGTCTTTTCTAACTCCTGGGAAAGATTCTCCTTGCGGTAATTTTGATCTCTTTTGTCAGCCACTTGTCAACGACTTGTTAGATCTGTTTAAAAATGGTGTTAGAACTTATGATGCTTCCACGGGTGAGTACTTCCAATTACGGGCAGCAGTATTGTGGACTATTACTGATTTCCCGGGTCTAGGATATGTGTCTGCATCTGTCACATCTGGTGAAGCAGCATGTCCTTATTGCCACTTCTTTACTGATTCAATTAGACTTGGTAGTGGTTCCAAGACATGCTATATGGCTCATCGAAGATTCTTGCCCGAAAATCACCCATTTAGGTTTGATGCTGATAAATTTGGTGGTAAAACTGAGTTCAGAACTGCACCTAAACCACTTTCTGGAGAGGAAATTTTGGAGTGCACTAAAGACCTTAGTACTAGTTTTGGCAATGATCCATCTGGGAAGAAACCAGCAAGAAAGAGACGCAAGGAAGGTGAACCATTAGTCATTTTCAAAAGAAGATCTATTTGGTTCAAGCTTCCATATTGGAAAGATTTGATGTTGCGACATAATTTTGACTCTATGCACATAGGCAAAAATGTGTGTGAAAGTTTATTGAACACATTCTTGGGCATTGTTGGGAAGTCAAAGGATAACTTGAATTCTCGCTTAGATCTTCAAGCTCTAGGTCTTAGAACTGATCTTCACCCAATTGAAGTAGAGGACCAATTTTATTTACCACCAGCACCATACTCAATGAGTACCAATGAGATGAAATTATTTTGTCAAGTACTAAAAGGGGTGAAATTTCCTGATGGTTACGCATCAAATATACGGCAAAATGTACATGTTGGTGAGAGAAAGGTATTTGGGCTAAAGAGTCATGAGTACCACATTATTCTACAAGATTTGCTACCACTTGCTGTGAGAAAAATACTACCAGAAATAGTCAGTGCTGGAGTGATTCGTATATCCAACTTCTTCAAGAAACTGTCTACCCCTGTCATTCGAATAACTGATATTGAAACTCTAGAGGTTGACATAGCTGAAACCTTGAGCCTTCTTGAGACTATATTCCTTCCATCTTTTTTCGACATTATGATACACTTGATGGTACATCTTCCTGCCCAAGCAAAAATAGCTGGTCCAGTTCATTTTCGCAGCATGTGGCCCGTGGAGAGGTAACTATCTTAGGCCATCTTGCTGAATACCTATACAAACCAACTAGTTATGTTCCATTATCAATTAATGTGCCTATTATTTATATGTATAGGTTTCTCATGAGATTAAAGGGTTCTGTACGTACAAAAAGTCATCCTGAGGGATCAATTATGGAGTGGGCTAATTTCACTGGGTGTCTTACACTTTGTTCTCGCTATCTACATGGCATGGGACAAATTACCCGTCAACCTAGAATAGATGAAGATGACAGTACACCTCCTTTCTTCCGTAGCATTGGTCAAGGCTTGGTTGGAAAATGCACATTTAGTTTGGACCACAAGACATGGGTGCAAGCTCATAGATATGTTTTGTTCAACTATGACAACATTGCGTCTTACTTGGAGTAAGTTATCGAAACCACTTGCATCATATAATCAAAATCCCCTGCATTCTAAAGTCACAATAACACTTTTGCAGTAAGTATGATCAATATCTTTCCTCCATTGGCCATCGAAATAAACGGGACATCAACCGGATTTGTCATGAATCTTTTCATGAGTGGTTTAGGTTGCATGTAAGTGAAATCTAAACTGAAGACTTGCTATTTGTGATAGACTTTACACATTCTAATAGCAGTCTTTCATAATCACAGGTGGGAGAAATGTGTGAAGAAGCACCAGATGAGATAAAAATTTTGGCCAAGGGGCCAATGTTGAATGCACGCAAGTATAGTAGCTATAGTATTAACGGATTCTGTTTCCACACAAAATCCTATGATGAGGGAAGACCTATCCAAAATAGTGGGGTTGCTGTAGTTGCTGAGGCAACAACCTTTGATAGGGGCAATAATGATGATAGTACAATAACAAAAAATGTCTATTATGGAATTATAAAGGAAATTGTTGAATTGAATTATCATCACAAAGGAAATGTGGTTCTTTTCAAGTGTGATTGGGTTGACAACCGTGTGCAGAACAAATGGGTACAAATTGATAATTTGGGGGTTACATCTATTAACTTTAAGCATTTATTCAATACTGGCGAAAAGATATCAGATGAGCCTTTCATTTTAGCATCACTAGCAATTCAAGTATACTATGTTCCTGAAGCAATTGATCATGAGTGGGCTACTGTTGTTCAGTCAAAAGCAAGAGATGTGTATGACTTAGATAATTTAGAGAATGAGCACATGGATAATGACAATGGAGTAGCATGGCCATTGCATGATCTAAGTGCAAATGTGAGAGTGGATATTGTAAATGGGGTAGTCCCTCCTGTTAGAACTTATATAGATGGAATACTTGTTGTTCCCCAAAAGAAAAAGCCTAAAAAAAAGTCTACAAAGTAAGTGTTGTTTAAGTGATGCCTAGTGCAAATATTTGTTATTGATTGTTTTATTGATCTCTTCCATAGACTGCTGATATTTGTTCTATTTTTCAGGAAAACAAATGGAAAGCGCAAGCGGAAACAGTAACAATGTGGGGAAGACCATGTATGAGATGCAGAGGAATGAAAATATTGTAGAGAACAATGAGATGTTGGCATCACTTGGTCTCACTCCTATCAATATGTGCAATGAACCTAGGAAAAGAGCAAAGGTCAGCTCTTATATAAATTGTTCTAGTATAATGACTTTGCTCATTTGATAATGCTGATATTTACATGAATTGTTCTACTCCTTCCTTTTAGAGAACTCATTACACAAGTGTTCAAGCAACCCGACATCATAATCTGAGGCTAAGGCCACAAACAAGTTATGCAATGAATGTGAATGGGCAAGTTGATGAAGATGTAGATGAAGAAGTAACCGAAGAAGATGTAGCTGAAGAAGATGATGGGGAATTTGAATCAATTGGAGATTTCTTATCTGATAATGAAGGTCTTGTTCCCAGCAGATTTTCTCTAGTTATTTATAGCAGATTTTTATTATGCCTACTTCTAATTTCTCCATTTATTTATAGCAGATTGTCACCACAATATACAAGAGAAGAGGAATGGAAGAGTGTGACACCCTAATTTTTGCATTATTTCAAAATAGATAAATTTGATTTAAATATGAATTTGTTTATGCATTCAAATTTAGGGAGTAATAAATTTTGGGAAATTAAAATCAATCATAAGGTTAGCAACTCTTTGGTGCACTCATGCTGCTGCATTTTATTGTGATGAGTGGTTTTTGTTAAATAGCTGAAAGGATTTGAAAATCAATTGGAAATGTGATTTGAAAAATCAACTCTGAAAAAGGAAAACAAATTCTTTTTCCTGCCTTCACTTCCCTCCATTTTGGCCTGCTAGCCCAATTCTCGGCCGGCCCACCATTTCCTCCCCGCGCCCCTTCTCTTGGGCCGTGGCCCAGCCGAGCCGGGCAGCCGTTGCCGTGCCCCGCTCTCCCTCTCGCGGTCACTGGCAGCCGGGGCCCGCTCGTCAGTCCCTTCCCATCCCCAACCGTCTTCCCCGCTCACTCGCCGGTCAAGCCGCACCCCCGAGCCGCCCGCGCCCACGTCTCTGCTTCGTGGGAGCGTCTCCGCGCCCCGCGCTTGCCCTTTAAATGGAAGCGCAACCCCGCCTCCGTCCTTTTCCCCCATTCCAACTTCCTCTCCCTCGAGTTCACGTGGTCACAACCGAAGCAAAAGTCACCAGAGTCGCCGTCCGCTCCTCCGCGTCGCCGTCACCTCTGAGCCTCCCCCATCTTCATTTTGCCGCTCGGTGAGCTTCCCCGTGCTCCCCTCTCTCTCCCTACACCTCCATTTCCTTGATTGGTGGCCTCTAGGGCCGTGTCCGCGAGCTCCGATGGGCTTCTCGCCGCCATCCATGGCGGGAGCCGCTCGGGCTTATCCCCGGCCGCGTCTAGGGTCTAGGTTTGATCGCCTTCATCTTCTATTCCTCCCCGTGCCCCCAATTTGTCGAATCATGGCTTATAGGGCCGTTTTACGTGAGCTCCGGCGAGCTCCTCCGCGGCCGACCATGGCGGGTGCCATGCGGGACTTTCCCCGCCCACGCAAAGTGCTGGAATGAGTTCGCCTTTGCCCCCTCTTCATTCCGGTGTCCTTGGATTTGGTAACCGAGCACCATAGCGCCCTATTGGGCAATGCCGGCGAGCTTCTCGCCATCGGACATGGCGGTGCCACCGCAAACACCCTCCCCTCCGGCGGCCCGCGCTCTCCTTGCTCTCCTCCATCTAATCCTCGCCGTTCATCTCGGATCGGACGGCCAGGACACGCCGATACCCCTTCGCGGGTCTTTTTGTTAAAGAGACCCCTCACTTTCATATAATTGAACCCGCAGTCCTCGGCCATTTGAATAAATCCGAGTTTTGATTTATTTTAAATCCGAAAATAGTTTGATCTATTTACAGAATTGCCACTGCAGTAAAACGTGTATAAAATCGTCGTTTTAGCTCCGATTCGACCCGTTCAACTTGCGATAGTTTCATAATTTCATAATCTACGTATTAGTGCTACTGATAGACCTGTTAGAAGCTTTTAAGTTTCTCGATTAAGTCTAGTTTAATAGCTAGTTTTGGAACCTTGTTTAGCGCGTAACTTTTGCGTTGTAGCTCCGTTTTTCGTGCAATTCGCGTCAATGTGATCATAACGAGACGTAGATGATTTTGGTAAACATTTTATTCAGATTTATTTATTGTTGGTGTACTGTTCTAATAGTAGCTATGTTTTGCTTGTATGTCTGCTCCGAATTGCGTGTTGTACTTCGTGTCGTTCGAGTTCAGACGGTGAGGAGTACGTTGGGAATCCGGACACGTACGAGGTACAGCAGGACCAGCAGCAGTTCGTGAACGAAGGCAAGTATAGCATGGGCCTTCCTTGATTCCTATTCATTATATAATCTACTCATTATGCATGTGTCTAATATTGCTCGACTATAAGGACATCCTAGCCATTTATGACTTATATCTCGATACCTATGGGTTTTATTGCATATGGGTAGAATGCTAGTGCTCTATTCAAACATGATCAATACTATGATTAATGGAACAAACGGATAAACATGATGGTAATAATTGAAATATAGGGTGATGGTGCAAATGATGTCGATCATGTTGCCCTAAACTCTCCGTAAGGACTTGTCTGTAGGGCAAAAGCTGGGACATACAGTGCAACCGTGAGAGTCATATGGCTCTGACTTTAGCTCAGTAATAGGATCTTTTCTAGCTTGTTAGAGGTTACCCGAAAGGGCGCAAGAGGGGCTTGCCACTTTGGGTATAGAACTGCCTCTGTTCTGATGTGTATAGCCTGCGGAAATTGTGCCATCGAAAGGGGGGTTCTCTATATCTGCCTGCCGAGGAAACCTCGCGGCCCTAACATGTTAGAAGAGGCCTATGGAAGGCTTCATAGTGTACCCTGCCTACTCACCTTGGGAGTGTTAGGGGGTCGACGGGCCCCGGGCATATGGGCAACACGACTCACGGGTAAAGATGCACAACCTCTGCAGAGTGTTAAAACTGTTATAACAGCCGTGCTCACGGTCACGAGCGGCCCGGAAAACTCACAGAATAACTGGTTACTTATGATGTTGTTGTTCATGGTGAACTATGATGGTATTATGATAATGATGATGATGATGATGATATAATGTTGATCAATAACTCTATTAATTCTAGTATGTGATCATGTGGGTTAATTTGGGAGCCTAAGCATAAGTTGATGTTAACCAATGATAAAATGCTGACTTACTAAAATGCTAAATGCAGTAAACCGTGTCTGCCTTTTGAGCCTCATGAATCCTCATGTTATGCTTGTGGAGTACGAAATGTACTCACGCTTGTTTATTTTCTATTTTTGGATAAAAATCCCGGATGGGTACCAGATTTCTAAAAATTGGAGCAGACAGGCTTGTGATCAACCAATCAGTTGTCCCTGTGGAGTGGAGTCTTCACCTGAAGACCGGAGTTGTCTTTCCGCTGTTTGCTATCTAAGGTTATATCTTTTATAATAAGTACGTTATATATCAAGCATTGTCATTTGATATTACCTTTATTTGTAGCTATATGTGAGATTTGACTTCCTGGGCTCACATATGGTGTGTATCTGGTTTTGTTCTTAAAACCAGGTGCTACAAAGAGGTATCAGTAAGTTAAATGAAGTCTTTGCAAGAAAACCTGAGATGCCTAAAATCAAAGTTATGGTCAATGAATATGGTCAGCCCGTTGGTGAGAATGCTAGGAGGTTTTCTGGTGCTATTGGGGTCCATGTGAGACAGAAAATATCAATTGCCTGTGATGATTGGAGGCTTGTTGATGAGAACTTAAAGGATGCAGTATGGTTAGACATGAAGGTAGTTGCTCTACTTTTATTTGTAGGCCCTCATTATTTTTCTCACTTCATGATTAGTACTCATTTGCTACTTTCTCTTCACACTAGGAATACTTTGATATTGATGATAAAGCCAAAGACTGGGTTTTGGATGCTGCTGGAAAGAAATGGAAGGATTTTAAAGCAAATTTGAAGAGACAGTTTTTTAAAGGTGAAATAATAGAAGAAATATTAAGGACAAAACAAGGTAAAAGACTGAATGATAATGATTGGAACTATCTCAAAAAACATTGGTCCACCCCAAAAACTGTAGTGAGTACTACTCCTCACTACTCCTAGTTTCAACTTGCTGGTTACAGCCACCTTTGCTTTTTGCTGTTTGCTGCTTGCATTGATCTTTCTGATATAGCCATATCTATCATAGGCTCAATCTGAAATTGCCAAAGCCAACCGTGCAAAGTTGTCCATACATCATACAACTGGTAGCAAGAGCTTTGCTTGTAACAGGCATGAACTGGTATGTCAAACTATATCTTTTTTTTCAATACGTAACGTTGCTGCATTTCTTAAGTACTAAAAGTGAAACACTTGTAGGCTAATGAATTTGGGCGCCCTCCTCGAAGGGACGAACTCTATGTCAAAACACATACAAGAAAAAATGGAATTCCATCGAGGAATGCAGAACCAATAATTGTAAGTTTTCTTTGAACAAGTATCACTGTTTGAAATATTAGTTTTGGCATATTAACAATGATATTCTATTTGTGTAGAATAAACTTAAATCAGTTATTGAAGCCCAGCCTGAATTGACTGAAAAATACATCCAAGAAGGTGATGCATTTGCTACTGCTTGTGGACAAAAGGAACCGAAAGGACGTGTTCGGGTTTTGGGCCTAGGACCAACTCCCCAAACTGTTGGTACACCAGGAGTCAAGCGTTACACTCCAACAAGGGTTCAAATGCAAGTTCGAGAGTTTAAAAGGCAAGCAAGTCGCATAGCAGAATTAGAAGCTGAGTTGGCGCGTGAAAGGTTGGCACGTGAAAGGTCAAGTATGGAAAATGACTCCCAAAATGGCTCTAACTCACGACACCATGAGGTAAATTATTTGTACATTCTTTGATTTCAATTATCAGTCCTTGATTCTGTGGCCAGATAATTGGCTCATATCTGCAGTAGCCTTGCTTCAGCTTCTAGGCAGTGAAAACTTTTATGTATGGATGCTATGTAGGTCACATACAAATACTTGTACTGGTTATGCTATTGTTCCAGAATGGCTCTAACTCCCCACTTTTTTTTGTTTATAGAGCCCAAGATCTGAAGAAAATTATGTCGAGACAAATCAAGTTGGTGAACTTCATGAAGATTGTGCCTATGCAAATAACTCTGATGAGTACGAATACGTGCTTGTGCGTAAGGCCCCACCGGTCCAGCAGCCCCACCAGTCCAGCAGCTCCGCATTTGTGCAGCCCAACACCTTTCCCGCAGCCTCATTTATGCAGCGCCCTCACTCTAGCCCCATTCCTACAACCATAGTTGTTCAGCCCCCTCAGTCTAGCCACATTCCTACAACCACGGTTGTTCAGCCCCCTCAGTCTAGCCACATTCCTACAGACCCGGTTGTTCAGTCCCCTCAGTCTAGCCCTGATGGTGCAGGCTCATCAAGGAATGGTGATGCAAATCACATCTCACATGATGACCTTGTAATGTTCCTCATCGTTTTTCAATTTTTTTTGCTTCTAGTCCAATGGTGCTTTTTTAATGAATACAATTCTCATAAATACATTGTTTGCTTCAGATTGGCAAAGAAATTATACTCTACGCACTCCAGAGAGATGAATATGTGGCTAAGGGAACAGTTATTTCAGTTAATCCTAGCATCATGCATGTAGGACAAGCTCTTGGAAAGAAGCACTGTCTAGTTGTTGTTAAGTGTGTGATAAAAAGGGATGCAAAGCTACCTCGCCCATATCCTGGTGTCGATGAGATGGCTGATGCTAAGGACATGTCAATTGCTTGGCCATATAAAAGGGTAATAAACACAACTTGTCATTGTTCGTTTTTTTATAAAATGCAAACTTTATTAGCAACATTTCATTGCAATGAACAACTTCATCAATTAGCTATAGGTTCCCTTGCCTGTGTTGGATGCATCATGCTATATATTGATGACGCCTTTTGTTGGATAGAGGGCTTGCTGATCGCACAACCCTTCATTGTCACTTTGATTGCATCAATTTACCTGAGTGCCCAGATTTCTAATTTTTTATATTTCTAACAGCTCAAGGTCTGCAAGCCTAAAGAAGCATCCTGCAAGACTAAAAAAGCATCCCATGGAACAGGTATGCTATTCTCCCCATCTACATGTCATTTAGGAGATCATACAACTTGCATGAAACTGAACCTTTGTATATATGAAACTGAAAATGACATGATGGGCAATCTGTTATTCCTTGCATGTCTTTCCCTTCTTTATAGTCCAAAGCTGAAGTATTATCCATCTGCTCATGCTGCTGTAAATACAAAAGAAACCTACTTGTTTAGATATTGATTTTTATATCAAACCCCATTAGGTCCTACAACAAACAAACTGATATCATTCCTGGATTCTTATCTTCATTGCATTGTATTGTACTTGAGAAATACACTTAGATAATGAACCACACTTATATATTGGCTTGAATTGGAAAGATTGACTATAATTCTATCGTATGAGACTGAATGGGTAATTTTAGAATATTCACATAGGTGGTACGTTTATTTTAAATTAAATTATCTGGATGAAAAAACCTTATCTCACTCAATGAGTCTTCTTTGTGTACCACTGACTTGTCCACCTTATAGTGTAAGTCCAGTATAGCGTAGTCAGTTAATATGAGTTCTTTTTCTGATGAAATTCAACTTTTGTTTACAGGTGGTGGGAGGAAATAGCTGGAAGTAGATTGTAGCCAATGATGGATCAAAGTGCTCATGACGACGTGTTTGGCCATTTTAGCTATAGATGAAAACTTTTGTTTGGCCTTATTAGAGGTGGATCATTTTGTAAGGAGTGGATGCAAACTATGAGGCATGGGTTGCCTAGTCTGGCATTTTGGTCAAACTTATTTCATCTTAGCTTTTGTATGCCATGAATTGTGTGTAAAATGGCATGACACATTATGATGGCTTTAATATAACTTGTGAGCTCTATTTGGTCCAGTTTGTGTGTTCATGATTGTGTATTGTTTGAATGTATGACATTGCACTATTGATTGTATGGTTAATATCTAAACAATAAACGATATTATGTGCTAATTATTAATATGCATAGTGATGGACAGTGGGTCGCTATAAATCTATATCATCAGACGGTGCGTCGTTATAAGTTTGTAAAGGACGTCAGATGGTCCGACGTTATAACTGTTATATAACGTCAGAGGGTCCGACGTTAAAAGTTGGTCCGACGTTAAAAGTTTTTAGCGTCGCCACTATCAACGGCAGATGTATTTGTCGCTATAAGTTTATAACGTCGGACAGTAAGTCGTTGAAACGGCTTATAACGACCCACTGTCTGACGCTATACTTAGGCTGTGGTGTAGTGAAATCTAACAATACTTATTTGATATCATAAATATTGAGTTCTAGACAACATGTGATTCAGCACTAAAAGGGAAACTGCATTCTGCAAGAAGGTTGCCATATCCAAATTCGTTATACATGTTAGTAGGCCAGTCAGCACTTCAGCAGGTAAGAAGAACCCAAAGCACACAAGTTTTATTAGCAATCAAAGGCATCACGAACCTAACAAGCAATTCAGCCACCCTCCCAGAAAGCAACATTGAGGTGGGCATTCTATCGAACACCTTATGGGCACTCACCGAGTAAGCAGGGGTGGCGCGCTCAACAGCGACGTGGAGGAGCTCCTCGCGACGTCGGCGTAGCTGTAGGGGACGGCGGCGTTGAGGAAGCGGTAGGGGACGGCGTCGAGAAGGGCGGCGTCGGGCTGCGGCGTCATGCAGTGCGCGTCGGGCGGCGGCGGCGTGCACTGGCGAATAGCGTCGAGCGCGTAAAATGTCATGCACTGGCCTTGGAGCGCGCCAGCGCCTTATATAATCCACGCATCACTGCCGGGTGGTTATTAGAACCGGCAGTGATGTCCCATATCACTGTCGGTTCTAATAACCACCCGGCAGTGATGTCCCATATCACTGCCGGTTCTAATAACCACCCGGCAGTGATATGGGACATCACTGCCGGGTGGTTATTAGAACCGGCAGTGATATTGATTATTTTTAAACATTTTGGGTCCCCAATTGATCTCAAATGGAAAAGTTGTAAACAACAAAGTTGTGGAACTCATGAATGTCTACAACTTTTATTTTAGTCATTTCTCAATTTGAGAAAGTTTTATTAGGCATGTCTCATAAAGTGCTCTGTCTCACACAAAGTTATGTCACTTTGTTGGAAACATGGCATCCGTTATATCAACAAAGTTCCAAAATAATAGTGGTAGAACTCATCAATCTCTACAACTCCATATGATCTCAAATTCGATGCAAATTACTAAAACAACATTTCATTAAGGATTACATAGTTTATGATATTCTAACTATGATGGCCTCATCGTGATCACTCCGGAGGTAAGCAGGTTCGTCACCCTCTTCAAGGATAGGTAGGGTAATGCCTGCCCCAAAAGGAGCCATTTCTTGATAACCTTTGTACTCTTCTTCGTCCGTCACTCCTTCAACACCGACAATCTTCCTTTTGCCTTGCATGACTACTTGTAGTCTTCCCTTTGTATTGTTATCCCTTGCATAGAAGATTTGCAAAACATCCTTTGCAAGGACGAAGGGGTCATCTCTGTATGCGGTCTTGGATAGATCAATGGTAGTGAACCCATCATTGTCGGTGTTGATTTCATCTAGTAGTGGCATCTGGATGTATGACCGTTTCATACAAAGCCAGGGTGGAAGGTTGTATATACATAGCGTCACTGGCCAAGTGCTATGATTGCTTCTAACCTGGTCAAACGGATTCATCCCATCTGTGCTCAAACCTATCCAAAGATGCCTTACTTCTCCACCGATGTTCTTATAGAACATAGTGTTGATAGTCCTCCAGTCTGACCCGTCGGCGGGGTGCCTCAACATTGTATCTTTCTTACGCTTTTCGCCGTGCCAACGCAACAGTTTGGCTGACTTTGCATTTGCAAACAACCTATGCACTCGTAGAGCTATAGGAAAATACCATACGACCTTTATGGGCCCTCCTCTGGTCTTGCTTCCCTGATTTGATGGCCCTTGCTTGTATCGGGGAGCTTTACACTTGGGACACGCATCCAAGTCTTTGTATTTTTCTCTACGGTACAATATGCAATCGTTGGAACACGCGTGTATTTTCTCAACCTCGAGGCCGATTGGGCAAATCATTTGCTTGGCCAGGTAAGTCTTTTCTGGTAACTCGCTACCCTTCGGGAGCAGTTTATGTAGTATACCTAACAAGCTATCAAAGCCTTTATCACTCAATCCATTCGTTGATTTGAACTCTAATAGCATGATGTTGGCTTTCGGTTTGCTTATTGGGCAGGTCGGATACAATGGTGTTTTTGCATCCTTTCTCATGATCTCCAGTTTTTTCAACTGTGTAGCACTAAGGAATCCGCCATGCACATCATGTAGAAACTGTGAAATGCCATCATTTTCCTCTGTGTCGTCAACTAATGTATTCCTAAACACATTATCGTTGGTAGGCACAGGTACTGTGTAGCATTGGTAATCATCAATAGGTAGAAATGTGTTTAGGGATACGCTAGGCATGGGCACATCATCATTGTTTTCTTGTGCAACATTTTGACCAACCTCCCCATGCAAAGTCCAAATCGTGTAGTCTCTCATGAACCCCCTGGTAATCAAGTGCAATCGTATATGCTCCACGTCGCCCCGTTTTCTCGTATTCTTTCAATCTTTGCATGGACAGAATACAGGCTGTGAGTCCCTAGCATTGGCTCTAGCGAGCTTGATGAAATCGTCGATGCCCGTCAAGTACCGTTGGTCTGTACATGACAGATCGTACATCCACCCTCGATCTATGTCTGCACAGGTAAAATGGGCCGGGCAGAGGAAACATAGGAAAGTTTTAATAAGAAACAATTATTGCACAATATTGAAGAACAATTATTCTACTCCATGCAACAAAAAAATGGAGACACTAATTTAAAAAAGACTAAATTTGGAGACATGATCATGAATAACAATGTAGCTCCAAACAATGCCCATATAAATTAAAAATCGCAGCCCCATAAAAAATAATTATTGCATAATATTGTAGAACAATTATTCTACTCCATGCCACATAAAAATGAGAAAAGTGCTCTGTAGAAAAGTGCATTATAGCCATGAAGTAGAAAAGTGAATCCACTCTACTCCTAAGAACCAATTATAACATCACATACTAACAATGCATTATAGCCATGAATTAGAAAAGTGCTCTGTAGAAGAATGAAGAAATAAGAATGAGAATCAAGCATTATAGCCATCAAAACAAAGTTAATTAAGCAACAAAATCGAAGGAATGGAGGCTGGTTACTAATCTTAAAGCAAAAAGATCAAGCCATTCTTCCAAATCCAAGTGGTAGCTTCACGGATTTGGGCGACCGCAACATTGGAGGGAGTGGCCCAAACGCGCGCCTCTGTTCTCGGGATAAAAGAGTGGAGGAAGAAGATGACGACTACAACCTTTTTGTGCTGTCAGGCTCATCACTGTCGGTTCTATCCTAGAACCGACAGTGATAGAATCAAATCACTGTCGGTTCTTGGCTTGAACCGGCAGTGATAAGTGGAGTTGTCATCACTGCCGGCGGGAGGCACAAACCGGCAGTGATAGTTGTCATCACTGCCGGTTCTCGCACCCCCCCCAATTATTTTCTGGTTGTCAGAGCCTAGAACCGGCAGTGAAGGGTCATCACTGCCGGTTGTCCTAATTTCGGCAGTGATGTGGCCGGCACTGATGACTGAATCTGTAGTAGTGAAAATGGCTCCAGCTCCACCGAAAGAGCTGTTCATGGAGCCAAAAAAAAAACAACGGCTTCACTACCCTGCCAAACGGGCTCTATGCAAAACCTCTAGTTTACCATATATGTTCACCCCTAAACACATTAATTGCATTTGCTTTAAGATTCACAGAGATTTTTGACAAAATAGCACTGGAGCAATTTTCCATATATAATCTCTACACAAAAAAGATTCTAAAGTAATCATCTTTCGGTGATACCAAATACATCCCGACTCCACTTCGGCTCCCCTTCCACGTTCAAAAGCAACGGATACGAAGTCTAGATCTGACATGAACTTCTTCCTATGAAGACTCGCTCCGACACGAACTCTTTCTGCATCCGATTTCAACGTCGTTGTGTCCACGCATGCAAATATACGTTATTATTTCGTCCAATCGTGCGCGTGCCAAAAAAAACTCCGATGAGTACGTGCGCACCGATACCGAGTCTCATACCCTGTGTTCGCGCAACTCCTCCGCAGACGTCTGGACTATGGCGCACGAGCAATAGCTTGGACCCATCGTCCACAGAAATTTATCCCTGTCCGGCTAGGAGCACGTGACGTGGGAAATAAAGGAAACACCTTTGTTACCCAAACCAGATTTTAGGTGACTCTTCTTTACTTTTGTAGACGATTTTCAAATTAAGCTTCTATAATGATATAAATATAATTTATAAAAAAAGAATGAAATTAAAATTAGAAAAAATGAGATGGATAAACTCTCTCTGTAAAAAAATAAATCAAGCTCCTAAAAAAACAAATAAATTGGATTTAGTTTTTTTTTTCCTTTTCAATTTTGTACTGTGGTAGCAGATTATTTAGTTGTTTTATCTCACACAGACAAATAGTATGTCATACTAAAAGAAGTTCACCTTAGGATCTCGCAGTCGTAGGTAGTTGTGATGAACACGGTTGTGACACTACGAATTAGATTGATTTGATTTCAGATGATCATGTCAAACCTTGAATTATGTTCTAATTGAACATGAATCAAAAGGACCAATCTAGCTACAAATGTAATGTTGCGAGGAGTTTTTTTTATAATAGTATAACACAGGGTCACATATAAATTATAATGATATCATTTTTCCGTGCAACATACGGGCATGATTCTAGTATACATCTAAATTTAGACGGCCATGATAGTTTAAAACTAATTAAAATAATCTTGTGGTACCCAAGTTCGCATCGACTTAGAGCTAAATATTAAAATAAATTTAGTGCTAATTGGTAATATATGGAAGCACATGGGTATTATGATTACGAGGTAACTGCATCCGCCGAAGAATAGTAGCTTCATCAATTGAATTGAATTGTTTCCGCTGGACGTTAACATAATATCAAGATGTTGAACCAATCGTCAGCAATCTTATTGCACGATTTGGAGTTGATAATGTTTACACATGCTTTTTTTCCGACCGTACCATGAGTTTGGCAAAGTATAAACGTGCGTCGGTAATCCTGGAATTACCATAGACAAAACACACGGCAAGTTACAAACATTAATTAAAGGGAAAACAGTGTTTTTGCCCCCCGTCCAGAAGTTCAATTATGATTTTGCCCCTATGTTTTTAACATTTTTATTTTAGCCTCGCTATTTTGAAATGAAGGAGCTGTTTGCCCCTGGTTTGGATATCTGTTATTTAGAGGGAGATTAAACGATTTTAAAAATAAAACACATAAAGTTAGATGCAACATGATAGAAATGCCCTTATCCAAGCCATCCAACATTTCGGCTCTCTCTCGATAGCCGAGACCAAGGGCAGGTGGCGCACGGACGTGGGGCGCTGTCGGAGATGCGCACACAGCACGCAGGCGGGCTGGCCGACGCGGCGCTCGCGCGCGGTGGGCGGGCCAAGCACTGCGGTCGTGCGCGGGGCTCGCGCTGAGCACTACTACAAAAACTAATCTGTAGGGGCGGCTCCACATGATTTCTAGGGTGGTTTTGGCCGCCACCCCTATGACATCGTTGCTACAATTTGCCGATTGGTAGGGGTGGTTAGCCAGCCGCCCCTATAAATCGGTTTTGTAGAGACGGTTGATGAGCCGTCCCTATAATTTTTTATTTATTTATTTTGGTCATCTTTTCATGTGACTTTGTTTGAATAATTTAAATTTTGAATTTTAAAAAATGACTACTTCAAATAACATTCTAAAAAAGTAAATAATTTTCAGCTAAAAATGCTATCAACAACAAAGTTGTAGAAGTCGTCAAGATCTACAACTTTTATTTTGGTCATTAGTTCATCCGACAAAGTGATAGTAACATTATTCACAAATTTTACATATCTCTCGTATGGTTTCATTAGTTATAGGAGAGATGTAAATTTTATGAACAATATTACTATCACTTTGTCGGATGAAGAAATGACCAACATAAAAGTTATAAATCTTGATCAATTTTACAACTTTTATGTTCATGACTTTTTCGGCTGAAATCATTTACTGCTTCAAAATGTTGTTTGAATTTACCATTTTTTGAAATTCAAATTTTCAATTGATAAAACGAAATCACATGAAAAGATGACCAAAATAATAGCTAGAAGAACACAATAAATTGATAGAGCATGATTTTAGAAAATTTTAGGAAAAAAATCATCAAATTTGAAGTTAGTATAAGGAAAAAAGACTAGTTACAAGTTTTAGCCCAAGATTAATAAGAGAAATCAGAGTTCTTCAATAATTTAAATTTTCAACAATATTTTGAAATAGTAAATGATTTTAAATGAAAAAGTTGTAAACAACAAAGTTCTATACCTTTTCGAGATCTACAACTTTTATGTTAGTTATTTCTCCATCCGAGGTCGTTTGAAAAAAAATAAATTTTAATGTTTAATTTTTATTGTTCGGCGTCGATTTGTAATGCCGGCTTTATATCCAGCTACCTCTGCAAATCGAATTTGTAGGAACGGCTGGATATAGAGGCACCCCTGTAAATCGGTCCATTTGTAGGGACGGCTAATAACAGCAGTAGCATCTATAGATGGATTTGTAGGAACAAGTTGTTTGGGCACCATTTCATTTATAGGGACGCCGCCACAAAAGAAAAAGAAGGGGTGTTGCTAGAAACCCTTTCTACAGTGGTGGAGGGCGCGTGGGTGCGCGTGTGTGCAGGCTGGCACGGCGCTCGTGCGGGGCGGGCGCAGGCGCGCAGCGAGCGAGCGTGCGTGCGTGCATGCCGGCGTCGCAGGTCCAGGAGGTACAGGCCTCTGGTACTCCCTCCATACTCATAAAACATGTCGTTTAGGACATGATTGTGCTTACCAAGAAGTGATTAATGAGGGATTAGTTTTCCCTGTCTGCCCCTATTAAATAGGGTTGCACATATCTTCTGGAGAACAAACGTTGGCAGCTGGATTGGCTAGTCTGCTGCGTCCCGACTCCCGAGGCCTGTGGCAAGGGTTCGAATCCCAGTTCAGCGCTTTATTTTTTGCTTCAACGTGATTTTGCATGGCACTGCGGCAGAGCGTGCTTGCGCCCGCCGGAGCGACATGCTTTGTGAAAACCGGTCCAGAGGCCAGAACGACGTACTAGTCCCTCATTAATCACTAGTAGTACCAGACATTATTCCTATATACCATTTACGGCTACCTCCTTCCTCCACGTCGATGCCCACATGCATAGCGCTCGCTCAGGCTGCTACGGCGCATGCCCACATGCATAGCGCTCGCACACCAGGCAGGCGAGACCGAGCCGGGGTCTTACCTTCCGAGTGCCGTCATCTCTCAGGTAATTCCCATCTCTATTTTTGTTTTTAGGTGTAGAAGATTAAACGTTGTTCGAACACCAACCCTGGGGTCTTACCTTTCGAATGCCAACGACGCCCACAGCCCACCGTCCAGACATCGTCAATCAAGTGCAGGAATCATCTCTCAGGTAATTCTCATCTCTATTTTTGTTTTTAGGTGTAGAAGATTAAACGCTATTCGAACACCAACAAAAAAAAATCCAGATTGCGAACTGATCAGATCAGTTGATTAGGTTCCGTGTGGTGGAACCTGGCCGCCCGGGTTCAAGTCCTCAACTTGACACGGGCGCTCGTATTTTCCTAGATTTATTCCAGGATTTAACGGCGTTATGCTTTCAGTGGTAGGCAACGTCCCCGTCGACAGCGAGGCGTCTGTGGTGACTTCGTGAATTTCAAGATCTGCTGGCGCGGTACTTCGGAGGTACTCATAAAGATAGAGTTTGTGTACGTATGTTCATAGGGGTGAGTGTGCATTCGTGTTGTGGGCGTCTGCGTTATACTGTTTATTATTATCATTTTTTATGACTCTCTCCTTCTATTTTTACAGCCACAATCTCAACTAATAGATGGAGCAAACCAAATTAACAAAGGTAAATACTCGCATGTGTATATATATGTATTTCAAATATAGCAGAAATATTTTGTTAACTACGTCCTATTCCTAAAAATTAGGTATAAAGTAAAGAATCTCTTGAAGTTGCTCTAATTAAAAAAGTAAAAAAAATATTCTAGGTTTCTATAAACTTGATCTACACGATATATGTGACAAATAGTATGAAATATGCTTATATTTTCAATATAATTAGATTTGTAGATTACTTAATACATTCGTCTAAACCGCAAACCATGCGCGTTGCCGTAGATGTCGATAAAAATTTGTTGCTCCGTGCAACGCACGGGCATATATCTAGTGAAGGAATAGATAGATAGATAGATAGATAGATGCTCTATTTTTACTCCTTGTCAGAGTGAGAGTGATGAGATCCACAAACATACAGTTCCAAAACAGAATGCCAAGATTCATCGCCGTTTCAATTTTCATAGGTGCCTTTGTTGCACGAGTGCAATTTATTCGATTGCCATTACCCATTAGAGACCGGATTTATTACATTTCTGCAACCGATGTCCACCCCATGATAATGGTTTTTTGCGTGGACATGAAGGAAAGAACATATGCATTGTTTCCTTTTTTAGCCCCCTTTTGTGTACATGCTGCCAGCACTCGGCGATGGCAGACGGCCTCCCCAGCCGGCTGGTGGACGGGGCCGTGGCCGGGCACCGCTGGCAGCCGGGGAAGGGGCGGCAACGGCCTCAAGGCGATCGGCAGCGGATGGCAGCCAGTCTGGCGACTGGTTACCGCGGCGCCACCTTCTCCGGCGTCGATGTCGATCCGGTGACTTGGTGCTGGGGCTCCTGCCCAAAGCTGGCGGAGCTCAGATCCAACCCCTCCGGTTTTGATCCGGTGCTTCCCCAGCTGTTTGCGTGTTGTCGCGGGCGGATCCGCACAGGGGAGTCACGTTTGGGCGTGATGCATCCAGCTTGAGGGCAGCGGGCTTCGGCGGTCTGCGGGCGTGGCGACGTACGGCTGCGGTGGCCGGCAGGAGCGTGTCCCTGGCGGCGCGGGCGGGGCCGCGTGTGGCTGCGCCAGCGCACCGACACTAGGGCGCAAGAGTGGGGCTACCGTCCAGGCGCAGGATGCTTTGTCGGTGTGCGCCTCCCACCGTCGCGGCAAGTCCAGGAATGGCTCTGGAACCCTAGCCACCCCGCATCCCTTAGATCTAGAGCGAGGAGGAGGAGGATGACTAGGAGGAGGAGGAGGAGGGCTCAGATCCAGATAAGGACCCACCTACCTCGCCGAAAGTTGCCGCCATAGCCCTCATCTCTAGTGGCATGGAGGTCACGTGGGGGAGGAGGGAGACAGGGATGGCGCGGCTCACCGGTTGCCGCCGCCGTCACCCTCCTCTCCAGTGTCATGGAGGTCACGGAGGGGAGGGAGGAAGGGAGCGCGAACAGCCAGGGCGGCGGCGAGCTGGATGCGAGCGTGGCTCCGTCTCGGAGAGCAGTAGCGAGGGCAGCGTGAGCAGCAGCAGTGCGGAGCAAGGGAAGAGGGGCGTGTGGCGCGATCAGCAGCAGTGCGGAGCGAGCGAAGAGGGGGGCGCGGCATGCAGAGAAGAAAGTGGGCGAGCTGGCGTCAGGTGAACGGATAAGGAGCCAGGGGGCGCATCGGGTCGCTTCGCTGCTGCGCGCTCGGTCAAGTTAGGGGTCCGTCCGACGCGGACAGACGCCCTAGAAGTAGCATTACCGCTACTATAAATTCGTAAGAAGGTCCATGCATGCAGCCCATCTCTCTTGAAACAAACAAAAATAATCCTCACCTGCAGGCCCCTCTTCCACTCCGCAGTCCGCACGAGTCTCCTCTCGCTGAGCGCTTCTATACTGGATGGACTATATAGGAGTAGGAGCACAAGTATTTTCGGGCGCTAATATTCTAACCATGTCCTGTCCTCCAAATATGATTGCGAAATGTCTGTAATATAATATGCTTTGGTTCATTGGTTGTACACTTGTACGCTTTAATTAATTTTCTGTAGCCGGCTCCTTTTTTTTTTGAAAAAGCAAGGCTTTTTTTCGATTAGAAAAAGCAAGGCGAGGCCTACAACTACAAACAGTCACAAGCTCGCAGTTTTGCACATATATACGTCTGAAAAATGGACGACTACAGCCTGTTCGTTTGGCTGAAAATAAGCAGCTGAAAGTACTGTTGTCTGATTTGTTAGGAGAGAAAAGTACTGCTGGCTGGCTGAAAATAAGCAACCTGTCCTAGCTTAATAAATTTGAATAAAAAAGCACTCGGCATTTCCAAATACTATTGTTTTGATGCACTTGTTTCCAAAACTAAAATATCATATGATAACTTCAGGAAAAACACGTGGAGTAGGCCTAGTAATACCTTTAGCTCTTCAGATTTATAGATTCATTTCCTGTGTAGGATATATTAACTTTATATGTTGGTTCTTTCTTCTAATTTGAATTACTCTATTCTAGTTATTCCCAGGACTGTATTATTAATTTGGTTGATGTAAATAATAAATACTATCCCGCGCCGGCGCAGACACCCCCCTCACCACATACAGCGGATCTGACGACGTCTCATCTTCACGCAAATCAACTTATATATGACTATCAACTTTTATAACGATATGAAACTTCAAGTAAAGCAAATTAAATATTATTCACTAATCGGCTCTTACTTCACTAGAGAGCACCCTTCCGTGACAAGTGTATCATGCTATCCTTTCATATTATTTGTTACGAAGCTTCGGTTAAAAAAAAAATTCAGTGTCTAGACGATTTCAAATGAAACTAGTTTGAAATACAAAGCTTCAAATCTCTTTAAGCACTATAACTTTGGTATAGAGTGGGTGTCCGTCCAAGGTAGTTTGAAAAAAAATCAAAATTTTGAATTAATCTAAGAATTAAATTGGGTCCTGGTCTAAACTATTTCAAATAAAAATGTCATCAACTACAGATCTATGTAGATCTCTCCGAGCTCTACAACTTCGATGTAACGTTCATCTTCATCCAACTTCATTTGAATATGGTATGATTATTTGTTTTCCATCTATTTTTGTAGACAAATCACATTACCAGCTGCCTCTAGAAATTCAATTTAGACCCGGTTGTTACATGCTCCTAAAAATAGAGGACTAAGAGCATCTTCACCGGATTGAGGATATCCAATCCTCTATATACAGCTAAAGAGGATTGAGAAAACATAATTTTGGAGTATAAGGGAACTGTGCTCTAGCAGATTTAGGACTCATCACCTTTATTCTCCTAACAGGTTGGGCCCGTATGTCAATGGGACTTCTCTTCTTCGTCCTCCTCTCTCTCTGCTTCTCTGTCCACGGCAGCTCAGAGTAGCACGGTTGGCCTATGGCGGCAGGCGGTGTGGGGCTGCCTGGAGCGGTGCCGGCACGGGGCTAGCCAGATCAAAGAAGCAGCGGGGCAACCGGTGCGTGGGGTGCGATAGTCTGTAAGGGCAGTTTCAATGGTATAAAATTATACATGTGTTCCATAGTAGCCACGTCAGCGATAGAAACCATCTCACCCAGTGGAGGTTTCTTAGCCTAATAAATATTGCCTTTTTTTTCTCTTTCTCTCCCCTGAGTCCACCGTCTTCCTCCTGGGCTCCTGTCCGGCCACCAGTGAACCGGTGAACCAGAGCCCACACAGACGAACGCAGTCTGGCCACTAGTGAACT
Source organism: Saccharum hybrid cultivar R570 (assembly GCA_038087645.1). Classification (NCBI taxonomy): domain Eukaryota; kingdom Viridiplantae; phylum Streptophyta; class Magnoliopsida; order Poales; family Poaceae; genus Saccharum; species Saccharum hybrid cultivar. The sequence goes on from JAQSUU010000760.1 coordinate 19,196,772, forward strand.
CGTGCTCACCGTTGAGCACAAAGGACGGCGCGGGGGAGCACTCTGACGGCCGGTGCATAAATCGATAGATGAACTGCGAATCATACAGGCTAGCAAGGGATTGCTTTCTCTCAGATCGAATCTTCCAACCCAGCAGCGGCGCGAGGAGCGAGCGAAAGGAGCTTCGCGGCCTGTGCGCGGTGGCCGGCGAGCGCAGCCTAGGCGGAGGAGCGTCCTGCGCGACGGCGTCCGGCGAGCGCAGCCTGGGCAGAGGCGCGTCCTGCGCGGCGGCGCGGCCAGCGCCTGAGCGGACAGCACGAGCGTGCACGAGGAGCTTCGCGGCCTACGCGCGGTAGCCCGTGAGCCTGGCGGAGGCGCGTCCTGCGCGCGGCATCTGCGGAGCGCAGCCTGGGCAGACGAGCGCCCTACGTGTGGCGGCCGGCGAGCACAGCCTCGGCGGAGGCGCATCCTGCGTAGCGGATTGCCCTTCGCAGCCAGCGAGCACAGCCTTGGGCGCGGCAGCGAAGACTTAGAAACTACTCGTTTCTCCCCAACGTGAAAACGACGGATTCCTAGTGCATCGTTCCGAGCGTCGACGCCGTTTCTCTACGAGTAAACCGTTTCCTCAAATTTTTTTCTCTTTCTTCATTAATTAGGCTGCCACGTCATATTTTTGCTGAGTTGGCAACGTATTTACTGTGGATAGAAACTACCATTAATAGCTCATTGGGACTGCCCTAACCACAGCGACGGCGTGTGGGGCGTAGCGGCCGATGAGGCATGGGGCTCGGCGGCCTAGAGTAACGGTGCGGCGGCCTAGAGCAACGGCACTGGGCGGCCGGCTTGGAGCAATGGACGCGCAACGGCGTGGGGCGCGGTGGCCGGCGTGGTTCAGATACGAAGCAACGTCACGGTGGTGCGCGGGGCGCAACATGGCGGAGCCTGCTTTCTCGGTACAAGGTGCGGCAACGGCCTGGCCCAGTGAGGCCTGACACGAGATGTCAGTTACAGAATGGGTGGGGAGGACAGGGGATTGAGAAAAAAAATGATATGTTTGCTCCCCTCTATTTGAGGGAATCATGGGAGGTTTCGAGGGACAGAAAAAAATATAGAGAAAGGGAATTGAGAAACAAGATTAGTTGGAGCAATTTTTTCACCTGATTTCTCCATATGACAGTTTTTAGGGAAAGGCGATTGCTTTTCTCAATCTGGTGGAGTTGCTGTAAAACCATATTTAAGGAAAGATTTTTATCAATCATGGCTAAGAGAAAATAAGGTAAGACAACTCTAGAAATGGTTTCTGTACAAGTGGGGTAGCATATCATTTTTCCAGCAAACATCGTTTCTATTAGTATTAACATATTAAGATTTGATTAAAGTAATCTTACAACTCGTGTCACCATGTATGAACGATAAATATACATATTATGTTTCATCACATAAAAAATATTTTCTTAACTACTCATATACTAATGATACTAACAAATTGTTTAAAATCATATTAGTAACTATGGAATATAATTTATATAGGCTGTTACTTTAGATATATTTATATATTTTAACTAGATTGTTTGACCCATCTACATTGATAATATAACTATAACTGCACATATAATTACTTGATAGGAAAAATTAAGCATCTTGAGAAGTGTGGGAGACTACGGGTGCTATATTTTTCCATTCCTTTAAGATTACTTTAGAGTAAAATGTCGATCATTATATGACTTAATTATTAAAATTCTATTAAGATTAGCACTTCTACCCCAGTCCGAGATCTCACTTCAAGCTCTGTCACATATGTTAAGTGACATGGTGCAAGTTTTGAATGATTGCTTATGGATTATAGTATGGAAGATCGTACTCTGTCAGGGACGAAGCCAGAAAAAAATTTAGGGGGGGCTAAACAAAAGTGCTACAGTGACTTAGCTCTACTTTAATCCCTCGTAATAGAAAAAGTATAATAGCTTGAAGTAGTCTTATATTTAAAACGTCAATTAACAATGAAATTCACAAAATACATCTAAAAAATAAATGTCTTAGCCCACCCTACCTTATACATCTGCGTCTAAAATTGGAAGAAGAGCACTAGAAGTTCCACTAGCTTAGCAGCAGTAGGGGGGGCTGGAGCCCCCCAGCCCCCCCGCTGGCTTCGTCCATGTACTCTGTGATCTGAAATCCTTATTTTAAAAAGTACAAAAAAGAGAGTTGATAAGAGATACAATAAGCATAAGAGTTTTACTTAACTTGAGGATAGAAAGAGTCTGTAATGGTTAATAAGAATAAAATTTGAAAAATCAAAATTCAAATTCATGACTCCATAAGATATATGATGCAACAAGACCCACCATAATTAATAGTAAGGTTTCAAACTAATTTTATATTAATTAAAATATACAAAGGTGCTTGTGGGGAAGCCCTAGACAGTTCGTCGTGGGTGAGTTAGATTTGGCATGTAAATATGTCTTTTTGACATACGCTTTTTTTCTTTCTTCTTCTAATATATAACTACAACAAATCTCTCTGTACATGAACTATTCCAAGGTTCAGTTTGCTGCTGCTTTGGAGCTTTAATAATGTTGTTTTTTCTTTATTGGAAAACACTACACGCCAGTCTCGACTGATGAAGTACCTCAACCTATGTGGTCTCCAATGTGCCACGACCACGATAGTACTTCAGAGAAGCTAGCCTCCTCCTAGACTGACGACTGACGAGACGACGACGACGGCTAGGTTCACGAGGTCTTCCCTGCTTAGCTGCTTGCTAACAATAAACACATGTACAAGAAACATGGCAGAGACCAGGAGGCTAGTCTTGAGGTCCAAGTGAAGGCTCTAGCTGTGAAGGCGCTAGAAGAGCAAGGGTTGTCTACAGAGCCACGGACAATAATGGCTCCGCCGACAGAACTGGCATTACTTGGCAGCCCTCCAGAAGTTCTCAGCAGCCAAGGTTCCACTGCAGCCATAACCCCTGTCGATCGCATACGGGAACCAACTACTTGCACCTTGGTGGTTCTCATCGGCAGGCAAAACACTATGATGGAGGTGGCAACGGGTGTGGCACATCCTCCTGGCGGCTAGCATCACAATAACAGGATCCCGCCGGACTACACTAGGGTCGAGGTGCATACCGTGAAGCTCGAATTCATGCAGTGGCGCATAGACCACCAAACTCCCGACGGACAACAGTTTCTCGGAGAAGTAATGAACCAGTTCATCCTGTGGTACAAACGGGATATTATATTGATTGCTTCTTCGCTGCCTGTTGAACGTGTGGACGGAGTCCTTGAGGAGGGGGTGATACTTTCACAGTCTCGTGACCACCACTTGCATGAGATGTGCCACAGTCTTCCTCGCCTCCCAGCGAGCAGATCCCTAAGATGCCACAACCTTCTCCGCCTCGTAAGGAGCAAGGGCCTGATGAGATGCCATAGCCTTCTCCGCCTAGTAAGGAGCAAGGGCTTGATGCGGACCCAGTACATGAACAACAAGAAGGTGCCCGCAAAGAGCCAGAAATTCGGAAACAGATTCCAATCACCATAAGGCCAATTTATACGTCGATAAAAGACGTAACGTCGACAAACAAGTGGTATGCCCATGACCAGTTTAAGCCTGAGAACCAAGTCAAAGAAGTCCTAACATCCGATGAGGCCCTTAGCTGCATCCGGCAACCAACAAAGAGGTATCCAAATGTTGATGCCACCAAATGGTCCAAGGATTGCCCGAGAACCTATGAAAGAGGCAAGCCCTTCCTACCAAACCAAGATATCCAGCGCTTACCACTTGGAATGAAAAGGTTCCATAATTACTACTTTCATGTTCTCTAGATAAAAATAGAAATCATAGAAGCATGCTTCCCCCCCCCCAAACATTTGGAGGCCCAAAAGGGAAAATTGCCTTTGACTTTAATGACATACAAACATCCTTTCACCTCGGAGAAATGGAAATGAATCTAGTTCGCACGTAGTGCCTGTAAGTCCTTGTCCTCTTCATATGATATGATTCTAATCTTTGGATTTTGTTATAGCTAATCCACGCCGTGATTTGTAGAATGCAAGTGCACAATTCAAAACAAATGCCAAGTGTGCGAGATGGGTATTTAGACCCTTAATGCATAGCAGAGACGAACTTTACTTACGCCAAACAGTGGGCACTGATTTGCAAAGAGCTAGCTGCTGAAGAGACCATTGAGGAGAAACAGAAAATCTAGAATAAGAAAATAAGGGAGGCATCCCTTAAGGTTGTGGTGTACATTTCCCTAGCTTTGAAACATCTCCAACACAACACCAGTATATGGCTGCCATATAACTTCGAGTAAGTTCAACTGTAACTTAAAGCTTTGAGAATACATATTGTTTTGTTCGATGCAAAAGAGCTTATTCATTTCTATGATTAAATTCATGCAGCAACCATGGCATTGCTATAGGCATCGATGTCGGGATGGGCATGGCGTGGGTCTTTGATTCAATAGATAAGGACCCGAACACATACAAAGACTTTATAGCGATTCTCAAGACATATACATATCGACAATCCTTTTATATGTTTCTATATATATCTGTAGCATTCACTTTTGGATACTAATAAGTTATATTTGTTAAATTCATTTGAACAGGGCGTATAGGTTCTACGTTAAAACACATAAAGGGAGGCATGATCCACAAAGGAAGGAAAACCTGTGTGTCAAAACAAAATGTAAGGTAAGCGAAACGTACTTTAGTACTTCTATTACGTTGCTGTCAAAAGCATTACTTAACATTTTTATATGTGAAACACACAGTGCCCCAAACAGAAGCCCAGGAGTGTACATTGTGGATATTACGTATGCAGTATCATAAGTAACACCACTAGCTACAGGAGACACCCCTGTAGGGTAAGTTTGAACCTCTTCACCTGTAGCATACAAATTTGGTGCAAAACGCACATATATGTTATGAAATACTAAATCTAAACTTGTTTTCTTGTAGTGGCAAGACGAGAAAGGCATGAGAAATGATCCACACAGAGATGACAATCTCCAGACCATCCTCCGCTAGCTGAAACTGAGGCACCGTTTAGATGCCAAAAATTTTGCCAAAATTTTCAGATTCTCCGTCACATCGAATCTTTGAACACATGCATGAAGCATTAAATATAGATAGAAAAATAAAACTAATTACACAGTTTAGACGAAATGGACGAGACAAATCTTTTAAGCCTAATTAGACCATGATTGGACAATATTTACCAAATAACAACGAAACTGCTACAGTAGCGTTTCGCCAAAAAATTTGCCAACTAAACAGCCCCTGAAACGATCCATCCAATATTTTCCTTTGAGGCTTTGACCCAGAGCTTCGGAAATCTATCTGGTGATGACGATGTGGACCCACCCGCCCCCGAACCAACCCATGCTGCCGGTTTGTAGAATGCAGCTGCATGCGAATGCGATACGGTCGAACCGGCCAGCCGTGTGACTCCTCGCCTGCGGTGGTTGACCTTGACCCACTGTGTACGGAAGCACCGTTGCCTGGCATTCAACTGGGCCTACTGGGCTCGATCTTGTGTAGCGATCAGGCCCTTTTCGGCGGCTCATTAGTCGCTCTGTCTCCAGCAGCCGATGGGCTCCATGGACCCCATGGACCCTATGCTCGCGGTCCAGCCACGTACGATAGTGCAAGTCCCGTGCATCCGAACCAACCGTACAGGCGCAAAATGTGTTGATCAAGCGCTGGGGCATATATATCGAGTACGTGCCAGCAGCTGCTGGATCAAGAGGCGTTTGATAACTATCTCTGTGTTCCAAATTATAAGTTTATACCAACATTCTTAGAGAGTTAAAACATCTAAGTTTGATCAAATTTATAGAGACAGTTACAAAGATTTATGACATCAAATAGATATAGTGCAAAATATAATTGACGAACAATCCAATGATACTTATCATGTTATTATTTTATTATATAAATTTAGTCAAACTTAAGGTTGCTACCGATGGTCGCCGCATAGTCATCTTCATAGCTCTTTCTGCTCTCTTTTAATGTTGGGGCTCTTGTATTCTTACCCCTGTTTTGTATCGAAATTATGGTTTTATCCTAGTTTTTTAACTTTGTGAATTTACCCCTGCGTTTTTTCAAAACGAAGCACCACTAATGACAAAGGTGCTGGTGCCGATGGGCTAGTTATCCTCGTCGTCCAACCCGATCATATTCAGCTCCATGGCCACTAGGTCAAACTCTCCACCAAAAAGAAGCTGTAGCGTGTCATGGGTGGAGTCTGAATGCGGCTCCCGGAAGGCGGCCTTATACTTGTGCACCGTGTCGGAGCCAACATTGGGGGACGGAGCCTCCAATCCTAGCTTGTTCATGAGAACACACTGAGCCTGTTTGGTGGTGTCTGCCTCGCGCGGTTGGGCGGCAATGCGCTCACTGCGCCGCAACGACGCAACTGGAGCCAACGTTCGAGATCTGCGCAACCTCGGCGGCCTATGGATGAGGGGCGTCTGCAAAGGAAGACAGAGCCGCTCCTCCAAACTCTCCTCAATCGACAACGCGGCCGCAGCAACAGCCGGCATGGCTGGAGGTGATCTCCCCGCCAATACCGTCACCGAGGATGTTTCGCCCAAGCCGCATACGTCCGGGCTTGAAAGGCAGAGATCCACTGCCAAGGCCGCCTCCGACACGGTAAGAGCCACGTCGCCAGCCTCGACGTCAAGCCGACCTGTGTCGTTGACGTGCGACGAGGGGGCCTCAGCCTCCACCCCCGACACCTCAGCATCCGCAAAGTTGAGGTGAACCATCGGTGATGGCGAACGGGCGTCCACCAACCTAGCCTTAGCCACCAGAGGGGCCACAGGCAGAGTAGACGGGTGCCCAAGCGCCGAAGCTTGATCCTCCTAAGACAGATCGCCGGTAGCCTGTGCAGCCATAGGTCGGGTGACGAGCAGGGCGGCAAGCTCATCCAGCATCGGATCGATCGAGGAGAGCAGAGTAGGGGGATCTGCGCGCTCGAAGAGCGCCTCCGCCAAAGGGTCCGGCTCAAGGAAGCGGAGCGAGGTACCCGAGGCAGTGGCATCAACGGTGGAGTCGGCGTGCTCAGCCACCACCGCCGACCTACCACCGCGGCGCTGGCATCATCGCCAGTGACGGCGGGTGCCGCGGGCGCCTCCCACAACCCCCGTCGCGATCCCATCTGCGGTCGGTAGACCGCCGAGGGGAGCGCCCAGGGAGGGCGGTCGGTGGCCACCACTAGTGTGGCGTGGACGGCCCCCACCGCTCGGCATCGCCTTGGACTGAGTACAGTCCTTGGCGAGGTGGCCGAGACCGCGGCAGCGCAGACAACGCTGAGGTAGACGGCAACTCGCCACGCGGTGCGAGAGGGAGAGGCAGTGGAAGCATCTGTCGTGGAAATGTTCGGGGATCCTCCGAGCTTGCGCGCGCGAGCTAGGGCCGTGGCGAAGCTCGACCGGGCCAGAGGCATGATCCCCCTACCAGGGCAGAACCTCACACCGACCGTCAGCGTCTGGTGCAGAGACCCGCCTCCGCGTGCCTAGGCATTGACGGGCAGGTACCCGACCCTCCACCGGCCGGGCTGGGAGGCCGTGCACAAGCTGAGCCTACGGCCGGTTGCGTCGCCGTCGTCCACACGCAGGCCTCTGCCTGGTACCCACGCTGCTGCGCCCCATAACAACCTGGGCACGCACGGGGGGCACAGCGGTCGGCCCTGCCGGGCGAAGAGTGGCCTCTAGGTATGAGCGAGCCTAGGGGCGCACAGGGGACGTGGGGGTTGACATAGTCGGACGACGAGCAGTCTCTGGACAAATTGGGGAGTCGTCCTCAGACTCCTCGCCGTCCACGTCCGCCCACCGCCGGCTCTTTGATCGACCACCTGAGCAACCTGGGAAGAACGGCGCCGCGACCGGTGCAAGCGAGACTGGGGTGCCCGGCGACGTTGTTCCAAGGCCCCCGGACGACTTTGCGGCATTCCAGACATCCAGCCCCAACAACGGAGGGGACCAAGCACCGGGTCGGGTCCCCTCGACAGTAGTGGCAGCGCCCGGCGGCCGTGGCGGCATGTCATGGACGGCAGCGGCAACATCAGGCTTGGCCAGCGGCGGGGCTAGGGCAACGGCGGCGTCCACCGACGCGACCACGACCGTGGCAGCGTCCACATCCCCCGCGGGCTGGAGGCCAGGGCGTGCGGCGGCACGGTCATCGGTGTCGGAGCTGGGCACCTCCTGGACCCCCGGGGGGCATGGTGACGTCGACGGTTGGTGAGCGCTGGCTTCCCCGTCGATGGTGGCCGCAGATCTGCCTGGCTGGGGGCCATCCGCGCAGGAATCAGCCCCCCGTGCAGGCGGCGGTGGCATCCGCACCCCAGAGCCACCATCGGCGAGCAGAGAAGCCGCGGTGGCGGTGGCAACCTCGATCCACGGCGGAGGGGAGGCCGGAGCGCGCGGGGAAGCTGGAGCACGCGGGGAGGAAGCGGTGGAGGGAGGGGAAGCAGCCGCGGAAGCCGGTGCGGCGGATCTCACCGGATCCGGCGAGCGCGAGCTCGAGGAGACGCGGGCGCATGGAGGACGGCCAACTTTTGGTCGGGGAGGAGGCAGAGGTGGGTAAGGGAGGGGGAGGAGGGCATCGGCGCTGACGGCGGTGGCGGGGAGGGCCCATCAGGGGCTAGGGTGAGAACGGAAGGAACTCCATGGATTCATCGCAGCTGGCGAGGTGCAGAGTTGGCTACAAAGGTCGTTGATCCTGTCCTACAAGGCATCGGCGGACGACGCCACGACGTACGTCTGGTTCTTGCCACCAGCGCAAACGACGGTGAGCGTGTTCTCCTGCAGCGTCCCCGTGCACGTGGTCGGTGGCGCGTCGCACCTCCACCTCTTGGTCACCACAGTCCACGGGCAGTGCTCGTTCGCGTTGTACCCTCTGAACAGCAGCACGATCGCCACCGTGAACCCGACGACGAGCAACATGGCGGTGGCCAGCCATAGCACGTACTGGTATGTCTTGTGCTTGCGTTTCACTAGGACAGCCGGCTGAGCAGCCACCGTCATTGTTGGTTGCCCGCCAGGCTGCGGCGCTTCTGCCGTTGCTGCTGAAACTCTTCTCTACTGGGTCGGGCGGATGAAGAAGACAAAGCCGAGGAGGAAGCCTGAGATGAGGCCGCCGATGTGGGTGAAGTTGTCCACTCTGGGGAGGTGCCCCAGCGCCAGGGTTAGCAGTATGAAATGATCTCGATTTTCCTTGAAGGGAAAATCCACATATATAATTTATAATGTAGTAGATCATGAGAGCAATCCATCACATTATCAATTATCAGCTGATATCATAGTCATACAACATAGAATTATAAGTTACAAGGCTTTACAACACTGGTTAACACACCTATTACATCGATTAATCTAGCGGAAACACACGCACATCTTCATCAGAGTCGTTGTAGCGCATCGGCGGGTGAAGGCTCCTCCTTCACTACAGTCATCAGAGTTGGCGTAGAATGTCAGCGGGCGCAGACTCCATCTTCTCAATCACACTTGACCATAGGCACGAGACCATCTACTCCTAATCCAAGTCCTCGTGGTTGTCGTAGATTCCGTCCAAACCTGTCCAAAATCTATCGGTACGATTTGTACTAGCCACTGTCTCCCACCCTATGCTTTTGCGTATGCTTTGTGGTAAGTGGAATGCAAGGGTAGAAGAAAAAGGCCTATATATGGTTGTAGGTTTCCTATGCAAGTTATACAATATTTTATAATAATAGTTCGTCAAGTTTTAATCATCTCAACCACACGTTCTCTCATCCCATTACACACATCTCACCACACTCTCGCACTCTCTAGGAGGCAAGGACGACTCCCGCTCGTACCTTGCCTCAACGGCCAAAGCCGGACCAACACCAAAACTAGGGGAAAGGTAGAAAGGACTCCTCTCTCTAATCAAGTGAAGCGTAGGTCATAGGAATGTCCATATCCATGGACGCGGCTATACATATAGATTGATCAACTCTGCAGAGCGTGTACACCTAGAAATCCACAAGATCGCCATCATCGGCGGTGCCCCACCTAGGCTGATGCCGACTGCCTCCCAACCGGTACGGTACCACCCTACCACTCAGCCCTGGGCCACCTCGGAGTCCACCAAAACGCTGAGACTGTGAGACGTAGTACTGAGTCCCCAAGGTCACTACGCTGTCTTAGGAGGGTGTGGGCCTCCATGCCCGTACCTCTCTACACTATCACCTTCCAACCTAGTAGTAGTGGCACCTCCCTAGTCAGTCGGATAATCATCTCCCGCCCATCAGGAGCGAGTGGTGTGCACGAAGGGTCCCATGGTTTCGGTTCTCAAGACATACCAGTCCTTAGGGGGACCGGACAGGATATCTTCTCAAGGGGATAACCAACACCCCGTGCCTCGACGGCACCTCCACCGGGGATAACCAACACCCCGTCTGCTCACACATGCACCCGCCACAGGTACCTCTCACGAGGGATGCCCAGGTCGCATCCCTCCGGCATGACTTGCCCCCAAAGACTCGTCATAAGATCCTGTCCGATCGACTCAACCTTCACCACACACCCAAGACACATGCCAAGATCTCCCCAAGTTCATTATCCAATTTTACCACGTTATCGGCACCACGTGCCTTATCCACTCACGTTATCCCTTCACCAAGCATCACATCACAGATATGATGCGTAGTGAAAGTAAAGCAGTAAGTAGTATGCGAGCGTCTAGCCTAACAGTGGGTGTGCAAGGGAATAGGTTGCGACAAGGTAATAGCTTACAAGTAGTCTACCATGCAACTTATCATAGTTCAATTGCAAGAAAGTAAAGCACTAGCATCTATATGTAGCATGTCTAATAGGTTCTACGAGGTTGGGTGGGACGTGGAACACCTGTTAAATGTCATATCCGAGATCCTCGGTGCACTTGTAGTCGTACTCCTCCATGGTCTTTCCTCCGTCCGCATGTCCTTCCTCTAACGGTCCCGATCCGATCATCGCTACCCTTGACGCAACTACCTCGATACCGTGACAAGCAAAAGAGCAATCAGACCACTAGACCTAGAAAGACTGCGAAAATAGAGACAACAAGGCATAGAAAGAATAACTACACCGAAAGAATGGAAAAGGAAGGACGACTTAGCCCTCTCGGCAGATGTCCGATCCCTGGGCCAAAGAACAAGAGTGGTGATTTGCTAAGTACAAGCTTAAGACTTAGCCTAGCCAGTACTTCCCGGTCGATCGAATCGACCTGTACGGCTTAAATAGAAATGGCATAGGCTCTAGCTCATCCTAAGCGAACACCATGGCTCGCGGCTTTTGATCCGAGCGTCATGGAGAAAGACGAGAACCAAGAAGACTACAACAAGCCGGAGAAGTTCCATTCTCTCTCAATTCGTACGCCATTGTAATTGACGAGAACCAAGAGAGGGTGGAACAGGGGAGAAGAGAAGAGAGGTGGTCACCTTCTTCCAATACACACGCCATGGCAAGAGACGGGGCCTTGAAAGAGCAACACACAAGGGTACACGAGTGTCCAAACCGCTTGTAGGGTACCAAGACCCAGGTGCAATTAATGCACTAAGACATCTCTAGGGTTCTTAGCAGTGCAGTTGTCACTGCGAGAGCCGAAGAAATGCTACGGTCCATAAGGTATGAGCATACAAGGTGGTCAGGATAAACCAACAAGCAAAAAGAGGTAAAGCCCGATGGTCATGGTGAGGCAACTCGCGGCCATGAGCTTCACCCAACGAGTTGGCTTCCGTATGTACCATGATAGTCGTCCCCTAGCTCGCCTCCTATAGACTCGGCCATGATGGACTCATCGGGTGCGGGTAGGAAGCGCACTGATTCCGAGTTCATGGTGGCCACGCCCTAGAGACGTAAGAGGGGGCCAAGGATTATAGCACTACAGAGACAACAGAACGAGGGAAGGGACCATGCTTGGCGTTACGGCCATGGCGAGGCAAACTTGTGATCGCAACGGTCAAGCACGTCGCTTCCCAATCGGCTCGAAGGCACTCTCCACAGAAGACACACAAACAACCCACAAAGGAGCCACTATGCAGCAACAATGAATGACGCGGAGTAGCACATATCCATAGCAAGATAGATCAAGGTAAGTAGATCGGCGGCGAAGGCACGGCGTAGGCATTGGTTTAGATATAGATTAGGCAACAAGATGATGACATTGATAGGTAAGGTATCAAGTACGGATAATTATAGAAATGAAAAGAAATGAAAGTAAGAGCTTGTCGACGTCAAGGGTGGCGCCGACGGGTTCAAAAGCTCGACCATGAAGGCGAGGGTTGCGGTGGAGCGCTTCAGCTGGCTGTGGCTTGCTGCTGTCCGAGACGTGGCAGCAGGCATCCGGTAGGCAGCGGAGCTTCGGTGGGGCAGCCTTGCCGAGGAGAAAACGAGACGTACTCCTCCCTGCATGCAAACATCCATGGCACGAAGGCCAGACACAAAGATGGACGGGGTGAGGTGGTGTTGTTGTCCTCTAGCAAAGTAGCAGCTTTGTCCAGCTCTTGGCAGATGGCAATAGGGTGGTTTGCTCCCCTGCGATAGTGGACGAACGCGGCATGAAGGCCGGTCTCAGCATGTTGACAATAGGAAGCAAAAGTGCGGAGCCTTTTGGGCACAATGGCTCACCCGCAACGACGAGAGGTGACGAGTCGCCGGCTGTCACGGTGGTTGGGGACTGCAGCGAGCAGCAGAGGCCGACTCGAAGGAGGAACTCGGGCACGCCCACGTGGCAAGGGCGGTGGTGGCATCGTGATGCGAGCAAGGCGGTAGCTTGGTGTCGCGGGGTTGGCGAGGGAGCTCACGGCTACCGCGGCAAGGCGAGCGTGACGTCGAGGTCGGAGGCACTGCGAGACGAGGCCGAGGTTGTGCGGCCGGAGGTGCAGACGAGCGCGGTGAGGAGGCTCGGCCCCGCGATGGCGCGGTCGGAGCGGCGAGGTGGCGCTCGGCCAGCTACCACGCGAGTGGAGCAGAGGCGTAAAGGCGAAGAGGGTTGTTGTGGCGATGGAGCTCTCAGTGCCGGTCGGAGACGGTCACCATGGCAACGTCATCGTTGCGGTGGTGGCGGGGCAGAGGCGCTCGACGTAGCGACTGTGGGTTGAAGCAGGAGGTGACCAGGGCTTCGACGCGGCCGGGGCTTGGTAGAGCGCTCAGGATCGTCGGAGGCAGGCTCAGCGCAGGGCTTGTGGTGGCGTGGCTCCGGCATGGCGAGGCAGGGGCTCGTCGGGGTGGCGCTGCCCGGCTGCAGCATCGCGGTCGCAGCTTGGCGAGGCAGAGGCGCGGCTGCGGCTCGGTGGTGAGGAACAGTGGAGGGAGGGAGGAGAAACAGAGGGCGACGACGGATTCGAAATGGAGGAGCAGCGGCGGCCGTGGCTTTTATATGCGCGGCGGGTGCTAGGGTTGGATGCACGGCTCCTGCGGACGGCGGGGATCCTCGACCTCCGTGCCCAGGACGCGTGGCGCGAATCGCGCAGGCGATGTCGAGGGGCAGAGGCATGGCCGCGGCGGCAGCGCCCGGGAGCTACGCGAGACGAGCGGCTTGCGTTAGGGTTTAGAGAGGCAGGGGCTCGGCTCGGGCTTGCGGGGTCGAGCAGGTCTGCCATGCTAGCGGGCCAGCGGGGGCCAAGCTGCGGAATGGGCCTGCGATGCTAGCAAGGCAGGCCGAAGGAGGCGGCTGGCGAGCTGGGCCGCGGAGGCGCTGGGCTGGCTGGCTGCGTGTGCACGGGCCAGGCGAGAGGAGGAGGCGGTGCTGGGCCGGCGGCCTGTGGAGCTGCTGCTAGGCTGTGCGGCAGAAGGAGGGAAGAGGAGCGTGGAACGGGCCTGCCTGAGCTGGTTTGGAATGGAGTAAGGAAAAGGATCTTCCTTCTATGATTTATTTGCTTTAAGGAAATTGCAAGATATTTTAAAAGGGAAAATTAGGGTAGATTCAAATAGAAGTCTAAGGTGATTCAAAAGGTATTTTGAGAGGGAAAAATTCCCGAGGGAGTTTTTGGGAAAATTACTCGATGAGATTTGAGATAAATTTCAAAAGGATCCTTTGGGGAAATTCTGGAAAGAGATCGGAGAATGGTTTAAAGGAGATTTGAGAGAAACTCCGAGGGAAGTTTGGGAAGGGATTCGGATGGGATTCAAAAGAGATTTAGTGGAGGGAACTTGCTATGGATTCGTGCACTCTGACACAAAACCCTAAACTGGCGAAAGAACTCCGGCGCACTCCTACAATCAATTCTACATGTATGCAACGATTTATTATTCAGTTGACCTACGTTTAACCTAGAGACTACATGCTTTACATGATTGCAGGAAAAATTTTAAAAAGCTCGTTTTTTTTGTTACCCGAAAATCCGGGATGTTACACAGTGCCGCCACCTGAACCAAGAATCACAGCACAATGACTGCACTGTTTATTTATGAATGTAATTGGGCAAATCTTTTGGAACAGAGGACGAAGATTAATCTGGTGCTGATGTGTACCTTGTTTGTGTACAATGACCAGTTTGTTATGAGTTCAGAGAGCATGGAGCCAATGAGGCCGAACAGAGCACCGGAGGCCCCAACAGAGACGTTGGAATGTATGAAGAGAGCAGACATCAGGCTCCCGCCGAAGCCAGAGATGAGGTAAACCAGGCCGATTGCATATTGTATTGCATCATTGCATCAAGAGGATAAGTACTCAGGCATAAGTACTCGGACGAAATGAAAACATGTTCCCTTCTGCGTGAAACAAGAGTTGCTGCTTCTTCCTCAGGCATATTGCATTGCATTGCATCAAGAGGATGGAAGGTTCAGCTTCAGCCTGTCCTGCTGCTGGATTCATCGCCTGTGACGAGTTGCTGCAGTTGCTCCTCGTGCATTGGATGTCAGTGACAGTCATTGGGGTGTGGTCTTCACTCTTCACCCAAGACCACCAAGTCCCAGAGAAATTAAAGCGAGGAGCAGAGACATCCAAGCAGCCGACAACAGCGATCTGTTAATTATATAAATAAATCATCAAAACTCTCAATAAACCTTCAAATATGCTAATAATTCGGTCAAACTCTGCTTTCAAGTTGTCAAAAAGCCTGTATAAAAATATGGTCCAATTTCAAATGCAATGCAACTCATGTCTCATGGCATGGAAACAGAGAGTCCATATATGAAAACTCTAGTGAAAAACGTAGGGGCCGGGCAATGCTCAAAGGATAAAGCCACCAAGGAGAAAGCGATAGCAGAGAGGCAAAGACACCCAGGCAGCCATGGACAACACAACAGCGATACATGTCAAAGAATCATTGGAATTCAATAAGATTTCAAATATACTTATCTGCTAATTCGGCCAAAATTAGCACGTAATATACTTAGTAAGTGTTGAGATTTGAAATGACAGGGCAAACATGTACGGTAGCATGTCCACCCAAAAAAATATGGACATGGCAGGCATGCAAACACAAGATTTATGAATGCACCATAAGGAAAAGATTGGTACGTACATTCGTGACGACAATCTAGATTCGTAGTATCCACGAGGCCGCTGTCCAGTCGCTGCTGCAGAGCTGAAGGGAGCGATTTTATACCTGGGCACCCCAAAATTGTAAGGTGACGAAGAGATGAGTATTCTTGTGGTTCTGGCCCACTGGACAAGGATGCCAGGCTTATGCAATTGTTCAGAAAGAGGACTTCCAGTGCTGAGAGATCTATCATGCATAATGATTCTAGTGATCGCAACTCTGGGCAGTAGACAATTCGTAGTTGTTTGAGTGCGTCCACTTGCCCTGATATGAACCGTACTTTGGAACAATCTTCAATATATATGCTCCTGAGGAAGGAGCTTATCCAGGGCCGCCGATGGTGACAGCTTCTCCTGAACAGATGTGGATGCCGTCACGTCATTGGTACTACTTGCCTCTTGATTCAACTGTTGCCTGCCGTATAGGGACTCAAGCTTACAACAGTATCTAACATCCATCCTCTTGAGAGCAGGGGAGTAGTTGAAGACCTCTACCAGACTTCCACACTTATATATCTCTAGAGACTCTAGATGGGGCAAAAGTTGGTTCCTTAGACTACCCGCACTCATGAAACTCTAAATCCAACCTCTAAAATGAATATTTCATCCTAGTCATCTAGATTCTCTCCTCTATAACATTTTCTCCCGCACTCATACATCCTTTACAGTTTACTCTATATCAAACGTGGGACCCACTTATTAATATTTTCCCCCTTTTCTTTTCTCTTCCCTTCTCTTTTTCCTCTCTCTCCTCCCTTATCCATTCGCCCGACACCACCCTCCCTCCCAACGACGGCGGCGGGCTCCACATCCCCGGCGCCCCTCCCTCCTCCTCCACCTACGGCGGCCTCCATGGCGAGCTCTTCCAGCGAGGCGGGCGGCCATCTCCGGCGAGGCGAGGGCGAGCGGCGCCCCTCCCTTCCTCTCGTCGTGCTCCACGGCGGCGGGAGAGGGCGGCGGGCGGTGGGAAGATGGTGCGGCGGCGACGGCGCGAGGGCGGGCGGCCTCCCTCTCTGCGGCTCCGGTGGCGGCCATGGACAGGCCGCGGCGGAGATGGCCGTGCTCGCGCCCGGCGGCCTCACCCCGTGCTCCCCTGCGGCTTGCGGAGCTCCGGCGGCCATGGCGTGCGGGCGGCACGAGCACCTCCATGGCGGCAGGACGGCCGTCCTCCTTTCTCTCCCCCTCGAGTGCGGGCGGAGGCGGCGGACTGCGCGCGGACGCGGCGGGCCCGTCCTTCTCTCTCCTCCCTCGGGCCCGCAGCCGTACAGATGCCACAGATGGGGTTCCCAGCCCCGAACGCAACGCTTGCGTTTCGCATAGCGTTCGCCACTGCAGCGATTGAGGAACGCAAAAGCCTTTTGTGTTTGCCTTTAGCGTCCCCGGTGCGGACGGTCTTACTGATGTTTCCTGGTCAGGAGCATTTGCCGCTGCGTGTCCAATTAGATTATAGCAAGAGCTAATCCGTAGCCTCCGCAAGGAAATCTAGCTTTGGAACACTTTCTCCGGCCAGTAGACAAGCTCATCGCAGCTATTAATTGACAGATCTTGTAGCTGGCCATACCGTGTGTGCATATATATATATATATATATATATATATATATATATATATATATATATATATATATATATATATATATACTATTACCCTACAGCTGGCTACAAAATAACTTATTCTGTAGCCACTTTGATTTACGATAATTGCTATACTAATTTACGAGATTATAGTAACTCCTTACTATGTGATTTACTATAACATTATGGTAAATACCCCCATGTGTTATAGTAATTCAACTATCGTAAATATATACTGACATTGTCGTAAATTAGTATATAAAATTATCGTAAATGGAGGTGGCTACAGAATAATTCTGTAGCCACCTCCATTTACGATAATTTTATATACTAATTTACGACAATGTCAGTATATATTTACGATAGTTGAATTACTATAACACATGGGGGTATTTACCATAATGTTATAGTAAATCACATAGTAAGGAGTTACTATAATCTCGTAAATTAGTATAGCAATTATCGTAAATCAAAGTGGCTACAGAATAAGTTATTTTGTAGCAATATATATATATATATATATAACCACCACTAAAAAGTAACTACTGCAGTACCTAGTAGTGCACATACACTCCACTTTGCTAGTTAGGCAACGCGGCACTGAACGAAGAGCAGGTGCGTCTCACTTGATGACCCCCGGCCCCACACGAGATTTGGGAAATCTTCTCCCCACAGGAATATGAAAGTCTGTTCTTTTTCTCTTTCGCAGAACTGAAATCAAGTGTGACTCAGACGCATGCATCTCATGTGCTGATTAATTTCAGCAAAGCTGGATGAAGAATGGAGTAATTAATTCAAAGACAGTATGTGGATGTGGATGGTATGTATGATCACTGACCAAACCCGAAATCTTCTTGCTCGAGGCGTATGCCGATGAACAGGGTTCAAAATTTCGGTGAAATTTTGTCCGAATTTCACGAAATTCAGTAATTTCGGTGGTGGTCGAAAGAAAACTCCGAAATTTTGTAATACTCTAATACATGTGATGTATAACTCTAGACTTGTATTTTTCTATTAATTATATTATATATTCTTTTATTCAATAGATGTGTAGTCATAAATCATACTAATATTTATTTAGATCTAAACTTTTTTTTAGAAACAACAAACTTCATGTTCTAATCTCTAAAAAAAAATTCAGCAAAATTTCGACTGAATTTCGTGAAATTTGGTAATTTCGGTGGTAACCGAAATTTTTGCGATAACGAAATTAAAATCCTTGCCGATGAACACGAGGCAGAGCACGTTGATGAGCAGATGGACAACTCCGGCGTGGAGCCACATGCAGGTGATCAGACGCCATTGTATACAGTATCAGTAGCATAGCAAGAGAAACCACCCGGCCCTGATGACATATATATCTCCCACGCACGCACTCTGATCAGAGTCAATTCACAGGGATGTCATTATGTTATCATGAGCTAGCTGTATATATATAACCAATAATAAGGCACCAATGAAACTGAAAATACCATAAATAAATATCTCCTTCTGGTTTGGAACTCTGTGTTCTCGATCTCACTTGCACCACTCCCACAGTAAAAACAACGGCATCTATCGATATATAATAGTAATAGTAATTCATTGACGCACACAAAGAATAGCCAACGAATAATCTATGCAGAGCAGATACTTGCAATGCGTCGCTTCTCGTTCATACTTTTGGCCTTGCAGACGAGGTTCAGCTTCAGCATGTCCTGCTGCTGGATTCATCGCCGGTGGCGAGTTGCTGCTGTTGCTCCTCCTCCATTGGATGTCAGTCAGTGGACAATAAGGCACTTGGGGGTGTGGTCTTCACTCTTCACCCAAGACCACCAAGCCGCAGAGAAATTAAAGCGAGGAGCAGAGACGACCAAGCAACCGTGCACAGCGATCTGCTAATTATATATAAAGAAATCATCAGAGCTCGCTCAATAAAACTTCAAATAATAGTATATATGCTAACAATTCGGTCAAACTCTAGCTTCAAGTTGTCAAGAGCCTGTATGAATTTGATCCAATTTTAAATCCAATGCAGCTCATGTCTCATGGAATGGAAACAGAGAGTCCATATATGAATACTCTAGTGAAAAACGTAGGGGCCGGGCAATGCTCAAAAGGTAACACAAGAGCTAAACGCGAGCAGCAGAGAGGCAGAGGCGCCCAGGCAGCCATGCAGAACACAAGAGCGATATATGTCAAAGAATCATCAAAATTCAATAAGATTTCAAATGTATATTATCTACTAATTGGGTCAAAATTAGCATGTAGTAAGCTTGGGATTTCAAATGACAGGGCAAACATGTACGGCGGCATGTCCAACAAAATAAAAATAGACGGGGCAGACATGCAAACACAAGATTTATGCATGCACCATACGGGAAAGATTGGTACGTACATTTATGACGACAATCTAGATACGTATCCACCACGAGGCCGCTGTCCAGTCGCTGCTGCAGAGCTGAAGGGAGCGATTTTATACCTGGGCACTTTCTAATTGTAATACCACGCCCTTGTTTAGTTCCCAATTCTTCACCCCAAATTCCACTATGCAAAAACTAAGATTCCCCATCACATCAAAATGTCGGCAAATGCATGGAGTACTAAATGTAGATGAAATCAAAAACTAATTGCACAGTTTTATTGTACTTTACGAGACGAACATTTTAAGTCTAATTAATCAATTTTTGAACAATTTTTTGCACTACAAAACAAAACGCGCTACAGTGTTCCGACATGAACACTGTAGCGCGCAGTGCCGAGTCGGTGACCCCGACTCGGGATCTAAACACGGCCACGAAGAGATGAGTATTCTTGTGGTTCTGGCCCACTGGGCAAGGATGCCAGGCTTTTGCAATCCCACAGACACAGGACTTCCAGTGCTGAGAGATCTATGATGCATAATGATTCTAGTGATCGCAACTCTGGGCAGTTGATAATTACTAGGCGTTCGAGTGCACACAGTTGCCCTGATATGAACCGTAGTTTGGAGCAACTTTCAATATATATGCTCCTGAGAGACAACTGAAGATTGACAACCTCTGACAGCACGTGACAACCCATGATTGTTAGAGGTTCTAGAGATGATGGAAGGAGCTTATCCAGGGCCGCCGATGGTGACAGCTCTAGATGGGGCAAAAGCTGGCTCCTTTCCTGATGTCGCCTGGTCAGGACCATTTTCCGCTGCATATCCAGTTAGATTATTGCAGTAGCAAATTCCTAACCTCCGCAAGGAAATCAGGCTTTGGAATACTTTCTCCGGCCAGTAGACAAGCTCATCGCAGCTATCAATTGTCAGATCTTGCAGCTGCTCATAGCAAGCCCACAGTGATAGTGCACGTGGTTGGAAGAACAAACTGCAGCTGTATAGTTTCATCTCTATCACTGACGACGGATGGTCCCATATCGTCCTGCCATCCAGCTTGACGCCCGCCAAAGTCAAACTGGACAGTGATGTCATATATCTGATTCCTCCTAGAGAAATCTGCTGATTTGCTTCCCTCAAAACCAGTTCTTTGACCTTTGGTGCTCTAGGTAGAGTTGTTAACTTTGGGCATTTCTCGATAACAACAATCTCAAGCAATGGGAATAGTGCTGGTTTTTCTTCAATTTGAAGGGCAGCCTCCCATCTCTCAAAGCTATATAAATCTTTCAATGTGAGCTTCTTCAATTCTGGAAATGCTGAGCGGGGCACTGTATAATCTCCATCACCACACGATTCTCTAAGCACCGATGCTTCTGGTAATGCTGCCAAATTTTTACAGCCTTCAATGTGCAATATCTCAAGCTGAGGAAATGATACAATACCTCCGTGTGTTGCCTCCCAAAATCTATCAAAAACCTGAAGATTAACTAGCTTAAGATCCTTAAGCTTTCCAAATGTCGAGGATGTACAGCTGCTACACAGGAATTGCAATTTTCCCAATCCTTCCAATTGAAGGAGTTGTAGTTCTGCTAGCTGCTCCAATTCAGGAAGCTGTTCTGCTTTACTACAATTAGATAACCGAAGCTCAACTATGTTTTTCAGCATACCCATCCAAGATGGAAAACTGGTGCCTTGGTAGGAATATATTTCTAGAGCCAGCAGTCCATCATGAGCTTCGAGACTCTCTAGCACCTCATGACATTGTTGTTCCTCCTCCTCACCACTTGTTCACTCTAGTGACAGTCGTCTCAGCTCCTTATTCTCAAGATTGGCTGCTTTTGCATTTCTTCCCCTTTTCACATTTTCGAGCTGCTTTAGCATTAATGACCCACCAATATTTAAATCCTTTAGCTCTCCAAGACTACTACAATTTGAGCCACTTCCCACTGCAAACAATGTAATTGTCCGAAGGGAGGTGAGTCGTCCAAGGTCTGGAGGCATGCACTTCAACTTCGTGCACCCATCTGTGTAGAGATGACGAAGGGCAGTCATGTACTTCACTTGTTTTGGAAGTCTTTTGAGTCTAGAGCAGCCAGAAAGTTTCAGTGTCTGAAGATTATATAGGATGCTTATGTCATCTGGAAGTGCTTTAATGACATAATTATCTGAGAGATCAAGGTACCTAAGGTGGCACATATGCTTTGGTTTTATTGGAAAATGACCAAATGATTGTGTCCTAGAAAGTGCTCGCAAAGAACTCATTTTTGATAAATGTTGTATACCTCTATAGTAACCAATCATGATTGTTTGGATTTGTAGAGAAAATTTTCTCATAGAACCATGTAAATGACCATGTCTTCGTTTGTCTATCCTTGTTTGAAGAAGTATATGGCGAGCAGCACTAGGAAGCAACTCACCACTTTTAACAAATTCACCAGTTATACAAACACACTCCTTTTCTGAAGCAGACAATGCAACATCATGCATGAGGTCATGGATCTTCACAAAAGTTGTAGAACTATACCCAATCCTTATTTGCTCCTCATACTGGAAGAATGACCTTGAAATCATCTCATTGACAATCCGTTTACCCATGGCTTCAGCAGGTACCTTGTTTTGATCTGAGATATAACCATTGGCCATCCATAGTTGGATAAGCTCGTCCACATCAATTTGATAGTCCTTTGGATACATAGCACAAAAAGCAAAGCATTGCTTCATGTTAGTTGGCAAGTCATTGTAGCTGAGCTTGAGTATAGGTAAGATTCCAGTCTCATCATCGCATATCATGCTTCGATGTAATACATCCTCCCATTCTTCCTTAGTGGTTTTGTTACACAATACAGACCCCAATGCTTTGGCTGCCAATGGAGATCCAACACATCTCTCTGCAATCGAGCCAACCAACTTAAGTAGCTCCTCTGGCTTAGTCTTTTGGGTACTGAAAGCTCTTGTTTCAATAATTTCATGTATGAATTCTTTGTCCAAAATTTCCACATCATGGTATTTATTTTTCCATGAGTTGTTAGCTACTGTACCCATGAATCCAGCTATTTCTTTATCACGAGTTGTCGTCAATACGGCACTACCAACACCACCTTGTTTAAGACATGCCTTCAACTTTTCCCACTTGTCAACATCCTTATTCCATACATCATCCAATACAAGAAGGTACCTATTAGGAACAATTTTTGTGTTAGTACCTTTCTATGAGGGTGGTCCTAAATCAAGCATAGAGCTATGTTGCAATGGAAGTTGTTATATAGACTGTAGACCTCTAGAAACAAATTAATTAGAGCTAATGCCATGCTTGGATGTGTTGGAACCAAAGCACATGTTTAGGGCTGGAATTTTTATTTCATTAGCCTTGCCACAAACCATGGTAGGATTGCACTACTAGAAATGTGTTCATCAATGACGATTCAGCAGTGACGATTAGGAATTTCGTCACAAAATGAGAGCATTCTATGACGAACTTTGTAGGTTCGTCATTAGTCACAAGTGACGGAGCTTTGGCACGAAGAATAATGACGAAAACGAAAGGATCGTCATAAAATAACAAAACTAAATCGTCATAGAACGTTTGTCTCGTGCACCACCTCGAGGACATGGCATCGTGGTCCCACCAGCGGGTCCCACCTGGAGGACGTGGCGATGCGGACCCACCAGCAGGTCCCAACCTTGAGGATGTGGCGGCGAACACGTGGCGCACACGGTCCAGCTGGACCTGCAGCCTTCCCCCTCCACTTTTTTTTTTGCAAAAAAATCGCTCAATCAGTGAGATTCAAACCTGTGACCTGGCGCTTGATAAATAGGTGCGTTACCACTGGAGCACTCGCCCTTTTGTGAAAAAGGTATGCATATTTTTTTATTTGTAAACTTAGAACATGGTAATTCAATCTTAAATGACGACATGACGCCGTGGTCCCACCAGCGGGTCCCACATCGAGGACATGGCGGAGGGGTCCCACCATCGGGTCCCACCTCGATGACGTGGCGATGCGGTCCCACCAGTGGGGCGTGGCAGCGAACACGTGGAGCTGTGGGCCCACGGTCTAGGTCGACCAGCAGCCTGCCCCTCCCTTTTAATTTTTGCAAAAATATTCCACCCGTAGGGGTATCGAACCCGCGACCTGCCGCTAGACAGGGAGGAGCGTTACCACTAGAACTCTCGGCCTTTTGTGTTTATGGCTTGCATGTTTTTCTATTTGTACTGAGAACATGATATTTTGTTTTTTTTATTTTATCGATCGAGTTGATGGGCCCTGTACACATGATCGCGTAGTCATCCGTGGCGGCTGCTCGCGTAGACGTTCGTTGGCGGCTGATCACGAGGACGTTCGTGGCCCTATACCGGCGGCGAGGCTTCAAGGCGGGTGATTGGCGCCGTGCAGGCGAGGAGAGCGGCGCTGGGCTGAGGCGGCACGCCTGTGATAGAATAGTAGCGCCGGCGAGCAGAGCTGTGCGTGGCGCGCGAGCAGATCGACGCCGGGCAGCAGCGGCGTGCGTGGGACAGAGCAGCAGCGCGGCGAGCAGAGCTGCACGTGGCGCGCAAGCAGATTGGCGTCGTGCAGCAGCGGCGCGCGTGGGACAGAGCAGTAGCGCCGGCGAACAGAGCTGCGCGTGGCGCGCGAGCAGAGGATCGCCAAGTACAAGGTTTGATTTGTTTATCAATTTTTTTACATATATGCATGTGTTTGATGTGTTTCTGAATTTTGTTGAATTTACTCTAATTTGTTTTTTAATTTTTATACATATTATATTGTCAAAACAGATGGATAGAAGCTGGATTTTTGGGATAAAATTCACACCTGCATATGTGAAAGGAGTTGAAGATTTCATGAAATTTGTTAGCGAAAGATACCCCAAAGACAGCCACATACTTTGTTCGTGCTATAAATGTCTTAATCAAAGCTTGCGGCCTCAGAAGGATGTACATGACCATATACTCATTTTTAGAATGTCAGCTACATACACCAGGTGGACTAATCATGGGGAGTCGGAAGATACTATAGTAGTTGAGAATTTGGAGCAGGAGGTCGAAAGAAGTGATCATGACTTCGGAATACATGTGGATGTGCCCGATGATGATTATGATGAGGATCACGGAGTACCAGAGATGATAGGAGATCTGTATGCTGTGGCAGAGGCTGATGGAGAACAACCAAGGTTTGCAAGAGTCCTTGAAGATGCGAAGAAGTCACTTAGCCCAGGATCTAGCCATTCAAAATTCTCTTTTCTGGTGAGAATGTTGTATATCAAGTCTCGTTATCGAATCGGCAATACAGCATTTTCCACAATGATGAAGTTGTTGTCATCAGGATACCCTCAGAGTGAGTTGCCAAAATCATATGATGAGGCCAAGAAATATCTTGGAGAACTAGGCCTTGGATACGAAAACATCCATGTGTGCAAGAACAATTGTGTGTTGTTTCGGAAAAGGTATGAAAAAGATAATGTGTGCCAAGTATGCAAGATATCTAGATGGCAAGATGAAACTAGGAGCAAGAAGGTTCCACACAAGGTATTGAGGCATTTTCCACTTTTGCCAAGGTTGAAAAGAATTTATGCTTCTAAGCGAACTTTGAGGAAACACAATGGCACAAGAAAATGAGGACGCCGGTCAATAATGTAATGAGCCACCCAGCCGATGGGGAAGCATGGAAGGAGTTTGAGAGGAGGGAACCAACCTTTGCAGCTGATCCGAGGAACCTGAGGCTTTCCTTAGCTACCGATGGATTCAATCCATTTGGCAACATGAGTACCCAGTATAGTATGTGGCCAGTGCTTCTGACACCTCTGAATCTCCCACCATGGGAGTGCGTGAATCCAGCAAACTGCTTTATGTCTTTACTCATCCCAGGTCCAAAATCTCCGGGAAAGGATTTTGATTTGTTCCTTGAGCCCCTAATTGAAGAACTGCTCGATCTATGGAAGGGTGTCAGTACGTACGATGCATGTACTGGTCGGAAGTTTGACCTTCGTGCTGCCGTGTTGTGGTGTATACATGATTTTCCAGCGTTGAGCACGTTATCAGGGTGAACAACAAAAGGGTATTATGCATGTATTCATTGCGACAAGCATCCGTTGTCTCGGGCAATAAGGAATAAGATATGTTATATTGGACATCGTCGTTACCTTCCTAGTACACATGCATGGCGGAGAAGCATGGCTTTCGATGGTAAGCGTGAAAACAAAGATCAGCCAGGCAAGTTCACTTTGGAGCAGGTCCTAGAGGAGCTAGAAAAGGTGAAAGATGTCAGGCCAGGGAAGCATCCTGAAATTATTGGAAATAAAAGGAAGTGCAATGAGGGTCCAAGAATTTATAGCCGCAAAGTTGGGTTGTGGAGATTGCCATATTGGAAAGATTTGAAGCTTCCACATAATCTCGATGTGATGCACATAGAGAAAAACATATGTGACAACATTCTTGGCACATTACTCAATGTACAGGGCAAGACCAAGGACACAACCAATGCTAGGCTGGATTTGCATGATATGGGCATAAGACCTGAATTGCACTTAAAATAGGACGGCAACTCAGTCACTGCTCCACCAGCTCCGTATGTCTTGGGGAAGGATCAGAAAATCGAGTTTTGCAAGTTTCTCAAAGGTATCAAGTTTCCTGATGGATATGCGGCTAACCTAGCAAGATACATAAGTGAAGATGGTTCGAAGGTGCAGGGAAAGCTAAAAACCCATTCATGCCACATACTCCTGCAAAGAATCATACCTGCTGGCCTTAGAGGACTGGTGAGGAAGGATGTGTATGAAGCAGTTGCAGATATTGGGACATTCTTCAGGGAACTGTGCAGTAGAAATCTAAGGATAGATGTTGTGAAACGGCTGAAAGAAGAAATTCCATTGATCCTATGCAAGCTTGAGAAAATCTTTCCACCTGCCTTCTTTGATGTCATGGTGCACTTGGTTGTTCATCTTCCTGATGAGGCACTGCTTAGAGGACCTATTCAGTACGGATGGATGTACCCAATAGAAAGGCGGCTAGGCACTTTGAAGAATTTTGTAAGGAACAGGGCTAGGCCGGAAGGATCAATTGCTGAGGCATATATGGCAAGTGACACCTTGACTTTTTGTTCTAGGTACATGGAGGATATTGACAATAGATTTGACCATGATGATGGTAGTGGTGGAGAGATGCCATTGGCCGATGACATCTCTGTTTTTAAGCATGGTGTTACTCTTGTTGGATCTGATAGGAGCCAGTACATTGATGATGTTGTCCTGAATAAGTTAGTTTGGTATGTGCTAAATAATTGTGACGAAGTTAAGGAATATTTGGAGTAAGTACCGTTTAGATATGTTTGAGATTTAGTTTTTGTTTTATTTCTATATTTTCTAATTATTCTTATGACTAAACTTTGCCCTGCAGCTTGTACAGGGACGAACTAGTGCAGCAAGGTGCACATGAACATGATGTTGATAAAATGGTTGAACAAGGATTTGCAAAGTGGTTTAGGTGCCATGTAAGTCACTACACATTGTGATTCTAGGTTTAGTAAATGCATTAGTACCTATATGTAACAGGTGAACTTAGTTATTTTGTTTCAACAGATTGAGAACAAACGCAAGGAGAATCCAGAATCGGTTAGCGAAGGACTGTGGGCACTGTCGTGTGGCCCAGATCTGCGGGTTAAGACTTGTGCATCTTGCAAGGTTAATGGAGTGCGGTATAGCACTATGGATCGTGAGAAGTTCCTACTGACACAAAATAGTGGTGTAATGACTGAAGGTTCACATAATGGGAACAACATAGATTTTTATGGTGTCCTTAAAGAGGTAATTGAGTTGGAATATAACTCGAATCTTCAAGTCCGTCGGACGGTGGTTCTATTTCGATGCGATTGGTTCAACCAAGAAGGCAAGACGAGAGGCCCTCGAGATGACGGACATTTCAAATCCATCAATGTGCAGTCATTATGGTACAAGACTGATCCTTTCATCTTAGCAACTCAATCGAAAAAGATATTTTACCTGCAAGACACATCTTTAGGTAAAGATTGGCGAGTTGTGCAGAAATTTGAACATAGGAATATTTATGATGTTGCTGAAAAAGATGATGCAAGTCATGATGTCCATCAGGATGATTATTGTTCTGATACTGAGCACGCAGTGCAAGCAGGTGCTGATAATGAGGTTGGGCACAATATTCAAGGTGGAGAAGCCACTATAATTCAAGGAAATTTACTAGACCTTATAGGTAGCAAGAAACAACCTATTATTCGTGAAGATAGTGAGGATGAGGAGGAAGATGATACAGTGCTGCAATACTGTAGTGATGGTGGCAATGATAACAATGATGAAATGTCCCCAGACGATGAAGATGATGATTTTTAGTAAGGACTAGTGACATGCCCTAGACTACAGTACTGTTTTGGTTTTCCCAGAATTTTTTTGTATATATTCTTTTCTTGCTTTCTATATTTTCATTTATTTTGTTCTAAATGAACACATAGTGACAAAAGCGAAATTCATTATTGACATGGGATCACTTGTGCCTGCTCGACCTTGATCTTCTCTGTAAAAACAGAAACAAGCATACCTCAGCATCTATTAAGAAAATGATTCATTAGCACTTAGCTTCAGTCATTTTCAGAATTTATTAAGAAAAAAAATAGATCCCAGAATGACTTGGTAAAAGCAACTACAATTCTTTTCAGCTGGCCTATCAGTAGATTTAATAATAACAGATCACAAGAATCATTATAACTTTATAATGGTATTCTCAGATAATCACACAAGAATTCTCAGATAATGGGGCAGTTGATTTTTAACAATTGTAGCTTCAAAAGGAATCTTCAGTCACCTCTGTCGAACTCGAGCACTTAGCGCAATGGTAACTCATATGACTATGAAGCAGGGGGTCCTAGGTTCGAGCCCCTGGTGGGCACAAGTTTTTGGACATTTGTGCAGGTTTTTGTGTTTATTTAATTTAATTTCCTCTATGTTCAATTTTTTTTGCCAGATTTGTAATTATTATATTATTGCTTAATGATTAACCTCTGTTTATTTTTCAAACATCTTATTACATTTTATAGGTATTATTCTACTTATTTGTTGAATGACTAAAGGATAAAAGCTACAATGTCTTAACCTATCTTGAGACTGAGAGATGTTCATGCTGGTGGGGGATGTATAGTACCACTTTGGTGTATAATGATGTTCATGCTTGTGGGGGATGTATACTACCACTTTGTCAAAATCATTTGAAATCTTTATGTCATGATCATACACCAAAATAAGATGTCCATGCAAGTTTTACGATTTTTCAACCGAACTATAAGGTATTAATTGTAGCTTTTCTCCTTAAGTTATTCAACAAGTAACTACAATAATTGCAAAAAAATGTAATAAGAATTTACAAAATAAATGAGGTAAATAATTAAACAATATTATAGTAATTAAAAATCTATCAAAAAGTATAATATAGAGGGAAAATCAAAGAAATAATAAACACAAAAAATGTTGGCAAAATAAAAAAAATTGCCCAGCATAGGGCTCGACCCGGGAGGGTGGGCTCCAACCGAAAGGGCCTTACCACTACACCATTCTTGAATATTGGTTACATCCCGAGAGCAATTTTAAATAAACTATATGAGATCCCGCATCAACAGCGAAAAGCAACCTATCGGGGCGCGCCAAAATATTTCCCTCCTCAAAAAATTTCACCTAAATATTTCCCTCCTCAGAAAATTTCGCCAAAATGCCCGCTTTATTTATGCATCCAGTTCCCCCACTCGCCCAGTCATCCTCTCTTCCCCCCATTTCTCCAACCCTAGCCGCCGCCGCCAGGACAACCGCCGTCGGCAAGCTGGTTCTTCCACGAGCTGCGTCACCGCCGACATCAGTCGCCGCACCCACCTCTCTGTCATCGCCAACTGCTCGTATATCGCCACATCCACCTGTCTTCCGCCCCAACCTAACCATAAACACCGCCGGCTTGTGGGTCGCCGCACTGGATCTGTGTCGCCATCGACTAGGGTTCACCGAGCCAGGAACTTAGCCACAACCGCAATGGTGGCAACCAGGGGTCAAGGTAGGAAGAGACTTGCAGACGAAGATCAAGGTAACCGCTCTGGATCTATTGATGTATTTTGTTGTTTGATGAAGTACTAGTGCTTAAAACCGTACTACTGATTTTTCAGTTGATTAGTTTCATCTGTGTACTATACTCTTTCGTGTTTTATTCAAATAGTTGGACACTGTCTATCAATGCCTACATCTAGAAAATTGTTACATCATCTCAAATGGTTTATTAAGATAACTGTGTTGTTACATCATCTGAAATGAATATGCCTTCGATGATAGTAGTATGTTATGCTTCAGATTGGATTTCTCTGCTATACTCTCGGTGATGTCTGAAATAGGGGCAGCAGTGATAGTAGTCTATTAGATCATCTCTTTTTTAGAATAACACAGTAATGTGGAGGCACTAAAGTCTTATGAAAGAAGTTGTGTCTCTTGTCTTCACATAGAATTTTGTTTGGTCTGTTGGACCATTTGAATGATCTGGATTTGGTTGTACCAGTGTGCATGCATGTGTGTGCATAGGAAATGAGTACTTCAGTACCAGCTATCTTCAAAATTTTTAGTACACAAAAAGTTGTAGCTCTTAGCTCTTAGCTGTGACATTTGACATGTTGGCTATAACCTATCACCTCTTATCCCTTAGCTCTTCAGCAGGCACTACTAGCTCCTACCTCTTATCTTTCTAGCTTCTAGTATTAGTTCACTCCTTTTTGATTTCTAATAGACACAATTTGCTTGTTCTTGTAAGAACCTCCAAAAACTGATTATGAGAGAAGACGGGATACACGGGTGGCGGAGGTTGAAAAGAAGATGCAAGAACTAGGACTGAAAAATTTAGCTACTGATTTTAATAATTCTTTACCTGAATCTGCATCAAACAAGAGGAAAAAATCAGCAAACAAGAAATCAAATAGTGAAGATTCGGATTCATCGGAGTATCTCCTTGACGATGATGATCAAGGAGATAGTGATGATGATGACACTGAATCTGATGAGCAGCCAGAACCCCTAGCAACCAAGGTGCTTCTTCTATCTTCTACATACTGGATGGGGAATGTTTGCATTGCATTTGGTTGTTTTAAATATGTTCTCTAATATATGCCCTTGCTTTTACATGCATCTTCTTTCTTTCATACAATCATAGCTGTTCTTTAATAAGGTCTTGCTTATTAACGCACATGACTTGACTATTTTTTCCACAGTATCCTACATGGTATAGAGATCCAGCCCACGCTTCAAACAAGAGGAAGACAAATCCCAGCATGGCACCAGGAATTAGGAATAGTAAGAGAGTGAGGGCAGAAGGAACACAGGTGCAACCTTCCCAAACAAGATCATCAAAAAGGCTTCAAGCTTCAGCGACAGATGGGCAGAATTTAGAGGATCCTACAAATGATCATGATGAAATACCTGCAGAGGAAGGCTTTGGAGCTAGTGTTCAGGACAGTACATTTGCAGAGGAAGACAGTGGAGCTCCTGCTCATGAGAGTACAGGTGCCAATGAAGACAATGTACCTAGACATGAAGACACTGAAGGCAAGTTATAGTTTGTTTGTCATTCAAAAATGTCATCTCTTTTGCTGATTTGATTGAAACTAAAGCATTTAATTGCAAAGTCTATTTTATAGGTCCTGCATAGCGAGCCCCAAGGAGACCCAGGCCACCCACCAAGGGAACACAGCTGGACAGGATGACCAAAGCTATGGGAAGGAGGATGCCCATAGCTGTTGAAGAAGGCAAAAGAAGGCCTCATGAACCTGTTCAAGCAGCCAAGTTTGCATCTGAGGCTGGTGTCGTCATTCGGGATAAGGTTCCTGTCCTAACTCATTGGAAAGAATACAAGAAAGATGATAAGCATTACAAAAACTTTGTGGGAAAGTTGTCTGTAAGTGCATTACTGTTTATATGATTGAGTTCCATTTCTGCTTAACCTGAATTGACTAACTAAATATGCAATTGCCTGATGACTAGGGGCGGTTGGCCATTAACTCTGAAGACAAGGCAACAGAGGAAGCTTGCACCGATATGCTGCGCTGTGGGGTGCGACAAATGTGTTATCGGCTCAAGAAGAAATACTTTAATGGTATACCTGCAAATGAGATTAGTACAACTTCTCCAGTTGCATGCATGACTGATGAACAGTGGAGGGCACTAGTGGCTAAGTGGTCTGATCCAAAGAACATGGTATGGATATCTTGTCATATATTCATTCTCATTCAGTTTCTAAAGGATCTTCTCATTTTAAACCTATGATCTCATCTGACATGTTCATTCACTTGTAGGAATCAAGTGAAAAGAACAAGCAGAATCGCCGTAAAGTCAAGTATCATCAGGCTACGGGTTCTCCAAGCTATGTGGCACACTTACATGCATATGTGAGTAAAGAGGACGTTGTACATAATTGTAGTGAACAACTTATTTTGCATTTGATCTGATAACACTTTGCTGTAATTGTTTATCTACTAAACAGAAGCAGAAGAGAAACAATGCAGAACCCAGTACAGAAGAAAATGAAGATCTTGATGCGGTGGAGGCCTTCAAGACCTGCCATACTAGCTCCAAACATGGTCTGAGTGAACCAGCAAGAGAAGCAATTGTAAGTCCCAACATCTTTAGGAAAAGAAACAATGTGGTTGGTTCTGTTGATGGACATGTTGTTTTGCCTTACTGTAAACTACATGCCCCTTATGTGGATGTCTTAATTCATTGCTACTTTTTGCTGTGGTTGTACTGCTCTAAATTGGGGCTGATAAGACTTGAGTTAGTTGCTCTAAATCAGTTGGTTAGCATGGTTATGTTTGTTCCTTCACTAGTATTTGAGACATCCACAGTTGTATACGTATTTGAGAGAAAAGGTAGATTTCTGTGAGGGGAAAGGCTGTTTCCTTCTAGTTCTTACAGATCTAGCAAATTTGATTACAACCCTTGGCAGTAGCTTGTCCATTGTGACCACTTTGTTCTGCAGTAGGAGCCACAATTGTATTTGAACTTGCATTTGTTTTCATCGTATGACTTCCAAATCAGCATCCAATCTTTTTTTGTTAACCAACCAAACAAATGTGCCTCATGTGCTGATTCCTGAGTAGTTTCCATGAGCAGCTGAGCTCTAGTTTGTCCTATCTTCATGAACAGTTTGAATCAACCTATTTATATTACAACTGTTGTTGTCCAACATATTATGTGGTTAAAGATCAGCATAGCTTTTAATTTTGTAAAATACATCTTGTGTCATATTTCCTCCTCAAATTTATGCAATAAGTATCAACTAATTGTGGGTCATTGCTATTTCAGTCAAATATGAAAGCTTTGAGGGCAGAACCTATTGCTGAAGGAGAGCCAGCAGTTTCCAGTGTGCAGGTTGTGACCCAGGTGCTGTCCCAGAAGAGCTCACACCTTTTCCTAAAGAGTGTTGGCATCAAACCTGTGGCATCATCCAAATCATCATCATCAAATGAAAGCGAGCTTCGAGAACAACTAACAGCTGAAGCTACAGCTGCTGTACAAGGTGAACTCGACGATCTCAAGAAGAGAAGTGAAGAAGCTGAGGAAAAGCTTGCGAGGACACAGCAGGAGTTGGAGGAGTACAAGAGGATTACAGAGATAAACAACAAGGCAATGGAGGAGAACAATGCGCTCCTCAAGCGTATCTTGTCCCTCAATAGTGGTTCTTCGACATGAGCGCTTCTCTTAGCTGCTGTTCTGTGCTGGTGATTTTGTGTATGAAATAACTTATGTTGGTGGTCGTTGCAAACTTCTTATTAGTTGCTGTGAGCCTGTCATGTTAATGTGAACTTGATGATAGTAGTACTTTGATTGTGATGTCAAGTTAGTTATATGCAAATAGAGTTTATTATTGTTGGTTAAGTTGAATGGTCATTGGAATACTTGATCTGTTCATTTATGGAAGGCTTTGGTCATTTCGATATTATTTGCATTTTGTAAAGAAATCAGCATGTGCACCTATGCAAAAATTATTCAACTTTCTGTGATGAAATTGTATTTGCTTCAATGATGAATTCGTAATTGCTACTGTGATGAAAATGAGAACCAATCATAGCAACACACGTGGACTACTCACAGCATGCCACATGGCCCAATTAAAAGTGGACACGTGGGCCACGTGGCCGCATAAAAAGTGACACGTGGATCATCCACATCACGGCCACCTCAGCAGCCATGTGGTCGCACACGTCAGCAGCCACGTGGTAAGCCAGGTCAGCTGACATGTGGCATGCCACGTTAGCTGCCAGCGTGGCAGACGCCGTCTGGCCGCCTGACAGACGGCAAATAGTGACAAAAAGGATCTCTATCAATGACCAAAATTAATTGTCATAGAAAGAAAACACTTCTATGACGAAGACCGTTTCGTCATAGAAAGAATGAACATCTATGACGAAAATTTTCGTTTCGTCACGGTATGCATAATGTGACGCACATTCCATGACAAACACCATTTCGTCATAAAATAAACTATGTGATGATTTTGGAGTCTTCAGTGACGAAAGGATAGCGTCATTGGTGAACACATCCCTAGTAGTGTTGGTACATATAGAGTAGCATACTTGGTCCTCAAGAAAGGATTAAATCATATTCCAACTACTAAAGTAGATGCTAAAGAAGATGCTAAATAGGATAAGGTAGATGATAAGGGTGCTGACACAGGCACCAACTAGTCCTAATAGATAGGCACAAGACTTATAGCTGTCATTCTCCTCTAAGTCTTATGTGGCACCTTCTGGGGAATTTGAACAATCCCAATTCTGGCATGTAGCTCCTGGAACTTGACCCGCCCAAGGGACTTGGTGAGAAAATCGGCGAGCTAGTCCTGGGTGTTGATGTAGCCGGCCTTGATGCTCCCCTCATCCAAGAAACTTTTGATGAAGTGGTACTTGATCCAGATATGCTTGCTGCACTCATGGAAGACGGGGTTCTTTGCCAAGGCCAAGGCAGACTTTCTGTCCATCCTGAGCTCCACCGCTTGTGCATCTCTGCCAAGGAGATCGCCTAGTAGCCGAGCCAGCCATAGAGCCTAAGTCAAAGCGGTAGTGACAGCGATGTACTCTACCTCGCAACTAGACAGAGCCACCACCTAATGCTTGATCGACTGCCAGCTGATTAGACATTTGCTGAGGAAGACCAGCGTCCTGCTAGTGCTCTCGCTTGTGTTGATGTTGCCGGTGAGGTCGTAGTCGTTGTACCTAATGAAGTGCTCTGCGCTGGGGCACCTCGGGTAGTGCAAGCCATAGTCGGAGGTGCCTGTGATGTAGCGTAGGATCCTCTTGGTGGCCTACTTATGCTCCGTCGTCAGTCGCTGCATGAACTGACTAATGTAGCCAAAAGAGAATGCCGGGTCTGGCCGCATGTGGACGAGGTAGTGAAGGCTGCCCACAATGCACCAGTACTGCGTGGCATCAACCTCCTTTGCCATGTTGTTGCAGCTCAGCTTAAACCTCTCCTCCATGGGAGTGTGGGCTGGGTTGCAGTCGGTGAGCCTGCCCAGCTCGATGATGTGCTTGGCGTCAGTGGTAAGTCACTCATCTGGAAGGCGGCCTTCATCTCCTCCTCGAACGCCTCCACCTCATCCTCCTTGGTGTCGGTGATCGCCAAGTCATCGATGTAGATACCTACCAGCAGGGCATTGCCTACCTTGCCCCACTGGTAGATAGCAGCCTCGTGAGTGCTCTGCAGAAACCCCATCTACTTGAAGATGGAGTCCAACTTAACGTTCCAAGCTCATGGTGCCTACTACAAGCCATAGAGGGCCTTGCACAAGTTGAGAACCTTGTTTTCCTTGCTGAGGTTGATGAATCCTGACGGCTTGCGAACGTAGACCTCCTCCTTCAAGTCGCCGTTGAGGAAGGCAGACTTGACATCCATGTGGTGAACACGCCAGGCCTCCTGGGCTACCAGTGCGAGGAGATGGATGGACTCCATCCTTGCAACAGGAAAGAAAGCATCATCGAAGTCGACTCCCTCCTGTTGAACAAACCCGTGTGCCACCAGACACGCCTTGTGCTTGATCACCACCCCGGCCTCATCCTTCTTGAGCTTGAACACCCATTTAAGGGTGATGGTGTGGTGGGTGGTAGGAAGATCTGCCAACTCCCACGTCCGGTTCCGTTCGACGATGTCCATCTCCTGTTGCATCGCGGTGTGCCATGCCGCGTCTCCCTCTGCTTGAGCAAAAGAGCGAGGCTCGCCATCGTCGTGCATGAGGTGCAGCTCTACCTCGAAGTCATGCATCGCTAGTCTAGGGATGGGCTGATCGCCAAGGATGTTGTCCATGGTGCATTAGCACAGAGTCTCATCGTCGTGGTCATTGTTATTGGATAGCAATGTGGTGAACTCCGTCGTGCGCTTCTCGTCACGGCCCGAAGCTACTTGTGCCGACCCTGAAGGTTTGGGTGCCAGTGCAGGAGAGTGGGCCGTAGCCAGTACTAGAGAGTGAGGTGTAGCTGGTGGAGAACTCGCTGGTAGTATAGGTGGTGGAGGCTGATGGCGAGCCAGGTGCTGAGGTAGGTGAGCTCGGTGAAGACGAGCTGCTAGCTCCCTCCACTCCCTCAAAGTGGAAGTAGTTGATGACAAAGTCTCTAAGGGTCGAAGTCGAGCCGTCGTTCACCGCCTTGTCCCAGGTCTAGCCTTGCCTTTCGTCGAACACAACGTCATGGGAGATGCGAACGCACTGTGTCGTAGGGTCGAGGATGCGGTAGGCCCTAACGCCCTCCGCGTAGCTGATGAAGACCCCTGGCGTGCTCCGGTCATCGAGCTTGCCTACATGGTTGAGCTCCTTAATGAATGTGAGTTAGCCAAAGATGCGGAGGTGGCTCACCACTGGCTTGTGCCCGTGCCAGGCCACGTATGGTGTCTTGCTGTCGAGGGCCTTGATGAGCGAGTAGTTGAGCAGGTGAATAGTGGTCATCACCGTCTCACCCTAGTAGATAGCAAGGCGGCGGTGGTAGGCATGAGCGGAAGTTGAAGCTCGACTACACCTGGAACTTCACCTGGAGCAGACACCTTTCAGTCTCACGCTGACAGCTCCCACATTGAGCAACCGTAGGCCTCTAGTGCTGTGCCACGGCGCCTCAGCAGGCCATTTGTGTCGCCTTGTGCAGCTACAAGAGACTTGCATCGAGCCACCGCTGTCCTCCGGCCCCGCCACAGGCCACTCACGCCGCACTCTTCATGGTCAAGAAGCCCTTCCTCGCCGCCATGAGCTCGCTGTGCCGCCCTCCACGTCGGCCCGCATCGCTTGTCACGCTGGTTGACAGCTCCTATGTCACCCTCTACAGCATCTACGCCCGCTCGCTGCACTGGTCACGAGCTCACCGCGTCAGCTGCCCACTCGACGTGCCACCCTACGCCCCAGCTCTACACACTTGCAGCGCTGGCCAAGCACTTGCCACACCGCCCTCTGTGCTGGCCACCCATTGCGCACGCTAGCCAAGCTCGCCTTCGCTCTCCACATAGTCTGC
Organism: Saccharum hybrid cultivar R570; assembly: GCA_038087645.1. NCBI lineage: Eukaryota > Viridiplantae > Streptophyta > Magnoliopsida > Poales > Poaceae > Saccharum > Saccharum hybrid cultivar. Next base: position 19,233,681 of record JAQSUU010000760.1, read on the forward strand.
TTGTCGTGCTGCTTTACGCCCCAGCCATGCACAATCATGGCGGTGGCCGAGAGCTCGCCGCGCCGTCCTTTGTGCTGCCGCCCTCTGCGCACGCTCGCCAAGCTCACCGCGTCGCTCTCTGCGCCGACCGCTCACTTGTTGTGACGCCCTCCACCTCAGCCACCCAACGCTGGCAGCCAGTTTGCTGCGCCGCCATTTGTGCTAGCCATGCACGCTCGCCACCGTGCCAAATCTTGCAGATTAGTAACCCAGCATTGCTAGTGTAGCTTGGGGCTCGAAAACAATGGCGTGCAGCAGCTCAGTGACCTTCAACGTTGCACGGGTAGAGCACACCTGTGTTAAAGAGCGTTGTAAGTACGCGCCTTAGGAGCACACAAGTGTCGATGCCTTGGACGGCGTCGAGCTGGCGAGGGACGCAGAGGTAGAGCCCCGACGAGAGTGCCAGGTAGGCGTCTCAGAAGGAGACGTGGCTTCTAGCGCTGACGAGTTGGGGCTGCACGGTGTGTGAGTGAGGGCATGGTATAGGAGAGCGCTCATCGGCGAGCATCACCTGCCTAGGTGGAAAATGCCAAGTCTGGGGCTCTGCGCTGTGTTGTCTCGTTGGAATCACTTTGCACCATGGGATGGAGAATGGACGGAGGAGATGGTGGGAAAGTTACAGCGTGACTTGCTCAAGCAAAGTCACTCAATCTGGATCCCACCACTATCTGGTTGCAGTGCTCGATGACTCTGTTTTGTTGTGGGGTGTATGGCACAGAGAAGTGGTGCTAGATCCCCTCGTCGACGTAGTACGCCGTGAACTCAGCCACCGTTGTCCATGCGCATCACCTGAAGCTTGTGGCCGCACTCCTCCACAGCAGCTTGATGGCGTCCGCAGCTACCACCTTGGTGTTGAGCGGGACCGCCCACATGTAGCGGGACATGTCATCTATGAGGAGGAGGAAGAAGCACCGGCCTCTAGGGGTAGCCGGTGTCACGGTGCCACAGAGGTCACCGTGCACGAGCTCTAGCTTCTCCTTGGCGTGGAAGCTCGCCTGGCGGGGGAAGGGGAGCCACCATTGCTTGGCCAGGACGCAGCAATAGCAGAACTGCTCCATGTGCTTGACGTGCGGCATGCCTTGCACCATCTCCTTGCTACCGAGCTGCTTCAGGGCCTCGAAGTTGAGGTGCCCAAAGCACTCGTGCCACCACCAAGCGTCTTCGTCGCAATGAGCTGCAAGACAAAGGGGCTACGCCACCTGCATGTGAAGGATGTAGAGGCGGTTGCTCCCTCTATTCACCTTGATGAGAAGGCAGCGACGGCGATCCCAGATGTGATCCTAGATGCGCATGACCTTGTGCTCGATCTCCATGCGTGAGCCATTCTCATCCAGCTATCCCAAGCTGATGATGGAATTCCTCAACAGATGTAGTAGACACCGGTGAGCATCTGGTGCTCACCGGTCTTGACGGTGAAGACGACAGAACCAACACCCTTGATCTCCATGGTGCAGGTGTCCTCGAACTTGACGGAGCCTCGCACGCTGGTGTCCAAGTCGAAGAAGTACTACTGCCACCCAATCATGTGGTGGGTGGCACCGATGTTGAGGTACTAGTTGTTGATCATGTCGCTATTGGCCCTGATGCTGAGGAAGACATGGGCGTGCAGCTCATCGAGTTGGAGTAGAGCAGCGGTGGTTGGCGTAGGAGGAGAGTGCAGCTCGATGCTCCCATGTACGAGGAATAAAGTCGGCTCGTCACCATCCTGCGCTTGCGCGATGTGTGCCTGACCGTCATGTTGCGCGACGTAGTTCTTGCAGGTGTCGTCACGGGTAGCCTTGCACTCACCGTCAGCGCTGTCAGGAGCACCACCACATGCCTTGTTCCACTTGCACGGTCGGCTCTTGCGGCTCCTCGACGAACCTGAGGCCTCCCCACTTCTTTCGCTCCCGCTGGTAGGTGAACCATGAAAGGATCAAGATGCCCAAGAGGGGGGGTGCATTGGGTTTTTTCTAAAAATTAATTGCAAGAATTAAATCCTACAAGCCAAACTTCACCCCTAGTGCCTACTAGTGTTCCTTGTGATTCTACCGATAAAAGTTTTGCACCCTAAGTTCCAATCCTAGTCTAGCATGGCAATTCTAGGAAAGTAAACAAGCAATTTAAAGTAATGCACGAAAGTAAATGCTTGAAAGTAAGGGTTAGGAACACGGCGATGTTTTCCCGAGGTATCGGAGAGTCGCCACTCTCCACTAGTCCTCGTTGGAGCACCCGCGCAAGGGTGTAGCTCCCCATTGATCCATGCAAGGATCAAGTGCTCTCTACAGGCTGATTCTTCGACACTCCGTCGCGGTGAATCGCCCAAAACCGCTCACAAGATGAGTTGGGTCATCCACAAGCTCGCCGGATGATCACCAAACTCCCAATTACCACCAAACCGTCTAGGTGATGGCGATCACCAAGAGTAACAAGCTAGAACTCTCACTTGACCACAACAAGCCTAATGAGAAGATGGATGCACACTTGCTACTCTCTAGTGACTAATGAGGGATCTCAAACTTTGATTCTCAAATCACTATCCTCACTAGGGCTCTTGCACTCCCTTGCACTTGAAAGGTGTTTCTCAGCTGAACAAATGAGTAAGAGACCTCTAAAAGAGGTGGAGGGGATGTATTTATACACCCCTAAGATAAATCCAACCGTTATCTGCCAAATCAGCAAAACACGCACTGACCAGACGCGCTGGTCGTCATGACCGGACGCGCCGGTCGAGTGTAACGGTTGAAAAGCCGAAAGTCAGCGCTGAGTGACCGGACGCGCCGGTTAGGGGTGACCGGACGCGTCCGATCATGCAAGAACCTTACTGTACTTTGACTTGACGCTCGACCGCGTCCGATCAAAGATGACCAGACGTGTCAGGTCAGGTAAGTACCTTACTGGAACGTGACCGGATGCGTCCGATCACTTCACAGTCGTGTCCGATTAGACTTTTACCCTCCGAAACTCGTGTCAGACTGATCACCGCGTCCAGTCCTCACTGGGACCGCGCCCGGTCAACCAGTTAATGACGCAGTGACTGTTAGTACTGACCGGACGCGTCCGGTCATGACAGAAACCGCGTCCGGTCAAGGGTAAACTGCTCAAACGACTTAGAAACGTGACGCAACTCGAACCAAGTTGCTTCCAACTAAACTTTGAGCTTTACCAGAGCTACCTAGTGCTAAGTTCGACAAGTGTGCACCACACCTAAACAAAAGACTCACCTAGGTCAAGCTACTCGCTCATGCCCCCCTCTATAGTACGGCCAAAGGAAAAAACAAAGATCCTAACGACTATTCCGGATGTAACCCAACACCTTGACATCCGGAACTAACCGTCCTTAATCTTGTCGTTGATCCTTTGAAAACTGAAATGATTTCCATCAAGGGACATGAATACCATAGTGCCCAAAGCAGTTATCAACTCCATGACCTAACTTATCAAAGTTTCTGCAAAACACACGTTAGTCATAGTAATAATGTGTTGTCATCAATTGCCGAAACCAACACCGGGGCCTAGATGCTTTCAATCTCCCCCTTTTTGGTGATTGATGACAACACTTATATTCAGAAGACTTAATAGTTGAGGTTTTCGAACATGCTTGGTTCACATAAGCAAAAAGCTATAAGCATAAGGGAATAGGAAATGCTTATGTGTTCCAAGCCAACTGAGTGTACTCACAAGATAAAACATGAAGAGTTAGTACACATAAAACATAGCTCATACTAAATCGGAGTAAGGCACGGAAGCACAACCTTATGAGCTAAAACCAATTAAGTGACATGATATAAAATAAAGTCTCACAAGCTCATAGTCACACAATGCAGGGCGAGAAATTAAACATGATGCATGAATGTAGCACACAATGAAAAACGAAACCCTCTATCAACACTCCCCCTGAATCTACTCTCTCTCTCCCCCTTTGGCATCAAATGCCAAAAACAAAACTAAGGATCCGACGGGGGAACAGAAGCTGTCGTGTCAGGTGCCGAGGAGTGTGGAGTGATCACGAGCTGTGAAGTATCCTCCTCAGACTCTGAACTGTTAGGCTAACCCTTTGTAGATAGACGTGGCAGTAAAGCGGTCTGGGTCTGTAGAGCAGGTGCAGGAACTGAAGGTGTAGTAGCAACAATAGGAGCAGTCACTGTTGCCTGAGCCTAAAAATACCAAGAGTAGGAGGATCTGTCGATGCAACTGACGATGGCATAGTCTCTGTAGTCCTGGCCCCTGACATTGGAGGAAAAGCAGTCTTGGAAGCTGACATCCCTGAAGAGGTCATAACAGTGGTGTGCGAGGGTGTCGGCTGACCAGTCAGCTCACTGTAGGAGACACTCAAGTCAGTGAAAGGAGTGCCCGAGAGAAGGTGAGGTCTAGGATAAGCTGGTGGAGTGAACCCCGTCTGAATAGGAGTGTAGCTCGAGGACTGAAATGTCTGAGGCACCTGCTGCTAGGGAGAGGTAAACTGAAAGCTCGGTTGTCCCTGACTCTGAAGTCCACTAGATTGTAGTGCTGGAGCAAGGATAGACGGTGGTGGAGGTACCCCAACAGTGACAAGGTGTCACAGGAGCTCAAGATACTGCTGCTGGGTGGCTGCCTGCTGCCTCTGCATCTCAAACTGCTGCCTCTAAAACTCTAGCTGCTGCCTCTGAAACTCATCCTGACGAGCCTGAATCTGAGCAAATGCGGCAGCTGTGTCCTGAGCCTGTTGCTGCATCTGAACCTCCTGTCTCTCCTGGGCCTGGGTCAGCCTCTCAAGTATAGCCACTATGGCTAGGTCTGAGCGGGAGGCTGAGCCTAAACCACCGGCCTCATGGTCGTGAGACCGAGGAGAGCGGTACCGGGGGATGGGCTGATAATCCTCGTCAGTGCTGTCAGTAGCAACATCCTCAACTGGATCAGCTGGCTGAGCATCAAGATCTGCAAGCTCGGCCTCAGCAAGACCCTCAACGGTCTTGTCCTGCTCAGCAGCTATCTCTGGAACCTCTGGCCTCTGACGCTGTCCTAGGCCAGGTGCCTGCTCTCTGGTCACTGAAGCCCACAACTGTCGGATATCATACTCTGGAAATGCAGTAGTGGTATCAGATATCTCAGCTCTAATCTCTGCAGGCAGGTCACACGCAGATCTAATAATAAAACAGATCCAATGAGCATAAGGTAGCTACCGGTGACCCTTGAATCCCTCTGCCAAAGTATCCTCCATCTCACATAGCATCAGATCCTAAATATCAAACGGTGTCTGTGAGATGAGGTGATGCACCACCCATAACTGCATACGAGTCAGTCCCTCTCTATAGCCCAGCCTCGAAAGAAGGGTCCGCCTCACAATAGCATCGAGTACTCTAGCTAGGGGTTTCAGGCTGGCAGGTGTACGTCTAGACCCCTCGCCAAATGGCTCACGGAAGCAGGGTCTGATCATGTCTGTGGGTGACATTGTCCCTCCATGAGGACTCTCAGAGGTGAAGTCTGTCCAAAGCACAGCTGGTGTATCTTCGTCTCTGAAGCTGTGAGTCTGAGGATCTCCCATACCCTAGTGCTATACAGTCTGCGGTCACGGCCTCGGAATGCAAAGTGTATAAACTCATGTGCTGGGTCAATCCAAAGTGAAGAGTAGAACTCTCTGACCCAAGTCCTGCAGTAGGCTCCAGTCCGTCCAAGAAGGTCTGACAAGCCAGGTAGAAAGGACAAGTGCGGATGGAGCTGCTCACCAGCCACCTCAACTAAAGCCTCTAGTCGACAGACTCTCTGAGGTCTGAATGCAATCCCGCTGTCAACATAGGCTATGTAGAAGTCCTGGTGCAGAGGTGTGTAGAAGCCCTCTAAAGCCCGGGGATCCCGCTGAGGTGGGAACCACCGACTAACCTCAACGAACCTGAGAGCCTGTACCTATCGTGCTGTAGCTCCCCTGAGGTCAAAGTGCTCAACTAGGGGGTGACCTCGAGCCCTGGGAGGTGGACGACCTCCACAACGCTGGCCCTCTAGCCTAGGAGTCACCTAAGCTCACGTACGTCCTGAGCGACGACGCTGTGGAGAGTGAACTGTCTGCTCCTCTGTCTCCTCTGGGTCCTCTGTGGGCTGCTCTGCAGGTGCATCCTCGGTCTCTTCTGTGGCCTCAGTACCGAGCTATCGACCTTCAAGATGAAAGCGATGCTCGCCAATATGAATCCCACTGCTCCTGCCACCTCTCTCTGCTAGCTCTGCTGCATCTGCAACAGCCTAAGCCACCTCTGCCTCTGTGAGTGTCCTCTTTCTCTTCTTGGCGGCTATCTTCTTTCGCTTGCCACGAGCCACCTCTGTCATCCTGGGAGGACTTTCGTCCCCGTCACCAGGTGCACCACCAGCATTCTTGCAGCGAACCATACTGACAAACTGCTGCGACTGAGAAAACCTGGATAGTGAAAGATGGTGTACTGACACTTGTGAGGCTTGGCCTCGGATTCATAGCTGATCACCTGACACACAAAGCACCGACAGGACGCACTGAAAGGATAGAATAGATAGAGCTACTATAAGCAACATATATTATCTAATAGATGGGTGAGATCCTAATGAAAGCAAGCATATTAGATAAGATGTGAATAGACTGCAATAGCTACCTCGGATAAGCGAAAACCCCGATGGAAGGAAAGTGATCTTGACACGCTAGGGTTCCCCGGAAACGACGAACAAAAACCTGGAGTACCGATGAGATCAAAGGTTGTATTAGAAATTTACCGGAAATCCATCGACAAACCCTAATTCAAGGCAATGAAATCACCTTGTGGAGTCGACTTCGAGCGAAAGTCCTTTGCCGGAGAACGACAAATTGAAGACGACGCGATTGTTAGGGTTAGGTCGAGGCGCGACGGTCGGAGGCAAGCTTGGTGGCGCAATTCGGTTGAGCGGCTGCCGGAGGCGAAGAACGGGGGGGCGCAGGGCTGAGGAGCTAGGAGCGCGGGAGAGCAATGGCGGCTGTGGCTGCGCGGAGGAACAGCGGCGCACGGGGCGGCAGCGGCAGCGCGCGGAGAGGCTGCGGTGGCGCACGGCTGCGGTGGCACGCAGCTGTGGCGGCGTTGGGGATCACGGCGAGGAGGCGGCTAGGGCAAGGAGCGGCGGCGGATTGAGAAGGAAGAAGGAAAAAACGAGATCTGAACGAATGGTTAAAAAGGCTTGGATCCGCTTTTCACGCGATGACCGGACGCGGTGGTCGCCTGACCGGACGCGGTGGGGTAGCGTCCGGTCAGAGTCCAGTAAGCTCCTGGAGCGACCAGACGCGTCCGGTTAGGGATGATCGGACGCTGACAGAGTCCGGTCAGAGATTGCCCGGGAAACTCAAGCGCATGACCGGACGCGGTGGTGGTGGCCGGGACTGGACGCGGTGGTCGCAACGTCGCGTCTGGTGCAGCGTCCGGTCACAGATCCTAGAGAAGTTCTTTGGGATGACCGAACGCGTTGGTGGTCGCCGGGACCGGACGCAGTGGTGAAGCAGCACCGCGTCCGATTCAACGTCCGGTCCAGCGTCCGGTCGCTGTTTAACGCCTTTCTTCATTCTGATCTTCGACGCGACTTCTCTCAATCAAGTTCCAATTCAAAGAGACTCAAATAAACACCAATTGGAACCTGATATGAGTGACCTCACTCAAACCCTCAAGTTTTTCAAAGTATTTTGCCTTAGGCTAGTATTATTTTTAAAAAATACGCAATAAGCACCCGAGGAGCAACATATGGCCATGCAATAGAGTTTATGAACCCTTGGGAGCTTCAAATGCTCTCTCTATTTATGGACGAACACAGAGGTTACTCAAAGCTAAACCGAAAAGAAAACGACAAAGCAACAACCATGCATATGCAATGCAAAGTGAGAAAGGAAGACTAGGTTGCTTGTCAAGTTTGATCCACGGTTAGGCTTCTTCACTCCTCCAAAGGAGGGTTATCGTAACCGTGTTAGACAAGTTCTAGATGCATTGCGGGGAATTAAACATGACATATAATATAATGCAATGCAAGGGATAACACAAGCTCATTTTTTAAAGTTACTAGAATTAAGCACATTTAGTTCACTTCTCAACCTACAAAAGGTAGCCTCATCTAAAGGTTTAGTGAAGATATCCGCTAATTGATTTTCACTTCTTACACCTTCTAGTGATATATCATTTTTAGCAACATGATCTCTTAGAAAGTGGTGGCGGATGTCAATGTGCTTGGTGCGTGACTGTTGTACCGGATTATTAGCAATTTTAATGGCACTTTCATTGTCACATAAAAGCGGCACCTTTTCAAGAACAACTTCATAGTCTAGGAGGGTTTGTTTCATGTATAAGATTTGTGCACAACAAGCCCTCGCGACAATGTATTCCGCCTCGGCGGTGGACAAAGCCACACTATTTTGCTTCTTAGATGACAAAGATACTAAGGACCTCCCAAGCAAATGGCAGCCTCTGGATGTGCTTTTTCTATCAATTTTGCAACCGGCATAATCCGAATCGGAATAGCCAACTAGTTGGAATCTAGCTCCTTTGGGGTACCAAAGACCGATGCTTGGGGTGTACTTAAGATATCTTAAAATTCTTTTTATGGCACTTAGGTGAGGTTCTTTAGGGCACGCTTGAAAGCGAGCACACATGCACACACTAAACATGATATCGGACCTAGATGCGGTAAGGTACAATAAGCTACCAATCATAGAACGGTAGAGAGTTTGATCAATTGGTTTACCTCCCTCATCTAGGTCGAGATGTCCATTAGATGGCATTGGGGTCTTGATTGGCTTACACTCTTCCATCTTGAATCTTTTAAGAAGATCCTTGGTATACTTTTCTTGAGAGATAAAAATTCCTTCTCTCATTTGCTTGACTTGAAAACCAAGGAAGAATGTTAGCTCACCAATCATTGATATCTCGAACTCCTTTGACATCAATTCACCAAATTCTTTGCAATAATCTTCATTTGTTGACCCGAAGATGATATCATCAACATAGACTTGACAAATGAAGATCTCTCCATTAAGCTTCTTGGTGAATAGTGTGGTGTCAACCTTCTCAATAGTGAAGCCTTTCTCAAGGAGGAAGTCCCAGAAGCGCTCATACCATGCTCTAGGGGCTTGCTTGAGCCCATATAGTGCCTTGGACAACCTATAAACATGATTAGGATATCTAGGGTCTTCAAACCCGGGAGGTTGTTCAACATAGACTAGTTCATTTATGAAACCATTTAAAAAAGCACTTTTCATATCCATTTGATATAGTTTCATTTCATGATGCGATGCATATGCAAGAAGGATACGAATGGCTTCAAGTCTTACAACGGGTGCAAATGTCTCTCCAAAATCAAGACCTTCAACTTGAGAGAACCCCTTTGCAACTAATCTTGCCTTGTTCCTCACTACTACGCCTTGATCATCTTGCTTGTTGCGGAACACCCACTTGGTTCCAATGACTCTTGCACCTTTTGGATGCTCTTCAAGTGTCCAAACTTGATTGCAGGCAAAGTTGTTCAATTCTTTGTGCATAGCATTCACCCAATCCGGATCTTGAAGAGCTTCTTCTACATTCTTAGGTTCAAGACAAGAGACAAAAGAGTGATGTTCAACAAAAGAAGCAAGCTTTTGAAATCGAGTCATTACACCCTTTGTAGGACTCCCTATGATGAGATCTTGTGGATGTGCTTGAAGTAGAGGTGAGTTTCTTCTATCAACCACTTGAGGAGAGGGTTGGGGAGCATCAACATCTTGAGCTTGTGCCTCGGCTTGTTCATGAGAGACATGAGTATCTTCATTTTCAACTCTCTCATTCTTATCATCATCTTGAGGCACATGTGATGAAGATGGTGGATTGACAATTTGTACATCGTCTTCATCATCTTTAGGCTTGATGTCTCCCACCGGCATGTTCTTCATTGCCTCTCTCAATGGTTCATCACCTACATCATCACAATTCTCAATTGCTCCTTGGGAGCCGTTAGATTCATCAAATTCCATATCATATGTTTCTTCAACCAAACCGGTGGCATGGTTAAATACTCTATATGCTTTGGACTTTGATGAGTAACCAACAAGAAAGCCAATATCACAACGTCTTTGAAACTTCCCTAGGTGTTGATGCTTTTTTGTAGATGTAGCATTTGCAACCAAACACCCGGAAGAATGAGACGTCCAGCTTCTTCCCATTTAGCAACTCATAGGGAGTCTTGCCAAGAAACTTTTGTAGGAAGAGACGATTTGAAGCAAAGCATGCGATGTTGATTGCCTCGGCCCACAAATTTTCCGGTGTATTGTACTCATCTAGCATTGTTCTTGCAAGGGTGATCAAAGTCCGGTTCTTTCTCTCAACTACACCATTTTGTTGAGGAGTGTAGTTTGATGAAACTTCATGCTTGATTCCAATCTCATCACAATAAGCTTCAATGTTTGTGTTGTCAAACTATTTGCCATTGACACTTCTAATTTTCTTTATCTTGACTTCAAATTCATTTTGAGCTCTCTTTGCAAACTTCTTGAAGCAATTTGTCACTTCAGATTTGTCATGAAGGAAGAAAGTCTAAGTGTATCTTGAGTAGTCATCCACAATCACTAGGCAATAGAGATTTCCACCCAAGCTCTTGTAAGTTGTAGGACCAAACAAATCCATGTGAAGAACTTCTAATACTCTTGATGTTGACATGTAAGCTTTGGTTGGATGAGTATTTGCAACTTGTTTGCCGACTTGACATGCACTACAAGGTTTGTCCTTCTCAAACTTTATATCCTTCAAACCTCTCACTAATTCTTTCTTCAATAGCTTATTGAGAGTGTTCATTCCAACATGTGCAAGCCTCCTATGCCAAAGCCACACAAGAGATCAAGCTTTTTGTTTAGGGACCCAAACTTGAGAGGGACCCTTGACTTTCTCAACTAGTGACTTGGCGACCTATATTTTCTTAGGCCTATTCTTGTTAGGGGGACCCAAGAACATGACTTTCATCTTTCCACTTGAATCTTTTCTAAGCATGTAATGAGCATTGAAAGCAAAGGGTCTAGCATGCTTGGGCAAGGGTTGTGGTGGTGGAGTTTTGCACTCATGAGCAAAATGACCTTCTTGTCCACACTCAACACATCTCTTTGGCTTGGGTTTTGACTTCCTTTGTTGTTGTTGAGTTTTAGCCTTCTTCTCTTGATTTGCCAAGTAACCAATGCCACTTCTATCCATCTTCATGACGGTGTTCATGAGTAGCTCACTTTGCAAATGTTGGCCTCTTGTGAACTTGCTTAGGCCGGTCTTGAGATGCTCTTTTTCTTGCTTGAGCTTTTTGTTCTCTTCAATAAGTGACTCATTTGGTGTTTGCTTTTCAAGAGCCATCAACTTCTTGTTCTCATTCTTAAGCATCTCATTTTCCCTCTTGAGCTTGACATACTCATCATAGTTGTCGGACTCAACTACATTCTTGCCTTTGCCGCTAGAGCCTTGCTCAAAGTTCTCAATAATCAAATCATCACATGATGTAGCTATATCAATCTTAACAACTTGGTTAATAGCATCATATGTCTCAAGAGCAAGCTCATTTGCAACAATAAGACTATCATAATCGATTTTCAATGTAGTATATTTGTCTTTTAACAAGTTGTGCCTAGTGTTGAGCTCATCATGCTTCTTCTCAAGTTTATCATATTCATCTCTAAGCTCTTTGTTAGAAGTTTTGAGCTCCTTGAGAGTAGAAGACAAAATTTCATTTTGATCTTTGAGCTCATCACTAGTATTATGTGCATTCTCAAGCTTAGATGAGAGTGAGTCATTTTTATTTTGGAGCTCATCATTTTCATTTCTAGTTATTCTTATGACTTTAGAGTATTTATTCAATAATTTTACAAGTTCATCATAAGAAGGTGCATCATATTCATCATCACTATCACTATCATCATCATCACTATCATTGTTTTGTACCTTTCGTTCACCCTTGGCCATAAGGCATAGGTGAGTAGTGGAAGATGATGGTGAAGGTGGCGGTGAAGGTGGTGATGAAGATGTCGGTGAAGATGATGATGGCCCAATCACAAATGCGGCGACCTTCTCTTTCTCATCATCGCTCTCATCGCCGGAGGACTCACATGATGACTCAATGTCAGTGAGCCAATCACCGACAATGTAAGCTTTGCCTCCCTTCTTCTTCTTGTAAAACTCTTTTCTCTTGCCATCTTTCTTTTTGTATGGCTTATTCTTCTTTTTCTCATCTTCTTCATCACTTGAATCATTTTTCTTGCCCTTGTTCTTGTTTTTGTACTTGTCTTTTGGAGGCTTCGGGCATTGATGAGCTAAGTGGCCAAGTTCACCACAATTGTAGCAATCCATCTCGGATATTGGCTTCCTTTTGCTACTTGTGAAGAACTTCTTCTTCCCATCGAACTTGATGCCACTCTTGTTGAGCTTCTTTAGCATCTTGGTGGTCTTTCTCACCATTAGTGCAAGTGATGCATCATCAATATCACTTTCACTTGAGCTTTCTTGCACCATCATGGCTTGGCCCTTCTTCTTTTTCTTGTCATGGCTAGCTTTGAAGGCCAAGTCCTTCTTCTTGGAAGATGATGAGCCCTCTTCCGGAGTGATGTGCATGTACATCTCATGTGCATTGATCTTTCCCAATACTTGTGTCGGTGTTGCGGTGGAGAGATCACTTTGGTGAAGCACGGTGACAATGTACCCATACTTCTCAACGGGAAGAACACTCAAGATCCTCCTTGCAACATCCGATTGACTCATTTGAATGAGTCCAAGAGCATTGAGATCCTCTACAAGAACATTAAATCGAGTGTACATTTCATTAGCATTTTCTTTGGGAAGCATCTCAAAAGAATTGATTTTCTTTAGAGCAATATGATAGCGTTCCTCACGCTCACTCTTAGTTCCCTCATGGAGAGCACAAAGGTTTTCCCATAATTCATGAGCATTTTTGGCATTATGCACACGATTGAAGATATCCTTGCCTAGGCCCTGGTAGAGTGCATTTTTTGCCTTTGCATTCCACCGGTCGTACTTCTCCTCGTCACCACTTGGGTTGGTGGGATCCCTTATAGCGGGAAGTCCTTCGGTTGCGGCTCTAAGGCACCCAACATCTATGGCTTCGAGGTACGCCTCCATACGAATTTTCCAATATGGAAAATTGTCTCCCTCAAAAGTGGGAGGTGGTCCTTCCCCATTAGATATCTTGCTCTAGGCGGTGAAGCCTAAACAAGGAGCAACTCGGCTCTGATACCAATTGAAAGGATCAAGATGCCCAAGAGGGGGGTGAATTGGGCTTTTCTAAAAATTAATTGTAAGAATTAAATCCTACAAGCCAAACTTCACCTCTAGTGCCTACTAGTGTTCCTTGTGATTCTACCGATAAAAGTTTTGCACCCTAAGTTCCAATCCTAGTCTAGCATGGCAATTCTAGGAAAGTAAACAAGCAATTTAAAGTAATGCACGAAAGTAAATGCTTGAAAGTAAGGGTTAGGAACATGGCGATGTTTTCCCGAGGTATCGGAGAGTCGCCACTCCCCACTAGTCCTCGTTGATCCGCGCAAGGGTGTAGCTCCCCCTTGATCCGCGCAAGGATCAAGTGCTCTCTACAGGCTGATTCTTCGACACTCCGTCACGGTGAATCGCCCAAAACCGCTCACAAGATGAGTTGGGTCATCCACAAGCTCGCCGGATGATCACCAAACTCCCAATTACCACCAAACCGTCTAGGTGATGGCGATCACCAAGAGTAACAAGCTAGAACTCTTACTTGACCACAACAAGCCTAATGAGAAGATGGATGCACACTTGCTACTCTCTAGTGACTAATGAGGGATCTCAAACTTTGATTCTCAAATCACTATCCTCACTAGGGCTCTTGCACTCCCTTGCACTTGAAAGGTGTTGCTCAGCTGAACAAATGAGCAAGAGACCTCTAAAAGAGGTGGAGGGGATGTATTTATACACCCCTCAGACAAATCCAACCGTTACCTGCCAAATCAGCAAAACACACACTGATCGGACGTGCTGGTCGTCGTGACCGGACGCACCGATCGAGTGTAACGGTCGAAAAGCCGAAAGTCAGCGCTGAGTGACCGGACGCGCCGGTCAGGGGTGACCGGACGCGTCCGATCATGCAAGAACCTTACTGTACTTTGACATGACGCTCGACCGCGTCCGATCAGAGATGACCGGACGCGTCAGGTCAGGTAAGTACCTTACTGGAACGTGACCGAACGTGTCCGATCACTTCACAGTCGCGTCTGATTAGACTTTTACCCTCTGAAACTCGTGTCAGACTGATCACCGCGTCTGGTCCTCGCAGGGACCGCGTCTGGTCAACCAGTTAACAACGCAGTGACTGTTAGTACTGACCGGACGCGTCCAGTCGTGACAGAAACCGTGTCCAGTCAAGGGTAAACTGCTCAAACAACTTAGAAACGTGATGCGTTCGTGCCTCTATGTCGCGCTCGCACTCCTCCCGAGCGGCATATGCACGCCTCGCGTCACGTGCTGCTGCCTGCTGGTGGACTCAACGGAGAAGATGGAGTTGGAGCAATGCAACAAGGCGCAACACAGGAAGGGGAATAGGAAAGATAACTATGCTCTAGATACCATTTGTTAGAACCAAAGCACAGGTTTGGGGCTGGAATTTCTATTTCATTAGCCTTGCCACAAATCATGGCAGGATTGGTACATATAAAGTAGCATACTTGGTCCTTAAGGATTACATTATATTTCAACTACTAAAGTAGATGCTAAAGAAGATGCTAAATAGGATAAGGTAGATGATAAGGGTGCTGACACTGGCACCATCTACTCCTAATAGATAGGCACAGGACTTATAGCTGTCAGTATGTGTGTGGGGTGGGGTGGCTATATAATTTTCTTGGTCAATATTCAAGCTTCGATTTTGGAACCATGCTGTACTTTTATGGGATTGCATAGTGGTAGAACACAGTAGTAAATATTTTTTACATGTGACTATGCCAAAAAAACATGACAGAGATAATTAGACCTGTCTACTTTATTTTACAACCCAAGCACAAACTTATGTTAGCAAAAAAATCCATAGGGTTACACAATACATGACATGATGTACCGAGTGTTTACCAAGAATAAATAAAACATAATAGCATGAAAGAAGGGGAGAGAGTTGAGTTAGTAATAAGCTCTACCAATACCTCTTTCCCCTAAGATGTTCCTGAAGCTTGTTGAGTGCCTCCTCAAGGGTTGTCTTCGAAGCATCACAATGACATATCTTGATGGCAAGATTGCGGACATTGAAATCATCTGAGACACATACCCACTTTTGAGGCTGGAAATGCACCTGGACTCGAGGGTCATTGTAGATGAGTTGAGCCAGGGTGGTCTTGCCCAATCCTCCCATTCCAACGATAGGAAGAACTAAGAGATCACCACTGCTAGCTTGATCATTGAGCAATATCTCAATAATTTTCTTCCTCTCCATTTCTCTAGATCTACTAACAATGTTTTCAGGATCAACGATAACGGAATCCATCTCACGCCACTTGTTCCACGCTGGTGCCTCGAGCTGAAACTTGTCGAATCCAAAATCGTTCATTTCATCCACAAGGACCTTGATGGCCTCAACAATGCTGCTAAGCTTGTTTGCCATCCAACTACGGAATGCAACACGGTTGTGAGTAGGGAAGAGTTTTACTCCAGCCATGCCGAGCTTGGTGATGTGGCCATCCTTCTTGGCTCGGCGGCGGAGCGCCTCGTACTCGAACTCATCAAAGACGTCGTTCGCCTCGTACGCCACCGTCTTGAGCTCCTCAAGCCATGCCATTACTCCTCCTCGGCGAGACGCTTGCTTCTCGGCGTCAGCCATGACATCAAGGATGGTCGTTTTGGAGAAGACACAAGAGAATGGTCGCTTTGGAGGAAAACAGACTGGGTCTGCGTATCGACTTCCTAGCTTTGCCCGTCAGCACAGCAGGGCACCTTTGGTTGCTGTATTCTGTCCAATAACACAGTACTAACTAATATGGTATCATTACGGCTGGAGATCGAATGAATTATTTCCCTGTCTCTCTGTTCTTTATATCTCTCCCTCACGAAGGCTGAGGCTGTAAATCGAATAAATCCTTTCTTTTTCTGTCTCATGGAAGTCAAATAAATACCAGGTGGGGATTTGGTCGACATCAGTTGTACAAGCAAGGCACCCCTGAAGACTGAAATAAATCTCGCATTCTGCTTTAATTTGGAACTGTATTTTTTGTCGATCTCACTCTGACAGTAGAAAAGCTCCAGTATGCTTGCTTCATGTACACAAAAGAAAAAGCAACGCATCTGTTCCTTCCTTCATGTCCACGCAGAGAACATTTATCTGTTCCTATTGAGAATGCATCGTCCGAGCTGGCACAAGAATGAGTCGAATCAACCACTGCAGGACAGGAGGCGATGCATCGAGGATAGACAGAGGGAAGAACCGATGCAGGATTTGGATTGGTGTGGTGGCCACGAAGTATGCCGTGGAGGTGTCGGTGGTGGCCGAGGGCGGGGCCGTGGTGGTGATGGCCGTGGATGTGGTGCGGTGGCAACCATGGCCCATGGGCGAGGCCGGGGCCAGAGCGGCGCCGAGCTCTGTGGCCGAGGTGGCGACATTGGAGGCGGCGGCGCAGGGAATCTCCGCTCGGCCGGGGATGTGCGGCGGCGACGCGTCGCACCTCCACCGCTTGGTGGGGACGCAGCTGAGGTAGTGGCACCACGGGCAGTGCTCGTTGGCGTTGTACCCGCGGAATAGCAGCACCGTCGCCACCGTGAACCCGACGACGAGCAGCACGGCAGCGGCCAGCCACAGCACGTACTGATACGTCTTGTGCTTGCGTTTCACCGAGACAACCGGCTGAGCAGCCGCCGTCGTTGTTAGTTGCCCGCCAGGCTGCGCTTCTGCCGCCGCTGCTGATACTCTTCTGTGCTGGCTGAGCCAGGCGAACTGCGGGCGGATGAAGAAGACGAAGCCGAGGAGGAAGCCGGAGATGAGGCCGCCGATGTGGGCGAAGTTGTCCACCCTGGGCAGGAGCCCCAGCGCCAGGTTCACCACGATCACCAGCACCAGGGTTAGCAGCGCCGCCACCTGAACAAAGAATTATAGCACAAGGACGTACTGCACTGTTTATTTACATTTATGTATGCAATTGGGCAAGTCTTTTGGAAGAGAAAGATTAATCTGCTGATGAAGGATGGGATAGCAGTGAAATGCATGTATATGTGTACCTTGTTTGCATAGAGTGACCAGTTTGTTATGAGTTCAGAGAGCATGGAGCCAATCAGCCCAAACAGAGCACCGGAGGCCCCAACGGAGACATTGGACTGTATGAAGAGAGCCGACATCAGGCTCCCGCCAAAGCCAGAGATGAGGTAGACCAGGCCGATCCTCACTGCGCATTGCATTGCATCATAGGCGTAAGTAAAAGGATGAAATGAAAATCAGTTCCCTTTTCTTTGTTTTTTCTTTGCAGAACAAATACAAAACTCTTCTGGATTTTCTACTAAAAGTTACCAATTTTTCAGCATCATGGATGGATAAGGGAGTTTCAAGTGTGACTGAAAGGTATCTGATGTGCTAGTTTAAGCAAAGTTGGAATGAAGAATGGAGTAATTATTCCAAAGACAGTATGTATGATCTGATTACTTACCAAACCCGAATTCTTGCTCGAGGCGTATGCCGATGATCACGAGGCAGAGCATGTTGATGAGGAGATGGACAACCCCGGCGTGGAGCCACATGCAGGTGATCAGACGCCATCCTTGGCGGCCATGGACAACCTTAGGCACATCGAGAGCCCCCATCTTCACTAACCTGCCATTGAGATTGAGATAAATATATATATATATATATATATATATATATATATATATATATATATATATATATATTGTTTTCAGTTTACACCCTGATGAGTACTGTATCTGAACGTACTGGCAACACGAGGAATGAAATTTTTTTCCGACAAAAAAAAGGGGATGAAGTGAAAGTTAAACTCTTCTAATTTTATTTTTTGCAGTGGGAAATGCCATATGTCATCATCCACCTACTCTTCTTTGACTTTGCAATGTGTCTTGTGTAATTTAAGTTCAAAGAAGTCTAACAAAGATATCAGCACGCGTACATAGAATAGAAAAATGGACAGGGAAATTTGGATCCTGCTGCAGGTAGCTAGCGTTCACCAACTCGCAGCCGCATGAGGGAGTGGCAGGGTGCATAGAATGGACCAAATCATGAGTACGTGGTCAATCAAAGACACACTTTAGTAGTTAATTAGATAACTGATGAACTGATTATTCTTTTGAAAAGATGATGAACTGATACCGACTCCAAAGATTTTGTGGTCACAGACAGAGAGATATATAGCTAGACACGCCATATATTTCCTTCACATTTTGGGTTGGTTGACAAATCAAACCGGCCAAAGCAATTGCATTGCTTGCTTTGCACAATGTCTTATGTGCTTCGTCAACCACAGTCTGTCAGTGGACGACATCACCGTGGCCCCAAAGTCAAATGACCAACTCAGCAAGGAAACCAGGCTTTGCACACAACAGAACTGAACAGGGGCATGCAATGCAATTTGACAGACTGAACTCTGCTGAGTGCTTCTTGGGTGGGCCCATCATACGTACACTGTACTACAAGTATATAGCATCATGATGAATCTGTGGGATTTGCTGGCTCTTGCTTGTGCTAGTAAATCAAATGGTTTAGCAAATAAGTAGCCTGCTATCTAGAAGCTGATACGAATATGATAGTGTGATGGTGCAAGCAAAGCAACCATGGCACACCACCGTAGCATTGGAGGAAAGAAAAACAAGGCAAGAAAAGCAAGCGCATGGTGGAGTGTACGTACGTGGCGGAGGAGGGACCGAGGAGCGGGTTCTCGCGGAGCGGCTGGAAGGCGAAGCGGCCGAGGAACCCGGCGGCGCAGTTGGAGCTGTGGCGGGGGCAGTCGTTGACGTACATGGTGACGAGGAAGATGGCGACGCAGGCCACGGTGGCGGCGGAGACGAGCCACGGCGACCAGCGCCGGTAGTAGGGCCGCGCCCTGATCACCTGCTGCTGCCGGTGGTGGTGCGGGGCCCTGGCGGCGGCGCTGGTATTACTGGTAGGCAACGAAGCGGCGCCCTGCTGTTGCTGGTGGCGGTCCTCGTGGGAGAAGGAGGAGGGCCGCTCCACCAGCACCTGCACGTCCTCCTCGTCGCCGCCGCCCGCGCGCTTCATGGGTGTGGATGGATGGGTCGGCGGCCCCGGCCGGCCGGGCGGCGTTGGTGGATGGATGCGTTTGTTGTGAGTTGTGCGGATATGATTGATGGATGGATCGTACGTGTTTGTCGTGTGGGATTTTGATGATTATAATTGTTGGAGAAGACAAGAACAAGATGATGGATGGATGGAATTGGCTGGACGGCCGGCCAGCGTTGGGAAAGGGAAAGGGAAAAGGGGGCCGGAGAGCGTGAGGAGGAAGGACACGAATCACTCGGATCGATCGATCGATCTGTAGCCTGCCTGCCTGCCAGCTGAGGCGTGTAGCAGAGGAGGAAGCAGGTGCGGCGGCGGGAAGAAAACTTTTCTTCTTTCGTTCCTTCCTTGAGACCTTGACAACTGCTGCAACGCGTGATTGATTGCTTTCCTTGTTACTCTCCTAATATATTCCAAAAATATACAACTGATTGCATTTGGGTTGGGTGCCCAGCCGCCCAGGTAGTGTGTACATAGTACATTTATTTAGGGGGTGTTTAGTTGGGGTGAAAAGAGTGAAAAATGTACTGTAGCACGTTTTGACTTTATTTGACAAATAGTGTCCAATCACGGACTACTTTGGTTTAAAAGTTTCGTCTCATGACTTTCCACCCAACTGTGCAATTAGTTTTTTTTTTCGTCTACATTTAATGCTCCATGCATGTGTCGCAAGATTCGTTACTGTAGTTTTTTAGAAAAACTTTTTGTGAACTAAACCAGACCTTACAAGAAGCCATACAGAAGGAAATTAGTTAATTAATAATAAAACTGAATAAATGGAAAGGGATAATAATAGAGAAAGAAAGAAAGAATTAGCCAACTGCCCTGCAACTGCAAGGAGCCAAAGAGAACTTGATTGGGTATGGAAGGTGGTGTAGGTGGCCTGCCAGCTGCCAACTCCAGCTTACTCTGCAAATCGATGTCCATGGTCCATAGATGACCAAATCGATGTCCGTGGCCCATGGCGGTACACCGCTACGCTGCAATCATCCTATTGGCCCATGGTGCAAGGGAAGAAATTAGTTACGCTGTACATAAACAAACATTTTTTTTGACAGAAAAATATATAAAGAACAATCTATATATCTAGTAGGTTAGCGGGCTTAATTGGCCAACTTGTAATCGTGCTGGGTCAAGCTAGGCCGGCACACCGTGTCAAGGGACTGTCCCAGGAACCTCCTCCTCCTGCGCAACCATTCTTGAGTTCTAGTACAAGACTGAATGACAGAATGAGCTTGACAATCCCTACTAGGATTACATTCAGGAGATAGCTACATAATAGTGCTGGGCCTCTCACAGCTACCACATCCTATTTGATTATACTAGGCCCATTTACAATTAACTGACTTGGGCTATTCATTCTGCCTGCGCTACAAGCCATCGTTTCGTAGGCCCAAACCAGGTATTCGCCTCCACCCAATTAGTATCTCACCCTAAAGAAACCAAATTAACATCCTTAACTACACTCGTTTCCTTATTCATTTTATTTATTTATCAATTTCGTTTATTTCTTTCAAGGATTTCATTGGTTTATTCGACTCTCTGTTTTGGCACTAAAGGATTCTTTGGGGTTTTGCCTACCAGACGTTCCTTCAATTGGTGCTAGAAACAAGTATTTTTTGTGGACTTCAAAACCTTGTAAGACAAGCAGAGCGTTTGTAGCTGTTCAATTTTTTTTTACCTTTTCAACCAAAAAAAAAGAGACGGCTAGTTTGATCTGTGGTGTATCAAGTTATCATTCTCTTATCCTAACTACTACCTTCCTTGATAAATATCATATCAGATATGAGACACTATATGATCCTAGAATATTAATCTTTTTTAGATATCTTCACAACCATGTGCGTCTTTAGATATCAACGTCAGTCCAGGCTTATGGGTTGGAGAGCATTTGCATGTTCAGAAATGACGACCTGTTTTCCGAGGATTGTACTAGGATGATCTTTCAGAAAGAATTCGCTTTGGTTATCCATCGACCAAAGAGCAAATACTTTATTGCATATTAGTCAATGGAATAGAGACTTAGTTGTAATTTAATTATTTGGTGTTCTTTGCTTAAATTGATTCCTGGTTTCGCTTTGTAACTCAACTCTTGCTTTCATCATATATATATATATATATATATATAAAAAAGAGAGAGAGAGAGAGAGAATAGAACCATAGGAGACAACTAACCCCTTCTGATTCCTTAAAAAACAGCTTCGATCCGCGCATGTCAATGAAAAATTCAGTTCGGTCTTGTGCCTTGCAGCAGTTCCTCGTCAATCAAAAGAAAAAAGAAAAAACATTGAGCATATCTACCTGACCAGCACGGCAGCACCTCTAGGATTTGAAGAATAATACATAATTATCTACTCCTATATATGTATGTATGTATAAATTTAACTAGGTTGGCATAGCCGCATAGGTGCTTTCTAGGCAGTAGTTGTCCCGTGTTGTCGTATACACGAATTGCTCTCTCAGTCTCTCTGCCTGTCCATCTCGCGGCTCGGCGGTTGACCCCTTCGCGCGCTCAAGCTTATCTCGACCCACTGGAGGGTGTCAGCTCTAGAGGAGCCTGAACGGCTCCGGCCACACGTGAGAAACACTGAGGCTTTGTTTAGGCAGGGTGTCATATCGAATATGTCGGAATGATATTGGGAGGGTTTTTGGATACTAATAAAAAAAATAAATTATAGAACCCGTCAGGAAACTGCGAAACGAATCTAATGATACTAATTAATCTGTCATTAGCACATGTGAGTTACTGTACCACTTAAGGTTTTTTATGGACTAATTAAGTTTAAAAGATTCGTCTCGCGATTTTCTCGAGAACTGTGCAATTAGTTTTTTATCTATATTTAGTACTTTATGCATGTGTCAAACATACCCTTTTATTATAGAAGGCAAAAATTTTTAAAAACTAAACAAGGCTTTCTATAGACTAATTAGGTTTAAAAGATTCGTCTTGTAATTTCTCTAAAAACTGTGTAATTAGTTTTTTTTATCAATATTAGTACTTAATGAATGTCAAACATACCCTTTCACCGTAGAAGGAATTTTTTTTTTTTGAAAAGACCGAGAAGAAAACGAAGAGCTGACAACTAATGAACGTCTAGACTGAGACTGTGCTGCGTGTTGCGACGCTGGCTTTCGGTCCTATGATGACGGACGAAGCGAACCCCTGACCGGTGCCATAGATCCTGAGGATATGCATGGCTCTGTCAAATCGGTACGGGCATCGGGCATCGGGCATGCAGGATGCGATGCACCCGTGCAGCGCGGGCGGTCAAGAACCAGTCTGAGATGCCGCCCGGTGGCCAGTGGTGGCAACGGAAATCGATCCATGGGAGTAGTGATGGGACGAGGCGGCCGGCTGAATCGACCCTGTTCCGGACAATGTTAAGGCCTACTCATTTAGCACCAAAAACTTTTCACCTAATCACGTCTAATGTTTGACACATACGTAGAGTATTAAATATAGATAAAAAAAACTAATTACACAATTTGTATGGAAACTGCGAAACGAATCTTTTAAGCCTAATTAGTTCATGATTAGCCATAATTGCTACAGTAACACATGTGCTAATGACGGATTAATTAGGCTTAATAAATTCATCTCGTGGTTTCCAGGCAAGTTATGTAATTAGTATTTTTATTAGTATCCGAACATCTCTTCCGACATCACATAAAACATCCAATATAACACCCAAATAGTTGTGTGTGAAAACTAGTTGCAAATCTCAGGTTTGTGAGGTTAAACTTTGTTCATGGGATGAAATGAAATGAACTTGAAGTCATAAAAATCTGCAGCAAACAGGCCCAATTTCTATGTTATTATCTGTCTTGTTCTGCAGCAAAAAGGCCCAACATGTACGTGGCAAAGTATTGTGTATAACCTGCTAGGCCCAAAACATACGTGGGCCACTTAAAGGACGCATAAGGAAAATACAGACACGCGTACGAAAGAGCGTCTGTAACTCAACGTGCGTATGTGATAATAAACATGTAACAGACGGGCATCAGAAAGCTCGTCTGTAACTTAACACGCGTCTGTAAAAACTAACTAGGCACAGACGCGCGTCTGAAGGCGTGTCTGTAACTTAACGTGCGTCTGTGATTAGTTACTATGACAGACGCGCGTACAAAAGTGTGTCTGTAATTTAGTGCGCGTCTGTGATAATTGATATTACAGACGCGTGTTAAGAACAGTACCATTGCCAATCTATCTGTCGTGTTATTACAGACGGGTGTTCTTAAAGCTCGTCTGAGGTATGTTGCTACAGACACGTTTTAAGGGTGTGTCTGTGATTGGGTGTTGGATTTGCCAAACTTTTACATAGTGTCACTTACGAACTAAATAAGCCCTAAATGCTAAAAATTCTAAAGTGAAATTAGCGAGGACCCCACGCTTCGCGCGAGTAGAACTGTTGCAACTGGGTTGGAGGCACTGCTAACTAGCTCCGGTATTGTAGCTTAACTGGAGGTACTGTTCACTAGATCTGGTACTGTAGCTTAACGGGAGGATACTGTTCACTGGATTCGTTTGTGTAGCTTAGCGGAGGTACTTTTCACAGGACCCGTCGCGGTAGACACTGACCGTAGCTAAATCACCACGTTTAAAGGTCTACTAGCCAGGGCCCCCGCGCTTTGCGCGGGCAGCACTGTTGCAAACGGGCTGACTGTTCATATCGGGTCGAATACTATTCACAGGCTCGGGCTGTTCATACGGGCTACTGTTCACAAGATCCGGCATTGTATCTTACGGTGTTACCGTTCACAGAGATATGTACTGTAGCTAACAATGTAGATACTGTAGCTAACCCATCACGTTTAACGTAGATCTACTGGTACTGCTAAATATTGGTCATGGTCATGGATATAATAAGAAGCACCTAGCTAGGCCTACTAATAAAGGACGGGAACGATATGCATGCATGTATGCATGGTGTCGATCATCACCTTGTTTTCTAAGCTTCTTCTACCTTTTTTTTTTTGTATGGTCAAGACTGACTGCTTGACTTTTGGACCCCCATGGTTCCTGTGTGCCACCTGCTCCATATCTCGCTTTCGTATCCTTTCGGACGACGAATACCGGACTGCCGGACTGTTTACTCTGGCCTACTTTCCCGGTCCTTTTTATCCGTGGTTTTCATTTCCTGAAAAAATCAAATATACTCAATTTTGAACAAAAATATATAAAATTAATATTTATAAAATAAAATAAATATCATTAGCTAGGTCATTGAATCTATTTTCATAATAAACTTATTTAAAGATATAAATATTGCTAATATTTTTTATAAATCTAGTTAAACTTTAAATTTTTTTTGACTGGCACGCTTTCTATAGCGACAGTTAAACAGGGAGAGAGGGTACGTGTCTCGCTACTCAGGTTTGTGTCTTAGTTAGACCTTGTTTGTTTGTCAAACAAAATAGCTTATATAGTTAAGCTGGCTTATAGGTATTATAGGTAGTATATATGGTAAAATATTAACTAGATGCTAAAATAAGCTGCTCTTTTATGATGGCTTATTTCAGTTTATATATGTTGACACCTTAGTGTGATATTTTACAATAGCACCCATGACCCTTAAACAGGGAGATATATAGTTGTTATCCGCACTAGAAAGAGAAGAGTTTGAATTTCATTCTCATTTTTGAGTCGATCGATTCTCATTTTTAGACGATTATTATTCTAACTCGTAGTAGAGCAAACGCACCCTGAAATTCATGCGCAAGTACTCATATTCATAGACTCTCATAGTATAGTATAGTGTGGATTATTAGCTAGGCGCAAGCCCATCTATTTTATTGGGTTGGAATTTGGATATGTCATCCGTCAATCAAGAAAGCACTACTATCTTTCTCTTATTCCCACATTTGGAGTACATATCACTAACTAAGCATATATATTTTCTCCTTCTCAAAATAAGTACACTCCTCTTTGTCCGAGAATTAAAATATGTTTTAGTTGACTAGGTATATATAAAATAATATTAATATTTTTTATCTTCAAATAAGTTTATGAGTAAACTTTACTAGTGGCCGTTGAACTTTTTCTGAGTTCCCATCTCAGTCGTAATAGTTGCAAATTGCATACAAGACTCCCTAAACTTGCACATTCAGCTCCTAAATTTGTTGCAAGTTCTTGTCCCGGTCCGGGTACTGTAAAATACACACTCATGTTTGTGTCTTAACTAGGCCTCATTTGTTTGTCAAACAAAATAGCTTATATAATTAAAGCTAGCTTATAGGTTAATTATAGGTAGGATATATGGTAAAATATTAACTGTATATGCTAAAATAAGCTGCTCTTTGATGGCTTATTTCAGTTTATATATGTTGACATCTATAACATACTGTTTGGCTAGTTCCAAAGTAACGTAGATGTTAATGAAACTAGTTCAAACGTACATCCCGCTGGTAACATCCGCAGCTTATTATCATTTACGTTTGCGTTACATTCCTCTGCACCAAACAGCTCGTAAGTGTGATATTCTACAATAATAGAACCATGACCATTAAACCATAATATATAGGCTTTGAGAAACAAATAGTCCAAATAATACGGTTATAGGAGATAGCTGTTATCCGCATTAGAAAGAGGAGAGCTTGAATCTCATTCTCATTATTTAGTCGATCGATTCTCATTTTTAGCCGATTATTATTGTAACTCGTAGTAGAGCAAACACACCCTGAGATGCATGAGCAAGTACTCATAGTAGCATAGTGTGGATTATTAGTTAGGCGCAAGCCCATACTATACTATTGGGTTAGGCACCGATCTGTCAATCAAGAAAGCAATACTATCTTTCTCTTATTCCCACATTTGGATTACATATCACTAAGCATACTTTCTCCATCTCAAAATAAGTGCATGTCTCGTTGTTATCTGAGGAGTAAAATATTTTTAAGTTTGACTAGATATATACAATAGTATTAATATTTTTTATCTTTAAATAAGCTTACGAGTAAATTTTACTGGCGGTCGTTGAACTTTTCCCAAGTTCTCATCTAAGTCCCGATGCTTGCAAATTGCACACAAGACTCTCTAAACTTGTACATTAAGCTTCCTAAACTTGTTGCAAGTTCTCATCTGAATGTACAATTTGTAAGTACCACGACCGGGTTGAAAGCTAAGGACAAGTTTAGGAAGCCGAACATGTAATTTGCATGTAGCAGGACCTAGATAAGAACTCAAGACAAGCTTAGTAGCCAAACGTGCAGTTTGAAAGTACAGAGTCCTAGTCACCTAGATAAGAATTCAGGACAAATTTAAGGACCGTCAATGAAATTTACTCTGAGTTTATTATGGAAATATATTTCATGATCAATCTAGCAATAGTTTATTACACATCACAAATATTTTCTACTTTTTACTCTAAATATGTTTGGTCAAATTTAGAAAAAGTTGACTTATTAAGAAACGAGATTTGCATTTATTTCAGGATGACGCAGGGTACGTGAAATAGCTAGCCCCGTGCTGATTGGCTGGTGGAACGTAATCGTGTGACAGAATATGACAGATGGGATATGAGTCAAACGCTCGTGCGTCCCAAAAGTCTAGGCAGCGGATCGATCGATGTCCATGTGTCATTCTCTCTATAGGCCTGTCCGAGTCTCCCAGAGTGTCCACCTTCGATCGCTCGCATCGCATATATGTGTCCATCCATCACGTGAGTTATTTGCGTGTCGTGTCATTTCTAAATTAACGAGGTCTTAACTACTAAGGCCAATGGATTATATGTATTCCATCGTCATCGTCGTCGTCTTGCGCTCCAAAGCATAGGAAATTATTAATCTGGACACGTACTGTCCAAGTATACACAGTACATATACATACGAGGTCATGCAGTTAATTAATTAGGAGGAGAAGATTAGACGAATCACAGTCGTCATGATAATATACTATCACCGGAGGACGCGCTACGCTGCGCCGCGCCGGCTTAAAGAGGAGTTAATAAAAAGTGAGCCAAAAAAAAGAGAAGTGAACAGTATATGTGGGACTCACTTAACAGTGACTAGGGTCCACATGAACAGTGTGTATGCGGGACCCACGTGGGCAGTGACTGGGCCCTGCATGAACAGCGCCAGCTACGGTCCCGAGTGGCTGAGAGAGCAGGGATTCGTTCCTCGTTAAGTATATGTATATGTATATGTATATGTATATGTAAGTCGGAATAATGGGGTATGTACGTATTGCTGCGTAGCTCATGCATGACTTGATACTCCGACCCCGTCTCCTTGCAGCATTATATTCTCGATCGAATAAAAAAAAAGCTCACAAGATAGTACTGTAGGTGTGTGTAGTGCACCTGCTACTGACCAATGCGTGAAAACCAAATTATGCCATGAACGCAGAACGATGAAATAAGTGGAACCCTATCATATACTAAATCCATCCTAAATTATAAGACTTTTGACTTTTTGATATCAAGTTTGACCACTCGTCTTGTTTAAAAATTTATAAAAAATATCACTTTCTTTTACCGTGGTTAGGTTTATTAATAAAAATTATTTAAGAATAACTTAAATTTGACTATATTTACACAAATTACACGTCCTTGAATTGTACTTACACGTTACAAGTGCTAGAAGATCGACTACGATCGAGCACAAGTGCTGCATCTCATATATATATACTTAATTAATTAGCCTGGTGGCCGGCCCGTTTTTGGTCACCTTGCGTCGTTGCAGGTTGCATGCATGTAGTAGTAGTTTTGTTACATTTGTGCAGGGTGGGTGAACATACCTACCGTACCGGCGGCTTCAATTCGGACTGCAACCATAAACTATGGGGAGCTGCTAACAAAAAGGTGCATTTTTTGTAATTAATTATCTCCAACAACCAACTTTATAGTCGTCGGCCATCTTGGTAGAATTAAGTCGTGAGCAAAATATATAATCAGGTTGACATGGCAAAATAATCAACTCTATAGTCAAGCGGCATGCGGCGAGGCATGCATACAATGGCTGGCAGCTGGACCAGTCAATGCAAGATTGCAAGGCCAGGCCAGGCCACGACCGAGTTTCTTTGTTGTACCTGTAGCACTAGCACGCCATGGCAAAATAATAATCCAAGATATGATGATGATATCCATTCCATCGTCCATGCCATAGCGGTGCGCATACCAACGTGGAAGGCTGGTCTTATCACCACTGCCAATCGCGCCACGCTGACCCATACCACGTTGTCCGCCATTCCGGTGCACGTCTCCATCTGCTGCTGCTTGTCCGCGTGCACCATTGAGGAGATCGGCCGTCGATGACGCGCCTTTCTGTGGATGGGCTCCGACACCGTCTTGGGCGGTCGCTGCAGACTGGCCTGGCCTGGCCTGTTGTCTGTGCGCCCAGGGAGCTCGACCTTCGGATCCTCGACTACGCCCTCCGCCTTCGATGGGAGTGGCTGCGCAGGACTGAGCCTGAGTTCGCATGGGCGGCTCTGCTGTCGGCTTCTGAGTGTAAGGTGGCTGTCATGTTCAACTCCTCCATGGTTGTTGAGCTGGGGGACGGTGCGTCCGCCAAGTTCTGGACGGACGCGTGGTTGCCGGGGAGGGGGGCGATTTCCACCTCCACCCCAAATCTCTTCAAGGCAATCGGACGGAGGTTCCTTGGTCGAACGGTGAGAGACGCCCTAACCGACGACCGTTGGGTCCGTGACATCACTGGAGCACGAACAACCTCTGTGCTCCTGGAGTACGTTCATCTTTGGGCTACGCTCGAGAACGTCCAGCTGAGACCTTTGGTGCTGGACCGTTACGTTTGAAGATGGACGGCAGACGGCCGATACTCCGTGCACTCAGCCTACAGGGCTTACTTCACAGGCTGGGCATCCATGGCGGGGGCCAATGAGCTCTGGCGTGCCAATGTCCCGCCAAAGGTGAAATTCTTCTTCTGGTTAGCCTTACACGGTCGCCTCTGGACTGCTGAGCGACGGAAGCGACACGGCCTCCAGCCGAACACGACCTGTGCCCTCTGTGACCAGCTTAACAAGACCACCGATCACTTGTTGTGCTCATGCGTCTTCTCACGGGAGGTATGGACGCGGCTCCTCTCAGCCATGGCGCATGTCGCCACGTCGCCACAGCCTGATTCTACTTTGCTCGACTGGTGGCTGTCTGGACGAGACCGCCTGCCCGAGGCGCTGAGGAGGAGCTTCGACTCGTTGGTGCTTCTTGTCTCGTGGAGCCTTTGGAAGGAGCGGAACCAGTGCACGTTCGACTGCACCGCCACTGGCCTGGCTAATCTCCCCACGGCCATTCTTACAGAGGCTGGCACTTGGGTGGGGGCCGCTTTAGGAGCCTAGACCTACTCACCGGATTGGTGGCCTAAGCTCCTCCCTCCTGCTCACTCCGTCGCGCAATCGGTTATTTTCTTAGTACAATCTTTTTCTTTTGTCACCGCTACGCGGTGATTTGTGTTAGTGTCTTCTTTAGGACGTGTATGGCTCCTTGCCATAACACGCCTTGGAGCGTGTAAAACTTCCTGCTCCCACTTAATGAAGCACGTGCAATGCACACTTTCAAAAAAAAAAGATATCCATTCCATCCCCAGAGCAGAGAGGAGACAGAGAGACTGACAGATAGTAGGTGGAGCCCTCCCTGTTGACTGGAATAGCAACAACACACAGACTAGTCAGCAGGTGGATGATGCCAACATGGGTCCCACCCAACCCTAACTTTTTTTTATGACAACATCCCAACCCAACCTTGGATGCCCAGGGAAGCAGGGGAGCCCTTTCCTTTCCACTTCCACGACCCTAGCAGGCAAGCAGGCAGAGGCGGCGGCGCTCCCGGTCGCGCCAGTTGCGCTCCGCCTTCTCCTCCCCAACCCACCCTCCACTTGTACTACTCGGTCTTCTCCGGTCACCGTGGTGGCCTTCCCCAAACCTTCCTCCGTATCTCCTCCACATCCCCAGCCCCGGCGGCCTTCAAAATCAAAATCAGCCACCCCCAACCAACGCCATCCCCCATTCCCCATCCCCTGCGGCTAGCTGCTAGCTATTCTAGGCTGAGAGCACAACTGAGAGTCAACTTTGAACAGCTATATCTCCTAGACTACATGGCCAAATACCTCTCTCTACCGCTCAAACTCCACTGCCTTCGCAAATGTGCTAACATCACCAAGTGTACATCACCATGTGCATATGTGTTAGTATTTTCACAATCATTTTTCAAGACGTTATGTTAGCTCTCTACTAGATCCTAATGCATATGCTTAAGATGATGACCTAGTAGCACTTAAGTGATCAATAGCTCCGCAAATTCCCCTCTTTATAGTACAGCTATCGATCCTAAGCCATCCACACCTTTTATGGTGTCTTGAATGCAAAATGAAAAACCCTATCATATACCTTTGCCTTGAGCTCCATGATTTGGCTTTGCACCTTCATCCAACTCCATCATGGCAAGCACTTGATCACATCACCATTGCTTGATCCTTGCTTCACTATGTCGTTGCACCAACCACATCATAGCTACACATATGTCTTTGCTTTGTGGTTAGTACTAGGTATTGTCACTAATTATCAACATCAAACATAGGACTTTCAGCCAGGCGTACCAGTCGCTCATGGCACAACACACCTCTGTCGTGGATTTTCTCAAGGCATACAGGCTGTACGTGACAGCCTGCTGCTTCATGAAGGTGAATTTCATCTTCTCACACATGACAGTTGGCGACGCCGTGGTAGGGAGGAGCAAGTTGCACATTGTGGAGTATGGTGTGCAGCATGGATTCCAGTATCCAGGTTTGTTCCATCTACTAGCAAGGAGGGAAGGTGGATCACCAGAGGTGAGGGTCACCACAATTGACGTCCCACAACCCGGGTTTCGCCCAGCCCACCAGATTGAAGAAACAGGCCGCCGTCTCAGCAACATTACCCGTGAGACGGGCATGCCATTCAAGTTCCGTGGTATTGCAGCAAAGTGGGAGGATGTCCGTGCTAAGGACCTCAATATTGATCCGGATGAGGTGCTTGTTGTCAACACTGAGCGCTATATTGGCAACTTGATGGACGAGAGTGTTTTGGTGGACAGCCCGAGCCCTAGGGATACGGTCCTCAACAACATCCGGGAGATGTGGCCCATTGTGTTCACCCATACCATAGTAAATGGAACATATGGTGCACCATTCTTTTTGACACGGTTCCGGGGGGCACTCTTCTTTTTCTTGGCACAATTCGACATGATCGATGCGACCATCCCAAGGGACAATGTTGAACGGCTGCTGATCGAGCGGAATATCTTTGGGTCGTTTGCCCTGAATGTGATTTCTTGTGAGGGTGCAGACAGGGTGGAACGGCCTGAAACTTATAAGCAATGGCAGGTGCGAAACCACAGGGCTGGGCTGAGGCAGCTACCACTGAACCCAGAGGTTGTCAAGGCTGCCAGGGACAAGGTCAAGAACTATTATCACAGAGACTTTCTTGTTGATGAGGATAACCGTTGGTTGCTGCTCGGATGGAAGGGACGCGTGCTCTATGCCATGTCGACATGGGTTGCTGAGGATAATAAACCCATCTTTTAGTGCCTAAATCCAACTATAGATTATATTAATATTTGATAGATGGTCTATGTTGAACCATGATCCAGCACTATGTTAAACCATGATCCAGCGCCTTGTGGTTCCGTGGACTTATGTTTCTAGAGAGTTTAGTGCTGAAACCTTTGAGGCAGAAACAATTAGAGCTACATAGGTTGTAGATATAGCTCTTGATATATTGCAGAGTTGTAATAATCTACTATGTACAATGTACACTAGAATTAAAACCATGTAGCTGACAAGTGGTTACATGTTTGACCTCTGAAGGCTTAAACCCTGAAAAGTATCTAATGATGCATGATATGAAGGTAGATGGTCTATGTTTAGACTATGATCCAGCAACCTGTGGTTCAGTGGACTTATGTTTCTTGAGGGTTTAGTGCAGAAACTTGCCAGGTAGAAATAAGTAGATGCTTATAGCTACATACGTCGTGGATGTAGATCTTGATATATTGCAGCGTTGTAATAGTATATACTACTATGTACACCAGAATTTGTAATAGTATACTATGTACACAGAGAATTAAACCCTGTAGCTGAAAAGCAATTTTATGGGCTACATGTTTGACCTCATGTCCTGTTTTGAAGGCTTAGTAAACCCTGGAAAGTATTCTGACTTGTGAAGTTCTGTTTCTGCTGTAGCATCAGACTGTTGGCATCTCCTTCACTACTGGGTGTGAGCAAGCATTGACGTTGCACTGATTAATCAGAGTATTTCATTTCTACAATCTCACTCCTTATGGTGATATTCTGAAATGCAAATTCATTTTTCCCACAGTTTTGTGCCACAGGCCTCGGTTTTGCATCATTTCTCTCAATTCAGATAAGGACAGCAAAAAGTAGTCAAGGTATTCAGGATTAAGTTGAGATGGTTTCTGCTGTTCTTGCACAAACACGGACACCGTGGACAAGATCTGGTCGCCGCCATGGTCACCAAACTCGCCATCCTGGAACCTTCCCCTCAGCAGGCAGCAGCTTCTTCAAATTTCCCACCGTCAAAGCTGCGGTCGCCATCCTCACTTGCCTATCCCCACGAAACATCGCACTCTAGTAAGCTAAGCAGCAGGCTGATTCGCCACGCAAAGCTCCGATTTTGACCGCCGGCGAGCCATGTCCGCCACGCCGGAGGAGTTCCTGGCCCAGGGGGCTTACCTC
The DNA here is from genome assembly GCA_038087645.1 of Saccharum hybrid cultivar R570. Taxonomy (NCBI): domain Eukaryota; kingdom Viridiplantae; phylum Streptophyta; class Magnoliopsida; order Poales; family Poaceae; genus Saccharum; species Saccharum hybrid cultivar. The sequence continues at coordinate 19,266,585 of JAQSUU010000760.1, forward strand.
GCCGCCCCCGAGCCCTTCTCCCCCTCCATCTTCCTCGACCTGCCCCCGACGCCACGCCCCGACGGCGACGACCCGACCTCCGACGACCCAGCCTCCTCCGATGACCTCGTCCTCCCCTTCATCTCGCGGATGCTCATGGAGGAGGACATCGACGACAAGTTCTTCTACCAGTTTCCCGACCACCCCGCGCTCCTCAACGCCCAGCAGCCGTACGCACAGATCCTCTCCGACGCCACCGCCGTCTCCTCATCCGACTCCGCCGCCGTCACCAGCTCAGGGACCGGCGGCAACTCCACCCTCTCCTCGTCCTCCTCCGCCCCCGCATCTGCTGACCCCACCTGGCCCTACGACCCAATCGAGCTCTCCCAGCTGCTGCGCTCCCCTCCGTACCAGGACATGGGGGTGGGGCTCGATGACTTCACCGCCGATGTGGTCAACGCCGTCTTCTTGCCGGGACAAGACGCCGCGTTCCAGCCGAGTCCGGCGTTCTTGGATACCGCCGGCGGCGAGGGCGGAGGCGGAGGCCAACAGCTGAGCGCTTCCCTCACCGCCCAGAACGCTGGCGGTGGTGGAGCCCAACAGCAGCGCGCTTCCCTCGTTGCCCAGGACGCCGGCGGTGGCGTGGGTATCCAGAGGTCGGCGTGCGCGGAGGAGGACCATGCCCATGCCGCGCTGTTCTCGGCCTTCTTCGGTGCCCAGAATGGGGAAAATATGGACATGCTCAACATGGCGTTCCTCAAAGGCATGGAAGAGGCCAAGAAGTTCTTGCCCACCAACAATAGCCTTCTGATCACCTCTGACCAATCCTTGCCTACAGACAGAGACATCAAGCCGTCCACTGCCTTTGTTGCTACCCAAGTGAAGGAGGAGGAGGAGGAGGTGGATGGAATATCAATGTTTGGAGGAAGTAGCAATGGCAGGGGCCGCAAGAACCGCCACTTCCAAGAGGACTTGGAAGTGGAGACAGGCAGAAACAGCAAACTGATGATGCCTGAACAGGAAGAAACCGGTGCTAGTGAGCTGTTCGATGAATTCATGTCCTGCAAATATGATGGAGTCTTAAAACACATGCAGGATCTGCGCATCGCCATGGATAGCGAGTCTGAGAAGAGTGCCCGGAGGGTGAGCGGGAAGGGGGCGCGGGGGAAGCAGCATGGGAACGAGTTTGTTGACCTGCACACCACGCTCATCCATTGCGCACAGGCAATGGCCGCAGGTGATCGCCGAAGTGCAACCGAGATGCTGAAACAGATCAAGCAGCACTCCTCTCTCAGAGGGGATGCCACACAGAGGTTGGCCCATTGTTTTGCAGAGGGACTGGAGGCACGACTTGCTGGCACAGGGAGCCAGGTGTACCAATCGCTCGTGGCAAAACACACATCGGTTGTGGAGTACCTCAAGGCATACAAGCTGTTCTTGGCGGCCGCCAGCCTCAGTAAGGTGCATATCATCTTCGCCAACAGGAATATCGTGCATGCCGTGGCAGGGAGGAGCAAGTTGCACATTGTGGCATATGGTGTACAGTATGGTTTACAGTGGCCAGGCTTGCTACATTTCCTGGCAGGTAGAGAAGGCGGACCTCCAGAGGTGAGGTTCACTGGCATTGACCTTCCGCAGCCTGGGTTCCGCCCAGCCTACCAGATTGAAGAAACAGGCCGCCGGCTTAGCAACTGTGCCCGTGAATTCGGTGTGCCATTCAAGTTCCATGCTATAGCAGCAAAGTGGGAGACGGTCTGTGCCGAGGACCTCAACATTGATCCAGATGAGGTGCTCGTTGTGAACAGTGACTGCCACTTCTGCAACTTGATGGATGAGAGTGTTGACGCTGACACCCCAAGCCCCAGAGATTTGGTGCTCAACAACATTCGAAAGATGCGACCCAATATGTTCATCCAGATCGTCAATAATGGCACATATGGTGCTCCATTCTTCCTGACACGGTTCCGGGAGGCACTGTTCTACTACTCAGCACTATTTGACATGCTGGATGCAACCATTCCCCGGGATAATGATGTACGGCTGCTGATCGAGCAGGATATTGTTGGGCGATCTGCCCTGAATGTTATTGCTTGTGAGGGTGCAGACAGGTTGGATCGCCCCGAGACTTATAAGCAATGGCAGGTGCGGAACCACCGGGCTGGGCTCAAGCAGCTACCGTTGAATTCAGAGGTTGTAAAGTTTGCGAAGGATAGGGTCAAGAAGTATTACCACAAAGACTTTCTCATCGATGAGGATCATCGATGGTTGTTGCAGGGATGGAAAGGGCGGGTCCTCTTTGCCATGTCAACATGGGTTGCTGAGGATAGTAACTCCATCTTTTAGCTGCTTCACTTCGCCTGGTTTTGGATTGCAAATGATATTAATGTTTGATAGATGATCTATGTCTTTATTTTACCACCAAACTATGACCCAGCATCTGTGGCCCACTGGACTTTTGTTTCTAGAAGTGCTGAAACTTTGTAAGCTAGAAATAAGTAGAACAATAGATGCTTAGAGCTACATAGGATGTAGATATAGTTCTGTATATGTTGCAGAATTGTGATGAGTACACCACCTGTAACTGAAGCAATTTTATTGATTACTTATTCGACTTTTTATCTGTCTTTCCAGTTCTGTTTCTTCTGTATCATTAGACTGTTGGCATTTCCCTTGTGTCTAGGCGTGATTATCAAAGTTGCTCTGTTTAATCAAAGTATTCTATTTGGCTGGATATCTTCCATCATTTTCTCATCCAGACAAGTACCGCTACATGTGTTCACTGGATTCAGGATTATGTGATGTTTCTGCAATATGGGAAGAGTCAGGCTTGGATCTGCTGGAGGATGCATTCAAATGTAGGCATCTGAAAGTTACGATATAAAGATCGTCTGCAGCAAATCTGCTAGGATTCTATTAATACCGATCTTCCATAAAGCTACAGTTGCCTTGGATAAACTTACTGTTCAAAGTCTGATGCTTCTTGTTTGCACTAGTCATTTCGTGTACTATGTTTTTCCTTATGCAATATTTTTGCCTGTTTGTTCAATCTCACAGGTTAAGCATTTGTGGTTCTATGTCTTGTTTATTTCTTTTCCAGGTTTGGGGCACTAACAATTTGGTTCATCTGTCCATGTGTGGAACAGGGGAGAGCACCTGACCAAACGTGGACAAGTTGATTATGACTGGCTGACATTGGGACAATTGAAGCGGGTAGAATCAGGTAAAGATTAGTCTGTCTTTTGTTCTGTTCATCCATGTCACTATATTATGCATATACATCAGAGTCGCAAATTCAGATTGTGTAATAAGGAGTACAGTTTGGACTGAATGATAATATTCAGCATAATTTTCTCATCCAGACAGGTCACAGGTGTTGTAATTAAGAGTTTTATATTGCCAGCGGACCAATTTAGTCATCATGATTCATCTCTAGTGTGTTAAAATTTCTGTTGTGTATTCTCCACTAAAAGAAAGAAATAATAACTTTAATTTGGCCAATACAGAGACTGTCAGACTGGTACCCTGTTTGCAAGTGCTACTGTGCAGGTATTTGATACTGCAGAGCTTGGTCAAGAAAAAGAATTTTTTTCCTGCTGTACAGGACAAAACAGAGACTACCTACTTTAGCAGCAGGTGTTCGATTTTTTTTTCCTCAAAAAGCAGCAGATGTACCCTGGACATTTTTTTTTAGCCAGCACTGCTATAGGACAGGTCAGATGCTCTCTCGGTAAGCCGCCACCACTGCAGCATTGGTCTTCTCCGAACTTTCCTTTGTTGATTGACTACTAGTTCCACTCCGAAAAGCTTAACTTTCATCCACCCACTCTCCACAAAGCATCGCCGGTCTTGGACTTTTTATCTCACCAAGTCACCAGCAGATGGCCGCCGCCGCGCCGGAGGGCGAGGGCCTCTTCGCCGACCCCGAGCCCTTCTCCCCGTCCATCTTCCTCGACCTGCCCCTGACGCCCCGCCCCGATGGCAACGGCGAGGTCCCGGCCTCGTCGGACGACCTCGTCCTCCCCTTCATCACGCGGATCCTCATGGAGGAGGACATCAACGACCAATTCTTCTACCAGTTCCCCGACCACCCCGTGCTCCTCCAAGCCCAGGAACCGTACGCGCAGATCCTCTCTGACGCAGCCACGGCTCGCACCAACAGCGCCGCCTCCTCGGGGTCCCTCGCCACCGTCTCGCCGTCCTCCTCCGACGGCCCAGCCCAGCTCCTCCTGTCCCCGCCGTACCCCGATACGGGACTGCACGGCTTCACCGACGACGGTGTCGGCACCTTCTTCTTGCCCGCACGAGATGGTGGCAGCCCGGAGTTGGAGCAGAGTCCGGCGCAGTTAAGGGCCACAACCTTGCCCGCCGGCGACGGCGACCACGCGGCGCTGGCCTCGGTCTTCTTCAACAGGGGAGACGCGGACGCAGAGATGCTCAAGAGGGCATTCCTCAAGGGTATGGAGGAGGCCAAGAAGTTCTTGCCCACCACCAACACCAACAGCCTCTTAATCGACCGTGAGGCAGAGGAGGAGTTGGGCATTAGTGGCAGGGGCCGCAAGGACAGGGACAGGCTCAGTTGGGATGACTTGGAGGCTGAGACGTGCAGGAAGAGCAAGCTGATGGTGCCCGAGCCTGAGGAAACTGGCCAGATGGTAGATGAAATGATTGTCAATGGACTGAAATTGTGCCTCAAAGAAATGGAGGCCCTGCGAATCTCCATGGGCAGTGAGGCTAAGAAGAAGGCAAGGAAGGGCAAAGGGAAGTCGGCACAGGGAAGGTCTAGCTCCAACGAAGCGGTGGAGCTGAGCACCTTGCTCATCCACTGTGCACAGGCCGTGGCCACAGACAATCGCCGGAGTGCGACCGAATTGCTGAGACAGATCAAGCAGCATTCCTCACCAAAGGGTGATGCCACAGAGAGGTTGGCACACTGTTTTGCAGAGGGATTGGAGGCGCGGCTGGCAGGGTCAGGGAGCCAGCTCTACAGGTCGCTCATGGCTGAGCGAATCTCGGTCGTGGAGTACCTCAAGGCCTACTGGTTGTACCTGGCAGCTTGCTGTTTCAAAATGACGGCATTCAGGTTCTCCAGCATGACAATCCTCAAGGCCATCGCTGGGAGGAAAAAGGTTCACATTGTGAATTATGGCATGGATTATGGGGTTCAGTGGCCAACTTTGCTGTACCATATGGCGAACTTGGAGGGTGGACCACCTGAAGTGAGGATCACCGGCATTGACCTCCCTCAGCCTGGATTCCGCCCAGCCATGCGGATTGAGGAGACAGGGCACCGGCTCAGCAATTATGCTCGTCAGCTCGGTGTGCCATTCAAGTTCCATGGGATCACGGTGAGGTGGGATACAGTTCATGTTGATGACCTGAACATTGACCCTGATGAGGTACTAATTGTGAATAGTATCATCCAGTTTGGAAATTTGATGGACGAGGGGATCAACATCGATAGCCCAAGCCCTAGGGATGTTGTCCTCAGAACCATTCGCAAGATGCAACCTGATGCGTTCATCCTTTATGTCATGAATGTCTCGTATAGTGCTCCATTCTTTGTAACACGTTTCCGGGAGGCGCTGTTCTTTTACTCTGCAATGTTTGACATGCTGGATGCCACGGCTCCACGGGATAGTCACCAGCGCTTTTTGGTTGAGCGGGGCCTCTTTAGGCAGTGTGCCCTGAATGTTGTTGCCTGTGAGGGCACAAACAGGGTGGAGCGCCCGGAGACATATAAGCAATGGCAGGTGCGGAACCACCGGGTAGGGCTAAGGCAGCTTCCATTGGATCCAGATATTGTAAAGACCTTGAGGGACAAAGTTAGGGATCAGTATCACAAGGACTTTGTCATTGATACGGATCATAATTGGCTCCTGGAAGGATGGAAGGGACGCATACTCTATGCCATGTCGACATGGGTTGCAGATGATCCTGTCTCAGAACTTTAGCTGCTTTTCTCACTGCATACAGAAATATCAATAATTGCAACTATACATATGTGATTCTGAACTTCTGTCTTACCAATGAACTTCATGAGCTGCTCAGCAGCTGTGGTGGAAGGTATGCATACTCTATGCCATGTCGACATGAGTTTCAGAATTCAGATGATGCTATCTCAGGACTTTAATGGCTTTTCATCACAAGATACAGAGATATATGCCTCTGCGTTATGTGGTTCAACACACTTTATTTAAAGATGCTTGGATATAAGCAGTAGATGCATTATAATGTCTTCTAATAATGTAATAGTAGATGCTTCTTTGGGTGTTCTTGTTGCTTCTTATATCTGCATAGGATCTTAGATTAGTTCTCAGTGTGTTGCTGCAGAACCTGTGTAAATGTATGACAAACTGAAAGGCCACTTGTGGTACCTTTGTTGTGAAGTCCACTTTTTGTTGTAACATTGTATTCCCTTGCACCTGGAAAGAGTAAACAGACACGTGATTAAGCGTTAAAATCGCACCTATTATTCTGTTATTCAGAGTAGTGATTTCTGCTGCTTTATTTTTTGGTGATTGTTTCAAATGCAAACTTATTGATACCATACTTTTCCCATTTTCTACCTAGTTTCAAATTCCTGGGGACGGTTTCTGCTGAATATGTTCTGAATTCTTTCATTCAGAGTACAGTTGAAAGAGGTGTTTCTGTCTTTTTATTTTGGGGATCAAACTATGGCAGGCTTATTCAGCGTACCTGACATCTTTTGCTCAAAGTGTGGGGAGTACAAATGATATAGCAGCATGCCTAGACACAAGAGCCTTGCAAAGAAACTGTTTCTGCAATTTCGCGCGAGGTGCTGGATGGCATCTGCTTATATGTGATGATACATAGTATGACAGTTGTGATAGTTTCTGAACAAAGTGGGCACATTATGGTCACTGTAAGCTTACAATGATCCTTTCATCATAATAATTTGTTCACAATAGTACTAAGTTACTGGTGATGACAGAGAAAGGCCCACAATTGCATATCTGCAAATTGGGCATCAGTTAATTTTAGGACGATTCTCTACCTATTGGGATTCACAATTTCACAGTAGTATGAACCTTGAGCTTTATATAGGCATCAGAGATTCGAAGTAGCAGTTTTGGCAGTGATGCTTCCACAAATAAGTTCATCGGTTGATATTGGCAATGATGCTTCCACAAATAAGTTCATCGGTTGATATTGGCAATGATGCTTCCACAAATAAGTTCATCGGTTGATATTGAGTTACTGGCTTACTGGTGCGTCTAATGCTGAACCTTCTAGGATTCCAGTAAGGCTTTTGAGCTTTTGATCAAACTAGAGTAATATTGAACAAACATCAGATCAGAGATGTTTGTTGCTTGCCTCAGTCATTTCTCACTCTATGTTTTTCTTAAGATTGTTTCTTTCTCTATGGAGTGTTCTAGCATAGAGAATCGTACCCTTTTTCTTGGAGGGTGTAATAGGCTCACTCTATGCATCTCTGTCATGTTTATTCATTTACTTTCAGGTTTTGTACAGTAATGATTTTGTTCAAGGGTCCATGTTTGGAGCAGGGTATGAACATCTGAGGAAAGGTGGACAGCCTGATTATTAGAGGCTGGCATGTGCAGATCTGAAGCAGGTGCAACTTGGTCTGTGTGCAACTTGGTCTGTCTTTTGCTCTGTACAACCACTTTTATAAATTATTCCACCTATCTGATGCATGTTCAGCATGACCAAATTCAGAATATTGTCATGCCAGGTAACAGAGACAGACCACTAATCATGTATTGGGTGCAGTGCATTGTGTGTTTGCTGCGTTTAGTAGTAAGAAAATAAATAAAAAAAATATAGGAAGCCATTACTCTGTTTCAATGTAGCAGCCTAGCAGGTGCCTGATACTGCAGCCTGGCACAAGAAGACTGTTTGTTTGCCAGCTTCTTCTTCTTCTCCTCCTCCTCCTCCTCTCAAAAAAAAAAAAGATTCCGTTTTTATCCACCCACGACGGACCACCACCAGCCTCGCAGCCATGGCAGCCTTGCCGGAGCTTTTCTTGCCTGACCTCAACGAGTCCTTCTCCCCCTCCGTCTTCCTCGACCTGCCCCCGACGCCTCGCCCCGATGGCAATGGCGACGGCAAGGACCCGGCCTTCGACGACCTCGTCCTCCCCTTCATCGAGCGCATGCTCATGGAGGAGGGGATCGACGAAGAGTTCTTCTACCAGTACCCGGGCCACCCCGCTCTCCTCCAAGCCCAGGAATCGTACGCGCAGGTCCTCTCCGACGTCACCGCGGATTCGTCTTCGGACGGCAGCCCCACCGTGTCGGTGTCCTCCGGCTCCGGCGCGGGAGTGGGGGCCGACGACCTCACCGCGGACGCCAGCACGGCGTCCGAGCAGAGTCCGGCGCGATTGGGGGATGCTGGTTTCCGGAGTGACGAGATGCCGGCGCAATTGGGGTACGCTGGCACCGCCACCTGGAGTGACGCCGCCGCCGAGGAGGAGGTGGAGAAAAAGGCCAACAGCACTATGCTTGCAGTCGTCGATGATCACCACGCCGTGCTGCCCTCGGCATTCTTCAGTGCCCAGCAGGATGGGGGAGGTAAGGCCATGTTCCTCAAGGGCATGGAAGAGGCCAACAAGTTCCTGCCTAGAGACATCGACCTGCTGCGCGGCGGCTCTGCCACCGTCGTCCAAGTGAAGGAAGAGGAAAGTGCCAATGGCAGGGGCCGCAAGAACCGGCACAACCGGGACGGTGTCCTAGAGGCCAATTTGGGCAGGGAGAGCAAGATGATGGTGTTAGGTTTCATATTTCTTAAGGGTTCACTAGATCGGGTATTAGACAGTAGATACAAGTTCATTTCATTGCATATAGAAACAACATTTCCTACTACATGAACTACTGAGGAAAAGGGAGAGAGAAACAGAGAGAGAGGGGAGTAGGAAACTGCAAACCATCGATAGCCGGAGTCGTAGCAGTGGAGTTGGTTGTCTCGTTCGCCGGCGGTGCCATCTGCGCGCCGGCAGCGACGGTCAGTGGAGACGGAGGCGGTGAAGTGACGATGGTGGCGCAGTGAAGACGGTGGCAGCTTCCCGTCACTGGCTGCACCCCTTCTCAGATCGGAAACGGGGAATATCGGTGGGGAGTGGCGGCTGAGGGTGAACCTCGTACCTAGAGCCGGCCGACCCCCACCTCTATATATAGCGCAGTGTGACGGAGGCCCACCAACCATGTAGGGTTGGGCGCCCCCGATCAGGGCGCGAGAACAGGGTCCAGTTAGGCCGTTGGGCTTAACTGGTGGGAGATCAATCCTAACATTCTCCCCCTGATCTCTCGTATATTCTTCGTTCTTTAATTTCATACTCAAAACTTTCGATTCATATCTTTCTTGCTTCTATCATATTCCATTACAGATTAGTGCATTGAACTATCTCATCGTCACAGCAATTAGTGCCGTTAGACTAACAACCACAACACATTTCTCCGTTTTGGAATGAAACTTTCTTCTGGGCCCTTCATATGTTCGGGAAACATAGGCTTTCCCTTAAACCTATGCCGGCTACGTGTTCTCTGAACACGTTGGGTGGTAAGCCCTTTGTGAGCGGATCCGTGAGCATTTTCTCTGTACTTATATGCTCAAGATTTATTATATGATCCCGAACTTTATCTTTCACAATATAGTACTTTATGTTAATGTGTTTGGCAGCACCACTTGACCTATTATTGTGAGCATACTGTACCGCTGGGTTGTTGTCACAATACAACCTCAGTGGTTCATTGATATTATCAATCACTTTCAATCCGGGTATGAATTTCTTTAGCCAATTCACCTGCCCCGTTGCCTCATAACATGCTACAAACTCGACATACATTGTCGAGGATATAGTTACGGTTTGTTTGGAGCTTTTCCACGATATAGCCCCTCCTACGAGAGTAAATATATATCCTGACGTGGATTTTCTTTCTTCTTCCACATAATCGGAATCTGAATACCCCTCTATCTGCAGGGAATCAGATCTTATATACGTTAGCATGAGGCCTTTCGTACCCTGCAAATAATGCAGGACTTTCTTCACTAATTTCCAATGTTCTATTCCTGGATTCTTTTGATATCTGCCAAGTAACCCGGTAACAAAAGCTAAGTCAGGGCGTGTACACACTTGAGCATATTGTAAACTTCCAACTGCTGAAGCATACGGTACTGCTTTCATTCGATTAATCTCATATTCGTTCTTGGAGCATTGATGTTCCCCAAATCTATCGCCCTTGACAATAGGAGCAGGTGAAGGACTACACACATGCATACTAAATTTCTTCAGAACCTTTTCTATGTATGCCTTTTGCGATAATCCTAGAACCCCCTTTCTTTTGTCTCGGTGAATCTCTATTCCCAAAACGAATGAGGCCTCACCGAGATCTTTCATATCGAAGTTTGAGGACAAGAATTTCTTGGTTTCCATTAGTAGATTGACATCACTGCTAGCAAGCAGAATATCATCCACATACAAAATCAGGAATATGTACTTTCCATTCTTGAATTTTGCGTAAACATAATTGTCCTCAACATTTTCCTTAAACCCAAAACCTTTTATTGTTCTATCAAATTTCAAATACCACTGTCTTAAGGCTTGCTTCAATCCGTAGATTGATTTCTTTAGGCGGCATCCCATATTTTCTTTTCCTTTTACAACAAAACCTTTCGGTTGTGCTATATAAACATTTTCTTCCAAGTCCCCGTTAAGGAACGCCGTCCTTACATCCATTTGATGTAACTCCAAATTATAGTGGGCTACAAATGCCATTATAATTCTGAAGGAATCTTTACATGAGACTGGAGAAAACGTCTCATTGTAATCAATCCCTTCTCTTTGCGTAAAGCCTTTCGCCACAAGTCGCGCTTTAAATCTTTCTACATTCCCTTGGGAGTTATATTTTGTTTTGTAGATTCATTTACAACCTACTGTTTTGGCTCCTTTAGGAATAATTTCCAAGTCCCAAACTTTGTTGGTACTCATTGATTTCATTTCATCTTCCATGGCCTTAAGCCACTTTGATGAGTGGTCGCTTCTCATGGCTTCTTCAAATGAGGTGGGATCATCCCCCATCTGAATTTTTTCTGTTTTATAAACTTTATAGTCATTAGAAATAGCTGACCTTCTTGTTCTTTGAGACCTTCTAGGGGCCTCTGGCACTTGTTCCTCATTGGGCTGTAGCTGTTCTTTCTTATGTGTGACATTTGGTTCTATAGGTTCCTCAAGAACAGGCTCCTCAAGGATAGGTTCCTCATGTTCATTCATAGTCGCCACGGGAGAACTTGCAACAGGTGTTAGCACTATAGTGTCTTGCACTGTCGGCACAACAGCAACAGGTAGCGTAAAGAATGGTTCTTCAACCATCGGAGTGGGTATATATACCCGCTTCTCCTGTAGGCTTATTTCTCGTGCTACCATGCTCCCCCTGATCATGTTATCCTCCAAGAACACAGCGTGTCTTGTTTCTACAATCTTCGTATGTCTGTCAGGACAATAGAAGCGATATCCTTTCGATCTTTCTAGATAGCCAATAAAATGGCAGCTGACTGTCTTAGAGTCTAACTTTTCTATGTTTGGGTTAAACACTTTTGCCTCATCCGGACAGCCCCACACACGCAAATGGTTAAGTGAGGGTTCCCTTCCTGTCCATAATTCATACGGTGTTTTAGGCACCGATTTGGTAGGTACTCGATTAAGTATGTGAATGACGGTTTTCAGTGCCTCCATCCATAAACTAATCGGTAATGTGGAGTAACTTATCATGCTTCTTACCATATCCATTAAGGTACGGTTACGTCTTTCAGCCACTCTATTCTACTGAGGCTCCCCCGGTGTGGAGTACTGAGCGACTATACCATTTTTCTGTAGAAACTTTGCAAACGGTCCAGGAATTTGGCCATATGGGGTATGTCGCCCATAGTACTCTCCACCTCGGTCTGATCGTACTATCTTTATTTTCTTATTGCGCTGATTTTCAACTTCAGCTTTAAATATTTTGAATTTATCCAATGCTTCCGATCTTTCTTTAATTGGATAAATATAGCCATAACGAGAGTAGTCGTCTGTGAATGTTATAAACGAATCATAACCATCCACACTTTTCACAGGAAATGGACCACATATATCAGTGTGGATTATTTTTAAAGTTCATGTGCTTCGTTTGACATTTTTCTTAATTTTCTTGACATACTTTTCTTTGATGCAATCAACGCATTGTTCTAAATCTGAAAATTCTAAGTGCGGAAGAATTGATTCTTTAATCAGTCGTTCTATTCTCCCCCTCGAAATATGGCCCAAGCGACAGTGCTATAATTTCAAAGAGGCATCATCAATTCGCTTCCGCTTCTTAGTTACATTCGCAGATGGGGAATCATTCATACTCTCATCACATACATTATTCATATTCTCATTAAGAGATAATAAATAAAGCTTGTCTTGTCAAAAGGCAAGACCAACACATTCATTATTAACAAGTATCTTACATTTGCCATTACCAAAATGGCAATCAATTCCATCATCATCAAGTTTCAAAACGCTTATCAAATTTCTACGCAAATAGAGAACATAAAGTACTTCTTTAAGTCTAAGTACAAAGCCATTATTCAATTCTAAAGATAAATCTCCAATGGCTTCAACATTAGCTTGCACTCCATTTGCAACTTTAATCGTTCTTTCTCCTCTTTGCAAGATCCTCGTCCCACTTAACCCCTGTAAAGAATTTACAACATGAGTAGTTGCTCCTGAATCAACCCACCAAGTGGATTTAGCATAACATAAATACAGGGATTCATCTACAAATGTAATAACTTCATCACCTCTCTTTAGTAGAGATTTCAGGAAGTCTAGACAGTCTCTCTTGTAGTGTCCCTTCTTGAAGCAGTGCTTACATTGATCTTTCTCAGCTCCACCATAGGAGTTGTTCTGCTGATTTTCAGAGTCCTGGGGTTTCTTTCCCTGTGAATTTGAGGAAGAGGCCTTATCCCACTTAGGTTTCCCTTGTGGTTTAAAATTCTTGTCATTAAAGTTCTTTCTTTTGTTATCCTTCACAAAGTGAGCGGATTCACCCTGTGAGGACTTTATCCTCTCCTCTTCTTGAGCACACATTGAAATAAGTCTTTCTATGTCCTATCTTTCAGGCTGCATATTATAGTTCACAATGAAGGTGTCATATTCTTTTGGCAAAGAAGCAAAAATTAAATGAATCAGGAAATCATCTTCCTTCAAATTCATTTCCTTCAGCTTAGATGCCGTAGTGTTCATCTTCAAAATGTGCTCTCTTATGCTACCACCAGTGTATTTCTCATTCACAAGCTTCTTAATCAGTGAACTTGCTGTGGCCTTGGTAGACCCAGTAAACTGACTCTTGATTTTATCAAGATATTCTGTGATAGTAGCACATTCAGGGATTGAGCCCCTTATCTATTCTTCTATGGTGGCCTTGGCTACCAACAGGCACTTGCGGTTGGAGAGAGTCCATTGCCTATGTTCCAGATCATATTTCATTCTTATCTTAGCATGATCACGCTTTCTAGCAGCGAAATCAGCGTCAGATTCATTTTCGTCTCTCACCGGGTTCTCTGGTTCAATGGGACACGGTGAGATGATGGCAAAATCGACCTCTCCCAACGTAAGTTTCAGTTCATATTTCTCCCGCCACACACGGTAATTGCTCCCGTTGAGTGTCGGGATGTTCGCGATGTTCACAATACATTTGCCTCCTGAAACCATACCAGAGTAAGTGAGAAACATTTATACATAAAATCGTATGCTTTAACTCAACGTTGGTCAAATTAAAACATATAATTCATCCATGCAAACATTTTACATCACCGTTGGGCAGAAGTAAAATTAATGCACAATTTCTCATGGATCAAAAATTATAATATTGTTATTAACAACGTTGGTCAGAAAATAACAACATCATAATCTCATCAAAATTATCAGAAATTCATCATTTCTCTTAGAATTAAATTATCCCGTTGGTTCAAATTTAATCAAAGAGAACAATAATTATCATGCATAGCAGAACCATTAACGATATTTCATATTATTATTTTCCAGAAGCACTAAAATTTTTTTACTATTTTCTGATCAAAATGTCGTTGGACAAAATTGCACGAAAAAATCATATCAAAATTCTATTCAAATTCATTCAAATATTCATCGAAAATTTTCTAGAAAATTAAATTCATAAGGTTCATTTTCATTCCAGGCCGAGGAAAACGAATTCGTGGAATTCGGCCCAACGGCCGATTCGACCCGTCGATCGGAGGGGATGCCACACCCAGGCCGCAACCTGGGCCTGGGCCGGCAATTCGGCCTCCGCGCTCGCCTCGCATGGGCCGATTTCAGCTCGAGCCGCCTGCGCCGTTCATCGTGATCGACCGTTAGGAGTGATTCTCGGGGCATCAAAAACCCGTCTCCGTCGGCGACCGGCCGCACCTAACCCTAAACGCCATTTCATTTTCTCCCCCAGTCTCTCTGGTTCCTCACCGAGCGACGCAAGAGAGGAAGGAAATCCATGGCGGGTGGCGGAGGATGGCGCCACGGTGGATCCTCTCGCCGGCGGACGCGTGCGGCCGTAGCTGCGCGCGGCACCGTCGAGCAGCACCACTGTGGTGCCCTTTGACCCAAGACCGAGGTGGAGATCTTGCCCCTTACCGGCTGCTCGGGCTCTTCTTCCCGTATGCCGGTGAAGGGCGGTGCGGTGTCTTTCCCACACGACGAGGTGATGACGGCGGCGCCTAGGTAAGCTCGCGCCGCAACTTGACTTGTTCTTTATTCTTTGACCCTTCTAGGGTTTGGATTAGGGTTAGTGTTCATGATTTCTTTCCCGATCCGCAGCGGATCGGACGAGTTCTTTGTTTTTCCTTCATTCGGATCCGTTGGAATCCGTCATTTTCTTTCAAATTTCCTTTCCAAACACTAGATCCACGGGTTCGGGTAAGACCTATCCTTCGGTCTTTCTTTCTTTTACCACGATGGGGTTTCTCAGTTAGGGTTAGGGTTCTTGATTTCTTCCCCCCGATCTGCAGCGGATCGGACGAGTTCTTCGTTTCTTTTACTCATTCCCATCTAGGGTTAGTTTTCCAGTGATTGTTCTTTGCCGATCCGAAATCGATTCGCCCCGATCTAGGTTTCTACTTAGTAAACCTTCACTCTGATACCATTGTTAGGTTTCATATTTCTTAAGGGTTCACTAGATCGGGTATTAGACAGTAGATACAAGTTCATTTCATTGCATATAGAAACAACATTTCCTACTACATGAACTACTGAGGAAAAGGGAGAGAGAAACAGAGAGAGAGAGGGGAGTAGGAAACTGCAAACCATCGATAGCCAGAGTCGTAGCAGTGGGGTTGGTTGTCTCGTTCGTCGGCGGTGCCATCTGCGCGCCGGCAGCGACGGTCGGTGGAGACGGAGGCGGTGAAGTGACGATGGTGGCGCAGTGAAGATGGTGGCGGCTTCCCGTCACTGGCTGCGCCCCTTCTCAGATCGGAAACGGGGAATATCGGTGGAGAATGACGGCTGAGGGTGAACCTCGTACCTAGAGCCGGCCGGCCCCCACCTCTATATATAGCGCAGTGTGACGGGGACCCACCAACCATGTAGGGTTGGGCGTCCCCGATCAGGGCGAGAGAATAGGGCCTAGTTAGGCCGTTGGGCCTAACTGGTGGGAGATCAATCCTAACAGATGGCGCCAAAGCTGGAGGAATCTGGTGAGGTGGTTGACGAAATGGCTGCCAATGGGTTCCAATTGTTCTTCAGAGAGATGGAGGGCCTCCGCATCAGTATGGGCAGCAAGGCTGAGAAGAAGAGCAGGAAAGGGAGTGTGCGGAGTGCCAACGGAGCGGTGGACTTGTGCACCTTGCTCTTGCATTGTGCACAGGCTGTGGCAACGGACGACCACCGGAGCGCGGCTGAACTGCTTTGGAAGATCAAGCAGCACTCTTCTCCATGGGGAGACGCCACACAAAGGCTGGCACATTATTTCGCGGAGGGATTGGAGGTCCGGCTGGCTGGTTCAGGAAGCAAACTGTACAATTCGCTCATGGCAAAGCGCACCTCAGCCGTGGACTTCCTCAAAGCCTACCGGCTGTACGCGGCAGCCTGCTGCTTCCGAGTGGTGGCGTTCAAGTTTGCCAACATGACCATCTGCAAGGCTATTGCAGGGAGGAAAAGGGTACACATTGTGGATTACGGCATACAGTACGGATCCCAGTGGCCAGGTTTGCTGAAACTTTTATCTATATGCCCAGGAGGGCCACCGGAAGTGAGGATCACTGGCATTGATCTTCCCCAGCCTGGGTTCCGTCCAGCTTCTCGGGTTAAGGAGACAGGGCAGCGGCTTAGGAATTATGCCTCTCAGGTCGGCGTGCCGTTCAAGTACCATGGCATTGCGGCTAAGTGGGAGACGGTTGGCGTTGATGATTTGGACATCGACCCTGATGAGGTGCTCGTTGTTAATAGCATCCTCCATTTTGGGAACTTGATGGACGAAGGTGTCGACACGAGTAGCCCAAGCCCAAGGGATGTTGTTCTCAGCAACATCCGGAAGATGCGACCAGATGTGTTCATCCTTTTCATCATGAATGGCACATATAGCTCACCGTATTTTGTACTGCGGTTCCGGGAGGCGCTATTCCACTACTCTGCAATGTTTGACATGATGGATGCCACGACCCCACGGGATAGTGATCTGCGTGTTCTGGTTGAGCGTGATCTCTTTGGCCAGTGTGCCCAGAATGTCATCGCTTGTGAAGGCTTGGACAGGGTGGAGCGCCCTGAGACATATAAGAAGTGGCAGTTGCGGAACCACCGGGCAGGGCTGGGACAGCTGCCGTTGGATCCAGATATTGTCAAGGCAGTGCGGGAGAGTGTCAGGGACAAGTTTCACGAGGACTTTGTCATTGATGTGGATCGTCAGTGGCTCCTGGGAGGGTGGAAGGGACGCATACTCTATGCAATGTCGACATGGGCTGCAGCTGATGCTATCTCGGATTCTTAGCTGCTTTAATTTACTGGATGTTTTCAGAGATATAGATAATGGCAGCAATTTATGATTCCTGAGTATTGATGATGCTGAGCTTCTTTATTTCTGTTGTTCTTTTGGAGACATGTACAAATGGTGAACTTATGTTAATGTACTACAAACTGAACAACATCCCTCCTTTTGTTTTATTGCTGAATGTTATGCTGTGACTGAAAAGCAAATTTGACTCTCATGTCATGTTTCGTGAAGTTCATTTAGGTTGTGACATAAGTTTTTTGGTGCTTCCCTTTCATTTGGAAAAGGGTTAACAGAGGTTGATTAAGCATTAAAGCTATACATGTTATTATGAGTAACTTCCTAGGCGGTTTCTACTAAATATTTTTCCCTTAATCCTTTCATTCAGGCAGTTACAGCAAAAGGAGGTGGTTGGATTCAAGATTACACTACCATAAAAGAGGTCATGGCACAATGTAAAAAATCATGATTCAGATGATTTTTGAAGCACCTGGTCTACTTTTCTTCACCAGATACAGAGATGTTGGTAATGGCAACTGTACATTTGTTTCTGACTGACTTTCTGTAAATGAACTCATGAGCCCACTAGGTCTGTCCAGTTAATTATTTGTCTACTGAAATCTGTGCTATGTGATTGATATTTCCCTGGTTAGGGGCAGAACCTGAACCTAAAAACTGATGTAAAGACATGTCCTGGTATTTGGCTCTCTGGAACTCTAAATAATGGAATTCTTGAACTGCACAGCAGCTGTGGTCCTGACTAGAGATGAAATTTATAATAACATACATGTCTTGCTTAGAACAACATAGGGTCTTAGATATAGTTCCCTTTGTACTGGTGCAGAACTTGTGAAAATGTACAACAAAACTGAAGAACCCTGTTTATTTGTTTATTTATTGCTAGCATATGGCTTTGTTATTATGTAGCCTTGCAAATTGATAGGCTACTTATTTGATTGATAGGCCTCTGTGTTATGTGATTCAACACACTTTATTTGAAGATGCTTGGATATATGCTGTAGATGCATTGTAATGTCTTCTAATAATGTAATAGTCGATGTTTATTTGGGTGTTCTTGTTGCTTCTTATAGCTGCATAGGATCTTAGATTAGTTCTCAGTGTGTTGATGCTGCCTGTGTAAATGTACAACAAACTGAAAAACCACTTGTGGTACCTGTATTGTGAAGTCCACTTTCTCTTGTAACATTGCATATTCCCTTGCACCTGGAAAGAGTAAATGGGCACGAGATTAAGCATTAAAATTGCACATATTATTCTGTTATTCAGAGTATTGATTTCTGCTTCTCTGTTTTTTTGGTGATTGTTTCAAATGCAAACTTATTGGTACCATACTTTCCCCATTTTCTACCTAGTTTCAAATTCCTGGGGATGGTTTCCGCTGAATATTTTTCTTAATTCTTTCATTCAGAGTACAGTTGAAAGAGGTGTTTCTGTCTTTTCCCTTTTTGGACTCAAACTATGGTAATCTTATGCCACCTATCTGACTAAATCTTTTACTCAAAGCATAGGGAACAAATGATATAGTAGCATGCCAAGGTACAAGGGGCTTTCAAAGAAACTGTTTCTGCAATTTTGGGAGAGGTGCTGGATGCCTAGATGGCATCTTCTTATATGTGATGATATATAGTAGTAAATAAATAGTATGACAATTGTGAGTTTCTGAACAAAGATGGACACATTATGGTCACTGTAAGCTTACAATGATCCTTTTATCATAATAATTTGTTCACAGTAGTACTAAGTTACTGGTGATGACAGAGAAAGGCCCACAGTTGCACATCTGCAAATTGGGCATCAGTTAATTTTAGGACAATTCTCTACCTATTGGGATTCACAATTTCACAGTAGTATGAACCTTGTGCTTTATATAGGCATAAGAGATTCGGAGTAGCAGTTCTTGCAATGATGCTTCCACATGTTCATCAGTTGATATCGAATCACTGGCTTACTGGTGCGTTGAATGCTGAACCTGCTAGGATTCCAGTAAGACTTTTGCGCTTTTGATCAAACTAGAGTAACATTGAACAAACTTCAGATCAGAGATGTTTGTTGCTTGCCTCAATCATTTCTCAGTCTATGTTTTTCTCAAGACAGTTTCTTTCTCTATGGAGTGTTCTAGCTTAGATACTGAAAAACTTCATTCTTGGAAGGGTGTAGGCTCACAGTATGCATTTTCTCTATCATTTTTATTTGTTTACTCTTCAGGTTTGGTACAATAATACCTGACCAAATGTTATGGACGCGGTTGAGATTGGGAGGATTGAGGAGGAAGAGAGCGGTGGCGCTACAGTACCCGCGGTGCTACAGTACCACGCGGGTACTGTCCACGGGCTGAGAGGCGGATGACCGGCGGCCAGGGCTGTGAGGGACGCTGGGAACGCCGGCCGCGGGGCTTCGCCCACGGCCGGCAAGAGAGAAGGTTTTTCCTTCTAATCTCTTGCTTGATTAGATTGATACATCTCCTCTCATTATATAGAGAGGTCTGACTTGGCCCCTAAGCAAGCGACTAATTAACCCTAATGGGCTAAGACCCAATAGACCCTTGACTCCTCTAACACGAAATGTGCACAATCTGATTGTTAGAAGCTGACATATGTAGATTTGAAGAAGGTGCAATTTGGTCAGTTTTTGCTCTGTCCGTCCATTTATTTATATATATGTTATATGACCTATGCATATGCAGCATGGACAAATTCAGGATTATTTTGTACCCAGCTGACAGGCCATAATTTAGTTTCATGAATCAGTGCACTGTATTGTGTCAATGCTCCATTCTAGTAAGAAAAGGAAAAACTTTAGTAGGAAGAGAAGAGTCAGTTACTCTGTTTCCAAGTACCAGGTGTTTGATACTACAGAGGCTCTTGTCAAATGTCAAGCACCTAGCTAGGATTCTAGTAAGACTTTTGAGCTTTTGATCAAACTAAAGTAATATTGAAGATTGAACTAAGTTCAGACTAGAGATGTTTGGCATAGAGAATCGTACTGTTTTTTGGAGGGTGTATAGGTTCACTCTATGCAGCTCTGTCATGTTCATTATTTTACTTTTCAGGTTTGGTACAGTAATAATTTTGTTCAAGAGTCCATGTTTGGCGCAGGGTATGAACATCTGAGGAAATGTGGGCAGTCTGATTTTTAGAGGCTGACATATGCAGTTTGAAGCAGGTGCAACTTGGTCTGTCTTTTGCTTTGTCCATCCATTTATATATTATTCAGCATGAGCAAATTCAGAATTTTGTTATGCCAGGTGACAGAGACAGACCACTGTTACCTAATCATATTCATATATCAGGTGAGTGCATTGTGTGTTTGCTGCGTTCTAATAAGAAAATAAAAAGAACTTTTTGTAGGAAGAGAAGAGTCCTTCTGTTTTGATAATGTAGCAAGTGTCAGAGGCTGCAGACTCTTGTCAACCACCCTGCCGATGGAGGAAGAAACTTGAAGAACCACGAAACTGTGCAATTAATTTTTAATTTTATCTACATTTAGTACTCCATGTGCCGGCATTTTGATGTGATGGAGAATCTTCTTTTTGTATAGTAAAATTTGAGAAAAAATTTAGCATCTAAACAGGGCCTTGGCAATTTCAGGCAGAAGACTGTTTGCAAGTTGACGTCTCCGGAGGGTCCACGGACGGGATAAGACAAAAGAAGAGTCGCAGCAGGGTCCATCACAGTTGCGTTTGGCGTCGCCCTCATCTCATCTCGGGGGGAAAAAGCCGCCAAAGTCGCATCAGAATTTTCAGAACGAACTCCTCGGCGCTTTCTCTTCCCACTCCCAGCTTCTCTCCCCTCCTTTCTCCCTCTGAAAAGAAAAGAAAAAGATTCCGTTTTTATCCATCCACCAATCTACCACAACATTCAAAGCTTCCATTTTTTTTTATCCCACCCAACCCAGACTACCCAGCCTGGCAGCCATGGCCGCCTCGCCGGAGGATTTCATGGCTGACCCTGCCGAGCCCTTCTCCCCCTCCATCTTCCTCGACCTGCCCCTGACGCCCTGCCCCGACGGCAATGGCGAGGGCAAGGACCCGGCCTCCGACGACCTCGGCCTCCCCTACATCGAGCGCATGCTCATGGAGGAGGGGATCGAGGAAGAGTTCTTCTACCAGTACCCGGACCACCCCGCGCTGCTCCAAGCCCAGGAGTCGTACGCGCGGGTCCTCTCCGACGCCACCACGGATTCGTCTTCGGACGGCAGCCCCACCGTGTCGGTGTCCTCCGGCTCCGACGACCTCACCACGGATGCCAGCACTGCGTCCGAGCAGAGCCCGGCGCAAGCGCAACTGGGGGATGCTGGCGTCCGGAGTGACGCTGCCGCCGCAGAGGAGATAGAGAAAAAGGCCAACCGCACCATGCTTGCAGCCCTCGATGGTGACCACGCCGCGCTGGCCTCGGCGTTCTTCAACGCCCCGCAGGATGGGGGAAGCAACGCCATGCTCAACTTGGCGTTCCTCAAGGGCATGGAAGAGGCCAACAAGTTCCTGCCTAGAGACATCGACCTGCTGCGCGGCGGCTCTGCCACCGTCGTCCAAGTGAAGGAAGAAGCAGAGGAGGATGGAAATGCCAATTTGGGCAGGGGCTGCAAGAACCGGCACAACTGGGATGATGTCCTGGAGGCCAATTTGGGCAGGGAGAGCAAGATGATGGTGCCAGAGCCGGAGGAAACCGGTGAGGTGGTTGACAGCATGATTGCCAATGGGTTCCAATTGTTCCTCAGAGAGGTGGAGAGCCTCCGCATCAGTATGGGAAGTGAGGCTGAGAAGAAGAGCAGGAAAGGGAATGCGTGGAATGCCAACGGAGTGGTGGACTTGTGCACCTTGCTCATACATTGTGCACAGGCCATGGCAACGGACGACCACCGGAGCGCGGCCAATCTGCTTAGGAAGATCAAGCAGCACTCTTCTCCACGGGGAGACGCCACACAAAGGCTGGCACATTATTTCGCTGAGGGATTGGAGGCGCGGCTGGCTGGTTCAGGGAGCCAGGTCTACAATTCGCTCATGGAAAGGCGCACCTCGGTCGTGGACTTCCTCAAAGCCTACCGGCTGTACGCGGCAGCCTGCTGCTTCCGAGTGATGGCGTTCAAGTTTGCCAACTTGACCATTTGCAAGGCTATTGCAGGGAGGAAGAAGGTACACATTGTGGATTACGGCATACATTACGGGTCCCAGTGGCCAGGTTTGCTGAAATTTTTATCTATATGGCCTGGAGGGCCATCGGAAGTGAGAATTACTGGCATTGATCTTCCCCAGCCTGGGTTCCGCCCAGCTGCTCGGGTCCAGGAGACAGGGCGGCGGCTTACCAATTATGCTTGTCAGTTCGGCGTGACATTCAAGTTCCATGGCATTGCAGCTAAGTGGGAGGCGGTTGGTGTTGATGATTTGGACATCGACCCTGATGAGGTACTCATTGTCAATAGCATCCTCCATTTTGGAAACTTGATGGACGAAGGTGTCGACACGAGTAGCCCAAGCCCGAGGGATGTTGTTCTCAGCAACATCCGCAAGATGCGACCAGATGTGTTCATCCTTTTCATCATGAATGGCACATATAGCTCACCATATTTTGTACCACGGTTCCGGGAGGCACTATTCCACTACTCTGCAATGTTTGACATGATGGATGCCACGACCCCACGGGATAGTGATCTACGCGTTCTGGTTGAGCGTGATCTTTTTGGCCAGTGTGCTCAGAATGTCATCGCTTGCGAAGGCTTGGACAGGGTTGAGCGCCCTGAGACATATAAGAAGTGGCAGCTGCGGAACCACCGGGCAGGGCTGAGACAGCTGCCGTTGGATCCAGATATTGTCAAGGCAGTGCGGGAGAGTGTCAGGGACAAGTTTCACGAGGACTTTGTCACTGATGTGTTGGATCTTCAGTGGCTCCTGGGAGGGTGGAAGGGACGCATACTCTATGCAATGTCAACATATGCTGCTGCTGATGTTATCTCGGATTCTTAGCTGCTCTAATTTACTGGATGGATTCAGAGATATAGATAATGGCAGCTATATACGATAGTGTGTCTGGTCCTGCTCAGCAGTTGTATGTTTCAAGGCACTTTGTTCCAAAATGACTTGGATCAGAGCTCAAATTTACAAGGTAGAAACAAGTATAGACGTAATGCCTTGTAATGTAAATTTCGATGTCTATTTAGATTAGATGGTCCTGTTGCTGCTTGAGCTACATTGTATGTTAGATATGATTCCTAAGTGTTGATGATGCTCTGCTTCTTTACTTTTTATTCTTTTCGAAACATGTACAGATGGTGAACTTATGTTTTTTTTTTTGATCGGGTTATGTTAATGTACAACATCCCCTATGTTGACTGGAAGACTTTCTTAAGTCGTCTCAACATAGCCGTTCCCCTCTTTCTCCCCGTCCACCTCCCGTGTCGAATGGTGGCCTATAGGGCCGTTTTACGCGAGCTCCGGCGAGCTTCTCCACTGCCATCCATGGCGGGTGCCCCTCGTGTCTTTCTCCGGCCGCGCTAAAGGCCTAAGCATGTTCGCCTCATTCCCCTCTATCCCCCCATGTCTCTATCTTCTCGAATGGTGGTCTCTAGGGTAGTTTCCGCAAGCTCCGGCGAGCCCTCCGCCGCCGGCCATGGCGAGCACGCCGCGCGGGCCACCCTGTGGCCGCGGTTTGTTCCGGGGCGAGTTCGCCTTCTTCCTCGCATCGTCCCGGTGGTGTCGGTGATCAAAACCATCGCCCGTAGGGCCCTAACCAGTCATGCCGGCGACCTTTCCACCGCCGTTCATGGCGCGCCGCCGTGTCCTTCCTCCCCTCCGGCGGCTGCTTCTCTCTCTCCCCCTCCCATCTAATCTTGGCCGCCCATTCCGAATCCAACGGCTGTGAAAGAAAGGTACCCTTTCGGGGCCCATTTTTGATAAAGAGACCTCCGATTTTCATCTTTTTGAACCCGCCGTCCTTGGCGTATTCCCGAAATACGCATTCTCTTTTTAAATACGTAGTTTTTCCGGTTTAAATGAAAAATACGTTTCCAGATTAATTACAGATTTGCCACTGCAGTAAAACACTTATAAAATCGTCGTTTTAGCTCCGATTTGACCCGTTCAACTTGCGTTAGTTTTGTAATTTCATGATCTACGCAATAGTGCTACTGTTAGACCTGTTAGGAGCTTTTAAATTTGTCGATTAATTCTAGTTTAATAGCTAGCTTTTGGAACCGTAAATAGCTCGTAACTTGTGCATTGTAACTCCGTTTTTCGTGCAATTCACGTCGTTGTGATCGTAGCGAGACGTAGATGATTTTGGTAAACATTTTATACAGTTTTATTTATTGTTGGTGTACTGTTCTAATCGTAGCCATGTTTTGCTTGTATGTCTGTTCTGGAAATGCGTGTTATACTTCGTGTCGTTCGAGTTCAGATGGTGAGGAGTACTTTGGGAATCCTAATATGTACGAGGAGCAGTAGGACCAGCAGCAGTTCGTGAACCAAGACAAGTATAGCATGGGCCTACCTTGATGTCCTATTCATTATATAATATACTCATTATGCATGTGTCTAATATTGCTCAACTATAAGGACATCCTAGTCTTTGATGACTTGTACCTTGATCCCTATGGGTTTTATTTGCATATGGGTAGAATGCTAGTGCTCTAACTAAACATGATCTACACTATGACTGATGGAACCAATGGATAAACATGATGGTAATAGTGGATCTATAGGGTAAAGGTGCAGATGATGTTTATCATGTTGCCCTAAACCCTCCATAAGGACTTTTCTGTAGGGCAAAAGCTGGGACATACAGTGCAACCGTGAGAGTCATATGACTCTGACTTTAGCTCAGTAATAGGATCTTTTCTAGCTTGTTAGAGGTTACCCGAAAGGGCACAAGAGGGGCTTACCACTTTGGGTATAGAACTGCCTCTGTTCTGATGTGTATAGCCTGCGGGAATTGTGCCATCAAAAGGGGATTCTCTATATCTGCCTGCCGAGGAAACCTTACGGCCCTAACATGTTAGGAGAGGCCTATGGAAGGCTTTATAGTGTACCCTGCCTACTCACCTTGGGAGTGTTAGGGAGTCGACGGGCCCCGGGCATATGGGCAACACGACTCACGGGTAAAGATGCACAACCTCTGCAGAGTGTTAAAACTGTTATAACAGCCGTGCTCACAGTCACGAGCGACCCGGAAAACTCACAGAATAAATGGTTACTTGCCATATGGATGACTTATGACGATGATGATGAGATTATACTGATGCTCAATTACTCTCCTTAATTCTAGTAAGTGATCATGTGGGTTAAACGGGAGCTTAAGCATAACTTAATAATAATAATTAACAATGAAATGTTGATCTATTAAAAGTGCTAACTGCAGTCAACCGTGTCTATCCTTTTGAGCCTCATGAATCCTCATACTATACTTGTGGAGTACGAGTGTACTCACACTTGTTATTATTTCATTTTTGGATAAAAATCCCAGATGGGTAACAGATGATAGTTTCTACGAGGATTTCCCTGAAGAATTCTAGGTTTGGGTCAACCAGTCGGCCTTCCCTGTGGAGCAGATACTTCGTTCGAGAGTGTTATTTACTTTTCTAGTTGTTATGTTAAGAACAAGAGGTGATTGGAATTTTTTTTATTTTTAATCCTTTTTTAAACAATATTTTAATACTAATCCCAAAAGAAGTATTTGTAAATCTGACCCTTTTGGTCGCGCCAGCGCGGGTGGCGTGATTGCACCACTTTGTCGTGCCACATGCACTGGCGCGACAAGGGGCACCACGGTGGCACACGTCATTGACCGGAGCTAGCATGGCGGAGCGTGGGGCCCATCCTGTCGTGCCACCGAGTCTGGCGCGATAGCCCTATCGCGCCAGGCGGGCTGGCGTGGCAAGCCCATATAAAGGCCACGACCCACCACCTTTTTCCTCCCTCCCTTCACTCTATGGCCACTCAGCGAGCTCGAGGTCAGCCTTTGGTCCTGCGTCGTCTCTCTTCTCCTCCTCCCATCCTCTATTTAGATTTGATTAAGTTTGTATTTGGTTTTCAGATTTGAACGGTCTTGTGCATGAGGTATGAATCCCTCACCTCTGTTGTTTTTTTGTGTTTAATTGATGTTTATATACTGCTCTGGTTTACACTGCTGTGTGTAATACTAGCTTTCGTTTGGTTGAATGAAAGTTGCTTTGGCTAATCACGTGTAATATAATATGATTCATGTTGTACTTGTTGAACTTTGATGATTTTTGTGATTGGTTTTGGTTGGCAGTGCATTAGGGTTTTGATTGGTAGTGCATTAGGGTTTAGACAGCAGTATGGGTTGCACTGTTGATACTAAACTTTGTTCGAAGTGTGTGATTTGAAGTTTTTTTGTGGTGATTAGATGTATAGATGAGTTGGACTATGTATGTATAGACATCATTTACATTCAATAAGTTTGTTTTAGGGTTTGGCTTCATGGGTTTACATGATTATAGAGATGATTGAGATGAAAATTGTTGTTGAAATGTGTAATAGTATTGGTTCATATCTTTGCTTTGTTGAACTACTTTGTAATAGGTTCAATGGCGGTTCGAAATGACATCCAATTCATGCACCATCCGAAGGATCATGGTGGTATTGGTCCTTTCCTACCATCAGAGCCAGCACTGTTGTTTTATTGTGGGTTACCGGCATTTGTGAAGCAGTCAAGGCATCCCGCGTCAGCTGGGCGTACTTTCTACTGTTGCCAACTTAAGCGACGTCCCCCGATACTTGATGCCTACTTAGAGGGATGCAACTTCTATCAGTGGATCGATGGCGATGAAATGTTTGAGCCATCCATTATGTTGTTTTCTTATGACCCCTGGAAGAGCATTCCATATTCAAAATTTGTTCATTGGGTTCCGCCGCCACCGAACCCTCCTGAGATGATAGAGACGGAGAAGGTTGACGCTGCTTTACGCCATCGAGCCAATCCTCCTAGATGCCATTGTGGAGTGTCGGCGTGACTAACTACTCCTAGCCAACGTGGAGCATTCACTGCCTTCTATCGCTGTGGAGTGTCAAATTATATGAGTTGTCATGAAAGCAATCTATCTTTAAGCTTATATGCGTTTTGCACATACAATGTTACACTTGGAACATGTGTTTTTGCAGAGAGGGTTCCCATCTTGTGACTTTGACGAGTACAACTATGGACCCAAATCGCATTGGCCTTCTGAGTATGAATTTGCAGAGTTTGAAGCAGGCATTAAGCCATGGCCATGCACAAAGATGCCGGACCATTAGTGCAAGTGTGGCACCAAGGCTCACGAAGGAGTTGTTCCATCTGAGCTAGGATACGCATACTACTGTGACAATGCTTATGGAGGGCTGTCTGAGTTATGGGTGAGTTGGCTGAACCGGTGAAGTTACTACATGAACATAGGCCACCGGTTTGTTTACTCATTGCTTTGTATTTGCTTAGGTGGGGAGGACATGCGATTGGGAGGACTTCACTAGTTGAAACGATCTCGATTTTCCTCGAAGGGAAAATCCACAGATACGATTTATAATGTAGTAGATCATGAGGGCAATCCATCACATCATCAATTATCAGCTGATATCATAGTCATACATCATAGAAATACAAGTTACAAGGCTTTACAATACTAGTTAACACATCTATTACATAGATTAATCTAGCGGAAACGCACACACATCTTCATCAGAGTCGTTGTAGCGCATCGGCAGGTGAAGGCTCCTCCTTCATGGCAGTCATCAGAGTTGGCATAGAATGTCAATGGGCGTAGACTCCATCTTCTCAACCACACTTGAGCGTAGGCACGAGACCATCTACTCCTAATCCAAGTCCTCGTGGTCGTCGTAGATTCTATCCAAACCTGTCCAAAATCTATCAGTACAATTTGTACTGGCCATTGTCTCCCACCCTATGCTTTTTGCGTATGCTTTGTGGTAAGTGGAATACAAGGGTAGAAGAAAAGGCCTATTTATGGCTGTAGGTTTCCTATGCAAGTTCAACAAGATTTTATAATAATAGTGCATCAAGTTTTATCCATCTCAAACACACGTTCTCCCATCCCATCACACACATCTCACCACACTCTCACACTCTCTAGGCGGCAAGGATGACTCCCGCTCGTACCTTGCCTCAACGGCCAAAGCCGGATCCAACACGAAAACCTAGGGAAAAGGTAGAAAGGACTCCTCTCTCTAATCAAGTGAAGCGTAGGTCATGGGAATGTCCATATCTGCGGACACGGCTATACGTATAGATCGATCAACTCTGTAGAGCGTGTACACCTAGAAATCCACAAGATCACCATCCTCGGCGGTGCCCCGCCTAGGCTGATGTCGACTGCCTCCCAACCGGTACGGTACCACCCTACCACTCACCCCTGGGCCACCCCGGAGTCCACCAAAACGCTGAGACTGTGAGACGTAGTACCGGGCCCCCAAGGTCACTACACTGTCTTAGGAGGGTGTGGGCCCCTATGCCCGTACCTCCCTATACTATCACCTTCCAACCTAGTAGTAGTGGCACCGCTCTAGTCAGTCGGGTAATCGTCTCCCGCCCATCGGGAGCGAGTGGTGTGCACGAAGGGTCCCATGGTTCTGGTTCTCAAGACAAGAACTTGTATAACTTAAAATCCATTCTTTATAAATCCTAGGAATTCTAACTAGAGGTCCCAATAGAGCTTCCATGTTAATCCTTACTAGATCCATTAGAAAAATAGATAAATTCTAGAAATTATTAAAAAAGCAAAAGTATGTGGCCACTGATAATACCATTGATAATAATAGCCACTGAATCCATTATATTTTACAAATAATTGCCTACATATGTATTATGTAAAACAATATAAAGTAACCAATGAATCAATATTCAAATTCTTCATCTATGCCAATCCCGTTAAAAAACATGATCTAAAGTGTGCTATTATAATAGATAGTATACGTACCTTAACCATTTTAAACTAAATCACCACTTCTATCACTATTAAAAAACTAAAAAAACCCTCAAATCTATATCTAAATTACTAGCGTGTTCTATTATAAAAAATATTTAAACAACTATAAAGCGCACATATGTTTCTATGCTATCCAATCATATTAATATTTATATATTAAAATTTGATTATAGTAAATATACGTAATGTGCCATCAAGCAGATCAAATTCACATGGATGTATATATGCGGTGATAAATATTTGTTACAAGCAAATGATTTTCTTAACGACTCATATACTAATGGCACTAACGAATTATTTGAAACTATATCAATAACAATGACATATATTCTATATAACTTTTCACTTTAGAGATATATTTATTCCATTTAACTAAAATGTTCTCTATACTAATATAACCAGGGTAGGTTAGTGAACACCACATGTGGATAAATGTTACTAGCTATTGGGATTACTTTAGAGTGAATAGTCAATAAAATACTTAATACCCTCTTTATGTTAGCTATGCCATTTTAGATCTCACTTGAAGCTCTGAAATTTATCTTAAGTGATGTGGTCCATAATTTAAATTACTATATATTACATTATATTGTTTCAGGGTGTAGTTTACGAGATACGGCCCTTATTTAAAAAGTCCAAAAAAAGAGTTAATAAAATAAGAGTTTCAAATTAACTCGAGGTTAAAAAATATGTAGCAACTAATAATAATAAATTAAATTTCAAAAACAAAATTTTAGATTTTTATGGTATCATAAGATATTAATAAACAATGTCTTTTAGTTATGGCCCGTGTGGGAGCACGGGCTGGGTTATGGTTGCATCGAAGGGGAGGAACTCATCACAAGTTCTGTCCCTGAAGATGTTCTTGTAATTGTTTCTGATGACTTATCAGATTGAGTAATGAATTTGCCGAGTTTCAAAAAAAAAAACTTAATAAGGTTCCATAGCTTGGGATCTGTGGAACCGATCAAATGCCTACCCTACCAACACACACACAAAAAAACGCATTCAGGCCCTTCCTTCTGATCCATCTTTGTGTAAAGATTTTTCTAGGAATATTTCACAATTTCGTAAATTATTTGGCCATATCTAGTACCACAACTTTTTTGTACAAATATGCATAGGTAGTGTCGAAACTATATATGGCAGTGTTTCAAAATAAAGGAGAAGTCTTCGAACCCAGTCTGTAATAAGTTGGAAAAAGGAAAGATGAATGTGTACCGTGTACGTACCTTGGTGTCGGAGAATGGCAGCATGCAGCGCATTCTGTCCATTTGGTCCGGCGAAGGAAAGGTTTCCGTGACTCTTTTCAAAGAGTGTGTCTTGCAATAACCCCTGGTTTAGCATGATGGCAAGGTACATAGGTGATGCACCGCCGTCTTCAGGAAAGCTAGCCAATTCTGAGTCCTTCACCATCAGCAGGTCGACTATGTCCTTGTTCCCAATGCGGACAGCCTCATGCAAGGCTGTCTCCTTGTGCTTGTTTTCTTTCCGCAGCAGTTCCTTCATCCTATCCTCGCCTTCAGTGAAAGCAAGATCAATGAGGCAAGCAACCATGTTGGACTTCCCCGCTCGTGCAGCACAGTGCAGAGGGGTGTCGCCCTTGTTGTTTTGCACAAAGAGGAGGTGCTTCGCTTTCTCATAGATGATGCGAGCACTCTCCAAGAAATTATCACCATCACCATAGCCGTAGGTGGTCAATAATGCATGCCGTTCAGTGCGGGTTAGGCGCCAGCACCAACACCAGCGCCGCCACCACCACTTGTTGTTTTGTTGAACAAGATGTTTGGCTTCTCTAGACCTAGTAAAGAAGTTATCGCCTTGACCACAGGCAGCCACCACATGGAGTGCAGTGTCACTGTCACCTTCAGCAGTGACCCCTTCCAGGATCGACTCATTTGCTTCTGTGTCGTCATCAGCATAAGAGCTAGCTCGCCCAGTAGACAAGCTCTCGCTGGCGCCGCCATTGCCAGAGGCTTGACCGTCTTCCCCGCTGAGAAGGGTTTGCAGTTTCTCAGCAGAGCCCGAGGATGCCAATGCTAGCAGACGAAGATCCATATTCCTCTGGTGAGGCCTCTCCGCTGAAGCAGCAGCCTGCTGCTTGGCCATCACCACCACCATCACCTCCGAATCTTGTTTCTGCTTGTTCACCAGATCCTTCAACTGCTGGACACCGCCGCTGCCGGTGGCCACCATCAGCTTGGCGTCCATGTCCGCTACCGGAGTATCTGCTTCAGTGGGCGGCGACATGGGGGATGGATGTATGTGAACCGGCAAACCGTCTCTAGATTGTGATAACAACCCTTGTATCTTGGGACTTCAAATGGAGAATGTGCAGGACTAGACTAATCCTGCTAGACACCAAATAGCAAGACAAAGGCCTTGTTCACTTCCCATCCCAACCCAAAATATTTCCTCTTTCACCTATCACATCAAATTTTTCGACGCATTCATGGAGCATTAAATGTAGGTAAAAAAGATAACTAATTGCATAGTTTGTCTATAAATGTCGGGACGAATCTTTTAAGCCTAGTTAGTCCATGATTGGACAAATTTTGCCAAATAACAATGAAAGATACTACAGTAACTTTTCACCTACTTTTCGCGAGGTGAACACACCCAAAATGTTAAACGATCTATGTTTCAGCCTAGGTAAGACAAGATGTGGAGGCCATGCTAGAAGCCTTCAAATAATAATAGTAAAATATGTTGTAGCTCTGCACCTACATTGCATGGAAGCAGAGAGCAGCAGACATTATATTGGTGGAAAAGGAATACTCCTATATAGCTCTTGTTTTTCTACGTACACATAAGCATTTATGGATTTCCCTGCTTTTATCAGCATTTCAGCAATTAAGTGACGACATGGCTCTGGAATGCCACAGCTCGAATTCCCAACTGAATGGAACGAGCAACTATCGCAAGTTCTTGACGAAGCAATGCAAACAAGCAAGAAGACATTACGCAAATGAAATTGAAAATTATTACTGTATGTATAAGAGTGAGGTTGCAGGAGAAGCAGAATCATGGGATCACCTGAAATTTTGCAGGCGGTGCTGGAGTCCTTGGGCTATATTCTTTTGAGTATGTGAGGAAAGAAGGCAGGTAAGGGCCTTAGTTTATATAAGCAAAGGGAAAAAAAAAGAGATGATCCAATGCTTAGTTCACACTCCAAGGATTGAGTGCAAAATTGGCACGGAAGCAGCATGCATAACTGGAGTAGTATATATATGGTTGTTCCTTTTTTTTTGTATACAGATGGAAATCAACAATTACTCGCTTCTCAGCATTTCTGGAATTAGTTTTTTGGAAAAAAAAGGATTTCTGGAATTAGTTAATATACTTAGTAGTTATTTTTCCTGCAATGTAGAAACTGCTAAGGCATGACATAGCTTGTGAAATGGCGCAGCTGTATGCCATGCTAAAGAGTCTCTTTTCTTTCTGAATAAAAAAAGTAGATATAGATCCACAAGTTATGCCTTGCTTGATGATTGATAAATGCAAAGTTAAAGAGCTTGTGCTAGCTCTTTATTATTCTTGGGTAGGGTAATGACTTTGATGATTCGAGCACTCTCCAAGAAATCATGACCATCGCCATAGGTGGTCAACGCATGGCGCTCAGCGCGGGTTAGGTACCAGTGCCAGCGCCACCCCCGGGTAAAGATTTTGTCGCCCTGACCACAGGCGGTGGCCACCACATGGAGTGCAGTGTTACCTTCAGCAGTGACACCTAACAGGATTGCTTCTATGTCGTCGTCCTTGCCGCCGTTGTTGCCAGAGGCTTCACCCTCTTCGCTGATGACAAGGTTTGTTTGAAGTTTCTGATCAAAAGAGCTAATGCCACCACCGAGAAGAGATTTCAGTTCCTCAAAGGACCCGGAGGACGCCAATGCTAGCAGATGGGGATCCATATGAGGCTTCTCCACGGAAGCAGCAGCCTGCTTCTTGGCCATCACCACCACCATCACCTCCGAATCTTGTTTCTGCTTGTTCACCAGATCCTTCAACTGCTGGACGCCGCCGCTGCCTGTGGCCACCATCAGCTTGGCGTCCATGTCCGCGGGCGGCGACATGGGATGGATGTACGTGAACTGGCAAACCGTGTCTAGCTTGTGATAACAACCCTTGTATCTTGGGACTTCAAATGGAGAATATGCAGGGCTAGACTAATCCTGCTAGACACCAAATAGCAAGACAAAATGTTAAACGATCTATGTTTCAGCCTAGGTAAGACAAGATGTGGAGGCCATGCTAGAAGCCTTCAAATAATAATAGTAAAATATGTTGTAGCTCTGCATGGAAGCAGAGAGCAGCAGACATTATATTGGTGGAAAAGGAATACTCCTATATAGCTCTTGTTTTTCTACGTACACATAAGCATTTATGGATTTCCCTGCTTTTATCAGCATTTCAGCAATTAAGTGACGACATGGCTCTGGAATGCCACAGCTCGAATTCCCAACTGAATGGAACGAGCAACTATCGCAAGTTCTTGACGAAGCAATGCAAACAAGCAAGAAGACATTACGCAAATGAAATTGAAAATTATTACTGTATGTACAAGAGTGAGGTTGCAGGAGAAGCAGAATCAGGGGATCACCTGAAATTTTGCAGGCGGTGCTGGGGTCCTTGGGCTATATTCTATTGAGTATGTGAGGAAAGAAGGCAGGTAAGGGCCTTAGTTTATATAAGCAAAGGAAAAAAAAGAGATGATCCAATGCTTAGTTCACACTCCAAGGATTGAGTGCAAAATTGGCACGGAAGCAGCATGCATAACTGGAGTAGTATATATATGGTTGTTCCTTTTTTTTTTGTATACAGATGGAAATCAACAATTACTCGCTTCTCAGCATTTCTGGAATTAGTTTTTTAGAAAAAAAAAGATTTCTGAAATTAGTTAATATGCTTAGTAGTTATTTTTCCTGCAATGTAGAAACTGCTAAGGCATGACATAGCTTCTGAAATGGCGCAGCTGTACGCCATGCTAAAGAGTCTCCTTTTTTTCTGAATAAAAAAAATGTAGACATAGATCCACAAGTTATGCCTTGCTTGATGATTGATAAATGCAAAGCTAAAGAGCTTGTGCTAGCTCTTTATTATTCTTGGGTAGGGTAATGACTTTGACGATTCCTTGCAGGTGAGGTCGGAGAGGCACTGGCGTTGCTTGATCCACCTCTCTCATCGAGCTGCTGAGCCGACGACGCACATCTGCTGCTCGTCATCAAATTGCCGCCACAGCAGTGCATTGAGGCCAAAATTATCGAACACACTTTTACTCCGTAGTATGCATTTTCTATGTGACGTACATATGTTCGCTTTTCAGGTATGGAAGCTCGGAGTACCAGTGCTCTGCTTGACCTGTCCATGTATAGAGCTGGGGAGAGAAGTGGAGCATTTAGAATTTGATTTTTTTTGTTCATCCTGACAGGTACAGTTTATTCTGAATTTTGCTGTCTTTCAGACGCATAAGCAACAGAGGGACATGCATAGCACAGTGGAGTTTGTCTGCTGTGTTCCAGAAGAAACGTGTTGCGGCCAAGAACAGAGGATGATACTCTGTTTCTGAGTAGTGCACTGCAGACAGCAGACCCGTGTTCGAGAAGGCCAGCCCTGCCTGCATTCCCTTCTTGGAACTCTGCTTCCCTTTGTTGAGTGTATATAATATAATATAAAACCTCAAAGCCTAGGGATCGTATCCACGTCACCCCTCCAGAAAAGCAGGCAGCATGCTCGGCTGCCGGAGCCGCCTCGTGTTGATTGTGGGAGCAGTCAGAAGTCCGCCATGCCGCAAGGAGCACAAAGCTCCTTCGCTCGGCGTGGCTATGTATGTATGTAAATTAGAAATTCAAATGCCTGCCTCATTCAAGTTTTCTTACATGGATCACAAATATCCTGGAATAAACTTAGTTTTTGTGGTACTATGATTAGTTTGCCACGAAGAGCACAAAGCTGATCTTAGCACGGGAGAGCCAACTACAGCATGCCCCCTCTCGGATCATTTTCTTGGTGGAAGGACGCAACAGGAAAAATTCCTAGTGCGGAGTGGAGAAGGTTCAATGGCTTGGTGATTTACACCTGGACAAAGTGAAGAGGCGTACTCCCATTTTCATCCCTTTGTATGGTAAGATCCTTATTTTGTGGGCAGAGGGATGTTTCATTCCATTTTAACAACTCCACAAGAACTGCAAACACCATTACTTTATTATCAGACTAATCAAGGTGACAAAAAAATAACTATTCAAATAAAGGACTTATCTATCTTTTATATTAGTACAACATGCTACAAAAATCGCTTGATATCTTTTATATTAGTACAACATTAGCCCCACCTTCCGATTTCGTAGATATATGAACATACAATATTATAGAAACTATTGTAAGCAAATCCTTTATTTTTGGGTAGAGGCTTTATTTAAAACCGCCTTTAAAATAATTTATGAACTGGCTGACTTCTAAAAATCAATTTTTAGAGGCGGTTGGGTTTTTTGGCTACCTCTAGAAGTGCCCTCTATTTTTATAGGAAGCTAGAAAACCAAACCACCTCTAAATATGACATTTCTATAGGTGGTTCGGTTTTCTGACTGCCTCTAAACATAGAGACATTTCTAGATATGGTTGGCAATTTGGTCCATCTCTAATAATAGGTGCAGCACTGTAAAATTCATAGCTTTTTTCAATTCAAGTGGGACGAAAACAAAATTTATACCATCTATAATTTTGTTGTTGGCAACGTCTTCGTTCGAAATCATTTATGGTCCCAAAATTATGTTTGAAGTTCTCACATTTCGAAATTCCAATTTATTGAATTTTTCAAACGATCTCGGACGGAGAAATGACCAAAATCCAAGTTGTAGATCTCGAAGGGACCCACAACTTTGTAGATTTCAACCTTTTCATTTGAAATTATTTATGGTACAAAAATCCTATTTGAAATTCTCATTTAAAAATTTTAAATTTTTTATACGACTTCGGATAGAGAAATGACCAACACCAAAGTTGTAAATCTCGAAGATGTATGCAACTTTGTATTTTGTAAAGCTTTATGTTTTAAATCATTTGTGGTCTCAAAATTTTATTTGCAATTCTCATATTTTTAAATTTATTTTTTAAAAAACTACCTCGATAAGGAAATGACAAAAACCAAAGTTTTATTAGTCGAAGAGATGAAAAATGTTTCAATTGAAACCTTTTTATTTGAATTTGTTTAGGTTCTCAAATATTCATTACAATATCGAGAAAAGTCAGTACTAAAGGAAAGTATCAACTACTTAGTCACAAGCCACTTTGCCGTGGAGGGGTAAAGCAGCCTTGTGCAAGGCCGCAGCTACTGAGGGCATCTCCAGGTTTTTTTTTTGCTATTTTGTAGTTCGATTTATAAATTTTGGGAAACAAATTGTAGAGGCGGGCCGGAACCTAGCTGCACTACAAATCGGTTTCTAGGACAGCTGGATAGCGCATCTAGATATCAAAGACGCACAAGTAGAGAGAAACGAGCCAGCCGACTCTATAAAGACATCTCAGTTGCCTATAAAAACTCTCTGTAGTAGAGAGATCTAGTAGCACAACTTTTTTTTGGGTATAAATATGCATAGATATATAGAGAGTGGCAAAACTATATATGGTAATTAATGTTTCAAAATAAAGGAGAAGTCTGTGAACCAAGTTTGTACGTTGGAAAAAAGGAAAGATGCACGTCTCTGCCTGTGTATCGGAGAACGGCAGCGTGCAATGCATTCTGTCCATTTGGTCCAGGGAAGGAAAGCATTCCATGACTACTTTTATCTTGTAGTGTTTTCACAATTTCATCCTGTCTTAGCTCGATGGCTAGGTACATAGGTGATGCACCGCCGTCTTGAGGAAAGCTGGGCAATTCCGAGTGCGCCCACATCAGCAGGTTGACTATGTAATTGTGACTGGCTTGGTGTATGTTCATGGGCCCTGCTTGGCTTCTAAGAGACGCGGTGAAGAGGAGAGAGCACACAGGAGGTGATCAGAGTAGCCATGTGTCTGTGCAGCCTGCCTCAGTCTGAACGGGTTAATAATCCTCGTGCCTGTGGAGCCCGCTCGTCTCAAGAGCTAAGGGTGTGTTTACTTCGCGAAAAATAGGTGAAAAGTTACTGTAGCATCTTTCGTTATTATTTAGCAAAATTTGTTTAATTATGGACTAAATAGGCTCAAAAGATTCGTCCCGACATTTACAGACAAACTATGCAATTAGTTATCTTTTTTACCTACATTTAATACTCCATGCATGTGTCGAAAGATTTGATGTGATGGATGGAAGAAGAAATATTTTGGATTGGGATGGAAAGTGAGCAAGGCCTAAGACTCTTCTCAAGAGCTTGCAAGAATCCCGAGAACACATATACGCAGCATGCAACCATCGAAACATGGATTTATATAAAGAATCTGTATACAGCCATGTACATACAGGGATTTTCTTAATTTTAATCATTTTTTATTTAATATTTTAATAATAACCGTTCTATTTTTTTTTACAGATCTGACCCTTTTAATCGGGCAAGTGGGGCTGGCGCGACCAAATAACGCTGTCGCTCCAATGCATGTGGCGTGGCAAGATCTGCCACGTTGGACGGCGTTCCCGACGTGAAAAAGCTTATCACGTCACTTCCATTGGCGTGACAGTATTATTTTGTCGCGCCACCGGGAGTGATGTAACAAGACTGAACTTTCGAAAAATCATAACTCTTTAATAAAACATCGGATGAAGATGAAATTTATATAAAAATTGTAGCTCTCGATGAGATCTACGACTTTCTAGTTTTGAGTTTTTTCATTTGAGAACGTTAAGATGCTCAAAAAATTAATATAATATTTCAGGACTATAATAATCGCGTAATAGTGCTTGTCGGATTAGAAAAATAATATCTTTTTTGTATGTTGTCAAATGAAGATACTTTTTACATCAAAGTTGTAGCTCTCAACGATATCTATAAATTTATAGTTTTCTGTTTTTACATTTAAGGTCGTTAAGATGCACGAAAAAATAATATAAAATTGTAGCAGCATAATAATCATGCACTAGGTCTTGTCACTTTACAAATAAAATTTTTGGGTCCGAGATTGTTGAATAATTTTGAATTTGAAATTTCATGTACACCATGTCAACGTCCGAGTTTGTTGAATAATTTTGAATTTGAAATTTCAAAATATGCGCACTTACAACAATATTTTAGGTCCCTAAACCGTTTTAATTAAAAACTTCTCAACTACAAAGTTGTAGATTCCGTCGAGGGCTATAATTTTGATATAAAGTTTGTCTTAATCCGAGCTGATATGAAAAAGTTATGAATTATTTTTTGAAAAAGTGAGTGTGCCACATTAAAAAAAATATAACCAACTGACATGTGGGCCCAACATGTAAGAGCCACGCCGATGCGCCACGTCAGCATTCAGAGCGGGTTTGGCCCCGTTTGGACCTAGATGACACCCGATGCTAAGTTCATGGACCTAGAATTGACATTTTAAAAGTAGAGGGACCTAGAGGACACCCCTTGCCATGTCGAAGGACCGCATTGAATTTTTCCTCTTTTTCTTATTACGTGTGAAGTGGAGCGTGGTACAAGTATCAAACTTTTGAAACGGGAATTTTCATTTTTATATGCGTTAGTATTTTTAATAATTGATACAAACCTTTTTTATGCATGGAACGTGATTTGATAGGTGTAGTAAATCTTGATTTATTGCAACTTTGTGTTAATAGCCAACGTTTGTTTCGGCCATGTGACGTGATTCTCCATCTCGATTGGTTAATGAGTCATGATTGGCTGTTCATTCCGTGCGCCACTTTCCTCTAGGTGATACGTGATGCCGAGATCCTGGGGACATGCCGGGTCCCAGCCATCACACTCCGGCCCAGCCCACTGAAGACAAGGCCCGCAAGAGCTCAAGGGGAGACGCCTCTCAGAGGCTGGCGCACTGTTTCGCCGAGGCGCTCGAGGCGCGGCTCGCCGGCACGCTCGTGGCGAGGCGTATCTCCGGTGGTGTGGACTTCCTCAGGGCCTACAAGCTCTACCTGGAGGTTTGCTCCTTCAAGATGATAGCATTCAAGTTCGCCCACATCGCCATCTGCAAGGCCATTACAGGGAGGAAGAAGGTGCACATCGTGGACTACGGTGATCATCACGGCTTCCACTGGCCACCTTTGCTGCAGGCGTGGAAGGATCGGGACGGCGGGCCGCCGGAGGTGAGGATCACCAGCATCGACTTACCCCAGCCAGGGTTTCGTCCGGCAGCTCGGATTGAGGAGACTGGACGCCGGCTCAGTGATTTCGCTCGCCAGCGTGGCGTCACATTCAAGTTCCGCAGCGTCGTCGCGTCGAAGTGGGAGACGGTTTGCGCTGACGACTTGGACATTGAGCCCGACGAGGTGCTCATCGTCAATGGCCTGTTCCATTTCGGCAAGCTGATGGACGAGGGCGTCGACATTGACAACATGAGCCCTACGGATATGGTCCTCCGCAACATCCAGAAGATGCGGCCTGATGTGTTCATCCTCTGCGTCGAGAACAGCTCCTACAATGCACCATTCTTTGTAACACGGTTCCGGGAGGCGCTATACTACTACTCGGCGATGTTTGACATCATGGAGACGACGACCCCGTGGGACAGCGATGAGCGCTTGTTGGTTGAGCAGGACATCCTGGGGGGTTGTGTCTTCAATGCCATTGCCTGCGAGGGCTCCGAAAGGGTGGAGCGCCCCGAGACATATAAGCAATGGCAGGTGCGAGGCCACCGGGCGGGACTGAAGCAGCTGCCCCTGAATCCTAATACGGTGAAGTATTTGAGTACGAAGGTGAAGGATGGCTACCACAAGGACTTTGTGGTTGATGTGGACCAGCAGTGGCTTCTGCAAGGGTGGAAGGGACGTATACTCTATGCCATGTCGACATGGGTTGCACATGATACTCTCTCATAGCTGTCCCAGAGCTAATGTCTTGTGACGACTAATGTCTTCACTTCACTGAAACATCTCTGTTCAACTGATAGTTTTTGAGGCTGATAGACCAATTGATGATGCTTTGTTATGAGACAAAAGCACTGTTCTATATGGCTAATAAGTAGTTGAAGCGAATAGGGCGGTTTGACAAATTAATAGCGTATATAGGAGAATAAGTATAGGGACTTAGTAACTAATAATGTCTTATAAAATTACTTGCATAAACATGTTCTCATGTTTCTTCTTTGGATCTTACATATATGTAAGTTTCTACGCAGACTGATCCAGAGCTTATATTTTGTAAAGAGTAAAGCCCATCACCGGTCCCTAAACTTGTTTGGTTGTGTCATCCCGGTCACTAAACTCGCAAATTGATCGTTTAGGTCCTCAAACTTTTTCAGCTGTGTCATCCCGGTCCCTGAACTTGGAAATCACCCATTTAGGTCCGCAAACTTGTTCAGTTGTGTCAGCCCGGTTTCTAAACTTGGTTTTGAGTCTCATTCGGGTCAAATCAGGGCAATCTAAAAACTCTATATCAAAAATTAATTTATAACTTTTTCATATGAGCTCAAATGAAGACATAACTTTGTAAAATATAATAATAACCAGAAGGTCCTTATTCCTTCTTTATTTTTCGCAGCTGATTAGCAACTCTATGGATTGCTTGTTTGAATTTTAATGGGATGAGGTATTTATATTGTGAAGTTCAACTGGTTGGGAGTCGGAGGTATGATCATGCATCCCAAACATACACGAAGATTCGCTTGAGTCCTCTCATAACTCCAAATTAGGTGCATAATTTCTTCTTAATAAAAAACACCTTTATGTTTTTAGGTTTGTGTTGACGCTGAATCGGATCACACACCAGCAAGGGATCACACGCTCGAGGCTGCACACGACCTTGAACTCGGCGAGAACGCCCTCAAACAGCGAGACAGACCAGCAAGGCGGTCAGGCTGATTATCCATCGCTCGTTCTTCGCCCAATAGACTTCAGAACACCTCCTATGAAGACCTATCGGGGAGGGGTGCAATGTGGTTGCTCTAGGGTTAGCAAGACCAAATCTTATCGACAGACATGACGAACAACAAGGGTTGCAAATGAAGCATTATGCTGACAAAAATCGCAGTGAAAAGGAGTTTGTAGCAGGAGATCTGGTTTACTTGAAACTTCAGCCTTACATCCAATCCTCGGTGGCTCCAAGAGGCAACCCAAAGCTGAGCTACAGATTTTTTGGACCATTCAAAATTCTTGCCAAGGTTGGGGCAGTGGCTTATAGATTGGATCTTCCTGAAGATGCTAAAATTCATCCAGTCATTCATGTGTCTCAATTGAAAAAGCATGTTCCAGCCTCTGTCCATATTGAGGATGATATCACTCGGTTACCTGATGATCCAGTGGAAGCAGTCCAGCCGATTGCCTTCAAAGCAACCAGGATGTTACAGAAAGGGTCATCTTCACTCTTTCAGATTCAAGTTCAATGGTCCAAGTTACCAGCTTCGATGGTGACATGGGAAGAGGTACATGATCTTCAGCGTTGCTATCCTAAATGTCCAGCTTGGGGACAAGCTGGCTTTCAAGAGAGGGCGAGTGTCAGGAAAAAGAGGAAGAGGGCTGTAGTTCGTCAGACAAAGAAGGCCACAAGTCTGTGCGACGGGAACGGGCTGAGTGACTAGGCGCTTGGTAAATGGGCTTTTCGGAAGTCCGACCTGTGGGTCGCGTATTGGGCCGATGGCCTTGTAAGGCGGCGTATAAGAATGCTGCGAGGGGAAGGGGCAGGGGATCGACCAACTGATTTCAGAACCTGTCAATACATTCAGTTACATTCTACCGCAATACAGTTACCTGTTCTAGCGTTATTCTTCGTGTTCTTGCATTTATCGATTCAGTATATTAGGATTCCACCCAGCCCGTAGCCTGACAATGTGCTCCTGGGCAACATCAGGAAGATGCGGCCACATGCGTTCATCCTTTGTGTCGAGAACAGCTTACATAACGCGCCATTCTTTCTAGGACGGTTCCAGGAGGCATTGTTCTGCTACTCCTCGATGTTTGACATGATGGATGCAGCGGCGCCACGGGACAGTGAGCAACGCTTGCTGGTTGAGCAGGACCTCTTTGGACGCCGTGTTCTGAATGCCGTTGCCTGTGAGGGGTTTGATAGGGTGGAGCGTCCTGAGACATACAAGCAATGGCAGGCACGGAACGATCGAGCAGGCTTGAGGCAGCTGCCACTGGATCCTGATATTGTTAAGGCTGTGAGTGACAAGGTTAGGGACAACTATCACAGGGACTTTGTCATCTATGTGGATCAAAATTGGCTCCTGCAGGGATGGAAGGGACGCACACTCTATGCTATGTCCACATGGGTTGCAAATGATGGTATCTCAAATCCTAGCTAGCTAGCAACACGAGTCATGTCTTTGTAATATACTTATGTGACATGCTTAATTAGCTTGGTTGTACTATTTTTTTCAGCAAGCTTTCCTTGTGCTGCTTCAAGAGAGTCAAGTTGGCGTAAATCTTTAGTCTAACACCATGGAGGGCCTAAGCTGATAGAATTGATACTGATTTGTCGCCGATGCATCGTAATGCTATATATAAAAAAAAGGGTTCCCCGCTGCCCATCTACTTAGCCTGGTCACTTTCAGTACTAGTCCTCATTTTCTTCTTTTCCTTGTCAGTCTCCTGAACTTTCCCAGCGCCCCTTCCAGTTTTGTTTGTAAGCTTAACTCTTTTGTTGTTTAATAAATAAATGTGCTGTAGGGGTGCAAATCCCTCCAGTTTCCCTAAAAAAAAAGTTAGTTGTGTATAAGTTTTAGCAGTCTGTAATAAGTCCAGAGTTCACTGTGGTAGGTGAATTCCTGAAGGTGTTACGTGTTAGAATCGTCATGCAAACGTCCAGGTTCATGGTGCCAGAGAATGAACTCCATGTCAAGGCAGACCCTTTCTACATTTTCATCAGGTGCAGCAAAACGACCGGGACATTTTTTCAGTAGAGAAAAAGCAGAAACCGCCGCGGAGGGGATCTTCAACGACAGAGCGTGTGCTCGGCTGCTCGTGCGTCTAAGGCGGCAGTGTTTGGATTGAAACCGCATTTCGTCTTCCTTGGTCTCCATCGTCCACAGTCGTCTGCTCAGCAGGGAAAGGAAAAACAAACATTTCCTGACTCTGCTGCGGTCACGGTCGCATCTGGCGGCCTCCTCCTTCCGGGAACCTCTCCTCCACCTGCTGCCCATCCGTCCCGGTCCCGCCCCGGCGTCGTCAAGGTCCAGTCCAGCTTCCCCTTCCCCTGTTGTTTAACGAAAAGCTCCGTTCCGATCCATCAAATTCAGAGCTCTCTTGTTTTAAGCTAGCGTCCCCTGCCTCCCGTTGATCCATCCATGTCTCTCGTCACCAGTGCAGTGAGCGACTAGCAGTGCGCACGCAGTCGCCGGCGGCATAAAGATTCGGTTTTTATCGCCTCCCGGCCGGCGGAGCTCGCCGACTCCCAGCCCTTCTCTCCGTCGGACTTCCTCAACGTTCCCTCAACGCCCCGCCTCGACCTCGACTGCCCTGCCCTGCAGCTGTGTTAGCTAAATTGTTGGATAGTTTAGTTAAGATTGTGTCCACTGTCATCTAGAGTCATGGTGCAGGTTGAGCGTGGCCAAGGCGTGCTTGGGTCCACGAACACAACCTGGTGGAGTCAGTTTGTCAAGCGCCATGTCGTGCACTGCAGCACGTGGTGCGCGCCGCGATGAAACAGTGTCACGCACGGTGCTTAGCATGGCGCGGGATACGCGGAGCCTGTTCCGTGATCCCATTGTATCAGAGTATAAAAGCAAACAAAGATGATCAGTTGGAGCCGCGATATAGCGGCATAATTCTCTCGTGTTTGTTATTCCATTTGCATCCAGCGTTCGCTCTCGCCGCGGTGACTGTGTCCCAGCGTTCTACCATAGCCGCGCGCACTCAAGCTCCAGGAGCAAGTCTGGTTCCATCATGTGGTATCGGAGCCGAAGGTTGTCGAGGAGGAAGCGTCAGGCGGCTGTGAGAAGGTGCAGAGGAAGATCGGAAGAGAAGGTGTCGAGAACAGTCGCCGATCAAGATGGGAACGTCAGGCGAGAAGGAGTCCATGGACCGGGCACTCAATCAGGCCGCTAGCAACTTGGTGTGGCCGATGCTTACCCAGACCAATTACCAAGAATGGTCCTCGCATATCCAGTGCAATCTGGTGGGCATGTATCTATGGGATGCGGTTGAATCTGACAAGCCGGAGAGACGCCGGGATCGACTGGCGTTGGGAGCCATGCTCTGTGGCGTGCCTCAGGAGATGCACTCGATGCTCCTGAACAAGAGGTCTGTGAAGGAGGCATGGGAGGCGATCAAGACGATGCGTCTTGGTGCATATCGCGTCAAGGAGGTTAATGCTCAGAAGATCCTGGCTGAATTTGAGGCAATCTCATTCAAGCCTGGGGAGACGATTGACGATTTCGCCATACGGATCACCAAGCTGGCAACCGATCTCAAGGGGCTTGGAGAGACCAGCGTTGATGATTCGCGAGTAGTGAAGAAGTTCCTTCGAGTCGTACCATCGCGCTATAACCAAGTGGCGGTGGCGATCGAGATGTTCAGCGATCTGAAAATGCTCACGATCGAGGAGCTCGTCGGCCGGCTGCGGGCGGCAGAGGACAGGTTCGAACCCTCGGTGGAGCAAGTTGCTGACAAGATGCCCAAGCTCATGCTGACCGAGGAGGAGTGGGCGACGAGGAGCAAGAATTGTGCCGGGTCAGACTCTTTGTCTGGATCCGGCAACAAGGGCAAAGGTCGCTACGTGAAGAAGGAGAAGCTCAGGACACGCGCCGGCGGCGATGGGCGTGACTCGGGGACCAGACTCATGTCGATGGGAACACCACGACGGAAGGGACGATGCCGCAAGTGCAACATCTATGGGCACTTCGAAAAGGAGTGCAAGACAAAGATGGATGGGGAGGAGCGTCAGAAGGCTGTTCACCATGCCACTGGTGAGCAGGAAGGCACCCTCCTGGTGGCGCAGGTCTGCAATGTCGTGCGGACGGTCACGCCAGGGAAGCAGCGTGTGTTCCTCAACCAAGAACGCGTGTTCCTAGCGGAA
Source organism: Saccharum hybrid cultivar R570 (assembly GCA_038087645.1). NCBI lineage: Eukaryota > Viridiplantae > Streptophyta > Magnoliopsida > Poales > Poaceae > Saccharum > Saccharum hybrid cultivar. The sequence goes on from JAQSUU010000760.1 coordinate 19,311,574, forward strand.
TATGACGAAGGCGCATGGGTACTCGACACAGGCGCCACGAATCATATGACGGGGTGTCATGGCGCGCTAGCAACCCTGGACGACACGGTCCGAGGTGCGGTGAGATTCGGCGATGGATCAACAGTGGAGATCCACGCATCGGCGCGGTGGCCCTCGCTGGGAAGAACAGCGATCATCGCGTGCTCACGGAGGTATATTACATTCCATCTCTCAAGTGTAATATTGTGAGTCTTGGTCAACTGGAAGAAGCAGGATGTCATGTGGAGATTGATCATGGTATTTTGACGGTGTTTGAGAGAAGCCGATGAGATACAGATAAGCTTGGCATTTTGATCCGTGCCGAGAGGAGGAATCGCTTGTACACTCTGAAGATGAAGGTGACCTCGCCTGTCTGCCTACTGTCCAAGATGGACGAGGAAGCATGGTTGTGGCATGCACGCTATGGGCACCTGAATTTCAGGTCACTTCGCGACCTTGGTGCCAAAGAGATGGTGGAAGGGATTCCACTGATCAGGAGAGCAGAACAAGTTTGTGATGGTTGTGCATTGGGGAAGCAGCACAGGACTCCGTTTCCCAGAGCATCTGAATATCGTGCAAATGCAGGCCTTGAGTTGGTTCATGGTGATCTGTGTGGGCAGATAACACCACCCCACCCCGGGTGGAAAGGCTTATTTTTTGCTAATTGTAGATGATCACAGTCGATTCATGTGGCTGGAACTACTAGCAACGAAGGATGAAGCACTGAACTACTTCAAGAAGTTCAAGATCGCAGCAGAAGTTGAGTCTGGGAGTCGCCTCAAGGCTCTCAGAACCGATCGTGGAGGTGAGTTTAATTCACGAGCGTTCATGGTATACTGCAGCGAGCAAGGGATCTGACACAACACCACCACAGCCTATACACCCCAGCAGAACGGTGTTGTCGAGCAACGGAACCAAACCGTAGTTGAGATGGCTCGGTGCATGCTTAAGAGCATGAATGTGCCAGGGAAATTTTGGGGCGAAGCAGTGAAGACTGCTGTCTATTTGCTAAATCGTTCACCAACAAAGAGCTTGGATGGAAAGACTCCGTTTGAAGTGTGGTATGGGCGCAAACCAAGTGTCCGGCATCTGCGCACTTTTGGGTGTAAAGTTTTTGCAAAGCGCTTACAACTGGGCATTACCAAACTTGCAGATAGATCAACCCCAGGTGTGTTCTTGGGCTATGAGCCCGGAACAAAAGGCTATAGAGTTTATGATCCGGTCAATGATAAATTGCTTGTGACCAGGGATGTGATCTTCGATGAGAAACAGCAATGGAATTGGGAGGAGAGAGTTGGCAGGGAAATAGGTGCAGCACTGGCACCGGATTTTTCAGTCGAGTATGCTGACGAGTTTCAGGACAGCACTGTTCACGGTCCGACAATACAGTCGGGACCGGCTGCTGATTTAGAAAATGCAGAAGTCGAGCCCGATTCACCAGCAACTTCAATTCCATCTAGTGGAGGAGCATCGATAGCATCACCTCACACCCCTGGATCATCAGTAGGGTCCACGCAGCAGATTCAATGGGCCACCCCACCAACAGATGCATCGGAAGGTACAAGTGAAGCACCAAGAAGATACAGGACTTTGCCTGATCTGTTTGACAGCACCGACGAAGTTCAGAATTTTGAATATTTAGGGTTATGTCTTATGGCTTCTGAGGAACCAGCTACAGTGGAGGATGCACTATCAGAACCATGTTGGAGAGAGGCTATGGAGTCTGAGATGAAGGCAATAAAGGACAATCAGACTTAGATTGTCATCGACCTACCACCCAAACAAAAAGCAATTGGCCTCAAGTGGGTGTTTAAGGTCAAAAAGGATCCAGAAGGGAATGTGGTGAAACACAAGGCACGATTAGTGGCTAAGGGCTATGCACAGCGTCAAGGAGTGGACTTCAAGGAAGTTTTTGCACCGGTTGCAAGAATTGAGACAGTGAGGGTGCTATTGACACTAGCAGCACAGAGTGGATGGGAGGTACACCATATGGATGTCAAGTCGGCATTCTTGAATGGAGATCTCACTGAAACTGTATTTGTTCAGCAACCTCCTGGTTTCAATGTTGGCAACAAAGGAAAAGTGCTTAAATTGAAGAAAGCACTCTATGGGCTTAAGCAGGCACCTAGGGCCTAGAATGCCAAACTTGATAAGGAGTTGATCTCTCTGGGATTTGTGAAGAGCAAACTCGAGCATGCAGTTTATAGAAGACAAAACAAAAACTCATTCTTGCTTGTGGGGGTGTATGTTGGTGACTTGATCATCTCAGGGCCAAGTGTCAATGACATAAGGCAGTTCAAGATGGAGATGAAGAAAAAATTCAGCATGAGTGATCTCGGGCTTCTCAGTTACTATCTTGGGATAGAGGTGAAGCAATATGGAGATGGAATCACCTGAGTCAAAATGCTTATGCAGTCAAGATTCTAGAATCTGCTGGGATGTTGAAGTGCAATCCTTGTGCAACACCCATGGAAGCAAGGCTCAAGCTAAGCAAGAAGTTAGAGGATGAGGTGATAGAACCAACTGCATACAGGAGTGTGATTGGTAGTCTCAGATACTTGGTCAACACCAGGCCAGATCTTGCATTTGCTGTTGGTGTTGTCAGCAGGTTTATGGAGGCTCCAAGCAAGGACCATTTGTCACACCCATTTAACGAACAAATGGAATGCATACTCTTATGTGTGCCTAGAGATCAATCACACATAAGTTAACAAATTATAAAGGATGTATCATCACAAATGTTATTACATCACGATTAATAACACAGTCTTTACAATAATGTAGCGGAAGTAAAATATAAAAACTCTCGTGGTAGCTCCAACACAGGCACATTGACTGGTTGACAGCAAGTCTAGTAATCTTCCGAGAAGTAGAAGTAGTCACTACTTGCACCATCTGTTACCCATCCGGGATTTTTATCCAAGTAAGAAAAATAAACAAGCGTAAGTACATCTCGTACTCAACAAGTGTAACATGGGGTTCATGAGGCTCAAAGGCATAACATAGGTTTACCAGCATGTAGCTTTTAATTAGCATTATTTCAGTATATCAATAATATCAAAGTGTCTCAATATAAACAATAAACATATGATCCATGTGAAATGATTAACGAATAGCAAAAACATATTCATTATTAATGATCCACTATTCTATAAGGGTCCAAGGCCACTCGTGACCGTGAGCACGGCTGTTATAATAGTTTTACACTCTGCAGAGGTTGTACACTTTCACTGTGAGTCATGTTGCCCATATGCCCGGGTTAATTACTCCCAAAACACTTCCGAGGTGAGCAGGCAGGGAAACACTATGAAGTCTTTCGAAGGTTCGTCTAACAAGTTAGGGCCGCTAGGTTTCCAAAGTCAGTCTGTGTGATTCACCACGCAGGGATCCACAGTCTGCTCTACCCCATTTGCGCCACAAGGGTAACCTCTAACAAGCTAGAAAAGGTCCTTCTATATGACTAAAGCCAGAGCCATTTTAGCCCTCACAGTTGTACTGTAAATCCCGAATTTTCGCTTACAGATAAGTCCTTATGGAGAGTAACGAGAGCACCAAATAACCCCATGCTCTAGTACCCTTTAACAGTAATAAAATCATCTTTTATTGTTTATTACATATTCCATTAGTCAAATTACATGATCATAGTTCATGTTGAGCACTAGCAATACTAATCCATGCAGTATAATAGGTATCAAGGAATAAGATCAACTATAAGTCATCCTTAACAAGGAATATATGCATAATGATATTATTTGCTTAATGTGAATAAGACAACAAGGATAATCCTATGCTATGCTTGCCTTGCTCAAACTGGTCCTGGTGATCTTGTTCGAAGTAAAACTCCTGATCTCCAACGAATTGCTCACCGTCTATACTCGATCAACAATAGCAACAACATTCATCCAGAACAATCATGCATAGACAAACAAGACTATAATTATAACAGTACACCAACAGTAATAAAATAAGATAAAAAGTTTTTAAAACGAATCTACAACTCGCTAGGATCACACAGACGCAAAGATCACGAAAAACGGAGCTAAAACGACGAAGTTATGAATTTACAAAGATTTCCTATAGATAAATAATTACTTTAATTCAAGCTCGAAAATAAATTATCATAAACCTACTGAACAGTCCTACTAACATGTAGAGCTCTTAATTATGAACCTAACGCAATTTGAACGGATCAAATCGGAGTTAAAACGGATGAATTATGACCAAAACAAACTCAGTGGCAAAACTGTAATTATCTAAAAACGTATTTTGGCTTAACTGAGATCAAACTACGCTTTCAAACGGATATTACGCAATACGGAAGTACGCTTTAGACTGCGGGTTCTATTCTTAAAATTTCCAGGGACTCTTTAACAAAAACACCAGCCGAACCGGTATCACCAAATCTGAGCCGTTAGATTTGATTTGGACGCTCCAGATTGGATCGGGGAGTCAGCCGACGGCGGCGTTCGGCCGGAACAGAACCGCGACGACGTTCCGCGGCGGCGCCATCGCCGGAGAAGGCAAAAGCTCGATTCACAGCATTATCTCGCGAAAGAAAGACACCGGGATGGAGAGCAAGGCAATGCGATCTCACCAAGGTCGATTGCGAGGGCAGAGCTGTCCTGAAGTGGCCGCGGTGCTCGAGGTAGCGGCCGGTCTCGTCGGAGATCCGAGGGATGCTTCCTCGAGATGCTTTGGGCGCTTTGCATCGAAAGAAGATGGAGCGGAGGGATCAGGGGGCTCGGTTTTTATAGCCCGAAGACGACTCCACGGAAGGGAAGGGAAGATTTGAGGGGAGGATTCGGCTTCGGTAATTTTGGTAAGCGACGACGGCGTCGGCTTGGGGAGGAAGACGACGTCTCCTGACGCGCGGGGTCCACCGGTCAGCGACGCACAGGGAAAGAAGGAAAATGCGGCGCTCGCGCGGTTTGATGGGCCAGCGGCTGGGTTCGGCCCAAGGCGGGGGAAAGACGCGCGCGCGAAGACGGCCCACGCGGACGCGGATCGGCGGAGAGCTGGAGCAGGCCGCGGGAGAAGGCTGGGCCGAAAACGAGAAAATGAAGATTTTCGTTTTCTTTTTCCTTTTTAATTATTTCAAAGCATTTTTAAATGATTTTGAAACCTAATTTGAATTTAAATCAAACCACTCATCTCAAAAATTTAAATGTAACAGCATGAGTGCACAAACATGTTTCTACTCTTATATTTGATTTTAAGTTAATAAAAATTATTATTACTCTAAATTCGCATGATCACAAAATTGTATAAAATCATATTTTCCTTTTTTTTTAATATCCAAAATTTTAGGGTGTTACACCCTTGGGCTGCTGTAAAGCACATACTCAGGTATTTGAAAGGCACAATCAGTTTTGGATGCAAATATGGGCGAGGCACTGAACTGAAACCTTTCCTGATTGGGTTCAGTGACAGTGACTTTGCTGGTGATTCAGAGAACAGGAATAGTACTACAGGTGTGGTATATTTTCTTGGGAAGAATTTGGTGACTTGGGCATCACAGAAGCAAAAGATTGTGGCACTTTCGTCTTGTGAAGCAGAATATGTGGCAGGGGCAGCAGCTGCTTGTCAAGGAATATGGCTCAGTCGACTTGTGGGTGACCTCTTGGGAACAAAGGAGACGCCGGTAAAGCTCCTCATGGACAACATGTCTGCAATTGCACTAAGCAAGAATCCGGTGCATCACGACAGAAGCAAACATATAGATACCAAGTATCATTTTCTGCGTGAGTGCATTGAAGAAGGGAAGGTGGAGGTGGAACATGTAGGCACTGCAAATCAGTTGGCCGACATCTTCACGAAGTCGCTTGGGCGAGTCAGATTTGTGGAGCTGAGGAAGGCATTGGGCGTCGTCGATGTGCAATAAGTTTAGGGGGTGTTTTGTTAGCTAAATTGTTGCATAGTTTAGTTAAGATTGTGTCCACTGTCATCTAGAGTCAGGGTGCAGGTTGAGCGTGGCCAAGGCGTGCTTGGGTCCACGAACACAACCTGGTGGAGTCAGTTTGTCAAGCGCCATGTCATGCACTGCAGCACGTGGTGCGCGCCGCGATGAAATGGTGTCGCGCACGGTGCTTAGCATGGCGCGGGATACGCGGAGCCTGTTCCGTGATCCCATTGTATCAAAGTATAAAAGCAAACAAAGATGGTCAGTTGGAGCTGCGATATAGCAGCATAATTCTCTCGTGTTTGTTATTCCATTTGCATCTAGCGTTCGCTCTCGCCGCGGTGACTGTGTCCCCGGCGTTCTACCATAGCCGTGCGCACTCAAGCTCCAGGAGCAAGTCTGGTTCCATCAAGCTGCAGGACGACGATGACGACCTGGTGCTCCCCTTCATCTCGCACATGCTCATGGAAGAGGAGATGGACGGCTTGTTCGAGCAGTACCACCCGAACCACCCCGCGCTACTCCAAGCCCAGCAGCCCTTCGCCGATATCCTATCTGACGCCGCCGCGAGCACCACCACCACCAAATCATCCGGCGGCGCCAATTCCAATTCTGCCGCCGCCAACAGCACCCCTACATTCGCCAATGCCACCTGGCCCTACGATCCAGTCAAGCTCTCCCAGATGCTCCTTTCTAAGGCATGCGCCACCGACACAGCAACATACCCCAACGCCGACTCGCTGGCCTCCTCCACCATGTTCGGTGCTGGCACGGTAAGCATGGACATGCTCAACCTGGCTTTCCACAAGGGCATGGAGGAGGCCAGCAAGTTCTTGCCCGCCGCCAACAATAGGCTCCTCATGCCCATCGTCTCCGGGGACACGGACGGTGACCATGAGCACAACAAGTTGTGGCGTGCCCGCCAACCGAAGAAGCTGTGGAAGCCGCAGGTGGATGGAAATGAAATGTCGTCACTGTTGCTCCAACAGAGTGCTAACAATGGCAGCAGGGGCCACAAGAACAACAGGTATGATCATTGGGGTGATGATTCGGAGGAGAACGCAACGACAGGCAGGAGGAGCTGCAAGCTGATGGCGGCTGAAACAGAGGAAAGCGAGATGATGGAGGAGTTCGTCCAGAGCGGGTACCAGACGCTACATGAGCACCGCCAGTAGGAAGGGGAAAGGGAGCGCCAACGAGGCCGTGGACCTGCGCACCTTGCTGATCCAATGCGCGCAGGCCATGGCCGCCGGCAACCGCCCCAGCGCCACCGACCTGCTGAGCAGGATCAGGGAGCACTCCTCGCCGAGGGGAGACGCCACGCAGAGGTTAGCGCACTGTTTCGCCAAGGGGCTTGAGGCGCGGCTCGCCGGCACGGGGAGCCAGGTGTACGGGTCGCCGCTCATGGCAAAGCGCGCCTCCTCTGCCGTGGAACTCCTCAAGGCCTACCAGCTCTACCTGGCGGCGTGCTGCTTCACGGCCATGGTGTTCAAGTTCTCCAACATGACCATCTGCAAGGCCATCGTCGGGAGGAAGAAGGTGCACATCGTGGACTACGGCGAGCATTACGGATTCCAGTGGCCGACGTTGCTGGGCTATTGGGCTAACCGGGAGGGCGGGCCGCCCGAGGTGAGGATCACCGCCATTGACCTCCCCCAGCCCGGCTTCCGTCCAGCTGCTCGGATCCAGGAGACCGGGCGCCGGCTCACCAACTTCGCTCGCCGGCACGGCGTCCCGTTCAGGTTCCACAGCATCGCGGCGGCAAAGTGGGAGACGGTTTCCGTCGATGACCTCAACATTGCACACGACGAGGTGCTCGTCGTCAATGGCTTGTTCCATTTCGGTAAGCTCATGGACGAGGGTGCCGACATAGATAGCTTGAGCCCTAGGGATATGGCCCTCGTCAACATTCGGAAGATGTGGCCGGACGTGTTCATCCTCTGCATCGAGAACAGCACCTACAACGCGCCCTTCTTCGTGACACGGTTCAGGGAGGCGCTGTTCTATTACTCTGCGTTGTTTGACATGATGGATGTGCTGGTGCCACGGGACAACGACGAGCGCGTGCTGGTTGAGCAGGAGTTCTTTGGACACTGCGCCTTGAACGCCATTGCTTGTGAGGGCTCGGATAGGGTGGAGCGCCCTGAGACGTATAAGCAATGGCAGGTGCGGAATGAGCGGGCAGGGTTGAGGCAGCTGCCTTTGGATCCTGATATGGTTAAGAGCATCAGGAAGAAGGTTAAGGATAAGTACCACAAGGACTTTGTGGTTGATGTGGATCAGCAATGGCTCTTGCAAGGATGGAAAGGGCGCATACTCTATGCCATGTCTGCATGGGTTGCCAATGATAGTATCTCTTAGTCACTGGCCAGTGTCATAATATATTAATATCTTTGTAATATATGTGAGATGCTTGATTAGGCTCTGTGTTCCTTTTGTGCTTGGGATATTAGCATTTTTTATTCTAAATGATAATATTTTTTATATATTTGGGTAAACTTAAATAAAAATGTTTGATTCCTCAAACGAGAATTGTAATTTTTTTTTGAGGCATCGGAATAGTAATTAATATGTAGCCAACAACCAATTTTATTATGGATTACTTGTTTGACTGTCCATGTGGTAAGGTATCTGTCCTAAGAAGTCTGGTCACGTGAAGCTGACAAAACAATTTTAATGATTACTTGTTTGACTATTCTTGACAGTGAACTCTATAAAGCTAGACCTCACTGGCTATTTCTCTAAATATGCAAGCAATCCACCTAATTAGTCTACTATCAGATGCATTTATGACCAATTAGCATTTGCAATTATGATCTACATGTCAGCAAAACACATCATCCACTAACATGCATTTAGTTGTCCACATTAGCGTGCCACGTCATCCACTAACATTAACTTATAATTGTTGATCCCTTTATATAAGTAATTTTATTCCAAATCATCAGCAATTTCCGTGGCAATGTGTGGGGTATTCACCTAATTATATATATTTGTCCTAGATTTCACTATCTGTTCTAACATCACGAGGATTTGGGCAGTTCCCTGGGTCTCCAAAGTGGAAACTTGCGTGTGATTCAGCGTGAAAGCATCATCATACCGGTTCTACAAAGTACTCCTGCTGTCCCAAAAGAATAGTTTTAAAATAATTCTGCAAGTTTTTCTAAATTTAGAGAAAATAAGATCAACATTTATGTCTTGCAAAAATGTTTACTATTCAAACAGATGACATGCTGGCAATTGAAAGAAACAAGAGGCCACCTCTAGCAGCTACAACCTAACCCAAACGGACCCAGCTCCTTTGTGCCTAATATAATTCCTCTTTCGTCACAAAAAAGCACCAAAAGGCACCCCTCCAAAATAGTCGTAACTACCAACCATACATCTAGGGAAAAACCAGTAAAAATGCAGTCAGCAAGCATGATTGTAAGGAGAACTATGTTTGGCTTAACGCCCCTCCTACAACTCGATTGTAATGATCCTTATTAATAAATGAAGTGAAGTTATTCCAACAAAACTAATATGATCACAAATTTTAAACTTAACTTGATAAGAATTTGCACTCAAAATTTTCAAAATTAAAACAAAAATTTGAAAAAGAAATTGCTACCCCCACTCACCCCACCCTAACAAAGAGAAAAATGACGTTTCAGGCTCTGCCATGCTAATTTAGAAAGTTTCCACACATGGTGACTGTTGATGGTAGGTAACAAACATTATAAACCGTCAATAGAACTTGAATAAGGGCATGGATATAATCATCAACATAGGCTTAGGGTTTAAACTAACAAATTCCACAAGTTTTGGTGAATCTGTATTTTCAGTAGGGTTTATCCAGAAAACCGTTAAGGTGGACCTATATGTCAGAGTTAATTGCACTTATCCGCAGTGAAACAGACACCAGAAGGATCTAGAAGACTCCAGAGGACACCACACCACAGCAGGGCCCAAGTGACTGGCCCCACCTATAGGCCGGCTAGCCTGTGGGCCCCACTGTCAGCCTCCTCCTTCAAACATCGGTTCTCCACCGCCTTAGGGTCTACATCTACGTCGTCCTTTCAAGTCGTTTGATCTGGGGGCTCAGAATGGATGCTACAATCTATATATACCAACCCCTGCCACCCACCCTAGCATATCAAACCCTGATCAAGTCAGTCAAGAAGACAGAAACCCTAATCCTCAAAGCTCCACCATATTTTAGGGCATAGCTAACTAGGCTAGGTCTAGAGGAACGCAAGCTTTGCTTGGATATCAGATCTTGTCAAGAGCATGGCTTGGTATAGCCCCTTGTATCATCTTTTGTATCTTTCATTATTCATATGTTTGCTACAATTGATTCGACATTGTTCTTAATATTATTTATGTTCCTAGTTATCATATTCGTCGTCTATTTTGATTATATGCGTAGTATAGTTAGATTATCATCATGTTCAAACATAAGTTCGTATAGCGCTCACACTAAGGTATCAAGGGTGAGTGGTCGACATTGTGTAAGTGTGGTGCTTATACGTTATTTACCTATGGATGCACCCTATATTTCAGGCCATTTTGTAGATCATGGATGTGACACTCCCATTGAGTCCTTTGTAGTCCACTCCCCGAATATAGGACAAGTAGGATGTAGTTACAGAGGAAGACAAGCTCTGTTCTTAATCTCTTCCTTAGTAATATCCCTTATGTATAGATATGAAGTTGATCTTAGCTATGACAACTAAGTGTAATTGCACTAATCAACATATGCTTTGACTTGTAATTAAGAATGACTTAGGAATTATTCCTCTAATATTCTAACTTAGCAATGTTAATGCCATAGAAAGAAGTGCTCTGAGTGATCATTTATCATTTATCATTACTTATCATATTTATCTCTTGACTTACCCCTGTTGTGAGTAGAGTTTGGTCATGGTTTATTTCTTCATTATGTGTATAAGTTACGACTGCCTGTCCTTTCCTGTGGTAAAAATATACCTAGAATACTCCTGGGTGAAGTGCTACAATGGTATAATTATTTGTGCACTTATAGATCCTTTTATATACATATTTATATTTTTCTAGTCACATAAAATACTAAAGTACTTCTTAGTGTTATTCTAGAAGTGGCATTAGATAAAACCAACAAACATTCCTGGCATCATTCCTAGAGATGACAACTTAGTAAAAGTGATGCTAAGAAATATCAACAACATTAGGTAGCTACTTAAACAAGTGACAAGTTAATAAATACCAACAAGCATTTATGGCGCCATTACCGGGGAAGGTAGCTAGACAACCATGGAATATTGATAAACTTGTACTTATTGATGTGATCGAGATAACCATTGACCTCTTCTCAAATAGGCTTACCCTTGTTATGTCTACTTTTTTATTACCTTATGCAGGGTAATGTTTGACTGGTTTTGACCTTCTGACAAACTACATTGAAGATCCAGAAGCATTAATCAGGAGGACTAGAGCTAAACTCAAGAACTCAGCTTTAGAATCGGAAGACAACCAGATAAGGCAAAGCTTAACACCAGATTTTGAAGCCATAGCTAACAAGACCCTCCGTGAGTTCTCTGCTCCAACTACGGCCAATATCCATACTAGACCGGCGATCAATGTCGGAGACAATGGATTTGAGCTCAAGCCAGCTCTTATAAACATGGTGCAAGCTAACCAGTTTTGTAGAAAGCACATAAAGATGCGAGTGTTCATCTCCAACACTTTCTAGAGATCTGCAGCACTTTCACCATCAAAGGACTAACTAGAGACGTCATATTACTTCGCCTCCTCCCATTCTCACTTTTGGGGAAGGTGAAGTAATGGTTCTATGCTAATAAATATAGAAATACTATATGGGATAACTGCTCCACTGTCTTCCTAGCAAAGTTCTTTCCCACAGACAAGATCAATGCTCTGCATGGGAGAATTTTAAGTTTTCAGCAGCAGCATGATGAATATGCCCCTGAGGCATGGGAACGCTTTCAAGACTACATATCAGAATGTCCTCATCATGGGGATCGAGAATTGGCTACTCATGCAGATTTTCTACCACGGGTTGACCAACAACACCTGTGAGAATATGAATGCTGCTGCTAGAGATGCTTTCCTGTCACTCACAATCCCAGATGCAATAGCTCTCATAGAGAAGATGGCCTCCAACCAAGGCTGGAATAAAGAACGTCTTCAAACCCGCAAGAGAGGTGGAGGAATACATCAACTCAAGGAGGTAGACATGCTGTCTGTTAAGATGGACCTACTCATAAAGAGGCTCAAAGACCAAGCCAATGAGAAGCAATAAGTCATGCACATTCATGATTCCCGCAAGACCTGTGAAGAGTGTGGCAACACTAGGCATTCAGGGAACAACTATCCTGAAACCCACGAGGATGTGAACTTCATCAACAACAGCAACTATCATCCTCAATAGAATCAAGGATCGAACCAACAAAGGCTCAACTACCAAGTTAACTATCAAGGTAACAATTTTAGTAATTTTAATAATCAATCACCCTTGAGAGAATTAATTTCTAACCAAGCTAAAATTATGGAGGGCTTATCTAGAAAGTTAGCTTCTAATGATAAAATTTTAGAAAACATAAATAATAGAATGGATAGCTTCTCCTCTGTCATTAAAAACCAACATAGCTTTAATAAAATGATAGAATCACAAATAGCTCTGTCGGCGGCTGCTGTTCCTCCTACCAACAAAGGTAAGATTCTGGGGCAACCGAAAGATCTAGAAACTACAAATCTTATCGATATTCACAATGTAGCATACTACTATATACAACCATCGACGGGAAGATGGATAGACTATTCTTTGCCTCAAAAGAAAGCTGATTCAGAAAGACCTATCATCGCCATTAGACCTCACATTTTCGCAGAAGCTATCTGTGACTTCGGGACAAGTGTCAACATCATGCCTAAGGCAATCTATGACAAAATTAATGAAGGTACTTTGTTGTACACAAACATTCATTTGCAGCTTGCAGATTAATCACTCTGCTATCCCAAGGGATTTCTTGAAGATGCCATTGTTCGAGTGGGACAATCATATGTTCCCGTAGACTTTGTGGTTTTGGAAACAGGTGAAGATGTAAGGGCACCCATTATCTTGGGCCAACCCTTCCTAAGCACCGCAAAAGCTATCATCTACATGGACAGTGCCAAGATCTGTTTCACAATCAAGGATAAGAAGGAGAATTTTACTTTCAAGAATCGTATCTCGCAATCTCCTGGACATCCACAAACGCCGTACTTGCCCGCAGAGACAACAGTGACCAAGAAGAGAAACAATAGGAGAAGAAGGAAGAATAAGGTTAGGCAACCACAAGAAGAGTCAGTCAACATGATCAACACACTTCGATCAAAGTACGACCATCTACTTGCTTCATCATTTCTCGCCAAGAAGGATAATCCTGGCGTACCAACGATCAAGTGTACCGTTGGACAAAGAATATTCCACAACACCTTCTACGACATTGGGTCGGGTGTCAATATAATGTCCAAGGTGATGTATGAATACTTATTTGGTGATGAACCTTTGTTCCCTACATATATGCAATTGCAGATGGTAGATCAATCAAACTGAATTTCGGAGGGAATAGCAAAAGATGTCATGGTAATAATACATGCTCACTATGTCCCTGCCGACTTCATGGTTCAAGACATGGGAAAAGAAGAAGAAGATGTACCTATCATCCTTAGAAGACCGTTCCTTAACTCTACCAACGCAATCATCTATGTCGGATCTGCACAAGTCCACTTTCAATTCCCAGGAGAAAAGGTACGTTGCTATTTCAATAGTTATACCACTTATAAATAGCCAAAGAAGACCCGCTCCAAGAGGAGACATTGAGCATCCTAATGCCGGAGGAATCAATCCCTAAAGAATGAGAATGAAGAAGATGAAGGACATGTGAAAGATGAACCTACTCCGCCAAAGTCAAATCCACAGACCAAGTGGGTGTGGAAGGAAAAGGTGGCATTATCATCAGAGTCACCATCACAAGAGGTGCAACCATCAAGGTCTCCATCTCCTGGACCAATAGATGCATCTGAGGAATAAAAAAGATTGAGAAGTCCCGTCCGGAGAACTTAAAAATCTGAACCGTCACCGGGAGGTAAATCGCTAGTTATCTATATTTATTTCTTAGCATTGCATGAATTATTATTCACTTTAGCATATTTACTTTTTTTGTATTTGCTTTGCACTTAGAAAAGAAAATAAAAATTATATCATTACATTATAAAAATTCTAAGCCTCATGTGAATAATTTCTCGGTGTAAAAACCTATAAGAATATTTACTGTGGTGCCATAAAAATAAAAAATACCAAGCATACATTACGAAAATCCAAAAAATACTAGACAGACATCTTGCTAAAGACTTGCCAGTTTGAAATTCTTTCCAACTTTAAGAACAACTAATCTCTAGACGGCTAAACGCTAACCCTTTATCCTAATCCGCTCTACGAGTTTTGGTGTTCTTTGTAAGATGATATACATGATCAAGAGCAAGTTCACCTGGTTGTCTTCATCTTGCTCCACCCATGGACGAGAAGGACATCCGTTGGCAAGATCTAGCTTGAGGGAAGAGCACGACAACATCTAGCTTGGGAGAAGAGCATCCTCCATGTATCTAGACAAGTATTTCTTTTCTCTTGTTTTACTATTCCTAAGTTTACTATATAGTTGTTAAAAATGTATAACTAAAAACAAAATAAAAATTTATCTTAGCTAGTTAAATTATTAGTATGGTGTGATCTAAAAAAATATGTGTCCAGATTTCTTTAAGTTTGATTTTTAAGAGTTGAATAAATAAAAGGACTCTAAGGATAATCTTTTGAAATAGAAATGACGAATCGTTGCTCTGATGTAATTTCTTTCAAGTACGAAGTGTTCAGGCTTGAATTTTTCCGAGTTTTGGATAAGACTGTTTTGATATAAGAATTCACTTTGAACTTGAAACTCGTAGGTAGCATATGCTTGATCTAAGTCTAGATAATTGACAGATATGATATGAGAAGGTCTAAACTATTGTTTATCTTGTTTCAAGTGATACTAAAGTTCTGAAGATTTCCTTTGAAAAACATAAAAATTGATGAGTTCCTATATGACAAAGCTTGAATTCCTACCGGAGCCATATATGATACTTAGATTAGAAAAACTTTCACTTACATGCTACTCGTTTTGCATTGAGTTTAGTCAAGCTTTATTGACCCTTATGAGAGGATTGTCATGCTCTTAAAATCAAGATCACGTACACACCACCCACATATGCACTACTACACTGGGGGTAGGCGCAAAATATGCCATTCTATTTAGATCCACCCAAACATGTTTTACTCCTACACTGGGAGTGAACACCAAAAATATACTTGATAGGATATCCATGAAATAAATGCTTCAAGTTGTTGTTGCTATCTCTCAAAAGTTTTGTTGCAGAAAAAGAAGCATAGAGCTATACAAAAGTTAGTTAAAAAAGAAAAAAGAGAAAAGAGTTGAAAAAATAGACAAGTGTCCGAGATATATAAAACAATGGGTACTCGAATACCCGCTGGAAAAGAAAAAAGAAAGAAATGAATAAGATAGCCTATCTTTTCCTGCAAAAGTTATCCAAAGTTTTAAAAGAGAGATACGTTTTCAAGGAGTATAGTAGAATTAGGTTAGCCACCATAAATATTCACCATACATCCACACACATGCACATCTTGATTTGATTGTATGACTTAACTCTCTTTGGATCTGAGGTTTGACTTTAGAATATGTGTATTGCAAGTATGCTCTTTCATGCTTTTTCCACTCCTATGAGCTTCACATGAGCCTTAGTTGTAGGAAGAGAAAGGAATAACATCATTATTGCCTTGGTGAGGATCCACAAATACCACATATGTTGAGAGACTTAAAAGTGTCATACAATGGAAGCTCTAAGTTTTATTTTGCAAATCTATAAAAAATCAAGAATAATAGTTGAGCAAAGAACTTGAGACATAGTGCTCGACTTGATCGTTCTGTCTTTCGATTGCTCAAGACCCAAGTGAAGGCTAAGAAGCCCATGGTTAAAGATAATATGGGTGAGTTTGAAAGTCAGATCAGTTTATTCTAATCCAGAGGAGAATTCTTGTTTGAATGCATGTGTACTCTAAAGGAGTTGTTTCAATGTTTTCAAAAACTTTAAAACTCCTGACCTATTGCTGAGTTTAGCATTGCTCAGGGACGAGCAAAGGTAAGCTTGGGGGAGTTTGTTGACAATAGTTAACAAACATTATAAACTGTCAATAGAACTTGAATAAGGGCATGGATATAATCACCAACGTAGGCTTAGGGGTTTAAACTAACAAATTTACACAAGTTTTGGTGAATCTATGTTTTCATCAGGGTTTATCTAGAAAACCATCAAGGTGGATCTATATGTCAGAGTTAATTGCACTTATCCGTAGCGAAATTGACACCAGAAGGGTCTAGAAGACTCCAGAGGACACCACACCGTGGCAGGGCCCGAGTGGCTACTAGGTGGGATCGGTCGGCCCCACCTATAGGCCAACCGTCTTGTGGGCCCCGTTGTCAGCCTCCTCCTTCAAATGTCGATTCTCCACCGCCTCAGGGTTTGCATCTACGCCATCCTTTCAAGTCGGTTTGATCCGAGGGCTCAGAATGGATGCGACGGCCTATATATACCAGCCCCTACCACCCCCTGGCATATCAAACCCTGATCAAGTTAGTCAAGAAGACAAAAACCTTAATCCTCAGAGATCCACCATATTTTAGGGCATAGCTAGCTAGGCTAGATCTAGAAGAAGACAAGCTTCGCTGGGATTCCAGATCTTGTCAAGAGCATGGTTTGGTATTGCTTCTTTATTTTTCGCAGCTGATTAGCAACTCTATGGATTGCTTGTTTGAATTTTAGTGGGATGAGATATTTATATTGTGAAGTTCCACTGGTTGGGAGTCGGAGGTATGATCATGCATCCCAAATATACACCAAGATTTGCTCGAGTCCTCTCTTAACTCCAAATTAGGTGCACAATTTCTTCTTAATAAAAAATGCATATATGTTTTTTAGGTTCATGTTGAAACTGAATCGGGTCACACACCAGCAGGGGCTAGCACGCTCGAGGCAGCACACGACCTTGAACTCAGCGGGAACGCCCTAGAACAGCGAGACGGACCAGCAAGTCGGTTAAGCTGTATCCATCGTCTGTTCTTCACCTGATAGACTTCTGAACACCTCCTAGGAAGACCTGTCGGGGAGCTAGGGGCACAACGCTGGGTTGGTTTAGGGTCAGCAAGAGCAAATCTCGTCAAGAGACGTGGTGTAGCACACCCGAGGCCGCACATGACCTTAAACTCAGCGAGACCGCCCTAGAACAGCGAAACAGACTAGCAAGTCGGTCGGGCCGATCTGTCACCCGTTCTTTACCCGATAGACTCATGAGCACCTCTTACGAAGGCCTATCGGGGAGGGGCACAGTGAGGTTGCCCTAGGGTCGGCAAGACCGCCTAGAACGTCACAAAATCTCATCGAGAGACGCGACGAACAACAAGGATTGGAAAAGTTAGAGTAAAAGAAGTAGTAGATGTGTTTCATGACGATTGGAAATTGGATTTCTCAATAGACCGCGATCCCCTCATATATATAGAGGGGTTGGTCTTATCCTAGTTGAAAGTATATCCAATGCGCAATCTAAGTTTTCCCACAGCCAAATATAGATTAATACCGAGTTGAAAATTAACAAACCAAACTCAGAACAACACAACCGGCTTAGCTGATTCTGGAATCCGGCCTAGCCAGTTTTCTCTGGGCCAATAGCTTTGACAGGTGGTGAAGAGGAAAACCGGCTTGGCCGGCAGTGCTCAATTTCTTCAATTCCTCATTTGGACTCTGATTTTGATGTTCCAAATATTTTCTTCAACGTCTTGACGCCATGAACTTGAGAAGGAAGTCCATTACTCTTGTCGGCACATTTTTGATATCGACAGATTGTCTCTTTTATTTCATCATGAAGAGATTTTTTTTTGGGGGGGGAGGCATTTTCTTTGGTTCTAGATTATACACTAGAAAGGGTAAAGAGATTTGTGATTAAGCATGAATACAAAAGTACCTGTCTGTGTCATAGGTTTTGCTTATTGGTTGACTTTAGGAATTGAAGACATTAACTATTGTAGTATACTATAATCCTTCCATGCTTTTAGCTGTGTTTCTGATGCATGCATGATATGCATATTGGTTGGTGGTTACTATTTCTTTACGACTAGGTGTGTGATACCGCAGTTCATTTTGTTCCTTTCATTGGTTAGAACATAGAAGCAAATACATAGTATATTAAATTAATTCTCAGATTGTTTGCCAAGTCAGAATGGTGGCGTGGCTGTGGCATCAGCCAGCCATGAGGTATTGTGATTTAATTTGAAGTTTACTTTGGAGGGGTTTCATGTGGCTGCGGCTCCACAACTGTAGCAGTAATTTGGAGGAGCCACTAGAGCTCCAAATGTGTAGTCCTTTGGCTTCTTTATTTTATCGGTGTGTTGACCAGAGCCAGAGCCTTTTTGGCTCGTGAGTAGTGAGCTACATAGTAATCAAGCAGAAGGAGCCAGAGCACATGGGAGCTATGCTAAACCGGCACTATGTGTGCCATGCTAGTTTTTCACCCGGTTTGTCCCTTTGTCTAATACTCTCTCCCTTCTAAATTATTAGTTGTTTTGACTTTTCTAGATAGATATATTTTGCTATGCATATAGATACACACTTATGTATACATAGTAAAAATTTATGTATCAAAGAAAAACCAAAACGAGTTACAGTTTTGAACGAAGGCACTGAAAGAAAAAGGAGACGAGGTGCAGTGAACAGATTAAAACGACCGTGACATTCGGCAAAAGCACTCAGCAGAAATCGCTGTGGAGGGTGTACGGCGTTTCCATTTTTCAAATATATATAGTGACAGCAGAAATCGTTTCAGGTGTTTGTTCGAAACCGCATTTGGCTTCCTTCCACTGTCCACTGTACGTAGTCTACTGAAAGGATGCATTTCGGTAGCCGGTCACATCTGTCGTCTGCCTTCCCCGAACCTTCTCCTTGCCTGTCCGTCACGGCTTTCGACTTACAACCAGGCCTGAGTGTTGTCCCTCCATCGACCATGACCCATTCCATTTCCGTCTTGTTCTTCGTCTTCACCACGGAACACCCCCTCCACCACCAGTGAAGTGGTGACCACCGGCCGGCAATGGCAACCGAGCCGGAGGACATCCCCGACGAGGAACCCTTCTCACCTTCCATCTTTCTTAACCTGTCCCCGACTCCTCCACACCCCGATGAGCACGACCCGACAGCAGCCTCGTCATCCAGCTCGTACCACCGGCACCCCAACCACCACCAAGCTCCGCAGACCTCCACTGAGATCCTATCCATCGTCTCCGACCCGTGCGTCGCCAACACCATTAATGGCGGAGTAGGCACATGCTTCAACCTCTCGCCGTGCTTCCCCGACTCCGCCCCCATGTTGGGCGGCGTGACCTGGCCCTACGACCCGGTCGAGCTCTCCCAGAAGCTCCTTTCTTCTACGACTACTCCTCCATACCCAAACAACATTGGACGCGACGGCGGCGTCACCATGGGTGATGCCAACGCCGCCTCCTTGCTGGCGACGCCTGCTAGTGCTGGCGACGTTGGAGAGCACGACGCGCTCTTCTCCAGTGGTGGCACCGGCAAGACGGCGGCAGCCCGGAACAGGGTAACCATGGACATGCTGAACCAAGCGTTCCTCAAGGGTATGGAAGAGGCCAACAAGTTCTTGCCCACCAACAACACCCTCCTCACCCACTTGGAGACCATCTCTGAGTCCAGGGACAGACACGGCATCGCTGCTGGACAGAAACGCCATAACCGGGACGACAACTTGGAGGCAGAGACAGGCAGAAAAAGCAAGGTGGTAGCGCCGGAGCCAGAGGAGACAGGGGAGATGGTGGATAGATGCGTTCTTGTTGGGTACCAGTCGCTGCTCGACAAGATGATGGACATGAGCATCGCCGTGGACAGCGAGGCCGAGCAGAAGGCCAGGAAGGGGAAAAAGAAGCCTACCATGGCAGCGAGTAGCAGCAAGGAGGTTGTGGACTTGCGCGCCTTGCTCCTACAGTGTGCACATGCGGTGGCCACGGGAAACCGCCTTGGCGCGGCCGAGCTTCTTTGGAAGATCAAGCAGCACTCCTCGCCTACGGGAGATGCCACACAGAGGCTGGCATATTGTTTCGCCCGTGCACTGGATGCACGGCTCACAGGCACCGGAAGCCAGCTGTACAGGTCGCTCATGGTGAAGCACACCTCGGCCATGGAGTTCATCAAGGCCTATCAGATGTACCTCGCGGTTTCCTGCTTCAAAATGATGGCGTTTAAGTTCTCCGACCTAACCATCTGCAAGGCTGTCGCTGGTAGGAGGAAGAAGTTGCACATCGTCGATTACGGCAAGGAGCATTGTTACGGGTTCCACTGGCCAACCCTGCTTGGCTTCTGGGGGGCAAAAACTTGGGACGATGACGAAGGACCACCGGAGGTGAGGATCACCTTTGTTGGCCTCCCTCAGCCAGGGTTCCGTCCTGCTACTCGGATTGAGGAGACTGGACGCCGGCTCAGTACCTTTGCTCGTCAATGTGGCATCCCCTTCAGGTTCCGCGGCATCGTGGCAAAGTGGGAGACGGTCTGCGCCGATGACCTCGACATTGAACCTGACGAGGTGCTCGTCGTCAATGGCCTCTTCCATCTTGGGAGATTGATGGACGAGGGCATCAATGGCATATACAGTCCAAGCCCTAGGGACGTGCTCCTCGGCAACATCCGGAAGATGCGGCCACATGTGTTCATCCTCGGTGTTGAGAACAGCTTACACAATGCACCATTCTTTCTAGGACGGTTCCAAGAGGCATTGTTCTACTACTCCTCGATGTTTGACATGATGGATGCAGCGGCGCCACGGGGCAATGACCAACGCTTGCTGGTTGAGCAGGACCTCTATGGACGGCGTGTTCTGAATGCCGTTGCCTGTGAGGGGTTTGATAGGGTGGAGCGTCCTGAGACATATAAGCAATGGCAGGCACGGAACGATCGAGCAGGCTTGAGGCAGCTGCCACTGGATCCTGATATTGTTAAGGCTGTGAGTGACAAGGTTAGGGACAACTATCACAGGAACTTTGTCATCTATGTGGATCAAAAATGGCTCCTGCAGGGATGGAAGGGACGCACACTCTATGCTATGTCCACATGGGTTGCAAACGATGGTATCTCAAATCCAAGCTAGCTAGCAACTCGAGTCATGTCTTTGTATAATATACTTATGTCACATGCTTAATGTCAGCGCCTGAACAGCTGACTCTGATCCAGCAGCTGGCTCGGCGTCTACAGCACCTGACAGCCATCCGACAACAGGAGCGGCCACTTCAGACGGGCTACAGTCCAGCAGGTCGTGGAGGCCCAGAACAACCAACCTGCGCTAATCGGTCCAGACTGGGCAGCCAAGTAATCCATCAAGGAGCCGTGGGCATCGCTACTGCCAAAGACGTGTGCGTGTGTCTTGCTATATAGTCTAGCACCTTCTTGTGGAAGGGGTCATCAAGCATTGTAATGAACAAACTATTCCTCTGCTAAGAACTCATCGGTTGTTTCCGTCCCAAATGCTGTGCTTCTCCTTCCTAGATTCCGATTTCCTCTATCCTTTCTAATCTGCTGCTAACAAAATTGGTATCCAGAGCCAACGAATTCCTCAGCCTACCCTCTCCACCCACCCGCAATTCTCCTCGTTCCTTCCATCTTGATCTGTCACGTAATCTCCGACGGCAGGTCGATCTCTGTTCTTCGCCCTTGTGGTGTTGACCGTGAGGTCCCGTAGGTCCACGCCGAGGTTGGTGTGGTCGACGGTCATGACGCGGTGAGTAACACTGGAGCCGCATCAAATCAATCACGAGCATTTCACTTGCTTCCGCAAGCAATTGGGCACCATGGATCCCAACTTCCAGCTCCTGCTTGATGAGATCAAGTCCGTGAAGACCGTTGTGAACGGTGTCGAGAGTCGTGTCGGCGCCGTGGAGAAGTCCCTAGGTATCCCAATCTCCGTCAGGGTGTTCGACGATTGGAAGCCTACCGTGGACGCGTCCGTGGACGAGCTTCGGTCCGAGATCAGCACCCTGCGCAAGCAGGAGGGTGCGATCGAGAAGATGCGCGAGGAAATGACAGCGTTGAGCAAATCCATCAGCCGTGTGGTGCTCGACGCCGCACTGGCCATGCCTACTGGCATCTTGGCGCAACCGCTGGTGACCGCAGTGACCTCATCCACCGGGCACCCAAACACAGGCCCCGTTGTGGGGCACCGCGTCGAAAAGCATCATCGGGAGTTTGAGTCCTTGACTCCACTCCCGGTGAAGGGTACGTCTGATCTCAAACCTCACCCGTTTCCTCAACCAATCCTCGCTTGCGTCGTTCTCTTTCGAGTTCTCAGCTTGATACTCACGGGTGTTTGTTTTCTGGGACTGTCGAGGGGATCCATGATCGACACACGCAGTTGGGCCCTCAATACTCCAGTAGCAAGCTACCGAGTTTAATTTTCCAGTGTTCAATGGAGAGAATCCCAAGCTTCGGATCACCAACTTTGAAGATTATTTTGAGCTCTATTCGGTGGAGCCACATATGTGGATCAAAGCTGCTACTATGAACTTGTCAGTGCAGCCGCAAGATGGGTTCAGTCTCTGGACCATCGTGGTCGTCAGTTCAGCTGGGAGCAATTCTGTAAGTTGGTGCTCGATCGCTTTGGGAAAAGCCAGTATGAAGTCCTGATTCGTCAGCTGTTCAGAATCCGTCAGAATTCTTCTGTCCAGGAATATATTGACAAGTTCTCTGAATTGGTTGATCAGCTATTGGCTTATACTAGGAACACTGATCCATTGTTCTTTGCTATGAGGTTTATTGATGGACTTCGGGATGACATCTGCAGTGCCATGCACATGCAGAGGCCTGAATCTTTTGATGCAGCTTGTGTTTTGGCATTGCTTCAGGAAGAACTATTGGACTCAGCTCGCCGCAAAGAAGGCCGGTGACCAGAATCTTATACTAACCACAAGTTTGGGGGAGGCTGTCCAAATCCTGTGCAGACACCACTCGCCACTGACAAAAATGACAAGACGGACAAACCTGTGCTGGCGACAGGAGCTGAGCGGCGTGGCCGCATGGTCGAAGATCGCCTCAACACTCTCCGTTCATATCGCCGTGCACGTGGCCTCTGTATTCATTGTGGTGAAAAATGGTCACGGGATCACCGCTATTCAGAAAATATTCAGTTGCATGTGCTTCAGGAATTCTGGGATTTCTGCCACAATGAGGAGTATTCCGATGATAGCCAACCTGAAGATGACTCAACGGATGCTCAGGTACTTCTGGCAGTGTCTCTTGCCGCCCTGAATGGACAAACCACCGCTAGCACTATCCAGTTCCAAGGCACAATTCAGGGGTTGCCAGTCAAGATTCTGTTGGACTCGGGCAGCTCGCATACATTTGTCAGTCTTGCTCTAAGCTCTAAGTTGACAGGCCGGTCTCCTCTGTCCGTACCACTTCGTGCAAGATTGCTGATGGTCAGATTCTTGATTGCTCCACAAATTTTCTGCAGTTGGAATGGTCAGTGCAAGGTTGCTGCTTCCGATCAGATGCTGAAGTATTTTTTTTTTTGATAAGTCGACGGGAGGGGAAAGAATCCCCCACCTGGATTGATATACTGATTGGTGGCTCTTGAGCAGCCATATGATTACAAAGATACATTTTGGTTTGGTGCTAAGTTTACATTGCGCTAGCTATTACAGAGCACCAAGTTGTGGCAACACTTCTATCACTTCTCAGCAATCGGGCTCCCCACAGGTGGGCTTCAGTCTTGCACGCCGCCAGTGCTGAATTTAGCGTGATTCTGTCATTCCTGAACACGAAGTTGTTCCTTCTCTTCCAGATATGCCAGCAGCAAAGGAGCAGAAATGTGGTGAAGAATTTCTCAGGTATATGCGGCGGTGGCTGGATATCTCGGAGCGCCTGAATTGACCAGTTGGCTTCCGTGTGTACTTGCATGGCTTCCTAGAACTGCCTTGCATTTGGGCAACCAAAAATTATGTGACTCGGCGTCTCTTCGGGTGCTTGACATGTTTTGCAGGTAGTGTTATCAACAATTCCTTTCCTTCTTAATAGTGTCCTGCACTGTATCCTTTCCTGTGATAGCAGCCAGGTGAAAAATTTCACCCGTGGTGGGGCTTTGTTGTTCCAGACAAACCGTGTCCATGCATCTGGGCTGGATCCTGCATTTTCAGCACCCTATACAGTAGAGATGTGTCCATGATAGGGCTAGGATCCCTACCGGAGCCGCTACGCAGGTTGTACGGATGCGAGATGGCTGGACGTGGGCGAGGACGACGCGAGGGCGCTGTGGCTGCAACTGCTGCGAGCGGAAGAGGGAGAGGCTGCGAGCTACAGTACCCATACACTACAGTACCACGCGGGTACTGTTCATGCGAGAGCGGCAGAGGTCCGGCGGCTAGGGTTTCACCCGCCTAGGGTTTCTCCCGCCTCCCTGAGGAAGCCGGAAACAATAATATGTTTCTGCTTAATTTTCCAAATAGAGTCTTACAAATATTTATATGTCTCTCTAATAGCGATAATTATAAAATAACCCTCTAGAAATACTATAATTGCGACAATTATATGGGCCATAGCCCCTTGATGGCCGGCTCCCCTCCTAGCCACTAGCGGGCCTGCGGTGCCTGTAGGGGACGCCGGTCATAACATCTCTCCCCGCCTGCAGAAACAGCTCGTCCTCCAGCTGGAAATCGGGGTGCTTGGCGCGGAACTCCTCGAGTGACTCCCACGTTGCATCATCTTCTGGCAGACCGCGCCACTTGATCAAAATCTTCCAAACACCCCGGCGCTGCTGAGCTCGCAGGGCGCGTTCCGGGCCTGGCTGGACCCGGCCATCCAAAGCCAGTGGCAGGACGCCGGCGGCAGTGGGGGGATCTCCGCGGTGCTGCTTCAGGAGGCCCACATGGAAAACATCGTGGATGCGGGCGCCATCGGGTAGCTGGAGGCGGTAGGCGACGCGACCGATGCGCTCGAGCACGTGAAACGGTCCCGCCCAGCGTGACCCCAACTTGTGCTTGGAGCGAGGGTTGAGGGACTGCTGCGTGGTGCGGTGAAGGAGACGCAGCCAGACCCCCGACCCCACCTCAAACTCCACGTCCCTGTGGTTGGCGTCGTAGTATCATTTGGAGAGCCGCTGACGGACCTCATCGAGCATCTCATCGCGGCTGCGGAGTAGGGCGTCGACGGCCTCGGTACGAGCCGTCCCCGGCTTGTATGGTAGGATGGGCAGCGGGGGGCGGCCATAGACGACCTTGAAGGGCGTGGCGCGGAAGGCGGTATGGAAAGAAGTATTGTAGCAATACTCCGCCCAAGACAGCCAATCCACCCACGCACGAGGCCGGTCACCTGTAACACAGCGCAAATACATGGCAATCACCTTGTTGACCACCTCCGACTGGCTGTCCGTCTGGGGATGGAAGGCAGTGCTCATGCGGAGCTTGACGCCCGCCATCCGGAAGAGGTCCCGCCACACGTGGCCGGTGAACATGGGGTCTCGGTCGCTGACGATGGAAAGTGGAAACCCGTGGAGCCGTACAATGCCGTCGAAGAAGGCACAGGCGACCGATGCTACCGTGTAGGGGTGCCCGAGCGCGATGAAGTGCGCGTACTTAGAGAAACGGTCGACGACGGTGAGTATGACCGACTTACCGACGACTTTGCGTAGCCCCTCGATGAAGTTGATCGAGATGTCTGCCCAAACTTGGGAGGGCATGTCGAGGGGCTGTAGCAGTCCCGCTGGCTGCAACACCTCTGTCTTGTTGCGCTGGCACGTGGTGCAGGAACACACCAAGTCCCGCACCAGTGCCCTGTCCCACGGAATGTAGAACTCGGCACGGAGGCGGTGCAGTGTCTTCTGGGTCCCCTCGTGGCCGGTGGCATGGGCTAGGAGGAGGACCTGGTGGCGGAGGTACCCGTGGTCCAGCACGAAGATGCGAGACCCGTGGAGGAGGAGGCCGCTGTCCAGGCACCACAGCTCCGCGAGCTCCCCGGCCTAGAGCTGCTGCAGCAGCCGCTGGCCATCCGGCGCCTCGGCCGTAGCACACCGGATGTCGTCGAGGAGGGCAAAAGAGGGCCCGGACACAGCCACCACTGCCCCGAGTGCGTCCGGCGAAGGTACAGGCGCCACCGCCTCACTGTCGCGGCGTGACAGAGCGTCCACCACGGCGTTGAGGCGGCCCGGGCGGTATTCCACCGTGAAGTCGAAGTCGAAAAGTTTGCTGATCCATTGGTGCTGTGGGACGGTAGACAAACGCTGATCAAGCAAAAATTTTAGACTGTAATGGTCAGTGCGAACCAGGAAGGGGCGCCCCCACAAATACGGGCGCCAGTGGCGCACAGCTTGCACCAAGCTGATGAGCTCGCATTCGTAGGCGGCGAGCTTGAGGTGGCGAACTGCAAATGGCCTGCTGAAGTAGGCGAGGGGTCCCACACCCTGGTGGAGGACGGCGCCGAACCCCACGCCCGATGCGTCGTAGTTGACCACGAAAGTCACGTCGAAATCCGGCATCTGAAGCACGGGCCCGTCGTCAAGGCACGCTTGAGTGCCTCGAAAGCCGTTGTTGTCCCACACGAACGCGTCTCGCCACAAGAGACGTGTGAGCGGGGCCGCGATGATGCCAAAGTCGCGGATGAACTTCCTGTAGTATCCTACCAAGCCCAAGAAGCCGCCACCGCGGCGACCTTGTTGGCGTCCATGGTGACACCGCCCTCGGTGATGACATGGCCAAGATAGGCCACGGATGGCGCCCCAAATGAGCACTTTGAGCGCTTCAAGTGGAGATGGTGCGCCCGCAGGGCGCTGAGGGCGATGTTGATGTGCTGCAGATGCTCGGCCCATGACGAGCTGTAGATGAGGATATCATCAAAGAAGATGAGCACAAACCTCCGAAGGTAGTCATGAAGCACATCGTTCATCAGGGCCTAGAAGGTGGCTGGGGCATTAGAAAGCCCGAAAGGCATCACCAGAAACTCGAAGTGGCCATGGTGAGTGCGGAACGCCGTCTTGTCGATGTCGTTGGGGTGCATCCACACCTAATGATACCCGGAGCGTAGGTCGAGCTTTGTGAAGAAGCGAGCTCCATGGAGCTCATCGACCACTGGAATCGAGAACTTGTCCTTGGACGTCTTGGCGTTGAGGGCGTGATAGTCAATGCAGAAGTGCCACGACTAGCCCGCCTTGCGCACTAGCAAGACGGGCGCCGAGAAAGGCGAAGTGCTCGGCCTGATGATCCCTTGGGCAAGCATGGCCGCACACTGCCACTCCAGCTCGTCCTTCTACAGTTGGGGTAGCGGTAAGGGCGCACCGCCACCGGCGCGGTGCCCGACAGCAAGTGGATGCAGTGGTCGTACGATCGCGCCGGCGGAAGCCCCATGGGTTTAGTGAAGACAATGGCATGCTGCTAGAGTAGGACGTCCAGTAGTGGCTGTCGTGGGTCGGAGGCAGCCACATCCAGCAGCTATGCCGAGGGGGTTGGAGAGGGTGCAGCCGCCCCGGCCACCCCCTGCCAGGTAACGCGACGGTCATCACGCCAAAACGACAGGGTGAGGGCCTCACAGTCCCATAGTATGGGGCCCAAGGTGCGGATGAAGTCGAAGCCGATGATAAAGTCAAATCCGCCCAAGTTGAGGCCGACACACATGATGGCGAAGTCCTCGTCGTAGATGCGAATGGGCATGTTGCGCGCGATGCCCTCACAAGGCATGCGGTCACCATTGGCCACCGTGATCCGCAGACGCTCCCCACCCGCAGGAACGAGCCCCAAGCGGCGCATGGTCTCCCCCGACATGAAGTTATGGGTGGAGCCCATGTCGAGGACGACCAGGAAGCGTTTGCCCTTGATGATGACGGGCAGCAGCATGGAATTGGTGGCCCGAATACCTGCAACAGCCTGGAGGGAAACCACAAGGGCGTTAGCGGCAGCCATCTCCGTGGCAGCCAACTCGCTAGAAGGGGTGTCCTCGGTCGTCTCCACGGGAGCCTCATCGATGTAGTCATCGGCCTCCAGGTAGAAGATGATGAGGACATAGCCACGCTGGACACACCGACGTTATGGTCTTCCCCAAGTTGCAATTCGTCCCTAACTCAGCTGCCACGTCACCCTCGGATTCAACAGACACGTCGTCACTGTTTCGGTCATAACTTTCTCATACGACATCGAAACGGGGCGTTCTTGGATGCGTTGGAAAGGGGACAACGACGCCGTCGTTTTGGATCTCATCCCAGCTCCAAAAGGTTTGTGGATCATTCTGTGTGACCACGGCAAGGTGTTGCGTCACCTATTTGGGCCAACTTGGCCATGTATCGTGTCGGGCCTTAAGCCCAAGTTGTGGGCACCCAACCCCTGGCCGTCCCCAACCCTAGGTCGAGTCTTAGACTATAAACACAGCCGCCGCCACTGTTAGACAATTGGGTTTTGTTTAGAATTTAGTTTTCCATCGAGAAACTAAATCGTTCATTGTAATTGTGGTAACAAATCCTTTTACAGTGACCCAGGGCCCTTGTTCTTGATCTCCTTCACTGTGTCGATTAGTCCTTTGGAATCGAGTTCTCGAACCCTCTATTGATATTCGCGTCATTCATATTTGCAATTTCAGATTGCGTGTTTTACCTTCTTGCTTGTGCTCTTCGATTTGCTTGCAGGAAAAGCCTTCTTGGCGAGGTCAATCAAGTTGTGTTTGGTTGATAACCAACGGAGCTATGGTGTAACGGTTGCAGGGTTCGAATTGTGTCTGATTTGAAGCTGGATCGCCAATGTCGAGATCTCCACAAATCGAACTTACCGGCTACCTCTCGGAAGATCAGGCCTGTACTCATCAGAAGAGGTGCTTGCACATGTGCCCGCGCACGTAGGGCTCGTCAAAATTGAAGCACAGCCCCTGGCGACGGCGCTCCTGCTGTTCGGCCGGAGAGAGCCGACGAAAAGTGGGCGCCGCTAGTGTCGGTGTAGGAGCGGTGGCCGTAGGGGTAGGACCCACGCTCGGCGTACGCTGCTGCAGAGTCCAGGTCGACCGCTGGGGCGGCGGGGCGCCGTGAGGCTGTGGTGCAGGTGGAGGTACGCATTCCTCAAACGCCCATGCCAAGTACATGGCGGACTGGAGGTCGGGCGGTGCGCAGAGCTGAACCTGCTTGCGGAGGTGGTCCGGTAGACCGCCCACGTACAACTCTGCCTTTTGGTGAGCGGAGAGGTTGCGGGCATGGCACGGGACGGTGTTGTAGTGCTCTGAGTAATCCTACACGGAAGAACCAAAAGGAAGGCGGGCAAGCTCCGCCAACCGTGTGCCCAGAACAGGAGGCCCGAAGCGGAGCGAGCATAACTCGCGGAAGCACTCCCAAGGGGGCATGCCCTCGTCCTTCTCTAGGGCGTAGTACCACATCTGGGCAGCACCCTGAAGGTGGTAGGACGCGAGCCATGTGCGAGCGGATGCTAGCGTCTGCTGGCCGTGAAAGAACTACTCGCACTGGTTCAACCAATTCAGAGGGTCTGCCGAGCCGTCGTATGTAGGAAACTCCAATTTGTAGAATTTGGGCCCCGCCTGGGCGCCCGCGAGGGCAGCAGCAAGGGGCCAAGCCCCTCCTGGTGCTAGCCGCCCGAGGAAGAGGGCGCCCCGAAGAACAGCGAGCCGTCCACCCCCCCCCCCGAAGAGAGTGCCACTGGCGAGGGGCAGGGTGGAAAGCACTGTCGCCGCGACCCTCGTGGAGGCTGATGGGGTGGGCGACGTGGCCATCGAGTAGATCGGAGCCGACGCCGTCACGGATGGCTGCAGCCAGTCAGGCAGCGGTGACATCGAGGCCGGCCATTGCAACAGATGGAGCGGAACTCCGGCCCCCGTCGACGGCATGCCGTAGGGGTAGGATGTCGGTGGCGCAGTCGGGATCGGTGCCGTGGGCACTGGTGGTGGAGGTGCCTGGAGTAGGCCGGCCCACGCCTTCTGCATGGAGACCACCATGTTGGTGATCAGATCAACCTTGGCCCCTAGCGATTCCAGTGTCAAGGGCTGGGCAGAGGCGGTGGATGCCTCCAACAACTCCGATGACGCAGTGGGCAGCGGCGAAGTGGTCACCGGGATGGAGGAACTCGGAGGCGCAGTCGTCATCGTACCAGGCAATACCGATACTAGGTTGATAGGGCTAGGATCCCTACCGGAGCTGCTACGCAGGTTGTACGGATGCGAGACGGCTGGACATGGGCGAGGACAGCGCGAGGGCGCCGTGGCTGCAACTGCTGCGAGCGGAAGAGGAGAGGCGGCGAGCTACAGTACCCACGGCGCTACAGTACCACGTGGTTACTGTTTATGCGGGAGCGGCAGAGGTCCGGCGGCTAGGGTTTCACCCGGTTAGGGTTTCTCCCGGCTCCCTGAGGAAGCCGGAAACAATAATATGTTTCTGCTTAATTTCCCAAATAGAGTCTTACAAATATTTATATGTCTCTCTAATAGCGATAATTATAAAATAACCCTCTAGAAATACTATAATTGCAACATTTATATGGGTCATAGCCCCTTGATGGCTGGCTCCCCTCCTAGCCACTAGCGGGCCTGTGACGCCTGTAGGGGATGCCGGTCATAACAGTCCAGGTCTCCGTTTTTATTTAGCATCAAACTTTGCCGTCGATCTCTGCCTTCTGTGAGTGAGTGGTGCTCCATAATGTCGAGTACCTGGACGAGTTGTTCAGTGGCAGTGCTAGACTGTCTTGTGGCGATATATCAATGGAGGTCACCTTGGTATGCCTGGTGCACCGTGATCTCCTACTGATGGCAGTGGCTGAGGAGATCTTGGAATCTCTCAGCAAGGCTGTCATTTCCATCCCACACATCATGCCGAAAGATGTTGTTTTCCCATCTGCTAGAGTAACCATGGTGATGGCTCGGTAAGCAGGCAGCAGAGACCTTAATGTCTCCCAATGGTTACCATGGAGATCACCAGTTAATGACACGATGCACGCATTCTGCCCGACCCATCGTGCCCACGATGAACTATGATTGGAGTGCAACCAGTGGATCATCTTCAGTAGCAGGCAAGTGTTCTGAATGGCGAGATCCTTGAGGCCCAGTCCGCCCCTGTCTTTGGTGTCACAAACATGGTCCCAAGCAACTAAGTTCTTTGCACCGCTAGATGTTCCGGAGCCGGACCAGAGGAAGGAGCGGCGCCTCCGATCAACCTGGTCCAATATCCCAGGTGGCACTGGCAAGGCGGCCATGGCATAGATTAGCTGACTGTCAATCACTGCGTTCACCAGAGTTGCTCGGCCCATTTGGTTGAGAGAGGATTGCCATCTAGCCAGATACTTGTCACACTTAGCAATGCATGGTTGGAAAGCAGACAGCCTTAGCTTGGTGCTAGATAGTGGTAGTCCCAAATAAGTCTGAGGGAAACCTTCCCTTCTGTAGCCTAGAACTGATATGCAAGCCGTGACCTCGTCTTCGTTCATATGTATCGGGACGGCTGTGCTCTTTGCGTAGTTGATATGCAATCCGGTTGCGCTGGTGAATTGGTCCAGTACCGTTTTCAGTGTCTGGATATCTGTGAGCTCTCCTCTAACTAGTATCAGTGTATCGTCTACATATTGCAATACTGGACATTTGGCATCATCAACAATCGGGTGTCTCATGCTACCTATCTTCCTAATTAAGACCTGCAAGACATCAGCTACCAGGATGAATAGATATGGCGAGATTGGGTCGCCCTGTCGTAGTCCCCGGCGGCAGTCAATCAGAAGTTAAAGTATTGCCTCTAGTTCACTATGATCTTGTGGTTGGGATGGACTGGTTGGCTCAGCACAGCCCGATGCAGATGGATTGGGCTCAGAAGTGGTTGGTCATTCTATATGACGGAGCTTCGCGTGCATTACAAGGTGAAATCCACAGCCTTCCACCGAGTACAGTCGTCCAGGTGTCAACTATATCGGCCGATACCAGTGGTTCTAATCAGTCTAGTCAGTTGCCGGCCATCACACAGCTTCTACAAGAGTATCAGTCGGTCTTTGAGCCACCTCAGGGCTACCCTCCAGAACGTGCTTTTGCTCATGACATACCCCTGCTTCCGGGTGCTGCTCCCGTCAATGTTCAGCCATATCGTTATCCCCCAGCCGTAAAAGACGAGATTGAGCGTCAGATAATGGAAATGCTTCGCTCAGGTATCGTAGAGCCTAGCCACAGCCCCTTTTTGTCTTCTGTACTCCTTGTTAAAAAGAAGGATGGAACATATCAGTTTTCTATGGATTTCCAGCATCTCAACGCCATCACTATCAAGTCAAAATATCCGGTTCTGGTGATCAAAGAACTGTTGGATGAGCTGCATGGGGCATGTTGGTTCTCTTGTTTGGATTTGACAGCCGGATACCATCATATTCGCCTTAAGCCTAGTGAAGAACTGAAGATGGCATTTCAAACACATTCCGGGCAGTATGAATTCCGTGTCATGGCGTTTGGCTTGACTAGAGCGCCATCTACATTTCTCAAGGCTATGAACATCACATTGGGGCCTCTGCTGCATAAGTGTACCCTAGAAGAAAACATTGACCCTAGAAGAAAACATTGAGCACGTGCGGCTTGTGCTTCAACTGTTGCAGCGCGACAAGTGGCAAGTTAAACTCTCCAAGTGTGTTTTCGCTCAGCATCAACTGCATTATCTTGGACATATCATCCCCGAGCACGGAATTGCCACAGATCCAAAAAAAGTGCAGGCTATGTTGAATTGGCCAGCTCCTAATTCTGTTAAAGAGCTGCGCAGTTTCTTGGGTTTGGCAGGGTACTACCGTCGCTTCATGCGCCATTTCGGTATTATTTCTCGGCCACTCACTGATCTTCTCAAAAAGGGGACTATGTATGTGTGGACTGAAGTTCAGGAATAGTCCTTCTCTGCTCTTAAGCATGCTTTGACTTCAGCCCCAGTGTTGTCCCTGCCGATTTTTCCAAACCATTCGTCATAGAGACCCATGCCAGTGGAACCGGTGTGGGCGTGGTCTTGATGCAGCAAGGGCACCTGCTGGCGTTCTTGAGTAAATCGCTGAGTCCTTGTCTATATGGTCTCTCTGAAAGGACCTTAATGTCGCCTAGAGGGGGTGAATAGGCATGTTTAAAACAAACTCAAGCAGAAGTTAATTCCATGTGCGGCAATACCTCACTTGAGTGCGGCACTGCGGCACTGCTCACTCCAATAGCGGAACTGTCACACCTGCAGACAAGCTCGAGTACACAATTCAAAATCTATCCAAGGAAATTTAGATCAAACAAATTATTGATGTTCCTGAGGTAGTGTAGAGCCTAGTCCACCACATGAATCACAGCAGAAGGTTATGCACAAGTAGATCGAGACCAAACCCTAGAATCACCAACAAACAAGCATAGCAATGCAAAACACAAGAACACAAGTGGGACCGATTTATCCCGTGGTTCAGCTCGCCACTAAGACTTGCCTATGTCCATGTTGTTGAGGTTGCCACAAAGGCTTTGGGTGTCTTTCAACCCTTTTCTCGTTCTCAAGTTAAGAGAATGAACTCTTGAGATGAGGGGTGATTTCACTAGATTATTGGGGTGATTACAATCCTCCCGGGGCTGCCACACAAGTTGGCAAGCTCCACGGGTGACGCTCTTGTCGGCTAGGAGCAAGCTCCAAGAGTAACAAACATAATCCACCGACTTGAACTTGAACCAAGTGCTCTAGAAGATGAAGAACAATTGGGGCTGCTCTCTAATGCAGTTTAGAGGCTCAAACTATCAAGGATTTGCAAGGGAATCAAGAGGAGAAGCTTGAGGGGCTCTAATGGTGAGTGAGGGAGAGAGAGAGAACTGCTCTGGTCACACCTAGAAGTGGGTCTGGTCGATCTGGAACCAGTGACAGTTGAAGGAAGAAGAGAAGGTATAAATACCCCCTTTGGTCCCAATGGTCGGATAAGTGCAGTAGTGTTGCACTTGACCCGTGGCACTGCCGCTCTCAAGGTGCGGCACTGCCACACCTGCCAGGACAGCAAAGGTCAAGATTTTAATAGCATGCTGTCTTGGCTATGGTTGGAGGATATTTTGGTGGGTAAAATGAGCACTTGATCACATAGTTAAGCTTGTGCATTGTATCTCTCTTTATAGTGCGGCTTTTGCTAAACTCAAATTCAAAACATAGAAAAATTTAAACCTCCTTTGAGTTGGTTGCCGCTTTCTTTTGTAATTGGGGTTTCCACCATTGCATGTATTATCCTCTTTCTCAATATCACATCATAAGAGCTTTGCAATCTTCTTTGTTTCATCTCTTCGAGCAAACATACCTTGAGCATGTAACTTGAACCATTTTCATATATATGAGTTCACCTTATGGCTTCAAGTTACTTCTACTAAGGATTTGATCTTCAACACAATATAACTCCTCATAGCTTGATTAGTTCGTTGACTTAATGCAAGTACTCTCTTCTTCACCTTAGCCATGGTACCTCGGTCCTCAAGCCTTCGCTTGCCCTTCACCTCCGCTTAGTCCCTCGAAGCCTTTCCTTGCTATCTTCACCTTATCAAGCCATACTCAAGTCACATCATACTAGGAATCCATTGAAAAACCATTTCTTCACTATTGTAATCCTTGCTTGAATATCTTCTAGATATGAATGTTGAGATCAATCAAGCTTCAGTTTGACTCACATAGAGACAAATATGGATCAATATCAATATGGTCAAGCCAGTTCATGATTCCTTAAATCCTCTTCATTTTGGCTTGACACTCCTAACACTCACATCAATCTCTATCTTCATACTTCTAGCTTGATCATATTAATGCAAAGTGATTTTTCAAATCTTTATCCATACAAGCAAAGCAATGTAGAGAACAACATATATCCAATATGATTTGTGTCCTTTGTCATTTAACCTTTGCTTGACATTTTCTCACTTATGCACTATTGATTCATTCTTCAATCCTTGATCAAAGCTAGTCCACTAACAAACTCTTCTTGTTCATGTAAAGCAAGCCACTATAGAGACTAATCCAAAATCATCAACTCATGTCTCATTTTTAATTTGCCAAATATGCTTGCTTTCACATGATGTTATGATATCCCACCATAGAAGCCATTTCATTGATTCTATTTGCATTATTGTCTTTTTCTTAAACTAGATTATTTCCATGATCTTTCAATACAACAATATACAACTTTGGCCTTCACTTGAACAATATGTGGAATATCATCAAGTTTGCCTTCTTGTTGAACGTTTAGACGTTGGGTCTGAGTCGACAAACCTGGTGTTGACATTTCTTACATCACTATGTACTAAGTTGTCATCTCTAGGATGATGCTCAAAACACTGGTAATTATAACTACACTTGAAAACTCTAAATATTATTAAACATAAGTATCCGCAAGCGCACAGATAAATCACCTATTGTAGCATTCTACCCAGAGTATTTCGAGTATCATTATTTATTTTAGTCCCAAAGGAAGGACCATGAGGCAAATGTTTATATGACTAAATAAATGTGCAGACCTATGATAAACCAACTACTCTTAAGCTTTAGTAGGGGTAAGTCAAGTAAAAAATAAATAAATGATAAATGAATGTAGCATGATAATGGTATTCCAGAGATAGAAAACAGAGACTCACTAAAAGTAGTATGACTAATCTCGAGATTCGGTTAGAGTAAAGAATTCCTAAGTTATTCCTAAACACTAAGTCTTACCGCTCACTCTAGCATATATATCTTCATCTATTAGTAAAACTGAATCAAAGCAAAATTATAAGAAACATCTACTAGGGAGAATTGGAAACAAAGTCTTCTTCTCCTTCGAGACCGAGCTCTACCATGTCATCTATATACGGGGGATGGACTACAAAGGACTCAACCAAGTTGTCACCTTAGCGATCTACCATATGTCCCAGCACATAGTTGGCATTCACAGAGAATTTTATATCTAAGCACCACGCTTACATAATCAAAGCTACCTAACTCTCGCGCGAACTGAATTAGGTACTCTACGAACATATGCAAATACAAATCATCAAATAATACTATATCCAATATATAACTAGAGCAAACTAAGAGCATAGTAAAGAGAAATATATTATTGAACTAGAACAAAGTCTTAAATAAGATACATAGGCAAATTACCAATCTCCAGACGAACAGATCCGGAATCCTGAGCAATCGCCCAACTCTACTTGAACCTTGCTAGAAAGCCTATACTAAGAAATTAAAGAACTAGAGCTCTCTCTATCTAATCTCCGAAAACCCTAATATTTGGTCTACTCTTGACTTATGATCAGATGTTTTAGGGGAGGTCAGGACCTGTATTTATAGTCCTAAGGAAGAACCATCAGCCCTTGGATCAAACCGACTTCACTTACGGCGAAGATGCATCCTAAGAGCGGTGGAGGAATACTCTAGAAGGGCGTGGAAGAATCCCACAGGGGGACGGGCAGCATGGTGGTGGGGCCGGCCGGCCCCACCTGGCAGCTGATGGTCCTCCACTTTGGTCCTATGCATTCTGGTGTCTTCTGAAGTCTTCTGGTGCATATTTCATCGCAGTTAAGTTTCGTGCCTTTTTGACAATTCAATCCTCATTTTTATTCTTTCTGGAATATCCCTACTGAAAATAATAATTCACCAAAACTCATGGAAATTGTCAGTAATAATCCCTAAATTTCTATTGGTAACCATTTCTACATACAATGTTGACGGTTTATGATGGATGATAACTACCATCAACACCCGCCCTAGCCGGGATGAATACCCGGCCTAGCTAGGATCCCGGCCTAGCCGGCATGGCAACCCTGCCTAGCCGTGATGGCCTCCCTTCCAACTTCTTGTTGAACCTTTAGACACTTATTATTCACAATTCACAAGTGTATGCAATAAACTCGGTAACCTGTTCAACACTTTAGCAAACTTATTAGACCTTTAATGGTATTGTCATTCAATCTACCAAAACCCACTAAAGGGCTAAATGCACTTTCAATCTCCCCTTTTTTGGTGATTGATGACAACACAATTAAAGCTTACAAGAGATTGATAAATAATAAGATTTTGAATCCTATGATATAGTGAGCTCCCCCTAAATGTGTGCATAGAATGGAATTTCAAATTTTGACCTCAAATGCCAAATACACATATTCAAGAAAAAGTGTGGGAACTCTCCTATATCTTAGCATCCGTGGGGTGCAAAGTGTCAACATGATAAACGTGATGTTCATGGCAGTTCATGCACTCAACGAAAAGAGTTGTTCTAGCCAAGCGCGGCACTGCTAGACCAGAGTGCGGCACTGCCGCACTGCTGAACACAGCACGAAAATAAAAACAACCACCACTCAAGGCATGAACATCACACTAGCATAAATAGTCCTTACCAATAGCATCAATTTAAACTATCCTTGCACACACCACACAATAAAATTTTAAAAAATCTTATATGCCTCTATCTTACCCCCTTAAATCCACATATCAATCTCTCTCCCCTTACACTCTCTCCCAATATTTCTTCCCCTTTGGCATTAATCTTCAAAAAGGATCTTTCCACCAAAAGGAAAAAATGTGAAGGACAAGTGAGGGCAAGAGGTAGGTAAAAGTTTAGCATATAGGATTTCTCTTCTAAGTTTTCTACCAAATAAAGTATGCAACACTTTAAGTCAAGATTCTTGAGAAGTTAGCATATTTAGCTCATACCTCACTGATATGACAATTTTAACATGAGACAAACTCACTTCATCACCATAAGAAGTATCAACCAAATATCAAACTCATTCTCTAATCGTCACCATAAGAACAAACTCATGGTGTGACTCAAATATTGCATACACATGCACATACTAGCATATAAGGGCCTAGATGCACAAAGATAGTACAAGAGTTCATAGAGCGATATACCTTTGTTCTAAGCCTCATAATCTCCACCGTGATCATGAAATTTTGAATTTAGTGCTTTGATGGGCTTGCCACAATGCAAAAAGACTTCATTTATGCCCATCTCTTTTGATCATAGGAGATATCACAAACTTGTGCTTGATTTCAATTGAAAGTCCATTGCTAGCTCTTTGTTGCCATTTAGAGATACCAATTGAAGACATATTTCTTGATATACCAAATTGAGAGATTATCCACCAATTCCAATTGAAATATGATCTTCACAATTTTGACACCAATTGGAATGGATTCTTGTATCTCATAATGTCACCTAGAGAATGCTCATAAAGACAAGAGATAGCATTAAATTGCACAAGCTATAGTCTCACAACTAGTGACCAGTTTTGGATGTGGAAGACAAGTGGATCATTAATTGCAAAACCTCATAACATAGACTAAATTCTCCCTTTTTGATAGTGCATACATAGATATATATGTGGAAGACAAGAACATATGCACCTTTGGTCAATTAAGTCCAAACAAGAGAAAAGTTAAATTATGGAGAGTAGCTACTTAAGAGATAAAAATTACAATCCAAATAAATATGAGAGATAACTTCACTAATTTGGATTGAGTTAATGTAGCATACCCATGAGAAACTCATTCTCATCAAGAGACCACAAATTCACTAGAAGAAAAGGTTAGTCTCAAAAGAACAAGACATAGAATGGGCTCTCCCTTAATATGCGCATCTTCAACAGTTTCATGCATATCGTTCTTAGAACGATATTCCTCAGTACGTCTCTGCAACCACTTTATACTATCTTCTTTATTCATTGTTCACAGAGACAAATTATTAAGCCGAGCTACACAAGCCGGCTGTACCTTTATAGGAACAAAACCATCCCTACCAATAGCAATGTAATCATAATCTGACGAGTCCCTTCCTGTCAAGCATTGCATCTCACCATGTTGCCAATCAATAGGAGCATCAGTTAAAGCAATGCAGGCTGAATTATCTGCTTCAATTACCTCCACATCATCTCCAACCCACTGAATCACACACTGATGTAGAGTGGAAGGGATGCAACAGTTTGCATGTATCCAATCGTGTCCCAAAAGAATGTTATATCGGTCTTTTA
The DNA here is from genome assembly GCA_038087645.1 of Saccharum hybrid cultivar R570. Classification (NCBI taxonomy): domain Eukaryota; kingdom Viridiplantae; phylum Streptophyta; class Magnoliopsida; order Poales; family Poaceae; genus Saccharum; species Saccharum hybrid cultivar. The sequence continues at coordinate 19,350,578 of JAQSUU010000760.1, forward strand.
CGTCAACAACAAAAAATGCAGTCGGCACTGTTTTGCTTCCTACTGTGAGCTCCATAACAATAACACCTTTGGCTTCAGACAACTCTCCTGAGAATCCACTAAGCCCCATGTTGGTCTTCATCAACTCGCTCTCTTTCGGCACAATTTAGTGAAAACTGAAAAAGGCATAACATTAACCCCAGCACCGCCATCAACAAGCATGCCGCCAATAAGCTTACCATCAATATGTCCCTTGATGTACAAAGGCTTTAAGTCCTTCTCGGGCTTTTCTGGCTTCTCAAATATAGCACTTTTAGGGCCAAGAACAAGTTCTGCAACTTCAATTTCAGGTGCACAAAATTCAGCAGGCAAGGCAAACACCATATTAACATCCGTTGCAGCAGGCGTATCATCTTTGCTCTCTGAGGTCTCATCAATAATCATATTATCATCCTCAGATTTCTCCTCCTCCATCGTGATGCGCTTTTCCTTCCAAGTGATCTTGGCTGGAACCATTGGCCTGGCTTTGTTAAACCATTCATCGTGCTGCTTCTCAGCTTGCTCTTCTTTAATTTCTAGTGCTCGCAGCCGCTGCCCTCTTCGTTTCTGTGTATGTGTGAGTCCTCTCGGGCACCACTGAGACTTTGGTTTAGTTCCCGGCGCAACCGATCTGATCCTGGTGCCCCCCAAACTCCTACCTCTGTGCTGCAACGCTACTGCTCTCGGCCTAAACACAGGGCCTCTAGAAAAAAAATTATTATGTTGCATAGGCATTTGAATGTTCAGGCTTCTATTCGCATGAGGCATGCCCCTTGCAACTCCATCACTGCTATTTGCTGAACTACAATGCTGAGCCACGCCTTTAGAAATTCCTGTGCTGCTAGGTGGTATGCCCAATTTAATAGATGCTTTAGTTGAATCAACATGTAGACCAGTATTAGTAGGCACGATAGCTTTCTCTGAATGACTCTGCTGTCCAAGCTCTACACTAACGTCCTTTTGAGGAAAACCAGTGCCACGCTGCTATTGTCGTGCTTTGGAATCCCCAGAACCTGACACCTCCTTCTGATCTGAACGAGAGCACAACCCAATAACTATTTTCCCCTGATGTGCACATGCATCCACTTCAGATTTATCAATCACCATAGTTCCTATTTGCAGACCATGTACAGCACTAGAACCATTTGGACCAGTTGTCTGTCGACGAGTCCCAACTATGTCACGTAAATCTGAATTATTCGTGGGACCTCCAGGCTTGACCGGCACCCACACCAATTTGCGCCCACCAACAAAATTCTTGTTGCCTGCATTGTACCTCGGCGAACTGCTCTGTGCAAATCCTCTCCATTTGGATGATCTAGCTTCGGCTTCCCTGTGTAGTCAACAATTCTAGAAGCTGAATTCTTGCGACCACCATGCACCACAATGGCATCACTTGGCCCAGCCTCTTGATTGAACCGAGGTCTTTTGCCATAAACATGCTGTCCAAACACAGATCCTGATGCCACCCATCTAGGTTGATAAAAACATTCTGGCCCAGTAGGATGTGGTACCCAAGGATTAAAACCATATGGAGGAATTTGTGGATACACTGGAGGTGCACATCCCCCGAACACTGACCCCATTGGAAACTGTGGTTGATGAGCATATGAATTTCCTTGTCTGTAAGCTTGACCACCAAAACCATGTCCAGAAGGAGATCTCGGACGCTTAGAACCTCCTAGCCGATTAAACACGCTACTGGCCTTCTGTGATACTGATGGGAACGTGATTCCCGATCTTCCATCAGGTTCAAGATAACTATCGATTTGGTCGGAAGCGACACACCGATCCGGCTCCAGATCACAAAGACCCAAACCCTGCAACCTTAGCACCACGTCTCCTCTGGTTATCAACCGTGTCACAATCCGGTTGACCTCGCCACGAAGGTTAATCCCTGCTGCGAATCGAAGAACACACGCAAGAACAAGATAAAATGCAACTCAATTGAAGTGATAATTGCAGATGAATGATTAAGCACTCGAAGTTGGGGTCTCGCAAACCGATAACGGCGACTGTTCAAAGACAGATTGATCTAAAGCAAAACCCAAAACCTAACGTAGGTGGCGGCTACTGATTATAAAGCCTAAGGGGCGTCCAAGGACCCCCACTCATGTTCCTAAGGAGTCACGACACGTTACATGGCCCAAACGGCCCAAAAGACGACGACGCAGCGCCCTGACAGATTCTGGATGGTAATTTATTTTGATGATTCCCATTGACTCCGATGGAATTTGGGCCTCAAACCAAAGTCATTGGTTAGCTTATGAAATTATCTTTCCATCCATATGTGGATCATCAAAAACGGAGTCCGGATGCGTCCTGGGTGTCTGTTTTATTGCAGACTGGTCCAGAAGGCCGAAACAGACTCGAACTCGAATTGGACTGAGCCTCCGGCTTGGCTTGGACATCCTTGCTGGCCTCCTAAGGAGGTGGCCAAGGAGGAGAACATCCTTGGGCATCTCTTAGCTGTTCTTTATCTTGGGGCGTGCTCCAACTTGGGCCTGGGTCCCAAGTGTGAACAACAAGCCCGTGACGACGCCGTAACACCCGATAGAAATAGCGGCAGAATGTCTCGATGATTTGGAGGCCTTGCCAATGTGATATTGAGGTAGGACCAGATATATTTGAAATCTTATCAAATAAGCTTTCCATCAAGTGCTCATTGACCTCGATCGCACTCCGGATGGATGAGTTGTGACCTTCGCAATGAAGCACTGTCGGGTTGCCGATGAACCGAAAGTTCAACTTTGATGGACTTACACTTTGAGACATATTTGTACCTACAATCAAATAACAACATGTACATGTGGAACCAAGTGAATTATATCCAAAATTACTATATAAATGTAGGAACAAGTGCACCTTATAATCAATGGTCGTATCCGTTGGTGTCATGTCCTCATCAGATACATATTTGTCCAACAGGTGTTTGACTGTCGGCCTTGACTTTGGAACATGTTTCTTGCCCTCATTGACTTTCCACACTCCCTCTTCTGGATTTTTTGGTTTGATCATCCTTGGAGCAGCCCTGTCATCAACAATGATATTTTTTTCCTTTCAAGGATTCGGCCTGATCTGACCGAATGAGCACCTTCTTGTTCTCAAAGTCAATCATATTGATAGGAAATGGGTCACCATCGAGCTTCATCTTAGTACCTTCTGTAAATGTCAATCGTCCATCATTAATGGCCGATTGCACCTGTCGACGAAACACATTACAATCATTAGTAGCATGAGAAAATGAATTGTGCCATTTACAATATGCTCTTTTAGCCAATTCTTCTAGAGACGGAATTACATGACCTCCCTTTAGTCTAATCAGATTTGCTTGCAGCAAGATATCAAAAATTTTATCACACCGGCTAACATCAAAGGTATACTTGATTTCTTCTCTTCTAGCAGGTGTAGGTTTCAAAGCAGCACATACAAAAGGTTTTGACTTAGGCTCTTGTACCCATTCGACTATGCATACATCAACATCATCATCACTAGCCGAATCGCTGTCATAGCCTACAACATTAACTGTAGGCTTTTCCTTGTCTTTGCTTTTATTATCCCTAAACTAGCCATATTGTTTAACATCTTTAGCATGGTTTTCCTGCACCAAAGCCTTTTGTAAAACTTGATTAATATCTGAAATTTCCTGCCCTTCTAATCTATCCTTGATATGAGCAAGTAAACCCGAAAAAGCAATATCAGCTAAATCTTTTTCGGCAATAAGCAAGCTAAAGCACCATTTTTTGACATCTCTAAATCGGCGAATATATTGAGAAACCGATTCATTGTACTTTTGTTTAACCAATATCAAATATGTAAGCCTAAGTTCAGTTTCACCATTATAAAAATATTCATGAAACTTTTGTTCCAATTGTGCCGAAGTTAGAATAGATTTAGGAGCAAGTGATGAAAACCAAGTAAATGCAGTATCAGATAATGATAAATGAAATAATTTCAATTTATAAACATCTGATGTACCAACTTCACTAATTTGTGCTAAAAATTGTCCTATATGCTCAAAAGTGGACCTACCATCTTCCACCATAAATTTAACAAAATCTGGAATTTTAAAACCACGTGGGTATGGTGTTGAATCAACATACTCAAGATAGGGTTTTTGATATGCACGAACTCTACCTTTGGGTTCTAAACCAAGTTCTCTAAGCACATTAGCAATTTGGTCTTTAAAATTCTGAGATGGCTCTAAAGAACTAGCTTGCGGCATAGATGCAGCATGATCGTGTGGCTGTAACTCCGACAAAACAGGTTGAGCATGCAACATATGTTGCGGAGGATACCGGCCCATAAGGAACCCCGGTACCCATAGACGGCAAAGATGGAGCAGTATATGACGCCGTCTGATAATAAGGTTGTTGCAAATTAAAATTCATAACTCGGTTGCCTGCAGTCGATGATTGTGGAACAGAAGTTATAATGGCAGAATTAGAAGCACTAGGCGCAAAATTAGGTGCAAAATTATTGGCCGAATTGCTAACATAATTTCGGCCACTTTGATTATCACCTAAGGTTGCATTAGGCTGCTGCACAGTACTAGCCGATGCATTAACTGTAAAAGTGGCATTCGGCAGCTCTGCCGAATTAGTATTTTCGAAAAGCACTGGCTGTTTTTCAAGATGTTCATCCCTAGCTTGTAACACTGCTGAACGAACTTGTCGAGGTAAACTATTTGCGATATCTTGATTAAATTGTAATTTAAACTCATCAAATTTACCAAACAAAGAATCATTCATTGTGTGTGTCAGATTTTCCATCTGTTTGCAATATTTACTAGCTACCGATGCATCAATTAGATGAGCAATTTCTTCACCAGAAATTAGTTTACTTACCTCGGCGCTAGGTGAAGCAGAAGAGACTGGTGCAGCTACTTTGTTGACGACGCCATTCCTCGTCTTCTAGAAGTCGGCTAATTTTCTCTGTAAACTCGCCAGCCTCTCTTCCTCGAGCTCCCGTTCAATTTCCTGCCGTCCCTCTTCAGATAGATCCTCGAGCATGATGGCGATCACATTGTCAGCGTCGATCTGGCTACCATCCTTGGCGCTGGTGTCCATTGCTTGTTTCTTCTTATTCTTCTTCGTCCCCAGCAGTGTCGCCAATTGTGTTGGCACACGAAATTGATCCGCGCAACAACACGATAACTATCGTGCTTTCGTGACAACGAGCGATTGCTTTCCGAGCAAAGCAACAAAGGATCCTCGCTTTCGTGGAGGGAAGCCGACCGTTTTTCAGCACAAAATGGCAAAGATGAACCAATCCCAGGGCTGCTAGGGCTCGGCAAGAACTACGAAATACTATGCTGGAAGAAAACGTAGATGAAAAAGATGCACATCGTGGACTACGGCGACCATTACGGGTTCCAGTGGCCGACGTTGCTGGGCTATTGGGTTAACCGGGAGGGCGGGCCGCCCGAGGTGAGGATCACCGCCATTGACCTCCCCCAGCCTGGCTTCAGACTGGCCGCTCGGATCCAGGAGACCGGCCGCCGGCTCACCAACTTCGCTCGCCGGCACGGCGTCCCGTTCAGGTTCCACAGCAGCGCGCGCTGGGGCTGGCTGGGCCGAGCGGCTAGGCTGCGAGGCCTTCTTCTCCCTTTCTTCTTTTCTTTTCTATTTTTCATTTGTTTTCCATTATTTGAAATCAAATTTGGTTTGAAATTTGAATTCCAAACTGATGTAACTTATTCATTGGAGTTTAGGGAATTTTATTTAGCTATTTTGTATATCAACATAGGTGTAGTTTGTTATATATATAGAATTAGTTTTTCTTTTATTACACTTTTATCCTTGGATTTGAATAGTGATTACTTTATGGTGTGTTTCTTAGAAAGAGTTGTTAAGCATAACATAAAGCAAAAGAAAATCCAAATCACAATTTGAGTTAACAATGTATGCAACATTTCATTTGTTAGAATTTAAATAAACATAATTAGTTAAAGGCATGCCATGCTTATGTGCTAACTTGGGTTGGGGTTAGACCTAATGCATCTCTTAGGTTGGGTTACTATACATGACACTCATCATCACATGGAAGTTTTGAGAAAAATTTTGTATTTGGTATTTTTGGTGTGTGGATTTTTGGGTTGTTACACTAGTACATTTGCATTGAAACCCCTATCCTTACTCCTCATTCTTACCCATGTCCGTCTACCTTTAGATTGACCGATTGATATATGGGTGCCTATATTTTTGCACAATTGGATCAATGTTCCTAAGTGTAGAAAGATTAGGAGTTGAGTTAAGGAGTTGTTGCTGAGTGGTTTTTTTAAGACATAAAAAACAAATTGGAAGAGGATTTTAGAAAGTCTTGAAGGTACTCTTACGGCCATGCCTAGCAGCTGTGTCGACAATACCAGCATAACTATACTATTATAAAAATATTCATTATATTCCAACGAGAACAAGAGATCTCCCAAATCTTTGTGTGTGTGCAGTGTGGGTGGGTTGCCTGGAGGGGGGAGGGGAAATAGGTGCACTAGTCAGTGTCATGTTGCCTAACTAGTGGACTGAGTACTTATATACTCTGACCCTTTCAAATTATAAGTCGTTAAAGCGTAATACTCTTGATATATGCACTTATATAAATTATCTCTAGATGTATAGTAAAAACAATGTACCTAAAAACTCAAAATAACTTACAATTTGAAACATAGAGAGCATATGTGTGCACTAGTAAGGCATTACTATACTCCTAGTAGTTGTTAGTGGTGGTTCAATAGAGTGTATAATAATCTGTCGTGCTAGAGATAAGCTATCTTTTATATATCGATGGAGAGAGAGCCTACCTACCTTGGTACTGTATGATGTAGTTTTTGTTACTGTGCTGCAGCAGGTACGGGTTCGCTGCCTCTGAAATTTGAAAGAGTAAGCTGGCCCACGGCCCACGACACACTCACCTCGATCGACGGACGTGGAGGGTCCAGCAGTCCACTCCGGCTCGGCTGGGCGCGCCGCCTCCGTCCGCCCTCCGATGATAACAAGGCGACAAGGCAGGGCAGCTGCCTGGAAAATCTGGCCACTTAAACTTCGCTATTGGCTGTGTTTAGTTGAGAAAGTTTAGGTGAAAAGTTACTGTAGCACTTTTTGTTGTTATTTGGTAAAATTTGTCTAACTATAGATTAATTAGACTTAAAAGATTCGTCTCGAACTTTACAGACAAACTATACAATTAGTTATTTTTTTTACCTATATTTAATGCTTCATGCATGCGTTTAAAGATTCGATGTAATAGGTGGAAGAGGAAATATTTTGGGTTTGCATGGCAACTAAACAGGGCCATTGTTGGTTGAAATGCTGGCCAGCACGGAGGATAGGATCATCAGCTGTGACGTGTGCAGGCAGGGTCCAGCAGGCCCATGCCGCCGCCTCCGAGTCTCCGATCCAGCACTTGCCTGGAAACTCCGATGATGAAAGTCATTGAAAGTGGGGACTTGTATTCACATCACATACAGTTGCACCGTACGTCGTCGATCGTCAACCATGGCCGCCGGGCCACTACCACCGGAGGAGCTGGATCTGGACTTTCTCCTCCATCCCGACCCGCCCTCCCCCTCCGTCTTCCTCGACCTCCCTCCGCCCACCTACTTGGACGACGACGACATGGTGCTCCCCTACATCTCGCACTTGCTCATGGAGGAGGAGGACGCCCACGCTGAGAGCTTCTTCTACCAGTACCCCGACCACCCCGCGCTGCTCCACGCAAGGCAGCCATTCGCCGACGCTGCTGCTGCCTCCTCTAGCAGCGGCGCAACCGGTACCTCGCCATCATCCTTCTGCTCCGTCGACACCACTGATGATAAGCAACAGGGGCAGGGGCAGGGGCAGGGCACCTCTGACATTGACCACTCGCCCAACACCAACTGGAGGGATGCAAATGCAGACATGGCCACCTCCGCTTTCCTCAAGGGCATGGAGGAAGCCACCAAGTTCTTGCCATCAATATTGCCAGGGACGACGACGGCGACGGCGATGGCGACCCAGAGTCGCGCAGGGCCACCAAGCTCATGCTGCCGGCCGAGACGACAGACGAAGCCGACGCCCGCCGGATGTTTGACGAACTGATGATCCACGAGCGCGACGACATCTGCATGAAGGGCGTGCAGCAGCAGGGCCTGCTGGCCGCCTCCACGGACGACACTGACAGCACCCAGAAGCCCACGCCACGCGGCGGCGAAGGCACCGGGGCTCGGCTGACGGCGACGGCCCGGTGGACCTGCACGCGCTGCTGCTCCGGAGCGCGCAGGCCGTGTCCACGGACGACCGCGCGCCCGCGCAGGACCTCCTGGCGCACATCCGGCGCCACTCCTCACCAACTGGCGACGCCGCGCAGAGGCTGGCGACTGCTTCGCTGAGGGCCTGGAGGCGCGCCTGGCCGGCACGGGCAGCCGCCTCTACCGCTCGCTCATGCTCCGCCGCACCTCGGTCGCCGACTTCCTCAGGGCCAACCGCCTCTACATGGGACTTCCTCAGGCGCCGGCTGCACATCGTCGACTACGGCCTCGGCTACGGGTTCCAGTGGCCAGGCCTGCTGCGCGGCCTCGCCGCGATGGAGGGCGGACCGCCAGAGCTAGTCAGAATCACCGGCATTGACCTGCCGCAGCCGGGCTTCCGCCGCCGCAGCCTCAGCGACTGCGCGCGCCACCTCGGCGTCCCGTTCCAGTTCCGAGGGATCGCGGCGAAGACAGAGGACGTATCTCCCGTGGACCTGGACATCGACCCAGCTGCCGAGGTGCTCGTCGTGATCAGCCTCTGTCATTTCAGGCTGCTGACGGACGAGATCGACATCAGTGCCGCCGCCGCCGCGCCTGGACGCCATCGTCCCAGCGCCAGGGACCAGGTGCTCGCAATGTTTTAAATAGCGGGCTAAGGTGTTTAGCGGTATATCTCTAAAACAGCTAATAGCGGAGCTATATCGGGCTATAGCGGGATATAGCGGCTAAATTGTACATGAACACAAATAGCGGCACCCTGCCTCAAAAGGCTATAGCGGGCTATAGCGACAGCTATAGTGGGAGATTTAAAACTATGGGTGCTCGGCAACATCCGTCGGATGCGGCCTGACGTGTTCATCCACGGCGTCATCAGTGGCGGCTACGGGACGACCTACTTCTCGACGCGGTTCAGGGAGGCGCTGTTCTACTACTCGGCGCAGTTCGACCTGCTGGACGCCACCGTGCCACGGGACAGCCCGGAGAGGCTGCTGCTGGAGAGGGACATCTTCGGCCCCGCCGCCATGAACGTGGTCGCGTGCGAGGGCGCCGACCGGGTGGAGCGCCCCGAGACGTACCGGCAGTGGCAGGCGCGGAACCAGCGGGCCGGGCTCAGGCAGCTCCCGCTGGAGCCTGGCGTCGTGAAGGTGGTGATGGACAAGGTGAAAGACAACTACCACAGGGACTTCGTCGTCGACGAGGATCAGGGGTGGCTGCTGCACAGGTGGAAGGGCCGTGTTCTCTATGGCCTGTCCTCATGGGTTGCAGATCAACGATGATGGTGCCTCACCATCCTAAATTCCTAATTAGCTTCTCTGGGTTCTCAGCCTAGTTACTCCTACTCCCTCGTGCTAGTAATGCAAGTCGTTTTGGACGGTGACACGGTCTCTAAAACATAACTTTGACTTCATATTTTTATAAAAATATTTATTGGAAAGTAGTATATGTATATTTCTATGAAGGTACTTTTCAAGACAAATCTATTCATATGGTTTTCACATTTCCAAACTCTACAACTTTGAAGTTATGCATGATTTATATTCCCAATGTTTGACCCAAGCCTTGTCCAAAATGACTTGAATTACCGGTACGGAGGGAGTATATATTTTGTCTAGTATAATATAATGACAATGCTCCTATATATTTTGTCCATAAGAGAAATGTTAAAACATGAATACAAGTCCCTACACACTAGAAAGAGGTGACATGATGGTTATTGAAACAAACAAGATGCCACCTCTAGCAGCTACAACTAAACCTAAAGATAGGGTATGTTTGGTTCTCATCTCAGAACTAACATGGCTAGCCAGCCAAGCTAGGGCAGCCAAAATGTGGTTGTTTGGTTTACTTGTCCTAGATAAGCCTGGCTTGTGAAGATCCTATTTGGTTCATTGGTTAGCTCGGATAGAATCACCCTTTTCATCTGGAGTTGAGATTTAACTCTATCACCGCTCCCAAAGCTCACCACCACCGCATATTCATTCGAAGGTAGAGGACTAGGAGGAGCTCACCGCCATTGCATCTCCACCGCAACTCGATGGTGAAGGCACCACACTCGCAGAGGATGAGATGCGGCGCTGCCGGTTCGCCACGAAGTCCTGCGGCCACGATCCAACCGAGCTGCTGCCGACGAAATCACCGAGGCTATCGGCCCTGGTACCAATGCCTCCTATGGCGAGGAGATCATGCTTGAGATCTTCCTCCACGTACCTTCCCTCGTGGCATTCGTTCACGCCATCGATTTCGCGGCCAATTTCGCAAGCTCAACTATGCGCCTCTCCACGGTCTCATCACGCGGAGCCCCATCACGACGCCCTCCCGACCTTCGCATCCGCCTAGCACTAGGACTGCATACGTCACGATGACTTCACCCTCGCTGCACAGTGCGCTCATAGCGTTGGGTTCTTGCAGACTTCGGTGGCTACGAGTGGGAGGAGGAGCAGGGGACATTTGGCAACCTCCCACCTTGCCTCACCAACGCCGGCGGTGAGATTGGAGGGGGAGAGGGAGACCTCAGTGTTAGTGGGTGGGAGCACAGGTGAGATGGTAGGCGGTGAGGAGAATTCACATAGGTGCTTAGCCAAGCCTAGCCAACAGGGAATGGCTGCCCCGTGTGTTTCCCACAAGCCAGGTCTAGCGGTGGTCAGTGGCTTACTTGGGCCAGGCTTCGGGCTCTAAACAAGCAACTAAACAGACCGAAGATGGCTTCCTAGAGCCTAGTTAGGGGTTAGCCACCACCAAACCAAACAGTCCTATAGTCTCTGGACCTAGCTCCTTTGTGCCCACAAAACACCAAAAGGTATCCCTCCAAAATAGTCGTAGCTACCAACCATACACACCTAGGGGAAAACCATTGAAAATGCAGTAGCATGCATGATGTTTAAAAAACTGCCAACCAACTAATATGATAACAAAATTTTATGAAATTTATGTAATAATGTATCTAATATAGTTACAAGCTGGGTCGAATAGGGTATCTTTCAGAGGTATTCGGTTCTTCGAGTTGAATCATGATTGTAATTTTGGCTACAGAATACAAAATTGTTTCCCATTTTGTACAACCATTTGACATGTGTGTACCTACAAGTTGCTTCATATTTTCTACAACCATTTGACTGTGTGTACTTAGAACAGCACTGTGCTTTTATCATGCCTGGATGACCACGGATGTTTTTTTTTCTAGGATTTTAGTCCATCTAAAGATTTCTTTGTTATTTCTCCCTCCAAAGGAAATGTTTTTTAGACATGTATGTGCCGTGCTGCACATGCATATCTACTAGTGATTCAAGGATCACTTAAAAAAGTTGTACAAATTATGATAAATTTACAACCAAAATCGTATATCACAAAAGACAGTTTGTTGGAGCGTCTCCAGTCAGAGGCGGAACCAGGGGGCTAGCAGGGGCCCTGGCCCCCCAAGCACATTAGATTCATTTAAATACCTATATAAATATTTATATTTATAGCACAAAAAAATATTAATTTCACCTTTTTTATTAAAATATGATGATTTTGGTTAGAAATAGTGTAAAATTTTTTGAAAAGTTGTTAAAACATATAATTATGTATATTTTATCACACTAAAAAATACGATCATATTTGTCCGGCCCCCATTAATCAAAATCGCTGGTTCCGCCTCTGTCTCCGGTAGTTCCAAAAGTAATAATTAATATTTTTGAGGTGGATAAAAAAAGTTGGGAGCATATTTGTTTGGTTCCTGCAACCGTTTCTAAGATGTCACTACTAAAAATAGATGGCAATTTCGCATCACAAACTATTTTCTAATTGCTCCAGCCACTTTATATTTTCATTCTATCCTGTACATTTGTACTGGAAATCCTGCCCTTACTCCTTAGTCTTACCCAGGTTGTCTTTCTACCTATAGATTGGCCGATTGATACACCCGCATATATTTCTATGCAATTGATTTATTTTCCCAAGTGCAGAGAGATTAGGGGTTATTGCGGTGTAGTTTCTTAAAACTTATAAAAAAAATCAAAATTGAAAGTAGATTTTAGAAAGACATGAAGATGCTCTTACGGCACAGCTATGGTGACAATGCTGCATATTCATTATATTCGTGTGGGAACAAGATCTCCCAAATCTTCGTGTGTGTGTGTGCGTGCGCGCACATGGCGGTGGTGGTTGGGTGGGCGGGGGGAGGGGGTGTTAGTAGGTGTACCTGTTGTGCTTCAATTCAGTCAATGTCATGTTGCCTAGCTAGCTGAGTAAATTATAAGTTATTAAAGCATAGTATTTTTTGCTATGCACCTAATATATATTATGTCTAGATATATAGAAAAAAAAATGTATCTAGAAAACTTAGAATGACTTACAATCTGGAGCTGAGTGATTATATGTGTGCACCAGACATTACTGTACTCCTACTTATTAGTGACGATTCAATATAAACAGCACGCTAGGTATACCTTCGTGTGTGTGTGTAACAATCTATCGGGCTAGAGATAAGCTGTCTTCTTCGGGGAATAGCTAGCGCCCGAACGTCCGGCACTAGGACGCGTCTGGACACACCTCCCAGCATGATTCCATGCGTCTGATGAAACCGGCCCGCAACAGAAAAACGATTCGAGCGAGCGCGTCTATCCCCGCGTAATGGAATGGAGCGCGCGCATCACTCGCGGTGGTCCGTCCCTGCCACGCAGCCATCCCCCACCGCGCTCTGCCCCCGCCGCACCCCGTTCACCTTTGTGCCCGCCTCTACCGTGCCTCATCCCTGTTGTGCCTTTGATGTCATGCACATATATGCAACATCAAAATCTACTTTTGAAATTTTCAGATGCAACACTTGCAACATACAAAAGAAAGACATATGAAATACTTGAAACATGCGTATGAAACACTTGCAAAAACAACTGAAAACACTTGAAAACCATTGCAAAACATACGCAACATACACAGAAGACACTCGCAACATATGTAACATCATGAAGAACATTGGGAATAGACGCTTGCAACGTACCTTTGAAACACTTGCAACATATGAAACATCCTGATCTACTTTTGCAAATCCAAATGAAACACTTGCAACATCTAGATGACACATCTAAAATACTTGAAACATATGCTTTTAGCATAATATTACCTTGCTGCTTCGACGAATGGCGCTTGTCATTACGAAGCTCGACGCAAGCCGGTGCAGCAGCGGCACGGCCCTCATGTGATTCTCTAGTGCCTGCTCATGGCCCAGGCTTGCGCCCATGGGCAGCATCCTGTTGCTGCTACTCCGGTGCCGCTCACAGGAGATGAGGCACGGTGCAGTTGGCCATGGGGGTGCAGCGCGAACGGAGACGGGGCACGTTGGGATTTTTTTTTTTTTGAGAGACCTCCGATGCGGGTGGGAGCCGTGTCCGCACGGGATGAACGCCCGTGACGTGACTGAGCATTAATGTCGATCGAGAGAGAGGCCATTCAGCTTTTGTTACTGTGCTGCAGGTTCTCTGAGTACGCTGGCGCACACCACGCCAGACACATCGATCGGCGATTCAGCGGACGTACGAGTACGATCGTCAGCTGTGACGTGTCTGATACTCGTATCCGTTACGTGTCGGAGATACGCAATACGGAGCCCTCTAGAGTATCCACGCATATAGGTAGGCAGAGGCAGGAGGGGAGGCCCATGCCATGCCGCCTCCGCACTTGCCCACCCCCAACGCCGATGATTAGTAAATTAATTAAATGATGATAAAGCCATTGAATATATACTCCTACGTGGAGACTTGGGAGCTGACCACTCTCACTCAGCATCCCAACTGAAATTAGCTCGACTCGAACGATCGTCAACCATGGCCGCCGCGCCACTGCCACCGCCACCGGAGGAACTGGAACTGGAGTTCTATCTCCTCCATCCCGACCCGCCCTACCCCTCCGTCCTCCGCCCGGCCGTCATGCTCATGCTGACTACTTGGACGACGACGACATCTACATCTCGCAAATGCTCATGGAGGAGGATGACGCCCACACCGACAGCTTCTTCTACCAGTACCCCGCGCTACTCCACGCCGACACCGCCGTGCCGTTCCGGTTCCGAGGGATCGCGGCGAAGCGAGAATCCGTGTCCCCCGAGGACCTGGACATGGATCCAGCTGCCGAGGTGCTCGTCGTGATCAGCCTCTGCCATTTCAGGCTGCTGACGGACGGGATCGAGGTCAGCCCCAGGGACCAGGTGCTCGGCAACATCCGCTGGATGCGGCCCGACGTGTTCATCCACGGCGTCGTCAGTGGCGGCTACGGCACCACCTACTTCCCGACGCGGTTCAGGGAGGCGCAGTTCTACTACTCGGCGCAGTTCGACCTGCTGGAGCCACCGTGCCGCGGGACAGCCCGGAGAGGCTGCTCGTGGAGAGGGACATCTTCGGCCGCGCCGCCATGAACGTCGTGGCGTGCGAGGGCACGGATCGGGCGGAGCGCCCCGAGACGTACAGGCAGTGGCAGGCAAAGAACCGGCGGGCGGGGCTCAGGCAGCTGCCGCTGCACGCTGACGTCGTCAAGGTGGTGAAGGACAAGGTTCTCTATGGCCTCTCCACATGGGTTGCATGCTGATCGATGATGCATCAGCTTCTCTTGGTTCTCAGCCTCGATATTTTCAGTCTCATATAATGACAATGCTGCTCATGCATCTGGAAGATGGTTAGGCCTAGTAGGAGTGAATTTCTCTTGGTACCTAGAAGTATCTAGAGATGCAGCAGGAGTGTCTTGCCATGTAAAATCAGCACAGTAAAAGCTAAGTGATCTATCAATCATTTTTCTTTTGCGCCTCTTATGAGTTTCTCAGGTTCAGTTGTGGCTTTCGTACTTTTTCAATTTTGTGGCATCAATTGTTGGCACGTGCATTATCGTATTTGTAGATAGAGTAAACTTATGTGTGATTAAGATGAAATAAACTTCTCCAGCTTGTCCGGGGTGAAAGAGGGCAACATTCGTTCTTCCAATTTGGGTTTTAACTGTAGCACATGGATTCAGGAACTAAAGTTTAATCCCTGTCTGTCGCACCCGGTTTTCCAAAGAAAACCAAGTACTCATGCATGTGCGCCTAGGATGTCCAAACACACATATTTCACAAAATTATATAGATATCAAAGTAAAGTACTTTATTACATCGTATATCTCATTACATTGTTATTACATAGACTTTGCTCATCGGCAACATTATTACATAAGCGGAAGAAAACTAAAATTGAGCCCTATCTGTCACAGGGACGCCAACCGGTGAACGACAGCCTAGAACTCCTGGACATCTCCTGAAAACTCTTCTCATCAGGCATCTGGTACCCATCCGGGAATTTTGATTGTGTAAAGCAAGTGTAAGCGCACCTTAGCAAGGGTAACAAAGGGATCTATGAAGGCTCGAAGGCTTGACACGGTTTGACTGCGATAAGCAATTTTAGTTGGTCAAATTTTATTAAACCTTTAACACTATTTTAGTGAATAAACCATCCCAAGTTATAGTAATGATTAGTCAACATTAAATCTTTCCCAACCCACCATAGTAACCACAAATCAAGAAAGGTCCAGGGCGCTCGTGTCTGTGAGCACGGATGTTATAACAGTTTTATACTCTGTAGAGTTTGTACATCTTTACCCCCGAGCCGCGAGTCCAACTGTCGGGGTTTGCAAGGCCCACACCGCCTCTACCAAGGAAACGTGGCGAGGACTCGCTACTTAACCTTTCACGAGAGTGTGTAACTAGTTAGTGGCCGCTAGGTTTCAGTTACCCAAGCGTCATGGACACCTTCCTCCAAAGTGGCACACTTCATGACCGCAACCCAGCACTCACTTTAGTAAGACAGGACCATAAGCATCATGGTACCCCTTTTGCGCCTTTCGGTAACCACTACCAAGCTAGAGACGTTCAAGTTATATGATTAAGGCCAGAGCCATATGGCAGTCGTGGTTGTACGAGACCTCCTGGATGATCTGTTCATTGACTAAGTCCTTATGGAGAGGCACTAGAGTACTCATAAAACCCCAGTACTCTAGCCCTTTGTAGATTGCTAAAAAGCATACTTTTATCATATTGCATAAGTCATTAGTCAAGATTATTTAAATAGTGGGTTATGCGCGGCAGCATCTATCCAAATGCAAACTAAACCCTAGGTAACAAGGATATGTGGTACAATAGTAATCTAAGTAAAGTCCTTAATGTTGATCAAATTAGACACATGCATATGTATTAATTCATAGAGTGCATAGGAAACCAGGAGCCTTTCCTTTCTCAAAGAGACCTGTCTGGTGCTGCTCACAACCTTGCTACTCGGAAAACCCGAACTGATCAACTTCTAATCGAGTTGCAATTCACCAATCAACCATTCATTCCCAATCATCAGATGCAAGCAAATATATTTCTATTAGAACATTACACCAAACAGTGAAAACAGTAATTAAAAAGCTTATAAAACTAATCTATACGTTGCTACGAACACGTGAGCGAAAGAATCACTTTAATCGGAGTTAAAACATGAAAGTTATGTTGAAAACAAGGTTTAAATGGCATTTATGTAAATAAACCGAACTCGTTTTTGATTTAAAATAAATAAAATCTGATTTTAAATGTGTTCTGGACGGCGCTTCCTATTTTTCAAAAGCTCAGGGGCTAAACTGAAAGAAAATAGAGTTCATTTTGAACTGAGTGGATGGTGGGTTGATTTTGGAAAAGCTGAGGGACTTTTGTGCAAATCGTGCAGGGCTTGTGCTGTGGCTTGCGTCAGCGCTGACGCAGTTGCTGACGTCAGCGGGCACATGGCATGCTGCGGCTCGCTCGGTCCACCACTGTGCGCGTGGACCGGCTCGGGTGCAGGTGTAGATCGAGTCCACGGGTCCACCGTGGACCGGTTATGACCCGAAAGGGTATCTTCTAATCTACACCGCCCGTGTGAGATCTAATGGCTCTAGGTGAAAGGGGATGTTTCCCCACCGGCGCATAGTGCATCGGCGGCGACGCCATGGCCGGCGGCGACCGAGCGTGGCGGCGCTTCGCCGGAACGGAGATTCCGGCCACCGCTTTCAACACCGAAAGCACCGGTGTGAAGCACGGACCAAGGCAAACTCGATGGTGCTCAAAATAAGGGCGGGGACGCGTCAGGGTCACGGGCTCCGCGGTGGCACCATCGATGGCGATGCGGACTTTGCCGGAATCGGAGTTTCCGAGTGCTAAACACAAAAAGAAAAGCACGGGGATGGAGCGGGGATTACCACTGTCACAGAACCTCCTAAATTATGATGGCCCACATGTACCTGTCATTGTCATAATGACCTCCGACAGCCATACTTATGTTCCTCATAACTTAACAGGCCTGTTTTACTCCGAACAGGATCCAATTACAAGAGTATTGTAATATTACAACAATTTATTCAAAATACTATCAGAGTAAAAGAGCGAAAGTATTACATAACTTAAGTTTACAAACTACAGTTTTTAAACCTCAACCATAAGTAGCATTATTACAAACCAGTAGTAGTAGAGTATCAGTAGTAACTTTATTACAACACTCAAACGAGGTGCCTTGCCTAGCGGCCACACAGCATACTCGTCGTCACCTTCTTCAACGACAACGGTCATGCAGCAAGGCTCAAAGCAGACTTGCTCATGAACTGCACCTGCAACAAGGGTTTAGCAAATCCTGAGTACGGGGAGTACTCGACAAGACTTACCTGACTAAGAAAAAGACTCCAAGGGCATGTCAGCTTTAGGGAATCAAGGTACGGTTATTCAAGAATCACAAATTATTTTGCATAAAAGTTTACTAAAGTGAGTCCTTGCTTTCAACGTTTTATTTTTATCGTTAATGGTTCATTAACCAATGCTAAGTGATCCTAATCTAGATCAAGTAATTCTCATCAAATTATTTTGTATTCTTTCAACATTTCCCATTTCTTAACTACGATGCAAGTCAGGCGGTCGAGTCTCCATAACCGAGGAGCAACGACGATTCGAATCGATTATACCCAGTTGGAGATCTCTAACCTCACGACATATGTAGAACTAAATCTTACATATGCCAACCCTCATTTAGATCTCCCAAGACCAGAACATGTCCATCACCACCCGAGAGTACAGTACTCCTCGAACCCGGCCCAATTCTAGCCCCGAGGGTACACGCTACTCCCGTCATCTCTCCACTCCCAGTGCGAGGTTGGACGTTCTAGAAATAAAATCACTAATATCTTGGGCTTACCCAAAGCATGAGGCTAGTTGCAAAGTCTCGAAACACAAGCGGGCATACAACGAACGGTCCTTAATTGACAAAGCGGAAACACTACATTGAGACTCCTTTCTCAATGCAAGTTAGCAGTGGTCAAACCACCCGCCCGATCTTCAAGTTCATTCTTAAATTTCATGATTCATCAAGTATACCATCGTGGCCATATAAGCATTTCATTTAAAAGCTTAACTTATTAAGCATAGTGAAGCATACTACGCAATTTTCAATAAAATAGGTACCAAGGGTGATATCACAATAATCAAGGATGACAATGCAATAATTGGGTTATCACTTAATTTCTAATTACTTAATGCAATAAACAATAGTACCAATGATAAAGATTTGTAAAACTCAAGGAAGGGTTTAAATACATAGGGGCTTGCCTTGCTCAGATGAGACGACTGGTTCAGGCTCAACAACTCCGATGTCTGGTCCAGAACCCACTGACGACTGCTCTTCTCTAGAAGCTTGCTCAACAACGTTAACCTCCTCGAAAGCGGAAACTACACGAGAATATGACATGCTTTAACATGATGCGGTGATAAACATGATGCTTGATGATGATATGCCACGATTAAAGACTTGAGTACAACTTTCCTTCACGGTACAGTTGCAAACCAACCGAGCCTACTAACTAACAGTACTTCATTAAGCAACGTTATTATTTCTTAAAGAACATGTTAATCATGAGCTCAATCAAGTAATTAAGGTACCAGTGATCATTAAGGGTTAATGACCCAAGGTCATCACTCAATCAAAAAAGATACACAACACTTAAAGTTATCAATTTAACATTTGGTTAATTACTTAAATAATTAAGGCATAAATTAAGAATCAATTAAACTTCATCAAATTGAGCTCAAACTTTTTCTATAGGTTGATCATGGTCTAAAATAGTGTCAAAACAAATTTCATGATTTTCGGATTAATATTTTAATTACTAAAATTCCTGGAAGTTGTATTTAATATTTAATTGAGCTAATTAAATAACTTGCAAAAAGTAATCAAAATTGGCATTTAATATTTTTTCCTAGATAGTTTACACTTTGAAAAGCTTACACAAAAATTTTCACTAATTTAGGAGCTCTACAAAAATTCTATTGAAATAAATAAAAACTATTACTATTCACATTTTGTAAAAGAAAACAAAAAAACGAAAAGGGCAGCTCGAGCCGACTCCTCCTTCTTCCCCCTTTCTCTCGGCCTAGCAACACCCGGGCCAGCATCCCCTTCTTTCTCCGTTCTCCTCTCCCTCTCTGCTTTTCCCCGTGTCCGGCCATGACGGCACGACGGTCGGTCGAGGGCCACGACCCTGTCGACGAAGCCCCAACTAATTTACACCGAGCACCACGACCTACACCACCTACCGCACTCCCACGAACACACCACCTGCCCGCATACGCCATGGAAGAAGCCCCACCCGACCATGACGGAACGGTGGCCGCGGTGTCCGGCGCCCCGTCGATACAAGCCGTTAACAACTAAAGTGAATGCATGTGAAGCACCAGTGGCTCACCGCGAGCGTAGCTATGCAGCTGGTAGGCGCGGAGAGATGTTGGAGGTGTCTGGCCACGTGAGGCGGCACAGTGTTCACGGCTATGGTGACTGCTCGCTCCGATGGAAACCCCAACGTCCCGGCGTGGCTCCCCGTGCGCTCGAAAAGATAGCAAGTGCATGAGCAAGCCGGAATAACCATTTTGTTATGTGTGTAGACATATTATTATATATATATATATCTAAATGCATAGTAAAATAGATGTAAAAAAAGTCAAAGTGAGAGAGTACGTGTCAAGGAAGAAGTTGGGCCTCTTGGCACCGGCAACACACCACGATGAGATGGGAGACGAACACAAGCAGAAACAAAACTCCAAAGATTTAAATCAGGTAATATTAATTTTCTAGCAATGACACTTGGACATCTTTTCGAATTAAACTTAGATATTATCTTAGTCTAAATATGGTCACTAACTTAAATTGATGAGGAATTAGCTAATTACGTACTGACCAGAGCCGGTAGGTGTCACCTATGCCTCTAGAGATGTAGTAGGGTCGATTTTAGAGTTAGGACTTTCTCTTGATCTAGATGTAGATGCAGATGTGCGGCCTCCTGGAATATGGAGCCGAGCTTCCAACCCCTTGTAACGTCCAATAGACCGGTAAGATTGGTTTACGTGTCGAGGGAATAAGCCCAATCTCATAATCATCTTTGGTCTTATTTATATAATACAATGTGTGAGGCCAAGACCGTCTCTCGATAACCCTCAGCATGTTCGTTTCGCTTGTTTATTGTGCTGAAAGCACTGTTCGCTGGTTTGTTGTAAGAGAAAAACACTGTTGGATGACTGCTGATTCTGCTGATAAGTCCAAACGAACAGGGCGCCTATGGTTACCGTCGATCATGGTAAATGATGTAACAATTTAACACTGATAGGTAGAGCTTAACTTAACTCGTTGTGCCAAGAGTTGATCGGTTAGACGATATCATGTCCAACCTATCTTAGCGTGGTGATTAAATCGAAAGGGAACTAACTAATAAATTATCTTGTCACATGGCTGATGTTCTGCACAAAAAAATAATCTCATGATTTTACCATGAATATCTTAATTAATTGCTTAGCTTTTTTCCTTCAAATTAATTGCTTAGTTTTTTTTCCTTGTCTGCATCACGCTCACGCGATCACGCATTTATCATCAATATACAATTTCAGAAAAGCTACGAAACAGATCAAAAGGGACAGACAAAAGGGAACAAGAAGATGATGACCTTGTGAAGATGCTCACCCTGTTCGTTTGGACTTATCAGCAGAATCAGCAGCCATCCAGCAGTGTTTTTCTCTCACAACAAACCAGCGAACAGTGCTTTCAGCACCATAAACCAGCGAACTGTTGCTGCATTACGAAACGAACAACAAAGTTTGGTTCAGAAACCGACAGAAATGGAACAAGAAGATCCGTAGCCTACATAAGAGCAACAAGACACCATAATTGGCTACTTAATCATCGATTCGAGCTCCACGAGGGGTGATGAGGTCAATCGCTCGTCATTCCATCCAATTCCACCCACCACCTGCTTCTGCTTTCTTTTTAAGCAAGAAGAACCCGCGAGCAATGCCGCCCGCCATTGCACGCAGTAGCTTGTAGGCAGGCAGCGCATGCGCATGACAGCACCCCGTGTCTTCCCAGGCTTCACGCCGGCGTCCCGCGTCGACGCCGACGCGGCCTCCTCCTCCTCCTCCTCTTCCTACCTCTCCCGCATTTCTCTTCTCATGGAGGAGGAAGAGGAGGACGACCTCGCCGACCACCCCGCGCTCTTCCACGCCCAGCAGCCCTTCGCCCAGATCCTCTCCGGCGGCCCCTTCTTGCCGGACCAAGGCCCCGTCTTTCCAGGCGGCTCGCCGGAGGACAAGGAGTACGGAACAGACATGTTCACAGCTGCATTCTTCAAGGGCGTGGAGGAGGCCAGCAAGTTCCTGCCCGCCTACACCGCTGCGACGCTGGTGAGCAAGGACACAAGCGGCGTCGGCGGCGACGACGAGCTGGAGGCTGATGCCGGCAGGACCAGCAAGCTGGTGATGGCCGAGTCGGAGGAGGCCGGCGCCCGCGAGGTGTTCGACGAAATGATGCTCAGGGGATTCGATGCCTGTTCCAAGGAGATGGAGGGACTGACCATTTCCGTTGACAATGTGCCCGCCAAGGACGATGACAAGAAGAAGGCGAGGAAGAGGAGCAGGGCACGGGGCAAGCGCCGCCCGGCCAGGGTGGTTGACGTGCACACCTTGCTCATCCACTGCGCCAAGGCAGTCATCGACGACCGCCGGAGCGCAGACGAGCTGCTCAGTCAGATCAAGGAGTACGCCTCGCCTACTGGGGACGCCACGCAGCGGCTTGCCTACTGTTTCGCGCAGGGGCTGGAGGCGCGCCTGGCTGGCACTGGGAGCCAGGTGTACAGGTCGCTCACCGCGAACCGGACCTCGCTCGTGGAGTTCCTCAAGGCCTATCAGCTCTTCATGTCAGCCTGCTGCTTCAGGAAGGTGGCCTTCATGTTTGCCAACAAGACCATCTTCGATGCTTCAGCAGGCAGGAGCAAGCTGCACATCGTGGATTATGGCCTCCATTCTGGCTTCCAGTGGCCGGAGCTGCTGCGCTTGTTGGGGACTAGGGACGGTGGGCCACCGGAGGTCAGGATCACCAGCATTGACCTCCCACAGCCTGGATTCCGCCCAGCAAACCACATGGCAGAGATGGGTCATCGCCTTACCAACTGTGCCCGCGAACTCTGTGTGCCACTGAGTTTCCATTCTGTGGTGGCGCCATGGCACACCGTTTGCATCGATCATCTGAATGTGGAACCTGACGAGGTCCTCGTCGTCAACGATCTGTTCAATTTCAGGACCTTGATGGACGAGAGCATCATATCAGACAGCCCCAGCCCTAGGGATGTTGTCCTCAGCAACATCAGAAAGATGAAGCCTGATATCTTCATCCAAGCCGTCGTCAATGGTTTTTACGGCACCACCTTCTTGTCACGGTTTCGGGAAGCCCTCTTTTACCACTCTGCGCTGTTTGACATGCTTGATGCGACCATGCCCCGGGAGAGCCAACTGCGCTTGGTGCTTGAGCGGGATATCTTAGGCTGGGTTGCCTTGAATGCCATAGCATGTGAGGGAGAGGACCGCGTGGAACGTGGTGAGACATATAAGCAGTGGCAGCTCAGAAACCAGCGGGCTGGCCTAAGGCAACTGCCCTTGAATGGAGAGACTGTTAAGATGGTGAGGGACATGGTCAAGAACCAATACCACAAGGATTTTGTCATTGAGGAGGGTCAGCAATGGTTGTTGCAGGGGTGGAAGGGCCGCATCCTCTTAGCCCACTCAATGTGGGCGGCAGATGGTGCTAGCTCCGATTGTTAGTTTTACACAATGAAACAATACAGATATATTGATATTAATGCCAGATACAATTATGGCTAGTGTTATGATGTGGTGATGTATATATAATCCAGTGGATTTGACTTGGTGACATGTTTCTATATGACTTCAGGTAGGCAGCAACTGCATTTACTCTCATTGTGACATCTTTCCTGTGGTCTGATTCATTCTTAGATGCAGGTGAGGAAGAAGGTGGTGAGGCCACTGAGGTCAAAGACTAGTGAAAAATAAATGAACAGAAGAATGTGGTGATCTCATCCTCATGTATATTTATATTGGACACATGATGACAATGTTATTGTAACTATCGGCTCATGCCAAGGAAATTAGTACAATAATCACTAGGCTTGTTGCTACTGAATGTCGTTGCCTGATAAGTATCTGCTTAAATGACATGCTTTGTTAAACAATCTTTTGTGGGTCAATCAGGTTCCAGGTACATGTTTGTGGATGATGAACTAATGTTTCATTTGTAGAGTTAGATCTGCTTGCACTTATCTGCCTCTAGAGTATTTTTTTTCTCGAAAAAGCCTCTGAGTAATTATCTGCCATGTAAAGTAGCGAATTTGCTTTGCATATCTTTCATTCTTGTACCTATGCTGATGGTTTCTTTTTGGCCCATGAGTCCTGAAACTATTCTGATTCTGAATAAAGTAGATCCCAGTTAAACCTTTGTCCATTTGGGTGATGCTACTTGCATCTATTTATTCCTCCATGTTTCAGGTCATAGATTTACAGTGTGGAGTATTATGCCTGTCTACGTGCATATAAAGGAAATCAGCCTGAATAAGGTGCACTCATATAGATTGTACTCTATACTGTTTGCAAAAATACAACAACAACATAGCCTTTTGTCCCAAGCAAGTTGGGGTAGGCTAAATTTTCTTCTACTTCAAGTTATTATATTACAATTTTCAGAGAGATATTTCTTAGGACATTACATATCATTCACAACAATCTTCATGTTACTCCCTCAGTTCCAAAATGTAAATAATTTTAGTTTTGTCCTAAGTCAAAGTTCTCTAACTATCCTTGGACAGGGTTACTACAAGTTCAATTCAGCACAAAAGCCTTGTTGGACATGAGCATGGCGAGTGGCGACCATCCATTGGGGATGGCTCTGATAAAATTTTTTGTCTGATTGGTGGCTGCATGGATAAACAATTTCAGAAGTGGCTCCTAATCTCATTGGCCTTATCCCATGGCGAGCATCAATCAAAGAACTGTTTGTGAAGCTCTTATCTGCCGAAAATGGGTGGAAGATATCAAAGGATCTCTCTCTGTGGTCGTGATTGTTGAATATCTTCATTTATGGGATCTGTTAGAAGATTGGACCTGCAGCATGGAGTGCAAGATCAATATATTTGGAAGCTATCTGTTTCGGGATTCTACACCTACAAATCAGCATATAGGGCCTGTTTCCTTTGAACTCAGGCAGCTTTGCTTGGCTCTCCATCCACTCCCAGGTGTTGGATTTTGTGAGCCTAGGGTGGAGATTACTGCCTGGCAGGCCTTGAAGCAAACAGGCCTGTGTCTTTTTGTGGGTATGATCAGATTTGCAACATGGAAACACATTTCTGTTATAAGTATCTGTTATAAGCAACATCATCAAGGGAAATGCATTTCCGTTATAAGAAACATCAGCAAGATGAAGCCTAACATGCTCATCCAAGCCATCATCAATGGTTCTTGTGGAACCACATTCTTGCACGGTTCTGGGAAGCCCTCGTTTACCACTCTCTGCTGTTTGACATGCTTGATGCGACCATGCCATTGCAGAGGCAACTGCACGTGGTGCTTGAGCGGGATATCTTTGGCTGGGTTGCCTTGATGCCATTGCCTGTGAGGGAGAGGACCATGTGGAACGTGGTGAGACATAAGCAGTTGTTGGTCAGAAACCGACAGGCTGTCCTAAGGCAACCTCGTGGAATGAGGAGAATGTTAGAATGGTGAGGGACGTGATCAAGAACCAATAGCACAAGGATTTTGTCATCAAGGAGGGGCAGCAATGGCTGCTACAGGGGTGGAAGGGCCACATCCTCTTAGCCCATTCAATGTGGGTGGCAGATGGTGCTCGCTCTGACTGTTACTTTTTCACAATGAAACATGTACAGATATGGATATTAATACCAGATACAGTTATGACTGGTGTTATTATGTGGAGATGTATATACACGATCCAGTGGATTTGAATTGGTGGCATATTTCTTTTTGACTTCAGGTAGGCAGTCACTGCATCTACTCTCAATTTGACGTCTTTCCTGTTATCTGATTTATTTGTGCATGTAGGCAAGGAAGAAGATAGCTAGGCCACTGAGGTCAAAGACTCCAGTGAAAACTAAATGAACTGAAGAATGTGGTGATCTCATCCTCATGTATTTTTAAAATGGATACATGATGACAATGTAAGTTGGAACTATTGGCTCATGCCATGGAAATTAGTTACACTAGTCACTAGGTTTTGTTGCTACTGAGTGTAGTTGCCTGATAATTATCTGTTCAAATGACATGCTTTATTGAATCAGCTTTTGTTGGTCAATCAGGTTCAAGGTACATGTTTGTGTCAGATGAGCAAGATGTTTCATCTTGAGTCATATCTGTTTGTACTTCCATGCCTCAAGAGTACCTATGTCATGCCATATAAAGTAACAAATTTTCTTTGCTTTCTTTCATTCTTGTCAGTCCTCAAACTTTTCTGATTATAAATAAAATAGATTCCAATTAAACTTGAGTCCATTTGGGAGATGCTTATTTCTTGAATTGAATCTCTGTTTATTCCTCCATGTTTCAGGCCATATATTCGCAGGTTGAAGTATTGTGCCTACCCCTACGTGCAAATAAAGGAATCAGCCTGAATAAGGTGTACTCATTTAGACTGTATTCTATACTCTTTGCAAAATAAACCACACCACTGAAAATGCAATCTTATGGTTGAGAACCAGAGCCATAACTTTTTTGTCCAATAGTATAATGTTTTTCTTGTGTATATCAAGTTACTTTATTACATTCTCACAGAAATACTCCCTCCATAATCTTTTGTAGGGCGTATGGGCCATTCTTAGTTTTGATTTATTGTAGGGCGTGAGTAGGTATGCATAGGTATTGTCTTGTGCAGTCTAAATGGCGTCCAACCCAATTGCTTGGAGCATTTACTTCTCGGCCCTGTAATCGAAGCGTTCAACCGAATGCAGCATGGTGAAGGCCCTGTAATCCGTTGCATGGTGCATGCGAACGGAACTGGAGTAAAGGCCAGCACTAAGTTCGGTACGTTATTTTTACACAGTCGCCTGCCTCCCCTAGCCTTCCTTGGTATCTACAAAACTCCTCCATACGCCCTACGAAAGATTATAGAGGGAGTAGTTCTTAGGATATTTATTTATCTTATACATCCATCTCATATTTGGTCCACCTAAACACTTCATGTTAGTCTGTAAAATATATGTATATACGTTTTTGCATTGCACAACTGAGTCTTATTGCTTTTCTATTTTTATTAAAAGGTAAAAGAAATAAAATGCTATATATGTTTGCTCCTTGCAATATCGGGATGACATCTTGATTGTCCAAATAGCATTGGAATTGTGGCTAGTTACTGTCTTGATTGTCCAAGTGGCATTGGAATCATCAAACTTTCCTGTCCATAGTTTCTTGGCATTATCCGGCACTACCATACACATTGACAAGGTCTGCTCTCCACATAATATATACCAGAAGCTACCATGCCATGCCTCCACTGATCACCATGGTCACCACCCCAGAGGAATGCTTTGCTGCGGGTCTCATGGAGTTGGAGCCTTCACCACCTTCCCCATCTATCAACCTTCCCCTGATGCCTGATGGGGGCGGTCAAGGCCCACTCTCCGATGATGATCTGGTGCTCTCCTACATCTCAGGCTTGCTCATGGAGGAAGACATTGATGACAAGCTGTTGGGCCAATACTCTGATCACCCTGCACTACTCCAGGCACAGCAGCCCTTTGCTCAATTGCTCTCCTCCCCTTCCTTCAATGCAAACAGTGATAATACTTTCAACAGCGGCAACATGGAGGGGGCTAATAATTCATTGCAGGGTTGCAGTGGTGATCAATACACACTCAGCTCATCCTTCTCGAAAGGTGTGGCTGAGGAGGGGCAGTTCTCAAAGGGATTGGAAGAGGCTCATAGGTTCTTGTCTGGGGACAATAGCTTTGGAAAGGGTGAGCAGGTGATTCAAATCTTCAAGGAAACTAGCAACCCTAGAGGGCTCAAAAAGAGGTATAACCGAGATGAGCATATGAACGAGGAGGCAGGCAGGACCAGGAAACCTATGATAATAAGGGAGGAGCTAGAAGAGATTGGCATCCGTGAGATGTTTGATGAAATGATGCTGCATGATGATGAGCTATGCATCAGGGACAAGGAGAAGCTGCGCATCGCCATGACCAATGAGAAGAAAAACAAAACTGAGGGCAGGAGCAAGGCTGCGACAGATGTAGTGGACCTACGTACATTGTTGTTCCATTGTGCGCAGGCGGTAGCTATGAACGATCACACGGTCGCGGTTGAACTGCTCAAGCAGATTAAGCAGCATGCTTCAGCAACAGGGGATGCCACACAGAGGCTAGCTCAATGTTTTGCCAAGGGGCTGGAAGCACGGCTAGCTGGCACGGGAATGCAGCTCTGGAAGTCGCTCATGGCAGAGCACCCCATAGTCATGGATTTCCTCAAGGCCTACAGCCTTTTTATGGCAGCCTGCTGCTTTCACAAGATAGCACTCAAATTTTCAATTATGACCATTGAGGATGCCATGGTGGGTAAGAGCAGGCTGCATATTGTGGATTACGGTTTGCATTATGGGTTCCAGTGGGCAGGCTTAATCCGCTGGTTGGCAAATAGGAATGGTGGCCCTCCAGAAGTGACGATAACAGCAATCAGTCACTCCCAGCCCAGGATCTACCCAGCTCAGCAGATTGAGGAGCAAGGACGCCGGCTCAGCAATTGTGCAAAAGAGTTTGGCTTGCCATTCAAGTTCCATGTCATTACAAAAAATGGGAGGAAGTTTTCATTGAGGACTTGAACAAAGACACCGATGAGGTGCTTATTGTGAATGACCTTTTAAATTTCAGCTCCTTGATGGATGAGAGTATTTTTTTTTGATGCCTCAAACCCCAGAGACACTGTCCTCAGCAATATCAGGAGAATGAGGCCATGTATCTTCATCCAGAGCATTGTGAATCGTTCATCTGGTACTTCCTTCTTGTCAAGGTTCCGGGAGTTACTATTCAATTACATGGCATTGTTTGACATGTCAGATGCAACTATGCCACGGAATAGTGAATCACGGTTGGTGCTGGAGCAAGGCTTGCTTAGGCGTTGTGCACTGAATGATATTGCATGTGAAGGTGTAGACCTTGTGAACCGCCCTGAGAAGTATATGCAATGGCAGG
The DNA here is from genome assembly GCA_038087645.1 of Saccharum hybrid cultivar R570. Lineage (NCBI taxonomy): Eukaryota > Viridiplantae > Streptophyta > Magnoliopsida > Poales > Poaceae > Saccharum > Saccharum hybrid cultivar. The sequence goes on from JAQSUU010000760.1 coordinate 19,379,391, forward strand.
TGAGAAACCAGCGTGCAGGCCTGAGACAGCTGCTACTGAAACCAAGCATTATTAAGGCACTGAAGGATGAGGTCAAGAAGGAATACCACAAGGGTGTGTTTAGTTCCCTGGAAAAGGGTGAAAAATGTACTGTAGCACGTTTTGGCTTTATTTGGCAAATAGTGTCCAATCATTGACTAATTAGGCTCAAAACGTTCGTCTCGCAAAGTACAACCAACATGTACAGTTAGTTTTTAATTTCATCTACATTTAGTACTCCATGCATGTATCGCAAGTTTAATGTGACGGGGAATTTTTTTTTTGCATAGTGTTTTTTTGGTGGAACTAAACACAGGACTTTTTTCTCAGCCCTTGTTTAGTTCCCCCAATTCTCCCCCAAATTCCACTATGCAAAAAGAAGATTCCCCGTCACGTCAAAATATCGGCAAATGTATGGAGTACTAAATGTTGATGAAATAAAAAACTAATTGCACAGTTTTGTTGTACTTTGCGAGACGAATATTTTAAGCCTAGTTAGTCAAAAATTGGATAATTTTTACCAAATACAAACGAAATGCTACAGGGATTCTGATACAGTGTTTTTCTCCCCAATTCTCTGAACTAAACGAGGCCTCAGTGAGGATGGTCAGTGGCTTCTGCAAGGGTGGAAGGGGCGTGTCCTCTTTGCGCACTCAACATGGGTAGCAGAAGATGCCATATCTGAATGAAGCTTCAGGCCTGGTTTAGTTCCCAATTCCTCCCAAATTTCACTATGCAAAAAGAAGATTCCTCATCACATCAAAATGTTGGCAAATGTATGGAGTACTAAATGTAGATGAAATCAAAAACTAATTGTACAATTTTGTTATACTTTGCGACACGAACATTTTGAGTCTAATTAATCATTTTTTGGACATTTTTTTGCACTAAAAAACAGGAATACTGTAGCAACTTTTGCCGATTCCGGCCATCCAACTCTGAATCTAAACACGGCCCAGTTTTTTGCCACTGAATGGTACCATAGCCTTCAACTCTTCATCAGCTCTCTTTATACTGCTTGTCAGGGTCAGGTCCAGTGCAGCAGTTGCTGAAAAGCATTTAGTACTCTTAAAGATAGATATGGGTATTGAGGACTTCAAGGAGAGAATTGTCAGCGACCCTCACCAAATATTTTCGACTCCCTTTTATTGTAATTTCCCAGTGGCCAGTTGGTATCTTTGGTCATAGGTTTGATCAAATCTTGAGGCAGTATCTTTTGTGTTGTAAACTGATTTTTTTAAGTGGACAGTTTCTCATGTACATGTTAGTGTTCAGTTTTGGCTTTGAACTCTAAAGAAGAAAAGTTGTCAGTACTAGTTTCTTGCAACTGATGCTGATGCTACTACTAATCTTCTGTAGCTGCCTGAGGTGTTGCACATGTAAAGTATTCGGAGATAATTTTTGTAGAATTATGGCAAAACACCTCGTACCCCTTGGGTTGGGTGGCTTTGATATATATAGTCAATAATGACTTGAGTTACAAGTAGGGATGAAAACGGATCAGATACGGACGGATATCACTGATATCGTATTTGTTTTTATATTTATGTCCGGATTCGGATTCGAATACGGATAGTATAAAAAATACCGGATATGATACGATTGGATATCGATATTATAAATATGTGATTTAAATATTCGGATACGAATACGGTATCGGATGTTAAAATCCGGACTCGGATATGGACGGATTAAATCCCTCTAAACGGATTCGGTCTCGAATACGATCGGAAAATATCCGTACCGTTTTCATCCCTGGTTACAAGTAAGCTATATACAAATAACCCCCTAGACATACACATATCTAACACTCCCCCGCAGTCGAAGCGGGAGGGTCACGAACGCACAGACTGGACCTAAAATCACTGAACAACTGTACAGGGAGACCTTTAGTCATGATGTTAGCGAACTGGTGAGACGACGGTACATGTAGGACCCAAATTTCGCCAAGAGCCACCTTCTCTCGGACGAAGTGAATGTCAATCTCAATATGCTTGGTCCGGCGATGAAGAACGGGGTTAGCTGTCATATATACAGCACTAACGTTGTCACAGAAGACAACAGTAGCAGATTGGAGCGGCAAATGAAGCTCCTGAAGAAGTTGGCGTAGCCAACAACACTCGGCGACAGCATGAGCGACGGCACGGTACTCCGCTTCTGCACTGAAGCGAGATACAGTGGTCTGGCGCTTGGAAGACCAAGACACCGGTGTGTCACCAAGGAAGACACAGTAGCCTGATGTAGAACGCCGGGAGTCAGGACAACCGGCCCAGTCCGCATCAGAGTACGCCGTGAGAGACCGGACAGGACCACTTGTAGGCTGGCCGGCCCCCCGTCAGCCTCCACTTCGTACATCGGTTTCCCACCACCTTTGAAGAGTGCATCTCCACCGTTGTTCAAAGTCAGTTTGATCCTAGGGCTCAGAATTGATAGCTCTCGTTATATATAGCAGCCCCTACCCCCTCCTTGAAGCAATCCTAAAACGCTAATTCATATCCTCCTCATTAGGATCAGAGTCAGCTATCAAGAGAAAATTAGTCCTCCATAGGATCTAGTCTTGTAAATAGAAATAGTGAGATAGAGAGTGAGGGAAGAGTTTGGAGGAAGTGCCGGCCTGTCGGTGCTCTCTCTACGGCTTGTACCTTGGCAGTTGCTTTTTAGATTTCTCTGGTAATCAACTTCTAATTCAAGTAATTTGTTTATATTGTTCATTAGGTTCGTGACTCTGTTGAGTGCTTTGTTCCTGTTCTAGAGGTAGTAAAGTATTAATCGTAAGTGTAAGCGTGGTACTTAGATTTGGGTTAATCGTGGATGCACCCTGCATTTCGGATCTGTAGTAGATCGTGAGTGTGACACTCTCATTGAGTCCTTTATAGTCCACCTCCTGTCTGTAGGCCAAGTAGAATCCGATTTCTACGGAAAGCATCCTCTGTTGGTGTCTTCCCTTAATAATGTCCCCAGTTGAGTAGTAGAAGACATAGCTTACCCAAGTCAGAACTAGAGAACCCTAGTTATCCTCTCTATGCTCATGTTTATCCTTAGCCTTGTTGCTACCCCTGGTTAAGTTAGATTGTAGTAAATTTCACATGTTTCTCTGTGGATACGATACTTGGAATACTTCTGGGTGAAAGCTATAGCGGTATCCGTGCGCTTACGGATCTTTTCAATGTGCGTTAATAAATACCAGACCCGGATTTGTACGCGTTTGTGATGTGTGTGTGGGTGAGTGTTTCTGACAACTGTTTTTTGGAGAAACATTTTTGTTTTCCTTTAGCCCCAATAACGGGTAAAATCTCAAAATGCTTATCAGAAAATCATAAATTTCTGTTTCCGTTTTCACCCCTAGTCGTATGGGGGCACAATTGGTGGGGCAACACAACATAGAAGTAGTCAATCCAGGTAAGATGAAGACATATGGGCACAATCCGATATAGATAGTGGAAGAAAAAGCTTCAATTTACGATGAATTAATACTACCACCCCTTATTATATACTCCCAATGACCACAAATAAGTAAAAATCTAGGGTTGTTTTAACTTATAAGCATATTACATGTTATATTTGTTAAGTCATTTGGAAATGGTATGATAGAAATGTATTTTCACAAAAATATAATTTTGCTATGTCCTATAGAAACCTTTTTGATAAAAAAGTGTGCCAATCAAAATTTTCTTTTAGATCTTATCATGTCCAAATTAACACAGTACCTAATTTGTCACAGAATTAGGGAGTGATCACTACTAACTAGGTCGTCCCTCTCATGAAAAAAAAATCTGAAGATTATTCCAAACGGACCAGTAGTGTTGGCGTGTCTGGCCAATGTAAATTGCAGAAAAGTTATAAAAAGAATGTAATTGCACAAAATATTTATGATGAAATGGTCCATACATCTGCTTAGCTTGTACAAAAGTTTAGAAAAAGCTTGAAACTAAACAGCACGCACAACACAAATACATGTGCGTGCTTCAGTTGCACTGGACGGAGCAACTAAGGATGGGATGTTACAAACGAATGAATGCTGTTACTAACACAGGAGGACAGACAACGCAAGTAAGTACTAATGTGCAGGTGATTTGTGGGAATAGCTACAGTAAAGTGAATGAAGAAACAATATATATTATACCAGAGTTGTTCTGTGCTCCCAGATCCAGAGTAATAATATGGTTTCAATTTATTTGGTCAATTAGTTATGTGTGTGTGTGTGAGATATCTTCATCTCGTACGTGTGTATTACCATTATCGTCTTGCAATTTTGTACTGTCTTGAGGTGCTGGTGCTGGTGCTGATGCTGATGAACCAAACAAGCAACGGCGGCTAACAGCTGACATGCTGTCGTTGATTAGTCTGCCACTTGCGCCTGCTGTTTCCAGTTCCAAGGGACGACGAATAATCACCGACACCGGGCTCCACAGCCGCTCATCACTACTGTACAGGAGCTGATGATGAGTGTTCCAGTTCCAGTTCCAATCTGATTGATCCGAGCAGCAGCTTGCGTAGAGTGTTTCCATCATCCTGAAACACTCATCGGCATGGTCGTCGTCCTGCAAGCCGCACGAAGTTTCCACGGGCAGGATGGTTTCATTATTTCACTCATCAGTCTTTCTACAAATAGTAATGATGTGTACACACTACACAGTTGAAATTAATGGATGCTTGGCTAAGCTACCATTGCAGTTGCAGGGCAGTCTGGTCGAATAAGGCGGCTGATATAGCCATAAGTCTGATGATGACGGTGATGATCCTCCAGCGCCGCCAGTACACACCCAAGAGCAGAGGAGGCCACAACGGAGGGATCAAACTGGAGGAATGAGGGCTCTGCACTTCCCAATTAGAAAGATGGAATTAATATATGTATACTATTAATAATGCTACTTATTAGTTCGTCGTGCATGAATCAGGCAAATGGCAAATTAATAATTACTTACTCATAGAGAAGACTAGCATGGGATTATTTTCAGATATATAGCTAATTAAAGATTATTAGTTACCTGTGAGGGAGCAGATGAGGAGACGAGTGCAGCGAAAAGGTGTCGTTGTGGTGGTGTGAGGAGTAGTAAGGGGAAGGAGGAGCTGGAGGAAGGAGTAGGGTGTGACGCAGGCGAGGCGCCATTGGAGCGCCTTGAGCAGGGTGAGCTCCATGTCCTGGACCGTTGCCGGCAGGAACGAGTGGCTCATCACCTCTTCCATCTGCAAGCATATATTTAATTCAATTTGGAAGAACAATGCAAATTAATTAATTAATTAAATTGTGAATTGTGATAGATGAATGGATCGGATCTGAGTGTTGCCGTGCATGTTCTACCATGAATGCAAGGTACGTAATGAAGCTTGAATTCGACATTGTTGCTCTGCATGCATGCAACTCATCAGTTCAGTGTTGTTGGATCATGCATACGGCTGTGTGGCGGATGGGAGAATGAAGGCAGACGCAGCTGGCACGAGTCACGCACGTACGGCATCATGGCATGTGCATGTGGATGCATGCAATGCAGCATGTAGAGGGATCGATCATGCATGCAGGTAATGTAACGTCGTCGTACACGTACCTGGAGATGGTGGAGTGAAGGGATGTTGACCTCATCCAGCTTGCACGCGATGGACAGGCAGGCCACGCTCACCAATTCAACCATCCACGCCTCCCAACACTGCACGCGATGGACAGGCAGACCACATGATATTGTATCCATCAGTTACTGCAATCCTTTTCTTTCATTTTTGCTTTTTTTGGACATATGTCATCGAACAGAGGTTTATAGATTCAACTGAATAATTAAAAACACAGTTGGGTCCTATACTAATTGGCAGCAACGCACGCACCAGGTGGCAGTTGATGGAGAGGAATCGGTCCAAATAGTTGACTGCATTGAACACCGTCGCCACCGTCAGTCCCAACCTACCAAATGCCTGCCGATCCATTCAGAAAACAACGCACGCAAGCACGCGTATATATGCACGTACTATATATATATATATATATATATATATATATATATATATATATATATATATATATATATATATATATATATATATATATATATATATATATATATATACCCCAGCCATGCATGCACATCAAAGTGAATTAATGTACAACTTAACCCACTGATGATAATCCTCTGTTTGTGTTTGTTAATAAAAAAATTATATACTACACAGGAACACCAACTACACTACAGATACTCTGTTAATTACGGTGCAAATATAATGATGAAAAGATTTGTGTGAATATATATATAATCCGAAAAGAAAAGAAAAGAAAAGAAAAGAAAAGAAAAGAAAAAGAGTACTAGTGCGTGATGCTTACATAGACGATGTAGTGCACTCCTCTAGAGCGAGCGCCGGACACACTACCAGGGATGATCGCTTCCGGTGGTGCGGATCCCTGCTGCTGCGGCGGCGGCGGCGGCAGCGGCAGCAGATGCTCCAGATAGCCGCCTCTGCAGGTGGGCGCATAGAACCGCTGCCTGGCCAAGTGGTCCACGAGAAGCTCCTTGAGATGATCTTCCTCCTCCACATCTCCGACGACGGTTGCGAGTACTGACGCCTGCTGCTGCTGGGGTGCTGGTACCACACAGCTACTTGCCGCCGGTGGAGGAGGCGTAGTGGAGATCAGAGGGTCTTCGTCGCAGTAGAGAAGACTGGCAATACTATTGTTATTCAGCATTTGGCTACTAGTCCTATTCGTCTCATCGTCGTCTTCCATATGTCCGGTGGCTCTAGCCGCCTCTGCCTCTGTTGGAGCTAGCTAGCGCCGGCCTTTTGCTGATCATGTGTAGGCGGTGTACCTAGTGTTATATGGCGGCCGGGCTGGTTGCATTGGCGACGGGCGGCGGCAAATTAAACAGGAGGAGGAGGAAAGAAGCAAGTGGTCGATCGAGTGACAAGTTATCCTGCTCCTGCGTACGTCGTGGATGGTGGTTGCTGCCTTAAAACCCGGGAAGACCAGCCTCATGACCCACCGTCCCAATCCATCCTTTTGCTTTCGTTCGTGCGTGCATGGCCGGCCACCAGCAGTCAATACATACAGTCCATGCATGCAATCCTTTTTACCGTACGCGCACACTTTGGACTGTTTTTTGTTTTCTTTTGTCCAACTACCTAGCTATAGATTTCCTTCTTCGAAATCTCTTAGAGCATCTCCAAAAAAAGTTTTCCTTACTCATTCTCTAAATCTAGAGAGTCATTGAGTAAAAATCACTCTTTATATCTTTTTACTCTCCGACTATTTCTCTACACCTTCTGCGCACTCTGAAGAACCATTCATGCTCTCTATATTTATCTAGCAAGGAACCTGGAATAAAGGATGACCATATTTGAGGACTGAACTGAAAAAATTGTCCCAAAGCTTATTTTCGCTAAAATATCTATTCCTTTTCAATACGGAAAGACATAACGAGACTCTTGAAGTTGCTCTTAGCTCTGTTTTCAATTGCTTTTAGTCAGCTTGTTATATAGTGAGAAAAAGTCTAAATATGACCAAACGCAAAACTATGACAGACTTATTCCCCAAACGGTTCTCTTCCAATAACTAGAAAATTGAGAGGCCCATGTAGGGAGCATTTCCGGTTTTTCTCTCGTCCCCCTTTCTATGCCTGCCTATCTCATCCGCACCAGGCTCGCTGCCTTTGCCTGTCCCACCCATGCCGCCCTCCATCCGCACCATCCTCCTATTATTATATAAGCATACAAGGAATGAGGTGGTGTACGCATCAACTTATTCTATTCTTAGAACCAAACAAAAATAGAGTAGGGTGATAATTGACTGCATCATTCCACAAACCAAACACCTGTTAGTGTTGCGTCGTGTAATTCGCAAAAAATAAAATAAAAAACTTCAATGAGAAGTAGTTGCAGCAAATTGTTAGACCGCAGAAAAATATATTTTGGGAGTGACGGGATTAGACAACGCGTGGTCCTTATATATTTAATTTATGCATGACTTTGAACGCATGCATGTAGTGCATTTACTACACAGTCACGATGTACGTACGTATGTACGTTACGTATATGAGGTTTGTCGTCCTAACTACTGCTACTGCTACTGCTGCTGCTGTCTGCTAGCTAGCTCAGGGTGTGTTTAGTTCGCGAAATATTTTAGGTTTGGCTGCTGTAGCACTTTCGTTTGTATTTGTCAATTAGTGTCCAATTATGGACTAATTAGGCTCAAAAAATTCGTCTCGTGGTTTTTCTATCAAACTGTGTAATTAATTTTTTTATCTATATTTAATGCTCCATACATATATCTAAACATTCGATGTGACAGAAAATTTTAAAATATTTTGGGAACTAAATATGGCCTCACAGATCGGAGACTACGACTTGGGATGCATGCATGGACGACCGGCCGGCGCCGGATCATATTCATTCATATCAGCAGTGCTGCATGTAGCAGTAATAACTTGGTCTGTTTGGTTCGTCCTGTTTAACTTTAACAGGTGTTGACTATGAAGTTGATCATAGGGTGTTCGGATACTAATAACGGACTAATTAGGCTTAATAGATTCGTCTCGTAAATTAATCTCAATCTGTGCAATTAGTTTCATAATTAGTCTATGTTGAACACTCCATACATGTGTCTAAACACTCGATGAATAGGTGTTAAAAAAAACAAGAGGAAGTGTGTACTACGTATATATGTATTAATGTATATGTATATGTATAAGTGTGGCTAGCTACAACACGTGAGCTGGCGTTGTAAATAAATTAGGTGTGTATGCATGCATACAAGTTGTCATGCAGTTGTGCTACAAGTATGGTACGTACGTGATTCGTGAAGGCCCCAGCTGTGTACGTGCCTGCCTACCTTTAATTTATTTCGGGCATGCAGGTATTCTGACTGCAGCCGCCTCAAAAGGAAGTAACAGAGGAACGTACTCCCTGCCATGGCAGGCAGTCAGGCCGTGTCAGGACGACCCCAGTCAATCCGGCCCTGTACTGTGTAACTCACTCATCATCAGTGTCACTGATCATACATTCAAATGCAATGGATGGCTCGGCGGTCGGCTAGCTACCTGCAGTGCTGGTCCCGTGATTTCGAGGGCCTATAGCGAGACCAAGAACAGAGCCCCATGTATATTAAATAAACATTAGAAAAATAATCATTGGAAAAGCTACTTATACTTCCAAAAGCACTATCCATATATACCAAAGACTAAGTTTTTTCCTAAAATTTGAAGATGCAAAGTTATTGAAGATACAATGATATAGAATTATAGGTACTAATCTTATGCAACTGCTTCATTGCAATCATTTTCATCCTTGCCTTCCTTCCTATAAGACCTGACCAATATATATTAACAATTAGTAGTTGAAAACTAGAACAAAGGTCTATCTCTTCAAACTTGAGCCCATCAAACGATCACAAGATCTACCACTTCTCTAGCTCCCTATTCAGGAAAGCTATCTTAATGTCCATCTCATGAACGTCAAGTTGCACATCTGACAGGCTTACCATAAACTTCCACACAAGCACCTATGTGCCATCAATGTCTAGCCAAACAATACACAAGGTCTCTAGCAGCCACCTTGGGGGGTTGGGGGGGGGGGGGTGAGGTGTCCCACTTCCCGCAAATTTACCTCGCCCCCTCCTCTCACCACTCCAAGCTATGTGCTCGTGTACTTCGTGAGCTCGCCATCCTCATCAAGCATTGTATCCCCTCCTAGCTCATCAGACTTCTCACCAGAGGTACCTGCCTCATCCTGACTAATGCGATCATATCCATGAAGCCTATCTACTCCATGGTAGTCTTCTGGATTCTAAAATCAAAGGTGGAGCACATGGACAAGACATGTTGTGACATGCTCTGGATTCTGGAAAGGAGCGCCTCAATGCTCTGGCAGCGACTTCTAGGTCGTTTTTTTTTACACGAGGCAACCTTTTGTCTCTTGGGCATTATAATATTCCTTTTGAATTTTGGGTTTCCTGTTTCCATGACTTTGTGAAGATGTTAATATGCAACGTAATTCTTTTTGTTGGCAATAGGCTTTTGTTGTTTGAGGATTGCAATATATTTCTATTTATAAAGAAGGGCATGGGTACAATACTTCCGTATCAGAATTTGATCGATTTATTAGTTATGTATTCAAGTTAATCACGATTAGTTTGTTGGTAGTGCACCAACAATTTGATTATGTTGGCATCACTAAGAAACAACAATACAAACAAATGGGCAAAATAGCATACCAACAATTTAATGAAGTTCATTGTAAAAAATTGGGTTCCACCTGACAATAATTCCATCAGGAATAGTATGCAACTGGTCAAAAAGAGACATTACAATTCTATTTTCCATCAGGCATACTATTTTCTACCTTAAATTACTATTCCTTATAGGCATATGTGTGTTATTATTATTATTATAATAGTAGTAGTAGTAATAAAAATAAAAATAAGTTAGTATCTAAAATTTAGACCATTTCCTAGCAAGGTGAGATGTACCTTCCCTCTTAGCGGTTTCATGTTGTTGATAATAAAGACGTTAGTTATATAAAAAAACCAAATTTGGTCAATTCATCATGTACGAGAAACAAGATGGAAGGCCCAAAACTACGTGGGCTGATTTTTATGTTCCTTTGTTTGATCTCTATTGATGGGCCAATATTACGGTGGGCTGTAGCATATACACTTTGCAGCCTAGTTAAACAAAAGCAAACCAGCGAACAGGCAGGCCCTTCCGCCCGCCCCCCCCCCCCCCCCCCCACAAAAGCACTGGTCGCCATTGCTTCCTTCTTCCTCTGCCTCCGCATTCCCCATCATCACGGCAATCTACGAGTATGCCGTCTATGCCGCTCTTCCTCTGTTTTCTCCTCCTCCATGATTCTACTGTACACGCACAGGTCAGAATCGTTGCTTGCGCTTCGTTGCAGGCTCAGTGTTCGGCAGAATGCCTGCCTCGGCTGGCTAGCTGGCGGAAGCAATGCTCCCGGGGGGCCGTCAGTCATCACGAGCTTATTAGCTAGTACCCTGGTTGCTGTTTCAGTATCTACAGTTGCATCGTGTGACAAAAACTTGCTTTGACCTATGGTATGGATGTTGGAACCAACTCCAACATATCAATAATATTCTTGAGAATACGTAAACTAGACAGTAGCTATCTCGTGCAAAGCCCCTAAATTTTTAAAAAGAACGAGTTCATGACCTGTCTGGTATATATTTTCTTTTTCCATCGTGTCATATCTTCGGCTTTCTCTCTAATAAAAAAAGTTCTAGGCCACATGAAATAGTACTTTTGAGGAGGCCATCCGATCCCTTGTATAACTGAACGTGAAACATCAACGTCCCACTGGTTTTGCAAGATGCAAAATATTTATGCGCCTCATATGTGCATCCTCAACACATTTGTTGGATCCTATTTCTCTGGGACTGCTTCTGGCCTTGCACGTCCCTGGGTGTGCTTCTCGGGCGCATGAACACTGATGATCCCTTTATCTCCTCGTGTAGTAGCTTAATCAGTTGATGTAACTTAGCCCTTCTTAATTTGCTTCAAACCTCCCCTGTGCTGTATTCTCCTTTGGCACTGTGCCTGTGATGCTGTACTCCCCTGTTTTAGGATTTGAATTTTGTTAAACAAGATGATACTCCGCGCGTTGCTGCGGGAACTCTAAGCTGTTATTTTTGAAATAGCTTATGGAAAACAAACATTCCGAGAGCACATATAATTGTATAAATTAATAATTCAAGATAATTGATGAAATTCATTATGTAATATCATGTTAAAATGGTAGAGTTATTACTGCGGGTTTCGAGTAAATAAAGTAGAACCAATGCCGTGCATATATGCAGAGTAAAGTTACCATACATTTGTATGGGAAACCAAGTAACCGACAATGGGTTAAGCACAGGACATACAACAAATATGAGGATGATAATAAATAAATCATTGCTAGCATGTTAACATTTTCTATAGAATCCTCGCTGTTTGGGATGATAATAGGGGCCTATTTGGTAGGGCTCCTCCCCAGCTTCGACTCCAGCTGATTCGGAGGAGCCCTACCAAACGTTTTGTAGGAGGACCTGTTTTCAGTGAAAAACAAAGGGGCCTGAGCCATTTTGAAGGAGCCACAATCTAAAATAGCTCCGGCTCCTCCGAAGAAGCTCTGTCAGACACCTTCTAGGTTTATGAATTGACCAAATATCTTGCTCGGAGCCCCGTCCCTCTCTTTATCCGCCGTCTTGAAGCAATCTCTCTCCGTCGTCACCCACCTGCTGCTCCTCCACTAGCGAGATAGAGAGATGCTTGGGAGCTACTCCCATTCGCCATGCCTCGTGCTTGGGGCTGCGCTGCTGATGCTGCTAGCTGCGGTGGCACTGCGCTAGTGCTAGCTGCTCATTGCGGCGCTGCCGAGATGCTTGGGCACTACTCCCATCCTGCCACACCTCGTGTTCAGGGCCGCGGCGCTGGTGTTGCTTGTGGCGGCAGTGCTGCCTTCCCCTGTAGCTGCGCTCGGGGCCGCTATTTTGGTGCTGCTCGCAGGGCGGCGTTGCCAGCTCAGTTTTGAGGTCTAATGCTCTAATGTGAGGTGGGCTAAAGTTTAGAGCTAACTTTAGACAACCTGGTTGGAGCTTTATCTCTAAACTTTAGATGAGGGGATTGAAATAGGCCATTAGTGGTGAGCCCTTACAGCATAAAGGGAAAGTGGAGCGGTTTGCATGTGCACTACATGCAACTAAGAGGAAGAAGAAACGACGAGAATACACATGCACATGCGAGGACGGAGAGACAACAAAATGATAAATAAAGAGATGACAGACATGACTCCAAAGGAAAGACTTGTGGCAAACGACTTCACATAGAGAGAAAGCATTGATTATAATGAAACTTTCTCGCTTGTCTCTAGTAAAGACTCATTCAAAATAATCATGGTGCTTGTGGCCCATTATATGGAGTTACATCAGATGGATATTGAAAAAAGCATTTCTAAATGGAGATTTACATGAAAATGTTTACATGGTGAAAGTCCCTAGTTTGGTTTTGGCTAATTGATGAAACCTAGGACTAACCTTTGTATCTAAGTGGATAATTTAGATAAAGGTGATCATTAAATATGAGACATGACATTGACTCATGTGACCAAGATGATGAAGACCAAGATGATGCTTGGCTCGATGGACCGGTTGTGAGGGTGAAGGGCAAGTCGAGGCTTCGAAGTGAAGGACCATACGATGGTGAAGCTTGAGCAAGACTTGGCGCCGACGGACCGATGCAACAGTGAAGAGCAAGTGAAGTCAAGGTCGATGGATCGAGATGGTCATGTGATGATATGAAGTGGATCATATCTTTTGGAGGAACAAAATGGGCTCAAGGCAAAGGTATAACCATAGGGCCATTTTGTTTTGCACTCAAGACACCATAGAGGGTGTGAGTGGTTTAGGATCGATAGCCGAACTATTAAGAGGGGAAGTCTTATCGGTTATTCGATGCACGGGTGCCACTAGGTGAATTCATGAAGTGCATTGCATGTAGGGCCTAGTGAGCTAACTGGAAAACCTTCGAAAATGATTATGAAAATGCTAACACACGTGCACAAGGTGGTGATCACTTGTTGGTGTTGGCACATTTGCGAAGGCGATGAAGTTTGAGCAGTAGAGAGGGTTTGGGTCTCTCTCTCCCTCCCGCCGAGCTTGCGAGCGCGGGATTCAGGCATTTTTGGGAACTTGAAATGCCTATTTTCCACTATGCCGGAAGTCGGAAAAGAAACGGAGGCGAACGGAGGTCACAGAGGTGACCGGACGCTGCACCGGACGCGTCCGGTCAGTACAGCGCAGGCGCGGGTGCTAGGGTTTGCAACCGGTGCGTCCGGTCACTCGCGGGACCGGCGCGTCCGGTCAGGTGTCCAGAGGAAACTGAGTTTCGCAAGGACGATCGGACGCGAGGCGCGTCCGGTCACACATGATTCGACGCGTCCGATCGTCGAGGGAGCTTACTGGACTCAAACCGGACGTGGGCACTGTCGCGTCCGGTCGTTGCGAGGGGCGCGTCCGGTCGTTACTTCGCGGGCGCGCGGTGCTGTGCGATCGGCGCGTCCGGTCACTCGGGACCGGCGTGTCCGGTCATTTTGAGAGGCGCGTCCGGTCATGGGATTTGACTGTTGGCGCAGTGACCGTTGGAGGATCGGACGCGGTCGAGCGCGTCCGGTCAGTTATGACCGGCGCGTCCGGTCATCCCGATAGAACCCAGTGAAGGGGTATAACGGCTCTATTTGGATGAGATGCTTATAAATACTTGTTGGCCGGCCCTTGGGGAGGTCTCTCATGATTTCTAACATTCTTGTGCATCCTTTGAGCTAGAGCATCTCCTCCCACTCATCTCTCTTGCTTGATTGCAAATCAAAAGTGAGATTGAGTGATCCTAAAGTGCATTGCATAGCTTGAGGGCATCTAGTGACACTTGTGGGTGGTTTAGCCGGTGGATTTCTTGTTACTCTTGGAGAGTACCGCTCCTAGCTGGCTTGGAGATTGTTGGAGGCGTTGACAAGAGAAGGTGATTGTTCTTGGCCACCTCCGGTTGATTGTAAGAGGTTCTTGTGCTTTCCTCGGCGGGACGCCAAAAGCAACTCTATTACATTACGCGTGTCATTGAGTTACCTCACTTGAGAGTGGTGTCTTGTGGTGCCTTGCAGGGCGTGCCTTGAGGGGCAAGTGACTTGAGGGTCACACCGAGGAACCATCTAAGTGTTGGTCGACACAACCGGTGACGTAGCTTGTCGATGCACAAGTGAACACCGGGTGAACAAAAATATTGTGTCTCTTGTCTCCCGGTGATTGGTCTTCATATTGTGTTATTGTCAATATTGATTGATTGTATATCATCTTGGTGATTGGCAACATCTTCACTCCACCGTCGGTATAAGATTCACAATCCTATCTCTTGCATTTACTTTTACTAGATTATCTTGTGTAAGCTCTAGTGGTAGCCTTTGCTAGTGTTGTTAGCTTGCTCACTAGTGTAAGTTTAGTGACATAGCCCTTGTGTGAACTAGAGATCATAATCTACTAGACTTATGGATAGGAGGCTTGCATCACAACCGTAGGCTAAGCAAAACTCGCTTTGCACCGTTTGTTGTTCTAACTAGTTTGCTTAGTGTTTCTTGTAGAAATTTTTATAGGCTATTCACCCCCCCTCTAGCCATCTAGGACCTTACAAGTTGTATCGGAGCCGTGGTCACCGTTTTAATCAAGGCTTAACATCCTTCGGTGTGAAAAATGGCTCAAATTGTGTTCAATCATGTTGGGGGCAAGCCACCGTTCTTTGATGGTGTTAGTTCTTTTGCTCATTGGAAGAGAAAAATGACAATGTACCTTGGTTCTATTCATGAGAGAGTATTGCAAGTCATCGAGAATGATTTTGCTATCATTGATCCCGATCATCTCACCGATGAGGATAGAGCAAATAGAACATGCAATAGAATGGCTCTCAATACACTCTACAATGGTATTGACACAAAAGTGTTTGAAGGCATCAAGGATTTGGAATTGGCTAGTGAAGTATGGACAAGGTTGAGTGAGACATATGAAGGCACTAAGGTTGTGAAGAGTGCCAAGCTATATGGGCTCAAGAGTGAGTTTGAGAACTTCAAGAAAAAGGATGATGAAACAATCATTGAAATGTTTCATAGATTGCAAGTGATAGTCAATGATCTCAAGAGCTTAGGGCACAAGACACAAGACTAAGATTTTTGCCACAAGTTCTTGTTGAGCTTACCAAGAAAATTTAAAATGTTGATCATGATGTTACAAAGAGATGGGCTTGAAACAATGAAGCCTAATGATTTGCTTGGAGAGGTATTAACATATGATAAGTATGATCAAGATGTTGATGAGAAGGAGAAGGAGGAAGAAAAGAAGAAGAAGACCGTGGCGTTCAAAGCCATCTCCTTCAAGGGCAAAGCTACCATCATTGAAGAAGAAGAAGACAATAGTGAAGATAAAGATTATGAAATTGATGATGAGGCACTTGCTCTAGTTGTCAAGAATATTGGAAAGATGTTTATCAAGAGAAGAGGCTTCAAAAAGAGAAATGACTATTTCAAGAGCAATGAGCAACAAAGGAGGTGCTTCAATTGTGATAGCACCGAACATCTTCAATCCGAATGTCCCTATAACAAGAAGAAGAACAACAAGAGGGGCAAGTTTGAGAAGAAAAAGAGAGAAGCCAAGATGACTTTCAAGAAGGGCAAGAACGGAGCCTATGTGGTCACTTGGGAAAGTGATGATGATGAAGAAGAAGAAGAATCATCCAACAAGGCTTTTGCTTCCATTGCTATCAACAAGAAGCCTTCACTATTTGATTCATCCTCTTCGTGCTTTATGGCCAAAGAAGCTAAGGTATTATATGATGAGAGTGATGATGAAAGTGAAATAGAATATGTTCGTGATAGTGATAATGATAATAATAATGATAATGAAAATGATGATGATGAACCAACTAAAGAACAACTATATGACTTGATGCAACCAACTAGAGATATAGCTATTGCCAAGAACAAGGAGTGTAAGAAGCTTTCAATGAAAGTAGCAATACTTGAGAAAGTTCTAGGTGAGCTTAAGACCACTCATGAGAGTCTAGTGGAAGACTATAAGGATCTTGGTAAAGCTCATTCCAAGCTTGAAAAAGCTCACTCATTGCTACTTGAGCAACAAGCAAAGAAGGAGGTTGTTGTATCATGTGATATAGGTGTTACATGTGATATAATTGATGAATCTTTTTATAAACCTATCATCATGATAAATGCTAACCCTTCTTGTAGCTCTTCATCCACCACCACCAACTCTACCTCCACTACTAATGATGGTTTCACTTGTGATACCTCACTAATGGTTGAGAATGAGACTCTCAAGAGAGAGGTGGATGAGCTCACTCACGCCCTAGGCAAGGCCTATGGTGGTGAGGCCCGCTTGCTTAAGTGCTTGGGTAGCCAAAGGTTCTCTCTTAACAAAGAGGGATTGGGCTACACCCCCAAGAAAGGCAAGTCGGCCTTTGCAACTCCAAAGCCTAGCTTTGTGAAGAGCAATGGTCGGTTTTGCAATAGATGCAAGCAAGTTGGGCACTTAGAGCATAATTGTAATAAAAAGAACCAAAGCAAGAAATTTGTTAATGCTATACCTTTTGATTCTTGCTATGTGCTTACCAAAGGTGTGAAGGGTGTGCAAGCTAAGTTTATTGGTACACCCATTGTTGGCCCAAAGAAGAAGGCTATTTGGGTACCAAAGAGCTTAGTTACTAACCTACAAGGACCCAAGCAAAAATGGGTACCTAAGCTTCATTGATTTGCTTGTAGGTCAATTACAAAGCCAGAGGAAGGCATTGGATTATTGATAGTGGGTGCACTCAACACATGACCGGTACATCAAGAATGTTTGACTCAATCAATGACAATAATAGTGGTGTTGATTCTATCACATTTGGCAATAACAAGAAAGGCAAGGTTATTGGCTTGGGCAAGATTGTAATATCAAATGACATGAGTATCTCCAATGTGTTGCTAGTTGAAAGTTTAGATTTCAATCTTCTATCCGTGGCACAAATATGTGATCTAGGCTACAAATGTATCTTTGGGGTTGATGATGTGGAAGTCATTAGTATGGATGGTTCAAATGTGGCATTCAAGGGCTTTAGATATGAGAATCTCTATCTAGTTGACTTCAATGCTAGAGAAACTTCCTTGACAACTTACTTAATCTCCAAATCAAGCATGGGTTGACTTTGGCATAGAAGGCTTGGTCATGTTGACATGAAATAATTGAAGAAGCTTACAACTCACAATCTTGTCAATGGTTTGAAAGATGTTGAATTTGAGAAGAATAAGCTTTGTAGTGCATGTCAAGCCGGGAAGCACGTTGGAAGCTCACATCCAAAGAAGAGTACAATGAGCACATGCAAAGCATTTGATTTGATGCACATGGATCTATTTGGCCCAACAACATACTCAAGCTTAGGTGATAATAAGTATGGTTTTTTCATAGTGGATGACTTCACAAGATTCACATGGGTATTCTTTCTTATTGACAAAAGTAAAGTGTTTGACACCTTCAAGACATTTCTCACTAGAGTTCACAATGAGTTTGAGATTAGAATCAAGAAAGTGAGAAGTGACAATGGAAGTGAGTTCAAGAATACAAGAATTGAAGAACTTTGTGATCACTATGGCATTGGACATCAATTCTCGGCCAAGTACACTCCACAATCAAATGGCCTAGTTGAGAGAAAGAATAGAACATTGCTTGATATGGCTAGATCAATGCTTCATGAGTATAATGTGAGTCAATCTTTTTGGGATGAAGCAATCAATACCGCTTGCTACTACATCAATAGACTATATTATCATCCATTGCTAGAGAAAACCCCATATGAGCTACTTCATGGAAGAAAGCCCAATATTTCTTACTTTAGAGTGTTTGGTTGCAAATGTTATATCTTGAAGAAGGGCACTAGATTGGGAAAGTTTGACAAGAGATGTGATGAGGGGTTCCTACTTGGTTATTCAACTACAAGCAAAGCTTATAGAGTTTGGAACAATTCAAGTGGCATTCTAGAAGAAGTCCATGATGTGCAATTTGATGAAACCAATGGGTCACAAGATGAAGAAGAGAATCTAGATAATGTTGGTGGAACTCAATTGGTGGAAGCAATGAAGAACATGGACATTAGGGACATTAGAGCAAAGCAAGTAATTGATATTCAAGATGATGATAAAGATCAAGTGCTCAATTCTCCATTCAAGCTAGCTAGTGACTCTCAAGTGCAAGATCATGGTGCTAGTTCATCTCATCAAGATACATCAAGTGATCAACCAAGCTCAAGCAATCAAGTGCAAGTACTCCAACCACAACATGTTGCAAGAGATCACCCCATTGATAGTGTTATTGGTGATATTAGATGTGGTGTGCAAACAAGATCAATATTGGCTATGTTTTGTGAGCATGCATCATTTGTGTCAACCATAGAACCAAAGAAAATAGAAGAAGTTTTGAAGGATGCCGATTGGATCATGGCTATGCAAGAAGAGCTTAACAATTTCACAAGAAATGATGTTTGAGAATTGGTAGAAAGGCCAAATGACTACAATGTGATTGGAACCAAATGGGTGTTCAAAAACAAGCAAGATCAAGATGGCATTGTGGTGAGAAACAAAGCAAGACTAGTTGCTCAAGGTTACACTCAAGTAGAAGGTCTTGACTATGATGAGACATATGCTCCCGTGGCAAGATTGGAGGCAATAAGGATTCTATTGGCTTATGCTTGTGCACATAACATCAAATTATATCAAATGGATGTCAAAAGTGCATTTCTCAATGGGATCATCAATGAGTTAGTCTTTGTTGAGCAACCTCCCGGATTTGAAGATGACAAGAAACCCAACCATGTGTACAAGTTGAAGAAGGCTTTATATGGCTTAAAGCAAGCACCTAGAGCATGGTATGAGAGGCTAAGGAATTTCCTTCTCTCTAAGGGATTCAAGATGGGCAAGGTTGATATAACTTTATTCATCAAGAAGATTGGGAATGATCTATTCATAGTACAAATATATGTTGATGACATCATCTTTGGATCAACCGATCAAGCTTATTGTGAAGAATTTGGTGCTATGATGACCAAAGAATTTGAAATGTCTATGATTGGTGAACTTAGCTACTTCCTTGGTCTCCAAGTCAAACAATTGAAGAATGGGACATTTATGAGTCAAGAGAAATACATAAGGGACATGTTGAAGAAGTTTGGAATGTAAGATGCAAAGCCAATTTCAACTCCAATGGGTACAAATGGCAATTTGGATAGTGATTTTGATGGCAAAATGGTGAATCAAAAGGAATATCGGTCTTTGATTGGAAGTCTACTCTATGTCACTGCATCAAGGCCGGATGTCATGTTTAGTGTTTGTATGTGTGCTAGATATCAAGCCTCACCTAGAGAGAGTCATCTCACGGCCGCAAAGAGAATATTGAGGTACTTGAAGCAAATAAGAGATGTTGGACTATGGTATCCCAAAGGGTCAAAGTTTGAATTAATTGGATATTCGGACTCCGACTATGGGGGTTGCAAGATCAATAGAAAGAGCACAAGTGACACATGTCAATTACTTGGAAGATCACTTGTGTCATGGTCCTCAAAGAAACAAAATAGTGTGGCAATCTCTACCGCCGAAGCCGAATATGTGAGTGCGGGGAGTTGTTGTGCACAATTGCTATGGATGAAATCAACCTTGAAGGATTATGGCCTCAACTTCAAGAATGTGCCATTGCTATGTGATAATGAAAGTGCAATCAAGATGACACAAAACCCAGTTCAACATGGAAGAACAAAGCATATTGACATAAGGCATCATTTCATTAGAGATCATCAACAAAAGGGAGATATTGCCATTGAAAGTGTTGGCACCGATGATCAACTTGCCAATATTCTCACCAAACCACTTGATGAAAAGAGGTTTTGTAAGCTAAGGAATGAATTGAACATTCTTGATTTCTCAAACATGAGTTGAATGCACCCCACCCACTTATTGACATGCCTCTCCTTCGACATTGCAAGGTAAAAGTTGATTGACATGTCATTCATCCTATGCTAAGGACTTCTAGAGCATGTAGACATAATAAGTGGTATGCATGAGCATTCATGATAAATCAAATGAATTTGATGGATATATGTTACCACTATTGCTTCTATGCTTGTTTTGATCTAGTGGTGGCATATGACATGTTTGTGAGCTTACAAACCTAGTATTGAATCTAGAAGATTTGCTATAAGTGTTTAATTCAACATAGGCAAAATAACCCTTATTATGAGGTGTGAAGAAGCTTGTCTTTGGTTCAAATTGAATTAAATATCTTTGGCAAGTATTCTAGGTTAAACCAAATTTGATAAATTCTAACCTACTCCATCAAACATTGCTTTTCTCTCCACAATTTGATCCCATTTTTAGGTAAGTTGTTGACAAAGGGGGAGAGAAAAAGATGATTCAACATGATAAAGGGGTAAATAAAATTTTGATGCACACAAGTAGGGGGAGCAAGCTCATAAACAAAGTTGTTGCATTTGTTTGTGCATTCTCATATGACTTGCTCATTGCACATGTTTTTAAATTCAATATACGTGCTTGTGTGGTGCAATGCTAGTATAGAACTTGAATGATGAAATGATCTACTAGCATGCATAGGAATAGTTTACATGTGGTATCTAGACATGCTTAAAGCACTACAAGTGGTACAAGTGGTCCAAGAACCTTTACATATAATGTTAATCTCACGGGGTTCTTGAGTTGTGATGGATGTCTAGTTACTTCATGATGCTAAGGATGGTGTAAAAGGCAACTCCGATTGGTATCACACTTCAAAGGTCCATTTCTTACACCTTAGCATTATTTTGGTAGAATTACTCTCTCAACACTTCTATTCATGCATATGTGCAAAGCTTTCAATCCAAACTCTATGCACATATGTAGGGAGAGCTAATGCTACCAAAACCAAGCTTGTGATAATTGTCCAAATTTTATTTATGAGCATAATGATTGGACAAGTATGACAAGTTCAAAACTTTTATTATCAAAATCATCTTTGTGAGGGTTGTCATCAATTACCAAAAAGGGGGAGATTGAAAGTCCCTAGTTTGGTTTTGGCTAATTGATGAAACCTAGGACTAACCTTTGTATCTAAGTGGATGATTTAGATAAAGGTGGTCATTGAATATGAGACATGACATTGACTCATGTGACCAAGATGATGCTTGGCTCGATGGACTGGTTGTGAGGGTGAAGGGCAAGTCGAGGCTTCGAAGCGAAGGACCATGCAATGGTGAAGCTTGAGCAAGACTTGGCGCCGACGGACCGATGCAATGGTGAAGAGCAAGTGAAGTCAAGGTCGATGGATCGAGACGGTCATGTGATGATATGAAGTGGATCATATCTTTTGGAGAAACAAAATGGGCTCATGGCAAAGGTATAACCATAGGGCCATTTTGTTTTGCACTCAAGACACCATAGAGGGTGTGAGTGGTTTAGGATCGATAGCCGAACTATTAAGAGGGGAAGTCTTATCGGTTATTCGATGCACGGGTGCCACTAGGTGAATTCATGAAGTGCATTGCATGTAGGGCCTAGTGAGCTAACTAGAAAACCTTCGAAAATGATTATGAAAATGCTAACACACGTGCACAAGGTGGTGATCACTTGTTGGTGTTGGCACATTTGCGAAGGCGATGAAGTTTGAGCGATAGAGAGGGTTTGGGTCTCTCTCTCCCTCCCGCCGAGCTTGCGAGCGCGGGATTCAGGCATTTTTGGGAACTTAAAATGCCTATTTTCCACTACGCCGAAAGTCGGAAAAGAAACAGAGGCGAACGGAGGTCACAGAGGTGACCGGACGCTGCACCGGACGCGTCCGGTCAGTACAGCGCAGGCGCGGGTGCTAGGGTTTGCAACCGGCGCGTCCGGTCCCTCGCGGGACCGGCGCGTCCGGTCAGGTGTCCAGAGGAAACTGAGTTTCGCAAGGACGATCGGACACGAGGCGCGTCCGGTCACACATGATCGGACGCGTCTGATCGTCGAGGGAGCTTACTGGACTCAAACCGGACGCGGGCACTGTCGCGTCCGGTCGTTGCGAGGGGCGCGTCCGGTCGTTACTTCGCGGGCGCGCGGTACTGTGCGATCGGCGCGTCCGGTCACTCGGGACCGGTGCGTCCGGTCATTTTGAGAGGCGCGTCCTGTCATGGGATTTGACTGTTGGCGCAGTGACCGTTGGAGGATCGGACGCGGTCGAGCGCGTTCGATCAGTTGTGACCGGCGCGTCCGGTCATCCCGATAGAACCCAGTGAAGGGGTATAACGACTCTATTTGGATGAGATGCTTATAAATACTTGTTGGCCGGCCCTTGGGGAGGTCTCTCGTGATTTCTAACATTCTTGTGCATCCTTTGAGATAGAGCATCTCCTCCCACTCATCTCTCTTGCTTGATTGCAAATCAAAAGTGAGATTGAGTGATCCCAAAGTGCATTGCATAGCTTGAGGGCATCTAGTGGCACTTGTGGGTGGTTTAGCCGGTGGATTTCTTGTTACTCTTGGAGAGTACCGCTCCTAGCTGGCTTGGAGATTGTTGGAGGCGTTGGCAAGAGAAGGTGATTGTTCTTGGCCACCTCCGGTTGATTGTAAGAGGTTCTTGTGCTTTCCTCGGTGGGACGCCAAAAGCAACTCTATTACATTGCACGTGTCATTGAGTTACCTCACTTGAGAATGGTGTCTTGCAGTGCCTTGCGGGGCGTGCCTTGAGGGGCAAGTGACTTGAGGGTCACACCGAGGAACCATCTAAGTGTTGGTCGACACAACCGGTGACGTAGCTTATCGGTGCACAAGTGAACACCGGGTGAACAAAAATATTGTGTCTCTTGTCTCCCGGTGATTGGTCTTCATATTGTGTTGTTGTCAATATTGATTGATTGTATATCATATTGGTGATTGGCAACATCTTCACTCCACCGTCGGTATAAGATTCACAATCCTATCTCTTGCATTTACTTTTACTAGATTATCTTGTGTAAGCTCTAGTGGTAGCCTTTGCTAGTGTTGTTTGCTTGCTCACTAGTGTAAGTTTAGTGACATAGCCCTTGTGTGAACTAGAGATCATAATCTACTAGACTTGTGGATAGGAGGCTTGCATCCAACCGTAGGCTAAGCAAAACTCGCTTTGCGCCGTTTGTTGTTCTAACTAGTTTGCTTAGTGTTTCTTGTAGAAATTTTTATAGGCTATTCACCCCCCTCTAGCCATCTAGGACCTTACACATGGCTCAGCTAGAAGGTTTTGCTATGGAAGGAAAATAACATCTGGGTTGTCGGCTTAAGAAATCCATTTATGGATTGAAACAAGCATCAAGGCAATGGTACCTCAAGTTTTGATGAAATAATCAGAAAGTTTGGTTTCAAGGAAAACAAGGTAGACAATTGCTTATATGTCAAGTTCAGGGGGTGTAAATTCATCTTTTTGTTCCTCTATGTTGATCACATTCTGTTATCCAGTAGCTAGTGATGCGAACCTACTGCTAGAAACCAAGAGATTTCTTTCCTCTAACTTTGACATGAAAGATATCCGAGAAGCTGTGTATGTGTTAGGCATTGAGATACACTGAGACATAACAAAATGTGCATTGGGTTTGTGTCGGGAGCATGTAACCAGGGTACCCCAAGACACTTTGATAAAATCCCTCGGGACGATCTAGCTGGACAGGGCCCACCAAAACCACATGACCAGCGCGTCCGATCAGCGCGACTTCGGCTGTTTTTAGTTTCTAACGGCTATATTCGAAGGGGTACATCTATAAATACTCGTTGGCCGGCTCAAGGCTCTCTCTCTTGAACATTTAACATACTTGTGAGCACTTTGAGCTAAGCAACTCCCCTCCCACTCATCTCTCTTGCTTCTTTGCATATTCGAAGTGAGATTGAGTGATCCAAGTGCATTTGCATTGTGAGATTGCATCTAGTTGGCACTTGGTGGTTGATTTGCTGCGGGATTCTTGTTTCTCTTGATGGTTGCCGCCACCTAGACGGCTTGGAGTAGCTTGGAGGCATTGGCAAGAGTTGGTGATTGTTCTTGGCCACCTCCGGTGATTGTGAGGGGTTTGTGCCTACCTCGATAAAAGCGCCAAAGGCAACATTAGTGAATTGCTCGTGTCATTTGCAACCTTTTGCCATTTGGTAGGTTCTTGTGACGCCTTTTGAGAGGCTCGGTGTGAGACCGATTAGCCACCGAACCACGTGGTGAAGAGGGACACAACGGGGACTAGCGTGCCGGCAAGCACGTGAACCTCGGGATAAATCTTCGTGCCATCACTTTCATATTGTGTTTGATTGATCCCGGTGTTCGATTATCTTAGTATTCATTGTTGATCATATTGGTTGGCTCAATACTTCGCCTCTCGGTGAAACTCTCCTAACTCAACTCCGCATTACCTTTTTAGTTATCTTTGCTAGTTAGTTAGCTTTGCTAGAGTAGCTCCTTTGTGTAGCTTGCTAGTTGTAGTTGTAGTTACCTTCTCGATTTGACTTGTGCAGTTGAGTGCAAATATACTAGAATTGTGAATTGGTTAGGTGGCTTGCAAACACCCCGTAGGCTAAGCAAAACTTACATCTCGCTACTTGTTATATTGATAAATTTGTTTAGCTTGTCTTCGTAGAAAATTTTAAAAGGCTATTCACCCCCCCTCTAGCCATCAAGACCTTTCAAATGGTATCAGAGCCGTGGTCACCGTTTGCAAGGCTTAACAACCTCGGTGCAAGATGGCTCAAGTTATATTCCATCATGTTAATGGCAAGCCTCCATTCTTTGATGGCGTCTCTTCCTTTGATTATTGGAAAAGGAAGATGAAGCAATATCTAGGCAATATACATGAGAAGGTTTGGGATGTGACCAAAAAAGGATACATCATTCTTGATGAGAAAAATCTCACTCCAAATGACCGCATCAACAAATAATGCAACACGGCGGCACTTGACACAATCTACCGTGCCATTGATGACAAAGTATTTGAGCAAATCAAAGATCTTGAAAAGGCAAATGAGCTTTGGATAAGGCTTGAAGAAACATATGAAGGCACTTCAATGGTAAAAAGTGCCAAAATATATATGCTCAAGGATAAGTTCTCCGCTTTCAAGATGAAGGATGATGAATCCATTCCGGAAAATGTTCTGTAGGCTCTAAGTCATTGTCAATGATCTCAAGGGGCTTGGGGAGAAGGTTGAGGATAAGGACTTCTCACACAAGTTCTTGATGTGCTTACCCAAGAAGTTTGCCACCTTAAGAAGAATGATCTTTAGAGAGGGATTGGGCAAGGTCAAACCAACCGATGTGCTTGGAGATATAATGATCGATGCCCAATACAATGATGATGAAGATGAGGTAGATGAGAAGAAGGAGACCAAGGTCAAGCAAGAGAAGCCCATTGCATTCAAGGCTTCATCTTCTAAGGGCAAGAGCAAGGTGGAGAGCGATGATGATGATCCATTCGATGATAAGACCATGGCCCTCCTTGTGCATAAGATAGGAAGGTTCATGAAGAAGAAAGAATATGGGGCAAGGAAGAGGAGAGACACTATAAGGCAAAGACCCTTTGCTACAATTGCAATAGCCCCGATCACATAGTGGCGGATTGCCCCTATAAAGATAAGAGATTTCATAATGGGGACTTGAAGCTCAAAAAGAACAAGAAGGAGAAGAAAGCAAAGAAGATCTTCACATTCAACAAGAAAAAGAAGGGTGGTGGTTATGTGGTCACTTGGGATAGTGTCAACTCTGATAGTGATGATGAAGAAAGCTCTAGTGATGATGAGAGGACCACTCGGCAAGCCATTGCAAGCATCGCCCTCTCCAACAAGCCATCCATCTTCGACACTACATCGACATGCCTTATGGCCAAGCCTACCAAGGTAAAATATGATGATAGTGATGATGATTCTTGTGCTAGTGATGGTTGTAGGAGTGATGATGAGGATGATGAGGACTACTCCAAGGATGATCTATTGGGCATAATAGATCAAATGAGCAAAGGCTATAAGAGGACCACCAAGAAATACAAAATCTTAGAACAAGAGTTCATTGCCAAGAGCAATGAAAATGATTCCTTGATAGAGGAGCTTGTTGCTCTCAAAAAGAGTAAGAGTGCAAAGAAATTGAACAAGAACTCAAAGCTCTTAGGAAATCCTTTGATGAGCTAGAGACCTCTCGTGAGTGTCTAAAGGAAGACCACAAGGATCTTGAAATTACTCACACTAGGCTTAAGGAAGCCCACTCCACTCTACTTGAGCTCATCAAGGAAAAAGACCTCAAGTTGGAGAAGTTCATGAAG
This sequence comes from Saccharum hybrid cultivar R570, assembly GCA_038087645.1. Classification (NCBI taxonomy): domain Eukaryota; kingdom Viridiplantae; phylum Streptophyta; class Magnoliopsida; order Poales; family Poaceae; genus Saccharum; species Saccharum hybrid cultivar. The sequence goes on from JAQSUU010000760.1 coordinate 19,406,231, forward strand.
GAAGCTAAGGAGGAGCAAGTGATTGTCACTTGTAATATTGGACTAACATGTGATATTATTGATGATTCTTTATTTGTTGGTCCTACTAATGCTTCATGTAGCTCATCATCATCCACCACAACCAACTCTATCTCTATTACTAGTGATTCATCACTTTTGATTGAGAATGAGACTCTCAAGAGAGAGGTGGATGATCTCACCCGCGCATTAGGCAATGCCTATGGTAGGGATACCCGCTTGCTAAAATGCTTGGGTAGCCAAAGGTTCTCTCTTAACAAAGAGGGTTTGGGCTATACTCCCAAGAAGGGCAAGACGACCTTTGCTACTCCAAAGCCTCGCTTTGTGAAGAGCAATGGTCGTTATTGCAATAGATGCAAGCAAGTTGGGCATCTAGACATTAATTGCAACAAAATGAACAAGAACAAGAAAAATGCTAATGTACCTTACATTACTTTTGATTCTTGTTATGTGCTTACCAAGGGTGAGAAAGGTGTGCATGCTAGGTTTGTTGGTACACCAATTGTGGGCCCAAAGAAAAAGGCCATTTGGGTACCAAAGAACTTAGTTACTAACCTCCAAGGACCCAAGAAAGTATGGATACCTAAAAGATATTAAATTGTTTTGTAGGTAAATTACAAGACCGGAGGAAGGCATTGGGTGCTTGATAGTGGGTGCTCTCAACATATGACCGGTGATTCAAGAATGTTCAACTCTCTTAAATCAAATGATAGTGGCATTAATAGTATCACATTTGGTGATAATAGCAAGGGTGATGTGAAGGCTCTTGAAAGGATTGCAATCTCAAATGATCATAGCATTTCCAATGTGCTCTTAGTTAAAAAGTTGAACTTCAATCTTCTCTCGGTTGCTCAATTGTGTGATCTTGGTTTCAAGTGCATATTTGGTGTTGATGATGTGGAGATAGTTAGTGTTGATGGCTCTAATTTGATCTTCAAGGGCTTTAGATATGAGAATCTATACTTGGTTGATTTCAATGCTAGTGACACTCAACTTTCAACATGCTTGCTCACCAAATCAAGTATGGGTTGGTTATGGCATAGAAGACTTGGTCATGTTGGCATGAAGCAATTGAACAAGTTAGTGAAGCATGACTTAGTTAGAGGCTTGAAGGATGTCACATTTGAGAAAGATAAGCTATGTAGTGCATGTCAAGCCGGAAAGCAAGTGGGCAACACTCATCCATTAAAGAGCATTATGAGTACTTCCAAGGTATTTGAGTTGTTGCACATGGATCTATTTGGGCCAACTACATATACAAGCATTGGTGGCAACAAGTATGGCTTTGTGATTGTGGATGATTTCACTAGATACACATGGGTATTCTTTCTTATGGACAAGAGTGATGTATTTGACATATTCAAGAAGTTCATCAAGAGAGTGCAAAATGAGTTTGAGACCACAATCAAGAAAGTAAGAAGTGACAATGGAAGTGAGTTTTGAAACACAAGAGTTGAGCTTTGTGATGAGCTTGGAATCAAACATCAATTCTTGGCTAAGTATACACCTCAATCAAATGGCTTAGTTGAGAGGAAGAATAGAACCTTAATTGATATGGTAAGATCAATGTTGAATGAGTATAATGTGAGTCATTTATTTTGGGCCGAAGCAATCAACATGGCTTGCTTCTATAACAACCGCCTCTATTGCCACAAGTTCTTAGAGAAGACACCATATGAGATCTTAAATAGAAGAAAGCCCAACATTGCATACTTTTGGGTATTTGGTTGCAAATGCTATATCTTGAAGAAGGGCACTAGATTGAGCAAGTTTGAGAAGAAATGTGATGAAGGATTCCTACTTGGTTACTCCACTACTAGCAAAGCTTATAGAGTTTGGAATTTGGCTAGTGGTCAACTTGAATAAGTGCATGATGTTGAGTTTGATGAAACCAATGGTTCTCAAAATGAAGAAGAAAACTTGGATGATATGAGAGGAACTCAATTGACCAGTGCTATAAAAGAAATGGATATTGGTGATATTAGGCCAAAGCAAGTGATTGATGTGGATAACGACAAAGATCAAGTGCTCCAAAGTCCAATTACACAAGCTAGTGGTTCTCTAATGCAAAATCAAGCTAGTACATCATCTCAAGTGCAACAAGATCAACAAGTGGCTAGTTCATCATCTCCAACTCATGATCAACATCAACATCCAAGCAATCAAGTCCAAATGCTTCAACCAACTAACATTGCAAGGGACCATCCATTAGATTCCATTATTGGTGACATACAAAGGGGAGTTCAAACTAGATCAAGATTGATATCTTTTTGTGCTCACTCTTCTTTTGTGTCAATGGAAGAACCCAAGGACATTGATAAAACATTGAGAGATCCGTATTGGGTAAATGCAATGCATGAAGAGCTCAACAACTTTAAGAGAAATGAAGTATGGGAACTAGTTGAGAGGCCTAAGGATCACAATGTCATTGGAACAAGATGGGTCTTTCGCAACAAGTAAGATCTAGATAGGATAGTAGTAAGGAACAAAGCAAGACTAGTGGCTCAAGGTTACACACAAATAGAGGGTCTTGACTTTGGTAAAACTTATGCCCCGGTTGCAAGATTAGAAGCAATTAGGATCTTACTTGCCTATGCTTGTGCTCACAATATCAAGCTATATCAAATAGATGTGAAGAGTGCATTTCTCAATGGGTACATCCAAGAGGAGGTGTATGTGGAGCAACCTCCCGGTTTTGAAGATGACAAGAAACATAATCATGTATACAAGTTGAGAAAAGCTTTGTATGGATTGAAGCAAGCACCTAGAGCATGATATGAAAGATTGAGGGACTTCTTGCTATCCAAAGGATTTGTCATGGGCAAAGTGGATACTACTCTCTTCACCAAGAAGATTAGGAAAGAATTGTTTATGTTGCAAACATATGTTGATGATATCATATTCGGTTCAACCAATCAAGATTATTGTGATGAGTTTGGGAAAATGATGGCAAAGGAATTTGAAATATCAATGATTGGTGAACTTAGTTTCTTTCTTGGATTTCAAATTAAACAAATGAAGGAAGGAACATTTGTAAGCCAAACAAAGTACATAAAGGATATGCTAAAGAAGTTTGGTATGGAAGATGCAAAAGGAATCACTACTCCAATGAGCACTAGTGGAAGCTTGGATAGTGACAAGAATGGCAACATGGTGGATCAAAAGCTATATAGATCAATGATTGGTAACCTACTCTATGTGACGGCATCAAGGCCCGATGTGATGTTTAGTGTATGCATGTGTGTAAGATTTCAAGCCTCACCAAGAGAAAGTCATTTAAAGGCAACAAAGAGAATATTGAGGTATTTGAAGCATACACAAGATGTTGGATTATGGTATCCCAAAGGTGCAAGTTTTGAGCTAGTTGGATATTCGGATTCCAACTATGCTGGTGACAAAGTGGAGAGAAAGAGCACCTCCGAGACTTGTTAATTGTTGGGAAGATCACTTGTCTCATGGTCATCCAAGAAGCAAAATAGTATTGCACTATCTACCGCCAAAGCCGAATACATCGCCGCGGGTAGTTGTTGTGCACAAATCTTGTGGATGAAGGCAACATTGAAGGATTTTGGAATCAATTTCAAGAATGTGCCATTGCTATGTGACAATGAAAGTGCCGTGAAGCTAACCAACAATCCGGTTCAACATCAAAGAACAAAGCATATTGATGTTCGTCATCATTTCATTAGAGATCATCAACAAAAGGGTGACATTGCTATTGGGAGTGTGGGCACCGAAGATCAATTAGCCGATCTATTCACCAAGCCACTTGATGAGAAGAGATTTCACAAGCTAAAGAATGAGTTTAACATACTTGACTTCTCTAACATGAGTTGGTGCACCTCCATGATATGACATGCCTCTCCTCTGAGCCCCAAGGTACAATTGGTTGACATGTCATACATTCTATGCTAAGAACTTATTTAGTGCATCTAGTCATAATTTACATGTTCTAGGCTCATTCATGAAAATCAAATGAATTTGAAGTTTATATGGTGCCACTATTGTTTCCATGACTTGTATGATCTAGTGGTAGCATATAACTTGTTTAAGTAGCTTGTGATCCTAAGTGTTTAATCTAGACAACTTGTCTAAATATTTGCTTCAACATGGTGCATGATAACCCTTCTAGTGAGGTGTGAGGAAGCTTGCCCTTGGATCAAACCGAAGCATTTTATTTATGCAAGCAATCTAGGTTGAATCACAAACTTGATCCTCAACCCATAATTCAACATGATAATCTGTCTAAAATTGATTCCTTGTGGTCATTGGTGCCAAAGGGGGACAAAATGTTGTTCACAAAGATAGATTCTAAAGGAGGAGAAAACCTAAAGGGGAGAATTGATAAAAGAAGGGGATCAACTAAAATTTTGAGCACACAAGTAGGGGGAGCAAGCTCTTAAGCATGATTGTTGCATTTCCATGTGCACTTCTGAAAGCCCAAGTTTGGTTTTGGTAATTAATGACACCAAGTTGCTAATGCCTTGTGTTAAGTGTATTGAGTTAGGCATAAGCAACACATGTGATGAAGGTGTATGTGGCAAGGAGTGGTGGCCACAAGATCACAAAGAGATGGTGCATGGACATGAAATAATGATCATGGTGGAGATGCACATAAAAGGAAGGACATGATGATCAAGTGAAAAGAGATGGATCTAAGAGCTCAAGGCAAAGGTATAACCATAGGGTTTTCCTTTTGCCGGTCTAAGATGAGTAGAGAAGTGATTGACCGGGTTTAGGATACATGGCCGACTATCAAGAGGGGCAATCATGGTTAGCTCAGAAATCAAGTGCCACTAGATCAATGTCTTGAGCATATGCATTAGGATCTAGTTGAGAACTAACATAACGCCTTGGAAAATGTTTGTGAAATGCTAACACACATGCACTTTGTGGTGTACACTTGGTGGTGTTAGCACATTTGCGAAGGCGGTGGTGTTTGAGCGGTAATAAGGGGTTTGGGGTTCGCTCTCCCTCCCGCCGAGCGTGCGAGCGCGGGATTCAGGCGTTTTTGAGAAAATGAAATGCCTATTTTCTATTGCGCCGGAGGCGAGAAAAGGTAGCGAAAGTCCGAAATATTTTTCACTGAAAAACGGCGATCGGACGCTGCACCGGACGCGGTCTCGGTTTGACCGGACGCGTCCGGTCAGTTCAACGCAGCGCGAGCTCTAGGGTTTGTGACCGGACGCGGGTCTGGCCTGACCAGCGCGTCCGGTCAGTACAACTGAGCGTAAGAGAGAAGCGCGTGACCGGCGCGTCCGGTCCTTCACGGGACCGGAGCGTCCGGTCAGGCGTCCAGGAACACAGTGCGAAGCGGAGTGACGATCGGACGCGAGGCGCGTCCGGTCACGTACGATCGGACGCGTCCGGTCGTAGCTGGAGCTTACTGGAACGCGACCGGACGCTGGCACTGTCGCGTCCGGTCACTCGTTGAGCGCGTCCGGTCTCAACGGGAGCTTACTGGAACGCGACCGGACGCTGGCACTGTCGCGTCCGGTCACTCGGTTCAGCGCGTCCGGTCAGGGCAACGGCTAGTTCTGACGCGCACTGTTTCTTGCTGTCGCGTAGTGACCGGACGCGTCCGGTCACCCTGACCGGAGCGTCCGGTCAGCGCGTTTTTCGCTGCGTCGTCTGTAACGGCTAGCTGCGTACCCCTTCGTTATAAATAGACGTTGGCCGGGGTTTGAGGGCAACTCTTGCACATTTTGAGATATAGAGACATACTTTGAGCTAGAGAACAACCCCTCCACTCATCTCTTTGCATAGTTGCACATCTTGAGTGAGATTGAGTGAGATTCAAGTGCATTGCTTGAGAGTTGCATTCTAGAGGCACTTGATCTTCGAGTTGCTGCGGATTTCTTGTTACTCTTCCGTGTTTCCCGACACGGTAGACGGCTTGGAGCAGCGGAGGTGATTGAGCTCGCAATTGGAGATTGTTGGAGCCTTCACCAAGTGTTGTAAGGGGTTCTTGATCCTTCCCCGCGGGAGTTCGTGAATTGGATACTCTAGTGGAGCTCGTGGCTTGGAGGATCCCCATCTTGTGTGCGGTTGTGCGGCGCCCGCCGAGGGCTCGACTCTTGATAGTCGATTAGCTCGTGAACCGACAAGTGGGTGTATCGCCACAACGGGGAGTAGCTTGCCGGGAAGCAAGTGAACCTCGGGATAAATTCTTGTGTCATTCTCTTCCCGAGGATTTCTCTTGTGTGATCGATTGATTGGTACATCTCATCTCTACACGGCGGTATAATCAATCAAAGCTCTTCTCTCGTATTACTTATCGTTTCTAGCTTATAGTTGTTGTTGTGTTTAGTGAATAGCCTTGTACTAGACTTGTGTAGGTGGCTTGCTTAATTAGTTAGAAGCTAGTGCTTTTGCTTCGCCACCTTTCGTACTAACTCGTGGTTAAGTAATTCTTGTAGAAGTTTTAATTAGGCTATTCACCCCCCCTCTAGCCTTTTTGGACCTTACAAGTGGTATCGGAGCCGAGGCACCGTTTATTTGAGGCTTAACAACCTACGGTGAAAAAGAAATGGCTCAATTAAGCTTGCACATCAATAACACCAAGAAGGCACCTCACTTTGATGGCACAAATTATGCATATTGGAAGGTTAAGATGACCGCACACCTAAAGTCAATCAATAGAGAAGTGTGGAAGGTCACCAAAACAAAATTTGAGGTTGCTAATCCGGAAGCACCTACACCGGTAGAGGAGAAGAAGCTCCAATGCAATGATATTGCCATTAGTGCTCTTCATGAGGCACTAGATGACAAGACATTTGAGCAAGTAAAGAACATAGAGATTGCTCATGATGCTTGGGCCAAGCTAGAAGAAACATTTGAGGGCACCGAAGGCACAAAGACCGCTAAAGCATATATCTTGCAAGAAAAATTTTCAAGCTTCAAGATGCAAGATGATGAGAGTGTACCGGAGATGTTTCATAGGTTGCAAGTCATTGTTAATGAGCTCAAGGCACTTGGTGAGGAGGTCAAGGACAATCAATTCTCTATGAAGTTCTTGAGAAGCTTGCCCAAGAGATTTGATACATTGATCACCGTGCTAGTGAGGACTACATTGAAGGATTCAACTCCTCAACAAATATTTCAAGAAGTGATGACCGATGATTCATATAGAGAAGATGATGAGAAGGATGAGTTGGTCAAGAAGAAGAAGAAGGAAAATGAGAAGAAAGATGATGAAAAGAAGAAGAGTGTGGCATTCAAAGCCACCACATCCAAGGGCAAGTCCAAGATTGAATCATCAAGTGATGAAGACTCAAGCTCTTGTGATAGTAATGACATTGATGAGAAGATGGCTCTCTTTGTCAAGCAATTTGGCAAATTCATGAAGAAGAAGGGCTATCGTGCAAGGAGGAGGAAGAACTCATCTAAGAAGAATGAGCATAACATGAGATGCTTTAGATGCCATAGCAAGGATCATCTTATTGCAAAGTGTCCTTATGATAGTGATGATGAAGATGCTATCAAGAAGGAGAGGAAGAAGCAAAAGAAGAAGCAAGAAAAGAAGGAGAGCTCTCATAAAAGGAAGAATGATTCTCATGTTGCTACATGGGATAGTGATGATTCCTCAAGTGATGATGATGATGACTACAAGAGCAAGAAGAAGGGACATGCTAGCATTGCCATCCAAAAGAAGGTCTCCCTCTTCGACACTCCATCATGCTTCATGGCTAAGGCCGCTAAGGTATCATCCGATGATGAGAGTGATCATGATAATGCTAGTGATAGTGATAGTGATGAAGAGGAATTCACCAAAGATGAACTAATCACTATGCTAGAAGATTGCACTCAACATTTTAAAGAATCTAGAAAGGAGTGCAAGGGCTTGCTTAAGGAAAAGAAAAACCTTAGGCAAGAACTTGATGAGCTTAGGGCATCTTATGAGAGTCTAAAGGAAGACCATAAGAAGCTTCAAAAGTCTCACACTAAGCTTGAAGAAGCTCATTCCTCTCTAGTTGAAAAATGTGAAAACATGCCAACTAATGTTGAGAAAGCTAAAACTTGCAACATAGGCATATCTTGTGATATAATTGATGAATCTTGTCATAAGCCTATTGTTGTTGCTCCCACTAATCTTTCATGTAGCACATCCACATCTTCCTCATCTAGTAGTGATGGTTTCACTTGTGACTCCACACTTATAGTTGAGAATGAAAATCTCAAGAAGGAGGTAAAAGAGCTCAATCACACATTAGCTAAGGCTTATGGTGGTGAGGACCGCTTGCTTATGTGCTTGGGTAGCCAAAGAGCTTCTCTCTACAAAGAGGGATTGGGCTATAACCCCAAGAAAGGCAAGGCCGCTTTTGCTCCTCACAAGACTCGTTTTGTGAAGAACAATGGTAGCTATTGCAAAAGTTGCAAGCAAGTTGGTCACATAGAGCAACATTGCATGAACAAGAAATCCAATGCTAAAGTATCCTCAATTAAGTTTGATTCTTTCTATATACTTACCAAGGGTACAAATGGTGTTCATGCTAAGTTCATTGGTGCACCATGGATGGGCTTAAAGAAGAAAGCCATTTGGGTACCAAAGAGCTTGGTCACTAACTTTGGAGGACCCAAACAAGTTTGGGTACCTAAAAAGAATTGATCTTGTCTTGTAGGTCAATTACAAAGCCAGAGGAAGGCATTGGGTTCTTGATAGTGGGTGCACTCAACATATGACCGGGGATTCTTGTATGTTCAAATCTATTGATAGAAGTCAAAATGGTGGTTTTGATGCTATCACCTTCGGCAACAACAAGAAAGGCAAGGTCAAGGGGCTTGGTAAAATTGCTATCTCAAATGACATGAGCATATCTAATGTGTTGCTAGTTGAGAGCTTAGATTTCAATCTTTTATCGGTGGCACAACTTTGTGATCTTGGCTTCAAGTGCATATTTGGTAGTGATGATGTTGAAGTCATAAGTGTTGATGGATCAAATTTGATATTCAAAGGATTTAGACATGATAGCTTATACTTGGTTGACTTCAATGATAGTGAGACACAATTGACATCATGCTTGCTTAGCAAATCTAGTATGGGATGGTTGTGGCATAGAAGGCTTGGTCATGTTGGAATGAAACAATTGAACAAACTTTTGAGGCATGACTTAGTTAGAGGCTTGAAAGATGTAACTTTTGAAAAGGATAAACCATGTAGTGCTTGTCAAGCCGGCAAACAAGTTGGAAATACACATCCTAGTAAGAGTGAAATGAGCACATCAAAGGCATTTGAGCTATTGCACATGGACTTGTTTGGGCCAACAACATACACTAGCATTGGTGGCAACAAGTATGGTTTTGTGATTGTTGATGACTACACTAGATACACTTGGGTGCTCTTTCTTTATGACAAGAGTGATGTTTATGATCTATTCAAGTCTTTTGTCAAGAGGGTACAAAATGAGTTTGAGACTACCACCAAGAAGATTAGAAGTGACAATGGTAGTGAGTTTAAGAACACAAGAATTGAAGATTTGTGTGATGATCTTGGTATTGGACATCAATTCTCACCAACATACACTCCTCAATCCAATGGTGTAGTTGAAAGGAAAAATAGAACCTTGATTGATATGGCTAGATCAATGCTTAGTGAATACAGTGTGAGTCATTCATTTTGGAGTGAAGCTATCAACACGGCTTGCTATTGTAGCAACCGTCTCTATTGCCATGGGAAGCTTGGAAAGACACCATATGAGCTATTGAATGGAAGAAAGCCCAACATTGCATACTTTAGAGTGTTTGGTTGCAAATGCTATATTCTTAAGAAAGGCACTAGATTGAGCAAGTTTGAAAAGAAATGTGATGAAGGGTTCTTACTTGGTTATTCTACCACAAGCAAATCATATAGAGTTTGGAATCTCACAAATGGCACCTTGGAAGAAGTTCATGATGTTGAGTTTGATGAAACCCAAGGGTCTCAAAATGAAGCTCAAAACCTTGATGACGTGAGAGGAGATCAATTATCAAATGCAATGAAGAACATGGACATTGGAGATATAAGGCCGATGCAAGTTGATGATGATGATATTCATGTGATCAACCAAAGTGTGCAAATTAATACAAATCAAGCAAGCTCTAGCGGTTCTCATGATGAAGTGCAAGTTCAAGGTCAAACAAGTAAAAGCAATCAACTTCTAATACTCCAACCTACTAGTATTGCAAGAGATCATCCATTGGACCAAATTATTGGTGGAATTCAAAGTGGTGTTCAAACTAGATCAAGATTAGCATCATTTTGTGAGCATTACTCATTTGTCTCATTAGAAGAACCAAAGAAGATAGAAGATGCATTGAAAGATTCCGAGTGGGTAAATGCCATGCATGAAGAACTAAACAACTTTGCTAGAAATCAAGTTTGGAAACTTGTTGAGAGGCCAAAGAACTACAATGTGATTGGTACTAAATGGGTCTTTAGAAACAAGCAAGATCAAGATGGCATAGTTGTGAGGAACAAAGCAAGATTAGTAGCACAAGGATACACTCAAGTTGAGGGTCTTGACTTTGGAGAGACATATGCACCGGTTGCAAGATTGGAAGCAATTAGAATCTTATTAGCATATGCTTGTACACACAACATCAAGCTCTATCAAATGGATGTCAAGAGTGCATTTCTCAATGGCTACATCAATGAAGAAGTTTATGTTGAGCAACCTCCCGGTTTTGAAGATGATAAGAAGCCCAACCATGTTTACAAGCTAAAGAAGGCATTGTATGGTTTGAAGCAAGCACCTAGAGCATGGTATGAGAGGTTGAGGGACTTTCTCCTCTCTAAAGGGTTCAAGATGGGAAAGGTTGACACCACTCTCTTCACCAAGAAGCTTGGAAATGACTTGTTTGTGTTGCAAATCTATGTGGATGACATTATCTTTGGATCAACTAACCAAGACTTTTGTGAAGAATTTGGAAATATGATGGCTAATGAGTTTGAGATGTCTATGATTGGAGAGCTTAGTTACTTCCTTGGACTTCAAATCAAGCAAATGAAAAATGGCACTTTTATAAGTCAAGGCAAGTACATCAAGGACATGATCAAGAAGTTTGGATTGCAAGATGCTAAGCCAATGAGTACACCAATGGGCACAAATGATCAATTGGGTATTGATGATAGTGGAAACATGGTAGATCAAAAGCAATATCGGTCTATGATTGGAAGTTTGCTCTATGTCACCGCTTCTAGGCCGGATGTGATGTTTAGTGTGTGCAAGTGTGCAAGATATCAAGCTTCACCTAGAGAAAGTCACTTGAAAGCAACCAAAAGGATATTGAGATATCTTAAGGGCACTCATGATGTTGGATTATGGTATCCTAAGGGATCTAACTTTGAGTTGATTGGATATTCGGATTCCGACTATGGTGGTTGCAAGATTGATAGAATGAGCACAAGTGGCACTTGTCAATTGCTTGGAAGGTCTCTTGTTTCATGGTCATCAAAGAAACAAAATAGTGTTGCACTATCTACCGCCGAGGCCGAATACATTAGTGCCGGTAGTTGTTGTGCACAATTGCTTTGGATGAAAGCCACCTTGAATGACTTTGGAATTAAATTCAAGAATGTGCCTTTGTTTTGTGATAATGAGAGTGCTATAAAGATGACACAAAATCCGGTTCAACATTCAAGAACAAAGCACATTGACATAAGGCACCACTTCATAAGAGACCATCAACAAAAGGGCGATATTAGCATTGAGAGCATTGGCACCGAAGATCAACTAGCCGACATCTTTACAAAGCCACTTGATGAAAAGAGATTTTACAAGTTGAAGAATGAATTGAACATACTTGACTTCTCCAACTTGAAATGAGTGCACCCCCACATTCTTATATGACATGCCTCTCCTCCAACATAGCAAGGTAAAGTTGTTTGGCATTTCATTCATACTTTGCTAAGGACATGTTTAGAACATATAGACATATTTGCATGACAAATAGGCTCATTCATGAAAATTAAATGATTTTGATGTATATATGGTACCACTATTGCTTCTATGTTTGATTGATCTAGTGGTAGCATATGACATGTTTGTGGGCTTGCAAACCTAGTGTTAAATCTAGTAAACGAGCTCATGATGTGTAATTCAACATGGTCAAGATAACCCTTATACTTTATGAGGTGTGAAAAAGCTTGTCCTTGGATCAAACCGAATTACATATTCTAGGCAAGTGATCTAGATTGAACCATAATTTGGACTCCCTCATTTTGATTGACTTATCTCTCACTAAAATTACCTATTCTAGGCACCTTTTTGGTGATTGTTGACAAAGGGGGAGAGAAAAGTCACAAAGATATTGCAAAGAGGAAATAAAATATAATAAGAGGGAGAGAAAAGTCACATGGGAGAGAAAAGTCACAAAGAGAGAAATTAAATTTGAGCACATAAGAAGGGGGAGCAAGCTCATGAATTATTTGTTGCATTTGTATGTGCATTAACATGATGAAATGTTGCAATGCAAAGTTTAATTTCGATATTCATGATTGAATGGTGTATGCTAGATATAGAACTTGAATGATGTTTTGTTAAGAGTAGCTTTACATGTGGTATCTAGACACCTTTGCTTTTAATGTTGATCTCACAAAGTACTTTAGTGTTTATGATCTTTACAAGTGATGTATTACGAGTGGTGTCTAGCTACTTCGATGCTAAGGATGGTATATAAAGGCAACTCCGATTGGTATCACGCTTCAAAGGTCCATTCTATATACCTTAGCATCAATTTGATAGTAGTAACTCTCCCAAAATTCAAATCCATACATATGTGCATAATTGAACCAAACTCATGGAAGCACATATGTAGGGGGAGCTAATACTATCAAAATTGAAAATTGATTTCATTTCATATCTTTGTGATGGTTGTCATCAATTACCAAAAAGGGGGAGATTGAAAGCCCAAGTTTGGTTTTGGTAATTAATGACACCAAGTTGCTAATGCCTTGTGTTAAGTGTATTGAGTTAGGCATAAGCAACACATGTGATGAAGGTGTATGTGGCAAGGAGTGGTGGCCACAAGATCACAAAGAGATGGTGCATGGACATGAAATAATGATCATGGTGGAGATGCACATAAAAGGAAGGACATGATGATCAAGTGAAAAGAGATGGATCTAAGAGCTCAAGGCAAAGGTATAACCATAGGGTTTTCCTTTTGCCGGTCTAAGATGAGTAGAGAAGTGATTGACCGGGTTTAGGATACATGGCCGACTATCAAGAGGGGCAATCATGGTTAGCTCAGAAATCAAGTGCCACTAGATCAATGTCTTGAGCATATGCATTAGGATCTAGTTGAGAACTAACATAACGCCTTGGAAAATGTTTGTGAAATGCTAACACACATGCACTTTGTGGTGTACACTTGGTGGTGTTAGCACATTTGCGAAGGCGGTGGTGTTTGAGCGGTAATAAGGGGTTTGGGGTTCGCTCTCCCTCCCGCCGAGCGTGCGAGCGCGGGATTCAGGCGTTTTTGAGAAAATGAAATGCCTATTTTCTATTGCGCCGGAGGCGAGAAAAGGTAGCGAAAGTCCGAAATATTTTTCACTGAAAAACGGCGATCGGACGCTGCACCGGACGCGGTCTCGGTTTGACCGGACGCGTCCGGTCAGTTCAACGCAGCGCGAGCTCTAGGGTTTGTGACCGGACGCGGGTCTGGCCTGACCAGCGCGTCCGGTCAGTACAACTGAGCGTAAGAGAGAAGCGCGTGACCGGCGCGTCCGGTCCTTCACGGGACCGGAGCGTCCGGTCAGGCGTCCAGGAACACAGTGCGAAGCGGAGTGACGATCGGACGCGAGGCGCGTCCGGTCACGTACGATCGGACGCGTCCGGTCGTAGCTGGAGCTTACTGGAACGCGACCGGACGCTGGCACTGTCGCGTCCGGTCACTCGTTGAGCGCGTCCGGTCTCAACGGGAGCTTACTGGAACGCGACCGGACGCTGGCACTGTCGCGTCCGGTCACTCGGTTCAGCGCGTCCGGTCAGGGCAACGGCTAGTTCTGACGCGCACTGTTTCTTGCTGTCGCGTAGTGACCGGACGCGTCCGGTCACCCTGACCGGAGCGTCCGGTCAGCGCGTTTTTCGCTGCGTCGTCTGTAACGGCTAGCTGCGTACCCCTTCGTTATAAATAGACGTTGGCCGGGGTTTGAGGGCAACTCTTGCACATTTTGAGATATAGAGACATACTTTGAGCTAGAGAACAACCCCTCCACTCATCTCTTTGCATAGTTGCACATCTTGAGTGAGATTGAGTGAGATTCAAGTGCATTGCTTGAGAGTTGCATTCTAGAGGCACTTGATCTTCGAGTTGCTGCGGATTTCTTGTTACTCTTCCGTGTTTCCCGACACGGTAGACGGCTTGGAGCAGCGGAGGTGATTGAGCTCGCAATTGGAGATTGTTGGAGCCTTCACCAAGTGTTGTAAGGGGTTCTTGATCCTTCCCCGCGGGAGTTCGTGAATTGGATACTCTAGTGGAGCTCGTGGCTTGGAGGATCCCCATCTTGTGTGCGGTTGTGCGGCGCCCGCCGAGGGCTCGACTCTTGATAGTCGATTAGCTCGTGAACCGACAAGTGGGTGTATCGCCACAACGGGGAGTAGCTTGCCGGGAAGCAAGTGAACCTCGGGATAAATTCTTGTGTCATTCTCTTCCCGAGGATTTCTCTTGTGTGATCGATTGATTGGTACATCTCATCTCTACACGGCGGTATAATCAATCAAAGCTCTTCTCTCGTATTACTTATCGTTTCTAGCTTATAGTTGTTGTTGTGTTTAGTGAATAGCCTTGTACTAGACTTGTGTAGGTGGCTTGCTTAATTAGTTAGAAGCTAGTGCTTTTGCTTCGCCACCTTTCGTACTAACTCGTGGTTAAGTAATTCTTGTAGAAGTTTTAATTAGGCTATTCACCCCCCCCCTCTAGCCTTTTTGGACCTTACAACTTCATATGTATGATGCATAGTTATGCATTTCTTTTTCTCCGATACATTGCTTATGTGGTGACTTGCTAGTATAATTTGAATGATGCATAGTGGTACTAGCATGAATAGGAAGTAGTTAGATTTTTCTTGCTTCATGTTTTTCAAAGTGGTACTAGAGCCTTGCTTATAATGTTGATCTCACGAGGTTTCTAGTTATGTTTGTGCTTTTCCAAGTGTTATCTAACTACACAAGGTGCTAAGATGGTGTTTATCGCTACTCTGATGGTATCACGCTTCGAAGGTCTATAATCTCAAACACTTAGCACCTATTGGTAGACAATGCTCCTAATCTTTCCTATCTAACATGTATGCTTCCAAAAATCCAAACATATAGCATACATGTAGGGGGAGCCATTGCTATCAATTTGAATTCATGATCACATGTCCATAATTCTTACACATGGTAATATACTTGAACAATGTGACATGGGTTCAATCAAAATTTTATCATAATATTTTTGTGAAAGGTTTGTGAAAGCATTTGGGCCCTAGTGTTGGTTTCGATAATTGATGACAACGCATTATTACCATGACTAACGTGTGTTTTGCAGAAACTTTGATAAGTTAGGTCATGGAGTTGATAACTGCTTTGGGCACTATGGTATTCATGTCCCTTGATGGAAATCGTTTCGGTTTTCAAAGGATCAACGACAAGATTAAGGACGGTTAGTTCCGGATGTCAAGGTGTTGGGTTACATCCGGAATAGTCGTTAGGATCTTTGTTTTTTTCCTTTGACCGTACTATAAAGGGGGGCATGAGCGAGTAGCTTGACCTAGGTGAGTCTTATGTTTAGGTGTGGTGCACACTTGTCAAACTTAGCACTAGGTAGCTCTGGTAAAGCTCAAAGTTCAGTTGGAAGCAACTTGGTTCAAGTTGGGTCGCGTTTCTAAGTCGTTTGAGCAGTTTACCCTTGACCGGACGCGGTTTCTGACATGATCGGACATGTCCGGTCAGTACTAACAAGTCATTGTGTCGTTAACTGGTTGACCGGATGCGGTGATCAGTCTGACACATGTTTCAGAGGGTAACAGTATGATCGGACGCGACTGTGAAGTGATCGGACGCATCCGGTCACGTTCTAGTAAGGTCCTTAGCTGATCGGACGTGTCCGGTCATCTATGATCAGACGCGGTCGAGCGTCAGGTCAAAGTCCAGTAAAGCTCTTGCACGATTGGACGCGTCCGGTCACCCATGACCGACGCGTCCGGTCACTCTACGCTGACTTTTGGTTTTTGACCATTACACTCGACCGGCGCGTCTGGTCATGACGACCAGCGCGTCCGGTCAGTACGTGTTTTGCTAATTTGGCAGGTAATGGTTGGATTTGTCTAAGGGGTGTATAAATACATCCCCTCCATCTCTTTTAGAGGTCTCTTGCTCATTTGTTCAGCTGAGAAACACCTTTGAAGTGCAAGGGAGTGCAAGAGCCCTAGTGAGGATAGTGATTTGAGAATCAAAGTTTGAGATTCCTCATTAGTGACTAGGGAGTAGCAAGTGTGCATCCATCTTCTCATTAGGCTTGTTGTGGTCAAGTGAGAGTTCTAGCTTGTTACTCTTGGTGATCGCCATCACCTAGATGGTTTGGTGGTGATTGGGAGTTTGGTGATCATCCGGAGAGCTTGTGGATGACCCAACTCATCTTGTGAGCGGTTTTGAGCGATTCACCGCGATGGAGTGTCGAAGAATCAACCCGTAGAGAGCACTTGATCCTTGCACGGATCAAGGGGAGCTACACCCTTGCGCGGTTGCTCTAACGAGGACTAGTGGGGAGTGGCGACTCTCCGATACCTCGGGAAAACATCACCATGTTCCTAATCCTTACTTTCAAGCATTTACTTTCGTGCATTACTTTCATTGCTTGTTGACTTTCCTAGAATTGCCATGCTAGACTAGGATTGGAACTTAGGGTGCAAAACTTTTATCGGTAGAATCACAAGGAACACTAGTAGGCACTAGGGGTGAAGTTTGACTTGTAGGATTTAATTCTTGCAATTAATTTTTAGAAAAGCCCAATTCACCCCCCTCTTGGGCATCTTGATCCTTTCAATTGGTATCAGAGTCGAGTTGCTCCTTATTTAGGCTTCACCGCCTAGAGCAAGATGTCTAATGGGGAAGGACCACCTCCCACTTTTGAGGGAGACGATTTTCCATATTGGAAAATTCGTATGGAGGCGTACCTCGAAGCCATAGATGTTAGGTGCCATAGAGCCGCAACCGAAGGGCTTCCCCCTATTAGGGATCCCGCCAACCCAAGTGGTGACGAGGAGAAGTACGACCGGTGGAATGCAAAGGCAAAAAATGCACTCTACCGGGGCCTAGGCAAGGATATCTTCAATCGTGTGCGTAATGCCAAAAACGCTCATGAATTGTGGGAAAACCTTTGTGCTCTCCATGAGAGAACTATGAGTGAGCATGAGGAACACTATCATATTGCTCTAAAGAAAATCAATTCTTTTGAGATGCTTCCCAAAGAAAGTGCTAATGAAATGTACACTCGATTGAATGTTCTTGTAGAGGATCTCAATGCTCTTGGACTCACTCAAATGAGTCAATCAGATGTTGCAAGGAGGATCTTGAGCGTTCTTCCTGTTGAGAAGTATGGTCACATTGTCACCGTGCTTCACCAAAGTGATCTCTCCACCGCAACACCGACTCAAGTATTGGGAAAGATCAATGCACATGAGATGTACATGCACATCACTCCGGAAGAGGGCTCATCATCTTCCAAGAAGAAAGACTTGGCCTTCAAAGCTAGCCATGAAAAGAAGAAGAAGAAGGGCCAAGCCATGATTATGCAAGAAAGCTCAAGTGAAAGTGATATTGATGATGCATCACTTGCACTCATGGTGAGAAAGACCACCAAGATACTAAAGAAGCTCAACAAGAGTGGCATCAAGTTTGATGGCAAGAAGAAGAAGTTCTTCACAAGTAGCAAAAGGAAGCCAATATCCGAGATGGATTGCTACAATTGTGGTGAACTTGGCCACTTAGCTCATCAATGCCCAAAGCCTCCAAAAGACAAGTACAAGAACAAGAACAAGGGCAAGAGAAATGATTCAAGTGATGAAGAAGATGAGAAGAAGAAGAACAAGCCATACAAGAAGAAAGATGGCAAGAGAAAAGAGTTCTACAAGAAGAAGAAGGGAGGCAAAGCTTACATTGTTGGTGATTGGCTCACCGACATTGAGTCATCATGTGAGTCCTCCGGCGATGAGAGCGACGATAAGAAAGAGAAGGTCGCCGCATTTGTGATTGGGCCATCATCATCTTCATCACCACCTTCACCTCCATCTTCACCATCATCGTCTACTTCTCACCTATGCCTTATGGCCAAGGGTGAACGAAAGGTACAAAACAATAAAAGTGATGATGATGATAGTGATAGTGATGATGAATATGATGCACCTTCTTATGATGAACTTGTAAAATTATTGAACAAATATTCTAAAATCATAAGAAGAACTAGAAATGAAAATGATGAGCTCCAAAATGAAAATGACTCACTCTCATCTAAGCTTGAGAATGCACATAAGACTAGTGATGAGCTCAAAGATCAAAATGAAATTATGTCTTCTACTCTCAAGGAGCTCAAAACTTCTAACAAAGAGCTTAGAGATGAACATGATAAACTTGAGAAGAAGCATGATGAGCTCAACACTAGGCACAACTTGTTAAAAGACAAATATACTACATTGAAAATCAACTATGATAGTCTTATTGTTGCTAATGAGCTTGCTCTTGAGACACATGATGCTACTAACCAAGTTGTTAAGATTGATATAGCTACATCATGTGATGATTTGATTATTGAGAACTTTGAGCAAGGCTCTAGCGGCAAAGGCAAGAATATGGTTGAGTCCGACAACTATGATGAGTATGTCAAGCTCAAGAGTGAAAATGAGATGCTTAAGAATGAGAATAAGAAGTTGATGGCTCTTGAAAAGCAAACATCAAATGAGTCACTTATTGAAGAGAACAAAAAGCTCAAGCAAGAAAAAGAGCATCTCAAGACCGGCCTAAGCAAGTTCACAAGAGGCCAACATTTGCAAAGTGAGCTACTCATGAACACCGTAATGAAGATGGATAGAAGTAGCATTGGTTACTTGGCAAATCAAGAGAATAAGGCTAAAGCTCAACAACAACAAAGCAAGTCAAAGCCCAAGCCAAAGAGATGTGTTGAGAGTGGACAAGAAGGTCATTTTGCTCATGAGTGCAAAACTCCACCACCACAACCCTTGCCCAAGTATGCTAGACCATTTGCTTTCAATGCTCATTACATGCTTAGAAAAGATTCAAGTGGAAAGATAAAAGTCATGTTCTTGGGTCCCCCCAACAAGAATAGGCCTAAGAAAATATGGGTTGCCAAGTCACTAGTTGAGAAAGTCAAGGGTCCCTCTTAAGTTTGGGTCCCAAAACAAAAAGCTTGATCTCTTGTGTGTAGGTGAACTACAAGACCGGTGGATCTCATTGGGTTATTGATAGTGGTTGCACTCAACATATGACCGGTGATCCTCGTATGTTCACCTCACTTGAAGAGAATGGGGTATGTCAAGAGAAGATCATATTTGGGGACAATTCAAAGAGCAAAGTCAAGGGTATAGGCAAGATTGCAATATCAAATGATCACTCTCTTTCAAATGTGCTCTATGTTGCTTCATTGAGTTTCAACTTACTATCCGTTGGGCAACTTTGTGACCTTGGCTACCAATGCTTGTTCACTCCAAATGAAGTGGTAGTTACAAAGATAGATGACAAGCAAGTGATTTTCAAAGGTTTTAGATAAAATAATCTCTATCTTGTTGACTTCACCTCCGAAGATGCAAACTTGATGACATGTTTGTTCACCAAAACTACACTTGGGTGGCTTTGGCATAGGAGGCTTGCACATGTTGGAATGAACACTCTCAACAAGCTATTGAAGAAAGAATTAGTGAGAGGTTTGAAGGATGTAAAGTTTGAGAAGGACAAACCTTGTAGTGCATGTCAAGCCGGCAAACAAGTTGCAAATACTCATCCAACCAAAGTTTACATGTCAACATCAAGAGTGTTAGAACTTCTACACATGGATTTGTTTGGTCCTACAACTTACAAGAGCTTGGGTGGAAATCTCTATTGCCTAGTGATTGTGGATGACTTCTCAAGATACACTTGGACTTTCTTTCTTCATGACAAATCCAAAGTGGCAAATTGCTTCAAGAAGTTTGCAAAGAGAGCTCAAAATGAATTTGAAGTCAAGATAAAGAAGATTAGAAGTGACAATGGCAAAGAGTTTGACAACACAAATATTGAAGCTTATTGTGATGAAATTGGAATCAAGCATGAAGTTTCATCAACCTACACTCCTCAACAAAATGGTGTAGTTGAGAGAAAGAACCAGACTTTGATCACTCTTGCAAGAACAATGCTAGACGAGTACAACACACTGGAGAAATTGTGGGCCAAGGCAATCAACACCGCATGCTATGCTTCAAATCGCCTCTTCCTACAAAAGTTTCTTGGCAAGACCCCCTATGAGTTGCTAAATGGGAAGAAGCCGGATGTCTCATTCTTCCGGGTGTTTGGTTGCAAATGCTACATCTACAAGAAGCGTCAACACCTAGGGAAGTTTCAAAGATGTTGTGATATTATTTTTCTTGTTGGTTACTTATCAAAGTCCAAAGTATATAGAGTATTTAACCATGCCACCGGTTTGGTTGAAGAAACATATGATGTGGAATTTGATGAATCTAACGGCTCCCAAGGAGCAATTGAGAATTGTGATGATGTAGGTGATGAACCATTGAGAGAGGCAATGAAGAACATGCCGGTGGGAGACATCAAGCCTAAAGATGATGAAGACGATGTACAAATTGTCAATCCACCATCTTCATCACATGTGCCTCAAAATGATGATAAGAATAAGAGAGTTAAAAATGAAGATACTCATGTCTCTCATGAACAAGCCGAGGCACAAGCTCAAGATGTTGATGCTCCCCATCCCTCTTCTCAAGTGGTTGATAGAAGAAACTCACCTCTACTTCAAGCACATCCACAAGATCTCATCATAGGGAGTCCTAAAAATGGTGTAATGACTCGATCTCAAAAGCTTGCTTCTTTTGTTGAACATCACTCTTTTGTCTCTTATCTTGAACCTAAGAATGTAGAAGAAGCTCTTCAAGATCCGGATTGGGTGAATGCCATGCACGAAGAATTGAACAACTTTGCCCGCAATCAAGTTTGGACACTGGAAGAGCATCCAAAAGGTGCAAGAGTCATTAGAACCAAGTGGGTGTTCCGCAACAAGCAAGATGATCAAGGTGTAGTAGTGAGGAACAAGGCAAGACTAGTTGCAAAGGGGTTCTCTCAAGTTGAAGGTCTTGATTTTGGAGAGACCTTTGCACCCGTTGCAAGAATTGAAGCCATTCGTATCCTTCTTGCATATGCATCACATTATGAAATGAAACTATATCAAATGGATGTGAAAAGTGCTTTTTTAAATGGCTTCATAAATGAACTAGTCTATGTTGAACAACCTCCTGGGTTTGAAGACCCTAGATATCCTAATCATGTTTATAGGTTGTCCAAGGCGCTATATGGGCTCAAGCAAGCCCCTAGAGCGTGGTACGAGCGCCTTCGGGACTTCCTCATTGAGAAGGGCTTCACTATTAGGAAGGTTGACACCACACTATTCACCAAGAAGCTTAATGGAGAGATCTTCATTTGTCAAGTCTAGGGTTTGCCGATGAATTTCCGGTGAACTACTAATACAATCTTTGATCTCATCGGTACTCCAGGGCTTTGATCGTTGTTTCCGGGTAACCCTAGCGCGTCAAGATCATCTTCCGTTCATCGGAACTTCACTCATCCGAGGTAGCTATCGTGGTCTATTCACATCTTATCTAATATGCTTGCTTTTATTAGGATCTCACTCATCTATTAGATAATATATGTTGCTTATAGTAGATCCATCTATTCTATCGTTTCAGTGTGTCCTGTCGGTGCTTTGTGTGTCAGGTGATCAGCTGTGAATCCAAGGCCAAGCCTGCGGATACGGATTGAGGCCAAGCCTCATAAGTGTCAGTACACCATCTGTCACTTTTCGGATTTTCTCAGTCACAGTAGTTTGTCAGTATGGTTCGCTGCAAGAATGCTGGTGGTGCACCTAGTGATGGGGACGAAAGTTGTCCCAGGAGGACAGAGGTAGCTCATGGCAAGCGAGTGAAGATAGCCGCCAAGAAGAGAAAGAGGACACTCACAGAGGCAGAGGTGGCTCAGGCAGTTGCAGATGCAGCAGAGGTTGTAGAGAGAGGTGGCAGGAGCAGTGGGATTCGTATTGGCGAGCGTCACTTTCACCTTGAAGGTCGATAGCTCGGTACTAAGGCCACAAAAGAGACTGAGGATGCACCTGCAGAGCAGCCCATAGAGGACCCAGAGGAGACAGAGGAGCAGTCAGTTCACTCTCCACAGCGTCGTCGCTCAGGACGTACGCGAGCTCAGGTGACTCCTAGGGTAGAGGGCCAGCGTCGTGGAGGTTGCCCACCTCCTAGGGCTCGAGGTCACCCCTAGTTGAGCATTTTGACCTCAGGGGAGCTACAGCTAGATAGGTACATGCTCTCAGGTTCGTTGAGGTTAGTCTGTGGTTCCCACCTCAGTGGGATCCCTGGTCTTCAGAGGGCTTCTACACACCTCTGCATGAGGACTTCTATAGAGCCTATGTTAACAGCGGGATTGCATTCAGACCGCAGAGAGTCTGTCGACTGGAGGCCTTAGTTGAGGTGGTTGGTGAGCAGCTCTGTCCACACCTGTCCTTTCTACCTGGCTTGTCAGATCTTCTTGGACGGACTGGAGCCTACTGCAGGACATGGGTTAGAGAGTTCTATTCTTCACTTTGGATTGACCCAGCACATGAGTTTATTCACTTTGCATTCAGAGGCCGTGACCGCAGACTGTACATCACCAGGGTACGGGAGATTCTCAAACTCCCAGCTTCAGAGATGAAGATACACCAGCTGTGCTTTGGATAGACCGCACCTCACCGACGTCCTCATGGAGGGACAGTGCCACCTACAGACACGATCAAACCCTGCTTCCATGAGCCTTTTGACGAGGGATCTAGACGTACACCTGCTAGCCTGACACCTCTAGCTAGAGTACTGGATGCTATTGTGAGGAGGACACTTCTTCCGAGGCTAGGATACAGAGAGGGACTGACCCGTATGCAGTTATGGGTGGTGCATCACCTCATCTCACAGACACCATTCGATATTTGGGATCTGATGCTATGTGAGATGGAGGATACTTTGGCAGAGGGATTCAAGGCTCACAGGCAGCTTCCTTATGCTCATTGGATCTGTTTTCTTATTAGATCTGCGTGTGACCTGCCTGCAGAGATTAGAGCTGAGATATCTGATACCACCACAACTTTTCCAGAGTATGATATTCGACAGCTGTAGGCTTTAGTGACCAGAGAGCAGGCACCTGGCCCAGGACAGCGTCAGAGGCTAGAGGTACTAGAGATAGCTGCTGAGCAGGACGAGACCGTTCAGGGTCTTGCTGAGGCCGAGCTAGCAGATCTTGATGCTCAGCCAGCTGATCCAGTTGAGGATGTTGCTACTAACAGCATAGATGAGGATTATCAGTCCATCCCCTGGTACCGCTCTCCTCGACCTCACGACCATGAGGCCGGTGGTTCAGGCTCAGCCACCCGCTCAGACCCAGCCATGGTGGCTATACTTGAGAGGCTGACCCAGGCCCAGGAGAGACAGGAGATTCAGATGCAGAGACAGGCTCAGGACACAGCTGCAGCATTTGCTCAGATTCAGGCTCATCAGGACGAGTTCCAGAGGCAACAGCTGGAGTTTCAGAGGCAGCAGTTTGAGATGTAGAGGCAGTAGACAGCCACCCAGCAGCAGTATCTAGAGCTCCTGCGACACCTTGTCACTGTTGGGGTACCTCCACCACCGTCTGTTCTGACTCTAGCACTATAGTCCAGTGGACCTCAGAGTCAGGGACAGCCGAGCTTTCAGTTCATCTCTCCCCAGCAGCAGATTCCTCAGACCTTCCAGTCTCCGAGCTACACTCCCATTCAGACGGGGTTCACTCCACCAGCTCAGCCTAGACCTCACCTCCTCTCAGGCACTCCGTTCACTGATTTGAGTGCCACCTACAGTGAGCTGACTGGTTAGCCGACACCCTCACACACCACTGTTGAGACCACTACAGGGATGTCAGCTTCTGAGACTGCTCTTCCTCTAGTGTTAGGGGCCGGGACTACAGAGACTGTGCCATCATCAGTTGCATCGACAGATCCTCCCACTCTTGGTGTCTTTTAGGCTCAGGCGACAGTGACTGCTCCTATTGTTGCTACTACACCTTTAGTTCCTGCACCTGCTCTACAGACCCAGACCGCTTCACTGCCACGTCTATCTACAGAGGGTCAGCCTGATAGTTCAGAGTCTGAGGAGGATACTTCACAGTTCGTGATCACTCCACACTCCTCGGCACCCGACACGACAGCTTCTGTTCCCCCGTCGGATCCTTAGCTTAGTTTTTGGCGTTTGATGCCAAAGGGGGAGAGAGCGTAGATTCAGGGGGAGTGTTGATAGAGGGTTTCGCTTTTCCATGTGTGCTACATTCATGCATCATGTTTATTTTCTCGCCCTGCATTTTGTGATTATGAGCTTGTGATACTTTATCTTATATCATGTCACTTAATTGGTTTTAGCTCATAAGGTTGTGCTTCCGTGCGTTACTCTGATTTCATATGAGCTATGCTTTATGTGTACTAACTCTTCATGTTTTATCTTATGAGTACACTCAGTTGGCTTGGAACACATAAGCAATTTCTAACCCCTTGTGCTTACAGCTTTTTGCTTATGTGAACCAAGCATGTTCGAAAACCTCAACTATTAAATCTTCTGAATCTAAGTGTTGTCATCAATCACCAAAAAGGGGGAAATGGAAAGCATCTAGGCCCCAGTGTTGGTTTCAGCAATTGATGACAACGCATTATTACCATGACTAACGTGTGTTTTGCAGAAACTTTGATAAGTTAGGTCATGGAGTTGATAACTGCTTTGGGCACTATGGTATTCATGTCCCTTGATGGAAATCATTTCGGTTTTCAAAGGATCAACGACAAGATTAAGGATGGTTAGTTCCGGATGTCAAGGTGTTAGGTTACATCCGGAATAGTCGTTAGAATATTTGTTTCTTCCTTTGACCATACTATAAATTGGGGCATGAGCGAGTAGCTTGACCTAGGTGAGTCTTGTGTTTAGGTGTGGTGCACACTTGTCAAACTTAGCACTAGGTAGCTCTAGTAAAGCTCAAAGTTCAGTTGGAAGCAACTTGGTTCAAGTTGTGTCGCGTTTCTAAGTCGTTTGAGCAGTTTACCCTTGATCGGACGTGGTTTCTGACACGACTGGATGCGTCCGGTCAGTACTAACAAGTCACTGCATCGTTAACTAGTTGACCAGATGCGGTCCTTGAGAGGACCGGATGCGATGATCTGTCTGACACGTGTTTCAGAGGGTAACAGTATGATCGAACGCGATTGTGAAGTGATCGGACGCGTCCGGTCACGTTCCAGTAAGGTCCTTAGCTGGCCGGACGTGTCCGGTCATCTATGATCGGACGCGGTCAAGCGTCAGGTCAAAGTCCAGTAAAGCTCTTGCACGATCGGACGCGTCCGGTCACTCAGCGCTGACTTTCGGTTTTCGACCGTTACACTCGACCGGCGCGTCCGGTCATGACGACCAGCGCGTTCGGTCAGTACGTGTTTTGCTGATTTGGCAGGTAACGGTTGGATTTGTCTGAGGGGTGTATAAATACATCCCCTCCACCTCTTTTAGAGGTCTCTTGCTCATTTGTTCAGCTGAGAAACACCTTTGAAGTGCAAGGGAGTGCAAGAGCCCTAGTGAGGATAGTGATTTGAGAATCAAAGTTTGAGATTCCTCGTTAGTGACTAGGGAGTAGCAAGTGTGCATACATCTTCTCATTAGGCTTGTTGTGGTCAAGTGAGAGTTCTAGCTTGTTACTCTTGGTGATCGCCATCACCTAGATGGTTTGGTGGTGATTGGGAGTTTGGTGATCATCCGGAGAGCTTGTGGATGACCCAACTCATCTTATGAGCGGTTTTGGGCGATTCACCGCGACGGAGTGTCGAAGAATCAACCCGTAGAGAGCACTTGATCCTTGCGTGGATCAAGGGGGAGCTACACGCTTGCGCGGGTGCTCCAACGAGGACTAGTGGGGAGTGGTGACTCTCCGATACCTCGGGAAAAACATCGCCATGTTCCTAATCCTTACTTTCAAGCATTTACTTTCATGCATTACTTTCATTGCTTATTTACTTTCCTAGAATTGCCATGCTAGACTAGGATTGGAACTTAGGGTGCAAAACTTTTATCGGTAGAATCACAAGGAACACTAGTAGGCAATAGGGGTGAAGTTTGGCTTGTAGGATTTAATTCTTGCAATTAATTTTTAGAAAAGCCCAATTCACCCCCCCTCTTAGGCATCTTGATCCTTTTAGTTTGTTACCAATTACCAACAAGGGGGAGATTGAAAGTCCTATGTTTGGTGTTGGTAATTAGTGACAATGCCTAAGTACTAATCCTATGCCTAAGTTGTATGCAGCATATGAGGATTAGTACATTCCAAGGTTGGTGGCAAGATGGACATGGTGATCATGATGGCCACACTTGGATTTGGACGCAACCCTACGTGATCAATGCAAATGGTTGTGTTTTAGTAACCAAGACACCTAGTGGGTGTGGTTACATTATAGGATAGATAGCCGTACTATAAAGAGGGGTATGACGCGGCTATTGAACTCCTAAGTGCCTCTAGGTGTGCATTTCATAATCATATGCATTTGGATAGTACTAATATCGCCTCAAAAATGATTGTGAAAATGCTAACACACTCACACATGATGAGATAACTTGGTGGTGTTAGCACGTTTGCGAAGGCGGTGGAGTTTGAGTGGTAGAGAGGGTTTGGGGTCCTCTCTCCCTCCTGCCGAGCTTGCGAGGCGGAATTTAGGCGTTTTCGAGGAGTTGAAACGACTTTTTTCCAATACGCCGGAAGTCGGAAAAGAAACGGAGGCAAACGGAGGTCACAGAGGTGACCGGACGCTGGACCGAACGCGGTCTCTATTTGACCGGACGCGTCCAGTCAGCGTTCAGCGTCTGCGTGTGTTTCGGTTTGTTGATCGGACGCGGTGGCGCGTCCGGTCACTGTCGATCGGACGCATTCGGTCATTCAGGGAGCTTACTTGACTCCAACCGGACGCTGACACTATGGTGTCCGGTCAGTTCTGCAGCGTGTCCGGTCACTGTTTCATTGTGTGCTGCTCAGGCTTGACTAGCGCGTCCGGTCCGTTACAGGACCAGCGCATCCGGCCGAGCTTCGCGCGTCCGGTCGTTGCATGGAGCGCATCCGATCGGTGGTTCGCGAGCGTAGTTGCTGTGTGATCGGCGCGTCCGGTCAGTTTGACCAGCGCGTTCGGTCAGCACGACTTCGGCTGTTTCAAGTTTCTAACGGCTATATTCAAAGGGGTACATCTATAAATACTCATTGGCCGGCTCAAGGCTCTCTCTCTTGAACATTTGACATACTTGTAAGCACTTTGAGCTAAGCAACTCCCCTCCCACTCATCTCTCTTGCTTCTTTGTATATTCGAAGTGAGATTGAGTGATCCAAGTGCATTTGCATTGTGAGATTGCATCTAGTTGGCACTTGGTGGTTGATTTGCTGCGGGATTCTTGTTTCTCTTGATGGTTGCCGCCACCTAGACGGCTTGGAGCAGCTTGGAGGCGTTGGCAAGAGTTGGTGATTGTTCTTGGCCACCTCCGGTGATTGTGAGGGGTTTGTGCCTACCTCGGCGAAGTGCCAAAGGCAACATTAGTGAATTGCTCGTGTCATTTGCAACCTTTTTCCATTTGGTAGGTTCTTGTGGCGTCTTTTGAGAGGCTCAGTGTGAGACCGATTAGCCACCGAACCACGTGGTGAAGAGGGACACAACGGGGACTAGCGTGCCGGCAAGCACGTGAACCTCGGGATAAATCTTCGTGCCATCACTTTCATATTGTGTTTGATTGATCCCGGTGTTCGGTTATCTTGGTATTCATTGTTGATCATATTGGTTGGCTCAATACTTCGCCCCTCGGTGAAACTCTTCTAACTCAACTCCGCATTACCTTCTTAGTTATCTTTGCTAGTTAGTTAGCTTTGCTAGAGTAGCTCCTTTGTGTAGCTTGCTAGTTGTAGTTGTAGTTACCTTCTCGGTTTGACTTGTGCGGTTGAGTGCAAATATACTAGAATTGTGAATTGGTTAGGTGGCTTGCAAACACCCCGTAGGCTAAGCAAAACTCGCATCTCTCTACTTGTTATATTGATAAACTTGTTTAGCTTGTCTTCGTAGACCTTTCACCACGGCCTGCTTGACCTCTTGCCCCCTGAGCTATACGAGGCCTGCCTTGACTTCTCCTGCCTCTTGACCATGCACCACGCGGTGCCCTCGACCACCTGTGGCCTTAGCCACTGGGGAAGGATGAGAGGTGGGTGGACGCATTAAATGCACCTGCTCAGATGGGGCGCACGCGCGCGCACTCCGCTGGGTACGAGAAGGACGACCACCCCTCTGACCACCAGGCCCTGGGGTAGAGTGTCATCTTATTGGGCAGCACTCCGTTGGCAGACAAGACAACACTAGGACTCAGCCGCGTCACTCAGGATGGCTCAACACTGTCCAGATCCTGTCCGACTCGACAGACGGGTGTACGATCATGACTGCTATGGATTGGGGTGCATGACCGGGTAGCTAGTTCTCCATGAACCGGTCGAATCCAATGCCCCTGACCCGACCACAAGAGGTTAGGGTAACGGGGTCACGACCAAGGGAGCAGGTAGCCCACGATGGACAGCTGCTCCCCGTTACAGCCAGACCACAACTTCTTCCCAAAGAAACGGGCACTAGGACAAAGGCCACGATGTCAATGACAAGCGCATGCCATACAGGAGGGTTGGTGTCACACCCATTTATCGACCAAATGGAGTGCATACCCTTATGTGTGCCCAGAGATCAATCACACATAAGTTAACAAATTATAAAGGATGTATCATCACAAATGTTATTACATCACGATTAATAACACATAGTCTTTACAATAATATAGCGGAAGTAAAATATAAAAACTCTCGTGGTAGCTCCAATCACAGGCACATTGACTGGTTGACAGCAAGTCTAGTAATCTTTCGGAAAGTAGAAGTAGTCACTACTTGCACCATCTGTTACCCATCCAGGATTTTTATCCAAGTAAGAAAAATAAGCAAGCGTAAGTACATCTCGTACTCAACAAGTGTAACATGGGGTTCATGAGGCTCAAAGGCATAACATAGGTTTATCAGCATGTAGCTTTTATATAACATTAATTCAGTATTTCAATGATATCAAAGTGTCTCAATATAATCAATAAACATATGATCCATGTGAAATGATTAACGAATAGCAAAAACATATTCATTATTAATGATCAACTATTCCATAAGGGTCCAAGGCCACTCGTGACCGTGAGCATGGCTGTTATAATAGTTTTACACTCTGCAGAGGTTGTACACTTTCACTGTGAGTCGTGATTTACCCTTTCGCCCGAGGTAGCTAATCTCTTGACCCACTTCCAAGGAAGGTCGGCAGGGTTCACTATGAAGTCTTTCGAAGGTTCGTCTAACAAGTTAGGGCCGCTAGGTTTCCAAAGTCAGTCTGTGTGATACACCACGCAGGGATCCACAGTCTGCTCTACCCCATTTGCGCCACAAGGGTAACCTCTAACAAGCTAGAAAAGGTCCTTCTATATGACTAAAGCCAGAGCCATTTTAGCCCTCACAGTTGTACTGTAAATCCTGGATTTTCGCTTATAGATGAGTCCTTATGGAGAGTAACAAGAGCACCAAAGTAACCCCATGCTCTAGTACCCTTAAACAGTAATAAAATCATCTTTTAATGTTTATTGCATATTCCATTAGTCAAATTACATGATCATAGTTCATGTTGAGCACTAGCAATACTAATCCATGCAATATAATAGGTATCAAGGAATAAGATCAATACTAAGTCATCCTTATCAAGGAATATATGCATAATGATATTATTTGCTTAATATGAATAGGACAACAAGGATAATCCCATGCTATACTTGCCTTGCTCAAACTAGTCCTGGTGATCTTGTTCGTAGTAAAACTCTTGATCTCCAACGAATTGCTCACCGTCTATACTCGATCAACAATAGCAACAACATTCATCCAGAACAATCATGCATAGACAAACAAGACTATAATTAGAACAGTACACCAATAGTGATCAAATAAGATAAAAAGTCTTTAAAACGAATCTACGACTCGCTAGGAGCACACAGATGCGAAGATCACGAAAAACGGAGCTAAAACGACAAAGTTATGAATTTACGAAGATTTCCTATAGATAAATAATTACTTTAATTCAAGCTCGAAAATAAATTATTACAAACCTACTGAACAGTTCTATCATCATGTAGAGCTCACAAATATGAACCTAACGCAATTTGAACGGGTCAAATCGGAGTTAAAACGGAGATTCTACGACTAAAACAAGTTGAGTGGCAAAACTGTAAATATCAGAAAGCATATTTTTCATTCACCGAAACGAAATACGTTTTCAACCGATCAAAGCGTACTCTGAGCTTTACGTTTTAGGACTGCGGGTTGATATACTAAAAACTCAGGGTTTCTTTTACAAAATTACGAATGAACCGGTATCTTCTAATCTAGATCGTTGGATTTAAATCGGATGGATCAGATCACATCGGAGGAGAGAGGGAGGAATCAGCCGGCGGCTACAGGAGCCCGACGGCGGCGCCATGGCCGGAAACGGCCCGAGCTCGCCGGAGCTTGAGAAGATGACCATCCCGAGCACCATTCGCCAAACCAAATGCACCAAAAGAACGAGCGCATCACGAAGACCTTACCCCGCGCGAGAACAAAGCCGAAGAACAACCGGAGGGCGGTGGCTAACTCGGAAAGGCGGCGGTAGAGGCGGAGCTTCGACGGTGGCCTTTTCGGGATGTCGAGGCTAGGGTTTTAGGGACTCAATGAGAAGCGGGGAGGCACGGGGTTCCGTTTTATAGCTCATAGGCGTCACCGGTTATGGAAAGGAGGGAGATTTCGAAGGGGATTCGGATCACCGAAGGCGGTGTTCGTCGATGGAAAGAGCCGGAGGAAGAAGAAAGGAAAGGGAAACGGACGCTGACAGGTGGGTCCCGCATGTCGGTGGCTCGGTGCGGGGCGCGGCTGCGCACGTGAAGATGGGTCAGCAGGCCGCGACTTGGGCTCGGCCCAAGAGAACCGAAGGCGGGCGCGGGCGCGGGAGGGAGAGAAAAAATGGGCTGCGCGCGCTGGGCTGCGAAAAGAAGCGGGCCAAAATCCGAATGAAGATGAATTTCCTTTTCTTTTTCTTTTTCTAATTTTTCAAAGGAGCTTTTCAAATAAATTTTGAATTACTTTTTTTTTTTCAAAAAGTACACACAATACAAATTAATATGCAGCAGCATGAATGCTCAATCATGTTTCTACCCTTATATTTGATTTTAAATTTATAAAAATTATTATCATTCTAAGTTTGCATGCTCACAAAAATATTCAAAAATCATATTTCTCCTATTTTTCTTCTTTTCAAAATTTTAGGGTGTTACAGTTGGTGAACAACCACCATTCCCATAGTGTCACCATGACCGGCATATTGCCGCCATGGCACGCCATGCCTTCTTGGCATGGGGAACAAGACCCCGACGACCATACCCGGACATGTGTACAAAAGCAAGGACAAGATAGGATGGGTGCAGGGTAGGTGCTCTGTTCAACAGTACATGAGAAGTAGCAGGTTTCGTGATTAAATCACAAATTACAAATAGCTGAAAAAGCTTTATTGCTATCTCCTGAGGTAATCCACATTGATGTAATGAAAGCAAAGGACCCACAAAAATGACAGAACCCCCGATTAATCGACCCGTTTCCCAAGCAGAGTTTCGTGAAACCTCCCCTCTTTACCCTCAATTACATCTGAAAGTGATTTGTATACTTTATTGTGACCATCCCTCATCGGTTACCAGCTTCAATGAATGGATTTGCCTTGATTTGAGATTTCAAATTGAATCAAAGCTGACCAAGTTCACTAGCTTCTCCATCCCCTCGGTCTCTCGACCACTCGGGTTGGGAGAACCCCTTACTTCTACTTGTATCCCGGCCCCCACGGCTATATAAGGGGAGCCAGGCCTTCTTCCTAGGGATCGATTTCTCCTACCTCTAGCTTTCTATCCATAGAACCCTAGCTTGCGTACCCCATGTTGTAAGCCGTTTGGAGCACTTGAATTTGAGGAACACGAACTCGCGGTCTCCAGCATGTCTCAAGTGCCCCATGTCTCAAGTGCTAGCCATAGACTCCCTTGAGTAGCGCGGCGCTAAATTTACTCATTAGTTCTCAAAACACTGACAGTTTGTCTCAAAAGACATACATCAAGAAGGTACTCAAGAAGTATAATATGCACAAATGCTTAGCCTCACCTGCTTCCATAGTGAAGGACGATAAATTTGGACAATTTCAGTGTCCAAATAATGAGTATGAAGCTTCACAGATGAGAGCGGTACCACATACTTTGGTTATTGGAAACATCATGTACGCTCAAGTATGTACTCGTCCTGACCTAGCATTTGTTACCTGGATGCTTGGAAGATATCAGCCAAATCCAACATTGGAAAGCCGTTAAGAAAGTCTTGCATTATTTGCAAGGCACTAAGAGTACGTTACATGCTCACATCCGGAAGGGTCTAATAACCTCGAAAATGCTGATTTTGTAGTGTGTGTAGGTACTAAAAAAATCTACATCAGGATATATCCTCAGCCTAACTGGAGGAGCTATTTCATGGAAAAGCTCTAGGCAAAGTGTTACTGCATCATCAACAATGTAGACCGAATTGGTGGCATGTAATAAGGCTATTAGGCAGGCAGTAGAGCTAAAGAATTTTATCCTAGGATTGAGAGTGATCGACAACATATCTAAACCGCTCACGTTATATTGCGATAATCAACTAGCAATAATCTATTCGAGTAACAACAAGTCAAGTGGTGCTGCCAAACACATTGACATCAAATACTATGTTGTGAAAGATGGAATCTAGGATCAAACAATTGATGTCAAGTACATAAGTACGAAGTTGATGCTAGCAGACCCGCTCACTAAAGTCCTACCGCCCATTGTATTCAATGGACACGTTGCCGGCATGGGTCTGGTAGAGAGCCTCTAATTCTGGAATAAAGAGGTGCATATGTGTACCATTCTCCTTTAATGTACAAACAAGTTCATTTTGAAATGGAATGATGTACTATAGTCATCATGGTTCAATGGTACTTAATTGACTATTGTAATCCTATGTAGTGGTGTATCATTTTGTTGAGAAATAAATTTATGACAATAAGGCTTATGATCAAGGGGGAGAATGTTGGATTGATCATAAGTAGCAAATGTGAAAACTCCTAATTGGTTGTGTGCTGAGTTAGTGTGTGAAAACAAAGACCCACTGTACAATTCAAAAGTTATCCTAGGGCAAGGACAAACCTGAATCAGCCTCAACCTTTGACTAAAAGGAAGCCCCCCACCCAGTGTGCAGTAGCAAGAATAAATTGAGAGGCAACCCAGGCCATCTTAGGCAAGTGAAAGCAACTAGCCATAGCAGGCAGCTACTGCAACACTGGGAAGGATTTCCCACACCTAGCCTCCACTGCGTTCTTGCCTGCTCCAAGCAGGCATGGGTCGTCACTTGAACTAATGACTAACTCATCCAACGAAGGTATGAACAACAGCACTGGTTCCATTCATATTCTTGTGTCCTAGTGGTAGAGCTTAATGATCCTGGAAATCTGACAGGTGGCGCCTTCAGGTTGGTGCAACCCAACTTAAACATGTTGCAATTCGCTGCTTTACCTGAAATATGATCCATGAGATGATCATCTGTATGTTTTCCTCATTCAGCATAGCAGCCCTTCTACAATTACCGTGCATATATATTGCGTTGCATTGTGCAATGAAGAAGAATGTAAGTGAACTAAGCAGAAACTGCAATATTTATACATATAGCAGCAGCATGCATGTAGATGATCAGAAACTATGGAGTAACAAAAAAGAATCCAATTCACCTCCTCCTATGCCGGCCGCCTAGCAATAGCAAGAGGCGCCCTATCTATGGGGATCTCGCTTACCCGACGCGGACAAAGAAGTTGCGATTGCCTGGTGTTCCATCTTGGCAAACACAATGTAAATTTTATCTTATGAACTTTCGATGAACTATTTGTAACCTCAAGAGGTGCTATTGTTGGTCTACTTGAAGAAGTTGCCAGTCTTCATGGCGTCCTCGTTGGCTGCACCAAGAGCAGCCTCGTTGAGGTACTTGTCAGCAAGCTGCACACGCTTGACGTTCTCCTGCTCCGCCACCAGCATGTGGCCGTACTCCAAGAGCTTCTCGATCGTCATCTTGGGCTGCTCGAACGTCGGCGGCCCCTCCTTGGAGTTGACGAGCTTCTTGGCGATGTTCTCGACGCCTGTCTCGGCCACCCACCGGCGCACCTCGTCGTCGTACACCCGGGCACGCAGGGCACCGAAGAAGTCGATGGACTGGCCTGGGAAGGTGTCGACCAGCTGGACGACGTGCTCCTCGTCGACGCCGTCGGTGCGGAAGATGCCCTTGCACACGCCGATGCGGTCCTCTCGGGTGGGCGCCCAGTAGAACTTCTCCATACGGCCATCGCGGATGAGTGGCGCGTACAGCGTGGAGAAGTCGTTGCCGGTGACGATGATGGGCACCCGTGCGTTGTCCACCTTGTTGTACATCCCCGGGAGCTGCACGTTGGTGGGGTTGTCGGCGATGTTCATCAGGGTGGCGTTCACCATCTGGTTGTTCACCGTGTACTGGGTGGTGCCGCCCATGCGACCCGCGCCGGCGTCGAGATCGTTGATGAAGAGGCAGGACATCTTGCCCTTGGAGATGAGGTCGGCGGCCTCACGGTACCGTTGCCTGATGAGCTTGGCGGGCTCTCCAGCGTTGCCGCTCTCCAGCTCTCCGGCGCTCATCATGATGGGGCTGCATATGCATCCAGATCAATATATTGATTGATATATATGTATTATCGAATCGAAATGAAAGACACGAACGAATCAGCACAGCACAGCACAGCACGTACATGATGCCCATCTTGGCGAAGACAAGCTCGCATTGGAAGGATTTCCCCTGACCTTTGCCTCCCCAGATACCCAGAATCAGTGGAACCTGATGGTACAGTGGGTTATATTATATATACAATTATTTGGTGACTAATTAAATCATATAAGAACCGTACCGGGCCGTACCTTGATGTTTGGCAGGCTCATGAAGTTCTTGGACAGGTGGACGACGAGCTTGTCCATGAAGCCCCTGGCTATGTAGAAGCCATCCATGGTGTTGTCCAAGCTGTAAGTCTTTTGGCCCTGGCTGATGTAGTCGTAGGAGCTGAGCACGGCGACGTGGGTGCCGTCCCCCATGGGCGCCTGGAAGAGGGAGTCGTGATAGATTAACAGGATCTTCCAGTAGAGTATCGAGTTCGGGGTACAATATAAAGACAGTGAAGTAGATCTAGGAGTTTAGAATTTAGACCGTCGTTGGAGGGAGCGGATCCGGAGGCGTCCATGATGTTGATGTCGCGGTGAAGTAGATGTCGACGTCCTTCGGGCCTCCAGCGGCACTGACCGGGGACTGGGTGGATGAAGCAGTAGAAAGGCGGCGCGGTGGTTCTTCCCGACGCCACTGCGCACTGCCGATCGGATGGCCTAGGGTTTGTGGAGCGGGTTTAGGGCACGGCGAACCTTAGATTAAGTGCCTGCGGCCCCCACTCCCTTCTTTATATAGCGCAGCGCGTCGGGGGCCCACCAACCATGGATCGGTTGGGCGCCCCCGATCAGGGCGCGATCCAGGGGGGATGAGGCCTTAGCCGTTGGGCTGGGCCTCGGAGATCAATCCAACATTCTCCCCCTTGATCTCATCTCTGCTTTCTCGCTTTGTTAACCCACCCCATCACAAATTAGTGCATTGAGCATGTTTCATCATAACAGTTACTACCATTAGATTAGACAGCCACAAACACTTTTCTGTTTAGAGATGGATTCTCGCCTTGGGCCCTCTTACTATCCAGGAATCACAGGCTTTCCTTTAAACCCATGCCGGCTACGTGTTCTCTGAACACATTGGGCGGTAAGCCTTTCGTAAGCGGATCCGCTAACATCTTTTCTGTGCTTATATGTTCAAGACTTATGACGTGATCCCGGATTTTATCCTTCACAACATAATATTTTATGTCAATGTGCTTGGCGGCATTGCTTGACTTATTGTTGTGAGCATACAACACTGCTGGCTCGTTATCACAATACAACTTTAGTGGTTTATCGATGCTGTCGACCACCTTTAAACTGGGTATAAATTTCTTAAGCCAATTCACCTGTCCTGACGCCTCATAACAAGCAATAAATTCAGCATACATTGTGGACGATGCAGTGACTATTGTTTGCTTTGAGCTTTTCCATGATATGGCTCCTTGCGCGAGAGTGAATATATACCCTGAGGTAGACTTTCTATCATCTCCCGCATAATCAGAATCTGAATATCCTACTATTTGTAGGTCATCAGATCTTCTGTAGGTTAGCATGAGCCCTTTCGTGCCTTGCAAGTATCTTAAGACCTTCTTTACTAAATTCCAGTGTTCCATACCTGGATTACTTTGATATCTGCCAAGCAGCCCAGTCACAAAAGCCAGATCTGGGCGTGTGCACACTTGAGCATACTGTAAGCTTCCGACAGCTGAAGCGTATGGAACGGCTTGCATGCGATCGCGCTCGAACTTGCTCTTGGGACATTGATGTTCCCCATACTTGTCACCTTTTACAATAGGAGCAGGTGATGGTCTACACTTATGCATATTGAATTTCTTTAATATTTTCTCTATATATGCCTCTTGGGATAATCCCAATACCCCTCGGTTTCTATCTCGGTGAATCTTTATGCCCAAGACAAAAGAAGCTTCACCTAAATCTTTCATATCAAAATTTGAGGACAAAAATCTTTTGGTTTCCTGTAGCAGAGTGACATCACTACTTGCCAGTAGAATGTCATCTACATACAGTACTAGGAAAATATATTTCCCATTCTTAAACTTTGCATATACGCAATTGTCCTCAACATTCTCTTTAAACCCAAATTTCCTGATTGTCTTATCAAACTTCAAATACCACTGTCTGGATGCTTGCTTTAATCCATAAATGGATTTCTTCAGGCGACAGCCCATTCTTTCCTTGCCTGTCATAGCAAAACCTTTCGGTTGTGCCATGTACACTCTTTCTTCTAGATCCCCATTGAGAAACGCTGTCTTCACATCCATCTGATGTAATTCTAGATCAAAATGTGCCACTAGGGCCATTATGATTCTAAAGGAGTCCTTGCTCGAGATGGGAGAGAACGTTTCATTGTAATCTATCCCTTCTCGCTGAGTAAAACCTTTTTGCTACCAGTCTTGCTTTATACCTTTCTATGTTCCCTTTGGAGTCACGTTTCACTTTGTAGACCCATTTGCAGCCTACTGTTTTGGCTCCTTCAGGAATTTCCTCTAGGTCCCAAACTTTATTGGTACTCATGGACTTTAATTCATCTTCCATGGCTTCTTGCCACTTAGATGCTTCAGTGCTCCTCATGGCTTCTTCAAATGAGGTGGGTTCATCCTCCATCTGAACTTCTTCGCATTCATAGACTATGTAGTCATCTGGAATAGGAGACTTTCTCGCTCTTTGAGGTCTGCCAGAAGGTTCTGCTACTGGCATTTCTTGTTCTTGGGGCTGATCTTGTTGGGGCTGCTGTTCATCGACTATGGGTTCATTCGGTTCCTGAAAGACAGGTTCCGAATTAGCCGTAAGCGAAATTACAGCAGGTGTTGTCACCACTTGCGTAGGTCCAACAACAACAGGCAGCGTGAAGTAGGGTTCCTGCACCATAGGGATGGGCACGAACACCCGCTTCTCTTCAAGGGTGATTTCTCGCGCTGTCTTGCTCCCCCTGATCATCTGATCTTCTAGAAAACTAGCGTGTCTTGTTTCCACAAACTTGGTGTGTCTACCAGGGCAGTAAAAACGATAACCTTTCGACTTTTCTGGATAGCCAATGAAATGGCAACTTACTGTTTTGGGGTCTAGCTTTCCTATGTTTGGGTTAAATACTTTTGCTTCAGCAGGGCTCCCCCAGACACGCAGATGGTTGACTGAGGGTTTCCTGCCGGTCCACAACTCATACGGTGTTTTAAGTACTGACTTGCTTGGAACTCTGTTGAGAATATGAATGGCGGTTTTTAAGGCCTCCATCCACTAACTCAATGGCAGAGTGGAATAGCTCATCATACTGCGCACCATATCCATTAGAGTACGGTTACGCCTTTCTGCTACTCCATTTTGCTGTGGGTCGCCCGGCATTGAATACTGGGCTACTATGCCATTTTCCTGTAAGAACCTTGCAAAAGGTCCAGGGACTTGTCCATAAGGGGTATGTCGACCGTAGTACTCCCCTCCACGGTCAGATCTTACTACTTTGATTTTTCTGTCTAGTTGATTTTCAACCTCAGCCTTGAATATCTTAAACTTGTCTAAAGCTTCTGAACGTTCTTTGATTGGATATATATATCCAAAACGAGAGTAGTCGTCTGTGAATGTGATGAAGGAATCAAAACCATCCACAGATGTCACTGGAAAAGGTCCACAGATGTCTGTGTGGATCAATTCTAGTACTCCCGTGCTTCGCTTAGCGCCTTTCTTTATGTTCTTTACTAACTTGCCTTTAATGCAATCAACACATTGCTCTAACTCTGAGA
Source organism: Saccharum hybrid cultivar R570 (assembly GCA_038087645.1). Taxonomy (NCBI): domain Eukaryota; kingdom Viridiplantae; phylum Streptophyta; class Magnoliopsida; order Poales; family Poaceae; genus Saccharum; species Saccharum hybrid cultivar. The sequence continues at coordinate 19,445,153 of JAQSUU010000760.1, forward strand.
GTTCTAGTGGTGGGAGTATTGATTCTCTAACTAAGCGTTCTATTCTCCCCCTCGAAATATGGCCTAAACGACAGTGCCATAATTTCGATGAGGAATCAATTCTTTTCCTTTTCTTGCTAGCATCTGCGGGTATTGCATTCTCAGCATTATTACATTCAGCATTCACATTCTCAGACATAGATAATAAATAAAGTTTGTCTTGTCGGAAGGCAAGACCCACACACTTATTATTTAACTGTAGCTTATAGTTGTTCTTGCTGAAATGACAATCAAAACCATAGTCTGACAAACATGAAACTGAAATCAAATTTCTGGCTAAAGAGGGAACATAAAGAACATCATGCAACTCAAGTGTGAAACCACTAGCTAAGTCTAGAGATAGATTTCCTATAGCTCGAACTTCAGCTTCAACACCAGTGGCCACCTTAATCTGTCTTTCTCCTCTTTGAAGGGTTCTCCCTCCATTGAATCCCTGCAAAGAGTTGGCAACATGAACAGTTGCACCTGAGTCAATCCACCATGAGGATCTAGCATAGCTTAGATATAAGGATTCATCAACAAAAGTTATAATGTCCTCACCCTTTACTAGGCAGTGTCTCATGAACTTGGGGCAGTCGTGCTTCCAATGCCCTGTCTCATTGCACCATCTACAGCGATCCGGGTCCTCCTGTTTCTGCTGGTTGTCTTGTTTCGGCTGTGCTTTAGGCTGTGAAGAGTTTCCTCCCTTATTATGAGAGGTGGAGGCATCTGGAGCTTTCTTGTTGTAGAATGGCTTCTTGTTCTTTCCTTTGACAAAGTTCACAGAACCACCATTTGCATTCTTTAGCCTTTCTTCTTCTTGCACACACATGGCAATCACCTTCTCTAAATCCCAATCCTCTGGCTGTGTATTGTAATTAACAACAAATGTCTCATACTCTTTGGGAAGGGAGTTTAGAGCTAGGTGAATAATGAAACCATCTGCTAGGGGCATCTTTAGCTTGTCTAACTTAGCTGCCATGGTGCTCATGCTCAGAATGTGCTCTCTTACACTCCCCCCTGTGAACCTCATGTTAGTGAGTTTCTGGATCAGTGTGGAAGCATGAGCTTTGGTGGAACCAGTGAACTGATTCTTTACTTTCTCAAGATATTCTTTTGTTGTTTCACATTCTGGGATGGCACCTCTTAAGCCCTCTGTGATGGTTTTCTTGATGACAATCTTGCACTTGCGGTTTGACTTGTCCCACTTGTACTTCTCAAGATCATACTTTGCTCTAATAGGAGCATAGTCTCGCTTCCGATTAGCAAAAGCTTCATCGGTCTCATTTTGGGCCCTTTCGGGCTCCTCTGGCTCAGTGGGCTTTGGCTCCTGAAGAGCCAAATCTATCTCGGCAAGTGCTAGAGCTGCATTAAGTTCTTCGCGCCACAGAACATAGTTCTGTCCCGTTAGCTTTGGGATTGCACTAATAAAGTGCATCGCATTGAGCGCTTGGTCTGAAATTAAGCATAATAAAATAGTGAGGACATGAACAGTAAATCTAGGAAAAAATAATTGCATATCTTAATTTAACGTTGGTCAAAATCAAGATATACAAAAATTAACTCTGTACATAAAATCTAATCACCGTTGGGCAGAATAGAATAAATGCATAAAATATTAGAGCTCGCGCAGCGGAAAACTTGCTATTTCTCAGAAGCATAACTGGCTGACTTTGCACTCTAAATAATAAACACGTTGGTGCAATTAAAAAGAGTTTAATAACTGGGCAAAACAATTGTTTATATGCTTCTGAAAAAAAAAATGAAAAACTTGCACTGTGCTTAACAGGCTGCGGCCAACGAAGCAGCCCACGACCACTTTCGGCCCAGCCAAACTGCGCGCGGGGTTTGCGCGCCCAGCCAGGCCGCAACCTGGGCCGGCGGCGCGCATTCGGCCCATCGCCAAAAACCCGCCTGGGCTGAACTTGGGTCCAGCAGCCGAGAGCCGTTGGATTTCATCCGACGGTTCTCCTGCGAAGTCGCGTGAACAAAAACCGTGGATGCAGCCGCCGGACGAAAACCCTAACTCATTCTCACCGACGCCTGTTCTTTCTCTCTGCCTTAGTTCGTTCTTTCTCATCTCTCCGAAACGCAAGAGACCGAGGCCCTTGCGGCGGCCAGAGAGAAGGACGGCGCCGCCCCGAAGCCCCTGGCCGGTGCGCGCGCTCTCCGATGGATGAGCGGGCCGCCGTCTAGAGGTTTCGAGCGCGGTGCTCGAGCGCGGTGCTTCACTGGAAGAGGTTTCCCGACCGTTCGTGGTGGTTCGAAAAAGTCGGTGAGCCGGCGGCGGTGCGGGTTCGACTATGGCACAGGTAAAACGATGAACTCCCGGCCTTTTCTTGTGCTTTTAGGGTTAGGTTTCTCTATTCTTGCGTGTCTGGCTAGGGTTAGGGTTTGAAAAAGAAAAAACCCCTTTTCTACGTACTCGCTGTTCTTGTTGGGTGGTCCCCGAGCCCGATCTACTACTAGATCGGCCGATACCATTGATAGATTAACAGGATCTTCCAGTAGAGTATCGAGTTCGGGGTACAATATAAAGACAGTGAAGTAGATCTAGGAGTTTAGAATTTAGACCGTCGTTGGAGGGAGCGGATCCGGAGGCGTCCATGATGTTGATGTCACGGTGAAGTAGATGTCGACGTCCTTCGGGCCTCCAGCGGCACTGACCGGGGACTGGGTGGATGAAGCAGTAGAAAGGCGGCGCGGTGGTTCTTCCCGACGCCACTGCGCACTGCCGATCGGATGGCCTAGGGTTTGTGGAGCAGGTTTAGGGCACGGCGAACCTTAGATTAAGTGCCTGCGGCCCCCACTCCCTTCTTTATATAGCGCAGCGCGTCGGGGGCCCACCAACCATGGATCGGTTGTGCGCCCCCGATCAGGGCGCGATCCAGGGGGGATGAGGCCTTAGCCGTTGGGCTGGGCCTCGGAGATCAATCCAACAAGTCGATCATGCCCTTGCCCCTGGTGATGTCCTGCTGGTCGTCCGAGATGTCGAAGGCCAGGCCCTTCCACCTGTCCCCGTCCGTCTGCTTCGTCTCGTCCACCTCCTTGGCCGCCATCACCTTGAACCTGCTGGCGGCGCTGCTGGAGCTCTTGCCATGGTAGTTCACGGCCGCCGCAGACACCGGCTGCTTGTTGAGCTTCTTCCCGAGGAAGCTGCTCCTGCTCGGGGTGGAGGCCTGTACATATAATATATATGCGTCAAGGCAGGGACGCAGCCACGCAGGAGATGATCATGACATGAAGAAGAAGATGTGTTGAACTAACTAGATGTATGGAAACGACAAAGCAAGCTAAAGGACACCCACCGGAGCTCCGACGGTGGAGGAGAAGGCGGCCGCCATTTCTGGTTTTGGGACCTTGCTAGCGAGGAAGTAGGAACACACACAGCACACCCACCTGATGGCATTAAATAAAGAGCGAGCACCTATGGCCGGCAGGTCAGCAGGGAAAGGGGGAGTGCGAGAGCCGCAAGCTGCTCGATCGTCTTGTGGATCAGCTTCCACATCTCCCTCAGGCCACACGCTGAGGATGAGGTTCTGCACACGTGGCCACATCCCGGCCGCCCAATAGGATGCTGTGCTTCGCTTGCCAAGACTAATCGTTGCAAGAGCAGAGCAGACATCTACTCTCTTGGCTTGGTTTCTATGACTCTGCATCACCACACCATTTCATGATGAACCACAACCAAAATTTGTATGCTAGCTCAAGTGCCACAGAAATTGTTTCGACATGTATGTATTCCTTCTCTGATATACGTCGATAGCTACAGTCAATAGCTTCTACAACATCCGCTGTGCTGACCTCAACCTTGCAAACTTCGGGTCAATTAACCTGATCTATGCAACCGCAAAAATCATAACGAAAATACTTTGTCTCGCGCCATTCATGAACACACTTATCTCGCCTTGCCAGAGTGCCTTCATCAAGGGCCGAAGCATACATGACAACTTCTTCTTCGTAAGAAACATCACCAAGAAATTTCTGCAGAACACCAGCCTTGCTTATGAAGCTGGACATCTCAAAAAGCTTTTGATTCGGTATGCTGGGACTGGGTTTTGCTACGGTACACTCAAATAACCGTGGACCGTTGATCTGGATGGCTATAATCACGTATTACCTCCTGAGAGGTAATAGAATAAATGTATTTTTAAATTTTGAGAAACGAGAAAGTAAGCAAAATTTTAGGAAAAATATCTATCAGTTGGATCTAACGTGCATGCAACCACATATGAGGCAATAATAGAGGTGCGTTTTAGTTTTTTATTTAATCTGGAACGTTAAAGTGTTGGTAATGAGAACATCAGTCTTGAACGTATTGGCATTTGAATGATTTATTTATTTTCATAATCCCAACAGTAGTATTTTTGTGACTTAGTATTTTGCAAACGTATGTTGGTAATAACCGAATTCTACTATCAGTCATTAGCTTTTGACATTGAATTATTAGATTTATACCATCAGATGTGTACACGTGACATGTTCAGGTACGTGATGTACCTCTATGTTGCCACGTCTAGCACGAGCACAAGGCCGGTACACCAGTATAGGAGTATGCCGCTGTTGCATGCACCCGTATATGCATTGCGCCGTTGTTGCATGCTGTACACGGGCACACGTAGTATATGGCAAGAAACAAGCTTTGAATAGCAGATATCTGCCCTCTCCTCTTCATCCTCTTCCCTGCAATCGCGCCTTCGCTCCCTTAGTCTCCTCCCCCAAACAAACCCCCCTCTCCCCTCGCATCCCTGGAACGAAGGAAGGAAACCCGGCCTACACGACACCGGCGTGCCAGTGCCACCGAAATCGGCCGGCTCCCTCCCCCACGTCCGCCGGCGGCGGCCGAGCAACGGTTCGTTCCTTCACCCGCTCTCCGATCCTGCCCTCCGTAGGCTGGTCAGTTGGTGCAGCAGTTCCCATCGATTAGATGGGTCTCGAGCCGAAGCCACCCGACCCGCCCCTTCCCTCCGTCGTCCCCGCCCCCTCCACTCCAAATCCATCCAGATCCGCTGCAGTTCTTGCCTCCCAGCAGCAACAAGTCACGGATCCACAACCTCCTCTGCTCGATCTACCAGTCAATGGGTCCATCTCCCTCTCTCCCCTAGGCTCCCGTAGGTTTGAGGTTCCTGAGCGGTCGAGCCCTGCAGCGCTCGTGGAGCAGCCATCTCTGGCGCTCAGCCCGTCGGAGGCATCTCTGGTGCCGGCGACCACCACTTGCTCCGTCTCCGTCGTCCCTGGGGCTCCATCCCTTGCTGGGACATGCGCTCCCCACTGCCAGCACACCAGCCCGGCGGTGGCCGTTGCAGTGACGGTGACTTCGCCTGCCTCCTCTTCCCTCTCCCCATTCGCAACCCCGTTCTTTCCGGGGCGCGGCTTGGAAGGTCGCTCCAAGTTTCGCCGCTGGGCTGAGGACTCACTCGGCTGCTCCGACGAGGAATCCCCCACCCTCGTGAAGAGTCCGCCAATGGCTCCTTCCTTCCTCGACGTCGTCCGCCAGCAGTCCGGTCTGGCCTCGCCTACGCCAGTCCGGGCACGACTGCGCTCTGTCGTGGTTCGGGGCACCAACGGCGCCGCCACAGGGATGTGCGGCCAAGGTAGGAGCGGAGAGGCTGCAGGTCCCAGCAAGCGTCGTCGGCGTCGACTGCGTCCACAACTCATTCTTGGGCTACCTAACCAGGTCGCGAGCGACATTGTCCAGCGCGTGCCAGTTCATCTGAGACTCGGGCCGCTAACGGATGCTGGCTCTCGGCGCCGCTTCTCAGCTCCAGATGCTGATGGCTGGCAGAAGGTGCTAGTCTCTGGGCCTCCGGATGATTCGGCGGGATGGAAGCCTACTCCTGTGTGCCCAGAACTGCGGGGGCCGAGGCGCATCCCGGAGGAGTTGCGCGACAGCTTCAACTGCCTTTCCTCGTCGCATCGAGTAGCAACTTGTAGGTTGCCTCCGCGCTGCCTGCGCTGCCGGCGCTTCGGGCACCTTGCGCGTGACTGCAACCGACCGCGCCATGGCAGCTCCACGGCGAAGGCTACCAACCGACCACAGCAGCCTGCTCGTGATGGCCAACCGGCCTCCCAGCACGTGCTGCACGGCGCTCCACCGAGTATGGAGGACACCGCACCTGGGGCTTGGGGGGAGCCGGCGGGAGACGACGGCGGCAGTGGTGCCGCGGAACTGGGCCAAAGAAAGGCATCGACATGGGTGCACCTGCTGACGTTGACGGCAGCACAGCTGCTGCATCTGCTGCACTTTCCTTCTCGGAGCCTGACCCCTTGGTGTTGGCACTTGGGTTGGAGCCGTGCGTGAGCACGGTGCCTCCCGCGTGGTTCGACCCAATGCTAGAGGAACTCGCTGCCTCGCAGGTCGTGCGGCGTGCAGCGGGTGCACCGGCACTGGGGTGCTCGCCTTCTCATGAGGTTCGAGCTTCGTTGATGGACGCCTGTGCTACGGCGACGACTACTCAGTGCACGATGGATCTGGCACCATCATCGCCGGTGCAGTGCACGCCTACTTGGACGGGTTCCGTTGTCGCGGGTGATGCGGCGCCCTTTGCCGACCCAGTCTAGCCGATCACCGACGATGAGGACGATGTTGTTGTGATGGAGTTGGCCGGGGGTTCCCCACCCCCGGTCGGTGCTGTGGTGACGGAGGTGGCTGGAGGATCCCTACCCCCGGCCCAGGCTTTAGCCATGCAGGCTGTTGATGGCGGAGTGCCTCACGCAACGGTCACGTTGTCGATTCAGGAGAGTCTGGAGGAGCAGCTCTGTCTTCCTTTGCAGACGCCCCTCATCCGAGGGCCGCCGAGGTTGCGCAGGCCTCGAACGCCGGTCTTCGTTACGTCGTTGCGGCACTGTGAGCGCATTGCTGCCCAGCCGCGCGAGGCAGACACCACCAGACAGGCTCAGCGTGTTCTCATGCAGAAACTGGGAGTGGTAGCACCATCACCCAATGTCAACTCCGAGACGGTGCGCAAGTACAAGGCTACCTTCAGGGCGCCGCTGTCAGACGACACCCACGAGGCGCTGCAGCTTCTTCTCGAAAAAAACGTGCCAAAGCACGATCTGCTTAATGAAAAACGTGCCAAAGCACGATCTCGAAAAAAAATAGCAGATATCTTGTATACATTTGTTGGTTTGTTGCCTTTTCTATTTTTGGTTTTATAAATATTTTAATTAATTAATAATTACTTAATTATTATATATACTTAAAAAATCAAGGGCCAAGATTTGTTTGAGATCTTACCTCCTACGGGGTAATGGGTGTACCTTAGCAAGGCCCAGACTAATATCACCCTACTCCAACATAGGGGCTTCCCACCACGCTGGAGAGAATGGATTTTAACAATACTTACTTCATCATCCTCCAAAAGCCTACTCAACGGGATCCCACTTTGGCCGATCTAATATCGACGAGGACTGAGGCAAGGTAGACCCTTATCACCAGTTCACCACCATTTTTCATTTTAGCAATCGATCCTTTACAAAAGCTCTTCTCTTGTGCAACCGAATTGGGCCTGCTCAGCAAAATTGGAGGGAGAACGCTGAGATTTCGGGCATCCATGTACGCAGATGACGCGGCAATATTCATCAGGCCGACAAAAAGGATGTTGACAACACAACAAGACTTCTACTCCTCTTTGGAGAGGCCACATGCATCAAAACAAATTTGCAAAAAACAAGCATGGAGAGGCCACATGCCTCAAAACAAATTTGCAAAAAACAAGCGTGGTAGCCATCAGCTGCAGCAACAACATCGTGGAGGCCGTCATGGTAGCCAGTTCCTCCGCGCTCCGGACCACTCGTTGCAGCGCCACGTCCAGGTCCTCCTGCGTCACGGAAGCTACTAGCTTTGGCTTGGCCTCAGATGTGGACACCGATGGGAGGATGGTGAGCGGGGTCATGACTCCGGTGACTCGCACTCGTCGGATGATAACGACGAGGACGACGTGGTGGAGACGAAGGAGTTTCTCTTGGGCAACCCACTAAGCCATGGTGTTGGATCCATATAACACCGAATTAGTTTTCGGTTGGCCCTATAAGGTTTTTACCCTAGTTTTTGTGAATTTGGTTTTGGGTCAGTGGGTTGCCCCAGAAGAACCTACATCCCTACATTTATTTGATTGAGAAGCTAGCTTTAGAAATCTAAGAACCCTCTAATGGTGTACTCCAAATTTAAATTAGGCTTCTAGCCAAGTTAATTTTCAGTAGCGTTTTCCTGCTAAGAATCCATGTAGGACACCTAACCAAGCCTGACTATGAAACTGGATTGGTGTATTTATTATGATAACAAGTAGCACACCACTTGTGTCAACAATTTGCATTCAGCAAATGCAACCTAATATTGATTAGGCATGGCTTCTTGATTACCACACTGATGAGAATCCAAATTAAAAGCCGTGCTACTCAATACTAATTTCCTTTGCATTGAGTAATGATTAGTTACATGCATGAGAGTGATTATCGTGTAAATAATCAGCTAGCATACCTAAGTACGTAGTTTCAAGCAGGTTTTGACACTCTTGTTGCAAGTAGTAAACGAAAATGTTTGCTAGGTAGCTGCTATTGGATCTGGATCGACGACGATGTCCATCTTGCATCAGTTGTAGACGCAGCTGCCGTCGTCGCTTCTGGCGGCAGGGTCGAAGTTGCCGGCCTTGGGGTCAGTGCACCCCTCCGGCACGGGCACGCGGACCTGCTGCGCTGCCTTGCCGTACAAGTCGCCCCTGCCTTCCTGGCGATGTTCTCGACGCCGGTCTCGGCCACCCACCGTCGCACCTCGTCGTCGTACACGCGGGCGCGGAGCGCGCCGAAGAAGTCGATGGACTGGCCTGGGAAGGCGTCAACGAGCTGGACGACGTGCTCGTCGGGGACGCCGTCGGAGCGGAAGATGCCCTTGCACACGCCGATGCGGTCCTCGCGGGTGGGCGCCCAGTACAACTTCTCCATACGGCCATCACGGATGAGCGGCGCGTACAGCGTGGAGAAGTCGTTGCCGGTGACGATGATGGGCACCCGGGGGTTGTCCACCTTGTTGTACATTCCCGGGAGCTGCACGTTGGTGGGGTTGTCGGCGATGTTCATCAGGGTGGCGTTCACCATCTGGTTGTTCACCGTGTACTGGGTGGTGCTGCCCATGCGTCCCGCCCCGGCGTGGAGATCCTTGATGAAGAGGCAGGACATCTTGCCCTTGGAGATGAGGTCGGCGGCCTCACGGTAGCGCTGACGGATCAGCTTCGCCGGCTCGCCGGCGTTGCCGCTCTCCAGCTCGCCGGTGCTCATCACGATGGGGCTGTGTGGGACAGCGTATATGTATTTATTCAGTACTGTATATAGTCAAGTATACTTACTAATATACGTACATGACAGAATTAGTTGGCTAGCATGTAGCTTACTTGATGCCCATCTTGGCGAAGACAAGCTCACATTGGAAGGACTTCCCTTGGCCCTTGCCTCCCCAGATACCCAGGATCAGAGGCACCTGATGATTGTCATCAGAAGCATCAAAACACTACAGGAAACGGGAGCTTTGCCGAGGGCCCAGCTTTGCCGAGAGCCAGACCCTCGGCAAAGACTGCCTTTGCCGAGAGCCAACAAGGACACTCGGCAAAGAGCCTTTGCCGACGACTACACTCTCGGCAAAGCCAGGCTCTCGGCAAAGGCCAAAGACAGGCTCTCGGCAAAGATTTTTTTTTAAAAAAAAAATTAAAAGTCTTTGCCGACGGGAAAGACGACGTCAACTTTGACGTTCCTCGACGGCGTCGTGGGCTTTGCTGAGGGCGCTTCTGGCCTTCGGCAAAGTCTTTGCCGAGAGCCTGCCGCGTGGCTCTCGGCAAAGAATTCTTTGCCGAGAGCTTCTTTGCCGAGAGCTCTTTGCCGAGAGTCACGTGGCAGGCTCTCGGCAAAGACTTTGCCGAGGGCTTTTAGGCCTTTGCCGAGGGCTCCCGGCTGTCGGCAAAGAAGGCGGATCCAGTAGTGAAAACTAGCAGTTAATGAATTACTCATATATTTATTTAACTTTGTAAGTGATGGGACTGAATTAAAGAAGTGATCGATCTAGAAAAAAAATTTGGACATACTATTTGTAGAAATTCCCTTAATAGCTAGCTTTGTGCCTGATTGTTCGGACATCTTGAGACTCCCGAAAGCCAAAAGTAATAGGCTCACTCTAGTGAGCTTCTGTGCTTTAGCCTTACGAGAGTTGTTTGACTTTTGGAAAGTTCAGAAACTAGTAGAAAAATGACAAAAGCTTAAACAAATAGGGCCTTAGACCCGAGAGAAAATGTGAAATTTCTCCATAATTGATTGCTCGCTATATATTTGTTTGAATTTCATATATTTTTAAAAATTACTTTGGACAGACTCTGACTTTTCAACTGGGCCCCAGACCACATGGACGGAATTCAATTTTTTCTTCAATCGAAAGGAAAGCTTGAGGACGAAGTGCCTAGTGTTTTTGAATTAAACGAACAAAATGACTACTGAACCTTTTCCTCAAAAAAAAAAGACTACTGAACCAACCACTGAAGTGTGTGTATATATATATATAGGCACATGCATGCATGCACGTACAGTACAGTATGCTGCTGGTAAGCCGGGTTACATGCATGCATGCGTACCTTGATGTTTGGCAGGGTCATGAAGTTCTTGGCAATGTGAACGACGAGCTTGTCCATGAATGTAGTAGCCATCCATGGTGTTGTCGAAGCTGTACTGCCTGAGTCCCTGGCTGATGTAGTCGTAGGAGCTGAGCACGGAGACATGGTCTTGTTACTACCCCCGAGGAGGAAGCTGCTCGCCGTGGGAGTACTTACCGGCGCAGCGACGGAGGTGGAGGAGAAAGCAGCAGCCATAGCCATAGGTGGTATAGTATTGTAAGTGATTGATCGAGCTGCTGAGATCGGAAATCTGAATCCGGGGATATGATGATATATGCTACTAGCTAGCTGATGATGAACAATGCAAGGCAAGCTGCCACGGTTATAGTGGCAGTTCCCTTATATAGTTGCTGTTGCAGTTGCAGATCGATGGATGCGTGCATGCCCTGCTCTAGATCCTTCCCGGCCGCTGCTCACTCGCTCGATCAAGCTTAGCTCGCTAGCGTCCAAGAACTAGAAGGCAAGCAAGCAGCAGGCTGCAATGCATGCATATGCGACACGTCATCACTCCCGGCCCCACTGCAGTGCATGCATGAATATTCCAGAGCGATCTAGCAAGCTGTACTATACCCCACCTAGCTAGCTTTGTCGATATGAGGACGAGGATGAGAGAGCAGGAGGACGAGGAGCCACACCCACACGCTGTGGATCAGATTACGCGCGCGCTACCTGCTGCAGCATGGTGGGACGTCGACTGACGAGCGTGGCGCCACCCTTCATGTCCTTCACTCCTCATCAGTAGGTACATGACAAATCGGAGCTAATAATAAGGTCTCGTTTGATATAGAGCTTTACTAATGAAATTATTTTTTTTCTACTTTAGCTTACTGAACAACTATATCAGTGGAGCTACTTTAGATTGCAAACCGGTGCTAATAATGACTTATCAATGTTGTTTTGTGTAACGAGCCGACGATTTCTACCTATAGGTTTCATAAGCTTAATTTAACTGTAGCACAATCTTGACAGCTCAATAATTCAAGTAACAGCATAGTTTTGTACCACTGAAGCCTCCTACCGAACACTCCTCTCTTCTTGCTCATGTCAAGATCATGTAGTAACAACATACCTATTAACCTTAGGACAGAACGGGACTAGAAAGGTGAGGAAGCAAGATGAACAAAGAATAGGGAGAACCACCAAAATGCATTGAAAAATCGGATCCCCTGGTATGCAAACTGGACCACCCTATTTTCATAGTGCAAACTGGATCCCCCCTATGCAAACTTGATGCATTGGTACGCATATTTCATCCCGAGTGATTTTTGGAGAAATAGGCAAAACCTGTTCAAACAAACTCCAAAATTGTGAAATTTGAACCAGAGCTTTACAACAACAAGATCAATAAATCACTAGAATATCTCCCCAAAATCACAAGTCCCCAAAACTGGATCCCCTGGTATGAAAAACGGATGATCCTATTTCTGCAGATTATGAGATACTTTCTCTAAAATACGAAGCTGCTGCAAATCATCTCAAACAATTGGGAAACTTGGTCCATATATTGACTAGCTCATAGTTAAGGTAAATCCTACAAGATCTTTAAAAAGGACACATGCTTCACAACAAATTTACCAAATTCTTCAATCAAATATCAAAATGGGGTTTTCACTATACAGACGAATAGTTTTTTTAGCCTACACCACGACCCTAAAGATGTTGAATTTTTTTTGCTACATGCATCTAAGAATTGTATGTGTAGTATTTTTGTACTATGGCATGGTGAATTCTTGGCTAGGGGAGGGGCGCTCGATTCATATACTTTACCTCGCCTTAGTGCACAGCCCCGACGGCGCGTCCGTTGTAATCAAAACTCTTTCTCAATCTTAATACAAAGATGCGCAAACCTTTTGCGTATTCGAAAAGTTTATTATAACAACAAAGATGGCTTAAAAATAAATTAACAGTATTTATAAGTGATAATTCTCATTTGAAATGTATAAACTTTTCAAACTTACAAATGTATTATCATGAAATATTAGTATAATTTAAAGTGAAGTGTCTATGTCATTGGTATGTTCTTTGTTAAGAGAACATTTTTTCATAATTGATAAACTATTAAAATAGCATGTTTACTTTGTCTACATGGTGACACATCGTTAATGTTTACTTTTGATTTTACAATGGTAGAATGTGTAATCTAGAGAGAGAGAGAGAGAGAGAGAGAGAGAGAGAGATATGTAGCATATTTTTATGGTTATTGGATTATTTTTTTATAATAGATTATATTAGCATGACAAACATTTGGTGGATTTTTAGTTAATTGCATAGGGTGCATAAGTAAGACACAATTTTAGTGTATTTACATTGTTTATTTTGATATGTGTAATCTAAAAAGCACATTTAGTGTTACTTTGCAATATGTTTCATAGTGGCATGATTCAATAATTAAATGCAATTTTAGGAGGCTTTTTAAATTTATATTTCATAATGACAGGTGTGGGAAATTTAAATGCAACTTTAGCAAAAAGTTTATGTATTTTTCATAATGGCTGAGGCGGGCCGGTAATTTTTTTAGAAAAATAGAATAGGTCGAATGTGTATTACTAGCGACGGTGATTAAAGTCTACAAAATTAAAAGCTTGATATTTTTTTACTTTTATTTTTGTAAAAAATATTTGTGTTGTATCTATTTTCCTTCGGCGTCTCATAAGGATTAACCTAGATACTCCTTTAGAAGTCTCCAATTATAGCAATATTAAGGAAGAAAATCACGACAATGATCTTTACATCTTTTCAAAAATGAAAGGCGGTGTGTGAACTATTTTTTTTTGTCTGGTTCTTCTGCTTGAGTGGTGCCAATTGGCAATTGGCAATATTAAGCAAGATAGTCACGACAAGCGGCATCCACACCACAGGTGAGAGAGGCCAGACCAGCAGAGTCAAAGAGGAGCAGACGCAGCCGAAGCTCAAGCCCAAAACTAATGTGTGTAGATTGAAATAAGTTGCTCTTAAGTTGCACAACTAAGAACTACGAAGCGAACCAATCTAATTGGTTTTGTTTCAATATTCATACGTATTAGCATTGGATAACAGTGGGCCATCAACGGAGTCATATTTACAATTTATTCACTGCTAGCAGTTACTCTCTTTGTGTACATAAAATTGAGGCAAGCTCCCTTCATGAGGACTGAAGTAGATACGGACTGGAAGACTTGTCTCCTTAACAAGTTAGTCACGGTTAGCACAATTTGTCGTTACTTCTAGTAGCAGGTGGCAACTTAAATATAGGAGTACTCCACAATATAGTCCCTGTAGATGTTGGATATTCGTGCCACTACAATGAGGAAATTTCCTATTTGACATAAAGAAACTTCCTTTTCCCTATTTAGCACCTAATTTTTCAAATATTCCCATTTTTCAAGGATCCTATTTTTCAAATATAGAAGATCCTCCACGTGCTCCTCCCTGACAGATCCTTCCGGGAGTGGTTCGGGAACCTTTTCAGTCGAGAACAAGTCCTACATCAGCCCTATCGGTCTCTAGATCGGTTCGGAAAATTACGCTGCATTCTTGCTGCGTTGCAGTCTGTGTATAACCTCTTTAAGCGTCCAAGGCCCTGCTGGTGTGTGATTTGGACCTTGTTCGGCATCAACACTTCTCTATTTATCCACCCTTAAAAATTTTCTTACCTAGATGGTTGTTATAATCGGAGGGCTATCTAAAATGGACCTTGTTCAGCGTCAACACTTCCCTATTTATCCACCCTTAAAATTTTTCTTACCTAGCTGATTGTTATAATCGGAGGGGTTTCTAAATTGGACCTTACATGGCCAGGCATAGCTACAACAGACTAACTCTTTCCCTGCCATGTCCGTTGTTACCTTTTCGGTGCATGATCAAGGATCCAGGCCCAAGGTCTCTTCTTCTTCATCCATGACAAATTCCTGTGTTGATAACAATAATACACAATTTGAAATTGCTAGTATATCAATTTCTAAATCACACATTAATTAATTATTTATTAACGATGAATGGTTGCTCGACTGCTCCACACACCATGGTTGTTAGTTAGTATTACATAAAGTTATCACTAAACAACTATGGACAAAGTCGTGTTTACAATTTATTCACCGCTGTAACTATGATCATGCGCATCAAATCGAGTCATGCTCCCCCTATATCTAGCCAAAAGTCGTATTATGAATTGTATGTGACCACGACATGTGTACCAGTTTGTCCAATTTTCTATGACTTCTAAATGATTTTTTTGAAAATTTCAAAAATTATTTCTAGAGACGGTTGACTTAAGTCAACCAACTCTAAAAATCGATTTAAGGACCGTGGTCTTAAGTAAACCGTCCCTGAAGATCAATATGCGCGGAGGTTTTAAAACCGTCTTAGATAATAATTTATTTTTACAATCATTTTTGATCATCCGTAAAAAAAAGATTTGTGTACTAGTGAAAGGACAGCCGTTTTGTAGTTACATAATGGACAATTGTGAAAGAAAAGAACCCAAGCCGAGATGGCTAGGGAATAAAAGGAGTGGGCTTACAATGGCCGCCATGGCTTGTCCTAGATACGGCAGACACTACGCATTTCGGGGGCTCAAGTGTCTTCCTGCCAACAAGTATGCTTAGGGCTGTTTGGTTGAGCTGTGGCTATGGGGAAAAGCTAATTTGGACTATGAGCTGTGTAAATTGTGGGCTATGAGTTGTGGAAAAGCTAAAAGCTAACTTTTTACGAAGAAAAGTGAGCTATATTCAAAAGCTGAAAGATATTTGGTTAAACAAATACAAATTATACCTCATATCTTTATCTTTCTTGAAACAACTATGAAAGTGCTCTTTATTTCACCTAGTTTTGAAAAGCAGAAAGCCAAAAGCAGGATCAAATGTACTACGGAAAAGCAGTCTTCTGAAAAAACAACTCTTTTGGTTGAGCTTTTGGCTTTTGGGAAACAAAAGTAGACCCAAACGACCAACCAAATGGACCCTTACATGTCATCCTTTGGACCTTGCCTAATGTACCTACTTTCTTTAATATGAGCATCTCCAACAGTCCCCAAATTCCCATCCCCAATGAGAAAAAACTGTATTTTAAGGGATTTGAGAGGTCCAACAGATCCCCATTCTAGCCCCCAATGAGAAAAATCTTTTTCTTAGTCACTCAAAATCCATCCTCCAACCCCTCAAAGATGAGGGAAGCCTCCCTCTTCCCCAATACCTATAGGAAATATAGGGGAGATTTTCTCATTCTGTTGGAGATAAGGCCTTTCAAAACCCTCAAAGATTTGTAGCTCCCCCAATAACTAGTTTTGAGGTTTAGATTTTTGGCTTCTGATGGAGATGTTTTAAATCTCTTCTCATACAGAAGTACTAGCTTAGGAGGAGCTGGTTTGACCACTATAGCAGAAGGGCACTGTAGGGGCGGCTAAAGACGGTTTGTAGGGCCAGCCGCCCCTACCATGCCGTCACTGCAAATCATATATTTGTAGGGGCGGTTCCCAAGCTGCCCCTACAAATCGATTTGTAGGGGTTACCAGTCGCCTCTTCAAATTAGATTTATAGGGGTGGCTCAATATAGAACTGCCCCTAAAGTTGTTTTTCCGATCAAAAGAAATTCAAATTCATATTATATACATATATAATTTACAGACATTATATCAACAGCCAATACCCCTAATACGCAAGAAGATATATATATATATATATACATATATAATTCACAAGGATATTATACCAAATCGTTACAAACTCATAATAATTTAAATTGTTTCAGTACAAACCAACAACCAACACTAATTTACATTCCTAGCACTCGATGATGTTTCACCACGTACTCGGAGAAGTGCAGGTCATTCATTTCATATCCTAGAATGTCACAGATATAGCGCAATGTATGAACTAGTACACTCTCCTTTGCTTCACAATATCGCTCACAAGGTTTACTAACGACGCTCAACAGTGGTCCAGAATGTCCCCTCCACACATTAATTGTTTGCTGAATTCCCTCTATAGTGAAAACAGGGTCACCATAAGCCCAATTATAACCACCTAGTTTATAAAGGGCCTAGTTTAAAATGGCTTCAAAGCTACAACTTGCATATGTTAAGTCATATGCCTCAATCTGCAAGTGTTGAGAAAATATATGGTGGTTATCATCAGAACCATGCACATATATAGACATAACAATGAATCTGAATATAAGTTATGAGACTGACCACATCATTCATGTTGTTGTCAGCAATAGATGCACAATAGGTCCCAATATCGTGGTGGAGACCCACATCCAAAGCTCCGATCCTCATGGTGGAGTATATTGGAAAATTGTACCCAATCATTTCAAGTGCATTTAAGCATTCTAAAACAGCATATTTTTGCGCGCTAATTAAGTGAGGTTGAGCGCTGCCTGACCTAGCGATGTATAGGATCTGACCTTGTTGTCTACCCGCCCTAGCGCGAATAGCGAAGCCAATTCGGACTTCCAATTTTTGATCCACAGTAGGGATTGCATCATCTCACACCATCTCAATCCCCAAATATTTTAATGTCTCTTTGAACCATGGTATAGGAAGAATTGTCTACATGTAACAAATACATATATCAGAACAAAATATGTATAGATGTGGGACAACTTATGGGAGGGTGTTGCTTACTATGCTTGGATATGGGAAGAATAGCCTCTCCAATGTTGGTTGGAAGCCCAGATTAAATACATAATTGTCAGGTAGTTCCCGCGAAGGTAGGTTTCCGGCCATCTCTAGTTATCGTATATCCAAAAGGTGTCAGGTAAGATAACAACAACGAAATAAAAAGAGAACAACTGCATTTCAATTTTTCATGGAGTTGCCATGAACAAGGAAGTGCATCTGCAAGCACGTGTCCATGCCATTGTTGCTGGTAGGTTCGACCAACTCTCTGCTTCGTTGGAGATTAGGGAAATCTTGCTGGTTGGAGATTGGGGAAATCTTGCTTAGTCTTAGGATCATGGCACTATTATGATTGCTCATAAGATGTTTGTGAAAATGCCAAGCATGTCTATATTGGTTGCAGTACACAGCAGGTGTGTTCTTGTTATACATTTGACACTTGTATAAGGAAGCATGTCTATATTGGCTGCAGTACACAGCAACTATTGTGATTGTTCAGTTGTAGTATCAGTATAGATAGCTTTCTGTACAATATATGACAGGGTGCGTGAGGGATAGAATTAATGGAAATTTACTGAATTGAATTCCACTAGCGGCATCAAAATTTTCAGCCTCAAGGTGACTTTTAGAAAAATCTCTCTGCTTGTGTTGATGACATTTAAAGTGTGGAAATTCATGAATATATAGCCCCCTGACTATAGACTGCAGCTGTTTTGTTTCTTTGTTTTGATTTTGAAGAAGCAGTACGATCCTACTAATTCAAGTAAAGAAGGAAATAGAAAAGAGTAATCTTAAAGAAAGAAGGAAAACTTGGGACGTTGATGATCCCAAATATAATGATGCTACCTTTGCTAAATAAATGATGCACAAACATTGTCAGTCAAAGATTCTAGAAACGGTACTATTACTATTATTAATTTTGGTTATTCATGAATTTTGGAATGGAGAGAGGGGATACACTGGGTGAGTGAGGGGGAGGGAGGGGAACAGTAGAGTTAACAAATATCTGTATGGCTTTAGCACACTTGACAGTAGCAGTCCTCAGGTTAGTTTGGCAGATGAGGTACTGCAGATCTTAGTCCAGCACATGGATGAAGCTGGAAATGATTTTATTGGCAATATTTGTAGAGTAGAGTTGCATGATTGTTGGAACTTTGAGGCCATTTTCTGCGGGCGGTGCTGGAACACAGCAAAAACAGCCCTGGGGGCTTTTTTTTTGGATTTTGCAGATATGCTCCAAATTCGGCCAAAATTTGATTCTTTCTGCATGTATTTGATCCTCCAACTCAATGCAATCTCCTCTAAGCTCCTTTAAGGCCAACAACTAGCAAGGAATATATAGCTTCATAACATGATTCGCTACTTACAGACCTCCGTCACTGTAGTGTGTCCATTGCTCATAGGACTTTGCTTTGGTAAAATTTTGAGTCTGAACAGGGAACACTTTTAAGATCGCAGAATTTATATTTAGAACAGTGTTTATATGGTACAAATTACTGACTGTATATCGGGTACTATTGGCAGCATATTGCAAGAACTACCCCTCCAATCCGTCTACATAACATATAGTTTCGAGAAGTACACCCAAAATCTCTAAAACAGTTACACACATACACACAAAAGGACACAGAGTGGGTACACACAATCCTGATCTGTCTCTGTGTACACAAACGACATGGAGACGATGTTTTCAATCACACGCGAATGTTGGCGGTAGCATTCCTCCTGCACAACAACAAAGAAAAAAACACGCTGTAGAAGTAGAATATATGATTTGCACTAATAATGAGACTACTCAGAACTGGTACAGAAAACAAGCATGCATTCTGCGAACAGTTCATGCCACGAGTGGGCAAACAGCAGCAGAAGATGCATTCGATAGAAGGAGGAGGAGTGAGTACGTACATGCATTCCCTCCAGTGAGGGACACGTCGAATCCAATCCAATCAATCCAGGCGGGATTGGAGCCATTATTGATAGCGAGTAGTAGTATGAGTGGAAGGGCAGTTGGGGCGGATATCCGCAGCTTGATCACAGCATCTACGTACACTAAAAATATACACCAACACGTACAGCGTGGGTACCAGGCGTTGACTGGAGAGCATCCTGTGGCAGGGGATACGCTGGGCACACAAACGATGTTTTTGCCACCTGGAAACAAAAGAAGACCCGCCGTAGACTAATGTGCTCAAATTCGAGACAACGTATCAGAACTGCTACTGAAAACAAGAACGAATGCAGACATGCAGTGAACAAGTCATGTGTCGAAGATGCATATATATGCAGGAGAAGAAAGGAGGATTACGTACATGCATCCAAGACAGGGACACGCCGAACCCAATCCAGTCAGTTTCTATAGATCCCATTTTGAATATGCCTTGATATCAATGGAAGGGTGGTTGGGGTGGACATCCTTCTCCTGCATGAGCTTCTTTTTCACTTCCATTATTACCCCCTCCTCTTGGCCGCTTCCATTTCCACCTCCTCTTCGGCGCTGCTCTCTTCCACTTCCATTTCCATGTAACACCCTAAAATTTTGAAAAGAAGAAAAGTAGGAGAAATATGATTTTTGTATAATTTTGTGAGCATGCAAATTTAGGATAATAATAATTTTTATAAATTTAAAATCAAATATAAGGGTAGAAACATGATTGAGCATTCATGCTGCTGCATTTGAAGTTTTGTATTGAGTGGTTTAAATTAAATTCAAATTTGATTTGAAAAATCATTTGAAAAATGAATTTGAAAAATTGGAAAAAAAAAGAGAAAAAGAGAAATACTATTCACTTGGTTTTCGGCCCGTTTCGGCTGCCTTGGCCGCGGCCCAGTCCCGCGCCCCCTTCGCCCGAGTGGGCCAAGCCCAGCCACCGTGGCCCGTCAAGCCAGCGCGCGGCCGTTCCCCCTCCGAGTCGCCGACATGTGGGACCCACCTGTCAGCGTCTCCTTCCACCTTCCTTTCTTCTTCCTCCAGCTCTTTCCAACCGCGAGCTCGCCTTCCTCCTTCTCCGATTCGAATCCGCAGCTCAATCTTCTTCCCTTCCTTAAGTGCGACGCCTTCGGGCTATAAAAACGGGACCCCCGCACTATTCCGCCCCCATCCCATCCCTTTGGAGCCGCCGTAGTCGCCTAGTTGCGCCACCGCAAGCACCACCGCCTCCACCGTCCGCCACCGCAAGCACGCAGCCGTCTTCGTCCATCCCGTGCCCTAGATTTCACCCTAGGTGAGTTCGCCATGCTTTGGTCTTCCTCCCCGTGCTCTCCGCTTGCTGAATGATGCCGGGAATCGAGGTCTTGCGGTTTCCAGTCATGGCGCCACCGCGGGAGGTCACCGTCGGCCAAATCCGGCCGGAGCGCCGCCGGCTCCCTCCCCGATCCGATCGGAACCATCCGTTTTAAATCTAACGGTTGATATTACGCGATACCGGTTCGCCTGTGAATCTTGCTAAAGAGTCCCTGTAAGATTTAAATTGTAAACCCGCAGTCCAAAACGTATTATCCCGCGTTCGTTTTGATCCGTTGAAAGCGTATTTCGTCTCGGTAATTGAAAAATACGTTTTCTGATATTTACAGTTTTGCCACTGAGTTTGTTTTAGTTATAAATTATCCGTTTTAACTCCGATTTGACCCGTTTAAATTGCGTTAGATTCGTATTTGCGAGCTCTACATGATTATAGAACTGTACAGTGGGTTTGAGATAATTTATTTTCGAGTTTATATTAAAGTAATTATTTATCTATAGGAAATCTTAGAAAACTCATAACTTTTACGTTTTAAATCCAAATTTCGTGATCTTTATATCTATGTGATCGTAGCAACGTGAGTTTTACAAACTTGTTATACTGTTAGTGTTACTGTTGGTTAGGTTTTCTATCTTTAAGTTCCGATGTGAGATTTAATCTATTACTTTAATAAAGTAGATCTTGTTTAAATCATATCTTCTACGTTTTAGATCTGTTTTAGCTCATTCGAGTTGCGTTAGATTCATAGCAACGAGATCTACGCGTTAGTGACAGTGTTTACCATATTACTAATTCTGAAATTTTATGGTTTAAATCATATCTTGATTAATAATTATGCAACTGGGTTTTGTAAATAAAATATGATTTGTTTTACTTTAGTTTTATAATTTGAATCTAAATTTGACTTAATTCCGTATATAGTATTTATAAAATATTTTATATATGTTATTATATAATTAAAACTCATGAAGCTAATAGTTTTATATTTTCTCCTATGAGCAAATCTTTCGGTAGATGTATTTTTTCAACCGTAGCTCTGATTAGTGTGCTTTTTCGCGTCTGTGTATTCGTAGCGAGACGTAGATTCGTTCTACAAACTTTTCATCTTAATTTTATGTTTGGTGTACTGTTCTAATTTAGATCTATTGTTTGCTTCGTGTATGATTGTATGGATACGTGTGTGGTGATTTATGATTTCGTCCAGTCGGTGAGATATACGAGGTTATCAAGAAGAAGAAGAAGAACGTTGAAGATTAAAGCTTACCGAAGGATCGGTGTTTAAGGCAAGTATAGCATGGGATTATCCTTGTTTCCTATTCACCTTTAATATACTTAATTCATGTGCATGTGTCTACCTTGTTACCACTAAGGATATCCTAGTTTTTGTATCTTGTACCTTGACACCCATGGGACGTTGCATTGGGTAGTATTTATGCTAGTGCTCAAGATAAATAACCATGATCTGTAACTTGACTAATGATATATGCAATAAACGTTTAAATGATGCTTTAAAGCAATATGGCTCAAGAGGGCTAGAGCATATTTGGTTGTTTTTATGGTGCTCTAGTTTCTCTCCCTAAGGACTTATCTGTAAGCGAACATCCGGGACTTACAGTACAACTGTGAGGGCTATATGGCTCTGGCTTTAGCTCAGTATGAGGACCTTTTCTAGCTTGTTAGAGGTTACCCTTGTGGCGCAAATGGGGTAAAGCAGACTGTGGATCCCTGCGTGGTGTATCACACGGACTGACTTCGGAAACCTAGCGGCCCTAACTTGTTAGACGAACCTTTGAAAGGCTTCATAGTGATTCCTTGCCTGCTCACCTTGGAAGTGTTTTGGGAGTCGCGATCCCGGGCATATGGGTAATCATGACTCACAGTGAAAGTGTACAACCTCTGCAGAGTGTAAAACTGTTATAACAGCCGTGCTCACGGTCACGAGTGGCCTTGGACCCTTACAGAATAAATGATGAACACTGATGATAATGATAATACTGATGATATTGATGCTCACTAATGATTATTGTTTCTTGCTATACATTATTCTCGTTTACATGATCATGAGGTTATTTGGGCTTATGGTAAACTTGTTGCTACTCAATTGCTAAAAGATGACTTAATAAAAGCTATCGCAGTAAACCTGTGTCAAACCTTTTGAGCCTCATGAATCCCATGTTATATTTGTTGAGTTCGACATGGACTCACTCTTGCTATTTCCCCACATCTCAGGAAGGGTACCAGACTGTTAGATTCTGGAATTGTTAGGCTTGTGATCAACCAGTTAGTTTGATCCTGGAGTGAAGGTTGCACCCGGTGTTCGGAGTTGTCTTTCCGCTGTGTTGCTCTTTAAGGTATATTTTATACTATTGTGTTATGTATATTAAGCATTTGTCTCTTGATATTACACTTATCTGTGGCTATATGTGAGATTTGTCTTCTTTATTTCACATATGGTGTATGTCTGGTTTTGTCCTTAAAACCGGGTGTGACAGATTGGTATCAGAGCAATGCTGACTGTAGGACGCAAGCCTAGTTAGAACTGGACGTTTAGCATGTTCTCATTGTTGCATATTTCTTGCTTCTCTTTAACCTTGTTATTTTCTCAAAGTTATGCTTAATTCTATCCCCGTTCTGTTATAAAAACCTTGTCTCTATTTTGAACCTTTTCTCCTTGTCTATTAGACGGCTCGTGACGAGAAGACTATGGATTTCAGAGGTTAAGAGGACTGAATAGTGTCGCTCTTGTTCACTTTTGACAAGAAACCATTAGCGATGCAAAACCAATTACTAGAAGAAATGGCTCAACAGGGGAATTCTCAACGATGCTTATCTCAAGGTCAAGCCAACATATCCGAGGGGTCAGAGAAGATACAAGTAGTAGAAGCTTGGAAGAATATGAAATCCAATAAAGATGTTGATAGTAAGGCATTTAGAGAGCAGGAACAATGTCACTGCTGTAAGCATTATGGTTTTCCCTGTCTTCGAAATGAGTCTAATAAGGGGAAAGTCAAGGTGGATCCAAATTTTGAGATCAACATGGACAAGAAGAGAAAGGCAATCTCATTAGAACCACTTGTGGAAAGCAATCAGCAAGCGAGTTATACTACATTGTCACATGCAGCCCTGATCCCCTGTCAAACAAATCCAAACCCTAAAGAGTTAGAAGCCCCTCCCGCTAAAACTACTCCCCATGAAGTAGTCATAGATGGATGGACAATTACCTATAAGGAGTATCAACCCCGAAAGGCCAAACAAGCTAAGAAACAAGCCAAAGGGACGAAGGTGAACTTTTATGGCCAGCAAGATAGCAACATACCAAACAACAGTTCCTTGGAGTATGACATCACAAAAGATCCAGCTAAGAGAAAGTGTTATCATTGCCAGCAGGAAGGACATTATATCAAATCTTGCCCACAGAAGAATCCACAACAGCGAGACCCAGGACAGGATGTCCAAAAGGAGCATGTGCAGGGAAATAAATTAAAGAGAAATTACAATCATGAAAGGTTGAAACATGTGGATATTTCCACCATTCCTGGAGCTAAGGAGGTCGTGTTTGGATCAATTCCAGTAAGTTCAGGAAATGCCAAGGTTTTGTTTGACCCCAGTGCCTCACATTCGTTCATATCTAGACAATATGTAAAAGATCATAACATACTTATGCTTCCAAGGGGGAAAACAGTGATGATTGAAACTCCAAGAGGTGAAATAAAGGCAGACCGCGTATGCCCAAAAGTTAGTCTTGACATAAAGGGGGTAAATTTTAAGGTAAACCTCATTGTTTTGGAATTAATGGGCATTGATGTTATCCTTGGAATAGACTGGTTATCTACTTGTAAAGGAGTGATTGAGTATGCCCAATGTTCAGTATTTCTAACTACACTTTCAGGAGAAAGGATTAAGTATGAGGGTATTAAATCTATACCTGAGGGATGCCAGGTTGACCCATCTTAAGGTATGAGTTATAAGAATGGTAGATGCAGAGATTCAGATGTCCATATAAAGCAATAAGGAATGTAAGAGACGTTATCTACTCTGGATGCTACTACAATCACACCATGTTTAAGGAATAGGAGTTATGTCCCGTGTAATAAAACCGTTAGTAGCCAAGTTGAGTCGTCTTAATGTGTGGCTAATGAACATTTAAGTGTTTAGTTGTTTTGTGCTTATGTTTATGCTTGAGTTGGAATTTTGTAATGAGTGGAATGATCTCGTGGGTTTTGACCATGATTTCATTTAGTTTATATGTATAAGGTATAAGGATTAATGAAATAAATAGCTGGTTTTTGGTTATCTCCTGCTTTCTATATCTTGTCTTTTGGAGCAGCCTGTCTTTATCAACTTATATCTCTGTTCTTGAAAGACCAAAAATCATGAGAAAATTCTGGACAAGAGTGGACTTCAACATCTCTCTCTAAATGCAAGAACTACCCTCATAGCTATTTTGGATTGGGAGATACAAAAATCACAAGACGATGCAACTGTGCTGTCTGAAACCTGGAACAGTTTCTGATAAGTACTGTTTTCGACCAAGTTAACTACATAATCTGGAAGTGTGTTCTATAAGAAAGTTGCAGAGAATTTTATAAGCTTTCCATCGGTGTAAACTACAGTTTCATTGGATTAACAGAATGAGAGTTACAACTGTTTTACTGCACTGCTGATTTTCTGCTCGTGAGAAATTTCAGATTTCTTGTTCTTACCCATGCACAAGAGTATTATTGGGATGTCAGAACACTTTTATGCTAAGTAGCTCATCTAGAAAAGGGTTCAAGCTACCCTATTTAGTGTCTCTTATTTTAAGGGGGGTAGCCAATGTAAAGAAGGATTATTAAGATTGAACTCTTTAGTTGGAAGTATTGGTTAGTCTCCATGATTGAGTTGCCACTCTTGAGCAAAAATGTTCTGTGAACAAGGTTGATAATTTTGGATCCATGGAGACAAGAGTTGTCCTTTTGGATAGCTCATGATTATGATCATATGTACTTGCTCGTGATTGCTGATGTTGGTCACTTGATGACAGGAAGTGTCGTGTCTTATGACTCAGGAGTCCTATATGACGTCTCGCACTAATATGTGGAAAAAGATTGATGTTTCTGCCATTGAAGGATGTTATGGGTATGATGAAGCCGAGTACTATCAAAATAACAATGTTGAAGAGCAAGTTGGGAGTGAACTAAGTCAGAATCCACAACAACGAAAGCGAAAAAGGAAAGCCCATAAGAAGCCTGCTCAAGGAAGCAAAGCGCAGCAAAACTATGTCAATGGAAGACTGAGCAATGTGGATATGGATAAAATTCATGGAGTTACCAAAGTAGTGGGAGATTATATTCAAGTAAGCTCAGTACAAGTTTTTGCTTTATTAGACCCTAGTGCTTCGCATTCTTTCATTTCCGCCGACATGGTAGAGACGTGCAAGATGGTGAAGTGTCCAATGAGGAGGCCTTTGCTAGTTCAAACCCCAGTGGGAGAAATGCAGGCAGATCAGATATGCCCGAATGTCAGTCTTGTCATAAACAAAGAAAACTTCACCGTGACACTCATTGTGTTGGAGTCATTTAAAATTCGCGTGGTTCTTGGTAATGGATGGCTCTGTGCACATAAAGGAGTGATTCATGGTACTCGGTGCACAATGCTCTTAACAACACCGTCAGGGAAAAGAATTGAGTATCAAGGTGGTCGACTTTTACCTGAGGGAGATGAGAATGATCAATTAGAAGATAGGTACACCGAGGGTAGCAAAGTGGACCATGAGTTTACAGAAGTCATAGCAGAGGAACAAATAACTTTGGAGGAGCTCAATAGGAGAGATGATCATGCTTAGGCAGATTAGTTAGTCAGGATATGAGAAACTGCCTTATGACTCTGAACGAAAGAGTAATTTGAAAAAAATAAGGATCAAATAAAGACAAAGTGTCATTATCTCTTTTATCATCATCTTCCGAATCTCGGGACGAGATTCATCTTAAGGGGGTAGAATTATAACACCCTAAAATTTTGAAAAGAAGAAAAGTAGGAGAAATATGATTTTTGTATAATTTTGTGAGCATGCAAATTTAGGATAATAATAATTTTTATAAATTTAAAATCAAATATAAGGGTAGAAACATGATTGAGCATTCATGCTGCTGCATTTGAAGTTTTGTATTGAGTGGTTTAAATTAAATTCAAATTTGATTTGAAAAATCATTTGAAAAATGAATTTGAAAAATTGGAAAAAAAAGAGAAAAAGAGAAATACTATTCACTTGGTTTTCGGCCCGTTTCGGCTGCCTTGGCCGCGGCCCAGTCCCGCGCCCCCTTCGCCTGAGTGGGCCAAGCCCAGCCACCGCGGCCCGTCAAGCTAGCGCGCGGCCGTTCCCCCTCTGAGTCACCGACATGTGGGACCCACCTGTCAGCGTCTCCTTCCACCTTCCTTTCTTCTTCCTCCAGCTCTTTCCAACCGCGAGCTCGCCTTCCTCCTTCTCCGATTCGAATCCGCAGCTCAATCTTCTTCCCTTCCTTAAGTGCGACGCCTTCGGGCTATAAAAACGGGACCCCCGCACTATTCCGCCCCCATCCCATCCCTTTGGAGCCGCCGTAGTCGCCTAGTTGCGCCACCGCAAGCACCACCGCCTCCACCGTTCGCCACCGCAAGCACGCAGCCGTCTTCGTCCATCCCGTGCCCTAGATTTCACCCTAGGTGAGTTCGCCATGCTTCGGTCTTCCTCCCCGTGCTCTCCGCTTGCTGAATGATGCCGGGAATCGAGGTCTTGCGGTTTCCAGTCATGGCGCCACCGCGGGAGGTCACCGTCGGCCAAATCCGGCCGGAGCGCCGCCGGCTCCCTCCCCGATCCGATCGGAACCATCCGTTTTAAATCTAACGGTTGATATTACGCGATACCGGTTCGCCTGTGAATCTTGCTAAAGAGTCCCTGTAAGATTTAAGTTGTAAACCCGCAGTCCAAAACGTATTATCCCGCGTTCGTTTTGATCTGTTGAAAGCGTATTTCGTCTCGGTAATTGAAAAATACGTTTTCTGATATTTACAGTTTTGCCACTGAGTTTGTTTTAGTTATAAATTATCCGTTTTAACTCTGATTTGACCCGTTTAAATTGCGTTAGATTCGTATTTGCGAGCTCTACATGATTATAGAACTGTACAGTAGGTTTGAGATAATTTATTTTCGAGTTTATATTAAAGTAATTATTTATCTATAGGAAATCTTAGAAAACTCATAACTTTTACGTTTTAAATCCAAATTTCGTGATCTTTATATCTATGTGATCGTAGTAACGTGTAGAAGAGTTTTACAAACTTGTTATACTGTTAGTGTTACTGTTGGTTAGGTTTTCTATCTTTAAGTTCCGATGTGAGATTTAATCTATTACTTTAATAAAGTAGATCTTGTTTAAATCATATCTTCTACGTTTTAGATCTGTTTTAGCTCATTCGAGTTGCGTTAGATTCATAGCAACGAGATCTACGCGTTAGTGACAGTGTTTACCATATTACTAATTCTGAAATTTTATGGTTTAAATCATATCTTGATTAATAGTTATGCAACTGGGTTTTGTAAATAAAATATGATTTGTTTTACTTTAGTTTTATAATTTGAATCTAAATTTGACTTAATTCCGTATATAGTATTTATAAAATATTTTATATATGTTATTATATAATTAAAACTCATGAAGCTAATAGTTTTATATTTTCTCCTATTAGCAAATCTTTCGGTAGATGTATTTTTTCAACCGTAGCTCTGATTAGTGTGCTTTTCGCGTCTGTGTATTCGTAGCGAGACGTAGATTCGTTCTACAAACTTTTCATCTTAATTTTATGTTTGGTGTACTGTTCTAATTTAGATCTATTGTTTGCTTCGTGTATGATTGTATGGATACGTGTGTGGTGATTTATGATTTCGTCCAGTCGGTGAGATATACGAGGTTATCAAGAAGAAGAAGAACGTTGAAGATTAAAGCTTACCGAAGGATCGGTGTTTAAGGCAAGTATAGCATGGGATTATTCTTGTTTCCTATTCACCTTTAATATACTTAATTCATGTGCATGTGTCTACCTTGTTACCACTAAGGATATCCTAGTTTTTGTATCTTGTACCTTGACACCCATGGGACGTTGCATTGGGTAGTATTTATGCTAGTGCTCAAGATAAATAACCATGATCTGTAACTTGACTAATGATATATGCAATAAACGTTTAAATGATGCTTTAAAGCAATATGGCTCAAGAGGGCTAGAGCATATTTGGTTGTTTTTATGGTGCTCTAGTTTCTCTCCCTAAGGACTTATCTGTAAGCGAACATCCGGGACTTACAGTACAACTGTGAGGGCTATATGGCTCTGGCTTTAGCTCAGTATGAGGACCTTTTCTAGCTTGTTAGAGGTTACCCTTGTGGCGCAAATGGGGTAAAGCAGACTGTGGATCCCTGCGTGGTGTATCACACGGACTGACTTCGGAAACCTAGCGGCCCTAACTTGTTAGACGAACCTTTGAAAGGCTTCATAGTGATTCCTTGCCTGCTCACCTTGGAAGTGTTTTGGGAGTCGCGATCCTGGGCATATGGGTAATCATGACTCACAGTGAAAGTGTACAACCTCTGCAGAGTGTAAAACTGTTATAACAGCCGTGCTCACGATCACGAGTGGCCTTGGACCCTTACAGAATAAATGATGAACACTGATGATAATGATAATACTGATGATATTGATGCTCACTAATGATTATTGTTTTTGCTATACATTATTCTCGTTTACATGATCATGAGGTTATTTGGGCTTATGGTAAACTTGTTGCTACTCAATTGCTAAAAGATGACTTAATAAAAGCTATCGCAGTAAACCTGTGTCAAACCTTTTGAGCCTCATGAATCCCATGTTATATTTGTTGAGTTCGACATGGACTCACTCTTGCTATTTCCCCACATCTCAGGAAGGGTACCAGACTGTTAGATTCTGGAATTGTTAGGCTTGTGATCAACCAGTTAGTTTGATCCTGGAGTGAAGGTTGCACCCGGTGTTCGGAGTTGTCTTTCCGCTGTGTTGCTCTTTAAGGTATATTTTATACTATTGTGTTATGTATATTAAGCATTTGTCTCTTGATATTACACTTATCTGTGGCTATATGTGAGATTTGTCTTCTTTATTTCACATATGGTGTATGTCTGGTTTTGTCCTTAAAACCGGGTGTGACATTCCACCTCCTCTTGGCCGCTGCGCTCTTCCGCTTCCACTTCCACCTCCTCTTGGCCGCTGCTCTCTTCCACTTCCATTTCCACCTCCTCTTAGTCTAAATATTGTAGATTTCTCAAATGATCGTACAACTTCAGTAACTTAATTAAAAGGCACCAGAGTATGATGACGAGTACCTCTTATCCTTGAGGAATTCCCGAACTTCATCGATTAGCTGCTTTCCATTCAATATTGTCAAATTGACTTTGGTGGTATAACGTTCCCTGTCCAGATCAATGAGAATAGCCTTTAAGACTGTGGTCAAGTCTGGATTCCGGCCAACTGGAACAAAAGCTTTGAAACGGACATCATTTGTCAGATTCTCATACACAGCTTTGGCAAGAGTAGTTTTGCCTAACCCTCCAAACCCAACAATAGAAACTATCTTGGTCTCCATGTCTTCCCCATCTGTCAGCATTTTTATGACCTTAGCCCTTGGCTCTTCGATGCCAACGAGCTGTGACACTTTTGTGTAGAGATCCAAGAGGCGAGGATCCATACTAGTTGTGGCAGCAGGCTTGGCATCGACCGTGTGTCTGGCACGTCGCTCGGCCACCTTTTGAAGATGCTCCTTGATATGTTCGATGGCAACAGAAATGTCATGACGAGCCTTGCCCTTGCTAAATAGGTCTCCTATCCTCTTGACAGAGCGTTTGAGCCAGCTCAGGTCAGCCTGCTCTTGGCTGTCGACGCGCACAAGGAAGGTGTCGAGTATATCTTCCATGTCATAGGAAGCCTCCCTGACCTCGCGCGCCCAGACCTTGTCCTGCTCGTCGAGCTGATCCCTTGGCACAGCCGCCACCTTGCGGAGGGCGGCGTGCATGCTCTCGAGCTCCAGGGAGAGGGACTGGACTTCCTCCCTGGCTCCCTCCTGCAGCTTGTACTCCTTCTTGAGCAGCTCCAGCAGCTTGGAGGACAGCATGCCCAGCGCACCTGTGACCAGGTCCATACTCGGCTCTCAAGATTAATCAATCACTATGCTGATTCAAGTCAGCAGGTGGTTGCAGAGTTCTCTAGTATGTTCCCGTTGCTAGCCCCCTCGATGGTTTCTTCTTTTCAGTGCAACAACAGATCAAACTGAAACAAGTAAAAGAACAGTCAAGTTCGACTGATCCGGAAAATTTGTTCAAATCTGCAGAGGACTTGAACCTAATTAATAAAATTTGTTCAGAGCTAAGTAAGGTGTTCCTGTTTCAGCTCAAAGTAGAAACATACTTAAGAGTGTTCTCCAAATGAGAATGCTTCAACTCACCAAGGTGGCCGTGGGAGGAGCTGCAGAGGAGTTGCATGGATGGTCGGCTAAGACACAGAGCACGAGATCTAAAACTTTTTAGTTCACACTTTTTACATTTGAAATCATTTAGAATCTCAAATATTCACTACAAGATTCAACAAAGTGAATACGAAAGAGAAAAAATGATTTACTTAGTCACAAGTTACTTTGAGGTGTAGTGGTAAGTGCTTTTCATTTGAAGCAAATAGGTTCGATACGAATCCCAGGGCCTTGCACCTTTCGTTGATTTATGTTTTATTTTGCTATATTTCCATGATGGTTGCTAGTCCTCAAGGAAACTAATTTCTATGACGATTAGGAATATTTCCTTGAAGGTTACTGGCTCTCAAGAAAACTAATTTACTTGACGGTTGCAATATTTTCTTATCCCTTTGGAAAATTAAGTATGGTCCTAGTTTCCTTGGCGGCTAGCCTCGAAGAAAAGTATCCTTGAGTGCCAAAACCACCAAGGAAACTAATTTCCCTTGTCTTCTATCCTTGGCGGAGTTTGCCTGACAGTTTGTGGTTAAGGATCATTTACTTGGCTATTTAGGCCTTTTCCTTGTTGGTTTTGGACATTCAAGGTAATTCGGAATCATGGAAGTAGCTATAAGGTCCGATTCTAATAAATATTAGATCGTACTCTCCCTACTTTGTATGTAACCCGGACTCTTAACCTACGCTTACATGAAAAAGAACAACTTGCGCCTAGTGATGATATATGGAATCCGATTCTTATACGTGTTAGATTCCATTGCAATGTATGGGCACATTTGCAACATAAAGAGCGAATAAAATAATGTTTAGATCCTAATATTATATATAGCTAGAGCAAGAGATTCGATCAAAAGTGCTCCTGAAAGAGGATGACAAGCAGGCAGGTAATGGGTAATTGGGCACTAGCTTACCTTCAAATACAGTGGCTAGCAGGATTCATCAAAGGTGCGCCTGAAAGGGCCGGCTGGGGAAAGAAGCACGCAGGGCGAGTTGAGTTGGATCATATCTACAGCTGCTGCTTCTAGGGAGCCCTTATTTATAGTCGAGAAAACAAGGATGCGTAGCAGGGAATCACATTAGTTCAGAGAGGCAAGGCACCTCCGCGCTGATAGCTACATATGTACTACAACTGTACAAGACGCGCTGCACCTGCGACTGCGAGCGAGTGTGAACGGCAAGGACGGGCAATGGGCAGCAGACATGACGGGGCCATGAAATTAAAGGGGTGGGAGAAGCTGATAGTGACTAGTGAGCGACACAAGCTGACGATCACCACCCACTACAAGATGACACCCCCTTTCGCAACGCATATATGTGTTGCTAAAAGTCCATATATACGTTGGTGGGGTCTATACCAACGCATCTGTTATGCGTTGCTAGAAGTGGCGTTGCAAGGGTTTGTTGCAACACTTAATATCAGAGTTGCAACGGATATTAATGGGTTATGGCAACGCTTATATGTGTTTGTACCAATAGCGGACAAATGAATCCTATAGTTCGTAGCAACATACAGATTTGGGTTGCTGCAACGCCTATATGCGTAGCTAGGAATAAACCATCAATAAAAAAAATTAGAAATTATTTTAGTTTGGAGCCAAATAAAGTGATCACGCATATGCAATATAATTAGGAAATTAGAGACCATCTCACACATGAGAAATTACAACAGTGCGCCATATATTAAAAGCAATATTTTCATTACAATAAGTGCCAGCCACATAATCCATTGATTTTTTTTCAGAACACATGTTCATATGGGAATAAAATATAAAACTCAAAGAAGTCCTATAGAATTCCACTAGCCGTCCAACTATCCAACCCTCCATTCTCATACTCAGTCCATCTCATCCATTTATCTTCTCTATCTACAATGAAAATTGGAGTATGTTAATGCAATATTTAGGATAAATAAAATTTTATGGGGAAACATGATGTGAGTATACAAAAGTTGAAGGCCAGGCTATAGAAGATCCTGAAACATAGTTCAGAGAGGCAAGGCACCTCCACGCTGATAGCTACATATGTACTACAACTGTACAAGACGCGCTGCAGCTACGACTGCGAGCGAGTGTGAACGGCAAGGACGGGCAATGGGCAGCAGACATGACGGCACCCGTGAAATTAAAGGGGTGGGAGAAGCTGATAGTGACTAGTGAGCGACACAAGCTGACGATCACCACCGTACGTACCACTGCAAGCAAGCAAGCAGCCATCCACGATTGGACACGTACCCCTATAACTATTACTTACCCACCTCTACCATTATGAAAAAATTATTATACAAAATATACACAAGAGTTATTTTTGAAATATATAATAAAGCTACCAGTAGCAAAAAAAAAGTTGGCCTTACTCATCACATAAGCTTTACTCTTCGTTAATCAATCCTTATTTGAATATGAGAGGGTCGGCTCTAATTCAACAAATAAGATGCATCATGTGCCTGTATATGAATTAAATTATACTAGCCAATCAACTAGTGCCGCACGGGCTAGAATTTTAGGAGATATAAGTATTAGGTGTGGTTTAATTATCCCTTCATTCCAAATTACAAGACGTTTTAGCTTGTAGATGTATTGTTTTTACTATGTATCTAAAAGTACATCTAAGAGTATATCAAAAGCTATGTATTTAGAGAACTCAAAACGTCTTATAGTTTGGAATGAAGGTAGCATATCTAACTAATAAAGAATTATTTATATTATTGTATGTTTTTTCCTTTGGATTATTTTTTAACATAACAGATACTCTGCAGTCTATATTTAGTTATCATAAACTTATTAATTACTATTTTTCAAGAAATTAATCTATATTTTTTTATCCATATTCATATTTTTCCTTTGCATGACACCTCCATATGTTAAATATGTAATTACTTTAAAACCTTACCAATAATCATGATGGCTCTAGTTGCATCATATCTTATGAAGTCACGAATCAAAATTGATTTTTCAAATTTTATTCTTATCAATTGCAATGGATTTTTCTCTCTCCTCATGTTAAGTTGAAACTCTTGTACTCGTTGTATCTTTCATTAACTCTCTGTTGGTATTTTATAACATATGATAGAAATTAAGAATTCTGCAAGCGCATAGATATACCACTGTAGTATTTCACCGGGAGTATTCCAGGTATCATTATTTATATTTTTATCACTGGGAAGAAGTTGGCAAGAAAGAGATTGATAAGTTATACTTATGATGTATCAACAAACTAAACACTTACTGTAAACAGCGGTAAATCACATAATAATAAGGGTGTATATGATAAACTTAGCACTTTTAGATAGACTCCAAATATAGCAATAGCTAATCCAAATGGATTACAAGTGAGGTAAATTCCTAAGTTATTCTTAATTACAAATCTAAGTCTAACATGTCATTGTATATACTTAGCAATTGCAAAATATTAACTCTATATGTATACTAGGGGACATTTCTATGAACAAGCATAATAAATACTTCTTCGTTGCGACTTAGGTCCTGCTAGTCCTACAAATGGGCATTGGAACTACAGATGAATCAACGAGGCTGTCACCATCACCAATCTACAACTTCCTGGAATGGAGGGTGCAACCACAGGCAAGAATACATATACGCACCACTTACATATAATCTGGCTACTTAACTTGTTCGAACACTTAGTTGAGCGCTCTATGATCCTATGCCTGGCCGTGTAAGGTCCATTTTGGATACCCCTCCGATTAATAGTATGTTGACGCGGCGTCCCACCTGTGTTATAGTCCAAACTGAACAATTTGTAAAAGCTAGTCATGCAACCCAATTATGTAACAAGTCCAGCATTCACTATTGTTGATGTCACGACAAACCTCCTTGACCGACTTGTCAACAAGACAAGTTTACGAGTCCGTCCATATCCTCACGAGCCACATGGTCCTAGATATACCGTGCGTTCTAGCTAAGATTACATTAACGAAGAGAAAATTGGACAAACTGGTACATGTCATGGTCACATACAAGCCATAATACGACTTTTGGCTAGATATTGGGGGAGCATGACTCGATTTGATGCGCACGATGATAGTAACAGCGGTGAATAAATTGTAAACATGACTTTGTCCATAGTTGTTTGGTAATAACTTTATGTAATACTAACTAACAACCATGGTGTGTGGAGCAGTCGAGCAACCATTCATCGATAATAAATAATTAATTAGTGAAAGACATGTGGGCCATGGGCATCGTCGAGAGTAAGGTGAGATCGTGACCAATGACTAGGTGCCCACGTACGAACCCGGCTAGGCCAGAGCGGGTCTTGATGGATCTATATGGGAAACAGGAAAGCTAATTAATTATAATCTTTCCTTTAAGATTCGTACTTTTTTAAACAAGGTGTACCGGTGCAGATTTCTATAAATACTACCCTGTTTACAAATTCTATGGGTGTGTTTGGCACCATGGGACCATTCCGATTCAACCTTGGAGGCAAGAATCACAACCAAACGAATACTATGATAGCGTTTCTTTTGGAGAAACCGGGAGAAAACAATTCAACTTTGTTGCACTATGTTGATGAATCTGCAGAAACGTGGTTTCACAGAAATTCTTGTTCTCATCTCTCATACTTTCCATGTGCATTTACGGAAAATTAAAAATGCAATCAATTAAAATGGATTTACGGAAAACAGGGAAGATTTGAAAAATTAGGCGCTAACTAGGGAAGAGGAAGTTTTTTATGTCAAATAGGGAATTTCCTTATTGTAGTGGGAAAACGAATAACCAACATCTACAGGGACTGTACTGTGGAGTACTCCTATATTTAAGTTGCCACCTGCTACTAGAAGTAACAAAACACATTGTACCAACCGTGACCGACTTGTTAAGGCGACAAGTCTACCAGTCCATAACCTCAGCAGTCCTTCTCTACTTCAGTCCTCATGAAGGGAGCTTGCCTCAATTTTATGTACACAATGAGAGTAACAGCTAGCTGTGAATAAATTGTAAATATGACTCCTTTGATGGCCCACTGTTATCCAATGCTGATACGTATGAATATTGAAACAAAACCAATTTGTAACACCCTAAAAATTTGAAAAGAAGAAAAATAGGAAAACATGATTTTTATATTTATTTTTGTGAAGCATGCAAAATTTAGAATAAGAATAATTTTTATAAATTTAAAATTAAATATAAGGGTAGAAACATGATTGTGCACTCATGCTGTTGCATTTGAATTTTTGGTTTGAGTGGTTTGATTCAAATTCAAATTTGATTCCAAAATCATTTGAAAATGCTTTGAAATAATTGAAAAGGAAAAAGAAAAAGAAAATTTCCTTTCTCCTCGCTTTCGGCCCGGCAGCCCATTTCTTCACCGCGGCCCGCGTGCTTTTCTTTTCCCCGCGGCCCGTTACTTCCCCGCGCGCGTCGTTTCCCCGCCTGGGCCGACTTCGGCCGCTGGCCCAGCAACCGCGCGAAGAGCTGCCGCGTTTTCCTTCTCAGATGCGTCGCTGACAGCATGGCCCCGCATGTCAGGCCATCTTCTTCCTCCCCAAGCCGCCGTCGGATCTTCTCTTTCCAAAAACGCCGAAGCCGAATCCTTCCTTCCAATCTCCCCTTTCCTTCCTTGGAATCGCCTTCGGGCTATAAAAACCGAGCCCGTGCCTCCTTCCGCTCCATCCTATCTCGACGCGGAGAATCGAAATCATCCCGAGAAGGCGTTGCTTAGAGCACCGCCGCGACCACCCGCCATCCCGAGCCGCGCGCCTTCTTTTGGTCTGTCCTCGGTTCCGTTCTTGCGCGAGGTGAGATCGCCTTGCCCTGTACTCCATCCCGGTACTTTTTATTCGTCGAATGATGCTCGGTTTCGAGTTTTAGCGAACTCCGGTGATGGCGCCGCCGCGGACTTGGTCGCCGGAGCATTTTCCCGGCCGGAGCGCCGCCCCGTCCGTCCCGAATAGATCTGAGCCGTTCAATTGTTATCCAACGGCTGTAGATGAAAGATACCGGTTCGGCTGCACAATTTGCTAAAGAGTCCCTGTGATTTTTAAGTATAGAACCCGCGGTCCAAAGCGTAATCTGGAAAAATACGTTTTGATTTATTGAAAACGTAATTCGTTTCGGAAAAAGAAAAATACGCTTTCTGATATTTACAGCTTTGCCATTCAGATTGTTTTAGTTGTAGAATTTTCGTTTTAGCTCCGATTTGATCCATTCAAATTGCGTTAGATTCATATTTGCGAGCTCTACATGATGATAGAACTGTACAGTAGGTTTGAGATAATTTATTTTCAAGTTTATATTAAAGTATTTATTTTTCTATAGGAAATCTTTGGAAATTCATAACTTTGTCGTTCTAGCTCCGATTTTCGTGATCTTCGCGTCTGTGTGATCCTAGCGAGTTGTAGATTCATTTTAAAGACTTTTTATCTTATTTTCTTACTGTTGGTGTATTGTTCTAATTATAGTCTTGTTTGTTAATGCATGATTGCCTCTGGATGTGTGTTGTTGATAATGGTTGATTGAGTATAGACGGTGAGAAATTCGTTGGAGATCAAGAGCTTTACTACGAGCAAGATCTTCAGGACCAGTTCGAGCAAGGCAAGTATAGCATGGGATTATCCTTGTTGTCCTATTCACCATATGCAATTAATATCATTATGCATTTATTCCTTGTTAAGGATGACTTAGCGATTGATCCTTTACCTTGGTACCTATTATATTGCATTGAGTAGTTTGGCTAGTGCTTAAACATGGACTATGATCATGTAATTTGACTAATGGAATATGCAATAAACATTAAAAGATGATTTTTATTATTGTTAAAGGGTACTAGAGCATGGGGATTACTTTTGATGCTCTAATTGCTCTCCATAAGGACTCATCTATAAGCGACAATCCGGGATTTACAGTACAACTGTGGGGGCTATATGGCTCTGGCTTTAGTCATATAGAAGGACCTTTTCTAGCTTGTTAGAGGTATTCCTTTATGGCGTAAGAATGGCTTGACGAATCGGGTATAGTGCGGCCTCTGTCCTCATGTGTATAGGCTGCGTGTTATTGTGCCATCAGGAAGGGGGGCTCTACATCTGTTTGCCGAGTGAATCTAATGGCCCTAACTTGTTAGACGAACCTTCGAAAGACTTCATAGTGTTTACCCTGCCTGCTCACCTTGGTAGTGTTTTGGGAGTAATTAACCCGGGCATTTGGGTAACACGACTCACAGTGAAAGTGTACAACCTCTGCAGAGTGTAAAACTGTTATAACAGCCGTGCTCACGGTTACGAGTGGCCTTGGACCCTTATGGAATAGTTGAATAATTGTTTATGATTATGTTTTTGCTATTCGTTAATCATTTCACATGGATCATATGTTTAATGTTTATATTGAGACATTTTGATGCTATTGTTATGCTAAAATCATGCTAACTAAAAGCTACCTGCTGATAAACCAATGATGTCACACCCGGTTTTAAGGACAAAACCAGACATACACCATATGTGAAATAAAGAAGACAAATCTCACATATAGCCACAGATAAGTGTAATATCAAAAGACAAATGCTTAATATACATAACACAATAGTATAAAATATACCTTAAAGAGCATCACAGCGGAAAGACAACTCCGAACACCGGGTGCAACCTTCACTCCAGGATCAAACTAACTGGTTGATCACAAGCCTAACAATTCCAGAATCTAACAGTCTGGTACCCTTCCTGAGATGTGGGGAAATAGCAAGAGTGAGTCCATGTCGAACTCAACAAATATATCATAGGGTTCATGAGGCTCAAAAGGTTTGACACGGGTTTACTGCAATAGCTTTTAGTATGTCATCTTTTAGCAATTGAGTAGCAACAAGTTTACCATAAACCCAAATAACCTCATGATCATGTAAACGAGAATAATGTATAGCAAGAAACAATAATCATTAATGAACATCAATATCATCAGTATTATCATTATCTTCAGTGTTCATCATTTATTCTGTAAGGGTCCAAGGCCACTCGTGACCGTGAGCACGGCTGTTATAACAGTTTTACACTCTGCAGAGGTTGTACACTTTCACTGTGAGTCGTGATTTACCCTTTCGCCCGAGGTAGCTAATCTCTTGACCCACTTCCAAGGAAGGTCGGCAGGGTTCACTATGAAGCCTTTCAAAGGTTCGTCTAACAAGTTAGGGCCATTAGATTCACTCGGCAAACAGATGTAGAGCCCCCCTTCCAAATGGCACAATAACGCGCAGCCTATACACATAAGGACAGAGGCCGCACTATACCCGATTCGTCAAGCCGTTCTTACGCCATGAAGGAATACCTCTAACAAGCTAGAAAAGGTCCTCATACTTGACTAAAGCCAGAGCCATATAGCCCTCACAGTTGTACTGTAAGTCCCGGATTTTCGCTTACAGATAAGTCCTTAAGGAGAGAAACTAGAGCACCAAAAATACCCCATGCTCTAGCCCTCTTGAGCCATATTGCTTTAAAGCATCTTTTAAACGTTTATTGCATATACCATTAGTCAAGTTACAGATCATGGTTATTTATCTTGAGCACTAGCATAAATACTACCCAATGCAACGTCCCATGGGTGTCAAGGTACAAGATATAAAAGCTAGGATATCCTTAGTGGTAACAAGGTAGACACATGCACATGAATTAAGTATATTAAAGGTGAATAGGAAACAAGGATAATCCCATGCTATACTTGCCTTATACACCGATCCTTCGGTAAGCTTTAATCTTCAACGTTCTTCTTCTTCTTGATAACCACGTATATCTCACCGTCTGGACTTGATCAATAAATCATCACACACACATCGAGCAATCATACACGAAGCAAACAATAGATCTAAATTAGAACAGTACACCAATCATACAAAAATAAATAAAAGAGTTTGAAACACGATTCTACGCATCACTACGAACACACAGACGCGAAAAGCACACTAATCAGAGCTACGGTTGAAAAGATACATCTACCGAAAAATTTGCTCATAGAAGAAAATATAAAACTATTAGCTTCATGAGTTTTAATTATATAATAACATATATAAAATATTTTATAAATACTATATACGGAATTAAGTCAAATTTAGATTCAAATTATAAAACTAAAGTAAAACAAATCATATTTTATTTACAAAACCCAGTTGCATAATTATTAATCAAGATATGATTTAAACCATAAAATTTCAGAATTAATAATATGGTAAACACTGTCACTAACGCGTAGATCTCGTTGCTATGAATCTAACGCAACTCGAATGAGCTAAAACGGATCTAAAACGTAGAAGATATGATTTAAACAAAATCTACTTTATTAAAGTAATAGATTAAATCTCACATCGGAACTTAAAGATAGAAAAGCTAACCAACAGTAACACTAACAGTATAACAAGTTTGTAAAACTCTTCTACACGTTACTACGATCACATAGACATAAAGATCACGAAATTTGGATTTAAAACGTAAAAATTATGAATTTTCTAAGATTTCCTATAGATAAATAATTACTTTAATATAAACTCGAAAATAAATTATCTCAAACCTACTGTACAGTTCTATAATCATGTAGAGCTCGCAAATACGAATCTAACGCAATTTGAATGGATCAAATCGGAGTTAAAACGGATAATTTATAACTAAAATAAACTCAGTGGCAAAACTGTAAATATCAGAAAGCGTATTTTTCAATTACCGAGACGAAATATGCTTTCAACAGATCAAAACGTATTTTCGGAAGTTACGCGAT
This sequence comes from Saccharum hybrid cultivar R570, assembly GCA_038087645.1. Lineage (NCBI taxonomy): Eukaryota > Viridiplantae > Streptophyta > Magnoliopsida > Poales > Poaceae > Saccharum > Saccharum hybrid cultivar. Next base: position 19,485,862 of record JAQSUU010000760.1, read on the forward strand.
CAAAATACGCTTTACAGAAAAGAAAACGTAAACCGGGAATACGCTTTGGATTGCGGGTTAAGAACTTAAAAACTTCAGGGGCTCTTTAGCAAGTTTCACAGGCGAACCGGTATCTTTAAATAACAGCCGTTGGATTCAAAATCAACGATCCAGATTGGATCGGGGAGAGAGCCGGCGGCGCTCCGGCCGGAACAGGGCCGCGACGGCAGTCTCCGCGGCGGCGCCATGGCCGGAGATGGCTTCCTCGCGCTACAGAGCATTACCTTGCGAAAGAAATACACCAACGGGTAGATAACTTCAACGCGATCTTACCTAGAGCAAAATCGAGGCCGAGAACGAAGCGAGGAGCGCGTGCGGCTCGGAGAGGCGGGCGGTCACGGCGGTGCTCCGAGCAATGTCGTCTCGGGGTGGTTCCAATGCTCCGCATCGGAATAGGATGGAGCGGAAGGATCACGGGCTTGGTTTTTATAGCCCGAAGGCGACTCCACGGAAGGAAAGGGGAGATTGAGCCTTGGATTTGGCATCGGCAAAGAAGGAAAGGGAGATCCGGCGGCGGCTTGGGGAAGAAGGCGACCTGACGTGCGGGCCCGTGTCGTCAGCGACTGGAAGCGGGGAAACGCGCTCGCGCGGTGAACCTGGGCCGGCGGCTGCGGCTGGGCTCGGCCCATGCGGGAGCGGACGCGGGAGGAGGAAGCGGGCCGCGCGCGGGGAAGGCAGGCCGAGCTGTGGGCTGCGGTAAGAAGCGGCCCGAGAAGAAAAGAAATTCATTTCCTTTTCTTTTTCTAATTTTTCAAAGCAAATTTTCAAATGATTTTCAAATCCAAATTTAAATTTGATCAAACCACTCATCTCAAAAATTTAAATGCAACAGCATGAGTTTACAAACATGTTTCTACTCTTACATTTGATTTTAAATTTATAAAAATTATCCTTATCCTAAATTTGCATGCTCACAAAATTATATAAAAATCATATTTTTCCTATTTTTCATTTCTTCAAAATTTTAGGGTGTTACAATTCTACCCCCCTTAAGATGAATCTCGTCCCGAGATTCGGAAGATGATGATAAAAGAGATAGGGATAGTTCGTCTCTAGATTGTTCTTTACTTCATCGTGTAGTTCCATCGTCTTGATAAGAATTCCGTCTTACTTTGCATACATGTAACTAATTCCAAGATTTTTGACAAATGCTCCAAACAATACTCTGGTATCTCCAATCACTAGGCACCTTTCCTATAATACGAATTTTCTTCCTTAAAATACTTATCTTCCAACAGAGCCTGACGAATCTCTTAGTTAGAAGGAATTTCTACTACCAACCTTCAAAACATTAATGATTCTGGTCAAGTTGCTCAAATTTGGAATACGATTCTTAATCCTTGGTGTCACCCGAACCTTCTTAGCATTATTCTCCATTGCTAAGGGCATCGGCTGCGACTTTTACTTCTCCAAGTAATAGCACTTTTCTAAGTCCTAATCCATTTCATTCCAACGAGGATATCACAAATTCAAGACCAACTTAGTGAAGATGTCCTGTAGATTCTTGTGACCCTCCTATATGTCACTTTTCTTCCAAAAGACAGTACTCCATAGTGGAAAACTCCAGATAACACGTTAGGTAATTCAACCCACACTTCCTTAGTTGACTTAATGAACAAGGTACTATATTTTTCTTCTTGCATAAGGACACATCCCACACCTTGACAAGGTGCATCATTGTAGATATGAAGCTCTTGTCTGGATCTGACAAAGCTAATACTTGGGTTTTACTTCAACCTTTTCTTAGACTCCTTCAAACATTTGCCTGAGGTCTCTTGATCTAAACGAACTTAAAAGCTTCTCCAAAGTTATTTGTTCCTCTGCTATGACTTCTGTAAACTCATGGTCCACTTTGCTATCCTTGGTGTACCTATCTTCTAATTGATCATTCTCATCTCCCTCAGGTAAAAGTCGACCACCTTGATACTCAATTCTTTTCCCTGACGGTGTTGTTAAGAGTATTGTGCACCGAGTACCATGAATCACTCCTTTGTGTGCACAGAGCCATCCATTACCAAGAACCACGCGAATTTTAAGTGACTCCAACGCAATGAGTGTCGCGGTGAATTTTTCTTTGTTTATGACAAGACTGATATTCGGGCATATCTGATCTGCCTGCATTTCTCCCACTGGGGTTTGAACTAGCAAAAGCCTCCTCATTGGACACTTCACCATCTTGCACGTCTCTATCATGTCGGCGGAAATGAAAGAATGCGAAGCACTAGGGTCAAATAAAGCAAAAACTTGTACTGAACTTACTTGAATATAACCTCTCACTACTTTGGTAACTCCATGAATTTTATCCATATCCACATTGCTCAGTCTTCCATTGACATAGTTTAGCTGCGCTTTGCTTCCTTGAGCAGGCTTCTTATGGACTTTCCTTTTTCGCTTTCGTTGTTGTGGATTCTGACTTAGTTCACTCCCAACTTGCTCTTCAACATTGTTGTTTTGATAGTGCTCGGCTTCATCATACCCATAACATCCTTCAATAGCAGAAACATCAATCTTTTCCCACATATTAGTGAGAGACGTCATATAGGGCTCCTGAGTCATGAGATACTACACTTTCTATCATTAAGTGACCAATATCAGCAAAATGAGCAAGTATAGATGATCATTATCATGAACTATCCAAAAGGACAACTCTTGTCTCCATGGATCCAAAATTATCAACCTTGTTCACAGAACATTTTTGCTCAAGAGTGGCAACTCAATCATGGAGACTAACCAATACTTCCAACTAAAGAGTTCAATCTTAATAATCCTTCTTTACATTGGCTACCCCCCTTAAAATAAGAGACACTAAATAGGGTAGCTTGAACCTTCTTCTAGATGAGCTACTTAGCATAAAAGTGTTCTGACATCCCAATAATACTCTTGTGCATGGGTAAGAACAAGAAATCTGAAATTTCTCACGAGCAGAAAATCAGCAGTGCAGTAAAACAGCTGTAACTCTTACTCCGTTAATCCAATGAAGCTGTAGTTTACACCGATGGAAAACTTATAAAATTCTCTGCAACTTTCTTATAGAACACACTTCCAGATTCTGTAGTTAACTCGGTCGAAAACAGTACTTATCAGAAACTGTTCCAGGTCTATGACAGCACATATACATTGCCTTATGCTTTTTGTATCTCCCAAACCAAAACAACTATGAGGGTAGTTCTTGCATTTAGAGAGAGATGTTGAAGTCCACTCTTGTCCAGAATTTTTTTTTCATGATTTTTGGTCATTCAAGAACAGAGATATAAGTTGATAAAGACAGGCTGCTCCGAAAGACAAGATATAGAAAGCAGGAGATAACCAAAACCCAGCTATTTATTTCATTAATCCTTATACCTTATACATATAAACTAAATGAAATTGTGGTCAAAACCCACATGATCATTCCACTCATTACAAAATTCCAACTCAAGCATAAACATAAGCACAAAACAACTAAACACTTAAATGTTCATTAGCCACACATTAAGACGACTCAACTTGGCTACTAACGGTTTTATTACACGGGACATAACTCCTATTCCTTAAACATGGTGTGATTGTAGCAGTATCCAGAGTAGATAACGTCTCTTACATTCCTTATTGCTTTATATGGACATCTGAATCTCTGCATCTCTCTTTACCATTCTTATAACTCATACCTTAAGATGGGTCAACCTGGTATCCCTCAGGTATAGATTTAATACCCTCATACTCAATCCTTTCTCCTGAAAGTGTAGTTAGAAACACTGAACATTAGGCATACTCAATCACTCCTTTACAAGTAGATAACCAGTCTATTCCAAGGATAACATCAATGCCCATTAATTCCAAAACAATGAGGTTTACCTTAAAATTTACCCCCTTTATGTCAAGACTAACTTTTGGGCATACGCGGTCTGCCTTTATTTCACCTCTTGGAGTTTTATTCATCACTGTTTTCCCCCTTGGAAGCATAAGTATGTTATGATCTTTTGCATATTGTCTAGATATGAACGAATGTGAGGCACTAGGGTCAAACAAAACCTTGGCATTTCCTGAACTTACTGGAATTGATCCAAACACGACCTCCTTAGCTCCAGGAATGGTGGAAATATCCACATGTTTCAACCTTCCATGGATGTAATTTCTCTTTAATTTATTTCCCTGCACATGCTTCTTTTGGACATCATGTCCTGGGTCTCGCTGTTGTTGATTCTTCTGTGGGCAAGATTTGATATAATGTCCTTCCTGCTGGCAATGATAACACTTTCTCTTGGCTGGATCTTTTGTGATGTCATACTCCAAGGAACTGTTGTTTGGTATGTTGCTATCTTGCTGGCCATAAAAGTTCACCTTCGTCCCTTTGGCTTGTTTCCTAGCTTGTTTGGCCTTTCGAGGTTGATACTCCTTATAGGTAATTGTCCACCCATCTATGACTACTTCATGGGGAGTAGTTTTAGCGGGAGGGGCTTCTAACTCTTCAGGGTTTGGATTTGTTTGACAGGGGATCAGGGCTGCATGTGACAATGTAGTAGAACTCGCTTGCTCATTGCTTTCCACTAGTGGTTCTAATGAGATTGCCTTTCTCTTCTTATCCATGTTGATCTCAAAATTTGGATCTACCTTGACTTTCCCCTTATTAGACTCGTTTCGAAGACAGGGAAAACCATAATGCTTACAGCAGTGACATTGTTCCTGCTCTCCAAATGCCTTACTATCAACATCTTTATTGGATTTCATATTCTTCCAAACTTCTGCTACTTGTATCTTCTCTGACCCCTTGGATATGTTGGCTTGACCTTAAGATAAGCATCGTTGAGAATTCCCATGTTGAGCCATTTCTTCTAGTAATTGGTTTTGCATCGCTAATGGTTTCTTGTCAAAAGTGAGCAAGAGCGACACAATTCAGTCCTCTTAACCTCTGAAATCCACAGTCTTCTCGTCACGAGCCGTCTAATAGACAAGGAGAAAAGGTTCAAAATAGAGACAAGGTTTTTATAACAGAACGGGGATAGAATTAAGCATAACTTTGAGAAAATAACAAAGTTAAAGAGAAGCAAGAAATAGGCAACAATGAGAACATGCTAAACGTCCAGTTCTAACTAGGCTTGCGTCCTACAGTCAGCATTGCTCCGATACCAATCTGTCACACCCGGTTTTAAGGATAAAACCAGACATACACCATATGTGAAATAAAGAAGACAAATCTCACATATAGCCACAGATAAGTGTAATATCAAAAGACAAATGCTTAATATACATAACACAATAGTATAAAATATACCTTAAAGAGCATCACAGCGGAAAGACAACTCCGAACACCGGGTGCAACCTTCACTCCAGGATCAAACTAACTGGTTGATCACAAGCCTAACAATTCCAGAATCTAACAGTCTGGTACCCTTCCTGAGATGTGGGGAAATAGCAAGAGTGAGTCCATGTCGAACTCAACAAATATATCATAGGGTTCATGAGGCTCAAAAGGTTTGATACGGGTTTACTGCAATAGCTTTTAGTATGTCATCTTTTAGCAATTGAGTAGCAACAAGTTTACCATAAACCCAAATAACCTCATGATCATGTAAACAAGAATAATGTATAGCAAGAAACAATAATCATTAATGAACATCAATATCATCAGTATTATCATTATCTTCAGTGTTCATCATTTATTCTGTAAGGGTCCAAGGCCACTCGTGACCGTGAGCACGGCTGTTATAACAGTTTTACACTCTGCAGAGGTTGTACACTTTCACTGTGAGTCGTGATTTACCCTTTCGCCCGAGGTAGCTAATCTCTTGACCCACTTCCAAGGAAGGTCGGCAGGGTTCACTATGAAGCCTTTCAAAGGTTCGTCTAACAAGTTAGGGCCATTAGATTCACTCGGCAAACAGATGTAGAGGCCCCTTCTAAATGGCACAATAACGCGCAGCCTATACACATAAGGACAGAGGCCGCACTATACCCGATTCGTCAAGCCGTTCTTACGCCATGAAGGAATACCTCTAACAAGCTAGAAAAGGTCCTCATACTTGACTAAAGCCAGAGCCATATAGCCCTCACAGTTGTACTGTAAGTCCCGGATTTTCGCTTACAGATAAGTCCTTAAGGAGAGAAACTAGAGCACCAAAAATACCCCATGCTCTAGCCCTCTTGAGCCATATTGCTTTAAAGCATCTTTTAAACGTTTATTGCATATACCATTAGTCAAGTTACAGATCATGGTTATTTATCTTGAGCACTAGCATAAATACTACCCAATGCAACGTCCCATGGGTGTCAAGGTACAAGATATAAAAGCTAGGATATCCTTAGTGGTAACAAGGTAGACACATGCACATGAATTAAGTATATTAAAGGTGAATAGGAAACAAGGATAATCCCATGCTATACTTGCCTTATACACCGATCCTTCGGTAAGCTTTAATCTTCAACGTTCTTCTTCTTCTTGATAACCACGTATATCTCACCGTCTGGACTTGATCAATAAATCATCACACACACATCGAGCAATCATACACGAAGCAAACAATAGATCTAAATTAGAACAGTACACCAATCATACAAAAATAAATAAAAGAGTTTGAAACACGATTCTACGCATCACTACGAACACACAGACGCGAAAAGCACACTAATCAGAGCTACGGTTGAAAAGATACATCTACCGAAAAATTTGCTCATAGAAGAAAATATAAAACTATTAGCTTCATGAGTTTTAATTATATAATAACATATATAAAATATTTTATAAATACTATATACGGAATTAAGTCAAATTTAGATTCAAATTATAAAACTAAAGTAAAACAAATCATATTTTATTTACAAAACCCAGTTGCATAATTATTAATCAAGATATGATTTAAACCATAAAATTTCAGAATTAATAATATGGTAAACACTGTCACTAACGCGTAGATCTCGTTGCTATGAATCTAACGCAACTCGAATGAGCTAAAACGGATCTAAAACGTAGAAGATATGATTTAAACAAAATCTACTTTATTAAAGTAATAGATTAAATCTCACATCGGAACTTAAAGATAGAAAAGCTAACCAACAGTAACACTAACAGTATAACAAGTTTGTAAAACTCTTCTACACGTTACTACGATCACATAGACATAAAGATCACGAAATTTGGATTTAAAACGTAAAAATTATGAATTTTCTAAGATTTCCTATAGATAAATAATTACTTTAATATAAACTCGAAAATAAATTATCTCAAACCTACTGTACAGTTCTATAATCATGTAGAGCTCGCAAATACGAATCTAACGCAATTTGAATGGATCAAATCGGAGTTAAAACGGATAATTTATAACTAAAATAAACTCAGTGGCAAAACTGTAAATATCAGAAAGCGTATTTTTCAATTACCGAGACGAAATATGCTTTCAACAGATCAAAACGTATTTTCGGAAGTTACGCGATCAAAATACGCTTTACAGAAAAGAAAACGTAAACCGGGAATACGCTTTGGATTGCGGGTTAAGAACTTAAAAACTTCAGGGGCTCTTTAGCAAGTTTCACAGGCAAACCGGTATCTTTAAATAACAGCCGTTGGATTCAAAATCAACGATCCAGATTGGATCGGGGAGAGAGCCGGCGGCGCTCCGGCCGGAACAGGGCCGCGACGGCAGTCTCCGCGGCGGCGCCATGGCCGGAGATGGCTTCCTCGCGCTACAGAGCATTACCTTGCGAAAGAAATACACCAACGGGTAGATAACTTCAACGCGATCTTACCTAGAGCAAAATCGAGGCCGAGAACGAAGCGAGGAGCGCGTGCGGCTCGGAGAGGCGGGCGGTCACGGCGGTGCTCCGAGCAATGTCGTCTCGGGGTGGTTCCAATGCTCCGCGTCGGAATAGGATGGAGCGGAAGGATCACGGGCTTGGTTTTTATAGCCCGAAGGCGACTCCACGGAAGGAAAGGGGAGATTGAGCCTTGGATTTGGCATCGGCAAAGAAGGAAAGGGAGATCCGGCGGCGGCTTGGGGAAGAAGGCGACCTGACGTGCGGGCCCGTGTCGTCAGCGACTGGAAGCGGGGAAACGCGCTCGCGCGGTGAACCTGGGCCGGCGGCTGCGGCTGGGCTCGGCCCATGCGGGAGCGGACGCGGGAGGAGGAAGCGGGCGCGCGCGGGGAAGGCAGGCCGAGCTGTGGGCTGCGGTAAGAAGCGGCCCGAGAAGAAAAGAAATTCATTTCCTTTTCTTTTTCTAATTTTTCAAAGCAAATTTTCAAATGATTTTCAAATCCAAATTTAAATTTGATCAAACCACTCATCTCAAAAATTTAAATGCAACAGCATGAGTGCACAAACATGTTTCTACTCTTACATTTGATTTTAAATTTATAAAAATTATCCTTATCCTAAATTTGCATGCTCACAAAATTATATAAAAATCATATTTTTCCTATTTTTCATTTCTTCAAAATTTTAGGGTGTTACAAATGAATATGCCTTTTTGAGCCTCATGAACCCCATGTTACACTTGTTGAGTACGAGATGTACTTACGCTTGTTTATTTCTTTTACTTGGATAAAAATCCCGGATGGGTAACAGATGGAGGTAATAGTGACTACTACGCCTACTTCCCTGAAGATTACTAGTCTTGCTGTCAACCAGTCAATGTACCTGTGACTGGAGCTACCACGAGAGATTTTTATTTATACTTCCGCTACGTATGTGTTAAGACTATGTGTTTAAATATCGTGATGTAATAACATTTGTGATGATACTTCTGTTATAATTTGTGAACTTATGTGTGATTGATCTCTGGGCGCACATAAGGGTATGCATTCCATTTGGTCGATAAATGGGTGTGACACAATTTGCTTGGTTCGAAACCAATTTGCTTGGTTCGCTACGTAGTGCTTAGTTGTGCAAATTAAGAGCAACTTATTTCAAACTACACACATTAATAGCTAGTGAATTTAATATACTTCACGTGTGTTTGTGTTGTGCTAATTTTACTTCATCTTTGCTCGTTGGCTGTGGTAGAAAAATAACATTTTTACCCAAAAATTTGAGTTAAGACAACCAATCGTGCATTGTTCAGTACTACGAGTTGAATGGGTTCAATGTTGTATTTGTGCACTACAGTTACAAACTAAACCATTCAATACTTAATAGTTTGTGGTTGTGGTATTGCAAGGAAGTTTCCTACATATAAATGCGGTCATGGTACACATAGCCAAATTGCACTATTACTAGTATGATAGGTTTGTTATGAGATCGACATTTCCGTCCCTCTTGGTCTGATTCCAATGCTCTTCTTAATGAAATATTTCTTGGAACATACGGTCTAGTGTATGTGGCTCATGACATTATGGACTGAGAGACTTTTGGCACCTTAGCAGGTCAGTCAATGCGAAGAATGTTGCACAGCAAATCTCATGAGCCACATACACCTAGATCGTAGTATGTTCCAGGAAATATTACATTGCAAAGAATATTGGAATTGGACCAAGTGGGACACAAACGTGGTTATCACGTACTATTCCTATCATACTAGTAATATGTATTTGTCACGCAATCACATAATTGACTACAAGACCCATCAGGGGCATATTTGTCATTCTTTACAATATATATTACAGCTCCTGCACATATCTCTTCGTTGGAGAAAAACCAGAGCCTTCGTCTGGATCGTGACATGTATTAATAGTATGTTGACGAGGCGCCCACCGTGTGTTATAATCCAAACCATATACAGAGTTGAACAATTTGAAAAAGCTAGTGATGCAACCCAATTATGCAACAAGTCTAGCATTCACTATTGTTGGTGTCACGACAAACTTGCTTGACCGACTTATTAAGGCGACAAGTCTACGAGTCCGTCCATAACCTCACGAGCCACATGGTCCTAGATATATCGTCCGTTCTATCTAAGATTACATTAATGAAGAGAAAATTGGACACTGGTACATGTCATGGTCAGATACTAGTCATTGTATGACTTTTGGCTAGATATAGGGGGAGCATGACTCGATTTGATGCACACAATGATAGTAAAAGCGGTGAATAAATTGTAAACATGACTTTGTCCATAGTTGTTTGGTGATATTTTTATGTAATGCTAACTAACAACCAAGGTGTGTGGAGTAGTCGAGCAACCATTCATTGGTAATTAATAATTAATTAGTGAAAGACATGTGTGCCACAGGCATCGTCGAGAGTAAGATGAGATCGTGACTGACGACTAGGTGCCCACGTACGAGCCTGGTTGGGCCAGAGTGGGTCTTGATGGATCTATACGGGAAACAGGAAAGATAATTAATTATAATCTTTGCTTTAAGATTCATACTTTTTTTAAACAAGGTGTACCGGTGCAGATTTCTATAAATACTACCATGGTTACAAATTCTATGGGTGTGTTTGGCAGCATGGAACCATTCCGATTCAACCTTGGATGCAAGAATCACAACCAAACGAATACTACGATACAGAAACTGGGAGAAAACAATTCAACTTTTTGCACTATGTTGATGAATCTGCAGAAACGTGGTTTCACACAAATTCTTGTTCTCATCTCTCATACTTTCCATGTGGATTTATGGAAAATTAAAAATGCAATCAATTAAAATGGGTTGTATTAGGTTGTTCTCGGTCTACAAAAGATTCTGAATTTTTTTGAAGCATATCTTATTTATATATTTTCTGATAAAAAAAGAAATATACAGGATCGAACCTACTAGCCCAACGATAATACAAAGTGATTCCTTTTTTTTCGCAAATAGGGGTTACAACCCATGTTTCATTAAGACGAAAGGAGTGTCGGTACAACTGGCTGTTAGGCCTGCTACATCCGATCATTTGTGAGTGGCAAGCGATATCATTAGCATGGCTAAGAACCAAAGACAAGCAAACATAAAAGACTATACGGCTGTCGGTGGTGCAGCTACACTAGCGCTGGCTAGGAACGCCCAGACAGAAGCCAAGGTGGTGAAACCCACGTCAATCCACTGTCCGCCTCTAATTTACAAATGAGGATCAGAATCCCTTTGTATTAGTCGTGAATACAAAGTGGTTTTGATTCTCATTTGTAAATTAGAGATGAGCCTAAAGCGGTCAGGCCATCCCTCTCTTTTGTAACAAATTGAACTAGTTTTCAACATGAATCTAGCTACTATTTTGGAGAACTAGTATAATTTGTGGGGACAAGGCACCTCTTGTTGTCCATATCAAAAGACAGTTATGAAGCTTGGAGCTTCATTATCGATTGGTGATATAAACTAGTGGTAGTGCTCAGTTGTCCTCTTTTTTTTCTAGCGTATCATGGTCATGGTAGTAAGAATGACACACAAATTAGACATGTCAACATATGATGCATAAAGGGAACTATCAATACGATACACAATCGAGATGCCGAGCACTAATAATCTTATCACAGTTGTAGTGTCCTGTAATTTAGAACATTTCATCACTACTACCAACTAGGGGCCACCTGGTCCTCAAGCTTTTTCACAAGTTCTTCCTCATCTGCACCAACAACCCTGTCAAGGTCGTAGCCCCTCTTCATGAACAGGAAGGTTGGCACGCCATCGACATCTAATTGCTCAGCAATATGGCTCATTTCATCATTAGCCTCAATATCAACCTTTAGGAAAACGACATTTATGAACTGGGGCCATTTTGCGTGATGCTTTGCACCACCCCATGGTGAAGTGAATCACCACTAGCTTGCTGGGGTGGATCTTGTCGCTCCACTCTTCCAGGTTGTGGACTGCGATCACCAGCTCCTCCGCTGCCTTCCGAACAGGGCGCTGCATCTTTCTGGCAGTACTGGATTGTTGGGGTAAAGAGATACTTTGTTTCTGATCTCGTCCTCCACGGCCTCCACCTCAGAAGGTGTTAAAGTAGTATTCATCCAGTTAATAGTTGCACGGACATGTACGAGGTGCTGGATACCAATATCGAAATCGTCATATTTGGACAATGTTCCGCGGGCATCAATATCTACCTGGAACCTTCGGAGCTGCGGCATGGCTCCTGCAACAAAATGCAGACCCATCCCACCACCATACCGACTGTTAAACCACAACACCAACTGGGGTATCTCCAAATAATTAACAGAGGCAAAGCCAAGCAAGCCAACTGGGGTACCAGTAGCAGCATTAAATTTTGCCATGCTGATAAATAACGCCAATGCAACTTAACACGTTCTTGCATCACTGGACGTTGATGTATTAATAAAATGGAACGACGTAGCATTAAATTAAACTAGTAGCGTGCCCGTGCATTGCTACGGGACAGCTAAACTTTTATATTAAAAGCATATAGATCGCACGATAAGATAACATTACACGGATCGAAATATAAGTATGGGTACAATCCTTGTGTTTTTAGTATAAAAGTTTAGCACGCTACATAGTTATTAAAATTTTAGAAGTTTCAATTACATTTCATTGATCGAAATATTCACAATTGTTTGTTGTGGATAAAGGGCTTGTTTAGAACTGATTAAACCAAATTCTCGGCCGCCCCACCAAGAGAATCGAAAACAATACTGCCCAAATGCTTCTCCATGATTCTTTCGCAGACCGATATCGATCTTTTTACCGTGAGAACCAACGGAGAGTCCGATTTCTTGCATCGTAGCCCTCCCACCGCTGTTCCGCTACCGTAAGCGTATCCCACCATGGCAGGACATGTCTACAGTCTACTATACAGCAACCACGACAAACAATTGTGAATCCTATCCTAGAGAAAGAATGCAGAAAATCCATTTTGCCAGAAAAAATAGAACACGTTTCCACATATTCCAAACTAAAATGTTAAGAGCAATAGTGCCAAATTATTTGTTGGACTCTGACATGTCATGTTGAACAGATGGACACAGCCACATAGGTTTTGCAAAAAAAACGGCGTGCACTCATCGCATAAACAACCGGTACAGCAGGAGATTGTGCAGCAGCAATCAGTAGTCGTCGCCTCTAGATATGACCTCTTTGCAGGTTGGCTAGAGTAAGATGGTGTGCTCAAACTATGAGACATAGCTCCTTTTCACGCCGAACAATGGAGGGTACGGCTGCGAAGTGCGAACAAAGCAGGAGACAGTGAACAACGATGTCAGTCACACGGTTCAGACAATGGAGTCGAAATGCAGATTTTCACATACCTGAATGACACCACTGTCACAAAGATTTTTCAGAGCCAGGAGGTATTTTGTCGGGCCAAGGTCAGTGAGTTGGCTTGTAGTTGCCATAGAAAGTTCCCTTAAGGGTCCCCTCATCCAGGAGCTTCATTGGTTCAGCACGGCAACAATCTAGCTCTGTATGAAGAGCAGAGCAAATAATAGCAAGAAAACACATGGCACATATACAACCTAACTTTTGTCTCAAAATGCAATATGCAGTCCGCTTCTTTCCTAAATGCAAAAAACAATGAATTGAAATATGCATGAACATACAGTGATCCCACTTATATAGAACTTCCAATCCCAGCGTGAAATGAAATATGCAAGAAGATATACTAATCCCATTTACATAGAACTTCCAATCCTAGCGTCCTCCTTCATCCAAATTCAGGTTACCTGTAAAGAGAGAACAGATAGAAATTATGTAGACAAGAGGATGTATCCATATAACAATGAGAAAGAACCAACAAATACTAAATTGTTATTTAAGTAGGCAAACTATAAAAATTGTCTCTATATCTTGCCTCAAAGTGCCATATGCAGCAAACTTTAACACCTATCTATTACTTATGCTGACTGCTGCAAGGATCACGATAGATATGTAAAGCTCACTGAAGAATAAATCAAAAAAATAAAGAACTATATATGCAGAGCCCACATTATATGCAGCGCCTAAGTGTCCTGTGGCTTGGACATGCTCGGATCATGCATTGTGGCATCAAAATTTTCTCATCCAAGAGGAACCCAACTACTGGGCACAGCATCCAGCACACATTTTTGTTTTTAAACAAACAAACAAATTCTCATGAAATGACTATATAATTCCATTGCTTTCTAAAACAAATAAAGAGAAAAGGACAGAGAAATATTCAGGTTTTGCCAACAAGAATACAGAAACTAGCATTCAAACCCTCATATTGTTTGTGTGAAGGAACATGGAAGGAAGCCAACTCACCAGCACAGCGGCAGAGGAAGCAACTTCCTTTTGTTTAGCTTCTTGTTTGTCAAGAGCAAAATGTTACTTAATGTATTTTTTAAACTACATGTACGTCAATCTTAGCAAACCTCCTACATGCTTCAGCGTGTGATCAACTAAGAAAAAAGCCCGAAACAGAGTCATGTGTTAGACTCCGACCACAATTTCGGTGTTTACATTCTATAAGATAGACAACGACCAGAACCCTAGGGGAAACTTACTAACCATCATTCCTGAATGAAATGTTGCTCCCACAACAAAGTCATTCTTGAATCCTAGGGACAACATACTAAGTATCATTCATAGGCAAGATGGCATGCAGCAGAACGGAAGAACTGAAACTGTACACAGCCTTGCACTCACCTTGGGACAAACCAACGCAACAGCTTGCACTCGGCGATGTCTTGCCCGGTCTGTGCTAGTGGAGGCCAGCGTAACAGCAGCATCAATGAGATATATAGAGAGAGAAAAAATCAATTAGGGACAAAAGGAGCACATGAAGCACTGATACATTGCCCTGCACTAACAGAAGAATTGCCATTTTGCAATTTAGGTGATCCTGAAACTCAATAATGGATATTAAGTTGATTGTAGGAATTGGACGATACTTTGTGGTGAAAAACAACACTAATACAACTTTGTCATAGATCAACAGAAACTTATATTTCTATGTAGTAAAGCAGTAAGGTTAACTGACTTTCTGATGGACAATATAAGGGCTCAATTAGCCATGCTTAATGGAAACGTATAAGATCTTCAAGGAATTGCAAGGATATTTTATTACAAAGACAAATAAGAATATGGAGCAACATGTCACCTCCCCGCTGCTTGCTGAGCCGTGGCCCTTAGATTTGTTCAGTGAACAAGTCTGGTAGAAACAAGTTTGTCTCACACAGATAATCTATGACACAAATATAGATTCTTGTTAGAGAAAATTCCCCAGCCATGCATTTAGCTTATTACCTTCGATCCAAAAACTGGCACCGGTATCTTGACTTCCAGAAACTTATAAAAAATTACAAACAATTTCACTATAGTGAGGAAGGGTACCTATCCAAATTGGATAAGATAAAACCCTAACATGTGCTCATCTGGATGGTTGAGAGATATGGCTCCACTCTAGAAGAAAATAGTAAGAAATTTTCAGCTCATGACTGATAGTGAGGAGAATTGGTTCTAAACCTTCAGCAAATCAATGATACTATCTACATGAGCAAAAGTAAATGTGTAATTAGTCAGCCAATTGTTATTGAGATCAGCATACCTGTAGTTAAGTTATAGAAATGCATTATGATAAATTTGATTACCCCTTTCTAAAACAAAACATTCAGAATATGCCGCTTCAGAACAACGGATGAACCATTTAATAAGAACAAAACAATCATGCAACTCACTCTACAAATATTGCCAATAAAATCATTTCCAGCTTCATCCATGTGCTGGACTAAGATCTGCAATACCTCATCTCCCAAACTAACCTGAGGACTGCTACTGTCAAGTGTGCTAAAGCCATACAGATATCTGTTAACTCTATTGTTCCCCTCCCTCCCCCTCACTCACCCAGTGTATCCCCTCTCTCCATTCCCAAATTCATGAATAACCAAAATTAATAATAGTAATAGTACCATTTCTAGAATCTTTGACTGACAATGTTTGTGCATCATTTATTTAGCAAAGGTAGCATCATTATATTTGGGGTCATCAACGTCCCAAGTTTTCCTTCTTTCTTTAAGATTACTCTTTTCTATTTCCTTCTTTACTTGAATTAGTAGGATCGTACTGCTTCTTCAAAATCAAAACAAAGAAACAAAACAGCTGCAGTCTATAGTCAGGGGGCTATATATTCATGAATTTCCACACTTTAAATGTCATCAACACAAGCAGAGAGATTTTTCTAAAAGTCACCTTGAGGATGGAAATTTTGATGCCGCTAGTGGAATTCAATTCAGTAAATTTCCATTAATTCTGTCCCTCACGCACCCTGTCATATATTGTACAGAAAACTATCTATACTGATACTACAACTGAACAATCACAATAGTTGCTGTGTACTGCAGCCAATATAGACATGCTTCCTTATACAAGTGTCAAATGTATAACAAGAACACACCTGCTGTGTACTGCAACCAATATAGACATGCTTGGCATTTTCACAAACATCTTATGAGCAATCACAATAGTGCCATGATCCTAAGACTAAGCAAGATTTCCCCAATCTCCAACCAGCAAGATTTCCCTAATCTCCAACGAAGCAGAGAGTTGGTCGAACCTACCAGCAACAATGGCATGGACACGTGCTTGCAGATGCACTTCCTTGTTCGTGGCAATATGCTTACCGTGAGGGTGGCCAGCGTGGCTGGCTGTTGCCATGGATGGCAGCAAAAGTCCTTGGCGATCTCGTCCCTGGTGAGCGCAGCGGAGAAAGCCCTCTTCCTGGACAGGGCTGCCGGCGGCAGCGACGACGCGAGCAGCTGCCCTCGCTTGAAGAGCGCACCACAGCCAGACACCCGTCGTATTTTTTCTCGGGACTCAGGAGCAGATTTTATTTTTTCGGTTGGAATGGATAAAACCGAGAGTAATTAAGTTGTCTTCACAAGCCATCCAAGCGGGTATAAGTTTCCAAGCCGGTGATTTACACCTGGTTTGGTCCTAAAACCAGGCTTCCAAAC
Organism: Saccharum hybrid cultivar R570; assembly: GCA_038087645.1. Classification (NCBI taxonomy): domain Eukaryota; kingdom Viridiplantae; phylum Streptophyta; class Magnoliopsida; order Poales; family Poaceae; genus Saccharum; species Saccharum hybrid cultivar. The sequence continues at coordinate 19,502,657 of JAQSUU010000760.1, forward strand.
TGGCTCTACGTAAGAAAAGAAATTGGGGTCAGGTTGTGGGTCCTCGCGCGGCCTTCTCTTTGTTAATTGGCATCTTCTTCAGTGAACTAAACATATGGCCATAAGGTTTACAACGCACACCTTAAAATTGGCACTACATCAAGCAATCTGGGTATTGCCAGTAGCATTAAATTAATTATACCATATGCTGATGGTAAACGCCAACCTAACACGTTCTTGATGCATCAGTAGATGATGATGTATCCATAAAATGGAACGACCTCGAGACTCTCCGGCATAGAGCACCTAACCAAGATGCTTCAGAATTTAATATAGTAGTTCCCATTTCAAGATGTGTATTGCTACCCATACATCTAGAGTTCACTGAAGATGCCAATTTCAGACGAGGAATGGAATGCTCCTAGCTTGGGCCCTTGGTGGCTGGACTCCTGAAGGCACGCACATGGCAGCCGTGTTGCACAGAGCGTAGAGGAGAGGCGGTGTGCATGGATCCTGCAAGCTCCACCTCATATAATGATAGCGCAGAACCAAATCATTGATGTCGTTGAGACTTCGTAGCAGTTGCCAAATTAGTCGTGTCTACTGCTACAGAAAAGAATTGTAGCAACGCTTCACTTTTTGAGTAGGGGCGGCTGGTGATGGAGCCGCCCCTACTATGGGTGTGTTGGATCCCCACTCCACCAGCCACCTCTTCTAATAGGATAGTAGGGGCGTCTGGTGAGACGAGCCGCCCCTACAAATCAGTCAATTTGTAGGGGCGGCTCACTCATCGTAAACAATCGTGATTTTTTTTAATCTTTGGTTTAAACTTCTAACTAGTTTTTCTTTCTCGTGCTTACTCCAAATGGGGTGGTTTTTTTCTAAAATTTTGCTTACTCCAAATGGGGTGGTTTTTTTCTAAAATTTTCTAAAATCATGCTGTACCTATTTGTTGTATTCTTGCTGCTATTAGTTTGTTTCTGTTTTCATGTGACTTCGTTTGGAGAATTCAAATATTTAATTTCAACAAACTACAACTTCTAACCTGATTTTTAAATACTAAATGATCTCGGATGACAAAGTCATCAATATAAAAGTTGTAGAACTTATCAATATCTACAACTTTTATTTTGGTCAAATATTCATTTGTCAAAGTGTCACCATACATTGGCCACAAACTTATAAATCTCAACACGTAGTTTATGAAACTAGATAAAATATAGGTTAATTTGTGAACAAAGTTTCCTAACACTTTGTCAAATGGATATTTGACCAAAATATAAGTTGTCGATCTTGAAGAGTTGAACACAACTTTTATATTCACGGCTTTTACATTTGAAATCATATACTCCTCCGAAATGTTGTTTCAAGTTGTGCATTTTAAAAATTCAAATATTGATTCATTCAAATAAATTCAAATGAACAAATGACCAAAATGAAAGTTGTAGGTCTTGATGAGTTGAACAACTTTTATTTTCATGACTTTTACATTTGAAATCATATACTCCTTCAAAATGTTGTTTCAAGTAGTGTTTTTGTCACATATTAATTAAAATAAATAACCAGAAAATATTTGTAGGGGCGGCTAGGTTAGGAACAGCACCTACAAGTATATTTCTAGGGCGGCTGGTTTTTTAAGCCATCCCTACAAATTGTCCGCGGTATATCTGCCGAACCGCGTAATGGCTGAAATTTTCTAAGTCTTGGGCGCTCATTTCTCCTCCATCGACGCTGGCAGGCTGCATCCGCGCCCTATCTCCACCTCTCCGCCGCCTGCGCGCCCTACCTCTGCCGCACCCTATAGACCCTGCCCCCGCGCTCTACCTCCCCCACCCTACCGCCACCCCGGTAGACCATCTCGTCCCCTGCGCGGCGGGGCTAGGGTTTCCCCGCTGCCCCCGCTGGATCCGTCCCCGCCCTACCTTCCCCGGCGCGCTCCCTTCCCAGGCCCATCTCCCTCTCCTGGCGCGCCCGCCTCCACGGTCTACCGACGCCCCCGTGGGATCCGCGCCCTATACCCCTGCGTGCTCCCTTCCCCGGCCCGTCTCCCTCCCTCGGCATGCTTGCCTCTGTGGTCTACAGCCGCCCCCGCCGGATTTGCGCCCTACCTCCCCCGGTGCGCTCCCTTCCCCGCCCCGTCTCCCTTCGCCGGCGTGCCCGCCTCCGCGGTCTACTGCCACCCCTGCCAGATCCGCACCCTTGCTCCACCAGTGTCTGTGCAGGTATACTCGAATCACTTCTCCCACATTCCAATTCTTTTTTGATGAATGTTTGGGTCACAAATTAAACTGCATGTAGTTGGGTCTTACAAAGAAGTCAATATTATGTTGTTGGGTCATATAGAGAAGTGAATGGCACTTATAATCAAAACCTGATTGATGGCTATTTATCTTCACTTGCACTAGGATGTTTTCAGCGGGAAGAAACTTGGGATTTACATGTCTTGGCATGAGTGTAGTAAACAAGTGCTTGGAGTCGAAAATTCTGTACACAAGAAGTACAACAACTATGAGCAAGCACATAGATACTACAATGCATATGTTGGAGCAGCCCTACCGCTGCGACCCCTACCTCCCTCCCCTATGCTGATCCTAGATGATTGTTGTGAAACCATCGCCCCTCAGGGTGGCAAGACTTGTTCTTGGAAGAATGTGATGATTCTTAGTTTGTTGGTGTTGGTGTTTGGACTTTGGATGAGGCTATCCATGAGTAGCAAATGCAAATGTAATAATTAGGCCTATAATTAGATGGTCGATAAGCTGGGTCAATGTAGTTGGATAACACTATTGTATGTTGACAGCTATATTTTGGTTGTAATGCAACTCCATGAAAAATTGAAATGCAGTTGTTCTCTTTTTATTTCGTTGTTGTTATCTTACCTAACACCTTTTGGATATACGATAACTAGAGATGGCTGGAAACCTACCTTCACGGGAACTACCTGACAATTATGTATTTAATCTAGGCTTCTAACCAACATTGGAGAGGCTATTCTTCCCATATCCAAGCATAGTAAGCAACACCCTCCCATAAGTTGTTCCCACATCTATACATATTTTGTTTTGATATATGTATTTGTTACATGTAGACAATTCTTCCTATACCATGGTTCAAAGAGACATTAAAATATTTGGGGATTGAGATGGTGTGAGATGATGCAATACCTACTGTGGATCAAAAATTGGAAGTCCGAATTGGCTACGCTATTCGCGCTAGGGTGGGTAGACAACAAGGTCAGATCCTATACATCGCTAGGTCAGGCAGCGCTCAACCTCACTTAATTAGCACGCAAAAATATGCTGTTCTAGAATGCTTAAATGCACTTGAAATGATTGGGTACAATTTTCCAATATACTCCACCATGAGGATGGGAGCTTTGGATGTGGGCCTCCACCATGATATTGGGACCTATTGTGCATCTATTGCTGACAACAACATGAATGATGTGGTCAGTCTCATAACTTATATTCAGATTCATTGTTATGTCTATATATGTGCATGGTTCTGATGATGGCCACCATATATTTTCTCAACACTTGCAGATTGAGGCATATGACTTAACATATGCAAGTTGTAGCTTTGAAGCCATTTTAAACCAGGCCCTTTATCAACTAGGTGGTTATAATTGGGCTTATGGTGACCCTATTTTCACTATAGAGGGAATTCAGCAAACAATTAATGTGTGGAGGGGACGTTCTGGACCACCGCTGAGCGTCGTTAGTAAACCTTGTGAGCGATATTGTGAAGCAAAGGAGAGTGTACTAGTTCATACATTGCGCTATATCTGTGACATTCTAGGATATGAAATGAATGACCTGCACTTCTCCGAGTACGTGGTGAAACATCATCGAGTGCTAGGAATGTAAATTAGTGTTGGTTGTTGGTTGTATTAAACTTATTTGAATTATTATGGTTTGTACTGAAACAATTTAAATTATTATGAGTTTGTAACGATTTGGTATAATATCCTTGTGAATTATATATGTATATGTATATATATATATATATCAATTTGTAGGTGCAACTTGGGAACCGCCCCTACAAATATATGATTTGCAATGACGGCTGGCCCTACAAACCGTCTTTAGCTGCCCCTACAGTGCCCTTCTGCTGTAGTGGTCAAACCAGCTCCTCCTAAGCTAGTACTTCTGTATGAGAAGAGATTTAAAACATCTCCAACAGAAGCCAAAAATCTAAACCTCAAAACTAGTTATTGGGGGAGATACAAATCTTTGAGGGTTTTGAAAGGCCTTATCTCCAACAGAATAAGAAAATCTCAACCAAAAGAGTTGTTTTTTCAGAAGACTGCTTTTCCGTAGTACATTTGATCCTGCTTTTGGCTTTCTGCTTTTCAAAACTAGGTGAAATAAAGAGCACTTTCATAGTTGTTTCAAGAAAGATAAAGATAAGAGGTATAATTTGTATTTGTTTAACCAAATATCTTTCAGCTTTTGAATATAGCTCACTTTTCTTCGTAAAAAGTTAGCTTTTAGCTTTTCCACAACTCATAGCCCACAATTTACACAGCTCATAGTCCACATTAGCTTTTCCCCACAGCCACAGCTCAACCAAACAGCCCTAGGCATACTTGTTGGCAGGAAGACACTTGAGCCCCCGAAATGCGTAGTGTCTGCCGTATCTAGGACAAGCCATGGTGGCCATTGTAAGCCCACTCCTTTATTCCCTAGCCATCTCGGCTTGGGTTCTTTTCTTTCACAATTGTCCATTATGTAACTGCAAAACGGCTGTCCTTTCACTAGTACACAAATCTTTTTTTTACGGATGATCAAAAATGATTGTAAAAATAAATTATTATCTAAGACGGTTTTAAAACCTCCGCGCATATTGATCTTCAGGGACAGTTTACTTAAGACCACGGTCCTTAAATCGATTTTCAGAGTTAGTTGACTTAAGTCAACCGTCTCTAGAAATAATTTTCGAAATTTTCAAAAAACTCATTTAGAAGTCATAGAAAATTGGACAAACTGGTACACATGTCGTGGTCACATACAATTCATAATACGACTTTTGGCTAGATATAGGGGGAGCATGACTCGATTTGATGCGCACGATCATAGTTACAGCGTTGAATAAATTGTAAACACGACTTTGCCCATAGTTGTTTGGTGATAACTTTATGTAATACTAACTAACAACCATGGTGTGTGGAGCAGTCGAGCAACCATTCATCGTTAATAAATAATTAATTAATGTGTGATTTAGAAATTGATATACTAGCAATTTCAAATTGTGTATTATTGTTATCAACACAGGAATTTGTCATGGATGAAGAAGAAGAGACCTTGGACCTGGATCATTGATCATGCACTGAAAAGGTAACAACGGACATGGTAGGGAAAGAGTTAGTCTGTTGTAGCTATGCCTGGCCATGTAAGGTCCATTTTAGAAACCCCTCCAATTATAACAATCAGCTAGGTAAGAAAATTTTTAAGGGTGGATAAATAGGGAAGTGTTGACGCTGAACAAGGTCCATTTTAGATAGCCCTCCGATTATAACAATCATCTAGGTAAGAAAATTTTTAAGGGTGGATAAATAGGGAAGTGTTGACGCTGAACAAGGTCCAAATCACACACCAGCACGGCCTTGGACGCTTAAAGAGGTTATACACAAACTGCAATGCAGCAAGAATGCAGCGTAATTTTCTGAACCGATCTAGAGACCGATAGGGCTGATGTAGGACTTGTTCTCGACTGAAAAGGTTCCCGAACCACTCCCGGAAGGATTTGTCAGGGAGGAGCACGTGGAGGATCTTCTATATTTGAAAAATAGGATCCTTCAAAAATGGGAATATTTGAAAAATTCGGTGCTAAATAGGGACTGTATTGTGGAGTACTCCTATATTTAAGTTGCCACCTGCTACTAGAAGTAACAACAAATTGTGCTAACCGTGACTAACTTGTTAAGGTGACAAGTCTTCCAGCTGTATCTACTTCAGTCCTCATGAAGGGAGCTTGCCTCAATTTTATGTACACAAAGAGAGTAACTGCTAGCAGTGAATAAATTGTAAATATGACTCCGTTGATGGCCCACTGTTATCCAATGCTAATATGTATGAATATTGAAACAAAACCAATTAGATTGGTTCGCTTCGTAGTTCTTAGTTGTGCGACTTAAGAGCAACTTATTTCAATCTACACACATTAATAGCTAGTGAATTTAATATCCTTCATGTGTGTTTGTGTTGTGCTAATTTTACTTCATCTTTACTCGTTGGCTGTGGTAGAAAATAACATTTTGAAAATAAAACCTAAAAAATTGAGTTAAGACAACCAATCATACATTGGTCACTACTCCAAGTTGAATGGGTTCAATGTTGTATTGGTGTACTACAATTACAAACTAAACCATTCAATACTTACTAGTTTGTTTGGTTGTGGTAATGCACAAGGAAATTTCCTACATATAAATGCCGTCATTGTACTCATAGTCAAATTGCACTATTACTAGTACGATAGGTATGCTATCAGATCGACATTTCGATCCCTCTTGGTCCGATTCCAATGCTCTTCTTAATGAAATATTTCTTGGAACATACGGTCTAGTGTATGTGGCTCATGACTTTATGGACTGAGAGACTTTTGGCACCTTAGCAGGTCAGTCAATGCGAAGAATATTGCATAGCAAATCTCATGAGCCACATACACCTAGATCGTAGTATGTTCCAGCAAATATTACATTGCGAAGAATATTGGAATTGGACCAAGTGGGACACAAACGTTGTTCGCATGTAGTATTTCTATCGTACTAGTAACATATATTTGTCACGCAATCACAGAGTCGACTACAGGACCCATCAGGGGCATATTTGTCTCTTTACAATATATATTACAGCTCTTGCACATATCTCTTCGCTGGAGAAAAACCGAGCCTTCGTCTAGATCGTGACATGTATTAATAGTTTGTTGACGCGGTGTCCCACCGTGTGTTATAGTCCAAACCGTATATAGAGTTGAACAATTTGAAAAAGCTAGTGATGCAACCCAATTATGTAACAAGTCCAGCATTCATTATTGTTGATGTCACAACAAACCTCCTTGACCGACTTGTTAAGGCGACAAGTCTACGAGTCCATCCATAACCTCACGAGCCGCATGGTCCGACATATACCGTGCGTTCTAGCTAAGATTACATTAATGAAGAGAAAATTGGACAAACTGGTACATGTCGTGGTCACATACAAGTCATAATACAACTTTTTGCTAGATATAGGGGGAGCATGACTCGATTTGAGGCGCACGATGATAGTAACAATGGTGAATAAATTGTAAACATGTGTTTGTCCATAGTTGTTTGGTGATAACTTTATGTAATACTAACTAACAACCATGGGTCGAGCAACCGTTCATCGATGATAAATAATTAATTAATGTGTGATTTAGAAATTGATATACCACCAATTTCAAATTGTGTATTATTGTTATCAACATAGGAATTTGTCATGGATGAAGAAGAAGAGACCTTGGGCCTGGATCGTTGATCATGCACCGAAAAGGTAACAACGGACATGGTCGGGAAAGAGTTAGTCTGTGGTAGCTATGCCTGGCCGTGTATGGTCCATTTTAGATACCCCTCTGATTATAACAATCAGCTATGTAAGAAAATTTTTAAGGGTGGATAAATAGGGAAGTGTTGACTCTGAACAAGGTCCAGATCACACACCAGCAGGGCCTTGGACGCTTAAAGAGGTTATACACAACCTGCAGCGCAGCAAGAACGCAACGTAATTTTCCGAACCGATCTAGAGACCGATAGGGCTGATGTAGGACTTGTTGTCAACTAAAAAGGTTCACGAACCACTCCCGGAAGGATCTGTCAGGGTGGAGCACGTGGAGGATCTTCTATATTTGAAAAATAGGTTCCTTGAATAATAGGGAATATTTGAAAAATTTGGTGCTAAATAGGGAAGAGGAAGTTTTTTTTATGTCAAATAGGAAATTTCCTCATTGTAGTGGCACGAATATCCAGCATCTACAGCGACTGTACTATGGAGTACTCCTATATTTAAGTTGCCACCTGCTACTAGAAGTAACAAAACACAGTGTACTAACTGTGACTAACTTGTTAAGGCAATAAGTCTACCAGTCCATATCTACTTCAGTCCTCACGAAGGGAGTTTGCCCCAATTTTATGTACACAAAGAGAGTAACTGCTAGCAGTGAATAAATTGTAAATATGACTCCGTTGATGGCCCACTGTTATCCAATGCTAATACGTATTAATATTGAAACAAAACCAATTAGATTGGTTCGCTTCGTAGTTCTTAGTTGTGCGACTTAGGAGCAACTTATTTCATTCTACACACATTAATAGCTAGTGAATTTAATATACTTCATGTGTGTTTGTGTTGTGCTAATTTTACTTCATCTTTGCTCGTTGGCTATGGTAGAAAATAACATTTTCAAAATAAAACCCAAAAAATTGAGTGAAGACAACCAATCGTACATTGTTCACTACTCCGAGTTGAATGGCTTCAATGTTGTATTGGTGCTCTACAATTACAAACTAAACCATTCAATAGTTACTAGTCTGTTTGGTTGTGGTAATGCACAACGAAGTTTCCTACATATAAATGCAGTCATTGTACTCATAGTCAAATTGCACTATTACTAGTACGATAGGTATGTTATGAGATCGACATTTCTGTCCCTCTTGGTCCGATTTCAATACTCTTCTTAATGAAATATTTCTTGGAACATACGGTCTAGTGTATGTGGCTCATGACATTATGGACTAAGAGACTTTTGGCACCTTAGCAGGTCAGTCAATGCGAAGAATATTGCATAGCAAATCTCACGAGCCACATACACCTAGATCGTAGTATGTTTCAGGAAATATTACATTGCGAAGAATATTGGAATTGGACCAAGTGGGACACAAACGTTGTTCGCATGTAGTATTTCTATCGTACTAGTAATATATATTTGTCACGCCATGACATAATCGACTACAAGACCCAACAGGGGCATATTTGTCATTCTTTACAATATATATTACACCTCCTGCACATATCTCTTCTCGGGAGAAAAACCAGTGCTTTCGTCTGGATCATGACATGTATTAATAGTATGTTGACGCAGCGTCCCACCTGTGTTATAGTCCAAACTAAACAATTTGTAAAAGCTAGTGCTGCAACCCAATTATGTAACAAGTCCAGCGTTCACTATTGATGATGTCACGACAAACCTCCTTGACCGACTTGTTAAGAAGACAAGTCTACGAGTCTGTCCATAACCTCACGAGCCACATGGTCCTAGATATACAGTGCGTTCTAGCTAAGATTACATTAATGAAGAGAAAATTGGACAAAGTGGTACATGTCATGGTCACATACAAGTCATAATACGACTTTTGGCTAGATATTGGGGGAGCATGACTCGATTTGATGCGCACGATGATAGTAACAGCGGTGAATAAATTGTAAACATGACTTTGTCCATAGTTGTTTGGTAATAACTTTATGTAATACTAACTAACAACCATGGTCTGTGGAGCAGTCGAGCAACCATTCATCGATAAAAAATAATTAATTAGTGAAAGACATGTGGGCCATGGGCATCGTTGAGAGTAAGGTGAGATCGTGACCAATGACTTGGTGCCCACATACGAGCCCGGCTGGGCCCGAGCGGGTCTTGATGGATCTATATGGGAAACAGGAAAGCTAATTAATTATAATCTTTGCTTTAAGATTCGTACTTTTTTAAACAAGGTGTACCGGTGCAGATTTCTATAAATACTACCCTGGTTACAAATTCTATGGGTGTGTTTGGCACCATGGGACCATTCCGATTCAACCTTGGATGCAAGAATCACAACCAAACGAATACTACGATAGCGTTTCTATTGGAGAAACTGGGAGAAAACAATTCAACTTTTTTGCACTATGTTGATGAATCTGCAGAAACGTGGTTTCACATAAATTCTTGTTCTCATCTCTCATACTTTCCATGTGGATTTACGGAAAATTAAAAATGCAATCAATTAAAACGGGTTGTATTAAGTTGTTCTTGGTCTACAAAAGATTCTGAATTTTTTTGAGGCATATCTTATTTATATATTTTCTGATTAAAAAATAAATATACAGGATCAAACCTACTAGCCCAACCATCATACAAAGTGATTCCTTTTTTTCGCAAATAGGGGTTACAGCGCGTGTTTCATTAAGACGAAAGGAGTGTCGGTACAATTGGCTGTTAGGCCTGCTACATCCGATCATTTGTGAGTGGCAAGCGATATCATTAGCAAGGCTAACAACCAAAGACAAGCAAACATAAAAGACTATACGGCTGTCGGTGGTGCAGCTACACTTGCGCTGGCTAGGAACGCCCAGATAGAAGCCAAGGTGGTGAAACCCACGTCAATCCACTATCCGCCTCTAATTCAAAGGGATTCTGATCCTCATTTGTAAATTAGAGATGAGCCTAAAGCGGTCAGGCCATCCCTCTCTTTTGTAACAAATTGAACTAGTTTTCAACATGAATCTAGCTACTATTTTGGAGAACTAGTATAATTTGTGGGGACAAGGCATCTCTTGTTGTTCATATCAAAAGACAGTTATGAAACTTGGAGCTTCATTATCGATTGGTGATATAAACTAGTGGTAGTGCTCAGTTGTCCTCTCTTTTTTTCTAGCGTATCATGGTCATGGTAGTAAGAATGACACACAAACTAGACATGTCAACATATGATGCATAAAGGGAACTATCAATACGATACACAATCGAGATGCCGAGCACTAATAATCTTATCACAGTTGTAGTGTCCTGTAATTTAGAACATTTCATCACTACTACCAACTAGGGGCCACCTGGTCCTGAAGCTTTTTCACAAGTTCTTCCTCATCTGCACCAACAACCCTGTCAATGTCGTAGCCTCTCTTCATGAACAGGAAGGTTGGCACGCCATCGACATCTAACTTGGTGCGACTAAGTCCTAGCAAGGGCAAAATAGCGAGCCTCGCTAAAAACAAAATGGGGCGTCACTGCGACTAAGTCCCAGCAAGGTCAAAATCGCAAGCCTCACTAAAAGAAAACAGGGCATCGCTGCGACTAAGTCCCAGCAAGGGCAAAATCGCGAGCCTTGCTAAAAGAAAATGGGGCATCGCTGCGACTATGTCCGAACAAGGACGAAATCGCGAGCCTCGCTAAAAGAAAGCGGGGCGTCGCTGCGACTAAGTCCCTGCAAGGGCAAAATCATGAGCCTCGCTTATCGTAGCAGCTATTCAGCTCACAAAGCCCACAACAAACCAACCACATTTACGATATACAACAAAAGAAGCCAACGTTCTTTACAACCTCGTAGCATTAACAACAACAACACGCAAAGCGGGGAAGCCTGATAGCAAACAAAGCTTCGCTATAAGAGAATAAAGGGCATCGCCACAAAGACTTTAGGAAGTACATAGCCTCGACTTTTAACGACACTTTTACACCATCACAGACATTCACAATACAACAAACAGCTTTACTGCATCAGCAACAACAACCACAAAAACGCTATTGTCTACGCAATTCCCACGCATCCACCACATCCTCATCAAAGCCAACATCCACAGCAACCTCCTCCACCATCTCACAAACAACAACCTCAAGTAAGCAACTCACAAGAACCCCTGCAACGTCTTCAACAAATTCTTCAACCTCAGTCACCTCAGCATCAACACCACCAGCAGGGGTATCATCAGGAACACTCACAAGCGGCCCCCAGAGCATGGGGCTGAAAGGAACCAGCGGCAAATCACCCTCCAAAACCCTCGCTCGATACATCCGACGACAGTCCCAATCGCTAAGATCAACAGGCTCAGGTTTCGGGACTCTAAGCGAACCCTCGCTATCAACTACCGCCTTACGCTTGTCAAACAAAAAATTGATGGCCTCGCCCTCATCCACATCGTCCTCGAAAGGGCCAGCACCAGAAGATAACCCAAACAACATGCGCATCGATTGCCAATCCATCAGATCAGCATTTCTCCAAAAGGCCGTCGCCTCTTAGTTCCTGGGTCCATAAGATCTAACCTTCACCCACCAAAACCGCTCAAAAGACAAAGACGGAAATTTGAACCTCGCACGAGCCTAGTTATCACCGGCAATAAATACATCTTGATAGTTCATCATAAGTGGCACCACATCTAGAACCTCGCGTGCAGGCCCCACATGAACCTGCGCAACAAAGGAAACAGTTAACCTTACATCCCACCAAGTTTTTAACGCACCCATGACCAGTGCCTAAGAACAAAGTTTAGACACGCAAAAAAGAACCCTCGAGCATAACATAAAAACCGCGCCAACATCACACCTGTACAGCCTCATCAGCTTCAACAGGAAGTTCAACTTTCATTCTGGCATTATCGCCAACTTGCTCAGTCTCCTGCACGGCAGGGGGCTCCTTGCGGTTACGCACATCCTATGCAACAGCGAGCGTAGCATCGGCGCGGCTTGAAGCGTCAGCACTCGCTTCGAGAACAGCCCCGCCTGCAGCTCCACCCAAACCAACAGGCGCGGTCATGCTTTGTGGGACATCCTTCGCAGCATTGACCGCGGCAACCCTCGCAACAGCTCGCTCATTCTGGCTAGCAGAGGTTCTAGTGTGCGAGGGCGTTGGCATAGCAACTCGAGCAGCATCCTACCCTGCCTACAATAAGACAAACAAAACAGCAAAAGCCTTAGCTCAACCCCAACCTGAATCGCAACTACTCTAGAAAACAAGACAACAAAAGCCTCGACAGTCAAATACCTGCTCCGTCGACTCCGCGGCCTCTTACAAAGCCAAGGCTCGCCCATCACCAACCCAGAACTTCCTCAAGAAATGACCTCCGACACTCTTGCAAACAACATCCTCCTTCGTAGCCTTAGCATCGTCGATGGCTACAAACTTATGGCGCGCTCGACCAACCTCCTTCACATGATTGCACCTCAACTCTTACAAGGTGTGAGCCATGGTCAAAGCACCTATATGGCCACCAAAGTCGGCCGCATTCTCAATCAAGGGGCGCACCAACCCCAACTCCCTCTGAAGCCACAACCAAACACTTCGGGGCTCGCCCCCGGCAGCGCAGACGAAGCTGACCCACCCGCCGCCACCATCATAGAGTCGAGGGTCTCCTTCACGCCGTGCATACAATTGGACCAACCCTAGGACAGAGAAGCCAATTGCGAGGATAACCCACCAACATTCTTTTCACCCTTCTCTTTATGCTCTCTAGCTTCTCGAGCCTTCGTGTTGAGATCTATATTTCGATTTTCCAATTCATGGTCTCCTGCAGCCTCTCGTTCGCCTTCTTAGCACTCTCCTCGGCCTTAGTAACCCGCGCCTTATGCATGCTCGCCTGCTGCTTCAGCGCTTGCTTCTCCCTCGACAGGACACCACTCTCTTTCTCTAGCTGGCCAACCTTCTACTGGTACTGCGTTTCATCCCAACCATTCCATTGGCAGACCGAGCGAGCAAGCAGCATCACCTCCTCGGAAGTCTTACAATAGTTGATACAAAAATATATTACATCGGAGTTAAAAGAGCGGAAGTCTTACAAATCATCATTTAATTATTACAAACCATAAGTTCCTGTCTTTAAACAAAGTAGTGGGGGTAGCATGACTACACAACTTTATTCCTTACATAACGTATCATCCTGCCCACAGATGATAGTTCATCACCTCTATTGCTGATTTTCATCATCTTCTAAAACTGTCATACAACAGGGGCAAAACCCTAGCTGCAACTGGGATTCACCTACAACAGGGGTTAATAAACCCTGAGTACAAAGGTACTCCACAAGACTTACCCGACAAATAAAAAGACCTCAAGGACATGCTGGCTTATCAGGAAAGGTAGGGTTTTAGCAAGAATCAAGATTTAGCATTCGCAGAAAAACTTACTAAAAATAGATCCTTGCTTTCAATATTTTAGCTCAATATTAAGTCATTATCAGTATCCAGTTTGCGCCTACTCTAAATCAAGCACTTCTTAAAGCATCTCATTCCCTCCATTCTCATTATCATAAATATCATGTTCCATAGTTTAAGCTATGATGTAGCACAGTGGATCGAGTCTCCATAACCGAGGAGCAATGATGATTTAAATTGAATAAAGCCCAGCTGGGGATCCCTAACCACACAACATATGCAGGTCCCAGACCTACATATATCAATCTTCACTTAGATCCTCCAAAACATGAACTGGTCCGCACTACCCGAGAGCACAATACTCCACTGCCCTACCAAATTCCAATAGGGTGGGTACAGGCTACTCTCGCCATCTCCCATGCCCAGTGCACGGTTATCTTTTCACATAATGGAATAGCCGAGGTATCAGGCTTACCGGAGTATGTGGCTAGTTGCAAAGTCTCGACCCATGCAGGTCTACAACAAACGGTCCTTAATCAACACAGGCGGAAGCACTACATTGAGACTCCATTCTCCATGCAAGCCACCCATCCAATTCAAATTAAATTCACCATCATTTTGCATTACCCGTGCATGAATAAGGTACCAACTCAAAGGATAAGGCCATCATTCCTCAGGACGTCTCCCGAGAGCATTTCGAAAGATGTATCTCATTACCTAACTCTTATCAACTAAGCATAGCTAAGCATTATTAGCCTACAACTACCAAAGGGTGTCAAGGAAGGTTATCAGAATATCAAGGTAATCATGCAGCAATGGGTTTCAATTCAACCCTATAACTTAATGCACATATTATAGGACTCGAATGATAAAAGTATTTGTAAATACAAGGAAAGGGTTATATGCTTCAGGGCTTGCCTTGGTTAATGGAGGAGTTAGGATCTTCTGATGAACCACAGATATCAAATCCAACATCCACTGAGGGATGCTCCTCCTCGGGGACTTGATCAATGGTCAGTCCCTCACCTTCGGTCACTACACATGATAATAAGGATGCATGCTCAATATGATGAAGTGCTAACATGATGCATGAAAGATGCATAACAAGATTAATAACTTGAGTCCAACTTTCCTTCATGGTGCAATTAAGTTAATCATTCACAAAACCATTTTACTATGGTTTAGCTTTAATCATTTAACCTTTATTCATTAACAAATAAAACATATAATTAAGGGTATAACTAAAACTTATCAAATTCATCCTAAACTTTTTGTGAAGATTTCTTTCATCATGAAACAGTGGCAAACAAATTTCATAAGTTTTGGATTAATATTTTAATTTCTAAAGTTCATGGAAGGTCCATTTATTAATTAAAAGAGGTAATTTTTAAACATTCAAAAAGTATTTATTTTTATCATTTCCTGTTTTTCCTATATAGAAATCATCATGGAGAGGCTACACAAAAATTTTCATAATTTTTGGTGCTCTAATTATTTTTCAATGAAATAAACAAGTTTCAGCACTAGTTAGCATTTTCTGAAAAAGAATATAAACCATTTCCCTCACTGACACGCTGACCCCACCGGTGCACAGTGCTACCGCGCTGACCACGGCGAACCCCGGGTTTGACCGGTAAAATCTCACCGGCGGCGAGGTTTCCGGCCATGGGGATTGTTCCGACGCATCTCGACCTCATGCACCGACTGGTGGTGACGGTTGCAGCTCTCGTGGACGGCGGTGAGCTCAACGTCGGCCATGGCGGACGCGGCCGGTAGAGGTAAAACGGAAGGTACGGGAAGCATCAGTAGCTCACTGCGACTTCAAACAACTGCTCGGCCACGGCGAATACGGAGCGGAGCTGTGCTGCCGGCGATATCAACAAACTACAACTTCGTGGGCCATTTTCTGAGATTAAAAAAAATTTCGATTGTTTACGATGAGTGAGCCGCCCCTACAAATTGACTGATTTGTAGGGGCGGCTCGTCTCACCAGACGCCCCTACTATCCTATTAGAAGAGGCGACTGATTTGTAGGGGCGGCTCGTCAGACTGACAATGGATCGTGATCCAGCCCTAACCCCGCCCCAGCCCTAAATATTTCAGAAGTCACTTGATCCTAATCCAACTCATATTTTAATAGGTATAACCCGATCCAGTCCTATCCGTTTTAACGTCTATCCTGCTCCAACCCTGGCTCTGTGTTAGATCCTTGGGCACGATCCTTTCACAGCGTTCGGGCCTATTCATCTCGTCTGAGCTCGCTGCTTGATGGAATGTGATCCCTGGGCACGATCCTTTTACAGCATTTGGGCCAGTTCATCTAGTCTACGCTCGCTGCTTGACGGATTGTTAGGGCCGCCCGGCCAGGTCACTAGCAAATCTACGCGTCCATCGTGCAGGGCATTGACTGCCTACATGCGTTGAGTAAGTGCTTATACTTGAGTAGTTACAAACGAATAACAGTGCTTACTTGCTTACAATCACAAATAACATTAGAAATCACTACATCAGTCTACTTAAGTTTTGCATAGAAACTATAATATAGCAAAATAGAAGAACAAAAGCCACGCATGCTCGAAGTTTCACTCCTAAGCTCCATTTCTGAAACTGCAAAAAGGAAAACAACTATAAATAAGAAATTAATATCCACTGGCTAGTATACAATATAAATAAAGGCACACGTTGCCTGGATGTAAAGGCACACTTTTTCTTACAAAAATAACCATTACTGAGTTACAATTTTTACTGTATTAGTAACACTGAAAAAAGACCAACAAAGCTGTGCAAACATATAGAACTTCCTGAACCACTGAATTCACAAGGAATTGCATCCAAATAAGCAATCAAGTAGGCAGCCGAACCTACCTACATCCCACAAAGATGCTGAAGACGAGCTTCCTCTGCTCCCCTCCTGTGAAGGCCTCCTCCCCTCCTGTCAAGTAGGCAGCAGATCAGACCATAATCTAATACCAAAAAAAATATGCAGCGAAGCATGGCTATAGTAAAATCAAAGCTTGTCAATATTCAGTCTGAGTTTCGACTATGCTAACTGCATATGCAGTGAAACATGCGTGAATGATACAAGAACTCGAATCACCCTGACTTTAGCCCTCTTTTTCCCTGACCGGCCTGACTGATCTGTGGAGATAGCATCCTCAACCTCTGCTGCTGTTGCTGATGAAACCCTCTCCATAATAACCTTTGGGAGAGGCGCCGGCTCTTCCTACAGGTGGCTGGAGAGGGTCGGCTTCTCTTCCCTACGTCGGAGGCCCGATCAGCGGCTCGGGGGCCAGGAGGGAGCGGCAGGTGAGGATCTTGGTGACACATGGAGAAGCGATGGGTCCCAGGAATCACTGCTGCCAACAGCTCGGGACGGTAGAATTGCTGCTGTCACCGCCGCCGACTTCCTCAACCTGCGCCGCCGCCGCTGTCGACTCCTCAACCCGTGCCGCCGTCGCCGCCGCCGCCCCCAGCTCTGAGGACCCGCCCCGCGCAGCCGCACCCCTCGACTACGACTCGCACGCCATAGGGCACAATCCGTTTCCAGATCCTCGGGCCGGCCCTCTTCCAACGATCCAATCCAACGTTTCCATCGACTCGGGCCACGTATACAGCCCAGCCCTTATACGGGCCAATCCAATCCAACTCGACCCTCTTGTATATATGGCTCATAGACAATCCATATAAGTAGGCCCATGAGTTGGGGGGCCCTTTCGGCCCTTGGGCTTACATGATCCATTCCCAGGCCCGGCTACAAGACACTCGCCATTGACGGCCTGGCAGGTTTTGGTTTCAGTAGTGGTGTTTAACCCTTTGTCCACTTCCCAGTAGATGAACCTTGAACAACCCTAGGTTGGTTTGGATATCACTACACCTAAATTAGACAGAAGGAACACAAGTAACCAGTTTGTCCACATGTGCCAACAAATGAAGAATCTCACAGTGTGCATCCCCGTACATCGTTCATATAACAGAAGAGTATTACATATACCATTCAGTAGGATGTGTGCTACCTATCACAATGCTTTGACTTTGATCGTAATCCACATGCCAACAAATGAAGAATCTCACGCTGTGCATCCTCGTACACCGTTCATATAACAGAAGAATATTACATACTAGTAGGGACCCTGTGCTTTGCACGGGCCATTTTTTTTTGTTTTATATCTGCTATGGGGTACTGTTCACAAGGGGGGGCACTGTTTACGTGGTTTGTTACTGTTTTTGACGGGTATGTAGTGTTTGGTAACGGGCCTGTACTGTTAATAGTGGGTACGTAGTGTTTTATTAGCGGGCTAGCACTGTTCATGAGATTCGTTACTGTCTCTTAACGGATTAGCACTGTTCATGAGATCTGTTGCTGTTTTCTATCGGGTTGGTACTGTTCACGAAATCCGCTACTGTTTTACTGTTCTGAAACAGTGAAATGTGAGGAGGAGCGGAACCGGCCACTTCTACGACAGTATTGTTTAGATACCATTCAGTAGGATGTGTGCTACCTATCACAATGCTTTGACTTTGATCATAATGTAAATTATGTACGCAGCCCTTTCACTCTGATCCAAGCACGATGCAAGTTGGCTGATTTTATTTGTTCGGAATATTAATTGGGCTCCAATCTCCAGGACTGTCGCCCATCATTTCTAGTGAATGCTCATTTCGATCGAAGTCAAGTCTTCTTAAAAAGAATTATGGCTTATGCACCATGGTTCACCGCGCTGTAGATTCCACGACAAAACAAATAGTCAGAAAATGAGACACTTACATGTAAACTCACTTTTGAATGACGTAGAGAAACTAAAACAAACCGCGACTCTAGCTCCCATGTTCCCACTTGCTAATGTTTTATGCACATCTCCACTAGTCATGGTTCAAATCATAGTCTAATGCATTGTGTGGTCCGGTTCATTTTATAGTATCTGCGCGCAGAGCTTTGTTTTGCCGTTAGTGCAGCTGGATCGACCTGTGGACATTTTTTAGTGCATATGGTTTTACAATCTTTTAAACTGTGAGGTACTGATTCAGGTGATTTATTATAGCTAATAGTAGCATCCACGTAATTGAAGAGTTTGTTCATTGCTTTTGGTTCTGACTGGTTTCATAATGTATTTACGAAGTAGATATCTAAGGGATTTAAGATTATATATACAATCCCATCAACCTATGCTCTCGCACGGGCTAGAATTTTAGGAGATATAAATAAGTATTTTTTAATAATCCCTTCATTCCAAATTATAAGACATTTAGGATTTTCGAGATATATTATTTTTCTATGTATGTAGACTGTACATCTACGTGTATCAAAAGCTATGTATTTAGAAAACTCAAAACATCTAATAATTTTGAATGGAGGGAGTACATCAGAATAATAAAGAATTACTTGTATTAAACTATATGTTTTCTCTTTGTTTAGTTTATAACATAGTAGACATAATAATACTACGTAGTCTATATATAGTTGTTACAAACTTATTAATTATTATTTCTTCAAGGAACAAATATATATATTTATTTATCCATATTTGCATGGCACCTCTATATAATTTAAATATGCAATCACTTCTAAATGATCAATTCAAAAAAAAATGATCGATTTTTACTCTAAAGTATAGCCATATTTTAAAAAATGATCTTTGTTCTATATATATTTCTATATTATCGTCGCAAAAAAATGATTGATTTTTACTCTAAAGTATTTTTAGTGGGCTAGAAAAATATAGCCACCAGTGGTCTCCCACACTTCTAAAGATGATTGAATTTTACCATCAAGGAATCAAATTTGTAGTTGTAACAACCCGAAATCTGCCATAACCTAGACAATTATTTTGGAGCCCTGAGAAGGGTTAATTTTTGGAAACTCTGAAGGACTTAGAGCCTGTTGGCCAAGGTGAGATATCACAGAACCGCGAAACGGTTAAGTCAGGCTTCCAACTGGTAACAGGCAAGAATCTTTATATGGATCAATAGTGATTCTAATGGCACTATCAGTATCAATGGTACTGTGAGAGCATAAGTGAACATTACATGATAGTCATCAATACTAATGGCCCAAGACTTAGTCATTAAGGCAATGGCAGAACTACCGGACAGTCCGCCAGATCATCGGATCGTCCGCCGATCACTGAATCAATTGGACATGAGATATTTGTGGTGTGAGGGATGAACCCACATGTCAGCATGGAATGGGATATCTCAGCATCTGAAGGAGCACCTTCCCATCCACTCTCACTCTCATTCACTCATTTACACCCTCTCACTCTCTCTCTACACCTCATGGAGAAAAGATGAACCCTAGAACTAGAGAGAGAAAGAAGTGGAGAAAGGATTGGAGAAGAAGGAGAAGGAGGAGGAGAGAAGCATCAGCACCACCTTGTAGATCTCATCAGCCTCAACAACTTCATCTAAGATGGAAGATTGGAAGTGGATTGAAGGAAGATCAACCATGCATGGAGAAGGATGATTGGAAAGAAGAACATGTGGAGAAGAGAAGAGCTTGAGCATAGGAAGCATTGTATCTTCATATTGCTAAGCTCACAATCTCATGAGCTAAGGGTATCTATCTCAGTCTCAAGGTTTCTCTCTTTGTATGAGTTTTGGTTTGATCTCTAAAGCCTTAAGCCACACTTAGCAAAACTAGCTTGTGATCTAGCCTTGTTGAGCCTAGTAAGCTACCTAGACCATCCTAGGAGTGTCATGCACATGCAAGATGCACAGCTCCAAAGATCTAAGTTTGAAAGTGAGTTTTTCCAAGAACATAGGTTCTATCGCCAGAAAGACGGAGTGTCCATCAGTGTGACGGAGTGACCGCAAGGCCTGGAGTTTAGCTACCAACAGCCCCAAATAGCCTCAGAGTGAGAATAGCGGAGTGTCTGATAACTGTTCGGAGTGTCCGCTGAATTATGAAGAATAGGAACCTAGAGAGACAGAAAGCAGCCTGTTATACTGGAGTGTCCGTCAGTTGTACGGAGTGTCTGATGGTTTATAACCGTAGTAAATCTGAGGAACACGAGAGGACCTAGTCCCATCGGAGTCTCCGAGTTTCCTATCAGAGCATCCATCAGAGTTGACCGAAGGTAGTTTGCCCTGGAGCCCAGTACAGTGGAGCATCTGTCAGTAGCACAGAAAGTCCGTCAACCCCTGAGAGTCAAAGAGTTAACCTAAACCCATGAGCCTCTTGTGTCTCAATCGTGGTGTATCATTTCAATCGGATCTCTCCTGATCTTCCAGGATCATCTCGGTTGAGAAGCGTGTTTGAGTTTCGTCGTCAGCTTCCAGAGCTAGGACAGCAGCACCATCAGGCAGGCACCCCACTATTATAAACCCTATTTTGGATACTTATTATGTTCATTATGTGTCATGCATCTCATGTAGTGTAATATAATAATCTTGTTAATGATCACCTAGAATTACACTTAAATTATGGTAGAAGCCTTTCACCTTATAATGTGTATATAACACCCAAAAGTTTGCATCAATTTAAATAGGACTAACTTGATTTACTATGCATTTTTGTGAGCATTGAAATGTAGTGAAATAATAATGTTTGCTAAATTAAATCTATTATAAGGTTAGCAACATGTTCTTGCATACATGCTGGTCCACATTTTATTTTGTATTGTCTGGTTTGAAACAAAAACTCATTTTGAATTCAAATTCAATTTGAAAATTGCTTTGGAAAAATTGGAAGCAAAAAGGGAAAAGGATTTCTTTTCTCTTCCTTTTTACCCCGCCCCTTTCGGCCTGTTGGCCTTTTTCCTTCCCGCTCAAGGGCGACGGCCTGCTCATTCTTTTCGCTCGGCCCAGTGACCATTACAGCCGGCGCCAACTCCCTCTCCCTCCTCTCTCGCGTTGCCTACCGGGGCCCACGTGTCAGCCGCGTCTACCTCTCCTCTCGCTTGGTTTTGACTCGACGTCCGACTACCCGGTTGGGATTGATCAGCCCGGCTCGCGCCCTTATATAGCAAGAGCTCGCACCTTCCGTGCCTTCCTTTAAACCCTAGAGTAGTTTATCCCTCCGCTTGAGCCGCAACACCCGAAACCCTAGCCAAAGCCATCTACAAGCTCGTACTCGAGTCCCCGTGGATCCACCGGCCCTGTAAGCTTGATGCCGAGTTTCTCGTTGAGATCGCGAAGCCTCGGTCCCCTTTTCTCTTAATTTTTTGCCTTGTGTTGATCGTTTTGCCTCGCCGCCCTTGTAGGGCTTTCACCGTCGCTGGATCAAGCCGCGCGACCACCACAACCTTTCTCGGCTCCGGTTTTCTTCTCTAGTGACTTCGCGTCGAGTTTCTCTTTCGATTGGTACCGGTCCCGTGAGCTTTGGTGACCGCAGTCGCTGGGTTCATTTCACCGGCGAACTCTATCTCTGTCTGGCCATGGTGCCGCCGCCATCGGTTTCTTCCCCGGTGAGACCTCTCTCTTTACTCGTTGGTCTAATCTCCATCATTCGAATGAGATCCAAGGGCTGAAGATCCTAGATACCCTTTCGGCTTCGGCATTTTGCTAAAGAGCCCTCCCTGTTTTTCCAAATAAAACCCGCAGTCCTCGGCGCGTTCACCGTTTACGTTTTCTCAGTTTTGAAAGCGTAGTTCACCTCGGTTAAATGAAAAATACGTTTTCCAGGAATTACAGTTTTGCCACTGGTTTTCAAACGCTTATAAAATCTTCATTTTAATTCCGTTTTGATACGTTCAAGTTTCGTTGGATTCGTTATCTCATAAGCTATGCTTTGGTACCTCTGTTGGTTAGGTTTGTAGCTTTTAGTTTTCAAGCTCATATTTAATGCATTATTTATTCTATAGGAAATCTTTCAAAATTCATAACTTCGCTGCTATAGCTCCGTTTTTCGTGATCTTGACGTCTGTGTGATCGTAGTGACGTATAGAATAGTTTTAAATACTTTTCCACTTGTTTTTATTCTGTTGGTGTACTGCTCTAACTATTTTCTTATTGTTGCTCCATGTATGATTGCGTGGATGCTTGTATGACGCTTTGTCGGTAAATCGAGTATAGACGGTGAGCAGTTCTTCGGTGAGGAAGATCAATCCTTGGAAGATCAGCAGGACCAGCAAGAGTCTTTTGATCAAGGCAAGTATAACTAGGGATCATCCTTGTTACCTATTCACCATAAATAATAATCATACCTGCATGTGTTTTTCTGCCGATTAATAAGGATTACCTAGAGCTTGAATACCTCATACCTTGATACCTAGGGATGTATGCATTGGGTAGTAATGATGCTAGTACTGAATACTTTAACCATGATCTCGTAACATGAGTAATGAATATGCAATAGGCATAGAAGATGATCTACAGGGTGAAAAGTGCTCAATAGGGATTGATGCTTTTGACCCTCCATAAGGACTTATCCTTTGGCAAAAGCTGAGATTTACAGTACAACCATGAGGGCTATATGGCTTCTAGCTTGTTAGAGGTTACCCGAAAGGGCGCATTAGGGGTTTGACGAATTAGGTATAGCGTGGCTCCTGTCCTTATGAGTATAGGCTGCGCGTCTTTGTGCCATCTGGAAGGGGGATTCTATACTTGTTTGCCATTGAAACCTAGTGGTCCTAACTTGTTAGACGAACCTTTGAAAGACTTCATAGTGAACCTGCCGGCCTACCTAGGTAGTGGGTTAAGAGGTTGGCCGCCTCGGGCAAATGGGTAATTCACGACTCATGGGTAAAGATGTGCAACCTCTGCAGAGTGTAAAACTGTTATAACAGCCGTGCTCACAGATACGAGCGGCCCGGAAAACTGAATGGAATAGTTGATGACTTCTGACTGGTGTTATCTTTTACATTCGTAATGTTTATGTGTTATTCATTAATCTTGTTCACTTGATCATGTGTTATTGGGAGATACCACTACCTTGATGCAAATAAATGCCAAACATGATATGAAACTTAAGCTACTGCAGTAAACCAGAGTCCGCTATTTGAGCCTTATGAACCCCTAGTTATAATTGTTAAGTACGACATGTACTTACGCTTGTTTTATTTTCATTATTTGGAAAAAAATCCCGGATGGGTAACAGATCAAGGCTGGAATGAGGACTATCGTAATGAGTATTAGTCTTGAAGTCAACCAGTCAACCGTCCCTGTGATGAAGCTTCCGCGAGAGAGTTACTATTAGTTACAACTTTTATGGTTCAAGACTCTGTAATGAATATTTATACGCTATGTAATAAGCACTGTGATGATACTTTTGTAATTTGGTGACTTGTGTGTGCGACTGATTCTGGGGCACACATGAGACTGTATGCATCCCAATTTCTTCTTAAATTCAGGTGTGACAGTGTATGGGAATGCTTAATTGCCTATCTGCTTAGAATGTGGGTAACGGTAGAAGTCGAGCATGAGAAGGGAACTCCGTGTAGGATGTTACACCTGGATAATTAACTACTAAAACTTGTGAGGGTAGAACCGGATCCACCTAATTAATATGGTTAAGGTTTAATATGCCTAATCTAATGATCTTTGGTATCTATCTCTCATGGGAGGGGTAGGTCGTTGTGAGTGTGGGATCTCAGACGACGTAGCTCGTGGAGCATTAAGGACCATGTATTGGGATATACGTAAGTCCGAGTAACCACCTGTACACGGATGGGGTCGACAAGCCTAGTAACTATTTTCGATCCATTTATCCGTGAAACTGGCACGAGGATGAACACTGGTTAGGAATGTTCGGGACATTGACCAGGACATCTGTCGAACCTTTCATGTCGCACTCAGGTCAGTTTAGGGAACGGTTGGAGACGTGAGGCAACCCTTACTTCTGGTGCACGAAGTATGGAGGTTCGTCCCGTTATCCATGTGGATACAGTTGTACACCTCTACAGAGTCTTTGAAAGCCTGAAGTCCTTTGGGACGGATCCTTTGGTTGTTCTTACTTTCTATACCCGTGGTAGCATTGTTAATAACTTGATGAGCACGATATATTACCTTGGATATTGTTAATCTTGCTTAACCCTTTACTCACTCGTTGAACAATGGCATATCATCTTTGTAAGCTATTGCATTGCTTTTACGCACTTTTACAAATGCCTATTAATTACCTTTTGCATCCACCAAATATTATATATTGGACTTAAGTCCTGCGAGTACAAAATGTACTCACAGTGCAGCCGTTAAGTTATCTTGCAGGTTGTCAAGTCATTCCTACGAGCTTAACTCCGAGCTTAACTCCGATGAATGCAACGGTTAGTAGACCTTGGAGTTGGCGTCTCCAAGATGAGCTGCGTGTAACCCGATCGTACTCAAAAGTTCGTTTGGTAGTGTTAGCAGCGTAGCGTGTTTTCCTCTAAAACCATATGTCACCTGTAAATAACCTTTTTATAAGTAAGTGAAGTTCCATGTGTGTATATGTGATTGGGTTGATTATGCATTTGTATTGGGGATGTACGTGTAACCCAACGCAAAGATCCTGAAGAGGAGTTGCTTCGTACGCTCCTTGGGGGGAAGCAAAGTTGGTAACCGTCCCAGACGGGTACCGCTTCCCGTCACAGTAGTTATGATTATACTTTAAATATTTAGTTAAAATACATAAATATATCTAAATTCACAGTCTATATAAATTGTATTTTGTGGTTAATAATATGGTTTTAAATAATTTGTTAGTATCATTAGTATACGAGTTATTAAGAAAACATTTTTTATGTGATGAAACATAACATATGTATTTTATTGCTCACGCATGTTGACACGACGCATATACTTACTTCAGTCAAA
Source organism: Saccharum hybrid cultivar R570 (assembly GCA_038087645.1). NCBI lineage: Eukaryota > Viridiplantae > Streptophyta > Magnoliopsida > Poales > Poaceae > Saccharum > Saccharum hybrid cultivar. The sequence goes on from JAQSUU010000760.1 coordinate 19,528,220, forward strand.
TCTTACTGTACTAATATTGGTAGAGCTGGGGTAATGTAGAAACATATATGTGCCTTATTTGCTTGTTATCTAAACAATGTTTTGTAATAGGTGATGTTGATAATTTAGATGCAGATTTGAGAGGATATTTAATTTTTCTATAATTAGATGAAAATTGAGTTATGTAATTTTTCTAGTATTCTTTATGTTTTATTCAAATATAGTCTTTTATTAAAAAGAGTCTATATCCTAGTAGTATTGTTTTTCACATAAGTTGAAACTTGGCTTGCATCCTAACACTAAATATGTTAAATTTGTTATATCATAGGATTATACGTGTAGTATTATTTATATATCATAGAGTGGATAAAATTAATTTAATAATATTGATATGACATAATGTTTCAATAAAAATATATACACTTATTTAAAGTAATAACTTATGAAATTTATTATCATGGAGTATTGCTACTTGGTTTGTTAAGTGAACATTTTTCAATGTTTTATAAGTTGTTAAAATAAATATTTATCCGAATTTATACATGTTTATTTGATATATATATAGTGGAACATAACATTATAGTTATTTTATTTCATGATTATAGACGTCTGTAATTAATTTAGATATGTATATATATTGTACTTTATGATATTGATTTAATTTTTTGTAATAGTATATATTACTATTTATGTGTAGATTTCAGAGATTTTTGTTTACTTTTATAATGGCTAAATTACATACAAATATAAAGGTAATACCTTATATTATCTTTCACAGCGACATATATGGATAGGTTAAATGCAAACTTAGTAGTTTTAATTAGCGTAGCTGCCACCGCCGGTCATGGCCACAATGCTAAAGTAAAACCGTTGAATTAATACTCTTTTATACTGCTTCTGTTCGAAATTATAGTTTGTTTTACTTTTTTAACTCTAAGTTTGACAACTCATCATATTCAAAAAAATTTGTGCAAACATGGTTAAATTTAAGTCATTTTTGAAGAACTTTTGTTAATAAAGCAAGCCATAACTGTCACACCCATTTTTAAGGACAAAAATAGGATGCATAAAAGACTCATGTGCGCCCCAGGAAACAGTCGCACACATAAGTTGACAAATTACAAAGTATCATCACAGTGCTTATTACATAACGAATAAGTATTTAAGACATAGTCTTGAACGATAGGTAATAATAACTAATAGTAATTCTTCAGCGGAAACTCCACACAGGGACACGGTTGACTGGTTGACACCAAGACTAGTACTCATTCCGATAATCTTCCTCAATATCTTCATCTGTTATGGTGGAAATAGCAAGGGTGAGTCCATGTCGAACTCAACAAATATAACACAGGGTTCATGAGGCTCAAAAAGGCTAGACATTATTTAACTGCGTTTAGCTTTTAATCATATATTAGCAATTGAGTAGCATCAAGATAAACCGCTTCCCATTAAAGAACCAATGATCAATTGTAATAAGGATAATGAATAGCATTAACATGAGCAAATAATAATCAACAATAATTAAGCATGATATAACAGTTATGATCAACTATTCCATAAGAATCCCCAAGGCCGCTCGTATCCGTGAGCACGGCTAGTATACCAGTTTTTAACTCTGCGCAGAGGTGTACACTTTCACTGTGAGTCATGATTTCCAAATGAGTGAGGAGATCAAGCCCAAACACCCGAGAACCATATAAAGCCACTCAAAAGTTCGTCTAACAAGTTAGGGCCATTAGATTCACTCGGCAGGCAGATGTAGAACCCTCCTTCCCTGTGGCACAACAACTGCAGCCTATACACACTAGGCCAGGGGCTCGCACTACACCCAACGTGGCAAGCCATTCTTACGCCATTTAAGGTAACCTCTAACAAGCTAGAAAAGGTCTCTTGAACAACTAAAGCCAGAGCCATATAGCCCTCACAGCTGTACTGTATATCCCGGTTATCACTTACAGATAAGTCCTTATGGAGAGAAACCAGAGCATCAAAATAATACACATGCTCTAGCCCCCTTTTAACAGTAATAAAATCATCTTAATAGTTGATTGCTTAATCCATTAATCAAATTATAAGATCATTGTTCTTAGTTTAAGCACTAGCAGTAGCTACCCATATGCATTCCCAAGGTTGACAAGGAATCAAGATAACAATCACTAAGTTATAATCTCTAAGGTTGTTAAGGTAAGCACATGCATATGTATGACAATTCAATGTATAGGTAACAAGGATAGTCCTGTGTTATACTTGCCTTGATCAAAGCTTTCCAAGTGATATTGCTGACTTGGCTCAAAGTAATACTCCGAATCGTCCAGATACTGCTCACCTTCTATACTCGATCATCAACCAACAACACACATGCATCCAATCAAACAAACACGAAGCAAACAAAGAGATACAATTAGAACAGTACACCAATAGTAGCAAAACAGTAATAAAAGTTTATAAAACTCTTCTACACGTTTCTACGATCACACAGACGCAAAGATCACCAAATTCGGAGTTAAAACGTGAAAGTTATGAATTTTCTAAGATTTCCTATAGATAAATAAATACTTAATTATAAACTCGAAAAATAAATTATCAAAACTAACTGTACAACTACACTAACATGTAGAGCTCGCAAATACGAACCTAACGCAATTTGAACAGATCAAATCGGAGTTAAAACGAAGATTTTATGACCAAAACAGTTCTAGTGGCAAAACTGTAAATACCTGAAAACGTATTTTTGACTTAAACCGGGAGAGAATACGCTTTTCAAACACGAAAACGTACTTTCAGTTTTACGCTACGGACCGCGGTTTGATTACTAAAAAGCTGAGGGTCTCTTTAGAAAGATTACCCCGCGAAGGGGTATCTTCTAATCTGGGCCGTTGATTCAAAAATGGACGGCTCACAATCACCTGCAACTCTACAGTAAAAAGTCCGGCCTCCATCACCAAGTCCGGCCGGCAACACCCCATGGTCGGCGGCCCTTCCATGGCCGGCGATGGCGGTTCTCCCCACCGAGACCACCATTCAAGCCCGCGTTTGATCCTACGGAAAGAGAAACTTCGCGCGAACTCAAATACGCTAAGAAAAACTAACCACGTGAACCACACGCGACGCACAGCAACAAGGGGCGGCTTATCTCCTTCACACGGTAAGAGCACAACACGACGTTAACTTCAAAATTGATAGCACAAATTCAGTCACAACAACGAAGTAAAGCTAATAGAGCAACTTACAGCGACTAGAACGCGAAGTAACCGACGAATTCGCCCCCACCGCGGCTTCTAGGGTTCAAAGGCGCGGCTAGGGAAACTACAACCCCAAAATCCAAATAAAAAGGGTAAGGAAGGTGCGGTTCTAGCTTATATAGGATAGTGACGTGATCAATTTGGAAAGGGACCCCCTTGATTCACGGATTCGGTTGCGGTTCGAAGATGGAACTCGTGACCGGCTTGGTTACGTGAGATGGGAGAAGCATCTGACAGCCGGGACCCACCTGTCAGCGGAAGAAAGGAGGGAGAGGCGTGACTGCTGGCTCGGCCGAACTGGGCTGCTCGTCAGCTGGCTCTCGCGGTCGCTGGCGCGGAGGAGGGAAGACAGCGGCCCACCGTGCGGCCCAGGCGGAAAGGAATGCAGGCTGACCCGAGCGGGCCTTCGGGCCGCCAGGTGAGAAGGTAAGTCATTTCATTTTTTTTTTCTTTTCTTCTTTCTTTTCTTTATTTACTTGTTTTCAAACTATTCCAAATAAAATTCTTCAAACCAATTCAAAATAAAATAAATCCACTACACAAAAGAAAATAAATGCAACAGCATGAATGCAACACCAAATAGTTTTCAAAATTTTAATTCCCTTTCTCTAAATTATTTAAAATTTATTACTCCTAAAATTTGGGTGTTACAAATTCTACCCCCCTTAAAAGAATCTCGTCCTCGAGATTGAACTGCTTACTCAAACAACTGCGGATATGATTTCCTTAATTCATCCTCTCTTTCCCAAGTCGCCTCTGCATCTGAATATCGATTCCACTGAACCTTGCACATCTTAATAATCCGACTTCGAGTAACTCTCTCAGCAGTTTCTAAAATCTTGATCGGAAACTCTTCATATGTAAGATCTTCCTTAACAGTCAATTCTTCTAAAGGTATCTGCTCCTCAGGCACCCGTAAACACTTCTTAAGTTGTGAAACATGAAACACATCATGCACTCCAGATAAATTTTCAGGTAACTCTAATTGATAAGCAACTTCCCCACGTCTAGTAATAACTTTAAATGGTCCAACATACCTTGGTGCTAGTTTACCTTTCATGTTAAACCTCTTCACACTTTTCATAGGTGACACCTTCAAATAGACATAATCACCTACCTCAAAAACTAAATCTCTTCTTCTATTGTCAGCATAACTCTTCTGACGAGACTGTGCTACTCTCAAATTCTCACGAATCACTCGTACTTGATCTTTTGCGTTTCTAAGAACATCTGTACCAAACACTTGAGATTCACCTGTCTGATCCCAAAACAATGGAGTTCTACACTTACGTCCATACAAAACTTCAAACGGTGCCATCTTAAGACTCTGTTGATAACTGTTATTGTAAGAGAATTCTGCATAAGGCAAACTCTTATCCCAACTAGTTCCATATTGCAATGCACAAGCTCTCAACATATCCTCTAATACCTGGTTGGTCCTTTCAGTCTGTCCATCTATCTGTGGATGATATGCTGTACTAAAATTCAATTTTGTTCCCAATGATTCATGCACAGCTTTCCAAAAATGCGACGTAAACTGCGATCCTCGATCAGATACAATCTTCTTTGGTACTCCATGCAAACAGACTATTCTCTCCATATACAACTCTGCCAATTTTGGTCCATGGTAAGTAGTCTTAACTGGTATAAAATGAGCAACTTTAGTTAACCGATCTACTATCACCCAAATAGAGTCATAACCTTTCTGAGTACGAGGTAACCCTACTATAAAATCCATACCAACTTCCTCCCACTTCCATTCAGGAATCTTCATTGGTTGCAACAATCCAGCAGGTCTCTGATGCTCTGCTTTCACCCTCTGACAAGTGTCACACAATGCCACATACTCAGCCACATCTCGCTTTAATCCAACCCACCAATATTTCTGTTTAAGATCCAAATACATCTTAGTACTACCAGGATGAATAGAATAAGCTGACTCATGAGCTTCGCGAAGAATTGCCTGTCTAACAGTTTGATCCTCAGGTACACACAGCCTCCTTCCAAACCACAAAATTCCATTATCATCCATTCAAAAGCCTGGTGACTTACCAATCACTATATCTTCCGCTATCTTCTTTAGTTTCTCATCCTTCAACTGACCCTTGTAGATTTCTTGCTCTAAGGTAGGCTCTATCACTAATTCCATTGTATTAGTAACAATGCCCAAATTCAAATATTCAAATTCAGCACATAACTCACTAGTCATAGACAACATCTGTATCTTATTGGCATAACTTTTCCTACTAAGAGCATCAGCTACTACATTAGCCTTACCAGGATGATAGTGTATCTTAATATCATAATCCTTAATCAACTCCAACCATCTGCGTTGCCTCAAATTCAGATCTGACTGAGTGAAAATGTACTTCAAACTCTTATGATTAGTGTATATATCACTCTTATGTCCAATCAAATAATATCTCCAAATCTTTAAAGCATGAACTACAGCTGTTAACTCCAAATCATGTGTAGGATAATTCAACTCATGCTTTCTTAACTGCCTAGATGCATAAGCCACAACTCTGCCTTCTTGCATAAGAACACATCCCAAACCTTGACGAGAAGCATCACAATAAATAGAAAACTTCTTACTCAAATCTGGCAAAACCAAAACAGGCGCTGTAGTCAACCTCTTCTTCAATTCCTCAAAACTAGCTTGACATTTATCTGACCACACAAACTTGGCATTCTTCTCTAACAGAGATGTCATAGGTTTAGCAAGTTTAGAAAACCCTTCAATGAACCGTCTGTAATATCCAGCTAATCCCAAGAAACTACGAATCTCGCTAACATCAATAGGTGGTTTCCAATTTAATATATCCTTTACTTTACCGGGATCCACTGATATCCCTCCATTAGAAACAATATGACCAAGGAAAGAAACTTCCTTCAACCAAAACTCACATTTACTTCGCTTCAAATACAGTTTATGCTCTCTAAGTTTCTGCAATACCAACCTCAAATGTTCAGCATGCTCTACCTCTGTCTTGGAAAATACCAGTATATCATCAATAAATACCACCACAAACTTATCCAAATATTCCATAAACACCTTATTCATCATGTACATAAAGTATGCAGGTGCATTGGTCAATCCAAATGACATAACAGTATACTCATACAATCCATACCTTGTAGTAAAAGCTGTCTTTGGAATATCAGAAACACGAATCTTCAACTGATGATATCCAGAACGTAAATCAATCTTAGAGAACACACAAGCACCTCTCAACTGATCAAACAAGTCATCAATCCTGGGCAAAGGGTACTTATTCTTGATAGTTACCTCATTTAGTGACCGGTAATCAACACACATCCTCTGACCGCCATCTTTCTTATCAACAAAAATAACTAGTGCTCCCCAAGGTGATGAACTAGGTCTAATAAAACCTTTATCTTGTAATTCTTTAATTTGTTTCTTAAGTTCTTCTAATTCATCTACTCCCATCCTATATGGTCGTTTGGCTATAGGTGCAGTTCCAGGAAGTAATTCAATAAGAAATTCAATGTCTCGGTCAAGTGGCATACCTGGCAATTCATCAGGGAAGACATCCGGAAATTCCTCAATGACTGAATTCTCCTTAATAGTATCTTCAAGCTGATTCACCACAGCGGTTGGTTGCTTCTGCACTGCTACATCCACATTGATTTTATCTCCATTAGGTGCAGTCACAACTACCACTTTTTGCTGACACTGAATCTCTGCCTGATTTTGCTTCATCCAGTCCATACCCAATATCACATCAATACCAGATGTCCTCAACACTATAGGAGCTATCTTAAACTCTACCCCCCTTAATACCATACTAATTGGAAGACAACGATTACTGGTTTGCATGGTACCTCCAGGTGAATTTACTAAGAGAGGTTCTTTCATAGCTATCATGGGTATACTATGTATTTTAACAAAAATGTTGGATATGAATGTATGAGATGCTCCAGAGTCAAAAAGAACAGTTGCGGGAGTAGAATGTACATTGAACGTACCAATCATAACTTCCGGTGCATCATGAGCTGTATTAGAAGACACGTGATTCACCCTTCCAGTACCAGATTGCCTCTGATTGCTCTTCTGGCTCTGAGGAGTATGCTGGTTCTGCTTCTCAGGACAATGGTAAGACATATGCCCCTCTTTACCACAGACAAAACATCTAGTAGGCGTGCTGGGAGCACTATTCTTCATGGGGGTAACATTGGAATTTCCAGTGCGAGGAGTCTGTTGCCCAGTCTGCTGATACTGTTGACGCTGTGGATATGATGAACGCTGTTGTGACTGATTACTTTGCCAATTCTGGGACCACCTCTGATTCGGATTGCGATTCCACTGGCTAACCGGTCCCTGAAACTTCTGATGAAAACCATGCTGAGAATTAGTGCGCTGACGGTTGTTGCTTCCTGAGCTTTGTACCTTCATCTTCCTCTTCCTGTCCATCTCTCTGCGCTCATTATCAAGCACAATAGCTTTATTTACCAGCTCTTGAAAACTAGCATAGTTGTTCCCCTTCAACTGCAAGCGAAGATCATAATAAATTCCCTTCAAGAAAAGACGCTGCCTGTCTGCATCTTCCCTCACTTCATTAGGAGCATAGCGAGCCAACTGGGTGAACCTGTCATGATATTCACTAACGCTCATCTGTCCCATCCTAAGGTTTCTGAATTCTTCCTGCTTCAGCTCAATTATACCTTCAGGAATATGACGAGCTCGAAAATCTCTAACAAACTCATTCCAAGTGATAGGAGGAGCATTGTCAGGGCGTGCAGCTTGATACGACTCCCACCAAGTCTGAGCTGTCCCTTGTAACTGACCAGATGCATATAACACATTCTCCATATCATTGCATTGGGCTATATTTAGCTGTTTCTCCACTGCCCTCACCCAATCATCTGCCTCTAAAGGATCAGCAGCATGAGAAAACACTGGAGGGCGTCCCTTCAAAAATTCCCCACGCTTATCCCTCACTTGCACAGGCGGTGGTCCTCCTGCAGGGGGATTGTTCTGCATGTGCTGCATAAACATCTGCATCATCTGGTTCTGAGTTTGCATGAGTTCCTCCATAGTAATGGGTGGGTTAACACCTCCACGACCTCTGCCACGTCCTCTGCCTGACATCTGTTTCCAAAAACACAGAAGATGAAATTCAGTACGATCCGAGATGACGTATTCAATAGATAAGCAAAATCTGATTTTTCTGGGCGAACTCCAATCTCAGCAACTCAGTAAAACTGTCATATCTCGAGCTACAGACGTCCAATTCAGATGATCTTTACATGGTTGGAAAACTTACAAAATTATCTACAACTTTTATTCACAACACTTTTTCTGATTCTGTCAATAAATTGGCCAACAACAGAACTTAACCGAAACTGTTTCAGAATTCCAGACTGTGCAGTAACCCCAACTTGAAATAGATATATCTCTTAGCTCTTAATAGATATTAAAGTGATTCTTGCGGGGTTGGAAAGATATAGAATTCTAATTATTCCCAGTATAATTTCTTAAATTTCTCATTAATGGATTTTAAGTTATTTCTTAAACATCCCAGACTGACCTAAAAATCAGCAAAGGACAGAACTATGTTCACCTCATAACCAACTAATATATTTTGATCAAACTTAATATTCTTAACCATGGAACTTGTAGGCCTGTCTACAAAACTCCAGCACACATTACAAAGATCCAAATCACACATTATCACATTAACAATCCATCAATCACACAATTGTTCACACCACAAACTGACTCTCAAAACAATCCAACTTAAAATTGACTCGCAACTACTATCGTTCTTATTACATAGGGATTTTTCCTATTTCCTAGTTAAGCTTCTCATAAATCTTGGGATGACCTAACTCCGCCCTTAATTGGTCAATCTCCTTATAAGCTTGCTCCTTAAGTTCTTTTTCCTTCAGCAACTCATCCTTCAAATCCACCTCATGGAGAGCCAATTCAAGAGCTAATCCCACCGTAGCTTGTAAAGTCAAGGAGGAATCATCTACAAGCGGCACGGTCCAAATACCCTTGTCATGTAAGAAACAAGGAAAATGCCGGAGTGCACCCTTTAACGTCTTGTCCGAACGTAGACCATGGTAGTAAACAAATGCATTAAAAGCGACATCCTCCATGCTTGTCTCCACGGTTGCCCGGCTCACTCTGGTAATGAACTTTGACTCCACCTTAGACTCCTTAGTGGTAGGATCCCTTTTCTTAACCCATAACTCCGTTTCCCAACAGGAATCCATCCATGGATGACTATACTCTGCACTACGATACTCCAACGTAGCTTCCCAGTCATAGTAGTAGTTGTCCAAGGTTCTTGTCAACATGTCATGGAAGAAAGCATCAGCTTTAGGAACCATGATATGAAGCTTCGTAGTCCACCCCATAACTACATTCTCCATTGGTGTATCACCAACTCTTGATTCAGCATCAGATAGCTCTTGATCACCATCTTCATACGGCTCCTGAGGTTTAAAATGGGCAACGTACTGTGCAGCTGACAGACGGGGATAAGGAGACATCTACAAGATTTAGACATAGATTAGATAGAATCAATGTATTTTCGCAATAGAATATAGTAGAGGAAGCATAAAACTTTAGAAATTAACAAGGTGAAAAGAGGAAGCATGAATTAAGTGAAGTATGGATGCTATTAACGACCATTCTAACTAGGCTCGCGTCCTACAATCAACACGGCTCTGATACCAATCTGTCACACCCATTTTTAAGGACAAAAATAGGATGCATAAAAGACTCATGTGCGCCCCAGGAAACAGTCGCACACATAAGTTGACAAATTACAAAGTATCATCACAGTGCTTATTACATAACGAATAAGTATTTAAGACATAGTCTTGAACGATAGGTAATAATAACTAATAGTAATTCTTCAGCGGAAACTCCACACAGGGACACGGTTGACTGGTTGACACCAAGACTAGTACTCATTCCGATAATCTTCCTCAATATCTTCATCTGTTATGGTGGAAATAGCAAGGGTGAGTCCATGTCGAACTCAACAAATATAACACAGGGTTCATGAGGCTCAAAAAGGCTAGACATTGTTTAACTGCGTTTAGCTTTTAATCATATATTAGCAATTGAGTAGCATCAAGATAAACCGCTTCCCATTAAAGAACCAATGATCAATTGTAATAAGGATAATGAATAGCATTAACATGAGCAAATAATAATCAACAATAATTAAGCATGATATAACAGTTATGATTAACTATTCCATAAGAATCCCTAAGGCCGCTCGTATCCGTGAGCACGGCTAGTATACCAGTTTTTAACTCTGCGCAGAGGTGTACACTTTCACTGTGAGTCATGATTTCCAAATGAGTGAGGATATCAAGCCCAAACACCCGAGAACCATATAAAGCCACTCAAAAGTTCGTCTAACAAGTTAGGGCCATTAGATTCACTCGGCAGGCAGATGTAGAACCCCCCTTCCCTGTGGCACAACAACCGCAGCCTATACACACTAGGTCAGGGGCTCGCACTACACCCAACGTGGCAAGCCATTCTTACGCCATTTAAGGTAACCTCTAACAAGCTAGAAAAGGTCTCTTGAACAACTAAAGCCAGAGCCATATAGCCCTCACAGCTGTACTGTATATCCCGGTTATCACTTACAGATAAGTCCTTATGGAGAGAAACCAGAGCATCAAAATAATACACATGCTCTAGCCCCCTTTTAACAGTAATAAAATCATCTTAATAGTTGATTGCTTAATCCATTAATCAAATTACAAGATCATTGTTCTTAGTTTAAGCACTAGCAGTAGCTACCCATATGCATTCCCAAGGTTGACAAGGAATCAAGATAACAATCACTAAGTTATAATCTCTAAGGTTGTCAAGGTAAGCACATGCATATGTATGACAATTCAATGTATAGGTAACAAGGATAGTCCTATGTTATACTTGCCTTGATCAAAGCTTTCCAAGTGATACTGCTGACTTGGCTCAAAGTAATACTCCGAATCGTCCAGATACTGCTCACCTTCTATATTCGATCATCAACCAACAACACACATGCATCCAATCAAACAAACACGAAGCAAACAAAGAGATACAATTAGAACAGTACACCAATAGTAGCAAAACAGTAATTAAAGTTTATAAAACTCTTCTACACGTTTCTACGATCACACAGACGCAAAGATCACCAAATTCGGAGTTAAAACGTGAAAGTTATGAATTTTCTAAGATTTCCTATAGATAAATAAATACTTAATTATAAACTCGAAAAATAAATTATCAAAACTAACTGTACAACTACACTAACATGTAGAGCTCGCAAATACGAACCTAACGCAATTTGAACAGATCAAATCGGAGTTAAAACGAAGATTTTATGACCAAAACAGTTCTAGTGGCAAAACTGTAAATACCTGAAAACGTATTTTTGACTTAAACCGGGAGAGAATACGCTTTTCAAACACGAAAACGTACTTTCAGTTTTACGCTACGGACCGCGGTTTGATTACTAAAAAGCTGAGGGTCTCTTTAGAAAGATTACCCCGTGAAGGGGTATCTTCTAATCTGGGTCGTTGATTCAAAAATGGACGGCTCACAATCACCTGCAACTCTACAGTAAAAAGTCCGGCCTCCATCACCAAGTCCGGCCGGCAACACCCCATGGTCGGCGGCCCTTCCATGGCCGGCGATGGCGGTTCTCCCCACCGAGACCACCATTCAAGCCCGCGTTTGATCCTACGGAAAGAGAAACTTCGCGCGAACTCAAATACGCTAAGAAAAACTAACCACGTGAACCACACGCGACGCACAGCAACAAGGGGCGGCTTATCTCCTTCACACGGTAAGAGCACATGTCACACCCGGTTTTAAGGACAAAACCAGACATACACCATATGTGAAATAAAGAAGACAAATCTCACATATAGCCACAGATAAGTGTAATATCAAGAGACAAATGCTTAATATACATAACACAATAGTATAAAATATACCTTAAAGAGCAACACAGCGGAAAGACAACTCCGAACACCGGGTGCAACCTTCACTCCAGGATCAAACTAACTGGTTGATCACAAGCCTAACAATTCCAGAATCTAACAGTCTGGTACCCTTCCTGAGATGTGGGAAAATAGCAAGAGTGAGTCCATGTCGAACTCAACAAATATAACATGGGGTTCATGCAGCTCAAAAGGTTTGACACGGGTTTACTGCAATAGCTTTTAGTGAGTCATCTTTTAGCAATTGAGTAGCAACAAGTTTAACATAATCCCAAATAACCTCATGATCATGTAAACGAGAATAATGTATAGCAAGAAACAATAATCATTAGTGAGCATCAATATCATCAGTATTATCATTATCATCAGTGTTCATCATTTATTCTGTAAGGGTCCAAGGCCACTCGTGATCGTGAGCACGGCTGTTATAACAGTTTTACACTCTGCAGAGGTTGTACACTTTCACTGTGAGTCGTGATTTACCCTTTCGCCCGAGGTAGCTAATCTCTTGACCCACTTCCAAGGAAGGTCGGCAGGGTTCACTATGAAGTCTTTCAAAGGTTCATCTAACAAGTTAGGGCCATTAGATTCACTCGGCAAACAGATGTAGAGCCCCCCTTCCAAATGGCACAATAACGCGCAGCCTATACACATAAGGATAGAGGCCGCACTATACCCGATTCGTCAAGCCGTTCTTACGCCATGAAGGAATACCTCTAACAAGCTAGAAAAGGTCCTCATACTTGACTAAAGCCAGAGCCATATAACCCTCACAGTTGTACTGTAAGTCCCGGATGTTCGCTTACAGATAAGTCCTTATGGAGAGAAACTAGAGCACCATAAAAACAACCAAATATGCTCTAGCCCTCTTGAGCCATGTTTCTATAAATCATCTTTTAAACGTTTATTGCATATACCATTAGTCAAGTTACAGATCATAGTTATTTATCTTGAGCACTAGCATAAATACTACCCAATGCAACGTCCCATGGGTGTCAAGGTACAAGATATAAAAGCTAGGATATCCTTAGTGGTAACAAGGTAGACACATGCATATGAATTAAGTATATTAAAGGTGAATAGGAAACAAGGATAATCCCATGCTATACTTGCCTTAAACACCGATCCTTCGGTAAGCTTTAATCTTCAATGTTCTTCTTCTTCTTCTTGATAACCTCGTATATCTCACCGACTGGACGAAATCATAAATCACCACACACGTATCCATACAATCATACACGAAGCAAACAATAGATCTAAATTAGAACAGTACACCAAACATAAAATTAAGATGAAAAGTTTGTAGAACGAATCTACGTCTCGCTACGAATACACAGACGCGAAAAGCACACTAATCAGAGCTACGGTTGAAAAGATACATCTACCGAAAGATTTGCTCATAGAAGAAAATATAAAACTATTAACTTCATGTCATATTTTATTTAGATTCAAATTATAAAACTAAAGTAAAACAAATCATATTTTATTTACAAAACCCAGTTGCATAATTATTAATCAAGATATGATTTAAACAATAAAATTTCATAATTAGTAATATGGTAAACACTGTCACTAACGCGTAGATCTCGTTGCTATGAATCTAACGCAACTCGAATGAGCTAAAACGGATCTAAAACGTAGAAGATATGATTTAAACAAGATTTACTTTATTAAAGTAATAGATTAAATCTCACATCGGAACTTAAAAATAGAAAACCTAACCAACAGTAACACTAACAGTATAACAAGTTTGTAAAACTCTTCTACACGTTACTACGATCACATAGACATAAAGATCACGAAATTTGGATTTAAAACGTAAAAATTATGAATTTTCTAAGATTTCCTATAGATAAATAATTACTTTAATATAAACTCGAAAATAAATTATCTCAAACCTACTGTACAGTTCTATCATCATGTAAAGCTCACAAATATGAATCTAACGCAATTTAAACGGGTCAAATCGGAGTTAAAACGGATAATTTATGACTAAAACAAACTCAGTGGCAAAACTGTAAATATCAGAAAGCGTATTTTTCTTTTTCCGAAACGAATTACGTTTTCAATTAATCAAAACGTATTTTCGGAAGTTGCGCGATCAAAATACGCTTTACAGAAAAGAAAACGTAAACCGGGAATACGCTTTGGACTGCGGGTTAAGAACTTAAAAACTTCAGGGGCTCTTTAGCAAGTTTCACAGGCGAACCGGTATCTTCTATTTACAGCCGTTAGATCTAAAACGAACGGTTCCGATCGGATCGGGGATGGAGCCGGCGGCGCTCCGGCCGGAATCGGGCCCGACGGCGACTCTCCGCGGCGGCGCCATGGCCGAAATAGCCTATCTCGCGCTACGGAGCACGAGCTTACGAACGGAAAACACAGGGAGAAAGAGAATGACATAGCGAGCTCACCTAGGGCAGAATCATGGCCGGGAACGAAGCGAGGAGCGCGTGCGGCTCGGAGAGGCGGGCGGCTAGGGCGGCACTTCGGGCGTAGCCACCACGGGGCGATGTAGCTGCGATTTGCGGTTGGATGTGGAGCGGGGAGACGCGGCAGCTCCGTTTTTATAGCCCGGAGGCATCGCTAAAGAAAGGAAAAAGGGAGATTGAGATGTGGATTCGGTCGGTGGAGTTTTTTTTTGGAAGGGGAATCCGACGGTGGCTTGAGGAAGGAGGCGACCTGACGTGCGGGCCCGTGTCGTCAGCGACTGGAAGCGGGGAAACGCGCTCGCGCGGTGAAACTGGGCCGGCGGCCGCTGGCTGGGCTCGGCCCAAGGAAACCGAAGGCGGGCGCTGGCGCGGGAAAGAGGAAGACTGGGCCGCCGCAGCAGGCCGGAGAGTTGGGCTGCGGTAGGAGAAACGGCCCGAGAAGAAAAGAAATTCCTTTCCTTTTTCTTTTTTCTAATTTTTCAAAGCCAAATTTCAAAGAATTTTCAAATCCAAATTGAATTTGATTTAACCACTCATCTCAAAAATTTAAATGCAACAGCATGAGTGCACAAACATGTTTCTAGTCTTATATTTGATTTTAAATTTATAAAAATTATTCTTATTCTAAATTTGCATGCTCACAAAAATATATAAAAATCATATTTTTCCTATTTTTCATTTCTTCAAAATTTCAGGGTGTTACAATTCTACCCCCCTTAAGATGAATCTCGTCCCGAGATTCGGAAGATGATGACAAAAGAGATAATGATAGTTCGTCTCTAGATTGTTCTTTACTTCATCGTGTAGTTCCATCGTCTTGATAAGAATTCCGTCTTACTTTGCATACATGTAACTAATTCCAAGATTTTTGACAAATGCTCCAAACAATACTCTGGTATCTCCAATCACTAGGCACCTTTCCTATAATATGAATTTTCTTCCTTAAAATACTTATCTTCCAACAGAGCCTGACAAATCTCTTAGTCAGAAGGAATTTCTACTACCAACCTTCAAAACATTAATGATTCTGGTCAAATTGCTCAAATTTGGAATACGATTCTTAATCCTTGGTGTCACCCGAACCTTCTTAGCATTATTCTCCATTGCTAAGGGCATCGGCTGCGACTTTTACTTCTCCAAGTAATAGCACTTTTCCAAGTCCTAATCCATTCCAACGAGGATATCACAAATTCAAGACCAACTTAGCGAAGATGTCCTGTAGATTCTTGTGACCCTCCTATATGTCAGTTTCCTTCCAAAAGACAGTACTCCATAGTGGAAAACTCCAGATAACACGTTAGGTAATTCAACCCACACTTTCTTAGTTGACTTAATGAACAGGGTACTATATTTTTCTTCTTGCATAAGGACACATCCCACACCTTGATAAGGTGCATCATTGTAGATATGAAGCTCTTGTCTGGATCTGACAAAGCTAATACTTGGGTTTTAATTCAACCTTTTCTTAGACTCCTTCAAACATTTGCCTGAGGTCTCTTGATCTAAACGAACTTAAAAGCTTCTCCAAAGTTATTTGTTCCTCTGCTATGACTCCAGTAAATTCATGGTCCACTTTGCTATCCTTGGTGTACCTATCTTCTAATTGATCATTCTCGTCTCCCTCAGGTAAAAGTTGACCACCTTGATACTCAATTATTTTTCCTGACGGTGTTGTTAAGAGCATTGTGCACCGAGTACCATGAATCACTCCTTTGTGTGCACAGAGCCATCCATTACCAAGAACCACGCAAATTTTAAATGACTCCAACACAATGAGTGTCGCGATGAATTTTTCTTTGTTTATGATAAGACTGACATTCGGGCATATCTGATCTGCCTGCATTTCTCCCACTGGGGTTTGAACTAGCAAAGGCCTCCTCATTGGACACTTCACCATCTTGCACGTCTCTACCATGTCGGCGGAAATGAAAGAATGCGAAGCACTAGGGTCCAATAAAGCAAAAACTTGCACTGAGCTTACTTGAATATAACCTCCCACTACTTTGGTAACTCCATGAATTTTATCCATATCCACATTGCTCAGTCTCCCATTGACATAGTTTTGCTGCGCTTTGCTTCCTTGAGCAGGCTTCTTATGGGCTTTCCTTTTTCGCTTTCGTTGTTGTGGATTCTGACTTAGTTCACTCCCAACTTGCTCTTCAACATTGTTGTTTTGATAGTGCTCGGCTTCATCATAGCCATAACATCCTTCAATGGCAGAAACATCAATCTTTTCCCACATATTAGTGCGAGACGTCATATAGGGCTCCTGAGTCATGAGACACGACACTTCCTGTCATCAAGTGACCAACATCAGCAACACGAGCAAGTATAGATGATCATAATCATGAACTATCCAAAAGGACAACTCTTGTCTCCATGGATCCAAAATTATCAACCTTGTTCACAGAACATTTTTGCTCAAGAGTGGCAACTCAATCATGGAGACTAACCAATACTTCCAACTAAAGAGTTCAATCTTAATAATCCTTCTTTACATTGGCTACCCCCTTAAAATAAGGGACACTAAATAGGGTAGCTTTGAACCTTTTTCTAGATGAGCTACTTAGCATAAAAGTGTTCTGACATCCCAATAATACTCTTGTGCATGGGTAAGAACAAGAAATCTGAAATTTCGCACGAGCAGAAAATCAGCAGTGCAGTAAAACAGTTGTAACTCTCATTCTGTTAATCCAATGAAACTGTAGTTTACACCGATGAAAAGCTTATAAAATTCTCTGCAACTTTCTTATAGAACACACTTCCAGATTCTGCAGCTAACTTGACCGAAAACAACACATAACAGATTCTGTTCTAGGTTTCAGACAGCACAGTTGCATCGTCTTGTGATTTTTGTATCTCCCAATCCAAAATAGCTATGAGGGTGGTTCTTGCATTTAGAGAGAGATGTTGAAGTCCACTCTTGTCCAGAATTCTCTCATGATTTTTTGGTCTTTCAAGAATAGAGATATAAGTTGATAAAGACAGGCTGCTCCGAAAGACAAGATATAGAAAGCAGGAGATAACCAAAACCCAGCTATTTATTTCATTAATCCTTATACCTTATACATATAAACTAAATGAAATCATGGTCAAAACCCACGAGATCATTCCACTCATTACAAAATTCCAACTCAAGCATAAACATAAGCACAAAGCAACTAAACACTTAAATGTTCATTAGCCACACATTAAGACGACTCAACTTGGCTACTAACGGTTTTATTACACGGGACATAACTCCTATTCCTTAAACATGGTGTGATTGTAGCAGCATCCAGAGTAGATAACGTCTCTTACATTCCTTATTGCTTTATATGGACATCTGAATCTCTGCATCTACCATTCTTATAACTCATACCTTAAGATGGGTCAACCTGGCATCCCTCAGGTATAGATTTAATACCCTCATACTTAATCCTTTCTCCTGAAAGTGTAGTTAGAAACACTGAACATTGTGCATACTCAATCACTCCTTTACAAGTAGATAACCAGTCTATTCCAAGGATAACATCAATGCCCATTAATTCCAAAACAATGAGGTTTACCTTAAAATTTACCCCCTTTATGTCAAGACTAACTTTTGGGCATACGCGTTCTGCCTTTATTTCACCTCTTGGAGTTTCAACCATAACTGTTTTCCCCCTTGGAAGCATAAATATGTTATGATCTTTTACATATTGTCTAGATATGAACGAATGTGAGGCACTGGGGTCAAATAAAACCTTGGCATTTCCTGAACTTACGGGAATTGATCCAAACACGACCTCCTTAGCTCCGGGAATGGTGGAAATATCCACATGTTTCAACCTTCCATGGATGTAATTTCTCTTTAATTTATTTCCCTGCACATGCTCCTTTTGGACATCCTGTCCTGGGTCTCGCTGTTGTTGATTCTTCTGTGGGCAAGATTTGATATAATGTCCTTCCTGCTGGCAATGATAACACTTTCTCTTAGCTGGATCTTTTGTGATGTCATACTCCAAGGAACTGTTGTTTGGTATGCTGCTATCTTGCTGGCCATAAAAGTTCACCTTCGTCCTTTTGGCTTGTTTCTTAGCTTGTTTGGCCTTTCGGGGTTGATACTCCTTATAGGTAATTGTCCATCCATCTATGACTACTTCATGGGGAGTAGTTTTAGCGGGAGGGGCTTCTAACTCTTCAGGGTTTGGATTTGTTTGACAGGGGATCAGGGCTGCATGTGACAATGTAGTAGAACTCGCTTGCTCATTGCTTTCCACTAGTGGTTCTAATGAGATTGCCTTTCTCTTCTTGTCCATGTTGATCTCAAAATTTAGATCCACCTTGACTTTCCCCTTATTAGACTCGTTTCGAAGACAGGAAAAACCATAATGCTTACAGCAGTGACATTGTTCCTGCTCTCCAAATGCCTTACTATCAACATCTTTATTGGATTTCATATTCTTCCAAACTTCTGCTACTTGTATCTTCTCTGACCCCTTGGATATGTTGGCTTGACCTTGAGATAAGCATCGTTGAGAATTCCCATGTTGAGCCATTTCTTCTAGTAATTGGTTTTGCATCGCTAATGGTTTCTTGTCAAAAGTGAGCAAGAGCGACACAATTCAGTCCTCTTAACCTCTGAAATCCATAGTCTTCTCGTCACGAGCCGTCTAATAGACAAGGAGAAAATGTTCAAAATAGAGACAAGGTTTTTATAACAGAACGGGGATAGAATTAAGCATAACTTTGAGAAAATAACAAAGTTAAAGAGAAGCAAGAAATAGGCAACAATGAGAACATGCTAAACGTCCAGTTCTAACTAGGCTTGCGTCCTACAGTTAGCATTGCTCTGATACCAATCTGTCACACCCGGTTTTAAGGACAAAACCAGACATACACCATATGTGAAATAAAGAAGACAAATCTCACATATAGCCACAGATAAGTGTAATATCAAGAGACAAATGCTTAATATACATAACACAATAGTATAAAATATACCTTAAAGAGCAACACAGCGGAAAGACAACTCCGAACACCGGGTGCAACCTTCACTCCAGGATCAAACTAACTGGTTGATCACAAGCCTAACAATTCCAGAATCTAACAGTCTGGTACCCTTCCTGAGATGTGGGAAAATAGCAAGAGTGAGTCCATGTCGAACTCAACAAATATAACATGGGGTTCATGCAGCTCAAAAGGTTTGACACGGGTTTACTGCAATAGCTTTTAGTGAGTCATCTTTTAGCAATTGAGTAGCAACAAGTTTAACATAATCCCAAATAACCTCATGATCATGTAAACGAGAATAATGTATAGCAAGAAACAATAATCATTAGTGAGCATCAATATCATCAGTATTATCATTATCATCAGTGTTCATCATTTATTCTGTAAGGGTCCAAGGCCACTCGTGACCGTGAGCACGGCTGTTATAACAGTTTTACACTCTGCAGAGGTTGTACACTTTCACTGTGAGTCGTGATTTACCCTTTCGCCCGAGGTAGCTAATCTCTTGACCCACTTCCAAGGAAGGTCGGCAGGGTTCACTATGAAGTCTTTCAAAGGTTCGTCTAACAAGTTAGGGCCATTAGATTCACTCGGCAAACAGATGTAGAGCCCCCCTTCCAAATGGCACAATAACGCGCAGCCTATACACATAAGGATAGAGGCCGCACTATACCCGATTCGTCAAGCCGTTCTTACGCCATGAAGGAATACCTCTAACAAGCTAGAAAAGGTCCTCATACTTGACTAAAGCCAGAGCCATATAACCCTCACAGTTGTACTGTAAGTCCCGGATGTTCGCTTACAAATAAGTCCTTATGGAGAGAAACTAGAGCACCATAAAAACAACCAAATATGCTCTAGCCCTCTTGAGCCATGTTTCTATAAATCATCTTTTAAACGTTTATTGCATATACCATTAGTCAAGTTACAGATCATAGTTATTTATCTTGAGCACTAGCATAAATACTACCCAATGCAACGTCCCATGGGTGTCAAGGTACAAGATATAAAAGCTAGGATATCCTTAGTGGTAACAAGGTAGACACATGCATATGAATTAAGTATATTAAAGGTGAATAGGAAACAAGGATAATCCCATGCTATACTTGCCTTAAACACCGATCCTTCGGTAAGCTTTAATCTTCAACGTTCTTCTTCTTCTTCTTGATAACCTCGTATATCTCACCGACTGGACGAAATCATAAATCACCACACACGTATCCATACAATCATACACGAAGCAAACAATAGATCTAAATTAGAACAGTACACCAAACATAAAATTAAGATGAAAAGTTTGTAGAACGAATCTACGTCTCGCTACGAATACACAGACGCGAAAAGCACACTAATCAGAGCTACGGTTGAAAAGATACATCTACCGAAAGATTTGCTCATAGAAGAAAATATAAAACTATTAACTTCATGTGTTTTATATATAAGATATTTTATAAATACTATATATGGAATTAAGTCAAATTTAGATTCAAATTATAAAACTAAAGTAAAACAAATCATATTTTATTTACAAAACCCAGTTGCATAATTATTAATCAAGATATGATTTAAACAATAAAATTTCAGAATTAGTAATATGGTAAACACTGTCACTAACGCGTAGATCTCGTTGCTATGAATCTAACGCAACACGAATGAGCTAAAACGGATCTAAAACGTAGAAGATATGATTTAAACAAGATTTACTTTATTAAAGTAATAGATTAAATCTCACATCGGAACTTAAAAATAGAAAACCTAACCAACAGTAACACTAACAGTATAACAAGTTTGTAAAACTCTTCTACACGTTACTACGATCACATAGACATAAAGATTACGAAATTTGGATTTAAAACGTAAAAATTATGAATTTTCTAAGATTTCCTGTAGATAAATAATTACTTTAATATAAACTCGAAAATAAATTATCTCAAACCTACTGTACAGTTCTATCATCATGTAAAGCTCACAAATATGAATCTAACGCAATTTAAACGGGTCAAATCGGAGTTAAAACGGATAATTTATGACTAAAACAAACTCAGTGGCAAAACTGTAAATATCAGAAAGCGTATTTTTCTTTTTCCGAAACGAATTACGTTTTCAATTAATCAAAACGTATTTTCGGAAGTTACGCGATCAAAATACGCTTTACAGAAAAGAAAACGTAAACCGGGAATACGCTTTGGACTGCGGGTTAAGAACTTAAAAACTTCAGGGGCTCTTTAGCAAGTTTCACAGGCGAACCGGTATCTTCTATTTACAGCCGTTAGATCTAAAACGAACGGTTCCGATCGGATCGGGGATGGAGCCGGCGGCGCTCCGGCCGGAATCGGGCCCGACGGCGACTCTCCGCGGCGGCGCCATGGCCGGAATAGCCTATCTCGCGCTACGGAGCACGAGCTTACGAACGGAAAACACAGGGAGAAAGAGAATGACATAGCGAGCTCACCTAGGGCAGAATCGTGGCCGGGAACGAAGCGAGGAGCGCGTGCGGCTCGGAGAGGCGGGCGGCTAGGGCGGCACTTCGGGCGTAGCCACCACGGGGCGATGTAGCTGCGATTTGCGGTTGGATGTGGAGCGGGGAGACGTGGCAGCTCCGTTTTTATAGCCCGGAGGCATCGCTAAAGAAGGAAAAAGGGAGATTGAGATGTGGATTCGGTCGGTGGAGTTTTTTTTTGGAAGGGGAATCCGACGGTGGCTTGAGGAAGGAGGCGACCTGACGTGCGGGCCCGTGTCGTCAGCGACTGGAAGCGGGGAAACGCGCTTGCGCGGTGAAACTGGGCCGGCGGCCGCTGGCTGGGCTCGGCCCAAGGAAACCGAAGGCGGGCGCTGGCGCGGGAAAGAGGAAGGCTGGGCCGCCGCAGCAGGCCGGAGAGTTGGGCTGCGGTAGGAGAAACGGCCTGAGAAGAAAAGAAATTCCTTTCCTTTTTTTTCTAATTTTTCAAAGCCAAATTTCAAAGAATTTTCAAATCCAAATTGAATTTGATTTAACAACTCATCTCAAAAATTTAAATGCAACAGCATGAGTGCACAAACATGTTTCTAGTCTTATATTTGATTTTAAATTTATAAAAATTATTCTTATTCTAAATTTGCATGCTCACAAAAATATATAAAAATCATATTTTTCCTATTTTTCATTTCTTCAAAATTTCAGGGTGTTACAGCACAACACGACCTTAACTTCAAAATTGATAGCACAAATTGAGTCACAACAACGAAGTAAAGCTAATAGAGCAACTTACAGCGACTAGAACGCGAAGTAACCGACGAATTCGCCCCCACCGCGGCTTCTAGGGTTCAAAGGCGCGGCTAGGAAAACTACAACCCCAAAATCCAAATAAAAAGGGTAAGGAAGGTGCGGTTCTAGCTTATATAGGATAGTGACGTGATCAATTTGGAAAGGGACCCCCTTGATTCACGGATTCGGTTGCGGTTCGAAGATGGAACTCGTGACCGGCTTGGTTACGTGAGATGGGAGAAGCATCTGACAGCCGGGACCCACCTGTCAGCGGAAGAAAGGAGGGAGAGGCGTGACTGCTGGCTCGGCCGAACTGGGCTGCTCGTCAGCTGGCTCTCGCGGTCGCTGGCGCGGAGGAGGGAAGACAGCGGCCCACCGTGCGGCCCAGGCGGAAAGGAATGCAGGCTGACCCGAGCAGGCCTTCGGGCCGCCAGGTGAGAAGGTAAGTCATTTCGTTTTTTTTTCTTTTCTTCTTTCTTTTCTTTATTTACTTGTTTTCAAACTATTCCAAATAAAATTCTTCAAACCAATTCAAAATAAAATAAATCCACTACACAAAAGAAAATAAATGCAACAGCATGAATGCAACACCAAATAGTTTTCAAAATTTTAATTCCCTTTCTCTAAATTATTTAAAATTTATTACTCCTAAAATTTGGGTGTTACAATAACAAAAGAAGTAATATTTTGCACAAACTTTTAAATAAGACAAGTGGTCAAACTTAGAGTCAAAAAGTCAAACGAACTATAATTTGGAACGGAGTTAGTACCTTCTACAGCTAAGTTGGCAATAACATATTTCATTTCCTAGTGGTACCCACGACCCCCTTCGCCTATATAAACCCCATAGAGTGGTAACCTCGCTCGGTGGATGCAATGAAACTAGCAAACCCACTGATGCCAATAGTAATGCCATCGCTCATGTTGCCTGTGCTGCTCCTTCTTGCAGCAACGGCAGCCACCGCGGATGGCAGCAGCGTGTCCGTGATGCCCGGCTGCCAGCGGAGCTGTGGAGGCGTAGACATACCGTACCCGTTCGGCATCAGAACCGGCTGGTTCCGCAAAGGCTTCGAGGTCGCCTGCATCAACAACAACAACGGCAGCTCCGGGGAGATTCTGGTGCTGGCGACGACCGACCAGACCATCCGGGTGCTGCAGCTGTCCGTGTCTCCGTTTCCAGAGGCCCGGGTGCTTCTTCCGGTGGCATGGCAGTGCTTCAACTCCACCGGATACGTCACCGGCAGCTACATGGGCGACGTCAACTTCAACCCAGAGGGCGTGTATCGCATCTCCAACACACAGAACGAGCTGTTCATCCTCGGCTGCAACACCCTAATCTACGCCAAGGGCGTCAGGTGGCATGAGGGCCGCTTCGGTTACAAGTACTACGCAGGATGCGTGGCGGTCACCAATGACACCAACGACCCAAAGGACGGTGCCTGTGCGGGCCTCGGCTGCTGCCACGTCGAAATCCCGCCAGGCTTCACGGACACCACCATGTCCATGTCCACTGGTGGCTACTGGTCGCACGCCAACCAGGAGTTCTGCCCCTGCGACTACGCCTTCATCGTAGAGAAGGGCAACTACACCTTCAAGGCATCCGACCTTCTATCGACACACATACCCAACAACCAGACCATGCCTCTGCGTGTGGACTGGACCATGCCGCTGCGCCTCGACTGGGCCATCCGCGACAACGGCTCGATGACTGCCATCTCATGCGCTCAGGCACCCAACAAGCCTGACCATGACTACGCCTGCCGCAGCAACCACAGCGAGTGCGTCGACTCAACCAATGGCCCGGGGTACTTCTGCAATTGTACCCATGGCTACCAGGGGAACCCCTACGTCGTCGGTGGATGCACCAGTAAGTATCTTATATGTGGCTTCAACGGAGGCTTTAATTCTCACCATATGCATTATATTCTAGGTATTCTCATAATATTAAGAAAACATCTAGCCTTTAATTTGGCAAATTCTTCGGATCTATTCTTTTTTATAAAATTTTTTTCCCAACTCTGTCATTATGAAAGATAATTCTAAATAAACCCCTCAATTTACATATAAATTACCATGCTCTACAATTATAATAGATAACTTAATCCCCTATTTTCATATCTAAATATCTAAAATCTATGTATAAAAGATAAGTTAAAATAACCAGCTATTTTTAAAATTGCATCCATCTGCCATTATGAAAGATAATGCAAAGTAACCCCAACATTTGCATTCCAATTACCCATATATACCTTTAGGAAAGAAAATATAAAGGAAAATATTTTAATTTGTTTCTAAATTATTTAACTCAATCATCATAAAAAAACCAGAAAATTTCCTTCAAATATACATAAACATACTAATATAAATGTCATGAAAATATTCAATATCCATATAGGATTCAACATATTTCTAAATTACTCACTTTGACAACTACAAAGTTAAAAGTAAGCATAATGCTATGTTTAACAATGTAGACCAAGTAAATATGTATCGATTATGATAAATATTTGTTATAATAGAATTTCAAACATGAAAAAAAAATTCGGTTCACAAACCACATAACAATGATATTGATAATTCACTTTAAGTATATTAATACTCCAAGAGAACAAATTTTATTTTGACTCAGTATTGGTAATTTAATCTTACGTAGTCATTGTTTATTAAACAATGCAACTGCGCATAATTCTATGCTACAAGAAATTCAACATGTTGAGTGCTGTAATGACTATTTGTGCCATTCTAAGAACCAAGATGGTAATCTAGGGCCTATTATCTATTTTAGTAAAACAAAAATTAATAATTTTTTAATAAATGATAAATTAAACACTAGGGTTTTAATTTAGTCTTTGTTTGGTAGGGCTCCTCCTCGAGGGCTCCTTTCAAGGAGCCAGAGCCATATTGGAAGAGCAACTCCAAAACGGCTCTGGCTCTCGTTTTTTTACTGAAAACGGCTTTCAACGGCTCCTCCTACTAAACCGTTTGGTAGGGCTCCTCTGTAGAAGCTAGAGCCCAAGCCGGAGAGGAGCCCTACCAAACAGGGCCTTAATATGTAGATAAAAAGTCATAATAACCAGATTAAAATCGAAAACTAAACTATAGATTCATGATGTCAAAGAGAATGTGATATAACAAATGGTTTTATAAACTAGACATAGATTTCAACTAAATACATATCACATTTGAAAAATATAAATCCTAGAAATTCTAACTATAGGTATTTCATGTTATTCCTCATGAGGCCACCTTCAACTCCGTATAGTCTAATAATCATTTATACTAATAGCCACAGGATCTATTATATTTCTAAGTAATTACCCTCTGTTGCGGCAATTGTCTAAATCAGCATAAGGTAGCCCATGAATATACATTTAAATTACCCATCAATGCCATTAAGAACCATGACCTAAAGTGAACCTTAATTTGCATGTAGTCACCCACATGCTATTATGATATATAATATACGTATCTCTTAAATTGCATCTAAATTATCAATGGATTATATTAAAAAATGTTCAACTGACCAATTTCAGCGTTACCCACTTCTATTAATATTAATATATTAAGGTTTGATGAAAGTAAACATACATATTGCGCCATAATGCAGATCAAGTACACATGCATACATGAGAGGTAATCATACATGCTATCTTTGAACAATCATAAAAAAGATTTTCCATAACAACTCATATATATAATAATGATAATTACAAAATATTTAAAATTATTACTAGCCATGACATATAATTTGTATAAGTTATTAATTTAGATATATTATACATTTTAAATAAGTGTTGTCATATCTATATTGATACTTTACTTTATATAATTATTGATAAACAAGTATATAACTAATTTTTATTAGTCAGAGGTACTAAACAATAACTAATGCTTACGTCTCCTAAGATTCTAGCCTCGTGCATGAGCACTAGTTGATGGACTAATACTTCAAATAGCGCTACTTGCTCTTGTCAAAATAAAATAGCAATACTTCACTAATTAGAAGGTTCTTATTTGAATGTTTATTGTTCAAATTAAGAACCCAACTCTAGATTTATGTAGTTATTTGCAAGTTCAAAGTTACATATATACTCTAGCTAGTAACCAAATTTCTGAAACAACTTTTCATTTTAAATAGGTGGGATTATTTTGTGAAATTTGGAAGCCTTAGGTGGCTTAATTCCTTGTCTGTTTTCTAAACTGTACTTGTGTTTTTCTTTCATCAAAAAGGGTTTCAAAGTCTTACTGCTTTATTTCCTATATTTGGCATGTATCTTGTACAAGTGATTTTTGCACAAATTATTGAATTGTTGACAAATGACACTTTTCTTATTATCACATACAGATATCAACGAATGCCAATTTCCAAAAACACATCATTGTCCAACTGGCAGCAAATGCATTGACACGGACGGAGGCTACATGTGTCACTGCAATTTATTCCACAGAGGAAAGGATTGTCGTCCCATAATTCCCATGACGGTTGTTGCACTATTAGGTGAGCATAAAAGCCACCATAAGCTAATTAGGTTCTTTTCGCGGCTCCATGCTTTATTAAACATTCTTATTTCTCGTATTTTCACATAATCCATGTTATGCTATATTTTTTTATCGGGGAGAAAAATGAATGGGACTAGGGGTTATTTATGCATGGTAAAAAAATGGAACGGAGCTTAGAATTTTATGATAGTAGCACACAAATGTTACGGTTGTGGGGTGTTTTTTACTTGTGCGGGTGGCAAACTGGTCCTGAAGTATGCCAGTCATGATTTTATGGTTGCAGGAGTTATTTTCACGGATGCAAACGATTTGGTTGGTTAGCTGGTGCGTTGAATAAACTGACTGTCGAATAGTGTGCACGTGTGTCTCTACACACACATATTGTACCTGCACATCTGATGGAATTTATATATCCATGTTTTGACAAAACTTTAAAAAAGGTGGTGGCAACATATTATTTTGAACCACTTAAACAACTGATAGAACTAACTACAACATTGATTAACTCGTATATGGAACATGTTGAACTAGTATTGTGGCTTGTAGCAAGTACTTCCTATTGAAATTTTTTGCGCTATATGTGTTGTTTTAGTATACCATACTATTTGCAACTACACACTGAAACAACAGTTTAGTTATATGCGTAGGTGTTAATGTATATACATGTTCAATCCAAGTCCAATGTGTAGCTTTTTTATGTGTTGTTTCTTTATATCATAGCATTTTGTTTCTAAAACAATGTATATGTTTCTGTCTACAAAAATTCAATTTGAGGATAATACATGTAAATACAAACTACAGTAAATTGTAATGGAGTAGTAACTTATATAGTAATTGTGCCCTTCTATTTGGTCTTAGTTGTGTCTCCGGGACATTGTAATTGTTTCTCTCTTAAAAAAAATCAATTTATAACTACAAACTACACTAAATCATAAATGAGCAGAAACTCATATTGTAATTGTGTCCTTTTTTAGTTGCAATTGTGTTTCTGAGACATTGTAATTGTGTCTATCTAAAAAAATCAATTTATTACGATAAACTACACTAAGTAGTAACTCATATTGTAACTGTGTCTTTTTATTTGGATGTAGACGACACTACCCCAGATCTTGATATCACTATCGGTTCAAAAAGCCCCTTCACTGCCGGATTTTGAACCAATAGTGGCATACCGGCAGTGATGGGGGGTTGACATCACTGCCGGTTCTTATAAACCGACACTAATGTGAAACGAGCAGTGATGTCCAAAGCCAAAAAATGCACTGAAAAAATAGGAATTTTTTTTATTGCCACAGGCAGTGATGTGGAAAGCCGAAAAAAGGTCATGCGATTTTTCATGTGCTTTGCGGCCATCGGCGCTCAAACCCTGACCGATTGCTTCACGTCTTCGGCCCCTAACTACTCCACCTGCAATCTATTTGTGTCCAAACGAGATTTTCGTCCTAGCCATTTTATGTTCATTTAATTTTGAAATGAGTATCTGGGACCCTAAACGAATTCAAATGAAAAAGTTGTCAACTACAAAGTTTTATAACTTTTCGAGATCTACACCTCTCATTTTGGTAGTTTCTCCATCCGAGGTCATTTACAAAATTTGAATTTCAAATTTGAGAAATTCAAACGTAGTTTTCCATGAGAAGATGATTTCAAATCAAAAAGTTGTCAACTACAAAGTTTCATAACTTTAAGAGATCTACAACTTTTGTTTTTGCTATTTATCCATCCGATGTCGTTTAAAAAATTCAAATTTCAAATTTTTGGAAATTCAAGCATAGTTTTTCTTGACAAGATGATTTCAAATCAAAAAGTTGTAAACTACAGTGTTTCATAACTTTTTGGGATCTACAACTTTCATTTTAGTAGTTTCTTGATCCGAGGTCATTTACAAAATTTGAATTTTAAATTTTAGAAATTCAAACGTAGTTTTCCTTGACAAGATGATTTCAAATCAAAAAGTTGTCAACTACGAAGTTCCATAAGTTTCCGAGATCAACAACTTCTATTTTGGTCATTTGGTCATTTACTCATCCGAGATAATGGTAGTAACATTGTTCACAAATGTTACATATCCCTCTTATAGTTTATGAGATATGTAAATTTTGTGAACATTGTTACTATCACTTTATCGGATGAAGAAATGACCAAAACAAAAGTTATAGATCTTAATAAGTTCTACAACTTCCATGTTCATGATTCTTTAGTTGAAATCATTTAGTGATCCAAAAGGACGTTTGAAGTTGCCATTTTTTGAAATTCTAAATTCAAATATATAAAACACAGTCACAAGAAAAGATGGATAAAATAATAGCTATAACAAAACAATAAATTGATAGAGCATGATTTTAGAAACTTTTAGGAAAAAACATCAAATTTGAAGTTAGTACGAGGGAGATAGACTAGTTACAAGTTTTAGCCAGAGATTAAAAAGAAAAATCAGAATTCTTCAATAATTTCAAAATTTTAATTTCGATCAGTATTTTTAAGTAGTAAATGATTTCAAATGAAAAAGTTGTCAACTATAAAGATGCATAACTTTTCGAGATCTACAACTTTTGTTTTGGGTGTTTCTCCATCGGAGGTCGTTTGAAAAATTCAAATTTTAAATTTTAGAAATCAAACCTAATTTTCATTAGATAGATGATTTTAAATAAATATATTTGGACATCCAAACGATCTTAAATTAAAAAGTTTCATCTACAAAGTTGTAGATCTCGTTGAGTACTACAATTTTGATACAAAGTTTGTCTTCATCAGACATCATATGAGAAACTTATAAAGTTTTCTTGCAGCATATCACTTTCGGTTCTTGGCTAAAACTGACAGTGATATGAATCAACATTTAAGACCCAACATCACTGCCGGTTCTTGGCTAAAACTAACAGTGATATGAATCAACAGTGAAGACCCAGATATCAGTGTCGGTTGGGCTACCAGTGTGCTATCATTACCGGTTTTAGCCAAAAACCGATAGTGATGAGCTATCACTGTCGGTTTCTCAAAATCCGGCACTGATGAGGCCGACAGTGATGTCCAATTCTGTAGTAGTGAGATGTGTTTTCGAGATAATGTAACTATTTCGGTCTAAAAAGATTATCTTACTACTAAAAACTACTTTATGTTGTAACTAAACAGTAACTCATATTATAACTATATCCTTTTATTTGGTTGCAGTTTTTTAAGACAAAGTAACGGTTTCTCTCTATAAAAAATCAAATTATAACTACAAACTACACTAAGCTGTAATTGAGTAGTAACTCATGTTGTAACTGTGTCTTTCTATTTGGGTCGTGTTTTTGAGACAAATAATTGTATCTTTAAAAAATGAATTTCTGACTACAAATTATACTAAATGGTAACTGAGTAGTGACTCATATTGTAACTGTGTCCTTTTTTTTTGGATGCAGTTGTGTTTCCGAGTAATAACTGAGTAGTTACTAATCTTGTAACTATCTCCTTTTTTTGGTGCATGCATGCATGTCAGAGATGTGTTGGGTTAGTTGGTGGAGAGTAGTATAAAATAATAATCAAAGAAGACGCTGGTTGTAACTCTACTACAAATGAAATTTTAACTATATTTCAAATAAAATTGTAACTCGGAAGTAGGCAATTAAATTCACTTTAATTTAGTGGGAAAAACGCGCTGGTGGCCATGGGAAGTTGTGACCACATTACAAACGAAGTTTTAACTCAGAAATAGATAGTTATATAGATACAGTTGCAATAATGCTTCCAGCTACACGCTGTGTTTGTAGGAACATTTATCAAGAGAGGGCTCATCACTTGTCTCCTTATGGTACAAATGCATATATAGATACAGTTGAAATAATGCTCCCTGCTACATGCTGTGTTTGTAGGAACATTTGTTGCAGTCTTTTTTCTGGTGCTTCTACTCTGGTTCATTTACAAGGATCGAAAGCGGCGAGTGCAGATGGCCTGCTTCGACAAAAACGGGGGTAAACTACTGAAGGAAGCAGCTGGCATCGTCATATTCACAGAAGTGCAGCTGAAGAACATAACAGAAAACTACAACATCCCAATCGGAAAAGGTGCCTTTGGAACTGTCTTCTTGGGAAAAACTGACGACATGGAGCAAGTTGCGGTTAAACGCTCTCATTTAGTAGACAAGAAAGGAGGTCAGCTTCAGCAAGGGGGTGAATTTGTAAACGAGATCACCTTCCAGTTCCAAAACAGCCACCCAAACCTGGTTCGCCTTGTTGGGTGCTGTTTGCAGACAAATATCCCTGTGCTGGTCTACGAGTATATCCGTAATGGGAGCCTCTTCAACCTACTTCATGTGGACAGGGATAAGGTGCTCCTGCTACGGACACGCCTCAACATTGCCATTGGCTCTTCAGAAGCTCTTGCTTATATGCACTCACATGGTGATCGCGACCGCATCCACTGTGACGTCAAGACTGCCAATATTCTCTTGACTGACAACCTCATGCCCAAGGTCTCCGATTTTGGATCGTCAAGGCTTTTGTCAAACGCCAGGTATGCTACTGCTGTGCAAGCAGATATGAGCTACATGGACCCATTGTATATGATGACGGATCGTTTTCTTCCAAAGAGTGATGTCTACAGCTTTGGAATCGTTCTCCTTGAGCTGATCACACGGAAGACGGTGAGGTATGGCAAAGATAGAAGCCTCCCCGTGGACTTTGTCAAGTCTTGTAAGGACAAGGGCAATGCAAGGGAGTTGTATGACGGCGATCAATGTCACAATTGTGTTGAGTGCCTTGACAAGATTGGTGCTCTGGCCGTCCGATGTCTGAGGTATGACGTCGACGAGAGACCCACAATGGCAGATGTAGTGGATGAATTGACGCAAGCTGCCAATCTAGTGGATAATTGCAAGCTAGCCAACGTCTCCCAGCATACTGTTGCTCAAGTTTGAGATAAGTTAAAGGCCCATATGAAGAAAGCAATTCAATCGCTTTGTCCGCTCAAGCTAGCCACATTATAGTACTACTAGCAAATATGCCCGTGCGTTGCAACGGGGTGTATAACTTATGCAGTTACATGAATAACATGAGATTTGAGATTAGTCTTGTGTTCTAATTCATTTTAGAATATCTGGAAGCACACTTGTATAACTCATATCGGAACTGATGGTTTGGACATTTTCATGCGTTTCATGAGTAGAGGTTATATATATAAAGAGGAAGGTCCGGATTTAAGAATAGTGTTGCCTTTTTTTTTCCTTTGATTCTTCCGCGAAAGACTGAGAAAATATCTGCCCTTTTTCCATCCACTTACATATAGGTCCCACATGTAAGTGTCTCATTGTTTTTTTCTGCCCTCTCCTTTCCTTTTCTCTCAAGTCTCAATGCATATCTGCATCTCGCATCGCAGCAGGAGCTCGACGCATCTCAACGCGGAGGCGGCCAAGCGGGGCGCACGCGGCATTACGTCTAGTGGTCGAGCTCGCTGGTGCCTGCTGCCCGCGGCGCAGCGACCAATCGCACCCTTGACGGACAGCGCGGCAGGGCGGCGCGGTGCACGGCGCTTGCGTGGCTCGCGCACTTGCCCCTTGCTCGGCGGATGGCGCGACAAGGTTTGCACGGCGGCCGGCGACGGTGTAGCGGCTCGCGGTCAAGCCCTTAACAGGTAGCGCGGCAGGGGCCACGTAATTGCTGCGGCCGCATCCAGTTGCAGGTGCGCAAGCATCGGACCTCCGCATCATCGTCGGGCTCGAGCTCCTCCTCGCCGGTGCAGCCCGCATCCGTGCTCTTCTTAGCCGAGATCCACGTCTCGGTGGCCGCCGTTGTTAGTTGGTTCCACGTGCCCGCCTCAAATTTGATTTCTTCCCACCGTCATGCTTCCTTGATTTATGTCTCGATATGTTTCTATTTGATTCGGTCTAATTGTCCATGGTTTCGATTCGGTCTCAATCTAGTTGTCCGTGGTGGTTTTGATTTGGTCTCAGTTCCGCGCTTTGTTTTGATCTCGATCTAGTGTAGGGTCACCTCAATTTGGTTTTGTTGCATCTCATGTTACTGCTTTGGAAAGTCCTTCCGTCCGTGGAAGTCTCAAATCTACCGACGAACTAACAACAGAAGCCCGTGTTGATCTACGAACTAACAACAGAAGTCCATGTCGATCTCGTCATCTGGTGTCTTTATTTTTGTCTAGATCTGGTCCGTGGTGTTGATTTACTTTCATTGCCTGTGCTGATTGGTGGGTGAGAGTCCTAGGCGGAGGCGTTTCTTCCGAGCACACGGAGAGGGAGGCGTATATATGACGGGGAGCAGGTGAATGGGAGATCAGGCCTTGCAGGGAGGAGAGGAGCGGGGCGTGCAGCCGTGTGGGGGAGAAGGCGAGTGGGCCGGGTAGTTGGGCTAGAATAGGATGAGCTGGGACGAAAGCCAGTGACTGGTAGGACGGTTAGGCTAGATTGAATGGGCTGGACGAAAAAAAAACCTGAAATTTTGCCTCTTTATTATTAAGTATAGATAATGATCAATTTTATCATTCATCACTATATATAACTACATATCCAGCTTGTATGGATTTATGCACGCAATTGTACTATATTTTTATTTTCTGTATTTGCATGGCTGAAATAATTTGTGAAGTACATTGTTGTATTGTGTAATGAATTCCATTTTATTTAGAAAACATTTTATGTTTGACATGTCAACATCCAGATAAAGTTAGGAGTTTGCTTCCTCAAATTTGAGTACTGCAGGATACATGAAAATAGTAATATCCAGATAGCCGCCAGTTATTGCAGTTGACGTACTATATATTGGATCCCTGTTGAGCTTCCGGCAAGGTCATATACAGATACCGGCATGTGCGATAGAAAACTGATACCTGAAATAATCGACTTGTGAACTGCAGTATGTTGGGAGTCAAAATACCAATGATAGTGTTCGTGCCATGAACACTGTGCAGCGTGCGGCTTTTTATTGGGTTGCGGTTTTTTTTTTCTGTGCAAGCCTTAGGAAGGAGAGCGGCATGAGAGAGGTGTTGATGCTCTGAGTAACAAGGAGGCCCATTTGAAGGTGTCCCTCTTTGTAGTGTTGGCCGTGCCATTTTCTTCTTCTCTTCCTTTTTTTTTTTGTAGTTGAGTGACTATGGTGGAAACTATTATAAATTTCTTAGAACTCCACTTTATCTTTTCTGAATATGTTCCTTAGGGACTCTCCAAAGATTTTTAGAATACTTTTGGCTGCACCGACACAAGTAGTGATTGGGTAGTTGCTCACTTGTTATCTCCTTCTTGTCTTCTAAAATTATTTTCCAAGGGTTTCTGCTTTCCAAAAATATCCAAGGAAGTTGT
Organism: Saccharum hybrid cultivar R570; assembly: GCA_038087645.1. Lineage (NCBI taxonomy): Eukaryota > Viridiplantae > Streptophyta > Magnoliopsida > Poales > Poaceae > Saccharum > Saccharum hybrid cultivar. Next base: position 19,562,867 of record JAQSUU010000760.1, read on the forward strand.
TTTCCTTTGTAAGACCTCCAAAAAGTCTACGTAGAACCGGGTGAGAGGGAAGAGCACAAGATGAGGAAAAAATATCTATTCCTAATAGAAAGAGGTAGGGAAAGAGAGAGCACAAGGTTATAAGGGGCAGTCGTAACTGAGGCAAACAAAGTGCAAGGATCAGCCTCGCAAAACACACCAAACAAAGGAACCAAACAAGAATTAACAAGCACCAACAAAGTTCGGTATCTACTTTCGCGTATAAATTACCATAGGGTGTATAATATTTGTTTACACAATTTCTTGTGTAAAACTTAATCTTCATTTCAAACCTACAATTACTACACATATGTTTCGAAAAGGGTGAGGGGAGAGAAATAAATCATATTTTTGAAATAGAAGGTCATGGCAAGGTGAGAGACAAAGTTATAAGCAACATTTTTCAAAATAGGTTTTAGAAAATTATTCCTAATTCCAATCTGGATCGGATGTCACACCTTACAACAAAAATCAAAGTTCTTACACAGCAGTCCTACAATGTCGTGGTTCTTGCAACTTAGAGTACAGACGTAAACCTCATCCTTAAGCTCATTCCTATATCTTAACACTACCCCAGTTCTCTTCATCACTACCGGTTCAAAAACCCTCATTACTGCCGGATTTTGAACCGACGGTGGTATACCGGCAGTGATGAGGGCAGGCTCATCACTACCGGTTATAAAGAACCGACAGTGATATGAAACCGGCAGTGATGTGGTTTTTAGGGAAAACCCCAAAAACATGCTGAAAAAATACGAAAAAAATTTAATTTCGGGAGAGGCCCCACTAGACACGTGATTTTTCCCGCGAAAAAAGCACGCTTCACGGCCGCTGGCGTTCGAACCCTTGACCTCCTGCTCTGCGCGTTTGTCCCTTAATCACTCTACCTACACACATATTTGTGTCCACTTGGGATATTCGTGCTAGCCATTTTATGTTCATCTGATTTTAAAATTAGTATTTGGGATCCTAAACGAATTCAAATCAAAAAGTTGTCAACTACAAAGTTTCATAACTTTTTGAGATCTACAACTTTTATTTTGGTAGTTTCTCCATCCGAGGTCATTTATAAAATTTAAATTTCAAATTTGACAAATTCAAACGTAGTTTTTCATGACAAGATGATCTCGAATGAAAAAGTTGTCAACTACAAAGTTTCATAACTTTCCAAGATCTACAACTTTTATTTTGGTCATGTGACCATTTATTCATCCGACATAGTGGTAGCAACGTTGTTCACAAATATTACATATCCCTCTTATAATTTATGAAACTATATGTAAAATTTATGATCATTGTTGCTACCACTTTATTGGATGAAGAAATGATCAAAATAAAAGTTGTAGATCTTAAGTTATACAACTTCTATGTTCATGACTTTTTAGTTGAAATAATCTAGTGTTCCAAAATGGCGTTTGATGTTGTCATTTTTTGAAATTCAAAATTTAAATAGATAAAACACAGTCACATGAAATGATAGATAAAACAATAGCTTTAATAACACAACAAATTGATAGAGCATGATTTTAGAAATTTTTAGGAAAAAAGATCAAATTTGAAGTTAGTACGAGGGAGAAAGACTAGTTATAAGTTTTAGCCAGAGGGAGAAAGACTAGCTACAAGTTTTAGCCAGAGACTAAAAAGAGAAATCTGAGTTCTTCAGCAACTTCAAAATATAATTTCAAATAGCATTTTGAAGCAGTAAATGATTTCAAATGAAAAAGCTGTCAACTATAAAGGTGCATAACTTTTCGAGATCTACTACTTCTGTTTTGCTCGTTTCTCCATCCGAGGTCGTTTGGAAATTTGAATTTTAAATATTTGGATATCTAAATGATCTCAAATTAAAAAAGTTTAAACTACAAAGTTTTAGATCTCGTTGAGTACTACAAATTTGATATAAAGTTCATCCTCATTGGACATCATATGACAAACTTATGAAGTTTTCTTGCATATCACTATCGGGTCAAGCCACGACAGTGATAGTATCAGTGTCGGTTCGTGGCTAAAACCGGCAGTGATGACCCATTATCACTGCCAATTTGTGGGTTAAACCGGCAGTGATATGAACCGATAGTAAAGACCTAATTATCACTACCGGTTTTAGGAAAAAAACCGGCAGTGATGTGCCGGGAGGCACTATCACTGTCGTTTTTTAAAATCCAGCAGTGATGAGGCCGGCAGTGAAGACCAAATCTGTAGTAGTGTAATCGAAGTAGTCCTTGCATAGCTACCTTGTGTAGTCGTACGGCTTCATCCTCATGTGTACTCCTATTGTCCCATCCTTGTGTAGACTTAGATGGCTCCATCATTGTATGTGCTCCTGCCATTTCGCTCCTAAAAATAAAGAATTGAGTGGATTGAGTACATAGAGTACTCAGCAAGCCCTAACTTTGGGGTAAGGTGAGGTGGATGGCAGAGTCTGTATATGGAGGTGGATTATGGTGGCAGAGGTGTATATGGTAGGGGTGGAGTTATATGTAAAAAGGGAGTTTGAGCCCTAGGAGAGTATTAACCCTTGTTGCTAGTTCCCGAGGTTTATAGGTAGTACCTGTTGACACCTCTAACGTCACTTGAGCTAGGTTGTCATCCCAGCATGATGCCAGAGGTATTGGTAATATTTATGATCATGACACTTGAAACTTAGAAATATGAATATAAAGGTATCCGCAAGCGCACAGATAAAATACACTATTGTAGCATTTTAATCAGGAGTAATGCAGGTATCGTTATTTATATTTTACCACAGGGAAGGTTGCGCTAGAGAAATATGATTACCACTTGCACTTATGATAGAGAGGTATGCCAACTAAGATCAATCTACTCTCAACAGGGATAAGTCACGAGAAAAAATATATGATAAATGATTAATAATAAGTCAATAATAATATGCATCACTCAGAGTACTCCATTCTTAGGACATTAGCATGACTAAGTAGAGCTATGAAGAATATTCCTATGTCATTCTTAATTACAAGTCAGAGCATCTAATGATTAGTGCAATTATACTTAGTAATCATGGCTAAGACCACTTCATATCTACACATAAGGGATATTACTGACAAGGTAGACCAGGAATAGAGCAAGTCTACCTTGGTAACTAGAGCCTACTTGTCTTATATTCGGGGAGTGAACTACAAAGGACTCAATAGGAATGTCACACCCATGATCTACCACATGGCCTGGAATATAGGGTGCATCTGCAGGTAAACAACATATAAGCACCATGCTTACACAATGTCGACCACTCACCCATGAATTCAAAGAGTAAGCGCTATACGAACTTATGCTTGAACATAAAGATAATCTAGCTATACTAAACATATAATCATAGTAGATAATAAACAAGATAACTAAGAACATGAATAATACTAAGAACAATATCGAATCAATTATAGCAAACATAATGAAAGATACAAGAGAGGATTACAAAGGATTTACCGAGCAACCCTCTTGACAAGATCAGGAATCCAAGCGTAGCTTGCCTCCTTCTAGATCTATCCTAGCTAGCTATGCCTAGAATATAGTGGAGCTCTGAGGAATTAGGGCTTCTGACTTCTCAAATGACTTGATCAAATGACTTGGATGCTTGGAGCCAGGGGGTAGGGGCTAGCTTATATAGGCTAAGGCGATGAACCAGAGCCCTTAGATCAAACCGACCTTGAACAATAGTGGAGATGCAAACCCTAAGGCGGTGGAGCGCCACCACACGAAGCTGGGAGGCTGACATGTGGGGCCTAGGCCGGTCGGCTGGCAAGTGGGGCCGGTTGGCCTGTCTCTGTGACAGGTAGGTCCTACCTTCAGTGGCTCATCTTCTGGTGTCTTCTAGATTGTTCCCACGTTGGTGCCCGCGAGGAATATGCTCATTAATCTGACATGTGGGCCTTCCCTTGCCTCTTTCTCTGATAACCCCCTGCAGAAACACAGTTTCACCAAAACCTGTGGAATTCTGTTGGTTTGACCCCTATCTCTATGTTGGAGGTTGTTTAATGCCCTTATTCATGTTTAATTGATGGTTTAAAATAATAGTTATCTACCATCAACAACTCCCCCAAGCTTAACATTTGCTCGTCCCTGAGCAATGCTAAACTTAGCAATGAATCAGGAGTTGCATCAATGCTTTCACGCGTCAAATGTACACATGCTTTCAAACAAAAATTCTCCTCCAGATTAGAATGAATGATCTGACTTTCAAACTCACCCATATTACCTTTAACTATGGAGCTTCTTAGCCATCACTTGGGTCTTGAGCAATTGAAAGACAGAACGATCAGGTTAAGCACTATGTCTCAAGCTCTTTGCTCAACTATCACTCAGGAGTTTTACAAGTTTTCAAAATAAAACTCAGAGATTCCTTTGTATGACTCTCTCTCTCAAGTCTCTCAATACATGGTATTTGTGGATCCTTACCAAGGAAGAATAACATTATGCCTTCTCTCTCCCTACAACTAAGGCTTATGTGGAGCTTATACGTGTGGAGACAGCGCATACATACTTGCAAAGCATATATTGTAAAATCAAACAATGGATCCAAAGAAATGAGTCATACAATCAAATCAAGATGTGCACGTGTATGGATATGTATGGTGAAGTGAATATATGAGTGGTTGTGAGTGGGGTAAATGGTGATGAGGGTGAAAACCTAATTCTACTTTACTCCTTGAAACATATCTCTCTTTTCGGAGTTTGGAAACTTTTGAGAGAACCTAGGCTGTGCATACTTCTTCTCTCTTTTCTTCTTCTTTTTTCGTTCATGGCGGGCATTGAAGTACCCATTATTTTCTCTCTTCTCACTTAAGGGCAACTTTGCACCCATTTTTTAGATACTTCGGGCACCTTGTCCATTTTTTTCTTCTCTTTTTTACAGCCCAAGCCTCTTTCTGTAATAGAATTTTGAGAGACAGCAACAAGAATATTGGAGCTTTATTTGAATGGCTTTGGGGTGATTGGGTAGATGGAAGAAATATCCTATAAGGCATATTTTTGGTGTTCACTCCCAATAGAGGAGTAAAACATTTTTGTTGGGTGGATCTAAATGGAATAGCATGTTGTTGTGTACTTCCAGTGTAAAAGCAACATATTTGGGTGGAGTGTGCGTGATCTTGATTTTAAAAGCATGACAAGTCTCTAAGGGTCAACAGAGCTTGACAAAACTCAATGCAATAACAAGCAGCATAAATATAAAAGTTTTTCTAGTCTACTAACATGTATGGCTGTGATAGGAATTCAAGCTGTTGACATACAGGAACTCATCATGTGGCATTTTAAAGTTTTTTAAAAGATAAATCTCTAGAATTTTAGTTTCACTTCGAACAAGATAAACAGCATCTCAGACTTTCTCATATCAATTCCGTCAATTACCTAGACATAGATCAAGCATATGCTACCCACGAGTTTCAGGTTTAGAGTAAATTTTTAGGTCAAAACAGTTTTTATTCAAACTCGGGAGAATTCAAGACTGAAAATTAGGTACTTGAAAGAAATTATGACAGAGCAACTATTCATCATTTCCATGCATAGAGATTATCTTTAGAGTTATTCTAGCAAACCTTTGTTACACACTCTCTTTTTATTTTATTTAATCTTTATTTTGTTTCTAGATATGCATCTTTTTATTTCTTTTTAGAATCTAATAAAGCAAACTTAATTAAGTAGAAAGGAAAAAATACTTAGCTAGATACATGGGGATGCTCCCCCCAAGCTGGGTGTTGACGAAGTCATTTATCCTTGCAGTGTGATGTGAGCTTGACTGACAGCGGAGATGAGTTTCTCCCAGCGGAGCATTGATTGTTGATGTCGCTCCTACCGTGAAGAAGACATCCACTTCTATTTTCTTGTCAGCTCTTCTCGATCTATCAAAATCCTATGAGACTCAAATAGATAACAAAACTTGTGGAACTAATTAAGCATTAGTGGTTGGCCACTTTAGCCTCAGTTGTCTATAGTGTTTAAGATTGATTATGATTTTTCTTCTAGGCAGAATTTCAACAGGATCTCTTTTTCAATAATTTTGGTTTTTTATATTTTCTGATGCAAGATGAATGTAACAGAATGAATGATAAATGCATTTTTATTTTTATGCCATCACAGTAAATATTCCTATTGGTGTTATGCCACAAAATTATTCACATGGGGCTTTAAGGTTTCATAATGCATAAGTAATGATGAACAATATTTTTATTTTCCTTTTCTAATGCAGATAAAGTGAACATGCTAAAGGAAAATGATTATGCACTGTGAGAAATAAATATGCAATGCTAAAAAGTAAATATGGATAACTACCGAGTTACCTTTCGATGAGGGTTCGTTGATTTGAGTCCTCCAAACAGGACTTCTTGTCTTGTTCATACCTTAGGGGTATCATCCGATCCTAAGGATGGGGACCCTGGTGGTTGCTCCTCTTGTGACAGTGAGCTTGGTGATGGTGTCTCCTTCTCTTGCTTTGTCTATGGACTTGTTTCCAATGTAGGAGACTTATCCTTTACCACTTCTTCTACTTTGGCTGGAGTATAATCACTCCTCACAACTTCTGCTTCATAATCCGCCCATCCATCCTTGAAGGGTTAAATCTTTTGGCATTGGGATCGACGCCTCCTCCTAGAGCAGTTCTTCTTTGGCTGTTCATGAGTTGTATAACTATTGAAATAACAGCGTACCGTTTCTCTAGGGAATTGGAAGTGGATCTCCCAGATCTCATGTATATGATTGCACTAGTAGTGTTGAGGAATGGTCTTCCAAGGATGATAGGAGTATCATCATCTTCTTCTCCCATGTCTAGAACCATGAAGTCAAAGGGAACATAGTGATCTCTTATCTTGACCATAATGTCTTTTGCTATTCCCTCCGGAAATCGGAATGTCTGGTCCGCCATCTACAGCTGCACATATGTAGAGTATAGGGGTTTGTTACCATATATGAATTCATACGTTACCTTGGACATTATGTTGACACCCGACCCAATGTTGCAGAAGGTCTTGTAGAAGGTTCTTTCTTCAGTCACGTAGTCAATTGTCGACACTCCCGAATCATCCTTTTTCGTAAGGTACGGTGAAGGGAAAAGGTTGTCTAATCTTGACTGAACTGCATTGATCATCTTCATAGACTCTTCTTGTGGCTGCCTAGTCCTGTTCTTCCTTCCTCTATTGTTCTTTTTCTTCTCTACAGTTGTGTCATCGTATGTGTATGCTCTCTATGGATGAGTGGGAGCCTTTAGTACCTTATTCTTGAAAGAGAACTTCTCCTTCCTGTCATTAATCGTGAAGCAGATCATGGCACTGTCAGCGTAGATGATGGCTTTGGTGGTGCTCAAGAATGGTCCGCCCAAAATTATGGGTGCTCTATCATCTCCACCTGTTTCCACCACACAAAATCTACAGGTACATATGAGTGTCCAACTCGCACACAGATGTCCTCTCGGATGCCCTTTGGGTAGCAGAGTGATTGATTTACAAGCTACAAACGCATGGTTATATACAATAAAGGTTCACCATGAATTTTCTCGTAAATTACCTTTGGCATGATGTTGACACTCGCTCCAAAGTCACAGACAGCTTCTTCAAATTCATAGGGACCAAGAGCTATGGGGATGACTGGTCGTCCTGGATCACCTCACTTGACAGGCCAAGAATCATCTCTCCATCCTCTTGATGGGCCTCTATATTAGCATCCTACATTGTGAATATCGACAAGATTTGCAGTTTTGGGTTCTTCCTGCTATCCCAGAATCTTACCTTTATCGGCCGAAGGAACAGTAGCTGCCAGCTGAGCTATTTGTGATTCTATCATTTTGTTGAAGCTATGCTGGTTCTTAATGGAAGAAGAAATGCTATGCATTCTAGTATTTATATTTTCTAGCATCTTATCATTGGAAGCTAACTTTCTAGATAGATTTTCCATTACTTTATCTTGACCAAGGACTAACTCTCTCAAAGATGGCTGATTGAAATTATTGAAATTATTACCTTGATAGTTACCTCAGTAGTTACCTTGGTAGTTCGGCCTCTGTTGCTGATTCCAGCCTTGATTCTGCTGAGGATGGTAGTTGCTATTGTTGTTGATGTAGTTCACATCCTCTTGAATCTCAGGACAGTTGTTGCCTGATTGTCTAGTGTTTCCACACTCTTCACATGTCATGCGGGAATCATGAATGTGCATGACTTCTTGTTTCTCATTGGCTCGCTCATCGAGCCTCTTCATCAGCAGGTCTATTTTAGCAAACATCATGTCTACCTCCTTGAGCTGGTGCATACCTCCACCTCTCTTGTGGGTCTGACGTTCTTCATTCCAACCTTGGTTGGAGGACATCTTCTCCACTAGAGCTATGGCTTGCGGGATTGTAAGTGATAGGAAAGCACCTCTAGCAGCAGTGTCCATGTTCTCAAGGGTGCTATTGGTGAGCCCGTGATAGAAGGTTTGCTTGAGTAGCCAATTCTCTATCCCATGATGAGCACACTCTGATATGTAGTCTTGAAAGCATTTCTAGGCCTCAGGGATAGATTCATCGTGTTTTTGCTGAAAACTTGTAATCTTCCCATGTAGAGCATTCATCTTGCCCATGGGAAAGAACTTAGCTAGAAAGGCAGTGGAGCAGATTTCCCATGTAGTGTTCTTCTCCTTGTTCGCGTAGAACCACTACTTCGCCTTCCCCAAGAAAATGGGAAAAGACGGAGTAGTATGGCGTCTTGAGAGACTCCTTTGATGGCGAACATGCTACCGATCTCTAGGAAGTGTTGGAGATGAGCACTTGCATCTTCATGTGCCTTTCCACATGACTGGCTTGCTTGCACCATATTGATTAGCGCAGGCTTGAGCTCAAAAGCATTGTCTCCAATGTCAACCATCAACCCAGTACAGATGTTGGCCATAGTTGGAGCAAAGAATTCATGGAGTGTCTTGTTGGCCATGGCCTCAAATGCTGGTGCTAAACTTTTTCTTATTTGATTGACCTCCGAGACTAAAATTGAAACTTTCTTGAGCTTTGCTCTAGTTCTCCTGATTAGCACTTCTTGATCTTCATTGTAGTTTGTCGGAAGGTCAAAACCAGTCATACATTACCCTGCATAAGATTACACAAGTAGGCAAACCAAGGGTAAGTCTGTTTGAGTAGAAATAAATGGTTTCTTTGATAAATCAATGGGTACAAGTGTTATCATATTTCCTTTTTGAGAACCTAAACCTGCCCCGGCAACGGCGCCAAAAATGCTTGTTGACACCTGTTGACAGTAGTTGACAACCATCATGAACCGCTAACTTTACTCAAAAGAACTGCATAAAAGGAATCACCAACATAGAATAGGGTTTAAACTGACAGAATTCCACGAGTTTTGGTGAATGTGTTTTCTAGGGATTAAACAGGAAAAGAGAGCAAAATATCAAGGACATTGGGCTAAAAAGCATTTTCCGTGCGGGAACCAAGTTGAGAAGAATCTAGAAGTCACGAGAAGGCATGCCACAGAAGGTGGGGCCCACCTGGAATAGACCCAGGTCGGGAGACCCCACCTCCAGGTCGGCCGACCCAGGTGGGACCCATCTATCAGCTGCCTTTGTATGTCGGTTCTCCACTGCCTTAGGGTTTGCATCTACGCCGTTGATTGAAGACGGCTTGACCCGAGGGCTCTGGTGCATCGCTCCGGCCCTAGACCCAATGCCCTAGGTCAAGGCATCCTCATCCTAGGCAGAAACCCTAATCCTCCTCTAGTATCCAGAAACCCTAGATGGGATTAAGAGCCAAGCATTCAAGAGAAGATTAGTCTTGTAGTCTATCTAGAGATTAGGATCTAGTCTTTTAGAAATAGAGAGATAGAGTGTGAGGGAAGAGTTTGGAGGAGTTGCCGGCCTATTGGTGCCTCTTCTACGGCTTGTACCTGCGGGATCAAGTTCCATTGGAGCTTGCTTCTATGATTTCTCTGGTATTCAACTTCTAATTCAAGTAAGTAACATTGTTATTATTGTTCTTCTGGTTTGTGACTCTTTTGAGTACTTTAATCTTAGTAGCTCCTAGATTGAAGTAGTATTCATAGTGCAAGTGTGGTGCTTAGACTTGGTTACTCATGGATGCACCCTACCTTCCGGATCGGTGGTAGCTCGCGAGGGTGACTTATAGCCTTGTTGAATCTTCTATAGTCCATCTCCCATTTATCGGTCAAGTACGACCTGGTTGCTAATGAAAACACCCTTTGCTGGTGTCTTTTCTTAAGTAATATCCCCATTGGAACAATCCTAACATAGCTTGCGAAGGTTAGAACTAGAGACCTTTGTGATCTTCTCTATATCCCTATCATCTCCGTCCTTGTTGCTTCTCAAGGGTTAAGCCTAGACTTAGTTTGTTCTCTCACATTTTCCCTGTGGTAAAATATAAATAACGATACTCTAGAATACTCCTGGGTGAAGTGCTACATCGGTATCCATGCGCTTGCAAATCTTTCCTAGTGTTTATTTTGTGTGCGTTAACAAATACCAACAAGCATTTCTAGAGCCGTTGCCGGGAGAAACGGTTGCTAAGATAACTTTGAACGTAGCTTAACCTTGTATTATACTTTTATCCTTTTCATTCTCCTTTTTTTTCATCCTTATGGATGTCATAAATTCCACTCCCATATATCAATATGCTGCACCCGCGAGCACCATCCATAGGCCAAAAGAATCATCAAATTCTATCTTAACACCTGCCTATGAGCTACGCCTGTGCTTGGTTGCATTGGTCGAGAACCAATCCTTTTCAGGAAAGAAAGACGAAAATCCTTACCTCCACCTACAAGAGTTTGAGTAGACCTATAACTGCCTCCGCATACAGGGCATGTCCGATGAGATCTTAAGATAGAATGTTTTTTCTTTCTCTTTGAAGGGAAGAGCTAAACAATGGTATAATCAAATCGTAGGGAGTAAGCGGGGAGATTGGGGAACTTTGCGTTCTAGCTTTTGCTTGGACTTCTTTCCCATCTCTAAAGCAATTAGCCTTAGAGCCAAGGTCCTATCTTTTAAACAAAAAGATAATGAATCTCCTGCCACATCCTGGGAATGTTTCAACCTACTTACAGACTCTAGTCTAGACTTAGACTTACAAGACCCCATTCTTCTTCAACACTTTTATATGGGTCTTAGAAAGAAATCCTCAAAGTTTCTTAACGTAGCTTCAGGAGGATCATTCTTGCACATCCCTGTCAAGAAAGCAAGAAAAATTCTTGATAAAATTCTAGTAGATAAACCTGAAGAACCACTGGAAGAGAATCCTTTAGAGGAAGAATCTCAGATAGCTGAGCCTGAACTTTCCCTCTATCCACCACAAACCTCAGCTATTCCATTTCCAAGCCACTAGAAAAGGAGAAAACTCCAATTTTTGATTTCATGCTTGAATTCGAGGATGAACTCTTTATTGGATATGGAAACTCCTCGAATTACTATTTAGTGAGAATGCCCTAGGAGCCTAAGAAATCATCACTCCATAAAGAACCTTTAGATCCTTCTGAGGAAGCTTTCCTTAAAAGGACTACGAAAGAGCTAGTATCCATCATAAGTAATGAATGGTTAGAATCAAAACTTTCCTCTGATGTGATCCGCTTGGATTCACCTTGTATCACCATTAATTGCCAAATTCACAAGGACCCTTTTGAAGCCCTTTATAATCCAGTTATGGGTGTTAATATCATGTCTGCATCATTTTCTCATGATTTATTAAGGCACATGCCATTAACCCCAACAACAAAATTGTTGAAAAGCCCTTCAGGACACATTGTCCCAAGTTCAGGAATTTTGTATGTGCTCCCTATCTAGGTAAAAGGCACCATGGTTCATTTGAGCTTTTATATCTTTGATATCATGGAGTTTGACCTATTGATAGGACAACCAATTGAAAGGCTTATTCAAGGACAAATAGGGAAAATAAATATTCGCCTTGGAAAAACTTCAAACTCCATTTGTCCTTCACTCATTCTTTAAATGCTAAGACTGAGTGATATGACCACGACAACCAACAACATGTTACAACCTCCAAGTCAAGTTATACCATCACCAGTCCAAGTCTTTGATGGACCAATTACACGTAGTCGAGCCAAGAAGCTACAACAAGAGGTGCACGCGCTACTTTCTGAAAATCATTTTAATGTTAATGAGAATTATATACTGCCTAAGTCGTGCACATTGCTATTGCTTAGGTGCACCACGGAGGATGACAAGAAGACACCAAGGGTGAACCAAAGAGGAGGATCACGTTCGAGCCAGTCCCGTGTGACAGAACCATCAGAAAGAATCAGTCACAACGTTTTGCTCGCAAAAGCTATGAAGGCCTATGAGGACTTGTTGGAAAGCTTATCAAGTCTAGTTTCAAGCCCAAGTTCTCTCACTTGATTTGGATTCCCAATGTTGAGATTCGACTGATTTAGTACAGACTGGTCAGCTAGTCAGCAGTCAGCCTGATGTCCAAGTTCCCATGCAAAACTATACCAATCTACAATATTTCGTGGTACATGCTGCACATGGTGTGAAAGGTTATCAAGTTAACTTTCCAACCCAACAAACCGCATGTCATTTGGAGTTTCCAAGATAGAGTTATTGCCAAAACACTGAAGACTGCGCTGAAGACCAGCAGCCACGCGAAAACTCTCCAAGAAGGCATCTCGAGGAGGCCCGTTCACATAGTGCGTCTTATATTTTTCTTTTCGAGTTTCCACCTATCTAGCAGGGCTGTTGCTAGTATAAATACCTCCTAGACTCATTGCAATCTCAGACTTTTTGATAATAGAATATAAACCCCCCTTTTGTTCAGCTGTGTGCTAACAAATATTGAGAGAGATCTCTACCCCTTTGCTCTTGTGATTTCCTTTGCGGGATTTACAGAAGCGGCGGCTTCATCCGCTCTCAATTGGTGCTCCTACTCCCTTTGAGGTTTCCTCGATTGATTGTAGGCTGTGTTGGTTGGTTCTTTGAGAGTGTGGTTGGGCGAATCCTCGATTCAGGTTGCCGGTTAAAGACGGTGGTTGGCTTCGAGTTTTATTTGCCAGGTTGCACTAGTTATCGCTGCCTGCAGCAAGTTATCCGGCTGTTCTTCAGCTAGTTATCGGTGATCATCCTACGTCGTGAAGATCGGGACCCCCTAAGCGTATCATCTGGTATCAAAGCTTTCGTTACCACGGTAGGATTTCTTTCCCTTAGCTACTTATATATTTTGTTTCGTCCTATCCACCAAAAAGCCTAAAAAATACATTGCTTTAGCCCTTTGTTTCAATCTGTTATTTTAGTGAGTTTTGTTAAGTTTCAGTTCATTAGAGTCTTTGTTTTAGTTGCTGATCATTATCCTTTGCGTGTCCTTTGAGCCTCTTTATATATCTGAAAATCCCTACAAAAAAAAAATCTGAAAACGCATATCATGTCCTTCGCGTAAACTTTGATCCTATTATAGCTACCGGTTGTGTTTTGTTCTTATCTTAATTGTGCAAGTGTCTTAATCTGGTCTTTGTGTTTAGTTATAAAAAAAAGTGTGTCAAAAAAAAAGAGAAGAAAGAAAAGTAAAAAAAAAGAATAGAGAAAAACTGAGAAAGAAAGGTTGAAAGATCAGTAGGTTTATGTGCACAAGTGCTAAAAGTTTTCATATCAAGTAGTGCAACTAGTGTGCTATCCTTGTTTGGTGCAAAATTTTGGTTAGGTTTGATCGCAACACTTGCATCCCAATCATACTCCTTGTTTGTATCAAATCTGAAATTTCCTTGCGTGTGTGTGTGATCGATTTCAATCTCATTCAAATTCTGTGATCAGCACTAGACAGGGAACTTCTAGCTTGGGTTGTTACTTAATATTACAATAACTAGAATTTAGATTGCATTCCTTGTTTTATTCTCCACCAAGCTCCACATACAAACCACCGTAATTTGTACTCTCTAGTCTTGTATTCGCCTCGCCATCACTTTCAGTTACCACCACACATTTGTTTCTCTGTAATCCGCGGCAGGGAATTCATAAGAGCTTTGGTTGGTAAGAGAGGTGAGGTTGTGAGAGTTCTACATATTTTCCTATACCACATATAAGCTTGCTATTTTGCATATGCAATAACCATGACAGGCCGAAGATATACCAATCTTCCATTCTATGGAAGTAATGATCCGGAGGAATTTCTCGTTTGGGCAGAAGAAATGGAGATTGAACTTGAGGTTCAAGATTTTTCAGAAGCCAAGGAGATATCACGAGTTGTGCTTGAATTTGAAGATTATGCTCATGATTGGTGGAAACAATATCCACATAAGCATCTCATCAAGAATTGGGAAGATTTGAAGAAGGCCATGAGAAAAGAATTTGTTCCAAGGGAATATCGGCTGATTTTGCTTCGTCGTTTGCAGCGTGTGAAGCAAGGTAGTAAATCTGTCCAAGCATATTATGATAAGCTGAATTCTTCCTTGCATCGTGCAAATGTTGTTGATGACATGAATGCAATGGAATATTTCGAGAGAGGTCTTAATGGTAACATTGCTGCTGCACTTGAGGGCAAATATTTTAGAAGTATGCAAGATCTTCTAAGTTGTGCAATTAGAGAGGAAAAGAAAGTTATGAAGGTGCAGCAAGGCAAGGTCACCCAGAACATTAGTTTGTGCCAAGATAAACGTGCTAAGTTGCAGCCCATTATGTCCTCCATTGTTGGAAAAAAACAATCATCAAGTCCATGCAAGAAGAGAGGACATGTTGTCCCAAAAGTTTCTTTAGTTGATTCTAGTACCAAGAGAAGTGAACATCAACAAATCAACTCCAAGAAGAACTTTGTTGTGCAGCAAGAAGAAGGCTCTATGTCCCAAATTGATATGGAAAATGGTGAGGTGTGTGACATTACAATGGATCATAGTGTTACACCATCTCTTGATGTTGTTGCTATCCCAAAGTGCCATTTACAATCTGAGGTTGATGAGAATCAAGTTACAAATGTTCCCATCAATGTTTGTCTTAGTTTTGAGCAAGATCAAGAAGAAAATTCAGCTGCACATGACACACAAAGTGAGGTAGCAGAAGCCACTATGCAAGTTGTGGAAGATCATCAGTTGAGTTGTGAAACTAGAGAAGGTACTTCTCTGATCGAGGCTGATCCTTTGTGTGTTGAGTTGAGGGAACATGCTACAGTTCCACGCCATGGAAATCTAAAAAATTTTCATCAAGAAGCACTACCACCATGTCTGAACACAAGTGCTGCAGATCTTAAAAGTTCTAAGCCTTGTTCTAGTGCTAAAAGTGGAGAAGTTATATGCTCCAAATCTGTCCAGAAATTTTCTATGTCATCTGATGAAAATTCAGTACCCAATTATGACCAAGAGGTTGACAACACTCTGATTTTTGAAGGTGAATCTAATCTGAATTTGAAGGCCAATCAATGTTTCAGTTTGAGAGCTGAATGTGAGCACAAAGATGATGCTATTGTGCCGTCTATTGCTAGTAATAAATCTGTCCAAGATGAAGTTCATCATGATCTAATGGATCTGAAGTTTCAAACCAACATGGTTCCAAGCACAAATGTGGTGTCAAGATGTGTTGTACCATCAGCTGCATTATGTGATGAATTATTGGACAGTGGTGCTGAAATTTTGTGCTCCCCCATGTCACAGAGTGTTGAGATTATTGAAGGAAAGATTAGTGCACATGATTCCACTTATACTAATGCCAGTCCAGCATCTTTGGAGGAGGTCAAAGATGATTATTTGGTTGCATCTATTGCTATTCCAATGCCACAGAAAGTTCAGATTGAAGGCAATATTAGTGGAGATGAATCCACATTAGCAATTGAGAGATCATCATTGTTTGAAGAGGATAGACCTGATGGTGTTGCTGCCACCATTACTGCCCCAATGGCAATCGATTACGTCATGAATGATGGAAGATATTCATATGTTGCTCTAGAAGACATTGAAGATATTATGTATCAAATCCCTTGTGAGAATGAGTGCCACATAGCCAAATTGAGTGAGAGTGAAAACAAAAGTGAGTTGTGTGATTCCACCAAATGTGAGATTGAGAGTATCCACAGTATGAGTGTGAGGGATACACCACACAGAAAGAGAGAGCTTTATTGCAAGGCATGCACGGATGATTTTAACACTAACCCAATAATGTCTACTCTTAGTGTTGTTTCTCCTAACATGCAGGTCTATAAAGAAGATTCGGTGGAGATGGCTGCTCAAAAGACCCCCAAAATTGGCCAGAGAAATGTGAGGGTTGCCATTATTGAGAACCAACTCTATGCTGTGCAAAACCTGAACCATGACAAGGAAAAAGGTAAAAGTTCAGAGATACAATGCATCATTCATGCACCATCACAAAATCTGAAAGGTAATGCAAACAATTTAGAACTGAATCTGCAACATATATTGACCAGTAATTGTGATGACAAATTTGCTTCAACTAAAATTGAGTATACACGAAATCTTTATGCTGATTTGATTGATCCACATGTTGATACAAGTGCTGAAATTTGGAAAGTTGACAAACATTGTTCAATCATGCATGACCATTGCTATACTTTGACTGAAATATATGATAATTTACATGTCGATAATGTGGGCCGTGTGAAATTGATTAGTCATGCTGAATTCTTTAGAAGAATATCTCCTGCTGAATGTATGTTCTATGTCAAGCTTGATGAATTTGTTAATATTAATAAAATGGTTGAAAGTGTTCTTGATATATCATCTATGAAATCTTTGAATAGTGCCTACAGCTGCAAGTTTACATTTAACATCATTGGACACTACATTATAAATAAATTTTATGTTTGTGCTCTTTGCATAACATGTCACAACATTGCTGAATTGAAGTTGAATAAAATGAGTTGTACATCTTGTGAACCATACTTTTCTTTATTTGAGATAAAAAAAGTTGTTTAGAGCTTGTTGTTCAGAACAATCAGTGTTATTTTCTTGTTCATATTCTTCACTGAAACAAAGAAATCTTGTGCAAATGTGTTTGGTTCATTCACCCAAAGTCTTTCTATATACATGTGGAACCATTGAGTATGAAAGGTACATTACTAAACCTTTGCATGAGTTGAGCATCAAGAATTATTGGAATACCAGACATGCTTCGTTCACATCTGTTGAAATGTTTGATTTTGCAAAGATAAAACATGATAACCTGAATCGAATGAGTGGTTTAAAAGAAATTTTTGTGCCTCCATTTTCAAAGTTAATTTCAGGTTCACAAAATCTGAGAAACTATTCATCTCATCGAAAAGGAAATAATGTGCATATGAATTATAAAGAAGATAATGAACAATCTTCAACAAGTAATCATAGCAATTGGCATATGCATCCACTCTCTATTTTCTTTAGACTGTTTTCAGGAGAGCAAAAGCAGAGGACAAGTTTTTTTGAAGAGAGGAAGGATGATAGGATCATACCAAGGACATCAACATTCACTCTTAATTTTAAGGATCCATTCAAGGTGAAAGCTAAACTTGATTCTAAATCCTTTTGGTTTCCACCTATAAGACTACTACTTGGTTTATATGATTACAGATTCAAACACATTGCTGTGATGGAAGAAGGAGATTGCAATAGAAACATAGCATCTACCCCTGTTGGCCTAGCACAATTTTTGGACTTCAATGGATTAGAGTCGAGGACGACTCTTTTTCAAGGGGGGGAGGATGATATGACCACGACAACCAACAACATGTTATAACCTCCAAGTCAAGTTATACCATCACCAGTCCAAGTCTTTGATGGACCAATTACACGTAGTCGAGCCAAGAAGCTACAACAAGAGGTGCACGCGCTACTTTCTGAAAATCATTTTAATGTTAATGAGAATTATATACTGCCTAAGTCGTGCACATTGCTATTGCTTAGGTGCAACACGGAGGATGACAAGAAGACACCAAGGGTGAACCAAAGAGGAGGATCACGTTCGAGCCAGTCCCGTGTGACAGAACCATCAGAAAGAATCAGTCACAACGTTTTGCTCGCAAAAGCTATGAAGGCCCATGAGGACTTGTTGGAAAGCTTATCAAGTCTAGTTTCAAGCCCAAGTTCTCTCACTTGATTTGGATTCTCCAATGTTGAGATTCGACTGATTTAGTACAGACTGGTCAGCTAGTCAGCAGTCAGCCTGATGTCCAAGTTCCCATGCAAAACTATACCAATCTACAATATTTTGTGGTACATGCTGCACATGGTGTGAAAGGTTATCAAGTTAACTTTCCAACCCAACAAACCGCATGTCATTTGGAGTTTCCAAGATAGAGTTATTGCCAAAACACTGAAGACTGCGCTGAAGACCAGCAGCCATGCGAAAACTCTCCAGGAAGGCATCTCGAGGAGGCCCGTTCACATAGTGCGTCTTATATTTTTCTTTTCGAGTTTCCACCTATCTAGCAGGGCTGTTGCTAGTATAAATACCTCCTAGACTCATTGCAATCTCAGACTTTTTGATAATGGAATATAAACCCCCCTTTTGTTCAGCTGTGTGCTAACAAATATTGAGAGAGATCTCTACCCCTTTGCTCTTGTGATTTCCTTTGCGGGATTTACAGAAGCGGCGGCTTCATCCGCTCCCAATTGGTGCTCCTACTCCCTTTGAGGTTTCCTCGATTGATTGTAGGCTGTGTTGGTTGGTTCTTTGAGAGTGTGGTTGGGCGAATCCTCGATTCAGGTTGCCGGTTAAAGACGGTGGTTGGCTTCGAGTTTTATTTGCCAGGTTGCACTAGTTATCGCTGCCTGCAGCAAGTTATCCGGCTGTTCTTCAGCTAGTTATCGGTGATCATCCTACGTCGTGAAGATCGGGACCCCCTAAGCGTATCATCTGGTATCAAAGCTTTCGTTACCACGGTAGGATTTCTTTCCCTTAGCTACTTATATATTTTGTTTCGTCCTATCCACCAAAAAGCCTAAAAAATACATTGCTTTAGCCCTTTGTTTCAATCTGTTATTTTAGTGAGTTTTGTTAAGTTTCAGTTCATTAGAGTCTTTGTTTTAGTTGCTGATCATTATCCTTTGCGTGTCCTTTGAGCCTCTTTATATATCTGAAAATCCCTACAAAAAAAAATCTGAAAACGCATATCATGTCCTTCGCGTAAACTTTGATCCTATTATAGCTACCGGTTGTGTTTTGTTCTTATCTTAATTATGCAAGTGTCTTAATCTGGTCTTTGTGTTTAGTTTTAAAAAAAAGTGTGTCAAAAAAAAGAGAAGAAAGAAAAGTAAAAAAAAAGAATAGAGAAAAACTGAGAAAGAAAGGTTGAAAGATCAGTAGGTTTATGTGCACAAGTGCTAAAAGTTTTCATATCAAGTAGTGCAACTAGTGTGCTATCCTTTTTTGGTGCAAAATTTTGGTTAGGTTTGATCGCAACACTTGCATCCCAATCATACTCCTTGTTTGCATCAAATCTGAAATTTCCTTGCGTGTGTGTGTGATCGATTTCAATCTCATTCAAATTCTGTGATCAGCACTAGACAGGGAACTTCTAGCTTGGGTTGTTACTTAATATTACAATAACTAGAATTTAGATTGCATTCCTTGTTTTATTCTCCACCAAGCTCCACATACAAACCACCGTAATCTGTACTCTCTAGTCTTGTATTCGCCTCGCCATCACTTTCAGTTACCACCACACATTTGTTTCTCTGTAATCCGCGGCAGGGAATTCATAAGAGCTTTGGTTGGTAAGAGAGGTGAGGTTGTGAGAGTTCTACATATTTTCCTATACCACATATAAGCTTGCTATTTTGCATATGCAATAACCATGACAGGCCGAAGATATACCAATCTTCCATTCTATGGAAGTAATGATCCGGAGAAATTTCTCGTTTGGGCAGAAGAAATGGAGATTGAACTTGAGGTTCAAGATTTTTCAGAAGCCAAGGAGATATCACGAGTTGTGCTTGAATTTGAAGATTATGCTCATGATTGGTGGAAACAATATCCACATAAGCATCTCATCAAGAATTGGGAAGATTTGAAGAAGGCCATGAGAAAAGAATTTGTTCCAAGGGAATATCGGCTGATTTTGCTTTGTCGTTTGCAGCGTGTGAAGCAAGGTTGTAAATCTGTCCAAGCATATTATGATAAGCGAAGACAATCTCTGCGCCGGAGGAAAAACTCCGCTCCCCTCCTCCCGAGCGCTCCCTGGGCGACTCGGGGGGGCGACCCCGCGGCGCCGCTAGCCCCTCTCCTCGCCTCCCCTCCGGCCGCCGCCGTCGCCCTCCGGAGTGCGGCGGCGGCGGCCAGCGACGCCCGTCGCAGCTCCTCCCTCTTCCCCCCACCACTCCCTACCCCACCTCTCCTCACCACCCCTCCTCTCCTTTAACTCCGGCGTCTTGGGCAACCGGCGCGGGTGGTTCCGGCGTCCGCCCTCGTGGCCCTCGTGGCGTCCGCCAGCTACAACCCGGGCGGATCTGGCCGGGCGCTGCCGTCCTCCCACCGGATCTGCCAGCGGCGTCCGGTGCGCACTGCGGCCACTCCGGCGACCCTGGATGGCCGGATCCGCTCCTCTGCACCAGATCCGCATCCTCCCCCCCCCCCCGATCTGGTGTGCTACGCCGTGGTGACGACGGCGGCTGGCCTAGGCCCGCGCGGCCCGCGCCGGTGGTGGCTTGCCTCTAGTCTGGGACTGGGCCCGCGTGGCCCGCCTTCCCTGGCCTCTTGGTGCGAGGCCACGACGGTCTCCCTGCGCCGACGACCATGGCGCTGCGGCTCCGGAGTCCGCCGGCGAGACGGTCTGGCGGGGCTGCGGCGGTCGTCCTCTCCATCCCTGGTGCGGCGGCAGCCGGCTGGATCTGCCCCGCTAGGGCTGGATCGGGCCCGTGGAGCGACGGTGGTTGGCCTCCCTCCGGCAGCAGCTGTGGACGACAGCGGACAGGGGTGAAAACCCCGCTAGGCTTCGTGCCTCGGGCCGACGACGGTGGCGTGCCAGCGTCATCACCTTTCAGGAGGCGTCGTCAATTGCTCAATCCGTCGGCGGCAGCTGCTGGGGCAAGTTTTGGGAACGAAAGTTCCTTCGGGTGACCGTCTCAACGAAGTTGGCGTCTGCGGGCGTCATCTCCTTCCTGAAGGCTCTATTGATGCACCCTCCTCGCACTCGCTAGGCCATCCGCGATCGTGCCTCACCTCTATCGCCGGAGTAGTTGTGCATGTGTGAGCTTATGCTCCGTCGTCGCTTTGGTCCTTCCAGCTCAGATGTTGGTGTTGCCGTAGTTGTTTGTCGTCGTCGTTGCTTGGCCGTCCTTGGTCACCGACGTCGCGCTTGGCTCCACCTCGGGCAGTTGTTGCCGAGCGTGTGATGCCCCCTCATAGATGCTTTGCTACGTGGGCTTCGGCGGCCGCCTCGGTCGTCTCTCGGTGGTCTCTTTGCCACCGCGGTTACATCTCCTGAGTTGGCTCCATCACGATGTTGCAACTTGCCTTGCAGGTTGCGTCGTTAGGCTTCTGGTGGAGGGCCCTTTCTTTCATCTTCTTGCTGTTCTGTTGTTGTTGTTTAGGGTTCTAACCACTTTCTCTGTGGTTCTGTAACCGGCGCTAGGGGCTTCCCGTAGCTACGTTGTATTCGCCGTGCTTCCAGCCTCCTTCTTCTTAATGCAATGACACGTGAAGTCGTGTTCGAGAAAAAAAATATTATGATAAGCTGAATTCTTCCTTGCATCGTGCAAATGTTGTTGATGACATGAATGCAATGGAATATTTCGACAGAGGTCTTAATGGTAACATTGCTGCTGCACTTGAGGGCAAATATTTTAGAAGTATGCAAGATCTTCTAAGTTGTGCAATTAGAGAGGAAATGAAAGTTATGAAGGTGCAGCAAGGCAAGGTCACCCAGAACATTAGTTTGTGCCAAGATAAACGTGCTAAGTTGCAGCCCATTATGTCCTCCATTGTTGGAAAAAAACAATCATCAAGTCCATGCAAGAAGAGAGGACATGTTGTCCCAAAAGTTTCTTTAGTTGATTCTAGTACCAAGAGAAGTGAACATCAACAAATCAACTCCAAGAAGAACTTTGTTGTGCAGCAAGAAGAAGGCTCTATGTCCCAAATTGATATGGAAAATGGTGAGGTGTGTGACATTACAATGGATCATAGTGTTACACCATCTCTTGATGTTGTTGCTATCCCAAAGTGCCATTTACAATCTGAGGTTGATGAGAATCAAGTTACAAATGTTCCCATCAATGTTTGTCTTAGTTTTGAGCAAGATCAAGAAGAAAATTCAGCTGCACATGACACACAAAGTGAGGTAGCAGAAGCCACTATGCAAGTTGTGGAAGATCATCAGTTGAGTTGTGAAACTAGAGAAGGTACTTCTCTGATCGAGGCTGATCCTTTCCGTTGCCCTTCATTGATGAAATGTTAGAGCGACTAGCAAACCACTTTTTCTTTTGTTTTCTTGATGGGTGTTCTGGATATCACCAAATACCAATCCATCCTGATGACGAAAGCAAAACCACTTTCACATGTCCATATGGAACTTATGCTTATCGTAGAATATCTTTTGGACTGTGTAATGCTCCAGCTTCTTTCCAAAGATGCATGATGTCTATATTTTTTGATATGATTGAAGAAATCATGGAAGTTTTCAAGGATGACTTTTCTGTTTATCGAAAAACATTTGATGATTGTCTTGAAAATTTGTACAAGGTTTTGCAAAGATGTGAAAAAAAGCACATAGTCCTTAATTGGGAAAAAATGTCATTTCATAGTTAGAGAAGGAATAGTGCTAGGACACTTAGTGTCTGACAGAGGGATTGAGGTAGACAGAGCTAAAATTCAAGTAATTGAACAGCTACCTCCACCTATAAATGTTAGAGGGATTAGAAGTTTTCTTAGCCATGCTGGTTTCTATCGCCAATTCATAAAAGATTTTTCACACATTGCTAAACCACTTACTAATCTTTTGGCCAAGGATATTCCCTTTGAATTTGATGATGCATGCTTGAAATCTTTTAATATTCTTAAGAATGCACTCATCTCTGCACCAATCATTCAACCCCCTGATTGGTCTTTGCATTTTGAAATCATGTGTGATGCTAGTGATTATGCTGTGGTGGTAGTTTTGGGATAAACAAAAGATAGAAAGCATCATGCAATTGCTTATGCTAGCAAAACTTTGACAGGACCTCAACTTAATTATGCAACAACTGAAAAAGAACTCTTGGCTATTGTTTTTGCTATTTATAAGTTTAGGTCTTACTTAGTAGGAGCAAAGGTGATTGTTTACACTGATCATGCTGCCTTGAAATATCTGCTCACTAAGAAAGATGATAAACCTCGCTTGATAAGATAGATTTTTCTACTCCAAGAATTTGACTTGGAAATAAAAGATAAAAAGGGAGTAGGAAATTCTGTTGCCGATCATTTGTCTAGAATGTAGTTTGAAAATCCACAGGAGCTGCCCATCAATGATTCGCTGTGGGACGACATGCTCTATCAGATCACCCGATCCAACCCCTGGTATGCAAATATTGTCAATTTTATGGTTGCAGGATATGTACCACCAGGGGAGGACAAAAGAAAGCTCATTTACGAGAGTCGTCACCACATATGAGATGAACCATACCTCTTCAGAGTTTGCTCAGATGGACTCCTTATGTGTGTACCAGCTGAAGAAGGAATCAAGATCATTGAAAGATGCCACTCATCACCATATGGAGGACATTATGGGGCATTCCGTACTCATGCAAAGATCTGGCAAAGTGGATTTTTCTGGCCAACTATGTTTGAAGACGCGAAGGATTTCATCCAGAGGTGTGGAGCTTGTCAGAGGCATGGGAACATCAATTCAAAAGATGCCATGCCACTAACCAACAACCTCCAGATTGAACTCTTCGATGTCTGGGGTATTGACTACATTGGACCATTTCTAAAGTCAAAGAACTACGAATACATTTTGATGGCAGTTGACTACGTTTCCAAATGGGTAGAAGCCATGCCATGCAGAGTTGCTGACTCCAAAAGCTCCAAGAGGATGTTCGAAGAGATAATATTTCTAAGATTTGGTGTTCCGAGAATGGTGATTAGTGATGGAGGATCTCACTTTAGGCTTTCAATGGTATTTGTCAAAACATGGAATCCATCACAATGTTGCCACTCCATACCACCCTCACACAAGTGGCCAAGCAAAAACATCAAACAGGCAAATCAAGGATATTCTTCCGAAGACGGTCAATGAAATGGGAACAGGATGGAACGACAGGTTACCCGATGCATTGTGGGCATACAGAATGGCCTACAAAGCACCGATTGGAATGTCACCGTACCAACTTGTCTATGGGAAGACCTGTCACTTGCTTGTTGAGCTAGAATTCAAAGCTCACTAGGCTATCAGAAGATGGAACATGCATTTGGAAGCCGCAGGAATAAGAAAAAAAGATGCAACTCTCCGAACTGGATGAATGGCGAGAAAAAGCATAACACAATTCCAAGATCAACAAGGAGAGAACCAAAAGATGGCATGATAAGAGGATAAAGAAGAAGGACTTCGCCCCGGGAGACAAGGTATTACTTTTTAATTCTAAGGTGAAATTATTTGGGCATGGAAAACTTTGAAGCAAGTGGGAAGGACCATTCAAAGTCATAAGCACTTCATCGCATGGAGCGGTAACACATCAAAACGATGAAGGTACGTTATTCAAGGTAAATGGTCACCGTCTCAAAATCTTTTTAGAGCCCAATAAAGGTCCTGAGGAATTAGACATAATAGAATTTATCACTTTACCATAGTTTTGGGCCTATACCCTCCTCTTTTTGGGTCGCGGTACAAAAATATGTTTTTCAAGATTAGAATTACACTAGAAAGCAACATGAAAAAGGAGCCCGCAAGGCGCCGCTGGGCCAGGTCAGCTGACCTGAGGCCCAGGTCGGCCGACCCAATGCAGCACCGCCTCACCGCTGCCTTTTTGCTTCACGAACCTTCCAGCATATCCTTCTAGAATTTGGATATTCCCGATAGATTTGACCATTCCTCGCCGCGATAAGCCTTCAAGGTTGGATTTTTGACCTCTGTAGCAAGTTGAACCCTCTATATAAACTACCCTCCTGCTAGCCTCCAACCTCATTCATCCAAGCTTTCCTTTTCTTCAGCATAAGAGTTCTCCACCTCCCAAAATTCCCATGGTCGACGACCAAATCATTCCCCTTGGGATGGACCTCAACCAGCCACTTCTAGAAGATGACTCCTTGGCCATCGTCCCCATTGAATAGCCATCTCCCCTCGCTGCCATTCCTCCCAAATAGAGACCTTGGAGCTATGGGCAATCCTACTTCGCCCAAGTTCGCCAGTCGACGCTTCCCTCGCTGCCGGAGCATCTATTTCTGAAGGATGTCCCACCGAAGGGCCCGATCATCAAGCTGCCAAAGGACGTCAAGTTGCTCCCTCTGAAGCCCAATGAGACGCTGACAGGAGTGAAGCTGGACAAGCTGGGACAAGTCATCTGTGCCAAGTATACCACTGGTACTCCTCGTTCTACTATAGATGGAATTCGTGCTCATCTAGCAAAAGTCAAATTCATCCCACTGAAGGAAGTACCCAAGAGAGCAACAAAAGTGCCAAAGGACTACAGTGGTAGATTTAGAACAGAAAGTTGTTTCCTCA
Organism: Saccharum hybrid cultivar R570; assembly: GCA_038087645.1. NCBI lineage: Eukaryota > Viridiplantae > Streptophyta > Magnoliopsida > Poales > Poaceae > Saccharum > Saccharum hybrid cultivar. Next base: position 19,588,425 of record JAQSUU010000760.1, read on the forward strand.
CCAAAGTTGTAAAGACTATAGAAGAGAGCCATCACGTTCTAGCTAGGATAGTCCTGACGATGAACCAGAGGCTAGATTTAGCAGAGAGTGAGCGAAAGAAATTAGCAACCAAATTAGGAATCCTCTCTTGCAATAGTGGCAAGAAGTCAGGATAGAGTTAGGTCAATAATGATTAAGGCACAAGTTAGGAATGTCGCTTGATTTGTTAGATTTGTTTAGATAAGATTAGAAGATAGGTTTGATTAATAAAGTGCCTTATTATGGAAGTTGTTTACCATTATTCTCTATTATCTCTGGATATGTGCTTTTGTCTCCACCTTGCTATGTATAAAGGAAAATAGGAAACAAGTGTGGGGGAGAAGCATGACGGCAAAACCCACTACGGTGTCCTCTCACCATGGGTTTCGACCATGGTCAGGTTTGCCTCTCACATGTTACATTTTCACCCATGTTGCTTTCCACTTTGAACTGAATTAAAAATCCTTTTAAAACATGAAAGAAAGATTGTTGTAGCCATGACTTGAGGATAGACTCACATAACACTTTTCCTAAAAGTCTTGCTACTATTGGGAATTTATACTAGGGACCCTATGTCAAAACCTTGTCCGCCACTCCTATTGGTGTCACAGTACTGTTTTGTCACGCCAGCGGACATGGTATGACAAGACTCAACATTAACAAAATCATATCTTTTTCATACTATGTTGGATAGAGATTATTTTTCTTATTTTTAATAGAATTCTAAATGGTTTTTAAAAAATTCTGAAATTTTTTTATTGATGGTTGACTTAAGTCAACCGACCTTGAGAATCAATTTTTGTGGGCGGTTTTCTTAAGAGAACCGTCCCTGAAAATCAATTTCTAGCAACGGTTTTAAAAGCGCCCCTCAAAACTCACTTTTTCACAATCGATGGTGTGGGGGTCTAACCCCCGGTACCCACAAGATTACACATGGGCCGAGCCGCTAGGGGACGCCCAGTACGCGTGGGCCACGACAGTTGCTGGGGTCCGGCTCATATTACAGGCCTTTGGAAAAGCACGGAGCGGATGAACGTGCTCCGCAAGGCAGCAGGCAAATCTTCAACCAATCTATCTGATCTGCTCGGATACGATAGATAGCGTATGATCTGTAATTTCCTATTTGGTAGTCTGATCAGGATAGAAGTAAAGGATCTGTAACCCAACCCCCAGACTATATAAGGCGGGTAGGGACCCCCTTGTTTCAACCAAATCATAAGCGATACAATCTACAAAGACACAAGACGTAGGGTATTATGTCAAGCTGACGGCCTGAACCTGTCTAAATCGTTGTCTCTTGCGTTCTGTGTCACCATCCAGTTTCCTCACGCACACCTTCACCGATTCATCTACTACCGTGGGCATACCCCTCGGTAGACTGCCAACTAAATTTTGTCGACAGTGGCGCCAGGTAGGGTGTCTACGCGCAAAATCCATTGCGAACCAGATGGTCACTTTTTCGAGCTCTATGACCCAGCCAGAGCCGGGCCAGATCTTCACGATTGGATCCATGACCTGGGTCATCAGTCCTAACGGCAACGGAGAGATCATGGATACGGTGTAGGATCACCCTACACCGACCACGCCTGCACCGATGGTACTGTCTTCTGTCTCGGAGCCACGCCACTGGGCCACAAGATCCATCAACAACGATGACCTGATCACATCTATGGATTGGGTCACCAATTGCCTAACGGAGTGTCAATTCCTCGTGGATTCAGTTCTACACCAATCTAGAATGGGTGACAAACTTCCTGCGCTCCAGGATCGCCAACCTGTTGAAATCGAGCAACCTACTCGGACACATCGTGCAAGACGAAGCAACTACGACCTGGTGATCACGGCAACTCTAGAAGGGCGCACAGTACGGCTCCAACCACTACCCGCCACTGGCTTGCGCCTGGACAATTATGAAGCCCCAATGGAGAACCCGCTGAGACTCTATCCCTTTGGGTTGGAAAACGCATGATCTGCATACCAGAATGTCATCCACCACGCCTTTGTCAACCATGTTAAACATGATTGTGTTGCCGACCTCTACACAGTCGACCCAGCTGACTCCGGTCAGCCTGCTCCCATGATCTATATGGTCACCATCCGACAACTTTCGGAGGATTCTGATCTACCGACTGAGTCCCTTCATCGCGTCCTAGATGAAAGTCCTGATGACTCTTCCAAGGATTCAACCAGGACTCTGCCGGGCTGTCCCGCTTTCCCTCCAGGGTTTGGGGGCAGGATCTTTCACGTCAGCCACAACAGCCTTACTCAGGAAGGCGAAACCACCGAGCAGCATGATGCTTGCCTCGCGAAGAACGCCGATCGACAACATCGCCGAGATGCCGAAGCAGCCCCAGAAGTCGGAGATGATGGCCGCGACCCGTCCTGCCATCAACGCAACCTGGAAGAGGCAGGCCGACCAGCCAGTCTACTAGACCTCGAGTGCAAACCTTGCTGTCGCTTTCAATGAACTTGACAAGTGTATACCTCGCACTCCCTAGGTTGAGAAGGTCGGTGCACATATCGTGGCTGCACAAGTTCAAGTCAATGAGATGCGGAACAATGGCCAGTCTTTTTCCACCGCGTCAGCTTGGAGCCGTCGCTCTTGCCCGATGCAAGAGTCCAGCATCACGATGCCGAAGCACCGAGGCCGCGGGCCCGAGGTCCCTACCTCTATGGAGGATCTAGGGGTAATTATGAAGCCCGCTCGCGCCACGACAATCACCCGCCACAACCCCAGGGCGGCCGAGGCGGCAGCCGTAACCAAGAAGTCAATCAACCCGTTCCTCACGACCTCCGTGACCACCTGAACACCAACGCGGACGTCCGTGGCCGTATTGAGAATAGCAGATCTATCCGGTACGAGGCGGAGATGGAGTGCCACCGACGCTTTGATGCGGAACATGAAGGATTCGCTGCTCGTCACACAACGCTTCCCGCTGGTGCATCAGGGCTCCACCCTTTTACAGAAAGGCTCTGAGCTGTCCAATGGTCGGTGGGCTTTAAAGTCATTGGCGTCAACACTTATGATGGGAAGTCAACCCCGCTTAGTGGCTAACCCTTTATGAGATCGATGTAAAAGCTGCAGGCGGAGACGAAGATGTCATGGCCAATTACCTTCCTGTCATGCTCAACCAGTCCGCGAATACCTGGCTTCTTAGCTTGCAGGAGACTCCATCCTATCTTGGGATGACCTCAAAAAGGTTTTCACCAACAACTACATGGCCACGTACGAGCAGCCCGGCACCAAGTATGACTTGGAAAAACTTCACCAGTCCTTTAGGGAATCTCTGCGCGATTTTATCAGGCGTTTCTCGGAAACAAGAAATTCCGTCCCAAACATTACCGATGCTGAAGCCATCGCTGCTTTCACTAAGGGGCTCCAGCACGAGCAGCTCCACGGCAAGCTCCATTGCAAGAGGCCCACCACCACTGGTGAGCTGATCCAAATGGCGAATGGCTACGCCGACGCCGAAGAAGCCGAACATGCCACTCACTCTGCCCATCGTGAAGACAGACGCCACGACGATCGTGATTACCGCTGCTAACTCAAGAACCATAGAGAAGATCTTCTATTATTTTAATGGTTTCTATATAGCCTTCCCAATTTCTTCTATTATTTTCTCCATCTTGCAGGTATGTGTCCGTTGGAACAAACTGTCTGAATGGTGATTTTATCAAGGTTGCCAAGGATGATCATGCTGCTAACTCAAGAACCATAGAGAAGTTCCAGTTAGCTATGTCGAATCTAAAAGCCAAAGTAAGTGATAATTGATATTAAGATTGTTGCTTTTGACTCAGTAATAGATATATTATAGCAAAGCATGCCGAATAGCTTCTGATTGCAGAGCGTATGTAGCATTCGTAGCTAAGCATCATCGTTTCACACTTGTGGATGATGTAGCACAATTTATTCCATTAGAGCCTAGAGGATACTAAATTTGTCAAAACATGATCCACTGAACAACATATTATACAGTAGACCTGATCTTGATTCTTGATCACAGTCATGAAAGCATTGACAGGTCATTGTCTCTTAATAAATTAAATAAAATTGTGACATTGACAACAAGCAGTTAGGTCAAAATGCATGTAACATAATCTAGAGTGCTGGAATAGTTTGTTGGTTAGTTTTGAATATGCATGCTGCTATATGGACATTGATAGATGCAATGGATTGATCTTACTTGTTTTTAATTTGAACACAATCACTATCTTAGTTTAATTTTCTAGAAATTGTGACATTGATAGATGCAATGGATTGATCTTACTGGTTGTTCATTTGAACACAATCACTGTCTTAGCTTAATTTTATAGAAATTGTGCTTTTGGGTTCACCATGTTGAAAAGCTTAGATATTGGTTCTACAGATAATAGTACGTTGCCTAATTGAAATTTGTTCTGTACAGAATGCCACATGCTCCCTTTTGTTTGTGTATACATCACTCATGAAGGATAGTAGGTAATTGCTTTCTCATCTAGAATGAGAGCCTTTGGCTTCAAATTGTAGTAACCTAAACTTGCTTAGTTGATTAGTTTGGGTGTAATGTCGATTGTCACTTTCTGACATTACAACAGAAGGAGAAGGAATAGACAGGAATTTCTAGCCTTATGGATCTCTTCTTTCTACTGTCCTCCTCGGATGTGTAGTCTATTTTCTTCCCTATTTGCATATCTGTATTCTTTTCTTCCATGATGTGTACAGTTAAAACTTAAAGTTGTGTGTAACACTGTGATTACCAGCGATCTATCTATGAAGAATAAAATACTATTTGGTCTATGTTTACAGACTACAACCAATACATAGAAGGGATTGATTGTCTAGCTGCACTACAGAACTCTCATTACTGTGTTGAAATTAATTGATTGTTCTATCACTCTTCTTTTGTTTGGGGTTAGAGAAAATTCACGTTCCAGCTTTTGGAAAACAAGATGATTGTGGAGGGTTTCCCACTGGTAAAGTGAAAATCGTGAAATGAAGTGTCTGCTTCTCTGCATATATTGCATTTATATAGTGAGTTTTCATTCTGATTTTACTTAATTAGCTCAAGGTGTCCATCTATAGTTTACTGACAGTGTAAATCATCAGTATTTAACTTCTAGTCATTTTTGTATTTGTTGTCTGCACATCTACAGTGTCGTGCTAAAGAACGAAATAAGTATGATTTTTCTGCAGCCTATCAGCAGTATGCTAATCTGCAAGAGAGTAGGATTCTAGGTTTTTTCCTGGCCTTGCTCGGGCCTCCTTTCTTTAGCCTTCCTTTTGTGCAACTCTTTCACCTCTGTGTATAGTTGTTGTTGTTTTACTTCAATAAAATTTACAGTGGGGGTCTACCCTGCTGTACTCACAGTTCAGGAAAAATAAGAAATAAGAAAGACAACTTTGGCTAATGAAGAAGTAGAAGGTACAGTGCTGCACATCTTTGCAGTAGCTTAGTTAATTTGTCTATTACATGCTTAGACCTTGCTTACGTTCTTATCCTGTGTTGATAATCCTAACTTGCTCGTCATAAATCATACCTGATTTTCTCTTGTTAGTTGGTGTGCTGAAAATCTTTTTTTGCCTTTCTAGGTTGTATAGTAAATTTAATGCCACTTGCATAATTGGACATTTAACATCCTGAAGTTTTGTAATGGCAGTTTAGTACATACTCTGGACGTGATATTTGTGGGCTATCCATTGTATGCTGATAATGTATATAGAGCCTCTACTCTTCGGAAGGTTTGTGGCAACCGTAGGTGAGTGGCCAATGGGCACTCAACATTATTTCTCACTGATTCAAGATGTTTCCTTGCAAGTCATGATCTTATGAACCCTTTAGGCTTTTGGTTTATACTGACTCTGTGTGTATTTTATTGTTCAAGAGTCTAGAAAAGGTTTCTATGCTGACAGTTGCTCAACAAATATTTTTCCAGAACTAAACCTGAGATGCCACTTGCCTAAACCTGTCAATTATGCAGGCTCTTCTACTTACAAATTCAAAGTTGATTTTCCTTGCAACTATCTATCATGTCCCACCGAGGCAGATTAGCAGCTTATTTGCTTGCAAATTATGTCTTCGTCTTAATCTTGCCTAGCATTGCGGTGGTGGGACCCATACTATATGTTTTGGAAAATATAAATGCAACGAAATTCTTTTAATTTCTTGTCTTGTCAGAGTCAGGAGTATAGGACAAGTAGTTTCCTAATGGTAAACTTGTGCTTCTTTCCATTTCCTTTTCAGCATGATATTTATTTTGTTCGTGTCACACCTGGTTTTAAAGAAACAAAACCAGGCTTGCCATATGTGTTAGATGTTGTAGGTTTGGTTACCTGTGAGGATTTGGGAGTTCATGTTGTACTCGTGTCAATATTGCTTTTTACACCAGGCTGCGTTGCTTTCTTTGATTTTATCAATATGTGCAGAATTTCAATTCCACTAGGGTCTGCCCAATGTGATAATTAATTCCAGGATTCTTGTAAACTACACATTTATTTTTTGTAAACCAGTGGTATTTCAGTATTTTTACCTATATCTCAACTTGGGTTCCTGTTATGTATTTCAATATATTCATTGTACAAAATTCTTTAAATTCATATAGATCAATTCTCATAAATTCATATAGACTAATCTTATGATTACTGCATCCAGTTATGATTACTGTGTCCAATTAACCAAATTCTTTTGCAAATTCTTTCACAGCAAATGCAGGAAATTGTGCATCTGAACAACTTACAGCTCCTTTTCTATAGAATGTACCACTCAATCTTCAGTATCAAGAGGCTTCCTGTTGGACCTGAAGCACACATGCCTTGCTAATGATCTTCATGGCTGTCCTTATCGTCACTATGAATATGTACTCATATCAAGATGCCAGATTATAGTGCCTCACTTCCATTGTTACGGTCAACCCTCATTCAGATTATAGCGAAGCTATGACAAATCCGATAACACGTTGTAGACTACATAAGTAGATATATTGTAGTAAATAAGCCTGATGCTATAGTAAGTGGTTCCTCGCAGCATCTTGATGCAAAATTGTAGGAACTCTCTACTTACTGTCACCTCGGATCATTTGAATTTATCGTAATTACTACTTGGTCTTCTCATTATAGTAAAGTTCTTCCTGGGGGCATCAAATTGTAGTACCTCACGTTTATTGTTATGGTCAAAGCACATTCAGATTATAGTGAATTTACGACAAATCCAATAACACTTTGTAGACTACATAAATAGATATCGTAGTACATAATGCCTGATGTTATAGTAATTTGTCGTAACTCATAACACTTTGTATCATCGTTGGGCAAACAAATAATAGTAATAATAGATAATAGATTATAGTAAATCAGTTACAAAATTCTCCTACACAGCATCTATTAGATTTACATGTAGAACAAAGGCACATATTCTTGTATAAAATGCCACTGTTGATGACCAGACTTTCTCGTAAATCACACTGACATGGATTCTAGTAACTACATCAACATTTACATATATATGCATATACGTCTACGTGAACACCAATGATGCATGTACGCCGTTTTGTTTACTGTAGACAGAGGCTTATTTTGGTAAGTAGGAAAATGATCCATCTCTAATCAAGGATGCATGCATGTCGCTGATCTATTACTGGGCCTGATTTAATGGAATCATCAGTGTGATGCGCAGCTCCCGTAGCCAGTTACTGGGCGAGCCATGCAGATTGGGAGCCAGGAGCCAGGAGCCCAGAGCCCGGGAGAAACCCAACGCACGCTCAGTGCGTGGTCGCGCTCACGCCTCGGGTGCGTCGGACGACCCGGCTATAGAATAAGACTAGAACATCAGGCGCCCTTCGGGCGCCCTACCATGATTTGAATTACAAAAGCAAGTTTATGTTTGATAGACATGGCTCCATAATTTGATATGGTAAAGCTAAGATGTCAGTCACACTCATTAATATATAGTAATTGCCACCATCACCATAGTGTCAGTACCTAAGATCAAGCATATATCATATCATACCATTAGAAACATGACAAATTATGAAGCAATGATATGGTTTGTATGTCCACTGTAGCTCTCATGGTTCTGTTCACACCCTTCATTACATTAATGGTGCTGTTGAACCATACATTGCACAACTATTAGGTACAATTTATGATCAGGAATTCACAACAATCGAACACTTAAGCTGGTAGCTTGGAACGGCAAGCTACACAGTTCACAGCCATGAGGTTTGCAAAAGACAGAGTCGATCATCATAGTGGCAAGTTCCCTTGATGCTGAACATTAGACATCGATCAGCAGTTGAGCAAATACACATAGAAAAGCTAGGTGCAACCATTAGAGGCAAAAGAGATGTGGCCTTCCTCTTTAGGTGATTAGGTATCATGGACAGGTCTGTAAATGGAAAAATATGGCATAAGTGCATAGATTATGACAAGGCAATAAAGTTACGGGCTATTGGAACATCTAGATCATAACTCTAAGCAATTAATCTGTCATGTGATTGCTCTCCCCTCTTTTGGAGTTTTGGTGATTTATAAGTATTTTCTCAAAATCATTACTTACCAAGTAAATAAATATTCATGATCCTGCACCTACATGATCTGCTTACATGTCTTGGTAGCAAATGAAAATAAGTAAATAGTGAACAGCACAACTAAAGAAGAAGAAAAAATCATAAAATGATTAATATACTAAGCTTTGCCTTGCAGATTTGAAATACATCTTAGCATTAGCACACTGGTAAATAATCATATTGCAATCTGCAGGTATAGTATTATAGGTGCCATAGAAACACAAACTAAATCTGACTACTTATTAGGGGATCAGAACTACAGATTAAATTGTTCTTTTTTCAACATAATCCGAACAAAAGAACATCTGTTGTCGTGTTATTTTAACTTATTGTTGAAGTAAACATGCCTATGAGAAGTATCTATGTAGTTATGAAATCTATGCATATGAGAAGTAGTTGTGTAGTTATGAAATCTTGACAACTCTTGCACCAGCATTGCGAGCAGATAAAACTTGTGAATGCTAGAAAGCAAATATGCCAAAGAACAAAAATATGGTCGCATAACTCAGAAGTGTTTTACGTGAATTTGATGGAAGTTCACACATCGAGTGATACATACTTAAACTGGTGTCGGCACTCCTGGAATATACAGAACAATTACTTTCTTTAAGAAATGAAGTATATCATGAAAGAAACATCCCTTCCTGGTGTGCTGCAGAAGCACAATGCACAACAATACAAACACTACTACACGTTGGGCTTTTAGTCCCGGGCCCAAAGGGCCTTTTGTCCCAGATCTGGAGCCGGGACTAGCAAATCGGGACTAAATGTCCCACCTTTTGTCCCAGTTCCTAGGTCCATCCCGGTTGGTAATACCAACCGGAACTAAAGGTAATTTTTTTTATTTTTTTTTCAATTCATTTCATTATTGATTTGGGTTTTACAATTACAGTAGGTTTTCAAATGCGTATTCTTCACTGCTAAGTTTCAAGCATATGTATACGCGCACCTATAATTAAGTTTCGAGCATTACACACAAATAAACTATAAAACTATATATATATTATAGAGCTACATATGTATAATATATATGCATATAAAATTTACAACATTATCCATCCTTGGTATTTACAACCCAAATGTTGTCCAAAATAAACTTTCAATACAAATCTTCGTCACGGTTTGGCATCAATGGTTCGTTGGGGTCATTGTAGAACTCGGTGTCGGGCTTGAGAACATGGTCATTAAGAAATCCTGCGATTGTCTCTTGAATTCCTTTGAGGTAGTCCATTTCCAACACCTTTTCCTTCAACCATATAGCCTTCAATTTGTATTAAAGGAAAAAATGTATTAATATACATAACATTTATTATATATCAACAAATAAATAAAATAGATAATATATATACATATTACATACTTTGAGGTCCTCTAGAGGAGTTCTTTTTGCGTACACCGTGATGAACTCGCAAACGTAGTATCCACACAAATTATTGCCTAGTGGCTGCCGCAGAATCCACTGTAGGATAAAAATATTACTCTCGTCATCCCACGCGTGAGCTGAAGCATGCTAAGGTAAAGATGCGGGGAGCTACTGCAACTTACATCCAATCGGGCTACATGAAGTGGCGCTATCAGATCCCTGCGGTGTTGCTAAATGAACCTTTCCCAAACCCTGCCCAATAAAGCAAAAAAATAATTGGATCGTTAATTAACTATTGCAGAGTTAAAGAGCAGGAATCAATATTTATATGTAATGGTTGTGCGAGAGATCGAAGTTACCCCTGGAAAATGTCTATCATATCTTGGTAATCTTTCTACGGTTTTCACATCGAGTCATAGATTATCAAATGATTTTTGGGCAGATCGAAGACCATCGGTATCCAGTGAAAGCTGCATGTGTTTATATATATACATACACAGGCATATAATAACTCATTAACTATAGAGTCAACATATATATCTATATGCTGGATTGAGTAAGTAAAATAAAATGTGCACACGATAATGACACTCACTTGAAGTTGTAGGGGAAGAGTATCAATCTTTTGCCCTTTTGGTTCATGAAGAACCTCATGAGATTCCTCTCCAGTTCAGCTCGGGAGTCAGTGGGTCCTTGAATACGACATATGGATCAACGAAACCAATCTCCATGTCGTTTCTACTTCTGAGGTCTTTCATCTGGTATCTGCATATGTATAGACACGCTAGCTAGTATGAGAATAATTACTTATATATAGACATGCTACAGTGAGATTATTAAAAAAAAGAATCACTTACAGACAAAAGCATCTAACAAGAGATTTGTCTAGAGCGTCCATGTGTGTAACACCCTAAAATTTTGAAAAGAAGAAAAATAGGAGAAATATGATTTTTGTATATTTTTGTGAGCATGCAAACTTAGAATGATAATAATTTTTATAAATTTAAAATCAAATATAAGGGTAGAAACATGATTGGGCATTCATGCTGCTGCATTTGAAATTTTGTGTTGAGTGGTTTGAATCAAATTCAAAATGGATTTCAAAATCTTTCTGAAAATGGCTTTGAAAATTTTGAAAAGAAAAAGAAAAGGGATTTTCTTCTGTTTTCAGTTTTTGGCCCGCTTCCTTCTGCAACCCGTCGCCTCGGCCTGCCAGCGGCAGCCCGCCTTCTTCCCCAGCTCGCGTGGCCCGCTTCTCTTCTTCCGCGCCCCACATCCTCTCTCTGGGCCGAGCCCAGCCAGCGGCTGCCGGCCCAGCTTCACCGCGCGTGCGCTGCTCCTTCTCCCGAGTCGCCGACGTTCCGGCCCCACTAGTTAGCGACACGTTTCCCTTTCCATCTTCTTCCTCCGGTGCTTACCAAAACCGGAAGTCACCGCCTTCCCCTTCTTCATCGGATACGGGAGATCAAATCCATCACCGAATCCTCCCCCTTTCCTAACCCGGTGCACTGTCGGGCTATAAAAGCCGAGCCGCACCCTCGCCGATCCCATCTCGCCCGTTTTGAAGCAGTTGTAGGCCTCGGGGGTGTTGTCACCGTGAGCGCGAGCTCTACCGCCGCCATCCCGAGCTAAACACCCTCCTCAACCCGTCCTCCGGTCTTCCTTTTGTGTGGGGTAAGATCGCCGTGGGCCGCTCTTTCTTCCGATGTCTCCAGTTTGTCGAACGGTGGTCGGTAAGGCCGTTTCATCGAGCTCCGGCGAGCTCGGGCCAAGTCCGGCCATGGCGCCGCCGTCGGGCTCCTGTAGCCGCCGGCCGTTTTCTCTCTCCCTCCCCGATCCAATCTGGATCGTTCATTCTAAATCCGACGGCTAGAATTAGAAGATACCGGTTCGTTCGTAATTTTGTAAAAGAAACCCTGAGTTTTTAGTATATCAACCCGTAGTCCTAAAACGTAAAGATCAGAGTACGCTTTGATCGGTTGAAAACGTATTTCGTTTAGGTAAATGAAAAATACGCTTTCTGATATTTACAGTTTTGCCATTTAACTTGTTTTAGTCGTAGAATTTCCGTTTTAACTCCGATTTGGTCCATTCAAATTGCGTTAGGTTCATATTTGCGAGCTCTACATGATGATAGAACTGTTCAGTAGGTTTGTAATAATTTATTTTCGAGCTTGAATTAAAGTAATTATTTATCTATAGGAAATTTTCGTAAATTCTTAACTTTGTCGTTTTAGCTCTGATTTTCGTGATCTTCGCGTCTGTGTGATCCTAGCGAGTTGTAGATTCGTTTTAAAAACTTTTTATCTTATTTTATTACTGTTGGTGTATTGTTCTAATTATAGTCTTGTTTGTCTATGCATGATTGCCTCTGGATGAATGTTGTTGCTATTGTTGATCGAGTATAGACGGTGAGCAATTCATTGGAGATCAAGAGTTTTACTACGAACAAGATCACCAGGACCAGTTTGAGCAAGGCAAATATAGCATGGGATTATCCTTGTTGTCCTATTCATATTAAGCAAATAATATCATTATGCATATATTCCTTGATAAGGATGACTTAGTATTGATCTTATTCCTTGATACCTATTATACTGCATGGATTAGTATTGCTAGTGCTCAACATGAACTATGATCATGTAATTTGACTAATGGAATATGCAATAAACATTAAAAGATGATTTTTATTACTGTTTAAGGGTACTAGAGCATGGGGTTACTTTGGTGCTCTTGTTACTCTCCATAAGGACTCATCTATAAGCGAAAATCCGAGATTTACAGTACAACTGTGAGGGCTAAAATGGCTCTGGCTTTAGTCATATAGAAGGACCTTTTCTAGCTTGTTAGAGGTATTCCTTTATGGCGTAAGAATGGCTTGACGAATCGGGTATAGTGCGGCCTCTGTCCTCATGTGTATAGACTGCGTGTTATTGTGCCATCAGGAAGGGGGGCTCTACATCTGTTTGCCGAGTGAAATCTAATGGCCCTAACTTGTTAGACGAACCTTCGAAAGACTTCATAGTGAACCCTGCCGACCTTCCTTGGAAGTGGGTCAAGAGATTAGCTACCTCGGGCGAAAGGGTAAATCACGACTCACAGTGAAAGTGTACAACCTCTGCAGAGTGTAAAACTGTTATAACAACCATGCTCACGGTTACGAGTGGTCTTGGACCCTTATGGAATAGTGGATCATTAATAATGAATATGTTTTTGCTATTCGTTAAAAATTTCACATGGATCATATGTTTATTGATTATATTGAGACACTTTGATATCATTGATATACTGAATTAATGCTATTTAAAAGCTACATGCTGATAAACCTATGTTATGCCTTTGAGCCTCATGAACCCCATGTTACACTTGTTGAGTACGAGATGTACTTACGCTTGTTTATTTTTCTTACTTGGATAAAAATCCCGGATGGGTAACAGATGGTGCAAGTAGTGACTACTTCTACTTTCCGGAAGATTACTAGACTTGTTGTCAACCAGTCAATGTGCCTGTGGATTGGAGCTACCATGAGAGTTTTTATATTTTACTTCCGCTATATTATTGTAAAGACTATGTGTTAATAATCGTGATGTAATAACATTTGTGATGATACATCCTTTATAATTTGTTAACTTATGTGTGATTGATCTCTGGGCACACATAAGGGTATGCATTCTATTTGGTCGATAAATGGGTGTGACAAATTGGTATCGGAGCAATTTTGAGTGAAGCTCATGAGTCAGCTTATTCCATAAATCCAGGGAGTACTAAGATGTATCTGGATCTGAGAGAGAAATATTGGTGGTATGGTTTAAAAAGAGATGTTGCTGAATATGTTGCTTTGTGTGACACATGTCAAAGGGTGAAAGCAGAACATCAGAGACCTGCAGGATTGTTACAACCTATGCAGATACCCGAATGGAAATGGGAAGAAGTTGGTATAGATTTTATAGTTGGATTGCCACGTACTCAGAGAGGGTATGATTCGATTTGGGTAATAGTAGATCGTTTAACAAAGGTTGCTCATTTTCTGCCAGTTAGGACTACATATAGCAGTGCGAGGTTGGCAGAATTGTATATGTAAAGAATAGTGAGTCTGCATGGAGTTCCTAAAAAAATTGTGTCTGATCGAGGTACCCAATTTACATCTCATTATTGGCAAAAGATACATGAATCACTAGGAACCAAGCTGAATTTTAGTACAGCTTACCATCCACAGACAGATGGACAGACGGAAAGAATTAATCAGATATTGGAAGATATGTTGAGAGCTTGTGCTTTACAATATGGTACTAGTTGGGATAAGAGTTTGCCTTATGCAGAGTTCTCCTATAACAATAGTTATCAGAAGAGTCTTCAGATGGCACCGTTTGAGGCTCTGTATGGACGAAAGTGTAGAACCCCGTTGTTCTGGAATCAGACAGGGGAAAGTCAAGTGATTGGGCCTGATGTACTCAAGGATGCTGAAAAGAAAGTAAGAATGATTAGGAATAATCTAAAAATAGCTCAGTCCAGGCAGAAGAGTTACGCTGATACTCGGAGAAGAGAGTTAATCTTTGAAGTAGGAGATTATGTATATTTGAAAGTATCGCCAATGAGGAGTGTGAGAAGGTTCAACATGAAAGGTAAATTGGCACCAAGATATATTGGACCATTCAAGATTATAGAGAGACGTGGTGAAGTAGCATATCAGTTGGAATTACCAGAAAGTTTGGTGGGTGTACATGATGTGTTCCATGTGTCTCAACTGAAGAAATGTTTGCGAGTACCAGATGAACAGATTTCGCTAGAGGAGCTCACTATTAAGGAGGATCTTACATATGAAGAGTTTCCAGTGAAAATTCTAGAGACTGCCGAAAAAGTTACGAGAAGTCGAACTATTAAGATGTGCAAAGTTCAGTGGAATCGGTACACAGAGGGTGAGGCCACATGGGAAAGAGAAGAGGATCTGAGAAAAACCTACCCGAAACTGTTTGAGTAAGCATCTTCTGAATCTCGGGACGAGATTCATCTTAAGGGGGTAGAATTGTAACACCCTAAAATTTTGAAAAGAAGAAAAATAGGAGAAATATGATTTTTGTATATTTTTGTGAGCATGCAAACTTAGAATGATAATAATTTTTATAAATTTAAAATCAAATATAAGGGTAGAAACATGATTGGGCATTCATGCTGCTGCATTTGAAATTTTGTGTTGAGTGGTTTGAATCAAATTCAAAATGGGTTTCAAAATCTTTCTGAAAATGGCTTTGAAAATTTTGAAAAGAAAAAGAAAAGGGATTTTCTTCTGTTTTCAGTTTTTGGCCCGCTTCCTTCTGCAACCCGTCGCCTCGGCCTGCCAGCGGCAGCCCGCCTTCTTCCCCAGCTCGCGTGGCCCGCTTCTCTTCTTCCGCGCCCCGCGTCCTCTCTCTGGGCCGAGCCCAGCCAGCGGCTGCCGGCCCAGCTTCACCGCACGTGCGCTGCTCCTTCTCCCGAGTCGCCGACGTTCCGGCCCCACTAGTTAGCGACACGTTTCCATTTCCATCTTCTTCCTCCGGTGCTTACCAAAACCGGAAGTCACCGCCTTCCCCTTCTTCATCGGATACGGGAGATCAAATCCATCACCGAATCCTCCCCCTTTCCTAACCCGGTGCACTGTCGGGCTATAAAAGCCGAGCCGCACCCTCGCCAATCCCATCTCGCCCGTTTTGAAGCAGTTGTAGGCCTCGAGGGTGTTGTCACCGTGAGCGCGAGCTCTACCGCCGCCATCCCGAGCTAAACACCCTCCTCAACCCGTCCTCCGATCTTCCTTTTGTGTGGGGTAAGATCGCCGTGGGCCGCTCTTTCTTCCGGTGTCTCCAGTTTGTCGAACGGTGGTCGGTAAGGCCGTTTCATCGAGCTCCGGCGAGCTCGGGCCAAGTTCGGCCGTGGCGCCGCCGTCGGGCTCCTGTAGCCGTCGGCCGTTTTCTCTCTCCCTCCCCGATCCAATCTGGATCGTTCATTCTAAATCCGACGGCTAGAATTAGAAGATACCGGTTCGTTCGTAATTTTGTAAAAGAAACCCTGAGTTTTTAGTATATCAACCCGCAGTCCTAAAACGTAAAGCTCAGAGTACGCTTTGATCGGTTGAAAACGTATTTCGTTTAGGTAAATGAAAAATACGCATTCTGATATTTACAGTTTTGCCATTTAACTTGTTTTAGTCGTAGAATCTCCGTTTTAACTCCGATTTGGTCCATTCAAATTGCGTTAGGTTCATATTTGCGAGCTCTACATGATGATAGAACTGTTCAGTAGGTTTGTAATAATTTATTTTCGAGCTTGAATTAAAGTAATTATTTATCTATAGGAAATTTTCGTAAATTCTTAACTTTGTCGTTTTAGCTCCGATTTTCGTGATCTTCGCGTCTGTGTGATCCTAGCGAGTTGTAGATTCGTTTTAAAAACTTTTTATCTTATTTTATTACTGTTGGTGTATTGTTCTAATTATAGTCTTGTTTGTCTATGCATGATTGCCTCTGGATGAATGTTGTTGCTATTGTTGATCGAGTATAGACGGTGAGCAATTCATTGGAGATCAAGAGTTTTACTACGAACAAGATCACCAGGACCAGTTTGAGCAAGGCAAGTATAGCATGGGATTATCCTTGTTGTCCTATTCATATTAAGCAAATAATATCATTATGCATATATTCCTTGATAAGGATGACTTAGTATTGATCTTATTCCTTGATACCTATTATACTGCATGGATTAGTATTGCTAGTGCTCAACATGAACTATGATCATGTAATTTGACTAATGGAATATGCAATAAACATTAAAAGATGATTTTATTACTGTTTAAGGGTACTAGAGCATGGGGTTACTTTGGTGCTCTTGTTACTCTCCATAAGGACTCATCTATAAGCGAAAATCCGGGATTTACAGTACAACTGTGAGGGCTAAAATGGCTCTGGCTTTAGTCATATAGAAGGACCTTTTCTAGCTTGTTAGAGGTATTCCTTTATGGCGTAAGAATGGCTTGACGAATCGGGTATAGTGCGGCCTCTGTCCTCATGTGTATAGACTGCGTGTTATTGTGCCATCAGGAAGGGGGGCTCTACATCTGTTTGCCGAGTGAAATCTAATGGCCCTAACTTGTTAGACGAACCTTCGAAAGACTTCATAGTGAACCCTGCCGACCTTCCTTGGAAGTGGGTCAAGAGATTAGCTACCTCGGGCGAAAGGGTAAATCACGACTCACAGTGAAAGTGTACAACCTCTGCAGAGTGTAAAACTGTTATAACAGCCGTGCTCACGGTTACGAGTGGGCTTGGACCCTTATGGAATAGTGGATCATTAATAATGAATATGTTTTTGCTATTCGTTAATCATTTCACATGGATCATATGTTTATTGATTATATTGAGACACTTTGATATCATTGATATACTGAATTAATGCTATTTAAAAGCTACATGCTGATAAACCTATGTTATGCCTTTGAGCCTCATGAACCCCATGTTACACTTGTTGAGTACGAGATGTACTTACGCTTGTTTATTTTTCTTACTTGGATAAAAATCCCGGATGGGTAACAGATGGTGCAAGTAGTGACTACTTCTACTTTCCGGAAGATTACTAGACTTGCTGTCAACCAGTCAATGTGCCTGTGGATTGGAGCTACCATGAGAGTTTTTATATTTTACTTCCGCTATATTATTGTAAAGACTATGTGTTAATAATCGTGATGTAATAACATTTGTGATGATACATCCTTTATAATTTGTTAACTTATGTGTGATTGATCTCTGGGCACACATAAGGGTATGCATTCCATTTGGTCGATAAATGGGTGTGACAATGTGGCATAGCTGGTGTAACTCATTAAACTGAACAAAAATAATGTCATCGCCATGGAAGTAATGATGGTTTCTAATTCTGACTTGAATCCACATCTCTTTCCTACCACACACCTCCATGTACCACTTGTTTAGCAAGTACATTTGCGTACCAAGTTCACTTAGGGCCGCAAGGTTGTATAGACTCTTGGCATATTCATAAATCTTCCAAGTATCAACTTTCGAAGCACTTGGGATGTCTGCTCCGCCGAACATTTGGGCCAAGTTAAGACCACTGTCTTTGAAAAAGGCCTCAAGTTGATCCAAAGGCACTTCTCCAGGTATGTCCTTTAGTACGCCTAAGTTTAAACCATATTGATTCCCAATAATTAGCGAGGGCACTGATTGCGCTTGTTGCCCGAGCTGTGCAACACCCTTCCCTGCTTTCTTCTTTTTCTTCAGCGACTCCTCATATGACTTGGTGAGAGTGCGCTCATAGTCCGTTAGTGGCAGAGCCTTACAAGCTTCACGTATCTTTTTCTGGTGAGCGTCCACCTTTTGCCTTAGAAGATCTAGACATACGAAGAAGTACGGCTTCTCCGGGTTTCGCCTTGCTTCTCTTTGGTTTTTCATTTTTTCGAAGAAATTGTCCACATCTTTTTTTACCAAAGCATTTAATTCCGCTTCGGTCTTATCATAGAAAAGTTTCTGAGAAATAGCTTGTGTTTTCCCTGAGGCTTTCTTCTTTGGCGGTGGGGCTGATGACTTCGTTTGTGGGGCGGGCCTCTTCTTTGGCAATGGGCCGGGCGATGTCGGTGTTGAAGACTGCCATGGAGGGTGTGGGTCCAGTGTCGCCGTTGGAGACCGTCATGCAGGCGATGGGGCCAGTGTCGGCGTTGGAGACCGCCGTGGAGGCTGTGGGTCCAGTGTTGGCGTTGGAGACCGTCGTGGAGGCCAGGGGGCCGGCGTCGGCGTTGGAGACCGCAGTGGAGGCTATGGGTCCAGTGTCGGCGTTGGAGACCGTCGTGGAGGCGATGGGGCCGGTGTCGGCGTTGGAGACCGCCGTGGAGGCTG
Source organism: Saccharum hybrid cultivar R570 (assembly GCA_038087645.1). Classification (NCBI taxonomy): domain Eukaryota; kingdom Viridiplantae; phylum Streptophyta; class Magnoliopsida; order Poales; family Poaceae; genus Saccharum; species Saccharum hybrid cultivar. The sequence goes on from JAQSUU010000760.1 coordinate 19,607,220, forward strand.
TGGGTCCAGTGACGGCGTTGGAGACCGTCGTGGAGGCGATGGGGCCGGCGTCGGCGTTGGAGACCGCCGTGGAGGCTGTGGGTCCAGTGTCAGCGTTGGAGACCGTCATGGAGGCGATGGGGCCAGCGTCGGCCTTGGAGACCGCCCTGGAGGCTATGGGTCCAGTGTCTGCGTTGGAGACCGTCGTGGAGGCGATGGGGCCGGCGTCGGCGTTGGAGACCGCCATGGAGGCTGTGGGTCTAGTGTCAGCGTTGGAGACCGCCTTGTAGGCTGTGGGGATGCAGTCGTGCCGTCCAATGCATTGTCATCGCCCGTAGCACTATGACCAGCTAGTGAATGGATAATTGGACTTAGGTTCAGGGAGGCCCTGCTGTGAAAACAACAAGGTATGAGTAAACCATTATTTAAGCCAATAGAAAATTAGTGAAAACATTGTTTCGTTCACTTTCATCCGCACCTAGGGTTAGGTTGTTGAGGAGGAGGCGGCGGTAGACTACTCGGTGACGCCCCAGGAATAATGATGTAGCGCTTGCGCCAACATATGAATGTCTTCTCTGCTTCTCCTAAAGTCTTCTCCCCATCACCTCCTTCATTGTCAAGAGCCAGATTGCTAAAACCTTTCACAACTCTGTCCACCGAGACGCTAGCATATCCAGGTGGTATTACTGCCCCATGGATTCTTGGTGTCTTCGTACGGTCGATAGCAGAAACAACACCGATAGCCACCATGACTGTGGCATTCCCTCGTGGAATGTGCGGCTCACATGTTCTGAGAGGTTCAGTGATGTCATCCACAGGGAAGCGCAGCCCTACGTCATCTTGAATAATTGGCAGCTCCGTGGAAGCGCAACTGCTTCTCAACTGACCAGGGGGGCTGATGTTGACTCCCGGCTCTGATGTTGTTTGCCTTTGGATGAAACTTAGTGCTATCTATGCTTGCTTTTTTATTTCCTCATTCATTCTTGCTTCAAGAGCTTTTTCTCGCTCTACTGCTTCACGAACCGCTTCCCGTGACTCAAGAACATATTCCTCCAACCCGCGGATCCGCTCTGCCTCCTCCTCCTTCTTTCTCTAGCGGCTTCTATAGGTATCTCTATTATCGAGGAAGGCATGCTCCCACGAAACCTCCCCATAGCCTCTCGTTCGCCCACCGTGTTCATCAGTCTCCAGGGCATATGTCAGCTCATCCTTCTCTCTGTTTGGCTTGAACACACCACTATCAACCGCATTTCGAGCATAAGCAAATCTTTGTGCTGCTCTCTCGAGTTTTGGGCCAAAAACTATCTTTCCGGTCTCTTGGTCCAGTCTTCCCCCATGACCAAAAAACCAAAACTTGGCGCGAGCAGGCGAGTTGATCGATTCTGGTTCGATCCCCTTGGCAAGAATCTCCGATTCTATTTTTGCCCACTTAGGAATGGCACTCCTATAGCCACTTAGGACATGCATGTATCTTCTGGATTTCTAATCCCAAAGGACAGATGACCTGTTTTGCTTCGTACGTAGTGGTGGGCAATTCGTTTGCCTTTGGAAGCATCTTTTTTTGCTTCTTCAGTAATTGCCCAAATGCCTTGTCGGATACACCATTCTTTGCCTTCCATTGTAGCAACTCCAGTGTTGTTCCCAACTTTTTTTGCCCTTCTTCGGCGGTCGGGTATAGCAATTTCCTGTGATCCTCTAGCATGCGGTCAAACTTGGCCTTCTCCTTTTCACTTTCGCATTCTCTTTTCGCATCACCTTTTCACTTTCGCATTCTCTTTTTGCATCATGAATGGCATCACCAAGAGCATCATCATCAGCGAGTGGGTCTTCTGCCCCTGTCTCTTCTTCAGCTCCCCCATTGCAGTATCATCGAAGTCGCCGAATTGAGCAATAATGTCGTCAGGGTCCAATTGTTCTTCTTCACCTTCTTCCATTATAACCCCGCTTTCTCCATGCTTGGTCCAACAAATATAGTTTGGTATGAAACCCGACTTCAACAAGTGTGAGTGAAGACTCCTTGAGGTAGAATATTCCTTCAAATTCTTACACAGGGCACATGGACAGCACATGAAACCATTCCACTTGTTTGCCTCGGCCACTCTTAAGAAATAATGCACGCCCTCAATGAACTCTTGGGAGCGGCAATCGGCATTGTACATCCAATGGCGCGTCATCATCTGCATTATATGACATATCACATAATTAAATTTCTCTTTTTTTAAACAAATGAAATTAATAAATACCCAAAATTCTATATTTCTCTAACTAATCCATGAAATGTGGTATGCATACCAGCAATGAAAGGTGTATACTAGTTTTAATGAACTAATTGACCCGGTCACAATTTGTAAATTAAAATATTAAAATTTCTAATTTTCCTAAACAAATTAAATTAAAAAATACCCCAAAATTCTCTATTTCTCTAACTAATCCATAAAATGTGGTATGAAAGGTATATATACTAGTTTTAATGAACTAATTGACCCGGTCATAATTTTGTAAATTAAAGTATTATAAATTTATAATTTTTCTAAACATATTAAATGAAATTAATAAAATACACTAAAATTCTCTATTTCTCTAATTAAACCATGAAATGTGGTAGGCATACTAGCAATGAAAGGTATATATACTAGTTTTAATGAACTAATTGACCCGGTCACAATTTTGTAATTAAAGTATTATAAATTTATAATTTTCCTATACATATTAAATGAAATTAATAAAATACCATAAAATTCTCTATTTTTCTAACTAAACCATGAAATGTGGTAGTCATACTAGCAATAAAAGGTGCATACTAGTTTTAATTTACTAATTTTAGCTTCCTTCATCAAAATATTCAAACTATCAAGTGATCGGAGCTTAAAATGGCATAGAAATCATAAAATAAAAAAGCACATATATATACACCATGAAATGACATGCTATTGCTAAAACATGAGAGGATGAAGCTATTAACCTTTAAAGAAATCGATGGCGGAGTAAAAGTCTTGAGATGGATCAATGGCCGGAGATGAGAGCAAGAACAAGCAAGAACTGTCTGCTCAGGCTCAGGCCGGGGGAAGAAGAAGGTTCAAATTGGGGGGGAAGGGACTTTGAGTCCCGATCCAGGTTACCAACCGGGACTAAAGGTCAGACTTTAGTCCCGGTTGGTGTTACAAACATGGACTAAACCTTTAGTCCCGGTTTTTAACACCAACCGGGACTAAAAGTCCCAAAAGTCCATCCTGCAAAAGCCTGGCACCAGAGCCGTTGGGCAGGTGATTTTTAGTCCTGGTCTAGGTTACCAATTGGGACTAAATCCCTTTTTGGTCCTAGGCGCAAATTTCGCCGAGACTATTGCATATTTTGGACATCGACCAAAAGGCCTGTTCTCTAGTACTGAAAACCAACCATTTCACTAGTTACATGACATGGGCAGAACCAGCAAAGGACTTGATAAATTTTTAAACAAAAATCCAAGTTGGTCGCATACACTTGTTTGCAAGTAAATCAGATCTAAATACAAATCCTCTAGGACCAAGCGTATGATCAGTGCCAGACAGAGCACAACAAAACAACAGGTATAAGATACATGATAAGTGATTGCAGAATTGCATAGTTGAATTACTGTCATAACTAACATGGGCAAAGCTGTTAATACGACAAACAAGAGAGCAATGACTATATGGCATTATTGTGGATTCCACTCCCAACGAGTAACATTTCAACACTGTAGCACTCTCATCTGCTAATTTTAATTTTAATTTAGGAATTATCATGAAATCTTCCCACTTCTCTAAACCCCCTCTCCCCACTACATTCACTTGCTCCCACTACTACCTGAATCAACTAAGAAACTACATTCACTTGCTCCCACTGCTACCTGAATCAACTAAGAAACGGATAAGAAATCAGGGAGCCTGTGAATTGACGAATCCCCTAACCAAACCAATTCACAGTACCTGATGAGTGGGATGAACCCGCTGCAGCTCACTGTTGCCTACAGAGTCCACCACTCCAGCATGTGTCAGAGTGCTCAAGGCAGCTGCAAGATGCCTGAGATCCGCGAGCCACCCTAGCTGGATGCCGCCTCCTCTCCAATCTCTGCTCCCACATGATGAGGAACTCGCAGATCCGGTGGAGCAGGAACGCTCCAACATGATGGCTGGGGAGCTAGTAGATCCGGTGGGAGCGACGAAGCTGTTGGTCTTCATGTGCTTGGACTATCCTAGCCCATGGGGTGAGATGGAGCCATCGAGGGCTCGGGTTCCACTGCACCACACTCCTCCCTTCATAGATCGGGGCGTGAATTGAGGCCACTACACCAGATCCGGAGTGGAGGAGCTCACCTTATCTTGATAAAGCGACATTTTGCTTGTGCTGGCATGGAGGCAACGCGAGGAGGAGAGGGCGAGGTAGGGAGAGGCATGGAGGTGGCATGCCGAGGAGAGGGCATCGAGGCGCCGGCGGCGGCGATAAGGAGGGAGACAAGACAGGGAGACCGAGAAACAGACGGGAGAGATGCACCGACCCGTAGATCTGTGCCGTCACCATGAGCAGAGGGTGAGGAGGTCCTTGCAAATCCGTGCGTTGCCCCATCACCGAGAGGGGAGGGGAGGTCCCCGCAGATCCATGAGCTCCTCTGTCACCGCAAGTGGAGGCAAGAAGAGGGAAGAGATAAGGAAAGCTACGGTTTCAGGTGCCACCTAGCCTGTGCGGGAGCGAGGCCGATGAACATCGGGAGATCTAGACTGCGGGTTGGTTTTCGAAAAGCTAGAGGGTTTTTTTGCAAAAGATGTAGCGCGACGTGTCGACATGCGGATGCGCCACCAATGCCCCGAATTCTGTGGTGCTCGCAGAACTCAGTGGGTTTTAATCAACCTTGATATTCTGTAGCTGGCTACAGATCGACTATACTCTTCCTATACACACACACACATATATATATATATATGGTACACAACAAAGAGTTGATGAGAATAATATAAAAAAGAAGCCAAAAGGCCTGCAAACCACAAAATGAAAGCATCAGCCCAACTAGTGAGCACATCGTGCAAAGGGAACTAGTCCGCAGTATGATTATTAAAGCTTCATCCAAACTTCGCAAAGACTGCCAGAATTAAACTCTGCCAGCCTTTGCAGCCCATCTTGAATAGTCTTGCTCCTCCTTTCCATGCAACATGGACCACTGCCCGATCCAGTACGACGCCCTGAAAATTACATGTATATAAGTGTTAGATGTAGCCTTATTGATTACCATATCATTTCTATTCAACCATATTATCAATGAAGCCATAAAGCAATGATCCAAACAAATTATCAAAACTAGTAGGTGTTGAATTCCAAAACATATATCCACAGTATTCCTGACAACTTGCAAAGTGATAGTCAACGAAAATGTTGGATGGTTTCAACTAAACAACAGAGACAACACTTGACGTTTCCATGCCAATTCCTCTTAGTAAAATTATATTTCTTGAGAATTACCCCTTTTTTAATTACCACAAGAAAATCATAAGTTAGTGGTACTTTTAATTTCCAAATAGGGATTTTTCTCGGGTAGAACACCATCTCGGATCAAAGAGTTATACATAGACCGTATTGTGAACATGCCATTCCTGTTGAGGTTCCATTTGAACACATCCCTCCCATTCAAAAGGTGAACATGTACAACTTTTGAAACTAAGTCAAACCAAGCATTTTGATTTTCAAACATCAGACCCCGCCTAAAAGACACATTACTTGGGACTGTCCCTAGGACATTTGTCACCGTGTCATCTTTCCTCCCAACAATTCTATATAAATTTCGATAAGCCTCTCTAGCTAAGAGGTTTGTCTCATAGCCACACATCCTCCCCAAACCTCACTGCACCCCATTCTAGACCTTAAAAGTGCTACCAGCTAAAAGGTCCTCAGTAAAGAAAATGGAACCTATGGGCCATTAAGTTTGGATTTTAGTGTTTGATGAACAACATAACCTTTTGGACTAATGTTGTTTGCTACTAGTATACAAGATTAATGATTTTGAAATTTATTTATTGAACTTTCCAAGTGACCTTGGTTGGAGAAACGACCTAAACAAAATTTGTACTCGAAGAGGTCTCAAACTTTCAAGTTCAATTTTTTCTTTCATATCAAAACTTAGTAAAAAGGAAACTTAATAATTAAAGCCAAAAACCAGCCACATTATTCTATGGTTTTTCTCTATATAATCATCAGCATCTGTGCCTGCAAATGAACACGACTAACAATCATCATCTCTCTAGCTAGCAATGGCAGGGAATACTAAAAGCACCGTGCGATGGATGGCTGCTGCTGTTTTCATTGTTCTCGTGACCGTGTCCTGTCTTATCTCACCCACCTGTGCACTGAGTAAGAGGATATGCTCTACTGCCATGCACCCTATAGTAAAATGCACATTAATCTCAATAGGGGCTTTATTTGTGCGTGTGTACTGAAAAACTGAGTTGTGGTTGACTGCATGCACAGGCTACGAAGAAATGGTGTGCGTCGACTTCCATCCCTGCAACATAATTGTGTACGGCTACAAATGCATGAAGAGACATAGTAAGAAACGTTACTAGGCACAAGTGCTGCTGCAAGGTCGACAAACCCTGATACCACCGATCAAATAGTTTCGGTGACTTATGATAGATGGTTCGGCATATCAATAATATGATGGCTAATAAATAAATTTCGTTCATGAGTGCAACCTTCAAGATCTGGTGAATAGCCAATAATCGAAGAAGACAACCCATAACATGCATGCACGTTAGCTAGCATATGACAGCTTCAGGACTTTGCAATCCACTGTACAGATGAAAAGTTAAAGATTCATAATGTGGATAGATAGATAGGTGGATGCATGGATGGATGGACAGAGATGACAGACAAACAGATAGATAGATAGACAAATAGATAGATAGACAGACAGACAGATAGATAGATAGATAGATAGACAGATAGATAGACAAGCAGACAGACCGACAGACAAAGAGATACAGACATATCAACCGACGGGCAGGATATCAAAACTTGGCACTGAGATATCTACACAGTAATGCATGAACAGCTCTGCTTCTATATAAGTACCAGCGGCGGCATAGCTAGCTTTTGCATCGGGCAGCACTCTCAGATCAAGTCGTACTATGGCCCTCATCATCAACACAAGAAGCAGCAGCCTGCACTCCATGGCTGCTGCTGTGTTCGTTGTTGGTCTGCTGGTCGTGTCGTCGTCTCTTTTCGCATCCGCCGCCTGGTTTCCAGGTACATATATACGAACAATCAGAATGCCTCTAGATAGCGTTCTACTGCTGCGCTGCAACCATGCATCTTCAGATTTATAATTAATGATGAATTATTAGCAACAGAAGCTATATGTATGTATATAACACTTCCGATCACTGAGGCGTGTTGAACCTGATTTGTGTGCGTACGTTTGTGTTCGTAGTACTAACAAACTCAGACGTACGTGTGATGACAGATTGCATTGCATCTGTGTGCAGACTACAAGAAGGAGTGCAACAACGTAGAATATGACTGCCGCGACCAAACAAAATCACATTTGTGCCATGATTCATGCCGTGCCAAGGCCCGCTCCAAGGGCTGTAACGACTTTAAATCAACATGCGGTGATCAAGACAAGCCGCACGAGTGCTGCTGCTACATGAAGATATAAACGTGATGGGCAAACAAATATATGTAACAACGAGTAGCATGCAAGTGTGTATTGGATCAGCCTATATATGCCTATCCATTAATCCATCCAATGATATAATATATATAAACTTGCATGTATGTTTTTGTTACATATCTTGTTCTCCTTTTTCAAAACGAGTGCATATCTTGTTCTTGAGACATTATTTTAGATAGATATAAAGGAAAAGACGTACGAGCTACGATGCATGCATCACGTACGCCAGAGTCGTCAATCTGCATCACTCCATCTAATAAAGAAGAGATTCATGAGTCAAGAACAGGCGCTCATCGCTTGCCTTGACAAACGTCTGTAAATTGAAGTGAAAGCATACGAATCCACGATCAGAATGACTCGACAGAGGAGGATAGCTTGAGAGACGACCCAGCCCACTCAAAACCCACAGCATGCTGCGTTTCACTGGACGGTTCAGAATGAATAGGCACTAGTAAAAATGAAAACGTGGGCTCATAGCTATAATAATACTTGACAATAATTGTTATTCTTCACTGGCGGTTTATAATGAATAGGCACTAGGCAAGATGAAAATGTGGACCCATAGCTATAAACCGCTAGTATAAACTGTAGACCCAGACCGCATATAGAACACGGAGAGTGTGAGTAATTTGAGAAGTAACAAAAAATATGGTTGGAAGAATCACTTTCATAAATATTATGTATATAGATACACATACCGATATAGATTTAGATTTAGATATAGATACGAAAAGATAGAAAACGATGTACTGCATGTCGTGTGCATATGAGTCAATTAGAGGCATGAGTGGTTGTTTGCCATGGCAACGGCCTTTGGAAATTAAAGCTATCACGTTCGAATCCACAAGCACAATCGATTCTATATGCAGATCAACCATGCTGGAGAGGGCTGTGAGTCTGTCGAAACAACTCCATGGCTTCGCCGTAGCATCGCACACAACAATAGAAACACTACTAAATTCGATTTCTAGCAACGGGAGGCCTTTTACTATAGAGGCAGCCTGGTAAGGTCTCTCCGGTTTTTTTTAAAAAAAAATTGCTATCGGCCCAGATTTGCAATTTCTGAGAAACAGTTTGTAGAGACGACTCGAAATACAACCGCCTCTACAAATCGATTTCTAGAGGCAGCTTGGTTAGACGATCTCAGCTATGCCTAGACTCAGTCAAATTAGTAGTTAAAAAAATCTAATAAAATGGCCCCCAAATTTAAATAACCAGGAATTTCAATAGACTAACGAGGAATTCATCTAAACAAACCAAGGTTTTAAATCTCCGGCTAAGGGTACTTAGCGGATTACCTCTAAAACAGCTATAGCGGAGGCTAAATGAGGCTATAGCTGGCTATAGCCGCTAAGTTGTACATAGCCACAAATAGCTTGATCAGTCTTAAAAAGCTATAGCCGTCTATAGCGAAGGTTATAGCCGGAGATTTAAAACCTTAAAACAAACCTAGTTTGACCTCATCTATTATCATTCCACTACAAACTGAAAATGTAGATAAAAAAGGTCTAAACTCTCTCTAACGTATTTTTAATTGAACAAAAATATTTTAAGCTGACCATAAAAGAGATATTGTGGATAGTGTGGTAGTGTGTGAAATTCGTACTTTTTTATTACAAATTTTCTGCAAACTACAAAAATATACCACTGTTAAATTTGAAAACATCCTATTGTTGTTCCCAAGTTAAACGACTTTAAAAATTCTTACTTCCAAAATTGCTCTTAATAGATTTTCCATAATTACATTTACACCGATAATGATTCCAGTTTCACAAAATCGTTTTCTGTGAGAACCATGATTGGTCGTAACAGAAGGACTACATTGAATTTCTTTTTACCATAGAACAAATTTACCATTACATTGAATTTCTTTTGTTGATCCAAAACATAGGGCATACGGACCTCCAAAAATCTTATACTTTTTCTTGTTTCTGGTATTATGGATTTTTTAATTTTGAAATTAAATTTCTCCAGGATACTATATTTGAGTTTCCAGTTAAGTTGTTTCGACTCAAAATGTTTTTCATAAAATCATAGAAAAAATCATCTAATTACATGGCTAGGGAAAGTATTTTGTCATGTAGTTTCTTAGTATATAGGTGCTCTAGTGAAATCATAAGTTTATAAACAAATAATAAAGTGCATGCTCAAAATTTGGTTTTACTTTAAATTTGGACTTAAAAGCAGTGAAAAACAACTCAAAATTTTCATGCATGCTAAAGATACTGCACAGGTGTGCTGTAGCACAAGTTTAGAAATCTTATCGCTGTTACACAAGGCTGTACTTCATGCAGTGTGAACGTTAGGCACATTTTTCAGCCGGGTTAAAGGCACACATATCCCTGTGGTGCTTGACTGGGCCATCAGGGATGATGGGTCTTGCCGGCCTCCGCCCCCAAATGGTGGGGCATCTGCGAAACCCACAGCGCCGGCTTGTGTCAGTGCAACAGCTTATGTGTCAACGCCACACAGGGGCGTGGGTACCTCTGCAATTGTTCCGAGGGATACAAGGGAAATCCCTATGTCACTGGCGCCAACGGATGCACAAGTGAGTTTTTTTGTTTTCAAACGGATGCTCATGTTAATCTTTAATTATAGTAAAAAGTCACACAAATTCTTTCATGTTTCCTGAACTGGTGACGGTCAGTATATGGTGACTATACACATATTCTCTGCAGGGCCATGTCTACATGATAGAGAGATAGTTATGGAAAGTTTAGTCTTCTAGTGTCCATGTGATTTATTTTTTAGACTTTTTTCCACCAAACTCTAGTTCAGTATAAAGGGAGGAACAAAGTAGTGGCAAATGTAACAGTTAATGGTCAATTATTACATTGTAGTATATTTCTAGTTAGTTTCTGTTTATCAGCTGTAGTTTGCTAAATATTCAATGTTCCCAACTAACTATTTGATTCCCGTATATCTTTGATACAGATATAAATGAGTGTGATCTTCGGAAATCAGATCCTGAGAAGTATGAAAAGCTATTTCCCTGTTATAGTGGTAGCACATGCCATGATACACAGGGTGGTTATAAATGTAATTGCAAATTTGGACTAAGGGGAGATGGTAAAAGTGAGAAAGGATGTCAGCTCATATTGCCGTATGGGCAATACTAATATTTGGTGAGGATTTACTCATTGCATAATGATGTGCTAGCTCTTTCATTTTGTGATGGAAATTATCTTCAATTGGTATTTTTAATACTGTTGCTGGCTATGAAAAATTAAAAATCACTTCAATTTGTATAGTTGCATAATACAAAGGTATGCATGTTGATCTAATTAAGACTGGTTTATTCTTTTTTTTTATGCTACTCGCTTTATTATGACACAAGTTGCTGTACATGATAGTTTTTGTCTTCTTAAAATCATGATTAGTTCAATACTTTGTAAGGCATATATATTGAATGGATTTTGAGATCCAAAGTTGTAGTTCGAGGTAAAGATGAAATTATTTTTAATGATAAAAGGGAAGTGATGTATTGTTACCATTCCATTAGGTGCCTTTGAAATATTTTAGACGGTTTGTACCATTAAGAAGCATAAGCGCTAAGGAAAAATTCTTAATTTAATAAATCCAGTGCAACAGCATAGTTTATAGGCAAGAAAATGTAATAGACAAGTTTTAGCACAAATTAATTTCAGGAAGGAATAATGCTTGCTCTGCATGCAACTGTATGACTGACAATCGATACTATTTCACTGTGTCTGCAGCAATATTTATTGTCATCGCCCTAGCAACTCTCGTAATTTTAGGGGCTAAGATGCAAAAGCAAAGGAGCTTTTTTGACAAAAACGGTGGTGACATACTCAAGAGCATGGGCATCAACATCTTCACGGAGGGTGAGCTGAAGAAAATCACAAACGGCTACAAAAACTCCATTGGAGAAGGTGCCTTTGGAAAGGTGTACGTAGGGATCACTGGTGATGCCCAACAGGTTGCCGTCAAGTGCTCCACTGTGAAAGGCGAGGTGCTTCCGCAGGAGGAGTTCGTGAACGAGATCACCTTCCAGTTCCGCATCACCCACGCTAACCTGGTCCGCCTCATTGGATGCTGCCTAGAGACAGACGTTCCCATGCTTGTCTTCGAGTTTGTCCCCAGAGGAAGCCTTTACAGCGTGCTTCATGGCACAGGCAAGATGCACCCGCTGTCCTTGCCAGTGCGCCTGAACATTGCCATCGGCTCAGCGGAAGCTCTTGCTTACATGCACTCTCATGGTGGCCACAACCATGTCCATGGTGATGTCAAGTCAGGCAATATCCTCCTCGATGATAATCTCACTCCCAAGGTCTCTGTCGCTAGCAGGTACTCCAAGTGGTGTGTATCAGGAGACATGAGCTACATAGACCCGATATACATAAAGTCTGGCAGACTCACGGAGAAGAGCGACGTCTACAGCTTCGGTGTGGTGCTCTTGGAGCCCGTCACAAGGAAGCCCGCAAAGGATGGGGAAAATAGCCTCTACATAGACTTCATTAAGTTATGCAAGAACGAGGGAAATGGACGGAAGTTGTATGATGAAGAGATCTTATCGGGTGATGACGCACGATCTCATCATCACATGGAGTGCCTCGACATGATCAGTAAGCTTGCAGTCCAATGCCTCAAGGAAGACTTGGATGACAGACCGACCATGGCTGAGGTGGTGGAGGAGCTTAAGCGAGTGAAGGCAATAGCCACCGGAGGCTCATGTTCTGTCACAGGGTAATTAAGGATGTCTTAACATCACTCTGGTATAACTACTACTTTATAGCAAGACTTCAGCTTCATCCACATATCCATGGCAGTCACGGTTGAGTACTTGAGTTGACTGTACTTTGAATTATATTCATGTAGTGTCTTGTCATCTTTATCTGTATCATGAGACTTGTTATTAAGATGCTTGTATTTTGTGCTTATGTAGACATGTAGTGCCACTATACAAAATATACTTCTCCGTCTAAGAATATAGAGACGTACATTCTCAGACGGTGGAGTATTATGTTTGGAAACATCACTAGCTAATGATCGTATGTTGATATGGGAACCAAAAAATCTTATTTGTTCTGGTTCAATTATTCATAGTTGTTTTGAATGAAAACTATTGGGACTGGAATTTTCCTAGCGGTTCGAAACTGTCAAGGAATGAAATAAGAACTATCAAAGTATTTTCCTGACAGCAAATCGGTACTCCCTCCATCCCACAAATCAGTTCGTTCTGAGGGTGTTGAGTGTTTTCAAAAATCAGTTCGTTTCCAGTGCATGCACCTCAGATTAGACGAGGTTGCCCTTGTCTCTTTGTTGCGAGTGCGGCCATTAGCTACAGGCCGGATGGAATGCGGCCATTAACTACAGGCCGGATGGCTTCGTATACCTACAGCAGTACTAAGGCCTCTTCGTATACTACTCCCATCGCCATTCGTTTCTGCTTCCCATTGCCTGACTCTAAGACGCCGAAGGACATGGAGCTGGAGCTCGCGCCGGACTCCATGGTGCCGGAGTCAATCACGCCGGAAGAGATGTCGCCGGAGTCGATCGCGCCGATCGCGCCGGACGTGCTCTAGAAGAAGAAGCAAGCAAGATGCAAAGAAATAACAGTAGATAATTGGTCAGGTTACATGCATGTCTCATTCATGTTACGAGTAGTAAGAGAAAAGCTAATGAGGATGGCTCTGTTCTAATACTACGAGTGCAGAAACCAAGCGTCGCTCGGAAACGCGCCAGTACGCCACGAATACGCGCGCGCGAGTACAAGGCCAATACGCGCGCGAATACTCCACGCGTTCACGCGCGCACAGTGTCATGCAAAAAAAGCGCGGGCAAAAGCGAAAAAGAAACGCGGCCGAGTGCACAATTGCCATGCAAAATTCACGAGCTTGGCAAAAATACTGAGCGAAGTCCAAATAGGAAAACACCTCAGTTCATGTTTTCACATGCCCATTTTATTGAAACCAAAGATAGCAACAAAACACACACATGTGAAAACATGAATTCATATGTTTCAGTACTCGGTGACAGCTTTGGTTGAACCACAAACTTCACCTTCTTGGATAGGTATTGTACTTGCACTTGCGAATTATGAAAAATTAAGCACATGCATGTGTAAGCTCCAAGACTTATTCACCACTTGTAAATATTGAAGTGCAATAAGTGTTGGGACACAGCCCCAAGTGACGGAGGCCTTCGGGATAGATACGCTGCTTAACTAACCGAGTTTCATGGCCATTTGGACGTATCGCAGGACGAGCGCAGTGGAGGCCTTCGCGTGGAGGCCAAATGCAGCCAGGGCCTTCGCCCGTTGAAGCGAAGGTGCTCGCCGAAAGGACCGTCATTGGCGGAGCACTGATCCCGAAGAGCGAAGTTGGCGATGGCCCGGCTAGCCCCGCAACTGTTGGGACAAGGTCACTTGAGCTGGCGAAGGCTCGGGAACTGACGACGCGATGCTTGTCAAATGTGCATCTGCAGGAACTTCCTACAAGAGGACAGAAGCAGGCGAAGGCCCGCACGAGTCAATGGAGCCTCCACCCACACAGGAACCAAGCTGCGACGGAGGTGGCCTGAAGCCGGTGAAGGCCCGCATGAAGTGCGCTGGCATCTTCCAGAACGGGTTTCCGCCGGGCTTGGCGGGACCTCCGCACGCCGGCAAGGACGTCAAGACCGGAGGCCCGAAGAGGGAGGTCCTGAGGCAGGAAATCTGGGCCGTATACCTGAAGGGGGAGAGAAGCCGGGCTCGATGGCGAGGCCCAGTAAAGGAGAAAGCCTAGACAGTCCTTTGCGGCTAGAACTGTGAACGGAATATCTGAAGGATATTCCGGGGCAGTTAGAGGGCAAAAATGTAATGGACTAAAATGGCAAAGAGACACCCTATAAAAAGAGAAGGGTGATCACTGTAAGAAGAGAGGCATTTTTGTGAAAAAACTGTTGGTATTCTGGGAATGTTTCTGGAATTCTTTCAACCAGGCTGTCTGGAAACGTTTGGGCCTGCAAAGCAGGACGTTTCTGCATCAGGGAAATAACCACGTCATCCAGAGAGCCTGCGTTTACTCAAGAGGCAAGTGATCATGAAACTATCCCCACATGCTCTAGGCAAAAAAAAAAAAAGAAGCAAATTGGGGTAATAGATGAAGGAACTTACCCAATTTAATGTCTTGGGTTTCTTCATCAATATCACCTTCCTCGATAGCCTCGATTGACTCACCCGCAGCAGCTAGTGCATATCTTTCAAGGAATTCCTCTTCTGTTTCTTCTTGCACATCATCGTCGTCCGAATCCTAATTGCATGATTTTTTATCTTATAAGCAGTGTGCTTAAGCCTGACAAGAAAAGATAGAAAGCAGTGTCTTCATTCTATTACCTCATCATCGTCTTCAGTATCTTCATCTTCATCGTCATCATCAAGATCTTCAGCACAATCATCATCATCATTGTCCCCATCGTCTTGAACTTCCTTCAGCTGAATGCAAGATTCCATCAGTGATACATAGCAGTCTTGTAGCACTTTGGTGCCACCCATGGAAAGGGACACGAGATGGTTAATCACAGTTGATAATGTCAGCACTGCATCAAGGAAACAAACAATTAAAAGATGACCCATGTTCATTGGATGTCAGAGAGAGAAAATATCAACGGCGTAAAACAATGCAGTGATCTGTACATAGCCACTTACCAGCTAACTTGATCTCGGATTCAGATGACAGGCCAGGATTGAATGAGCTGCTTGAGACTTGTGCCAATGCAGATGTCCAGATTGCAAAACCATTACCATCAAAGTTGTTCAAGACTTGTTCAATGGCATATGGATAGCAAATGTAGCATGAAGATATTGCCAACAATAGTGGTTTCCATAGCCCAGCAGGACTGTCGATATAGATTTTTTTTTGATGAAACAGGAGGGGTTTGACCCCCTACTGGTATTTTATTAAAATTGAAAAAGTCTAGAATATGTACAACAACACTTAAGAGACAAAACAAGTCAAGAAGAAAATAAGAAGAATTACACTAATGCTTCTAGCCATAACTGTATTGAGAAGAACTACACAAATGCTTCTAGCCATAAATCTATTGTTGGATGGTATTTTGATCTTGCTCTTAGTATAACCAGAGCAAATTCTTTTCTGAAAACCACTTTGCATCTTTGCACTGAGTGAGGGATGCTGCTGAAGATGACATCGTTTCTCATTGTCCATATTGACCAACACATTGTTATAATAATCTCCATAAAGAAAGGAAGCTGCAATTGAGCTCTGAAACTCTCTGTTATGTTGACTGTATCAGAGGTATTAGGCACTATCAAGTGAAGAGTGTCCCAGCAAGCCAAAGAAAAAGGGCACTGGAATAGGAGGTGAATCAGATCTTCTTCAACATTACATATACAAAGAACACAAGTGTAATCCGTTAACTGCATATTCTTCTTTTTAAGGTGAGCTCTTGTATTTAATCTTCCCTGAAGAATAAGACAAAAAAAAGAATTTGCATTTGTTCTGACAAGAAGATTTCCATAACCAAAAAAAGGATTGGTGGATATGTCTATGACCAATCAACTGCTTATAAGCTTTCCTAGATGAAAAGACAGAAGACCCCCAAATGTAGCTCCAAACCTCATTATCATGCTGAAACTGGATAGACTGTATCATGTCAATGAGTTGTAGATACTGTGCATAGGCTTCAGGGGGTAGGGGCAAATGAAAGTGAGCATGCAAAGGACTATTTGCAGCTGCAACAGAAACTGATATGTTCTGATTTTTAGCAGAAGAAAACAACTCTGGGAAAGATTGACTGCAGACTGTACCATTCCAAAGATCATGCCAGAGAAAGCAGGATTTACCATCTCTCACTGAAACCATTGCAATTCCTTTAAACTGATCAATGAGTTTTAAGATGTCTCTCCACCAAAATGATCCTCTAAAGGTAGTCCCAGCAACTGGAAGTTTATCCCTTGAGTAATATTTTGTCCAGACAAGTTGAACCCAAGGAATGGGAGCTCTATTATAAAATTTATGAAGATGTTTAAGCAAGAGACTCTCATTCTGAACAGTCAAATTAAGAACCCCAAGTCCCCCTTCTGGTTTAGGCAAACAAACTAAAGGCCAAGCTGCCTTTGAAGGCTTTTTACTAGAAACGTCAGAGCCTCTCCACAAACAATGCTTTCTATATTTGTCTATTTGTTTGATCACTGTCTTAGGAAGCAAGAAACTGCTCATGGCAAAAGTTGGGAGGGCTGTGAGGACTGCATTAGTGAGCTCTAATCTCCCAGCTTCACTAAGATAGGAAGAGAAAGCAACTAACCTTCTTTCACATTTAGAGACCAAAGGCCAAAAATCTGCCACAGTGGGCTTTGTTAGGCTTAGTGGTAAGCCTAAATAGGTAAATGGTAATGACCCTTTTATGCAACCAAAAGTTGTAGCAAGCTCATCAAATGTATCAACAGCTATATTAATAGGCACCATCATGGATTTATCAAAATTGACCTTCAATAGAGTAGATTCAGCAAAAGTGTGCAAGAGTTCCTTTAAATGATTCAGTTCAGTGACATCACCTTTCATGAATATCAGAGTATCATCAGCATATTGTAGAATTGGAAAATCCTCATCATGTGGCAAAGGTAGGGGTAAGGAAAGGTGATTGCTTCTTTTAGCATTATTCAAGATGGTCTGAAGAAAATCTGCAGCTAGTACAAAAAGAAGAGGTGAAAGAGGATCCCCTTGCCTAACCCCTCTTCTATAGTGAAAAACTTTTCCAGGGTCTCCATTTAGAAGGACAGCAGATGTGCCTGACCGGAATATCATTTTCATCCATTGCAACCATTTAATTGGGAAGCCTTTGTGTTCCATGATTCTAAGCATATACTCATGTTCTACTTTATCAAAAGCTTTTTCAAAGTCAAGCTTTAAGATAACTATCTCATTCCTTGTCTGGTGACACATATGTAGATACTCAAGGGCCTAGGAGATGCAATCTTGGATGGTTCTATGCCTAATGAACCCATATTGATTTTTGTGAAGAAGAACTAGAAGCTTAAGTTGAAGCCTATTAGCCAAAAGCTTGGTTATGATCTTAACTGATGTATTGAGAAGAGATATGGGTCTGTAGTCTGAAATCTTCGGTGCATCATCCTTTTTTGGAACTAGAGTGATTAGGGAACCATTAATACTCTGAAGACAAATATTCCCTGAATGAAATGCATCACATAGCCTGTAGAAGTCTTCACTAATGATTGGCCAACACTTCTTCAAGAAATCAGTGTTAAAACCATCTGGGCCAGGTGCTTTGTCAGATGGAAGTCCCTTTACCACTGCATCAATTTCATCTTTGCCAAAATTTTCCACCAGTATATCAAGGTCTGCAACAGTTTGTGGAAAGTGAGCATTCAGATCGAAGTCAATAGAGCTGAAACTAGTAGTACCTAGTCGTTCTTTGAAAGCTAGCCAAATCAAATTTGCTTTCTCAAAATGGTTAGTCAAAATGTTGCCTTGTTCATCTTGAAGCTGTGTAATCAGATTTCTCCTGTATTTAATAGTTGCTTGAGCATGAAAGAATTTGGTACTAGCATCACCAAGAGTGACCCATTTAATAGCTCCCCTTTGTTTCCAATAAGCCCTCTGCTACCTTAACAAAGAAATAAGTTTTGCCTCTAGAAGTTTTCTAAAATTACGTTCCACTAAACTTAAATCTCTGAACTCTTCCAAAAAATTGATGAAAGTTAGAACTAGCTTTACATTGCCAATGATCTCTTTGAGACTAGACAAAGTCTGCTTCCATTCCTTGAGAACTCTCCTCAAATTTTTAAATTTAGCAGTGATATTCTTTGCTGCATCATCAATTTGCAAGGGAGTGTACCAGCCCAAATGTACCTGGTTCATGAAGTCATCATGCTGCAGCCAATAGTTCTCGAATCTGAAAATGTGCCTTTTAGGAATCTGAGTGCAGATATTAATAAGACAAGGAACATGATCAGAAGTCTCCATTATCAAAGTGGAAGCACCAGTATTTGGGTAGGAAATAGTCCAGCTAGGAGATGTGAAGAACCAATCAAGCCTCTCTAACAAAGGGGGATGTTGTTTATTTGACCAAGTGAACCGCTGTCCTTTCAAGGGAATCTCCACCAAACCTAAAGCACTGATAGCAGCATTGAACATAAGCATGTCAGAGTAATCTGCACCCGGTTTATTTCGATCAGATGGGTTCCTATATAAATTGAAATCACCAACTATAAGCCAGTCAACATTATATGGCATTTTAATATTTTGGAACCATTCAATAAAATCTTTCTTGCCAGAGGGGGTACAAGGAGCATAAATATTTGTAAGAATCCAACTTGTATTGTTATGAGCAGAAGATAAAAGAACAGAGGAAGCATATTCATTTTGAAAGATCAAAAAACCTGAAAAAATGGAGCTCTTCCAAATGATTATTGACCCCCAAGAAGCACCATTGGAAGGTAAAAATTCAAACTGATGAAAAACTGGGGGACAGAATTGGCGTAAGTACATAGCATCAAAATGAGATGTTTTTGTTTCCTGGAGACAAATTACATCACAACACGATTCCGAAACACGATCACGGATAGCATTCTATTTCTTGTCAGAGTTGATGCCACGAATATTCCAACTTAACACTTTCCAATTTTTAACATCCATTGTTAACACAAAGACAAAAGATAGATTATCTTAATAAAGTAGCTAAAAAAACTACTTCTTGGTCTTGGATGGGCCAGCTCCATCCTTGTCCCCTTTCTTATCTCCATCAGATTTCTTAGCCTTCTTTGATTTGGGCCGTCCTACAGTGCTTGGCTTGATATGTTTCGCATTAAGCTGATCATCAGTGAGGGCAGCAGGTTCAAGCTGACAAAAGGTACTGCCAAGCTCACGAACTACAGATGATGAAAGAGAGGGAGGATTAGTAGAACATCCCAAACAATTCTTGTCTCTGCAAGATGGACTTTTGAAACCTTGAGTTTTACTATGGACACGTGAACTGCGTCGAACATTTGTATCAGAGATATGAAGATGCTTACCACGCTTTCCACGTGGGGCAGATGTGGAAGGAGCAGCAGGAGGTGGCGTCACCACCTGTGTGGGATCAACAGCGTTATTCAAGGTGGCAATAGCTCCATCGGCCCCAGGATTTGCTCCCATCAGCTTCGTCATTGCAGCCAAAGATGGTTCTGTCAGATATAGATTTGAAACGGAAAAATGCTGCTTGTGCCAAGGATTCAGCAATAGTCTTTCTAACATCTTGTGTTCCACAGGAGAAATTTGGAGCGTGCAGTAGTGTATGGATGCATGAGCATGCCCTCCTTGCAGATGGGTAAGCTGCAATTGCCCTGGTTACAAAATTAGAAACCCGACCAATGACTGCACTCTGTGAACCATTTTCAGACTGCGATGGAAGCATTTTCAGGAAGAAACCATCAAGGTCAAATCTTTGGTGGAAATTGACAGCTTCTTTAATTGCGTTGAAAACGCCCTGATCCTCCATCTCCTCCCAGGAGTCCCAGTTAGCAATAGTGTCAGCCCATATAGCTACCAGCTCAAAGACCTTCATACTTGCAGTTTCTTCCATGCAAGTAACAGAACTCCTGACAAACTCAAGTAACACAGAAGCATACACATGATGGAGGTGGCAATGCAGAACCAAAGTTCTCCAGAAATGAATGTTAAAAACAGTCAAGCAAATTTCACTGCATGAATACCTCAAGACAATAGGCTAACAGCAAACCTGTCATACCATATTGTCAGCTTGCAACAACCAAGCTTTTTGTAAGAGCAATGAAAATGTTTGAGCAATAGCTGACTGGCCTGACTGCCAGACCCTCTTTTCGTGTGTCTTGTTTTCATCTGGTGCAGAGCTCTCCCAAGCTTGAGAGAGAGAGAGATAGCTAATAATAATAACGATATGATATAATGCGGGTAGAGAGAGAGAGAAGTAGCTAGTATAGGATGCCGCAGCGTATGAACCAGATATCGTCGTATTTATTATTCGGAACGGGCAGGATATCAAAACATGGCACTGAGATATCTACACAGTAATGCATGAACAGCTCTGCTTCTATATAAGCACCAGCGGCATAGCTAGCTTTTGCATCGGGCAGCACTCTCAGAGTCGTACTAGCAATGGCACTCATCATCAACAAAAGAAGCAGCAGCGTGCACTCCGTCGCGTCCACCTTTGCAGGTACATACGAATAATCAGCATGATGCCTCTAGATAGCGTTTTACTGCTGCACTGCAACCATGCATCTTCAGATTAATAATTAATTAATTACCAACAGATCGAGGCTATATATATAGCACTTTCGATCACTGCAGCGTGTCGAACCTGATTTGTGCGTACGTTTGTGTCGTTCGTACTAACAAACTCTGATGTGTGATGGCTGATTGCACTGCATGTGTCTGCAGAGACGTACAAGGAAGAGTGCAACGACGTAGAATATGACTGCCACGACCAAACAAAATCACATTTGTGGACGACAACTTTGGCGTCAGCATCTTCATCGATATGACGACATGGAGACTTTTCTTTCTGGACGGCGGCGTTAAGGTGGAGATATCGCCGTCATGGAATAATTTTCTCCGGTCTCTTTTCTTTTCTGTTTTGCTACGATTAAATCTAGCCACGATGAAGGACTAGGGAGAATAATTTTCAGATCAGTCTTCCTCATTCTTCGGTGACAGAAAGAAGAAGGAAGACACCAGAAAGAAGAAGTTTCTTAATTCCGCCTACAGAAATGTTGGCCGTCGTTCGTTGGGCATTTGTTCTCAGGCTATTTGCCG
Source organism: Saccharum hybrid cultivar R570 (assembly GCA_038087645.1). Classification (NCBI taxonomy): domain Eukaryota; kingdom Viridiplantae; phylum Streptophyta; class Magnoliopsida; order Poales; family Poaceae; genus Saccharum; species Saccharum hybrid cultivar. Next base: position 19,628,631 of record JAQSUU010000760.1, read on the forward strand.
AGTGTTTGCCTGTACGGTCATCTATACTGCAAAGTATCTAACAAGTTAGGTTTTGAGTTGTGCTATTCACAGCGTGGGTACTATTTTGTAATCCAGAGTGCTTGTAACGTGTTGATGCACCCAACTATCATATAATATAATTTTTCTTTCATCGCAAAAAAAATATTAATAGATAAGAAAAGAATAATCTGGACCTGAGAGACGTGTCTGCCAGTCTGCCTATATATAGACACCCGATATCAGTACAGGAGATGGACAGAGGTACAACTGATATTCTCGTCGTGGTGAATCGCTAGAAACATGTGAAGTGTATGGCTAACCCAATAACGAAAGTTTCGTAAGGGGACTGGAGCAGGCTACCATGAGACAAAAGATCTTCTTTCTAAAGAGATTCGATTCGGAACTCTTATATGTCCAAGGTCAATATGGAAATTCTTTCAAAGGTTTTCCCTTACTTTGTCCGTGTCAACAAACAATTCGAAATACCTCGACTTTTTTAGAACAGGGCCGAGTCAAATAGCAATGATTCGAAGCACTTCTTTTTCCATTACACTATTTCGGAAACCAACTGATATTCTCGTCGTGGTGGTACAAATGAACATAAGCTTCCTGGGTACTCCACAGTGGCTGCCGTTTGTATAGTTCTTCTGCTGGTAACGTTTTCAACCCGTGTGCTACCGTGTGCTCATAGCGTCTTCCAAATCTTCCAACGCTTGGGCCAGGGGGTCCTGTTAAGGTCCGGGAGCTCGGACCGAGTCCTCGCGCCGGCCGGAGAGCGCGCGCGCAAATAATTATGGCAACGATGGCTGGCAGCGTGCGTTCCTCTTTTCCACCGTCCTGGGCTCCTTCTTTCCTGCACGCCGACCCGTCCTGGGCTGCTTCACTGCTCGCACCGCCTGCCAATTCCTTCTTTCGTCTCCGGCTCAAGACAATATTAGTTAAAGAAACATTCATAAATAAAGTAGTAACAAATAGGAAGGGTATGATGGATCGAACACGTGACCCCAAGGTTCATACCGTGTCATTCCACTGCCACTACAACACATCAACATTTGTGTTGAATATGAAATATTTCATTATTAAAAATGTGAAAACCAGAAAAATGTATCCTACACCATCTCATAAGTACTATACGAATACTCAAAGATAATTATGGAAAATCATATTTATATTGTGTGAACATTATAAAATACATTATAGAACATCATAAAATATATCACAGAATATTACACGTATACTACGTGAACAAGACATGTATATTACGTGAACATCACAAAATATATAATAGAACATTACATGTATACCACATGAACATAGCATGTATATTACGTAAATACCTCAAAATAAATCGTAGAGCATCATGTCTATACTACATGAACATCACATGTATACTACGTGAACATCACAAAATACATAATAGAACATTACATTATACTGTATGAACACCACATGTATGCTCCGTGAATATCACAAAATACATCGTAGAACATCATATCCATACTACGTGAACATCACATGTATCTAGTATAATATAAAAATTAAATTACAAAAGGAATTAATTAGAATAAATAACAGAGTAAAAATTAACATAAAAACATGAATAACATGACATGTATCTTATGTAACATATAAAATAAAAAAATAAAAAAAAACCAAAATAGTTCAGACACCGAGAAGACAACGTGAGTGAACGCTGGGCCAGCGTGGTGCATGTGCGGCGAAAGTATCTTGCCCGGGACAGCTTTACCAGCGGACATGGGAGCAGTGGCGCAGTTCCCACACGCACTCGTGTGCTGCTCTTGCGTGCTTGCTTCCATCAGACATCAGTGGCTGGTGTCCACGCGGACACCTAGCACAGGTGCACAACCAAGGGAAGGGAATTTGGGCCGGCATACAGAGGACAAGTGAGCCATAGTGTGGAGGATTTTGGCATGAGGGGGACAATGAGTTTTTGGGGAAAAGGTGTTTCGGAATCGGAAATTAAAGAAATATTCCTGGTGCTGCAAAAAGATTCGAGAAAAGCACACAAACACTCAAAAAATGCATATGGTGAGAATTTTTAATGCAAGATTTGTGGAAAAAGATTTTCAAAATGGTTTTTCAAAATCAACTAACCAAGTTTAAATTTGTTGTGAAATTCTAAATGTTCAAATTTTTAGTGAATTTTAGCATGAGGAAAAAAAGTGTTACAGTAGTCACGGATGACCTAGATGAGGGCGAGCACGCTTGCGGTGCAACGTTGCGCTGTGGATGTGGCGCACCCATGACCATGTTGTCCTCGGCTCCTCGCTATTTGCCACAACTAGGGTCTCGCGCTCATACACTCATTGATGTCGCACCGCACATTGTCGCCATACCACTTCTTCCTGAGAAGAGGATGTGGGGAGAGTGAGAGAGCACGTGGAAGAGATCCACCTGTTTGTGCCCCTCAGCTCCCTAGACCCTGACCCCAACAATGATTCTGAGGAGCGCGCCAGAGAGGTCGTGATCAAGGGCGGTTAGGAGGTCGAGAGGAAAAGGGTGATATGGTCATTTGCAATCCTTTACGTACATGGCAACCGTGCTAACTTTGGGCCGACATGTAGATTAGGTCGGCCGCTATAACTTTGGTATTAAGTATGTGAATATTCAAAGTTGTTTAGAAATTTTGAATTTTGAATTTCAATTCAAAATCTTTGAACATAAAACACATATTATTTGGTTCTCTAAACAACTTCGAATGAAAAACTTATCAAATACAAAGTTGTAGATTGTATTGAGAACTACAACTATGGTATAGACCATGTCAACATCCGAGGTTGTGTGAAAATTTAAAATCTCAAAATCTGTTATTTTAGAAACAATATTTGGGACTCTAAATAGCTTTGGATCAAAAAGTTTTCAACTATAGAGTTATAGATCATGGTGAGAACTCCAATTTCATATAGAGTTTGTGTCACACCCATTTTTAAGGACAAAAATAGGATGTATAAAAGACTCATGTGCGCCCTAGGAAACAGTCGCACACATAAGTTGACAAATTACAAAGTATCATCACAGTGCTTATTACATAACGAATAAGTATTTAAGACATAGTCTTGAACGATAGGTAATAATAACTAGTAGTAATTCTTCAGCGGAAACTCCACACAGGGACACGGTTGACTGGTTGACACCAAGACTAGTACTCATTCTGATAATCTTCCTCTATATCATCATCTGTTATGGTGGAAATAGCAAGAGTGAGTTCATGTCGAACTCCACAAATATAACACAGGGTTCATGAGGCTCAAAAAGGCTAGACACTGTTTAACTGCGTTTAGCTTTTTAATCATATATTAGCAATTGAGTAGCATCAAGATAAACCACTTCCCATTAAAGAACCAATGATCAATTGTAATAAGGATAATGATTAGCATTAACATGAGCATAATAATAATCAACAATAATTAAGCATGATATAATAATTATGATCAACTATTCCATAAGAATCCCCAAGGCCGCTCGTATCCGTGAGCACGGCTAGTATACCAGTTTTTAACTCTGCGCAGAGGTGTACACTTTCACTGTAAGTCATGATTTCCAAATGAGTGGGGAGATCAAGCCCAAACACCCGAGAACCATATAAAGCCACTCAAAAGTTCGTCTAACAAGTTAGGGCCATTAGATTTCACTCGGCAGGCAGATGTAGAACCCCCCTTCCCTGTGGCACAACAACCGCAGCCTATACACACTAGGCCAGGGGCTCGGACTACACCCAACATGGCAAGCCATTCTTACGCCATTTAAGGTAACCTCTAACAAGCTAGAAAAGGTCTCTTGAACAACTAAAGACAGAGCCATATAGCCCTCACAGCTGTACTGTATATCCCGGTTATCACTTACAGATAAGTCCTTATGGAGAGAAACCAGAGCATCAAAATAATACACAAGCTCTAGCCCCCTTTTAACAATAATAAAATCATCTTAATAGTTGATTGCTTAATCCATTAATCAAATTACAAGATCATTGTTCTTAGTTTAAGCACTAGCAATAGCTACCCATATGCATTCCCAAGGTTGTCAAGGAATCAAGATAACAATCACTAAGTTATAATCTCTAAGGTTGTCAAGGTAAGCACATGCATATGTATGATAATTCAATGTATAGGTAACAAGGATAGTCCTGTGTTATACTTGCCTTGATCAAAGCTCTCCAAGTGATACTGCTGACTTGGCTCAAAGTAATACTCCGAATCGTCCAGATACTGCTCACCTTCTATATTCGATCATCAATCAACAACACACATGCATCCAATCAAACATACACGAAGCAAACAAAGAGATATAATTAGAACAGTACACCAACAGTAGCAAAACAGTAATAAAAGCTTATAAAACTCTTCTACACGTTTCTACGATCACACAGACGCAAAGATCACCAAATTCGGAGTTAAAACGTGAAAGTTATGAATTTTCTAAGATTTCCTATAGATAAATAAATACTTAATTATAACCTCGAAAAATAAATTATCAAAACTAACTGTACAACTACACTAACATGTAGAGCTCGCAAATACGAACCTAACGCAATTTGAACGGATCAAATCGGAGTTAAAACGAAGATTTTATGACCAAAACAATTCTAGTGGCAAAACTGTAAATAAGAGAAAACGTATTTTCTATCTGTTTAACAGAAGTTTACGCTTTCCATTGATGAAAACGTATTAGCTGATGACGCCTTGGACTGCGGGTTCTATTATAAAAGACCTCGGGGTCTCTTTAACAAGATTCACCCCGAAGGGGTATCTTTGATCCTGAGCCATCGGATCTACATCCAACGGACCGGATCGGTTGCGGGGAAAACGCCGGCGGCGCTCGGCCGGAGAAGAAGGCCGAGACGGCGGTGGCCATGGCCGAAAAATGACGGAGCTCACCGGCATGACTAGTTCTCGGGCTACGAGCAATGAAAAGGCTCGGGACCAAGCCCAAACGGAATAGAAATTCACGGGGATCTTACCCACGTAAATGAAGGTGGTCGGGACGGGCGGAACGGCGGCGCGACGATGACCGGCGGCGAAGTCTCCCCTGCAAAGTTCGGCGACGGTTTGAGAGCCACGGAATCAACAAAATTGAGGAAAACAAGTTTCGGAAGGGTCGTAGAAACGTTACGAAGACCGTAACGAAGCTTACGGAGCGGATTAGGGTCGGCTTTGGAGAGACCGACGGCGGCGGCGATTGCTCGAGCTTGCAGCGGCTCGGAGCGCTATTAGCGAGGGCGAGAACTCAATTAGGGTTTTGGAAGGGACGGCGCGCACGCGGAGTTAGCTATTTATGGCCAAGATGGCTTGCGGAGCACGCTAGGATGCGGCAAGGGCAAGACCGGAGTCGGGCTCTGCTTGGAATCGAGTCCGGCTCGATGAAGACGACGGTGGCAACGCGGGCCCACGTGTCGGCGGCAGGAGAAGGTGAGAAAGGCGCCCGCGGCTTCCCCTTGCTGGATTGGGCCGAAAAAGAGGAAAACAGGCCTTCGGGCCAGATTGCAAGGGAGTGAAAGTTTTCCTTTTTCTTTTCTAAATCAATTTTCCAAAGGCATTTTCAAAAGGGATTTGAATTCATTTGCTTTTGGAACAAAAACCAGACAATACATAAGAACAAATGCAGCAGCATGAGTGCACCAATATGCTTCTTGCCTTACAATTGATTTTATTTTCATATAATAATTATTTTGCCTATGTTTAATGCTCACCAAATTGCGTAAATAAATCATTTTCACTATTTCGAAAGATATGCAAATTTTGGGTGTTACAAATTCTACCCCCCTTAAAAGAATCTCGTCCTCGAGATTAGACTTTGCTTACTCAAACAACTGCGGATAGTCCTTTCTCAAGTCCTCTTCTCTTTCCCAAGTTGCCTCTGCCTCTGAATATCGATTCCACTGCACCTTGCACATCTTAATAACCCGACTTCGAGTAACTCTCTCAGCAGTTTCTAAAATCTTGATCGGAAACTCTTCATATGTAAGATCTTCCTTAACAGTCAACTCTTCTAGAGGTATCTGCTCCTCAGGCACACGCAAACACTTCTTAAGTTGTGAAACATGGAACACATCATGTACTCCAGATAAATTCTCAGGCAACTCTAATTGATAAGCAACTTCCCCACGTCTAGTAATAACTTTAAATGGTCCAACATACCTTGGTGCTAGTTTACCTTTCATGTTAAACCTCTTCACACTTTTCATAGGTGACACCTTCAAATAAACATAATCACCTACCTCAAAAACTAAATCTCTTCTTCTATTGTCAGCATAACTCTTCTGACGAGACTGTGCTACTCTCAAATTCTCACGAATCACTCGCACTTGATCTTCTGCGTTTCTAAGAACATCTGTACCAAACACCTGAGATTCACCTGTCTGATCCCAAAACAATGGAGTTCTACACTTGCGTCCATACAAAGCTTCAAACGGTGCCATCTTAAGACTCTGTTGATAACTGTTATTGTAAGAAAATTCTGCATAAGGCAAACTCTTATCCCAACTAGTTCCATATTGCAATGCACAAGCTCTCAACATATCCTCTAATACCTGGTTGGTCCTTTCAGTCTGTCCATCTGTCTGTGGATGATATGCTGTACTAAAATTCAATTTTGTTCCCAATGATTCATGCACAGCTTTCCAAAAATGCGACGTAAACTGCGATCCGCGATCAGATACAATCTTCTTTGGTACTCCATGCAAACAGACTATTCTCTCCATATACAACTCTGCCAATTTTGGTCCATGGTAAGTAGTCTTAACTGGTATAAAATGAGCAACTTTAGTTAACCGATCTACTATCACCCAAATAGAGTCATAACCTTTCTGAGTACGAGGTAACCCTACTATAAAATCCATACCAACTTCCTCCCACTTCCATTCAGGAATCTTCATTGGTTGTAACAATCCAGCAGGTCTCTGATGCTCTGCTTTCACTCTCTGACAAGTGTCACACAATGCCACATACTCAGCCACATCTCGCTTTAATCCAACCCACCAATATTTCTGTTTCAGATCCAAATACATCTTAGTACTACCAGGATGAATAGAATAAGCTGACTCATGAGCTTCGCGAAGAATTGCCTGTCTAACAGTTTGATCCTCAGGTACACACAGCCTCTTTCCGAACCACAAAATTCCATTATCATCCATTCGAAAGCCTGGTGACTTACCAATCACTATATCTTCCGCTATCTTCTTTAGTTTCTCATCCTTCAACTGCCCCTTGTAAATTTCTTGCTCTAAGGTAGGCTCTATCACTAATTCCATTGTATTAGTAACAATTCCCAAATTCAAATATTCAAATTCAGCACATAACTCACTAGTCATAGACAATGTCCGTATCTCATTGACATAGCTTTTCCTACTAAGAGCATCAGCTACTACATTAGCCTTACCAGGATGATAGTGTATCTCAATATCATAATCCTTAATCAACTCTAACCATCTGCGTTGCCTCAAATTCAGATCTGACTGAGTGAAAATATACTTCAAACTCTTATGATCAGTGTATATATCACTCTTATGTCCAATCAAATAATGTCTCCAAATCTTTAAAGCATGAACTACAGCTGCTAATTCCAAATCATGTGTAGGATAATTCAACTCATGCTTTCTCAACTGCCTAGATGCATAAGCCACAACTCTGCCTTCTTGCATAAGAACACATCCCAAACCTTGACGAGAAGCATCACAATAAATAGAAAACTTCTTACTCAAATCTGGCAAAACCAAAACAGGCGCTGTAGTCAACCTCTTTTTCAACTCCTCAAAACTAGCTTGACATTTATCTGACCACACAAACTTGGCATTCTTCTCTAACAGAGATGTCATAGGTTTAGCAAGTTTAGAAAACCCTTTAATGAACCGTCTGTAATATCCAGCTAATCCCAAGAAACTACGAATCTCGCTAACATCAATAGGTGGTTTCCAATTTAATACATCCTTTACTTTACCTGGATCCACTGATATCCCTCCATTAGAAACAATGTGACCAAGGAAAGAAACTTCCTTCAACCAAAACTCACATTTACTTCGCTTCGCATACAGTTTATGCTCTCTAAGTTTCTGCAATACCAACCTCAAATGTTCAGCATGCTCTACCTCTGTCTTGGAAAATACCAGTATATCATCAATAAACACTACCACAAACTTATCCAAATATTCCATGAACACCTTATTCATCATGTACATAAAGTATGCAGGTGCATTGGTCAATCCAAATGACATAACAGTATACTCATACAATCCATACCTTGTAGTAAAAGCTGTCTTTGGAATATCAGAAACACGAATCTTCAACTGATGATATCCAGAACGTAAATCAATCTTAGAGAACACACAAGCACCTCTCAACTGATCAAACAAGTCATCAATCCTGGGCAAAGGATACTTATTCTTGATAGTTACCTCATTTAGTGATCTATAATCAACACACATCCTCTGACCACCATCTTTCTTATCAACAAAAATAACTGGTGCTCCCCAAGGTGATGAACTAGGTCTAATAAAACCTTTTTCTTGTAATTCTTTAATTTGTTTCTTAAGTTCTTCTAATTCATCTACTCCCATCCTATATGGTCGTTTGGCTATAGGTGCAGTTCCAGGAAGTAATTCAATAAGAAATTCAATGTCTCGGTCAGGTGGCATACCTGGCAATTCATCAGGGAAAACATCCGGAAATTCCTCAATCACTGAATTCTCTATAATAGTATCTTCAAGCTGATTCACCACAGCGGTTGGTTGCTTCTGCACTGCTACATCCACATTGATTTTATCTCCATTAGGTGCATTCACAACTACCACTTTCTGCTGACACTGAATCTCTACCTGATTTTGCTTCATCCAGTCCATACCCAATATCACATCAATACCAGATGTCCTCAACACTATAGGAGTTATCTTAAACTCTACCCCCCTTAATACCATACTAATTGGAAGACAACGATTACTGGTTTGCATGGTACCTCCAGGTGAATTTACTAAGAGAGATTCTTTCATAGCTAGCATGGGTATACTATGCATTTTAACAAAAATGTTGGATATGAATGTATGAGATGCTCCAGAGTCAAAAAGAACAGTTGCGGGAGTGGAATGTACATTGAACGTACCAATCATAACTTCTGGGGCATCATGAACTGTATCAGAAGACACGTGATTCACCCTTCCAGTATCAGATTGCTTCTGGTTGCTCTTCTGGCTCTGAGGAGTCTGCTGATTCTGCTTCTCAGGACAATGGTAAGACATATGCCCCTCTTTACCGCAGACAAAGCATCTAGTAGGCGTGCTGGGAGCACTATTCTTCATGGGGGTAACATTGGAATTCCCAGTGCGAGGAGTCTGTTGCCCAGTCTGCGGATACTGTTGACGCTGTGGATATGATGAACGCTGTTGTGACTGATTACTTTGCCAATTCTGGGACCATCTCTGATTCGGATTGCGATTCCATTGACTAACCGGTCCCTGAAACTTCTGATGAAAACCATGCTGAGAATTAGTGCGCTGACGGTTGTTGCTTCCTGAGCTTTGTACCTTCATTTTCCTCTTCCTGTCCATCTCTCTGCGCTCATTATCAAGCACAATAGCTTTATTTACCAGCTCTTGAAAACTAGCATAGTTGTTCCCCTTCAACTGCAAGCGAAGATCATAATAAATTCCCTTCAAGAAGAGACGTTGTCTGTCCGCATCTTCTCTCACTTCATTAGGAGCATAGCGAGCCAACTGGGTAAATCTGTCATGATATTCACTAACACTCATCTGTCCCATCCTAAGGTTTCTGAATTCTTCCTGCTTCAGCTCAATTATACCTTCAGGAATATGACGAGCTCGAAAATCTCTAACAAACTCATTCCAAGTGATAGGAGGAGCATTCTCAGGGCGTGCAGCTTGATACGACTCCCACCAAGTCTGAGCTGTCCCCTGTAACTGACCAGATGCATATAACACCTTCTCCATATCATTGCATTGGGCTATATTCAGTTGTTTCTCCACTGCCCTCACCCAATCATCTGCCTCTAAAGGATCAGCAGCATGAGAAAACACTGGAGGGCGTCCCTTTAAAAATTCTCCACGCTTATCCCTCACTTGCACAGGCGGTGGTCCTCCTGCAGCGGGATTGTTCTGCATGTGCTGCATAAACATCTGCATCATCTGGTTCTGAGTTTGCATGAGTTCCTCCATAGTAATGGGTAAGTTAGCACCTCCACGACCTCTGCCACGACCTCTGCCTGACATCTGTTTCCAAAAACACAGAAATTGAAATTCAGTACGATCCGAGATGATGTATTCAATGGATAAGCAAAATCTGATTTTTCTAGACGAGCTCCAATTTCAGCAACTCAGTAAAACTGTCATATCTCGAGCTACAGACGTCCAATTCAGATGATCTTTACATGGTTGGAAAGCTTTCAAAATTATCTACAACTTTTATTCACAACACTTTTTCTGATTCTGTCAATAAATTGGCCAAAAACTGAACTTAACCGAAACTGTTTCAGAATTCCAGACTGTGCAGTAACTCCAACTTGGAACAGGTATATCTCTTAGCTCAGAATAGATATTAAAGTGATTCTTGTGAGGTTGGAAAGATATAGAAGTCTAATTATTCCCAGTAAAATTTCTTAAATTTTTCATGAACGGATTTTAAGTTATTTCTAAAACATCCCAGACTGATCCAAAAATCAGCAAAGGACAGAACTAAGTTAACCTCATATTCAACTAATATATTTTGATCAAACTTAATATTCTTAACCATGGAACTTGTAGGCATGTCTACAAAACTCCAGCACACATTACAAAGATCCAAATCACACATTATCATAATAACAATCCATCAATCACACAATTGTTCACACCACAAACTGACTCTTAAAACAATCCAAACTTAAAGTTAACTCGCAACTACTATCGTTCCTATTACATAGGGATTTTTCCTATTGCCTAATTAAGCTTCTCATAAATCTTGGGACGACCTAACTCCGCCCTTAATTGGTCAATCTCCTTATAAGCTTGCTCCTTAAGTTCTTTTTCCTTCAGCAACTCATCCTTCAAATCCACCTCATGGAGAGCCAATACACGAGCCAATCCCACCGTAGCTTGTAAAGTCAAGGAGGAATCATCTGCAGGCGGCACGGTCCAAATACCCTTGTCATGTAAGAAACAAGGAAAATGCCGGAGTGCACCCTTTAACGTCTTGTCCGAGCGTAGACCATGGTAGTAAACAAATGCATTAAAAGCGACATCCTCCATGCTTATCTCCACAGTTGCCCGGCTCACTCTGGTAATGAACTTTGACTCCACCTTAGGCTCCTTAGTGGTAGGATCCCTTTTCTTAACCCATAACTCCGTTTCCCAATAGGATTCCATCCATGGATGACTATACTCTGCACTACGATACTCCAACGTAGCTTCCCAGTCATAGTAGTAGTTGTCCAAGGTTCTTGTCAACATGTCATGGAAGAAAGCATCAGCTTTAGGAACCATGATATGAAACTTCGTAGTCCACCCCATAACTACATCCTCCATTGGTGTATCACCAATTCTTGATTCAGCATCAGATAGCTCTTGCTCACCATCTTCATACAGCTCCTGAGGTTTGAAACGAGCAACGTACTGTGCAGCTGACAAACGGGGATGAGGAGGCATCTATAAAATTTTGACATAGATTAGATAGAATCAATGTATTTTCGCAATGGAATAAAGTAGAGGAAGCATAAAACTTTAGTAATTAACAAGGTGAAAAGAGGAAGCATGAATTAAATGGAGTATGGATGCTATTAACGACCATTCTAACTAGGCTCGCGTCCTACAGTCAACACGGCTCTGATACCAATCTGTCACACCCATTTTTAAGGACAAAAATAGGATGTATAAAAGACTCATGTGCGCCCCAGGAAACAGTCGCACACATAAGTTGACAAATTACAAAGTATCATCACAGTGCTTATTACATAACGAATAAGTATTTAAGACATAGTCTTGAACGATAGGTAATAATAACTAGTAGTAATTCTTCAGCGGAAACTCCACACAGGGACACGGTTGACTGGTTGACACCAAGACTAGTACTCATTCCGATAATCTTCCTCTATATCATCATCTGTTATGGTGGAAATAGCAAGAGTGAGTTCATGTCGAACTCCACAAATATAACACAGGGTTCATGAGGCTCAAAAAGGCTAGACACTGTTTAACTGCGTTTAGCTTTTTAATCATATATTAGCAATTGAGTAGCATCAAGATAAACCACTTCCCATTAAAGAACCAATGATCAATTGTAATAAGGATAATGATTAGCATTAACATGAGCATAATAATAATCAACAATAATTAAGCATGATATAATAATTATGATCAACTATTCCATAAGAATCCCCAAGGCCGCTCGTATCCGTGAGCACGGCTAGTATACCAGTTTTTAACTCTGCGCAGAGGTGTACACTTTCACTGTAAGTCATGATTTCCAAATGAGTGGGGAGATCAAGCCCAAACACCCGAGAACCATATAAAGCCACTCAAAAGTTCGTCTAACAAGTTAGGGCCATTAGATTTCACTCGGCAGGCAGATGTAGAACCCCCCTTCCCTGTGGCACAACAACCGCAGCCTATACACACTAGGCCAGGGGCTCGGACTACACCCAACATGGCAAGCCATTCTTACGCCATTTAAGGTAACCTCTAACAAGCTAGAAAAGGTCTCTTGAACAACTAAAGCCAGAGCCATATAGCCCTCACAGCTGTACTGTATATCCCGGTTATCACTTACAGATAAGTCCTTATGGAGAGAAACCAGAGCATCAAAATAATACACAAGCTCTAGCCCCCTTTTAACAATAATAAAATCATCTTAATAGTTGATTGCTTAATCCATTAATCAAATTACAAGATCATTGTTCTTAGTTTAAGCACTAGCAATAGCTACCCATATGCATTCCCAAGGTTGTCAAGGAATCAAGATAACAATCACTAAGTTATAATCTCTAAGGTTGTCAAGGTAAGCACATGCATATGTATGATAATTCAATGTATAGGTAACAAGGATAGTCCTGTGTTATACTTGCCTTGATCAAAGCTCTCCAAGTGATACTGCTGACTTGGCTCAAAGTAATACTCCGAATCGTCCAGATACTGCTCACCTTCTATATTCGATCATCAATCAACAACACACATGTATCCAATCAAACATACACGAAGCAAACAAAGAGATATAATTAGAACAGTACACCAACAGTAGCAAAACAGTAATAAAAGCTTATAAAACTCTTCTACACGTTTCTACGATCACACAGACGCAAAGATCACCAAATTCGGAGTTAAAACGTGAAAGTTATGAATTTTCTAAGATTTCCTATAGATAAATAAATACTTAATTATAACCTCGAAAAATAAATTATCAAAACTAACTGTACAACTACACTAACATGTAGAGCTCGCAAATACGAACCTAACGCAATTTGAACGGATCAAATCGGAGTTAAAACGAAGATTTTATGACCAAAACAATTCTAGTGGCAAAACTGTAAATAAGAGAAAACGTATTTTCTATCTGTTTAACAGAAGTTTACGCTTTCCATTGATGAAAACGTATTAGCTGATGATGCCTTGGACTGCGGGTTCTATTATAAAAGACCTCGGGGTCTCTTTAACAAGATTCACCCCGAAGGGGTATCTTTGATCCTGAGCCATCGGATCTACATCCAACGGACCGGATCGGTTGCGGGGAAAACGCCGGCGGCGCTCGGCCGGAGAAGAAGGCCGAGACGGCGGTGGCCATGGCCGAAAAATGACGGAGCTCACCGGCATGACTAGTTCTCGGGCTACGAGCAATGAAAAGGCTCGGGACCAAGCCCAAACGGAATAGAAATTCACGGGGATCTTACCCACGTAAATGAAGGCGGTCGGGACGGGCGGAACGGCGGCGCGACGATGACCGGCGGCGAAGTCTCCCCTGCAAAGTTCGGCGACGGTTTGAGAGCCACGGAATCAACAAAATTGAGGAAAACAAGTTTCGGAAGGGTCGTAGAAACGTTACGAAGACCGTAACGAAGCTTACGGAGCGGATTAGGGTCGGCTTTGGAGAGACCGACGGCGGCGGCGATTGCTCGAGCTTGCAGCGGCTCGGAGCGCTATTAGCGAGGGCGAGAACTCAATTAGGGTTTTGGAAGGGACGGCGCGCACGCGGAGTTAGCTATTTATGGCCAAGATGGCTTGCGGAGCACGCTAGGATGCGGCAAGGGCAAGACCGGAGTCGGGCTCTGCTTGGAATCGAGTCCGGCTCGATGAAGACGACGGTGGCAACGCGGGCCCACGTGTCGGCGGCAGGAGAAGGTGAGAAAGGCGCCCGCGGCTTCCCCTTGCTGGATTGGGCCGAAAAAGAGGAAAACAGGCCTTCGGGCCAGATTGCAAGGGAGTGAAAGTTTTCCTTTTTCTTTTCTAAATCAATTTTCCAAAGGCATTTTCAAAAGGGATTTGAATTCATTTGCTTTTGGAACAAAAACCAGACAATACATAAGAACAAATGCAGCAGCATGAGTGCACCAATATGCTTCTTGCCTTACAATTGATTTTATTTTCATATAATAATTATTTTGCCTATGTTTAATGCTCACCAAATTGCGTAAATAAATCATTTTCACTATTTCGAAAGATATGCAAATTTTGGGTGTTACAGTTTGTCTTTATCCGAGTTCATATAAGAAAATTATGAATTATTTTTGGATGCAACTATTTATAAGGATGCCCGCCTAAAAAACTTGATTTTTAGAGATAAATGCTAAGAATGGCCACCTCTATTAATACTACTTTTGCGGGAACATTGAGAAGCCCACCTCTATTAATCAATAATTTTCAGAGGTAGTCGCCTTAGGACGTCTGCCTTTGTAAATGATTTTCAGAGGCGGATATTTACCTGTAGGCAGCATGACCACTTACCAAGATGGTCTCTAGATTAATAGATAGATAGATAGACAGATAGATGGACTGACAGATAGATAGATAGATAGATAGATAGATAGTTTGATAGATAGTAATTGTTCATTAAAAAAGATAGAATAAATAGATACTAATTAACACATAAATAGAATGATTTTTTTCTTAAAAAAAGATAGATAGATAGATAGATAGACAAAAAGCCGTTGGGCCCCTGGCTGTCACACCGGGTGCCACTGAGTGAAGGAGGAAGCGCCTAAAGAGAAGACATATTCGCCGCTGCGTAACACTAGCTATCTGTTTACACTTTCAATAACCATGTACTGGGTATGGGCCCTGGCGGCTAGTGTCTGTAATCGGCGCTTAAGTGCCTGAACCATGTTCCCCATCCTACATTTAGACAATTGCGTAATAGAACTTGCCAAGGCAGAGGGGTTTGCCTCACTGGTGTCCTCGTTCCTGTATCTCTTGTATGTTCACATCGACGGCGGCCTCGCTGGCAGCCAAGGGTGTGACAAGTGGTACCAGAGATGACGTATCCTCACCGTGGGTGACAGGCTCTTGACACTCTTCATCACCGCTAGTTATCCAGCTCCGACAACACCTGGCGAAGAGCTATTAGTTGTCATCAGCCATAGATCCACCTGTTCGTGCCCCTCAGCTCCCTAGACCCTAACCCCAACAACGATGCTAAGGAGCGCGCCAGAGGTCGTGGTCAAGGGCGGTTAAGAGGTCGAGAGGAAAAGGGTGATATGGTCATCAGCAGTCCTTTACGTACGTGCCAACCTTGCTAACTTTGGGATGACATGTAGATCAGGTCGGCCACTACAAATTTGGCATTAAGTATGTGAATATTCAAGGTTGTTTAGAAATTTTGAATTTTGAATTTCAATTCAAAATATTTGAACATAAAACACATGAATATTTGGTTCTCTAAGCAACTTCCAATTAAAAACTTATCAAATACAAAGTTGTAGATTATATTGAAAACTAAAACTATGGTATAGATCTTGTCAACATCTAAGGTTGTCTAAAAATTTAAAATCTCAAAATCTATTATTTTAGAAACAATATTTGGGACTCTAAACAGCTTCAAATCTAAAAGTTCTCAACTACAAAGTTATAGATCATGGTGAGAACTCCAATTTAACATAAAGTTTGTCTTCATCCGAGTTCCTATGAGAAAATTATGAATTATTTTTGGAGATGCCCGCCTCAAAAACTTGATTTTTAGAGGTAAATGCTAAGAATGGCCACCTCTGTTAATACTACTTTTGCGGGAACGTTGAGACACCCACCTCAATTAATCAATAATTTTCAAAGGTGGCCTTAGGACGTCTGCCTCTATAAATGATTTTCAGAGGTGTGTGAGGGTTGATCTGGTTTTCTGGGTTAGGTTTGTTTTTGGGTGGTGGGAGTTGTGCTAATGGCGGCGGAGGCAATGACTCTAGCTGTATGTTATGAGATTGGGATGGATGGTTGGTCTCGATGAATGTTATGTGCGGAGGTCTTGGATTTATACAAGTGAGGTTGGCCTCCGCCCATTGGTTGTTGGGCAGCACCTGTTGTTGAGTGCTCAGTCTCCATGAGAGCAAGAAGTTTGGGTAGTAAGAGGCCTCTAAGGTGGACGGGTGAATTTGGGTGGAGTTCAGGCTTGGGTAAACTAGGCAGTTGCTGGGGTGCCGCGAAGGAGTGGTTCACCTATCTAGGGGTTTGATGCGGCGAAGAAGGGGGCTGGCTTCGTTTTTTTATCCTTTCTTGTGTTTATTTGGCATCTGGGCAATCCCTGGTGATGTGCCCTTTGTTTTCTCCATGAAATAAACAATACTGCCTTCGCTATTTCTGGTTTTGGCTTTTGTTCCAATTTCTGCCTTGACCATTTGCTCTGCCTTCGGTTTTCTTTTGTTGCGGATTACTTGAGCTTGCCTTCGCCGGTTGTTGCGCTTGCTGGCTGCCTTGTCGTTGTTCTATGTTGAAGACTTGCTGGCTCTGCCCTTGCTAGGCTTGCGACTGACCTTGGCTTTTGTTGCCCTTTTGGGTGTTTCTATTGTTGCCTTGGAACTACTTGGTTTGGTTCTGCTCTTCCAGTCTTTTGCGGAGGTCGTTGTCAGATCCGCAATACTTCTCGAGCTTGTTGTAGAGATCTTCGATGGTTCAGGGGTTTTCCCTGGCTAAGTGAGCTGCGTAAGGACCTATACAAAGGCCTTTGATTGCTGCTTCAATAGCAACATCTTCTAGGACGTTGGGTGCTTTTACTTTGATTTGCACAAATTTCTAGAAGTAGTCCTTTAGGGCTTCTCCTTGATTTTGTTTCCACCGAAACAGATCCATGGAAGTAGGGGGTCGCTTTGGAACCCTTTGAAGTTTGCTAAGATTAGGTCACGGACGACTTCCCATGAATAGATGGAGCTTGGTCTTAACATTGAGTACCAGACTAGGGCATCGCTTTCGACTGCGATGACGAAGGACTTTGCCAGTACTGCTTCATTTCCACCACCGGAGGCTACTGCTGCCTGGAAGCTCATGACGAATTACCGCAGATCTTTCCTTCCACTGAACTGTGGCAAAGTAATGGGCTTGTAGGAGGGAGGCCATGGTGAGTTTTGAATGCCTTCGGATAATGGAGATTTGGAATCTATAGTTCTGTGTGGATACAGTGAGGTGTAAGGTGTGCCAAAGGTTGGTTGTACTATGGTGCGCAGCGGTGGATTTGGTTGGCCTTGATTTGCTGAGTGGAGCTGGTTGGATGTGTTGTGGTTGGACTGTGAAGGCTGCATACTGTGTATTTCAGCCTATAGGATGGCAAGCTGCTGCCTGACCTCCGCCGCCTAAGCTAATGCTTGGGCTGCCCGTTGATTCGCGGCGAAGGCTGCTGCGACTCTATCTCTTTCTTCCTGCATGCTTTGCAACGGGGCCTGCAACTATTGTAGCTCCTGCTGTAGGGTGGGGCTTGGAGGTTGTTGATCCTCGGATGCTGGAGACTGGTCTTCGCCCATAGGCTCTTCACTGACTTGATTATCTGTGGCTGTAGTGTAGGTGCTACGAGTACTACACTTGGGTCGTCCTCTCGTCGTAGGTTCTACGGGGACCCTGGCGGAGGCTGCTCTCTTTCTTGCCATCGTGGGTTTTGCTTGGCCAACATGCGGTGGGCGCCAATGTTGGAATCAAGGGGTTCCAGTTAGTATCTATAGGGTCATGGTGGAGACCTCCGCCTGATTGATGCCTCGGTAGAAGAGTTGGTGGGTGGTCAGTGGGGGCAGACAGATCTAGGGTTTCATAAATGCTCTCTTAATGACCCCCTTACAATGGTCAAGCTTCCTCTTTTATAGGGCACACATGCTGAGAATCATTCTTACAGCTATGCCCCTTACCAACTACAGGACATTCTCAGCATATTCCTATCCTAACATAGACCACCAAGGGTGAATCCGAGAGTTGTTTCTCCAACCACTGTCGCTTGATGGGCCGAGATCACAGGCCGGTCGTGCAGCCCAAGTTCCAGCGCCGCCACCCTTCGTGGAGATTTCTGGACCACAGAGTCTTCTTCGGAGCCAGCCTTCGTCGGAACCTGGACACCTACTAACTGCAGCCTTCGCCTCCACCGGCCGAGCCTCCGCCCTTGACCGGTCCTGAGAGCCTCCGCTCCTATGGTGGGTGTTAGGAATATGCCCTAGAGATAATCATAGAGATGATTGTATTGCCTTGTATCCATGATATATTATGAGTTCATTGAATTTCCATTAAAGACAACTTGTATCGATTAGCAATTATGTGAATTGTTTGTGAAACTCTTTTACTTGTATGGTTATTCTAAAGTTGTCCCTGATCGGAGTTCGTGTGAGGACACACATGAATACTGGGTCAGCACATTATTAGTTGATGACTATGTTTCACAAGTCATAGGCATGGAGATGTCAAACTAATAATGTGGGCACATGTATGACATGGGGCTGGACTGACCCAACGTGAGATGTTGTTATTATCTCTATTCACATCATGTACGTTATGTCCTTAGACCTGAGATTGTTGTATGTATTCAAGATGTGAAATGACCTAATCAGGGACTATCAAACGCTACTCCGTAACAAGGTAGTTATAAAGGTGGTTTTCGGTTTTGTCGGGAAACATGCTATGAGACATGGACAATCAAGATGGAATTTGCCCCTCTCTATGTGAGAGAGATATCACTGGATCACTCTAATGATTAGATCAAGAAATGCATGGCCGTGCTTGGGTTAAGTGTTAACCTATGAGTTGGACCAAATATCGTGAGGCAAGGGAATAACAAGTATGTGGTTTTGTGGTGGTTCGTCTGATATGATATTTGCGTACGCATAGGAGTTGACATGCCTTGCTAGAGGCCGCTATCAATTAATGGCCGAGTAGGAGTACTCGGGCCATGTCTATGTGTGCGTGAACCCATAGGGTCGCACGCTTAAGGGGTTGGAAGCCTAATTCGGGTTGGACCCAAATTAGACAAAGATTAGGGTTTCTAATGGGCCTCCAACTCGGGAGCTCATTAGGACGCCTATATAAGCAAGGGGTGGGCGACGGGGCTGGATAGTCCCACGCCTTTTGGTAGCCGTCGCCGCCCTCCCAAGCTCGCGTCCGTTGTTCCTTGCGGACCTAGCAGTCCGGAGGCGCGACGCTTCCTCCCTGTACGTGTGGATACCTTGGAGGTGCTGCATCTGGAGCACAAGGACGAACCGCACGAGAAGGGCAGACGGACGGACGACGTCACAACTGCACAGCACTGCTGCGACGCGTATGTCTACATTGATACGGTTTCCACTGCACCTGCGCATCTAGTGGTAATCTCGTGATCTATAACTAGCAGTAGTGCCTGATTTATGGGATTGAAAAATTTTGTTTTCCGGCTAGCGTAGCATCCTCATAACCTTACAGTGGTATCAGAGCCAGGTTACTACTTTGTTATAGGTTCGGATGTGTGCATATGGAGATATGCATGGTTGTAGATGAGTCTCCGATCATGGTTCGTGATCTTGCCATGTTGGTCTTATAACGATCTACTCGTACCGGTCGGAATTTCGCCATCCGAGTGATACATGTAAACCCAGTCATGGCGAGATGGAGATCAATTAGATTGATCGAATCGAACCTAGGTCAAATACCGAGCGCATGTGATGCGCGGCGGTGGTAGATTGGATCTACTGACAGGCGCCGAGGTGCAAGAAAAGGTGTTGTTCGGTAAAATAGCCATAACTTTTGCATACGACCTCGGATTGAGACGAACTCTAAATGAAAATTGTAGAGAAAAAAAATTTACATCTGATTCTCCCCACTTCGTCGGGTTTGGCAAATTTAGATTTGCGAAAAACGGCCAGGAAAATAGTGTTTTCGGCGGTTTAAGTTTAGACATCGGAATCGGTTAACTCTGTTTTGCAGGAATTTATGACTGGTATAGCCCTTATGTGTATGTGATGCATGTATGTAATTAATTCATGGCTTGCATGTCGTGAGTATGACAATATGGCTGGACCCACAAAGATATTTTCAATTTGTTGTAATGGCCTGCGTGCCAAACTGTGATGATCCTATCTGCGACTATGTAATATTACTTCACTGCCTTGCGTTAGTGATAGCTAGTCTTGGTGGACTCGTCACTGGAGGATGGCATAAGATGGAGATCATCATGATGAACAGTTCGATGGAGATGGAGATCCCCAAAGGAACAATGGGCTATACCAAGTCATACATGTGTTTATGCCGTTCTTACTATGTTCTACTTTCACATGCTATAATTTTGTCTACATGCGATAGTGAAGTAGAATGATCCCTCGGCAATATCAAAGTTAAAATGCTCCCCCAAACCTTGCACTGTCTTGTGTCTTGTACAATTGGTGGTGCGTCTATGAAATTAGGGTGCCACTGGTTTTCCTTGACTAGACAGGTTCGTATCGGATACTTACAGCAGAAGGGTTGGTTACTTAGACAAGGTCATCCTAACGGTTAGGGACCTTGGAGCATGAGGAGTTGGGCGCCACAGCATAGAGATGCTACCCAACAAAAGAGTCATATGTGATATGATTAGCAAAGAGTTGCTTACTGATCTACCATGTCTTCTAGCGGTGATGCTAAAGCTCACTAGTAGACTTGTTAGTTGTGGGTCTTGAATCACTAAGTTTCAATAGAGGGATATTGATTTTAGTGGGAGTAGATTCTATTAAAGGTTTAATATTGTTTACTCTGTCTTGGATACATCGTCTTAGTATTTTGCATTACTTTTGTTGTAGATAAATGGCGCCTAGCAATCAACCATTTACTTTGCGTTCAATTCTTGAGAAAGATAAGTTGAATGGAACAAACTATGCGGATTGGATCCGCAACCTGAGAATTGTCCTTAGGGCTAAGAAAAAGGAAGAAATTCTAGACACCCCATTACCAGATGAGCCTGCTGATAATGCACCTGCTGCAGAGAAAAATGCTTACAAAAGAGCATGTGATGCTGATCTTGAAGTGAGTTGCCTTATGCTTGCTTGTATGGAACCAGATCTGCAATTGCAGTTTGACAATAACCATGCAGCGCACGATATGACCGTGGCGCTCAATGATATGTTCCAGACTCAAGCCAGGACTGAAAGGTTTAATGTCTCAAAGGCTTTGGTTGAAACCAAGCTAGCAGAGGGCGCAGCAGTTGGGCCACATGTGATCAAAATGGTTGGTTACACTCAGAGGTTGGAGAAGCTGGGCTTCCCAATTGGCCCTGAATTAGCTACTGATTTTATTCTCGCGTCTCTTCCGCCTAGCTATGGAAATTTCGTCGCGAACTACCATATGCATGGGGCGGAGAAGGGCTTGAATGAATTGTGCGGCATGCTTAAAACAGCAGAGGATGATATCAAGAAAGGTGCTGGCAGTAGCCATGTGATGGCGGTCCAAAACAAGCCTAAGTTTAAGAAGAAGGGCATTTCTTGGAAGAAGAAAAAGGGCAAGGCTAAAGATGAGATCTCTAAGCCAAACCCACCTGCGCCCAAGGCTGGACCATCTGCTAATGCTGAGTGCTTTCATTGTCATGGGAAAGGTCACTGGAAGAGGAACTGCAAGCTGTACCTGGAATCCATAAAGGATCGTGACAGTAAAGGTACTCCCACAGCTTGTACACTTGTTGTTTATGTTACGGACATTTTCCTTGCTAATTCTTATATTAATTCTTAGGTATTTGATACCGGATCGGTTGCTCACATTTGCAATACGATGCAGGGAATGATAAGAAGTAGAAGCGTGGAAAAAGGAGAAGTTGATTTCCGCGTGGGCAATAATGCAAGAGTTGCTGCGTTGAACGTCGGGACGATGCAACTCCACCTCCCGTCAGGATTTATTATGGAGTTGAATAATTGTTATTTTGTTCCTAGTTTAAGTCGAAACATTGTGTCACCTTCATGTTTGATGAAGGATGGTTATTCATTTGCGAGTAAAGACAATGGTTGTGTGATCTCTAAGAATGACATGTTTGTGGCTTTTGCATCCATTGTGAATGGGTTATTTATTTTAAATCTTGATGGTGCGCCTCTCTGTAATATTAGTGCTAAAAGGCCTCGGCTTAATGAGTTAAGTCCTACTTATATATGGCATTGTCGTTTAGGTCATATAAGTGAGAATCGCATGAAGAGGCTCCATTCTGATGGCCTTTTAACTTTGTTTGATTTCGAATCATACGAGACATGTGAGGCTTGCTTGCTGGGAAAGATGACCAAGGCACCTTTCACAGGTTTTCCTGAGAGGGCATCTGAATTGTTGGACCTTGTACATACTGATGTATGTGGACCAATGAGTACGACAGCTAGAGGCGGATTCCAATACTTCATAACCTTCACTGATGATTTTAGTAGATATGGCTATGTCTACTTAATGAAACAAAAATCTGAGACATTTGAAAAGTTCAAAGAATTTCAGAATGAAGTAGAGAATCAACGTGGCAAGAAAATTAAGGCCTTGCGATCTGATCGTGGAGGCGAATATTTGAGCCATGAGTTTAGCAATCATCTAAAGAGTTGCGGAATTGTTCCACAGCTTACGCCACTTGGAACGCCTTAGAGAAACGGAGTGTCCGAGTGACGTAATCGGACTTTGTTGGACATGGTTCGGTCAATGATGAGCCAATCGGACCTACCTTTATCGTTTTGGGGATACGCTCTAGAAATAGCTGCTTTCACATTAAATAGGGTGCCATCTAAGTCCGTAGTTAAGACACCATATGAGATGTGGACTGGTAAGAGTCCCGGTTTGTCTTTTCTGAAAATTTGGGGTTGTAAAGTTTATGTCAAACGACTTATGTCAGATAAACTAACACCCAAGTCAGACAAATGTTTTTTTCATGGGATACCCAAAGGAAACTTTAGGGTATTACTTCTACAACCAATCAGAGGGCAAAGTGTTTGTTGCTCGAAATGGTGTTTTCTTAGACAAAGAGTTTCTCAAAAGAGAGAAAAGTGGACAAAAGGTGTATCTTGAAGAAGTTCAAGATGAGCTAGTTGGGAAGGACTCTACGAGTGATGCTAATGTAGCAGAACAAGTTAAGATACCCATGCCAATAGAAACACCGCCGCAACCACGAAGGTCAGCAAGAATCCGTAAGTTGCGTGGGGATTTGTTATTGTTAGACGATGACGAACCTGTGACTTATGGGGAAGCAATGATGGACCTAGATTCCGAGAAATGGCAAAGTGCCATGAGATCCGAGATAGATTCCATGGGAAACAATCAAGTTTGGAACTTGGTTGACCCGCCTGATGGGGTTAGACCCATAGAGTGCAAATGGATCTACAAAAAGAAGAAGGATATGGATGGAAACGTTCACGTCTATAAAGCTCGACTTGTTGCAAAGGGTTTTCAACAAGTTCAAGGAATTGACTATGACGAGACTTTCTCGCCGGTAGCGATGCTTAAATCTATCCGGATCATTCTAGCAATAGCTGCTTATTTCGATTATGAGATATGGTAGATGGATGTTAAAACAGCCTTTTTGAATGGAAATTTGGATGAGGACATGTATATGATACAACCCGAAGGTTTTGTTGATCCAAACAATGCTGGAAAAATATGCAGGCTTCAGAAATCCATCTATGGGTTAAAGCAAGCATCTCGGAGTTGGAACATTCGTTTTGATGAAGTGGTCAAAGGGTTTGTCTTCCGTCAGAATGAAGAAGAACCTTGTGTTTACAAGAAGGAAAGTGGGAGCGCTGTTGTATTTCTGATCTTGTATGTGGATGACATATTATTGATTGGGAATGACATTCCAATGTTGCAATTTGTAAAGACTTCACTGAATAATACTTTTTCTATGAAGGATTTAGGAGAAGCAGCATACATTTTGGGCATCAAGATCTATAGAGATAGATCGAAGAGGCTTATAGGATTAAGCCAAGATACGTACATAGACAAGGTGTTGAAATGGTTCAACATGGAACAGTCTAAGAAAGGGTTCTTGCCTATGTCACATGGTATGCGCTTTAGCGATAAATAGTGTCCTTCGATAGCTGATGAGCGGAAGCGCATGAGTAAGGTTCCATATGCCTCGGCAGTTGGTTCGATCATGTATGCCATGATATGTACTCACCCAGATGTCTCATATGCTCTAAGTGTTGTGAGCAGGTACCAAGCTGATCCAGGTGAGAGTCACTCGACACTTGTTAAAAACATCCTTAAGTACTTGAGAAGGACTAAAGATGTGTTCCTAATCTATGGAGGTGAGGAGGAGCTCGTTGTAAATGAGTACACCGATGCTAGCTTCCAAACTGACACAGATGATTCAGTCTCAATCAGGTTTTGTGTTCACAATAAATGGTGGTGCAGTAAGTTGGAAAAGTTCCAAACAAGAGACAGTGACCGATTCTACAGCAGAAGCCGAGTACATTGCAGCTTCTGGAGTTGCAAAGGAAGGTGTTTGGATGAGGAGGTTTCTCATTGAACTTGGTGTGTTTCTGAATGCGTCCAGCCCATTGAATCTACATTGTGACAACAATGGGGCGATTGCGCAGGCTAAGGAGCCAAGGAATCACCGGAAGAACAAACATGTACTGCGGAAATTTCACCTCATTTGAGAGTTCATTAGACGAGATCAGATTAAGATGTGCAAGATACACACGGATTTGAATATAGCAGATCCTTTGACAAAGGCTCTTCCACAGCCTAAGCATGAGGCGCACCTGAGATCTATGGGTATTAGATACCTTCGAGATTAACTCTAGTGCAAGTGGGAGATTGTTAGGAATATGCCCTAGAGATAATCATAGAGATGATTGTATTGCCTTGTATCCATGATATATTATGAGTTCATTGAATTTCCATTAAAGACAACTTGTATCGATTAGCAATTATGTGAATTGTTTGTGAAACTCTTTTACTTGTATGGTTATTCTAAAGTTGTCCCTGATCGGAGTTCGTGTGAGGACACACATGAATACTGGATCAGCACATTATTAGTTGATGACTATGTTTCACAAGTCATAGACATGGAGATGTCAAACTAATAATGTGGGCACATGTATGACATGGGGCTGGACTGACCCAACGTGAGATGTTGTTATTATCTCTATTCACATCATGTACGTTATGTCCTTAGACCTGAGATTGTTGTATGTATTCAAGATGTGAAACGACCTAATCAGGAACTATTAAACGCTACTCCGTAACAAGGTAATTATAAAGGTGGTTTTCGGTTTTGTTGGGAAACATGCTATGAGACATGGACAATCAAGATGAAATTTGCCCCTCTCTATGTGAGAGAGATATCACTAGATCACTCTAATGATTAGATCAAGAAATGCATGGCCGTGCTTGGGTTAAGTGTTAACCTATGAGTTGGACCAAATATCGTGAGGCAAGGGAATAACAAGTATGTGGTTTTGTGGTGGTTCATCTGATATGATCTTTGCGTATACATAGGAGTTGACACGCCTTGCTAGAGGCCGCTATCAATTCATGGCCAAGTAGGAGTACTCGGGCCATGTCTATGTGTGCGTGAACCCATAGGGTCGCACGCTTAAGGGGCTGGAAGCCTAATTTGGGTTAGACCCAAATTAGACAAAGATTAGGGTTTCTAATGGGCCTCCAACTCGGGAGCTCATTAGGACGCCTATATAAGCAAGGGGTGGGCGACGGGGCTGGATAGTCCCACGCCTTTTGGCAGCCGTCGCCGCCCCCCCACGCTCGCGCCCATTGCTCCTTGCGGACCTAGCAGTCCGGAGGCGCGACGCTTCCTCCCTGTACGTGTGGATACCTTGGAGGTGCTGCATCTGGAGCACAAGGACGAACCGCATGAGAAGGGCGGATGGATGGACGACCTCGCAACTGCACGGCACTGCTGCGACGCGTACGTCTACATCAATACGGTTTTCGCTGCACCTGCGCCTCTAGTGGTAATCTCGTGATCTATAACTAGCAGTAGTTCCTAGTTTATGGGATCGAAAAATTTTGTTTTCCGGCTAGCGTAGCATCCTCGTAAACTTACAGTGGGAGCCTTCACTGCCTACCCGAGAGCCTTCGCCATGCCTGGCGCGGCAGGAAAAGGCTCTTGCCTGTCCATCCTGCACATCATTTGATGATCACCCATTAATTTGATTAGTTCGACCGTGGTTCTGGTCTGAAGCCTTCGCGGCTCAAAACCATGTCCCAACACAGTATTCACAAAAACAAAGTGAACTTATGATGACAAGAACAAGATCTGGAAAAGGAGCCGTGCCCCCACTGCAGACCAAATATTTAAGAATTCCACAAGACAGTAACATAAATAAAGTTGAAATGCTAAACTGAAAGGAGTTCTATATCTGCAGAGACAAAAAAAATGTCATTTTCTTCTCCAGTTCTCCCTGTCTTGCACCCCTTCTTTGCCACCCTTCTTTGCTCAACCTGACACCTCCTTTCGTCAAATATCGTCGCCATCGCCAATATCATCTTCTGATAATTTAACATCTGATAAACCTGAAACAAGAGCGAGTATCATTATTGCTCAAACAAGAATACTCAAACTAACAATATGCTACTTTGTACAATTAAAAGAAAATGTACCTTCTGCTCTCAACCAATCCTGTAGGCATACTAAGGCTTGAACTTTCATGCTTGTTAGTCGGCTTCTGTAGTCACTAACAATTCTTCCACTAGTGGAAAATGCAGATTCAGAAGCTACAGTTTATGCGAGTGCTGCAAACACATCCTTTGCCATATGCGAAATCAGAGGATACTTTGTAGAATGCATCATCCACCACTGTAGAATATCAAATTTCTTTTGTCGAGGACTAAAATTTTAACTTTGAAATTTTAGGAAACAAATAAATACTGTGCAAAGAGTTGCTGAAGGGAGGTGAGGACTGAGGAAATCATTACCCAGAAGTGAGTGTCTGGATCTTGGATGCTTCATCACCCTCATCCTCTCCTACCTCATCTTCCTCTACCGCAGTGGAGCGCTAGCCTAGGGCTCTGTTGAAAGATTTGTGCCTTTTAACTGTTCTCGATGAATATATAGCATAAGTATACAAATATTGATTAGGACAACATTAAAGCAGCAAATAAATATACTGGTTTTTTTGTAGACACTAAAGCAGCAGATTTGGATAAATAATGATATTGCAAGTAGCAATTTAAATCTAACCTCGTCCAAGATTAGGAGAAGTAGTCATTCTTGTATCATCGGGTAAGGTTGAAGATGACAATCCTCCATATGTTGACCTCTGGTGTTTGGCTCTGGAGTGGAGCATCCTTGTCGATGCTAGGATCCTATTCAGTAGCGGGGACCTCACAAATTGCATGTTCGAAGCAGATGACTTCCTCCGCTTCTCTGTTGGAGGCTTTGGAGCATTAAGAGCAGATGACTTCCGTTTCACTAGCAATAACTTCTTCACGTTCACACTCCTTGAAGTGGTATGCTTACTCCTTTGTTGATATGGTTCTTGAGTCTTGATCACTCAATTCTTCTGGCGCAAGCTCAGGTGGCAGGGTTGCCATGTCAACACTAGCACATTTGGATAGAATACAATAACATGATAAGCTAGAGGACAACCAAATGGTGGCTAGAAAATGTGGACAACAGTAAAATTAGATATTTATAGTAGACGATTTAAAAGATCATATTTAAAGATTTCTAGACAATAATTGATCCCGTTTCTAGTTTGTGTTGATGCTCAAAATTGGTTCGGCCCAATTTTTATATGAACACTATGTTCTGGTGATTAATATGAACTCGACATAGGACTGTGGAGTCTGTATAATTTCTTCAGGGTCCTAAAACACAAATGCAACTAAAAACACTCTGCTGAAAGCATCCTTTGCACTATGAGTGTCAACTCTACAATCTGCTCCACTCTGTATATCAGTTCAAGAGAGAACAGTAGAGGTAAACAACCAAAACCAAAGGGGACCGAGCAAAATCCTTACCCATATTTATCTGTCTCTATGAAATTGCAGGACCACGAAGCCACATCCGAGATCTGGCGCCCCAATCCCGTAGAAGCCGATGCTAGGATCTTGGAGGCTTCATGGCCACCCGTCCTCTCCTGCCTCCTCTTGCTCCACCATGGAGGAGCGTGAGTCGAGAGCTAGGTTTCCGCCACCTACCATGGCCAGAATCAGCGTTCCCATCTGCGCCAAGGGCCAAGACGAGCCGGAAGGGCAAGCGGAGGAGGGTAACTCCCGACGCCACCGTACCGTGACTCAAGGAAAAAATCTCAGCCAAGAAAATCTGAAATTTCTGAAATCTCCCGTTTACCTCTTCGGCCCGGTATTTTGTTCTTACCGCCCAAAAAATTCAGCATTTTGAAATTTTAGGCGCCAAAGATTGGGCCCAAACATTGTGGAAGCCCGCCAACCGATTGGAACCCAATAAAAACCTCCTCCGGTGAAGTGTGCCCACTTTTAATTGCCGGAGGAAAATGAATCCTGCAACATTGACTCAGCCAATTAGAGGTATGATCCTCAGGATCATCATAAGTAAGGTAGGGGTTACGCCTCTGGCGTTAGCTCACAACTCTGTTGCAAGACTTCGAGCACACTCACCGCTAGGTGAAGTGTGCCCACTTAGTCCCCGAGCCTGACAGTAGGTGACTCTGTCACGTAGTGTCAGGGTCTAAAAAATAAAAAATTCCTGACTCAGCAGGAGACACGAGCCTTGGCGCAGTCCCCGAGCTCTGCTCTAGAGCCTGTCTACGGCTCCGCTGTAGTACTCAGTCCCCAGCTCTGCTGTGAGACCCAGTGCCATATCAGGAATCCACATAGCTCAGCCGTGTGGTTGTCCACGACTCCATCGTGGACACAGTCCCCAGATCATCTGTGGGCCTATTTGTAAATAGCGAAGAGCAGGTTAGCGCGCGGAGAGCCAGAATTACTCTCGGGGAAGCATGATAGGCCCAGCCTGAATGTTGTGGGCCGTAGTAGGCGGTGGTAAAGGAGATGGGAAGGCCCAAAGAGCGCCATTTCCCAAAAACCCTTGGGAACCGAAGGGTCCCGCCGCATACTATAAATACTATCCTGAACCGCTGCTATTCCACTTCCCGCATTTGCGCACCACTTCAACTTCCTCGCATCCGTCGCCTTTTCACTGTAGCCACCACTTCGTCTTCCTTGTGCCCGTCGCCTCACCTCTTGTTACTGTAGCAACCGCTCCATCTTCCTTGCCGCCGTTGCATCTACAGATCCACTCAAACTCCAATCTTTCGCCGCCATCCCTAGATCCGCCGCATCCGTAGCCATAGTTTAGAAGGAGCCTTAGGAGAAGAACAATGGCGGGAGGGAGGAGGCAAAATCCGTGGGAGGCGCTGTTGAAGGAGGAGTGGACGAAGTCAGTGAGCACCCAAGCCACCGTCTCCAAGCTCGTCACGATGGGCATCCTGCCCGAAGCCGCCATCAGCGGTTGGCGAACATCCGGCGACCGATTCCTAAAGCCTCGCGATGGTGAGATGGTCGTCTTCGAGGACTTCTACCTTCGTGGGTTCGGTACGCCAGTACACCCCTTTCTCCGGAAGTTGCTCAACTACTACAAGATCTTGCTCTGCAATCTTCATCTGAACTCTATTTTTGCGGTCTCCATTTTCATCAATTTTTGTGAGGGGTACCTGGGGATTTATCCCCATTTCAATCTGTGGAGGCATTTTTATTGTGTGAAGAAGAAGGGGGTGACGGCGGCTCTCAGATCGTCGGCGGGGCTTACTTCGTGCTGCGGGACCACATGAAGGCCCATTATCTCAACATCCCGCAGAACACCTCTCTGAAGGATTGGTATAAGAGGTGGTTCTACGTCTAGATGGAGGTCGGCAACACCCTGACACCCTGCGACGTTGCTCAAGTCCCTGAGCAGCAGGACAGCTGGTCGGAGGTGCCGCACGCTGCAAACATGGAGCAGGTGCGGGAGCTGCTTGGGCTCATCAACAAAGGAATCATTGACGGACCATATGTGGCCGCCAATTACATGCATAGGAGGGTGCAGCCGTGCAAGGACAGAGTGCACCCAATATTCGAGTACATAGGCCGTGCCGATCCGACCAGGGAAGCGGGTGAGGATCTGCCCAAAGGAGAGTTGGACAAACGGCTCGGCCTTATGTTCGACATGCGGGGGTACCAGATCCCTAGAGGAGCACCCAGGGCGTTTCAGCTCTCCATGCCACCACCGCTGGTATGAGTGTGAATCAACATTCGTCTTCCAAATTTGTCGTTTGTTGGTGAAAGTGTCACTAACCATTGCATGTTTAAGGTCTGTGGACAGCTCCGAGCAGAGGTGTACGTCTCAGACATACCTAATGACGCCTGGCCCACCAGAGTCGACAACCGAGAGCACTCCGCGCACCGCCGAGCTGCTGAGGCGGAAGGCAGTGCGGAAGGCCTCGCCGACAACAGCGATGAAGATGAGGGCCGAGAGCAAACCGTGGCCCGGAGCAGCAGCAAAGCCGCCGGGAAGCGCCCTATTGATGAGGGGTCTTCGCGGTGAGAAGAACAAGGCAGTCGCCTGCGCATAG
Organism: Saccharum hybrid cultivar R570; assembly: GCA_038087645.1. NCBI lineage: Eukaryota > Viridiplantae > Streptophyta > Magnoliopsida > Poales > Poaceae > Saccharum > Saccharum hybrid cultivar. The sequence goes on from JAQSUU010000760.1 coordinate 19,659,513, forward strand.
GCGGAGCCTTAAACATCGGTACCGAGGAGGGGACCCGCAAGCGGCGGCGGGAGATCCTCGATTCCGGTGACGAAGATGAAGTGCTATTATCCCTAGTATTCCGGGTGCGGCAGTCATCTCCGGAGCAGACACTACCGCGCAGGGCGACCCCGCCACCCACTGCAGCGCCGAAGACGACGTGGACTGGTCGGCCGGCGTCGCCCCAGGAAGCGACGACGCCGAGGCGTGCCTAGGGGCCTCCGCCGTGGGCGTCGACGCCGCCACGCGCGGGTGCAGACTCTGGGCCGGCGAGAACTGGCAAAGCGGATGGCGGAGTCCCCAAGCAGCTTCAGACCTCGGCGGAGAAGACGACACAGGGTGGTAGCGGCTCCGCTGGAAGCAGGAATGGGGCTGGCCGCTGTTTCAAAGCCTCGTTTCGATGCTCGGACATGTAAGACTATTGACCCGAAGGTATTTATTACTGACATTGCTTATGTTACTGATGAGTTGGCGTTGCAGACCGCCATCCACCGAGGACCTGGAGCAAGGTGCCCCTGCCCCTGCTCCTACTATGGAGGGGCAGGCTGTTCCCGACCAGGCTCCTTCGACCGAGGAGGAGGCCCAAGTAAGGGAAGCCCAAGTCGAGCACGCCGAAGATGCTGGAGAGCAGCTTGGCGGAGACGAACAGAGGAGCAGCGGCGCAGACACTAGCGCTGGCCCTTCTCTCGACGCCTCAGGCATGGAGATGGGCCCTGCGCTTGGTGCCAAAGCTGGTGCGTCGGATGCGGCCGGAGCAGCCCTAGGCCCGGTGGATGACGGTGACGAGGAGATCGAGGAGATTTCCTGCCCGCCCGAAGTGGAAGAGGTGCGTCCTCAATGCATTTGGGTGAAGAGGCAGCGCCACAACGAGTGGGTGTTCCACGAAGAAGACTGGACTGGAGCATCCTCTCGCCAAATTAGGCGTACCTTGGAAAAATTGTGTAGCCAAGTGCAGGTACCTTCGCGTCGCTCTTCCTTTAGTAATGATATTCTTGTATGTGTTGATGAACTGTTTGTGTTGCCGCAGGAGCTGGAGAAGACCTCGGAGTACCGACAGCGCTGCCTTGACACGATAGAGGCCACCATCAAAGAAAACAAGGTGCTGAAGGTCAAGGTAGCGTTTCTCCGAGGTCAGGTCAGGGAGCTCAAAGGCAGGGAGGTGGTCTTAGCCGCCGAGAAGACTGCTCAGGACGAGGAGCGCGCTCGATTCGACAGGCAGAGGGCTGGTGAGTGTTGACTGCAATTTGTATCTAATCAATTATGCTTATTACTGACGCCTGTATCCGCAGAGGCAGAAGCGGAGAAGATGCTGATGCTCGAAGAAGTAGCCCGCCTGACTGCCGCAAGCGATGGGGCGAGGGAGCGCGCCGAAAAGCTTGCCAGCGAGCTCGAAGGTAAGTGTCAAACAACTCAGTTGTCCTCCTTTTTGTCCAAGTCGTCATGCTCAGCATGGCCATTATACTCATAGCTGTTCGCATAGGCAACAAAGCCCAGTTCGCCGAGTTCGGGAGGCAGATCAAGTGGTACCAGGATAAGTGTGAGGCCATGGAACAAGGCATCACACCTGTCCTAGATTTAATTGGAGCAGAGCCTACATAACCAGACGCAGCCGGCCGACCAGCCCACCCGTACGCCATAGTCGAGAGATGCAGGAACTCCTTATCGGCGTTCAAACAGTACGTCGGGGAGGCCTGTGAGTACGTCGGCGCTCATATCCTGGGTGTGGTGCGGTCGCACTACCCCAGGGTTGATCTGAGGCGGCTGGCGGGGGGTGTTTTTACGAACACCTCTGAAGAGCAAGCTGAAGACCTTCGAGACTCGTCCCTGGAGACTGCAAAAGCCATGGTGTCTGATGTAAATTTATTTTAAGGCATGCACAGGTTTCAGGAGTTAATCTTGCCAAAACATCTGTTGGTGCAATGTGTAGAAACATTATGTGAAGTTATTTAGGAAACACTTGATGCTTTATGTACATATTTAGTGTGTTGTGGTAGAGCACTCAGTGTCTACTCCTTCATAAAATTGTATTTAGCAACAACTCCATTGTTTAGCCAAGTTTTAGAGGCATCACCCGACATATGAACCCTGCCTTAGAGAAATCGCCAGCCCTGGTCCGACGGACAGCTCATAGCGTGAGGCACGGAGCTCTGCCACGCGTAGAGTGCCGACCTTCCCAAGGAGCCACTGCCGGTAACCCGTAGCGTAGAGGGCGGACTCTCGTGCACGCGTGGGGTGGAGCCAGAGACAGCGCCGGCTCTGGGAAACTCAAGTGTGGGGGAGATATCGGCTAGCCATGACTGAATAAAAAATCAAGAAAACTTGGAAACTTATTAGCAATGAGGAGCAAAACTTCGATGAAAACTTTATTGAATGCACAAGGATGGATAGAAGTACATAGCTTTTTAATGGAATGGGTTAGGCGTAGAATCACCTGAGAAGATCGATGTGCCACGAATTTTGGATGTCGTTGCCGTCGAGGTCACATAGCCTATATGAGGTCGGCCTTGTAACTTCCTTCACCATGAACGGTCCTTCCCAATGGGACGCCAACTTATGGAGGCCTTCTGTCTTCTGTTTTCTTCGTAGCACTAGGTCTCCGACCACGAATAGTCTGCTGTTGACGTTGCGGTTGTAATAACAACGCAAGCCTTCTAAGTATTAGGCCGTGCATACGCAAGTGACCAGGCGCCGCTCCTCGGCGCAATCAACTTTGAGCTGCCGAGCTTCGTTGGCCTTCTCTTCATCAAAGTTTTCAACCCTAGGTGATCGGAAAGCAATATCGGCTGGTAAAACCGCCTCTGAACCGAAGACCATGAAGTACGGGGAAACACCCGTGTTCCGGCTAGGTTGAGTCCTCAGTCCCCAAACCACAGCCGGCAGTTCTTTTAGCCATCTGCCCGGGCGTTGGTCGTTCTCCCTATATAGCCTTTTCTTGAGAGCATCTAGAATCATGCCGTTAGCCCGCTCGACCTGTTCGTTTGCTCTGGGGTGGGCCACCGAAACGTACTTGACAACTATGCCCCTGTCATCACAGAAATTCTAGAAGTTGTTACCGGTGAACGTAGACCCTAGGTCGGTACTAATGCAGTTAGGCACGCAGAAGCGATGGATGATATCGTCGAGGAGCTCGGTTGCCTTCTTTGCCGTGGCCTTTGCCAAGGGCTTGTACTCAATCCACTTAGAAAATTTGTCGATTATCACGTAGACCCATCGGAAGCCTCCTGGGGCTGGCTTGAAAGGCCCAATCATGTCCAGTCCCCAGCATGCGAAAGGCCAAGAGGCCGGGATGGTCTGCAGCTCATGAGATGGGACGTGGATCTGTTTGGCGAAGAATTGACACCCTTCACAATGACGGATCAGTTTCTCAGCGTCGATGACCGCTGAAGGCCAATAGAAACCTGCTCGGAAAGCCTTCCCGACCAGGGTTCTAGAGGCAGCGTGGTTGCCGCAGGTGCCAGCGTGGATTTCGGCTAAGATCTTCAATCCTTCTTCTTGGGAAACACATTTTTGCAGCAGTTCTCCACTTGCGTTCTTGCGCATGAGCTTCCCATTGACAAGTACGTACTGCTTGCTGCGCCTAATAAGGCGCTCCGTTTTGACTTTGTCGCGGGGGACGTCTGCAGAGGTAAGATGCCTTATGAAGGGTTCTCTCCAGTCGTTGCCTTGGATAGAGATTGAGGCGATAGACTTGCAGGCGGCTTGTCGACCTCTGGCTTGTCTTCCTCCTCGATGGAGGGCTTCGAGATCTTCAACGAACACTCCATGGGGAATCTCTGCTCAGGTTGATCCTAGCTTTGACAGCGCATCGGCTGCTTGGTTATCAGCTCGTAGCACGTGATGGAATTCCAGGCCATAGAATTTATTCTCCAGCTTCCTTATCGTAGCGACGTAAGCATCCATCTTTTCATTGTTACAATCCTAATCTTTATTGACCTGCCGGATAACCAAGGCGGAGTATACGCCAGCTCCGGCTCCGTCGATGTTGAGAGAACCGTCAAAGTACATGGTCTAGTGCTCTGTACTGGACGGCGAGGCCAGCGTGTTCATGTCTGTCCATTCAACAATGAAGTCAACCAATGCTTGGGACTTGATTGTTGAGTGACTTCGGAACCCCAAAGTGTATGGGCAGAGCTCCATTGCCCATTTGACGATACGCCCGTTAGCATCTTTGTTGTGGATGATGTCCCCAGAGGATACTCGGTAACCACCTCAATGGGATAAGTTTCAAAATAGTGACACAACTTCCGCGACGTGATCAGGATGGCGTAGAGTAACTTTTGCAGATGTGGATAGCGGGTTTTGGAGTCGTTGAGCACTTTGCTGATGAAGTAAACTGGTCGCTGGACCGCATACGCTCGTCCGACCTCAGGCCGTTCGACGATGATGGCCGTGCTAACCACTCTGTTGGTTGCCGCGATGTAGAGCAGCAAAGTTTCGCCTTCGTTGGGGGCCGTGAGGACCAGAGGGGTCGTGAGAAACTACTTAAGCTCTGCAAAAGCGGTGTCGGCCTCCTCCGACCACACAAATTTCTCAGACGCTTTGAGGAGTTTGAAGAAAGGCAGGCCCTTATCGCCGAGGCGGGATATGAAATGGCTTAGGGCAGCCATGCAGCCGGTGAGTTTCTTGATATCTTTGACACTCTTGGGAGGCTTCATCCTTAGGATGGCCTCGACCTTTTCGAGATTAGGTCTTATACCATCGCGGCTGACTATATTTTCGAGTAGAATGCCTGAAGGGACACCGAATATACATTTCTTCGGGTTTAGCTTCCATTGAAAGGCATTGAGGGCCTTGAAGGTCTAATCGAGGTCTTCGACCAGGCTTGATGCCACTTTTGTCTTCACCACCAAATCATCGACGTATGCCTCGACGAGCTGATCTCTGATCTGGTCGCTGAGGCACATCTGTATCGCTCTCTGATAGGTTGCCCCGGCGTTCTTGAGCCCGAACGACATAGTCTTGTAGCAATAGGCACCAAAGGGCGTGATGAAGGACATCTTGATCTGGTCTTCCTCCTTCAAGGATATCTGATGATAGCCAGAATAACAATCAAGAAAAGATAAGAGTTCGCAACCGGCCGTGGAATCCACGACCTCATCTATGCGAGGTAAGCCGAAGGGGTCTTTAGGGCAGTGTTTGTTGAGATCGGTGTAATCAACGCACATTCTCCATTCTTTATTCTTCTTTCTAACAAGAACCGGGTTGGCAAGCCACTCCGGGTGATACACCTCTTTAATAAAGCCGGCTGCTAAGAGCCGAGTTACTTCTACCCTAATTGCCTCCTTTTTCTTGTGTGAGAAATGACGGAGCTTCTACTTGATTGGCTTAGCAGTCTTCGACACGTCTAAGGAGTACTCAATCAGCCTTCGAGGCACGCCGGGCATGTCGGTAGGTTTCCAAGCAAACACGCTTACGTTCTCCCTCAGGAAGCTGACGAGCGCGTCTTTCGATTTAGGATCCAACTAGGCCCCGACAAGGGCCGTCTTGGATTTGTCGCCGGGGATGAGCTCCACCTCCTTATGCTCCCTGGACTTGGTTGCCTGGCACTTGGGCTCGTTCCTTGGGATCTCGGCCTCCTCTGGAGGGATCAGCTTGGCGTCAGCGAGAGTCTCCTAGATGCGGGTGGAAAGCTCGAACACCTCGACGGCGTCAAAACTGTCTCTCTCGCAGTTGTAAGCTACTAGCACGTTGCCACGCAGGGAAAGAACAGCATGTTGGGTCGGCATCTTCAGCATCAGATAGACGTAGTGCGGGATTGCCATGAACTTGGCAAGGGCTGGTCGCCCGAGGATGGCGTGGTAGGTGCCCTCAAAATCTGTGACGATGAAGCTGATGAATTCAACATGGAAGTGGTCGGTAGTGCCGAACTGGACGGGGAGCGTGATCTGTCCCAAGGGTTGGGAGGTCTGCCCCGGGAGCACCCCCTAGAAAGGTGCGTCGTATGGCTCGAGATCCTCTTGCTTTAGCCCTAGCTCTGTTAGGGCGTTGCAAAACAGGATGTCAAGGGCGCTTCTGCCGTCAATGAGGACCTTCTCAAATCGGACGTTGCAGATCACCGGGTCCAGAACCAACGGGAAACGACCAGGCTGCGGTAGCTTCGCCCACATGTCAGCTCTGCTGAACGTGATTACCTGGTGCGACCAGTTCGGGACCCGGACGTCGGCGATCTTGTCGTTGGCCTTGGTGACGGCCATGACAGCTCAGATGGTTAGTTTCCTCTGCCGCTCGGTCTTCGTCGCCACCCTACCACCAAAGATGGTTTGGACGGTCCTGTCGGGGTTTTGGTAGTTGTGACGCGGATTCTTGTCTTTGCCGTTGTCTTCCTTCTCTTCTTCCTCGACTAGTGGCTTTTTGCCTTCCTGCTTGTCGTCTTGTTTGTCATCGCAGGCGTCGCCGCGCCACCTTTTGCCATCCCCACGGAAGATGGACTTGAAGCCGTTGCACTGCCCCATCGTGTGGCTAGCACGTGGGTGAGCAGGGCTGGGGCCTTGAAGGGTCTTGGCGTACGCGTCGTCATAGTTCCGTTTGCCCCGCGACCTGACATTATTGATGGTGTTGTCGTCACGCTGTACCCGGTCTCTCCTCCTGAAATCATCACGCCGACCACGACGTTGGTTGCGGCCATCATCACGACGGTCGTGGTTGTCGTCCCGGTGGTTGGGGACGTCGGAGCGTCGGTCACCGCGGTGCTCGTCACGCCGTCGGTCATCACGGCGATCATCGCTGCGGCGGGCGGCGTGGTAGGAGCGAGGGAGGCGTCCAGTGTCTTCCTTCAACTGTAGGTCGGCATCCTCGGCGTCCGCCCACTTCTTTGCTACCTGCAAGAGGTCATGGACGATGGTCGGCCTCTTGCGGAGGAGCTTGTTCCTGAAGTCATCATGGTAGCGTAGCCCTTTGATGAATGCGGAGATTGCTTCCTCATTTGAGATGTTTGGGATAGACAGCCATGTCTCCGAGTAGCGTCGGATGTACTCCTGCAGCGGCTCACCCGAGTAGTCTCTGACTTTCTCTAGGCCGTATTTGGTGCCGGGCTGCTGGCAAGTGGCCATAAAGTTCTTGACGAAGGAGCTCCTGAGCTCAGCCCAGGAGTCGATGGAGCCTTCCTCCAAACCGAGGAGCCATTGATTCCCTGATTGGTCGATGACCACCAGCAGATAGTTGGCCATGACGTCTTCGCTCCCTCCTGCTGCTCGGACGGCAATCTCATAAAGTATTAACCATAGCTCGAGGTTAGCCTTACCGTCGTAGGTGGGCAGGTCGTGGAGCTTGAAATTCCTGGGCCATATGACGTTCCGAAGCCAGTGGGTGAAAGGGTTGAGACCTGGTGCGTCCATGTTGCGAGGGCGAGGTGCCCCGTGGACACGATCATAGTCTTCTCTGTGCCATAGCTCGAAGGCGTGCCTTGCATCTTTGCTGTTCTCGAGACGCTCTTTGAGGCTGATGCGCTGGCTGAGGTGCTCGCGGAGGTCGGTGGATCCTGGCTGGTTGACACTGGGGGCTCCTCCGCGGGCGCCTCCCTGGTGTGCTCCCCGGCCGCCGCCTTGGTCCCGGTCGCCGCCGCCGCCCTGGTTGCCATCTCCGCCCTGAGCTCCGGATGGCTGGTGATGGCTCTAACCATGTCATGAGGCACGAGGGCGATGGCTGCAACTGGATGATATGGAGATTGTTCAGGTGCGCGCTCCAAGCAGGTTCTCATTGACTTGCACCGTAGCGGCCTTCAGATGGGCCTCCATGTAATCGACCACCAGAGAGGGAGGGAGCTTTGAGAGCTCGTTCATGACGACAGTGATATTCGCGGCAGGGGTCCTGTGGACCTGATGGTTGCCGCACATGTCGAACGCGTTGGAGAGATCACGGTGAACACGATGTCGACCACCCACATCTTGTGCTGCATCCGCGCGAGCTCTGCGCTCGTGTCGTTGGGTGTTTCTCGCCACCCTTGCGTTCCTGTCTTGTTCCGTCTCACCATCGACGGTTGGCTCATCGGTACTAATGTTGAGGATCATGCCGCCGTGGAAGCCAGGTGGAAACGGCGAGAAGACCTCATCATAATCCTCTGTTTGGGTTCAGGTGGATCCTGAGCTCTCCTCCGAAATCGGGGGTAGTCAGCTTCCTCCCACCTCCTCGATTCGCACCATGTTGACGATAGGCGCTCGTCGGCCTGCCTCTAGCAGGTCGGGGGAGTCGAGGCCTGGAGCGTGAAGTTGATTCGTCGAGGTTTCACGGCCCTCCGACCTCAGGTCGGCCGACGGGACAGGTTGGTAATGGACCATTCGCCCTCTTGGAGTCGCTGTGATTGTCAGATCTGAATCAGGACGCCTCTGGCGGCTGGCCCGAGCAAGGCGCTCGGTCCAGCAATGATGAGCGGGCTTGTGGCCACCCCTGGTGGGTCGATCTCTGATCGCCTCTACCAAGGTGAGAGTTTCGGCTAAGCCCTCGGTGACCCGGTCAATGGACTTGACCAGGTCGGAGTCATCGAGTTGTCTCCTTTGGCGCCGAGGAGATAGACGATGCGGTGCCGGGACAGGTGATCTTGAGATCGGATCTGCCGGCGTTGGTGTAGATTCGGTTGGTGAGGGAGAGACCCGCGTTGCCTCCATGATCGCAGCGGTGCCGTTGACGCCGGTGGTCCAAGTGAACGCGCCGACGGTGAAGGTTTGGCCTGCCTCGAGGATTATGGAAGCAGGGAAGGTGACCATCTGGTTCGCCATGGAATCTGCACGCACACCCCCTACCTGGCGCGCCACTGTCGACGAGATATAGTCGGCAGTCCACCGAGGGGGTACCCACGATGGTAGATTAGTCGATGGAGGTGCGTGAGACGACGATCCAGACGTTGACGCAAAACAAACACGAGGATTTATCTAGGTTCAGGCCGTCAAGTCAACGTAATACCTTACGTCCGGCGTTTTTGTGGATTGTATTGATATGAGTTGTTGTGGTTGTTTTTGAGGGGGTCCTTGCCCGCCTTATTTATCCAGGGGGCAAGGTTACAGATCCAAGGACTCTAATCCTGGTCGGTTACAATTACTATATCTGTACAAGACGAGATGTCTTTCCTATCCGACTAGATTTGCCTTGATCTCCAAGTTGATCCCGAGACTTGCGCAGAAAGCTGTCCAGCTGGGCTTGTCCACGCAGCCTTAGCCTTGCGAGCTGGGCCACCTTCTCCGAGACGGCCCATGTGTAGCCATAAGGGTATATGGGTCTATACCCCCACACCAGGAAAGATTGAGACATACTCGATTAAAAACAGCATGTGTAAAGTTCATATTAACATATTCACACATAGCAAATTTCGATTTGCCAAAATTACAAGCTATCAACAATATCCATGCAGGTCAATTTTGCTCCATATTCACAAATCACAACTGTGTAAAGTTCATAATATGTGTCATCAAGCAAATCCAAGCCATTAAAACTTCCCAAATTCTAGAATAGACCTCAGTTCAAGTTCTGGCAACCTCTTAGTTAACCCCAAAAGCAGAAAAGGTTGTGCAGTACACTACTACTGAGACAGTAGGGTACCAGAGGCATATACAGTTCAGTGCAAAAAATATAGAAGCAAAAGGTAACGGGCTGCAGCTAAGCTTCTCTTCTTAACAGCATATACATTCTCTTCTTTTTTTTCTTTCAGGCTGGTATTAACTAGAGTGAATTTCACTATGGCTAACTTATGATACATGGCCATGTGACACATGCAAGCGAATAAATATATAATAAGGCATCATTGCTCCAAATTATATATGCGATACAAACACACGATACAGATCAGCAAGTTATGTAGACCAACAGAAAGATGAGCTGAGCAGCTTGGCTTACTGTTGGGCAGTAAAAGAAGACAATAAAAATACCCACAGGCTGCAATGTGAGGCCGGTGCGGAATTTCCTTATCATATCCTGTTCTGAACTGAAGTCAAGATTAACCTGGACACAGAAGAGTGAACTTCAGTCAAGATTATCATAATAGAAATCACTTAACTGCTTTAGTGAATCAACATATGTGAGACACGCCCAAACGTGATGTTATTCTGAAAATGGCACTCCACACATTAAAAGTTAAATATACACTTATCACTGGATCTGAATTTTCATAGGTAAAAGTTAAATATAGAAGTGAGTCACTATGACTTATGTGCTCTTCTATATTATTAGCAAGCTAATAATTCAGCCAGCATTATGTGATATGAATCTACTGAAGAATATCAACTCAGCAAACGAAATGTTTCTACAGCAAAGCAAGAGCTAGCTGACATGTCTAATATTTTTACCTGCAGCACATGATCTGTCTGTCGTTGTTCTCTTCACTGTTCGGTATATCTGCATCAAGTAATGCAAATAAGAAAACAAAGACATGGAAATATTAGACTGATCCTTGTGCTGCCATTTGGTTTGCTCTTGCAACGTGCTAAGGAAAACACATTAACTGTGGTTGATATATATACTATCTAGTTAAATGATTTAGATGAAATAGACAAGTACATGGTGACAAGATGCTGTCATAGTGTGTTGAGCACACATACCATTTAATTGTTGCAGTGGCAGCCGCAAGACAAAGATAATACTGCTTCCAGTAAGTATCTAAACCAAGCGCGGATGGGTCTCTAGCTAAAAGACTTTTCACAATGTCAGCACCCTTAAAAAAAAGAGGAACATGTACGGTGTTAAGGGTAAGTTATTCAGCCTCAACAATAGAAAGAAAGAGCATGGGGTGGGTAAAAGAGGAGAAACTATACATTTGTGTCATCAAAGCAACCACGTGCCATAGTGACCTACAAAATTCTCTATTATACTAGAACACAATAGTATTACTGAAAACATAGATAATAAATCCAAGTTAATATCAAGTACCTTTTTGTTTGCTGGGTAATGTTTATCGATCAGTTCTGAAACTCCAACCATACCATTTGCTGCTGTGTTGTTCGGGGGCACAATGACAACCATTGGATCATAGAAATGAAGTAGTGTCTTTGTATTGTGGTATGAGCAACTTGCCTCGATATACTGAGATAGGTGCAATGAGGCTGATCTTAAATCAAATGCTGCAACACCAACCTATAACAGTATACCGTTTTCTATAATTAATAGATCATACTTGGTTTCTTCAAAATTGGATTACCAAATCATTAAAAGGATAAACCATTTCACAAGATAATTTTCTATCTATGTATACTTTGAATTGAATTATTTTGTTTATCATCATAATACATATCAGCTTATGCGTAAAGGTGTGTAAACAGAAACAACAGTACATGTCTATATTCATAACCAGAATATTAATAGGCTACAAAAATAATGATTCCCATAACTGTCACAACAAAGAATTGATACAATACAACATGGGATGGGACACACAAATTCAGATGCAACTTAAGAAAAGACAAATAAAATATAGAATTCTAAAAACTAGGTTTTATGTTTCCCATGAAAACTTATTGCATATTCCTCTTTCTTGCTTCCTGCAACCCCCTCTGACATGAGGCCCTTTGCTCACTAGCATGCCATCTCAATAGTGTTAAAAAACAGTGTTCATGACATTTGTGCTTTTTCCCTACTAGTGAAGAGCTTGTAATCCATTATCAAAGTATAGTTACTGTAGGCAACCTTCTCCTATAGGACTTTCTGCTTAACCGTAGTTACGGTGTTGCCACCTTTAATAAAATGGCAATGAAGCTTGTGCTATGTACAACTAGGAAGCAGAATAAACTCCGAGACAACGAAAATTGGAATATCTGACCAAATCAGTTTTAGTGAACCATTAAACAGCAGGGTACTGAAATAGTTTTGCCCACCTCGAGAGCTGTGTTCACCTCAAACACAATTCGACTGTACAACAGCTGGATCAGCTCGAGTAAAATCGTACACCGATAAACCAAAGGCCAATCCTCAAAACCCCTAAACCCTAGAAGAATAACTCGAGCAAAATGGAATGCGATGCTTGAACCGAATAACTAATTACAAAAGTCCTACTCGAACCAATTGAGGCAAGCAATCGGACGAAGCAACAGCAGCGAACCAATGGAGGCAAGCAATTCGACGAAGCAATGCTAAAAGAAAAGGGTCGCCTTCCTCCATCAGCTCCGATGACGTCGCCCTCCATCTCCGCTGCGCTGAGCCGGCACCGCAGTTGCACCCGTGAGTGTGCGCGAATGCCGGCTTTTCTCGGGGGATATGTGCCGGAATGCAATGCTAAAAGAAAAGGGTGAGGGGGCTGACCCAGAGATCATCAAACAGTGCTACCTTTTTGTTTAGTTCTTGACATAAGACTGAACAATTCAGTTAAGTGCAAACTATAATTTAGCAAAAAGAAATAAAATCACTCCATGTTTGTTTTGGGCATGGATTCCTACAAAGAAACAAACACATCATAAGCCAACTTTACAGCATGCGCAAAACAATTTCCAAGTGTCTTTTATAGATGAAAAAGTAAGAATGTCCATACAGTAGTTATATCAATCAAGTTTATAGGCACTTTGTAAAATATAATCTTTAAACAATATGTATTATTGTCACCCTTAGCAAGTATCCATAAACCAATGCTCAAAATCATTTAGTCAGAATGTATTACTTGCAATTAATGCCTACAAAACAAGTAACCACTAACTGGTTAAAACTTCCCCCCAACAAATCCCACAATTTCATTCAGAAAAAGGAAGAGCATGATACATGGACAAGCAGTATTACAAAAATATTTAGAAAAAATATTACTGGTCATAACAACTGCAAAATATGTGTATAATAAGGCTCAAATCAACATCTTCCTTCTATTCCTCTCTGATGCAGGCACCAGCTATTGACTTTAAAATATGCTTGAACCTTAAAATAACAGAGCCAGAATTGACAAAAGTCCAAATTCTCAGGACAGGATGAAAGAAATGCATGGTCACTTGCTTCAGCACAATCTTATTGGGGTCAGAGTGATTGGGATCGAAGCATATTGATGAGTAGGCACTGACCTGCAGCGGGGACTGTGTTGGCATTCAGAAAATCACCTGTAAAAGAACCATACCAACTATAAGAGGTAAGAACAAGTGACTAGCACCATGAATTTTACTCAGGAAGTTACACACTCAAGAAAAATGATCCCACGTAACAGAATTAATTCAATGGCATGCAGCTGGATTCTTATGTACGTTGGTAATTATAAGGTTGAAGAATTGCTTAACTAGCACCAGAGGAAGGGGGCATCATGCATTTAACTATTCATTTTCATATATGTAAATATATAATGTATCTATAATAATTCGTGCAGCCTTAGCCTTTATTTTGCAATGAGGAGGTAGAGAGAAAGAAAGAAGACGACGGAAAGAGGCAGACAGTGGATGATTGATCACCCTCGAGAGATGGTGCCTGCACCTCTTTTGGTCACTTCCTTTCTCCTACACCATCAACAGTTCCAATATTTTGACAGTCAATATTTGACTAGTTTATTGGGATCGACCAGGAGTGGTATATCAACTGCAACAATTAGGAAGATCCATACGGCAGCGGCGGTCGTTGACAGGCTCGGCATCCCTCCGGCCGCTGTCGACGACAGGATCGATTTGTTATGTAAGAGGCCGACGGCGCGCCCCAATCGGATGGTGGGGCGATGTGGTTCGGACCAGCAGCAGGGGCGACGATGACCAGTTGACCACCGTGGGAGTTGTCGGGCTGGACATGGTGCTGTGGGAGAGGATGAGGTGGGAGGTGGAGAAGGGAGGCAGGTGGGTCGCAACCGCTGGAAATGGCGACGAGGAGAGAATCCAGCGGACAGAGAGGCGTGACGACGGCTTGGGTCACTGGAGCAAGTTCGGGTGCTATTTGCTGGTTGAGAGGTTTGTGCTCAGGAGGATGGATGGCACCGTGGCACTCACGTGTGAGTTCAGGCACACAGACAAGATTAGAGCCAAGTGGGTATGACCAAAAATGTGAAGATGACTACTGAAGCTATATCTGTTCGTCAAAAGTGGAGTCAAATTTTGTTCCTATGGACTACCTCGTTTCAGTTTCGTCAGTTGTGGTTATTAGGGAGTCCGTATATATCTTGTTGTTGTCCTTTGCTTTCGGTATAGCTTGCACGCATGTTCGTGGTGGTCTTAATTGTAACACCCTAAAAATTTGAAAAGAAGAAAAATAGGAAAAATATGATTTTTATATTTATTTTTGTGAAGCATGCAAATTTAGAATAAGAATAATTTTTATAAATTTAAAATCAAATATAAGGGTAGAAACATGATTGAGCATTCATGCTGCTGCATTTGAAGTTTTGTATTGAGTGGTTTCAATCAAATTCAAATTTGATTTGAAAATCATTTGAAAAAGGAATTTGAAAAAATGGAAAAGGATTTCTTATTCTCTCTCTGCTCTCGGGCCGCTTCTCTCCGCAGCCCAGCGCGCGCGGCCCGCTCTTTCCTCTCTCCCGCGGCCTCCTTCTCCTTCGCGGGCCGAGCCCAGCAACCAGCCGCGGCCTGCCAAGCCAGCCGCCGCCCCGTTTTCTTCTGAGTCGCCGACATGTGGGACCCGTCTGTCAGTGACCGTTCTCCTTTCCTTTCTTCTTCCTCCGGTTCTTTCCAACCGCGAGCTCGCTTTCCTCCTTCTCCGATTCGAATCCGCGGCTCAATCTTCGTTCTTTCCTTAAGTGCGACGCCTTCGGGCTATAAAAACGGAGCCCCTGCACGATTCCGCCCCATCCCAACCCTTTTGGAGCAGCCGCAACCGCCTAGCGCCGCCACCGTGAGCACCACCGCCTCCACCGTCCGCCACCGCAAGCACGCCGCCGTCTTCGTCCATCCCGTGCCCTAGTTCTTGCCTGGGGTGAGTTCGCCATGCTCCAAGCTACCTTCCGGTGTTTCCCTTTCGTCGAATGGTGGCCGGAGCCGTGTTTTGGCTTTTTCCAGTGATGGCGCCGCCGCGGGAGCTCGCCGACGGCCGGAGTTCGGCCGGAGCGCCGCCCGTTTTCCCCCGATCTGCTCTGGACCGTTCATTTTAGATCTAACTGCTGTAAATAGAAGATACCGATTTGGCCGACGTTTTGCTAAAGAGACCCTGAGTTTTTATCTTTTCGAACCCGCGGTCCAAAGCGTAATCTAGAAAATACGTTTTGATTAATTGAAAACGTAATTCGTTTCGGAAAAAGAAAAATACGCTTTCTGATATTTACAGTTTTGCCATTCAGATTGTTTTAGTTGTAGAATCTTCGTTTTAACTCCGATTTGGTCCATTCAAATTGCGTTAGATTCATATTTGCGAGCTCTACATGATGATAGAACTGTTCAGTAGGTTTGTAATAATTTATTTTCGAGCTTGAATTAAAGTAATTATTTATCTATAGGAAATCTTCGTAAATTCATAACTTTGTCGTTTTAGCTCCGATTTTCGTGATCTTCGCGTCTGTGTGATCCTAGCGAGTTGTAGATTCGTTTTAAAGACGTTTTATCTTATTTTCTTACTGTTGGTGTATTGTTCTAATTATAGTCTTGTTTGTCTATGCATGATTTCCTCTGGATGTGTGTTGTTGATATTGGTTGATCGAGTATAGACGGTGAGCAATTCGTTGGAGATCAAGAGCCTTACTACGAGCAAGATCTTCAGGACCAGTTTGAGCAAGGCAAGTATAGCATGGGATTATCCTTGTTGTCCTATTCATATTAAGCAAATAATATCATTATGCATATATTCCTTGATAAGGATGACTTAGTATTGATCTTATTCCTTGATACCTATTATACTGCATGGAATTAGTATGGCTAGTGCTCAACTTGAACTATGATCATGTAATTTGACTAATGGAATATGCAATAAACATTAAAAGATGATTTTATTACTGTTTAAGGGTACTAGAGCATGGGGTTACTTTGGTGCTCTTGTTACTCTCCATAAGGACTCATCTATAAGCGAAAATCCGGGATTTACAGTACAACTGTGAGGGCTAAAATGGCTCTGGCTTTAGTCATATAGAAGGACCTTTTCTAGCTTGTTAGAGGTATTTCTTTATGGCGTAAGAATGGCTTGACGAATCGGGTATAGTGCGGCCTCTGTCCTCATGTGTATAGACCGCGTGTTATTGTGCCATCAGGAAGGGGGGCTCTACATCTGTTTGCCGAGTGAAATCTAATGGCCCTAACTTGTTAGACGAACCTTCAAAAGACTTCATAGTGAACCCTGCCGACCTTCCTTGGAAGTGGGTCAAGAGATTAGCTACCTCGGGCGAAAGGGTAAATCACGACTCACAGTGAAAGTGTACAACCTCTGCAGAGTGTAAAACTGTTATAACAGCCGTGCTCACGGTCACGAGTGGCCTTGGACCCTTATGGAATAGTGGATCATTAATAATGAATATGTTTTTGCTATTCGTTAATCATTTCACATGGATCATATGTTTATTGATTATATTGAGACACTTTGATATCATTGATATACTGAATTAATGCTATTTAAAAGCTACATGCTGATAAACCTATGTTATGCCTTTGAGCCTCATGAACCCCATGTTACATTTGTTGAGTACGAGATGTACTTACGCTTGTTTATTTTTCTTACTTGGATAAAAATTCCGGATGGGTAACAGATGGTGCAAGTAGTGACTACTTCTACTTTCCAGAAGATTACTAGACTTGCTGTCAACCAGTCAACGTGCCTGTGATTGGAGCTACCACGAGAGTTTTTATATTTTACTTCCGCTATATTATTGTAAAGACTATGTGTTATTAATCGTGATGTAATAACATTTGTGATGATACATCCTTTATAATTTGTTAACTTATGTGTGATTGATCTCTGGGCACACATAAGGGTATGCATTCCATTTGGTCGATAAATGGGTGTGACAAATTGGTATCAGAGCTCTTGTTGACTGTAGGACGTAAGCCTAGCTAGGAATGGTCGATTTAGTATCATCTTTACACTATTTTTATGCTCACTATCTTGCTCTTGTTATTTGATAAATTTTTATGCTTCTTATGTCACATTCTATTACGAAATTTTGCCTCTATTCTAACTTCATCTAAAAATTCTGTAGATGGCCCGTGACCGTAAGACTGCCCGCATTAGCTCTGGAGGATACTACCCACCTCGTGCCCTGCATGCAACTGAGGAGCCACAAGAGCTAGAACCTCAGGAACAGGAGCAGACTCCTGTAGCACCAGTCCAAGCACCAGCACCTCCCTAGGAAGAGCCTGAGCCTGAAGAAGATCCAGAAATCATTGAGATTGAAGATGATGAAGAGGAAGCTAATGGAGGAGTACAACCCCCGCCTCCACCACATGAAGCTCCTGAAGATATGCCACCTCCTCCAATGGGGTGGACTATGAGGATCTGCCACAGGAATGGAGGGAATGCGGTCTCTCATCTTTGCCTGGTGGGGATGCTCACTGCTTACTTCGCTGATTGGCATCCAGCTGTGGAGTACGTCTGCTGGGAGTACACTCATCCACTGGAGGACACGTACTGGAAGGCAAGGGCAAGCATCTTTGCCCATAAGCAAGACAAGGGGGCATATCAGCTGGACAGGATGTTCTCTCACGTGGGACATCGAGCTACTATAGAGGATAGCATTGAAGATGCTGCTTTTGAAGCATGTATGGGTCTCCGCTATCTTCGCTTTAACCTTATGAAGCATGACATTCATCGCTTCTTTCCTCGTGCACACCCCGAACTTGGATGGGCTATGACAGATCCAGTGCAGCTGGAACCACTTCCTCGGGTGATGGTGAACTTTGTCTATGACATGATGGAGAGGAAGCTGCAGTTAGAGGAGATGGTGAAGGCACAAGGGAAGACCATCAAGAGGTGCCAAGCAATGATTGATGAACTCCGAGCAAACCAAGGCATGGCAAAGATCTATGAGACATTAGAGCATGAGCCACTTCCTTAGGAAGTAGGAGTCCTTTATGTAATAAGAACGTTCTTAGTAACGTCAGTTGAGTCAGTTGAGTCTGTCGTGTGGTTTGAACCTTGGTGTGCTAGTTGCTTTATTATTATTCTTATGTGTGAGTTGGATCTTTGTTTGAGTGTCGGGACTTGTAGGCATGTCTACAAGTTCCATTCTTAAGAATAATAGGTTTAATAGCCAAGGAATAATAGTTGGGTTTGATATTATCACGTTTCTGTCCTTGCTGTTTTCTGGAGCAGTCTGCAATATTTCTGATATGGTTCAAAAATGGTTTGTGCAACATTTATGAAATTTTTATGAGGGAAACTAGGATTAAGCACCTTTCAAAGGCCACTGGAATCACCTTTTTATCTGATCTGGTTCGAGAGATATAACTGTTACAAGTTAAAGTTTCTGCACAGTCTGGAATCTAGAACAGTTTCTGTTGCGCCTTAATTTTCATTAACTTAACGACAGAATCTGGTCTTATGGTTTAAATAGAAGTTGTGGGGAACTTCATAAGCTTTCCAACCATATAAAGCACGCCTCTATTGGACTTCTGTAGTTCGAGATATGATTGATTTACTGAACTGATCACGTTGATATTCGCTCAGAAAACTTTCAGATATCATTCTTTATCTTATAAGTGGTTGATAACATGGAAATCTCAAAGTTTGCATTCTTATGAATGTCAGATGGCCGGAAGAGGAAGAGGCAGGGGTCGTGGAGGTGTTCCCCCAAATCCACCACCACCACCACCGCCACCAACTATTGAGCAACTTCTGGCAGTGCAGACACAACTCATGCAACAATTGGTGCAGAACCAACATAATCATCCAGTTGCTGGAGTACCACCACGTGATAAGCGTGGTGAGTTTTTGAAGGGTCATCCCCCGGTGTTCACGCATGCCGCTAATCCATTGGAAGCGGATGATTGGCTCCGTGCCGTGGAAAAGCAACTTAACATTGTTCAATGTGATGACCGTCAGAAGGTGTTGTTTGCTTCTGGACAACTCCAGGGAGAAGCTCAGGACTGGTGGGAATCATATGAGTATGGTCGTCCCGCCAATGCTCCTGCAGTCACTTGGCAGGAGTTTAGAGAGAATTTCAGAGCTTATCATATACCAGAAGGAATAATAGAACTAAAGGCAGAAGAATTCCGGAATTTGACCCAGGGGTCATTGTCTGTAGCGGAGTATCGTGACAAGTTTGCCCAGTTGTCACGATATGCACCACATGAGGTGGCCAATGACAATGATAAGCAGCGCCATTTTATGAAGGTATTGTATGATGGATTACAACTGCAGTTGATGTCTAATACCTATCCCAATTTTCAGACGCTTGTGAACCGCGCTATCGTGGTGGACAACAAGCGCAAGGAGATGGATGCCAAGAGGAAAAGGCTTCAGGGACAGACTTCTGGTAGTAACACTCGTCCGCGTACTGGCTTTCAACAGAATACTCACCAGAGGCCTCCTTCTGGACAGTGGAATCATGGTCAGGCACCATTCCGTGGACAGTTCCCGCAACGTCCCCCATTCCAGCCACAGAATAGCAACCAACGTCCACCGCAGCAGAATGGAAATCAAGCGCAGCATCAGGGTCCTTCCAATAACACTCCTACGAAGACTAGTGCTCCCAATACTCCCAACAGGTGTTTCCGATATGGAAAAGAAGGTCACTTGTCTTACAATTGCCCGGAGAAGCCCAACCAGCAGACTCCCCAGAGACAGAGCAGCCACCAGAAGCCCGCACCTAACTCGGGAAGGGTGAATCACTTGTCCCAGGAAACTGCAGTGGAGGAGCCAGAAGTTATGCTTGGTACGTTCGATGTCCACTCTACTCCCGCCACTGTTCTTTTTGATTCTGGAGCATCACATTCTTTCATATCGCAATCATTTGTTAGAATACATAGAATCCATTTGTGTGCCATGAAGAACCCTATCTTAGTAAACTCACCTGGTGGAAGCATGCCAGCATCTTATCGCTGTCTTCCGATTAGTCTCAACTTAAGGGGGGTAGAGTTTACAGTTAGCCCTATAGTATTGAGAACAGCTGGGATTGATCTTATATTGGGAATGGATTGGATGATGCAACAACAAGCAGAGATTCAGTGTAAGGATAAATCAGTTGTATTGACAACACCAAAGGGTGATAGTGGATCGTCTGACTAAGGTTGCTCATTTTCTGCCTGTGAAGACTACATATAGCAGTGCGAAGTTGGCAGAGTTGTATATGGAAAGAATAGTGAGTCTACATGGAGTACCTAAGAAGATTGTGTCTGATCGAGGTACTCAGTTTACATCTCATTATTGGCAAAAGATACATGAATCATTGGGGACCAAACTAAATTTTAGTACAGCTTATCATCCTCAGACAGATGGTCAAACGGAGAGAATTAATCAGATATTGGAAGATATGTTGAGAGCTTGTGCTTTACAATATGGTACTAGCTGGGATAAGAGTTTGCCTTACGCAGAGTTCTCTTATAACAATAGTTATCAGAAGAGTCTTCAAATGGCACCGTTTGAGGCTCTGTATGGACGAAAGTGTAGGACCCCGTTGTTCTGGAATCAGACAGGGGAGAGTCAAGTGTATGGGCCTGATGTATTAAAGGATGCTGAAAAGAAAGTGAGAATGATTAGAGATAATCTAAAAATAGCACAGTCCAGACAGAAAAGCTATGTTGATACTCGCAGAAGGGAGTTGACTTTTGAGGTAGGGGATTATGTATACTTGAAAGTGTCACCCATGCGGAGTTTGAAGAGGTTCAACATGAAGGGTAAATTGGCACCAAGATATATTGGACCTTTCAAGATTATAGAGAGACGTGGTGAAGTGGCATATCAGTTGGAATTACCTGAAAGTTTGGCAGGTGTACATGATGTGTTCCATGTGTCTCAATTGAAGAAATGTTTACGAGTACCAGAGGAGTAGATTCCATTAGAGGAACTCACTGTTAAGGAGGATCTTACATATGAAGAGTTTCCGGTTAAAATTTTAGAGACTGCGGACAGAGTCACAAGAAGTAGAACAATCAAAATGTGTAAAGTACAATGGAATCGGTACACAGCAGAAGAGGCTACTTGGGAACGAGAAGAGGATCTGAGAAAAACCTACCCGCAACTGTTTGAGTAAGCATTGGTTGAATCTCGGGACGAGATTCATCTTAAGGGGGGTAGAATTGTAACACCCTAAAAATTTGAAAAGAAGAAAAATAGGAAAAATATGATTTTTATATTTATTTTTGTGAAGCATGCAAATTTAGAATAAGAATAATTTTTATAAATTTAAAATCAAATATAAGGGTAGAAACATGATTCAGCATTCATGCTGCTGCATTTGAAGTTTTGTATTGAGTGGTTTCAATCAAATTCAAATTTGATTTGAAAATCATTTGAAAAAGGAATTTGAAAAATTGGAAAAGGATTTCTTATTCTCTCTCTGCTCTCGGGCCGCTTCTCTCCGCAGCCCAGCGCGCGCGGCCCGCTCTTTCCTCTCTCCCGCGGCCTCCTTCTCCTTCGCGGGCCGAGCCCAGCAACCAGCCGCGGCCTGCCAAGCCAGCCACCGCCCCGTTTTCTTGTGAGTCGCCGACATGTGGGACCCGTCTGTCAGTGACCGTTCTCCTTTCCTTTCTTCTTCCTCCGGTTCTTTCCAACCGCGAGCTCGCTTTCCTCCTTCTCCGATTCGAATCCGCGGCTCAATCTTCGTTCTTTCCTTAAGTGCGACGCCTTCGGGCTATAAAAACAGAGCCCCTGCACGATTTCGCCCCATCCCAACCCTTTTGGAGCAGCCGCAACCGCCTAGCGCCGCCACCGTGAGCACCACCGCCTCCACCGTCCGCCACCGCAAGCACGCCGCCGTCTTCGTCCATCCCGTGCCCTAGTTCTTGCCTGGGGTGAGTTCGCCATGCTCCAAGCTACCTTCCGGTGTTTCCCTTTCGTCGAATGGTGGCCGGAGCCGTGTTTTGGCTTTTTCCAGTGATGGCGCCGCCGCGGGAGCTCGCCGACGGCCGGAGTTCGGCCGGAGCGCCGCCCGTTTTCCCCCGATCTGCTCTGGACCGTTCATTTTAGATCTAACTGCTGTAAATAGAAGATACCGATTCGGCCGACGTTTTGCTAAAGAGACCCTGAGTTTTTATCTTTTCGAACCCACGGTCCAAAGCGTAATCTAGAAAATACGTTTTGATTAATTGAAAACGTAATTCGTTTCGGAAAAAGCAAAATACGCTTTCTGATATTTACAGTTTTGCCATTCAGATTGTTTTAGTTGTAGAATCTTCGTTTTAACTCCGATTTGGTCCATTCAAATTGCGTTAGATTCATATTTGCGAGCTCTACATGATGATAGAACTATTCAGTAGGTTTGTAATAATTTATTTTCGAGCTTGAATTAAAGTAATTATTTATCTATAGGAATTCTTCGTAAATTCATAACTTTGTCGTTTTAGCTCCGATTTTTGTGATCTTCGTGTCTGTGTGATCCTAGCGAGTTGTAGATTCGTTTTAAAGACGTTTTATCTTATTTTCTTACTGTTGGTGTATTGTTCTAATTATAGTCTTGTTTGTCTATGCATGATTTCCTCTGGATGTGTGTTGTTGATATTGGTTGATCGAGTATAGACGGTGAGCAATTCGTTGGAGATCAAGAGCCTTACTACGAGCAAGATCTTCAGGACTAGTTTGAGCAAGGCAAGTATAGCATGGGATTATCCTTGTTGTCCTATTCATATTAAGCAAATAATATCATTATGCATATATTCCTTGATAAGGATGACTTAGTATTGATCTTATTCCTTGATACCTATTATACTGCATAGAATTAGTATGGCTAGTGCTCAACTTGAACTATGATCATGTAATTTGACTAATGGAATATGCAATAAACATTAAAAGATGATTTTATTACTGTTTAAGGGTACTAGAGCATGGGGTTACTTTGGTGCTCTTGTTACTCTCCATAAGGACTCATCTATAAGCGAAAATCCGGGATTTACAGTACAACTGTGAGGGCTAAAATGGCTCTGGCTTTAGTCATATAGAAGGACCTTTTCTAGCTTGTTAGAGGTATTCCTTTATGGCGTAAGAATGGCTTGGCGAATCGGGTATAGTGCGGCCTCTGTCCTCATGTGTATAGACCGCGTGTTATTGTGCCATCAGGAAGGGGGGCTCTACATCTGTTTGCCGAGTCAAATCTAATGGCCCTAACTTGTTAGACGAACCTTCGAAAGACTTCATAGTGAACCCTGCCGACCTTCCTTGGAAGTGGGTCAAGAGATTAGCTACCTCGGGCGAAAGGGTAAATCACGACTCACAGTGAAAGTGTACAACCTCTGCAGAGTGTAAAACTGTTATAACAGCCGTGCTCACGGTCACGAGTGGCCTTGGACCCTTATGGAATAGTGGATCATTAATAATGAATATGTTTTTGCTATTCGTTAATCATTTCACATGGATCATATGTTTATTGATTATATTGAGACACTTTGATATCATTGATATACTGAATTAATGCTATTTAAAAGCTACATGCTGATAAACCTATGTTATGCCTTTGAGCCTCATGAACCCCATGTTACATTTGTTGAGTACGAGATGTACTTACGCTTGTTTATTTTTCTTACTTGGATAAAAATCCCGGATGGGTAACAGATGGTGCAAGTAGTGACTACTTCTACTTTCCGGAAGATTACTAGACTTGCTGTCAACCAGTCAATGTGCTTGTGATTGGAGCTACCACGAGAGTTTTTATATTTTACTTCCGCTATATTATTGTAAAGACTATGTGTTATTAATCGTGATGTAATAACATTTGTGATGATACATCATTTATAATTTGTTAACTTATGTGTGATTGATCTCTGGGCACACATAAGGGTATGCATTCCATTTGGTCGATAAATGGGTGTGACATTAATTAGTGTGCTTTTCTCTTGAGTCTCAGATCTTCTACTTAAGTTCAATCAAAGACCAGAAAATGCTGCGTTTCATGGCAGCACCAAACCCTCTATGTATGTTAGTCACTCGCCCCATGCTCCTACACAAGCTAAAATTTTAAACGACACAAAAATGACATGTTTATTTAAATACGAACAGCGAATAAAAATTGGCGAGACATCCTAAAGCTGCTGCACAAATTCAAAGGAATGGTTAATATAAACAAGGTTGTATCCTGCTATTTATGGTTGAACTTTAGGGATAGTATATAGATGGCCATTCGGGCCGCCCGGCCCGGCACGGCATGGGCCCGTGCTCGGCATGGCTCGGTGGTCACGGGCCAGCATGGCCCGTCAGATGCATCGGGCTGTGCCGTGCCAGCCCACGGGCGGCACCAACAGCCCAAGCACGGCCCTAAAGGCCTCGTGCCGTGCCGTGCCGGCCTGGTGGCCCAACTGGCCCAGCATGCCCGTGCCAGCCCAAGGCCCGAGAAGAGGATGGCTCAGTTTTCTAACAGATTATAAGTTCTCAGTTTTTTTCATGATCAAAATAAACATCCAATTGCACAGATCAACATCTTGCAGTCTTTCGCAGATGAAGTTTTTCACAGATCAAGTTCTTAGACAAGGACACAAGAATGTAAACATAAATAACTGATGCATTAGCTGCTTAGTGCAATGGCTGCCTCATTAAAAACCTTTCTAGGTAAAAACACACACCTCGTGAGAAAACCCCAGAAAGGAAAAGAGTACAGCCCACAGCCTTAATAAGTGTTCATAAGTTCATTGTCTTACAGTCATCCAGAAAAAAAGGAAGAGAGTACAAGCCCACAGGCCACAGCATTACACATTCCCATCATCAAGATACAAGTTCTCAAATGACTCCACCAGCTCCACATTCTCCATGGTATGTTGAGTCTTTGTATCTGCTTGCTCCCAGTCCTTCACCAACGACAGCATCTCCACCATGTCTGAAGTTAGACGTCGTCACCGTTCCTCGATGATCCTGCCAGTTAGACTAAATGCAGATTCTGAAGATATAGGCTCTGTTCGCTTGAACTTATTTCAGCTGATTTTGATGGTTTCAATAGTGTTCTGTGAGAGAGAATAAGCCGCAACACGGCTGATAAGTTCAAGCGAACAAGGCCATAGTAGAAACAGGCACAGTCAAAAAATGGAAAGAACAGGATACGATAGTTTGTGCTCATGCCACCAATTGAGGATATTGAAGTCGTCATCATATTGGTTCACAGTGTCACTGTCAAGGTATGCAGCCAACTCAGAAGCATTCAGGTTAGCAGCAGAGTGTGCTGCCTGCAGCAAAGCACATGCTGATGGCCTCCTAGTGGATGAAATGGCACCACCACCAAGTCCAGCAGGTAGACTGGCACCAGCACCAAGTCCACCAGCATCTAGACTGGCACCAGTACCAAGTCCACCAGTTAAGACTGGCACCAGCACCAAGTCCACCACCTGCATTGCCACCAAAAATTTTCCCCCAAGCAGTCTTCCTGTTCGCTGAAGCAGGACCTGGTACTGTGGCCCTTTGCAATCTCACAGCACCAAACTTGCTATCATACTTAGCAAAAGTATCAGATAGGTTAGCCCTAACAGTGGTTAAATATTCAGAATAGTTCTCACCAATTAGGTTAGCCATAATTTGGAGAACATTGGTGAATCCTCTTATCTTGGCTCTAGGATCCAAGATAAAAGCAGAGGAATAAAGCATTGGAATTGTAGACACTACCGGATAGAGGAACTTTGCCGAGGGCCGGATAATTTGCCCAGGGCAAATTCTCGGGCACTCGGCAAAGGGGCTTTGCCGAGGGCTCTGCCCTCGGCTAAGAAAAGCGCACGGCAAATCTTATTTGCCGAGGGCCAAGCCCTCGGCAAGCCTAGCACATGGCCAAGAGACCTATTTGCCGAGGGCTCGACCCTCGGCAAAAAAGTCAACCCTCGGCAAACCTGCCTAAGGGGACGGCGTCAGCCTTTGCCGAGGGCTGTGCTGTCAGACCCTCGGCAAAGTTTTTTAAAACGATTGCTTAGTTTTATTTTTTATCTTTTCCGAGTGCCCTGTTGGGTCGGCACTCGGCAAATCCTTTCTTTGCCGAGTGCCCAGATATGATTTTTTTTGACCCCAGATTTTTTGTGGGGCCCACCCACAGTATTTCCAAGTTCATGTTAAAATTTGGGGCAATTTGGACTTTTTTTGCTATATTTGGTTTGTTAAATTGATTATGTTGAATATTTATATATAATTCAAATTTGAACTGCAGGTGCATGAAATAATGGTATTTAGTGATTCAAAAAATGACATTCATGATACTTAGTGTATTGTGTGGGCTTACCCAAGATCCCACATGAAAATTTCGAACTTCTTGTGCACGGAACAAGACGTGGAAGTTGCGGGAATTGCCATTTTAAATTTGTTTAAAATGCAAACGAAGTCCGAAAATCACGAAACTTGTCGAGGTGTCGTGTTATCGCATGTGGACGCTGTGATAAAAATTTGAGAAAGTTTCGAGCAAGTTGGTACATCGGATGCCTAAAACCCAGATATCTCCACATGTGATTATATATAAATATTCAACATAATCAATTTAACAAACCAAATATAGCAAACAAAGTCCAATTTGCCCCAAATTTTAACATGAACTTGGAAATACTGTGGGTGGGCCCCACAAAAAAACTAGGGTCAAAAAACAAAAAAAATTCATATTTTGCCGAGTGCCAGCTTGGGCACTCGGCAAAGAAAGGATTTGCCGAGTGCCGACCCTACAGGGCACTCGGCAAAGAATTTTTTTAAAAAAAATAAAAAACCTTTGCCGAGTGTCGGTGGGCCCGGCACTCGGCAAATCTTTTAGCCTAAAGGCCCAGATCGGGCCGGCCCAACTCCACCCCCTCCTCACTCGTCTCCCACCGCGGGGACCTGCCGCCCCGCCGCCGCCCCCGCGCTCCGCCGCGCCACCGCCACCGCCCACCCGCGCCGCACCCACCGTCGTCCCCCTCTGGCGAGGTCCTGTCGGGCCTGCCCCGGCGCCCCCATCTCGCGCCCCCCGCCCCCGTCCCGGTGGCGCTCGCCCCAACGCCCGGCCGGCGCTCCCGCCCGGCCCCGGCAGCCCGCGCGCGCCGCTGCTCCGGCGCGTGCTCCTCCTGGCGGCCGTCGCTTAGGTGCTCCAGAATCACTAGTAAGTCGCCCTGGTAATGGTTCGGCTTAAAATGGTTTTGATGGACTGGTTTTTCGATTGGTCTGCTTTGGTCTTCCTAGCCCTTGTAGCTAGTAAACATCAAACGTTCATGGATCCCTCAGAGAGCCTCGGCAACATTTAGTAGCATGGCAAAGAACTTTTTGTTTTCTCTAGCTGTGATATAATTGTGAAATGCTAGAAGGGTATGAAAAGTCAGCCTAGCTTGTAACTGACACGCATAGGAAAAGATTTTTCATTTCTTGATCATTCTTTGTTCTCTGGATAGGTACATAGTGTTTGCCCTAGCATGCTAGTTGGATTGGTTCACAGAGCAAGTGATGACCTCTCGACCATAATGTGTTTAATGGTTTGCCGCTGACAAATAAAGCAGGAAAAAAATATATAACTAGGAAGATTGAAATGGTTCTGTTAAACAAAAACACATTTTTTAAATAGGCAACCAATATCCACCATATCCCACCAATATAAAAAGGGAATCTTTTGGGGAGCTTTATTTCAAAAAAAAAATCTTTTGGGGAGCAAGAAACAACTGGCAGTCCAAAATTTTGCTATAATATGCAATTTTTGGTTGTACAAACCACTGGTAGCACTTTTGGGGTCCAAGGCAGTTTGCTAATTTAATTGCATAGTTTGAAATGATTCTCATAACAGATAGCAATTATAAATGGCGCAACCATACAGCTACTTCATGCATTATTCACATGGCTTGTCAACAAGAAAAGCCAATGCATCTGGAATGGTAGTTCATCTCATTAGATTAGTCTCTACAGGAAAAAAAGAATAGGTATCATCACATCACAGAAGGGGAATGGTCCGGGTTCAGTTTGCTCAAATTCCAAATGATAGAAATTTGACACTATTTCTGGCTTTCAGCAATCTGGTCCTCTTCTAGGAGCTACTGCAATCTGTAAAAAAGGAAAAACATGAAAAGGAAGGTCATGCTTAGTTTTGAGCAATCAAACATGTCACTGAAAGCCGCACACATCACTTGAGGTGGCCTTGTGCTTACCAAACCATGGGAAAGCTCTGAGCTCCTCAAAACCCTCAGCCTTTTAGCAGTTGACACAAATACACTGCAGGGATTACATACAAAGAAAGACTTTAGATGGTGCAATAAAGTAGGCTTCTATTATATTTCAAACTTCAAGTTAGTGCTAGCAGTATTTGATGATTCAATTTCAGAGAAGGCACGTGAATCAACATGTTTACTGAGTTGGAGGTTCTGATTATAACATTTTCCTTTTTATGTTTGTAGGGTGGGGTTGAATTGGAAATGAAAAGGAAGCTTACTTCCACGGCACGTTCCCTACCAGCATCCTGTCTCCTTCATTGTCTTCGTAAACTAGAGTATATTCACCAGATCCATCCAATAATTGAGAAAATATTTTTTCAGTGGCCCCTAGCTGTGTACTTACAGCACTAGATAGATCCTTTTGAGCTGCAGCATAGGCAAAACACGGTGTTAAAGGAAAGAAGATTACAACTTAGTGTTGTAACATGGCATACATGTACCATATATAGCTCAGTTTTAACTACTTAATGATTCATTAGATTTTAAGCTCAATTGGCATGAAGACATTAAATTGCTGGCTGAAACACACTTCAGTGGTATGTGTAGTGTGCTTCCTTGAACAATCAAAGCATACTATATATATTAATCACTGTTAGACTTTGTCATATTGTCAGAACTTTTTCAATGTTGTACTTTGTCCACCCTTAGAAATCACTATGTGAATCAAGCGTTATGTATTTTTAGTGGGAGTTAACATATTGTCATCACAGTAGGCATCTTCGTCGGCGCTGCGGGTCTTCCTGCACCGTGTCGACTCGACACTGCACCGACTCTCCACCGCCCCGCTACCCTGACCTCACCGGCACCCTAGGTATAACCCCTCTATCCGTATGTGGTCTTTGGTCGCGTAACTTAGTTAGGTGTTTCCCGTCCGAAAGAGATACGGTTGGAGGTATGTAGATCTTTGCATATCTGTGACCATATCTGTTTCGGACTGTCCACGTTTTTTGGACAGCCCGCGGATGTGTAGTTGAGGTTAGTTTCCATGGTCCGCTCCGGTCCGAGACGGACTTTAGGCATCACCCCCCTATTGTTCTTCAGATACACACTCTCCCTTGCGGGACGTGTATCGGGAGAACAGCGGGGAGGTGCTGCCGAAATTCTATCTCGGATAGGGAGCGGAGCATGGAAACTAACCTCATCTACGCATCCGCGGGTGGGATTAGGACCTATCCTCACCTATTAGAGAGTAGGAACACCGCGTAGATGCAATTGATGGTTACATCACTATGTGCTGTATATGTGGAAGGATGGAAGACCGTCAGTGGATGTACACGGGCCGGAGAAGCAGGAGTGACTTTGACATTGAGTGGGTGAATGGGACAGATGCTTTCTTGGAACATGCATGGAGCTCGGGTGTAGCTAAAGGACATTCTAAACTTTGGTGTCCCTGTAGCAAATGTGACAACAACAGAAGGGTAGACAAGGTGACCATGGGTAAACATCTTGTGTACAACGGTTATATGGCTGGCTACCACCGGTGGATCCACCATGGTGAAGCAGATCGTATATGAGCGAAGGTGGTGAGACCACGCCTCGAGGCTTTTGATGATGATGCCGGAGTAGCAGACATGCTAGACGACACTCATCGAGCTCATTTCGCAGAAGGACGTGAGAAAGAGGAGATGGAGGAAGACGCTAAGGCCTTCTACGAAATGTTGGACTCGGCACAGAAACCCCTTCATGAGAGTACATCGGTTTCTCAGCTGGATGCCATTGGACGTGTTATGGGGTTGAAGGCCGAGTTAAATTTGAGTCGCGAAGGATTCGATAAGATGTTGGTCGTGTTTGGCAGCATGCTACCAGAGAAGCACATTCTGCCGAAGAACTTGCACGAGTCACAGAAACTACTTCGTATGCTTAAGATGTCGTATGACAAGATACATGTTTGTCCGAAGGGGTGCGTCTTATTTAGGAAAGATCACAAGGATGCAAAGTACTGTCCGAAGTGTAAATCCTCAAGGTACCTAGAGGTAGACTCTGGAGATGGCCAGAAGAGGCAGCTTACGATCCCCGTGAAAGTCCTACGGCACCTTCCGTTTGTGCCGAGGATCCAACGGCTTTTCATGACCGAGGAATCTGCGAAATAGATGACATGGCATAAAGAAGGCGTACGGTACAAGCCATGGATGATGGTGCATCCGTCCCATGCCGAAGCATGGACGTACTTTAATGACAAACATCCTGACAAAGCAGCTGAGGCTCGTAATGTACGTGTCGCGCTGGCAACAGATGGGTTCAATCCTTATGGACAATTGTCTGCCCCATACACATGTTGGCCCGTGTTTGTTATCCCCCTAAATCTCCCCCCCCCCCGGCATCTCCTTTCAACGGCATAATGTCTTCTTGTCGTTGATAATTCCTGGACACCCGAGGAGTAATAAGGGTGTGTACATGGAGCCTGTGATTGATGAATTGATCAACGCTTGGGAGAAGGGGGTATGGACATACGACCGAGCTACAAAATCATCCTTCAAGATGCATGTTTGGTACCACTACTCCCTGCATGACTTCCTGGCGTATGGGTTATTTGCTGCCTGGTGTGTCCACGGGAAGTTCCCGTGCCCAATATGCAAGGAAGCTCTGAGGTTCATTTGGTTGAAGAAGGGTGGCAAGTATTCGTCATTCGACAGGCATCGTCAATTCTTCCCTTCTAACCATCCATTCAGACAAGACATCAAGAACTTTATGAAAGGTGTTGCAGTGACAGACCCTAAACCGCACATGAAGAGTGGTGCCGAGGTGCGTGCTCAGATAGATGCTCTCGTGCCCAATGAAGGAGGTGGTTTTGTGGGATATGGTGAGGAACATATGTGGACTCATATGTCCGGCTTAACGAGGCTCCCCTACTTCGATGACCTTCTTCTGCCACATAACATTGATGTAATGCACACCGAAAAGAATATCGCTGAGGCACTTTGGGGAACTCTCATGAACACTGACAAGTCTAAGGACAACATTAAGGCTAGAGTGGACTTAACGACATTGTGTGATAGACCGAAGCAAGAGATGCGGCCTCCTAGTGGCCGAAACAAACAATGGAAAAGACCTAAGGTCGATTTCGTCTTGGAACCCGACCAAAGGAGGGAAGTACTAAAATGGATCAAGACGTTAATGTTCCCAGATGGATATGCAGCGAATCTGAGCAGGGGAGTGAACTTAGGCACTTTACGAGTCAACGGGATGAAGAGTCATGACTACCACATATGGATTGAGCGACTTCTTCCGGCGATGGTCCGAGGCTATGTCCCTGAACATGTCTGGCAAGTGCTGGCAGAGTTGAGCTTTTTCTTCTGTCAGCTTTGTGCCAAGGAGATATCTCGGACCGTCGCCCAGGACTTGGAAAAAGAGGCACCTGTGTTGCTCTGTAAGCTGGAGAAGATCTTTCCACCCGGCTTCTTCTTGCCCATGCAGCATCTGATTGTGCACCTCCCGTCCGAGGCATGTTTGGGGAGGCCCGTGCAAGCCCGGTGGTGCTATCCAATCGAGAGATGTCTAAAGACTCTTCGCAAGAAATGTACAAATAAAGCCAGAATCGAGGCTTCCATTGCAGAGGCAAGTCTAAGGGAGGAGGTGGCAAACTTCACAACACTATACTACAGGCCGAAACTTCGTAGCCATCATAATCCACTCCCTCGTTACAATGTTGGCGAAAATGAATGGACCCTCAGCCTGTTCCAAGGCCAACTCGGCAGCGCAAGTGGATCAACCAATAAGATATTGGGAAATGAAGAGTGGTGAAGTGTCATGCTATATGTGTTGACCAACCTTTCGGAGGTACAGCCGTTCGTCTAGTAAGTTCTCAACGAACTTGTTTCAATACGCCCTAAATATTCTTCATGCAACCCCACTGATTCTCATTCGGACAGGGAATTTGTTTGTGAGTCGTGGCATCAATCAAGGGATCCTACCTCGCAGGAACATGACACCCTTCTTTCTCGGGGTGCGGGTACGGGGAGGCCTAATTTCATTTCTTGGTTCAAGCAAAAGGTACTGTCCAATTTAGCTCCCATGTTCCATATTCCAAGGTTCTCGTTCGTTCGATTAATATAACCACCTATCATGCTTGAGCTCGCAGGCGCAGAATGTCTCGTCCATGAGTGAGGAGTTGAGACAGGATGCAGGCGGCTATGACGTTAGGGTGCAGTCATTTACCGGTTATGACGTGAACGGATATCGCTTCCACACAACAAGATATGAGCAGACTCGGCCCAAACGGAAAACCACAAGTAGCGGAGTTTGTACGCCCGACACTGATGGCCTCGACTATCATGGTAGAGTTGAGGAAATCTATGAACTCTCATTTCATGGTTACAAACATAAACCTATCGTGTTCAAATGCCACTGGTTTAATCCTCGAGAAACGAGGCGGACCCCTCATCTTGGTCTAGTTGAGATTCAAGAAGATTCCATCTATCCAGGAAAAGATGTCTAAATTGTGGCTCAACAGGCCGTGCAAGTGTACTATACGCGATATGCCAACCAAGACAAAGCGGATCTTAAGGGTTGGGCTATTGTGCACCAGGTGTCTCCACACGGTAAACTACCTGCCCCAAACAATGACGATTACAACTTCAACGCAAACACATATGATGGACAGTTCTATCAAGAAGATGGGCTACTAGGCACGTTTGAGATAGTCTTACCCAAAGCGATCGAAATGGAAGTAGACAACGAAATGGAGGATGACGAGGTTGATGGAGATATGGTGCAAAATGCCAGGGACATAGAAATGCTTGACCGCTTAAGGCTCGGCAATGACGACGAAGACAACATAGAACCTTCAGATAGTGTTGCCCATTTGGACAATTTTGACAGTGATGACGACACCTATGATCGTAATCATGAAGATTATTCCTAATACATATAATACCATGTTTATTTTAGTTTTTTTCTTTATTTATTTTGATTCTATTTCTAATATATATACTAAAAAGTCTTGTTCATTCTTTGTGATTGCAGGTGATGGCGAGCAGCCATCCACGACGTGAGACGGCCTCCCTTTACGGGAGACCACGCCCTCTCGTTTCAGGCGAGGGGTCGGGGTCAGGGGTAGCGTCCACAGGAGGTAAAAGGAGGAGGGCTAGGGTCAGCAGGAGGCAGCGGACTCCTTCCCCGCCACCTTCCGAGGAGGTAATGGAGGAGGAGCACGTGACGGCAACGCCCGAGGACGAGGTCGAGGACGAGGACATCCGGCAGACCGAGGACGAGGCGGCCGAGGACGATGACGTCCGGCAGACTGAGGACGAGGCCGCCAAGGGCGACAGTTCCGCTACCGTGACTGTCTACCAGCGAGGTCCCACGAGCCTCCCTCAGCCTCCGCTTCCTCGCAACCGGGCATTCATTCGCCCTATGGCAAAGAGGTAAGTAACTATAGATGTTATCACAACTACTTCATATGATAATGTTGGAAATCAAAAGAGGAACTGATAAATTTTCTTAATCACTTGTGCAGGGCCTGGTTGGTTTTGTCGGGTACTCCTGCACGCTCCCCTGCGAGCATCCTTGGTGTTTTGTGCAGGAAATGGTACCCCCGCCTTGTGGACGTGTCCGAGGATGTGCAGGAGCCGGCCTACTCGTGGGACAGGTACCAGTTGGCCCCTGACGACAGGTACCGCAACAAGCAGGAGCGGGTACTGGTGGAGTTTTGGGTAAGTCTCTCTCGCACAACATTTTCATTGGGCAAGTCTTTTATTGAAATAATGAATGGATATATCGGTTTTGTATGCAGAGGTATTTCAAGCCGGAAGAAGGACTTGAGGCCCGGGCGGATGAGGCTGCTGCGGCCGCCTGTAGGAAGTATGTCACTGACATGCACCACGAGGCGCACGTGCAGGCCCACAGAGACTACTACGCTGTGGTGTTGAGGCAGTCCATCAGCAAGACTGATGCAAGACAGGTGGAGCTGTCCCGGGCCCAGTACCTTGAGGTAGACGAATAACATTAACAATGATTCGTTTTGAGATTAAGTCGGTTTAATTTGATCTTCTTCTATGTCAAATAATCGATGACTTGTAGGTGATTCCCTGGTGGTGCCGATCCCACTCCGTGTGCTGGGAGATGATCGTGGACAGGTGGTTGTCCAACGACTTCGTCGAGAAGCACGTGAGGCAGCGGGACCAGCGTCTGCTGAGGCGATGTGCTACTCACCATCAAGGCAGCTGTAGCCTCCCCGCCTACAAACAAGCATATGTAAGTGACTTTTATCTTATCTAACGCTAACTTCTGCCTTATTTGTCACCACCTTGCCGTCTTTCTCGCAGGAGGCTGCACACCCGGGCGTGGAGGTCTCGGAGTTCTCTGCGTGGGCTATGTCCCACATGGGCAGGGCGTCGTCCTCTGTCTCCTTCGACCCGTCTGCCCCGCGCGAGGTGTACTCGGACCCGACCGTGCACACTAAGGTCCAAGAGTACACCTCAAAGGTGAGGGAGGTCCATGGGGAAGAGTACGTTGTGCGCACTGAGCCTATTGATGCAGAGACCATCATGAGGCTAGGAGGTGGCAAGAAGCATGGGCGGCTGTGGATTGCAGACGGCGCCATCGACTCCAGCACTGTTCCCCCTCTTGACGTGATCCGAGCACGGAGCACGAGCTCCAGCCAGCCCATACGCCCACGGCCTACTCCGTCACTGCAGCGGGTTGACGCTCTCGAGGTACGTCCTGGTTTACTCGTTGTACGTTCATCTTTGCACACCTAAGTTACATTTGCATTACTGAAACATTAGAGTGAAATATTGTAGGCCCAGGTGCAGGCCCAGAGCGTGGAGCTGTAGGCCCAGAAGGAAGCGTTCACGGCCCAGGAGAGGAGGATGCAAGAAATGGAGGCCTTCATACGGAGTGTCCAGCAAGGGAGTGTTCCTCTGCCGCTCCTAGCTCCTCCACTGTCTTCTCCTACTCCTACTCCTTCAGTTACTCCTGTAAGTATGAAAGTTCACTCTTACTATATGCTTCCTTGACATACAACCATGCTTGATATACAAACTTACTTGACGCTTGACATAGGAACTTACTATATGCTTGACATAGAAAATTATTACATGCTTGCACTAGCTATGACGTACAACCATGCTTGACATTCTCAATTTACTAGATGCTTGACATAGAAACTTACTAGATGCTTGCACTAGCTATGACATACACCAATGAATCTCACACATGTAACCTCTTATCATTTTTACAGCTTTCGTCGGTGGGTTCGAATAACCCCACTCATGCGTCACCTGTGGATGGAGCCTTTGCTTCACCATCGTGTCAGAGGCCGCCTTTTTGATGAGTCGTGCTTTGTCATGTGCTTGGACTTGACCTTCACTTGTGGTTATGACTTGTGGTTGGACTTGATGGACTGTGCTTGTGAATTTGTGACTTGTGGTTGTGATATGTTGATATTTCAGTTGTGGTTGTGATATAATGTGTGAAAATGGTATCGTTGTGATATATATGTGATTATTGTGATGTTTCTGATTTATATGTCATATGTGATATATATGTGAATTGTGTTGTGTCAGTGGAATATAGAAAACAAAAAAAAATTGAATTTCGGCTGGTTTGCCGAGTGCAATGGTCATGGCACTCGGCAAATCTGGGAAGCTTTGCCGAGTGCCGTGCCATAGCACTCGGCAAAAATTTTTAAAAAAACATTTGGAATAATTATTTGCCGAGTGCTCGGACGCGGCACTCGGCAAAGAAGGTACCTTTGCTGAGTGCCAGGCTGCACCACTCGACAAATATTTTTTTTTAAAAAAAACAAAATTCCTTTGCCGAGTGCCATGCCGGGGAGGCACTCAGCAAATATTTTTTGAAAAAAATATTAAAAATTCCTCTGCCAAGTGCCCATCGCGGCACTCGGCAAAGGCGCTGTCAACGGAATAGGGCCGTTGACAGCCGCTTTTGTTTGCCGAGTGCAGCCTTTGGCACTCGGCAAATCTTTTGCCGAGTGCCCGACAAATGGCCCTCGGCAAATAGCCTCTTTGCCGTTTGTTTTTTTGCCGAGAGCTCTTTGCCGAGGGCGGCACTCGGCAAAGGCTTTGCCGAGGGCTTTTGGGCCTTTGCCGAGTGCCTTAGGCCCTCGGCAAAGAGGATGCATCCAGTAGTGAGACTGTAGTCCTCAAACTGCTCTTTCATTGGAGCAGCAACATTTCTCAGGTCCCCGTCTCTTTTATAAGTGTTTAAATGTCCAGCAATCTCAACAACATGATGCATAATTAGTAGAGATGTTGGATAATAAACACCAGATAGTACAACAGTAGAATCATAAAACTGTTCAAGGAATAGGAGAAGTTTTACAGCAGCTTTCCAGTCATTCTCTGTCAACAATGGGTGGCCATCAACCAAAGGATGGTTTGCAGTGATCCACACTGAAAAAAGGGGCCCTGTGACCTATCAGATGCTTTAGCATCAGATAGGTTGCATTCCATCTAACATCCATATCCAAGTCAAACTTACGAGGGCGGACACCTTTAGCAACACAGAAGTTTTTGTATGATGCAATGCGCACATTAGAGGAATTCATAAATGAAATTGCAGTTCTAAAAGCATGCAGCATGGGCTTGAAGACTTCAAGCCTAGCTTTAACAATTAAGTTAATGATATGACAAGCACATCGCTGATGCAAAAATAGTTCACCAACATAACCAGACAATGCAAGAGTAAGAATCTCCATTGATTTAGTGTTTGCAGAAGCATTGTCTAATATAATGGAGAAAACCTTATCAGTTAAGCCATATTCATCAACACAAGTAAGCACATGTTCAGCAATGTTCTTATGATTGTGTGACACATCAATCAACCTTAGACCCAAAATCCTCTTCTCTAATTTCCGGTTAGAGTTAACATAGTGAGCAACAATACTTAAGTAGTCTTCTTTAGCATTACCAGACCATATATCAGATGTCAAAGCAACAAAACTAATAGACTTCAAAGATTCAAGGAGTTTGCTATAGCATTCTTTAAAGTACTTAACAAAGTCTCTGGTGGTGGTTTCCCGAGAGACTAGAACAAACCTAGGGTTATGAGCAAGTTTAATATACTCCTCAAAAGCAGCAGATTCACCGAAACAAACTGGAAGATCCTCTCTAGCAATCAACCTGCACAACTTGTTCTTGCAACCTCAGGACTGTATTCCCAGTGATGGACAGAACCATCAGGATTAAACCTAAGCAGGGATTGAGACATGGCATTAGTGCCAACCAATCTCGGTTTGCATGATTTGATATGCCTAAGCAAATGACTAGTACCAGCACTAGAACGAGCAGACAAAGTTTTTTTGCAGTAATTGCACTTAGCATTGACTCTAATTTGCTCTCCATTGCGCAGCTCAAACAACTCCTCAAAATCCTCCCATACCTCAAACCTGTTGTGTTTGTTGCTGGTGCTAGAACTGGATGGTGCCGGCTCCGGAGCAGCGCTAGGAGCAGCGCCGGGAACAGGCACCGGTGGCTCGTCTGCACCACCACCAACCTCGATCGGAATGGATGCAGTGCCGAATAGCTCCTCATGCCTGTCCTCCAAGTCTTCTTCGTCAAAGCCCCATCATCCTCAACTCATAGTTGGTGGAGGTGGGATCGTCGGCCTCGGCCATCGCGGGCACTCCGGTCCCTCAACGGCGGCTACCGCAACACAACAAGAAGCCGGCGGCCTGCAAAACTAACCAAAAAGCAATGTTAGAAGTTAGAACACTAAAATTAGGGTTAGGGTTTAGGGTTAGGTGTGGCTTACCTGCGCAACCAGAGCACTGAAGTTGCCGTTGAAGCCTTGAAGGCTAAGATCCACAGATCTACCGTATACGAGACAGAGGAAGGAGGAAGGATGAGTGGAGGAGACAACCGAGAAGAGGAAGGATCCGACAAGGACCAAGGAAGCGACCTCAGACGAGCGGAGACAACCTCGCAGTCGCGCAGCGATGGTTGGAGGCGAGTGGCGGCGGTGCTCCCTTTTCTCCGCTAGAGTTAGGGTTAGGCGAGCGAGTGAGGCGACGCCGCGGCGGATGCGGGATGGAGAGAGCCGGCCAGCCGGGGGGCGCATTATATATTCCCTCCCCAACGGGGGGATGTGGGGGCCAGGGGAGCGCCGTGGGCCTCTGGAGGCGAAGAAAACGGAGGTAGGAGGAAGGATGCGCGGAGGAGAGAACCGAGAAGGGGAAGGATCCAATAAGGACCAAGGAGGCAACCTTAGACGAGCCGAGACAAGCTCACTGTCGCTGGCGATGGTTGGAGGCGAGTCACAGCAGCACTCCCTTTCTCTACTAGGGTTATGGTTAGGCGAGCGAGTGAGGCAGCGCCGCGGTGGATGCGGGATGGAGAGAGCCGGCCAGCCGGGGGGGCCACGTTATATACTCCCTCCCCAATGGGCGGGTACGGGGGTCGGGGAAGCACCGTGGGCCTCCGGGGGCAGCGGGCCGGTCGGACCAGGTACGGGCCTTCGTCGGCCTACCGTTGTAGCGGGCCGGGCCGGGCTGGGCTGGCACACCGTGCCAAGGGGAAGGCCCAAGCACGGCCCTAGGGTAGGGCTGGACCAGCCCGAGCCCGACAGCCACCGTTCCGTGCTATGCCTGGGCAGGACCAAAACACTGGGCTCTGGGCTGGCCAACGAGCCTCGGGACAAATGGAAAACTATAGGATAGTAGAGTTCCAATGCACACTTTCCAAGATCTTTTCGAAAGCAAAGACAACTACCCTAGCAAAAGCCAAAATTTGTGCTAATTTGCTTGACCTTTTCCATCTACAATTACACAATAATTAGGTGCCACATAGTTTTTTTCTAATATCAAAAAGGATTAAGTAGCAGGGTGAAGGAAGTCTTACTCCTTCTGTCCGGAAATATAGTGCATTGTGACTTCTAAAATTTGTAGTGAAATATAATGCATTCTACATAATGATTATGTCTAGATGTGGCAAAACTTATTAAAAAGGAAATCATGATTTGAGGAGAAACTTGTTAATTGGAATAATCCATGAGTACCTGCGTCATTTGAGTGTTCTCTTAAGTTGTGTTAAAATTTTTACAATGCACTATATTAAAGCACGGAGGGAAAATATACATGGATTCGACGTGATATCTTCTTATATATAGCACGGACATCTAATGTCCAGTTTAACTATCATAGACATGGCATCAACAACAATAAATTGTTACGTGAGCTCATAAAAACAATAATGTGATATCTAGTATGCATCTGAGTTGTTGTGATATGACCACGACAACCAACAACATGTTACAACCTCCAAGTCAAGTTACACCAACACCAGTCCAAGTCTTTGATGGACAAATTACACGTAGTCGAGCCAAGAAGCTACAACAAGAGGTGCACGCGCTACTTTCTGAAAATCATTTTAATGTTAATGAGAATTATATACTACCTAAGTCGTGCACGTTGCTATTGCTTAGGTGCACCACGGAGGATGACAAGAAGACACCAAGGGTGAAACAAAGAGGAGGATCACGTTCGAGCCAGTCCAGTATGACAGAACCATTAGAAAGAATCAGTCACAACTTTTTGCTCACAAAAGCTATGAAGGCCCATGAGGACTTGTTGGAAAGCTTATCAAGTGTAGTTTCAAGCCCAAGTTCTCTCACTTGATTTGGATTCTCCAATGTTGAGATTGGACTGATTTAGTACAGACTGGTCAGCTAGTCAGCAGTCAGCCTGATGTCCAAGTTCCCATGCAAAACTATACCAATCTACAATATTTCGTGGTACATGCTGCACATGGTGTGAAAGGTTATCAAGTTAACTTTCCAACCCAACAAACCGCATGTCATTTGGAGTTTCCAAGATAGAGTTATTGCCAAAACACTGAAGACTGCGCTGAAGACCAACAGCCACGCGAAAATTCTCCAGGAAGGCATCTCGAGGAGGCCCGTTCACATAGTGCGTCTTATATTTTTTCTTTTCGAGTTTCCACCTATCTAGCAGGGCTGTTGCTAGTATAAATACCTCCTAGACTCACTGTAATCTCAGACTTTTGATAATAGAATACAAACCCCCCTTTTGTTCAGTTGTGTGCTAACAAATATTGAGAGAGATCTCTACCCCTTTGCTCTTGTGATTTCCTTTGCGAGATTTACAGAAGCGGCGGCTTCATCCGCTCCCAATTGGTGCTCCTACTCCCTTCGAGGTTTCCTCGATTGATTGTAGGCTGTGTTGGTTGGTTCTTTGAGAGTGTGGTTGGGTGAATCCTCGATTCAGGTTGCCGGTTAAAGACGGTGGTTGGCTTCGAGTTTTATTTGCCAGGTTGCACTAGTTATCGCTGCCTGCAGCAAGTTATCCGGCTGTTCTTCAGCTAGTTATCGGTGATCATCCTACGTCGTGAAGATCGGGACCCCCTGAGCGTATCATCTGGTATCAGAGCTTTCGTTACCACGGTAGGATTTCTTTCCCTTAGCTACTTATATATTTTGTTTCGTCCTATCCACCAAAAAGACTAAAAAATACATTGCTTTAGCCCTTTGTTTCAATCTGTTATTTTAGTGAGTTTTGTTAAGTTTCAGTTCATTAGAGTCTTTGTTTTAGTTGCTGATCATTATCCTTTGCGTGTCCTTTGAGCCTCTTTATATATCTGAAAATCCCTACAAAAAAAAATCTAAAAACTCATATCATGTCCTTCGCGTAAACTTTGATCCTATTATAGCTACCGGTTGTGTTTTGTTCTTATCTTAATTGTGCAAGTGTCTTAATCTGGTCTTTGTGTTTAGTTATAAAAAAAAAGTGTGTCAAAAAAAAAAGATAAGAAAGAAAAATAAAAAAAAAAAGAATAGAGAAAAACTGAGAAAGAAAGGTTGAAAGATCAGTAGGTTTATGTGCACAAGTGCTGAAAGTTTTCATATCAAGTAGTGCAACCAGTGTGCTATCCTTGTTTAGGTGCAAAATTTTGGTTGGGTTTGATTGCAACACTTGCATCCCAACCATACTCCTTGTTTGCATCAAATCTGAAATTTCCTTGCGTGTGTGTGATCGATTTACATCTCATTCATATTCTGTGATCAGCACTAGGCAGAGAACTTCTAGTTTGGATTGTTACTTAATATTACAATAACTAGAATTTAGATTGCATTCCTTGTTTTATTCTCCACCAAGCTCCACATATAAACCACCGTAATCTGTACTCTCTAGTCTTGTATTCGCCTCGCCATCACTTTCAGTTACCACCACACATTTGTTTCTCTGTAATCCGCGGCAGGGAATTCATAAGAGCTTTGGTTGGTAAGAGAGGTGAGGTTGTGAGAGTTCTACATATTTTCCTATACCACATATAAGCTTGCTATTTTGCATATGCAATAACCATGACAGGCCGAAGATATACCAATCTTCCATTCTATGGAAGTAATGATCCGGAGGAATTTCTCGTTTGGGCAGAAGAAATGGAGATTGAACTTGAGGTTCAAGATTTTTCAGAAGCCAAGGAGATATCACGAGTTGTGCTTGAATTTGAAGATTATGCTCATGATTGGTGGAAACAATATCCACATAAGCATCTCATCAAGAATTGGGAAGATTTGAAGAAGGCCATGAGAAAAGAATTTGTTCCAAGGGAATATCGGCTGATTTTGCTTCGTCGTTTGCAGCGTGTGAAGCAAGGTAGTAAATCTGTCCAAGCATATTATGATAAGCTGAATTCTTCCTTGCATCGTGCAAATGTTGTTGATGACATGAATGCAATGGAATATTTCAAGAGAGGTCTTAATGGAAACATTGCTACTGCACTTGAGGGCAAATATTTTAGAAGTATGCAAGATCTTCTAAGTTGTGCAATTAGAGAGGAAAAGAAAGTTATAAAGGTGCAGCAAGGCAAGGTCACCCAGAACATTAGTTTGTGCCAAGATAAAAGTGTTAAGTTGCAGCCCAATATGTCCTCCATTGTTGGAAAGAAGCAATCATCAAGTCCATGCAAGAAGAGAGGACATGTTGTCCCAAAAGTTTCTTTAGTTGATTCTAGTACCAAGAGAAGTGAACATCAACAATTCAACTCCAAGAAGAACTTTGTTGTGCAGCAAGAAGAAGGCTCTATGTCCCAAATTGATATGGAAAATGGTGAGGTGTGTGACATTACAATGAATCATAGTGTTACACCATCTCTTGATGTTGTTGCTATTCCAAAGTGCCATTTACAATCTGAGGTTGATGAGAATCAAGTTGCAAATGTTCCCATCAATGTTTGTCTCAGTTTTGAGCAAGATCAAGAAGAAAATTCTGCTGCACATGACACACAAAGTGAGGTAGCAGAAGCCACTATGCAAGTTGTAGAAGATCATCAGTTGAGTTGTAAAACTAGAGAAGATACTTCTCTGATCGAGGCTGATCCTTTGTGTGTTGAGTTGAGGGAACATGCTACAGTTCCACGCCATGGAAATCTAAAAAATTTTCATCAAGAAGCACTGCCACCATGTGTGAACACAAGTGCTGCAGATCTTAAAAGTTCTGAGTCTTATTCTAGTGCTAAAAGTGGAGAAGTTATATGCTCCAAATCTGTCCAGAAATTTTCTATGTCATCTGATGAAAAATCAGTACCCAATTATGACCAAGAGGTTGACAACACTCTGATTTTTGAAGGTGAATCTAATCTAAATTTGAAGGCCAATCAATGTTTCAGTTTGAGAGCTGAATGTGCGCACAAAGATGATGCCATTGTGCCATATATTGCAAGTAATAAATCTATCCAAGGTGAAGTTCATCATGATCTAATGGATCTGAAGTTTCGAACCAACATGGTTCCAAGCACAAATGTGGTGTCAAGATGTGTTGTACCATCAGCTGCATTATGTGATGAATTATTGGACAGTGGTGCTGAAATTTTGTGCT
Organism: Saccharum hybrid cultivar R570; assembly: GCA_038087645.1. Classification (NCBI taxonomy): domain Eukaryota; kingdom Viridiplantae; phylum Streptophyta; class Magnoliopsida; order Poales; family Poaceae; genus Saccharum; species Saccharum hybrid cultivar. Next base: position 19,702,392 of record JAQSUU010000760.1, read on the forward strand.
CCCCCATGTCACAGAGTGTTGAGATTATTGAAGGAAAGATTAGTGCACATGATTCCACTTATACTAATGCTAGTCCGGCATCTTTGGAAGAGGTCAAAGATGATTATTTGGTTGCATCTATTGCTGTTCCAATGCCACAGAAAGTTCAGATTGAAGGCAATATTAGTGGGGATGAATCCACATCAGCAATTGAGAGATCATCATTATTTGAAGAGGATAGACCTGATGGTGTTGCTGCCACCATTACTACCCCAATGGCAATCGATTACATCATGAATGATGGAAGATATTCATATGTTGCTCTAGAAGACATTGAAAATATTATGCATCAAATCCCTTGTGAGAATGAGTGCCACATAGCCAAATTGAGTGAGAGTAAAAACAAAAGTGAGTTGTGTGATTCCACCAAATGTGAGATTGAGAGTATCCACAATATGAGTGTGAGAGATACACCACACAAAAAGAGAGAGCTTTATTGCAAGGCATGCACGGATGATTTTAACACTAACCCACTAATGTCTACTCTTAGTGTTGTTTCTCCCAACATGCAGGTCTATAAAGAAGATTCAGAGGAGATGGCTGCTCAAAAGACCCCCAAACTTGGCTAGAGAAATGTGAGGGTTGCCACTATTGAGAACCAACTCTATGCTGTGCAAAACCTGAACCATGACAAGGAAAAAGGTAAAAGTTCAGAGATACAATGCATCATTCATGTACCATCACAAAATCTGAAAGGTAATGCAAACAATTTAGAACTGAATCTACAACATATATTGACCAGTAATTGTAATGACAAATTTGCTTCAACTGAAATTGAGTATACACAAAATCTTTGTGCTGATTTGATTGATCCACATGTTGATACAAGTGCTGAAATTTTGAAAGTTGACAAACATTGTTCAATCATGCATGACCATTGCTATACTTTGACTGAAATATATGATAATTTACATGTTGATAATGTGGGCCATGTGAAATTGATTAGTCATGCTGAATTCTTTAGAAGAATATCTCTTGCTGAATGTATGTTCTATGTCAAGCTTGATGAATTTGTTGATATTAATAAAATGGTTGAAAGCGTTCTTGATATATCATCTATGAAATCTTTGAATAATGCCTATTGCTGCAAGTTTACATTTAACATCATCGGACACTACATTATAAATAAATTTTATGTTTGTGCTCTTTGCATAACATGTCACAACATTGCTGAATTGAAGTTGAATAAAATGAGTTGTACATCTTGTGAACCATACTTTTCTTTATTTGAGATAAAAAGGTTGTTTAGAGCTTGCTATTCAGAACAATCAGTGTTTTTTTCTTGTTCATATTCTCCACTGAAACAAAGAAATCTTGTGCAAATATGTTTGGTTCATTCACCCAAAGTCTTTCCATATACATGTGGAACCATTGAGTATGAAAGGTACATTACTAAACCTTTGCATGAGTTGAGCATCAAGAATTATTGGAATACCAGACATGCTTCGTTCACATCTATTGAAATGTTTGATTTTGCAAAGATAAAACATGATAACCTGAATCAAATGAGTGGTTTAAAAGAAATTTTTGTGCTTCCATTTTCAAAGTTAATTTCAGGTTCACAAAATCTGAGAAACTATTCATCTCATCGAAAAGGAAATAATGTGCATATGAATTATAAAGAAGATAATGAACAATCTTCAACAAGTAATCATAGCAATTGGCATATGCATCCACTCTCTATTTTCTTTAGACTGTTTTCAGGAGAGCAAAAGCAGAGGACAAGTTTTTTTGAAGAGAGGAAGGATGATAGGATCATACCAAGGACATCAACATTCACTCTTAATTCTAAGGATCCATTCAAGGTGAAAGCTAAACTTGATTATAAATCCTTTTGGTTTCCACCTATAAGACTACTACTTGGTTTATATGATTACAGATTCAAACACATTGCTGTGATGGAAGAAGGAGATTGCAACAGAAACATAGCATCTACCCCTGTTGGCCTAGCACAATTTTTGGACTTCGACGGATTAGAGTCGAGGACGACTCTTTTTCAAGGGGGGGAGGATGATATGACCACGACAACCAACAACATGTTACAACCTCCAAGTCAAGTTACACCAACACCAGTCCAAGTCTTTGATGGACCAATTACACGTAGTCGAGCCAAGAAGCTACAACAAGAAGTGCACGCGCTACTTTCTGAAAATCATTTTAATGTTAATGAGAATTATATACTACCTAAGTCGTGCACGTTGCTATTGCTTAGGTGCACCACGGAGGATGACAAGAAGACACCAAGGGTGAAACAAAGAGGAGGATCACGTTCGAGCCAGTCCAGTATGACAGAACCATTAGAAAGAATCAGTCATAACTTTTTGCTCACAAAAGCTATGAAGGCCCATGAGGACTTGTTGGAAAGCTTATCAAGTCTAGTTTCAAGCCCAAGTTCTCTCACTTGATTTGGATTCTCCAATGTTGAGATTCGACTGATTTAGTACGGACTGGTCAGCTAGTCAGCAGTCAGCCTGATGTCCAAGTTCCCATGCAAAACTATACCAATCTACAATATTTCGTGGTACATACTACACATGGTGTGAAAGGTTATCAAGTTAACTTTCCAACCCAATAAACCGCATGTCATTTGGAGTTTCCAAGATAGAGTTATTGCCAAAACACTGAAGACTGCGCTGAAGACCAACAGCCACGCGAAAATTCTCCAGGAAGGCATCTCGAGGAGGCCCGTTCACATAGTGCGTCTTATATTTTTCTTTTCGAGTTTTCACCTATCTAGCAGGGCTGTTGCTAGTATAAATACCTCCTAGACTCATTGTAATCTCAGACTTTTGATAATAGAATACAAACCCCCCTTTTGTTAAGCTGTGTGCTAACAAATATTGAGAGAGATCTCTACCCCTTTGCTCTTGTGATTTCCTTTGCGAAATTTACAGAAGCGGCGTCTTCATCCGCTCCCAATTGGTGCTCCTACTCCCTTCGAGGTTTCCTCGATTGATTGTAGGCTGTGTTGGTTGGTTCTTTGAGAGTGTGGTTGGGCGAATCCTCGATTCAGGTTGCCGGTTAAAGACGGTGGTTGGCTTCGAGTTTTATTTGCCAGGTTGCACTAGTTATCGCTGCCTGCAGCAAGTTATCCGGCTGTTCTTCAGCTAGTTATCGGTGATCATCCTACGTCGTGAAGATCGGGACCCCCTGAGCGTATCATGTTGTCTTTCTAGATAGAAATTTAATTATAATTCTATGAGGTGTCGTCTTGGATCCAATGACATCACCTGTTTACTCCGAACAGCCTAAGACTGCGTGCAAATGATCTCGTCAGATTTATTTGAAGTTATTAAATATTTGACTTGCATTGAGATATCAAGATATTATTTATGTATCAACAGACACTAGTACAGGATTCTTTTTAGGTGGCGTCACCATTTATTGAATGGAGGCGGGCACAATTTTGGCCCATCACCATTGTCGCGAGCCAGGCCAGCCTCCTGAGTGACCGCCTCGGTTAAACATTGACGAAGGCGGTCGCCTTAAACCGACCACCTCGATTAATAACCCATTAACGGAGGCAGTTACTGTAACTCAATCGCCTCCGTTAATGGATTAATGAAGACAATCCGCTTAAATCAACCGCCTCGGTTAATAAATATTAACAGAGGCGGTTAGCTTAAAGTAACTTGCCCGCCTCAGTTATTCCCACCCTATAAATACCCCAGTGCGCCCCCAAATCTTCGAAGTCCTCAGTGCATTCAATTTTTTAACACCCTAAAATTTGCTCCTTTGGAAATATAGCCAAATTGATTTAATTTTGAATTTTTGGTGCTCATAAAACAAAGGGAAATAACAATTTTTCATAAAATTAAAATTCATAATAGGATTTAGAAACATGGTTGTGCATACACTTTGGTGCATTGGATTTTATTGTGATTAGTAGTTTGATTCAAAACTCAAAAGGGATTCAAAATCTATTTGAAAATTGCTTTGAAATCAAGGAATAGAAAATAAAAAGAAGGAACAAAACTTCCCTCCTTTTCTGGGCCGCACAGCCCAGCTCCCCCTCCCTCTCCTTTCTTCCAGCCTAGACCAGCAGCCCTGCTCTCTCTTCCACGTGGGCCGCCGCGTGCCAGCCCAGTACGCCCTCTCCTCGCCTCCCTCCATTCTGCCCGGCCCATCTCCCCCTCGGCACAGCAGGTCAATTCCTCCCCCGCCTGGCTAGTTGCCAAGCCGGCCCAGGCCGAAGCCCGTGCCAGCACGCTCTCCCCTCTCCCTCTATTGGCTAACGGCCGGGACCCGCCCTTCACTCACTGCCACACGGGCCCGCTTGTCAGTGCCATCTTCTACCTAGAGCCCTGCACGTTGGAGCCCCCATATATAGCGCCTAGGTGACGCCGCTCTCCCTGAGCCCTAGAGCGCAGCCGCCCTCCTATCCAGAGTCGTAGCAGCGCCGCCACAACCCTAGGAGCAAGCCACCGCCGTCGATTCGCCACTCCGCCGCGTCTCCGTCTTCTTGACCATGCTACCGAGCATCGACGCGAGGTAAGAAAGCCTCCAGTACCCACCTTTTCTTCTCCCTCACTCTCATCTCTCTCTCCGCCTCGCCGAAGCTTCGCCGGAGCTCCCAGCCGCCGAACCGAACATGGGCTCACCTCTGTGCTGTCGCAGCCGCCCTAGTTCCCCTAGTTGAGTTTACCTCGCCTTACTCATTCTTTCTGTGCCAATCCCAAGCTGAATCATGGCTTCTAGAGCCCTAACCGTGTACGCCGATGAGCTTCGTCACCGGCAACGGCCGACCGTTGCGCCGGCTACCCTATTCCAGCCGCCACGCTCTCTCTCCTCCTCCCAGCTTCTAATCTCTATCGCCCAGATCTAGATTGACGTCCCGGATTCAAAGATGCCCCATCGCCGCTTGTTTTACTAAAGAGCCCCTGCGATTTTGTGTAATAGTACCTGCAGTCCACCTCAGATTCAAAACCCCAAAGCCGCCCATCTTTAGATCAATGGACAGGATTAGACCATACCCTTTTGCCGGTATTTTTCCTAAAGAGACCCCTAGTTTTCACGAAATCAAACCTGCGGTCCTCTGACTGTTTTAAAATCTGATTTTCTATTTATTTTAATTCGAAAATAAGATCCACTTATTTAGAGATTTGCCACTACATTCTTTAGGCCATAACTTATTCGTTTTAACTCCGAATTGGTCCATTGAAGTTGCGTTGAATTCATAACAACGTGATCTACACATTAGTATTAATGTTTTCCATGTCAAGAGTTCTAGAATTTCATGGTTTAAATCCAACTTGATTAATGTTTATGCAACAAAATTTATAAATAAAATATAATTGATTTTTACTTTGGTTTTCTAAATTCAAATATAATATGACTTAATCCAATTTAGATATTACTCTGAAATATCTTATATATGTTTTATATAATTATTAAAATAAATGAAGCTTATTTTCTTTTATAAGTGTAGATCTTTCGGTAGCCGTTTCTTTCAAACCGTAGCTCCGATTAGTGTGCTTTTCGCGCCTATGTGTTCATAGCAACGTGTAGAACCTCTTTAGAACCTTTTCACTTGCTATTTCATATGTTTGGTGTATTGTTCTAATTTGGCTCTATTGTTTGCTTCGTGCATGATTGCATGGATGTTTGTGTGGTGCTTTATGATCGTGTCCAGTCGGTGAGCTTTGCGTTGGTGATCAAGAAGCAGTTCTAGGAAGGTTTGGACTAGAAGATCTGATCTGAGTTGAAGGCAAGTATAGCATGGGATCTTCCTTGTACCTATTCACTTTAATATCACAACAATCATATTGCATGTGTCTACCTTGTTACCCGTAAGGGTATCTTAGATTTTACACTTATACCTTGACACCAAGTGTGATTTTCATTAGGTAGTACTATGCTAGTGCTCAAGATAAATAACCATGATCTTGTAACTTGACTAATGGTATATGCAATAAATGTTAAAACATGACTTTTTAGCAACTTGGAAATAGGGGGCTAGAGTATTTAGCTACTTTGTAAATGCTCTAGATTCCTATCCCTAAGGACTTATCTGTAAGTGGTCATCCGGGACTTACAGTACAACCATGAGTGCTACATTGCTCTGGCTTTAGTTAAGTATGAGGAACTTTTCTAGCTCGTTAGAGGTTACCTTTACGGTGCAAGAGGGGTGTGTTCCAGGTCAGATGTAGTGTGGCCTCTATCCGCAAGTGTATAGGCTGTGCGTTATTGTGCCTTGCGGAAGGGGAGCCCTACATCTGTAGGCCACAGAAACCTAGCGGCCCTAACTTGTTAGATAAACCTTTGAAAGACTTCATAGTGATCCCTGCCCGCTCACCTTGGAAGTGTTTTGGTAGTGGTTAACCTAGGCATATGGGTATCATGGCTCATGGGTAAAGATGTACAGCCTTTGCAGAGTGTAAAACTGTAATAATAGCCATGCTCACGGTCACGAGCAGCCTTGGAACCCTTATGGAATAGTTGATGAACACTAATGATAATGATGATGAAGATGCTCACTAATGATTACTGTTTATGCTATACATTATTCATGTTTACATGATTATGTGGTTATTTGGGGCTATTGCTGAACTTGTTGCTACTCAATGGTTAAAAGATGACTTACTAAAAGCTAACTGCAGTAAACCCGTGTCAAACCTTTTGAGCCTCATGAACCCTATGTTATATTTGTTGAGTACGACATGTGCTCACCCTTGCTATTTCCCCACACCCCTAGACTTTAGAAAAGTTGCTCCGAAGATTGATGAAGTTACGGAGGAGTTCCCAGAGGACTGATAGAAGTGCTAGATTGCTAGTCTAGAGGAGTTAGGCTTGTGATCAACCAGTCAGTTGTCCCTGTGGAAGTAGAGTCTTCACCTGAAGCTTAGAGTTGTCTTTCCGCTGTCTATTCTCTGAGGTTATATTCTTTATACTAATACATTGTGTAATAAGCATTGTCTTTTGGTATTACCATTATTTGTGGCTATATGTGAGAGCTGACTTCCTGGGCTCACATATAGTGTGTATCTAGTTTTGCCTTGAAAAATGAGTGCTACAAAGTGGTATCAGAGCAATGCTGACTGTAGGACGCAAGCCTAGTTAGAACTGGACGTTTTAGCATGCTTTCATCTTTTCCTACTTCTTGCTTTCTCTCTAACCTTGTTATTTGCTAAAAGTTATGCTCACTTCAGCCTCTGTTCTGTTATAAAACCTTGCCTCAATTCTAAACTTCTCTTGGACTATTAGGTGGCTCGTAACAAGATGACTGCCAACCTCAAAGATTAGGAGGACCAAGCTATGTCACCCTTGATTGAATTTGATAAGGAGAAGTTATCATCTATGTAAAACCGTGTACTAGAAGGAGTGACTCGACCTAGGAAGAATGGATAGATCAACATACCAAAGGGACCAGTAAAGAGACAAGTGACAGAAGCTTGGAAGAAAATGAAGTACGATGACGCTATTGGTAGTGGAATGCTTGGAAGTCAGGATCAATGTCATTGTTGTAAACATTTTGGTTTTCCCTGTCTTCGAAATAAGTCAACTAAGAGGGCAATCAAGGTGAGCCCGAATTGTGAGGACAATGTGGTTAAGAAGAGGAAAGCAAACTCACTAGAGCCAGTATTGGGAAGCAATCAACATGTGAATTTGTCACATCTAGCTCTGATCCCCAGTCAGATAAATCCAAAGGAGTTAGAAGCTTCTCAAGATAAAACTACTTCACATGAGGTATGCATAGATGGGTGGACGATTACCTATAAGGAGTTTCAACCCCGAAGGACCAAGCAAGCTAGAAAACAGGTCAGTCAAACAAAGATGAATCTTCAGAGTCAGCAAGCTAACAACACACCAAGCAACAATTCCGTCAAGTATGACATCACAAAAGATCCAGCTAAGAGGAAGTGTTATCATTGCCAACAGGAAGGACATTATGTTAAATCTTGTCCATGGAAGAATCAACAGTTGTACCATGGAAGTGTCCAGAGTCAGGTCACTACAGGACTGCCACTAGTAAGTGTTAGTGATGCCCAACCTGAAAGCAGCACTTGTTGGGAATAACGAATGAAGAAGTCATGCCACACTACCTAGGATCAATGAAGTGGAGGACTGTTGGTATTTATTAACTTGACACTTGTTTTGATAGTCACTTACTAATTACCTGCACCCCTAGCTTATGTATACTAGGTTGTCATCCCCAGTGTTGGAGCTAGAAATGTTTATAGGTTTTACCCAGCATTACTACTAAGTAGTTATCTTATCATTTTATGTGACTAGAGAGAATAAAGATATGAATGAAAAAAGGAATCCGCAAGCGCACAAATAATTATACCATTGTAGCATTTTACCAATAGTATTCCAGGTATCGTTATTTATATTTTACCACAAGGAGGAGCTATGGAGCAGCTAGAGATGATTGAACAAATAAGCACTACTTTTGATAGAATCAATCACATAGCACATACCTTAATAGGGGTAAGCCAATAATAAATGACAAATGTAAATAGTGATAACACCTAGAGATAGAAATAGACTCTCAGTTATAGTAAGACTAGACAAGAGATTAGTTAAGAGATTAGATTCTTATGTCATTTCTTATTTACTAAGTCTTTTGTGTACCCTGGCACATATACAATCATGTATAGCATAATGACTCTCAGTCTATGCATAAGGAACATTACTAAGGAATATCAAGAACAGAGCAAGACTTCCTTCGCAACCAGGTTCTACTTGTTCTACATACGGGGAGTGGACTACAGAGGACTCAATAGGAATATCACACCCGCGATCTACCACATGACCCAGCATATAGAGTGCATCCGCAGGCAAACAATATCTAACCACCATGCTTACATAATGTCGACCACTTAACTCACTCGAGTACTGAATTAAGCGCTTTGCGATCTCATGCATAAACCCCTGCAGAAACACAGATTCACCAAAATCTGTGGAATTCTGTTAGTTTAAACCCTAACTCTATGTTGGAGGTTGATTTATACCCTTTTCCATGTTTAGTTGACGGTTTAAAATGAACAATAACTACCGTCAACACACTCCCCCAAGCTTAACCTTTGCTCGTCCCTGAGCAAACAACTAAACCAGAGATAAATTATGAGTTGCCTCAAATACACATGCTCTCAACCAAGAATTCTCTTTCGGATTGAGTGACTGATCTAACTTACATACTCACCCATATTACCTTCGATCATGGGGCTTTTGCCTTTACTTGGGTCTTGAGTGATTGAAAGACAGAACAGTCAAGTCAAGCACTATGTCTCGAGTTCTTTACATCACCTCGTTCCAGAGTTTTTATAAGTTTTCAAAATAAAACTCAGAGATTTCTTTGTATGACACTCTCAAGTCTGTCATATATGTGGTATTTGTGGATCCTTATCAAGGCAATTGGTGATGTTATGCCTTTTCTCTCTTACCCTACAATTAATAAAGCTTATGTGGAGTTCATAGGTATGGAGACAACACATACATACTTGCAATGCATATGTTGTTAAGTCAAACAATGGATCCAAAGAGAGTTAAGTCATACAATCAAATCAAGAAGTGCATGTGTAGGGAATGATGGGTATATATGGTGGCTAACTAATTCTACATTGCTCCTTGAGAACGTATCTCTCATTTGGAAACTTGAAAGTATTTGCAAGGAAACATGGGCTATCATATATTTGTTTTCTTCTTTCTTCTTTTTCTCAGGCGGGCATCGAAGTACCTATTGTTTTATTGTTTGGACACTTGTTCATTTTTTTCAATACTTTTTTTTTCTGAATAACTTTTGCATAGCCCATGTCTCTCTATTGCAATAAAAATACTTGATAGATAGCAACAAGAATTTGGAGCATTTATTTTGTGGCGACCTATATGGAATATTTTTTGGGTGTTTCCTCCCAGTGTAGGAGTTAAACATTTTTGGATGGATGGCATGCTTTGGCGCCTACCCCTTGTGTAGGGATAGTGCCTATGTGGGTGGTGTGTATGTGATCTTGATTTTAAAAGTATCACAAAGCTCTCATAAGGCATCAACAAAGCTTGACTAAACTCAATGCAAATGCAAGCAGTAAAAATATGTGGTTTTCCTAGTCTAGCATTCATGTATGGCTGTGGTAGGAATTCTAGCTCTGTCACACAAGGAACTCATCATATTGTATTTTTAGAATTTTCAAAAAGTAAAGCATCCAGAATTTGGTATTGTTAGGAACAAGATAAATAGCAGCTCAGACCTTCTTATATCATGTCCGTCAATTACCTAGACCTAGCTTAAGCATGCTCCCACAGATTTCAAGTTTAGAGTGAGTTTTTAAGTCAAACCAATTTCAAACTTTGGGAGAACTCTATGTTGAAAACTAGATACTTAGAGCAACTATTCATCATATCCATTATGAGCATCTTCAAAGTTCTTTTTATTTTAAGAACAGAAATTTAAAACAAACTTACGTACACACTCTTTTTATTTGATTTTAGTTCTTAATAGCAAATAGAAGATAAAGTAAAAATAAACTAGAGAGTAGAGGGAAACTTATCTTGGTAGGCGAGGACTCTCTCCCCCAAGCTGGGTGTTGCTGTAGTTCTTTAGTACAATCGACGAAACTGGGGATAGCTAAACAGTCTGTCCTAGTTTTGATTCTGCTGCACTTGGTTCTGCTGGATGTCAGCGAGGCTTTGTGCGGCTTGGTCTTGCCATTGTTGGTGATGGTGGAGCGTTTGTTGAATGGCGGCCTGGTTCTCTTCAATGCCTCTCAGTCGACTGCGGATTTCTTGTCACTCCATTTGCTGTTCGTGATAGCTTGCACCAGAGAAAGATGCACGTCCAAGCTGAACATGGGTGCCTCCTGAAGAAGATACCTCCTGCATATCAATAGAATAACGTCCACTACCTTGGTGGTGAGAGTCAAAATGACCATGCTGCCACTGGGCACTCGTTCCCTACTGCCAACAACCAACAGAGTGCTGGGGCATGGTCTGCTCCCATGGACTGCGTGCAGCTCAAAAACCTCGAGAAGATCCTGCATGATCAAAAGTTTGATAGGTAGTGTAGGCGGGGCCCTGTGGGGCCGTGTCTACACCGTAATAATGTGTTGGTGGAGCTCGGTCTATTCTCGCAGAAGCACTTCTCCCGACAGCTGCACTAGATGGCAACACAATCAAAGAGTTCGTGACGTACAAACCAAGACCCGGGTTAGGTAACGGGATCTCAGTTGTCCGACCATGGTAAATCATAATAATTCCTTTATTCTTTCCTCCCTTCACCATTTGAGCTTGCTGAAAGTAGTCAGTAGTTATATATGGCCACCCCCCAGGAATATACTCTACCAAAGCGTTTTCCATTAGCCCAAGATTGTTAGCAATTCGAGTAACCAGAGAGGAATACTCGATATCACCAGTTCTTTTAAAAATACCTAACCAATGGATCATCATAAACTGTATGGGTGACACCTTCCTACGTTTGACCATGGCAAACATCAGTTTTAAGTCTTCTATGCTAACGGTACGGTCGTCTGCCCTGGGGAAGAAAGTCATCCCCTTCCATTTATGCATAAAACGCAAGGTAGGTAACTGGATAGAATTAGTATGGGGGTGGTCACAAACATCTTCATCAGAGATTTCTTTCCAAAATTGGGTCCTCTAAAACTCCAGTATAACAGAGTCTACATCTAGAATGCAATCATCTCGAAAACCAAGATGCTGACTAAGTTCTTTCCATGTGAGGGAGAATTCTTTTGAAAACATTTTAAAAGTTACCCCAATATTAAAAAGTTGAAGGGTGCACAAAAATTCTGCGGTGAGCAATTTGCACCCTGGTTCCACTATGATCTAGAAATTTTCCCACCCTATTGCAAAAAAAATAAGGGGGAACTCAGTGTCCATACCTGACTCTTTCATGAGGCGGGGATCATAGACGCTTGTGAGGGTGAAGGGACGGTCCTTCAATGCCGTGTACTTTGATCTCTCCCCTCCCCTTAGCTTCATGTTCTTCTCCTCCATTAGAATGTTCATGGTGGTTGTTGATGGAGATGGTGCAGCTTGAGCTGGTGAAAAATCGACGTTCATTTCGGATCCTACCGAAGAATTGTTCCGGTTGTGCGGGATGATCTCGAGCGGGAAAGCTTCTTCCAGAATCCACTCATCTACAAAAACTTAGTGGACAACAAAAACTGGTGGAGAGATTAGTGTAAAAGGTTAGTAGTCAGCTGTCCAAGAAGTCAGTCGTTCGAGGTTAATCGGCCAAGAATTTCTTTAATGGTTGTTTTAATTAAGCTTTGGACAGAACCTCCCTAAACTTTAAATTCTTTCTCACACCTTGGACAGCACTTCTACTAAGGAGCCATCTTCTAGCTCTCAAAGTTTTTCTCCACTATTCTTCTTTGCTCTTACTTTCCTACTTACTCTACTCAACTCTTAAGTTCTCCAACCTTTGCACTGCGAGTTTCTGGACTTAGGAGGCAGAATGGAGTGTGTTGTGAGGAGACAAGGAAGTAGGAGGAAGGTATTTATAGATGGAGGTTGGGGTGGGTCGACCGACCTAGCAGTGGGGTCGGCCGACCCCACTCTAGGCCCACTTCAGTGGTGCTCATTCCTGGTTCTCTCTTGCGTGGATTCTAAGCAGAATTTGATACCTAACTGATTGAATGGTGGCAGGAGCACCAGGTGCAAAGAATGAAGCACATTAAAAGATGAGATATGCTATGACATGTGGGTCCCAAGTGTGGGTCCTTGACCTGTATTTTCTATGTATATGCTATGCAAAAATATTACTTTTATGAAACTATAAAAAAAATAAGGAGATGAATGATGGTAATCTTCCTTTTTTATGCCTCCACAGTAAATTTTCCTTATGGAGGTTTTTATGCTCCGTAAAAATGATTTACATGGGGCTAAACTTTTCTATACTATGATGCTAATTTTTTTTTATTTTTCTAATGCAAGTGATGCAAATGCAAGAAGTAAATATGGATAAATACCGAATTACCTCCCGGCGAGGGTCCGGAATTTTAAGTCTGCTGAACCAGACTTCTCTGCTGTTTATTCTTTAGGTGCATCATCCGATCCCGGAGATGATGATCCTGATGATTGATTCTCCTTTTCTTGCCATACCATGTTTGTGGTGAGATTGAGCTCTGGTTTTGGCCTAAAAGTAAAGCATTCTTCTTTTCCATTTATGATGAATCTGATTTCTCCTGCCCCGACATTGATATGAGCGTTGGCGGTGCTCAAAAAGGGTCTCCCAAGGTTGAGTGACACTTTTGAGTCCGGTTGCATGTCCAGCACCACAAAGTCCACTGGCACAAAGAAATCTCTTATCTTCACTAGAATATTCTCGGCAATTCCCACAGGGTAGCGGATTGACTGATCGGCCAATTGTATGCACATTGATGTTGGTTCAAGTGTTGAATAAGTGAGGTTGTCGAAGGCTGTCTTGGGCATCACACTGACACTTGCTCCAAGGTCACACAGTGCATTGCTGAAGTGTTGATCTCCGATCGAATAGTCTATAGTGGGACATCCTGGATCCTTCTTCTTTGTTGGTGTTATGTTGAGGATGGAAGTACTACACTCTTCCGTTAGCTTGATCACCTCAGTGGTGGGCAGTGGTCTCTTCTTGTTCAAAATATCTTTGAGGTACTTTGCATAGGTAGGGACCTGTATGGCATCTAGCAGAGGCATATTGATGTATAATCTCTGAATGACCTCTACAAACTTACCAAACTGCTCATCCATATGAACCCTCCTATTCCTGTGTGGGAATGGTAAGAAGTTGGTGTCATGAAAATCTTGTCTCATTTGATCTTGTAATTCTTGTGGAGCAACTTCTTCCTCTTCATTATCTTTCTTTTCTTCTAGTACTACTGGTGATGTTGGTGTTCTTCCTGTACCTTTTGGGTAAGGTGGATCACGGGTTGACTTGCCACCTCTCGTAGTTATTGCTTTGACCTGCTCATGGTTAGTGGCAAAAGGGGGTGTAGCAGACAACTGTTCTAATTGTGATTCTATCTTTTTGTTATAAAGAAGTTGATCTTTTATGGCAGAAGAAAAATTATCCATTTTAACATTTATGTTTTCTAAGACTTTGTCATTAGCAGCAAGCTTCTTAGCAAAATTATCATTAATCTTGGCTTGTTCTAACATTAAATCTCTCAAGGATGGTTGTTTGCAGTAATTACCTTGGCAGTTGGATCTTGATTGTTGATTCCATCCTTGTTTCTTTAGCTGTGGAGCGGAGTTGTTGATAATGTTTACGTCTTCTTGATATTCAGGGAATTCCACTCCCAAATACTCTCCACATCTATTCTGAGTATTATATGCATCTTGAATAGCTTGACGATCTTTCTTGTAGTTGTCTCGCCGTTCGAGCCAATTCAACAGTACGTCCATCTTGGTTGATAGTGCACATAATTCCTCTGGTGCCTCCTCACTCTGGTGACAGTGTTGAGGGTTGTCTTGGGACCAGCTCTGATTTTCTGCTATCTTGTCCATGAGTATTGCAGCTTTTCCAAGAGTGAGTGATAAAAATAATCCTCCAGCAATGGCATCTAGTTGTTCATGAGCTCTCTGAATTAATCTATGATAAAAGCCTTGCATGAGCAACCACTCTTCCATTCCATGATGGGGACAATCTGAAACATATCCTTGGAAACATTCCCATGCTTCTGGAATGGTTTCTCCTTTTTGCTATTGGAAATTGGAAATCTTTCCTCTTAAGGCATTGGTTTTGCCTATAGGGAAGAACTTTTCTAGAAAGGCCTTTGAACATTTTCCCCATGTGTTGATGTTATCTTTGTTGGTGTAGAACCAGTGCTTCGCTCTTCCCACTAGTGAAAATGGGAATAAGTGGAGTAGTATGATGTCTTGAGCTACGTCCTTGATGACAACTGTGCTACTTATCTCCAGGAAATCTTGAAGATGAGCACTTGCATCTTCATGTGCCTTTCCACTGAATGGTGTAGCTTGTACCATGTTGATGAGGCTTGGCTTGAGCTCGAACTCAAGGTTATTGATGTTCAGTGTTGGTCCAGTGCGGATGTTCTCAATGCTTGGAGCAGTGAAATCAAGAGTGTCCTCTCAGCCATAGCTTCAGGTACTGGTGTTAAGCTTCTTCTTGATTGATTTGATTCTGATAAATGAAGTTTAGTGAATCACAACCAACCCTGCATTACCCTGTACATGATATAAACAAAAACAAACAAGGGTGAACCTGTAAAAGTAGAGGTACTAGTTATGATTCTATCAATAAGTATGCATTTGTTCATCTTCTCTTCATAGCCTTTATTGCTCCTCCCCGGCAATGGCGCCAAAAATGCTTGTTGGTATTTATTAACTTGACACTTATTTTGATAGTCACTTAATAATTACCTACACCCCTAGCTTATGTATACTAGGTTGTCATCCCCAGTGTTGGAGCTAGAAATGTTTATAGGTTTTATCCAGCATTACTACTAAGTAGTTATCTTATCATTTTATGTGACTAGAAAGAATAAAGATATGAATGAAAAAAGGAATCCGCAAGCACACAAATAATTATACCATTGTAGCATTTTACCAAGAGTATTCCATGTATCATTATTTATATTTTACCACAAGGAGGAGCTATGGAGCAGCTAGAGATGATTGAACAAATAAGCACTACTTATGATAGAATCAATCACATAGCACATACCTTAACAGGGGTAAGCCAATAATAAATGACAAATGTAAACAGTGATAACACCCAGAGATAGAAATAGACTCTCAGTTATAGTAAGACTAGATAAGAGATTAGTTAAGAGATTAGATTCTTATGTCATTTCTTATTTACTAAGTCTTTTGTGTACGCTGGCACATATACAATCATGTATAGCATAATGACTCTCAGTCTATGCATAAGGAACATTACTAAGGAATATCAAGAACAGAGCAAGACTTCCTTCGCAACCAGGTTCTACTTGTTCTACATACGGGGAGCGGACTACGGAGGACTCAACAAGAATATCACACCCGCGATCTACCACATGACCTAGCATATAGAGTGCATCCGCAGGCAAACAATATCTAACCACCATGCTTACATAATGTTGACCACTTAACTCACTCGAGTACTGAATTAAGCGCTTTGCGATCTCATGCATAAACTCATTATCAATTATGACTATATCAAATATACTACCAGAGCAAACTAGGAACATAATAAATAGAAACATAGTATTGAAATAGAATAAAGTCATAACAAGAGGGAAACAATGGCTATACCAGCCTTCCAGATGACGATGAATCCAAAATCCTGAGTAGGAGCCCGAACTCTATGTAAACCTTGCTAGCTAGCCTATACTAGAACTTTGAGTAGCTAATCTAATTCTCTGGTAGAGAAGAGATCCTTCTGATCTTCTGGCTCCTAGCTTCAATTGGCTTCTCCCTTCAGGAGGGGGGCTTGCTTATATAGGCCGGTGGGATGAACCAAAGCCCTCGGATCAAACCGACCTTGATCAACGGTGGAGATGCAAACCCTAAGGCGGTGGAGGAACTGACGGAGAAGACGGGGGCTGACAGGTGGGGACTCAGGTCGGCCAACCTGGGGGTGGGGTCGGCCGACCTAGCCCAATGCCAGGTGGGCCCCACCTTCGATGGCACGCCTTCTCGTGTCTTCTAGATCCTTCTCAACTTGGTTTCACGATGGAATATGCTTTTTAGCTCGACGTCCTTGATATCTTTCCTCCTTTTCCTGATAAAGCCCTGCAAAAACATAGATTCACCAAAACCTGTGGAATTCTGTCAGTTTAACTCTATGTTGGAGGTTGATTTATACCCTTTTGCATGTTTAGTTGACGGTTTAAAATGAACAATAACTACCGTCAACAAGGACGTGTCCTGCTCATCCCCATGTAAGAGATGTTACCCTGGATGCCACTGCAGCCACACCGTGTCTAAGAAGTAGGAGTTATGTCCCTTGTATAATAAAATAGATAGTATCGCAAGTTGAGTCAATGTTTAAAGTGTGAACTTTTATTGTTCCATTGATTTGTCATTATGCTTATGAGTTTTTGGATCTTTGTAATGAGTGCAATGATCTTGTGGATTTTTGTCCACAATTTCATTTAGTTTATAGGCCTAAGGCATAAGGATGAATGCAATAAATAGTTGGGTTTCGCTTATCCCCTGTTTTTCTTATCCTGTCTTTTCGGAGCAGCCTGTCCTTATCACCTAGTATCTCTGCTTATGGATGCTCAAAAATCATGGGAACATTCGGAAGAACAGTAAACTTCCATATCTTACCCTTCCCGCAAGAACCACCCTTATAGATGTTGTGGTTTGGGAGTTATGAAAATCACAAGGCGATGCATTTGTGCTGTTTGGAAACCTGAAACAGTTTTTGTTGTGCACTGTTTTGGACCAACTTAACTGCAGAATTTGGAAAAGTGTTCTATAACAAAGTTGTAGGTAATTTCGTAAGCTTTCTAACGGTACAAGCTACAATTTCATCGGATGAACAAAACTCGAGATATGGTTGTTTTACTGTGCTGCTATTTTCCTGACCCGCAAGTGAAACTGAGTTGTCTGTTCACACCTTAGCATATGAGTTTATGTGGGATGTTAGAATGCCCTTATGCTAGTTAATTCACTCAGAAGAAGGTTCAAGCTATCCTTGGTGTCCCCTAGTTGGTCTTTTCTTAAGGGGGGTAGCCAAGTTGAAGATTTTGCAAGATGAAGTTTCATACGTTCTAGTGCTTCATTCGGAATGCATTGGTTATGTCTATGATGGTTGCTTTTGGGAAAAGTGCTTCATAGTGTGCCAGAAGGAATGTTCCCGATTCCAATCCACCGCCATCAAGTTCCCCATCTATAGAGCAAGCTTTGATGACGCAGACTCAGCTATTATAGACCATTGCTCAAAGTGTGTTGAACAACCCACAAGAAGCATAATCTATTGACAAGCGTGGTGAATTTATGATGGGATACCCACCGATATTCTCTCATGCAAGTGATCCGCTAGAAGCCGATGATTGGCTTCGAGCTGTAAAGCGACAACTTGATATAGCCCAGTGTAACAACTGAGAAGGTGCTTTATGCTTCTGGACAACTTCAAGGGGCTGCTTTAGACTGGTGGGAATCATTGCAACTTGGGCAAACAGGTGTAGAACAGATTGATTGGGAAAAGTTTAAGACTACTTTTAGATCTTACCATGTTCCAGCCAGTTTGGTGATGATCAAGAAGATGAGTTCCTCAACTTGAAGCAAGGATATATTTCAGTGTGTGAGTATCGTAACCGGTTCATCCAACTGTCACGCTTTGCTCCAAGAGAGGTGGATAGCGTTGCTAAGAAACAGAAACGTTTTATTTAAATGACTAAATGATGGTTTGCAATTATAGCTAATGACTATGGTGCATGCCGACTATCAGATGTTGGTGGAAAGAGCAATTGTAATTGAGAACAAGTGCCGAGAGATGAATGAGAAGAAGAGAAAGCGTGACCTTCAACGCCAGTTAAGAAACACTCATCTCCGTTTTGCTATGCAACCGGAATATTAGTCATATCCTATGAATGTGCTTGTGAGTACAGACCAGAATCAGTATCAGCAACCCAATGGTGAAGTGCCGCATGTTAGCTCTCAAGAGCCATGTCTGTCATCTCCTACTATGTCACACCCCAAAATTTTCAATTTTGGGTTGTGCTTAGAAAACACTAAATAAAATAAATGATTTTAATATCTGAATAAATTTATTAGTTAAGTTAAGTAGCTGCTAATTTAAATATAAAAAATTGTGGTTTTAAACTTTCTCATATTAATTTGATAATGTGGTGTTTGTGTGATGCTTGTCTTTGGTGTTGGTGAGTGCTTTTATTTTTAAATTACCATAGGACGACGTTTGCTTCTCATCGGAAAACTTTTTGGTATTTTCTGGATTTAAAATTTCAATCTCCGTGAGCTTAATCTTTTTCCTTGATATCTTCATCAATCTTTTCATGAGCTCCAAATACTTTATTTGGGTTCGTCTCATTCTAAAATATCTATGAGAATTTTTCCTGAATTTTCGGAGCCTTCGGGGTATTTTTCGTGGCTTAAAATTCAATTCTGGATTTTTCTAGAATTATTTTATCCAAGAAATTAATTAATTCCGAAAATAATAAAATATGTCAGATTTCCTCATGCCCAAAGGCCCATGACTTTATTTACTAATGAGCTTTAATAATTAATTAGGCCTATTAGTAAAGGTGGATGGTGCAACGTCAATTAGCACCATATCGCTAGTTGACATGGAGGTGGAGAGTTTTTCTCCTTATATATACGTACCTATCCCTTGGGTAAAAGCACACCAAAACTACCGTAAAAAGAGTCCCTAGTTTGGAAATACCTAGGTAGTTAATTGAATTTCTCCTTTATCTACTACGCCGTCTCCAACATCTCGTCGGTATCCTTGTGCGTCAGCATTGCCGATCTGTCATCATCCTGGTCTCCTCGTTTGCTGTCGCTTGGCCGTCCAAACTCCTGAGCAACATCATGAAGTATGCCCAGCCGAGAGCCCTGCTGCCGTGTCTCTATGCTGCCTTGCCGCCGGCCAGCTCAATGTCTCGCTTGGCCTCGATCGCGAGAGACAACCATCACTCTACCTGGATGAACTCGCCATCACTGTCGACCAATCTAGCCTTGCCTGCATCCTAGTCACAGAGCAAGCTGAAAGCGCAGGTTTTCTGTGCACCCTTTGCCAATGCTCGATCTTCATTGCCGTGAATCCGCAAGTCCCGAGCATCCCATGAAGATTTTCCCAACAAGAAAAACTAGCTGCATCTATGCCTCACCGAGCTGCCGAGCTGCTGAGCTGCTGCCCTGCTTCCAAAGCTCTAGAACCTCGGCTGTTTCCCCTGTTGTCACGAATTGCACAGCAATGTACGAGAGGAAAGAAGAAGAGCTACGGTACTAGTTCGCCTCTGATCTTTTAATCTCCGCCGTTTCATCGTTTTTACTCCGTTTCGCTCTGTTTTGGTTTCAGTTCCGTTAGATTCGTATCGACTTCATTGTATCGGTGTGATCCTTATGTCAGTGCAGATGTTTTTCATATCACATATTTTCTGAACGTAGTAAAATATTAATTTAATTAATATATATGCTTGCAACCAGTTTTATAACTTAAATCAATATAGGTTTATTTGTTCGACATTTTACACAAAAGAATTAATATGATTAATCTGCATGTAATTAGTTTTCTAATCTATAAGCAATGTATGTGTTACACAATGCTATCTGATATATAGATGTTAAATATGATTAACTGCTACATGAATATATTTTCTTTACTTATAACTTGATTAGTTAAACCACGTTGCATATATTAAACTCAAAAATAGGTGTTCTCGCTTGTCATTTTATTTTGCTAAGTCAAAGTGTAACATGATTTAACTTCTGTCATCAATGTATTTTTTTTTATTATAATTTATTAGCTTGAACACATGTCCTATCTAGTTCAAGTAGAAGTTCTCACATGTTTAATTATTTTCTCTGCACAGATAAAGTTTAACTTGTTTAATATATAAATTATGTGACAATACTTTATCAAATAAAATATGATTAGTTTTAGCTCAATTAATATGAATCCAGCAAATAGCGCCGTGCGTGCTGTTGACCTGCTTCATTTTACTTGCTAGCTTGATGACATCACATGATGTCATGGGTATGATTTGTGGCCGTTTTTCTTTAGTAAAACAAATCCCGAAATACAATGGAAATACATATACACATACAATCTTATTTAGGTCATATCTTCCACGTTTTGACTCCGATTTGACCCGTTCAAGTTGCGTTAGGTTCGTATTTGCGAGCTCTACATGTTAGTGTAGTTGTACAGTTAGTTTTGATAATTTATTTTTCGAGTTTATAATTAAGTATTTATTTATCTATAGGAAATCCTAGAAAATTCATAACTTTCACGTTTTAACTCCGAATTTGGTGATCTTTGCGTCTGCGTGATCGTAGAAACGTGTAGAAGAGTTCTATAAACTTTTATTACTGTTTTGTTACTGTTGGTGTACTGTTCTAATTGTATCTCTTTGTTTGCTTCGTGTATGTTTGATTGGATGCATGTGTGTTGTTGATTGATGATCGAGTATAGACGGTGAGCAATTTCTTGACGATCAGAAGTATTATTTTGAACCAGACCAGCAGTATCATCAGGAAAGCTTTGATTAAGGCAAGTATAACATGGGACCATCCTTGTTACCTATTCACTGAAATTATCATACATATGCATGTGTCTTCCTTGACAATCATAGAGATTATAACTTAGCTATTGATATCTTGTTTCCTTGTCACCTATGGGTTATGCATTTGGGTAGCTACTGCTAGCGCTTAATTATGAACAATGATCTTGTAATTTGACTAATGGATTATGCAATCAACCAATTAAGATGATGTTATTTCTGTTGAAAGGGGGCTAGAGCATGTGGGTTATTTTGATGCTCTAGTTACTCTCCGTAAGGACTTACCTGTAAGTGATAACCGGGACATACAGTACAGCTGTGAGGGCTATATGGCTCTGGCTCTAGTTGTTCAAGAGACCTTTTCTAGCTTGTTAGAGGTTACCTTAAATGGCATAAGAATGGCTTGCCACGTTGGGTGTAGTGCGAGCCCCTGGCCTAGTGTGTATAGGCTGCGGTTGTTGTGCCACAGGGAAGGGGGGTTCTACATCTGCCTGCCGAGTGAATCTAATGGCCCTAACTTGTTAGACGAACTTTTGAATGGCTTTATATGGTCTCTGATGTTTTGGGCCTTGCAAACCCATGCATTTGGAAATCATGACTCACAGTGAAAGTGTACACCTCTGCGCAGAGTTAAAAACTGGTATACTAGCCGTGCTCACGGATACGAGCGGCCTTGGGGATTCTTACAGAATAGTTGATCACCATTGTTATATCATGCTTAATTATTGTTGATTATTATTATGCTCATGTTAATGCTATTCATTATCCTTATTACAATTGATCATTGATTCATTAATGGGATTTGGATTACCTTGATGCTACTCAATTGCTAATTATATGATGATTAAAAGTTAAACGCAGTTAAACAGTGTCTAGCCGGTTTGAGCCTCATGAACCCTGTGTTATACTTGTTGAGTTCGACATGGACTCACTCTTGCTATTTCCCCAACACTCCAGTGTGTAATAAGATGCTACTCGGAAAAAGGACAAAGGTGTAGTGGAGTTTCCAGAAGACTAGTAGAAGTGCTAGGCATATGTTACCCCCAGTCAGCCGTCCCTGAGAAGAATGGAGCCCGAAGTTTAGTCACCGCTCCGCGATACTCTGATGTAAGTGTTAATATAGCTATGTATACGTTATATAATAACATTGTTTCTGATACTTTTTCATTCTAGCATATGTGTGGACTTCCTGGGCACACATATAATTAGCCTGGTTTTGTTCTTTAGAAAACCGGGTGTGACAGAGTGGTATCAGAGCGGTGTTGACTGTAGGACGTATGCCAAGTAGCACTGGATGTATTCTAAAACTTATTTTACGATAAAACTGTTTTGTCATCCCTTGACTCATTGATTTTGACTATTCCTCTTCCTTGTCCTGTTGTATCCTCTCCTTGATAGCTTCCTTTGAGCTATTATTTCTTACTCCCTTGGATTTTATTTTATGTTGTTTTTACTAAAAGTTTTCTGATCTTACCTTGTTCAAAAGTTCGATGGCTTTTCATCATCTCCAATGTGCCAATAGGATGACCACCATTATTGAAGAAGCACGTGTAGTACCGATGATGTGATGTGTGCTTGTTTTGCTTGATGTGTTGCTTGTGTGTTGTTCTTGTTCTCGTGTTTCAAAGGTAGGCCCGGAAGGTATAAGTCTTGAGAAGTAGCTCGATCTATGTTAAGTGGGGTAGTGATATCTTGTATCTTACTTATCTTTCAATCGATCCTAATTCATGCCATTTTCTCTTACACCGTTCCTGTCTACCCTTGGTTGTCATGCTACCTTATTAATCTCATCTTAATGGATGATCAACACATGAAGGACTTATCATTAGCAGCAAGCTTTAGAGAAAGTGTTGCCTTCAATGACATTGTCAGGTGAAACAAGATCTTTGTTAAGTGGGGTAGCATCTGCTATCAACAACAGCAAGTCCTGAATATCTCAAGCGACGAGGCATGAGGAGGCACGAAGAACTAAAGATCAAACTTTATCTTTCTTGTCATCTTTTGGCTATCCTCGATCCATGTCTTATATCTCATCAACACAAAGCAAAGAAGCATGAAGACTTGAAGATTAGTGTTATCTATCTCTCTAGTGTCTTTGAATCTCGTTTCTGCCTTATCCTGTTTTTTTAGAACAGTCTGTCTTTCTTAGTTTATACCTATATTTTTTGATGCCCAAAAATCATGGATAAATTCTGGACAATAGTAGACTTCAATATCTTTCTCTGACCATAAGAACCACCCTGATATCTATTATGGTTTGGGATTTATGAAAATCACAAGGCGACGCATCTGTGCTGTCAGCAATCTGGAATAGTTTCTGTTGTGCACAGTTTTCGACTACCTTAACTGCAGAATTTGGAGAAGTGTTCTATAAGGAAGTTGTAGTAAATTTGATAAGCTTTCCAACGGTATAAGCTACAATATCATTGGATTCGTAGAACTCGAGATATAACTGTATTTCTGCACTGCTATTTTTCTGCTCGCGAGGAAGTGCAGGTTACTTGTTCTTGCATATGCTCATGAGTCTCTTTGACATGATAGAAGGACACAATAGTAGTTATCACTCAGAAACAAATGCAAGCTATCCTTTGGTGTACTCTAGTTGATCTCTTCTTAAGAGGGTTTGTCGAACTAAAAGACGATACAAGATGGAGGTTTATATGTTCTATTTCGTCACCTGGAAGCATCAGCTAGCTACATGGTTGTAAAGTCACTATCGAGCGCAAGTATCTTTTCTTAGGGTTGGTAACCTGTTGGAACCATTGACAAGGATCGTAAGGGTCTAAAGGACAGCTTTACAAAGTTGGTTTTGAGCTTGTGGCATCATCATTGGATAAGAGTTGATGAAGGAAGAGTGAAGACTTGCAAATCAACTTTATCTTTCTCCCTAGTCTCTCTAAATCTCGGGACGAGATTTCTGTTAAGTGGGGTAGAATTGTCACACCCCAAAATTTTCAATTTTGGGTTGTGCTTAGAAAACACTAAATAAAATAAATGATTTCAATATCTGAATAAATTTATTAGATAAGTTAAGTAGCTACTAATTTAAATATAGAAAATTGTGGTTTTAAACTTTCTCATATTAATTTGATAATGTGGTGTTTGTGTGATGCTTGTCTTTGGTGTTGGTGAGTGCTTTTATTTTTAAATTACCATAGGACGACGTTTGCTTCTCATCGGAAAACTTTTTGGTATTTTCTGGATTTAAAATTTCAATCTCCGTGAGCTTAATCTTTTTCCTTGATATCTTCATCAATCTTTTCATGAGCTCCAAATACTTTATTTGGGTTCGTCTCATTCTAAAATATCTCTGAGAATTTTTCCTGAATTTTCGGAGCCTTCGGGGTATTTTTCGTGGCTTAAAATTCAATTCTGGATTTTTCTAGAATTATTTTATCCAAGAAATTAATTAATTCCGAAAATAATAAAATATGTCAGATTTCCTCATGCCCAAAGGCCCATGTCTTTATTTACTAATGGGCTTTAATAATTAATTAGGCCTATTAGTAAAGGTGGATGGTGCAACGTCAATTAGCACCATATCGCTAGTTGATATGGAGGTGGAGAGTTTTTCTCCTTATATATACGTACCTATCCCTTGGGTAAAAGCACACCAAAACTACCGTAAAAAGAGTCCCTAGTTTGGAAATACCTAGGTAGTTAATTGAATTTCTCCTTTATCTACTACGCCGTCTCCAACATCTCGTCGGTATCCTTGTGCGTCAGCATTGCCGATCTGTCATCATCCTGGTCTCCTCGTTTGCTGTCGCTTGGCCGTCCAAACTCCTGAGCAACATCATGAAGTATGCCCAGCCGAGAGCCCTGCTGCCGTGTCTCTATGCTGCCTTGCCGCCGGCCAGCTCATTGTCTCGCTTGGCCTCGATCGCGAGAGACAACCATCACTCTACCTGGATGAACTCGCCATCACTGTCGACCAATCTAGCCTTGCCTGCATCCTAGTCACAGAGCAAGCTGAAAGCGCAGGTTTTCTGTGCACCCTTTGCCAATGCTCGATCTTCATTGCCGTGAATCCGCAAGTCCCGAGCATCCCATGAAGATTTTCCCAACAAGAAAAACTAGCTGCATCTATGCCTCACCGAGCTGCCGAGCTGCTGAGCTGCTGCCCTGCTTCCAAAGCTCCAGAACCTCGGCTGTTTCCCATGTTGTCACGAATTACACAGCAATGTACGAGAGGAAAGAAGAAGAGCTACGGTACTAGTTCGCCTCTGATCTTTTAATCTCCGCCATTTCATCGTTTTTACTCCGTTTCGCTCTGTTTTGGTTTCAGTTCCGTTAGATTCGTATCGACTTCATTGTATCGGTGTGATCCTTATGTCAGTGCAGATGTTTTTCATATCACATATTTTCTGAACGTAGTAAAATATTAATTTAATTTATATATATGCTTGCAACCAGTTTTATAACTTAAATCAATATAGGTTTATTTGTTCGACATTTTACACAAAAGAATTAATATGATTAATCTGCATGTAATTAGTTTTCTAATCTATAAGCAATGTATGTGTTACACAATGCTATCTGATATATAGATGTTAAATATGATTAACTGCTACATGAATATATTTTCTTTACTTATAACTTGATTAGTTAAACCACGTTGCATTTATTAAACTCAAAAATAGGTGTTCTCGCTTGTCATTTTATTTTGCTAAGTCAAAGTGTAACATGATTTAACTTCTGTCATCAATGTATTTTTTTTATTATAATTTATTAGCTTGAACACATGTCCTATCTAGTTCAAGTAGAAGTTCTCACATGTTTAATTATTTTCTCTGCACAGATAAAGTTTAACTTGTTTAATATATAAATTATGTGACAATACTTTATCAAATAAAATAAGATTAGCTTTAGCTCAATTAATATGAATCCAGCAAATAGCGCCGTGCGTGCTGTTGACCTGCTTCATTTTGCTAGCTAGCTTGATGACATCACATGATGTCATGGGTATGATTTGTGGCCGTTTTTCTTTAGTAAAACAAATCCCGAAATACAATGGAAATACATATACACATACAATCTTATTTAGGTCATATCTTCCACGTTTTGACTCCGATTTGACCCGTTCAAGTTGCGTTAGGTTCGTATTTGCGAGCTCTACATGTTAGTGTAGTTGTACAGTTAGTTTTGATAATTTATTTTTTGAGTTTATAATTAAGTATTTATTTATCTATAGGAAATCCTAGAAAATTCATAACTTTCACGTTTTAACTCCGAATTTGGTGATCTTTGCGTCTGCGTGATCGTAGAAACGTGTAGAAGAGTTCTATAAACTTTTATTACTGTTTTGTTACTGTTGGTGTACTGTTCTAATTGTATCTCTTTGTTTGCTTCGTGTATGTTTGATTGGATGCATGTGTGTTGTTGATTGATGATCGAGTATAGACGGTGAGCAATTTCTTGACGATCAGAAGTATTATTTTGAACCAGACCAGCAGTATCATCAGGAAAGCTTTGATTAAGGCAAGTATAACATGGGACCATCCTTGTTACCTATTCACTGAAATTATCATACATATGCATGTGTCTTCCTTGACAACCATAGAGATTATAACTTAGCTATTGATATCTTGTTTCCTTGTCACCTATGGGTTATGCATTTGGGTAGCTACTGCTAGCGCTTAATTATGAACAATGATCTTGTAATTTGACTAATGGATTATGCAATCAACCAATTAAGATGATGTTATTTCTGTTGAAAGGGGGCTAGAGCATGTGGGTTATTTTGATGCTCTAGTTACTCTCCGTAAGGACTTACCTGTAAGTGATAACCGGGACATACAGTACAGCTGTGAGGGCTATATGGCTCTGGCTCTAGTTGTTCAAGAGACCTTTTCTAGCTTGTTAGAGGTTACCTTAAATGGCGTAAGAATGGCTTGCCACGTTGGGTGTAGTGCGAGCCCCTGGCCTAGTGTGTATAGGCTGCGGTTGTTGTGCCACAGGGAAGGGGGGTTCTACATCTGCCTGCCGAGTGAATCTAATGGCCCTAACTTGTTAGACGAACTTTTGAATGGCTTTATATGGTCTCTGATGTTTTGGGCCTTGCAAACCCATGCATTTGGAAATCATGACTCACAGTGAAAGTGTACACCTCTGCGCAGAGTTAAAAACTGGTATACTAGCCGTGCTCACGGATACGAGCGGCCTTGGGGATTCTTACAGAATAGTTGATCACCATTGTTATATCATGCTTAATTATTGTTGATTATTATTATGCTCATGTTAATGCTATTCATTATCCTTATTACAATTGATCATTGATTCATTAATGGGATTTGGATTACCTTGATGCTACTCAATTGCTAATTATATGATGATTAAAAGCTAAACGCAGTTAAACAGTGTCTAGCCGGTTTGAGCCTCATGAACCCTATGTTATACTTGTTGAGTTCGACATGGACTCACTCTTGCTATTTCCCCAACACTCCAGTGTGTAATAAGATGCTACTCGGAAAAAGGACAAAGGTGTAGAGGAGTTTCCAGAAGACTAGTAGAAGTGCTAGGCATATGTTACCCCCAGTCAGCCGTCCCTGAGAAGAATGGAGCCCGAAGTTTAGTCACCGTTCCGCGATACTCTGATGTAAGTGTTAATATAGCTATGTATACGTTATATAATAACATTGTTTCTGATACTTTTTTATTCTGGCATATGTGTGGACTTCCTGGGCACACATATGATTAGCCTGGTTTTGTTCTTTAGAAAACCGGGTGTGACATACTATCACCTTGGTGAAGACGAATAGTCCTACTAGTGAGGAAGGTTATGATTGGGGTGAAATTGAACCTGATGAGAGCGATTGTCTTGAGAAGTTTGTCGAGAACAATCCAAGCCAGAATCAACTACAAAAGAGCCACAATAGAATGTCCATAGGAAGCAGGTGCATGGAAATAAGTTAAAGCGAAATTACATCCAAGGAAGTTTGAACAATGTGAATATGATTACCACTCATGGAGCTAAGGAGGTCGTTTATGGTTTGATTGCAGTAAGCTCAGCCACTGCTATGGTGTTGTTTGACCTCAGTACGTCACATTCATTTATCTCTAGTGCATACGTAGAAGATCATAAGATAACTACGCTTCCAATGAGGAAACCCATGGTAGTTAACTCTCCAAGAGGAGAAGTGAAGGCAAACCACATATGCCCAAAAGTTCGTCTTGACATAAAGGGGGTAAACTTTGAGGCAAACCTTATTGTTTTGGAGTTAATGGACATTGATGTTATCCTTGGAATGGGGTGGTTGTCTGCTTGTAAAGGTGTGATTAAGTATGTCCAACGTACGGTGCTTCTAACCTCACTGTCAGGAGGAAGAATTGAGTATGAGGGTATGAAAGCTGCACCTAAGGAATGTGAGGATGATCTGTCAGAAGGTGTGAACACTGAGGATATTAAAGTGGACGGTGAGTTTTCAGATGTCAGTGTAGAGGAACAAACACCATTGGAGGACCTCAATGTGAGAATCGGTCATGCATATGTAGATTAGCCAACCAGGATCTTTGGATGACTCTTAGTGAGAGATGTGACTTGGGAAAATGAGGATCAAATAAAGGCAGAATATCCGTATCTCTTTTATCACCATCTTCCGAATCTCGAGGATGAGATTCATTTAAGGGGGTAGAATTTTAACACCCTAAATTTTGCTCCTTTGGAAATATAGCCAAATTGATTTAATTTTGAATTTTTGGTGCTCATAAAACATAGGGAAATAATATTTTTTTATAAAATTAAAATTTTTCATAGGATTTAGAAACATGGTTGTGCATACATTTTGGTGCATTGGATTTTATTGTGATGAGTGGTTTGATTCAAAACTCAAAGGGTATTCAAAATCTATTTGAAAATTTCTTTGAAATCAAGGAATAGAAAATAAAAAGTAGGAAAAAATTTCCCTCCTCCTCTTTTGGGCTGCACAGCCTAGCTCCCCTCCCTCTCCTTTCTTCCACCCCAGACCAGCAGCCCTGCTCTCTCTTCCGCGTGGACTGCCGAGTGCCGGCCCCAGTACACCCTCTCCCCACCTTCCACCATTCCGCGTAGCCCATCTCCCCCCTTAGCGCCGCAGTCCCCCACCTGGCCCGTTGCCAAGCCGGCCTAGGCCAAAGCCTGTGCTAGCGCGCTCTCCCCTCTCTATCTATTGGCAAACTACCGGGACCTGCCCTTTACTCACTGCCACATGGGCCCACTCGTCAGTTCTCTCTTCTACCTTTGGCCGTCCTCCTCCCGGACTCTGCTCCGTGCAAGGGAGTCCACCTCCGCCCCAACTCCACCACGCCTGCCTTGTCCTACATGTCGGAGCCCCCATATACAGCACCCAAGTGACACCGCTCTCCCTCAGCCCTAGAGCGCAGCCGCCCTCGCGTCTAGAGCCACAGCAGCGCCGCCACAACCCTAGGACCAAGCCGCTGCTATCGATTTGCCACTCCGCCGTGTCTCCGTCTTCTTGACTGTGCTGCCAGGCATCTACGTGAGGTAAGAAAGCCTCTGGTACCCGCCTTTTCTTCTCCCTTGCTCTGTATCTCTCTCTGCCTCGCCGAAGCTTCACCGGAGCTCCGCGCCGCCGAACCGAGCGTGGGCTCACCTCCGTGCTATCGCAACCGCCCTAGTTCCCCTAGTTGAGTTCACCTCGCCTTACTCTTTCTTTCCATGCCAAACCTAAGCTGAATCATGGCTTCTAGAGCCCTAACCGTGTACGCCGACGAGCTACGTCGCCGGCAATGGCCGACCGCCGTGTCGGCTTCCCTGTTCCGGCCGTCGCGCTCTTCCTCCTCCTCCCAACTTCTAATCTCTGCCGCCCAGATCTGGATCGACATCCCAGATTCAAAGATACCTCTTCGCTGCTTCTTTTGCTAAAGAGCCCCTACGGTTTCACGTAATAGTACCCGCAGTCCACCTTAGACTCAAAACCCCAAAGCCGCCCATCTTCAGATCAACGGACAGGATTAGACCACACCCTTTTGCCGGTATTTTTGCTAAAGAGACCCCTAGTTTTCACAAAATCAAACCCACGGTCCTCTGACTATTTTACAATCTTATTTTCTATTTATTTTAATTCAAAAATAAGATCTACTTATTTACAGATTTGCCACTACCTTCTTTAGGCCATAACTTATTTGTTTTAACTCCGAATTGGTCCGTTCAAGTTGCGTTGGATCCATAACAACCTGATCTACACATTAGTATTAATGTTTTCCATGTCAAGAGTTCTGGAATTTCATGGTTTAAATCCAACTTGATTAATGATTATGCAACAAAATTTATAAATAAAATATAATTGATTTTTACTTTGGTTTTCTAAATTCAAATATAATATGACTTAATCCAATTTAGATATTACTCTGAAATATCTTATATATGTTTTATATAATTATTAAAATAAATGAAGCTTATTTTCTTTTATAAGTGTAGATCTTTCAGTAGCTGTTTCTTTCAAACCTTAGCTCCGATTAGTGTGCTTTTCGCGCCTCCATGTTCATAGCAACGTGTAGAACCTCTTTAGAACCTTTTCACTTGTTATTTCATACGCTTGGTGTACTATTCTAATTTGGCTTTGTTGTTTGCTTCGTGCAAGATTGCATGGATGTTTGTGTGGTGCTTTATGATCATGTCCAGTGGGTGAGCTTTGCGTTGGTGATTAAGAAGTAGTTCTTGGAATGTTTGGACTTGAAGATTTGATCCGAGTTGAAGGCAAGTATAGCACGGGATCTTCCTTGTACCTTGTTGGCAGTCCTTAACTCACAACTTTTACTGCGATAATTTAACCAAACTTAGTGAACAGGGCTTTAAACTAACATATTCCACGAGTTTTGGTGAGTTGGCCATTTTTAGGACATATACATGGAAAACATAGAAAAACATATCAAATGCGCAATTCCGAGAGCGTAAAAGCAACATCCGCGCCAAGGACGACAAAGAAGGCCCAAACCAACATCATATCTGGGCCAACCACTGATGGAAAAAGCGGCCAGGCCCAAAGCAGATGTCCATCACAAGCCCACGAGGAAAGCCCACTTACCAGATAACTCAGGACCCAGCCAGGTGGAGAGAAAAGACCAAAACCTACATCAAATCATCACAACTCCATGAATACCCATCATGGGTCAATTCTAGGCCTACTCAGCAACCCACCACGCAAAGATGGTCATGGACTGGCACAGCCAGGGCACAGGCGCGCCAGCGACGCAGCCGCTCCCCTGCTGCTGCCAAACAGGCCCAGCTTGCGCGTGCCGACGGCTACCGCCTCACCCATGTCAGTTCAGCTAGGGAGTGTCCAGGTTCAACATATTTGGGAGGTGGTTGTAGGCATTAGTGAGGGGAATATTTTAAGGAATCATTCCCCTCCTCCCCCTATAAAAGAAGGGCTACCCCCTCCTCATTCTAACAACTTTCCAAGGGGGAAGTGCTACCACACCCTACGTTTGAGCAACATTCCAATGGGCTATGCCCTACTAGCTAGCTAGAGTTGGGAAAGTGAGATGTGAGGGGCTGTTAGGGGAAGCGCTGGGTTTGTCGGTGACTCCCCAAAGCTTGTAGCTCTATGAACACGTGCTTGGCTCCTTAACGGGTTCTTGGCTAAGTAAGTGTTCGTAGTTCATATAGTCTTTTGTATCCTTTGTTTCGTTGAGCTTTACCTATACTTGTTTGTGGGTTTGTCGTCCGTTCTCATAGCAGATAATCTAATGAGAGGGTCCCTGATAAAGACGGATCAGCCTTCGAGCCACTAGAGTAGTAGTAGATAGCGTAGATGTGGTGTCTAGGCTAGAGGCTACCTTCGTTTGCCTCATTCCCCGCGGTTGAGGGGTAGGTGGCGAGTGGTGACAGCCCTATCTGTCCTTTGCAATCCCCCAAATTCAGGTACGGTGTAGAGCTACAGGCCGGCATCACCTGGCAGACCAGGTGCGATCCGGTGCCCGAAGTAAGCAAGTGGCAGTAGAGTTTAGCTATCCAAAAGACCCAAAAGCTATAGGAATCCATCTCTATCCCTTTCTAACTCTACTCTTGTGATGTCCTTGGACGAATTATCTAGAAGAAAGTACCTCCGTTCCGTATGGAAAATATGATACCTTGAATACTTTTGGGTGAAGGCTCCAACGGTAATTCCGTGCGCTTGCGGATTCTTCTGTTTGCATTAAGAAATACCAACAAGCTTTCTGGAGCCGTTGCCGGGTAACGGTTGCTATTTTCTTTGAGCCTAGTTCATCCTCGTATCTGTATCCTTTTTTAAAAAACTTGTCTTATCTTATCTTTTTACAAAACAAAATATTTCCTTTTACCGTTCATCACCATGAAGCCAACTTCAAATTCAAACCTTTCTGCTTCAAAGGGGGAGTTCTTGGAGCCACCATCTTTTTCAAAATCAAAATTTTCATCTGGCCATGAACTCCACCCAAGTTTAAAAGCCATGGTTCGGGCGAAACCCTTCTTAGGTTACGATAACAAAGACCCTTTTGACCACCTGCAAGAGTTTGAGGAACATGTTCATGCCTGAGCATCCCGGGCATGACACAAGAAATTTTTAAGTGGAAGTTGTTTCCCTTCTCCCTCAAGGGGGAGGTGAAGGAATGGTATACTAATGCCGTAGGAAGTATGAACAGGGACTGGGAAGAACTTAAATACAAGTTTTGTCTTGCATTCTTCCCTATGTCCCATATCAACTCTCTACCAAGGGCAATCCTCGATTTCGAGCAAAATGAGAAGGAGTCCATAGGTGTAGCCTAGGTCAGGTTTACAATGTTAATACATGCCAGCCTAGACTTGTCTTTACCCAACAACGTGCAATTGCATCTCTTTTGTTTGGGTCTCGGCATAGATGCTGCCCAATGCCTTGACATGAGCACCGGAGGGTCTTTTGCACACAAACCTATGGCGGAACAGAAAAAATCCTTGCCCACATGCTAGCAAAACATGCTTCTTCCATCATAGAAACCAAACCCCTCCAAGAGAAGGGCATATCAAGCTTTGAGAAGCCCTCACCAGCCGAATCCTTACACGTACCATCCTTAGATTTGGCTGTTAAGCCCTCACCTGAACCACGAACACTGAAGGAAGGAGTAATTTGCCCTTCAGAGTTCGCTATCGAATTCAAGGATTATGGCAATACCTCAAACCTTTCTTGGCACGAAAAGACTACATTTCTTTCTAAGGAGGTTTCCCTAGAGCGGAATCATCAAAAGAATGGTTAATGGAGGCGAAATGTTCTTCTGAAGCAATTCAGATTCTTTCACCTTCCATGACCATGTCTTGTTCGTTAAAGGGAACTTCCATAGAGGCCCTACACAACCTTACAGTTGGGACTAATATCATGTCACAATTCTTAGCGGAAACCCTTTTGGGCAACATGCTGCTAGACCCGACCAACAAACTCTTCAAAAGTCCCTTGGGACTATTTTTTGAGTGTTGTGGGATCGCTAGGGCCGTGGCTATCATATTTAACAAAACCAAGGTTTGTTTGGACTTCCATATCTATGCCATCCTTGTGTTTGATATTCTCATAGGCCACCCTCTTGAAAATCTTATTCAAGAAAAACCTTCACATGGGGGCCTTGATGAAACGTTGGGAACAACTGCTTCCGCCACTCCTATCCCTAGCCCCAAAAATCTAGTGGCAAAGCAGCATCCCAACAATGACCCGTTCGAGGAGGTGAAGTTCATATATCCATTCGTTTCACCTGAGCTTTCTTCTCATCCTTGTGAAACGAAATGTCCATGATCACCCTCTCTCGAACATAAACCATGTCCCTCTAGCCACCAAAATGTCATTCTTAGTGATCAGGTATCAACCACCACTTCTCCTGAGAATGAAGATCTCTATGCCATGGACATGCCAAAAGCATAGACTCTGGAGACTAAAAAGAAGTTCATTAACAAGCATGAAAGCTTCTCTTTTGTATCCCCTCAAGTTTCATGCTCGCTTTCAAAGTCTCCAAAGTTCGTCGTGCCTAGTGCCACATGCTTTCACGAGGACCACAACCTTATCTCTATCCTTGTTTCCAAACTTTTTAAGAATATGGTTATGGATGTATTCGTTTATCACAAATACCGCAAATCTCATGGAAAGCACTATGGTACTAACCTTGCAGTTTGAACCTCAAACGCCTATTGTTTGGTGGTGAAGTTGGGAACTACACCACCATTGATTGATGTAGGATGAATTCCCAAGGTCAAGCTTATGACCATAAACAAAACACTACCGAGAGATACCCTGGATTATCCTAAAAAAATAATATAATATTTATATATATTAATAATTTTTTAAATAATAATAATAATAATAATAATAATAATAATAATAAAACTTTTTAAAAGCAACGACATGTTGTCAAGTTAGTATGCACCTTCGGGTATTCTTGTCACTAACCATTTCAGGTGGAGACTAAGAAGAGCAAAGAGGCATGTGATGCTCGATAACATGGGAGCTACATCAAACATAGACCTTGATGATCTTCGGTGATGGAACAAACTCAAGGGAGACCCTAACTCTACACTTGACTTTTACGCAAAAGTCCAAGTGTGGGGGAGGATGGTGAAAGTCTTACCACAGGTTCCATACACACCAAGGATCATCATAGTTCAAAAAATAAAATGATGATGATGTCAGCTTTGCCTTGCTGAAAAGAAAGAGAAGAAAAAAAGAAGACAAAGAGAAAAAAAATATTTTATGAAAAAATGAATAAATGAGAAAAAGAGAGAGAGAAAATATATATAAAAAAGGGGAGAGTTGAAGAAGAAAAAACAAAAAAACACAACACGGGAGAAGGGGGGAATTCTCCTCCTCTGGACCTTTGCTTCCACTATGGCCCACGACCCACATACACTAAGTTGTGTGTGTGGCCTAGCCTTGTGGCTCGCTTGAGTTGGAGCCCATGCAACCAATGCCACCGCTGCAGCAACTTCAAAGCTTCATCCACACATGTAAAATGCACTCAGGTATGCAAAGGTAATAAATGTTCACCAACACCTTTACTCATTAACCTCCATGTGGACAGCTTGCGCATACAACTTCATACTTTCTTTGTTTATGTCATATGCTCTAGTTTGGGTGCATTCATATGGTACATCCATAGGTCTTTTTCAATTAAGCATGGTGCTTAGGTTAAAATGACCTTCTTTAATCAACATTTGACATGGTGTTGAATCTTGGTTAATGAAATTTGAGCAATTATCCTCATAAAAAATGAGAGTAATTAATCATGGTGATAATTCAAGGCTAGAATTATTTCGTAAACTTCACCATGGTCTTGTTTATGCTAAATGATGAAAAGTTGGGTGAACACATAAAATAAAATCAAATAAATGAATAAAAATAATAATGATAATAATAATAAATAAATTTAACAATAAAGCTCCCTAGTATTTAAGCCAGTAGAGCCCTCGCTTGTTTCTTTTGTATTTATTTTTCTTTAGTAAAATAAAACAGGTACAAGAACAAGTGTGGGGGAGAGCTCTCAAGCATAACTAACACACATTCGAGATCTCCCCAACACATTGTACAACATCGACCGATCCATCATGCAGAAGGACAAGACAAATAGGTTCAAGAGAGGATCGATTGAACTTTTGGTCCAGCCGAACCACTTTTGATTCCCATAACTCCTTCATCTTCAACGGTGGTCTGTGCAACTCTACCCTCACTACTTCCGAGTTTTGAGATTTAAAACTAAACAAACTAAAAAGACAATACTCTTGACGCACCATCTCCATGCTATCCTTTGATTAAATTTGCATACTCTTTATTCCTTGCTAATATTCCTATAACTTGTGAACAACTTACCATTGGGACCCCATATTATCTAAGTAATTGGAATATGTGACATAGCGGGATGATATGAATCTTGCTCTCTTATATGAAGAACTTGGGATTTATTTTCAACAAAAAATCAAAACTCGAATAGCTTGCTCCTCAATGATATGCAAATTCCTACCAAAGCCATATCTAGTGCTTTAAGCTTAAAGCCTTCACATTTATGCTACTTATCTCTGCATTGAGATTTGTCAAGTCTTATTGACCCTTGTTGAGAAAGTTATCATGCCCTCACGTACACCCACATACACAAGCTATTTCTACACTGGGAATATGCTAAAACATGCATTTGGTCCACCAAAGACTCTACTCCTACACTGGGAGTAGACAAAAAGATATGCCTTAGAAATAAATCCTCTATGTTCTACAAAATAGTGATCTCTCTCTATAAGTGTTTTAAGGGACATGGGCTATGCAAAAATATGTGACAAAAATATAGGGACACATGAAGGTCCCAAAGAAAAAAAATAAATATATATAGGGACACATGAAGGTCCTAAAGAAAGAAAAAAATGGTCACATGAAGGTCCAAGTATAGAAAAAAATGATGAGCACATGAAGGCTCATGCAAAATGATAGCCATGTTCTCGGAATAAGTGTTCATAAGAGAGATCACTCATATCAAGGAGTATAGTATAGGTTTAACTTTATCCACACACATGCACTTCTTGATCTAAGGGTATGACATCTTTCTCCTTGGATCCGAGATTTGACTTAACAAAATGTGCAGACTAAGTATGCCTTCATATCTTTCCCTACCCAAGCTCCACATAAGCTTTTTAGAAGTAGGAAAAAAAGAAGGCAACAGTTTGATATGCCTTGGTAAGGAACCAAACACATACACGAGTGATCTGAGAGAATCATTTGAGGAGCTAAGCAATGTTTACTTTTACAAAATCAAATGAAAACCCAAGTTTCTGAACTAATTGATGCAAGGGGATTTGAATCCACACTGTTCCATTATTCAATCACCCAAGATATCATGGTAGACACTTCAAAGTTCACAAGTGCAGGTGAAGCTTGGAATAACTTGTATGGAGGTTACATATCAAGGAGATGACCCATCTTAGTCCTTAACTTTACTCGAGGATGAGCAAATGGCTAAGTGTGGGGGTACTTGTTGGTGGTCCTCAACTCACAACTTTTACCGCCAACATTTACATAAAAACCACACCAAACTTAGTGAATAGGGCTTTAAACTACCATATTCCATGAGTTTTGGTGAGTTGGTCATTTTCAGGACATATACGTGCAAAACATAAAAAAAACATATCAAAGGCGCAGTTCCGAGAGCGTAAAAGCAGTATCCGCGCCAAGGACGACAAAGAAGGCCCAAACCAACATCATATCTGGGCCAACCACTGATGGAAAAAGCGGCTTAGGCCCAAAGCAGATGTCTAACACAAGCCCTCGAGGAAAGCCCACTTACCAGACAACTCAGGACCCAGCCAGGTGGAGAGAAAAGACCAAAACCTACATCAAATCATCACAACTCCATGAATACCCATCAAGGGTTAAGTCTAGGCCAGCTCAGCAACCCACCGCGCAAAGACGGTCGCGGGCCGGCATAGCTAGGGTACGGGGGCGCCAAGGGTGCGGCCGCTCCCCTACTACTGCCAAACAGGCCCAGCTTGCGCGTGCTGATAGCTACCGCCTCACCCATGTCGGTTCAGCTAGGGAATGTCTAGGTTCAACGTATTTGGGAGGCGGTTGGACGCATTAGTGAGGGGAATATTCTAAGGAATCATTCCCCTCCTCCTATAAAAGGAGGGCTACCCCCTCCTCATTCTAACAACTTTCCAAGGGAGAAGAGTTGCCACACTCTACATTTGAGCAACATTCCAAAGGGCTATGCCCTACTAGCTAGCTAGAGTTGGGAAAGTGAGATGTGAAGGGAGTTCGGGGAAGCACCGGGTTTGTCGGTGACTCCCCAAAGCTTGTACCTCTACGAACACATGCTTGGCTCCTTAATGGGATCTTGGCTAAGTGTTCGTGCTTCTTATAGTCTTTTATGTCCTTTGTTTAGTTGAGCTTTACCTATACTTGTTTGTGGGTTCGTCATCCGTTCTCGTAGCGAATACCCTAGTGAGAGGGTCCCCAATAAAGACGGATTGCCCTTCGAGCCATTAGAGTAGTAGTCGATAGCGTAGACGTGGTGTCTACGCTAGGGGCTACCTTCGTTTGCCTCGTTCCCCACGGTTGAGGGATAGGCAGCAGGTGGTCACAGCCCTGTCCGTCCTATGCAATCCCCACATTCGGGTATGGCGTAGAACTACAGGCCGGCATCACCTGGCAGACTAGGTGCAATCCGGTGCCCAAAGTAAGCAAGTGGCAGTAGAGTTTAGCTATCCAAAAGACCCAAAAGCTATAGGAATCCATCTCTATCCCTTTCCAACTCTACCCTTGTGTTGTCCTTGGACGAATTAGCTAGAAGAAAGTACCTCCATTCCCTATGGAAAATACGATACCCTGAATACTTTGAGGGTGAAGGCTACAACAGTAATTCCATGCGCTTGCAGATTCTTCTGTTTGCATTAAGAAATACCAAGAAACCTATTCACTTTAATATCACAACAATCATATTGCATGTGTCTACCTTGTTACCCGTAAGGATATCCTAGATTTTGCACCTATACCTTCACACCGTGGGTGATTTGCATTGGGTAGTACTATGCTAGTGCTCAAGATAAATAACCATGATCATGTAACTTGACTAATAGTATATGCAATAAACATTAAAACATGACTTTTTACCAACTTGGAAACAGGGGGCTAGAGTATTTAGCTACTTTTTAAATGCTCTAGATTCCTCTCCCTAAGAACTTATCTGTAAGTGATCATCGGGGACTCACAGTACAATCATGAGTGCTACATGGCTCTGACTTTAGTTAAGTATGAGGACCTTTTCTAGCTCGTTAGAGGTTATCTTTATGGCGCAAGAGGGGTGTGTTCCGGGTCGGATATAGCGTGGCCTCTGTCCACAAGTGTATAGGCTACGCGTTATTGTGCCTTGCGGAAGGGGAGCCCTACATTTGTAGGCCACAAAAACCTAGCGGCCCTAACTTGTTAGACGAACCTTTGAAAGACTTCATAGTGATCCCTGCCCACTCACCTTGGAAGTGTTTTGTGAGTAATTAACCCGGGCATATAGGTATCACGGCTCATGGGTAAAGATGTACAACCTCTGCAGAGTTTAAAACTATTATAACAGTCGTGCTCATAGTCACAGGCGGCCTTGGAACCCTTATAGAATAGTTGATGAACACTAATGATAATGATGATGAAGATGCTCACTAATGATTACTGTTTATGCTATATATTATTCATGTTTACATGATTTTGTGGTTATTTGGGGCTATTGCTGAACTTGTTGCTACTCAATGGTTAAAAGATGACTTACTAAAAGTTAACTGCAGTAAACCCATGTCAAACCTTTTGAGCCTCATGAACCCCATATTATATTTGTTGAGTACGATATGTGCTCACCCTTGCTATTTTCCCACACCGCTCAACTTTAAAAAAGTTGCTCTGAAGATTGATGAAGTTACGGAGGAGTTCCGAGAAGACCGATAGAAGTGCCAGATTGCTAGTCTAGAGGAGTTAGGCTTGTTATCAACCAGTCAGTTGTCCCTATGGAAGTGGAGTCTTCACCTGAAGATCGGAGTTGTCTTTCCGCTGTCTATTCTCTGGGGTTATATTCTTTATATTAATACATTGTGTAATAAGCATTGTCTTTTGGTATTACTATTATTTGTGGCTATGTGTGAGATTTGACTTCCTGGGTTTACATATAGTGTGTATCTGGTTTTGCCTTTAAAACCGGGTGCTACAGATTTCCACCCCGAAGGGCTGCCAAAATCAGCCACTTCCGCCATCACCAGCGAGCTCTTCCCCGGACCCCACACCCGCGCCCGCCCCTGCCCCCACACCGTCTTCCCCGCCTGCGTCCGCCGCCTTCCCCGAGCCGCTGTGGGCATGCCAACCCTAGCTGTGGGCGTCCTCGCTCCTTGCCGCCACCGCCGTGCCAACCCCGCCGACGTCCGCTCGCGGTTTCCCCGCCCCTACCCTGCCGACGTCCGCTCAGGTCTCCTCCTACTCTGATTCATTGGTTCACATGATGGCTCTGTTATTATGATTCCTTGGTTCTCCTGCTACACGCCAGTGCAGAGTGGAGAGACTCAAGTTTTTCATACTTGTATGTAAGCCTTTCATTAGCCCAATTTGAAATTTGGTACTGAGATAGCACCTGCAACTTTTGTCAGTATTAGGATTTTGTAAATACGTACGTGCCTGATGCTCTGATTCATGCACAACTGATTAGGACAACTTTGCACACTTTACTGTCTTACTCTTACAGAATGTTTGAAGAGGAACAGCAAAGAGTTAAAGCACTTGAG
Source organism: Saccharum hybrid cultivar R570 (assembly GCA_038087645.1). Taxonomy (NCBI): domain Eukaryota; kingdom Viridiplantae; phylum Streptophyta; class Magnoliopsida; order Poales; family Poaceae; genus Saccharum; species Saccharum hybrid cultivar. The sequence continues at coordinate 19,742,766 of JAQSUU010000760.1, forward strand.
GCTTATTTATTGTTGTCATGTTACAATCAGTACTCTTAGAACACCCAGAAAGCCATTTTAGCATGTTACTGTGATTATAGCAAACATTATACTATATATTAACAAAGAAGGCGGGCGCCTTAGGTCGTGTTAAATTAACGGAGGCGGTTGACATAAGACGCCCGCCTGCATTAATCCATTAACCGTGGCGGGCAGAGTAACCACCTCCTTAAAGTCACGATTAACCATGACTTTTGATTGGAGGCGGTTGCAATGCCCGCCTCCATTAAGTGCATTCGTCCGCCTCCATTAAGATTTCTGTACTAGTGAGAGTACATAAAACTTACTGGATAAGGCAAGAACAATCTAGACCTAAGAGATGTGTCTGCCTATATATAGACAGGAGGTGGACAGAGAGGTACAACTCCACAGCGGCTGCCGTTTGTGCTCATAGCGTCTTCCAACTCAGCCTTGAGACTGACGCATGGGCCAGCAGGGCTGGTGAGTTCGACGGCCAGCACTGTTCTATAGACCAGCTTGGGTGCTGTGTTGCGGGCCCCGTACTACTGCTTGGTCCATGTGAGCCGGGTCTACACCGAGAAGAAAAGAGAAGGGGTGGAGGCACTGTCCATGACACGTGGGACCGGAAAGTGGACGTGGCGCGGCACTATTGGTCCACGGCTTATCCCTTTCTTCGCCTCACGGTTCCTGTGTCTGACGGAGAAAGAGAGTAAGCAGCGGGGAGGAGCAGAGCAGAGCGATGGCGGGGATGTGGTCCGGCTCCGGCGGTATGGTGGCCACAGCATCGGCGAAGTGGCTTCCGATCACGCGGGTGCAGGCGTCACTGTTATCACTTATCAGGCAGGGGTCCTCGCTCTGGGGCTTGGCGTGCGCTTGGCGAAAAGGTGTATTGGACTACGAGTTTTTGGGGAAAAGGTGTTTTGGAAAGTAAAGAAATATTTCTAGTGCCGCAAATAAATTCCAGAAAAGCACACAAACACTCAAGAAATGCAGATGGTAAATTTTTAATGCAAGGTTTGTGCAAAAAGAGTTTTAAAATGGTTTTGCATAAAATCAACTAACCAAGTTTTAATTTGTTGTGAAATTCTAGGAGTTCAAATTTTTCATGAATTTTGGCACGAGGAATAAATACAGGGTGTTACACTGGTCCTCATAGACTTCATGATCCGAACAATGGCCGCGGATGACCCAGATGAGGGCGAGCACGCTTGCGATGCAATGGTGCGGTGCAACGGTAGTTTTTAGTGATGTGGACGTGGCGCACCCATGGCCATGTTGTCCTTGGCTCCCCGCTATTTGCCACAACTACGGCCTCACGCGCTTGCGCTCATCGATGTCATGCCACACATTGTCTCCATACCTCTTCTTCCACAGAAGAGGATATGGGGAGACTGAGAGGGAACACGTGGAAGAGATAGAGCTATCAGTTGTCATCAGGCATAGATCCTCCAGTTCGTGCCCCTCAGGTCCCTAGACCCTTACCCCAACCACGATGCTGAGGAGCGCGCGAGAGGTCGTGGTCAAGGGCGGTTAGGAGGTCGAGTGGAAAGGGGTGATATGGTCATTCACAATGCTTTACGTACATGGCAACCCAGCTAATTGTGGGATGACATGTAGTTCAGGTCGGCCGCTACAACTTTGGTATTAACTATGTGAAAATTCAAGGTTGTTTAGAAATTTTGAATTTCAATTCAAAATCTTTGAACATAAAACACATATATATTTGGTTCTCTAAATGACTTCAAATCAAAAGCTTTTCAAATATAAAGTTGTAGATTGTATTGAGAATTACAACTATGGTATAGACCATGTCAACATCTGAGGTGTTCTAAAAATTTAGAATTTCAAAACCTATTATTTTAGAAACAATATTTGGGACTCTAAACAGGTTTAGATAAAAAAATTCTCAACTGTAAAGTTATAGATCATGGTGAGAACTCCAAATTTAATATAAAGTTTGTCTTCATCCGAGTTCATATGGGAAAATTATGAATTACTTTTTGATGCAACCGTTTATAGACATGCCTGCATCCAAAAATTTATGTTTAGAGATAAATGCTAAGAATGGCCGCCTCTGTTAATACTACTTTTGCGGGAATGTTGTAACGCCCACCTCTATTAATCAATAATTTTCAGAGGTTGTCGCTTTAGGATGTTTGCCTCTGTAAATGATTTTTAGAGGTGGACATTTCCCTGGAGCCAGCATGACCACTTACCAAGATGGTCTAAAGATTTGTCTCCTGAAATTGTGTTTTCGGTATTGAGGCTTGCTGATACTGTTAGTACTACATCCATCCCAAAATATACTCCCTACATCCCAAAGTACTTGATCTTTTAGGATTGTTATAGAAATTTATGCTCAATGTAGATTATCCATATATCCCTATTTATTGAAATTAAACATGCTAATTAATGAATAATTAGTCCATTTAGTAAAAGAAATGCATGGGGACATTCATGCTGCAACATCAACCTGATATAGGCCCAACCCATGGTCCACGAGCGAAAACATCAAGCTTTCTAGGACCGAGACATGAAACATCATTTTACAGTGTAATCAACAGGCGTAGAACAGACAGGCAGACACGGGCACGCAGATAGGCACGCAGACAGATGGATGGATGGATGGATGGATAGATACATATATTAAGTGCATCAACAGTAAATTTTTCATTAAAAAGGTAGAATATGTAGATACTAATTAATACATAAATAGAAAGATTTTTTCGTAAAAATAGATAGAGAGACGGACAGACAGATAGAGAGAAAGACAGATAGACAGACAGACGGATAGATAGATAGATAGATAGATAGATAGATAGATACTGAATGTATTAGTAGTAAATTTTTCATTAAAAAAGATAGAATAGATAGATACTAATTAATAAATAGAAAAGATTTTTTCGTAAAAATAGATAGATAGATAGATAGATAGATAGATAGATAGATAGTAGATGATCTAGTAGGTAGATATTTTCATATTTATGATTTGATTGAGCACAGGAATGGATCAAGACAGCAACACAAAACAGCAATAATATAAAATGTAGGATATCTAAACTTGGCACGCACTGAGATATCAATACATCAATAAGAATGCAGCAGATGTAATGAACTGCAGTACTGATGATTTGGTCCTTGCTGCATGTGTGTATATAAGCACCAGCACGCATATAGCTAGCTAGCTTACATAAGGGGCGTATCACTCAGTCGGAGTACTACTACTAGAGCTATGGCATTCAGGAAGACAAGTAGTAGCAGTGTGCACTCGATGGCAGCTGCTGTTGGTTGCACTCCTGGTCGTGCCCTCTCTCGTCACGTCCACCTATGCAGGTACGAGCAAATCATGCAAACATCCTTGCAGCAGTGCTGCTGCCTGCAACAAGAGAATCTTAAAGATTAATTGTTAATTATTGATTAGTTATATTAACTAAGATGCAATCATATTTGGTTAATTAAGCATGTATCATGCCCATGCGTATATCTCTAGATTTAGGGTGTATATGACTGGACGAAGTGTATGTATACGAAGTATATGATCATACTAGACCATCTAGGATAGTATGTATATCAAGTATACATGTATACATAGAGTATGTGGTTATACTTATTTTTTATACTATAGTAGTGGTATTTTAGTAATATATTAAAAAGTATGGTCTCCTTTAAAAAAAATTCATGTAGTAATATTTGAAGTGTCTTAAATTGAGTATATGAACATACTCAAACAGATAAATCAGTATGCACACATACGCAATGTGGTTTATTGAATATGGGAGTAGCTACTCCCGGGAGTATAGAAAACTCACCCTATATATATATATATATATATATAGAACCACTGTTCTGCAGCTGCCTATAGAATAACTTATTTTGTAGCTGGCTACTGAATATACTCTCCCTATATATATACATATATATATATATGTATATATATATATATATATATATATATATATATATATATATATATATATATATGTGTGTATTGTTGCATGCATGCGCAGATGAAGAGGTTTGCTATACGGAATCGCCATGCTGCGATAAGGATGCATGCTCCAAGTCTCCAACAGATGCAAAAAAAAGAGGCCACCGAACGCGGCTACAAGGGTGTCAGTTCCGCTTGCCGCACAGATGTTAAGTGCTGCTGCACCTTTCGTAATCATAAATTGGGCCACTGGCTGTCACACCGGGAGCAACGGAGTGAAGGAGGCGCCTGAAGAGAAGACGTATTTGCCGCTGCGTAACACTAGCTATCTGTTTATGTTTTCAATAACCTTGTACTGGTGTATGGGCCCGGGCGGCCAGGGTCTGTAATCGGCGCTTAAGTGCCTGACCTTGTTCCCCATCTGACATTCAGACAATTGCGTAATAGAACTCGCAAAGGCTGAGGGGTTTGCCTCACCGGTGTCCTCGTTCTTGTATCTCGTGTGCTCACATCGACGGCGGCCTCGCCGGCAACCAAGGGTGTGACAAGTGGCATCAGAGACAACGTATCCTCGGCATGGGTGACGGGCACTTGCTGCTCTTCATCACCGCTAGTTATCCAGCTCTGATGACACCAGGTGACAGATCCAGTGGTCCGGCGCTTCCACAACTCCACCATCGATGCTCCATCGATTCGACCGTGCCACCTCCGTTTCCGAGCTGCAGTGAGTATTTCGAACCTGGATCATAATCCCCGGTGGCAGGTTGATCTCAGGGCTGGCCAAGTGCGAAGCATGCCAGGATCACATAGGTTCATGTCCGCGGTTGATCTAGTTCAACACGATCTGCGTGCGACCGTAGCGACTCCTACCAGCGCTATGGCAGCCGGAAACCGGGGCGTCTTCACCACCACTCAAGTTCATCTTCACCTGCGGCTCAAGTGTTCGACTGGGGGAATAAACCAACACTTTTCAGTTCGGCGGCGTGAACAACTGTGATGTGAGACCTAGCCCATTGGGCCAGTTGGGCCGGACCAAATTCACGACACTATAGTGATGAGGTACTAGTATTCCTAGTTTAGTCCCATACCGGAAGCGGAACGAATGCTAGACCAGCTTAAAAGCCTTGACCTGGAAGCCTATCGACTCCAGATCGATCTTTTTGCGCGAAGTGAGGATGAAAGCGAAAGAGAGTTAATTAACAGGTGGAACTCATTCAACGTGCAAAGTGGGCCTTAGCCGTCTTCCTAGGTCAGGGCATTACAAATGGTATCAGAGCCAACTCTCGCGGTTTTACGGTTGCATATGGTCCGGGAGCCTAGACATGTTGTGCATGGCTCTAGAGGGACATAACACTTGGGCCGGAGAACTAGAAATACGAACGTGGCCAAGAGAGTCGATCCTGAGCATTTATCCCATGTATGGGTAAGCTGGTTCGATAGCTCGACGAGGACGTCGAATCCTTTGAGGGTGGGTGGATGTGAGACCTAGCCCATTAGGCCAGTTGGGCCAAACCAAATTCATGACACTGTAGCGATGAGGTACTAGTATTCCTAGTTTAGTCTCGTACCGGAAGCGGAACGAACGCTAGACCAGCTTAAAAGCCTTGACCTGAGAGGCTATTAACTCCGAATCGATCATTTTGCGTAAAACGAGGATGAAAGCGCAAGGGAGTTAATTAGCAGATGTGACTCATTCAACGTGTCACCGTACTGATGCCTTGTCACCATACTGATGGTGTAGCCCCTCGTGGCCTTGGATGGATCGGGCTTGCTCTTAGCTTTCTTGTCCGTGCGCTGCACCTGTCCGTGTCGCCGTTCCCGGAGGCTTGAGTGCTTCTTCCGGTGGCATGGTGGTGCTTCAACTCCACCGGATACGTAACTGGCGGCTACTCGGTGATATCGACTTCAACAGAGAGGGCGTATATCGCATCTCCAACACACAGAATGAGCTCTTCGTCCTCGGCTGCAACACCTATGCGTACACTAATGGCATGAGTATGCCTGCCGCAGCAACCACAGCGAGTGCATCGACTCAACCAATGGCCCTGGGTACTTCTGCAATTGTACCCAAGGCTACGAGGGTACTTCTGCAATTTTACGTCGTTGGTGGATGCACAGGTAAGTAGTCTTGATACATGGCTTTAACGGCGCCTGAATTCTCACCATGCACTATATTCTAGATATTCTCATAGAGTAATTAAAAAGAACTACTCATTAGTTTGGTAGACTCTCATAATTGTCATCAATAATATTCTTTGGATCCGTTCTATTTTATATAAAAAATACTAACCTCTATCATTCTGAAAACATGTAAAGTAATTCCTAATGATGGCATCTAAATTACCCACCTTTAGCATTATGAATGTTGATAATTCAAAATAACCCCCTACAAAATTATATTTAAGTTTCTCACCTCTATCTTTATGAAAGACAATTCAAAATAAAAACCCACAATTTACATCTAAAATACAAAGCTCGGCTATTATGGAAGATACTTTAAATAGCCCCCTATTGTTCAATCTAAATTACTCACCACTGCAATTATAGAAAAGATAATTTAAAATAACCACCTATTTTTTTAAAATTATCTCTATCTGTCATTATGAAAAATAGTGCAAAGTAACACGCCACACTTGCATTCCAATTAGCCATATATACATTTAGAAAAGAAAATACATTTTAATTTGTTTCTAAATTATCTAACTCAATAATCATAAAAAAATTCCTCAAATGTACATAAACATAATAATATAAATTTCATGAAATAACCAATATCCATAGAGGATTCTATGAAACTCTAAATTACACACTTCAATAGCTATGAAGTTAAAGGTAAGCACAATATTATGTTCGACTATATAGACAAAGTAATTGTGCATCGATTAGGATAACTTTTTGATAGCATAGAAGCCTGAAAAAATATTTGGCTCACAAAGCAAATAACAATGATACTGATAATTCACTTTAAGTATATTAATACTCCACGAGAATAACTTTTATAAGTTCTTCTTGTAAATAAGTTGTTTATACATTTTGACTTGGTAATGGTAATTTAATCTGAAGTACTCATGGTTTATTAAACATATGAACTCATTTTTCAGCAATCATAAAAGTAAAAAACTAATATATATACTAATGATATTAACAAATTATTTAAGTTATAAATAACTATGACATATAATTTTATAAGTTATTACTTTAGGTATATTATACATTTTAAATAATATATTGACATATCTATATTGGTTGCATAAATTTACTATATATATAATTCTTTGATAAACACAGACATAACTAATCTTTAGTAGTCAGAGGTACTTAACAATAACTAACGCTTACATCTCCTAAGATTCTTGTCCGATGCGTGAGCACGAGTTGATTGTGGCAGACCCTAAAAATTAAATGGCCCACATACACCTATCATTATCATTAAGACCTCTGACCACTATGTATGGGAACCAAATAATCTCGAAAGTCTGTCAGGTGTCCTTGGGGAACCCTGAATCATCCATAATTCAACTTTCCACAGGATCATTACAGAAGACATTGCAGTATTACAACAGTCGATACAAGATTATATTACATCAGAGTTTAACAGCGGAAGGATTACAAACCATAATGTATAAACCATCATTTAAGTATTACAAACCATAAGTTCTTGTTATTCTTCTAAGTAGTAGGATAGCATGAATGACATGACCTTATTCATTACAACTCTTCATCCTGCCCATAGATGAAGGTATGATATATCTACTCCTGGATTTCATTTTCTTCAAGAACCGTCATGCAGCAGGGGCAAAAGCCAAATTGGTGCTAGGGTTCACCTGCAACAGGGGTTAACAAACCCTGAGTACAAAGGTACTCCGCAAGACTTACCCGACAAAGAAAAAAAATCTAAGGGTATGCAGGCTTTACAGGGAATCAAGGTAAAGCTTAACAAGAATCAAGATTTAGCTTTTGCAGAAAAGCTTACTAAATGGATCCTTACTTTCAACATTCTAACTCACAATTATTCATTATCAGTATCCAGTTTGTATCTACTCTAAATCAAACACTTTTGAAACATCTCATTCAATCCATTCTCATCATCATAAGTACCATGTTCCACAATTTAGACTACGATGCAGGTGAGAGGATCGAGTCTCCATAACTGAGGAGCAATGACGATTCAAATCGATTATACCCAGCTGGGGATCCCTAACCACACAACATATGCAGGTCCCAGACCTACATATATCAACCTTCACTCAGACCTTCCAAAACGTGAACCGGTCCGCGCTACCTGAGAGCACAGTACTCCACCGCCCTACCAAATTCCACTAGGGTGGGCACAGGCTACTCTCGCCATCTCTCCATTCCTAGTGCGCGCTTATCATTTCACAGATTGGAATAGCCGAGGTGTCGGGCTTACCGGAGTAATGGCTAGTTATAAAGTCTCGAGCACAACTGGCCTATAACGATCGGTCCTTAATCGACATAGGTGGGACTAGCACGATAGGCAACCCTATCGGCTTAGCCACCAAAGACATTTCCCATGTCCCGTCTGGTCTCCAATTCATTCATTTCCATTATTTACCAAAAAAAATATTTCATGAGTATAGAATCAATGCGAATGATGAAAACACCATTCGACTTCTTATTAACTAAGCATGGCTAAGCATTACTAACTTATCATAAGTACTGTAAAGGTGACAAGGACAGGTATTGAAATATCAAGGAAGGTATGCAGCAGTTGGTAGTTACCTCAAAACCTAATCACGTAATGCACATAATGTAATACTCAAAGTATAATAACTTTTGTAAAATACAAGGAAGGGATTGCATGCTCTGGGCTTGCCTTGGTTAGCGAAGAAGTTAGGGTCTTCTGACGAAGCACAGATGTCAAACCCAACTTCCGCAGGTGGATTCTTCTCTTCGGGGGCTTGATTCACGGTTGCTTCCTCACCTTGGGTCACTACACGTGATAATATGGATGCATGCTTAACATAATGAAATGCCATGATGAAGTATTTAAACATGATACATGATGGATGCATAACAAGATTATCAACTTAAGTACTACTTTCCTTCACGATAAAGTTGCAAGCCAACAACCCTAATTGCTACTAGGGTTGCTTTAAGTTATTTATTTATTCCATAAAGTGAATTATTTCATATCATAAGAAAATGCTAATTATTTTTGGAACAATAGTGATTCATGTGTTACAAGGTCCATGATCAATCCAAAATGTTACAAGAAACCCATTGGAATCAAGTCTAATTACCTTTTTCTTATTTAATATATTAATTAAGCATAAAATAAGGATTTATTTAAGTATTTCCAATTCACCCCAAACTTTTTTTAGAGGTTGGTATTATCATGAAATAGTGACAAAATAAATTTCATGATTTTTTGATTAATATTTTATTTTCTAAAAATCATGGAAGTCCATTTATTAATTAAAAGATGTAATTTTAAATCATGCAAAAACTATTGATTTTCTAAGTTTCATATTTGTTTCTAGATACACATCATCATGGAGAGACTACACAAAAATTTCAGAATTTTTGGAGCTCTAGTTATTTTTCTACAAAATAAACAAATTTTAGTATTATTCACTTATTTTTGAAAAATCAAAAATGAAATTTAATTCCTTCCAGCGCACGCTGAGACAGACAGCGAGGCCCGGGCGTCAGCGAACAATGTCACCGGTTTGACCTCGCCACCCGCGACCTTTGATCGGCGTTTTCTCGCCGCCGGTGAGGTCGCCGGCGACGGCGAGGGCACCGACGTGCACCTTATGACCTCGCGCATCTACTGGTGCTACTATTTCACCGTCTAGGGCTCGGCAGGAAGTTTGGCACCGTCCATGGTGGACGCGGCGGCGTGGCGAAGTTGAGCCGGCCACTAGAGGCCGGCAACGTCTAATCAAACGCCTTGGACATAATCAGTGGCTCACCGCGAAGCTCAGACACGAACCGATTGAAAGCGGAACCAACCGGAGACGCGAGGTCGACGCAGGGGCAGAGCTAGAGAAAAACTAAAGTGGGTGCGGCACTTTTTTCATGCCACGTGCATTTATACACTACTAGAAACATAAACTGGCTTGTAGGTGTTTTTTAACAAAAGATGGCAAAATATTTTTCTAATGGTGTACCGACAGAAAAGCACAATAAGACTAGCTTGACCGGAAACTTGAATGTATGTTATTTCGCGCAATAGTGTTACTTAAGTGAACAATAAGCATACTTTTAGCTTCATTAATTGAACATAAGAGAGATGATATGCATTAACAATGAGTAATACCGGTGTTTACCATTTACCGAAGCTAGAAGCATACTCCGCACTTTGTTGCAGGAATTGCGGACAATTTGAATGAAATTGGACAAATATAATTACTTATTATACAAAGAAATAACTATTATAAATTAATGCTATTGGATTGCGTGGCATGTTAATGTGGACAACAGAATCCCTGTACATCTTGTTGACGTGGACATTATATAGTGAGAGAATACCACGCAATTACAAACAAAAAAAAGGTGTCGACATTGCTAAAATATGCATGAACCAATGACCTAGCCTATAGACAATTTAATTTTTTAGAAAAGAAATTATAGAATGGCGTTACTTTTAGAGATCAAATCTACATTGCGTGCTGGAATATATATAATTAAAATAAAAGGGGTAATCTTTTAATTTCATTACCTTGCTTTTCTTTTGTTGCGCTGCTTAGTTAGCTAATTTTGTTTGATAATAGGACTGGGTGCATGACTTTGCGCTTGGGGGGTGCGGAAGAGGCGAAAGTTTAGCTGTAAACATTGATTTCTGAATTTCACATGGGTGCGGCTGCACCCACAGTCAGCAACATACACTACCGGAATCCGGCTCTTTACCGAGTGCCAAGCGGTTTGCCGAGTGTTTTTTTTCGGGCACTCGGCAAAGAGTGCCAAACAAAAAACACTCGGCAAAAAAAACACTAGGCAAAGAATTCTTTGCCGAGTGTCGACACTCGGCGAAGACTGTTTGCCGAGTGTTTTTTTTTACACTCGGCAAAGAGCCTCTTTGCGAGTGTCGAGTGTTTTTTTTACACTCGGCAAAGAATATTTTAAAACCATATTTTGAAGTAGTAAATTAATTCAAATGAAAAAAACTTTTTACTACAAAGTTTTATAACTTCTCAACATCTACAACTTTTATTTTGGTCATTTATTCATTTGACAAAATGATAATAATATTGTTCACAAAATCTATCTCTCTCGTATAGTTTCACGAAACTACGAGAGAGATGTATAAGATTTGTGAACAATATTTAGAACCACCATGTAGGATGAACAAATGACCAAACAACCAAAATAAAGTTTGTAGATCTCGAATAGTTATGAAAATTTGTAGTTGACAACTTTTTAATTTGAAGTCATCTTGTCTTGCAAAAATTCGTTTGAATTTAAAAAATTTAAAATTTAAATTTTCCAAACGACCTCGGATGAAGAAACTTCCTATATGAAAATTGTAGATCTCGAAAAGTTATGAAACCTTGTAGTTGACAACTTTTTAATTTGAAGTCATCTTGTCATGCGAAACTATGTTTGAATTTCTCAAATTTGAATCAAATTTGAAATTCAAATTTTGTAAATGACCTCAGATGGAGAAACTTTATATATGAAAATTGTAGATCTCGAAAAGTTATGAAACTTTGTAGTTGACAACTTTTTTATTTGAATTCGTTTAGGGCATAAAACATGCAATTTACACTCGGTTTAGTATAATATTTAGAGAAGTAAAAGGGAATATAGACACATGTGAGTGTGTTGTGCAGTGGTAGGGGAGGCTTCGCGCGAGAGAGAGGTCACGGGTTTGAATCCCACCGGCCGCGTTAGCCGCGAATTTTGCACGACCGGCCAGGTTCGAATCCCAGTGGCCCTCCCAAAAAAAATTTCCTATTTTTTTCGGGCTTTTTTCGTTTTAGGACCAAGTGTCCGCCAAAAAGCACTCGGCAAAGACACCTTTACCGATCGATTTTTTACCAAGTGTTCTTTGCCGAGTGCATTTAGGGCTTCGCCGAGTGCTCTAGGCACTCGGCCAAGAAGGAGAATCCGGTAGTGATGGCTCCGCCCCTGGGTCGACGGTGGTGGCGGCGGCGGCGGTTCGGACACGGCGGCGTGGCTCTGTTCTGGCGAGACTTGTGAGCAAATCGATGAATGGTCTTGACCATAAGCACTATGGAATCACGGAGGGCTCCAAACAACACGTGACTAACCAGGTTGCTCACCGGAGCGGGCTGGCCGCGCGAACCGATTCGCGGCGGCGCTGATGCCACCCGCGGAGAAGAAGACGGTGTTCCGGCCTATTCTGGCGATGTAGAGCCGGGCTAGAGAGTTCGGCGGGTGCGTAAGAACGTGGCGACTCAGACAGGAAAATGGAGTGGGCGGAGATGCTTGGGCGATGGTGAATTTGAACGGCGGGTTGAGCTCTGCCGGCGGCGGAAGAAAGGAGAAAAAGAAGAAGATGACGACCGGTTCGGCTTTTATGGAGCAAGGGGAAGGAAGAGGAGGTGGCCAGCGCGTTCACGAGTTTGGCCACGTATGCCCAGGCCTGTTCCCACAGGTCAAGCATCGAGACGGCCATCTGCTTGGCTACAGTAGCAGGGTTCCATTTTTAAATTTTTCTTTCAAATATCATATGGAAACTTAAAAAATACCCAAAATAAAAGTTGCTCCAAATAAAGAGATCTACCACTTTGCTTTTTGAACCATAGTCTAATTCCAAATAGTTTTGTAATTAGTGTTTTGAACCTTTCGTTCAAATTTAAGGGTTATAATTAATTTATTTTCAAATTTGGTTTTCAATTAATGAATTGTTATTATTGAAACACTCAAATAATTGTATCATTTCTAAACACCAATTCTTGTACCAATTCATGAAATAAACGGTCAAATTTTTGTCCATTTCATGCATCACTTTGCTCCACATGAAATAATAACATGCAATACATGAAATGTCACACATGCAACATTTGGAGCTTCACATATGCAACATATGATGATCATATATGAAACATGTAAGCCTACTACTCATGCAACATTTCATGTAACAAATGGAGTGCAACACATGTAGCATGTGACATAGGAAAACATTATATATGCAACAAGGGTATGTTTAAGTTGAAACATGACATGTGATAATGCCTTAATGGTTAATGATCATGCATGATTATGACATAATTAAGATTTTTATTATTGGCTTAACACCGAGGGTGTTACATTGATGGACTATTACTTGACTTTTAAAATAAAATAACATTACTTCACTAAAAGTTAAGAACCCAACTCTAGACTTATTTACTCCCTTCGGTTTCCTAAATAATATCATTTTGGACAGCGACACAGTCTCAAAGAAACAACTTTGACCATTACTTTTTGCTATAAAATATAGTCAATATATACCTTTTATGAAACTACATTTTGAGACGAATCTACTTACTTCACTTCCATATTTTTCAAACTCAACCCAAAAGAATTTATTTGTAGTTAATGTTTAAAATGTTTGACTTAAGACAATCTCAAAACGACATTATTTAGGGAATACTTATTTTGATGTTCAAAGCTACAGATATACTCTAGCTAGTAACCAAATGTCTAAACTAGCAACAACTACATTAAAATTTTTATTTTAAATATGTGGGATTATTTTTTCAAATTTGGAAGTCTTAGGTGGTTTAATTCCTTCTCAATTCTCTAAACCATACTTCGTGTTTTCTTTAATCAAAAAGAATTTCAAGATTTTACCACTTAATTTCCTATATTTTCCATTTACCTTATACATGTGATTATTGCACAAATTATTGTGTTGTTGACGAATGAAATTTTTGTGATTATCGCAACTATATACAGATATCAAGGAATGCCAATATCCACAAAGATATCATTGCCCAAGTGGTAGAAAATGCATTGACACAGACGGAGGCTACAAGTGTCAATGCAATTTATTCCGAAGTGGAGAGGAATGTCGTCCCATAATACCAATGACTGTTATTGCTCTATTAAGTGAGCATAAAAGTCGGCATAAGCTAATTAGGTTCTTTTCAACTCTATGTTTATTGTACATTTCTTATTTCTCTTATTTTTCACATTATCCATGTGATGCTATATTTCCATTGATGAAAGAAATGAATGGAACTAGGGTTAGGGGTTATTTATACACGGTAATAAAATATAGCACACAAATATATATACATGTATATGCATGTATATACATGTACACATATATATAACTCAAATCAGTATAGTAATTATTGCAACTCAAATGTCGTTCTATATAGCCAGCTATAGAACAGTACTTCTATATATGTAAATTTCTTTTTAATCCGAGGTGTAGCCACTATCATGTTTGTATCTCGAGATTTAGGGTGTATATGGCCTGATGAAGCGTATGTATATAGAATATGTGATCATACTGGATCATCTAGAGTAGCATATATGTCAAGTTTGCAAGTATACACAAAATATGTGGCTAAACTTATTTTATATATTAATATGATTGTATTATAACAATATATTAAAAATGTGTGCCCCTTTGAAACTTTTTTTACATAGTAAGATTTAGAGTATCTTAAAATGTGTATATAAACATATTGAAATTGATAAACCAGTATCCATACGCAAGGCTGTTTATTGAAGATGGGAGTAGCTACACCTGGGAGTAGGAAAAAACTCACCATGTATTCAAACACACGTGTGTGTGTGATATCAGAAAGCAAGATACAAATAAAGTGTCAACAGAGGGCTCATAACTTTGTCTCGTTAACGTACAAATGCATATATAGATATAGATGAAATTGAATCCTCTCCCTGCTACACGTACTCTGTGTTTGTAGGAACGTTTGTCGCAATCTTTTTTCTAGTGCGCCTGTTAGAAAAGAAGGCAATTTCCATGTCATTTTAATTCCATAAATTAACATTATGATGATGACATATAAAAGATTATTGATAAATGAGAACATGACATAACACATGTTCATGACAACGATGAACATGTGAACAAGAAACATGTGAAGCATATATATATCATGAACATTTAAACATGCAACATATACTGAACAGCATGTGAAACACCGTAGCAGAACTACTGAAACATATAGGCAGAGACATATGAAACAGCACGACTGTAAAACAGAAACAAATATGCAGAACATATAACTAGCAGGGACAGACAACAGGCATCTCATGATACGATATGATGGAACTGATGAAACAAACTCAGAGCAGCATATGAAACGACATGTATGAACTACTGAAACATGTACGATCTGGAAAACGAAAAACAGAGAGAAGACAAACAGTTCATACCCTCCCATGCGCTCCGATGATCCCGATCCTTGTCCAGTTTCCAGCGTCATGTCATAGGAGATGATGAAGACGATCTCTCCTCCTCCAGGAACAAGACGTCGCCGGCTAGTCGATGAAGAAGACGACGAACGGCGGCGGTGATTTGGGCAGTCGCGTAGACGCTCCGCAAAAACCTAATTGCCGATCCCCCGTGCAAGGTCTCGAACGGCAAGGGCTTCGGAGGCACCTGCCCTCTCGCTCCTCCGTGCTCGCGGAGTCACGAGATGGGAATTCCTTCTATGCGGCTGGAGTGAGATTCTGGTGTTTCTCGTGTAAGTACCGAAGATACAGGGTCTCCCCTTTATGCCTTGCGCGCAGGTGGAAGGAGAGGAAGGGAAGAGTCACTCGGTGGCTGTTCAGGAGACGGGCATGTGAAGAGATTGACTTGGAGTTGAAACTCCCGTCATCAAAGCAAGTGGGAGTTGAAACTCCCGTCATCAAAGCAAGTGAGTGCTAAAAAGTTAACACCCGCCCGCCCGCCTCGCCACGGCCCGAGCCCGTGCCCGTGCCCGGCCGGCGGTGGTGCGCGCGCGCGTGTGGCACGCCTTGGTCCTTTTCTTGACTTGTCAAATTAAGTGGAGTAATTCCCACCTTATAAGTCAAGTCAACGACTCTTGGAATTCCAATCCGGTACAAATAATAAAGCCCACAATTACATACCATAGAGTTTATTGATTTATTGAATATATATAAATGGGCCTAGCCCATAATAAATCCAATGGCTCCTACTCTGGTTCATTTACATGGGTCGAAAGCGGCGAGTGAAGATGGCCTGCTTTGACAAAAATGGGGGTGAAGTACTTAAGGAAGCTGCTGGCATTGCCATATTCACACAAGAGCAGCTGAACAAAATAACAAACAACTACGACACCCCCATCGGAAAAGGTGCCTTCGGCACTGTCTTCTTGGGAGCAATCGACAACAAGGAGCGAGTTGCGGTTAAACGATCTCATTTTGAAAACAAGAAAGGAGGTCAGCTTCAGCAAGGGGGTGAATTTGTGAATGGGATCACCTTCCAGTTCCAAAATAGACACCCAAACCTGGTTCGCCTTGTTGGGTGCTGTTTGGAGACACATATCCCTGTGCTGGTCTACGAATATATCAGTAACGGGAATCTCTACAACCTACTTCATTTGCACAGGGATAAGGTGCTCCTGCTAAAGACACGACTCAGCATTGCCATTGGCTCTTCAGAAGCTCTTGCTTATATGCATTCACATGCTGATCATGACCGCATCCACGGGGACGTCAAGTCTGCCAATATCCTCTTGAATGACAACCTCACCCCCAAGGTCTCTGATTTTGGATCTTCGAGGCTTTTGTCAACCGCTAGGTATGCCACGGAGGTGGCAGCAGATATGAGCTACATGGACCCAATGTATATGATGACACATCGTTTGGTGCCGAAGAGTGATGTCTACATTTTTGGAATCGTTCTCCTTGAACTGATCACCCGGAAGATGGTCCGGTATGGGAAAGATAGAAGCCTGCCCGTGGACTTTGTCAAGTCTTCTAAGGAGAAGGGCAATGCAAGGGAATTATACGACGGCGACATTTCGTCTCATGATGGTGATCAATGTCACTACTGTGGAGAGTGCCTTGACAAGATTGGTGCTCTTGCAGTCCAATGTCTGATGTATGACGTTGACGATAGACCCACAATGAATTGAAGCAAGCAGCCAATCTAGTGGATAATTGCAAGCAGCTAGCCATCGTCTCCCAGCATACTGTTGCTCATGTTTGAGCTAAGTTAAAGGCGCGTACGAAACATGATGAAGAAAGTGCTTTTTCAGCTCAAGCTAGCTACATTATAGTACTATAATGATCAAATTTATCTTTCATCACTATACATAACTACATATCCAGCTTGTATATGTTTATGCACGCAATTGTACACTACCAGACCACCGGAAATTCCTGTCGGCTCCACGAATTCCTGTTGGCTTGTAAGAAACCGTCAGGAAAGTCACAGGATTCCTGTCGGCTGCTAAATCCCGTTAGGAAATGTTCTTGTATTCCTGTCGGTCATTGGATAACCGTCAGGAATCCCCAAAACCGTCAGGAACATCCCTGTTGTTCCTGTCGGTTGCTGATAGCCGACAGGAAACCACATCTCCCGCGACGTTGAGCTCGAAAACAATGCTTTGCGCGCGTGGTAAAACTCAGCGCGCCAAAACGTTTTCTGCCTCTCGCGAAAACATTGACTGTATTGTGGGACCCACTCTAAGGCATATATATACCATACCAAAAACCCTAGCTTTTGTCCCCCATTCTCCACCCCGCCGCAGCCCAGCACAAAGGAACCCGCGGCCCGTCGGACGGGCGGCGCGCCACCCATCCGCGCGCCTCCTAACCGCGCGTCGCACCCCGTCTGCCCGCCGCCACCCCCCTCGCATCCGCGCGCCGCCGTCCCCCTCACATCCACGAGCCGCCGACCTCCCATCTGCGCACCTCTCAACCGCGCGCCGCACTCCGTCTGCCCGCGGCCGCCCCCCTCGCATCCGCACGCCGCACCCCGTCCGCCCGCCGCCGCCCCCCTCGCATCCGCGAGCGCGTGCAGCAAGGAGGAGGGGATTCCAGAAGGAGCGAAAGTAGATCCACAAGTGGAGGAGGGGATCCGGTTCCACAGCAACTACATCACACCAGAGGTGATATTAATTTCCCCTTATAAGTTTTTTGAGCTGCGTTGTCATGTTGGTTCTAATATCCTGCTGTGGCTGTGTACCATGCTGAATATATTACAGGTATATTTAAGATTTTTGTTTGCTTCTTGTTTGTCTGTTAACCAAACTTGTTGGAGATTCCCTAGAAACCTTGACTTTGCTGCTCTAACTTGAAGATACATTGTTGTTTAATGCTCAATTTGATACTTTTCTATTCAGCTGCATTAAGACAACACAGGTGTTGCAGCCATGTACTATGTATTATTAACTCTATTATTATGCAATTAATATATAAGAATCCGACAATCCGCTAAGTTCATGAAGGGAAGTTTATATTAGCATGGAGACTTTTCCTGTGAAGGTATTTCCAATATGAATGCAGCTGTTTAAGGGTTATAGAATATAGATATAGCTTGAAAAGAAGAATTATTTAGCTGTTCACCTATTTCATCAAACCTATTAGATAAAGATCTTTGACTGGTAAACATGTCCAGTTAGATATTTCTGGCCCCAACAAAGACTCATAATATTAAGTCAGTTGTTGGGTAGGAAAGATTGTATGTTTGACCATTTCTGCAGTCTACATCATATCTGTGACATTTGGAGTAGAGTAGGAGGCGTAATCGCGTATTGCACCAGAACCATATCATAAGAGAAGATTATTTAGTCAAAACATGTAACACCCAAATTTTAGAGTTAATAAATTTTAAATAATTTAGATAACAATTAATGAGGAATTAAAATTTTAAAAAGAATATTGGTGTTGCATTCATGCTGCTGCATATATTTTCTGTTGTGTAGTAGATTTATGTTATTTTGATTTGCTTTGGAAATTTTATTTGGAAAAGTTTGTAAACAAGTAAATAAAGAAAAAGGAAAATAAAAAAAAAGAAAGAGAATACTTACCTGGAAGCCAGGCCCGACGGCCAGCACCGCCGGAGCCCAACTCAGCATCTCGGCCCAGCAGACGAGCGGCCTGAGCCAGCCCGAGCCGCGGCAGACGCGCGCCTCTCCCTCCCTCCTACCACTGACCAGTGGGGCCGGCCAAGCCAACGGAATAGCCGCGCTCTTCTTTTCTCTTTCGGTCGCTGATGGTCGGGTCCCACTTGTCGGTCGCCTATCGTCGTCTTCCTCGTAACCGAGCCGGTCACTTCTCCAACCGAACCGCAACCGAATCATGTATTCCAGATATGTTAACCGAAATCAACGATTTGAGGCTATAAATAGGACGCCTTGACCCTCTATTTTCCGTTTTTCATCTAAAATCGTGAGTTCCACCGCAAGGAGTTGAGTTCTAGGGCTTGAGTTCGGTTGAGGACGTCGGTCGTCGGGGTGGGGTGCCTTCGGGTGATTTGGAGCTCTTTTTCTTCACGTTGGTGAGTTCGCCATCTTCTTCTCTTCCTCCCCGTGCTCTTCTTTTGGTTGGAGGTGCTTAGAAGCGAGCTTTTGAAGCTCACCGTCGGCCGGCAATGGCGCCGCCGCCCTTCCCAAGCCGCATCCCGTCCTCGATTCATCGTAGCTTGCTTAAACCGCGTAGATAAGTTCGGATGGACCTTCTCTTTCAATTGGTGTCGGTTTTGGGGCGAATCGCTGTTGGAGGAGGTGGATCCGAAGTTTTCCGGTGTGCCAAGGTTGCCGGCCATGGCGGCCACCGGCCGGAACCGAAGAAGGAGGGCCGGAATCCTCACTATAGGGGTGAAGACGATTGTGAGCCGTCCGTTTTTGAATTAACGGCTTAGATTAGAAGATACCCCTTCGCGGGTAAAATTCATAAAGAGACCCTCAGCTTTTTGATAATAAACCCGCCGTCCATAGCGTATTGCTGAAAATACGTTTTCGCGTTTTGAAAGCGTATTCTCTTCCGGTTTATTCAAAAATACGTTTTCAGGTATTTACAGTTTTGCCACTAGAATTGTTTTGGTCATAAAATCTTCGTTTTAACTCCGATTTGATCCGTTCAAATTGCGTTAGGTTCGTATTTGCGAACTCTACATGTTAGTGTAGTTGTACAGTTAGTTTTGATAATTTATTTTTTCGAGGTTATAATTAAGTATTTATTTATCTATAGGAAATCTTAGAAAATTCATAACTTTCACGTTTTAACTCCGAATTTGGTGATCTTTGCGTCTGTGAGTTTTATAAGCTTTTATTACTGTTTTGTTACTGTTGGTGTACTGTTCTAATTATATCTCTTTGTTTGCTTCGTGTATGTTTGATTGGATGCATGTGTGTTGTTGATTGATGGTCGAATATAGAAGGTGAGCAGTATCTGGACGATTCGGAGTATTACTTTGAGCCAAGTCAGCAGTATCACTTGGAAAGCTCTAATCAAGGCAAGTATAACACAGGACTATCCTTGTTACCTATACATTGAATTATCATACATATGCATGTGCTTACCTTGACAACCTTAGAGATTATAACTTAGTGATTGTTATCTTGATTCCTTGACAACCTTGGGAATGCATATGGGTAGCTATTGCTAGTGCTTAAACTAAGAACAATGATCTTGTAATTTGATTAATGGATTAAGCAATCAACTATTAAGATGATTTTATTATTGTTAAAAGGGGGCTAGAGCTTGTGTATTATTTTGATGCTCTGGTTTCTCTCCATAAGGACTTATCTGTAAGTGATAACCGGGATATACAGTACAGCTGTGAGGGCTATATGGCTCTGGCTTTAGTTGTTCAAGAGACCTTTTCTAGCTTGTTAGAGGTTACCTTAAATGGCGTAAGAATGGCTTGCCATGTTGGGTGTAGTCCGAGCCCCTGGCCTAGTGTGTATAGGCTGCGGTTGTTGTGCCACGGGGAAGGGGGGTTCTACATCTGCCTGGCGAGTGAAATCTAATGGCCCTAACTTGTTAGACGAACTTTTGAGTGGCTTTATATGGTTCTCGGGTGTTTGGGCTTGATCTCCCCACTCATTTGGAAATCATGACTTACAGTGAAAGTGTACACCTCTGCGCAGAGTTAAAAACTGGTATACTAGCCGTGCTCACGGATACGAGCGGCCTTGGGGATTCTTATGGAATAGTTGATCATAACTGTTATATCATGCTAAATTATTGTTGATTATTATTTGCTCATGTTAATGCTATTCATTATCCTTATTACAATTGATCATTGGTTCTTTAATGGGAAGTGGTTTATCTTGATGCTACTCAATTGCTAATATATGATTAAAAAGCTAAACGCAGTTAAACAGTGTCTAGCCTTTTTGAGCCTCATGAACCCTGTGTTATATTTGTGGAGTTCGACATGAACTCACTCTTGCTATTTCCACCATAACAGATGAAGATAATGAGGAAGATTATCGGAATGAGTACTAGTCTTGGTGTCAACCAGTCAACCGTGTCCCTGTGTGGAGTTTCCGCTGAAGAATCACTACTAGTTATTATTACCTATCGTTCAAGACTATGTCTTAAATACTTATTCGTTATGTAATAAGCACTGTGATGATACTTTGTAATTTGTCAACTTATGTGTGCGACTGTTTCCTGGGGTGCACATGAGTCTTTTATACATCCTATTTTTGTCCTTAAAAATGGGTGTGACAGATTGGTATCAGAGCCGTGTTGACTGTAGGACGCGAGCCTAGTTAGAATGGTCGTTAATAGCATCCATACTCCAGTTAATTCATGCTTCCTCTTTTCACCTTGTTAATTACTAAAGTTTTGTGCTTCCTCTACTTTATTCTATTGCGAAAATACATTGATTCTATCTAATCTATGTCTAAATTTTATAGATGCCTCCTCATCCCCGTTTGTCAGCTGCACAGTACGTTGCCCGTTTCAAACCTCAGGAGTCGTATGAAGATGGTGAGCAAGAGCTATCTGATGCTGAATCAAGAGTTGGTGATACACCAATGGAGGATGTAGTTATGGGATGGACTACGAAGTTTCATAGCCTGGTTCCTAAAGCTGATGCTTTCTTCCATGACATGTTGACAAGAACCTTGGATAACTACTACTACGACTGGGAAGCTACGCTGGAGTATCGTAGTGCAGAGTATAGTCATCCATGGATGGATTCCTATTGGGAAACGGAGTTATGGGTTAAGAAAAGGGATCCTTCCACTAAGGAGCCTAAGGTGGAGTCAAAGTTCATTACCAGAGTGAGCCGGGCAACTGTGGAGATAAGCATGGAGGATGTCGCTTTCAATGCATTTGTTTACTACCATGGTCTACGCTCGGACAAGACGTTAAAGGGTGCACTCCGGCATTTTCCTTGTTTCTTACATGACAAGGGTATTTGGACCGTGCCGCCTGCAGATGATTCCTCCTTGACTTTACAAGCTACGGTGGGATTAGCTCGTGAATTGGCTCTCCATGAGGTGGATTTGAAGGATGAGTTGCTGAAGGAAAAAGAACTTAAGGAGCAAGCTTATAAGGAGATTGACCAATTAAGGGCGGAGTTAGGTCGTCCCAAGATTTATGAGAAGCTTAATTAGGCAATAGGAAAAATCCCTATGTAATAGGAACGATAGTAGTTGTGAGTTAATTTTAAGTTTGGTTTGTTTTAAGAGTCAGTTTGTGGTGTGAACAATTGTGTGATTGATGGATTGTTATTATGATAATGTGTGATTTGGATCTTTGTAATGTGTGCTGGAGCTTTGTAGATATGCCTACAAGTTCCATGGTTGAGAATTTTAAGTTTGATCAAGATATATTAGTTGAATATGAGGTTAATTTAGTTCTGTCCTTTGCTGATTTTTGGATCAGTCTGGGATGTTTTAGAAATAACTTAAAATCCGTTCATGAGAAATTCAAGAAATTTTATTGGGAATAATTAGACTTCTATATCTTTCCAACCCCATAAGAATCACTTTAATATCTATTATGAGCTAAGAGATATACCTGTTCCAAGTTGGAGTTACTGCACAGTCTGGAATTCTGAAACAGTTTCGGTTAAGTTCAGTTTTTGGCCAATTATTTGACAGAATCAGAAGAAGTGTTGTGAATAAAAGTTGTAGATAATTTTGAAAGCTTTCCAATCATGTAAAGATCATCTGAATTGGACGTCTGTAGCTCGAGATATGACAGTTTTACTGAGTTGCTGAAATTGGAGCTTGTCCAGAAAAATCAGATTTTGCTTATCTATTGAATACATCATCTCGGATCGTACTGAATTTCAATTTCTGTGTTTTTGGAAACAGATGTCAGGCAGAGGTCGTGGCAGAGGTCGTGGAGGTGCTAACATACCCATTACTATGGAGGAACTTATGCAAACTCAGAACCAGATGATGCAGATGTTTATGCAGCACATGCAGAACAATCCCGCTGCAGGAGGACCACCGCCTGCGCAAGTGAGGGATAAGCGTGGAGAATTTTTAAAGGGACGCCCTCCAGTGTTTTCTCATGCTGCTGATCCTTTAGAGGCAGATGATTGGGTGAGGGCAGTGGAGAAACAACTGAATATAGCCCAATGCAATGATATGGAGAAGGTGTTATATGCATCTGGTCAGTTACAGGGGACAGCTCAGACTTGGTGGGAGTCGTATCAAGCTGCACGCCCTGACAATGCTCCACCTATCACTTGGAATGAGTTTGTTAGAGATTTTCGAGCTCGTCATATTCCTGAAGGTATAATTGAGCTGAAGCAGGAAGAATTCAGAAACCTTAGGATGGGACAGATGAGTGTTAGTGAATATCATGATAGATTTACCCAGTTGGCTCGCTATGCTCCTAATGAAGTGAGGGAAGATGCAGACAAACAACGTCTTTTCTTGAAGGGAATTTACTATGATCTTCGCTTACAGTTGAAGGGGAACAACTATGCTAGTTTTCAAGAGCTAGTAAATAAAGCTATAGTGCTTGATAATGAGCGCAGAGAGATGGACAGGAAGCGGAAGATGAAAGTACAAAGCTCAGGAAGTAACAACCGTCAGCGCACTAATTCTCAGCATGGTTTTCATCAGAAGTTTCAAGGACCGGTTAGTCAATGGAATCGCAATCCGAATCAGAGATGGTCCCAGAATTGGCAAGGTAATCAGTCACAACAGCGTTCATCATATCCACAACGTCAACAGTATCAGCAGACTGGACAACAGACTCCTCGCACTGGGAATTCCAATGTTACCCCCATGAAGAATAGTGCTCCCAGCACTCCTACTAGATGCTTTGTCTGCGGTAAAGAGGGGCATATGTCTTACCATTGTCCTGAGAAGCAGAATCAGCAGACTCCTCAGAGCCAGAAGAGCAACCAGAAGCAATCTGGTACTTGAAGGGTGAATCACGTGTCTTCTGATACAGTTCATGATGCACCAGAAGTTATGATTGGTACGTTCAATGTACATTCCATACCCGCAACTGTTCTTTTTGACTCTGGAGCATCTCATACATTCATATCCAACATTTTTGTTAAAATGCATAGTATACCCATGCTAGCTATGAAAGAATCTCTCTTAGTAAATTCACCTGGAGGTACCATGCAAACCAGTAATCGTTGTCTTCCAATTAGTATGGTATTAAGGGGGGTAGAGTTTAAGATAACTCCTATAGTGTTGAGGACATCTGGTATTGATGTGATATTGGGTATGGACTGGATGAAGCAAAATCAGGTAGAGATTCAGTGTCAGCAGAAAGTGGTAGTTGTGAATGCACCTAATGGAGATAAAATCAATGTGAATGTAGCAGTGCAGAAGCAACCAACCGCTGTGGTAAATCAGCTTGAAGATACTATTAAGGAGAATTCAGTGATTGAGGAATTTCCGGATGTCTTCCCTGATGAATTGCCAGGTATGCCACCTGACCGAGACATTGAATTTCTTATTGAATTACTTCCTGGAACTGCACCTATAGCCAAACGACCATATAGGATGGGAGTAGATG
The DNA here is from genome assembly GCA_038087645.1 of Saccharum hybrid cultivar R570. Classification (NCBI taxonomy): domain Eukaryota; kingdom Viridiplantae; phylum Streptophyta; class Magnoliopsida; order Poales; family Poaceae; genus Saccharum; species Saccharum hybrid cultivar. The sequence goes on from JAQSUU010000760.1 coordinate 19,767,556, forward strand.
AATTAGAAGAACTTAAGAAACAAATTAAAGAATTACAAGAAAAAGGTTTTATTAGACCTAGTTCATCACCTTGGGGAGCACCAGTTATTTTTGTTGATAAGAAAGATGGTGGTCAGAGGATGTGTGTTGATTACCGGTCACTAAATGAGGTAACTATCAAGAATAAGTATCCTTTGCCCAGGATTGATGACTTGTTTGATCAGTTGAGAGGTGCTTGTGTGTTCTCTAAGATTGATTTACGTTCTGGATATCATCAGTTGAAGATTCGTGTTTCTGATATTCCAAAGACAGCTTTTACTACAAGGTATGGATTGTATGAGTATACTGTTATGTCATTTGGATTGACCAATGCACCTGCATACTTTATGTACATGATGAATAAGGTGTTCATGGAATATTTGGATAAGTTTGTGGTAGTGTTTATTGATGATATACTGGTATTTTCCAAGACAGAGGTAGAGCATGCTGAACATTTGAGGTTGGTATTGCAGAAACTTAGAGAGCATAAACTGTATGCGAAGCGAAGTAAATGTGAGTTTTGGTTGAAGGAAGTTTCTTTCCTTGGTCATATTGTTTCTAATGGAGGGATATCAGTGGATCCAGGTAAAGTAAAGGATGTATTAAATTGGAAACCACCTATTGATGTTAGCGAGATTCGTAGTTTCTTGGGATTAGCTGGATATTATAGACGGTTCATTGAAGGGTTTTCTAAACTTGCTAAACCTATGACATCTCTGTTAGAGAAGAATGCCAAATTTGTGTGGTCAGATAAATGTCAAGCTAGTTTTGAGGAGTTGAAAAAGAGGTTGACTACAGCGCCTGTTTTGGTTTTGCCAGATTTGAGTAAGAAGTTTTCTATTTATTGTGATGCTTCTCGTCAAGGTTTGGGATGTGTTCTTATGCAAGAAGGCAGAGTTGTGGCTTATGCATCTAGGCAGTTGAGAAAGCATGAGTTGAATTATCCTACACATGATTTGGAATTAGCAGCTGTAGTTCATGCTTTAAAGATTTGGAGACATTATTTGATTGGACATAAGAGTGATATATACACTGATCATAAGAGTTTGAAGTATATTTTCACTCAGTCAGATCTGAATTTGAGGCAACGTAGATGGTTAGAGTTGATTAAGGATTATGATATTGAGATACACTATCATCCTGGTAAGGCTAATGTAGTAGCTGATGCTCTTAGTAGGAAAAGTTATGTTAATGAGATTCAGACATTGACTATGACTAGTGAGTTATGTGCTGAATTTGAATATTTGAATTTGGGAATTGTTACTAATACAATGGAATTAGTGATAGAGCCTACCTTAGAGCAAGAAATTTACAAGGGGCAGTTGAAGGATGAGAAACTAAAGAAGATAGCGGAAGATATAGTGATTGGTAAGTCACCAGGCTTTCGAATGGATGATAATGGAATTTTGTGGTTTGGAAAGAGGCTGTGTGTACCTGAGGATCAAACTGTTAGACAGGCAATTCTTCGCGAAGCTCATGAGTCAGCTTATTCTATTCATCCTGGTAGTACTAAGATGTATTTGGATCTGAAACAGAAATATTGGTGGGTTGGATTAAAGCGAGATGTGGCTGAGTATGTGGCATTGTGTGACACTTGTCAGAGAGTGAAAGCAGAGCATCAAAGACCTGCTGGATTGTTACAACCAATGAAGATTCCTGAATGGAAGTGGGAGGAAGTTGGTATGGATTTTATAGTAGGGTTACCTCGTACTCAGAAAGGTTATGACTCTATTTGGGTGATAGTAGATCGGTTAACTAAAGTTGCACATTTTATACCAGTTAAGACTACTTACCATGGACCAAAATTGGCAGAGTTGTATATGGAGAGAATAGTCTGTTTGCATGGAGTACCAAAGAAGATTGTATCTGATCGAGGATCGCAGTTTACGTCGCATTTTTGGAAAGCTGTGCATGAATCATTGGGAACGAAATTGAATTTTAGTACAGCATATCATCCACAGACAGATGGACAGACTGAAAGGACCAACCAGGTATTAGAGGATATGTTGAGAGCTTGTGCATTGCAATATGGAACTAGTTGGGATAAGAGTTTGCCTTATGCAGAATTCTCTTACAATAACAGTTATCAACAGAGTCTTAAGATGGCACCGTTCGAAGCTTTGTATGGACGCAAGTGTAGAACTCCATTGTTTTGGGATCAGACGGGTGAATCTCAGGTGTTTGGTACAGATGTTCTTAGAAACGCAGAAGATCAAGTGCGAGTGATTCGTGAGAATTTGAGAGTAGCACAGTCTCGTCAGAAGAGTTATGCTGACAATAGAAGAAGAGATTTAGTTTTTGAGGTAGGTGATTATGTTTATTTGAAGGTGTCACCTATGAAAAGTGTGAAGAGGTTTAACATGAAAGGTAAACTAGCACCAAGGTATGTTGGACCATTTAAAGTTATTACTAGACGTGGGGAAGTTGCTTATCAATTAGAGTTGCCTGAGAATTTATCTGGAGTACATGATGTGTTCCATGTTTCACAACTTAAGAAGTGTTTGCGTGTGCCTGAGGAGCAGATACCTTTAGAAGAGTTGACTGTTAAGGAAGATCTTACATATGAAGAGTTTCCGATCAAGATTTTAGAAACTGCTGAGAGAGTTACTCGAAGTCGGATTATTAAGATGTGCAAGGTGCAGTGGAATCGATATTCAGAGGCAGAGGCAACTTGGGAAAGAGAGGATGAATTGAGAAAATCATATCCGCAGTTATTTGAGTAAGCAGTTCAATCTCGAGGACGAGATTCTTTTAAGGGGGGTAGAATTTGTAACACCCAAATTTTAGAGTTAATAAATTTTAAATAATTTAGATAACAATTAATGAGGAATTAAAATTTTAAAAAGAATATTGGTGTTGCATTCATGTTGCTGCATATATTTTCTGTTGTGTAGTAGATTTATGTTATTTTGATTTGCTTTGGAAATTTTATTTGGAAAAGTTTGTAAACAAGTAAATAAAGAAAAAGGAAAATAAAAAAAAAAGAAAGAGAATACTTACCTGGAAGCCAGGCCCGACGGCCAGCACCGCCGGAGCCCAACTCAGCATCTCGGCCCAGCAGACGAGCGGCCTGAGCCAGCCCGAGCCGCGGCAGACGCGCGCCTCTCCCTCCCTCCTACCACTGACCAGTGGGGCCGGCCAAGCCAACGGAATAGCCGCGCTCTTCTTTTCTCTTTCGGTCGCTGATGGTCGGGTCCCACTTGTCGGTCGCCTATCGTCGTCTTCCTCGTAACCGAGCCGGTCACTTCTCCAACCGAACCGCAACCGAATCATGTATTCCAGATATGTTAACCGAAATCAACGATTTGAGGCTATAAATAGGACGCCTTGACCCTCTATTTTCCGTTTTTCATCTAAAATCGTGAGTTCCACCGCAAGGAGTTGAGTTCTAGGGCTTGAGTTCGGTTGAGGACGTCGGTCGTCGGGGTGGGGTGCCTTCGGGTGATTTGGAGCTCTTTTTCTTCACGTTGGTGAGTTCGCCATCTTCTTCTCTTCCTCCCCGTGCTCTTCTTTTGGTTGGAGGTGCTTAGAAGCGAGCTTTTGAAGCTCACCGTCGGCCGGCAATGGCGCCGCCGCCCTTCCCAAGCCGCATCCCGTCCTCGATTCATCGTAGCTTGCTTAAACCGCGTAGATAAGTTCGGATGGACCTTCTCTTTCAATTGGTGTCGGTTTTGGGGCGAATCGCTGTTGGAGGAGGTGGATCCGAAGTTTTCCGGTGTGCCAAGGTTGCCGGCCATGGCGGCCACCGGCCGGAACCGAAGAAGGAGGGCCGGAATCCTCACTATAGGGGTGAAGACGATTGTGAGCCGTCCGTTTTTGAATTAACGGCTTAGATTAGAAGATACCCCTTCGCGGGTAAAATTCATAAAGAGACCCTCAGCTTTTTGATAATAAACCCGCCGTCCATAGCGTATTGCTGAAAATACGTTTTCGCGTTTTGAAAGCGTATTCTCTTCCGGTTTATTCAAAAATACGTTTTCAGGTATTTACAGTTTTGCCACTAGAATTGTTTTGGTCATAAAATCTTCGTTTTAACTCCGATTTGATCCGTTCAAATTGCGTTAGGTTCGTATTTGCGAACTCTACATGTTAGTGTAGTTGTACAGTTAGTTTTGATAATTTATTTTTTCGAGGTTATAATTAAGTATTTATTTATCTATAGGAAATCTTAGAAAATTCATAACTTTCACGTTTTAACTCCGAATTTGGTGATCTTTGCGTCTGTGTGATCGTAGAAACGTGTAGAAGAGTTTTATAAGCTTTTATTACTGTTTTGTTACTGTTGGTGTACTGTTCTAATTATATCTCTTTGTTTGCTTCGTGTATGTTTGATTGGATGCATGTGTGTTGTTGATTGATGGTCGAATATAGAAGGTGAGCAGTATCTGGACGATTCGGAGTATTACTTTGAGCCAAGTCAGCAGTATCACTTGGAAAGCTCTGATCAAGGCAAGTATAACACAGGACTATCCTTGTTACCTATACATTGAATTATCATACATATGCATGTGCTTACCTTGACAACCTTAGAGATTATAACTTAGTGATTGTTATCTTGATTCCTTGACAACGTTGGGAATGCATATGGGTAGCTATTGCTAGTGCTTAAACTAAGAACAATGATCTTGTAATTTGATTAATGGATTAAGCAATCAACTATTAAGATGATTTTATTATTGTTAAAAGGGGGCTAGAGCTTGTGTATTATTTTGATGCTCTGGTTTCTCTCCATAAGGACTTATCTGTAAGTGATAACCGGGATATACAGTACAGCTGTGAGGGCTATATGGCTCTGGCTTTAGTTGTTCAAGAGACCTTTTCTAGCTTGTTAGAGGTTACCTTAAATGGCGTAAGAATGGCTTGCCATGTTGGGTGTAGTCCGAGCCCCTGGCCTAGTGTGTATAGGCTGCGGTTGTTGTGCCACGGGGAAGGGGGGTTCTACATCTGCCTGCCGAGTGAAATCTAATGGCCCTAACTTGTTAGACGAACTTTTGAGTGGCTTTATATGGTTCTCGGGTGTTTGGGCTTGATCTCCCCACTCATTTGGAAATCATGACTTACAGTGAAAGTGTACACCTCTGCGCAGAGTTAAAAACTGGTATACTAGCCATGCTCACGGATACGAGCGGCCTTGGGGATTCTTATGGAATAGTTGATCATAACTGTTATATCATGCTAAATTATTGTTGATTATTATTTGCTCATGTTAATGCTATTCATTATCCTTATTACAATTGATCATTGGTTCTTTAATGGGAAGTGGTTTATCTTGATGCTACTCAATTGCTAATATATGATTAAAAAGCTAAACGCAGTTAAACAGTGTCTAGCCTTTTTGAGCCTCATGAACCCTGTGTTATATTTGTGGAGTTCGACATGAACTCACTCTTGCTATTTCCACCATAACAGATGAAGATAATGAGGAAGATTATCGGAATGAGTACTAGTCTTGGTGTCAACCAGTCAACCGTGTCCCTGTGTGGAGTTTCCGCTGAAGAATCACTACTAGTTATTATTACCTATCGTTCAAGACTATGTCTTAAATACTTATTCGTTATGTAATAAGCACTGTGATGATACTTTGTAATTTGTCAACTTATGTGTGCGACTGTTTCCTGGGGTGCACATGAGTCTTTTATACATCCTATTTTTGTCCTTAAAAATGGGTGTGACAAAACAAACCTGTCATCATCCCCTTTTCCTCACATAATAATTTGGTTCTTTTTTTAATAATATGAAAATGAATACATCATGATTTTGGGATTTATTATTTATTACTGGTGTATTCCTTTATTGTAGCAAGGAGGAGGGGATTCCAGAAGGAGCGAAAGTAGATCCACAAGTGGAGGAGGGGATCCGCTTCCACAGCAACTACATCACACCGGAGGTGATATTAATTTCACCTTATAAGTTTATTGAGCTGCGATCTTTGTTTATCTGTGATGAGCTCGAATCGGATTGGAAAATAGAGGTAGAGATAACTGAGAACACAATAGAGGTTGATGGCGCTAGTAAAAAAGAAAGCTAGAAGAATGTCCAGCGTAGGCAATATGTTTTCAGTTTATCTTCGTCCTCTTTTAGCTTCTAGCACTGAGCACCAAAGTAGTCTAGTCAATAATGTGATGATAGTTAAAAGAAAATCTATCCAGAAATAGATTGGATTTGTCCAGCTTAGTCTTTTTTGTCTAATTGTAGCCCTTTGTCTACGTTAATAGAAAAAACTAAGTTATGGCAGAGCGAGATTGGATGTATAGTGGGTGGAAGTGTGGTAGACCAACATGTGATTGGGTTCAGCATACAAATCAGTTCCTGGATTTTGCATTCTCTAATCAGTCTGTAGTACAAGAGGGTACCATAAAATGCCCTTGTGCTGTGTGTAGGAATTATTTTCGGCACAAAAGGGGCAAGGTAGAGCTACATCTATGTCAAAATGGGTTTAAGTCCAACTATAAAACATGGACTGCACATGGTGAGAGGCGCTTTCAGGAGCCAAGAATTGAGGGTTTTGGTGAGACGGATAGAATGGATGATATGTTGGCAGACTTAGCTGTAGCTGCTCCATCACTAGGTAATGAGGAACCAACAGAGTATGCTCAAGCTTTCTATAGGATGATTGATAGTGCAGAACAATTAGTTCATGACAAAACAACCCACTCAACATTGTCAGCCACTGCTAGGTTGCTATCCATAAAGGTACAACACAACCTCTCTATTGCGTGTTATGATGACATTGTGGCACTCATCCATGAACTCATACCAGCTGATAGTAACTTGCCTAAGGATTTCTACCATTCAAAAAAATTGCTAAAGGATCTGGGCATGCCATATGAAAAAATTCATGTATGATACAATAATTGCATGCTTTATTATAAAGATAACAAGCATAAAGAGAAATGTGACTTTTGTGATACCCCTCGCTATGTGGATGGCTCAAATAAGGTCCCACGGAAAGTCTTGCGCTATATGCCAATAACTGATAGGTTACAACGGCTGTATGCACATGAGGCAACAGCGAAAATGATGCGATGGCACAAAGAATCTCCTCGCTCCATGTCTGGTAGAATGGACCACCCACGTGATGGTGAAGCTTGGCAACAATTTGATGTTGATTTTTCGGAGTTTGCAGAAGAGGCAAGGAACGTGCGGCTAGGAATTGCAACCGATGGTTTCACACCATATGGCCCCATGGCTGCTTCGTATTCTTGCTGGCCGGTGTTTGTTTTCCCATATAATCTTCCACCTGGTGTTGCCATGAGGCTAGAATACATCTTTCTTTCCCTTGTCATCCTTGGTCCAGAACATCCTGGAAAAAATTTTAGTGTTTTCATGCAACCTTTAATAGATGAACTGCAAACTCTGAAGCATGGAGTTGAAACATGGGATGCATCGGTAAAGAAAAGTTTCACCATGAAAGCAACATATCTATGGTCAATACATGATTTTCCTGCCCTCGGGATGTTTGCTAGTTGGAGCACCCATGGGTTGTTGGCATGCCATCATTGTTTAGGTGACACCAAAGCATTCCGACTCACTAAGGGTGGTAAGGCGTGCTGGTTTGATTGTCATAGACACTTTCTTCCCATGGACCATGAATTTAGAACCCAAAGAAATGCATTTAGAAAGGATACAATAGTGTTGGATGAACCCCCAAGGAAGTTGACTGTGTCTGGACAACATCTCTTTTGTGCAGTTGGAGTGTATATGGTGAAGCTCCAAGTCAACTTGCTTTTGTTGAAGTAAGCTAACCTCTTCTGTGCAGTCATATACCTAGTATGTAAGATGTCAGAGAGTGAAAATGCCTCTCTGTTATTTACTTGGCATGTAAGCAGACTTGCTGAAGTCCTTAGCCTCTTTCAACTGTTACTTAGTTGGCATGTAATCAGCTAGATTTAGTCAAGTCTGCTTAGTTGGCATGTAAATAACAGAGAGGCATTTTCACTCTCTAGATGTAGCCTCTTGAACCTACTTAGTTGGCATGTAAGACTTGCTGAATAGTCTCTGTGATATGCAATTTGGATTTGGGACTTGTGAACCTGTTTCAGATGTGGTGAATTTGGACTTGTGAACCTGTTTCAATGTAATCTGGAATTTGGATTTAGAATGTGTGTGTAAATCTGTCTATGTGATGTCAAATGTAAGTGTAGAAAGATATATTTTATGTTTTTCTGGGATCTAAATGGGTGGTTGTGTATTTAATTTTATTCCTGTCACCACTCCCATCAGGAACTTGAAAAGGGAATTCCTGTGATTTATATTCCTGTCGGCTGCATGACAGGAAATAGAATTTAATCCTGTTGCTTATTCCCTTTCTCCTGACGGCTGTACAACAGGAATTTGGATGCCGATTCCTGTCGGTTTAGGATTCCTGACGGGAATTCCTGTCAGTTAGGCTGACAGTGTAGTAGGATCGTTGGTGGGATGAGGGCCGTCAGGAATAAATTCCTGTCGGCCGGTCGTCAGGGGAAAACAGCTTTTCCTGTCGAGACGTTCTTGACGGCGGATTCCTGTCGGCTTCCCGTTAGGAATATATTTCCTGACGGTTTTCTGTTGATTCCTGACGGTTTGCGGCCGACAGGAAAATTCGCTGCTCTGGTACGTACTATATTTTTATTTTCTGTATTTGCATGGCTGAAATGATTTGTGAAGTATATTGTTGTATTGTGTAATTAAGTCCATGTTATTTAGAAAACATTTTATGTTTGACATGTCATCAACCAGATATAGCTAGGATACATGAAAATAGTAATATTCAGATAGCCGCCAGTAATTGCAGTTGACGTACCATATATTGGATCCCTGTTGAGCTGCCGGCAAGGTCATACACAGATACCGGCATGTGTTATCGGAAACTGATACCTGAACTAATTGACCTGTGAACCGCAGTATGTTTAGGAGTCAATTTACCAATGATAGTGTTCATGCCATGAACACGTGACATGGATGCACAAGTACATCCCTTCTTCTCAGACTCCTCTAGCGATAAGTATCATAGGCAGAGGAAAGGACCCTAGAGCTGTGCAGGGGCTCAAAGCATGAGATGCGAATGTCAGGGATCTGGCTGCGAGACACCACTCCAGCTCGATTTTAACAGTGTATACATGATTCCCACAGTTGATTGAAGTTAATAATTTCGAAAAATAAAATTTTTACCTCTCTCCTTCATTCCAAGCTTTCAACTACTGAATAATTTAAATTTTGCTTATATAAAAAAGAAAATTTGGGTGTCAAAATTATATAGTTTAATTTGAAAAAAAAAATCTATGTAACTACTGCTGCAACAGTGTGCGTGGAATTAACAAGTTTTCTTTACGTAATTAGCTGGTTCCTCAGGGGCATTGTGGTCAAAGTTGGGTAATAGGACAGGGCACCACTGGTCCCATAGGATTCCCACTCCCAACGATAACATAACAAAGCCAGCCAGCGTTGACGACACAAACCGCAGGTCGTCGAAGTCGATGTCATCGCTCCTGTTATCTGTGCAGCTGTGCTGGTGCAACAACGATAGGTATGGTCAGTTTAAGCATGCAACGTCCAGCTCCCCGGCGTTATTGGCTTCTATACAACTTGATTCACACTTGTTATGGTGCCGCTTGTAATTTCGTAGTAGTATCAGAAAACATTGCCAGGGAATTCATCTAGATTGTGGATTCAGGCCTCCTCAAATGCTTATATAACAGCCATCATTTTGTCAAAAGAAGCAATAATATCTAAGATTGGACGGTCAGGATCAAACCATCCAAAGAAGTGGTTGACAACAAAAAGGACGGCCAAAAAGAAAGGCTACCATGATAATTGTAGCAAAAAACAAATTAAAAAAAAAAACAAGGACGTCCAAGTCCAGTGCATGCAGTGCGACCAACCTTCATCTGGAGCATGTCGATATCGAGTTGCAGCCCACCATTCTTAGTGAGGGAAGGTGTGTCAGAGTGGGAAGGATGGTGAGTTCTTCGGTGGTGCTACTGATGGTAGGCTGGTTCCATTGGGGTCAGGCCATGTCGAGAACAAAGAGGAGGTGGCCGGCAGTGAGCTATGACAACTTCAGAAGAATATAGGATATGGAGTTGCATGTGGACGCTTGATGAGAAGTAGTGAGGTGGGTGTTGTTAGGGTACGCAGTGGAATCTGGTCCAGCTTGCTATACCTACGAGTCGGCGTCCCTCGGGCCCAAGTTTTTTTTTGACCGTGGGCTCAAATTCCACTGACCCTGAGATGTTCCAGGTTTTTTTCCGACCATGTGACACTGTTAGAGTACGCAACGGAATCCGGCCCAGCTCACTGTACTCACGAGCTGACGCCCCTCGAGTCTATGTCCACCAAAGCCCACAACATACCTAGGTGTTGAGTCTGACTCAACCTAGTGTGCGGGCAGCAGGTACGTGGGACGAGGTAACGATAGTTGCCAGAGCTTCCATTCATGTCTGATAATCGTGTTCTGCATGATTAAATGGGCAAAAGGTACGGAGGAGAACATAGAGCGTCGGGTTGTGGTGTGTGGGTCCTACTTGTCATTGAAAATGAGTTTGAGTTGGTGGGCTAGACTGCTCTTGTTATGGGCATTGAAAATGGGCTGGTGGATGAGCAAGATTGGAAAGGAAGCACATGTTCTAGCAGGCCTTGCGGAAGTCAGCCTAATTGAGAACATGGCAAAAGGGAGATGATGAAATAGACAAAAGAAAGCGGTCCTTCTAGGCTGAGTTTTTTTGCTTCTAGGCTGAGTTTTAGGTAGTCTAGGGCTGGTTTTGGCCGTCAACAGAATTTATAATCCTCTAAATCTTGTTTTCAAATATGTTAGTAGTGAACAAACCTCTTAAGAATTAAAACTTGGGCAAGAAATACAATTACAGTTTAGCTGATTTTTAACTCATGTATTTGTAATTTCTTTTTCAAACTCATTTAGTGATCCTTCATAAAATCCTTTTTCCAAACCATTTAAATTATACTTTGTGAAAAAGATTCTAAAACTATTTTTGATGCTATTTTTAGAAAACCATATAAACAATTTTTGAAACCGATAGACTTGACACATAAATAGGAATCAGATACGTGGATGTGGGGACCGTGGGAGGCAATATTCCACCCAACCTTCCTTAGTTCACAAATTACGCGCATGTTTGTAACCATTATCGCCGAGGCCTTTTTGCAAGAGGGGTACAACGCTCACCCCACCTATCCTTGTTAGCAGGCATTATAGCCTGCTGGTCATGTTTCACATTCGTCTCTCAAGTACGCGTAACCAAATTTGTGGTGCATAATGAAATGGCTAGTAGCCTAGTGGTTGCAAGAACCTCAGTGGCATCTAAGGTTCTGCGTTCGACTTTCCGTGGGAGTAAATATTCCAAGATTTAACACCTTTTGTTCCTTTAGTGGTTGGCGACATTCGCGTTGACAACGAGACACCGGTGATAACTTCTTCATCAATCTCAAATTTGTCGGCCCATTGAGGTAGGATTTGTGTGCGTACATTGTAAGCGTTCGTTGTAAGCATTTGCATTGTACCAAGTAATGTGAAAAAAATGTTGGCGCATAGATTAAGTTGGACTAAAATAAAGGAAGCATATGTATAGTGCGTCCATTATATTTTCTTATTACAGAAAAAGGATTTTTCTCACTTCGATACGGCATCCAGTACATTCATATTCCGATTTTGAACGAGCATTAATCTGATGACTAAACTAAAATGAGGCATATGTTTGTACCAGTAGTATTCTGGTGGCTTCTGTTCGTGAAAGCAGAGCTCGAGACAAGGCATGAAACACATGTACTTGCAACGAGGCATTATTGATCAGACAGACTGTAGTGGCTTTTGCAGAGTAGTGTTTGTAGCTGTCCATTACTCAAGACGGATGAGGCAGCAGGCAACCAGATGAAAGATGGGCTGAAACGTCCGAGGAAGCCCAGGCCCAAGAAGAAGAAGAAGCCGATAGTGTTTGGGTTAGTAAATAATGCGAATAAAGATGGAACACGAGACACAGATTTTTACGTAGAAAACCCTTGCGGAAAAAACCACGGGCGCCAACCGGCGATCTTTACTATATTGAAGAGGGTTTACAGAACACAGGGAATACAATGAGTTGTCTCTTTTCCCGTGTGGCTTATAAGATGTATTTATAGGGTGGACTGACTGCAGTCAAATACGGAAACAAATCCACTAATAAACATAATCCGAACCGTGGGCCTCCAGGCATCCCCGCAAGGCTCACGTTAGAATTCGGATCATATTCCAACAAACTCCACCTTGAGATGAATTCCATCTTGTATCGAATGAAGTATCATCAATCAACTCACATCAATAATTAATAATCACCGACGCCAAAAGTCACTAGGACTTAAACTGTAATACCAACTAAGCCTGAGCACAGCTCAAACTTAGCTTTAGGAATAGGCTTTGTCAACATATCAATGGGATTATCACGAGTATTTATCTTGCATATCTTAACATCACCTTCAGCAATAACACCTCGAATAAAATGATATCTCACGCCAATATGCTTGGTCTTTTCATGAAACATCTGATCTTTAGTCAGACAAATAGCACTCTGGTTATCATAATGTATAGTAGTGCAAGAAGTAACCCCGCAAAGTTCAGAGTATAAACCTCTCAACCATATAGCTTCTCTACGAGCTTCAAAAATAGCCATATATTCAGCTTCTGTAGTAGACAGAGCAACAGTAGCCTGCAAAATTGCTTTTCAGCTAACAACACAACCACCAATGGTGAAAACATAACCCGTAAGAGACCTCCTCTTATCTAAATCACCAGCATAATCAGAATCAACATAACCAACAAGTCTATCTCTAGATTTCTAAAATTGCAAACAGGCATTAGAAGTACCTCGCAAATATCTGAAAATCCATTGAACAACCCTCCAATGCTCCTTACCAGGATTAGCCATGAATCCACTGACAACACTCAATGCATGAGATAAATCAGGACGAGTACAAACCATGGCATACATAAGAGAACTAACTGCACTGGAATATGGAACTCTAGACATGTATTCAATTTCATCATCTGACTTCGGACATAAAGCTGAGGATAATCTGAAATGTGCAGCTAATGGAGTACTAACTGGTTTTGTATTATGCATATTAAAACGACGAAGAACCTTTTCAATATAACCTCACTGACTGAGGTATAATTTACCAAATTTTCTATCTCTAGTAATTTTCATATCAAGAATTTTCTTAGCTGCACCTGAGTTCTTCGTCTCAAATTCTTTACTCAATTGTGCCTTCAATTTAGCTATTTCTAATTTATCTTTTGCAGCAATCAATATGTCATCAATATAAAGAAGCAAATAAATAGCTGAGCCATTAACAATCTTCAAATAAACACAGCTATCATAATCAGACCGCTTAAAACTATGAGAGAGCATAAATGAGTCAAACCTCTTATACCATTGCCTAGGATATTGCTTCAAACCATAAAGAGACTTCTTTAGTCTACACACAAGGTTTTCTTTTCTAGGAATAATAAAACTTTTAGGTTGGTTCATATAAATGTCTTCTTCCAACTTCCCATGTAAGAACTCAGTTTTAACATCTAGTTGCTCAAGTTCATAATCATGCATGGCAACAATACTAAGCAAAGTACGAATAGAACTATGCTTAACAACTGGGGAAAAGACATCATTATAATCAATACCTGAAATTTGGCTATAGCCTTTAGCAACCAACCTTGCTTTATACTTTGCTGGCTCACTAGGAGAAATACCCTCCTTTCTTTTGAAAATCCATTTACAACGGATAGGCTTTTTATTCTGAGATAATTTTACTAAATTCCAAGTACCATTCTTTTCAAGTGACTCCATCTCATCCTGCATAGCGGTCATCCAATTATTGCAATCAACACGAGTAATAGCCTCAGAATAATTAGAAGGTTCTAAATTACCCTCAATCTCTTCTGCAACACTCATGGCATAAGCAACATTGCATTCTTTAATATACCTTTTAACTGGTTTAGGTTGCTTTCTGGCCCTATTAGCAGCAATAGAACGTTATGGAGACTTCACAGCTGGAGAAGAATGCTCAACAATAGATGAATCATCAATGATTGGAGAAATTTTAGCACTAGGTGTATCTTGGACAGCAACATTATCAACATCTGGTGTATCAATTAAGTGCTCCATCTGCACAATTATTTTCTCTCCCTCAACAGGAGCATCAACAGATAGGTTGTCATAAAACATAGCAGATTCATTAAAGATAACATTCCTGCTAAGCACAACCTTACGAGTTTGAGGATTCCACAATTTATAACCTTTAACACCAGGTTGATAACCAAGAAAAATGCACTTAGCAGCTCTAGGCTCTAATTTATCATTATCAACATGAGCATAAGCAGTACAACCAAAAACTCTAAATTGCGAATAATCAGCTGGAGAACCGGACCATACCTCAATTGGAGTTTTCTTACCAAGAGAAATATAGGGTGAACAATTAATAAGATAGTAAGCAGTGGAAGCAGCTTCAGCCCAAAAACGTCTATTCAAGCCAGAATTAGACAACATACAACGGGCCTTAGAGATGATAGTTCTGTTCCAATGCTTAGCTACACCATTCTATTGAGGCGTATAAGGAATAGTGTAGTGCCTAACAATGCCTTGAGACTTGCAATATGCTTTAAATTCATTAGAACAGAATTTCCATCCCATTATCAGTGCGAAGCTTTTTAACCTTCATCTCAGTTTGATTTTCAATCATAACCTTCCACTCTTTAAATGCTGAAAATGCTTCTGATTTATGCTTTAAGAAATAAGGTCATACCTTACGAGAATAATCATTAATGATTGTCAACATATAACAAGAATCACCAATAGAAGGTGCTTAAAAGATGGTCCCCATAAATTAGAATACACATAATCAAGAATACCTTTACTTTTATGAGTAGAGGTATTAAACAACACCCTCTTGTGTTTGCCAAACACACAATACTCACAAAACTTCAGCTTACTGATGCTATTTTCATCAAGAAGTCCTCTCTTGCACAATTCATGCAAGCCTTGCTCACTCATCTATCCAAGACGCTTATGCCAAAGATTAGTAGCATCAGAATTAGATGATGAATTAGAAATTACAGTAGCATCACCTATAATTGTAGTACCATGAAGACGGTACAAATTTGGAGATTTTAAATCACCTTTCATAACAATAAGAGAACCTTTTGACACCTTTAAAACTCCATCTCCACCGGAGTACTTGTACCCTTTAGCATCAAGAGTACTCAGAGAAATAAGATTCTTGCTCATGCTTAGAATATGTCTCACGTCAGTCAAAGTTCTGACAATGCTATCATACATCTTAATTTGAATGGCTCCAATGCCAACAATATCAAGAGGACTGTTATCTCCCAGTCTAACAGAACCTCCAGCTTTGAGTGAATCATAGGTGACAAACCAATCTCTATTAATGCATATATAAAAAGAAGCAGCGGAATCAAGAATCCATTCATCATCTCTATTTGCACATCCAGCCAAAGCAACAAGAGTATCACCATCAGAATAATCAGACTTAGAAGCAGCAACAGAAGCATTACCTTCATCATTGGATTTACCTTTCTCTCTGAATGTGCCAGTTCTCTTCTCTTTATTCTTTGATTTATAACACTCACTAATAAAGTGATTGTCCTTCTTGCAATACTTGCAGAATTTATCTCTCTTACTTCGAGATACTGATCGGCCTTTGTAACCATTAGAACTTTTGTCTCTATTGCCATTGTTGGATTTATTTTCTGTCCTCCCACGAACAGACAACGCTTCTCCATTAAAAGCAGAACCTTCAGAAGACACCATCAATTTCATCTTTTTCTTAGCATGTAATGCCTCAGAAAACTCATCAAGAGTTAGAGTATCATGAAGTTTGCATAAGAACTAGACAAAGAGCACAAAAGAATAAGACCCAAATCCTCATCATCATACTTTACTTCCATAGACTGTAGATCTGAAATGATCTCCTTGAAGACCGTGAGATGGTTAATCACAGAACCACCCTCTTGCAACTTGTGCGTATATAACTTCATCTTCAAATGCTTCTTGCTTGTCAAATCCTTAGATGCAAAGTGACTCTAACTTGAGCTATAAAGCAGCTGCAGTTTTCTCCTGCAAACAATCTTACAAAATATTATTTGAAAGATGAAGCTAAATTTAGGTCAAGGCATTACGATCTTTTCTCTTCTCATCATCAGTCCAAGACTTTGAATAGCCCACATCTTGACTTGCCCACGATCTTACAAAAATTAGGTCTGCAAATTACCGAATTTATCAAGAGCATCGTCAACATCAGCCTGTGTAAGAATAGCCCACATCTTGACCTGCCATAGAGCGAACCTCGTGTCACGATCCAGAGGTGGAAGATCATACTGCACTGAAGACATGGCGAAGAAATAACAACAATAACCAGAAGAAAATATAATTTACAGAAACTCTTGTAACCTTTGTGTGCACGAAACAATAACCTGCAGCCTCTCTGGTACGTATCTATGTACGTCCAGCAATCTGTTGAACAATACTGGTACACCTCTTGTGTGCACCTAGCAAAATCCTGAAACTGATTTTGTCCTCAGGTAACAGAAGCTTCAGATCGCCTTGATCCATGCGCGCAAGCAACAATTTACCACTTCACGCACAACACCTCTCGAATAAGGTGCAGATTCAATTTGCTTCTGATTTCACGGTCAGGAACACAGCGGCAGCAGTAGGACGCAGCAACAGATCATGACCACCTCATCGCCTAGGACACACGGCCAACAGCAGACCGGCACAGCTTTTGTAGACGGACGAGATCGACAGTGGATCGGTTTCGAACTCTGGCGGAAGCCGCCTTGGACTCGAGCTGGCAGGCGTCGAGTCGCCGATTAACGGCATGGACGAAATCGCAGATTGATTCCTGGGCGGCGGCGATGATGAACAGGGACGAAACCCTAACTATTTTTTCAATCTCATGTCTAGCTCTGGTACCAATTGTTAACAAATTATGCGAATAAAGATCGAAATGAGACACAGATTTTTATGTGGAAAACCCTTGCGGAAAAAACCACGGGTGCCAATCGGCGATCTTCACCGTATTGGAGAGGGTTTACAGAACGCAGGGAATACAATGAGTTGTCTCTTTTCCCGTGCGTCTTACAAGATGTATTTATAGGACGGACTAACTACAGTCAAATACAGAAACAAATCCGCTAATAAATATAACCCGTACCGCGGGCCTCTAGGCGTCCCCACAGGACTCACGTTAGAATTCGGATCATATTCCAATAGTTTGGACTGGATTCAGTAAACACACACTGAGCATGAGCTGTAGCACTCCTAGATGGGGCCTGTAAAAAAAAATAAAAAACACAACTGGCCAGATTTCTCTCGAACCCTCCCGTTCCCCATCTATAGGAAAAGGCGGCGCTAGGGCGATCGACGTTTCGGTGTTAATCCAGCTGATTCCTCCCGCCGGCGACCTCTTCAGAGGCCATAGGAGGTGGGGATCTCTAGGTTGACAGCCATGGTGGTTACTAGTATAGGAAATAGTACCTATATTTTTTTTGAAACGATGCAGGAGAGCTGCCGATTATATTGATAAAGAAGAAGTCCTAGACTGGGTAATAGTACCTATATTAGCATATATGTTTAGATCTTCGACTCTGCGGGTTATACTGGTAAAGGTATGTCCACTTATGAGATTATTATCTTCCTCTAGGCCACTCTGACAGCTGCGATGATGGTGATGCGGTTTCCGGTGAAAAGCTCGTGAGGTATGTTTTCCTCTACCTAGACTTACAGTTTGGGTTGGAAGTTTTTATCCCCATCTTGGGTTCTTTGGCGTCCACCGATTGGGGTCAGTCATGGAGGCTGGAGGGGCATCAGATCTCATTCCTTGTGACGAAGATTTGGTTGATGGCTGTTTGCCGGGGCGTTCAATGTTTCAAGAGCACGTTGATTTGTTCGATGTGCTACTGTTGCCATTTGTAAACTGTGACGCATCTTGGAAAAGCCATAGGCAGGTGTCCCAACCGGAGGCGAGACGATAAGGACCTCAAAAGGATTTCAATGTAATTTCTATTTCTACAAGGGGTCCCTTTATATGGGGCTGGATGTAATATTAGGTTCACATATAAAATAAAATCCAACCCATTTTCTCAAAAAAAAAGATGGGGCCTGTACGATATATGCTTGAACTCCTCTCTACATAACCACTAGTATATTGCCCGTGCTAACGCTACGGGTTATATTAAGAAGAAAACTATGATAACATGACATAAAGCAGGTAACTAAATGACTTTGCATCCTTCCCATCCTCTCGTCAGGTTTCTTTTCAATTTCACTCCGTACATACGTGTATGCTCCAAATCACCTTTAAAGCATAAAGTGTCCAATAAGAATTGCATCTTTTGTGGATGGAGCGAAAACCATACAACAGAAGCAAAAATCTCTATTTTTTTGGTGCAACACCAATAACCCATAGCTTATATTCCCGGTGCCGGTAAATTCCTTCCGGTAAATAAAACTATCAGGTTCAAACGGGGCCTTATCCAGTGCTGCAAGCAAAGGTTACCGCTGTACAATTAATAGGTACAATAGCAGTATCCCAGATCTGCAACTTAATTCGTTTGCCATCCAACTCGACAGTCCTTATCTTGAAGTCAATACTGTTTTCAAAATACAATGGGTACAATTAATAGGTCCATAGCGCTGGGAGAGGGAGGGAGGAGCAGCAGCCGCCGTGGCCGGATGCCAGCCGCGACCGAGGCCCACATGAGCCAAGTGCGCTGGTGGGCCGTGGGCGCAAACACGACGCTGTGGCGGCAGCCGATCTCCATCTCCCCAAGCGCCACCGCCACGTCCTCCTCCTCCCTTGCCGCCCACCGGGCTCTGGCAGCCCCGCGCTCCACCCGGGACGCCACCATGTAGCGCCGGACGGCCGCGAGCAGCAGCTCCAGCACCGCCGCCCAACGCCACCGCTCCTCCTCCCTGCCACCTCCGCCGCCGGCAGACCTCTTTCCCATGATGCTGATCGAAAGAGAGAGGATGGGGAGAAGAGCTGTGGTAGGAGCGAAGGGACTGCAGTGGGCGACTGCGCCCACCGCTAGCGCTAGGGCACGCGGGGCGCGCCGAGAGAGAGAATCATGCGAAGGGGAGGAGTCGTGACCTTGTCTTTCCCGTGTCGCGACGAAGAGAAGAAAAAAAACGAATCGTTACCTTCTTTTCATGATCAGTGGCAGGTGGGTAATTTTCATGAAAAGCAGATACATTGAACATGACCGTTGGATATGGTTGAGTGAGGAGAGAGAATAGAGGAGAGTTAATCTGGTATGCACGTTTGTAGGATGGTATATTTCTGGGGGCGTATTGTGGTGTGGACGTAGTTAAGGTCATGACTATGAAGCAGGTAACTGTTGGGTGGATTTAGGATAATTCTAACTGGTGTTTTATAGGGGTAGAGATACATATATCGGACCCCCCAACTACAATTCTTCTGGCCTTCTCCGAATTTCTCCCTTCACTTAAATTGCTGCTTACAACTAGTCGTCACTTGACAATTCTGATGCAGCAGGCATTCATTTGGTACAATAGCATCGTGTTGAAGGCCACGTCCTGCTTGAAAGATACAATAGCAATGCATCTGTTACAACGTTTTCGCCTCACATGTGGATTTCAGCAACGTAGTGCGTACAAATGTTCCCAGCTGGCCAGTGGGTAGAGTACAAGCAAGGCAAGTGGCACTACTAGTGTCCAGTGTACCCAGCTGGCCGACGTTGGCTGCTACCCGATTCACACATCTAAGTTGCTCAGGGCAAGAATCTCCAACAGTCCATGCACTACTCAACGTGAATATAGTTACACCCATATGCCCAGCACCCATGATATGACCTGGAAGGGTAAAGAACAAAACACAAGTGGGCAAGCTGCAGCTTCTTCCCCAGCTCCTTAATAAGGTCACCATAACATTAGCTTCACCCAATAAACTAATCAGTTTTCTCGCACGCCCTAATGTCGTTCCAGTCATCGCCAGTCGTGGAGGGGCCGTGGGGGTGGTGCCGGATGTCACAGGCTCCACTACCAATCGTGTCCGGCCACAGGAATACGAGGGTCAGAGATTGAGAGAGGAGAGAGGTTGAGGCAGACTGAGAGATGTGAGGAAAACTGAGGATGTGGCTCATTTTCAGAGGCGATGACTGAGGTGACTGCAACTGTGGACATTTGAATCCCATTTCTGGAGGCGGACTTATGAGGAGGGCCATCTCTGTTCATCAATTTTATGATACAGTCATTTATCAAACTATCTCCATAAATGTACAGGCTGCCTCTGAAGTTAACTACCTCTTTGTGAAGATTATATCTATTTTTACCCACCTCGCACTAGTGCAGGACTGGGTTTCAATCCTGGTTGAGAAACCGGGACTAAAGGGGGTTTCCCAACCGGGATTGCGAGTCCGGGTCTAAAGGCCCCCTTTGGTCCCGGTCCTAGCAACCGGGACTGAAAGTGGACCTTTAGTCCCGGTTTCAATTACCAACCGGAACTAAATGGCTCCCTAGGCCTTGCTCCGGGGCAGGCACCTTTAGTCCTGATTAGTGTTTCCAACCGGTACTAAAGGTGTTTCTTTTTTTTATTACATTTGTTTTCAGTTCAATTTATTTTAGTTTCAATTTAGTTATTCGTATACGAATTGTACGCTGCTAATATATACATCCGTTCGAGCTTATGTTACATAGATAACACACTGAAATGTATGAACTCAAACTATATATGTACAAATTAGAGAAATCTTAATTTACATGCATGAAATAATAAGTACACATATTAAAGTGACAAAAGCTTGTATTCATATGTCATTGGGATTCATTCAATCCTAATGTTGGCTACTAGGCATTTGTTCGTCAAGGTCATAGTGGTACGCACCGGTGCGAGCTACGACCTGATCCATAAGAAATCCTCACAATTCCTCTTGAATTGCTTTGATCCGCTCATCTGGCAGGACCTTTTACTTTTTCCATTCAATCTACAATTCGAATGAAAGAAAAGGTATGAATATATTTGATTATATATATCAACACAATGGCAATAAATAAATTGTGTATATTTTTACGTACTTCGAAGTACTCTTCATTTGTTCTCATTGAGTATTGCACGAGGAACTCACAAACGTAGTATCCACATAAGTTGTTCCCCGATCCCAGCTGCAGACACCACTTTACGAGAAAAAGAAGATTCATCATCAACCAATGAAGCAAGGTAATAAAATGATCGTATTGAATTAAACAAAGATGCGGTGACCTAGCTACTAGTACTCACTTTGTATTGGACTACATCCAGAGGCACTTTTCAATGACCGTACTGGTGTTTATCGGCAAACTTGACCCAAACGTTGCCCAACAAAAATAAATAAATGGATCAGTTATATCAATAAAATGGCATAAGGGACTATACAGTTATTTACGGGACTGAAATTACCCCCGAAGAATATCTATCATATCTTGGTATTCTTTTCGGGGTTTTATCACTTAGTCAAAGATTTTTACAAGACTCTTAGTCATATCGATGACCATGAGTAACTAGTGAAAGCAGCATATTTATAAGCAGGCATAACTCATTAACTAAAGTCAACGTAGAGTAAACATAATAAAATGTGCACAAGACATTAACATTCACTTAAGCCGTAAGGGAAGAGTATCAGTGTCTTGTCTACTTGTTTATCTAAGAGAGTGAACAAATTCTTCTCCACATCATATTTCCAAACCTCATATTTAGTAACCGGATCCTTGAACGTGCGACTCGGATCCACGAAACCAGCATCACTCATCCATTTTCTCTTTAGTTTTAGCATCTCATTTCTGCTTATATAGTAAAAATAATTTATATATAGTGTGAGGATAACTGTATATAGACAACATACGTACAAACATGAAAGTTACTTGAACTGTAGAAAGAATCACTCACAGACACCAGCAGCTGACGAGACTTTTATCGAGAGCGTTCCTATGTAATAGTTGGTGTATAATATCATAGCCAAGGAAGTAATGCTCTGGACTAACTCTGACAAAAAGAAATTGCTCTTCCCTATCACACGCCTTCATATACCACTTGTTTAACAGGTACATTTGCGTACCTAGTGATGGCCAATCCTTTTTGGCGACAAGACTCCTGCCATACTGGTAGGTCCAGAATACATCATAATCGGCTTCTGGCATCGGTGCATCCCCCCAGAGTTGGTCCTTTGTAAGACCTGTAGTGAGCATGAATTCTTCAAGTTCAGAGTAATCGAGTTGACCGCCTTGTGCCTTTGCAAAATCATCATCAATAAATAGTGGGTTGACAGATTGCATCCCGAGCTGTGCCACATCTTTCCCTGCTCTCTTCGCTTTTTGTGATGCCTAATATGACTTCTCGAGAGAGCGTACATAGTCCAATGTAGGTGAGCACTTATGTGCCTCACGCTGCTTTTCTCGTATTCAGAGACTTTTTCCTTAGTTCTTATGATCTTTTGTACTATGGCTTTGGTGGGTTTTTTGTGAGTTTCTTCCTCTTCTCTTCCTTCTGCTACACTTCTCCAAAAGTTATACAAATCTTTTTGTGCCCCTGCATTTACTTCCTCTTTAGACTTCTCGTAAGACAGTTTCTCCGAAAGGGGCTTTGTTTTACGACGGCTGGCTATGGGAGTGGACTTCACCAAGGGCGGGGGCCTCTTATGGCTCCTCTACGGCATGGGAGGCGGAGGAGGGGGACGGGGGAGACTGCCTTGTAGGAGATGGAGATGGAGATGCAGCTGTGCTATAAAACACATCGTCATCATGCAAAGCATCATCATCGTTCTGAGCATCATCATCGTTCTGAGCAGTCTGATGATCAGGGGATGGAAGAAATGGACTCAAGTTGGGAGACCTGTGAGTACAAAAATGATTAGGTAAATTGTTATTACGCAAGAAGCTAACTAATAATTAAGAATGAATATTGAAACACTATTTCGTTCACTTTCATCCGCACCTATCATCAGGTAGTTGAGGAGGAGGCGCCACAAAATGAATCCATGCTTTGCTTCTCCTATGGTCCTCTCCCCATCACCTCCAATAATGTTAAGAGCCACTCTCCAATGCTCTCTGATAACTCTATCAACATGGACGACATGATATCCAGGTGGAATTGCACTCCCAATGATTGTCCCATTAGGGTCCATAGGAGAAACAATACCGTCCGCCACCCGGACTGTACTATCACTCATGGGAATGTGCAGCTCACATATCGTCGAAGGCACAGTGATGTCATCCATGGGGAAGTGCTGTAATGCGTCATCTGCTTGTTGTGGCAGCTCAGTGGAAGCGCAGCTGCTTCTTAGCTGAGGGGGCTGACACCATGCTCTGATGTTGAGTGCCCTTGGCTACTTAATTGTAGCGCCACTTGTCGTCTGATCTCCTCTTGCATTCTCTTGTCCAAGCTTCGTTCTCTCTCCTGCGACCGAAGCACCGCCTCCTCTAACCTGTGGATCTGCTCTGCCTCCTCCTCCTTCCTTCACTGGCGGCTTCAGTAAGTATCGGCATCCTCAGCGAAGCCATGCCACCATGAAATCAGCCCTTTGCCTCGTGTTTGCCTAGGGTGTTCAGGATTCTGGAGGGCGTACGTCAGCTCATCCTTCTCTCTTTTGGGCACAAAGGCACCACTAGCAGAAGCATCTACAACATGGAGGAGTCTTTGTGATGCTGTTTTGATTGCCAACTATAAACCGGAAGCCTGATCTCTTGATCTAGTGATTCCCATGCGTGAAAAACCAATTCTTGGAGCGTTCGGGCCAATCGAGTGAAAATGGACGAATCCCTCTGGCAAGGAGGCCTTGTTCAATATTTTGCCACATGAGAATGCCTGTCCTGTAGCTACCAGATACCGTTTTATGATGGTATTCCTTTTTGCGCATTCTCTTGGTTCCTTCTCACCCTCTCCTCACCCTTGTCTGAGGTCTTGTTCCTAACAAATTTAGGCTAGTTGTCCCTCAACTTTTTGTACGGGTTGTTCTCACTCAAATCTGGAGTTAGATTCTTCTTGATAAATTCTTTGTACAGCTTCTTCTTCCAGCTCTGGAATTGTGTGGCCATCTTCTTGAGAGCCCAACTTTTAACTAAATTTTTTGTAGCTTTATTTTTTGGTAGAATGAAATGTGAAGTGATTTGATCCCAAAGAAGGTCCTTGTCTCGGTCAGAAACAAAACTGATATGAGGAGCATCCTTCTTTATTTTCCATTCATGGATGTTGATCGACAGCCTGTCTCTAACAAGAGCCCCATAGTGATTTACGAATTTCTTTGCATTCTTTGCTAGCTGGAGCGGTTCGATGGTATTAGGATCGACTTCTGTGATTGGGAAGTGGCCCTCCAACGGTTTAGTCATGCTGCGTATATTTTTACCGCTTCTCGTAGACGGCGTCGATCTAGAGGGCTATATATGTACACTACTATAGTATTTTTAATGGGGGTGGTTGGTTTTGGTTTTTGGAGGAAGGCATGGGCAACCGCCTCCAATGAAAGGCCTCAGTTAATCATGGAATAACCAAGGAGGTTGCCCTTTCCCACCTCGGTTAATTGATTAGCGGAGGTGGGCACGTAAAGGAGCCTGCCTCGGTTAATTAGAATTAACCGAGGTAGTTTTTCTTATGTGCCCGCCTCCGTTAATCTATTAACCGAGGCAGTCGTTCATTAATCAATTAACAGAGGCGGCCATTTGATATATGTCCGCCTCTGTTAATGTTTTTTATTTTAAAAAAATAAATACAGTAGTGACCAAATTCATTTGAATTTGAATTTAAAAGGAGCTCAGCTTTCACAAATCAACACATATACAACCAGATGAATCCACATAACATGCACAAACATATATGTAACACATTCATACATTCTTCGAGGTTGTCTCATTCTTATCCATCGTACCATGAAACCAACATCATTAAAGTTATTGCACATATATGTCTTGATGAAACTAATTAAGATGTCCGCTACTTTATTTTCCCTAATCCAAAGAGGTCTGACATCTTGTATTCCGGAACACGTAGATGGGTACTCCAGTTTCTAATCTTCTCGTACTCGGGAAGCAGCGCTAACGGACTATCCTTGTTGAAGAACATTAGCCTTTCATGCACACAGGAGTCTGTGACATACTTACATATGTCCGCTACTGTTTGATTGAAGTTGGCATGGTCAACCCTGGCCTTTCACCACCAGTCTTGTGCTTTCTTGAGCTACCACTAGCTGTGGCTATATTTGCTACACACCCTTAGGTACTCGCAAACGTAGAACCCATATAAGAGGGATCCTACCGGTTGTTTGGCGCATTGCACGATATACATTAGCATTAGAACATATATAGATAGAGAGAATACTCGGTGTAATAGCACAAACGACTTTTGATATAGTACCGGGAACTGGCGCTTGAGTTTTAGCCGATTCCCATGCCTCTTCTTACACTTCTTGGATCTTCGGTCATAGCACTTGGGATCTTTCAAGTACTCCTTATAAGCGCTGTACAAAAAGCACTAGTGTCAACGACAATTTCAACACGTATGATAACTGTAAATGAATAAGTAGTTTCGTCACTTACTATCTCAGGCAGCTTTCAAAGTGCTTGTACCCAGCTTTGTTTGTATCCAAAGAGTCAAACACGCAGGCCCTGCCGTCCTGAGGATAGATGATAAATGCAATCCAGTGGCCCACGAGGCTCAAGCTACACCATTCAAACAATACACGTTATGATAAGAAGTGGTGATCCTAGCCAGTAGCTACATACATGTTCCAAACATGTTTTCGACTTACCCAAAGTGGTGGGCAGCTAGGACACACCCATTTCCCTTGATCTTCTTCATGGCTTCATAGATGTACATTGCCGCCCGAAGCTTGGTTTCACCGATCTGTTCTTTTCGGTATTGCTCTCTCTCTTTTGGGTTCAAGTTTACCAGGGCTTCAGAGATGTCTAGTATATTGTAACCCATGATGTTTCTCTCTATAATATGCATTGGAGAGAGATAGTATCCTGTGACAATTCCTTGCTTACATAGGCCTGCATCCTGCAAGGACAAGTCATCATGGCATAAGTAGTCTTCCTACAGGGATGCAATGGTGTGAAAGTTGTAATTCACTTACAGAGCAAACAAGGTGACTTGAGCGACATCAAGGTCCTCTCGCCACAGTAGTCTATGCATGTTGTGCAAGTTGATGACGATTGGAGCATCTTCGTCCAAGTAGAAGTACTCTGCCGGAACATTGATGATGAAACTTCATTGGCCGACTTTTGCTGCTTCCATATACCAAAGATGGAACCTCCTTACCTCTCACCGCTCATCGTGGACAAGTTGGGCCTTGGTTAGCATGAACTTCACATGCTCGTAGTGGCCGGGGCAATCATCTGAGAGGGGCCACAAATGCATCGGTGTTTTTGGCCTGGAACATCGGGGCTTGAAATGTTAGGGTGTTTAAAAAGCAACTAATAACATATTATAGTTTGACTATGCTTGCCAGTAGCATACCTTTCAAATGTAGTTGAGTATGGGTGTTGGTCGACTAATTTAGAGGCCAACTAACTCATCTTGGTGTGGTTCGGGGGTATGGGCTCCTCTACATCTGTAGTCTTTCTCGGCGGGGGAGG
This sequence comes from Saccharum hybrid cultivar R570, assembly GCA_038087645.1. Classification (NCBI taxonomy): domain Eukaryota; kingdom Viridiplantae; phylum Streptophyta; class Magnoliopsida; order Poales; family Poaceae; genus Saccharum; species Saccharum hybrid cultivar. The sequence goes on from JAQSUU010000760.1 coordinate 19,794,177, forward strand.
ACATTGGCTTGTGCCCTGGTCCGGACCACATGGAGGTGGTGTAGTGTTGCCTGGTGCCACTTGGTAGCTTGTGCCCTGGTCTAGACCACTTGGAGGTGGTGTAGCATTGCCTAGTGCCACTTGGAGGCCTGTGCCCTGGTTCGGACCACTTGAAGTTGGTGTAGCGTTGCCTAGTGCTACTTGGAGGCTTGTGCCATGGTCGAAACCACTTGGAGGCGGACTGCTGCGCGAAGGAGGACTACTGCGTGGAGGACCATTGTCATCGTTGTCATCACCACCATCATCGTCGTCATCGCTGCCATCATCATCCGGGGGAGATGACGCAGCCACTGAGGGCTGTGATGATGGTGCTGACATCTCCAGCTCAATGTCCTCCTTGTTCCAAAGCACCTCTGAACAAATAGTGCGTCCAAGGAACTGGATCCCTTGTGCAGTTGGAAAATCGAGTTCATGTTCGTCAAACCCTGGTGCCACCCATGATACAACCATGATGGCGTAGTTGGGAGGGATTAGCTCGTTGCTGTACTCGATGCTTTCGCCTGCCGGTAGTGCAATTCCCGTGGCCACTTCCTTCTTCCTCAAACTCCTACCGTACGGCACCAAGAGCACGCAGGCTGTGGGTTTCACGATGTCGTCGACCCCGTACCTTGGGAGTCCATAGACAACAAGGGGCAAGTTGAGTAAACTTTGACAACTATACGCAATGAACGTAGATCCAGAGTGGAGCACAATAGTAACTTGGGAGTCCTTCGGTCATCGGCATCATCTACCCTTGTATGGGTGGCAGCTGCACGCCAGCCTAGTGAAACATCTGTGACCTCAGCTCCACCATCTTAGGTTCGGTGCTCGTGAATGCATCTTGTATGGACTTGCTCATGAAGTCCCTCATGGCTTCATTGCGGCCTTGCTGGATGAGGGCTTCCTTGTACCTCTGCCTCGTGCGGTATGTGCTTGCGTCGGATTGCCACGAATCCACTTCCTTCCAGCTATTCCTCAAGGACATGCCATGGACACGGCCACGGTGGTCGAGGTTACCCAGCACCGTAGTCAGCACGTCCATGTCTCTGTGAGGTTTGAAGCTCCCGCTATCCTTGGCCGCAGTGACCATGATGATAGCCTTCTCTGCCTCCTCGATCCGCGGCTCATTAAACTTGGTCCTGCCCTCCTTTAGCTTCTTCGACCTGTGAGCATAGAGGAAGTCCCGTGCCCTCTCATCGAAGCCTTGGTACAGAACACTTCGCCATATTGGTGTTCTCTGGATACGTGAACCACTTCAGCATCTCATTCCACACATGTTTCTTGGACTCTTTCAGGACATCCTTCTAGTTCTCATACGTTATACACACAATCTCCCTCACTAGAATAGAGCACTAGTTGTTGAACAAGTCAAGGACTGTCATTGGCAGCAAGGGCTCTCCCTGCGGCTCCACTTGGGTTATCACATGGACATAATTGTGCTTCTTATGCCTCCTGTGTCCCCCCTTCTTAGCTTTGGCTTGTCACTAGCAGCTACAGTGAAGAGGTCACCATGGAGGGAGTGGGGGTACTGTGTCCCTTTCTTGTTCCTCTTCCACATCGAAGTCCAAAGCCCGAGGCACCACAGGTAGCTGTCGAGGGCAAAAAGTCCCAATAATTATACACACATTAAGGATAGTGTTAATTGTCGTGTCATGTGATGCAAGTACCTCGAGCCTTGGTGTTTTAGTATCCTGATCCGGAGACGGCACACGAGGCCCTTGTGTTTCGCCCTTCGGGTCAAAGTCCGAATCGTCTTCCTCCTCTCCACGACGTTTCTTTTGTGGCCTCGGTGTCAAGGGCTTGCTCTCGTATGAGGTGCTCCCGTCTGACGACCCTTTGTCACTACTCCAGGGATAGGCTCATGCCATTTGTTATGAGGCTCCGGTTCCTTTGCCATTGGAAGCTACAAAGAGTAGAGTTATATAGGCATTTCACTTTTGTATAGACACAATGGAATGATTATATTCATCTCAAATCTCAGTACATACATCTTTTTCATTAACATTTTGAATTGGGATACATACATAGAAGGATAGTACAGAATTATAGAAAGAAAAGTACAAAATTGTAGAAAAAAAAGTACAAACTATTGAATACAAAAAAATCATTTACATAGTTGGCTAAGATTTTCCCCTTGTCATCACATCACTTCTAAACTGGTTGCTTGTATATGGTATACAAGCCATCCTAGTTTAGCAGGTTACAAGTTGGGGGCATTTGATCATCATAGCTGCTGCCTCAGCACTTATTTTAAAAAGGTTCACATCATTGCATATGCCACTGCCTCAGCACTTATTTTAAAAGTTTAAAAGTTCATCATTGCATATGCCACAGAGAAGCTCAAATTCAATCAAACCTTAACCGAGGCGAGCAAAAAACGGTTAACCGAGGCGGGCAGCCCCATTAGTAGGGTATAGAGTAGAGTAGGAGTAGTAGTTGGAGAGAGCAGCAGCATCTACCAGCCACAGGTAGTAGAAAAAACAACAATTTTGGGGAAACAAAAATGGCAGCCAGGTAGCTGGTAGAGCAACAGCATCCACATATATGCAGTGAACATAGGCACTAAGTGGAGAGCAGTAGTAGTTGGAGAGTAGAGAGTAGTAGAGTAGTAGTAGTTGGAGAGAGCAGTAGAGTAGTAGAGTAGTAGTAGAGTAAGAGTAGTAGAGTAGTAGTAGAGTAAGAGTAGTAGTAGTAGAGTAAGAGTAGTAGAATAAGTGTGGTAATAATAGTAGTGGAGTAAGAGTAGTAGAATAGTAGTAGTAGTAGCCAGCAAAGCAGCACCAACCACAAAGCAACAGATAGAAGCAGAATAGAAGCATTAAGTAACTAGCAGTGAGTAGATAGAGTAGTAGTAGTAGATAGAGTAGTTAAGAGAAGAGAGTAGTAGGACTAGCTAGGAGTAGAGAGTAGCAGGACAACAATTAAAATTGACAGTGAGTGACAGAGAGTGCACAATCTGCATAAGCCCACAATAGGAGAGGAGAGTGCACAAGCTACATAAGCCCAATAGCAGTTATGTCACTCACTGTCATCATGTGCTCAATTCAAAAAATTTGAGACAGAGAGTGCTAACATGTGCTCAATTCAGTAGCAGCCATGTAAGTAGTAGTAGAGAGTGGACAGAAAAGAGTAGAAACCCCATGTAGTAGTAGTAGAGATCAGAGAGTAGTATGTGCTCCATTCAAAAAAATTGAGACAGAGTAGCAGTAGTAGTTGTGCTCCATTCAAAAAATTTGAGACAAGCAGCAGTAGTAAGAGCAGAGTAGTAGTAGTAGGCAGTTAAGTAGTAGTAGTTGCCACAGTTAAGTAGTAGTAGTAGTAGTAGTAGTAGGAGGAGGAGGAGTAGTAGTAGTAGTAGTAGTAGGAGTAGGAGTAGGAGTAGGAGTAGTAAGAGCACGGTTAAGGACGTATCTATTAATGGTCCACATGAACCGCTCATAAGTCCACATCTGATGTAGGTACATGGGGCCTAGTTGTTGTATCTAATCAACCATGTGCATGAAAATGTATGGCATAATATTGAGGTAAGACAGTGGGAAGCACAACTCGAGCTGGCAAAGGGTCTCAGTGATGAACTATTTCAGGGCAGGCAGCTCAGCTTCATCGATGACCGTCTGGGTGACGCGATTAAAGAAGTATGACATCCGTGTGATCACCATCTTCACGTACTCTGGACCGATAGCTCTGATCACAATTGGAAGGAACACCGTTAGCATGACATGGCAGTCGTGTAAGTTATAGTTGGTCAGTGTGAGGTCTTTCATTGAGACCAGGCTCTTGATGTTGGAAGAGAAACCAGTCGGCACCTTGACACCCCTAAGTAACTGGCACAAAGCCCTCTTCTCGTCTTTCGTTAGGTTGTAGGCTGGACCCGGGATTTTGACTTTACCATTTTGAGGTGGTTCTAGGTGTATGTCATGCCTGATGTCTTAGTTGGCAAGATCCATCCATGACTTGAGACCATCCTTTGTCTTCCCCTTGATGTCCAGTAGGAAACCGATCGTGCTTTCGAAGACACTCTTCTCCAGGTGCATGCAGTCGATGGCATGGGGTGTATCTAGTGTTTTCTAGTACGACAGATACTTGAAGAAAATTGACTTTTGAAAGGAATGGTGGAACAGGCGGTGCTTCCTCCTTCTTATCTCGCTTTCTCTTCCTTGCCTTGGTCCCCTCTTCCTATATCTTCTTCTTTCCAAACTCGACCTCCATGTCCTTCACCACACCAAACACCTTTTCCCTTACCTAGTTAGTGCTAGTTCGTCAAGCTGTGGCTCGGCCTGGTTGTCGAAGTATTTATTCACCGTAATTATTCTATATCTGTGCTTTTTCATGAGGAACCATCTGTGCCTCGTGTACACCATCTTGTTGGATCCCTTAAGGTAAGTGTAGTAGGTACCGTCGATGCAAACTACACAACCGGTCTTCCCTTTGATCTACCCCGACAATGAGAAAAGACCAGGGTAATCGGTGATGGTGGCAAAGATGATGGCTTTTAGAGTGAACTTCTTGTTTAGGGACGCATCTATCATCTTGACCCCAACATCCCATAGTATCTTCATGTCCTCCATGAACGGCTCCAGGAACACATCTACATCATAGCCGGGCTGCTTCGATCCAGAAATAAGCACGGTCAGCATAAGGTATCTGTGCTTCTGACACAGCTAGGGAGGTAGGTTGTAGATGGTGAGGACAACTGGCCAAGTGTTGCACGTGCTGCTAAGGTCACCGAACGGGTTCATCCCATCGGTACTCAGCGTGAACCTAATGTTCCTGGGCTCTTTGCCAAACTCTGGGAAGGCGGCGTCAAAATCCTTGTCGACGAAATATGGTTGGCAGTCCACCGAGGGGGGTACCCACAATGGTAGATTAGTCGGTGGAGGTACGCGAGACGATGATCTAGATGTTGACGCAAGATGAACACGAGGATTTATCCAGGTTCAGGCCGTCAAGTCGACATAATACCCTACGTCCTGCGTCTTTGTGGTTTGTATTGATATGAGGTAGATCGGATTGATCTGAGTTGATCTGAGAGAAGGGGGGTCCTTGCCCGCCTTATATATGTGGGGGGCAAGGTTACAGATCTAAGGATTCTAATCCTAGTCGGTTACAATTGCCATATTTGTACAAGACGTGATATCTTTCCTAATCGACCAGATTTGCTTTGATCTCCAAGTTGATCTCGAAGCTTGCGCAGGAAGCTGTCCAGCTGGGCTTGTACGCGCAACTTCAATCTTGCAAGCTAGACCATCTCCTCTGGTGCGGCCCATGTGCAGCCATGAGTGTATACGGGTCTATACCCCCACAGCTAGTCCCCGAGTGCTATGTATTTTGAAGGACGAGTCGTTCCGACCTCCTCCGACCTGTGAGGCTTCCGACCAGCACTGTAGATCTCCGACTAGCACTGTAGATGCCCGATCAGCTCTGCTGGCATCCGACCAGTGCTGAGGGACAGCAAAGCACTTGATTGGTCTTCTGATCAGTCTTCCTGGTATTCTTCCGCCGTGGTTTGTCGGAGAGGTGGCGTTGACTGAAAAATGCATAGTGCTCCGAGAAAAAAGAAAAAATCGATCTTTCTTCGGTGAAGTGTGCCCACTTTGATTTGCTAGAGGAAAATGAATTTAGTAACATTGGCTCAGCCAATGTGAGTTATGATCCTCAGGATCAACATGAATAAGGTAGGGGTTGTGCCTCTGGCGTCAGCTTACAACTCTGTTGCAAGACATCAAGCACATTCACTGCTAGGTGAAGTGTGCCCACTTAGTCCCCAAGCCTGGCAGTAGGTGACTCCGTTACGTGGTGTCAGGGTCTAAAAAATGAAAAGATCTTGACTTAGTGGGATAACGAGCCATGGTGTAGTCCCCAAGCTCCGCTCTGGGACCTTGTCTACAGCTCTGCTGTAGTCTCCAGTCCCTAGCTCTGCTGTGGGACCCGCTCCCCGGGTCTGCTGAAGGACTCGGTGCCGTGACGTCAAGGGTCCACTTGGCTCAGCCATGTAACTGTCCACGACTCCGTCATGGGCCCAGTCCCCAGATTAACTATGGACCCGTTTATGAATAGTGAAGTGCAGGTTGACACGCGGGAAGCATAAATTGCCCGCTGGGAAGTACGATAGGCCCAGCCTAAATATCATGGGGCGTAATCGGCAGCCCAGGTGGTAAAGGAGATGGGATGGTCCAAAGAGCACCATTTTCCAAAAACCCTGGGAGCCGAAGGGTCCCGCCGCACACTATAAATACCACTCTGAACCGTGGCGATTGCCCTTCCCGCATTTGCGCACCGCTTTGTCTTCCTCGCACCCGTCGCCTTTGTTACTGTAGCAACCGCTTCGCCTCCTCGCAACACATCCGTAGATCCACTCAATCTCTAATCCTTCAGCGCAAACCCTAGATCTGCTGCGTCCCGTAGCCACTGTCGCGCCGCCGCACAAATTCTTAGAGATTGCCACAGCGGAAGGAATCTTTAGCCAAAGAGGAGCAATGGCGCGTCGGAGGAGGCAAGACCCACGGGAAGCGTTGTTGAAGGAGGAGTGGACGAGATCAATGAGCACGCAAGCCACCATCGCCAAACTCGTCGCGCTGGGGATTCTTCCTGAAGCTGCCATCGAGGGGTGGCAGCCGTCCAGCGAGCGATACCCAAAGCCTCGCGACGGCGAATTGGTCGTGTTTGAAGATTTCTATCTCCGTGGATTTGGTACGCCGGTGCATCCATTCCTCCGAAAGCTGCTCAACTACTACAATATTTCTCTGTGCAATCTTCATCCCAACTCCATTCTTGCTGTCTCCATCTTTATCAATTTATGTGAGGCATATTTGGGGATTTATCCCCATTTCAATCTATGGAGACATTTCTACTGTTTGAAGAAGAAGGGGGGTTCCGGCAGCTCCTAGATCACCGGCGGGGCCTATTTTGTTCTTTGGGACAACATGAAGGCCCAGTACCTCAACATCCCCCTGAACACTTCTCTGAGGGACTAGTACAAGAAGTGGTTCTACGTCCAGCAGGAGGTCGATGACACCCCGACGCCCTGTGATCTCAGTCAAATCCCCGAGCAGCAGGACAGCTGGTTGGAGGTGCCGCGCGCTGCAGATGTGGTGCAAGTGTGAGAGCACATCGACAAAAGGCGCATCGACGGACCATATGTCGCCGCCAATTATATGTATCGGAGGGTGCAGCCGTGCAAGGACAGGGTGCACCCTATGTTCAAATACATAGGCCACGCCGACCCAACCGGGGAAACGAGTGAGGAGATGCCCCTTGGAGAGCTGGATAGGCGGTTGGCCCTTGTGTTCGACATGCGGGGGTACCGGATTCCCAACGGGGCACCGAGGGCATTTCAACTCTCTATGCCACCACCGCGGGTATGAACATAGAGTAGTCGCTCTTTTTATGATTTGTCATTGTTGGTGAAGATGTCGCTAACCATAGTGTGTTTAAGGTCCGTGAACAGCTCCGAGCAGAGGTGTACGTCTCGGATGTACCCGACGATGGCTGGCCCGCCGAAGTCGACGACCGAGAGCGACCTGCAGACCGCCGAGCTACAGAGGCGGAGGACAGCGCAGAGGGCCTCGTCGGGAGCGACAATGAGGGTGAAGACCGAGAGCGAGCCAAGCCACGGAGGAGTGGCAAAGCTACCGAGAAGCCCCCAATTGATGAGGGGCCTTCCCAGCAGGAGGGACAAGGTAGCCGCCTGCGCATTGAACATCGGTACCGAGGAGGGGACCCGCAAGCAGCGGTGGGCACTCCTTGAATCAGATGACGACGACGAAGATCTTGTTCCGCTGTCTCGTGTGTTCCAGGTGCGGCGGTCGTCCCGCAAGCCGACGCCGCCACCGCAGGCTTCGTCCCCAGAGGCCGCGCAGACAGGTCGGCAGACGCCACCCCAGGAAACGATGTCGTCGAGGCATGCTCAGGGGCCTCCACCGCGAACGCCGACACCACCGCGTGCGGGTCCTTTCGAAGCCGCGTCGACAAGGACTGGTGAAGCGGCTAGCGGAGCCCCCGAGCTGTCTCGGGCTTTGGCGGAGAAGGCAGAGCGAGAAAACCGGCCGCAGAGTGGCAACGGCTCCACCAAAGGCAGGGGTGGAGCTGGTCGCCGCTTCAGCTCTTCGTTCAGGCGCTCTGACATGTAAGTGTGTGCAGCTAAAGGTATTTCTGTACTAACATCATTAGTGTATCATGTTTCTAACAAGTTGGTGAGTTGGTGGTGCAGACCAGAGTCCACCGAGGACCTAGAGCAAGCTGCTTCTGTCCCTGCTCCTGCCGCAGAGGGGCAGGCCACCCCTGACCAGGCTCCCATGACCGAGGAGGAGGCCCATGCGGAGGAAACCCAAGCCGAGCACGCCGAAGGTGCTGAAGAGCAGCTCGGCGGAGGTGAACAGAGGAGCAGCGGCGTGGACCCTGGCACCGGCTCTTCTCTTGACGCCTCAGGCATGGAGATGGGCCCCATGCTTAGCGCCGAGGTTGGCGCGGCGGGAGCGGCTGGCATGGCTGAAGGCCCGGGGGATGAAGGTGATGACGACATAGAAGAGATTGCCCACCCACCCGAGGAAGAAGAGGTGCACCCTCAACGTATCCGGGTGGCGAGGCAGCGCCATAACGAGTGGGTGTTCCATGAAGAGGACTGGACGGGAACATCCTCTCGGCAGATATGGCGGACCCTAGAGAAGCTGTACAATCAAGTCTAGGTACCTTTGTGGCGCAATGCTTTCAGTATTTGAGTGATGAAGTTTTTGTGTGTTCTGATCAACCGTTACTTTTGCCACAGGAGTTGGAGAAGACCTCGGAGTACCGGCGACGCTGCCTTGACACGATAGAACCAACCGTCAAAGAGAACGAGGCGCTAATGGTCGAGGTGGAGTTCCTCCAAGGTCGAGTGAAAGAACTTGAAGATAGGGAGACAGCCATGTCTTCCGAGAAAGCTGCTCGGGACAAGAAGCTTGCCTAGTTTGATAGGCAAAGAGCCGGTAAGTATTCACTGGAACGTGTGCCTAATCGCATTTGTTTATTGCTGACACCCTTATCTGCAGAGGCGGAAACGGAGAAAATGCTGCTGCTTGAGGAGGTAGCCCGCCTGACGGCTGCAAACGACGGGGCTAGGAAGCGTACTGAAAAGCTTGCCAACGATCTCGAAGGTAAATATCGAACAACTCAGTTGCTCACCCTTTTCTAAGTCATCATGCTCAGCATGGTCATCGTACTCGCAGCCACCCGGATCGGCAACAAGGCTCAGTTCGATGAGTTCGGAAGGCAGATCAGGTGGTATGAGGATAAGTGTGAAGCCATGGAACAAGGCATCGCACCTGTCCTGGACTTGATAGGACTGGAGCCTGATCAACCAGACGCCGCCGGCCGACCAGCACGCCCCGATGCCATCATTGAGAGGTGCAGGAATTTCTTATCGGCGTTCAAGCAATACGTTGGGGATGCCTGCGAGTATGTGGGCGCTCATGTCTTGGGCGTGGTGTGGTCGCACTATCCCGGCGTCGATCTGAGGAGACTTGCAGTGGGAGTTTCGGCGAACACCTCCGAGTAGCGGGCAGAAGAACTTTGAGAATCCTCCCGTGAAGCTGCAAAGGCCATGATTTCTGATGTAAACCTATTTTGAGACAACTATTTATGTAAATTGTTTAAACATTATGTGAAGCTGGGGAGAAGCACTCTGTGCTTTATGTTTGTTAAGCTTGTTGTGGTAGAGCACTCAGTGTCTACGCCTTCACAGAATTATATTGAGCAACAACTCGGTTGTTAGCTAGTTTTAGGGCCGTTGCGCGATAACTGAACCCGCCTAAAGGAATCACCAGCCCTGGTCCAACCGATAGCTCGTAGCATGAGGCACGGAGCTCTACCACGCGTAGAGTGCCAGTCTCGCCAAGGAGCTACTACCGACTACCCGTAGCGTAGAGGGCGGACTCTCGTGCACGCGTGGGGTGGAGCCGGAGACAGCGCCGGCTCTGGGAAACTCAAGTGGGGAAGAGATATCGGCTAGCCATGGTTGAAGAAAGAATCAATAAAACTTGGAAGCTCATTAGCAATGAGGAGCAAAATTTCGATGAGAACTTTATTGAATGCACGAAAATAGATAGGAGTACATATCTTTTTATTGTAGCGGGTTAAGCATAAAATCGCCTGAGGAGATCAATGTGCCACAAATTCGGGACGTCGTTGCCGTCGAGGTCGCATAGCCTGTATGAGGTCGGCCTCATGACTTCCTTCACCATAAACGGTCCTTCCCAATGGGACGCCAATTTGTGGATGCCTTCTGTCTTCTGTTTTCTTCGCAACATGAGGTCTCCGACCACAAACGGTCTACTGTTGACATTACGGTTGTAATAGCGACGTAAGCCTTCTAAGTATTTAGTCGTCCGTACGCAGGTGATAAGACGCTGCTCCTCGGCGCAATCAACATCGAGTTGTCGAGCTTCGTTGGCCTTCTCTTCATCATAATTTTCGACCCTGGGAGATCAGAAAGCAATATCGGCTGGTAAAACGGCCTCTAAACTGAAGACCATGAAGTATGGGGAGACGCCTGTGTTCCAGCTAGGTTGAGTCCTCAGTCCCCAAACCACAGCCGGCAGTTCTTTTACCATTTGCCCAGGTGTTTGTCGTTCTCCTGGTATAACCTTTTCTTGAGAGCATCTAGGATCATGCCGTTAGCCCGCTCAACTTGTCCGTTTGCTCTGGGGTGGGCCACTGAAACGTACTTCACGACTATACCTCTGTCATCGCAGAAATTCCAGAAGTTGTTGCCGGTGAACGTAGACCCCAGGTCGGTAATAATGCAATTGGGCAGACTGAACCGATGAATGATGTCATCGAGGAGCTCAGCTACCTTCTTTGTCGTGGCCTTTACCAAAGGCTTGTACTCAATCCACTTAGAGAATTTGTCAATGATCACGTAGACCCAACGAAAACCTCCTAGGGCCGGTTTGAAAGGCCCAATCATGTCTAGTCCCCAGCATGTGAAAGGCCAAGAGGCCGGGATTGTTTGTAGCTCATGAGACGGGACATGGATCTATTTGGCGAAGAATTGACACCCTTCGTAGCAACAGACCAGTTTTTCAGCGTTGGCAACGGCAGAAGGCCAATAGAAACCTGCTCGGAATGCCTTGCCGATGAGGGTTCTAGAGGCGGCGTGATTGCCGCAGGTGCTAGCATGAATTTCGTCTAGAATCTTTAGCCCTTCTTCTTGAGAAACACATTTCTGTAGCAATTCTCCACTTGCACTCTTGCGCATGAGCATTCCGTCGACAAGTACGTACTGCTTGCTGCGTCTAATAAGGCGCTCCATCTCGGCTTTGTCATTGGGGACGTTCGCAGAGGTGAGATACCTTATGAAAGGTTCTCTCCAGTCGCCGCGTTGAGTAGAGATTGTGGCGACCGACTGGTCTGCGGGCGGCTTTTCAACCTTGGGTTTGTCCTCCTCCTCGATGGAAGGCTTCAAGAGATCTTCAACGAACACTCCATAGGGAATCTCTGCTCGGGTTGATCCCAGCTTTGATAGCTCATCGGCTGCTTGATTATCAGCCCGTAGCACATGATGGAATTCCAGACCATAGAACTTGTTTTCCAGCTTCCTTATCTTGGCAACGTAAGCGTCCATCTTCTCATTGTTACAGTCCTAATCTTTGTTGACCTGCTGGATGACCAAAGCAGAATCACCATATACCATGAGTCGTTTGATGCCGAGCTCTATGGCGATACGGAGGTTGTGAATCGCTGCTTCATACTCGGCGGTGTTGTTGGAGGCCCTGAAGTGGATTTGAAGGACATAGCTCAGCTTGTCCCCAGATGGTGAGATGAAGTGTACGCTAGCTCCGGCTCCGTCGATGTTGAGAGAACCGTCGAAGTACATGGTCCAGTGCTCTGTACTGGATGGCGAGACCGGCGTGTTCATGTCTGTCCATTCAACAACGAAATCGACCAGTGCTTGGGACTTGATTGTTGAGCGACTTCGAAACCCCAAAGTGTAAGGGCAAAGCTCCATTGCCCATTTGACGATACGCCCGTTGGCATCTTTGTTGCGGATGATGTCTCCTAGAGGATACTCGGTAACCACCTCAATGGGGTAGGTTTCAAAATAGTGGTGCAACTTCCGCGACGTAATCAAGATGGAGTAGAGTAACTTTTGCAGATGTGGGTTCGCTAATGAAATAAATCGGTCGCTGGACGCTGGACCACCTCATTGAGCACTTCGCTAATGAAATAAATCGGTCGCTGGACCGCGTATGCTCATCTGACCTCTGGTTGTTCGACGACGATGGCCGTGCTAACCACTCTATTGGTTGCCGCAATGTAAAGCAGCAAAGTTTCGCCTTCTTTGGGCACCGTGACGACTGGAGGGGTTGTAAGGAACTGCTTGAGCTCTACAAAAGCGATGTCGGCCTCCTCCAACCACACAAACTTCTCGGACGCCTTGAGGAGTTTAAAGAAAGGCAAGCCCTTGTCGTTGAGACGGGATATGAAACGGCTCAGGGCGGCCATGTAGCCGGTGAGTTTCTAGATATCTTTGACGCTCTTGGGAGGCTTCATCCTCAGGATGGCCTCAACCTTCTTGGGATTAGGTCTTATGCCATCACGACTGACTATATTGCCGAGCAGTATACCCGAAGGGACACCGAATATACACTTCTTCGGGTTCAACTTCCACTGGAAGGCATTGAGGGCCTTAAAGGTCTGGTTGAGGTCTCCGAGCAGGCTGGATGCCACCTTTGTCTTTACCACCACATCGTTGACGTATGCCTCGATGAGTTGATCTCTGATCTAGTCCTTGAGGCACATTTGGATGGCTCTCTGGTAGGTCACCCCGGCATTCTTAAGCCCGAACGACATAGTCATGTAGCAGTAGGTGTCGAAGGGCGTGATGAAGGACGTTTTGATCTGGTCTTCCTCCTTCAAGGAGATCTGGTGATAGCCAGAATAACAATCAAGGAAAGACAGGAGCTTGCAACCGGCTGTGGAGTCCACGACCTGGTCTATGCGAGGTAAGCCGAAGGGGTCTTTAGGGCAGTGTTTGTTGAGATCGGTGTAATCAACGCACATTCTCCATTCTTTATTCTTCTTTCTCACAAGAACCGGGTTGGCAAGCCACTCCGGGTGATACACCTCTTTAATAAATCTAGCCGCTAAGAGCCGAGCTACTTCTACCCTAATTGCCTCCTTTTTCTCGTGCGAGAAACGACACAGCTTCTGCTTGATTGGCTTGGCGGTCTTCGACACGTCTAAGGAGTGCTCAACCAGCTTCTAAGGTACACCGGGCATGTCGGCAGGTTTCCATGCAAACACACTTACGTTCTTCCTCAAGGAGCTGACGAGCGCGTCTTCCTATTTAGGATCCAGTTGGGCCCCAATAAGGGTCGTCTTGGATTTGTCGCCAGGGATGAGCTCCGCCTCCTTGTGCTCCTTGGATTTGGTCGCCTGGCGTTTGGCCTCGTTCCTCGGGATCTCGAGCTCCTCTGGAGAGATCCGCTTGGCGTCAGCGAGAGTCTCCTGGATGCAAGTAGAGAGCTCGAATGCCTCAACTGCGTCAAAACTTTCTTTTTTGCAGTTGTAGGCGACTTGCACATTGCCGCATAGAGAGAGCACGCCTTGCGCAGTTGGCATCTTCAGCTTTAAGTAGACATAGTGCGGCACCGCCATGAACTTGGCAAGGGCCGGCTGCCCGAGGATGGCGTGGTAGGTGTCCTCGAAGTCCGCGATGATGAAGCTGACGAACTCAACGCGGAAGTGCTTGGCAGTGCCAAACTAGATGGGGAGCATGATCTGTCCTAGGGGTTGGGAGGTCTGCCCTGGGAGCACTGCCTAGAATGGTGCGTCGTATGGCTCAAGATCCTCTTTCTTGAGACCTAGCTCTGTTAGGGCATTGCAGAATAGTATGTCGAGAGCGCTTCCACCGTCAACGAGCACCTTCTCAAACCGAACGTTGCGGATCACTAGGTCCAGAACCAATGGGAAGCAACCAGGCAGCGGTAACTTCGCCCACATGTCAACTCTGCTGAACGTGATTTCCTAGTGCGACCAGTCTGGGACCTGGACGTCAGCGATCTTGTCGTCGGCCTTAGCAATAGCCATGACAGCTCGGGCGGTCAGTTTCCTCTGCCGACCGGTCTCCGTCGCCACGCTACCACCAAAGATGGTACGGACAGTCCTCCCGGGATCTTGGTAGATGTGACACGGATTCTTGTCCTCGCCATCGTCTTCTTTTTCTTCCTCGTCAATGAGTGCATTTTTGCCTTCGCGCTTGTCGTCCTGCTTGTCGTCACCGGCGTCGCCGCGCCACCTTTTGTTATCCCCGCGAAAGATGGACTTGAAGCCATTGCACTGCCCCATCGTGTGGCCGGCGCGCGGGTGGGCCAGACAGGGGCCCTGAAGGACCTTGGCGTATGCGTCGTCATAGTTCCTTTTGCCTCCCGACCTGACGTTGTTGATGGCGCTTTCGTCGCGCTGCCCTCGGTTCCTTCTCCTGAAATTGTCCCGCCAGTCACGGCACCGGTTGCGATTATCATCACGACGGTCGCGGTTGTCGTCCCGGCGGCTGAGGTTGTCAAAGCGCCGATCATCATGGTTGTCGTCGCGCCGCCGGTCGTCGCGGCGATCATCATTGCGATGAGCAACGTGGTCAGGGCGTGAGAGTCGTCCGGTGTCTTCTTTCAGCTACAGGTCAACGTCTTCGGCGTCTGCCCACTTTTTTGCTACCTGCAAGAGGTCGTGGATAGTGGTTGGCCTCTTGCGAAGGAGCTTGTTCCTGAAGTCATCATGGTAGCGCAGCCCTTTGATGAATGCCGAGATCGCCTCTTCATTAGAGATGTTCGGGATGGACAGCCGTGTTTCTGAGTAACGTCGGATGTACTCGCGCAGCGGCTCACCTGAGTAGTCTCTGACTTTTTCTAGATCATATTTGGTGCCGGGCTGCTGGCAAGTAGCCATAAAATTCTTGACAAAGGAGCTCCTGAGCTCGGCCCAGGAGTCGATGGAGCCTTCTTCCAAACCAAGGAGCCATTAGTTTGCCGACTGGTCGATGACTACCGGCAAATAGTTGGCCATGACGTCTTCGTTTCCTCCTGCTGCTCAGACGGTGATCTCGTAGAGTATCAGCCACTGCTCGGGGTTAGCCTTGCCATCGTAGGTAGGCAGGTCATGGAGTTTGAAGTTCTTGGGCCATACAACGTTCCGGAGCCGGTGGGTGAAAGGATTGAGACCTGACGGCCCGGAGCCTGCTGAAGCATTACGAAGGCGAGGCGCTCCGTGGATGTGGTCGTAGTCTTCTCTGTGCTATAACTCGAAAGCGTGCCTTGTGTCTTTACTGTTCTCAAGGCGCTCCTTGAGACTGATGCGCTGGCTGAGGTGCTCGCGGAGGTCACTGGTTCTCGGCGAGTTGACGCTGCGAGCTCCTCCACGGGCCCCTCCATGGTGTGTTCCACGGCCGCCGCCGTGGTCTCCTCCACGGTCGCCGCCCTGATCTCGGTTGCCGCCGCCACCGCCGCCTTGATCACCGTTACCACCTCTACCTTGGATTTGTTGAACCCCGGATGGCTGATGATGACTTTGGCCACGTTGTGAGGCGCGAGGGCGACGGCTGCGACCGGACGCTACGGACATTGATGAGGTGTGTGCTCCGAGCAGGTTTTCATTAACCTGGACCGTAGCTGCTTTTAGATGGGCTTCCATATACTCGACCGCTGGAGAGGGAGGGAGCTTTGAGAGCTCATTCATGACGACGGCGATATTGGCAGCGGGAGTCTTATGGACTTGATGGTTGCTACACATGTTGAATGCATCGGATAGATCGTGGTGAACACGATGCCGACCACCCACGTCTTGCGCTGCATCCGCCTGAGCTCTGCACTCATGACGGCTGGTGTTTCTCGCCACCCTAGTGTCTCTGTCTTGTTTCGTCTCACCATCGATGGTTGGTTCGTCAGCGCTGATATTGAGGATCATGCCGCCGCGGAAACCGGGTGGAAACGGCGGGAAAACCTCATCATAATCCTTCGTAAGAGTTCGGGTGGATCCAGAGCTCTCCTCCGGGATGGGGGGTAGTCGGTCTCTCCCGACCTCCTCGATCCGCACCATGTTGACGACGGGCGCTGGTCGGCCTACTTTCGGTAGGTCGAGGGAGTCGAGGTCGGGGGCGTGGAGTTGATCAGTTGAGGCTTCATGGCCTCCCAGCCTCAGGCCGGTTGACCGGACTTGTCGGTAACAAACCATTCACCCTCTTGGAGTCGCCGTGATTACCAGATCTGAATCTAGACACCTCTGGCGGCTAGCCTGAGCAGGCCACTCGGTCCGATGATGATGAGTGGACTTGTTGCCGCCCTTGGTGGGTCGATCTCCGATCGCCTCTACCAAGGTGAGGGTCTCGGCCAAGCCCTCGGTGACCCGGTCAATGGACTTAACCAGGTCAGAGTCGTCGAGTTGTCTCCTCCGGTGGTGGGGAAATGGACGACATGGTGCCGGAACAGATGAACCTGAGTTCAGATCTGCCGGTACTGGTGTAGATTCGATTGGCGCGAGAGAGACCCGCACCGCTTCCACGACCCCTGTAGTGCTGTCGATGCCGGTGGTCTAGGTGAACGCTCCGACGGTGAAGGTTTGGCCCGCCTCTAGGATCATGGAAGCAGGGAAGGTAACCATCTGGTTCGCCATGGAGTCTGCACGCACACCCCCTACCTGGCGCGCCACTATCGACGAAATATGGTCGGCAGTCCACCGAGGAGGGTACCCGCGATGGTAGATTAGTCGGTGGAGGTACGCGAGACGACGATCCAGATGTTGACGCAAGACGAACACAAGGATTTATCCAGGTTCAGGCCGTCAAGTCGACGTAATACCCTACGTCCTGCATCTTTGTGGTTTGTATTCATATGAGGTAGATCGGGGGGTCCTTGCCCGCCTTATATATGCTGGGGCCAAGGTTATAGATCTAAGGATTCTAATCCTAGTCGGTTACAATTGCCATATCTGTACAAGACGTGATATCTTCCCTAACCGACCAGATTTGCCTTGATCTCCAAGTTGATCTCGAAGCTTGCGCAGGAAGCTGTCCAGCTGGGCTTGTCCGCGCAACTTCAATCTTGCAAGCTGGGCCATCTTCTCTGGTGCGGCCCATGTGCTACCATGAGGGTATACGGGTCTATACCCCCACAATCCTTCCACTGCTTGCCATCGGAAGGATGCCGTAGCTTGCCATCGGAAAGATGCCGTAGCTTGCCATCGTCTTTTAAACGACCGTCAGATGCATGCTAGGACATCAGCTGGGCATCCTCAGGGTTCCCAAATATAGCCTGTAGGCAATCAATGACAGGCAGGTACCATAGCGACAGCGCAAGACTTTTCCTTTGTGTGTAACCCTCTTCTTCCTCGTCCTGCTGGGCTGAGATCTGTTTCGCCGCACTGCTCTTCTTGGCCCCCTTCTTCTTCTTCGGCCCACCTCGCAAGGCTCCGTCGTCGTCCACATCCATGCGACAACCAGCATTCCTCTTTGTATCGACTTGTGCCATAGTGCGGACATCTTGTCAACTTCTCATACTCCGTGCCCCGATATAGGATAGTGGTTACAGCACACATCGAACTTTCTAAGTTTCATTGCCACTAGACGGGTCAGCTTCTTCGCTCAATGGGTATTGGCAGTCACCTTGTTAGGCATTGGGTATGTGGCAGCAAGGATACTTATGAGCTCATTGAAGCTAGTATCAGACCTATCATGCCAAGCCTTCAACATCAGCATCTAGAGGTTAAAACGCAGCACTGTGCACTCCTTCGGACTGTCCTAGTATAGAGGATTAACTGTCGCCTGCTTCATCTCTCTAAAATTCTCCAGCCACCTCGGGTCCCCAAAAAGAACATCGTTTTCACCGAGGTGGTTAGCTAAGCCCTCAAAAAGCTCCATATCCTCAGGTTCCATCAAGGTAGCCTCCTGCCCATCCCTACCATCGTCGTCGTTGTCAGCCATGTCTTGGAGTATATCCTCAATTGTGATGTAATCACGAGCACCATCGTCATTGTTGGATGCTCCTACTGATGATGAGGCGGGTTCTCCTACAGGATTTGCATTCACCGGTACCGCTGTCATCTTCAACGAGTTCCCTCCAGATGCACCGCCACTCGCATATGCTTTTTCATCGTGAAAAGTCCAAACTATGTAATCCGTGACAAAACCAAACCTAACCAAGTGAGATTGCACCGTGCTGTCTTCATGGGCTTTCAGGTTTTTATAGTGAGAACACCAACATATGGTTGTCGACCGAATTAGACTCTCACGGTGAGTTTTCGCAGCGGCAATAAACTTCCTCACTTGAACCAGGTACTGCGGATCATCCACTCTCGACCACCAGTACATCAATTTGGACCTCTCCATACCTACAAAATCTTATACACAAGGAGCAAAGAAGCAGAATTAGAAAGAAACAACACCACAAAGAAGAATAGATCCAGATCTATGAAAATATAAGTTTCTCTCCCCCCCATGAAAATGGATCTAGATCTAGATCTAGAGCACCCAAAACGTTGAAAAAGAGAGAGGAATGAGGGTGGCAGAGCCTTTATGTACCTCTTGCGGTGTCCTCCTTCCCCAAATCCAAGGGTTAAACCTCTCCTCAATGATTTGCTTAATTTTTAGGCCAAAACCTTCCCCAACAAGATGGAAGAGAAAGGCTCATGGAGAAGAAGGGGCGGCTGTGCATTT
The DNA here is from genome assembly GCA_038087645.1 of Saccharum hybrid cultivar R570. NCBI lineage: Eukaryota > Viridiplantae > Streptophyta > Magnoliopsida > Poales > Poaceae > Saccharum > Saccharum hybrid cultivar. Next base: position 19,812,874 of record JAQSUU010000760.1, read on the forward strand.
ATAACAGGTCAAATTACGGAGGCGGGCAAGTTACAACCACCCACCTTGGTTAATGTATTGTCACACCCATTTTTAAGGACAAAAATAGGATGTATAAAAGACTCATGTGCGCCCCAGGAACCAGTCGCACACATAAGTTGACAAATTACAAAGTATCATCACAGTGCTTATTACATAACGAATAAGTATTTAAGACATAGTCTTGAACGATAGATAATAATAACTAATAGTAATTCTTCAGCGGAAACTCCACACAGGGACACGGTTGACTGGTTGACATCAAGACTAGTACTCATTCCGATAATCTTCCTCATTATCTTCATCTGTTATGGTGGAAATAGCAAGGGTGAGTCCATGTCGAACTCAACAAATATAACACAGGGTTCATGAGGCTCAAAAAGGCTAGACACTGTTTAACTGCATTTAGCTTTTAATCATATATTAGCAATTGAGTAGCATCAAGATAAACCACTTCCCATTAAAGAACCAATGATCAATTGTAATAAGGATAATGAATAGCATTAACATGAGCAAATAATAATCAACAATAATTTAGCATGATATAACAGTTATGATCAACTATTCCATAAGAATCCCCAAGGCCGCTCGTATCCGTGAGCACGGCTAGTATACCAGTTTTTAACTCTGCGCAGAGGTGTACACTTTCACTGTAAGTCATGATTTCCAAATGAGTGGGGAGATCAAGCCCAAACACCCGAGAACCATATAAAGCCACTCAAAAGTTCGTCTAACAAGTTAGGGCCATTAGATTTCACTCGGCAGGCAGATGTAGAACCCCCCTTCCCTGTGGCACAACAACCGCAGCCTATACACACTAGGCCAGGGGCTCGGACTACACCCAACATGGCAAGCCATTCTTACGCCATTTAAGGTAACCTCTAACAAGCTAGAAAAGGTCTCTTGAACAACTAAAGCCAGAGCCATATAGCCCTCACAGCTGTACTGTATATCCCGGTTATCACTTACAGATAAGTCCTTATGGAGAGAAACCAGAGCATCAAGATAATACACATGCTCTAGCCCCCTTTTAACAGTAATAAAATCATCTTAATAGTTGATTGCTTAATCCATTAATCAAATTACAAGATCATTGTTCTTAGTTTAAGCACTAGCAGTAGCTACCCATATGCATTCCCAAGGTTGACAAGGAATCAAGATAACAATCACTAAGTTATAATCTCTAAGGTTGTCAAGGTAAGCACATGCATATGTATGACAATTCAATGTATAGGTAACAAGGATAGTCCTGTGTTATACTTGCCTTGAACAAAGTTCTCCAAGTGATACTGCTGACTTGGCTCAAAGTAATACTCCGAATCGTCCAAATACTGCTCACCTTCTATATTCGATCATCAATCAACAACACACATGCATCCAATCAAACATACACGAAGCAAACAAAGAGATATAATTAGAACAGTACACCAACAGTAACAAAACAGTAATAAAAGCTTATAAAACTCTTCTACACGTTTCTACGATCACACAGACGCAAAGATCACCAAATTCGGAGTTAAAACGTGAAAGTTATGAATTTTCTAAGATTTCCTATAGATAAATAAATACTTAATTATAACCTCGAAAAATAAATTATCAAAACTAACTGTACAACTACACTAACATGTAGAGCTCGCAAATACGAACCTAACGCAATTTGAACGGATCAATTCGGAATTAAAACGAAGATTTTATGACCAAAACAACTCTAGTGGCAAAACTGTAAATACCTGAAAACGTATTTTTGACTTATCCGGGAGAAAATACGCTTTCAAAACACGAAAACAGATTTAGGATATTGCGCTAAGGACTGCGGGTTCTATTATGAAGAATTCCAGGGGCTCTTTAATAAATCTACCCCGCGAAGGGGTATCTTCTAATCTCAGCCCTTCATCTCGAATCCAACGGTTCGTGTTCATCATCAAGAGCACAGTGACCATCCGATCATCTCTATCAAGTCCGGCCGGCGGCTCCTCCATGGCCGATGCCATGAACCCGCCGGAGAGCTTCGGCTCCGCCTTTTTCCGACCACGATTCACCCCGCAACCGACATCAATCGAAAGAGAAGGTCCACTCGAACGTATCTACGCGGTTTAGGAAGGCTACGACGGACCGAGGATGAAACGCGGCTCAATTAGGGCGGCGACGCCATTGTTGACCAACGGTGAGCTTCAAAAACTCACTTCAAAGCCTCTCCAACCAAAAGAAAAGCACAAGAAGCTAGAGGAGACGAGTGCGGACTCACCAACGCGACGAGTTTGACTTCCGATTCACCCGAAGGCACCCCACCCGAACGACCGCCGTCCTCAAACGAACTCAAACCCTAGAACTCGATTTTACGTGGTGGAACTCGTGATTTAGATGAAAAACGGAAAGAGGAGGGTCACGGCTTCACTTTTATAGCTCCACCGCGTCGTGTTCGGTTAGGAGATCCCGGTTAATTCGGCAAGGTTCGGTGGCGGCAACACTTGAGTCCGGCTCGGTCACGACGCGATGAAGAAGATGCGTCTGACATGCGGCCCCCACCCGTCAGCGACTGGGAAGGGAAAGCGCGGCTGGCGGGCTCGGCTGCTGGACTCAGCCGTACTGGGCCGCTGCGGTGCTGGGCCGGTCCACGCGGCAGGCGCGGGAGAGCAGGCCTTCCAACGGCTTTCGGGCCGAGAAGGTAAGGAGGTGAGTTGTTTTCTTTTTTTTTTCTTCTTCTTTTATTTCTTTTCTTTTCTAATTTTCCAAACACATTTTCAAATCAAATTTTCCTAAACCAAATCAATTAAAATAAAACCAATATAACCACACCACAAAATAAAATAAATGCAACAGCATGAATGCATCACCAAATAGTTTTCAAAATTTTAATTCCCTTTTTTTAAATTATTTAAAATTTGTTACTCCTAAAATTTGGGTGTTACAAATTCTACCCCCCTTAAAAGAATCTCGTCCTCGAGATTGGACTGCTTACTCAAACAACTGCGGATATGATTTTCTCAATTCATCCTCTCTTTCCCAAGTTGCCTCTGCCTCTGAATATCGATTCCACTGCACTTTACACATCTTAATAATCCGACTTCGAGTAACTCTCTCAGCAGTTTCTAAAATCTTGATCGGAAACTCTTCATATGTAAGATCTTCCTTAACAGTCAACTCTTCTAAAGGTATCTGCTCCTCAGGCACACGCAAACACTTCTTAAGTTGTGAAACATGGAACACATCATGTACTCCAGATAAATTCTCAGGCAACTCTAATTGATAAACAACTTCCCCACGTCTAGTAATAACTTTAAATGGTCCAACATACCTTGGTGCTAGTTTACCTTTCATGTTAAACCTCTTCACACTTTTCATAGGTGACACCTTCAAATAAACATAATCACCTACCTCAAAAACTAAATCTCTTCTTCTATTGTCAGCATAACTCTTCTGACGAGACTGTGCTACTCTCAAATTCTCACGAATCACTCGCACTTGATCTTCTGCGTTTCTAAGAACATCTGTACCAAACACCTGAGATTCACCTGTCTGATCCCAAAACAATGGAGTTCTACACTTGCGTCCATACAAAGCTTCAAACGGTGCCATCTTAAGACTCTGCTGATAACTGTTATTGTAAGAGAATTCTGCATAAGGCAAACTCTTATCCCAACTAGTTCCATATTGCAATGCACAAGCTCTCAACATATCCTCTAATACCTGGTTGGTCCTTTCAGTCTGTCCATCTGTCTGTGGATGATATGCTGTACTAAAATTCAATTTTGTTCCCAATGATTCATGCACAGCTTTCCAAAAATGCGACGTAAACTGCGATCCTCGATCAGATACAATCTTCTTTGGTACTCCATGCAAACAGACTATTCTCTCCATATACAACTCTGCCAATTTTGGTCCATGGTAAGTAGTCTTAACTGGTATAAAATGAGCAACTTTGGTTAACCGATCTACTATCACCCAAATAGAGTCATAACCTTTCTGAGTACGAGGTAACCCTACTATAAAATCCATACCAACTTCCTCCCACTTCCATTCAGGAATCTTCATTGGTTGTAACAATCCAGCAGGTCTCTGATGCTCTGCTTTCACTCTCTGACAAGTGTCACACAATGCCACATACTCAGCCACATCTCGCTTTAATCCAACCCACCAATATTTCTGTTTCAGATCCAAATACATCTTAGTACTACCAGGATGAATAGAATAAGCTGACTCATGAGCTTCGCGAAGAATTGCCTGTCTAACAGTTTGATCCTCAGGTACACACAGCCTCTTTCCAAACCACAAAATTCCATTATCATCCATTCGAAAGCCTGGTGACTTACCAATCACTATATCTTCCGCTATCTTCTTTAGTTTCTCATCCTCCAACTGCCCCTTGTAAATTTCTTGCTCTAAGGTAGGCTCTATCACTAATTCCATTGTATTAGTAACAATTCCCAAATTCAAATATTCAAATTCAGCACATAACTCACTAGTCATAGACAATGTCCGTATCTCATTGACATAGCTTTTCCTACTAAGAGTATCAGCTACTACATTAGCCTTACCAGGATGATAGTGTATCTCAATATCATAATCCTTAATCAACTCTAACCATCTGCGTTGCCTCAAATTCAGATCTGACTGAGTGAAAATATACTTCAAACTCTTATGATCAGTGTATATATCACTCTTATGTCCAATCAAATAATGTCTCCAAATCTTTAAAGCATGAACTACAGCTGCTAATTCCAAATCATGTGTAGGATAATTCAACTCATGCTTTCTCAACTGCCTAGATGCATAAGCCACAACTCTGCCTTCTTGCATAAGAACACATCCCAAACCTTGACGAGAAGCATCACAAAAAATAGAAAACTTCTTACTCAAATCTGGCAAAACCAAAACAGGCGCTGTAGTCAACCTCTTTTTCAACTCCTCAAAACTAGCTTGACATTTATCTGACCACACAAACTTGGCATTCTTCTCTAACAGAGATGTCATAGGTTTAGCAAGTTTAGAAAACCCTTCAATGAACCGTCTGTAATATCCAGCTAATCCCAAGAAACTACGAATCTCGCTAACATCAATAGGTGGTTTCCAATTTAATACATCCTTTACTTTACCTGGATCCACTGATATCCCTCCATTAGAAACAATATGACCAAGGAAAGAAACTTCCTTCAACCAAAACTCACATTTACTTCGCTTCGCATACAATTTATGCTCTCTAAGTTTCTGCAATACCAACCTCAAATGTTCAGCATGCTCTACCTCTGTCTTGGAAAATACCAGTATATCATCAATAAACACTACCACAAACTTATCCAAATATTCCATGAACACCTTATTCATCATGTACATAAAGTATGCAGGTGCATTGGTCAATCCAAATGACATAACAGTATACTCATACAATCCATACCTTGTAGTAAAAGCTGTCTTTGGAATATCAGAAACACGAATCTTCAACTGATGATATCCAGAACGTAAATCAATCTTAGAGAACACACAAGCACCTCTCAACTGATCAAACAAGTCATCAATCCTGGGCAAAGGATACTTATTCTTGATAGTTACCTCATTTAGTGACCGGTAATCAACACACATCCTCTGACCACCATCTTTCTTATCAACAAAAATAACTGGTGCTCCCCAAGGTGATGAACTAGGTCTAATAAAACCTTTTTCTTGTAATTCTTTAATTTGTTTCTTAAGTTCTTCTAATTCATCTACTCCCATCCTATATGGTCGTTTGGCTATAGGTGCAGTTCCAGGAAGTAATTCAATAAGAAATTCAATGTCTCGGTCAGGTGGCATACCTGGCAATTCATCAGGGAAGACATCCGGAAATTCCTCAATCACTGAATTCTCCTTAATAGTATTTTCAAGCTGATTCACCACAGCGGTTGGTTGCTTCTGCACTACTACATCCACATTGATTTTATCTCCATTAGATGCATTCACAACTACCACTTTCTGCTGACACTGAATCTCTACCTGATTTTGCTTCATCCAGTCCATACCCAATATCACATCAATACCAGATGTCCTCAACACTATAGGAGTTATCTTAAACTCTACCCCCCTTAATACCATACTAATTGGAAGACAACGATTACTGGTTTGCATGGTACCTCCAGGTGAATTTACTAAGAGAGATTCTTTCATAGCTAGCATGGGTATACTATGCATTTTAACAAAAATGTTGGATATGAATGTATGAGATGCTCCAGAGTCAAAAAGAACAGTTGCGGGAGTGGAATGTACATTGAACGTACCAATCATAACTTCTGGGGCATCATGAGCTGTATCAGAAGACACGTGATTCACCCTTCCAGTACCAGATTGCTTCTGGTTGCTCTTCTGGCTCTGAGGAGTCTGCTGATTCTGCTTCTCAGGACAATGATAAGACATATGCCCCTCTTTACCACAGACAAAGCATCTAGTAGGCGTGCTGGGAGCACTATTCTTCATGGAGGTAACATTAGAATTTCCAGTGCGAGGAGTCTGTTGCCCGGTATGCGGATACTATTGACGTTGTGGATATGATGAACGCTGTTGTGACTGATTACCTTGCCAATTCTGGGACCATCTCTGATTCGGATTGCGATTCCATTGACTAACCGGTCCTTGAAACTTCTGATGGAAACCATGCTGAGAATTAGTGCGCTGACGGTTGTTGCTTCCTGAGCTTTGTACCTTCATCTTCCTCTTCCTGTCCATCTCTCTGCGCTCATTATCAAGCACAATAGCTTTATTTACCAGCTCTTGAAAACTAGCATAGTTGTTCCCCTTCAACTGCAAGCGAAGATCATAATAAATTCCCTTCAAGAAAAGACGCTGTTTGTCTGCATCTTCCCTCACTTCATTAGGAGCATAGCGAGCCAACTGGGTAAATCTGTCATGATATTCGCTAACGCTCATCTGTCCCATCCTAAGGTTTCTGAATTCTTCCTGCTTCAGCTCAATTATACCTTCAGGAATATGACGAGCTCGAAAATCTCTAACAAACTCATTCCAAGTAATAGGAGGAGCATTGTCAGGGCGTGCAGCTTGATACGACTCCCACCAAGTCTGAGCTGTCCCCTGTAACTGACCAGATGCATATAACACCTTCTCCATATCATTGCATTGGGCTATATTCAGCTGTTTCTCCACTGCCCTCACCCAATCATCTGCCTCTAAAGGATCAGCAGCATGAGAAAACACTGGAGGGCGTCCCTTTAAAAATTCCCCACGCTTATCCCTCACTTGCACAGGCGGTGGTCCTCCTGCAGCGGGATTGTTCTGCATGTGCTGCATAAACATCTGCATCATCTGGTTCTGAGTTTGCATGAGTTCCTCCATAGTAATGGGTAGGTTAGCACCTCCACGACCTCTGCCACGACCTCTGCCTGACATCTGTTTCCAAAAACACAGAAATTGAAATTCAGTACGATCCGAGATGATGTATTCAATGGATAAGCAAAATCTGATTTTTCTGGACGAGCTCCAATTTCAGCAACTCAGTAAAACTGTCATATCTCGAGCTACAGACGTCCAATTCAGATGATCTTTACATGGTTGGAAAGCTTAAAAAATTATCTACAACTTTTATTCACAACACTTTTTCTGATTCTGTCAATAAATTGGCCAAAAACTGAACTTAACCGAAACTGTTTCAGAATTCCAGACTGTGTAGTTACTCCAACTTGGAACAGGTATATCTCTTAGCTCATAATAGATATTAAAATGATTCTTATGGGGTTGGAAAGATATAGAAGTCTAATTATTCCCAGTAAAGTTTCTTAAATTTCTCATGAACGGATTTTAAGTTATTTCTAAAACATCCCAGACTGATCCAAAAGTCAGCAAAGGATAGAACTAAGTTAACCTCATATTCAACTAATATATTTTGATCAAACTTAATATTCTTAACCATGGAACTTGTAGGCATGTCTACAAAACTCCAGCACACATTACAAAGATCCAAATCACACATTATCATAATAACAATCCATCAATCACACAATTGTTCACACCACAAACTGACTCTTAAAACAATCCAAACTTAAAATTAACACACAACTACTATCGTTCCTATTACATAGGGATTTTTCCTATTGCCTAATTAAGCTTCTCATAAATCTTGGGACGACCTAACTCCGCTCTTAATTGGTCAATCTCCTTATAAGCTTGCTCCTTAAGTTCTTTTTCCTTCAGCAACTCATCCTTCAAATCCACCTCATGGAGAGCCAATTCTCGAGCTAATCCCACCGTAGCTTGTAAAGTCAAGGAGGAATCATCTGCAGGCGGCACGATCCAAATACCCTTGTCATGTATGAAACAAGGAAAATGCCGGAGTGCACCCTTTAACGTCTTGTCCGAGCGTAGACCATGGTAGTAAACAAATGCATTGAAAGCGACATCCTCCATGCTTATCTCCACAGTTGCCCGGCTCACTCTGGTAATGAACTTTGACTCCACCTTAGGCTCCTTAGTGGTAAGATCCCTTTTCTTAACCCATAACTCAGTTTCCCAATAGGAATCCATCCAGGGATGACTAAACTCTGCACTACGATACTCCAACGTAGCTTCCCAGTCGTAGTAGTAGTTGTCCAAGGTTCTTGTCAACATGTCATGAAAGAAAGCATCAGCTTTAGGAACCATGATATGAAACTTCGTAGTCCACCCCATAACTACATTCTCCATTGGTGTATCACCAACTCTTGATTCAGCATCAGATAGCTCTTGATTACCATCTTCATACGGCTCCTGAGGTTTGAAACGGGCAACGTACTGTGCAGCTGACAAACGGGAATGAGGAGGCATCTATAAAATTTAGACATAGATTAGATAGAATCAGTGTATTTTCGCAATAGAATAAAGTAGAGGAAGCATAAAACTTTAGTAATTAACAAGGTGAAAAGAGGAAGCATGAATTAAATGGAGTATGGATGCTATTAACGACCATTCTAACTAGGCTCGCGTCCTACAGTACCTGGCTCTGATACCAATCTGTCACACCCATTTTTAAGGACAAAAATAGGATGTATAAAAGACTCATGTGCGCCCCAGGAACCAGTCGCACACATAAGTTGACAAATTACAAAGTATCATCACAGTGCTTATTACATAACGAATAAGTATTTAAGACATAGTCTTGAACGATAGATAATAATAACTAATAGTAATTCTTCAGCGGAAACTCCACACAGGGACACGGTTGACTGGTTGACATCAAGACTAGTACTCATTCCGATAATCTTCCTCATTATCTTCATCTGTTATGGTGGAAATAGCAAGGGTGAGTCCATGTCGAACTCAACAAATATAACACAGGGTTCATGAGGCTCAAAAAGGCTAGACACTGTTTAACTGCATTTAGCTTTTAATCATATATTAGCAATTGAGTAGCATCAAGATAAACCACTTCCCATTAAAGAACCAATGATCAATTGTAATAAGGATAATGAATAGCATTAACATGAGCAAATAATAATCAACAATAATTTAGCATGATATAACAGTTATGATCAACTATTCCATAAGAATCCCCAAGGCCGCTCGTATCCGTGAGCACGGCTAGTATACCAGTTTTTAACTCTGCGCAGAGGTGTACACTTTCACTGTAAGTCATGATTTCCAAATGAGTGGGGAGATCAAGCCCAAACACCCGAGAACCATATAAAGCCACTCAAAAGTTCGTCTAACAAGTTAGGGCCATTAGATTTCACTCGGCAGGCAGATGTAGAACCCCCCTTCCCTGTGGCACAACAACCGCAGCCTATACACACTAGGCCAGGGGCTCGGACTACACCCAACATGGCAAGCCATTCTTACGCCATTTAAGGTAACCTCTAACAAGCTAGAAAAGGTCTCTTGAACAACTAAAGCCAGAGCCATATAGCCCTCACAGCTGTACTGTATATCCCGGTTATCACTTACAGATAAGTCCTTATGGAGAGAAACCAGAGCATCAAGATAATACACATGCTCTAGCCCCCTTTTAACAGTAATAAAATCATCTTAATAGTTGATTGCTTAATCCATTAATCAAATTACAAGATCATTGTTCTTAGTTTAAGCACTAGCAGTAGCTACCCATATGCATTCCCAAGGTTGACAAGGAATCAAGATAACAATCACTAAGTTATAATCTCTAAGGTTGTCAAGGTAAGCACATGCATATGTATGACAATTCAATGTATAGGTAACAAGGATAGTCCTGTGTTATACTTGCCTTGAACAAAGTTCTCCAAGTGATACTGCTGACTTGGCTCAAAGTAATACTCCGAATCGTCCAAATACTGCTCACCTTCTATATTCGATCATCAATCAACAACACACATGCATCCAATCAAACATACACGAAGCAAACAAAGAGATATAATTAGAACAGTACACCAACAGTAACAAAACAGTAATAAAAGCTTATAAAACTCTTCTACACGTTTCTACGATCACACAGACGCAAAGATCACCAAATTCGGAGTTAAAACGTGAAAGTTATGAATTTTCTAAGATTTCCTATAGATAAATAAATACTTAATTATAACCTCGAAAAATAAATTATCAAAACTAACTGTACAACTACACTAACATGTAGAGCTCGCAAATACGAACCTAACGCAATTTGAACGGATCAATTCGGAATTAAAACGAAGATTTTATGACCAAAACAACTCTAGTGGCAAAACTGTAAATACCTGAAAACGTATTTTTGACTTATCCGGGAGAAAATACGCTTTCAAAACACGAAAACAGATTTAGGATATTGCGCTAAGGACTACGGGTTCTATTATGAAGAATTCCAGGGGCTCTTTAATAAATCTACCCCGCGAAGGGGTATCTTCTAATCTCAGCCCTTCATCTCGAATCCAACGGTTCGTGTTCATCATCAAGAGCACAGTGACCATCCGATCATCTCTATCAAGTCCGGCCGGCGGCTCCTCCATGGCCGACGCCATGAACCCGCCGGAGAGCTTCGGCTCCGCCTTTTTCCAACCACGATTCACCCCGCAACCGACATCAATCGAAAGAGAAGGTCCACTCGAACGTATCTACGCGGTTTAGGAAGGCTACGACGGACCGAGGATGAAACGCGGCTCAATTAGGGCGGCGACGCCATTGTTGACCAACGGTGAGCTTCAAAAACTCACTTCAAAGCCTCTCCAACCAAAAGAAAAGCACAAGAAGCTAGAGGAGACGAGTGCGGACTCACCAACGCGACGAGTTTGACTTCCGATTCACCCGAAGGCACCCCACCCGAACGACCGCCGTCCTCAAACGAACTCAAACCCTAGAACTCGATTTTACGTGGTGGAACTCGTGATTTAGATGAAAAACGGAAAGAGGAGGGTCACGGCTTCACTTTTATAGCTCCACCGCATCGTGTTCGGTTAGGAGATCCCGGTTAATTCGGCAAGGTTCGGTGGCGGCAACACTTGAGTCCGGCTCGGTCACGACGCGATGAAGAAGATGCGTCTGACATGCGGCCCCCACCCGTCAGCGACTGGGAAGGGAAAGCGCGGCTGGCGGGCTCGGCTGCTGGACTCAGCCGTACTGGGCCGCTGCGGTGCTGGGCCGGTCCACGCGGCAGGCGCGGGAGAGCAGGCCTTCCAACGGCTTTCGGGCCGAGAAGGTAAGGAGGTGAGTTGTTTTCTTTTTTTTTTCTTCTTCTTTTATTTCTTTTCTTTTCTAATTTTCCAAACACATTTTCAAATCAAATTTTCCTAAACCAAATCAATTAAAATAAAACCAATATAACCACACCACAAAATAAAATAAATGCAACAGCATGAATGCATCACCAAATAGTTTTCAAAATTTTAATTCCCTTTTTTTAAATTATTTAAAATTTGTTACTCCTAAAATTTGGGTGTTACATGTATATTAATGGAGGCAGGTGACTTAACTCGACTGCCTCTGTTAATCTATTAACTGAGGCGGTTGTTGTAATCCAACCGCCTCGGTTAATGTTGATTAACGGAGGCGGTCACATTAAGGCGCTCGCCTCAGTTAAAGATTAACCGAGGTGGCACTTGGGAGGTCGGCCGGCCTGGGCCGGCTAGGGAATAACCAAGGTGGGCAAATTGAGCGCCCGCCTCCGTTAAGTTTTGGGTACCATCATGCAAAATCAATCCTATAGTAGTGGTAGAAACACAAAGATTCAGTAATACATATTTATATGTGATTACTGGAATTATGTAAGAGATGCAAGATTGTTAACAAATATACCTCGCTAGCATTTTCTTGCATAGAATTTTCTTCCATGGGATTTTCTTGCTCAGGGTTATCTTGCTCATCATTAAAAACTAAATATTAAGAGTTGTCGTCATCGAAATCCTGGTTGGCCTCGTTTCGCTTGGGGCCATATTGACTGTCGGAATTGATAAGGTCCACCATGGCCTCATTTTGGTCGTAGTCATCCCTCGGGTCGGCCATCTTAATTACCACAACTCTACATAAATGAAAATCATAGTTAGGGTTGCATATGCACGGACCTCGAGGGGCGCGTGGACGTCAAGGGGTGCGCAAACGTCGGGGATCGGAGGGGAAGACGTCCAGCAGGTTAGGGTTTGTAATAAATATATCAAAATTCTTGTCACATGTCCTTAAATAATGTCAATATATTGAAAATCAATTATATACAAAAAAATCATAACACTAATAAAGTGAAAAGCTCTAGTTAGGGTTTGCATATGCGAATCGGAAGCTTGGCCGGCGGGTTTGGGTCAAACAGTGGTGTTTGTAATAAATATATCAAAACTCTTGTCACATGTACTAATAATGTCAACATATCGAAAATCAATTATATACCAAAAATCATAACACTAATAAAGTGAAAATCTTCCCAATTATCAATATTCAAATTAACATATATTTCTTCAATATCATTTTCTACAACTATATTGTTTAATTTTCTATGTTGTGTGTACATTTTTTCTATCTATTATAAAGTACACTATAATTTTTTTGTTTTTTGTGTACACTTCTATCTATTTTCTATACAATTTTTCTATGCTAAAAAAAATATACACACACATCAATCATAGACCACACACTATGCAAAGAAGAGGATGACCAGACGAGATCGCCGGAGAGACGATGGTGTGCGCGCAGCGAAGAAGAGGCGATCAGGCGGCATGTCATCTAAGCTTCAGTCCTGCCTGAGGATTCGGATTATACAATGTCCTTGTGTATCTTGACATACGGATCCACCAAGCTGGAGTTTCGCAAAACTGTGTAGTGTGATTTACGGAAATAATCGTCCTCCACGCCATGATATGGTTTCTTCCCTAGTGTACCCTTTTTACTTAGTCTCCCCTCATGCTGTGGTTCAGGAATACTAATCGGGTTGAGCCAGGAATAAAATCAATGCAGAACTCAATGACCTCCTCTGTTCTATGGCCATTGGCGATGTTCCTTCTGGCAGAGCACGGTTGTAAACATATTTCCTCGGGACTCCCATGAACCTCTCAAAGGGGAACATGTTGTATTGGAACACAGGACCAAGAATACTAATCTCTTTGACCAAGTGAACTAGGAGGTGTGTCATGATATTAAAGAAGGATGGCGGGAACACCAACTCAAAGCTAACAAGACATTGGACCACATCCTTCTGTAGCTTAACTAGATCCACTGGATTAATTGCCTTCTGAGAAATTACATTGAGGAATGCACATAGCTTCACGGTGGCTAATCGTACATTTTCAGGTAGAATCCCTCTCAATGCAACTGGAAGCAATTGCGTCATAAGCACATGGCAGTCATGAGACTTTAAGGTTAGGAATTTCTTTTCTAGCACATTTATTATACCCTTTATATTCGAGGAGAATCCAGATGGGACCTTGATGCTGCTTAGGCAATCAAACATGGTTTCCTTCTCTTCTTTGCTAAGAGTGTAGCTAGCAGGACTTAAGTAATGGCATCCATCATTTACCTTCTTTGGATGCAGGTTGTCTCATTCTTTCAAATGCTACAGGTCCTGTCGTGTTTCTAGTGTGTCCTTAGGCTTCCCATACACACCCATGAAGCCTAGCTGGTTCACACAAAGATTATTTATCATGTGCGTCACGTCAATCGCGCTGCAGACCTCTAGGACTTGCCAGTTGGGTAGCTCCCAAAATATGGACTTCTTATTCCACATGGGTGCGTGTCCATTAGCATCATTCGAGACAGGTTGGCTGCCAAGTCCCTTTCCAAAGAGTACTTTTACATCCTTGACCATATTGAATACATCCTCACCGCTATGGTTGTCAGGCTTTGTTCGATGATCCACCTTACCTTTAAAATGCTTGCCTTTATTTCTTAGGGCATGATTCAATGGAAGAAATCAACGATGGCCCATGTCTACGACCTTTTGATATTTTTTCAAGAATATACTTTTAATGTCATCAAAATAATGCGTGCATGCATTATATCCCTTGTTTGACTGTCCTAAATGATTACTAAGAGTATGCCAATCATTGATTGTTACAAACAACAAGGCTAGCGGGTCAAAGTGTTCCTATCTGTACTCATCCCACACTCATACTTGTGCGCTATTCCGCAAAAGTAGAAGTTCGTCAACTAATGGCCTTAGGTACACATCAATGTCGTTGCCAAGTTTCTTTGGACCTTGGATGAGCACTGGCATCATAATGAACTTTCACTTCATGCACAACCATGGAGGAAGGTTGTAGATACGTTGAGTAACGGGCCAAGTGCTATAACTGCTGCTCTGCTCCTCGAAAGGATTCATGCCGTCTGTACTTAAAGCGAACCTTAACTTTCTTGCGTCATCTACAAACTCGGGGAATTCTCTGTCCATTGCTCTCCACTAGGATTCATCAGCGGGGTGTCTCAACATATCGTCTACCTTACAGTCTTCTTTGTGCCATCGTAGCAACTTTGCATGCTCTTTGTTTCTGAACAGTCATTTCAAGCGTGGTATTATAGGAGCATACCACATCGCCTTGGCAGGGATTATCTTCCTGGGACATTGTTCGTCGTCCTCAACATCACCAGGGTCATCTGGCCTGATCTTATAACGCGATGTATGGCATATCGGGCATTCATCCGAATTCTCGTACTCCTCGCCGTGGTAGAGGATGCAAACATAAGGACATGCATGTATCTTCTGGATTTCTAATCCCAGAGGGCAAATGACCTATTTTGCTTCGTATGTAGTGGCATGCAATTCATTCGCCTTTGGAAGCATCTTCTTTGTGATAATCATTCCCTTGTCGGATGCACCATTCTTTGCCTTCTGAAAGCATCTAGGTCCCCAGTGGGTTTCGATGATTAATGAAAACGGAAGATTATTGTGACTAACGTGTGTTTTGCAGAAACAATTTTGAGTTAGGTCATAGTAATGGCGATCGAGTGGGTTAAAATGGTTTTCATGCCCCTATTGAGGGATTTTATTTTGGTTTTTAAAGGATGGACAATAAGGCTAAGGACGGACTAGTTCTAACTGCAGTTTGGAGTTGAGAGCTACTTAGATTAGTTTAGGGCTTTGTTTTTCTTTTGGCCGTACTATTAAGGGGGTATGGACTAGTAGCTTCAGCTAGGTGAGTCTAATGGTTTAGGTGTGGTGCTCACTTGTCAAACTTAGCACTAGGTAGCTCAGAGATAGCCTGGAGATCATATGGAACAAACTTTATTTTGGAAATTTTTCGTTTTGGCGAAGTTTGGGCTGTCAAAGATCGACCGGACACTGCACCGGACGCAGGGGGAGTGTGTCCGGTCAGTTCAGAACAGTGCCCCAGAGAGTCAAAGAGCGACCGGACGCACTGCGTGAAATCGACCGGACGCCGGCCAGTCACTGTAATACCCTGATTTTTTAAAAAAATAATATAAATAAAATAATATTTATGTTGACTGGGTGGACTAAAGATTGGAAATTGACTTTTTGAACCATAAGTCTGTATGGAAGATCAGAGACCGTGGTTACGTAGATCTCACCGAAACGAATTTGTTTGACTACTAACTTGTTTCATTTGGAGGCCGAATGAAATTTTAGCGGAGCCGTTAGACGTGGACCGTAGGATGTGGCTTAGGGCTTCTTTACTAGTTGGATAAGAAAAAAAAAATAAAAAAAAATAGCCAATCCTTTTCCCTTCATGCTTCTGGCTTGTTCTTCTCTCGTCCTTTCTTTCCCTCACGCCGCCGCCTCGATCTCATCCCCACGCTTCCTGTTCCGCCTCCTTTTCCAATAGTGGAACGTGTTGGGAAGTTGGCTTACAGGTTGGAGCTACCTAATTCTATGAATGGTGTGCATAATGTATTTCATGTTTCCATGCTGAGAAAATAGCTACAAGATTCAGAACAACATATGACCTTGGAACCAGGAACCATCGAGGAAGACTTGACCTTTGAGGCACGTCCTATAAGAATTATGGAGGAGTCTGATAAAGTCTTGCAACGAAAGACACTCAAGTATCTGAAGATTCATTGGACTAATCAGACAGAACCAGAAGCGTTGTGGGAGCTTGAGTCGCGAATGCGGGAGAAGTACCGGGAGTTTTTCTCATCTGGTGAGTAGCTCAATTTCTTGTTTGGTTGCCTATTTCTTTCAAAGAGTAAAGAATTCGAGGACGAATTCTGTTGAAGGAGGGGAGAATGTAATACCCTGATTTTTTTTAAAAAAATAATATAAATAAAATAATATTTATGTTGACCAGGCGGACTAAAGATTGGAAATTGACTTTTTGAACCATAAGTCGTATGGAAGATCAGATACCGTGGTTACGTAGATCTCACCGAAACGAATTTGTTTGACTACTAACTTGTTTCATTTGGAGGCCGAATGAAATTTTAGCGGAGCCGTTAGACGTGGACTGTAGGATGTGGCTTAGGGCTTCTTTACTAGTTGGATAAGAAAAAAAAATAAAAAAAAATAGCCAATCCTTTTCCCTTCATGCTTCTGGCTTGTTCTTCTCTCGTCCTTTCTTTCCCTCACGCCGCCGCCTCCATCTCATCCCCACGCTTCCTGTTCCGCCTCCTGGTTGCCGTCAGAATCTTCTGGACCAGCACTTGCAGGTTTGTACGTCGCTGCTCCTGCTGCTGTTTTCTCCTCTCGATCTGTACCCATGCTGCTATTTGCTGACCTGCTGCCGTGGCACATCTTCTGCTGCCTCAGTTCTTGGACCGGCGGTGCTGCTGCAGGGCGGCTAATGCTGCTGCTAGCATAATCCACGGACAGCCAAGGGAAAAGAAGGGGAAGGGGGTTCGTGAGGCTGCTGCTTGCCAATTCAATTTGGGGTACTTGTCCTGAAAGTCTATTCCTTGCGAATCTCTTTGCTAAACCTAGATCGATAGGGAGAAGCATCGCCTAGTTTTTTTTGTCACCTCTGCTGTGAATACAATCAACAGTGAGCAACTGGATGCAACGATTTCCCATGGATGAATTTCAGAGTACGGGCTAATTAGATCCCTTTTGGTTCCTACTCATCAATATCAGACTAGGCAGAAATTGGGCTAATCTGTTCAGAGAATTTCTCGGAGAAATCAGTGTAGAATCTCATTGCCATGCTTAAACAAAAATTGTAGGCCTCGTTTTTATCTTTCCAATGGTGCTGATTTCACTCGAATCAGATTAACGGTTTAGGAGTAACAGCCAAAACGGTGCTGCTGTCCTGTCCGGCTAGAATTTCTGTCTGCAGAATCTTTCGACTAATTGTTGGACCTATTTAGAATCAGAATTTGCTCTGGACACTTAAATGAAAGTTGTAGGAAATTTTCTTTAGAATTTCAGGATGTACTTGTTTGTCCCTTTCGGTTAAGCCAATTGAGAGTTATGATTAAAACAGTGGGAACTCAGCAACTTAATAGCTAGCAGTTTAGAGTTTGAGTGGTAGGTTTCTTTGAGATTTCATAAGATACGATTGTGATCATCGTGGTCTAGTTCTAAGTTAGTCTTGTTCGTCAGGTTTGGGAGTTGCCGGTGCCGAGCGTGTGACGCCAGATTCTCGCCAAAGTTAAGGCAAGTGCATGACGGATCTTTGCTTGGGCTTCGCGACTCGGTTGGAGTATTTCGTTGATTCAAGTGTTCCTTGTGATTTATTTTCATGATTCATATTCAAGTTCCGGATTTGAGATTCAAGTTTCAAGTTTTCATTTACATTCAATTCTGGTGCCGGTTTACCCGGAGGTGCAATTTGGTTCTTATTATATTCAGGTTCCTGTGAGTAAGTGCTGGCCCCACTTGCTCGGCTTTACCGGTAAATGCTAAGGAGTATTCAGGTGTTGTGCATTTCAGACGGAAACTACTGTTTAGTTGGTGTTCCAGTAATTTGTTCTGGATTCTCATAAGATGATTGTTCTTTTGGTTCTAATTGTACTTGCTGAGTGTTTTACTCACTCTTGTGTTTATTTGGTTTTTGGTACCAAATGACCGCGACATGCATGGGAATAATTGGGAGTAGCACCTTCATGAGCACGAGCATTTGGTCTACTTATACTTCACTCTTTAAAACTAAGTTTTGCACCTGTAATAACTTAGTTAAATGTCACTTAAAGGTTGATTGCATCTAATAGTGTTTGCGCTTGGGATGGTTCTTTTATTTTATTTGGGTTGGGCTGTGATGCTTATGATCTTTATATGATAATTTGTTGTTTATGAGCTGAGATTTACTTGTCCCGGATGTCCTGGTTTTAGTGGAAGTGTTGTCGAAATTTTTAGTAATTTCCCGATTAGTAGAAACTGGGTGTAGAGTGGTAGCCCCAGTGGTATTCCTAGCTGGGGCGTTACATTTGGTATTCAGAGCTTAGGTTAGGTTAGAGTAAAAGCCTTAAAACTTGACATAGACTAAAAAAAATTGACACACTTTTGCACTATAGGATGGGTTGCATGGGTTGCATTGCATTTATTAGTTCGCTGGTTGTTTTCTTGTATTTCTGAACTTAATATGAAAACATGTTATTGGTTCTGTCGTTACTTTGTCTTCTGGGTCAAGGTTGTGCCCTAAGAAGGGAGTGCCCATGTACGTACCATGACCTTTACCATAATTTATAGTGTTCTGTATTGGCACATCTTTGCCCTAAGAGGCTTCTAGTATCATGTTCTTAGTGGGAATGCTTAGTTTTTTTCTCAGTGATCTCTAGCGAACATTACCCACCCAAGTATGCCTTGGAAGACTAGAATATTTATGTTCAAAGAGAAAGTGACATGACTTGCCCATTTCACCTGATCAAGAACTAATTTGGAAATAAATGAGATTTGAATATTCATATTGAAAGTTAATGAACAGACAAGGAACTGAGAGGATGAGGTTTTGATTATGCAAGACTAGAGAGTGATCTGGAGACGTTGAAGAATTACATTTATCATTTGAGATATCTTCACAGGATTTAATATTGAGACCTGGAACTTTGGCATCCTTGACCACAATCGCATTCCTGAGTGTCTACTTTTCTTTTCATCTTTCCTAATATTTATTTGATGAAACAAGTATTTTGACAGTCCAACTTCATATTCTTTCTTCAACCAAGTTTATTGTTCCAACTGTGTGGCCTAGCTCACTAATTATATCTCCTTATGAACTAAAGACCAAGTCATGGAGTTTAGTCAAGACTTTTGCCTCCTTTTGTCACTCAAGTACTACCTCATTTTTATTCTTTATCCCATTATCCTTTAGAGTAATAAAGATACGTAATGGATGGTTGCTGTAGAGTGGTGTAGTGTTTTAGCCAATGTCCATTTGGTTTATCCTATTGGTTTATATGTGTCAAAGTAACTATATCAAATATGAGTGGGGTTATGTTTGACCAATCTATTCCAATATGGAGTGTGATTAATATGTGCAGTGGATGGCCTGATCAACCATACCATTGGTTCATTTTATTCACACCAACCACATTGATGTAATGGGTCCACACATTTCCCTTTATACATCCTCAAGAATTCTTCACTTGCAAAGAAAGGGAGTGAGCTGTATTGGATCATGTTTGGTGCCCGAGGCACCATTTCTTAGTTTGAAGTTCTGTTGCTACTATATGCCAATAAAAATTGTAGTATGATTCTTATTAATCATGTCTTTTCATGGATAAGATTTCGTAATCCTCATCGAGGTGAGTGTGCCATGGTCAATAAATCTTATACCCTAGGTTTAGTGAATGGTTAGAATCATCTATAAAATGGGAACTTGTGCTATGCCCTCATCTGTATTTGGCAAGATTGGATTTCTCTAGACTGTAGCTAAGAAGATATTTTTGAATCAGTTGATCAAGTATGACATGTTGACTATCTAATAATGCTCCTTATTCTCTTTTATGGATGTTAAGTTTACTTCCTAGTCATCTTTCGCTGAAGAGTGAATCTCTCTTGACTTTAGTGAAAGTCACTTGTGACTCAAGAAATTCCTGATGTTTTCTAGAGCTAGTTTTGAGAACATTTGCTAAGTGTGAGGTACCATTACATATTGATCTTGTACATGGTAGGTTGGTACTAGACCAGTTTTGTCTTTCCTTTTAAAGAGTTGAGGAACAATCAGTTGATCGGGTGTCCAAGATGCCGACCAAGTGTAGTGTGTAGCCATGGAAATCTCTTACTAAGAAGAAGGGGGAAGTTTGTGAATGAGCAAAGTAGAAACTTTTTAGTGGAAGTGTCCCGGATGTCCTGTTTTTAGTGGAAGTGTTGTCGAAATTTTTAGTAATTTCCCGATTAGTAGAAACTGGGTGTAGAGTGGTAGCCCCCAGTGGTATTCCTAGCTGGGGCGTTATAGTCACTGTTCATGCATTCGGTGCATCGAGGAAGAAAGCAGAGTCGACCAGACGCTGCACCGAACGCACTGGTCGGTGCGTCCGGTGATAGTCCAGAGAGGTTCCAGAGTGGTTTTTGCACAACCGGATGCATCCGGTGAGGGTTGATTGAACGCAGGGTGTGTCCGGTCACTATTTAAACCAGGTGATGTACAGTAGCCGTTGGGCGACTGGACGCTGCACCGAACGCGCCCGGTGCAACATTAAGGTGCGTCCGGTCAGTGCGCAGAAACTGTTTCTCTTTCAAACGGCTAGTGGCTTGTGTTGGGGGTATTTATACTTCTCCAACTCATCCGTTTAGCCCCTCTTCCCTATTTGCTCAGCTGAGAAACAACTTGAGAGTGCAAGGTAGTGCAAGAGCCTAGTGAGGTGATTGAGATTTGAGAATCCAAGATTAAGGCCCTCATTAGTGCATAGGATTAGCAAGTGTGCATCCATCTTCCTCATTAGACTTGTCCATGGTCAAGTGAGAGTTTGTGCTTGTTACTCTTGGTGATCGCCATCACCTAGACAACTTGGTGGTGATTGGGAGCTTGGTGATCATCCGGTGGAGCTTGTGGATGACCCAACTCAAGTTATGAGCGGTTGTCGGCAATTCACCGTGACCGAGTGTCCAAGAATCAGACCATAGAGAACACTTGGTCCTTGCACGGATCAAGGGGGAGTTATACCCTTGCGCGGGTGCTCCAACGAGGACTAGTGGGGAGTGGCAACTCTCCGATACCTCGGCAAAACATCGCCATGTCCCTTTCCTCTCCTTTACTTTGAGCATTTACTTTTGTGCAATTCATACTTGTCTTTACATTCTTAGAATTGCCATGCTAGAATAGGATTGGAAACTAAGGTACAAAACTTTTTAACCGGTAGAATAATCTAGAGACACTACTAGGCACAAAGGGGTGAAATGGGCTAAGTGTAGGGTTTAATTTTCCCAAGAATTTTAGAGAAGCCGAATTCACCCCCCTCTTGGGCATCTTGATCCTTTCAATTGGTATCGGAGCCGAGTGCTCTTGAATATGGGCTTAACCGCCTAGAGCAAGATGTCCCACAGGGATGGACCACCTCCCATGTTCAATGGAGACGATTTTCCCTATGGAAAATTAGTATGGAGGCGTACCTAGAGGCCATAGATGTTGGGGTGCTTAGAGCCACCACGCAAGGCTGCCCAAAACCTAAGGAGGGTGCACGTCTCACCGAAGATGAGATCAACCATGAGAAGTGTAATGCAAAGGCCAAAAACACTCTCTTTAGAGGCATTTGCAAAGATGTGTTCAATTGTGTGCGGAACCACAAGGACGTCCATGATCTATGGATGGACATTTGTGCACTCCATGAGAGAACCAAGAGTGAGCATGAGGAACGCTATCATCTTGTCATGAAAAAGCTTAATGCCTTTGAGATGCTTCCTCATGAAAATGCTAATGAAATTATTCTCGCTTGAATGTGCTTGTAGAGGAGGTCAATGGGCTTGGACTCGCACAAATCCAACCATCCGATATTGTGAGAAGAATCTTGGGTGTCCTCCCCATTGACAAGTATGGGCATATTGTCACGGTGCTTCACCAAGGTGATCTTTCCACCACTACTCCAACTCAAATATTAGGGAAGATCAATGCTCATGAGATGTACATGCACATCACTCCTCAAGATGGCGCTTCCTCCAGCAAGAAGAAAGATTTGGCATTTAAGGCTATCCAAGAGAAGAAAGGCAAAGCAATTGTCAATGAAGCCATTCATGCAAGTTCAAGTGATGATGATGATGCAAACATTTCTCTCTTGGTGAGGAAGACTGCCAAGATGATGAAGAAGCTAAGCAAGAGTGGAGTCAAGTTTGACTCAAAGAAGAGGTTCTTCACAAGTAGCAAGAGGAAGCCCATCTCCGAAATGGATTGCTACAATTGTGGTGAACTTGGTCATCTAGCTCATCAATGTCCTAAGCAAAAGAAAGACAAGTACAAGAAGAAGTACAAGGACAGCAAAGATGACTCAAAGTGATGAGGATGACAAGTACAAGAAGAAGAACAAGCCATACAAGAAGAAAGATGGCAAGAAGAAAGAATACCACAAGAAGAAGAATGGCAAGGCATACATTGTTGGTGATTGGCTCACGGACCTTGATACATCAAGTGGCTCATCCGGTGATGATAGTGATGATAAAAAAGAGAAGGTGGCCACTATTGTCATTGGGTCTTCATCACCTTCACCACCACCATCGCCATCATCCTCTACACACCTATGCCTCATGGCTAAGGATCAGAAGGTACAAAGTGAGGATGAGAGTAGTGGTAATGAGAGTGGCCATGATAGTGGTTGTGATGATGAATTTGAAGCACCCACCTATGATGAACTTGTTAAATTGCTAAACAAGTACTCTAAAATCATCATCAAGACTAGAGCTAAAAATGAAAACTTAGTCTTCAGAATGACTCACTCTTAGCTAAATATGACATAGCCGAAAAAGCTAGTGATGAGCTTAGAGATGAAAACAAAGTTGTGTCATCCACTCTCAAGGAGCTCAAAACAAATCTAAAAGAGCTTAAAGAAAAACATGATAAACTTGAGAGGATGCACAAAGAGCTCAACACTAGGCACAACTTGCTAAAAGATGAGCACACCAATCTTAAGATTAACCATGAGAACCTTGTGCTTTCACATGAGCTTTTATCCAATGAACCACATGATGCTACTAACCATGTTGTCAAGATTGATATAGCCACACCATGTGATGATTTGATTGATGAGAGCATTGAGCAAGGTTCTAGTGGCAAAGGCAAGCAAGTTGTGGTGGTCGATCACTATGATGACTATGTCAAGCTCAAGAATGAAAATGAGAAGCTCAAGAAGGATCTTGAAAGGAAATCAATGGAGAACACCATTGTGATTGAGACCATTGATGAAGACAATGTCAAGGCTCTTGTAACACCCTAAAAATTTGAAAAGAAGAAAAATAGGAAAAATATGATTTTTATATTTATTTTTGTGAAGCATGCAAATTTAGAATAAGAATAATTTTTATAAATTTAAAATCAAATATAAGAGTAGAAACATGCTTGTGCACTCATGCTGTTGCATTTAAATTTTTGAGATGAGTGGTTTGATTTAAATTCAAATTTGGATTTGAAAATCTTTTGAAAAAGGAATTTGAAAAATTGGAAAAAAGATTTCTTATTCTCTCTCTGCTCTCGGGCCGCTTCTCTCTGCAGCCCAGCGCACGCGGGCCGCTTTTCCCTCCCTCCCGGCCGGTCTCCTCCTCCTGGGCCGAGTCCAAGTCGCGGCCTGTCGGCCCGTCATCGCGCGCGCGCGTCTGCGTCCCGCATCGGCCGCTGATCCGTCGCCGACATGTGGGTCCCGCTTGTCAGTGTCTCTTTCCACCTTCCTTTCTTCTTCCTCCGGCTCCGCACCGCCTTCTCTCTTTCTTCTCCGATTCGGTGAATCAAATCCACCACGCATCTTCGTTCTTTCCTTGTTTACCGATGCCTCCGGGCTATAAAATGGAGCCTCGCATTATTTCGCTCCCATCCCATCCTTTTGGAGCAGCCGCAATCGCCTAGCGCCGCCACCGTCGAATCACCGCCTCCACCGTCCGCCACCGCAAGCACGCCGCCATCCTCGTTCACCCCGTGCCCTAGTTCTTGCCTGGGGTGAGTTCGCCTTGCTTCCAGCTACCTCCCGGTGTTTCCCTTTCGTCGAATAGTGGCCGGAGCTATGTTTTGGCTTTTTTCCAGTGATGGCGCCGCCGCGGAAGTTCGCCGACGGCCGGAGTTCGGCCGGAGCGCCGCCCGTTTTCCCCAGATCCAATCTGGACCGTTCGTTTTAGATCTAACGGCTGTAAATAGAAGATACCGGTTCGCTGGTGATTTTGCAAAAGAAACCCTGAAGTTTTTAAGTATGTAACCCGCGGTCCAAAGCGTAATCTGGAAAAATACGTTTTGATTTATTGAAAACGTAATTCGTTTCGGAAAAAGAAAAATACGCTTTCTGATATTTACAGTTTTGCCATTCAGATTGTTTTAGTTGTAGAATCTTCGTTTTAACTCCGATTTGGTCCATTCAAATTTCGTTAGATTCATATTTGCAAGTTCTATGTAATTATACAACTGTACAGTAGGTTTGGATTAATTTATTTTCGAGTTTTTATTAAAGTATTTATTTTTCTATAGGAAATCTTTGGAAATTCATAACTTTGTTGTTCTAGCTCCGATTTTCGTGATCTTCGCGTCTGTGTGATCCTAGCGAGTTGTAGATTCATTTTAAAGACTTTTTATCTTATTTTCTTACTGTTGGTGTATTGTTCTAATTATAGTCTTGTTTGTCTATGCATGATTGCCTCTGGATGTGTGTTGTTGATATTGGTTGATCGAGTTTAGACGGTGAGAAATTCGTTGGAGATCAAGAGCCTTACTACGAGCAAGATCTTCAGGACCAGTTTGAGCAAGGCAAGTATAGCATGGGATTATCCTTGTTGTCCTATTCACCTTATGCAAATAATATCATTATGCATTTATTCCTTGTTAAGGATGACTTAGCGATTGATCCTTTACCTTGGTACCTATTATATTGCATTGAGTAGTGTGGCTAGTGCTTAAACATGGACTATGATCATGTAATTTGACTAATGGAATATGCAATAAACATTAAAAGATGATTTTTATTACTGTTAAAGGGTATTAGAGCATGGGGGTTACTTTTGATGCTCTAATTGCTCTCCATAAGGACTCATCTATAAGCGACAATCCGGGATTTACAGTACAACTGTGGGGGCTATATGGCTCTGGCTTTAGTCATATAGAAGGACCTTTTCTAGCTTGTTAGAGGTAACCTTTTTGGCGTATGAACGGCTTGACGAATCGGGTATAGTGCGGCCTCTGTCCTCATGTGTATAGGCTGCGAGTTATTGTGCCATTTGGAAGGGGGGCTCTACATCTGTTTGCCGAGTGAATCTAATGGCCCTAACTTGTTAGACGAACCTTCGAAAGACTTCATAGTGTTTACCCTGCCTGCTCACCTTGGTAGTGTTTTGGGAGTAATTAACCCGGGCATTTGGGTAACACGACTCACAGTGAAAGTGTACAACCTCTGCAGAGTGTAAAACTGTTATAACAGCCGTGCTCACGGTCACGAGTGGCCTTGGACCCTTATGGAATAGTTGAATAATTGTTTATGATTATGTTTTTGCTATTCGTTAATCATTTCGCATGGATCATATGTTTAATGTTTATATTGAGACATTTTGATGCTATTGTTATGCTAAAATCATGCTAACTAAAAGCTACATGCTGATAAACCAATGAATATGCCTTTTTGAGCCTCATGAACCCCATGTTACACTTGTTGAGTACGAGATGTACTTACGCTTGTTTATTTCTCTTACTTGGATAAAAATCCCGGATGGGTAACAGATGGAGGTAATAGTGACTACTACGCCTACTTCCCTGAAGATTACTAGTCTTGCTGTCAACCAGTCAATGTACCTGTGACTGGAGCTACCACAAGAGATTTTTATTTGTACTTCCGCTACATTTGTGTTAAGACTATGTGTTTAAATATCGTGATGTAATAACATTTGTGATGATACTTTTGTTATAATTTGTGAACTTATGTGTGATTGATCTCTGGGCGCACATAAGGGTATGCATTCCATTTGGTCGATAAATGGGTGTGACAAATTGGTATCAAAGCTCTTGTTGACTGTAGGACGCAAGCCTAGCTAGGAATGGTCGATTTAGTATCATCTTTACACTATTTTTATGCTCACTATCTTGCTCTTGTTATTTGATAAATTTTTATGCTTCTTATGTCACATTCTATTACGAAATTTTGCCTCTATTCTAACTTCATCTAAAAATTCTGTAGATGGCCCGTGACCGTAAGACTGCCCGCATTAGCTCTGGAGGATACTACCCACTTCGTGCTCTGCATGCAACTGAAGAGCCACAAGAGCCAGAACCTCAGGAACAGGAGCAGACTCCTGTAGCACCAGTTCAAGCACCCGCACCTCCCCAGGAAGAGCCTGAGTCTGAAGAAGATCCAGAAATCGTCGAGATTGAAGATGATGAAGAGGAAGCTAATGGAGGAGTACAACCCCCGCCTCCATCACATGAAGCTCCTGAAGATATGCCACCTGCTCCAATGGGGTGGACTGTGAGGATCTACCACAGGAATGGAGGGAATGCTGTCTCTCATCTTCGCCTGGTGGGGATGCTCACTGCTTACTTCGCTGATTGGCATCCAGCTGTGGAGTACGTCTGCTGGGAGTACACTCATCCACTGGAGGACACGTACTGGAAGGCAAGGGCAAGCATCTTTGCCCATAAGGAAGACAAGGGGGCATATCAGCTGGACAGGATGTTCTCTCACGTGGGACATCGAGCTACTCTAGAGGATAGCATTGAAGATGCTGCTTTTGAAGCATGTATGGGTCTCCGCTATATTCGCTTTAACCTTATGAAGCATGACATTCATCGCTTCTTTCCTCGTGCACACCCCGAACTTGGATGGGCTATGACAGATCCAGTGCAGCTAGAGCCACTACCTCGGGTGATGGTGAACTTTGTCTATGATATGATGGATAGGAAGCTGCAGCTAGAAGAGATGGTGAAGGCACAAGGGAAGACTATCAAGAGGTGCCAAGCAACCATTGATGAGCTCCGAGCAAACCAAGGCATGCCCAAGATTTATGAGACATTAGAGCATGAGCCACTTCCTTAGGAAGTAGGAGTCCTTTATGTAATAAGAACGTTCTTAGTAACGTCAGTTGAGTCAGTCGGGTCTGTCGTGTGGTTTGAACTTTGGTGTGCTAGTTGCTTTATTATTATGCTTATGTGTGAGTTGGATCTTTGTTTGAGTGTCGGGACTCGTAGGCATGTCTACAAGTTCCATTCTTAAGAATAATAAGTTTAATAGTCAAGGAATAATAGTTGGGGTTTGATATTATCACGTTTCTGTCCTTGCTGTTTTCTGGAACAGTCTTCAGTGTTTCTGCTATAGTTTAAAAACGGTTCGTGCAACATTTATGAAATTTTTATGAGAGAAACTAGACTCAAGAATCTTTCAAATCCCACTAGAATCACCTTTTTATCTGATCTGGTTCGACAGATATAATTTTTACAAGTTAAAGTTTCTGCACAGTCTGGAATCTGGAACAGTTTCTGTTACGCCTTATTTTTCATAGACTTAACGACAGAATTTGATCTTGAGGTCTGAATAGAAATTGTGGATAATTTCATAAGCTTTCCAACCATATAAGGAACGCCTCTTTTGGATTTCTGTAGCTCGAGATATGATTGAAATACTGAACTATCAACATTGCTATTCGTCCAGAAAACTTTCAGATCTCCTTCTTAATCTTATAAGTGGTTGAAATCATGGAATTCTTAAAGTTTGCATGTTTATGGGTGGCAGATGGCCAGAAGAGGAAGAGGCAGAGGTCGTGGAAACATTCCCCCAAATCCACCACCACCACCGCCACCAACTATTGAGCAACTGTTGGCGGTACAGACGCAGTTGATGCAGCAACTAGTGCAAAATCAGCAAAATCAGCCAGTTGTTGGGGCTCAACCACGTGATAAGCGTGGTGAGTTTTTGAAGGGTCGTCCCCCAGTGTTCACACATGCTGCTGATCCTTTGGAGGCCGATGATTGGCTTCGTGCTGTGGAGAAACAACTCACTATTGCCCAATGTGATGACCGACAGAAGGTGTTGTTTGCTTCTGGGCAACTTCAGGGAGAAGCTCAGGATTGGTGGGAGTCATATGAGTATGGTCGTCCTGCCAATGCTCCTGCAGTCACCTGGCAGGAGTTTAGGGAGAACTTTAGGGCTTACCATATACCTGAAGGAATGATAGAGTTGAAGGCGGAGGAATTCAGGAACCTGACCCAAGGGTCAATGACTGTAGCTGAGTACCGTGACAAGTTTGCTCAATTGTCACGATATGCTCCACATGAGGTGGCCAATGATAATGATAAGCAGCGCCGCTTCTTGAAGGGATTATATGATGGACTACAATTGCAGTTGATGTCCAATACCTACCCTAATTTTCAGACGCTTGTAAACCGCGCTATTGTGGTGGATAGTAAGCGCAAGGAAATGGATGCAAAGAGGAAGAGGTTACAGGGACAAGCCTCCAATAGCAACACCCGTCCGCGTACTGGCTTTCAGCAGAATACACAGCAGAGGCCTCCCTCTGGACAGTGGAATCGTGGTCAGGCCCCATTCCGTGGATAGTTTCCGCAACGTCCCCCATTCCAGCCACAGAATAGCAACCAACGTCCACCGCAGCAGAATGGAAATCAAGCGCAGCGTCAGGGTCCTTCCAATAACACTCCTATGAAGACCAGTGCTCCCAATACCCCCAACAAGTGTTTCCGATGTGGAAAAGAAGGTCACTTGTCTTACAATTGCCCGGAAAAGCTCAACCAGCAGACTCCCCAGAGACAGAGCAGCCACCAGAAGCCCGCACCTAACTCAGGAAGGGTGAATCACTTGTCCCAGGAAACTGCAGTGGAGGAGCCAGAAGTTATGCTTGATACGTTCGATGTCCACTCTACTCCCGCCACTGTTCTTTTTGATTCTGGAGCATCACATTCTTTTATATCGCAATCATTTGTTAGAATACATAGAATCCATTTGTGTGCCATGAAGAATCCTATCTTAGTAAACTCACCTGGTGGAAGCATGCCAGCATCTTATCGCTGTCTTCCGATTAGTCTCAACTTAAGGGGGGTAGAGTTTACAGTTAGCCCTATAGTATTGAGAACAGCTGGGATTGATCTTATATTGGGAATGGATTGGATGATGCAACAACAAGCAGAGATTCAGTGTAAGGATAAATCAGTTGTACTGACAACACCAAAGGGTGATAGAATCAGGGTTGAAGTAAAAGTGCAAAAACAAGAGACCGCTACAGTGAACCAGCTCAATGATGGTGACAACCAGGAAGATCTAGTTGTGGAGGAGTTTCCAGATGTGTTTCCAGAGGAATTGCCAGGTATGCCACCAGACCGTGACATTGAATTTATTATTGAATTATTACCTGGAACTGCACCTATAGCTAAGCGTCCATATAGAATGGGAGTAAATGAATTAGAAGAACTTAAGAAACAAATCAAGGAGTTGCAGGATAAGGGTTTTATTCGTCCTAGTTCTTCACCTTGGGGAGCACCAGTGATTTTTGTGGATAAGAAAGATGGAACTCAGAGGATGTGTGTAGATTATCGGTCTCTTAATGAGGTTACTATTAAGAACAAATACCCATTGCCTAGGATTGATGACCTGTTTGATCAGTTGAGAGGAGCTTGTGTATTTTCCAAGATTGATCTTCGTTCTGGATATCATTAGTTGAAGATTCGTGCTAGTGATGTACCAAAGACAGCTTTTACCACACGGTATGGGTTGTATGAGTATACAGTGATGTCTTTTGGTCTGACTAATGCCCCTGCATACTTCATGTACTTAATGAATAAGGTGTTCATGGAATATCTGGATAAGTTTGTAGTGGTATTCATTGATGATATTCTAGTATTTTCCAAGACTGAGGAAGACCATGCGGAACATTTGAGGTTGGTCCTGCAGAAGCTCAGAGAACACCAACTATATGCAAAAAGGAGTAAATGTGAGTTTTGGTTGAAGGAAGTTTCTTTTCTGGGTCATATTGTCTCTAATGGAGGAATATCAGTAGATCCTGGCAAGGTGAAAGATGTATTGAATTGGAAACCACCCATCAATGTGAGTGAGATCCGTAGCTTCTTGGGATTAGCTGGTTATTATAGAAGATTTATAGAGGGATTTTCAAAGCTTGCAAAACCAATGACTGCATTATTGGAGAAGAATGCCAAGTTTGTGTGGTCCGAGAAGTGTCAGGCCAATTTTGAGGAGCTAAAGAAGAGATTGACGACTGCACCCGTCTTAGTTTTGCCAGATCTGAGTAAACCTTTCTCTATCTATTGTGATGCATCTCGATTGGGTTTGGGATGTGTACTGATGCAAGAAGGTAGAGTTGTGGCATATGCATCGAGGCAGTTGAGGAAGCATGAGTTAAATTACCCTACTCATGATTTGGAATTAGCTGCAGTAGTTCATGCATTAAAGATATGGAGACATTATTTGATTGGACACAAGAGTGATATATACACTGATCACAAGAGTTTAAGGTATATCTTCACTCAAACGGATCTGAACTTGAGGCAGCGTAGATGGTTGGAGTTGATAAAAGACTATGATCTAGAGGTGCATTATCATCCAGGAAAGGCCAACGTTGTTGCTGATGCTCTTAGTAGGAAAAGTTATGCAAATGAAATACAAGTAATGCCTATGCCAAAGGAATTGTGTGCCGAGTGCAAGTATTTGAACTTAGGATTTACTACCAATGCAGTGGAATTAGTATTAGAGCCTACTTTAGAGCAAGAGATCCGTAAAAGTCAGCAGAAGGATGAAAAGTTGAGAGAGATAGCTGAAAACATAGCGAAAGGTAAATCTCCAGGATTCCGTAAGGATGATAATGGTACGCTATGGTTTGGAAAAAGGCTGTGTGTGGCCGAAGATAAGGATATCAGAATGGCAATTCTGCGTGAAGCTCATGAGTCAGCTTATTCCATACATCCGGGGAGTACTAAGATGTACTTGGATCTAAAAGAGAAATATTGGTGGTACGGTTTAAAGAGAGATGTTGCTGAGTATGTTGCTTTGTGTGACACTTGTCAAAGGGTGAAAGTGGAACATCAGAGACCTGCAGGATTGTTACAGCCTATGCAGATACCCGAGTGGAAATGGGAAGAGGTTGGTATGGACTTTATAGTTGGGTTGCCACGGACTCAAAGAGGATATGATTCAATTTGGGTGATAGTGGATCGTCTGACTAAGGTTGCTCATTTTCTGCCTGTGAAGACTACATATAGCAGTGCGAAGTTGGCAGAATTGTATATGGAAAGAATAGTGAGTCTACATGGAG
This sequence comes from Saccharum hybrid cultivar R570, assembly GCA_038087645.1. NCBI lineage: Eukaryota > Viridiplantae > Streptophyta > Magnoliopsida > Poales > Poaceae > Saccharum > Saccharum hybrid cultivar. The sequence continues at coordinate 19,844,534 of JAQSUU010000760.1, forward strand.
TACCTAAGAAGATTGTGTCTGATCGAGGTACTCAGTTTACATCTCATTATTGGCAAAAGATACATGAATCATTGAGAACCAAATTAAATTTTAGTACAGCTTATCATCCTCAGACAGATGGTCAAACGGAGAGAATTAATCAGATATTGGAAGATATGTTGAGAGCTTGTGCTTTACAATATGGTACTAGTTGGGATAAGAGCTTGCCTTATGCAGAGTTCTCTTATAACAATAGTTATCAGAAGAGTCTTTAAATGGCACCGTTTGAGGCTCTGTATGGACGAAAGTGTAGGACCCCGTTGTTCTGGAATCAGACAGGGGAGAGTCAAGTGTTTGGGCCTGATGTATTAAAGGATGCTGAAAAGAAAGTGAGAATGATTAGAGATAATCTAAAAATAGCACAGTCCAGACAGAAAAGCTATGCTGATACTCGCAGAAGGGAGTTGACTTTTGAGGTAGGGGATTATGTATACTTGAAAGTGTCACCTATGAGGAGTGTGAAGAGGTTCAACATGAAGGGTAAATTGGCACCAAGATATATTGGACCTTTCAAGATTATAGAGAGACGTGGTGAAGTGGCATATCAGTTGGAATTACCTGAAAGTTTGGCAGGTGTACATGATGTGTTCCATGTGTCTCAATTGAAGAAATGTTTACGAGTACCAGAGGAGCAGATTCCATTAGAGGAACTCACTGTTAAGGAGGATCTTACATATGAAGAGTTTCCGGTTAAAATTTTAGAGACTGCGGACAGAGTCACAAGAAGTAGAACAATCAAAATGTGTAAAGTACAATGGAATCAGTACACAGCAGAAGAGGATACTTGGGAACGAGAAGAGGATCTGAGAAAAACCTACCCGCAATTGTTTGAGTAAGCATCGGTCGAATCTCGGGACGAGATTCATCTTAAGGGGGGTAGAATTGTAACACCCTAAAAATTTGAAAAGAAGAAAAATAGGAAAAATATGATTTTTATATTTATTTTTGTGAAGCATGCAAATTTAGAATAAGAATAATTTTTATAAATTTAAAATCAAATATAAGAGTAGAAACATGCTTGTGCACTCATGCTGTTGCATTTAAATTTTTGAGATGAGTGGTTTGATTTAAATTCAAATTTGGATTTGAAAATCTTTTGAAAAAGGAATTTGAAAAATTGGAAAAAAGATTTCTTATTCTCTCTCTGCTCTCGGGCCGCTTCTCTCTGCAGCCCAGCGCACGCGGGCCGCTTTTCCCTCCCTCCCGGCCGGTCTCCTCCTCCTGGGCCGAGTCCAAGTCGCGGCCTGTCGGCCCGTCATCGCGCGCGCGCGTCTGCGTCCCGCATCGGCCGCTGATCCGTCGCCGACATGTGGGTCCCGCTTGTCAGTGTCTCTTTCCACCTTCCTTTCTTCTTCCTCCGGCTCCGCACCGCCTTCTCTCTTTCTTCTCCGATTCGGTGAATCAAATCCACCGCGCATCTTCGTTCTTTCCTTGTTTACCGATGCCTCCGGGCTATAAAACGGAGCCTCGCATTATTTCGCTCCCATCCCATCCTTTTGGAGCAGCCGCAATTGCCTAGCGCCGCCACCGTCGAATCACCGCCTCCACCGTCCGCCACCGCAAGCACGCCGCCATCCTCGTTCACCCCGTGCCCTAGTTCTTGCCTGGGGTGAGTTCGCCTTGCTTCCAGCTACCTCCCGATGTTTCCCTTTCGTCGAATAGTGGCCGGAGCCGTGTTTTGGCTTTTTTCCAGTGATGGCGCCGCCGCGGAAGTTCGCCGACGGCCGGAGTTCGGCCGGAGCGCCGCCCGTTTTCCCCAGATCCAATCTGGACCGTTCGTTTTAGATCTAACGGCTGTAAATAGAAGATACCGGTTCGCTGGTGATTTTGCAAAAGAAACCCTGAAGTTTTTAAGTATGTAACCCGCGGTCCAAAGCGTAATCTGGAAAAATACGTTTTGATTTATTGAAAACGTAATTCGTTTCGGAAAAAGAAAAATACGCTTTCTGATATTTACAGTTTTGCCATTCAGATTGTTTTAGTTGTAGAATCTTCGTTTTAACTCCGATTTGGTCCATTCAAATTTCGTTAGATTCATATTTGCAAGTTCTATGTAATTATACAACTGTACAGTAGGTTTGGATTAATTTATTTTCGAGTTTTTATTAAAGTATTTATTTTTCTATAGGAAATCTTTGGAAATTCATAACTTTGTTGTTCTAGCTCCGATTTTCGTGATCTTCGCGTCTGTGTGATCCTAGCGAGTTGTAGATTCATTTTAAAGACTTTTTATCTTATTTTCTTACTGTTGGTGTATTGTTCTAATTATAGTCTTGTTTGTCTATGCATGATTGCCTCTGGATGTGTGTTGTTGATATTGGTTGATCGAGTTTAGACGGTGAGAAATTCGTTGGAGATCAAGAGCCTTACTACGAGCAAGATCTTCAGGACCAGTTTGAGCAAGGCAAGTATAGCATGGGATTATCCTTGTTGTCCTATTCACCTTATGCAAATAATATCATTATGCATTTATTCCTTGTTAAGGATGACTTAGCGATTGATCCTTTACCTTGGTACCTATTATATTGCATTGAGTAGTGTGGCTAGTGCTTAAACATGGACTATGATCATGTAATTTGACTAATGGAATATGCAATAAACATTAAAAGATGATTTTTATTACTGTTAAAGGGTATTAGAGCATGGGGGTTACTTTTGATGCTCTAATTGCTCTCCATAAGGACTCATCTATAAGCGACAATCCGGGATTTACAGTACAACTGTGGGGGCTATATGGCTCTGGCTTTAGTCATAAAGAAGGACCTTTTCTAGCTTGTTAGAGGTAACCTTTTTGGCGTAAGAACGGCTTGACGAATCGGGTATAGTGCGGCCTCTGTCCTCATGTGTATAGGCTACGAGTTATTGTGCCATTTGGAAGGGGGGCTCTACATCTGTTTGCCGAGTGAATCTAATGGCCCTAACTTGTTAGACGAACCTTCGAAAGACTTCATAGTGTTTACCCTGCCTGCTCACCTTGGTAGTGTTTTGGGAGTAATTAACCCGGGCATTTGGGTAACACGACTCACAGTGAAAGTGTACAACCTCTGCAGAGTGTAAAACTGTTATAATAGCCGTGCTCACGGTCACGAGTGGCCTTGGACCCTTATGGAATAGTTGAATAATTGTTTATGATTATGTTTTTGCTATTCGTTAATCATTTCGCATGGATCATATGTTTAATGTTTATATTGAGACATTTTGATGCTATTGTTATGCTAAAATCATGCTAACTAAAAGCTACATGCTGATAAACCAATGAATATGCCTTTTTGAGCCTCATGAACCCCATGTTACACTTGTTGAGTACGAGATGTACTTACGCTTGTTTATTTCTCTTACTTGGATAAAAATCCCGGATGGGTAACAGATGGAGGTAATAGTGACTACTACGCCTACTTCCCTGAAGATTACTAGTCTTGCTGTCAACCAGTCAATGTACCTGTGACTGGAGCTACCACGAGAGATTTTTATTTGTACTTCCGCTACATTTGTGTTAAGACTATGTGTTTAAATATCGTGATGTAATAACATTTGTGATGATACTTTTGTTATAATTTGTGAACTTATGTGTGATTGATCTCTGGGCGCACATAAGGGTATGCATTCCATTTGGTCGATAAATGGGTGTGACAGCTCTTGAGATTGAAAAGCTTAGAGAAGAGAACAAGCAACTCAAGAAAGAGAATGAACATCTATCCACCGGCTTGCACAAGTTCACAAAAGGTTACATCTTCAAAGTGAGCTATTCATGAACACCATTATGATTATGGACAAGAGTGGTATTGGTTACTTGGCAAATCAAGAAAAGAAGATCAAGGCTCAACAACAACATCAACACAAGCCAAAGCCTAAGCCAAAGAGAGGCTTTGAGTGTGGACAAGAAGGTCACTTTGCTCATGAGTGTGACACACCACCACCTCAACCCTTGCCCAGGCATGCTAGACCCTTTGCTTTCAGTGCTCATTACATGCTTAGAAAGGATTCTAGTGGAAAGATGAAGGTCATGTTCTTAGGTCCACCAAACAAGGATAGGCCTAAGAAAATTTGGGTTGCTAAGTCACTAGTTGAGAAGGTTAAGGGCCCTCATCAAGTTTGGGTCCCTAAAAATCAAGCTTGATCTCTTATGTGTGTAGGTGAACTACAAGACCGATGGAAGTCATTGGGTTATTGATAGTGGGTGCACTCAACATATGACCGGTGATCCTCGTATGTTCACCTCACTTGATGAGAATGTGGATGATCAAGAAAAGATTACATTTGGTGATAACTCAAAGGGCAAAGTAAAAGGATTGGGCAAAGTGGCAATATCAAATGATCACTCTATCTCAAATGTGCTATATGTTGCTTCATTGAGTTTCAACTTGCTATCCGTTGGGCAATTGTGTGATCTTGGCTTTCAATGTTTATTCACCGAGAAAGATGTGGTTGTGTCAAAGAAAGATGATGATCAAGTGATATTCCAAGGCTTTAGATACAACAACTTATATCTAGTGGACTTCACCTTTGATGAAGCTAACTTGAAGACATGGTTATTCACCAAAATATCACTTGGGTGGCTATGGCATAAAAGACTTGCACATGTTGGGATGAGCTCACTCAAGAAACTAATGAAGAATAATTTGGTGAGAGGGTTGAAGGATGTGAGTTTGAAAAGGATAAGCTTTGTAGTGCATGTCAAGTCAGTAAGCAAGCTCCCAACACTCATCCAACCAAAGCTTACATGTCAACATCGAGAGTGCTAGAGCTTCTCCATATGGACCTATTTAGACCTACAACATACAAGAGTTTGGGAGGCAACCTCTATTGTCTTGTTATTGTTGATGGCTACTCAAGATACACTTGGACATTCTTTCTTCATGACAAGACCGAAGTGGCCGCATGCTTCAAGAAGTTTGCCAAGAGGGCTCAAAATGAAGTGGCCGCATCACAAGATCATGCAAATCAAGTTTGTTGAAAACCTGACTCTCCTCTTACACATACTCGAGGTTGTTGTCATCAATCACCAAAAAGGGGGATATTGAAAGCATCTAGGCCCCTAGTGGGTTTCAGTGATTAATGACAACGGAAGATTATTGTGACTAACATGTGTTTTGCAGAAACAATTTTGAGTTAGGTCACAGTAATGGCGATCGAGTGGGCTAAAATGGTTTTCATGCCCCTATTCATGGATTTCGTTTCGGTTTTCAAAGGATGGATGACAAGGCTAAGGACGGACTAGTTCTAAATGCCGTTTGGAGTTGCGAGGCACTTAGATTAGTTTAGGGCTTTGTTTTTCCTTTGGCCATACTATTAAGGGGGGTATGGACTAGTAGCTTGACCTAGGTGAGTCTAATGGTTTAGGTGTGGTGCACACTTGTCAAACTTAGCACTAGGCAGATCAGAGATAGCCCGGAGATCGTATGGAACAAACTTCGTTTTGGAAAGTTTTTTATTCGGCGAAGTTTGGGCTGTCAAAGATCAACCGGAGGCTGCACTGGACGCAGGGGGAGTGCATCCGGTCAGTTCAGAACAGTGCTCCAGAGAGTCAAAGAGCAACCGAACGCACTGCGTGAAATCGACCCGACACTGGCCAGTCACTATTCATGCATCCGGTGCATCAAGGAAGAAAGCAGCATCGACCGGACGCTGCACCGGATGCACTGGTCGGTGCGTCCCGTGACAGTCTAGAGAGGTTCCAGAGAGGTTTTTGCTCGACCGGACGTGTCCGGTGAGGGTGAAAGGTCCTAATTGGCTAGAGGGGGGGGTGAATAGCCTAATTTAAAAACCTGAAACTCAAAAACTCAAATGCGGAAGTTAAATACCAGCCGGTACTACCGGTTGGTTTGGACCGGTACTACCGGTTTATGCCGGTACTACCGATGCAAACCTACCGGTACTACCGGTAGCCTACTGAAGCTACGAAATCCGAGTAAGTTTGAGCTTTGATTTTAGTTTCAAGTGTTACCCCACACTCCTAGATGTTGTAGTGGATGATGTTGAGCTTCTCCAAGCTCGGCACCTTGCCAAATCGTAGATCGAGCCTTCTCAACCTAAGAATGAAGAGGAGAAAGAAAGAACGCGAATAGCACAAAGAACAAGTGGATAGACGAAGCTATCACAACAATAGTAAGCACGCGGGACACGAGATTTATGCCGAGGTTCAACACCCCACAAAGGAGTGCCTACGTCCTCGTTGTTGAGGTGACCACAAAGGTCCGGAGTCTTTTCCACCTCCCTTCCTCCCTCAAGCAACCACAAAGGTTATCTCAAGTTTTCACTAAGATCAAAGGGTAATACAAACACTTCGGGGTGCCCTCACAAGTAAATCAACACGGGCGACCACGAGGAACGCCTAGCCGGCTAGGGTTTGAAGAAACCCAAGAGTAATAAACACAAACCAAACCGGCAAGACGATGAATCCAAGTGCTCAAGTCGTAGATTGAACCTCCCACTCTCTAATCTCACTTCTCTAGCTTGATTCTAGCAAGGATTGAAGTCTAGGAGAAAAGAGGGAGAGAGAGTGGGTGAGTCAATGCTTGGAGGCTCTTTTGTCTGAAGGATGTTTGCAATTGTGGCGTTCGCACCGTTGAAAACAATGGGAGGAGCTATTTATTATGACTGCCGAAGGGTTACCGGTACTACCGGTTGATATCACCGGTACTACCGGTCCCTAGGTTTCCGACCATTGGAACCTCCCTACAGTCACGAGAAGTTGGGCGTTGAATTGACCTATCGGTACTACTGGTGTTCCACCGGAACTACCGGTGATCATCGGTACTACCGGTGAAAGACCGGTACTACCGGTAGTTCATTTCCACTCCAACTTCGGAACTGAAATATTTGGGCGTGAAAAATGACCTACCGGTACTATCGGTGTTTAACCAGTACTACCAGCGACCACCGGTACTACCGGTGGAATACCGGTACTACCGACAGTTCAAATCTCTCGCCCACCTCGGCGCTGAGCTAAGCCAACTGGTACTACCGGTGAAATACCGGTACTACCGGTGCACCTAGGCAGAAAAGTTTTTCTCTTGGTGTCCGTGAGTGCAAAGGTGTCTCTCAAGTGCATTATATAGACTGACATGAGCACTCTTCTTCTCATCTAGCTGGTCTAATTTGTATCCCTCTTGATAGTGCGGCGTTTCCTTTAACTCAAGCTAAAATAAAAATCTATAGAAACACTTGAGCCGAAACGCTTTCCATCCAGGGAATTTTAGGGGTGCTATGATTCACCAAGTGTCTTCATTCAAATCTTTCAATGGGCTAATACCTTTGCCTTGATTTCCATAGTTTTGTTTTTCTCTTTCTTGTTTTTAAGTTGGAGCATATTGATTATCATACAAAGTCCATCATCTCCACTTTCATGAACTTGTGGCCTTCTCCACTTAGCCAACATACTCCATACACTTGTATTGCCAACCTATTTCACATCCACTTGGAGCCAAAGGTTAGCAACTAGGTTTCATCAATTACCCAAAACCAAACTAGAGCTTTCAGTCTCCCCTTTTTGGTAATTGATGACAACCTTCACAAAGATATGAAATAAATTTAATTTTTGAACTTGAAATGTTTGCCCATGTAATTTGATCATGAATAAAAGTTGGACAAGCATTTCTAATTCGGTTTTGATAGTACTAGCTCCCCCTACATATGTGATATATGAGTTTGGTGCAATTGTTCACATATGCATGAATAGGAATTGTGGGTGAGCTACTACTATCAAATGATGCTAAAATATATAGAATGGACCTTTGAAGTGTGATACCATCGGAGTTGCCAATATATACCATCTTTAGCACCATGGATAACTAGACATGTATCAAAAACTCAAGTACCACGTGAGATCAACATTATATGTAAAGGGAGCCCTTGATTCACTTGAAACCATAAAGGTCTAGTTGCCAACTTATGCATGCTAGTATTTCAATTACCTTTCAATTTTTAGTACTAGCATACACCAATCAAGCATATATATTAAATTTAAAGATTGTAATGCAACATTTCATATGAATATGCACATACAAATGCAAACAACTTATTTATGAGCTTGCTCGCCCTATTTGTGTGCTCAAATTTTAATTGATCCCTTTCCTTTAGCATATCTGTCTTTGTGACTTTATTTCTCCCCCGTTGTCAACAATTGCACGAAAAGGTTCATTTTAGTTGAAGAGAAATACCACTTGAAAATAGTAAGTTCATTTGATTTGGAAAGAGAGTGAGAATTAATTGTCACATTGGTTCAAGCTAACTCATTTGCTTAAAATATGTAACTAGGGTTGTAAGCCCACAAACATGTTATATGCTACCACTAAATCATGTAGACATAGAAAGCAGTAGTGGTACCATATATACATCAATTTCATTTTGTTTCCACGAAAGAGCCTAAATTATCACTTGTATGCCTATATGTTCTAAACAAGTCCTTAGCAATATATGAATGCTATGTCAACCAACTTTACCTTGCAATGTCAAATGGAGAGGCATGTCATATAAATGAGGGGTGTGCTCAACTCATGTTGGAGAAATCAAGAATGTTCAATTCATTTCTCAACTTACAAAATCTCTTTTCATCAAGTGGCTTAGTGAATATATCTGCTAGTTGATCATCGGTGCCAACACTTTCAATAGATATATCCCCCTTTTGTTGGTGATCTCTAATGAAATGATGCCTTATGTCAATGTGCTTGGTTCTAGAATGTTGAACCGGATTGTTGGTGAGCTTGATTGCACTTTCATTATCACATAGCAATGGCACTTCCTTGAATTTGATCCCAAAGTCATCCAAAGTAGCTTTCATCCACAACAATTGAGCACAACAACTACCGGCACTAATGTATTCGGCTTCGGCGGTGGAGAGTGCTACACTATTTTGCTTCTTTGATGACCATGACACAAGTGATCTTCCAAGTAATTGACATGTGCCACTCGTGCTCTTTCTATCCACTTTGCAACCGGCATAATCGGAGTCCGAATATCCAATTAATTCAAAGTTTGACCCTTTGGGATACCACAACCCAACATCTTGTGTGCTCTTTAAGTACCTCAAAATTCTTTTTGTAGCCTTCAAATGACTTTCTCTTGGAGAGGCTTGAAATCTTGCACACATGCACACACTAAATATGACATCCGGTCTAGAAGCGGTAACATATAGCAAACTTCCAATCATAGACCGATAGAGCTTTTGATCAACCATATTACCACTAGCATCACTATCTAAATGACCATTGGTGCCCATAGGTGTAGCCATTGGTTTAGCATCTTGCAAGCCAAATTTCTTGGTCATATCCTTGATGTACTTCCCTTGACTAACAAATGTGCCATTCTTCATTTGCTTGATTTGTAGTCTAAGAAAGTAGCTAAGTTCTTCAATCATAGACATCTCAAACTCATTTGCCATCATTTTCCCAAACTCTTCACAAAAATCTTGATTTGTTGAACCAAATATGATGTCATCAACATAAATTTGCAACACAAACAAATCATTTCCAATCTTCTTGGTGAAGAGAGTAGTGTCAACCTTTCCCATTTTGAACCCTTTAGAGAGTAAGAAATCTCTCAATCTCTCATACCATGCTCTAGGTGCTTGTTTCAAACCATATAGTGCCTTCTTTAGCTTGAAAACATGGTTGGGCTTCTTCTCATCTTCAAAACCGAGAGGTTGCTCAACATAGACTAGCTCATTTATGTAACCATTCAAGAATGCACTCTTCACATCCATTTGGTAGAGCTTGATGTTATGGGCATAAGCATAGGCTAATAAGATTATAATTGCCTCTAATCTTGCAACCGGTGCATAGGTTTCTCCAAAATCAAGACCCTCAATTTGAGTGTAACCTTGAGCAACTAGCCTTGCTTTGTTTCTCACCACTATGCCATCTTGATCTTGCTTATTTCTAAACACCCACTTGGTACCAATCACATTGTGGTTCTTTGGTCTTTCCACTAATTCCCAAACTTGGTTTCTAGTGAAGTTATTTAGCTCTTCATGCATGGCATTTATCCAATCAACATCTTCCAAAGCTTCATCTATCCTTGTAGGTTCAATGGATGACACAAAAGAGTAATGCTCACAAAAAGATGCCAATCTTGATCTTGTTTGCACACCACTAGTAATATCACCAATAATATGATCTAGAGGATGATCTCTTGCAATATTAGTGGGTTGGAACACTTGAACTTGTTGACTTGAGCTTGCTTGCACAATAGGTTGAATCACTTGAGATGAACTAGCACCATCACCATTTTGCACTTGAGAGCCACTAGCTTGCTTGATAGGAGATAAAATCACTTGATCTTTGTTATCTTGTATGTCAATCACTTGCTTAGGTCGAATGTCCCCAATATCCATATCCTTCATAGCATTCACCAATTGAGTTCCTCTCACATCATCAAGATTTTCTTCTTGCTCTTGTGACCCATTGGTTTCATCAAATTTCACATCATGCACTTCCTCTAGTTGACCACTTGACAAATTCCAAACTCTAAAAGCTTTGCTAGATGTGGAGTAACCAAGTAAGAAACCCTCATCATATTTCTTCTCAAATTTTGACAATCTTGATCCTTTCTTGAGAATATAGCATTTGTACCCAAATACCCGAAAATATGCAATGTTGGGCTTTCTACCATTCAATAGTTCATATGGTGTCTTTTCTAGCATAGGATGACAATAGAGTCGGTTGATATAATAACATGCCGTGTTGATAGCTTCGGCCCAAAAAGAATGACTAACATTGTATTCACTTAACATAGACCTTGCCATATCAATCAATGTTCTATTCTTCCTCTCTACCAAACCATTTGATTGAGGTGTGTACTTAGGTGAGAATTGATGTTTAATTCCAAATTCATCACAAAGCTCATCAACTCTAGTGTTCTTGAATTCACTACCATTGTCACTTCTCACCTTTTTGATAGTTGTTTCAAATTCATTGTGACATCTTTTGATAAAAGATTTGAAGGTAGCAAATACATCACTCTTATCAACTAGAAAGAAGACCCATGAATATCTAGTAAAATCATCCACTATCACAAAGCCATATTTATTTCCACCAATACTTGTGTAAGTGGTTGGTCCAAACAAATCCATATGCAATAACTCAAATGCCTTGCAAGTGCTCATCATGCTTTTCTTAAGATGAGTGTTGCCAACTTGTTTACCGGCTTGACATGCACTACATAGCTTATCTTTCTCCAATTCAACATCTTTCAAGCCTCTAACTAGATCATGCTTCACTAGTTTGTTCAATTGTTTCATTCCAACATGACCAAGCCTTCTATGCCAAAGCCAACCCATACTAGACTTAGTGAGCAAACATGTTGAAAGTTGTGATTCACTAGCACCAAAATCAACCAAGTAGAGGTTCTCATATCTAAATCCTTTGAATATCAAATTAGAACCATCTACACTTATGATCTCTACATCATCAACACCAAATATGCATTTGAAGCCTAGGTCACAACGTTGAGCTACCGACAATAGATTGAAATTCAAGCTCTCCACTAGTAGCACATTGGAAATGCTTAGATCATTTGAGATGGCAATCTTACCAAGCCCTTTTACTTTCCCTTTCCTATTGTCACCAAATGTGATACTATCATAGCCATTGCCACTTGATGAGATAGAGTTGAACATTATACTATCACCGGTCATATGTTGAGAGCACCCACTATCAAGCACCCAATGCCTTCCTTCGGCTTTATAATTGACCTACAAAACAAATTAATATTTCTTAGGTACCCATGCTTGTTTGGGTCCTTGAAGGTTAGTGACCAAAGACTTTGGTACCCAAATAGCCTTCTTCTTTGAGCTCCCACTTGGTGTACCAATGTATTTAGCTTTCACACCTTTCTCTCCCTTGGTAAGCATATAACAAGAATCAAGTCTAATTGATTTAGCACTTGCAAATTTTATTTCCTTGTTCTTGTTAGTAATGCAATATTGCTCTATATGCCCTACTTGCTTGCATCTATTGCAAAACCGACCATTGCTCCTCACAAAGCTATGCTTCGGAGTAACAAAGGCCATCTTGCCTTTCTTGGGGGTGTAGCCTAGTCCCTCTTTAGAGTGACTAAATCTTTGGCTACCCAAGCACTTTAGCAAGCGGGCATCTCCACCATAGGCATTGCCTAAAGCAAGAATGAGCTTATCCACCTCCTTCTTTAAGGTCTCATTCTCAACCATTAATGAGGCATCACAAGTGAAATCATCACTAGTAGTGAGGGTACAAGTAGATGTGGATGATGATGAGGATGATAAGCTAGTAGTAGTATTAGTGGGAGTGATTACACTTGGTTGATATAAAGATTCATTAATTATTTCACAAGTTACACCCACATCACATGCTACAACAACATCCTCCTTCTTACTTTGCTCTAAGAGTAAGGAATGAGCTTTTCAAGCTTAGTGTGAGCTTCGCCAAGCTTCTCATGGGCATCTCTAGCCTCTCATGAGTAGCGTTGAGCTCATCAAAGGATTGTTCAAGAGTTTTTAATTTTTTAGATAAATCTTTGCATTTCTTACTCTTTGAACTAATAAGATATTCGGCTTGTTCTAACATGTCCATGAGTTGTTCTACACTAGGTTCATCACCATCATCATCACTACTATCACTATCATTATTATCTATAGTGTCATCATCATTACTAACATTATATTTTACCTTGGTGGCCTTAGCCATAAAGCATGATGAAGAATCAAATAGAGATGGCTTGTTGTTGATAGCAATAGAAGCCAATGCCTTCTTCTTGGATGTCTTCTTATCATCATCACTGGAATTATCATCATCATCTGAAGAGGCATCACTATCCCATGTGACCACATAAGAGCCACCCTTCTTCTTTTTAGAGAAGCTCATCTTCTTCTCTTTCTTGTCCTTCTTGCTCTTCTTGTTGTTATCTTCATCATCACTAGCAAGAGGACACTCCACAATAAGATGGTCGGTGGCTCTTACATTTGTAGCACCTCCTCACTATGTCCTTGCCCTTGAAGTTATCTCTTCTCTTCCTTGCACCATAGCCCTTCTTCTTCATGAATTTGCCCACAAATAAAGCTAGGGCCTCATCATCACTATCAAGGTTAGAGAGCTCTCCATCACTTGATTCTTCCTTTTTAGCCTTGCCCTTGCCCTTGGAGGATGAGGAAGTGGCTTTGAATGCCACACTCTTCTTTTTTCTTGTCTTCTTCCTTCTTTTCCTCTTCACTATCTTCATTATATTGGTCCTCGGTCATCACATTACCAAGCACCTCATTTGGTGTGACATCCTTCAGTCCTCCCCTAAACATGATGGTTCTCAAAGTCTTAAATCTCTTGGGCAAGCACATCAAGAACTTGTGAGAGAAGTCTTCATCTTTGGTCTTCTCACCTAGAGCCTTGAGATCATTCACTATCACTTGCAACCGGTAGAACATCTCCGCAATGCTCTCATCATCCTTCATCTTGAAGTTGGAGAGTTTATGCTTGAGCATGTACATTTTGGCACTCTTTACCGTTGTAGTGCCCTCATATGTCTCCTCCAATCTTACCAATACTTCACTTGCTCTCTCCAAATCCTTAATTTGCTCAAACACTTTGGAATCAAAGCCATTGCATAAAGTGTTTAGAGCCATTGTGTTGCATTGCAAATTCTCTTGCTCTCTTGGTGTGGTGGAGGTGGGGTCAAGCACAACAAAGTCATTTTCAGTGCCCTCCCACACCTTTGGATGGATTGAACCAAGATACATTTTCATCTTCCTTTTCCAATAATCAAAAGAACTTGTGCCATCAAAGAACGGTGGTTTGCCCCCCACATGGTTGAACACAATATGAGCCATTTTAATACCGAAGGTTGTTAAGCCTTAATTAACCGGTAACCTCGCTCCGATACCACTTGAAAGGTCCTAATTGGCTAGAGGGGGGGTGAATAGCCTAATTTAAAAACCTGAAACTCAAAAACTCAAATGTGGAAGTTAAATACCAGCCGGTACTACCGGTTGGTTTGGACCGGTACTACCGGTTTATGCCGGTACTACCGATGCAAACCTACCGGTACTACCGGTAGCCTACTGAAGCTACGAAATCCGAGTAAGTTTGAGCTTTGATTTCAGTTTCAAGTGTTACTCCACACTCCTAGATGTTGTAGTGGATGATGTTGAGCTTCTCTAAGCTCGGCACCTTGCCAAATCGTAGATCGAGCCTTCTCAACCTAAGAATGAAGAGGAGAAAGAAAGAACGCGAATAGCACAAAGAACAAGTGGATAGACGAAGCTATCACAACAATAGTAAGCACGCGGGACACGAGATTTATGCCGAGGTTCAACACCCCACAAAGGAGTGCCTACGTCCTCGTTGTTGAGGTGACCACAAAGGTCCGGAGTCTTTTCCACCTCCCTTCCTCCCTCAAGCAACCACAAAGGTTATCTCAAGTTTTCACTAAGATCAAAGGGTAATACAAACACTTCGGGGTGCCCTCACAAGTAAATCAACACGGGCGACCACGAAGAACGCCTAGCCGGCTAGGGTTTGAAGAAACCCAAGAGTAATAAACACAAACCAAACCGGCAAGACGATGAATCCAAGTGCTCAAGTCGTAGATCGAACCTCCCACTCTCTAATCTCACTTCTCTAGCTTGATTCTAGCAAGGATTGAAGTCTAGGAGCAAAGAGGGAGAGAGAGTGGTTGAGTCAATGCTTGGAGGCTCTTTTGTCTGAAGGATGTTTGCAATTGTGGCGTTCGCACTGTTGAAAACAATGGGAGGAGCTATTTATTATGACTGCCGAAGGGTTACCGGTACTACCGGTTGATATCACCGGTACTACCGGTCCCTAGGTTTCCGACCATTGGAACCTGCCTGCAGTCACGAGAAGTTGGGCGTTGAATTGACCTATCAGTACTACCGGTGTTCCACCGGTACTGCCGGTGATCATCGGTACTACCGGTGAAAGACCGGTACTACCAGTAGTTCATTTCCACGCCAACTTCGGAACTGAAATATTTGGGCATGAAAAATGACTTACCGGTACTATCAGTGTTTAACCGGCACTACCGGTGACCACCGGTACTACCGGTGGAATACCGGTACTACCGATAGTTCAAATCTCTCGCCCACCTCGGCGCTGAGCTAAGCCAACCGGTACTACCGGTGAAATACCGGTACTACCGGTGCACCTAGGCAGAAAAGTTTTTCTCTTAGTGTCCGTGAGTGCAAAGGTGTCTCTCAAGCGCATTATATAGACTGACATGAGCACTCTTCTTCTCATCTAGCTAGTCTAATTTGTATCCCTCTTAATAGTGCGGTGTTTCCTTTAACTCAAGCTAAAATAAAAATCTATAGAAACACTTGAGCCGAAACGCTTTCCATCTAGGGAATTTTAGGGGTGCTATGATTCACCAAGTGTCTTCATTCAAATCTTTCAATGGGCTAATACCTTTGCCTTAATTTCCATAGTTTTGTTTTTCTCTTTCTTGTTTTTAAGTTGGAGCATATTGATTATCATACAAAGTCCATCATCTCCACTTTCATGAACTTGTGGCCTTCTCCACTTAGCCAGCATACTCCATACACTTGTATTGCCAACCTATTTCACATCCACTTAGAGCCAAAGGTTAGCAACTAGGTTTCATCAATTACCCAAAACCAAACTAGAGCTTTCAGAGGGATGATCAGACGCAAGGTGCGTTCGGTCACTATTTGAACCAGATGACGTACAGTAGCCGTTGAGCGACCGGACGCTGCACCAGACGCATCCGGTGCAACATTAAGGTGTGTCCGGTCAGTGCGCAGAAACTGTTTCTCGTTCAAATGGCTAGTGACTTGTCTGGGGGTATTTATATTTCTCCAACTCGTCCATTTAGCCCCTCTTGCCTATTTGCTCAGTTGAGAAACAACTTGAGAGTGCAAGGGAGTGCAAGAGCCTAGTGAGATGATTGAGATTTGAGAATCCAAGATTAAGGCCCTCATTAGTGCATAGGAGTAGCAAGTGTGCATCCATCTTCCACATTAGACTTGTCCATGGTCAAGTGAGAGTTTGTGCTTGTTACTCTTGGTGATCGCCATCACCTAGATGGCTCGGTGGTGATTGGAAGCTTGGTGATCATCCAGTGGAGCTTGTGAATGACCCACTCAAGTTGTGAGCGGTTGTGGGTGATTCACCATGATGGAGTGTCGAAGAATCAGCCCGTAGAGTGCGCTTGGTCCTTGCGTGGATCAAGGGGGAGCTATACCCTTGCACGGGTGCTCCAACGAGGACTAGTGGGGAGTGGCGACTCTCCGATACCTCGGCAAAACATCGTCGTGTCCCTTTCCTCTCCTTTACTTTAGAATTTTCTTGTGAGCCTCTAGCATGCGATCGAACTTGATCTTCTCCTTTTCACTTTCACATTCTCTCTGTGCATCACGGATGGCCTGACCAAGATCATTAGTGGGCTCATCGTCTAGCGTTATCTCTTCTTCAGCCTCCCCCATTGCAGTATCATCAAAGGTGCCGTATTCAACAAATCCACGGATAATATTGTTGTCATCATCCCCTTCTTTTTCTTCATCTTTTTTCCATTATAACACTTCTTTCTCTATGTTTAGTCCAATAAATATAGTTTGGCATGAAACCCAACCTAAACAGGTGTTCGTGAAGCATCCTTGAGCAAGAATAATCCTTCTCATTTTTGCTTAGGACACATGAGCAGCACATGAAACCATTTTGCATGTTTGCCTTGGCCACATTTATGAAATCATGCACGCCCATAATGAAATCTGCGGAGCGGCAATAAACATTGTACATCTAATGTCGGTTCATCTGCATTACATGACGTACACCAAAACTATTAATAATCCATATTACACAATATGCATGATTACTAGTTAAAAGAACCATAATATCCGTCAATCAACGTGATTAATTAATATCCTATGGCACACACTTGTTTCACGCTAAATTCAAGCCTAGATACAATGTGCACAATCCCATGTAGCACTAAACAAACTAAACCTACAATGCACTTCAGCAAAAAAAGGATTTCGCGACCAATTCCAACTAAAACAGACAGATTATTCGTCTGTTCAACATCGATGGGCTTCTTCTGCTGGCTCACTGCCTCATCAGCTACCGCAGCTACCTCTGCAAGAGATTTTTGTACGTGCTCAACATACTCGTCCTCTCAGTATCAGCCTTCACATCCAGTGCCATCCCACTGAAATTAGAACAACAAATTAAGAACTTTAATCAAAATCATCAAGAAAAATGACTACAAACCATAAAAACCAAATGCGACAAAATAACTCACATTGTGATTCAAACACTTGTAGAAGATACGACCCTTGGTGGGACCCTCCTTCCTCACTCGGTACTCTGTCACAATCTTCTACTTACACTCGCCACACGCAATGAGTGGGAGGTCTGGCCTCAGTCGCTTTGGAACCCGATGAGAGGCCGAGGACCCGAAAGCCACAGTCGCCATCTACTCTCTATACTCATTTTTGTCACACCCATTTTTAAGGACAAAAATAGGATGCATAAAAGACTCATGTGCGCCCCAGGAAACAGTCGCACACATAAGTTGACAAATTACAAAGTATCATCACAGTGCTTATTACATAACGAATAAATATTTAAAACATAGTCTTGAACGATAGGTAATAATAACTAATAGTAATTCTTCAGCGGAAACTCCACACAGGGACACGGTTGACTGGTTGACACCAAGACTAGTACTCATTCCGATAATCTTCCTCTATATCTTCATCTGTTATGGTGGAAATAGCAAGAGTGAGTCCATGTCGAACTCAACAAATATAACACAGGGTTCATGTGGCTCAAAAAGGCTAGACATTGTTTAACTGCGTTTAGCTTTTAATCATATATTAGCAATTGAGTAGCATCAAGATAAACCACTTCCCATTAAAGAACCAATGATCAATTGTAATAAGGATAATGAATAGCATTAACATGAGCAAATAATAATCAACAATAATTTAGCATGATATAACAGTTATGATCAACTATTCCATAAGAATCCCCAAGGCCGCTCGTATCCGTGAGCACGGCTAGTATACCAGTTTTTAACTCTGCGCAGAGGTGTACACTTTCACTGTGAGTCATGATTTCCAAATGAGTGGGGAGATCAAGCCCAAACACCCGAGAACCATATAAAGCCACTCAAAAGTTCGTCTAACAAGTTAGGGCCATTAGATTCACTCGGCAGGCAGATGTAGAACCCCCCTTCCCTGTGGCACAACAACCGCAGCCTATACACACTAGGCCAGGGGCTCGCACTACACCCAACGTGGCAAGCCATTCTTACGCCATTTAAGGTAACCTCTAACAAGCTAGAAAAGGTCTCTTGAACAACTAAAGCCAGAGCCATATAGCCCTCACAGCTGTACTGTATATCCCGGTTATCACTTACAGATAAGTCCTTATGGAGAGAAACCAGAGCATCAAAATAATACACATGCTCTAGCCCCCTTTTAACAGTAATAAAATCATCTTGATAGTTGATTGCTTAATCCATTAATCAAATTACAAGATCATTGTTCTTAGTTTAAGCACTAGCAGTAGCTACCCATATGCATTCCCAAGGTTGACAAGGAATCAAGATAACAATCACTAAGTTATAATCTCTAAGGTTGTCAAGGTAAGCACATGCATATGTATGACAATTCAATGTATAGGTAACAAGGATAGTCCTGTGTTATACTTGCCTTGATCAAAGCTTTCCAAGTGATACTGCTGACTTGGCTCAAAGTAATACTCCGAATCGTCCAGATACTGCTCACCTTCTATACTCGATCATCAATCAACAACACACATGCATCCAATCAAACAAACACGAAGCAAACAAAGAGATACAATTAGAACAGTACACCAACAGTAGCAAAACAGTAATAAAAATTTATAAAACTCTTCTACACGTTTCTACGATCACACAGACGCAAAGATCACCAAATTCGGAGTTAAAACGTGAAAGTTATGAATTTTCTAAGATTTCCTATAGATAAATAAATACTTAATTATAAACTCGAAAAATAAATTATCAAAACTAACTGTACAACTACACTAACATGTAGAGCTCGCAAATACGAACCTAACGCAACTTGAACGGATCAAATCGGAGTTATAACGAAGATTTTATGACCAAAACAGTTCTAGTGGCAAAACTGTAAATACCTGAAAACGTATTTTTGATTAAACCGGGAGAAAATACGTTTTCAAAACAAGAAAACGGATTCAGGATATTGCGCTAAGGACCGCGGGTTGATTACTAAAAAGCTGAGGGTCTCTTTAACAAATTTACCCGCGAAGGGGTAAGTTCTAATCTGGGCCGTTGATCACGATTTGGACGGCTCGTGTTCATCATCGAGTCTACAGTGCTCATACCGGTCTCCTACCTCAAGTCCGGCCGGCGGCCACCATGGCCGGCGTGCTCCACCTCGCCGGAGATGGCGGTTCTCCCTAACTAGACCACCAATCGAGCCCGCGTTTGATCCAAACGGTAGAGAAGCTCCATGCGAACTCAACTAAGCGGTAAATACTAGCTACGATAGACCATACGTGACGCGCGGCAACAAGGGGACGGTGGCGCCATTGTTGACCGACGGTGAGCTCCAAACCCACGATTCAAAGCACAAAAACTCAAAAGAAGAGCATTGGGAGGGAGAGGAGAAGATGACAAACTCACCCAAGCGAAGAAATCGGCCTTGAATCCACCCGAGAGCTCCTCCTACGAGCAACCGAAACTTCCAACTCTCCCCAATCCCTAGCGCTCGGTTTCACGTGGTGAAGTTCACGGTTTAGATGAAAAACGGATATGGGAAGGTCAAGGCGTCCTATTTATGGCTTCTATTGGCCGTGTTCGGGTAAGATTCTCCGGGAAATCACGAGAAAGGCGGCGGCGGTACTCCGGTTCGGAGTCCGGCTCGAACACGGGAGGAGGAAGACGACTGACATGTGGGGTCCAGTGGTCAGCGACATGATGAACGCGCGGCTGCTGACTTGGGCTGGCTCGGCTGCTGGGCCGGGACGCGGAGACGGGCTGCTGCGGTGCTGGCTCGGCCGCGACAACGCTGATCGGCCCACGCGGGCAGGCGCGGAGGAAAGCAGGCCGTCCGACGGCCTTCGGGCCAAGAAGGTAAGAAGGTAAGTTGTTTCTTCTTTTTTTTTCTTTTGTTTCTTTTCTTTTTCTAATTTTCCAAACACATTTTCAAATTAAATTTTCCTAAACCAAATCAAATAAAACAAATATATCCACACCACAAAATAAAATAAATGCAACAGCATGAATGCATCACCAAATAATTTTAAAATTTTAATTCCCTTTCTCTAAATTATTTAAAATCTATTACTCCTAAAATTTGGGTGTTACAATTTTTGTAAACTACTATAAATTCCTTATTTTCTAAACCAATGAAGATCAAATGAGCTATATAAAAACCCTAAATTTCTCTATTTCTCTAAACCATGAAATGAGCATGTATACTAGCAATGAAAGATGAATACTAGTTTTGATGAACTACTATAAGCTTCCTTCATCCAAATATGCAAACTATCAAGTGATTTTCAGCTCAGATGGCGTAAAAATCAAGAAAAATCCACCATTATTCAATTTTAAAAAACCACAAATTTTCCTATTCTAGACCACGAAATGAGAAAGGCTAGTGATAAAACATGAGAGGATGAAGTTGATAACCTTTAGAACCGAAGAATGGATGGAGGAGTCAAAGAAATCTTGAGATGGCCGAAGTCGAGGAAGAACAGAGCCAGCGACGAGCCAGAACAGAGAGCTTGAAATGGCTCAGGCTGGGGAATGAAGAAGGGTGGTATATAGTTCGGTACCTTTAATCCTGGTTTGTGGTTCCAACCCGGACTACAGGTCCACTAGTAGTCCCGGTTGGAGCCACAAACCGGGATTAAAGTTTTAGTCCTAGCTAGCCGCTGGAACCAGGACTAGAGGAAGACCTTTAGTCACGGTTCGAGCCACCAACCGGGACTAAAGGTCCCCCTCCTGCAAAAGCTGCTAGTTTAGCCATTGGGCAGGGGACTTTAGTCCCGGTTGGTGGATCCAACCGGGACTAATACTTTCATTAGTCCCGGGCCTAAAAATGGCCAGGACTAAGCCCTGAACAGAAAGTCTGTTCTCTACTAGTGTCGGTAAAAAAGGCCAGTCTCCTAAAACCAAATTCATACTATTGTTCAAACAATGAAATCGGATACCAGATACACTACAACTATCAAAACCATTCCACTTCAAGCTGGGTTTCTATTTTGTATTTGAATAAAAATATGGTTTAATACTTAAAAGTTCATAATAATTTATTTTAAACACAAAACATGAAACTAGTATCCATTTTTTTCCAAAATGGTATCTATGTGTTCGTGCTTAATTATTTGGATCGTATTAGTTCATGCCCCCCAGTAAGTCATAGCTTGTAACAATAACTAATATTATTTAAATTATCAGTTTTCACTCTACCTTGTTTTGATTGTAGACTAGTTAGTTACATGATGTTTGAGGCACTTCCTTGTTTAAAACATATAATTGCTAAATACGATCTATACATCTGTACATGTAGTGGGGTAATGGTATGTATCTCTCAGGTTGGTGTCATATTCCACATCTTTCTACTGCCACGTCTGCTTCTTGGTCAGTTCCCAAGTCTTGTACACTGGAAGGCAATTATTTAAATAAATAATGAGCATGACTACAAGCAATTAAACACTATAAGCATAAACAAATGAATTCTAGATACATTTAAATAGATCAGCTACAAATAGTTAACAATTTTAGAAAAAAATTAAGACTGGTATGTTTCATATTTTGCTAATTCAAAATTAATTGGTGAGTAATCTTTCGAGAACCAAACTTTCAATATTACTTTTCTAAAATAGAAATCCTTTCTGAATATATGTGATGACCAAATTTATCTGGCTATAATAGTTGTAGAACGTACCCTGTTTTGTAGTTATTAAAGCTTGAAAATCATAATAGCATGATATTTTTTTTGTGAATCATAATACAGACATAGACACTCAATATATAGAGGCATACTCATCTTACCTCTATGAAAACACCTCTGAAAAACTAATATTGAACCGGCATATATCAAAATTGATGGTCACAATAGGAGCCTCACTGTCCGTGGGTACAATAACAATGGTATTAAATTCTAGAATAAGTCTATGAAAATGCGAGCACCAGCGTCAAGTCGATGACTTAACTAGAGTGTGGACAAATTCAACTAGGTAAGCTATGCTCAGTTTGCGTACTACCATGCAAGTTGATGGCGGGAAAATGGAAATTATTCTCGTGAACACAGAAGCAACAACACTTGGTGCTATATATTTGTATAGAAGTGTTGCTACTTTCGTCCCATGTTCTGAGGTCACTAGATACAAGAAGGGTCGTTGCTTTCATGCGTTTTATATGGTACATACATCTCCTCGGTGGTCTCCCCGGTGGTCTTAGATCACATGCAAGGCAGGGACGTAACTGGCATTCATGTGTGCACCAGCAAGTTGCCGATCGAGTTGGCATTTGCTCATCCTACTTGCAGCCAACTGTGACCCCATGGCCACGGCAGAGCCGCCACCTGAGGGACCGGGTTCAGGGTTCCTCAATAGGAGAAATTGAATATTCTAGTTGTGAGACTCCCAAACATGTAAGATACAGTTGAGATGATTGAGAATTGAACGCTATTCTTCCATTAAAATTCAGTTGTCAAATGTGATGCATACGGTTGTGTCATTATTGTGTTGGTGTCTGGGAAGGCGGCTATACCTCCTATGCACACATACGCCCAGCATCCATGATATGACATGGAAGGGTAAAGACAAAAACACAAGTGGGCTAACTGCAGCCTTATCGATTGGACCTCAGTTAATAGAGTCCTTATTTTCAGAAGCACATCTCTTACTTGGCCCGCTTAGGGCAGTCTCAATGGGACATTGATGATAGTTTTTATCTATCTTAATTACAAGCACAACTAAGCAAATTGCTGACATGACAGTAAAGAAACTACGTATAGAAATCCATTGGGACTGCCTTTATTGTAGCACCCGGTTTTAAGAACAAAACCAGATACACACCATATGTGAGCCCAGGAAGTCAAATCTCACATACAGCTACAAGTAAGGGGTAATATCAAAAGACCATGCTTAAATACATAACATATTAGTAAAAGAATACAACCTTAGGGTAAAGACAGCAGAAATACAACTCCAGTCTTCGAGTGAGAACTCCACTCCACAGGGACGAACTGACTGGTTGATCACAAGCCTAACTTCTCCAACTTCTAGCCATCTGGTACCCATCCGGGATTTTTCCAATGTATAGAAAAGTAAAGTAAGCGTAAGTACATATCATACTCAGCAATATAACATGGGGTTCATGAAGCTCAAAAGGCTGACACTGGTTTACTGCGATTAGCTTTTAAGTAGATCATAATTTTAACCATTGAGTAGCAACAAGTTCAGCAATAGCCCCAAATAACCACACAATCATGTAAACATGAGTAATGTATAGCATAAACAGTAATCGTTAGTGAGTATCAATATTCATTAATATCATTGGTGTTCATCATCTATTCAATAAGGAGTCCAGGCTGTTCGTGACCATGAGCACGGCTGATATACCAGTTTTACACCCTGCAGAGGTTGTACACTTTCACTGTGAGTCGTGAATGCCCAAAGCCTGGGGTCATGACTCCCCAAAACACTTCCAAGGTGAGCAGGCAGGGTACACTATGAGGTCTTTCAAAGGTTTGTCTAACAAGTTAGGGCCGTTAGGTTTCTGTGCCCTGCGAATGTAGAGCCCCCTTCCGAATGGCACACAATAACACGCAGCCTATACACATTGGGACAGAGGCCGCACCACACCCAACCCGAAACACACCCCTCTTGCGCCATAAAGGTAACCTCTAACAAGCTAGAAAAGGTCCTCATACTTGACCAAAGCCAGAGCCATGTAGCTCTCACAGTTGTACTGTAAGTCCCGGGTTGTCTCTTAAAGATAAGTCCTTATGGAGAGAAACTGGAGCACCATAAAAACAGCCCAATGCTCTAGCCCTCTTGAGCCATGTTGCTAAAAAGCATCTTTTAAACGTTTATTGCATATACCATTAGTCAAGTTACAGATCATGGTTATTTATCTTGAGCACTAGCATAATACTACCCAAATGCAATTATCCCACAGGTGACAAGGTACAAGATATCAAACTGCTAGGTAATCCTTAGTGGCAACAAGGTAGACACATGCAATATGAATTAAATGATTAAAGGTGTATAGGACAACAAGGATGATCCCAAGCTATACTTGCCTTAAACTCAGGTCCTTCTTGTAGTCCAAACCTTCGAAGAACTCCTTCTTAATCACCAACTTCTTCTAGATCACCAACGCAAAACTCACCGACTGGACATCATCATAGAACACCACACAAGCATCCATGCAATCATACACGAAGCAAACAATAGAACTAAACTAGAACAATACACCAATAGAGATAAAATAGTTTGAAAAGGTTATACAACTAATCTATGCAGTGCTACGATCACACAGACGCGAAGATCATGAAAACGGAGCTAAAACGAAGAAGTTATGAATTAAACAGGATTTCCTTTAATAAAATAATAGATTAAATATAAGCTCGAATTTGAAAAGTTGAAAACATGGTGAACAATTGTATGAACAAATAGATTACAAAATTACAAACCTAACGCAACTTGAACGGACTAAATCGGAGCTAAAACGTGACAGTTATGACCAGTTAAAGTTCAATGGCAGTTTTGTAAATACTGAAAGCATATTTTGATTTTAATAAAAGAGAAACTACGCTTTCGGGAAGGGAAAGCGTAAAGTCAGAATGTGCCTTGGACAGCAGGTGCAGCCTGAGTGCGATGGAAATTCAACGTTGGAGTTAGAATACATACCGGAAATTCAAGAGTTGCTCATCCAAGATAGAACCATGATAGAGTTGACGACCGGATGTAGAGGAGATGACGTAGTAGAGAAAAGGAAGGGAAATTTGATTTACTACCTAGGGATTCCCAAACCAGGGGCTCCCCTTATGGTAGTTTTGATGTGCTTTGGCCAAGGGGTTGGTACATATATATAGGGAGGAGAATTTCTCACATCTGCATCAATTAGCAATATGGTACTAATTGATGTTGCACCCTCCACCTCCACCTCCACCTTTACTAATGGGCTTAATTAAACATTAAAGCCCATTTTAGTAAATAAAAACATGGGCCTTTCGAATTTATTAGAATTATTGCATATAGACTTTGAGAGTTGGTGGAAAAATAGAGGATTTATTATTTTCAGAATTAATTAATTTCACGAATAAAATAATTCTAGAAAAGTCCAGAATTGAATTTAAGCCGCGAAAAATATTTCGAAAGCTCTGAAAATTCAGGAAAAATTCTCAGAGATATTTTGGAACATGAGAAACCCAAATAAAGTATTTGGAGCTCATGATAAAATAATTTGGAGCATCTAAAAATTAGATTATGCTCATAGAAAAGTGGGAACAAGTTCCAAGAAAAGCCAGAAAAATCCCCGTGAAGTTTTTAGAGATTGATTGACATGCGAGGAACTAAAAGGAGTGATTTGGTTACAAAGAAAAGACTTTAAAAAGCTCCCAAAGAAAACTGGAGCTAAGAAACAAGGAATTTGATTATAGGAAAAAATGCAAGGATAAGCCGAAAAAAGATAAACGGCTTACTATACGCGTTTTGAAAACTTTGCTCACTCTCATCACAAAGTCAAACAACAAGCATACATCAGAATTAAACATATGCACCAGCATATATACACAAAAATGTTACTACACTTTATGATAAATTTTAATTCAATGAAAATATTAGTTTTCCTATACTTCATGAGCACAAAAATTCAAAATTAAATCATTTTAATTCTATTTCAAAAGAGGCAAATTTTAGGGTGTTACATTTATGTTAGTTGATCTTAGGATGCATTAATTTATTAGGTGCCTTTGTAAATAGTTTGACCGTTTTGAAAGTTGTTGGATATTTTGAAAATTTAGACACTTTATGCTGCCTCTGTTCATCAAGGGGCCCATTCCCAATATCCTATTTTTGGTAGTGCATCATGAGGCCTTCACCTTTAACTATAGCCTATGTTTTCTGTGCCACTATTTAGATAACCTCTGTGTGCTTGACCACTAAGTCACACAAATGGGGTCTGTTTGGTTCACCCCTCCAAGGCTAGGAGAGCACAAGCCAACGATCTCCACCAAGGTGTTCAGAACGTCTGTGTGACTTAGTGCTTGACCACTAAGTCATCCAGGCGTTCAATCCAGGAAACTTCGCTTGCACTCAGACATGTCCTAGCTCTGGTATCTCGATGACCAAGCTATGATGACTTCTGCAGGTCAATGTCTTTGCCCAGCCTGTGGTACAAGAGAAAAGATGGCGGAAATATATTTATTAGACATGTTGTGGTGCGGTCTTTTGGGACTAGGAAAAGAAGGGTCATTAGCAGATAATATTGGCTTAGCTTTAGACAGCTTTCATGATTTTT
The DNA here is from genome assembly GCA_038087645.1 of Saccharum hybrid cultivar R570. Classification (NCBI taxonomy): domain Eukaryota; kingdom Viridiplantae; phylum Streptophyta; class Magnoliopsida; order Poales; family Poaceae; genus Saccharum; species Saccharum hybrid cultivar. The sequence goes on from JAQSUU010000760.1 coordinate 19,871,060, forward strand.
GCAATGTTTTACTGCTACAGATTTCGCATTTCTGCCAGCCCCATCACTGCCGGTTTTAGCGCTGGTTTTTAGCTAAAACTGACAGTGATATGTCTATCCGACACTAGTATTGGGTCATAACTGTTAATTTTTGGCTAAAACCGACACTTATACTATCGCTGCCGGTTCGTGGCTTGAGTTGACAGTGATATGTTGCAAAAAAAGCTTCATAACCTTCTCATATAATGTTCGATGAAGATGAACTTTATATCAAAGTTGCAATACTCGACGAGATTTACAACTTTATACTTCAAACTTTTTTATTTGAGATCATTTGGATGCCCAAATATATACCATAATATTTATAGAGTTAATACCAAAGGAGTCCAAATGCTTTATAGTTATAAGTGTGTCTGTAGTGGTAGTTAAGAATCTCGGATGGAGAAGCGACCAATATAATAATCGTAGATATTGAAAAGTTACGTAACTTTGTAATTCACAAATTTCTTATTTAAAGTCGTTATGATGTCACTCTATTTGATTTGCAAGATTTCGTAGATGGAGAAGCAACCAAAACAAAAGTTATAGATCTCAAAAAGTTACACAATTTTGTAGTTGACAACTTTTTATTTGAAACCATCTATCCAACGAAAACTATATTTGATTTCTCAAATTTAAAATTCAAATTTTTCAGGTGGCCTCGGATCAAAACAAAAGTTGTATGTCGACAAGTTATGCAACTTTGCAGTTGAAATTTTTTTAATTTGAAATCATTTAGCTAAGGAAAATTATGGTTGAATTTTTCTCATATTTGAAATTCAAATTCTTTAAATGACCTCCGATGTAAAAATGACTAAAATTGAAGTTGTAGATTTCAAAAAAGTTATAAAACTTTGTAGTTGATAACTTTTCATTTGAATTCATTTAAGGTCCCAAATACTTATATCAAAATCAAATGAACATAAAATGGCCAGGATGAATATCTCATTTGAGCACAGGCGTCTTACAGGTGGAGTGTTTAGGGAACAAAAACATCAAGCAGGAGGTCAGGGGTTCGAGCATGCTTTTTTCATGCAAAAATCGCTTGACTTCTGACCATGTGGCAGTCCACTGGGGTCACTCCAAGTATTAAAAAATTTTCTACTTTTCATCCCATTTTTGGGTTTTCCTAAAAATCACATCACTGTTGGTTCCTAATAACCGACATTGATTTGAACCCCCATCACTGCCAGTTTGCCTGTGTCGTTTCAAAATCCGGCAGTGAATGGGGGTTTTGAACCAACACTGAATGTCAGATCTAGGGTAGTGTTTTTCCTTGCAATTTACCGATATTTCAAATAGTTTTCTTTCATTCCACAAAATTATTCTTTCTATGTTCATGTGTTGCTATACATACATCTCCAGTTATCACAAGCTAGATAGTTTACAAAGGTAAAGGTAGTAACGTTTTAATAATTACATTCGTCATAAGTTCAAAGATGAAGGATATTTAAACTAATAGCAGCTTGTGGGGCTTGTACAAAAATGATACACTAATGAATGAGTAAGAAGGGAAAGGTATACAATGAGTAGTGAATTGCATGAGAAATGTCATTACTAGAATACATTATGGTACACCCTTAAGTACTACAATAATAATGTGGATACATATAGTATCACTACGTAGAAACTATGTTCCTTTCTGAGTTATGTACAATCAATACATTTATTCTTGGGTCATCAATATTTTCTGTAATATTTTTGTTGAGTCTGTTAAATTTGTATTGGAAGTTTCATCGCAAAAGTTACTTTCTTAACGATATTATTGATCTGCAGTCTGCTTACGTTACTACATCAGAATGCATAATAGCAACAAGAGAAAAATGACGAGCACTTATGCCATATATTTTTAACACGGAAGCTAGCTAGCCATAATGAGACTTGTCACCTATTTCTCCTTTGATAAGGGTGATATAGCCCGGAAACTGGACGGACACATCACTTATATTATATCAATACTGGAAAAGACCCAATTTGCCACATTTGGTTACACTAAGGTGATGATAGGTACACCCAAAGCCACAGTTCTAGTACTTGACCAGATTTGAAACTATACAACTAGTTAAAACTTTTTCATTTGAAATTGTTTAGGAAGTGAAATATTCAATAGAAGATTTTGGGAAAACTTTAATATAAAAGGATAGCATGCTATGTATGGTCACAAATAGTGGCACCAGAGGCTCGCGCACGGGAGTCTTGATGTCTTGACTTTGAACTTTGATCACCCAAACTGCACGCTTGACTGTACAACACTAGTAGACATATGGACTTTAGTCCTGGTTGGGAACAGGCTTTGGTCCTGAGACATGACTTTTTAGTCCCAGTTGCCTTGAACCCAGACTAAAGGTCCTCCATGGATAAAAAAAATAATGCCTCCCACTTCTGTGCCTCGCGTGGGATTCGAATCCAAGACCCCGTGCATTGCCTTGCACGTACCTTTCCAGCCCACCTACACAACACATGTTACTTTAGATAGGATGCTTTCCTTTTGAATTAGCTCGTCGAAGGACTTTTAGTCCTGGTTGGTAACACCAACCGGGACTAAAGGGTCTACTCTTAGTCTGGGTTGGAGGCGATGGGCCAGTTTTCGCCTGGCATGCATGGACTAAAAGTGGTAACCCTCATCCTTTTCCTGGTGGGGAGCCAAACAACCAGCAGAATGATTTTTGGGAGAATGTTCAAGATCTGGATAATGTACAACAAGCTAATCTTGATGAAGGTTGGGTTCCACCCCTGGTCCCAAATGCAGCTGCTGCAGCTGCTGGTCTCAATGTACAAAATGGGCCTTGGCCACAGAATGAAGGCCCTGCAAATAATGAAGATGTTTTGGGGAATGGCTGGCCTGCCTAGCAACAGCAAGGGGAAGTTATGGATCAGAATGAGTTAGAAGCAATTCAGGCTCAAGCAGATGCTTTGGTTCAACAGGCAATGCTTCAACTGCCAAATGCTTCTCAGTCTGCTGAGACTGTTAGCTCAGAAATCCTAGATTTTTACAGAGCTCAGGGGCCATTTATCAGACTTGAGTTGCCATTGGTAGAAAATCTCCATGCTATTGTGCCTTACTTGGACACATCTATCGATAAGACAGTGATTATCCTATCACCAGGTCTTTTGTCCCATGCCTTCAGCACAGATGCTCCTTGCTGATGTTATTCATGTTTCAACAATGCACCAGCATAACTTGTACATTCAGAGGCCATTGAACATTGTTTTTTCACAATTTCCTGGTTTACTATGCCTCAAGCAGTTTGGAAAACATCCTGTTAAGGAAGATATTAGATCTCCTTGCCCTGGTTACATCTTTTGCACTATTGATCCTCAAAAGGTCATTGCTGATCCTTTTTGGGGAAATAATTGGGAAGCTTCTTCTTCAGTGGTACCAATGGTTACAAAGAGACTCTTTAGGATGGATGATGTGGACAATACATTGACAGGAGAGCCTGATCCTAATGAAGAAATCAACTCACTTGATTTTGATCAAAGCAATTCTTATCCACCTATCACTGATGACACTCAGATGCAGCTAGCTTTATTTTCAGATGTCAGTGAAGCCTTGTCAGTTGACAGCCCGCAGCACACTCACCAGAAGAAGAGGAGAAGCAGGAAGAGACCTACTCCTATTGTGGATGATGAGGTCAGAAGAAGCACTAGACTGAATAAAACTGTGGATGATGGGGACCAACTGCAGCAGGCCCTTGAAGTTGTACTTTCTGAAGGACAGATGCTTCCTATTGATCTCATGCAGAACCTTGCAACAACCTATTGTGAAGTGGCTCCTGGAGATGTCACTGTTGACAAGCTACTCTCAAGTGACAACAATGATAATGTGTGATCTATATGTAATAGAACATCAGGACTATAGTCCTAGTCTTCTATCTGTTCTTTTGGCTAAGTGTTTATTGGTGGTTGATATGCTTCCACCTTGCTACTCTCTTTATCTGTGTTTCTATGGATTATAGCCGAAACTGGAATATCTTGTGTTGGAATGTTAGAGGTCTTAATGACCCAGACAAGTGGGATCTTATCTACAATAAATTAGAAGAAAGTGCTTGCTCTTTATTTTGTTTCCAGGAGACCAAAAGAGAGGAAATTAACTCTGCTTTCCTGCGAAAATTTGCTCCAAAACGTTTTGATTGTTTTGATTTTAGCCCTTCTGATGGTGCTTCGGGGGGGATTTTGGTGGCTTGGAGCTCAAGAGTCTTCTCTGTTACTACTATTGATATTCAGATTTTTGCTTTGAGAATGCAAGTCACCTCAGTTTGTAACATGGCTGTCTGGAATCTAATCACAGTTTATGGTCCCACACATGAACTGGATAGAACAAATTTTGTATCTTGGCTTTATAGTCTTGACATAGCTCATGATGAGCACTATCTTGTTCTGGGTGACTTCAATTTTTATAGATCAAATTCCAATAGAAATGTACCTGGTGGAAATGTAAATGATATGCTGGTTTTCAATGATATAATTCATCATTTAGGTCTCACAGAACTGCCTCTAAAGAGTAGGAGCTATACGTGGAGCAACATGCAGAGTCAGCCTCTCATGCAGCAATTAGATTGGTTTTTCATCTCACTTGCCTGGACTTTAACATATCCAAATACAGTGGTGTTACCACTTGCAAAAAGTACATCTGATCACACACCTTGTAAAGTCCAAGTTGGAACTCGAATATCCAAGACCACTTTGTTTAGGTTCGAAAATTACTGGACTCTTTTACCTGGTTTTTTAGAGAATCACTCCTGCCTGGTTCTCTTGTTCGCATCTGATGGGGCTAGAAATATCTCTACTAAGCTGAAAGCATGTAGATCTGCTTTGAAGGAATGGTATGGCAATAGGTCAAATCTGAAGACACTTATACAGCATTGCAACATCATCATCTCTTTTATGGATGGTTTGGAAGAAATCAGGGCATTGTATACTCCTGAAAGAAATTTCAGAAGCATCATTCAAGTACAACTTCAGAAGCTATTACACTATCAGCATATTTATTGGAAACAAAAATACACAGAGAAGCTAGTTAAATGGGGGGATGAAAATACTAAGTTTTTTCATGCTAGAGCCACGGAGAGATTCAGATTTAATGTAATAGCACAAATCACAGCAGCTGATGGCAGATTAGTGACTGATCACACTGAAAAGGCATCCTTATTTTGGGAAGGGTTCAAAGGCAGAATGGGGGTTTTAGTACATTCAGAAATGCTTTTTGATCTCAATTCACTTATGGTGCAGCATCATCTTCAAGATCTCATAGCTCCATTTACCAATGAAGAAATGGATGCAGTTGCTAAGGATTTGCCAAATGATAAAGCTCCTGGGCCTGATGGGTACAATGGGCATTTCTTTAAGAAATGTTGGAACTTCATCAAGTTTGACATTTACAGATTATGCAGAGATTTCTATGACCATGCAGCTAATTTAAAGTGTATTAACCACTCCTACATCACTCTAGTACCCAAAAAAGTCAACCCTGAAAGAGTTTCTGATTTTAGACCAATCTCTTTACTCAATTCAGCTATGAAGTTCATCACTAAGATTCTTTCAAATAGGCTACAAAGAGTGACTCTGCAAGTCATAAATAGAAATCAATATGGCTTTATCCAGGGAGGATCAATTCATGATTGTTTGGGGTGGGCTTTTGAATACTTGTTTCAATGTCATACCTCAAAAAGAGAAATAATGCTCATCGAGCTAGATTTTGAGAAAGCTTTTGATATGGTGGAGCACAAATCAATTTTGAGTATTTTGAGTGCTAAAGGCTTTCCACCAAAATGGTGCTTGTGGATAGATCAAATTTTGAGTTCAGGAACTTCATCAATTCTGCTAAATGGTTTACCAGCGAAGGAATTTCAATGTAAAAGAGGAGTAAGACAGGGAGATCCTCTATCTCCTTTGTTGTTTGTGTTGGCAGCTGATCTTCTACAGAGCATAATTAATAAAGCATATTAGCAAGGCCTTTTCAATCAGCCTATCCCAGATAGAGATCCAGATCATTTCCCTATAGTCAATATGCAGATGATACACTTCTTATAATGCAAGCTGATGCCAAGCAGTTGTTCTGTCTTAAAGCTCTTTTGCAGAGTTTTGCTACTTCTATAGGCCTAAAGGTTAACTTTCACAAGTCATGCTTGATCCCCATCAATGTCCCAACTCATAAAGTTCAGCTGCTAACAGGAGTATTTGGATGCTTACAAGGACAGTTGCCACTCACTTACTTAGGTATCCCTCTTGGAACTACCAAACCACTTGTCAAGGATTATGCACCCCTTGTTTGTAGAATTGAAAGGAAGCTTTCTGCTAGTTCTGTTTACTTGTCCTACTTAAAAAGGTTACAGCTAGTTAATTCAGTGATTTCATCTCTTCCAACTTACTTTATGTGCACTTTGAGCTTATCCAAGACAGTGGTTGCAATCATTGATAAGTTTAGGAAAAATTGTTTGTGGAGAGGCTGTGACATTAATGCGAAAGGATACAATTTGGCAGCTTGGGAGATGGTAACTGCTCCAAAAAACAAAGGTGGCCTTGGTGTTAAGAATTTATATCTGCAAAATGATGCCTTACTGCTGAAACATATTCATAAATTCTTTAACAAGGTAGATGTGCCATGGGTTCATCTCATCTGGTCTACTTATTACAAGCATAAGGTTCCTCATCGTTGCACACCAAGAGGCTCCTTTTGGTGGAGGGACATTCTAAAATTGGTGAATCAATTTAGAGAAGTGGCTCAATGTTTAGCAGGTATGGGAGATTCAGTAAGTCTGTGGGTAGATAACTTGCAACAGCAGCAGTCTTTCTCTGCCAAGTACCCAAATTTATATGATTATGCAACCAACAAGAATCTTTCCCTCAAAGATGCACTACAAGCCAATAACTTGCTAGATTTGTTCAGACTTCCAATGTCCAGAGTGGCTTATAATGAGTTCATAACCTTCATTGAGGAGCTTGATACTTTTAGGGAAGACATCAATGAACCAGATTTGTGGATTTACAAATGGAATGGTGGTCTCTACACATCTAGAAAGTTTTTTGCATATCACTTTCAGAACATCAATCCTGAACCCCCTTTTAGATGGATCTGGGAAGCTAAATGTATGCCAAGAATTAAGTTTTTTGCTTGGCTTCTGTTGACAGACAGGTTCAATACAAGAGATCTATTAATGAGAAGACATAAGCATCTGGAGGAGGGTTATAATTGTGTCTTATGTCCTGATCAAGTAGTAGAAACAGCATCACACCTCTTCTTTGAGTGTTCAGCTTCTATTGCCAGATGGTTTGTAGTGGGCATCCAATGGAACCTGCAAGGAAATGTTTGTCAAATGTTGGCACAGCAAAGGCAGACCTTCCATGGACCGTATTTCATGGATTTATTCATGATCACTGCTTTGTGTATTTGGAAGGAGAGGAATGATCTCATTTTCAAGCAAAAAGCTCCTTCAATGCAAAATTGGAAACACATGTTCAAGAGTGAAGTTAAACTTCGTCTTCTTAGGCTACCTTTTGCTAAGCGTGTTTTAATTATGAATTGGATCAATAGTCTGTAATTCCTTGTGGTCTGTCTCTTTGGCCTGCGAGCCATCTGCCTTTCTGGCTTGTGTGCCACCTGGTTTGTTTTAGGTGAGTGTTAGTTTTGTTTCCTTTCTCTGTTAGCATCCAGCTATCACCTGTTCTTGTACCAATTCTTAAAGTTCTTGTTTTAATATATTTTCTGGGGAGCAAGCTCCACAGTTCCTTTCAAAAAAAACAAACCTCTTAAGAATTAAAACTTGGGCAAGAAATACAATTATAGTTTAGCTGATTTTTAACTCATGTATTTGTAATCTCTTTTTCAAACTCATTCAGAGATCCTTCATAAAATCCTTTTTCCAAACCATTTAAACTATACTTTGTGAAAATGAGTCTAAAACTATTTTTTATGCTATTTTTAGAAAATCATATGAATAATTTTTGAAACCAATAGACTTGACACCTAAATAGGAATCAGATACGTGGATGTGGGGACCGGGGGAGCACCCAACCTTCCTTAGTTCACAAATTACGCACATGTTTGTAGCGAGGCCTTTTTGCAAGAGGGGTACAACGCTCACCCCACCTATCCTTGTTAGCAGGCATTATAGCCTGCTGGTCCTGTTTCACATTCATCTCTCAAGTACACGTAACCAAATTTGTGGTGCATTGTGAAATGGCCGGTAGCCTAGTGGTTGCAAGAGCCTCAGTGGCATCTAAGGTTCTGTGTTCGACTTTCCATGGGAGCAAATCACTACTATAGAATTTTTGTTGAAGGCGGGCGTTTTGGATTAATGGAGGCGGGCAAAGGCAACCGCCTCCAATCAAAGGCCTCAGTTAATAGAGGCTTAATAGAGGCGGTTGCCTTGCCCGCCTCAGATAATCTATTTACAAAGGCTGGCAACTTAGAACGCCATCCTCGTTAATTGATCAGAAAAAACAAAAAAAAATCCATGAGCCCGTTGGCGAGCCCATTCTCAGCCCAGTACCCGGATCTAGCCCCACTGTGCCGCACGTAGCGCACATAGGAGCAAGGACGTAGGCTGCCGCCATCTCCGGATCCTGCATCGGTGGTGGCTGGATCCGCGTTGGTGTTGCTCGATCCATGCCGGAGGACCTCGATCCATGCTCCAGAGGTCGATCCGTGCTGGGAAGACCTCAATCCGTGTCGGAGGACCTCGATGTGGTGGTGGCCAAATCGCATCGTCGCCAGATCTGGACCGGCCATCTACAAAGGGGAGAGAGTGAAGGAAGAGTGAGAGGGAGATGAAGAGTGGATGAGAGAGGGAGACGGGGAGTGGTGTACCTACCTCCACCATCATCGTTGGCAGATCCACGCCGCCCAGTCCCCACAATACCACGCGTCGCCTGGCCAGCACCGCAGACCTGAGCCACGGCCCCACGCCACCACGCGGCGCACGCCGCCCGACCCTATGGCCCCACGCCACCCGTGAGCCACCCAGCCACGCACCCGGAGAGAGGGAGAGGGAGTGGAGAGAGGGCGGCGGTCGAGAGAGTGAGTGGAGACAGGGAGGCGCTCCTGTAGAGAGAGAGACCGGAGGAAGGGAACGGTGCGCCTGGGACTGGAGTGGAGAGGGAGGGAGTGGCGCCTGGGACTGGAGTGATCGGAGGTTAGGGTTTCATCAGGTTATATACTCAACAGTTGGGTACTGAGCTTGGAATGGTAGTGGGCTAGGCTTGAACTTCGGAGGCGGTTCTATTAAGATGACTGTTGGTATTTATTAATGCAATCAACTTGATACTTAGTTTTCTAGCCACCTATTAATCACCTGCACCTCTAGCTTACTTGTACCAGGTTGTCATCCCCAGTGTTGAAGCTAAAAGTAATTGTAAGCACTACCTAGCATTACTACTAAGCAATTATCTTATTATTTCATGTGACTAAAAGGAATAAAGATGAAAATAGAAAGTATCCACAAGCGTACAGATGAGTATACCATTGTAGCATTTTACCCAAGAGTATTCTAGGGATCGTATTTATATTTTACCACTGGGAAGGGATGGCTTAAGGTATATGATATTCACTTTGCACATGCAATGGAGAGTTAACCATATCTCAATCAATCTACTCATAACAGGGGTAAGTCATAAGATAAATAACAATGAATGATAAATAACAAGTAATAAATAGTAATACTTACTCAGAGCACTCCATTCTATAGCATTAGCATGGTTTAGGTATAGATAAATAGAAATATTCCTAAATCATTCTAATCATATGTCAATGAATACTAAGACTAGTGCAATTACACCTAGCAATCATGGTAAGAATACTTCATATCTACACACAAGGGATATTACTAAGAATGATCAGGAACAGAGCAAGACTTCTTTCACAACTAGGTCCTACTTGACCTATATTCGGGGAGTGGACTACAGATGACTCAATAGGAATATCACACCCACGATCTACCACATGGTCCAAAATATAGGGTGCATTCGCAGGTAAACAACGTATAAGCACCATGCTATACAATGTCGACCACTCACCCATGAATTCAAAGAGTGAGCGCTATACGATCTTATGCTTGAATATAAAGACATTCTAACTATACTAAGTATATAATCTAAGTAGACAATGAACAATATAACTAAGAACATAATCAATATAGAGAACAATGTCATATCTAATGTAGCTAGTAGAATAATTACAGAAAGATATAAAAGAGAGGTTACAGAGGCTTTACCAAGCCGTGCTCTTGACACGATCCAGAATCCAAGCGAAGCTTGCCTCCTACTTCTAGCCTAGTTAGCTATGCCCTACAATATGGTGGAGCTCTGAGGAAATTAGGGTTTCTGGCTCTGATGACTTGATCAAATGACTTGGATGACTTGAATGCCAGGGATCAGGGCCTTGCTTGTATAGGCCGGTGGGATGAACCAGAGCCCTCGGATCAAACCGACCTTGATCAACAATGAAGATGCAAATCCTAAGACGGTGGAGGAACCGACATAGAAGACGGAGGCTGACAGGGGGCCCACAGGTCGCCGACCTAGGGGTGGGGTCGGCCGACCTGGCTCAATGCCAGTTGGGCCCCCCTTCAGTGGGTTGCCTTCTGGTGTCTTCTAGATTCTTCTCAACTTGGTTTCGAAATAGAATATGCTTTTTATCTCGACGTCCTTAGTATCTTTCCTCATTTTCCTGATAAACCCCTGCAGAAACACAGATTCACTAAAACCTGTGGAATTCTGTCAGTTTAGACCCTAACTCTATGTTGACGGTTGATATATGCCCTTATTCATGTTTAGTTGATAGTTTAAAATGGTAGTTAATGACCGTCAACAATGACCGCCTCCGTAAATAGCCTATTTTTAGAGGCGATTGCCTTAAGATGACCGCCTCGATAAATCGATTTTCGGAGACGGACATTTTCAACCGCCTCCGTAAATAAAAACAACCGCCTCCATTAATCATGCATTAACCGAGGCGGTCAGATTTTGTAACCGCCTCGGTTAATGTTTGGGTAGTGCCTCGTAAAATCATTTGTGTAGTGAATATTCCAAGATTTAATACCTTTTGTTCCTTCAGTGGTTGGCGACATTCGCGTTGACAGCGAGACGTCAATCTCAAGGATTTGTCGGCCCATAGGGGTAGGATTTGTGTGCGTACATTCAGAAGGGTGAGTATGCGTTCGTTGTAAGCGTTTGCATTGTACCATGTAATCTGAAAAAATGGTGGCGCATAGATTAAGTTGGACTAAACTAAAGGAAGCATATGTATAGTGCGTCCATTATATTTGCTTATTACAGAAAAAGGTTTTTTCTCACTTCGATACGGCATCCAGTACATTCATATTCCAATTTTGAACGAGCATTAATCTGATGACTAAACTAAAATGAGGCATATGTTTGTACCAGTAGTATTCTGGTGGCTTCTGTTCGTGAAAGCAGAGCTCGAGACAAGGCATCAAACACATGTACTTGCAACGAGGCATTAGTGATCAGACAGACTGTAGTGGCTTTTGCGGAGTAGTGTTTGTAGCTGTCCATTACTCAAGACGGATGAGGCAGCAGGCAACCAGATGAAAGATGGGCCGAAACGTCCGAGGAAGCCTAGGCCCAAGAAGAAGAAGCCGATAGTGTTTGGACTGGATTCAGTAAACACTCACACTGAGCATGAGCTGTAGCACTCCTAGATGGGGCCTGTAAAAAAAATAAAAAACACAACCGGCCAGATTTCTCTCGAACCCTCCCGTTCCCCATCTACAGGAAAAGGCGGTTCCAGGGCGATCGATGTTTCCGGTGTCAATCCAGCTGATTCCTCCCGCCAGCGGCCTCTTCAGAGGCCATAGGAGGTGGGGATCTCTGGGTTGACGGCTGTGGTAGTTACTAGTATAGGAAATAGTACCTATATTAGCATATATGTTTAGATCTTCGACTCTCGGGGGTATACTGGTAAAGGTATGTCCACTTATGAGATTATTATCTTCCTCTAGGCCACTCCGACAGCTGCGATGATGGTGATGCGGTTTCCGGTGAAAAGCTGGTAAGGTATGTTTTCCTCTACCTAGACTTAGGGCCTATTTAGTTTCCCTTCAAAGTTCTAAATTTCCCATCATATCAAGTCACATCAAATATTTGACGTATGCATGGGGCATTAAATGTAGATAAAAAAGAAACTAATTACACAGTTTGTATGTAAATCGCGAGACGAATCTTTTGAGCCTACTTAAGCCATGATTGAACACTTATTGCAAAAGTTAGCACATGTGCTACAGTGTCAAAATTCTAAATATTTTAGATCTAAACACTCCCTTACAGTTTGGGTTGGAGTTTTTTATCCCCATTTTGGGTTCTTCGGCGTCCACCGATTGGGGTGAGTCATGGAGGCTGGAGGGGCGTCAGATCCGGTTCCTTGTGACCAAGATTTGGCTGATGGCTGTTTGCCGGGGCGTTCACATTTCAAGAGCCACGTCCTGCTTGAAAGATACAATAGCAGTGCATCTGTTACAACATTTTCGCCTCACATGTGGATTTCACAAGTGGCACTGCTAGTGTCCAGTGTATCCAGCTGGCCGACGTTGGCTGCTACCCGATTCACACATCCAAGTTGCTCAGGGCAAGAATCTCCAACAGTCCATGCACTACTCAACGTGAATATAATTACACCCATATGCCCAGCACCCATGATATGACCTGGAAGGGTAAAGAACAAAACACAAGTGGGCAAGCTGCAGCTTCTTCCCCAGCTCCTTAATAAGGTCACCATAACATTAGCTTCACCCAATAAACTAATCAGTTTTCTCGCACGCCCTAATGTCGTTCCAGTCATCGCCAGTCGTGGAGGGGCCGTGGGGGTGGTGCCGGATGTCACAGGCTCTACTACCAATCGTGTCCGGCCACAGGAATACGAGGGTCAGAGATTGAGAGAGGAGTGAGGTTGAGGCAGACTGAGAGATGTGAGGAAAACTGAGGATGTGGCTCATTTTCAGAGGCGATGACTGAGGTGACTGCAACTGTGGACATTTGAATCCCATTTCTGGAGGCGGACTTATGAGGAGGGCCATGTCTGTTCATCAATTTTATGATACAGTCATTTATCAAACTATCTCCATAAATGTACAGGCTGCCTCTGAAGTTAACTACCTCTTTGTGAAGATTATATCTATTTTTACCCGCCTCAGTAAAAAAGGCCAGTCTCCTAAAACCAAATTCATACTAGTGTTCAAACAATGAAATCGGATACCAGATACACTACAACTATCAAAACCATTCCACTTCAAGCTGGGTTTCTATTTTGTATTTGAATAAAAATATGGTTTAATACTTAAAAGTTCATAATAATTTATTTTAAACACAAAACATGAAACTAGTATCCATTTTTTTCCAAAATGTTATCTATGTGTTCGTGCTTAATTATTTGGATCGCATTAGTTCATGTCCCCAGCGTGTCATAGCTTGTAACAATAACTAATATTATTTAAACTATCAGTTTTCACTCTACCTTGTTTTGATTGTAGACTAGTTAGTTACATGATGTTTGAGGCACTTCCTTGTTTAAAACATATAATTACTTTTCTAAAATAGAAATCCTTTCTGAATATAGGTGATGACAAAATTTATCTGGCTTTTATAGTTGGAGAACGCACCCTATTTTGTAGTTAATAAAGCTTGAAAATCATAATACCATGATATTTTTTTTGTTAATCATAATATAGACATACACACTCAATATATAGAGGCATACTCATCTTACCTCTATGAAAATACTTCCGAAAAACTAAGATTGAACCGGCATATATCAAAATTGATGGTCACAATAGGAGCCTCGCTGTCCGGGGGTACAATAACAATGGTATTAAATTCGAGAATAAGTCTAGGAAAATGCGAGCACTAGCGTCAAGTCCATGACTTAACTAGAGTGGACAAATTCAAGTAGGTAAGCTATGCTCAGTTTGCGTACTACCATGCAAGTTGATGGAAGGAAAATGGAAATTATTCTCGTGAACACAGAAGCAACAACACTTGGTGGTGCTATATATTTGTATAGAAGTGTTGCTACTTTCGTTCCACGTTCCGAGGTCACTAGATACAAGAAGGGTCGTTGCCTTCATGCGTTTTATATGGTACACACATCTCCTCGGTGATCTCCCAGGTGGTCTTAGATCACATGCAAGGTAGGGACGTAACTGGCATTCATGTGTGCACCAGCAAGTTGCTGATCGAGTTGGCATTTGCTCATCCTACTTGCAGCCAACTGCGACCCCCATGGCCACGGCAGAGCCACCGCCTGAAGGACCGGGTTCAGGGTCCCTCAATAGGAGAAATTGAATATTCTAGTTGTGAGACTCCCAAACATGTAAGATACAGTTGAGATGATTGAGAATTGAACGCTATTCTTCCATTAAAATTCAGTTGTCAAATCTGATGGATACGGTTGTGTCATTATTCTGTTGGTGTGTTTGGGGAGGCGGTTATACCTCCTATGCACCCATACGCCCAGCGCCCATGATATGACATGGAAGGGTAAAGACCAAAACACAAGTGGGCTAGCTGCAGCCTTAATCGATTGGACCTTAGTTAATAGAGTCCTTATTTTCAGAAGCTCATCTCTTACTTGGCCCGCTTAGGGCAGTCCCAATGGGACATTGATGATAGTTTTTATCTATCTTAATTACAGGCATAGCTAAGCAAATTGCTGACAGGACAGTACGTATAGAAACTATCCATTGGGACTGTCCTTATGTTAGTTGATCCTAGGCTGCGTTAATTCATTAGGTGCCTTTGTAAATAGTTTGACCGTCTTGAAAGTTGTTGGATATTTTAAAGATTTAGACACTTTATGCTGCCTCTGTTGATCAAGGGGCCAATGTCCCAATATCCTATTTTTGGAAGTGCATCATGGGGCCTTCACATTTAACTATAGCCTATGTTTTCTGTGCCACTATTTAGATAACCTCTGTGTGCTTGACCACTAAGTCACACAACTGGGGTCTGTTTGGTTCACCCCTCCAAGGCTAGGAGAGCACAAGCCAACGATCTCCACCAAGGTGTTCAGAACGTCTGTGTGACTTAGTGCTTGACCACTAAGTCATCCAGGCGTTCAATCCAGGAAACTTCGCTTGCACTCAGACATGTGCTAGCTCTGGTATCTCGATGACCAAGCTATGATGACTTCTGCAGGTCAATGTCTTTGCCCAGCCTGTGGTACAAGAGAAAAGATGGCGGAAATATATTTATTAGACATGTTGTGGTGCGGTCTTTTGGTACTAGGAAAAGAAGGGTCATTAGCAGATAATATTGGCTTAGCTTTAGACAGCTTTCATGATTTTTGCAATGTTTTACTGCTATAGATTTCGCATTTACTGCCGGCCCCATCACTGCCGGTTTTAGTGCTGGTTTTTGGCTAAAACCGACAGTGATATGTCTATCCGACACTGATATTGGGTCATAACTATCAATTTTTGGCTAAAAGCGACATTGATACTATCGCTGCCGGTTCATGGCTTGAGCCAATAGTGATATGCTGCAAAAAAAACTTCATAACCTTCTCATATAATGTTCAATGAAGATGAACTTTATATCAGAGTTGCTGTACTCGACGAGATTTACAACTTTATAATTCAAATTTTTTTTATTTGAGATCATTTGGATGTCCAAATATACACCATAATATTTTAGAGTTAATACCAAAGGAGTCCAAATGCTTTATAGTTATAAGTGTGTCTGTAGTGGTAGTTAAGGATCTTGGATGGAGAAGCGACCAAAATAATAACCGTAGATATAGAAAAGTTTTGTAACTTTGTAACACACAAGTTTCTTATTTAAAGTCATTATGATGTCACTCTGTTTGGTTTGCAAGATTTCATAGAAGTTAATACCAACTAAAGCCATATGTTCTAGTCATAAGTGAATGTGTAGTGGTATTTGAGGATCTCAAATGGAGAAGCAACCAAAACAAAAGTTATAGATCTCAAAAGGTTACACAATTTGGTGGTTGACAACTTTTTCATTTGAAACCATCTATCTAATAAAGATTACGTTTGATTTCTCAAATTTAAAATTTAAATTTTTCAAGTGGCCTCAGATGGAGAAACACCCAAAACAAAAGTTGTAGATGTCAACAAGTTATGCAACTTTACAGTTGACAAATTTTTAATTTGAAATCATTTAACTAAGGAAAATTACAGTTGAATTTTTCTCACATTTGAAATTCAAATTCTTTAAATGACCTCCGATGTAAAAATGACCAAAACTGATGTTGTAGATTTCAAAAAGTTATAAAACTTTGTAATTGATAACTTTTTTCATTTGAATTCATTGAAGGTCCCAAATACTCATTTTAAAATCCGATGAACATAAAATGGCTAGGATGAATATCTCATTTGAGCACAAGCGTCTTACAGGTGGAGTGTTTAGGGAACAAAAACACTAAGCATGAGGTCAGGGTTCGAGCATGCTTTTTTCATGCGAAAATCACGTGACTTCTGACCATGTGGCAGTCCAGTGGGTCTCTCCAAGTTTTAAATTTTTTTTCTACTTTTCATCCCATTTTTGGGTTTTCCTAGAAATCACATCACTGTTGGTTCCTAATAACCGACACTGATTTGAACCCCCATCATTGTCGGTTTGCCTATGTTGGTTCAAAATCCGGTAGTGAATGGGGGTTTTGAACCAACACTGAATGTCAGATCTAGGATAGTGTTTTTCCTTGCAATTTACCTATATTTTAAATAGTTCTCTTTCATTCCACAAAATTATTCTTTCTGTGTTCATGTGTCGCTGTACATACATCTCCAATTATCACAAGCTAGATAGTTTACAAAGGTAAAGGTAGTAACGTTTTAATGATTACATTCATCATAAGTTCAAAGATGGAGGATATTTAAACTAATAGCAGCTTGTGGGGGCTTGTAAAAAAATGATACACTAATGAATGAGTAAGAAGGGAAAGGTTTACAATGAGTAGTGAATTGCATGAGAAATGTCATTACTAGAATACATTATGGTACACCCTTACTTAAGTACTACAATAATAATGTGGATACATATAGTGCCATTCCGTAGAAACTATGTTCCTTTCTGAGTTATGTACAATCAATACATTTATTCTTGGGTCATCAATATTTTCTCAAATATTTCTGTTGAATCTGTTAAATTTGTATTGGCAGTTTCATCTCAAAAGTTACTTTCTTAAGGATATTATTGATCTGCAGTTTGCTTACATTACTACATGAAAATGCATAATAGGAACAAGAGAAAAATCACGAGCACTTATGCCATATATTATTAACACGGAAGCTAGCCAGCCATAATGAGACTTGTCACCTATTTGTCCTTTGATAAGGGTGATATAGCCCGGAAACTGGACGGACACATAACTTATATTATATCAGTACTGGAAAAGACCCAATTTGCCACATTTGGTTACACTAAGGTGATGATAGGTACACCCAAAGCCACAGTTCTAGTACTTGAACAGATTTGAAACTATACAACTAGTTAAAACTTTTTTCATTTGAAATTGTCTAGGAAGTGAAATATTCAATAGAAGATTCGTAAAATTAATATAAAAGGACAGCATGCTATGTATAGTCACAAATAGTGGCACCAGAGGCTCGCGCACGGGAGTTTTGATGTCTTGACTTTGAACTTTGGTCACCCAAACTGCACGCTTGACTGTACAACACTAGTATACATATGGACTTTAGTCCCGGTTGGGAATAGGCTTTAGTCCCGAGACATGACTTTCTAGTCCCAGTTGCCTTGAACCTAGGCTAAAGGTACTCCGTGGATAAAAAAAATAATGCCTCCCACTTCTGTGCCTCGCGTGGGATTCGATTCCATAACCTCATGCATTGCCTCACACGTACCTTTCCACCCCACCTACACAACACATGTTACTTTAGATGGGACGCTTTCCTTTTGAATTAATTCGTCGAAGGACTTTTAGTCCTGGTTGGTAACACCAACCGAGACTAAAAAGACTTTTAGTCTGAGTTGGTAACACCAACCGTGACTAAAGGGTCTACTTTTAGTCCGGGTTGGAGGCGATGGGCCAGTTTTCGCCTGGCATGGACTAAAAGTAAAAACCGAAGGTCTGTTCGCTACTAGTGGAAGATGGTTTCTATGGAAGGTTAGTTTGTGTATGTTGATCGGTCCAACATAAACAAAAATGTTTGATCACGGTCATGAATTCAAGTTTGGACAAAAGGATTAAGAGTCCCACACATGTAAGATACGATTGAGATGATTGAAAACTGATTACTATTCTTCCAATAAAATAAAGTTGAAGAGTTGTCTGAGGCATGCACCTGTATCGTTATCGTGTTGTTGTGTCTGGGAAGGTGGCTACCTTCTATACATGCACCCAACAGCCATGAGGCCATGATATGAGATGGAAGGGTAATGAACAGAACACAAGTTAGCTAGCTGCAGCTTCTTCCCCGACTGAACGCAATACGCTGCCAGTTGTCTAATCCGACTGAACGCAATGTCGCCACCGCTCCTGCTGCTCGTGCTGCTCCTTGCAGCAACTGCAGCTGCCAGCACGGCCGACAGCAGCGTGTCCGTGATGCCAGGCTGCCAGCAAAGCTGCGGAGGGGTAGGCATACCTTCACTACTGGAAATGCTATTTTTCCTGTGCGTCGAAACACAACAGGGATATAACAGAAACCGTCAGGAAAATGAATTCTGTCGGTCACCCGACAGGCAAATACCTTCAGGGATAAAATGACAGGGAAAATAAATTTCCCTGTGCGGCGGCTCTCAAGGAAATCTTTGTGCTCAGGTTTATTTATGTGCCAAAAACCGACAGGTTAAATAATATCCTTGTCGGTTACCGCGCACAGGAAAAATAGTAGAACTGACAAGAAAATTCTTGTTTCCCTATGCGCGATGCTCACAGAAAAATCTTTGGTAACTGATAGGTTAAACAATTTTCTTGTGGGCCTACACCCTCAAGGATATATTTTGCAACAGACAAAATAAATACATTCCCTGTGTGTCTCTGCGCACAGGGAAAATAACTAGCCATCAAGTTAAATAGTTTTCCTGTGAGCTTTGATCGGCATAATAATATCACAAGCCCAATAATGAAAATGGGTTCCAAATCAAATAATACATTCATTCCAGGCAATAATAGGCATTTCGTATCCACATTGCAGCATTCAAATTAGATAGGCTACATCACATTCATACTACTAGCAGATGAAGGTTCCACCAAAGCCTACATCACAGGACATCCACCAGGCTATATATGTTTGCCTTCACACAACATAAGTATTGCTAACATTCTGCTACCAGTCATCAAGTTCTCCACGCTGCCATAAGATGCTGTTCATGATCAGCTATACTATTTCAACACCTAACCCATTCATAATCAGCTAACAGTTAGATGTTCAAAAGACAAAAGGGCAGTCCATCGATGTATGTGCCAACACCAACAACCATGCTTCATATCACCATGTTCCCCACGCTGTTGGATCCATCATTCATGCCACCATTGTTGCTGCCGACGTTTGCATTGTCAACATCGCCATCCATTTCCTCATCATCATCGCCATCCACATTCAGATCCTCATCACTATCTATGTGTTCGCCATCCGTGTCTTCGCCTTCCATGTAGTCAGCATCCGTGTCCTCACCATCCGTGTCCTCACCAACATGAGATGAACTAGTAGGCAACTGCAACAATGATAGTAATATGTAAGTAATCATTTCAGCATAAGAATCACACAATGCCTGCATTGCAGCATGTACTTTTGTTCAAATTTTAGCATAATTACATGTTTCCTGCTATACAATTATTAACATTATTAGCCACCACAGGTTGGGCTGAGAAGCTAATAAGGTAAAATCTAGCAGCCATAAATCCCCATCATACATAAAACAGAAATCTACATGCAAGGCCATTTAATTTGTACAAAACTCGGACAATGAGTCAAAACTAAATGAGATGGCAAATCTTTTGTACACATGCTATAAAACTAAAGCCAAAAAATACATATGGGGAACAACAGGATCAAAACAAATATGCACAGCCTAGCCGGTAGTAGACACACATTCAAAGCAACGTATCCATGCTACAGAGCAGGGCAACTCACAATCCACCAGAATGTTTCGATTAAACATAGAGGAAATTATCTAGCTAGTACTAATGTCCAAAGATCCAAACCGTTGACACAGCTGGGGGCAGCTCGCTGGAGAAGAACGCCGTGCCTCCAAATCGATGGCATATTTGAAGCACTAGAATTAGAATCGAGGTGAAGAGGGATGCTACAAACTCAAGTACTTATATGTTCATGAGCGAGGGGATCACCGTGGACGGAGCTCACCAAGAACGGGGATCACCGTGGATACCAAGCGGCAAGGGGGGCTCGAACCCCAAACCCAGATCGATGGTCAATTCAACCGAGATTGAGATCGAAGAGAGGGGAAATCGAGTTAAAGACTACCTCACCCTGGCGGTGCATCTAGCTCAGGTTCCTCAACAGGCGGCCACTGCCTCGCCCGCCGCAGCTGGCTCCCGCATCCTGGCCCCCATGAGTGGCGAACGGCACTGCTGTCGGCTGGCCGCCCCCGTGTTGGCCTTGCTCGGCCCCGTGGGCGGGCCTCATGCCGCGCCGCGCGCCACTGCCGGCCGGCTGACCCGAGAGCCTCGACCCAATTTCAAACTGAATGAACATAATCACGACCACTGGCTGGAGAAGGGGCCTGCGGCGGCGGCCATTGCCAGAGACCGGTGCCCCACACATGCTGCGACATTGCATTGCCAAGCACCTCCACCCTAGCCAGGCTGCCTCCTTGCCGGATCTGGCGATGGAGAGTGCCTTCTCTCCGGCCGGGCCGCCTCCTTACCAGATCTGCCGAGGGCAAGCGCTTGTTTTCCTGTCGGGCCGCCTCCTCTCAGATATGCCGAGGGCAAGCGCTTGCTGAAGGGCGAACACTAGCACCCCGGCTGGACCGCATCCTTGCTAGATTTGCCCTTGGCGTGCAGTGTAGGGAGAGGGTGTGGGGGTGATGGAGAGGCGATTGCCTGTGCGTGGAAGAGGAGCGTGCGGCTGACGGCTCATGGTTGCGTTGCGGCGTTTCTTTTTTGTGTGTGTGTATAGGAATTGTTTCTCGCGAGCCGCTGGGATTTGATCCTTGGCCGCGAGCGTGGAGGAGGTGCGAGGGATGGAGGGCATGGAGGTGTGCGTTGAAGCCCGGCATCAAACTAATAACGTTCGCCGTCGGATCAAGTCGAAGCATGTGAGGAAGGATTAGGAGCCATAGATTTTAATGATGTTAAATTCCTGGGTGCAATTTTGTTGGTGCACAATGGTTGACTCCCTCAGCGGGGGAAGCATTGTTTGGTGTACCTAAAATAATTTGAATTGGTCCATTATAGTAGAGATAGGAAGCGGCGAATGAAGATAGCATGCTTCGACAAAAACGGGGGTATTATACTGAAGGAAGCGGCTGCCATCGTAATATTCACAGAAGTTCAGATGAAGAAAATAACTAACAACTACAGTACCCGCATCGGAAAAGGTGCTTTCGGCACCGTGTTCTTGGGAACAACCGATGACAAGCAGCGAGTTGCAGTTAAACGCTCTAATGACGAAGACAACAAAGGCGGTCGAGGTCCAGTTCAGCAAGGGGATGACTTTGTCAATGAGATCACCTTCTAGATCCGAATCAGCCACCCAAATATGGTTCGCCTTGTTGGGTGCTGCTTAGAGACAAATATTCCTGTCCTGGTCTACGAGTATATCAGTAATGGGAGCCTCTACAACCTGCTTCATGTCAACACGGATAGGGTGCTCCCGCTGTGGACTCGACTCAACATTGCCATTGGCTCTGCAGAAGCTCTTGCTTATATGCACTCACCCAGTGACCAGGACCGCATCCACGGTGATGTCAAATCTGCCAACATCCTCCAGGATGACAACCTGATGCCCAAGGTCTCTGACTTTGGATCGTCCAAGCTTTTGTCAGTTGGTATGTATGCCAGGGCTGTGGCCGCAGATATAAGTTATATAGACCCAGTGTATATGAAGACACATCGTTTTGTGGCGAAGAGTGATGTCTATAGCTTTTCAATTGTTCTTCTTGAGCTGATCACCTGGAAGATGGTCAACTATGGCCAAGATAATACCAATAGCCGCACCATGGACTTTTCCATGTTTTTTAAGCAGAAGGGCAGTGGAAGGGAGATGTACGACAGAAACATTTTGACGGTGCTCAATGTCAATATTGCATAGAGTGCCTTAACAAGATAGGTGCTCTGGCAATCCAAAGTCTTATGTATGATGTCGACGAGAGACCGACAATGGCCGAGGTCGTGAATGAATTGAGCAAAGCAGCCAAACTACTGGATAAATGCAAGCAACTACCCTGATGAAGAAAGCAATTGTGCAAGCATGCTTGGTCAGATCACGTTCTCTACTTTATAGCGCTATTTGGCTATTCAAGGAATTGTACTATATACTTTTATTTTCTGTATGAGAAGGGTGCGATAATTTGTCTTACTTCGTTGTATTATACAATTGGACATATTGAGAAAACATTTTCTGTTTGATATGTGAACTATACAATTCTACATGCGAACCACCAAACTGGGTACCTGATGCAATCTAGCCGTTGAAACAAGAGAAATTTGGTCCTCTCATAAGGTGTCAACAAATGTGCTGGTTAGTTGGACTTGGCTCAGAATTCAGAGGATGCAGCAGCATTGCATCCCAGTAATTGGAGTGCAGATCGACCCCATCATGGCGGTGAATATTGACCCCATCATGGGGGTGATGAAACAGATTGACAGTGGTGCAGGGAATCAGTCCCCCCACCCCCTAAAAAAAACAATGTAGGGAATCTGTTCAGAGCTGCGGTCTAGACCAGCACCACATTCAGCTAAAATATAATTCAGACGCACTAGTCCATCAATCCGTGTGACGAGATCCTAACATATGGTTATGTTAAGCTTCGGGATCAATGGTTCCTGACCGAAGAGACCCCCCAACCGACCCCTCCAGGATTGCTCGGGAGCTCGGGAGCTATACCAATCGGGTACGCTCACATGCACCCTCAGACCAAGAAACCCGGCCGAGCCTGAGCACGCTATGGCCTCTGCTCAAGGCTCGGGGGCTCGCCCGAGCCTTAGGCTCCCAATCGATGACATGCCCGAGCCCGACCCTTGGTTCCTGCCTAGCCTACGACACCAGCCTAGGCTCGAAAACAAGAAGACACACCCCGAGCCATCGAGGCTCGGGGGCTCCCCGACGCTGCATCTTGGGTGTGTCTTTTTTGTGTTAATCCGTAAAAACAATAGGGCTAGAGCTGAGCGCACCGCTGAGCCAACTACTGAGCCTGCCACTACGGTCTAAGCCATCGCCTCATCCTCTTCCTCCTACGACAAATCAAGGCTAGGGCGCTCTACTCAGCATCTCCCTTGGCCGGATCTTGCCAGATCAGGGTCCTCTGCTGCCACACCAGTCGTGCCTGTCGATGCCACCACCCGCTTTCGGCCCTCAGCTGCTCCTACTTGTTGGAGCCACACCGGACCTAGAAGTTGATGACTCATAGGCTGCCTTGAGAGGAAGAGAGAGTGAGGGAGATGGAGAGAGGAGAGAGAGAGAGAACGAGACTTCCGGCTGTAGTTCGTTACTGCAAGGAAATAGAAGAGTGCTACCAGGGAAGGAGTTCTCGAGGGAAGCATGCTGCAGATCTAAGGGTGGAGGGGGAGCACGTCGAAGATCTTGGAGTCAATGTTGTTGTAGGAGGAGGGAGACACTGCCACAGGAGTTGAAGATGCCATGCAATGGTGGTGAGGAAGACGTCGCCGTCCCTGTATCCAGAGATGTGGGCCTTGGGGGTCATCGTTGCCGCCTGCGTCATCTTTAAAACCTTGAGGGAGGGAAGCAGACAAGAGATCCCAATAATTTTTAGAACCATTAGAGTTGGATGGAGTCCAGAGAGCCCAAGATGGAAGCTAGGGTTTGCTTGCATTATATACTGTCACACCCGGTTTTAAAAACAAAACCAGATTTGTCATTTGTGTGCCCAAGAAGTCCACACGTACAACAATAGCATAGAAGATATCAGAATCAATGTTATATAGCAGAAACATACTTATAATTAGAACTTACATCAGAGCATTAGCAGAACGGTTACTAATCTTTTCTTCAGGCTCCAACTTCACCGGGGATGGCTGACTGGGGGTAACATGCGCCTAGCACTCCTCAGAAAACTCACTAGCTCCATCATCTGGTACCCATCTGAGATTTCTATCCAAGTAATTGAAAAGTAAAGCTAGCAAGCGTAAACAAACCACCGCTTAACAAACATAATATGAGGGAATGTAGGCTCAAATGGTTTGACACGGCTGAACTGCGGTAAGCAATTTTAGTAGATCAAGTTTTATCATAATTCCGTGTGTTGCTAACTTATGCTTAAGCTCGAGTCTCCACATAATCATTAACAATGGCAATATGACAATTATGAATAAACATGAGCGTCAACATCATAGTAAAATAAGAACCCATAATTTCGTGAGTTTTCCAAACCACTCGTGATCGTGAGCATGTTCGTTATAACAGTTTTACACTCTGTAGAGATTTACATCTTTACCCATCAGCTGTGATTTACCCTTTCACCCGAGGTGATCAGCCTTTGGACCCACTACCAAGGAAGGTCGCAGGGTTCACTATGAAGTCTTTCAAAGATTCGTCTAATAAGTTAGGGCCGCTAGGTTTCTGTGGCTTGCAAATGTAGAGCTCCCCTTTCCTAAGGAACATTCCACATGGGCTATACCCTTAACAAGGAGCCTCATATTATACTTGCCTTTCACACTTGCTTAAACTTTCTCATACTTTGCTTCGATCGGGTCATCACCTTCTGATCTTCAGTGCTCACAAACCGTCCTCGTTCTACTCATAGCATGCACCATGCATAGGCACACATACAAGCAACAAATAGAACAACTAAGAACAGTACCCCATACAAGATCAAGCAACATAACAAAAGTGGGCTCACTACTACGGAAAGCACCGAGAACGAATCTATGGTTAAAAAGAAAACGACTATCGGAAGTTTTATATTATTGTATATTATAAAAGAAAAGCCTATAAAACATATTAATTTAGATTACACAAAATCACATTTATTTTGAAATCTGGATTAAACACATAAAACATACATGTGCTATTTAATTCATTTCATCATTTACTTTTAAAAAAACATATAAAACATGTGAGAGCAACTAACCGGTTTTAATATAGGCATTTGGACTAAACAAAATTATAATTTAAAAGCATATCAATGTCAGTAATTGCTCATATATTAATATTTGTATATAAAAACCGCTTGTAAAACCTATGTTGCGTTTAATTATAAAGCTAGTACAAACATATTAATCAATTTAATATTTAGCTGTATATAGAAAAACATGTGACATAAAAATATTGGTACTACTGCATAGAGTGCGACGAAATGAAACTAATGCGATGGGAACGAACCAAAACAGAGTTAAAATGAATAAATTAGGGCTAATCTCGTTCGGTGGCAAAGCTGTAAATTGTAGCATCTTGTACCTTGGGCTGTGCAGATCGTGGCCTCCATGGAGCTCCGGGCGTGAGGATGGATCGGGCTGGGGTGGAGCCGAAGCAGGGATGGGTGGCGCAAGCTGCAAGCGCGCGCTTCGCGCACGACGGCCGAGCCGCGGCGGTGGTCGTGGTGGCTCTGCCGCTTCGTAGCGGCTTGACCGGAGGCCGGTTGCGCAGATGCACCGTCGCGCGCAGGCGCTGCACCAGGAAAGCGAAGGGGCAGGCCAGAGCGAGGCGGCGGCTTTGCACGGCATGGTGGTGGCCGGCTGGACTGCCCACGGAAGCAGCAGCGAAGGCCAAGGGTGACCGGAGCAAAAGATGGGAGCACGTTTGCATATGCTTCACCAGCTAGCTTGCTTCATCATGGATAGCTATCTGCTTGGCGTCCTTCTTGACCGGCTGCATCTTCTTCTTTCTTTGGATGGATGCTGATGGTGTTCTCTTCCATGGCCCATTGTTCTTACTGGGCAACGACGTCAGACGAGGAACAGCAATGTCGGTGTTGAAGCAGACAGGGGAGATCAGTGGCCGATGCCTCACGCGATGATGGCCGACGGGATGGCGCTCTCGGCCAGCAGCCCAAAAGAAGGCACCGGATGTCCTTCACGTGGACGTGTTCCCGTGGCAATGGATCGGAAGCAAAGATCAGAGGCCTGCAGTAAGCGCGTTCTTGCAAGGATAGATCAAGATCACATCAGAGACTTCGTTCTTCTCTGCACCGGCGCCGCGCTGAACTTCACCGACGTCGGCGACGCAAAATTGCGTACGGCGGTGGCAAGTGCTAGGGTTTGGCTAACAGCAGATCGGCATCAGGGCATCACGGCCAAAGTCTTCTCCTTTTATAGTGCGGCACGATTGGGCTCATAGGGCCAGTTGGAGCCATCGTCGTTTTGGCGCAGCATATACGGGGGATGGAGAACGATTCAGGTTTCCTTCCGGATGAGATGGATTAGGATCAAGATTAAAGTATTTATGGAATATTTAATTTGGGCAATAAAAATAATTTCAAAAAATCCAGAACTAGTAATTAAGCCACGAAAAATACTCCGGAGTCTCCAAAAGCGCGAGAACCAATCCTAGAGATATTTTGGAATATGAGAACCCAAAACATAGTATTTAGAGCTCATGAAGAGATATTTTGGAGCACCTAAGATTTACATTACGCTCCTAGAAATATGGGAAAAAGTTGTAGAAAAAGCAGAAGCGATTCCCGGAAAGTTTTTAGAAATACGTTGATGAATGATGAGCACAAAGGAGTTATTTGGATCAGAGGAAAAAGATAGAGAAATATAATCGACTTACTAAACGCGTTTTGAAAAATTCTACTCACTCGTAACACCAAGTCAAGTAACAAGCAAGTATCACATCATCCAAACACCAGTCCAAATTAGAAAACTTTTAAAAATTCACATTTTTTCCATAACTAAAATTGCACTTGCTCAAACTAAACTTGGTAAATTTTATCCAAATATTTAGACTATTTTATTTAGTATTTTCTATGCACAACCCAAAATAAAAAATTTTGGGGTGTGACATATAAAAAATTCAGGCTCAGATGTGTTACCTCTAAAGAGGTAGACCTCTTAAGAGGGAAAAAAATTGGGTGTGGACCATCCATGCCAGGATGTGGTGATGACTGTGCAACTGTATTGTGGGGTACAGTATCATTTAAAACGTACACATGGTGAATTAGTTGCTCCCTGGGCTACGCGTCAGTTATACATCCGTACCGTGTCATGGTAGGGAAGGTCCTCACCAAATTTTTTGCCTTAAGAGGCCAACCTCTATTAATCGATTTACTGGAACAGGTTTTATTGGAGTGCCTTCTATAATTGGTTGGATGTCTCTATAATGCATTGGAGATTTCGGGAGGCACCAAAATTTTGTCCTCCTAAAATCATTTTTTGTTGTAGTGTTGGTATTGTGATTATAAGCACTCATGGTTTATTAAACAATGCATATAAATCTATTATACAAGAAATTCAATATGTTGAGTGTGACGGTGCAAAGTGATGGACTATTAACGCTATTGTAAGAAACAAGAAGGTACCCTACGATCTATAATCTTTTTTATTAGTATGATAAAACCAACAAATTTAAATAAAAGCTACAATAAATAGTAGAGTATCAACTTAACATTCATATAAAAAATAGCAGTAATCAGATTAAAACTTGAAAACTAAAGTATAGATTCCTGCTGTCTTAGAAATGGATAGCAACAAGAGCTTATATAACTTAAGCTTAGGTTACAACTAAATACATGCAGATATAGGAAAAAATTAAATCCTAGAAATTCGAACTAGAGGCCTCGAGTTCGAACCTCCAAGTTAATTCTCATAAGGCCCACTAGAGGCCAAAAAAGATAAATCCAATAAATTCTTAAAAAATCTAGAGAAACGTCTAGCTATCAATGTTTAGATTCTACGAATTACACAGCGCGGTAGAGATGGTGTAAATCAATGTAAGGTAGCCCAAGAATCTATATTTAAATTGTAACACCCAAAAATTTACACTATTTTGAATTAGGTGAATTGATTTATTTTATGAATTTTTTGTGAGCATTTAAACTTAGAAAAGTAATAATTTTTGTTAAATTAAAAACTAATACAAGGTCTACAATACATGCTTGTACATACATGCTTCTGCAATGGATTTATGTGCTGAGTGGTTGATCCAAAAACTCAAAAGGATTCAAATCATTTCAAATTGGCTTTGGAAATTTAGAAAAGAAAAAGAGAAAATAAATTCCTCTCCTTCTTTCTCATTTCCAGCCTGAGCAGCCCACTCCCCCACTTCTCTGGCCCAGCTGCGCAGTCCGCTTCCAGGCCAAAGCGGCCCAACCGCAGCGCAGCACAGCAGCCGGCCCATCCTGAGGCCCAACGCACGCCTTCCCTTCTCTTCTTCCCGCCGTGTCACTGACGCGTCGGACCCACAAGTCAGCGCCTTCCCTTACCTTCCTCCCGAGCTCAAGCAGGACACGGACGGAACCAAATCCGCTGCCCCGTCCCCGATTTCTTTCCAAACCGGCATGTGTGCCACGTCCGAGCGCCCAATAAGAGCTACCGCACCACCATCACGCTCCCTTTTCCATCTTGACGAGCCGCTATGGCCTCCGTTCGAAGTTCTCCGCGCCGCCGGAGCTCAAGTTCCGCCGCCGCCGCTGATTCGACTGCCCATCGCCCCTCCGTCGAACCGAGCCACTCGCCGAGCCTCCCTCCGAGGTTGCGAACCTCTCTGCGCCGCCTTTCTTCTTTTTACTACTCTCTGCGCTGCTCATGCCGTTGCCGTCGCTTCACAGAACACCGGCGTTCGCCCCGTCGAGCCGCACACCGTCGTCGTCTCTCCTCTGCCCTCGAAAACCCCCTAGGTGAGATCTCCGTCATCCCCGCTTTCTACCCGTGCTTTCCCCGCGTTTTTTGGTGGCCTCTAGGGCCTTCACCGCGCGCTCCAGCGAGCTTCGCGCCACCATCCATGGCTTCAGCCAGCCGGAGCTCCTGTTGACGGCGGGCAGCCCTCTCTCATTCCTCCCATCAAATCCCCACCATCCCATTCTAATCCAATGGCCCAGATCGAAGGATACAACTTCATCTGGCATTTTTGCAAAAAAGCCATTACCAGCAATATGTAACACCCTAGGTGTTAAACACCACTTAAAATTTTGATCATGATCATCATTAAGTATAAACAGTGGTTATCAAGGCAAATATATTCCATGTTACATTAGTAGCTTGAGCATGTTTCATTGGTAGAACATAAATGTTGCATGTGTTGCATTACACATGTTGCATATCTATCATTTTATATAAAGCAAATGATGAATTAAAATATACAAAACTTGATCTTTTAATTTATAAAATAGTACACATTGATGTTTTGAAATAACAGAAACAAATTGGAAGTTTTAATGGCAATATTTCTTGAATTGAAAATCAAATTTGAAAATGAATTAATTATAACCCAAAAATTCAAATTCAAGACCCAAAAGCACAATTCAAAAACTAAATGGAATTTGAATGTGATCCTTAAAGCAAAGTTGAAGCTCATAAAATTTTGAACAACTTTTATTTTGGGTAATTTTCAAGTTCTTATATGAATTTGGGAGTAAAAAATTCAAAAATTGAAACCTGCTACAGTAACTTGGGGGAAGAACACTGCTCTGTTTTCTCCTCTCCTCTCTCCCTCTCTCTGTTCATGGCGCCACCGCACCCGCCGGCCATCTTCGCGTGACTTCGTGCATGAACGAGCTTCAGGGCGCGTGGTCGGCCTCCCGAACTCACTGGCCACCTCCTCACCTCCTTCTTCTATAAACGCGAGCAGCCGGCGCCTTCTCTCCTTTTTTCTCCCTCTGCCACCGCCGCCGAGCAACTCCTCTGCTGCTCAAATTCTCCCTCACCGCGCCATCGCCGTCGCCCCCATCTTCCAGACAGCTCCGCCCTGTCCTTGCACTTCATTTGCGGCAGCTCGTGCCACCTAATTCGATCGCAAGGCGCCAGAACGCCGCCTCCACCCTCACGGCCGGCGACATCGCCGCCGCGTGCGCCTCTTCGAGAATCGGTCGCTCCGGTGAGCGTTTCTTCGTTTGGTCTCTCGTTTCGCAATCATTGTGAGGTCCTTGAGCTCATCGTCCTGTCCGCTTAAACTCTACCGGGCAGACGACGCCGGAACAGTGCCTCGCCGCCGTGCGCACGCTGCCATCTCCGCTGCCGCCGTCGATCTCGCACCTCCGATCGATTCCATCCGCATCCAATTAGCTCAGAAAGATCGAGGTGAGCTCTAGAAGCTTTTGAGGTACCTAGCTTAGACCGTACCGGCCTAGTTTCACCGGCGCAACTTCGCCGCGCCGCGCGCGGCCACCATGGCCGGCGGTGAGCTCAACACAACGCACTAGCTAGCTAATTAGTGCCACCAGCGGATGCACGCCATCGCAAGGATCACACCAGTGCCATCGCCGTCACCGGCGGGCTCACCAGCGGCGAGTTCTCACCGGTCAAAGGCCGTCGGGATCGGGTCAGCGCCAGTGCTACTGTAGCTGACTGCAGGGCCCGCTATCAGTGAGAGAGCCGCACGGGAATTAAATTAAAACGATTTTTGAATTTCTAGAAATCAATGAATAGTGCTCAAATTTGATTATTTTGTATAAAATCATCCAAAGCTCCAAAAATTCTGAACATTTTTGTGTAGGCTCTCCACTAGGATGTGTATCTAGAAAAAAATATGGAACTTTGCAAATTCATAGTTTTTGCATGATTTAAAATTACATCCATTAATTAATAAATGGTCTTCCATGAATTTTAGAAAATAGAATATTAATCCAAAAATCAGAAAATTTGTTTTGCCACTGTTTAATGATGTA
This sequence comes from Saccharum hybrid cultivar R570, assembly GCA_038087645.1. Lineage (NCBI taxonomy): Eukaryota > Viridiplantae > Streptophyta > Magnoliopsida > Poales > Poaceae > Saccharum > Saccharum hybrid cultivar. The sequence continues at coordinate 19,901,978 of JAQSUU010000760.1, forward strand.
ACCAACCTCCACAAAAAGTTTGGGGTCAATTTGAAATACTTGAATAAATCCCTATTTTATGCTTTATTAATTAAGTAATTAAGAAAAGGATAATTAGGGTTAGTTTCTAAATGAATTATTTAAGTTGATAGATGATGCATGGACCTTATAACACATGAATCATTATCATTTTATGTATGATTAACAATTGCTTTTATAATATGGAATAATTGCTTTATGAAATAAATAAATTACTTAATGAAACCCTAATAGTAATTAGAGTTGTTGGCTTACAACTTTATCACGAAGGAAAGTTGTACTCAAGCCATTGATATCCTTAAGCATTCATCATCCATCATGTCATGGCATTTCATTAAATTGAATACATATCGTTATTATGTGTAGTAACCGAAAGTGAGGAACCCACTGTGAATCAAGTCCCGGAAGAAGAGTACCCGCCAGAGGAAGTGGGATTTGATATCTGCGGATCGTCTGAAAATCCTAACTCCTCAGCTAACCAAGGCAAGCCCCGGAGCATGCAAACCCTTTTCTTATATTTTGCAAATGATATTACACTTTGAGATTATAATCTATGAATTACTTTATTCGGGTTTGGGAATAACTACCAATTATTGCATACCTTCCTTGATACATTGATACATGTCCTTGTCACCTTTACAGAGTTACGATAAATTAGTAATGCTTAGCCCTGCTTAGATAATTAAAAGACGAATGATGTGTTCAACATTCGCAACGATTCTATACTCTTGAATTACTCTTTTGGTACATGATGGAATGAATGAAATGGAGACCGGGCGGGACATGGGATGTGTTCTAGTGGTTAAGCCGATAGGGTTACCTGATCGTGCTTGTCCCGTCTGTGTCAATTAAGAACCGTTTGATGTAGGCCTATGTGTGGTTGAGACTTTGCAACTAGCCACATACTCTGGCAAGCCTGATACCTTGGCTATTCTAACCCGTGAAACGACAACCGTGAACTGGGAGTGGAGAGATGGCGAGAGTAGCCTGTACCCACCCTACTAGAATTTGGTAGGGCGGTGGAGTACTGTGCTCTCGGGTGGCGCGGACCGGTTCAAGTTTTGGGAGGTCTGAGTGAAGGTTGATATATGTAGGTCTGGGACCTGCATATGTCGTGTGGTTAGGAATCCCCAGCTGGGTATAATCGATTTGAATTGTCGTTGCTCCTTGGTCATGGAGACTCGACTCTCTGACCACTCATTGTAGTTTAATTTATGGAATGTGTTATTTAAAACTGATGGGATTAAATGGGATATGATGTCTTATTAAATGTTGCTTAGAATATATGCAATTTAGATTATGATGATGACTAAGTGTTAATTTAAAATGTTGAAAGTAAGGATCAAATGTTAGTAAGCTTTTCCGCAAAAGAAAATACTGATTCTTGATTAAACTGTACCTTGACACCCTGTAAAGCCTGCATGTCCTTGTTATATTTTTATTGTCGGGTAAGTCTTGTAGAGTACCTTTGTACTCAGGGTTTGTTAACCCATGTTGCAGGTGAACCCCAACAACAGTTAGGCGTTTGCCCCTGTTGTACGGCGGTTCTCGAAAAAGAGAAAGATCTAGAGTAATAGTAAGTAGCTATCATCTGTGGGCAAGATGATATGTTATGTAATAAATAAAGTTGTCAGTCATACTATCTTTACTGTAATTTTGTCACAAGAACCTATGGTTTGTATTTTATGGTAAAAGTCTTCCGCTTGTAAACTCTAATAATGATGTCAATGTAATATACTTTTGAATCAACCGTTGTAATACTGCAATGTCTTCTGTAATGATCCTGCGGAGAGTTGAATTGTAGTGGTGTCGGGGTCCCTCGTGGACTTCCGACAGGCTTCGGGGATTATGCGGTTCCCATACATAGCGGTCAGAGGTCTCAATGACAATGACAGGTGTATGTGGGCCATATAATTTTTGGGGTCTGCTACACAATAGCGTCTCAACCCGCGGTCCTCAGCGTATATAATAGAATGCTCCTTTTTCTTTTAAAAGCGTAGTTTCTTCTGGTTGAGTTCAAAAATAGGTTTTCAGTATTTATAGATTTGCCACTAGTTTTGTTTAGGCCATAACTTTTTTTGTTTTGGCACTGAGTTGACCCGTTCAAGTTTTAGGTTTAATCTATTATTTTACTAAAGGAAATGTTGTTAAATTCATAACTTTCACGTTTTAAATCCGATTTTGGTGAATTTCTCGTCTGTGTGATCGTAGTGACGTGTAGAATATTTTTGTAGGCTTTTAAACATGTTTTCTTAATGTTGGTGTACTGTTCTAATTATTGCTCTTGTTTGCTATGCATGATTGGCCTGAATGCTTATGTGTTGATGTTTGGTGATCGAGTATAGATGGTGAGCAATATTTCGGTGAGCAATATCAATTCTTTGATGACCAGTAGGAGTACTTTGAGCAAGGCAAATATAGCATGGGATCATCCTTGTTGTCCTATTCACTTTAATAACTTAATCATATGCATGTGTCTACCTTGGCAACTGTAGTAATTTTTCTAGCTATTTGACATCTTGTTCCTTGTCATCTATGGGTTTATGCATTGGGATAGTATGACGCTAGTGCTCAAACAATAACCATGATCATGTAACTTGACTAATGAAATATGCAATAAACACTAAAAGATGTTTTTTAGCAACAAGGAACTAAGGGGCTGGAGCATAGTTTTTGTGATGCTATAGATTCCTCTCCTTGAGGACTTATCTGTAAGCGAACATTTGAGACATACAGTGCAACCGTGAGGGCTACATGGCTCTGGCTTTAGTTCAGTAAGAAGACCTTTTCTAGCTTGTTAGTGGTTACCCGAAAGGGCGCAAAAGGGGCTTGCCGAGCTAGGTATAGTGCGGCCTCTATCCTTATGAGTATAGCCTACCCGGAATGTGCCATTCAGAAGACGGGCTCTATATTCCCTTGTCAATTGGAAACCTAACGGCCCTAACATGCTAGATGTTGGTATTTGTTAACGCACGCAGATTAAACACTAGGAAAGATCCGCAAGCACACAGATACCAAAGTAGCACTTCACTCGGGAGTATTCCAGAGTATCGTTATTTATATTTTACCATAGGGAAATGTGTGAGAACAACTAAGTCTAAACTTAACCCCTGAGAAGCAATATGGACGGAGATGATAGGGATACAGAGAAGATCACAAAGGTCTCTAGTTCTAACCTTCGCAAGATATGCTAGGATTGTTCCAATGGGGACATTACTTAAGAAAAGACACCAGCAAAGGGTGCTTTCCTTAGCAACCAGGTCCTACTTGGCCTATAAATGGGAGGTGCACTATGGAAGATTCAACGAGGCTATAAAGTCACCCTCGCCAGCTACCACCGATCCGGAAGGTAGGGTGCATCTACTAGTAACCGAGTCTAAGCACCACACTTACACTACGAATACTACTTCAATCAAGGAGCTACCAAGATTAAAGTACTCAAACGAGTCGTAAACCAAAAGAACAATAATAACAATGTTACTTGAATTAGAAGTTGAATACCAGAGAAATCTCAGAAGCAAGCTCCAATGGAACTTGATCCTGCAGGTACAAGCTGTAGAAGAGCCACTAACTGGCCAGCAACTCCTCCAAACTCTTCCCCACACTCTATCTCTCTATTTATAAGAGCTAGTCCTAATCTTGGAAGTCTTACAAGACTAATTCTTTCTTGAAGCTTGGCTCTTGATCCTATCTAGGGTTTCTAGATACTAAAGGAAGATTAGGGTTTCTACCTAGGATGAGGATGCCCTGACCCAGGGGGTAGGGTCTTGCTTATATAGGCAGAAGCGTTGCACCGGAACCCTCGGATCAAACCGACTTCAATCAATGGCGTAGATACAAACCCTAAGGCGGTGGAGAACCGATGTACGAAAGCGGTGGCTAACAGAAGGGCCCACAGGTCGGCCGACCTGGGGGTGGGATCGGCCAACCTGGGTCACTTCCAGGTGGGCCCCACCTTCGGTGGCACGCCTTCTCGTGTCTTCTAGATTTGTCGCAACTTGGTTCCCGTATGAAATATGCTTTTTAGCCCGGTGTCCTTGATAATTTGCTCTCTTTTCCTGTTTAATCCCTGGAAAACACAGATTCACAAAAACTCGTGGAATTCTGTCAGTTTAAACCCTATTCTATGTTGATGTTTCCTTTTATGCAGTTCTTTTGAGTAAATTTGACGGTTCATAATGGTCGTTAACTACCGTCAACAAACTCCCCCACACTTAGGCTTTTAGTCGTTCTCGAGAAAAGGATGGATCACTGTAGACATAACTTTAGAACAATACATCAAAATAAAACCATTCCTAGCCATACCTGTACTGTGGGATTCAATGTGTCTACCATGAAATATTGGGTGGTTGAAGAATGGAACAGCTTGAAACCGATCACCTTCTTCGTTCAGTTAAGTCAATTGGAGTTTTGCATAAGCTTTGAAAATAAAACATAGCTTACCTTCTCCCTCTTGTAGTACTCTCAAATCACTTATATATATGTGGTATTTTTGGATCCTCGCCAGGGTATGTATGATTGATGCCTTGTTTTTGCCTACTTCTAAAAAGCTTATGTGGAGTTCAGGTAGGGAATAAAGTGAAAACATACTTGCATTGCATATATTGTAAAGTCAAAACAAGGATCCAAGGAGAAAGATGTCATACTCTTAGATCAAGATGTGCATGTGTGTGGAATATATGGTGGCTATCCTAATTCTACTATGCTCCCTGAAACATGTCTTTCTTGTTTGAAACTTGAAAAACAGTTTTGCTAGAAAGCATGGGCTATCTCTTTTCTCTTTCGTTCTTTTTCTCTTTCTCTCTTTTTTTTCATGGCGAGCATCTAAGTACCCATTATTTTAAATATCTTGGAAACTGTAGCAGACCCGAATAATCATATGGCCCACATACACCTGCCATTGTCATTATGACCTTTGACTGCTATGTATGGGAATCACATAATCACAGAAGTCTATCGGAAGTCCTTAAAGAACCCCGATTCCACTACAATACAACTTTCCGCAGGATCATTACAGAAGACATTGCAACATTACAACAGTTTATTCAGAAATATATTACATAACTATCAGAGTATACAAGCGGAAGACTTACACCATAAGATACAAACCATAAGTTCTTGTTACAAACTTAGAGTATGGATAGCATGACTGATAACTTTATTTATTACATAACATATCATCTTGCCCACAGATGATAGCTACTTATTATTACTCTAGATCTTTCTCTTCTTCAAGAACCGCCGTACAACAGGGGCAAACGCCTAACTGTTGCTGGGGTTCACCTGCAACATGGGTTAACAAACCCTGAGTACAAAGGTACTCTGCAAGACTTACCCGACAATAAAAATATAACAAGGACATGCAAGCTTTACAGGGTGTCAAGGTACAGTTTAATCAAGAATCAGAATTTTCTTTTGCGGAAAAGCTTACTAACATTTGATCCTTACTTTCAACATTTTAAATTAACACTTAGTCATGATCATAAACTAAATTGCATATATTCTAAGCAACGTTTAATAAGACATCATATCCCATTTAATCCCTACATTTTAAATAACATATTCCATAAATTAAACTACGATGAGTGGTCAGAGGATCGAGTCTCCATAACCGAGGAGCAACGATGATTCGAATCGATTAAACCCAGCTAGGGATCTCTAACCACGCGACATATGCAGGTCCCAAACCTACATATATCAACCTTCACTCAGACCTCCCAAAGCTTGAACCGGTCCGCGCCACCCGAGAGCACAGTACTCCACCGCCCTACCAAATTCCAGTAGGGTGGGTACAGGCTAATCTCGCCATCTCTCCACTCCCAGTGCGCGGTTGTCGTTTCACGGGTTGGAATAGCCGAGGTATCAGGATTGCCAGAGTATGTGGCTAGTTGCAAAGTCTCAACCACACACAGGCCTACATCGAACGGTCCTTAATTGACACAGACGGGACAAGCGCGATCAGGTAACCTTGTCGGCTTAACCACCAGAACACGTCCCATGTCCCGCCCGGTCTCCATTTCATTCATTCCATCATGTATCAAAAGAGTAATTCAAGAGTATAGAATCATTGCGAATGATGAACACATCATTCGCCTTCTAATTATCTAAGCAGGGCTAAGCATTACTAATTTATCGTAACTCTATAAAGGTGACAAGGACATGTATCAATGTATCAAGGAAGGTATGCAACAATTGGTAGCTATTCCCAAACCCGAATAAAGTAATGCATAGATTATAATCTCAAAGTGTAATATCATTTGCAAAATATAAGAAAAGGGTTTGCATGCTCCGGGGCTTGCCTTGGTTAGCTATGGAGTTAGGATCTTCAGACGATCCGCAGATATCAAATCCCACTTCCTCTGGCGGATACTCTTCTCCTGGGACTTGATTTACGGTGAGACCCTCACTTTCGGTCACTACATGTAATAATAACATATACTAAATATAATGAAATGCCATGAGATGATAGATGATGAATGCTTAAGGATATCAATGGCTTGAGTACAACTTTCCTTCGCGATAAAGTTGTAAGCCAACAACTCTAATTACTATTAGGGTTTCATTAAGTAATTTATTTATTCCATAAACCAATTATTCCATATTATAAAAACAATTGTTAATCATACATAAAATGATCATGATTCATGTGTTACAAGGTCCATGGATCATCTAACAACTTAAATAATTCATATAGAAACTAACCCTAATTATCCTTTTCTTAATTACTTAATTAATAAAGCAAAAAATAGGGATTTATTCAAGTATTTCAAATTGAGCCCAAACTTTTTGTGGAGGTTAGTTACATCATGAAACTGTGGCAAAACAATTTTTTTGATTTTTGGATTAATATTTTATTTTCTAAAATTCATGGAATTGCATTTATTAATTAATGGATGTAATTTTAAATCATGCAAGAACTATGAATTTTCAAAGTTTCATATTTTTCCTAGATTCACATCCTAGTGGAGAGGCTACACAAAAATTTTCATAATTTTTGGAGCTTTGGTGAATTTTCTACAAAAATATCAAATTACAGCACTATGCACCTATTTCTAGAAATTCAAAAATGAATAAAATTATTCTCCGGCGCGCGCGTATTCACTGACAGGCGGCCCCCGGTGTCAGCACAGTGCCTCCGGCATTGACCCAAGGCCCGCCGGCTTTGACCGGTCTGTTCTCGCCGCCGGTGAGCTCGCCGGCGACGAGGTCTATACCAAACGGTTCCTCTCAACGATGTGCACACTCCAGTGGTGACGGTTGGCCTATTAGGGCATGGCAGCAAGCTCGCCGTCGGCCATGGCGGCGGCGGCAGCGCGGTGAGGCTACACCGGTGAAATTAGACTGGTAGAGTTTAATTCAATTGTCGCAAAAGCTTCAGAGGCTCACCACGACTTGATTGAGGTAACTGGTTGGGTCAGGATCGACGCGGAGCTAGCTTGCCGGCGGTGACAGCGGAAGTGGCGGCACGTTCTCGGCGACAAGGCGGTGTTCCGACGTCCCTGGTGCGGTAGGATTCAAACGGTCAAGACGACGAGCTCGAGATCAATATGGCGATTTCAGGACGATAATTGGGCAAGGGAAAAGCTCATCGTAACGTGGGGCGCACGGCAAGATGGACGCGGCGGCGCTGCTGCCGTCTGCGAAGACGAAGCCGGTGTTCCGGTCGACTACGACGGCTAGAATGACGGAGAGCAGGCGCAAATGAAGGGCAAGAACAAGGCGGGGCTTTCAGCGAGAGGGAGAGGTCGGAGGTAGCGCGACGACGGCGAATTTGGCCGGCGGCGGAGCTCGTCGGTGACGGCGGAAAATGAAGAAAAGAAGAAGACGATGACTGCCTCGGCTTTTATAGGGACGAGGACGACGTGGTGACCTCGCCAGTGGCTTCACGAACCCATCCAAGTGGCTAGTGGCGCGGCGAGCGACGAGAAGACGCGGGAACGACACCGGCAGCGTCGGCACAGTGAGGGAGAGAGGAGAGAAGGAGAAAACAGAGCAGCCGACCTCCCCGAGCACTGTAGCAGGTTTAAGTTTTTTAATTTTTACTCCCAAATTCATATAAGAACTTGAAAATTGCCCAAAATAAAAGTTGTTCAAAATTTTATGAGCTTCAACTTTGCTTTAAGGATCACCTTCAAATTCCATTTAGTTTTTGAATTAGAGTTTGGAATCCTAAATTTGAATTTAGGGTCTATTAATTAATTGATTTTCAAATTTAGTTTTCAATTATCAAAATATTTTTATTCAAACATTCATTTAGTTTGTATCATACCATAACAATAAACTTATACCAATTCATGGAATAAAAGTTCAATTTTTATTCATTTAATACATCACTTGCTTCACATGAAATAACACTTATGAAACATTTTTATACTACTAATGAAACATGCTCAAGCTATTGATGCAACATGGAGTGTAACATATGCAACATTTGGCTTTTACTAATGAAACATGGGATTATCACTAATGAAACATGACCATGTTTTGTATCATCACATGAAACGTTTCAGACTTTGCTAATGGATTATCATGTTAATGATGTCATGATCAACATTTTAAGGGTGCTTAACACCTAGGGTGTTACAGCTCCTTCCCCCTTACAGAAATCTCATCCCAAGATTTAAGTAGAACCTAAAGCCTGGGGTTAAGTAATGGAAAAGGAAATGTGTCAAACACATCTCACAACAAGGTTCTCGTAAAGCAACCTGGGAGATTACAATATTTTTACATCGACTTTCAAAAGAAAAAGTTACAACTGTAGAAGAGTTAGTAATATAGGTAGAAGTGAGAAAATCTAGAAAGTTCTTTATCAAGTAATCTTCAGATTCCCACGTAGCTTCTTCTTCGTCGTGCTTGTCCCACTGGACTTTATAGAACTTGATTGTCCGCCTTCTTGTAATTCGATCCTTTCGATCCAAAATTCTAACAGGATATTCTTCGTATGTCAAATCCGGTTCAAGTTCAACTTCCTCGATTTCAATGGTTCGCTCTGGCACTTGTAAACATTTCTTTAATTGGGATACATGAAACACATTGTGAACAGCAGAAAGATGATCTGGTAACTTAAGACGATAAGCCACTGGTCCCCATTGTTGTATGATTTGAAACGGGCCGATGTAGCGAGGTGCTAACTTCCCTCTAACTCCAAAACGGTTAATCCCCTTTCTCGGTGACACTTTCAGATAGACATGGTCTCCTACTTTGAATACTAAAGGTCTACGCCTTTTGTCAGCATAACATTTTTGACGGGATTGCGCCGCCTTCATATTGGCTTGGATAAGTCGAACTTTTTCTTCGGCTTCCTTTACCATGTCTACTCCAAAGAATTCTCTCTCTCCAGGTTCTGACCAATTTAATGGAATTCTACATCTTCGTCCATAGAGGGCTTGAAATGGTGCCATTTTAATGCTTTCTTGATAACTGTTGTTATAAGAAAATTCTGCTAGAGATAAGCATTCATCCCACTTAGTTGAATAAGTGAGAACACAAGCTCTTAACATGTCTTCCAAGATTTGATTTACCCTTTCAGTCTGTCCGTCCGTTTGTGGATGATAAGCCGAACTGTGGATGAGCTTGGTACCCATTGACTCATGCAATTGTTTCTAGAATTTAGAGACAAATTGTGTACCTCTATCTGAAACAATAGTTTTGGGTATTCCATGTAGACTCACAACTCGATCAACATATAATTTAGCATAACGTACGACTGGATAATCTGTTCTTACTGGCAGGAAATGAGCTTGTTTAGTGAGACGATCAACAATGACCCAAATAGAATCAAATCCTTTTGACATTTTGGGTAGTCCAACAATGAAATCCATACTAATATCATCCCACTTCCAAGATGGAACAAGTAAAGGATGTAATGGCCCTGCAGATTTTAGATGTACTGCCTTCACTCGTTGACAAGTATCACATTTGGCTACATATCGAGCAATCTCTACTTTCATTTTGGTCCACCAGAACCTCTGTTTCAGATCCTGATACATCTTGTTACTGCCTGGGTGAATTGAGAATCTAGTCGTATGGGCTTCATCTAAGATTTGTTGATGTAACTCAGGAACTTTTGGAACAACCAGACGGTTCTTGAACCAAAGAACATCTTCATCATCAATTCGAAAGAATGATGCTTTACCGGATTTGACTCTCTCTTTAATATGATTTATACCTTTGTTTTCTTTCTGGGCTGCCATGATCTGACTCTGGATGGTGGATTCAACAGTGATATTAACTAATGTTCCACGTTGGAAAATTTCCAAATTTAGACTTTCCCTTTCTTTGCACAAAGTGCTATCAAGTGGTTTAGCAGTAATGCAGTTGCAGTGAGACTTACGACTAAGGGCATCAGCAACTACATTAGCTTTACCCGGATGATAATGGACTTCTAGATCATAATCCTTTATCAATTCCAACCATCTTCTCTGACGCATATTCAAATCTGATTGGGTAAAGATGTACTTCAAACTCTTATGATCAGTGTATATATGACAAGTGTTTCCCAATAGATAATGACGCTAGATCTTGAGTGCGTGAACAACTACAGCTAACTCTAAATCATGGGTAGGATAGTGCTCTTCATGATGTTTGAGTTGTCGAGATGCATAAGCAATCACTCGACCTTCTTGCATCAGTACACACCCAATATCAATGCCAGAAGCATCACAATAAACGTCAAATGGCTTCTCGATATCTGGCTGAGCTAGAACAGGAGCTGTAGTCAAAAGCTTCTTCAGGGTTTGGAAAGATTTTTCACACTCATGCGACCAAATAAATTTGACTTGGTTCTTTAGTAGCTCAGTGATTGGCTTTGACACTTTAGAGAAGTCAGGAATGAAACGACGGTAATATCCCGCCATTCCTAGAAAACTGTGGACTTGATGAACTGTGGTAGGTGGTTTCCATTCGAGAATATCCTTTATTTTGCCAGGGTCGATAGCTACACCTTCGGCAGACAAAATATGACCAAGGAATGGAACTTGATCAAGCCAGAATTCACATTTACTAAACTTGGCATATAATTCGTGTTCTCTCAAGCGTGTCAGAACGATGCGTAAATGTTCTGCATGCTCTTCTTTGGTTTTAGAATAGATTAAGATATCATCGATGAAAACAACTACACACTTATCGAGCTCTAGCACGAACACGGAGTTCATTAAGTACATGAAATGAGCTGGGGCATTGGTCAGACCAAAGGACATGACCAGATATTTGTAAAGACCGTATTGAGTAGTAAAAGCAGTCTTAGGAACATCCTCAGGTCGAATTTTTATCTGGTGATAGCCGGATCGGAGATCTATTTTGGAGAATACTTTAGCTCCTGTGAGCTGATCAAAGAGATGATCTATACGAGGAAGAGGATATTTATTTTTAATTGTCACCTCGTTGAGCGGACGATAATTAATACATAACCTCAGAGTTTGATCTTTCTTCTTCACAAAGATAGCAGGACAGCCCCATGGAGAAGAACTAGGTCTGATAAAACCTTTATCAAGCAACTCTTGTAACTGAGTTTTGAGTTCTGCTAACTCCTTTGGTGGCATTCTATATGCTCTTCTGGATATGGGAGAAGCACCAGGTTTTAGATCAATCACAAATTCCACGTCTCTATCAGGAGGTAATCCTGGCAAATCATCAGGAAACACATCTGGAAACTCTTTTACTACAGGAATATTTTCTACCCCCTTAGCAGTGGCTACATACACTCTTTCAATTGCTCTTTTCGGAGTAGGTAGTTGGATCAATAGCTTAGAACCATTATGAGGTGAGTTCAATTGTATGCTCCGGCGTAGAGTATCAATGACAGCTCCACGCTGGCACATCCAATTCATGCCTAGAATCACATCAATATCCTGATTCTTAAGGACAAGCATATTGGTGAGGAATGTATGATCTACCAGATCAATAGGTATTTGATATACCATTTCCTTAGTAACCAGTCGTCCCCCAGGAGACTGAATACAAAAACTATTCTCCACATCTTTAATTGGCAATTGATGTTTCATGGCAAATGCTCTATTGATGAATGTATGCGATGCACCAGAGTCGAACAATATAACTGCGGGTTGTTTAGCAACAGAAAACATACCCATCATAACCGGTTCACCTTCTAGCATCATCTCAGTGTGAGTATAATGGACCCGTCCCATCTTCGGAACAACTCTGTTCCTTTGAACATTCTGCTGATTACCCGGTGGCCTATTCATGGGAGGTCTAGGAGCATTGAATTGTTTTGCAAGGGTACATTCTCGTGCAAAATGTCCCGTTTTACCACAATTATAACACAGAAAATTATGACTTTGTGATTGGAGAGAACGAATACCAGAGGCATTCGGCTGACGTGGGTAGGTAACAGAAGTAGTAGGCCTAATGAAGGACTGCTGAGGAGTTGCAGCAGGTCGGATATAAGACTGCTGCTGGTTTTGCTGCTGAGGTGGACGATAAGGAGGGCGATAGACAGGTCGATAAGCAATCCTCTGACGCTGACTAGAGCTACCAAAGGATGTCATCGAGACATTCTTCCTCTTCTTTGCTTCCTTGTGCTGACGATTCTTCTCCTCAGTAGTGACGGCCATGTTAACCAACTCATTGTATGTGGCATTGGTACATGTGGTTAACATTGTTTGGAGTTTACTGTTAAGCCCACGCATGAAACATTTCTTCTTTTTGTGATCAGTATTGACATGTTCTGGGGCGTATTGAGACAGATAATTAAAATCCCCCACATACTACATAACACTTCTGCCTCCTTGCTACAGCCTCAGAAATTCCTCTAGCTTCATTTCCATAACACCTTCCGGGATATGGTGTGCCCGAAAAGCCTCATGGAATTTCGCCCAAGGAACCTGATACCCCTCTAGCTGTGTAGCGAGATAACTAGCCCACCAAGCACCTGCGGGACCCTGGAGTTGTTGAGCAGCAAACAGGGTCTTCTGGTTTTCATTGCAAAGAATGAGCCCCAGTTTCTGCTCAATGGTTCTAATCCAGTCATCTGCCTCTAAGGGCTCCTTTGCTCAAAGAAAGACAGGTGGTTCGGTTTTCAGAAAGTCAGCATATGTATTGTTGCCCCCATGATTATGATGACCGCGTGGACCATGTGCCATGTTCTGAGCCATAGCCTGTAGCATACGAGCATTGTCCGCACTCGCATTAACAAGATGAGCGATGGCATCAGCCAAGGTGGGTGTTGGAGCTGGAGGTGGTGGAGGTGGATTCGGCATACTGGCATGATTACGAGAAGTCCTAGGTATATCAATACCGCTTCCAGTACGGGTCTGAGTCATTCTGTAAACAACAACGATTGTCAATTACCAGCTTTAGGAAAATTTAGTATAAGGGATTTGACAGAGGAACAAGATAAAGGTCAAACATATCTCACACGTCTTTATTTAACTTCACCACTATGTTACATCTATTACAAACTATTAGTGATAAAGTACTAGTACAACGATTTGTTACAATTTACAACTGACATTTGAGGCATTTCTCTCAAAACTCATCTTCGGAGTCGATGGGATAGTCATCTTCTAGGTCTGTCTCTGTTTGGTCATCTGGCATTAGCTCAAGTTCTTCAGGTTCTTCTTCGTCATCTGGGTCCATCATGTTTTCCCATTCTTCATCTACTACTGCACCATTTTCAGGTTCTTCTGGTGGTGCCTGATTTGTAATGCATTGATTTGTTGTTGAAGATTAGCAATTATCGCGTTTGCATCATCTACTTCTTGTTGTAAGGTATGCTCGGCATATTTAGCATTTTCCACTGCTTCTATTGCTTCAGCTACGGCTTCATCTTTTGCTGCTTCTGCAGCAGTGGCTCGCTCTACAGCTTGCACTCTTTGTTGTTCAACTAATATTGCTTGAGTCCAAAGATGGTTATATTGGTAATTCATTTCTAACTCACGCTTGTTGTCATAATCCATGACTTGATGGGTTGCACTCTTGGAAGTCTCCCATAAATTGTCAGTCACCTTAAGCTCAATATTGCAAAGGTTATTGTCACACCCGGTTTTCTAAAGAACAAAACCAGGCTAATCATATGTGTGCCCAGGAAGTCCACACATATGCCAGAATGAAAAAATATCAGAAACAATGTTATTATATAACGTATACATAGCTATATTAACACTTACATCAGAGTATCGCGGAACGGTGACTAAACTTCAGGCTTCATTCTTCTCAGGGACGGCTGACTGGGGGTAACATATGCCAAGCACTTCTACTAGTCTTCTGGAAACTCCACTACACCTTTGTCCTTTTTCCGAGTAGCATCTTATTACACACCGGAGTGTTGGGGAAATAGCAAGAGTGAGTCCATGTCGAACTCAACAAGTATAACACAGGGTTCATGAGGCTCAAAAAGGCTAGACACTGTTTAACTGCGTTTAGCTTTTAATCATCATATAATTAGCAATTGAGTAGCATCAAGGTATTCCAATTCCCATTAATGAATCAATGATCAATTGTAATAAGGATAATGAATAACATTAATATGAGCATAATAATAATCAACAGTAATTAAGCATGATATAACAATGGTGATCATCTATTTGCAAATGTTCCAAGGCCGCTCGTATCCGTGAGCACGGCTAGTATACCAGTTTTTAACTCTGCGCAGAGGTGTACACTTTCACTGTGAGTCATGATTTCCATATGCTAAGGGGTCATGAATCCCTAAGCACAAGAAACCATATAAAGCCATTCAAAAGTTCGTCTAACAAGTTAGGGCCATTAGATTCACTCGGCAGGCAGATGTAGAACCCCCCTTCCCTGTGGCACAACAACCGCAGCCTATACACACTAGGCCAGGGGCTCGCACTACACCCAAAGTGGCAAGCCATTCTTACGCCATTTAAGGTAACCACTAACAAGCTAGAAAAGGTCTCTTGAACAACTAAAGCCAGAGCCATATAGCCCTCACAGCTGTACTGTATGTCCCGGATGATCACGTACAGATAAGTCCTTATGGAGAGAAACCAGAGCAATAATATAACCCCTTGCTCTAGCCCCCTTTCAACAGTAATAAAATCATCTTAATTGGTTGATTGCATAATCCATTAGTCAAATTACAAGATCATTGTTCATAATTAAGCGCTAGCAGTAGCTACCCAAATGCATACCCAAGGTTGACAAGGAATCAAGATATCAAAAGCTAAGTTATAATCTCTATGGTTGTCAAGGAAAACACATGCATATGTATGATAATTTCAGTGAATAGGACAACAAGGATGGTCCCATGTTATACTTGCCTTGATCAAAGCTTTCCTGTTGATACTACTGGTCTGGCTCAAAATAATACTCTTGATCGTCAAGAAACTGCTCACCATCTATATTCGATCGTCAATCAACAACACACATGCATCCAATCAAACATACACGAAGCAACCAAAGAGATACAATTAGAACAGTACACCAACAGTAACAAAACAGTAATAAAAGTTTATAAAACTCTTCTACATATTTCTACGATCACACAGACGCAAAGATCACCAAATTCAGAGTTAAAACGTATAAGTTATGAATTTTCTAAGATTTCCTATAGATAAATAAATACTCAATTATAAACTCAAAAAATAAATTATCAAAATTAACTGTACAACTACACTAACATGTAGAGCTCGCAAATACGAACCTAACGCAAGTTGAACGGATCAAATCGGAGTTAAAACGAAGATTTTATGACCAAAACAGTTCTAGTGGCAAAACTGTAATTTCCTGGAAACGTATTTTTGAATAAACCGGAAAAGAATACGCTTTCAAAACGCGAAAACGTATTTCTACATAACCGAACCAAAGTACGCTTTCAAATAGAGAAAACAAAAGTTTGTAAACGCGCTTTGGACCGCGGGTTGAGTCAGCATTAATTATAAGGGCTTATTTGCAAAACTGTCATCGAAAAGGTATGTTCTAATCCTGATCATTGATCTGAGATCGGACGGCCAATATTCGATCCAAGAGAAAAAAAAATAGAATCCTGGCCATCTTCCTCTCTACCGGCCGGCGGTCTCCATTGCCGGCATGTTTCCCCTCGCCGGAGACGGCGGTTCTCGGCCTATGCTTCACTACAGGACGCGCGGATGGTACCAAACAAAAGAGGAGCTCAGTGCGAACTCACCTAGGACCTCGAATCAACCGGTCACAAAACGAGGATGAAGAGCAGCTCGACGGAGCGGTCGGCAATGCGGCTATACACAAAGACTACGCATTAATGCCTAACAAAACCAATTGGGGACACCCTCGAGCTTGCAAATACATGAGAAAACTACTAGAAAGACTTAGGGTGGCGGAGAAGTAACATACTCGCCGAATTGAAGCCGTCGGCGGCGTCCTAGGGTTCTTCAAACTCGCGGCCACAAATTAGGGCAAAAACTCTACAATTCGATGAAAAACGGAAAGCGGTGGCTTATGTGACCCTATATAGGATGGGGATGAGCCGATTACGAGAAGAATCCCGGAATTTTCGGGATCCGATGGCTTCGATAGTATCCGGCTCGGTTACTAGCTTGAAGAAGAAGACATGGCTGACGATTGGGTCCCACCCGTCAGTGAAATGGAAGAGAGGGAAGGCGGCTGCTGTTGGGCTTGGTCGGACTGGGCCACTGCGACGCTGGGCCGGCCCACCCGGTCACAGGCGCGGAGAAGAACTCGGGCCGTCGGTCAGCTGGGCCGCCGGGCCAATCAGGTAAGAAGGTAAGTTGTTTTTTTTTCTTTTGTTTCTTTTCTTTTCTAATTTTCCAAACACATTTTCAAATCAAATTTTCCTAAACCAAATCAAATAAAACAAATATATCCACACCACAAAATAAAATAAATGCAACGGCATGAATGCATCACCAAATAGTTTTTAAAATTTTAATTTGCCATTAATTGTTATCTAGTTTATTCAAATTTCATTATCTCTAAAATTTGGGTGTTACAAACTCTACCCCCTTAAAAGAATCTCGTCCTCGAGATTGGACTGCTTACTCAAACAACTGCGGATATGATTTCCTCAATTCATCCTCTCTTTCCCAAGTTGCTTCTGCCTCTGAATATCGATTCCACTGCACCTTGCACATTTTAATAACCCGACTTCGAGTAACGCTCTCAGCAGTCTCTAAAATCTTAATCAGAAACTCTTCATATGTAAGATCCTCTTTAACAGTCAACTCTTCTAAAGGTATCTGCTCCTCAGGCACCCGTAAACACTTCTTAAGTTGTGAAACATGAAACACATCATGTACTCTAGATAAATTCTCAGGCAATTCTAATTGATAAGCAACTTCCCCACATCTAGTAATAACTTTAAATGGTCCAACATACCTTGGTGCTAGTTTACCTTTCATGTTAAATCTCTTCACACTTTTCATAGGTGACACCTTCAAATAAACATAATCACCTACCTAAAAACTAAATCTCTTCTTCTATTATCTGCATAACTCTTCTGACGAGATTGTGCTACTCTCAAATTCTCACGAATCACTCGCACTTAATCTTCTGCGTTTCTAGAAACATCTGTACCAAACACCTGAGATTCACCTGTCTGATCCCAAAACAATGGAGTTCTACACTTACGTCCATACAAAGCTTCAAACGGTGCCATCTTAAGACTCTGTTGATAACTATTATTGTAAGAAAATTCTGCATAAGGCAAACTCTTATCCCAACTGGCTCCATATTGCAATGCATAAGCTCTCAACACATCCTCTAATACCTAGTTGGTCCTTTCAGTCTGCCCATCTGTCTGTGGATGATATGCCGTACTAAAATCCAATTTTGCTCCCAAAGATTCATGTACAGCTTTTTAAAAGTGCGACGTAAACTGCGATCCTTGATCAGGTACAATCTTCTTTGGTACTCCATGCAAACAGACTATTCTTTCCATATACAAGGTAGCTAATTGTACTCCCGTATAATTAATCTTGACTGGTATAAAATGAGCAACTTTAGTCAATCTATCCACTATCACCCAAATAGAATCATAACCTTTCTGAGTACGCGGTAACCCCACTATAAAGTCCATACCAACTTCCTCCCACTTCCATTCAAAAATCTTCATTGGTTGCAACAATCCAGCAGGTCTCTGATGCTCTACTTTCTCCCTCTGACAAGTGTCACACAATGCCACATACCTAGCCACATCTCGCTTCAATCTAACCCACCAATATTTCTGTTTCAGATCCAAATACATCTTAGTACTACCAGGATGAATAGAATAAGCTGACTCATGAGCTTCGCGAAGAATTGCCTGTCTAACAGTTTGATCCTCAGGTACATGCAGCCTCTTTCCAAACCACAAAATTCCATTATCATCCATCCGAAAGCCTGGTGACTTACCAATCACTATATCTTCTGCTATCTCCTTCAGTTTCTCATCCTTCAACTGACCCTTGTAAATTTCTTGCTCTAAAGTAGGCTCTATCACTAATTCCATTGTATTAGTAACAATTCCTAAATTCAAATATTCAAATTCAGCACATAACTCACTAGTCATAGACAACATCCGTATCTCATTGGCATAACTTTTCCTACTAAGAGCATCAGCTACTTTATTAGCCTTACCAGCATGATAGTGTATCTCAATATCATAATCCTTAATCAACTGTAACCATCTGCGTTGCCTCAAATTCAGATCTGACTGAGTGAAAATATACTTCAAACTCTTATGATCAGTGTATATATCACTCTTATGTCCAATCAAATAATGTCTTCAAATCTTTAAAGCATGAACCACAGCTGCTAACTCCAAATCATGTGTAGGATAATTCAACTCATGCTTTCTCAACTGCCTAGATGCATAAGCCACAACTTTGCCTTCTTGCATAAGAACACATCCCAAACCTTGACGAGAAGCATCACAATAAATAGAAAACTTCCTACTCAAATCTGGCAAAACCAATACAGACACTGTAGTCAACCTCTTCTTCAATTCTTCAAAACTAGCTTGACACTTATCAGACCACACAACTTGGCATTCTTCTCTAACAGAGATGTCATAGGTTTAGCAAGTTTAGAAACCCTTCAATGAACCGTCTATAATATCCAGCTAAACCCAAGAAACTGCGAATCTCGCTAGCATCATTAGGTGGTTTCCAATTCAATAGATAAGCAAAATCTGATTTCTCTGGGCAAATTCCAATTTCAGTAACTCAGTAAAACTGTCATATCTCGAGCTAAAGACGTCCAATTCAGATGCTCTTTACATGGTTGGAAAGCTTACAAAATTATCTACAACTTTTATTCACAACACTTTTTCTGAATCTGTCAAATAATTGGCCAAAAACTGAACTTAACCGAAACTGTTTCAAAATTCCAGACTGTGCAGTAACCCCAACTTGGAATAGATATATCTCTTAGCTCTTAATAGATATTAGAGTGATTCTTGCGGGGTTGGAAAGATATAGAAGTCTAATTATTCCCAGTAAAATTTCTTAAATTTCTCATGAACAGATTTTAAGTTATTTCTAAAACATCCCAGACTGATCCAAAAATCAGCAAAGGACAGAACTAAGTTAACCTCATATTCAACTAATATATTTTAATCAAACTTAATTATTCTTAACCATGGAACTTGTAGGCATGTCTACAAAACTCCAGCACACATTACAAAGATCTAAATCACACATTATCACATTAACAATCCATCAATCACACAATTGTTCACACCACAAACTGACTCTCAAAACAATCCAACTTAAAATTGACTCGCAACTACTATCGTTCTTATTACCTAGGGATTTTTCCTACTTCCTAGTTAAGCTTTTCATAAATCTTGGGACGACCTAACTCCGCCCTTAATTGGTCAATCTCCTTATAAGCTTGCTCCTTAAGTTTTTTTCTTCTTCAGCAACTCGTATGCAATGATGATGCCACAAGCTCATAACCAACTTTATAAATGCCTCCTTTAGACCCTTATGAGTCTTATAAATGTTCTAACAGGTTACCAACCCTGAGAAAAGATACTTGCGCTCGATAGTGACTTTACAACCATGTAGCTAGCTGATGCTTCCAGGTGATGAAACAGAACCTATAAACCTTCATCTTGTATCGTCTTTTAGTTCGGCAAACCCCTTAAGAAGAGATCAATTGGAGAACACCAATGGATAGATTGCATTTGTTTCTAAGTGATAACTACCATCATGTCCTTCTATCATCTCAAAGAGACTCATGAGCATATCCAAGAACAAGTAACTTGTACTTCCTCGCGAGCAGAAAAATGGCAGTGCAGAAATACAGTTATAACTCAAGTTCTACGAATCCAATGATGTCGTAGCTTATACCGTTGGAAATCTTATCAAATTTACTACAACTTCCTTATAGAATTCTTCTCCAGATTCTACAGTTAAGGTAGTCGAAAACTGTGCACAACAGAAACTATTCTAGATTGCTGACAGCACAGATGCGTCGCCTTGTGATTTTCATAAATCCCAAACCATAATAGATATCAGGGTGGTTCTTACGGTCAGAGAAAAATATTGAAGTCTACTATTGTCCAGAATTTATCCACGATTTTTGGGCATCCAAAAATAGAGA